>OY856411.1:704518528-709866028 GCA_963693085.1 Alisma plantago-aquatica | reverse complement strand
AGATATGCCTTTATGTGCTTGTTCTGGACCGAGTGAGGTTGTTGGTTTTCCTTGGCTTTGTCACCCATGTTGCATGTGTATGGAAATATGACAACATATAGGCAACATAAATAAAATTTTTACTGACATATTTCTCATAAACCAGTGGATCGCGCCAATAACTATAAAATGGAAAGGATAGTTTCACAAAGACATACCTGGCCCTGGAGCAAGTCCAGCGACAATCCTCATTAATGTAGACGTGCTCGTCAATGTAGTTGCACACTTTGTCTTGGACGATGTTTGTGCAACTCCTAGTTGCACTGGGACTCGTCTGACTGCTCCTCCCAGGACAATAGACTCAGACGATTGTTGCATCCGTTTCTCTGATCTTGCCATGAACTGTGAGTTGATGTTGCCCTCTTAGCAGCAACTAAAGGACTCCTACTTTTAGAGTAGTCCACACAGACCAATTGGAACTCATGTCGTCCTTCTAGACTGGACATGAAGGAGTTGTCCCTCCCGTTGGCATACTAGCCCCCAACCTACTCTTCCACAACAATATGATCTTTAGTTATTTCTCTCCAGTAGCTATCCCTCCTTAGTTAGGTAGGACTTGCTTAGACTCCCTTGGTTACCACAACCAGAGAAAACAACATTTTTTATAGAAACTGATTTTCAATTGTCTGTATTGTGCTATGGGAAGCCCTAGTACCCTCTATATTTATAGGCGGGGTTTGAGTCCATGTTCCCAGTCTGTGCGGGAGTGGAAGGGACCGAAAGATCTCAAATTTTTGTAACAATTCTGAAAATCTCAACTTGTGACAACCCAAATGGTCGTCTGGCATGCCAGACGATCATTTGGCACAACCCAAACATCCGTTTGGCTGTTTCCCAATTGTACACAAAATTGGTAACTCAATTCCCATCAATGTTGGACAGTTATTTCCTTGTACAACAAGTAATGTATAAGCAAAACAAATAGGGAAATGTCTAGAACCTTCCCTAGGACGAATTGGACCATCTTGCCCATGCGAGACGACCATCTCAGTCACCCAGACAGTCATTTGGTGACCTACATCGAGCCAGCCGGTTGGGTTGGTTTGCTTCTTAGCAAATTTCAACTCAAATCAACCCTGACTCTCTAGACACCCGTCTCAACACTTGAGATGACCTTTTGGCACTCTCCAGACGCCCTGTCTTAACACTTGAGATGGTCGTTTGACTGTTCTGTCAGGATGTTTGTTGCATAAATCAATTCCCTAAACATTTTCGCAATTAATTCAATTGTCATTTAAGATGCAACGCCTCTTCTAGATGAGCTCCTATGTGTGTGACCCTATATGTCCCATATTATGTTGGCAGTTATTGTCCATAACACTTTATGACATCATAAGCAATGAGCGGTGCCTAATCACACATCATTGCTACCCAAGTAAATGAAAAGTTGGAGAACAACTTCAACCTACAATATGTGCATGGTGTTATAGTATTTGTATAGTTCCTTTTTCATTGATATCTAGATTGAACTAGAGGCATGGAATAGTCATCCTCGTTATTATTCGATCTTGTTCCTGGAACCCGAGTAGGCTGTCTGAGATATATGTAAGATCAACATATTGAATCACATGTGCATGCATGTATTTCTCAGTCTCGCTAATCAAGAGGCCTAGGATATCATACTCCCTTAGGAGGGACAAATCCCATATCTATCACTCACAGTCAATCCCCATGTGTCACAATCACCCAATCATCACCTTTATAACAAGCCATGTTTTAGGACTATGTTTGATGATGTCAAAGCATACTAAATGACATGTGATGAGTGTAATGATTTTAGGTTTAAGAACTAAAACCACTACCATCACTGTGAAATTTGACTATGACTTCCATTATAATGGCTTCCATGTGTCAGTCTTACAGTGGGCCTGTCTGATACACTATTCCCTAACATGTATCTGTGTGCTTGGTCACCATATCATGACTAATGAGATTTTGTCATCAACCAACTCACACTCTGATCTTATGTATTATTGTTGTCTATCTACCTTCCACAATAACAACCGATCAGGGACATAATGAGAATATATATACTCTTAACATCCGTGTGATCTCATTCTTCCAAGTCACGTACTTGAAGACATACATCATTGAGTAATATCATTCTCTAGACATTTATTATGTTATTTCATTATCTCATAATTGAACAAATAGAATAAATTGGAAGTTTGCCTTCTATTAATAATAAAATCATTTACATTTATGCCATTACAATCATCACATGATTGGCTTTCTGGGCGTATACACCAATAGACTCCCACTTGCACTTAGAGCCAATCACCCATGTATCTTATACCAAGTGACTTAACATGACCATCATGCTTCTACTGTGGAAGTGCTTGGTCAAGGGATCATCAATATTTCTCTCAAATGGTACTGTGTAAATCTTTACATCTCCTTAATGTACAATCTCTTATATGAGATGGAACCACCTTTTTATAAGCTTGGAAAGATGATGCGATATGGGTTCCTTATCTTGTGCGATAGCTCCATTATTGTCACAATATAGATCAATTGTGTTGTTGATTATAAGGCCCCGAACCTGTGTTTTGGGTTAACCCTGTTTTCTTTGCCTTATGATATTCTTAGAACCTTTATCTAATCCCTTAAGATGGCCTTAGAGCTTGTGGAGAGCTTGTCTCCATTTTGAGATTGTTTGGATGATGTTTGTGCTTTGTGTGCCTTGACCATGTGTACCTTACATGTTGTCTCAACCTTGGTCGTGACCTAGGAGTTGTTGGGTGGCTTTCACGGTCAAGACTCCTCCCCTAGGCGTGGTTGTTGTGACTGAGGTGGTTTTAGAAGATCTTGGGTCGAGATAGTTGCCTTTGTATAGAGTGTCTCGACCTAGGAGGGGTTTGGTGACCTTGTCTCGCAGCCTTGTTGTGTTTGGTGGTGTTTTCGTGACCATAGATGGTGTGCCATGATGGGTCGCGACCGTAACCTTGTGGGTGACCCAAGTGGTTGAGACCCAACATAGAGTGTATCACCATCTCTTGCATGTGGGTTTTAAGTGGTTGCATGTTAGTTTCTTGGGTGGAAAACCCTCTGGATCCCTATCTTATTGACACCTCATCTCTTACCCTACCTCTCTCCTCCTTTTCTATATAAACCCTCTTCTCTCCATACAAGTAACCTTCTCGACCATCTTCTTTCTCCTTCCTTGCTTGGACATTCTTGGAGCTTGGTGGATCAAGGGGGTGTTGTTCTTGGTGCCTTGTAGGAGGATCGACCTTGCATGTGGTGCTCGGTTGTGGTCAAGACATCACAGATGGTTGGTGGTCGCGACCCATGTTGGTGAGTGGTCGCGAAACATGGCTGATGGATAGTTGAGACACATGCTTGAGTACTATATCAAGACACATATATGAGTAATGTATAAGCCACCTATAGTGCTATGTGGATAGTTATCTTGCTATAATGATTTCTCTCTCTTGTTTATAAGCCCCTAGCCTTGCAGGTGATATGTATGCCATGGCTTGTATATGCTATGGTGGTGATTATATGATACAGTGTGGTGCTAATGCACACTGATGAGGCATAATGAGGTGTAGCACATGCATGGTTTAATGTGATGGGTCCTATGACCTTGCGATGGTTTGATGCCTTGAGAGGTGATATCCTTAGGTGATGTGATTAAGGGATTGATGTCTCAGAATGATGTGACATTAATGTTGTCCTTGTGTATGGAAGTGTTTCAAGTATCATGTGATGATAGTGTGACAAGTTCACTCGTTATACGTTTATATCTTCTAGAGTTGTACCATCCCCTTATTCTTTAGAATTTGTTATGGTTGTATACATTGTAACTTGATTGATGCTAAAAGTCACCTAATTGGCTAACTAATCAAGTGAAACTCTAATAATGTAGGTGCCCTATGCCATAGATCTTTTTCGGTGTCATCTTTAATTGTTATATTGGTGAAATGAGTATAACTCGAGTGCATATTTTTGAATATGCGGGGGTGCAAGTCGAGGTATCTCCTTGCGTCCAAAATTACATGTTGTATGAGATAGCCATGCGTGAGTAGATGTCCTTGTAATACAGATGGCCATGCGTGAGCCCCTCCTTCTTTTAAGAATGGCCATGCATGAGCCTATTCTTCTAGGTCATTACCTGTACCAAGGTGGGCTAGGTTTTTTATATGGATGGCGATATGTGAGTTGATCCTTCTTTTGACTATATGTCATCCTTTGTAGTTGACTAGTATGTCTCTACGGTGTTTCTCTTATGATGACAAGAGGTGTGGACATGTCGTAGATTCTGGCTCTTCCATTTGACCTTATATGGCACTGATTTCAACTTAGCAGTGGTCGGTTGGATTTGGGTGGTACGACTCAAATCCTTGGGGAAATAATAAAAGATGTAACACATGCATGTAGTATATGTACTTAGGGTGACATACGTCTCACATTGGTTGAGCCTTTACCTTATATTTTTTACTAATTTATTGAATTATAAGATGGTAAGAGAAGTCAATTGTTATACATGTTCTTTATATTCCTTTTTAGAATATAACTTGATCTACTACTCAGTGATAACTGCCTAGTCTTGCTTAATCTATTTTATCTATTGTGTACATATCATTCAGCCAAATCTTCTCAATATGCTTAGTATGTTGTTCTACCTACTTAGCTTATTTGTGCTTTAATAGATGTTGGTGAAGAGTTATATCTCTTGCTGGGACGTTTGGTCTCACCCAATGAGTTTCTACATCTTTTAGGTGATCGAGCACGAGGAAGTAGAGATTGTGTTGTTGGTCTTGAGCAGTAAGAGAACCAATAGCTATTGTAAGGTTGGATATGCTACTTGTGTATAGAAGTAGAGTCTTATGTGTCATACCTGTACACTCAGGTCCTTGAGGAGGTTTTGGGTGTACGTATCAATATGAGCTTTTGGCTTTATGCCTGTTGTTGTATAGAGATGTCATATATGTATACAAACATGTTACCTTGTGTGACAGGATGTGTCTTGAGAGCCAGTGAATAATATCTTGTACAATATTTTAGGTAGGTGATATATAATACATGTGACTTTTGTGGACCCATGTGCAATATGCTGCAACTCTTATGATTATGTGAAATCGGATTTAATTTCATGTGTTTTATGGTAACTTGGATGTTTAGTTTTATTTCCTACAGTTTGATTTTGAGTAATATCGCTTGTTGTAGCGTGGGGCATCACAGTTTGGTTGGTATTAGATCTATAGATTTGTTGATATTATAGGGACATAGGACTAGGGTTGTGTCTATTGTAGTGTCCTCCAGTTTATCTTATGGTCACTTCTTCTTATGAAGAAAAAGAAGAAGAATTGAAAAGATGGCTAGAGAACATGAAGAGCACGTTGATGAGGGTGGTGTTGCTGTACCAGGTGGAGGTGCAGTGAGGCATGTTGTTGATGGGATGACACCAAAGGTGCCCTAGTTTGACCTGACTGTGCCAGAAAACCCTACATATCAGTCTATGTTTGGTCACTTTATGGCCAAGATTACACATATGGAAGACAGAATGCCCGTTCCTCAAATGAGAGAAGCAGTACCCAATGTGGAATCCTCAGGTACTGGGAAAACCTTCAAGAGGTTGATACGTGTCGGAGCTATGGAGTATGCCAGTACGAAGGATCTAGCGGATGCATATATTTGGTTAATGGAGTTGGAGAAGGCCTTTAAGATCCTTAACATCCACAAGGCTAATAAGGTGAAGCACGCAGTGTACCTTCTGAAGGGAAGTGCTGGACATTGGTGGGACATTGAGGAGGAGAAATGACCAGGTGTTGAGGTCAGTTGGGAGGATTTCAGGTGGGAGTTTGTCAGTAGGTACTTCCCATGTACCTATCTTGATGAGAAGATCTCTCAGTTTGATAAGATTAGGCAAGGACCCATGACGATCAATGAATATGAGGTGAGATTCATTAAGTTGTTGGATTCTATCCTCACATGGCAGTGACAGATGAGGAGTGGATCAGACGTTTTGAGAAGGGTCTCAACAGTGAATTGATGAAAGTTGTGGCAGTGTTTGAGAATTATGCGAAGTTTGTAATGTTCGTGGAGTCTATCAGGAGGATTGAATGGTCTGTGGTTGAGAAGCTGGAGAAGAGTGCCAAGAACAGGTCTGCACAGTACCAGGGGCAGTCATCGGGAGGCTTTAATAAGCCTAGGTTTTCTGCACCGCCATCTCAGTAGAGGTGCAATGTGTAGACTCAATGGTCACCCAACAAAGGAAGAGGCTGTAGTTTTCCATTGGTAGGAGCCACCAGTGCAATGTCAGTATCAGCGATAGGGCCATCAAGGCCATTGTATGAGAACATAACATACTACAAGTGTGGCCAGGTCGGGCATACCAAGAAGTTTTGTTCTATGAAGGATGATGAGGTGACCCAACAACCGAGGCAGAGTCAACATGGCTCACAAAGATAATAATACAACAGTGGAAGAGAATAGGGATGTAGACATGCATCACAGACTAGTTCTTCCAGACATGCCAGCAGGGGATGGGGATGATAGCAGGAGACAACTAGATTCTATGCCATGAGTCATCCGAAAGGAGTGGTCAACCCGTAAGTAATGACAGGTCAGATGGAGTTATTTACTTTGGATTTGTCTTCTTCATGCTTTATATTTATCTTGGTTGATCCAGGCATGACCTACTCTTTGATCACTCGTGAAGTGATTTCTAGTAGCTATTTTCCTATTAGACGTAGAAATGATATCCTTCATTTAGAGAACCCTTTGGTTGGTTCTGTAGAGTTGGGGGAGGTGTGTCCTTCCTATATCCTTTCATTTTTAGGACACACCATTCAAGTGGATCTCATATTGCTCGACATGCATGGATTCAATGTGATCCTTAGAATGGATATCTTGGAGAAGTATCATGTGGTCTTAGACTATGGTTATGCTGTTTGGGCTAACTAATGCACCGACAACATTCATGAACTTGATGAACAGAGTGTTCTGATCATTTCTTGATTAATTCATGGTGGTGTTCATAGATGATATCTTGATATACAGTCGAGATACTCAGTAGCATGAACAACATCTTCGTCAAGCGTAGACCGTGTTGAGGTAGCATCAATTGTATGCCAAGTTAAGCAAGTGTGAGTTTTGGCTGAAGGAGGTGTCCTTCCTAGGACATGTGATATCTGCTAAGGGAGTTCATGTGGACCCCAAGAAATTGGAGTCTGTGACAGAGTGGGAGCAACCGAAGATGCTGACAGAAGTTTGTAGTGTTCTAGGTTTGGTAGGATATTACCGGAGGTTCATCAAGAATTTAAGTTCAGTGGTGTTACCCCTAACAAAGTTGACAAGGAAAGATGTGCCTTTTTCTGGGATGACAGGTGTTAGCGTGCCTTCTAGTTGTTAAAGGAGAAACTGACTAGTGCGCCAATGTTAGTTCTACCTGAGCAAGGGAAAGGAAACATAGTCTTCTGTGATGCGTCGAGGAATGGTTTGGGTTGTGTGCTGATGCAGGACAAGAACGTGATTTCTTTTACTTCACGAAAACTTAAGAAACACGAGGAGAAGTACCCAAACCATGATCTGGAACTAGCTATAGTGGTCCATACTTTGAAGATCTTGAGGCACTACCTTTACGGTGAGAAGTGTCAGATCTTCATAGATCATAAGAACATGAAGTACATCTTTTCGCAATAGGATATGGACACACAACAATGATGTTGGATGGAGCTGATCAACGACTATGATTGCATGATTGATTACCATACAGGAAAGGGTTATGTCATGGAAGACACTTTGATCAGGAAATCTTCTTCATCAACATCTTTGGAGAAAACACACTTGTGTTCCTTGGTGTGCCATAAGAGAGACATGTTGGTCTCCTTGTGTTAGATGAATGTGAAGCTAGAGGTTTCCTTGCTAGCTGGGTTGTTGGCAAAGCTGTAAGTGAAGCCCACGTTGAGACAACGTATTAGAGAGGCACAACAGGATGATACCGTGATACAATAGATACGATCAAAGTTTGGCAACGAGAAGCGTGATGACTTCCACAAGGAAGATGATGGGATAATTTGCTACCACAACAGAGTCGTGGCTCCTGATGTTGACAACTTAAGAAAGATGGTTTTGGAAGAGGCTCACTCTTCAATGTATGCTATGCACCCAGGTAGCACCAAGATCTACGATCTGTATTGGTGGCCTGGCTTGAAACATGATGTGGCTGAGTTAGTGGCCAAGTGTGTTGTGTGTCATCAAGTTAAGGTGGAACATCAGAAGCCGGCATGGACGTTGCAACCGTTGCCTATATCACAGTGGAAATGGGATCATGAGACTATGGACTTTGTGGTTGGTCTTCCTAGGACAACCAAGAGTCTCAATTCCATTTGGGTGATCATGGACAGGTTGACCAAGTCAGCGCATTTCCTTCCTGTGAAGACAACATATGCAATAGAGAAGCTCACTCAGATCTATGTGGATGAGATAGTGTGTTTGCATGGTGTTCCAGATACCATAGTGTCAGATAGAGGTCCTCAGTTTACAATACGCTTTTGGGAATGCTTGCACACAACTTTAGGTACATAGTTAAGGTTCAACACTGCTTTCCACCTACAACAGATGTTCAGTCTGAGAGGACCATTCAAACCTTGGAGGATATGTTGAGAGCTTGTGTCTTGCAGTTTTTGGGCAGTTGGGACATCTACCCCAGTTTGATAGAGTTTACTTATAATAACAGTTACTGGCAAAGCATCGTCATGGAGCCTTATGAAGAAATGTATGGAAGATGTTTTAGATCTCTATTGTGTTGGTATGAGACTAGTGAATACCAACTTCTTGGTCCTAAACTTGTATATCACATGAAATTGAAGATCAAAGTGATTCAACAATAGTTGAAGGTAGCACATGACATAAAGAAGTTGCATGCAGACAACCGACGTAGATCGTTGGAGTTCCAAGTGGGAAACAAGGTGTATCTTAAGGTCTCTCCTTGGAAGGGTGTTTTGAGGTTTAGGAAGAAGGATAAGTTGGATCCCAGGTGTGGGCTCTGATCTCCAAACCACGAATTAATCCCGATTTAAACATGAGCGGAAGCAATCGGTAAACAACGGGAGACAAAAATCAAGGGAAATTAAAACTTTTTGAGACAAGAGCTTGAAACCATAAACCTTTTCCATAGAAAAAGGATTTAACTGTTTACATCTCTGACAATTACTTCTTGAGTAATTATATACAACATGATACGAAACTTCTCAAGAATTCATACTCAAAACACTCCAGGACCTGAGAGTACAGAGGACACATAGGACTTGACTCTAACTACCCCATGAAGCAGGCTAGATCTCCACCTGAGATATTTACTGCTCCTGATGCTGCTGTTGCTGGGATTGGTCACCTGTGTTCTTGTTTCTCCGTCTTCGACGACCACCTAAAAAGTAGAAGTCTACGGGGTGAGACAATTATACATAATTGCCCCAGCGAGAGTTATAACTCTCCACTAGGCTTTATAAGCAAAGCAAGGAATAACTAAATCAATAAAAGCCTTCAAGATATTCACTAGCAGTTTTGATGATAAGCAAGAGTTCAATCAATATTAAGATATGAGAACATCTATACTATTTATGGTAACATCAATCAAATAACTCGTAGATAACTCTAACAGATATACTATGCTGTTGATTATGTTTTTAAGGGAGTGTAGGGATACATCTCACCTTTTGGACTGTGTGGTGGGGAATGATGGACTACATGAATCTACATCAAATCCTCTCACCATTGCTCTTTTAGTGAAGGTATGACGGACTACAAGAATCTACATCAAATACCTACACTAGGATGTAAGGTTCTACACATCCATGTACCCCATATACTCAAAAGTATATGATCCAGGAGTTCCCTGGAGAAAACCTGCTTCACCATCATTTAGACTCTGACAATGATGGATCTATGATCAGGGCTCTACATTTCACTTTATTAGTTAGGTACATTCAGTATTCATAACATCATACAAAACATTAGCATCACAGCTATATACGAGAATACTAAAATGTAGCAGGCCTAACTCATTCCAATCATCAGTTCTCAGCCATCTCATCACAAGTCATCTGTTAAGCATGACCTTGATGGTGTTTATGGCTCTTACAGCCCATAAACCACAAAAGATGTCACTCACAGTGCATCACTAAGGATTACTATTCATAAAGCTTAAGACATGCTTTTAATGAATATAACATGGTATTCCATTCCTGGATATAACCATCATCTCATAACAACCTGCATGGTTCATTAATATAACATGGCATTCCATACCTGGATATGCCCATCATCTCATAACAACCTGCATGGTTCATTCAACAGATAATAGTAAACAATTTAACAATTAAGGATGCATTCTCAAATTAGGGTTTCACTTGGAATCCCCCCTCAACTAGGGATTCACATGGAATCACCCTCAACTAGGGATTCACATGGAATCACCCTTAACTAGGGTTTTACATGGAATCACCTCAACTAGGGTTGAATTCAATAACCCTGTCAATTAGGGTTTACTATTCACTCCATGGTGAATTGTACTTATTACATCATCATGTAAGAGAAACATCATCATTAAGGCTCTCAATTAGGATTAAGATCCATTAGATATTATAAATAGGGTTTCCATGACCTCACATAGGTGGGTCATTCCCTAAACATGCACATTCATGTGTAATTGAAGTATCTCACTTGAGTTTCCTCCTTAAAAGGGTACTTTCTCTCTCTAGGATACTTTCTCTCTCTAGAAATACTTTCTCTCTCCTATCACTAATAGATGGTGACAACACCACTCTAGATCAGGTTGAGATAAGTCTCCATTGATTAACATGAGCCAAAACATCAACATCATGTGATTAGGGTTTGATTAGAACAAGGTTTTACCCCTTTAGACCCCTCAAGGGTATTTTGGTAATTTGCCACATGATTACCATCATGGGTTAACTCACTAATCACGTAGTCCCTTAATGACCTAGGTTACCATTAGGGTTTAGTTTGGATCACCATTGAACTAAATACACCATCAAATGGTTAAGTACAAACCATCACCAGTCTCCAAACGGTTTCAACCTTCAAACGGTTTCAACCACCCAAACGGTCTTGAGACCATTTGGCCTCAAACGGTCTTGAGACCGTTTGGATCCAAACGGTCTTGAGACCGTTTGGAGGTGAAGACCGTTTGGAAGGGTTAACTTCCAAACCGTTTGGAGCTTCAAACAGTTTGAAACCGTTTGATCAAACTTGCTTGAGATCGATTGGACCAAACGATCTTGAGGCCGTTTGAGCCCAAACGGTCTTGAGACCGTTTGGTCCAAATGGGCTCAAACCGTTTGGACCTCCAAAGGGGTTCAAAGGTCACCAATGTTCATGGATATGTGTGTTGAAGCCCTCAATTGGTTAAAGCTATGCTAACCACTTATAAATTGAGTCAATTAGGGTTAGCCTTAACCACTTAGACATCCAATTGACCCTCAATTGCAAGCCAATTAGGGTTCAATCCTCCTCAATTAGGGTTTCAAATCGATTGGTCATCAATGTTCAACAATGTGAATCAATTCAAGGTTGAACCTATCAATTGACCTCCAATTGGGCTCAAACTTGGCCCAAACGGTCTTGAGGTCGTTTGGACATCATCCAAACGGTCTTGAGACCGTTTGCCCAAAGTTTAACCAAAATCCAAGTCGTTTTGACTAAGGTTGAAGTCCAACTAGGTCAAAATCAGCAATTTTCATCAATTCATCAATTTCCTACAATTGGACCCTCAAACCATTAGATTAACTCAACCCTAGACCTTCAAACGGTCTTGAGTTGTGCCCAAACGGTCTTAGGACCGTTTGGAGGAACCCCAAACGGTCTTGAGACCGTTTGGGTCCTCCAACCCAAAACTCAACAAGATCTATACTTAGAAAACAGCAATTTGATTGTTTCAATAACCCACTGTAATTGGGCCCTCAATTGATCGAATTACCTTAACCCTAGACCTCAAAACGGTCTTGGGTTGACACCAAACGGTCTTGAGACCGTTTTGATGAGTTCCAAACGGTCTTGAGACCGTTTGCCCATCCATCCTTTGGACTCTAGTGAAAATTCATCAAGGTTTGATCTATTGAGTTGATCATCACATCAATACTTAATTGCAATATGATTTGGTACCTTTGGACCTTCAATTGATCAACTATACTTGACCCCAGACCTCCAAACGGTCTTGGGGTGACCCCCAAACGGTCTTGAGACCGTTTGGGTGATTCCCAAACGGTCTTGAAACCGTTTGGGTTAATCAACCCAAAATCTCAACTTAACTCATTGGAGATTCAGCACTAATTTCAATTAGGGTTTGCCCTATTAATCATCCTTCAACTCATGACTCGTTTGGAATTAATCCATAAAATTTGGTGAGTCGTTAATTAACATCATTATGAACAGTAATCCCAAACGGTCAACGTTTAGTCAACCATCTTAAACGGTCTTGAGACCGTTTGCCCAAAAAGGGCAAATTAAACAGATTGAAAATCAGAACTTAATTCAATTGGTTTTGCTAATTGATTTGCTCATAACTCACGATTCCTTTGGAGTTAACCTCTCAAATTTTGTGGGTGATTAACCTACATAATTATGAACCAGATTACCAAACGGTCTTCGCTTGGTCAACGGGACCAAACGGTCTTGAAGACCGTTTTCCCTCAAACGACCCTGAAACCGTTTGCCCACCAAACGGTTTGAAACCGTTTTGAGAAATAGGTGGAGGTCGTTTGATAAAGTGAAAAACCGTGGATAAGCATAGGAATTAACGCCCTTATCTTCTACCTTGAGAACAGTAGCAGTTATTCACGATTTTTCTTGCAAGGATGCAAGGAAAGATAGGGAAGAAGAAGAACTAGCAACTATATGCATAGAAAAGGATGTATAATCAAGCATAAAGTTTAGAGTTATAAAACCCGCCTAAAGGTTGATCCTAGAGCTCCAATCCTTCAAGATACAAGATTTAATGGCGTCCTTGAGCTTCCACAACTTGGTCAGGGGTGAAATCTCCAAGGAAACGTTGGTTTGGTTGGCTAGAACAAGAAAACTAAGTAAGCTAACCACAAAACCAACCTTAGAAAGTGAATTCCTCCATGAATTCGAGCTAGAAGGTGGGGTTCTCTTACCTAGAACAGGTTGGTCGTCCCCCTGAGCTCCAGAGCTATCCTTGGCCGTTTGAGCAAGAAGAGATGAGAATGAAGTAAAGGAAAGATCGTTCACTTATCTTGTAAAGAGGTGGTTTATATACTTTAGCCCCTTTTACACCCTAAGGACCTTTACAAGATTGGAAATCACATCTAGGTCCCTCCTTGCTCAAAGGCACGTCCAAACTTATCTATCCTTATGCAAATTTCATGAAATCTCAAGATCTAATGGTAAAGAAATCTAACCTTCAGCTAGGGTACATACATGAAAGGATCTCATACCCATTTTAGGTGATTTCTATCACAAAGACCATTTTTCTCATCTGATTATTAAATGATGTATCCCTTTCATCATTTCTACTCTAAATGATGACAAGAGTCATACAAGATGTTCTAGATGGTGAAAATTACAAGTTGGACCCCTCAATTTGGGTAAATTGCACTTTACCCCAAATTAGGGTTTCTAAGCATGGGGATTGCTTCCACAGCTGCACCTTGGTGCTCAAGCTTGGGAGATCCCTCAAACTTCATCATAGGCATCCTCATGATGTTTCAACATCAGAGATACATCTCATCTTGTGAATTTTGCAAGTTCAACCCTTAAACTGGGTAATTTGCACATAGGTCCCTGCATACAACACAATGCTACAACTTTATACAAAAAGGAGCAATATTGAAAATAAATGTTCCTGAGGAACTTAATTACATGCCAGGGAGTGTTCACAAGTATATTAATTACATATTTAGGCAAAACTTCCAGGGTTAGTTCATAACCCAGGTCAGGGGTGTTACAAATCATAAACCCCTAACAAGGATTTCGTCCCCGAAATCTCAGACAAAAGGAGAAACAGAGTATTCATTAATCATGCCCTCAAGTCTCCACATATTATCTTAATATCATGGAGGTATCATGAATTCTGCAATTCCACACAAGGCTCCTTTCACTAATTCAACCTTACCAATGTTTATGCAGAGCATAAACCCCTAACATATGATGTCCATATTATTGGAAAGAAGAGGCATAAAAGAACATACTTCTATCATCACCCAAGAATATTTATCAAAAGGAACAACATATATATCTAACAAGGATAATATACCCAGTAATCCTTTACAACTCTATGTAATTGGGATAGTTCACATAGTTCTTCTTATTAATTGAAAATGCCACATAGCTTTTCCATTTTTGATTGGGAATGACACATAGCTCTTCCATTTTTAATTGGGAATGACACATAGCTCTTCCCTTTTTGTTTGTTTGGGAATGACACATAGCTCTTCCCTTTTTGTTTGGGGATGACACATAGCTTTCCCCTTTTTGTTGGGGATGACACATAGCTTTCCCTTTTTGTTTGTTTGGGAATGACACATAGCTCTTCCCTTTTTGTTGGGGATGACACATAGCTTTCCCTTTTTGTTTGTTTGGGAATGACACATAGCTCTTCCCTTTTTGTTGGGGATGACACATAGCTTTCCCTTTTTGTTTGTTTGGGAATGACACATAGCTCTTCCCTTTTTGTTGGGGATGACACATAGCTTTCCCTTTTTGTTTGTTTGGGAATGACACATAGCTCTTCCCTTTTTGTTGGGGATGACACATAGCTTTCCCTTTTTGTTTGTTTGGGAATGACACATACCTCTTCCCTTTTTGTTGGGGATGACACATAGCTTTCCCTTTTTGTTTGTTTGGGAATGACACATAGCTCTTCCCTTTTTATTGGGGATGACACATAGCTTTCCCTTTTTGTTTGTTCCATATTTCTTATTTCATGATACTCATTAGATTGTATCAGAATGATTGCTTGATCAGGGCAATCAAAAAGATATCAATCTAGGAGTTTCCATACTCACTTTATCATCAATAGCTGTATACCTGGCCAGGGTTTACAAATACTGAGATCAAGTAGTATGCACTTACATACTGTCTCATTCCTCACTTTTCATATCCTTATACACACAAGGTTTTCCATTCCTATATTTCCTCCAGGCATCATTTCTAAATCTCATCTTTTGATATACAGATAAGAGAGATTATAAAACATTTTAAGGAACATTGAGTGAGATATAAGTTCTCATCTCCCTTGTGTCCTTATAGGACTAGTCAAAATAATTTCAAAAACAACTATTTTCATATCTTTAACACATAGAAACATGAAAATAAAATATCAGAATGACTTTATTTCCTCTGACCTGCCCGGGACGTCTGTCCACGTCCTCTATTGTTACTAGAAAACTGCCTCCTTTGTGATCCTTGTTGACTCTGCCCCTGAGGTTGAGTCATCATTGGATTCCCGTCTGGACAATCTTTTACCAGATGTCCCGGTTGTCTGCATTGATAACAGATTCTAGGTATAGTATAAGGTCGGTGAGGTATAGACACCGATGTTGATGCTATATTGGAGGCCTTATTTGGAATATAACTAAGATCCCTATCCCTACTTGGCATCCATTGTGTCTGGGTTTGGGATCTTGATGATGCTGTCGATGCAGAAAATCTCGGCTTTTTAAAACTTTCAGACTTTTGTTTTTGAGTCTGAGTGTACACCTTCTTGCTACTAGTCTGTCGTTTCTCAATTTCAGACCTCTCTATCCTCCTTACTGATTCCGCAAAAATGGCAAACCTCTCCCTGTTCTCTAAAGCAGACACAGGAGTGGCCAGTTCAGCGTTCAACCCCTTCTCAAAGCGCCGAATTCTTTCCTCATCATTAACTGCCATTTGAGGACAAAACCGCAACAGCTCCATGAACTTAGCTTCGTACTCGCTAATGTTCATCATACCCTGTCTCAGTCTCTCAAACTGAGAGATCTTCTCGTCTAGGAAGGTCTTCGGGAAATATCTTTGGACAAATTCCCGCCGAAAGTCTTCCCACGAGATTTCTATTCCAGGTCTCTTCTGCTCTTCCATGGTCCACCAGTGACCAGCACTTCCTTTGAGAAGATAGACAGCATGTCTAACCTTCTCAGCTTCAGGGATGTTGAGGATCCTGAAAGCCTTTTCCAGCTCTGTCAACCACAGATCAGCATCTGCGGGGTCAGCAGTCCCATGGTACTCGGTAGCTCCGACACGACGTAGTCGCTCGAACGTCTTTTCGATACCTTGCCCCTCTGGTTGGACAGGTGCCCTAGGTGCAGGCATAGGCAACCTGTCGGTTATATGTGTTATGGCAGTCATAAACTGCCCAAACATAGTCTGGACTGCTGGGTTACCCATATCAGCTGGGTCAAACTGGGGTGGCTCTCTAAGTTGTTCTGGTACAAGCTGTTCCACCTCTGGTACTCTTGCACCGCCTTGAGGTGCACTGACACTACTTTCTCCCACATACTCATCATGTGGCTCTGACATCTTAAGTATCTTCTTCTCCTGAGGAGTAGAAGACTCTATTAGATAAAGAAGGAATACTAAAGATAGACTCGACTTCCTATGTCCTATGCCTCTGTAGACTCGGCGAACCTAGAGCTCTGATACCACTTAATTGTGGGCTCTGATCTCCAAACCACGAATTAATCCCGATTTAAACATGAGCGGAAGCAATCGGTAAACAACGGGAGACAAAAATCACGGGAAATTAAAACTTTTTGAGACAAGAGATTGAAACCATAAACCTTCTCCATAGAAAAAGGATTTAACTGTTTACATCTCTGACAATTACTTCTTGAGTAATTATATACAACATGATACGAAACTTCTCAAGAATTCATACTCAAAACACTCCAGGACCTGAGAGTACAGAGGACACATAGGACTTGACTCTAACTACCCCATGAAGCAGGCTAGATCTCCACCTGAGATATTTACTGCTCCTGATGCTGCTGTTGCTGGGATTGGTCACATGTGTTCTTGTTTCTCCGTCTTCGACGACCACCTAAAAAGTAGAAGTCTACGGGGTGAGACAATTATACATAATTGCCCCAGCGAGAGTTATAACTCTCCACTAGGCTTTATAAGCAAAGCAAGGAATAACTAAATCAATAAAAGCCTTCAAGATATTCACTAGCAGTTTTGATGATAAGCAAGAGTTCAATCAATATTAAGATATGAGAACATCTATACTATTTATGGTAACATCAATCAAATAACTCGTAGATAACTCTAACAGATATACTATGTTGTTGATTATGTTTTTAAGGGAGTGTAGGGATACATCTCACCTTTTGGACTGTGTGGTGGGGAATGATGGACTACATGAATCTACATCAAATCCTCTCACCATTGCTCATTTAGTGAAGGTATGACGGACTACAAGAATCTACATCAAATACCTACACTAGGATGTAAGGTTCTACACATCCATGTACCCCATATACTCAAAAGTATATGATCCAGGAGTTCCCTGGGGAAAACCTGCTGCACCATCATTTAGACTCTGACAATGATGGATCTATGATCAGGGCTCTACATTTCACTTTATTAGTTAGGTACATTCAGTATTCATAACATCATACAAAACATTAGCATCACAGCTATATACGAGAATACTAAAATGTAGCAGGCCTAACTCATTCCAATCATCAGTTCTCAGCCATCTCATCACAAGTCATCTGTTAAGCATGACCTTGATGGTGTTTATGGCTCTTACAGCCCATAAACCACAAAAGATGTCACTCACAGTGCATCACTAAGGATTACTATTCATAAAGCTTAAGACATGCTTTTAATGAATATAACATGGTATTCCATTCCTGGATATAACCATCATCTCATAACAACATGCATGGTTCATTAATATAACATGGCATTCCATACCTGGATATGCCCATCATCTCATAACAACATGCATGGTTCATTCAACAGATAATAGTAAACAATTTAACAATTAAGGATGCATTCTCAAATTAGGGTTTCACTTGGAATCCCCCCTTAACTAGGGATTCACATGGAATCACCCTCAACTAGGGATTCACATGGAATCACCCTTAACTAGGGTTTTACATGGAATCACCTCAACTAAGGTTGAATTCAATAACCCTGTCAATTAGGGTTTACTATTCACTCCATGGTGAATTGTACTTATTACATCATCATGTAAGAGAAACATCATCATTAAGGCTCTCAATTAGGATTAAGATCCATTAGATATTATAAATAGGGTTTCCATGACCTCACATAGGTGGGTCATTCCCTAAACATGCACATTCATGTGTAATTGAAGTATCTCACTTGAGTTTCCTCCTTAAAAGGGTACTTTCTCTCTCTAGGATACTTTCTCTCTCTAGAAATACTTTCTCTCTCCTATCACTAATAGATGGTGACAACACCACTCTAGATCAGGTTGAGATAAGTCTCCATTGATTAACATGAGCCAAAACATCAACATCATGTGATTAGGGTTTGATTAGAACAAGGTTTTACCCCTTTAGACCCCTCAAGGGTATTTTGGTAATTTGCCACATGATTACCATCATGGGTTAACTCACTAATCACGTACTCCCTTAATGACCTAGGTTACCATTAGGGTTTAGTTTGGATCACCATTGAACTAAATACACCATCAAATGGTTAAGTACAAACCATCACCAGTCTCCAAACGGTTTCAACCTTTAAACGGTTTCAACCACCCAAACGGTCTTGAGACCGTTTGGATCCAAACGGTCTTGAGACCATTTGGAGGTGAAGACCGTTTGGAAGGGTTGACTTCCAAACCGTTTGGAGCTTCAAACAGTTTGAAACCGTTTGATCAAACTTGCTTGAGATCGATTGGACCAAACGATCTTGAGGCCGTTTGAGCCCAAACGGTCTTGAGACCGTTTGGTCCAAATGGGCTCAAACCGTTTGGACCTCCAAAGGGGTTCAAAGGTCACCAATGTTCATGGATATGTGTGTTGAAGCCCTCAATTGGTTAAAGCTATGCTAACCACTTATAAATTGAGTCAATTAGGGTTAGCCTTAACCACTTAGACATCCAATTGACCCTCAATTGCAAGCCAATTAGGGTTCAATCCTCCTCAATTAGGGTTTCAAATCGATTGGTCATCAATGTTCAACAATGTGAATCAATTCAAGGTTGAACCTATCAATTGACCTCCAATTGGGCTCAAACTTGGCCCAAACGGTCTTGAGGTCGTTTGGACATCATCCAAACGGTCTTGAGACCGTTTGCCCAAAGTTTAACCAAAATCCAAGTCGTTTTGACTAAGGTTGAAGTCCAATTAGGTCAAAATCAGCAATTTTCATCAATTCATCAATTTCCTACAATTGGACCCTCAAACCATTAGATTAACTCAACCCTAGACCTTCAAACGGTCTTGAGTTGTGCCCAAACGGTCTTAGGACCGTTTGGAGGAACCCCAAACGGTCTTGAGACCGTTTGGGTCCTCCAACCCAAAACTCAACAAGATCTATACTTAGAAAACAGCAATTTGATTGTTTAAATAACCCACTGTAATTGGGCCCTCAATTGATCGAATTACCTTAACCCTAGACCTCAAAACGGTCTTGGGTTGACACCAAACGGTCTTGAGACCGTTTCGATGAGTTCCAAACGGTCTTGAGACCGTTTGCCCATCCATCCTTTGGACTCTAGTGAAAATTCATCAAGGTTTGATCTATTGAGTTGATCATCACATCAATACTTAATTGCAATATGATTTGGTACCTTTGGACCTTCAATTGATCAACTATACTTGACCCCAGACCTCCAAACGGTCTTGGGGTGACCCCCAAACGGTCTTGAGACCGTTTGGGTGATTCCCAAACGGTCTTGAAACCGTTTGGGTTAATCAACCCAAAATCTCAACTTAACTCATTGGAGATTCAACACTAATTTCAATTAGGGTTTGCCCTATTAATCATCCTTCAACTCATGACTCGTTTGGAATTAATCCATAAAATTTGGTGAGTCGTTAATTAACATCATTATGAACAGTAATCCCAAACGGTCAACGTTTAGTCAACCATCTTAAACGGTCTTGAGACCGTTTTCCCAAAAAGGGCAAATTAAACAGATTGAAAATCAGAACTTAATTCAATTGGTTTTGCTAATTGATTTGCTCATAACTCACGATTCCTTTGGAGTTAACCTCTCAAATTTTGTGGGTGATTAACCTACATAATTATGAACCAGATTACCAAACGGTCTTCGCTTGGTCAACGGGACCAAACGGTCTTGAAGACCGTTTTCCCTCAAACGACCCTGAAACCGTTTGCCCACCAAACGGTTTGAAACCGTTTTGAGAAATAGGTGGAGGTCGTTTGATAAAGTGAAAAACCGTGGATAAGCATAGGAATTAACGCCCTTATCTTCTACCTTGAGAACAGTAGCAGTTATTCACGATTTTTCTTGCAAGGATGCAAGGAAAGATAGGGAAGAAGAAGAACTAGCAACTATATGCATAGAAAAGGATGTATAATCAAGCATAAAGTTTAGAGTTATAAAACCCGCCTAAAGGTTGATCCTAGAGCTCCAATCCTTCAAGATACAAGATTTAATGGCGTCCTTGAGCTTCCACAACTTGGTCAGGGGTGAAATCTCCAAGGAAACGTTGGTTTGGTTGGCTAGAACAAGAAAACTAAGTAAGCTAACCACAAAACCAACCTTAGAAAGTGAATTCCTCCATGAATTCGAGCTAGAAGGTGGGGTTCTCTTACCTAGAACAGGTTGGTCGTCCCCCTGAGCTCCAGAGCTATCCTTGGCCGTTTGAGCAAGAAGAGATGAGAATGAAGTAAAGGAAAGATCGTTCACTTATCTTGTAAAGAGGTGGTTTATATACTTTAGCCCCTTTTACACCCTAAGGACCTTTACAAGATTGGAAATCACATCTAGGTCCCTCCTTGCTCAAAGGCACGTCCAAACTTATCTATCCTTATGCAAATTTCATGAAATCTCAAGATCTAATGGTAAAGAAATCTAACCTTCAGCTAGGGTACATACATGAAAGGATCTCATACCCATTTTAGGTGATTTCTATCACAAAGACCATTTTTCTCATCTGATTATTAAATGATGTATCCCTTTCATCATTTCTACTCTAAATGATGACAAGAGTCATACAAGATGTTCTAGATGGTGAAAATTACAAGTTGGACCCCTCAATTTGGGTAAATTGCACTTTACCCCAAATTAGGGTTTCTAAGCATGGGGATTGCTTCCACAGCTGCACCTTGGTGCTCAAGCTTGGGAGATCCCTCAAACTTCATCATAGGCATCCTCATGATGTTTCAACATCAGAGATACATCTCATCTTGTGAATTTTGCAAGTTCAACCCTTAAACTGGGTAATTTGCACATAGGTCCCTGCATACAACACAATGCTACAACTTTATACAAAAAGGAGCAATATTGAAAATAAATGTTCCTGAGGAACTTAATTACATGCCAGGGAGTGTTCACAAGTATATTAATTACATATTTAGGCAAAACTTCCAGGGTTAGTTCATAACCCAGGTCAGGGGTGTTACAAATCATAAACCCCTAACAAGGATTTCGTCCCCGAAATCTCAGACAAAAGGAGAAACAGAGTATTCATTAATCATGCCCTCAAGTCTCCACATATTATCTTAATATCATGGAGGTATCATGAATTCTGCAATTCCATACAAGGCTCCTTTCACTAATTCAACCTTACCAATGTTTATGCAGAGCATAAACCCCTAACATATGATGTCCATATTATTGGAAAGAAGAGGCATAAAAGAACATACTTCTATCATCACCCAAGAATATTTATCAAAAGGAACAACATATATATCTAACAAGGATAATATACCCAGTAATCCTTTACAACTCTATGTAATTGGGATAGTTCACATAGTTCTTCTTATTAATTGAAAATGCCACATAGCTTTTCCATTTTTGATTGGGAATGACACATAGCTCTTCCATTTTTAATTGGGAATGACACATAGCTCTTCCCTTTTTGTTTGTTTGGGAATGACACATAGCTCTTCCCTTTTTGTTTGGGGATGACACATAGCTTTCCCCTTTTTGTTGGGGATGACACATAGCTTTCCCTTTTTGTTTGTTTGGGAATGACACATAGCTCTTCCCTTTTTGTTGGGGATGACACATAGCTTTCCCTTTTTGTTTGTTTGGGAATGACACATAGCTCTTCCCTTTTTGTTGGGGATGACACATAGCTTTCCCTTTTTGTTTGTTTGGGAATGACACATAGCTCTTCCCTTTTTGTTGGGGATGACACATAGCTTTCCCTTTTTGTTTGTTTGGGAATGACACATAGCTCTTCCCTTTTTGTTGGGGATGACACATAGCTTTCCCTTTTTGTTTGTTTGGGAATGACACATACCTCTTCCCTTTTTGTTGGGGATGACACATAGCTTTCCCTTTTTGTTTGTTTGGGAATGACACATAGCTCTTCCCTTTTTATTGGGGATGACACATAGCTTTCCCTTTTTGTTTGTTCCATATTTCTTATTTCATGATACTCATTAGATTGTATCAGAATGATTGCTTGATCAGGGCAATCAAAAAGATATCAATCTAGGAGTTTCCATACTCACTTTATCATCAATAGCTGTATACCTGGCCAGGGTTTACAAATACTGAGATCAAGTAGTATGCACTTACATACTGTCTCATTCCTCACTTTTCATATCCTTATACACACAAGGTTTTCCATTCCTATATTTCCTCCAGGCATCATTTCTAAATCTCATCTTTTGATATACAGATAAGAGAGATTATAAAACATTTTAAGGAACATTGAGTGAGATATAAGTTCTCATCTCCCTTGTGTCCTTATAGGACTAGTCAAAATAATTTCAAAAACAACTATTTTCATATCTTTAACACATAGAAACATGAAAATAAAATATCAGAATGACTTTATTTCCTCTGACCTGCCCGGGACGTCTGTCCACGTCCTCTATTGTTACTAGAAAACTGCCTCCTTTGTGATCCTTGTTGACTCTGCCCCTGAGGTTGAGTCATCATTGGATTCCCGTCTGGACAATCTTTTACCAGATGTCCCGGTTGTCTGCATTGATAACAGATTCTAGGTATAGTATAAGGTCGGTGAGGTATAGACACCGATGTTGATGCTATATTGGAGGCCTTATTTGGAATATAACTAAGATCCCTATCCCTACTTGGCATCCATTGTGTCTGGGTTTGGGATCTTGATGATGCTGTCGATGCAGAAAATCTCGGCTTTTTAAAACTTTCAGACTTTTGTTTTTGAGTCTGAGTGTACACCTTCTTGCTACTAGTCTGTCGTTTCTCAATTTCAGACCTCTCTATCCTCCTTACTGATTCCGCAAAAATGGCAAACCTCTCCCTGTTCTCTAAAGCAGACACAGGAGTGGCCAGTTCAGCGTTCAACCCCTTCTCAAAGCGCCGAATTCTTTCCTCATCATTAACTGCCATTTGAGGACAAAACCGCAACAGCTCCATGAACTTAGCTTCGTACTCGCTAATGTTCATCATACCCTGTCTCAGTCTCTCAAACTGAGAGATCTTCTCGTCTAGGAAGGTCTTCGGGAAATATCTTTGGACAAATTCCCGCCGAAAGTCTTCCCACGAGATTTCTATTCCAGGTCTCTTCTGCTCTTCCATGGTCCACCAGTGACCAACACTTCCTTTGAGAAGATAGACAGCATGTCTAACCTTCTCAGCTTCAGGGATGTTGAGGATCCTGAAAGCCTTTTCCAGCTCTGTCAACCACAGATCAGCATCTGCGGGGTCAGCAGTCCCATGGTACTCGGTAGCTCCGACACGACGTAGTCGCTCGAACGTCTTTTCGATACCTTGCCCCTCTGGTTGGACAGGTGCCCTAGGTGCAGGCATAGGCAACCTGTCGGTTATATGTGTTATGGCAGTCATAAACTGCCCAAACATAGTCTGGACTGCTGGGTTACCCATATCAGCTGGGTCAAACTGGGGTGGCTCTCTAAGTTGTTCTGGTACAAGCTGTTCCACCTCTGGTACTCTTGCACCGCCTTGAGGTGCACTGACACTACTTTCTCCCACATACTCATCATGTGGCTCTGACATCTTAAGTATCTTCTTCTCCTGAGGAGTAGAAGACTCTATTAGATAAGGAAGGAATACTAAAGATAGACTCGACTTCCTATGTCCTATGCCTCTGTAGACTCGGCGAACCTAGAGCTCTGATACCACTTAATTGTGGGATCTGATCTCCAAACCACGAATTAATCCCGATTTAAACATGAGCGGAAGCAATCGGTAAACAACGGGAGACAAAAATCACGGGAAATTAAAACTTTTTGAGACAAGAGATTGAAACCATAAACCTTCTCCATAGAAAAAGGATTTAACTGTTTACATCTCTGACAATTACTTCTTGAGTAATTATATACAACATGATACGAAACTTCTCAAGAATTCATACTCAAAACACTCCAGGACCTGAGAGTACAGAGGACACATAGGACTTGACTCTAACTACCCCATGAAGCAGGCTAGATCTCCACCTGAGATATTTACTGCTCCTGATGCTGCTGTTGCTGGGATTGGTCACCTGTGTTCTTGTTTCTCCGTCTTCGACGACCACCTAAAAAGTAGAAGTCTACGGGGTGAGACAATTATACATAATTGCCCCAGCGAGAGTTATAACTCTCCACTAGGCTTTATAAGCAAAGCAAGGAATAACTAAATCAATAAAAGCCTTCAAGATATTCACTAGAAGTTTTGATGATAAGCAAGAGTTCAATCAATATTAAGATATGAGAACATCTATACTATTTATGGTAACATCAATCAAATAACTCGTAGATAACTCTAATAGATATACTATGCTGTTGATTATGTTTTTAAGGGAGTGTAGGGATACATCTCACCTTTTGGACTGTGTGGTGGGGAATGATGGACTACATGAATCTACATCAAATCCTCTCACCATTGCTCTTTTAGTGAAGGTATGACGGACTACAAGAATCTACATCAAATACCTACACTAGGATGTAAGGTTCTACACATCCATGTACCCCATATACTCAAAAGTATATGATCCAGGAGTTCCCTGGGGAAAACCTGCTTCACCATCATTTAGACTCTGACAATGATGGATCTATGATCAGGGCTCTACATTTCACTTGATTAGTTAGGTACATTCAGTATTCATAACATCATACAAAACATTAGCATCACAACTATATACGAGAATACTAAAATGTAGCAGGCCTAACTCATTCCAATCATCAGTTCTCAGCCATCTCATCACAAGTCATCTGTTAAGCATGACCTTGATGGTGTTTATGGCTCTTACAACCCATAAACCACAAAAGATGTCACTCACAGTGCATCACTAAGGATTACTATTCATAAAGCTTAAGACATGCTTTTAATGAATATAACATGGTATTCCATTCCTGGATATAACCATCATCTCATAACAACCTGCATGGTTCATTAATATAACATGGCATTCCATACCTGGATATGCCCATCATCTCATAACAACCTGCATGGTTCATTCAACAGATAATAGTAAACAATTTAACAATTAAGGATGCATTCTCAAATTAGGGTTTCACTTGGAATCCCCCCTCAACTAGGGATTCACATGGAATCACCCTCAACTAGGGATTCACATGGAATCACCCTTAACTAGGGTTTTACATGGAATCACCTCAACTAGGGTTGAATTCAATAATCCTGTCAATTAGGGTTTACTATTCACTCCATGGTGAATTGTACTTATTACATCATCATGTAAGAGAAACATCATCATTAAGGCTCTCAATTAGGATTAAGATCCATTAGATATTATAAATAGGGTTTCCATGACCTCACATAGGTGGGTCATTCCCTAAACATGCACATTCATGTGTAATTGAAGTATCTCACTTGAGTTTCCTCCTTAAAAGGGTACTTTCTCTCTCTAGGATACTTTCTCTCTCTAGAAATACTTTCTCTCTCCTCTCACTAGTAGATGGTGACAACACCACTCTAGATCAGGTTTAGATAAGTCTCCATTGATTAACATGAGCCAAAACATCAACATCATGTGATTAGGGTTTGATTAGAACAAGGTTTTACCCCTTTAGACCCCTCAAGGGTATTTTGGTAATTTGCCACATGATTACCATCATGGGTTAACTCACTAATCACGTAGTCCCTTAATGACCTAGGTTACCATTAGGGTTTAGTTTGGATCACCATTGAACTAAATACACCATCAAATGGTTAAGTACAAACCATCACCAGTCTCCAAACGGTTTCAACCTTCAAACGGTTTCAACCACCCAAACGGTCTTGAGACCGTTTGGCCTCAAACGGTCTTGAGACCGTTTGGAGGTGAAGACCGTTTGGAAGGGTTGACTTCCAAACCGTTTGGAGCTTCAAACGGTTTGAAACCGTTTGATCAAACTTGCTTGAGATCGATTGGACCAAACGATCTTGAGGTCATTTGAGCCCAAACGGTCTTGCGACCGTTTGGCCCCAAACGGTCTTGAGACCGTTTGGATCCAAACGGTCTTGAGACCGTTTGGTCCAAATGGGCTCAAACCGTTTGGACCTCCAAAGGGGTTCAAAGGTCACCAATGTTCATGGATATGTGTGTTGAAGCCCTCAATTGGTTAAAGCTATGCTAACCACTTATAAATTCAGTCAATTATGGTTAGCCTTAACCACTTAGACATCCAATTGACCCTCAATTGCAAGCCAATTAGGGTTCAATCCTCCTCAATTAGGGTTTCAAATCGATTGGTCATCAATGTTCAACAATGTGAATCAATTCAAGGTTGAACCTATCAATTGACCTCCAATTGGGCTCAAACTTGGCCCAAACGGTCTTGAGGTCGTTTGGACATCATCCAAACGGTCTTGAGACCGTTTGCCCAAAGTTTAACCAAAATCCAAGTCGTTTTGACTAAGGTTGAAGTCCAATTAGGTCAAAATCAGCAATTTTCATCAATTCATCAATTTCCTACAATTGGACCCTCAAACCATTAGATTAACTCAACCCTAGACCTTCAAACGGTCTTGAGCTGTGCCCAAACGGTCTTAGGACCGTTTGGAGGAACCCCAAACGGTCTTGAGACCGTTTGGGTCCTCCAACCCAAAACTCAACAAGATCTATACTTAGAAAACAGCAATTTGATTGTTTCAATAACCCACTGTAATTGGGCCCTCAATTGATCGAATTACCTTAACCCTAGACCTCCAAACGGTCTTGGGTTGACACCAAACGGTCTTGAGACCGTTTGGATGAGTTCCAAACGGTCTTGAGACCGTTTGCCCATCCATCCTTTGGACTCTAGTGAAAATTCATCAAGGTTTGATCTATTGAGTTGATCATCACATCAATACTTAATTGCAATATGATTTGGTACCTTTGGACCTTCAATTGATCAACTATACTTAACCCCAGACCTCCAAACGGTCTTGGGGTGACCCCCAAACGGTCTTGAGACCGTTTGGGTGATTCCCAAACGGTCTTGAAACCGTTTGGGCTAATCAACCCAAAATCTCAACTTAACTCATTGGAGATTCAGCACTAATTTCAATTAGGGTTTGCCCTATTAATCATCCTTCAACTCATGACTCGTTTGGAATTAATCCATAAAATTTGGTGAGTCGTTAATTAACATCATTATGAACAGTAATCCCAAACGGTCAACGTTTAGTCAACCATCTTAAACGGTCTTGAGACCGTTTGCCCAAAAAGGGAAAATTAAACAGATTGAAAATCAGAACTTAATTCAATTGGTTTTGCTAATTGATTTGCTCATAACTCACGATTCCTTTGGAGTTAACCTCTCACATTTTGTGGGTGATTAACCTACATAATTATGAACCAGATTCCCAAACGGTCTTCGCTTGGTCAACGGGACCAAACGGTCTTGAAGACCGTTTTCCCTCAAACGACCCTGAAACCGTTTGCCCACCAAACGGTTTGAAACCGTTTTGAGCAATAGGTGGAGGTCGTTTGATAAAGTGAAAAACCGTGGATAAGCATAGGAATTAACGCCCTTATCTTCTACCTTGATAACAGTAGCAGTTCTTCACGATTTTGCTTGCAAGGATGCAAGGAAAGATAGGGAAGAAGAAGAACTAGCAACTATATGCATAGAAAAGGATGTATAATCAAGCATAAAGTTTAGAGTTATAAAACCCGCCTAAAGGTTGATCCTAGAGCTCCAAGCCTTCAAGCTCCAAGCTTTAATGGCGTCCTTGATCTTCCACAACTTGGTCAGGGGTGAAATCTCCAAGGAAACGTTGGTTTGGTTGGCTAGAACAAGAAAACTAAGTAAGCTAACCACAAAACCAACCTTAGAAAGTGAATTCCTCCATGAATTCGAGCTAGAAGGTGGGGTTCTCTTACCTAGAACAGGTTGGTCGTCCCCCTGAGCTCCAGATCTATCCTTGGCCGTTTGAGCAAGAAGAGATGAGAATGAAGTAAAGGAAAGATCGTTCACTTATCTTGTAAAGAGGTGGTTTATATACTTTAGCCCCTTTTACACCCTAAGGACCTTTACAAGATTGGAAATCACATCTAGGTCCCTCCTTGCTCAAAGGCACGTCCAAACTTATCTATCCTTATGCAAATTTCATGAAATCTCAAGATCTAATGGTAAAGAAATCTAACCTTCAGCTAGGGTACATACATGAAAGGATCTCATACCCATTTTAGGTGATTTCTATCACAAAGACCATTTTTCTCATCTGATTATTAAATGATGTATCCCTTTCATCATTTCTACTCTAAATGATGACAAGAGTCATACAAGATGTTCTAGATGGTGAAAATTACAAGTTGGACCCCTCAATTTGGGTAAATTGCACTTTACCCCAAATTAGGGTTTCTAAGCATGGGGATTGCTTCCACAGCTGCACCTTGGTGCTCAAGCTTGGGAGATCCCTCAAACTTCATCATAGGCATCCTCATGATGTTTCAACATCAGAGATACATCTCATCTTGTGAATTTTGCAAGTTCAACCCTTAAACTGGGTAATTTGCACATAGGTCCCTGCATACAACACAATGCTACAACTTTATACAAAAAGGAGCAATATTGAAAATAAATGTTCCTGAGGAACTTAATTACATGCCAGGGAGTGTTCACAAGTATATTAATTACATATTTAGGCAAAACTTCCAGGGTTAGTTCATAACCCAGGTCAGGGGTGTTACACCAGGTATATGGGACCTTACCCTCTGGTGGCACGTGTTGGTAAGGTGGCTTATAAGTTGGAGTTGACACCTGAGTTGTGCAGTTTGCATCGAGTGTTCCATGTGTCCATGTTGAGTAGGTGCCACCCTGGTACAGAGTTAGTCTTGCAGCCAGTTGAAGTTGATCTTGATGAGGATATGTTCTATGTTGAAGGACCAATGTTGATCCTTGACAAAAGAGTGAAGAAGTTGAAGAAGAGGGAAATCATGTTGGTGAAGGTTCTATGGAATCACTGTGGCATTGAGGAAGCCACGTGGGAGATTGAGGAAGAGATGCAGAAGAATTACCCGTCTCTTTTTGCTTAGGATTTTGAGGGTGAAATTCTTGTTAAGGGTTTATGGCTTGTAAGGCCCCTGACTTGTGTTTTGGGTTAACCCTATTTTCTTTGGATTATGATGTGCTTAGAACCTTTTTCTAATCCTTTGATATGGCCTTAGAGCTTGTGGAGGGCTTAAGTCTCCAATTTTGAGCTTGTTTAGATGATGTTTGTGCTTTATGTGCCTTGACCATGTGTACCTTGTGTGTTGCCTTGACCTAGGTCGTGACCTAGGGCTTGTTGGGTGGGTGTCACGGTTGAGACACCTCCCCTAGGTGTGGTTGTCATGACCGAGGTGGTTTTGGAATATCTTGGGCCGAGATAGTTGCCTTTGTATAGAGTGTCTCGACCTAGGAGGGGTTTGATGACCTCGTGTCGTGACCTTGTTGTGTTGGGTGGTGTTGTCATGAAAAACGACAGCGATCTGGGCAGCATGGGTTCCATGGTGGGTCACGATCGTGACCTACTGGGTGACCCACGTGGTCGAGACCCAACATAAAGTGTATCACCATCTCTTGCATGTGGGTTTTAAGTGGTTTCATGCTAGTTTCTTGGGTGGACAAGTGTCCCTTTAGAGCACTATCTTGTTGACACCTCATCTCTTGCCCTACATCTCTCCTCCTTTTCTATATAAACCCTCTTCTCTCAATTCAAGTGACCTTTTCATCCATCTTCTTTCTCCTTCCTTGCTTGGACCTTTTTGGAGCTTGGTGGAGAAAGGAGGTGTTGTTCTTGGTGCCTTGTAGGAGGATCGACCTTGCATGTGGTGCTTGCGGTGACCCTTGATCGTCTTCTACCTTGGTAAATGTTTACCTTTCCTTTATGGTGTTTTCCTTGGATATTCTACCCCATCTTCTCCCCTATTCTCTACCTTAGACCATATTTTGACTTGGTGGTTGTTCTTGACAGTAAACTCCTCCTCACAAGGGGTCATAAGGACATGTTTTGACAAGGCGACACCCAAGTGAGGGGAAGTTTCTTCTCTATTTCCCCCCCTTATTTCTTTTGGTTCAGCCTTGAGCTTCTTGCTCTCTTTCCTTGGACAATATTTGGCCATGGTGTCTTCTCTTTATTGAGGTGTTCTTGTAGTTGAGGGTGGAGATTTTGGTGGAGATTTATCATCCTTGGGATCGTGTGTTTAGAGCTTGCAACCCTTGGTGTGACCTTCTTTTAGGAGGGTTATATAACTCTTAACCTTCTCTATTAATGCACTTCTTCTACATGCATGCTACTGTTTTGTATCTCTAAAATGTTTCCTTAAAGTGATAGTAGATGGTGATAGACTCTAGAACTTGTTTCATGTTGAGATCATGCTTGGTTTGGATGGAATCCGAAACCCTAGTTTGGTACCCGATTTTTGGTGATTGTGATGCAATGATGTTTTCCCCCTATGTCTTGATCTTGGTTTTGGTTGCATGGATGATGATTGAGTGTTTTGGCATCCTATGAAGTTTTAGTTCTATTTTGGTGCAATTTAACTTGGTTCTTTCTCTCATTTGAGATCCCTTCTCATGGTGGTTTCATGATGCAAGTGTTAGGGTTTTGATGACCGATTTTGGGAGACATTTTTCCTTCTTGAGGATGGTGGCTTTCCATGTGGTTCTCTTCTATTTTAGCCATATATTTACTTAGTTTTGATCTTGGTTACCTTTGGCTTGATGATGATCCTTGGTGTTGGTGGTGGCTTGACCCTTGGTGGTCACTACACCTTGATCTTTTCATGGTATCGATCAAGATGAAGGTTTGTCATTTGTTCGAGATACACACCTGAATTAGTGAGGACCTTGCTTTTGTTTCGGAAGAGACATATGATCTTATGATGTTAGTGACCTTTACCCTTGTCACAGTCACAAATCTAACCTATCTTTTGTTTGGTCGCGACCCATGGTGTGGTTTGAGGTTGAGACAACCTTGGTTTTGGTCGGGTTGCTCCCCTTGAGGTTGGAGGTCACAACATGTTTGCTTTGGGTGGATAGAACACTAGCCTTTTTTGGGTCGAGACATGCCCTCCCTAGTGTGTTGTGATCGTGACATCATGGTGTTAGTCGTGGTTGAGACACCCAGACAGTTGATGGTCGCGACCCATGTTGGTGGGTGGCCGCGACACATGGTTGATGGATGGTTGCGACACATACTTGAGTACTCTATCGATACACATCTACGAGTAATGTATAATCCACATGTAGTGCCGTGTGGATATTTGTCTTGCTATAATGATTTCTCTCTCTTGTTTATAAGCCCCTAACCTTGCAGGTGATGTGTATGCCATGGCTTGTGTATGCTATGGTGGTGATTGTATGATACTATGTGGTGCTTTTGCACACTGATGAGGCATAATGAGGTGTAGCACATGCAAGGTTTAATGTGATAGGTCCTATGACCTGGAGATGGTTTGATGCCTTGAGAGGTGATATACTCAAGTGATGTGATTAAGGGATTGATGTCTCACAATGATGTGCCATTAATGTTGTCCTTGTGTATGGAAGTGTTTCAAGTATCATGTGATGATAGTGTGACAAGCTCACTCCTTATACATTTTATATCTTCTGGAGTTGTACCATCCCCTTATTCTTGTAGAATTTTTTATGGTTGTATAGGTTGTAACTTGATTGATGCTAAAAGTCACCCAATTGGATAACTAATCAAGTGAATCCCTAATCATGTAGGTTCCCTATGCTATAGATACTTTCCGGTGTCAACTTTAATGATTGTGTTGGTGAAACAAGTATAACTCGGAGTGCATATTTTTGAAATGGGGGGGGGGGAGTTGAGGAGTATCTCCTTGAGTCCAAAATTATAGGTTGCATGAGACAGCCATGCATGAGCAATTGTCCTTGTGATATAGATGGCCATGCGTGAGCCACTCATTCTTTTAAGCACGACCATGTGTGAGCCTATTCTTATAGCTCTGTTACTTGTACCAAGGTGGGCTAGGTGTTTATATGGATGACCATGCATGAGGCGATCCTTCTGTTAACTATATGTCATGCTTTGCAGTTGACTGGTATCTCTCTGCGGTGTTTCTCTTGTGATGATAAAGAGGTGTAGAGAGGTCATGGATTCCGTCTCTTCCATTTAATCATGTATGGCATCGATTTTGAATTAGCAGTGGTCAGTTGGATTTGGGTGGTACGAATCAAATCCTCAGGCCAGTAATAAAAGACCGAAAACAACCGTGTAGTATATGTGCTTAAGGTGACATATGTCTCACATTGGTTGAGCCTTTGCCTTATCTTTTTAATGATTCTAGAATTATAAGATGGTAAGAGAAGTCAATTGTTATACATGTTCTTCATATTCCTTTTTAGAATATGACTTGATCTATTGCTTAGTGATAACTGCCCAATCTTGCTTAATTTGTTTTATCTATTGAGTACATATCATTTAGTTAATCTACTCAATCTACTTACTATGTTGTTCTACCTGCTTAGCTTATTTGTGTTTTAATATATGTTGGCAGAGAGTTATATCTCTCACTGGGACGTTTGGTCTCATCCCGTGGGTTTCCACATCTTTTAGGTGATCGAGCATGAGGAAGTAGAGATCATTTTGTTGGTGTTGAGCAGCAAGCGAACTAGTAGTTGTTGCAAGGTTGGATATGTTGCTTGTGTATAGAAGTAGAGTCCTATGTGTCATCTTTGTACTCTCAGGTCCTTGGGGAGGTTTTTGTTGTATGTATCGATACTTTGTCTTTATGCCTGTTGTTGTATAGGGTTGGCATATATGTATATAAATAGGTTACCTTGTGTAACAGGTTGTGGCTTGAGAGCTAGCGATGTGCTTAGATAATTTCAGTGTTGTAGCATTACCCCTAACCAAGATGACGAAGAAAGATGTACCATTTGTCTGGGATGATAAGTGTTAGCGTTCTTTTCAACTTTTGAAGGAAAAGCTGACCAATGCACCGATGTTAGTTCTGTCAGAGCAAGGAAAAGGCTATATCATCTTTTGTGAGGTGATTGAGCACGAGGAAGTAGAGATCGTGTTGTTGGTGCTGAGCAACAAGAAAACCAGTAGTTGTTGCAATGTTGGATATGCTACTTTGTGTATAGAAGTAGAGTCCTATGTGTCGTCCCTGTACATTCAGGTCCTTGGGGAGGTTTCATTGTATGTATCGATACAATGTTTTGGCTTTATGCTCGTTATTGTATAGAGTTGGCATATATGTATATGAACAAGTTACCTTATGTGATAGGTTGTGGCGTGAGAGCTAGTGAATAGTATCTAGTATAATGGTTTGGGAAGATGATATATAATACAGGTGGCTTTTGTGGAACTGTGTGCAATATGTTGAAACTCTTATGATTATATGAAATCAATTTCAATTTCCTGTGTTTCATGGTAACCTGGGTGTTTAGTTTTACCCCTAACCAAGATGATGAGGAAAGATGTACCATTTGTCTGGGATGATAAGTGTCAGTGTTCTTTTCAACTTTTGAAGGAAAAGCTGACCAATGCACCAGTGTTAGTTCTATCAGATCAAGAAAAAGGCTATATCGCCTTCTGTGAGGTGATCGAGCATGAGGAAGTATAGATCGTGTTGTTGGTGTTGAGCAGCATGAGAACCATTAGCTATTGCAAGGTTGGATATGTTGCTTGTGTATAGAAGTAGAGTCTTATGTGTCATCCCTGTATGCTTAGGTCCTTGGGGAGGTTTTTGTTGTATGTACCGATACAATGTTTTGGCTTTATGCCCGTTGTTGTATAGAGTTGGCATATATGTATATGAACATGTTACCTTGTGTGATAGGTTGTGTCTTGAGAGCCAATGAATTATCTTGTATAATGTTTTGGGCAGATGATATATAATACATGTGGCTTTTGTGGACCCATGTGCAATATGTTGAAACTCTTATGATTATATGAAATCAATTTCAATTTCCTGTGTTTTATGGTAACGTGGGTGTTTAGTTTTATTTTCTACAGTTTGATTTTGAGTAATCTCGCTTGTTGTGGTGCGGGGCGTCACACTGATGCTTGGAACTACTCCAAGTTTAGAGATGAACTTGTTGATGCATACATCTTCATTTGATGCATTCGATGCATCAATATACTCAATCTCTATTGTAGAATTAAAAATTGTCTCTTGCTTATAATCCTTCCAACTTATAGCTCTGTTGTTTAGGTAAAATACAAATCTCAATTGCGATTTATAATCATCTTCATCAGTCTGGAAGCCTGCATCAATGTAACCTTTTACCACCAACTCTTCCTCTTCACCGCAGACCAAGAACTGATCCTTAGTCCTTCTCAAGTACTTCAAGATGTTCTTTATGATTGTCTAGTGAGCATCTCCTAGATCTGACTGATATCTGCTCGTCATGCTCAAAGCATACAAGATGTTTGGACAGCTGCACAAAGTTGCATACATGATTGATCCAATCACTGATGCATATAGAATCTCACTCATGCACTCCCTTTCTTCATAAGAACGGGGACATTGACTCTTAGAGAGGGTCATTCCATGCAACGTAAGTAGGTTTCCTCTCTTTGAGTTCTCCATGTGGAACTGCTTCAACACTTTGTAAATGTATGTGCTCTGACTGAGTCCAAGAAGCCTTCTTGATCTATCTCTATAGATCTTTATCCTGAGTATGTAAGATGTTTTTCCCAAGTATTTTATAGATAATGTATTTACAAGCCATCAAATGCTTCCTCCAAGTCTTTCATAGAGAATGTATTTACAAGCCATGTCTTTACCTTTTGCAAAGTAGGGATGTCATTCCCCATCAATAGTATGTCATCCACATACAATATGTGGAATACAACCATGCTCCCACTAACCTTCTTATACACACAAGGTTCATCTTCATTTTTAATGAATCCAAAATCTTCGACTATCACATCAAAATGAAGATTCCAGCTCTAAGATGCTTGCTTCAATCCATAGATTGACCTTTATAGATTACAAACTTCATTTGCAAACTTCGGATTTATAAAACCCTCAGTTTGTGTCATATGCACATCCTCAACAAGATTCCCGTTAAGGAATGCAATTTTAACATCCATTTTCCAAATCTCATAGTCATGATAAGCTACAATAGCAAGCATGATCCTGATGGACTTAACCATGGCCACTGGAGACAAGGTTTCATCATAGTAAACACTTTAAACTTGTCTGAAACCCTTTGCAACCAACATATCCTTATAGGTTTGAACTTTTCCATCCATGTCGGTCTTCTTCTTGAAGACCAACTTGCACACTATGGGTTTTACCCTTCAGGTGGATCCACCAAAGTCCATAATTTGTTGGTATACATGGATTCCATCTCAGATCTCATGGCCTCAAGCCATTTATCAAACTCTGGTCCCTAAATAGCATCTTAATAGGTAATTGGATCATCATCTATGGCTAATTCACTGCCTTCCTGAGTTATAAGATATCCATATCTTTCAGGTTCAAGGTGTGTCCTACTAGATCTATGAGGTTCTTATGTCAATTTGAGATTCCACAACATTTTGTGAGACTCTTGGTTCCTCCTGTACATATATAGGTTCAATTTTCTCTTGTTGGTCTCGAACTTCTTCGAGTTCTACTTTCCTCCCACTGATTCCTTTGGAAATGAATTGCTTTTCAAGGAATGTAGTCTCTTTGACAACAAACACTTTGTTGTCAGTTGGGTTGTATAAGTAGTATCCCTTAGTTTTTTTGGGATATCCAACAAACTAACATTTATCAGATCTAGGATCAAGCTTTTTAGGAAACAACGAAAATTCCTGAGAAAATGCAAAAAGGCCAAATTTCATCTGGAAATGGAATGGAAGAGAAATCTGAAACAAGCAAAAATCTCGGGGATGTCTTTTGAATTGATTTTGACGGTATGTGGTTTAGTGTAAACGCTGCGGTTTCAAGAGCATAACCCCAGAAGGTAGTAGGAAGATCAACAAAACTCATCATAGATCACACCATATCTAGTAATGTGTGATTTCTTATTTTTGATACACCATTATGATGTGGTGTTCCACGTGGAGTCCACTGTGATACAATACCAAGGGCTCACATATGGTCCTCAAAATCTTGGTTCAAGTATTCTCCACCTCGATCATAACAAAGTGACTTAATACTTTTTCTAAGTTGCTTATGTACTTCATTCATAAACTCTCTAAACTTTTTAAGAGCTTCTGACTTATGTTTCATCAGGTAAACATAGCCATACCTACTAAAATAATTAGTGAAGGTAATGAAGCACTGATACCCACCTCTATCAGTTGTTCTAAAAGTGCCAAAAACATCAATATGTATGAGTCCTAATATATCACTAGCCCTCTCACTATATCCAGTAAAGGGAGTCTTGGTCATTTTGCTTAGTTAACAAGATTCACATGTCTCTATTGATTCAAAATCAAAAGAGTCTAGATAACCATCTTTATGGAGTCTAGATATGCAATTATCATTTATGTGCCCTAGACGTTGGTTTGAGTCAATGAGTTTTTGTCTCTTGGTATTTGCATTATATACGCTTGTCTCTAGATTTATCAAGTATAGACCATAAGACATTAGGGCACTGCCATAATATATCCCATCTTTACTAATAGAATATCTTCCTTTCTTTATGAGAAATTTAAATCCTTCCTTGTCCAAACAAGATACATATATGATGTTCCTATTAATGGAAGGTACGTAATAGTAGTTCTGTAAGTCTATTACAAGCCCACTTGGTAGAGTTAACTCATAGGTTCCAACTGCGTTGGCTGCAACTCTTACACCATTTGCAACACACAGTTCAACCTCACCTTTATCTAAAGGTCTACTTTTTTAGATCCTTCACATTTGAACAAATGCGTGATCCACATCTAGTATCTATTACCCATGATGAAGAAGTAGTGAAGTTAATTTCAATAATGTATATAGTGGAACTAGAGATCTCAATCCCTTTCTTCATCTTCCTAGGTTTCCTTATCCTTCTCCTTATTTTGGGTGTAAAAGACTTGGACTTTGGCTTAGCCACAAAATGCTTCTTGGCTTTGCCTTTGTCCTTGGACACAACTCTGATAGTGGTCCAGCCATGTTACTCAAGTGATAACACTCAATAAAATGGCTATATGATTTAGGAAATGATTGCAAAATCATATCCGTGGCCAACTCTTATCCTAAAGGAAATCCCAGTCTTTCAAGATGCTTCATATGCCCAATCATATTGAGCACATGAGGCCCTACTAGATATCCCTCTATTAGTTTGCACTCAAACAATACCTTAAGGACATTGTACCTTTCATGCTTATCATGATGTTTATGCAACTCATAGTTCATATATCCCAGTAGAAGGTTCTTGATGTTCACAACATTGTTAGCACACTTAAAAGAAGCATCCATGTCAGTCTTAGGAAAATTTGGAGTGGATGCTGGCTCTGGTGTTTCAGGAACATGCTGAACAGTTCTCAAGCTCCTGAACTAGTTATGGAAATAAATCTCATTTAATTCATCCAATTGAAATGATTGAGTGTTTTCCATTTGATTCTACAAGAGAAAATTTGCATTTTTCAAAAGCCATTTTTTATTTGATTTGATTTGAAAATTCAATATTAGTTAGGTCATTAATTAATTATCACTCCCACTATTTTATTCAAATTGATAGCCCTTACTACCAGTTCAGAAGATTGCAATGTACAATCTTCTAGTGGGACAAGATCCATATTTTATCAAGTCATGACTCAGCTTTGGTTGATCACCCACAACTTGATTATTTAGGTAGGTTAACTTGCCAATTGCATATGAATGCAACTCTTGGATAGGTGATATGCATAACTCTTTGCCATAACCATATGCATGCCTTTGGTGCCTGGTCTCATGAAGTTATCACCAGTTAAGTCCGAACCAAAAGCCAACACGATAGGCTATGTACCCTACTTAGGTAGATCTACATACCTACCATCACACTTCTACAAGATAGACGGTGCACCACACCTTGGCATAAACTATGTTTGGTCAATCAAGCTTTTCAAGTGTGCCACTTATGGAGGACATCTCAAACTTAACATTATATTAGGGGATTCTGTATAATACGTATACATTAACAATCACCACATATAAACAATATGTATCTTATACATGCTATAACTGTTATAACCCCAATTTTTGGGTTCAAGTGGTGAGAAATATAATTTCTCATATTAAAGATGTTTGAACAAATAATCATATATTTGGTTGAGAATAATTGGATTTCATTTAAAATAGCCTTGTTGTTTGATTTGTGGGCTTTATTGGCTATTGGGCCCAATAACAAGGAAATAACAAAGAAAATTCAATAAGTGAATGAATAATTGAATATTTGAGGAAAGGAATATGTAGAAACCTCTAGAGGGCAAATCCAAAGAGGGATTTCGTGCCTCTTGGATTCCTTGGGTTCCAAGGAGTCTAAAGTTGCAAAGAAAAGCAATAAGAAAAAGAAAAGATTGATTAAGTATTTCTTTATGAAGAAAGAAATTGGAAAATAATGATATAATGTGGAAAATGAATGAAAAGAGGCATAAATGAGATTTCTTGGGGAAATTTCGTATCCATGAGGTTGTTAATATTAAAAGGAATGCCAATGAGGAAAATAAAAGAGAAATAAAAAGAAATCCTCAAAAAGGAATATTTAAATGAGAAATAAACAAGATAAGGTGAAATAATGCGTATAGATGCATCTAGAAGGATAATAAGTATCCTTAAAAAAAGTAATTTCGAAATCATAGAGTTTCTTGGGATTCAAGGAGTCCCAATAAAGAGGAAAGAAAGAGAAAATACTAAAAAGGCAAAATAAGAGGATATTGTGATCCATTATTAATGAATTTAGTACTCTATATTAAAAGGGAATATTAATTCCGTGGCTAGTATATTTAAAAGCCAAACTCAAGGAACATAAAGGAGGTAAAATTCGGATTCCTTAATAACCAAGGATCACAAATAGAAAAGGACATCATTTAATTTAGAAAGAGAATTTATTCTCCATTTAGGAAAGTGCGATGGAATGCTATTCTATCCTTCCTTGTTTGACATCCCAATTATGTATAAACGTCCAGTGAAAACCGAAACCCCACAGGCTAGCAAATCCTAGTTTATACTAATCATATATATATATAAGATCTACCCTGGTGGTCTCTGTAGTCTCTTCCCATGGATGAACCCTAGTATTAGATTTGTTGCCGTCACCCGTCTCGTGGCCTTGTGCTACTTCCTCTCTTGGCTTCATGGGGTGGAAGGAGCCCTCTCTCTTCTCTCTCTCAAGAACTAGCCATGGAGGGAGGCAGCTGTGCGGCTAGATGAGCAATGAGGACGGTGTTGTGAGGTGCAACATCACCTGCGTCTAGGTTGTAAGGACGCATGACGAGTAATGGGTAGCAGGGATAGAGCCCTGACCCTACTTGCCTCCACACAATACTACTCATAGAGGGGAAGTCATGGCCGACTGGAACGACACCGCCGATGCCTGTACAGGTGAACTAGAGGCTTGGCGTCGAGGACAAGCTACAGCGACGAGGGTGCATCGAGGAACCACCCTGGTCGTATGGAGGGGAGTCGAGTCTGCAGGGCGAGAGGAGGAGCATGAACAGCTGTCTGATAGAGGAGCAATCGTGAGGGGATCCGACTAGAGATGGAGTTAGAGCAGTGTCGTCCTTCCCAAAGTGAAGCCACGACGGTGGGCGGCAGCGCTGACCCAAGGTGCAGCGGTGTCACAACGTCACGTAGAAGCATGGCTCTGCGGGGGGAAGGATGATTGCAGCCTTGACGGGTCAGTAGTGGCGACGCACGAGAGAGGGAGAGTGCCACCCGCCGCCTCCAACAACGCCGACACAGAGCCGCGCTCCGCGAACGGGCGTCGGGCGTGAGTGCCAGGCCAAGCGGGCCGCCCTACGCAGCGAAGAAGAGAAACAGAGCCAAATGACCAAACAACCCATCCGTTTGTACATGGAGTATGAGGGCACGAAGGTAATTCACCTCTTTCTTAGGCTCGATACCTGTTGCAAATAAAATTAGGATATTTTGCATATGTGTCAGTTCTCTATTGGCCCAATTCTGGTAATAGTGAATAAATGCTAACTAATTAATGGTAACTCCGATGATAGTAAAAGTATATATCAAATTGCTCAGAAAAATGAGAGGAATTCAAAGAAAATATAATCAGAGTCTTATTAATCTTCCTATTCTAAAAGTATATGCAATATATGAGCTAATGTGATTCATGAAAAGGAAAACCTAGTTTTGCTTTAATATGATGCTTAGTTGGTCACATTAAGGTAATACCTGATCTGGACATGTATAATGAGAAAATACTTGATAATGATAAATAAATGATGATTCTAGATTAATGATCCTAATCATGCCGATTTAGAGTTTTAAAACCAATGTCGACATCTTGAAGATGATCTTAATGTTAGTGATGTGATTTAGGTGTCACGGGTAATATAATGTGCTTAAGTTGATAATTAGGGTTTCACCTAATATGCATAACTGAGTTTGTAATCTTAGAAACCATGATATGATGGAATTAGGGTTTGTAACCCTTATCCATAGTCTAAACTTGAGATAACTCTAAACCCTAGCTTAGGAGCGAATCTAGAATTGAATAATGTAAAGAGAATATGTGGTGACACATATGTAGTATGATTTGTTTCAGATACCTTGTTGATTACATGCTTTACTGCTGGATGTTTGGATGCACTCTTAAAGTACGTATGATGTTCTGCTTGGTTTCTGTGATGGCATAAGGTATGTGGTTACGCTTATGAATATCTCGAGTTAGTTTTCCGAGATTTACCGAAGTTTTCATCGATGTCATGAATTAACTGTTGGATGATTTTAATTCATGCAAACTATAATGTGGCTATGACTATCACAAAGGATATATGCCTACAAACTCAGATCCTGGTTCTCTCTGTGGCATAATAGCTAACCAAGTACATGGCTGCCTATGGGTAGGTCCATCAGGTTAGAGAAAGGCCTAGTACATGGCTACCTATTGGGTAGGTCCATCAGGTCTATGGATGACCTAGTACATGGCTACCTATTAGGTAGGTCCATCAGGTCTATGGTTGACTTAGTACATGGCTACCATGGAGGTAGGACCATCAAGTCACAATGAGTTAGATATTGGGTTATCTCCGGATAGTGCCATGCGACTCTATTACCTAAAAGAGAGGAGATATCCATGTCCACTGCAGGGACAACCCAGAGTTCGAGAATATGTATGGATTGAGTTGTATGGATTAAAATGTAATCTTGATTGTTAAATGATTAATTGAATGATTATATTGTTAACATAGTTGAACATTATCTGTTTCCTCCACATACCAGCTTCGGCTGACCGACGTTTTGTTTGTCGACGTTTTAGGTACCATGAAAAGAATAAACAGTAAAGCGACACCTTGTGAATTCAAGAATTAAAGAACAAGGAGGAATTAGATAGAATATTTCAGTTGAGGTTAGAAGTTAGTTTGTTCCCAACTTTTCAAGGTATGCAAAGAATATTTTTATTACCATTTTCAGTATAGTCTGTTAGAATTTAATAATTGTTTATGGTTATATGTCGAACCTTTGATCCGGGATTAATGGGTGCGGCTTCAACCTCTTGGTCTCCCTTAATTGGGGGTTATCGGGAGGTGGGGTTGTAACAATAACCCACAATGAGAACATGCAATAAACAAAAGTGATGGTTATGACCAACCTAATGTAATTCCTTGGAGCCACAAGGAATTACCACATCTAGGTCCATATCACATTTATAAACTTATTGTTGACTAAGATCTGTGCTTGCCAATCACGGTTGATCGGTTCAACCCTTGAACCGATCAGATTTCCTCCTAGCTAGTTGTTTGGTCATCTCACCGGTCATCTAGTTATTTCGATCCACCATCTATTGGCTCCTCCAACTGATCGGTCGGGTCCAATAGTCAGTCGGTTTGACTCATCCATCAAGTCCTCCCTAGTCCTTCGGCTCATCGTCGGGAAGTCCTTCTTTTTCATCATATCAGGAAAGTAAACTATCCTACTATTACATCATTATAGGGAAACCTTGAGTTACATTTGAGGGGAGCAAAGGTAGAAGAGAATAATACTTTTATATTGGGAAGATAAGGTAGAGTCTCATTTCACATGCCAATATAAACCAACCACACAACCATGCACAGATAATAAGGGTTATTGGCTATAACCATGCTATACATCCACCATCAAAACTCACTTGTAGGGCGAAGTGTGTAAATTGCATATTATATATATATATGTTTGGGTTATTATATGGTGATTAGTCAAACATACACATCAACCAGTTTAAATATTCACATCACATGCAATAAATAAACTAGGTAAAATAAAAAATCCGATCATATTGATTATCCCAAAACATAATTAATTGACGTTGCTCTGATACCACTATATTGAAATACAACATCAAATCGGTAGTAGAAACAAAAAAATTACTGACGTATTTCCCATAAACCGACGGATCACATCAATAACTATGCAATGAGAAGGATGGTTTCATAAAGATATACCTAGTCCTAGAGCAAGACCAACGAAAATCCTCGTCAATATAGCTGCACACTCTATCTTAGATGGTGTTTGTGCAGCTCCCAGTTGTATTGGAACTCGTCTGACTGCTCCTCCCAGGACAGCAGACTCGAACAAATTCGACATCGAATTCTCTGATCTCGCCATGAACTGTGAGTTGATATTGCCCTCCTAGCAGTAGCCAAAGGACTCCTGCCTCTAGAGTAGTCCACACGGACCAACTAGAACCCCTGTCTGTTAGACCATATAGGAAGGAGTTGTCTCTCATTGTTGGCATACTATTTGCCAAACTACTCTCCCACAACATTGATACTTAGTTGTTTCTCTCCCATAGCTATCCCTCCCTAGTCGGGTAGGACTTTCTTGAGCTCTCTTGGTTACCACAACCAGAGAGGACAACATTTATCAAAGCAATTGATTCTCAATTGTTTGTGTTGCTCTGGGAAGCCCCATTACCCACTTTATTTATAGGCGGAGTTTAGGTCCAAGTTCCCATATGTGTAGGAATGGGAGGGACAGGAAGATCTCAAATTTATGCAAAAATTCTAGAAATCTCGCAACCTGTGACAGCCTAGACGGTCATCTGGCATGCCAGGTAGTCATTTGGCATAACCCAAATGGCTGTTTGGTTGTTTCCTATTGTACACAAAGTTGTCAACTCAACTCCCATCAATGTTGGACATTGATTTCCTTGCACAACAAGTAATGTACAAGAAAAACAAATAGGGAAATGTCTAGAACCTTCCCTTGGCCGAACTGAACCATCTCGCCCATGCGAGACGACCGTCATGGTCACCTAGATGGTCATCTGGTGTCCCGAGTCAAGTTCGTCAGTTGGTGTGTTCTCTTCTTAGACAATTTCAACTCAAATCAACCTTAACTCTCCATAATCCCATATCAACACTTGATACGACCATTTGGCACTCTCCAGACACCTGTCTCAACACTTGAGACAGCCGTTTGGCAGTGCTGTCAGGCTGCTTGTTGCGTGAATTAATTACCTAAACCATTTGAGCAATTAATTCAATTGTCATTCAAGATTCAACTCCTCTTCTAGATGAGTTCCTATGTGTGTGACCATATAGGTCCCATATTACATTGACAATGAATGTCCATAAAACTTTATGACATCACAAGCAATGAGTGATGCCTAGTCACACATCATTTTACCCAAGTAAATGGGAAGTTGGAGAACAACTTCAACCTACAATATATGCATGGTGTTACAATGCTTGTGTAGTTCCTTTGTCATTGATATCCAGATTGAACTAGAGGAATGGAACAATCATCCTCATTATTATTCAATCTTGTACCTTGAACCAGAGCAGACTTCTTGAGATATATGTAAGCTCAACATATTGACTCACATGTGCATGCATGCATTTCTCAGTCTCGCTAATCAAGAGGCCTAGGATATCATACTCCCTTCGGAGGGACAAATCCCATATCTATCACTCACAGTCAATCCCCATGTTCCATAGTCATCCAGTCATCACCTTTGCAACAACCCATGTTTCAGGACGACATTTGATGATGTCAAAGAGTACTGAATGACATGTGATGAGTGTAGTGATTTTAGATCTAAGAAGTACAATCACCACCATCACTGTAAGAGCTGACTATGACTTCCATTATAATGGCTTCCATGTGTCAGTCTCACGATGGGTCTCTCTGATACATTGTTCCCTAACATGTATCTGTAGGCTTAGTTTGATATCGCCATATCATGACTAATGAGATTATTTCATCAACCAGCTCACACTATGATCTTATGTGTTATGGCTATCTATCTACCTTGCACAACAACACCCGATCAGGGACATAATGAGAATGTATATACTTTTAACATCCATATGATCTCATTCTTCCAAGTCACATACTTGAAGACATACATCATTGAGTAATATCATTCTCCAAACATTTATTATGTTATTTCATTATATCATAACTGAACATACATAATAAATTGGAAGCTTGCCTTTTATTAATAATCATATCATTTACATTTATGCCATTACAATCATCACATGATTGGCTATCTAGGCATATACACCAACATCATGCATGAGCTTAGTGCTTGCATGGGTGAGTTATGATAGACAAGTGGCACATGTTTGCATGACACCTAACCCCCTACCTCTCTCTAACCCTTGGATATATATAACACTCTCTTTGCATGCAAGTGATCCTTTTACACCATCTTCTTTCTCTCTTCTCCTTGGAGGTCGTCCCCCTTGTGTTCTTGGTGGTGAAGGTGGTGCTTGAGCTTGGAGAAGGTGACTGATCCCCTTGCATGTTGATCTAGGGTTTGGAGAAACTATTTCTTTGGTGATCGTTTGGCATTCTTTGATCTTGGCAAGTGATATACCCCTCTTGTTTTAGTTTTCTTGCTATCCTACATTTCTTCTTTCTCTTGGACAAATCCATGGGTCTCCATGGTGGTGCTTCTTAAAGAGATTCTCTCTTCTTGGCCGAATTCATGGTTCTTCATGGTGGTGCTTGAGTTGAGATGAAGAGCCCCTCTCTTTCTTGTCTTTTCGGCCTAGGATTTTTGCCCTCTTTTCTGTGCTCCTTTAACCTATGGTTTTTCTTCTCTCTTTGAGGTCGTTCTAGCTTGGCCGAAGTAATCAAGCTAGGGTAATCTCTCTTCTTGGAGCATCCTTGCTTTTGAAGTTGTTTCTTCACATCCAAGGCAAGTTATATAATTTTTTCCTCGATTATTGTTGCACTTAATCTTGCTTGCAAATAACCTATCTCTAATACATGGTTCAAAGTATAATGATGATGATATCTTAAGCCACAATTTAAGTTTCTTGGTGATTTTTGAGTAGATAAACCCCTTCTTATGAACCCTAATCTTGTGCACATTTATCTTATTGATGATGAAAGTGTTGATCCTTACATGCATGTGCTAAACATTGGTTTTTTTCCTCATAATCATGGTTTTGTTTTCTTGATTGATGATGGAGGTTTTGGAAACATGGATAATGGTAGAAACATTGGTTTTCTCTCTTGTTCCATAGTTCAATTTTCTCTCTTATGGTGATGGATGAAATTAGGATTTGATGTTGTTTTCCTCCTTAAGGTCTACCCCTTGATGTTTTTGGTTTCATGGTGATGTATAATTTGTTGGATCATGTGGTTGATGGTTGTTTTCTCTCTATTGATGGTCACCAAGTTTTTTAGGCTATGTTGGTCACTAAGGTTTCTACACCTTGATGGTTGTAAAGTTCTATACCTTATGCATCCATGATGTTCAATGTGTTTTAGGTTACTAAGTATGAATCCCCTTGGTGGTCATTGAGGTGGCTATCTCCTTCGGTCGATGACGTGATGAGGTTCCTCTTCATTCCCCATGCACTTATGTCCTCATTCAAGTGTTCTTCAATCCATGAGCTTTTCTTGACCCAAGTGGTCATTGGGATGGTGTATTTCTCTTCGGTCAATGACTTGATGTGGTTCTCTACAGTCGAAGACATGACCTTGTTTTTCTTTGGTCACTATGTGTTGACCTAGGTGGTCTCTTTGGGTGATTCATCTCTTTGACCAATGATGATGGTGTGGCCTATTTCTCTTCGATCGATGAAAATCCCTGGATATGTGATTTCCTTGTGTTTTTATCTTATGATTAGTTGACTTATTTTGCTTTCAAGGAAGTTGGAGATGATGATAACTAGGGTTTAGTGTTGACCTATTTTGCTTCCAAGAAAGTTGGAGATGATGATAACTATATTTTAGTGTTAATTGCTGATCTGAAACCCTAATTCAGTTACAATGTTGAAATCTAATCCTAATTGCAAGTACATAATGATGTTTCCTAGTTGCTTAAGTAATTAGCATGATGATAAAGTACTTATCTCTCCTAATGGTGTAACCCTAACTTGTTGTTGAATAAGCATCATAGCTAATAATTGATTTTGGTATCACTTATGAGACACGTGTGTGATGATTATGAGCCTTGATGAGGCATGGAGATATAATATTGTTCTTTCAAGGAATAATGTGAATGGTCTTATGACCTTGGAAATGACTTTGTTCCCTAACTTGAGGTGATATCCTCTATTGACATGATGAGGGATTGATATCATGTGACAATGTGATAATGATAATGGCCTTGTGTATGGAAGTGGAACAAGTACCCTGTAGTGATGTGATAAGCTTTATGTTTCATACGTTTTATATCTCTGTGAAGTTGCAACCTACCCTTATCCTTGTAGAATCTTTTTAGGGTTTGTATGTTACTTGATTGATGCAATAAAAATACATAATTGGCTTTAACCAATCAAGTGGAACCCTAATCATGTAGTTACACCCTAGACATAGATCCATTCCAGCATCGGGACTTTCTGGATGGTGAAATGAGTACTCCTCAGGGAAACTTGGAGCACATATTATTGAGTATGTGGGGTTCTTGGAGAGTACATCCTTGTCATACAGATCCCAAGGTGTTTGAGAATGGTTGCGCTCGTGTCTCGGGGTTATATATGTGATATGTGAGGACATCAATGAGAACAACTACAGTTGTACCTTGACGGTAGGGTTTTGTACCATGGTGTCTGGTGTGGCGACATGTATCGAGGTGGGTTAGGTGTTTTCAGCTTGACTATATGTCGTTGGTTGCAGTTTGACTGATATGTCACTATGATGTAGAGTCATACTGACTGGATGGGGAGAAGATCTTAGATTCCAGCTCTTCCTAGATCTTGTATGACACTGATTTTGACTTAGAAATGGTCACTTGGATTTGGGTGGTACGATTTGAATCCTCAGGGCATCAATAAAAGATGTAATACATCTGTATAGTATAACTATGTAGGGTTAAACATGCTTCACAATGGATGTTTACCCTTACCTTGTTTTTATTATTTCTTAGTTGCTATAAAATGCGGTAAGAGAAGTCAATTGTTATACATGCTCTTCATATTCCTTATTATCATGTTGATATGTTTATCACTCATAGTTGTTCAACCTGCTTAACCTGAGTAATCAATTTTAATTATTCATTTAGTTGAATCTTCTCATCTTGCTTAATAGTAATATATCTGTGGTAACAATAACTGTTGGCAAGGAGTTATATCTCTCGTTGGTACATGGGTCTCACCCCATGGGTTTCCACATCTTTTAGGTGGTCGTCAGCGGTGTGGTGGAGATTGTGTTGTTGAGGAAGAGAAGCTCAGAGATCAATATCCATTGAAGGTTGGATAGATACTAGTGTTGTGTAGTAGAGTCCTAGTGTCATCCCTATATTATCACGTCTGGGGGGATCTACATGTAGATGTTTGTGTATCGACACATGTTTTGGAGGTATGTCCTGGTTTGTATATATATGGCTTATACATGTGAATAGATCTTTTGTTACATGTTGTGAGCCTTGATGAAATATGTTTTCGCATAGTGATGGTTATATGAGATTGATTTTAATTTACCTTCTTTTGTTGTTATGTGGTTGTTTAATTGTTGATCGCACACATTGTTTTGAGTTATCTCGTTTGTATGGCATCAAGTTGTCACATGAAAGGTTGGTGTTAGAGCTCTAGGTTTGCTGAGTTATAGGGACATAGGGCTAGGGTTGTGTCTGTTCTTGTGTCCTCTAACATAGGTGATTATAGCTTATTCTTATGTAGATATGTCTGGAGAGCACGAAGAACATGCTGAGAGTAGCTTTGTTTCACCAGGAGGTTGTGCTAGGAGGTAGACCAGAGTAGATGGAGTGCTTGAAGTGCCTCAGTTCGACCCAATAGCTATGGACAATCCCACTTTTCAGTCCATGTTTAGATAGTTAATGACCATAATTTTGCATATGGCAGATAGATCGTATGTACCTCAAGAATGGTTGTTGTTCCCGATGTGGAATCCCAAGATTATAGAAAGACTTTTGAGAGGTTGAAGCATGTGGGAGCCATCGAGTATAACATACCTTACAGATGCGTACATGTGGTTTATGAAGTTGGATAAGGTGTTTATGATCCTCAATATCCTGGAAGAGGATAAGGTGAAGCATGTGTTGTACCTCCTGAAGGGCAGTGTTGGCCATTGGTGGGCATAAAGGAAGAGAAGAGCTTGGAGTGGAGATCAGTTAGGAGGAGTTTTGGCAAGAGTTTGTGAGCCGATACTTCTTGGAGACCTATCTGATGAGAAGATCTCACAGTTCGAGAAGATCCAACAGGGATCGATGACTATCAACAAGTATCAGGCAAAGTTCATGGAGTTATTGAGGTTATTTCCTCGCATGGATGTGATAAATAAGGAGAAAATATGACGATTTTAGAAGGGGCTGAGTAGTTGACTATGATGGTGTCTGCTTTGAAGAACATGGAGGATTTGCCATCTTCATGGATTTTGTGAGACAGATAGAGCGGCCAGTTGTTGAGAAGCGTAAGCCAACATTAAGAAGAGGCCAACTTAGTTTTAGGGGAAGTCTTCTGGAGGATTCAAGAAGCCTAGGTATTCATCACCTCAAACACCACAAAGATCAATAGTATCATCACAATGGTCACCTAGTAAGGGCCGAGGCTATAATTTTCCACTGGAAGGAGCTCACAGTACAACATCAGTATCAGTGACATGGACATCTAGGTCATGGTATGAGAGTAAGGCATGTTCTAGGTGTGGGCAGCTAGGACACTTGAAGTGGGCGTGCCCTATGAAGGATGAGGAGGTTGCACAATAACTGAGGTAGAATTAGTAGGGTTCCCAATGGCAACAGTTCATTAGTGGTGGTGGCAGAGGATGCGGTCAGGCGTCATAGGTAGGATCTTTTGGGCAAGCCAACAGAGGATGGGGACAACAGTAGGCAATGACTTGATTATATTCCATGAGTCATCTGGAGGGAGTGGTCGATCCATGGGTCGTGACAAGTCATATGGATTTTTTTTGTTTAGATTTGTTTGCATCTTCTTTTGTATCTATTTTAGTTGACTCAGGCGTGACACACTCTTTTATCACCATAGAGATGATAAGAAATTGTTCTTTTCTTGTTAGTCATAGATCAGAGAGTCTTCACACAGAAACCCCTCTTATTGGTTCTGTCGAATTATGGGAGGTGTGTCCATCCTTCACCCTTTTATTTTTTGAACGCAACATTCAAGTGGACCTTATGCCATTTGATATGCATGGATTTTGATGTTATCCTTAGTATGGATACCTCAGAGAAGTACCAAGAGGTCTTGGACTTTAGTTCCAAGGTGACAAAGTTTCATGGATCTTCCAAGGAGATAGGAAGATTCTTCCAACATGCTTGGTGTCAATGATGATAGCAGAGATGCTGATGAGGCAGGGGTGTGAAGCTTTCTTGGCACATGTGGTGGATACCAAGGTGAGGAGTCTTAGTATTTAGGAGGTGCATGTTGTTTGAGAGTTTGAGGATGTCATTCCTAAAGAGTTTCCCAGTGTTCCCGCTCCTAGAGAGATTCACTTTGAGATCAATCTTGATCCTGGTACACATCCTATATCACCGTCACCTAATAGGATGTCACCCGCAAAGATGCAAGAGTTAAAGAAGTTGTTGCAGTAACTATTAGATAAGGGCTTTATCAGACCGAGCACTTCCCCTTGGGTTACCCCATGCTGTTTGTTAAGAAGAAAGATGGTTCTACGAGGTTGTACATAGACTACCAATAGTTGAACAAGGTTATGATCAAGAACAAGTACTCGTTGCCGAGGATGACCTGTTTGATCAGTTGAGAGGTGCTACAATGTTCTTGAAGATGGATTTGAGGTCTAGATATCATCATTTGAGGATTAAAGCATATGACATACCCAAGTCAGATTTTAGGACTAGGTATGGCCAATATGAGTTTGTGGTTATGCTGTTTGGGTTGACCAACACACCAACAATGTTTATAGATCTGGTGAACCACATGTTCATCAACGACATCCTAATACACTCTAGAGACAGCCGAAAGCATGAGCAACATCTACGACAAGGGTTGATGTTGATGAGGCAACACAAGTCGTACACCAAGTTCAGCAAGTGTGAGTTCTGGCTGAGGGAGGTGCATTTCCTTGGGTACATGATATCTGCTAGAGGTGTTTCTGTGGACTCAATGAAGGTTGAGTCCATGCTGGAATGGGGGCAACCTAAATTTCGGCAAAGGTTTGCAGTTTCCTAGGCTTGGAGGGCTACTATAGGAGGTTTATTAAGAACTTCAAAGTTGTTGCATTACCCCTAACCAAGCTGACGAGGAAAGATGTACCGCTTGTCTAGGATGATAAGTGTCAACGTTCTTTTCAACTTTTGAAGGAAAAGTTGACCAATGCACCGGTGTTAGTTCTTTCAGAGCAAGGAAAAGGCTATATTGTCTTTTGTGATGCATGCTAATGCAGGACAAGAACGTGATTTCTTTTGCTTCTCTATATGTTAAGAGACACATGGAGAATTACCCGACACATGATCTAGAGCTTACATGTATGGTCCATTCCTTGAAGATTTGGAGACACTACCTTTATGGCGAGAAGTGTCAGATCTTCACCAACCACAAGAACCTTCAATACATCTTCTTGAAGCAAGAGCTGAACATGCAACAAAGATGATGGTGGAGTTAATCAAAGACTATGATTGCACGATAGAATACCATTCGAGGAAAGTGAATATGGTGGCAGACACTTTGAGCAGGAAGTCTTCTTTGTCATCATCTAGAGAAGGAACAATTGGGTTCTTTGGTGTGTCATAAGTGAGACATGTTGGTGTCATTGTGTCGGATGAATGTCCAGTTAGAGGTTTCCTTGTTAGCAAGCTTGTTAGCACAATTATAAGTAAATCCTATGTTGATACAACAAATTAGATATGCGCATCGGGATGATACTGTGATTTAGTAGATCTAATCAGAGTTTGGCAATGAGAAATGTCATGGTTTCCATGAGACAGAGGATGGGACAATTTTTTTTCATGGCAGGATAGTGGTTCCAGATGTTGATGGTATGAGGAAGAGGGTCCTTGAGGGAGCTCATTCCTTGATGTATGCTTTGTATCCAGGAAGTACCAAGATGTACCATAACATGAAGGATTTATACTAGTGGTCTGGTTTGAAGCATGATGTGATAGAGTTTGTGGCAAGATGTCATGTGTGTCAACATGTCAAGGCTGAGCATTAGAAACCTACATGGATGTTGCAACCATCGCTGATACCACAATGGAAATGGGATCATATCACTATGAACTTTGTGGTTTGGTCTTCCTAGGACAACCAAAGGTCATGATTCTGTTTGGGTGATAGTTGACAAGTTGACCAAGTTAGCTCATTTCTTTCCAGTCAAGAAAATGCATGCAACTAAGAAGTTGACACATGTATATGTGGATGAGATAGTGTGTTTGCATGGTATCCTCGTGATGACAATGTCTGACAGGGGTCCTTAGTTTACCAATCATTTCTGGGGGCGTATGCATACGACTATGGGTACACAGTTGAGGTTCAACACAACTTTTCACCCTCAGATAGATGGTCAGTCAGAAATAACCATTCAAATCTTGGAGGATCTATTGAGAGCTTGTGTCTTGCAGTTTCTTGGGAGTTGTTATGTCCATCTAAGTTTGATAGAGTGTGCCTACAACAGTTATCAGCAAAGCATAGACATGGCACCTTATGAAGCCTTGTACATAATGTGTTATCACTCACCGCTCTATTGGTATGAGACAAGTGAGTATAAGATTTTGGGTCCCGAGCTTGTGAAATTGACTATAGAGAAGATCAAAGTGATACATCAATAGTTGAAGACAACCCAAGATAAATAGAAGTCTTATGATGATAATCATATTAGACCTTTGGAGTTTCAAGTGGGATATTGTGTGTATCTTAAGGTATCTCCTTGAAAAGGTGTGTTGAGGTTTGGTAAGAAGTATAAGTTAGCTCCTAGGTATGTGGGACCTTATCGTGTTGTGGCATGTGTTAGGAAGATGGCTTACAAGTTGGAGCTACTGCCAGAGTTGTTGTTACAATCCCAATTTTTGGGTTCTTTTGGTGAGAAATGTAATTTCTCCTATTAAAGATATTTGAACAAATAATGATATGATTTGTTTTGAATAAAAATGATTTCGTTTACAATAGCCTTGTTGGTTGTTTTGTGGGCCTTATTGGCTATTGGGGCCAATAACAAGGAAAAGACAAAGGAAACTCCATTATTAAATGAGTAAATAAGAAATGGAGAAAAGAAAGATGTAGAAACCTCTAGAAGGCAAGGGAATGTTATCCAAAGGAGGATTTTGTGCCTCTTGGGTTCCTTGGGTCCTAAGGAGTCCAAATTTGTGAAGATAGTGCAATTAGAAAAGAAAAGATCAATTAAATATTTCTTTAATAAGAAAGAAATTGGAGACAATGATAAATGTGGGAAATAAGTGGAAAGAGGTATGATTGAGTCATCTTTGGTGGATTTTTGTATCCATGAGGTTTCTAACGTTAGAAGGAATTCCAATAAGGAAAATAAAAAGAGAGATAAGGAGAAATCCTCAAAAAGAGATATTTTAATAAAGAAATAGTAAGATAATGAGAAATTATGGATATAGATGCATCTAGAAGGATAATAACTATCCTTAAAAAGGAATTTCAAAATATTAGAGTTTCTTGGGGTCCAAGGAGCACTAAAAGAGAAAATACAAATAATAAAAAATAAGAGGATAATGTGATACATAATTAATGAATTTTGTGGTATTGTATTTTCTACTAAAAGAAAGTGTAAATTCGTGCAATGGATTAAAAGACAAACATAAAGAGAATAAGAGAGAGGATTTTCGAATTCCTAAATATCCAGTAAACATGTTTTTTAAGAAGATAGTTAAGAGAGAGAAGTTTGCTTCCTAATGAAGGAAATCGGGTTCCTATTGGGAAAGGGACTGGTTAACTCGTGGATAGCCATCCTAGGGCTTCGTTACCCTCCCCTATGCCCATGGCCAAGCCCCAAGGAGATCCCACGCGTCTCTCTCTCTCTGTTTTTCTTCTTCTTTGTCCAAACCCTAACCATGGGGGGGTAATGCGACCCCGAAGCAGTGAGGAGCCTTGGACGGGAGTATGATGGGGGGGTACGATGCTCCCATGTCACTAGAGGGAAGCTCGACCACCATCCCTTAGCCCTAGGATCTGCACAACACTGGTAGGAGGGTTGCAGGCCGGCCGCAGTTGCAGACCAAGTGGGCCCGAATCGGCCATTCTAGCCGCAACCCAAGGGCACCTCCATGTACGCAGAGGCATGATGGAGATGGGCGAGCAATCCCTGGTGGTCGTCAGGGTCCGGGAAGGAGAAGCCAGGCCGTGTCCAACCCCTGACCTAACTACAGTAGAAGGATTTCACGAGGAAGAAGAATACCAGTACATTGGACCATTTTGCCCCTCTATGAGTTAAAGAGCCAATCACTTAAATGAGGGCAATAACGTCATTGCATTATGTTTTCAATCAGGATACGTTGCATGGAAGAGATGACGTGGCACCCTCCCATTGGCCCAAGTAAGTAAATCTTATGAAATTGATATCTTTTTATTGGTAGCTCGGATCGATACATGTAATGTATCAATCTTGCTCAGAAAAATGTGAGGAATTCATTAAAAATAGTTTTTGAACCTAATTCCTCTTTCGATTAGAAAAGTAGTGGAAGTTATCAACTTTAATGTATTAATGATTAAGAAACTCTAATTTGGGATGATTAATGTATTGAGAAGGGTTATGTCGATGATTAAAGTTGATATTAACCTATTTATTATAAAAAGACATATCAAGATCTAAAAGGATGAACTTTACATGTAACTGGATTAATTTAGAGTTCCATATACATGAATGAGCTTTAATGGGCCTTGAAACCCTAATGTTAATAATTATGACTCTTAATGGATTTAATTGTTCAAATTCATGAATATAGCTGAGATATGATAGTTCTAAGCTATTTTGAGTATAAAAGTTCCTAATTGTGGATAAATACCCTTAATATGGTAATTAGGGTTTTCTAAGGAATAAAGGTGGAATTAGTGATAAATAGGGTTCATGGAAGATAAGTTGTTAATTTGAAGGGAACCAAAGATGATAATTAGGCCTAATGATCATGTCATGACTTAAAAGGATAAAATTGGTAGTTTTGATGAAAAAGAGGCATAATAGACTTAATTGACATTTAATTGTGCCTGTAATATAAATTAGGGTTATATGTTGTTAAAAGGTAACATTAATATCTTTCATGAGGAATAGATGAGATAATTAGGGTTTAAAATAGTAAAAATGAAGTGAAACCCTAATTGCAATGGAAATCCTAAAAGTGAACTAGAAACCCTAGGAAACGAGCTAGGTTTAATAGACCTTGATGGCCTGATCAATGATAGGAAAATTGGATGTATATTTCAAGATCATCTTGTGTGCTTGCTTGTTTACTGGATTTCTTGCTTAGTTGGATTATTTCTACACTCAAGTCAGTCTGACAGGTATGTGGTTAATTATGGTTAATCACTTTAGTTTCCCACAGGTTTCTTGGATGATTAATCGCATTGAATGCAACCAATCAGTTTGGATCTTCATACTTGCAAATCATAAAGTCACTATGATTATCACAATTATAATTTAAGTGTGTATTCTCGCACCTACATGCCACCCTGATGGATGATGTCAAAAGGTCAAGTCTAGGAGGGAAGACCCATCGATACCATGAGTGGTGACCCCAGACACCAAGCTCGGGATTGAGAAGGTGGTCTTTATTGCATGACTCACAAGAACCATGAGAGGTGACCCCAGGCACCAAGATCGGGTTTGAGAAGGTGGCCTTAATTCATTGGCAAAAGAGAAACCCTAAGGAGGGTATGCCAGGGTTAGGGCAAAAGTGGTGGAGAATGTCGCACTGAAAGTGTAATTTGGCTTGTTAATTTACTTGATTGTGATATTTAGATTGTTAGATATATTTGTGAAATTTTGGTTGTCCCCACATACCGCCATATTCCTATATGATGACCGACGTTTTGTTTGTCGGCATTTTAGGTGCAACCCTAAAAAGAACAAACAGTAAAGTGACACATTGTGAAAATAAGAAATAAAGTGCAAGGAGGATTAGATAGAATAGATTCAAGTTGTGGATAGAAGTAGATATCCAAAGTTTTTAAAAGGTATGCAAAGTTTTATTTTATACCATCTTTTAGTGTAGTTTGGTAGAATTTCATATTTATTATTAATTAATTGCCGAACCTTTGATCCTTTTAATTGGGATAACGACTCTGACCTTCGAGTCTCCCTTAATTGGGGGTTACCAGAAGGCAGGGTCGTTACAATTGCACATGCTACATCATGTGTCACAGAACTAGAATCCCAGTCCCATGAACCAAATGAATACCAAAGACAACATCCAGAAGTGTGAAATTCATAGCATACATGAACAAGTAACAAGATAAAGGCACCAACAATATCTCAACATTCAACAATATTATTAAGCAACATCCTTTTATTACAAGCTTTCACTTACATATTCAAGAGTACATTTTTACAAGACTATTCATGTATACTACGGATCCTACAAAAAGTACACCTGACATAGCTCACCAAGCCCGTCACTTCTATCCATCTATGAACCTATAAAAATACATGAAACAAGGCGGGTCAAGCACACGAGGTGTCGAGTACAGGGCTAAAAGATACATATACATAAGCTTTGCATAATTGAAAAGATTTGTATAAGTAACAAACAATAATAAACAAGTTAAGTTCTTAAGAAAATGAGAGCCCATATTATATGTCATTTTACTCCAATTATACCATATCATGTATCCATAATGCCTTTGATCAACTTTCCATCGGAAGGATCTGTTAGGGTGCTCAAGATTAGCTAACCCTTTTATACGTGAGGGGCCTCAATAACCAAAGTCATTGAGAAAAAACCTATTTCAACATTTGTATAATTGTGTTCTATATTATATGTGCAAGTTATAAAACAACGACACGATCCAAGAAACGAGTGCAATACTAGCATACTACATGGCAATATTTGAGCAAATAAACAAGCATGCATACATATCAGTTTACAAGCAAGAAAGTCATAGTCATATAACTATTTAAAGCCCATATCTGATTCAGAGATTCTTAACTACTTATCCATGACCATCTAGCCATAAGAGACACCTGATTAACAACAAGATTACATGCATGCATTAGATTCTCATCATAACCCTAACTAGCCTCATTTTAGGGTTTTGGCTAAATTAGGTTCAAAATTTCTTATTAGTGCATTTGATGATCTTTTATTTATTTAGAGGTCATCAAGAAGGTAGGATTCAAGTTTCAAGTCATTTCTATGCTCCATTCATTTAATAAGATCATTACATGATTTGAGTTGCTAATGTACATTGTAGGATCAAAGGCACATAATAGGGCAATCAAGCTCAACTATCATCAAGGAATAAGAGCTAAGCATAAATGATGGTTTAGATAAGTAAGAATGTAGACACAATAATCATATTCATGAATAGGTGGATGTCCCCTAGGGTCTAGGCATCATAATCCCAACCTTGGGTATTGACATATCCACATACATTCAATCATCAAGATAGTTCATCCATGCCATCCATGTTCAATATTGGACTAAGGTGGGACATCCACATATAAGATATAAGGAGAGATATAGGAATCCCTTACTTGAGAGAGGGGGACAAGGAAAAAGGATCCACATAAGCATACAGGTACAAGACCCGGAAATCAAGTCACATAGGACATAAGGCAAAATGAGATTTCAAACATCATAAGAGAGAAAGAGGGTGGATCATAGGAATTAAAGTCACTACTCATCACAAGATTATTGTTTGACAACCTAATAGCCTTTTATGCACAAAAGAGGTCATAGTCATCATATAATCCAAGGTATAACATGCATTCTCATAAAAGGGACATAAGCATGAGTTTGGTGTCATGTAGAACATGTGTAGTCAAAAGAGATTAGGAAACTACCCTTGTATCATGTATGGGTAAAATCTACTGATTTCTAGGTTCATTAGACATTAGTCCATATGAAGATGTGAGATTAGCATAATAGGGTATGACACGTCATTAAAGTCTCATGCAAGCCACTTATATGTAAAGAGTTACCAAGAAAGAAAGAAAGGTGATTAGCCCTATAAATAGACTTAAAGAGGAAACAAGTTATGGATTTCATAGTTAGGAGGGTAGAGATGCATAAAATATTTAATATTTATCATACTCAAGCATTCATCATGGTCAAACAAGGTCAAACTTCACATTTTAGAAAATCAGGAAAACTAGGAGCCTAATCAGGTATGAAACTATGTCTAGGTTGAAGATATTTTTGAGAGGATCAAATTGGTATATAATTTCATATAATTTGGCCTTAGAATCAAAGAGTTATGATTTTTAGAAGTTCAAGCTAAGAACTATATTGAAATCGAGGACATTACCATTTAATTCACGATTTTCATGGGGCCTTGACGGGCGATCCGACGACCACCTCCCACTCTGCTCACACTGGGAGGCTAGCCCGCTGGCTTCTTGATTTCACCGCAGAAGGGTGACAGTGTGACGCCTCCTACCGCTGGCAACCACCACTTCGCCCCAGGACCCCGCACTCATGCCCACGTGGCTTCCAGCCTCTGGTCGGCCAAGGTCAAGCGAGCGTTGACCGACCCCATGAGAGAGAGAGAGACGAGGGGGGTTCACGCGATCAATAGGGATGAAACATGGGACCTCTTCCCCACCTCCGGTCGGCCATGGTATGTTGTATGCAAGGAACAGAGTCAGACCAGATGGCAGTGGTGGGCAACGCCGGACATGAGGCCAAAGCACTGATGAAAACCCTCTGCCTGACACCAATGTGGGTGTTGTATCGGCCTCTTAGGGCCACACCAAGGTGGAGGACACAGGACTATGACCGCTTCATCTGAAAAGTATAGCTAGTGAGGGAGGAGCACGAAAAGGAAGAGGGACAAGGGCTAGAGAGGGGCGGGGGGGGGGGTTATAAAGGAGCAAGACGGGTTAGGGTTGGGAGTTGTCCTTCTTGGGAGGTCCCCCCTTCATTACCTGATATGGCTAGAGGTGGGAGACGACCCTCCCAACCTCGTGATACTTTCCCAAAATAGAAGGGGGAGGAGGGGTAAGTGGATGGGCCGTGACCAATTTGGGCCCAATAAGTCTCAATTGCAAAACAAATCAATTAAATCAAGTATAAATTGAGCCAAACTTCATATATTCATAACTTGGGCTCTGGAGGTCCGTTTGATGTGATTTTTATACCCTTAGAGTCATAATTTGGATTTCTACAACATGATACATACTAGGGAGCCAAAAGATCATAGTAATAAGGTTCAAATTTCATTACAAGATGGTGACATGTTAAGGAATGATTCTTAGTTCCAAAGTGCAAACTAGAGTCATACATTGTTAAATTGATCGTTGATATGACTAAATTGAAGTATCACCACACTCAGCTTATACAACTGATAGTCAATTGGTAAATAAGTCACTTTATGAAAGAGAAAGAGTATAATGTTGGAGATAGAAAAGTCAAGTTGTCACATCCTTCCCTCCTTAAAAGAAAATGTTGTCCTCAAAATTCGTGCAAGACCATAGTCAAAAGTCAAAATTTGTATTCATCGTGTTCCCTTAAACATCCCATAGGTTTCAACCCATCCCCCATCATGGGGTGCAGACATAGGTTATCATCATTAAGGGGTACTCATCCTAAACATACATGTTACTTGGTGTTTTATGTTTTCATCATGTTACAACATCATCTAGACATTTTAGTTCTATACCCATTTTCCCAATTACATTAGGATTTCTACCTTATGTACTCATGCAAGCTCAAGGTGTGTTATCAACATCTATTAAATCAATTTCTCAAGAGAACATGTTCATCATCAAGACTTTTAAAGAGATCATCATTGAATGTGTAAATTTCATCATTGTACTAGATTGCATACATGTTTTAGTTTTCCCCCAAAATCTTATCAACCACCCACAACTATGTTCAACGTTTCCCATTTTAGATTTGAAATTAAGCAATTTATTCATCATGTTTATTCAAGTTATGACTCCAAGAGCATCGTCTTATCGAGTTAATCATTTTTCATCTAGTTATGAGATTAGGTATGCTACCCCTGATTGTTCAAGCTAAGATATCTAGGCATCATCATATCAAGTTCGTGATTTCAAGTGTACATCTTTCATGTATGGTGTGATTTTATACTAGGTCTAGCTTATGAGAGTGACTTATCATACACATATCAAGTTTCAAAAGTAAGCAAGATTATTTTCATACACCATGCATCATCTCGAGATACAACAATATTATCAACATTGAGCTTTCATAATTATCTCACTTGTATCTAGAAAGATCTCTACATGCTCAAACAACTCAATCTGAGGCCTATCCATGTCAAAGCAAAACATGCTAACCACCACCATCTACCCGTGCCAAATTTTTATTCAACATACCAAATGAGAGCAACCCCTAGATTCCTTTACATCAAACCATTAACCCAAGTATGAGGCTCATCATGGAGATCTTACATCATGTATATCATCTTAGGATCTTGGGACATCTCCCTCACCTATATAGCAAAACATCATATATTGAATGCCTCTTCCTCTAGGGTTATATCTTTTCATAGGAAATCTAGGGTTAAACATTTTTAAGGGACCACACACTAGTTGACTCAACTCACATACGTAGAAGAATTATAGCTAGGGACTCATCATCATGTATTTCATTGTGCATATTTTTTAACATTTCATATATTTTGGAGTTTAGGTACTCTGACCTTCTCCCGTGGCAGGTTGACTCATGTTAAGAGGTCACCCTTTTCATATGTCCCATGCTAGATATGCTCCTTTGTAAAGAGATTGAGGCACATTTTGGTATCAAAACATATATCACATATCATATCTCAACACATACAAGACTAGGAACAAGCAAGCATGCCAACCCACCATCTATCTTTAACACCTCAACCAAGTTATATGTATCGTACAAGGTGCTAGGTTTAGCTAGGGTTGCATGGTCAACTCATATCATATTGTCAAACATACTTGACCCTCTCAAAAACAAACTTGGGTCACATTGAAGCAAGATCATATCATCTACATTGACGTTGTTATCATCATGTGTCACGGAACAAGAATCCTAGTCCCAAGAACCAAACAAATACAGAAGACAACATGCAGAAGCGTGAAATGCTTAGCATACATGAACAAGTAACAAGATAAAGGCACCAACAATATTTTAACATTCAACAATATTATTAAGAAACATCCGTTTATTACAAGCTTTCACTTACATATTCATGAGTACAATTTTACAAGATTGTTCATGTATACTAGGGATCCTACAACAAGTACACCTGATATAGCTCACCAAGCCCATCACTTCTAGCCATCTCTAAACCTATAAATATGTGAAATAAGGCGGGTCAAGCACACGAGGTGCCGAGTACATGGCTAAAAGATACATATACATAAGCTTTGCATAATTGAAAAGGTTTGTAGAAGTAACGAACAAGATTCAATAAGTTAAGTTCTTAGCAAAATGAGAGGCCATATTTTATGTCATTTTACTCCCATTATACCATCATATCATGTATTCATAAGGCCTTTGATAAACTTCCCATATGAAGGATCCGTGAGGGTGCTCAAGATTAGCTAACCTTTTATATGTGAGGGCCTCAATAACCAAAGTCATTGAGAAAAAACCTATTTCAACATTTGTATAATGGAGTTCTATATTATATGTGCAAGTTATAAATCAACGAGATGAGTCAAGCAACGAATACAATACTAGCATACTACATGGCAATATTTTAGCAAATAAACAAGCATACATACATATCATTTTGCAAGCAAGAAAGTCATAGTCATATAACTATTTAAAGCCTGTACCTGATTCAGAGATTCTTAACTTACTTATCCTCGACCATCTAGCCACAAGAGACAACTGATTAACAACAAGATTACATACATGCATTAGATTCTCATCATAACCCTAACTAGCATCATTTTAGGGTTTTGGCTAAATTAGGTTCAACTTTGCTTATTAGTGCATTTTATGATCTTTTATTTATTTAGAGGTCATAAAGAAGGTAGGGTTCAAGTTTCAAGTCATTTTTGTGTTCCATTTATTTTATAAGATTATTACATGATTTGAGTTGCTAATGTACATTGTAGGATCAAAGGCACATAATTGGGCAACCAAACTCAAGTATCGTCAAGGAATAAGAGCCAAGCATAAAGGATGGTTTAAATCAGTAAGAATGTAGACACAAGAATCATATTCATGAATAGGTGGATGTCCCCTAGGGTCTAGGAATCATAATCCCAACCTTGGGTATTGACATATCCACATACATTCAATTATCAACATAGTTCATACATGCCGTCCATGTTTAGTATTTGTATAAGGTGGGACATCCACATACAAGATATTAGGAGAGAGATAGGAATCCTTTACTTGAGAGAGGGGGACAAGGAAAAAGGATCCACATAAGCATATAGGTACAAGACCTGCAAGACATAAGGCAAAGTAAGATTTCAAACAACATAAGAGAGAAAGAAGGTGAATCATAGGATTTAAAGTCACCACCCATCACAAGATTATTTTTTAACAACTTAATAGCCTTTTATGCATAAAAGGGGTCATAGTCATCATATAATCCAAGGTATAACATGCATTCTCATAAAAGGGACATAAGCATGAGTTTGGTGTCATGTAGAACAAGTGTAGTCAAAAGGGATTAGGAAACTACCCTTGTATCATGTATGGGTAAAATCTACTGATTTCTAGGTTCATTAGACATTAGTCCATATGAAGATGTGAGATTAGCATAATAGGGTATGACACATCATTAAAGTCTCATGCAAGTCACTTATATGTAAAAGAGTCACCAAGAGAGAAAGAAAGGTGATTAGGCCTATAAATAGACTTAAATAGGAAACAAGTTATTGATTTCATGGTTAGGAGGGTAGAGATGCATCAAAGATTTAATATTTAGCATACTCAAGCATTCATCATGGTCAAACAAGGTCAAACTTCACATTTTATAAAATCATGAAAATTAGGAGCCTAATCAAGTCATGAAACTATGTCTAGGTTGTAGATCTTTTTGAGAGGATCAAATTGGTATATAATTTTGTATAATTTGGCCTTAGAATCAGAGAGTTTTGATTTTTAGAAGTTTAAGCCAAGAACTATATTGAAATCGAGGGTGTTACCATTTAATTCGCAGCTTTCATGGGCCCTTGACGGGCGATCTGACGGTCGCCTCCCACTATACTCCCACTGTGTGGTCGGGCCACTGATTGCCTTATTTCACTACAGAAGGGTGGCAGTGTGACGTGGCTTGCCGCTGGCCACCACCACTTCACCCTAGGACCCAGCACTCATGCCCACATGGCTTCCAGCCACTGGCCGGCCAAGGTCAAGCGAGCATTGACCGGCCCCATGAGAGCGAGAGAGAGATGAGGGTGGTTCATGCAATCCATGTTCTCCACCCATGGGAATAGGGCTGAAATAGGGGACCTCTTCCCCACGTTCAGTCGACCATGGTATGTTGGATGCAAGGGGTGGAGTCGGAGTAGATGGCTGTGTTGGACGGCACCAGACATGACCCCAAAGTGCTGGTGGAAACCCTCTGTCCCGACACCGATCTGGGTGTTGCTTCGGCCTCTCAGGGCCACACTAAAGTGTAGGACATAGAATTACAGATGTTGCATCTGAGCAGTATAGCTAGCAAGGGAGGAGCATGGAAATGAAGAGGGATAAGGGCTAGAGAGGGGCCGAGGGTTTATAAAGGAGCAAGATGGGTTAGGGTTGGGAGTTGTCCTTCTTGGGAGGTCCCCCCTTCATTACCCGATATGGCTAGAGGTGGGAGACGACCCTCCCAACCTTACGATACTTTCCTAAAACAAAAGGGGGAGGAGGGGTAAGCGGATGGGACACGATCAATTTGGGCCCAATAAGTCTCAATTGTAAAACAAATCAATTAAATCATGTATAAATTGAGCCAAACTTCCTATTTTCATAACTTGAGCTCTAGAGGTCTGTTTGATGCGATTTTTATATCCTTGGAGTCATAATTTGGATCTCTACAACATGAAACATACTAGGGAGCCGAAAGATCATAGTAATAAGGTTCAAATTTCATTACAAGATGGTGACATGATAAGGAATGATTCTTAGCTCCAAAGTGCAAATTAGAGTCATACATTGTGAAATTGATCGTTGATATGACTAAATTGAAGTATCACCACACTCAACCTATGAAACTGATAGTCAATTGAGAATTAAGTCACTTGATTAAAGAGAAAGAGTACAATATTGGAGATAGAAAAGTCAAGTTGTCACTTCATGTCTACCATGTTTCCATGTTGAGAAAGTGCCACCTGGATACAGAGCAAGTGCTATAGCCTGTGGAGGTTGAGTTGGAGGAAGATGTGTCATATGTGGAGGTTCATGTATTGATCCTAGATAGGAGAGTGAAGAAGTTGAAGAAGAAGGATATAGTTCTTGCATGTTGATCTAGGGTTTGGAGAAAATAATTCTTTGGTGATCATTTAGTTTGATCTTGGTAAGTGATCTACCCCTCTTGTTTTTGTTTTCTTGCTATCCTAGCTTTCTTCTTTCTCTTGGCTGAATCCATGGGTCTCCATGGTGATGCTTCTTAAGGAACTTCTCTCTTTTTGGCCAAATTCATGGTTCTCCATGGTGGTGCTTGAGTAGATACGAAGAACCCTTCTCTTTCTTATCTTTTTAGCCTAGGGTTTTTGCCCTCTTTCCTATGCTCCTTTAACCTATGGTTTTTCTTCTCTCTATGAGATTGTGCTAGCTTGGACGAAGTAGTGATCAAGCTAGGGCTCTTCTTGGAGCATCCTTGCTTTAAGAGTTGTTTCTTCACATCCAAGGCAAGTTATATAACTTTATCCTCAATTATTATTACACTTAATCTTGCATGTGAATAACCTATCTCTAAAATGTGGTTCCAAGTATAATGATGATGATATCTTGAGCTAGGGTTTAAGTTTTTGGTAATTTTTGAGTATATAATCCCCGTTTTTTGAACTCTAATCTTGTGCATGTTTAACTTGTTGATGATGGAAGTGTTGATCCTTACATGCATGTGCTAAACATTGGTTTTCTTCCTCATAGTCGTGGTTTTGTTTCTTGCTTAATGATGGAGTTTTTGGACACATGTATGATGGTAGAAACGTTAGTTTTCTCACTTTTTATATAGTTTGGTTCTCTCTCTTATGGTGATGGCCCAAATTAGGGTTTGATGTTGTTTTCCTCCTTAAGGTCCACCCCTTTATGTTTTCAGTTTCATGGTGATGTATAATATGTTGGATCATGTGGTTGATGGTTGTTTTCTCTCTCTTGATGGTCACCAAGTTTTTGAGGTCACGTTAGTTGCTAAGGTTTCTATACCTTTATGGTTGTCAAGTTATATATCTTATGAGGTCGATAATGTTCAATGTGTTTTGGTTTGCTAAGTATAAATCACATTGGTGGTTGTTGAGGTGGTTATCTCCTTCGATCAATGAAGTGATGAGGTTCCTCTTCGGTCACCATGCACTTATGTTCTCATTCAAGTGTTCTTCAATCGATGAGATTTTCTTGATCCAAGTGGTTCTCGATGGTGTATTTCTCTTCAGTCGATGACTTGATGTGGTTCTCTTCAGTCGAAGACATGACCTTGTTTTTCTTCAATTGCTATGTGTTGACCCAGGTGGTCTCTTTGGGTGATTCACCTCTTCAACTGATGATGACGGTCTGACCTATTTCTCTCTGATCGATGAAAAATCCTTGGACATGTGATTGCCTTGTGTTGTTATCTTGTGATAATGATAGTTGAACTATTTTGCTTCAAACAAAGTTGGATGTGATGATAAATAGGGTTTAGCGTTAATTGATGATCTAAAACCCTAATCCAGTTACAATGTTGAAATCTAATCTTAATTGCAAGTACATAATGATGTTGCCTAGTTGCTTGAGTAATTAGCATGATGATAAAGTACTTTTTGTCCTAATGTTGTAACCCTAAATTTTTGTTATATAAGCGTCATAGTTATTAATTGATTGTGGTATCACTTATGAGACATGCGAGTGATGATTATGAGCCTTGATGAGGCATGAAGAGATAGTAATGTTCTTATCGGGGACAATGTGAATGGTCTTATAACCTTAGTAATGGATTTGTGCCCTAACTTGAAGTGATATCCTTTGTTGACATGATGAGGGATTGATATCTGGTGATAATGTGATAATGATAATGGCCTTGTATATGGAAGTGGAACAAGTACCATGTAATGATGTGATAAGCTTTATGTTTCATATGTTTCATATCTCTTGTTGTTGCAACCTACCCTTATCCTTGTAGAATCTTTTAAGGGTTTGTATGTAACTTGATTGATGTAGTAAAAATACGCAATTGGCTTTAACAAATCAAGTGGAACCCTAATCATGTAGTTGTGTCCTGAACATAGATCCATTCCAGCATCAAGACTTTCTGAATGGTGAAATGAGTATTTCTAAGGGAAACTTGGAGTGCAAATTTTTGAGTATGCGGGGTGCTTGGAGAGTACATTCTTGTCATCCAGATCCCAAGGTGTTTTAGAAAGGTTGTGGTCGTGTCTCGGTGTTATATATGTGATATGTGAGGAAAGCAGTGACAACAACTGTAGTTGTACCTCGGCAGCATGGTTTTGTACCCTGGTGTCTAGCGCCACGACCTATACTGAGGTGGGTTAGGTGTTTTTCAACTTGATTATATGTCTTTGGTGGTAGTCTGACTGATATGTCACTACGATGCAAACTCAACTGACTGAATGGGTAGAAGATCTTGGATTCCAGCTCTTCCTAGATCTTGTATGGCACTAATTTTGACTTAGTAGTGGTCACTTGGATTTGGGTGGTATGACTCAAATTCTCAAGGCATTAATAAAAGATGTAATACATCCGTGTAGTACAATTGTGTAAGGGTTAAACACGCTTCACATTTGATGTTTACCCTTGCCTTGTTTTTATTATTTCTTAGTTGCTATAAAATACGGTAAGAGAAATCAACTATTATACATGCTCTTCATATTCCTTCTTATCATGTTGCTATGCTTATCACTTATAGTTGTTCAACCTGCTTAACCTAAGTAATTAGTTTTAATTATTTATTTAGTTGAATCTGATCATCCTACTTAATAGTAATATATATATGGTAACAATAATCATTGGAGGAGAGTTATATATCTCTTTGGGACATGGGTCTCACCCCGTGGGTTTCCACATCTTTTAGGTGGTCATCAGCGGTGTGGTGAGATCATACTGTTGAGGAAAAGCAACTTAGAGATTAGTATCCATTGAAGGTTGGATAGCTGCTAATGTTGTGTAGTAGAGTCCTAGTGTCATCCATGTACTCTCAGGTTTAGGAGGTATGTGTTATGTAGATGTTTGTATATCAACATGTATTTTGGCAGTATGACGTGGTTTGTATATATATGACTTGTACATGTCAACAAATCTTTTGTTACAGGTTGTGAACCTTGATGTAATATGTTTTTGCACAGTGATGGTTATATGAGATCGGTTTTAATTTACCTACTTTTGTGGTTATGTGGTTGTTTATTTGTTGATTGTGCACTTTGTTTTAAGTTATCTCATTTGTTTGGCATCATGTTGTCACACACACACACACACACACACACACATATATATATATATATATATATATATATATATATATATATATATATATATATATATATATATAGAGAGAGAGAGAGAGAGAGAGAGAGAATGAAGCTAGAATACACCCAAGTGTACCAGAGACGCTATACACCTCAGTCATTTTTCATCATGAAGCAATTATTCTGAAAATCTAAACTATTGATCTTCTTAAATATCTTAACAACATACTACATAATAAATTTGAGCTCATTTGGAAACTACATGTCATGCATCTAAAGGAGGAAATAATCATGCATTTCAAATTAGTTATGTGTGTTGATTTTGTTACCCTCGGATGAGTGAGTTACACTCATCCAAATGGGCTTAAACTTTGTATGGCACCTATTACTATTGTAACAATGAAGATCAATGGATTACATTTTGAAAAGACATGGTCTACACAGGAAAACACCATTGAGGTATACGGTGTAATATATACACTCGAGTGTATTCTAGCCTATATACACAGAAAGAAAGACATGCTAGAATACACTCTAGTGTACAAATTGCACCATACGCCCCAATGGTTTTCCATCATGTAATATTTTCTTTGAAAATATAAACTATTGATCTTTGTAAACATCTTATGAATTATTATATATAAAATTAGAGATCATTTTGACACTAATATGTCATGCATATGATGAGAACAAAAATGAAGCACTTCAAATAAGTTATGTAAGTTGGTTGTTTAACTATAGATGAATGACTTACACTCATACAAGAGGGACTTAAATTTATATGTAGCCTACTTTTATTATGACAATAAAGATCAATGGTTTATATTTTGCTAAAAAAGTCTAAATAGTCAAACATAACTAGAGTGCATGGCGTTTATCTATGCACTCGAGTGTATTCAAGCCACATGCACATGCACATGGATGTGCACGCTCATACACACACATGAACATGCACGCACATACACACACACTCACTCACAGACACACAAACACACACACACACACATATATATATGTGTGTGTATATATATGAATATATATATATATATATATATAGAGAGAGAGAGAGAGAGAGAGAGTCAGACTAGAATACACTCGAGTGTACAGATCACACCATACACTCTAATGGTGTTTATCTATGTAGATAATGTTTTAATTGATCGGTCTTCATGGTTACGATAATAATAGGCCAAATACAAAATTTGATCCCATTTGGATGAGTGTAAGTCACTCATCTAACGCTGATAAAATTGACACATAAAACTCATTTGAAATGTATGATTTTTACCTCCTTTAGATGCATGTCCTATAAGTGTCCAAATGAGCTGAAATTTATTATATAGTATGTTCTTAAGATATTTAAAAAGATCAATGATTTAGATTTCCAAAATAATTGCTTCATGATGAAAAATGACGGAAGTGTATAGTGTCTCTGGTATACTTGAGTGTATTTCAACTTTACTCTCTCTCTCTCTCTCTCTCTCTCTCTCTCTCTCTCTCTCTATATATATATATATATATATATATATATATATATATATATATATATATATATATATATATATATATATATAGTCAGGCTAGAATACACTCGAGTGTATCCGGAGCAGAATACACTCAAGTAGTTTTTCATGCTGCAATATTTTTTTTTGAAAAGCTAATCCGTTGATCTTCTTAAACATCTCGTGAGCAACTCATACGCAAAATTTGAGCACATTTGGATATGTATAGCTCATGTTATGAAGGCCGCAAATATTATACATTTCAAATTAGTTTCGCGCGTCGATTTTGTTGCCCTTGGATGAGTTACTTACACTCATCCAAATGGGCTCAAAATTTGTATGTATCCTAGTTATAGTATGACGGTGAAGATCAACGGTTTACATTTTGTAAAAAATAGTCTTGATATATAAACACACTTGAGTGTATTCGTGCGATCCGTACACTCGAGTGTATTCTAGCCTGACTCTCTCTCTCTCTCTCTCTCTCTCTCTCTCTCTCTCTATATATATATATATATATATATATATATATATATATATATATATATATATATATATATATATATGGGCTCATCTTTAATACCCGCGCACACTTCCTGGTATTTTTTTAAAAAAAAATTCACAATTGTAAAGGAGCATTTTATCTAGCTCCTCAAAAAATTTGATCCAAAAATAATATCATTTTCCCCCTCCCCAAATCAAAAAATCCGTCCATATATTTACTGAATATATATTTTCTGCACAGTTACTTTTTTGCTCTCAGAGTTACTCTATATATCAATACAGTTACTCTTTTGATTCAGAAGAGTTACTCCAGTGTACCATATAGTTACTCTTTTAACCCCGAGTTACTCCAGCGGGTAGCGAAAATCTGGCTACCCACGCGGGTAACGAATGAACATCATATATATATATATATATATATATATATATATATATATATATATATATATATATATATATATATATACGTGTTATATATATATAAGGGTATTTTCAAGGCATGTATGGCTAGGTATCCGTTCCAGAAAATAGCTACTTTTCTACATTTTTTTACAATACACATTTAGGGGAATATGTTATCTTTTAAATAGTTACATGACATGTATAACGGTTACCATTGTTACAGATATACAGTTACATATTTTGTCTACTGATTCGACGATTAGTATAATGTATTTTTCACACTTTTTACCTTTTTCATAAATAGTTTTTTTACTGGGTAGTTACTTTTTAGACTATAACAGTTACTTTTATGAATGAATAAATTTCATATCCGTGTGGGAAATATATCTATGTATATACATCTATACATATATATAGAGAGAGAGTCAGGCTCGAATACACTCGAGTGTACAAATCGCAAAGTACACTCAAGTGGTGTTTGCATATAAACACTATTTTTTGTAAAATGTTAACCATTGATTTTCATTGTCATACTATAATTAGGCTACATACAAAATTTGAGCTCATTTGGATGAGTGTGACAACAAAATCAATACACAAAATTAATTTGAAATGCATTATATTTGTGGTCTTTATAACTTAAAATTAAAATTAAAAAAAAACTTGACATATAAATGTCAAAATGGGCTCAAATTTTATATATGAACTATATGAGCTATTCACAAGATGTTTGAGAAGATCAACAGTTTAGATTTTTAGAAAAATATATTACATCATGAAAAACTACTTGAGTGTATTTTGCTCCAGATACACTCGAGTGTATTCTATCCTGACTCTCTCTCTCTCTCTCTCTCTCTCTCTATATATATATATATATATATATATATATATATATATATATATATATATATATATATCAGGCTAGAATACACTCGAGTGTATCCGGAGCAAAATACACTCAAGTAGTTTTTCATGATGCAATATTTTTTTTTCAAAAATTTAATCCGTTGATCTTCTTAAACATCTTGTGAATAGCTCATACGTAAAATTTGAGCATATTCGGACATTTATAGGTCATGCTATAAAGTTCGCAAAAATTATGCATTTCAAATTAGTTTCGCGCGTCGATTTTGTTGCTCTTGGATGAGTGTTCACTCATCCAAATGGACTCAAAATTTGTATGTAGACTAGTTATAGTATGACGATGAAGATCAATGGTTTACATCTTGCAAAAAATAGTATTGATATGCAAACACACTTGAGTGTATTCATGGGATCTGTACACTCGAGTGTATTCTAGCATGACTCTCTCTCTCTCTCTCTCTCTCTCTCTCTCTCTATATATATATATATATATATATATATATATATATATATATATAGTCAGGGATCACGCCGTACACCCAAATGGTGTTTGCCTATCTAGACCATGTTTTTCCAAAATCTAATCTATTTATCTTCATGGTTACAATAATAATAAGTCACATAAAAAATTTGAACTCATTTGGATGAGTGTAAGTCACTCATACAAGGACAACAAAATTGACGTACAAAACTAATTTGAAATACATGACTTTTGCCTCCTTTAAATGCATGACCTATAAGTGTCCAAATGAACTAAAATTTATTATATAGTATGTTCTTATGATAATTAAGAAGATCAATGGTTTTCAAAAAATTACTTCATCTTAAAAAATGACTGAGGTGTACGGTGCCTCTGGTATACTCGAGTGTACACTAGCATGACTCTACATACATATATATATATATAGCCCCCCCAAAATAAAAAATGTGTCTATATATTTACTGATTGTATATTTTCTGCACAGTTACTCTTTTGCTCTCAGAGTTACTCTATATATCAATACAGTTACTCTTTTGATTCAGAAGAGTTACTCCAGTGTACCATATAGTTACTCTTTTAACCCCGAGTTACTCCAGCGGGTAGTGAAAATTTGGCTACCCGCACGGATAACAAATGAACAGCTATATATATATATATATATATATATATATATATATAGAGAGAGAGAGAGAGAGAGAGAGAGAGAGAGAGAGTCAGGCTAGAATACACTCGAGTATATCCGGAGCGGAATACACTCAAGTCATTTTTCACGATGCAATATTTTTTTTGAAAATCTAATCCATTGATCTTATTAAACATCTCATGAACAACTCATACGCAAAATTTGAGCACATTTGGATATGTATAGCTCATGTTATGAAGACCGCAAAAATTATGCATTTCAAATTAGTTTCGCGCGTCGATTTTGTTTCCCTTGGATGAGTGACTTACACTCATCCAAATGCGCTCAAAATTTGTATGTAGCCTAGTTATAGTATGACGGTGAAGATCAACGGTTTACATTTTGCAAAAAATAGACTTGATATGCAAACACACTTGAGTGTATTCGTGTGATCTGTACACTCGAGTGTATTCTAGCCTGACTCTCTCTCTCTCTCTCTCTCTCTCTCTCTCTATATATATATATATATATATATATATATATATATATCAGAAAAGGGACTATCTGTAAGGGATAGGAAATTTCCTATACTTAAACCTTATTTTGCAAACTTCCCAATACTTTTGGCATGATCCAACCAATTGGATATAAAGTATACTAGGTAGATAAGTTGTGTTTCAAAAATCATTCCAATCGGATATGTGTAGGACCTTCATCTAAGAGTTTTATGATCATGTAAATGAATGGTAGCTCTGAAATCAACAGCTACCATCAAAATGTTTTAGTTTATATCTAATGAATTAAAAAAATGTTCATCATGAAATTTTAATAGCATCTAATCAAAATCATACATTTTTCATCTCTATAGTTGGATTATATTATTTACCCTTAAACCATGCTAAGTAGACTCCAATAAATGAAATTTCTTAAACTCTTGAGTATAGGTTCCCGATCCTCTCTCTCTCTCTCTCTCTCTCTCTCTCTCTATATATATATATATATATATATATATATATATATATATATATATATATATATATATAATACACTTAAATGTACAGATCACACGCTACACTCAAGTGGTGTTTGCATATCAAGACTATTTTTTTGCAAAATATAAACCATTGATCTTCATTGTTATACTATAATTAGGCTACATGCAAATTTTGAGCTCATTTGGATGAGTATAAGTCACTCATCTGAAGACAACAAAATCGACGCACGAAACTAAATTGAACTGCATAATTTTTGTAGTATTCATAACATGACATGTAAATGTCCAAATGGGCTCAAATTTTATATACGAGCTATTCAAATTTTATATAGTAAGTAGTTGTTGCAGGCGTCGACTAGGGGCTTCATAAGTGGCGTCAAGTCTGTGCATGAGCTCTGTAGTCACTATTCATATAGTAGTCCTACACATGTATAGAATTAAAAACTTGGTTCTTTTATTATACTAGGAAACACACGCATGCACATGCACATGCACGTCACTTATTGTACATGTTTAATTTATATCAAAAATGACAATTACATATTTGTAATATTTTTAAATCAAGACAAAAATGTATTACTTTTTTTTAAAACACCAAAACACAAATGATACATGCATGTCGAATTTATTATTGAAATTTTTAGAAGTACATTCATATCAAAAAATAGTCATTAAATGTAATTCAAATGTTTGATTTTTTTGTATGAAAATCTTAAACAATAAATCAATTTTTCATATTTTTATTGTCTTGTCACAAAATCGTATAAATGGTTGGAAACAATAATGCATACCGTTTAAAGGTGGGCATATGTATAATATAATAAGGTAGTTTTTGTGCTTACTAAAAGAAAGTGAGTACAATATTTTGGGTAAATTTTTTAACTATAACATAATGAATGTCTTCAGTAAAGAAGCTCCATTTCCAATGGAGCTTCCAATTAAGTTGTTAGAATAATGTCTTATATGTTTTGTAATAAGATTTATAGAGCATTTTTATCTTTTCTATCTACAATAAAAATATTTAAGCTAAATATGAAAGATAATTAATAAAGCTGAAAATCCAGAGAAATATATGTGTTCATGTCTGCAAGTAAGGTAGAATGATTACATAGTATACATCTTGATTTAATTTTCATTTTTACAATTGTTGACATTATTTTAATTATAAAAATAGACCAAAAAATATCTTGAGCATATGATGAGCTCTAGACGATTAATACACTCATGATTATTTTAGTTCAATCTTCATGTTAATTGAAAAATTGTTGAATTTTCAATTCTTTTTATTATACATTCAAAATTGTTTGAATACAAATTCTTTCGACAAAGTAATGAAGTTGAGTTGGCTAGAACACTTCTCTCAAATGAATAATTTTCTCAATGTTTAAAATGATCCCAGGTTATGGCCATTGGCTTGATCATACTTTCGTTTGCACCATAGCCAACCATATGCATCTCAAATTTGATATATGAACATTTCTATTAGAATTTTCAAAATTAAAAAAAATATGCCCAACAAACAACCCATTCCTAGTAGAGATATGACGGATTTTTTTCCATCAAGGCAAAAAATTACATAACACTTTGGATCTAGCGTAAATGTACATGTGTATAAAAAGAATGCAAACATTGGAAACATGTTAACTTATATTAGATTATTAAGTAATTATAAATTTAGTTTATAGCATATTTTTGCTCACATGCATATCCCACACTATGTATATCCTACTCACATTCATGCACAAAAGAAGCACTATCTTCTCGTAAATTAAATTTCCATGATATATTGAAGTCTAATAAAATGTAAACTAGAGAATTGATTGTAATCAATTATCAATGTTATTTTATTCAAGATACCACAAACAATCTATGTTTCTATATTTAATTCAACAATCAACAATGATTTGAACACACTCAAATGAATACATACAAATATGTTGTATGTAAAATACTTCAATGAATATATTACAAAGAACACTACTATTGACGTTTTATCTAGTATAAAAATCATAGATTAATTGACTGGATACACATGTAAATAAGAAACACATCTCTTTGTACATAAATTTTTTATTTTAATTACATGCAATGCATGCCAAATTATATTTTACTTCATTTTGATATTATAACAATCTTTTGAGTTATCAAAACCCAGATTATGTACACTCATATTTAATATCTAAATTTGTTGGCCCCAACCGTTATACCAATTCTTGTCATGGGTGGACATTTGCGCTCACCACTCTCACTCCAGTTTCCAGCAGTATGGTCGTACAAAATATTTATCCTTGTTCTCAACCAACTTCTACATCCTATGAGCATCTCCATATGGTGATGCTGTCAGCACAATGGAACAAACCTAGAAAAGCCTTCATAACATTGGAAGGTGAGAGAGAGTATGCCTACAATAGATCAGTAAGAAATAACCTATTATTTTACTTCAAAAAAAAAACAAAGTTGTCGAAATATTTTGGATTCTTTTTCTAAAAAATTTACAAAGTGGAAACCTGCTTTGATGTCATTTAGACAAAGAATCAACCCACATCTTCTTTGGCAACACTGCAAAAAACTAAGAAGACCATGCAATAAGTAGTGGGTTCCGACTCATACTGATGCAAGTTAGGCATACATTAAATTATATATTTTCCCATGATGAGTGCCCAAAACGATAAGGGCCATTAGCACATACTTTCGTCCAAGCAGAGAGATGAAAAAAGTGAATAAATCTGGAAGTGGAAATAAATCAAACCATTGAATTCCAACCAAAGGAGCACATAATATACAGATGGACGATAGATTGGTTATCTTGAAGCTTGAAAAATACAATGGAGCCCTCATAACATAATTATCGTTGGAGTCATTTATGTTGGTCATTTCTGATCAAGTCCTGCCAAAAAATAGTGAAAGGATTTGCAATGTGATTTACATGCTAATGAAAAGAGGAGATGTGTTTATATTTATATTTATATATATATATATATATATATATATATATATATATATATAGATCGACAATTGGAAAAGGAATTCAACATTATTTTAAATATATTTCCCTTTATTCCGCCATATATTTTTTGTCTTGAAACAGAAGAAACCTAGTAGACATGAAATTAGAATATTGGAAACACTGGTAATACATGAACACATTGTCAAGACTCAACTTACATAGGCTAGAATGGTTGGATTGAGAGCCTCGTGTCATTCGAGCAAAAAGTCGTAAACGAAGAGAATGGAGGACATTGACTGGATTTTTAGTTTCAAAATTAAGTAATTGATAGTCAACTCAGTTTTGAAAATAGAGTGAATAGTTCGTTGGACTCTGCGATAAATGTAATGGAGTTGTTAGAAAAGAATAGAGAAACTAATGGGATAACCGGTTGGGTTCAGAGTGAGAAGATGGGAATAGAAAATGAAGAGAAGAGAGAGGTAGTTTGTCAAGGACTGAATTTTATATTGTAACAAACCACAGAGAAAAAGACGCATAAAATAATTTAATTTTCGTTGTTTCACTCTATAATTGGAAAATGATAAAAAAAAGTAGTGAGGCAGTTCAACATTCATTTGCATAAGGAGCGGAAGAGAGTTGTAAGATATCTATTATTGATCAAATAAGAAAAAGATGTGTAACAAGAAAGAGAGGTAGTTGTCTATTGAATAATAAAAACTGATTTTGATCCATCCACGTCGTCTAGATAAGGACAGGTGACTTTTCATCAATTACATGAATATAAGTGGGTAAACATAATAAATGAGAGAGAGAAACAGAAATGAAGAAGACCAAGGATTATGAGAAGAGAAAGGTTCAAAAGATTGTTGGAACTTGAAATTGTTGTACTGTCCTTCCATTATTTAGTAGTTTAAGAGGCATTTTTATGAGCCATAGAAATTGAACACATATTCTTCATTAGTCCAGAAGCAATAATGTTGTGAAGACATAGTTACAGTTTTGGAATGACTGTAACTGAAAAGACTTTTAGTCGTTGAAGGATCAGTTTTATTAAAGGAAATGACGTGGAGAAGTTGGGGTGGTGAGAGAAAACTACTAAAAAGAACAAAACCATTGAATTGGAAGAGATAAAATTTCTATTTTTCTCAATCGTTTTCCATAGCAGTGCGTGCAGATCAATTGTAAAAAGATAAAATGATAACTTATTGTGAGAAGAGCACTGTAAGAGAGAAGGGAAGATGAAGGACTGTTAGTGGGGATTTTAATAGGAAAAATGGAAACCAAAGAGTCAGTATCAGTTTTGTGGTTTGAATTTAGGAAAGGTAATGTAAAAGGTGAGATAATGGACTTGTTAAAAAAGAATAGAGAAACTAATGGGATAACTGGTTGGGTTCAGAGTGAGAAGATGGGAATAGAAAATGAAGAGAAGAGAAAGGCAGTTTGTTAAGGATTGGATTTTATATTGTAACAAACCGCAGAGAAAAAGACGCATAAAACAATTTAATTTTTGTTGTTTCACTCTATAATTGACTAATTGGAAAATAATAAAAGAAAGTAGTGAGGCAGTTCAACATTCGTTTGCATAAGGAGTGGAAGAGAGTTGTAAGATATCTATTATTGATCAAATAAGAAAAAGATGTTAACAAGCTCACAAGGAAAGAGAGGTAGTTGTCGATTGAATAATAAAAACTGATTTTGATCCATCCACGTCGTCTAGATAAGGATAGGTGACTTTTCATCAATTACATGGATATAAGTGGGTAAACATAATAAATGAGAGAGAGAAATAGAAATGAAGAAGACCAAGGATTATGAGAAGAGAAAGGTTCAAAAGATTGTTGGAACTTGAAATTGTTGTATTGTCTTTCCATTATTTAGAAGTTTAAGAGGCATTTTTATGAGCCATAGAAATTGAACACATATTCTTCATTAGTCCAGAAGCGATAATGTTGTGAAGACATAGTTTACAATTTTAGAATCACTGGAACTGAAAAGACTTTTAGTCGTTGAAGGATCAGTTTTATTAAAGGAAATGACGTGGAGAAGTTGGGGTGGTGAGAGAAAACCACTAAAAAGAACAAAACCATTGAATTGGAAGAGATAAAATTTCTATTTTTCTCAATCGTTTTCCATAGCAGTGCGTGCAGATCAATTGTAAAAAGATAAAATGATAACTTATTGTGAGAAGAGCATTGTAAGAGAAGAGGGAAGATGAATGACTGTGAGTGGGGATTTTAATAGGAAAAATGGAAACCAAAGATTCAATATCAGTTTTGTGGTTTGAATTTCAGAAAGATAATGTAAAAGGTGAGAGCGGCTGACTGGATATTAATGAGGAAAACATGCATATAAAGAAAGTGGTTGTACGTTGGATTTCAAGTGAATCGCTGAGAGAACAAAAGACAATAAAAAATTAAAAAAATTTGAGAAAAAAGTGTGAATGGGAGCATAATGTTGGTCGAGGGAATTAAAACAACATGTTCTTGTAATTAGTTATAAAATCTTCTTTTATAATAACATAGATGTATAAAGACCCCAACGATGGATTTATAGGTTCTAAAACAACATGTACTATTTTTACAGTAGCATAGATGTATGAAATTTTTAAAAAAGAAGTCATTGTTTGATGGACTTATCACTCTCCGTGTTGCTAGTGCCAACACCATGGTGATTGGTGGATGTCTTGGACGTACACCTGCGGGTTGCTTTCTCATGTGTCGTGCGAGCTTTATGTGCCTCCTCCTAGGGCTTTCATAGCTCTACCAGAACCACTGCCGCCCTTCGTGGCACCTCTGCCACTCCAGCCATCCTCAGACCTGCATGCACCAGCACTGCCACTGCCCTTGGCCCACTATGCCACTGCCACCCTTGGCGCCATCACCTCCTCCTCTTGTGCCACTCGATCCACCTGCCCTGCTGTCGCCATAACCCCCTCTGCTCTTTCCCATGATAACCTTGAACGATCTTTAAATTGTCGTCTGAATACATATCTCTTCAATAGTTTCCTGCCTCCCAGTCACTTCTCCTGCTTGCAGAAAACACTCAACCAATCAAATATGTACACAAATTTGACTTGTCAAATGAAGAACTCATGGATAACAAATAAATTACGTGACAGTTAATCAATAAAACTTATGGCCACAACCATGTAAAGAGCTTTTCATGTGCATTTGGATATGTACGGTGGACTTCTTGTTCTTCACCCTGGTGCTCCATGGAACCACCGAGGTTCAGATGTCGTTCTGCGCCATGGCACCACTGGGTAGCAGACATGGTGGGTTCAAGCATACTCCTCGGGTCCCTCTGACACGGTAAAAATATGGGTAGCATGTGGCGTGGGGATGGTGGGGGTGATGGTTGTAGAAGTGGGACATGGTGTATTTGTCGAGTGGTTGTGATGTTGTTGTCAGGATAATGAAGAACGTGTTTAGAATGTGTACGTGGGCAACTAAGTGGGGGCACTTTGAACGTAGTGTTGTGTGATAATTCATTTTTTTGTAAATGAAGATAATGCAGAGATTATAACTATTATGTTTCTGTTGTAACAAACTGATTGGTTCAGTTTTAATTGGCGCCTAGTTGACCATGTCTTCCACCTTTGGTGATATGAGAGGGAGTGGGTGTAGTATGACCATGTCTCCACGTCGTTGGGTGAAGGGAAGTTTTAACGAAGTGGCAGACTGGAGAAAATATACATGTGTGAAAAGAATTTAAAACTAAATCGTTTTTTTGAAGTAAAAAAAGTTAAAAATTCGTGAGAACAGCTTGAGTGAAGGAGAGTGCAAGCTTTTGCCATGTTGGCAAAACCGTGGTATGTGATTTGTCAATATGACTTTGGACAGGTGTATTTGAACTGCCTGCAAAACTCACTCTTTTTATTGTAGTATAGATAGTATAATAACCTTACATCATTTAGTCCTTACAAAGTTATTTCAAGAAAAAAATTAAAGAAATACCAATGGCTTGCATTTGTGACCTAGTCACTCTCCCCCGATGAGCCCGAGATAGATGAGCGTGTGAGGAACCCTAGTCTACTTAAACTATAAATTAGAAGAGTATTTCATGATCTTCTAATAAGAACATTTCTTTAGTTGTGACCAGAAGCTCGGTGTCAATCAATGATCACATTCTAAATATTCACCTCCATGTACGTAAATATATTTTAGAACAACCTAATCAAACTTGAGCTCAATTTTATAGTCAAACTAAATTTGGTCTAATAGACTGAGTAGTCAAGTCTGGTATGAATATATTATATAAGCATTTGAGTGTGCGGTTTTAAAATTTAAAAAAAAAAATCAGATCAGAGACCAGACAAGGCCCACACCTGACTATCATTGCCATTTTGAAGGTAAAATCAATCTCAACTGAATAATTAATGCGCGCTAACCTATCATGTACGTTAATCCGTCTCAAATAGATTTTGTGCCAGATATTAAATGGGGACGGGTACGCTCTTCGAATAAAGTAGAACACAATTCAGGTCTAAATTAATGGTGGAAATGCACAGAAAAAGAAGAAACGAGAATAATTCGGAAGAAATTGAAGTTTCGGCGCTTCAGTCACCAGCAACCCGTGAGCAGTTCCTGCGTCACGATGAAGGAACAAAGACACGGAATTCCAATATCTTCTCCCCTATTAGTTGCATCAAATCCCCATATAAAAATGCTCATGATATCTGTCAAGTTCATCAATTTCGAACTTGACAACTCTTGTTGGCACCAGGACAGTTCAGGTCAAACCACTTGGAATCATTAAAGTACCAACACCAATCCTTAGCTGTGTATATTACAAAGTTTCAAACGTTCGTCTACCAAAAAGGATAAGAAAATGATTCCATTACTTCCCCAACACATAACAGCTGTAACTACTCTTAATGGTTGAACCAGATGGTATTCCACATGTGCAATCCTTCTTTAGTATAGGAGGCTAAGTCAACAGTTACAATGGTTTAAAGAGATTTTATTCTAATGCAGTAGAAATGTAGGCCATCAAATTCAGAACATAAAACTTTGAGGTTGAAGACTGAAAATGGCGCTTCAAGCAAAAAGTGGCCACTTCTGATCGCCTGTAGCATATGAAATGATATTCCTTTTAAGAGGGGTGATATATTGTGCACCGTGGAAAGCTGCGGCCCTTAAAATGTTCAGAGGTCCAAGGTCGACTGAGAAGGCTTTCTGGAAGCCATCTAGGATAGCCATCATTGCCACATTTGCTGCTTTCCTTTCCTTTTCATATTTTCTCAGCAGTGACAGCTGAAATAGCAAAGAAGTATAGATGGGAAAATTAGGCTATATCCTTTCCTTTTACTCTTTTATTGCTTTGCATAAGAAAAAGTAGGCACAAGTTCAATTGAGAGTTAAGAGAAAAGGGTAAATACCTCTCCAATATCTGTACCTACAGAAATCCCTTCAGCAATAACCTTTGACAAAGCAAACGCATCACCAAATCCCAAGTTCACCCCTTGACCAGCTAAGGGGTGGACAGTATGAGCTGCATCTCCAACAAGGGCAACCCGCCTTGATACATAATCATGAGCGTGCATCAGAGATAATGGAAATGTCATTCTTTCGGATGCCACATTTGTAACTTTGGGCGGAACTTGGAAATCTTCTTTTGTAGAAACCATGCCGAGTCCAAAATTTTGCAAATACTGATCAAGAACACCAGAACGAGGATAGGGGCCATAGCCATAATCCAAAGCATGATTCACTGATTTCACAAAATCCTCAGGGCTCATGGACTTGCGTTCTGCGGCCTCCTCAGGGCTCATTGACCAAACAATGTTGCTGAAGTTGTCACCAACTGGTAAAAGTGCAATTGGTCCAGAAGGAACAAACCTCTGCCAAGCACAGTGGCTTTCAGCACCATGCTCTACTGTGCACACTAGCGCGCTTTGAGAATAGTTCCATCCTGAAGTTTTCGACCCAACTGTCTCCCTCACTCGAGATTTACCACCATCAGCTCCAACCTATTGAATAAAACTAGCATTAATATTATTTCTTGAATATGTAAAGTAAAATAATAATGCAATGAAAGTCATGAATAAAACATTTACTTTTGAACACCACAGTCAAATATATAGTACGTTTTCTGTTGGATTACCACTAATTTCGCCAGAAGTTCACTTCCATCACTGAGTTCCAACTTTGCTAAACATCTGTTAGGTTCATGCTTGCCACCATTGTAGAAGTTCATTTTAGGTGACATACCCTTGAGAGCAGACTCTTCTGACTTTGCTAATGTGTAAGAAGTCAGTGATGGGATGCTCAATGAGTTCAATCTTGCTGCATATATGGTCTTCTGGAATACTGCATTAGACTTGAGAGAAAATAATGATTAAATGTAGAAATCAACTATCACTTCCAATTTATTAGTTCTCAAATAGATAGTGTGAATGCCTCTTGATTCTAGTGGATAGTAAAACAACAGGATGCAACTATCTATGATAATTTATCCCATATGAGAAAGCAGACTGCAAAAAGAATGGCACATACTGATATAGGAATACAATTTGCAATATGATATCTCAATTGATTAGCTCGGTGTGTGATTATTATATTACCAGTGATAAATTAGTTGTTAATGATGAACTTGAACTACTACTGCTTTAAGTTCACAGTAATCCAAAAGCATGAGGCTGATGAAAAGTGGTACCAACATATCATTTTGCCAATTAAAAAATTATTTTTTTTTCCAGCCCACCCCACCACACCCCAAACCTCCCACCAACCTTTAAAGATGACAAACAGGCCAGCCATCCACTGGATTGGTAAGTCTTACAACAAAAGTTTAACAGTCGCAACACCAAGTGTTAGTGATAATAATCTATACACACCATTAAGAACATGTGAATCAGATACTTTTAAGGCACATCAAAAGAAAACTTAATCTAATACCTGTAAAGATGACAACAGAGAGTAATGCAACACCTTGTTCTCTACTATACATCTGCATCAAATGTACAATCTGAAATACTTACCAACATATTTGAATAGTTCAACTAAATATAATAGCCATCTAATATGTCATTACCCCAGGTGTTCTTTCTCGACATCCTGCGCATCGTATCTTGTGTATCCCAAGCCAGTATGATCCCAGACCTAGAATACAAATGACAGTTAATAAGACTTTAGCTAAAACCAGGATTGAAAGTGATCTTATTATTTCACATTATAACACTCCTAAAAGAATACAGGTTAAAGAAGCATTTTCTATATTGGTATCTGCAAAGGAAAACTATTTTAACTTATAATGCAGACGTCATGAAGGATAAGCTACAGAGTTCAGATTGGTTGTAACTTCTGGAAAACAAGAAAAACAATTGATACCTGACTCATTCATGTGTCGCTTGGACCTTGGGAACAGACTTCATCAAATAATGTACCTCAGAATATAAATATATGTGCTCTTCTTGACGGCCAAGGCTCTGACTAGACTGGGATAGGAATTAGGATTTACATGTGATTTGTCAGGTTTAAATCTTGTTTGGTTGTAAAATTGAGTGAGAAATAAGCAAAGTGAGACATGCCCTAGTTCAAATGGAATTTAATTGAAATTACCGACGGGAGTGCCAAATCAAGGATCAGAAAACATGTCTAGTCCGTTTGGTGTGCCAGAACATCAGGATTGGATTTTGCTAACTTATCACGCTTAACCAAAAAGTAAACAAGTACTAAATTTATTGCCAAACAGAGAACAATGGCTTCACGAACCTTATTACCCATCTCACATTGATATGATTGTGTCGTGTCTTTGACATAGTATATATTACAAACTAAAGAAGATTGTGGATATGATGTCAGAGATCTTATTAATATTATTTCTGAGCTATATATTCGTCATCACACATTCTTCATTAAAAGAATGTTGGGAATTTGGGAACAAGTCTGATTCTTTTTCCTATTAGGCTATTTCTTGGTTTCTGTGATAACATGTATAGAGATATGTTGTTTTCTGTTATTTTTGTTGAGTGTCATGTGCATAGCATGTGCCTCACTTATGTTGTTTACTTCTGTAATTTAGTCCCATATTGCTCACCTCTGCTTTAGTCTCTATTCTCTTCTGTTATATAAGAGACTGCATTGTACATTGTTTTACTTACTCAATAAATAAGCCTTGGTTTATTTATATGGTATCAAGAGCAGGCCCGGTCCCCAATTTTTCTTCCCACCCTGCCCCCATGCCCTGAAGCGCCCCCCCCCAACCCCCCCTCCCCCAGCGCCGCAGGCCTGCCCTGCCCAGCCCCACCACCACCCGCCGCCCCTCTGCCTCCACCACCCATTGCCGCCCCTATCCCCACCCACCGCCCCCCCACACACACATCCTGCTGCCGCCGTAGCACCTCCCCCCCCCACCCATCGGTTGTCGCCACCCCTCCCTCTCCACCTCCGCCTCCATCTTCTTCCTTCATCACCACTCCCATCCATCCTCTTCTCCTAGCGGGTAATCTACTCTTCCGGACAGCCATAGATCTCTCACATTGAGAGTCCCATACGTCTCTGGTTCTTTTTCTGCCTGCGCCTCATGAAGGATTATTAATTTCCTCATGACGGCGTAGGTTCTTTTCATCTATCTCTGCCCGAATGCGGGTCCTTCTGATCTGATGTGTCAGATCCCCACTGCTACTACTGCCCCATAGCGGGTTCATTATTTACTGTCTGTTGCTGCCCATCGTGGGTTATTTACTTGATGTCTGCTGCTGCTACGTCACCATCCTGCTATTGCCTGCCTCTGCCCAGTATGGCATCTGTAGAGCCTCCTAGATCTCTCTGCGTTACCACGGTCAAGCTCGATGGATCCAAATACCATCTGTGGTCGGCGTCCTTTGTTCTATATGTGAAGGCTCAAGCCCGATACTCTCATCTTACTACTGATCCACCTCCTGCCCCTGATGCTACTGCTGACGACAAGACCAAACAGGCTTATGCCCAATGGTCTAAAGACGACTCGGGCGTTATATCCTGGCTTCTCAACAGCACCGAGCCGCGCATTAGTCAGTCTCTCATGTGCCTTCATGATGCCAAAGCAATGTAGGACCAGCTGTCTCATGTCTACTCACATCAGCAAAATCCGAAGAGGCCAAAAAGGAGTACTCCTCAGATGTGTCTATTGAAGATTTTTACAACCAGTGCCCTGCTCTCTGGAACGAGTATGAGATCTACCACCCGTTGACTGCTGACATCAAAGAAGCTCAGAAGCAGTGCAATGAACTCCAACTGGTTCAGTTCTTGGCTGCACTTCCCGCTTCTTTTTCAGGTGTGGTTAACCAAATATTGTCTAAGTGATCCGCTACCGACTCTTCGCGATGTTCTAAAGCGGGTCCAGCGACTACCATCTGTTTCCTCTACACCAGCTATTGAGCATCCTGCCTTGGTTGCTCGTACTACTGATTCTAGACGTGGACGTGGTCGTGGAGGACGTCCACCACCTTCTGGAGGAAGAAGCACTTCTACTGCTCCTGGACGAGGTCAAGCCAGTGGACCTCGCTATTGCAACTGGTGTGGTCGTGACAATCACACTGAAAATAGGTGTTGGATCAAGCACGGCAAGCCAGCCTGGGCAAACCAGACCTCCACTGAAGCTACTACAAAAGCCGCATCCGATCCACCAGCTGCTCCTCCATCCACTGACTGGCTTCGCTCAGAGTTCGAGAAATTCTTCCAGGAGCGAATGACTCAACTATCCTCGACATCGACGGGAGGCTCATATGCTATGCTGACGTCTCCCTCTGCTGGTAACCAAAAGTGGTGTATTGATTTTGGGGCGTCTGTTCACATGGTAGGCGACCTCCACTTATTTTCTGCTCTATCTAAAACTTCACATATTCCATCAGTTACCGTTGCTAATGGCTCGAAAGCACCTGTACATGGCATTGGCACCGTTCCGTTATCTCGCTAAATGAGTCTTCACTCTGTTTTATATATACCTCAGTTTTCTGTTAATTTACTATCTGTCAGTAAAACTGTCAAACAACTTCAGTGCTCTATTAAATTTGATCCCTCTGGTTGTGTTTTGAAGGATCTCCGCACGAAGACGAGGATTGGTTCGGGCCATGAAGGACCAGATGGACTTTACTACTTAGATGGACCACCAACGGCGTCAGCTCACTTATCTACATCTGTCTCATGACTTCAGTGGCACGTTCGGTTGGGTCATCCGTCTGTTGCAAAGATGAAGCTTTTATTTCCTACTTTAGCTGAAAATAAATTCTCTTGTGAAACCTGCGTTTTGAGTAAACAAATGAGGTTTGTTTTTCCTGCAAAGAATGATATTGGGTCTAAAGATATGTTTGACATTATTCATTCTGACATCTGGGGTCCATGTAGTGTCCCGAGTCAAACTGGTGTTAAGTATTTTTTGACATTTATTGATGATTATTCCCGTGCTACCTAGCTTTTTTTGCTCAAAGACCGAAGTACTGTTTTGGACAATATCCGTATTTTCTTCTCAGAAATAAAAACCCAATTCAATAAAAACATCAAAATTCTCCGTACTGACAATGCCCTAGAGTTTATGCATAGGTATGTCACCTCATTTTGTTCTAATAATGGCACCATACACCAAACCACTTGTCCCTATACTCAGCAAAACGGTGTTGCTGAACGCAAAAATCACCATCTCTTAGAGGTTGCTCGCACTCTTCTTATCCATTACAAAGTCCCTCACCGTTTCTGGCATGAGGCAGTCACTACGGCATGTTTTCTTATAAACTGCATGCCCTCTTCTGTTTGACAAAATTGCATCCCATTCTCTTATCTTATTTCCTGATGCACCTCTGTTTCTTGTACCACCTCGCATTTTTGGGTGTACCTGTTTTGTTAAAAATCTGTGCTCAGGAATGTCGAAACTTGACCCTCGGTCTACTAAGTGCATTTTTTTTTTGTTATTCACGAACTCAAAAAGGCTATCGTTGTTTTGATCCGATACTCAGACAGTGGTTTGTCAGTGCGGATGTCGTCTTCTTTGAGCATATGCCCTTCTTTTCTGAGGATGGAGCAAGCCTAACTCCTGATGTGTTGGCACAAACACCTCTACCGGACATAGTTGAAAATTTGTCTGTATCTGACCAGCCTGAAGAACGTCCACCGCAGGTGTACAAACGCCGACCGAAGACAAGCACTCCTTCCATGGCCCCTCAACCAATTCATGCGTCTGCGGATGATCAAATAAACACTGAGGCAACCTCTGATCTGCACCTTCCTATCAGCTTAAGGAAAGGTGTACGCTCCTGTACTAAGCAACATATCAGTCATTTATGCACTTCTGATAATCTACATAACAACTTTTCCTACTTTACTTCTGCACTATCTGCTGTCAGTATTCCAAAAAATGCTACAGAGGCTCTTGCTATTCCAGCATGGAAGAAGGCAATGGACCAGGAAATGCAGGCACTATGTGATCGCAAGACATGGGATCTTGTGGATCGCCCTTCTTCTTGCCCTACAGTGGGCTGTCGTTGGATATTTACTATTAAATATCAGCCGGATGGCACTATTGAACATCTCAAAGCTCGTCTTGTTGCTAAGGGCTACACACAGACATACGGTGTTAATTATTTTGAGACTTTCTATCCTGTTGCGCGGTTAAACTCTGTTCGCATTCTGATTTCTGTAGCTGTGAATAAAGATTGGTCACTCTATCAGCTTGATGTGAAAAATGCATTTCTTTATGGAGATTTACAGGAAGAAGTTTACATGGAGCAACCACCTAGATTTGTTGCTCAGGGGGAGTCTGCCTCCAAAGTATGTAAGCTTAATAAGGCTATCTATGGCCTCAAGCAAAGTTCATAAGCCTGGTTTGACAAGCTCAGTCAAATTTTAGTCACCTTTGGCTTTCGTCGTTCTCATTCTGACCATTCAGTCTTTATTCGCAAGACAATAGTCGGACTTGTGATTCTGATTGTTTATGTGGATGATATTATATTATCTGGCAGTGACACAGTGGGCATACAGGAAACTAAAACTTACTTAGAGAAGCATTTTGTCACTAAAGATCTGGGAAAACTTCGATATTTCCTAGGCATTGAAGTCTCCAGATCATCTGCAGGACTGTGTCTTTCTCAGAGGAAATATGTACTTGATCTGTTGCAGGAAACTAGCATGCTTGGTTGCAAACCGACTAACACTCCACTTGATCCAAACATGGACTGGGATGATGCAAACTCTCCTCTCTATGTTGATCATCACCAGTTCAGGAGGCTGGTAGGCAAGCTTATTTATTTGACTGTCACACGAGCTAATCTTACTGCTGTTGTCGGATTCATCAGTCGGTATCTTGACAAACCCCGACAATGTCATTGGGATGATGTATGCCATATTCTGAGATACCTTAAAAGCTCTCCAGGAAAAGGCTTGATGTATAAAAAGCATGGCCACTGCAACCTATCCGGGTACTCGGATTCAGACTACACAGGAAGTCGTTCTGATCGGAAGTCAACCTCAGGCTATTGTACCTTTATGGGTGGATGTCACCTGGCGAAGCAAAAAGCAAACTGTTGTCGTCAGATCCAATACAGAGGCGGAATACCGAGCAATGGCTCATACTGCTTGCAAACTGTTATGGGTTCAGAGTCTCCTTCAGGAGTTTGACATATATTATTATAGCCCTATTCCTATGTTTTGTGACAATAAGGCCTCCATTTTTATTGCGAGCAACCCCACATTTCACGAGAGCACGAAACATATCGAGGTCGACTGTCACTTTATTCGAGAAGCAGTTCTCACTGGCAGAATTTGCACGCCATATCTCAGTACCGACAAGCAAGTTGCAGACATCTTCACAAAGATACTTCCCAGAGCTCGCTTTCTAACTCTGGTTGACAAGCTGGGCATGATCGACATCTACGCTCCAGCTTGAGGGAGGGTATAGAGATATGTTATTTTCTGTTATGTTTTGTTGAGTGTCATGTGCATAGCATGTGCCTCACTTATGTTGTTTACTTCTGTAGTTTAGTCTCATATTGCTCACCTCTGTTTTAGTTTCTATTCTCTTATGTTATATAAGAGATTGCATTGTACATTGTTTTACTCGCTCAATAAACAAGCCTTGGTTTATCGATAACATGAATATGTTTTTCGGATGAAGACCAATGCAGCAGTCTAAACCTAAAAAAAATCTAATATTCGCACTCAAGCAGCTAGTCCACCCCAAAGGGATGGCATTATGTTTAGCACTTTAGGAATGTGTCCGCAAGGAGAAGTTAGGAAGCCCTTAAGATTGTTGTTTAATCATCTAGGCAATCAAATTATAGAGTTGAGGATTAATTAGAATAGAATAGTGATTTAAAGCACACAAAAAACTTAATTGGGAAACAATCAAAACGTAAAGATCTTAGTCAGAGTTTCCTCTCGGGTCGATGGGGATCCACCATATATCAATCATGAATATTGATCAATTGATTATGTCCGTTGTTGTGGAGGTCATCGTTGCCACCTCTCAGTATGCGAGGATGTATTAGTAGTAAGGCTCATACTACTTTCATGTTTAAATATCCACTATCCAGCCAGGACCATGAGTATTAGCAACCGATTCCCATGACTCATAGTTCCACTACTCTTTAAGGAGGATGAGTTCCACATTTCATATCTAACAGATCTATTCTCTTGGTAATCCTAAACAATAGAGAAAGGCGAGTAGGTTTTAACTCCACTCGACGGATATAAGAACAACGAAATATTGCATAAAACACATTCATAAACTAATTTTATTGAAAAAAGTTCTCTCATAGGCATGTTAGAGAGGGCCATACCCCAACTTGGAGAGTATACTACTCGGTCATGGAGGAAATGACACATGAAACATTACAAAGAAACCAAAAGAAAATGGGAGATAGATAGAATAGTGAAGACACTTCTTCACTCCATCAAGGTGGTGAAAAGGATGTCTTCTATTGTTTGCCTCACTAGGTCCATGAAGCGCCTCCAACAAGTACTAAAAATTAAGAAATTCTTCCCCAAGTCATCTCTCTTCCACACTAGGGTACAATCATATGAAAAGAGGACTGTAAAACATTGCTCAATCATCCTAGGGTTTCCCTAGGTATAAGTTTTGAGTTTGAATCAAATATCATTGTTGCACAAGATTTTTAGGTAAAGTGGGGTCGCAAAATCCACAGATGTTGTCGATCACGCTCGACATAACAGTTGTCGTACTTGACCATGTTGTCGACTTTACTTCAATCAATCTAAGGTTGTCGCATGTCATGGTAACACGTCATCTGCAACATCCGTGTTGCAGTCACGCTACTACGACATATAGGTTAAGCATCATGTCGATTACGACAACTAATGGATGGTAAGCGTGCACCATTCTGTTCGCTCGTGAACATCACGACATTCGACTGTGGTGTTGAATCAAAACAGTTGGCGGTGGTGCCCCCACCGCGATCGAAGCACTAACTATCACGGGTGCAATTTGTCATGTTTTATTTTTGTTTGTGATCCGACTTTTTCCATTTCATTAAGGGTGTAACTAAGGGAATGTCGATCATACTACCTTTGTGTGGCATGCACATAAATACATTACTATGTGTTTGTCTATTTTACGATATAGTCCTTATAGGTAATGATGGCGAAGAGATTATCAAGAAAAAGAAAACAATCGAGAGAGTTCAAGATGAAAGATTTAGGCAAGTTGAGGTATTTCTTGTGAATGGAACTGTAAAGATCAAGAACTAGTCTACATGTATCTAATCAAAATTATGCTTTTAATATGCTAAAAGAAATAAGGAAGTTGGGGCTCGAACCTGCAAACTTCTCATTCAAAAAAATCATCATACGTGTAAATATGGCATACTCCAGTCGGATTTTAAAAGATCTAGGTATAGACTTGTCGGAAAGCTTCTCCATCTTTCTCTTATCGCCCTCGCATTAGCTATGTTGTTAGTATAGTTGGAAAATATATATATTCTCCTACAACTTAGAAAAAGAAGTTGTCACAAATTTGAGATACGTCAGGAGGTCCCCAGGGAAAGGGATATTGAGAGCTTTATAGAAGATCAGGTGGGCCTCTGGATGATAAAAGGTCGACAAGCGGATATCGCACATACTTGGGTGGAAATGTGATTATATGCAGCAAAAAATAAATTATTGTGGTAAAATCGAGTGTAGAAGCAAAACATAGAGCTATTAACAGGGTCTCTCAAAGTTGTTATGGATACAAATTGTCTTGGAATGATATTGAGATAAAACTGGAGAAAACATGGATATTTATTGTGATAACAAGGTTGAAATTAATATGGAAAACAACCCAATTCTACATAATTTTAAAACCTAGGGCACGAACTCGGGAAGTGGCAATTTTAAAAAAAAATGTAGTACACAAACACGGCATTGGACACTACATACACATACATATTGTTACATTATATATTTCCTGTTTTACATAGCCTACTATTTGTTTTGTTATTTCTCTTTTATATATGGACCTCTCTGTAATTCTTTCAGTATTATATATATGAGGGTGCACACATTGTGCAACCCTAAGCTCTCCAAATCTCATTGTTTTTCACATGGTATCAGAGCGGGACGATCCACCTTAAACCTAATCCCTATCTCCACCAACCCTAGCCGCCACCACATTCTGAAATCTCCTTTTTTTCACCGCTACAGTACTGCTACAGTATCGCCGCCGCTATCGAGCGTCGTCCACCCCTCCGCATCCCTCCATCCACCTCTAATCCCCTAATAAACTCCATCCTTGTGGCCTAATCCACCACAGGACCCTTCGTCTAGCTCCGTTTCTCTTTCCGAAGTCTCTGGACAGCCTCGGTAACTTTCCAGTTCTGGCACGTTGATGGCGTAACGGGCTTCATCCTCTCTGTCTGCCTGCGCCTCATGGTGGAGTGATTGATCCTCCATGTTGGCGTAGGTTTTTTCTCTTCATCTGCTGCCCCTACGTGGGTTTTTTTTAAGATCCATGCGTGGATCTTCTACCTTCTACTACTAGTCCATGTGTTGGACTTCTGCCTCTGACTGCTGACTACTCCTGCTTGTGCCTGCTTGCCTGTGCCTGCCTTCATGTCTGTTCTCATGGCGTCTTCTGGAGATGACTTCTGGAGAGACTCGCGCTGTCAAGTTACCACTGTTAAACTTGACGGGCGCAATTACCAGCTTTGGGTGTGCTCCTTTGTGATATATGTCAAATCACAAGGGAAGTACTCTCATCTGATTCGCACTGGTCCGCCTCAGCCTGCAGCGAATGCTAATGAAAAAGACATCAAAACTTTTGATGATTGGGTCCGTGAAGACTCGACTGTGATGACATGGATTCTCAACAGTGCCATTGAGAAGATCAGTGTTACTTTACTTAGCCTACCTACGGCGAAGCAGATGTGGGATCAGCTCACCAGTACCTACTCTCACAGTCAGAATCCCAAGAAGGTCTTCGACATAACCAAGCAACTGGGGCGACTCCAATTCACGGGATCTGACATCTCCGACTACTTCTCCACCTTCACCGGCCTGTAGGGTGAGTTGGAGACTTACCACCCGCTGTCTACTGATCTGGCGACTATGCAGAAACAGCGGGCGGAACTACAGCTGATACAGTTTCTGAGTGGCTTGCCAGAATCCTATGCTGGCGTTGTGGATCAGATCTTGGCGAGTGATCCGCTCCCTACTTTGCAGAGTGCCTACCAGCGTCTCCAGCGCCTTTCTTCATCGACACCGTCTCCTGAGACTGGAGATTCTACTGCCCTGGCTGCTTGGGCCGGGCGGGGCCGTGGTCGTTCCACTGATGGTCGTCCTCCCCTGGGTGCAGGACGGGGATGTGGACCTGGTGCTGGACGAGGAGCCCCTCCTGCTGCCTCACAAACTGTTGTTGCGCGTCCTCAGCAAGGACAGCGTGTGTATACCTTCTGTGGCCGGTCTAACTATATTGAAGAAAAGTGCTGGAAAAAGTATGGTAAACCGGCTTGGGCCAATGCTGCTGCAGATTCATCGTCTACTGCTTCTGAGGCTGTTACTCCGACGCCTGAGCCAACGACTGCAGGAGCGACCGCAGACTACATTCGTGCTGAGGTGGAACGCCTCCTTGAGCATGTTGGCTCTTCGATTGCTGCTTCTACTAGTGGAGCACATGTTGCATACTCTGGTTATGATACTGCATTCCTGAGTTCCTCCTCACCTTCTACTTCTGGTAATACCAAATGGGTGATACATTATGGTGCATCTGCACATATATCTGGCAATAGATCTCTGTTTAAAACTCTATCTAAACTTGTCTGTAACTCTTCTGTTATGCTAGTTGATGGCTCAAAGTCTTCGGTCTTTAGAGTCGGTGATATTGTTTCTCAGTTTTGGCTCAAGTCTGCCTTATATGTGCCTAGATTTCCTCTGAACTTATTATCAGTCAGCAAAATTTTACTAAGTTTGAACTGTAACCTGACTTTTGTTCGTGGTTCATGTGTTTTTCAGGACCTTCGCACGAGGACGAAGATTGGTGGGGGGTATGAAGGTGCTGATGGACTCTATTACTTGGACTAGTTACCGCGATCAGAGAAAGCTGCTATGGTATCTACTTTATCGGCTTCTGTTTCTGCACTGCAGTGGCACTACAGGCTGGGACATCCATCGTCAGAGAAGCTGCGTCATTTAGTTTCTGATATTGGCAGTTGTAATTTTCAGTGTGAATCTTGTCAGCTGGGAAAACAGACTCGTACTGTGTATCCTAGACGTAGTACTGTGAGCATTAAAAACATTTTTGATTTAGTTCACTCTGATGTATGGGGTCCATGCCATGTACCGAGTTTGTCTAGTTACAAATATTTCATTCTATTTATTGATGACTTTTCTAGGACTACTTGGTTGTTTCTATTAAAAAGTAGGTCTGAAGTGTTGTCTACTATCAAATACTTTTTTGCTGAAATAAAAACGCAGTTTGGTTTTCCTGTTAAAGTTTTCCGCACCGATAATGCTTTAGAGTTTGTTAAGCAAGAAGTGGCGGTTTTCTGTAAATCTGTTGGTACGCTCCATCAGACTTCATGTGCCTATACCCCACAACAAAATGGTGTCGTTGAGCGGAAAAATAGACACTTATTAGAAGTTACCAGGACTACCATGATGCATTCTCATATGCCCCGCTCCTATTGGCCTGAGGCTATTTTGACTGTGTGTTTTCTGATTAATAGGATGCCATCCTCTGTTATTGGAAATAAGATTCCTATACAGGTTCTGCAACCTGAGACTTCTTTGTTTGTTGTGCCTCCTAGAATTTTTGGGTGTACCTGCTTTGTCAGATTACTTGGACCTGCTTCTGATAAATTGTCTCCTCGAGCTGCTAAATGCATTTTTATGGGCTATTCTAGAACTCAGAAGGGTTACAAGTGTTATAATCCCAGTACATGGAAATGGTTTACTAGTAGTGATGTTGTCTTTCCTAAGAATGTTCAGGATGCATTGAAAAGTACTGCTTGGACATCTGCTATGAAAGAAGAAATGATTGCTCTTACTGACAGAGACACTTGGGAGCTGGTGGATCCACCTCCTCAGTGTAAGCCTGTGGGCTGCAGGTGGGTATATGCCGTAAAATATCAACTTGATGGTACGGTTGAGAGGTTGAAAGCACGGTTAGTTGCAAAGGGCTATACTCAGACATATGGCATTGATTACTTGACTTTTTCTCCTGTTGCTCACCTTAACTCTGTCAGGATTCTCCTATTTGTTGTTGTGAATCTGAACTGGCCTCTTCTGCAGCTTGATGTGAAAAATGCTTTTCTGTATGGTGACTTGCAGGAAGAAGTGTATATGGAGCAACCTCCTGGGTTTGTTGCTCAGGGGGAGTCTCACAAAGTATGCAGGCTTAAGAAGTCTATCTATGGGCTCAAACAGAGTCTTCGTGCCTGGTTTGATAAGTTGAGCAGGATCATGATTGATTTTGGTTTTCTGAGGTCACAGGTTGACCACTCTGTGTTCACAAAAAAGACTTCAGCAGGTATTACTGTTCTGATTGTATATGTTGATGACATTATTATTTCTGGCAGCGACTCTCTTGGTATTCAGGCTACCAAAGATCATCTGGGCAAGCACTTTGCTACAAAAGATTTGGGCAGACTTCAGTATTTTCTTGGCATAGAGGTCTCTAGAACCTCTAATGCCCTGGTGCTTTCTCAGAGAAAGTATGTTCTTGATATTCTGCAAGAGACTGGTATGCTTGGAGCAAGACCTGTGGATACTCCTCTTGATCCCAATGTGAATTGGGATGATGATTCCTCTTCTGTGTTTGCTGATAATAAAAAATTCAGGAGGTTGATTGGTAAATTGATTTATTTAATTGTTACTCGTCCTGATATTGCTACTGCAGTGGGTCTTCTAAGCAGGTACCTTGACAAACTCAAACAGTGTCATTGGGATGTTGTATGTTAAGTCCTGAGATACTTAAAAAAGTCGCCTGGCAAGGGACTTCATTATAAAAACAATGGGCACTGTGTTCTTGAAGGGTATTCAGATTCTGATTATGCAGGCAGCAAAGTTGATAGAAAATCTACCTCCGGTTACTGTACTTTTGTAGGAGGCAATCTTGTTACTTAGAGGAGCAAGAAACAGAATGTCGTTGCCAGATCTAGTGTTGAAGCTGAGTACAGGGCCATGGCCCATACTGCCTGTGAGTTACTGTGGGTACGTTCTCTCCTAAAAGAGTTTGGGATTGAGTCTTCTTCGGCCATTCCTATGCACTGTGATAACAGAGCTGCCATCTTCATTGCAAATAATCCTGTCTATCATGAGCGCACCAAACACATTGAAGTTGACTGCCACTTCATCAGAGAATCTATTCTTGCTGGCAAGATATGCACTCCATTCACGAGATCAGAAGATCAAGTTGTTGATATCTTCACCAAGCTGTTGGCGAAGAAACAGTTATGCACACTGATGGACAAGTTGGGCATGATTGACATCTATGCTCCAACTTGAGGGGGAGTGTTACATTATATATTTCCTGTTTTACATAGCCTGCTATTTGTTTTGTTATTTCTCTTTTATATATGGACCTCTCTGTAATTCTTTCAGTATTATATATATGAGGGTGCACACATTGTGCAACCCTAAGCTCTCCAAATCTCATTGTTTTTTACACATATACATACACACACATGCATACATATGTATAGCATGAAATTGATAAAAATATCATCTACATATCCAAAAGTTGTAATGTAAGTAATAACATGGGATTTAATCATTTAATAGAATCAAACACAAAAGAAGGAAAAAAATCAAGCCCAAAGCTACAAATACAAACTTTATAATATGAGAAACAATGAAACCAGTTAAGTATACATAATGAAATAAAACGTTATCTATGCAGAACAATTGTTCTACAATATATTTGCAATATGAAATGAAATAAGTGTACATGGAATGTGGTGAATTATATGAAATTGGCAGGTCAAATTTATCTAGTATAACCATAATAAGAACGATGAAATATATTGACAAGAAGGATGTATGCCAGATAATTACCAATTACCAATCGGATGGGGGAGACATTGGTGGTGTGATGGAGGAAGAATAGAAAGGCAAGGGACAATGTTTATATTTCTTTATATAGGGAATGGGTTTGGACCCTATTGAAAGGAGACAATGTTTATAATTCTTTCATATAGGGAATGGGTTTAGAGGAAGAATAGAAACACATGAGACAATGTTTATGATTCTTTCATATAGGGAATGGGTTTGGACCTATTGTGTCTATGGTGTCCCTTTCGTGTCCCCGACGTGTCCTTGCAATGTCCACCATGTGTTCATTCCCAACATGTGTCAAGAACGACCACGATTGCCCCATCAAAGTGTATGTGCTTCCTAGTTTAAGATAGAACAAAACAAGGTGAGACCAAGAAACATTTGTTTAGAGAGGAAATTGATAATGGTTATATGTGTCTTCTATTATAAGAACTTAGAGAGGGTGATAGATTCACAAACGGGTTGCCAAAATTTCTTTGAAACGCCTTAATTGCAAGTTGGGCGTGCAAGATTGTTACACTCAATATGGAAGAAGTCAACTTGATTCGTTTTACAAATAGGAGCTTTATGTATGGATGGGATGCGGGTAATAATGCATTTACCCAAGGTGGGGCATGTACATACTAAACAAATGCACAAATTAAACACATGCATAACTAATACATGCTCTAACAACCCCCTCAAGCTAGTGTGTACATGTCATAAACACCAACCTTGTTACATAGAAACTTGACGCAACAACCATTCGGAGATGTAGTGAGCAATATTCTGACGGATTCTTAGATTTAACCAGTGTAAGTTGGATCGGCCTATTATGAAGCTCTTCTCTAGGAAAGTGTCACTGCCAGTCCACCTCTATATGCTTTGTTCTTTCATGAAAAACAAGGTTAGAAGCTGTGGGCATCTGAACTCCTTAGGATCAATATGTAGGAAGCCTAGCTCTTCCAAGAGATATCTAATCCATAGTCATAGAAGCTCACATTTGGCAAGTAATGTGGTCAGATTATGCACTCAATCTTGCACAACAGTTTGTTTCTTGCTTTTCCTAGACACCAGGTTTCCTTTTACAAATACACATGGTGATGGAACACATGTGAATACTAGAACATACCAAAGCTGCATCAGAGAACTCCTAAAGCTTCATATGACTATGATTATGATACAAGTTACCTTCCTCAGGAGTTCTTTTTAGATACCTTGCAATGTGCATGACTGTCTCAAGATGCCTTGAACAAGGCTTATCCATAAATTGATTGAAACACAAGTGGCAAAAGAAACGACTGCCCTCATCACTATTAGGTAGTTCAACTTTCCCACAAGTCTCTTGTATATACATGGATCTCCAAGTGGATCTCCCTGCTCCAAAGACAGTTTGACTCGAGGATCGATAAAATTTCTATTGGTTTGGTACCTATCATTCTTGTTTCTTCAATTAAGTCCAAGATATACTTTCTTTGAGAAATGACAATCCCTTCCTTAGACCTGGCAACTTAAAAGTTTTAAGAAGTATCTGATATTGCCTACGTCTTTGTCAAGAACTAGCCTTGAAGAAAGATTTTCAACTGTAAATGGTGTGTTGCTCGTCACCTGTAATAACAATGTCATACAATAAGGATAACACATCCAGAGGAACTATGCCTATAGATAACGAAATGATCTACACTACATCTCGACAGATAAAATTCAGAAAGCAATGACAGAAACGTCCAAATCAAGCTCAGGGAGGCTGTTTCAGACCACATAAGAGTTTATGCAGCTTGCTGATCATATTAGATTCCTAGAGAAAGAAACCTAACTGGTTGCTCCATATATATCGCTTCAACAAGATCGTCGTGTAGAAGCATTCTAGATATGAAACTAGTAGAGAGGCCATGAAAATGTAGCAACTAGAGACAAGAAAATCTGAAGTAAAGCCATCTTTGCTACATGGGAGGTCTCCATATAGTCTTCACCGTAGACGTGTGTAGCCCTCACCAACAGCCCATGCCTTGAGCCTATGAACTGAGCCCATCATGACCAATCTGCAACCAACAGCATTTATCCCTAGTGGGTATGGAATAAGAAACCATGTTTGATTGTCCCGTAAAGCAGTCATATCCTCCTCCATTACAATCCGCAACCCTTGGTCAGCCATGCATTCAAATATTGAAGTGGCAATGAAACCGAGGTCGAGGACTCAAAAGAAAAAATAGGAGGGAGATAGGTGATCATGGTCACAAATTGAGAATCCATGTTTCATTTGGCGAGGTTAAAAAATGTAGCACTCGGGAATTATGTGGAAAATCCAGATGAAATTTGACAAAGATTTGGTTGAAGTTTGGTCAAATAATTCAAAAAACTTGGATAAATTCTGATAATACAATGTGTATATATATACAAATATTACATATATACACATTATACACAAGATAAAAACATTGATACATAATTATATCTATTCACACCATGATTTCTTATGACTCTCTATTCCCAAATGCCAAATCATATAACATGTTCTTATTCAATAAATGAACAATTCATGAAGTTTGGGAACAATTCGTGAGATAATTCGTAAAATTCATGAGTATTTCATGGAATTCGGGAATTGTACGGGTTTCTTGTGAATTTCAAATGTAGCATTCACCACATGAAAAATTCATGAGGTATATGCAAATAATTCAAAAAATCAGAGAATTTTGTGAACATGTAGGTGATCATACGAAGCAAAATTTTAAGAGTGATACATGCACCCCAAAATAGACCCTGAAATAAACTTCATTGACGGTCAGAAAACAGTCATATTTTCTGCTGTACTTTTTCATGCATTCTTGCATTCTTTTTTTGTACATTTATGCACACTTATTGCATATTTTGCGTACTTGTTTCTACATTCTTACATATTTCAAATTCAACCCTTTTTCTGCAACGGTCATATTTGTTTGCAATGGTCATTTTTTACAACGGCCTTTTTTTTTGCAATGGTCATATTTTCCGGTGTACTTGTTTGTACATTCTTACATACTTCAAATTCAACCCTTTTTTTGCAGCGGTCATTTTTTTTTTTGCAATGGTCATTTTTACAACGGCCATTTTTTTTTGCAATGGTCATATTTTCTGGTGTATTTGTTTGTACATTCTTGCATACTTTTATTTTCATTTATGCATACTTTTTGCATCTTTTGCGTACTTTTTCATACATTCTTGTGTACTTAAAATTTGACTTTTCTTTTGCAATGGCTATATTTTTTGCAATATTCATTTTTTCACAACAGACATTTTTGGCAACGTTCATATTTTCCGTGGTACTTTTTCATACATTCTTGTGCACTTTTTACATGTTTTGTGTAATTCTATTTACATTCTTGTGTACTTTAGAGTGTATTTTAGGGTGCAAAAGTACGTTTGAAATGGCTGTTGTGTAATATTTTTTTCAAAAATTAAATAGGATGAGAAGTACAAGACCACTTGCCTTTCCGCAAAGCAATAGGAACGTCATCAGCATTGCTTGAAATCATTTGAATCATAGAGTGACCATTGTAGGAGGGTTAAGACTTGTATTGTCCCCCACAATACCTATAGTACAAGTTTCCTTTTGATGTGTGTAAACCTGCGTAATGGGTTGACGACCTGGTGATATGAACTTTCAATAATTGTGAAGTATGGCATATCTTCATAAACGGTGACAATGGCTAAGACAAAAAAGTGATTTTTTGACTTACTAGAACATATGTACCCTATATGGAATCTAGAATAGCCCAAAGATATAAATGTACCACACTTAGGACTTAATATATCCTAGTCACCTCCTAAGGTATGGACAAAACACACACCCAAAGACTTTGGGTGGTGCATGGTATAATGGCTTCCTTGGATGAAGAAGGGAAAATAATTTTGGACAAATGATGGGATGTAGTGATTTAATAAGTGGTTGTTAGCACTACTCACCCCTGAAATCATTTGGTACATATATGTGGGGAAAGAGGGTATGGGAAATTTCTATAATGTGGCAGTTCTTTTGCTTTGAAACTCCATTTTGTTGTGGAGTATGTGTGACACAACGATTGGTGCAGGATGCCATAAGATGAAAGAAATTGGGTGAAATTGTGACTGAAGTATCCTCGGGCATTGTGTGTTTAGGGGAGATAGTGGAAGCGATTGCCAAAAAGGTTCTCAATTTCAAGATAAAAGGACTAGAAGATGGTGAAAGTTTCAAACTTGTCCTCCATCAAATTCAACCATGTGACCCTTGGCTAATCATCGATAAAAGTAACAAAGTATGAATACCTATACCCAAGTTTTGATGGAAACAGAGGACCTCATCTATATATGAATGAGTGAAATGAAAAGGTGACTCTGCTCTATTCAAGATCCTAGACCTAAATGGGGATAACTAGTGGTTGCCTAGTTGACAAGAGTCAAAGTCTAATTTCTTCAAACGACAACTTATGACCAACACCTTGATTTATCCAACACCTTAATTTATCCAAAGATAAGTGATAGAGACGACGATGAATGTGCTAGAGGAGACACATCTACACACGAGTTGGGACACTTGATAAATGCATATTCATTCTAGTTGTAGTTGCATTTTTAGTTAGTATTGCATTCAAATTCCTCATTTTTATAATTAGCTTCCATTAGTTTTTTGTAGTTTTATTTTAATTTATTTGAATTTTGATCTAATTCCCTAATTTTCATGGCAAGTTTGAGCTTCATACCCTACACACCAACATAGGAGCAGTGGTCTCGCTAACCGACCAACGGGCCGAAGAAAATTTTGATATTGAATAGGGTTTTCATCGATCGGCTCCTATATCAGTTAATGACTTCATCGACATAGGCCAACAGCCCCCCATCCACATTTCCATTGGTCCATGTTCTCATCGATTTCTACTCTCCTTGATCAATGAGACCATCAACTGATGCCACAAATCGATGAAACCCCCATCCATCAAAGATCAATGAACCCCCTACGCCAATAGCCTCCCCCTTCATCTGGATTTTCATCGGTCCATGTTCTCATCGATTTCTACTCTCTTCGACCGATGAGACCATTAATTGACGCCACAAACCGATGGAACCCCCACCCGTCAAAGATCGATGAAGATCCTACATATTTGTCAACCGATGACACTCCTGCAACCAGCATGCACCGACCGACGAAGATTCTGACATATGAACATCAAGGAATGGTGTCACAGACCAATGGCCAGCTATCGACGAAAGTTCTCTATCAACTGACAAAGATTTTGCACTTGTCAACCTATGGCCGAAAAATTGATGATGCCCCTGCACTCGACCGATGACTTTTCAGAACACTCATCAACGGATGAAATTCACTGATGGGAGTTCTGGGAGTCGCACAAGACCCTCATCTTCCTAGCGCAGTCGCCCTTTTTACATTCATGGCGCTCGACAACTTAACCGTAGAAGGTTGGGAGAGTTGTAAACCTTAGCGACCATCTATAAATACAAGCCATGTCCTCCAAGGAAAGTGACCATATCCAGATGTCGCCAAGCTACATAAACCATTTCTCAAGATCCATCTCCAAATTTCATTGGCGGATTCTATTGGTGGACAAAACATCAATTGATGACACTTCTGCCTCTACTAGGGATCCAAGGTCTGGATCTCAAAAGAGACACAGATGACAACTTCCATCCGCCATCAATGATCCACCTACTCTCTCACTAGGACAGACCCATGACTCAAGAAGGAAGATCGATCCACCCCCTAATGAAGGTCAAGGGGTATCTTACTGTTGCCCAAGCCAATGTTGTCTCTAAACTTGAAGACGGGCAACCGGACACCACGGCTATGCATCATTGTTCTATTGTGACAAGGTGTTCCTTCTCTTGTTAATCTTATTATTGTTTTTATGAGTGAGTACTCCCCTCACTAGGGTGTGGGGAGTAGCCATGCTACCTGTTTTTGTTCATTTCATTTCATCTACCTTGTATGAACCATGCTATGTTTTGAATCAAATATTTTATGCTTGCAAATCTAGTTTGACAAACTGTTTTACATGTTCATCAGATCATGGATGTAGAGAATTTCAAACCTAACATCTAGGATATCGTTTATTTCGTGTTAAACCCTTGATGAGAACATTTCATAGGAGTTCTTGAGGCGATAGGTAGATGATCTCTAAGTAACGCGACATCGAGCTTAGAGTAATATCTGTCCGATTTTAATCCTAACGCCAAAAGGGGGATTTACCTGGCCTCAAAATCTGTATGTTCATGCTTATTATGACGCAGTGAGAGAGTGAACGATAGTTAGCGGCGGTGAAACTCGTCCACCATGATGTTTCCATCCATTAATTATAAGAACTTATGATCCAAACCCTTTCGTTGTTTGCAAAATTAGTTTAATCAAACCAAATCCAACTTTTATGAAAAGTGCTAGTTCTTGTGTGGTTACTCTGATTAGAATACTTCTTTAAAACGTTGTTCTTTAGATTCGATCCTAAAGTACCATAATAAGATCTGTCCGCTTGCGAGTGGAATTTTCGTACTATTGTTTTGGTAAAAGCTAGGGATTTCATCCCTAGTGAATTTTCATGTGAGATTTCCAGCATCAACACTCATCAAAGTAGTAAAGACTGAGAAAACTAGAGCAAAAAGTGGGAGAATCCCTCAACTTTACACGGTTGAGGTGCTTCTATATTTATATACATGAGAATTTACACATAGATCCCTGACTTTTATCACACTTACAAGTAGGACCCTATACACACATATTAACACTCCCCCTCAAGCTGGAGCATACATATCATATGTACCCAACTTGTTACATAAGTATTGAACCCGACAACCATTTAGAGACTTTGTAAACAAATCAGCTAAGTGGTCTTCAGATCTGACTTGTGACAATTGAATCGAATTTTGTTGAATCTTTTCTCGTATAAAATAACAATCAACTTCAATATGTTTGGTTCTCTCATGAAAAACAGGATTTTGGGCAATGTGGATAGCAGCTTGGTTGTCACATTTCATATCAATGGGGGTTTTCTGAATAAAGCCAAGCTCCTCTAACAAGTGACGAATCCATAGTAACTCACATGTTGCTAGGGCCATAGCTCGATACTCTGATTCTGCACTAGATCTTGCAACTACTGTCTGCTTTTTGCTTTTCCATGACACCAAGTTTCCTCCTACAAATACGCAATAGCCAGAAATAGACCTTCTGTCAATACTAGATCCAGCCCAATCAGCATCTGAGAACCCTTGAACCTGTAAATGTCCATGATTTTCATATAGAAGCCCTTTACCAGGAGACTTTTTGAGAAATCTCAGAATGCGCATCACAGCCTCCATATGACCAGTGCATGGATTTTCCATGAATTGACTAACAACACTAGTAGCAAAGGCAATGTCAGGCCGAGTGACAGTCAAATAAATTAACTTCCCAACAAGTCGTCTAAATCTCCATGGATCATCAAGTAACTCCCCCTGCTCCATTGACAATTTGACTTTAGGATCCATTGGAGTATCAATAGGTTTGGTACCTAGCATCCCTGCCTCAGTGAGAAGATCTAAGACGTATTTTCTCTGTGAGATAACTATCCCAGACTTGGACTTGGCAACTTCAATCCCAAGAAAATATTTGAGACTACCTAAATCCTTTGTTTGAAATTGGCCTTTTAAAAATGTCTTCAACTGTGCAATGCCATGCCTGTCATCACCAGTAATCACGATATCATCAACATATACCACTAGAAAAATGCTCCCAGAACTATGTCGTCTATAGAAGACTGAATGATCTGTAGTACATCTCTGGAGACCAAACTCTGAAAGAGCACTGCTGAATCTGCCAAACCAGGCACGAGGTGACTGCTTTAAACCATAGAGGGACTTATGAAGACGACATACTAGATCAGACTCCCCCTGAGCAACAAACCCAGGTGGTTGCTCCATATAAATCTCTTCATCTAGATCACCATGAAGGAATGCATTTTTAATATCAAGCTGGTGTAGAGGCCAAGAGTGAATAGCAGCCAGGGATAAGAAAATGTGAATAGATGTCATCTTTGCCACAGGAGAGAAGGTCTCTAAATAATCCTCACCATAGATCTGAGTGTAGCCCTTGGCTACCAACCGTGCTTTGAGTCGATCAATACAACCATCTGCACCTACTTTGACAGTGTAAACCCAACGACATCCAATAACAGACTTACCATGTGGGCGTGAAACAAGAGACCATGTGTTGTTCTGGTTAAGAGATGACATCTCCTCATCCATTGCATGACGCCAACCTGGGTGATCAAGTGCAACTGAAACAGACGGAGGTATAGAGACTGATGACATAGAAGAAATAAAAGCATGATATGAAGGTGATGTGTGGCTATATGAAACAAAATTAGAGATAGGATGTTGAATATTTTTAAGTGTGCATGATCTGACGCCTTTACTCAGAGCAATAGGAAGATTTTGTTCAAAAGATGGAGGAATGGTCTCTACCTGACTTTCTGACAAGGAAGCATCTGGAGAAGCTGAATTGGTAGGACCAGACGTACCACCTGCATTGGTGCCAAAACTAGACTGCCCACATGTACTTGTACGACGAGTGTAAACCTGAGTGACTGGTGGTCTAGCTGGGCTAGGTGGACTTGCATCACGAGGACCATCGTCACTAGGGGACTCAAAAATAGGAGACTCGACAATAATGGGAAGAGGCAAGAGTTCTTCCATAACTACGGGGGTCACTGAAGAGCTACCATCAAAATAGGATGTGTCTTCAAAGAAAGTGACATCTGCAGATACAAAGAAACGATGTAAGGTAGGACTGTAGCACTTGTATCCCTTTTGAACTCGAGAGTAACCTAAGAAAACACATTTAACAGACTTTGGACCTAACTTATCCAAACCTGGACCAAGACAATGGACAAAACAAGCACATCCAAACACTCTTGGTGGAACATTATACAATGGCTTCATAGGATGAAGGATCTGAACAGGTATGCGATTTTGAAGAACAAATGATGGCATACGGTTGATGAGGTAGGTGGCAGTGAGGACGGCATCCCCCCAAAATTCTCTAGGAACGTGCATGTGAAGGAGAAGAGTGCGAGCGGTCTCAACAACATGACGAATTTTTCTCTCAGCTACCCCATTCTGTTGTGGTGTATGTGGGCAAGATGATTGGTGAATGATGCCATGGGTGGAAGTGAAATGGATGAACTCACGACTGAAATACTCTCTAGCATTGTCAGAACGAAGCCCACAAATTTTCTTTTGAAATTGGGTTTCCACTTCTGCAGTAAAGGATTTAAATATGGACAAAAGTTCAGACCGTTCCTTCATCAAATAAAGCCATGTAGCACGAGAATAATCATTGACAAAAATAACAAAATATCTAAACCCAAGCTTAGATGTAACACGACTCGGACCCCATATATCAGAGTGTACCAACTCAAGCACAGACTTTGTTCTTTGACTCTCCCTAGACCTAAAGACAGACCTTGTGTGTTTTCCCAGTTGACATGATTCACATTGCAAACTCTCCAAGTTGGACAAACTTGGAACCATAAACTTGAGTTTTTCTATAGATGCATGACCAAGACGACTATGCACTACCAAAGGAGACGCAACTACACACGTTGTGGAAGGTTGTTGCAAGTAGTAGAGTCCAGCCAATTCATATCCTTCACCGATCGTCTTCCCCGTCTTCAAGTCCTGTATAAGACAAGTATCTGGTAAGAAAGTAACGGAGGCTTGAAGAGAACGAGTTAATTTGCTAATTGATAACAAATTAAAAGGAAATTGAGGAATGAATAAAGTAGATGGAAGGGATAAATGTGGGGTTGGTGAAATTGTCCCAATTCCCTTAACAGAAGCAACAAAGCCATCTGCAAGGGTGACACCGGGTAGGTTGGGTTTATGTGTGTAGGTGGTGAACATCTCTCGTACCCCAGCGATGTGATCAGTTGCACCGGAATCAAGAACCCAGTCTGACTTGGACGTCGATGCTTTGGATCCATGTGAAATGCATGCTGACAAATCGAGACTTTGTGCATTGAATACTGAAGTCATTGCTTGTTTTGAAGCTCGAAGACGCATCAAATGAGCATATTCTTCTTTGGACAAAGACATCTGATATATAGCTGCCTCCCGGGTATCATCTACAGTTTTCATGTTGGTGGACTTCGCAGGGATTCCATAAGACTCATTACGGATTGTCGCACAAGATTGGTGAACAACAAACTCTTTATCAACCATGTTGACCAAATAATGCACCCACAAATGAGATATTAATTAAATCAGCACAAGATGGACCAGGAACAGAAGCAAACTTGATGGCAAAGATTCAGATTTTTTTTTTCAAGAAATCAGACTTGTTCCTCAACAAATCAGACTTGTTCTTCAAGAAATCAGACCAATATACAATAGAAGACCTTAAATCCGACTATTGCACACTTTGTAGAAGCTGGAGACCTTGAAATAAGACTGTTTGGCCTTGAAAATAGAACTTTCCAAAGTCGGTAGCAGACGTGCTACAGTACTCCGCGGCTACAATACCTAGGGAGAATGATCGAAGCTCCCTCCTTGGATTACCAATGCGTGTGACCTTCTAGGGCAAGGTAATAGGATCAAGGACGCCCCTTATAGACCAGATTTGAGTAGGGAAAACAGCCCTTAAAACCTTTTATTGAAGCCAAACTCTTGCTGCGATAGAAGCCTGATCAAAGCAGCCAAATACAAGATGATTTCGAGAAGCACGTAGGGGAGTAGCAGCCAGCCACCACCACCGTGGAGCAACTAAGACCAAGGGGATACAACACCCAAAACGAATGATCTGAAATCCAAGTAAAGAAGGAGCAGCAGCCACTCCAAGGACCGTCGTGCTACAGTACGGTACTGTAGCAAGCGGGAAAGCAGGAGGTTTTGCTGATTTGGGTGACTGAAGACCTTACGTTGGGGATGACAAGTTCCTTGGAGAGAGTGATGTTCCCTGTTGCTCTGATACCATGAGAAAACTAGAGCAAAAAGTGGGAGAATCCCTCAACTTTACACGGTTGAGGTGCTTCTATATTTATATACATGAGAATTTACACATAGATCCCTAACTTTTATCACACTTACAAGTAGGACCCTATACACACATAATAACAAAGACAAACATTTCCATACCCTTCATTGTTTGTCATTTGTGTCTCCAGGTCATGTATAGCACAACTATCAAGTAAAAAGGTGACCACATCATTTGATGAACGAGTGAGTTGACTTATGGAAACTGGATTCAAAAGGAAATTATAGAATATGAAGGGCTGAGTCAAAAGAAATATTTGGCAAGGGCTTGTTGTTTCAGTGTTCTAGATATCGATTGTGGAACCATCAACAAGAGACATAAGATACAAGCCTTCTGATATTGTGGTTGAATATCCAATGAGGTATGTCAATGATAGGATTTAAAGCACTAGGATACACAACCCAAGATGGCATTGCTACTTTAGAGGCATGAGAGACATAGGAAGATGGATTTGTCTTCTGAACTATGGAGCCAGTTATTGAGGAAGCACAAAATTGCATTAACTTGATGTATTCTTCCTTTTTCACAGTGATTTGGTATAACATCCTGATTGAGTCCTCTTGATTGGCAAATGCCTATGCACCAATTGACTTCATGACCTACGAGCAGGGTGTCCTACAGAGGACTAAGGACTCTTTACAATATGTGACAATTGCTTTTGGCCTACATTTGAGTGATTAGCTTTGCTTGAACCTGTAAAGACTAGCAAGATGACGTCGTGATACAGGTGACGAAGGCTAGACAATGCCTTATTTGACAACTAGATAGCGTCACGACAAATAGATCCCAGGTGTAGGGAGGTGCAGCAGATGTTGCAATCTCGAAGCAAAGAAATCAAACTAGTAACACTATTTGATGTAGAAATCACTTTATTATGGACAGGGCCAAGCTTATCTATATATGGATGGGAAGTGCCCAATAACCCGTTTACATAAGGTGGGACTAAACAAAGACATGTACATACTAAACACTTGTACATATTTTAGTAACGATATATCTATGGCCGCATGGGTTTAAGGCAGGCTGCCTAAAACTAGTGCCTAGCCCCTAAGGTGATATGTGGCCGCCTAAGGCCTTATAAGCCCAAATTAAGCCACTTCAAGCGTAATTCATCATAAGTTAGGTCTAGATTTGGTCATATTAGATTAATTTCAGTTATTTTGTGGTTGGAATAGGTCTAATTTAACCCAAATCAAATTAAATTTGGGTAAATTAGGTCTAGTTGGGGAAAACATACATAATTTGGGTAAAATAGGTCTGATTTGGGAAATTAGTGATGATTTGGCCACATACGGTCTCATTCTGATCAATATAGAGAAAATCAGGGATAGTTAGGTTTGATTAGCTCATATTACCCAAAATTGGGTTTGATTTAGACCAAATAATGTCATATTTGAGCAAATTAGGTCTACTTTGGGGGAAGAAATAGGTAAAATTGGAAGGTTAGGTCTAATGAAACCATATTAGGTCTCATTTAGGTCAATGATAAGGAAAATTTGGGGAAGTTAGGTTTGCTTACGTCATGTTATGCAATATTAGATTTAATTTGGGCCAAATCATGTCAAATTTGGGTAAAGTAGGCTTGATTTGGGAAAAAAGTCTTATTTGGGGGAAATAGGTCTAATTTGGGGATATTAGGTCTGATTTGACCATATTAGGTCTCATTTGAGTCAGTATAGGGAAGATTTGGGTAAGCTACGTCTGATCGGTTTATACATAATTACGTCTAATTATGCCAAATTAGGCCATACCAGGTCGAATTAGATCAAATTTTTATCAAGTTAGTTCAAATTAGGGCCAAATAGGTCTAGTTTAGGTAATATTAGGTGTGATTGAGCTTAAATACTATGTAATACCATATAATAAAGTCATAATTATACATATACAAATACGAAATTATGAATGTAAATATCTGAATATCAACATTATTAAAAAGAAGGAAAAATGACAGGAAATGCTCGGGCATCCGCCTAGGAGCCCTAGGTGCAGCCCAGGAACGCTTAGCGCATGGACGCCTTAAAATTATGATCTATGCACTACTTGAGGGAGAGTGAAGATATTAGGCGGGCCTTGGAGGGAGGGCCACTAGCATGGAGGTTTGGTGATCCTATATTTGTCTTCGTCGTGTATGGGCAATGATGTAACTTCAGCTTATTTCTGGTGCTCCAATCCTTATTTAAGGCCTCTAATTTATCAGCTATCTCTTGAGATGGTGACAAATACATTCCCCCCTATGGAGTGGGATTCTCACATTGAGGAGATGGTTAAACAACACAAAATCTTATGTTCTTATGTATTCCTCCTCCCAATATCCTATATTAACCATGAAAAGGTTTTAAATATATGATGGTCATAATTAAAGAGTCTCTATATCAAGTATACCAAACGAGCTTTAGAATATACAAACATGAACACCGAGGTAACAGCTCATGGTAGGTAAGGGAAGCCTTCCTTGATTCCACCAAGAGGCAAGAATAATTTTTGACGAGTTCTTTTTCCTTTGTCCTACTGGTTGTCAGAACCGAACCGGTCAGCGAACCGGTAAGGCTACTGGTTCTCGGTTCATTGGTTCAACTAGTGGTTTGACCGGTTCAACTGGTGACGTCCGCATGACGTCACTAATAGTTTAAAAATATATAAATGTCTTTGATACTCGTGGAAAATATCCCCGCAAAAGTTATGAAACGTGAATAATAGCATAACTTCTCACAATAACTTGATAAACAGACCAAATATCATATATTATTGTATTCTTAGACATACATATACCAACATTTATGTAGTATTCAAAATTAAATAACAAAAAATGGCTGCAACAATACATTTATTTGCTAAGTGAGAGAACCGACCGGTTGGGAAAAAACCGGACTGGTTCGTCGGTTCACCAGTTCAACCGGTCGGTTCACCGGTTTGATGCCGGTCAGACTTCATTTCCGGCTTTGGGAGGGAACCGAACCGGTAGAGTGACCGGTTCCCAGATCAACCGGTTCAACCGGCGGGTTCGGTTCGGTTCTGATAACAATACTCCTACATGTCTTGTAACATGCCTAATTAGGACCATTCTATAATGGCAAAAAATAGTGGCCCCATCCAACGTTGTTCTAAGTGTGGGCCCTTCCTCCCATATACGAGGTGCCACCAAGGCACAGCCACTATGTGACTTTCTCAGTCATTTTAATACAGAAAGTCATATCGATATGTAATTTCTACCCGTCGTATATCATGGAACAGTGATAGAGTGCCTTTACAGTCACAGGTCAGCTGCTTATTAATGACTAAAGCTTTAAGATATAGGCTAGGAAGCACGGACACGGATACGGACACGGACACAGACACAGGACACGGCAATTTTTAAAAATGTAAGACACGGACACGGGGTCGGACACGGCAAATTGTTTTTTCCACATATATATGTATACATTATTGATGTATAAACACATTCTATTATAGAAATTTAATTGTGGAGTTTGCATTTCATTTACATAAAAGACATACAATCATCCATCAAACACATTCATCCAAATAGGAAAAACCCATCAGATACAACAAGCATGGCCTAGTGATATTTATAAATTTATGTAAACGCATTCATGTCCATGCTTCCAATCAATTAAAGCAAATTGTCAATTTAAATCATAACGCAATGACTTTTGAACAGTAAATAAACATAATTAGACCAATTCAACAATAAAGAAATCCAACTCAGAATGATGTATGATTAAATACAGTAAATACTACAGATTTGTATAACATAACTGAACCAACAGCAGCAATTATTGTTAACATTATAACAAAACAGAAGAAAAAGACTTATTAGAAAAATTGGGCATAGATTGATAGAGGGGCAGGATTACAGTAAGAAAACAACGAAAATTTGGAGTGAAATTAAGGAGAAGGGGAGTAAATATCGGCGGGTTAGGGAACAGGGACGGGTTTAGTCTTTTTTCCTAACATAACTGGACCTGGATGTGGCTGGGCTGGGTCAGCCGTGTCCAAGTCGTGTCCCAGCCGTGTCCTAGCCGTGTCCAAGCCAAAAACTCTTCAAAAAAAGCTGGACACTCCGGGGCCGTGTCCACAGCGTGTCCGCGTCCGACACGCGGCAGACACGGCCACGGCACCTCCCGGGAAGTGTTCGTGCTTCCTAGGATATAGGACTTGCCGAGTAGATCAGAGGACAAATAGATGAATATGTTGTAGGGAAAGAAACATAATTTGGAAAAGATGAAATAAGATTTGCTAGTTAAAATTTAGTTAAGCACAGGAAACCATACATTTATAAAGCTAAATCAAAGTAAGACTTCAATTGCAGCCAGATCTAAAACACTCCGGGTTTCCGAAAAAGCTACCGTAGCATAGTGAAAGTATCCTGCCTTTTTTCAGCTCACAGTTTATGATGCAGCAGATTTGGGTTATGGGTCGTCCCTTGGTTGCCACCTGCCAGGGAGCCAGTTGCTAGGGATATCCTTGGCTGACAATTCATTCTACACCTTGTCTAGGGCTGATATATCATCATCATAATTTAAGCTCAATCCCTACCATGTTATGGTCAGCTACATGGATCCTTCTTTTCCAATCAGCTCTATTATGGGTCATAATCTAATCAAGATGTAGGGATTCAAAATCTCTTTATAAGCTCTTCCCAGGTTAATTTAGGCTTGCCTCTTCTTTTAATTGTGTTTGACTCAATAGCATTGCTCCGTATAGGCGCGTTAGTCGGTCTGTGTTGCACATGTCCATACAATCTCAGACGACCCTAGCGCAACTTGTCCTCAATACTCGCCACCCCTACTTTGTTCTCGATATAGTCATTTCTCAAGCGATGTTTTCTTGTCTTCCCACACATCCATCTCAACATACGCATTTCGGGCACATTCACCTTATTGAGATCTTGTTTCTTCACCGCCCAACATTCACTCCCATATAGCATTGTTGGTCGTATAGCTGTCTATAAAACTCATTTTTCAATCTGAGAGGGATCTTTCGATCACATAATACTCCAGTTGCACTCCTCCATTTCAACCATCCTACATCAATAATATGACAAACATCATCTCAAACATCCCCACCCATTTGAATAATAGAACCCAAGTAACGAAATTTACCACATTTTGGTACATCGACTCCGTCCAACTTGGCCCCACCATTCACAATTATATATTGGCTGAAATTGCAAAGCAGATACTCAATTTTTCTCTTATTAATCATCAATCTATTTGATTCCAACGCTTTCTCCAAAGTTCAACTTTCTCATTCAATCCATCATTCATTTCATCAATCGACACAATACTATCAGCAAATAACATGCACCAAGGAATATCATCTTGAACATGCTTTGTCAACTCATCCATAATAAAAACAAACAGATATGGGCTCACTATTGATACTTGATGTACCCCAACTATGATTGGAAATGTTGATGTCTCTCCTCCAGGAGTCTTCAGACCTGCAGTCGAGCTATTATACATGTCTTTAATCAAGTTAATATATTTGATCGGTACAATCTTTTTCTCCAAAACCATCCACAACAGTTCCATGGATACTCGGTCAAAAGCTTTTCAAAATTGATAAAAACTATATGAAGATCTCTTTGACGATAAATTCCTAGTAAGCGCAAGTCATCAGCTCGTGTTGACTACGTCCATGCCCTTTATACACACCGCATATCGCTCATGTCAATTGAATGATCTGGTGAAGTGCTCGAATCATGGTGACGTGGGCGGTTTGCCACCTATGACATCGTGAGAAGTCTATTGAACCTTATCATTTAGAGGAAGGAGAAGTCGTCTAGCCCATGGGGGTTGTGGGGAAATTTCGTGGTGAATTTCTCATCCTCCTTGCATGCTGGTAGATTTAAGCTCTGTTGCAGTAAGCCTCAAGGAATAGGTAGTTGTGGTTGTGTGTCCAGCTTCTACAGACCACGCTTAGAGAAACCATTCCAATTATTGTTGATGGATGAAAGATCAACCCTAAACTCCGCTTATGTACTGTACATCCTGTGCAAATATAGTTGGTCCCACTGTTCGGGAAATCGGTCCGCACGGCCGCATATACTCCCGCATATAAACTCCGCTTCTTAAAATCCCAGAACTTATGTCCATGTATTTCATACATACATGCATACATAAAACACATATTTTATTATATATTTACGATTAAATATATAGTCATTGATTTATATGTATATATTGTAATACATATAAAAATTTCCACACACATTGGTGCATTTATATGAATACCTTTTGATATATTAACATATATACATACATATACAATATACCTAAGTATACAATCACATATGTGTACATGTATATATACTTTTTGATTTATTCACATTTATACACATGCTCTAGACATATTTGTACATTGATTTACATAAATTTTAGTATTTGTACATATATTACAAACACATTCCATATATATACATATAATTACATATATAAGCATATCATACATCAACATGCATATTAAATTGTTTATATGTAAATATGTATACGTGCCTACTCTATATCTTTTAATTTATAATCTCAATATATTATTTTATATATAATTAGTTTTTTGAAATTTAAAAAAATCCAAAACCGCATATACTCCCGTATATACTCCCGCATACCACATATACTCTATGCAGTACCCTCACCGCCCGTACACCGCATACCGCTTTCCTGAACATTGGCTGGTCCCAAGTCCGAGTAAAGGAGGGTTGGTGGTACAGTCAGCCATAAAACTTTGTCACTCTTTTATGACAGGGATCCTTATAAGAATTTTGTTGGAGCATCCCTACCTAGCGATGCTCTGCATCGACACTCAAGTGTAGTGATAAATATGCAAGGGGTTTCAACTTTCAACACGACGACGCCAGATTGTGTTGAAGGATATGTAATGGTTTCCACATCTTGAACAAGTGTGGGTAAAGAAGCTAGTCCCACTACATCATCATGCAGATGTCGTGAAAAATATGCAAGGGCAACATTTTTTATGGAGGCAGGTAAAAAAGCAAGTTCAACAAAAAAGGATTCGAGTGGGATCATGGAATATTGACTCTTTGACAGGAAAGTCTTTAGAGATCGTGGATACTATTATTAGAAGAAAAGTCAATATAGCTTGTTTGTAGGAAACCAAGTGGACAGAGGAACGGCGCAGAGAGATTGGAGACATGGGGTATAAAATTTGGTATACAAGTGTGGACAAGTATAGAAATGGTGTGACATTATTGTGATATGATGTTTGTTAGAGAGTCTATTTACTTAAGCTATTTCTATTTTACTTGAGTTGTTTAGTCTATTTGTATGCTTGGCCCATTAGGGTTTATCTTATGTTTGTATGCTTCCCACTTATCCTATTTATAGGAAAGGGGGGCTGCCCTTCTATCAATAAGAAAAAGCTATACGTAGGGGTTTTCCCCACTTATGTCTATTTTCCACATGATATTAGAGTAGGCTTTCTTGTGTTTCCCCCAACCCGAAGAGAGAGTGAAAAAGGAGAGATGCCTCCCTTGTGGGCGGCTACTGCCGTGAGGCGTTGCTTGGCTACCCGTATGGATTTTCCATCCTTGCTCCTTCTTGGAGTCTTCTTTGAGCCATCTCCATCTTCAACAAAAATCATCCAGTTTGAAGTTGTTGGTACCAGATCTACAAGGGCCGCCATGCCTCCGTCAGTCTTGCTTGCTAATGGAGTCGTTGCGATCCTATTTGCTGTCATCATCATAGATCTACACCGCCATTATCTACTCCACCGCCGATCTAATTCATGCCACCAACATTGAGATCTAATCCAAAATATTTGATAAGATCTCTCTTTTCTGCTGATATTGGGGACACATCGTCCATATATTGCTATGGTGAAGATCCAAAAGGATTTCCCCCCTCTTTTGTTGTTGTCTCTGGAGCTTTTATATTGTTGTTCTTTGCTAACACGGCGTGTCGTTGCTTGACACGCCGTGTTGGCGGAGATATGCTTCGTTCGCGACTTCATTCACAAACTCTGCTTGTGACGACACGGTGTGTCGTTTCTTGACATGGCGTATTACATGTGTTCTGCCCCAAGATTCTGTCAACTGACATGGTGTTTCACTATACGACACGGCGTGTCACTTGCTTCCTGCCTGCGCAAACTTCTACTGTTGTGGTATAAGACATCGTATGTCTCTTCATCGACACAGCGTGTCACCTGCTACTGCTTATATTGTCTCCACTTTTGTCAACTGACACGGCGTGTCACTATACAACACGACGTGTCACCTGCTTCTTGCCGGCACTGACTACTGTTGATGCATCTACTGATGTGCAACACGACGTGTCTCTTTACCGACACGGAGTGTAAACTGCTACTGCTGATATTACTTGGCGTGCTTCACCATCTACAACGATCATGTTACATGGCGTAGGTATCTATACATGGCGAGTCCCTGCTTTATCCTTGCCAACAACAATTATCTTCTTTTTCAACACTTTTATTACTGTCTTTTATTGTTTCACCCGCTACCCTTTCTAGCCCAATATACCTTTTGCCTACCTCCTCAATACTTGTTCCACCCCCATATACATATTGAACCTACTGATAATCAAATCCTACAATTTTTTACCTTGTTTGGGTCATGTTGCACCTTGACTCGAGTTGTCAGTTACCTCATCCACATTTTTGCTTACGTAAACCCTACGTCTACCATTGTTTTTTACTCTCCACCCCAACCACTCTCATGACTCTTTTCATGGTTCGCGTGAAGGGGAGAATAGAAGATGATGAATAGAGGGAAGAGATGAGATGGAGGAGAGATGAAGAGAAATGAAGAAGACTTTAGTTTTGCTGATATATAGATCTTCATGCTACTTTTACTACGGCCATGGAGTGTTATTTTGCTTCTATTAAATCCTTCTATTGTTATGTGGCTATTCATGTTACTTTTGCTGCTATGTGGAGCTTTCTGCTGCTATTATTTCTTATTCATCATCATCCTGATTGTTGCTATGGAGTTGTCTACTTCACTAAGGCTATTTGTCTATTGCTGATTTTCTATTCGACGACGTTATCTTGCTACTTGTGCTATGATTAGCACATTTTACTTGTTGTTTAGTGAGTTGGCACTACCGTTGTCCGTGCTCTGTTTGCACGTTGACCCTTGATATGTGCCTTGCACACATCTACTATTGTTGTTGTTATGACCCAGCACTCTATGGGAACTGTGACCCAACACTTTCTGGACTGTAACATTTGCTACTAGGATGGAAATTATATGATGAGATGATAATGGTACCTTTGGTGACTTACATGTGTATGATGGAGCTTCATGCTTTTCCGCTATTGTTCATCTTGGAGTCTTTTTGCTGCTTTCTACTTCAGGCACAATGGTCTTTTATCCAACTATATCATCTATTTTCTGCTACTGACTACTGTGTTCCAGCACTCTCTGACTTATTCATGTTTTTCACGTTGACTCTACTTGTCCATGCTTTGTGTGCATGTTGACTTTTTGCTATTGTGATCCAGCACTCTTTGGTCCGTCCGTGCTCTGTTTACACGTTGACTACTATTGTTGTTGCAACCCAACATTCTCTGGGTTGTGACGTTAGCGACTGTGATGAAGACCATGATGCCTACCTGTTGCTGTTTAAACCACTCTGGATGCTACTTCATATTGATCAACAAGCTCATGCTACTTGCTTTTGGATTATCTACTTGAGGGGAATATTTGAGTGCTTGAGTGGCTTATTGTAACATTGAGGGGGAGAAATTCTTGTATGGGCATGGTTATCTTTTCATTTTGTTAAGTCTATCTGTCTGTTTGCAAGATGACTTGGGATTCTCCCAAGCTCCAGTTTGAGGGGGAATGTTAGAGAGTCTATTTACTTAAGTTATTTCTATTTTACTTCAGTTGTTTAGTCTATTTGTAATATGAACCTAAGTGTGTCTTGACCCATTACGATTTGTGTTGTGTTTGTATGCTTCCCCTTTATCCTATTTATAGGAAAGGGGGGTTGTCCTCCTATCAATGAGAAAAACCTACACATAAGGGATTTCCCATCTTATCTTTTATTCCACAACGTTGAAAGATGATGTTGTCAAGATCACAAGGATGGGTGATAGAATCATAGCTATCAAGGTTATTCTTGGGGGAAAGATTTTTAACATCGTTAGTGCTTATGCCCCCCAAGTTGGCCTTAACTAGGAGGCTGAGAAGGATTTTTGGGATAACATGGATGAATAGATACAAGAGATTGATAGAGGAGAAGATCATTATTAGGAGTGATTTAAATGGTCATGTGGGGAGTAGCAATGCTGGATATGAGAGAGTTCACGATGGTTTTAGTTATGGCAACAGAAATGGAGAGAGGATAATAGATTTTGCAGTGGCATATGATATGTTTTTGGCAAACGCCCATTTCAAGAAAAGAGATTCTCATAAGATTACTTTCAAAAGTGGTCGCAATTGTAGCCAAATTGATTACTTCCTTACAAGGTGGGTGGATCGTAAGTTATGCAAGGATTGTAAAGTGGTCATGGCGAAACACTTGCCACTTAACATAGGTTGGTGGTTGTGGATATTAACATGAAGATCAATAAAGGCAAGCATCAGAAACCAAGATAGCAGGAGCAAGTGGTAGAATCTTAAAGGAGAAAAGAAATCAGCTTTTTATATGATAAACTCATCAAAGAGGGCACTTGGAACTTGGAGTCTGATATTAACACTATGTGGCATTATATGAGCATATGCATAAAAAATTTCCAAAGAAGTTTTGAGGGATCTAAAGGGCGTGGGCCTCCACAGTAAGAGACTTAGTGGTGGAATGATGAAGTACAAAAGGCTATTAAATTCAAAAGGGAGATTTATAGGAGCTTGCCCAAGTCTCGAGATGATGCAACTTTTCAAAGATATAAGCAAGCAAAGAAAGAAGCTAAAATGGTTCTTCAAGAGGCAAGGTTTAGATACTTTGAAGAGATTTCAAAGAAGCTGGACACACGAGAAAGGAAAAAAGATAAATATAAAATGGCTCATATAAGAGAAAGGAAAGGAAGAGCATTGAGTCAAATGAAATGCATCAAGAATGAAGATGGTAGAGTGCTGGTGAAGGATGATGACATCAAGAACCAATGGAGAAACTACTTTCATAAGCTTTTCAATGGAGACAAGTGTGAATAATGTAAGAGACTCATGTGACATGCATACAAGATTAATCATTTACACATGGCAGTTTCACTTTTTGAGGTCAAGAATGCTTTGAAAAAAAGTTGAAAATGAGAAAGGCACGTGGATCATATGGTATCCCATTGATGTATGGAAGAGTATGGGGGATGAATAGCTAGATGGTTAACAAATTTCTTTAATAAGATTATGAAGACCAAGAAGATGTCAAATAAGTGGAGAAATAGTACCATAGTCCCCCTCTACAAGAATAAAGGAGATTTTCAGAGCTGCACAAACTATAGAGGTATCAAGTTGATGAGTCACACTAAGCTTTGGGAGAGGATTATTGAGCAAAGGCTAAGATCGATCACGCAAATATCAGAAAACCAATTTGGCTTCATGCCAGAAAGATCAACAACAGATGCCATTTTTCTGATAAGGAGGCTTCTGGAGTATATGGCAGTATCAAGCCCCAAGCAAGTTCCTCTCCAGGCTTGGAAGTTTCAGCTTAACAGGCATCCAACTCCCAAGATACTAAGATGGGATTTCTTCATTACATCATGTTGCTGCCCTTGTGCTGGAGATGAAAAAAGGACCATCCATTTATTCTTAAAATGCTAGTTTGCTGCTTGTATTTGGATAAGTTAATTGGTTCCATTGATATGGGAAATCTGCCTAATTTCATTGAGAAAAGGAGGCATTATTTGACTTTAACCATTCTATATCATGTTTAGATTGATCGTACCATAGGAATTCTAAAATCAAGCAAATCACTCCTGAATTGTTGTGGTGACTCGTATAGATTCTGAATCTACTGTAGCCATTTATATTCCTTGTTTTCCTTATAATTCTCATGTAATGCCCTACTGAAAATTATTGTAGAGAGAGAGAGAGAGATGCTTTTGTGAGGTAAAAAACAACATGGCACTAGCATGCTAACCTGCATTTTATCGAAAAATGCATGCCTTTGTTCCTTAACATAATCCCAAGCACCAATCTCTACAAGAACAAAAAAGAAAAAATCACATCAAGATACCTTTTTCTTAATAATTAGAACATCTAGCAGTTTAAATAGCAGCTACTAAATCAGCATAATATAAACATCGACCACTGAATATATCCCAGTCTTGTAATCATAAAAATACAAGGAAACAGTTGGATAGGAAAGGAATATAACAGATATTAGGAATAGGAAACACAGGTGTATAAAAATTTGAAAACCCAAATAACACTAAAGCTGGAGCATAAATCTCCAACATGCCAACTTGTCACACGACTCACATTAGATCATGAACTTTGACACTGATATTTTCATGAAGACATCAGTCACTTGGTCTTAAGATCTCAATATAAATCTTCTTTCATAACACTCTCTCATAAAATGGCAATTCACCTCAATGTCTTTCCTCGTGAAATTCAAAATTATGTTCATGAATGTGCGAACATGCATCTAGTACGCAAATTTAGATTGTAGAAATTTAATCCATAGTTTTTCACACTTTGTGAGAGCGGTAGATTTATATTTAGCCTCAACACTAAGATCAAGCTACAATACTTTTGCATATTCAGTCAAGGTGTGTTTCCTTCAACTAAGGTACAATACAACTAATGGTTGACCTTCTATCACAAGTTCACAACCACTATCAACATTCATCATCATCATCATCATCATCTAAGCCACAATCCCATTCCCAACCATGTTGGAATCGGCTACATGGATCCTTCTTTTCCACTCAGCTCCATTATGGGTCATATTCTGATCAAGATGTAAAGATTCAAAATCTCTTCTTATAAGCTCTTCCAAGTTAATTATAACATGCCTCTTCTTTTGACTGTGCTCAACTTAATAGCATTGCTTCGAATAGGCTCGTTAGTTGGTCGCATTGCTCATGTCCATACCATTTCAGGTGACCCTCACACAGCGTGTCCTCAATACTCGTCACCCCCAATTTCTCAAGCGATCTTTCCTTGTCTTCCCACACATTCATCTCATCATACATACACATTCATCTTGTCGAGACCTTGTTTCTTCATTGTCCAACACTCCATCCTAAATAGCATGGTCGGTCGTATAGTTGTTCGATAAATCTTACTTTTAATTGGAGAGGGATCTTCTGATCAATAACTACTCTAGTTGATTCCTCCATTCAACCATCATACTCCTCGAAAAAACTCATCTTGGACATGCCACCTATTTGAATAATAGAACCCAAGTAACAAATCTAATCACATTTTAGTACATCCACTCCATCCAACTCAGCCCCATTCACAGCTCTAAACAGGTTGAAATAGCAATGCATATATTCGGTTTTACTGCTATTCATAACATATTTCTTCAAAGTTTGACTTATCATTTAGTCTATCGTTATTTTCATCAATCAACACAATATAATCAATGAATTACATGCACCGAAAAATATCACCCTGAGCATGCTTTGTCAACTCATCCATAACAAGAACGAATAGATATGGGCTCAAAGCTGATCCTTGATATACCCCAACTATGATAGGAAATCTTGGTGTCTCTGTTCCAAGGGTCCTAACACTTGAAGTCGAGCTATCATACATGTCTTTAACCAAGTTAATCTATTGGATCGGCATGCCCCTTTTCTCCAAAATCCTCCAACAGCACTTTCATTGGTACTCGATCATAAGCTAGGAAGCATGGACGCTTCCAAAGGCTGTCGTGTTCATGTCTGACATGTGTCCAACATGGACACACAGTGGACACGGCCCTGATGTGTCCAACTCCCCCATTTCTTTTATCAGGAGTTGGACACGTCCTGAACACACTAGTACACCACCCATCACTAATTAAGAAGGGAAAACACCATGTTGCGCATAAACTTCCTCCTTACTACTACAGATCCCTATGTCTCCCCTTCCTTCTCACATTGCCACTCAAGCAACTACTCTTCATCCACTTATAGACTGTGGCCTTTCCTCTCTCTCCACTCGTTGTTGCCAACCTCTCCTCTTCCTCGGTTTCCACATCCTCCTCCACCTCCAATATCTATGTTCTATTTGTCCTCCACCACCAACAACAACAACAAAAACAACCCTTCTTCTTCCAAATTCGAAATTTAGATCAATGTTTTTACTCTCTTCAATAAACAACAGCATACCTCCTCTTTTTTCTTTGTTGTCCACCACCATCACTATCTTATTACTGTCCAAATTTATATGTACAATCATTTTAACTAGGGGTCCATACTTGTAGCATTCAATTTGTTATTTTTGTGAATAAAATTTCTATACGCTGACTATTATTGCATTTACAATGTTGTCTTATTTGATAGTATGTCTTAGTTGGTTTGATTTCATGTTTGTGAAAATGCGTGTTTGAATGAACATATGAAATTGAATATAGCTTGGATGAAATGATCTTTGTGTTTGATTAGGCTTGTTCTTTTTTGTGTTTATACATAGAAATAATATACATGTATATGTATATTTTTTGCCATGTCTAATGTTGTGTTTGTGTCCTATATTTTTTAAATTTTGTGTCCCATGTTTGTGTCTGTGTCAGTATCCTTGTCCATGTTTGTGTCCGTGTCCATGCTTCCCAGATCATAAGCTTTTTCTAAATCAATAAAAATCATTTGAAGATTTCTTTTGTTTTCTCTGTACTTCTCCATAAGCCTCCTTATAAGAAAGACATCATTTGTTGCAGTTCTTCCAGGCATGACACTGAACTGGATGTCTAATATGTGTGTAATAGATCTAAGCATTTGCTCAATAATCTTCCCCCAAAACTTCATAGTATGACTCATCAACTCGATACCTTTGTTGTTTGTGCAGCTTCAAACATCTCCTTTCGTCATGTAGATGGTGACAGATACTATTTCTCCACTCATCCATCATTTTCTTGGTCTTCATAAACTGATCAAGGAAAATCATTAAACACAGCTCCTAGATCCCTAATACTCATCCATACATCAATAGGGTTGTTTAGCCACATGTCTTTCCCATTTTCATCTTTTTCAAAGCATTCCCAACCACAGATAGAGAAACTCGTCATGTGTAAGTGATATCTCTTGTGCCACACGAGTCTTTTACATATCATAGGCATCTTCATTGAAAAGCTTATGGAAGTAGTTTTTCCATTGGTTCTTGATATAATCATTTTTCACCGCCACTCAACCATCTTCATTCGTGATGCATTTCACTTTACTCAAGTCTTTTCCTTTCCTTTCTCTTATATCATCCATTTTATATATATCATTTTCCTCTTACCTAGTGTCCAATTTCTTAAATAACTCTTCAAAGCATCTAGATCTAGCCTCTAGAACTATATATTAGCTTCTTTCTTTGTTTGCTTGTATCTCTGGAAACTTGCATCATCTCGAGACTAGGCAAGCTCCTATAAATCACCTTTTTACTTCTTCATTCCACCACAAATCTCTTTCTTTGGAGACCCACACCTTTGGACCCCCTAAACCTCTTTGGCAATTCTTCTTATGAAGGAGCTCATTTTGCCACATAGTGTTAACTTCAGACTCCATGTTTCAAGTGCCCTCCTTGATAAGTTCATCATGAAATGTCGGATTCTTTTCTCCTTTAAGATACGACCATTTGATCCTTCTATCTTGGTTTCTCTTATGCTTACCTTTGTTGGTTTTCATGTTAATATCCAAAACCACCAAATTGTGTTGGGTGGTGAGTTCTTCGCCAGGGATCACGTTACAATCCTTGTAAACTTGTTGATCGACCTACCTTGTAAGGAATTAAATATCTAATGATATTAAAATCAAGATGTTTTCCTTGAAGCAATTTATTCCCTAGAGACCTCTTTAGATAGTAAAAAACCATACAAATTGCATTTATCATGACAATGGTGAGGTTCATCATGAATTTGTTTACTACATCAATAGTAAATGTGGTTTCATGTTGAGTGGTGGTTTGATAAATAAGCTTGTCAATAAACCTCTTGTATCTCTTTTTGTCGTCTAATACCTCCCCCACACGCCTCGAAGAAGAGATTACGGTACTTGGGAATAGTAGAGATGGTGTAGCTACCAACTTGCTTGTTTCTTCATGTATATTCCATGTATATTTGATGTGTGAGGGAATTAAAGTTAAGAAACAAAGTGCAGTTTTATCTCAAATCTAACTCATTTGCTCGGATAACACCCTTGAGGCTATTTTAAAACTAAGGACCACAACAACAAAACTTGGTAATTTGCAAAGAAGACCGAAAAATTAAACCTAATGAATTCAAATACTCAATAAGCTAATTCAACTTTTTTTAGGCTTTGTTCGAACCCGAACAAGGATCAACATTCTTGTTTGCATCAATACCCCTAGCTTTGCAAGATGAGGCATTGGTAAGTCGGGCAGCGGCCCTAAAAGGCCTCACCATAAGGCGGCAGGAGAAAGCTCATGAGGCGCCTGGCGAGCTAGCGTAGTAGTGTTGGGTATCCTCTAAAGATGCCCACAGAAATGTGGATCTGTATGTGTTGTTGTGTCACGACGATCGAACAACCATAGACGTCCCAATATGATGAGGGTCAATTTAAGAGGAGCAATGTCATAGTACTAACATCCTTACACAGCTCATGACAAGACGAAGTATGCTTTGCATCGTTGTATCGCCTTGCATTAAGTGCAAGCTATTTATTGTAGGCAGTTAGATCGAGAAAGCAGATTAGTTTGTAACCCAAGTGCCACAATTGTGGATGTATTAATGGTGTTGGTTGTGCTACTATTGTCCATGGCCAAGATGCAAATCTGCCATGGCTCTCTACAATGGAGAAGAAGATTGATGAGCAAAGTGGACCTAGATGTGAACCGCGATGGGGCTATACAAAAGAGAAAGATGTAGGACTCATCATCGTAATCCTCATCGTCACTAGGCATTCTTACTGGTAGGACATCTTGATGTCCTCGTCTTCTTCCTTGCCAACTACTACAATGGTCATGGCACGACTAGGGACACTATGACGATCTATATCTAAAGCCCTGAAAACTTAAGCATTGCACAAACGACGATGTAAGATTTGTCGTGGTAGTTGTAGTCTTATAGAAGATCCGGACTAATACACCAAGTGCGGTGAGTGGAAAACGAATGGCACTATCTTGATTGACTTGCATCGATGTCGCTGCCTGAATGGCACAGTAAAGCATTGTGAAAGATTCAGCATTTAGTAGTTTTAGCTTGCTTGAAAAAGTCATATTTTAAGGGGGGAAATGGAAAAAATTAATAAAGTCAACAATTCAGAAATAAGTCGTCATATGCATTGTGTAGGTGTGTATGTGCATATACTAATGTATATACATGCACGCGCACATGCACACCACATGTGTGTATGTATATGATATATATGTGCATATACACATACACACGTCTGATATAAGCACACACATATAGTCACATGCAAATGTATGATATATATGTTTACACATATATCTATAGGTAAATGTGTATGTGCATAAAATCAAAAATCTCATCAGATATGGAAGAGAATATCGATTAACAAGTACGAAAAAACGTCCTATAACATAGTGAGGGAGAGGGAGGGGAACGTGTGATGTTCAGTTGGGCTAGGACACATCATAAGAGAGCAACTAAACTTGTTAAAAAAAAGTAGAACATGAAATCAACTTTGAAAGAGTCTTATATCAAGTCATGAAAAGTCGAAAAAAGGTCATTGACCTACGCTTTCATCAAGAAGAACACCGATTGACCAAACAATCGTGAAAACTGCGACTTCATACAAAAAAAGTCATTGATTTTGGTCACTGTGTCTAGGCTACACCAAGTCGATGAATATTAAAAATGTGATTTTATTACTGAAACTGCAAGTTGGTGATTTTGATAGTTTCATCGTCATGTATCCTCGAATAGCAGAATAAATTGTAGAATTTCTTAGCTTGTTTCCATACAAAGTCCTAGACAACATCAACTCGTGAATGTGGACGTGGAAGCACCAAAGGTGGTCATTGGTGTGGCAGAAAGTGTACCCAGATATTGTAATGTAGTAAGATCCGCAAATTAAGAGGGTGCAACAAGGATTTCTACCAACAACTCAGCTTTGCCGGTAGCATCTGAGCAACTTTTGGGCCTTTGATAAACGGTGATGTAGCTAGAATAGGATGTTATGGAATCAATTAAAGAAGCTTATGGGTGAAAGTTGTTGAGATTTGGTACATCTATCATGATGACGTGATAGAGCATGATCACCTAACTAGTTCTTAGGTTTTGTTGTTGTTGATTGTGTCATTGTTCTTCGTGTTGACGTTAGAAATTATACAACTCGACGTCGAGGTCGGCATGATGTTGCAAAATCAACTCAAGTCACTGAAGAACCTTAGTGAGTTGCATCTCCATGTTGGTTTCAGAAGTGTTAAGCTCCTTGTTCACCATGACGAGTAACTACGTATGCGGGGAAGAACTCACTCCTACAATGTAGATGACACAAAATTAGAGCAACTCAAGAAGAGGATTGTGTGAGGGAGGCACATGGGGGCATCATGTGCTACAATTATTGTCATCTACAACATTTGCACTAAATCGCAATATTGGGCTCTATTTTGTCTTCTCCTTTAGAGAATGCCTTCAAGGGCTAAAGGCTACAGTCTAGGCATCCCTCTAAGATTGGATCCTAAGGAGAATAGGTGGTTCCTCCGTTGTCTAGAGGTGGAAGAATTGAAGTTGTAGTTGGCTTTCATTCACATAAGAAGAGGGATGATGATTTCTATCTCTAGGGTTTATAGGACCCTATCGTCCCTCATGGTTGGCCGCTGGTGGCCTAGAAAGAGGGTACAAGGACAAATTGAGGCCTTGTTTGCCTGTAATGGAGGGTGCTAAAGTAGAGTATCAAATCAGCCAACCGATCAGTGAAAAATTAAGGAAGAATGGGAGGAAGGAAGAAGGGAGAAGTAGGGTGACATAGGAGGGGAGAAGGTCACTATGAACCCTATGGGGGTTAAAGATAGGCTTGGTACCAATTGATGTGGCATCTAGGAAGCACGGACACTTCCCAGAGGCTGTCATGGTCGTCTTGAACATGTTTCCAACATGGACACATGTTGCACAAGCTTGGACACACAATAAACACACGGAAAACGTGTTCATGATGTGTCCTTGTTGGACACATGTCCAAGACGAACACGACAACCTCCCAAAAGTGCACTTATTCTACCTCATTTTCCTCCTCCCCGTCGGCCCATCCTTTTCTTCTCCTTAGGTGTCTTCCCCTCTACTTCATCATGCTCCACTAATCATCTGCTCCCCTTCCTCTGCACCATAAAAGTAAGTCTAATAGTAGCACACACCCGCTGTGTCCATTTTTACCTTCTGCTCCTCTTTTGTCAACTACTTCAACGCTAGTCACCCTTCTACACCACGAGCATTATGAAACTATGATCCAACATACGTCCTCTTCTCCTCTGTCATTGTTCTCTCTCCCTCCTCTTCATTGTACTACTTTATACACATCCACTTTCTCCTCTTAAATGAAAGGAGGTTGTCTTGTTTTGTATTTCTTTTGTTTGTATATATATTGCTTATTAATTATTTTAAAAAACGTATTCGTCGTTGTAGATATATATATAGTTTTGTGCGTCGATTTTGTTGTCCTTAGATGAGTGACTTATACTCATCCAAATGAGCTCAAATTTTATATGTGGCCTATTATTATTGTAACCATGAAGATCAATGGATTAGAATTTTGGAAAAACATGGTCTAGATAGGCAAACACCATTGGGGTGTACGGCGTGATCTGTACACTCGAGTGTATTCTAGCCTGACTATATATATATATATATATATATATATATATATATATATATATATATATATATATATATATATATATATATATATATATATATATATATATATATATATATTCTAGAATTATCGTGTATGATTATGTGCTTGTATATGTGCTTATGAGTCTAGCGCTATTGGGACTATGGCCCAACGCCCTCTGGACTGTGACGTCATCAATTGAGATGGAAACCACTACGCATGTTTATTGCTATTTACTGCTTCAGATGCTACTTTGTTTACTTTGGGGGCCATTTTGTTATCTATCGTGGTGATACTTTCTGCATGAAACTTGCTTTGTTGCTATTTGCTTTAGGGGGAGTCTATTCTTGTAGTACTTCGTGCACTATATGCTTGACAGGAAGTTGAATCGTCTATTATTACCTTAACTTTAGGGAGAAGACTTGCTATTTGCTTCATGTAATCCTCTCAATGGGGAGTGATTGAGTGCTTGAGTTTTGTCCAGTGAGGGAGAAAGTTCTTTTTTCTTGCATGGGTTGTGTTATCCGTACCAATATGTGTTTTTTTCCATAGCTTGAGTGTGTATGTCTACAAGCTGGGCTTGGGCCTTCACCCAATCTCCAATTTGAGGGTGAATGTTGGAGTCAGGTTATTAAAAGTGGTTTAGACCGGCTGGTTGGACTGTTTGGACCAGGAATCGGTGTCGAAACCGGTCCGGTCATGCCCCAAACCCGGTAGGCACCCCAGAACCAGGCAACTGACCGGTCCAACCTACGAACCGGTGGAATTGAGAACCGACCGGTTCCTGGAGTCATCCTTTTTATAGTGGTTGTGGACTGATGTTCTCCAACCTAGAAGGTCAGTTTTCTTTGTTTTTTTTTTGTTTCTTCATTTCCTATCCCCTTCACCTGCTGCATTGCTGTCTCTACAGCTTTTAAGTTTGCTATCTTGTTATTTATTCGTCCTTTACTCCCCTTCATCTATTGTGTTGTTGTCTTGTGCGTTTTTTTTTTTTTTTTTTTTGGTTTCTTCATCTCCTACTCCCCTTCTATTGTTGTTGTCATTTTTCCTTTTTTAGTTTTCTTCCCCTCCATCTAATTTTGTTCTGTTCATACATCATTAATTCATTGGTTCCTCTACTGTTTGTATACCGTCCTTACAGTTTGTATTAGCCCTTGTGTTTTCTTTTGTAGAGAGTAGAAATGTGAATACCCCATCAGGAGGTTTTGGTACAGGCAAAATCAGATGTGTGCTTAATGCTTATATTAAATTTAGGATGTTACAGTTATATTTTGTCGATGAAATTGAAACATTGTATTTTTCTAATACTCTTTTATTGAATACATGACATGAGTTTAAGACTTGTTGTTGTGTGTTATATACTTATGACTTTTGGCTTCATCATAGTTAAATTGGATCATATTCTTCTTTTCTTCATGTCTTGTATATCTTTTTAGCATATTATATTTATATATGACCTCATTGATGACATCACATGTTGAACCGGTCCAACCGGTTGGACCGGTTAACTGGAACCAGTAACCTCATCGGTTCAGTCACTGGTCTCCTTATAACATTGGTTGGAGTAATAGCATTTAGTTTATTGGGTCTATTTTGTAAGATGATGCCCAAGTGTGACTTAGCCCATTATGGTTTTGTCTAAGTTCGTAATGTTTCCCCCCTTCTCCTATTTATAGGGAAGGGGTCTATCCATCTAATAACAACAAACAGAAGGAAATTTCCCCTATTCTCATTTTCTACTATCTGAATGGTTGATCGTGGCATTTGGTCTATCCAACGCTGCCAACACTTTCATACGGGTCATAAACCATGTTTTGCGGCCATTCATAGACAAATTTGAGTGGTCTACTTAGATGATATCTGGATTTTCAGTAAGACCAAGGATGAGCACTCAACTCACCTTCGACTTGTCTTCGACACTTCACTTCAATAAATTGTGTCGACCTAAAGAAGTATTCTTTTGTTTGAGATAAATTCATCTTCCTTGCATTCATTGTATATGTTAATATATTTATTTTTATGTTATTTATTTTGTGCTCTTTAGTATCTTGTCTTTTGTCCCATATTGGTGAACTCTGTAGTGACTCCTATCCTATATAAAGAGGGAGTACATGCTTGTGTTTGTTATATCAATAATAAAATCTTATTTTATTCACATGGTATCAAGAGTGGTTCGACCCTCCCTACGCCTCTAAACCCTAATGCTTCTCTATCCTCCCTAGCCGCCGCCACCCACTCTTTCTCCTTCCATCTTTCTCTCTACTGTCGCCGCCCAACTTCTCCATGTATCCCCCCCGGTACTTCACCCTCCTGTTGTCCATCACTCTACCGCCTCACACCTCTCTTCCCCCCTTCCCCTGTCGCATCTCCTCCTCCTCAGACCCCCCAGCCTTTGATCTAGTACCCCCCAAACCTCCATTGCTTCCGTGGATTGGTCTGAGCTGAATTTGAAAAACTTTTCCAAGAACGACTCCAGACTCCGGCATCTGCTCCATGCCCGGATGGTGATTCTGTCTTTTTAGCTTCCTCAACTCCTTATGGTAAAAACAAATGGGTCAGAGACTCTGGTGCTTCTACTCATTTTTTTGGCAATTCAAAACTTTTTTCTAGTGTTAAAATATGAGATTGATTGAATAGGAATAGATTGATACAAGACTAGACACCCCTGTCCTATATATAGGAGCAAGGGAGAAACCTTGAGACTTGTGTCCCAAGTAATCTAAACTAGACGGGCCGGAATATAAAGGCCCACTAAACTAATTAGCCTATTTAACTAATAGACTAATATAGACACTTTAACACACCCCCTCAAGCTGGAGCATGGGTGAAACACATGTCCAAGCTTGGAGAGTTACAGGACTCGATAAAAAGAAATGATAAATGAAAGATGAAGATAAATATCACTCCCATACAAAATATGTTACTCCTCCTTAATCAATACTCCCCCTGAATCAAATAGTGATGATGACTTTGTAGGCTGAAGATACTCGAGCTTTGAAGAAGGTCTTCCTTGAAGTGCATCTGAAATGAAGACATCTGAAGATACTCTGTAGGCTGAAGAATGCGCCACTAGAATACGTGCTTAATGCGGCACGAACGCGGATATAGTGTCGACGAATGGTCCTGATGCTACGGCAACTCACCATTGGAATATGTGCTTAACGCGGCACGAACGCGGACGGACGATCTGCTGCTTGATACGATGCAGGAACCATGGGGGCTTGACAGGAAAGTAGATATCATCCATCAAGGAAAGTCCCAAGAGGATCAACTACAGGCGATGTCGATACAGCAGATGCAGCTCGGAGAAGACGTGATGAAGCAGCTCGGTGAAGATAAAACTCTGAGCTTCTGAAGAAGCACCCATCTGTCTCATGTGAATGCAGCTGAAGGAATACATCATCAACAACGGATATGGTGTCGACGTTGGATCTTCACTGTTGGCTCAAGTAGAGAACCGGTGTGCTGAACGATGTGAAGCTCCATGAAGATAGCCTGAAATATATATAATCTGAATACATATATCATCATCTCATCTCATCTCATACTCTCTCTCATACATTCTCTCATGCTCGCTCTCTCTTCTCATCTCTTTCTCTCCTCTCTATCCCCCCCCCGCACACCAAATACGATAAGAGTGAGTGTTTTGTGTGGAGAACTGGAGATATGACCCCCCGTAATGTGGACAAGGGATACACATACGATATGGGGGGTGGGATAGAAAAAGGCTGAAAAGAGAAAAATATGTGAAATGGAGATGGGTAATATGTGGAGTAGAGTATTCTAAATGGGTCAACATGAGATCTGAGTAGAAAAATAAATGGATCTAGTCCCGACCCGAAAAGGCCGATTAGGGTCAAAATAGGATCTGATTAGTAAAAAATAGGACCGATTAATGATCCGAATAGCAATAGAGGGCATAATAAATATGGGAGTAGACATAGATGGGAGGTGACAACTATGGAGTGATGATGATGTAGTTATGATGATGAAGACAGCAGGTGATAGTGTAGGGACGCAGTAGCATGATGATGCAGATAGCAGCAAACGAAAGATGAAGATCGCCAGGATGATGACGAAGTGGAAGAACAGCTTGCGGATGATGGCAAATATGACGTTCGTTGGTGTAGCACTTTGTCGCACCATAGGATATGACAAAGGGTCTCCTGCGTGACTCTGAAGATATTGCATGCCAAGAGGATGCATGCGGAGCCAAGGCGGACCCTCTCCAAAGCGGCGATGAAGGCTGATCTGAAGACGTCATGAGATAGGTGTATCTGTTTCACATCGTCACTGATCAACTGTCGATACCATCGACAGACGCTCTTCTGTCGCTGTGATAAAGTTGATACTATCGACCTCCTGTCGATAGTATCGACGTCGACGCTCTTCTGTCGCTGTGATAAAGTCGATACTACCGACCTCCTGTCGATAGTATCGACGTTGACGCTCTTTTGTCGTTGTGATAAAGTCGATACTATCGACCTCCTGTCGATAGTATCGACGCCGGGAATGCAGGTTGCGTCACGGATGGTCGGCGGTTGTTCCTTTGGGATGGCAGCTTGGATGATGGTCGTTTGCTGGAGATGGCGGCTGCTAGGGGCGGTGCTGCTCCTGTTGGCTGTGGCGGCGGCGCCCGCTGGTGCTGCTGCTGATGGAGGCGGCGGCTGGTGCTGCTATTTTCGGATGGCGGATGGAGATTACCGCGGCGGATGCCTACGGCGGCGACTGTTGCGGATGATGATGATGGACGGCTGCTATGATAGGCAGCGGAGGTGTTGTATGGAAAGAATGAAAGAATAAAGAATAGATGACCATGGAGGTCGGGATATGCCTAGCGGGCAGCCGGCCTAGGCCATGGCAACGGTCGCCCGCAGGCGTAGAGAGCCTGCGGTTGCTCTCTTCGGAGAGAGGAGCGGCGGCGGCTACAAGGGAGAAGTCGACGGCTTGGAGAGAGAGAGGGAAGCGGCGGCGCTAGGGTTCTCTCAGGATGGAACCCGCTCTGATACCATGTTAAAATATGAGATTGATTGAATAGGAATAGATTGATACAAGACTGGACACCCCTGTCCTATATATAGGAGCAAGGGAGAAACCCTGAGACTTGTGTCCCAAGTAATCTAAACTAGACGGGCCGGAATATAAAGGCCCACTAAACTAATTAGCCTATTTAACTAATAGACTAATATAGACACTTTAACATCTAGTATGACTCCCTCTTTTACTGTTCCACCTGTAATTGTTGTTGATGGCACTCAAGCCCCAATTCGTGGGGTTGGTAACATTCGAACTACAAACAAATTCTTGCTCATATTTGCCTTATATGTTCCCCTCTACGACTGCTTTATGTTAGTACAATTGTCAAACAACTTCAGTGTCATATACGTTTGACCCTGATGGATGTGTCTTTCAGAATCTCAGCACGAGCATGAGGATTGGTTCGGGCTATGAGGGACAAGACGGATTATACTGTTTGATGCTCCACTAAATGTTGCTCTTCTCTCTTCGGCTGTTTGGGGACTTCAGTGGCACTACATATTGGGACATCCATGAGCATCCAAGCTCAAGCATATAATTCTTTTGATTTCTAAAACTTTTATTAAATGTGAAGCTTGCCAGTTTGGAAAGAAAACTTGATGTGTGTTCCCTAGAAAAATGACTATGTCTTCAAAAATTTTTGTTGATATTATTCATGCTAATATATGAGGATCGGGTTATGTCACAAGTGAAACTGCCTTTCATTACTTTATGAACTTTATCGGTGACTTCTCTAGGGCTACTTGGTAGTTTTTACTTAAAGCCAGGGCACATGTTCTTGACACTGTTATTGGATTCTTTACTGAGATTAAGACTCAATTTGATAAACCCATCAAAAAATTTAGTACAAACAATGCCCTTGAATTCATGCAACAGTTTGTCAACCTTTTTTGTAAAAGCATTGGCACCATTCATCAAGCCTCCTATTCTTACACTCCTCGGCAAAATGGTGTTGCCGAGCGTAAGAATCGTCATCTCCTTGAAGTTCCCAGAACCCTTATGTTTCACTATCATGTACCTAAGTCTTTTTGGGTTGATGATGTCTCCAACGCATGTTAATTGATCGATAGGAAGCCCTCGTCTGTCTTAAGCAACCAAGCGCCATATAGTATTTTGTACCCCAAAGCTCCCTTGTTTTTGTGCCACAAAATTTTCGACAATGCTTGTTTTGTACAAAATCTTCAGACATGTTTAAGGAAACTTGATCCAAGATCTACAAAATGCATCTTCTTGGGGTACTCACAAACTCAGAAGGGGTACAGATGTTATAATCCAAATATCAAGAAATGGTTTGTTAGTGCCGACATCGTTTTTTTAAGATACTCTGTATTTTTTTACTATGGGTTCGACTCTGTTTACGAATCTGCTTGTTGACACTCCTCTTGTTCCCATTGAACCAGACTCTTTAGAATCTATTGTTCCTAATATCCCTCTCAAAGTTTATCAAAGACATCGTAAGACTACAACTCCTTCTCTAGTCCCTCCCTCAACCAATCCCTCATCTTCGTTGGCAAATCATTCCAGCAGTCAGGTATACTCAAACTTGGATACTCCGATTAGCATAAGAAAGGGGGTGTGCTCTTATACTTTACATCCTATCAGTAATTTTTGTTCTGAAGCTAATCTTGGCTCACATTTTGCAAAACTTTATTGATGCTCTTTCAACTATCTGTGTTCCTAATATTGCGGTTGAGGCCCTAACACATCATGCCTGGCGCCGTGCCATGTTAGTAGAAATGGAGGTTCTACATATACAACAAACTTGGAACTTAGTGGATGCTCCAGCTCATGTTTCACCTATAGGCTATCGTTGGATCTTTACTGTGAAGTATCAACATGATGGCACGGTTGAACACCTTAAAGCTCGTCTTGTTGCTAAGGGCTACACACAAACTAATAGTGTGAATTATTTTGAAACTAATGGTGTGAATTATTTTGAGACTTTCTCGCTTGTTGCTCGACTTAACTTTGTTCGAGTTCTTATTTCTATTGTTGTCAATAAAAGTTGGCCTCTTTTTCAGCTAGATGTTAAAAATGTTTTTTTCTATGGTGGTCTGCATGAGGTGTATATGGAACAACCTCCCAGATTTGTTGCTCAAGGGGAGTGTTCTAAAGTTTGTCATCTTAAGAAAGCCATTTATGGACTAAACAGAGCCCAAGAGTGTGGTTTGATAAATTGAGTTAGATGCTTGCTAAATTTGACTTTCAACGCTTGCATTCTGATCACTATTTTTGTAAAAAAAATATTGTGGGAATAGTCATTCTAATCATGTATGTGGATGACATCATATCAAGGAATACTTACAAAAACACTTTATTACAAAAGATCTAGGAAAATTGTGCTATTATTTTGGAATTGAATTATCACGTTCCTATTCTAGAGTTTGTTTATCTCAGCATAAATATGTTCTGGATCTTCTACAAGAAACTGGCATGTTGGGTGCCAAGCCAGTTAGCACACCTCTTGATCCCAATACCAATTGGGATGATGATTCTTCTCCATCTACCCTAGTAGCAAGCAATATAGAAAACTTGTCAGGAAACTTATTTACTTAACTGTTACTTGAGCAAATATACATTAGGTGTTGGACTTGTCAGTAGGTGTCTTGATAAACCTCGACCTAGGAAGCACGAATACTCCAAAATAGGTGTCGTACCCGTATCTGATACGTATCGGATACCAATACTCCATGGATACACCTAAATACGTATCGGATACCTCTCCAGCCGTATCCCCTTTTTTTCTGCTTTTTTTTTGTCTGGATACGGCCTGGATACGTCCTGGATACGTTTTGGATACGGCCCAGCCCATTTAAGCCTTTTTTCGTTTTTAAGACCTTTTAACGGATTGACTTGCGTTTTTAGTGATTCTCTGTGCAAATTTGTAAAACGGTTCCTTTGGCTTGTGCGATACATTTTGAAGCTTGGTTTTGCTTCAGTCCACGTCATATTTCTATTGTTGTGCGGCTTGTGCCTTATCTTCTCCAATGGGCTATTGGTAGTTAACGTATCGCCTTTGTGCCTCATCTTCTCCAAAGGGATTCAATTTTCTATTGGTGGTTACAGCCTCTAGCCTCTGAATTTCTTTTTTCGGAATTCTATTTTGGCATTGTCTTTGTTCATCCCTTTTGAACGTAAGCCTCTCTAGCTTTCTCTAATTTTTCTGTTTAGTAGTTCTGATTTTCTCACCTTGTCTTGCTGTTAATATATCTACTTGTCTATAATTGCCTCTGCTGTTTCATATTTCAGCTCCTTTTTTTAATTTTGGAATTTGGATATAATTCTTGTATACATATATATATTTAATTACTTCTTATAGACGAAAGAAGATGGTTTGGTGTCACAGTGACATGACACACTTTACAAAACAAAATTAAATGATACATGAAATGTGAATGGTTTAGAATATTATTTTATGATGTCCTTTTGTAACTTCTATCTGACATTAATATGAATGAAAGACCCCTTTTTATATCATTGTTCGATAGTATGGAATTGGTTTCCATTTTCTTCAGATATATTGTGATTTATAAGTGAAATTTGTCTGCCTTCATCTATTTTTAAAAGAAATATACTATTTATTTTTGAAAATATTTAAATAAATATTAAAAAATTGACGTATCCATGCCGTACCCGTATCCTATATTTTCAAAAATTGTCGTATCCCCGTACCCGTACCCGTACTCGTATCCGAAACGTATCCGTATCCGTGCTTCCTATACCTCGACAATGTCATTGGGGCAATGTGTGCCACATTCTCAAAGACTTAAAAAGATCTCCTGTGAAGGGTCTTCTATACAAAAAAAATGGGCACTGTAAAATTATTGATGTTTTCTAACTTTGACTGTGCCAACAGTAGGATTGATCATAAATCTACTTTAGGTTACTACACCTTTGTAAGTGGTAACCTTGTCACTAGGAGAAGTAAAAAGCAAATTGTTGTGGCAGAACCAATGTTGAAGTTGAGTTTCGATCCATGGCTCATACTATCTGCGAGCTTATGTGGGTTCAAGGCATTTTAAGGAGTTTGGGGTTTGTGATTTTGAACCCATGCCTATGTATCGTGATAATAAGGCATCCATCTTCATTGTTAGTAACCCCACATTCCATGAGTGCACCAAGCACATTGAAGTAGACAGTCACTTCGTCAGAGAGTATTTTATCCGGACGCATATCTACTCCATACATCAGGACTGAGGATCAGCTAGTTGACATCTTTACAAAACCACTACCAAAGACAAGATTCATCACTATGGTGGACAAGATGGGCATGCATGATATCCATGCTATAGCTTGGGGAGTATTAATATATCTTTTTTTATGTTATGAATGTTGTGCTCTTTAGTATTTTGTCTTTTGTCCCATATTGGTGAACTTTGTAGTTATTAACTCCTATCCTATATAAGGAGGGAGTCTATGCTTGGATTTGTTATCTCAATAATGGAATCTTATTTTGTTCACATAATTCACTACAAAAAAAGTAATGATTGACCCTAACAAAGCAAAGCTATCATTGACTAATCCACACCCACTAAAATTTCTGAGCTCCATAGCTTTCACGGGTTGGCTACCTTTCATGGTCACTTCTTTTGGAGTATCAACACCACAATGGTTCCACTCATGAGTTGATGAAGTGTCACAAGTTGGAGTGAACGCCATCAGTTGCACGAAGCTTTGTTAATATCTTGGCAAAATTGACAAAAGCCTCCATTCATCGCTTGCTAGATTTTTTTTATTACATTTGAGGTCTTGTGTGGTGCTTCTAGTGTTGGCATTGGTGGCATTCTGAGCCAAGAAGGTCACGCAATTACATTTTCTAGTGAGAAGCTCAAATATGCATGAGCAAATTTAAGAGGTAAAGAATACAAAAAATACAAAAGATAAATGTTAAAATATATGTAAATTTCAAGGACATACGAGTAGATGTGTTGTGTATTATTCCTATATGTAATATACGAGAGAAAGACCAAGGGAGAAGTTGTCTCTTATCCGGAATACATGGTATCAAAGCGTAAGGGGTTGAAGCCGTAAGAGAGTCGTCAACCTCTCCAACTGTGGGAACCCTAGGAAGCAATCAAACTCCTTATTCCTCTCTTTTTTTGCGTTAAATGGAGTAACATGATGTAGCAATGGCAATATTAGGGGAGCCTTATACGCATTCTGCTGAGTGGATCTGCCTTGTCACCTCTCAATCCCCTTGCCACTAACGGCTTGCTAATGGAGAGAGGATCTTCGCTCAATAGAGAGAACGTACTCCCCTCTTTTCTCCAAGTGTATCAGTAGGCTGATTTGTCAACTTAATTCAAGCCACTTTAGAACCATTCCGTCCTTAAAATCGGTTACCACGAGGCGCCCAAGTCCTAGTCACATTGTCCTAAAAGACCGAGCACCAGACCCTCTTCTTTGAGCCTGTAGTGTCGTTGTTACCCTAGCAACTGGAGCACGACTTAATGTTAAGTGTTATAAGCCAACAACATGCACTAGAGGCTTATGGTATGATAGGTTTGCAAAAGCGGGCAAATATGGACTCATGTTCTTGGGTTTTGACTTCCAAATGATATGAATCAAGCGGATCCACTGATGATCTCTAATCAACATGTCTAGAAAGGATGTGTCCTCTAATAGGGCCATTATAACATTCCATAATCAAGATATCACCAACCATATGTTGAATCAAAAAAACTTTATTCATGGAATTGCACAATAGATATAATTTTCAAAGACCAAGGATGTATCAAACATCTCACAGCGCGACCCCCTATTGACCCTACCACTCTGGAACTATAGGAACAACATGATGCAAATTTACTCCCCTATGATGTGGAGCAATATGGAGGGTAATTGATGAGGAGGGTGATCATTTTTTATTGCTCTATGCTTCTCAACAATGTTGGTGTTGCGTCTACTTGAAAGTAGATGCAACACCAACATGTTTTGTTGAAAAAACACTTATTGTTGATACGAACGTGAAAGGCTTGTTTGTGATTGATGATGAGGGTGATCATTTTTTATTGCTCTATGCTTCTTATAAAGTGGAGAATTGTTGTTTATTGAATGAATAAAACAGTGTACATTGTAGTCTCTTATATAACAAACAGAAAAAGAGACTAGATAAGATGCAACCCATATGGGACTAAACAACATAAGAAATAGAATAAGTGGAGCACATGCTAAGCACATGACGCTCAAGAAAACACATATCTCTATACTCCCCCTCAAGCTGGAGCGCAGATGTCAAAGAGGCCCAGCTTGTCAATCAGCGTCTCAAAGCGATTTTTGGGTAGCACCTTGGTGAAGATATCTGCAAGTTGTTTCTCCGTGCTAATATATGGAGTGTGAATCTGTCCAGACATAACCTTTTCTCGTACAAAGTGGCAGTCGACTTCAATATGTTTGGTTCTTTCATGAAAAGTAGGGTTGCTCGCAATAAAAATAGATGCCTTATTGTCACAGAACATAGGGATGGGGCTAGATGGAGAGATGTCAAATTCCTTCAGAAGACTGCGGACCCATAGAAGCTCACATGTAGTATGAGCCATCGCTCTATATTCTGCTTCAGCACTAGATCGTGCAACAACCGTTTGCTTCTTACTGCGCCATGTAACCAGATTTCCCCCCACAAAAGTACAATATCCAGATGTGGATTTTCTATCAGATCTACTTCCTGCATAATCAGAGTCAGAAAAACCAGATAGATCACAATGGCCATGTTTCTTGTATAATAGTCCTTTCCCAGGAGTACTTTTGAGATATCGAAGAATGTGACAGATAGCATCCCAGTGACATTGTCGTGGTTTATCAAGATACCGACTAACAAACCCAACAGCAGCAGCTAAATCAACTCGAGTGACAGTCAGGTAGATAAGTTTGCCTACTAGTCTCCTGAACTGGTGTCGGTCAGCATATGGGGGAGAAGATTCACTGTCCCAATCCATATTGGGATCCAGAGGTGTGTTGGCTAGCTTGCAGCCTAACATGCCTGTCTCTTGCAACAAATCCAGAACATATTTCCGCTGTGATAGGCACAATCCTGCAGAAAATCTAGCAACCTCAATACCCAGAAAATATCGTAATTTACCAAGGTCCTTCGTGGTAAAATGTTGTGCTAGATAGTTTTTGGTTGCGTGAATCCCTGCATTATCGCTGCCAGATAAGATAATGTCATCAACGTACACAATGAGAATAACAAGCCCTGATGTAGTTTTTCGTATGAAAACAGAGTGATCAGCCTGCGACCGTCGAAAGCCAAAAGAAAGTAAGATTTTACTAAGTTTGTTAAACCATGCTCGTGGACTTTGTTTTAAGCCATATATCGCCTTGCGAAGTTTACAGATTTTTGAAGCAGACTCCCCCTGAGCAACAAATCTGGGTCTTTATTGACTGCAACAGATATCAGAATGCGAACAGAATTGAGACGAGCCACTGGAGAAAAGGTTTCAAAATAATCAACTTCGTAGGTCTGGGTATATCCTTTTGCCACGAGACGAGCTTTCAAACGTTCAATGGTACCATCTGGCTGATATTTAATGGTGAAGATCCAGCGACAACCCACAGAATGGCATGAAGATGGTCAGTCAACCAGATCCCAGGTATGTTGGTCATTCAGAGCTTGCATTTCCTGTTCCATAGCATGTTTCCAGGCAGGATGACAAAGCGCCTCCTTGGCGGTTTTAGGAATAGTCACAGCAGATAAAGCAGATGTAAAATAGGCAAAGTCATCACTGAGATTGGCAGATGAGCAGAAGCGACTAATAGGATGTTGAGTACAAGAACGAACACCCTTCCGCAAACTAATAGGAATATCCAAGTCAGAAAGTACCTCAGCCGGTGGTGGATCATCCGCAGACGGAGGAGTTGGTTCGGCCGGGGCAGTGACGGGCTTCGGTCTTCGCTTGTAGACTTGTAGAGGGCGTTCTGGAGGCACAGTAGCAGGAGGCAGATCTTCTACCAACGGTAGTGGAGTGGTAGCCAAAATATCAGTAGTCAAGTGTTCCCCGGTAGCAGAGTAATAGGGCATATGTTCAAAGAATATCACATCCGCACTAACATACCGATGTTTCGTAATAGGATCAAAACAGCGGTAGCCTTTCTGAGTGCGAGAGTGCCCTAAAAACACACACTTCACAGACCGAGCATCTAACTTGGTGAGACTGGGGCGAAGATTTTTCACAAAACATGTACACCCAAAGATACGAGGCGGCACAGAGAATAGAGGTTTATCAGGAAATAAAAGGGCGTACGGAACCTGATTTTTCAAAACAGAAGATGGCATGCGATTGATAAGATAGCATGCGGTGGACACAGCATCAGGCCAAAAACAATGAGGTACTTTATAATGAATGAGGAGGGTGCGAGCAACCTCAAGAAGGTGTAGGTTCTTCCGTTCCGCTACGCCATTTTGTTGTGGGGTGTATGGGCAAGTAGTTTGGTGGATAGTTCCTTGGGACACACAAAAAGAAGTAACAACTTGTTGCATAAATTCAAGGGCATTGTCTGTGCGAAGGGTTTTAATAGATTGACCAAATTGTGTTTTAATTTCAGCAAAGAAAGTATGAATGCAATCTAACACAGTATTTCAACCTTTGAGCAGAAACAGCCAAGTGGTACGAGAATAGTCATCAATGAAAGTCAAAAAATATTTCACCCCAGAATGACTGGGCACAGAACATGGTCCCCAAATATCCGCATGTACTAATTCAAAAGGTTCTTTAGAAGAAATAACTTTTTTAGCAGGAAAAACAGATCTAGAATGTTTGCCCATAACACAGGTCTCACAGGAAAAGCTATCGCCTGATAAGTGCAGAAAAAGATGCTTCAATTTTGCTGCAGATGGATGTCCAAGCCTAACATGCAACTGTAGACCTGACACAGATGTAGAGATCATCGCCTTCGGAGCAGGTGGTCCATCCAGGTAGTACAGCCCATCAGGTCCTTCACGGCCCGAACCAATCCTCGTCTTCGTGCGGATATCCTTCACAATACAACCAGAGGGATCAAATTTGACAGAGCAGTTTAGTTGTTTAATTATTTTGCTGACTGAAAGCAAATTAACAGGAAATTTTAGAATGTATAAAACTGAATTTAGATGCAGCTTTTGTGAAAGAGGAACTGTGCCGGTGCCGTGAACAGGAGTTTTAGATCCATTTGCAACAGTGACAGATGCTATCGGAGTTGTTGTACTATGTTTTGAAAATAAATGAAGAGCACCAGTCATATGAGTGGAAGCACCTGAGTCGATGCACCACTGTTTGTTACCAGAAGATGATGAGGTGAGCATGGCAGATGGGCCTGATGTAGAGGGTAGTTGTGCAAGTCGCTCTTGAAACATTTTCTCAAATTCTGAGCGTAGCCAATCAGTGTTGGTTGGTGCAGGTGATATTTCAGCAGGAGAGTCAGCAACGACAGCATCATCAGCGGTTTGGTTAGCCCAAGCAGGTTTACCGTGCTTGATCCAGCATCGGTCCTCAGTGTGATTGTCGCGACCACACCAGTTGCAGTGACGTGGGCCTTGAGAAGTACCTCGACCTGGTGTAGAAGATCCTCGGCCGCCAGAGGGAGGAGGTCGTCCACCGCGACCGCGACCACGGCCACGGCCACGACTAGAGTCAGAAGAGCGCGCAACTAGTGCAGGATGCTCAGGAGCAGGTGTGGGAGTCAGAGAAGGCAGTCTCTGAACTCTTTTGAGGACATCACGAACAGTGGGTAGTGGATCGCTTGATAGAATCTGATCAACAACCCCCGAGAAGGAGGCAGGAAGGGCAGCCAGAAAATGCACAAGTTGAAGTTCGTTTCTTTATTTCTAGGCAATCTTTATATCAGCAGTTAGAGGGTGATACAATTCATATTCATTCCACAAAGCAGAACATTGATTATAGAAATCGTCAATAGACGTGTCAGTAGAGAACTCCTTCTTGGCGAGTTGTTTGAAGATTTCGAAGACCCGCTTTGGATTCTCCTGATGTGAGTACACATGTGCCAAATGATCCCACATCGCCTTGGCATCATGATGGCAGAGAAGAGATTGACTGATCCGGGGCTCAGAGCCGTTGAGGATCTAAGACATGACGCCCGAATCATCCTTGGACCACTGGATGTAGCTTTGTGTAGTCTTGTCATCAGAATCCGCCGTAGGAACATCAGGAGGATTGGCCGTAAGATGGTGATATCTACCCTGCGCCTTGACATAGAGAACAAACGACGCTCACCATAGGTGGTAGTTGGACCCGCCGTCGAGTTTCACCGTAGTGACACACAGAGATCTGGGGGGCTCAGAGTAAGCCATAGCAGCAGTAGACGTCGACGCCGTAGAAGCAGCAGAGACCCTTAATGGGCAGAGCAGAAGAACCCGAAACGGGCAGAGGTAGCAGGGATCTGACGCAGCAGATCAGAAGAACCCGAAAACGGGCAGCATATGCATAGAAACCTACGTCTGCATGAGAAGAAACTCAACGTTCCCCCATGAGGCGCAGGCAGAAATACCCACGGACAAAGAGGACTCTCAACTTAGATGGCCAGCGGACACCCGAGCAAGAACTGACGGAAGCCCGGTCGTAGACGTAAAAAATTAGAAAGTGTTCAGGCCTTACGTAGGAGTGGAGAAATTATTTTTGGTGGAGAATATGGTGGAAAAGGGTATGGATGGGTAGACAGGATAGAGGAAGAGAGGAGGAGAGGGCACGGGGTGGTGGTGGAGCCGTGGAGGGCTGCTGGAAGCAGCGGCGGCAGGGGTGGAGAGGGGTGGCGGGCGGCTGCTGTGGGGGGGGGGGGGTTGTTAGGTCATGGGTGGGAAATTAGGGTGGGAGAAAATGGAGGCCTGCTCTGATACCATGTAAAGTGGAGAATTGTTGTTTATTGAATGAATAAAACAGTGTACATTGTAGTCTCTTATATAACAAACAGAAAAAGAGACTAGATAAGATGCAACCCATATGGGACTAAACAACATAAGAAATAGAATAAGTGGAGCACATGCTAAGCACATGACGCTCAAGAAAACACATATCTCTATACTTCTCAACAAACGACGTATTCTGTTACATCCCTTCTTTGGAGCATCGAACCACCGGCACAAGTTTCTCAAGCCTCCCAAGTACCATCTTCCAAGACGAACTTAGTACTTAATTCATGTGTAGTTAATCACATTATGTGAATTGCTCTCTCCTTCACTGAATATTTATTTTTTATGTACCCCTTTTATTCCATAATTTCCTTTTTAATTTTCTCTTTATAAGTGAATTAGCATGTTCTCTTCGAGCTTTCGTCACTTTCTTACCTAATAATTGTGTTATAGGACCTAAAGAGGGGGTTGAATGGAGAAAGGAGTGAACTTGTGGAATTTTACTATTTGGGCAAGTCCCCTACAGCATACATTTTCACATCTCCATTTCATGTTCACAATCATTTGGGTGGGTCATGTGTCCCAGGAGAAGCTTAACTTCCTTGTTGCAAGTCTGTCCAACCGAGACGAATTGCAATTAAGCCATGTCAGCTCGAAAAGCACCACCAGTCAGTTTTTAGATCTAGGAAAGTCATAGATCAAAAGTATGTTCTTTTATTTGGTTCACTAATGTGTATGGGTTATGAGTCGTGTAGTGTTTCGAAAAGCGTTCTGAGCACCCGCTTAAGTGCTGCAAGGTCCTTGCAGCTTTTAGGAGCCCGCCTGACGTAACAAGCAGCTAGGTCCAAGATATTTTCTTCCACATCTCTTAATCACGCTTCTAATTATACTTCTATACATTTATACTAGCATATAGAACAAAATACTAAGTATAGATATGCAATATCTACTGTGTAAATGTGTATTTATATTGTATATTAAGCAATATCTAATGTTATATATGGTATTCTATATTACCACATTAGCATGCATTACTAGTATACTATTATATGTTGTTGTGTCATCTACTATTATTTCATATCGACATCTCTACATTACAATATTTTACATTACTGCATTTTGTAATCAGTTGCATATAATTGCTTTGTGTTAGGTTATATATTTGTATTATCTATGTTATTGTTGTAACATTGCTATGATAAATGTATCATCAATATTTGTATTGTAAATTTGTAAATTACAAGTATTTTTGTTTTATCTACACTAGTATCGTGATATCACTGTTATAATATGCAATATATTGTATACCTATGGATATATTACTTTATTACCTAATTTATGTTAGTGTACAACATATTGTATATGTATATTACCAGAAGCACCAAAGTAATATTATTAAATTGTATAGAAAACAATTTTACAATATTACATGAGTTTAGATATGTATAAACTTTGAAAATATAGGTTTAGATATGCATATATGTGTGTAATCATGTATAAAATATAAAAAACTAAAGCATCTGCTTTTCAAAAAAGCACCCGCTTAAGCGCCAGCCTGGCGCTTAAGCGGCTACAAGGTCTTGTTCGCCTGCCTCCCACTTCGCGCTTTCTAAAATATTGGAGTCATGTAATTTCCAAAGTTGGATGTAAATATTTTTTATATATATTGATAGAAATTCTCATGCAACTTGGATTGTTTCATGAATGACAGATTCAAACCTCTCTGTTTATTCAAATCATTTTGCATGGAACTGGAAACCCAATTAAAGACATGAATTTGCACCCTTTATTCTCTTCATTCATGAATTCAGTCACTTGCATCTTTATATGGCATCATCCACTAGTCTTCTTGCCCCATACATTGTAGGTCCGCAACAGAGTTGAGATGTTGAGAGAAAATTCGACAAATCATTGAAATTGCTCGCATTTTGCTTCTCCATGCGCTTGCTTCCATAGAGTTTTGAGGACATGTAGTTCTTACCACCACATATTCTTATCCATTGCATGTCATCCTCCAGCATGTATTACAACATTCCCTTTTAGGTCTTTCATCCTAAGGAGCCACTATATCACTTACCTCTTAAGGTTATTGGATGTACATGTTTTATTCATCGTCTTGGCCCTTGTCTAGACAAGTTAGGTCCAGGTCTATTAAATGTGAGGTCACTCCAAGGTATAGAAGGGGTATCGACATTATAGTCCGACCTTGCATGGCTTCCTTATTTCTACATATGTTACTTCCTTTGACGATACATCGTTTTTATGGTGGTTCTTTTGTGACACAAGTAGATATTGAGGAGTTGCTACCTCTTCCCATTATTGTTGAGCCTTCTATACCCCTTTCCCCAAAGGTAGATGTATGTGACTTGTCCACCTCATCCTCCCGTTATACAGGTCTATGCGTGTTGTAAGGGCCTCTCCGCCGCAGGTAGTTCTGAGATCCATGCAGTTTCAACACTTTCGGCTTATTCTCTGTTAGATGGCTAGGTAGATACAACTATAGACAACAGGCCCATTGCCTTGAGGAAAGGCACACAGTCATGCATCCTTCACCCCATCTCCAATTTTGTTTGATATGCTAATCTTTATCCAGTTTTTGTCCCTTTTTGTCTTCTTTGTCTTTAGTATTTACACCCTTGTCTATTTTAAAACCCGTGGATCACCCGGGATGGCATGTGGTTATGGAGGCAGAAATGTCTCCCTTGATGCATAATCACACATGGTCTCTCGTCTAGGTCCGACTAGGAAGTTTGTTTTTGGTTTCAGATGGATCTTTACTGCAGAAGTTGGACAAAGATGGTTCTGTTGATGGATTCAAGGCCCGTTTATTGGACAAGGGGTTCACCCAAGTTTATGTTGAAGATTATTTGAAGATATTTTCATTTGTGGCTAAAATTGCCTTTGTTTGCATGCTCTTATCTCTTCCAACTATACATGCTTGGCCTCTCCATCAGCACAATTATAAGAAGAAGATGTAAGGACTAAATTAACATGAGAAGAGCTTAAAAAGAGAGATTCTGAATCTTTACATCTTGATCAGAATATGACCCATAATAGAACTGATTGGAAAAGAAGGATCCATGTAGCGGAACCCAACATGGTTGGGATTGAGGCTTACATAATGATGATGATGATGATCTGAATGAGGAGATTTATATGGAGCAATTGCCTGGGTTTGTTGCTCACCGACAATTTAATCTAGTATGTCGACTTCATCTTCATAGGTGTATCATTGACCGCTCTATTTTCAACCGGTGATGGGACTCTGGGTATGTATTTGATGGTCTATTTTGACATTTTTTATTATTAGGGACAACCAACTGGGTCAAATACTTCCTTGAGGTTAAAGTAGTCAAGTCAAAGTTTGAAATTACTATTTCACAATGAAAGTATGCTTTGGAAATGTGAAGTGTATTTGTTGTTTATTGATATGTACACCCCTGTCCTATATATTGGAGAGGAGGCTATTACAAGGAGGCACAAAGGAAGCGGACTAATCTTAATGGGCCATGGGCAACAAGCCCATGTAGACAATAGACCAATTAACCTATTAACTAAATAGGCTAATATTCTAACACTTCCCCTTAAGCTGGAGCATGGGTGAACACATGTTCAAGCTTTGAGTTACATGACTCGATTGAATGATAAGAAATAAATGATAAATGAAAGATAAAGTGTCACCCCCCATACAAAAATTGTTACTCCCCCTTAAAGGCTTAAACAATACTTCCTAACTAAAAAATATATGTAGACGTCACTTTGAGATGTGTTCTACAGGATGAAGAAACTCGAGCTCTGAAGAAGGTCTTTCTCTTTAAGTGCATCTAGAATGAAGAACGTCTAAAGCAGACAATCACGAATACCACGACTACAGGATCTTCACTAGAGAGGAATGTGGAGTGGAATAAGCGCACTCAACACATCCAACGTACATAGTATGGCACGAACGCAGAGGCACAGTGTCGATGTAGTAGTGGAGATGTCTTTGAATTGTCTGAGAACTGTTGTCAACTGGAATTAGCGCAGAAGACCACTGACGTGCATAACGTGACACGAACACCGTGGATGAGGTGTTGAGGTGTCGTCTCAACACGTAGAAGTAGCAGATGCAACTCGGAGAAGACGTGATGAAGTAGCTCGGTGAAGATCACTCTGGATGAATCCTTGCAGATATAAATTTGCACAGGTTAGAAGATGACGAGCTTCGAAGATGAAGAAGCAACCATCTGGAACACCGAACGCAGCATGAATGATCAATTGGAACGTCATCAACACCAAAGGGACTAGAGGCTGGAAATAGCGCAACAACTCCTGCCTTGACGTATATAATGCGGTACAAATGCGAAAGGCTTGGTGTCAATGTTGCAACTGTGCAATCCTTCAATGTTGTCTCACATGTAAAGTGATGCTAAGTTGGAATGACCCGCCACAAAGACATCATGGAAGCAGATGTGTTGAAGAAGATGAAGCTCCATGAAGATAACCTGGAATATCATCTCATCTCTCTCATATCATATCTCTCCTTTCCTCATATCCTCTCTCTCATGTTCTCCTCATACCCTCCTCTCTCTCCTCTATTTCCCCCCGCACACCAAATACGACGAGAGTGAGTAGATGGTGTGGAAAAAGGAAAATATGACTCCCCCCGCATGTGGAAAGACACATACATGATGGATGGAAGGGTGGGAAAGGGAAAGGGTAAAACGAGAGGTGTAGTATGTAGAGAAAAACAAAAGGAATCGGAATGGGAACATCGGTAGGAGGAGATACACTACCGGCATTTTGCTCGGTAGGGGAGGAAGTGGCACTGCCGGAATGGTTTCTCGGCATGAAAACAGATAACCGGAATCAATATACAAAAACAACCCGATTAAGATCCGGATAGAGAAAATAAATGGATCTTTTCTTGACCCGAAGAGGACATTTGTCAAGCCCTTAGGTCGACAAATGTGGGGGTGGAGGGCAGAACTCCACAAAACTAGAACTAGAAGTGTGCTAATTGCTTCTGACACGTTGTGTTTGGATCTGGACACGTCGTGTACTTGTCGGGGGTGAGAGGCATACTCATGATGACACGCCGTGTAGCTCTTTCGCTCGAAATGACTGACTCATTGCAATACACCGTGTGGAAATGCAACATGCCGTGTCGGATGTTGGAGGTGTAAATTGAATCTCTGTCGACACGCCGTGTTCCAAGTGGACACGTCGTGTCTAATATCGGAGGCATAACTCTGATGTACGCCAACGCGCCATGTTCGAGGAAGACACGCCGTGTATGTTGCCGTCAGGAAGAGTTCTGGAATCCAACATGCCATGTTGTTTGAGCAACATTTCGTGTATCTTGCATTCTGGACAAAACCTCGCAACGTGAGGATGATTTCTGGAGCGCAACACGCCGTATTGTTTGGACAACACATCGTGTCGGTGGCGGTTGATGCACGATCTCGACAGGAATTAGCGTTGTCAAGGAGACAAGTACCCCGGGAATTAACACCATGGGTCGACGGGAATTAGCGTTGTCTTTTATACTCCTTTGATGGATGGATGATTTGATGGCCGGTGCGGCGACTGGACGTGGAGACTACAGGGCAACAAGGCGATGAAGACGGTTGTTGAAGCCGAAGGTGGATCTGCTTTGGCATGGCTGCTTCAATGGCAGTGGCTGGAGCTGCGTGATGAACGGATCTTAGGGAAGATGACGATTGACGAATAGATCTGGACGGGATATAGCGTCGTCTAGAGACTCAGACTAGATAGAGATTGTCGGGAAGGATGGTGCCAGCTCATACATAAAATCTATGTGAAAGAAGAAGATGGTGCAACCATGGTGGCGGGATGTGCCTGACGGCGGCCAACCTAAAACATGGAAGGAGGCGGAAGCCGCCTGCAGGTGGGCTCTCCCCTCGTTGCTTGCTCTAGAAGAGGAAGGGGCGGCGGATGCTAGGGTTGGATCGAGCATCGGAGAGAAGAGGAAGGAGGGGTGGCGGCTAGGGTTCTATTCCTAGGGCTATTGCTCTGATACTATGTGAAGAAGCGTATTTGTTGTTTATCGATATGTACACCCCTGTCCTATATATAGGAGAGGACGCTATTACAAGGAAGCACAAAGGAAGCGGACTAACCCTAATGGGCCATGGGCGACAGGCCCATGTAGACAATAGACCAATTAACCTATTAACAAAATAGCTAATATTCTAATAGGAAATTTTCACTAAGACTGGCATGTCGGGGTCTAAGCATGATGACACTCCCATGGACTCCAGGAATTGATTATCAGCAGAATAGGGGGAGCTTCTTGATGATCCTGTGTTATATAAGGCTTGTTCAGAAGCTAAATTATATTATTGTCACCAAACCAGACATCGATTTTGCTACCATGGTCAAAAGGAATCGGAATGGGAACATCAGTAGGAGGAGATACACTACCGACATTTTGCTCGATAGGGGAGGAAGTGGCACTGCCGGAATGGTTTCTCGGCAGGAAAACAGATAACCGGAATCAATATACAAAAACAACCCGATTAAGATCCGGATAGAGAAAATAAATGGATCTTTTCTTGACCCGAAAAGGACATTTGTCAAGCCCTTAGACCGACAAATGTGGGGGTGGGGGGCAGAACTCCGCAAAACTGGAACTAGAAGTGTGCTAACTACTTCTGACACGCTGTGTTTGGATCTGGACACGTCGTGTACTTGTCGGGGGTGAGAGGCATACTCATGATGACACGCCGTGTAGCTCTTTCGCTCGAAATGACTGACTCGTTGCAATACACCATGTGGAAATGCAACATGCCGTATCGGATGTTGGAGGTGTAAATTGAATCTCTGTCGACACGCCGTGTTCCAAGTGGACACGCCGTGTCTTATATCGGAGGCATAACTTTGATGTACGCCAACGCGCCATGTTCGAGGAAGACACGCCGTGTATGTTGCCGTCAGGAAGAGTTCTGGAATCCAACATGCCATGTTGTTTGAGCAACATGTCATGTATCTTGCATTCTGGACGAAACCTCACGACGTGAGGACGATTTCTGGAGCGCAACACGTCGTATTGTTTGGACAACACGTCGTGTCGGTGACGGTTGATGCACGATCTCGACGGGAATTAGTGTTGTCAAGGAGACAAGTACCCCGGGAATTAACACCATGGGTCGACGGGAATTATCGTTGTCTTTTATACTCCTTTGATGGATGGACGATTTGATGGTCGGTGCGGCGGCTGGACGCGGAGACTGCAGGGCAACAAGGCGATTAAGACAGTTGTTGAAGCCGAAGGTGGATCTGCTTTGGCGTGGCTGCTTCAATGGCAGTGGCTGGAGCTGCGTGATGAACGGATCTTAGGGAAGATAACGATTGATGAATAGATCTGGACGGGATATAGCGTCGTCTAGAGACTCAGACTGGATAGAGATTGTCGGGAAGGATGGCGCCAGCTCATACATAAAATCTATGTGAAAGAAGAAGATGGTGTGACCATGGTGGCGGGATGTGCCTGACGGGCGGCCAACCTAAGCCATGGAAGGAGGCGGAAGCCGCCTGCAGGTGGGCTCTCCCCTTGTTGCTTGCTCTAGAAGAGGAAGGGGTGGCGGATGCTAGGGTTGGATCGAGCATCGGAGAGAAGAGGAAGGAGGGGTGGCGGCTAGGGTTCTATTCCTAGGGCTATTGCTCTGATACCATGTGAAGAAGTGTATTCGTTGTTTATCGATATGTACACCCTTGTCCTATATATAGGAGAGGAGGCTATTACAAGGAAGCACAAAGGAAGCGGACTAACCCTAATGGGCCATGGGCGACGGGCCCATGTAGACAATATACCAATTAACCTATTAACGAAATAGCTAATATTCTAATAGGAAATTTTCACTAAGACTGGCATGTCGGGGTCTAAGCATGATGACACTCCCATGGACTCCAGGAACTGATTATCAGCAGGATAGGGGGAGCTTCTTGATGATCCTTTGTGTTATATAAGGCTTGTTCAGAAGCTAAATTATATTATTGTCACCAAACCAGACATTGATTTTGCTACCATGGTTGAGTTAATTTAAGGAGAATCCTTGTACAGTCATTCGGAAGTTGTCATACATAGCATGTAGTATTTGAAGAAGTCTCCTAGAGAGAGACTTATGTATCAAAATCATAGTCCCATGAGAGTTCAAAGTTCCTCTTATGTAGATTGAGTTGGATACAATATTGACAGGGGGTTCATTTATGGTTATTGTGTCTTTGTGAGAGGTAATTTGGAGTCTTCAAAGAGAGAAGCGGTTATTACTCCATCTAGTTGAATTTGAAATTTTAATATAACGGTGATGGAAGAGTTGGGATTTTTTCAGAGCCCGCATGGAGCTGAAGTGTGATAATCCAGTTGCAATTCGCAACTAGGAATCTTGACTTCCGTGAGAGGACAGAACATATCATATCGAGGTTGATTGTCATTTTCTTAAAGAGAAGATTTAGAATGGATTGATCCAACTTTCACCAGTCCTCAACTAGTTGACTTATTTACAAAGTCACCCAATGGTTGACAGGCTCAATTTCTATGTAACAAGTTGGCAAGATATGATGTATATACTCTACTTTGAGAGGGATACTAATATGTAGGGACTTATATGTAGATTTCAAGAGTTATATGTCAAGGTCAGGGAACTACTTGTAAGTGTGTTTTGTATTCTTTCTGTGAACAAGTGTATTCGTTGTTGTATTGATATGTACACCCCTGTCCTATATATATATATATATATATATATATATATAAGGCAATTACAAGGAAGCACACGGAAGCGAACTAAACACTAATGGGCCATGGACAACAGGCCCATGTACATAATAGACTGATTAACCTATTAATGAGATAGACTAATACTTTCTTACACTCCCCCTCTAGCTGGAGCATGGGTGAACACGTGTTCAAGCTTGGAGTTACATGACTCGATAAGAAATAAATGCTAAATAAAAGATAGAATTGACACTCCCCATATAAAAATTGTTACTCCCTCTTAAACAATACTCCCTAACTAAAAAGATATGATGACACCTCTTTGAGATGTGTTCTGCAGGATGGAAAAGGCTCGAGCTTTTGGAGAAAATCTTCCCTTTGAAGTGCATTTGGAATGAAGATATCTGAAGTAGACAATGATAAATACCACGACTGAGCCATCTTCACTGGGCAGGAATGTGTGAGTGGAATAAGTGCACATCAACACGTCGGACGTACATAACGTTGCACGAACGTGGGAGACATCAATGTTGATGTAGCGGTAGAGGTGTCTTCAAATCCTCTGAGAAGTGTAAACAACTAGAACTAGCACATAAGACTACAAACGTGCGAAACGTGGCATGAACAGACTGGACGAGGTGTTGAAGTGTCAACACGTAGTAGCAGATGCAACTCGGAGAAGACGTGATGAAGTAGCTCGATGAAGATCACTCTGGATGAATCCTTACAGATACAAAATTTGCACAGGCTTGAAGATGACGAGCTTCAGAGATGAAGAAGCAACCATCTAGAACACCATGAACACCAGAGAGAATAAGAGGTTGAAATTTGCCACAACAACTCATGTCTTGTCTAGTGTATTAAAAAACGGCCCAATCGGCCGCTTAAGCAGCCGCTTAGTCGGCCAAGACCCTCAGCCGCATAATTTAGCCCCTAAGTGCCTGCTAAGCATTTTGAACATAATCGCCCGCTTTTTTCCCGCCTCACCTGCTTTTTCCCGCTTTTTTACCCGCTTTTTTTAAAAATACTACTGTAAGCACGTAACATTAATTAATTACATAGTCCAGGTAGTATCGACTATAAGATATGAAACTTGTATATATTAAATGTTCTATGATATAGCTAGTCCTAATTTAGAATGCATACTTTGTGTATAAGCTGTACTAATAGGTTACTGTTGTAATGCGTCCAAGTAAATATCATATTACTCTATTACACTTCTAATGCATGATTAATTTTACTGGTTTCCTTGCTGCTTTTAGTGATTAATGATTGGTACCACTGGTGAGTACTACTTTAGTGATTACTTTAAATCAATAATTCATAGTTTGTTATATACAATTACTGATCTGCTTGCTGATTTTAGTGATTAGAGATGCCAATTAGCAGTAAAGTATTGATGAATACTTAGTTAATTACTGATTTGCTGATTAGATATGTATAAAAGTTCCTTAGAAATATATTTTTTATATACACATACATGTAATTTTGTATTAAAAATATATAAAATTTAGACACCCGCTTTTTCAAAAACCACCGCTTAATCACCCACCTACCGGTTAATCGGTTACAGGGTGTTGTCCGCACAGCTCCCGTTTCCCACTTTCTAATACATTGGTCATGTCTCAAGAGAACGCAGCATGCAGTGAATTAAAAAACGGCCGCCTGGCCGCTTAAGCGGGCAGCAAAGCCCATCCGCCTAATATCGCCCTTAAGCGCCCGCTTGAGCGGGTTTTCAAAAAACGTCCGCTTTTTTCCCGCTTCACCCGCTTTTTTAAAAAAATGTTGTTGTAAGCATGTAATGTTAATTAATTATATAATCCAAGTAGTATTGAGTATAATATATGAAGCTTGTATACATTAAATGTTCTATGATATACCTAGTCCTACTTTAGAATGCAAACTTTGTATGTAAGCTGTATATAATAGGGTACTGCTGTAATATATCCAAGTAAATATCATATTACTCTATTATACTTGTAATGGTTTTACTGATATTCTTGCAGATTTTGTTCATTAGTAATTGATACTACTTGTTAGTATTACTGATTTCCTTAGAAATATATTTTTTATATACACATACATGTAATTTTGTATATAAATATATAAGAGTTTAAGCATCCGCTTTTTCAAAAATCGCCCGCTTAAGCGCCCGCCTGCCGCTTGAGCGGCTACAAGGTCCCGTCCGCACGCCTCCCGCTTCCCGTTTTTTAATACATTGGCAGCATGGATGATCAACTGGAATGTCATCAACATTGAAGGGAGCTAGAGGCCAGAATTAGCCGCAACAGCTCTTGTCCTAACGTGCATAATGCGATACGAACGTGACAGGCTTGGTGTCAATCATGGTAATAAAAAACCCGCCTTGAGGCTTTCGACGCTTACGCCTCTTGGCGAAGCCATCCCAAATGCGCCTCGAGGCTTACACCTCAGTGTACTGGACTGAGGCTTACGCCTCACAATGTCTGAGGCCCGCCTCAAAGCACTGAGGCTCTGAGGCTTTGCTGAGGCGCACACCTCAATTCCGAATGATGATGTCTTATGTTAACCACCAAATTGTCTACTTTTTAGTTTATCAAAAACACTTTTTTCAAAAAAAAAATCAAAGTTCTTGTAGTTGATTGTTATTTTTCATTAATAAACGCTTAATCATGATTTTCTGAGTAACATCTTTCAATCTTCATTGTTAAATTTCTCTTTGTTTGCTACCTTCTTATTCACTATGTCGGTGAATTTCATATCATCGTTAACTAATTTTGATTCCTCGTTCCTACTAATTTGAAATTTAGTTTATCTATTCACTATTGACATCTTTTGTTCTAGTAGTATAAAGAATTCATATCTTGTTATTTTTACATATTTATTTTGTTATTCTGTTGGTCTTTAGTCTCTATTATCATTATTAAGTTTCAGAAATAATTACTATTTTATATTGTTGTGTTTGTATGTACATATTTTGTTATATACACATTCATACACATAAGATATAAATATATATATATATGTATATACATGTATAAATTTATTTTTTGACCGCCTCATACATATTTTGAGGCTTACGCCTCAAACGCCTCGCCTCACTAAGACAAAAACGCATCGTTACGCCTCACGCATTTTTCAACCTTGGTGTCAATGTTGTAATGGAGATCCTTCGAAATTGCCTGAAGACAGTGAGCAGATGTGTTGAACAATACGAAGCTCCATGAAGATAGCCTGGAATGTAACATCTCATCTCATCTCTTGTCTCTCTCCTCATATGCTCTCTCTCATGTTCTCCCCATACCCTCCTCTCTCTCGTACTCTCCCTCTCCCCCCCCCACACACCAAATACGACAAGAGCGAGTAGATGGTGTGGAAAAGGGAAATATGACCCCCCCTCCCGCACGTGGAAGACGCACACATGATGGATGGGAGGGTGGGAAAGGGGAAAAAGGTAAAATGAAAGGTGTAGTATGTAGAGAAGAACAGAAAGACTACCGGAATAGAAACTCGGTAGAAAGATGAGGACTACCGGAATGGAAAATCGGTAGAAAGAGGAGGAACACTATCAGAATGGTACTCCGTAGGAAAAGAAGTGGCACTACCAGAATGGCTCTCGGTAGGAAAACCGATAACTGGAATCAATATGCAAAACAACCCGATTATAAGATTCGAATAGAGAAATTAAATGGATCTTTTCTTGACCCGAAAAAGACATTTCTTCGACCCTCAGGCCGACAATTAAGGGGGTGCGGGGGTGGAGCCCCCCCCGGAAAAAAACTAGAGGCTAAAAACTAATAGGATTCGATTATCATTAGGTATTGGAGGAGATATAGACCTTTGGAGGACGTCATAACTAGAACTAGAAATATACTTATTGCTTCGGGCACGCCGTGTTTCTATCTGGACACGTCGTGTTTGTATCTAGACACGTTGTGTAACTTGTCAAGGGCGAAAGGCAAATTCTTGATGACACGCCGTGTGAGGTTGCTGATACGTTGTGTAGTTCCTTTGCTCGAAAGTGACTAACTCCTCGCAACATGTCGTGTGTGGATGAGACACATCGTATCAAATGTTGGAGACATAAACCAGATCTCTGCCGACACGCCGTGTTGGATGTCAACACGTCGTGTAACTTGCAATATGGACGAACTGGAGATCACAAACCTGTGTCAACACGTTGTGTTGATTAGTCAACACACCGTGTAACTTGCGATTTGGATGAAACCTTGCATCGTCGAATGGATTTTGGGCTACTACACACCGTGTTGTTGGGCCAACACGCCGTATGTGACGCCGCTGAAGCATGATCCTGATGGGAATTGGTGTCGTCAAGGAGACAAAGAACCCCGAAAATTCACCATGGGCGATGGGAGTTAGCATCGTCTTTTGTTCTCATGTAGAACGTGATGTAACGGAAGGGTGTTGATCACCGTCGTTCATTGTAGTGGTCGTTGTCACTACTCCATGTAGGGGACGATGAGACTACTTGAAGTGGACGGTGTGGAATGATGGACGCAGCTCCTTGTAGTGGTCGTTGTCGTTGCTCCTTGTAGGGGACAGCGAGACTACGTGGAGTGATCGGTATGGCTGCTTCAATGGTTGGTGTGATGGATGGATGTAGACTCAGCAGAGCAAAAGGTGGTGAACATGGTGGCGGTCGTTGGAGACGATTGCTTGAGCGGTAGGCGGGAAAACGGCATGTGTGGATGCTTCACCGGCGGCTTCTATGTGCGAAGCTGCATGACGAACTCGGGGAAAGTGACTTGACGATGACGGCCACAACGGTGGCTGACTTGAGTATTGATAGATCGTCGGGAAGGTAAGCGTCGACGTATGGATAGATCCATGGAGATAGTCGAGAAGAATGGTGCCGACTTATGGATGGAAGGTTGGATCTTTAAGGAGGAGAAGCCATGGAGACCGAGAGGTGCCTAGCAGGCGGCCGGCCTAAGCCACGGAGACGGCGGCAGCCGCCCGCAGGCGGGCTTTCCCCTGTTGTTCTCACTAGGAGAGAGAGAGAGAGGTGGCGGCTAGGGCTGGAGGGAGCACCGAGAGGACTGGAAAGGGGACGCGGTGGCTATGGTTCTCTCTCTCTCTATTGCTTTGATAACATGTGGACAGGTGTATTCGTTGTTGTATTGATATGTACACCTTTGTCCTATATATATAGGAAAGGAGGCAATTACAAGGAAGCACACGGAAGCGGACTAAACCCTAATGGGTCATGGGCAACAGACCCATGTACATAATAGATTAACCTATTAACTAAATAGGCTAATACTTTCTAACACTTTCTAAATATACTATACGTGAAACAAACTGTGGGAGAGCTCATTTCTTCTCCCGATTACAATAGATATGCAATAATATGTTTCAGTTCAACAATCAAAAGCAAATGCTTGCCAGTAGTATTCCATTTTTATGCAGTATAAACCTTAGTTAATGAGGTATGGAAATGAACTTAGTCAAGTTTCAGTAAGAACTGTCATTACCTTTGAAAAATAATATAGTTGCAGGGGTAACAGCACTAACTCTTGGATCAGGAATCTCATTTTTCTGGAAAGATACTTTCTGTCCTAAAGCGGGATTGCTGTCAATAATAGCTATATTCAAGTGTTTCGTCAATGACATGCTAGCTGCAAAGGAAAAATCATGGCTTCAGAATCCCAAAATGGAAAACTTAAGGTATAAATTCTAACCGCCAAGTTACTCATCGAATGTTAACTTAAACACACATGCTGAAAAGATTGGTTATCAGGTATTTTGTAATATGATTGTAGAAAACATACACAACATCATAGTTTTATGGTTGTAGCACAGAACCACATGCAAGATACAGTGATCTCAATCCTGGACCACCCAGTCAAGTGCAAATATAAGACCACATAACTGCCAGAACTTTATTTGGCTTAAAATTTAGAATGAATGAGCGAGCACTTGTTTGGATAAGTGAACTAGTTGACCAGTGACTTGACCCTGCCTACTAAAATCCCATATCATAGAACTCCCCAACATAGCCGGCCCCTCCAACAAGTTAATATATTATGACGGCAAGCTGAAGCAATGAAGATGGTAGTACCTTTCTAGTTTCTGCCGCAGCATTGATACCCCTTAATGGTACCCCTTAAACACCTGGTCACCCCACCACCACACGCCGGCTCCTATCACTCATCTCCTGTCATACCTATCATAACCCCAATTTTTTTTTTAAATGCCTCGTTGCTTTTTTCCCATGGAAACTGCTGTGTCTGATTCCGAAAGAAAAACCAATACAATCCTCCATGGCCCTCTTATTGCCATTTTCTGCCTACCGTCTACCCCAATAAAAACACGACCACCACCACCAAGTCTTCTACCTATAGTCCCTTCTGTTCTATTCCACCCACTAGACATCCTCGAGCTAAAGCAATGATGATGACAGTGACTTCTACTGCAGCAGTACATTCTCTTAGAATTAGCCCCTAATTCACCCTGTCACCTTTAATCCTCCCCACCACACCACATAGGGCACGTTTGGTTTAACGGTTTTGTTCTGATTCTTAAGAATCCTGGACTTCGTTAATTCTGGATCAAGATTATAGCAGGATTTCTGAAATAATGATTTACTGACGTTATGTTTGGTTGAGTTGTATTTTCTGCACATGTGATCAGCGTGACCAGAAGAAGCGGACAACTTTTAGGCTTTTCCCTCAGTCCGTAACAGCAGAAATAGGTAACAAAAAAGCAAACTGCCGTCTGCGGACAGCTTGTCATGGCAGGGATGGGGCTGGCTTCAGCTGGAGGACGGCGTCCCGCCAATTTGAGAAGAATTATCCAGCATTCACTGTATATCATGAAAGTGCAGGATTCGTCCTTTTTTCCAGTTTCGGCAAACCATACCTATTATTTGTACTGATGGATCAAGTAATACAATCCAATACGGTCAGCTCCATTAAATCAAACGTGCCCATAGACACTCCAACCCATCTAGCTGGATTTCCAGAATCTTTCTTTATTCTTCCCAGTGGTAGCTGTTGTGCCCCACACTGGAAAGAAAACCAAATAAAACCCTCCCCACTCTCCTTATTGCCATTTCCAGCATAATGCAGAACACTCACTTCCCCACCCCCACCCCCACCTCCAAGAAAAACACCCATATCCACCACCAAGCCATGCACATTTTGTCCCTTCTTTTATTCTATTTATACCCATAGGTGTTCCTATTTTGTTGGATTGTATTGGCAACTCATGGTTATACCTTCCATGCAATCCACCTAATAACGCATTGCTGTTCTTGCCTACACGTTAATAGGTCTTATCTCCCTCTTCTTCCTACAGAAACGGGACATATCTATCAGTTCCATTCCTCCACAGACATCGCCCGATCTATTTTATCTAATAGTGACTCGCTGTTTTCAGTCTCTCGTGATCATAAGTTTGTTACAGTGTTAAGAGATAACATCTTTGATGTGATTTGGAGATTTATGGCTATCATATTCATTTGTGTTTTTTATATATTCATGAGTGTTTAGTTTCCTGTATTAATTTAGATACATATTTTATGAATTGCTTCACTCTTTCTGATCATAGGTAATTTAAGTTTGGAGATTTTATTGCATTCCACCAGAGAGAGAAATCTTCAAGACATTGGAATAATTTATTGTGATATATTGTGTTTTTCTTTATTGTATATCTTTATTAGTTTTGTGTTTTTTTAAATATCCTGTATTAGGCACATTAGGGTTTTCGTTCGCTTCCCTTGTTTTCCTGCCTGTCCTATGTAGAAGAGGGTTTGTCTAATATGAAACAACAATAACAGCTATCCTCACACGGTATAAGAGCGGGATACCTAGCTGCCACCACTACCTCCGCCCACCGGCTTCCATTCAGCCAATCATCTCCAAGCATCAGTCAACACGGTGGTAGCCACTCAAGTCATCAGTGGGCAACTAGAGGGAGACCCCGTCTTCTAGCCCGTTCCTCTTCTGCAACAAGATGCTCTAGTGGGGTAGCCTACAGCTTTTTCGACAGTCTTATGCACTAAAGACTAGTTTTTCAGCCATAAGACGTGTCTTTTGTGGTGCTCCATGATCACTTACTAAAGGAATCAATTTACTCCTTTTATGATAATGATTGAATATACGACATATTTTAAGCCCTATTGGAGATCCACAATGATCTTAGTACTTTGCTACTGATTATGTGTTGCTTACAGTACTTTTTGTTATCATTGTGCTGCCGGACACGATGGGCTACCCTTAGACGTGGTGCGTCATGTTTGTGTCGCTCCTACTGAGAATTGATCAAGAACACGACGTGCCATCTACAAGACACATCGTGTTTATCATGACACGGCGTATCTTTTCTTAGATATGGCTCGTCAAAATGTTGTTACCGCGTCTAGTGACATTTGAACCCCGACACCCCATGCCATATCCAAGACACGACGTGTCCCCTTCAACATGGCATGTCTCTTCTTCGACATGGTGTCTCTAATTTTCTATTGCGACGTTATAAGTCTGATCTTTGACAACTTGTGCCAGATCTAAAACACGAAAAGTACAGAAGATGCATGGCTTGTCCCTGTACAACTACTGCTTCCCCACCCCCTGATATATTCTGACTTACTAACTCAGTTACTACGGCCCTGTCTTCTTCTGGTCTCTGACAAACACTAAAGGTGTATAACATAAAATTCAATGGATCCGGTTATATTCCATAGGAACATTGCTTTCCAAATATATGTTCACTCCTCTGGAAAGTTTGATCACCTCATTGAGCCAGGGCCTGCTAAAGATGAAGCTTCCAATAAGAAGGGGAAATATAAGTGGGAAGAGCATGATTCTCTAGTTTTGTCATGGAACCTGAACAGTTGTAATCCTCATGTTTCCAAAAATCTCATCTTCCTTGAGACAATCAAGGAAGCTTCAGACCATATCACCCATGCATATTCTAGCAGAGAAAATGCATCTAGAGTATTTTATATGTATAAATGATTGCATTCCTTAAACTGGAGGATACCTCATCTTTTGCGTCATATTGTTGAAACTTCAAGGGGATCCAAGGAGAACTCAAGGTCTGCCATTCTCTGACAACTAATCTTTCTAAACTAACAAAGCACCAAGATGAGGTACAATTGTGTCTATTTTTTGCGTCGTTGCCATCTGGATATTAGGTTGTGTACCAACAAATTCTTGCTTCTGAACGGTTGCACACCTTACACAATGTATACATGCATCTAGCAAGATCAATACCTACTACCGCAGAGGAGCATGTTGCCCTTGTTTGTGGACGATGTCGTGGTACCCCGGTACGTGGGCATATAGAGAAGACCCAACCTACTTGGCAGAGGGTCTACATCTTCCAATCAGCAATACTGCAAAGGTCCAATCATATGGAAGATAAATGCCAGAAGAAGCAAGATAAGACTGAATGGGCTAATCATGTAACGGCTATTGAAGCTAGCAGAGAATCTACATCCACTTCAAGTGGCACTGATGGTTACTCTTAGCTCTGCTACCTTGACAAGCTGCTCAAGGCTGCCTCCATGTCCACTACGTTACCTCATGCAAATATTGCTCAGCACTCAAGTGATTATACATGCATTCAAGCTACTTCTTCGTCAAAAGATGATATGATCATTGATTCTGGTGCTACTGCCCATATGACGGTAATAAGAAGATTTTTCTCTCTTTGAGGAAGTTTACACACCATCCTCTGTGTGATTAGTCGATGCTTCTACTTTTATTAATATTTGGATAGGCGATGTGACAAGCACTCACAATATACTTAAATTTGTTGTATTTGTTCTTAAACTCCCACTAAACTTGATGATTATCAACAAAATGCCAAGACTTTAAACCATAGTGAAACCTTAATTTTGTATATTGTCTATGTAGGATCTCAGGACAAGGGGATGATTAGTGGGGGATATGAAGGTGGAGATGGATTGTATTATTTGCAAACATCGTCAACTTCTCCAACTACTACATTTGTTGCCAAGTCTACCTTGCTTCATCAATTGCGTTTACGCCTAGGTCATTCATCCATCGCAAAGGTAGGAGAATTTATTTCCTAGCCTTTCATATGAGATTATTCAATGTTAGTTTTGTCAACTTGGTAAACATCATTGTTCGGTGTTTCTTTTACGCAATGATACGAGTAGTCCACGTTTCTTTTATTTGGTCCAATATGATATCTGGGGACCTAGTTGTTATAGTATACATGTACAATATTTTGTAACCCTTATCAAAAATTGCCCGCGTGCTACCTGGCTATATTTAAAGGATAGTTCTAAAATTCGAGATGTTTCTGCAAAAATTTAATAAAATCAAGGTTGAATTTTTGATACCTCAAAGTTTGTTTGCACTAATAATGCCTTTGAATATGTGCAACGTGGTTTTCGGAATACTTGTTTTTCTAAGGGTCTGACTGGTTTGGTGTAATTTGTCCTGAAAACATTGGAAGTCAGGTTCTATTTTTAATTTCAACAGACTGGTTTAGTGAAAGTTTAGAATTTTGAGTTCCCCAATTTTCACAGGACTCCCAGTAATATATATATATAGGTCAAATTCCAGACTTCCGTAAGTAAACGAACGGAAAACTAGTTCCACGACCAATCGTGTCTCGTCGTATTCCCTTTCTGCTAGTCGCGCGATCGACCGTTCGATCTTTCCCTTGCTCGAAAGAGTGTGGTAGCCAACTGCCCTGGCGTTCTCTGCTTGGGCTGTGTCTTGGGAGGGATTTTGATGTTTTATATTTTCATAGTCATCCCAGAGTCCTGCTTTGATACCGTCAGCACATGTCATTCTGAGTGCGACAAGCTGGGTTCGGGTTTACCTTGGCTTAGCAGTTCAATGCTTCCATATTTTGGTGCGTAAGCTATTTTCTTCTCTAGCGGTGACCATTGAGGATCGGATCTTCTTCCTCCCTTTTTCCTTTTGATCGTCGTTGGTATTTTAGTGGTTAGTATGTCTTTTGTCTTTTGTCTTTTGCCTTTCTTGATTGTTGTCTTGCTTTCTCGCAGAAGCCAAGCAGTAGGAAGGATTAATTATTGTGGTTTCTTTTATAAGATTTTAACGGAAGTTTTCAAGTATATGATTATGTTGTTGTGCTCTTGTGTACTTGAAACCATAACAGATTAAATTTATCTACAGTTACTATGTAGTGTACAACATCTCTTATGACTAGATTTTGTGTCTATATTTGCAACAAACAAATCAAATGGAAGTCAGTTTTCAGGAAAACTCAAGTTTCAAACCAATCACATGGAACTCATTTTCCTGGAACTCGATTTCGATTCTATGAAAATGAATTCTAGGAACGTTACGGTTGCACCAAACCAGTCAGAACCTAAGAGAATTCTTCATCAAACTTTCTATTCTTACAGCCCACAACAAAACAAAGTTGCGGAGAAAATGAACCAACATATCCTAGATGTTGATCATACCCTTACGATTGAGATGGAAGTTCTTAAATATTACTGGGTTGATGCCATTCTTATAGCAAATTATATTATTAATCGAATACCCTTAACAAGATTCCCTATCAAATGTTATATCCCCATAAACCTATTTTTGCCTTACCACCAAAAAACTTAGGGTGCCTTTGTTTTGTCCAGTTTCACCAACCTGGACGTGATAATTATCACTAAGAGCTCTTCCTTCTTGTTTTCTTGATTAATCTGCACTTAAAAAGACTACAAATGTTTTGATCTGCTTGGATTTGAGCAATATGTTAGTTGGATGTCACTTTCTTTGAGAACACCTCTACCTTTTCTAAGTACTGCCAAATGGTGCAACCTCCTACAATACCTCTTCCTAACCCTGGTGTCTCCATTTCACCGCCTTCTTAAATTACATTATGAATCAAATGCTCTCATCTTTTATACGTAACAAGATCCCCTACCCATTTTTGCCTTACCACTACAAGTTTTTGTTGCCTTTGTTTTGTCCATAATCACCAACCTAGACGTGATACAAGTAGCTCTTCCTTGTTGTGTTCTTGGTTAAGCCCGAAGTAGAAAAGACTCTAAATGTTTTGATTTGGTTGCATGTTGTAGTTATGTCAGTGTAGATGCCAATTTCTTTGAGAAAACATCCTTTTCTGAGAACAGCTTGTAGGTGCAACCTCCTACCATACCTCTTCCTAATCTTGTTGTCTCCACTTCACCACCTTTTGAAGAGTCTTCTACTCATGTTCTCAAAGTGTATGAGCGGAAGAACATACAAAGGCCAAACGAAGTATCCCCCATTTTGGCTTCTCACTATATTGATGATCCACCTGAAGTCAATGGTGACACTATGGATTCAGTTGTCCTTTCTGATATTGATTTGTCTATTACTTTGATAAAACCATAGTGATATAGTAGAAAAATATTGCAAAGTTCAACATCTATCAACAAATCATTTGAATAATGACACAATTAATCACTTCATTGTTGCATTATCATCTCTCTCATTTTGAATAATGACACAATTAATCACTTCATTTTTGCATTATCACCTCTCAATCCCAAAATCCGTCCAGGAGACACTGACAATGTGGATGGAAGCACGCCACGATGAGAAGATGCCTGCACTCCAATCTTGAGGGACGTGGGATCTTATTGATCTTTCTACATGGAGTAAACATGTTGGTTTTCACTAGGTCTTCATTGTCAATATTTGCTTGATGGAACTCTTGAGCACTTGAAAGACAAACTTGTTGCCTGTTACATTATATATTTCCTGTTTTACATAGCCTGCTATTTGTTTTGTTATTTCTCTTTTATATATGGACCTCTCTGTAATTCTTTCAGTATTATATATATGAGGGTGCACACATTGTGCAACCCTAAGCTCTCCAAATCTCATTGTTGTTCACATGGTATCAGAGCGGGACGATCCACCTTAAACCTAATCCCTATCTCCACCAACCCTAGCCGCCACCACACTCTGAAATCTCCTTTTTTTCGCCGCTACAGTACTGCTACAGTATCACCGCCGCTGCTACAGTACCGCCGCCGCTACCGATCGCCATCCACCCCTCCGCAGCCCTCCATCCACCTCTAATCCCCTAATAAACTCCATCCTTGTGGCCTAATCCACCACAGAAGCCTCCGTCTAGCTCCGTTTCTCTTTCCGAAATCTCCGGACAGCCTCGGTAACTTTCCAGTTCTGGCACGTTGACGGCGTAACGGGCTTCATCCTCTCTATCTGCCTGCGCCTCATGGTGGAGTGATTGATCCTCCATGTTGGCGTAGGTTTTTTCTCTTCATCTGCTACCCCTACGTGGGTTTTTTTTAAGATCCATGCGTGGATCTTCTACCTTCTACTACTAGTCCATGTGTTGGACTTCTGCCTCTGACTGCTGACTACTCCTGCATGTGCCTGCTTGCCTGTGCCTGCCTTCCTGCCTGTTCTAATGGCGTCTTCTGGAGATGACTTCTGGAGAGACTAGCGCCGTCAAGTTACCATTGTTAAACTTGACAGGCGCAATTACCAGCTTTGGGTGTGCTCCTTTGTGATATATGTCAAATCACAAGGGAAGTACTCTCATCTGATTCGCACTGGTCCGCCTCAGCCTGCAGCGAACGCGGATGAAAAAGACGTCAAAACTTTTGATGATTGGGTCCGTGAAGACTCGACTGTGATGACATGGATTCTCAACAGTGTCGTTGAGAAGATTAGTGTTACTTTACTTAGGCTACCTACGGCGAAGCAGATGTGGGATCAGCTCGCCAGTACCTACTCTCACAGTCAGAATCCCAAGAAGGTCTTCGACATAACCAAGCAACTGGGGCGACTCCAATTCACGGGATGTGACATCTCCGACTACTTCTCCACCTTCACCGGCTTGTGGGGTGAGTTGGAGACTTACCACTCGTTGTCTACTGATCTAGCAACTATGCAGAAACAGCGGGCGAAACTACAACTGATACAGTTTCTGAGTGGCTTGCTAGAATCCTATGCTGGCGTTGTGGATCAGATCTTAGCGAGTGATCCGCTCCCTACTTTGCAGAGTGCCTACCAGCGTCTCCAGCGCCTTTCTTCATCGACATCGTCTCCTGAGACTGGAGATTCTACTGCCCTGGCTGCTTGGGCCGGGCGTGGCCGTGGTCGTGGCCGTGGCCGTTCCACTGATGGTCGTCCTCCCCTGGGTGCAGGACGGGGACGGGGACGTGGGCTTGGTGCTGGACGAGGAGGCCCATCCTGCTGCCTCACCTCCTGTTGTTGCGCGTCCTCAGCAAGGACAGCGTGTGTGTACCTTCTGTGGCCGGTCTAACCATATTGAAGAAAAGTGCTGGGAAAAGTACGGTAAACCGACTTGGGCCAATGTTGCTGCAGATTCATCGTCTACTGCTTCTGAGGCTGTTACTCTGATGCCTGAGCCAGCGACTGCGGGAGCGACCGTAGACTACATTCGTGCTGAGGTGGAACGCCTCCTTCTTGAGCGTGCTGGCTCTTCGACTGCTGCTTCTACTAGTGGAGCACATGCTGCATACTCTGGTTATGATACTGCATTCCTTAGTTCCTCCTCACCTTCTACTTCTGGTAATACCAAATGGGTGATAGATTCTGATGCCTCTGCACATATATCTGGCAATAGATCTCTGTTTAAAACTCTATCTAAACCTGTCAGTAACTCTTCTGTTATGCTAGTTGATGGCTCAAAGTCTTCGGTCTTTGGATTCGGTGATATTGTTTCTCAGTTTTGGCTCAAGTCTGCCTTATATGTGCCTAGATTTCCTCTGAACTTATTATCAGTCAGCAAAATTTTATGAAGTTTGAACTGTAGCCTGACTTTTGTTCCTAGTTCATGTGTTTTTCAGGACCTTCGCACGAGGACGAAGATTGGTGGGGGGTATGAAGGTGCTGATGGACTCTACTACTTGGACCAGTTACCGCGATCAGAGAAAGCTGTTATGGTATCTGCTTTATCGGCTTCTGTTTCTGCACTGCAGTGGCACTACAGGCTGGGACATCCATCGTCAGAGAAGCTGCGTCATTTAGTTTCTGATATTGGCAGTTGTAATTTTCAGTGTAAATCTTGTCAGCTGGGAAAACAGACTCGTACTGTGTATCCTAGACGTAGTACTGTGAGCAGTAAAATCATTTTTGATTTAGTTCACTCTGATGTATGGGGTCCATGCCATGTACCGAGTTTGTCTAGTTACAAATATTTCATTCTATTTATTGATGACTTTTCTAGGACTACTTGATTGTTTCTATTAAAAAGTAGGTCCAAAGTGTTGTCTACTATCAAATACTTTTTTGCTGAAATAAAAACGCAGTTTGGTTTGCCTGTTAAAGTTTTCGGCACCGATAATGCTTTAGAGTTTGTTAAGCAAGAAGTGGCGGTTTTCTGTGAATTTGTTGGTACGCTCCACCAGACTTCATGTGCCTATACCCCACAACAAAATGGTGTCGCTGAGCGGAAAAATAGACACTTATTAGAAGTTACCAGGACAATCATGATGCATTCTCATGTGCCCCGCTCCTATTGGCCAGAGGCTATTTTGACTGTGTGTTTTCTGATTAATAGGATGCCATCGTCTGTTATTGGAAATAAGATTCCTATATAGGTTCTGCAACCTGAGACTTCTTTGTTTGTTGTGCCTAGAATTTTTGGGTGTACCTGCTTTGTCAGATTACTTGGACCTGCTTCTGATAAATTGTCTCCTCGAGCTGCTAAATGCATTTTTCTGGGCTATTCTAGAACTCAGAAGGGTTACAAGTGTTATAATCCCAGTACAAGGAAATGGTTTACTAGTAGTGATGTTGTCTTTTTTGAAGATACACCGTATTATTCTTCAGCAGGAGATAGTTTGCAGACAGACATTCTTGCCTCTCCTTTGCCTGTTATTTCTGACTGTGTGCCTGACAGTACTGACACTGTGACTATTGAAACTCAAGATCCTCCTCTTATTGTTTATCAGCGCGGGAATAGAGCACCTTCTACGCAAGTACCCCCCAAGGCAACCAATCTTCTCCTCCAGAAGGTTCTGTTGCACCTGAGGTACACTCTGACCTTGACATACCTATTGCACTCAAAAAGGGTACTCGTTCCTGCACTTCTCATAGCATTGCTCAGTTTGTATCTAATGCTCATCTGAATATTCATTCTAGCAATTTTGTATATATTTTATCTGTTGTGGTTGTACCTAAGAATGTTCAGGATGCATTGAAAAGTACTGCTTGGACATCTGCTATGAAAGAAGAAATGATTGCTCTTACTGACAGAGACACTTGGGAGCTGGTGGATCCACTTCCTCAGTGTAAGCCTGTGGGCTGCAGGTGGGTATATGCCGTAAAATATCAACCTGATGGTACGGTTGAGAGGTTGAAAGCATGGTTAGTTGCAAAGGGCTATACTCAGACATATGGCATTGATTACTTTGAAACTTTTTCTCCTGTTGCTCGCCTTAACTCTGTCAGGATTCTCCTATCTGTTGTTGTGAATCTGAACTGGCCTCTTCTGCAGCTTGATGTGAAAAATGCTTTTCTGGATGGTGACTTGCAGGAAGAAGTGTATATGGAGCAACCTCCTGGGTTTGTTGCTCAGGGGGAGTCTCACAAAGTATGCAGGCTTAAGAAGTCTATCTATGGGCTCAAGCAGAGTCCTCGTGCCTGGTTTGATAAGTTGAGCAGGATCATGATTGATTTTGGTTTTCTGAGGTCACAGGTTGACCACTCTGTGTTCACAAAAAAGACTTCAGCAGGTATTACTGTTCTGATTGTATATGTTGATGACATTATTATTTCTGGCAGCGACTCTCTTGGTATTCAGGCTACCAAAGATCATCTGGGCAAGCACTTTGCTACAAAAGATTTGGGCAGACTTCGGTATTTTCTTGGCATAGAGGTCCTCGTGCATTCTCAGAGAAAGTATGTTCTTGATATTCTGCAGGAGACTGGTATGCTTGGAGTAAGACCTGCGGATACTCCTCTTGATCCCAATGTGAATTGGGATGATGATTCCTCTTCTGTGTTTGCTGATCATAAAAAATTCAGGAGGTTGATTGGTAAATTGATTTATTTAACTGTTACTCGTCCTGATATTGCTACTGCAGTGGGTCTTCTTAGCAGGTACCTTGACAAACCCAAACAGCGTCATTGGGATGATGTATGTCAAGTCCTGAGATACTTAAAAAAGTCGCCTGGCAAGGGACTTCATTATAAAAAGAATGGGCATTGTGTTCTTGAAGGGTATTCTGATTCTGATTATGCAAGCAGCAAAGTTGATAGAAAATCTACCTCCGGTTACTGTACTTTTGTAGGAGGCAATCTTGTTACTTAGAGGAGCAAGAAACAGAATGTCGTTGCCAGATCTAGTGTTGAAGCTGAGTACAGGGCCATGGCCCATACTGCCTGTGAGTTACTGTGGGTACGTTCTCTCCTGAAAGAGTTTGGGATTGAGTCTTCTTCGGCCATTCCTATGCATTGTGATAACAGAGCTGCCATCTTCATTGCAAATAATCCTGTCTATCATGAGCGCACCAAACACATTGAAGTTGACTGCCACTTCATCAGAGAATCTATTCTTGCTGGCAAGATATGCACTCCATTCACGAGATCAGAAGATCAAGTTGTTGATATCTTCACCAAGCTGTTGGCGAAGAAACAGTTCTGCACACTGATGGACAAGTTGGGCATGATAGACATCTATGCTCCAACTTGAGGGAGAGTGTTACATTATATATTTCATGTTTTACATAGCCTACTATTTGTTTTGTTATTTCTCTTTTATATATGGACCTCTCTATAATTCTTTCAGTATTATATATATGAGGGTGCACACATTGTGCAACCCTAAGCTCTCCAAATCTCATTGTTGTTCACATTGCCAAAAGGTGATTATTTTGAAACTTTCTCTCATGTTGCTCGCCTCGAATTCTATGTGTATTTTTATTTATATTGATTGAGAACCAAGGCTAGTAGTTACTTTGGTTGAATTTCAAAAATGATTATTACATGGTGACTTGTAGGGGATTGTATACATAGAGAAACCTCTATGGTATGTTGCTCGCAGAGAGTACTTTGAGAAAGTCTGCCTTCTCAAAAAGGTTATCTGTGGCCTAAAGCAAAGCCCCTGAGCATGGTTTGATAAACTCTCTTATACTGAGAAACGTTGGCTTTCTCGCTCTCAATCGATCATTAGATTTTTATCAAAACCAATAATGTTGGCACTGTCATTCTCATAGTTTTTATCATTTTATCTAGTTGTGATGACACAAGCATCACTGAAACAAAGAAGTATCTTCAAGAGCATTTTGTTACCAAAGACCTCGGCTCTGTGGTATTTCCTTGGCGTTGAAGTTGCACACAGCAAGAAAGGAACATCCTTAACTCAAAGAAAATATACTCTAGATCTATGGACAGAGACAGGAATGGTTGGACGCCGAACTACAATTTATCCGATGGACCAAGCACATGACTCATAGTCTGAGACAACTTAGCTATTGGAAGACGACTAAAGCTACAAATGCTTAGTTGGGGAGCTTTTATATCTTACCGTCACTGGGGTGGATATCTGCTTTTTTGTTGGTGTTCTCAATCAGTCTATGGGTCCTAGATAGTGTCATTGGGAGGCAGCTTGTCGTGTTCTAAGATATTTGAAGAATGCTCCCAGCCAGGGATTATTTTACAAAAAGAATGGGCACCTTAATGTTACTAGCTATTCTGATGCTAACTATACATGGAGCATGTCTGACTTGAGGTCTACCACTAGATATTTTACCTTTGTGGGGGTAATTTGGTTACTTGGAGAAGTAAGAAAGAAAATGTGGCTGCCATATATAGTGCAGAGTCTGAATATTGTGCAATGGCACACACCACTTCTGAGATTCTGTGGATTAAATATCTATTTCCTGATTTTGGCTTTCCTATCACATATGCTATCCAACTGTACTATGATAATTGGGCAATTACCTTCATTGTTAGCAATCATGTCTTTCAGTAAAGGACAAAGAAGCATATTTAAGTGGATTGCCACTTCCTTTGTCGTGCAGTGATAACTCGGTTTTTGCCCACCAAAGAGCAAATTGCATACATTTTCACCAATCCTCTATCTGGAAAAAGATCTTAGGATCTATGCTACAAGCTAGACATAATTGACAATGACACATATGCTCCGGCTGAGGGGAGTATTGAGATGCCTTGTGTTTTTCTTTACTGTATTTCTTTATTAGCTTTTTATACCTTCTATAGTTTCAGGTAATATAGGCCTAAGTATATAGAGTCCATCAAGATTTTGGTACGAATATGTTGTTTCGCTTCCCCTCCTAGACAAAATAAGCATTAGCAAAATCTGGTCCAACCACTATAAAAAGGAATTGCCCGGATTTTGACTGATAAAAGAAAAATTATGCTTCATCAGGGATCAAGAGTCTCATAGATATCAGTATGTATAAGTCATTTATGTGCGCGTGTGTGTGTGCGTGCGTACCTAAATTGCGTTGTTTCGCTTCCCCTCCTAGACAAAATAAAGCATTAGTAAAATCAGGTCCAACCACTATAAAAAGGAATTGCCGGGATTTTGATTGATAAAAAAAATTGTGCTTGATCAGGGATAAACAGTTTCATAGATATCAGTATGTATAAGTCTTTTATGTGTTAGTGTGTGCGCACCCAAATTCCGTTGCACATAAGCCCACACGTGTTGCGACAAGGGATGGCACCTAAAGGAATAGCAAATTCCCCATATCCACACTCAAGCAACATCATTATAGAATGATTTTGAATAATGCAACCATATCTATTTGAAGAAATTGGTTGAGATTTGAAGGATTGCTGCAGAAAATTTCCTGCAACAAGGTATGCCATCCATGTTTCACACACAAACACTAATTATGCAATCCACCCATGGCTTTCTTTGCTCCTAATAGTTGTGACACCGAAACTGTAGCTTCTCGACCAATGAGGTTAGTCATCATCATCATCTAAGCCTAAAACCCAACCATTTCGGGGTCTGCTATGTCACATCTTTGCTTCGTATATTTCAATAACAATTCAACTTTGTCAAGCAGGGTCCTGAATATTTTGGTTTAATTTACAAATATCTCAAAAAAAATGCAGAAATGAAAAAGAAAATATGCAGTAACCAATCTGAAACCCAGTTAGTCCACTATCACTAGTTCACTCAAAAAAAAAAAATGATCACAGATGAACAACAGCCAACCAAAAGGACAAAATGAGGTGGGAAAGGTACCTAAAGCACAGCCAAGAGCCATACCCACCATGCCTCCACCAACAATAGCAACGTCATACTCGGGGATGACACCTTTTATAACGGTGCTCTTTTCGTCCTAATATAGTATGATGTTTCAGTTAGATGTAACAACAACACCCACTTAATAATTCAAAAAAATACTGCAAATATCATTTAATTATGCCTTTTTCACAATCAGAAGATGGTGCTAAACATCTCGTTAAACAAATTAAGCCCAATAGTACATGCTAAACATTAATCTCCTCTTTTAGGACTACAACGTAACAAACATTCAACTTCATAAAAGAAACTTTACAAATTCATAACACTGACATGGACTTGAAAGTTTGACCAGTAAATTCTATACTAGAAGAAAACAAACTAAGTCGGCGTTCTTAATCTGGTGAAAGTGTTAGTATCCAGTGGGAGCAAATTCATTGTTCCAGCACAAGCAGAGTGAAACACTACTCTAGCACAATATTTGGAGAACCCAGCAACAAATTTTCTCCAAATCGAGCCACCCACAAAACACCAATACTACGTGTATACCTACCTCTGTCGCTCGAGCAGAGGCAGCCGCGGTCCCAACCCGTCTGGCGCGAGCGGAAACTGTCGTTATCCCAACTCGTGTCGCGCGTGCAACGGCATTCGCCATCCCAGCTGATGGCGTCGCACCGTTACTAGATCGCAACCAACAGCTTCTCACTTCCTTGTAAACGCAGCGGTTCCTTGGTATGAGTTGTGCGCGTCACCAGTGGTAGTGGCGTCGTCGTGCTGCCGGAGAGGAAGCTAGAAGAGAGTAAATTGCAAAATAGGGTCTGACCTTTCCCCGGACATCAATAGTCCGATCGGCAACGCGATGCTTTCCATCGCCGATAAGTTGACGCGCCGAGGTATACTGTGAAAGTTAGACCCGACGTTCACTGCTGTTATCAAATCACAATTTTAGACTCGTTAACTAGCTACTGTGAAATATGCAAAATAGGGCCCTAAGATAGGTTGCGCCGAGGTATACTGATGTTATCAAATCACAATTTTGGACTCGTTAACTAGCCGCTGTGAAAGTTGACCCGACGTATCTATACTATATAGGAAAGCCCGTCTGGGGTTTTTCCTGCAATTTTTTCACTCATTTTTACATATTACGAACCAACCCTTGGCTCTGGTAGAGAAGAGGGGTTCTTTGAAATCAATATCCACGGTCTTCTATTGTAAACTGTGTGAGGGATTCTTTGTAAATTTTATACTATTTTCTGCGAGAAGGTTCGAGCAATCCGCATGTGTGGCAATCCAGACGGACATCCGCTCCCTCCACTCGCCTTTCCTCATGCCGATCGCCTACCTCTGTATCTCGGTGTAGCGTTTCGCGTGTCCCATTCGCGGCCACTAACACACTGCACACTTTGGAAGGGAGACGAGGTAGAAATTGAAAAGCATGCACTGTGGGAGAACGAGGGACACACCGGGGCTGGACTAGGTGTTGCAATATTGGCACTGTTGTGGCTCGCAACAATCATTTTGGCCGCAACGGCTGTGCCACACCTCTCCTACGACGATTAGGAAGCCAGCCGAGCGGCAAGGTTGAGGGCTCACTGCTTGTCCCCAATTAGGAGGCACTTATCCCCAATTGGGAAGCACCTGCTCACGAGATTGTTGTGATATGATTTGTCCAAGACTTTCTCTTCCAGTAGTGCATATTGGACTCAAACGCGAGACTGAGGTTTGTTTTATTGCTCAATTTGATTTTTAGCTACAAAATCTGAGAATATTGAAGACAAAAAAAACGGTCTCCCCGTCTCCGCAACACCGCCTCTCCCTTTTGTTGATTGCTAGGGTCAGCATAGAGGAAGTCTGAGCAGGTTGTTGATAACCACCGGAGGCAAGTTTTAATGGTTTTCTAATGCGGCCAGTTACTTTCTCGTCGGATGTATACCTTTGACAGTTCCAGTGGAGGCTGGTACCACTACTGTGAATCTGACTTTGCTTGAACCGTAAGACATGGTCCATAGGGTCTCCTTCTCTTCTGAGTTTGGTTGTTCTCAGACTGGCGTCGACATCCCAAACGGAGATATAAATGGGTCAAATATCATCCACCGGGATTGCAATATGTGATTGATGATTATGTATATTGTTGAAGAGATATATGTCTCTCCAATTATTTACACATAAGTAGAAAAAGTGAATATATTTCTTTGATAATTTGCACATTGTGGATGGGTTCATTGTTGCGCTTCTTTGAATTGCATAAATACATTGCAGCTAACGATCTTTTTCACATTGTGTTATTACAGTTAAATGTGACTTCTATTGCCAGTTTAAGATGCATTATTGTTGCAGATTTTCTACCCAATTCTTGGGCTTATATATCATTTCTTTTATATGTCACTCGCATTGGTGTAATAACTAATCAATAAGCAATGCTATGCACCCAATTCTTGGGCTTATATATCATTTCTTTTATATGTCACACGCATTGGTGTAATAACTAATCAATAAGCTATGCACTATGCAGGAAAAATAAAAAAAGAAGCCAGGGATATATGTTGAAGAAATGAAGAACCAAGGAGGAAGAAGAAAAGAAGGCACGTGTCGAAGCCTTGTGAGGATGTTTCTAAGGTTGAGGAACATGCCGCCATGTATAATGCCACTTGGTTCGTTCCAAGGAAAATTGTTAAGTGATTTGGGGACTAATGACAATATTTGGGATTGTGTGAGAGAAGAAAGAATGCTTGCTCAACAGAATTGTTTCTCTGTGCTCTTTGCATGAATCATTTATCCTTTTGAGGATTGAAGATAAAGTTTGAATTAAATCCAAATTGTTACTCATCGTGCGTACTTTATGGGAAGTAGAGAAGAAGATGCATATGTACAACTGCTTTGGTACCACTATTTTCATAGTGTGCTTCAAAACTACCAAACTTAAAGGCTTTATTCAATTTGAGGGGGCATAGTCCTTTTTGTAGCCGTTTAGCCGTTTGATCGTAAGGTTATTTTATGGTTGTTAAAATTTATCCAGGTACCCAATACGATTGGAAGAATGATCTTGTGTATGAGAATTTAACGGTTGTATTTACATGTAAGTTCTCTCGTCATGTAATCATACATAGTTCGACCATTTGAGTTCTCTCGTGATGTATTCAATACATAGCTCGACCATCTTAATATATATATAAAAAATACCGATCGCTAGATAGTTTCTACGATGACGTCTCGTGTGATTATGTAACGGAGGTCCCACTACTATTTTGGTAATTTTCAAGCCCGTGCAACGCACGGGTTTAAAGCTAGTAGTTGTATAAAAAAGTACGTGGAAGGGTAAGGCTACAATGTTTTCCATTATATTTAAATTTATAAATTGATCATGGGGTTTGGCTGCAGTTTTTGTATTTTTTTTATGTTACAGATTGGATTTTGCATATTTTTGGTAAACATGTATGTTAGAGTGAGCATACCATGAACTTGGATGTAATTTTTAGTCTTTATTTTCTTAAAACTACAATTTGATCATTAAAGTTCTACGCTTATTTATTGAAATTATAAATTGGTTTTTAAATTTGATTGTAATTTTTAACTTTACTTTAATTCAAAAATTATTATTTATATATTCAGATAAGTTGTATGTTACAAGTATTGTGGGATCTGACTCCCTTAATGGACTTTGTACGACGATTGGGATTCAGAGTGTGAGATATCAAGGTTAGAGGAGGTGGATGATGTAACCACTATGACATGTCGACATCGAAAAGGATCATATAGTGGTGTTTTTGTCAAGGAAGTGGTTGTTGTTCTCTTAGTTATGTGGGGAGTCAGGGTCGAGTCATTATTTATCTTATTGTTCCCTTTTACTTCATATTTTTCTTCGTTAACATTATGTTTGGTATTACACTGATTCACTATTTTATCACCTTTGATAGTACCAACGACCCTTGTTCCAGGCAAGAGAGAATTAGAATGGTTATCCAAGCGATGAACCCCAACAAAACCACTAGGACAGATGCATAACTGCAAAACTGTGATGCTGGAATGTAGGTAAACTATGTCCCAACAAAAGAGGAGGAGGAGATGGTCATGTCCTTTTGTCATCCACCATGTCCATTCCATATACCATCATCGCCCCTACCAATATGTCAAATGCAGCTTCTTCCTTCCCCCACATAGTGGCCCAAATTAAATATGCCAAAACCCAAATTGCTTAATTTTCTCTTAGATTGTAGGATTAGGGATATGAGGTGATCAAGTGGACTAGCTCAAAAATGACTGAACTTTTATTTTATCTTTTTTAACTAGAACATATAATGATTGTGTATGTGCATGTACCTACAATACTTATACAACTACAAGAATTTCTCTTCTTCATCACTTACTTTTAAGATGTAAGAAGAAAAAATAACGAATTGTAATATAATAAGTGAAATTGCATTGCTTTGACAGCACTAGTATAATACTTTCTTTCCAACATTGAAGGACCTAGAGTAGATAGGGGTTGAGAGTAACTAAATTTACACCAAGAATTCTTAATCTTTGGTGTCATGACTCTCATGATGTGTTGCTATCTTCATAGTCAATAGGGATGCTTAAATCTTTTACAATAGAGTGTGGTCTACTTGCTCATTGAATAGAAGTTTGTCGAGTAGTCAAGATAGTGTAGATATTATTGTTTAATTAGACACAACATATGTGATAAAATCATGGAATTTAAGTAAAATTAAACAAGAAATATTATAAATTTCCAAATGTTTAGCCCCGGGGTTTAACGTGTTAGGGTGAGTCTATTAGTGGCTCTACCTAGGAGGAGTTCCTCGTCATAAAAAAAAGTACTATAAATCATACAACATGTTCAAATATAAAAATAATTCTAAGTGGTATGTTTGTGGATTTGATTTCCTAATCTTATGTATATTTTGAATACATGGAGCCACATGAAGTGTACCACGAGCATGTGAAAGTATCATAGTTGTTGACACTCTATTTATAAGTTTGCTTGGTTCAGTTTCTAAATGGATGAAGTCGTGACAAGTGTGAATCCAAAAAATGGAAGAATTGGATGTGGATATGCAAACAAACTTCAAAGTCAGATCATATCAATTACTAGAAGGCGCTAAAGGTCAACCTAGAGTGAGAGTAAGAAGTATGACATTGTAGATCCATGAATAGCGTCACTATAGATGTCAAGCTATGGAAAAGATGATTTGATGCAATAATCAACATATCGAAAGGATCACAAGAATTTTGACTACATCTGTAATCAAATATTAGCATACAATTCTAGAATTTATACGGTTGACAATTTCTTGATGGATTAGCCTAAGACGACCCTATGTCTCTCATGATTAGATGTTGTTTTTGTATACTTTAGACATCAAATTCTCTAAATAGGAAGTTTGTTGACTAGAATGGAGTTCCAACTGATGAATAGTCTATTACAAAATACCTTACTTGGACATTGTCACGAGGCCCTGATCTGAGACCTAAGACAAGATTTTCAGCTCAAGTTCATATAGTGCCACCTAAGCAATGTGCCCACATGAGCTAACTCGACATGATAGGGTCAACTTTTCATTTCAAGTCCATATAGTATCACTTGATTTATGTGTGCATGGGAGCCAAATCGTGCAGGACACCCACCTATTATGTGCCCTACCATTCCACCCATTTTGGGTCAATCAGACACCTTGTTTTAGCTTATTGAAGACCCTAGAAAAGGGTGCAATAATTATGTGTCTCGTGTCACACACTTACTCGCTGTGATCAAGACAACTAAGATGTGCCCAAAATATGTCTAGAAACTTCAGAAGGAGGGTTCCCATTTAATGTGCACCCCACGCCTAACATGTTTGGAGAACTCTATAGGGAGGGCACCCATTTAAAGTGTGCCCCTGGATCCAAGTTGCCTTTGAGGCTCTCCACTTGAGTCCTAACCCTAGATAATCCTCAACTATATAAATTTAACTCGTGTTTGCCATTTACAAATATTGGAATCTTGTGGATGCCCAAAGGCTATAAAAATAAGATTGAGACATCCAAGTTGTCATTTTCAAAGGTTGGCATCAAGGATTGAGATTGAACTTCTTAGAGAGCAAGAAAATGTTGGAACCTAGGGCTAGATATCAAAAAAAGGATTGTCACCACCTCTTTTTGAGACCCAAACACCTAGACCTTTTTGGTGGTATACCTTGAGAGCCAGTCATATGATGATTGCAATGCTACATCCTATAATTGATTTGATTATTAATAAAGGAAATTCCAATTATTTTATTTGTTTCAATATGAGATAGTAAATAAATATAATAATGTCTTAAGAATGTATGACTCTGACACATGATTTTAGGTTAAGCACATGAATATGAGATCATGTGTATGTTAAGAGTATTCATTCTTGTCTGAGTACCTCGTCAGATATGATTGTGGGAATTAGGACAACAATAATACATTAAGACCGGTATGTGTGTTGATTGATGACTACATCTCATTAGTCATGATATTGGATATCAAATCAAACACATAGGTACTTATTATGAACAATTGTATTGGACAAACCCACTCTGGGTGTGATACATGGAAGCCAATAATAGAGGTTAAAATTACATCTCAATGTGTTAGTGGTGATTGTGGTCCTTAGACCTAAAATCACTATAGTGATCACATGTTGTTCAGTGTACTTTAACACTACCCAATGTGACCTTGAATAAGGGTTTCTATACAAGTAGTGCTTAGGTGAGCGATGCATGTGGATTACTATGAGTGATGTAGATGTAATTTTTCCCTCCTATTGGAGTTATATCATGTCCACTTGATGAGTGAGATATGAAATGTATGACAATGCTCATGTGAGTCAATATATGATATTGATCTTATGTGTATCTTAAATAGTCTACTCTAGATCAAGAAACAAAGATTGAACATTAAGAGGATGACGTTTCCATGCCTCAGATTCAATCAGAATATCAGAGACAAACAATTACCATAACACTTGTCACAATACCAGGTTTAAGTTGTTCTCCAACTTCTCTAGTTACATGAGTGGCAATGTAGTCTTGCTAGATACCAATCATTTCTTGTGAGGTTGTAATTTGATTATGTACATCACTATCAATGCAATGTGGAGCCTATAGGGTCACACATATTGGATGAACTGGAATATGAGTATATTTATGAACATGCTTGAAAATGTTCCCAAATATATTGATTAACTAAAATATTTGGATAATCAACTAGAACAATATTGGAATAAAAATCCAAGACAATTGGTTAAAAGGTCAAACCCATTTTATTGGACCTAAAAACTTATGTGATTATTCGACCAACTAATCATGAGCGATTGGTATGGGTCGCTAATCAAGTGACTAAAAGCTAGATAATCGATTAATATGATTAATTGATCAATTAATTAATCAACTAATTAATTTGATTAATTGATTAATTAATTAATGGTGTGATTTCTTAGTTCCTTTTGGCTTTCCATGAACAACTCACTTTAAACGCAGTTGTTGCCTTTTCATTTCCCAGGGTTTTGGAAACTCTACTTCCTTGCCTTTCTTAATTAAAGGGGCATGACATCTAGAACACATCGACACACTCTTGTACGTGAACTCTAGTCATCATTGTCACTGAGAGAGGGAGAGAGAAAAGGAGAATGATTGTGACACTAGCACATAACTAAGAGAGAGGTTGCTCCTTCCTACCATCTCAAGTAGCACAATGAGGAGTTCAAGTCCATCTGTTGGGGTACGTAGAGATGAAGGCACCATGCGAATGCATTTGGAGGACATCTTTGAGGATCATCTATGCACGCAAGGACCAATGCATAATGTTGCATGAGGAGGACATCATTGGACTTGTTGCATGCCAAGGTATAACCTCATGCACTCTCTTTCCAAATACATTGTTGTCTATGAGATTATCTTATAGGAAATGTAGACCTATTAAATGGGTGGGTGGGTTGGGCTTGGGTTGGGTCATTGCGGGTTTGGATCTCATGGGTGTGGGTCAAAAAGATGCATTTCTAAAAGGGTCAAAGAATGAGAAATCCAAACCCGACCTAGCGAGTTGTGGGTCACCCATGGGTGCCCATATAATATGTGTTCAATAAACAATTATTTTGTATTTTCCTATTGTAATGGTAAATGAAGACTATTTGTTAGAGTTTTTACATGATATACAACACAAGCACAACCGACTACTATACATTATCACTATCAAATAAAATAGTATGTTATACTTTTTATGACCATTCAATCACATACATATTTTTAAGTAACATTCTCCAATGTATAATTATAATTCTCTAATGTATAATTATGATCAATAAACTAGAGTTATTAACTTGTACAGTGACTCTAGATTAAGTTTGATAGAATGATTAGATAATGTAGTAGAGTTGGATTTATTTTTCCCATTATATCTCTCTCATATCAAATCTTGTTGGGCGGGTTGAGTTTAGATTGGTGCTCCTTTATAATTAATGTTAGCAGTACATCATCTTATTTATCTAAGTACTAGTATATCATTATATTTACTATTATATAAGTAATTTATTTAGGTGGGTCACCCGCGGATGCTCGCGGGCCACCTGTGAAACCCGCTCAATAAATGGGTGGGTATGGGTTTGGGTAATTTTCAACGGGTGGTAAATTTCATCAACCAAATCTGACTTAAACGGGTCGACCCATGGATGTCCGCAGATTTTGACCAATTATGATAGGTCTAAGGAAATGTGGAGAATTTTCGTTGTTTTTGTTGCCTCCATGATTCCTAACAAATAACAATGGTATCAAAGTCATGTTGATATACATATATTTGGATTAATACCGATCTAATTGGGGTTTTCTACCTATTCTGTGTGGTTGCATGTGATGGTAACTGTAAACTGATAATGTTCATATCTGACTAAAATTCCACATACTCTGCATGTCTTTTTTTTTACTTGACGGATGGGGTCGACTAAAATTTTCTGGTGCAAGAAAGTGAAATTCCTTAGACCTTTTATGGGCATTGTCTATGAGACCCCATGAAGGAAGATTCCCCTCAATCCCCACTCACTGACCAGGGTCCCAGCGTAGGGGTGTTATCCCTATGTACCCTGCATTGTCTGTGTGGGAATCAAAAATTATTTTATGTAGAATGTACCCCATTAAAAGTCTATAATATTTAATATAATATATATATGATAGATACACCTATAAGATCATGCATGTTGCCTTCAAAATGTGTTTTCTGTGGTAGTTGTATGCATGGTCATGGCCTTAGATCTCTTTTGTGCATGTTGTGAATAAATGTGAATGATTGTGCATGGATCATTTTATATAAGTATTTATCTTGTATTTTGATCCTCATCTTTTCTTTCCAAATGTAATTAATTATATTCCCTTTAAACTCCCCTAGATTAGTTTTGAAGGACTTGGCATGGCGAGGCAGCTTGAAGATCCAACTCCAAGGAAAGTCTATGGAGTTGTTCACTATGATGATGACCAAATATAGCTTCATATGGATGCTTACTGGTTGATGTTGCATGAAATGCAAAGGACCTTAGGTGGACAGTAATCATTTGTGTCTCCAAATGATTATATTAGTATGGTCATAACCAATATTTATATGTTTGTAGATTGTATGTTTGTGGATATATATAAGTATGTGGTGTTTGAATATATATATATATATATATATATATATATATATATATATAGAGAGAGAGAGAGAGAGAGAGGGAGAGAGAGAGGAGAGAGTCAGGCTAGAATACACTTGAGTGTATTCAGAGCAAAATACACTCAAGTAGTTTTTCATGATGCAATATTTTTTTGAAAAATATAATCCGTTGATTTTTCAAACATCTTGTGAATAGACCACACGCAAAATTTGAGAACATTTGGAAATTTATAGTTCATGTTATAAATACTGTAAAAATTATATATTTCAAATTAGTTTCACGTGTTGATTTTGTTGCCCTTGGATGAGTGACTTACCCTCATCCAAATGGGCTCAAAATTTGTATGTAGCCTAATTATAGTATGACGGTGAAGATAAAAGGTTTACATTTTGCAAAAAATAGTCTTGATATGCAAACTCACTTAAGTGTATTCATGCGATTTGTACACTCGAGTGTATTCTAGCCTGACTATATATATATATATATATATATATATATATATATATATATATATATATATATATATATAACCATTTAGTTAAAATATTAAGTCTTAGATAATTTCCAATGTGTAGCATACAAGGAAACCTCGATCGACTATGTGTCGGCAAGCCAAAGTGTGGTGCGTTGTCTATCTTGGGGAAGTGTGAGAATAGATATGCAGGCATTCCAAAGTAGGATATATATTCTATTGTGTTGCCCTTTAGGTTGGGCTTAACTAGGTGATCTTAATATGATTAAGCACCTAGAAGCATATAGATGAGATATGACAAAGTGTTGTGGATCCATATTTCAAGAGTTGTATTAGATGCAATTCGCAAGTGTTGTTTACCTAAATAATCAAATTGTGGGTGATCATCCAAAGTTGACTTATAAACTGATGAAATACATATCTTGTCCACTAGAAGATTGTTCTTTGCAATCTTCCAAATTAATAGTGAGGGCTAGTAATTTGATATAAAATAGTTGGAGTGATATTTTAATTAAAGACCAAATCAATATTCATAAAATATTTTCAAATCAATATATTGACTCGTAAAAATATGTCTTTATAGATTAAATGGCAAACAACAACAACCACTTTTTGTTGTAATTAGTCGTTGAGAAGGAAAACTTAATGGAAATAACTTCCACGACCAGTTCAGGACAATGAGAATTGTTCTCACTCATGAGCATGAGTCTATGTCTTGGACACACCAGTACCATAGAAACCAACTTCAAATGTGCCTAGGGTGGATAGGAATGCTTATCTTAAGCATGTTGATGACACAATAAACATAAAAATCCTCACTACATGTTGCATGAACCATAAGCTTCAAAAGCAACATGAGAACATGGGAGTTATAGAGATAGTCACACATCTCTATAAGATATATCAAGAACATGCAAGGCAAGAGAATTATGATGTTTCCAAGACATTGTTTAAGTGCGACATGGAAAAAGGTGATCTTGTCGAGCCTCGTTCCCTCAAGTTAATTGGGTATGTGGAAAACCTAGAAAGATTGGGATTTCCTTTAGGCCAAGTATTGGCCACGATGTGATCATGCAATCGTTGTCAAGATCATATATCCAATTTGTTATGAACTACAACATGAATAACTTTCTCAAGTCATTGATAGAGTTTCTTGGCGTGTTGAGAACTGTTGAAGCACAAATGAAGAAAGACAAGTGCAAATTCGTGTTGATGGTCAACAAAGAAAGGGGGAAACCCAAGGGTAAATGCAAAGGAAAGAAAGGTTCTAAAGTTGGACAAAAGTCTATATCTTATACACTTAGAGTAAAAGGAGGAGTGAGTAAAGCATGCAACCACCACCACTGTCACTAGCCTGGACATTGGAAAAGGAATTACCCTCTACTTTGAGGAGTTGAAGAACAAGAAGAAGGGATAAAGATCTCCACTTTAGGTATTTATGTTGTTGAGATAAATTTATGTACTTCATCCTCATGGGTATTATAAATCATATGTGGATCTCACATATACCTAAATATGCAAATTTATCTACTTCATCATCACATGTATTAGATATTAGATGTGGATCTCACATATATCCAAATATACATGATCCAAAAGAAGTAGACCCTTAAAGAAGGGAGAGATAGAGCTACATGTTGCAAATGGATCAAGAGTTTTTACTACTGCTATAGGAACCCAATGTTTATATATGCTAATAGAGTTAGAGAATGGCTATTATGTACATGCTATAAATAGGAACATTATTTCTATTTCTTGTTTGGACAATAATGGATTTTAATTTCATATTCAGAATGGTCTATGTTCTATTTATAAAGGTAATATCTTGTATGGTAGTGCCCCTATGTCTTATGATCATTACTTATTAGATATTAAAACAAGTGTTTACAACATAAATAATAAGAAGCTTGAACTTGATGACTTAAACAAAACCTATCCATGGCATTGTCATTTAAGCCATATATTTGAGAAGCGCATTTCTAGACTCCATAAAGATGGATATCTAGACTCATTTGATTTGAATAATTGAGACATGTCGACCTTGTTTATTAGGAAAGATGACAAAAATGCCTTTTACTGGTAAAAGTGAAAGGGTAAGTGACTTATTAGGACTCGTACATACTAATGTATGCAGACCGTTTAGCAAATTTTCTAAAGGTGCCTATCACTACTTCATCATGTTTATGAATTACCTTAGTAAATATGGTTATGTGTGTCTAATGAAATACAAGTCTAAATCCATTAAAAAGTTCAACAAATTCATGAATGAAGTACAGAACCAACTCGGCAAGAGTATTAAAATACTCAGATCTTATCGAGGTGGGGAATACTTGAGCCATGAGTTTGAGACCCTTCTATGGGATTGTGGTATTGTATCACAATGGACTCCACCTGGAACACCACCACATAATGGTGTATTAGAAAGATAAAAGCGCACCCTGTTGAACATGGTACAATCAATGATGAGTTTTGTTGATCTTTTGGTTTCCCTTTTGGGATATGCTTTAGAAACCACAATGTTTACACTTAACCACTGATAAGTGCATATTAATCCATCCTAATTGCATATAGTTCTCTCTTTAAAAAAATTTCATTATTATTATTTAGTTTTAAAGTCAATTTATCTAGTTTAGCTTTTCTCCATTTTATTTGGATTTTTTACTAGTTTTGGCTAACTTATGTAGGGAAATGATCAAATCTATCCAAAGCCCAGTCTCATGAGCCGACTAACTCAGATCATGAGTTGACTGACTCATATCACTAGCCAATCGACTCAGATCATGAGTGGATCAACTCAACCAAATCGTCATTCCCAATAGCCATTCTAAGGTTTCATCAAATGAAAAAGACATTAAAGCCAATCGACAGACTCAGATCTCGATTCGATTGACTTGTGCCCAGATCTAGTCAAAATTTCAAAATAAGATGTCCATTGTTGCAATCAAACTTTGGTCAAAGAAGTTATATAGCCAATCAACCAACTGGACCCCAAGTATATCGACCTGCACACCATCGCCAAGCCATTTTTAGGGTTTTTTCCCTTCCCTTCCCTTCCCCCTATAAAGGAGGGGGAACTCCAAAGACAAAGGATCACATTTTCTATCCCCTAGAGGTCCCCATAGCCATGTTCTTGTTCTCTTTCTATTATGTCTAAGCAGTTCCCTACCGGGGCATGGGGACTAGCCCCATAGCATGTTCTTATTCGATATAATCGACTCCAATGTTTAGAATACTTTCCCTATATTTCTTCTATGATTGTTGGTTGAATTGATATACTCTTGTGGGATGATGTGATGTCGGATCCCCACAATAATGAAGCCATGATCCCTTAATTTGCGATGTTATATTTTTATACATCTAATCTCATATTGTTTTCAGATAGAATGATTATATTCTTGTGGGGCCGTCACGATCTCAGATCCTCACAAGAGTGAACCCATGATCTCTTGACAATATATGTTGGAGTTTGTGATCATCCTACTTGATGACTTGTTTTTCTATAGCTTATGGCGACGTGATCATCTAACCTATAAGTTTGAATGTCAAAATGGAGATCACATTATTCTCGATGAGATCTCGAACATGATATGTTGGACGATTGGAAGAGGATCCACAAACATCAGGATCAATAAGTTTGTGGGAAGTCCGATCCTTGTGAGATTTGTGATCTGAAAGGACACAAAACCACATGGTCCTAATTTGATTACTAATGTTAGGAGTTGAATTGTTGAATAAAAGCATGGCTTTAGTGGTGATCCCCCGGACCCCCAGTACCCTTTATCACTTGATTATTTAGTTTGTTTTTGCATTCTTACTTTCTAGTTTTAGCATAATAAAACTCTCAACAAATCAGATTTTCCTTCTTGTTCTCACGATTGGTTTTGGATTTCAACCCTCTTTTTTTTCCATTGGATCGATACCTTACTACTAGAAGTTGACTCATTGTTTGCAAAGAGTTGACTGCATTTTTAGAAGATTAAACTCTAGGAATTTTCCTAGTGGTTTGGTGTGCAAACAACCCACATCAACTGTGTACCTTCAGAATTGGTTCAAAAGACACCATGTGTGATATGGACTGGGAGATGTCCCAATGTGTCTTTCATGAAGATTTGGGAATGTGAACTTATGTCAAAATAGTTTTTGAAAAGCATGGATCCAAATCAGATTAATGGTATTTTGTTGAATATTCTATGGAAACTAAGGGATATTATTCCTACATTCCATATGACAACAAAGTATTTATTGCTAGAACTACTATATTCCTTAATAAGAATTTTTTTCTAAAGGAACCAACGGGAGGAAATTAGAAATCAATGATGTTATAGACCAGCAAGGATACATTGAACCTATGGAGGTACACAAAAAAAGAAGAATCACAAGTAGCTGTTGAATCCCAAGTTCCTCATGTAACACAAGAAACTCGAAGCTTTAATAGGACACGCCTTAATCCAGAGAGTTTTGGGTTTCTCTTGACTCAACAAGTTGATATGTTGGCCAAGAATGATGATGAGCCAACAACCTATATTGAGGCCAGTAAGTGAACATATTCTGAGAAATGGCTAAAAGCCATGAGATCTGAGATGGACTCCATGTATGCCAATAAGGTATGGACTTTGGTGGATCCACCTGAAGGGGTGAAACCCATACGATGCAAATTGGTCTTCAAAAGGAATACTAACATGGATGGTAATGTAGAAATCTACAAATGGCAATTGGTTGCAAAAGGTTTCGAGCAATTTCAAGGTGTTGACTATGATGAAACTTACCCATATCACACCGAATAAGTCTTCGGAGCTCAATGTCCAAGCTCTTTTGAAGAGAGGGAAAGTATGAGTAAGATTTCATATGCATCTACAATTGGATATATCGTGTATGCAACATTATGTACATGTCCCAATGTCTCGTATGTTTTGAGCATGATGAGTAGGTATCAGTTAGATCCCAGTGAAGGCCACTGGACTTTTGTAAGGAACATCCTTAAGTACTTGAGAAGAATGAAGAATCAATTCCTCATTTACAGTAGTGAGGAAGAGTTGGTAGTAAAGGGTTACACTAAAATGAGCTTCCAAACAGACAAGGATGATTACAGACTGTAATCAAGTTTTATATAGTATCTCAATGGTGGAGTTGTAAGATGGAAAAGTTCCAAGCAAGAGAAATGACTTCTTCTACAATAGAATGTGAGTACATTGCTACCTCAAACATAGAAAAGGAAGATGTATGGATTAAGAAGTTCATTAGTAAACTAGGATTAGTTCCATTGATTCATGACGCATTGGAGCTACTCTATGACAACAATGGAGGTATTACACATGCTAAGGAGTCTAGATCACATGTTCCAAGAACATACTACAACGTTACCATCTCATATGAGAGATTGTACAACAAGGAGATATCAAGATTTGCAGTTTACCAATCAAAAGCAATGTTGCTGACCCTCTAACAAAAGCAGATTCATAATAAAAGCATGATGGTCATGTAAGATCGCTTGAAATGAGATTCATGAGTGATTTGATCTAGTACAAGTGGGATATTGTTGGTGGCATTCCCTAAAAGCCAATCATATGATAATTGTAATGGCACATATTGTAGTTGATTTGATTATTAATGAAGGCAATTTTGACTATTATGTTTGTTTCAATATGAGATGATGAGTAAATATAACAATGTCTACGAATGTATGACTCAATGACATGTGATTTCAAGTTGAGGACCTAAACATGAGATGGTGTCTATGTTAAAAGTGTTCATTCTTATCTTAGTCCCTGATCAGATATTATCTTGGAAATTAGAACTCATACATTAAGACCAGTATGTGTGTTGATTGATGACTACATCTCATTAGTCATGATATTGGATATCAAATCAAACACATAGATACTTATTATGAACAAGTGTACTGGACATATCCACATTGAGTGTGATACATGGAAGCTAATAATGGAGGTCAAAATCACATCTCAATGTGACAATGATGATTGTGGTCCTTAGACCTAAAGTCACTACAATTAATCAATTATCACATGTTCTTAGTGTGCTTTAACACTACTCAGTGTGACCTTGAATAAGGGTTTCTATACAAGTAGTGCTTAGGTGCATTGTGAAGCATGTGGATTATTTTGAGTGACTAATGAACACATATTCTTCCTAGTTTTAGTTACACTTTTAGCTTGGTTTTTCATCCATTTCCCTCATTTCACTTTAGAACTAGCTTACATTTATGTTTTCATAATTTTATCTCAATGTATAGGATTTTGATCCTTTTCTCTGGTTTCGATAGCAGTCTTGAGATTCATTGCATGGTAGGAATTTAGGAGGTTGTGGTCCCACTCACTAACTAGCAAATACAAGAAACTTTTGAATAATTAGATCATATCTTTGAGGATTTGTTCCTTCGTCGATTATTAAAGCCATCAGTTTGCATAAGACCAACTATGCCATTGATTTTTGTTAATCTACCCTTCCATAGGCCGATGAATCCTTTTTTGAGGCCTTCCGGGTGCATACCCTTTGACACCCGACAATTGCCCCCACCCCCGGGGGTGGGCTTACATTTGCCTAGCCATAAATTTACATGTTCTGCCCTTCTTTTGGTTGACAACCAAAGGAATCTCATCACCCTCTATAGATGTTCTCCTTTTGATGATTTTCTACATTCTACTATCCAAGGTTCCACTACACACACATATTGATGGCTGGCTGGACTCTATATTCTAAAGTTTGCCCTACACACAATAACTGATGGTTATTCCTATTTGCATCTTCTAATGGAACATTTTCTCGCCTTCTGATGGAATCTATGCTTAGTCAACTGATGGTGTTCTTGATTCAATGATAGAAGGAAATCCTATCATGCCTTTCGATTATCATCTCTCCATGATCCACCTGACTGTTCACCTACCATAGGTATTTCTGAACTCCAAAATACCCTTCATCTACTAATGAAGTTAATGGAGGTTGTGGACCCTTCACCTTCCTTGCATCATTGCAGTCTCTTCACCTCCATGGCCACCATGTGTTAACTCAGAGGTGGTTGGGAAGGGCTCGAAACCCCAACCTCCACCTATAAATAGAAGATGACTGCCAACAGATAAGGGAATCAACATTGACGCCGCTAGGGTGAAGCTATTTTCACTTTGTAAAGACCCAGTCTCTACTTATTAAACATGATAAACAAATCATCAAAAGTGTGGCAGCGGAAGAATTAAATCTTGACATTATTCAAATGTATAAAGAGTACATTATAAAATTTTCCCAAATGGGAGTACAACTTTATACAAGCAACTACAAGGATCTAGGTAGAGGAAGACTTAACTAAAACAACATTGTCTCCAAACTAAACAACTACATAACATAAAAGCAAACATGATCACTCAAGCTATATATTCCTTTCTTCTTTCTTATCCTATCCTTAGCTTTAGGTTCACCAAGCTTCCATGCGCACTCTGATCCTATCCTGGATGGTTGGGGTCATCCAGCAAGAGAAAGATAAACAAGGTATGTGTTAATAAAAAGGAATAGGACAAATAATAATAAAAAGCTTTGCAATATAAAAGATTCTCTACAATAATAGATTTCAAAAGAAATGAGGCAAATATATGAATATGAGAGAGAGAAACTGCCACATTTAAATATCAACAATTATCACATTTGCATGAATATAAACTATGACTCAACATCCTCTCAATGTAGGGTGAGGCACCTACCGGACCTCACCAATGGCAGGGGGACTAAAACCCCAGTGCCTAAAAAGTGGCAGGGGGACTAAAACCCCAGTGCCTAATGTATAAAATGGCAGAGGGACTAAAACCCCAGTGCCCGGCAGGAGGACTAAAACCTCAGTGCCCTGTGGGTGGTTTGTACTCATGTACACTACATTGTCAATTGGCCAATAACTATATCATGCATAAACATTCACTTGGCAGCATAGTGAAAAGTAACAAGATTGCAACATAGCATTGGGAATAAAACCCAAGAATAAACAAATAGGCCATCATAGGCCACAACCATATCCAAGAGTTCCAAGAATTAAAAGAGTCAACAAGCATCAACATTATACAATGTTCCAAATATTTCAAAGGGATAAGCCAACATAGGCAATAACAAGATTACAACATTTCCATGTAAAGGAGGCAACATATGTAGTAGCATGATTCACATGTTCTAAAGAATGAGCCACAATGGCATTAGAAGCATAAAATAAGTAAAGAGCCAAATATGCATTTAGGAGAATAAAAAGGCTAGCACAATAATGATTGTGGGGTTGGAAAAGACCCAACTGAGAGATTAGGATTGTTTGCACAATAATCATTCACATTCATCCATAGAGATCACATATATGAATAGGGTCCGCATAATAGGAGTCACATACATAGGAGCCACATACCACAAATAGGCATCACATACAAAACAGGGCTCACATACATAGGAATCACATACCTTAGATTATATACATTACCATCACATCCACCAAACAGATTGTATCACCATACCATTAATCCTAGTTATAAACATAGCACATGCATTAATATATATAAAGACATAAAGCATAGGAAAAACCCTAATTTTACAAAACCACGATTTAGGGTTCAAAACCAAGCCCAAACGATTGGTCTTATTCTCATGAATAAGAAAACATATTTTATTTTACAAAATAGAGTTAAAATGAATTAGTTATGTATTTTAAAACATTTAACCTACTAAAAATGCCAACCAAAGCAAACTTCGGAAAAACCTTGAGAATCAGGTCTCAAAAATCATAAAATCAGATTCTACGTTAAAAATCCTTTCCATCAACTATTTATTCATATTTTTCTGACCAATGGTTGATTTACTATGAATTAAGTAAACCTGACCAATCAGAAATTAGGAAAACTATAGAGTGACAGTAATTTAAATCAAAATGTAACTCGATGTAAATAATAGAGGAAATGACTAAACTACCCTTGCTTGTTAAATCAAATCAATTAAACGACGAGGGCAGAAGAGTCATTTGCACAAATCCATTGCTTTCCAAGCGAGAAACAAAACCTGGGGTGAAAAGTCGATACTGCCCCTGCGATCTGAAGCAAAAGATGGCATCAGTGGGGGACTCCAGAGTCATCTCACCTCCAGGTATGTTGCTGCTTCGAGCCATGGCTCGAGCAACACTCTGGAATCGTGACAACTTGGTCCCGATGGCCACTGAGGCACTGCCGCTGCCACCGGAGATCGGGGACAAATTCCCCAGAGTCTCGCGGTCACAGAGGTTCACAAGAAGCGAAGTCGCATGCTCAACAACACAAGAACCGGGCCGGAACAGGGAGAAAGAGGTCGGGGCCAAACTTAAGGAAAACAGGGCGGAAGGGTACTTCCGAAGACTCCAACAGGATCACGGAAGCAAATCGTAGAGAATGAAGGTTTCGGTTAGGGCGGAGGAGCAAGGAAACTCAAAAACGGTCGGCGGAGCTCACCGGCGGTCTATAGGACCCGGTGATCTAGAGCACCACGAGGAAAACAGGGAGTAGGAGAAGGAAGTCGAGGATCCGTAGGTGCTTACCGAGGTCCCAATTGGGCCCGAGGTGGTCGGAGGTGCAAGCCGGAGGTCGTCGTTGCTGGGGAAGGTAGAATGAGTAGGTCAGGCTGCCTCGGGCATGGAGAGGTGAAATTGGTTGAGGTAATGGAAAGCTCGAGACCTAAGGGTGCTCGACGGCCCATTAAATAGGTGCGAGAGGGGCTGCGGATCTCTCTGCAACTCCTTGGTGGAGAGGAGGGGAAGAGCCTAGGTTGGGCGTTTTCACATTTAGGTAGATGTAGTAAACGAACTATGGCTCGATGGAATCGGCTCGTCAAGACGAAGCCAAAGGACTCGAAATCGTCCGAAACGGTCCATCACAGAAGGAGAACGGTAGGAAGAATCCAGGGAGTCGGGGCTGCTCCCAGACTCGCGAACGGCTGGAGGAAGGGGATGATCCCCCCTCCGCTGGATCACAGATCGACGGCTGCGATTGCACATGTAAGACCGGATTACCAGCTGTAACGCGTGACAGACGAAAATAAACAGAACTATAGCGTTATAAATGAAATCAATGAGATAAACCTAATAACTATAGTGACACTATATTAAAAGCTTATAAACTCAATTTGGGGGGTCAAATGAACTCCAAACGCCACCAAATTTGGACCATGGGTTCATAATGACGCATACTACAATGCTATATAATTATATTCTCGTTTAATACATAATATGGCAATTAATAAATATATAGCTCATAAAAGAGTATAATAATATATTAAAAGAGGTGAAATAACATGAAAAACTAATTAATTGAAATAGGAGAGTAATTTCGAGATATAAAACACATTAGGGTACAAATAATCATTTCTCAACAAAATAACATATTAATATGAAATAAAATCATATTTTGAGGAGAGAGAAACAATTAAGGTTAATATACACTTATATGAACTCAAATACATATTATTAATTACATATTTATCCAAAAAGCTACAAATAAACATAATCTAATATATTATCCCATAAATGAACAAATTACATAATTAGCCTTAACTTATCCCCTTAAGTGGGTTATTTGTGCAAACACCCCTCCATTTACATAAATGAGAGTGAATAGTGATTTCAACCTCAGATTGTGCTCAAAATGCACAAGGAGTCCAAGAATGATCCAAAAGGATGTGGAATTTATAGAAAAGGTCCAAATGGACTCGAAGGTCAAGAAAAGCTCAAAAGTGGGTAAATTGCAGGGAAGACCCTGAGATTCAGTATGTTACAGCACACCACCCCTTAAAGAGGATTTCGTCCCCGAAATCACAACAAGAGGAAAGAGAGGGTGAGTGTGCAACATCCCAACCATAAACAACTAGGTTATAACCCTTAATCTAGGGTACCACATAAGTCTACATAAGTTAGGTGTTACTAAGGTTTCCACAAAACCTATAGCTTTTTATCCAACTCAACATATTTAGCATCTTTGCCTAATTAGCACAAACTCTAACATAAAAAGGCAGCATACCTATTATACCAATACTTGTGCCACATTTTATTCAAAACAATTATATCTCAATAATATATCATGTGTATTTTCCTCATCAAGGGTTTTAAGCACAATTAGGGTTTTCTAAGCCATTTCAACTTATACTAAACCATTCCCAACAACAATTAATGTATTAGGTCAAAACCTAAATAACTCAATATTATTATCCATTAACTACATCAAGTGGGATTATGCCATATAATTTTATCCAACAAATTATTAATGTAATAACAAGACTAAATGCGTCACATTAATGGCTTATATCTAAGTTACATATTGGCACAACATCTAACATACTCATATCATGAATCATTAATCATTAATCATTTTATCTTATAACACTAATTACTACATTATATGAATCAAATTACTCATTATCATATTACTGATTTGATTCATAAACCAATAAGATGATCAATGAGATGTATTTTAGTCAACAAGGTGCTATGCCTTACCTATGTTGATAGTTGGGTCACAATTATGATTAAGGGATTATAATCCATTTACATGCATTAAGGTATGTTATGTGATGACACCTTATGTCACTAGAGTATCATGAAAGGCATGAAGGGTATATATATATATATATGTATATGTTGTCAAGGCTAGATGATTACACATTAGGGTTTAGGTCAACATGATCATAACATACTAAAGCATCTTTAGGGTGTATTTTACCATTAGGGTGATTTAATCAAAACTATGTATATTCACATATGAATAATAATGATTATGTGCAACAAGAGTATATTAAGGTTCAAGCATAAGAATTACATGACTTATCCATTATTTATAAGCAAACAAGATGAATTACAAACATATTAGGTTTATTAAACTCTAAACACATAAGCTCTCTATTCCCATGTCTAAGGAGTTAGGGTTTCTTGATTTCAAGGCATTGAGGGACTCCAACCCCCTAAAGAGGATTTCGTCCTCGAAATCAACAACCCTAAAATCTAACAAGGTACTAACTCTACCTTTCCACTTAAAGGGTTGACTAAGTCAAACTATTTTAAGGGTATAAGATCCAACATGAAAGTCTTCCTAAACTCTTCCTTCCAACTCAAGGTATAGCATAGGGTACACTAAACCCTAAACATGGAAATCTAAGGCTCATATAAGGTACTTAAGGATTACAAGATGATTTTTGTTTGAGAAAAGAAATCAAATCATCATATAAGGGTTTCTAGGGTTACTCAACAATAAGGTAATATGTCTAAGGGTAGACTAGTTCGAGTTGTACGTTTCAGATCAGGCCAGGCCAGGTCATATGAGCTCAGGAGTCCTCGTTACCAAGCTAGTGGGGCAGAGGAAAATATTGCCAACCCCCAAGCTCTGACCCTTTCTAGACACCATCACTTCAACTTCTTTCTCTAATAGCTACTCAATTGACAAATCACCAAAAAGTTGACAAATTTTATTTCTAATATGAAATTATTATGATCCTAAATCAAACATTCTTTATAGGTTAACTCCAAGGTGAAAAACATTCTAAAGGAAACTATATGAGGTGAGAGGTTCTATCTAGGAGACAATTTTGAACTAGTTAAGAATCCGACTACCTTGATGCTCTGATACCATGTTGTAAAGACCCAGTCTCTACTTATTAAACATGATAAACAAATCATCAAAAGTGTGGCAACGGAAGAATTAAATCTTGACATTATTCAAATGTATAAAGAGTACATTATAAAATTTTCCCAAATGGGAGTACAACTTTATACAAGCAACTACAAGGATCTAGGTAGAGGAAGACTTAACTAAAACAACATTGTCTCCAAACTAAACAACTACATAACATAAAAGCAAACATGATCACTCAAGCTATATATTCCTTTCTTCTTTCTTATCCTATCCTTAGCTTTAGGTTCACCAAGCTTCCATGCGCACTCTGATCCTATCCTGGATGGTTGGGGTCATCCAGCAAGAGAAAGATAAACAAGGTATGTGTTAATAAAAAGGAATAGGACAAATAATAATAAAAAGCTTTGCAATATAAAAGATTCTCTACAATAAGAGATTTCAAAAGAAATGAGGCAAATATATGAATATGAGAGAGAGAAATTGCCACATTTAAATATCAACAATTATCACATTTGCATGAATATAAATTATGACTCAACATCCTCTCAATGTAGGGTGAGGCACCTACCGGACCTCACCAATGGCAGGGGGACTAAAACCCCAGTGCCTAAAAAGTGGCAGGGGGACTAAAACCCCAGTGCCTAATATATAAAATGGCAGGGGGACTAAAACCCCAGTGCCCGGCAGGAGGACTAAAACCTCAGTGCCCTGTGGGTGGTTTGTACTCATGTACACTACATTGTCAATTGGCCAATAACTATATCATGCATAAACATTCACTTGGCAGCATAGTGAAAAGTAACAAGATTGCAACATAGCATTGGGAATAAAACCCAAGAATAAACAAATAGGCCATCATAGGCCACAACCATATCCAAGAGTTCCAAGAATTAAAAGAGTCAACAAGCATCAACATTATACAATGTTCCAAATATTTCAAAGGGATAAGCCAACATAGGCAATAACAAGATTACAACATTTCCATGTAAAGGAGGCAACATATGTAGTAGCATGATTCACATGTTCTAAAGAATGAGCCACAATGGCATTAGAAACGTAAAATAAGTAAAGAGCCAAATATGCATTTAGGAGAATAAAAAGGCTAGCACAATAATGATTGTGGGGTTGGAAAAGACCCAACTGAGAGATTAGGATTGTTTGCACAATAATCATTCACATTCATCCATAGAGATCACATATATGAATAGGGTCCACATAATAGGAGTCACATACATAGGAGCCACATACCACAAATAGGCATCACATACAAAATAGGGCTCACATACATAGGAATCACATACCTTAGATTATATACATTACCATCACATCCACCAAACAGATTGTATCACCATACCATTAATCCTAGTTATAAACATAGCACATGCATTAATATATATAAAGACATAAAGCATAGGAAAAACCCTAATTTTACAAAACCACGATTTAGGGTTCAAAACCAAGCCCAAACGATTGGTCTTATTCTCATGAATAAGAAAACATATTTTATTTTACAAAACATAGTTAAAATGAATTAATTATGTATTTTAAAACATTTAACCTACTAAAAATGCCAACCAAAGCAAACTTCGGAAAAACCTTGAGAATCAGGTCTCAAAAATCATAAAATCAGATTCTACGTTAAAAATCCTTTCCATCGACTATTTATTCATATTTTTCTGACCAATGGTTGATTTACTATGAATTAAGTAAACCTGACCAATCAGAAATTAGGAAAACTATAGAGTGATAGTAATTTAAATCGAAATGTAACTCGATGTAAATAATAGAGGAAATGACTAAACTACCCTTGCTTGTTAAATCAAATCAATTAAACGACGAGGGCAGAAGAGTCATTTGCACAAATCCATTGCTTTCCAAGCGAGAAACAAAACCTGGGGTGAAAAGTCGATACTGCCCCTGCGATCTAAAGCAAAAGATGGCATCAGTGGGGGACTCCAGAGTCATCTCACCTCCAGGTATGTTGCTGCTTTGAGCCATGGCTCGAGCAGCACTCTGGAATCGTGACAACCTGGTCCTGATGGCCACTGAGGCACTGCCGCTGCCACCGGAGATCGGGGACGAATTCCCCAGAGTCTCGCGGTCACAGAGGTTCACAAGAAGCGAAGTCGCGTGCTCAACAACACAGGAACCGGGCCGGAACAGGGAGAAAGAGGTTGGGGCCAAACTTAAGGAAAACAGGGCGGAAGGGTACTTCCGAAGACTCCAACAGGATCACGGAAGCAAACCGTAGAGAATGAAGGTTTCGGTGAGGGCAGAGGAGCAAGGAAACTCAAAAACGGTCGGCGGCGGTGGAGCTCACCGGCGGTCTATAGGACCCGGTGATCTAGAGCACCATGAGGAAAACAGGGAGTAGGAGAAGGAAGTCGAGGATCCGTAGGTGCTTACCGAGGTCCCAATTGGGCCTGAGGTGGTCGGAGGTGCAAGCCGGAGGTCGTCGTTGATGGGGAAGGTAGAACGAGTAGGTGAGGCTGCCTCGGGCATGGAGAGGTGAAATTGGTTGAGGTAATGGAAAACTTGAGACCTAAGGGTGCTCGACGGCCCATTAAATAGGTGCGAGAGGGACTGCGGATCCCTCTGCAACTCCTTGGTGGAGAGGAGGGGAAGAGCCTAGGTTGCGCGTTTTCGCATTTAGGTAGATGTAGTAAACGAACTATGGTTCGATGGAATCGGCTCGTCAAGACGAAGCCAAAGGACTCAAAATCGTCCGAAACGGTCCATCAGAGAAGGAGAACGGTAGGAAGAATCCAGGGAGTCGGGGCTGCTCCCAGACTCGCGAACGGCTGGAGGAAGGGGATGATCCCCCCTCCGCTGGATCACAGATCGACGGCTGCGATTGCACATGTAAGACCGGATTACCAGCTGTAACGCGTGACAGATGAAAATAAACGGAACTATAGCGTTATAAATGAAATCAATGAGATAAACCTAATAACTATAGTGACACTATATTAAAAGCTTATAAACTCAATTTGGGGGGTCAAATGAACTCCAAACGCTACCAAATTTGGACCATGGGTTCATAATGACGCATACTACAATGCTATATAATTAGATTCTCGTTTAATACATAATATGGCAATTAATAAATATATAGCTCATAAAAGAGTATAATAATATATTAAAAGAGGTGAAATAACATGAAAAACTAATTAATTGAAATAGGAGAGTAATTTCGAGATATAAAACACATTAGGGTACAAATAATCATTTCTCAACAAAATAACATATTAATATGAAATAAAATCATATTTTGAGGAGAGAGAAACAATTAAGGTTAATATACACTTATATGAACTCAAATACATATTATTAATTACATATTTATCCAAAAAGCTCCAAATAAACATAATCTAATATATTATCCCATAAATGACCAAATTACATAATTAGCCTTAACTTATCGCCTTAAGTGGGTTATTTGTGCAAACACCCCTCCATTTACATAAATGAGGGTGAATAGTGATTTCAACCTCAGATTGTGCTCAAAATGCACAAGGAGTCCAAGAATGATCCAAAAGGATGTGGAATTTATAGAAAAGGTCCAAATGGACTCGAAGGTCAAGAAAAGCTCAAAAGTGGGTAAATTGCAGGGAAGACCCTGAGATTCAGTATGTTACACACTTACCTTCAACCTTCAACAACATTTGACCATCTACATCAATTTGCAAATGTCAATTGAAGACCTTGTACATCTGCCAAGATTTGTAAATTTTAATATCAAAGTAGGTTCTGAAGAATGATAGATTCATCCATCGATTGACAACCTTTGCCTACATCAACCTACTGCATTTGTTTCCATTAGTTGGCAACCTTTCCCTTTATCTTCCTACTACTCTCTCCTCTTGGTGATAAGATCTGACCTTGGTGAAATAGGATGACGCTACCAAGTCCCCCCCAACGAACATTAAACAGAACACTTGTTGTTATGACACCCTGCCATCACAGAGACAACGAGATGACACGCGAAAATGTGTGGAACCACATATTACCGAAAACACGAGTTAATTAAAAATGATTGCGGAAAGCATATACAAGAGAACTTTTGCATCCTGATCCTGGAGAGAAATGTGTTATAAAAGAAATATTACAAGCTTTGACATACGTCCACATCTTATCAGAATCAGCTGTGCTGTCAGCACTAGAGTTCATCACCTATTTAAACATACATAACGGGCCACGTACGGCCAACAACAGGGTATACCAAAATTACAACAGCTAGTCATCGTGAAACATCGTCAAACACCTACGAGGACCCGAGAGTACATGGATGACTCTAGGACTCTACTACAAAACCACCAAAACAATAGCATGCCCATATCTCGCCTTCTACTGCTCTTCCTCTTGCTGCTCGACCGCAACCCCGCGACCACCACCACGTCTAGCGTGATCACCTAAAAAGGTTGCAAACCAGTGGGGTGAGACACACAGTCCCATCGAGAAACATAACTCCCTGCCGCAACTATAAAACCTTATAAGATAAAAGTAGATAAAATAGATAACTTATTATGAGCAACATATTGAGTAAGACTATATTATCCATCATCCTTACCAGGATATCCACAAGGCATGTATCCAGATTTCCTTTATGGAACATGATTGACAAGATAAGCTTTATAAAAACTTAACACAAAATATAAGGATCGTATACATATCTGCAAGGTATAACTAGATCATCTGTATAAGCAAGGCCTCAATCAATGTTCCGTTTTTTGCTTTTAAGCAAGATATACTATTCGACTGGATTACGTTTTATTATGCCCTGAGGAAGTGAGCCTTCCCTGCTTGAATCCAACCATTGGTTGCGAAGCCCAATCCGGTGCCATAAAAGGTCTAAGGAGATCCGGACTCCATGACCTCACCTTCTCGTGGTCAGTACACGAATCATCAAGTAAGACCGCAGTCTTATGCTTATAGGGCTTCAGCCTCTGGGTCAGCTCCGCAAGCTACCCAAATCTCTAGCTCACCTCATCATAGGTGCTAGTGCATACATCCGAGCCATGAACGCATCATGCTCATCATCACATATCCTGAGCCATGGGTCTGTTCACCATGCTCCATATATTCACAGTGGTACTCAGATTCCTCCTATTTTAGGCTAGGGGAAAACCTCGCATATTCAACAATATGCACTCCAGGCAGATCCTGCAGGATAAACCTGTTTCACCATCATCATGATACTGACAATGATGGATCTATGGCTAGGGAAAACTACATGATATGTTCATCTATAATTAATTAGTATATTTTAAGTCAATTGTTGAGGTATCCAAAGTTATAAACATAACCTCGTAGAATTACATCATTATTGCCATCATCATACTGTCCTGGGACCTCAATCCCTCATTACACCAACCACTGCCTCTCAAGGCATCATAATCATGCATCAGTATTCTGGGAACGCATCCCTTACCTCATCATCATTGGATAACACCTCAACTAGGCACTCAGCCTTATATCAGGTCCTCAGACCTCTCAACTTTTTATCTCATTAACAATGATTATCATCACATTTTGCTATTCAAAGCACAAATATCTCAAAGCTCCTACCAGGGTATGAATCCACATAGTATACCTGCATGGTTAGTATACACATCCATAGAGATATATGAAGCCATCATAGATTAACAGGATTATCATGCTATCAAGTATAGAGCAACATCCATGAGTATATTACACATAAGCTGTAGAAAGCATAGTTTTATTATCAATCATAAGCATATATCATGCCCCATACATGTGATCATAATCACGTGCCACATCCTCATGTGAAGCAACATCATACCTTTCCAAACATACCTGGTTCACAACCTATCATCTTATCTCATCATCCTAGTTGCAGGATTCAAGGTGATTACATCATATCACTTGTATCATCATTATTAACAGAGAACTATCAACTATATACATCCCGAGTTATCAGGACCCTCACCAGAGCTCCTACAACCTTCACTATAGGTATGGCGGGCAGTGCCAACCCTCACCATAAGATGTATCGGGTATGGTCATACCCTCACCAAAGGATGCATCGGCTAGGGTTTTCCAACCCTAAGCAAGCTCACCACCATATCGTCCAACCCATCACTTCACCTATCATGCAACTAGAATCCACCAGTTCACATGGTGTCGGGCAAGGTGCATCGTGCATACAACTACAAGGTGGTATCGGTAGCACATGGGCACCTCTTATCATCCAAGACCCTATCACCCATTAGGGTTAGGGTTTGTAACGGACAACAACTTCCCTCACGTTCAACACTGGTATCGGCCAGCAGCATGGCGCCCAAGCTCAGCCTTGTAGTGCCCACCATGCTCATGACAACAACTGATACCAAGGCACCTCGAGAAGGCCTATCGGCCAACAAGACCAAACACATCATATCGGTCACCACTAAGATACTCACTAAGGTGCACCACTTAACCCATATCATTCAAGAGACCATCCTAACCTATATCGCCCAAGGCTCTCAACTACGGATATCCACTTAGGCACTCTATCGACCAAGGAGCAACATATATCAGGTCAAAGGATCCTCTAGATCAAGTCTTATCGCCCAAGGTCACCATCAAGGTCAAGCGGGCCATAACGGGCACCATAAGACTACTTCATATCGGCCAAGAACTATCACAAGGTGTGTCGTGCAGAGCACACATCAAGGTGTATCGTCCAAGCTCCAACTCCACAAAGGGTATCGGCCAAGCTCAACTAGGCATATCGGCCAAAGGTACAACCCAAGACAAGGCTATCGGGCAGCACTACTCCAAGGTCATATCATGCAAGGCACAACCCAACATTGTCATCTTCAACCTCAAGCACAAGGGCACCAAACCCTAATTGATCAAGAAGATCGGCTCACCTCTCAACAACCAAGAGAGAGGGGTTTTGCACAACCTCTATCACAAATCAGGCAACCACAAGGACCAACCTCAACATAGGTCATCACATAGCCAAGAGCTCACCTCTCAAATCCATGGTGAGAGGAGGGTGTTGCCCAAGCAACTAGAATGTAGACTCACCTCTCAACTTTAAACGAGAGAGGGGTATTTCCCACATCACTAGAGCTCAAACTCACTTCTCAAAAACCAAGGAGAGAAAGGGGTATTTCTCAACAAGAAAACCCCAACTATGGTTCGACCAACTAGATCCAAAGGTACACAACATCAACCACAACAACAAGATCACAACGTCCACAATATTAAAGGTACATGCTAGAGCAATAGACATATCTAACAACATCCATGGCCGATCATGATCATATATGAACATGCAATATAAAAGAAGGTAGAATAGTTAGAGTTAGGAGTTATGTAACCCACCTTAAGCAAACTCCTCAAGCTCCAAAGCTCCAAGCTTCAAGCTCCTAGCTCCAAGAACACCACTTTCGGCCACCTCAAGAAAAGGAACAAGAACCATAACCACCATGGCCGAAGACTAGGCAAGATAGAGAAGAAGATGCTAAGGAGAGAGGGATGATGCTTACCAAAGAACAAGACCCACCTAGGGTTCGGCCAACAAGCAAAAGGAAGAAGAAGAGATCTCCACCAAGAGGAAAGGATCGACCACCAAGCTCTCTAAGGAAGGTGTGTCGTGCACACAAGGAGGGAAGAGCAACAAAAGAGCTAAAGGGTTCCCAAGGAAGAGAAAGGCAAGGCATATATAGATGAGGATCAAGGTTAAACCAAGGAAAGGTGTCACCTTACCAAGGGACACTTATCCACACGTTTTACCACCTTGCAAACCTCATGCACATGCCATGCCACCACTCAACCAAGGTTCGACCACATGTTCAAGCTAGGGTGACACAAGCAAGGCAAGGAGGTCAAACAAGGTCAAAGGTCAACACACGACTCCTCTAGTGCTGATACAAGGCGTGGCCGACACACACCAAGCCGACACAAGCTACCTTGCCCGATACAGGGCTCAACCAAGCAAGGCAAGGCCCAGCAAGGGAAAAAAAGGCCCAAAAGAGCTCAACCAAGCCCAAGGCAACACAAGGCACGAACCCAAACCTTCCTCTCAACCCTAGAGGAAGCAAAGAGAGAGAAAGACATCTCTCAAGGTGACAAGCTTGCTCTCCAACCCTATCTTAGGTTATTTTGCAAGTAGCACCTCCAACTCTCAACAAAGCACAAGCCAACCCTAATCATCTCTAAAGGTGATTGGCAAGCAACTAAGCACAAGGTTTAGGCAAAACAAATAGGGTAAGCCCAAAACGAAGGTCAGTGTCCTTACAGTTGTTGTGTTGACTTCCATCTCCTTTGACTCAAAGACAAGCATATGAACACCATAGTTCTTGCTTCCTTGTTTATTGTGATGGTGACATTCTTCCCTTGTTATTTTTTCATTACTTCCATAAGCAAGTAGTGCTCTCGCTAGGGTGTAGGGAGTAGCCCCGCTAGCTGATTTTGTTCTCTTTACTGCATCCCTTATTGTATGGACCATTATATGTTTAGAAATCAATACTTTTCTTCTTGCACTCTTGTTTGACTGCCAAGTTTACATGTTTATCAGATCTTGGGCGTAGAGAACTTCAAATGTAAGATCTAGTGTATTGGTTGATTCTAGTTGAATCATTGATGAGAACTTCATATAGGTGTATCCTGATGTGATAGATGTATGATCCTAGGTAATGCAGCAACAATCTTGGAGTGATATATCTCTAGGTTTTAATCCTAAATGAAATTGGATCAACATTCTTTGTTTTTTCGGAGTGTAACCGCGGGGGTTCGGTTCGGGGGGTCTTAGTAGGGATGCTGGGGTATGTAACATAGGGGTTCTGGATTCCTCTTCTCATGTTATTCATGATTTGGTCTCTTCGGGCTCTTCGCCAGATTGGTTTTTATCGATAGTTTACGCGAGTCCCAGCCAGTAGAGAGCATTTCTGCTTCCCATTCCTCATTCGGTCAGGTTTTTGGCCTCCACATATTTATGTTCATTCTAAATATGATGCAGTGAGAGAGTGAATGATAGGTAGAAATGGTGAAACCCATTCCACCCTAGTGTTTCCATCCATTAATAAATTTAGACCTCAATCTAGCATTTTATTATTTGCAATTAGTTTAATCAACAACCATAAAAATTTTGTGATAAATGCAAGTTCTCAATTAGTTACTTCGATCAGTAAAATCTTAAAAATATTTCCCTTTGGGTTCGATCCTGAACTATACTACAACAAGATCTATCTGCTTGTAGCTGGTGATTATTGTATGTTGGTTAAGGTAAACTCTTGGGATTTCACCCCTAGTGAATTTGCCCATGCAATAACATGCACGTCAGTGATGTGTATGGAATATGTCCCTCCTATTGGAGTAATATAATATCCAGTTAATGAGTGAATCTATGAAATGTATGACCATGCTCATATCAATTAGTCTACTCTAGATCAAGAAGCAAACATTAAGAGGATGATGTTTCCATGCCTCAAATTTGATCCAGATATTAGAGAAAAAGGGGATTATACAATCATTATAAAATGGGTCACAATACTAGGTTTAAGTTGTTCTCCAGCTTCTTCAATTACTTGGGTGGAAATGAAGTCTTGTTAGATACCAATCATTGATTGTGAGGTCATAATTTGATTATGTACAACACTACCAATGTAATGTGAAGCATATAGGAGCGCACACATAGGATGCACTGGAATAGGAGTATATCGTGGACATGATTGGAAAAGTTCCATGTTATATCGATTACTAAAATGTTTAGATAATCAATTAGAATGATACCAGAATAAAATCCAAGATAATTGGCTAAAAGGTTAATCCAATTGATTGGATCTAAATTATCAACTCATGTGATTATTCGACCAACAAATCTTGAGCGATCGAATGGATTCTCTAATCGAGTGACTAAAAATAGATAATAAACCAATGTGATTAATCGATCAATTAATTTGATTAATTGATTAATCAAGTAATGGTGTGCTTCATAATATTCTATGTGCTTGTTTGGTTGTCCATGGGTGGTCTTCTTTAAACATAGCTACCACCTTTTCATTTCCCAAGGTTTTAGAAACCCTACTTCCTTGCTTCTCCTATTTAAAGGGGCATGACGAATAGAACACAATGTCACACTCTTATATGTGAACTCTAACTGTCATTGTCCCTGAGAGGGAGATAGAGATAGAGAAGGAAAACAATTGTGATTCTAGCACATCACTGAGCGAGAGGATGCTCCTTCCTTCCAGCTCAAGAAACTCAATGAGGAGTTCCAATTCATCCACTTGGACTATGTAGAGACGTAAGTGCCATGCAACTGTGTTCGGATGACATTTTCGAGGACCTTATGTACATGCAAGAAGCAATGCACAACTCCATGTGAGGAGGACATTTGACTTGCTTCACGACAAGGTATACGTTGCACACCCTCTTTCTGAATACATTATTATTGCTGAGATTTACTTGTAGGAAATGTGGAGATTTTCTTACTTCTTCCGCATTTTTCGCCACCATGATTCCTAACAAACCTATCATTTCCTACCTCTAAAACCAAGAGATAAAAGAGGTGAGAAGTCCATCTATATCCTAGACAACATCAGAGCAATGTAGTTTGGGCATAAAAACATGTATATCTTTCTCACTCTCCTCTTTCCATCCCTAATGGTGTAAGGATACGAGCATCACAAGTGGATGATCACCTATACCCAGTTGTTATCTCTAACCTCTCTTTTGCATGCTATTATTTTTATTTTGTACACATTCTCTCTCCTTCCAATCCTCCTAGTCTGTGATGATATGAGCACCCTGGATTGATAATCACTTCTATAATATAGTTATATCTAACCTTTGATTTTCATGTGGTTTCTAATTGTTTCAATCTTGAACATATAAATCCTTTTCTGAAAAACATATGTTCCCTTATTGGGATTTACAATATCACAAGGGCATCCTAGGGTACCTAACACCTTCCTTACATGTAACTTGTTGTCTTACCCAATCTCTGGTTTTGCATTTGCCTTATACATCCATGTTCTAAAGCTATTCACACTTTTCCTCATTTTCCCTTATAAATGTGGTGGTAATTCCCCTCTTTTTCATGATATGTCCATTGGTGTCAACTCATTTTGGTTTCACAATGGATATCTAATGCATTTGCACCCAGAACCATGGTGTTGACTCCCCAAGGACTTAAAAGTTAGAATCATTGAAGATCTCAACAAAGTCTATTTTGTATTTTAGAACTTTTTGTAGGGTACATTATTCTCATGTAACATGTAGGTCTTTCCTTTTTAATTTTAAGCCTTTATCAATGAGTATGTTGTCTTGGTGCATACCTATTTTAAAAATACAACATAAGGTGGAAGGACAGGTGAGGTAGGCCCATGGTCAAAATAATTACTTGGTGATCAAGTGGATTACTAGGATCGTCGTCCATTCACACATCCAAGGGTAATTTACGTGCCCATCGAGTTCTTTCCTTTTCAGCCTAGGCTTTGATTGATGACGATGTTGTTTTGTTGCATGCCTCTTCTTGAGTGTATGATCTCATGCCATGGGAGGGTTGATTGGGCCCATTATCGGAACCATACTTGGTGATCATGTCCTACACATCAAGGGTTCTTAGTCATCTACATATTCAAGGGTATTAACAATACAACATTCTCGCCTTCATTGCACATTTTAGTCATTTGTGTGAGGGGGTGAAAAATTAAAATGATCGGATATCCAGTTAAATGGGTCTACTTTTGTGATCATGCTCACTTGGAGGCCATGGTGGTCGTACTCAATTTCATATAATTTAAAGGTGGCATATCGTCCTTACGTGTCTCCCCTCTCATAGCCTTTAACCTGATTTTTCCACAACTATTGAGGTTTTCTTGCATCATTTATCTTTCTTTTTTGGTTTTGTTAGTGTCATTATTTAGGAGTCATTTCTACTAACCATACTAAAGAGAAAAGAAAAAAAATGAACATAGATATAAAAAAAAGGGCATTTGTTTAGAGTAAGCCAATCCCTACTCCATATGAATGAATGACAATGACATGATCATTTTTTTGTTAAGATCGATGACATAATCATTGATTGTGATTCTTATACAAGTTTATATAGGGGAACAATGTTGAGTTATCATGTGGTTTACTAGAAGTAAAATATTGCTTAATAAAATGCTCCCAAGGAATTACATTGATGTATTAAAATATTTTTTTGTATGAAATATACTTTGACTGTGAATGCACTCACTCATTTTATCATTAAGAAATGAGTATTGGGTTTTAAAAAACTACACATCACACTCTTTCTTTCCTACGGTTACAGGTATGGAAGTAAACTCATGTTGAATGACCTGAGTGACACCAGTACATCAGTAGTAGTCAGGACCTCATGCAAGAGGGATAAATCATTCTCCATGAATGTGCCCACTCCCATGCATTAGTGACTGATTGTGTTCATCGTGATGAGAAGGTATATTAAGGACATTAACCTGTATGTTGAACCTAGAGACCTATGTACGAGTGAAGTATATTGTACCCCTAGTAAAGCTAAGGACATCCATTTCACCTATTATACACTATTAGAGATATGGTTTATGTCGTCGATTTTTTTCAAGGGAGATTGAAGGCATAACATATCCGATACATTATTTATAGAAAACCTTCACGGTTGGTCAGCTGAGAAAACATGGGTTGCACTTTATTTATCTTGTTGATTTTTCATAAAGAAACCAACAACATAGAGCACATGAAAATACAATTTTGCACAAAATTTTGCAAGACATTTCACTTCCCTTCCAAAATTCTATATTGTCAGTTTCTTATTCAATTACCAACAAGATATAAGCATAACACTTAGAATCTATCTCATCATATGCATGTGGACTAACCAATGAGAAAGGGTATGTGCCAAACATCCCGTAACCCCCCCCAAAATTAGATTATCTCATCGATTGTCATGAAGGAAACTGACGATGTAGGTTTAGCTAGGATGCATCATTATCACCATTTTTCTTATAGCTAACCAATGAGATAGGTTCACACAAACATAGGTTTTGTCAGGGGTTTATTCAATCTAGCTGACAAGATAAGCTACAATGTCAATTTTTTTAATAAATGATTATGTATGTTTTACTTAACTCTGCAAAAATTTTCTGATTCCTCTAGCAATTTTCTCTTCTTACTCCACCACCCACAACCCCTCTACTGCTTCTCCTCCATCTTAAAAACCCCGTTCTCACTTCCTTCTCATACTCTGATGCCTCCAGCTCCTCTACCGGTCATAACTGTTGCAGCCGGCCGCCATTGCTCTCCTCCTAGCTCTGGTGTCTATGACTTCCTCACCAGCTTCACTAGCTTTGTCACTAGCTTCGTGAGACTAGTACATAAATGGTCTATAGTGTCAGTTTTTTTAAGCCTATAGCATCACTTTTCAGCCGACGCCTAAGTGGTCGTCACTGCAGAAATTGCTCTATAGCATCGGTTTTTTTAACCCAAAAAACCCGACCTTGTATAGTAAAAACTGACCCTATAGGCTCTAAAAACTAAACCCAAATGAGAAATGAAACTGTACCTGAACCCCATAACATCAATTTTTTAGTAAATAACTGACTCTAAAGATTATTTCTAAGGACCTATAGCGTCGGTTTTCTTAAAAAAACCGACCTTATAGGTGTCTTGGCCGTTCCGCGTAGAACGGTCGTGCTGCATAAAATGGCCGTGTTGGGATGAGGTAGAACGGCCGTGCCGCCTAGCACGACGGTGTTGGTTTATATTAGCACGGTCATGCTACATGGTACGACCGTTCTACCATATCTCAACATGACCGTTCTACCTCGTCCCAACACGGCCGTTTTATACAGCATGACCGTTCTACGCGGAACGACCAAGACACCTATAAGGTCGATTTTTTAAGAAAATCGACGCTATATGGTCGATTTTTTTTTTAAAATTTCTACAGAAGCTGAACAAAACAAAATAGAAAAACAAGAATAAGATATGGGAGAGGGGAGCATTGATGCTCAACCGTCACCATTCCAAACCACACATCCATAATAAAAATGATTCATATATTGAGTTGAGTACACATAGTCACATCATAATTTACAAAATGATAGATTGCAAGTCTGAGATGAAATAATGTCAGATACAAAAGTAAATATGAAAGAGTACTAAAATCACATACATAAATGGAATGTAACTGACATATTTATTCCAATGCTATATTGACTTCATTTAGAAAAGATTCTGACCACTCTTCACAGAATTTATTTAAGTCCTCACGTGTGTAAGGCTGAGTTGTAAAGATCTGTAACAGACAATGCACATGCGAATATTTTATAAAATGACTATAGCTCACTTGTAAATTTATGATGTTATTCTTTATTACCTGGTCTATAGTCTGAATGTCATTTGATGCTTGTTTGACAATAGCTTGCATATATTTCATTACATAGTAACCACAAGCACAATCATTATTTTGTATAGGACACTACAAATAACAAATTATACTTAATGTTAGTAACTACTATAATTAGAAGACTATAAGAGTTGACATATAAGAGTTGAAAATTAATACATATAAGACTAAGTAGATGTCAAAGTAGCTACCTTGACATTTTTCAAAGTCACTGTCTTTAATTTTGTGGGTATTTGTCCTCCGCCTTCATGAAAAGTTTTTATACCCCTATAAATTAAACGATAGTTGGTAAAATAGAAATTCTAAACAGAAATATCATGTTGAAGCATTGACTATATTTATGCTTACGCCATAGCTGGCAATTTCAGTTTGTGACCCCTTGTTGTTTTTCCCATTGGGTCAAGATAATAAAGAGTCATCAATTTTGGGACAATCACCACTAATTCCCAATGTCTAGATCTGAGTAAGAATAAAAGACACATTAAAATAAATACATTTGTTCATTATTAAAATTATATTGAATAATAATACTTACTAGACGTTAAAAGGAATTTGGATAATTTCCTTTCCCACAGTAGCAAAATATTTGAATGCATCAGAGAATACTCACTCACTTCATCAATATGTGTCTCCACTTGACTAGTAACCGAAGGAACTAAGAATCCAACATTCTTTATATCAAAGTTTGTGGCCTCGATATATAAATGGCTGTTAAACATTTGTAATTATTTTCATATGTAGAAATAAGCTAAAAATGTGTATTGGAATTTTCTATATTGATAGATCCTTACCTTATCCATACTTCTAATATCGAAGTATTCAGCCAATCATAACGGAACAACTCTATAATATCTTCAAGAAAAATATAATTGTCAAAGTCCCTCCCAGTTGCTTCTTCTATTAAATTGATCAACATTTGTAGTCCAGAGCTTTGGTTGGCTAAGTATCAACACAAACATTTACATTTACTTCCCAACTCTTTGAATGTGGATTCTTGAATAATAGATGACTTGGGCATAGGAGGACGACTAGTAGAATTTTTACTTTTTGGTTTGCAAACCTGTTAATTAAATTACATACTTCTATTACACGAGTTCATATATGCAGTCAAATATGAAAAACATGGTAGAATTCAAGTATACCTTGTCATTGATAACCAAGTGTCTAGGCCAACCCACCATAGCACCCTCTGCTTCTTCAACTGTACTATATTCAGGATTAGGTATGGGTAGTGGTTTGTCCCCCATTCTGTCATACACAAGATGGATGGACACACGGCAAATGTCATCAGTAATTTGTTGGCAATGCAATGTACCACCAAGGTTGTACACCTTGCCTGCTGCCACAACATTATATTCTGGAACCTCCACTGCAAGTTTACAGTTCATACCAACCTAGATTGAAATAATATAGGTTATATAAGAAGCAATAGAACAGATACATGTTACAACTATATATATTATCATATATATCATACTAATAACACAATATATAGAAAAAAAAACTTATTGCAGATTGTTGTGGTGGGTCATTGGGAGTGCTCCCATGACCTTCTACAGCTGTAGCATGGGCTTGCAACTCATCACTTGAGAGACGCACAATATGAATAGGTTGAGAAGGTTGAGTAGGCTGAAATGAAGACATTATTTCTTGTACTTTCTGCGCTACTAATGCTTCAACCTCCTCTTGTGTAAGACCTCCTGCACGACCTCTTTTAGATTGCGAAGGGCTAAAATAAGACTTGAATCCTATGTCATCTCCTAATCCCCTAACACGGCCATGATGCTCCTTCGTACCAAGAGCAACTGATAGTTCATCCATGTGGCCAGTTGGGATGAACTTTCCTTCCTTCCTTTGCTCATGTAGATCAATCTATTCATAGTTAATAAAATATTAAATCACAATATCAATTAGATATAAATAAATCTAAGTTTGTGGGAGTTACTCTTTACTTAGTTGGGATAAACGTACCATCTTTTGTGCCACCTCCTTAGTTGTAGGGTTGATAATTTCACCTTCTCGATTCTTTCTAGCATCAATCCAAGTCAAGTGTCGGGGTGGACGCTCAACTTGAGTTGTACTAGATTCTTCTCCAGAAGAGGATTTCTTCTCTTGTAGTTGGCGGCGGAAGGCATAACCACCGGGCCCCAAGCGATGGTCATGCACATTTTTGGCCCGTCTTTCCTTTTGAGCCTGGTGGATAGCCTGATCATTTAAAATGAGATATTGCAATTCAGACTTGGAAAACATGTATAAAAAGATTCACCTCCTTAATTGTATAAAATTAAAGATTCATATAATACATCACAATCTTTATTACCTGAAACTCTTCTGATCTCCTAGCTGCAACAAATGTTTCCCACACCTCAGGATCTATAAAAATATATACATCTATTGCTTTCTTCTTTTGTTTAGGATTATCTATAAATTCCCTTGCGAGATATGTCTTAAAACCCCTCCATCATACACCACAACATTGTAGCATTCTTTTCTTGTGATCTTTTTCATTTAGATGAAAAACACCCTATACATACAAAAGAAGCAATTAATAATGTTGTTTTGAAAAACAATTAATTCCAAGCAAACTAAATTAGAATCAATAGATAAAAAAACATATTAAAATAATATCACTTCCACTCATAGATATATCTTTCCATATGAGGTCTTTTTTAGCATTAGGAACATCATGCCAATTTTCTATATCTATTGGCACCTTACTGTGCGCGGTCGCCCCTACGTAATGCTTGAAAGCACTACCATGTTCCCCAACAGGTGCTCCTGTGATATCAAACTGGACTGGCAATTTATCCCCTTTAGCCCTGAGCTCCAATAAGAAAGATCCCAGAATATTGACCTATTCTTGTATAGAGATTTGTCACATGCGAGTGTATGACTACTTGAACTCTTTCCAAATTCATTAACAATATGTTTCACCCTATCATATACAACATTTCATGGTATAGGTTTAGGAGCACTTCGTTCCTCAGTTGACCCATTAAAGGTTTTGTGTTGCCTTCGATAAGGATGCACTAGTGGGAGAAATCTCTGATGACCAAGATATACGATTTTACCACCATGTTTCAGTTTGATTGAATCAGTATTTTCCTCACAAACAGGACATTCTTTGTAACCTTTTATGCTATATCCAGACAAATTTCCATAAGCTGGAAAGTCATTAATCGTGTGAAACAACATAGCACCCAAACTGAAGGTCTCTTTACGTGAAGCATCATATGTCATAATACCTTCTTCCCATAGTTTTATTAGGTCATCTATTAGAGGTTGAAGGTAAACATCAATATCATTTCCAAGTTGCTTGGGCCCTGATATCAATATTGACAACATGACATACTTATTTTTCATACACAACCAAGGAGGAAGATTGTATATAACAATCATAACAGGCCACGTGCTATGTTGGCTGCTTAATGTACCATAGGGATTCATTCCATCTGTATAGAGTCCAAGTCTTAAGTTTCTTAGTTCTTTACCAAATTTGGGATATAATAAATTAATTTTCTTCCATTGTGGTGAATCATATGCATGTCGTAGGACGCCATCATCATTGGACTTTAACTCCCCATGCCAAGACAAATTTTGCGCTTCTTCCGTATTAGCAAATAAGCGTTGAAATCGTGGTATTATTAGTAGATACCACATCACCTTGATAGGAGAGCCATTTTTAGCCTTAGCTAAATTTGTGGTCTTATACCTTGACGCACCACATTTTGGGCAATTTATTAAATTATTATAGTCCTTCTGAAATAACACACAATCATTTGGACATGCATGAATCTTCTTAGCCTCCATTCCCATTGGGCACATTATTTTCTTTGCTTGATATTGAAATTGGAAGCTCGTTGCCTTCAGGAAGAATTTCCTTTAACAGAAACAACAGTTAAGTGAAACTCTTATCGCTCCACTGGTTTTGAGCTTTAAGAGTATATAATCGCATCACAACACTCAACCTCGTGAACTTAGTACAACCCTTATATAAATGTTTTTTAGCATCATGGACAATGTTTGCAAATAAAGAAGGTGGATCGGCATTGTCCCAACAACTACGTAGCATCTCATCAACCATATCATCCTGAATCGGGTCATCCTGAATCGTTCATCATTGAAATTATCATCATTATCTATATCTTCTATGCAACAACTATTAGCATCGACATTTTCTGATCCATTATTAATTTTCTCTCCATGCCAATACCATTCATTATAACCTTGTATGATCCCATTGCAAATGACATGATTCTTAATTTCCTCAGCATTATCAACTTTCAAATTGTTACCACAACGTCTACATGGACAATAGAACCTATCTGTAGGTAGTTTCCTATGTTCCTCAGCAAATCTAATAAATTCATCAAGACCTTTGGCAAACTCTGGACTACAACGGTTCTTGATAGACATCCAACTTCGATCCGTTTTCTATATCACATTAAAAATTAATTATAAAACTAAGCATTTAATATTGATACTATAAGCTGTAAGTTTTTATTGATAGGAAGTTAATTACTTTTATACTAAAGTGTACCACCTATCCCATTTTTGAATATTTAATCTCACTAATAACTGTATAATGTATGTTTAGTTTTGAAGAAAATTTCAGCAGCATTTCCCCTAAGTTCTCCAAGTTCACCGATGTAAATGATAAATAACCACTCACATATGTACCCAGAGAACAAATGAGGAAATACTACTAAAATTTTCTTCAAAACTAAACATACATTATACAGTTACATCCTAAGTGAGATTAAATATCCAAAAATAGTCCCAAACCGGGGACTATCCAAAATTTACTCCTATGAGTAAATTTTGAACGAGTTTCTAAGTTGTTACATGAATAAATGTATTATTGTCATATTTATGTATTAAGTTAAACATCATGCATCGATGATCTCATACATAAACGCTAAAGTGTCAATCTGAGACTACACAATGTCTACCCTCATATTTCTGGAATGTATATATAATGATTACATATGTGATTGATAACAAAATGTAGATATGAATGAATACATATTTTTATTATTGGTTGATTTACTAGTCAAATAAAATGGCACATTGAGAGAGTGAGAATATTATACCTTACTTGTAAGCTAAAGAAGAAATATATGCAAGTCAACATAAAGTCAATAGCACCTGCAACAACACAAATATACGATTCAATTCTATTATAATGTATTAATTAGGGGTCAGTATATATCAATTTATAGGAGCAGTAACAAATTCATAATTGACAAATTTTGATGATTCTGCAAATCAGCCAACACGGCCGTGCTAACTGGTCAGTTGCTTAAAAGTAAAACGTAAACGGAGGAGTGATGAGGCGGCATAGACAAATACCTTGAGAAGAATCGGTTAGTGAGGGAGCTTGTGCAGGAAAAGAACTAGAGAGAGATGTGCACAACCTTTGCAATGCCTAAGGCGTCATCGCCTTTTAAGGAAGAAAGCACTGGAGAGAGATGCAACACCTAAGGCGTCGTCATCATCATCTAAGGAAACGACATCGGAGATGGTGGTAAGGAGCGTCGTCTTCGCCGGAGATGGTGGTAAGAAGCTTGGGCGTCGTCGTCTAAGGAAAACGACGCTAGTTTGCTTCTTTTCGGACAAGGAGATGGTTGCGAGAGGTCACATTTGTAGAGGCGGCATTGCCTTTCTTCGGGCACGGGAACGGGAACGGGAACGGGGAAGAAGCAGTGGCAAATGGCAACCTAAGCCTTACTATCGGGCTGCTATGTGCAATAATAGAAGACCTATAGCATTGGTTTTGGGGAAAAACCGACCCTAAAAGTCCACTAAAAAAACGTTGCCCGGACTTAACCTATAGCGTCGGCTTTTAAGATAACCAACGCTATAGACCTGACTTATAGCGTGGGTTATCTTAAAAAACCGACGCTATAGGTGAAGTCCGGGCACCGTTTTTTTAATATACTTTTAGGGTCGGTTTTGCATTAGAACCGATGCTATAGGTCAACATCTGTAAGGTCGGTTATATATAAAAACCGACTCTAGAGTTCCAAAGCGGTTCCCACGTTTTTTGTTGACCCTATAGCATCGGCTATTTTAAAAAACCGACCCAATAGATCGAGGCGCGAAACCAAAATCATGCAAATTTTCACGGCGGGAAACCTATAAGGTCGGTTTTTATGATAAAACCGATGCAGTAGTCTATTAGATCGGTTATTCAAGTAAAATTGACGCTATGGGCAGTGACATTACTGACCAAAAGTGTAGTAGTCATCATCTTCTACTACGACACCGGATACCGTCGCCTCCTCCAGTCACCTCTTCTACTGCTCTACCTCCTAGAGCTGCCTCTACTAGCTACTCCTCCAATCTGCTAACTAGATGCTCCTCGTCCTCCTACTTCTTATGGTTCCACTGCCACCATTACCTCCACTAAAGGTATCTCCTCCTCACCCCCTTCAAAATTAAATTGTCAATGCATATACATAGGAAAAATTGAATATTTCTTAGAAATTGTTATGAAAATGCATATATCATCTTTTCTATGAATATTATTTTGTTAGAATTATTTATTTGGTTTGTTTGAATATTAGTTTGTTTAGAATTATTTGCATCATTTAATGTTAGCAATGAAATGTTAGTATGGATAAATACTCACACCTAGGAATTAATACATTGAAATTCATATGAATTGCTCCAAATTAACTTGATTTACATGTTTTTGACCAGTAAGTGTGCTTCTCTCTTCATTACTATAACCATCTTTTATACAAGTGGGGGGAACACAACTCAAATAAAAAATGTATCTGTGCAGGTTTTAAAATCACAAAAAAAGATATTCCACACACTCCTGGCTAATAAGCTCGCATCATAAAAAATGATCCGGTTCCAACTCACCTAGGTGTGGTACACTATAATAATACCCATGATCTTATTATTTTTATTCTTCAAGTAAATCATGTCCTCTCTGCATTTTGGAATCATCTCTAGCATGACCGATGCACTTTCCCAGAGTTCCATAGTAAATTTGCACTCCCAGAAAATGTGTTTATCTATTTCATTTGCTTCTTTGCACAGGCTGCATCTAGAGACTAAGTTGAAGCCTCTTTTCTGTTGTACTTCCTTAGTGATCAATTTGTTATGCATAAACTTCCAACAGTTGACCATTATCCACTTAGGTGCTTTGATGCTCCAGAGCCATCATGCCCAAGCTATTTCTTCATGTTTGCTTATGTACATGTGTCATGCTCCTTTTAGTGAATTTTGTTGTAGGTCCAACAAGTGACATAGATCACTACCCATGCCCACCAGAAAGCCTGTACAAATGGTTTTTAGTTCTTCAGAACCCCATAGATCAGGGATTGCCCATTTCCCATTGGAAATGATATCACATAATCTATTGGTTACGCCCAGTCTTGATCTCATAACTAGAGATTTAGCTTCAGTTAAACACTAATTAAGAAATTTCCAATTGACTCAAGGGTCCTTCCATAACAAAATAGAGTCCCCTCTATCAATCTAAAATCTAACAAGTGGTGAAACTTTATCTCTGAATCTAATGATAAACTTTTTCACATCCAACTATGTGCTTGTTTAGCTTGACATGACCACATGCTTTCATCCTTGATTACTTGTATGAACCCATCGTATCCATAGGGAATTCTTTTTGTTTGCTATGTCCCAGAGTAACCTTGTGAGGCCTACTTTGCACCAGTCCTCAACCCTTCAAATTCCAAGGTCACCTTCCTTCTTGGATCGACATATCACATCCCAGGCAATGGTATGTATATATTTTCTATCCCCCTTGTCACCCCACAATAAGTCTCTACATAATTTTTCAATTTCCTCCATAGTTTCTCTAGGGAGGGGGGAGATTCCTATCCATAATAAGTGATAGGTTGTGAGTGTAGATGTCACCAGCTTAAGTCATCCTACCATTGACCGTAATTTTGTCTTCCATGACTCCAATTTTGTCAACAAGTGGTGTGCACATTCTTGTTGTCAATCTACCTGCAAACAAAGGCACTCTAAAGTACCTGACTGGGAATTCAGAGACATCAACCCCAATCTGGCCACAGAGATTAGATGAGGCTCTTTTTCCATGAATAGCTAACTTTTCCTTGGATTCAGTTCGAGTCCTGAGAGATGTTTAAACTGGTTCAGGAAATTTTGCATTCCTCTAATGTCTTTTTTAGTAGCTTTGGAGAAGATGAGGACGTCATCGGCAAATATTAGATGAGAGATCTCAACACTTCCAGCTTGCAAAGGATTTAGCTCCCCCTTCTCTACTGCCTCATTGAGTATGGCTGTCATACCCTACATACCAATAACAAATTGATAGGGGGCTAGCGGGTCCCCTTGTCTAATACCACTGGATGCTTGGATTAGTTTATTTTATCTCCATTAATCAAGATTCAGGATGAAGTTGTGTTCATGCGTTCACTTATCCATTTTATCCAACAAGGAGGGAACCCCATGTGTTTCATGATGTTTGGCAAGTAACCCTTGCCGATTGAATCATATGCTTTGCTCAAATCTACCTTTAGACATAGATTTTCTTGTGAATTTGTCTTATTGAAGTCATGGACGAGTTCATTTGCCAAGGGAATCACATCCGCTATTTGTCTCCCTTTCACAAATGCCCACTAGTTATTGCTAATAATTTTAGGAAAAATCTCTCTAAGCCTATTGGTAAGGATTTTAGATATAATTTTATAGGCAAAGTTGCATAAAAAAATCGGGTGCCATTCGCCTATAGTCTGTGGTTGCTTGACTTTTGGTATTAGTGTTATGTATGTCTTGTTAAATTCCTTTAGCATCCTACCTTTGAGAAAGAAATCCTTAATGGTTGTAAAAACATCCTTACCCACTATGTCCCAAGTGGATTTGTAAAAGTGTGCATTCAAACCATTAGGCCCGAGAGCTTTTTCATCGTTTGCATTTTTGACAATGTCGAATGTTTCCTCATCAGTGACTAGAGCACACATGCTTTCCAACTGTTGAGTCATAATTTCGGGTAGCTTTTTCCAGTTGAACTCATTTGGCATGTGTGGTGCATTAAAGGTTTTTCTATAGTGCTGTAAAAAGGCATTATTGATATCCTATGTAAGCTTCCTAACTTGATTTACACTGCAATTGATATAAATTTACCTAATCAATTGTAAGACCCCTGACCTAGATTAGTGCTTGATCTTACTTGCTTTGCTTAATAAGATGCTTAAACCTCAATCTAATCATGTGATGCACCTTAATAACATGTGATATGTTTATGTTTTTAGTTTGGTCATGTTTGCATGATGTTTGAGCTAGTTATGTTTTATGTGCTTGTTTTGGACCAGGTTGCAATTTACCCATGTTGAGGGTTTATCTTGCAATTTGTCACATGTTAGATGTGCCTCGTGTGCCTTAAAATCATGAGAGAGTGAATTATGCATAGGGGCGCCTTATTGGACCATCGTTGATGAGGTGGCATCATGTGTGTTGATGTTAGGGTTTGCATGGATGCATGAGTTGATGGTGGTGTCGACCATGTTGATGTTGGCTTTGTAGCACCCAATGTGTTTTATGAGTGTTGCAACTGATACACCTTGTTCTTTGGTTGGTTTGTAGTGACCTAAGGTGTTGTGCTTTGTTGTAGTGACCGATTGCTTTGGTTGACATGGGTAGCGGTCGCTACCATGTTGAACCTTGGTTTTGTTTCGACTGAAAAGGGTGTAGTGAACCAAGTGGTTGCTATACTACCTAGGTTTTAATGTTCTTTCTTGCATGCATACCTTGAGTTCTTGCATGGCCAAGGTGTTTGAGAGACAAGTGCCATGAGTGGCTTTAGTATCTTGACACCTCATATTCCTTTACCTCTCTCCTACACTTAGGTATTTATATCCCTTCTTTCACATGCAAGTAACCCTTTTAGCTCTCTTATTTCTCTCTTCTTGCTAGAGGTCGGCCCTTGAGCTTGGTGGTGCAAGTGGATGTGCTTGAGCTTGAAGAAGGAGGTTGAACCTTTGCATGTGGTGATCCAAGATTTGATCATCACCCTTGTGATGATAATTGGTGATCCTTGATCCTGGTAAGTGGTTTATCTTCCCTGATCTCATTGTTCTTGAAACCCTACCTCTCTCTCTTTCTTCTCTTATAAATACTATGGTTATCCATGGTGGATTTAATGGGGAACTTATCTCCAATAGAGGTTGAATCCATGGTTGTACATGAGTGAGATGAAGATCTCCTCTTTCTCTTTCTTTTTCGGCCTAGAGTTTGTACCCTCTTCTCTTTGGGTTTCCTTTGACCTTTGTTTTCTCTTCTTCTCTTGAGGTGATCTTTCTTGGAGTTGGAGTTGATCCAAGCTTGGCATTTCTTCTCTCTCTCTCTTGGAGATTCTTGGATTTTAGTTGATCTTCACCTCAACGTGGGTTATATAACTCTCTCCTCTTCTATTGTTGCACTCGATCTTGTTTGGTTTTAGGGGAGACAGAGAAGGCAGCGGAAACAAAAAAAAAAATTTCTCCCCCAACCCATACCGAGGAAACGCGTCAATGTCTATATAATAGGAAAGGATGGTTTGTGGAATCATACCTTGTCCCGAGGCTTGCTCGGCGACAATACCTTGCGCAATGCACGGTCTTCAACTCCGGTCTTGGACGGTGTCTGTGCAGCTCCTGGTCGCACCGGGACTGACGACTCCTCCTCCTACCGGACTGTCGGATGACAGTTGTCCTCCTGAGCGGCAGTGTCCTCCTGCCTCTGTAGTAGTCCACACGGACCACCTGGAACTCCACACTCCTTGTCCCACAAGGAAGTGGAAGGAGTCACACCCTCCTGTTGACGTACTAGTCGCCAACACACTCTCCTGCTACCAGTTGCAACTGCAGTTGTCTTTCCCTTGCTGCACCTCCCTTTTGCGGGAAGCACTTGCTCGGGATCTCTCACGGTTACCAAAACCAGAGAGAACGACAACTTCGCAAAGCAACCGACTTGCATTGAGTTGTTCTTTGAGAAGCCCCCAATACCCCTATATATATAGGCGGGTCATGGGACAGGGTTCTCTGTGCCCGGCAATACGGGACTAAAGCAGGAGTAGAAGGGTTGGAGAATTTTCCACAAAAAGCAATCGGTTCGCAACTTAAAATGATCGGTTCACAACTAAACCGATCGGTTCGGCCATTGAGCCGATCGGTTGGACCTGAGCCGATCGTTTGGGGCACTCCAATCGATCGGTTGGTGCCCTGAACCGATCGGTTCATGGTCCTAATCCAGCTCAAAAAGACTTTCCTTATTTCATTCTCAATTGGTATCGCATACCAGTGTTATTCCCAATCGGATTGGGCAATTTGAAACCAAAGGAAAATTCTTGCCGACATGACTTTCCCAACTGGTCAGTTGCACCAGTTGAGCTGATCGGTTCAACTCTTGAACCGGTCGTTTCAACCTGGGCATGAGCCGATCGGCCTGGACACTCCAGCCGACCGGTTCAGCACCTCAGCCGACCGGTTCATCACATGAGCCGATCGGTTGGGAGCACAGGTTGGGCAAAATCAGTCAATTGCGATTTCAATCAACCCGATACTCTAATCAATGCGTCCAACACCTTGAACCATATGATATTGAGCTATCGACTGATTGAGTGTTTAATTGAACTACTAAACTCCTTTAGTAATCAATCTAAACATTGCTTTGTGGACAAAACTCCTCTTCCAGGTTAAATCCTATGTGTGTGACCCTGTAGGTCCATTTCACGTTGGCAGTGAAAGTCCATAACACTTATGACTTCACAAGCAAAGAGCGGTGCCTAGTCACACATCATTGCTACCCAAGTGAAAGTAGAAAGTTGGAGAACAACTTTCATCCTACAATCCATGAATGGTGTTACAGTGAATGTATAATTCCTTTGTAACTGATATCCCGAATGAACTCAAGGCATGGAACTGTCATCCTATCAACGTTCATTCACTTTCTTGATCTCAGAGTAGATTGAAGGAGATATGTATGACATCAATATCACATATTGATTCACACATGCGTGCGCATGCCTATCTCAATCCTACTCATCAAGTGGCCATGGATATCAAACTCCCTCAGGAGGGAAAAATCCCATATCTATCACTCACCCCTCAAAAGCCCCATGTGTCAAAGCCACCCAATCATCACCTTTATAACAACCCATGTTTCAGGACTGCGTTTGATGATGTCAAAGTGTGCCCAATGACATGTGTTGAGTGCAGTGATTTCAGGTCTAAGAATCACACTCACCACCATCACTGTGAGTACTGACTGTGACTACCATCTCATGGTTCCATGTGTCAAACTCACGGTGGGTCTGTTCGGTACACTTGTTCTCTAACAAGTACCTATGTGTTTGGTTTGATATCTCTATATCATGACTAATGAGATTCTGTCATCAACCAACACCACAATCTAGTCTTGTGTGTCATTGCTGTCTATCTACCTTCCACAATGACATCCGACTAGGGACATAAAAAGAATGTACAAACTCTTAGCATCCGTATGATCTCATCGTTCAGGTCCTCAACCTGAAAGCATACGTCATTGAGTACTGTCATTCTCTAGACATTCAATCTATTCTATCACTATCTCATATGACTGAACCAGAAAGAATTGGAAGCTTGCCTTTGATGTTTATCAAATCAATCTTAATGTATCCCACCAATCATCCCATGATTGGCTCTCAGGGCATACATACCAATAGACTCCCACTTGCACTGCGAGCCAATCACCCTTGAATCATATTCATAGTGATTTTCAAACATGTCCCACATGTTATTGTGCTCTTAGTGCAAACATAGTGAGTAATGACAACACCTTGCCAAAGTCTGTATAAACTGCATGTCTCTCATCTCTTCGTTGTACGTCACACGTATGAGATGGAGTTGCCGTAATATACGATCTAGTATTCCTTTGCTAACCTTTAGCCACATTGCATGATCAAGGATTCCAGACTTGTCATCAATGACCGGAATATCTATAAGTTCATCTCATGAACTTCTAGATCCATATAGTATCCACTGCTGTTCTCTAACACACAAATACTCGACATTTCCCTTTTAAATGGTTTTATTGGAACACTTCCAATTATCAACAAACTTTCACTTTTATACATCCTATGTATATTTTGCGATTAATTTTCTGTCCTTTCAGAAGTTTGCATCAATGTAACTCTTTACATCGAACTCTTCCTTATCTCCATAGAACTAGTACTTCCCAAGTACTTATCAAGTTCTTATGGTATTCCAGTAACCCTTACTGGAAGTAGACAGACATCCACTCGTCATGTCCTACATACGAGTTATCAGGATGAGCACATCATATTGCCATGTCCTACATACAAGATGATGAATGCATTTTATTCTTGCCATGTCATACATGCAAGACAATGGGATGATTACATACATGATAGATCCATATCTATTCTTAGTGTTCCCATTCTTCATAAGAATTGGACACTTGGCCTTGGGATACTAATATCCATATAACATAGACAAGTCTTCTCCCACTGAATCTGTGCATACTGAACCCTTCAGTACAGATTGCCAATGTATGCTCTCTCTTTTCCAGGTCAAGAGATTTGTCGAGAACTATCTCTATAGATCTCTATTCCTATCACATAGGAAACATCTCTATCTTCCTCAAAGATAATTTCCACTTTTGGATTTCCATTTTAGAACAATTCCATTTCACATCAATATGTGGAATGTGAATACGCTCCCACTAAATCACAGATCCCTTCTTTATCTTTGACATATCAGTCAAACCCTTTGACTATATCATCAAAAATAAAGATCCAATTTTGAGTTGCTTGTACTCAATCAATCACATTGATTAGTCCATTGTAACTTATAGACTTCATTTGCACTAGTGGATTCATAAACCTTATAGGTTGTGTCACGTACACATCCTTGTTTTATTCCTCATAGGAATGCAGTTTTAGTATCCATATGCCAAACGTCTTAGTCATTAAGTTGCAATTAACAAGCATCATCCTTCTCAAAATGTTATCCATGTGTCTTAACACTTAAGACTTATTTGCACTTATGGACATGATCCAATGAATGCTACCATCAAGGTCATACCTTATGGTTCACATGGATGTCATTTAGGATGTAATGGTCATAAACCGTAACTCAAGATTTGGTTCCTCATATTCATCTTGATAGTTGACTCATCACATGAACAACTCATCACATAGATAATTGAGGTGTATCTGTTAAGGATATAAGAACTCACAACCCTTGTGATTCTTAATTTCTTTTATTAGTGTGGGGTATTCATTTATTAAGAAGAATTCAATTATTTGATAATCATTCTCTAACTCCTTAGAGTATGATTCCTTCTTGATTTAGACATCACCATGCCTTAATCATGAGTTCACTATGATACACTATCATAATCACTCATAAGGATCTCAAACATTTGGTCCAAGTATTTCATTCATTGATCTCATCAAGAATTAATGCTTTACCAAATTTGTACTTCATTTATGATAATCTTGAACACTTCAAGACATTCATATTGGTATTTCTCTAAACACCATTTGAAGTATTAGCATCTGTTCCAATAGGTATGTAAATACATCATATGTATTATACCTAATAGGACAATCATTCTTCCACTACCTTTAGTGAAGATTGATTAATCATGTACAAGAGATTCATGTCTCTTACTGGTTCTCTAACCAAAAGAGTCTAGATTTATCCATCATATGGAAACTAGAAATGAATTTCTCATGATTGATGCTAATTTGATTGTTTGAGTTATCTATAGCTTCAAGGTATCATTTCATCTTATACATACCAGGTATTACAAGATAAACAAGGCATTGCCACAAAGATCATATCTTTAAGATTGAAACATCAACTTTATTAATTGCCATCATTGTCATACAATATGCAAAAATAAAGTGTTTCTATCTATTGGCAATATATGAAATAGCAGTTCTTAACTCTATTTCGTGCCCTTTAGGCTGAAATAAACTAAAAGATACTCCTATCTATGGCCGCAACACTTGCTCCAATGATGGGTACTTCTTTCTTGGTCCTTTCACAAAGGCCATCACTTCTTTGCGGATATTGCATATCATATATGACATATCCATATCTTGGTATCATATACCTCGGAAAAAGAAGTGGTTCATTTCATGATACCTTAGGTGGAGATCTCCATCCCCTCCTTCATCTTCTTTTGTTCTTCCAGATATAGAGGGCAGTTCCCTCATACACCCTTTCCCCATGTGCCTTGAGGCTGAAGACGGCTTGGATTTCTGGCTAGCATCAGAACACTTCTTAGCTTTGCCCTTGCCCTTGCCCTTAAAACTTACCTTTTCTTTGATCACATCAAAGATTATGGTTTGTCTTTCTTCATCTTTGCCTCTACTATCCTCAACATGTCCAACAACTCTGTCAACGCTTGTCAAAGTTGTTCATGTTGTAGCTTATCATGAATTGTATGATTCTCGCAACATTTGCAGTATCATACCAATAGCCAACTCTTGGCTCAGATGGAATCCTTCTTAATCAGGTTTTCCACATACCCAATCACATTGAGTGTGTGAATACCTTACTGGATCTCCTTCTGTCATGACATACTAGGACAATATCTTGGAGACATCATATGTCTCATGTTGTCTCTGCAACTCATAGTTCAGAGAACACAACATCAAGCACTCCTCATCAATGTCATCCTCAGTATGCTTCCATAAGCATACTTTCAGCCATTGATGTGGTGGGATCGAGTTCATCTGGTTCTGTTATAACTAGGACTTAGAGCTTTCGCTCTTTGATTGAGAACACTTCTCATCATCATCCTAACCAGTCGTGGAATTATTCCCATTTAATTCGTTGGTCTCAAAGACCGATCGCAAATAAAGTGATTTGTTGATTAACCATTTATTTTAACAAAAGGAAATATATGCAATTTTAGTCCAAAACTCTTTTGACTTGTTTGATTGATTTGAAAAGTTGACGATAAAATTAGGCCTTTAATTAATTATCGCTCCCACTATTTTACTTCAAATTGATAGCCCTCACCATCAATTTGGAAGATTGCAGCGTACAACCTTCTAGTGGGCAAGATCCTGAAATCCTCTAAGTCATGGACCAGCTTGGGCTGTCACCCACAACATAGATCTCTCAGGTAGGCAACTTTTGCCAATTGCATCATATGCAACTCTTGATAAGATGTCATCTATAACTCCTTGCAATGATCATCTCCATGCCTCAAGGCGCTAGATCCTATCTAGGTCACCTTGTTAAGTCCGACCCAAAGCAAACACGATGAATATGCACCCTGCTTGGGCAGACCCACACATTCATCCTTCACGCTTCCATGAGGTAGACGGTGCACCACGCTAGGGCGTGCCCACACTTGGTCGAACAAGCTTTTCACGTGTGTCGCATTTGGAAGGCATCTAAAACTTAATATTTTAATGAGGGATTTGGTTTTTATATACATATACATATCCAATCACCACAATACATAGTACGTATCGTATACATGCTATATCCCACAGAAAACATGCACAAACGATAAAAAGCGATGATTATGGCCATCCTAATGTGATTCCTCGAGCCAAGAGGAATCACGGTCATCTAGGTCTACATCACATGCAACCTTTACAAGATGAACATCTGTGCCTTGCCATCCGAGTTGATCAACTCATCACATGAATGATCTGTACTCTCCAGTCGGTCGTCTGGGTGCCACCATCCGATCGGTTGGCTCCTCCAATCGATCGGTTCGCCTGGTCGTCATGCATCTCGTCATGTCCGCCACCCACTCGTCTCGCTCCTCGAACCGGTCATCAACCGATCGGTTCACTCCTTGAACCGACCGTCTGGAACATCAACCAATCGGCTCACTCCTTGAACCGATCGTTTCAGCTGTCGTCTTGATGTCCGCCGGTCTTTGACATAACAGGAAATAAAAATCTATCCTATTTATTACATTGCTTTAAAAAGGAAACCCCGAGTTACATTCGGGGGGAGCAAAGGTAGGAAAGAATCTCGAATTATTTCGAGTTACATCAGGAATAAGAGAAGGAAGATCGGTGCGCAGACCGAGATGCAAGCAACCACAAACAACCACACACAGATAGGGGTTTATAGGCCATAATCACGCTACACACATCCACCACAAAACTCGTTTAAGGGTGACGCGTATCGAGTGCATTAATAATACATATCATATATGTAATTAGGGATTTGTGGATTTAGGATTGGACATGCATAAAGCCGATATTGTTCGCATCGTATGCAATAAATAAAGGCGACAAACCAAAATCGATCATATCGATATTCCTAAAATATAGAACAGCTGACGTGGCTCTGATACCACTGTTTGGTTTTAGGAGAGACATAGAAGGCAGCGGAAACAAAAAAAAATTTCTCCCCCAACCCATACCAAGGAAACACGTCAACGTCTATATAATAGGAAAGGATGGTTTGTGGAATCATACCTTATCCCGAGGCTTGCTCGGCAACAATACCTTGCGCAATGCGCGGTCTTCAACTTCGGTCTTGGACGGTGTCTGTGCAGCTCCTGGTCGCACCGGGACTGACGACTCCTCCTCCTACTGGACTGTCGGATGACAGTTGTCCTCCTGAGCGGCAGTGTCCTCCCGCCTCTGTAGTAGACCACACGGACCACCTGGAACTCCACACTCCTTGTCCCACAAGGAAGTGGAAGGAGTCGCACCCTCCTGTTGACGTACTAGTCGCCAACACACTCTCCTGCTACCAGTTGCAACTGCAGTTGTCTTTCCCTTGCTGCACCTCCCTTTTGCGGGAAGCACTTGCTCGGGATCTCTCACGGTTACCAAAACCAGAGAGAACGACAACTTCGCAAAGCAACCAGCTTGCATTGAGTTGTTCTTTGAGAAGCCCCCAATACCCCTATATATATAGGCGGGTCATGGGACAGGGTTCTCTGTGCCCGGCAATACGGGACTAAAGCAGGAGTAGAAGGGTTCGAGAATTTTCCACAAAAAGCAATCGGTTCGCAACTTGAAATGATTGGTTCACAACTGAACCGATCGGTTCAGCCATTGAGCCGATCGGTTGGACCTGAGCCGATCGTTTGGGGCACTCCAACCGATCGGTTGGTGCCCTGAACCGATCGGTTCATGGTCCTAATCCAGCTCAAAAAGACTTTCCTTATTTCATTCTCAATTGGTATCGCATACCAATGTTATTCCCAATCGAATTGGGCAATTTGAAACCAAAGGAAAATTCTTGCCGACATGACTTTCCCAACTGGTCGGTTGCACCAGTTGAGCTGATCGGTTCAACTCTTGAACCGGTCGTTTCAACCTGGGCATGAGCCGATCGGCCTGGACACTCCAGCCGACCGGTTCAGCACCTCAGCCGACCGGTTCATCACATGAGCCGATCGGTTGGGAGCACAGGTTGGGCAAAATCAGTCAATTGCGATTTCAATCAACCCGATACTCCAATCAATGCGTCCAACACCTTGAACCATATGATATTGAGCTATCGACTGATTGAGTGTTTAATTGAACTACTAAACTCCTTTAGTAATCAATCTAAACATTTCTTTGTGGACAAAACTCCTCTTCCAGGTTAAATCCTATGTGTGTGACCCTGCAGGTCCATTTCACGTTGGCAGTGAAAGTCCATAACACTTATGACTTCACAAGCAAAGAGCGGTGCCTAGTCACACATCATTGCTACCCAAGTGAAAGTAGAAAGTTGGAGAACAACTTTCATCCTACAATCCGTGAATGGTGTTACAGTGAATGTATAATTCCTTTGTCACTGATATCCCGAATGAACTCAAGACATGGAACTGTCATCCTGTCAACGTTCATTCACTTTCTTGATCTCAGAGTAGATTGAAGGAGATATGTATGACATCAATATCACATACTGATTCACACATGCGTGCGCACGCCTATCTCAATCCTACTCATCAAGTGGCCATGGATATCAAACTCCCTCAGGAGGGACAAATCCCATATCTATCACTCACCCCTCAAAAGCCCCATGTGTCAAAGCCACCCAATCATCACCTTTATAACAACCCATGTTTCAGGATTGCGTTTGATGATGTCAAAGTGTGCCCAACGACATGTGTTGAGTGCAGTGATTTCAGGTCTAAGAATCACACTCACCACCATCACTGTGAGTACTGACTGTGACTACCATCTCATGGTTCCATGTGTCAAACTCACGGTGGGTCTGTCCGGTACACTTGTTCTCTAACAAGTACCTATGTGTTTGGTTTGATATCTCTATATCATGACTAATGAGATTCTGTCATCAACCAACACCACAATCTAGTCTTGTGTGTCATTGCTGTCTATCTACCTTCCACAATGACATCTGACTAGGGACATAACAAGAATGTACAAACTCTTAGCATCCGTATGATCTCATCGTTCAGGTCCTCAACCTGAAAGCATACGTCATTGAGTACTGTCATTCTCTAGACATTCAATCTGTTCTATCACTATATCATATGACTGAACCAGAAAGAATTGGAAGCTTGCCTTTGATGTTTATCAAATCAATCTTAATGTATCCCACCAATCATCCCATGATTGGCTCTCAGGGCATACATACCAACAGATCTTGCATGCATATTATCTTATCTCTAAAATGTGATTATAGGATGCTTGATGATGTTACCTTGATTTAGGGTTTATGATTATGTAGTAATATTGTACAGATTAGCTCCTTGTCCTAACCCTAATTCATGTACCCGAAATCTAGTAGATGATGGGGTTGATGGTTCTCACATGCATCTTGTATGTTGGTTTTATCCCCATGTTTATGGTTTGGTTACATATGGAAGATGGAGGTTTGGGTCCTTGTTTACATGCATTTGACGTTTGGTTTTCTCTCTAATAGGGTGGTTTTCCATGTTGATCCTTGTGATGATTTTTTTAGGGTTTGGATGATTACCATCTCCATGATAATTTATTTTGGTGACTCTTTGGTTTCTTGGTGTTAATCACCTATTTTGGTTTGCTACATGTCTCATGTCCTTATGGTTGCTACGTTGAGTATGCATGTGTTGTGTGGCTTCTATGCTTTAGTTTTTTTACGAACATCATGTATGTTGGATGATATGCCTTGATACATGTGTTGCGGTCATTACCTATGAGTGTGTTGCAGTCTCTACACATGGTACACCTTGATGTTGGGTCAAAGTGGGTTGTTCTTCCTTGTGGTCGCTACATTTGACCTTGCTTGGTGGTCTCTACACATGGATTAGTTTCTTGGTTGATCGGTACACATGGTGTAACCATAGTTGTCGCTACACATGTGTGGGTGTTGGTTGCTACCTCCTCTTAACCCTAGTTTGGTTGCTACACATGATGATGTTGAGGATGAAAGTGATGGTATAGTCTATTTGGTCACTTCACTATGTTGGTTGCTTGATTGTGTGTTTATGGTGATGACGCTTAACCCTAATGTGCTCCAAGAACGTGGGAAGTGATGTACCTAGGGTTTGACGTTGAGTGCTGGTATGGAAACCCTAACCCTAACTATGAATACATGATGTAACACTTATCTTTCTTGAAGTGATTAGCATGTAATGATGTATTCTCTATCCTATTGTGTAACCCTAATGTTGTAGGTTGAATGAACATCATAGCTTGTGGTTGCAATGGTATCTCTGATGTGACACATAATGATGACTATGAACCTTTATGAGGCATGATGAGATAATGATGTTATGTAAGAACTATGTGTTTGGGTCTTATGACCTGGCAGAGGCTTTGTGCCTAGTTAGAGGTGATATCGTCTAGTGATGTAATGAGGGATGTTTATCCCGTGGTGATATATAATGGTGATGGCCTGATATAAGGCAGTGAGATAATATCATGTGATAATATAATCAACTTTATGCTTAATAAGTTTTATATCTTATGATGTTGCAATCTACCTCTATCTTTGTAGAATTTGTCTATGGATTGCAAGTTGAAATCTGCCCCTATCTTTGTTGAATATGTGGGGGTGCAAGTTGAGAATATATCCTTGCATCCACAACTACAAAAGTGGAGAATGACTATGGTCGTACCCCAATTGGAGAACAATTGAGGTTGTATCTCAAATGATATGTTTACATGGATGGTTGTGATCATACCTTGGTAGGAGAACGACTGCAGTTGTATCTCAGTTTTCTAGTGTCATGCCTATATACCAAAAGGCAGACTAGGATGCAGATTTGTAGTTTGACTCTATATGTCATTGCGATGGACTCAGACTGACTCAGGCTGTGGGAGATCATAGGATTCTGGATCTCCTAGATCTTGTATGGAATTGATTTTGACTTAGCAGTGGTCAGTTGGAGTATGAGTGGTATACCTCATCTCCACATAGCATAATGAAAGACGTAATACAACCGTGTAGTATAATTTATTCACGTTGGATGACCCTTTGCATTGTTTCTTATAATGTTTAGTTGATAAAGGTTATGCATGTTCTTCATATTACTTCTAAAAATGTATGAAGTTCTACTAATAAGTTTGTAGCTGCTTAAACTTCTTCAATTGTGTTATCTATTTAAAGTATTTATTTAGTTGAATCTACTCATAATGTTTAATATGTTATAATTTATCCATATTTACAATAGTTGTTGGTAGAGAGTTATATCTCTCGTTAGGACGTTGGTCTCAGTCTATGGGTTTCCACTCTTTTAGGTGGTCATACACGACATGGTATAGATTGTGTGGTTGAGGAAGAGTAATAAGGAGAGCAGTAGTTGTTGAAGGTTGGATATGATGCTAGTGTTTTTTAATAAAATCCTATGTGTCGTCCTTGTATTCTCAGGTCCTTGGGGTGTTTTGTTGATGTTGTCTATTGATACGAGGTTGGAAATATGCCATGGTTGTACATGTATGACTTGTATATATGAACAAGTTATCTTTTGTAATAGGTTTGTAGCAAGATGGCCATTGTACAATGATGTATATACCTTTATGGCATGACATGTGATACATGTGGCTTCGTGTTAATTCCGCATTTTAGTTTTGAGCAATCTCACTTTGGCGTGACCAGTGTGTCACATCAACCCTAAACCCTAAACTTATAAAAAGTAAACTCTAATTGTAAACCCTAGCCTCTATAGTTGTTGGCCTAGAAACCCATTTGAGATTTACACATTAGGAGTAAACCTTGGATAGTCCCCAATTTGGGATTGTTCTTGAGCACTTCATCTCACTTAGGATGTAAGTGTATAATGCATGTTTGATTTTAACAAATTTCGACAACATTTCCCCTTTGTTCTTTGGGTACATATGTAGGTGGGTTTTTTCCCATCTACATCAGTGTACTTTGAGAACTTTGGGGAAATGCTACCGAGATTTATTGAAATCAAACATGTATTATACACTTACTAGTAAGATGAATTTCTCAAGAATGGGATAGGTGGTACACATTCATCGCTGTGAATGCAAATAGATAATTAGGGCTCAGTTTAAATATATTTTATTCTAAAATTAACTTATTAGCTAACTTCTATTCAGCTACTCATATCCCATCTGATCACAGGATGGATTGATCATGGATGTCTAATCCAAAAATCTGCACTCTAGAGTTTATTAATGGTCTCAATCAGTTTGTATGATTTGCAGAGGAGCATAGAAAACAACCTAGAGATAGGTTCTATTGCCCCTTTAGGAACTGTAGTAACAGCTTGAAAGTTGACATAGTTGACATTATAAAAAATCATGTCATGTGCAATGAGATTATAAATGAGTATATCGAATGGTACTAGCATGGAGAGATTCCTAGTATGAGATCAATAGATGTCGATAGTGGTAGTTTTGTCGAAGAAGAAATGGTTGATGATGTTGATGTGAATGAACCAATTCCAACAAACATGGTTGATGCGATGCTAGATAGTTGTGGGGTAAATGTTACACATCCACCTCCCTTATTTAGAAACATTGCGCATGACACTGAGAAACCATTACACTTAAGTTGTACTAAGTTTACAAAGTTGAGCATTGTGTTGAGATTGTATTCTCTGAAGGCTAACAAAAGATTGAACTACAAAAGTTTCATATTCTCTATTGTCTTTGTTTAAAGAAATTCTCCACGAAGGCAATGAGCTTCCAATGTCAACATACAAAATGAAAAAGATGTTGTTCCCAATGGGAATGGAGTCTAAGAAGATACATGCATAACCAAATGATTGCGTGATGTTTTAAAGGACTATATCAATCTAAAAGAATGTCCAAAATGTGGGGCATCTAGGTTTAAAAGGATGACATTGGGTAAGACCAAAATCTAGTCTCCTACAAAGGTGATGTGGTATCTACCTATAATACCATGATCTCAACGCTTGTTTGTTAATACCATAGATCATCATCATCTAAGCCTCAGTCCCAACTATGTTGCGGTCGGCTACATGGATCCTTCATTTCCGTTCATCTCTTTTTTTATCATGGGCCATATTCTGACTGAGATGTAGAGATTCAAAATTTCTCTTTTAGGCCTTCCTCTTTTTTTATTTATTGCTAATACCGTAGATGCACAAAATTTATCTTGGAATGCATAGGTAAAGAAAAAAATGATGGTAAGCTACAACATGCGTCTGATTCTCCGCAATGGAAGAAGATTGATTTATTATACCCTAAATTTATCGAATCATCCATGAATTTAAGACTTGCACTTTGTACTTACAGGATGAATCCATATGGAAAATTAAGCAGCCAACATAGTACTTGGCATGTCATGATTGTTGTATACAATATTCCTCCATGGTTGTGGATGAAGAATAAGTATGTCATGTTGTCACTATTGATATTGGGTCCCAAACAACCCGACAATGATATTTATGTTTACCTTGAACCTCTGATTGATGACCTAAAGAAACTATGGGTGCAGGTGTGATGACTTATGATGCTTTGTGTGGAGAGATGTTTAATTTACATGCTATGCTATTTTACACTATTAATGACTATCCTGATTATGGGAACTTGTCTGGCTACAACATGAAAAGAACCAAGACATGTTATATATGTGAGGAAAATATAGATTCTATCAGACTAAAACATGGTGGTAAGACTGTATATATTGGTCATTGAAAGTTTCTGCCAAAGGCGCATCCTTACGGAAAGTTACACAAAACATTCAATGGCTCAACTAAGGAATGGAGTGCCCCTAAACCTATGTTAGGGTAGGATGTTTTGTGCAAGAGCAAACAATATTGTAAATCATTTTGGTAAGAGACTGTGCGCTATTCTCACATGTGAAAAGTCTTTATTCAAAAAGAGGTCAATATTCTGGGATCTTCCTTATTGGAGTTCTTTGACAGTTCAACATTGTATCAATGTCATGCATGTTGAGAAAAATGTTTGTGATAACATTATTGGCACTCTATTGAATATACATGGTAATACTAAAGATGACATCAAATCCAAAATGGACCTACGTGAAATGGTTATAAGGAAATAATTAACAAAAGAAGTTATCAAAGGTTGCCACACATATCTGCCTCCTGCTTGTTACACCTTGTCTATAAGGGAGAAGAGAACTTTTTGCGAGTGCTTGTGCAATGTTGAGGTACCATAGGGATACTCAACCAATATCTGTAGATTGGTATCAATAAAACATTTGAAGCTGATAGGTCTTAAATCTCATGATTGTCACATTCTAATGCAACATATATTGACTGTGGCTATTCAATCTATCCTTCCTAAGCATGTAAGGTTTGCAATAACTAGGCTTTGCTTCTTCTTCAACACTTTGTGCCAAAAAGTAATTGATTATGAGATTCTAGATAAGAAGTGGTCGTAACGCTATGTCAACTTGAGAAATATTTCCCCCGTTCATTCTTGATATCATGGTACATCTGGTTGTCCGTTTGACTAGGAAAGTGAAAATGTTGGGTCTAGTTTTCTTGCATTGGATATATCCTTTTGAGCGGTGCATGAGTGTTTGTTAAGGTGATGTTTGAAATCGTTGTCACCCTGAAGGGAGTATCATTGAGGGATATATTTCTAGGGAGGTTATGGACTTTTGCAATGACTTTTTGAGTTGCAATGAAACTCTTGCTAATGTTGTGAACCCTAATATTTATTCTAACAAAGGTATTTTCAGAGAACGACAAATAAATATCAATTATGAGCAGTGGGAACAAGCACACTTGTATATTTTACACAACATTGAAAATGTGGGTATTTATATCACCGAACACACCAACGAGCTAAAGAGAAGTTATCCCCAACCCAGTTCAATGTGGCTTGCTAGAGAGAATAATCAGACACTTATTAGGTGGTTTGAAAAGAAAGTCTTATAGTGCTTCTGGATGGTTGTCTCAGTATTTGGAGTGGATAGATGCAAGGAAAAATAGAGCCAGAGAATCCCTATCCAAGAAATTCAGGTGATGACTATAAAAATGGTAAATGTCTTGGTCTCACAATGCACTTCCACATTATTTTTTCCCTAGATTGTTAAGTTTCATTGATTAGTTGATTTTGATGATGAATAGTTGGATTTGGGTGAGCAAAGAAAGGAGGGAGAGTTCACCCCCAGGGCACACACGATGAATTGACAATTTCTCTATGGATGGAAGAGCATCCTGGACATTTCAAGGTCGCTGGAGTTGGGTTCAGGCTAAAATCTTATTTTGGGTCATCCTAGCAAAAACACAAATCTACCAAGAAAGGCGTAATGAACCAAGAGGATGTGAAAAGATTAATAGTTGCAACCTAGGAGGATTTTAAGGCTTATCAGGTGAAACACTCTCCTCCAACAGTCACAGATCCTATACAACATCACACGCCTGAGGAGGGTATTGGGAGTACTCTTGTGGACCCGCATGGCATGGTTGAGGTAAGATTCAGTTTAAGTCAATTTATATGTTATTTTATATGTTGCGATGAAGTAATTTCATAAGTCAACATATATATATGTGTCAATTTTATTGTGGTGTTTCATAAAATTGTAGGTGTCCAGAAAATGTCGTCTTGCCATTGATGTTCCATCATACAACATCATGAAGCTAGCGAGGTTTTTTCACACTTTGATAATGGTCATGGCATTCTTCTTCCCACTAGTCATGTTCGTGTATTCGTCATACCTATCATTCTGGCATGGAAAGAAATACCACTCCCATACAAGCAACCAAATGCCATCATAGTCAGAGAGGTTGAAGGTAGATAAACTGGGTGGCTCAAACAACTCATTGCATTTATTGAGGTATGATAAATGTATATTGAATTTATATATAATTGGAAGCTAGCATGAGAATGCATGCATGTAGAACATAACAATTAAGAAGCCCTCTGGGGTTCTAAAGCCTCTGCCTCCACACTTTATTCCATTAGAGCTGATCAACTCGTAAGGCCCTAACTGCAAGGAGTTGACACTATGGTTAGACAATACATGTGAGAACCCGTTACACTAAACGAGATTACTCAAAATATAAAGCACAATCAATCACCAATTAACCACATACCCAAAAATATGGATAAATTAAAACTGATTTCAACGTCAGCACCTGCTCAGAAACATTTGCATAAGAGCCCAACATCTTTCTTTTACCATACTATGCCAAGAATTTGATACAAATTGTTCTATCACCTTAGCCACAACATATATACACAGGAGAACAATATTCGTATATGCCACACAAATAAGAATTAATATGCTAACAAAAGTTCAATTCATTTGAAACACCATATACAAACTTTTCCTGCCCGGACCTGAGAGTATAGGGACGACTCTAGGACACACTAGACATCTAATCAACTTTCTCAAAGATTCATTACTATATCTCCTCTTTGCTTCCACACATTTGTTTTTATCACTTCCAATTACCTAAAAAAATGTGGCAAACCATAAGGGTGAGACCCATGTCCCAACAAGAGATATAACCTCCAACAAGGCTTATTGATTACACCATTTTAAATAGTAGATAATTGAGCAGTTGGAGTATTTAATAATCAATTGAATAGATTGAACAGTTCAAGTATGCTAAAAGAATTAAGAAATCAATCTTAGCAACAAGTATGGCTATCAATGTATATATAGGTAAAAAATAAATCCATTTCTCTAGATAGATATCTACTCAAATTTCATCAAACTACATCTAATAACAGTCATCATCATTAATCTGACTATCATCATATTCCTTGCTAACAACACAAACAATCTAGTAGCATAAGCATCCCTGCCATCATGAATATGTCTAGTAACATAACATGGCTATCAACATTGACATCTCAAACAAAGGGAACATATCTATATCATAAGTAGAACTAACATCATAAAACAATGAACTACATAGGCATGATTAGAAGTTTAAGTATTTCTAATTACATAGGCATGGATAGCAATATTAAACATAGCTAGAAGCAACATCTTAGCCATCAGTGTCAGTATATTTGACAACATAAGTATGTTTACAACATGAGCATAACTACATCATAAGCATATCTATTATCTCTTATTATACTATACATGATCTCAATGAAAAGAAAGCAAACAAGGGTTATCATCCAATATGAAGTGTTGTGCATAATCCTAAACAGATATGCTACACGACTGTCTTACATCTTTTATTATGCCCTGAGGAAATTGAGGATACCACTCAAAATCCAACTGACCACTGCTAAGTCAAAATCAATGTTATACAAGATCTAGGAAGAGCCGGACTCCTAAGATCTTCTCCGCCCCCGGTCAGTATGGGTCTGCCACATTGACACATATGGTCAAGTTGCTAACAACCTAGTTCATCCTTGGTAGAGGTCATGACACTAGTGAAAGGATCTGGGTACGCATACCCTACCATATGAGGTACAACCACAATTGTCCTCCAATATTATCACACATATAATCACTGAGACACGACCGCAACCGTTCTCAATCACATCAGATGTATGAGGCATGACCATAGCCATTCTCTACAACCTACATTGTGGATGACAAGGATATATCCTCAACTTGCCACCCCCACATACTCAACATTATGCACTCAGAGTTTCCCTTAGGAATACTCATTTCACCATCTGGCAAGTTCTGACACTCAGATGGATCTATGGCATAGGGCACTACATGATTAGAGTTTTACTTGATTAGTTATGCCAATTGGGTGAATTAAGGCTGCATCAAACAAGTGGACATACAAACCCTAATTCACTTCTAGTAAGCATTTAATATAAAAACTTGAAAAGATATAAAATGTATGAAACATAATTTCTCATATCATCATCACATGGTACTATTCACTTTCCATTCATGAGACTACACTAGTCATCATACTATCACAAGATATAATCCTTTTCACAATATCACAGGGTATCAACCCTTATCAACACAAGAGGATTACACCTCATTCAGGGCTCAACCATGCCCAAAGGTCATTAAGACCATCATACTATCACAGGATATAAATCCTTTTCACAATATCACAAGGTATCAACCCTTATCAACATAAGAGGATTACACCTCATATGGGGATAAACCATGCCCAAAGGTCATGAATACCATCATACTATTTCTTGTAAGATCATCATTATCTTTGCATGCCTTATAACCATGCTCAACAACATTACTTACATATAATACACTGGATCAACACAATATTGCATTAATGAGCTAGGAGATATTCATAAATAATCGTAGCAGGGTTATATTAACATTAAGAACATTCCTTTCTTACATCAACATGCAAGGAATCTAGATATGATTAACCATCATCATATTCATAATGCACATGTTTAGCATAAGAAAGTATCAACCATGTGGCTACAATAACCACCAATTAACATATTAAGGTTATGATCATATTAAGTAGGTTATTCCACCATCATTCCATCATATAAGAATGTTAAACATGAATACTCATCTTTATCTATTTGCATTAGAGTTAGTTTCAACAAGATAAATCATATTAATGTTACTAATCAACACTTATACCCCAAACCCTAACTCACAACATCCCTATTGGATCATGGATGCATAAGGTGAAGCATCACCATCACATTCCATACCATTCTCAAGTATGAACCCACACATAAATCAAGGTGTAACCATCGGGTTATATCATACTAGGGTTTCAACAACAGTAACATAGTACTCCATGATTGTATTAGTCATTCAAGGATTATTCATACCCAATTACCATCATTTAGTTATATTAAATCTAGGTATAAAAAGCTATACCTCATTAGGGTTACATATCAACACAATATGATTATCATTCCTTCTATTCATATGATTGAATAGGTAAGACTACCTTATTAATGGTAACCCTTCATTTATTCCATCATCTTTCAACCCATATCTCCATACCACTATGTCACCCAGAACCATTGGATGTTTAAAAGGTAAGACCATTAGTTGTTTACATAAGTAAACACCTTGGATAAAATACCAATGAAGTTCTTGATTTGTTCTCTAGAAAGAGTCACCATATAACCCTAGACATCCCTTGATTAACAACATAAAAAGTTCCATTGAGAGTAGGGTAAAACCCACAATCGATTGTTCATTTAAAACAAGCCATCCATTGTCAACAACTAAGATCCTTAAGTTGACCATATAAAGGAAATCCTATAAATCACATTATTCGGACCAACATATTACATTATCCATCATTACACTTTATTGGAGGAATAAACATTATATCTTGACCATTGGGTCAAGTTCATATGTTAAAATCATCAATTTTAGTATAGGTTCGACCATTCCATCAAGTGACCCAAGAAACCATTGGTGTAAGGCTTAATTGATGTTAAAACTATATGATTAACTCACCATAGGTTTTGGAGACCTTCTAAACTATAATTAGTAACCATTAAGTCACCATAGGTTGTTAGATGAGCACTATATTCATTAATCAACATCAAATATTAAGCTAATGTCATCATTGATTGATAGCATTATTAAGGTACTTAATGATTGATCATTAAACTTCTAATTGATCCAAAACCTGACCTAAGGGGATGACCATAGGTTTTCACCATCATCTGACACCTTTTATCTCGACCATCAGTTATAATGAAGACAACACCATAGGGTTGTTGCAATGGTACCGTCATTGAGTCATGGGTTTATAGAAGAAATCAGCATTAAACCCTAAAATTGACCATTGGTTGATAGGTGCTTAGCACCATAAGTTGCCAAACCAACCTGATCCAAGTCATATTATACCTTAGGAATAACTCACACATGATCATAGGTTCATCTAGAACTGAAATCCGAATAGGAAACATTATAAAAATCGAAATCCAAGTCAAGCATAGCTTTTTAGTGCATGGATCATCATTTTCAAGTAAGAACACGAGCTGGCAAGCTTATGGTAAGCAATAAATGTGGAGAAAGTTATAAAACTTGCCTCCAACGAGAATATGAAATGCCACAAAGGAGAAAAATCGAGTAGGTAGGATATAAAATCCAAGAATAAGCTATGAACTCATCCATCTAGCACCTTTCTTCATCAAATGAGCAAACCCTAAGCATACGGAGCAAGAAAGGTAGGGTTTTAGAGCTTTAGAGTAATTTATACCATGGAACAGAAAGGTTCCAACCTAGAGAAAGGTAGGAGGAAGGATAAAAAATAAATAAATGAAGGAAAGAAGGGGATTCTTACTCTTTTAGGTCAAGATCATTAGAAGGAAGCTTTTTTAACCCTAAAAGGAAGTCAATTGCAACCCTATATTCTTTTTCCAAGAAGGTCCCCTCTTTCTTCTTATTTGGACAGGAAATTCTCAGAAGAACATAGGGAAGACGAGGTTTGTAGAAGGAGGGAAGTGGTGGAGAGAAAATGGCTCATTTTGGTTCTTAGGGATAAGTATATGAAGCTTTAAGATAAAGATAAAGAAAAAGTTGAAGTTCTAGTATCTTTCCAAGTGTCCATGGCCTTAAACTATTAAGAATATACAAGAACACACACAAGAAGCTCCCCCACCATCCATAGAGACATGCTTATCCCTCGTTTCTTGAATTTCCAAGCAAAACAAATAATTCATTAGTTGATAGCTACTAAAGGTAGCTCATCCATGAAGGGGTAAACCCTAAAATACCCTTGGAGAAAACACCTTCAAACCAAGGTTTAAATAAGTTCCCCATGGCTCAAAAAGCCCAATAATGATTATATAATATCCAAGGAACATAACGAAAGTGATAAATTGTGAAAAAAACCTCTCAATTGGGTAAATTACAGAAAAGTCCAAAATGTGCATAAAATTGCATAGCTTGCTCAAACAATGTCCAAATTGGACCAAATTTGAAACTTAAGCTTGTATTATGATTGCACAGCATATCACAAGGTTATATTAGGGTTATAAGAATTCAATTATGATAATTAAGCTTATTCAACTCATTAAGCAAGTTTAGGGGCCTTACAATACAGATCCATCTGATACCATGGAGATCAACCTTCAGGAGGAGGTCATAGGTACAGATTGTGGCACTATTATAGTGTTGATAGATGTTTCTGGGCTATTTTATTATCAATAGTTGAACACAATAGTGATAGGACTTTAGATACATTGAGTTTTAATGTCTTGTTATATGCGAAAAATACATGTTTTGTAATTTTTTCCTATATATTAAATGATTATTACATATATAAGTTCAGAGATTTGTATTACATGACTATTGGGTTTGGATTATCAAAGGTGGCATTTCTAATTCCATCAATGGTTAGAAATATAGCTAGAGATCTAAGTGGCATCATTGATTACTTGACTACCACGATGAAGGTTTTTGGTGCTTCCAAGACCGTGATCATAGCTCCCTTCAATGTTGAATAGTTTTTGGGCTTGTTATTTATATTTCTAACTTTTGAATATACATTATTGTAGATTTTTTTTGCCTTCTATTCACTCAGAAATAAGCATTGACAGTTGTTGGTGATTGCCTGAGATCTATACTATGTATTTCCTTGATCCTTTAAGTATAAAACTAACACTAAATGAGGGGCACCCAATGATATTTTCGATTCACACATAGGTATATTTTTTCTATGCTCAACATACTTGTTAATGTTTGCATCATGTTACCATTTAATAGTGCAACATATTTGTTAATTTAACTTATCGGGGTATGAAAGCATTCCATAGCAATGCAGGGAAAGTAGATACGAAAAAGAAATTAGTATTTTGGAGGAGTGTTAATCTATATAGTCTTCTCACTCCAATGCATATATATTACCTACTCTACTTAATTACATTTATTAACATAATAAAAAATCTACAATGCCCTGTGTAAGACAATGATTGGGCATGCAAATATCACATGTTGATGTACATGGACAACATTGTCAAGCACACGTTACTAGATACCAAATGTATAGTGAAGTTAGTGTTACTATTATTGAATCACAATTAATGAGGTAGCCCCATTTGATAATACAAACAATCAAATCTAATAAGAATTGTGTCTCATTCTCTTTGTAGATTTTTGATACTACTGAAGCCTAAACGTTGGAGCGGCTGAATGACCTACGCGAAGAGTGGGCAAACTGCTTCATCAAGAAAGTGGACATGTCAGCTAATTGGGATGGTTGATTGATATTTGTATTATTTTGTTTTTATGTATTATACATGTGGACTTAAAATCTATGGCAGTTGATGTGTATATATGTTCATGCATATATGTGTGTGAATTGAATGTGAAGTGCATGAGGAGGATTGGATGTTATCGAGTCTACTTTCTGATGTGTATTTGTACATATGTATGAAATTGAATGTGTGGTTGAGAACTGAATCAATTGAGCTGTGAGTTCCTACATTTTGTGTGCATTGAAGTGAAAATGGATACAATGTTGAGATTGTATATATATATATTTATTTCTTCTTGTAGGTTTGTTAGCATGTTGTTGACTTGTGATGCTTGTAGAGCTTGGAGTTTGATGAACTCTTATAGTTCTTATGAACTTCGAGCTCCAGAAAGGCTAGTAGTCGAACAGCAGGTCTGCATACCTGCTATATAAAAAATGCATATGTCGTCAGTTATTTTCATTAAAAACCAACTACATATACATACTTTGTCAATTTTGTGAATGAAACTAAAGACAAACCCCTTACTTTTATTGTTTATTCACTGAAACCTCATCGATTATTACATAATAAACCAATTACAAATTGAGAATTACCTCATCGATTCCTTATAAATCGACGACAAATTCAACATTTACTCTTTGGTTCTACTAGGAAAAATTGACGAGGAACTGCCAAGTGAAACTAGATTTTCATCGCACACTATGTGTTATTCTGTCGGTTTGGTTCAACATGTAACTGATGACATATATGTATGTTGTCGATTTCAATTTGCTAAAAGAACGGATGACGTACGTCCTGGGTTTTAGCGTTTTGTACTTAGTCGTCAATTTATAACTGGCAAGATATGCCAAAAATGACCGATGATATAAGTCATTTATGTACTAGCGATAGGTGCTTGTGCTGAGAGGTCGGCTATAGATTTGTTATACTCATGTGAGATAAATTGGGAAAAGCATCTATTTTACAAAGACTATACAATGGGAACAATAAACCCTTTTCAAATCCAATATAGAATCAACAAGTCTCTGAACTTTTGACCCTTTGGTAAAACCCTCTTAAAAACATAAGATAAAATCAAAATGTTGCCCAACTTTTGACCCTTTATAAAGCCCTTTTCAAAATCCAATATAGAGTTAAAAGATCGTGAGAAACTATTGATTCCTTGGTAAACCCCTTTTAAATCCAAGATAACATTGAATTGTTATCACACTTTTAACACTTTGGAAAACACCTTTTGTAAACTCAAAGATAGCTTTGGAATATTTTTTGAACTTTTGAGCTCTTGGTAGGACCTTTGTGAAAATTAGAGAGACATCAAGCCTCTTAAGGCTTTCATCTCGAATAGCCCTTTTATCAAAACCCAAAATAGCATCAAAATCTTGCTAAATTTTTGACCTTTTGGTAAGACCTTTTTGAAAGCCCAAGATACATCATGTCCATGTAAGGTATTGATCTTGATTTTGCAAAACATACAACATCTGAGTACAGCTAGAATTTTATCTTGTTGGTAACAAGATTTTTCAAAAACTAATTAGGTTAAGGATTCAACTCCTAACCTTCTTGGTATACCCCATTTGAAAACTCAATCCACATCAAGCCTTTTTATAAAACCCAATATAGCGTCAAAATTTTGCCAAAACTATAAGCTTTTTGTAACAATCTTTTTCAGATACCACTTAGATTAGAGACTCTACTCTTGTCCTTCTTGGTCAAACCTTTTTAGAAACCTATGCCAAATCAAGATTTTGAAAGATATCGACCTTCATAAACCTTTTTCTAAACCCAAAACATCATCAAAATGCTAATGAAGTTTTGCTCTTTTAGTAACAGTCTTTTTTGGAATCCAGATAGGTTGGTATTCTAATCTTGACTTATTGGTGATACCTTTTTAAAGAAATTTGAGTTACATCACTCTCACTTAAGTCTTGATATAGATAAGCCTAATTTTTTCAAAACCCAAAAACTCCATGTTGGAATTTTGCTTGATTTTCCACCTTCCTCTTTGGTATTGCGTCCCTTGCAAGGTTTGAAACTCTAAAGTACTGCAATACCTATGAGACAAACTTGGATGGACCCCAATATCTCTAAGGAGAACATACCTACTTAGAGTCCTAGTTGCAGACTTCCACAATTATATCAAAACCTCAAACAACATTCAAGTACAAAGCCAGGATAAACAATAAGATGCATCTTTATATAAAACTAATATATCAAGCATTTATTAACAAGTTCTAATGAATAGAAAATGTACATAGAGTAACCAATATCCCTCTTTTTAAGATCTGTGTTGACGAATATTTGGTAATTATAAATGTGACCTATAGTCACTCCCGTGAAGGCCTCTGGAGAAAGAGGAAAGATATGTGCTTCCACATATAATATACAATGATAAATGGAAGTAGAGAGGACATGATTCCTTGAAAGGAAGCCTACCCACCCCCAATCCCATTAAGTTGTCTGTGTATAACAAGTTAATTAAGACATTTAGGTATTAAATTTTGATAGGATGACTACAACCTACTATAATTGTGTAAGGATAAGTAGTTAGATGTTAAAAGTCATATGAGTTAGCATGTAAGAAAGTTATTTGAGTCTATTGTTAGGATGCATTACCCAACTACCCACAAAGTCAACTTGGGAACACTGAATGAAGCTATTTCATCCTTACATGTCCTTTCTATGCATGGGGCAAAATCCTATTTCCTTTTTTACCCCAGGACAATTTTGAATTGTTGTGATTTTTTCACCTTATGTCATAGCCCTTTACAAGGGGAATATCTATGTATGATGTCTTGCTTAGGCTTGTAAACCTTGACACTTATATACACAATGTTATAGGTAATTTCACCACAAGGCGTGTGAATAGTTGTATGCCTCCTTGTAGAAGCCCTTATCTACTTTGTTCTTACTCATATCTAGTGTCATCTAATAACACAATTTATAGAGTTAATCCTTGGGTCTTGTCATATTGCATCCACAAGTCGAAAATCTAGTATGAATGTCGTAGGTGTCAAATCTAAGAAGACCCCATGTCAACTTGTCTGTCATGAGCCTCATTATGAGTAGGTAATCCAACAAAATCAAGCTCTTGCCTCTATAACCCCAGTTGTTGTATCTGCACCCAGTGGCGAGCCAACTTTGGGCCCCATGAGGCAAGTGCCTCACTTGGATTTTAGAAATAAAACCATGGATAATATGTATGAAGTGGCCATTGAATCACACATTTTATCATCCTAATTTGTATCCAACTAAGTCAAGAGGTTGGACGATAAAACTTCACCTCTTCTATGACCTAATTCAATCCAACAAGCATGTGATAAGAAATGTTTTGCTTTGTCCGCATGTGAGGTGAGCATCCATAGGTGAGCACTACTGCTGAGGGCAGTCTATATTGGCTATTGTCGTGATGCATGGCTATAAACAAAGGGTCAGACTAGAAAGCTCAGATCAGGTTAGGATTTTCTATCATAGATTCAGGAAAATTATATAATCTCTCTCAATTTTTCATGGAGCCTAATAATTAGTATATCTTTTTGTGTATTCCATCCCATCACTTTGATGGATGATGATATAGTTGATTCTTGTTTAGTTGTATCTTGTTGATTAGTTTACCTTTATTATATATTTTATATTGACTTTTTCAGATATTGATAGTTTTGTTGTTGTGTTTTTTTGTTTTTTATTGTTGCACATGACATGTTAATTTTTGGTGTTGATGGTATTTTTTATTGTTATTGTTTTGATACGCATAATCATTAAAATTTCAAGGCACTAGCATTCCAAATACAACAAATAGAAAGAGAGTTTCTAGTTTTTTCCCAAAAGATGAAATGTGTGTAGTTATACTTTGTCTTCTATAAGTATTTACTACGAATTTTCTATTGTTCCTTGCTACTCTATAACTTCACAAGCCTATGGTCAAAAGAGATGCATAGTTCTTCTCCAAGTTTTATATATGTACATTGACTCATCTCTTCTTTCCAACTTCTTCAAACTCTTTCTCCTTACATTGTTTACTTTGCTTAGACTTTCTATATATTATGTTGTGCTCTCGATATTCACTTGAACAAACATCAACCAAAACTAGAAAAATTCTTCATCAGTAGAAAAGAAAAACACTTCATTGTGCCATTAGTTGGTGATGAAGAAAGTATACATCATTGTGGAAAGGGTGATGTTTGACCAATTTTTATTCAAAAATCAAGAAGTGCTTGGGCTTAATTTAAAAGAGAAGATACGAAATTTGCTTCTACAGAGGACCTCATTTCACTTCCTAATGATTGGAATGTCATTAGAAGGACAAAACTTATAAAAAAAACCTTGTCAACCAAGTTGCTGCAAAATTCAACTGTCAACTTTTGAATCTAAAAGACACCAATTATACCAAGATGGTTTAGTCAGCACTGGCCATAGTTTTTCCAAACGTGGAACATTTTGTTTTCTTTAATTTTATTTTTATGTCTAAAAACTTTTTGGAAATATATGTATTCTTTATTTTCATATAGACACACATTATGATTCATCCTAGTATTTGTGTCACACCCATTTACAAATTCTACATGCGCACTATCTGCACTGACAAACCTATTGCCGAAAAGTTTAAAAGAAATGTCCCAGTGTTTGAAAAGGATTCTAATAGCTCATACATTGAAGAATCCAATGATGATGCCATTGTGAACCCTCCACATATGCATGATGTCTTCAACATGTGGTATTAGGGGATGCCAACCTACCCCTCAAATTTCCCTTTTGGGATGCCCATAATGAACCAGCCTCAGCCTAGAGAACCCTCCACCAAGAATGAAACATTTGTTTTTTAACTCCACAAGCACACCCAACAACCCAACCAGCTAGGGGAGGATTCAAAATTTATGTATATATGTGGTAGATGTAGTCAAATATCTAATGAGTGATGACAAAATGTCCATGAAGAAAAAGGGGAAGGACTAACAGTCCAGAAATAGTGATCCCTCTTCCCTTACCAATAGTCTTATCACTGTTGACATACATGTCTTTCTAATCATACCAACACACTTATCTTTCCAATCATACCAATAGACTTGTACCGAAGTTGGAATATCAAAGATGACAGCACATAGGATCCTTGTATCCCTAGTTGATGCAATTTCTAGTGGCATTCAAGAATCATCAAACATTACGTTGGAATCACTACCAAAGCAGTTGAAGGGGATACATGGCCAATATGTGGGACTAAAATAATCTAACTACTTCTACTAATTCCTAGAAGCACATCTAGTTAAGATATTTTAGGCGCATAAATTCTCAAAATACAAGGGGCGTGGAGACCCAAATCCCCACATACTTCCTTATTGCTTGAACATGGTTGAAATGCAAGATGATAACAAAATACTAATTATGGGCTTGTAATGGTCACTTGTAGGATGGACTTTAGCTAGTATAGCCAACACAATCCAGAGACAAAGAAGTCATGGGTCGTGTTATCCAATCACTTTATTGAGAAAATGTGTGGAACACTGACCACATCCTACCAGAGATGACATCAAATCCCTTACACAATAGGTTAAGGAATCTTTTACCTAGTTAATTGGAAGATAGACAAAGTCGATCGGGCGTATTAACAACAAGCCAATCGATAAGGAAGGCCAACACATAGTCACTAAATTAGCCTACTCAGTTTTGTCATTCATGTTGACATTCTAGTCATATAAGTCATTTTGATCTTATCCATGCAGGTACTAACATAAAAACCACAATTAGCAAAGGAGTTTACATGAACATTGGGCTCACAATCAATACTGCCACACCAAGACTAACAGTAAGTCTGGTGTAAAACCTATATCCGATACCGTTAGTTCCCTTTCTATTATTGAAGTGTATGTGAGGAACATGAAAAGAATGAACCAGAACTACTACAATGACCTATACCACACCAAAATCCTAAACCCACAACAACGTCCAGTGATGGTCCATCTAGGATGGACACCCTTAACAAACTACTATTGTGGGTGGCAATATCCCATTCCATTGTAATAAATACCACAAGAGATGATATCACCAACCCGACAACTTCATCCCTAAAAATGACACCAGTGAGTTGAGGGATTAACCCCTACTCTCATTTGAATTCAAAATGAAGGCAATGCCATACTAATCTAAAGGCATAGGGGGTGCAATAGACATCGAGACACTTGGACTACGCTAATAAAAAACCAACAACAAGTTTAAGAACTCCCTTGAAAGTGCAATTTGGCAAGTCCTCACCCAGATAGGTCCGGTGAATATTCACTCTTCTTGGGTGCACACATCCATGCATATTCCCCAAAATCTAGTCCTTTCTCAAATTTTTAATGTAGTGGTTGATTCTTAACCACTCCCAAAATTTTTGACCATATAACTTTCTATGAATATTTCTATTCTATAGGTAGATGGTTGTCAAATGAATGCATACTCATCTTAGTTTAGTTTCATATTTGATTAGATTTCCATGCATTTCCTCCACTTATCTCTTTATTATGATTTAAATAGGTTTTAGCTACTTGATTTTTGTTGTAGGATTTATAATGAGAAAATCTCATTTTATTGTAGGAAATGTGCAAAGATTATATAAAGGACCCCAAAAGTGATGAATAATGCATAATCAAGGCCTAGTGGATAAATATTCCCCACATTAAGATTTTGGATATGATCCATAGAGGATTGAAGCAATTCAACACTCACAACATCTCCCAACTGGGATACTAGATCACCCAATCTATCATTCGATTGAAGTTGAAAGGGAGCCATCATTGACGTTTCAAATTTTAAGGAACTGAACTCACTAGTCGCCTAGTTCACTACATCAAATAATACATCAATAACCTTAATGTTTGACTAATTGATAGAACCACCATCCAGTTGACTAGTTGGACATTGGATTTCACCATTGAGCCACAATCCACTCAACCAGTTTGCTAAATGAGTCTACTAGACAATATTCCTTTTAGAGAAGCTTATTATTAACCAACTGACTGATTTTTCAACTACGTTGGTTGATTTAGAATTTAACCGCACACATCATAAATTCATCCACCAGCCAGCTGTGCAACCTATTTGTAAGTCTCCTATGTGGTTCAGTTCTTTACAAAACCCAACAATAGTCAATCGACTGGCATCTTTCCAACATAGAATTAAAGGGCCACCTATAGGGTAACTAAGCAATGATTTGGTGGGCTTGTTAAAGCAAGTATAAAGCAATTTTTGACCTCATGATAAAGGGTTCTACCCCAATTATCAAAGATCATGATTTTAGATGCATCTATCATGGAAGAGAAGAGAAGAATAGCATCCACCCTCTAACTGCTTATGAGATAGTCTACCTTGCCACAATGCTACTCGTATGTCAGAGAACACAACTCGCTTCCCAACTACCCCAATGATAATGATTTCTCTATCTTTTCTTTACTTTTAAGATACAACTCCTACCATTAGAGGGTAGAGTCTTCATGGGGTACAAGGATTAGCCCCACTACTCATATTATGTGCTTTTTCATTTTGAATTATTATTTCTATGAACTATTTGTTTGATAATTAGTTGTTTAATCCATGCTTTATATATTGATCACCCATCTTGTATGTCTATTACTATTCTAGGCATAGAGATATTGAAACCTAGGTTGGAGTATCAATTGTTACCATTGAACCCCAATGAGACATTGGAAGGGTGTTCTCATTGATGATAGATTCATGATCCAAGGGTAATGAGACCTAAAGCCTATGGGAACTCCTTCCTTGCGAATTTCATACTATGAAAGGATGTGAAAACTCTTTGGCCCCAAATCTAACAACCATACTAGTGAGTAATGTAATGCGAGAGAATGGCATGAAACCTAATTTACCCCAGTGTTTCCCATATACATTAATTTAAATTAAATCTTATTGCATTATAATTCATTTAAAATTATAATAATAAGTCATCCATTTTCTTAGTTTTTAATAATGATCTTGACTAGAATGGGATTTAGTTACAAGATTCTTGAAGAAATTGTCTTTAGGGTTTAATCCTAAAATGATATTATAATAAGACACATTCTCTTACGGGTGGTGATTATTGCAAGTTATGTTGGATAAAATCGAGGATTAAATTCTTAGAGATTTTTTTGTTATAGATATCTCCATGTTAGTGTCAAACCTTCATGCACGCGATGTATGACCTCATCGATGATGACACACTTGAGTTGACTCTTGATCTAGACATGATGCACACTATAGTAGTATCTTCTGAAGAGCTTTCTAATGTCTCACAAATTATACTATCTCCAACTCCTCTTACGAATTGGATCATCTAGGATCCATGTTATGAAGGGGAAAAAAATGAGTAGTCATTCTCTCTTCCAAAGAGTCGTGGGATATGCATGATAGTTAGGGTCGACCTATATAATCCAAAGGAGCCCTTAGAGTCAAATATTGACTCCTTAAAAAGTTGAATGAAAGAGGCTTGTTGTACCTCACTTCCTACATTCACTAGATACCAAAGATGAAGTATGTCCAACAACTACAAGAATAGTCACATGTGAAACCATGCCCCAAGCAAAAACCTCCTCCCACTTGATAAATCGTATCAGAAATAAAAGCCCTATACCAGACAAGGGTTCTTCAAAAACATAAAATTCCAATATAAGTTGAGGGATTCAAAGTCTCAGAAAGCAAAATTTCTTTATAACTATGAGGAAACTTCATTATCTAGAATAAAAGGGTCCTCCACCTATCAATTAAAGAGTCATGATCCATATTTCTTCTGATGCTTTCACATGTTTCAAGATCATGTAATGAACTATTTCAAGGCCCTACAAAGGAAGCCCATATGATGTAAGGAAGATGATCTTTATGCTTTTGATTAGTCATTGAAGTTCATCATTTCCTATCACCATGTCTATATTGAGGACATCAAAGTTTCCAGTCAAAAGAGGACGTCTTCAAAAAGGCAGAATATAAAGATTCCCACATCTTTTATAGTAGGGATGCCACCTTCTATGTGCATACATCAGCCCCAACTACACTAGATAAAGATTCCATCGGCATAAACATCTTGATCATGGACATCAAACCACCTTCATTAACACCTTGACAAGTCCTGATGAGAACTTCACTCCAACCACATCTTCATAGAGAATCTATATAAGGTATGACACTTGTAAGATGGTTTTCAACACCTACTTAGCAGGGTGCATAGTAGATGAAGTCGAGGTTCTCTTAGAATCTCCTACATCGATGACCTCCTCATCTAGTGGCCCACCATCTACCAAACCAACAACATACAAGGGGATGACAAATTTCAATACATATTGATAACACCCAAATTTAGGCATTTATGCTAAGTATTTATCCGGAGTTATGTGTCATTGTGTCATTATAGCCTTAGTATGCCCAAAATAGCTCTAGATTCTTATCTTTTAATAATTTATATCTTTTCATAGATAGAGTTACTCAACTATCCAAGTTTGGGACTTGCAGGCAAACTCAAGAAGACATCAATTCTCTAGATTTTGCCCCATCGCGTTTCACATTATGTGCACCAACTTAGGAGACAGTGGTCTCGCTAACTAACTAGAGGGCCCAAGAAACTTTTGATATATTGGACCCAAATTTCAATCGTCAACTCCTTCATCGACAATCATCCTCATAGGTCAGAAGCTTCATCGACGCAGGCACGTCGACCCATAGTAATAGCCCCCCTGGTGTGGGTTTGTTCCTAAGGAGCATCCCCAACGACCGCTGAGGATGTAGTGGGTTAGTGGATGATAGGACTCTAGAGACCGTAGAGATCAAAGCTCTACAACTAATGACATCATAGTGCCCACAAAATGGAGACTACTAGACCAGCCACCCACACCAAAAAATGATGGGAATCCAGAGACCACATATATACAACAACATCAGTGACTGAAGAGCATCATTCTCTGCCAGCAATGACACCATCGACCATCAACATCATCAGCTGCCACTTCAGCGACCGTTGAACCACTACCTCCTTAAGTGATTGATGAGCATACAACCTTAGTGACTGATGACTCTAAAACATACGATTATAAATGCCCACCCACTTCTACCGAGGGAGGGGTTTCGAACTGGGTTCCGTTGTTCCTAATTTTGGCTTCCTCTTTGGTGACCAACAATTCCCAGAGCTATGTGAGAGAGTCCTAAGGTCTGAGAGGACTAAATATCACACCCTACATACATCCCTACAACTTTCCTCCATCCACCATAATCCATCCATTTCTAGCCATTCCCATCCACCTTCCGCCTCTAAACATCCACCAAGGTTGTTGTTTGGGGCAGAATCAAGGAGAAAGGAGGCCTAGGAGTCCAGAAGACCAAGGAGGATGTCCTAAAGGATGAGATCCATCCCTTCCGGAGGCTAAGGAGTGAGAGACACCTCTCCTCTATGGGTTAAATCTCTTTCTCAACCTCTTTCTTTTATTTTCTCCTTTATTTTTGTACAAATGACATTCTTCCATCTTTGTTCGGTGCAAAATATTCTTGTCCATGGCTAGTCGAGCTTCTTCTTAGATATGTAGCTCATTTTGGGAATGTCTATGTACTTTTACCTTAAGTAGGTAGTTTTATTCCAGATCTAGTATATTTTCTATTCTATCTTCTCTTTTGGGTTATGATTGCTGGTTTGGTTGATTTCTTTCTTGCTTGAACTTCTATTTCTACATAACTCAAGACATTAGGTGTAGAAATTGTATGAGAGATGGTAGTTTGGATCGAATCTAAAAGGAGGAGGTCCAAGGGATATTGTTCCTAACATCTCTAAATATTCCAGACCTATAAAGATATCTGGGATATTCAGGGGTGTTGATATGTTATTGATCAACCTTGAATCGCGCGCCCGACGGAAAGGGAGGCAGACTCAGAAGGAATTGAACTTTTAAATTTATAACCCAAAACATTCAAGGACACCCACAACTTTTATTACGGGTCGAAGTAGATATACAGGGTCAAACACAGGGACGTGGTGACGTTTAGGATGCTTGAGATTTCATCCCAAAGTCAGATAAGACAAGACGTTAGGTTGGAAAGTAAGGGGCTAGAACTAGTCTATTGGGTTGTCACAAATTAAAACAAAACAAAGAAAATAAAATAAAATAGAGTATGTAGGATTCTACTAAATCAGAGAGAAGGAATTCCTGGCTATGTAACCACAAGTTGGGCAGTCTATGCACCCGTTCTCAGGCGTAGACAACCCTCAAACACCTTAGCAAGCAACCTACATTCAAATATAGCATGCACTGTGGTGTCTGTTCCTATGGGGTCATCCCACTCGCTCTCACGTAGCGTGACTAAAACCCATTGATGATATGAAACCTCTCTCGAGGATGAAAAACCAACATCCTAGAATATTCTAGATACCCTCTCAGGTCTAGAATATTCTGGGATGTTAGGAACAGACGACCTTAAGCCATCCTCCTTTCATAATTCAATCCAAACCATCTTCTCTTGTCTATTTCTATGATGAATCTCTCGATATAGGCAGAAATATCAGTTCAAGCAAGAAAGAGATCAACAAAACTAGCAATCATAACCACAAAGAGGAGATAGAACATAAAATGTGTAGATCTGAAATAAAACTACTTGTTTAAGGTAAAAGTACATAAACATGCCCAAAACGGGCTACATAGCCAAGAAGGAACTCAACTAGCCATGGACAAGCATAGTTGGCACCGAACAAAGATGGAGGAACATCATTTGTACAGAAACAAAAGAGAACAGTAGAAGAAAAGAGGAGAAGAAGAGATTTAACCCATAGAGGAGAGGTGTCTCTCACTCCCTAGCCTATGTATAGGTCGGATCTCGTCTTTTGGGTCATCCTCCTTGATCTTATGGACTCTTTGGCCTCCTTTCTCTCTAGATCTCGCCCCTGAATAGGAGCTTGGTGAGTGAATGATGAGGATGGAAGCACGCTGAAGAGGTGGGTGTAGAACAAGCACTTCGGCCTTCTCAAACCTCCAGACTCTCCTACGGGGCTCTGGGAACCACACCGGGTCGGAACAAAGAGCTGGAACCTCCCAAAATGCGGAATCAACGGATGGAACTCCCCAAGGTGCGGAACCCCCTTCAGGTGGGGAGGGGTGGATATATATAGGTGGAGTTGTCGCAGTGCTGATCCAGGTTGCGGTCTGACCCTGCCACAACTATGGTGGTCGGCCATGGCCGTTGTGATGACCGTGGGTCGTGGTCCTCCCTTGATCATGGTCTACGGTTGAGGTGTCTTCCGCGGTCACGGTATGACCCTACCATGACCGTGGTGGTCGGCCACGGCCATGGTGATGACCGCGGGTCATGGTTCTTCCTCAATCGTGGTATATGGCCGAGGTGTCTTCCGCGGTCATGGTCTGACCCTGCCATGACCGTGGTGGTTGGCCACGACTGTGGTGATGACTGCAGGTCGTGGTTCTCCCTTGGTAGTGGTTCATTCATGCCACGACTGTGTTGGCTGACATGACCATGGTGGTGCGCCATTGACACGACTGTGTTGATTGGCCACGGCCGTGGTGATGAAGGTCGAGGAAGAACTTGTAGGCAGTGGTTAAGATATCCATCACGGTCACAGCTTGAACCCACCACGGCCGTGGTGATTGGTCACGGCCGTAGTGAGCACCTTGGTCGTGTCAAGCGGAGGATGGAAGCCTATCTGGGAGAAATCTTTAGAGAATAGATGTCTTTTCCAGGTTCGGTGCCTGTAAGTCCCAAAATTGGCTAGTTGAGCAACTTTATCTAAGAAAAGAAATAAATTATTAAAAGATAAGAAACATGGGTTATATGGGCATATTAAGGATATAGTGACACAAAACCATAAATAAATGCTTAGCATAAATGCATAAATTTGGGTGTTATCAACTACCCCAAGCTTAAACCCTTACTTGTTCTCAAGAAAGACTGTGCTCAAAGAACAAAAAGATAACATCCAAATTAAACTTGGCAACGAATGCTAAGGTTAAGAAAAATAGTTTAAAATATCGACTCTCTTAATCCATGTTGTTTCAGAACAAACCCCCACCAATCGAGCACAATCCTGCCAAAGTAAGATCAAAGAGCAACCAGACAAGATTAAGCTAGTCCACTGTAAGTTGTCGATACTCATGAGGGTTTGAATCATAATTATACAACATAAAAACATTGTCACATAGATGATCACACAAGTGATGAGCAATGAGCAATCATCATGTATCCATGTAGACCAATCATGGACAACACGCCTCTCACTTATTCAGGTCCTAAGAAGCAAAGTGAAAAGACTCTAATGACTTATGAAGATCCCGATCTGCGTCAGGCTAGTCCATGTAACGAGAAACAGTCCGTGTAGTCCGAGCCAGTTGGCCCAAAGCAGTGAGACAAACTCCTCGTACTGTGCTCGAACCAACCCTGCCACTGGGATGATCTCATAGGTCTCCTAGGGGTTCCTAGCGACTCTCTAATGAGCTTTTAGAGTGATACTACCAGGCATGACATACCCACATTCATGAGCGCAGTCATACACCGGTTGGGCATCATCCTCAACTCTCCTGAAAAAGAAAATAAGCGCTCATTTATTCACACTCAAGATTTTATTCTCTACATTGTAATTTGTAGGCTTGGGTGAGAACTATATTGATATTTTTGGGATTTTGCGGGAGGCCAAGCCTCTTTTGCAAATTTTTAATTTTTCATCTTTTTGACTCAATCTAAGGTGAGAGGGCACGTAGTCCATCAAGGAAAACATTTCAACTTGATTATGGCTCAAAATTCATCATGATCCATTTGACACATGTGAAGCAGCAATTATGATTCAAGGATCCTTAGAATAGAGGCAAGCTTGTGAAACCGCAGCCAGGAGTCTTTGATTGTGCTCTAGCTCCTTCCATTGGTCATGTACCTTGGATTTGTCATATACAACATAGATCAAGGGAATAATGTTTTAAGATATGAAAAAGACGCATAACCTTAGATTTATTACCAAACTTAAGGAAAGAGTCAGTGAGCAAGTCAAGCAAAAGATCAAGTAGTTTAAGATGAAAACTTTTAGGCATAAAGATAAGCATTTAGCTATAAGATTTGCATTACATAGCCTTAATTGCAAAGCTACAGATTACGAAAGTGATTTACACCTAAATGCATTAAGTAAACATGCATGCATGAAGAATGAAGAGGTAGAAGGGCGAATAGCCCTACCACCACAAGCTTAAAATTTTGCTCGTCCTCGAGCAAGACCTATGCTTAGTACAATAGGGTGGGAATGCATGGAATTTAGGATGGACAATCTTATTAAATTCCTAACATGATGCATGCACGCAAGGATATATAAAAGAAGTTAGAGGAAAGAAACTATCTAAGCAAGAACCTAAAAAAATTATTTTAACAAAAAGGAGAAAAGAAAGGGGTAAGAGAAAGGGGGTGGCTGCCCCACGATACCGACACTGGGATCCCAAATCCTAAATTTTGGGACCAGTGTCACCTGTGTCTTGCCGAAGGGATCCACCACATAATAGGAGTATAATAGGTAGAGATGTGGGCCCTTCTGAGTCTGAAGAAGAGGAATAAAATCTGGGGACTCGTTGAAGTCATCTCTGTGTTGGGGTTTACTTGAACTGCAATGGGATGAATTCTTTAGGAAATCATCTTCACAATACCTTCCAAGACATGAATATTAATAGGAAGGCCTAGGGTGTCGACACAGGATGAGATGGAGGGGAGAGATTGAAAGTTTTCTATAGGGCCCCTCACTTCTCTCTCCACCTCTGAACTTGAGATTGGATGCTCAGATAAGTCTTCATGTACAATTTGAGTCATCCAATCATTTTCTGAGCAAGAAGTATCCCCAAGTGGATTTAATTATGGTTCTACCCCCCCCAAGCTTGTCACACTCTATGGGGTCTGGGGCATCTTCATGCTCAAAAACCATGTTGTGGTAGATTGTCCATCCTACACCTTCGATGTCCACCAAGCCTTGTAAGGGGATGGTGGAAAATGATGACTCGTACTACTCTAACTCATCTTCGTCAATATACTCACTGCTCCAATTCAAACAAATGTCCTCCTCCTCCTCCTCCTCGAACAAGTTATTCCAGACCATAGTAGGTGTGTGGGTGGTGGCTAAGTGACAAGTATCAATGTGAGAGTCATCACCTTGGTCTGGATCAATTTGTGATTCAGGTTCTTCAAACTGACCCCCCCTGTTATGAGGTTGTCTGACGTTCTTGGTGAGGATAGGAGTCATCATCATCATCATCTTACCATTCATGCGTGTTACTAGTATCTTCCATTGGTTGATCAGCATCCCCCAAGTTGGCGGTTCTTCACAGAAAAATCCCAGTGAACCCAGTTGATGGTCTGAATAGGATGGTAGGACAAGATCCACTTCAGGCCCAATGGAATGGGTTTGATGACTATAATCTTCATGATCTTGTGATGGCATTTATAACCGAATTATAATCAAATCGATGAGCTCTTGGAGCCTCCTGCCTTGTTTAACATCTTTATCATGAAGCTGTTGTACTTGAGCGACAATGCTTTTGGGACCCGTCAATTGTGCCATACACAACTGGTGGGAATCCGCTGTATCAAACTAATGTTTCCGGATGAATCCTTGTTCAATAGTTTGAAGTATACTTCTACTGCGATATGCAATCTCTGTTGCTATTTGGATTTGATGCTCCTACTTTTCTAGTAGTTGCTGGAGGGGATCGACATTTTCTTGGAGATGAGGAGTTAAGGAGGAGAGTGTGTTGACACATTCTCTAGCTAACTCCACTGCCTTAATCAGTTCTTGATCCCATGATAGCACAGAAGTCGAGGGTTGACTGGCAGTCTCTGTTGTAGGAGCGTCTACATATGACGACGGTGGAGGTGAATATAGCTTGATGAGTTGTAAGGCATGAATTTCAATTATTTGTCAGCAATTGGAACTGCAGAAAAATTTAGTAGGACAGGTGGACAAGATGACTTGTCTTGTAGAAGCAAGATCCATGGCTGAAAAAGTATAAGAAAAAGGAAAGCTATTCAGTATATATGGACAAGTATGTTTAAAACAAAACAAAAACTATGCATATATATACATGCTTAAAAGTCACAGAAAAAAAATCTTTTTGGTGTGCAAACGTGAAAAACCACATCCCCAACAATGGTGCCAAAAAGTTGATCGACCTCGAATCGCGCGTCCGAAAACGGAGGCAGACTCAGAAGGAATCAAACTTTTAAATTTATAACCTGAAACCTTCAAGGACCCCCACAACTTTTATTACGGGGTCGAAGTAGATATACAGGGTCGAACACAGGGACGTGGTGACGTTTAGGATGCTTGAGATTTTATCCTTAAGTCAGATAAGACAAAATGATAGTCGAGAAAGTAAGGGGCTAGAACTAATTTAGAGGGTTGTCACGAATTAAAACAAAACAAAGAAAAGAAAATAAAATAGAGTCTGTAATATTCTACTAAATTAGAGAGAAGGAGTTCCCGACTATGTAACCACAAGTTGGGCATGCTATGCACCCGTTCTCAGGTGTAGACAACCCTCGAACACCTCAGCAAGCAACCTACATTCAAACATAGCTCACACCGTGGTGTTTGTTCCTGTGGGGTCATCCCACTCGCTCTTGCATAACGTGACTAAAACCCATCGATGATATGAAACCTCTCTCGAGGATGACAAACAAACATCCTAGAATATTCTAGATACCCTCTCAGGTCTATAATATTCTGGGATGTTAGGAACAGACGACCTTGAACCATCCTCCTTTCAGAATTCGATCCAAACTATCTTCTCTTATCTATTTCTAAGACGAATCTCTAGATATAGGCAGAAATAGCAGTTCAAGCAAGAAAGAGATCAACCAAACTAGCAATCATAACCACAAAGAGGAGATAGAACATAAAACGTGCTACATCTGAAATAAAACTACTTGCTTAAGGTAAAAGTACATAAACATGCACAAAATGGGCTACATAGCCAAGAAGGAGCTCAACTAACCATGGACAAGCAAAGTTGGCACCGAACAAAGATGGAGGAACATAATTTGTATAGAAACAAAAGAGAATAGTGGAAGAAAAGAGGAGAAGAAGAGATTTAGCCCATAGAGGAGAGGTGGATCTCGCTCCCTAACCTCCGTATAGGTCGGATCTCGTCTTTTGGGTTGTCCTCCTTGATCTTATGGACTCCTTGGCCTCCTTTCTCTCGAGATCCCACCCATGAATAGTAGCTTGGTGAGTGAATGATGGTGGAAGATGGTGGAGGATGGAAGCACACTGAAGTGGCGAGCATAGAACAAGCACTTTAGCCTTCTCGGACCTCCAGACTCTCCTACGAGTTTCCGGGAACCACATCGGGTCGGAAGCAATAGCTAGAACCTCCCAAAATGAAGAACCGACAGATGGAACTCCCCAAGGTGCGGAACCCCCCTTCAAGTGGGGAGGGGCAGATATATATAGGAAGAGTCATCGCGGTGTTGATCCGGGTCATGGTATGACCCTACCACGACCGTGGTGGTCAGCCACGGCCGTGGTGATGACCACATGTCACAGCCCTCCCTCGATCGCGCTCTATGGTTGAGGTGTCTTTCGCGGTCATGGTCTGACCCTACCACGACCGTGGTGGTCAGCCACGACTGTGGTGGTCAGCCACGACCGTGGTGATGACCGCATGTTGCGGTTCTCCCTCAATCACGGTCTATGGTCGAGGTGTCAACCGCGATCGCGGTCTGACCCTGCCACGGCTGTGGTGATGACCACATGTCACAGTTCTCCCTCGGTCGCAGTTCATTCATGCCACTACCGTGTTAGCTGACACAACCGTGGTGGTGCGCCATAGACACAGCTGTGTTGACTGGCCACGACCATGGTGATGACGGTTGAGGAAGAACTTGTAGGCTGTGGTCGAGGTACCCACCGCGTTTGCGGCTTGAACTTGCCACGACCGTGGTGACTGATCACGACTGTGGTGAGCACCTTGGTCACGTCAAGCAGCAGATGGAAGCCTAACTGCTACAAAAACTATGTATCTGGGAGAAATCTTTGGAGAATAGCTGTCTTTTCTAGGTTTGGTGCCTGCAAGTCCCAAAATTGGCTAGTTGAGCAACTTTATCTAAGAAAAGAAATAAATTATTAAAAGATAAGAAACATGGGTTATATTGGGCATATTAAGGTTATAATGACACAAAACCATAAATAAATGCTTAGCATAAATGCATAAATTTGGATATTATCAGTTATCTTAAGAGAGTTTTTTGGATCATCGATGGGGTTTTAGTCACGCTGTGTGAGAGTGAGTAGGATGACCCCACAGGAGCAAATACCACAATACTGCTATGTTTGGATGTTAGACACTTTCTAGGGTGTTCGAGGATTGTCTATGCCCAAGAATGGGTGTATAGAATGCCCAACCCGTGGTTACATAGCTAGGAACTCCTTCTCCTAATTAATAGAAAACCACAAACTTTATTTTATTACCTTTGCTTTGTTTTGTTTTATTTCATGACATTTTGCTAGACTAGTTCTAGTTCTGTACTTTTATCAACTATGGGATTGGCTTAATTGACTTAAGAGAAAGTTCTTAAATGTCCTAAAAGTCCCCACATCTCTGTGTTTGACCTCATATTTCTACTTCGACCCTGTATTAAAGTTGTGGGGGTCCTTGAAGGTTTTGGGTTATAAATTTAAAGCTCAATCCTTCTGAGTCTGCTTCTTTCAAGACACGTGATTCGTGCCACATCAACTTTTGGCTCCATTATTGGGGACATTGTTTTCTACATTTACAAGCCTATTTTTTGTTTTATCATCCATAATACTATATATATGCATAATTCTTCTTTTGCTTTGCACATACTTGTTTATATATACTGAATATATTTCTTCCTTCTTATACATTTTTCAACCATGCCTTGCTTCTGCGAGATAGGTTATGTAACAAACCCACTCCCCATCAACCCCGAATAAGGAAGGTCGGGAAGCTGAGATCTATTATCCGCAAAATAGGATTTATGGTTTTGCACATAATAAAAAATAATCAATAAATTTCACTAATTGAACTGAGTTTGGTACAAGGTTTTCAAAAATAAAAAACCGAGTTTGGTACAAGATAAAAAATATTTTCATCAATGTTTAAAAATATGGGTTCTAAGATTATACCCAAGAAATTAACCATCTATCTATATCCTCCAGGCATTACTTTATCTATTTGCTTTTAGTGTCTTCTTTTCTTGAATGTCCAATTTCGAGCTAGTAGCAGATTATCCTAAAAATGCCGACAATCAAAACATGTGGTTAGTATAACAAGTTATACTGGTATGTAGGGGAGGAAAAATAGTTCACATTTACTTGTAGCAACATAATTTAGAAATTATTGTTTAACTAACTAGAATTAACATTTTGATCATAACTACTCAATCCCCATCTAGCCATCCTCTATCAGAACCCACGGGGTATTGTCCCAACAGTTGACAAAGTCTACCTCACATAGACGATAGCATATTGATCCTACCTCACATAGATGATGGACCTTTGATGATCCTTTGATCCTACCTCACAAAGATGGTAGAATAAGATCTAAATCATCATTTTCCCATAAATATATGAAAGATCCAAAGGAGGCCCAAGATCTGAGCTAGTTATGTTATATGTTGGGATAGTAATAGTCACTTTATAGTTGGAAAGGAATGAAATAAACAATCAAGCAGGTATTGCAAACCATGCGAGGAAAACTCTGAGAAACAATATGAAACTACAACAATTATTCATAGGCATAACCACATACCTGATTTAGGAGTATTTCAATGTCCAAACAAGAACAACCAAGGATAACCACACAAGCAACCAATCAGCCTAAAAGTTTACGGCATAACACCCATGTGTCACTAAATGATTTCAAGATCTACTTTTAGGGGTGACTTGGTTTACAAGTTAAGTGATTAAGTCCATATTGGTGTTTCATTCAGTTCCAATCTTCAAAGTTCATTATTACCCTTAATACTCTTTTGATCGATAAACCCTAGTTTTGGTCTCACCTTCATGTTTGTATTCCAAAAGTTACCTTTTATGCAAAAGTCCAACTTTTATCATGTTAAGATTTTGAAGATGAAATAATATGCATTTTGACATTCTTATATTGACAAACCCTAACTCCATTAGTAAAGGTACACTTAATCACAAAGAAACCCTAATCCTTCAAATCTTGGATTATGATGTTCATTTGAATCCAAAGTGTTCTTTTTATTCATAATAGATTGATCTTTGACTAATAACATCAACTAAGTTCATTAGATTCATAAATACTAAAAAATTGGGGTTTTGATTCATTAAAGGCATTAAAAGCATCAACTTTGAAAACTTTTCGAATTGGAATCAGATATAGGTCAAGATTATATTTTTATTGAATAGTTTGCATTTTTTTGATCAAGATACATATATTACTTGTAATTTTTGGACAAAGTAATGATTTTTAGTCGTTTTTGCAAGATTAATCAATTTCCTAATTTTTCCTATTAGAGAGTCGAGAAATTACCTTTTTAGAAAATTTGGCCGCCGTCAGATTTGTGGGTCTTCATTGAGTAGGGTGGGGATCGGGCTATCGATGTTACTCACGTCCACTAGCACTGCTTAGAAATGCGAAATGGCCTGGGCCGTTGATCTCCCTCGCCAGTCTTCAGTTGACTTTGATCCAAAGGTCTTCCTCTCTCCCCCTTTCTTCATTCTTCAACAAAGTGCATGCGGTGGTGCCGTGACAGAGGGATCACTAGAGGGAATGCAATTGAGCAAATGAGAGGGAACTGAGGTGCATGAGAGTGTCATCGATGCTCTGGGGGTCAAGGCGAGTTGGATGGAGGTCTTTTTATAGGAGGAGATGGGATCTTGGGTTCCCGAACTCGTTCAAGTTGGGGCTTGGTGGCAGAGTTCTAGGTCCTTATATAGGCCTCCTCCCTACCCAAAACCTACATGTTTCCTTCTCAGTTTTGTGAGTCAAACACATCTACACACTTAGTTTAATAGGAGTTGAATTAGGATGGGAGATTTCCCTCTAGGTTGTTCACGTGTGTACATGTACTCACTATTTGAGCACGGGTAGAGGATGATGCGTGACCTGTTGGATCCCTAATACGACGGTTGTGTGAATTAAAAATAGTCCTAATAAAAATTGAAATATTGTGACATTTAATACTCTCCAAAATATTATCCACACTTTACAATTTTTTGTAAAATCCATATCTCCTAAACCATTAATCCTTTTAATCTCAAATTTTAAGGGAAAGTCTTTTATGACTTAATATACTTGTGTATACAATTTGAGACCAAAACTCGAAAGGAATAACCCTTCATACACTTATAAAGCTCGTATTATGTATTTAAAATATATATATCCTTTTTCCTTTCTTTCTATTTTCTTTATTTTGACTTTTCTTGTATCTAGAAGGCATGTGAAACCTAAAGTCATCCTATTCTGGACACCTATGACACTTTCTAGATAATTCCACATTGTTCTTAAACACATGCACATCATTTATTTTCTTTTTGTCTTTTGCTTATTGTGGGTTTTTCTCATCCTTCTTCCTTTTTAACCCTTTATTGGTTTAATAAAAGAAGAAAACACAAAATTCTTTATTCAAGGTAGAATTTCAAAGAAACCCAATTTATAAAACAATGGACACAATTTTCAAACAAGCCCCTTTTCATACAAAAATTGCATAACAATACAATAAAAATCGGGGTTATAACATCCTTCCCCAATTATAAGAATTTTGTCCTCAAAATTCAGCTAATCATATAAACAAATCAGGGTAAGACTTTTCCATGTCCGTCTTTAGCTCCCATGTGGCTTCATCCTCTCCATGGTGCTTCCAAAGAACCTTTACCATCTCTATTTTTTTTGTTTCCATGTTCTTTCACCTTGGTATCCAGTACTCTCACAAGTGACTCAGGATATGTCAGACTCCCTTGGAGCTCAATAGGTTCAATGCTCAACACATGACTAGGATCTTTCACATAGCACTTCAGATTGGACACATGGAGCACATCATGCATCATAGTAGGGCTACATGATAGGCTGCTTCACCAATCCATTCTAGAATCTCAAACGAACCTACATATTTGGGACTCAACTTTCCTTTATTCTTAGCTATAGCTCAGAGGGGTCATATCTTCAGAAACACGTGCTCACCCACAATGGTGTAAGTCAGTTCGCTTTGCATCAACATACAACTTTTGTTGACCTTGGGCTCTCTTTAGCCTTTGCTTGATCAAAGCAACTTTGTCAACATATATCTGAAGTTCCTATGACCTCAAAAAGGCCCTCTCACCAATATCATCTCAGTGAAGTGGTGAAGGACATGACCTCCCATAAAGAGCTTCGTACGGAGGCATCTTGATACTGGCTTGGTAGTTATTATTATAGGCAAACTCAACTAAAGGCAAGTATTGTTCCCATGATCCACCCCAACTAAGCATACATGCTCTCAACAAGTCTTCTATAGTTTGGATTGTCCTCTCTCACCAACCATCAGTCTGCTTCTAGTAGGTGATACTAAGTTTCAACCTTGTTCCAAGCTCTTCATGTACTTGCTTCCATAACTTTGAGGTGAACTTAGGGTCACGATCAGAAATAACTAAACTCAAAATGCCTTGCAAACACACTATCTCCTGGGTATACAACTCAGCTAAGTTTGACACTTTGGCAGTAATCTTTAAGGCAAGAAAGTGTGTCGACTTGGTTAGATGGTCCACCACAACCCATATAGCATCATGACCTTTCTTAGTCTTTGGAATACCCACCACAAAATCCATCATTATATGGTCCCATTTCCACTCAAGAATCTCAATTGATTGCATTAATCCTTCGGGTCACTGGTGTTCAACCTTCACCATTTGGCACGTGAGACAATTGGCCACATATGCCGCTATGTCTTTCTTCATTCCAGGCCACCAGAAATATCGCTAAAAGTCTTTAAACATCTTGGTAGTGCCATGGTGTATGGTATACTTAGAGCCATGAACTTCTTTTAGGATATGAGTCTTCAAGGGTGACTTCTTAGGAACCCAAGTACGATTATTGTATCAGATCCCTCCATGTGCATCCAGTGACAAGTGTGTTTAAGGTTTCTCCAGCAAACCTTTCATCTTCTCAAGCTCTGGGCAGCCACTATCTTAGTCAACATGACTGATTTTATCTGAATGTTATCCAAATAGATACCGTCATCTAGGGCTATGGAGTTCACCTAGCAAACTCCTCCAATTCCCTCCATTGGGATGATAAGATGGCAGGACATCTAAGGTGCTTTTGACTGAGTGCATATGCCACTACATTAGCCTTTCCTGGGTGGTATGCAATGGTGAAATCATAGTCCTTCATATATTCTATCCATTGGCTCTATCTTAGGTTGAGGTCCTTCTGAGTCAAAAGATACTTCAAGATTTTATGATCAATGAGAACTTAAAGGTAGCACCATACAAGTAGTGTCGCCAAATTTTTAAGGCATGTATGATTGCAGCTAACTCCAGATCATGTGTGGGATAGTTTACTTCATTTGGCTTGAGATTCCTGGATGCATCAATTACAACATGTTTATTCTGCTCCAGCACACATCCAAGCCCCATTTTGGATGCATCAGTATAGATCATGAAACCCTCATTTCCAGATGGTAGAGTCAGCACAGGTGCAGTGGTCAGTTTCTCATTCAACTCTTAGAAGTGAGCTTCACACAACTCGGACCACACAAACTTTTCATCTTTACGAGTAAGCTTGGTGAGGGGTAAGGCGGTCTTGGAGAAATCTTTGATGAACCGTCAATAGTACCCTACTAGTCCCAAGAAGCTGAGGATTTTAGAAGGATTCTTTGGTGTTGGCCAATCACATACAGTGAACACCTTAACAAGATCTATCAAAATAGTCCCTCCTGAGATGATGTGTCCAACAAACATGACACGATCGATCCAAAACTCATATTTTGAGAACTTTCCATAGAACTTATGCTTCCTCAAGATTCAAGGAATCAAACCAGATGGCCATGGTGTTGTTCTAAGTCATCTGAGTAAACTAGAATGTTGTCTATAAACACTATGACAAAGGAGTATTGGAAAGGTTGGAACACATTGTTCAGGAGAAACACACTCGGGTCATTGGACAACCCAAACAGCATGACCACAAACTCATAATGACCATAAAAAGTTCAGAAGGCAGTCTTTGGGATACCCTCACTCTTGACTTACAATTTATGGTAATCGGACCTCAAATCAATCTTTGAAAAGACTAGAACTAACTTGTGTTGGTCAAACAAGTCATCGATACAGGGTAAAGGATACTGATTCTTGATGGTATCCTGATTGATCATCCTATAATGTATGCACATTCAAAGCAATCATCCTTCTTCTTTATGGAGACTAGTGCTCCACATGGAGATGTGCTAGGTCAGATGAAGCCTCTATCTAGTAATTCATGCAGTTGCATTTTTAGCTCAAGAAACTCCACTGGGGCCATTATGTAAGGTGCCCTGGAAATAGGGCTTGTCCCGGGAGCTAACTCTATCAAAAATTCCACCTCACTCTCAGGAGGTATCCCAGGAAAGTCATCTGGGAACACATATGAATAGTCCTTGATTACCTATATCTCCTCTAAGGGTAGCACCTTAGGTTCTGGCTCAGTAACTACTGCTAGGAATGCCTGACAACCTTTGGCTATTAATTGTTCTACTTTCAAGGCTGATACATACATGCTAGTAGTATCATCCTTTCCACCTCTAATGGTTAAAGGTGGGTGATCGGGTCTCTTTATTACAAGCCTTTTCTCCCTACAACCTATTTGGTCTCTATAGGTATAAAGCCAATCCATGCCAATTATCACATCAAAGTCATTCATGTCCAACAAAATAAACTCAGTAGGGAATTCTTCGCCATGTACCTAACACGTATAACCGGGTTTTTTTAAAAGAGACATAAAAATATGACCACTTGGGGTAGTGACATACAACACATATCCTAAATCCTTAAAATCTAGACAAAGCATAGTTGCGAGGTTTCTAGAAATGAATGTATCTATAGATCCACAATCAAAAAGAGTTTTCACACTTTGTCCCATAATTTCAAGCATGCTACATTGTTTTCATGATAGTCAAACTACTATTATATTGCATAAATAAATATGGGAAAATCACTCTAAGGATTCTTACCCTATATTAGACGATTGACATTAGTTGGGGCCTCTTTGTTGTTGATGGAAAATACTCAATCCTATTGACGTTTCCCTGCAAGTGGGGCTACAACTGCTCGTTGTGCTGCTGCTACTGGCTGGTCTGCCATTGGGCCTTCTCCTTGTGGAGGGGGAAGGGGGTAGTTGGCTTGGAGGTGTCCTTCTTATCGACACTGATAGCACACTCTCTTCTCAAAGCAACACTTTCCACCATAAAACCTCCCACAACTATGACACCTCAGGGATGCTCCCTATTGCTGATGCTCATTACAAGGTTTTCCCTTCCCTCCATTCCACCCCTTGGCATGGTAATAACCTTGGTTCTTCCTGTTATCATTCCTTGGGTCGTAGATTCCCTCAGTGAAACTTAGGTATCCCTTGGGTTGGTTCTGTTGAGGCATGAATGTCTTTTCCATGTCTAGGGCAAAGTTGAGAGCTTCGACAAGAGTTGTGGGCTTGCTCACCATGACATGGGGATTAATGGCAGGGTGCAACCTATCAACAAAGTGATCTACCCTCCTTGCTTTGGTCAACATGTAGCCAAAATGATCGAAGAGGCGAAACTTGCGAGCGTGGTCTGTCACTGTCATATTTCCTTGAACCAGGAATGTGAATTGCTTTTCCTTCTCCTTCTTGGCAGTGGGGGGTATGAACCTTGCGTGAAAAGTGCATAGAAATCTTCCCAAGCCATGGGATCTTCATTCAAGTCTCAATCCATCATCTATTTCTCCCAGCATATCTTTGTTGCTCCCTCCAAGAGATGGGTGGCGAATAGAACCTTCTTACCTGGTTATACTTTGAACATGCATAACCCATTTTAAGCTGCCAAAAGCCAAGCATCAGCTTTGTCTACTAGCTCAATCTTGTCCTCCCCCAGAACTTCTCAGTGTTTAGTTTTACAAAGTCCAATATGGTGGCACTGAGGCGGCGATAGACGACCAGTGATTCACCCTTCTCATAACGGGGAACATCCCTAAGGGCGTTGATGGCTTCAGTCAGCTTCTTCTGCTACTCTAACCAGAGAATCTTGAGAGTTTGTGTATCCCTTGGCCCGACTGCCGGTCCAGAGTCAACAACATGGCTGGGATCATCCCTTGCTTTATCTTCAGACATAGGTTCATCTTTGGGTCCATGGCTTCCTTCTGGGTTCGAGATGTGGAAATGAATGGACTTAGGCTCAGGGCCTTTCTCTCCAGAGGCTTCAGCTTCTCTCTTCCTTTTCTTGGAGGATTCACCTTCCATGGACCTTCTCTTCTCTAAGGAGGGCCTCTTCTTATGGGAGGGACTCGATCCAGGGTATTCATAATAGTTGCCGATCTTACCATGGGCCATGCTATTTCACATAAGCAAACTTCATTAGCCACAGTTTCATAAATTAGGACTATCAAAGCATAAACTTATATCTATGACATCTTGTTGACATGCATTTTATTATTTGGTGGAGGATACCTTAACCCTTATCATCCATATCCCTATTACTCATAGGAGGTGGAGAAAGAGAAAGACTTTAGGTACTTAGGGTTTGTTAAGTGAAAGGGGGCAGAGAAGGGATTAAAGTAGATGATAAATCCTAGAGGTATCTTATTTTGAATGAAATCCTCGACTTTGACCAGGATGGAAACACAAGTCTAGGAGTTCCCATAAACTGACTAGCGGGGCAGAGGAAAATATTGCCAGCCCCCAGACTTTGGTCCATTCTAGACACCTCCATCTTTGGAAAACATTCTAATAACTCCTTTTGGGCTCTACTGAATTTGTAAAATTTAATAATTATTAGGAATTATATGGAAAACTATGCTCTGATACCAAATGTAACGACCCCACTCCCCAAAAACCCCCAATTAAGGAAGGCTAGGAAGCTGAGAGCCATTATCCCAAAAACAAGATCTATGGTTTTGCACATAATCAGAAATAATTAATAAATTTCACTAATTGAATTGAGTTTGGTACAAGATAAAAATATTTTCATCAATGTTTGCAAAAATGTAGGTTCTAAGATTAAACCCAAGAAATTAACCATCTATCTATATCCTCCAGACATTACTTCATTTCTTTGCCTTCAGTGTCTTCTTTTCTTGAATGTCCATTTTCCAGCGAGTAATAGATTATCCTAAAAATGCGGACAATCAAAACATGCGGCTAGTATAACAAGTTATACTGGTATGTGGGGGAGACAAAGTAGTTTGCATTTACTTATAATAACATAATTCATCAATTATTGTTTAACAAATCAGAGTTAGAATTTTAATCATAACCACTCAATCCCCATCTAGCCATCCTCTGTCAGACCCCATAGGGTATTGTCCCTATAGGTGGATAAAGGCCACCTCGCATAGACAATAGCATATTGGTCCTACCTCACATAGACAGTGGACCTTTAATGATCCTTTGATCCTACCTCATAACGACGTAGACCAAGATCTAAATTATCATTTTTCCTATAAATATACAAAAGCTCCATAAGAGGCCCAAGATATAAGCTAGTTATGTTTATATGTTGTGATATTCATGGTCACTTTATAGCTGGAAAGGAATGAAATAAACAATCAAATAGGTATTTGCAAACCATGAGAGGAAAAATGTAGGAAACAACGTGAAACTACAATGATTATTCATAGGTGCAACCACATATGTAATTCATGAGTATTTTAATGTCCAAACAAGAATAATTAAGGATCACCACACAAGCAACCAATCAACCTAAAAGTTTAAGGCATAACACCCATGTGTCACTAAATGATTTGAAGATCTACTTTTAGGGTTGACTTGGTTTTCAAGTTAAGTAATTAAGTCCATATTGGTGTTTCATTAAGTTCCAATCTCCATAAGTTCATTTACCCTTAATACTCTTTTGATCCATAAACCCTAGTTTTGGTGTTACCTTAATGTTTATATTCCAAAAGTTACCATTTTATGCAAAAGTCCAATTATTTTTATCATGTTAAGATTTTGAAGATGAAAGAATATGCATTTTGACATTCTTATGTTGACAAACCCAACTCCATTAATAAAGGTACTCTTAATCACAGAGAAACCCTAATCCTTCAAATCTTGGATTATGATGTATATATGAATCCAAAGTGTTCTTTTTATTCACAACAGATTGATCTTTGACTAATAACATCAACTAAGTTCATTAGCTTCATCAATACTAAAAAATGGGGTTTTGATTCATTAAAAGCATTAATTTTGAACACTTTTTGAATTGGAAGCAGATATAAGCCATCATTATATTTTTAATGAATATCTTGCATCTTTTAGATCATCATACATATATTACTTATATTTTTTGGACAAAGGAAAGGTTTTTAATCATTTTTGCAAGATTAATCAATTTCCTTGATTTTTCCTATTAGAGAGTTGAGAAATTACCTTTTTGGAAAATATGGCCATCGTTGGATCTATGGTTCTTCATTGAATAGGCCTGGGATCGGGAGGTCGGTGTTACTCGCATCTACTAGCACTGCTCAAAAATGTGAAATGACTTGGGCCGTTAATCTCCCTCGCCGGTCTTCGATTGACTTTGATCCAATAATCTTCATCTCTCTCCCTTTCTTTATTCTTCAACAAAGTATATGTGATGCCTCCATGAAGGAGGGATCACTTGAGGGAATGTGATCGAGTGACGGGAGGGAACCAAGGAGCGCAAGAGTGTCGTCGATGCTCAGGGGGTTGAGGCGAGTTGGATGGAGGTATTTTTATAGGAGGAGGAGATGGGCTCTAGGGTTCTTGAATTTGTCCAAGTTGGGGCTTGGTGGTGATAGTTATAGGTCCTTCTACATACCTCCTCTATACCCAAAACCTACATGTTTCCTTCTCAATTTCACGAGGCGAACACATCTATGCACTTAGTTTAATCTGAGATGAATTAGGATAGGAGATTTCCATCTTGGTTCTTCGTGTGTGTACATGTACTCACATGTTTGAGCACAGGTAGGGGATGATGCATGATCTGTTGGATCCCTAATTTGATGGTTTCCATTGTGCATGTGGATTAAGAATAATCCTAATAAAAATCGAACTATTGTGACATTCAATGCTCTCCAATCTATTATCCACACTTCATGGATTTTTGTAAAATCCATATCTCCTAAAATATTTATCCTTTTAATCCCAAATTTTAAGGGAAAGTCTTTTATGATTTTACCTACTTGTATATACAATTTGAGACCAAAACTCGAAAGGAATATCCCTTTTTATTCATGTGCAAGTCATTCACTTATAAAACTTGTATTATGTATTTAAACATATATTTTATTTTCCTTTCTTTCTATTTTCTTTATTTTGACTTTTCTTGTATTTAGGAGGCATGTGAAACCTAAAGTCATCCTATTGTGGCCACCTATGCCACTTTCTAGATAATTCCACATTATTCTTAAACACATGCACTTACCATTTATTTTCTTTTTGTCTTTTGCTTACTGTGGGATTTTCTCTTATCCTTCTTCCTTTTTAACCCTTTATTGGTTTAATAAAATAGGAAAACATGAAATCATTTATTCAAGGAAAATTGCAAAGAAACCCAATTTTAATAAAACAATGCACACAATTTTCAAAAAGCCCCTTTCATACAAAAATTACATAACAATACAATCATATGACATGTTATCTTGTCCACCTGTCCTCCCAAATTATTTTGTAGCCCTGACTGCTAGCACATAAATTAAAAACTGTGCACTCAAACTAGTCAGTCTATATTCTTCCACACCGTCATCATATGTATATGCTCCAAAAATAGAGATTGTTAATCATCCCTCAACCTCCGAATTGTTGTGAGATCAATAGCTAATTGGAGAAGTAGTGCCAGCAAGAGAGAGTGCTAATGCACTCACATCTTACTTAGTACCTCGTATCCAACATCAAACTGATTTGTTTCAAGGGTTAATCAAAATTTAAGATCGTCAAATTCATGAGCGATGGAAGCCACAAACTGCAGTAGAAGTGTAATTCAAGCAGTTGAACAAGGATCCATCCAAGTGCAACAACTTGACACAACAAACTTCCCACAATAATGCATGGCTAAACTGGTGAATCTTGAAAATATTTCTACCCAAATCCAACAACTTCATGATAAGGATGTTGAACATGGAAGGATACTTCAAGAACTCATCAATTTGGTTACTATGCAACTACAAGCACTGGAGAACAACCATGAAGACTTCGATCAGATAAACCACCCCATTGAACCCAACGGGGAACATATTTCACCTTCCTATTCGGGTTACCAGCTTGAATCATCGGGATGTTTCTGTGAAGATTCACACAACCAAAGAAGCTCCTCATTTCATCCAGATTATTCATCTGAGCAACCAATGGAGGATACACGTCACCTGGAACAACTGTCTAATGATGATGATTACTTTTGTTCTCCTCAAGGCTACCAAATGACCTCACAATTTGACATGGAGTTTGAGCAGCCTGAGCCAACCTTTATCCCAAACCATGGTGTTACCTCTCACATTGAGACTCATCACCTTGTTTCAACCAACATGCCTATCATGGTTTGGAATAATTTTTTGAGGAGAAGGATAATGACAACATTTCAAATAAGGGAGTGAGTATACCGATGACAATAATCTGGAGCAGCATGAGCTGACATTCGCCACCATCCCTTTTCAAGGAGTGGTTGTCATTGAAGGAGTAGGATGGACAATCCATCACAACATGGATGCTGAGCATGAAGATACCCAGGACCCCATAAAAGGTAACAAGCTTGGGGTGGTAGAAATATAAATAGATTCAACTGGGGATACTTCGTATTCAGAAGATTATTGGATGAATCAGACTATATATAAAAATTTATTTGAGCATACAACCTCAAGTTTAGAGGTGGAGAGAGAAAAGAGGATTCCTCTAGAAGACTTTCAGCCTCTCCCCTCCATCTCATCATGTGTCGGCATCCTTGAGCCTTCCTATTCAGATTCATATCTTGGAAGGAACCTTAAGGATGAATTGCCGAAGAATTCATTTCAGTGCAGTTCAAGACAATTCTAGCACAAGGATGAATTCACTAAGTCATCAGATTCTATTCCTCTACTTCATAGTCAGAAGGACCAAATCTCTGCCTCTTGTTCTCATGCATGGCAGATCTAATCGGCAAGACACAGGTGACACTAGTCCCAAAATTTAGGATTTGGGATCCTAGTGTCGGTATCGTGGGGGCAGCCACCCCCTTTCTCTTGTTCCTTTCTTTTCTCTTTTTGTTAAAATAAATTTTGTTTTTTTGATTAGATAGTTTCTTTTCTCTAAATGCTTAAACATATCCTTACATACATGCATCATTTTAGGACTTTAGTAAGATTCTTCCCCTTACATCCATGCATCCCTTCCCTACTATCCTAAGTTTAGGACCTTCTCGAGGACGAGCAAAGTTTTAAGCTTGGGGTGGTAGGGCTATTCACCCTTCTGCCCCTTCACATTCCTTGCATGCATGTTTACTTCCTGCATTTAGGCATAAATTTTAAAATTTTAATTTTTAATTTTTTTTGAACAATTTAGACTAGCTTTACTATTTTGTGGGACTTTGTTTTGTAATTTGTAGCTTTGCAATTAAGTCTATGTGATGTGAATCTTATAGTTAAATACTTATCCTTGTGCCTATGTGCCCAATTTTCATCTTAAATTGCTTGATCTCTTGCTTGACTAGCTCTTTGACTCTTTCCTTAAGTTTGGCAATTAAATCCAAGGTCATGTCCCTTTTTCATAGCTTAAAATATTATTCCCTTGATCTATGTTGGGAATGACAAACCTAGGTTTTGGAACCGTTGGAAAGAGCTAGAGCTTGATCAACACTCAAGGCCGTGTTATTCACAAACTTGCCCCTACTCTAAGTGTCCTTGAATCATAATTACTACTTTTCACACATGTATCAAGCAAATATTGATGAGTTCTGAGCTATAATCAAGTAGGATTGTTTATCCTTGATGGTCTATGTGCCCTCTCACCTTAGATTGAGTCCAAAAAATGAAAATTTAAAAATGTGCAAAAGAGGCTTGCAACCCAAAACCCCCCAAAAAATTCAAAATAGTTCTCACCCATGCCTACAAAAAATAGAATGCAGAGAATAAAAGCCTGAGTGTAAATAAATGTATGAGTGTTTGTTTTCTCTTCTAGGAGAGTTGAGAATGGTGCCCAATCAATGTATGCTTGTGCTCATGAATGCAGATATGTCGTGCCTGGTAGTACCACCCTGAAAGCTCATTAGAGAGTCCTTAGGAATCCCTAGGAGACCTATGAGATCATCCCAGTAGCAGGGTTGGTTTGAGCACAGTACGAGGAGTTTGTCTCACTATTCTGGGTCAACTGGCTTAGACTATAGGGACTATTATTCATTACATGGACCAACCTGACGTAGATTGGGATCCTCAAAAGTCATTAGAGTCTTTATCTTTTTAATTTCTTCTTAGGACCCGAATAAGTGGGAGGCGTGTTATTCCTTATTGTTCTACATATATACATGATAATATCTCATTACTCATCATCCGAGGGATCACCTATGTGACAATCCTTTAATTCTAAATTATTTTGATCTAAACCCTCTTGAGTATCGACAGGTTTTAGTGAATTCGCTTAATCTTGCATGGATGCTCTTTGATCACACTTTAGCAGTTTGCACATGATCGGTGGGGGTTTGTTATGAAACAACATAGGTAAGGAGAATTGATGTTTTAAACTATCTATCTTATCCTTATCATTTATCACCAAGCTTAATTTGGATGTTATCTTTTTGTTCTTTAAGCATAGTCTTTCTTGAGGACAAGCAAGGGTTTAAGCTTGGGGTGGTTGATAACACCCAGATTTAGGCATTTATGTTAAGTATTCATCCATAGTTATGTGTCGTTATAGCCTCAATATGCCCAAAATAGCTCTATATTCTTATCTTTTAATGATTTATATCTTTTCATAGATAGAGTTTCTCAACTAGCCAACTTTCAGACTTGCAGGCACTGAACTCAAGAAGACATCAATTCTCCAGATTTTGCCCCATCACGCATCACATTATGTGCACCAACTTAGGAGATGGTGGTCCTGCTAACTAACTAGCATGCCCAAGAAACTTTTGATATCTTGGATCCAAATTTCAATGGCCAACTCCTTCATCAATAATCATGTTGGTATGTATGCCCAGAGAGCCAATCATATGATGATTGGGATATGGCATTAGATACATGATTTGATAATTATAAAGGCAATCTTCCAATTTATTTTGTATATTTAGTTACGAGATAATGAATAACATAATAAATGTCTAGAGAATTATATTACTCAATAACATATGTATTCAAGTTACAATCCTTGTGGATGAGATCATAAGGATGTTAAGAGTACATATACATATGATCATTATGTCCCTGATCAATTGTTATTGTGGAAGGTTGAATGTGGGACTAAAGTGAGAGTTTTAAGGCAAGAATATCTTGAAGTTTCACAATTTTTTTGGAAGTTTCACAACTCACACACGAGACGATCATTTCACAGTTTCTAGATTTTGTACATATGTTGGCAATTCAATTCCAATTAGTACTCAACTCAATGTCAGTACCAATCCTTTGTGCAATCGAATTGCACCCCCAAAATGGGCGTTTGGTGCATATGAGACGGGCGTCTCGCACCAGGCCAAACGGTCATTTGGTGCAACTAATACGGGCATATCACACCAGGATAGACGGTCATTTCACACAAACAAGATAGGCATCTTGCAGCCTAGGTCAGGCAGAATTCCAACCAATGTACAATACAATCAGCCTGACACTCAAAACAACAGTCTCAACACTTGAACTAATCATTGGGTAGTCTAGTCAGCTGATCTGTTGTGTGAATTGAAATATCTAAACACTTCAGTAATTAATTCAATTATCATTCAAGATCAAACTCCTCTTGTAGATGAGTTCCTATGTGTGTGACCCTATAGGTCCCATATCACGTTGGAAATGAATGTCCATAACTATCTTACGACATCAAAGAAAAAAGTGGTGCCTAGTCACACATCATTGCTACCAAGTGAATGGAAAGTTGGGGAGAAACTTCAACCTACAATCTGTGTATGGTGTTACATTGTTTATATAGTTCCTTTGTCACTGATATCCAGATTGAACTAGAGGCATAGAACAATCTTCCTCATTATTATTCAATCTTGTTCCTTGAACCATAGTACACTGCATGAGATATATGTAAGCTCAATATCATATATTGACTCACATGCATATGGCCATACTTTTCTCAGTCTTGCTTATCAAGAGGCCTTGGATATCATACTCCTGTCGGAGGGACAAATCCCATATATATCACTCACAGTCATACCCCATGTGTCAAAGTCACCTACTCATCACCATTTTTACAACCCATGTTTCAAGACTGCGTTTGATGATATCAAAGTGTACCCAACAACATGTGATGAGTGCAATGATTTTAGGTCTAAGAACCACAACCACCACTATCACTGTGAGAGTTGACTAGGACTTCCATGATGATGGCTTCCATGTGTTAGCATCATGGTGGGTCTGTCTGATACATTGTTCTCTAACATGTATATGTGTGCTTGGTTTGATATTTCTATATCATTACTAATGAGATTTAGTCATCAACCAACTCACACTCTGATCTTATGTGTGAGATAACTTGCAATATATGTGTATGTTATATACTAATTTGCAATTTACCCATGAGAAAGGGTTATTTTTCAAAGTGTCACATGAAGAGAGTGTTCTTTGTATCTTGGCATCATGAGAGAGAAGATAATGCAATGGGGTGCCTTGTTTGAATCATAGAGGATGGTGTGATATCATTATGTGACATTAGGGTTTCTAGGGTTTGCATAGTTGATAAATGATTGACTTAGGGTTTGAGTGTTGCAAACCTACACCACTTGTGGTGAGGGTCATGACTGAGACTCATGAATTAGTTCTATGGCCGCGACTGAGACAACATTGTGAAATGTGGGTCAAAACACCTTGTTTTCTAGTGTCTCGACCATGTACATATGAGAGCTAGGGTTTCAACCTTGAAGTGTCATGACTGAGACAAGGGTGTGCTTGAGAGTGTCTCAACCAAGACATGATGGCAACCAACCTTATAGGTTGTGAAACTTTTCTGGATAAACATGGAAATTTTTATTTATGCATGCACGCGGAAATAAGGTTATTTCCTTGATGAGAAAGTGTCCCTTGGTGATCTAATATGTTGACACCTCAAGATCTTCTACTTCCCTCCTTCTTTGGGATATATAACCCCTTCTCTTCCTTACAAGCAAACCTTTTTGGCCCCCACACTTCTTCTTCTACCTTGAGATCGTCCTTGGAGCTTCAAGAGCAAGGAAGGTCAGACCTTGCAACCTTGGGTGGCCGATCTATCTTTGACAGTGGAGATATTGTGCTAGGATCAACTTTTAGTGGTGATTCTTACAAAATCATCTCTCGGTAAGTGATCATCCTCTTTAGATCATGTTTATTTTCTAAAAATCCTTCATCTTCTTCTTCTTCTTCCTTCTCAGTCATGAGGTTGTGGACCATCCATGGTGACCGTTAGAAAGGATGATTTCATCTCTTTCTTCTTTCTCCTTTAGATCAGCTAGGTCGATTTTTGTTCCTTCTTTAGATCTGTTGTGGCAATGATCTCTTTCTTATTCCTTTTGGAGGTCATCCTTTGGCTGAGGTTTTGAATCATGGTTGAAGGTTTTGGAGCTTGAGACCTTGGCAGGTTGTTTCACTCCAAATTTGGTGGGTTTTATAACTTTTCCTACCTCTATTATGTGCATCTTAACCTGATCTCATACTACTATCTATAGGGTTTGTTATACTTGATCAAATAGGAAGTTTTGATTTGTTATATGTATGAGAATCTTTATTTTCTCTCTCTATACATCACCTTCAATGATCTTCAACGATCCATGATTTAGGGTTGATGAACACCTTATTTTAGAAGGCCTGTTCATAGGTAGCACTTGGTATTATTGGTCTGATTGCCTGCTTTGACCTTGGTTCAGATCTGCTATGGGAGGTGCAGGTGGTCGTGACAAATTCTTAGTCTTATGTTGCGGTCGAAACTCTTTGATGGGGTGGTTTTAGTCATGACATTCTCTTAACTCTAGACTAGTCACTACCTATCAACCTGATCGCAACACAATGTTGCATGTTCTGCTTGGCTGTTAGGGGACGATTGCGGTTAGATGGCTAGACAGGTGGGTCGAGACACATGGTCCACTATTAGTCATGATTGCAACAAGCGAAGGAAAAGTTATCTATGATCATAACACCATGTAATAGTGCGTCAACACCCTATGATGCAACAATCCTGACATTGGTGGTCATGACGTTGCTCTATTGCAGTCGAGACATCGCATTGGCTCGGTCGCAACACCATGTTGCATGTTTCCTTGTGTTGCGGTCGTGGTGATGCGTTACATGTCCTTGGTGTCACGGGTCATGACTTCGTGTTGCTAAGGGGTTGAGACACCCTAAGTTGGTGCTAAGTGTGACGCCATGTTAGTTTGTGATATGGTCAAAATATCTAGCTGGTCGAAACTAGGTTGAAGAGTATCAGTTGTAACACTAATGGTGATGGTCGAGACAAGGTTCTTGGTTGATCGCAACCTTGGGACATGTCTCAGTTGAGACACATGTCTTGTGTCTTGGTCGCAAAACCCCATTGCTGGTCGGGTCGATACCCATGTGTTGGGAGGTCAAGACAGTAGTGTTCTGAGGGGTTGAGTTATAGTGGTGATGAGTAGTTAAGAGACTCATATATGAGTATGTACATGACCCATATGTTTTGTAATGACCTACTTAAGATGGTGTAATTATGAATGGCTAACCATCAACAATAATGCTTAACCCTCCAATAATATGGGAAGTGATAGAATTGGGGTTTATAGGTGGTATGATGCCGATAAACCCTAATCAGGTACATATAAGCCCTAACCCTAATTTGATGATGACATGATAGGCGTGTTCACTTTGATTGAAGATTGTTATTCTATGATAGTGTTTTCTCTATCCTACTAGTGTAACACTAACTTGTAGGTGAGATTAATGGCATATCTAAGGGAATGCTATGGTGAGCCCTATACAATATAGAGTGGTGATTATGATTAATGTTGAAGCTTTTTCTGATGTTGAATGTGCAAGAGTATATAAATTGGTATAATGAACTAACAAGTGCCTTGTGTATACATTGAGGGATTGGCATCCCATAGTGAGGTAACATTGTTAATGACCTTTTGAAAGGCAGTATTACAAGTGCCATATGATGATGAGACACGTTCTCACTTAATATGTTTTATATCTTCTGAAGTTGCATCCTACCTTCATTTTGTTAGGATTAATATGTTGTAACTTGATTGATGCATTAAAAGATACTTAATTAGCATATCTAATCAAGTGAAACCCTAATCATGTAGTTGCCTTGTACTATAGATCCATCTTTAGTGTCAATATTTAGCTAGATGGTGAAATGAGTAACTCCTACAAGAAACTCAGAGCGCATATTGTTGAATATGCAGGGTATCAGTGGATATAACTCCCTATATCCTTAAATTGTTGAATTCATGGTATATTTTTTATTTATGAATGGTCATGCACGATCTAGTTCTCTAGTGTTATGCCATGTACCAAGGCAAAATAATTGTTTTATAGGACCATAGCCTTGACTATGAGTTGTTGTCTCTACAAGACTGTAGCTTTGACTACAAGTTGCCGTCTTTGTAGTTTGGTTGTTATGTCACTGCATTGCAGACTCAAACTGACTGAGTAGTGTTGGTGATGATCATGGAGTCTAACTCTTCCATGAATCCTATATGGTATTGATTTTGACTTAGCAGTGGTCGGTTGGATTTGTGTGGTATGCCTAAAATCTTAAGGGCATAAAAATGGTTAATCACCCATATAGTATAATTGTTTAGGGTCAAATATAAATCACATTGGATGATAACATGACTTATTTATTGCACTGCTTAGTTTATAAAAGTTATACATGTTTTTCATATTCTTTGTAATAGTATAAAATATTCTACTGCTCAGTTGTAACTACTTAAATTGCTCAAATAGTATTATATGCTTTATTTACTGCTCTCTATAGTACTATGCCTATATTAGATGTTGGCGAAGAGTTATATCTCTCGTTTGGATGTTTGGTCTCACTTTGTGGGTTCCACAACTTTTTAGGTGGTCGTAGATGAGAAGGTTTAGGTCGTGGTGTAGGTACAGAATAACAGAGTGAATAGTAGCTAACAAAGGTTGGACATGCTACCAGTTAAAGTCTTATAATAGAGTCCTATGTGTCGTAGAGTCCTATGTGTCGTCCATGTACTCTCAGGTCTTTGGGCATATTTTGTTGTATTGTATATCGACATGTAGATCTTGGCTTTATGCCATGTTTGTGTTAAAATGGTATGCATATATATAAACATGTTGTGAAATGTAACAATTGTGGCTTGATAGCCTTTGAACACAAATATGTATCATCTTTTGGCATATAATGAGTATAGATGGCTTGTGTTGAAGGCCTGTTGTGATAAAATTTCATTTGAGACATTAAATTGCAAATGGTTTTAATTAACTATGTTTTGAGGTAATATTGTTGATAATGATAATTCCACACTTTGTTTTGAGTAATCTTGCTTTGTGTGGCGATGGTTGTCACAGTTTGGTCAGTATCAGAGCTATAGGTTTGCTGAGTCTATAGGGGCATAGAACTAGGGTTTGAGTCTGTTCTAGTGTCCTCCAATATATCTTATGGTAATTTCTGCTTATGTAGAGGAAGAAGAAGAGAAGAAAAGATGTCTGGAGAACATGAAGAACATGTTGTAGAAATCAGTGTTGCTGCACCATGAGGTGGTGCAAGGAGGCAAGAATGTGTTGATGATGTGCCTGAGATGCCTCAAGTCAACCTAGATAATGTAGCCAATCCTATTTTTCAGGATATGTTTGGATAGTTTATGGCTACCATGAGACACATGGTGGATAGGATGCCTGTGAACCAACCTAGGGCAACTGTCCCATGTGCTGAAACACAAATTTCTGGGAAGACTTTTGATAGACTTCAATGTGTAGGAGCATTGGAGTATGTAGGTACATTTAATCCAGATGATGCAGACATGTGGATGACTGAGTTGGAAAAGTCCTTTAATATCCTTAACATCCCTGAGTAAGATAAAGTGGAGCATGTTGTGTATCCATTGAACGGAAGTGTTGGTCACTGGTGGAGCATTAAAGAAGAGAAAAGGCCGGGTGTTGTGATTACTTGGGAAGAATTATGATGAGAGTTTGTAAGTTGGTACTTTCCAAATACTTAGATGAGAAGATTATATAGTTCAAGAATATCAGATAAGGAATCATGTCAATCAATGCTTAAGAAGCTAAGTTTATGGCGCTTCTTAGGTTTTTTCCACATATGGAAACAACAGACAAGGAGAGGATTAGGCACTTTGAGAAGGGTTTGAGTACTGAACTGTAAACTCTAGTGTCATCCTTGGAGAATCGGGAGAGGTTTTCTACTTTTATGGAATTAGTCAAGAGGGTGGAGAGATCTGTAATAGAGAAACATGAGTCAAAGGCTAAGAAAAGCATGTACAATACCAAGGACAATCTTCTCGAGGCTTTAGAAAGCCTAGGTACTCAACACCTTAGTCTCAACAAAGGTCGGTGACTCACTCACAATAGACAAAGAGCAGAGCCAGAGGCCATAGTTTTCCACCTATAGGAGCTTACAGTGCAATGTCAGTGTCTGTGACAGGGCCTTCTAGGCTGTGGTATGAGGGTAAAACCTATTTCAAGTGTGGATAGGTGCATACTAAGAGGTATTGCCCTATGAAGGATGAAGAGGTGACTTAGTAAACAAGGTAGAGTCAGCAAGAATCACATCAGTGAAAACCACAAAGTGGCAGAGGACACTATCAAGTGTCACAAGCTGGATCTTTAGGGTAAGTTGGTAGAGGAAGGGGACAACAACAAACAACATATAGATTCTAAGCGATGAGTCAGCCAGAGGGAGTCATCGACCCAAGGGTGGTGATATGTCAAATGGAATTATTTCATTCTAATTTGTCTTCTCCATGTTTTGTATCTATTCTGATTGATCGAGGTGCAACACATTCTTTTATCACTAGAGAAGTGATTGCTGTTGTATCTTACCTATTAATTGTAGACAAGACAATCTTCATCTAGAAACTCCTCTAGTTGGTTCCACTGAGTTACATGAAGTATGTCCATCATGTGTTCTATCTTTTTTAGGACATAGCATTCAAGTGGATCTTTTACCACTTCATAAGCATGGGTTTGATGTAATACTTGGGGTGGATACTTTGCAAAGGTATCAGGTGATCTTGGACTGTAGTGCCAAGATAGCAACCGTTGTATATGATGAAGTTTCATGGGTCTTCCAAGGTGATATGAAGATTCTTCCAACATGTTTAGTTTCATCTATGACAACATAAGTGGATGAGATAGGGTTGTGATGTATTATTGGCACACGTAGTGGATACCAAAGAAAAGGGTTCTGGTATCAGAAAGTGCCAGTTGTATGAGAATTCAAGGGTGCATTTCCCGATGAGTTCCCAGGTGCACCTCCTCCTAGAGAGATTGATTTAGAAATCAATCTAGCTTTTGGTACCTGATCCATAGCACAAACACTGTATAGGATGACACCGGATGAAATGAAAGAGCTTAAGAAATAGTTGCAAGAACTGCTTGAGAAAGGTTTCATTAGGCCGAGCATGTCTCTGTGGGGTGCTCCCATTCTATTTGTAAAGAAGAAAGATGAATCAATGAGGTTGTGTATTGACTACCAACAGTTGAATAAGATGACAATTAAGAATAAGTATATGTTGCCATGTATAGATGATTTGTTTGATCAGTTACGAGGTGCCATAGTATTTTCTAAGATAGATCTGAGGACAAGTTATCATTAGTTAAGGATTAAGGCAAATGACGTACCTAGGTCAGCTTTTAGAACAAGGTATGGTTTGTGGTTATGCCATTTAGGCTAACCAACACTCCAACAACATTTATGGATCTAATGAACAGAGTGTTCATGCCCCATCTAGATCATTTTGTAGTTGTATTTATAGATGATATCTTGATTTTCTCTAGAGATGGTGAATATCATGAGCAACACTTACGTCAGGCTTGAGTTTGTTGAGGCAACATCAGTTGTATGCAAAGTTCAGTAAGTGTGAGTTTTGGTTAAAGGAAGTAGCTTTCCTAGGGCATGTAATATCTGCCAGAGGAGTTTGTGTAGATCTAAATAAGGAGGAGTCAGTGTTATAGTGGGATCAACCAAAAACACATACGGAGGTTCGCAACATTCTAGGTTTGGCAGGATATTATAGAAGGTTCATTAAGAACTTCAACTCTGTAGCTTTACTCTTGACAATGCTTACAAGGAAGGATGTGTATTTTGTTTGGGATGATAGATGTCAATGATCTTTTATGATCCTGAAGGAGAGATTGACTAGTGCATCCATGTTAGTGCTTTCAGAGCAAGGAAAATGTTATATTACCTTTTGTGATGCATCTAAGAATGGTCTGGGTTGTGTGATTATGCAAGATGAGAACATAATTTATTTTCTTTGTATCAGCTTAAGAAACATGAGGAGAACTACCTGAATCATGATTTGGAGTTAGAAGTCATGGTTCATGCTTTGAAAATATGGAGATACTACTTATATGGTGAGAAGTTTCAGATCTTTACTGACCAAAAGAACCTATAATATATCTTTTCCAAGCATAAGTTAAACATGTTTCAATGACATTGGATGGACTTAATTAATGACTATGATTTCATTGTAGATTACCATCGAGGGAAGGCAATGTAGTGGCAGATGCTCTAAGTACAAAGTCTTCTATGTCATCATCCTCTGAAAAGCACAGTTGAGTGATTTGGTATGCCATAAGAGAGACATGATGGCCTCCTTGCGACAAATGAATGTATAGTTGGAGGTATCCATGTTAGCAGGTCTATTGGCACAATTGCAAGTAAAGCCGACATTGAATTAGTAGATCAAAGATGCACAACAGAATGATAATCTAGAACAATAGAATTGGGTAGAATTGGGCAGTGAAAAGCATGAGGGTTTTCATGAATCTAACGATGGGATAGTATGTTATCATGGCAGAGAAGTTGTACCGGATGTTAATAATCTAAGGACGTTAGTTTTGGAAGAAGCTAACTCATCCATGTATGTTATGCATCTAGTTAGCATCAAGATGTATCAGAATATGAAAGATCTGTACTGGTGGCCATGATTGAAGTGGGATGTAGTTGAGTTTGTAGCTAAGTGTACAATATGGCAGTAGGTTAAAGTTGAGCATCTAAAGCCTGCCGAGACTTTGCAACCATTGCCTATTCCACAGTGGAAGTGGGATCATATCACAATTGACTTTGTGGTTGGACTTCCAAGGACATACAAAGGTCATGATTCCATCTGGGTAATAGTGGGCAGGTTGACTAAATTAGCACAATTTATGCCAATAAAGACAATGTATACAGTTGAGAAACTTACACGTGTATGCTGACGAGATAGTACAAATACATCATATCTTGACTACTATAGTGTTAGACAGAGGTCCTCAGTTCACTAATCATTTTTGGAAACACTTGCATACAAAGATTGGTATGCAGTTAAGGCTTAGCACTGCATTCCATCCATAGACATATGGACAATATGAAAGGACAATTCAGACCTTGGAGGATCTACTAAGAGCCTGTGTATTGTAGTTTTTGGGAAGTTGGGATATACACCTTTGCTTGATAGAGTTTGCCTACAACAATATCTTTTAGAGAAGCATCGACATGGCACCATATGAAGCGTTATACGGGAGATGTTTTAGATCTCCTTTGTGTTGGTATGAGATAGGGGAATATCAACTTTTAGGTCCCAAGCTAGTGCAACAGATGACAAAAAAGATAAGTCATTCAACAACAGTTGAAAGCAGTACATGATAGACAAAAATCTTACACTGATAACCATCATAGACCTTTACAATTCCAAGTAGGAGGCATGGTGTATCATAAAGTCTCTCCTTGGAAAGGTGTTCTAAGGTTTGGAAAGAATGGTAAGCTAGCTCCCAGATATATGGGACCTTATCATATAGTTGCACATGTTGGGAATGTAGCTTATAAGTTGGAGCTATCATGTGAGTTGTATAAGTTACATCATGTGTTTCACATCTCCATGTTGACGAAGTGTCACCCTGATACAGAGTTGACTCTTCATCCCATTGAGGTAGAATTACATAATGATATATCTTATGTAGAAGGACCTATGTTAATTCTAGATAGAAGGATCAAGAAGCTAAAAAATAAGGACATCATATTAGTTAAGTTTTTGTGGCATCATTGTGGCATTGAAGAATCCACATGGGAGCTTGAAGACGAGATTCAAAAGAAATATCTGTATCTTTTTGCATAGGATTTCAGGGGAGAAATCCCTATTAAGGGTTTATAGTTGTAAGACTCTTGACCTAGCTTAATGCTTAATTATGCTTACTCTGTGTACTGAGATTCTTAAACCTTAATCTAATGTATTGGGGTGTTTTAATATCATGTTACGAGCTTACATTTTCATGTTGGTCCAATTTGTCTGATGTTTGAGCTATCTTGTAATATATGTGTATGTTTTGGGCTAATTTGCAATTTACCCATGAGAAAGGGTTATCTTGCAAAGTGTAACATGAAGATAGTGTTCTTTGTATCTTGGAATCATGAGAGAGAAGATGATGTAATGGGGTGCCTTATTTGAATCATGGAGGATGGCGTGACATCATTATGTGACATTAGGGTTTCTAGGGTTTGCACAGTTGATAAGTGATTGGCTTAGGGTTTTAAGTGTTGCAAACCTACACCACTTGTGGCGAGGGTCATGACCGAGACTCATGCATTAGATGCTATGGTCGTGACCGAGTCAACCTTGTGAAAGGTGGGTCAAAACACCTTGTCTTCTAGTGTTTTGACCATATACATATGAGAGCTAGAGTTTCAACCTTAAAGTGTCTCGATCGAGATGAGGGTGTGCTTGAGAGTGTCTCAACCGAGACATGAAGGAAACCGACCTTATAGGTCATGACACTTTGTTGGATAAACATGGACATTTCTATATATACATGCATAAGGAAATAAGGTTATTTCCTTGATGGGCAAGTGTCCCTTGGTGATCTAATATGTTGACACCTCAAGATCTTCTACTTCCCTCCTTCTTTGGGATATATAACCCCTTCTCTTCCTTTCAAGCAAAACTTTTCAGCCCCACAGTTCTTATTCTACCTTGAGATCATCCTTGGAGATCCAAGAACAAGGAAGGTCAGACCTTGCAACCTTGGGTGGCAGATCTATCTCATACAATGGAGATCTTATGCTATAATCAACTTTTGGTGGTGATTCATGGAGAATTGTCTATTGGTAAGTGATCCTCCACTTTAGATCACATTTCTTTTCTGAAACTCCTTCCTCTTGTTCTTCTTCCTTCTCAGTTATGAGGTTGTGGACCATCCATGGTGGCTGTTTGAAAAGATGATTCCATCTCTTTCTTCTTTCTCCTTTTGATCGACTAGGTCTATTTTTCTTCCTTCTTGAGCTCTGTTGTGGCGATGATCTCTTTCTTCTTCCTTTTGGAGGTGATCCTTTGGCCGAGATTTTGAAGCATGTTGAAGCTTTTGGAGCTTGAGACCTTGGGAGGTTGTTTCTCTCCAAATCAGTTGGGTTTTATAACTTTTCCTACCTCTATTATGTGCATCTTAACCTGATCTCATACTACTATCTATATGGTTCATTATACTTGAGAAAACAAAATGTTTGATATATTATATATGTACAAGAATCTTGGTTTTCTTTTTATATATCACCTTTTGTGAGCTTCAATGATTCATGATTTAGGGTTGATGAACACCTTAGTTTAGAAGGTCTGTTCATAGGCAACACTTAGTATTCTTGGTATGATCGCCTACTTTGACCTTGGTTCAGATTTGGTATGGGAGGTGCAGGTGGTTGAGACAAATTCTTGGTCTTGTGTCACAGTCAACACTCTTTGATGGGGTGGTTTTGGTCATGACATTCTCTTAACCCTAGATTAGTCTCTACCTATCAACCTAGTCACAACACATCAATGTTGTATGCTCTGCTTGGTTGTTAGCAGACGATTATAATTAGATGGCTAGATAGGTGGTTTGAGACACATGGTCTAGTATCATTCATGACTGCATCAAGCTAAGGACAAGTTGGCTATGGTCATAACACCATGTAATAGTCAGTCAACACCCTAAGATGCAACACTCTTCGAAGCTGGTGGTCGCGACGTTGCTCTGTTGCGGTTGAGACATCACATTGGCTCGGTTGCAACACCATGTTGCATGTTTCCTTGTATCACGATCATGGCGACGTGTTACATGTTCCTAGTGCCACATTTGCCACATCGAGTTGCTAAGGGGTCGAGACACCCTGAGTTGATGCTAAGTGTGACACCATGTTAGGTTGTTTCATGGTCAAAACATCTAGCTGGTCGAAACTAGGTTGAAGAGTATCGATCATAACACTAGTGGTGATGGTCGAGACAAGGTGCTTAGTTGACCATAAACTTGGGATGTGTCTCGGTCGAGACACATGTGTTGTATCTCAGTCGTGACACCCCAATACTGGTCAAGTCAATACCCATGTGTTGGGAGGTCAAGACATTAGTGTTATGAGGGGTTGAGTCATAGAGGTGATGAGTAATGACCTACTTAAGATGGTGTAATCATTAATGGCTAACCATCAACAATAATGCTTAACCCTCCACCAATATGGGAAGTGATGGAATTAGGGTTTATAGGTGGTATGATGCCAGTAAACCCTAACTGTGTACATATAAACCCTAACAGACTCAAACTGACCAAGTAGTGCTGGTGATGATCATGGAGTTTGGCACTTCCATGAATCCTGTACAGTACTAATTTAGCATAGTCAGTTTGAGTGGTATGTCTCAAATCCTCAGGGTATAAAAATGGTTAATCAGCCGTATAGTATAATTGTTTAGGGTCAAATACAAATCACATTGGATGACCCCATGCCTTATTTCTTGTACTGCTTATTTTATAATAGTTATACATATTCTTCATATTCCATTTAATAGTATAAAATGTTCTACTACTCAGTTGTAACTACTTAAACTTCTCAAATAGTATTAACTACTTTATTTACTGCTCTCTATCGTACTATGCTTATAATAGACATTAGCAAAGAGTTATATCTCTCGCTAGGACTTTTAGTCTCACTCTATGGGTTACACAACTTTTTACGTGGTCGTAGACAAGGAGGTTGAGGTCGTGGTGTAGGTGCAGAATAGTAGAGTGAACAATAGCTAATAGAGGTTGGACATGCTACCATTTAATGTCTTGTAGTAGAGTCCTATGTGTCATCCCTATACTCTCAGATCTTTGGGGAGATTTTGTTGTATTGTATATCGACACATAGATTTTGGTTTTAAGCCATGTTTGTGTATAAATGGTATATACATATAAATAGGTTGTGAAATGTAACAATTGTGGCTTGATAGCCTTTGAACATAAATATGTATCATCTTTTGGAATATAATGAATATAGATGGCCTGTGTTGAAGGCATGTTGTGATAAACTTCCGTTTGAGACGTTAAATTGCAAAATGATTTTAATTTACCCTATTTTGAGGTAATGTTGTTGATAATGATAATTCTGCACTTTGTTTTAAGTAATACATCTTTGTTTGGTTATGGTCATCACAAGAGCTTCATCAACGCAGGCACATCGACCCATAGTAATATCCCCCCTCTGGGGTGGGTATGTTCCTAAGGAGCATCCCCAACGACCATTGAGGATGTAGCGGGTCAACGACCGATGGGACTCTAGTGACTGTAGAGATCCAGGCTCTGCATCCGCTGACATCGTACCGACCACAACATACAGACCGCTAGATCAGCCACCGACACCAGCGATCAATGGGAATCCAATGACCGTAGAGATACAACAACATCAATGACTGAAGAACATCATTCTCTGCGACTGATGACACCATTGACCGCCAACATCATCATGCATAACTTCAATGATCATTGAGCCACCAACCCCCTTAAGTGACCAATGAGCATACATCCTCATCGACCGACGAATTTGCAACATATGCTTATAAATGCCCACCCACTTCTACTGAGGGAGGGGTTCCATGCTGGGTTCCACTGTTCCCACTTTTGGGTTACTCTTTGGTGACCAACAGTTCCCAGAGCTCTGTGGGAGAGTTCTATGGTCTAAGAGGACCTAAGAACACACCCTACATCCATCACTATAGCTTGCCTCCATCCACTACCATTTTCCACCATCATCCATCCATTTCTAGCCATTCCCATCCACCTCCCGCCTCTACACATCCACTAAGGTTGTTGTTTGGGGGTGGAATCAAGGAGAAAGGAGGACTAGGAGTCTAGGAAATCAAGGAGGATGACCCTAAGGACAAGATTCACCCCTTTTGGAGGCTAAGGAGCGAGAGCCACCTCTCCTCTACCGCTCTACAAGCTAAATCTCTTCCTCAACCTCTTTCTTCTGCTTTTATCCTTTGTTTCTATACAAATGATGTTCTTCCATCTTTGTTCATGCCAACTGTGCTTGTCCATGGCTAGTTGAGCTCCTTCTTGGCTATGTAGCCCGTCTTGGGCATGTCTATGTACTTTTTCCTTAAGAAAGTAGTTTTATTCCATATATAGTATGTTTTCTATCCTATCTTCTCTTTTGGGTTATCATTGCTAGTTTGACTAATCTTTTTCTTGCTTGAACTTCTATTTCTACATAAATCAAGAGATCAGATGTAGAAATGGATGAGAGAAGGTAGTTTGGATCAAATCTAAAAGGAGGAGGTCCCATGAAGCATTGTTCCTAATATCTCTAAATATTCCAAACCTGAAAGGATATATGAGATATTGGGGGTGATAAACCATTATCCTTGAGGGAGGTTTTTGGATCATCGATGGGGTTTTCGTCACACTATGCAAGAGCAAGTGGGATGACCCCCACATGAGCAACTACCACGGTACATGCTATGTTTGGATTTTAGACACTTGTTAGGGTGTTTGAGGGGTTGTCTACGCCTGAGAATGGGTGTATAGACTATCCAACCCGTGGTTACATAGCCAGAAACTCCTTCTCCCAATCAGTAGAATCCCACAAACTCTGTTTTGTTTCCTTTGATTTGTTTTGTTATTTTCGTGACATTTTTCTAGACTAGTTCTAGTTATGTACTTTTATCAACTATAGGAGTGTCTTAACTTACTTAAGAGCAATATCTTAAATGTCCTAAACATCCCCACGTCCCTGTGTTTGACCCCATATATCTACCTTGACCCCGTATTAAAGTTGTCAGGGTCCTTGAAGGTTTTGGGTTATAAATTTAAAGTTCAATCCTTCTGAGTCTGCCTCTTTTGAGACATGCAATTCAGGCCACATCACATATGTGGTAAGGGATTTGATATCGAGGTTTGACTCAACCAAAGGAAAGTCCCCAATAATTGTGCCCAATAGACCCATCAAGATGCTAGGTCTTTTGAAGATTAATCATGTGTGACCACCACATGAATTTGTATACTCACACATTAGCAAGCAAGGGCACATCAACATGTCAACTACATCAAAACTATAAGTTTCTCAGTTGACCCATACTACCATATAGTAGGACACATGATAAAGACCTGTCTAGACATCTCCATGTCAAATCTAATATAGAGCTCACTGATGCATTGCTTAGTCATTCTGAAGATCATGGATAGTGCCTTTGTGTCAAAGGACATCCAACTTAAAATATAGCATGCAATATCAGTCTGATCACTAAGCCAAAAGGCATCACCTATTCCAAATTTGAGAGTCCAATAGGTCTCAATACTAATCCACAACTATATATCGCGATCAAGCATGTTGGCATGAAGTATCACATCATGTTTGTTGTTATTGGTGCATTGTCTTAAAGCCTTTTCTCAGAAGATGTTCATCATGTTTGGCATTGAATCCAACAAAACTCAAGCTATGAGAATCACAACTACAACTTTTAATGGGTCCCTAAAGGAATTATGGGTGAGGTTCAATTGCAAATAGAATTGAGCCTAAATTTAGCCAGAAAGGTGGCCATAGTCACTAATATTAATTCCTCCTTCAACCTATTATTGGATGCATGTGGATACACAATACAAAATGCATACGTTCTTATCTACATCAGTGCCTCAAGTTTAGTCATGGAAAGAAGGTTGTCATTGGAACAAGAGACCTCCTACTAGAAACAATAGCCCCATTGGGGGGAGGGTTATACCACCTTTGGTGCGGAGATGTACAACCTATTTTCACCATTTTTTGCCTACAAGAGGAGGGTAGGATGAATATAAGGAACTCCTGACTTCCTTAAAAAAAGCCCCATTGGGCTTGTAATTTATATAGGGTTTGATAAGCTAATAGAATCCTAATAGACTAATAAAATTCATCATATTAAAGGCCCTAGTCATAGTTCACTTAAAGATGTTCTCTTATCTTTAAACCCTTAATAGAGGGAAATGTTGCAACCAAGAGACCGAAAAAAGTATAGAGGATTATCTTATGTCATTTTTCAAGCTAGTTTTTGTAGGGAATGGGTTACAAAGACATACAAGATCACCTAGTCATTTTAGATACATGAAAATTCAATATTTTTATGTTCATAAAGTCATAAGATTTGAAGAGGTATATGTTTATATAATTGAGTTGATAAATTGGTTTTACAGGTTCAATAAAATTTCACCAAAATGTGCATTTTAGTCTTGGGTTGGCTTATGAAACTCCCTACTGAGTTGTATTATTATTACATAGACTTGAGATTATATTTGAAAATGTATAGAATTGATGTGACATATAGTCGATTTTCGTGGTCTATGGGAATGAGTCTTTTTGATAAATAAATACAATGGACAAAAAATGTCATTTTGAATTAATATATGGCAAGGAATTAGTGTTAGTTACTATTGACCCACGATTAAAGCTGTAGGTAATTTGGAGGAAGGTTTGGAGATATTTGAATTTTTGAATACAATGACTATCTGGAGTTATGTTAGAGATTTAAGTGGTCTTATATGCATTAGTATTTTGTGTAGTTCCTTAAGATCCACATGTCTGGTAGAGAAGTTTGTTCTCCTAAGCTCCAAAATAGGTGTAATTGATCAAGATAATTGAAGATGTGATCTTTGGATTAGATTGTGAGATTTCTAGTTGTTTGGTCATTCGGGTCGTTCCACCCAATGGTGGAGCTAAGATTCCACAATGGGTGAGTCACTCTAGTATGAGATACTAAGTTATTAATAAACCCAAAAAATGTCAATGTAAAAAATGATGCACAATATCTCTCAAAATAACCAGGATATAGATAAAAACAAGAAATAAAAAAAGATTATAAAATATTTACTAGAGACCGCTAGCAAGGTCAAATTCCTTATGCCAACCTACCTTTTGATAGAACAAATTATCTTGATTAAGAATGTCTTCACTATTATATGTTGATTTCTATATAGAATTACATATAAAACTAGGAAGGAAAATGCATAAAATCAAAAGATTATTGTTCAAGAGGAAGTGAGAAAGAAGGAAAAAAACAAAAGATTGATGAACAAAGATGGTTGAAACTTGCATGGAATCCATGACCCCTTATATTGTTGTGGATATGATACTACACAACACAAAGAATCTATTCTTTATGGGGTACAATTAAATGATCTTATTTGATAAATCTCAACACCTCTATGTCTTGTCAAATGAGTGTAGTGGTGTCAAAAGTCAAAAGTATGTCAAACTTACAACTAGTATACCTTATATGGAATGTTGGAAGAGCCATGGATAAAGACAATACAAATGTTCAATCCCAATATAAAATATACATAGATTTACATGTAACTAAATAAAAGATAGTGTATCTATAAACATAAAAAAAAATAAAATAATTTCTAAAGATGGTTTACTCATTTAATAAAAGAATGCAGCCACAGGAAAACAGAGTTTTTTAGCCTTGAGAAAATGGAACCATGGTATTTATTGTAATTAACATTAATTAAATAAAAGAAATGAGTATAATCCACCTTTTTTCACAAAACTTGAATATAAAAGGTAGATTCAAGAGACGAAATGAGATATGATGTTCTCTCCACTCTCGTTGCAGCAAATAATGGTGGTGTCTTGTGAAGTAATTTAAAAAAAAAGAAATAAAGACATATTAGCCATAACATCTATGCCATGTCCACTCATCCCCTTAGTGAGGAACCTAGAAAGAAAAAGTAAGGCAAGTTATGATTATGTCTATAATGAAATAATCTTTATGGGATTCCATAAGTTCATATGTTTAAGTATTATCATAAATGAAAAACAAATTTTTTTATTGGCTTCCGTAACCTGGGCCTTTATTATATAACCAAAAACTAGCCAACCAAGTGAGGTGCATGCCTCACTAGGCCTTACTTGGGCTCTGCCACTGGTCCCACCATGTCTCACTGAGTGAAACATCCCCCCCAATAGAAATCATATGGTAGCCTATACTAGGTGATCTTCCAAGTACTCCTCTCATTTCTTCATCCCATGTTGTAGACAAAATGAGGGAGTTGTGGATGGGGTTAGTAAGATGGTGATTAGGTCCTTTTATGCATCAAAAGTAGGGGAAATCTCTCTAGCATTCAACACCACAGATCTAGGAGGTTTTTCTAGAAGCTTCAGAGAGGAAGTGTGGATGGAGTATGGTGAGGTTGAGCCAGTGGTTGGGAGCAACTCAGTTTCTTCTGAATAGATATTGAGGTATAAGGAGTATTGGAAAACCTATCTGAGCCAACTCCAAAATGGAGGACTATCATGGAAAGGAAACATTTCTCCCCAATATTTTGCATGACCCATGCCCAATAGAGGTCCGACCAGAAGCACCAGAGGCATCCACAACTAGAAACCCAACAATTAGCACTCCTCAAACCATATTGAAGGTGGATAATGACTCAATTTTCTAGCACCGCAACCTAATACGGTCAAGGAAACTCACTAAAAGACTCCTTTCACATTGGCATAGGGTGTTGGCGTGAACTGTGGCCCAATAGTGTTGCTTTAGTATGTGAAGTGAAGAACGAGAAAGGGGAAACAACACTAGAGGTAGGCCAATCAAATTTTGTCTTAAGTGGATCACACCCCAATCACCTGGTGCATTTGTGACTAATTGCATGAACATGAAAATTGTTCTCGACCCCTAAATTAACTATAAAGGGCTCATATTCAGAAATAAAAGGTTTAATTTTATAAGTTTTATAGCTAATGAGTGTATATTTGTTTTGGACATATAAGATATCAATTTCTTTAGAAATTAAGATCTATAATCCTAGGGACTTATACCTAGGTTTTGATGCTATAAGTAGACTGACATTCATAGTACAAGTGTCTCTTTTTGGTTAATGATTATAGTAAATGTAACTAGTTTCACTTGGAAGTTAATTGTCATAATATATATAACTAGCCCCTTGATGATGCTAGAAATTAGTACCTATGATATAATATGAGAGACCCCTACACACCAAAAATAGAACAAAAACTCTAACTAGACTTAAGAAGTATGGGTCTTAAATTTAGTTCATATGGTGTTCATGATATTTTAAAGGATTAGGTACAATATTTGAGGATTGAAGAACCCATACTAGGTTTTGTGTTGGAAGGTGTCCATGCCTTGATTTCAAGTAAGAGTTTTATGTTTCTTGCTTATGCAATACATGTGTATTTGCATCACTATACATACCATGATTATGAACCCTAAAAAGTTGAATAGAAGTGTTTTTGATTACATATATGTTGTCACGTACATTTGTGAAGAGTTTAAGATTAGATCAATATATCATTAACTACATCATGTTTCATGAGCATAAATGAGTATGTTGGTGTAAATCCTATAGTTTTAGGTTTTAAGAAGAAAAAAATGTAACTCTACCATGGATTTCAGCTATTGACCCATGTGAATGGGCTTGATTTTTTATCCGCTGAAGATGTATGGTGAGAATACAACAACTTTTAGTTGTTGACCCATATAAAGGGACACCATCTCTATAGCCATTGCATACATATGGTGAGGGCACATCAACATTAAGCCATTGATCTATGTGGTGACACAATATCTTATTTGTGGACATCATGTAGTCAAGACACAACAACTTATGTTTTGACATGGCTTGCATCACACGATGGAGACCAACCTAGTTCAGGTGCACAATGTTGTGTATCAAGCCACATCAGTTTTGTATATAGATGTTCTTGCATAAAGTTTGTGTGATGATTAAATATCAATAAATGCATCCTTATATATGACTATGAGTAAAGCATTACAATTATGTTCAATATAAATTTATTCTAATATTGATATTCAACTGTTGAACTCAACCACTTTACGTTTGATTTGTTTAATGCATATCTATGTGTTGATGCTCATATGTGGTCACTAGTATGGACTATCTCTGAAGAGTTTGATTGTTGTACATGTAAAATACCTGATGGGGTGCCATCTTTGAGATCCAAGAAGGCTTATTTATATTTCAATGTTATCATGCATTAAGTTATTTCTAGACCATAATGTAATAAGTTTTGCAAAGAGAATGTTTCTAAGAATCAATATAAATCATATTTGATGCAATTTTTTTATATTATTGCAATGATGACATGCTATTTGTGACAATCTATGGGTGTACTCTTGATGATCCATGCTTCTGTGTTGCTATAAATGGCTTGCACTTGGAATTTTGCAAAAGTGGTGTTGAAGAAATAGTATAGAGGGTCACCAAGAAATATTCACATATTCTTTCATTATTTGCCTCTTAGTTGAGTCTTCTGAGTAAGAAAAGTCAAATTGAGCATTAGAAGTAAGTTCTTGCAATATTTCGGAGTAGGTTATTTTACTTACAAGCCTTTTGAAACTATGTACATTTTGAGGACATACAATGTTTTAAATAGTAGGTGTAATATACCCTAGGCCAAATAATATGCTTTCATTAAATTTAAGTAGGAATGGGATGGATATATAATGAGTTCAATTCTATGATATAAAGTGATAAATGAGTCGATGCCATTGATATAGAATTGCTTAAAAAATGACCCCTCACCTTTTCCTTACGGGTCACATTTATTTTGCACAACTCTAATTTATTTTTTCTATGATTTTGGTCATGTTAATGATGATTATTTTTTATTCGATGCAAATCATATTTGAGAACAAAATAAAATTTTATCTTTCAAATATTATGTTTATATGTGTTTAGACTTTCTCAGATATTTGAGTTTTCAATATGTTTCATATAAAGGGATCAAAGAAATTTTTTCTCAATACTTCATATTCTAAATTTGAAATTTATATATATAAATCACAAGCCGAATATAGATATGTATACTTAAGATTTAGTGTTTGTTAGTACCGATTTTGCCTATTGATTTACTAGCTTATAGCATGTCCACTTCCTTTGATAATAATGGGATATAGATGCATTAGGGAATTGTAGAGATATTATGAGCCACAATATGTTTAGTAAGATAGTCTCTCTTATTCAAGTGCTTGTGGTATGGGACACATGTACTAGGGGAAGTTGGAGATGAGTATAATAATGACTAACATCTCTTGATACATATAGCCACAATCATTGTAATTTTTACACCATTTTTTACAAAAATGTATTGAGTGGTGGTCAACACTTATCATTTTTGCACCACCACCCTTTTTTTGTTGGGTGATACCTCTTATGTTTGGTATGTAGAGGAAGCTGAAGGAATTGGATGATGTGGTTGAAATTATGACTACCAATGACAGGATGACACACTCAATATTATGAAGATTGATAGATAACTTTGGAAACCACACTCCCAACTCTCTATTGTAAGATATCCTTTCTCTAAATATTAAGTTTCTACATTCATGCAACTTCGTCTCCATCCTCCATGGTTTAAGTCTACAAGCTCATAATCTCACTGCTTAATTTCCATGTTCTAGAAGTCGTTGAGGCACCATCTTGAGCTGTTAGTAGAATACAAGTTGTTTACATTCTATATCACATTAACTATTATGGAGACACAAATTAAATGCTTGCTAATAGATATACATAGGAACTTAATTGTGTAACTTTTGTCATTTACATATTTATTATTACGAGCTGAATGTACGTGCTAAGCACGTGATTTTAACTGACTTGACATGGTAAGATACGCTACATATTAACATTACATACATTATATATAATCAAAGAAACAATATTTGTGTTAACATAAAATGATATACCATTCGAAATTTATTTTATATAAACAAATAAATACTTTTTAAGTGAAGTATGAATGTAAAATTGGTGCATCAATTAATTTTTTCAAATAACATTTGGTTACTTTATTAACCGATTTGGGTTAATTTTGCAGTTATAATGGTGTGGACATTTTTTATAAGTAAACTTATATTGTATTCTTTAAAAAGAAAATTAAATTCACTTTTACATGGTTGTATATTAAGATTTTTATTAGATGATACATTTTTGCAAAATGATAGTGTGTTTGAAACACTTCATGTGATTTTTTTATTTCATAATTTTTTAGTGGAGGAGTAATCTAAAACCATAATATATTAAAGTATACATTAATATCGATCCTTAAGAGCCTAATTTATAAAAAGAGACAATAATGTAGACTATCCCACATCCTATCATAAACACATATTCAAATGAGCATAAACCATGCACTATACATATTCTTGGGTAATGATTCCTTAAAGAGATCACGATTAGATATTGATATTTTCAATTTTGTTTCCCATATTTTAGAAGTAAAGATATGTTTACCATGAATAAAAGTCTAAAACCAAAATAAAAGAATATCAAAAGTAAATTGTAATGAAGATCTTATTATCACTACATACCACCTTTTTTATTTTCTCACATCTTGCATATTTTTTTCTAGTTGCCATTTTTTCATGAACATGTAATTGATAATTATTTTAGTTATATTTTAGAAAAGATTAATTGTGTAAATATGAGGATATATGGGATATAAACTCTACATTTCTAATAATGATGAATAATTTGTTGATTTAACACATTTTTATATATTGTTTTTCTTCACAATGACAAACATAAGGCGAAATATCACAGTTATGTCTAGCCAAGAGACTTGTCATTAATCTTGGTGAAATTGACAATAAAATAATCATATATATATATGTGTGTGTGTGTGTGTGTGTTTGTGTGTGTGTGTGTGTGTGTGTGTGTGTGTGTTTGGCTAGTTGCATGTTTGAATCGTAGACAACATGTCAATTTCATTTTCTACCTTTCGCTTTTGATAGCTTTAGGGTGCTTGCTGATGATGTAATTTCCCTTCTTTGACGCCTTAAAAATATTCTAAATATGAATCTTATGGGTTCTCCATCTACGTCTAATAAATTTAATTTTAGATCAATAGGTTTCACAATTCAGAAAGGACTGACAGCCCAATTTGTTGCTCGTGTTTCTGTCAAGGCATTCCTCTAATTTCTTGTTTATGTTTAAAAATTAATTTAGATAAAAGATAGAAATACATTTTTTCTCATTTTAAAAATGCATGACTTATTGCTCTATATTATGATGACATCTGGAACATCTGTTTTGCTTGTTTGTTGTGGGTTTGACTTTTGGTATGTATGTGTTTATATAAATTTTGAATACTTGTGTAGAGCTATTAATTGAGTGTGTGTAAAGTGTACTGCATCAGTGTTCTATTATTTACAAATAGGTTGCCAATGATAAGGTGGATTCTATCTAGTTGTTGGACAATTCGGTGCCAAAGATTACCATGAGTTATTTTAAACTAGGATGACGATAATTTGAAAATGTATACCAAGGCAGCACCAGACATGTGTTATCATTACTTTGATCTCACATTGCATGATTTGATGATGCTGGTGTTCAAGTGAAATCAAAATGCTTAGGAGGACTGTGTGAGTATTTGTCTTTAATAATATCATACAATGACATAGTTTTATCTGAAAATAATATAAAGAATTATCACATTTAATGAAGAATTGAGATATGACAAAGTGCAAAAGGATATCAAATCTAACTACCAATATGCCACCTTTTTCCAACAAATATATATGTTTTCTTTATCAAAAATCATTTTTTTAAAATAGAGCCACATATAGAGAATTGAGAATTCGATAATTTAATTTAAATTGAGCCACATGTAGATACACGAAAACAATATCTAAGAAAAAGTGATTTTCAAGAATAAATGTCATGTTGCATATGCATTTTTGTGGAAGCCATGATTTAATGGCATTATGTTAGAAAAGTTTCTTTATTGAGTGTAATTTTGACATTATCTAGATAAAAATCAACATATTAATAGATAAAGGAACTCATGAAACTAACTCCTACGATGCAAACAGATTAGGTTTTATATGACTCAGTTACATGTTCGATATTTGTTGTGAATTCAAAATGGGTCAGTTTCAAATAGACCAGTTCAACAAATCATCTTTAGAAAATTCTTAGATTATTATACGCTTGAGTTGTTATTCTACATTAATTTAACACATTTAAAACATCATAATCATATTTTCATTTTATTGTCAAGGAACTCTCTTAAGGTAGAAATACATTGACAAATAAGTTAAACCAGATAGTTATATGAGGGAAACAAATATATGTTATCAATTTGAAGTAAGAAGATCAATTGAGTAAATTAAAAAATCATACATGTGACGGCAATTAACCCTTGCACTACATGTAGTAGTTAGTAGTGAATGCCTTTGTAATGTTGACATTGATCAATGTGCCTTCCAAAGGGGTGTACCTATCCAACTGAATAAACATGTGACCATGGCGTGGCGACATGTCACCGAACAACTTCAACATTTTTTTATAATTATTCTAAGTAGTTATATATAATTATGAAATTCTCCCTAAAGAACCAAATCCAGATCTTTGTTTAACATCATTCTAAACACTTGACTATGGAGCTTTTTGAATCTAAACTGACTTGTAACTATATTGTAAATATGACATTAAAGCAGATGAGCTAATAGAAAAGGTAGCTTATAATGAAAAAAAACTCAAAACAAATAAATAGGCGATAGAAAACAGCGACATACACATTAATTGATCAAAAAATACAAACATATAAGCTAATAGAAAAAGTAGGTAGATTATAATAAACAATTTATAAACAAATAAACACAGAGGTGGTGTAGTATAGGTAACAGAACACATACGATTAACCAGGCACACACACAATTGGAATAACAGACATACACACACCACTTTCCTTTATTTATAGGTAGTAAGACTTGAAAAAAAAATGGACTTTATATTGTCACTATGCTTTGAGGCCATGGACATGTCTTAATCTCACTTACCATATATTCTTTATTTATTATTATACTCACGTGTTAGACTTAGTTTTATGCCACTGGAATTAAGTAAAAATCTTTAATTTGTCTAATTTGCACTATGTTTGTCGTGATCTCAAGTTTCCTTCCCAAGTTGTTGACTTCGTTGTAAAGTCAACTTTATATGAGGACCTAAATTCAAATTGTGTGGAAAATATAAAAACTTTGTATTCTTCATTTTAGTCCTTGATTTATACTTGAAATCAATTGGTTGATAGATGACTCTAACTTGACTTCAATTGTAACATATTTTCCTCGATATGCACTTTCATGTACAAGTATGAAACTTCACCTTCATTGGATTTAATTGCAAAGTCAACTTAATATGAGGAATTAATTTCAAACTGAGTGCAAAGTATATAAACTTGTATTTTCCTTCATTGTCATCCTTGATTTATCCTTTAAGTCAAGAGTTGAGAGATGACTCTAATCCGACTTCAAGTTTACCTAATTTGCCTTGATATGCAATTTCATGTATAATCGTAGACCAGTTTGCAGTTTCACCTTAACTGATAAGTTAATTGAAAAATGAGTGTATATTATGTAAGTGCGTGTTTTGCTTTATAAAATTTCTTAATTTGTTGTACTTTTAACTTGTCTTTTATGGGTTTCCATCATATGATTTCTAACCCTAATCACAATTAGTGCGATGGTGATGGTTGATGAGAACGGAAGGACCTCATAACTGAATAAAGTCATGGATCTATAAACTAATGGAGTTCCTAAAATCATAAACTAATGATAGTCCAAGACTCATATTTGATGAGAATAGAGGCTTGACAACCAATGAGGCTTCTAGTTGTCAACCGATGAGAAGTCTAGACATGTGAACCAATGAAGCTCTTATATTTGTGCAAACCAATGGCAAACCTAGATACAACAACCAATGATGGAAATCCCATGTATACTGATTAGAACCATGCCATGGTAGATGATAATGCTAATATGGACAATGGGACATGGGCTTTGACCAATGAAGTTCCATATTGACCAACGAGAATTCTAGACACTAGTTATGGACAGTTTTAATATTTGCACCCATTCTAGTTTATAAGAAACTCCTCCCCCATTTACCTATAGGACCATTTGGCACCCCATCTTGTTGTTATAATGTGAAGGAGAACCCAAGAGGTCGATCAAAGTTCCTATGAAGATGATGGACATGAATGATTACTACATTTACTTGCATGTCTTTCCATGTAAATGATCAAGCTTCCATAGTCATTCTCATGCTAGAGGACTTCAATTTTAGCCCTAACAATGTAATATCTTTATTGAATATTCTCTTTTATAATGTTTTACTTCTCTTTTCTACCTTTGGCCAAGCCAAAAGATTTCTGTTGTGGAACCTACCCCATATAACTAAAGATCCTCCATTTTCCTCTCTTTGTCCTGATGGAAGCTAGGTCTAGCCTGGAGTTATGGTTTTTGGACTTTTGAAGGAATTATATAAGATCTTAGAGGCTATTCTTGGCTCTCTTTGGACCTCATGATCATCACCCTTGGAGAGGAGTGATATGGCATTTATTAGCTTCTTTTGCCTACTTATACAAACAAATCCCTAAACATGCTTTGGACTTGATTAACATACCTAAAGGTTGAATCTTTAAGACTGCTATTCTTCTACATGATTTCTTGTCATATTGCATGCCTTTCTCTACTTCTTAATAGCGATATTTGATGATATATCTGCCCTCTTGCTGCATGAATTTTCAAAAATTGTGCTTTGGTGCTCTAAAATGTCTTAATATTGCTTTATCAACTCCTAATATGGTAAAAGATGTCATCTTGAGAAAACATAAAATATCATGTTCTTCCTAAGCTACTAAAAGTACTTCCTGGTGTTTACTATCATGTCCACTTAACAATGTTTTGGTTGAAATTCGAAATAAAAGTGACATGTTACTGAAAATGTCATATTTTCAGTGTTTTGGTACCACATGATGAGAAATTTGATATGGTTATTATTCTTACTGATTGGGATTTGATCTAAAATGATTCTAAAGGCTTTTATCTAACAAATATGTTTTTAGAAATTTCATTTGAAATAGGCCTAAAATCTCAGCTCATCTATGCACAAAAATGGCTTTTTGTGTACATTCTGATATATGGTGTAACTTCCTTATGCTTTTGAATTTTAAGTTGAAATTTTATATAATGTTGTGTTACTTGGAATAAGGTGGAATCATGAATCTCAAGTGATTTTAGATATCTTGCAAGGTTTTGGACTAGAAGTGGCCTTATGTTAGGAAAGTAGCCTTTCATGGCTAATAGTGGTGGATGGTGTCCTAATGAGTACTTCAAGTTGCAAGTGAATTGTCTTACATCTCCACAAGTTGTTGAGAACATCAGTTTTTATGCACTTTTCATGAATTTTTCATAAATAAAATAATTTGATTTAATGTTTAAATATCTCAAATTTCGTTCATTTTGTACTTTAATTACCAAGTACTTAGTTTTTACCAAATTTCATTGAAAATTGTAGGAATTTAACTCAAGACTCATAAATATTGATGGCATGACCATAGAACTGCAAGAATGGTCATTTTCCAAGAATCGGTCAAAACAAGTCCCCACATCTCATCGACTAATGAGGTTGACATTTTATCCTTCATCCGGAGACCGATGGATCCACCCATCAAGATTTTGGCAATCAGTCAGAAAGAACGATGGATCTGAGGTCGAAAAAAGACAGTTTAAGCTCGGCAACGTTCGATTGATCTTAAAGCCATCAAACTCATTTGCTGACCTTCATGTTAAGAGCTCATCATGAATCGACATGTTGGTCTTTCCAAGATCAATGACCCTCAAAGACCGATGAAAACCCATTGGACAAACAAAGGCTTATCAACCTCCCAAGTCGAGAGCATGAATACCAAGAGTCCACACCATGTGAACTAATTGAAAGCCAAAAAAGCACAAGTAAAACCCTACAAATAGGCCCCAAGAGCTTCACTTGGATTTTGGGAGTCCTCAAGCCGAAAGGTTGCTGCCAAGTAAAGAGCCTAAGTATAAAGATCATCAACCTGGCTAGTGTCATCAAACTAGTTAGACCATCGACCTCTAGACTTGTCGTTCATCGACAAATCGATGGATCTACTTGCTTCAACTCTTAATCATACAATGTAGGTCATCAATCTTTGGCTATTGACCTCCTTATTAGATCCAAATTGAAAGGTGAATAGATCGATCATTTGATCTACCATTATATCGACTTATTCCCTCTCTTTTCCTTGTCATGACTTACTACTCAAGTTGTAATCCATTTCTTTTCGGTGCCATGATTGTCTAGACTCCATAGTTTGGGTTGGGAGTATCCGTCAGGCCCTCCCAACCACGTAATCATTCCTTCTTCAATTTAAATACATAAGTTCTTACAACTTTTATTTCTATACTTTTATATTAATATGTTGCTTGTTTGATTAGAATCCTTCTCGTGACAATTAATCTGGATTTATTTGAGAGAATGATTTCAATAATATCCATAGTATGGGTTAGTAACGAGACACGAGATTAAGGATGTTACTATAATAAAGTCTTTTTTTTTTGCTCAAGCAAGCGTGTTACCCTCTTTATTGCTTCACAAAATATACAAAGGTGGGTCCCAAAACACCACACCAAACCAAGGAGATACAGAAGAGGAGGAGGACAAAACAAAAAAAGAAACAAAGCTATGTACAAGGGAAAACCCCAAAAAACAGAAGAAAAGAAACTTCCATAGCAGGATATCCAGCCTGTATACGCAGGCATATCATCTCCAAAAGATACAAAACAGGGAACAAACCCCCACACAACAGAGGAAGAAACCAAACTCCTCCAAACAAGAGCAGCAAGATCAGACAAACAAGCTCATATCATTTCTAATTCTCGTCCAGACCTTCTCCTCATCCATAGTCCAGTTCTCAAAGATAATCGAATTCCGAATATACCAGATGTGATAAACTGCAATGGACACAAAGATAGTTTCTTTCTTCCCAAGAATACTCCAACATGAATGAGTATTACTGAAATCAGGTTTAACAGTTAAGAAATTATTCTGCAAACCTCTTCCCCATACGAAACAAGCAACAGAGCAATCCTGAAACAGGTGAATAATAGACTCCTCCCCCTTCTTGCACAGCATACAGATAGAAGTAAGATAAAAGCCTTTCTTCCTGAGCCAATCAATGACAGGAATGCAGCCGAGAGCCAACTTCCAGCTCAAGATTTTATAGTTCTCAGGGATATCAAGCTTCCACAGCTTTTTTGCCCAAGCAAGATAGGGATGTTTACATCTGCAACAGTCCCAGGCATCTTTAAACTTCACCCTCTTCTTCCCTTTAAACAGAATATTATCTGAATCACCAGAAGAAACGGGAGTATTAGAAAGAAAATCCAACAAAGGACTCAACCTCCTGCTAGGTTTAACATCCCAGCTACCATTCTTCATAACATCACAGATTTTAATCATCCTCCCTTTCCCTAACATCAGGGGCAATCTATTGTCAACACAATCTTCAAGGTACAGACCCCCTTTAACCCAAGGATCTCCCCAAAGAGAGATCTTATCACCCTTTCCAACCTGAAAAGAAACAAACTTGTTAACCAAGCTCCGGATCCTCAAAATGCATCTCCACATCCACGAGTGATAGGGTTTACATTCAAGCTTCCAAATTGAATTCTTCTTTAAATACTTGCCATGAATCCATTTGACCCACAAGTTGTCTTTTCCACAAGCTATATTCCAGAAATTGATAATCAACCCTGCATTATTCACATCCTCAGTCCTCCTTACTCCGAGCCCCCCTTCCTTTTTAGGTCTGCAAATATTCTCCCAACTCACATGATGCATAACTCTTCTTTCCTCCTTATCACCCCAAATAAACTCCCTGCAAATCCTATCCACCTCATTAACAACAGAAGTAGGCAAAGGAAAAACAGCAGTCCAGTATAAGCTGTATGCTGATAGGGTCGATCTCACCAGCTCAACCCTTCCTGCAAAAGATAAAAGCTTCACCTTCCAACTATCCAGCTTGATTTTGAGTTTATCAACCAGGGGCTTGCACATACTTCTTGTAACCTTCCCACCATACAACGGGACTCCCAAATAAGTGGAGGGCAACACACCTTCCTTAATACCCACATAATCAAAAAAATCTCCTTTGGAAGCATTTTCACTGAAGAAAACCAGGCTTTTATTAGCATTGAAGATAAGACCAGAAGCTCTACCAAAATCATTAAGAATCTGACTAAGGCATCTAATAGTGCAGACATCATTCCTTCCAAAGATCATGAGATCATCCACAAAAATGGTATGTGAAACATCAAAGTCATTGGACACCTTTAGGGGCTTAGAGAATCCCTGAGAGATATTGAAATCCATAATAGCAGAAAAACCCTGCATGCAGATGACAAAAAGAAGGGGGGCAAGGGGGTCTCCCTGCCTCAACCCATTCAAGGGGAAGATAACCTCAGAAGGTTCCCCATTAATAAGAATTTGATAACTAGCAGTGCTAAGGATCTCTTTAATCCAGGAAATCCAACAGATAGGAAACTTCATAGCACAAAGAATATCCAAGAGACAATTCCACTGAATAGAATCATAGGCTTTAGTAATATCCGCCTTGACACAAAACTTTTCACCACCTTTAGCATTAGAGAATTCACTGATAAGCTCATTTGCAAGGAGAATAGCTTCAGTAATATTCCTGTCCTTAACAAAAGCAAACTGACTCTTGCTAATAATATCAGGCAGAACAAGACTAAGCCTATTTGCCAAGATTTTAGATATAATCTTATAAAGAAAGTTACAAAGAGAAATAGGCCTCCAATCTTTAATATCAGTGGCGTTTTTGACTTTAGGAATAAGAGTAAGAAAGGTCCTATTAACCTCCTTTAGTAAGCAACTTTTATCAAAGAAGTCCATAACAGCTTTTGATATATCATCCCCAATAATAGGCCAAGCTTTCTTAAAGAAAACATCATTGAAACCATCGGGGCCAGGGGCCTTATTATCATTAGAATTCTTCACAACCTCATTAACATCTTCTCTGGTCACTTTCTTCACTAACATATTAATATGCTCCTGAGACAACTTAGGAAGCCTCCATTTATCATCCCACTCAATGCAATTCACCTGAGATTTACAGAATAAACCAGTATAAAATCTAACCACATGTTTCTTTATACTGTTCAGGTCAGATGAGAGGACTCCATCAATCATCAGAGAGTGAATCGAATTCCTTTGCCTCCTGGTATGTAAAGAAGAGTAAAAGAACTTAGTGTTCTTATTACCCAGTTTTAACCACTGAACTCTAGATTTTTGCATGGCAAGACTTTCTTCAAGATCCAGGGCTTTGAGAGCATCCTTTCTAACTCTAGATGCCTCACTTCTAAGAAAAGAATCATTAGGGCTAGAATCAGCCAGCTCCTCCATTCTAAGGGCCTCCTCCTCCAGAATCCTTGCATGACTGTTTAAGTTTCCCACCTTGTTTTTATTCCAATCAATAAGCTCCGATTTAACATTTTTCAGCTTCTTAACAACTCTGAACATAGGACACCCTTTAACCTCAATACTCCATCCTTTCTTGACCACATCCAGAAAGCCATCACAATCAGTCCAGGCATTAATAAACCGGAAAGGAATATGCAACCTTCTGTTATTACAATTCATAGAGATCCTGAGAATCCTATGATCACTATGAATAGTAGAATAAACTTCACCAATGTAATTGGGCCATTCATCCAGAAAAAGATTATTGAAGATAACTCTGTCAATTTTAGAGGAAGTAAAGTTCTTTCCCTCTTGTCTGTTATCCCAAGTGAATCTGGGTCCATGCATCTTAGCTTCATAAAGACCAAAATCAGCCATAAAAGAATTAAACTCCTCCATGGATAATTGACTAGGATTAGATCTTCCTTGCCTCTCTTCAGTCAATCTCACACAATTGAAATCCCCACAGATGACCCAGGGTTTATCCACAATCGCAGCAATATCCCTGAGATCCTTCCAAAGAAGAGACCTCTTGATATCCTCATTGAAGCCATACACAGCAGTAAAAAGATAAGAGTTCCCATCATGTTCACAAACATTACAGTGAATCCATTGAGCAGCAGATGACAAAACTTCGACATCAACATTATTAGGATTCCACACGACAATAACTCTGCCTAGAGGATGATGGTCATGGTTAACAAACCATTTATAACTAGGCCAAAGCCTATTGATAACTCTCCATATTTTCTTCCTTCTCAACTTAGTTTCTAAAAGACAGAACACATTCGACTTCACCCTCTCCAATTCTTCCTGGACCTGATGTTGGTGGCCCCCTTTATTAAGGCCCCTCACATTCCAGGAAGTAACAGAGTAGGTACTATTCATTTGAAACCATGGAGGCTAGAGACCTGCTACCCCAGTGACTGCAATTCCATCATCATCTGCAAGCAGATCGAGCCCTTGAAATTTGTTTGTCCCAGACCCTTCCAGTCTAGCTACAAAAGATACCTGAGCTTTATTAGTTTTTGTAAGCTTTGGGGGGCCCCTAGACTTGGATTTAGATCTCACCTCCTGGAATCCATCATCCACAGGGGTGCAGTTCACAAGCTCAACTCCAAGCGGAGAGACAGATTGATTGCTAAGCATACTTATCAGATCAACAGTTTTCCTTTCTTTAGAATAAAATCCTTCAGCTTGCACTCCCTTGTTTACAGCAAAATCCTCCGTTTCACAAGATGGACAAGAGCACGACTCCATCATCTCCTGCGCATAAGACAATTGAACAGGCAAAACCATCCTATTCACACCTTCTACCTCCTTGCTTTCCAAAACAGCATTCACTTCCTTCTCATTTGGCTTTTCCTTTCTCGTCTTTGGAACCCACTGTTTAGCTATAACCTTCTTCTTCTCAGCAGGGTTAGGGTCCACTTTGATACACGGACACGACCCCTTATCATGCCCAAACGAGCCACATTCTTCACATTTTCTTGGAATCCACTCATATTGGAAAGCCACCCTGTGTTCAACCCCCGTATCACTAACCAGATCTATAAACTTGGGAAAATCAGAATGAATAGACATGAGAACAAAGATTCTAGCAAACTCAATCCTCGATCCTTCCTTCGTCGCCTTGTCAGCATCAATAGGTTTCCCCAGAAAGCTCCCAATCCTACTGAACATCGCTTCCCCCCAGAGCTCCAAAGGAAAATCATGGAGTCTAACCCACACCGGCACCTCCTTCAGAGTTTCTTTCTCCAGGTTATCTCCAATCTGCCATTGCTTAAGAATCAGGGGCTTCCCCTTTACAAACCACAGACCATCCTCCAAGGCATGTTGCATGTCCAGATCATCCGAGAATTTGATAACAAAGAACCCATGAGGGCGCGAGAGGATACGAATCGGACTTCTCACCTTCCAGAGCCAGGATAAGTGCTTTTCAAGAGTAGGAAGATGTACCTTCAGGTCAATAACATACCCTGCCACTGCCTTGCTCCATCTCTTCGCATTTTCCTCCGCCTCCGCCTGCGGGTAGACGATTTTCCCTTCCGACACCTCCAATGGAACAGTGCTAAGCCATCTCTCAGAAGATCCAGTCGACGAGCCTTTGCCAGTCTTGAAAAGGTCCGCCCAGAGAGAACGAGGATTGCTAGCCCCTCCACTGGATTTAGCCCTAGAAACTCCATCTCCGTCTTTGTTCGTTCCGCCTTCAGATCGCACAGCTTCCTCAGAAGGAGAGAGGCTAGCATCAGCAGCCACCGGATCAGCGTCTTCCAGAGGACTCTCCGATGCGGTTTCTCCCGAACACGAACTCGAACTCAAGCCTCCGGGCCCCTCCCCGCCATTCGCCTCCTTCTCCGGTGGAGGAGACTTCCTCACCCTTGCTCCCGCCTCGCTCCCGTTCAAGTGCATCATTTTCGCATTTTAGTATGTGAAACTTATTTAGTATGTTACTATAATAAAGTCACATGGTTGTACGTGCTCTTTTGGTTACCATCTTGAGAGAGATAGAGATAACTTTTGGATAAAAATCTACCCGTGTCTTGAGAGAAGGAAGGAGTGTATATCTTTTGTGATCATTTGCAAATCATTTTAAGAATATACATAAATTGGAAGAGAAGGTTTTACATGATTGCGGCTCGTCTGATTGGTGAAATCCAATCCAAGTTTTCCTTTTAGCATTTCAAATTATTGTTATTTCTTTTTGGTCTTTGATAACTTAGATTTACATCTTGATTATTTTAATTTATTCCTTAACTAGAACATCAGATTGACCTCTTTGAATTTACTGAATGAAGTGAAGATCTCCCATTCTTATTCTGTTGTTCTCATTGTCCCTGTGTTTGACCTTGTATCACTACAATAGACTCTATATTGAGTTGCAGACGTCTCTTAAAGTTGGGTAAAAATTTAAAGTCTGATACCTTTGATTGGACAATCATGTTTACACTTTTGTCCTATAAAAAAGAATGATCAATTTTTGACGTCAATATTCTAAATTTTTTGCACGAATCAAAATCATTCCTTGCCTATGGGCTTGCGACGTCCATCAAATCAAGTTTTGAAAATTTGATAGTAGTTCTTGCTGCGAGCTCTCTCTTGCTAATTTGTGCCTTCTCATGCAGCAACTAAAAGACGGTGATGGCAACTACATTATTTTTTGCCGAAATGATCTGCTCGTCATGGAAGATCACCTTAAAGAAACTATCCTACCCGGAGGATATATGTCACACAGTGTCATGGCTGCTTATGATCAATTCCTTCTCTGCCAAACTATTGATGACATCTACATGGATGGACCAGATTTACAGACTAATCTTTATCAACAAAATGATTCTGGTGAGAAGGGGTTACTCATTAAGCATCCGCATACTTCAATCTCGCGCTATATATTCTTACCTCTGCTCCACAATAATGACTTAACACTACTCGTCATCTTCAATTGAGATCATCAAGTAATATTCTACAACACTTATGACGCCGCAGGTAGCATTGAATGCCTCATATACTATTCTTTGATTCAATGCACGCACGAACAAGTTGATGATACATGTGCCATGGTATTGGTTCCTCTTATACGTCAACATTGCAATGGGTACGCTTCTCAGGAACCACATAAATGGAAAGTACCAAAATTTTACCAAGTGGCGTCTTTCCAAGGAATATGGCTTTTACATCCTCCACTGGACGTTTTCTAATGACATCCTCCATGTTGTTGTTAAAGAATGCATTGGCGATAACTATCACTGCTTACATGGCAATTACGCCATGATGCTTCTCAGTTCTGAATGGGCAGCTGCAAGTCCTTAAACGTCACTAATAATCTCATGTGCTTACTTTTTTCTTTCTTATTTTCACACTGTAAGGCTGTGTTTGGTTTACCGGAAATGAATGAAATTGGATGTGATGAAGGATGGGGTTGGTTAGGATTTTGACCGGATAGGTTTTCAACTTCCATTCCTATGTTTGGAAAAACATGGAAAGGACGTTGTCATACGTTGGATTACAGCATTAAGTCATCTTCTGTGGAGAAACCTACTACACTGCATATGAGTTTTCCAACAAAAACATCAAGCAAAGTTGAAAGACGGAGGTGGTTAAGAGTAGAAAGATCTGTTGTTTACCCATACATCACAAGATGCAGCAGACAATAATTTGGGTGACGACAGAGAACGGCACCGGCAATCGTCCGAAAACATACATATTCAAATTTTTGTTCTCTGCAAAAGTATCTGATTTGAACATAAGTGTGATTCAGCTACGGCAATGACAAACATGGATTCACAAATATAAAGTTGCAGGCCTGAGACGCTGCTACATGATCGACAATTTAATTTTTTCTTTCAAGTGAGGCGATGGGATCTGAAAATCCCAGGGGGTCGCCACTTTTGTTTATCCGGCATGTATTAGGCATGTTGAATTTCTCATATTCTATCTGATGGTTGTGCCAAACATAGGAAGCCGTTTCCGATCAGAAATCAAGGCCTTCCGGTCATCGTATCCTGTGTACCTAACACACTGTAAGGACAATGTGTGTTGTAAGTTTAGGGGGATGTAATCCCATGAGATATGTATTCATAGTATCAAGCAAACTTCATATTTTTCCCTTTAGTCATTTTCATGACTTTTTTTTTTTTACTTTCACATGTTTTCATCAACCATTTGAAATTATTTTTCATATACAAGACAATGAAGATGAAGTTGATAAAAAACCTCTCCAAAGTGCTTAGTTTTGTTCTTCAAGCTTTGTTTGCACAAATCAATTACAAGAAGGCAACAATTAGGACATTTTTTTCTTTATCTAATGTTATTTTTATGTTTTCTCTCAACAAAATGTTACTTCTTCCTCTAGTCTGATTCTAACCTCGAAACATCATCAAAATATTCTTGTCAAAAATATCAATCCAAAATAAAATCATATTTCATTAAAGACATATTATCACAAAAAAAGAGCTACACAATCTTCCATTACATTTTCTAATTCATTTAAAATCCCAAAACGAGTGAGGAATACAAGTAGAAAGTATAAAGATCAGAGAGTTGTGCCATGCTTCTAGTCAAAAGAGCTATCAAAACGGTGTATGGATGTACTCATGAACATAGATATGTCTCTTTTGCTTAACTTTGAGATCAAGAATACACACCCCAATTCCAATAGTGTTCATTAAAGGTATGGTAACCGGGGCAGTGGTACTATTATGTGCAATCAGTACTCTAAAATCAACTGATTTGGAATGTGGGGACCACTCACCCATTTAACAGACCTATAACTGAATGACCCAAAAAGAAAGAAGGGATACCCGTAAGCCTTTTTGACTACCCATCTCACCCACCACCACCAAAAATTTGACAAGAGTGAAAGCTACTTTGAAAAATGAGATATATGTTTGAGATAAGTTTATGAGCAAAAACTACCAATAAACAACAAAGAAGGATCTTTTGAATGTTGATGTTTTTGAAGAGCTAGGCCACTTTATGAAATAGGAAATATTTTTGATAAGAGGTTGACATAAAAACTTCTTTCAGACATCAATAGCATTTCCCTACTTACTTTGATTTGCATAATAATTCTATTAGCTTGAGGAAAAGCTCAATTCTAAGTTTGGGGGAGTTGATAACATCAATTTTTATGCACTTTTCATACATTTTTAATAAATAAAATCATATGATTTGATGTTTAGAGATCTCAAATTTGGTTTGTTTTGTACTTTATTAACCAAGTACTTAGTTTTTACCAAGTTTCATTGGAAAATGTAGGAATATAACTCAAGACTCATAAGATCGATGGCATGACCATCGACCTCCAAGAATGATCATTTTCCAAGTAATAACCTTGAAAAATACCCACAACATGTCAACCTATTAGTGCAGCGTTTGGCAACGCGTTTGGTGTGCCACCGCTTTCGTGCGGTGAGATGGACCATCGCAAGATTTTTTTCCGGTGGAAAAAAGTTACCGGTGAACGCTAATCAATGTTAAAAACAATACAAATTCAAAGTGGTGGGTGATCTTGTGTTTGGTAACAACAATTATGAGTGATTGCAACCTACCCGACCTTGCCCAATTGCTGCCCAGGCAATCACACCGCTTTACCAAATGGAGCATAGGTAGACATTTTAGCCTTCATCCAGAGACCAACGACCCATCGATCTTCTGGCCATCACTCAAAAAGAACTAGAGATCTGAGGTCAATAGAAGATGGATCCAAGATCAATAAAGTTTCATCAAGCTTAAAGACATTGAAATCATTTATCGACCTTCATGTCAATAGTTCATCATGAATCATCATGTCGTTCTTTCCAAGATCGACGACCCTCAAAGACCGATTAAAACCCATTGGTCAAACAAAGACTCATCGACCTCCCAGGTCAACAATAGGAAGACCAAGAGTCTACATCACATGGACCAATTTGTAGCGGATAAAGCACAAGTCAAACCATATAAATAGGCCCCAAGGGCGTCACTTAAGGGCATCTCGGATTTTGGAAGTCCAAGAGCCTAAAGGTTGCCTCGAAGTTTAGAGACCAAGTCTAGAGACCATCGACCTGGCTAGTGTCATTGACCTAGTTAGACTATCAATATCTAGAATTGACATTTAGCTACTTTCATCCATAGATCGACATATCTGTTGGTGAAGTATGCCCATAGAGCCAATCATATGATGATTGACATGGCATAATTACCTAAAAGGATTAGATTAATAATAATAAGATAAAGGAAAGCTTCCAATTCATTTGTTTCACTCAATATTGAGATAATGATGTTATAGAGTGAATATCCAGAGAATAATATTACTCAATGATATATGCCTTCAAGTATTAGCCTTGTTGAAATGAGATCATACGGATGTTAAGAGTACATATACATATTCTCATTTTATCCCTAGTCAGTTGTTACTGTGGAAGGTAGATAGACACCAGTAACACATAAGACTGGAGTATGAGTTGGTTGATGACTAAATCTCACTAAGTTATGATATGGCAATATCAAACCAAGCACACAGATACATGTTAGGGAACAATGTATCAGACATGCCCACCTTAAGAGTGACACATGGTTGTAGTGATCACATTCATCTCTCATAGTGAAGGTGGTAATTGTAATTCTTAGACCTGAAATCACTACACTCATCACATGTCGTTGGGTACACTTTGACATCATCAAATGCGGTCCTAAAACATGGGTTGTTATAACAATGATGATTGGGTGACTTTGACACATGGGGATAGACTGTGAGTGATAGATATGGGATTTTTCCCTCCTATTGGAGTTTGATATCTTGGCCACTTGATAAACGAGATTGAGAAATGCATGCGCATGCACATGTGAATCCATATATGATATTGAAGTCACATTATCTCAGACAGTCTGCTCTTTGTTCAAGGAACATGGGTTGAACGTTGAGAGGATGACCTTCCATGCCTCGAGTTCATTCTGGATATCCAAAATAAAGGAATTATACAATCACTGCAACACCTTACATAAATTGTAGATTGAAGTTGTTCTCCAACTTTCCATTTCATTTGGGTAGCACTGATGTGTGACTAGGAACCACTCTTTGCTAGTGATCTCATAAGCTAGTTATGGACATTCACTGCCAACATGATATGGGACCTATAGGGTCACACACATAGAAACTCATCTAGAAGATGAGTTTGATCTTGAATAACAGTTGGATTGATTATTAAAGTGTTTAGGTATTCAATTCACACAACATATCACTTGATTGGCTGACCAAGTCTGTCAAACGACCATCTCACTAGGTGAGACAGTCGTTTGAGCAGCTAGACAAGCGTCCCAATTGTTGAGATGATCATTTGGGTGGTTAGGCAGATCAAGGATTGAATTATCTTAGTTCTACCCTTGAATTGACCGGTTTGATGTGATTGAACCAACTTGCTCAGCTCAACTCACCAGATGACCGTCTAGGTGAGTGAGACAGGTGTCTCGCTTGGGTGAGACACCCTGGTTGGGGTTGAAAGAAGGTTTAGGATGTTTTCTGAATAGTTTTGATGGCACAAATTTGATGTTAAAGTAAAATTAATATGTATATTAATTAGAATCAAAATTTCCAAATTCATGTGCGATTGGGAAACTTCCAAACCGCCGTTTGGCAGTACAAGATGACCGTATCACACACCAGACGACTGGTTGGGTGTGTAAGATGGTCGTTTCAGCTGTTGTAGGTTGTGAAAGTTCAAGTTCTTCTAGTCATTTCTACTCCCACACAAACCAGTATAGACTGAGAACCTTGACCCTAACCTCGCCTATAAAAGGAGGGGTATTGGGGGCTTACCAAGAGACAACACAAACAACTGAGAATCAGTTCCTCTAACCACTATTGTCCTCTCTGGTTGTTGTAACCAAGAGAGCCTGCGCAAGTCCTACCTGAAAAGGAGGGATAGACAACGAGAGAGAACAACCGAGAAGTTGTCGTTGTGGGAGAGCAGGTTGGTGACTAGAACACCAACAAAAAGGACAACTCCCTTCTGTCTATTCTTGATGAACGACAGGAGTTCTAGTTAGTATGTGTGGATTACTCTAGAGGAAGGAGTCCTTTGATTGTTGTTCAGAGAGAAAAGTCAACCTGTAGCCTGTGGAGAGACCACCAGAGGTGCTACAAAGGTTGCACAAATGTTGTTGGTGGTGAAGAACAGGAGTTGCACAACCACCGTCCAAGAGCAACTTGTCAACAGTTGCAAGGAAGTAAGTTTTTTCACTAGTCTTGCTCCAGGACCAGGTATAATTTGCTAAAAACTATCCTTCCTATTTAATTGTAGTTGATGTGATCTTGTTGTTATGGGAATATAGATAGATATAATTTTTGTTTCCACTGCTATACTTTGTGCCCATATTTCCCAATAGTGGTATCAGAGCCACGTCAATTTACTATGTTTTAGGATAATCCATATGATCGGCTTTTTGGTTTTATCCTTTATTTATTGCAAATGATGGGAATGTTTAAGTTGCTCTCATATACATATCCAATCAAAGACCACATAATCCCAATATAAATAAATAAATATATATATATATATATATATATATATATATATATATATATAAAGGGCTTATCTTTAATACCCGCGCGGGTAGCTACCTGCACACCCTTCTTGTCACTTTTTTTTAAAAAAAATTGTAATTATAGAGGAGAATTTTATCTAGCTCCCCAAAAATTTCATCCAAAAATAATATCATTTGTCCCACCAAAATAAAAAAATACGTCCACATGTTTATTGACTGTATGTTTTCTGTGCCATTATTTTTTTAGTCATATTGTTACTTTTTTATCAATATAGTTACTCTTTTGATCTTAGAGTTACTTTTGTGTACCATATAATTACACTTTTGGATGTGTGGGTAGAGAAAAATCAGGCTACCCGTGCGGGCAGCGAATAAATCCCCGTATGTATATATATATATATATGATATATATATATATATATATATATATATATATATATATATATATATATATATATATATATATATATATGATTTATATACATCATCCTAAAAGTGGTTTTGATGGTGGATGTGTAGCGTAGTTATAGCCAATATCCTTTATCTGTGTATGGTTGGATTGTTTGGTTCTAGTTTATCTTAGTCTGCGTACCGAGTCTTTACCTCCCTCTTCCCAATGTAAAGGTAATACTATCCTACCTTTGCTCCCCTTAAATGTAACTCGAGGTTTCTCTTATTAAATGTAACAAAGTAGCAATATGATAGTTTCTTTCCATGCAATGACGTTGAAGATGTTCATCGCCGGTTGAGACGACCATTTCATGAGATGATCCGACCATCTGGAGGAGCATGGAGGACAAAGGATAATGGAACCAGACGACCTCCTAGCGGGCCCAACCAACCATCTGGAAGGATTCTAGCATCAGTTGGACAACAGGCCAGACGACCATGCCAATAATCCCAGCCGACCGTTTGGAAGGAGTCCAAACATCGATTGAACCAGATGACCAACCAACTGGCCAAGAGACAAGACGACCAGTTCATGGGTTGAACTGGTCTACCCAGATTGGCAAGAATATATCTACATCAACTGTAGGTTCATACATGTGATCTGATGATTGACCTAGGTGGTAGTAATTCCTTGTGGCTCCAAGGAATTACAAGTATACATAGACATAACCGTCACATTTTATTTTATGTTGCATGTTTACGTTGTGGGATATAGCATGTATATGATATGTACTATATATGTGGTGACTGGATACAGTATATATATATATATATATATATATATATATATATATATATATATATATATATATATATATATATATATGATTTATGAAAAACCCCTCAATCAAACATATTAAGTCTAATATGCTTTCCAATAGAGATACACATGAAAATCTTATTCGACCAAATGTAGGTTAAGCCAAAGCGTTGTGCGTTGTCTACCTCATGGAAGTATGATGGTAGTGATGTAGGTTTCACCAAAGGGGGATGCATTATTATTGTATTGGCTATTGGGTCAGGCTTAGTTGGTGATTCTCAGAACGTCTGGACCCAAAAGTGTGCAGATGACTATGGCAAGGAGTTGTGCATATCATCTATCTAAGAGTTTCATATGATGCAATTGGCATGATTGCCTACCTTAATGGTTAATATGGACACTGGTGTAGGCTGGGTAATAATTGAATCATTTTAGATCTTGGCTCATTCGAAAATTATTTGTTGCAATTTTCTAAATTGATACTTGAAGGTTATCAATTTGAAAAAAACAATGGGAACAATATTTAATTAAAGACCTAATTTGTATCACCCAAATTTAACCAAATCAAATCAAATCAAAAAATGAGTTTTTGACAAAATTGCAAATTCATCTATAGAACCAAATAGCAACAACAAACAATCACTTTTCTCTGTAATCGGTCCTTGAGAAGAAAAAACTGATTGGGAACAACTTCCATGACTGGTTCAAGCTTTTGAGAATTGTTCTCACATAGGAGAAAAAGCTCTATGTCCTGGAAATGCCAGAACCAAATGAACCACCTCAAAATGCACCAAAGGCTGGCAAGGATGCTTACAAGAAGCATATTGAAGATGACGCTGATGTCAAGTGTCTGATGCTTTGTTCAATGAATCATGAGTAGCAAAGGAAACATGAGAATGTGGGGGTGATTGATATGGTCACACACCTCAAGAACATGTACCAAGATCAAGAAAGATAGGAGAGATATGATGTCTCCAAGGTGTTTTTCAAGTGCAGTATGGAGAAGGAGATCTAGTAGGTCCTCATATACTCAAGATCATTGGGTACGTGGAGAACCCAGCTAGACTGGGATTCCCCTTGGGATAAGAGTTGGCTACTGACGTGATTTTGCGGTCCCTGCTAGAGTCATATAGTTAGTTTGTCAGGAACTACAACATGAACGACTTTGACAAGCCGTTGACAGAGTTGTTGGGCATGTTGAGAACAACTGAGACACAAATAAATAAAGACAAGATCAAGTCTGTGATGATGATCAACAAGACAAAGGGGAAGGCTAAAGGTAAAGGCAAAGCTAAGAAGAGTTCTAAAGCTATCCAAAAGCCCAAGTATTCATATATCAAGTCAAAAGGTAGAGTAAAGAAACAAAGAGGTGATTGTCACCATTGTCACCAACGTGGACATTGGAAGAGAAATTGCTCACTCTGGTTAGAGGAATTAAAGAAGAAGAAGGAGGACACTGAGGCCTCCACTTTAGGTATAAACAATATAAGATAAGTTTGATTATTTCTTCATTTTGGTATATGATACCAAATAGAGATCTGACATATTGATGTGCGTCATCTGACAAGAAGTAAAGGCCTTTAAAGAAGGACAAAGATGGACAAGGAAGAGCAAATGTTGCAGAAGCTGGAATCTACATTTAAATTTATCTTAGTCCAATGGGCATGTCATTGATTTATTAGAACTGCTATTTCATTATGCCATTAGAATCAAAACATTTTTTATGCATCTTGTATGGACAAGGATGATTATCAATAAAGAATTATTAGTGATTCTATTTCAAACATATGATCTTGTGTGGCATTGGCCCCAAAACATCTTGTGATATTTATGTGAAATGATCCAAAGATGAATGTTTATAATGCTTATACCAAATGATTATAATTGATAACTTAAAACTATTAGTAGCATTAGTCATCTTGTGTGAATATGAGAATTGCATGCCTAGAATACATATCAATGTTGATCATGATTCCCTTGGTTATTGAATCTAAGGAAACATGCAAGTCTTTACACACAAATATGATGTAGTGGGAGAATAAGTTTTCCACTAGACTTCATACGTATGATGCATGAAGATCTTATGGAATGATTGCTATAGATAATTGCTTATACCTCATTCCATTTATTGGTAATATGATGATATGTACTCAATAAAATAAAATCTCTTAAATTGTTCAAGGAAATTATAAATGAAGTATAACTTTCATAAAAGTATTAAGAAACTTTGATGAGATCAAATGTTGAAATACTTTGTATCAAGAGAACCTTCAAAGGAAAGGACTATGATAATATGTCATGAGTCAAAATCCATCTGAACATGATGATGTGTCAGAATGAAGGAACTATACCATGATGAGTCATGATATAATTATCAATTAATCCAATATTCTTAAATCCTCATAAATTATACCTATCACTAAATAACGTACCAAATGAATGGTTTATAAAGACATCATATATGATATGATTTGGGAGTGTCCCAATTTGTCTATGAGATCAAAACTTATATTGAGAAAGTAGTTTCTTGAGAAGGTTTATCTATAAACCATGATTGTAGATCATTACTATTAATCCCAATCCAATAATAAAATTGTTAATAGGATAACTGAATTCCTAAAGAATCAGTGGGGGTAAAAGTAGAACTCAAAGTGTTTGGGGTCAACAATAAGGATAAAAAGAGAACAATGAGAATCACAAGTTGTTGTGGAATCTCAGATTCATCATGTCATATAGAATAAAATATTTCTAGTAGAACACATCTAAGATTGGAGGTCTGTGAATCCAACAATTTAGATGGGTTGGTCATACAGGATGAGGCAACTAGTCAACTAGAAGCTATTTTTGAGCCATATGAAATCCATATAAGCTAATAAGGTAGGACCTTGATAGATCTACCTAAAGGGGTAATACCCAAAGTGTGCAATAGGTGACGTGGGATTTTATCACACTAACAAACTCACTCGAGGTTGAAATCCTTGAGCTTTTACCAAAACCAAAGTGTAATAATATCACTCGTAAGAGGACGGGTCTTATCGCAGTATAGTTAAGGATCGAACCCAAGGGACAATGTTTTTAAGAATCCTTGTCAGTCGAATCTAGCTCTTAGTAAGAGTAATATTTAAAATGATTAATTTGGTTGTGGTTAATTAAACTAAATGTAGGAAAGTAAAGGCTGAATTAAAGTTGGATTAAGATCAAATGATATGGAATCGCTGGGATGGTATCAGGTTTCACCTCCACTACACATGCAAACATGTCTGAACGTCAAACATCCAGGCAAGATATAACTATCCAAATAGAGCTACTACAAAACCCCACATACAGGCGTTAGGTTTGCGTAAGCATCACCTTAGGCATCAGATGTCTCGTCACCATCTGGATCACTAACTTACGGCTCTGAAGATACAGAAATCCAACAAAGGTTGTGGCCCCCCTATACAGGCGTTAGGCACACAGAAGCGTTACCGAAGGCTAGATGGCTCATACCCTCACGGATCATACACTTATGAACTCAAAGAAATCCCATTCTATTTCTATTTTTGGAGTCAATCGCATTAATCGATAAGCAAACAGGCGGTTAATATACGAGCAAACATCGACGGTTAACAAGAAGATACAAAATCCAACTAAGGTTGTGAACCCCCTATGCATACGTTAGGTGCACAGAAGTGTCACCGCAAGCTAGATGGCTCATCCCCTCACAGATCATACACTTACAACCTCAAGGAATCCCATTCTATTTCTAGTTTGGGAGTTGACTTGTTAAACAACATTCAATCCTACATATAGAAGTTCTCACAACATAGGAAGAACAAAGATGAAAGCAAGCAATTAATCTAACTACAAACATAACGATTAACAATGAAATGAAAAGTTATATACATTTCCATGGAATGCTTAACAAAATAACATGTTTGCATGGGCAGCGGGGTTAGTCCCCGCACCCCAGTGAAAAGGAACTACTCGCTCATGATGCGAGAAACAAGAAGAACAAGAACAAGAGATAAATCTGCCATGAGCAGTGTGCAGAAGGTAGTCGCAGCTCGGTGAAGATGATGCGGTATTCTATGTCATATCGGGGTAGATCTGGACGTAGAACGGGAGATGCCAAGACAGACCACACAATCTCTCTCACTCTGTCTTCCTTCCCTTCTCAGTCTCCTTGATTGCAACACGGGCAGTAGGTGGAGTGAAACTGGTGTGGACGGAACTGGATCTGGATCATACCTGTGTACAGGAAGCCTTTCGACGTCCTAAAACCAATACCAATTGAGGACCCTTGCGGTCCTATTTATAGGATCAGATGGAGTCTTCACATTTTCTGCATGAACCTGCTCCAAACGGTCTTGGGACCGTATGGCTCCAAACAGTCTTGGGACCGAATGGCTCCAAACGGTCTTAGGACCGTATAACTCCAAATGGTCTTGGGACCGAATGGCTCCAAATGGTCTTGGGACAAATGATCTTGGAAATCCGCCTTCAAACGGTCTTGCAGATCAGTCGAATGACCAAACGGTCTTGGGACCGAATGGCTCCAAACGGTCTTGGGACCGTATGGCTCCAAACAGTCTTGGGACCGAATGGTTCCAAACGGTCTGTGCTTGTGTGTCCCAAACGATCTTCATCCAAACTGTCTTGGATCTTCATTGTCCGAACAGTCTTGAGGACCGATGGCCATCAAACAGTTTTCATTGTTCAAACAGTTTGGCGAAGCAAACAGTCTCGAAGACTGATGGATTTCAAACGGTCTCTGCATCGGAGTTCAACCGGTCTTCACATCGATTTCCAAACGGTCTTGGACTGGGCATCGTCCATCTGGTCTGTGTGATCTCCTCCAATCGGTATGCGATCGATCAACGCCTCATGGTCTCAAGACTGTGAGGGCTTCTCTGCGGTGAGCATGGAGTGGGAGCGGCGGCATTGCAGGTAGCGTTTAGGGTTGCTGGAGGTAGAAGGAGACGGAGGTGTAGGTGCCGACACTATCGATGGTAGAGGAAGGGAGAGCAAGAGGAGGGGAAGCATACCCAATGCTGCTGAGTTGCCCAAACGGTTTTGAGCAGGTTTCTCAACCGATCTTGAAGACCGTATGGAGTTAGAAACTGATTGGATGAGACCGAACGGTCAAGACCGAATGGTGAGTGAAAGGTGGGTCCCAACTGAATGTTCAACCTCATTAAGACCTACATCAAATCAACATAAATTCAGTTAAAATCATGATAATTGGACCAATTAAGTAATTTTGCACATTTTGGTCTTTAGAAACTGAAATTGGGTATATTGAGTCGAAAAGGGTCCATGATAGCGACTAAAAATCATGATGAATATGCATTCATCAAAACACCTCGAACTTAAACGTTGCTCATCCTCGAGTAACACAAAATCTGAAATAGTCGCCAATTGAATATTTTCAATTGTGTGATTGCCTCATCTTCACATCACGATTGTTTTCATTCTGCTCAGTATGACTTAGTATTTCAACCTCCTGAGACCACTAAACACATCTTACCATATCTTCGTTCCCGAGTTCGCTTTCCAATATCACTTCCTCCTCACTTTTTCCAACAACAAGCATGTCAAAGAGTTTTGTAAGAGTCCAGAGATACCTGCAGAATGACAAGTGTGCATCTGATCTAACACTGGTGTTTTTCAGGGAATAGAATGCTTTTATTGTGCTTTTAGGTAGAAAAGGGAGTGAAGGGTGGTATGGAAGGAAGAATTAAATCTCTCCTCTATTCGACTTGAGATTTTTATTATTTTTGCAATATAATTATTACATTTTTTTGTGCGAATCTCTCCTCTATTCGACTTGAGATTGCATTTATTTTTGTGTGCGCTTTGGCATCTTTTTGTGTGCGCTTTGGCATCTTTTTGTGTGCAAATCTCTCCTCCATTCGACTCGAGATTGCATTTTTGGTGGTACGCCCCTATTAATTTGCGAGGGGTATGGAAGAAGCAGATAAAGAGGGAAGTTGTGTGCCACCCCAAACTTAGGGTTTGACACTATTTTGGTTATTTTTGTTTCTTTTTTATGGATGGGGGGTACGAAGATGATAGAAGAAGTGTAGAAGAGAGTTCAAATCAGAATGCAACTTGATTTACAATTCCGTGCATCAGGTCGTTCTCTTTATCGTACTCTGCTCAGATAATGACTTGATGAGGATCCAGTGGGGATTCCATGTTATTGTTCCACTAGTCAGTTAGGAAGCAAGACGTGTTTGATCCCTATCAGTTTGATAGACACTTGTTATATTTGCATAAGTATCATGATGTTAGGATTCATAAGCTTCACAAGATGATTTCAATCAAAAGGCTAGTTTTCATAATAAAGTCCTTTTGAGGATCTGCTTCAGATAAGGAGGGTATAATGATTCAAAATGCAAAGAGAAATAAAACGGTCAAACATTCATCCAATATATGTTCACATTTCTTTTGAAAACTTTAAAATTATGAAAAGATTTATTTGAAAATTTTGAAAATTTAGGTCAAAAATGTGACGATGAAATCTTAAGTTTGATTTAGATGGATGAAGGTGGAAAGTAAGATACGTACCACCCACCCTCCACCCCGAACTTAGAAATTTGCTTGTCCTGAGCAAACTCTAAATCCGAGATGGAGGGGGAAGTTCATGCCATTTGGACCACTAGATGTGGTTACATTCCAATCAGTGTGCATTCTTCATCTCAAAATCTTAAAAATGAAGATTAATCAGAACTCAAAATAGCATCTCGTGATGTGATTCTTATTTGGTGAAAAATTATCTAAAAAGTAAAAACAAAATTAAGGAAAAATTCAAAATTAAAACTAAATACGAATTTATTTATCAGGTTGCCTCCCGACAAGCGCCTTTGTTTTATGTCGATGGCTCGACTTGATATCTTCAACTTCACAGTGGTTCCTTTGGGTTGGAGAGATCTATTATTGCTTCAGTTCTTATGTTGTCTGTGGTGAAATATCTTTTCAAACATTGACCATTCACCACAAATTCACCCGACTTTTCGCTCCATAAAGAGAAAGCACCATGTGGGGAGATGCTTTTAACAATGTACGGTCCAAACCAGCGAGAGCGGAGTTTCTCTGGGAATAACTTCAACCTTGAGTTGAATAGTAGAACTTGGTCTCCCACTTGTATGTCTTTTCTTTTCAAATGACCATCATGCCAAAGTTTGGTGTGTTCTTTGTAGATTCATGCATTCTCATAAGCTGTCATCCTGAGTTCGTCCAGCTCTTGGAGTTGCAGAATCCTAGCTTGGCCTACTTCTTTCATATCAAAGTTCAGTTGTTTAATTGCCCACCATGCCTTGTGTTCCAGTTCGACTGGCAGGTGGCAAGCCTTTCCATATATTAATCGAAAAGGTGTAGTCCCGAGGGGAGTTTTATAAGCAGTTCGATAGGCCCATAATGCATCATTGATTTTCACTGACCAATCCTTTCGATTGCGGCCTATAGGTTTTTCCAAAATAGCCTTGAGTTGGCGGTTAAAAACCTCTACCTTTCCACTCATTTGTGCATGGTAGGGCGAGGCTACCTTATGCGTTACACCATACTTTCTCAGTAATGCTTCAAAGCTTTTTTCTAGAAAATGTGACCCTCCGTCGGATATCACAGTTTGTGGTACTCTGAAACGGGGGAAAATAATATCTTTGAATAATTTGATGACTGATTTGGAATCACTAGTGACGGTTGGTATGGCTTCAACCCATTTTGAGACGTAGTCCACCGCCACTAGGATGTATGAAAATCCATGAGAAGATGGGAATGGATTCATGTAGTCCACTCCCCAAACATTGAATATCTCTACTTCTTGCCATAGATTCGGCGACATCTCATCTCTCTTTGTTATATTGCCTGATCTTTGACATTTGTCACATGATAAGACAAAGTCATGGGAATCTTTGGATATGGTGGGCCAAAAGAATCCACATTGCAAAATCTTTAAGGCAGTCTTTTTAGAGCTCATATGTCCTCCCACTGGTCCTGAGTGACATTGTTCCAAGATAGGTTGAGCTTCTTCTTCGGCGATACATCATATGAATAGACCATCAGCACATAGTTTGAAAAGGTACGACTCATTCCAATAGTACTATTTCACATCATGCATAAATTTCTTCAGTGCATTTTCGGTGCATTGAGGATGGATAACCCCAACAACAAGACAGTTCACATAATCTGAGTACCACAGTGTGGCTTCTGAGACCTTCATTAGTTGGTCATCTGGAAGGGAATCATTAATCGTGATCTTCTCAGTATCTAGAGTGTGGATGCGACTGAGGAGGTCTGCTACAACATTCTCTGTTCCCTTTTTATCTCTGATCTCTAGATCAAATTCTTGCAATAGGAGAATCCATCTAATTAACCTAGGTTTTGCATCTTTCTTTTCTAGAAGGTAGCGAATGGAAGTGTGATCTGTGTAGACAATGACCTTTGAACCAATTAGGTAGGATCTAAACTTGTCAAAGGCATACACGACTGCCAAAAGTTCTTTCTTAGTAGTACCATAATTCCTTTGAGCTTCGTCGAGGGTTTTCGATGCATAATAGATCACATAATGTTTCTTTTATATACATTAGCCCAAGACAACACCTACAACATAATATCTTGCATCACACATGATTTCAAAAGGGTGATCCCAATCGGGACCTCTGATGATGGGTGTAGTAGTAAGGGCATGTTTCAGTTTATTGAAACTTTTAACACATTCTTCTTCAAAATTGAATTTGACATCCTTTAGTAACATATTTATCATCGGCTTGGTTATCTTTGAGAAGTCCTTTATAAACCATCTATAGAATCCTGCATGACCAAGGAATGCTTGAACCTCCTTTACATTGATAGGGGTAGAGAGCTTAGAAATCACTTCAATCTTGGCCTTATCTACTTCAATACCTCGATTACTAACTCTATGGCTCAGGACAATGCCCTCCTTTACCATGAAATGACACTTCTCCCAATTCAGCACAAGATGTGCTTCTACACATCGTTTGAGGACCAGGGAGAGGTGTTTTAGACAAGAATCGGATGAATCTCTGTATATAGAAAAATCATCCATGAAAACTTCCATAATGGTTTCAGTGAGACCGACAAATATGGCAGCCATGCAACGCTGGAAAGTTGTAGGTGCATTGCAGAGGCCGAACGACATTCTTCTAAATGTGTATGTTCCGAATGGGTATGCGAAAGTAGTTTTCTCTTGGTCATCTGGATGTATAGGTATTTGATAGAATCCAGAGTAACCATCGAGATAACAGAAATATTCTTGATGAGCCAGCCGCTCTAATACTTGATCAAGAAAAGGCATTGGAAAGTGATCCTTTCGAGTTGCCTTGTTCAACTTCCTATAATCAATGCACATCCTCCATCATGTGACTATTCGGGTGGGGATGAGTTCATCGTTTTCATTTCATATTACAGTTGTTCCACCTTTTGTCGGGACTACATGCACCGGGCTCACCCATGGTGAGTCTGATATTGGATAGATAATTCCAGCGGTGAGCAGTTTATGACCTCTTTATGGACTACCTCCTAAATATTTGGATTCAATTTTTGTTGATGTTCAATAGTTGGCTTGTTATCTTCCATCATGGGGATCTTGTGCATACACAACGCTTGACTAACCCCAATGAGGTTACTCATTTTGTAACCAATCACTTTCTTCCTCTCCTTCAATTCTTTCAGGAGTTTATCTTCTTGTTCGGTCATAAGATCGGAATTTATTATCACTGGACAAACTTTGAGGTCATCCAAAAACACGTACTTCAGTCCCTCATGTAGGGGATTCATTTCGGGAGTTTCTAGTTTTTTGTGTGTTTTGTCTATAGCTTCCACAACTTTGAGTTCTTCACAAGTGGCTTCAACATCTTCTTTTGCATAGTCGAGGGATTCAATGCAATCCTTTACTTGTTCGTCAATAGGTTCATTAACTGATGGATCTATTAGAGCAATTTCTAATGGATCGTTTGATTCATGATTCTCTTCAGTCAGAAGTGACATCTTCTCTATGCAATCAATCAAGTAGACTTCTTCCTGCATGCTTGGTCTTCGCATACTTTCAAAAACTGAATTCTAGAGTCTCTTTACTAAGTCTGAGAAGCAAGGTTCCTGCTTCAACATCAATTAGAACTCTTGCAGTAGTGAGGAATGGACGTCCAAAGATGAGAGGATATCTGGCATCTTCTTTTATGTCCATGATGACAAAGTCACACAGAACATAGGAATCTTTTCCTACCTTGACAGGTACATCCTCGATAATTCCTAACGGACATTTTATCAAATTGTCTGCAAGTTGTATGGTCATGCCAGTTGGGAGAAGTTTGGCAAACCCTAACCTTTTGCAAAGGCTGAGTGGCATGATGGAGATGCTAGCACCAAGATCTAGCAGTCCTTTCTTGCATGAAGAATCACTGATATGGCCAGAAATCCCAAAAGATCCTGGATCTTTCTATTTCTTTGGCATCTTACTCTGGATGATATCTGAAGTGGTTTTAGCTAACTTGACTGTCTCATATTATTCAGTTATATATTTCCTTGTGAGGAGTGACTTTAAGTACTTAGTCCAGGCTGGTATCTCAGCCAGAGCATCAAGAAACAGTATGTCAACATGAAGCTTCTTCATGGCTTCTTTAAATTTGTTGAACCGAGTATCAAGCTTGGTTTGCCTTAAACGAGCAGGGAACGGTATACGAGGCTTGTATACAGGAATATCAGGTTCTGGAGTTTCAGTTTCTTCATCAATAGGTTTCTCGAGACTTTCCTTGTCTGTCTTATCAACAGTTACTGGTTCTTTTGGTTGAGATTCTGGTGTTGTTTAGTCTTGGACAATCATAGGTTCATCTTCATCTGTAACAACCACATGTGTCTTGACAGGGGGATTAGAATAGTCTTTTCCTGACCTGGTGGTGACTGCCTTCAACTGTTCAGGATGCTTAGGATTGTTCTCGGGTTGGCCAACAAAGACTCTAGCAGGTGGCTTTATGCTAGCTGCGAGTTGAGCTAGTTGAGATTCAATAGCCTTCTGCTGAGCTTGTTGGTTAGCTATCATAGTTTGCTGAGTTTGTAACATCTTTTCAATGGATGATAGCTTGTCATCAGGAGAGAAGGGACCTGTTTGTTGTCCTTATTGTTGATAAGGAACTTGGTTAAGACTCTGGTACTGGGAATTATTTTGATAATTATTGAAGTTCCTATTCTGAAAGTTTCCCTTGAAATTTCCTTGATTTCCAAAATTCTATTGTTGATTGTAGTAGAATCCCGGTGGGCCTCACGGCTGATTGTTCGAACCAAATTGATGTGAGTTTACTGCTCCAGAGGGGTTTCTATATTGAAATCATGGATGATTCCTATTCTGATTTGGATTGTAGTAACTTTGACCAGGGATGGTATTAACAGCATTAAGATTTTCCATTTGACCATTATCTCCTTGTCCACATACGTTGCTTAGAACAACATCGTAAAGAACATTACATGCTAATGTGGAATGATCAGTACATTTACATGCTTCACAGAACAATGAATCTGACTTGATCTGTTCTTGTTGTCGAGTGGGCAAACGTCCTCTTCCAATAGCAGCAAGAGATGATTCAATATGGTCTTGCTTGGAAACTAAGAGTTTTAGGGTTTTCAGCGATAGACTTGTACTCAGGAGTTGCTTCAGCCATAGCTACTTTCAAGACCCCTTTACCTATAGATCTACCCCAATTGTCTTGATTTTCTGCTCCAAGGGTGACGACCCTCCATGCGCTGTCATAACTTTGACGCATGAAGTTTCCTCCAGATGAGGAGTCTAAGAATCTCTTGATATCGTCGTCCACACCCCTATAGAAAATTTCGATGAGTTGATTCTTAGGAATTCCATGGTGTGGACACTTGCGTAGAAGCTCTTTGTGTCTATCCCATGCTTCAGTAAGAGTTTCTCCAGGGACTTGAGTGAAATTTGTTATTCGCCCTCTAATTTTATAGGTGAGTGATGGAGGGTAGAACTTTTATAGAAACACATTTTGGAGTTGTTCCCAGGTGGTGATGGGTATTTCACTTTACAATGAATTGTACCAACTTATGGCTCTATCAGCAAGGAAATACTTGAAGAGACGGAGTCGAATGGCATTGTCTGTGACTCCATTTTGTTTTGTCATAGCACATAGATCAATAAATCTCAGAAGATGTTCTTGGCTATCTTCTTCTTGCTTTCCATAGAAAGGGTTATTCTGAAGAAGGGTGATCCAATGTGCTTTTATCTCGAAATTAGGAGCGTCAATGGGAGGAGGTTGTACTGGATGATGAACATTCACAGCTTTTGGGATTGAGAACTCTCTAAGATCCTTTTGTAGTTCAGCTGCTTGTGTTGCTAGGATTTCTTCTTGAACTACAACTCTGGCTTCTTGCATGAATCTTTCTCTCTGTGCATTAAGGGCTTGAGCCACCCTTCGAGCTATCTCCTCTTCTTGAGCCATTCTTGCTTGGTTCTCTCTATTTTGATAGTGGAAGGTTCTGTCAATCTCTAGATCAAAGATGGCAGCGAGTCCGGAACTATTCAGGCGGTGCATACACTAATCCTTCTGAAGTACCTAAAAATAGAAGGATTTTGAAAATGAGATCCACAAAGTAGAGTCAAAGTCAAGTAGATGATCGATTATATAAAAAAGAAAAAGCAAAATCCTAGATTATCCTTAAAGGAACCAGGTTTGACTAACTGATTCCGTTGTCCCCGACAACGGTGCCAGAATTTGACGTGGGATTTTATAACACTAACAAACTCACTCGAGGTTGAAATCCTCAAGCTTTTACCAAAACCAAAGTGCAGTAATACCACCCGTAAGCGAACGGGTCTTATCACAGTATAGTTAAGGATTGAACCCAAGGTACAATGTTTTTAAGAATCCTTTTCAGTTGAATCTAGCTCTTAGTAAGACTAATATTTAAAATGATTGATTTGGTTGTGGTTAATTAAACTAAATGCAGGAAAGTAAAGGCTGAATTAAAGTTAGATTAAGATCAAATGATATAGAATCGCTAGGATGGTATGGGGTTTCACCTCCACTACACATGCAAACACATCCGAACGTCAAACATCCAGGCAAGATATAACTATCCAAATAGAGCTGCTGCAAAACCCCCCATACGGGCGTTAGGTTTGCGTAAGCATCACCTTAGGCATCAGATATCTCATCACTATCCAGATCACTTACTTACAACTCCGGATACATAAATACAACGAAGGTTGTGGGCTCCCTATATAGGCGTTAGGCACACAGAAGCATCACCGAAGGCTAGATGGCTCGTCCCCTCACGGATCATACACTTACAACCTCGAAGAAATCCCATTCTATTTCTAGTTTGGGAGTCAACCGCATTAATCGATAAGAAAGCAGGTGGTTAATATATGAGCAAACGTCGATAGTTAACAAGAAGATACAAAATCCAACTAAGGTTGTGAACCCCCTATACAGGCGTTAGGTGCACAGAAGCATCATCGCATGCTAGATGGCTCGTCTCCTCGCGGATCATACACTTACGACCTCAAGGAATCCCATTCTATTTCTAGTTTGGGAGTCAACTTGTTAAATGACATTCAATCCTACATATAGAAGTTCTCACAACATAGGAAGAACAAAGATGAAAGTAAGCAATTAATCTAACTACGAACATAACAAATAACAACAAAATGAATAGTTATATACATTGCCATGGAATGCTTAACAAAAGAACATGTTTGCATGGGCAGCGGGGTTAGTCCCCACACCCCATAGAAAAGGAACTACTCGCTCATGATGCGAGAAATAAGAAGAAAAAGAAAGAGAGAGAGAAATATGCCATGAGCACGGTGCAGAAGGAAGTCGTATCTCGGTGAAGATGATGCGGTCTTATACGTCGTGTCAGGGAAGATCTGGATGTAGAACGGGAGATGCCAAGACAGACCAGACAACCTCTCTCGCTCTGTCTTCCTTCCCTTCTCGGTCTCCTTGATTGCAGCACGGGCAGTAGATGGAGTGAAACTGGCATGGACAGAACTGGATCTGGATCAGACCTGTGTACAGGCAGCCTGTCGGTGTCCCAGAACCGATACCAATTGAGGACCCTTGCCGTCCTATTTATAGGCTCGGATGGGGTCTTCACATTTTCTGCATGAACCTGCTCCAAACGGTCTTGGGACCGTATGGCTCCAAACGGTCTTGGGACAAACGGTCTTGGAAATCCGCCCTCAAACGGTCTTGCAGATTGGTCGAATGACCAAACGGTCTTGGGACCGAATGGCTCCAAACGGTCTTGGGACCGAATGACTCCAAACGGTCTTGGGACCGTATGGCTCCAAACGGTCTTGGGACCAAATGGCTCCAAACGGTCTTGGGACCAAATCATTCCAAACGGTCTTAGGACCGAATGGTTCCAAACAGTCTGTGCTTGCATGTCCCAAATGGTCTGTGCTTGCATGTCCCAAATGATCTTCATCCAAATAGTCTTGGATCTTCGTTGTCCAAACGGTCTTGAGGATCGATGGCCATCAAATGGTTTTCATTATTCAAACGGTTTGACGACGCAAACGGTCTTGAAGACCAATGGATTTCAAATGGTCTCTGCGTCGGAGTTCAACTGGTCTTCACGTCGATTTCCAAACGGTCTTGGACTGGGTGTCGTCCAACTGGTCTATGTGATCTCCTCTAATCGATATGTGATCGATCAATGCCTCACAGTCTCAAGACTGTGAGGGCTTCTCTACGGTGAGCGCGGAGTGGGAGCGGCGGCGTTGCAGGTAGCGTTTAGGGTTGCTGGAGGTAGAAGGAGGCAGAGGTGTATGTGACGACGCTGTCGATGGCAGAGGAAGGGAGAGCAAGAGGAGGGGAAGCATGCTCAATTCTGTTGAGTTGCCCAAATGGTTTCGAGCAGGTTTCTCAACCGATCTTGAAGACCGTATGGAGTTAGAAACTAATTGGATGAGACTGAACGATCAAGACCGAATGGTGAGTGAAAGGTGGGTCCCAACTGAATGTTCAACCTCATTAAGACTTGCATCAAATCAACATAAATTCAGTTAAAATCATGATAATTGGACCAATTAAGTAATTTTGCACATTTTGATATTTAGAAACTGAAATTGGGTGTATTGAGTCGAAAAGGGTCCAAGATAGCGACTGAAAATCATGACAAATATGCATTCATCAATAGGGTCTTATGATCAAGACCTACACGGATAACATAAAAGGCAGATTGGTTGAATAAATCAAGTTAAAGTTGGTTGACATGATAGAAATTCCTTTACCAAATGTCATGCATGTTGTTGTAGTTAGAATAGACTATGAAATTTGACATATGAAGATGGAAACTAGTTTCCTTAAAAGGAATACATTAGAGGATGTGTATGTGACACAACCTAAAAGGTTTCATACTTCAAGAATGCAAATAAAGTCTATAAACTACAAAGTTCAGTATGGGATTGAAACAAGCAACTTAGGATGTGATATTTTGATTTGATAAGATAGTCAAAGAGTTTGACTTGAGTCAAGATAAAAGATGAAATCTGTGTTTACACAAAATTTAGTGGGAGCATATATGAATATTCCAAAAATGATGAGGAATAACATCTCAATATTTTGAATTTGAGATCTATCATGAAAACACCTTCAATAATGAAGGATAAGGTGAAACATCTTATGAATTAAGAATCAAGAACTATGGGATAGTTCTTGAAGGTTTCACAATGGACGTTTTAAGCACATGCAATAGCAAAGTGTTGAAGGAGTTCAAGATGGGAAAGATTCAATGAGAGAGAATCCAGATTAGTCTTTCATGAACTTTATATTCCTATTCTTGTAAAGAATGGAAATATCATGAAGAAGATTCCATGGGCTAGCCAAACAGTGAATCTATCATGAGTGCAATAAATGTGTTTATCCCATATAATCTTGTATGTATGGACATGACAAGATGTTTTTGAAATCAAATAAGGGTTATTGGAAAGTCATTAAAGATATCCATTAATACTTGAGAAGTAATTAAGGATAGATTGCTATTCAATAAGGATAGCAACAAAAGGAAGAGTTGTATGTAAAGAGTTAAATCAATACAAGCTTCCATAATGACAAAAATGATCATAAATTAAATTTTGTTTGATTTAAAAGAGAAGCGTTGATTAGTTGGAAAGGTTCCAAACTTATATCCATTAATGCTAATCTGCAATAGAAGCTGAATATACTTGTGTTGTGAATACAAAGTGATACTATATGGATCTAAAAGTTCATGTGATGAATTTATAGATGTCATGTCCATTGATGACTTAGTAGAGATGTTGTAACAAAAATGGAGCTAATTTTTAAGCAAGGAATATTAGATACCATATTGTGGCGGTTTAATCTCAGAGCAAAGAGATAAGAACTATGCAATATACCGACCATTAGAAAAGTGTTTCTAATCCGCTAAATAGCAACTAGTGTAGCGGAAGCATGTTGGACATGTTTAGATCACTAAGGATGAGATCCATGGGTGATTGGCTCTAAGTGCAAGTGGGAGTCTATTAGTAAGGTATGCCCATAGAGACAATCATATGATGATTGACATTGCATAATTACCTAAAAGGATTTGATTAATAATAATAAGATAAAGGCAAGCTTCCAATTCATTTGTTTCACTCAGTTATGAGATAATGAGGATACATAGTGAATGTCTACAGAATAATATTACTCAATGATGTATGTCTTCAAGCATTAGCCTTGTTGAAATGAGATCATACAGATGTTAAGAGTACATATGCATATTCTCATTTTGTCCCTAGTCGGTTGTTACTGTGGATGGTAGATAGACACCAGCAACACATAAGACTAGAGTGTGAGTTGGTTGATGATTGAATCTCACTAAGTCATGATATGGTAATATCAAACCAAGCACACAGATACATGTTAGGGAACAATGTATTGGACAGACCCACCTTAAGAGTGACACATGGTTGTGGTGGTCACATTCATCTCTCATAGTGAAGGTTGTGATTGTGATTCTTAGACCTAAAATCACTACACTCGTCGCATGTCATTGGGTACACTTTGACATCATCAAACGCAATCATGAAACATTGGTTGTTACAACGGTGATGATTGGGTGACTTTGACACATGAAGATAGACTGTGAGTGATAGATATGGGATTTGTCCCTCCTACTGGAGTATGATATCCTAGCCATTTGATAAGCGAGACTGAGAAGCGCATGTGCATGCACATGTGAATCAATATATGATATTGAGGTCACATTATCTCCGACAGTCTGCTCTTGGTTCAAGGAATACGGATTGAACATTGAGTGGATGACCTTCCATTCTTTGAGTTCATTCTGGATATCAGAGACAAAGGAATTTTACAATCACTGCAACACCTTACACAGATTGTAGGTTGAAGTTATTATCCAACTTTCCATATCACTTGGGTAGCACTAATATGTGACTAGGCACCACTCTTTGCTTGTGATGTCATAAGCTAGTTGTATACATTCACTCCTAATGTGATATGGGACTTATAGGGTCACACACAGGAACTCATCTAAAAGAGGAGTTTGATCTTGAATAATAGTTGGATTGATTACTAAAGTGTTTAGGTATTGAATTCAGGCAGCAAATCGCATGATTGCCTGACTAAGTCTGCCAAACGACCATCTCACTGGATGAGACGGCCGTTTGGGCAGCCAGAGGTGTGTCTCAATTGTTGAGACGACTGTTTGGGTGGTCAGGCAGATCATGGATCAAATTGGCTTAGTTCTACCCTTGAACTGACCGATTCAACTCAACTCACCAGACGACCGTCTGGGTGAGTGAGATGGGCGTCTCGCTTGGGTAAGACGGCCTGGTTGGGGCCGAACGAAGGTTTGGGATGTTTTCTAAAGAGTTTTGATTGTACAAACTTGATGTGCAAGTAAAATTAATATGTATATTAATTGGAATCGAAATTGCCAAATTCGTGTGTAACTGGGAAACTGCCGATTGGTCGTTTGGTAGTATGATATGACCGTCTCGCACACCAGACAATCGTATGGGTGTGAAAAATGTCTGTTTCGACTGTCGCAGGTTGTGAAAGTTCAAGTTCTTCCGATCCTTTCCACTCCCACACAATCATGTACATACTGGGAACCCTGATCCTAACCTCGCCTATAAAAGGAGGGGTATTGGGGGCTTCCCAAGACACAACACAGACAACTGAGAATCAGTTCCTTTGACAATTGTTATCCTCTCTAGTTGTGGTAACCAAGAGAGCCCGGGCAAGTCCTACCTGAAAAGAAGGGATAGCCAATCAGAGAGAACAACTGAGAAGTTGTCATTGTGGGAGAGTAGGCTGGTGACTAGTACACCAACGGGAGGGACAACTCCTTGTTTGTTCGTATTGAATGACAAGAGTTCTAGTTGGTCCATGTGGACTACTCTAGAGGCAGGGGTCCTTTGGTTGCTGCTTGAAGAGCAAAGTCAACATGTAGTATGTGGCGAAACCACCAGAGTCGCTACAGAGGTTGCGCAGACATTGTTTGTGGAGAAGACTAGGAGCTACACAGCCATTGTCCAAGAGCAACTTGTTAGCAGTTGTAAGAAGCAAGTTTTGTCACTGGACTTTCTCTAAGACCGGGTATAACTTGCTAAAACCATCCTTCCCATTTCATAGTAGTTGACACAATCTTGTTGTTATGGGAATACAAATAGATAAAAGTTTTGTTTTCATTGGTATACTCTATGCCCAAATTTCCAACAATATTTGCTTGCTTCAAGTCTTGATCATATAAAAGAGTGGAGGTCATCAATCTCTGGCCATCGACCTCCTTGTCAGATCCAAACAAAAAGTTGAATAGATAGATCATTCGATCTACCCTTGTATCGACTTCTTCCCTCTCTTTTCCTTAACATGATTTACTCAAGTTGTAATCCATTTCTTTTCTATGTCATGATTTACGAAAATCCATATCTTGGGTTGGGAGGGCCTTCAAATCCATATCTTGGGTTGGGAGGGCCTTCAAATCCATATCTTGGGTTGGGAGGGCCTGAAGACCCTCCCAACCATGCAACCTTTCCTTCTTATTTTTTAATCTTACAATTTTGTTTCTATACTCTTGTTTTAATGCATCATTTGTTTGATTAGCTATCTTCTTGTGACAATTTATCTGGATTTATTCAAGAGAATGATTTTAGTAAGATCTAGAGTATGGATTAGTAACAAGACACGAGAGTGAGGATGTTACTATAACAAAAAGTCATATGGTCATACATGCTCTTTTAGTTATCATCTCATGATAGAGATACCTTTCGATAAACATCTATATGGATATGGAGAGATAGAAGGAGTACATATATTTTATGATTGTTTGAAAAAACATGTTAAGAATATATATAAATTGGAAGAGAAGGGTTTTCTATGTTTGAGGCTGATCTAATTGGTGAAATCCAATCCAAGTTTCCCTTTTATAATTTCACATTTTTAATATATTTTTGGTCTTTGATTACTTAGATTTACTTCTTGATTAGATGAATTCATCCCTTAAGTGGAACACTAAATTCACCTCTTTGAATGTACTAAACTAAGATTACATCTCTCGTTCTTATTCTATTGTTCTCCTAGTCCCTACGCTCGACCCCACTTTATTGCAATAGACTTCATATTGAGTTGTGGACATCTATTGAAGTCGAGTATAAATTTAAAGTATTATACCTTTGGCTGAACAATCGTGGTAACACTTTTGGCCCATGAAAAAGAGCCATCGGCTGTGAATACCTAATTTATCCCATATTTAAGATATTATATAAATGTGTGTGATATACATTAGGTAGTAAATTAACAAAGTGAATAATAAGTAACCTAGTGGTTTCTTAATCTAGTGTGATATTTAAAAAAAAGATGGATCCTACTTTTGATAAATATTCTAATAAGGATATTCTATATTCCATGTGTTGACCTATTCTTTCCATGTCTCTCCTCTTTCTATGATCTTAAGGGACAATATTAGAGTATGATAGGATGTGACATATGCAAATGTTTCTTGGATATGGGATACATATACATGTAGGCTTGGGCTTAGAGGTTGATACCTTGAGTATAATGATAAAGGTGCCATAATTATGATGGGCCCAATGTTAAAATGAATCCTTTGAATAAGGATAAATATAAGATGATTGATAGGATAGTAAAATTATGAATATGAAAATGTGTAGTTTTATGGGTTTGATAGCCTCGTATTAAAATGATAATGAATACATTGTTATATTATAGTAGGCCCTAAAATATGCATGTAATGATGACTGGTTGACTTCAACTAAAATGTCCCTAAAGACAATACAATATTATAGTTCCTCTAACAACCTTACATTGGAATAGTGATGATCAATCCAATTGTATAACATTGTCTTGTTATAAATGATGACTATGAGAATTCTTTATGTATTGGATAATAGTCAATATTTTGCAATACTACACACAAATTTTAAATGAAATGATGGAAGGAGGAATATCTAATGGCATGCCTTTTTAAGTCTAATGTACCATGATTCCATATCTTCAGTTCTGTTGTGATCGAGATTGATATGTTGGGCCTTGTGGTGCCATAATTTCATGATTGAGGTCTTGACATGACCAAAAATTATTACTTGTACTACGATTTGGGTGATTTGGTATATGTGAATATGTTGCATGTCTTCTTGAGTTGTCAAAATTAATTCTTGTTGTAATTCCATCTCTAAGCCATGTTTTATAATTTTTTCAATGCAATTGAAATATAAGAAACTACATTAATTAATCAAGTGTAATATTGATCATATGATACACTTAGTATGTAGATCTGTTTCCCTGGGCCATTGGCATAAATAGTGAAACAAGAGAATCTTGTAGAAATCTATGGATTGTGGTAATATGCTCCAAGCTATATTTTTGAATATATGATGGTGTTTTGGTTGGTATAACCTCACATCCACAAGTTTGTTGGGACTCGGGTGTGAACAATGATCCACTGATACGTGATAGAGTATTGTTTTGGTTACGTCTTGATGTTTTGGGTTGTATACCATGAGTATTTTTTTCGTGTCCCATTTACCAAGGACGGACACACGATATGTGGATTCTCTTTGGAGTATAGATATGGCATTTAAGCACTCTACATTTTGTAATCCTCACTTTGATCCACGGTGTGTGGATATGTCTAATAAAATTTGCTTATCCTTAAAACTTATATGGATGGATAGAGAGGCTTTTTAGTATCTAGCTAGCAGTTTGAGTGATATGCCACAAATGACCCAGTGCATAATAATAAAATGTGTCACTCAATTGTGTAGTGTAACTCAAGGCAAGTTGTTTTCTTCCTTCCTTCTCCATTTTTTCTTGCTCTTCTTCTTCTTCAGACCCTCCTCCAGGTCAAAACTATGTTGTTCCATTGTTAAAGTTGCTCTAGATCTCAAGATCCTACCTTTCTTGCTTCTACTTCTAGGGTTTTGCTTCCTTGTGAAGAAGGGTACCTACTTGGCCGCGTTCAAAGCTTCTTCTTGGGTTTTCTACCTTCTTGGCTCGAGTTTCCTACTACAAAGAAGCATTCTTCTCTATAGAGGTGAGTTTTATAACCCTCTTCACATATATTTCTTACTATAAGCTTGCTAGCTCATGTTCTTGCCTAAAAATGGTGATTTAATCCTTAAGAAGCTAAGTTTACTTGAGATCTCAAAATTTTATGGTGTTCCCTATTTTTTGTTCCAATTCTAGATGAACCTGTAAATAGGTGTACAACCTTCCTAAGGTATAGGATGGTCTATAATAGGTTGGTAGCACGACCGATGGTGCTAAGCACCTATCAACTGATGGTCAATATTAGGGTTTAAAGTTGATTTCTTCTATGAACACATCACCCGACCATGACAACCAGTGGTGTAGTTACCATGACAACCGATGGTGGTGACCAATGGTGTCAACCAATGGTGACAATAGATGGTCACCCCTTAGGTTTGGATTGGGCACAATTAGAATCTTAATTATTAACAACTAAGTACCCTAATGATGCTATCAATCAATGGTGACATTAGCTTATTATCCAATGGTGATTAATGGACATAGTGTTGATATAACAACCAATGGCGACTTAATGGTTACAACCGATGACGAATCAGGTCTCTACAATTGATGATGAGTTAAGGATTTAGTTGTAACATCAATTAAGCCCTAATCCGATAGTTTCTTGGGTCAAATGATTCAAGGGTTAGACCTATACTCTAATTGATGGTTTTGAAATATGAACCCAATCTAATGGTTAGGTGCTAACATTGCTTCATCTAATAGCTTAGAATAATGGACTTGGTCAAATGGTTGATATTGGATGCTTCAACATCTAATGGCTTGGTTTGAAACCTATAGTATTACATGTGATTCTAATAATTTGAATTTGATGGTTTCCATTATCTGATCAATTTAAGAAGTTTAATGATTGAGATGATGTTGTGCTTAAAATGTACAACCAATGATGGGTTTTAACCCCTCAACCTATGGTGCCCCTTCATGTTATTAAATAAGGAATGTCTAGGGTTAAAAGGTGACTCTTTCTAGGTCAGAACTGAATGACTTCATAGGTGGCTTATACAAGGTGTTTACGTATGAAAACAACCAATGGGCTTACCTTTTCCAAATCCAATGGTTTTGGGTGATGCTGTGGTATGATGATATGGGTTGAATGATGTTGGAACCAATGGAGGTTTGCCCTTAATAAGGTATTCTTACATTTGCCCTCACATGAATAGAATGGATAATAACCGTATTGTGATGATATGTAATCCTAATGGGGTATAGCTTGTTACACTTAATCCTAATAAACTTATGTGATGGTGATTAACTATGGTCAACTTTACTTAGTGGAATAATAGAACAATGGAGTTTCTCTTATTGTTGTGGAACTCTAATGCACTATAACCTAATGGTTGCGCCTTTAATTATGTGTGGATTCATACTTGAGAACGATATGGAATGTGATGATGATCATGTGACTTATGCATCCAAGATTATATGGGGATGTTATGGGTTAAGGTTTTTGAATGAATATTGAACTATACTTTAGTGTAACCTACCTTGTTAAACTTAACCATAATACAACTAGAGAATGGTGGTTAATAATATGATTAATATAATGATGGAACATCCTTCCTAATGATTGATTGAAACTCTAAGGTGTTAATTGGTGGTCATCTTAGCTTCATGATCTATGTTTACTTATGCTAAACTTATACATTATAAGTGTGATGATGACAAATTATACATGGCTCCTTATATGTTGATATAATAAGGAGTACTCTTAAATGCTAAGATAATCTTGCAATATCATCTTGTGAACATCTTTTAGTTCTTTAATGCCAATTATGTTGAGCCTGTGGATCACATGTGTAATGATGTTTGTTGAGCCTTTGAATAAGGCATAAAAAGATAAAGATGAACTTGTAGGAAATGATATGGTGGTCTTAATGACCCTTGGGCATGAGTGAGCCCTGAATGAGGTGTAATCCTCTTATGTTGACAAGGGTTGATACCAGGTGATATTGTGCTAAGGATTTGTATCATGTGATAGTATGATGACAAGTGTAGTCTCATTGATGGCAAGACAATAATACCATGTAATAATGATGTGATGGCTAGTATAGTCTCTTGATTGACAGGTGAATATCGTCTTATGATTTTGAGAGGAGAAATTATGTCACATGTGTTTTGTATCTTCTGAAGTTGTTATATAGCAATGTTTGCTATAGATGAATTAGGGTATGTATGTCCACTAGTTTTATGAAGCCTTAATTCACCCAATTGCTATAACTAATCAAGTGAAAACCTAATCATGTAGTGACATGTGTCATAGAACCATCTTCAGTGTCAGAACTTGTTGGATGGTGAAATGAGTATTCCTAAGGGAAACTCACAACACATACTATTGAGTATGTGGGGGTGACAAGTTGAGGATATATCCTTGTCATCCACAATTGCAGGTTATGGAGGATGATTGTGGTCATGCCTCAGATATTCTGAAATGTGAAATGTGGTAGTATAATTGTAGGATGCCTCTTATAGAACGTCCATGTGTGAGCCTGTTCTCTAGTGTCGTGACCTGTACCAAGGGCAGACTAGTTGTTATAAGCTTAACATTATGTCATTGTAGTGGTAGCATTGACTGACATGTCACTACCTTTTTAATCATACAGATCGAGGGGTGAGATCTTAGGATACTAACACTCCTAGATCTTGTAAAAAATCGAATAGTCCTTCGTAGGGGTCAGTTGGACCTTGGGTGGTATGACCCAAACTCCCCAGGGTGTAATAAAAGATATAATACAGTCATGTAGCATATCTGTTTAGGGTTATACACAACACTTCATATAGGATGATAACCCTTGTTATCTTTCTTTACATAGATATGGTGTATAAACAATAAGAGATTATAGATATGCTTATGTTGTACTTATGCTCATATTGTAAACATGCTTATGTAGTCAGATATACTGATATTGATAGTTAACACTATGCTACTAGGTATGTTTAATACTACTAGCCATGCCTTTGTAATTAGAAATGTTTAAAGTGGTAATCATTAATATGTATTTACTTGTGCTCTGACGTTATCTCTACTTATGATGTAGACTTGTTCACTTCATTAAACATGCCAACATTGATAGACATGTTATGCCACTAGATTACTTATGCTGCTAGATAGTTATTAGATGCAATTTGATGAAACTTGAGTAGATATCTTTGAGAAGATATGGATTTATCTGTTACCTATATATACGTTGATAATCATACTTGTTGTTAAGATTGTTTTCTTAATCTATTTAGCATGCTTGAACTGTTCAATATGCTCAATTGATTATTAAATACTCCAACTGCTTAGTTATTTACTATTTAATCTGATGTAATTAATATCTGTTGGAGAGAGTTATATCTCTCACTAGGACTAGGTCTCACCTCGTAGGTCACCACATTTTTTTAGGTGATCGACAATAGTGGCAGCAGAACCATGACAATAAGGGAAACTGAGCTGATGAACCCTAGATATGGTTGTTTAGTTGTCTAGTGTGTCCTAGAGTCATCCATGTACTCTCAAGTCTAGGTGAAAAGTTTGTAATTAGTGTTTCAATCGAATCAGGTTTTTGGTAGCACGTTATATGCTTGTTAGCGTGATAAATGTGGAAATGTTTATGGGGTAATATTTATATATGGTGGATGAGGCCATGGAACAATTGTAGGAGATTTTGGCATTATACACAATAAAGCAAGTTGTAGGACTTTTATGTAAATGCTTCTGAGCAATTGGGAAATGTTGAAACTGGTTTTAATTTAATCCATTTTCTGGTTTTGTGGTTGATTAACGAGTAATCGTGTTTTGTGTTTTGAGTAATCTCGTTTAGTGTAACGGGTTCTTACATGATGAGGCTATATGGTAATGATGTAGAATGACTAATGATAAGAGTGGAGCCTAATGTAATCTCAGACCAATAAGTGAGTGTTGCAAACGATTTGAAGTAAATAATTTTGATACACTGAGAGGATAAAAAATGTTACCTAGGAAATGGTCTTCTGTGGATGAATGAATGTGACTAATCATGTGTAATAGAAATAAATTTGAAGCAAGATGTAGTGATTGAAATGCTAATATAATATAGAATTAGATCCCTTCCAAGGAGGTATGATGATAATAAAGATGGAAATTGAGGTTTAATTACATAAAGATGGGCAACTATAATATTTTTCTAAAATAATCATGAGATCCACATGTTTACCATTTATATCATGAAGAAATAAGAATATGTTATGGTCCAATAATCATACATGATGTCATCCCAATCCCTTTGTGTAATTAAAGGATGAAAATGTGTAAGTCGTGTGTCCCGGTAGAAGGCTTATTTGGCAAGAACCTGTTTCACCCATAGAACAAAGCCAAGACGGTGATGGTCAAAGGGGAAATAAGAATATATGGTATGTACATGTGTGAAGATCAGTTCTATGTGTATCAATAACAAAATAAAGGATGTTGCTAGTAAGTAAAGAATAGATTTGTGCATGGAAGTGTCCATTAATTGGGTGAGTTTGAAGAGCCCATGAACTCATTTACTTAATGTAAGAAATCATATAATAAATATCATATAAGAAGAATTATCACCTAAATGTAATGCTAAAAGTGATGAACTTACCCTTGGGTGAATGGAAAGTATGATAATAAGAAAATAGAAATAAGAATGATAAAGAGATAATAACTAGTACCAATGGATTATGATAACAATACTAATTCCTAAGTAGATACTAAGACATTTGGATAAACCAATGAATGATGCATAATTAGACAAAATTTGAAATCAACCATAAAGATTTTACCATGAGAATTCAGAAGAAACTAATTATGATTAAGAAATAATCATTATGAGGTCACATGAGTTGTGTTTAAGAGCTTCTAAGATAGGGTTACATATTGTTTGTTTTTGTTCCCTACCATGACCTTAGGATTTTGATGACAAAATCAATTTGTGGGGTTTATGACCATGAGACTATAAATCTAGATTAACCTTAAATCCCCTATAATATTTATTTATTATCACAATCATGTGCTTTATTTAGTTTTAGTACCAATTCATTAAGTACATTCTCTAATTAGGTCCAAGTTGCACTTTGCTTGCCCTAAAATCAAGTTTCCTAGCTAGTTGTGGACTTAATATGTGATCTCAACTTAATATGGGAATTTAAATGCAAATATTGCTTGTGTTTTCTTCTTCTTAATTAATTATTTATCCTCAATTGATTAAGATATCATTCGGATTTGAGCTCAATTGTGGCTTATCTGCCTTGATATACAATTTCATGTACAATTGTGGACTAATATGTAATTTCACCTTAACTAAGAACTTAATGGAAAATCAAGTGTATATTATATAATTGCATTTTTCCTTTATAAACTTGCTTAATTTGATGAACTTTGAACTTGTACGGGTTTTCATCCTAGGGTTTCTAACCCTAATCCTAGTTAGTGTAGTGGTGGTGGTTGATGAGGACCAACAGACCTCTGAATCAAAGAGAGTCTGAGACCTCTCAACCTATGGAGTTTATGGAATCATAAATCAATGAGAGTCCTAGACTCAAAAATCAATTTTAGAGTTTCTTAAAAAAATGATGAGGCTTTTGAATAGTCAATTGATGAAAAGTCTAGCCATGTGAATAATGAAGCTCCTATGTGTGCAAAATGATGACGAACCTAAATGCAACAATGGATGAGGGTTGGGTTTTGTAGATCATTGGGATTTTTTTGTAGATCAATTAAAATAATGAAAAGGTTGATGAGAATGCTAGTATGGTCTATAGGGAGGCCTATTTGACCAAATGGGAATTCTAGACACTGGTTATGGACAATTTTGACATTTCCACCCATTTTAGTTTATAAAAAGAACTCCCATCAACCTAGAGGTCAATTTTACATCCGATCTTGCTTTTAAAATGTGGAGGAGATACTTAGAGGTCTATGAAAAATCCAAAGAAGATGATGGTAATGGATGGAAGCTTGCATGCGCTTGCATATCCTTGCATCTAGATGATAAAGTTTCCATAGTTCCTCCCAAAGTTAGATAACTTCAGTTCTAGTCCTAAATATGCAATATCTTCCTTCCATAATCTATATTCTATTGTTTTGCCTCTATTATTCTATCATTGGATGATCCCCATGGATTTTCATGGTGGAACCTACCCCATATAACTTAAAAATCCTTCTTTTTTCTCCCTTTGTCCTAAGGAAAGATAGATCTTGCTCAGAACAATAGTTTTTGGGGTTTTAAAGGATTTATCTAGGATCTTGGATGATGTATATGGCTCTCTAATGTGGACTTTGTGATCATCACCAGTGGAGACGAGTGATATGTCATTTGTTAGCTTCTTTTTCCTACTTTTGCATGCCTTCCTCTACTTCTCAATAGTGATCTTTGACGATATGGACATGTTCCTTCATGTTGGTTTTAGGATTCACTATTTGGAATTTGTTCTTTAGTGATCTAAAATGCCCTAACCTTACTTTATGATCCCTTAATATGCTAAAAGATAATGTCTTGAGAACTATTATGAATAAGTGACATGGAAATATGAAATACCATGATCTTCAAACTCTACTGAAGTACTCTCATGATGTTAATTTTCATGTCCACATAACCATGTATTTGTTGAAATCCAAAATACATGTGATATATTACTAAAAATGTTATATTTTTGGTGTCTTGGTACCACAGGATGAGAAAATTCAAATGTTTGTTATTCTTATTGATCTAAAAGTTGATCTAAAAAAACTATAAAGTATATTCTCTAACTGACATGTCGCTGGAATTTCATTTGAAACATACCTTAAAATCTCAAAATAGCTCATGTATGAATAAAAATAGCTTTTATTATGTGCATTCTGGCATATGATGTATCTTCCCCATGCTTTAAAATTTGATAATGAAAACTTTGTATAGTGATGTGTTAATATGATATGAAGTGGAGTATGGAATCTCATGTAGTTTTAATTTTCCTACAAGGTTTTGGCCTTCAAATGGTATTATATAGTGAAGTTACTTTTTATGGCAAGTAGTAGTGGATTGTGTCCTAATGAGTACTTTGATTTACATTGTGAATCATCGTATATTTCCTAAAGTCATGCATACTTAACTGATTCAATGGTGAAGCTATTATATATAAAGAATCAATAAGTATAGTTATAAGAATGTGTGTAAGTTACATCATGGAGGAGTTGTACAAAGTGAATAAAAAGCAAGTTGGGGTTTCTTAATCAAATGTGATATTTAATAAAAGATGGTAGTCCATTTATGATAAGGTAATTCTAATAGATAGATTATGTATCCCATGTTTTCACTTGGTCCTTCGGTCTCTCTCCTCTCTGTACACTATTAAGGGATTGAATAAGAGTATGATTAAATGTGATATATTCAAATGTTTCTTGTATAGTGGATACATACACATGTAGGATTGGGTCTTAAGGTTGATACCTTGAGTGTTATGATAAAGGGTCACCATTAGGATTATGGTGGGCCCTAATGCTAAAGTGAATATGTAGTTGAATTGCATATAAGATAAGATAATGGATAATATGTAAAAATTGTGAAGGTAGAAAAACTATGTGATTTTATGGATTTGATAGACTTGTATTAAAACTATGATTAACACTTTGTTATAATCTAGTAGGCCCTAAAACATACATGTAATGATTATTGGTTGAATGAAACTAAATGTTCATGAAGACAAGATAATATGTCAACTCCTAAAGATATATATGATGAAAAATCATGTTGTGTAATCATGTCTTGTTATAAATTATTATTATGAGAATTTCTATGTATGCGATAATAGTCTTTCTTTTGATACTATTTGCATGTTTTAAATGAAATTGTGGTAAAAAAATATTGTAACATCCCAAGATTTGAGGCCTCGGATAAAATGATCTTAAAAGGAATGATTGGGCTACCCATATCACCAAGGTGCACCTCCTTTTCATGGAGCCCATCACAAAAGAACTTTTGTGGTTAAGTGTTCTCAACCTAGAGTAGTACTAGGATGGGTGACCATTCAGGAAGTTTATCTTGACTTGCGTGTGAGTGATCAATATCCTAGAGCCTTGGGCAGTGGGCCCAAGTGTTACAAATATCCTATAACATGTCTTCTTTAAGGCCAATGTACCATGATTTAACATGTTGGGCCTTGTTGTGGTAGAGATCAATATGTTGGGCCTTGTGGTGCCCTAATTTGGTGAATAAGGTCTTGGCATGGCCAAAGATTATTACTTGTACTCTAGTCTGGGTGATTTGGTATATGTGAATAAGTTTCATATCTTCCTAAGTTGGTGGACTTGATTATATGCTACAACTCCATCTTTGTTTCCTATTTTATGAATTGTTTGATGCAACTGAAATGTTAGTGATTGTCTTAATTAATATTAAGTGTAACCCTAATTGTGTAGTTTCATAGGTCTGTATATCTATTTCACTGGGTCGTTGGGATACATAGTGAAATGAATTAATCTTGTAGCAATCTATGAATTGTGGGAAGATGCCTGAAGCGTACCTTACACCCACAAATTTCTTAGGATTCAGTTGTAGTAAATGATCTAGTTATATGTGATAGAAAGTGGTTGCATTCTTGTCTTAGTTTGTTGGGTTTTATACCCTGAGTTTAGATAATGACACCAAAGAATAGTTTTATAATGTTTACAACATTTTAATATCCAGGCTATGGGGAAGGCGCGGTGTGCGGTTTGTAGCCTGGATCTGGCTTGTTGTGGCAGTTCGACTAGTCGACTCCGATCCGTCAATAGGGATGGACGGAGAGGAGCCGCATTTCCGGATCTAGCTCAACCACTTCGTCGGCGAAGGCGTAGCAAGGGGCCTTGATCCCCTTCTCCTACCTGTCCTTTCCCCTCGAGCTGAGAGCAACGATGGTGATGAGTCGTTTCCGACTCCGCTTCACCTTGTCCTGCCAGTGGGAGTCCTTTCTTCTCTGGATCTGAGTTTCCCATCACTATGGAGGGAGGAGTCCTCAGGATTCACTTTGGGCGCCCCGACCTCAGCCTTTGGTCACTTGTTGATTGGAACCGCTGTAGGCGCTCATCCCTCTTAGCCATCTCTGGTGGCATCGATAGGGCGGCACCCTCATCTCAGCTGAAGCGCGGCTCCGCTTTCTTCTGTCACGGATGTTTGTGGGTGTGACCGACGAACCACGACGTGGTTTGGCGGCTTGCCATCAGTCTTGGTCTGGGATGCCTCCCCCTCAACTTGGTGTTGTGCCCCGACGATGTTTCCCAGTTCTGGGACTTCAACCCCGACGCAGCAGAAGACCCTAGGAAGGCCGACGTCGCTTGACTGGAGTGTCTGTGGCAGAGGGTTTGCAATTTTCCTCGTCGTTTCACTCCTATTGGGCGTCGTGTGCAACTCTTCCAGAATCCGGACAGGTCACCTGCTACTCCTTGTGCCGGTTTGATGCTGCCCACAAAGTGCTCGCTGTGTTGCCTCTGTGGAAACAGGGGCAACGAACCTGCCTCTCAGGCGGTTGGCCTGCTGATGCCTTGGCAGCACCTTCAGACCTGGGAATCTAACATGTAGTGGGCGCTTGGTGGAAACCTATTGCCCCTTATGCTGATTCGTGATGGAACACTCCTAGAGTGTTCATTGTTATGCCTCTACGCAAACAGGGGCTGTTGGTGGTGTGGATGGATCCTCGGGGAGCTGAGTGTTCGTGCTCCTTTTCCCCCTTGATCTCTCTGCCTTCGTGACATGGCAACATCTTTCAGATGTTTGCTAGGATGATTCCATGATCCTGTCTCTATCTGCTCGTCTAATTCACCAAGACACTAATCAACTCTGCTCAGTGCCTTCGTTCAAGATTCATATTTCTTCTGACCACTAACTTCTGAAGATGATAAAACTGCCATGTGGGAAGGAGTTATATGATGGTTGATTGAAGCATTGTTTCATCCTGATCAGTTGTCTTTGGAGTCTTCTTTGAGAAGATGGGTTGATAGGAGGTTCACCTTCGGGTGCATGTGGGGTGTAGCTGTGCAAACAGCTATATTTGTTGCTTGGTCTCTGGGCTTGCTTATAGAAATAACCACATCCTCTTGGAGATTTTGCTTGCCAGAAACTCGAAGACCTGGATGATAGCAGTGGAGGTTTCTGCTATACTGCTCCTGAGTTGCTCAGGTTGCTAAAGTGATGTTCTCGGCTGCCCGTGTTGCCACAATTTTAGAGATTGAGTCTGATGCTAGTGTCGGCATGTGTAGTTTGGATAGTCATTTCAGGCTCTCTGTTATCTCTTGAGTTAGTATTGCGGGTCTTCTTTCTTCTTTTACCTAGGTAGATGGCTACTGTGTAGCTTGTGTTTAGTTTGTTTATATGGTTGTTTGGATGTCTTCATCCAGGGTTGTAATGGGGGCGCAATCTCTTTTGTACCCAAAGTTTTGGAAATATAGTAGCATGCTTTTTGGACCGACCAAAAAAAAACATTTTAATATCCAAATCCATTATTTTAAACCACTAACCACTTACGAAGCAAATATTTAACCCCACTTTTAGAATTATCATCAGAATTAAGTCTCGACTATATTTTATTTGGATTCCTCTTGTTTTTCTAATTGATATGATATATAGTTTGCTTATATTAAGATAACATTATAATTTTCAATGATTTAATCAAAATTAGTACATTTACCTTAATGTGTTTCCACACGTCAATTTATTGTTGGTCAGTGTTTCCCAACCCAGTGCCATGTTGGGCACGGTTTGGGTCCTAGGTCGACCTTAAGCTGCTTAGTTTAATGATAACCCAAATCGACTTTGTCTCCCTTCCTCCCGTTCTTGTGTGGTGTTTCCTCTATCGTTTGACGGTCATGGATTCCAGACATCGTGGGCAACGTTCTCTCCAGTGCCCATCGCCAGAACTACCGTCAGCTGAAGACAACTAGTTTCCCCGCTCAACCACCTATAATTCGAGCCACCCTCCCCGAGCCTTACTTCTCTACCACGATCATACCATCTGTGAGGTTGCCTCACTGCATTGTGTGGTCGATTCCTAGTCGACGGTAGTAGACCTGGGGTGATCCTCGATGATGCCTATTACTTTTAGAAATCTATTTATTATTAGATTTTCCTCTCTTTCTTTTGCTAAAAATATTATTGAATTATTGCAATCACAAAATATATGAATTTGCTTTTATTTCTTTAACTTGAGGCACAAGGACTTTTACTGAGCAAAGTCTCTTGGGCCTCTATATGGGCCATGAGTTTCACCCATGCCAAAAATGTAAATAACATTATTATTCCACCAATAATACCATTATTTATTAAAACATGATTTATGCTTATATCTTTCAATTTCACCAAAATTGAGGATATAAAGTTACCTTTTGTTGCACTCGCTTCAACCTGAGGTGTGTGAAGAGATCTAGTGGAATTTGATATGTTAGATCCTATATGGATGGCTAGATAGGCTTCCTACCAGCTAGACATCAACTTGAGTGGTGCACCTCAAAATACCCAATGCATAATAATAAAATGTGTATCTCAGTCACGCCGTATAACTATTTAGGTTTTGTTGGCACCCCATTTTTTCATATATGATTTGATGAGATTATGATGCATGAATAACAAACTATCTATTATATCATATCATCCAGACCCAACCATATTAACACCTTAACCTAGATCATATGCATGACTTCTGCTCACATTTTAAATGAATGGATTAGAAACAAGATTAATATATTAGATTCAATCATTAACTTAGGTCCAGACTAAGTTTACATGAATTTGGACTAAGGGAAATTTAATCAAAACAATAAAGAAAGTTTGACAATGCATTTTGGGTCATAAATTACTCCTCCTAAGGGTTTATGGCTATAATCAGATTTGACAGAGTGTCCCACATGTTTTGATGATTGATCAATTTGAATTAATAAATTAATTTTGTATTCTTCGTCCTAATTTTGTTAAACTCATGAAAATAAAATATGGTCACATGCCAAATACTTAATCCTTTAGGACACCCATTTCATCTAAAAGACCAAGCATGTTCAAATTGTTTAATAGTAATTTAATATTTTTAGCTCACCACATCTTATCCTTTAAGAGTTGTTGAAATCTTATGTTAATATTATATTTAACAAGATCCTTAAATAGGCCAGATGGAAGGAAGTGATAATGGAAGGCAATTCCGGAAATCCGATATGATGAGGGGATGAATCTGATTTATTGGGGTTAACTCCAACCCTTGTTAGTCTTATCCCTACTATTGTACTTTTTCACTCCTCTCCCTATCGGTCGAGCGGGTTACACTCCTCTGTCTTAGGTATCAGGTTTCTTATTTTTACTAAATAACATGGTATGAAAGTAATACAATTTAAATGTTTAATTAAGCTTGTGAGACTAATCCCTCATGAATTATTTAAGATATTAATTTAATATTAGGTTTCCTTCCTTGGTTGAACCCTAGCCTGCCTAGAAAATATTGTATTGCGTTCTCTCTTCATACAACTTCCCTTGCTAAAAATTTCATATATAAATTGTTGTTCACGATTCCCATGTGCTCCAATTGCCACGTTCTTTCCAGACCATAGTGTCCACATTTTGACAAGTGATCCTCCCTCATTAGAATATAGATTGGTCAGCTAGGGTTTAACTTCCCATGAAATGATCACAATAACAAGAGACTATCCTTCATGGATCACAAGAGTTAGAAAAAAATGTTCATATTTCCTACCCATATAGAGGGTATGTCTTACAAAAATCTTTTTTACATAAAACACGTTGCCCAGGCTTTGAAGAGTGATCCCCCATCATCAAAGAATAAAATCTTGGTCAATCATGTCTAAACAACCCACAATTCAATCATGATCACAAAGGATGGCCCCTCATGGAGAGGGCAAGTTTAAGGAAACATATTCGTGTCACCCACTCACACATAAGAGAAGTGAGAGATATACCTGATAACAAATGAGACATGTTACTTCTTGAAAAACCCAAGTATACATCCAAAAACACATATAGGGACGCCGAGATCGACCGTGAGAAAATCCAAAAATTGATCCAAAAACTGCTAGAAAGTTCATAAGACAACCTCTCTTGTGAATTTTTAGTGAGTCTTCCTCAACATATGACCTAAGACCTCCAAACCCCAATCCCCCACTTCATTGTATTTTACAATAGATGATCCTTGGTGGTGTCACACCTACTAACCTCGTAAAGGCAAGGGAAAAATGTTACATATTTATTTCCATAATTTCTTCCCATGTCTTCTCTTCTTGATGTCCTCCTTCTCCAATGGCTTTCCAATCTAATTTTAGGCCAAAACCACCACCACAATAATTTTTTATGGGTGGACCGGTGCATTGGCTAAATATCTTTTTCCCGCTCTATAACTAAGCATGTCGATCTCAAATATCTACTGATTGATAAATGTTCTATTCATAATGAGTGATTTTAACATGGTTTTCCTAGTTTCCCCTCTAAAACACGATGGAGACTCCATCAAATCCTTCTTTTTCTATTCTTGTTTCTACATACCAAAACAAAAATTGGAACATATGCTAGGAATGGAAGTTGCGCTCAAGTTGCATCATGGTTTTGAGCTTAATCCTAGTTTCACAAACACTATTCTCTCATACGAAACGTTTCGCTCTTAATGTTAGGTTGTGCCATGTTTTCTCACGAGGGGCCTCTTCTCGTCAATTTCTTTTTTTTGTTAGGTGTTTTCATGCTAGGGTTGGTATCTAGATTATGCATTTTTCACAATGGACCTTCCCTCATTAGAATTTTCTAGTGTTCTTATTATGTATGTCTTTCAAAGTCAGGTCTTTCACCGCATACCTTCTCTTATAAGATTTTATTTTCATGTTAGGTTTTAAGTTTGGAGTCAATTTTTTTCACCACATACCACCTCTCATCATGAATTTATTTTATGTCCTCATCATTTTTCTTTGGTCTTGTTTGAGTGGTATCCACATCAGGTTTTTTTTACCATTGAGCTTCTCTGGTAAGATTTTTTTCACATGAGATATTGATCTCACTGTTAGGTGTTTTCACCTGGACCTTCTCTCATTAGTTTTTTTTTACTTCTATTCTATCTTGTTTATGATATTGTCTAGATTAGGTTTTTTTCAATACAAAAATTCTCTCATGAATTTTTATCTTGCTTCTCTTCTGTCTCATTTTCAGTGTTTTCTGCCTAAAGTGTTGTTTCACCTCATACCTTCTATCATCAACTTCTTCTACGTCAGGTTTTTATCTCTATGTCACATACCTTCACCGTGGACCTTCTCCTTAGCCTTTTTTTTCATCTATCTTCTATCTTATTTTTAGTTTGTCCACATTAGGTGTTTCTCACCAAAAACCTTCTCTCGTGAGTTTTCATCTTCTTCTCATTGGACCTTGATCTCCACGTTAGGTGTTTTCATCATGGAACTTCTCTACATTTCTTTTTTCTTCTCATCTATCTTATTTTATTTGTTTCTTGCTCATGTCTTTCTCACTAGAAAACTCTCTCATGAGCTTTGTTTTTTCTTTCCAACATTTTCACATCAGGCCTTGATCTCTACGATCGATGTTTTCACCATGAACTTCTCTCATTAGCTTTTTTCTTTTGCTTCTCTCCTGTCTAGTTTTTGGTGTTGTTCACGTCAGGTCTTTCTCACTATAGAGATTATCAAATGAATAATTTATTTTTCTTTCTAGTATTTCACGTTAGGTCTTGATCCATGCATTAGGTGTTTTTACCATAAACCTCCTCTCTTCATTTTTTTCTTGCTTCTCTTCTATCTTGTTTTCTATGTTGTCAGTGTGTGGTCTTTCTCACTACATATATTCTCTCATGTTTTTTTTTCTTATTTTGAGTGTTTTCATGTCATGTCTTGATTTCCTTGTCAGCCATTTTCACCATGGACCTTCTCGCATCAGTTCTTTTCTTCTATTTTGTTTCCAATCTTTATTATGTCACATATTTCTCATTTTAGAGATTCTTTTGTGATTTATTTTCTTTCTAGTGTTTTAAATCAGGTCTTGATCTTTGTGTTGGTATTTTCACAACATATCTTCTCTCACTAGTATTTTTTTTCTTCCTAGATTCAACATTTTCTACATCAGGCCTTCAACACCATTCGACACTCATGATTGTTTACTTTCATTTGGGACTTGACTTGTTATTTTTGTTGGATCTAGCATGGGTGATTTTCTCTAAAGGCAGTGAATAGATATAAAAAGAACTTAAACAAAGTTCATTAGACCTTCAAGATATATCACAAGAGAAGGCTTCTAAATAGGAATTTGACTACAACTATACATACATAGCAAGGATGAGAGAGATTGAAACAAGCACAAAAACACAAGCTATGTAGAGTGGTTCCAATCTCCAAACTAGGAGATTGTCAAATCACTACCTAGAGAGGTCAACCTCTAGGATTTTTGAACCATGTATACTCCTTATATTCACTTAGAAGAGTTACAACATATGACCTTCCTTTTCTAGGTCAAGGATACCCAACTCTCCCTTTGAGGGGAAGGGATCCAACAACCTACCAAATGAATTACCTATTTAACCAAGAGTCTTCTATCTCACCAAGGACTTACCCACTTTGCACTTAGTCTTATGCCTTTACCTAGGACTTACCCACTCTTTCAAAAATCTTCCATCTTTGAGTAATTACCCACTCTTCTTGGATCTTCTGCCTTTGACTTCACCTTGGCCAAGGAGAAGCTTTCACCAAGGGATGTCTGCCCTTATTCTTCTTCACCTCTCTTAGCCAAGAGAGAGAATCTTAATCTTCATCTTCATTGTAGAAATGATAGATTGGGAGGTGGTGGAAGTGAAAGCCTCAAAGAATATACATGTAGGACTAGCTCTCTTACAAATCTCCTACTCACTCTAATGGATGTAGCAAGTGATTAAGCTTAGAGAGAGAGGAGACTGTAGGATGCACTCAACTATAGAATAGGGACCTTCATAGTGCTTGGATAATCATGGATTGAGTCCCAAGGGGTCCTATTTATAGTTGGGGTGCCTACTAGCCAGTAGAAATACTTAAGGATGAATACTAGCCATTTGGGGTGTTGCAACATATATTTTTTGAGTTTTGCAACACTCAAATGGCTAGAAACACTTTTTCCGCACTTTTCATATGATTTGATTGGTCGAGTTTGTAACTCGACAGAGTGGATCGGTCGAGTTTTTAACTCAACCAAACCTGGGCATTTTCAAAACCCATCAAGGAATTGGTCGAGTTTGTAACTCTACTGATTAACAACTTGTAATAAATTTTGGAAAATGTCATTAAAGTGCTTGAATATTTGATCTAAGTGCTCGTGGTTTTTTCTAAGCTTAATTATAAGTCATACAATCATTACAAGTGATTTACAAAATGATTCTAATGGATTTACATCATATTCCACAAAAGTACGCTTGCATTGATTTTGACATGTCTTTTCTCCAAGTTAGGATGTGCAAGGTAGGGCATTTGGAGTGTGTCGATACCTAAACTAAAATCACTCAAGTAGAATAATTAGACACAAATGAATGGAATGGTCAATCATCGTCAAAACAAGGGTTTAGTCAATTTAGACCTTGAGTCAACATTGACTAAACTGATCTCGAGTCAACATTCTTCCACTTTTGAAGATGACAAACCATTTCATAAATGTATTGAAAGCATTTAAGTATAATCATACCTTTGAAGAAACCAATAGGTTTCATTAGAATTGAGTTCCTATGCTCCCCCTCAATTGATGCTCACGGAGTTCTCATACTCCTCCCCAATCGATGCTATTTCTCCTCCATGGTTAGCTTTCATAACATTTATAGAAACTATGTCTTCTACAAAATTTATCAAAACTATGTCATCTACGCATATATATATTCTCTATATTTCTCTTCTCCTCTTTACATCTCCCCGTACATAAGACATGTCTTCTCCCCCTTTGTCATTTCAATAAGTGGGGTTTGAAAACACAACTTGTTAGTATAAGGAGATACCACTTGTTAGAGAGTGAAGCAGAAGAGCAACCCTAGGGGCTTGTCCAAGCATAGAATATAAAGAAAATTTAAACATGTATTTGAACAACCCTAGATGTAATTCTAGTGTATATCAAGGGAAATCTATGCAAGCAAATAACTCAAGATGGTAGATAAGGAAGTCAAGGAACAAGCTTGAGTATGTACCAAACAAGATACAAGCATAGCATATAGTTGAATACTACTTGATATATTAGATACCAAAAGATAAACAAAGCTAGAACTACATGTAGATAGACAATTAGTAGATGATATCACAAGTTAGGACTACTAGTAGGATCCAGATCATAGCTAAAGATTCACAAGTTAATGAGAAAGATATAAGTAGATGGAGAAATATATCCAAACAAAAAGACATGCTATTTCAGAAGCAAGAAAGGATATAACTCACTAACAAATATGCATCATTACCAAAAGATGATTACCACTAAGAACCTCAAGGTTGTATCAAAATAACATATACATCTAGATAGATGTAGCAAGTTAGAGTGCAATGGAAGAAATTTAAGACACCCAAATATATCATCATCAAATGATCATCATCAAAACCTACACAACAACTCAAGACAAGTATTACAAGATATAGGGATACCACTCGTGGGATACCAAAGTATAGCAAATAGAAAGATAGAGTTGTATGCAAGATAAACAATTTAAAACATGGCAATATGCATATATAAAAATACCGAAGGGAGTGCCAAAGAATTAGATTATTGGTTGAGAAAGTCTAGTTGAGAGGGAAATTCTCATCCAAAAGGCCAACTGTATATTTTGTGCACAGTGTTTTCGGTCGAGTTCTGTGTTTTGGAAATTTGACCGACAATAGTTGTTGATAACACTGATTGGTGGTTTTCGGTCGAGTTTCTAACAGGATAAACTCGACCGATACAACTATTATCAAGAAGCACATATATGTCATAAAAATATAAACCATATCCAAACATGTGTAAGCAAGTTAGCAATGCACTATGGAAGCATCAGAAATAGTTTTTGAGCAAGAGTGTGAAGAGAATCACAAAATACCACTTTTGACTAAAAAACCACATTCATAGTGCACACTAACTTGACATAATCAAGTTAGGATTGGATATGAGCAAGAATAACATTACCTATGTTCTTACCATTTTTTTCCACTTGTTGCTACCCCATACACTCTCACCTTTCTTTTTTTTATGTGGGTTGAAAAACTAATCTACAAATCCATAGCTCAAGTCAATCCATTAGCAAGTGACCTACAAGAAGAAATATGAATTGGTCCCCAATCATATTTTTGGGTCCGGAGGGGTTAGATTAGCAACCCAAGTCCTATTACTCTTGGGTGCTTTCGTAAAAGGACAATAAGTATAATAATGACCAATTTCATTGTAATGGGTACAAGAACTAGAGTATTCTTCATTTAAAATTGAAGGTCCTTTATCTTTTTTTGGTCAGTATGGTCCTTTATCTTTGTTGTTCCTTTGGATTGAATCAAGTCCAATACCATATCTACCCATTTGTTAGGTAGTATGGTCTAGGATTTTATTAAGATTCTTTTTATCATCTAAGAATCTTTGCATAGAAGATCTCAAACAATTATTGCCATCCATAAGAGGAGTAACAATAGAAGACAATTGATTGATATTATCTCTAGCACACAAAATATTGGTTTCTAAGCAAAAAGCATTGGTCATATAGGAATCTCTATCACTATGAATAGCAGAAACATTATTCTCTCTGCTAGTAAAACTAGAACAAGAAAAAAGAACATTGATTTTAGTAAGAAAGTAAGCATTCTCATTTTCAAGAAAGAAAATCTTATAAATATAAGCACTATTTTCATATTCTAATCCTTGCAAAGCAAAATCCTTGTCCTCATTTTTAGTTTTGAGAACATCAATATCAAGCATGAGAGAATTCACAATATTATTATGCTCTTCATTACAACTAGAAACAAGAGGTTGAGCTTCTAGAAATCTAATCTTATCAAGAAAATTTGCATTTTCAAGTTTAAGAGAATTTGATTGACTAAAATAAGCATTTTCTTAATCAAGAAAGCAAATATTAGCATATTCAAGATCATCTATTTCTACATGCAAATTATCAACAATTCTAGCAAGCTTTTTTAGAAGACTTAAGAGAGGCATGAGTAGCATGAATAGTAGCAAATAAAGATTCTTTATCTAAAGAGTTTAGATTTACCTCATTTGAGTCTTCACTTGTTAAAGCCATAATAGCAAAATGACATTCTCCTCATCACTAGAGCTTGATCTAGATCCTCCACTTGATTCTTCACTTAAGCTTGAGTTGTAGGATTCGCTTGAGCTTTTGTGCCATTTCCTCTTCTTCTTGTACTTCTCTTCTCTTGTGATGATGGGTCTTTTTTCCTTAGTCACAATCTTCCTTGAAGTGGATCTTCTTTCCACACTTGAAGCACTGGATAGAGGAAGAAGACTTGCCTTTGTAGAGTCTACCCTTGGAATACATGGCTTCTTCTTCAACTTGAGAGGATAGATGCTTGACCAATAATAGCTTCAATGTGTGCTTTGATTTCAGCCTTCTTCATTCTCTTGAGCTCTTTCTCTTCTTCTCTTTCTTCTTCATCTTGCTTGTCAAGTTTGACTTCATGGGCATGTAGATTTCCTATGAGCTCTTAAATGGGGATATCACCAAGAGACTTTATTTATTCAGTGGAAGTCACCTTGGGTTCCCACCTCTTGGGAAGGGTTCTAAGGATCTTTGAGTTTATCTCTCCTCTAGCCATAGGATGAACTAGGATGACAAGACCATTACAATGGTGTTGAGTCTTGAGTACATCTCGGCCACCCTTTCCTTATTTCCCATCTTGAAGTTCTCAAGAAGCCCTTTGAGTATGTAGACTTTGCTTTCCTTCACTTTCTTTGTCCTTTATAAGTGATGCATAGTTTTCTCCATACCTCATAGGCCGTCTCACAAGAGGAAATCCGATTGAACTTGGTAGGGGACATGGAGGCATAGAGAATGTTGATGGATCTTGCATTCAAGGTTGCTTTCTTCAAGGTATCATCATCCATTCTTCTATCTTTGTCTCTGGTAGCTTATATGGACGGTCCTCCATTTGCCATAGCTCAAGACTTGATCCTTGGATGTAAAATTGTAGCCTTCTTTTCCAATAAAGGAAATTTCTCCCATCAAATATTGGAATGTTAATGAGGTACCTCCCACCTTGATAATCACCCATTCTCCTACTTGTCGAAGTATTCTTGGAGAAGACCCACTCTGATACCACTTGTTGGATCTAGGATGAGAAATTTTCTCTAGAGGGGGGTGAATAGAGATAAAAGGCACTTAAATAAGATTCATTAGACCTTAAATATATATCACAAGAAAATTTTGCTAAATAGGAATTTGAGTGCAACTAAACATACATAACAAGGATAAGAAAGATTGAAACAAGAACAAGAACACAAGTTATGTAGAGTGGTTCCAATCTCCAAACTCGGAGATTGTCAGTCCACTACCTACAGAGGTCAACCTATAGGATTTATTAACCATGTCTACTCCTTATATTCACTTATAAGAGTTACAAGATACGAACTTCCTTTCCTGAGTCAAGTATACCCATCTTTCCCTTTGAGGGGAAGGGAGCCAACAACCTACCAAAGGACTTATCTATCCAACCAAGAGTCTTCTACCTCACCAAGGACTTACCCACTTTGCACTGAGTCTTCCACCTTTTCCAATGACTTACCCACTCTTGCACAAGTCTTATGCCTTTGAGGAATTACCCACTCTTCTTGGATCTTCTACCTTTGACTTCACCTTCGCTAAGGAGAAGCGTTTACAAATGGACACCTTCCCTTGTTCTTATTCACCTCTCTTAGCCAATAGAGATAACCTTCATCTTCATCTTCATGGTAGAAATGAGAGATTGGGAGGTGGTGGAAGTGAGAGCCTCACAAGATATACATGTAGGACTGGCTCTCTTACAAATCTCCCACTCACTCTAATGGATGTAGCAAGTGATTAATCTTAGAGAGATACAAGGGGTCCTATTTATAGTTGTGGATGCCTACCAGTTAGTAGAAACACTTAAGGATGAATACTAGCCGTTTAGGTTGTTGCAATATATGTTTTTTTAGTTTTGCAACACTCCAACATCTAGAAACACTTTTTCTACACTTTCCATATAGTGTGACCGGTCGAGTTGTAACTCGACCAAATCTAGGCATTTTCAAAATCCATCAAGGGATCGGTCGAGTTTGCAACTCAACCGATTAACAACCTGTAATGAATTTTGGAAAATGTCATTAAAGTACTTAAATATTTGATTTAAGTTCTCCTAATTTTTTCTAAGCTTAATTACAAGTCATACAATCATTACAAGTGATTTACAACATGATTCTAATATATTTACATCATATTCCACAAAAGTGCACTTGCATTGATTTTAACATGTATTTTCTCCAAGTTAGGGCATTTGGAGTGTCTCTATACCTAATTTGAAATCACTCAAGTTGAAGCATTAGACACAAAATGAATGGAATGGATAGTCATCATCAAAACAAGGGTTTAGTCAACTTATACCTTGAGTCAACATTGACTAAATTGACCTTGAGTCAACATTCTCCCCATTTTTTAAGATGACAACCCATTTCATAAATGTATTAAAAGCATTTAAGTAAAATAAAACCTTTGGAGAAACCAAGGGGTTTTATTATAATTGAGTTCATATGCTCCCCTTCAATTGTTGATTATGGAGTCCTCATACTCCCCCTCAATTGATGTTATTTCTCTTGCATGGTTAGCTTTCATAACATTTATAGAAACTATGTCTTTTACAATATTTATATAAACTATGTCTTCTGCTCATATATATATTCTAAATATATCTTTTCTCATCTTTACATCTCCCCTTACATAATACATGTCTTCTCCCCCTTTGTCATTTCAAAAAGTAGGGGTTTGAAAACACAACTTGTTGGTAGAAGGAGATACCACCTATTAGAGAGTGAAGTAGAAGAGAAACCCTAGGGGCTTGTCCAAGCATAGAATATAAAGCAAATTTAAACATGAATTTAAACAACCCTATATGTAATTATAGCATATATCAAAGGAAATCTATTTAAGAAAGTAACTCAAGATGGTAGATAAGCAAGTTAAGGAACAAGCTTGAGTACGTACAAAACAAGATACAAGCATAGCATATAGTTGAATACCACTTGATATATTAGATACCACAAGATAAACAAGGCTAGAACTACATGTAGATAGACTACTAGTATATGATATCACAAGTTAAGACTACTAGTAGGATCCAGATCATAGCAAAAGATTCACAAGTTTATGAGCAATCTATGAGTAGATGAAGAGATATATCCAAATAAAAAGATATTCAATTTCAGAAGCAAGAAAGGATATAACTCACTAGCAAATATGCATCATTACCAAAAGATGATTACCACTAAGAACCTCAAGGTTGTATCAAAACAATATATACACCTAGATATATGTAGCAAGTTAGAGCACAATGAAAGCAATTTAAGACACAACCAAGATATCCAAAGAGATCATCATGAAAACTTATACAACAAATCAAGACAAGTAATTACAAGATATAGGGATACCACTCATGAGATATCAAAGTATAGCAAATAGAAAGATAGAGTTGTATGCAAGATAGACAATTTAAAGCATGACAATATGCATATATAAAGGTACCAAAGGGAGTGCATGACAATATGCATATATAAAGGTACCAAAGGGAGTGCCAAAGAATTAGGCTATTGGTTGAGAAAGTCTAGTTGAGAGGAAAATTATCATCCAATGGCCAACAATATATTCTATGCATAGTATTGTTGGTTGAGTTCTATGTTTTGGAAATTCAACCAATAAAAGTTGTTTGACAACACCCATTTATGCTTGTCAGTCGATTTTCTAACATGATAAACTTGATCGATACAACTACTGTCAAGAAACACGTATATATCATAAAAACATATTTAGAGGCATACTATAAATATAAGTCATATCCAAACATGTGTAAGTAAGTTAGTAATGAACTATGAAAGCATGAGAAACAATTTTTGAGCAAGAGTGTGAAGAGAATCACAAAATACCACTTTTGACTAAAAAACCACATGCATAGTGCACACTAACTTGACAGAAACAAGTTAGGATTGGATAGGAGCAAGAATAACATCACCTCTATTCTTATCATTTCTTTTACACTTGTTGCTACCCCATACACACTCACCTTTCTTCTTTTATGTGGATTGAAAAACCAATTTGCAAATCCATAGATCAAGTCAATCCACTAGCAAGTGACCTGCAAGAAGAAAGATGACATGGTCCCGAGTCATATTTTTGGGTCTGGGGGGGTTAGCCTACCAACCCAAATCCTATTTCTCTTGGGTGCTTTCCTAAAAGGATAATAAGTAGAATAATGACCAATTTCATCGCAATTCTTACATGATCTCCTAGCCTTGGAACTAGAGGATTCTTCATTGAAAATTGAAGGTCCTTTGTCTTTGTTGTTCCCTTGGCTCAGATCAAGTCCAATATCATCACTATCCATTTTTTGGGTAATATGGTCTAGGATTTGATTAAGATTCCTTTTATCATCTAAGAATCTTTGAATAGAAGATCTCAAACAAAGATTATCATGCATAAGATAAATAATAGTTCAAGACAATTGATTTATATTATCTCTAGCATGCAAAAGACCAGTTTCTAAGAAAAAAGCATTGGTCATATAGGAATCTCTATCAATATGAAGAGCAACAACATTATTCTCTCTACTAGTGAAACTAAAACAAGATTAAAAAAAATTGATTTTAGCTAGAAAGGAAACATTTTCATTTTCGAGCAACGAAAACTTAGAAAGATAAGCACTATTTTCATATTTTAATCCTTGCAAAACAAAATCCTTATCTTGAATTTCAATTTTAAGAACATTAATATCAATAATGAGAGAATTCACAATATTACTTCTCTTCATTACAACTAGGAACAATAGGTTGAGCTTCTATAAATATAATATTATTAAGAAAATTAGCATTTTCAAGTTTAAGAGAATCTACTTGACTAAGATAAGCATTGTTTTCATCAAGAAAGCAAATGTTAGCATGTTCAAGATAATCTATTTTTACATGCAAATTATCAACAATTCTAGTAAGCATTTTCTTTTTCTTTTTAGAAGACTTAAGAGAGGCATGAGTAGCATGAATAATAGCAATTAAAGATTCTTTATCTGAAGAGTTTAGATTTACCTCATTTGAGTCTTCACTTGTTGAGGCCATAAGAGAAAAATGGCATTCCCCTTCATCACTAGAGCTTGAGCTAAATCCTCCACTTAATTCTTCACTTGAGCTTTAGTTGAAGGAGTCACTTGAGCTTGAGTTGGAGGAGTCTCTTCAGATTTTGTGCCATTTCCTCTTCTTCTTGTGCTTCTCTTCTCGTCTCTTGTGATGATGGGTCTTTTTTCCTTGGGGACAATCTTCCTTGAAGTGACGCATTCTTTTCACACTTGAAACACTGGATAGAGGAGGAAGACTTGCCTTTGTAGAGTCTACCCTTGGAGTACATGGCTTCTTCTTCAACTTGAGAGGGTGGAGATGCTTGACCAAAAATAGCTTCAATGTGTGCTTTGATTTCAGCCTTCTTCATTCTCTTGAGCTCTTTCTCTTCTTCTCTTTCTTCTTCATCTTGCTTGTCAAGTTTGACTTCATCGGCATGTAGATTTCCTATGAGCTCTTCAATGGGGATATCACCAAGAGACTTTACTTATTCAATGGAAGTCACCTTGGGTTCCCACCTCTTGGGAAGAGTTCTAAGGATCTTTGAGTTGATCTCTCCTTTAGCCATAGGATGACCTAGGATGGCAAGATCATTTATAACAGTATTGAATCTTGAGTACATATCAGCCACCCTTTCCTTATTTCCCATCTTGAAGTTCTCAAGAAGCCCTTTGAGTGTGTATACTTAGATTTCGTTTACTTGCTTTGTCCTTTTATAAGTGATGCATAACTTTATCCATACCTCATAGGCCGCCTCACAAGAGGAAATCTGATCGAACTTGGTGGGGGACATGGAGGCATAGAGAATGTTGATGACTCTTGCATTCAAGGTTGCTTTCATCAAGGTATGTTCATCCATTCTTCTATCTTTGTCTCTGATAGCTTGTATGGATGGTCCACCATTTTCCATAGCTCAAGACTTGATCCTTGGATGTAGTTTTATAGCCTTATTTTCCAATAAAGGAAATTACTCTCATCAAATATTGGAATGTTGATGAGGTACCTCCCACCTTGATAATCACCCATTCTCCTACTTGTCAAAGTATTCTTGGAGAAGACCCACTCTGATACCACTTGTTGGATCTAGGATAGGTGATTTTCTCTAGAGGGGGGTGAATAAAGCTAAAATGCACTCAAACATAATTCATTAGACCTTCAAGATATATCACAAGATAAGGTTGCTAAATAGTAATTTGAGTGCAACTAAACATACATAACAAGGATGAGAGAGATTGAAACAAGCACAAGAACACAAGCTATGTAAAGTGGTTCCAATCTCCAAACTAGGAGATTGTTAGTCCACTACCTATAGAGGTCAACCTTAAGGATTTTCTACTCCTTATATTCACTTATAAGAGTCACGACATATGACCTTAACTTTTTAGATCAAGGATACCCAACTTTCCCTTTGAGGGGAAGGGAGCCAACAACCTACTAAAGGACTTACTATCCAACCAAGAGTCTTCTACCTCACCATGGACTTACCCACTTTACACCAAGTCTTCCACCTTCACCAAGGACTTACCCACTCTTGCACATGTCTTCCGCCTTTGAGGAATTACCCACTCTTCTTGGATCATCCGCCTTTGACTTCACCTTTGCCAAGGAGAAGCTTTCACCAATGGACACCTTCCCTTATTCTTCTTCACCTCTCTTAACCAAGAGAGAGAACCTTCATCTTAATCTTCAAGGTAGAAATTAGAGATTGGGAGGTGGTGGAAGTGAGAGCCTCACAAGATATGCATGTAGGACTAGCTCTCTTACAAATCTCCTACTCATTCTAATGGATGTAGCAAGTGTATCTTAGAGAGAGAGGAGGTTGTAAGATGCACTCAATTATAGAATAGGGACTTTGTAGTGCTTGGCTAACCATGGGATGAGGCCTAAGGGGCCCTATTTATAGTTGGGGATGCCTACTAGCTAGTAGAAACACTTAAGGACGAATACTAACTATTTGGGGTGTTGCAACATATATTTTTTCGATTTTTCCAACACTCCAACGGCTATAAACACCTTTTCTACACCTTCTGTATAGTGTGATCGGTCAAGTTTGTAACTCGACCAAACCTAGGCATTTTTAAAATTGATCAAGGGATCGGTCGAGTTTGTAACTCGACGATTAACAACCTGTAATGAATTTTGGAAATTTTCATTAAAGTGCTTAAATATTCAATTTCTAAGATCATGGATTCGAGAAATGCATTTCTCATTTATTCCTAAGTAGAAATGCGGAGCGCGAGAGAGAGCGCTAGGGCGGCACAGGGTGCACCGGTGACTGGAGTTCCCTCCTCCTATGGTGTAGGTCAGGTTAGAGGAGTGGAAGGTAGAGCTCCTCGTCCATCCTCAAGGGCGAGTTCTCGATCAAGTTTTCATTCAGAAGATAATTCGCGGAGAATTTCGAGGTCCATAAATGAGGGTTCATCGTCGGCTATGGGCGTGCGACCGTCATCTTCCTCGTATGCGTATGCAGTAAGGAATCTTTCCAGGGGATCAACAAATGGAGTAGGGACTCAATCCTCATATGCAAATGTCGTAAGGAATCTTTCCAGGGAACAACGAATGGAGCAGGTACTCAACGCTTCCTCCCAATCTCTGTTGCCAAGGAAAGCACGCCATGGTCAAATGATGTCGGGACGGGAAAGGGTGGAATCCAATCAAACCTAGAGAAGAAGACCTGTGAAATTTGGGAAGGTAAACTGATCTATCCGAGTAGTATTGTTCAAAGGAACAAGGAACGATGGAGTAGGGTTGCAGCAGGATGTGTTGTTGGCCTCAATCCACATTGGAAGACACTGGTAATACAACTCACTAAGATTTGGAACATCAAGGGTTTAATTGAGGTCAAATCGAGGGGAAATGGCTTCTTCCTAATTCTATTCTCAAATGATGATGATCTGAGAACCGCTCTGGAAGATGGACCCAGGTTTGTTGCAGGTAAACCTCTGATTATCAAGAAGTGGAAGAGGGGAGACCCTATGGAGATGCTAAAATTGATAGAAATCCCTATCTAGCTTAAAATCCATGGTCTTTCGCTTGAACTCTGGGACGACGATATGTTCTCGTATATCGAATCTATCCTAGGAAAATTGATGAGAACTGATAAGCTCACACTATCGCTGGAAAGGCTAGAATATGCAAGATTGCAAGTTCTGATTCCTATTGATTTTGGCTTTCTGAGAGAGTTGGAAATTTTGAGTGAAGATGGAATCCCTGACACGATTCACTTCGAATATGAATGGGTGCCAAAAACTTGCTTAACCTATGGAAAGTTTGGACATATGGCTTCGATTTGCAGATCTGCTCCTGAGACACACAAAAACGGTGTGTCGTCAAATCTTGGGTCCCTAAACCTCAAGTGCATAAGATTTCTATTGTTGTTGCTGTTGTTACAGGTTCTAGCTCTGTTCAGCCTTCTCAGGTTAATGTTGTAGTCTCAGACAAATCTATTCCAATGCACCCCAGGGACTGTCGGCCCTTGAACAGCTTAAAAGGAACTCCAATCATGTTCTGACGATGATTCCCCCTTTTGAGATTCATGAACAGACTAATGAGTTCCCATCCCCGATCCTAGAAGAGCTTGTGAATGAATGGGAAAGGCTAAAGAGAACAAGAAGCCCACCTAAATGCACTACTAAAACGTCTACTACCGTGTCAAGAGAGCTGGATAATTCTATAGTTAACATGTTTTCAATCCTTGACACAGAACTGGAAGGGATGGAGGACTATGGAGGTGAGGATCCTATTGTTTCCACATGGTTAGTCCTCTTTCTATTGTTGCTTGGAATGTGAGGGGAATCAGTAATAAAATCCCTCGTATTCAAATGGAGATGGCCAGGATTAAGCCCGATATTCTTATCTTGCTCGAATCCAGAGTTTCCAAAGCTAATATTAGTACGACTATGAACACAGGGTGGCATGACTATCAATACATTGACAATTATGACTTTTATACTTACACTAGAATTGTGATTCTTTGGAATAATCCTAGTATTAGTATTAACAAAATAAAGGATTCCCCTCTCAACTTTTACATTGTGAAGTTACTACTCCTAACCACTCCTTTCTGCTGTCGGTTGTATATGGTTCTAATGACGATCAGGAAAGGAAGAGTTTATGAGAGGATATCTGTCTTGTAGCTAGCTATACAAATAAACAGTGGTGTCTTGCAGGTGATTTTAATGCTGTGAGGCTCGCTGGAGAGAAATTGGGGAAGAAACCTCCTACTGACTTGAGCATGGAGGACTTCAACAATGCTATTGCTCAATCTAGTCTTCTTGAAATCCCCACCAAAGGTCCTTACTTTATGTGGGACAGCAAAAGTAAAAAAAGGTACTAGTACCTTCTGTAAGATTGATAGAATCTTCAGTAACATTGAATTTTTGGATTATTTTCCCAATGTTTGGGCGGATGCTATTTCCAACATCACTAGTGATCACAAGATTATCAGAATCAATCTCATCAAAGGGAAGAAACACATCACCCCTTTCAGATTCATCAATGCATGGATGAAGCTGGAAGGTTTTAATGACACTCTGAAAGAAGCATGTAGCACTGAAACTTCTGGTCCCCCCATGTATAGATTGTACAGAAAGCTACAAGCCACTAGGCTCGCCCTGATTGATTGGAATAAAAAGAATGTCATAAACTTCTCCTCCTTAGTCGAGCAATTAGAAACTCAAGCTCTCGAGCTGCAAAACATTGCTGACAAAGAACCAAATAAATCTGACCTCCAGGCTCAGGTCAACAATCTCATGCTGAAAGCCATAAAAGCTGCTAGCAATGAGGAAAGCCTTTGGAAACAAAAATCCAGGGTTCAGTGGCTTAGGCTTGGTGACAAAAAATACAAGGTTTTTCTACACCTCGCTCAAGACCAGAAGGATAAATAATACTATCCATACTATTCATATAGATAATATTCCCTATACTGATCCAGATACTATCTCTGCTCACATCACTGACTATTTTGAAAAAAAATTCAATAGCAACAGTCGTGTCTCTTTTAATTGGAATGAAAAATGGAAACTCCCATCTCTCTCTACTGATAAGGTGAACACTTTGTGTATTAAAGTGACTAAGGGAGAGATTGAATCTGTTATAAAGAACATGAAGAGTGATTCTGCTCCAGGGCCATATGGCTTTAATGTTATGTTCTTCAAAGAGAACTGGAATATTGTGGGTAATGACGTGTGTAGGGCTGTGATAAATTTCTTTGAAAACTCTAAGATTTTGTAGGAATGCAACAAGTTTTTCATTGTGTTGATTCCCAAAGTCAAAGACCCTCAAACTATTAAGGACTATAGACCCATCTTTCTCTGTAATATTGTCTATAAAGTGATCACTAAACTGCTTGCTGACAGATTGAAGTCAATCATGTCAGATATCATCAGCCTAAACCAAGCAACTTTTGTCAAAGGAAGGAACATAACTGATGCCATCCTTCTTGATAAAGAGATCCTTTGCTACTTCAATAAACCTGGATCTAACCTGCTTTGCCTCAAATAGGACCTCTCTAAGGCCTTTGACTCTGTTAATAGGGAGTCCATCCTTTTTATTCTATGGAAAATGGGATTTCCTTCTTGTTGGTTACACTGGATTGAAGTCTTCTTCTACTCGGCCTCCACTCAAGTTCTCATTAATGGAGTCCCTTCTAGAGCTTTCAATTCTTCTATTGGAGTGAGACAGGGTGACCCATTGTCCCCTTATCTCTTTGTCTTTGCAATGCAGAGCTTTACTACCATTATTGACTCCTTTGTGCAGGATAATCTTCTTGCTCCTTTTTTTCCTAACAAAGGTGCTAATATCAGCATATCTCATATTATTTTCACCGATGATCTCCTAGTTTTCTCCAAGGCTGATCAGAGGAATATCGATATGATTGATGTGATTATGAACCTTTTTGGTAACATCTCTGGTTTGAAGATGAATACCTTGAAGAGCAATATTTTCCTTAGCAATGGTTTTTCTTCTTCCCTGTTGAGTGACATCCCTTGTGCCTCCCTTCCTGTCAAATACCTAGGTCTCCCTCTCTTCTCTGGAAGACTGGACAAGGGTATGTGCTCCCCTATTGTGGACAAGATCAAAGGAAAATTGTGTTCATGGAAATCCAACCTTCTCTCTATGGCTGGTAGAGTTGAACTAGCTATCTCCACGTAGGATGCATACCACATATTTTGGACAATTTCTTTCCCCCTACCTAGAGCTGTTATTGATGACATTGATAAGCACATTAGGGTGGGGTGATAAAACTGATGCAAAAAGGGTCCATACTATCCACTGGAATATTGTTTGCAGAAAGAAATCTGAAGGAGGCTTGGGTCTCAGAAATATTGAGGAATGGTCTAAGGCTAGCTTGCTTAAAAACTTATAGGACATTACTAGAAGTAGACCATCTCTTTGGGTCAAATGGATCCATGGCAAATACTTAAACAATCATTCCATCTGGTCTATAATGCCTACTCCTACTTGTTTGTGGTTGTGGAAGAAACTACTGAGTAATAGAGACACTCTCCTGAAACATGTTAATTTCAAGGTTGGGGATGGAAGCTCCTTTCTCCTCTGGTTGGATCTGTGGTTCCCTGGTAAATCCACACTTCTCAGCAATGTCAACAACCAACTCCTCCATAGATTTGGACGAGGCAAGTTCTGCAAAACCAACTCTTGTATTATTAAGGGTGATTGGTGTTTCCCTAGTAACAATAGAGGTGGTCACTCTGTTTCAGACTTTCTTAATTTGATTAGTAAGCTTGTTGAGGGAACCAAGCATATCTTCACCTGCAATGGCAAAAGTACTATGACCTGTAGAGATTTTTGGGATATATGTAGGACAGAATACCCTACTATTGCATGGAGCAGTTGGAACTGGGACTCCTCTATTCCCAGGAGATGGTCAATGTTCTTTTGGAAAGCCTTCCACAATAGGCTTTTCACGGATGACATCAAGCAAAAGTTTGGCTTCTCCTTTGCTTCTTGCTGCTCTCTTTGCCACTGTCATGCTGAAACAAGAGAGCATTTGTTCTTCTTTTGTGACTTCACTAAGCAGCTCTGGGATAATCTGAGATCTGTGCATCTACGATTTACCTACCCTACTTCTATGGATTAGCTTCTGGATATAAACAAGAAAGAACTGAAAGTTCTTACCGGTGGTATTTTGTATGAAGTCTGGATCGAAAGAAACAATAGTATTTTCCTCGGTCATAGGAGGAAAATACCTCAAATTTGGGATCGTATCTTTTCAGATTCCAAGAATTTCCACAACTAGTTTTTCTAGCTCTCTCCTCCTTCCTCCTGTACAGTTAGCTTAGTTCTTTCTTTTTTCTATTTTGTACAGTTACTCACAGAAAATCAAATAAAAAGAGGGCTTCAGCTGGGTTCACCAAAAAAATATTCAATTTGAGTGCTTTTGATTTTTTTAAAGCTTAATTACACGTCATACAATCATTAAAATTGATTTACAACATGATTCTAATGGATTTACGTCATATACCACAAAAGTGCACTTACATCGATTTTCACTTGTCTTTTCTCCAAGTTAGGATGCGCAAGTTAGGGCATTTGGAGTGTGTCTATACCTAATCTAAAATCACTCAAGTAGAAGCATTAGACACAAGTGAATGGAATGGTTAGTCATCATAAAAACAAGGGTTTCGTCAATTTAGACCTTGAGTCAACATTGACTAAATTGACCTTGAGTCAACAATTGTGTCAATCTTACATGTTTGTTGTAGGTTCTTCTTTTTATGAGGCATCCTTTCTCAAGAAAATAGGACATGAATGATGACTCTCACTTGGGCAGATCTATTTAGTTCATGCATACTATGTAATGATTATCGGTGAAATTGTAACCTACAATATTCATTTGTGCAATTGTGATAAATTGTTTGGATGTCAAAGCTTTTAGGAGGGCATTATTGCCAAAAAGGAAACATTTTTCTATAATTTGATAAGTTATTTTTATCTCTATGCAACAACTGTAATGTGGGATTATCCTTTAGGATATAGTACTTGGTTCCTCCCTCTTTGTGTACGACAAATAATTGTTGGTATGTATGCCTAGAGAGCCAATCATGTGATGATTATAATGGTATAACTTGTAAATAATTTGATTAATAATAAAGGCAAGCTTCCAATTTATTCTATTTAATTCAGTTATGAGATAATGATGTAACATTATAAATGTCTAGAGAATAATATTACTCAATGACATATGTCTTCAAGTATTAGCCTTGGGGAAATGAGATCATACAAATGTTAAGAGTACATATACATGTTCTCATTATGCCCCTGATCAGTTGTTATTGTGCAAGGTTGATAGACAACAATAACACATAAGATCAGAGTGTGGGTTGGTTGATGATAGAATCTCCTTAGTCATGATATGAATATATCAAACCATGCACATAGATACATGTTAGAGAACAGTGTATCTGGCAGACCCACAATGAGACTGACACATGGAACCCATCATCATGGAAGTCATAGTCAGCTCTCACAATGATGGTGGTGGTTGTGGTTCTTAGACCTAAAATCATTACACTCATCACATGTCGTTGGGTATGCTTTGACATCATCAAATGCAGTCCTGAAAGATGGTTTGTTATAAAGGTAATGATTGGGTGACTTTGACACATGGGGATAGATTGTGAATGATAGAAATGGGATTTGTCCCTGCTACAGGAGTTTGATGTTCTAGGCCTCTTGATTAGATAGACTAAGAAATGCATGGCCATGCATATGTGAGTCCATATGTGATATTGAGATTACATATATCTCAGACAGTCTGCTCTGGTTCAAGAAACAAGATTGAATGATGAAGAGGATGACTATTGTATGCCTGGAGTTCAATCTGAACATCATTGATAAATGAACTATACAAACACTGCAACAACATACAGAGATTGTAGACTGAAGTTGTTCTCCAACTTTCCATTTACTTGGATAACATTGATGTGTGAATAGGCATTGTTCATTACTTGTGATGTCATAAGTTGTTATGGGCATTCACTGCCAATGCAATATGGGATCTATAGGGTCCCACACATAGGTCTCAACCTAGAAGATCTTGAATGTCAGATGAATTAATTGCTAAAACGTTTAGGTAATTGATTCACGCAACAAGCAACTTGATTGCACTGCCAAACACCCATCCAATGGTACGAGACGACCGTTTGGAGTGCCAAACGGCTATCTCAAGGGTTGAGATGGGTGTTTGGAGTGTCAGACTGATTCAAATTGAAATTGGCTATGTATTGAACTGACCGACCAGGATCAGCTCACCAGACGATTATCTGGGTGAGTGAGGTGATCGTCTCGCATGGACGAGATGGCCTATTTTGACCAAGGGAAGGTTCTAGATATTTCCAAGTTCGTTATGGTTGCACATTACTTGTTGTGCAAGTTATTAAGATGTGATATTAATTGGAAACAAATTGCCAATTTTGTGTACGATTGAGAAATCACCAGACGACCATCTATATTGAGCTAGACGACTGTCTGGCATGCGAGCCGAATCTCTAACATGTCAGACGATTGGTTCGGATGTCGCGGGTTACAAAAGTTTTAGAATTGTTGCAAAAATTTGAGATCTTCCGATCCTTTCCACTCCCGCACAGACTGGGAACCATGGCCCAAACCCCGCCTATAAATAGAGGGGTACCGTGGACTTATAGACAACTGAGAATTAGTTTCTCTAACAAACGTTGTCCTCTCAGGTTATTCCATGAGAGCCCAAAAAAGTCCTATCTGACTAGGGAGGGATAGCAAGGGAGAGAACAACTGAGATCATTGTTGTGGGAGAGCAAGTTGATTACTAGTACGCCAACAAAAGGGACAACTCCTTCCTATCTGTTCTAGCAGGACGACATGAGTTTTAGGCAGTCTGTGTGTACTTCTCTACAGGCGGGAGGCTTTTGTCTACTGCTAAGGAGGAGATTGTCAACCAGCTGTCTGTGACGAAAGGAGTTGCTATAGAAGACGGCACTCGAGTCCGCTGACTGTGCAGGAGCAGTCAGATGAGTCCCAGTGTAACTAGGAGTCATAGTTGTGCAACTACAATGATGAGGATTGTCGTTGGACTTTCTCCAGGACCAGGTATATCCTCAAAACCATAATTTCCATTTTATAATTATTAACGTGATCCACTAGTTATGGAAAAGATGGTAGATTTTTTTTTATTTCTGCTGCCTGCTTTGTAGCATATTTCCCTACAGTGATATCAAACTCAACGTCAATCTACTATATTATGGGATAATCGATATGATCAAATTTTGGTTTTTATCATTCTATTATTGCTTGCGATGCGAATAATATCTTGTCAATCTAATACCATGATAATCCCAAACTAATATATATATATATATGGGCCCATCTTTATTGCCCGCGCAGGTAGCTACCCGCCCACCCTTCCGACCACTTTTTTTCAAAAAAAAATCGCAATTGTAGAGGACTATTTTGTCTAGCTCTCCAAAAAAAATTAGCCAAAAATAATATCATTTGCCCCTCCAAAATCAAAAAACTCGTCCTTATATATATCTGTTGTATATTTTGTACAGAGTTACTCTTTTATTCGTGTAGTTGCTTTGTGATCACCATAGTTACTTTTTTGACAACAGAGTTACATTTTTGGCCAGGAGAGTTACTTTTTTGGTTGTAGGGTAGCAAAAATCAAGGCTACCCGTGCGGGCAACGAATGAACGCCATATATATATATATATATATATATATATATATATATATATATATATATATATATATATATATATATATATATATATATATATATATATATATATATATATATATGTGTGTGTGTGTGTGTGTGTGTGTGTGTGTGTGTGCGTGTGTGTGTATGCAATTTACATGTGTTTCCTTAAAGATGGTGGATGTGTAGCATGGTTATGGCCAATAACCCCTATTATAAGTGCATAGTTATATGGTTGGTTTATCATTTTATCTTGTTCTACGTATTGAACCTCTATCTTATCTTCCCCATGTAAAGTTAATTCTTTCCTACCTTTGACCCCTTCAAACGTAACTCGAGCTTTCCTTATAATCATGTAAAAGTAGAATAGTTTACTTTCATGTTATGATGAAGAAGATTATGTCTCAATGATGAGACAACCTAATGGAGGACTAAGGAGGACCAGATGGATGAGCCGAACCAATCGCCTAGTGGACCCGACCGATCAGTTGGAGGAGCCAGCAGATGGTGGACCGAATGAACCAGATGACCAGTGAGACAACCAAACAATTGGCCAGGAGGCAAGCCAAGTTGAACCGATCAATCTAGATTGGAACGCATTGATCTTCATCAACAATAAGTTTCTACATGTGATGTAGACCTAGATGACATAATTCCTTATGGCTCCAAGGAATTACATTAGGCTGGTCATAACCATCAATTTCGTTTATTGCATATTTTCATTGTGGGATATAGCATGTATATGATATGTACTATATATGTTGTGATTGGATAAAGTATGTGTATTTATACAAACTCCCTCAATTAATTATATCAAGTCTTAGATGCTTTCCAAAAGCAACACATGTGAAAAGCTTGATTGACTCAGCGTAGGCTACTCCTCCACGTGGTGTGCCATCCATCTTGTAGAAGTGTGAGGGTAATAATGTAGGTTCTGCCTCCACAGGGTAAATTATTATTGTATCGGCTTTTGGGTCAGGCTTGACTAGTGATTCTTAGAGCGTCTGGGCCTAGAGGCATGTAGATGATCATGGAAAGGGGTTCCGCATATCATCTATCCATAATTTTATATGATGCAATTGGCAAGAGTTGCCTACCATGATGGTTGATTGTGTTTTGTGGTGTTGATAGGGCCATATTTGGATTATCTTAGACGTGGCCCACTAGAATATTGTATGTTGTGATATTCCAAATTGATATCGAGGGCTATCAATTTGAATAAAATAGTGGGACCGTTAATAATTAAAGACCTAATTAGTATCGTCAAAATTATAAAATCAAATCAAAAAGGGTTTTTGACAAATGAAAATTTTCTCTTGTTGAATCAAATGACGAACAAATCTGAATTGCGGTTGGCCCTAAAGAAGAAAAAATTTGATGGGAGAAATTTCCATGACTTGTTTTGGACCTTGAGAAGGGTTCACAATGAAGAGTGCAAGCTCTACATCCTGTACAAACTAGTGTAAAAAATACATGCTCATGATGCACCTAGGGCACAATTGGATGTTTACTAGAAGCATTTCAATGATGCCTTAGAGATAAAGTACCTTATGCTTAGCTACATGAAATATGAATTGCATGAGAAATGTGAAGAAATGAGTGTTCTTGAGATGCTAACACATCTTAAGAAAGTGACACTTGGTCTTACAAAGCAAGAAAGGGACAATATCTTGAAGGTGTTGCTTGAGTCAAAGCTGACAGATGGAACCCAAGTAGAAGAACATGTGCTCAATATGATTGGACATGTGTATCATCTTGAAGAAGTGGTATTCACCTTGATCCAAGAGTTGGTTATTGATATGATTTTAAAGACTATGCCAGAATCATAAAGCCACTTTGTGTGTTATCAAGTGAATAATACGGTTGGACAAATGTCAGACTTGATTTCCATGTTGATTCATATTGAAACAAAATGGAAGAAGGACAAGCTCATGATGGTGATCAGTGAAGTTGAGTCTATAGATCAAAGCAAGACTGGGAAGAGTTATGAGGTCAAGCCCAAATCCAAATCTTCAACACTCAAGATAAGGAGAAATAAAATCATAAGAGGGTCTCATTCTTTGTACTTAGAAGGCATTCACGAAGAAGAAGATGGGAATGGTGATCCCCACTTTAGGTATATACGTTATTGAGATAAACCTATCTACTTCATCATCATGGGTACTAGATACCGGGTGTAGATCTCACATATGTTCTCATATGCATGATATGAAAGGAAGTAGGCCTTTGGGAAAAGGTAATGTGGAACTGTGAGTTGCTAATGACACAAGAGTTGTGGCCAGCGCAGTTGGAACCTATAGTATATCTTTGCCCATAGGGCTTGTAATAGAGTTAAAGAACTGCTATTATGTACCTATTATAGATAGAAACGTCATTTCAGTATCTTATTTGGACAAAGATGCATTTGAATTCTATATTAAAAATGGTCTATGATTTATTTCAAAAGATGTGATCTTTTATGACAGTGCCCCGATGTCTTATAGTCTTTACTTGTTAGATATAAAGACAGATGTATATAATGTTAATACCAAAAGATAAAAACACAACAACTCAAACAAAGCATATCTTTGGGATTGTCGTCTAGGGCACATAAATGAGAATCACATATCTAGAGTCCATAAAGATAGTTATCTGGACTCTTTTGATTTTGAATCAATAGAGACATGTGAATCTTGTTTGTTGGGCAAGATGGCTAAGGCCCCTTTCACTGATAACAATGAGAGGGCCAGTGATCTATTAGGACTCATACATGCTGATGTGTGCGGACCTTCAAGAACAATCGCTAGAGGTGGGTATCAGTACTTCATTACCTTTACTAATGACTTCAATAGGTATGGTTATGTTTATTTAATGAAACATAAGTCATAAACTCTTGAAAAGTTCAAGGAGTTTACGAATGAAGTACAGAACCAACTTGGTAAAAGTATTAAGGTACGTCGTTCTTATCGAGGTGGAGAGTACTTAAACCAAGAGTTTGAGGACCTTCTTACAGCCCATGGGATTGTATCCCAGTGTAATCCACCTAGAACGCCTCAACATAATAGTGTATCATAAAGAAGGAATCACATATTACTGGATATGGTGCGATCAATGATGAGTTTATCCAAGCTTCCAACTACCTTCTGGGGGTATGCTCTACAAACCATCACATTTACACTAAATCGAGTACCATCTAAATTGGTTCAAAAGACACAATATGAGATATGGAATGGGAAGTGTCCCAACGTGTCTTTTATGAAGATTTGGGGTTGTGAAGCTTATGTCAAGAAAACATTTCCTGGAAATCTTGGCCCAAGATCTGATAAATGTTATTTTATCGGATGTCCTAAAGAAACTAGAGGATATTAATTTTATTCCCAATCTGACAACAAAGTGTTTGTTGCCAAGGATGATGCATTCCTTGATATGGACTTCATTTTCAAGGGAATCAGTGGGAGAAAAGTGGAACTCAAAGAGGTTAGAGACCAACAAGAAAACATTGAACCAATAGATGAAAAAGAGGAACAAAGAGAATCATAAGATGTTGTGGAGTCTCAAATTCCTCAAGTAACACAAGAACCTTGAAGATCTAATAGGACACACCTTAAGGCTGAAAGATTTGGATATCTTGTAACTTGGGAAGGAAGGTCGTGAATTAGTCATATATGATGAGCCAATATCCTATCAAGATGCTATTGAGGGAACAAAGTCTGTGAAATGTCTTGAGGCCATGAGATCTGAAATGGAATCCATGTATACCAACAAAATATAGACTTTAGTGGATCCACATGAAGGAGTAAAACCAATAGGGTGCAAGTGGGTCTTCAAGAAGAAGACCAACATGGATGGTAAAGTACAAAACTATAAGGGTATATTTGTAGCAAAGGGTTTCATACAAGTTCAAGGTGTTGACTACAATGAAATATTTTCTCCAGTGTCCATGGTTAAGTCCATCAGGATCATGCTTGCTATTGCAGCTTATCATGACCATGATATTTGGTAGATGGATGTTAAACTGCATTCCTCAATGGGAATCTTCTAGAGGATGTGTATATGAAATAACTTGAGGGTTTTATACATCCAAAAGATGCAAATAAAGTTTGTAAGCTACAAAGTTCAATCTATGGATTGAAGCAGGCATTGGAGCAGGAATCTTCATTTTGATGAGATTGTCAAAGGGTTTGTATTTATTCAAAATGAAGATGAACCATGTGTGTATAATAAGGTTAGTGGGAGCATATTAACATTCCTCATATTGTATGTAGATGACATACTATTGATGGGGAATAACATCCCTACTTTACAAATGGTAAAGACATGGCTTGGAAATACATTCTCTATGAAAGACTTGGGAAAAACATCCTACATCTTGGGGATAAAGATCTAAAGAGATAGATCCAGAAGGCTTCTTAGACTAAGTCAGAGCACAAACATTGACAAAGAGTTGAAGTAGTTCAGCATGGAGAACTCAAAGAGAGGAAACCTGCATGTGTTGTTGCATGGAGTGACCATCTCTAAAGATCAATGTCCCATATCTTGTGAAGGGAACACATGAGTTTGATTCCATATGCCTCAACAATTGGATCAATCATGTACGCAATGTTGTGTACCCATCCAGACGTCTCATATGCCTTAAGCTTGATGAGCAGATATCAGTCAGATCCAGGTGATGCTCATGGGACAGCTGTGAAGAACATCCTCAAGTACTTAATAAGGACTAAGGATCAGTTCTTGGTCTACGGAGGAGAGGAAGAGTTGGTGGTAAAGAGTTACACTGATGCAAGCTTCCACACTGATCAAGATGGTTACAAATCGCAATCGGGATTCATGTTTTGCCTAACTAATGGAGCTATAAGCTAGAAGAGTTCCAAGTATGAAACAATTGTTGAGTCTACAACAGAGGCTGAGTATATTGCTACATCGAGTGCCTCAAAGGAGTTTGTATGGATCAAGAAGTTCATTATAGAACTCGGGGTCATTCCAAGAATCAACAACACAATCAAGCTATATTGTAACAACAATGGAGCTATTGTACAAGCTAAGGAACCCAGATCGCATCAGTGCTCAAAGCATATACAAAGGCAGTTCCATCTCATACGAGAGATTGTACAACAAGGAGATGTAACGATTTGCAAAGTACCAACTGAGAATATTGTTGTTGATGTGACTCCACACACCACAAATCATGAGATAACTCCAACTAAATGTCTAAACAAAACTAAATAAGTGGATTTCCAGAAAACACTAAAAGTTAAAATCGATTTACAACAAGCACCAGCATCAAGAAAATTATTACATAAAGGTCCAAAAACCTATCATCTAGATTATATATCATAAAACAACATACTTACAACGTATTCCATAAGGTGTATAGTTGTCCCATGTGATATCTGTTTCATTTACATATGCATGTTCAACTGCCAACTATATACAATAAAAGGCACACAAACCAAAAATTTGTCTCGACGTCACCACCACGGAACATATAGAACCCAAGACTTGAGTGTACAGGGATGACTCTAGGACTATACACCAAAAGACTAGCATCACATCCAACCTTATCAACTAATGTTCCTCTTACTACTACTCTGCCTCAGTTGCACGATCTCTACCTCCTCATGTGTGTCCACCTAAAATATGTGGAGAAACCCATAGGGTGAGATCCAAATCTCAGCATGAGATATAACTCTCCACCAACATTATTATTAACACATATAAGGTAATAAAAAAATGAAAGTAAAGCTACAATTACAATAAGAAGATTCAACTAATGATATCAACAAGGCAGTTATTATCATCTAACAATTCATAAGGAATATGAAGAATATGTATATTTACTACCAACTATATTGTACAAAAGCAAAGCAAGGCCTCATCTAATATTTTCATATTCGATCCTAAGCAAGTATACTACACAGCTGATTACTTATTTTATTATGCCCCAAGGATTTGAGTCGAACCACCCAAATCCAATCGACCACTACTAAGTCAAAATCAGTACCATACAAGGTCTATGGAAGAGCCGTTATCCACAACCTCACCAAACCTCATGGTCAGTACACGAGTACACCGTAAAGACATACCAGCCAACTGCAACCAGTGACATATAGTCGAACTGTAAAAGTCCTAGCCCACCTTCGTACAGGTCACGATGCTAGTGAAACTGACCTACGGCCTGAAGCCACACTCCTACTTGGGTATGGTCTGTAGCCAATCCTGTGGAACCTCATAATCATCAAATCACTGAGCTACGACCCGTATCCGCACTCCTGTCAGGGTATGGACCGCAGCCAATCATGTGAATGCATATACTTAACATTATATGACTCCAAGCATTCACTGGGGAAAGCTTGTTGCACCATCCAACAAGTACTGACCTTGAGACAGATCTATGTTACAAGGCAAAACTACATGATTAAGTTTCACTTGATTAGTTTGGTCAATTAAATGTCTTTTAGCATTAGTCAAGTTATAATGTTCAAAGCCATAATAACTCTTCAAAGATAAGAGCAAGATACAACTCCATAAGATATAAAATGTGTAAGGTGTGAACTTGTCACACTATTACCACATTAGACCTGTAACATTGTCATTCACCACATCACCAACACCAAAGTCACACACTATGCGATATCAATCCCTTAACTCATCATTGGGAAATGTCATCTCATAATAGGCAGTAAGGCACTACCAAATCATAGGACCCATTCACATCATTCATGTATCACAAGTACCTCAACATACCTCATGAAGGCGTATTTAACCTGTTTTATATCATAGTCATCATAACATACACTAACTATGATTATCAAGCTCATAACACCTGCATGGTTAGAAGTTCATAAACAAGATAGATAACAATACACACCAGAGCCATTCCATGAAAGAGAAACAAACATGATCATTGCAAACTATTAGGGTTAGAGTTCCTTCTTAACTGATTAGGGTTTACAAGCTAGGTTCAACCATCAACCCTAGATTCACCAGCTCCCATCATCTTGAAGCATATTAGGGTCAAGGAACATCATTAGAGTTGATTTTATATTGTCTAAACAACACTCTACATGGCTTATACATTACTCATACAAGTGTATCATTATGTATCCAAGCATACCCCTTGATGAATGCATATTCGTCCTAGTTTTAGTTGCATTATTAGTCTAATTTAGCATTCATATAGCTTAGTTTTCATTAGAATAACTTTGTTTTGATCTACTTAGGTTTTTATGCTAATTTGTAGGAATTTGATACTTTTCTTGACTCCCTTTGCAGGTTTTGAATTCTATCACTCTGCAACAAGTTTACCTAGGGGGTTTTGAGCACTCTTAGAAGGTAGATAGATACACAAAAATTGTGTCCAAGACCAAAATTGACCTATCGGTTGACATACCAATTGACCTTAAATATTTGGCAAATAACAAGCATCGACTGTTTCATTGACACTTTGGTCGATACCCAATGCTCGACAGCTCCATTGACCCACTAGATCGACATATAGGAGGTAGACATACAATCCATTGATAACTAAGGTCGACACCTTTTTCAACCCCTCTGCTTGACAACATCATCAACCAATAACCGACAAGAGATCATCCCATTGGCCAACAATCATATCGACACACTTATCAATGACCACAACTGCCCGACAGCCTTGTCGAACCTCAAGGTTGATGGTCCCATCCACCGACAGACTGATGGTTGGAAGTCCAAGGGCCATCGATTGACATACCTATCGATCAATAGCAAATGGCTGACACCGATGGAAAGAGGTTGATAGCCTCGACCCTATAAATAGTCCCCCAGCACAGTCGTACAAGTCATCTCAAAATTCTGGAGATAGAACATGTCGAGAGGCTACTACTGAGATCATAGCAAGGACGAAACATGTCAAACAAGCTAGTTCTATCGACCTAGATGGGTAACACCTATCAACCTCAAGCACAAATCAACAGATCTCTTTCATCTGCATCTCCAAGTCGTCGATCTCTCTCTCTCTATGGGCAATCGATCTCTTCCCCGAGCCGTTGTTCCTCCACTTGCTTCTGCTACAAGTCAGGGTTAATACTTGAAGGACAAAGGAAGAAGGAAATAAATCATCGAATACTACATCAATCCACTTCCGCCACCATCATGAATGTGATGTCGTCCTTTTCCTCTTCTTGTGATATTAATCTCTCCATGTCAAGGGAGTAGTCTTTTCACTGGGGGTGTGGGGACTAGCGCCACTACCTATTTCTTGCAATTTCATTCATGTTCCAATTCTTGTATGAACTCATATAATTCAAGATAATCATTTATCACATGTTTTGTGGATTGATCACCCAATTTACATGATTTATTTCAATCTTTTACTACGAGAACTTCAACGTTTAAGATTTGAATACCGATTGGTTTTAGTTGACAACCTGATGAGAACTTCTGATGGAAAGTCTTCAGAGTAGTGGATAAAGGATCCATAAGTAACGAGACATCAAGCTTACATGTATATCTACTCATACAAGTTTTTGACGTCGAAAGGGGAATCTTGTATAACTCCAATTATATCTTCATACAAGTTTGGATTTGAATGATTGCACAGATTCAAGTAGTGGCGGTGAAACCCAGTTCCACCCTAGTGTTCCCATCTATTGATAACTAGAACCTTAATCTAGCTCTTCTTATTCTTGCAACCTTAGATTAATCAAACCAATCTCAACTTTTGTGATAAATACTATTTCTTGCTAAGTTACTTTGATTGGATAATTCTTAAAAAATTTGTCCCTTGGGATTCGATCCTCAACTATACTGCAATGAGATCCATCCTCTTGCGGGTGGCATTATTGCACTTTGCTTTTGGTAAAATCTAAATTATATTCCTAGTGAATTTGCAGTGCGATAATATTCCACATCACCCCTCAACCACTATCATCCTCATGTCTTGACCACCTATACCATAGGTCACAACCACTCCACCCAGACCATGTCACGACCGTGACCCCTAGGGTGACTCATCCTTGACACCTAGGGTTAGGGTTCCAACCCTTCACAAAACTACCACGGCCCCAAGGAACATGGCTGTCTCGACTTCAAACCAAAGTAGCATGCCACAACCCAAGCCAACATGTAGTGACCTCTCTCAAGGGACATGCCATGACTGAGACAAGGGCAAGATCGAGACCCAAAAACTAGGGCAAAAAACCAACCAAAATAGGGATCAACTTGGCCATCAACACCAAGTGTCGCGACCTCAACAACACTAGGTCCAACCCATGAAAGGGAAGAATCTCGGCCAAGACTAACCATGGTCATGACTAACATGGGGTATACATCTCGAGCATCACTAGGAGTGATGTCTTGGTCCCAAAATAGAAGACAAGACCAAGGAAAACTTGTTGGATCCTAGATAGGTGATTAGATGCTCTAGAGGGGGGGTGAATAGAGCTGAATGTGCTTAAACAAAATTCATTAGACCTTCAAGATATATCACAAGATAAGGTTGCTAAATAGGTAATTTGAGTGCAACTAAAACATGCATAGCAAGGATGAGAGAGATTGAGCAAACACAAGTAGACAAGATATTTATAGGGGTTCCACACTTCAAACTAGAAGTATGTAAGTCCACTTACCTAGAGAGGTCAACCTATAGGATTTCCTAACATTGCATCTTCATTATATTCATTATAAGAGATACAAAACATGACCACCAAAAGACTTACCAATCCAATACAAAGAGTCTTCAACCTTACCAAGGACTTACCCACTTTGCAAGGAGTCTCTTGCCTTCTTCCAAGGACTTACCTACTCTTACACAAGTCTTCATCCTTGTAGGAATTACCCACTCTTCTTGGATCTTCCACCTTTGACTTCACCTTCACTCGAAGAATCTTCCACCAAGGACTTACCTACTTGAGCAAGGAGTCTTCTGCCTTCACCAAGGGCTTACCCACTCTTGCTCCAAGTCTTCATCCTTGATCTTCACCAAGGGAATCATTCCCTTGTTCTTCTTCACCTCTCTTATCTAAGAGAGAGAACATTCATATTCATGATTGAAATGAGAGATGGGGAGGTGGCGGAAGTGAGAGCCTCACAAGATATACATGTAGGACTAGCTCTCTTACAAATATCCTACTCATTCTAATGGATGTAGCAAGTGATTAATCTTAGAGAGAGAGGAGGTTGTAGGAAGCACTCAACTATAGAATAGGAACCTCACATAGAGTTTGCAATGAATGCTCAACCTTAGAATGAAGCCCAAGGGGTCCTATTTATAGCTGGGGATGCCTCTTAGCCTTTGGGAACACTTGTGAATGAAAACTAGCCATTTTGTGGCTTGCAACAGATATATTTTCACTTGTTGCAACTCTACAATGGCTAGAAGCACTTTTCTGCACTTTTCTATACAGTGCAATCAGTCGAGTTTCTATAAGTGTAACTCGTCCGATCAAGTAACTGACAAGGCCGATACTCAAGTGATCGGTCGAGTTTGTCCTGACAAAACTCGACCGACCATTAGGAATCGAAATGGTCAGTGACTTGATCGATCGAGTTCTGTGTAAACACAACTCAACCGATGCAATCTGCAGAAAATTGATCAAGGATGATCGGTCGAGTTTTCAGGCTGGGAAACTCGACTGAAAAAGTGCCTGTAATCAATTTTCAAAGTTGCATCTAAAGTGCTCTAATATTCGATCTAAGTGCTCCTGATATTTTTCTAAGCTTAATTACAAGTCATACAATCATTACAAGTGATTTACAACATGATTCTAATGGATATACATCATATTACAAAAGCATGCACTTGTATTGACTTTGACTTGTCTTTTCTCCAATTTGATATGCGCAAGTTAGGGCATTTGGAGTGTGTCTGTACCTAATCTGAAATCACTCAAGTAGAGACATTAGAAACCAATACGTGGAATGGTTAGTCATCATCAAAACACGGATTTAGTCAATTTAGACGTGAGTCAACATTGACCTAATTAACCTTGAGTCAACATTCTCCCCCTTTTTGAAGATGACAACCCATTCCATAAATGTATTGAAAGCTTTTAAATAAAATCATACCTTCAGAGAAACCTAGGGGTTTCAAATAGAATAGAGTTCGTATGCTCCTCCTCAATTGATGCGCATGGAGTTCTCATACTCCCCCTCAACTAATGTGCATGGAGTTCTCATACTCCCCCTCAATTGATGCTATTTCTCCTGCATGGTTAGCTTTCATAACATTTATAGAATACTATGTCTTCTACTCATATATGTTCAACACATATATGTATTCTCCCATTTACATGGACATACTTCTCATATTCATGTAAGACATGCCTTCTTCCTCTTTTGTCAAAACAAGACATACCTTTCTCCCCCTTTGTCATTTCAAAAAGTGGGGTTATGAAGAAATAATAAACATCACTTGTTAAAGAGAAAGGGGATAACACAAATATATATAAGGAGAGTAGAAGAGCATAGATAGGGGCTTGTCCAAGCATAGAAAGAAAAGCAAGTTAAAGCATATACTTGAACAACCCAAAATGCAAGATAAGGTGCTGCAGAAAAACAATAAAACATAATTTTGACCCTCAAGATGACGGAATTTGACCAAAAACCATCAAAGCTCATCACAATGCAATGAGTCTTGCTTAGAAGGTCGTTCTGCATGAAAAACACTAGTCTTGCATCAAAAATTGAAACTGGAGCAGAATCTGCATAAAATCCAAAAATACTCCAATTTATACATATAATGTAGATCTATGTACCCTGCATCACAATGTTATGCAAGCAACTCAAGATAGTAGATATGCAATTCAAGGAACAGGCTTGAGCATGTATGAAACAAGATACAAGCATAGCATATATATGAGCAAAGATGCCAATTATAAACAAGGTTAGAACTACATGTATATGAACTACTAGTAGATGATATCACAAGTTAGGACTACTAGTAGAATCTAGATCATAGAAAGAGATACCAAATGATACACAAGATAAAGCAAGCTATGAGTAGATGTAGAGATATATCCAAACAAAGAGATATGCAATTTTAGAATCATGAAAGGATTATAACTCACTAGATATGCATCCTTACCATAAGATGATTACCCCTAAGAATCTCAAGGTTGTATCACAACAAGATATACACCTAGATAGATGTAGCAAGTTAGAGTACAACGGAAGCAATTTTAGACACAACCAAGAGATCCAAAGAGATCATCATAAAAACCTACAAAACAACTCAAAGCAAGTAATTGCAAGATATAAGTATACCAATTTAGAGCAAATTGAAAGATAGAGTTGTAAGCAAGATAGGCAATTTAGAACATGACAATATGCATATATAAAGGTACCAAATGAGAGTGCCAAAGAATAAGGCTATTGGTTGAGAAAATATAGTTGAGAGGGAAATTCTCATTCAATAAGCCAACTGTGTATTTTGTGCACAGTGTTATCGGTCGAGTTCTATGCATTTACAACTCAACCGATGACAACTGCTGGCAACACCCATTGGTGCCTATCGGTCGAGTTTCAACCAGGACAAACTCGACCGACAGAGCAGCTATCAGAAAGCACATATATTTCATAAATACATATTTAAATGCATGCTAAATATACAAACCATATCCAAACATGTCTAAGCAAGTTAGTAATGCACTATAGAAGCATTAGAAACAGTTTTTGAGCAAGAGTGTGAAGAGAAACACAAAATACCACTTTTGACTCAAAAATCATACGTATAGTGCACACTAACTTGACAAAAACAAGTTAGGATAGGTTATAAGCAAGAGAAACATTACCTTTGTGCTTACCATTCCTTTTTCCACTTGTTGTCACCCTCTACACATTTCACCTTTCTTCTTTCATGTGGATTGACAAGTCAATTTGCAATTCAATAGCTCAAGTCAATCCATTTGCAAGTACCTACAAGAAGAAAGATGAAATGGTCCACAATCATGTTTTTGGGTCTGGAGGGGTTAGTTTAGCAACCCAAGTCCTATTTCTCTTTGGTACTTTTCGAAAAGGACAACAAGTAGAATAATGACCAATTTCATTACAATAGTTGCATATGCCCATAGTCTTGGAACTAGAGGATTCTCCATGGAATATTGGAGGTCCTTTATCTTTGTTGTTCCCTTGACTACTATCATACACTAAACCATGTCTACCAATTTGTTTAGTAGTATGGTGTAGGATGTCATTAAGACTATTTTTACCAACTAAGAATCTTTGCAAAGAAGATCTCAAACTATCATTATCATGCATAAGAGAGGTAATAGTAGAAGACAGATGATTGATATTATCTCTAGCATGTAAGAGATCATTTTCTAAGCAAAGATATTTAGCTAAATAAGAATCTCTATCAATATGAAGAGAAGCAACATCATTCTCTCTACTAGTAGAACTAGAACAAGATTCATGCACATTGAATTTAGCAAGCAAGGAGGCATTTTTTGTTTCTAATTCTTGCAAAACAAAATCTTTGTCCTTGTTTTCAGATTTAAGAACAACAATATCATGCATGAGAGAATCAATAATTAAAGTATGCTCTTCATTAGAACTAGGCACAAGAGGTTGAGCTTCTAGAAATCTAACCTTATCAAGTAAACTAGTATTTTCAAGTTTAAGAGAATCTACTTGACTAAGACAATCATTTTTATCATCAAGCAAGCAAGAATTAGCATGTTCAATATCATCTAGTTCTACATGCAAATTATCAACAATTTTAGCAAGCTTTTTCTTTTTCCTTTTAGAATACTTAAGAGAGGCACAAATATCATGAATAATAGCAATCAAAGATTCTTTATCTAAAGAGTTTAGATTTACCTCACTTGAGTCTTCACTTGTTGATGCTATAAGAGTAAAATGGCATTATCCTTCATCACTAGAGCTTGAGCTTGATCCTTCACTTGAATCTCCACTTGAGCTTGAGTTGGAGGAGCCACTTGAGCTTGAGTGCCATTTCTCCTTCTTCTTGTGAAGATGGGTCTTTTTCCCTTGTGGGCAATCTTCCTTGTAGTGACCCTTCTTTCCACATGTGAAGCACCGGATGGAGGAGGACTTGCCTTTGTAGTATCTACCCTTGGAGTACATGGCATCTTCTTCAACTTGAGAGGATGGAGAAGCTTGACTAACAGTAGCCTTGATTTGAGCTTTGATTTCAGCCTTCTTCATTCTCTTGAGTTCTTTCTCCTCTTGTCTTTCTACTTCCTCCCTCTTTTCAAGTGTGGCTTCATGTGCTTGTAGATTTCCAATGAGCTATTCAATAGTGATATCCTTAAGAGACCTTGCTTCTTCAATGGAAGTCACCTTGGGTTCCCATCTCTTGGGGAGAGTTCTAAGGATCTTTGAGTTGATCTCTCCACTAGACATAGGATGTCCTAGAACAGCAAGACCATTCAAAATGGTGTTGAGCCTTGAGTACATGTTGGCTATCCTTTCCTCCTTTCCCATCTTGAAGTTCTCAAGCAGCCCTTTGAGCATGTAGACTTTGCTTTCCTTCACTTGATTTGTCCCTTCATAAGTGATGCATAGCTTTCTCCATACCTCATAGGCTGTTTCACATGAAAATTTTGGTTGAACTCGTTGGGTGGGGGTCATGGAGGCATAGAGGATGTGCATGGCTCTAGCATTCAAGGTTGCTTTCTTCAAGGCAACTTCATCCCATTCTTCAATCTTTGTCTTTGGTAGCATGTATGGGCTGTTCACCGTTTGCCACATCTCAATACTTGATCCTTGGATGTAGAATTGAAGCCTTCTTCTCCAATAGAGAAAATTGCTCCCATCAAAGATTGGTAGGTTGGTCAAGTATCTCCCTCCATGGTAGTCACCCATCTTCTCCTACTTGTTGAAGTATGCTTGGAGAAGACCCGCTCTAATACTAATTGTTGGATCCTAGATGGGTGATTAGATGCTCTAGAGGGGGGGGTGAATAGAGCTGAATGCACTTAAACAAAATTCATTAGACCTTCAAGATATATCACAAGATAAGGTTGCTAAATAGCTAATTTGAGTGCAACTAAAACATGCGTAGCAAGGATGAGAGAGATTGAGAAAACATAAGTAGACAAGCTATTTAGAGTGGTTCCACACTTCAAACTAGAAGTATGTCAGTCCACTTACCTAGAGAGGTCAACCTCTAGGATTTCCTAACATTGCATCTTCATTATATTCATTATAAGAGATACAAAACATGACCACCAAAGGACTTACCTATCCAATACAAAGAGTCTTCAACCTTACCAAGTACATACCCACTTTGCAAGGAGTCTCTCGCCTTCTTCCAAGGACTTACCTACTCTTGCACAAGTCTTCAGCCTTGTAGGAATTACCCACTCTTCTTGGATCTTCCACCTTTGACTTCACCTTCACTCGGAGAAGCTTCCACCAAGGACTTACCTACTTGAGCAAGGAGTCTTCTTCCTTCACCAAGGGCTTACCCACTCTTGCTCCAAGGCTTCAGCCTTGATCTTCACCAAGGGACTCCTTCCCTTGTTCTTCTTCACCTCTCTTAGATAAGAGAGAGAACCTTCATCTTCATGATTGAAATGAGAGATGGGGAGGTGGCGGAAGTGAGAGCCTCACAAGATATACATGTAGGATTAGCTCTCTTACAAATCTCCTACTCACTCTAATGGATGTAGCAAGTGATTAAGCTTAGAGAGAGAGGAGGTTGTAGGAAGCACTCAACTATAGAATAGGAACCTCACATAGAGTTTGCAATGAATGCTCAACCTTAGAATGAAGCCCAAGGGGTCCTATTTATAGCTGGGGATGCCTCTTAGCCTTTGGGAACACTTGTGAACAAAAACTAGCCATTTTGTGGCTTGAAACGGATATATTTTCACTTGTTGTAACTCCACAATGGCTAGAAGCACTTTTCTGCACTTTTCCGTACAGTGCAATCAGTCTAGTTTCTATAAGTGTAACTCGACCGATCAAGTAACTGACAAGGTCGATACTCAAGTGATCGGTCGAGTTTGTCCTGATAAAAATCGACCAACCATTAGGAATCAAAATGGTCAGTGACTTGATCGGTCGAGTTCTGTGTAAACACAACTCGACCGATGCAATCTGTAGAAAATTGATCAAGGATGATCAGTCGAGTTTTCAGGCTGGGAAACTTGACCGAAAAGGTGCCTGTAATCAATTTTCAAAGTTGCATCTAAAGTGCTCTAATATTTGATCTAAGTGCTCCTGATATTTTTCTAAGCTTAATTATAAGTCATACAATCATTACAAGTGATTTACAACATGATTCTAATGGATATACATCATATTACAAAAGCGTGCACTTGTATTGACTTTGACTTGTCTTTTCTCCAATTTGATATGCGCAAGTTAGGACATTTGGAGTGTGTCTATACCTAATCTGAAATCACTCAAGTAGAGACATTAGAAACCAATATGTGGAATGGTTAGTCATCATCAAAACACGGGTTTAGTCAATTTAGATGTGAGTCAACATTGACCTAATTGACCTTGAGTAAAAAAAAACCATGATCAACATGAAGCAGAAACCCATGCAAACGATCATCAAAACCCTAGGTCATGGATCATGAAACCACAAAGAAAGGATCTCATCAAAGGGCAAGAAAACCATGCATAAGGCATCCAAGATAGAACCTAAGCTCCCTTCAACATCTAGGTACACGAACACCATGCATGAGGGCAAGACCAAGGTAAAAGGATAGGGAAGAACCTACATAACTTATCAACCACAAAAACGGGGCATGTAGATTAGGGTTTCAGATTTCTATCAAACCAAGCAAGATATCTCCACCAAACAAGTTCCAGAGATTATCCTTATCTGCTTGTGTGATAAGGGAGGATTTTAGAGAGAGAACACAGTAGCAAACATGCATAAAAGAGTGCAATAATAGAGTAGGTTAAGTGTTATGTAACCCACCTTAAGAAGATCATCACCAAGGATTTCAAGTTTCAAGATCAAGAGCTCCAAGAACACGATTCAAGGGTTGAAGAAGCTCCACCAAAAGCTCCACTCTCAGCCACAAGATCACCTCAAGAAGGAGAAGACACCAAGGTCAAATATCATTCCAGAAAAGAGAGCCAAAAATCTCTAAGCCGAGCCAAAAGAGAAAGGGAGAAAGAGAGGAGATACCCTCCTCACACCTGGGTCTATCTTGTCGAGACATGGTATATTACCCTTTTGATGAGGAGTTTCTCTCCCAAAATGACCTCCATGGATCAACCATGGTCTAGGGCTGAGAAAAGAGAGGAATATGGAGGTAGAAGATCAAAAGAAACACCATCAAGGAAGATAAACGCTTACCAAGGGTTGAGGATGGGCTGTGGTCACCACAAGCACCGCATGCAAGAAGAGTTAAGTCACCAAGCTCCAAGGTCAGATATCCTTGCTCCACCAAGCTCCAAGAACAAGAAAATGAGAAGAAAGTAGATGGAGGGATGAAAGGGTTACAAGCATGAAGAGATAATGGGTTATATAGGTGGAAGATGAGAGAAAAGAGCAAAGGATTAGGTGTCAACACTCTAAGGCACCAAGAGACACTTGTCCACTCAAGAGGCCAACATGTACCTACATGCAACCACCCTATCCTAACATGCATGACATGGTTATACGCTCTAGGTTGGGTCTCGAACCAATTGGTCACCCACAAGGTCGTGGTCTCTACCCTCCCATGGTACACCATCCATGGTCGCAACACACATACACACACCACCATCACCACTTGGTCGAGACAAGGGACCACCTCAAACCCTAAGTCGAGACATCATATAAGAGGGCAACCATCTCGACCAAAGATCGCCTTGGTCGCAACCCCACCATCTCAAGGGGGGTATCTAGACCGTGACACCCACCAAACCAACCCTAGGTCGCGACCTAGGTCGAGACACTCAACACTCATAGAATCCCAATCACCACTGAGGGTGACACTCCTAAAATAAGGTTCATACAAGGCACCCACTCCTTTATCTATCCTCTAGATGATGTTAATAAATAAAAGGAACAATCTAGAAGGGACAAAGTGCACATCAACCCCCTACTTTGGGTAAATTACAATTTGCACCAAAACTAGCACATAAACAACAAACAACATTCAACCAAGCTCAAACTTGAAACTTAAGCTCTCAACAAGCCCTAATTACATCTCAAAATATTAGAGAAAGGTTTTAGGCACATGATTAAGCCAAAGAAAATGCGGTTATCCCAAAACTCAGGTCAGGGGTCTTACAATTGACCCCTTGACAAAGGCGCTTTCACAGCAAAAGCATGACAGACATGTTAGATCACTTGGAATACGATTCATGGGTGATTGGATGTAAGTGAAAGTGGGAGTTTGTTGGTATGTATGCCCAGAGAGACAATCATGTGATGATTGTAATGGCATAACTTGTAAATAATTTGATTAATAATAAAGGCAAGCTTCCAATTTATTCTGTTTAATTCAGTTATGAGATAATGATGTAACATTATAAATGTCTAGAGAATAATATTACTCAATGTCGATGTCTTCAAGTATTATCCTTGGGTAAATGAGATCATACAGATGTTAAGAGTACACATACATATTCTCATTATGTCCCTGATCGATTGTTATTGTAGAAGGTTGATAGACAACAATAACATGTAAGATCAGAGTTTGGGTTGGTTGATGACATAATCTCATCATGATATGGCTATATCAAACCAAGCACACAGACACATGTTAGAGAATAGTATATCAGACAGACCTACCATGAGATTGACACATGGAATCCATCATCATGAAAGTCATGGTCAGCTCTCACACTAATGGTGGTGGTTGTGGTTCTTAGACCTAAAATCATTGCACTCATCACATGTCGTTGGTTATGCTTTGACATCATCAAACACAGTCTTGAAACATGGGTTGTTATAAAGGTGATGATTGAGTGACTTTAACACATGGGGATAGACTGTGAATGATAGAAATGGGATTTGTCCCTCCTACATGAGTTTGATGTTCTAGGCCTCTTGATTAGCGAGACTGAGAAATGCATGACCATGCACATGTGAGTCAATATGTGATATTGGGCTTACATATATCTTAGACAGTTTGCTCTGGTTCAAGAAATAAGATTGAAAGATGAAAAGGATGATTTCTCCATGCCTTGAGTTAAGTCTGAACATCAGTGCCAAAGGAACTATACAAATACCGCAACACCATACACAGATTGTAGGTTGAAGTTGTTCTCCAACTTTCCATTTACTTGGGTAGCATTGATGTGTGACTAAACACCGCTCATTGCTTGTGATGTAAGTTGTTATGGACATACTAGAAACATAATATGGGACCTACAGGGTCACTCACATAGGTCTCGACCTAGAAGAGGAGTTTGATCTTGAATGACAGATGAATTAATTGCTAAAACATTTAGGTAATTGATTCATGCAACAAGCAGCCTGAATGCACTGCCAAACGCCCGTCCAATGGCATGAGATGGTCGTCTGGAGTGCCAAACGGCCATCTCAAGGGTTGAGATGGGCGTTTGGAGTGTCAGACTAATTCGAGTTGAAATTGGCTACGGATTAAACTGACCGGCCCATCTCAACTCACCTAATGACCATCTCACATGTGCGAGATGGCTCAGTTTTACTGAGGGAAGGTTCTAGATATTTCAAAGTTCGTTTTGATAGCACATTACTTGTTGTGTAAGGCATTAATATGTGATATTAAATGGAAACGAATTGCCGATTTCATTTGAGACTAGGAAAGAACCATACGACCATATAAATTGAGCTAGATGACCATCTGACATGCGAGCCAACCGTCTGGCATGCCAGACGACTGGTTCGGATGCCACAGGTTGTGAAAGTTCTAAAATTGTTACTAAAATTTGAGATCTTTTGGTCCCTTCCACTCGCACACAGACTGGGAACCATGGCCCAAACCCCGCCTATAAATAGAGGGGTACTGGGGGCTTCCCAGAACACAACACAGACAATTGAGAATCAGTTTCTCTGACAAACGTTGTCCCCTCTGGTTGTGTCATGAGAGCCCAAGTAAGTTCTACCCAACTAGAGAGGGATAGTAAGGGAGAGAACAACTGAGATCATTGTTATGGGAGAGCAAGTTGGTGACTAGTACGCCAACGGAAGGGACAACTCCTTCATGTCTATTCTAATAGGATGACAAGCATTCTAGGTAGTCCATGTGGACTTCTCTAGAGGAGGGAGGCCATTGTCTGCCGCTAAGGAGGACATCATCAACCAACAGTCCATGATGAGAGGAGTTTCTACAAAAGATGACACTCGAGTCTGCTATCTGTGAAAGAGTAATCAGATGAGTCCCAGTGCAACAAGGAGTTAGAGTTGTACAACTACAACTGTGATAACCCGTTACTCTAAATGAGATTACTCAAAACATAAAACACAATCAATCACTAATTAATCACATACCCAAAAATATGGGCAAATTAAAATAGATTTCAACATCAACATCCGCTCAAAAACATTGGCATAAGAGCCCAATATCTTTCTTTTATCCATACTATGACAAGAAATTGATACAAATTGTTCTATCACCTTAGCCACAATATATATACATAGGATAACAATATTTGTATATGCCACACAAATTTAACATGCAAACAAAATTTTGATTCATTTGAAACACCATATGCAAATTTTTCCTTCCCGAACCTGAGAGTACAAGGATGACTCTAGGACACACTAGACATCTAATCAACTTTCTTAAAGATTCATTACTATATCTCCTCTTTGCTGCCACATGTTTTTTTCATCACTTCTAATTGCCTAAAAAGAAGTGGCGAACCACAAGGGTGAGACCCATGTCCCAGAAAGAGATATAACCTTCAACAACGCTAATTGATTACAACATTTTAAATAGTAGATAATTGAGCAGTTGGAGTATATAATATTAATTGAATAGATTGTACAGTTCAAGTATGCTAAACAGATTAAGCAATTAATCTTAGCAACAAGTATGATCATCAATGTATATATAGATAACAAATAAATCCATTTCTTTGGATAGACATCTACTCAAATATCATCAAATTGCATCTAATAACAATCATTATCATTAATATGTCTATCATCATATTCCTTGCTAACAACACAGCTGTGGGCTCCGATCTCCAAACCACGAATTAATCTCGATTTAAACATGTGCGGAAGCATTCGGTAAACAGCGGAAGACCAAAAATCACGAGAAATTAAAACTTTTTGAGACAAGAGCTTGAAACCACAAACCTTTTCTATAAAAAGGATTTAACTGTTTACATCACTAACAAAAACTTCTTGAGTGATTATATACAACATGATACAAAACTTCTCAAGAGTTCATACTCAAAACACTCCAGGACCTGAGAATACAGAGGACACATAGGACAAACTCTATACTACATCATGAAGCAGGTTGGATCTCCACCTGAGATAACTACTGCCCCTGATGCTGCTGGGATTGGTCACCTGAGTTCTTGTCCCTCCGTCTTCGACGACCACCTAAAAAGTAGAAGTCTACGGGGTGAGACAATTATACGTAATTGCCCCAGCGAGAGTTATAACTCTCCACTAGAAGCTTTATAAACAAAGCAGGGAATAACTAAAGCAATAATAGCCTTCAAGATATTCACTAGCAGTTTTAATGATAAGCAGAGTTCAATCAATATCAAAATATGAGAACCTCTATGCTGTTTAAAGTAACATCAATCAAATAACTCGTAGATAACTCTAACAGATATACTACGCTGTTGATTATGTTTTTAAGGGAGTGCAGGGATGCATCTCACCTCTTCGACTGTGCGGTGGGGAATGATGGACTACATGAATCTACATCAACTCCTCTCACCATTTCTCTTTTAGTGAAGGAATGACGGACTACACGAATCTACATCAATTCCTCTCACTAATTCTCTTAATCAGTTAGGTACATTCAGTATTCTTATCATCTTACAATAACACAGCTATATATGAGAATACTTAAAATGTAGCAGGCCTAACTTTTCACAATCATCAGTTATTTCATCTCAAGTCATCTGTCAAGCATGACTTTGATAACATTTATGGCTCTTACAGCCCATAAATTATAAAAGATGTCACTCACAGTGCATCAACAAGGTTTACTATTCATAAAGCTTAAGACATGCTTTCAATGAATATATCATGGCATTCCATACCTGGATATGCCCATTATCTTATAACAATATGCAAAGCTCATTAGTATAACATGGCATTCCCTACCTGGATATGCATATCATCTCATAACAACCTGCATGGTTCATTCAACAGATAATAGTAAACAATTCAACAATTAAGGATGCATTCTCAATTATGGTTTCACATGAAATTACCCTCAACTAGGGATTCACATGGAATCACCCTCAACTAGGGATTCACAAGGAATCACCCTCAACTAGGGATTCACATGGAATCACCCTCAACTAGGGATTCACAAGGAATCACCCTCAACTAGGGATTCACATGGAATCACCCTCAACTAGGGATTCACAAGGAATCACCCTCAACTAGGGTTAAAAACCCAAAAGTCCTGACAATAGGGGTTTATATACATGTTTAGGGTTTCATGATCTCTCTCTTCCTAAGGATCATACCCTTAAACACCACATGAATTATATTCAAATATGAATTCATGTTAACATCATCTTAAATTGATTAGGTCATATCAACCCTTCAATCAAGAGTATACAACTCAGCTTAACATAGTGTATCAGGTCATTGGTTCAGTAAGCAATTAGGGATTCATTCCTTAATTGGTACTAGTCCCTTAGATACTTATTAGGGTTCCAACCTTTGTACCTTATTTGTTTATCATTATTATTCACCACTGGGTCGATGGATCATTTATCATCTTGATTCTCAAGATATTCAATCACATTAGACCTCCTTTACATAAAGCACCCAAATGAATTAGAGTTTCCAATGTTGGTTCCTTCAACCATTGAATTCATGGAACCATTCATCAGTTGGACCTACCCTCATACTTCAATTGAGTTAAATAGGTCAACCTTCAACTGATTTGACCCTTAGTTAACCCTCAACTGGTCATTAACTAGGGTTTTATTCAATTGAATTAGGGATTACTATTCATTTTTCATGTCTTCACCCTAAACTTAGGGTTTACTATTCACTCCATGGTGAATTGTACTCATTACATCATCATGTAAGAGAAACATCATCATTAAGGCTCTTACTTAGGATTAAGATCCATTAGATATCATAATTAGGGTTTCTATGACCTCACATAGGTGGGTCATTCCCTAATCATGCACATTCATATGTATATGAAGTATCTTACTAGAGTTTCCTCCTAAAAAGGGTACTTTCTCTCTCTAGGATACTTCCTCTCTCTAGAAATACTTCCTCTCTCCTCTCACTAGTAGATGGTGACAACACCACTCTAGATCAGGTTGAGATAAGTTTCCATTGGCTAGCATAAGCCAAAACATCAGCATCATGTGATTAGGGTTTGCTTAGAACAAGGTTTTACCCTTTTAGACCCCTCAAGGGTATTTTGGTAATTTGCCACATGATCACCATCATGGGTTAACTTACTAATCACATAGTCCCTTAATGACCTAGGTTACCATTAGGGTTTAGATTGAATCACCATTGAACTGATTACATCATCAAATGGTTAAGTACAAACCATCACCAATCTCCAAACGGTTTCAACCTTCAAACGGTTTCAACCACCCAAATGGTTTTGAGACCGTTTGGCCCTCAAACGGTCTTGAGACCGTTTGCTCCAAACGGTTTTGAGACCGTTTGGATGTGTTGACCGTTTGGAAGAGTTGACCTTCCAAACCGTTTGGAGCTCAATCGGTTTGAAATCGTTTGATCAAATCAACTTGAGATCGATTGGACCAAACGACCCTGAGATCGTTTGAGCCCAAACGGTCTTGAGACCGTTTGGTCCCAAACGGTCTTGAGACCGTTTGGCCTCAAACGGTCTTGAGACCGTTTGGATCCAAACGGTCTTGAGACCGTTTGGTCCAAATGGGCTCAAACCGTTTGGACCTCCAAAGTGGTTCAAAAGTTACAATTGGTCATGGATATGTATGTTGAACCCCTCAATTAACCAAATCCATGATAACCACTTATAAATTGAGTTAATTAGGATGAACCTCAATCACTTGGACACCAAGTTGACCCTCAATTGAAAGCCAATTAGGGTTGAATCCTTCTCAAATAGGGTTTCAAATCGGATGGTCATCAATATTCAACAATGTGAATCATTTCAAGGTTGAACCTATCAATTGACCTCCAATTGGGCTCAAACTTGGACCAAACGGTCTTGAGGTCGTTTGGATATCCTCCAAACGGTCTTGAGACCGTTTGCCCAAAGTTTGACCAAGAACCAAGTCGTTTGGACTAGGGTTGAACTCCAATTAGGTCTAAAATCAGTATTTGTATCAATTCATCAACTTATTGCAATTGGTCCTTCAAACCATTAGATTATCTCAACCCTAGACCTCCAAACGGTCTTGGGTTGTGCCCAAACGGTCTTGAGACCGTTTGGAGGAACCCCCAAACGGTCTTGAGACCGTTTGGGTCCTTCAACCCAAAACTCAACAAGATCTATACTTAGAAAACAGCAATTTGATTGTTTCACTAACCCACTGTAATTGGGCCCTCAATTGGTCAATTACCTTAACCCTAGACCTCCAAACGGTCTTGGGTTGACATCAAACGGTCTTGAGACCGTTTGGATGAGTTCCAAATGGTCTTGAGACCGTTTGCCCATCCATCCTTTGGACTCTAGTGAAAATTCATCAAGGTTTGATCTATAGAGTTGATCATCACATCAATACTTAATTGCAATATGGTTTGGTGCCTTTGGACCTTCAATTGATCAACTATACTTGACCCCAGACCTCCAAACGGTCTTGGGGTGACCCCCAAACGGTCTTGAGACCGTTTGGGTGATTCCCAAACGGTCTTGAAACCGTTTGGGCTAATCAACCCAAAATCTCAACTTAACTCATTGGAATTCAGCACTGTTTTCAATTAGGGTTTGCCTAATTGAATAGCCTTCAACTCATGATTCCTTGGGAGTTAATCCCTCAAATTCGGTGAGTCATTATATCACATCATTAGTAACAGTAATCCCAAACGGTCAACGCTTGGTCAACACACTCAAACGGTCTTGAGACCGTTTGCCCAAAAAGTTCAATTAAATCAGATTGAAAAACAGCACTTAATCCAATTAGGTTTCCCTAATTGATTAGGCTTCAACTCACGATTCCTTTGGAGTTAATCCCTCAAATTTGGAGGGTTATTAATAAACATAATTATGAACAGGAATACCAAACGGTCAACGCTTGGTCAACCATCTCAAACGGTCTTGAAACCGTTTTCTCAACCAGGTCAAGTTAATCAGGTTGAAAATCAGCACATAATTCAATTGGTTTTGCTAATTGATTTGCTCATAACTCACGATTCCTTTGGAGTTAACCTCTCAAATTTTGTGGGTGATTAACCTACATAATTATGAACAATATTCCCAAACGGTCTTCGCTTGGTCAACGGGACCAAACGGTCTTGAAGACCGTTTGCCCTCAAACGACCCTGAAACCGTTTGCCCACCAAACGGTTTGAAACCGTTTTGAGCAATAGGTGGAGGTCGTTTGATAAAGTGAAAATCTGTGGATAAGCATAGGAATTAACGCCCTTATCTTCCACCTTAAGAACAGTAGCAGTTCTTCACGTTTTTGCTTGCAAGGATGCAAGGGAAGATAGGGAAGAAGAAGATCTATCAACTATATGCATAGAAAAGATGTATAATCAAAGCATAAAGTTTAGAGTTATAAAACCCGCCTAAAGCTTGCTCCTTGAGCTCCAAGCTTTCGAGCTCCAAGCCTTTAATGGCGTCCTAGAAGCTCCACAGGTCGGCCAAGGTTAATCCTCCAAGGAAGGTTGAGAAAAGATGGCTAAAAAGATAGAATTAAGTAAGCTAGCCATGAATTTGCCCTTGAATCCGAATTCTAACCATGGAATTTGGGCAAGAAGGGGAATCCAAACCTACCTTGCACCCTTGGTCGTTTCTCCTGAGCTCCAGAGCAAGGCTTGGCCGTTTGAGAATGAGAGGGAGTGAATGAAACAGGAGCAAGGTCGTTTGCTCGTTTGCAAGGGAAAGAGCTTTTATAGCTTTAGCCTATTTTCTATTACAAGGACCTTTCAAACTCAAAATTCACATCTAGGTCCCTCCTTGCTCAAGGGCACGTCCAGGCCCATCTAATCTTATGCAAATCTCAAGAAAACTCAAGATCTAAGGGTAAAGGAATCCAACCTTCAACTAGGGTACATACATGAAAGGGTTTTGTACCCATTTTAGGTGATTTCTATCACAAAGATCATTTTTCTCATCTGATTAGTGAATGATGTATCTCCTTCATCATTTATACTCTAAATGATGACAAGAGTCATAAAAGATGTTCTAGATGGTGAAAATTACAAGTTGGACCCCTCAATTTGGGTAAATTGCACTTTACCCCAAATTAGGGTTTCTGAGCATGGGGATTGCTTCCACAGCTGCACCTTGGTGCTCAAGCTTGGGAAATCCCTCAAACTTTATCATAGACATCTTCATGATGTCTTAACATCAAAAGAACATCTTATCTTGTGAAATTTGCAAGTTCAACCCTTAAACTGGGTAATTTGCACATAGGTCCCTGCATACAACACAATGCTACAACTTTATACAAAAAGGAGCAAAATTGAAAGTAAATGTTCCTGAGGAACTTAATTTCATGCCAGGGAGTGTTCGCAAGTATAATAATTACATATTTAGGCAAAACTTCTAGGGTTAGTTCATAACCCAGGTCAGGGGTGTTACAAATCATAAACCCCTAACAAGGATTTCGTCCCCGAAATCTCAGACAAAAGGAGGAACAGAGTATTCATTAATCATGCCCTCAAGTCTCCACATATTATCTTAATATCATGGAGGTATCATGAATTCTTCCATTCCACACAAGGCTCTTTTCACTAATTCAACCTTACCAATGTTTATGCAGAGCATAAACCCCTAACATATGATGTCCATATTATTGGGAAGAAGAAGCATAAAAGAACATACTTCTATCATTACCCAAGAATATTTATCAAAAGGAACAACATATATATCATACAAGGATAATCTACTCAGTAATCCTTTACAACTCTATGTAATTGGGATAGTTCACATAGTTCTTCTTATTAATTGGAAATTCCACATAGCTTTTCCCTTTTTGATTGGGAATGACACATAGCTCTTCCATTTTTAATTGGGAATGACACATAGCTCTTCCCTTTTTGTTGGTTTGGGAATGACACATAGCTCTTCCCTTTTTGTCGGTTTGGGAATGACACATAGCTTTTCCCTTTTTGTTGGGGATGACACATAGCTTTCCCCTTATTAATTGGGAATGACACATAGCTTTTCCCTTTTTAATTGGGAATGACACATAGCTCTTCCCTTTTTGTTGGTTTGGGAATGACACATAGCTCTTCCCTTTTTGTCGGTTTGGGAATGACACATAGCTTTTCCCTTTTTGTTGGGGATGACACATAGCTTTCCCCTTTGGGAATGACACATAGCTCTTCCCTTTTTGTTTGTTTGGGAATGACACATAGCTCTTCCCTTTGGGAATGACACATAGCTCTTCCCTTTGGTTGTTTGGGAATGACACATAGCTCTTCCCTTTGGATTAAATCATATTTCTTTCTTCATGATACTCATTAGATTGTATCAGAATGATTGCTTGATCAGGGCAATAAAAAAGATATCCATCTAGGAGTTTCCATACTCACTTTATCATCAATATCTGTATACCTGGCCAGGGTTTACAAATACTGAGATCAAGTAGTATGCACTTACATACTGTCTCATTCCTCACTTTTTATATCTTTATACACACAAGATTTTCCATTTCTATATTTCCTCCGGGCATCACTTATAAATCTCATCTTTTGACATACAGATAAGAGAGATTATTAAACATTTTAAGGAACATTGAGTGAGATATAAGTTCTCATCTCCTTTGTGTCCTTATAAAACTAGTCAAAATAATTTCAAAAACAACTATTTTCACGTTTTTAATCACATAGAAACATGAAAATGAAATATCAGAATGGCTTTATTTCCTCTGACCTGCTCGGGACGTCTGTCCACGTCCTCTATTGTCACTAGAAAACTGCCTCCTTTGTGATCCTTGCTGACTCTGCCCCTGAGGTTGGGTCATCATTGGATTCCCGTCTGGACAATCTTTTACCAGATGTCCCGGTTGTTTGCATTGATAACAGATTCTAGGTATAGCATAAGGTCGGTGAGGTCTAGACACCGATGTTGATGCTATGATGGAGGCCTTATTTGGAATATAACTAAGATCCCCATCCCTACTTGGAGACCACTCAGTCTGAGAACTAGTTCTGGATGGTGGAGGGTTAGGTGTAGAGGATCTAGACTTCTTAAAGTCCATAGATGAAGAACCCTGGAATTGTGGATATCTTTTCTGGGTTTGCCTCTTCTCAACCACAGATCTCTCTATCCTTCGGACTGATTCAACGGAGGTAGAGAATCTGTCTCGGTTCTCTAAGGCAGACACTGGGGTAGACATGTCAGCATTCAAACCCCTCTCGAATCTCCTGATTCTCTCTTCTTCTGTGGCAGCCATGTGCGGACAAAACCGCAATAGCTCCATGAACTTAACTTCATACTCGCTAATGTTCATCATACCCTGTCTCAGTCTCTCAAACTGAGATATTTTCTCATCTAGGAAGGTCTTCGGGAAATATCTTTGGACAATTTCCCATCGAAAGTCTTCCCATGAGATTTCTATTCCAGGTCTCTTCTGCTCTTCCATGGTCCACCAGTGACCAGCACTTCCTTTGAGAAGATAGACAGCATGTCTAACCTTCTCAGCTTCAGGGATGTTCAGGATCCTGAAAGCCTTCTCCAGCTCTGTCAACCACAGATCAACATCTGCGGGGTCAGCAGTCCCATGGTATTCGGTAGCTCCGACACGACGTAGTCGCTCGAACGTCTTCCCAATACTTTGGCTCTCTGGTTGGACAGGTGCCCTAGGTGCAGGCATAGGCAACCTGTCGGTTATATGTGTTATGGCAGTCATAAACTGCCCAAACACAGTCGGGACTGCTGGATTACCCATATCAGCTGGGTCAAACTGGGGTGGCTCTCTAAGTTGTCCTGGTACAGGCTGTTCCACCTCTGGTACTCTTGCACCGCCTTGAGGTGCACTGGCACTATTTCCTTCCACATACTCATTATGTGGCTCTGACATCTTAAGTATCTTCTTCTCCTGAGGAGTAGAAGACTCTATTAGATAAGGAAGGAATACTAAAGATAGACTCGACTTCCTATGTCCTATGCCTCTGTAGACTCGGCGAACCTAGAGCTCTGATACCACTTAATTGTGGGCTCCGATCTCCAAACCACGAATTAATCTCGATTTAAACATGTGCGGAAGCATTCGGTAAACAACGGAAGACCAAAAATCACGAGAAATTAAAACTTTTTGAGACAAGAGCTTGAAACCACAAACCTTTTCTATAAAAAGGATTTAACTGTTTACATCACTAACAAAAACTTCTTGAGTGATTATATACAACATGATACAAAACTTCTCAAGAGTTCATACTCAAAACACTCCAGGACCTGAGAATACAGAGGACACATAGGACAAACTCTATACTACATCATGAAGCAGGTTGGATCTCCACCTGAGATAACTACTGCCCCTGATGCTGCTGGGATTGGTCACCTGAGTTCTTGTCCCTCCGTCTTCGACGACCACCTAAAAAGTAGAAGTCTACGGGGTGAGACAATTATACGTAATTGCCCCAGCGAGAGTTATAACTCTCCACTAGAAGCTTTATAAACAAAGCAGGGAATAACTAAAGCAATAATAGCCTTCAAGATATTCACTAGCAGTTTTAATGATAAGCAGAGTTCAATCAATATCAAAATATGAGAACCTCTATGCTGTTTAAAGTAACATCAATCAAATAACTCGTAGATAACTCTAACAGATATACTACGCTGTTGATTATGTTTTTAAGGGAGTGCAGGGATGCATCTCACCTCTTCGACTGTGCGGTGGGGAATGATGGACTACATGAATCTACATCAACTCCTCTCACCATTTCTCTTTTAGTGAAGGAATGACGGACTACACGAATCTACATCAATTCCTCTCACTAATTCTCTTAATCAGTTAGGTACATTCAGTATTCTTATCATCTTACAATAACACAGCTATATATGAGAATACTTAAAATGTAGCAGGCCTAACTTTTCACAATCATCAGTTATTTCATCTCAAGTCATCTGTCAAGCATGACTTTGATAACATTTATGGCTCTTACAGCCCATAAATTATAAAAGATGTCACTCACAGTGCATCAACAAGGTTTACTATTCATAAAGCTTAAGACATGCTTTCAATGAATATATCATGGCATTCCATACCTGGATATGCCCATTATCTTATAACAATATGCAAAGCTCATTAGTATAACATGGCATTCCCTACCTGGATATGCATATCATCTCATAACAACCTGCATGGTTCATTCAACAGATAATAGTAAACAATTCAACAATTAAGGATGCATTCTCAATTATGGTTTCACATGAAATTACCCTCAACTAGGGATTCACATGGAATCACCCTCAACTAGGGATTCACAAGGAATCACCCTCAACTAGGGATTCACATGGAATCACCCTCAACTAGGGATTCACAAGGAATCACCCTCAACTAGGGATTCACATGGAATCACCCTCAACTAGGGATTCACAAGGAATCACCCTCAACTAGGGTTAAAAACCCAAAAGTCCTGACAATAGGGGTTTATATACATGTTTAGGGTTTCATGATCTCTCTCTTCCTAAGGATCATACCCTTAAACACCACATGAATTATATTCAAATATGAATTCATGTTAACATCATCTTAAATTGATTAGGTCATATCAACCCTTCAATCAAGAGTATACAACTCAGCTTAACATAGTGTATCAGGTCATTGGTTCAGTAAGCAATTAGGGATTCATTCCTTAATTGGTACTAGTCCCTTAGATACTTATTAGGGTTCCAACCTTTGTACCTTATTTGTTTATCATTATTATTCACCACTGGGTCGATGGATCATTTATCATCTTGATTCTCAAGATATTCAATCGCATTAGACCTCCTTTACATAAAGCACCCAAATGAATTAGAGTTTCCAATGTTGGTTCCTTCAACCATTGAATTCATGGAACCATTCATCAGTTGGACCTACCCTCATACTTCAATTGAGTTAAATAGGTCAACCTTCAACTGATTTGACCCTTAGTTAACCCTCAACTGGTCATTAACTAGGGTTTTATTCAATTGAATTAGGGATTACTATTCATTTTTCATGTCTTCACCCTAAACTTAGGGTTTACTATTCACTCCATGGTGAATTGTACTCATTACATCATCATGTAAGAGAAACATCATCATTAAGGCTCTTACTTAGGATTAAGATCCATTAGATATCATAATTAGGGTTTCCATGACCTCACATAGGTGGGTCATTCCCTAATCATGCACATTCATATGTATATGAAGTATCTTACTAGAGTTTCCTCCTAAAAAGGGTACTTTCTCTCTCTAGGATACTTCCTCTCTCTAGAAATACTTCCTCTCTCCTCTCACTAGTAGATGGTGACAACACCACTCTAGATCAGGTTGAGATAAGTTTCCATTGGCTAGCATAAGCCGAAACATCAGCATCATGTGATTAGGGTTTGCTTAGAACAAGGTTTTACCCTTTTAGACCCCTCAAGGGTATTTTGGTAATTTGCCACATGATCACCATCATGGGTTAACTTACTAATCACATAGTCCCTTAATGACCTAGGTTACCATTAGGGTTTAGATTGAATCACCATTGAACTGATTACATCATCAAATGGTTAAGTACAAACCATCACCAATCTCCAAACGGTTTCAACCTTCAAACGGTTTCAACCACCCAAACGGTTTTGAGACCGTTTGGCCCTCAAACGGTCTTGAGACCGTTTTCTCCAAACGGTTTTGAGACCGTTTGGATGTGTTGACCGTTTGGAAGAGTTGACCTTCCAAACCGTTTGGAGCTCAATCGGTTTGAAATCGTTTGATCAAATCAACTTGAGATCGATTGGACCAAACGACCCTGAGATCGTTTGAGCCCAAACGGTCTTGAGACCGTTTGGTCCCAAACGGTCTTGAGACCGTTTGGCCTCAAACGGTCTTGAGACCGTTTGGATCCAAACGGTCTTGAGACCGTTTGGTCCAAATGGGCTCAAACCGTTTGGACCTCCAAAGTGGTTCAAAAGTTACAATTGGTCATGGATATGTATGTTGAACCCCTCAATTAACCAAATCCATGATAACCACTTATAAATTGAGTTAATTAGGATGAACCTCAATCACTTGGACACCAAGTTGACCCTCAATTGAAAGCCAATTAGGGTTGAATCCTTCTCAAATAGGGTTTCAAATCGGATGGTCATCAATATTCAACAATGTGAATCATTTCAAGGTTGAACCTATCAATTGACCTCCAATTGGGCTCAAACTTGGACCAAACGGTCTTGAGGTCGTTTGGATATCCTCCAAACGGTCTTGAGACCGTTTGCCCAAAGTTTGACCAAGAACCAAGTCGTTTGGACTAGGGTTGAACTCCAATTAGGTCTAAAATCAGTATTTGTATCAATTCATCAACTTATTGCAATTGGTCCTTCAAACCATTAGATTATCTCAACCCTAGACCTCCAAACGGTCTTGGGTTGTGCCCAAACGGTCTTGAGACCGTTTGGAGGAACCCCCAAACGGTCTTGAGACCGTTTGGGTCCTTCAACCCAAAACTCAACAAGATCTATACTTAGAAAACAGCAATTTGATTGTTTCACTAACCCACTGTAATTGGGCCCTCAATTGGTCAATTACCTTAACCCTAGACCTCCAAACGGTCTTGGGTTGACATCAAACGGTCTTGAGACCGTTTGGATGAGTTCCAAACGGTCTTGAGACCGTTTGCCCATCCATCCTTTGGACTCTAGTGAAAATTCATCAAGGTTTGATCTATAGAGTTGATCATCACATCAATACTTAATTGCAATATGGTTTGGTGCCTTTGGACCTTCAATTGATCAACTATACTTGACCCCAGACCTCCAAACGGTCTTGGGGTGACCCCCAAACGGTCTTGAGACCGTTTGGGTGATTCCCAAACGGTCTTGAAACCGTTTGGGCTAATCAACCCAAAATCTCAACTTAACTCATTGGAATTCAGCACTGTTTTCAATTAGGGTTTGCCTAATTGAATAGCCTTCAACTCATGATTCCTTGGGAGTTAATCCCTCAAATTCGGTGAGTCATTATATCACATCATTAGGAACAGTAATCCCAAACGGTCAACGCTTGGTCAACACACTCAAACGGTCTTGAGACCGTTTGCCCAAAAAGTTCAATTAAATCAGATTGAAAAACAGCACTTAATCCAATTAGGTTTCCCTAATTGATTAGGCTTCAACTCACGATTCCTTTGGAGTTAATCCCTCAAATTTGGAGGGTTATTAATAAACATAATTATGAACAGGAATACCAAACGGTCAACGCTTGGTCAACCATCTCAAACGGTCTTGAAACCGTTTGCTCAACCAGGTCAAGTTAATCAGGTTGAAAATCAGCACATAATTCAATTGGTTTTGCTAATTGATTTGCTCATAACTCACGATTCCTTTGGAGTTAACCTCTCAAATTTTGTGGGTGATTAACCTACATAATTATGAACAATATTCCCAAACGTTCTTCGCTTGGTCAACGGGACCAAACGGTCTTGAAGACCGTTTGCCCTCAAACGACCCTGAAACCGTTTGCCCACCAAACGGTTTGAAACCGTTTTGAGCAATAGGTGGAGGTCGTTTGATAAAGTGAAAATCTGTGGATAAGCATAGGAATTAACGCCCTTATATTCCACCTTAAGAACAGTAGCAGTTCTTCACGTTTTTGCTTGCAAGGATGCAAGGGAAGATAGGGAAGAAGAAGATCTATCAACTATATGCATAGAAAAGATGTATAATCAAAGCATAAAGTTTAGAGTTATAAAACCCGCCTAAAGCTTGCTCCTTGAGCTCCAAGCTTTCGAGCTCCAAGCCTTTAATGGAGTCCTAGAAGCTCCACAGGTCGGCCAAGGTTAATCCTCCAAGGAAGGTTGAGAAAAGATGGCTAAAAAGATAGAATTAAGTAAGCTAGCCATGAATTTGCCCTTGAATCCGAATTCTAACCATGGAATTTGGGCAAGAAGGGGAATCCAAACCTACCTTGCACCCTTGGTCGTTTCTCCTGAGCTCCAGAGCAAGGCTTGGCCGTTTGAGAATGAGAGGGAGTGAATGAAACAGGAGCAAGGTCGTTTGCTCGTTTGCAAGGGAAAGAGCTTTTATAGCTTTAGCCTATTTTCTATTACAAGGACCTTTCAAACTCAAAATTCACATCTAGGTCCCTCCTTGCTCAAGGGCACGTCCAGGCCCATCTAATCTTATGCAAATCTCAAGAAAACTCAAGATCTAAGGGTAAAGGAATCCAACCTTCAACTAGGGTACATACATGAAAGGGTTTTGTACCCATTTTAGGTGATTTCTATCACAAAGATCATTTTTCTCATCTGATTAGTGAATGATGTATCTCCTTCATCATTTCTACTCTAAATGATGACAAGAGTCATAAAAGATGTTCTAGATGGTGAAAATTACAAGTTGGACCCCTCAATTTGGGTAAATTGCACTTTACCCCAAATTAGGGTTTCTGAGCATGGGGATTGCTTCCACAGCTGCACCTTGGTGCTCAAGCTTGGGAAATCCCTCAAACTTTATCATAGACATCTTCATGATGTCTTAACATCAAAAGAACATCTTATCTTGTGAAATTTGCAAGTTCAACCCTTAAACTGGGTAATTTGCACATAGGTCCCTGCATACAACACAATGCTACAACTTTATACAAAAAGGAGCAAAATTGAAAGTAAATGTTCCTGAGGAACTTAATTTCATGCCAGGGAGTGTTCGCAAGTATAATAATTACATATTTAGGCAAAACTTCTAGGGTTAGTTCATAACCCAGGTCAGGGGTGTTACAACAGCAATCAGGTAGCATAAGCATCCCTGACATCATGAATATGTCTACTAACATAACATGGCTATCAATATTGGCATCTCAAATAATGGGAACAAATCTATATCATAAGTAGAACTACGATTATAACACAATGAACTACATAGGCATGATTAGCAGTTTAAGCATTTCTAATTACATAGGCATGGAAAACAATATTAAACATAGCTAGCAACATCTTAACCATCAGTGTCAATATATTTGACAACATATGCATGTTTACAACATGAGCATAACTACAACATAAGAATATCTACTATCTCTTATTGTACTATACATGATCTTAGTGAAAAGAAATCAAACAAGGGTTATCATCCAATATGAAGCATTGTGTATAACCATAAACAGATATGCTAGACGGTTGTCTTACATCTTTTATTACACCTAGGGGAATTGGAATTGTACCATTCAAAGTCCAACCGACCCCTGTGAAGGGCTATTCGGTTCTGTACAAGATCTAGGAGTGTCAATATCCTAAGATCTCTTCCCCTTGGTCAGTACGACTAAAAAGGTAGTGACATATCAGGCAAGGCTGCCACCACAACAACACATATACCTGTAACAAGCCCACCTTGGTACATGTCACAGCACTAGCATCTAGGTATTCAAACCCAATCACTAAGGTACAACCACAATTGTCCTCTAATCACATCATGTTATAATCACTGAGACACGACCACAACCATTCTCAATCACATCAGAAGTATGAGGCGTGACCATAGCCAATCTCCACAATCTGCATTGTGGATGACAAGGATATATCCTCAACCTACCACCCCCACATACTCAACAATATGCACTCCAAGTTTCCCTTTGGAATACTCAATTCATCATTCAGCAAGTTCTGACACTGAATATGGCTCTACGACACATGGCACTACAAGATTAGAGTTGTACTTGATTAGTTATGCCAATTGGGTGAATTAAGGATGCATCAAACAAGTGGACATACAAACCCTAATTCACTTCTAGCAAGCATATAAATATCACAACTTTTAAAAGATATAAAACATGTGAAACATAATTTCTCATCTCATCATCACATGGTACTATTCACTTGACATTCATGAGACCACACTAATCATCATACTATCATAAGATATAAATATTTTTCACAATATAACATGGTATCAACTCTTATCAACATAAGAGGATTACACATCATTCAGGGCTCAACCATGCCCAAAGGTCATTAAGACCATCATACTATCACAGGATATAAATCCTTTTCACAATATCACAGGGTATCAACCCTTATCAACACAAGAGGATTACACCTCATTCAGGGCTCAACCACACCCAAAGGTCATAAAGAACATCATAGTATTCCCTACAAGATCATCATTATCTTTGCATGCCTTATAACAAGGCTAAACAACATCACTTACATATAATACACCAGATCAACACAATAATTCATTAATGAGCTAGGAGATATTCATTAAAAAATCATAGTAGGGTTATATTAACATTAAGAACATTCCTTTATTACATCAACATGCAAGGAATCTAGATATGATTAACACTCATCATATTCATAATGCACATGTTTAGCATAAGAAAGTATCAACCATGTGGCTATGATAACCACCAATTAACACATTAAGGTTATGATCATATTAAGGATGTTATTCCACCATCATTCCATCATATAAGAGTGTTAAACATGAATACTCATCTTTATCTATTTGCATTAGAGTTATATTCAACATGATAAATTATATCAATGTTACTAATCAACACTTATATCCAAACCCTAACTCACGGCATCCCCATTGGATCATGGATGCATAAGGTGAAGCATCACCATCACATTCCATACTATTCTCAAGTATAAACCCTCACATAAATGAATGTGTAACCATCATATGATATCATACTAAGGTTTCAACAACAATAAGAGAGTACTCCATGATTGTTTTAATCATTCAAGGACTATTCATACCCAATTACCATCATTTAGTTATATTAAAGCTAGGTATAACAAGCTATACCTCATTAGGGTTACATATCAACACAATATGGTTATCATCCATTCTATTCATATGAGTGAATAGGTAAGACTACCTTATTAAGGGTAACCCTCCATTTGTTCCGTCATCTTTCAACCCATATCACCATACCACTATGTCACCCAAAACCATTGGATGTTTAAAAGGTAAGGTCATTAGTTGTTTACATAAGTAAACACCTTGGATAAACCACCTATGAAGTCCTTGAGTTGTGCTCTAGAAGAGTCACCATTTAACCCTAGACATCCCTTAATTAACAACACAAAAAGTTCCATTGAGAGTAGGGTAAAACCCACAATCAACTGTTCATTTAAAACAAGCCATCCATTGTCAACAAGTAAGCTCCTTAAGTTGATCATATAAAGGAAACCATATAAATCACATTATTAGGACCAACATATTACATTAGCCATCATTCCACTTTATTGGAGGAATAAACATTATATCTTTACCATTGGGTCAAGTTCATATGTTAAAACCATCAATTACATTATAGGTATGACCATTGCATCAAGTGACCCAAGAAACCTTTGGTCTAAGGCTTAATTAATGCTATAACTATATGACTAACTCACCATAGGTTTTGGAGATCTGATCCACCGTCATTAGTAACCATTAAGTCACCATAGGTTGTTAGATCAGCACTATATTCATTATTCAGCATTGAATATTAAGCTAATGTCATCATTGATTGATAATATTATTAGGGTACTTAATGGTTGATCATTAAACTTCTAATTGATCTAAAATATGACCTAAGGGGTGATCATAGGTTGTCACCATCATTTAAAACCTTTGATCTCAACCATCAGTTGTCATGAAGACAACACCATAGGGTTGTTGCACAGGTACCATCATCAGGTCATGGGTTTATAGAAGAAATCAGCTTTAAACCCTAAAATTGACCATTGGTTGATAGCTGCTTAGCACCATAGGTTGTCAAACCAACCTAATCCAATTCATATTATACCTTAGTAATAACGTGCACATGATCACATGTTAATCTATAACTGAAATCAGAATAGGGAACATTATAAAAATTGAAATCCAAGTCCAGCATAGCTTTTTAGTGCATGGATTATCATTTTCAAGCAAGAACATGAGATAGCAAGCTTATGGTAAGCAATAAACATTGAGAAAGTTATAAGACTTGCCTCTAATGAGAAGATGAAATCACAAATAGAAGAAAACTCGAGTAGGTAGGGTAGAAAATCCAAGCATAAGTTGTGAACTCATCCATCTAGCACCTTTCTTCATCAAATGAGCAAACCCTAAGCATAAGGAGCAAGAAAGGTAGGATTTTAGAGCTTTAGAGCAATTTATACCATGGAACAACAAGGTTCCAACCTGTAGAAAGGTAGGAGGAAGGATAAAAAAGAAATAAACCAAAGAAAGAAGGGGATTCTTACTCTTTGAGGTCAAGATCACTAGAAGGAAGCTTTTTAAACCCTAAAAGGAAGACAATTACAACCCTAGATTCTTTTTCCAAGAAGGTCCCCTCTTTCTTCATCCTTGGATAGGAAATTCACAGAAGCACAGAGGGAGGACGAGGTTTGTAGAAGGAGGGAAGTGGTAGAGAGAAACTTTCTTGTTTTGGTGCTTAGGTATAAGTATATGAAACTTTAAGATAAAGAAAAAGAAAAAGTTAAAGTTCTAGTATCGTTCCAAGTGTCCATGGACTTAAACTATTAAGAATATACAAGCACACATACAAGAAGATCCCCCACCTTACATAGAGACATTCTAGTCCCTCGTTTCTTGAATTTTCAAGAAAAACAAATAACTCATTAGTTGATAGCTACTAAAGGTAGCTCATCCATGAAGGGGTAAACCATAAAATACCCTTAGAGAAAACGCCTATTGGGTCAACACAAAACCCCCAGGGTATAGTGGCAACTCTCTATAGAGTTATAGTGGTGGCTGCACTCTCTTTGCGATTGAGAGATTTCATGTTTACCTCCATCGATCTGACATTAACATCATCGGGAGATTAGTGATACATCCATCTCGGAACATAATGAAGGATTGAGAGGTTTAATGTTTACCTTCCATCAATTCCCTCATTAGGACGTAAGGATATTTTCGCCCATCGACCCCCACATATTAAAAAATGAAAAAAATTGTAAATATGGAACACGGAAACTTATTGTGCCACCTGTACAAATCTAATAGTACCTTTCAACTTTAAATTCTAGTTATCATCCTAAAATTATATCTATTGTATCAACAAACCATTTGTCCTTGATAGTGGTCTTGCTCAACTATCACTAGACCATACACAACATTATAGAGTCACTTTTATTTTTCCTTCCAAACAATATTTATAGGATCATCATCAATTCTCTCACTCTCTACGGAAGAGGAATACTTGGAATGTTCATTTAATAAACGTCTCCAACCTTCACATATTTCTCATATTGTTGATACATCTTGGATACTAGGATTCATTACCTTGGTATCCACCTCATGTGCTATAAGGAACTCACATCATTATCTCATCCACTTTTACCAACATAACAAATATCAAGACATATAAGAGGAGTATTCCTAATTATTGAAAGGCTCAAAAGAAAAATCATCACAAACTTTATAATCTTAGAACCATAGTCCAAACAACCTTGTGCTATAATAAGATATCCACCCTCATGTTTGTAGCGAATCCACACATACCAAGTGGAAATGTTCCACTTGAAAGTTGTGCCCTAGAAAGGAAAGACACAAAGGGAAACACACTTCCCATACCATAGTAGTATTTTTCAAGGGTCACTAGCAAAAAGGTAACCAATTCTATTTTCATTATGCAGGTTACAGTTTCTTATGTATCATTTTACCTTTTTCATTCCGGGTTCCTTGCCATTAACATAAGAATCATCATGATAACATATCTCATTATTCCTTCCTTGATGATTATTTATCACACTTGGTATATTCTCTTGTTTTATTATGTTTATCAACCACTTATCGACAGGTAAATCAACATATTCCAAATTTTCTTCATTAAATCAGGATCATCTCCCTTAATTCCTTTCATATGCCATGCTAATTTTTCATTAAAACTTTCTTACACACATAGGTTGGTCTGAGATTAACTCAGGTTCCACCTTATTTCTTAACCATTTTTCCCATTCATCTTCTCATTTTGTACTTGTTATAGGAGTTATATCTATCTTATGTGGATTTCATACCTTGATTCACTTTATAAGCATAGACTTGTCTGTCTTTTACTTTATTATATTCTTGAATCACACCTTCAAGAACTCCTCTTTTCCTTATTTGTATTCAGATTTAGATTTCATGGTGTTGTATCTTTCTCTTATATTTACCAAACATTCAAGTTTTGATAGATAATGATGCAATTCTCATATTCTTTAAGGTAGGCTTGAGATATTCACACCATGATTTCGTATTCATTATGCTCTTTAGATTGTCTCAAAATGACTACTTAATCAGAGTAATCAGAAAGATAACAATCTAAGATTTCCATACTTACCTTTCTTCAATAATTGAATACCTGGCCAGGACACCCAAATACTGAGATTAGGCAGTATGCACCATATTTTTATGTCATATTCCTAATTTTGACATCATCCTAGTCCTAAGTCCTAGTGTCCTTGTAGACTCAGTGAACCTAAAGCTCTGATACCAACTTGTGAGAACTCGTTACTCTAAATGAGATTACTCAAAACATAAAACATAATCAATCACTAATTAATCACATACCCAAAAATATGGGTAAATAAAACTGTTTCAACATCAACACTCGCTCAAAAACATTTGCATAAGAGCCCAACATATTTCTTTTATCCATACTATGACAAGAATTTGATACAAATTATTCTATTACCTTAGCCACAACATATATACACAGGATAACAATATTTGTATATGCCACACAAACAAACATTAACATGTTAAAAAAATTATGATTCATTTGAAACACCATATACAAACTTTTCCTGCCTAGACCTAAGAGTACAGGGATGACTCTAGGACACACTAGATATCTAATCAACTTTCTCAAAGATTCATTACTATATCTCCACTTTGCTGCCACAAGTTTATTTTCATCACTTCTGATTACCTAAAAAGATGTGGCGAACCACAAGGGTGAGACCCATGTCCCAGCAAGAGATATAACCTCCAACAATGCTAATTGATTACAACATTTTAAATTATAGATAACTGAGTAGTTGGAGTATATAATAATCAATTGAATAGATTGAACAGTTCAAGTATGTTGAACAGATTAAGCAATTAATCTTAGCAACAAGTATGATCATCAATGTATATATAGATAACAAATAAATCCATTTCTTTGGATAGACATCTGCTCAAATATCATCAAATTGCATCTAATAACAATCATTATCATTAATTTGTCTATCATCATATTCCTTGCAAACATCACAAGCAATCTAGTAGCATAAGTATCCCAGACATCATGAATATGTCTAGTAACATAACATGGCTATCAATATTGGCACCTCAAATAAAGGGAACAGATCTATATCATAACTAGAACTAAGATCATAATACAATGAACTACATCGACATGATTAGCAGTTTAAGCATTTCTAATTACATAGGCATGGCTAGCAATATTAAACATAGCTAGCAACAACATCTTAACCATCAGTGTCGATATATTTTCAACATATGCATATTTACAAAATGAGCATAACTACAGCATAAGCATATCTACTATCTCTTATTGTAATATACATGATCTCAGTGAAAAGAAAGCAAACAAGGGTTATCATCCAATATGAAGCGATGTGCATAACCCTAAACAAATATGCTAGATGGATGTCTTACATCTTTTATTACACCCTGGGGAATTTGAATCGTACTATTCAAAGTCCAACCGACCCCTGTGAAGGGCTATACAGTTCTGTACAAGATCTACGAGTGCCAGTATCTTAATATCTCTTCCCCTTGGTCAGTACGAGTAAAAAGGCAGTGACATATCAGTCAAAGCTACCACCACAACAACATATAGTCCTATAAATAGCCCACCTTAGTACATGTCACGACGCTAGCATCTAGGGTATTCAAACCCAATCATTGAGGTACAACCACAGTTTTCGTCTAATCACATCATGTTATAATCACCAAGACACGACTGCAACCGTTCTCAATCACATCAGATTTATGAGGCATGACCATAGCCAACCTCCACAATCTACATTGTGGATGACAAGGATATATCCTCAACCTGCCACCCCTACATACTCAACAATATGCACTCTAAGTTTCCCTTAGGAATACTCATTTCATCATCCAGCAAGTGTTGACACTGAAGATGGCTCTACCGCATAGGGTCATACATGATTAGAGTTGCACTTGATTAGTTATGCCAATTGGGTGAATTAAGGTTGCATCAAACAAGTGGATATACAAGCCCTAATTTACTTCTAGCAAGCATATAAATATCACAACTTTTAAAAGATATAAAACGTATGAAATATAATTTCTCATCTCATCATCACATGGTACTATTCACTTTCCATTCATGAGACGACACTAGTCATCATACTATCACAAGATATAAATCCTTTTCACAATATCACATGGTATCAACTATTCTCAACATAAGAGGATTACACCTCATTCAGGGCTCAACCATGCCCAAAGGTCACTAATACCATCATACTATCACAGGATATAAATCCTTTTCATAATATCACAGGGTATCAACCCTTATCAACACAAGAGGATTACACCTCATTCAGGGCTCAACCATGACCAAATGTCATTAAGACCATCATACTATTCCCTACAAGATCATCATTATATTTGCATGCCTTATAACAAGGCTCAACAATGTCACTTACATATAATATACTGGATCAACACAATATTGCATTAATGATCTAGAAGATATTCATAAACAATCATAGTAGGGTTATATTAACACATTCCTTTATTACATCAACATGCAAGGAATCTAGATATGATTAACACTCATCATATTCATAATGCACATGTTTAGCATAAGAAAGTGTCAACCATGTGGCTATGATAACCACCCATTAACACATTAAGGTTATGATCATGTTCACGAGGTTATTCCACCATCATTCCATCATATAAGAATGTTAAACATGAATACTCATCTTTGTCTATTTGCATTAGAGTTAGGTTCAACATGATAAATTATAACAATGTTACTAATCAACACTTATGGCCAAACCCTAACTCACGACATCCCCATTGGATCATGGATGCATAAGGTGAGGCATCACCATCACATTCCATACTATTCTCAAATATGAACCCACACATAAATCAATGTGTAACCATTAGGTGACAACATACTAAGGTTTCAACAATAATAAGAGAGTACTCCATGATTGTATTAATCAATCAAGGACTATTCATACTCAATTACAATCATTTAGTTATATTAAAGCTAGGTATAACAGGATATACCTAATTAGGGATACATATCAACACAATATGGTTATCATACATTCTATTCATATGAGTGAATAGGTAAGACGACCTTATTAAGGGTAACCCTCCATTTGATCCATCATCTTTCAACCCATATCACCATACCACCATGTCACCCAGAACCATTGGATGTTTAAAAGGTAAGATCATTGGTTGTTTACATAAGTATACACCTTGGATAAACCACCTATGAAGTCCTTGAGTTGTTCTCTAGAAAGAGTCACCATTTAACCCTAGACATCCCTTGATTAACAAAACAAAAAGTTCCATTGAGACTAGGGTAAAACCCACAATCAACTGTTCATTTAAAATAATCCATCCATTATCAACAAGTAAGCTCCTTAAGTTTATCATATAAAGGAAACCATATAAATCACATTATTAGGGCCAACATATTACATTAGACATCATTCCACTTTATTGGAGGAATAAACATTAGATCTTGACCATTGGGTCAAGTTCATATGTTAAAACCATCAATTACAGTATAGGTCCGACCATTGCATCAAGTGACCCAAGAAACAATTCGTCTAAGACTTAATTGATGCTACAACTATATGATTAACTCACCATAGGTTTTGGAGATCTGATACACCATCATTAGTGACCATTAAGTCACCATAGGTTGTTAGATCAACACTAAATTCATTAATTAGCATCGAATATTAAGCTAATGGCATCATTGATTGATAACATTATTAGGGTACTTAATGGTTGATCATTAAACTTCTAATTGATCCAAAACCTGACCAAAGGGGGTGATCATAGGTTGTCACCATCATCTGACACATTTGATCTTGACCATCCATTGTCATGAAGACAACACCATAGGGTTGTTGCAATGGTACCATCATCGGGTCATGGGTTTATAGAAGAAATCAGCTTTAAACCCTAAATCTGACCATTGGTTGATAACTGCTTAGCACCATATGTTGTCAAAATAACCTGATACAAGTCATATTATACCTTAGTGATAACGTACACATGATCACAGGTTCATCTAGAACTGAAATCAGAATAGGAAACATTCTAAAATCGAAATCCAAGTCAAGCATAGCTTTTTAGTGCACGGGTCATCATTTTCAAGCAAGAACATGAGCTAGCAAGCTTATGGTAAGCAATAAACATGGAGCAAGTTATAAAACTTACCTCTAATGAGAAGATGAAATCCCAAACAGAAGAAAACTCGAGCATGTAGGGTATAAAATCCAAGCATACGTTGTGAACTCGTCCATCTAGCACCTTTCTTCATCAAATGAGCAAACCCTAAGCATAAGGAGCAAGAAAGGTAGGTTTTAGAGCATTAGAGCAATTTCTACCATGGAACAGAATGGTTCCATCCTGGAGAAAGGTAGGAGGAAGGATAAAAAAGAAATAAACCAAAGAAAGAAGGGGATTCTTACTCTTCATTACCTTGGTATCCACCTCATGTGATATAAGGAACTCACATCATTATCTCATCCACTTTTACCAACATAACAAATATCAAGACATATAAGAGGAGTCTTCCTAATTATTGGAAGGCTCCAAAGCAAAATCATCATAAACTTTATGATCTTAGAATCGTAGTCCAAACAACCTTATGCTATAATAAGCTATCCACCCTCATGTTTGCTGTGAATCCACACGTACCAAGTGGAAATGATCCACTTGAAAGTTGTGCCCTAGAAAGGAAAGACACAAAGGGAAACACACTTCCCACACCATAGTAGTATTTTTCAAGGGTCACTAGCAAAAAGGTAACCAATTCTATTTTCATTATGCAGGTTACAATTTCTTATGTATCATTTTACCATTTTCATTTCGGGTTCCTTGTCATTATCATAGGAATCATCATGATTAACATATCTCATTACTCCTTCCTTGATGACTATTTATCACACTTGGTATGTTCTCTGGTCTTATTATAATTTTCAACCACTTATCGATAGGTAAATCATCATATTCCACGTTTTCTTCATTAAATTGGGATCATCTCCATTAATTTCTTTCTCATGCCATGTTGATTTTTCATTAACACTTTCTTACACACATAGGTTGGTCTGAGATTAACTCAGGTTCCATCTTATTTCTTTGACATTGTTCTCATTCATCTTCCCATTTTGTACTTGTTATAGGAGTTCTCTCTATATTATGTGGATTTCATACCTTGATTCACTTTATAAGCATAGACTTGTCTATCTTTTACTTTATTATCTTCTTGAATCAAATCTTCAAGAAGTCCTCTTTTCCTTATTTGTATTCAGATTTAGATTTCATGGTGTTGTATCTTTCTCTTATATTTACCAAACATTTAAGTTTTGATAGATAATGATGCAATTCTCATCTTCTTTAAGGTAGGCTTGAGATATTCACACCATGATATCTTATTCGTTATGCTCTTTAGATTGTCTCAAAATGACTACTTGATCATAGTAATAAGAAAGATAACAATCTAAGAGTTCCATACTTACCTTTCTTTAATAATTGAATACATGGTCAGGGCACCCAAATACCGAGATTAGGTTGTATGCACCATAGTTTTATGTCATATTCCTAATTTTGACATCATCCTAGTCCTAAGTCCTAGTGTCCCTGTAGACTCAGTGAACCTAAAGCTCTGATACCAACTTGTGAGAACCTGTTACTCTAAACGAGATTACTCAAAACATAAAACATAATCAATCACTAATTAATCACATACCCAAAAATATGGGTAAATTAAAACCGATTTCAACATCAACACCCGGTCAAAAACATTTTCATAAGAGTCCAACATATTTCTTTTATCCATACTATGACAAGAATTTGATACAAATTGTTCTATCACCTTATCCACAACATATATACACAGGATAACAATATGTGTATATGCCACACAAACAAGCATTAACATGCTAATAAAATTCCGATTCATTTGAAACACCATACACAAACTTTTCCTTCCCGGACCTGAGAGTACAAGGATGACTCTAGGACACACTAGACATCTAATAAACTTTCTCAAAGATTCATTACTATATCTCCTTTTTGCTGCCACAAGTTTATTTTCGTCACTTCCAATTACCTAAAAAGATGTGGCGAACCACAAGGGTGAGACCCATGTCCCAACAAGAGATATAACCTCCAATAATGCTAATTGATTACAACATTTTAAATAGTAGATAACGAAGCAGTTGGAGTATATAATAATCAATTGAATAGATTGAATAGTTCAAGTATGCTAAACAGATTAAGCAATTAATCTTAGCAACAAGTATGACCATCAATGTATATATAGATAACAAATAAATCCATTTCTTTGGATAGACATCTACTCAAATATCATCAAATTGCATCTAATGCCAAATATTATCATTAATTTGTCTATCATCATATTCCTTGCTAACATCACAAGCAATTTAGTAGCATAAGCATCCCTGACATCATGAATATGTCTAGTAACATAACATGGCTATCAATATTGACATCTCAAATAAAGGGAATAGATCTATATCATAAGCAGAACTAAGATCATAACACAATGAACTACATAGGCATGATTAGTAGTTTAAGCATTTCTAATTACATAGGCATGGCTAGCAATATTAAACATAGCTAGCAGCAACATCTTAACCATCAGTGTCAATGTATTTGACAACATATGCATGTTTACAAAATTATCATAACTACAGCATAAGCATAACTACTATCTCTTATTGTACTATACATGATCTCAGTGAAAAGAAAGCAAACAAGGGTTATCATCCAATATGAAGCATTGTGCATAACCCTAAACAGATATGCTAGACGGTTGTCTTACATCTTTTATTATGCCCTAGGGAATTTGAACCGTACCATTCAAAGTCTAGCCAACCCTTATGAAGGGCTATTTGGTTCCGTACAAGATTTAGGAGTGTCGGTAACCTAAGATCTCTTCCCCTCGGTCAGTACGAGTAAAAAGGCAGTGACATATCAGTCAAAACTGCCACCACAACGACATATAGTCATGTAACTAGCCCACCTTGGTACATGTCACAATGCTAGCATCTACGGTATTCAAACCCAATCACTGAGGTACAACCGCAGTTGTCCTCTAATCACATCATGTCATAATCACCGAGACATGACCTTAACCATTCTCAATCACATCAGATGTATGAGGCATGACCATAGCCAACCTCCACAATCTACATTGTAGATGACAAGGATATATCCTCAACCTATCACACCCTCATACTCAACAGTATGCGCTCCAAGTTTCCCTTAGGAATACTCATTTCACCATCTAGCAAGTTCTGACACTGAAGATGGCTCTACAGCACAGGGCACTACATGATTAGAGTTGCACTTGATTAGTTATGCCAATTGGGTGAATCAAGGTTGCATCAAACAAGTAGACATACAAACCCTAATTCACTTCTAGCGAGCATATAAATATCACAACTTTTAAAAGATATAAAATGTGTGAAACATAATTTCTCATCTCATCATCACAAGGTACCATTCACTTTCCATTCATGAGACCACACTAGTCATCATACTATTACAAGATATAAATCCTTTTCATAATATCACATGGTATCAACTCTTATCAACTTAAGATGATTACACCTCATTCAGGGCTCAACCATGGCCAAAGGTCATTAAGACCATCATACTATCACATGATATAAATCCTTTTCAAAATATCACATGGTATCAACCCTTATCAACACAAGAGGATTACACCTCATTCAGGGCTCAAAAATGCCCAAAGGTCATTAAGACCATCATACTATTCCCTGCAAGATCATCATTATCTTTGCATGCCTTATAACAAGGCTCAACTACATCACTTACATATAATACACCAGATCAACACAATATTTCATTAATGATCTAGGAGATATTCATAAACAATCATAGTAGGGTTATATTAACATTAAGAACAATCCTTTATTACATCAACATGCAAGGAATCTAGATATGATTAACACTAATCATATTCATAATGCACATGTTTAGCATAAGAAAGTATCAACCATGTGGCTATGATAACCACCAATTAACACATTAAGGTTATGATCATGTTAAGGAGGTTATTCCACCATCATTCTGTCATATAAGAATGGTAAACATGAATACTCGTCTGTATCTATTTGCATTAGAGTTAGGTTCAACATGATAAATTATATCAATGTTACTAATCAACACTTATGCCCAAACCCTAACTCACGACATCCCCATTGGATCATGGATGCATAATGTGAAGCATGACCATCACATTCCATATTATTCTCAAGTATGAACCCTCACATAAATGAATGTGTAACCGTCAGGTGATAGGATACTAAGGTTTCAACAACAATAAGAGAGTACTCCATGATTATATTAATCATTCAAGGACTATTCATACCCAATTACCATCATTTATTTATATTAAAGCTAGGTATAACAAGCTATACCTCATTAGGGTTACATATCAACACAATATGGTTATCATCCATTCTATTCATATGAGTGAATAGGTAAGACTACCTTATTAAGGGTAACCCTCCATTTGTTCCATCATATTTCAACCCATATCACCATACCACTATGTCACCCAGAACTATTGGATGTTTAAAAGGTAAGATCATTGGTTGTTTACATAAGTAAACTCCTTGGATAAACCACCTATGAAGTCCTTGAGTTGTGCTCTAGAAAGAGTCACCATTTAAACCTAGACATGTGACGACTCGGTTACTAATCAAGCCATCACCAATAAAAATACATAATCCTCATGAATCAGAATTAATAAAAACCACTAAATATTAAAACCATTTTGCACATAGATCCCTGTCCAGTAAGCTTTTACATAAGGGACCAAAGCTTTACATACAGACAGTTCATGGCATACATTTAGTATGGTGTCTCTTCTCGAGGATAAAAAGTATCAGTTGCTTTACTCTGAAATATATACAACATCGTTATAAAAACCTCGAGATAAGCAAACCAAAATCTCAAGTTGTTCGTGAAAACTACTAAGAACTATCTCCCAAGGACCTGAGTGTACAGAGACGACACATAGACATCTGCCTACAAAACCCTGATAGACAGCGTACTCAACCTGAAATACTAGTGCTATTCTTGATGACACGATCCTTCTTCTACAACTTGGTTCCTAGTCCCACATCCGTGACCACCTAAAAAAATTTGGATCACACGAGGTGAGATTATTGTCCCAACGAGAGATATAACTCTCTGGAAGCAATATTATTATCATAGAATATAATATAAAACTGAACTGCATGTATTCTATTTGTTTAACAGATGTATCTTCAAGTACCAAACAAGGATGTTGATAGCAGATCTATAAATAATCTTTTGCTTGAATAGGAATATGAAGAACATGTATAACATCTATCTATCAAGATGTATAAAAGTAATAAGGCATAAACCAATGTTTCTGTATTTTGTCCTTAAACAAATATACTACACGACTGATTACATGTTCACATTCATACTTATGCCCAGAGGAGATGAGATATACCGCTCATACTCCAACTGACCACTAGTAAGTCAAAATCGGTACCATACAAGGTCAATGGCAGAGCCGGCTATCAAGACCTTCACCTTTCTCGGCCAGTACAAGAACACTTAGGTAACATTTAGGTTTAGCATGACATCTTGTGTCTGTTGTGATTATCTATGCCGTGGTATAGCGACATCTTCGCCATAGAGTTACTTCCGTAGCATGTACTCTCTTCAGGAGAAGACCACTTAGCTTTCGCGGATTATCGGGATGACCACGAAGCGATCCTATTTTGATTTTTATCAGGAAGTACACTGAGCAACCTGATGTATTTAGGGAGTCCACTGAGCACCCTTATTTAGTTTGGGAGTCCACTGAGCACCCTTATATTATTGCATATTCAAAAACATGTGTTCTGAGTAAAAACTTGTTTCACCATTCAACAAATGCTGACACGAAATGGATCTATGGTCTGGGAAACTACATGATAATATTCATCTTGCTTAATTAAGTGCATTACTGTATCTTTTAGCATCAATCAAGTTACAAACAAGATTTACATCAAATGCTACAAAGAAAAGCATAATTGTATTTATTAAATACTTTCATATTCCTTGAGTCACATAGTTATCTTAGAATCTCAATCACACTTGGATATTCAACCCTGAATTCATCATTGAGTACTGTCACCACTTAGCAGATGATCATTACCTCTAGGTCATCAAACCCAAGTATTTATTCACATAGTCCACATAGCTCATTGCATTGTTTCACATAACAACATAGTTCTTACTTGGCCATGCTCATCGCCTTAAGATACTTGCATGATTATTATATCATATTATAAACAATTTCAAACACATGTCTATAAGATACTAAGGAACACATCCTCTTTTATGAATTAGGGTTATAGTCAACCAATTAGGGTTTCAAGATCTCATTAGTAAGATTATATCTTAACTCATACTCTACTCTTCTTAGGAGTATTATAGAAGGTTAAACTTATAGTCATCTTTCCATTCTTAATTTCTTTTTCATTCTTACTAAGATGTAGGTTACTTAATTCACATCTTTAAGGTAGACTCATCATTATCATGTTGAGTTAAACATATTCATCACTTGGACAAGCTCACTGATTAATGACATGCCTACCATATCAAGTAGTATGATTTATAATGTCATCCTAATGTATTTGGAAATGCATATATTCAATTAATCACACGGTGAAACCACATCCTCTTATCGGGTATAGGGCATATCCCTTATCACCATATCGTGTAGTCATGTTAGTTAGGTATCATTTTACCTTTCTCATCTTAAGTCCACTTCATATCGTGTAGTAGGGTACACCATATTGGGCATGTCCATATCTCATGTATATATTATTATATTGTTTCTACTCCTTAGTTGGTTATGTCAACTCTCAATTTGAACTCCCATATTGGTCTTCCATCATATCGGTTTGTCTCTTAGATTTCCATATCGGGCTCTGTCTTGGATTTCTGTATCGGGCTTCATCTTGGATTTCTATATGGGGCTCCATCTTGAATTTCTATATCGGGCTCCATCTTGGGTTACCATATCGTGCACTCACATTGGACTTGCCATATGTTGGATATTGTATCGTGATCTCATGTTGGACATTATATTGGTTTTCACCATATTGGTTTATCTCATAGGTTCACCATATCGGGTAAGTGTATTGGGCAACATATCGGTCATAGGTGTTGGGCACCATATCGGGCATAGGTATTGGGCACCATATCGGGTACCCATGTTAATTGATACCTCATGACCATATCATGTGCCCATTACTAATAAGAACCTTGAAATCAAATCATAACAAGTTGATTACCAAGTTGTTCTTTTAACCCTAACACCTAGTAAAAGGGTATATCAAGTTTCAAAGATCAAAAACATATTGGGCTTCTAGGTTTCTGCTCATATCGGGAAAAGGTATTCCTTTTACCTTGTATCATGTACAAGGTGGTAGATAGGAGTCCTCCATATTGTTCATAGAACCTATGATGACCTATCTCCATATCGAGTAAGTCTCCATGTTGGATCCCATATCGGTTGTCCTAAGTCTTCAACCCATGTCGGGTTGTAAGATCTTCAACCCATCTCGGGTTGTTCAAGAGTGATCAACTCATATCGGGTATTCAATGATGATGTCATCATCATCAATCCTCAAGATCATTAATTGGTTCAAACTATGGATAATATTCCTAATTACATATTGGAACTCATGATTATATCAATTGATCATAGGAAGTCCTAATTTTGCAAATATTCAAAAAATTTAATAATATTGAAGAATCGATAATAATATTGAAGGGTTTGAGTTATACAACCCGCCTCTTGAAGACTTTCCAAGCTTCAAGCTTCACTCCACATGTTCCAAGGTTGAAGATGAGACTTCTCCAAGCTCCAAGACTTGAACTCCAAGCTCTTGCACGATATCACCTCGCTTGGTTGCTTCAACCTTCTTTGGCTGATATCTCTTCTCCTTGGCCGATACCACTTAACTCTCTTCACTATGGGCGACACAAGAGAGGGTGTTGCACGATACAAGAGGAAGGGCACTTGCTAGATCTGAAAATATTGCCAACAAATGAATGTTAAGGTATTTATACTTGAGGTTTATAGAAAAGACTATAATAGGTGTCATTATCCTAAGGTACTTCATGCCACCTAGCCATGCAAGGTCGACACATGCTCTTTCATGCGTGCCACTTATTATCTAGCCATGCAAAAATAAAAGTCCAAGGGTAAAATGGAAGACAAGGATCGGCTCTTGAGTTGTCCTCTAGGGCAAGCTTTCTTCCACTATCTTATTATTATATTCAACTCCATCATTTCCAAGTCAAAAGCAAATTGATGCTTCAACATTTCCTTGAAGTGACTTGCCCATCATGGGTCAAGCCAAATCTCCAAAAACCGATAGGATGCTCTCCTTATGGTTCTATGGCCAATAGGGACTCCTTTCCTAAGTCCACAATTGTAACATCCCTGACTTGGGTTATGAATTAACCCTAGATTGTTTTTCTTAAAAACGTTAAGAAGATTCTTAATCTTATCTTGTGAAAAGTAATTAGGGCTCATGAGAAACTTATGTTTCAATTTTGGTCCTGTTTGAACAATGTTGAAGCAATGTTTGCTTATTTTGGACCAAAGTGCAAATTACCCAAGTTGAGGGGTTAAATTGAAAATGTTGTATGGTAAGATGTTCCTCTGATGTTGAGACATCATAAGAATGAATATGATGTAGTGGTATAGCTTTCACAAGCTCGGGCACCAAGATAAAGCTTGTAAAGCAGTGTTGTGCATTAAAACCTAGTTTTGGTGAAAAGTGCAATTTACCCAAAAACTAGGGTTCAATATGCAAATTACCACTTCAATAAGGTCCCTAATGTTTCTTGGAAACATGTAGAGCAAATAAAATGAGATGGGTGCCTCATTTGAATTAAGTTGGAGGAGAGAGAATCTTGATATTAAAATAATCAAGATTAATGCCTAATTGAAACCCTAATTTGATTTAGGGCAAAAATGAATAAAAATAATTGAAGGGCTTTCAACCAAAATGTTTTGGGTTGATTTTGAATAAGGATGAACGTTCCTTTGCCAAGATAAGGAACGAAAATATCCTAAGTAGGTGAAATTCCACTCACCTTATTATAAGAAAAAGAAAACCCACTCACATATGGATATTAATATAATAAGCATTAAGGTGCTTAATTTGATTTTCTTTAAATCAAGGATAATGAAGGAGAATTAAAGGCAAAAGAAGGTGTCTCGTCCTTAAGGGATTTGAGGGGGAAGAGGCGGCCATATTTTTGGAATTTAATGCATTTTAATAATGCATTTTCTCTCTCATCAATTTCCTTATAAAAGTGCCTTTTTCAAGCCAAATGAAAGGCTATTTCGGATTTTCTTCTTTCCCTTGCTTGCAAAACCGACCAAGGAGCTAGGAAGGAGCAGGGAGCACGTCCCCAACCTGTGGGTGAGCCCTTGACCTTCGTTCTCCTTAATTTCATGGTGGAAATCGAAAATAAATTATGGATTCCTTCTTATTTCGATCTCCTCTTCAACCCTAGCCAACTTTTGCAATCAAAAGCTTGAGGACGAGCCTAGGGGGAGTTACAAGAGCTTCATCCACCATTAATAGCGTGAGCTTGGAGCTTTGGAGCTCAATTGGAGGCGGGTTTTATAACTCAAACCCTTAAACATTGTTATTGCATCAATTCTCTATGCTTTGTTGATTGATTTCTTCAATTTGATGCACTCTTGTTTCTTGCTGCAATTTCCATCAAGAACGGTTGCTGTTCTTGGTTGTTCGAAGGAAGGGGATTATGACATCATCCTAGATGCTTATCCAAAGAAAATTACCAAGCAAAACCGTTTTGATAGCTACTTCAAATCGTTTTAATTTGATTGGCTATGCGGTTTCAGCAAACCGTTTAAGGGCAAACGGTTTGAGACCGTTTGGGAGCAAACGGTCTCAAGACCGTTTGAGATGGTTGACCAAGTGTTGACCGTTTGGGAATTTTGTTCCTAATTATGTAGGCTGATAACCCTCCAAATTTGAGGTATTAACTCCAAGGGAATCGAGAGTTAAAGGCCAATCAATTAGGCAGTCGAATTGAATTAAGTGCTGATTTTCAACCTGATTAACTTGACCTGCTTGGGCAAACGGTCTCAAGACCGTTTGAGTGCGTTGACCAAGCGTTGACCGTATGAGATTTTTGATCCTAATTATGTTGGCTAATGACTCACCAAGGTTTATGGGTTAACTCTCAAGGAATCGTGAGTTGAAGCCTAATCAATTAGGGAAACCTAATTGGATTAAGTGCTGATTTTCAACCTGATTAACTTGACCTGCTTGGGAAAACGGTCTCAAGACCGTTTGAGTGCGTTGACCAAGCGTTGACCGTATGCGATTTTTGATACTAATTATGTTGGCTAATGACTCACCAAGTTTTATGGGTTAAATCCCAAGGAATCGTGAGTTGAAGCCTAATCAATTAGGGAAACCTAATTGGATTAAGTGCTGATTTTCAACCAGATCAACTTGACCTGCTTGGGAAAACGGTCTCAAGACCGTTTGAGTGCGTTGACCAAGCGTTTAACGTAAGAGATTTGTGTTCATAATGATGTTGGTTAATGACCCTCCAAATTTGAGGGGTTAATTCCAAAGGGATCATGAGTTGAAGACTAATCAATTAGGAAAACCCTAATTGAAAATAGTGCTGAAATTCCAATGAGTTAAGTTGAGATTTTGGGTTGATTAGCCCAAATGGTCTCAAGACCGTTTGGGGATCACCCAAACGGTCTCAAGACCGTTTGGGGATCACCCCAAGACCGTTTGGAGGTCTGGGGTCAAGTATAGTTGACCAATTGGAGGTCCAAAGGTACCAAATCATACTGCAACTAAATGCTGATTTGTTGATCAACTCGATAGACCAATCCATGATGAATTTTCACTAGAGTCCAAAGGTTGGATGGGCAAACGGTCTCAAGACCGTTTGGAGGTCATCCAAACGGTCTCAAGACCGTTTGGTGGTCACCCAAGACCGTTTGGAGGTCTAGGGTTGAGTATAGTTCAGTGGTTGAAGGTCTAAAGATATCAAGTTGATCTGCAATAGATTGCTGATTTGGTGAGCACTTTAATGAACCAAACCCTAATTAGATTGCTTGGATTGGAGTGATATGATGGGCAAACGGTCTCAAGACCGTTTGGAGCTCATCCAAACGGTCTCAAGACCGTTTGGTGGTCACCCAAGACCGTTTGGAGGTCTAGGGTTGAGTATGGTTAGGTGTTTGAAGGTCTAAAGGTACCAAGCTGTTATACAATGCAATGCTGATTTGGTGATCAATCCAATGATCCAAACCTTAATTGGATGGCTTGGATTTGAGTGATATGATGGGCAAACGGTCTCAAGACCGTTTGGAGGTCATGCAAACGACCTCAAGACCGTTTGGGGTCAGGTCATACCCAACTTGGATGATGGTTCAATGGTTTCAAAGCAACTAGTCTTACATTGATTAGTGTTGTTGAATCATCGATTCCAAACCCTAATTCAATTGAATCAAACCCTAATTGATGACCAATTGAGGGTTAATTAAGGGTCAAATAAGTTGAAGGTTGACCTATTTAAACTCAATTGAAGTATGGGTATAGGTCCAATTGATGATTGGTTCCATGAATCCAATGATTGAAGGAATCAACATTGGAAACCCTAATTCAATTGGATACCTTATGTCATTAAAGGTCCAATGGATCAAACCTTTTTGAAAACCTAATGTGATTAGGTGGGAGATACCTTTAATGGTACTAGTCATTAATGCATAACAAATGCATGGATCCAATACATGATGTAAACCCTAATTGAGGCCGATTTCATGTATAACCCTATTAAGAGGTTGCCTACATGTGAAATCACTAATTAGGATGAATAGTAAACCCTAATTCCTTTGGATACCTTATGTAATGGAGGTCCAATGTGATGATGAATGTACTATTGATCCAATGATGGTTAGTAATGTTAACCAATGAAGGAACAAAGGTTAAAACCCTAATAGTACCTAAGTGATTAGTGTCAATTAAGGGATGAACCCTAATTGCTGATAAGATCAATGACTTGGTACACTATGTAAATCATAGTTGTATGTACTTGATTGAAGGGTTGATATGACCTAATCAAGTTAAGAAGCTGATAGCATGAATTCATACATGAATATGAATCATGTGGTGTATAAGGGTTATGATCCTTAATCAAAGGGATCATGAAACCCTAAACATGAACATAAACCCTAATTGATAGGGTTATTGAATTCAACCCTAGTTGAGGGTGATTCCATGTGAAACCCTAGTTGAGGGTGATTCCATGTGAAACCCTAGTTGAGGGTGATTCCATGTGAAACCCTAGTTGAGGGTGATTCCAAGTGAAACCCTAATTGAGGGTGCATCCATGTGGAACCCTAGTTGAGGGTGATTTCATGAGAAACCCTAATTGGGAATGCATCCCTAATTGCTTATAGGACCAATGACTTGGTACCCTATGTTAATCATAGTTGTATGCATATGATTGAAGGGTTGATGTGACCTAATCAAGTTGAAAGGATCAAATAATAGAATTCATATATAAATATGATTCATGTGATGATCCTATGTAGCACGACCGTGCAACGCAGCACGGCCGTGGCGACTTTACTCAGCATGACCGTGCAAGGTAGCACGGCCGTGGTAGCTTTACTTTGCACGATCGTGCAAGGTAGCACGGTCGTGGTGGTCTATGCTTGACTTAGAGCTGAATTGAAAGTGACCTAACATGGTCGTTTTGTTAATTCTCAACTTAAGGATGAGAGAGATACTCAAACCTTGTGATGATAATCATTTAATGATAATTGATGAGAATAAATAAGTATGAGTGAATACTTATGGTATAAATGTTGGCTCCTAGATGTGGGGAGCAATGAACTAGGGTTTGATCATTGATAATATGATCTTGAAAACCTAAATGGTTAATAATGGAAAACCCTATTCTTAATGAAGGGTAATGATATGTGAGAGAAAGCCCTAATTGATGGTAAACCCTAACCCTGGTAAGGGAATAGTGGTGTTACCCTGTATTGCATGATGTGTTGTAAACCTGATAAGTCTATTATCATGTGTGACAATCATGCAGGTTTCATGAGTTGATGATCATAGCCAGGTATGAGCTATGATGTTTATTTGATAAGAATTGATTGGCCATATGTGCCATTATGTTTTTGTTACTGAGAAAGAAGTAACAAGATGAGTTGGGCTTGTAAGCCTTTGTTTTAAGTTGTTGCCTAGTGAGAGGTGACAAGATGTGAATGGCCTTGTATGCCATGTGAATAAAGTTGTTGCCTAGTGAGAGGTGACAAGATGTGAATGGCCTTGTGTGCCATGTGAATAAAGTTGTTGCCTAGTGAGAGGTGACAAGATGTGAATGGTTTTGTGAGCCATGTGAATAAAGTTGTTGCCTAGTGAAAGGTGACAAGATGTACAGTGTTCTGATGATCCATGTGTGAGGATTAAGGGTAATACCCTTGAATTATTAATACATTGTTTTTGCATGGTATTGATAGATAATTGATGTACTGCTATTATATGTGCTAACCATGCAGGTATTATGAGATGATGACCATAGCCAGGTATGAGCTATGATGTATTATTAGTTTGAATTGTTAATTGGGCCTTGTGTGCCATAATATACCTTGTGCCTGGTAAGAGGTGGCAAGAGAATTAATGTGCATCAAGTGCCATGATGGATGCTTGTGTAGCAAGTATCATACTTACCTTGGTCAAATGACCTAAAGGTGTTAGTTACCTGAGAAAGAGGTAATAGTGCTCAAGTGATGAACAAAGGGTTTGAATACCCAGGATTTCATGGTTATGGTATTGAAATTGAGAATGGATGAGAAGCCCCAGTGTTGAAATGAGGGATTAAGATCCCAACACCTTGTGAAAAGAGTATGGCTACGGGCCATGACTCCACAATGATAATGCCAGGCTTTAGTCATATGATCTAAGCCTGAAGAGAGTTAATGCAGTGATAATGATTCTGTAGTTTGAATAGATGTTATACATGTTCTTCATATTCATTAAAGGAATAGTAACATGTTTATTCTATCAAGTTACAGTTGCAATGCTTTTGATATAGAATAATGATTTAATCTGTTAGACATCAAAATATCTACTGTCAAATAAATATGATTTCCCTATTCACATTTATCTTATTAAGTTGCAATAATAATGTTTCTGGCGGAGAGTTATATCTCTCGCTGGGGCAATTTTTATAATTGTCTCACCCCCGTGGGAACCACATTTTTAGGTGTACGCAGACGAGGAGACAGGAATCCTTCAGGAGGTGAAGGACACCAGCAGTATCAGGGACAGCAGTAAAGTCTCAGGTGGAGACATTGACTGTCATGTCATGTTCAGATGTATATAGAAGTCCTATGTGTCGTCTCTGTACTCTCAGGTCCTTGGAGTAGTAGTTAATGATTTCGAGATTTTGGCTTAGTGCCTCGAGGGTTTTATACTACCTGTGTACAGTTAAGACAGAGTAGTTAATGTTTGTATTCCTCGAGAAGTAAAAGTACATGAGATGTATATATATGAACCAGGATGTAAAGTTTTACTTTGGTTCTGAATGAAAGAGTTTTCCTATGAATGGATCCCTTTGCAAAAAGTTTTAATTTTTAGTGATTTTCGCTAATCCGCTGCTTGATGAACGCTTCCGCATTAGTTAATCTTGTTTTCGCGAGACGATCGTCACAATTTAGTGGTATCAGAGCTCTAGGTTCGCTGAGTCTACAGAGACATAGGACTAAGTTGTTGAGTCTGTGTTAGTGTCCTCCAGTATACCCTATAATGATTTCTGCTTGTGTAGAAAAAGGGTAAAGTTTAAAATGACTGGAGAACACAAGAAACACATTGCTGAGGGCAATGTTGTTGCACCAAGATGAGGTGCAAGGGATCATACGAGAATAGTATGAGTGCCTGAGAATCCCCATTAAGACCTGATCAGGATAGAGAATCCTATGATCATGCTCTTATTGGGCAGATTAGGGCAACAGTAATGCATATAGTGGACTGGATACTAGCCTTACAACCTAGATTATCAGTCCTTAATATAGAAAGTTTGAGCTTTAAAAGAGTTCCTAAATGACTTAGTCATGTTGGAACAAGGGAAAATCGTGTGTGTATAATGATATGAAAAGCAAAGAATATGATAGCATGTAAGTGCATACTACTTGATCTCAATATTGGTAAACCCTGGCCAGGTATACAACTATTGATGATAAAGTGAGTATGGAAACTCTTAGATTGGTATCTTTTTGATTGCCCTGATCAAGCAATCATTCTGAAACAATCTAGAGAGTATAATGAAAACAAAAGGGAAGAGCTATGTGAACATTCCCAACTAATAGGAAGAGCTATGTGAACATTCCTAATCAAAAGGGAAGAGCTATGTGAACATTCCCAACTAATAGGAAGAGCTATGTGAACATTCCTAATCAAAAGGGAAGAGCTATGTGAACATTCCCAACTAATAGGAAGAGCTATGTGAACATTCCTAATCAAAAGGGAAGAGCTATGTGAACATTCCCAACTAATAGGAAGAGCTATGTGAACATTCCTAATCAAAAGGGAAGAGCTATGTGAACATTCCCAACTAATAGGAAGAGCTATGTGAACATTCCTAATCAAAAGGGAAGAGCTATGTGAACATTCCCAACTAATAGGAAGAGCTATGTGAACATTCCTAATCAAAAGGGAAGAGCTATGTGAACATTCCCAACTAATAGGAAGAGCTATGGGAACATTCCTAATCAAAAGGGAAGAGCTATGTGAGCATTCCCAACTAAAAAGGGAAGAGCTATGTGAACATTCCCAACTAATAGGAAGAGCTATGTGAACATTCCTAATAAAAAGGGAAGAGCTATGTGAACATTCCCAACTAAAAAGGAAAAGCTATGTGAACATTCCTAACTAAAAGGAAAAGCTATGTGAACATTCCCAATTAAAAGGGAAAGCTATGTGTCATCCCCAACAAAAAGGGAAGAGCTATGTGTCATTCCCAATCAAAAAGGGAAAGCTATGTGTCATCCCCAACAAAAAGGGAAGAGCTATGTGTCATTCCCAATCAAAAAGGGAAAGCTATGTGTCATCCCCAACAAAAAGGGAAGAGCTATGTGTCATTCCCAATCAAAAAGGGAAGAGCTATGTGTCATTCCCAATCAAAAAGGGAAAGCTATGTGTCATCCCCAACAAAAAGGGAAGAGCTATGTGTCATTCCCAATCAAAAAGGGAAAAGCTATGTGGCATTTCCAACTAATAAGAAGAACTATGTGAACAATCCCAATTACATAGAGTTTGTTAAAGGATTACTGAGTAAATTATCTCTGTTAGATATATATGTCTCTCTTTTGGTATATATTCTTGAGTAATGATTGAAGTATGTTCTTTTATGTTTCTTCCTTTCAATAATATGGACATCATATGTTAGGGGTTTATGCTCTGCATAAACATTGATGAGGTTGAGCTAATGAAAGGAGCTTTGTGTGGAATCACAGAGTTCAGGATATCTCCATGATATTAAGATGATATGTGGAGACTTGAGGGCATGATTAATGAACAATATGTTCCTCCTTTTCTTGGGATTTCGAGGACGAAATCCTTGTTAGGGGTTTATAATTTGTAACATCCCTGACCTGGGTTATGAATTAACCCTAGATTGTTTTTATTAAAAACGTTAAGAATATTCTTAATCTTATCTTGTGAAAAGTAATTAGGGCTCATGAGAAACTTATGTTTCAATTTTGGTCCTGTTTGAACAATGTTGAAGCAATGTTTGCTTATTTTGGACCAAAGTGCAAATTACCCAAGTTGAGGGGTTAAATTGCAAATGTTGTATGGTAAGATGTTCCTCTGATGTTGAGACATCATAAGAATGAATATGATGTAGTGGTATGGCTTTCACAAGCTCGGGCACCAAGATAAAGCTTGTAAAGCAGTGTTGTGCATTAAAACCTAGTTTTGGTGAAAAGTGCAATTTACCCAAAACCTAGGGTTCAATATGCAAATCACCACTTCAATAAGGTCCCTAATGTTTCTTGTAAACATGTAGAGAAAATAAAATGAGATGGGTGCCTCATTTGAATTAAGTTGGAGGAGAGAGAATCTTGCTATTAAAATAATCAAGATTAATGCCTAATTGAAACCCTAATTTGATTTAGGGCAAAAATGAATAAAAATAATTGAAGGGCTTTCAACCAAAATGTTTTGGGTTGATTTTTAATAAGTATTAACGTTCCTTTGCCAAGATAAGGAACGAAAATATCCTAAGTAGGTGAAATTCCACTCACCTTATTATAAGAAAAAGAAAACCCACTCACATATGGATATTAATATAATAAGCATTAAGGTGCTTAATTTGATTTTCTTTAAATCAAGGATAATGAAGGAGAATTAAAGGAAAAGGAAGGTGCCTCGTCCTTAAGGGATTTGAGGGGGAAGAGGCGGCCATATTTTTGGAATTTAATGCATTTTAATAATGCATTTTCTCTCTCATCAATTTCCTTATAAAAGTGCCTTTTTCAAGCCAAATGAAAGGCTATTTCGGATTTTCTTCTTTCCCTTGCTTGCAAAACCGACCAAGGAGCTAGGGAGGAGCAGGGAGCACGTCCCCAACCTGTGTGTGAGCCCTTGACCTTCGTTCTCCTTGATTTCATGGTGGAAATCGAAAATAAATTATGGATTCCTTCTTATTTCGATCTCCTCTTCAACCCTAGCCAATTTTTGCAATCAAAAGCTTGAGGACGAGCCTAGGGGGAGTTACAAGAGCTTCATCCACCATTAATGGCGTGAGCTTGGAGCTTTGGAGCTCAATTGGAGGCGGGTTTTATAACTCAAACCCTTAAACATTGTTATTGCATCAATTCTCTATGCTTTGTTGATTGATTTCTTCAATTTGATGCAGTCTTGTTTCTTGCTGCAATTTCCATCAAGAACGGTTGCTGTTCTTGGTTGTTCGAAGGAAGGGGATGATGACATCATCCTAGATGCTTATCCAAAGAAAATTACCAAGCAAAACCGTTTTGATAGCTACTCCAAATCGTTTTAATTTGATTGGCTATGCGGTTTCAGCAAACCGTTTAAGGGCAAACGGTTTGAGACCGTTTGGGAGCAAACGGTCTCAAGACCGTTTGAGATGGTTGACCAAGCATTGACCGTTTGGGAATTTTGTTCCTAATTATGTAGGCTGATAACCCTCCAAATTTGAGGGATTAACTCCAAAGGAATCGAGAGTTAAAGGCCAATCAATTAGGCAATCGAATTGAATTAAGTGCTGATTTTCAACCTGATTAACTTGACCTGCCTGGGAAAACGGTCTCAAGACCGTTTGAGTGCGTTGACCAAGCGTTGACCGTATGCGATATTTGATCCTAATTATGTTGGCTAATGACTCACCAAGTTTTATGGGTTAACTCCCAAGGAATCGTGAGTTGAAGCCTAATCAATTAGGGAAACCTAATTGGATTAAGTGCTGATTTTCAACCTGATTAACTTGACCTGCTTGGGCAAACGGTCTCAAGACCGTTTTAGTGCGTTGACCAAGCGTTGACCGTATGAGATTTTTGATCCTAATTATGTTGGATAATTACTAACCAAGTTTTATGGGTTAACTCCCAAGGAATCGTGAGATGAAGTCTAATCAATTAGGGAAACCTAATTGGATTAAGTGCTGATTTTCAACCTGATCAACTTGACCTGCTTGGGAAAACGGTCTCAAGACCGTTTGAGTGCGTTGACCAAGCGTTGACCGTATGAGATTTTTTTTCATAATGATGTTGGTTAATGACCCTCCAAATTTTAGGGGTTAATTCCAAAGGGATCATGAGTTGAAGACTAATCAATTAGGCAAACCCTAATTGAAAATAGTGTTGAAATTCCAATGAGTTAAGTTGAGATTTTGGGTTGATTAGCCCAAACGGTCTCAAGACCGTTTGGGGATCACCCCAAGACCGTTTGGAGGTCTGGGGTCAAGTATAGTTGACCAATTGGAGGTCCAAAGGTACCAAATCATACTGCAACTAAATGCTGATTTGTTGATCAACTCGATAGACCAATCCATGATGAATTTTCACTAGAGTCCAAAGGTTGGATGGGCAAACGGTCTCAAGACCGTTTGGAGGTCATCCAAACGGTCTCAAGACCGTTTGGTGGTCACCCAAGACCGTTTGGAGGTCTAGGGTGGAGTATAGTTCAGTGGTTGAAGGTCTAAAGATATCAAGTTGATCTGCAATAGATTGCTGATTTGGTGAGCACTTCAATGAACCAAACCCTAATTAGATTGCTTGGATTGGAGTGATATGATGGGCAAACAGTCTCAAGACCGTTTGGAGCTCATCCAAACGGTCTCAAGACCGTTTGGTGGTCACCCAAGACCGTTTGTAGGTCTAGGGTTGAGTATGGTTAGGTGTTTGAAGGTCTAAAGGTACCAAGCTGTTATACAATGCAATGCTGATTTGGTGATCAATCCAATGATCCAAACCTTAATTGGATGGCTTGGATTTGAGTGATATGATGGGCAAACGGTCTCAAGACCGTTTGGATGTCATCCAAACGACCTCAAGACCGTTTGGGGTCAGGTCATACCCAACTTGGATGATGGTTCAATGGTTTCAAAGCAACTAGTCTTACATTGATTAGTGTTGTTGAATCATCGATTCCAAACCCTAATTCAATTGAATCAAACCCTAATTGATGACCAATTGAGGGTTAATTAAGGGTCAAATAAGTTTAAGGTTGACCTATTTAAACTCAATTGAAGTATGGGTATAGGTCCAATTGATGATTGGTTCCATGAATCCAATGATTGAAGGAATCAACATTGGAAACCCTAATTCAATTGGATACCTTATGTCATTAAAGGTCCAATGGATCAAACCTTTTTGAAAACCTAATGTGATTAGGTGGGAGATACCTTTAATGGTACTAGTCATTAATGCATAACAAATGCATGGATCCAATACATGATGTAAACCCTAATTGAGGCCGATTTCATGTATAACCCTATTAAGAGGTTGCCTACATGTGAAATCACTAATTAGGATGAATAGTAAACCCTAATTCCTTTGGATACCTTATGTAATGGAGGTCCAATGTGATGATGAATGTACTATTGATCCAATGATGGTTAGTAATGTTAACCAATGAAGGAACAAAGGTTAAAACCCTAATAGTACCTAAGTGATTAGTGTCAATTAAGGGATGAACCCTAATTGCTGATAAGATCAATGACTTGGTACACTATGTAAATCATAGTTGTATGTACTTGATTGAAGGGTTGATATGACCTAATCAAGTTAAGAAGCTGATAGCATGAATTCATACATGAATATGAATCATGTGGTGTATAAGGGTTATGATCCTTAATCAAAGAGATCATGAAACCCTAAACATGAACATAAACCCTAATTGACAGGGTTATTGAATTCAACCCTAGTTGAGGATGATTCCATGTGAAACCCTAGTTGAGGGTGATTCCATGTGAAACCCTAGTTGAGGGTGATTCCAAGTGAAACCCTAATTGAGGGTGCATCCATGTGGAACCCTAGTTGAGGGTGATTTCATGAGAAACCCTAATTGGGAATGCATCCCTAATTGCTTATAGGACCAATGACTTGGTACCCTATGTTAATCATAGTTGTATGCATATGATTGAAGGGTTGATGTGACCTAATCAAGTTGAAAGGATCAAATAATAGAATTCATATATAAATATGATTCATGTGATGATCCTATGTAGCACGACCGTGCAACGCAGCACGGCCGTGGCGACTTTACTCAGCACGACCGTGCAAGGTAGCACGGCCGTGGTAGCTTTACTTTGCATGACCGTGCAAGGTAGCACGGCCGTGGTGGTCTATGCTTGACTTAGAGCTGAATTAAAAGTGACCTAACATGGTCGTTTTGTTAATTCTCAACTTAAGGATGAGAGAGATACTCAAACCTTGTGATGATAATCATTTAATGATAATTGATGAGAATAAATAAGTATGAGTGAATACTTATGGTATAAATGTTGGCTCCTAGATGTGGGGAGCAATGAACTAGGGTTTGATCATTGATAATATGATCTTGAAAACCTAAATGGTTAATAATGGAAAACCCTATTCTTAATGAAGGGTAATGATATGTGAGAGAAAGCCCTAATTGATGGTAAACCCTAACCCTGGTAAGGGAATAGTGGTGTTACCCTGTATTGCATGATGTGTTGTAAACCTGATAAGTCTATTATCATGTGTGACAATCATGCAGGTTTCATGAGTTGATGATCATAGTCAGGTATGAGCTATGATGTTTATTTGATAAGAATTGATTGGCCATATGTGCCATTATGTTTTTGTTACTGAGAAAGAAGTAACAAGATGAGTTGGGCTTGTAAGCCTTTGTTTTAAGTTGTTGCCTAGTGAGAGGTGACAAGATGTGAATGGCCTTATTTGCCATGTGAATAAAGTTGTTGCCTAGTGAGAGGTGACAAGATGTGAATGGCCTTGTGCGCCATGTGAATAAAGTTGTTGCCTAGTGAGAGGTGACAAGATGTGAATGGTTTTGTGAGCCATGTGAATAAAGTTGTTGCCTAGTGAAAGGTGACAAGATGTACAGTGTTATGATGAGCCATGTGTGATGGAAACCCAAATCCTGATAAAGGATTAAGGGTAATACCCTTGAATTATTAATACATTGTTTTTGCATGGTATTGATAGATAATTGATGTACTGCTATTATATGTGCTAACCATGCAGGTATTATGAGATGATGACCATAGCCATGTATGAGCTATGATGTATTATTAGTTTGAATTGTTAATTGGGCCTTGTGTGCCATAATATACCTTGTGCCTGGTAAGAGGTGGCAAGAGAATTAATGTGCATCAAGTGCCATGATGGATGCTTGTGTAGCAAGTATCATACTTACCTTGGTCAAATGACCTAAAGGTGTTAGTTACCTGAGAAAGAGGTAATAGTGCTCAAGTGATGAACAAAGGGTTTGAATACCCAGGATTTCATGGTTATGGTATTGAAATTGAGAATGGATGAGAAGCCCCAGTGTTGAAATGAGGGATTAAGATCCCAACACCTTGTGAAAAGAGTATGGCTACGGGCCATGACTCCACAATGATAATGCCAGGCTTTAGTCATATGATCTAAGCCTGAAGAGAGTTAATGCAGTGATAATGATTCTGTAGTTTGAATAGATGTTATACATGTTCTTCATATTCATTAAAGGAATAGTAACATGTTTATTCTATCAAGTTACAGTTGCAATGCTTTTGATATAGAATAATGATTTAATCTGTTAGACATCAAAATATCTGCTGTCAAATAAATATGATTTCCCTATTCACATTTATCTTATTAAGTTGCAATAATAATGTTTCTGGCAGAGAGTTATATCTCTCGCTGGGGCAATTTTTATAATTGTCTCACCCCCGTGGGAACCACATTTTTAGGTGTACGCAGACGAGGAGACAGGAATCCTTCAGGAGGTGAAGGACATCAGCAGTAGCAGGGACAGCAGTAAAGTCTCAGGTGGAGACATTGACTGTCATGTCATGTTCAGATGTATATAGAAGTCCTATGTGTCGTCTCTGTACTCTCAGGTCCTTGGAGTAGTAGTTAATGATTTCGAGATTTTGGCTTAGTGCCTCGAGGGTTTTATACTACCTGTTTACAGTTAAGACAGAGTAGTTAATGTTTGTATTCCTCGAGAAGCAAAAGTACATGAGATGTATATATATGAACCAGGATGTAAAGTTTTACTTTGGTTCTGAATGAAAGAGTTTTCCTATGAATGGATCCCTTTGCAAAAAGTTTTAATTTTTAGTGATTTTCGCTAATCCGCTGCTTGATGAACGCTTCCGCATTAGTTAATCTTGTTTTCGCGAGACGATCGTCACAATTTAGTGGTATCAGAGCTCTAGGTTCGCTGAGTCTACAGAGACATAGGACTAAGTTGTTGAGTCTGTGTTAGTGTCCTCCAGTATACCCTATAATGATTTCTGCTTGTGTAGAAAAAGGGTAAAGTTTAAAATGACTGGAGAACACAAGAAACACATTGCTGAGGGCAATGTTGTTGCACCAAGATGAGGTGCAAGGGATCAGACGAGAATAGTATGAGTGCCTGAGAATCCCCATTAAGACCTGATCAGGATAGAGAATCCTATGATCATGCTCTTATTGGGCAGATTAGGGCAACAGTAATGCATATAGTGGACTGGATACTAGCCTTACAACCTAGATTATCAGTCCTTAATATAGAAATTTTGAGCTTTAAAAGAGTTCCTAAATGACTTAGTCATGTTGGAACAAGGGAAAATCGTGTGTGTATAATGATATGAAAAGCAAAGAATATGATAGCATGTAAGTGCATACTACTTGATCTCAATATTGGTAAACCCTGGCCAGGTATACAACTATTGATGATAAAGTGAGTATGGAAACTCTTAGATTGGTATCTTTTTGATTGCCCTGATCAAGCAATCATTCTGAAACAATCTAGAGAGTATAATGAAAACAAAAGGGAAGAGCTATGTGAACATTCCCAACTAATAGGAAGAGCTACGTGAACATTCCTAATCAAAAGGGAAGAGCTATGTGAACATTCCCAACTAATAGGAAGAGCTATGTGAACATTCCTAATCAAAAGCGAAGAGCTATGTGAACATTCCCAACTAATAGGAAGAGCTATGTGAACATTCCTAATCAAAAGGGAAGAGTTATGTGAACATTCCCAACTAATAGGAAGAGCTATGTGAACATTCCTAATCAAAAGGGAAGAGCTATGTGAACATTCCCAACTAATAGGAAGAGCTATGTGAACATTCCTAATCAAAAGGGAAGAGCTAAGTGAACATTCCCAACTAATAGGAAGAGCTATGTGAACATTCCTAATCAAAAGGGAAGAGCTATGTGAACATTCCCAACTAATAGGAAGAGCTATGGGAACATTCCTAATCAAAAGGGAAGAGCTATGTGAGCATTCCCAACTAAAAAGGGAAGAGCTATGTGAACATTCCCAACTAATAGGAAGAGCTATGTGAACATTCCTAATCAAAAGGGAAGAGCTATGTGAACATTCCCCACTAAAAAGGAAAAGCTATGTGAACATTCCTAACTAAAAGGAAAAGCTATGTGAACATTCCCAATTAAAAGGGAAAGCTATGTGTCATCCCCAACAAAAAGGGAAGAGCTATGTGTCATTCCCAATCAAAAAGGGAAAGCTATGTGTCATCCCCAACAAAAAGGGAAGAGCTATGTGTCATTCCCAATAAAAAAGGGAAAGCTATGTGTCATCCCCAACAAAAAGGGAAGAGCTATGTGTCATTCCCAATCAAAAAGGGAAGAGCTATGTGTCATTCCCAATCAAAAAGGGAAAGCTATGTGTCATCCCCAACAAAAAGGGAAGAGCTATGTGTCATTCCCAATCAAAAAGGGAAAAGCTATGTGGCATTTCCAACTAATAAGAAGAACTATGTGAAAAATCCCAATTACATAGAGTTTGTTAAAGGATTACTGAGTAAATTATCTCTGTTAGATATATATGTCTCTCTTTTGGTATATATTCTTGAGTAATGATTGAAGTATGTTCTTTTATGTTTCTTCCTTTCAATAATATGGACATCATATGTTAGGGGTTTATGCTCTGCATAAACATTGATGAGGTTGAGCTAATGAAAGGAGCTTTGTGTGGAATCACAGAGTTCAGGATATCTCCATGATATTAAGATGATATGTGGAGACTTGAGGGCATGATTAATGAACAATATGTTCCTCCTTTTCTTGGGATTTCGAGGATGAAATCCTTGTTAGGGGTTTATAATTTGTAACATCCCTGACCTGGGTTATGAATTAACCCTAGATTGTTTTTCTTAAAAACGTTAAGAATATTCTTAATATTATCTTGTGAAAAGTAATTAGGGCTCATGAGAAACTTATGTTTCAATTTTGGTCCTGTTTGAACAATGTTGAAGCAATATTTGCTTATTTTGGACCAAAGTGCAAATTACCCAAGTTGAGGGGTTAAATTGCAAATGTTGTATGGTAAGATGTTCCTCTGATGTTGAGACATCATAAGAATGAATATGATGTAGTGGTATGGCTTTCACAAGCTCGGGCACCAAGATAAAGCTTGTAAAGCAGTGTTGTGCATTAAAACCTAGTTTTGGTGAAAAGTGCAATTTACCCAAAACCTAGGGTTCAATATGCAAATTACCACTTCAATAAGGTCCCTAATGTTTCTTGGAAACATGTAGAGAAAATAAAATGAGATGGGTGCCTCATTTGAATTAAGTTGGAGGAGAGAGAATCTTGATATTAAAATAATCGAGATTAATGCCTAATTGAAACCCTAATTTGATTTAGGGCAAAAATGAATAAAAATAATTGAAGGGCTTTCAACCAAAATGTTTTGGGTTGATTTTTAATAAGGATTAACGTTCCTTTGCCAAGATAAGGAACGAAAATATCCTAAGTAGGTGAAATTCCACTCACCTTATTATAAGAAAAAGAAAACCCACTCACATATGGATATTAATATAATAAGCATTAAGGTGCTTAATTTGATTTTCTTTAAATCAAGGATAATGAAGGAGAATTAAAGGCAAAGGAAGGTGCCTCGTCCTTAAGGGATTTTAGGGGGAAGAGGCGGCCATATTTTTGGAATTTAATGCATTTTAATAATGCATTTTCTCTCTCATCAATTTCCTTATAAAAGTGCCTTTTTCAAGCCAAATGAAAGGCTATTTCGGATTTTCTTCTTTCCCTTGCTTGCAAAATCGACCAAGGAGCTAGGGAGGAGCAGGGAGCACGTCCCCAACCTGTGGGTGAGCCCTTGACCTTCGTTTTCCTTGATTTCATGGTGGAAATCGAAAATAAATTATGGATTCCTTCTTATTTCGATCTCCTCTTCAACCCTAGCCAACTTTTGCAATCAAAAGCTTGAGGACGAGCCTAGGGGGAGTTACAAGAGCTTCATCCACCATTAATGGCGTGAGCTTGGAGCTTTGGAGCTCAATTGGAGGCGGGTTTTATAACTCAAACCCTTAAACATTGTTATTGCATCAATTCTCTATGCTTTGTTGATTGATTTCTTCAATTTGATGCACTCTTGTTTCTTGCTGCAATTTCCATCAAGAACGGTTGATGTTCTTGGTTGTTCGAAGGAAGGGGATGATGACATCATCCTAGATGCTTATCCAAAGAAAATTACCAAGCAAAACCGTTTTGATAGCTACTCCAAATCGTTTTAATTTGATTGGCTATGCGGTTTCAGCAAACCGTTTAAGGGCAAACGGTTTGAGACCGTTTGGGAGCAAACGGTCTCAAGACCGTTTGAGATGGTTGACCAAGTGTTGACCGTTTGGGAATTTTGTTCCTAATTATTTAGGCTGATAACCCTCCAAATTTGAGGGATTAACTCCAAAGGAATCGAGAATTAAAGGCCAATCAATTAGGCAGTCGAATTGAATTAAGTGCTGATTTTCAACCTGATTAACTTGACCTGCTTGGGCAAACGGTCTCAAAACCGTTTGAGTGCGTTGACCAAGCGTTGACCGTATGAGATTTTTGATCCTCATTATGTTGGCTAATGACTCACCAAGTTTTATGAGTTAACTCCCAAGGAATCGTGAGTTGAAGCCTAATCAATTAGGGAAACCTAATTGGATTAAGTGCTGATTTTCAACCTGATTAACTTGACCTGCTTGGGAAAACGGTCTCAATACCGTTTGAGTGCGTTGACCAAGCGTTGACCGTATGAGATTTTTGATACTAATTATGTTGGCTAATGACTCACCAAGTTTTATGGGTTAAATCCCAAGGAATCGTGAGTTGAAGCCTAATCAATTAGGGAAACCTAATTGGATTAAGTGCTGATTTTCAACCTGATCAACTTGACCTGCTTGGGCAAACGGTCTCAAGACCGTTTGAGTGCGTTGACCAAGCGTTGAACGTATGAGATTTTTGTTCATAATGATGTTGGTTAATGACCCTCCAAATTTGAGGGGTTAATTCCAAAGGGATCATGAGTTGAAGACTAATCAATTAGGCAAACCCTAATTGAAAATAGTGCTGAAATTCCAATGAGTTAAGTTGAGATTTTGGGTTGATTAGCCCAAATGGTCTCAAGACCGTTTGGCGATCACCCCAAGACCGTTTGGAGGTCTGGGGTCAAGTATAGTTGACCAATTGGAGGTCCAAAGGTACCAAATCATACTGCAACTAAATGCTGATTTGTTGTTCAACTCGATAGACCAATCCATGATGAATTTTCACTAGAGTCCAAAGGTTGGATGGGAAAACGGTCTCAAGACCGTTTGGTGGTCACCCAAGACCGTTTGAAGGTCTAGGGTTGAGTATAGTTCAGTGGTTGAAGGTCTAAAGATATCAAGTTGATCTGCAATAGATTGCTGATTTAGTGAGCACTTCAATGAACCAAACCCTAATTAGATTGCTTGGATTGGAGTGATATGATGGACAAACGGTCTCAAGACCGTTTGGAGCTCATCCAAACGGTCTCAAGACCGTTTGGTGGTCACCCAAGACCGTTTGGAGGTCTAGGGTTGAGTATGGTTAGGTGTTTGAAGGTCTAAAGGTACCAAGCTGTTATACAATGCAATGCTGATTTGGTGATCAATCCAATGATCCAAACCTTAATTGGATGGCTTGGATTTGAGTGATATGATGGGCAAACGGTCTCAAGACCGTTTGGAGGTCATCCAAACGACCTCAAGACCGTTTGGGGTCAGGTCATACCCAACTTGGATGATGGTTCAATGGTTTCAAAGCAACTAGTCTTACATTGATTAGTGTTGTTGAATCATCGATTCCAAACCCTAATTCAATTGAATCAAACCCTAATTGATGACCAATTGAGGGTTAATTAAGGGTCAAATAAGTTGAAGGTTGACCTATTTAAACTCAATTGAAATATGGGTATAGGTCCAATTGATGATTGGTTCCATGAATCCAATGATTGAAGGAATCAACATTGGAAACCCTAATTCAATTGGATACCTTATGTCATTAAAGGTCCAATGGATCAAACCTTTTTGAAAACCTAATGTGATTAGGTGGGAGATACCTTTAATGGTACTAGTCATTAATGCATAACAAATGCATGGATCCAATACATGATGTAAACCCTAATTGAGGCCGATTTCATTTATAACCCTATTAAGAGGTTGCCTACATGTGAAATCACTAATTAGGATGAATAGTAAACCCTAATTCCTTTGGATACCTTATGTAATGGAGGTCCAATGTGATGATGAATGTACTATTGATCCAATGATGGTTAGTAATGTTAACCAATGAAGGAACAAAGGTTAAAACCCTAATAGTACCTAAGTGATTAGTGTCAATTAAGGGATGAACCCTAATTGCTGATAAGATCAATGACTTGGTACACTATGTAAATCATAGTTGTATGTACTTGATTGAAGGGTTGATATGACCTAATCAAGTTAAGAAGCTGATAGCATGAATTCATACATGAATATGAATCATGTGGTGTATAAGGGTTATGATCCTTAATCAAAGAGATCATGAAACCCTAAACATGAACATAAACCCTAATTGACAGGGTTATTGAATTCAACCCTAGTTGAGGGTGATTCCATGTGAAACCCTAGTTGAGGGTGATTCCATGTGAAACCCTAGTTGAGGGTGATTCCATGTGAAACCCTAGTTGAGGGTGATTCCAAGTGAAACCCTAATTGAGGGTGCATCCATGTGGAACCCTAGTTGAGGGTAATTTCATGAGAAACCCTAATTGGGAATGCATCCCTAATTGCTTATAGGACCAATGACTTGGTACCCTATGTTAATCATAGTTGTATGCATATGATTGAAGGGTTGATGTGACCTAATCAAGTTGAAAGGATCAAATAATAGAATTCATATATAAATATAATTCATGTGATGATCCTATGTAGCACGACCGTGCAACGCAGCACGGCCGTGGCGACTTTACTCAGCATGACCGTGCAAGGTAGCACGGTCGTGGTAGCTTTACTTTGCACGACCGTGCAAGGTAGCACGGCCGTGGTGGTCTATGCTTGACTTAGAGCTGAATTGAAAGTGACCTAACATGGTCGTTTTGTTAATTCTCAACTTAAGGATGAGAGAGATACTCAAACCTTGTGATGATAATCATTTAATGATAATTGATGAGAATAAATAAGTATGAGTGAATACTTATGGTATAAATGTTGGCTCCTAGATGTGGGGAGCAATGAACTAGGGTTTGATCATTGATAATATGATCTTGAAAACCTAAATGGTTAATAATGGAAAACCCTATTCTTAATGAAGGGTAATGATATGTGAGAGAAAGCCCTAATTGATGGTAAACCCTAACCCTGGTAAGGGAATAGTGGTGTTACCCTGTATTGCATGATGTGTTGTAAACCTGATAAGTCTATTATCATGTGTGACAATCATGCATGTTTCATGAGTTGATGATCATAGCCAGGTATGAGCTATGATGTTTATTTGATAAGAATTGATTGGCCATATGTGCCATTATGTTTTTGTTACTGAGAAAGAAGTAACAAGATGAGTTGGGCTTGTAAGCCTTTGTTTTAAGTTGTTGCCTAGTGAGAGGTGACAAGATGTGAATGGCCTTGTATGCCATGTGAATAAAGTTGTTGCCTAGTGAGAGGTGACAAGATGTGAATGGCCTTGTGCGCCATGTGAATAAAGTTGTTGCCTAGTGAGAGGTGACAAGATGTGAATGGTTTTGTGAGCCATGTGAATAAAGTTGTTGCCTAGTGAAAGGTGACAAGATGTACAGTGTTCTGATGAGCCATGTGTGATGGAAACCCCAATCCTGATAAAGGATTAAGGGTAATACCCTTGAATTATTAATACATTTTTTTGCATGGTATTGATAGATAATTGATGTACTGCTATTATATGTGCTAACCATGCAGGTATTATGAGATGATGACCATAGCCAGGTATGAGCTATGATGTATTATTAGTTTGAATTGTTAATTGGGCCTTGTGTGCCATAATATACCTTGTGCCTGGTAAGAGGTGGCAAGAGAATTAATGTGCATCAAGTGCCATGATGGATGCTTGTGTAGCAAGTATCATACTTACCTTGGTCAAATGACCTAAAGGTGTTAGTTACCTGAGAAAGAGGTAATAGTGCTCAAGTGATGAACAAAGGGTTTGAATACCCAGGATTTCATGGTTATGGTATTGAAATTGAGAATGGATGAGAAGCCCCAGTGTTGAAATGAGGGATTAAGATCCCAACACCTTGTGAAAAGAGTATGGCTACGGGTCATGACTCCACAATGATAATGCCAGGCTTTAGTCATATGATCTAAGCCTGAAGAGAGTTAATGCAGTGATAATGATTCTGTAGTTTGAATAGATGTTATACATGTTCTTCATATTCATTAAAGGAATAGTAACATGTTTATTCTATCAAGTTACAGTTGCAATGCTTTTGATATAGAATAATGATTTAATCTGTTAGACATCAAAATATCTGCTGTCAAATAAATATGATTTCCCTATTCACATTTATCTTATTAAGTTGCAATAATAATGTTTTTGGCGGAGAGTTATATCTCTCGCTGGGGCAATTTTTATAATTGTCTCACCCCCGTGGGAACCACATTTTTAGGTGTACGCAAACGAGGAGACAGGAATCCTTCAGGAGGTGAAGGATATCAGCAGTATCAGGGACAGCAGTAAAGTCTCAGGTGGAGACATTGACTGTCATGTCATGTTCAGATGTATATAGAAGTCCTATGTGTCGTCTCTGTACTCTCAGGTCCTTGGAGTAGTAGTTAATGATTTCGAGATTTTGGCTTAGTGCCTCGAGGGTTTTATACTACCTGTGTACAGTTAAGACAGAGTAGTTAATGTTTGTATTCCTCGAGAAGCAAAAGTACATGAGATGTATATATATGAACCAGGATGTAAAGTTTTACTTTGGTTCTGAATGAAAGAGTTTTCCTATGAATGGATCCCTTTGCAAAAAGTTTTAATTTTTAGTGATTTTCGCTAATCCGCTGCTTGATGAACGCTTCCGCATTAGTTAATCTTGTTTTCGTGAGACGATCGTCACAATTTAGTGGTATCATAGCTCTAGGTTCGCTGAGTCTACAGAGACATAGGACTAAGTTGTTGAGTCTGTGTTAGTGTCCTCCAGTTTACCCTATAATGATTTCTGCTTGTGTAGAAAAAGGGTAAAGTTTAAAATGACTGGAGAACACAAGAAACACATTGCTGAGGGCAATGTTGTTGCACCAAGATGAGGTGCAAGGGATCAGACGAGAATAGTATGAGTGCCTGAGAATCCCCATTAAGACCTGATCAGGATAGAGAATCCTATGATCATGCTCTTATTGGGCAGATTAGGGCAATAGTAATGCATATAGTGGACTGGATACTAGCCTTACAACCTAGATTATGAGTCCTTAATATAGAAAGTTTGAGCTTTAAAAGAGTTCCTAAATGACTTAGTCATGTTGGAAAAAGGGAAAATCGTGTGTGTATAATGATATGAAAAGCAAAGAATATGATAGCATGTAAGAGCATACTACTTGATCTCAATATTGGTAAACCCTGGCCAGGTATACAACTATTGATGATAAAGTGAGTATGGAAACTCTTAGATTGGTATCTTTTTTATTGCCCTGATCAAGCAATCATTCTGAAACAATCTAGAGAGTATAGTGAAAACAAAAGGGAAGAGCTATGTGAACATTCCCAACTAATAGGAAGAGCTATGTGAACATTCCTAATCAAAAGGGAAGAGCTATGTGAACATTCCCAACTAATAGGAAGAGCTATGTGAACATTCCTAATCAAAAGGGAAGAGCTATGTGAACATTCCCAACTAATAGGAAGAGCTATGTGAACATTCCTAATCAAAAGGGAAGAGCTATGTGAACATTCCCAACTAATAGGAAGAGCTATGTGAACATTCCTAATCAAAAGGGAAGAGCTATGTGAACATTCCCAACTAATAGGAAGAGCTATGTGAACATTCCTAATCAAAAGGGAAGAGCTATGTGAACATTCCCAACTAATAGGAAGAGCTATGTGAACATTCCTAATCAAAAGGGAAGAGCTATGTGAACATTCCCAACTAATAGGAAGAGCTATGTGAACATTCCTAATCAAAAGGGAAGAGCTATGTGAACATTCCCAACTAATAGGAAGAGCTATGGGAACATTCCTAATCAAAAGGGAAGAGCTATGTGAGCATTCCCAACTAAAAAGGGAAGAGCTATGTGAACATTCCCAACTAATAGGAAGAGCTATGTGAACATTCCTAATCAAAAGGGAAGAGCTATGTGAACATTCCCAACTAAAAAGGAAAAGCTATGTGAACATTCCTAACTAAAAGGAAAAGCTATGTGAACATTCCCAATTAAAAGGGAAAGTTATGTGTCATCCCCAACAAAAAGGGAAGAGCTATGTGTCATTCCCAATCAAAAAGGGAAAGCTATGTGTCATCCCCAACAAAAAGGGAAGAGCTATGTGTCATTCCCAATCAAAAAGGGAAAGCTATGTGTCATCCCCAACAAAAAGGAAAGAGCTATGTGTCATTCCCAATCAAAAAGGGAAGAGCTATGTGTCATTCCCAATCAAAAAGGGAAAGCTATGTGTCATCCCCAACAAAAAGGGAAGAGCTATGTGTCATTCCCAATCAAAAAGGGAAAAGCTATGTGGCATTTCCAACTAATAAGAAGAACTATGTGAACAATCCCAATTACATAGAGTTTGTTAAAGGATTACTGAGTAAATTATCTCTGTTAGATATATATGTCTCTCTTTTGGTATATATTCTTGAGTAATGATTGAAGTATGTTCTTTTATGTTTCTTCCTTTCAATAATATGGACACCATATGTTAGGGGTTTATGCTCTGCATAAACATTGATGAGGTTGAGATAATGAAAGGAGCTTTGTGTGGAATCACAGAGTTCAGGATATCTCCATGATATTAAGATGATATGTGGAGACTTGAGGGCATGATTAATGAACAATATGTTCCTCCTTTTCTTGGGATTTCGAGGACGAAATCCTTGTTAGGGGTTTATAATTTGTAACATCCCTGACCTGGGTTATGAATTAACCCTAGATTGTTTTTCTTAAAAACGTTAAGAATATTCTTAATCTTATCTTGTGAAAAGTAATTAGGGCTCATGAGAAACTTATGTTTCAATTTTGGTCCTGTTTGAACAATGTTGAAGCAATGTTTGCTTATTTTGGACCAAAGTGCAAATTACCCAAGTTGAGGGGTTAAATTGCAAATGTTGTATGGTAAGATGTTCCTCTGATGTTGAGACATCATAAGAATGAATATGATGTAGTGGTATGGCTTTCACAAGCTCGGGCACCAAGATAAAGCTTGTAAAGCAGTGTTGTGCATTAAAACCTAGTTTTGGTGAAAAGTGCAATTTACCCAAAACCTAGGGTTCAATATGCAAATTACCACTTCAATAAGGTCCCTAATGTTTCTTGGAAACATGTAGAGAAAATAAAATGAGATGGGTGCCTCATTTGAATTAAGTTGTAGGAGAGAGAATCTTGATATTAAAATAATCAAGATTAATGCCTAATTGAAACCCTTATTTGATTTAGGGCAAAATTGAATAAAAATAATTGAAGGGCTTTCAACCAAAATGTTTTGGGTTGATTTTTAATAAGGATTAACGTTCCTTTGCCAAGATAAGGAACGAAAATATCCTAAGTAGGTGAAATTCCACTCACCTTATTATAAGAAAAAGAAAACCCACTCACATATGGATATTAATATAATAAGCATTAAGGTGCTTAATTTGATTTTCTTTAAATCAAGGATAATGAAGGAGAATTAAAGGCAAAGGAAGGTGCCTCGTCCTTAAGGGATTTGAGGGGGAAGAGGCGGCCATATTTTTGGAATTTAATGCATTTTAATAATGCATTTTCTCTCTCATCAATTTCCTTATAAAAGTGCCTTTTTCAAGCCAAATGAAAGGCTATTTCGGATTTTCTTCTTTCCCTTGCTTGCAAAACCGACCAAGGAGCTAGGGAGGAGCAGGGAGCACGTCCCCAACCTGTGGGTGAGCCCTTGACCTTCGTTCTCCTTGATTTCATGGTGGAAATCGAAAATAAATTATGGATTCCTTCTTATTTTGATCTCCTCTTCAACCCTAGCCAACTTTTGCAATCAAAAGCTTGAGGACGAGCCTAGGGGGAGTTACAAGAGCTTCATCCACCATTAATTGCGTGAGCTTGGAGCTTTGGAGCTCAATTGGAGGTGGGTTTTATAACTCAAACCCTTAAACATTGTTATTGCATCAATTCTCTATGCTTTGTTGATTGATTTCTTCAATTTGATGCACTCTTGTTTCTTGCTGCAATTTCCATCAAGAACGGTTGCTGTTCTTGGTTGTTCGAAGGAAGGGGATGATTACATCATCCTAGATGCTTATCCAAAGAAAATTACCAAGCAAAACCGTTTTGATAGCTACTCCAAATCGTTTTAATTTGATTGGCTATGCGGTTTCAACAAACCGTTTAAGGGCAAACGGTTTGAGACCGTTTGGGAGCAAACGGTCTTAAGACCGTTTGAGATGGTTGACCAAGCATTGACCGTTTGGGAATTTTGTTCCTAATTATGTAGTCTGATAACCCTCCAAATTTGAGGGATTAAATCCAAAGGAATCGAGAGTTAAAGGCCAATCAATTAGGCAATCGAATTGAATTAAGTGCTGATTTTCAACCTGATTAACTTGACCTGCTTGGGAAAACGGTCTCAAGACCGTTTAAATGCGTTGACCAAGCGTTGACCGTATGAGATATTTGATCCTAATTATGTTGGCTAACGACTCACCAAGTTTTATGGGTTAACTCCCAAGGAATCGTGAGTTGAAGCCTAATCAATTAGGGAAACCTAATTGGATTAAGTGCTGATTTTCAACCTGATTAACTTGACCTGCTTGGGCAAACGGTCTCAAGACCGTTTGAGTGCGTTGACCAAGCGTTGACCGTATGAGATTTTTTATCCTAATTATGTTGGCTAATTACTAACCAAGTTTTATGGGTTAACTCCCAAGGAATCGTGAGTTGAAGCCTATTCAATTAGGGAAACCTAATTGGATCAAGTGCTGATTTTCAACCTGATCAACTTGACCTGCTTGGGCAAACGGTCTCAAGACCGTTTGAGTGCGTTGACCAAGCGTTGACCGTATGAGATTTTTTTTCATAATGATGTTGGTTAATGACCCTCCAAATTTGAGGGGTTAATTCCAAAGGTATCATGAGTTGAAGACTAATCAATTAGGAAAACCCTAATTGAAAATAGTGCTGAAATTCCAATGAGTTAAGTTGATATTTTGGGTTGATTAGCCCAAACGGTCTCAAGACCGTTTGGGGATCACCCAAACGGTCTCAAGACCGTTTGGGGATCACCCCAAGACCGTTTGGAGGTCTGGGGTCAAGTATAGTTGACCAATTGGAGGTCCAAAGGTACCAAATCATACTGCAACTAAATGCTGATTTGTTGATCAACTCGATAGACCAATCCATGATGAATTTCCACTAGAGTCCAAAGGTTGGATGGGAAAACGGTCTCAAGACCGTTTGGAGGTCATCCAAACGGTCTCAAGACCGTTTGGTGGTCACCCAAGACCGTTTGGAGGTCTAGGGTTGAGTATAGTTCAGTGGTTGAAGGTCTAAAGATATCAAGTTGATCTGCAATAGATTGCTGATTTGGTGAGCACTTCAATGAACCAAACCCTAATTAGATTGCTTGGATTGGAGTGATATGATGGGAAAACGGTCTCAAGACCGTTTGGAGCTCATCCAAACGGTCTCAAGACCGTTTGGTGGTCACCCAAGACCGTTTGTAGGTCTAGGGTTGAGTATGGTTAGGTGTTTGAAGGTCTAAAGGTACCAAGCTGTTATACAATGCAATGCTGATTTGGTGATCAATCCAATGATCCAAACCTTAATTGGATGGCTTGGATTTGAGTGATATGATGGGCAAACGGTCTCAAGACCGTTTGGATGTCATCCAAACGACCTCAAGACCGTTTGGGATCAGGTCATACCCAACTTGGATGATGGTTCAATGGTTTCAAAGCAACTAGTCTTACATTGATTAGTGTTGTTGAATCATCAATTCCAAACCCTAATTCAATTGAATCAAACCCTAATTGATGACCAATTGAGGGTTAATTAAGGGTCAAATAAGTTGAAGGTTGACCTATTTAAACTCAATTGAAGTATGGGTATAGGTCCAATTGATGATTGGTTCCATGAATCCAATGATTGAAGGAATCAACATTGGAAACCCTAATTCAATTGGATACCTTATGTCATTAAAGGTCCAATGGATCAAACCTTTTTGAAAACCTAATGTGATTAGGTGGGAGATACCTTTAATGGTACTAGTCATTAATGCATAACAAATGCATGGATCCAATACATGATGTAAACCCTAATTGAGGCCGATTTCATGTATAACCCTATTAAGAGGTTGCCTACATGTGAAATCACTAATTAGGATGAATAGTAAACCCTAATTCCTTTGGATACCTTATGTAATGGAGGTCCAATGTGATGATGAATGTACTATTGATCCAATGATGGTTAGTAATGTTAACCAATGAAGGAACAAAGGTTAAAACCCTAATAGTACCTAAGTGATTAGTGTCAATTAAGGGATGAACCCTAATTGCTGATAAGATCAATGACTTGGTACACTATGTAAATCATAGTTGTATGTACTTGATTGAAGGGTTGATATGACCTAATCAAGTTAAGAAGCTGATAGCATGAATTCATACATGAATATGAATCATGTGGTGTATAAGGGTTATGATCCTTAATCAAAGAGATCATGAAACCCTAAACATGAACATAAACCCTAATTGACAGGGTTATTGAATTCAACCCTAGTTGAGGGTGATTCCATGTAGAACCCTAGTTGAGGGTGATTCCATGTGAAACCCTAGTTGAGGGTGATTCCATGTGAAACCCTAGTTGAGGGTGATTCCAAGTGAAACCCTAATTGAGGGTGCATCCATGTGGAACCCTAGTTGAGGGTGATTTCATGAGAAACCCTAATTGGGAATGCATCCCTAATTGCTTATAGGACCAATGACTTGGTACCCTATGTTAATCATAGTTGTATGCATATGATTGAAGGGTTGATGTGACCTAATCAAGTTGAAAGGATCAAATAATAGAATTCATATATAAATATGATTCATGTGATGATCCTATGTAGCACGACCGTGCAACGCAGCACGGCCGTGGCGACTTTACTCAGCACGACCGTGCAAGGTAGCACGGTCGTGGTAGCTTTACTTTGCACGACCGTGCAAGGTAGCACGGCCGTGGTGGTCTATGCTTGACTTAGAGCTGAATTGAAAGTGACCTAACATGGTCGTTTTGTTAATTCTCAACTTAAGGATGAGAGAGATACTCAAACCTTGTGATGATAATCATTTAATGATAATTGATGAGAATAAATAAGTATGAGTGAATACTTATGGTATAAATGTTGGCTCCTAGATGTGGGGAGCAATGAACTAGGGTTTGATCATTGATAATATGATCTTGAAAACCTAAATGGTTAATAATGGAAAACCCTATTCTTAATGAAGGGTAATGATATGTGAGAGAAAGCCCTAATTGATGGTAAACCCTAACCCTGGTAAGGGAATAGTGGTGTTACCCTGTATTGCATGATGTGTTGTAAACCTGATAAGTCTATTATCATGTGTGACAATCATGCAGGTTTCATGAGTTGATGATCATAGCCAGGTATGCGCTATGATGTTTATTTGATAAGAATTGATTGGCCATATGTGCCATTATGTTTTTGTTACTGAGAAAGAAGTAACAAGATGAGTTGGGCTTGTAAGCCTTTGTTTTAAGTTGTTGCCTAGTGAGAGGTGACAAGATGTGAATGGCCTTGTATGCCATGTGAATAAAGTTGTTGCCTAGTGAGAGGTGACAAGATGTGAATGGCCTTGTGCGCCATGTGAATAAAGTTGTTACCTAGTGAGAGGTGACAAGATGTGAATGGTTTTGTGAGCCATGTGAATAAAGTTGTTGCCTAGTGAAAGGTGAAAAGATGTACAGTGTTCTGATGAGCCATGTGTGATGGAAACCCAAATCCTGATAAAGGATTAAGGGTAATACCCTTGAATTATTAATACATTGTTTTTGCATGGTATTGATAGATAATTGATGTACTGCTATTATATGTGCTAACCATGCAGGTATTATGAGATGATGACCATAGCCAGGTATGAGCTATGATGTATTATTAGTTTGAATTGTTAATTGGGCCTTGTGTGCCATAATATACCTTGTGCCTGGTAAGAGGTGGCAAGAGAATTAATGTGCATTAAGTGCCATGATGGATGCTTGTGTAGCAAGTATCATACTTACCTTGGTCAAATGACCTAATGGTGTTAGTTACCTGAGAAAGAGGTAATAGTGCTCAAGTGATGAACAAAGGGTTTGAATACCCAGGATTTCATGGTTATGGTATTGAAATTGAGAATGGATGAGAAGCCCCAGTGTTGAAATGAGGGATTAAGATCCCAACACCTTGTGAAAAGAGTATGGCTACGGGCCATGACTCCACAATGATAATGCCAGGCTTTAGTCATATGATCTAAGCCTGAAGAGAGTTAATGCAGTGATAATGATTTTGTAGTTTGAATAGATGTTATACATGTTCTTCATATTCATTAAAGGAATAGTAACATGTTTATTCTATCAAGTTACAGTTGCAATGCTTTTGATATAGAATAATGATTTAATCTGTTAGACATCAAAATATCTACTGTCAAATAAATATGATTTCCCTATTCACATTTATCTTATTAAGTTACAATAATAATGTTTCTGGCGGAGAGTTATATCTCTCGCTGGGGCAATTTTTATAATTGTCTCACCCCCGTGGGAACCACATTTTTAGGTGTACGCGGACGAGGAGACAGGAATCCTTTAGGAGGTGAAGGACATCAGCAGTAGCAGGGACAGCAGTAAAGTCTCAGGTGGAGACATTGACTGTCATGTCATGTTCAGATGTATATAGAAGTCCTATGTGTCGTCTCTGTACTCTCAGGTCCTTGGAGTAGTAGTTAATGATTTCGAGATTTTGGCTTAGTGCCTCGAGGGTTTTATACTACCTGTGTACAGTTAAGACAGAGTAGTTAATGTTTGTATTCCTCGAGAAGCAAAAGTACATGAGATGTATATATATGAACCAGGATGTAAAGTTTTACTTTGGTTCTGAATGAAAGAGTTTTCCTATGAATGGATCCCTTTGCAAAAAGTTTTAATTTTTAGTGATTTTCGCTAATCCGCTGCTTGATGAACGCTTCCGCATTAGTTAATCTTGTTTTCGCGAGACGGTCGTCACAACAATCAATATGGCTCATGTGTATAACTTCAACTTATGCATTTTCTTATTTTCTTCATTATTAAGAGTATTAACACTTCAAGATGCTTCAAACATAATGTCTCCTTATTTCTCTCTCCTCTAGATAATGCTAGGTAAGAGTAAAAACAATCTAGAGGTGATAAGTTACATTAACCCTACATTTTGTACATATTGCAAATTGTACTACAATCGATGCATCAATCACTTAGCATTATTTACACAAGTTCTCACTTAGGGTATAGGCTTTGCACAAGCCACCTCTTAGCATAATATTCTTTTTCATGATATACAAAACATTTAGAATATATTCAACATGTAACATTTGCAACATAACCCCTCATCTCTGGTAAGTTATACTTCTCACTTAGATTATCATATAATGCACACATAGCTTTGCATATATGCTCAAATTTGAAAATAAACTTCACAAAGGCCTTAATTACTTTTCAAAAGATAAGAACAAGTTTATAAGCAACTTACTTAAGCAAAACATCTAGGGTTAGGTCATAACTCAGGTCAGGGATGTTACAATTATCAACCCCTAAAAGAAGGATTTCATCCCCAAAATCTCAAGGGAAAAGAGAAGGGTACTTCTTCCTCATCTCTTCCTCTAACTCCCATGTGGCTTCTTTAAACGCCACAGTGATGCCAGAGAACTTTCACAAGAACTATATCTTTCTTCTTCAACTTCTTAACCCTTCTATCAAGAATCATCATAGGGCCTTCCACATAGGATATATCTTCACTCAATTCAACCTCTACAGGTTGCAGCACCATCTCTGCATCGGGATGAGACTTTCTCAGCATAGACACATGAAATACTGGATGTAGTCTATGTAGCTCAGGTGGCAAATCCAACCTATAAGCTACTTTCCCGATCTATGCTATCACTGGGTAAGGTCCCATAAATCTAGGGGCTAACTTACCGTTCTTCCCAAATCTAAGAACACCTTTCGAAGGAGAGACCTTGAGATACACTCTGTCTCCAACTTGGAACTCTAGAGGTCTATGACATTTATCGGCATAAGGCTTCTATCTATCCTGTGCAGCCTTCAACTATTGTTGTATAGCTGTAATCTTCTCAGTTGTTTATTGTACTAACTCAGGACCCAAAAGTTGGTATTCTCCAGTTTCAAATCAACATAACAAAGATCTACAACGTCTTCCATATAATGCTTCATATGGTGTCATATCAATACTAGCATGATAACTATTATTATAAGCAGACTTAATCAAGCCTAAGTGTAAGTCCCAACTTCCCACAAACTGAAGGACACATGCCCTAAGCAAGTCCTCCAAAATCTGTATGGTCCTTTCAGACTGCCCATCTGTCTGAGGATGAAAGGTTGTACTAAACTTCAACTGTGTACCCATAGCTTTATGTAATCGTTCCCAAAAACAACTTGTAAACTGGGGACCTCTATCGGATACAATCATAGAGGGACTCCGTGCAACCAAACTATCTCATCTATATAGATCTATGCAAGCTTCTCCTCAGTGTAGGTTGTTTTGACATGAAGAAAATGTGTTGTCTTAGTCAACCTATCAGCTATCACCCAGATGGAATCATGACTTTTGGCTATCCTAGGTAGACCAACCACAACCAACCACAAAGTCCACTATCACATGATCCCATTTCCACTAAAGTATAGGTAGGGGTTGTAACATCCCAGCAGGCTTCTAGTGTTCTTCTTTAACCTGTTGACACACTAGACACTACATGACAAACTCAACTACATTTTTCTTAAGACTGGGACACCAATACATATCTTTTAAGTTATGGTACATTTTGGTGCTCCCTGGATGCATTGCATACATGGATGAGTGAGCTTCCTCCATAACTAACTTCCTTAAGTTATTACTATCAGGAACTACCATCCTACCATGGTAACAAACTATCCCATCCTCTAACTCATGGAAACCGTCCCGTTTCTCACTATCCAACTCTGACTTAATCTGCTGAATCACAATATCAGCATGTTGTGCCTCTTTGATAGCTCCTTCAGAGTGGGCTTCACATGCATCTCAGCTAATAACCCTGCTAACAAAGATACTTCCAACCCTACATTCATCTGTCTCAACAAGACAAGTATATCCCTCTTACAGCATGTTAAGGAATTTAGTTTTACATCATTTGAGGGTGAAGATGAGGATTTTCTACTGAGTCCATTAGCCACTACATTGGCTTTACCTGGATGATAATCAATTGTACAATCGTAGTCCTTGATTAACTCCATCCAGCGACGTTGTCTCATATTTAGCTCATGCTTAGAGAAGATGTATTTTAAGTTTTTATGATCTGTGAAGATCTGGCATGTTTCTCCATAAAGGTAATGCATCTAGATCTTTAACGCATGAACTACTGCAGCTAGTTCTAAATCATGTGTCGGATAATTCTCCTCATGTTTCTTGATCTGTCGAGAAGCAAAAGAAACTACATGATCATTTTTCATCAACACACAGCCTACACCATTCTTAGAAGTGTCACAGAAAACAACATACCCCTTTCCCTGCTCAGGTAAAACTAACACAGGTGCACTAGTCAACTTTTCTTACAACATCTGGAAAGAATTTTGACACTTGTCATTCCAGAAAAAAGGAACTTCTTTCCTTTTCAACTTGGTTAAGGGTAACGCTATAGAGTTGAAATCTTTGATAAACCTTTTGTAGTATCTTTCCAAGCCTAGGAAACTGCGAACCTCAGTCGGTGTCTTAGGTTGTTCCCATTCCACAACAAATTCTACTTTCTTAGGATCAACACGGATACCTGAAGCAGATATGACGTGTCCAAGAAAAGATACTTCTGATAACCAGAACTCACACCTGCTAAACTTAGCATATAACTTATGTTGTCTCAATAAGGTCAAGGCTTGACGAAGATGTTGTTCATGATGTTGACTATCTCTAATGTATATCAAGATGTCATCTGTTACGACCCCATTTGAGTTTAATTGGTAAACTAGGGTTTACCTAGACAATTGCAAAGATTAATTGGAATAATCATTATTGAAATATAATTAATGACGATAACACAATTAGGATGTTTTAACTAAGATAATAAGTTTAAGTGTTCATTTTCCTTGAGAATTAGGGTTTGAGAAACATAAACCCTAATCGGCCCAAAATAGGGTTTTAATGATACATGAATACAAAATTTGATAAGTATAATGTCTCAGTAAATTATTTTTATTATTTTATGTGTAACTCTGATTTAGCTCAAATTTGGATATGATTTGGATATATAAAATGTGAACAACATTGGAAAATATCAGAATTTTTGAAGAATGTTCTGACCTGTTTATCGGTCGAGTTTCAAACTCGACCGATCATATTTCCAGATTTATATAGCAGTGTGGTAATTGAATTTTATCTTTTTATTGGTATATCCAATTGATATCAAATTTTAACTGTGCTTGAAAAACACAGTTTTAGACACTCTGTTAAATTGGAATAATTTTTGGATGACTTTTGATCTCTACAGTGAGGGTGTCGGTCGAGTTATGTGCAGGGCAAACTCGACCGAATCTGCTGCAGACTGCAATATAGCAGTGCACTGTTCTATTTTTTTTTATTTATTGGTAACTCCAAATGATCTCAAATTTTAACTGAAGCTTTATAGATCAATTATAAACAACTTTCTAAATTCCCATAATTGTTGGAGAAGGTTTGATCTCTTAAATAAACGAATTACAGTAACTTTGTGTAACTGAATATTCAGCCAATATAATAAAAGTTGAGTGTTGGGTCAATATGCAATTGACCCAAGCAGCTCAAATTGACTTATATGATCGACCACACACACACACAGCTCTCATTCTTCGTCATCCATCCCAGAGAAACGAAAATCTAGAGAGAGAGGGAGAGTTAGGGCTTGAGTGGAGAAAGAGGAGGAATTGCTGACCTAGGGTTTTGCGGTCCGAGGAATGGTGAAATCAAGTAAGTTTGGATCCTTTGCATAGACTTTTATGGTGAATCTTCTCTCTCATGTCAAGATTTCTGTCCATGCTCTGATTTGATCCAAGATGATGTCGAAATTCCCTCTTTTCTCACACTTTCTTCATAATCCCTCATTTTCAAGGTTTCCTAGTTGAATGGACGAAGAATTGGGAGATTTGCTAGGGATTTGATATGAGTTCGAGATCCCCTGAGTTGAGCTGCAGTTTTGAGGTGTTTTCACACCTTAGGGTGAGTGGGTTCTTCCTTCAAACAGTGTAATGCATGAAATTTGATTATAGCATCCAAATCCCTAAATGCTTAGTATGTGATTCTAAACCCTGACATGTCCGTATGATTTAAGTTGTTGCAAATTGATATGATATGGATTCCTTCTCTATTTGAATGACTCCTTGATGGTAGATTCACATCAGAAACGTATACAACACATCCTAGAAAGAATGCTTTTCATATTTATACCATATGATGTAATTAGGGTTTAACCTAATTGAGATATCTCTAGAGTTTCAACCTTATTGAAAAGGACTAGTAAACTTATAAGTGGTTAGGATGTACCTCATGGATTACCTTATTTGAATTTTATCCTTGGTGCATGATATCTCAGTGAATAGCATGAAAACCTAAATTTAGTTCAATTTCCATGGTTTCATACATATATCGATTGTATATGATTTGTTCAAAACAATCTTTATTTAGTGAATGTTTATATCCTATGAAATCCTTATGAGAGCCATGTGACAAGTGAATGAGGTAAATGAAAAGGTGAATGAGGAAAATGAAACCCTAAGGATAGGGTGTTCAATGAATCATGTTATGGTGACATGAAAGGTCTCGATATGAGATGGGGTGATACTTAACTGTTGAATTGTATGTTTCTAGTGCATTTAACTTTATATGTTTGTTCTCTCTGAGTTGATATCTACATACTGCAGGGCTTCTTATATTTCAATACATATCTCGTAAAATTGCAGGTGATGAGATATGACATGCCCTAGAAAGGGATGTTACTGAGACATGGTATATGTTGAATACATGAGCTATGATGTTTTATATGATATGATATGGCAGGCCGTGTGAGCCTTGTGAGAAATGTAAAATGAGTTATGATTTCTGTTTTACATGTATCTATAATATTAATGTTAGACTTAGGTGCCCTGAACACCGTAGAACCCCTTCGAGAGATCTGCTTCTTAGGGGTGAAACTCGTGTTGCAACATTAACTGTGCGGAGTCATGGTGGCACGAGGACAGAGAGGCAGTGTTCAACAATAATCCGTGCGGAGTCACGGTGGCACTAGAGAAAATATGGGTTATTGCAACAAGATCCGTGCGGAGTCATGGAGGTAACCCCGTGAGACTCTCCGCCTGTGTGCTCAGGTTAGAGGAGGAGTCTAGAGCACTCGGAGTAGTGCATTGAGGCTGGAGAGCCTGTGGTCCTGTAGCAGAACAGGGCTGGCAGTCAGACTTAGCATTTCCCGGGTGTGTCGCTAAGTCTTGTACGGTGTGGCCGTAGTGCACTGCGAGTCTCTATGCAGATTACACTGCATAGATCAGGGCATAAGTTAAAATATGATCATATAGGTTCACAGAGTTCCTTATAAATGAAAGAGTTAAGGAAGACTAGAGCATAGTCTCCTAGTAGTTATTCTTTGGATGCAATAATTACATTCTTTGTTATTTCAATTATATTGTTTTAGAACCGCTCAGTGTAGTATTTATTGTTGTTAAATTTCATAACGTTTACTCAAAGTTATATCTGTAATCACATTAGTGCCTTATACTGTTTCCTTGAAGTACTCATTCACTGAGCGAGTAGGCTCACCCCTCTACTCAAACATTTTAGGGTTAACCGCGTGGACTTGAAGATGGTCAGAGCATCAGTGTAGATCTGCTACAAGAGTTAAGTACAAGATTAGTTGAGTCAGTCGGTCCTTGTCACTCTAGGTCCTCAGTAAGAGATAAGAGAGAGAGTTGTAATTACGATGTGTAATATTGTTCCTCTTTTGATATGTATGCTAATTAGCAAGTTTTATGTGCATAAGGTGTGAGAGACATCATGAATGTTTATACATGTACCTTTACTATTGAAGTCTGATTAGTAAAAGAAATGTTCAGATTCCTTTGTTAAGATGTTATGTGGTTCAATGCGGGGAAACAAGAGTTTTAAAGAAAAGAAAAAAAAAGTTAAGGGTGTTCTTTGTGTTACATATAAATCATATCTTATGCCCTAATCTCATGATTTGAGGAAATTGTGAGATCGGGGTGTAACAACTTGGTATCAGAGCTTAGGGTGAGTTGTCAAGGACCATTAAGTTAGTAAGTTAGAGTCCTATGTGTGGCAGATAGGAGATGTTTGATGTTAGCTTTGGGGATTTGAGTATTTGGATATCCTGGTCCGATATCTGAGTACTTGGATCAACCAGTACAAGCTACTCTGTCTATTCTTTCACGTATACCCTGGCCAGGTATACAGTGGAAGAATGGGCTAGAGAGGAACCCTAGAAATGTTAGGGTTAGAAAACGAGAAAAGAAACAAGAATTAAGAGCATAAATGTAAAAGGAGATAGAACTTACATTTCATAATGTTGTTTTTGTTGGAAATGTATAGAAATGCTCTTATATGTTTGAATTGAAATATTCAATACTTTGAAATATGGGTCTTTAATATCTGTTGTACACTATGCAGTTGTAGCATTTATTGATTTCATTCTTTGTAACAAGTAGACTAGAATTGACCTTTGAATGAGCTTTTGTTAGTGGATAAGTTTTCTTCCACACTTCTGAGATGAATAGGAGTTGAGTAATCCTTTGTAGTTCTTGGCTTCAGGACTTCAGGTTTGGCCTGGTCCGGCTGGCAGGATGCGTTACTGGGATCTAATGACTCCTATTAATAGTATAATAAGAATAGACTCTGGATAACTAGACCCACATTAGAGTGAGAATGTACATACAGTAAGATGTTGAAACATATGGGCAAGATCAGAACAACTAAGAATTAGTTGAAACTGATATCTGAGGTTCGATTTTGGGGCCTCATATGAGAAACCCTTAATTGGGAATAAAGGAACATGATATGAGATTCATAATCAGTTTATTGATTAATATTATATGAACTATACATATGAAATATAGAAAAGATATGTGAAATGTATGTATGGTTCAAGATAGCAAGAATCAATCATGAAGAATGAATCATAGAATAGAGTATAATGCTTTTATGAACTCTAAAGCAAAGTCTAAGTAGAGAATAGGGTTGAGCATTCAATAGGTCCATAGAAGTAAAGAGTCTTCAAAAGAGTAAAAGTGAAGAGGATCGTATGAACATGTAATTCATAAGACTAGAACAACAAACTAGTTTCTAAGTAAAGAACATAGGTGTAGCTTAACGAATGAATAAGTCATACAAAGGTAGACTTTATTCAGGAGAGAAAAACTTGATTGAAAGAGAAACTATGTTTGACCCATGCATGATCCACTTGATTTAAAAATGAAGAATATGTAATGTATTCAACATGAGGAAAAACTAATAGAAGGACTATTAATTTAGAACGTTAACTTAGCAATAGTATAAAGATAAAGGAGGAAATATGTGCAACATGGTATACATGACCATACATATGAATAAGCAACATGGTCATAAGAGAAAAATTTCGAATTAAAGATGACGGGTTAAAGAGTAGTATATGGTAAGAGGACTATGAAACGTAAGAAAGGGTTTGAAATATGATGAAGAAGTTATAAAATAAAGAGGTTGTGAGATTCAAGCAAGTGCTAATTAATCAAATATCTCTGTTGATAACTAAGTAAATCTACATACGAGAATGTATTAAGGGAATGTTTGAATACAAGTATTCCAAGTCTTAAAATCATCTTCTCTTTCATATATTCCTTAATGAGAGCAAGGTGGGAATGAAATGATAAGAGAAAATGAATCATATATGGTGCATAACTACCTTGGTGGGGTCATCTAGTGAATGTAATAGTGACATACTATATGATGAAGTGCGATAAGAAATAAAATTCTTGTGTGATAGCAAGAATGATGAATAATCTATTCCTATCTTAAATACTTCAATGTTAATGATGTTTATTGTATATAATCATATGAAAAGGATAGGTAGCAAAAAGTAAAGAAGTAATGAATGAGCAGAGAGATATGGGAAAACACTAGCTTTGTGTAATATGTGAATTTGTTTTTACATGTATGATTTTTTGAAGGCATATTAAGGTATGAAAGTTGGTTCTACATATGATTTTAGGGTATTTGTGTAAGCTATATGTTAAATTAAAGGCGTATGATAGTTGTAGTAATTCATACCAGATATGCATCTTACTATTGTGTAATTGTGATATGGTGATACAGTTTGGATGATGTCAGAACACATGGAGAGATACCCTAAACAAGGTAGTCATACTTATCCACTCATATTAATAGAAAGGGATGATAATCGGATTGTCTGGACAAATAACCCTAATGAGGTGTAGCTTGTTATACCTAGCTCTAATATAACTGAGTGATGGTAATTGAGTATGATTAATGCTTGAATGACTGATACAATTGTGGATTACTTTATTACTGTGGTTGAAACCCTAAAATGATATAATACGATGGTTACACTTTGAATTGTGTGGGGGCCCATAACCCACAGGTCCCAGGATCGAAACAGGATAGTATGGAATGAGGTGGTAATGCTTCACCTCATGCATCCATGACCCAATGGGGATGCCAAGAGTAGTATTGTGCAATTGATTTTTGAATCTAGTCTTTTAATTCAAGACTGTTTTGCTATTTGAATAGCACTTTATTAAAGTTTAAAATAGCATGGTGAACTCGCTTTTGTCACTTAAAGGTGATACAGAACAATAGAACTTTCTGAGCCGCATAAGTTGAGATAGTTGTATCAGAGTATCAGAGTTGCGCAGAGAAAGCGTGATGGTTTATCTTTGCATTCTATGTTTGACTGTGGCATAAAGAATTTGCTTGATATCATTGAGAACTATTTGAAATATGTTGTGATTTAGTAAAGAATTAAAAGATCTGATGTTGAAAACTACATTCAGGTATGAAATACAAGAATATAATGACATGGAAGGCTTTACAAGCTTAGAATAACCTTGAATGTATCTTTCTTGTAGGTTTATGTTTCGAGGACGAAACATTCTAAGGGGGGGAGAGTTGTTACGACCCCATTTGAGTTTAATTGGTAAACTAGGATTTACCTAGACAATTGCAAAGATTAATTGGAATAATCATTCTTGAAATCTAATTAATGACGATAACACAATTAGGATGTTTTAACTATGATAAGAAGTTTAAGTGTTTGTTTGCCTTGAGAATTAGGGTTTGAGAAACATAAACCCTAATCGGCCCAAAATAGGGTTTTAATGATACATGAATACAAAATTTGATATGTATAGTGTCTCAGTAAATGATTTTTATTATTTAATGTGTAACTTTGATTTAACTCAAATTTGGATATGATTTGGATATATAAAATTTGAACAACATTGGAAAATATCAGAATTTTTGAAGAATGTTCTGACCTGTTTATTGGTCGAGTTTCAAACTCGACCGATCATATTTCCAGATTTATATAGCAGTGTGGTAATTGAATTTTATCTTTTTATTGGTATATCCAATTGATCTCAAATTTTAAATGTGCTTGAAAAACACAGTTTTAGACACTCTGTTAAATTGGCATAATTTTTGGATGACTTTTGATCTCTACAGTGAGGGTGTCGGTCGAGTTCTGTGCAGGGCAAACTCGACCGAATCTGCTGCGGACTGCAATATAGCAGTGCACTGTTCTATTTTTAATTATTTATTGGTAACTCCAAATGATCTCAAATTTTAACTTAAGCTTTATAGATCAATTATAAACAACTTGCTAAATTACCATAATTGTTGGAGAAGGTTTGATCTCTGAAATAAACGAATTACAGTAACTTTGTGTAACTGAATATTCAGCCAATATAATAAAAGTTGAGTGTTGGGTCAATATGCAATTGACCCAAGCAGCTCAAATTGACTTATAAGATCGACCACACACACACATAGCTCTCATTATTCGTCATCCATCCCAGAGAAATGAAAATCTAGAGAGAGAGGGAGAGTTGGGGCTTGAGTGGAGAAAAAGGAGGAATTGCTGACCTAGGGTTTTGCGGTCCGAGGAATGGTGAAATCAAGTAAGTTTGGATCCTTTGCATAGAATTTTATGGTGAATCTTCTCTCTCATGTCAATATTTCCGTCCATGCTCTGATTTGATCCAAGATGATGTCGAAATTCCCTCTTTTCTCACACTTTCTTCATAATCCCTCATTTTCAAGGTTTCCTAGTTGAATGGAAGAAGAATTGGGAGATTTGCTAGGGATTTGATATGAGTTCGAGATCCCCTGAGTTGAGATGCAGTTTTGAGGTGTTTTCACACCTTAGGGTGAGTGGGTTCTTCCTTCAAACAGTGTAATGCACGAAATTTGATTATAGCATCCAAATCCCTAAATGCTTAGTATGTGATTCTAAACCCTGACATGTCCGTATGATTTAAGTTGTTGCAAATTGATATGATATGGATTCCTTCTCTGTTTGAATGACTCCTTGATGGTAGATTCACATCAGAAACGTATACAACACATCCTAGAAAGAATGCTTTTCAGATTTATACCATATGATGTAATTAGGGTTTAACCTAATTGAGATATCTCTAGAGTTTCAACCTTATTGAAAAGGACTAGTAAACTTATAAGTGGTTAGGATGTACCTCATGGATTACCTTATTTAAATTTTATCCTTGGTGCATGATATCTCAGTGAATAGCATGGAAACCTAAATTTAGTTCAATTTCCATGGTTTCATACATATATCGATTGTATATGATTTGTTGAAAACAATCTTTATTTAGTGAATGCTTATATCCTATGAAATCCTTATGAGAGCCATGTGACAAGTGAATGAGGTAAATGAAAAGGTGAATGAGGCAAATGAAACCCTAAGGATATGGTGTTCAATGAATCATGTTATGGTGACATGAAAGGTCTCGATATGAGATGTGGTGATACTTAACTGTTGAATTGTATGTTTCTAGTGCATTTAACTTTATATGCTTGTTCTCTCTGAGTTGATATCTACATACTGCAGGGCTTCTTATATTTCAATACATATCTCGTAAAATTGTAGGTGATGAGATATGACATGCCCTATAAAGGGATGTTACTGAGACATGGTATATGTTGAATACATGAGCTATGATGTTTTATATGATATGATATGGCAGGCCGTGTGAGCCTTGTGAGAAATGTAAAATGAGTTATGATTTCTGTTTTACATGTATCTATAATATTAATGTTAGACTTAGGGGCCCTGAACACCGTAGAACCCCTTCGAGAGATCTGCTTCTTAGGGGTGAAACTCGTGTTGCAACATTAACCGTGCGGAGTCATGGTGGCACGAGGACAGAGAGGCAGTGTTCAACAATAATCCGTGCGGAGTCACTGTGGCACTGGAGAAAATATGGGTTATTGCAACAAGATCCGTGTGGAGTCATGGAGGTAACCCCGTGAGACTCTCCGCCTGTGTGCTCAGGTTAGAGGAGGAGTCTAGAGCACTCGGAGTAGTGCATTGAGGTCAGAGAGCCTGTGGTCCTGTAGCAGAACAGGGCTGGCAGTCAGACTTAGCATTTCCCGTGTGTGTCGCTAAGTCTTGTACGGTGTGGCCGTAGTGCACTGCGAGTCTCTATGCAGAGTACACTGCATAGATCAGGGCATAAGTTAAAATATGATCATATAGGTTCACAGAGTTACTTATAAATGAAAGAGTTAAGGAAGACTAGAGCATAGTCTCCTAGTAGTTATTCTTTGGATGCAATAATTACATTCTTTGTTATTTCAATTATATTGTTTTAGAACTGCTCAGTGTAGTATTTATTGTTGTTAAATTTCATAACGTTTACTCAAAGTTATATCTGTAATCACATTAGTGCCTTATACTATTTCCTTGAAGTACTCATTCACTGAGCGAGTAGGCTCACCCCTCTACTCAAACATTTTAGGGTTAACCACGTGGACTTGAAGATGGTCAGAGCATCAGTGTAGATTTGCTACAAGAGTTAAGTACAAGATTAGTTGAGTCAGTCGGTCCTTGTCACTCTAGGTCCTCAGTAAGAGATAAGAGAGAGAGTTGTAATTACGATGTGTAATATTGTTCCTCTTTTGATATGTATGCTAATTAGCAAGTTTTATGTGCATAAGGTGTGAGAGACATCATGAATGTTTATACATGTACCTTTACTATTGAAGTCTGATTAGTAAAAGAAATGTTCAGATTCCTTTGTTAAGATGTTATGTGGTTCAATGCGGGGAAACAAGAGTTTTAAAGAAAAGAAAAAAAAGTTAAGGGTGTTCTTTGTGTTACATATAAATCCTATCTTATGCCCTAATCTCATGATTTGAGGAAATTGTGAGATCAGGGTGTAACATCATCTATGAAAACCACTACAAACTGATCAAGGAAAGGCCGAAAGATTCTATTCATCAACTCCATGAATGCAGCTGGTGCATTAGTTAGTCCATACATCATAAATACAAACTCATAATGGCCATACCTCATTCTAAAGGCCGACTTAGGTTTGTCACTCTCCTTGATATGTAACTGATGATATCCTACCCTTAGATCAATCTTAGAAAACATCGTTGCACCACGCAACTGGTCAAACAGATCATCAATCCTTGGTTAGGGATATTTGTTCTTAATAGTCACCTTGCTGAGCTGTCTGTAATCTATGCATAGTCTCATAGACCCATCCTTCTTTTTAACGAAAAGAACCGGAGCACCCCATGGTGAAGTACTCGGTCGTATGAAGCCTTTTTCAAGCAACTCTTACTACTGTTTCTTAATTTCTGCCATCTCAGCTGGTGCCATGCTATAAGGGGTTTGGGCTATAGGTTGCGTGTCTGGAACAAGATTAATCTTAAAATCAATCTCTCAAGGTGGAGGAATACCTGGTAGTTCCTCAGGAAACACATCCCTGAATTCCTTAATAACCGGAACATCGGAAAGACTAGGGCTCTTTATCCTGGTATCTACCACATGTGCCAAGAATGTGAAGCATCCTTGTCTCATCAACTTCTCTGCCACCATAGCTGACACTAAACAGGTTGGAAGAATCTTTCTCTCCCCCTGAAAGACCCATGTCTTGTCACCATATGTGAACATTGCTTGCTTGGATCCACAATCCAAACAACTTTATATTTCTCTAAGGTGTCCATCCCGAGAATTACATCAAACCCATGCTTTCAAGTGATATAAGATCCACTTGAATGATGTGTTCTGAGAAGGAAAGAACACAGGGAGAACATACCTCCCGCAACATCGCAGATCCCTCTAATGGGGTTTCTAATCATAGATTATCCTTTCTAGGATTAACAACCATATTACAGTCATGAATCACCTCTCGGGTGATAAAAGAATGTGTAGCACATGGATCAATCAAAACAGATATGAAACATGATGACATATCAGAATGAAATAATTCCATCTGACCTGTCACAACTCGTGGGTTAACCACTGCCTCTGGCTGATTCATAGCATAGAATCTTGTCATCGCTTGCTGCCAACCTCGTCCTCTATTGGCTGGTGCAGATGATCCTGCCTGAGATGCCTGTCCATGTCCCCTAGAGCCACTAATGAACTTGATAACACTAAATTTTGTGATGTTTTGGCCCTTATTTCATTATCAAAACTGCCCTTTTTAACTTTTTTCCTCTTCCTTTTGTCATATTTTTTAATAAACAGGCCACGCTACGCTGTTAACCCAATTTTATCATCTTTTGCAGAGTTTTCCTTATTTTTCAACTCGTTTATCGGCAAAAAGGCCTGTCCCGGCCCACGAATGTGTTCCACCTGCATCGGCCTTCCTACCAACCAGCCGGCCGATACGCTCACTGCCCGATAGGGCAGCACAATATACTGCCGTGCGATACAAGGGTGTCGCGCAAGAGGAAGCAAATGAACGATACGCCATTTACCCGACAGGGAGCCGGACTCGCCACGACTGCTGAAGCGTGTTGCGTGTACAGGCCACCCACCGGCAGGCACCACTCGTCACGATGACCTACAGCCCGACATCCTTGTGCCGGGCGACACGCATATCGGGCACCCTTGAAGCCGCAATAATGGAGCTGAAGGAGGACACGTGGCGTCCGGAGAACCATAACTTCCCCCAACCGCTGCCTATAAATAGCAACTATAGGAAGCCGAAAAGACAGGTTGGAATCCCTCAAAAGCTAACTTAGGAAAGCATCTGGAGCTAGCGTGTCGTGCCTCATAGGTGTGCCGGGAGATTCTAGGTGAGCACTTCCCCATCCCGAGAGGGAGGGAATGGTTCACTTAGGGTCGGCCCCGAGCACCGCTGCAGGCCGATATCGGCCAACAAGGACGTCCGATATGAGTACCTGATACTGGAATCAACACTCTAGCCTGACACGATACCAAGCCCGATACGCATTACCAATCGCGGCGTGTCGCCCGAGAGGGTGCCGCTCGACACGATCGTATCGAGCAAGGGCGCCCCGCACGATACGTCCGCCCATCATGAGCGTGTCGCCCGAGAGAGTGTGCTGCCCGACACAGGCGTATCGAGCAAGGCACCCGCCTGGTATCAGGCTGGAGGGTCTGTTGTTGCTTGTCGCCCTTTTAAATCAAGAAGGTGACATTTATCTTTACTTATTTTAGTCATTTACTTCCTTTACTTATGCAATGTAATCAAACCCTTATATGTTAATGGAATTAGAAGAGTTTTAATCATCTGCTGCTTTATGTTTGGTACCTTTTGTTGGATGATTGCTATGGTTAACATCCGAACTCTACCTTGTACGCTTGGATCGTGTTTCGATTAGCTACCGAATCGTGTTTTCCCGTTGTAACAGCCTCGAGAGAGGTGTTGTGGCTCTAGTGTTTGGTCCGATACTGGAGTACGAGAGTGCCCAGGATCAGAGTCACTTTAGTAACCTTTCCACTCTAACTTAAGTCTAGCAACCTCGAGAGGGGTGTTGATGCTTAGTTAGAAGTACCCACTTCGAGAGGAGGGGTACAGGATGTTTCTGCTGCCGCTTGTTTTACCAAAGCTTTCTCCTTCATTACTTACTATAGCATTAGTGTTATCTCTCTGATTCTGTTACGCAGAAAACCCCTAAAAATTGATAAATGCTTAAAACCTTAATTTTCCTCGTAGCTCCAGTTGGAGATAGATTCCTTTTGTTTTATCGATCTTAGAATGTTGTTCCCTTGGGGAATTTTATCATCTCCTTACCCATACTGGAGTGTAACGTGTCGATTTCGTGTTCTCAACACTACCACCCTTGTCCCTGTGTCCGGCCCCATATATCTACTTCGACCCCGTAAACAAAGTTGTGGGGGCCTAGAAGGTTTTGGGTTATAAATTTAAAAGTCCAACTACTTCAAATCCGCTCCACTTTTCGGACGCGCGATTTAGGCCGGTCAACTTTTTGGCGCCATTGTCGGGGACAAGGCAAAACGGTACTGTTGACGAACTCAAATCCACTAACTACACTCTAGTGCCTCAAGCTTAGAAATGAGCTTGACATCACTCTCTTTTTCCTTTTTTATTATTTTTACCTAAAATAAGTAATTCATATTATTAATAACAAATTTTCTAACTTGATTTTTACATACTATCTAGGTGCTCAGAAGGAAGGCATTCTGCTCAACTGAGTGCCGACACCATCAAACATGCCACCTCGTGTTGAACAACCTCTTTCAAAAGGTGAACGCCAAGGGAGAGCTAGACCTCACTCGCCCCCGCCTGAAGATAACGACTGTTATGACGACAATGATCAACCTGAAGATCCAGAAATAGAGCAGTTCGAGGAAGATCATCTCCAGGATAGACATCGTCATCACTGGAGGCACAGGAGGAATCAAAATGATCAAGAACAGCACCAGGGAGGCAGCGAAAGTGACGATTCAGATGAAGAAGAAAAGACTCTAACGGAGTTAGCTTCCACCAAGGCTAACAATTCCAGATGTCCTGTCGTCATCCCGTGATTCAACACCACCAACTTCAAGCTAAAGCCATCAGTCATCTCCATGATTCAGAACAAAAGCTTTATAGGGAGTTCTAATAATGACAATCCCTATCACCACTTGGATGCTTTCAAAAACATCTGTGACACCATCAAGATGTGGGGAGTCCCCCAAGAGGTAATCTATTGCAAGGGCTTCATCTTTTCTTTGGAAGATAAGGCTCTATCCTAGTATCTGGGGCTGCCCTACCAAGCTCTGAACGGATGGAGTGCACTGGCAGATGCCTTTGTGAACAAGTTCTATCCTACTGAGAAGACCGTCCGGAACAGACATAGAATTACATCCTTCATGCAAAAGCCAAACGAGAATCTCCATGATGCCTGGGAGCGATATCAAGAATATCAGAGGGACTGCCCTCATCACAACTATAAGAAAGGTTTCTTGATAACTACCTTCTACAACGGTCTAACCCCTGAGGAAAGGGTTTCACTGAATGCAACAGCAGGAAGTGACTTTCTAGGGAAGAAGCCGAGAAGGTCTGAGAAGATCATCAAGAACATGGCCGAGCTACACGCCGACACTGATTACGATAGATCTGATAGGGGACAAGCTAAGAAGGCTAGTGAAGGACCTTCTTTTGAATCCAAGGCTCTGGAGACTATCACCTCTCAGATCCAGAGGATAGCAACTGATGTAAAGCAACTGAAAGAATCAGGTGGGAAGGGAAAGAAGCAAGTCGAAAAGGTCATGAAGTGTGTCACATGTGGATAGGGTGGACACGGGGTAGATAACTATATCTACACCCGACCTAACGCATCGAGCGAAACTGAATCTGAGGCTGAGGAGATTGAGAACGTCTCTTTTGTTAATTTCAAGAGGCCAGATCATCCTAGCTTCAGTTATGGCAACAAAGATGCAGCTGGAAACTCGCATCAGCTGCATAACTCCACAAAGACACCTCAAGTTTTCGAGAAAAGAGGAGGACAAAGTCAATTCACCAGAACCACTTCCTTCCAATCAAACAAGGGAAATTTCCAAGGACAAGGCAAGTATCAAGGTCGCCAAGCGACGAACACCAGTCAAGGACAAGGTCAAGCCAAAGAGCAGGGACAAGACAAGGTTTTGAACCAACCAGACTTGGTTGGATAGTTATTCGATTTTGTAAAGAGACAAGACACCATCAATAACCAGTTGGCACAGAGTGTGCTTTCAAATTCAGGAGTTTTGAATTCAATGTAGGTCCAGATGGCAGACTTGTAGATGCATCAATGCCAAATTGATCAGCAATTAGCTCAGATGGCCGAATTGATAAAGAATCCCTCGGGAAAAATACCCTCTAACACCGAAACTGCCAAAAAGGCAGGGCTGTAATCAGGAGGAACAGAGATCAATTTGCAAAATATGGATGCTGCTGGAGGCAAGAAAAGTGAAGAACCTAGAGTCGTCGAGCTGGCGACGCAAACTACAGCGCTCCTCGAGAGGCAGCTCGAGCTTTTATTTTTCCAAGAATAGGATGTTCTTTACTTTCTTGCAAAACAAACATTATGAACATTTGGACTGTAATAAGGCCCGAGTCAGTGCATGTGCCACGTGCGCTGACTCTTCTGTTTTATGGGCCATCATTCTATTTTATGGACCTTGATGAGTAATACTATCTGAGGCCGGGAACTTAACCTTAGGCCAATGATGTTTTACCCATCAACCGCTTTTTCCCTCACTTTGTTTTTAAGTTTTTCATCAAGATTTTGTTCTGAAGGTTTCGTATCGGGCAGCAGCTCAACTGGCGTGCAGAACGCGCTCATATCGGGCAATGGTATATCGGGCATCGCATAAGTCGTGATGGATGACATGCCCGGGCGGCGAGCACTCGTGTCAGGCAACGCGAGTAATTACCTTTGTTTAGACGGATGGATTGCCCGTCTCGAGAATGACTTATCTCAACAGCCGACACGCGTCCCGAATTTACCCGTTTTACCCCCCAGTTGGAGTTACTATATATAGTATAGAGGTTTTACTATATCGGGCTACTGCCTTTACTCTTCCAGCTACCCATATCGTGCAGTAAATTCTCCCTTTGCTCATGTGTCGTCCAGCGAACTTTTGCTCTCGTGTCATGCAAAGTAGCTTCAGATTGCAAAGGTATAGCCTGACAGCCTACTTGCCCGACACAAATGTCATATCACGCACATCGTATTGGGCTAACGACTTTAGTTGATTTCCTTGTATCGCCTGACACATGTGTCGTGCGACACGTCTTTAGCACGCGCTTGCCCGATACACCATACCGGGCGATAACTATGTCGCCCACCCTTATACCGCCTCGCTTTTTCTTGTCGACGGGCGACACATTGTTTTTCTATCGGGAAGACCCTTAGTTTGTTTCACACGACCGTATCGCTATGATGTGTAGTTTCTCTGCATCGTCCAGTTTTGTATCGCCTAGGGTGTTCTTTTGATGGACGACATCCGGACATCATATCGGGCATAAACCTACGGTGATTTTTTGAAGGCTTCTTATCGCTCGACACAAGTGTATCGGGCAAGCCTCGTATCGCCCTTTGTTAAGACCCGATACGGTGGTGTCGGGTAATTTTTGTATCGGGCCGAATATTTATCTTATAATCAATTTTAACATTTAATTGATTTGTTTAATGATAACAGAAATGGCACGTACAAAGCAAACTGTCATTTGAGTTGACGAACACGACAGAAGAATCGACACTGAGGCCGGAGCTGAAGCAACAATGGTCGGGCAGAAATGCTAGAATCCTGAGATAGCTGGGCCATCAACCGCTGAGAAGAGAACGAGGACAGGAGAAGTGACGACTCCAGCGACAGCTTCAACTGCAGTGGTAGAACCCCTGGATCACACACTAGGAAGGTTCGTGCCAAGAGATAACAAGCATGGATGCCGATACTCAGAATTGGCGACTAAAATATATTGGTCGAGTAGATTCTGCCACCAGTCTTCCTTCATTCAATTGGGGATTTTCGAAAGACTGGAGAATGTCCTCACCGCAGCAGGACTAAGGAAGATCTGCCTAAGCCGTTCCGCCTCCTACACCGAACTCACAAGGGAGTTCATGTCATCTCTCCGCCGAGTGAAGAATACAGCTGAGGACGTTGAAGAATATGGCGGAGCAGACAGGCTGCAAGGGCGGTTGTACAACTCAGAGCACGTCATCTCCGAAAAGCTACTCAATGAGATCTTCTCTTCCAGCGAGGAGGAGAAGAAGTTGTTGAATAACGGTGAAATGATCACCGAAGGAGACAGGTTCAACCCCGTGGAGTTCTGTAGAAGGTTGACCGGTGAATCATCATACAAGCCGGGAAGCAAGGTGGTGGCGGTGCACTCCTATTTCTGGAGGATAGTGCACAAGCTGGTAGCATGCCTACTTTTCAGCAAAAACGATTCTAGCAACATCTACACCGAAGAACTTCACGTCATGTGGCACATGATGGAGGGCAGAGTGATCAACCTGGGGTGGTTTCTGCTGAACATGCTGCACCCAATAAAGGATGTCACCAAAGAATAATGCATGGGTGGCATCGTCAATCTGATCGCAGTTGGGTTAGGATACCCAAGGGAACCGTGTAGTCTTTCGAGCACTAGGGGAGACGAGTTGATCGACCTCAAGTACCTCATGAGGGTCGGTATCATAAAGAAGGAGGGGTGAAGCTACTTCTACAAGTTCGCAAGGACAAATACCCTCCTTCCACTCCCCCACTCCACCGCCTACGACGCAGAAAAGCTGGTCTTCACTACAGCAGAAATCGAAGCTGCGGCAGTAGGAGCAGCTTACGCCGCCACCACCAGAATTCAAGAGAGGGCGGCTACGAGAGGAGAATCAATTCCTCTCAACCCAAGGCAGGACGTAACTTCAACAACCTTCGCCGAGCCAACCGCCACTCCATAGCCACCAACGACAGCAGTTGATAGAGCTGTCGTCGCTCCTACTATACCAGCCACAATCACGACAACACCTACCATGGCTGAAGAAGAACCGGCGATCGTCGAGGTCTCCGAGACAACAACGGGAGCTGCTGCGGAAGAGACAACCGCAGCCCCCAGAACTTCTGTGGTGCCCGTGGTGGCAGCGGAGGAAGTGCAGCCAGACACCAATAACGGGATGTTCGCCGACATCTTGGAAATGGAGCTCGGAGATGCATGGCTCATGCCAACGCTGCCGCCAGTATCTCCTGTGATGGCTGTAGAGGAGGTCGCCGAAAGCATAGAGGTGGAGCAGCACCCACCCACATCGCGTCCTTCTCTACCACCACAAGAAGGTGAGGAAGAGACAGTCGCTAAAGAGTTGACGCCTCACCCAGTAGCATCCACCTCGCGGATGATCGAGATAGGTTCTACCTCGTCGGGTAGACCCTTGCGCAAGAGAAGTATCGCGAGTATGAGAGGGAGGTCTGTAGGAGCCCCTCTGTCGCTTGGGAAAATGCTGGAGCACGAACTTGACCACTTGCGGGAGGTAACAGAAAGCCACTCGGCTACATTTACTTCTCTAACCTGCAAGTTTTCATTTTTCCAGCAGAGGCTGAATAGCCAAGAACGGGAGCTGCTGACTCTAATTGGCCTTCCGGGCCAACTAGAGGCACTCAACACCACGCTTCAGCAGGCCCTCCATCGCCTTGACGTGATCGAGGAGAGACTGAATAGGGGAGACGACCATCTGCGCCCAAGGCAGACGAGAAGGTCTCCGTCGCCTCCTGGCTCTGGCTCTCCACCCTCCTCGTCAGCAGCCTCATCAGGATCATCGTCCTCTTCCTCCTCCAGTGGGCCATCACCAACGCATGAGGAAGGAACACCACCAAGGTCAACCAACGGAGCTCCAACAGGACAGGCGAGCTCCCGCGGTCTGGAAGAAATAACTCCCTCAGTCCCCCTGGATGAAGCTGGAGATGATAATGAAGACATCAGCATCGGGGAGGACTCTTCTGATGAATCTGAGGGAGCAGGGGGGACATATGCTCCGCTAATGAAAGGCACCTCCCTAGAGGAAGACGCTCGGCAGCAGATGAGTTCTCTGTGCCGTCAGAGTTGCCTTCTTTCGAGATGGCCGATTTCTATAGAAAGGTCATCGGCTACCTAACGATCAGGGACCAGAAATTGCTGAACAAGGTCCTAAGGTCGCAGGCAGATGAAGAAGACGTCGTCTGGAGCGATGTCTACTTCTCTGTATGATGGGGAGCACTCATAAGCATTTTCCGCTCGTCAGCCGTCGTCAGAAAAAGGTTGTTCAGGGTCCTAGAAGGTGCAATGATAGAGAACATTAGCACCGGGATAGGTCGGAGAACAATATACAATGCCACCCCGACCTTGGCGAGAAGGCTGATGATGGGAGTGCCAGACTCCATTGAGGTGGCCAACATGCTGAAACACATCAAAAAGCACAACACAAACATCGTGTTGGCCCCGTACAAGCACCAAAACATGTGGTTTCTGTGTGTGGCAGATCTCCGGAGTCACGACGTCCAGCTGCTCAGCTGCTGCAACAAGGAGGTACCACGCTCTGGGAATATCTTTAGCCTCCCAGAAGACAAACACCTCAGGTTTCTACCACTGTGTCTTCTATGAGCCATCAAGCAAGGAGCCCAAAGTCACGACGGTGTTTGGAACTTCTTATCTATCAGAGACTTCCCCGTCCAAGAAGAAGAGGGAAGTGGAAGAAGCGCCTTCATCATCTTACGCGCCATGGAGTTGCTCAACATATTTGGATACATAAGGCATCTCCAGGGCCAAAACTTTTACCACCTCAGGAGCATATACCCCCTGTTGCTGATCAAAGACGGGCACTATTTCCGAGACGTAGGGGTACCAGAGAGGCTGCTGAACAGCGATCAAGAAGACGAATCTTCACAACCCAACAGCACTCCAAAGAAAGAAGCTGAGATGGAAACTGACACCTACAGGGCAGGAAAGCAGTTAGAGATCCTACGGGAAGTGCACGGATTCGAAGACCCTACTTCGCCTGAAACACCAGAAGGACTGATCAACAATTTCGACTGCTTCTCGTGCGCTACACTCACATAGGAGCATGTCAATGAAATCCTTCTGAAGTTGGCTGATTCTACCTCGGCAGATGTCATCTATGAGGCAGGCCATGTCATAGTCCCGGTTGATGACTTAAGGGACATGGTAAAAGATGGAGGATGCTTGGCGGTATCTGTGGCAGCCGCTTACATCCAGACACTACAAACAAAGTTTGAACACACATACATAGCTCATCCAATGTTGTTCAACGACATCTGCCTCACCGATGAAACAGGAGCAAAACAATCATTTCTGGCAGAGTTGGAGCGTAGGGTTCCACGAACAATCTTCCTGCCCATCCTGCATTACAACCACTAGACGCTCCTGACGATGTACACTCACCAACGAGCAGGAATTGTCTACAACAGCTCAGACAGCAACAAAGATCATCTAGTGCAGTGTACATCAACAGTGTTGACATCCCTCGAGCGCTTAGTATGAAAATACTACGACGAGGTGGTAGCGCTGACACAACCATTCCTAGAGACGGCAGCAAGCAAATGGCACGAGCTTCAGTTCTGCCACCGCAATCCACAACAAATTCCTCCATCCAACAACTGCGACATCTTCATCCTGGAATGGATATCAAATGAAGAGACGTCTGACCAACTCCACCACATCGACTACCACAGCAAACGAGGAGAATATGTGTGGGAGCTTCTATCTGGCATAGGAGCGCTCACCAGCTAACCCTCACTGAGTGTGGAGTAAGTTTGGGGGGTACCATGTACCAGTGAGGGAGGTATAAAAATTTTGAAAAATTTTCAGACTCCACCTTTTTGTTCTTTTGTTCTTCTTCTATATCATGTGTACATATACATGCTCATACAAAATTTTTGAAAATTTTTGCTTACTTTGTCTCCGCACATATGTACAAAGACGCTATATAGTAAAAACCTGATACGACTTTTTGCCAGTTTGTTTTCTATGTGCCTAAGGAGATGCAAGTTTTGTTATGTCTTTCTGATAATGCAGCCTCAAACAACAAAAGACTACGACCTTCCACGCCAAAAATTTTGAAAAATAATCTCGCAACAGCTAAGAGACGTGTATGCAGAAGGAAAAAGCTACCCAAACAGCAAAAATTCCTCTTGTTTTTCCTTACCCAACAAAAAAATTCCAAAAAGAGAGAATAGCCTTATGAGAGTGAATAAAAGTATGAGAGTTGTGCCAAATGAAAAGAAAGAAAGAAATATATATATACACACTTGTTTTCCAAAAGTACCCATCTTTAGGCATGGTAGATCTGGGGCAGTGGTACGTAGGATGTGAAATCACTGATCTAAAGCCAACTGGCTTGGACTGCAGGGACCACTCGCCCGCTAACGGACCTGTACCTGAATGGACTGATGGGAAATAAGAAAAACCCAAAAAGCCTTAAGCCTACCCAAACACACAACTTTCTGCCCCCAAAAGCTGTTTGGTGTGAATGCTAACTTCGAAATCATGCACCCAAGTCTCGCCGAAGCTTTGGAGAAATTTTTTGCTGAAATAATAAGGTAGGAAATGCAAAGTCTGTTGTTTGTGGTCGGGCAGTATTCTCTGTAAGACATCTCAATGCTTGCTCAAACCCATGGTCTGGAAACTATACCGGTCAAGAAGAGGCATCACAAAACAGAGTTTAAAGATTGATTGAGGACAATCAAAATGCTAAGTTTGGGGGAGTTGATAACACCAAATTTTGTGATGTTTTTTACCCTTATTTCGTTATCAAAGCTGCCCTTTTTAACTGTTTTCCTCTTCCTTTTGTCATATTTTTGAATAAACAGGCCACGCTACGCTATTAACTCAATTTTATCATCTTTTGCAGAGTTTTCCTCATTTTTCAACTCATTTATCAGCAAAAAGGCATGTCCCGGCCCACAAACGTGTTCCACCTACATCGGCCTTCCTACCAACCAGCCGGCCGATACGCTCACTGCCCGATAGGGCAGCATGATACACTGTCATGCGATACGAGGGTGTCGCGCAAGAGGAAGCGAACGAGCGATACGCCATTTACCCGATAGGGAGCTGGACTCGCCACGACTGCTGAAGTGTGTCGTGCGATACAAGCCACCCACCAGTAGGCGCCACTCGTCATGATGACTGACAGCCCGACATCCTTGTGTCGGGCGACATGCATATCGGGCACCCCTGAAGCCGCAATAATGGAGCTGAAGGAGGACACGTGGCGTCCGGAGAACCATAACTTCCCCCAACCACTGCCTATAAATAGCAGCTACAGGAAGCCGAAAAGACAGGTCGGAATCCCTCAAAAGCCAACTTAGGAAAGCATCTGGAGCTAGCGTGTCGTGCCTCAGAGGTGTGTCGGGCGATTCTAGGTGAGCACTTCCCCATCCCAAGAGGGGGGGAATGGTTCACTTAGGGTCGGCCCCGGGCACCGCTACAGGCCGATATCGGCCAACAAGGACGCCCGATATGAGTACCCGATACTGGAAGCAACACTCTAGCCCGACACGATACCAAGCCCGATACGCATTAACAGTCGCGGCGTGTCACCCGAGAGGGTGCCGCCCGACACGATCATATCGGGCAAGGGCGCCCCGCACGATACGTCCGCCCATCATGAGCGTGTCGCCCGAGAGGGTGTGCCGCCCGACACGGGCGTATCGAGCAAGGCATCCGCTCGGTATCGGGTTGGAGGGTCTGTTGCTTCCTGTCGCCCTTCTAAATCAAGAAGACAACATTTATCTTTACTTATTTTAGTCATTTACTTACTTTACTTATGTAATGTAATCAAACCCTTATATGTTAATGGAATTAGAAGAGTTTTAATCATCTGATGCTTTATGTTTGGTACCTTTTTTTGGATGATTGCTACGTTTAACATTCGAACTCTAGCTTGTACGCTTGGATTGCATTTCGATTAGCTACTGAATTGTGTTTTCTCGTTGCAACAGCCTTGAGAGAGGTGTTGTGGCTCTAGTGTTTGGTTCGATACTGGAGTACGAGAGTGCCCAAGATCGGAGTCGCTTTAGTAACCTTTCCACTCTAACTTAAGTCCAGCAACCTTGAGAGGGGTGTTGATGCTTAGTTAGAAGTACCCGCTTCGAGAGGAGGGGTACATGATGTTTCTATTGCCGCTTGTTTTACCGAAGCTTTCTCCTCCGTTCCTTACTATAGCATTAGTGTTATCTCTCTGATTCTGTTGTGCAAAAAACCCCTAAAAATTGATAAATGCTTAAAACCTTAATTTTCCTCGTAGCTCCAGTTGGAGATAGATTCCTTTTGTTTTATCGATCTTAGCCTGCTGTTCCCTTGGGGAATTTTATCATCTCCTTACCCATACCGGAGTGTAATGTGTCGATTCCGCGTTCTCAACACTACCACCCTTGTCCCTGTGTTCGACCCCGTATATCTACTTCGACCCCGTAAACAAAGTTGTGGGGGCCTAAAAGGTTTTGGGTTATAAATTTAAAAGTTCGACTACTTCAAATCCGCTCCACTTTTCGGACGCGCGATTTAGGCCGGTCAGAACTGCTATCTCTGAGAGCCATGATGGATCTGCCTCGATGGCTTGGTACTTCCACGTCCCTAACTGGACAGTCCTTAATCACATGCCTTGTCTGTCTACACCTGTAGCAGACTCTATTATCCCACTACGACCTAGGCGGTCCTGTCACTAACATCGATGTTGAACTCTGAGCTCCTTCTGACGGAAAACTACAACCTCTACCTCGGCTAGATGTCCACTGTGTCTGAGTATTGAACCTATGTGGTTCTACAGGTGCAGAAAACCTCGATTTCTTAAAATTTCCAGACCTCTGATTCTAAACTGTGTCGGTGTCTTCCTACTATTTGCCTCTCGTTTCTCTGTCACGGACCTCTCTATATGTCTAACTAATTCCACAAATGTAACATCCCTGACCTGGGTTATGTACTAACCCTAGGTGTTTTATTTAATAAAGATGATTAGATGTTTTATCTCATCTTTTGAAAAGTAATTAAGGATATTGAGGAACTTATATTTCAATTTCAGTCCCTTTTGAATAATGTTGAAACATTGTTTTGTTAATTTTGGACTAAAGTGCAAATTACCCAAGTTGAGGGGTTAACTTGCAAATTACATAAGATAAGATGTTCCTATGATGTTGAGACATCATAATAATTAATATGATGTAGTGGTATGATTTCCACAAGCTTCGACGTCAAGATAAAGCTTGTAGAGCAAACCTTGTGCATTAAAACTTAGTTTTGGTGTAATGTGCAATTTACCCAAAATCTAGGGTTCAATATGCAATATATCACCTCTACAGGGTCTCTAATGTTTCTTGGAATCAAGTAGAGCAAATAAAATGAGAGGGGCGCCTCATTTGAGTTATCTTGGAGGAGAGAGAATATTGACATTAAAATAATCAAGATTTAAGCATATATGGAACTTTAGTTTAATTTATACAAAAAGAAATAAATGAATTGACGAGCCCTTCAACAAAAAGTTTAAGGATGTGTTTGCAATAGTGTTGGACAATCTTGTGCCTTGCTATGGCACAAAAAGATCTTGGTTGAGTGGAAGCCACTCACATTAAGATAATAAAAAGTAATATCCACTAAAAGGATGGATATTAATATAAAACTCTTTAAGGTGCTTAATTTCTTTTCCATTAATCTTTGGATAATGGAGAGGTTTTGCAAGAACATGAAGATGGATTCTTGGCCAAGAAATGTAGGGGGATTTGATGAAAATTATTTTGGAATTAAAAGAAAATAATCCATTTTCTCTTTCCTTGAAAACCCCTTATACATGCTCTTTTTCCAATACACATAAGGATCATTTCCTTAGTTTCCTCTTCCCATCTTTGCTTTGGCCGACCAAGGAAGAGCTCAGAAGCAGGAGAAATATGAACACAACCTTTTGGTAAGGTTTTGATCATCTTCTACCTCGAATTCATGGTGAAAACCCTAAAGCAATGCTTGATTCTTGGTTTTCTTCACCTGATTTCCAATTCTAGCCAACTTGTTCATCCAAAAGCTCAAGAACGGACCTTGGGAAGTTTCTGGAACTCCATCCACCATTAGAGCCGTGGATCTTGGAGCTTGGAGATCAGATTTGAGGCGGGTTTTATAACTTTAACCCTTAAACATTGATATTGCATCAAGTTCTCTATGATTTGTTGGTTATTTCTTCTATTTCGAACTCTTTTGATGCATTGCTGCAATTTCCATGAAAAACGACTGTAGTTCTTGGATGCACGAAGGAAGATGATGATTACATAATATTGACACATTTCCCAAGAAAATTATTAGGTCAAATGGTTTGCATAAGTTGCTCAAACGGTTTCCTAAACTATTTGGGAGCAAACGGTTTCAAACCGTTTGAGATGAAACAGTTTCACCAAACTGCATGAGAGCAAACGGTTTCAGACCGTTTGGAGGTGTTGACCAGGGTTGACCATTTGGGAATTTTTTGCTAATAATGTTGGTTATTGATCCACTAAATATAATTGATTAGTTCTAATTGGTTCATGAGTTGAAGGTCCACCAATCACCAAAACCCTAATCGGGTTGAGTGCTGATTTTATAATTGATTGAGTTTGAAACTTGGGTTGATTGACCCAAACGGTTTCAAAACCGTTTGGGGATCATCCAAAAGCCCATTTGGGGGTCACCCAGGACCGTTTGGAGGTCTAGGGTTGACTATGGTTAAGTATTTGAAGATCTAAAGATATGGTATGAACCCTAATCGACTAAGTGTTGATTTTGCAATTGAACAAGTTGATGTTTTGGGTTGATTGACCCAAACGGTTTCAAAACCATTTGGGGATCACCCAAACGGTCTCAAGACCGTTTGGAGGTCACTCAAGACCGTTTGGAGGTCTAGGGTTAGGTATGGTTGATCAATTGAAGGTCCAAAGACATTAAGTTGAAGTACAATCAATTGCTGATTTGGTGACCAATCCTAGGATCCAAACTTTAATTGAATGACATGGTTAATGATGATGTGATGGCCAGCGGTCTCAAGACCGTTTCGAGGTCATCCAAACGATCCTAAGACCATTTGGGGGTCACCCAAGACCGTTTGGGTTGACTATGGTTAGGTGTTTGGAGATCTAAAGGTACTAAGTTGAAGTGCAATCAATTGTTGATTTGGTGAGCAATCCAATGAACCAAACCCTAATTGGTTGACTTGGATTTTGATGTTGACTTGGGAAAACGGTCTCAAGACCGTTTGGAGGTCATCCAAACGACCTCAAGACCGTTTGGGGTCAGGTCATGTCCATTTTGGATGATGGTCCAATAGTTTGAAAGTAACTAGTTTCACATTGTATAATGTTGAAGGTTCATCAATTCCAAACCCTAATCCAATTGATTCAAACCCTAATTGGTGATCAATTGAGGGTTAATTGAGGGTCAAATCATTTGAAGGATGACCTAATTAACTCAATTGAAGCATGGTGATAGGCCCAATTGATGAGTAGTCCCATAGATTTAATGGTTGAAGGAACCAACATTGGAAACCCTAATTTAATTGGAGTGGTTGGGACCCTTTTTGGTCCTTGCGGCTTTGAGGAGGTTTGGACCAAATGGTCTCAAGACCGTTTGGGACCAAACGGTCCCAAATCGGTTGAGTTCATGCGGTTTAAAAAAGATACTTTACCAAACGGTTTCAAGTATGCAACCAAGACCGTTTGGAGGTTTATTGAGCAAGACCGTTTGAGGTCTGATTTGCTCAAGACCGTTTGGGGTCTAAATGGCCAAGATCGTTGGTGGATAACTAATCAAAATTGCATGGATACTTAAAGTGGTTAAGGGACAAATTGATTAAATGATCAACACAAGATGTAATCAAAGATGACTATAGTAAGTGAATCTTAGTGAGATAAGGTGATTATTACCCTTTGAATGAATATGCTTTAATGATCATGGTCATAATGACATAATCCATGATTTCAATTCTTCTTCAAGGTTGAGTTGACTTATCCTAATCAAGGTTTAACAAACATCATCCTATAGAAAATGAGAGAGAGAAGACTTCCTACATGAATGATAATCATGTAGTGGACTTCTAATATGAATGAATGCTTATATAGGGTATGATCCTTAATAGTGAGATCATGAAACCCTAATTATGATGGTTAATGAATCATAACCCTAATTGAGGGCATTGATAGGTAAAATCATAACACATGATGATGATATGATCTTAATTCATAATGATGACATGAGAAACCCTAATTTAGGGTACCTTGATGATCACTCCTACTTGGAATTAATAGTAAACCCTAATCTAGGGTGATGCAATGTGAATAGTAAACCCTAATCTAGGGTGATGCAATGTGAATAGTAAACCCTAATCTAGGGCGATGTAATGTGAATAGTAAACCCTAATTCCTAATAAGGTAAATGGAAGTGTGAAACCCTAATTCTGGGTTATATTATATAGCATGAGAGCTCTAAGGTTGGATAATGAAGTGATGAGTCATTAATCCTAATTGAGCTGAGGGGATGATCAACCCTAATCGAAATAAAAAGGGAAACCCTAACCCTAGCAAGGGTATAGTGGTGTAACCCTTGAATAATGATGTCATAATTGTTTTGCATTATGTTGGTATGAAATTGTTATATCTGTTATATCTGTTATCATCTGTACTAATCATGTAGGTTTTATGAGATATTGAATATAGCTAGGTATGAGCTATGATGCTTTGGTTATTGAAAGTATTTTATGATCTTTGTAAGAAATGATATGCTATGTTGCCTAGTGAAAGGTAACAAAAGAGATTGATAGGCTGTAAGAGCCATGTGAAATACCAGCATTACAATTATCATGTTTATATTAACAGATGACTTGATGGCAATAAGTTACCTGTTAAATTTGTAACAATTATTTTGATAATCTCAGGGTTTGAACACCCATATTCTTAAATCATGATGATGGGATGATAAGGGATTGAGATCCCAATGATTAATAAAGATGTGAAATGAACTTGATAGAAATAGTACTCATTCTTTATAGCAATTGTTATAGTGTTTTATGTTTGAAAACATGCCCGATGCTAAAAGAATGTTGTAATGTACTTAATTAATCAAGTGAAATGATATCATGTAGAGCCCTGACCATAGATCCATCATCGTCAGCAGTTAGGTGATGGTGAAATAGGTTTTCCTAAGGGAACTCCTGGAGAGCATACTTTTGAGTATGTGGGGGTAATGGGCGTGAATATCCTTACGCCCTAATGAAGGAATTGATGTGAGATAAACATTAAAACTCTCAATCCTTCATTATATGTATATTCCAGGACGATGTATCACTAATCTCCCGATGATGATGTTAATTCTAAATCAATGTGAGATAAACAAAAAATCTCTCGATTGCGAAGAGAGTATAGCATGCCACTGTAACTCTAATAGCGAAGTTGCCAGTATACCTTGGAAAGCTATTTTGGCAGAGACATGAAATGTCCTGCATGTTGTTCCTCACACTGACTGAGGAAGATGAGGTAATGGGAATCCGGCTCTTCTATTGACCTATGTATGGTACCGATTCCGATTTCACAATGGTCGATTGGAGTATGAGTGGTATACCTCATATCCTCAGGGCATAAGTATGATTGTAAAACGTAATCAGCCGTGTAGCATATTTGCTTAGGGTTGAATTACGAGAATCAATGGTTGATGATACCTAGTCTATTATATCCTAGTTGGATAAATGATATATATGTTCTTCATATTCCTTATTGAATAAATGACTTGCTACTTTATCAAGTTATAACTGGAATGAACTGTATAGAGAATATTGCTCTACTTAGCTTAATCAATGATTTACCTGCTGTTGAATAATTATAATTCTACTGCTCAATGTTATTCTATTATCAGCAATAACAATGTTTCTGGTAGAGAGTTACATCTCTCATTGGGACAATTTTCAATTGTCTCACCCCCGTGGGATTCAACTTTTTAGGTAGACGTCGAGGAAGAAGAAACCCTTTAGTGGGTGAGTAGCAACAGCAGCCACAACAGCAGCAACAACAACAACAAGGACAACAGTGATCCTCAGATGGAGACACTGTTTGTCAAGTCTTGTATATAGAGAGAGTCTTATGTGTCGTCTTTGTACTCTCAGGTCCTAAGAGTCAGTAGAAAGTTTGATATAGATCTGAGATTTTTAGCTTGATGCCCCGAGATTTTGTATACTGCTTATGTATCGTTTAACTAGGCAGTCAATCTTATGACCCTCGAGATAAGATGATACAGAGATGTACTGATGAATCAGAATGTAAATAACTTACTTTGGTTCCTTATGTAAGAGTTTTATAGATTGTGGATTTCTTTGTAAAAAGTTTTAATTTTTAGTGATTTTCAGTAATTCTGCTGCTAATAATTCTCTTTTGCATTAGTTAATCCTATTTTCTTGAGTTGGATGCGACAACAAAGGTAGCAAACCTCTCCCTATTCTCCAGGGCGGATACAAGTGTGGTTAATTTAGCGTTCAAACCCTTCTCAAAACACCGAATTCTCTCCTCATCTGTGCTGGCGATGTGCGGACAAAACCACAGAAGCTCCATAAACTTGGCTTCATACTCACTAACCTTCATCATTCCTTGTCTGATTCGCTCTAACTGCAAAATATTCTCATCCAGATAAGTTTTATGGAAGTACCTATTGACAAACGCTTGTCGGAATTCCTGCCATCTGACCTCAACACCCCGTCGTTTCTCTTCTTCGATGGCCCACTAATGGCCAGCACTTCCCTTCAGAAGGTATACGACATGCTTAACCTTATCAGCTTCCAGGATATCAAGGATCTTAAAGGCTTTCTCTATCTCAGTAAGCCATAAATATGCATCTGCTGGGTCAGTTGTGCCATATTCAATGGCTCCTACTCGACGCAACCTTTCAAAAGTTTTTCTAGCTCCATGTCTCTCACTAGACCATGATGTCCTAGGGGCTGGTATTGGTATCCGGTCAGCCATATGCGTCACTGCATTCATGATCTGCCCGAAAAGATCTTGAAAACCTGGGTTTTCTAACAAAGTTTGGTCAGGTTGGGGATTCTCAGGCACTGGTTCATTTCTATCATGATCCCTTGCACCACCTCCGGGTGCAGCAACACTGCTCTAAGCAGCGTGTTCTTCGTGCGCTCCAGACATCTTTGGTTCCTACTTCTTCTCCTATACAAGGAGAATTTTTACTATAAGATATACTGGAGGGCACTAGAACAGACTCAACAAACTTAATCCTATATCTCTATAGACTCAATGAACCTTAGGCTCTGATACCAAAACTTTGTGATGACCCGATTACTAATCAAGCCATCACCAGTAAAAATGCAGAATCATCACGAATTAGAATTAATAAAAACCACTAAAAATTAAAACCATTTTGCACATAGATCCCTGTCCAGTAAGCTTTTACACAAGGGACCAAATCTTTACATACACACAGTTCATGTCATACATTTAGTATGGCATCTCTTCTCAAGGATAACAAGTATTAGTTGCTTTACTCTGATATATATACAACAACATTATAAAAACCTCGAGATAAGCAAACCAAAATCTAAAGTTGTTTGTGAAAACTACTAAGAACTATCTCCCAAGGACCTAAGAGTACAGAGATGACACATAGACATCTACCTACAAAACCCTGACAGATAGCATACTCAACCTGAAATACTATTGCTATTCTTGCTGACACGATCCTACTTCTGCAGCTCAGTTCCTAGTCCCTCGTCTGCGACCACCTAAAAAAATGTGGATCCCACGGGGTGAAACTATTGTCCCAGCGAGAGATATAACTCTCTGCCAGCAATATTATTATCACGGAAAATAATATAAAACTGAACTGTATGTATTCTATTTGTTTAACAGATATATCTTCAAGTACCAAACAAGGATGTTGATAGCAGATCTATAAATCATCTTTTTCTTATAAAGGAATATGAAGAACATGTATAACATCTATCTATCAAGATGTATAAAAGTAATAAGGCATCAACCAATGTTTCTATATTTGGTCCTTAAACAAATATACTACACGGTTGATTACATGTTCACATTCATACTTATGCCCAGAGGAGATGATATATACCGCTCATACTCCATCCGACCACTAGTAAGTCAAAATTGGTACCATACAAGGTCAATGGCAGAGCTGGCTGTCAAGACATTCACCTTTCTCAGTCAGTACGAGAACACTTAGGTTTAGCATGACATCTTGTCTCTGCTGTGATTATCTATGTCATGATATAACAGCATCGTCGCTATAGAGTTACTGTCGTAGCATGTACCCACTTCGGGAGAAGACCACTTAGCTTTCTAGGATTATCAGGATGACCACTGAGCGATCCTATTTTTATTTTTATCAGGAAGTACACTGAGCAACATGATGTATTTAGGGATTCCACTGAGCACCCTTATTTAGTTTGGGAGTCCATTGAGCACCCTTATATTATCGCATATTCAAAAATATGTGTTCCGAGTAAAAACTCATTTCACCATTCAGCAAATGCTGACATTGAATGGATCTATGGTCTGGGAAACTACATGATAATATTCATCTTTCTTAATTAAGTGTGTTACTGTATCTTTTAGCATCAATCAAGTTACAAACAAGATTTACATCAAATGACACAAATAAAAGCATAATAGCATTTATAAAATACTTTCATATTCCTTGAGTCACATAGTTATCTTACAATCTCAATCCCTTGTCATCATCACACTTGGGTATTCAACCCTAAAGTCATCACTGAGTACTGTCACCACTTAGTAGATGATCATTACCTCTAGGTCATCAGACCCGAGTATTTATTCACATAGTGCACATAGCTCATTGCATTGTTTCACATAACAACATAGTTCTTACTTGGCCATGCTCATAGCCTTAAGATACTTGCATGATTATTATATCATATTATCAACAATTTCAAACACATGTCTATAAGATACTAAGGAACACATCCTATTTTATGAATTAGGGTTATAGTCAACCAATTCGGGTTTCAAGATCTCATTAGTAAGATTATATCTTAACTCATACTCTACTCTTCTTCGGAGTATTATCGAAGGTTAAACTTATAGTCATCTTTCCATTCTTAGTTTCTCTTTCATTCTTACTAAGATGTAGGTTACTTAATTCACATCTTTAAGGTTGACAACTCATCATTATCAAGTTGAGTTAAACATATTCATCACTTAGACAAGCTCAATGACTAAGGACATGCCTACCATATCAAGTAGCATGATTGACAATGTCATCCTAATGTATTTGGAAATGCATATATTCAATTAATCACATGGTGAAACCACATCCTCTTATTGGGTATAGGGCATATCCCTTATCACCATATCGTGTAGTCATGTTAGTTAGGTGTCATTTTACCTTTCTCATCTTAAGTCCACTTCATATCGTGTAGTAGGGTACACCATATCAGGCATGTCCATATCTCATGTAAACAATATTATATTGTTTCTACTCCTTAGTTGGTTATGTCAACTCTCAATTTAAACTCCCATATTGGTCTTCCATCATATCGGGTTGTCTCTTAGATTTCGATATCGAGATCCATCTTGGATTTCTATATCGGGCTCCATCTTGGATTTCTATATCGGGCTCCATCTTGGGTTACCATATCGTGCACTCACATTGGACTTGTCATATGTTGGATAGCGTATCGTGATCTCATGTTGGACATCATATCAGTTTTCACCATATTGGTTTATCTCATAGGTTCACCATATTGGGTAAGTTTATTGGGCAACATATCAGGCATAGGTGTTGGGCACCATATCAGGCATAGGTATTGGGCACCATATCAAGTACCCATGTTAATTGATACATCATGACCATATCATGTGCCCATTACTAATAAGAACCTTAAACTCAAATCATAACAAGGTGATTACCAAGTTGTTCTTTTAACCCTAACACCTAGTAAAAGGGTATATCAAGTTTCAAAGATCAAAAACATATTGGGTTTCTAGGGTTCTGCTCATATCGGGCAAATGTATTCCTTTTACCTTGTATCATGTACAAGGTGGTAGATAGGAGCCCTCCATATCATTCATAGAACCTATGATGACCTATCTCCATATCGGGCAAGTCTCCATGTTGGGTCCCATATTGGTTGTCCCAAGTCTTCAACCCATGTCGGGTTGCAAGATCTTCAACCCATCTCGGGTTGTTCAAGAGTGATCAACTCATATCGGGTATCCAATGATGATGTCATCATCATCAATCCTCAAGTTCATTAATTAGTTCAAAACTATGGATAATAGCCCTAATTACATATTGGAACTCATGATTATATCAATTGATCATAGGAAGTCCTAATTTTGCAAATATTCAACAAATTGATTAATATTGAAGAATGGATACTAATATTGAAGGGTTTGAGTTATATAACCCGCCTCTTGAAGAGCTTCCAAGCTTCAAGCTTCACTCTACACGTTCCAAGGTTGAAGATGAGCCTTCTCCAAGCTCCAAGACTTGAACTCCAAGCTCTTGCTGTGGGGACCCGTTACACTAAACGAGATTAATCAAAACATAAAACACAATCAATTACTAATGAATCACATATCCAAAAATATGGGTAAATTAAAATCGATTTCAACATCAACACTCACTCAAAAACATTTGCATAAGAGACCAACATATCTTATATCCATACTATGCTAAGAATTTGATACAAATGTTCTATCGCCTTGGCCACAACATATATACACAGAAGAACAATATTTGTATATGCCGCACAAACAAGCATTAATATGCTAACAAAATCCTGATTCATTTGAAACACCATATACAAACTTTTCCTACTCGGACCTGTGAGTACAGGGACGACTCTAGAACAAACTAGACATCTAATCAACTTTATCAAATATTCATTACTATAGCTCCTCTTTGCTACCACATATTTGTTTTCGTAACTTTCGATTACCTAAAAAATGTGGCAAACCATAAGGGTGAGACCCATGTCGCAGCAAGAGATATAGCCTCCAACAACGTTTATTGATTACAAAATTTTTAAGTAATTAAACAGTTAAGCAGTTGAATCAGATATAACAAATAAGCTCAACAACACTGATGATTAACAAAATGCACAATGGAGCAGGTAATAACTATCATCATTATCCATACTATCGTCCTTTATCTTGTTTGATAATATAAGCAATTCAGTAGTTTATGCAGTTCTAGCATCATGAGCAAGTCTAGTAACATAGCATAGCTAACAACATGAGCATGTCTAATTGGTTGAACATATCAACATTCTAAGAAGAGCTAACAACATAAGCACAACTACCTGGATAAGCATAATTAGCACTATATGCATCTCCAGTTACAAAGGCATGGCTAGCATGCTAAACATAACTAACAACATGAGATATCTAGCATCATGATTATAATCATCCGTAGCAGTATAGTTATCAACATAAGCATGACTATTGTATGTACACATTTACAATCTTATGATCCACAACATAAGAATAATTATTATCTCTTAATTGCAGTAAGCATCATCTTTATGTAAAGAGAACAAACAAGGGTTATCATCCAAGTGAAACGTCGTATATAACCCTAAACAAATATGTTACGTGGCTGTATTACATCTTTTATTATGCCCTAGGGAATTTGAATTGTACCATTCAAAGTCCAACCGATCCATGCGAAGGGCTATTCGATTCCTGTAAGATCTAGGAGTGCCAGTATCCTAAGATCTCTTCCCCTCAGTCAGTATGAGTAAAAAGGCAGTGGCATATCAGTCAAAGATGCCACCACAACGACATATAGTCAAGCTGAAAATCACTAGACCGACCTTGGTATAGGTCACGACACTAGAAACTAGGGTATTCAAACCCTATCACTGAGGTACAACCACAGTTGTCCTCAAATCACATCATGTTATAATCACCGATACACGACCGCAACCATTCTCAATCACATCAGATGTATGATGCATGACCATTGCCAACCTCCACAATATGCATTGTGAATGACAAGGATATATCATCAACCTACCTCCCCCCCCACATACTCAACAGTATGCGCTCTGAGTTTCCCTTAGGAATACTTGTTTCACCATCCAGTAAGTTCTGACACTGAAGATGGCTCTACGATACAGGGTATTACATGATTAAAGTTGCATTTGATTAGTTATGCCAATTGGGTGAATTAAGGTTGCATCAAACAAGTGGACATACAAACCCTAATTCAATTCTAGCAAGCATATAAATATCAAAACTTGAAAAGATATAAAACGTATGAAACATAATTTCTCATCTCATCATCACATGGTACTATTCACTTGCCATTCATGAGACTACACTAGTCATCATATTATCACAAGATATAAATCCTTTTCACAATATCACAGGGTATCAACCCTTGTCAACAAAAGAGGAATACACCTCATTTAGGGCTCAACCATGCCCAAAGGTCATTAAGACCATCATACTATCACATGATATAAATCCTTTTCACAATATCACATGGAATCAACCCTTATCAACACAAGAGGATTACACCTCATTTAGGGCTCAATCATGCCCAAAGGTCATTAAGACCATTTTATTATTATTCCTTGCAAGATCATCATTATCTTTACATGCGTTATAACAAGGCTCAACAACATTACTTACATATAATACACTGGATCAACACAATATTGCATTAATAAGCTAGGAGATATTCATGAACAATCATAGCAGGGTTATATAAACATTAAGAACATTCCTTTATTACATCAACATGCAAGGAATCTAGATATGATTAACTCTCATCATATTCATTATGCACATGGTTAGCATAAGAAAGTATCAACCATGTGGCTATAATAACCACCAACTAAAATATCAAGGTTATGATCATAGTAAGGAGGTTATTCTACCATCATTCCATCATATAAGAATGTTAAATATGAATACTCATCTTTATCTAATTGCATTAGAGTTAGGTTCAACATGATAAATCATATCAATGTTACTAATCATCACTTATACCCAAACCCTAACTCACAACATCCCCATTGGATCGTGGATGCATAAGGTGAAGCATCACCATCACATTCCATAGTATTCTCAAGTATGAACCCACACATAAATCAAGGTGTAACCATCGGGTTATAGCATACTAAGGTTTCAACAACAATAACAAAGTCTCCATGATTGTATTAGTCATTCAAGGACTATTCATACCCAATTACCATCACTTAGTTATATGAAAGCAAGTTATAACAAGCTATACCTTATTAGTGTTACATATCAACACAATATGGATCATCCCTTCTATACATATGAGTGAATAGGTAAGACTACCTTATTAAGGGTAACCCTCCATTTGTTTCATCATCATTAAACATGTATCACCATACCACAATGTCACCCAGAACCATTGGATATTTAAAAGGTAAGACCTTTGGTTGTTTACATAAGTAAACACCTTGGATAAACCACCTATGAAGTCCTTGATTTGTTCTCTAGAAAGAGTCACCATCTAACCCTAGACATCCCTTGATAATCGATACAAAAAGTTCCATTGAGAGTAGGGTAAAACCCACAATCGACTATTCAGTTAAAACAAGCCATGGATTGTCAACAATTAAGCTCCTTAAGTTGATCATATAAAGGAAACTATCTAAATCACATTATTAGGACCAACATATTATATTAGCCATCATTCCACCTCAATGGAGGAATAAATAGTAGATTTTGACCATTGGGTCAAGTTCACATGTTAAAACCATCAATTACAGTATAGGTCTGACCATTGCATCAAGTGACCCAAGAAACCATTGGTATAAGGCTTAATTGATGCTAAAACGATATGATTAACTCACTATAGATTGTAGAGACCTGATCCACCATCATTAGTGATCATTAAATCACTAGAGGTTGTTAAATCAACAATATATTCATTAATCAACATCAAACATTAAGTTGATGTCATCATTGATTGATATCATCAGTACTGTACTTAATGATTGATCATTATACTTCTCATTTATCCAAAACATGACCTAAGGGGTGACCATAGGTTGTCACCATCACCTAAAACCTTTGATCACGACCATGAGTTGTTATGAAGACAACACCATAGGGTTGTTACAATGGTACCATCATCGGGTCATGGGTTTAAAGAAGAAATCAACATTAAACCCTAAAATTGACCATTGGTTGATAGGTGCTTAGCACCATAGGTTGTCAAACCAACTTGATCAAAGTCATATTATACCTTAGGAATAACATAAACATGAGCACATGTTCATATATAACTGGAATCAGAACAAGAAACATTATAAAAATTGAAATCTAAGTCAAGCATAGCTTTTTAGTGCATGGATCATCGTTTTCAAGCAAGAACATGATCTAGAAAGCTTATGGTAAGCAATAAATGTGGAGTAAGTTATAAAACTTGCCTCTAATAAGATGATGAAACCCCACATCGAAGAAATCTCGAGCAGGTAGGGTAGAAAATCCAAGAATAAACTATGAATTCGTCCATCTAGCACCTTTCTTCAAAAAATGAGCAAAATTGGGGTTTGAAACGTCCAGATTCAACTAGAATTGCATCTAGGGGGTTGTCTTCAACCTCGGAATAAGCCCAATTTGAATCTACTGCACACAACATCTATCTTGCACGAACAGGTTGAAGGAAATGAGCTCCGAGTTGGGTGCTACTCGTGGCTATGGTTGCAGATTCTGATTCTAGGCTCTTGGCCTAGCTCAAGGTGGCGATTTGGTGTTGTCCTTCGCGCCCAAACGGTCCTGGTTCAACCTGTTGCAGCAAGCAACAACTCCTTCATGTACAGGTGAAAATGGAATCTTGGCTGGGTGCCTAAACGCAGCTAGGAGCTATGAATTCCGGTTGGGACCGCAAGGTCAGAGTCGGGTTGTCGATTTGAGGTGTTGGTCACCCCCAAGAGAGCCCCTTAGCCGGCCGCTACAACAACTGCTATTCTTGCTGGTCGGTGCCCTAGCAGGAGGATGGGGGCGTAGGTGGTTGGGCGAGGAAGGAGGAAGGCGAAGAGTAGAGGAATGGAGGACGGAGGTCGACAGAGCTCGGTGGCTAGCTAATCCACCCTAAATCACCCTAGGTCGCCCTCACGCAATCCCCTCTCGCTACTATTCGGTCGGCGCACTATGCACCACTTTTGGCTATTCAATCGATTGGTTAAGGAAGAAGAAGATAAGAGAAGAAATAAATTAATAGCCAAAATTTAAAAATTTTCAAATTCGACCCTGGAAATTGAAAAAGTCATAACTTTCGCCTCGTAGGTCCAAATAAATTGATTTCTCTTGCAATATTTCAAACGCGAGATCCACTACAACCCGAAGGCATGAAAACATGCTATTTATCTTATCTCAGCTAATCAAAACACTAATCGCATCTTAAGCACTTAACATAGCTTAATCAACATATCAAGGTTAGATTAGGGTTATAAGCATTCAATTATGGTAATTAAGCTTATTCAACTCATTAAGCAAGTTTAGGGCCTTACAACTATAAACCCCTAACAGGGATTTCGCCCCCGAAATCCAAGATAAACAAAGATGGGTACTTCCTCTGCACCTTATCCTATTACCTTCACGTGGTTACTTGCATATCATGGTGATGTACATCATTCATACATATCTCATCTTGGGTCAGCAAAAAAATGCCCACATAAGAAGACATATCATGATCCCATTAAGAAATTTAATCAACCCCATCTCACTCTTATTCAACTAGTTCTCATACCAGTTACTTCTTCAACAACCCTAAGGTTTTTGAATAAATATTGATCATATATATGACCATATTTGAAATACTTTGACATGTCATCATTTATAGCTTGATATAACTTGTATGACATGACTGGAACACTTTGTTCCTCCTATTCATAAATTCTATTGATACATTGGTTAGTTTAAAGGACATAACTCTAAACTCATCATGGTCATGTGAATTATGTCATCTAATCTAACTCTTATGCATTGATATTTGATCATAAGTTTATCTTAAAGGAACACGGTATCACATCTCTATTGACCAACAAACCATCTATCCTTGATAGTGGTCTTTCTCAGCTATCACTGAACCATACACAACAGTATAGAATCATTTTTTTAAACAACATTTAGAGGTTCATCATCAACTCTCTCTCTCTAAGGGAGAGGAATACTTGGAATGTTCATTTAATAAACATCTCCAACCTTCACATATTTCTCATATTATTGATACATCTTGGATACTAGGATTCATTACCTCGGTATCCACCTCATGCGCTATAAGGAACTCACATCCTTATCTCATCTACTTTTACCAACATAACAAATATCAAGACATATAAGAGGAGTCTTCCAAATTATTGGAAGGCTCAAAAGAAAAATCATCACGAACTTTTTAATCATGGAACCATAGTCCAAACAACCTTATTCTATAATAAGATATCCATCCTCATGTTTAGAATGAATCCACACATACCAAGTGGCAATGGTCCACTTGAAAGTTGTTCCCTGGAAAGGAAAAATAGACAAAGGAAAACATACTTCCCACATCATAGCAGCATTGTTCAGAGTCACTAACAAAAAGGTAACCAATTCTATTTTCATTATGCATATTACAACTTCTTATGTATCATTTTACCATTTTCATTTTGGTCCCTTGCCATTAGTATAGGAATCATCATAATTAACATATCTCATTACTCATTCCTTGATGACTATTTATCACACTTGGGTATGTTCTCGTATTGATTATGTTTTTCAACCACTAATCAATAGGTAAATCATCAAATTCCACATTTTCTTCATTAAAAATGGATCATCTACCTTAATTTCTTCCACAGGCTATGCTTATTTTACATTAACACTTTATTACACACATAGGTTGGTCTGAGATTAACTCAGGTTCCGCCTTATTTCTTTGCCATTGTTCCCATTCATCTTCTCATTTTGTACTTGTTCTAGGAGTTATTTCCATCTTATGTGGATTTCATACCTTGATTCACTTTATAAGCATAAACTTGTTTGTCTTTAACTTTATTATCTTCTTGAATCACATCTTCAAGAACTCCTCTTTTCCTTATTTTATTCAGATTTAGATTTCATGGTGTTGTATCATTCTCTTATATTAACCAAACATTCAATTTTTGATAGATAATGATGTAATTCTCATCTTCTTTAAGGTAGGATTGTGATATTCACACCATGATTTCATATTCATTATGCTCTTTATATTGTCTCAAAATGACTACTTGATCACAGTAATAAAAAAGATAACAATCTAAGAGTTCCATACTTACCTTTTCTTCAATAATTGAATACCTGGCCAGGGCACCCAAATACTGAGATTAGGCAGTATGCACCATGTTTTTGTGTCATATTCTTAACTTAGACATCATCCTAGTTCTAAGTCCTAGTGTCCCTGAAGACTCAGTGAACCTAAAGCTCTGATACCAACCTGTGGGGACCCGATACACTAAACGAGATTACTCAAAACATAAAACACAATCAATTACTAATTAATCACATACCCAAAAATATGGGTAAATTAAAACTGATTTCAACGTCAACACTCACTCAAAAATATTTTCATAAGACACCAACATCTCTTATATCCATACTATGCTAAGAAATTGATACAAATGTTCTATTGCCTTAGCCACAACATATATACACAGAAGAACAATATTTGTATATGCCACACAAACAAGCATTAATATGCTAACAAAATCATGATTCATTTGAAACACCATATACAAACTTTTCCTGCCCGGACCTGAGAGTACATGGATGACTCTAGAACAAACTAGATATCTAATCAACTTTATCAAATATTCATTAGATAGCTCCTCTTTGCTGCCACATGTTTGTTTTCGTCACTTTCGATTACCTAAAAAATGTGGCAAACCACAAGGGTGAGACCCATGTCTCAGCAAGAGATATAACTTCCAACAACGTTTATTGATTACAACATTTTAAAGTAATTAAACAATTAAGCAGCTGAATCAGATATAACAAATAATCTCAACAACACTGATGATTAACAAAATGTACAATGGAACAGGTAATAAATGTCATCATTAGCCATACTATCGTCCTTTATCTTGTTTGATAATATAAGCAATTCAGTAGTTTATGCAGTTCTATCATCATGAGCAAGTCTAGTAACATAGCATAGCTAACAACATGAACATGTCTGATTGGTTGAACATATCAACATTATAAGAAGAGCTAACAACATAAGCACAACTACCTGGATAAGCATAATTAGCAGTATATGCATCTCTAGTTACAAAGGCATGGCTAGCATGCTAAACATAACTAACAACATGAGATATCTAGGATCATGATTATAATCAGCCGTAGCAGTATAGTTATCAACATAAGCATGACTATTGTATATACACATTTACAATCTTATTATCCACAACATAAGAATAATTATTATCTCTTAATTGCACTAAGCATCATCTTTATGTAAAGAGAACAAGCAAGGGTTATCATCCAATGTGAAACGCCGTGTATAACCCTAAACAAATATGTTACACAGATGTATTACATCTTTTATTACGCCCTAGGGAATTTGAATCGTACATTCAAAGTCGAATCGACCCCTACAAAAGGCTATTCGGTTCCATACAAGATCTAGGAGTGATGGATCCTAAGATCTCTTCCCCTCTATCAGTACGAGTAAAAAGGCAGTGATATATCAGTCAAAGCTGCAACCACATTGACATATAGTCAAGCTGAAAACCACTAGTCCAACCTTGGTACAGGTCACAACACTAGAAACCAGGGTATTCAAACCCTATCACTGAGGTACAACCGCAGTTGTCCTCTAATCACATTGTGTTATAATCACCAAGACACGACCACAACCGTTCTCAATCACATCAGATGTATGAGGCATGACAATAGCCAACTTGCACAATCTGCATTGTGGATGACAAGGATATATCCTCAACCTGCCACCCCCACATACTCAACAATATGCGCTCCGCGTTTCTCTTAGGAATATTTGTTTCACCATCTAGCAAGTTCTGACACTGAAGATGGCTCTACGGCACATGGCACTACATGATTAGAGTTGCACTTGATTAGTTATGCCAATTGGGTGAATTAAGGTTTCATTAAATAAGTAGACATACAAACCCTAATTCACTTCTAGCAAGCATAAAAATATCAAAACATGAAAAGATATAAAATGTATGAAACATAATTTCTCATCTCATCATCACACAGTACTATTCACTTGCCATTCATGAGACTACACTAGTTATCATATTATCACAAGATATAAATCCTTTTCACAATATGACAGGGTATCAACCCTTATCAACAAAAGAAGAATACACCTCATTCAGGGCTCAACCATGCCCAAAGGTCATTAAGACCATCATACTATCACAGGATATAAATCATTTTCACAATATCGCAGGGAATCAACCCTTATCAACACAAGAGGATTACACCTCATTTAGGGATCAATCATGACCAAAGGTCATTAAGACCATTTTATAATTATTCCCTGCAAGATCATCACTATCTTTGCATGCCTTATAACAAGGCTCAACAACATTACTTACATATAATACACCAGATCAACATAATATTACATTAATGAGCTAGGAGATACTCATAAACAATCATAGCAGGGTTATATTAACATTAAGAACATTCCTTTATTACATCAACATGCAAGGAATCTAGATATGATTAACTCTCATCATATTCATTATGCACATGGTTAGCATAAGAAAGTATCAACCATGTGGCTATAATAACCACCAACTACAATATCAAGATTATGATCATAGTAAGGAGGTTATTCTACCATCATTCCATCATATAAGAATGTTAAATATGAATACTCATCTTTATCTAATTGCATTAGAGTTAGGTTCAACATGATAAATCATATCACTGTTACTAATCATCACTTATACCCAAACCCTAACTCACAACATCCCCATTGGATCATGGATGCATAAGGTGAAGCATCACCATCACATTACATAGTATTCTCAAGTATGAACCCACACATAAATCAAGGTGTAACCATCGGGTTATAGCATACTAAGGTTTCGACAACAATAACAAGGTTTCCATGATTGTATTAGTCATTCAAGGACTATTCATACCCAATTATAATCACTTAGTTATATGAAAGCTAGGTATAACAAGATATACCTCATTAGGGTTACATATCAACACAATATGGTTATCATCCCTTCTATACATATAAGTGAATAGGTAACACTACCTTATTAAGGGTAACCCTCCATTTGTTTCATCATCATTCAACCTGTATCACCATACCACAATGTCACCCAGAACCATTGGATGTTTAAAAGGTAAGACCTTTGGTTGTTTACATAAGTAAACACCTTGGATAAACCACCTATGAAGTCCTTGATTTGTGTTCTAGAAAGAGTCACCATCTAACCCTAGACATCCCTTGATAATCGATACAAAAAGTTCCATTGAGAGTAGGGTAAAACCCACAATCGACTATTCAGTTAAAACAAGCCATAGATTGTCAACAATTAAGCTCCTAAAGTTGATCATATAAAGGAAACCATCTAAATCACATTATTAGGACCAACATATTACACTAGCCGTCATTCCATCTCAATGGAGGAATAAACAATAGATCTCGACCACTGGGTCAAGTTCACATGTTAAAACCATCAATTATAGTATAAGTCTGACCATTGCATCAAGTGACCCAAGAAACCATTGGTCTAAGGCTTAATTGATGCTAAAAATATATGATTAACTCACTATAGATTGTAGAGACCTGATCCACCATCATTAGTGATCATTAAATCCCTATAGGTTGTTAAATCAATAATTTATTCATTAATCAGCATCAAATATTAAGTTGATGTCATCATTGATTGATATCATCAGTAGTGTACTTAATGATTGATCATTATACTTCTAATTGATCCAAAACCTGACCTAAGGGGTGACCATAGGCTATCACCATCATCTGAAACCTTTGATCATGACCATGAGTTGTTATGAAGACAACACCATAGGGTTGTTGCAATGGTACCATCATCGGGTCATGGGTTTATAGAAGAAATCAACATTAAACCCTAAAATTGACCATTGGTTGATAGGTGCTTAGCACCATAGGTTGTCAAACCAACCTGATCCAAGTCATATTATACCTTAGGAATAACATACACATGATCACATGTTCATAGATAACTGGAATCAAAATAGGGAACATTATAAAAATCGAAATCCAAGTCAAACATAGCTTTTTAGTGCATGGATCATCATTTTCAAGCAAGAACATGATCTAGAAAGCTTATGGTAAGCAATAAATGTGGATCAAGTTATAAAAATTGCCTCTTATAAAAATATGAAACCCACACCGAAGAAATATTGAGCAGGTAGGGTAGAAAATCCAAGAATAAACTATGAATTCGTCCATCTAGCACATTTCTCCATCAAATGAGCAAATCCGGAGTTCGAAACATCCGGATTCGACTAGAATTGACTCCAGGGGATTGTCTTCAACCTTGGAATAAGCCCAATTTGAATCTGTTCGCACGAACAGGTTGAAGGAAACGAGCTCCGAGTTGGGTGCTACTCGTGGCTATGGCTGCAGATTTTGATTCTAGGCTCTTGGCCTAGCTTAAGGCAGCAATTTGGTGTTGTCCTTTGTGCCCAAACGGTCCTGGTTCGGACCTGCTGCTGCAAGCAGCAACTCCTTCACGTATACGTGAAAAGGGAATCTTAGCTGGGTGCCTAAATGCAGCTAGGAGCTGCGAATTCTGGTTGGGACCGCAAGGTCGGAGTCGGGGTTGTCGATTCGAGGTGTTGGTCGCGCCCAAGAGAGCCCCTTAGCCGGCCGCTACAGCAACTGCTATTCTTGCTGGTCGGCTCCCTAGCAAGAGGATGGGGGCGCAGGTGGTTGGGCGAGGAAGGAGGATGGGGGAGAGTAGAGGAATGGAGGACGAAGGTCGACGGAGCTCGGCGGCTAGCTAATCCGCCCAAAATCACCCTAGGTCGCCCTCACGCGATCCCCTCTCGCTATTGTTCACTCGGCACACTATGTGCCGCGTTTGGCTATTCAATCGATTGGGTAAGGAAGAAGAAGATAAGGGAAGAAAGAAATTAATAGCCAAAATTTAAAAAAATTGCAAATTCGACCTTAGAAACTGAAAAAGTCATAACTTTCGCCTCATAGGGCCAAATCAACTGATTTCTTTTGCAATATTTCAAACGCGAGATCCACTACAACCCTAAGGCATGAAAACATGTTATTTATATTGTCTCAACTAATCAAAACACTAATCACATCTTAAGCACTTAACATAGCTTAATCAACATATCAAGGTTAGATTAGGGTTATAAGCATTCAATTATGGTAATTAAGCTTATTCAACTCATTAAGAAAGTTTAGGGCCTTACATTTACATGATATCTCCAATCTCCTTGGGCGATATCACCTCACTTGGTTGCTTCAACCTTCTTTGGCCGATATCTCTTCTCCTTGGCTGATACTTATTAACTCTCTTCACTATGGGTGACACAAGAGAGGGTGTTGCACGATACAAGAGAAAGGGCAGTTGCTAGATCCAAAAATCTTGTCAACGAATGAAGGTCAAGGTATTTATACTTGAGGTTTATAGAAAAAAGTGTAATAGGTGTCATTATCCTAAGGTACTTCATCCCACCTAGCCATGCAAGGTCGACACATGCTCTTTCATGCTTGCCACTTATTATCTAGCCATGCAAAAATAAAAGTCCAAGGGTAAAATGGAAGACAAGGATCGGCTCTTGAGTTGTCCTCTAGGTCAAGCTTTCTTCCACTATCTTATTATTATATTCAACTCCATCATTTCCAAGGCAAAAGCAAATCGATGCTTCAACATTTCCTTGAAGTGCCTTGCCCATCATGGGTCAAGCCAAAGCTCCACAACTGATAGGATGCTCTCCTTATGGCTCTATGACCGATAGGGACTCCTTTCCTAAGTCCACAATTGATATGGCTCATGTGTATAACTTCAACTTATGCATTTTCTTATTTTCTTCATTATTAAGAGTATTAACACTTCAAGATGCTTCAAACATAATTTATCTCTCCTATAGATAACAATAGGTAAGAGTAAAAACAATATAGAGGTGATAAATTACATTAACCCTACATTTTGTACATATTGCAAATTGTACTACAATCGATGCATCAAGCACTTAGCATTATTTACACAAATTCTCACTTAGGGTTTAGGCTTTGCACAAGACACCTCTTAGCATCATATTCTCTTTCATGATATCCAAAACACTTAGAATATACTCAACATGTAACATTTGCAACATAACCCTTCATCTTGGGTAAGTTATACTTCTCACTTAGATTATCATATAATGCACACATAGCTTTGCATATAAGCTCAAATTTGAAAATAAAATTCACAGAGGCCTTAATTACTTTTCAAAAGATAAGAACAAGTTTGTAAGCAACTTACTTAAAAAAAACATCTAGGGTTAGTTCATAACCCAGGTCAGGGGTGTTACAAGACATCCCTTGATTAACAACACAAAAGTTCCATTGAGAGTAGACTAATCATTTAAAACAAGCAATCCATTGTCAACAATTAAGCTCCTTAAGTTGATCATATAAAGGAAACCATATAAATCACATTATTAGGACCAACATATTACACTAGCCATAATTCCACTTTATTGGAGGAATAAACATTAGATCTTGACCATTGGGTCAAGTTCATATGTTAAAACCATCAATTACAGTATAGGTCCGGCCATTGCATCAAGTGACCCAAGAAACCATTGGTCTAAGGCTTAATTGATGCTACAACTATATGATTAACTCACCATAGGCTTTGGAGATCTGATCCACCATCATTAGTGACCATTAAGTCACCATAGGTTGTTAGATCATCACTATATTCATTAATCAACACCAATTATTAAGCTAATGTCATCATTGATTGATAACATTATTAGGGTACTTAATGGTTGATCATTAAACTTGTAAGTGATCCAAAAACTGACCTAAGGGGGTGATCATAGGTTGTCACCATCATCTGACACCTTTGATCTTGACCATCAGTTGTCATGAAGACAACACCATAGGGTTGTTGCTATGGTACCATCATCGTGTCATGGGTTTATAGAAGAAATCAACTTTAAACCCTAAAATTGACCATTGGTTGATAGCTGCTTAGCACCACAAGTTGTCAAACCAACTTGATCTGTGACGACCGTCTCGCGAAAACATGATTAACTAATGCGGAAGCGTTCATCAAGCAGCGGATTAGCGAAAATCACTAAAAATTAAAACTTTTTGCAAAGAGTTCCACACATAGGAAATCTTTTCCAATAAATGCCATTGTATATCATATACATCCTGTTTCAAACGTACATATCCTGTACCATCTCTTTCCAGAGACTACATCATCAGCTGCCTTATAAACATATATATAGGCAGCATACAAATCTCGAGGCATCAAGCCAAAACCTCAGACTGATATATCAAAAACACTGACTAAAAACTCCGAGGACCTGAGAGTACAGAGACGACACATAGGACTACTATCTATATGACTAGACAGACAATATCTCCACCTGAGATCTTATTGTTGTCCCTGCTGTTGCTGTTGTTGCTGCTCTTTCCCTGTTCTAGGGTTTCTGCTCTGCCTTTCATGCATACCTAAAAAATGTTTCCCACGGGGGTGAGACAATTGTAAATTGCCCCAACAAGAGATATAACTCTCCACCAGAAACATTGTTATAGCAGATTATGAAATTAAACTGAGCAGGGGTTACTTTTACATTAATAGGCAGAATTATTCTTCATAGAACAGAATAAGATAATCTCCATTTTCAATAAGAGCATTGCATCTACCCATGGTAGACTCATAGTTCATCCATCTACTTGTAATGAATACAAAAGATATGAATAATCATCAATGAACTATAGATATATAACAGAAATGTAACATTAGCCAAGTTCTCTAGCATAACTTATTAACACAAATGCTACAAAGAAACATGATACTTGTTACCCAAGCATCACACATGGCTCACAAGGACATTCATATCTTGTCACCTCTCACTAGGCAACAACTTATTCACATGGATCACAAGGCCATTCATATCTTGTCACCTCTCACTAGGCAACAACTTATTCACATGGCTCACAAGGACATTCACATCTTGTCACCTCTCACTAGGCAACAACTTATTCACCTGGCTCACAAGGCCATTCACATCTTGTCACCTCTCACTAGGCAACAACTTATTCACATGGCTCACAAGGCCATTCACATCTTGTCACCTCTCACTAGGCAACAACTTATTCACATGGCTCACAAGGCCATTCACATCTTGTCACCTCTCACTAGGCAACAACTTATTCACATGGTTCATAAAATTCGTACACATTGTTACTTTTATTAAGCAACAACAACATCAACGCACAAAAAGCCAATCAACATTTATTATATAAATGTCACAGCCCAAACTTGGCTATATTCATCATCTCATCATACCTGCATGGTTATTAGGCATGATAACAGTCATACAAGATATTCATCACATCATGTGATACAATAGTAACACCATCATTCCTTAACCAGGAATTAGGGTTCATTATCAAACAGGGCTTATCATTCCCTTTTCCCCAAATTAGGGTTAGGGTTCCCTATTTCTCATTAATTCAGACCTTCTTGAGTTAACCAACTTTATCTTGTATTAAGGTATTTCCCCTCTTAATACATTCCATCACAGAATACTCACCCTTAGCATATAATGCATAGGCCACACATTAGAATTGTCCAACTATCTCACATGATATGGACTTATCTTAGTTTAAGGCATAACTTTATTATAAAGTTGCCTATAAACAATCACAATGATACACCCTCAACTAGGGTTTCACAAGAATACACCCTCAACCAAGGTTCATAAGGATACACCCTCAACTAGGGTTTCACAAGAATACACCCTCAACCAGGGTTATAACTCAATAACCCTGTCGATTAGGGTTTATGTTCATGATTAGGGTTTCATGATCTCTCTACTTAAGGACCATACCCTTAATCACCACATGAATTATATTCTTATATGAATTCATGCTATCATCATCTAAACTTGATTAGGTCATATCAACCCTTCAATCAAGTACATACAACTATGACTAACATAGTGTACCAAGTCATTGACTCTATAAGCAATTAGGGTTCATCCCTTAATTGGCACTAATCCCTTAGGTACTATTCGGGTTTCAACCTTTGTACCTTCTTTGATTATCATTACTAATAAACATTGGATCAATGGATCATTCATCATCTTGATTCTCAAGAGATTCAATCACATTGGACCTTCATTACATAAAGCATCCAATTGAATTAGGGTTTCCAATGTTGATTCCTTCAATCATTGGATTCATGGAACCAGTCATCAATTGGACCTACCCTCATACTTCAATTGAGTTTAATAGGTCAACCTTCAACTGATTTGACCCTCAATTGACCCTCAATTGGTCATCAATTAGGGTTTGATTCAATTGAATTAGGGTTTAGAATTGATGATTCAACAACACTCATCAATGCAAGATTGGTTACTTTGAAACTATTGAACCATTATCCAAATTGGGTATGACCTGACCCCAAACGGTCTTGAGGTCGTTTGGATGACCTCCAAACGGTATTGAGACCGTTTTCCCATCATATCACTCAAATCCAAGCCATCCAATTAAGGTTTGGATCATTGGATTGATCACCAAATCAGCATTGCATTGTATAACAGCTTGGTACCTTTAGACCTTCAAACACCTAACCATACTCAACCCTAGACCTCCAAACGGTCTTGGGTGACCACCAAACGGTCTTGAGACCGTTTGGATGAGCTCCAAACGGTCTTGAGACCGTTTGGCCCATCCATCCTTTGGATTCTAGTGAAAAATCATCAAGGATTGGTCTATCGAGTTGATCAACAAATCAGCACTACATTGCAATATGATTAGTACATTTGGACCTTCAATCGGTCAACTATACTTGACCCCAGACCTCCAAACGGTCTTGGGGTGATCCCCAAACGGTCTGGAGACCGTTTGGGTGATCCCCAAACGGTCTTGAAACCGTTTGGGCTAATCAACCCAAAATCTCAACTTAACTCATTGGAATTTCAACACTGTTTTCAATTAGGGTTTGCCTAATTGATTAGCCTTCAACTCATGATTCCTTTGGAGTTAACCTCTCAACTTTGGAGGGTCATTAACCAACATCATTAGGAACAGTAATACCAAACAGTCAACGCTTGGTCAACGCACTCAAACTGTCTTGAGACCGTTTGCCCAAAAAGTTCAATTAAATCAGATTGAAAACCAACACTTAATCCAATTAGGTTTCCCTAATTGATTAGGCTTCAACTCACGATTACTTTGGAGTTAATCCCTCAAATTTGGAGGGTTATCATCCTACATAATTATAAACAAAATTCCCAAACGGTCAACTCTTGGTCAACCATCTCAAACGGTCTTGAAACCGTTTGCTCAACCAGGTCAAGTTAATCAGGTTGAAAATCAGCACATAATTCAATTCGATTGCCTAATTGATTGGCCTTCAACTCTCGATTCCTTTAGAGTTAATCCCTCAAATTTGGAGGGTTATCAGCCTACATAATTAGGAACAAAATTCCCAAACGGTCAACGCTTGGTCAACCATCTCAAACGGTCTTAAAACCGTTTTCTCCCAAACGGTTTCAAACCATTTGCCCTTAAACGGTTTACTGAAACCGCATAGCCAATCAAATTAAAATGATTTGGAGTAGCTATCAAAACGGTTTTGCTTGGTAATTTTCTTTGGATAATCATCTAGGATGATGTCATCATCCCCTTCCTTCGAACAACCAAGAACAGCAACCGTTCTTGATGGAAATTGCAGCAAAGAAACAAGAGTGTATCAAATTGAAGAAATCAATCAACAAATCATAGAAAATTGATGCAATAGCAATGTTTAAGGGTTTGAGTTATAAAACCCACCTCCAATTGAGCTCCAAAGCTCCAAGCTCACGCCATTAATGGTGGATGAAGCTCTAGCAACTCCCCCTAGGCTCGTCCTCAAGCTTTTGATTGCAAAAGTTGGCTAGGGTTGAAGAGGAGATCGAAATAAGAAGGAATCCATAATTTATTTTTGATTTCCACCATAAAATCATGAAGAACGAAGGTCAAGGGCTTACCCACAGGTTGGGGACGTGCTCCTTTCTCTTCCCTAGCTCCTTGGTCGGTTTTGCAAGCAAGGGGAAGAAGAAAATCCGAAAAAGGCCTTGGTTTGGGCTTGGAAATGGCACTTTTATAAGGAAATTGAAGAGAGAGAAAATGCCTTATTAGAATGCATTTAATCCCAAAAATAGTACCACCTCTTCCTCCTTGGTTTTCTTGTGTACAAAGGCAACTCAAAACCACCGAACTCCCTTCCATTATCCATGGATTAAGGGAAAAGAAAATAAGCTCCTTAATCCATTATAATACTAATATATCTTTTTGAGTGGGAATTCTTTAACTTATAATAAGGTGAGTGGAATTTCACCTCCTTTAGATATTTTCGTTCCTTATCTTGGAAAAGGAACGTCCATCCTTATTCAAAATCAACCAATAACATTTTGGTTGAAGGCACTTTAATTAATACATCATTTTTGCCCTAAATTGAATTAGGGTTTCACTTAAGATTAAATCTTGATTATTTTAATATCAAGATTCTCTCTCCTCCAATTTAATTCAAATGAGATACCACTCTCATTTTCTTTGCTCTACATGATGCCAAGAAACATTAAGGACCTTATTGAAGTGGTAATTTGCATATTGAACCCTAGGTTTTGGGTAAATTGCACATTACACCAAAACTAGGTTTTAATGCACAAGGATTGCTTTATCAGCTCTTTCTTGGTATTCAGGCTATCACAAGCCATACCTCTACATCATCTTAACTCTCATGATGCTTGGACACATTAGGAACATATTTTCATTTATAATTTGCAATTTAACCCCTCAAATTGGGTAATTTGCACTTTAGTCCAAAATAAGCAATCATTGCTTCAACATTGTTCAAACAGGACCAAAATTGAAACATAAGTTTCTCATGGTCCCTAATTACTTTTCCCAAGATAAGATTAAGCATCTACTCAACCTTATTAGACAAAACATCTAGGTTTAACACATAACCCAGGTCAGGGATGTTACATGATCCAAGTCATATTATACCTTAGGAATAATGTACACACGATCACAGGTTCATCTAGAACTGAAATCAGAACAGGGAACATTATAAAAATTGAAATCCAAGTCAAGCATAGCTTTTTAGTGCTTGGTTCATCATTTTCAAGCAAGAACATGAGCTAACAAGCTTATGGTAAGCAATAAACATGGAGCAAGTTATAAAACTTGCCTCTAATGAGAAGATGAAATCCGAGACAGAAGAAAACTCGAGCAGGTAGGGTAGAAAATCCAAGCATAAGCTGTGAACTCGTCCATCTAGCACCTTTCTTCATCAAATGAGCAAACCCTAAGCATAAGGAGCAAGAAAGGTAGGGTTTTAGAGCTTTAGAGCAATTTGTACCATAGAACAGCAATGTTTCGACCTGGAGAAAGGTATGAGGAAGTATAACAAATAAATAAACAGAGGAAAGAAGGGGATTCTTACTCTTTTAGGTCAAAATCACTAGAAGGAAGCTTTTCAAACCCTAAAAGGAAGTCAATTACAACCCTAGATTCTTTTTCCAAGAAGGTCCCCTCTTTCTTCTTCATTGGATAGGAAATTCACAGCAGAACAGAGGGAGGATGAGGTTTGTAGAAGGAGGGAAGTGGTGGAGAGAAAATGGCTCCTTTTGGTACTTAGGGATAAGTATATGAAACTTTAAGATAAAGAAAAAGAAAAATTTGAAGTTCTAGTATCTTTCCAAGTGTCCATGGCCCTAAACTATTAAAAATATACAAGAACACACACAAGATGCTCCCCCAAATTCCATAGAGACATGCTTATCCCTCATTTCTTGAAATTCCAATCAAAACAAATAACTCATTAGTTGATAACTACTAAAGGCAGCTCATATATGAAGGGGTAAACCCTAAAATACCCTTGGAGAAAACACCTTCAAACCAAGTATTAAGTAGGTTCTCCATGGATCAAAAAGCTCAAGAATTATGAGAGGATATCCAAGGAATATAATTTAAGTGATAAATTGCAAAGAAAACCTCTCAATTGGGTAAATTGCAGAAAAGTCCAAAATATGCATAAAATTGCATAACTTGCTCAAACAGTGTCCAAATTGGACCAAATTTGAAACTTAAGCTTGTATTATGATTTCAAAGCATATCACACGGTTATATTAGGGTTATAGGAATGAAATTATGAGAATGAAGCTTGTTCAACTTATTAAGCAAGTTTAGGGGCCTTACAACAACCATGAGGATTGTCGCTGGACTTTCTCCAGAATCAGGTATATCTTCATAACCATCATTTCCATAATATAGTTATTGATGCAATCCACTGGTTATGGAGAATATGGTAGATAAATTTTATTATTTTCGCTGCATGCTCTATAGCCATATTTCCCTACAATAACTACTTGTCTGTTGGTTTATTTCTATTGGACATTCTGAAAATGTTAAAAGAAAACATTATGTTTGCACGAGCACATATCCTATAATCCTATTTGGTCATGATAGAAGATTGCTAGATACATGTTGACACTATGAAAAGGACCTAGGGACAATTAGTACATGTATCATCGTTGCAATTGTGGGTACGTGCAAAGCCCCTGAATGTCTCCCCCCTCTCCTAGTATCAGAGATCATATGTGCATGCCATAGTTGTGAGGTATATTTGGAGTTTTACCCAATTCTAGAAGTCCCAAGTTCCCCCCTGGACGTGAAGTTTCCTTTGATATCCCTAGAGAAGTTAATGCCCACATTTTCTTATGCTTGGAATTCTCGCCGAGAGACTGCTAATCATTGATACAAAAATTGAGATTATGTGGGGGTTTATTTATGCATGCTCATGTGCTTGCTCTATTGTCCAGGAAATTTTCCAAGTAAAGTGAATATGTACTTAAATGCAATCTCACCAATTTAACGCTGACATGATGCCTATTTTTCACCCCAAACAAACAACCATTTTTTACAATCCAATTTGACGTTGACATGTTGGCCAACTTTTTCCTAAACAAGTAACCGTTTTTCACAAGAAACACCATAACCATGGTATCAAACCCTTTTAGATACCAAAAGATAAACTAAATCTTCACCTACTACCCCAACATGTACGTAAAGGTTATCCAGATCCCACAACACCAAAAGGTTGTCTCACTTCTAATCATTTGACTTATTCAAGATGCTCATTCCTACCAATGATTTGTAAAAATCACCACGGTCAATTCATTTTGATACCATTCCGTATGTCCTCTTGCTTAGTCATGTCTAGATTACAATCATTTGACATGTAGGAGCCTTACATATTGGGATGAGTAAGCTACCCCTCTAGCCACAATTAGCTAGCGGTCTAAGAGGACCTCCCATCCCTTCATACTCTTTCTAAGAAATAGACACTTATATTCTCTTGATATCCCTATACCAATGAAATTAAAACCTACCCTTCTACTACTATGATGGTTAGAGGTCACATAGAATGTCCTTTCTTCGGGGGGATTTTTCTTGGGTAATGAGAAGTAACTTCTTTTGGTTATATCAAAGACTTCATCAAAATTATTTTCCTTGATGACATGACATAGTAAGATGATATTTCTAGTCACCCTCCATTGTTTACCTTCAAATAAGAGAATGAACATCCATAAGTTTGTTAAGTTTCAATCACGCCTGATGATCTAGTAGTACTTGATAGACAACGACTTTGGCCGTGTCTTAGTTTTTTGGTTTTTATACCCTAATTTTGGTGTCATGACACATGAACCCAAGATGACCTATGATATATCAACATGCTTTTGAGAAATTTCTTGACATGAGTACTCTACCTTTCTTCTACCCTCAATTCAACACGAGGTGTGTGGAGAGATCCAATGGAATTTGAATATCATCCGATTTTATAAGGATGGATAGAGAGGCTTCTTACTAGCTAGCTATTAGTTTGAATGACATGTCTCAAACTACCCTAGTCACAATTATAAAATGTGTAACTCAACTGTGTATATAGTTGTTTATGTTTGGTTGACGAATCATATGGATGCATAATTGTATTCCTTTACTTATTACAACTATTACATGTGAATCATTCTTTTTTTTGGTCGGTACATGTGAATCATTCTTTGTCCATGTATACGTATGGATCATGTATATACATGGTATACTTTTCTACTTGTCGAATGTATCCTTGTATAGACAATTAGTACTTGATGAATACAATCAACTAAAGAGAATCAATACATGGTGCATATAACATGTGTAGAGATATTTGCATGTTTATTTATCTCCCTTTATATAAATGATCATAATAGGATGTAACAATAAGATTTTATCATTTGTTATATCACATTGTTGGGACTGAGCGTCTCACCCTTGTGGTTTTTCACATCATTTGGGTATGCCGGAGCAACAAAAAAAGAGGATGTGGATCAAGATATAACAATAAATATTATATTTAATTTTATAGTGTCCATATAGTTGATTTTTAATATGATAAGTTGGTTTACCTAGTGCTTTCTTATGATTACGAGTTGTAACTTGTATTGAACACCTCAGACTGATGTATTTTCATGAACATGAGTCATCTTGTAATCATATTTGATGAAGTTAAATAGGTATATTAAATTGTATTCCAATCATGTCTTCTCTAGGAACGAGTCTTTTGTGAAGTGACACACTTCATACAACATCGTGTGAGGTTTTGCGACAGTCTCTTGTAGTCAGATCTTTATGTGGATCACCTTATTTGGAATTTTTTTTCAACTTAGTGTTAGATGGTTGTTAGTTTTAAGTTGAGTTAGTTTTTGAGATTTGTCATAGTGATCAGTTTAGGATTGATCAGTGGGACATGGCATTACATAAGTAGTCAGCTTTTTTTAGGAACTTTGTTTTGATGTTATGGAACATGTAGGTTTTTCCATTCAAACTGTTTTTGTTGTCATAGATTTTTATTTCATCCTTCTTGAATCACTACTTGAGCTTGTCCAAACAAACTACTCCAAATTAGCATAATAGTGTAATAAATGTGTTTATTTGTAATAGAATGAATACACTCTTATATTTCTTTTTAAATAATGTCATTTGTCATTTATAGCAGACATAAATGCTTGACAAGCTTTCTCATGTGAATTATTTCATATATAGGTGAAAGAATGTAGCATGTTATTCGTTGCAAAATAGTTCTACAATACTTCTATCCATTCTATATCCCATCTTAATTATTGTTTGATGCTATCTATCCATTCTCCTTAATGCCCACATTTTGCAAGATAGAGCACAACAATAAATTATTTTTCATGTTATATGATCATTTTCATATTTTAAGTACACCTTACTAAATGTAACACATATATTTTAAAATTATTTTTTCCCATGAGGAAATACAACTTCTAGAGGTCGCCTATCATGATGTATATATTACTATGAAAAAGCTCTTACAAAATTAAGCTCATATTTTGTCATGTAAAAGGAGGTAGTGCCAAAAGTACAAACTTTAGGTTTGATTCCATTCTAGATTTTTTTTTGATGACCGAGAGAACCCACTCCGGACGAAGCTGACATGGTAAACTCTCGAGGCATAAGAGGGTGTGGTCCGATCACCCCCCTCCTACACCTAATCAACATGGATTGCCGTTCGCAAAGTGCCTTTGGTGATGTTCAACCCCGAGTCCTTCATTGGGACTTACCAAGCTCTTACCACCAGGCTACTATGGTCGGACTCCAATTCTAGATATTTATTTCAATCCGATCACATGGACACAATCTTCTCTTCCTTTTATTCATATGCTTATTTGACATTTGTTATAGTGTCTTGAATATTTCAAAGCTTGCTCGATCATGTTGATCACAACATATATAATAGGAATATTGTAAGATATTGTTCATTGTAAAATTATTCTAGATGTTATGTCAAACTACTTATTTGTCTCTTTGCATATTTATCTATTTCCATACACATTCTTTTTATTGTCTTGTTAGGCTCCATGTGGTCGCTAATGATGTGTCACCTTCAATTATGTTGATTGAAGAGTATTTTTGTCTTTCAATTTTGTGGATGGAATTGTGATGAGTATGATCCATGCCTTTAATGTCACTTATGTTGTGTTCTATAGTGTCTCTGACTCATGTTTATTAGTTTTAAATTGCTTTGATCTTGTGCTCATTAAGCTTAAATGGACAAGTTGTTTTGAGCTAGACAAACGAGCCTCCTCTGCGAATTTGTTGAAGCATCTGATGTGAAGTTGATAGGAATCAAGCTAGAGGGTATGGATTATATAGTGGAAAATATGCATTGACACAAACTAAAGGAGATGTTGGTGTTCTCCATTGCTCTTTTATCTATTTATTCCAAAATGAAGATGGACAAGTTATTGAGCCTCATTCTATTAGTGCTCGAACCGTGGAATTGAAGGTTTTATAAAAATTCTAAGAGGGCCTCAAATAGAAATTTGATTAGCCTTTTTGATGTATATTTTTGTAAGAAATAGTGTAGATGTTGGTAGATCAATAGAAAACAACAATAGTTATAATTTTGTAATTGTTAGACAAGCAATTTTCAACTTATGACACTTATGTAGGTGAATCATCCTAATCTTCTTACTATGTAGAGTTTCGGTTTTGTTTTGGGCTCTTGTAAAAGAAAATGGTCATAATGTACATAATTTACAAACCAATCTCTAAAGTATATGTATGCAGTTTGACTTTTAGTGTGAAACTTGAGGAATGCATGTTGTTGGTATCTAGAAAATCCAATTTTATGGTTTGTACGATTGTTTTTTCGTCAATTGATGTTTATCAACTCTAAAAGTCACAAATTAATCTGCACAATATCTAGAATCACGTTTGTAAGACTTAGAAATTGATTTTTGATGTATTAGTTGGTTAGCTAATTAGTTTAGTTGAGACACTTGGTTTTGACTAGCTAATAGGTTTAGATGACAATCCTTTGTTGTGTTGACTCTGATCTATCACCTTGAAAACAATTCTACTATTTTAACTCATTTTGATTGAATCGTGTATGCATTTGTTCTTGAATGTTAAACCCGATAAGGACAAAACCTACTTCATGTTGCTTACTTGGTTAAAGACTTATTGGTATTTGTGTTGCCTTGTCATTGCTATATCAAGTTTTTGAAACAATAGTGATATTTTTATGTGCAAGCATGTGCTATCATTTAATCATGAGCCTTGCATTCTCAACACCAATAATATGCATAAGTAAACTTTCACAGACTTATGCTAAGTTAGAGATGTATATTATGCAATACAATCATAAGAATATAATGATGTTGTCAATGCAGGATAGGACACGACTATTATATATGTTTTTATTATAAGAAAATTGGTGCATCAATATATATATATATATATATATATATATATATATATATATATATATATATATATGACATGGAGTGAGTTGTATTAAATGGAATATTGCTTATTATATAAAAAAATTCAATAGCTTTCTTGTTCTATAAATCAACAAAATATGTAGAATTATGAAATGAAAAAGTAGATACATATTTTGATGGTTAACTTTGAGGATTCATTTACATTATAATTGGCTTTCTTTGAATGTAAAATATTTGTGAACAAGCTAAAAGTTATTTGAAATCTTGGAGACAAAATATCTAGAAGTCAAGCAATCTACCACCTCGATGATGAAACAACATCATACATGGCACATGTACATGCCTAGTGGGAATATGCCACCCTTGAAGTAGTATTCAATAACGCTAACAAGTTTTCAAGGAGATGCTACAACCAAGATGTATTACTCGCTGTACAAGAACTTTCATGGTGGGTGAGGATGAGGCCAAGGCCTCATCGGGCCAAGCGTGATTTTACCATTGGTGGTTTACGATATATTTGTATGACATTTGCATACTTATCATTATGTAAGATTTTGATCTTGATCGGTGATGCAAGGATTACAAAAGTATGAAATGTAGCAATGGAAAGAAATTTTCTCCTGCTCACGTGGAAACATGGGAGGAGGTGTTTGCAAACTCACTCTATTTCGGTCAATTTCAACCTTCTCAACATAGTTTTGGTTATCATAGAAACTCATGTTCATGTTGTATTAATTTCATGCAATTAGCATCTATACTCTAGTATGCAAAAAATAATGCAAAGACAAGCTATTTATTTGTGCTTTCCTCCTAATTTTATGCGTGGCAATTTTTTTCTTGTGATGTTTTAGCTATTATCTTGTTTTCATCTTGAGTACATCCTTTATGTTCGGATATGATTCAAGCTGGTAGATCATTTATAAACGGATTTTGGGACACCATCTTCGGGTTTTCAGGATTTTAATAAATTGTACGAATGAGATTTACAATTTTTTTTTATACTAGGGTTTTTGAAAAAGGAGCCAAAGTTTCCCGATTTTTTATTTTTGAAAAATGCGTCAGATTATTCAATAAATTTTCGACAGCGTTTCCAGTCACTGTAGAAATCATCGTTTCGTTCCGCTTTGAAATTCTATTTTCTAATAATAGTTTCCACTCCCTGCCTTCCGGGCTTCCCCATCGTTCGCCATTACCAAAAGCAGTGATTTTTTCCTGTGTTAAAAACTTAAAATGTTCAAAATTGACAGCCCAAACCTTCTTGCAAGCGTACACCATCTCTGTTCAGCTCCTTGATGGCCCTCTGCCTAATGCCTAGGCCGCCTGCGCCTCCTCGGAGTCGCCACCATGCCTCCCTTCATCAACATGACAACAACCTCCCAATCCAACTCCGCCGTGGCGGGTTCCTTTTGGCCGGATCGGATTTACGGTATAGATGACAGCTTGCACGAAGCCTCGTGCCGCGTGGCCTACTGCATAGCGGGAAAGAACAGCAGAAAAGCTTCCTTGCTTCTGCCATCTCGTACCAAGCTTCCTGCAACCATGGCTCCTTTACTCTTTCATACTAGCTAACCCGACCCAGCTCCAGGCCATATGAACTTGGTTGCCTGTCCATTGAAACGTTTTTTTCTTCAAAGGAATCACCTTTCTTTGATTTACAACATTTTTTGATTTAGAACAGCGAACACCACTAGTCTCCTACCATTAGACCTCCACATTCCATTCTCACCCCCAGCCTTCTCAAACCCCGAGTCCTAACCACGAAACACCAAGACGCCGAGAGCTGAGGAGACTGCAACCCAGACACCATGACTTCAATGCATCAGCTTCTACTTCGACCTTTGTCAGCAACAGCGCCCTCTCTCCACGTTTATAGTTGAGTAGTTCCTCCTTTGCGCGGTCCTCGATTCCAGCGGCCATTTGGCCGACTGCGGACGGCATCACATCCGCCTGATTGAGGGCCAGCAAAGCCAGCTGCTTCTCATCTTTGGGTTGGAGGCGGAAGAGAGCGGAGGAGGGGAAGGCGGCAGACGAGGATATAGCTAGGGAACCCAGGTGCACAAGAGTGAAACGAAAACCCTCTGTTCATTGAGCCGTTTGGGAGCACGAAGGGTCCCTTAATTTGGGAGAAAGCTAGAAAGACATCTCAACCCATTTCCAGACAGGGGATAGTTCAAACGGACTTCGTCTAATCCACGACTGCTCCGCTTCTCCGTCTGCCCATCTTTCCGACCGCTCGCCTGCCGATGCCGCCACCAACGCCCCGCCGCTCCCGTTCCCCCAGCGACCCTCCGGAGCCGCTGATCGAGTTCCGGGCTATAGAGGACGATGCCTGGTACAGCTGCAGCACCCGAATCGAGGAGGACGGCGGGTGCTATGTGGACAAAGAAAAGGAAGGGCTGGAAACCTACCTCCGCATCATGTACACCGGCTTGCCGAAGGAGCTTGACCAGCGGTTCCCCGCAGGAATGTTTGCGGACGCGGCTGAGATTGAGGTGTTTCGGGACAGGTTCAGGCCGTTGTCGAAGCAGCTCCAGGACTGGGAGTGCCGTGATGTAGCCAAGGGGACCAAAGTCTGCGCGTCTTCGGTCTTGAAAGGAACGGCCAAGGATGACGATCTCAAGTTCTTCGACGCCGTAGTGGAGTCGGTGAGTAGTCTTACTCTTTTGTTAGGATGCGCACTGCTGTATTTTCACTGCACCTGAATTTAATATGCAATTTCTGCAATATCCTATATTCCGTCAGCAATGCCATGGCTTTCCCTATTCGGCTCCTGTCTATCACAGCAAAGATGCTATCCCTTGTAGGCAAATCACTATTCAATTTGATAATCTCAGTTGGCGGAGCGGGGATTTTGGGAGTATACATAGAAAGGTTTTGTTTATCTAGGACACAAAATGCTCTCAAGAAAGATAAAAAGATAAAAGATCACTGATAAATGTCAAGTTAGTTTATTCAGAATAAGAAAGGGGAAAAAAACGTGACACATTTGTATGGAGACTTAACTGAGACATTTTTAATGGACCAAATGGGTCTTAGTTTTGAAATTTTAAGACTTAACTGAGACTGGTGTCGGGGCCTAAACTGGACCAAACCAAACCTTTAACTTGTGGTTTCATTTGGTTGCTGCGGTATAGACCAAGTAATTATAGATAAAAAAACGTGACACATTTTTATGGTATGGAAATTGCTCAAATCTCCTATGCTCTGGTGTCAATAGTTAAACAAAATCTAAGAATAAGAAGTACTCTTGAGCTACGTGGCATAACTAGCCCTCATTTGTTCGCCTTATTATAAAAAAAGTCCATGGGTTCATGGCTGTTTCTACCATAGTAGACACATAGTGGCTGGAGGCAGCAATTGTAGAGAGGGAAATAGGAAAGGAGAATGGCAAAAAGGAGCAGATGAAAATTTGTGTGTGAGACTATTACCTGACTAAAAGAAACATTGGATATAATTACTAAATTTACGATTGTCATTGTTATGCGCCTCGAACATTTTGCTGATCCGGTTGTAGATTCGATATAAAACTAAATGGAGGTGAAGCCCCACGTGGTATGGTACGACCTACTTTCTAGATTTCTATAAGGATCCAACTACGGTTCTGCATGTATAAATACATGCACCCTTGCTAGGGTTGAGAATATCTCATATATTCTGTATTGAGACGGCTCCGCCGTACTCCAGGGTGTATTTTGCTTCTTTCGAGAGTGCTCCCCTTGTACCCTCTTCATTAAAATAGTAAAAATCTCGTCTCCTCCCGTGGAGTAGGTCCTTCTGACTAAACCACGCAAATCTCATGTTCCCTGATTGTGTGATTGTCCGTTTCTTCTCGTGTTGTTGTTCCGCACGAACTCGGCGTATACTCTCGTTCGAATCATAAACGGTCAGCTTGACATGTTGGTTTCTCAGGAAAGATTAGGGTCACTAGCCCAAAGAATGCTGAGGCCCTCTACTCAAACCGATGTTGACGTGGATGCAGTTCCTTTAGTTTACTTCTACAAAATGTAGTCTAATGGAGATTGATGTTTAATATGACTAATGACAAACGAGGATGAGGGATCAGGCTATTCGTGAAGAGCACAACTGCTGCACAAGAGAGAATATTGAATTCTTCAATTGATTGATTGGATGGGTCCTTGTTTTAAAGGGTAGGACAATAGCTAATTCCAACAAGACATCAAACAATTTATTTTTTGAGTTGTGTAGTGGACTTTTAGTTAAATTTTGAAATTAACGAGCTGTATTTAGGTAACAACCTTTTCATGTCTAAGGAATAACGTGTTTTACTTTGTAAAATATAGGCAAAATACTGTATATGGTTATGGTATAGCTATATGACCAGTTTGGTTTAGTCTAAAAAACACTCGTTTTAGAATCTTTAGACAGAGACATACCGGTGAGGACCACTTTGAAGAAATATTACACCGAACTAGACCACCTTATCATCATACACCAACTCATACCATGTAGCTTGGTTGAGTTCACTTCAATCTCATGGGTTGATCTGGTTTTCTATCTACCGTTAGGAAATAGAGATTGTATCTGAAAGGCAGTGCTATTGTCGGTATGCTTGCTACAAGTGTGCCCTTTCAAAAACCTCACTTCTTCTGCTGTTCAAAAAGTCGATGTCCACATACTTAGGTGCGAGCACCTGAGATTTGGCTTTCTTTTTTGATATCTTTTACATGATACTGTTGTTGGTTTTACAATTAGTTTTTTCACACCCAAGGTTCCTAAATTACCAACTTAATAAACGAAACCCATCCCACAGAAGTGAGATTTGGCTTTATTTTTTGATATCTTTTGCATCATACTGTTGTTGGTTTTATAATTAGTTTTTTCACACCAAGGTTCCTAAATTACCAACTTAGTAAACGAAAAAAATCCCACAGAAGAGATGACTTATATGGACTTATAGTCCCAGCCCATATGCATGGTTATGTATATAATTTAGATTGTAAATTCACATGTTCATGTACCCCAAAAATTATAAGAAATGCTCTCTCGCACTAATATTTATTAATGAATTGAAAATTCGAAGCTATGAAGCACGAATATGGATACAGACAGATATGAGTACATGTTTGAGATGCGACAAATTTTTAAATTTAGGACATTGGTACAACATGGATACCATAAAAAAGTTAAACTTAAATGTATACTTATTTTTATTCATAAAATGTATATTAAGACCAACAAATTTCATTCAAAGATACATATAAATGAACAAGGATCTTCTTGAACATGACATATTTGCATCTTTGTTCGACCTCATGAACATATATTACATTTTACTTAGGTTTTTATATAGTGACTTCTGGGCAAAATCTTGATCTCATTGCAAGATATATTTAGCAAGTGCATCTGTGTCCTAGTGTATGATCCCATGTACTCTTTGTTAACATATTTGTAACAACATTCTCTATTGCCATCCTTTCATGCTTCTTTTATTATTTAACACATTTCCATAGAGGTGCATTATGATCACATTCAATTGTGAGACGTCTTTCCTTTGATAAGAGAGAGAAAGATTGGATAGTAGGTTACTAACAAGAAGTAATAATAAGTTACTTTCAGTAACAAACTAACACTCGTTATATTAAAATTTCAACTTGGTTTATAGAATACTGTTGTGTAGGCCGATAATTAACACAACAATTTTTGTGGTATTCCCAAAACTCTCTTAAGTTTTATTTGAGAGACAAGAAAGAAAAATTATAATAAATATAGAGCTGACGGTGACAATATGCACATGTCGACAAGTTGAATAAGATTTATGTATGCATCTCTATATAAATTGACTGGGCTGTGTTCGTGAAGTATCCAAGGTGCATCAATGGAGTATCCACTCTTTCAAAGTGAAAAAATTTGGATACTTACGGAGAAGTATCCAATACGTACCAGGAGTATCCAAGGAGTGCTAGTATCCTATACGTATCCCGTATGGGTACGTCACCTATTTTGGAGTATACACGCTTCTTAGGAACATTGGAGCTACATTAATTTTGCCCATAAATCTTAACATTTTGCTAACTTTGGATTGTTTAAATATGCAGAGCTATGTTCCGCGAAGGCTTGTCATTCGATCAACTTAAATTAGCATCCACCTCCTCTCAACAAGCCAACACAAACCCACACCATCAACCAGATCGGTCACAATAATTACATGTCCCTAACTTTTATGGAACGGATGGCCCGACCTCTTCTACAAATGATTGCACAATACTAAGGCTTTCTTCAAAGCAACATCTGTTATTCATGGAGCCGGAGTTGCGAGGTATCACATTGGCCTGGTGAAAATGTCAGCACATTGTCCTCTAGATGCACACTTGGACCAACATGAAGACGAACATGGCGTCCTTCATTCTGTTTCTCAAACTGCCTGACCTGCAACAAAGCACACATTTGGTCTAAGAGTACACCCACACGTTTTTTAATTTGGTGTACACATACATGTGCTTCCTAGGAACTTTGGAGCTACATCATTTTTGGCCATAAATCTTGACATTTTGCAAATCTTTGGATTGTTTAATATGTAGAGCTATGTTCTTCGTGATGTATGTATGATCCATTACTATCCATAGTTGACACTCTCTTTATACTACAAATTAGTTGGTAATGCTAGGGATTTGATCCCCCTGAAGGCTTGAGTCATTCAATCAACTTTAATTTAGCATCCACCTCTCCATCAACAAGCCAAGACAAACCCACACCATCAACCAGACCGGTCACAATAGTTACATGTCTTGGACTTCTGTGGAATGGATGATCCTGACCTCTTCTATAAATGGTTGCACACGAAGGCTTTCTTCAAAGCAACGTCTGTTATTCATTGAGGCAAAGTTGTGAGGTATCACATGGGCCTGGTGAAAATGTTAGCACATCGTCCTCTAGATGCAGACTTGGACCAACATGAAGATGAACATGGCGTCCTTCATTCTGTGTCTCAGACTGCCTTACCTGCAGCAAAGAACAAATTCAGTCAAAGAGTACACCCACAAGTTTTTTAATTTGGTGTACACATCCATGTGCTTCCTAGGAACTTTGGAGCTACATCAATTTTGCCCATAAATCTTGACATGTAAACCGTTGGATTGTTTAATTATGCAGAGCTATTCTTCCTTATGTATGTATGATCCATTACTATTCATAATAAACGCTCTCTTTATATTTCAAATTAGGTGGTAATGGCTATGCATTCGATCCCCACGAAGGCTTGAGTCATCCGATCAACTTAAATTAGCATCCACCTCCTCTCAACAAGCCAACACAAATAGGCCTGGCAATGGGTCGGGTTTCTTGGACCCGACAGGCTCAGGGTCCAGACCCGACCCGACCCGAAAAAAAATGATTGATAACAAAGACCTGAAATTTACCCGGCCCGATTTTGCCCGACCCAAATCGTTTAGACCCGACCCGGCCCGAAATACCCAAATATCATTTTTATATTTGTACTGGTCCGACCCGATTTTTGCCCAAATCCAAAAATTAGACCCGTTTTTGGCCCGACCCAGAAAACTAGACCCAAACCTGTACAGATCAGTTACGTATACTGCCTTCTGTCTGTGTATATTGTTATGCCGCTATCTTTCGTCAACATATTGTTAATTTGCAACTACCACTTGGTGTCCATGACCTAAAAAGGTTTAGTTTTCCATTCAAATCCAAAATTTGCGGTCACATATCCAGATTAACCACCCATTATACAGAAATATTGAAATGTAGAGATACAATACCAACCAAAATGTGGCAAATGTACAAATGAATCTCTAATTACAAACCAGTCTACCGAAATACAAGCCAAAATGAACCCAATAAATTTTCGGCAATTTACACTAATATCTCCAGCTACAAAGCATTCTATCAAAATACAAACAAAATGAACTATTGGGCCACCCCAGAAATGCATCTTCAACAGTTCAGTCATGATGGATAACCTTTGGCCACTCACTCACATGAATCTTTGATTTTGTCAGCAAATGTGGTTAGTTCTTTGTTCCTGAAAGAAGAAATATGGTCGGCTCACTGTGTTCATTATGCATACACCACTTCGGTTGTGTACATCATTAAAATAAGTATAAAGATTTGTATCAAGCGTTTGGTGAAAAGCGCAATCAAACAGAGTCATTAAAAGGGAAAAGGCCAGAAAATAATTTTGGATGTATTAAATAATAGGTGAAGAAAACAGCAGGCGTATCTAGTGTCCACGACGCTTATCCACATCCATATTTGAGAAAGTTGACATGAAGAAGATTAATTACTGGCGAAATATCGAATTGGGAAATGAGATAGACATGGGTCTATGTTAGACAATTAACGATGAATGGCTAGATTGGATCATCGTCCAGACAACGAACAGGAAACCGACACGCATCAATAAAAAAAGAAACACCAAAAGAAGAAGAAAAGGAAAATCATGCCCGAACAAAGCTCGAACCGGAAACGATGAAGAAGAGAAAAGGGTTGAGGCAAAAAAATGAAAACAATATGAAAGGCGGGGATCTTACCAGGAGTAGAGAGAAGACGAACAGGTCGATTCCGTCCGTTTTTCGATCTGATCACAAGACGTAGCTGGATGAATTAGTCGTTATGACATTGGATGAGGCGGCGACGGCAGGTATGCAGCTTGTTTTTGCTGTGTTTGCAAGTTGGGCGCCGGGGGGAGGAAAGAGTGGGGTGGCTGGGGGGAGGAAAGAGTGGGGCGGCTGGGGGGAGAAGAACGGTCTGCAGCTAGAAAATGTGTGCCAAAGACGGAGAGGCGAAGCCGAAGCACACTATCCCAATCTCGATCTTGAGCAGAAGAAGATGTGTGCTGATGAGGAAGCAGCGATCAGCTACCAACGTCTCGAACTCCTTCATCGTCTCGATCTCTTCTTCGTCTTTTTGCAGGAGTGCGGTCGCAGTCGCGATCTCCGACTCCTTGTAGTTGCGGCGGCTAGGTTTAGGGCTTTAGTGAGGGAGAGTTTTAAGATGAGCACTGAGGAGTCGCCAAGCCAAAGGTCACCTTGCCAGGTCTTCCGCCCTCTAAACTCGGGTCCCTCGGGTCTTAAGACTTTTTTTGGGCACAACTATGCCCGACCCGGAGTTAAAAGACCCGATTCGGGTCTGCCCGACTTAGACCCAAACCATATTTCAGACTTGAAAGACCCTATTTTTGGGTCGGGTCGGGTGCGGTCGGGTCGGGTCAGGCTGCAATATTTTTTCCAGTCCTAAACACAAACCCACACCATCAACCAGATCGGTCACAATAATTACATGTCTCTAACTTCTATGGAACGGATGGCCCGACCTCTTCTACATATAATTGCACAATACTAAGGCTTTCTTCAAAGCAACGTCTGTTATTCATCGAGGGGCCTGGTGAAAATGTTAGCACATTGTCTTCTAGATGCAGACTTGGACCAATATGAAGACAAACATGGTGTCCTTCATTTTGTGTCTCAAACTGTCTAACCAGGAGCAAAGCACAAATTCTATCAAAGAGTACACCCACAAGTTTTTTAATTGGTGTACACATCCATGTCCTTCTTAGGAACTTTGGTCCTACATCAATTTTGCCCATAAATCTTGACATTTTGCAAACCTTTGGATTGTTTAAATATGTAGATTTATGTTCTTTGTTATGTATGTATGATCCACTACTATTCATAATTGACACTCCCTTTATACTATGAGTTAGGTGGTAATGCCTATGGATTCGATCCCCATGAAGGCTTGAGTCATTCGATCAACTTAAATTAGCATCCCCCTCTGTAACGTCCCAAGATTTGAGGCCTCAGATATAATGATCTTAAAAGGAATGATTGCACTACTCATATAATCAAGGTGCACCTCCTTTTCTGGGAGCCCATCACTAAAAAACTCCATAGTTAAGCGTGCTCAGCTTGAAGTAGTACTAGGATGGGTGACCAGTCGGGAAGTTGATCATGGCTTGCGCATCAGTGAGGACAAAATGTACAGTTAAGACTAGTGGTGGTCTGTGGGGCCAGTCATCATTCCTAAAACCCTAATAGAGCATTGGGCAGTGGGCTCAGGTGTTACAAATGATATCAAAGCTATAACCCCTCCAGTAGGTGGGGCCCACATGGGCCAGTGACATGCCAGTCTTTGAGCCATGCGGTCCAGGCATGTTGGAAAGGGCTATCCGTGGTGATGGAGCCACCCTTGGGATGGTAGCCGTGGTCGGGAGCTGGGTGTACATAGCCATGTTGGGTCTGCACTGAAATGGGGAAATGTTGTGAGGCCACATAGTTGAGCCTTGACGAGGACGTCAAGAGTCTAACTGGGGAGATTGTAACGTCCCAGGATTTGAGGCCTCAGATATAATGATCTTAAAAGGAATGATTGGACTACCCATATCACCAAGGTGCACCTCCTTTTTTGGGAGCCCATCACTAAAGAACTCCATAGTTAAGTGTGCTCAACTTGGAGTAGTACTAGGATGGATGACCAGTCGGGAAGTTGATCCCGGCTTGCGCATCTGTGAGGACAAAGCGCACAGTTAAGGCTAGTGGTGGTCTGTGGGGCCAGTCATTATTACTGAAACCCTACTAGAGCCTTGGGTAGTGGGCCCGGGTGTTACAACCTCCTCTCAACAAGCCTGTAAACGTAAGCTGCGTGCAATGCAACGTGTGAGGGGTCAATACCTCTCACCCTTTTATTAATAGAAACTGGAGAAATTACATAGAGGTCTAACAATATATAGAAATTACAAATAACAGAATATAAAGAGATATATTAACACTCCCCCTCAAGCTGGAACGTACACATCGTGTATGCCCAGCTTGTTGCAAAAGCTCTGAAATGTTGTTGGACTCAATGGCTTTGTGAGGACATCTGCAAGTTGATCTTCAGATTTGACATGCGGAGTCACCACATTGCCATTCTTAATCTGATCTCTGATGAAGTGGCAGTCAACCTCTATATGCTTAGTGCGTTCATGGAAGACTGGATTCTTGGCAATGTAGATAGCAGCCTGATTGTCACATCTGAGCTCTATGGGAGACGAAACAAAAATCTTTAACTCAGAAAGCACAGATTGAACCCACTGCAACTTGCAACATGCATGAGCCATTGTTCGATACTCAGCCTCTGTGCTTGATCTAGCCACAACATTCTGCTTTTTGCTTTTCCAGGTGATAAGGTGATTTCCTAGAAACGTGCAATACCTAGAAGTAGACCTCCTGTCATTCAGGTTACCAGCCTAGTCTGCATCTGCATAACCAGTAAGAACAAGAGTAGACACAAGAGTCTAGGGTCTATAGTAGGTGATCCTCTTACTTAGTGCACCCTTCAGATATCTCAGAATACGGCAGACTGCCATCCAGTATTACTGTTGTGATGAGCTCATATGTTGACTCACCACTCCTACAACAAAAGAAATATCACGACAAGTAACTGTCAGATATATCAGTTTCCCAACAGTTTTCCTATAGTATCCTGGATCTGGATAATCAATATCATCAGTCATCTCCTTCACATGATAGTTCATAGGAGTAGACACCGGCTTGGATTCACTCAAGCCAGCTTCCTGCAGTAAATCCAACACGTATTTCCTTTGAGACAAATTAGTACCTGCATGAGATCTAAATACTTCAATGCCCAGAAAATATCTCAGTTTGCCTAGATCCTTTGTATGAAAGTGCCCCTGCAATCATTCCTTCACACATGATATGCCTGTAGAATCACTGCCAGTGATAACTATATCATCAACATATACAACAATAATGATGGATCCAACAAAAGAGCTAGAATATAATAAGGAGTGATCAGTCACAGAACAAGAGAAGCTCATCTTTAGTACAACATCACTGAACTTGTCAAACCAAGCTCTAGGAGATTGTTTCAATCCATTGATGACTTTCTTCAATCTACACACCTTCTAACACTCCCCCTGAGCAACGAAACCAGGAGGTTGCTCCATGTACACCTCTTCTTGTAGATCACCATGAAGAAAGACATTCTTGACATCAAGCTGAAATAGAGGCCAGTCAAAAGTAGTAGCCAGAGAAATAAGAATCCATACTGAATTCAGACGAGCCACTGGTGAAAAGGTCTCAAAGAAATCAACTCCATATGTCTGAGTATAACCCTTTGCCACCAGTCTAGCCTTCAACCTCTCAACTGAACCATCTGGATTATGTTTTACTGTGAATACCCATCTGCAGCTCACAACATTTTTACCTGGAGGTAAGTCAATAAGATTCCATGTGTTGTTTTGTAGAAGAGCAGACATTTCCATATGCATTGCCTGTTTCCAGCCAATATCTTTCATAACATCAAATTGAGTTCTTGGAATGTCCAGAGAATCAATCCCAAGAGCAAATGACTGGGCCTGCTTGGATAATTTTGACAAACAACACACATTTGCAATGAATAGTACATGAATGAGTACTTTTGTGAAAAGCAATGGGAACATCAAGGTCAAATGGTTTTGCAGAAATCTCTTGAGTAGAGGAAGATGGAGAAGGCTCAGAGACTGGAGTTGCTACCTCCTCTTGATCCTGCCTGCCTCGTCTGCTATAAACATGTTGATATTGTTGAATTTATGTATCACCTGCTGGCTGCTCTTCCTGAATTATAGTATAGTCAGGACTGCTAGGTGGCACTCTCTCACCGATGTCTGATGGTTGCACTCTCTCACTTTCACACAATTGCTCCCCCTTTCTGGGAACACTTGAGAAATATGGTGTAGATTCATGGAAAGTTACATCCCGAGACATAAACATACGACGGAGACTGGGACAATAGCACTTGTATCCTTCGCTAGTGTTGGAGTACCCAAGAAAAAGAGTCCTAATAGACCTAGGGGATAACTTATCAGCCTTAGTATCAAAATTGTGGACAAATGAAGTACAACCAAACACTCTGAGAGGAACAAGGAAAGGCTGATCCTTTGGACGTAAGACAGAAAATGGAGTACGTCTTTGAAGCACCGAAGAGGGTTGCCTGTTGATCAGGAAACAGGCAGTAAGTAAAGCATCAGACCAGAACCTCTTAGGGACATTGGATTGAAACATAATAGTCCTGGTATTATCAAGAAGATAACAATTTTTGCGCTCAACTATTCCATTTTATTGAGGAGTGTGAGGATAAGACGTACGATGAATCATCCCAACAGAGCTACAAAAATCAGCCATAGCACTTTGAACATACTCCAAGGCATTATCAGATTGATGAATTTTAATATTGCAATCAAATTGAACTTTTATTTCTTGATGAAAATGCTTGACAATGGATAACACAGACCCTCGACTCTTTAACAAATAAATCCATGTCATGTGAGAAAAATCATCCACAAAGGAAATAAAATAGCGAAAAACATTATAACTATTGGTCTTTACAGGACTCAAAACATCACTGTGGACTAGCTCAAAGGGACAAGATGCCCGTTTATTGACATGACTGGGATAAGACATTCTATGATGTTTTCCCAGTTGACAGGACTGACACTTTAATGAAGACACTTGGGATAACTCAAGTTCTAACTTTCTCAAGCTCTCCAACGACGGATGTCTATATTTGTAGTGCCAAAGTAAGGAAGAACCGCTCGAAAGGATAGCCGGAGCAGGAGCAGATACTTGGCGAGACAGACTGTCACCATGGAAGAGGTAGAGATCACCTTTCCTAGGCCCCCCACTAATCATCCTCATACTCTTGAGATCCTGTAATACAAAGCAAGAAGGTCCAAACGTCACTGTACAGATCCACTTGCTAACACTCTCCTCACTGAACCATCTACTATGGTCACAGATTTGTGAGGAATATGTGAGTCAATGGAATGAAGTAGTCTCCTCATGCCAGTCATATGCTGTGACGCTCTAGAATCAACCACCCATGAAGAAGTGGAACAAGAAGCCAGTAAAGAGGTAGCCTGATTACCAGTGGTAGATGCTAGATTTGTTGAGGAAGAAGATCCCACACTCAGATGCTGTGTAGCTAGAATAAATCTATCATATTCTTCTTTTGTGAGTGTGATGTCAGAAGAACCAGAACTTGATGCAGACAGGTCAGAAGACTCAGCAGTACTCACATAGTTTGCTGCCCCCACAGGTGGTGCAGCAGGTCTACCATGCTTCTTCCAACATTTCTCAACAGTGTGTCCAGGTTTGTCACAGAAGGTGCACTTGGGACGTGCTCCACGTCCTCGGCCCATACCTGTACGACCTCCTCTAATTGCAGCGGCTACAGATGCATAAGAATCTCCAGAAGGCGAGAATGTTGTAGAATCGACTGGTTCAAAATTTGATTGTAAAATTCTCGAGTAGGCTTCTTCCAGACTGGAAAGTTTGTTAAAAGCGAGGATGACACTGCGGGCTGAACTGCAAGACGAATTCTGACCAGAGAGAAACTTTGCAGTAATCAAGTCATCTCTGTCTTTGACTTGTTCTTGGATAGTCACTGGTTGATAGAAGCTCAACATCTGAGCAATACCTTGGATCACTCCAAAATATTCTTCTAAAGGCCTATCTCCCTGTCGTTCTGCGAAGAGGCGATCATATATCATAAACTGACGAAGAGCATTCTTTTCTTGAGAGTAATGCTTTTTTACTGCATCCCATATGTCTTTGGCAGTAGTATAGAACATGAAATACCAGGTTCCATGCTCCCCCATTGGCATGTCTTCACCAGACTATTATGACGCTTCCATTCAGCATAGCCTTTGTTAGTAGAAGCAAGAGGATCAAAATCAACATGCCTTGCCTTATCTCGGGATTCTAACACTGTATGGACAACATTCATCCACAAGAGATAATTTTTCCCGTTAAGCTTGATGTAGGGGATAAGTGACATCTCGTTGTAGATGGTAGATGCCTTGGGGTCCTCCATGATTCAACGGAGAGATCCGGTGACGGAGAGATACACGTCACAGAAGGATAGAGAGTGACGGATAGATACACGTCACCAGAAGGATTGAGTGACGGGGAGATACACGTCACGTCAAATGACTAGATGCGTGTCTGACACATCCACAACCTCCAATCGAAAAATTTCCTAATCACACATGGAGTTGTGATTAGGAATTTCCTACGTACGGACGGAGCCTCCGGTATGAATTTTAATGAACCGTTTTACGTAACGCTGCCTTTGGAGTTAACTGGAGGAACCTGGGATTGCTGGCGGACGACGGGCCTGCCCGGAGCCGGCGGCTATGGCGCTGCCCTTGGCCGGTGGCTGCTGCCCTCCTAGGTGGCGACGCGCTGGCTGCTGGCCTTTGTGGCTGGCGGTGGCGGCGTGAAGGAGAGGAGAGAGAGAGGGAGAGAGAGGGCGGGGGCGGCGCCTTAGATGAACCCTAGGAGCAACCTTGCTTAGATACCATGGGAACGTAAGCTGCGTGCAATGCAGCGTGTGTGAGGGTTCAAGACCTCTCACCCTTTTATTAATAGAAATTGGAGAAATTACATAGATATCTAGCAATATATAGAAATTACAAATAACAGAATATAAAGTGATATATTAACAAAACCAACACAAACCTACACCAACAATCAGACCAGTCACAATAATTACATGTGTCAGACTTCTATGGAATGGATGGCCCTGACATCTTTTATAAATGGTTGCACAGTACTAAGGGTTTCTTCAAAGGAACACCTGTTATTCATTAAGGCGAAGTTGCGAGCTCACATTGGCCTGATTAAAATGTCAGCATATTGTCTTCTAGATGCAGACTTGGACCGACATGAAGACAAACATGGTGTCATTCATTCTGTGTCTCAAATGTCTGACCTGGAGCAAAGCACAAATTCAATCATAAAGTACACCCACAAGTTTTTTAATTTGGTGTACACATCTGAGGTCAGTTGGGACAATACAATTTTGGTCATCATTTGTCGCCATAACTTCTCTGCATCCATTGCCACAATGCTCGCTGCCTCTTCCGTATTTACAACATGGATGACACTATCCAAGTTGTGAGTTTAAGATTTAGATGAAACACCAATTTATGTGTCGATCTTTTGGGAGAGGTTCACCACTTGGCAAGTTAGCTTGTCTACACCACATATCCGTTCTACTTCAACAACGCAGACCACCCCCACATATTGTCGATTATTGCATTTATACCAACAAGCTGCAATGTTTTTCCTTCAATGGGTAAGGACACTGTTCCAAGTCTCCAATAAATGCCCAAATCGTGTGTTGGGAGTGACATTAGACATAAAGAAGGAAGATGACAAGGAGTATGAAGGTGTGCACCCAAGCACTGAGGCCAATAATGGCAAGGATGTCGACGAGGATCAAATGCAATACATCACAGCGAGTCACACACTAAGCTTCCATAAACCTGATGCCTGCCACACCCTCCTCTTATGCTAGAGTTGAGAGCGTAGGGCGCACATGCATGATCAACATTGACAGTGGTAGTGCCATTAATTTCATTTCTGCAACAACCTTTTAGGTCCTTGGAACATGGGATTGTGTGCAGAACCCCACCCTTTTCCCATCACTTGTGCTGGATCACTATATAAACAAAAAACCTTTATTTGATATGTCTAAAACTAATACAATGGAATCTCTTTTATAGGATAAGAGAGTACGTGAGAAATAGAAATAGGCAATATGGGATAAAGGAAAAGCTAAAGATAAGACAAGTCTAAAGCAGACAATAAAGCATAAATCATGAATCATATATACTAATACTCTCCCTCAAATTGGAGCATAGATGTCAACCATGCCCAACTTGTCGACCAGTGTAGCAAAGCGAGTCTTGGGAAGTATCTCAGTGAAGATGTAGCAACCTGATCTTCTGTCCAGAAATAAGGAGTGCAAATGTGACCAGAAAGAATAGATTCACGAACAAAATGGCAATTCACTTCGATTTGATTGGTGTGCTCATGTAAAGTGGGTTTGCTAGCAATAAAAATCGAGACTTTATCGTTACAGTGCATCGGAATAGGAGTAGAATCAGAGATATCAAATACCTTGAGGAGTCCTTGGACCCACATTAATTCACAAGCAATATGAGCCTTAGTTCCGTATTATGCTTCAACACCAGACTGAGCAACCACATTCTGTTTCTATTGCGCCATGTAACCATATTACCTTCAAGAAAAGTTAGTAGCCGAAGGTAATTTCCTGTCACATTTACTGCCGACATAGTAAGAGTCAGAATATCCAATGAGTTTGCAGTTCCCATTTTTGCGATACAGTAATCCTTCTCCTGAGGGTTTTTCAGATATTTAAGAATATGACATACAACATCCCAATGACATTGTCGAGGTTTATCCAGACACCTACTGATAAGCCTAACAACATCATAAATATTAGCTCTAGCCACAGTAAGATAGATAAGTTTACCAACTAGTCTTCTGTATTGGTGATTATCACGATAGGGAGGTGAAGATTCATCATCCCAATTGGTATTGGGATCCAGAGTGCTAGCAGGTTTAGTACCAAGCATGCATGTTTCTATCAAAAGATCGAGAAAATATTTGCGCTGTGAAAGACAGACACAGAAGAAGATCTGAAAACTTCAATTCTCAAGAAGTACGTTAGTATATCAAGATTTTTAGTAATAGTATGGTGTTCGAGATATCTTTGATAGCTGCAATACCTTCAGATTCATTGCCAGACAGTATGTGAGCGCCGAAATTGAAACTTGAAAGGTATCTGACTCAATTTATTAGATCATGCTCGTGGGCGTTGTTTTAGGTCATAGATCACCTTCCTAAGTTTGCAGACTTTAGAGCACTCCCCCCTGACTAAAAAAACCTGGTGGTTGCTCCATATAGACTTCCTCATGCAAGTCACCATAGAGGAAGGTGTATTTAACATCAAGTTGAAAAAGGGGCCAATCTTTATTCACAACAACAGAAATATGCACTTGTGTAGAATTGAGTTTGGCAACTGGAGAAAAGAAGTCAACCCCATTGGTTTGAGTATAACCTTTTGCTGCTAGTCGTGCCTTCAACCGTTCAACAGAACCATCTTGCTGATGTTTGACAGTGAAAATCCAACGCCATTTGACAGTCGGATAGTTTGCAGGGCGACCAACAAGATTGCAGGTCCTGCGATCACGAAGTGCAGTTATTTCAGTTTCCATAACTTGCTTCCAGGCATGTTGCTGAAGAGCTTGTGTAATGCTTTTGTACAGAAATAGTATAGATAGCAACAATGAAACAAACAAAGCTAGCACCAAGATTAGTGGTAGAGCAGAAATTACTAAGTGCATGAACAAACACCTTTCCTTTGACTAATAGGAAGACGTAGGCCAGAGATTACCTAGGACGTGTTGTGATCTGCCGACGAGGGAGGAATTGGTTGTTGAGGGGCCATGGATGGGACTGTGACCTAGGGTCTTCGCTTGTATATCTATAAAGGAGGAAGATCTTCAGTTACTTCATTGTGACCATGTTCTATGACTTGAGGCAGAGGAGTAGGATCCAACAAATCACTTGATAAAGTAGACCCCTTGTCAGAGTAGTACGACATGTGTTCAAAAAAGACAACAACTGCACTAACAAATCAATGCCTTTTCACAAGAGCATAACACCGATATCCTTTTTGAGTTCTTGAATATCCCAGAAAAACACTGAGCATGGGTCAAGTTTAGATATCTCATGGTGGAGATTCTTAACAAAGCAAGTGTTGCCAAGATGCGTGGTGGGACATAATGCAACGACGCATCAGAATACAAAAGAGAGAAAGGGAATTGATTGCGCAATGCAGAAGAAGGCATGCTTTGATTAAGTAGCACGTAGTAGAAACAACTTTAGGCCAGAAATGTTTAAGTACATGATAGTGAAGAAGAATAGTTCAGACGACCTCATGAAGATGGTGATTCTTCCTTTCCGCCACACCATTTTGTTGTGGTGTGTAAGAACATGAAGTTTGATGAATGGTACCTCTAGTAGTGCAAAAAAGATCCACTGATTTTTGCATAAATTCTAAGTTATTAGTTCTCAAGATTTTAACAGTTGTCTTGAGTTGGGTTTGGATTTCAGTAAAAAAGGTGGTAACAACTTGCAAAACATTATTGCGATCTTTCAAGAGAATCAACCATGTCTCCCTAGAATGGTCGTCAATAAAAGTCATAAAATAGCAAAAGCCAGACAAGCTAGTAACAGAATAGGGTCCCCAAGTATCGACATGAACAACATCAAAAAGACTTCAGAACTAATTTCTTTATTTTTATGAAAAAACCCGAGTTTGTTTGGCAAATTTGCATGATTCACACAAAAATTGTTTTTCAGAAATTTCAGGAAATAAACATTGCAGTTTGCAGCAAAAGTTTGTCCCAGACGGTAGTGTCATTATAGATCAATCACAAAAGAAGATAGCAGAGCAACAACAAACTTCAATACATCCAAGTAGTACAGGTCGTCAGGTCCCTCATGGCCCAAACCAATTCTCATCCTCGTTTTGAGATCCTGAAACACACAACCCCTCAAGATCAAAAGTGATTGAGCACTAAAGGCTCTTAACAGATCTACTAACAGATAACAAATTAAGTGGAAATAGTGGAACATATAAAACAAATTTTAATGACAGACGTTTAGAAAGAGAAATAGTACCAATTCCATGAATTGCAAACTGAGTCCCATCCGCTACAGTCACAGGAGGGACCTTAGTTGTTCTAGATAAGGCAGTAAAATCAAAGAACAACTAGAGATATGAGCTGATGCTCCTAAATCGATGACCCATTTATTTTTATGGTAGGCAGCAGGAGAGGCAAGTAAAGCAACACAACCTCCTTCTGGAGCAAGTGTAGGTGAGGAAAGGCGAGCCTGGAGGGCTTTTTCAAACTCCGAGTGAATTCAGTCAACCGTGGGCTGAGTTGAACTGGAGGCATCAACAGTCGACTTTTCAGAGTCAGTAGAGGAGACCTTATTCGCCCAGGTAGGCGCACCATGCTTTTTCCAGCAGCCGTCCTCATTGTGGTTCGTGCGCCCACAGAAGGTGCAATAGCAGTTATCAGTAGGAAGTTGATGTTGGCCTTGTCCAGGGCCATGAGGAGGACCTCGTCCAGGAGTATCAAAGGCACGATTACCGCGACCGCAACCACAACCACAACCACATCCTTGACTAGTCATAGGAGCGGACATCAAGAACCGAGTGATATGAAGAAGTAGCAAGTAGTGAAGACATGGAAGGAAGGCTTTGAACGCGTTTGAGAACATCCCATAGTGTGGGTAAGGGATCACTTAATATTTAATAAGATCCGATCAACAACACCAGAAAAAGACTGAGGGAGTCCAGCGAGGAACTGAACCAACTGAAGTTCGTTCTGTTGCCTGTGAACTTCTTTGATGTCGGAAGAGGGGTGATAAACTTCATATTTGTCCCAAAGAGCCGAACATTGGTTGTAGTAGTCTTCGACAGATCCATTAGTCGAACACTCCTTTTTCGCCCGATTCTTAAAGATCTCGATGACATTCTTCGGATTATGTTGGTGAGAGTACACATGGATAAGTTGATCCCACATAACTTCGGCATTCTGAAGGCGAAGGAGAGACTTATGAATCTTTTGTTCGGTACTATTCACCATCTATGTCATAATATCGGAATCATCTTTAGATCACTGAGCGTAGGCTTGCTTAGCTTTTTCATTAGTTGTAGCATCAAGAGGGATCTGAACATCAATAGAAATGCTAGAATAGCACCCTTGGGCTTTGACATATAGTTCAAACGATGCCGAACAAACATGGTGGTTTGATCCATCGAGTTTCACGGTCGTCGCACACAATGACCGAGGAGGATTTGAAGTCGCCATAGAAGCCAGCGTGATGACACGCACAGAGAGGTAGCAGTAGCAGAAGGAGCGAATCTGGATCACTAGATATGAGAAACCCACATAGGCCAATAGAGCATAGTAGTAGATCTGGATCAATAGATCTGAGAAACCTGCATAGGGGCAATAGTAAGTAGTAGTAGATCTGAGAAACCCGCATAGGAGCAGAAGAGAGAAAACGATTCTACGCCATCACGGGGAGAGAGTTACTCTACCATGAGGTGTAGGCAGACATGAAAGGTAGTCCTTTTAGATCCTCAACGTGCTATTTTGGAAAATGCCGAGACTCGAAGAAGGAAGATGGAAGGGAGGAAGGCTGAGCGGTGGAGATAAAGAGGTGAGATGGTGGAGGGGAGGGCAGCAGGGAAAGGTGGGGTGGATGGGAGGGGCGATGGACTGCGTCGGGTGGAGAGAAGGGGTGGCAGGCTGTGGCGGGTGAGAGGGGCAGCAAGCGAGTGGTTGGCTGGCGGCGGCGGCGACGGCGGGTGTGGAGGTGAATTAGAGGTGGATCGGAGGCTACAACGGGGAAAGGAGGGAAGGGGAGAGGTGTCTGTGGCTGGGAAAGGAAGAGGAGGAGTGGGGGTGGAGGAGGGAGCTGGAGGGTGGAGAGGTGGCGGCGGGTTAGGGCCGACGGGCTGGGTGAGGGAGGAGGGGGGTTGGCGCCTAGGGTGAGAATAGGGTGGACAACATTAGGGCTGGGGAGGGGAAAGATTATGATGGATCGTAACCATCTGATACCATATAAAAACAGAATACCTTTATTTGATGTGTTTAAAACTAATACAGCGGACTCTTTTTTATAGGATAAGAGAGTAAGTGAGAAATAAAATTAGGCAATACGTGATTAAGGAAAAGCTAAAGACAAAACAAGTTTAAAGCACATAATAAAGCATAAAACATATATGCTAATAATCACCAACACCAATTGAGACGTCATGATATAAGTTCTCCTACCACTGTGTCTTACATCGTCATGGGACATGCTACCCTACAGTCCAGTGCACATCATCTTGAGTTGACTGTGGCAATACAACCAGAACGCACAACCCGCCAGCTTCCTCAACAGATTCAATTCAGTTTCTTGGCGTTCTTCTGTGTTGTCATTTAAAGTTTTTCAATGCTCTGCAATGCTCCTTGTGATACACACCCATTGTGGCAGGATGGATCGGCATTCATGAGATGCCACGTGACTCGCTAGGGGCTCCTCTTTCGTGTTTTATTTTACATTTGTTAGTCGAATAAGTCATTAGCTGAGTAATCAGGAGAGAAAATTGTGAGAACTAGGGTTTTCAGTTGGTCATTACATATACCAGCCTCTCGGTACAGTCCAGAAAGAGTTTGAATATTGGATTTGCTTTCTGAGAATTGGTCCACATCAAGTAGAATTTTCGAACTTAGATCAAATTTATTCCAAATTTCCTGTATATTATGTTTACTTCAAATCTATATATTTCTTTTCTTGAATTGAGATCTGTTACTTGTATATGTGGTACCACGCCACATCTACAACTCTGAGATTTTTCAGTTTTCTCCCAATCAACAGACAGACCATTCAGATCATTGTTTTGGTGATGGGAAAGAATCAAAGAACTATGTGCTTGCAAGTTTATGCTTCTTTGGATCCATGGTCCTAATAAGGGGAATTATACACCTAGAGCAATATCTATTTATGAATTGGAGTTTTGGAACTACATTGACTTTTGCTCCTGAATCCTGACAGCTGTACACCTTCAGACTGTATAATTATGCAGAGTTATGTTGTTCTGTATGTACGCAGGACCCCCTTTCTTATATTTATAAACTAGTGCTGTCTATATATTAACGTCAAACTAATTTGAATGCTAGGACTTAGGTCAATTTTGTTCCTGCTTTCTTATGTATAAATTTTTCCTTAAATATTATGCATGCCATTTTGTTTGAGTTGATAACTATTGTCTATATTTGTCGTATCAGGTCACATCTGCAAAGCTCTGATTATAATATTTTTCCCATTCTACAGGTAAACCATTCAAATCATAAGTTTGATAACAAGAAAGAAGTATGCACTTGCAAGTTTGTACTACTCTGGATCCATGGTCCAAACAAGGGGAGCTTGACACCTAGAGCTGTTGAAAACATATGTATTGTACAAGAAAAGAGAGAACCCTGCGACCTTGCAGTGGATTTCTTTTTGGACATGGCTATGAAGAAACTAAGTCTAAGGAAACTAGGTTTTTGCACCAATATTTCACCAAGATTCGAACATGGGTCACATGATCTTGCTAATGGAAACAATCAGGTATCACATGTGCTGATACGGGCCTCTGGTTTTGGGTCTTTATAGATATTTAATGAGTTTTTAATATATAATAAATCATTGATGATTAATAATTCGAGATTGACATATTTCCCCACATCATATCAGGTGCTGGGAGATGTAAGCACGGAACAAAGATATGATGGTATAAGTTCTATCTATTATTTACAACACATTGTATTACACATTCAATTATTGATACTCTCATCTAGCCATTGATTATAGGGCTTGCTTGCGACCTAATGCAAATAACAGCACGCCATGTTGATCTTGGTGGAAGTGCAAATTTGTGGGAGCCTATTGCAAGCGACAAACAAGGCCTTTATTTTATCGTTGTTGAAAACATGGAGAAGAGTATATTGCCTGAATCTATTGTGGACTTTATACAAAGGGAAACATCTCTTCATATAGAAGCAATAGTCTTCCCTAGCTTCTACTCCGAATCCTGCTCGAGAGGTCTAATATTGGCAGATACCAGAGAGAAGATGGTTAAAGTTGTTGAGTTTCTTGGCAACTCGTATCAATTAATTGTTTCTTCAAAAGGAAGGTACTAACTCTCTCGATTTATATCTTTATCCATTATGTCCAATATTTTCCCAATCAAAGTGAAATAGTTGTCCAAAAGATATACATATGCAGTGCTTACTATACGTTTCTTGCAATCTGATAATTATTTGTCCATTAGTGCTTATAAGCAAACTGTCAATTTTACATGTTCTATCTTTCTGCCAAAGTTATACTTGACATACAGAACTCAAGTGTGATATCACGTGGAGATTGCCTTGAAAAAACAAAAACAGGCCACTAAGGAAACCACTAAAATTCTTGCTGAAAGTCTGAAGGGTACATACACCAAACTAGCCAGAAAACCGCACAGAAAACTTTAACCCCAATAGGCGGTCAGGTTCAGTCTCAACTGTACTATCTGTTTCTTCATCTATCATTGAATTACTTCATCAAGTTCGAGCTACCTTAAACCCGGTAACCTGATTGGCTCAGTGAACGACACAGCCAGAAATAAGAGTATATAATGTGGCCCACCACTTTGATGTGACCATCACATAATGGTTTTCGCCTCCATTCTTTAACAGCAGTCTTTAGCTGCTGATCAGTCGAGTGCTTCTTGTCCTTCAGCAGTAGAGTGATAAAAGGACAGACAGAAACTTGGCATAGCAACTATTATGAATATGTATGATAGAGAAGTGAAAGCTTGTAGACATGGAGAAGTCATCCATGAACTATAACTATATTATTCATAATTCATTTGAAAAAGTAGATTAGATGCTGAAATACAAACAAAGGCCTTCATTTCACTTTTTCGGAGGGAGTCCAGAAGTTAAAAAATCGAGCAGAAAGTTTTGTTAAGACTTAAGAAGAATATTCAAAACAGCCCGATAACCCTTGTTCATGGCAACCATTCTTCACAAAAGCGGTATGCGGTGTACGGGCGGAGAGGGTATCACATAGAGTATATGCGGTATGCGGGAGTATATACGGGAGTATATGCGCCTTTGGATTTTTTTCTTTCATTAAACTATTATCATATAAAATGATATATTGTAATCATAAATAATAAATATAAATATATAGATTAGGCACTTATATGTATATACATATAAACATATTAATATGCATGCATGATATTTATAATATATGCATGTCTATATATCGAATGCGCTTGTAATAAGTGTACAAATTTTGAAATATATGTGTATCAATGTACAAATGTGTAGAACGTGTGCATAAATGCGAATAAATTAAAATGCATGTACACATGTACAAATGTGCTTGTATATGTAGGTATATCATAATGTATGTATACATATGAATATGTCAAAAGGTACTCATATAATTGTACAAATGCGTGCAAAAATTGTTCTATGTATTACAATGTATACATATAAATGAATGACTATATAGTTAAACTTTAATATATAATGAAATGATTGCGTATGTATGCTTGTATGTATTAAATGCATAGACATAAGTTGTGGGCTTTTCAAAAAGTGGAGTTTAATCGGCCAAGCGGGAGTATGTGCGGTCCATGATCGCTTAGTGGACTAATTAGCAATATGCGGTGGGTAGGGTGACCGAATAGGCATAAGCGGGAGTATATGCGTCCGTGCGGACCGATTTCCTGAACAGTGATGGAAAATGCAAAAAATTGTCTTGTTAGTTACACCCTTTTCTATATCCTCCTATGATGACTGTCCTCACAGACCACCACTCATAGTGGGCCCCATTTGTAGCCCCCACTCATAGTGGGCCCCTTTTGCAACCCTTATCCGTGTGAAACTGATCAATTAGAAGTTAATTGCAGGTTTCCTCTTATTCTATTTCATATATTATTTAAGAAAAGATAATTGATGTTACAGACCTTTGGTTACTCTTGCAAAGTAGTATTCACTTTGTTCCACATATAAATTAGTAAATGGAACATATTTAGTTGATAAAAGTAAAACAAATACAAATCCTCTCCTAAATAGGATAAGAAAGGAGGACTAATTATAGAATTACTAGATAAAAGCACGTGCTAAGCACGTGAATAGCAGTTGAATTAGCACAATGAATCTCTAATGTATACTATTATACATGATAAAAATGTTTGATGATTATTCAAATTTGATTTGAAAATTGTTCTTTTTCTGGGTTCATTATTAGTAATAATAATAATTGCATAAAACTTGCTAAAAGAGAATAACTCAATTAATACCCCCATTGACTCCTTCTGGTATGCACACCAAAATTAAGAAATTATCGATTAACATCTAGTTGACTCATTCTAATCTATAAGCACAAAAACATACTGAATTGATTAGTATACAAATAGAATGGATAGACTAACACACATACATGTTGCTAGAACACAAACAATGAACATACTAATGAGCACATAGCCAAGTTATTGGAGCACATACAAATGCATTCGGTCAGTTGACCAGTTGACTCCCTCCGACTTGTAGCAAATCATTATTAAAATCTAAACCAAAACTATTTTTTCCATTGTACTCATGATAACCACTGGTTAACATGTGCTAATCTATATAAAACATACTAAGAGAAAGCAATTTGATTAAAGGCTAATTGAGTCCCTAGAACTTGTAGGCACACAGATAGATAAGACCAATTGACACTCAAACAGAATGTTTGAACACACAGACAGACTGAGCTACTTAACACTGAGATAGACTGATTGAACACACTAATAAATTAGATCAATGAGAACAAATAATTTATTGGAACTTCCTTTGAAGAAACTAATGATGTTGACACATAATTAGATTGGACTTTAGTATGCAGACAGACTATTAGAATACACTGAGTGATTGGAACAATGAGCATACACTCAAACTGTTAAAACACACACGGGCTGGTCTGATGAATAGACATACCTAAAGCCTAACACTTGCATAACATTTTCATCTTTTTATTTAACTCGTTTTTTTAAAAAGCTGCAAGCAAGTAAAAAAAAAGCCGGTGACTCCCTCCAAGCTGTAAGTACACATGCAGGCTACTTAAACACGTACACATACTAGACTGACATGAATCAGATGTCTTTCTTTAGCGTGACAGATTTTTTTTTTAAAACATGGCCCTTCTACAACGATTGTTAAAACAAAAAATAAAAAAAAACAAAACGTAAAAAAAAATATAATTGAAAAAAAAACTATCGAGCGAAGCAACTCGACAACATGCAGCAGACTGGCTTTTATTATAGACTGGACCAATAATAGATTCGAGCACATAATTGTTCTATAACACAAAACAAATACATATAAAGATCACTAGAAAATATTAAAAAGGCTAAGTAGAGATACACATACATGTAACACACATACGCTTGCTACAAATAAAGATGTTAAAGATATATTAAAAAAACTAAGTGGAGGCACACATGCGTAACACATATACTTGTTCATCACAGTCACCGTGAAAGATAAAAAAAACTAGCTACTTTTTCAAGCAGCCAAGCTAGCTGGAGGGATTAGCATCTCAACATTTGCTCTTTTTTATAGGGTAGTAGAAGCAATATGTGATAAAAGACGAAAGTAAAACACGTAACACAATATAACAAGATATAACACAAAACACTAAATATATTAACAACCCCTCAAGCTGGAGCACAAATGTCTCAGCATGCCAACTCGTCCACCATTGAAGTAAATCTTGTCTTCGACAATGATTTTGTGAAAATTTTAGCAAGTTGATTCTCAGTCCTGATGTAAGGAGTGGAGATATGTCCATAATTGACTCCCTTACAAAGTGACAATCCATCTCAATGTGTTGGCGATGGAAATATGGAATGTAGGATTGCTTACAATGAAGGTGGAAGATTTATCATTACAAATAATTGAGATAGGTTTAGAATCAAATATATCAAATTCTTTCAAAAGACCTTGAACCCACATCAATTTACAAGTGGTACGAGCCGTGACTAGATACTCAACTTCATCACAAGGTTGTGCAACAACGGTTTGTGATTTTTGCGCTAGGCAACCAAATTTCCTCTTGCAAAGGTGCAATAACTAGAAGTAGATTTGCGATCAGTTATGCTTCCAGCATAATTGGAATCAGAATAGCTAGCAATTTTGCAGTGCATGTGTCTTCTATATCCTTTTCAGGAGAGCCTTTTCAATATTTGAGAATATGGCGGACAGCATCCCAATGACATTGTAGAGATTTGTGTAGATACCTACTGACATGTCCAAGGGCAGACGTGATATCAACTCTCATAACAGTTAAGTAGACGAGTTTACGAACTAGTCTTCTATATTTCTTGTTATCAGAATATGAGAGGACTCATCATCCTAGTTCACGTTTGGATCAAGAGGAGTACTTGCTAGATTAGCTCCCAAAGTGTCAGTCTCTTGCAAGAGGCGAAGTACATACTTGTGTTGGGACAGACAAACTCTAGGGGAAGAATGTCATACTTCAATTTCCAGAAAACAACAAAGTTTGCCTAGGTCTTTAGTAACGAACTATTTTCCAAGATATTGCTTAGTAGTTTGACTACCATCATGGTCACTACCAGACCGAATGATATCATCCACATACACAGTCAGAATAGCTAGCCTAGCATCAGTCTTTTTTATGAATGAGAACGTTCAAAGTCAATTTAGCAATATTGTGACCTAGTTCATCAAACCATGCTCGTGGGCTTTGCTTTAGACCATTAATAGCTTTTCTATGTCGGCAAATTTTAGAACACTCTCATGGAGAGAACAAATCTTGGAGGTTGCTCCACATAAACTTACTTCATTTATTGTACAAGAAAGAAAATTTTCACATCTAATTGGAATAAGGGCCAATCATGATTGACAACCACATACGTAAGCACACGAACTAAATTAAGACGGGCTAGAAAAAGTTTCAAAGTAGTCAACTCCATAGGTCTGTGTATATCCTTTTGTGTCTAGGCAAGCTTTTAGGCACTCAACTGTGCCATTGGGATGGTATTTGATAGTAAAAATCTGTTGGCATCCCACAAGAGAGACATGAGCCGGGAATCAACCAGAACCTAGGTATTTTGATCATTAAGAGCACTCATTTAAGCTTCCATTGCATGGCGCTAAGTGGGATGTTGCAGAGCTTCAACTGTAGTTTTAGGGACAACGACTGTGGAAAGAGTAGAAGTGAAGTGGGCAAATCTGGTGCCAAGGTTAGCATTAGATATAAATTGTTGATAGGATGTAAAATACAAGATCACACTCCTTTCCGCAAACCAATTGGAAGATCTAAGTCATAAGTTATCTGAGTGGTGCCTTGATCCATTGACGAAGGTAGATGATTAGAAGATTGAGGGGCCATGGAGGGAGTTGTAGTTTTCGACAACACTATTCGTAGAAAAGTAAGCGGTATTTTCAAAATAGACGACATCCACACTCACAAACCATTGTTTAACAAATTGGTTATAGCATCTATAACCTTCACGAGTTCTGGAGTATCCCAATATGATACATTCTATAGAGCGTGGGTCAAATCTTTGTCAATCCAGAACAAAGGTTTCAATTACAACAAGTACTATAAAAAATTCTAGGAGGAACATAAAAAGATATGCATCTGGGTGTAGAATAATATATGGTACTTAGTTGTGTTAGATCAAAGGGGCTCTAGAGGGGGGGGGGTGAATAGAGCTAAAAACAGTTGCACAAAATTCGCTAGACCTTCAAGTTATTTCAATTAGGAACAATTACAAATAATGAATTTGATGGCTATTAGTATGTATATTTTACTGTGTTATTTTACTTATAGTGTTATGGCTTTAGACTTCTCTTGTCTATTAGCCTCTTTTTTATCCCATATTGCGTGCCTCTACTTTGTCTTACTCTCTTGTCTTATAAAAGAGAGAGCCCTATACTTGTTTTATTAATCCAATAAGAGAAGCCTTTTAGTATTTTAGATGGTATCAAAACAAACTGATCCTCCATAAACCCCACCCTCCCTAACTCTAGCAGCCATGTCCACCTACCCCTAGCCGCCACCTTTCCCCCTTCCCGTTCTTCCTTGGCTGCCGCCCCCCCCCCCCCACCGGTGCTGTCCCCTCCCTGTCGCTGCCCAACCCTGCCCCTCTTCTCCCTTCTACCACTACTGCCAGCCCCCTCTTCCTCTCCTAGCCCCGCCGCCACCCCCACCCCCACCCCCCTAAACCTACTGCCACCCTAACCTCCTTCTTGGTCGCCGCCACCCTCCAACAGGCCGCTGCCACCCTCCACAGCCGCTGGCACCTCCCCACCTCTAAATAACTGCCGCCACCTCCTTTAATCCCCTCCCTCCCGTCTCCCATTCTACCAACCATTTCTCCCTCCAGTTAGCCACCCTCATCCCTCCTCTTCACTGCTGCTCTCTGAATGTCTCCGGTAACTTTCCACTTATAGCACGTTGACGAGTTAATCCGTTCTAGCTCTCTGCCTGCCTGCGCCTCATGGTATAGTTCTTCCTCCATGCTAGCGTAGGTTTTTCTATATCTGTTGCTGCCTTACGTGGGTTTCTGAGACCTGATGCGTCAGATCTCCTACTGCTATCTTTTGCCCCCATGCGGGTGTTACTAGTTCTGCCCATGTTTTGGGTATCTGCTGCTGCCTGTTTCTGCTGACTGTTCCTGCCTGCTTTGGCGTCTTGCATACTACGTGACTCATGACGTCCATCGATCCACTTCGGAATTTCTGCGTCACTACTGTCAAGTTGGATGGTTCCAACTATCACCTCTGGGCAGCTTCTTTCGAGCTTTATGTCAAGGCTCAAGGACACTACTCCCATCTTTCTACCAAAAGGCCCCAATGTTCCTGCTGCGACTGCTGATGAAAAGACAAAACAAGCCTATGATCTATGGTCCAAAGAAGATTCTGGTGTTATGATATGGATGGTCAACAATGCTGAACCTAAAATCAACCAATCTCTTCTACGACTGCGGATAATTAAGAACATGTGAGATCAACATTCCCACGTGTACTCTCATCAACAAAATCTGAAGAAAGTGTTTGAAATTTGCAAACACTTGGCCAAAAAGGAATACACTCGTACAGACTCTGTGGAGGGCTACTACAATCAGTGTTGCGCTCTCTGGGATAAATTTGAGGTATACCATCCACTCTCATCTGATATTAAAGAAACCCAACGACAACGTCATGAGTTGCATATTGTTCAGTTTCTCACTGGTTTATCATCATCTGTTGCGGGCATTGTTGATCAGATCCTGTCTAGTGACCCTCTGCCTACCTTGCGAGATGTTCTGAAATGCGTGCACCGCCTACCCTCTGTATCTCAGGTTCTTCTTGATTTTGCTGATGGGGCAGCCCTTGCTGGTAGGTCTGGTGATTTGTTTTGTGGCCGGGGTCGAAGGCGCGATCATGGACACTTTACTACATGCCCTGGTCGTGGTTCGTACTCCTCTGGCTCTGACACTACTGAACAACGCTACTGCAACTTCTGCAAAAGAACCAATCATAATGAAGATCGCTGTTGGATCAAACATGGAAAACCTGCTTGGGCAAATCAAGTTACATCCGACCAACTTGACACTGCTGCATCTTCATCTGCCCTACAATCTGTTGGCTGGATCCGATCTGAATTTGAAAAGCTACTCCAAGCCTGATTGGCTTCCGATGCTGAAACTTCTCCTGATGGCGGTTATGCTCTCGTGACATAGTCTCGTAAAAATACATGGGTGATCGACTCCGATGCGACCTCCCATATTACTGGCAATCCTATTTTATCTTTTAAATTGCATAAAACATATGCTATTCCCCCTATTACTCTTTCCGATAGTTCGCAAACACCAATCTCTGGATTTAGGAATATTTGTATTTCTGGTCGCCTTTCACTACGTTCAACATTATATGTCCCTAAATTCCCAATAAAGTTGTTATCTATAAGTACAAATGTTAAGAGCCTACAATGCTATATAACATTTGACCCGAATGATGTTAATTTTCAGGAACTGCGCACAAGGATGAAGATTGGTTCAGGCTATGAGGGACCAGACGACTTATACTATCTGGACACACCGAAGAATGCCGTATTCCTGACTACATCTGTGACTAGCATCCAATGACATTATCTGTTGGGGCATCCCCTGATATTTTTGATTCTGTCTTTCAGTGTGAAACTTGCCAGTTGGGCAAATAGACTAGATCTACTTGTGAAAGAATATTGTAGTGAACTGATTCGATTAATAAAATAGGTACATCCCTGTTCTATATATAGGAGCAAGGGAGAAACCCTAAGACTTGGGACTCAAGTAATCTAAACGGGCCAAGACACTAAAGGCCCACTAACTAATTAACCTATTGGCTAAATAGGCTAATATATACCCTTTAACACTACTTTTATTAAGAAACCTTGTCTTGGCTCAAAACAGTCGTTTGATATAGTACATGCTGACATTTGGGGCCCATGTTCTATTTCCAACATTTCTGGTTTCCAATACTTAATGAGTTTTAATGACGATTTCTCTAGAACAACCTGGATATTTTAGTTAAAGATATGTTTAATATTCTTGATACCATCACATTTTTTTTTTGCTGAGATAAAACTCAGTTTGGTAAAACTATAAAAGTCTTCCGCACTGACAATGCCCTTGAGTTTATGCAAACATGAGTGAGTCTTTTTTGTTGGAAACTGTGTACCATATACCAAATCTCATGTACTTACACACCTCAACAAAATGGGGTCACCGAATGCAAGAATAGGCATCTTCTTGAAGTTGCCCGCACTCTCCTGTTCCATTACCGTGTCCCCCAATATTTTTGGCTGGAAGCTGTTTCCATCGCATGCTATCTCATAAACCGCATGCCTTTTTCTGTACTTGGCAATCAAGTACCATATCAAATTATGTTTCCTGATGCTCCTCTTTTTATTGTACCTCGGATTTCCGCAGTACCTGTTTTGTCAGAAAATCTGCGCCCTAGCCTATCTAAATTAGATCCGCGTGCTACCAAGTGTGTTTTCTTGGGGTACTCTAGGACACAAAAAGGGCACCCCACCTTCAGCTCAGGTTTTTTTGACTTGGATATTCCTATAAGTTTACACAAAGGCACTCAGACTTGAACTCAAAATCCCATTGGGAATTTCTGCACTACTGCTCACCTGGGATCTAATTTTGCAAACTTCACTTCCGCTCTTTTTGCTAGTTCCAATCCTAAGAATGCTTCCCAGGCTCTTCAGCAGCCCGCATGGCGTCAAGCCATGGAATCTGAAATGCATGCTCTCACTGAATGAAATACTTGGGAGTTCCCTGTTGGTCGCCGATGGATTTTTAAGATCATACATCATCCTGATGGGACTATTGAACGCCTCAAAGCTCGTCTTGTCACCAAAGGCTACACTCAAACATTTGGGGTGGATCACTTTGAGACTTTCTCACCTGTCGCTCACCTGAACTCGGTTCGTGCACTTATTTCTGTGGCAGTTAACTCTGACTGGCCTTTATTTTGACTTGATGTCAAAAATGCTTTTCTATATGACGACCTACATGAGGAGGTATACATGGAGCAGCCTCCCGAATTTGTGCTTCAGGGGGAGTCATCTAAAGTCTGTCGCTTGCGCAAAGCCATTTATGGCATGAAGCAAAGTCCCCGTGCCTGGTTTGATAAGCTGAGCTCCATTCTTCACAAGTTCCAGTTTCATCGCTCTCAGTCTGATCATTCTGTATTTGTCAAGCAAACTACTTCTGGTCTTGTTATCTTGATTGTCTACGTTGATGACATCATATTATCTAGTAATGACCCTGCAGGAATCAGGCCACTAAAAGCTACTTGGAAAAACACTTTGTCACCAGAGATTTAGGCACATGAAGATATTTTCTTGGCATTGGAGTTTCTCAGTCATCTTTTGGTCTATGCTCGTCTCAACGCAAATACGTTCTGGATCTTCTATTTGAAACAAAGCTGCTTGGGGTCAAATCTGCTAGTACTCTCTTGGATCCAAACACTAATTTGGATGACAAGAATTCTCCTTCTGACCCTGATCATCATCAGTATCGTCGCAGTGGTCGGGAAACATATATCTCACTGTCACTAGAGCTGATATCACATACGCTGTTGGACTGGTTAGCAGGTGTCTAGATAAGCCCAGACAGTTTCACTGGGACGTTGTCTGCCATATTCTAAAATATCTTAAAATTTCTCTTGGAAAAGGCCTTTACAAGAAACACGAACATTGTAATCTTGTTGGTTATTCTGATTCCGACTATGCTGGAAGCAAGATAGATCACATATTTACTTCTGGAGACTATTACACTACACATTTGTCGGTGGTGCGCACCAAGAAGCAATCAGTCGTTGCTCGTTCTAGTGCTGAAGCGGAGTAGCGAGCAATGGCTCATACTACATGTGAACTCTCCTAGGTACGCAACCTTCTGAAAGATTTTGGTATCTCTGCTTCTACACCTATCCTAATGCACTGTGACAACAAAGCAACCATCTTTATTGCCAACAATCCTACTTTCCATGAACGCACAAAGCACATTGAGGTTGATTGTCACTTTGTACGGGAAACTGTCCTATCTGGTTAGATTTCTACACCATATACACATACTTCAAATCAAGTTGCAGATATCTTCAACAAAATTCTATCAAATATTAGATTCACTACTCTGATGGACAAGCTGGACATAATTGATATCTATGCTCTAGCTTGAGGGGGAGTATTAATATATAAATTTTACTGTGTTATTTTACTTATAGTGTTATGGCTTTAGACTTCTCTTGTCTATAAGCCTCTTTTCTTTTATCCCATATTGCCCGTCTCTAATTTATGTCTTACTCTCGTCTTATAAAATAGAGAGCCTTGTACTTGTTTTATTCGGAATGACAAACTAAACGTGCATAGCAAGGATGAGAGAGATTGAAACAAGCACTTGAACAAGCTGTTTAGAGTGGTTCCACTCTCCAAACTAGGAGAGAGTCAGTCCACTACCTAGTGAGATCAAGCCCTAGGATTTGCCAACTATGTATACTTATACTCCATTATACAACATACAATTTGAACTTCCTTTTTCGGGATAAGGATACCCAGCTTCCCTTTGAGGTTAAGGGAGCCAACAATCTTACAACCAAGGTCTTACCTATCCAGAGCTAGAATCTTCTACATCACCAAGGTCTTACCCACTCTTACAAGCAGCTGGACACCTTCGCCAAAGGGATCCCCTCTTTGCAATGAGTCTTCCGCCTTGAAGGATTTACCCACTCTACTCCCGGATCTTCAACCTTGTCCTCCTCCTTCACTCGGAGAAGTTTTTACACCTTCTTCTACAACTTGAAGAAGCTTGCACCTTCTCCTTCACTTGGAGAAGCTTTCACCAACTTGATCTTGAAGAAAGGAGTTGGGGAAGGAGAAACTTTGAGAGCTTTACAAGTATACAATGAAATAAATCTCTCACACAGATCCTATCTCACTCATATGGACGGAATGAAGTGTAATCAAGAGAGAGAAAGAGACTCAAGTGGACTGGATGCACTCAACTATAGCTAGGAGCTTGAATAGCATGAAGGAGAAATCTTGGAATGAACTCCAAGAGGTCCTATTTATAGTTGGGAGTGTCCACTTGAGGGTAGGAACACTTAAGAATGTTTTCTAGCCGTTTGGGATGTTGCAACAGATATAATTTCGAGTTTTGCAATACGCTAACAGTTAGAATCACTTTTTCTACGTTTTCCGTACAGTGTATTCGGTCAAGTTGTCATAAAGGTAACTTGACCGATTGCACTATGCGACAAAGTCAATTTGAAGCATGAGTCGAGTTTGTCCTGTGTGAAACTCGACCGATCGCTTGAAATCAGTTTTGCTCAGTGCAAGGATCGGTCGAGTTCTATGCGTGGGAACTCGACCAAATGAGGGTATTCTCAAAGTCCATCAAGGGATCGGTCGAGCTTGTATCTCGACCGATTAACAACCTGTAATGAATTTTGAAAAATGTCTTGAGTGATCAAACGTTCGAATTAAGGGTTCCTGATTTTTTGTCATCTTAGTTACAAGTTATATCATCAAATACAAATGGTTACAAAAATCATCTAAGGTGATTTGAAGTGTTTTCCACAAAAGTGCATTTGCATTGCTTTTGACTTGAACTAGAACAAGCTAGGGATTGATAGATTTGATCCTTTTCATATGCCTAACACTTGAAATCAATCTCAAACAGACATATTAGATCCATATGAATGGAATGGTTGAGTCATTATCAAAATATGGACAATGCGTAACACTTAGCTCAACATTCTCCCTCTTTTTGACAATGAAAAACCATTTCTCAACATATTGCAAAGGATATGAAAGTTAAAACTTTACCTTGTGAATTGTAAGGGGGATGCATGAATGAACAATGTTAATTGCTTCTCGTTCATTCATGCTTACCTATGCCTGCATGGTTAGTTTTTCCACAAATAACGACAATACATCTAATACTATATGATTATCTAGCAAGTTACATGATATGCATATAATTGACAAGAAAAGGATCATATAAGCAATAAAACAATATGGCCGAGGTCATTTCTCCCCCTTTGTCATATCAAAAAGCTAGGGGGTAGAAGAGTAAAAGCACATGTCTTATCTACACGCACAAGTTAAACAAGCAACCACACATACACATACCAAACAGAGACAAAATAGAGAGAAACAAGAAATCTAGTGTCATAACCAAAATATGGGATAGCATACCACGAACTTATAAGATATAGGCAATCAAAGAGTTAAGGGTACATGCAAGGTTGAAAAAGGCGTGAGGCGTAACGAGGCGTTTTTGTCTTGGCGAGGCGTAAGCCTCGAGGCGGTTGAGGCGTAAGCCTCAAAATATACCGAGGCGTTCCTATATTTATATATATTTATATGTATTAATATGTTTTTATATATAAGAAAATATATATACAATGTAAGTTAATACAATTGGACAACTACATAACAAAATCACATTACACTACCTGTTTATAATCTAAATTTAAACAGCTGGAAAATAAAAGCAGTACAAGTTGTACCCAAACATTAGTATTTTAACCACAATTTGTTTGTTTTTTCGTTTGAATGAAAGGGGCTAATGGAAAACCCATTGGGCCAGGCCCATATGTAGTTAAAATGAACCAGGAAACCTGTATTTTGGGTTGCAGCTTGAGGCTAGCGCCTCACTTGCGCCTCAACGCCTCTTGCGCCTCTTTGCGCCTTGCAAAAAATGAGGCGTCCGCCTCTTGGATCACAGGTGAGGCTTAAGCCTCAAGGCGCCCTGGGGTGCGCCTCGCCTCGAGGCGTACACCTCTAGCGCCTCAGGGCACGCCTTTTTTTTCCATGGGTACATGAGATTAAGATTAAAACACTAAACATGTCCTCTCGGAATAAAACTACAAACCAACGAGAAACGGCGAGATGATAAAATAGTATGATTCAGATACAGAGTGCCTAAATGTCTAATACATGGTAGTCTACAAAAAGAGATATATATGAACACTCTAAAGACTACAGAACTAAACATCTACGACATCTATTAAATCAACTATGTCCTCATCTTCCTCATCCTTGGATTGATAGTCCTCATCATCATCAGATGGCGCAGCAAAGGCATCAGCGGTAGCCTCACTATCATCAACAGAAGAACCAAAAAAACCATCATCAGAATTATCATCATCCTCGTCATCCTCAACATCTTGGTCTAACATCTCATCAACAGGAGGTCCAAAAGCATGACCAAGCCATCAGGCATTCTGCTCAGCCTATGGCATGCAGTGCATTTGCTTGTGGAAAGGTAGGAGGATCAACTCCATCATAACTAGCGAGCAGAGATCAACTCCATCGTAACCAATGAGCAGAGTGCCAACGAGGCCAGCAGAGGAAAGCACCAGGGGTAGGGACATGTCCACCATTAGCAGTAGGGATGGCAGCGGAAGCAGCATGAGGTGGGGGGTCAGGATAGAATTGACTGTATGCATAATCAGCTCTGGGTACGCCTGGTAGGTAGGGTAGGGATGGCTGCAGGACAAGTTCATGTGAGACATGATCTGGCAGAGGTCCCGATGAAAATGATCCTGAACCCTAAGGTCCTGTTGATGAATCATGTATTCCATGAGGGCTTCATTGGATACAGGAAATGAGGCGTGGTTAGGGCGGGGTGGTGGTGATAGAGGTGCCTGGGTGGAGGTGGAGGCTCCAGGTGTCAGGACCCTCTCTTTTAGTAAGCATAAATACCAACTATTAGAGATAATCTCAAAACTTAAACCCAGATTATGAAATAAAACAATGAATTCTCGACAAACGCGATTAAACAATATATGAAAAACACAAATAATTTTTTTCCTTTTCCTTTCTTCACAAATTCATAATTCAATGTCACATCAAGGACGTCACATGGAGATACCACAAATCTTATTCAACACCATTAAAACCAGAATCAAATCTTATTCTCATATGCAGTTCAGTTTACATTAGATACATGTACTTTGATGAACAAACATAGTCTACAACCCTTCCCGGGAAAGAGAGAGTACATGGACATTCTATTCTATCTAGATTATGCCATTTACATCTTCTTTGTCACGACCTCTCCGCTGGATAACATTATACCTAAAAACATTTGAAACAACCTCATGAGACTCATATAGAGCCCCAGTGAGTGGATACCTCCCACTCAAGCTAGGTACATGCATCAACATCAGATTAAGTAATAATAAACTTAACAGAAATATGTAGATATTGAAAAGTCTAGCAGATAGTTCTATCATAAGTCATATCTAACTTACAATGTTAATCTAATCCAACAGACAATGTAATCACTTAAACCAATTATAACTTTGAAACATCTTTAGAGCATGTCTATGAACAAATCAGCAGATACTTCTTAGTTCAAATTAAGAACCCTACTGCATGAGAAATAAGTAAAGTTCTAAGCATTTTGAATCAATACATAACAATAACATTAACTTTGTGACACTCCACCAGTTGGACTAGGAACACATCCTGCAGTCCTGAAGCTGAAGTACACATAATACATATCTGCCAAATAATACTATCAAATAGCAAGCAATCCAACTCATCTTCAGAATGGATATAAATCCCAACATTTATAACTTGTCAGCATGACAAATCATAATATGAAATAGAAAATGTCCATAGCAACATGATTACTTTCCACAACATGAAGCTTAATCAACAATGACAAATCATCAACTAGCAGTACAAGGAATGTAATAATCATTCAAATCATGTTCTACACGACTTATCATCTTTTATTCATTTGCCCTGAAACTACTTGGCTTGTACCTCACCAAGTAGAAGTCACCACGCCTGATTCTCAACGACTCACCGTCACTATTTAGGGTTTAGCCGACCACCCTAAGATATCAACAACAGACCCTGGCCATAGTGTTTCCTAAAGAAGCTCATGTCCTCATCTCGGGTACCTGAGATAGGAACCAGCAAAATAATATATCACATATCACAATATTTCACATATTTTTCATTTCGCATTTCACATATTTCATTTCATCAGAGTCTATTCCATCTGGACATATACTTTCACAACAAGGATTTAGGGCCAGAGCCACTCCAAATGACTCACTCCTAAATCCTAATGGTCTAACCTTTAAGGTCTCGATCCACACTCCGGAAATCCTTCTCATAATTCATCGATTACTACAAGGAGATCCGTTTTGTTTCCCCAGTGTGGTCCTCGGGGGAACTCTCAGTGTTCAAGGCACCTAACTATTTGTTCCATCATTTCACTTATTATCAATCTCTTTCACTCATCTTAAAAGAATTCAAAACATCATATATCATATCTGTGTATTCTCGCATAACTAGAATAACATGAAAGAGATCAAGTTTATCAATAAGAACAATGATCAAAGCAAGAAGCCCAATAAATCTGTATATTGCAACACATGATTATTTCTTTCTTCTACATCATCTCATAACAATCATCAACAATGGGCTTTTTGCCCGAGACATAATCTTATTGTCCAACATTTACCCCATCAGGGTTTTATCATCATCAGTGGGCTTTCAGCCCTAGACATAATCTCATTATGCAATATTTACCCTTATCAGGGTTTCTCAATGTAAGTGCATATTAAATTCAATTTCAACATTAATCTTCTCAGTTCATTGTATATCACAGTTCTGAACAAATATTAGCAGAGGCATTAGAACTAGCAACAGTAAAAGCATATATATATCGTGTATCAATCCTCATACTCAGAATAGATTTATCATACGACATATGCTTGTTCCATCCAATCTGAATAGATGCCAATAAATTTCATGCATATACATGCATAACAGACTTAGTTCTCTTCTTTTATTTCACATTCTTCATATGGGGGTACTAATCAACACATGTTGATTTTTATTTGAACATCAAAATAGTTCATTCTCATAGTACAAGTATTCTATAAAAAATACAATACAAGAACACATTCTTGTAAATCAATTCAAATGCTTGAACCTCATCTTTTAATGAATTAAACTACAATTATGTGCATTCCTTAATCCCTCATTTGAGATTGTTATTCATTAGCACCATCTAGCTTAACATTTTAGGGTTAGAGTTTGTTTCTTAAATTCGTCTACTAATTCTCATCTTTTTCCTTCAATTCATATTCATTAATCTCAACTTCTCTCATGTCATGTTCATTAAATTACTGGAACCAATAATTTTTAACTCACTTGATATACAATACTTCTCTTTTCATTGATATCCATCAAAGTCTATTTTTAGTATGTTTCATCAATTTGTCTTAAGCCACATGTAATTAAAACAAAGGTTTAAAGAATTCATCATAATAACTTCATTAGTTTCATCTTTAACTTGCCATCACCATCAATACATTTTTTTTCTTCATATCATTTCTTATATTTAGATAAGTGTACCATGTCATTGACTTCTAATGTCATTCCCATAATCAACAATGATCATTCTTTATTATACTAAAACAAATGCATTAGACTTAGATGATATTAGTAAGACTCATTATATTCAATTGAAGTATTAATACTTACATTCAACATTAACATCATATACAAGTTCTAGCTTCATCACTCATAATCGTCTTAATACTAAACATCTAGGGTTTTCAAGAAGTCATCCTTATTTCAACACATCATAAGATCCATATCAGTAAGTAATTTCATAATGATGCATAGAGGTTCATTAGGGCTATTCACACACATGGAAACCCTAGTTTCCAGTTTCACATATTCCATTCATCAATCATAAGTATACATTGATTAATTGACTCATTTGATTCACTTCCTCAACACAAATCCTAATCAGGATGTGGTCAACTCATACTGATCCTTATATGTATATTATATTCCATTAACATTCAACAATACACTTGTATAATACAATCTAGTACAATTCAAATATGAATCTATCCATGTTAATTCAATTCCAAGCATATCGGCCATTAGGCTGACATTTAGGCAAAATTCACATGAAATATAATTTTCATCTATCCGTAGGATTCTACATGGATCCTCAATCAATATATCAGAAACTAATCAAGTTCCAATCAATGAGAAATAATCAAAATCAGTAGAATTGGATCCCCCAATAACTTTCCCAAATCAAATCCAATCACATACATATACAAACAAGGTTTCTGATTGTTTTAGCCGGATAGAATTAGGCTTTCAACATGAATACAAATCTTAGGAGGGAGAAAAACACTCACCTCAGGTTCCAAGCACCTTAAAAACGCAGGTCAACCTCTGAATTTTTTTGAAACCCAATCAAACTTGAATACAATTCTTTCTCCTCTCAACTCGGAAACCCTAGAAATGGGGATTACAAGAGAAAGAGTGAGAAAAGGGGGAGATTTGATGTTATTTCAAATCAAATCAAAGGAGGGACGAAATCTTGACATGTGAGAGAAGATTCACCATGAAATGCTATGCAAATAAGCTAAACTTACTTGATTTCATCGTATCTTGGATAGAGAAACCCTAGGTCAACATCTCCACCACTCTCTCTACTCAAAACCCTAGCTCTCCTCTCTCTGAAGAATTTTGTTTCTTTAACAGGAATGACGAGTTATGAGAGCTCCTTGTGTGTTAGGTTAGTCATATAGATGAATTGAGGTGCTTACAACAATTGCAAACAAGCCCTTCAATATATTTTTATTTTGCTCATGCTGGTTGGTCGGTTGAGTTATAAACTCGACCGACACCACACTTTTTAGAACTCAAACCTCATCTATAAAAAAATTATGAAACTTTAACCCAATATCTGAAATTGAGTTTATAAGAAACAATAAATTTTTTAGACCATTTGGAGTTAACAATAAATAACGAAAAATCAAATACTACACTGCTATATTGCAGTATGCAGCATGGTCGGTCGAGTATGTCCTTCACAGAACTCGACCGACACCCCTTTCTGTAGAGATCAAATATCATCCAAAAATTATGCCATTTTAATATCATATCTATAATGGAGTTTCCCAACTACAATTAAAATTTGAGATCAATTGGATATACCAATAAAAAAATAAAATTCAATTACCACACTGCTATATCAATATGAAAATATGGTCGGTCGAGTTTCAAACTCGACCGACAAACATGTCAAAACATTCTTCAAAAATTCTAATATTTTTCAATGGTGTTCACATTTTAGATTTCCAAATCATATCCAAATTTGAATTAAATCAGAGTTACACATAAAATACTAAAAATCATTTAGTGAGACATTATACTTATCAAATTCTGTATTCATATGTCATCAAAACCCTAATTTAGGCCGATTAGGGTTTCCAAATCTTAACCCTAATTATGTGATCAAAGTATGATTAAACCTTCTTGTTATATTTAAAACATCAAAACTTAACTACCATCATTAATCAAGGTTTAAACAATGATCAACTTAATTAAGCATACAAACATTCAAGTAAACCCTAATTAGATGACTAATTTGAAAACGGGTCATTACACCAGGAGTGATAGGGGAGGGAGAAAGAAAAGTCTTCTTGATTGTAGTCTCACTAATGGATACTCCTTTCCGACTGGATTTGTAGTGGAGATCATGGAAAAGCGAATTCTGAGTCACAAAGGCAAAGAGACCGCATATCAAGGCTGGATAAGGGGGATGGGTGCCAGAGGTGTTTTCTTGGAATCAAAGCAGCTCATATGATGAAAAATGTAGCGAGACCACTTGACTCCGATATCATTATTACAACGGTGTTTTCTGCAATCTCCATTTGATTTCTCTTTGGATGGATAATTGTAGTTTACAACCAATACAATAAGATGATTTTTGATACTAAGGGAAGAGGATGGCAGGGTTGACTTCTTCCTATAGGGGACATTGGGCTTCTTCAAAAACCTGTGAATGTTAGGAAGTGTACGATCATAGCTTTTGTAGGATGCCTCAACGTTAAGCAGGTCATGAAACTTAGGGTTGTTAGACCTCCATGAGTTGGTAACCTCAGTACCATTGAAAATAGATATTCAAAGAATCTTCAGAGATGGTAATTTTGGTATCGGCTATCATAGAGGTCAAAACCACTTGTGTATTGGGTGGTGACACAATTGTGTCGTAGTTCCATTGGAAATTTGCATAAAATCACAGACCGCCTTAGTGCTAGTGATAGAATTTGAAAAGCATTGGCGTTCTACACACAATGCGCTAAGGTGATGGGTCTAAAAAACCTCAACGACCTCCTTGTTAACATCACTCGTTGAGAAGCGAGGTTCATATAAAGCTCGAAACAGGAAAGGATTCCTAGGAAGGAGTTCCTTAGAGCGACTCAAAGCTTGAGTGGATATGAAGGAGGTGCCATCAAAGGATATAGGGCGAGGAGCAAAGGAAGAAGATGGAGCTCGAGTTGGCGAAGATCTTTTCCTACGGTTTGAAGCCATCTTAGGGCAGATAGAGATGAAGAGATCACCAAAGGAGAAAGGAAGGCAAAACGAAGGATGGGAAGGGAAGCTCGAGCCTAGGGTTTGAGGACTAAGGCACTGGAGGTCGGGTTCGGTCGATTCTTATTTAGTTGAGAGGGAGAAAGTCGGCCGATGCCCTTTTTAGTTTACTCCGGTCGCGCGATCGGTCGAGTTTTGTGGGTCGGAAACTCAACTGAACATGCAGTTCAGCTAAGTCCTCAGATGGCGACCGGTCGAGTTGTATCAGGACAAACTCGATCGAATGGTAAACCAGTCCAAACCTTAGAAAATTAAATTCAAAGCCTCTAGGATGCAATATAAATTTAATTTTCTAGTCTACCATGTATTGTAGACATATTGAGGCACATTTCACTCATCATAGGGTACTATTTTGCGATAAAACATTTGCTTGCGTAGAGTACTAAAAACAAACAAAACAAGGCATGAGAACATTGCAATTATAGCATTTAGCAAGCAAAAAGTAAGCAAGACATGATGACACGATTTTACCGTGCGTATAACGCAAGTGCACGCGTTAATGTAGTATAGGCCCTTGTGAGGCCCGAGTCGAACTCAGTGACACTAAATTATCGGTAGACTACTACTAACTACTCGCAATCAGCTAGACCAATTAAAAGGTTATGAGAAGTGTTGTAAAATAAAAGAAAATAAAATAAAACACAACAATCGATTAAGTGTTTAGTTTAATCAATTCAAATGGAGATCTTTAGGATTGCGGTTTCACCGCGGGTTTTCATTGTATAAATTTCCACATAGTTAATCAGATTTATCTCTCAATCCGGGTAGTGGCCTGTAGTCAGAATTGTTCACTGTCGTGATAAAATTCACTACCTAAGTCTAGGTCAGTTCCACCGTCGTAGTAACCTATACCCTAAACTAGGTGCATTAGAATCGACCTCTGGGTTTCCACCATTAACCGTACATCACCTTGTTCAAGGGATTTGTTAATTAATGTGAATTTCGTTTCTTTTCAACCGTTAATTCTTCTTTCAAAGTAATTAAGGGCATTAGTTTATCATTATGGTGATCAAGCATAATAATATAATTGAGAAAACGAAATCATACCACGGATTTAAGAGACAAATTATGAATTACTATGATAAAAATGTCATACAATGCTTCCCCGGGCTATTCCCGGTCCTAAAGATAAAGGGGATTAGCCCCACATGTTCATCTCAGAGCAAGACATGATTGAAGAAAGGGGAAACATGGATAAAAATGTGGATAAAGTGATGAAACCCCTGAACGGAGAAGATCCAATCGTTCCTCGGCATAGAGTGCGCGATCTACGGCCTTTCGGCAGTGGAAAACGTCTTCTTCGACTTCCGGAACGTTCGGGGCGTGCTTCTGGGCTCCGTTCTTCTCTCCACACCTTCTCGGGATGTGTGCAGCGGCTAATGACGTGATCGATCACTCCTGGACGCCGTCATTAGGTATTAACACCGAGTTAGGTCGCCAAAATATCACAACCGTTGGATTTGGGTCGATCTGAAGCAAACTCTGATCTGACGGTGTCGATACCATCGACGCGGGTCGATGGTATCGACCCCTCGCGATATCGGCAAGCCTTCTTTCTTTTCTGTCGTCCCGCCTGATGCTGACTCGATACCATCGACGCGGGTCGATGGTATCGACACCCTTAGGCGTCGGTTTTATCCCTTTTCCGTCGCTGAAGCTATAAGTGTCGATAGTATCGACTTTGGTGTCGATAGTATCGACTGGCTGGTCGCTGGCAACCTGATGGTAACTTGCTACCATCGACTTCCCAGTCGATGGTATCGACTCTGCGCTGCTCCTTGCGGCTGCTTGCCTGTGGCTGTGTCGATAGTATCGACTGATTTCGATGGTATCGACAACTGCAGATATGTATTTTTCCTGAAATTGCACAACAAAACCAAATCAGCTGAGATAAAACCTATAATTATAATCATTTATGCTCAAAACGATAAAATAAGAGAGATTTGACACTGAGAAGGATCATAGACTAAAGTAAATGAATTATGCAATATTAACCACCAAAGTGACCAATAAACACATAAAACACATGTAAAACAAGTCTATAAATGCGACTCAAAATCATCACATCAAACTCCCCTAAGCTTGAACATTGCTCGTCCTCGAGCAACAAAACTCTAGAATAGAATTGCGAGGGTCAACTAAAGAACATATTATCACAACAGACTGCGCCATATGATCCCCGCTAGACATTCACATTCCGGCCCTCACTAACCACAGAATGATAATTACCCTAAAGGCGACAATAATCATCAATAAAAGATATCTACCTCAAAATTGATGAACACTATCATGTAAGGCAGTTAACATAATAAAATCATCCGGTCCAGACTCGGTGCATCTTGTGATCTTCTATCTACGTTGCTCGTCCTAACTACCATCTAAATGGAAGCAGCTCTCCTGATCTTAATGAGTGAGGAGAAAATCACGGTGGCCTACCAATTCGAGCAACGAGTGGATGGAATGGGTGGCTGTGGATGAAATGGAAGCATTATACGGTTTTAACATGCACAAAAACAATAATGACCTAAATGATGCATATGCAAATAAAAATGCCCTAATGCCTACCTTTGGGTGGAATGATGCATGCACTATCATTCCATCTCCAGATGAGATGGAATATCTAATAAAACTACACCATGTGCTTATTCTTCTTAGTATGCAAGTGAGAACATGTTCCTTTCTCCCTCTCATTCTTACTTCTCAATATTTTTTTCTTTCTTTTGTTTTTCAATTTTTTTTCAACTTTTTTTTAAACCCTTATTTTCATAGATGACAATGAATTATTTGTCGGGTTCACTTATTGCTACATAACTTATACATTTGAAGCATTCAGAAGGTATGGAACAAGTTCATCACCTTTAATGTTTCAGAAGACATAAGATGCATGATGTACTATATGCACAAAAATGTGAATGCAGCTACAAAATGCTAGCTATGCAACTAAATGACACACACCTAAGGATAATGTGCATGTATAACTACTTTACCTTTTTTTTTCATTTTCATGCACAAATATGTGAAAATAGTTGCAATGCAAGACCTATCTACGTGGGATGCAATCAAAGAGATGAAAACCGTAATGTACTTCCAATTCTTATGGTGGAGTATGAAAACAATGGGGTGGATAGATCACAAGACTAATTGTCTAAACCTTTGGAAAAAATATTATGTGTCCCTCCTTACTGACCTGTGTAGTAATTAAGAGGTTTCTCTCTCTTATTCCAAATTAAGGTCTCATTATCATTTGGTCAGTTTAGGCTCAAACAACCAATTCCGTCCACTTTTCATGAATCACAGGAATGTACAGTTGTGGTTTCCTATTTTAGAGTTAACAAACCCAATTATTTCCTTAAGTTATGTGCTCAAAGTTAAACAACACAAGCTTGCAAAAGTACTAAAATTTTTCAAATTTACCCCTGATTCCCATGTACAAACAACGAGATGACACATGACATTAGACATCCACAATTACACTAGATAGAGTGTGGATCCTACAAACAAACTAATAACTAAGAGAAATAAATGACAAAAGACAAAGCACTAAAAACTAAAAATAGGAAAAATAAAGGATAGAAACTGTTCCAACTCCCCCCCTAAGCTTGAATCCGACTATGGCCTCATAGTAAAAAACAACCTTAAAAGGTGGAACAGTGATACCGATCATTCTGCAGGTGGGGGCGGGTACTGCGGGGCTGTGGGGTCCTACGATGGGTACTACCCCTGGAAGCTCGGATCATACTGGGGCATCGGCGGAGGTTGAGGATACCCCCCGAAATAATTCTGGCTCCAGTAGTTATCGTAGAAAGGCTGTTGTTGCATCTCCATCCTATGCAACCTGTCATGGATATTCTGTTGGTTGGCGAAGAAGAGACGCTCATTCTCGTAAATAGCCTGTTGATTTTTGAAAAGCCGGTTCGTGGTATCCTGAATACCGGCGAATGAAGCTGTATGCTGCTGCTGGGTCTGATGAAATCTCCTCCAGCATCGAGTACATTCCTTGCATCGAATAGACATCCTCTCCTTGATGAGAGGGCTGAGGTGGCGGAGGCTGTGAAGATGATGATTCACCCGGGTGGAAACGGGGACGCTTCCGGGGTGCTACTCGTGCCCGAAGAGGAGTGAAAGCCTCCTCTTCCTCTTCATGCTCGTAGCCGTCATCATTATTGTCACACCGCCGTCTTCATCAGAGTCGTCGATGGCGATGATAGGCCACCTGAAATGCTTAGCTCCCTCAATGTTGAAGACGGGGTCGGGAAGCGCACATTCTTGATATTCGTGATTGACGTGGCAATGTGCATATGCCAAGCCATCATGGAGCAGGAGGAGGTCGGAGCAGTACAGATGATGGAGGTTGACCTTGTTCCTGTTGGAAAGTGGAGTAAGCTGGGAAAAATCCAAACCAAGGTAGAGGGCCAGACGGTGTAATGAGCCCTCCAAAGTGGATAGGAGCCTTCCGCGTACTCCTCTTCACGGCCAACACGCGCGTCAAGAAGAACACGCCCCAATTGCACTCCTCGCGCTTCAGCAGTTTGGGGTCGGGAAGCGCACATTCTTGATATTCGTGATTGACGTGGCAATGTGCATATGCCAAGCCATCATGGAGCAGGAGGAGGTCGGAGCGGTACAGATGATGGAGGTTGACCTTGTTCCTGTTGGAAAGTGGAGTAAGCTGGGAAAAATCCAAACCAAGGTAGAGGGCCAACGGTGTAATGAGCCCTCCAAAGTGGATAGGAGCCTTCCGCGTACTCCTCTTCACGGCCAACACGCGCGTCAAGAAGAACACGCCCCAATTGCACTCCTCGCACTTCAGCAATTTGGGGTCGGGAAGCGCACATTCTTGATATTCGTGATTGACGTGGCAATGTGCATATGCCAAGCCATCATGGAGCAGGAGGAGGTCGGAGCGGTACAGATGATGGAGGTTGACCTTGTTCCTGTTGGAAAGTGGAGTAAGCTGGGAAAAATCCAAACCAAGGTAGAGGGCCAGCGGTGTAATGAGCCCTCCAAAGTGGATATGAGCCTTCCGCGTACTCCTCTTCATGGCCAACACGCGCGTCAAGAAGAACGCGCCCCAATTGCACTCCTCGCGCTTCAGCAGTTTGTGCAGGAAGAACAAATCCGTCTCTTGGAATTTGCTAAGAGACAAGTCGTCGCGAGCGAAGAGCGTCGTACAGGGCATGCAGTGCAGAATCCGCACAAACGGATGCTCGAAGTCAGCTACGGCAGCGTTGTGGTAGCTGACGGATTTGCCCGGAGGCGCAGTCACCAGCTGGGCGAAGATGGCGTCGTAATCAGTCCGGTTGTCCGGCCTCCGGTGCTGGTAATCGTCATGATACCAGTTATACACAGAATTGAATTGGTCGAGAGTGAGGGTGTAATTGTTGTTGTAGAGTCTGAAGGACGCGCCCTCTCTTCCACTCTCTGTCGGTGGCGATCACGTCATTGGGCACAACATTGATATCCAATGACGCCATGAACTCCGCCACGAGCTCCTTGTATGTCGGCCACTCGCCGAAGAACGGTTGGCCGTCAGCATGGTACTCCAACTCGTCGGGCCTCCTGGTCGTATGCCTTGCCTGCCCCTTGAGGACGTAGGCGAGATTGGCCTCGAACCCCAGATCACAGACCATCGTTCGATCAACGTAGCGAGTGGGCTCAATCTTTCTCTTCAGCAGCTCCTCGTATACCTTCCGAATCTCCGTGGAAGGGTGGACAATCCTCGAACGAAGAATCGATGCAGGAGGCGGAGGAATGAATTTGAGGATCTCCATTGGGACCGCGCGTGAAGAAGATGCTCCTGCTGTACGCACCATTGTCGCCGAGAAAAGGGAATAGAAGATGGAGCTTGGTGAAGGTCGGAGAAGACAATCTCCGCTCGGTGAAGGCTCGGTGAAGATCGCGATCCTTGGACGCTCGTAGCAGGCCCCCGATCGCACAGCAATGCTCAGTGCACAAGTAGAGGAAGAAAGCTCTGAAAGTGTGAATAGAATTGACAACCACCCCTCTTTTATAACTGCGACTGTCGCTGCTGTGGACCCGTCGATACCATCGACGCGGGTCGATGGTATCGACGCCTGTAGCACAATCCGGTCTTCGCGAGTATCGACGGCTGTCGATAGCCTGATGTGGGGGCCCGGATCGATGACGCGTGGATACCATCGACAGGTGTCGATGGTATCGACCCATCCCACGGATCGACTTCCTTGATGTAGCGATCGCCGTTGATTTCCTCTCGCGGTTCGGTGACATGTCGCGTCGATACCGTCGACGGATGTCGATAGTATCGACTATTCTTAGGGCAAACACCCTCGCGAGGCCCGGCCGCCGCTTTCTGCCGGTAACCGGGTTGATACCATCAACAGGCCCGTCGATTGTATCGACTTCACTGAGACAAATTTCGTCTGAAAATCTTCAGGGATCTCGCGAGTATCGACACCCATGTCGATACTATCGACCCCGTTTTGGCGATTCACTGATGGTAGGTCGATACCATCGACGAGTCCATCGATAGTATCGACTCATAGAAATTTTTGCAGCCGCCTAACTGTGCCCATGTCGATACCATCGACACAATGGTCGATGGTATCGACCCTGCCTCAGGCCTGCACACTGAACAAACGATCAAGGTATCGTTTTTTACACTAAAAACAAAATTAAACCAAACTAACTTGTAAATGCAAATAAAAATAGATGAAACTACTAATGGTTGGGTTGCCTCCCAACAAGCGTCCTTATTTAACGTCGTAGGCTAGACGAAATCAAGCATATCACACATGCTTGAGTGAAATGAGTTTGACCTCATGCACTTTCCTCGTGTAATCCTCGCCGAAGTACAACTTCAACCTTTGTCCATTAACCAGAAATGTTGTCTCTCCATCACGCACCATGATTGCTCCATGTGGCCGGACCTCCTCTACAATGAAAGGTCCACTCCACCGGGATTTCAATTTCCCGGGATGCATCTTCAACCTTGAGTTGAACAAGAGCACACGATCTCCCTTCTTGAAGACACGCAGTTGAATGTGTCGATCGTGAATCAACTTTGTTCGCTCTTTGTAAATCCGCGAGCTTTCATATGCATTCATCCTCAGCTCGTCGAGTTCATTCAGCTCTAGCAAGCGTTTCTTTCCTGCTTCATCATAATTCAAGTTCAGCTTCCTTAGCGCCCAGTGCGCCTTATGCTCCAACTCTACCGGCAAATGGCAGGCCCGCCCATAAGCCAACCTAAAAGGCGTAGTGCCTATAGGTGTCTTAAACGCCGTCCTATACGCCCATAAAGCGTCCGGTAGCAAGGTACTCCAGTTCTTTCGTGTCGAAGCCACTGTGCGCTCCAGGATTTTCTTAATTTCCCTATTGGAGACTTCGACTTGCCCCTGTGTCTGCGGGTGGTACGGGGTACCAATGTTGTGCTTTACCCCATACTTTCTCAACAATGCAACGGACTTTTGATTTCTGAAGTGGGTACCTCCATCGCTGATAATCATCCTTGGTACGCCAAATCTGCAGAAAATATAGTCTTTTACGATTCTGCACACTACAGTAGCATCATTAGTCCTAGTGGGTATTGCCTCTACCCACTTCGATACATAGTCAACAGCCAATAAAATGTACAAGTTAGAGTTTGAGGACACAAAGGGTCCCATGAAATCAATACCCCATAGATCAAACACCTCAACTTCTTGAAATACATTGAGGGGCATCTCCTGTCGTTTTGAAATATTACCTGCCCGTTGGCAGGAATCGAATCGCCGCACATAATCATATGCGTCCCGGAACAATGTAGGCCAGTAAAGGCCGCTCTCAAGTACCTTGGCCGTTGTTCTAGAACTGGCATGATGACCTCCCGTGGGTAGAGTATGACAATGACAAAGTACACTCTCATACTCAACCTCCGGTACGCACCTGCGCAACACGCCATCCCTGCATTGCTTCAACAAAATGGGGTCATCCCAGAAATAATATCTCAAAGAATGGAAAAATTTCTTTTTCTCTTGATATGTCCAATCATCTGGGATAATTTTGCAAGCAAGATAATTAACAATATAAGAAAACCATGGATCTTTAGATTTTACAGAAAGAAGTTGTTCATCAAGGAATGTCTCGGTAATGGGTATATGAATGTCCTTCTCATCAATCCGTTCCAACCTAGACAAATAGTCTGCAACCACATTCTCTATTCCCGCCTTATCTTTAATTTCAATATCAAATTCTTGTAACAGTAAGATCCACCTAATCAATCTAGGTCTGGCATCTTTCTTTTCCATCAAATACTTTATGGCGGCGTGGTCCGTCCATACCACGACTTTTGACCCTACAAGATATTGCCGAAATTTTTCAAATGCGAAAACGACGGCGAGAAGCTCTTTTTCCGTTGTAGTGTAATTAAGTTGTTCTTCATTTAAAGTTTTGGATGCATAGAAAATCACAGCGGGTTTGTTATCCACACGTTGTCCTAAAACAACCCCTACTGCGAAATCCGACGCATCACACATTAATTCAAACGACTTTGTCCAATCCGATGTTTGCACAACTGGTGCAGAAATTAATTTCTCTTTAAGCACATTAAAAGAATGCAAACACTTCTCATTAAAATCAAACACCACATCTTTCTCCAACAGCTCAGATAATGGTTTAGCGATTTTTGAGAAATCTTTTATAAAGCGGCGGTAAAATCCTGTGTGACCGAGAAAACTCCGTACCCCTTTAACCGAGTTCGGTGGGGGTAATTTGGAAATAACCTCAATTTTAACCGGATCTACCTCCAACCCCTTGCTAGACACTTTATGTCCAAGCACAATCCCTTCACTAACCATCATATGGCATTTTTCCCAGTTGAGAACTAAATGCGTGTCCTCACATCGTTGTAAAACTTTATCCAAGTTATATAAACATTCATCGAAAGACGCACTATAGACGGAAAAATTGTCCATGAAGACCTCCAAAGAGCGCTCAACCATATCAGAGAAAATGGCAAGCATGCAACGTTGAAAGGTTGCTGGTGCGTTACACAAACCAAAGGGCATACGGCGGTATGCAAATGTTCCGTAAGGACAAGTGAAGGTGGAATTCTCTTGGTCCTTAGGATCAATGGAAATCTGATTATAGCCCGAATAACCATCTAGAAAACAAAAGTGAGATCGACCTGCTAATCGCTCTAAAATCTGATCAATGAATGGAAGTAGAAAATGATCCTTCAACGTAGCAGCATTCAATCTACGGTAATCAATACACACACGCCACCCGGTTACCAGACGGGTCGTGACCGGCTCATTTAACAGATTATGCGTAACAGTAATTCCCCCCTTTTTAGGGACTACCTGTGTGGGGCTTACCCACGTCGAGTCGGAGATAGCGTAAATGATGCCTGCGGAAAGGAGCTTGATCACCTCCTTCTTGACGACCTCCATCATGCTTGGATTTAGTCTGCACTATGGCTGGATTACAGGTTTGGCTCCTTCCTCGAGCCGGATCTTGTGCTGGCACAATGTAGGGAAGATCCCGTTGATGTCCGCGACCGACCACCCGAATGCACCTTAGTGGTTCTTCAGCACGACCATCAGTTGATCCTCCTCCTCGGCACTCAGATATGCCGAAATAATCACTGGTAGCTTTTCACCCTCGGCTAGAAATGCATATTTTAAGTGAGGCGGCAGTGGCTTCAAGTCTAACTCTGGCGGACTGATCAAGGATGACTGAAGCGATGGTGGGAGTTCCCCAAGATCTTCATAGTACCTAGCATAAAAACACGACAACACTTGAAGCATCTTGACGCATTCTTGTAGTGACTTGCTTCTCATCCAATCATGTGTTATATTGACCAGGCAAGCTTCAAGAGGCAGTTCTGGATATGCATCGAAAACAGAACTTGCTAGGGCATCATCTTCAGTAGAAGGAGGGATGTCCTCCTCTTCATCATTCGAAAAACCCACAACCTTGCTAAGAGAAACAACTTTGGTCTGCTCCATAATGTCTACAACCAGTGTCCCCTTCTCCACGTTAGTCATTACATGAGCCATATCTAGAAACGGCTTCCCTAGACAGAGAGAAATATTCTGATCAAAGTGCTTCACCATGCGACATTGCTCCTTTGCTTTTGATTGCGTTGTACTGGAGGGCATAACCATTTCAAACCGATCATCAACGATACCTAAGGTCAAACGGCCTCTTCCCATCTCGAGTATCATATCTGCAGTAGCTTGGAAGGGTCTTCCAAGGAGTAACTCATTTCCTTGTTCGTCCTGCATTTCCATTACCACAAAGTCTGCTGGAAATACAAACCGATCTACTTTAACCAACACATCCTCGCAAATACCGTACGGCTTCACCACAGAATTGTCCGCCAACTGAATCGTCATATTGCTTGGCCTTGATTCTGTCAGTCCCAATTTCTTGAACATAGAGAGAGGCATCAAATTTATACTTGCCCCGGAGTCACACAGTACTTCGCCGAATTTCACTTTACCAATGTAACATGAAATATTGAAGCAGCCCGGATCCTGCCTTTTAGGTGACAATGTGCCCATAATGAAAGCACTCACCTGTTCCTTAAAAACCACGACCTCGGTACCAGGAATCTTCCTCTTCTTTGTGATTATGTCTTTCAGAAACTTGCCGTAAGAAGGAATCTGCTCTATTGCTTCCTGCAATGGAATGTTGACAAAAAGCTTCCTAAAGCTATCTAGGAACTTCTTGAACTGAGCATCCACTTTCTTGGCTTTCACGCTATTTGGATATGGGACCGGGACAGTCTGTGCCCTTTGATGTGGCGGCACATATGGTGTCCTCTTCTGCGTCTCTTCCTCAACAACTGGTTCTGCTGTGACATCCTCTACCACATCCTTTACCGGCTCTGTGATCGGAGTTGGAACCTCCTCAGTGGCCTCACCTGTGGTTTCTGGCTGGGGTGTGCTCGATTCATCGGCCCTGGAATTTAAAATCTGCTTACCACTCCGTAGCAAAATTGCCTTAGCTTGTTGGTTTCCTCCTGGAATGTTTGTATTTCCGGGAAAACCTTGCTGCGCTGACTTCTTCAGATTTGCTATCTCAGCAGCCATCTGCGCTAAAGATGTCTCAATAGTCATCATCTGAGCCCCGTGACTTTGTAAGGTCTGCCCAAATTGATTCATAAATTCTTCTTGTTGCTTAATCTGCTGGCCAAACGTGCTCATGAGTTCTTGATTCTACTTGATTACTTGGTTGAGCAACTCATTGCTCTTATCCTCTGGCGATGGTTGGGGTTTTGCGTCAGGGTCCTGCAAGACATTATTTGGGTCTTTCCATGAAAATTTCTTGTCTTTCCTCCAAGAATAGTCGTTGTTCCTGTACCCCTACTGTTGGCGCATAAATTTCACTTGAGCTTCATCATCAGATTCTGCGTCTTCTTTTGCAAGTAGTTTCTTGGCGAGAAGGTCCATCTTCTCATTTAGCTCTTTGATGGCCTTTGACTCACCTGCAGCTCGAACATGCTCTACTGCGTCTCTGTCGCCCCCAGATTGCTTTTTGGCCATGTTCTTTAAAATTTCCCAACACCTTGTGCCTGTGTTGTTTAAGAAGAAACCTGAACCTGCTGAATCCAGATTACTTCTATCATGCTCGGAAAGAGCAAAATAGAAGATTTTAACTTGTTTCTCCTTGTCAAGCCCATGATGTGGGCACCTCCTCAACATGATTTGGAAACGCTCCCAAGTCTCAGAGTAAGTCTCCCCGGCCTTTTGACTGAAGTTATGGATCTTCCGTACCAGATCATTGGACTTCTCGGGCGGAAAGAACCTCTCGAAGAACACCTCGATCGTCTGGTCCCTTGTTTCAACTGTCTCATCATCCAAGTTATGCAGCCATTCACGCGAATTACCTGCCAGGGAGCTGGGGAACAACTTCAGGTACAATGTCTCATGTGGAAACCTATCAATCTTGATCATGTCACAGTTTTCCACAAATGTGCTAATGTGCGCGACAGGGTCCTCGTTCTTCAGCCCATGGAATACTTGAGACTTGACCAGGTTGATTAGTGACAGATCAATCTTGTAGGTCGGAATGTTGACTGCCAGCTTTTTGATCGGCCCCTTTGATGCTGATGAAGAAGAAGCCTTTATTTTCTCCCATATTGTCTGTTCTTCTGCCATGGCTTCTGGTTCAGCGTCGGAATCTATATCTTCAGGTAAATCTTGAATGTTGTTCTCCTCGTCGTCTGGTCCCAACGGTGGAACCTCTGGTGATAGATGCGTGTAGTCTGTGCTACGCACCCTCACCATGCACTAGTACCTGCAAAATAATAATTTGTGTTCAGTACCATACTAGACGATTACTAAATATGAAATATAAACTATGAATTTCAAAAATGATAAAAACAAATAATAAAATAAAAAGTGGCCTAGAATGGCCGCTTGCAACACTCGTAGTGCCGACAATTGCCCTGTCCCCATCAATGGCGCCAAAAACTTGACACGATTTTACCGTGCGTATAACGCAAGTGCACGCGTCAATGTAGTATAGGCCCTTGTGAGGCCCGAGTCGAACTCAGGGACACGAAATTATCGGTAGACTACTACTAACTACTCGCAATCAGCTAGACCAATTAAAAGGTTATGAGAAGTGTTGCAAAATAAAAGAAAATAAAATAAAACAGAGCAATCGATTAAGTGTTTAGTTTAATCGATTCAAATGGAGATCTTTAGGATTGCGGTTTCACCGCGGGTTTTCATTGTATGAATTTCCACATAGTTAATCAGATTTATCTCTCAATCCGGGTAGTGGCCTGTAGTCAGAATTGTTCACTGTCGTGATACAATTCACTATCTAAGTCTAGGTCGGTTCCACCGTCGTAGTAACCTATACCCTAAACTAGGTGCATTAGAATCGACCTCTGGGTTTCCACCATTAACCGTACGTCACCTTGTTCAAGGGATTTGTTAATTAATGTGAATTTCGTTTCTTTTCAACCGTTAATTCTTCTTTCAAAGTAATTAAGGGCATTAGTTTATCATTATGGTGATCAAGCATAATAATATAATTGAGAAAACGAAATCATACTACGGATTTAAGAGACAAATTATGAATTACTATGATAAAATGTCATACAATGCTTCCCCGGGCTATTCCCAGTCCTAAAGATAAAGGGGATTAGCCCCACATGTTCATCTCAGAGCAAGACATGATTGAAGAAAGGGGAAACATGGATAAAAACATGGATAAAAACGTGGATAAAGTGATGAAACCCCTGAACGGAGAAGATCCAATCGTTCCTCAGCGTAGAGTGCGCGATCTACGACCTTTCGGCGGTGGAAAACGTCTTCTTCGGCTTCCGAAACGGTCGGGGCGTGCTTCTGGGCTCCATTCTTCTCTCCACACCTTCTCGGGATGTGTGCAGCGGCTAATGACGTGATCGATCACTCCTGGCCGCCGTCATTAGGTATTAACACCGAGTTAGGTCGCCAAAATATCACAACCGTTGGATTTGGGTCGATCTGAAGCAAACTCTGATCTGACGGTGTCGATACCATCGACGCGGGTCGATGGTATCGACCCCTCGCGATATCGGCAAACCTTCTTTCTTTTCTGTCGTCCCGCCTGATGCTGACTCGATACGATCGACGCGGGTAGATGGTATCGACACCCTTAGGCGTCGGTTTTATCCCTTTTCCGTCGCTGAAGCTATAAGTGTCGATAGTATCGACTTTGGTGTCGATATTATCGACTGGCGAGTCGTTGGCAACCTGATGGTAACTCGCTACCATCGACTTCCCAGTCGATGGTATCGACTCTGCGCTGCTCTTTGCGGCTGCCTGCCTGTGGCTGTGTCGATAGTATCGACTGATGTCGATGGTATCGACAGCTGCAGATATGTGTTTTTCCTGAAATTGCACAACAAAACCAAATCAGCCGAGATAAAACCTATAATTATAATCATTTATGCTCAAAACGATAAAATAAGTGAGATTTGACACTGAGAAGGATCATAGACTAAAGTAAATGAATTATGCAATATTAACCACCAAAGTGACCAATAAACACATAAAACGCAAGTAAAACAAGTCTATAAATGCGACTCAAAATCATCACATCACATGAGCGAGACATAGGAATGATAACATCTAGCTAGATTGCATGTCAATATCATCAAGAGCAGTTATGAACAATTTCGATCTAATAAAAGCAAATTGATCTCTAGCTAGAGGTTTAATGAAAATGTCCACAAGCTGATTTTCCGTGTCCACATGTGTGATATAAATATCCTTCTTGGCACTGTGGTCACAAAGAAAGTGATGACGGACCTCTATATGTTTAGCTCTTCTATGCAGTATAAGATTGTAAGACAGGTTAATTGCACTAGTATTATCACAATGGATAAGAGAAGCATCAAAATGAATGTTAAAGTCTTAGGGTATTTGCTTCATCCATAGGACTTGAGCACAACAACTCCCAGCTGCAATGTATTTAGTCTTGGTAGTTGAAAGAGCCAGAGTGCTTTGTTTCTTAGAGAACCAAGAAACTAGGCAGAGTCCTAGGAAGAAGCAAGTGCCACTTATGCACTTTCTATCAATCAAACAACCTGCATAATCAACATCACTATAGGCAGTAGGAGTAAAGTTCCTTGACTTGGGATACCATAGTCTAAAATTTTGAGTTTTAGCTAGATACCTTAAAATCCTCTTAACCGCTATGAGACGTGATTTTCTTGGACTTGATTGAAAGCGAGCACATAAGCCAACACTAAACATTATATCAGGTCTAGAGACAGACAAATAAAGTAAACTTCCAATCATACCTCTATAGAGCTTCTCATCTACCTTTTCTCATTGCTCATCTCTGTCAAGTTTGGCAGTTTTGACATGGGGGTGTCCATTGGCTTGGTGTTCTCTATCCAAAGCGCTTAAGTAGTTCATTGGTGTACTTGTCTTGGTTGATTAAATTTCCAATTTTCGTTTGTTTGATTTGAAAGACAAGGAAGAAAGGAAGCTCCCCCGTCATGCTCATCTCAAACTCACTTTGCATAAGAGAACTAAACTCTTTGCAAAGATCAAGATCAGTCCTGCCAAAGATAATATCATCAACATAAATTTGAATAATCAAGAAATTATTAGAAGTGTGTTTAGAAACAAAGTAGAATCGACTTTGCCCATGATATAACCATTTTTTAGCAAAAAGTTCTTTAGTTTCTCATACCGAGCTCTAGGGCTTTTTTGAGACCATAGAAACTTTTTGTAACAAACTAACATGGTTAAGCAATTTATCATGTTCAAAGTCTGGAGGTTGAGCAACAAATACTTCCTCACTTGTATCAATTGGGGTACAATGATAGATGTCTACTCAATGGGCCGACTAGATAATGGCCTTTTTCCAACTAAGGAAAACAAAAAGGCATGACCGACTAGATAATGGCCATGAACAAAGCAACTACATGCAAAAACAAAATAAAAGGGCAAAATAATGCAAATAATGGAAAAGATAGGGGGTGGAGTAGAATCATACCACCCACCTCTACCTCAGACTTAAATTTTTTCCCATCCCAAGCGAAGCCTAAACCCAAGATGGAGGGAAGAAGATCACGACAGTGATGGATAATAAAGCGTGGAGCGGAGGGGAAGGGAGGGTTGCAGTAATGATTTGATTGATTGCCTTGGAACCACTCCATCATCTTTGTTTGAGTGCTTCAAAACGTATCCTGGAATGCTTGGCGTACATCTGTATACCAAGGACAAAAATTTGAAACAATCTTATTAGATTCCCATAGTTTGGGATGTGGTGGAGGATAGTGTAGGGAAGCAAAAGATGATTATTTATGAGAGGCGGGGGTGGACTTAAGTACGAATCTTCATTTATTTCCCTATAATGGCCACTAATTTCAATGGAAGGTGGGCTGTAGGGAGGAGAGGGGAAATATCTGTCGATGGCATTTGGCTGCACCACTTGGGTTGTGATTTGTAATGATGACTCAGAAGGAGTTTGATGAGTGTCATAGATTGGTGCCTCCAAGGGAGAATGAAGGGGAAATGTGATTATGGGCTGAGGTAGGGGAAGGGTTTGTGGGACAAGGGTTTCTTGAATGGTGATGTTGGTCCTTGCCACAACAAGAACCGTGGAATTGTCTGTCTTAATAGGGCTGGTTGGGATAGCTTGGTCTTGAATAGCAAGTTGACTGTCCACCAGAGAAATATGAGTTTCAGTTATAGGTGGGGATTCAGAATTTAGAAAGCGTTGCTGCATTTGATTGAATTGGTCAATGCATTCGGGGAAATAGACTTCCTCCTCTTCAGTATACTTCATTCTATCCCCAGAGGCTTGGAAATTGATGAATTGTGTTCCCACACATAGTGTGAGAAGTCCCGCCTCAACGTCGATGAGCGCCCTGGCAGTGGCAAGGAAGGGCCCTCCAAAAATGAGAGGGTAGCAACTGTCTTCTTTTATATCAAGCACCACAAAGTCACAGGGGATGCAAACATTTCTGATTTTGACAGACACATCATCAATAATGCCAAGAGGTTTGGTGATGGAGGAATATGCAAGTTGAATACGCATAGGAGTGGGTCTAGCGTCTGTGAGACCGAGCCTCCTACACATGCTTAGTGGAATGATGGATATGCTAGCCCCGAGATTAGCTAATCTTGAATGACTGGTGGAATCTCCTATAGAACAAGCGATCCCAAACGACCCTGGGTCTTTGCGCTTCTTTGGCATCTTGCATTGAAATATTGTCAGATGTAGTTCTTACAATTTTAGATTCTTCAGTCGTGCGCTTACGGTTCACAAGGGCTTTGAAGAATTTCTTCCACTCAGGTAGGTCGCTCATGGCATTCAGAAGCGGGATGTTGACACAGCTTCCTCGTGATATCCTGGAACTTGTTGAACCTAGAGTCCAATTGGGTTTTCTTCAACTGACCGTAAAAGGTATACACGGCTTATACTCAAGAACCTCATCTTGTGGGGCAGAGGTGGGTGGTATCAACAACTGAGGGACAACAAACTCTTCATCTTCCCCTTGGTCAAAATCTATGAGGGGGGGACTTTCTCTTTCTTGTATGGTAAGGCCAGATCTAGTAGTAACAACCTTAAGATGTTCTATATGCTTCAGATTGGTTTCAGGCTGGCTGGTGAAAGTGTCAGATGGCGGTTTTAATTGAGCAGGAAGGTGGGCTAATTGAGCGTTAGTCGCCAAGGCATGTTGTGAAAGGAGAATCTGTTCCAGAGCAGCTATCTTCTCACTGTCGGAGAGAGTAGGAGTATGTTGTTGCATTTGAGGTTGCGGTTGGTTTAGGTTTTGGTATTGATGTCCTTGGTAAGGCCCACGGTTATGGAAACTACCCCTACAATTTCCCTAGTTCCATTAGTTGTTATTATTGGGGAAGTCGGGTGGTGGACGATTGTTGGCTTGGGAATATGGTGGTCTTTGCTGGCGAGGGAGTTGAGAGGAATTTTCAGCTCCTGTAGGGTTTCCATATTGGAATCCGGGGTGGTTTCTAACTTGATTTGGATTGTAGTATGCCTGACTTGGGATACTATGGATGGAGTTTAGATCTTCCATTTGACCAACCCCCGAGTACATATTATTGTTGTAGAGGTATTGACATTGGAGGGTAGCATGATCATACCCTTGGCAAATTCCACAGAGAGCAATTGCAGCTCTGACTTGCTGGGATTGCCTCTCATAAGCATTGAATGAGGACTCTAAGCGTCTCAAGGAGATCAGTTTAAGAGCTTTGTCATTGGTATGGATATCTGGATTTACCTCAGCCTTAACAACTTTGAGAACCCCACCGGTTCCTCGTATGGCTTGGGTCTCAGAGGCCCTTTGACAACCTCCCATGGTGTTGCTTAGGTTTTGAAACATGAAGTTTCCTCCGGATGAGGAATCAAGAAATTTCTTGGTGTCATCATCAGCACCACGGTAAAATATCTCAATGAGTTGAGATTGTGATATGTCATTATGAGAGCAACGTCGATGGAGTTCTCTAAATCTCTCCCTAGCTTCTCCTAGAGTTTCTCTTGGGACCATTGAAAAGAGAAGAATTTGTCCCCTGACCTCATAAGTAAGGGTAGGTGGGAAGTATTTATCCAAGAACTTTGTTTGAAGTGCTTCCCAAGTGGTGACATGGTCTTCACTCTCCATGGCATTATACCAACTACTGACTTGCCCTGAGAGAGAGTATTTGAAAGCCTAAGTCTAATGGGGTCTTTAGAAATTCCTGGGACCTTGGTCAAAGAACAAAGGTCAGTGAAACGTTGGAGGTGATCTTGGCAACACTCACCCTTGTTCCCAGAAAATAGTTGGTCTGGAGCATGGTGATCCATTGAGTACGGATCTCAAATTGGGGGGCGGTGATCTCAGGTGGCACGGCTGTGTTGTGCATATCTGGTTTTTGGAGTAGGAAAATCTTTTAGTTGTTTTTGTCTGTCGGCCTCCCTCTGAGCGGCTTCAAGGGCGTCTTGTTCAGCTATATAGGCTGCGCGCAGATTAGCTTCTTGGGCCGCGCGTTCAGCCATCATTCTCTCTCTTTAAGCGGCAAGTGCTTGCTCAATCCTACGGGCGACCTTTTCCTTATCCATCCTAAGTCTGTTTTGTCTATTCAAACGATGGATCACTCTCTCTGGCTTGGGATAAAAAACTAGCGGCGTAGAATCAGCGTTTGGCGGGCGACATATACACAATTATAATTAACAAATAATGTTCGAGTGCAAAAAAAACGTACTGCTGGAATGGTAACCCAACAGAAAGAGGAGATATCACTTCTGGAATGTTACTCGAAAAGCATAAAAAAAGGTTTTTCCAAAATTTCCAGGGTTCGAGAAAATGATCTGTTGTCCTCGACAATGGCGCCAAAATTAATACGCGTCGAAGAGCACACCAATTCAGCAAGATGATCATCCTAGAATTTAATCCTTTTTACTTTCCAGTTAAGGCTAGTATAGAAAGATTATTCCCACATGACAACATTTTTAATTAAAATTATTCTCTTTTAATCCCGATTGGTTTTTGAAATTATTTCATTTTGGTATTGGAATAAGGAACATAAAGTAAATTCTAATTTGAGGGGGGTTGATTAAACTTGCAAGAAAAAAAGCCCAAGAGGAATAAAAGATTATACTAAAACAAGAAAATGAAAAGATTAAGCTAAAGCAATAAAAGATTATACTAAAAGCAACAAAATGAAAGATTATCTAAGGAGAATAATAAAAAAAGAATTAAAAGAAAGCGATTGGAACAAGCGTTAGAAGAAATGGTTGAAATCAGAAGGAAAAGCATCGAGGCTTAGGGGTTTCACCACCTTAGCCCTCTTGAAAATAAGATTAAGAGATATACGACAATAAGATAGAAGCAGGTATGTGAATCATTCATAAATAAAATGCAAGAGATGAACAATACGTGAACCCATTGGTCATGGTGTTCACGCTTCCCAATGCTTTATCTTAAAGAGGATTTTTCCGCGGTCACATCCAAATCCTTGTGGTATCAGTTTAAGGGTTCTAAATCCCGAGTTCCACAGTCGCATCCGCCGGGATTAACTCACGATAAAACGATTAATTACTTTGTTTAAATCGGCGATTTCTAAACTGAAAACCATCCACCTAAAATAGTCATGTAAAACCTGATTCGACTAACACATGGCGAAGGGCTACCCTCACCTCGATAAGGGAACTACTCACTAGTCATAGAAATAAGAAGAAGAAGATAGGTAGCCATAGACCACAAATCCAGAATATCCAAGGAGACCAAAGGTGGTGACAATTAAATGGCTTGCTTAATCTCCCACTCCTAGAGAAAGAACTTAGAACAAGAACAAGAAATAAAGGGCGAGATCCGAATCTAGAATAAAGAACTAATTTTATTGCTGACTGTAAAGATTACAACTAAGAATTGAAGTGACAGAGTTCCAAAATGAAATGCTAGTACAAAAATTGAGGAACCTTTTCTTAATGGAATCCCCCCTCCTTTTATAGGGGAAGGAGGGGTGGAAACCCGGAAATAGGGGAGAGAACAAAGGAGTGGCGGCTATTGGAATATGCTGCTCGTGCGTCGCGAAAAGACTGTCTCGCTAGGTGAGACGGTCAGTCTGGCGATGACGTGGCTTGGATCTAGAAGGATCAGATCAAAACCCTAAAGGGGGTGGTGGCGGTGCTGTTTGGTTGCAATCTTAGACTCGAAGCAATGTTCGAGACGGTCGTTTGGATGATGTGGGACGCCCGTCTCGCGATGTTTTGCGTGTGATCAAAGATTTGGAACCCTAATCAAGTGGCGGCGCCCTTTTGTGAACTGATTTGATTCTAGGTCAAGCTACCTAGCCGTCTGGGCTCGCCTGGGTGCTCGTCTGGGTCCATGAGATGGTCTTCTCGATGAAGCGAGACACCCGTTTGGTGTGTTGAAGTAGCTGGTTGAGCCGAGGCCAAAATGGTCGTTTGGCTCTGAACATGGGGATCTCTGGGGTGAGCCGACCGTCTGGGCTTGGTGAGACGGCCGTCTCGCAGGCTCATCAGTAGGTCAAAAATTATCTTTGGAGAAGATCCCTACAAAAAGTGAGAAAAAAGATAAGGATTCGCAAAAGTAAATCAAAAAGTGGGTAAATTGCAATTTGTCCCAAAAATTACTGAAAAAAAGATAAGTTCTAATGAAAAGGACTATGAAAAATATGCAAAAAGATAGATGAATATGCATTCATCAAGCTCTTTCAAGTGAAGGATCACCTCATCTGCAACATCATCATTAACAATATTCTTGGAAATAGAGGAGTTAGTCTCAACAAATCTAACATTGAAAGATTCTTCTACTTTACACAATTCAATGTTAAATATTCTATAAGCCTTGCTAGTAGTGCTATAGCAAAAAAAGAAAGCCTTGTAAGACTTCGGATCAAACTCGTCGAGGGAATCCTTAGTGTTTAAAATAAAACAAGAACAACCAAACACATGAAAGAAATCAATGAAAGGCTTTCTACCACACCATAGCTCATAGGGGGTTTTCTTCAAAGATGGATGAGTGAAAATCCGGTTTTGCACAAAACATGAAGTACTAACAACTTCGGCCCAAAACTTTTTTGGAGTGTCATACTCTAGAAGCATAGTCCTAACCATTTCCTGTAGTGACCTATTCTTTCTCTTTACAACCCCACTTTGTTGATGTGTTCGGGGTGAAAAACAATTGTGCATACTCGGATTCCTCACAAAAACGTTCAAACAAGTCATTTTCAAACTCTCCCCCATGATTACCGCGGATAGAGACGATCCGACAAGAAGGTTCGTTTTCAATCCGTTTGCAAAAAGTCGAGAAAACATCAAGAGTATCGCTTTTGGAAACAAGAAAGAAAGTCCAAGTATATCGAGAAAAATCGTTGACAATCACAAGACAATACTTGCTACCACGAAGTGATTGCGTATGCCTTGATCCAAATAGATCAATGTGAAAAGCTCCAGAGCTCTTTTGGATTTGAAGGAGGACTTGGTTTGCTTTCCTTGGGTACAAGGTTGACATTCCTCATCCTTTTCAAAATCCAATTGAGGAAGTCCCTTTACCAAGTCCTTTTTGCTCAACTTCTTCAACTGATGCATATTTACATGACCAAGCCCACGGTGCCATAGAAAAATATCATTCAAATTGGCTACAGACATCTACCAACAATGGCTTAATAGAGTCAAGAACAATATCATAGAGATTACCATTTCTAGTTCCCTTATATATAACATTGTAGGAGAGGGAATCTAGAAGCAAACATTCAAGTGATGTAAAAAGAACAAGATAGCTATTATCACACAATTGACTAAGACTAATTAAATTGTGATGTAGGACATCCACAAGAAGATCATTCTTGATGCATAGTGGATCACTTGCATCACCCTCACCTCTCACTTTACCTTTATTGTTGTCACCAAATGTCACTGATCCTCCTTTGTGAAATGGTTGAAGTGGCTGATTTCACCTGTCATATGCTTTGAGCAACCCCTATCAACAATCCATTTTCCTTTTACCTACAAGAAAGGAAGATGTCAGTGCCCTATTCAAACCTTGGGATCTAGTGTTAGCTTGGGAACCCAGTTCGTCTTTGGGTTGGTCCCCTTCTCTTTATAAGGACAATAAGTAGAGTAATGGTCATTACTCTTGCAATGCACACAAACTATAGGGTTCTTAGAGCCAAATGACTCTCCATGGAAGATAGGAGGTCCCTTATTCTTTTTCTTACCCTTGTCCTTGCTCTTGCCCTTTGGGCCCCCATACATATCCCAAATTGCTACTACCATTTTATTTTGTTGAGTGATCTAGAACTTCATTGAGGGACTTTTTCCCTTTAAGGAATTTAAACAAGGAAGCTCTTACTTTGTGATTATCATCACTAAGAGTAATAACAGTAGAAGATAAACTCACAAGATCATCTTGTGCATGAAGTAAGTCGGCCTCCAAACAGAGGACTTTAGTAAGATAAGAATCTTTTTCTAAAGTAAGACTAGCAACTTCATGACTAGGCATAAAGGTATAGAAGAAAGATCATTAACTTGACCAAGCAATCTAGCATTTTTCAGTTCTAAGCATAACAAGCTCTTCAAGATAAATTTTATTTTAATCCTTAGTATACAAGCAAGCTAAGATCATCATTTTCAGTTTTAAGTAAAACAAGCTCATCTACTAGGGCTTTGTTTTCTTCCTTGAGACTATTGATGCTCTTAAGGTAGATTCCATTCTCTACTTCAAATCTATTGTATTGGAGCTCAAGATCAAGAAACTTCCCTTGCAAGAAATCAATGCTATCAAGATGCAACTTCTCATTTTGATCAAGAATATCAATTTTAGCATACAAATCATTTATGATCTTCCCTAACCTCTTCTTTTTAGACCTGCATTTGGAATAAGAGTGGGTATCATTAAGCAATATCAAGAAGTGTTTCCTTAGATAACTCATGTCAGCTTATCTCACTTACCTCACTTACCTCACCAATGCCTTCACTTGTAGAGGCCATGAGTGCAAGGTGGCATTCTAACTCATTGGAGCTTAGGTCACTTAAGGAAGACTCTTCCCATGCTGCATGGGCTACATCTTTGCTTCTTTTGTCCTTCTTGTCCTTCCTCTTGTACTTGCCTTCCTTCTTGTAGTCATCCTTCTTCTTGTGACTGCTTTTTTGGTAGGCCTTCTTTGCCTTGGGGCAATCATTTTTGTAGTGTCCCTCTTGACCACATTCATAACATTTAGGAATAGATGAGGAAGACTTCCCCTTAAAGTGCTTGCCCTTTGAGTAGTTTGCTTCATGATCACTAGGGCCATCATCTTCACTTGAGGAGGGAGGAGAGGATCGACAAGTAAGTTGTTGTTGGAGAATCATTGCCTCCACTTGAGATTTGAAGACATTGTCTTTGATCTTCTTTGATTCCTTCTCCTCTTGCTTGGCATCTTCTTCTTGCTTGTCCAATCTTGGCTCATGAGCTTAAAGGTTGCCAATGAGCTCCTCATTGGCTAAGTCACCAAGGCTTCTAACTTCTTCAATGGAAATCACATTGGGTTCCCATCTCTTGGGAAGAGATCTTAAGATCTTGGAGTTGATAGTCCCTCTATCCAAGGTGTGGCTCAAGGCAGCAAGCCCATTGATGATGGTGTTGAGCCTTGTGTACATCTCAACCACTCTTTCCCTCTTGCGCATCTTGAAGCTTTCAAGCAGTCCATTGAGCATGTAGATCTTTGACTCTATGTCTTGCTGTGTGCCTTCATTGGTAACACACAACTTGTTCCAAACTCATGGGCTGTGTCCCAAGATGAGATCCGGTTAAACTCGAAGCGAGTGAGGGCAACATAGATGATGCTTATTGTCTTAGCATTCAACGACGCCTTCTTGAGTGTAGCTTCATCCCAAGTAGCTACATCACCCGCCGACTCCTTGTATGGAGAATCGTCACCTTCCACATATCGTAGTTCATCCCTTGCAGGTAAATCTGCATCCGTCATTTCCAATATAGGAAATTTGTACCGTCGAAGACCAGAGGTCTCATGGAGAAACCCCCCTCTAGGTTGAGGGACCCAAGTAAGTTGTCTCCCATCTTCTCGTCTCGTGGGAGATGTGTCGGAGAAGACCGTGACTCTGATACTACTTGTTGAATCAAAGGGCTCTGGAGGGGTGTGAATACAGCTAAAAACACTTGCACAAATTCGTTAACCTTCAAGTTACTTCAACTAGGCACAATCACAAATAATGAATTTGATGACAATCTAAACATGCATAACAAGGATGAGAGAGATTGAAACAAATACTTGAACAAGATGTTTAGAGTGGTTCCACTCTCCAAATTAGGAGAGAGTTAGTCCACGACCTAGAGAGATCAAGCCCTAGGGTTTTGCAACCTATGTATACTTATACTCCATTATAAGACATCCAATTTGACCTTCCTTTTTCAGGATAAGGATACCCAACTTCCCTTTGAGGTTAAGAGAGCCAACAACCTTACAACCAATGTCTTATCTATCCTGAGCTAGAGTCTTCTACCTCACCAAGGTCTTGCCCACTCTTGCAAGCAGCTGGACACTTTCGCCAAGGAGATCTCCTCTTTGCAACGAGTCTTCCGCCTTGAAGGATTTATCCACTCACTCCTGGATCTTCAACCTTGTCCTCCTCCTTCACTTAGAGAAGATTTTTGCACCTTCTACAGCTTGAAGAAGCTTGCACCTTCTCCTTGGAGAAGTTTTCACCAACTTGATCTTGCAGAAAGGAGTTGGGGAAGGAGAAACTTTGAGAGCTTTACAAGTATACAATGAAGTAGCTCTCTCACACAGATCCTATCTCACTCATATGGACGAAATGAAGTGTAATCAAGAGAGAGAGAGAAAGGGGCTCAAGTGGACTGGATGCACTCAACTATATCTAGGAGCTTGAGTAGCATGAAGGAGCAACTTTGGAATGAACTCCAAGAGGTCCTTTTTATGGTTGGGGTGTCGACTAGAGGGTAGAAACACTTAAGAATGTTTTCTAGCCGTTTGGGGTGTTGCCACGGATATAAATTTGAGTTTTGCAACACTCTAACGGTTAGAAGCACTTTTTCTGCGTTTTCCGTACAGTGCAGTCGGTCGAGTTTTCATAAAGGTAACTCGACCGATTGCACTACGCGACAAAGCCAATTCAAAACATCGATCGAGTTTGTTTTGTGTGAAACTCGACCGATCGTTTGAAATTAGTTTTGCTCATTGCAGGGATCGGTCGAGTTCTGTGTATTGGAAACTCGACCGAACTAAGGTATTCTCAAAATCTATCAGGGATCGGTCGAGTTTGTATCTCGATCGATTAACAACATGTCATGAATTTTGGAAAATGCCTTTTGAGTGGTCAAACATTCATATGAAGGGTTCGTGATCTTTTCTCATCTTAGTTAGAAGTCATCATTAATAAAAATGGCTACAAAAGTCATCTAAGGTGATTTGATGTGTTTTCCACAAAAGTGCATTTGTATTACTTTTGACTTGAATTAGAACAAGCTAGGGCTTGATAGAATTGATCATTTTCATGTACCTAATACCCAAAATCAATCTCAAACAAACATATTAGATACATATGAATGGAATGGTTGAGTCATTATCAAAATTTGGACAATGTGTAACATTAGGTCAACAGGTTGTTCAATAGAGAAGAGGACATCCGATTTATCAGAAATAAACAATAGGACTGTGTCAGCCCAAAATTCTTATGAAAATGATGGTGATTCAGAATTTTCTGTGCGACCTCCAGAAGATGATGATTTTTCGTTTTAGCGACACCATTATGTTATCGTGTGTAAGAACACCAAGTTTGATGAATGTTGCCTAGATTATACTGATATAACTTACAAATTTTGCATGAATTCAACGACATATCACTCCAAACGATTTTTATTGGCTTATCAAATTGTGTTAGTATTTCAGCAAAGAAAGCAACAATACTATCTAGAAAGTGTGCCGTATCTTTAAGTAAAATTAACCAAGTAGATCGAGAGAAGTCATCTATGAATGCAATAAAATATTTGGATCTCGATAGACTAGTCACAACACACGTCCCCCATATATCAATACGCACAATATCAAACACAAATTGTGGAAGCAACAATCTTTTTACTAGGAAAAATGGATCTAGTTTGTTTGCCAAGTTGGCACACTTCACAATATAACACAATCTCAGATACAGTTCAAATTAAACTTTTGAGCTTTGAAGAAGATGGGTGTCAAGTTGATAATGCCTTTGAAGTTCAGACACAGAGTAAGACAGCTGAACAATGGTACAACAACACACGGAGAATGAAGATAATCTAAGCGATCTAGTCTCTCATGGTCAAAACCAATCCTCTTTATGCGGTGATCCTAAAAGACAACGATTGTGACACAGTCAAGGAATGAGGTTTCGGTGAAATGGGCAAAATTTTGCCCAAAAATTTCGATTTCGATGGGATCTGGTACCGAAACGTGTGACTGTGTCGATTTCGATGATTTCGATGAGTTTCACCAAATTTCGATGATTTCGATGAATTTCGCCAAATTTCGATGAAAATTTTGATAATTGCAATCCTTGTTGTTATTTTTTTTTGTTTTTGAGGAGCAAAGGGGGATTGGAGTTATTTCACCATTTAGTAGTTATACATAGTATATACTTTAGAGTATATCATAATTGCATTGTATTTCCCTAATATTTGCTATTCAAATTATTAAATACTTATGCAATGCATGCTTTTTTAGTTTTTACAATGTGGACGTCATGTATCCTAGTGGTGGTTTATTAGACAATGAAGGTGCTTGGAAGCCAACCACACCAACAAATAATGATTTAGCTTGGAAATATTGCACTAGTGTTCTTGGGACCAATGAAATGATTGACTATTGAGTCAATATCAACAACAAACTATAAACCCAAGTAAAGTGTGTGGGGATGCCCTACATATCCAATATTTGATATTATAACACAAATAAGTACATGCATGTATATAGATCATTCTTGTAAAATTGCATGACTTAATTCCTACATTTTCTCATCGAAACCCTTCATCAAAATCCTTAAGAAACAGGACAGATCCCTTACCTCCCACATAAAGGACCACCCCACCCTACCCTACATAAAATTTTATTGCATAAAACGATGCATTTAGGTGTAGAGATCACACCTGTAAAATTTCATAAATTAATTCGTTCATTTTGGTGTCGAAACGGGCATTGTTGCATCTATTAAAATTTTTGTCGAAATTTCAAAAAAATTCGGTTTCCATGTCGTCGAAACGGCATCGAAATCGGATACCTCATTCCTTGGACACAGTAAAAGACGGCTAATTATTGTTTTTGGTAAGTGAAACCCTGCTCTTATAAATAGGAGACAATGGGAAGCGTACAAACTCAGGCACAACCCTAATGGGCCAAGACACACTTGGGCCCATACACAAATAGACTAAGCTACCAAATAACTAAATTGATAAGACTCTCTAGCACTCCACTCAAGCTGAAGCTTGGGAGAATCCCAAGTCAGCTTGCAAACAGACATACTAAAGATAAAGAAGCAGAATAAAAAGATAAATCAAGCCCATACAAGTATCTTCCTCCCCATAATATTAAAATTCAGCAGTCGTCACTCAAATACTCCCCCTAAAGTAGATAATCCATAAATAATATGTACACACGTAAAAGTTTCTTATTCAGAATGGTGGCATCCGGAGCAGAAGAAACATCATCATATAGGCGTCAAGGTCTTCATGACAGTCGCTAGCATTGCAATCCATAGAGTTTTGGGTCACATCAGCAATAGTCGACATGCAAATAAAGCATAACCGGGTAGAGAGTCAACATGTGAACAAGACACAAAATTCAAAGAGTGCTGGCACACAACAATAGAAAGTCAGACGTGCGCAAGGAACATGCAAAGTCAACATACAAATAAAGCACGGACAAGCAACAAAAAGTAGAGACAACATAGCCAAATAGAAGATCATCAACACAAATAATTTACCAACAAACTACTTCCAAGATGTAGTAGTAGAAACTGAAGCTCCAAAAGGCACACAAATTTATAGAGCAATAGGAAGATTCTCATAGATAGCAACATAAATAAAACTCCTTTCTTCATCTTTTCCTCTCTTCTATTTCTCCCCTCACACCAACCATGGAGAACAATAGTGGTTGGGGTGGATAAACACAAGAAAATAGGCTTATGGATATGTAGACATGGGAAAAAATAGCAAGCACGATAAATGTCAATGTTCTAAAATGCGTTATGCGGTATGCGTTCGGTTAGGGTACCGCATAGAGTATAAGCGGAATGCGGGAGCATAAGCGGGGCGTATGCGTTTTTGTTTTTTTTAATAAATTCTATATTTTATACATATATTTAATTGAAAAAATATAATCATAATCATAAATTTCATACTATCTAGTTTCGTAGCCTAATAACCCAAAATGTACCAACAGATCATACATCATGGAAGAAGAAACACATATTTTCCAATCATCAAGAAGAAAAATCAATCAACAAAACCCTAGGTTTATATAATGTACTAGAATATACAAGTAGCACAACACACTTAACACATGCAGTTCATAGAAGAACATTTATTGAATGAACACAATAAGAATAACCGCAGTAACACAACACATGGTAGTTCAAAGTAGAAATAGAAAAAGAACATAAAAAACAAAATCAAAATATCAAAATGATATGAAGAAATCAAGTCAGTAATAAATAGAGAAGAAAAAGTCGTAGAGAATATCAGTGTTCTGAAAAGCGGTAATCGGTGTACGGGCGGAGAGGGTACCGAATAGAGTATATACGGTATGCGGGAGTATAAGCGGGAGAATATTCGGTTTTAATCGGTTTTGATTTTTTTCAAATATTAATCATAAATATATGTAAATTATATATTGACCATATAATAATGACAATGATAAGTAATTAGAAACATTTATAAGTAATAGACTAATATTGAATTCAAAAGTAGTTAGAAACATTGATGAAATTAGAGAAGAAAACATTGATAAGTAATTACAAACATTGATAAGTCATAGACTAATATCACATTAATAAGTAACTATAAACATTGATAAGTAATAGACTAATATTGCATTAATAAGTAATTAGAAACATTGATAAGTCATAGACTAATATTGCATTAATAAGTAATTAGAAACATCTATAAGTAATAGACTAATATTGCATTAATAAGTAACTTGAAACATTGATGAAATTAGAGAAGAAACCTTGATAAGTAATTAGAAACATTGATAAGTCATAGACTAATATTGCATTAAGAAGTAATTAGAAACATTGATGAAATTAGTGTGAAGGGCATGGTTAGGGGGGATTGTATAGCTCTGATACCATGTAAATTAGTAAATAAAATATATTTAGTTGAATCAGGCTAGAATACACTCGAGTGTACAAATCACACCGTACACTCAAGTCTTCACATATCTAGATCATTTTTTTGACAAATCCAAACCGTTAATATTAATTGTTATAACAATTACAGACTACATGAAAAATTTGAGCTCATTTTGGATTTTTCTAAGTCTATTTTTATGACCTACAAAATTGATGCACAAATTTAATTGTGAATTGTGTAGTTTTTGTCTCCTTTAGATGCATGACCTAGAAGTGTCCTAATGACCTCAAATTTATATGTATGCTCATAAAATATCTAAGAAGATTAATGGTTTAGATTTTCAAAATAGATGTTGCATGATGGAAAACAACTTGAGTGTATTCGGTTTCTGATGCACTCGAGTGTACTCCGACCTGACTCATATTTAGTTGACTAAATAAAAAATACAAGTACTACCCTTGTGTAGAATACAAAAGGAGAACTTACAGAGGTAAGCAATATAGGATAAAAGCCAAGAGAATAAAACACAAATAAAAAAAATATAACTAGATGTAAAAGAACTAAATATATTAACACCACATGTGGGTAATTGAGCAGATTCTATGGAACCATTATTCCTTGTACTCCAGAAGCATCACATTTGATGGAGAGTCACATTTGATGGAGAGAGTTGTAAAATATTGAGCTAGGAATGGGCATATTACGACTTTGGTACTAAAATTGTGGAATCACAGAACGTGATCTTCTCACTTTGGATAAACTAAATGAAAAACTTGCATCAAATAGATCTGACATGAACTGCGAATACGTGATTTGTTTTGGTTTGGTTTCGTTAAAAACAATGTCATCTAAAAGTGTCTTGATGCAACATCTTAAGCATGTAACTATTCAATTTTTCTATTTTAGAAAGAAAAAAGACTATATATCTACTCAAGTCCATGCGACATTGTATATTATGTTCTATAATAGATATGCTATTTAAATCCGTCCTTATAATCTTAAAACACTTTACACCTAGCATCACCTTTGCTTGTCTTGCTTATTTAAACCTGCTTTTCTCTTTAAACCAAACTGAATGGTGATTGAATGGTTTGTGAATATGTGTGAGTTATGGTATTTAAGGTGGGTATGTGAGCCTTCACCTAAAAAACAAAGATAAAGTATTGGGTGCCTATGGGACTTAGACAATTATATTATTGTGAACATTTTATGTTTCAACAGTTACATTTGACATGTGTAAGTTCTTTTCATGCATTTTAGGCTTATGCATTCCTATACGATATTTTAGGGTGTCATGCATTGAATAAATTTTTCTTGAAATTTTATTTACATGAATAAATGACATGCTATACTATTACATATTTAAATATTAAGAGACAATTTGTCTAGCTTCATAGGCACTCAGCTTAGGCAAGGTACAACCTTGTTGTTTTGACATGCATGTTATAAACCAAACCAAGATGGCAGTTTAGATTTGGTCTACTTTATGCCAACCCCGAGCTTCCGGAAGAGGTCAAATGTGATCCAATCATCCTTCTAGCATTGTCATCTCTTTAATTTTGTCTAGGATTTTTTCTCAATTCTCTTGTTTCATCCAATCTCCCGCTTGTCTAACTCGTTTACTTCCTTTTAAACAATGAGCTCACATTCTCATTGTTTGTTACACATGTGAAAGGCCAATTTTTTGTGTAAAACAAGGACAATTATACAAACCATTCCATGTTCCCATTGAGCTGATTATTTCTAGAATGAGGAGGCCCCACAAAGTTCAAACAGGCACTAAGAGGGAGTGCCTCATAATGGTGAATGTCACGAGTCTGTGTAGCTTTTAGCTGAATTGCCTTGAGATGCTTATGAGTGTCCGTTAGGATTTTTTCACATGAAGAGCCAACAACCAACAATGCACGGTAAGCACCCAATTAGGAGGATCACTCCTTATTTGCCCCACAACGTCCAAAAATATTGTCCCATTGTCGAGCACCAAACAAAGATGAGAAGGAGATTGTTCTACAACTTTAGGAACATATGTAATATATAATGCAGAAGTTAAAGCAGCAAAAACCGGAAAATACTAGACCTAGTTATTTAGAAAAGCAAAACTAAGCAATGGGGTGAGATGTGCAAGATCATACACCTTTTCTTAATGCAATAGGGTCTTGAAGATTGGCTGCATTGATTACTTAAGTAGTATATGTCAGGTTTTGTGAGGGCGGCAAGCGCAACGGAAACAAAGAAAATTTCTCCACATATCCTACAAGCAGATCTCGTCGACAACGTCGTGTTTGGAAAGAGGGTGCTCGAGGTATACCTTGTCGCAAAGCATGTCCGACGACGTTCCTTCACGCCGTTGGAGTGCGTCACTTCTGGCGTGCACAGACGGTCCTCGTCGACGTCATCCAAACACAAGTGCTCAATGTCTGCGTCTCTACGTAGTCCACATAAATGGATTGGAACTAGGTTAAGTTGTTCTCCAACTTCTCCAATTACTTGGGTAGCAATGAAATTTTTCTAGATAACAATCATTGCTTGTGAAATCATAATTTCATTATGAATATCACTGCCAACTTAGTTTTGAGCCTACAGGGTCACACGCATAGAATATTTTAGAATAGGAGTAATTGTGGACATTATTCGAAAAGTTCTGAGTCAAATTGATTACTAAAACGTTTAGGTAATCTACTAGAATAATCTTGAAATATAATTTAAGTTTTGGTTAAAATGTTTAAGCCAATTAATTAGAGTTCGACCAATTAATCCCAAGTAATTGACTAGAGCCGAATGACGAAAATTAATTTATAAATTAATATGTGTAATTGGTTAATTAATTGATTCCAGAATATTCTAATTGTCTTTTTGATAGTCCACGAGCGGCTTGTTTTAAACGTATCTGCAGTCTTTTGTACCCCAAGGGTTTTGGAAAAATCCTACTTCCTTTCCTCTCTTATTTATAGGGGCATGACGGCCGGATTTTAAAGACACTCTTGTACATGAACCATAGTCGTCATCGTCCCCAAGAGAGAGAAGGAGAGCGACTACGACGCTAGCACGTCGTCAAACGAAAAGTTGCTCCTTCCCGCCGGCTCAGGCAGTGCGACGAGTTGTGACCAGTGTTATAGTGATTGTATAATCCATTTGTCTCTAATATCCAGATTAAATCCAAGGCATGAAAACATCATCCTCTTATTGTTCAGTCTTTGTTCATTGATCTAGAGTAGACTATTGAGATAAACATGAGCTCCATATCATACATTGACTCACATGAGCATGGCCATGCATTTCATAGTCTCATTCATCAAGTAGCCATGATATCACTCTAATGGGAGGGACAAATTCCATCTATGTTACTCACAATAATCCAAATGTATCACAATGCACCGAAGCACTACCTATGTAGCAACCCTTTTTCAAGATCACGGTGAGTAGTGTGAAAGCATATTGAACGACATCTTCAAGTCTAAGGGCCACAATCACCACTGTCACACTGAGATGTGGTTCTGACCGCCATCATTGGCTTCCATGTATCACACTCAAGGTGGGTCTGTCCAGTACATTTATTCATAACAGGTACCTATGTGTTTGACTTGATATCCCATATCATGACTAATGGGGCTCTGTCATCAGTCAACGCACGTTCTAGTCTTATGTATCACTGTCATCAATTTTTCTTCCACAATTGTATCCGATTACGGACATAACAACAATGTACATACTCTTATCGTACATATGATCTCATTCTTTAGGTCCTCAACCTAAAGACAAATGTCATTCAATAGTATCATTATTTAGACAACTACCATGTTTGTGTCATCATCTCATGACTTAGACAAACATAATAGAATTAATTACCTTTATTATTATCAAATTAAGTATATGATGCCCCATTACAATCATCATATGATTGCCTCTCTTGGCATAAATACCAACAATATATTCTTATCAAGAGGGCCCTCATTAGGAGTAGAGGACGTCATGGAAGACACAAAAGGAGCAATAATAGTGGCTTGAAAAAACCCTTAATGTACACCCACAGTTTCTCACATAACCAATAATAGGGCCCTCATTAGGAGTAGAGGACGTAATGAAAGGCACAAAAAGAGCACCAATAGTGGCCTAAAAGAACCTTTATGCTAGTGTAGACTCGTAAGGGTTTCTCATGTGAATTGTGGGAAAGAAAAAAAACTTGAGGAAAAACAAAAACAGGAGTTGCGGGGAAAGATAAGATCGAGTAAATTGATAGATCGAGAGGAAGACATAGAATGACAAAGAACACAAAGGTCGGGGGCCAAGTAGGTGTGTTATAGAAAGGATAGTTATACAAAAAGCTACTCTCCACTAACACAGACTATGTTGTTCAAAGGACCCAAACACTTTAAACTATTCTGTTGAGCATGGATACATAAGGCAAATACGATTCATATCTTTTTTAGACAATCCATTAGTTCTTGACTCTTGAATCCATTTGGGAACATGGATGTGCAAGGAGAAAGTATATAGTTTCCTTAGGAGATAATCTATCCAATCTAGAAAAAAGGTTGTCAACACATCATGTACTTCCAAAATCATGCAAGGAAGAGAAAAGAGGTCGGTATCATGGTAGAGATTCGGAAGTTATTCGGGAAATCAATCCACACGACCACATATATTCCCTCTTCTGCCTGTGCAATTACCGTGCCATGCCACATATTGCTAATCGATCCTGGGCTGCATATACATCCGCTTTACTTATTAAGCGACCGATTACACTCAACTTTTTGAAAAGATCACTACTTAGGCCCATGCACACATATATGTATGGTTATATATATTTCGTGATATAGTTATCTACATAGTTGTATATATACCTTTTTCAACATGCATAAAAAAATTATCACGTGTATATTTATACTTATTGGTATTTATACTTACATATATAATATCCGAACATATGCACACAAATTCCACTCACGAATTAGTACATTTATGTGCATACATGTCAATATTTGTACATATATTACGCCTATTTCAAACATATAAACATATCATACATATGAGTATGTTTACACTTAAACATAATTGGTTGCATATTCTATATCCTCTAAATATTTATTGTTATAAGATCAATATGTGATTAAATGCATTGAGCTTGTGGCAATAAATTAACATAGGAAGATTTATTAAGAGAGATTTTAAGTCTTTACACGTGGATCAGAATATGACCCATAATAGAGCTGATTGGAAAAGAAGGATCCATGTAGCCGAACCCGACATGGTTGGTATTGATGTTTAGATGATGATGATGGTGAAGCTCAATATATGATGAAATGACTATATATAATTTATTTATTGAAAAAATCAAAACTGTATATACTTAGACATATACTCCTAAATGCAACATATGCTCAATGCGGTAACCCTCTCCTCTCCATCCATACTCAATGTAACAATACTTGGAAGGGGTTTGATTTTATATGGCGACATAAAAATTGCACTAATACAATAACGAATTTTAAGGCATGAACAAGAACATAGTAAAAACATGATGAGAGCAAAACATTATAGTTTTGGCCACATTCAAGAGGGGTTCTCTCTTTTATTGTTAGGTTAACGAGGGGACTCCTCCCAGGCAAGACCGGTAATGGACCTAACCCGACATGGCAGTCGGCGGTAGGTCGCTTACATGTCGTGGCTAATCAACGTGTTGTGATATTTAAAGAAGTGCCTTGATCGTGGATCCAACCGAAGTTCCTTCACGAGGGGACGCGCGGTTGACCACCTGTGTCATCCCTCGTCTGCAGAGATGTTCATTCCTGCACTTGCAACACCATTATATACAATTGTGTTATCACTAAAGGTCTGATGGAGGGTGCCTTTTTGGGAGCAAAATAAGGGTAGATCTTTATTAATAGACTTAAGTGAGATGTCATCAAGAAACACATAAATAAACGTAGAAAAATAAGTTCCAATTTGTTAAAAGAATGATTTTACATACTCACACTTGAAATATGTTATCGTTAGGAGATCAACGTGGCCTTTGAAAATTTATCCAAAAATGATGTGTAATGTTAAAACATACATCAGATTGACTTAATGAAAATAATCACACAATTGATAATTAGATATTCTTAGAAAAGTGGCACAAGCATGTTTCCCAATCTATCGCCATAGTCACAAATTCGGTATTCGGGATACGTTCAGTTGAGTTGAAAAATTCGGAATTCGGCAATTATGCGGGAAATTTGGATAAAATCGGTCAATGTACGGTAAAAGTACGGTCAACTATTCAGGAAAAAGTCTGGAAAAATCCGAGGGTATATACATATATTGCATAAAGAGATATGTATATATATGTTATGCCCATATATGTACTATTACTTACATATACATACATATATTACATACATACGCACACATATACACACACATATATGCACTCAAAGTCTCAAACTAAGTTGGGAGTCTTGATCAGTATAATACTGGAAAAAACATTAAACATGATTAGTTCGTGAATAATACGGGAATAAAATGTAATATTGGGGAATTGAGATTTATTCGGAAGTTTTATACGTCTAGGAAAACACGTTTTAACGCGACTTTTTCAAAAAGTCGGAGTATATTGTGACTATGTCTATCGCATGCGACAATGGTTACAAACATAAGACATATGAAAGAACATAGTCTAGTTTGGTAGTTTTGAAATAATATTGGTCTAGTTTGATAGTTATGGAACAGTAATACCTCTATAATTCTATGTTTGGTACACGTAGAGTAAAGGGGAGGGGAAGTAAAGGGATGGGAGACTTATTTTAGCTTGTGTGGTTAGCATGGGGAGGGAAATGTGATGATATCATTAAAAAGCAAATTGAAATATAAATCACCTACCATATTTTTTTTGAACTCCTTGTCATATTTACTGTGTTCTATGTACTTGCTTTCCTTCATATTTCTATGTTTCCCACCAAGTTTCATCCAAGTATCTAGATTCCCTCTATATTTCAACATTTCCCCTGAATTCCCTCCATTTTTTATATTTATACGTAAATTTATCTCAAAAACTCAATGCTCCCACTAAATTTCTTGCTATTTTTTAGTTTCTCTCTCTATGTTGCTACTATATTTGTCTTTGTTTTAATTCCCTCCAATTTTTCATATTTCCACAAGTTTTTCTTCCAACTTTCATCTTTCATTCCAACCTTCCTAATAAGTTTTCCACAAAATCTACCCCCTTCCCCTCGTCTCCACTCTACTTTGATGGGGAGAGAAGTGGCTGAAAATGCACAAATCTATACCCTCCATTCTCTCTCCCTTTTCTTTCCCTCACCATCACTTTGTCGAAACAAACAAGTTGAACATGTTCCCATTTGCGCCCTTCCCCATCATTCCCCTCCTATCAAACATGTCGTAACCCATAAGGGAGAAATGTCGGAAGCAAATGCAACCACATGAGCATCAAGCTAGTAAAATCATCCGGTCCTTTATTGTTTTAACCAATCATGATTCTAGTAAGAATATTACGGAAGAAGTATGCAAAATAGGTCATGTAACAATTAAATATATACTAGATCCAAAAAATGAAAGGGATGCATACACACTTATAAAGCTATTCGAGTTTGTGATACCAACTAATGGGATCAGTGCTACTAAAATATAGGGTGTATGTGTATCTGCAAATAGAAAACAAGGAAGATGTTGTATATATAACATTAGATAGACTGGTTTAAGTTGCTCAAGGAAAATTACTATAGAGGTAGTCGATAGCAAAGCCAGACTGGTGTGACATTGGAGGTATAAATCTTTGGAGGATGACCTAGTTTTGAGAATTTCTACTCTTGTCACCTAAATATAATTTGCCATTGGGTCTCTTGAGTGGACCCTAAGGGTTAGGGTGCACAATGTGTGTACCCCGTATATTTATAAAGAGAATAATTATAGATAGGTCCTTGTAGAATAGGAAATTAACAAAAGAAAATAAAGAGCTTAAATAAAAACACTAGTTAACACCCCCTCAAGTTGGAGCATAGATATCAATCATGCCCAACTTGTCCACAAGAGAGCAGAAATGTTTCTTGGCCATCAGCTTTGTAAAGATATCAGTAACGTGGTCTTCTGAGGGAGTAAAAGGAGTGCAGATACGTCCAGTCAGAATAGATTCTCTGATGAAGTGGCAGTCAACTTCAATGTGCTTGGTCCGCTCATGAAAAATAGGATTATTTGCAATAAAAATAGCTGCTTTATTATCACAGTGCATAGGGATAGGAGCAGAAGATCCCACATCAAGTTCTTTTAGAAGAGATTGCACCCACAAAAGCTCACAAGCAGTATGAGCCATAGCACGGTACTCGACCTCAACACTAGATCTGGCAACAACATTTTGCTTTTTGCTCCGCCAGGTAACCAGATTACCACCAACAAAGGTGCAATAACCAGAAGTAGATTTTCTGTCCATCTTGATACCAACATAGTCTGAATCGGAATAGCCTTGAAGAGAGCAATGACCATGTTTTCCATAAAACAAGCCTTTACCAGGAGATTTCTTCAGATATCTCAGGATATGACACAGTGCTTTCCAATGACACTGTTTAGGCTTGTCAAGATACCTGCTAACAAGACCAACTACAGTAGAAATATCAACTCTAGTAACAGTCAAATAGATCAGTTTGCCCAGCAGTCTTCTATATCTTTTACTGTCAGGATACAAAGAAGATTCATCATCATCCCAATTCACATTAGGATCTAGAGGTGTATCAGTAGGCCGAGCTCCAAGCATGCCAGTCTCCTGTAGAAGATCAAGAACATACTTACGTTGTGATAGAACAAGAGCATTAGCAGTCATGGAAACTTCAATCCCCAAAAAATATCTCAATTTGCCCAGATCTTTAGTGACAAAATGTTTGCATAAATAGGCTTTAGTAGCATTAATTTCAGAGAGACACTGCCAGATAAAATAATGTAGTCAACGTACACAATAAGAACTATAATACAAGTGGACGTCTTTTTAATAAAAACAAAATGATCAACATGAGATCTGAGAAAACCATAAGTAGACAGTGTTGCTCAGTTTGTCGAACCAGGCACGCAAACTCTGTCTGAGTCCATAAATAGACTTCTTGAGGCGACAGACTTTGTGCGACTCCCCCTGAGCAACGAGCAACGAACCCAGGTGGTTGCTCCATATATACCTCCTCCTGGAGATCACCATAAAGAAAAGCATTTTTGACGTCCAGCTGGATAAGAGGCCAATCCAGATTAATTGCCACAGAAAGCAGAACCTGCACAGAGTTCAGCCTGGCAACAGGAGAAAAAGTTTCAAAATAATCAAAACCATAGGTCTGAGTATACCCTTTCGCCACGAGGCGAGCCTTCAGACGTTCAACTATTCCATTAGGATGATACTTAACTGTGTAAACCCAACGCCATCCAACTGGTTTGCAATCAGAAGGAGGATCAACTAGATCTCAGGTACCCCTGTTAGTGAGAGCAGCCATCTCCTTAGTCATGGCTTGTGTCCAGGCCTTACTATGTAATGCGTCATGCACATTCTTGGGTACAAAAATAGCAGATAGGGCAACAACAAAATTACTAACATGAACACTCAGATGAGCAGTGGAGACATGGTTAGCAATATTATGAGATGTACATGATCTAGTGCCTTTCCTGAGAGCAATAGGTAAATCTGGATCAGAAATTACCTCAGTAGGGGCTGGACCTTCTGAAGGAGAAGATTGGTTGTCAGAGGGGGGGGGTCTTGAGCAGGAGTACGCCACGTCGACTGATTTCTGTGTTGATAAACAATAAGAGTTGTAGTCTCATCTGGTTGCACAACAGAGGTAGAATCACCAATAATAGGCAGAGGTGCTGCAATGAAATCAGAGCTCAACGTAGTCCCTTTAGTAGAGTAGTACGAAGTATCCTAGAAAAAAAACGACATCACTACTCGTGAACCACTTTTTATTAACCAGACTATGGCAGCGGTGCCCTTTCTGAGTTCTTGAGTATCCTAGAAAAATACAATTTTCAGCTCGAGGGGACAACTTGTCTCGAGTAGGACCAAGCAAACGAATAAAACAATTCGACCCAAAAATTCTCGGAGGAACAGAAAATAGAGGTAGATCTGGTTGTAGTACTTGTACATGAATTTAATTCCCAATAACAGAGGAAGGCATACGATTTATCAGAAAACATGCAGTAAGAACGACTTCTGGCCAAAAATGTTTGGGAACATTAGAATACAACATGATAGTGCGAGTAACTTCAAGTAAATACCTATTCTTCCTCTCAGCCACATCATTCTGTTGGGGTGTATAAGCACAAGACATCTGATGAATTTTCCCCACAGAACAGCATAATAACTCCGCATTTTTTTGAACAAATTCAAATGCATTATCAATACACATAATTTTATTAGGCACAAAATACTGAGTTTTAATTTCAGCAAAGAAGAATTTAATAGTGAGCATAACTTGTGATCTATCTTTCAACAGAAATAACCAGGTAGCACGGGAGTAATCATCAATGAACAAAATAAAATATTTATTGCTAGATAAACTTGGAATATGACAAGGACCCCAGACATCAGCATGCCCCAAATCAAAAATATTTTTGCTACCAATCTGAGTTTTTTGAGAAATACATATCTAGACTGTTTGCCTAATTGACATGCCTCACATTGAAAACTATGCGAGCCGACACCAGAAATAACATGTTTTAATTTCTCAGCTGACGGATGCCGAAGTTTGAAATGCCACTGTAATGCAGAAACAGAAGATGAAAGAGCTGAAGCTAGAGCTGTAGTGCCAATCTGTTTCAACTCATCCAAGTAGTAGAGTCCATCAGGTCCTTCATGCCCCCACAATTCTCATCCTCGTGCGAAGGTCCTGAAAAACACAAGTACCCGGTGCAAATGTCAGACTGCAATTAAGATTGCGGACAATTTTATTGACAGATAATTGATTCAGTGGAAAATTTAACACATATAAAGCAGACCGCAGAATGACTCGAGCAAAGATATCGCCAATTCCAGATACATCAGATTTAGAACCATCAACAAGCATAATAGTAGATTTGGAACAGGGTTTAGACAGCTTATGAAACAGAGAACGCTTGCCAGAGATATGAGACGAGGCTCCAGAGTCCATCACCCATTTGGTATTACCAGCACTAGAAGGAGCACTCAAGAATGCAGAATCACAACCAGAGTAAGTGGCCACGTGAGCTCCAGATTCAGCGGCAGATGAAGAGGAAGTATCAGTCCTCTCAAGCAGAAGACGTTCCACCTTGGAGCGGATGAACTCAGCAGTGGACGCAGTCGAGGGAGCAGCAGTGTTTGTCTGAGAAGTACCATTAGACGCAACATTGGCCCACGTAGGTGTGCCATGCTTCATCCAACACTTGTCTTCAGTATGGTTGGTGCGGCCACAGAAGTCACAATACCGCTGAGCAGCGGCACCTCCAGAAGCATCAGCAGACGAGCCACGACCAAGGGAACCACGGCGAGATGATCCACGTCCCCGTCCAGAAGCAATAGAACGATTGTCTGGAGGTTGACCACGACCCCTACCATGACACGACCAGATATAACAGTAAGAACAGTAGAGTCAACTGTGTCAGAAGTTACATCTGATGAGGAAGCCGACATGCATTGGAGACGCTGAAAGACACTGTCAATGTAGGTAACAAATCGTTGGCGAGGATCTGGTCAACCACCCCAACATATGAGTCAAGAAGGCCGCAGAGGAACTGGACAACTTGGAGTTCCTGTCTTTGTCGTTGCATCATGGCCAAGTCAGTGGATAAGGGATGAAGATTCTCGAGCTCAGCCTAGACACCCTTAAAGGTGGGTCAACAATATCAGGTCCAGTAAAGTGCAGACAGGACATCTGTTTGTTTAGATCAAACACCTTTGGATTTTTTCTATGAGAATAGGTGCTGGCTAGTTGGTCCCACATCTCCTTGGCAGTCGGGACACAAAGTAGAGTGACGCTGATGCGAATTTCGTTGCTGTTCAGAATCCACGTCATCACAGTCGAGTCATCCTTGACCCAGTCCTCATAGATCTTTTTGTCCTTGGACTCGGCAGTAGTAGGCGGAGCCTCAGTCAGATGAGAATGCTTGCCCTGTGACTTCGCAAAGATTTTCATGGAGCAAACTCAATGTTGGTAGTTGCGTCCGTCTAGCTTCACAGTGGTCACTTGACGACGGAAGTCTTCATGGGAGGAAGCCATGAGGAAGCCGGGTCCAAGCAGCGGAGAACAACAGAGGTTAGAAACGCCTAGATCCTCTGGCTAGGCGGCAACAGGCAGAGAGAGAAACTAGAAGGACCGACCTACATGTAGACTACGCCGAGGCGCAACAGAGAACCCGACGGCTCAAGAGCTGACGCGAGCAGACAGAGAAGGAGGATCTCCGAAGACCTTCAACTGAACAACCGGAGATGAACGACAGATAGTCGGGCTGCACTAGCAGGCCAGCGCCGCACACAGAGGATCACCCGGCGGCGCAGCAGAGGCGCACAACCATCGGTGGCGGGCCTAGCAGCCCAGTGGCAGCGACAACCTAGGGCTGCACGCGGCCGATCGGGGCAGGTGGGCGCGGGTCGCCAGGGGGGCGTCGACGGCGGGAGGAAGAGAGAGATAGAGAGAAGGAAAGGGCGGCGGCTGGGGAAGATGACAGCTAGAGAACCTGCCATGATACCATCTTGAGTGGTCTGTAAGGGTTAGAGTACGCAACGTGTGTACCCCGTATATTTATAAAGAGAACAATTACAGAGAGGTCCTTGTAGAATAGGAAAATAACAAAAGAAAATAAAGAGCTTAAATAAAAACACTAGTTAACAAGGTCGAAGCGGAGGAGTGGGGATATATAAATCCATATAAGAGATAACACATGATTAGCCCAAGCTAGCTCGCATGGACAACAAGGAAGATGATGTATATATAACATTAGACAGACTAGTTTAAGTCGCTCAAGAAAATTACTATAGAGGCAGTCGATAGCAAAGCCAGATTGGTACGACATTGGAGGTATAAATATTTGGAGGGTGACCTAGTTTTGAGAATTTCTACTCTTGTCACCTAAGAATAATTTGCCATTGGGTCGAAGCGGAGGAGTGGGGATATATAAATCCATATAAGAGATTCCACATGATTAGCCCAAGGCCCCAAGCTAGCTCGCATGTTTTTCTTAGTACAATGTGTCCAGATAATTTCTTTTTTGTCCAATCCCCACTCCTAATAATCCTTCTTAGAGTACAACCAAAATCATCCCTCCGAGGAGAATGATACGTGGTATATGCCTATGAATGTGTAGGGGCAATAACTGTAGGCATAGAATTAAATGTCCGATTTCGATGTCGTGTCCTATGGCCCTGAAACAAAAATTTTTCGAAATTTCGGCCGAAATTTCGATACTTACGGCCCTAACGATTTCGACGACCAAATAAGCGAATTAAATCATGAAAATTTATGGGGACGTTCTAATTGCCAAGATCTACTCAAATATGCAATAATATTTCATATTGGATATGTGGGGGTGGGGGTCTCCCACATTTGTAAGTGAAGGAAGCTGAATAATTTCGACATAATTTTGATGGCAATTTCGATGACAAAATGAAGGAATTAAGTTATGGCATTTAGTAAACACAATGTTCAAACATAGACACACTAGATTGTATAATAAATTTATATGTTTAGAGGTTAGGGTGGGATCCATGTCTTGATGAGTGAGTGCACAAATGAACAGAATTGTCAAGTTTGTTAGATAGTTAGTCTGTTAAAAGCTTCAAGTTACATCTTAGAACTTAAAATTTATAGTTACAAGTTCCAAACTTACCAACTACAATTTGTACAAGTCTAGTATTAGCATTTAACTAACTTACATGGGACATTTATGCATAGATTCAAGAAAGAACTTTGTTATTTTTGGAGTATTTCTACATATCTCTATAGAAGAGTGTAGAAATTGATGAAGGTAATGTATATGGTCTAGGGATAGGGGAAACATACCTTAGGATTGAGAAAGATAGCCTTTAGAAGCAAAAGATTAAAAAGAAATTGTCAAAATACCCAAGATGTAGCATTATCAGCTTTTGGAACAAATATCTCGAAATTTAATTTGTCTTTCTGTACCATTTTGCAAAATTACGGTCCAAACTGGGCTTTTTGGTGCGAAATTTCGCACCTAAGGTCGAAATTTTTGCGAAATTACATCCCATTCCCTGCATTTGTGTGTTTCACATGTCCGATCATAGGTTTCGATGTCCGATTGCAAAAAAAAATGAAATTTCGACCGAAATTTCGACATTTCGATCAAAATTTTGTTCCATGACTGTAGGTAGTCACCAAAGACAGTTATAAATATAGTATAACTGTAGTGAATGATCATTGGCTAGAATCTGATCATACAAATAGTAAATTCTATTTTCCTTGAATAGTTTCAGTGCCAAAAGCACGACAAACCTCCCAACTCATTTTATAGAGTAATAAAGGAAAAGCAAGCATGCACCTTCTCACTAGGAAAATGAGGTAGAGTGAGAAGCTTGATATACATTTTTGATTCTTTGAACAAACTCTCATTAGAATATATATGGGATAACTGATCCCACATATCTTTGCAATGGGAAGATTCACCAAACTGTTGCTGATCTTCAGATGAGCTTTGCAGATACACCATAGGTGACATACTAATTGTTGCCTTGAGCTTTCACGTATATACGTATGGACTTTGGAAAGCTTAAATACGTGCCATCTAATTTGGTAGAGGTGACTTCTTGATGATTTCCAGTGGATCTAGAAGCTAAAAGTTACATGCTGAATAGAAACAAGTAGACACACATAACTAGACAACCTGATAATTTCTAGGATGGATACAAACTTAAATACAAAGACAGATGAAGCCCTTATAAGTAATATAATGCCTTAAATATAAAAATATAGAGTGCTCTAGGCACTCCCTGCTACTCAGTACTAGGAAAAGTTAGCGCCCTAGTCCTTGTACAACCATGACTACTATTTGGGTGAGCAGTGCAGTAGACAGGACAATCACAAATCACATTCCAACACCCCTTGTATATGTAGGACAAAACAAAAAAATAGATACGATGAAAATGTCAAAGGAGATTTGTAAGAAGAAATGAAGAAAGGAAGAAGACAGGAACACCGATCACATGTCGGCTGCAAGATGCAGCAAACGTGAGTAGGGCTTGAGCCTACACACTTGTATAAATATATTAGGGTAAGTACATGAGGTACAAAGAGAGAAAAAGAATAAAAAATAAATTTCATAAGCAAAATAGAGCTGCCGCTGGATTGTCGTTCCGCCGCTGTGCCGGTGTCGATACCATCGACATACATGTCGATGGTATCGATAGAACATTGTTTTGCGCCTGTACAAATCTCGATACCATCGACATGTGTGTCAATAGTATCGACCGAGATGCAGGTGGCTTCAACTTGAACCTGAACTGATCTCGATACTATCGACAGAGTGTCGATAATATCGACCGGGATGCAGGTTGCTTCACACTCCCCCTCAAGCTGGAGAGTACACATCGTGTATGCCCAGCTTGCCGCAGAGTCTCTGAAAGATTGCTGATCCCAAAGGCTTTGTCAGGATATCTGCTAGTTGATCCTCAGATCTGACATATGGAGTCACAATAGTGTTGTCTTTTATTTGATCACGAATAAAATGGCAATCAACCTCTATGTGTTTTGTACGCTCATGAAAGATAGGATTCCTGGCAATGTGCATAGCAGATTGATTGTCACACTTGAGCTCCATAGAAGGTAGAAGAGAAATTTGAAATTCAGATAAAACAAATTTGACCCATTTTAGTTCACATCATGCATGGGCCATAGCACGATATTCAGCCTCAGTGCTAGATCTAGCAACCACATGTTGCTTCTTACTTTTCCATGTGATAAGATGATCATCTAGAAAGGTACAATAGCCTGATGTAGATCTCCTATCAGTATGATCACCAGCCCAATCAACATCTGAGAATCCTGTGAGAGACAGAGTAGATGGAGGTGCCTTTGGTCTAGAATATGAGATACCCTTACCAGGAGCACTTTTCAGATACCTCAGAATTCTGCAGACCGCTGTCCAGTGTGACTGTCGCGGAGAATGCATATATTGGCTGACCACGCCCACAACAAATGAAATATCAGGTCGGGTGACTGTTAGATATATTAACTTACCCACAATTCTCCTGTAATATGCTGGATCTTGATACTCAGCATCATCAACCACCTCTTTGATGTGATAATCCATTGGTGTAGATATTGGTTTAGATTCAGCCATGCCTGTCTCCTGTAACAAATCAAGCACATATTTCCTCTGAGATAAATTGACACCTGCATGAGATCTAAGCACTTCAATGCCTAGAAAGTATCTTAGTTTGCCCAGATCCTTTGTATGGAAGTGTTTTTGCAAACCCTCTTTGACACGAGATATTCCCATGGTGTCACTGCCAGTAATTACTATGTCATCAACATAAACAATAAGAATAATGGATCCACGAGAAGAACTGGAGTAAAATAAGGAATGATCAGTCATGGAGCGAGAAAAACCCATATGAAGAATAACTTCACTGAACTGGTCAAACCAAGCTCTAGGTGACTGTTTCAGCCCATATATAGCTTTTTTTAATTTGCATACTTTCTGACACTCCCCCTGAGCAACAAACCCAAAAGGTTGCTCCATATATACCTCTTCCTGTAGATCACCATGGAGAAAAGCATTTTTTACATCCAGCTGAAATAGTGGCCAATCAAAGGTAGTAGCAAGAGAAATAATGATCCGCACAGAATTCAGGCGAGCAACAGGAGAAAAGGTTTCAAAGAAGTCAACACCATAGGTTTGGGTGTAGCCCTTTGCAACCAATCTGGCTTTCAACCGTTCAACTGATCCATCCGGATTGTGCTTAATAGTGAAAACCCATCTACATCCCACTACTTTCTTTCCTGCAGGAAGATCAACCAGATCCCAAGTACCATTATTTAAGAGAGCTGACATCTCAAGTTGCATAGCCTGTGTTCTTCATAGCATCATAATGGTTTATTGGTATCGACACATAATCAATCCCAATAGCGAATGCACGGGCCTGCTTAGACACATGAGACAAACAACATACATTTGTAATAGGGTGTTTAATAGTACATGACCTAGTACCTTTCCGAACAACAATAGGAAGGTCGAGATCTGATGTCTCTGTAGGATTCTCTTGAGTAGAAGGCGATGATGAGGGCTCAAGGACTGGTGCCTCTACTTCTTCTGGATCCTTCCTGCCTCGCCTATGGTATACATGTGTGTAATGCTCAATGGTAGGTTTATCTCCTGCTTGTTCATTCGGGATAGAAGTAAAATCCGGAATGATAGGTGACACTCCCTCACTCTGCACCGATGGTGCCAGTCTCTCATTTTGTATTTTTGGTGGCTCTCCCTCTGTCAACTGCTCCCCCTTGCTCATAGCGTTGAAGAAATATGGAGTGGTCTCATGGAAAGTGACGTCCCTAGACACAAACATGCGGCGAAGACTAGGACAGTAACACTTGTATCCTTTGCTCGTATTAGAGTAACCCAGGAACAGTGTTTTAATGGACCTAGGAGACAACTTGTCGGCCTTAGGGTCAAAGTTATGGACAAAGGAAGTGCAACCAAACACTCTAAGAGGAATAGGATAGGGAGAGTCCATGGGGCGCAATACAGAAAAAGGGGTCTATCCTTGAAGAACAGAAGAAGGTTGCCTATTAATCAAGAAACAAGCCGTTAAAAGAGCTTCAGACTAAAACTTCTTGGGCACATTAGATTGAAACATAATAGATCGAGCAATATCAAGAAGATGGCGATTCTTCCTCTCTGCCACCCCATTTTGCTGAGGGGTGTGAGGACAAGATGTGCGGTGAATCATACCAACCGAGCTACAAAAATCAGACATCGCCTTCTGAACATACTCCAAAGCATTATCAGATTGAAGAATTTTTATATTGCAATCAAACTGGACTTTAATTTCAGTATGAAAATGTTTCACAATAGATAACACAAACTCTCTACTTTTAAGAAGATAGATCCATGTCATGCGTGAGAAATCATCGACAAAGGAGATAAAATAATGAAAACCATTATAACTCTGGTCTTTTACAGGACCCCACACATCACTATGCACTAACTCAAAGGGACAAGAAGCCCGCTTATTGACTCGACTGGGATAGGATAACCTATGGTGCTTTCCCAGTTGACATGACTGACACTCTAAGGAAGATAATTGGGACAACTCTGGTTTCAACTTCCGCAGGTTCTCCAAAGAAGGATGTTCATATTTGCAATGCCATAGTAAGGGGGAACCACTCAACAAGATAGATGGAGCAGGAGCAGGCATTTGGCGAGGTAGACTGTCACCGTTGAAAAGGTAGAGATCACCTTTCCTAGGTCCCCCACCAATCGTCTTCATACTCTTGAGATCCTGTAATATAAAACAAGAAGGTCCAAATATTACCCAACATTTTAGAGTGTCAATCAGTTTTGCAACAGAAAGAAGATTAAAAGGGAATTCAGGCACAAAGTGAACTGATTTAAGATCAATCTTGGGTGTTAGGGAGACAGATCCACTAGCTAAAACTCTTTTCACTGAACCATCTGCAGTATAATAGATTGGTGAGGAATAGATGAGTCAATAGTGGGGAGCAATCTCCTCATACTAGTCATATGTTGTGAGGCGCCAGAGTCAACCACCCAAGATGAGGATGAGCCAGATGCTATGAGAGATGTAGCCTGATTACCAGCTGTAGATGCCAGATTTGCCGATGAAGAAGATGATGATGACCCCATACTCATGTGTTGTGTCGTCTGAATGAACCGATCCTATTCTTCTTGGGTAAGAGTGATGTCGGTGCCAGAGGTAGTACCTACAGTTGTAGAGGATGAGAATCATGTGGTGGTGGCACAATGTGCTGCCCCCACAGGTGGTGCAGCAGGTCTTCCATGTTTCTTCCAACACTTCTCCACTGTATGTCCCAGTTTGTCACAAAAGGTACATTTCGGACGTGTCCCACGCCCTCTACCCATACCGGGTCGTCCTCCTCGTACCGCAGCAGCAACAGACGCATGAGATTCTCCAGAAGGTATATCAGAATCAAAGGAAGCAGACTCAAACAGAGATTGCTGGATCCTTGAATAAGCCTCTACAAGACTAGGTAGTTTATCAGTAGCCAGAATAACGCTCCGAGCGGAGCTACAAGCCGAGTTAAGCCCAGATAAGAATTTGGCTGTAACCAGATCATCTCTATCCTTTTATATGTTCAGCAACAATCACAGGATGATAATAACTTAGCTCTTGAGCAAGAGCCTGAATCGCCCCAAAATACTCCTCAAGAGATCGGTCACCATGTTTTTCAGCAAATAGACGATCATAGATCATAAACTGACGGAGAGCATTCTTCTCTTGAGAATAATGTTGCTTCACTGCGTCCCATATTTCCTTGGCCGTAGAGTAGAACATGAACCTTGCGGCGATTGCAGGTTCCATACTATTCCACATCCAAGTCTTCACAAGACTGTCATGTCGCTTCCATTCAGCATACCCTTCGTCAGTAGAAGCCTTGGGACCCGAGTCAACATGCCTTGCTCTGTCACGAGTCTCCAAGACGGTGTGGATGGCGTTCATCCATAGAAGATAATTTTTCCCGTTGAGTTTAATGGAGGCGATAGGTGACACCTCATTGTAGATCATAGGTGTCTTGATATCCTCCATTGTAGAACGGATTATATGACGGATTGATACACGTCAAAAGGAGTGTGGTGACGGAGAGATACACGTCACACACAGAAGAAAAACAAGGAGAAATGCGTTACTGACGCATTCACTGCCTCCAAAAGATCTTCCTAATCACACATGGAGGAGGTGTGACTAGGATGATGGCTGAGACAAAGCTAGTCCTCCGGTGGTGTTTTTAGATGATCGTTGGATCTCGATCACCTGAAGATCCTCAACCGCTTTGTGATAGTGGCTACGGTAGAGTTAGATATCTACCGCAGACCCAGGGCAGCGAACGGTGGTTCTACGCAGCCGGTGGATTACACCAAGTTGACGGGTGGGAAGCAGCCGACCGTCAAGGAGAGAGAGACCTGGAGAGATCCGCCGGAGAGAGAAAGGAGAAACCCTAGATCGATCTCCGCTCTGATACCATGTAAGAAGAAATGAAGAAAGGAAGAAGACAGGAACACCGATCACATGTCGGCTGCAAGATGCAGCAAACATGAGTAGGGCTTGAGCCTACACACTTGTATATATATATTAGGGTAAGTACATGAGGTACAAAGAGAGAAAAAGAATAAAAAATAATTTTCATAAGCAAAATAGAGCTGCCGTTGGATTATCGTTCCACCGCTGTGCCGGTGTCGATCCATCGACATACATGTCGATGGTATCGACAGAACATTGTCTTGCGCCTGAACCAATCTCGATACCATCGACATGTGTGTCGATAGTATCGACCGAGATGCTGGTGGCTTCAACTTGAACCTGAACTGATCTCGATACTATCGACAGAATGTCGATAGTATCGACCGGGATGCAGGTTGCTTCACAAGATTGTTATTTCTAATATAGAGGATATGATAAGTTCCTTCTTTTCTTGAAGTTACCTCTTTCATTCCAATCACGTGCTAATCTTGAAATGGAAACTAGTATAGTTCATCTATACTTGTGTATGATAACTCAAATCTATAAGGATATTGCATACAGAATAATGCATATGTATTAGCTTACATGATAGAAATGATGTCATTAATGCGGAAATATATTGAGCTGTATCGTCTTCTTAATGATAACTATGCCAATCTGAAGCTGTAATGACTTTGACGAAGGATGGCCAAAATAGATACCTTAGCAAAGTAATTAGAAAATATTGTTATTTACATTATACAAGGACATGCCATGACTGCATAAAATGTAAATATGAAATGTTAATGTTCAACGAAGTTAATCAACTGATAGGGATAAGGAAATTTGTTAGTAACGAAATACTATATTCAGCAATATCTAGCAAACTAATAAGAATCTCATACTTAGTTAAGATTGGATTGCTTATCATAAAACACAATTGAACAAAGGTCAACAGAAGTAGATATAAATACAAAAACTACCCCAAGTTAATAGTAAACATGCAAACAATGTGATGTATCACCTCCTAATATGCGGTCTCTGTTATTTCTTTTTGTCATGCTTTTCTTATATATTTTAATTGGCATCCATTTATGTAATGATTGTTTCAATATTGTGATTTTCTATTATAATGATTATCAGACCTTGGGTGATACCGGAGAGGAAATTTAGTTATGGATCAATGGCTTGCTCACTCTCAAAATTTCAGGTTTGTTAGATGGGAAGTCAAGAGTAATTTTCATAAATACTTGTCATGGTCCAAAATTTTGATCAATGAAAATTTGCAGATCCATTCTAGAATTAATAGTGATGAAAGCAGGAATGACACACACCTGGTTCGTAAAGGAAGCAAGGAATTTGAGAAAGCCGAGCAACTGCATGACGTGTTTTTGGAATTTCATAAACACGTGCAAGGTCTACACCGGGCACTGAAAGTGAAAGAAAGAATGATTTTTCAATCTTGAGGTGGAACATTGACGTTGAACTTCTCATGTTGTTTTGACTTAGCCTTTTTCCTTAAAATATAGCAGCTTTCACAGTGAGCTATTATTGCCGATCATTATTATTGGCTGTAGGATTATTTATTCTAGCACTTTTAGAGCATCTCATATTGGAAATATGTTTATAGTCACGGTACCGTATTTAAACCATCATTGTTAGTTGTACAATTGCTAAAGATGAATATTCCAAACCTTATACTAATGGCTATTGAGTAACTTTTTTGTTTGTTTCAAATCTAAAATGGTTTGAAAGAAACTTGCTCGGCGACACTAAGATGCAATATGTACCTTTACTCTCTTGGAGCAACTACGGTGCAAGATGTACCTTTACTTTATTGAGTCTTATCACTACCATTGTGTGATTTTATTTGCCAAGCAACTACAATGCAATATGAACCTTTACTTACATCACGTTACTACCATTTTGTATGCTCTTTTTGCTTTTAGCTCTCATCGTCAATGTATCTATGACGCCTTGTGCCACAAACCAACAAGATAACTCCAAACTAATGTGGAAACAAAACTAAACAAGCGGATTACCATAAAACATTGAAATTACAACCGATTTCATTAAGCACCAAAGTTGCAAAAAGCTTTACATATAAGTCCCCAAAGATCGCAGGGTACTTACATCAAATTGTTCTGATCACATATGTCATCATCTTTGCTACAAGAAAACATGTTCCAAATACATATATACATGAACATTAGCTATATATGGACATCAAAGGGGGCACACGAGCCAAAAATACGTATTGATAGCATCTCTACAAAACACACCCAAAAATCATTCTAAAAATATGAGTGTACATGGACGACTCTAGGACTCTACACCACAAGACTAGCAGCACATACGACCTTGTCTGCTATTGTTCTTGTTGTTGTTTTGCCCTAGCTGCACGATCTCTACCTTTTCGTGTATGTCCACCTAAAAGATGTGGAGAAACTCATGAGTTGAGATCCAAATCTTAGCGGGAGATATCACTCTCCACCAGAAGTAACTACATTTATGTTAAGCATATTCAGCTAATGGCATCAACAAAGCAATTATTATCATCTAATAGTTCAAAAGGAATTTGAAGAATATGTATGTTTACTATCAACTATACTGTACAAAAGTAAAGCAACGTCTCATCCAATATTTTCATATTTGATCCTAAGCAAGTATACTACACGATTGATTACATGTTTTGTTATGTCCTGAGGATTTGAGTCATACCACACAAATTCAATCGACTGCCACTAAATCGAGATAGATGTCATACAAGGTCAATGGAAGAGTCGGAATCCACGACCTCACCAAACCTCGCGGTTAGTACACAAGTACACCGCAGAGACATACCATTCAACTGCAACCAACGACATATAGTTAGACTGTGAAAGTCCTAGCCCACCTTGGTACAAGTCACGACGCTAGTAAAACTGAGCTACGGCCCACAGCCGCACTCCTGTCAGGGTATGGCCCACAACATCCTGTGAAACCTCATAAGCATCAAATCACTGAGCTACGGCCTGCAGTCGCACTCCTATCAGGGTATGGCCCGCAACCAATCATGTGAATGCATATACTCAACAATATATGACTTCAAGCTTTCTCTAGGGGAAAGCCCGTTTCACCATCCACCAAGTGTTGACACTGAGATTGATCTATGGCACATGGCAAATTACGGGAATAATTTTTACTTGATTAGTTAGGTCAATTAGGCATCTTTTAACATCAATCAAGTTATGAGGTATAAAGTCCAAAAAAAATCTACAAAGATAAGGCATAATACACTCCAGAAAATATAAGCGTGTAGGGTGTGAACTTGTCACAGTATCATCACCTGATGCATGTATCACTACCATTCACTACATCACCAATACCAACCTCACATACTATGGGATATCAATCCTTTAGCTCATCATTGGGAAGTGTCATCTCATAATAGGAAATAAGCTATTGTCAAGTCATAAAACCCATTCACATCATTCCTGCATCACAACTGCCTCAACATGCCTCGTGAAGGAGCATTCAACCTATTTCATATCATAGTCACCATAGCATACACTAGCTATGATTATCAAGCTCATAACACCTACATGGTTAGAAGTTCATAAACAAGATATATAACATCACACACCATTGGTTATTCCATGAAAGAGAAACAATCATGATCATTGAACATTATTATGGTTAGGGTTCCTTTTTATCCGATTAGGGTTTACAAAGTCAGGTTCAACCATCAACCCTGGATTCACCATCTCCCATCATCTTGGGGTGTATTAAAATTAAGGAACATCATTAGAGTTGATTTGATATTAATCCAAACAACATATATATAGCTTATACATTACTCATATGAGTAACATTAGGTATCCAAGCATGCCTATCAACCATTTATCATTCTCATGTCGCGACCACTTATCATCCTCATGTCTCGACCATCTATAATACTAGGTCCCGACTACTACACCTAGATCATGTCACGACCGCGACACTGCACATCACTCAGTTACTAGACTTGGTGGCCAAACCTAGGTTAAATTAAATCCAAGACATCTAATCATGATTGATAAAAAAGTTGGCATTGTCATTTAACCTAATTTCCAACAAAGTTTCAGATCATAGAAACCCCTAGAAAGAATATAAAATATAGGAAATACCAAATAATATCATAAAAAAATGTGTTGGATCTTTATTACGCCACCGATTTACCCAAATTGTTGTTACAAAGACTGTAAAGGTTTCAAGACCTTTAATTAATTCTATTTTTAGCTAAAAATTAAAGAAATTAGTATTCATCGTTGGAAAATCATGAAATTTGACATGATGAATCGATAATTAATTTGTTTTGGTGTTGCTATACTTGATTTATGATGTATTAAAACTCTAAAAATGACTTTTAGATATACTAAGATGGTAAAGCATGTAGTATGATCTAAACTTGACTTATTTTTATGATATTAGCCAAAAAGTGGAACTCTAAACTCCCACTTTAGAATGAACTACATGGCCCGAAACAACTCTTATTTAAACAAAATGAAAATAAAACCCCGACTTTGGTCCAAATACCCTAATTCAAACATCACGAGCACGTTGATGGCATGTATCCCTGCAACTTTTTACAAGGTGATCTATCATCAAGATTAGTTGACCTCTATCCAAGACCTAAATTGTATGTGGGTTTAACTATATCAATATGATTTCTTAGATGAATAATATGCTACATCTTTACCTTTTATATTGAATTCCATGCCATCTAATATGATCGATGTAATAAATGATATGCTACATACCACATGGAACATGATTGAACAAATGACTTGTAGTAACTAAGGTGCACATTGTGTCTTTATTGAGGGGACTAGGAACAATGTATCATTAGCACCCCCCCGAGGCTATAGGTGTAAGGGAATTGCCTGAGAACTGGGTTCAAGGGGTGTGCCCATTTATTTTTGCAACTAGTCCACCCAACTACTACAAGGTGATTCAATATGATTACAATAGAAGTTTGTCTTGTTGAAGTAATTTTACGTCACTTTATATTGCAAAACTTACTTATATATGCAAAGCTATGTACCTTTCTCCCCCCGTATCAACACCTTGCGTGTTGGCCCGTGTATTTTTTTTTTAATTTATAGCAAGGAACAATAAAAGCAAGTACAATCATCATCTTCTAAGCCTCAATCTCAACCATGTTGGGGTCGACTACATGGATCCTTTTTTCCAATCAACCTTCTTATAGGTCTTACTCCGATCAAGATGTAAAGATTCAAAATCTATCCTTTATAAGCCCTTCCCAAGTTGATTTAGGTCTGCCTTTACTTCTTTTAATAGTGGTCGACCAATAACCTTGCTTCGAATAGGTATGTCTGTCAGTTTGCATTGCACAAATGCATATCATCTTAGACACCCCTGATGCAACTTGTCCTTAGTACACCCCCCACTTTGTTCCTGATATAGTCATTGCTTGAATGATCTCTTCTTGTCTTCCCCCAAATAAAAGTGGAGAAAAGTGCCTAGAACTCTCTAAGTAACATGTGCACAGTTTTGTATCCTATTTCTTTAAACATATTTATCTTATAGAAACTTTTATAATTCATGGAGTAGGTTGTTGAAATCATGTACATATGTAATCTCATGTCTTCCTAGAGCATCTTTCCTTGTGAATAGAATATTTATGCAAAGTTTTGTCAATGTAAATTGATTGTTTTATTCTAATAAGTATTTGATTTATGCAACAAATAGTGGCCAAACTTCCCTAGTTAAACATTAATATACGCTTAATGGTTGGAGTGCCCACATATCCTAGGTTGATTTCTCTAAGTGTAAGTAGTTCGAATTGGCATTGTTATTGTTGGTAATAGAATGATACTTCGTAATTCACAACTAGAATAAGCATGACATTCTTCTATTATGTGAGTCTTAGGTGGTCCAAATTTGGGGTTATAAAGAGTGGAAATATCTACGAATATCACTTCCCAAGGATTCCAAGCGTATATCTTCAAGTTACTTCCATATGAGGTTCACCAGTTGCAATTAAGGCTTACTTGGTTGAAGCTCTCATATCCCATAGGTGGATACAATTAGCATAAGAATGCCTTCTCTATACATTTCTTCTACTCTTCAATTTTGAGGAGATATGATGTGTGCATTGTCGACACCCTCTCCCTATATTATTAAAAAGGCTCACATACCATCTGGCCTCCCTGCTTTAGCTTCTCCCTTATGAAAAAAGAGATTACAAAGATAGAACTTAGATATTTTCTACTTATATGACCCATATCAGTGTTTTGTAACCAGACCTGACCAGATGATCAGACCAGTCTGACTAATGAACTGACAGTTGATCATTCTAAAAGCCTACATATCTTCTTTTCTATTACAATCATTCAGAAACACATTCCAATCATTCAGAAACACGATCCAACCAATTGATTGGAATCAAAATAGTGGTTCAATTTAAAAAAGAAAACATAAAATAAACTCTTGAACCACTTAACTTCTTACACACCCAACAACCATCGGTGTTTCTAACGTCGTACAAGAAAAAAAGCAAATTCTATGTAGAACCCTTGCCATGTATATATAAACACGTGTATATATATGCCAGATTTAACTGGCATGACAGTTAATTACCTTGTGCTATGGTGACCGATTCAATTTTTCCTAGTTTAAACTTTTGATGAGATCATGCTGACAACATTTCTGGTCCAAGCATTTCAATAACTCCAATTCAATCCGGATCGATCTAGTCCAAGTCAACACTAGTCTTTCTGAAAAAATTAACTCATACTCTTAAAAGAAGAAATCATCGTAACAATCCCTCAATATCCAAATCATTTTGTTCATCTCTTATACAAGTGAAGATGCTTCTTCATTGTTTCATCCTTTAGTTTGTGGGGAGTGTTCATATCAATTTAAACCTTAGGATGATGTTTCATCATTGCACACTTGTACTTCATATATGTTCCTTCTAGGACATGTGGCTCATGGATTCTAAGTCCATTGGGATTGTCTATAATTTAACTCAATCAAATAGGATAACAAATCGTTTGTTTTTTAGTCTCGAGTTCATTTTCTAAAATGTAGTAAACATCATTCAAACCCGTGTGCCAACGATCAACTCAACCTCCTTTATGATTTTTTCTTCCGAAAATGTACTTTATTTGAGTATCATTTACATAATGAACATTTTTAGTACCATGTGTCAGGAAAACTCAACACGCACATCCATTTAAACATGATATACCAAAGACATTGTAACACCCCTCACCTGAGTTTTGGGGTAACTCTAATTGATTTGGCTCAATCATGTGCTCAAAATCTTGCTCTAATCTTTTGAGATGTAATTAGGGATTGTGGAGAGCTTAAGTTTCAAGTTTGAGCTTGTTAGGATGTTGTTTGTGCTTTATGTGATAGTTTTGGTTTAAGTTGCAATTTATATGTGCAATTTGTCACCTCTAGAGTGTCCCTTCTCTTTCGTGACATCATCTATAGGATAGAGAATGAAGTGGGCACTTTGTTTGCGCCTTGGTTGAGGAGTGTCACCCTTAGTGGTGATTAGGGTTCATACGAGTGTCTCGACTGATGTTTATATAGTGTGTTGTCTCGACCTAGGTCGAGACCTAGGGTTGGTTTGGTGGGCGTCACAGTCGCGACACCCCCTCTAGGTGTTAGAGTCATGACCTAGGCGGTCTTGGGTGGTCTTGGGCCGAGATGGTTGCCTTCTTGTTAGATGTCTCGATCTGGGATGTGTGGAGATCTCTTGTCTCAACCTAGTGGTGATGGATGGTGCTTTTTGCGACCATGGAGGGTCACGACCGCGACCATGGTGGGTGACCAAGGTGGTCAAGACTCAACCTAGAGTGTATCACCATGTCTTTCATGTTAGGCTAAAGTGGTTGCATGTTGGTCTTTTTAGTGGACAACATCCCGACTGGTCACCCATCCTAGTACTACTCCAAGATGAGCACACTTAACTATGGAGTTCTTTAGAGATGGGCTCCCTGAAAAGGAGGTGCATCTTGGTGATATGGGTAGTCCAATCGTTCCTTTTAATAGTGTTTTATCTGAGGCCTCAAATCTTGGGATGTTATAATCTCCCCCACGACTGGCCCCACAGACCACCACTAGCCTTAACTGTGCACTTTGTCCACAATGACGCGCAAGCCAGGATCAACATCCCGACTGGTCACCCATCCTAGTACTACTCCAAGTTGAGCACGCTTAACTATGGAGTTCTTTAGAGATGGGCTCCCTGAAAAGGAGGTGCACCTTGGTGATATGGGTAGTCCAATCGTTCCTTTTAATAGTGTTTTATCTGAGTCCTCAAATCCTGGGATGTTACAATCTCCCCCACTTAGACTCTTGACGTCCTCATCAAGGCTCAAATATAAGGCCTCATAATCTCTATTTGTAATGACCCGGGCCCACTGCCCAAGGCTCTAGTAGAGTTTCAGGAATGACGACTGGCCCTACAAACCACCACTAGCCTTAACTATATGCTTTGTCCACACTGACGCACAAGCCAAGATCAACTTCCCGACTGGTCACCCATCCTAGTACTACTCCAAGCTGAGCACGCTTAACTATGGAGTTCTTTAGTGATGGGCTCCTGGAAAAGGAGGTGCACCTTGGTGATATGGGTAGTCCAATCATTCCTTTTAAGATCATGTTATACGAGGCCTCAAATCCTAAGATGTTACAATCTCCCCCACTTAGACTGTTGACGTCCTCGTCAAGGCTCAACTATATGGCCTCATAATCTGACCCCATTTCAGTGCGGACCCACAATGGCCCATGGACACCCAGCTCCCGATCACGGAATACTAGCGCAAGGGTGGCTACGTCAACCATGGACAACCCTTTCCTACATGCCTAGACCGCACGGCTCAAGACTGGCATGCCGCATGCCCATGCGGGCCCCACCTACTAGAGGGGTTATGGCTCTGATACCATTTGTAATGACTGGGGCCCACTGCCCAAGGCTCTAGTAGAGTTTCAAGAATGACAACTGGACCCACAAACAACCACTAGCCTTAACTGTGCACTTTGTCCACACTGACGCACAAGCCAAGATCAACTTCCCGACTGGTCACCCATCCTAGTACTACTCCAAGCTGAGCACGCTTAACTATGGAGTTCTTTAGTGATGGGCTCCTGGAAAAGGAGGTGCACCTTGGTGATATGGGTAGTCCAATCATTCCTTTTAAGATCATGTTATCCGAGGCCTCAAATCCTGGGATGTTACATTACCTCCATACATTCCTACCTATCCTCTCAGATCGAGCAAGAATGCAGAAAACATGCATATAAAGTGGCCAGCAATACATGCAAGAGATAAATAAACTAGTACATTCATGGTAGAAAAACAAGAAGCATAGTATTTAGTATGAAATCACTTATTCCATACATGCTATGACATGGGAGCTACTCTCCCATGCCCAAGAAAAAGAGAATTACTCGTCCATAACCATGACTTGCAGATTTGTTACAGAAAATTCAGTTCTAACCATGATCTAGAGGAGGAAAAACAAAGAGATCTGAAGTTGTAACCACAAGAAGGTGGAATTCCGGCTTGGGGACAAAATTCTCCTTCTCTAACTGCTCCAAAATGTACTAGCTCCTTTCCCAAGAAGCTGCACGGAGTTGGGGAAGCTTGGCTGCAGCTTGGAGAAGACAATGGAGAAGAAGAGAAGAAGAAATGGTTTCTTTTTATAGGAAACCACCTTAGATCTCTCCCAAAATTTCCCTCCTCTATTTTCCTCTGGCTTGGGATGAGAAAAACCTTTTAAAATGACCCAACATAACTGTTCCTTCTGTTCCCTCCTTCATTAAAACACAAATTCATATTTTTCAAATTTCCAAAACTGCCAGGTGCACGCCATCCACCAACACTGACGGGTTTCTCTAGGTTGAACTACACACGGCATGCGCATAAGCAATGCACGTTGTGCGTCTTTCCAAAAGTTTTCTTGGTTACTTAACGCTCCAGGTGCACGCCGTGCACATGTTTTTCTGTACGTTTCTAGGAACTCGCACGTAGTGTTTGAGGCCCGAATACGCCATGCATTCTGTTGTTTTGGGTGAAACGAAACTTCTTCTAAGTGATGCACACCGTGCATTTGTCCTGCACACCGTGCATTCTGCTGTTTTAGTAGAATTAAGCTCTGAAATCAGTTCTTTTGGGACATATCTGCAATGTAAGTTATGTGATAAGTAAAGTAACAAAAAGATGGCAAAAGTAATATGTAAAGAGGCTAAATAAAATCAGAATGAACCAAATTTGTGAGTGATAGTATGTGAAAAGATGATGTAGAATTCACACAACATTAATCATAGTTGAATTCTTAATTAAGTTTTGAACTCAAATTATTAAGATTTGTCTCTTATTTGACTAGATTCAAATATTGATTGCCCTAATTTGCAATTTTATGTACTTTCATGGAATAATGTGTAAACCCAACACAATTGGGGATCTAGTTGAAATCTAAGTTTGAATGATACAATTACATGTACTTTTTCATATCCATGCTTATTTTTTTAGTCTTTTATATGTTTTATTATTAGGTTTGAATGAGGTTCAATCCTTGGTTTTAAACTTAGTAGTGTGACGATCACATTGTCTTGGTTGAACCATGAGGACAATAGTGTATAGCCTTCAAACCCTTGATAGATTGTCTATAAAACATCATATGGGTTCTTAGGTATTGAGTCTCCCTCATGACTATATCCTTGATTGGTGGGTGTGAGGTTTAGGGTCAATAGGTTGGCTTGAATGAATACCTCGATAGGTTGTTTTCTGCCTCTCCATAGACTCACCTTTGAACCTACATAGGGCAAGGTGTGAGCTTTGATATCTCCACACAGGATGATTCTTGATAGACCTAGTAGTTTATGGGACTCATTATGGAATGAGCCTCAATAAGATGAGTGAAACGTTGATAGGTTTGTGTGTGGCTCTCGATAGGTTTGTGACAGTGTGCATATTTATACCTAACCCTTCTATAGCTCAATATGTTTAGGGTTTAGATTAAATATATAAATGGTTGGTGACCTTCAATACACCTTTAGTGGTTGACCATTTATAGGGCCTACCTTAATACCCATCTAGGGTATACACCTTGACATCTCTTGTACTTTCTAACCCCCCGATAACTTGTTAAATGTGAGGCTAGTTTATATTGTTGACCCATACTTCTATGTATACCCAAAACCCTAAGCCCTTGAGCCTCATTTATCTATTGAGATACTTTTTGCAAACAATTAGGAGGAGATTAGGAGCCTCAATGCCCTATTTGGAGGTCGATAGCTTCAATCAAGTGATTACATGCACTTGCGTGCTAAGTATGCAACCATCCTAGGTGGTTTCTAGCTTCCATAGATTTTCCTACCACATACATGTAAGTTATTCTCTCTATGCTCATTTCCCATAGATTTCCCTCTCATATCAAACCTTGATCCAATATCCTTGAGTTTCCATCGTGGAAATTAGCTCATCAAATTGAATCACCTTATTTCTCTCCCATTTTTTCCTAGATTGCTTGACCTGGGTTAGAGGGAGCACCCTAGAGCTTGAGTGGATGTTTTCAACACGGACAGAATGCAATGTTGGAGTTTTTTTTCTTTGGACGTTCTCTTCATCAGCCTATGCAAGTGATATAACTATTTCATGCATTTCTTGCCTACATGCACATGTAAACACAAAGTTTCTCATTTGTGCCCCAACATGGCCTTTTATGCCCTAGTTGTGTATCTAGCATAATATTCACATACTCATGACTTCTAATCTAAAATTGTGTTTAATGTCTTAATATTGTCATATAGTAGATGTGCAAAGTTTTAGGTAGATATGAAATCCCTAGATGTACTTAGCCTTGATGTGGCTTATAGAATGATTTAGGCCTTGTTGTGGCGTAGATCGGTGAATTGGACCTTGCTATTGCTAAGGATGGTCGCTTGTAACTTGATTGGATACTTAGAAAGTATTTGATACATTTTATATCATTGAAAGTTGTTATACATGATTAACTCTACAATAGAAACTCTAGGTCTTGTTTGTAACTCAATTGATGCATTTAATATTTAGAATTGACCTAATTAATCAAGTGTAACCTACATCATATAATAACCTCATACCATAGGAACTATCCCAGTGTTTGGAATTTGAGATAATGAAAATGTTTCCTTGTAGTGATTTTGTATTGTGAGAAGGAACCCAGAGTCATATACTTTTGAGTATATGCAGGTGATTGGAGGTTATGTTATCCATCATCCAATATGATTATGTGAATGAGCATGGTTGAGACCATAGCTCCAATGATAAGTGAAAATTTGGAATGTGATATATAGTCACAAGGGTTTTATACCCATATATATATGTATATATATATGTATATATATATATATATATATATATATATATATATATATATATATATATATATATATATATATATATATATATATATATATATATATATATATATATATATATATATGAATGCCTAAGTACCCAGGTGTACCTAATAATTATGGACCAAACTTGAAGCATTCCACGAATAGGCCAAACTTTGAGAACACTACTCTTGCTAGACTCAAACCGACTGAAGTAGGTGGGGTCTTACCGAGTCCAGTAGTCGTAAAGACCTGTAACAGTGACTAGGTTATTTCACAATCACTATTCTATGGATTGACTTGGTATATCTCAAACCAAACAGGGGTTACTCTTAAAATCATTGATGTAGTATACCGATTTAGAGTTTACTTGACAAATTCACTTTACAATATTGTATTGCGCTCTAACTCCTGCAAATTAGTTACTTGTCATTTCTTGTTCTGCACTTACTTCCATCTCATACTTGGTAGATATTATTACTACCTCTTATGTTCTACTCTTATTTATTCAGTTATCTTGTTATCTTGTTAGTAATAATTGTTACCAGTTGTTATATGATATCACTAGGATGTGGATCTCACCTCGTGGTTATCCACACATTGTAGGTGACTAGCACTATAACACCAACCTTGGTTGAGAGGAGCCTTTCCTTAGAGGACACTATATATCTTGGAGGTTGGTGTTGGTGTATTTATTTGTGCCTAGAGTTATCCATGTACTCTCAGGTCTGGGAAGGGTGGATTTGAATTAGATGTGCCCATGCCATGTGTTTTTTCTTGCATATCTTGTATATATGCATATCTTGTAACTATGATGATCATATACCTTTGTATACATGTGGCATAACTTGTCACAAAACAATATGTTTTAAATATAACTTGATAAAAATGAATGGAAGTTGGGACTTTGTGCAATCTTTTATAGTATGTAATAAAAAATTTACTTAGTGTTTTTTGTAATATGTTAGTAGATATAACTAGATAAAAGTCATTGGAAGAAAAACGGGTTCTACTCAAAGTCAGCTCCCTAAAACTTCCAGAGAAGGCAGGAAAGGGAGGAAGCAAGAGCGAAGCGGTAGCGAGTGAACCTTAGGTGAGGGGCACGAGTGCTGCTCTATCTAATTGCCCACCCTTTACAAGTTTGATTTCTATATTTTCATTATTATTATTCCATTTATACTAATAGTCATTGAATAGATTATCAGCCAAAAGAAAAAAAAGGATATTGAAGAAAATTATACACCTAGGCACTTTTTTACTAATTTCTTCACATCAAAAACAAAAAAAACTAGAGAAAACATGTAATAGCGAATTCAAAATTTTACCCAAGCATCCCCCATGGGTTCTATACCCGACGCTCGACCGATAGAGGAAGAATGGAATTAAGTTGACAAATTAGATCTGAAGAGTGAGACTCTGATTCCACCTTGGAAAAGGGCTAAGTTGTCAGGACTCTTTATTGCCGTCGAAGTATAGGCGGTTTTCGCAAGCCATGCTCGAAGCCTATTCCCTCAACCCGTTCCAAAAAAATGGGGTTGCGAGTTATAAGTTTTTGATAATGGGCCTTTGTGCAATCTTGTAAAAAAAGGAATCAAAATTTTATTTAGCGTTTTCTATAATATGTTAGTAGAGGTGGTTGATTAGCACAATAATGGTTTTGCAATAATATCTATCTTGTCTGCCGGGTTCTCACAATTTTGGACTGATTTCATATTATTTCTTGAAGATATCAAGATATGCACACTACACAGAAATCTAAGACCAAGCTCATAAAGAGATGGATCTGAGGTGGAGGAGAATATGAAGAGAATGTATGTGATTAAAAAAGGCTTGGTGTGATATTGTAGACACACTCCATGCCAAATATAACAATGATAGGTTAGACCAAATATTAGGCAACAAAGTATGTCTTCATCAAGACGTGACTTGTCCATCATCAAGGTTTTATTATAAAGCACTATATGCGGCATGTTGTGTCTTGTGCCACTAACTCTAAGAACTTCTTCAATGAAAACAAAGCAGTGAGATGGTTGTGTTGAGCCTTGGACACACCGCGGTAGCTTCCCAATGGTAAACTTTTTTTGTTTTACGTGGTCAGAGTAGGCAACGGAAATAAAATTTCACTTGACCATAAACCCATAACCAACAGATCGCATCAACATCTATGTAATGGGTAGGATGGTTTTAGCAAGTTAACTGGTCATGAGGCTTGATCAGTGACTATACCTTGGAGCAAGTGCAGTCTTCAACCACCAATCTTCGATGGCGTCTGTGCATCTCCTGGTCTTGACCCAGACTGCGGTTGACCGTCATCCTCCTAAGTGGCAGAAGTCTCCCGCCTCTATAGATAGTCCACATGGACTACCGAGAACTTTAGTCATCCTAAAGAATTGACTAGAAGGAGTTGTACCCTTTTGTTGGCGTACTAGTCACCAACACACTCTCCCACAACCAGTCGCTTTTTTGTAGTTGTCTTTCCCTCACTGTTCCTCCCTAGATGGGTAGAACTTGCTTAGGCTCTCGCAGTTACCACAACCAGAGAGGACATCAACATTGTAGAGCAACTGATGTTCTCAGTTGTGTGTCTCTGGAGAAGCCCCATGTACCCCTCTATTTATAATATAGGGTAGGGTCAGGGTTCCCAGTCTGTGTGGGAGTAGAAGGGTCCAGAATTTTTATGAACAATTTACACTGCGACAGGCAAACCGGTCATTTCATAATTGAAATGGTCATTTGGCAAGGTGAGACGATCGACTCACTAGTGAATCGGTCAGTTGGGAGTGTGAACCGATCGGTTCACCCAGTAAATCGGTCGTTTCACTTCCGAGACCTGTCTGCAATTGACTTTCCTTGTTCATTTCTAATTAAAGCAAAGATTAATTCTTGTCCCAATCGAATTGAACAAGTGAAATGAAAAACATTTCTCACAAATCAGGACAACTCAACAATGCTCATTTGGTCCAGTTGAACTGTTTGGTTCACCAGAGTGAACCAGTCATCTCATTGACCATGAGCCGATCGATTCACCTAGTGAACCGGTCAGTTGGTGGTCCAGATTGTGCATAACACAATCAATTCAATTCTCAATCAATCTAACACTCTAATAATTTGGTTTGGCACTTGAACTTGATGATTCTGAGTCAAGTCTATTGATTGAATGTTTGATTGAGTACCTAAACACTTTAGTAATCAATCCAAACATCATTCATGGATAAACTCCTCTTCTAGGTTAATCCTTTGCGTGTAACCCCATAGGTCCCATTTCACATTGGCAGTGAATGTCTATAACTAACTTATGACATCACAAGCAAAGAGTGGTACCTAGTCGCACATCAGTGCTACCAAAGTAAAAAGGAAAGTTAGAGAACAACTTTCAATCCTACAGTCTGTGATTGGTGTTCCAGTGAATGCATAATTCCTTTGTCTCTGATATCCTGAATGAACTTAAGGCATGGAGTTGTCATCCTTTCAATGTTCATTCATGTTTCTTGAACTAGAGCAGACTGTCTGAGATATGTGTGACATCAATATCATATATTAATTCACATGTGCATGTGCATGCCTTTCTCAATCTTGCTTATCAAGTGGCCTGGACATCATACTCCCTTAGGAGGGAAAAATCTAATATATATCACTCATAGTCTATCTCATGTGTCAAAGCAACCCAATCATCACCGTTATAACAACCCATGTTTTAGGACTGTGTTTGATGATGTCAAAGTGTACCCAATCACATTCGATGAGTGCAGTGATTTCATGTCTAAGAATCACAATCACCACCATCACTATGAGAGATGATTCTGACTTCCATATCATTGTTCCATGTGTCTCTCTCATGGTGGATCTATCTGATACACTATTCTCTAACATGTATCTATGTTCTTGATTTGATATCATATATCATGACTAATGAGATATTGTGATCAACCAACACACACTCTAGTCTTGATGTGTCATTGTTGTTTATCAACCTTTCACAATGGCATCCAACTAGGGACATAACAAGAATGTACATACTCTTAGCATCTGTATGGTTATATTGTTCAGGTCCTTAACCTGAAGACGTACGTCATTGAGTATTGTCATTCTTTAGACATTAATTCTGTTCCATCATATATCTCATAATTGATTGAGCTGGAATAAATTGGAAGATTTCCTTTGATATTTATCAAATCAATCAAAACATATGCCAATCCAATCATCATATGATTGGCTCTCTGGGCATACATACCAATAGAGTCCCATTTGCACTTAGTTCCAATCACCTTCGAATCATTTTCTTAGTGATCTCTACACATGGCCCACATGTTTCTGTTGTGCTAGTGCTAATCCAGTGAGTTAGCAACATTTTGCTTTAGTCGGTATATTGCATGTTTCACATCTCCTCATTGTATGACATTTCATATGAGATGGGGTTGCCATAATATGCTATCTGATATTCCTTGCCTAACAATTAGCTCCATAGTTTGACTTAGTATTTCTACTTTGTCATCAATGGTTGGAACATCTATAAGTTCATATGTATGAACTTATAGAACCATACAGTATCCATTAGTGTTCATAACACAAGGATACTCGACATTCCTTTTAGAATTAAATAGCCTTTTAATTTTACTCAAAACATTTCCACTTAACAACTCTTGTTCACTTTACAATTGAATATAACTTTTATATTTTATATTTTTGTGATCATTTTTCTGTCATTTTTCAAGCTTGCATCAGTGTAACTCATTTACACTCAACTCTTCCTTTTATTACCATATAACTAATCCTTTAATACTTCACAAGTACTTAAATAAGTTCTTTATGGTATTCTAGTAACTCTTACTAGAAGTAGACATACATCCACTCATCATGTCCATTACATACAAGATAACTAGATGACCATATCATATTGTCATGTCTAATACATACAAGATGATGAATGTATATATATTTTCTTATCATGTCCGATACATACAAGATAATGGGATGATTACATACATGATAGATCCAATTGTGAATGCATAAGGAATCTATCTATGTGTTCCTATTCTTCTCAAGAATTTGGGACACTAGGCATCTTAGAGACTACTCCATGTAATATGGACAAGTTTTCTCCCACTGAATCTTTGCATACTGAACCCTTCAACAAAGACTGCCAATGTATGCTCTCTCTTTATCATGTCAAGAGACTTTCAAGAACTATCTCTATATGTCTCTATTCCTATCACATGGGACATTTCTCTTTATTTCTTTAAAGATGATATTTCCACACCAGTTTCCTTTTATTCCTCATCATCATGTGGAATATAAATACGCTCCCACTAAATCTTTGTAATCACAGATCCCTTCTTTATTTCAATATATCAATCAAACCTTTTGACTATATAATCAAAGTAAAGACTCCAGTTCTGAGGAGCTTGTATTTAATCAATCATATTGATTAAACTGTTGTAACTTATATACTGCATTTGGAATAACGGAATTACAAAACCCTTCAGGTTGTATCACATACACAGCCTCATGTTATTCCTACTAGGAATGCAGTTTTAATATCCATATTACAAATTTCGTAGTCTTTAATTTCCAATAGCAAGCATGGTCCTTTATGGCCTATAGTCACTGCAATTGGTTAAATAAATCAGGTTCAACACCTTGAACTCACCTAAATTTATCTCAACCAATCAGCTCTTCAAATGTCATCCATGTCAGTCTTAACTCTTAAGACCCAATTGCACTTTATGGGTTTTATCCCTATAAGTGCTACCATTAAGGTCATACCTTATTTGGTTCACATGGAAGTCATTTTGGATCTTATGGCTTCAAGCCATAACTCAAAATCTAGTTCCTCAACATCATCTAGATAGATTATTGGCTCATCATCATATGACCAATTCATCACCTTTGAGTTTGTAGAATATCATTATCCATCAAGATCAAGGTATTTTTTACTAGATATATGAGGTTCATATGTTAAATAAGGAATTTGAAAATCCACAACACTTGTGACTCTTAATCTCCTTTTATACATTTATTTAATGTAAAGCATGTTCTTTAGAAGAATTCTAGAAGATTAGTTATTTGTTTGATGATCATGCTCTTACTAATTAGAGTACGATTACTTCTTTTATTTAGACATCATTATGCCTAAATCATGAGTTCTCTATGATACACTATCATAGTACGTTACTCACAAGGTCCTCAAACATTTCATTTAAGTATCCTGTTCATTGATCATATCAAAGAATTAATACATTTACCAAGTTTTTTCATCATTTATGATATTCTTGAACATTTCAAGATATTCATATTGGTATTTCATTAAATACCATATCTGAAGTATTAACATTTACTTCAACATGTATGTACATACATCAATATGTGAAGATTGACTTGTCATCATGCCCAATAAACAAGACATTCATATCTCTTAATGGTTCATTAACTAAGAGAGTCTAGTTTATCCATCAACATGGAACCTAGAGATGACTTTCTCATTCATTTGTTTAGATAAATGCTAATTTATTGTTTGAGTAATCAATAAATTTTAGGTATTATTATTTTATCTCATGCATACCAAGTATCACAAGATAAATAAGGCATTTCCATATTAGATTACATCTTTAAATTTGAAACATGAACTTTATTGATAGACATCCTTGTCATCACAAGATGAAGAAATAAAATGTTTTATTTATTGGAAAAATGAAATAGAAGTTCATAAACCTATTACATGCCCTTTGGGCTGAAATCAACTAAAAGGTACTTCTATCTATGGAAACAACACTTGCTCCAATGTTGATGAGTGTTCCTTCTTGGTCCTTTCATAAAGGCCATCACTTCTTTTCAGATCCAACACACCATATATGTCATATCTATATCTTGGTATCATATACCTAAGATAAAGAAGAATTTTAAGTTTATTTCATGATACCTGAGGTGGAGACTTCCATCCCCTCCTTCTTCTTCTTTAGTTCATCTATGTAGAGAGGGAAATTTCTTTTCCAATGTCTTGGTTCATGACAATGGTGACATTTGCCTCCCTTATTCGCCCCTCCTTTTTCTTTGAGAGTTGAAGATGACTTGGGTTGCTGGCTAGCATCAAAACCTTTCTTTGCTTTGCCCTTTCCCTTAGACATTCCCTTCTTTTGGCTAATCATCATCACATATTTGGGTTTGTCATTCTTCATCTTTGCCTTGGCTATCCTCAACATGCCCAACAACTCTGTTAGTGACCTGTCAAAGTTGTTCATGTTGTAGGTCATCACAAACTAACTGTAGGATTCTGGCAATGATTGCAGTATCACATCAGTAGCAACTCTTGGCTCAGAGGGAATCACAGTTGAGTTAGGTTCTCCACATACCCAATCATCTTGAGTGTGTGAGGGCCTACTGGATATCCTTCAGTCATGACATACTTGAATAGTGCCTTGGGGACATCATATCTATCTTGTCATGCATGGCCTTGATACATGTTCTTGATATGTTGAACCATCTCAATGACGTCCATGTTCTCATGTTGCCTCTGCAACTCATAGTTCATTAAGCACAACATCAAGCACTTCACATCAATGACATCCTCAATATGCTTCTTGTAAGCATCCTTTTTATCCTTTGGTGTGTTGGGAGTGGGTTCTTGTGGCTCTGGTGTATCTAAGACATAGAGCTTTCGCTCTTGAGTGAGAACAATTTTCAATGTCCTAAACCAGTCATGAAAGTTGTTCCCATTTAGCTTGTCCTTCTCAAGGACCGATCACAATGAAAAAAAATTGCTATTGGTAGCCATTTATTCTACAAAAAAGAAATTTGCAATTTTAGTCCAAAAATCTTTTGATTTGAAATTGATGATATTAATTAGGTCTTTAATTAATTATCGCTCCCACTTTTTTAATGAAATTGATAGCCCTCACCATCAATTTGGAAGATTACCGTGTACAACCTTCTAGTGAGCCAAGATCCAAAATAATGGATTTATTACCCAGCCAACGCTAGCGTCCATAATCAATTATTAAGATAGGTAACTTTTACCAATTGCATCATATGCAATTTTTTGGATAGATGATATGCACAACTCTTTGTCATAGTCATCTGCATGCCTCTAAGTGTTTAATCTCATTAAGACCACTTAGTTAAGCCTAACCCAAAAGCCAACATGATAGGAGTACACCCCGCTTGGCAGGCCCACACAACTACCATCACATTTCCATGAGATAGACAGTGCACCACCCTTGGGATGCCCACGCTTGTCGGTCAAGATTTTCATGTGTGCTACTTATGGAAAGCATCTAAGACATAATATTATATTGAGGGGTTTGAAATATGCTTATATATGCATATATGTATCCAATCACCACATATATAGTACATATCATATACATGCTATATCCCACAAAAAAACATGCAATAATGATAAAGCAATGATAATGGCCATCCTATTGTAGTTCCTTGGAGCCACAAGGAACTACAATCATCTAAGGTCTACATCACATGCAACCTATTATTGATGAAGATCTGTGCTTGCCAATTCGGGTTGACCGGTTCAACCTTTGAACCGATCGACTCCCCTCTTGGCCGGTCGGTTGGTCTCCACTAATTGGTCGTCTGGCTCCTCTAGATGGTCAGCTCATCCGGTCGTCTGGGCTTCTCATCGGTCCACCAACTGCTCCTCAGTCAGTCATCTCGGTCCATCAAGCGGTCATCTTCAATCCTCGTCATAACAAGAAAAAAAAAGCTACTCCTATTTTACATAATCTTTGTGAAACCTTGAGTTACATTCGGGGGGAGCAAAGGTAGAAGAGAAGGCTCGAGTTATCTCGAGTTACATTCAGAATAGAAGAAGAGGGATCAATGCGCAAACCGAGATGCAATCAACCATAACCAAACACACACATGCACATAGGGTTTACAGGCCATAACCATGCTACACATCCACCATCAAAACTATTTCAAGGTGACGTGTATCAAGCATATATATACCATATCAAATATGTATATATTAGTTTGGGATCATGTGGTATTAATCGGATATTCACATTAGTCATTTAAATATTCACATCGTATGCAATAAATAAAAGATGGTAAAACCAAAATCTGATAATATCAATTATCCCAAAATATAAAGTATTAGCGTGGCTCTGATACCACTGTTGGGTTTTACATGGTCGGAGTAGGCAGTGGAAACAAAAAAATTACTTGACCATAAACCCATGACCAGCAGATCACATCAACATCTATATAAAGGGAAGGATGGTTTTAGCGAGTTATACCTGGTCTTGAGGCTTGCTCAACTACTATACCTTGCAGCAAGTGCGGTCTTCAACCACCTATCTTCGACGGTGTCTGTGCAGCTCCTGGTCTTGACCCGGACTGTAGTTGGCTATCATCTTCCTGAGTGACAGAAGTCTCCTGCCTCTATAGATAGTCCACACAGACTACTGGGAACTCTAGTCATCCTAAAGAACTGACTAGAAGGATTTTCCCATTCTGTTGGGGTACTAGTCACCAACACACTCTCCTACAACTAGTCACTTTTTTGTAGTTGTCTTTCCCTCGTTGTTCCTTCCTAGATTGGTAGAACTTTCTTAGGCTCTCTTGGTTACCACAGCCAGAGAGGACAACAACTTTGTAGAGAAACTGATGCTCTGAGTTATGTGTCTCTAGAGAAGCCCCTTGTACCCCTCTATTTATAGTAGAGGGTAGGGTCAGGGTTCCCAATCTGTGCGTGAGTAGAAGGGTTAGGAATTTCCATGAACAATTTACACTATGGTAGGTGAACCACTCGTTCCATAACTGAAATGGTCATTTGGAAAGGTGAGCCAATCGGTTCACTAGTGAACCAGTCGGTTGGGAGTGTGAGCCGATCAGTTCACCCAGTGAACTGGTCGTTTCACTTCCCAAACTGCCTACAATTGACTTTCCTTATTCATTTCTAATTAATGCAAAGATTAATTCTTGTCCCAATCGAATTGAACAAGTGAAATGAAAAACTTTTCTCACAAACTGAGATAACTCAACACTACTCATTTGGTCTAGTTGAACCGATCAATTAACCAGAGTGAATCGGTCATCTCACTGACCATGAGCTGATCGGTTCACCCAATGCACCGATTGGTTGGTGGTATAGATTGTACAGAACATAGTCAAATCAGTTCTCAATCAATCTAGCACTCTAATCATTTGATTCAACACTTGAACTTGATGATTCTGAGTCAAGTCTATTGATTGAATCTTTGAATGAGTACCTAAACAATTTAGTAATCAATCCAAACATCATTCATGGATAAACTCCTCTTCTAGGTTAATCCTTTGTGTGTGACCCTATAGGTCACATTTTACATTGGAAGTAAATGTCCATAACTAGCTTATGACATCACAAGAAAAGAGCGGTACCTAGTCGCACATCAGCGATTCCAAAGTAAAAAGGAAAGTTGGAGAACAACTTTCAATCCTACAATCCATTATTAGTGTTCCAGTGAATGTATAATTCCTTTGTCTCCGATATCGTGAATGAACTCAAGGCATGGAGTTGCCATCCTTTCAACATTCATTCATGTTTCTTGAACTAGAGCAGACTGTCTAAGATATGTGTAACATCAATATCATATATTGATTCACATGTACATGTGCATGACTTTCTCAGTCTCGCTTATCAAGTGGCATGGACATCATACTCCCTTAGGAGGGACAAATCCCACATCTATCACTCACAGTCTATCTCATGTGTCAAAGCCACCCAATCATAACCATTATAATAACCCATGTTTCAGGACTGCGTTTGATGTTGTCAAAGTGTACCCAATCACATTCAATGAGTGCAATGATTTCAGGTCTAAGAATCACAGTCACCACCATCACTATGAGAGATGATTCTAACTACCATGTCATGGTTCCATGTGTCACTCTCATAGTGGGTCTGTCTAATACACTGTTCTCTAACATGTATATATGTGCTTGGTTTGATATCATATATCATGACTAATGGGACACTGTCATCAACCAACACACACTCTAATCTTGATGTGTCATAGTTGTCTGTCAACCTTCCACAATGACATCCGACTAGGGACATATCAAGAATGTACATACTCTTAGCATCGTATGATCTCATTATTCAGGTCCTTAACCTGAAGACATACGTCATTGAGTATTGTCATTCTTTTGACATTCATTCTGCTCCATCATATATCTCATAATTGATTGAGCTAGAATAAATTGGAAGCTTTTCTTTGATATTTATCAAATCAATCAGAACATCTACAAATCCAATCATCATATGATTGGCTCTCTGAGCATACATACCAACAAAACTATTACGACCCCATGACATGACACGTCGAGTAGTTGTTTTCTTAATTCATTTTCTGCACACATGTGATATGTCATGTTACATTGTGTCACATTGTTTCTAAATGCCTATTTCAATACTAAAATTTAATATTTTGAAAGTGAAAGTTTCATACATTCATTTCTTTGTCTTGGGGAAATTTTAATGCTTTGAAGAGAGGACTAGCACCTCCTATTGAGGAGGAAAGGAATGAAAGGAGAGGAGGAGGCATAAATACATAAGAGAGGAATAATAATAAGGTGTGATGCCATGGATAAAGTAAGGATCTACAAAACATGATGAATTGACTGCATAATATTCATTCTTCACCTTTTTTTCTCTTTTTTCTTCTTTTTCTTCTCACATGTTTATCTAATATTTGCATTGCATAATGATAGAAATGTCAATTTTCCCACTAATTGCACATGATCATCATGTATAGAGGATAAATAATGGTATTTATACTTGATTACCTTATTTCCAAAATTATGTTTGAATCTTTGTCTCTTTCAGATGCACAGATGTAATATGTTATATTCATGGTATGAATGTTAATATTTGGAATTGGTCAGTCTACTAATTGTGTTATGGACATTATGATAAACATGTAATTTCCTAACTTACAAATTGTAAGTAGTAGCCTCTTTGCATGTGAATGTTACATGGTGTCAAGACTTAAATTCCAAGGTTGTAAACTAATAATTATTTAGGCTTATATAGAAGAGATTTACTTATCATGTTAATCAATGATCTTTTTAATTCATGGGCATTAAGAATGATAGTCGAGAATTGTTAAATTAATATCCATACAAAAAATATTCTAATATGAAAGGAATTAATTACATGATTGAGTGCTAAAATACAATAAATTTGTTTATATACCTCTCTTCTGATCCATTGACACTTGTATTATTAGCTTAGTATTTTATTTAATGATTCAAATCATCAAGTCAATCATAAAATTAAATCCATATGCTATCCTAATTACTTATTTAACATAATTATACTTGAATCCTAATTGCATTAACTATTTGCATATTTCAACCATAAGCTCTAGTAAATTGTGACATGTTCTATTGTGGGTGATAAAGTCTAATTTTTGGAATTTTATTAAAATGCATGCTTATGTTTGTAATATCAATTTTTTGCATTGTTGACATGGAATCAAATCATAAATGGCTATTTATATTCTTCTTAGTTGTGTTGAGTAAGTAAATTATCTACATGTTATGTGTTTTTCAATTTTTGTTGATATGGTTTGTTTCTATGTTGCTAACAAATTTGGCTTTTGTCTTTGTAGAACTATTGCATTTGTGGAATGAGATCGAGTATTGAAGGCCTATTTTATACTTTTGATAATTTAAAGGAAGTATTCACTCCTTGTGATAGATGAAGAGGAAGAAAAAAGCAAGATCCTTCATGTATGTGTGACCACAAGAAGTTCCAATCAATTTAGGAATTGTGGAGAGACCATTAAAGGAGGCACCATGCTACAGTAACAAGCTAAAATTTCTATAATTTATAAGTCACCAATGGTCACCAACTTTTTTTGGACCCAAATATCATTTGTATTGTGTAGAAAATGTACTTGTAATGCCTTATAACTGAGGATCACAAGCTACACATCATCAAATTTTGTAGATCAATGATATTGTCGAGATTATTGATATTATTGATGATAGGATCAATATCCACCTATTTTCAATTTCATTATGGGCTAGGCAAAGCAATGGATCCCACCATGTGGGACAAACTTCGCATTGTCTTTCTCAAGAACATTGCCCCACCAAGAAAGACAGTCAAAATCCAGAATCAGTTTATAGGTTTCAAGAAATTATATGAATCTATGTCTAAATCTTGGGAAAATGTTATGGAACCATTGAGAGTATTTCTTGCCACATCTTGCCGGAGTGGAACCAAGTTTCTATATATTATAGCTGGTTGGGTGAAAATGTAAGTGCCTTGGTCAACACAACATCCAATGGATGCTACTAAAGAAAGAATGCAAACCAAGAGTAGGATCTTATCAAGATAATGATAATCAACCTATTAAGGGAAATGATAGGTGCAACACAAGGAGTGGCAGTGGCATTTATAAAATAGATGTTATATCATTCTTGACAATTATTATCACTGACCTTATAAAATAGATGGATGAACTGTGTGTCAGTAAACTACTTAAGGTGATGGGATGTGACATTTTCACTAGTCCAAATCATGTGCATGATTGTGATATGGTATTTCTAATTGTTATGCTAATAAGAACAAGTCAATTTGTAGGGAAATACAACAACAAACAATTCATTCTCTGACATCCACAACCTATATGGAGAAACCATCCCAAATTTTTTTTGGAAAAGTCTAGCCAAAAACTTATGGATGGATAACTATCTTTGGATCACTATGACAACTTGGAGTCACTTTCTTCAAGTACATAAATGAGACATAAAATTTCTTGTTATATCAAAAAAACTCTATTTAGATATTGGAAACTCATCTTAGACATCTTGCATGCACCATCAACAACACAACAAAATGTCTGGGAGATATTTCCTCCATGCCCATGTTGTCAGAATTTATAGTGGGAAAAGTGGTAAAATGGGGAAAAAGATGACTGCCGTGTAAAGGGGGCGACTGCCTCTTCCTCATCCACCCTCAAGTGACCATCTCTAAGGCGTCCCCTAACATGGATGGAAGAACAAGTTATTATTATTTATTCCCCTTGTTCTACAAAAAGGGAAATATAGGAAGCTCAAATGTAGGTTTAGGTGTTTCTCTTTTTCAAAATTCTTGTTCATTTATTTTTATTAATATGTGTTTTTGTATTATGTTCTTTTCATATTAATTTCAGTAGATTTCCTTTCAAATGCACCTTGACATCATTTATCCCAATTTATTCTTGAATTTCTCTCTTGTTGGTCTTATCACATCCTAATTCATCTTTAGAAGAAAACAAATGAGTAAAATATATTGACAGATAAGGGGCATGCATCTAAAGTTAAATAACATTCTGCCATATCTTCATATTTTTACCATGATTCATCTTGTCAGTGCAATATTTCATGTTCACTGTTTTAAATATCATGGGTTGTTGTCATGGACTGACTACCCATGTGTGTCTAATGCTTTTCTCGATCAAGAAATGAAAATATTATTGTTCTTCAAAATATGTAATTGTGATTTATTAATTTATTGATAATTTGTAAAATATGGAGAAAACTTAACAGTGTCCCTTGTATAACTAAGACAATTATTTGCCTAATGCTTAATTGTAGAAAATTGTAATTTTTTGATGTGGAATGATATCCAGATTATAAAAACATAATAAGTTTCTCAAATGGAACCCTAGCATGAGTAAGCTTCATAAGAATCCAGTTCCATATCTTCAAGAGGATTTAATATTTAAAGGGTCACCTCATACTTGCATATCTCTATGAGAAGCTAGGTGAATTAGTGTGAACATGTTCTCCATACAACATGTGCCACACAAGGTGATTCTTTGGGACCCTATGTTTTTCAGTTTTTTTGCACTTCATCCTCGTATTTTATAGCTAAAGGATGAATATTGTCTTATCCTTCTTGATTTATATCTTTATGATGGCACCCTCATTATAATATTCTATCCCTTATCCTAACATGTGTCCTAGACTTAGGTCTTAAAATGAATATTAAGGAGACACGTGTCTTTTGACCTTCTAATGACATCAAGCAATGTTGAGCATGTTCAAAGCCTTATTTTGCCATGAATACCTATAGGAAATGTTTGGCCAAAACTCTAACCATGATGGAACACTTGGCTTTACTTCGTGACCTATAATGTCAGCTTCTTCTTAATTACTTGTGTGTTGTGATGCATAATATTATGTTTGATCTTTAAAATACACCCAAAACTTTGTTTGTCTCTAGTTTGGAATATTTTAATTATATTTTTTTTGTTAACACCCAAGAACACCATCATCATATTCATTAAGAGGCTGACTATAGACCCAAATCCAAGCTTACCTAAACTCTATTTTAATCTTATTTCTTATGCATAATCTCTTCTCATCCAAGTTAATCAAAAACCCAATTTTGATATGAGACTTATATGAATATAGTTAACCCAAAATATACATGATGAAATCTATATGAATGCAACTAATTATGCAAATAACATCTGAATATAAGTAGTAATGAATATTTAACCCTAATTGAATGATGGATGAGAGATTAGGTGCAATGCATGTTTGGATATATTAAAATTGTGATTTAAGTTAACAGATTATAGATCTTGAATGTATGGTTGACCATTGTCATGCTTGATGTATTCCTTGGCTTAATTATGGAAATAAAATGGGAGATACACCTTATATCTTGCTTTTTATGTAAAGTAAGACAATTTTGGTTTTTGTATAAGTATATATGGTTGGAGGATTAAAATCCAGTTAAGTATGCTTAAAACAAAGATTGGACACTTCAAATTATGTTTACATTTTTTGGGCATGAAGATAACCAATTTTAATTTTAGATGGGCTAATTTGGTGGTGGGAAGTGTGGCCCCTTGAGCAATGCACTAACCAGTTGGACCAAAGTAACCTAAAGTCAGACAAAAGTCAACTAACTTCATAGATAAGTCGACTAACTTGTCAAGGGAAAACACTTTGTGTTTTTCTTCTTCTAATTTGGGATCAATCACTACACACTCATTAGACTAGGAACTTGTTTGATATCCTAACAAGTTGTTCAAAGAGAATAGAGCAAAATTATACTTATTTGACCTCCATATCGAGCATCGTAATAAGATTCATTGTTTATTAAGCTTTGTTTGGCCAAATTGTTGAATATTAGATCTAAGTAAATGTTTTAGCTAATGCAATTCAAGTCATATATAGATCATATATATATATATATATGGGTATATATATATATATGCATGTGTGTGTGTATATATATATATATATATATATATATATATATATGCATGAAATTGGTTAGTATTGATGTATGTGAACACAAAAATCCTAGATTTCATGTATTGAGATTCATAAGAGCTACTTGCAATTTGTGATTGAAACCCTCAAAGCAAGTAAGATACCTAATAATGATATTGAACCTCTACTTGGTTTTAAATATGATATGAACACTATGGTCCTCCCTCAATGTCCTTCCTATGGTAGGATACTATCTTGTAGTAGATTGAATTCAAGAGAAGAAGACTAGGAGTAGATTAGATATCAAGGGAAAATCTATAGAGATATAGGGAGGTCAGTAGTGGTGGTTGTGAATCCATAACTCTTTTTGAGTATGGGAATTAGGATTATGGGATACAAACCATGGTTCATGTTAAGATATGAGAATGGGATGATATGTGTGTTGGTTGTTTGCCCTGAGAGCCATCATGTAATGATTGTAAAAGGGGTACTTTTTACTTGATTTGATTATTAATAAAAGGAAATCCCACTTATTATTTTTCTTTAGTATTTGAATAATGAATAAACTCAATAATGTCTTAAAAATGTTTCAGCTCTATGACATATGGTTTGGAATCAGGAATTGAACTTGAAATCATTTGTGTAATCAGAGTATTCATTCCTGTTATGTCTATAGTTGGTTATAAATGTGGATAGTATAGGACAACAATAATACACATGACTATCATGAATGATGAGTGACGACTATGTCTCTATGAATATGATATTGAATACCAACTCAGATAGATGGGTACTTGTTAAAGAGGAAGTTGTACTGGACAGGCCCACCATGAAATTGACACATGAAAATCATGTAATGGCATGACTGAGTCATATTCAATATGACAGTGGTGATTGTGATCTTAGACCTGAAGTCAGTGCAGTAACACACGTTGTTATGTGTACTTCAACACTAGCCCAATGTGCTCTGGAATATGAGTTTCTAAAAAGGTGGTGATTGGGTACACTTTGACGCATGGGGCATAGTGTGAGTGATGTATATGCAATTTGTCCCTCCTTTGGAGTGACATCCTCGTCCATTTGATAAGGGAGACCATGAAATGCATGGCCATGCCCATGTGAGTCAATATATGATATTGATCTCACAATACCTTGAATTGTCTGATCCACTTCAAGAAACATAGATTAATGTTAAAGAGGATGACACTCCATGCCTTAGTTTCAATCTAGATATTTGTGACAAAAGATTTACATGGTCATGGTAACATTGGTTATTTTACATGTAGTAGTTGTTCTTTAACTCATTCTTATTACTTGGGTGGCAATTAAGTGTGGCTAGATACAAATCTTTTCTTATGTTTCTTTGAACATTACTACCAACATATTTAGTAACCTACTGGGTCAAAAACATAAGGATACATAAGAGAACTGAAGTTTGTAATCAAGCATATTATTAGAATGGTTCTTAATCACAAACATGTTGATTAACCCTCTAACCAAGTGACCAAAATGTATGATTCACTGATCAGATGATATTGACAATGGATCAATTGATTGTCAATCATTCGAGTAAGTTTTTCACTGCACTGAAGTGATCAAACGACCAAGAAACCTAGTCAGACAATCACAATGTAATTGAAAAAGTCTCAAATTATAAGGCAATTCAAACCTAAATCTAAATTGTCTTGATGGGGTGATCAACTAATGTGATCGGGCAATCAAGGACTGTGATCAGCTGATCAAGAAGCATTATTGGGTGATCATAATCTAGTTTGAGTTTTTTTAGCATTGAACTATTTTTGGGTTTGCAACTAGGAAAGGGATTAGAATTAGGGTTTTCCAAGTCAATGACTCTTCTATTTAAAAAGGGGGCATTCGAAAGGGTTTGATATATCTTTTTAACACAACTTGTGAGACAAGTTGGCCATCACATATCACTCTTAGAGAGAAAGAAAGAAACCCTAAGGATGTTTTGCAAGATAGGACAAGAATAGGAGTTTTGGGACGACAAAATATGCCAATAGGTTGCTACAAAGGAGAAAACCATGTATAAAACATATTCCCATAAATTCTTAGGAAATAAACTACATACTAAAAGTTTTATAAAAGATATCTACTACATGATACAACACTCATTTTTCTAATATAAACTCTAGGACCATGCAGATGGCGCCCCAACAAACCTCCTTATGTTGCTCTTGCAAACTTTGACTTGGGTCTTCTTTTATAAGCTTGTAATCTGTAGACGTATCATCCCCAACCATGCACAAAAGAACCTAGGATAAGAGTAAGTGGTACTTAATTATAGTAATATAAAGGAAATGTCTGCATTAGAAAAACTTGAAATCTACAACTAAAGTACACATCTTTTATTTCTTACTTTTATTTGATTTGTAGTCACCATTATATGATAAGTCCTCTATGAATTGGCATGGCTACACCCCTGAATTGGTACCAAGGTACCTCTAAATTGGCACTATATACTATGGAATGACACCAAAGTGTCTCTAGGTTGGTACCGAAGTACCTCTGAATTGGAGCAAACACTCTAAATTGGCACTACATTGCTCTAAATTGGTCCATGACTAACGAATGGAGGATTTATACTATAATGTTTCACATGAAAGTTCTATATTAACTATCGTAAAGATGATTTACTAAATATGAGTCGAAACTTATCTTATACTAAAAGTAATATGTATAATTCAACAATTACTAAATTTTGAATCTAAATCTGAATTTGGAATTTGATATTCTTATTTTTTATATAAATATTAATTTGAAGCTCTTAAATAGGACGACTTGATTTAATTTTGATATCAGGTATATGACATATGAGTCTAAAGGCTTGAGAAAATTAATTGAACTGAATGTATACTAAATATATGAAACTAACTTAAGCATCAACTATCTGAAATATGATGTTCTGACAAGATAACTCATTCTATATATAGTCTTATTGATCAAAGCATCATTGGATATGAAATAAACATTATAAATTGAATGTCTGAAAGTAACTTAATATCTAAGTTACTTTTTGATCACTCTTTGTTGTGGGTTAAAAGTGTAAACATGATTGTCTGGTCAAAGATATCAAACTTCAAATTTATACCCAACTATAAGAGACGTCCACACTCAATGCAGAGTCTATTGTAGTAGTGAGGGGTCAAACACATCGACAAGGAGAATAAGAGAATAAAAATGAAGTTCTCTTAGCTTAGTCTAGTTGAATCAAACAAGTGAATTTGATGTCCCAGTTAAGGAGTGAGTTTATCTAATCAAGAAATAAATCTAAGTTATGGAAATCAAAGAAAATAAATGAAGACAAATTATGAAAAGTTAATAAAAGGGACCTGGATTGGGGTTCACCAGTTAGACCAACCACAACCATGTAAAAACCTTCACTCCTATTTGATATATATTCTTAACTTGTTTTGCAAACAACCATAAAAGATATGTACTCCTTCCTTCTCTCAAGATCTGGGTAGAATTTTTTCTAGAGGTATCTCTCTCTAAACAATAACCAAAAGATCAAGGAAAACCATATGACCTTTGTTATAGAAACTCCTCGCTCTCGTGTCTCATTACTAACCTATACTCCAAATCTTATTGAAATCATTATCTCAAATAATATTCATATCAAATTTCAAAAGAGGGCAGATAATCATCAAGTGACGTAGTAAAATAAGAGTATAGAAACAAAACTTACAAGAACATATGCCATAAAATAGAATAATGAACAATTACATGGTTGGGAGGGCCTAACGGATACTCCTAGTCCAAGTTATGGATTTTAGCCACTCATGGGACAAGAAAAAGATAGATTACAGCTTGAATGAGTCATGATAAAGAAAAGAAGTGAAAGAGGTCGATACAGAGGTAGATCGAGTGATCGATCTACCAACCTTTTGGCTTGATCAACAAGAGGTCGATAGATAACTATTGGCAGCTAGCGGTTAATGGCTTGGATCCTTCTTTTGATCCAAACTTGATGCAAGTAGGTCTATCGACATGTCGATGGAAGTGGATTGAGCTGCCAAACAAGAGGTTGATAGAATAAGACTGGTCAACAATTCTCATCCTTAGGTATGAGTTTGGTAGTAGCTTTTTAGCTTGTTGACTCTGAGGTTCCATGATTCTTTGAAGTGACACCTTGGGGGCCTATTTATAGGATTTGACTTATGTTTTGATGATTCATGTTTGTTCCACATGGCATCAACCTTTTGTCTTTCTTCTATCGATCTTGATGGTCGATGAAGTGACTGTTCAATGGGTCATCATCGATCTTTGAGGGTGTCAATCTTTGTAGGATTGATAGGACATCCTGAAAGGAAGGTTGACATCTGGTCTCTCGATGAAGGCATTGAGGGTAGGGGTGGCAATTGGGTTTGGGTTGAGCGAGTTTTATTTTGGGTCATTTCGGGTCGACACTTTGGCTAGACCCTAAACTTGTAAAAGATAAATTTTCAGGTCGAAGCCCTTGACCCTAACCCGACCCACAAATAATTTCGGGTCTATCGAGCCTGACCCGTAAATCCAACACCAAGACAATAGTTTAAAAAAATGCTATGATTTGTCTAGTCATTGATAATTCTCGAGTGTAATTAACAAATTTCATTGTGATAAACTTACTATGCGATTGAGAAACACATATAAAGCCTATTGTAGCTTGTTTGAGACTTTTAAACACAACTTCCTAATATAATTTGTATGATAAATCATACAAATCAATACAAAACCATGTAGAATTGTAAAAATAAACTTCATGATTGATGGATTAGTAAATTAATGGGCCATCGGGTGTCTTAGAGTATATTCTTTGTAATTTTATTTGAAAATATAATTCAAAATTTTGGGTCAATCGGGTCAATTTGGGTTTAAAGTCCAAACCCAGACCCAACCCTAAATTAATTTTGGGTTCTTTGGGTTTGGGAAATTTCGAGTTGGGTCGAAAAACCTTAGACCCTAAACTTGCTTAAAATTTTAGGTTTGGGTCGGGTTGATCGGGTCGGGTCTTGTTTTGCTAGCCCTAATTGAGGGTTGTCTCATCGATGGGGTCACTAGTGGTTTATTCAATGGGTTGGAAATGATGGGGCTCTATTGACATAAGAATTGATGAGATGAACTATCGATGCGAGTTGTTAGGGTACTATTGAGGCTTGCTCGATGAGTTTGTCGACCCACCGATCAACGTGGCAGAGCTCGATGGGGCTAACAACGAGATTTCTACAAAAAAATGTTGATTCCTTTGAAGTGTCAATCTAATTGGTTGATGGTTTGATGGGATTTCGTTGATCTTCAAGTGATCAAATTAGAGTGCTGATGGTCACCCATCTATCTTACCAGTTTTTGTACTAAATTCCTTCAAATATCAACAAATATTAATTAAAACTTGGTATTTGATACACTAGGAATAAAATGAACAAAGTTAAACATAAAAACACTAATTATAATGATTTTAACTATGAAAAAGACTATGAAAAGTGTAGATAAGATGATGTTATCACTTTGTAAGAGTTTTCTTAAGCTTAATCATACTAATATTGAAACTCAACAGGCATGGCCCACTTACCTTGAGTGGAGACAACAAAAGTTTTTATCATAGATTGCTATGATCAGGCATAAATCTTTCTAAACTTTTGTAGATCCCCCAAAGTTCACACCTATATCCTAAATTTACTAACCTATACATACACAATCTTAACTCATATATTAGCTTTCTCTTGATGAAATTACATTATATTAACCTTATCAGGTTTTGAAACCTTTCATAGATGTTTCTAGTCTCATGACCTTTCCAAGAGTCCTTATTTGCCCCATGATGACAACGAGAATAGATTTTATGGATCTTTTGAAGCATGTAACAAATGGACATTTTTTTTCAAACTATATTACCTGAATTTTCTTTCCTTTTAAGGCGAAATGGGACTCATGAATGGCAGCCCATTTCTGGCCTAATGGGTAGGTTCCTAGACCCCATCCCCTCCTCTGTAGGAGTGCAACAAAGGGATTGTGATGTCCTATTATGCGGTGCAACATAACACCGTCTGTGAGTACCCTATGACAGTGATGGCCAAAACCCCAACCATGTCAACACCATCCTTTTAGCATAGGAAGATATTCCACTCCTTCCTACTCTCTCCCATCACTCGAACCTATGGACCCCTTCGTCTTCCTCCTATACTCATGTCCCTTCTATGTTCTTATGGATAGTATGAACAAAATAAAGAGTCAAAGGGTCTCCGATGAGCCTTGCTCATGACTTGGTCACTACAAGCCAAAGGATAATAGATCCATGACCCTTGAGGTGTTTCACATCCCCATAATGGTCACATATCTTACACAAGGAGCCTCCCTTTTGTAGCCATTGAAATCCCTAATTCTCATGGAAAGAATAGTGCAGTGTTTGGAGGTATTTGTGATCCCATCTCATTGCTTAGCCACTGAGATCACATGGAAGATTCTCACTCATATCCCTACAGTTCTTCAATCCCCTAGTGGTATGCGTTCAGGCTCCAAGAGGAACTGGTGGTTGAGTCATCTCAAAACCACTACAGTCAGCCTCTTCTTCCTCGTTTCTTACTCTTCTTCTTAGTATGTTATTAGGGAAAAACTCTAATTGACTTTGGCCTCCCCAATATTCACACATGTGAGGATTTTATAGCCTCTCTCCTTTCTTGATCTCACTATAACTTTATCTTGGATGAACATTGACTGTAAGACTTTTTCTTTCTTTATGTTAATGTGCCCAACCACTAAACCAACTTGTGCTTAAATAAACCGGGGATTGGCCATGAACCAATGGTTGGGTCTTCAATTTCCTTATTTCAATGGTCAAAAGGGTTTTATAATTATATATAATTTCTTATTTCTTTTGAAATTCCAATAGGATGCCTTCGAAAACCAATTGGTTCTATAATTTGACCAATATTTCATACAACTATTATCTTCTTGTAGAAAATAATTATGACCTAATTGACTATATAAACAACTGTAGAATAGTGGTTGTGATTTCACTTATCCCACAAACTAGATCAACAAATTGAATCATCAATCTGACTCTAAACTCCAAAAAAATATACCACCTTGTATACATTTTATAAATAATGTAATATTAATCCTAATGTCACTACTACATGCATTTTAGAGCGTAAATTAGAAAAAAATACTAATTTCATAGCATAACTTGTCCTTTGATTGTCAAATTGTCATTAAATCCAAAAGACCCTTAGTTTCCTTACATTATTCAAATCATAATTTTAATTGTGAGTGGTATAACATGGTATGGTGATAAATTTTCCAAAAATGCAATATATTCTAAATATGCGTGAAATGAACCCAATATGGGTTGAAACTTATGAAACAAGGCTCAGTTGTCTCGTGTTCACCTATTTATAAATATTTGGGAGGTGATGCATGTCACACGAGTCTCGTGCATTATTAATAGTATCTCCATTCAAAAGCTTAGGATGTGATTTCTCCATTAGTTCTTGATATCGTAATCCTTCACTAACACTCTATTATCTTCATTCTTGATGCATTTTACTTGACCCAATTCTCTTCCTTTTCTTTCTCTTATATGAGCCATTTTATATATATCTTTTTCCCCTTCACTTGTGTCCAACTTATTATAAATATCATCAAAGTATCTAGAATTTGTCGCCTGAACAACCTTCTTAACTTCTTTCTTTGCTTGCTTGTATATTTTAAAAGTTGCATCATCTCAAGATTTGAGAAAGTTCATATAGATCTATTTTTTGAGTTTAATAGCCTTTTGTACTTCATCATTCCACCACAAAGTATCTTTCTGTGGACGTCCACAACCTTTGGGCTCCCTAAAACCTCTTTGGTAATTTTTGTTATGTACTCATATTATGGCACATAGTGTTCACATTAGACTCCAAGTTCCAAGTTCCCTCCTTGATGAGTTTATCATGAAAATTCAATTGTATTTATTTTTTAAGATTCCACCACTTCATCCTTCTCTTGGTTTCTCATACTTGCCTTAATTAGTCTTCAAGTTAATATAAAAAACCACCAAACTATGTCGGGTGGTGAGTTCTTCACTTGGAATCACTTTACAATCCTCGTGTACTTTATGATCCAACCACCTTGTATGAAAGTAATCAATTTGTCTACAATTGTGTCTATTCTTGAAAGAAACTTTATGAGATTCTCTTTATGTGAAATTGGTGTTTTCTAAAATCATATCATATGCAACTACAAAATCTAATATCCTCTCTCCTTCTCCATTTCTAGTGTCATATCCAAAACCACCATGAAATCTCTCATATCCAGCATTGCCACTACCCACATGGCCAATTGAATCACTTCCAATAAGAATCTTCTCCTCTATTGGTATTCCCTACATTAGTTCATGCATTTCATCCCAAAATTCTTTCTTAGCCTCATTGATAAGGCTAATTTGAGGTCCATAAGCGCTAATTATGCTAAAAATCTTTCCCCAAAGAACAACCTTGATATTTGTGATTGTATCACCCATCCTTGTGATCTTGACAACATCATCCTTCAACATCTTATCAACAACAATGCCAACATCATTTATATATTGATCAATACATGTATACTAGATTTTGTACCTTGTGTCTCCAATCTCTCTACTGTTGGGTTTTAAGGGAGGCAGAGAAGGCAGTAGAAACAAAAATTTTCTCCTCCCCAAACCCAGAACAAGGAAACGCGTCAACGTCTATACAACAGGAAAGGATGGTTTGTGGAATCATACCTTGTCCCGAGGCTTGCTCAGCGATAATACCTCACATCTTGCACGGTCTTTACCTCCGGTCTTGGACGGTGTCTGTGCAGCTCCTGGTCGCACCAGGACTGATGACTCCTGGTCTCACCGGGACTGTCGGGATTGAAAGCTGTCCTCCGAGCGGCAGAAATCTCCTGCCGTAGAAGTAGTCCACACGGACCACCTGGAACTCCAATCTCCTTGTCTCACAAGGAATTGGAAGAAGTCACACCCTCCTGTCAGCATACTAGTCACTGACACACTCTCCTACCACCAATCGCTTTCTGCAGCTGTCTTTCCCTTGCTGTGCCTCCCTTATCGGGTAGCACTTACTCGGGCTCTCTCGGTTACCAAAACCAGAGAGAACGACAACTTTACAGAGCAACTGGTTGCACTGAGTTGTTCTTTGAGAAGCCCCTAATACCCCTATATATATAGGAGGGTCATGGGACAGGGTTCTCTATCCCGGGCAATGTGGGACTAAAGTAGGAGTAGAAGGGTTCGAGATTTTCCACAAAAAAACAACCAACTACGCAACCTGAACCGATGGTTTCATTTATGAAACTATCGGTTGGGGACCTGAGCCGGTCGGTTGACACCTCAACTGATCAGTTGGGACCCATGAAATGGTCGGTTCACTTCTAAACCGGTCGGTTCGTGGTCCTGGTCAGTTCCCAATTGACTTTTCCTCTTTTGTTTCGAATTGGTACCAAATACCAATCCTTGTTCCAATCAAATTGGGCAAGTGAAATGAAAAGAAATTTCTCACCAACTTGACTTTCCCAACTTGCTCGGTTGGACCAGTTGAACTGATCATTTCAACACTTCAAGCGATTGTTTCACCCTGTCCATCAGCTGATCGACTCACCATCTGAGCCGATCGGTTCACCAAGCTCAGCCGATCGGTTCATCACATGAGCCGATCCGTTCATCACATGAGCTGATCGGTTGGGAGTGCAGATCATGCAAAATTAGTCAATTGCAGTTTCAATCAATCTGATACTCCAATCAATGTGTCCAACACCTTGAACATTATGACATTGAGCTATCAATTAATTGAGTGTTTAATTGAACTACTAAACTCCTTTAGTAATCAATATAAACATTGTTTGTGGACAAAACTCCTCTTCCAGGTTAAATCCTATGTGTGTGACCCTACAGGTCCATTTCACGTTGGTAGTGAAAGTCCATAACACTTATGACTTCACAAGCAAAGAGCGGTGCCTAGTCACACATCAGTGCTACCCAAGTGAAATAGAAAGTTGGAGAACAACTTTCAATCCTACAATCCGTGAATAGTGTTACAGTGAATGTATAATTCCTTTGTCACTGATATCCCGAATGAACTCGAGGCATGGAACAGTCATCCTGTCAACGTTCATTCACTTTGTTGATCTCAAAGTAGATTGGAAGAGATATGTATGACATCGATATCACATATTGATTCACACATGCGTGCATGCCTTTCTCAATCCTACTCATCAAGTAGCCATGGATATCAAACTCCCTTAGGAGGGACAAATCCCATATCTATCACTCACCCCTCAACAGCCCCATGTGTCAAAGCCACCCGATCATCACCTTTATAACAACCCATGTTTCAGTACTGCGTTTGATGATGTCAAAGTGTGCCCAACGACATGTGTTGAGTGTAGTGATTTCAGGTCAAAGAATCACACTCACCACCATCACTGTGAGTACTGACTGTGACTACCATGTCATGGTTCCATGTGTCAAACTCACGGTGGGTCTGTCCGGTACACTTGTTCTCTAACAAGTACCTATGTGTTTGGTTTGATATCTCTATATCATGATTAATGAGATTCGGTCATCAACCAACACCACAATCTAGTCTTGTGTGTGATTTCTGTCTATCTACATTCCACAATGACATCCGACTAGGGACATAATGAGAATGTACAAACTTGTAGCATCTGTATGATCTCATCGTTCAGGTCCTGAACCTGAAGGCATACGTCATTGAGTACTGTCATTCTCTAGACATTCAATCTGTTCTATCACTATCTCATATGATTGAACTAGAAAGAATTGGAAGCTTGCCTTTGATGTTTATCAAATCAATCTTAATGTATCCCATCAATCATCCCATGATTGGCTCTCATGGCATACATACCAACAAACTCCCACTTGCACTGCGAGCCAATCACCCTTGAATCATATTCATAGTGATCTTCAAACATGTCCCACATGTTACTGTGCTCTAGTGCGATTATAGTGAGTAATGGCAACACCTTGCCAAAGTCAGTTTTTAACTGCATGTCTCTCATCTCTTCGTTGTACGTCACACGTATGAGATGGAGTTTCCGTAATATATGATCTAGTATTCCTTTGCTAACCTTTAGCCACATTGCATGATCAAGGATTCCATACTTGTCATCAATGAGCAAAATATCTATAAGTTCATCTCATGAACTTCCAGATCCATATAGTATCCACTGTTGTTCTCTAACGCATAGATACTCGGCATTTCCTTTTAAATGGTTTTATTGGAACACTTCCAATTATCAACAAACTTTCACTTTTATATATCCTATATATATTTTGCGATTAATTTTCTATCCTTTTGGAAGTTCGCATCAATGTAACTCTTTACAATGAACTCTTCCTTATCTCCATAGAACTAGTACTTCTCAAGTACTTATCAAGTTCTCATGGTATTCCAGTAACCCTTACTAGAAGTAGACAGACATCCACTCGTCATGTCTTACATACGAGTTATCAGGATGAGCACATCATATTGCCATGTCCTACATATAAGATGATGAATGCATTTTGTTCTTGCCATGTCAATACATGAAGGATAATGGGATGATTACATACATGATAGATCCATATCTATTCTTAGTGTTCCCATTCTTCATAAGAATTGGACACTTGACCTTGGGATACTAACTCCATGTAACATGGACAAGTTTTCTCCCACTTAATCTGTGCATACTGAATCCTTCAGTATAGATTGCCAATGTATGCTTTCTCTTTTTAGGTCAAGAGATTTTTTGAGAACTATCTCTATAGATCTCTATTCCTATCACATAGGAAACATCTCTATCTTCCTTTAAGATAATTTCCACTTTTGGATTTCCATTCTAGAACATTTCCATTTCACATCAACATGTGGAATGTGAACACGCTCCCACTAAATCACAGATCCCTTCTTTATCTTTGACAAATTAGTCAAACTCTTTGACTATATCATCAAAGTAAAGATCCAATTCTGAGTTGCTTGTACTCAATCAATCACATTGATTAGTCCATTGTAACTTACAGACTTCATTTTCATTAGTGGATTCATAAACCTTATAGGTTGTGTCACGTACACATCCTTGTTTTTATTCCTCATAGGATTGTGGTTTTAGTATCTATATGCCAAATGTCTTAGTGATTAAGTTGCAATCAACAAGCATCATCCTTCTCAAAATGTTATCCATGTGTCTTAACACTTAAGATTCATTTGCACTTATGGATTTCATCCAATGGGTGCTACCATCAAGGTCATACCTTATGGTTCACATGGATGTCATTTAGGATGTAATGGTCATAAACCATAACTCAAAATTCGGTTCCTCATATTCATCTAGATAGTTGACTCATCACATGAACAACTCATAACATAGATAAACGAGGTGTATCCGTCAAGGATATAAGAACTTAGAACTCCTTGTGATTGTTAATGTCCTTTATTAGTGTGGGGTATTCTTTTATTAAGAAGAATTCAGTTATTTGATAATCATCCTCTAACTCCTTAGAGTACGACTCCTTGATTTAGACATCACATGCCTTAATCACGAGTTCAATATGATACACTATCATAATCACTCATAAGGATCTCAAACATTTGGTCCAAGTATTTCATTCATTGATCTCATCAAGAATTAACACTTTACCAAATTTGCATTTCATCTATGATAATCTTGAACACTTCAAGATATATTGGTATTTTCTAAACACCATTTGAAGTATTAACATTTGTTCCAATAGGTATGTAAATACATCACATGTATCACACCTAATAGGATAATTGTTCTCCCACTACCTTTAGTGAAGATTGATTAATCATGTCCAAGATATTCATGTCTCTTACTGGTTCTCTAACCAAAAGAGTCTAGATTTATCCATCACATGGAAACTAGAAATGAATTTCTCATGATTGATGCTAATTTTATTGTTTGAGTTATCTATAACTTTTAGGTATCATTTTATCTTATGCATATACAATACCATAAGATAAACAAGGCATTGCCACAAAGATCATATCTTTAGAAATTGAAACATCTCTTTATTGATTGCCATCATTGTCATACAATATGCAAAAATAAAATGTTTCTATCTATTGGCAAATATGAAATAGTAGTTCATAACTGTATTACATGCCTTTTAGGATGAAAATAAACTAAAGTACTCCTATCTATGGCGGAAACACTTGCCCCATTTATTGAGTGCTTTACACTTTACATCATGGTATCATATACCTCAAAAGTGTTACAAGTTTACTTTCATGACACCTTAAGTAGAGACGTTTGTCGCCTCCTTCTTCTTTTGTTCTTCCAGATAAAGAGGACAATTCCTTTACCAATGTCCTGGCTTTTGACAACGGTGACAATTGCCTTTCTTGGTCATGCCTCCCTTGGCCTTGAGAGCTGAAGACGACTTGGATTCCTGGCTAGCATCAGAACCTTTCTTAGCTTTGCCCTTTCCCTTACGCTTGGAATTGCCTTTCTTGCTCATGATCACCATCACAGACTTAGGCTTATCCTTCTTTATCTGTGTCTCGGTTGTCCTCAACATGCCCAACAACTCTGACAGTGGCCTATCAAAGTTGTTCATGTTGTAGTTCATCACAAATTGACTGTATGATTCTGGCAACGATTGCAGTATCACATCAGTAGCCAACTCTTGGATCAGTGGAAATCCCAGTCTTGTCAGGTTCTCCACATACCCAATCATCTTGAGTGTGTGAGGACCAACTGGATTTCCTTCTGTCATGACGCACTTGAACAGTGCCCTTGAGACATCATATCTCTCTTACCATGCTTGATCTTCATAGATGTTCCTGAGATGCTGAATCATCTCAATGATACCCATGTTCTCATGTTGTCTCTGCAACTCGTGGTTCATAGAGCACAACATCAAGCATTTTGCATCAATGGCATCATCAGAATGCTTCTTGTAAGCATCCCTTTCTGCCTTTGGTGCATTAGGAGCAGGTTCCTCTGGAGTTGGAGTATCCAGGACATAGATCTTTCTCTCTTGAGTGAGAGCAATTCTCAATGTCCTATACCATTCGTGGAAGTTTGTCCCATTTATCTTGTCCTTTTCAAGGACCGATCGCAAAGAAAAGTGATTATTGTTTGTTGTCATTTGTACTATAAAAGGAAATATGCAATTTTAGTCCAAAAACTCATTTTTGACTTACTTGATTGATTTGAAAAGTTGACGATATAATTAGTCCTTTAGTTAATTATCGCTCCCACTATTTTACTTCAAATTGATAGCCCTCACCATCATTTCGGAAGATTGCAGTGTAAAGCCTTCTAGTGGGCAAGATCCATATTTCATCAAGTCATGAGTCAGCTTTGGCTGATCGCCCACAATCTTGACTATTTAGGTAGGCCATCATGCCAATTGCATCATATGAAACTCTTGATGAATGAACATGCGCAACACCTTGCCATGAACATTCCTTGCCTCTAGGCTTAGACGCTCTAAGAATCACCAGTTAAGTCTAACACAAAAGCCGACACAGTAAACATGCACCCTACTTTGGAAGAACCTACATGTCTACCCTTCACACTTCCACAAGATAGACGGCGCACCACGCTTTGGCGTAACCTACACTTGGTCGATTGAGTTTTTCATGTGTGCCACTAATGGAAGGCATATAAGACTTAATATTTTAATGAGGGATTTGGTTTTATAAACATATACATATCCAATCACCACAATACATAGTACGTATCATATACATGCTATATCCCACAGAAAACATACAAAACGATAAAAGTGATGATTATGGAAATCCTAATGTGATTCCTCGAGCCAAGAGGAATCACGGTCATCTAGGTCTATATCACATGCAACCTGTACAAGATGAACTCTGTGCTTAGTCTTTCTGGGTTTGATCAACTCATCACATGACTGATCGGCTCGCCATCAGGTCGGTCGGCTGGGTGCCACCAGCCAATCGGTTGGATCCTCCAACCGATTGGTTTGCCTGGTCATCGTACATCTCATCATGGCCGCCACCCGCTCGTCTCGCTCCTCGAATTGGTCATCAATCGATCATCTCACTCCTTGAACTGATCGTATCGAGCGTCAACTGATCGGTTCACGCCTTGAACCGATCGTCTCAGCTGTCGTCAGGATGTCCTCCATTCTTTGACATAACATGAAATAAAATTCTATCCTATTTTACATTGTAAAAAGAGAAACCTCGAGTTACATTCGAGGGGAGCAAAGGTAGGAAAGAAATCTCGAATTATTTTGAGTTACATCAGGAATAGGAGAAGAAAGATCAGAGCGCAGACCGAGATGCAAGCAACCACATTCAACCATACACAGATAGTGCTTATTGGCCATAACCACGCAATACATCCACCACAAAACTCGTTTAAGGGCGACGCGTATCGAGTGCATTCATAATACATATCATATATGTCAATAGGTATTTGTGGATTTAGGATTGGACATGCATAAAGCCAATTTTATTCTCATCGAATGCAATAAATAAAGGCGACAAACCAAAATCGATCATATCGATAATCCTAAAGTATATAGCAGTTGACGTGGCTCTGATACCACTGTTGGGTTTTATGGGAGGCAGAGAAGGCAGCGGAAACAAAAATTTTCTCCTCCACAAACCCAGAAAAAGGAAACACGTCAACGTCTATACAATAGGAAAGGATGGTTTGTGGAATCATACCTTGTCCCGAGGCTTGCTCGGTGACAATACCTCGCGGCTTGCACGGTCTTCACCTCCGATCTTAGACGGTGTCTGTGCAGCTCCTGGTCGCACCGGGACTGACGACTCCTAGTCTCACCGGGACTGTCGGGATTGACAGCTGTACTCCAAGCGACAGAAATCTCCCACCTCTAAAGTAGTCCACACGGACCACCTGGAACTCCAATCTCCTTGTCTCACAAGGAATTGGATGGAGTCGCACCCTCCTGTCAGCGTACTAGTCACTGACACACTCTCCTGCCACCAGTCGCTTTTTGCAGTTGTCTTTCCCTTGATGTGCCTCCCTTATCGGGTAGCACTTGCTCGGGCTCTCTTGGTTACCAAAACCAGAGAGAACGACAACTTTACAGAGCAACTGGTTGCACTGAGTTGTTCTTTGAGAAGCCCCCAATAACCCTATATATATGGAGGGTCATGGGACAGGGATCTCTATCATGGGAAATGTGGGACTAAAGCAGGAGTAGAAGGGTTCAAGATTTTCCACAAAAAAACAACCAACTGCGCAACCTGAACTGATCGTTTCATTTCTGAAATGGTCGGTTGGGGACCTGAGTCGATCGTTTGACACCTCAACCGATCGGTTGGGACCCATGAAATGGTCGGTTCACTTCTGAACCGGTCGGTTCGTGGTCTTGGTCAGTTCCCGATTGACTTTTCCTGTTTTGTTTCAAATTGGTACCAAATACCAATCCTTGTTCCAATCAAATTGGGCAAGTGAAACGAAAAGAAATTTCTCACCAACCTGACTTTCCCAACTTGCTCGGTTGGACTAGTTGAACCGATCGTTTCAACACTTGAAGCGATTGTTTCACCCTATCCATCAGCCGATCGACTCACCATCTGAGCCGATCGGTTCACCAAGCTCAGACGATCAGTTCATCACATGAGCCGATCGGTTGGGGGTGCAGATTGTGCAGAATCAGTCAATTGCAATTTCAATCAATCTGATACTCCAATCAATGTGTCCAACACCTTGAACATTATGACATTGAGCTATCCATTAATTGAGTGATTAATTGAACTAGTAAACTCCTTTAGTAATCAATCTAATCATTGTTTGTGTACAAAACTCCTCTGCCGGGTTAAATCCTATGTGTGTGACCCTGCAGGTCCATTTCACGTTGGCAGTGAAAGTCCATAATACTTATGACTTCACAAGCAAAGAGCGGTGCCTAGTCACACATCAGTGCTACCCAAGTGAAATAGAAAGTTGGAGAACAATTTTCAATCCTACAATCTGTGAATGTTGTTACAGTGAATGAATAATTCCTTTGTCACTGATATCCCGAATGAACTCGGGGCATGGAACATTCATCTTGTCAACGTTCATTCAATTTCTTGATCTCAGAGTAGATTGGAAGAGATATGTATGACATCGATATCACATATTGATTCACACATGCATGCATGCCTTTCTCAATCCTACTCATCAAGTGGCCATGGATATCAAACTCCCTTAGGAGGGACAAATCCCATATCTATCACTCACCCCTCAAAAGCCCCATGTGTCAAAGCCACCCAATCATCACCTTTATAACAACCCATGTTTCAGTACTGCGTTTGATGATGTCAAAGTGTGCCCAAAGACATGTGTTGAGTGTAGAGATTTTAGGTCAAAGAATCACACTCACCACCATCACTGTGAGTACTAACTGTGACTACCATGTCATGGTTCCATGTGTCAAACTCAAGGTGGGTCTGTCTGATACACTTGTTTTCTAACAAGTACCTATGTGTTTGGTTTGATATCTCTATATCATGACTAATGAGATTCTGTCATCAACCAACACCACAATCTCGTCTTATGTGTCATTTTTGTCTATCTACCTTCCACAATGACATCTGACTAGGGACATAATGAGAATGTACAAACTCTTAGCATCCGTATGATCTCATCGTTCAGGTCCTGAACCTGAAGGCATACGTCATTGAGTATTGTCATTCTCTAGACATTCAATCTATTATATCACTATCTCATATGATTGAACCAGAAAGAATTGGAAGCTTGTCTTTGATGTTTATCAAATAAATCTTAATGTATCCCATCAATCATCCCATGATTGGCTCTCAGGGCATACATACCAACAGACTCCCACTTGCACTGTGAGGCAATCACCCTTGAATCATATTCATAGTGATCTTCAAACATGTCCCACATGTTACTGTGCTCTAGTGCGATCATAGTGAGTAATGGCAACACCTTGCCAAAGTTAGTTTTTAACTGCATGTCTCTCATCTCTTCACTGTAAGTCACACGTATGAGATGGAGTTTCCGTAATATGCGTTCTAGTATTCCTTTTCTAACCTTTAGCCACATTGCATGATCAAGGATTCCATACTTGTCATCAATGAACATAATATCTATAAGTTCATCTTATGAACTTCCAGATCCATATAGTATCCACTGTTGTTCTCTAACGCATAGATACTCGGCATTTCCTTTTAAATGGTTTTATTGGAACACTTCCAAATATCAACAAACTTTCACTTTTATATATCCTATATATATTTTGTGATTAATTTTATGTCCTTTTGGAAGTTCGCATCAATGTAACTCTTTACATTGAACTCTTCCTTATCTCCATAGAACTAGTACTTCTCAAGTACTTATCAAGTTCTCATGGTATTCCAGTAACCCTTACTGGAAGTAGACAGGCATCCACTCGTCATGTCTTACATACGAGTTATCAGGATGAGCACATCATATTGCCATGTCCTACATACAAGATGATGAATGCATTTTGTTCTTGCCATGTCGATACATGCAGGATAATGGGATGATTACATACATGATAGATCCTTATCTATTCTTAGTGTTCCCATTCTTCATAAGAATTGGACACTTGGCCTTGGGATACTAACTCCATGTAACATGGACAAGTTTTCTCCCACTTAATCTGTGCATACTGAACCCTTCAGTACAAATTGCCAATGTATGCTTTCTCTTTTCAGGTTAAGAGGTTTTTCGAGAACTATCTCTATAGATCTCTATTCCTATCACATAGGAAACATCTTTATCTTCCTTTAAGATAATTTCCACTTTTAGATTACCATTCTAGAACATTTCCATTTCACATCAACATGTGGAATGTGAACACGCTCCCACTAAATCACAGATCCCTTCTTTATCTTTGACAAATCAGTCAAACCCTTTGATTATATCATCAAAGTAAAGATCCAATTCTGAGTTGCTTGTACCCAATCAATCACACTGATTAGTCCATTGTAACTTATAGACTTCATTTGCATTAGTGGATTCATAAACCTTATAGGTTGTGTCACGTACACATCCTTGTTTTTATTCCTCATAGGAATATGGTTTTAGTATCCATATGCCAAATGTCTTAGTCATTAAGTTGCAATCAATAAGCATCATCCTTCTCAAAATGTTATCAATGTGTCTTAACACTTAAGATTCATTTGCACTTATGGATTTCATCCAATGGGTGCTACCATCAAGGTTATACCTTATGGTTCACATGGATGTCATTTAGGATGTAATGGTCATAAACCATAACTCAAAATTCGGCTCCTCATATTCATCTAGATAGTTGAGTCATCACATGAACAACTCATCACATAGATAAACGAGGTGTAACCGTCAAGGATATAAGAACTTACAACTCCTTGTGATTCTTAATGTCCTTTATTAGTGTGGGGTATTCTTTTATTAAGAAGAATTCAGTTATTTGATAATCATCCACTAACTCCTTAGAGTACGACTCCTTCTTGATTTAGACATCACATGCCTTAATCACGATTCAATATGATACACTATCATAATCACTCATAAGGATCTCAAACATTTGGTCCAAGTATTTCATTCATTGATCTCATCAAGACACTTTACCAAATTTGCACTTCATCTATGATAATATTGAACACTTCAAGATATATTGGTATTTCTCTAAACACCATTTGAAGTGTTAGCATTTTTTCCAGTAGGTATGTAAATACATCACATGTATCATACCTAATAGGATAATCGTTCTCCCACTACCTTTAGTGAAGATTTATTAATCATGTCCAAGATATTCATGTCTCTTACTAGTTCTCTAACCAAAAGAGTCTAGATTTATCCATCACATGGAAACTAGAAATGAATTTCTCATGATTGATGCTGATTTGATTTTTTGAGTTATCTATAACTTTTAGGTATCATTTTATCTTATGCATATCAAATACCACAAGATAAACAAGGCATTGCCACAAAGATCATATCTTTAGAAATTGAAACATCTCTTTATTGATTGCCATCATTGTCATACAATATGCAAAAATAAAGTGTTTCTATCTATTGGAAAATATGAAATAGCAGTTCATAACTGTATGACATGCCTTTTAGGCTGAAAATAAACTAAAGTACTCCTATCTATGGCGGCAACACTTGCCCCATTTATTGAGTGCTTTACACTTTACATCTTGGTATCATATACCTCAAAAGTGTTACAAGTTTACTTTCATGACACCTTAAGTAGAGACGTTTGTCACCTCCTTCTTCTTTTTTTCTTCCAGATAGAGAGGACAATTCCTTTTCCAATGTCCTGGCTTTTGACAATGGTGACAATTGCCTTTCTTGGTCACGCCTCCCTTGGCCTTGAGAGCTGAAGACGACTTGGGTTCCTGGCTAGCATCAGAACCTTTCTTAGCTTTGCCCTTGCCCTTGCGCTTGGACTTGCCTTTCTTGCTCGTGATCACCATCACAGACTTAGGCTTATCCTTCTTCATCTGTGTCTCGGCTGTCCTCAACATGCCCAACAACTCTGACAGTGGCCTATCAAAGTTGTTCATGTTGTAGTTCATCACAAACTGACTGTAGGATTCTGGCAATGATGGCAGTATCACGTCAGTAGCCAACTCTTGGCTCAGTGGAAATCCCAGTCTTGTCAGGTTCTCCACATACCCAATCATCTTCAGTGTGTGAGGACCAACTGGATCTCCTTCTGTCATGATGCACTTGAACAGTGCCCTTGAGACATCATATCTCTCTTGTCGTGCTTGATCTTCATACATGTTCCTAAGATGTTGAATCATCTCAATGACACCCATGTTCTCATATTGTCTCTGCAACTCGTGGTTCATAGAGCATAACATCAAGCATTTTGCATCAATGGCATCATCAGAATGCTTCTTGTAAGCATCCCTTTCTGCCTTTGGTGCATTAGGAGTAGGTTCCTCTGGAGTTGGAGTATCCAGGACATAGAGCTTTCGCTCTTGAGTGAGAGCAATTCTCAATGTCCTATACTAGTCGTGGAAGTTTGTCCCATTTAGCTTGTCCTTTTCAAGGACTGATCACAAAGAAAAGTGATTGGTGTTTGTTGTCATTTGTACTACAAAAGGAAATATGCAATTTTAGTCCAAAATCTCATTTTTGACTTACTTGATTGATTTGAAAAGTTGATGATATAATTAGGCCTTTAATTAATTATCGCTCCCATTATTTTACTTCAAATTGATAGCCCTCACCATCAATTTGGAAGATTGCATCGTACAACCTTTTAGTGGGCAAGATCCATATTTCATCAAGTCATGAGTCAGCTTTGGTTGATCGCCCACAATCTTGACTATTTAGGTAGGCCATCATGTTGCATCATATGCAACTCTTGATGAATGAACATGCCCAACATATTGCCATGAACATTCCTTGCCTCTGGGCTTAGACGCTCTAAGACTCACCAGTTAAGTCTAACCCAAAAGCCGACACGGTAAACATGCACCCTTCTTTGGCAGAACCTACATGTCTACCCTTCACATTTCCACAAGATAGATGGCGCACCACGCTTTGGCGTAACCTACGCTTGGTCGATCAAGTTTTTCATGTGTGCCGCTAATGGAAGGCATATAAGACTTAATATTTTAATAAGGGATTTGGTTTTATATACATATACATATCCAATCACCACAATACATAGTATGTATCATATACATGCTATATCCCACAGAAAACATGCAAAACGATAAAAGCGATGATTATGGCCATCCTAATGTGATTCCTCGAGCCAAGAGGAATCACAGTCATCTAGGTCTACATCGCATGCAACCTGTACAAGATGAACTATGTGCTTTGTCTTTCTGGGTTTGATCAACTCATCACATGACTGATCGGCTCGCCATCAGGCCGGTTGGTTGGGTGCCACCAGCCGATCGGTTGGCTCCTCCAACCGATCAGTTTGCCTGGTCGTCGTGCATATCATCATGGCCGCCACCCGCTCGTCTCGCTCCTTGAACCGGTCATCAACCGATCGGCTCACTCCTTGAACCGATCGTCTTGAACGTCAACCGATCGGTTCACGCCTTGAACCGATCGTCTCATCTGTCGCCAGGATGTCCTCCATTTTTTGACATAATAGGAAATACAATTCTATCCTATTTTACATTGTAAAAAGAGAAACCTTGAGTTACATTCGAGGGGAGCAAAGGTAGGAAAGAAATCTCGAATTATTTCGAGTTACATCAGGAATAGGAGAAGGAAGATCAGTGCGCAGACTGAGATGCAAGAAACCACATTCAACCATGCACAGATAGGGTTTATTGGCCATAACCACACAATACATCCACCATAAAACTCGTTGAAGGGTGACGCGTATCGAGTGCATTCATAATACATATCATATATGTAAATTGGGATTTGTGGATTTAGGATTGGACATGCATAAAGCCAATTTTATTCGCATCGTATGCAATAAATAAAGGCAACAAACCAAAATCGATCATATCGATAATCCTAAAGTATAGAGCAGTTGATGTGGCTCTGATACTACTGTTGGGTTTTAAGGGAGGCAGAGAAGGCAGCGGAAACAAAAAATTTCTCCTCCCCAAACCAAGAACAAGGAAACGCATCAACGTCTATACAATAGGAAAGGATGGTTTGTGGAATCATACCTTGTCCTGAGGCTTGCTCAGTGACAATACCTCGTGGCTTGTGCGATCTTCACCTCCAATCTTGGACGGTGTCTGTACAGCTCCTGGTCACACCGGGACTGACGACTCCTGGTCTCACCGGGACTGTCGGGATTGACAACATTCCTCCGAGCGGCAGAAATCTCCCGCCTCTGAAGTAGTCCACACGGACCACCTGGAACTCCAATTTCCTTGTCTCACAAGGAATTGGAAGGATTTGCACCCTCCTATCAGCATACTAGTCACTGACACACTCTCCTGCCACCATTCGCTTTCTGCAATTGTCTTTCCCTTGATGTGCCTCCCTTATCGGGTAGCACTTGCTCGGGCTCTCTCAGTTACCAAAACCAGAGAGAATGGCAACTTTACAGAGCAACTGGTTGCACTGAGTTGTTCTTTGAGAAGCCCCCAATACCCGTATATATATAGGAGGGTCATGGGACAGGGTTCTCTATCCCGGGAAATGTGGGACTAAAGCAGGAGTAGAAGGGTTCGAGATTTTCCACAAAAAAACAACCAACTGCGCAACCTGAACCGATCGTTTCATTTCTGAAACAGCCGGTTGGGGACCTGAGCCGGTCGGTTGACACCTCAACCGATCGGTTGGGACCCATGAAACAGTCGGTTCACTTCTGAACTGGTCAGTTCGTGGTCCTGGTCAGTTCCCGATTGACTTTTCCTCTTTTGTTTCGAATTGGTACCAAATACCAATCCTTGTTCCAATCAAATTGGGCAAGTGAAACAAAAAGAAATTTCTCACCAACTTGACTTTCCCAACTTTCTCGGTTGGACCAGTTGAACCGATCATTTCAACACTTGAATCAATTGTTTCACCCTGTCCATCAGCCGATCGACTCACCTTATGAGCCGATCGGTTCATCACATGAGCCGATCGTTTGGGAGTGCAGATTGTGCAGAATCAGTCAATTGCAGTTTCAATCAATCTGATACTCCAATCAATGTGTCCAACACCTTGAACATTATGACATTGAGCTATCAATTAATTGAGTGTTTAATTGAACTACTAAACTCCTTTAGTAATCAATCTAAACATTGTTTGTGGACAAAACTCCTCTTCCAGATTAATCATATGTGTGTGACCCTGCAGGTCCATTTCACGTTGGCAGTGAAAGTCCATAACACTTATGACTTCCTAGTCACACATCAGTGCTACCCAAGTGAAATAGAAAGTTGGAGAACAACTTTCAATCCTACAATCCGTGAATGGTGTTACAGTGAATAAATAATTCCTTTGTCACTCATATCCCGAATGAACTCGAGGCATGGAACAATCATCCTATCAATGTTCATTCACTTTCTTGATCTCAGAGTAGATTGGAAGAGATATGTATGACATCAATATCAGATATTGATTCACACATGCGTGCACGCCTTTCTCAATCCTACTCATCAAGTGGCCATGGATATCAAACTCCCTTAGGAGGGACAAATCCCATATCTATCACTCACCCCTCAAAAGCCCCATGTGTCAAAGCCACCCAATCATCACCTTGATAACAACCCATGTTTCAGGACTACGTTTGATGATGTCAAAGTGTGCCCAACGACATGTGTTGAGTGTAGTGATTTCAGGTCAAAGAATCACACTCACCACCATCACTGTGAGTACTGACTGTGACTACCATGTCATGGTTCCATGTGTCAAACTCACGATGGGTCTGTCTGGTACACTTGTTCTCTAACAAGTACCTATGTGTTTGGTTTGATATCTCTATATCATGACTAATGAGATTCTGTCATCAACCAAAACCACAATCTAGTCTTATGTGTCATTGTTGTTTATCTACCTTCCACAATGACATCCAACTAGGGACATAATGAGAATGTACAAACTCTTAGCATCTGTATGATCTCATCGTTCAGCTCCTGGACCTGAAGGCATACGTCATTGAGTACTGTCATTCTCTAGACATTCAATCTGTTCTATCACTATCTCATATGATTGAACCAGAAAGAATTGGAAGCTTGCCTTTGATGTTTATCAAATTAATCTTAATGTATCCCATCAATATCCCATGATTGGCTCTCAGGGCATACATACCAACAGACTCCCACTTGCACTGTGAGCCAATCACCTTTGAATCATATTTATAGTGATCTTCAAACATGTCCCACATGTTACTATGCTCTAGTGCGATCATAGTGAGTAATGGCAACACCTTGCCAAAGTCAATTTTTAACTGCATGTCTCTCATCTCTTTGCTGTACGTCACACGTATGAGATGGAGTTTCCGTAATATGTGATCTAGTATTCCTTTGCTAACCTTTAGCAACATTGCATGATCAAGGATTCCATACTTTTCATCAATGAGCAGAATATCTATAAGTTCATCTCATGAACTTCCAGATCCATATAGTATCCACTGATGTTCTCTAACGCATAGATACTCGGGTTTCCTTTTAAATGGTTTTATTGGAACACTTCCAATTATCAACAAACTTTCACTTTTATATATCCTATATATATTTTGCGATTATCTTTTTTTGTCCTTTTGGAAGTTCACATCAATGTTACTCTTTACATTGAACTCTTCCTTATCTCCATAGAACTAGTACTTCTCAAGTACTTATGAAGTTCTCATGGTATTCCAGTAACCCTTACTGGAAGTAGACAGGCATCCACTCGTCATGTCTTACATACGAGTTATCAGGATGAGCACATCATATTGCCATGTCCTACATACAAGATGATGAATGCATTTTGTTCTTGCCATGTCGATACATGCAGGATAATGGGATGATTACATACATGATAGATCCTTATCTATTCTTAGTGTTCCCATTCTTCATAAGAATTGGACACTTGGCCTTGGGATTCTAACTCCATGTAACATGGACAAGTTTTCTCCCACTTAATTTGTGCATACTGAACCCTTTAGTACAGATTGCCAATGTATGCTTTCTCTTTTTAGGTCAAGAGGTTTTTCGAGAACTATCTCTATAGATCTCTATTCCTATCACATAGGAAACATCTCTATCTTCCTTTAAGATAATTTCCACTTTTGGATTTCCATTCTAGAACATTTCCATTTCACATCAACATGTGGAATGTGAACACACTCCCACTAAATCACAGATCCCTTCTTTATCTTTGACAAATCAGTCAAACCCTTTGACTATATCATCAAAGTAAAGATCCAATTCTTAGTTGCTTGTACTCAATCAATCACATTGATTAGTCCATTGTAACTTATAGACTTCATTTGCATTATTGGATTCATAAACCTTATAGGTTGTGTCACGTACACATCCTTGTTTTTATTCCTTATAGGAATGTGGTTTTAGTATCCATATGCCAAATGTCTTAGTCATTAAGTTGCAATCAACAAGCATCATCCTTATCAAAATGTTATCCATGTGTCTTAACACTTAAGATTCATTTGCACTTATGGATTTCATCCAATGGGTGCTACCATCAAGGTCATACCTTATGGTTCACATGGATGTCATTTAGGATGTAATGGTCATAAACCATAACTCAAAATTGGGTTCCTAATATTCATCTAGATAGTTGACTCATAACATGAACAACTCATCACATAGATAAACAAGGTGTATCCGTCAAGGATATAAGAACTTACAACTTCTTGTGATTCTTAATGTCCTTTATTAGTGTGGGGTATTCTTTTATTAAGAAGAATTCAGTTATTTGATAATCATCCTCTAACTCCTTAGAGTACGACTCCTTCTTGATTTAGACATCACATGCCTTAATCACGAGTTCAATATGATACACTATCATAATCACTCATAAGGATCTCAAACATTTGGTCCAAGTATTTCATTCATTGATCTCATCAAGAATTAACACTTTACCAAATTTGCACTTCATCTATGATAATCTTGAACACTTCAAGATATATTGGAATTTCTCTAAACACCATTTGAAGTATTAGTATTTGTCCCAATAGGTATGTAAATACATCACATGTATCATACCTAATAGGATAATCGTTCTCCCACTACCTTTAGTGAAGATTGATTAATCATGTCCAAGATATTCATGTCTCTTACTGGTTCTCTAACCAAAAAAGTCTAGATTTATCCATCACATGGAAACTAGAAATGAATTTCTCATGATTGATGATAATTTGATTGTTTGAGTTATCTATAACTTTTAGGTATCATTTTATCTTATGCATATCAAATACCATAAGATAAACAAGGCATTGCCACAAAGATCATATCTTTAGAAATTGAAACATCTCTTTATTGATTGCCATCATTGTCATACAATATGCAAAAATAAAGTGTTTCTATCTATTGGCAAATATGAAATAGCAGTTCATAACTGTATTACATGCCTTTTAGACTGAAAATAAACTAAAGTACTCCTATCTATGGCGGAAACACTTGCCCCATTTATTGAGTTCTTTACACTTTACATCTTGGTATCATATACCTCAAAAGTGTTACAAGTTTACTTTCATGACACCTTAAGTAGAGACGTTTGTCGCCTTCTTCTTCTTTTGTTCTTCCAAATAGAGAGGACAATTCCTTTTCCAATGTCCTGGCTTTTGATAATGGTGACAATTGCCTTTCTTGGTCACGCCTCCCTTGGCCTTAAGAGCTGAAGACGACTTGGGTTCCTGGCTAGCATCAGAACCTTTCTTAGCTTTGCCCTTACCCTTGCGCTTGGACTTGCCTTTCTTGCTCGTGATCACCATCACAGACTTAGGCTTATCCTTCTTCATCTGTGTCTCGGCTGTCCTCAACATGCCCAACAACTCTGACAGTGGCCTATCAAAGTTGTTCATGTTGTAGTTCATCACAAACTGACTGTAGGATTCTGGCAACGATTGTAGTATCACGTCAGTATCCAACTCTTAGCTTAGTGGAAATCCCAGTCTTGTCAGGTTCTCCACATACCCAATCATCTTGAGTGTGTGAGGACGAACTGGATCTCCTTCTGTCATGATGCACTTGAACAGTGCCCTTGAGACATCATATCTCTCTTGCCGTGCTTGATCTTCATACATGTTCCTGAGATGCTGAATCATCTCAATGACACCCATGTTCTCATGTTGTCTCTGCAACTCGTGGTTCATAGAGCACTACATCAAGAATTTTTCATCAATGGCATCATCAGAATGCTTCTTGTAAGCGTCCCTTTCTACCTTTGGTGCATTAGGAGTAGGTTCCTCTGGAGTTGGAGTATCCAGGACATAGAGATTTTGCTCTTGAGTGAGAGCAATTCTCAATGTCCTATACCAGTCGTGGAAGTTTGTCCCATTTAGCTTGTCCTATTCAAGGATCGGTCACAAAGAAAAGTGATTGTTGTTTGTTGTCATTTGTACTACAAAAGGAAATATGCAATTTTAGTCCAAAAACTCATTTTTGACTTACTTGATTGATTTGAAAAGTTGACGATATAATTAGGCCTTTAATTAATTATCGCTCCCACTATTTTACTTCAAATTTATAGCCCTCACCATCAATTCAGAAGTTTGCAACGTACAACCTTCTAGTGGGTAAGATCCATATTTCATCAATTCATGAGTCAGCTTTGGCTGATCGCCCACAGTCTTGACTATTTAGGTAGGCCATCATGCCAATTGCATCATAATCAACTCTTGATGAATGAACATGTGCAACACCTTGCCATGAACATTCCTTGCCTCTGGGCTTAGACACTCTAAGAATCACCAGTTAAGTCTAACCCAAAAGCCGACACAGTAAACATGCACCCTACTTTGGCAGAACCTACATGTCTACCCTTCACACTTCCACAAGATAGATGGTGCACCACGCTTTGGCATAACCTATGCTTGGTCGATCAAGTTTTTCATGTGTGCCGCTAATGGAAGTCATACAAGACTTAATATTTTAATGAGGGATTTGGTTTTATATACATATACATATCCAATACCACAATACATAGTATATATCATATATATGATATATCCCACAGAAAACATGCAAAACGATAAAAGTGATGATTATGGCCATCCTAATGTGATTCCCCGAGCCAAGAGGAATCATGATCATCTAGGTCTACATCACATGCAACATGTACAAGATGAACTCTATGCTTTGTCTTTCTGGGTTTGATCAACTCATCACATGACTGATCGGCTCGCCATCAGGCCGGTCGGCTGGGTGCCACCAGCCGATCAGTTGGCTCCTCCAACCGATCAGTTTGCTTGGTCGTCGTGCATCTCATCATGGCTGCCACCCTCTCGTCTCGCTCCTCAAACCGGTCATCAACCGATCGTCTCGAACGTCAACCGATCAGTTCACGCCTTGAACCAATCGTCTCAGCTGTCGTCAGGATGTCCTCCGTTCTTTGACATAACAGGAAATAAAATTCTATCCTATTTTACATTGTAAAAAGAGAAACCTCGAGTTACATTCGAGGGGAGAAAAGGTAGGAAAGAAATCTCGAATTATTTCGAGTTACATTAGGAATAGGAGAAGGAAGATCAGTGCGCAGACCGAGATGCAAGCAACCACATTCAACCATACACAGATAGGGTTTATTGGCCATAACCACGCAATACATCCACCAAAAAACTCATTTAAGGGCGATGCGTACCGAGTTCATTCATAATACATATCATATATGTAACTTGGGATTTGTGGATTTAGGATTGGACATGCATAAAGCCAATTTTATTCGCATCGTATGCAATAAATAAAGGTGACAAACCAAAATCGATCATATCAATAATCCTAAAGTATATAGCAGTTGACGTGGCTCTGATACCACTGTTGGGTTTTAAGGGAGGCAGAGAAGGCAGCGGAAACAAAAATTTTCTCCTCCCCAAACCCAGAACAAGGAAACGCGTCAACGTCTATACAATAGGAAAGGATGGTTTGTGGAATCATACCTTGTCCCGAGGCTTGCTCGGCGACAATACCTCACGGCTTGCGCGGTCTTCACCTCTGGTCTTAGACGGTGTATGTGCAGCTCCTGGTCGCATCAGGACTAATGACTCCTGGTCTCACTGGGACTGTCGGGATTTACAGCTGTCCTCTGAGCGGCAGAAATCTCCCACCTCTGAAGTAGTCCACATGGACCACCTGGAACTCCAATATCCTTGTCTCACAAGTAATTGGATGGAGTCGCACCCTCCTGTCAGTGTACTAGTCACTGACACACTCTCCTGCCACCAATCGCTTTCTGTAGTTATCTTTCCCTTATTGTGCCTCCCTTATCGGGTAGCACTTGCTCGGGCTCTCTCAGTTACCAAAACCAGAGAGAACGACAACTTTACAGATCAACTGGTTGCACTGAGTTGTTCTTTGAGAAGCCCCCAATACCCCTATATATATAGGAGGGTCATGGGACAGGGTTCTCTATCCCGAGCAATGTGGCACTAAAGCAGGAGTATAAGGGTTCGAGATTTTCCACAAAAAAACAACCAACTGCGCAACCTAAATTGATCGTTTCATTTCTGAAACGGTCGGTTGGGGACCTGAGCCGGTCGGTTGACACCTCAACTGATCGGTTGGGACCCATGAAACGGTCGGTTCACTTCTGAACTGGTCGGTTCGTGGTCCTGGTCAGTTCCCGATAGACTTTTCCTCTTTTGTTTCGAATTGGTACCAAATACCAATCCTTTTTCCAATCAAATTGGGCAAGTGAAACGAAAAGAAATTTCTCACCAACCTGACTTTCCCAACTTGCTCAGTTGGACCAGTTGAACCGATCGTTTCAACACTTGAAGCGATTGTTTCACCGTGTCCATCAGCCGATCGACTCACCATCTGAGCTGATCGATTCACCAAGCTCAGCCGATTGGTTCATCACATGAGCCAATCGGTTGGGAGTGCAGATTGTGCAAAATCAGTCAATTGTAGTTTCAATCAATCCGATACTCCAATCAATGTGTCCAACACCTTGAACATTATGACATTGAGCTATCAATTAATTGAGTGTTAAATTGAACTACTAAACTCCTTTAGTAATCAATCTAAACATTATTTATGGACAAAACTCCTATTCCAGGTTAAATCCTATGTGTGTGACCCTGTAGGTCCATTTCACGTTGGCAGTGAAAGTCCATAACACTTATGACTTCACAAGCAAAGAGCGGTGCCTAGTCACACATCAGTGCTACCCAAGTGAAATAGAAATTTGGAGAACAAATTTCAATCCTAAAATCTGTGAATGGTGTTACAGTGAATGTATAATTCCTTTGTCACAAATATCCCGAATGAACTCGAGGCATGGAACAATCATCCTGTCAACGTTCATTCACTTTCTTAATCTCAGAGTAGATTGGAAGAGATATGTATGACATCGATATCACATATTGATTCAAACATGTGTGCACGCCTTTCTCAATCCTACTCATCAAGTGGCCATGGATATCAAACTCCCTTAGGAGGGACAAATCCCATATCTATCACTAACCCCTGAAAAGCTCTATGTGTCAAAGCCACCCAATCATCACCTTTATAACAACCCATGTTTCAGGACTACGTTTGATGATGTCAAAGTGTGCCCAACGACATGTGTTGAGTGTAGTGATTTCAGGTCAAAGAATCACACTCACCACCATCACTGTGAGTACTGACTGTGACTACCATGTAATGGTTCCATGTGTCAAACTCACGGTGGGTCTGTCTGGTACACTTGTTCTCTAACAAGTACCTATGTGTTTGGTTTGATATCTCTATATCATGACTAATGAGATTCTGTCATCTACCAACACCACAATCTAGTCTTGTGTGTCATTGCTATCTATCTACCTTCCACAATGACATCCGACTAGGGACATAATGAGAATGTACAAACTCTTAGCATCCGTATGATCTCATCGTCCAGGTCCTGAACCTGAAGGCATACGTCATTGAGTACTGTCATTCTCTAGACATTCAATCTGTTCTATCACTATCTCATATGATTGAACCAGAATGAATTGGAAGCTTTCCTTTGATATTTATCAAATCAATCTTAATGTATCCCATCAATCATCCCATGATTGGCTCTCAGGAATACATTCCAACATCTACATCATTCCCCTGTCCACTTGGTTTCCTACAAGCAAGCTAAATTGAATTTTCTTCTAATCATGGTATCCATTATCTCCAAAGAATTTCCTGTCAAAGAGCCAATATTTCAAGATCCAACTCTAATGCTTTTTTGAACTTTCTTCTTTACATGCCTTTATCAAAAATGTTGCCCTTGTACATTTTCACTACATCCAAGAAATAATGCAGTGAGATTGACTTCTATGCCCACACCCATCCAAGATGTGGAAACCCTTGCATGTCCTTCAACACAACTGGGTTCCACTGTGCCAAAACCTGTTGCATATTTATCATTGCACCTGGGTGTCGAAGCAGCGCATCTCTAGGTATGGATGCTCCAGTGAAATTTTAAAAAGGATTCATGTCACTTAAATAGTGACAAAGTTTTGTGGTTGTATGTCAACCTACCACCAACCCTCCTCCTTCACCTAGACTAGGGATTGACGACAGTTGCACAAAATATATATGCGGAGTTGACGCCTAAAACAAGGTAATTAACGTAATATGTAGGTCATGGAATGGCTTAAGAAATTTCTTGAAATATCATTGTTAGTGAAGTGAATTTGGCTCATATGGTTCACCAAGATGTTCTCGCTGCCCTTCTTATCTCAGATTTTAAGATCAAGACCATGTAGTATAAATATCCATCGATTTGTCTAGGCATGGCATTTTAATTGGTTAATAGGTAGTGAGTGGCTACATGATCAGTGTAAATAATTACATATGACATGACGTGTGTGATATTACAATGGAAAATTCACTAGGTGAGATACCTAGAGTTTACCTTAACCAACATACAATAATTACCACTACAAGAGAACAGATATTACCATAGTATAGTTCATGACCAAACCCAAAGGAAAAAAAATTTAAGAATTAACTGACCAAAGTAACCAAGAAAGAACTAGTATTTATCACAAGATTGATGGTTGTTGATTATTTTGATTCTAGACAATAAATATATGGATTAAAATCTATATTTATCAATGTATGGAAACACTAGGGTGGAATGGGTTTCACCACAACTACTTCTCACTCACTGCATCATATTAATAATGAATGATATATATATATATATATATATATATATTTCAAGGCCAGGTTATATCCTCCTTTTGGCGTTAGGATTAAAACCCAGACAAGTATTTCTCTAAGTTCTCCATCATGTTACCTAAAGATCATACATCTACCGCCTCTAAAACATCAATCTAAAATTCTCATCAAAGGTTTAACAAAAATCTAATTTATATCCTAGATTTAGGGTTTAAAGCTATCTAAACCTATTGATCAGACAAATATACAAGGATAAAATAATTGATTCTAAAAACTAATGGTTCATACAATAACAAAGGCAATAAGAAGAAGAAAATCAAGTAGTGGGGCTACTTGCCACGCCCTAGACAGGGGACTACTTGCTCATGGTAGCATATACAACAACATGGAAGAATAGAGAATAAGTCATTGTCACAACAGAAGAGGAAATCACAACAGTGGTGTGCATGAATGATTCTTCAAACTCTAGAATAAGAGTGTCAAACGAACAATAAGATATGTGACAAAGTGAGTTTTTTATATTATGTTCCTTCATCTTATAGTTGTTTCTCAAATGGTTGACAAAAATATACTCAAATGTCTCCCTCACTATTCTTATTCGAAAGGAATCAATAATTGTAATATAAAGCAAACCATAATATCATATGAAGGTGAATTATAGGTATTAATGTACTTAATCAAAAACCATGATTAAAATTTGAAATTGAACCTCCATTTTTTTACCATAGTTGCATGTTGATATCATGAAGCTTCCCTTAAAATTTTATTCCATTTGGATAAGATGTTTAGGAGATATAAGCCTTTAAAATGATGTATATTATATCATTTACTTGAACCTTCGAACCTAAGTTGTAAATGGATTGAATGTGTGACATTTATGTGTCACACATGCTTTCCTTACCTTGGGCAGAGGTCATTTGATTGACCTAATAAGATCGACCATCCGATATGGGAACCACATATTAGATAGGGATCCAACGGTGGCCAAGTCGTCCCCAACCTCCCGCCTTATATAGAAAAAACTCCAACAGGCTAGCAACCAAGTCAAATCTCCTCACGCCTAACTTAGAAACTATCTCATGATTCTATAGGGATATTTCTCCTCCTCAAATAAAAACATACTCAATGAATGCCACCACATCTTCCCCTGTGCCCGAATTAGATATAATAGACCTCTGCCATCTCGCACCTCTCACTAGTGGCGGTGCCCATTTTAGGACTTTTCCATACACGCCTCCTCTCGCCTATTTAAGGACCCCACAAGCTCTGCCACCCTTCCTTTCCTCATTTACTACCTTCAATTTCTAGAGAAACCACCCCAAACACCCCTCTCCACTCCCTCATCTTCATCCTCCAGAACACCTCATTGTCCTAAACCCATAGCATTCCCCGCACTCACTCCACCTCTGCATCAGCTCCGCCGTACCTCAGAGGTTCTCTGCAATGAGCCCTTGTGGTCCCAGAATCCCTTCCATCCCTGAACCCTCTCTTGATCGGTGACCTCCCCACCCTTGTGGAGGAGAGGAGCACCATAGGGAGTCATGGTGCGGGACTCTGACGTGTAGGAGCGGAACAACCCCGCAAAAGTGCCAACACCTTCACATCCTCGCCAAGGCAACACCTTGCGAGTAGGACTCTCATCAGTGTCTGCTCTGGGCTGCTAGGTAAGGCAACAAGAGGATTAGGAGGTAGGGATGTGGTGCCAGCGTGGACCTAGGTGAACCACTCACAAGACACCACATCAGCTAAGGGAGTCGTGGGTCAATGTGGGCCAGAGTGCGGCCACTCGCATGTTTGGGACAACCAACAAGCACCATCTCAGCAACTCGGGATTGGGCTTGCAAGATCTGAGATCAATCTGAGCCATCGATACGGTCGCATCTGGCCGTTGATCAAGGTAATATCTACATCTATTTTATTTTAAGCAATGAAAATCTATTAACTTAGAAAATTCCTAGAAAATTCTAGGAATGTCATAAAATAGCAAACCTATATATAATTTTTATCAAAATATATGAGGAATTATATAACAATGCTATTTTAACGTGAATCCATTTCCTTTTTCAAAAATAGTAATCTAAAGTCCTAATGATCATTTTATTATTATCATATTGTATAATAATAGTGATCCGTGGTTGAGATCTGATATGCGGACATCTAAAACCCTAATTGAGTCCTTGATCCTCTTTGGTCTCAAAACCCTAATCATGTATGGATAATTATCTAGAAACCCTAAGATTCAATTTCTCTCTCCAAAGATGTGTACCTTCATACATTAATATAAACCCTAATTTCTTTCATGACCCCTTATGATCCTTTTTGACACAAAACCCTACATCAAACCCTAAGCATTCAAAAGGGGAACCCTTAATGATCTAGACATATATATAATCCCTACAAATAAATGAATCTTTCTTGTATACTTTGTTTTTGGGTATCGTTCCTTACATGAAACCATAAATCTCAAGATCTGATCTCATGACCCTAAAAATAAGATAAAATCCAAAGAAAAACCCTGATCTAACCATAGGAGATGAAGGTAACCCCAAATAAAGGACAAAACCCTAATAATTATAAGTACCCTAATATGGGATGATGAGTACCCAAAATAACTTTAGGTCCTTATTCTATTTTAGTGTAGTCTACTCTATACTCTAGAATTTTTGGAATCCAGATCTAAGACTCAAGATATGTTGGTTGTCATTAAGTATAAGACTAGCTTTCCATGGTTGCATAATGATATAATGTACCTTAGATGAATCTATTTGTTTATAAATTATTGGATGCTTACCAGTATTGTATGATTTGCCAAAGCTTAAAGGAACATAAAAGAATTTTTATGAGTTGTAGCTACTGAAGTTAGCACAACCCCATAGCCTAAGAGGCGGGAAAAGGCCCAATATGGATGTATGTCAAATTGCCCATTATGGATGTATGATAAATTGCCCAATATGGATCTATGATAAATTGCCCATGCTGGATGTATGATAAAGTGTTGATATAAATAGTAGTACAACTACATAAAAAGATATGCCTAAAAGATGTGGTTACCTGATTTTCCGTCTTAAATAATGGTTTTCCTTTTCTTTCTTCTTTCTTCAAGTATTTTGAATTATTCCAGTATAGTAATGTATTCTTTAACCACGTACCAACCTTGTGTTGATGATTTTGTTTCTCGTATATTCTAGGTGCAAGGAACAAATAATGTGTCTTAGATTACCAAAATCTATCAAATAAATGATCATGGAGGATAGCTAGCTAGATTGTTGCTTCTCGTCTTTATTTATGTTAGATAGTTATTGCCTTTTCTCTAGATGATATATAGGATGCTCTATATCCTATGTACTTCCCATTCCATAGAACAAGTTTTTCTCTTCTTGAATAATGTGTTATGACTTTTACCTTTATGAATGATGATTTGTGTGGCCATCTATGTGATGTTGTGAACAATGATTTGGCTTCCGTGTAACTTTAGATGACAATCACAATCCCTTACATTTTCCCTCTTGACATCCTATAGATATGAGTGCATGCATATCTAGGGAATGTCAACTTAGAAAGTGTATAGAAATTGGGGTCGTCAAAAGATACCTCCTGGAAGTTTGTCAGATAGGAATTGGGAGTTGTTGATCTTTCTTGCTTATAGGGTAAATTTATTACTATGGAGGTGGAGTATAGGGGTATGGTTCAATGGTATAATGGACACCTTTGTTATGTTTTCCTTTGAGATTTGAACTGTGGAGCTTTGATGGAAGCTGGAATCTTGTCAATTGGTAGATCGACAAAGGAAGCCAATGGGATGGATTAATGGAGGCTGGAGGTAGATTCTATGATGTCAAAATGGAAACATGGTGGTGTAAAATGGATCTTGTTCTTGGTGGCTTTGGTCTTCTTCTTATAGTCATGGGCTAGGGTTTGGAATCCTTCCCAGCCACTTTTTACATTCACCATGGATATGAGGGGTTGACAGAGGGATGCAGAGGAAGAGTTTGTCACCTATTCAATGATCCCATTGGGGGTCTATCGTCGGGCTAGAGCGCATGTCTTTTGTCTGTCAACCAATGTAGAAATCTCATCGATTGATGTCTCTTCACAGGAAGGCCGGCCCATCAGTTGATAGGTCTTCATCAGGCATGTCGCATGTCAGTTATCAATGTGTGGGAGTAGGGCACTCGTCACGGGATGTGGCTGTATACCTATCAGATATAATCTTTCTCAGATATTGTTCACTTGTCAAACAAGATTGTCATCAATTTGTGGGTTCTCCAGGTATATGTATAGTATCGATCGATGAGTGATGGATTGTCATCGGACAGAATACTCATCAGGCCAACGAGATTCTTGGGAGAGGTAAATCCACCCCATGGTTGGGAGTATTGCATTGACAAGACATTTGATCAACAAACATGGATCGACAATGTTGCATAGAAAAGGATCATATCATAAAAAATATGCCCATTCTAACAAATGTTTCTTACATGCAATGAAGTTCAATCCTACAATGGAAACCCAAAATTTGGATCAAAACCCTATAAATTATCATACAATTGAGAAAACCAAAATACAAGCTAGTTCTAAAGTAAATGATGATGATGGGTGCAAAAGACGAACAAAAATGCAACTAAAAATAGTATGGATATGCATTCATCAAATAACCCTAAACTTAAATGTTGTTCGTCCTTGAGTAACACAAAGTATGAAACTATTACACCCTTCCTAGAAAAAAGAGAATAAACATGAGATATTTGGGAAATAAAGATCCATCTTTTTTTCCATACTTAAATGTAGTTACCATCATAATGCGACTAAAAATAGGATGGATAGGCATTCATCAAATAATACTACAATGGAAGCTTCAGAGTCACCATCATAATTCATGCAAAAAATGTAGAAAAAGATTTGTCAATGAAATAATGGGAAATTCTGAGTGATTATCCTTACTGGATAGAAAAAAATAGATATAAGTACAACCAGAGATTGGATCTGAGGATCTAGTTATGATTAAGGAAATATTAGCATGCACATCCCACCCAATAAACTGGTATCAGTGTAGTTATGTGACAAAGAAGCAAGCGATTCATGATTTTTAATTTAAGAAGCCAAAACAAAAAAAAAATGATATTTTGTTGTGAGCAGGCTTTTAGGGATGAAGATGTATGTGTATTTCCCGCCATTGCCCTAAAAGTCCTAACTTTTGGGTGTATTGTGGTCCTAATCACCTTAGGACCTCCCACAATGGGGTTCCATAATTGGTGATTAGGACCAATGCGTAGTTGTTAGAGGATGACTAGAAGATAGTTGCTTGTAGATACTACATCTGATTTTTTAGAACTGGTAAAAGTGGAAATAACAGAAAAAGTAGATGACATATCAGATGCATAAATAGATTAGGTTAGATGCGGCAGTTATAGATCAAAAATTAGATTGATAGAAATACAACAATTAGATACAATATTTATATCAGTTTACCATTCTACATAATCTTATAGGACAGGTGGTGTCAGAGGAAGGATCCTCTGATCATAGGCAATACAATAATTAAGATAGAGGTAGTCATTTCTCTAGATTCAAGAGATTTGGAAGCGACCTTCTATTCAATGGATATGGGGGTTTATTTATGGTTTGTGATTAGGGTTTGGGATTCTAGGAAGAACCGTTTAGTTAAGTGGGAATGTTCCCTAATTCACCATGCTTGGCACTCGGATCAAGGTTGTCCACCCATTTGGAACCAGTGGATGGTTGTGATCCACCTAGGCATCCTCTGGATGAAAAAAAGGATTTTCTCATTTCCTAGTAATTTCAAGAATGTTCTGGTGAGAAATAGAGAAAACTTGCTCAGAAAGATAAGTTGGAGTTATCCCTCATATTTGTCTAGAAAAAGGCAATTCAAAAGGGATTATTTAATTCTTGACAATTAAATTGGGCAATTTATGAAAGATAGCCTATTTAAGGCAGAACTAAGGAATGAATTACACTTTTGATCTGAAAGAAGAATTCTTTGTAGAAGATCCCAACTGGATGAAAGTGGGGAAAATGGAGGTATTAAATGGGTGAAAATTGGATAAAAAGTGGATATGTGGAAAGTGGGTAGGATGTGGAATAGATTCCATCATTATGTAGAGAATTGACACTAATCATGATTTTTTGTTGAGTGAGAAAAAATAGGGTGTCAATAGTTTGCCCCTCTCAAGGCAATGTTTGAGATAAGAGTGAGAACCACTGTAATGCTTGGGCCCACTGCCCAAGGCTCTAGTAGAGTTTTAGGAATGACGATTGTCCCCACAAACCACCACTAGCCTTAACTGCGCACTTTGTCCTCACTGACGTGCATGCCATGATCAACTTCCCCACAGGTCACCCATCCCAGTACTACTCCAAGCTGAGCACGCTTAACTATGGAGTTCTTAGTGATGGGCTCCAGGAAAAGGAGGTGCACCTTGGTGATATGGGTAGTCTAATCATTCCTTTTAAGAGTTTTTTATCTGAGGTCTCAATTCCTGGGATGTTACAATCTCCCCCACTTAGACTCTTGACGTCCTCGTAAGGCTCAACTATAAGGTCTCATAATCTCTTCTCCATTTCAGTGAAGACCCACAATGGCCCATGGACACCCAGCTCTCGATCACGGAATACCAGCGCAAGGGTGGCTACGTCTACCATGAACAACCATTTCCTACATGCCTGGACCACACGGCTCAAGACTGGCATGCCATACCCATGTGGGCCCCACCTATTGGAGGGGTTATGGCTCTGATACCATTTGTAACGTCTGGGCCCACTACCCAAGGCTCTAGTAGAGTTTTAGGAATGACGACTGTCCCCACAAACCACCACTAGCCTTAACTGCGCACTTTGTCCTCACTGACGTGCATGCCAGGATCAACTTCTCGACAGGTCACCCATCCCAGTACTACTCCAAACTGAGCACGCTTAACTATGGAGTTCTTAGTGATGGGCTCCCGGAAAAGGAGGTGCACCTTGGTGATATGGGTAGTCCAATCATTCCGTTTAAGAGTGTTTTATCTGAGGCCTCAAATCCTGGGATGTTACAACCACACACTTGAGCCGAGCCTGACCCCCACTTTTGTCATGGAAGGCCAAAAAGGTTGGCTCATCAAGGATATTCTAGAAAACCGTACGGAGGGTGGAAAATGAGTGTGATGTATCTTCCTTCTAGAGATGAATTAGTGAGGAAAATATTGTAAACAAATGATTTCTTCAAAGTAAGGGAAGCATGTGACTTAGGCAGCTTCCCATATTTGGTCCATCATTCATTCCCCTAAAGGTCTAATGGTCCAAAAAAAAGTTTATAAGCCACAAAAGTGTCTCTCCTCATTTCTTATATTCTTGAAACTAGTGTACCCAATTCTCCCACTAATTTATGCCATAGCAAGAAAAAGGTGAATATGAAAAAGAAAATGTTGGTTTGTAGTTTGTCAGTGAGACATGAATGACTCGTTGTTTGTAATCATTGAAGATTGTGGCTACTACTCGGCCTAAAAAATAGATATTGAAGAAAAAGAGTAGACACCCCCTTTCCTACACATCTTCAGTTTTTTAGAGTCGATCAATTTAGAGTAAGGACTAGAACTCTTAAAAGGCACAATGTGGGAATTTTTCCTACGAGGATAGGGCTTAGATTTTAAAGATTTGGAAATTTTGATTCTTAAACAAGCTTTTAGATTTAAGGTGACCCTTATGACCAGTTACCATATCTATTAGTTGTTTGTGTAATTGAAGTAAGATTTGTGCCATGACTCAAGGTCTTGAGGTGGGATTGGCAATCCGATTCAAGCCATGATCCAAAATTGTCTAAAGATGTGCACAGGGAAGCAAAGCTGATAACCTTGGTTGTGATCTAAGATCGATCAAAAGCTTTTTTACCAAGAGGCCATCTAGATTCCAATCTTTGGCATGAGTATAGACCCCATATTGGAAGATAAAAGAGGGTTGGGGAGCTTATAATGGACAAGGCTCGTGGTCTAGTTTTAGGTTTTAGTCTAGGACCCAAATAGATTGGAAAATGAAACTTTGTTATGGCTCGGTTTAAGGGTTGTGATCCAAGACCCCAGAAAGATTTTAGAAATGAGTTTTGATATGGTTCAGTTTAAGGACACAAGCCAGGACCCTACAAGATTGTATGTTGCGGCGTGTTTGGATTTTTTTAAGGTCATATTCTAGGACACTAATAGATTTGGAAACAGATGTTTTGTTGGATTAGTTCAGGATCATAGTCTAAGACCCTGATAGATAGTAAGTAGATATAGTGAAGATTTTGGAAGAACACAATATTTTTTTTTGGAGTCTGACCTTTTCTGATTTCTAGATCTTTGTTAATTTTTCTAGTTTTTTTGGGCTCTAGAAATTCCATTGAAAATATAGGGACCTATTTGTAAATTTTGCACTAACTTTTGTCATTAAAAGAAGGAGAATGGGAAGACGGTCAAGCACCTTTCCCATTTCTTCTCCTCTTGTGAGCAGTGACTATGGCTATTAGCTTAGGGCCTTTTTTAGTAGTGGGAGGAGAGAAGCAGACTCGACAGATCATGAGGATCCGCAAGCTCAGAGCTAGAGGTTCGAGGTGATCTACCATTCGTCGGGTTGACAATCTAGGTAGTGGCATCACAGTAGTGAGATTCCTATGGTGGTCCTCTCTGGTGACATTTTGGTGTAGCTTCCAGCTACATCCATCTTAGGGAAGGTATAGCTTTCATTTTTGCACTTTGGCTTGGTGATTTTGTCCCTCAGTGACAAAATCAACTTCTTATCTTCCTAGCATTCTTTGTGGTGGATGTTGAAGATGACCTGGATGCATGTTCTATTTTGTGATCTGGTCAATCCATCTTAGGGAAGGTATAGTTATCATTTTTGCACTTTGGCTTGGTGATTTGGTCCCTCAGTGAAAAAATCAAGTTCTTGTCTTCCCAGCATTCTTCGTGGTGGAGGATGAAGATGACCTAGATGCATGTTCTATTTTGTGATCTGGTCAAATTTGTTGTGTCATTTTCTCATCCATCCTTCGTCTGATTGAGCTGATTTCAGATGCAATGGAAAGCTTTCGACATTATCAACGATGTGGTGCAAATGGCTGCTTTTGGCTGGCATGAGGAGGTTCCTTTTGAGCAAATTGGTGATGACGGTATGGGGGTTGAGATGTATTGACGGTATGTATCTACCATTTTGATTTGTGATTGTATATGCTCTATGAATATTCTGACTGAAGTATTCCTTGAGAAGGTGTCATGGTTGTGTGAGTAGGATCAAGGGGAAAATTCTCCCTATTGAGATATTTGACCATCATCCAGGCATGATGTGGATGAATCTCTCATTATTTTCTTTCTACTTTTCCAAGGTTGAATTGGGCTTTTTCTCCATGTAGTGATGATTTTGACTTTGTCTCCTACTTTATCCCTTTAGGGTATTGGATTGTAAAATATTTATTGACAGACTCATTGGAATGAGATGAGATACTTGTATGAGTCTTGGTAGCAGAGGAGGTGGATTTTAGGAATGAGTGGCTTCATGATCATTAGTCTGTGTGGGATCATAGATAGATCTTATCTCCTTCTCTGATTGAGAACTTTTGTCTAGAGACCATTACTTTTCATTTTACCTTTGAGGAGCTAGAGATTGCCCTAAGTAGGTTTTTTAGGATTACTTAGTTAGGGTTTGGTAGTACTCCCATTAGTTCTCTGCCTAACTAATAGGAGTGGGGTCTCTAATGGTTGGCTGGGATTCTAGGAGAGAACCCTAGAGATATTGAGATGGCCTCAAAGTATGAAGTCATGTTCACCTGGCTAAGATTTGTCTTCTTTCATGAGGGTGATCGGTGAGGTGCCAGTGATCCATTGTATGCAACCCTATGGGTCCAAGTTTACCTATATGTCCTGATCATTGCTTGCTTGTTTACCAACTATTCTAGGGACAAAGCAGATGTTTTTGGTTCTCCTTTCTTTTGGACCTAGATGCAGTTCCTTCCTTTGACAGGGTGGCAGCGTGTATGCCCATCTACTAACGCACTTGTGGATATGTCTTGTGGATGACTTCAAAGGAGAGAAGGTCCTTCCAACAAAAATATACAGAGGCTTTGTAGGCTTGATTGTATTAAGATTTTGTCTATATTTATTTGCATTTATACTTAGAGATGTTTATCATAGATGATTTGCTTCATCGCTTCTTGTCTTACATATGTGGGGGTAATGAGCACTTTCGGCTACATAGACCCATCACTTAGAGCAGCCCATAAGGTTTTTGGTATGCCTCTCTTCCTATATGCCGCTATTGGGATTGTTGTGCTAGTAGGGTATCATATGAGCAGTGGACAAATGAACTGGAGACAATGACCATTGTTGAGGTATGTGTAGTACTTTGATCACTATATTATATTGTGCATATGTACTTTAGTTGGTTACATTTTCTCTATTTTTCCCAGGTCCAATTAATGATCTTCTCTAGGTTTTAGTGCAATGAGGCAACCACATCTTGTCCAACCTACTTTGAGGTGTTAGCTTTGGATTCTTGTTGGATCCAACCTGAGTCTTCATTCGAGAGCATGTTGCATATGGATGAGCATGTTGCTCGTCAGTGGAGTGGTATATGGAACATCCCTTTTGTCCCTCTTTCGAGGTCAGTCCCTTATGGACTTGGGATTTGGCAGGATGACCAGGAGCTAATGTTTGGGTAGATGACGCATAATGATTACATGGGATGGTACTACACACATGGTCATCCCATTGTCTTTAATAGAGAGGTGTATGATCAACTTTGTTATGCTCTTGTGGTGAGTGTTTGAGTTTGATGTTGCTTTTGTGCCTTCTTGCATTATATTTGACATGCATTTTCTTACAGGTGATTTATTATGATTAGGTTGAGGGAGAAGGATGACCAGGGGTAGGAGTTTTGTAGTCCACCCCCTTATGAGGAAAAACCATCTCCCAAGGTAGTTTCTTCACTTGAGGTTCCACCTTCTCCACTGATTTAATTATATTTGTCACTTCAACGACTTCTCTGGGTTGCGGCCTTGTCGAGATTTTGGTATTGCAGGCTCGTGTCACTTCCCTGGTGACTTTGGTTGGACCTCATCCTTTCCTAAAATGGATCAGGCTTCTGATGCTATAGATGGACTCTTTGGATCGAATGTCCCATAGGGCTATGGGCACATTCAGAATTTTGGAGGATCTTCTGGTGTAGGGGGGTTTTCCTATGACGTTCCCATTCAGAGTGTAGATCGACCTTCAGCTGGTTTGGGGGCACACTCCTCTTGGAGTATTGATGATGTCTTAGTTGTTGAGGTGACTTCTTGAAACTCCTCTTCTGGTCATTGGTGGTCTACCAGTGGTATTTGCACAAATGCGAGTGATGAGCGTCAGTCTTCTAGATCTTCTTCCACTGATCATTGGCCTTTAGCCAAGCACTTGACTGGGTGGCTGAAGAAAAAGTTGAAGAAATAGTTGTGTGTATGTAGAATTTTAGTCCATTATGTATTTTCCTTTCCTACAAGAAAAATCATGTATTAGTCATGATGGTATTTGTAAACTATTTTGAATTTTCTATAAAAAATTGAGTTTGAGTTTAGAAATAATTTTTGAGATTTTATGATCTTTGATTTAGTATCAAATTTTCGAGCTTGATCTTTAGAAGATGCTTGGTTGATCATCAGATTTCCATTATCTGTGTGTTGATATTAGGTGACGGATCATGGTGATTCACCATCTTGTACTTGAAGTCCTTCCTGTCTTGCGATGCAAGTCGACGTTGGTCGTGTATGTAGTACAATTTCATTATGGAAAAGGATATGAATCCCCTATTTTTTGATGAAAAGTTTGCCCTATAAATAGGGTTGCACCCCTCATCTTTTCAACACATCTTGTCTCCTACAACCTAGGATTATGGGAAAGAAGGAAACTCGAGAGATACCACTCGTGTGAAATCCTCCCATCAACTTATTATAGGTGTGTCATTATATCACAGATCTTTTTAGACTGAAGAATTGAGCTGGAAAGATTCAATGTGACCCATCATCTTTGTCATCTGAGGTACTTCTCTATGGCAAGGGAGATGATATAGGTGGTGTTCCACTTTTGGGATCCTCTGAGCCATACCTTACTTTTTTTGGTGATGTTGGTCTAACTCCCACTTGGAAGATGTGGCTAAGATCACCTAACTTCCTCTACATGAATGATGGCATGTGGTGCCAAGGAAATTGAGATAGGTTGTTGATCCGGGGCATTTTCTGGGCATGAAGAAATTCCAAGCGGCTTGGTGGTTGACTGGTGAAAGTAGCTTTATTCAGATGGGCTCCCTATGGGAGTTATTTAAGAGTGAGGCATGTCATATTATGGCTTCTCCTAATATGACTCGCCTGTGGGTGTATACTATGATCATCCTGGCAGAGTTGTTCTCTGGAGAGATTATCAGATTTGTGAGGACTACTACTTTTAGAGTCATGGCCACTATGTGGAGAAAGGAATTTGTTGTCCCTTTGATACTACATGTGATGTATAAGTTCTTGGATGAAGCACAACTGACTAGAAAGATAAGGGGACCCTTCCAGGTTCTAAAGATTTATCTAGAAATTTGCATCAGTATTGCTAGATTGATGAAGTCTTTGAATTGTGGCATGGAGAAGGAGTTTCTATCAAATCATATTCAGGTGGGTGAGACCCTTCATCTATGTGGAGATTTGGCTCATTGGTTTGTTGGTTTGAAGGTTATATATATTCGTTGGGGTGGGTGGAGTTCTACCTTTATAATTCATCATGAGGTGTGGTCCTACCTACTTTTCAGTGGATGATCTTATTTCCTAGTTTGGAGGGTTGTGATGCATACTACCATGTGTTAGTTCTATGAGAATTCAATTGTCGTTAATCTATGTATCAAGTTGAAGCTCTTCCTCCAATTTTCAAGAAACTAATGCTAGATCCTCAAAAAGTTCATGAGAAGGTGGAAGAAATGTGGACATATCAGAAGAGCTTGACCCACGACTCCTTCCTAGTGGGTCAAGACTGCCCTCCTGAGTACTTTTCATGTCTTGCATCAGTACCTTTAGTGGTAGTGACTTGCGATCCTTTTGAAGAACGACAATGGTGGTTCTTTTTGCATTTTCATTATTTTTTATAATTTTTTGTTGGTGCAAGGAGCCAAGTTTTGCTCTATTTTTATTTAATAAAAAGTTTTGATTCATGAACGGTAGAACCAACTGGGGTACTCTTCCATGATGATTCAGAAATATGTGTTGGAACAAAATCCATGAGGTGCATATGGTTTTGAGTTCCTTTTCTGACAAGTGCCTAATCGAGATAGTCGAGAACTCTTGTTTATGCATTTTTAGATGATTAGGGATAGTTGTAAATTTTCATATTTTGGGGATCACCTCCTCCTTGTCTACCTCCTAGCATGAAGTTGGAAGATTGAATCCCCAAGTGCTTTAAGCTATATCTCATCCTAATCTAATATATGTTTCCTCCTCAATGTATGTAGTTTGTTTCATCATGAGGAGGGGCCTCATACTAGGGAGGAATATGGAAGAGGTTGTGCTAAACCTGAGTGTCACACTAAGACCTAGAACCATGCCATGTAACAGTCTCACAAGAGGCAAATCCCTACCCAAATTGGGATAAGGTGCCAAATGTTAGAGATATCCCAAAGGGCTTTTAGTCCCAACATGTCTTAGAATAGCGATCAACCGCAATCATGTGTCTACCTATTTAATGGGCTTTCTGGATTTTTTCTTTTATTGCTCCCCTTAATTGTGGGTCTTTTGTCTAAAAGCTTTTTGTTTTGGCATTGATTCTCAGGGCCTTAGTATGAGAAAAAAGGGTTCTGTAGGGAATGAATGGGGTTTTCCCAGTGAGGGTTTCCCATCCCATAACTTGTAGATCAGTGTGTGTAAAGCTTGATCCCGCCCCTTTGTTGTGGGGAGGTGAGAGTAGTTGCAATAGATTTCAATCTTTGCCCTTCTCCAAACGGTCTGTCATATTTTTAGGATAATCCTAACAAATGTAAACATTATAATATCTTTGTGGGATGAACTTCCTTCATTAGTTCTATCTTGTTGATACACTGAAGGAGCGTCTGTGTAATGTCCTAGGATTTTCACCTTCTCAAAACCCCATGGAGAGGAGAAGACAAAATCCGAAAATGTTAAGCAATTGTATCAGAGTGCATTGTGGAAGCAATATGCGCATACATGAACATACAAATATAACATACACCATAACATTCTCAACATTCAACATGTATATGTTACAAAATGAAATAAACAACATGGATTACAATTACCTATTGAAAGAAGATTTACAAGTCTATGAACATGTGTGCTAATCAGGATCTACACAATAGGTACAACCTAGACAATTACTCACTTCCCTTCTTTTGTCCCATGTAGCTTTGAACCTAAAACATACGTGAAATAACGAATCAACACGATGTGTTGTGTATCTGGGTAAAATATACATATATATTGTGCTTGCATACTTGAAAATTTAAAGAAAGAAGAAAAGGTAAAAGAAAACATTATTTAATGCGATAATCTGGTAAACACATATTTTTAGATGTCTTTTGATGTGTTTGTACTACTAAGCAGTGTCGCACTTCATTTTTTCCCACCCCTTGGGCTATGGGGATCGAGTGTCAACCTTATATTTAGAGGGGAGAGAGAGGGATGTTACATTTCATTTTTCCCCGCCCCTTGGGCTATGGGGACCGAGTGTCAACCGTATATTTAGAGGAAAAGAGAGAGGATCAAGAGAGAAAGAGAGAGCATATATCCACTTAGTAGCTACAAACCATCTATATTCTTTTTTGTTCTTATTGACATGGAGAAGGCACTATAATCATAGTACATCAAAGCAATATTCTCAAATAAAGACAAGCAATACATCATAGCTATTGCACATAAGAAAACTAGTCATATACTCAGATAAAGCCCACATACCTGAGTTCAGAGATTTCTAATCATTCTTTCACATCTAGATATCCGGTCATCACCTGATTAATAACAATTAATCATTATTAATACAATGTTCACCAATATTAATGATATCTAAGTCCAAATTAGGATTTGACCAAATCTAGGTTTTACTAAATTGGAATATGTTTATGACATTTTAATACTGATCAGGAGGTCATTATAGGAGCCTAGTCCAAATTTCATATTTTTCTGATGATTGGTCTATTTTCTAGAATTAATATGAGGTTTAAAGTATCTAATTATGCATTAATAGAAAAAGACCTAATGTTGGGCATTATTACTCAGATCAGAGTCCATATATGGTTTCTAAGTGATGTCGGTGTTCAAATGTAATTTGTTGAGAATTAATCTTAATTGGATACTATTTATTTCATTCAATAAATTGTAAAAAGGAGCATTATACTCTAAATTAAATATCATCATTAAAAGTGGTTCAAAGGTCTGATATAGGAGTCCAATAAGGTAGAGAATATTTTTCTGAGTCTAGGGGTATTTATTTTTTGGGAATTTATTGACCAAGGGAGCTATTTTTTGTTAATTTATATAAGATCATTGTGTAATATGGAGTTTTATAGTAAATACCTCACTGGGAAAAAGGTTGGGCCGCTGGATCATCTCTCTAGGCACCCTAGATGGCCGCCACATGGCCACTATATTCCTTGAACCGATCTGATTGGGATCCTCTTACTGAGCCGATCCATTTGTCTCTCGCCCTCGCAGAGTCGGGGCTCTTTCTCTGTTAGCGATGAATGCACTGTCGCGTGTACGGAAATAGTAGGGAAACCACTGCGGCTGGGACCTCCTCACCCAAAGAAAAAGTTGGCAATATCTTCAATTGATATCGCTCAAAGGTAGGTTGCTAGGTTGTGGACTCCTCCCTAGACATGGGCACACCTCATCTCGTTTCTCTCTCTTCGGGATCCCAGATCGCTTTCTTGTTCATCTGCTCCCCGTCCGGCTATGCGACACCATGAGCGGATGGCCTGGAGGATGGTGGCAGAACTTCCACACCCTGACAAATACTAGAAACAATTCCAAGGGGTTTGTCTCATCCATCGGAGTCACTTCAGGTTCTCCTTCTCCTACGTTTGGTCTGGGTTGCTCGGACAGTGATGCCGTCACCCCTTCCAGTGTCGTTAATATGGGATCTGACGAGCATGAACCCTGGTTTGGAAGAGGAGATCCATGGTTGGGTTTCACGGCCTGGGGCCTAAGGACACACACTGTCGCACCTGGCCTAGTTGGTGATGGAGCATAGGTAGAGAAGAAGGGGAGTTTTGTCATTGGTGCCCCAACTAGATTTATACTGCTTTGAGGAGGTCTGAAGAGGGTTATCGATCTCGTTGGAAAGCCCATATTGTGGTGAAAACCACCAGACACTCTTGCCCGACCTTGCCTCCATGCACTGTGAGTTTGGATTCTGGGGCTATAGGGAAGACCTTTCAGAAGATAAGAAGCATTGATGTGAACTTCACACCATGCTCGGTCGGTGCTTCTCACCCCTTTGGAACCACCTCTTGGCCATCTCTTCTTCATTTCCTTTTCAGATGTGATAGACGATGGAGAAGGGGTTGTGGAGAAGGGTACAATCTCTCAATACTATGGTTCTCAAGTGTGACTGAAGGATCACTGGGTTCGGATTGATGCCTAGATCATAGTGTTTCCACCAAAATCCCCTGTGATTACCCCCTTTCATCAGATCTAAAGGACACCTCAGCTAGTTTTTTTCCTCCATTTTTAGAGGTAATGGATGACCAGGTAACATTACCAGTCGCTAGCAAGGTGCCATGCATCCCTCCAAAGGAAATGACCGTGTGATAGGGTAATAAACCCAAAACTAACTGAAATCATATCCTCATTTTACATATCCTCCAATTATACTTGTATCATTGAATCAAATATTGAAGCTTCAATGTCTCTCAAATTTCTAATTGGAATTCCATGAAATTTGAACCACGGGTATTTCATCACATAAATCCTCACATTATCAAGTTTGAACCCAAATTTCTAACTATTCATCATATTACTTGACTCTGAAAAAGACTCATAAATAATTGTATAGACCTTAATTACAAGTCACTTGATCCTCAACTCTTGATCAAATAAGTCCAAAAGAAAATATCTTTTATGATCCTAACATACCTTAAAGTTCACCAATTTGTCACTTGAGTTCATTGAGACTATTAAATGGGCCCCTTGGACTCATATTTGCCCAAATCAATTAATGTACAATCATATTCATCATAATTGAACCCAATTAGGTGTAGTAATCATTAATTGCATTTTTGGTCACACTTTTGGGTGATAAGTGTCCATAATTGAGTAAATATATCCTCAATCTAGGTCAACCACCTATAGAACGTTCATGGTACTCAAATATCATATTAGGTATCAAAACCCTGAAAATCAGGTTCATCACATTCACCCCCACCTTATATGGAATTTCATCCTCAAAATTCAACTAATGGCATGCTTACGGTGATATCAAAGTATCCAACTTCATAAAGATCAACACCTCTAGGTACAAAAGTTCTCATATATTTATATGTATCAAAAGATGACATATTAGGTTCTCTATCATCTAGGGTGTGCCCACCCCACCTTATATATGTTGAAGCATAACATTTTTTGAGAGTTGAAGCATCATATAATGTTTTGGTCGTGACTTGACCTTTTTTTAGGATTTACATCCCCTATCTCCCTAAAAAAAGGGTTTTATTCATACATATGAAGATGAGAAGGTATTGTTTAAGTTTTCATCCTTCACCCTACTAAATCATGCAAGGCAAAGTCAAGTTTCATGCCATGATTTCTATAAATATTACACTTAATATCATTAGTGTTGTCTATGATCAACATGACCCTAGGATTTCATCATGAGAGGGTATTATTTTTCATATTTACACATTTGGGTTTCACCCTATGGTATGAGAGGTATTTTCAAACTGGAAGCATAAATTTGAGAAGTTTGAGGTTAAGAACTATTTTGTGATCATGTAACCTATGATCCAAAAATATATTTATTTCAAGCTCATGATTTCATATTTATATGTCTCGTGTATGATATGAAGGGAAAGAGAATATACTAAATTAAGCCTATCATTTCAAACTTAAATATTACAAGTGTGACATAGGAAGGGATTATAGATAGGTCAAGATTATCATGATTTCAAACTTGAATATTACATGTATGATATAGGAAGGGAATATAGAATAGGTCAAGCTTATACGAGTGACTCCTGATATATAAATCATCTATATAGCTCAAGTGAGGTTTCTAGTATCATATATTAAGAAAGAAAAGTGAGAGGGACAACATGTGTGAGTACTTTATGCATAAGGTATTTTACTCTCATAATTAGAATTACATATATCACCTCACTTTCAGCTAATGATGAGCTTCACAAGCTTATGTCACTCAAGATAGGACCTAACTCAGTCAAAGTATTGAATTTCTCATTATGAGTCACTTACTCATCATTTTTTTTGCCCAACTCTCACATATAGGATTGAATCATGCAAAAGGACTCAACTCATGTACTCAGGAGTAACCTATCTTAGGACACGTCATTTCACATATATCTCATATTTTTATATATTATAGGGTAGGTCCTATGACCCTCTCCTTGTGGGTCTCACTCTCTCTGGAGTTCACCACATATCTTGTCCTAACACTAGAGGTCCTCCTTTGTAAAAGAGCTTGAGGCTCATGCATATTCAAAGTTATCTTAACTTAGCTCATCTTAAGTAAGGAAGAGTATGTACTTTTATCATCAAGGCTTAGCTTATATTATAAAAAATTTGATTCATACCTCATTTACAACTTAGGTTATTATAAACAACATATACCTTAGAGATCCAATTTATATTAGATCATCCTTGCTTACATCATCAATCATTCTATTGTCAATCTATGTATCACATATCCTTCTAAGGCTCTAGACATCTATTCTATATATACTCTCTCTTCTAGACTGATGTCACCCCCTTTCACTTAGGTTGCATGAACACTAACTAATCTCCAGTGTGAGGGACACATTTTTATATTTACATATATATAATAAAATATTATATAGTTTTTCTCTGAGAAAGAAGACGCCAGAGAAACTATCGAGGCTCGAGCTGATTGGGAAACAAAACCAAATCAGTAAAACTGAGTGCCCCACCCACAATAGATAGTCTAGTATCCTCACCTATTGAAATGGTGAGAACTAGGTATAGACTAGTGTATAAACCTTATACATATGAGCTCTATATGGATAGGGTTTGACAAATTTGTCTAGTCTGAGTTCCCGAACATCTAGGTACCAACCTAGAGGCTAAGTCAAACCAAGTGCCTATGTAACTACTTACTAATTTTTAGTTAAAGGTGAAATTTAGTTTTATGCTTCATGATGAGCAATTTTTAGGTGTAGCTGTTGTTCATGCTCTGACACCAACTGTGACGTCCTCGGATTTTCACCTTCTCAAAACCCCATGGAGATGAGAAGACAAAATCTGAAAACGTTAAGCGATTGTATCAGAGTGTGTTGCGGAAGCAATATGCGCATACATGAACATACAAATATAACATACACCATAACATTCTCAACATTCAACATGTATATGTTACAAAATGAATTAAACAACATGGATTACAATTACCTATTGAAAGAAGATTTACAAGTCTATGAGCATGTGTGCTAATCAGGATCTACACAATAGGTACAACCTAGACAACTTCTCACTTCCCTTCTTTTATCCCATGCTAGATCTGAACCTAAAACATACGTGAAATAATGAATCAACACAATGTGTTCTGTACGTGGGTAAAAGATAAATATATATTGTGCTTGCATACTTGAAAATTTTAAGAAAGAATAAAAGGTAAAAGAAAACATTATTTAATGTGATAATCAGGTAAACATGTATTTTTAGATGTCTTTTGATGTGTTTGTACTACTAAGCAGTGTCACACTTCATTTTTCCCTGCCCCTTGGGCTATGGGGACCGAGTGCCAACCTTATATTTAGAGGGGAGAGAGAGGGTTGTCACACTTCATTTTTCCCCACCCCTTGGGCTATGGGGACCGAGTGTTGACCTTATATTTAGAGGAAAAGAGAGAGAATCGAGAGAGAGAGAGAGAGCATATATCCACTTAGTAGCTACAAACCATCTATATTCTTTGTTGTTCTTATTGACATGGCGAAGACACTATAATCATAGTACATCCAAGAAATATTCTCAAATAAAGACAAGCAATACATCATAGCTATTGCACATAAGAAAACTAGTCATATACTTTAATAAAGCCCACGTACTAGAGTTCAGAGATTTCTAATCATTCTTTCTCATCTAGATATCTGGTCATCACCTGATTAATAACAATTAATCATCATTAATACAATGTTCACCATTATTAATGATATCTAAGTCCAAATTAGGGTTTGACCAAACCTAGGTTTTGTTGAACTACAATATGTTTATGATATTTTAATATTGATCAGGAGGTCATTATAGGGGCCTGGTCCAAATTTCATATTTTTCTGATGATTGGTCTATTTTCTAGAATTAATATGAGTTTTAAATTATCTAATTATGCATTAATAGAAAAAGACCTAATGTTGGGCATTGTTACTCAGATCAGAGTCCATATATGGTTTATAAGTGATGTTAGTGTTCAAATGTAATTTTTTGAGAATAAATCTCTACTGGATACTATTTATTTCATTCAATAAATTGTAAAAAGGAGCATTATACTCTAAATTAAATATCATCATTAAAAGTGGTTTAAAGGTCTGATATAGGAGTCCAATAAGGTAGAGAACATTTTTCTGAGTCTAGGGGCATTTTTTGGGGAATTTATTGACCAAGGGAGCTATTTTTTGTTAATTTATATAAGGTCATTGTGTAATACGGAGTTTTATAGTAAATCCTCATTGGGAAAAAGGTTGGGCCGCTGGATCATATCTCTAGGCGCCCTAGATGGCCGCCACCTGGCCGCTATATTCCTTGAACTAGTATGATTGGGATCTTCTTACGAAGCCGGTCTGATTGTCTCTTGCCCTCGTAAAGTCGGCAATGCACTGCCGCATGGACGGAAGTGGTAGGGAAACCATGGCGGTTGGAAGCTCCTCACTCAAAGAAAAATTTGGCAATATCTTCAATTGACCTCGCTCAAAGGTAGGTTGCTAGGTTGTAGACTCCTCCCTAGACATGGGCACACCTCCTCTCATTTCTCTCTCTCTTCGGGATCTCAGATCGCTTTCTTGTTCATCCGCTCCCCGTCCGGCTATGCGCCACCATCAGCGGATGGCCTGGAGGATGGTGGCAGAACTTCCACACCCTGAAAAAATACTAGAAAAAATTACAAGGGGTTTGTCTCATCCATCAGAGTCACTTCAAGTTCTCCTTCTCCTACGTTCAGTCTGGATTGCTCGGACAGTGAGGTCGTCACCCCTTCCGGTGTCGTGAATATGGGCTCTGACAAGCACGAACCCTAGTTTGGAAGAGGAGATCCACAGTTGGGTTTCACGACCTGGGGCCTAAGGACATGCACTGACGCACCTGGCCTGGTTGGCGATGGAGCACAGGAAGAGAAGAAGGGGAGTTTTGTCACTGGTGCTCCAACTCGATCAATGTTGCTTTGGGGAGGTCTGAAGAGGGTTACTGATCTCGTTGGAAAGCCCATATCTTGGTGAAAAGCACCAAACACTCTTACCCGACCTTGCCTCCATGCATTGTGAGTTTGGATTCAGGGGCTATAGGGAAGACATTTCCTAAGACAAGAAGCCTTGCTGTGAACTTCACACCATGCCCGGTCGATGCTTCTCACCCCTTTGGAACCACCTCTTGGCCATCTCTTCTTCATTTCCTTTTCAGCTGTGATAGACGATGGAGAAGGGGTTGTGGAGAAGGGTACGATCTTTCAATACTATGGTTCTCAAGTGTGACTAAAGGATCACTGGGTTCGGATTGATGCCTAGATCATAGTGTTTCCACCAAAATCCCCTTTGATTACCCCCTTTCATCAGATCTAAAAGACACCTCAACTGCTTTTTTTCCTCCATTTTCGGAGGTAATGGATGACCGTGTAACATTACCAGTCGCTAGCAAGGTGCCACACAACCCTCCAAAGGAAATGGCCATGTGATAGCGTAATAAACCCGAAACTAACTGAAATCATATCCTCATTTTACATATCCTCCAATTATACTTGTATCATTGAATCAAATATTGAAGCTTCAATATCTCTCAAATTTCTAATTGGAATTCCATGAAATTTGAACCATGGGTATTTCATCACATAAATCCTCACATTATCAAGTTTGAACCCAAATTTCTAACAATTCATCATCTGACTTGACTCTAAAAAAGACTCATAAATAATTGTATAATTATAAGTCACTTGATCATCAACTCTTAATCAAATAAGTCCAAAAGAAAATACCTTTTATGATCTGAACATACCTTAAAGTTCACTAATTTGCCACTTGAGTTCATTGAGACTATTAAATGGGCCCCTTAGACTCATATTTGCCCAAATCAATTAATGTAGAATCATATTCATCATAATTGAACCCAATTAGGTGTAGTAATCATTAATTGTATTTTTGTCACAATTTTGGGTGATAAGTGTCCATAATCGAGTAAATATATCCTCAATCTAGGTCAACCACCTATAGAACGTTCATGGTACTCAAATATCATATTAAGTATCAAAACCCTAAAAATCAGGTTCATCATAGTTTGGTTGTAAGATCTGCAATATAGGTGTCCTGACCTTAGAACATATAGAGTAGCTCCTCACTTGAGTACTAGTATCTCTCTATGTGAGAGATTGTCACAAATTATGTAGTTTGATAAATATACCTTAAAGTCATGAAACCAAGCACTTTCTTCATCGTTGGCCGCATTGTTGATGACCATGCGGTAGGCTGGTTGGGTAAGTACCTCGAATTCAAGAGAGAAGGTATGGCCTTCTTGGATATTGATCCATGAAGAGAGAGTTGCTAGTGCATCAATGAAGTAATTATTGTCTCTTATGATGGTGGAAGGACACATTCTTGAAGTCACAAACTAGAGAGTACATGTGTTCCTGGTATGGGACCAGCATCTGATGACACATAATCCAATTGTTCTGGACTTTGGATATGACAAGGAGGGATTTGGTGTAGACCTATAGTCAATGTTCCCCTTTCTTCTTGGTGAGATGGATACCCAAGATGCAGGCTTCATATTCGGCCATATTGTTAGCGGTGTCGAATTCCAGTCGTCGGGTTATGGGTAGTTGATCTATGTGGGGTTTTTGCAAGACTACTCCTATTGCATCTCCTTTTTTATTTACTTATCTATCGAATAAGGTTGTTCATGTGTCCGTATCTGTATGGATCCCAATTCTTGGTGGGTTGATCATCCTTATATCTTCATCCAAGAACTCATACTCATGAGTATCTTCTTCCGATAGCGGGGAATTAGCTAGTTCATTTGTGAGTGCTTGTGCTTTGATCAATTTCATCGCATGATAGGTAATGTCAAATTTGAGAAACAATAACTTCAATTTAGTGCACCACTCAGTCAGGGCTGAATGGTCACATAGGCAGCAAAGTGGATCATGCTTGGTGATTAGCTATAGTAAATACATCATCAGATAATGGCACAGCTTCCTTGTTGCGTGGATTAGGGCCATGCAGTATTTCTTGATTGCGGTGTAGTGAGGCTTTGTGTCATTGAACTTCTTGGACAAGTAATAGATTGTGTGCTCACAGTTAGTGGTTGCTTGACTTAAGACTCTGCCCATTGATGTCTCACATAGTGATAGGAATAGAATAAGAGGAAACCCAGGTACGACGTGCCTCAATAATGGAGGATAGGTGAGGTAATATTTCAGCTTCTGGAGCATGGCCGTGCACTTCTTGTTGTATCCACAGTCTGAGTGCTTCTTTAGTAGCTTGAAGATTGGCTCATAGATAGGTCATAGCTTGGTGATAAAGCGGCTGATGTATTGGAGACACCTGAGCAGGCCTCATATCTCCTTATCTGTTCTGGGGAAGGAATTTCTGGGATGGCCCATGCTTTCTCAAGATCTACTTTGATCCCTCTTTAGATGCCAAAAGTGCATTTGGTGAGATTTAGGCACAGGGAGAACCGTCACAATCATTGAAATAACTTCTCAAGGTTGGTGATGTGGTCTTCATGACTCTTAGATATAGCAACTATGTAGTCCACTTCAACCTCCACCTCTGTGTACATTAGGAATAAGGCAACCATTGCCATCTGATATGTATCTTTGATATTTTTAAGACTGATGGGCATGAATTGGTAGCCGAACACTCCCCATTTTGTGATGAAGGCAGTCTTTTCTTTGTCTTCTCTTTTCATCTTGATCTGATTGTATCTGATGAATCTATTCATGAAGTTGAGCATCACATTTTCGACGATGTTTTCAATGATTACGTCTAAGTGTGGAAGTGGAAAGTTATCTTTTAGAGATGCCTTGTTGAGGTTGTGATAATCCACACTCATATGTACTTTTCCGTATTTCTTGGGAATTGGAAGAAATTTAGAGAGACACATAGGAAAGTTGATCGGCTCTAGGAAACTAGCATAGTATTTCTTTTGAACTTCCTCCCTAATCTTGAGGCTTCATTTTGTCCACAGTCATATGACCTCCTATTTGATGGGGTGCATGCCAGGGAAGATGGGTAGTTGATGGATGATTATTGGTTCATCCAATCTAGGCATGGCAGTGTAGCTCCATGAAAACACATCGATGTAGTGGTGTAGAATCTCTATCAATTGTTCCTTGATGCTTTGAGGCAGATGTACCCCAATTTTGACTTTATGTGGCTCAAGCCCTGAGATGAGGTTGATTGTTTTAGTTTCATCTTCAATATGAAAATACAGATTTTCCTTTGTTATGTATTATGACATAGGTACATCTTCAAAATCTGCATCTTCAATGTCATAGATTTGTGCTACCTCTATGAAGTAGCTGGAAAACTCTCAGAGAGCCCACTCTACTTAAGATCTTTTTTAGGCTTGTAAATTTTTTCTTTTTTGGGTTTTTGTATATTTTGCATTTTTTTGGATTTTGCAGTGATAAATAGGGATGTGCTAGTGCCTAACAACCTAGACACTTTGGCATCTCTACCACATCAAGGTGTCTATCTTCTAGTAGGCATTTTTTGGGTATGGGGGAAGAACTGACCCTCAGGGGTTTGTAGTCATCCACATATTAGTTCTAAACTTTCTCCTTTCTATAGAGCGATGATGAGTGTTTGTGGTTATCCCACAGCCTTTGAATCAAGGATGGAATTGACTCCCCACCCCTCGATCATATAATATGTGTCGTCTTAGTCACCCTACATGGCATCGTAGTCTTCTTCTTCGATGTCAGTGTGTGTAATGTTGGTGTCATCTTAGTTGGGCTAGTCGGGGTATATCTAGAAAGGATTGTAGTCGTATGCTTCAAGTGGTGTCTCCACCCTTTCTAGTATCGGCTTGACAATCTTCATCTGGAAAACTTGTTCATCTTTATGATATGTGTTGCCTTCACCAATGTCTGAGTGCTTCGGGCACAGTTTACCGACAACAGGGGTAGACACTCCTTTGGTTGCGTCCTCGTTTAGAGGCATGACTTTAGTCTTGGAATGTTGATTGTTCAAGGCAGTTCGGACACCCTTGTCTTCATCTGTGATCATGGGGTAGCCCTCCTAGTTTTCACCGTCAACCTCTTACACAAAGTAATGCAATGTCATGGGAACAATTTCCTTAGTTGTATCAGAATAGTCTTTAGTGATAGACATGGTACATGAAAAGTATGGGTGAGGACATTTATGCTTAAGGACAAGGTCCCACTAGTAAAATACTCTGAGTCGATGCTCTTCTTCTAGTGGAAGGCGTCTGGCTTAACGACACTGGTCTCAGGTCATCAACATGTTGTTAAGGTAGCCTCTTTGGATCAAGTCCCTCATAGTCACCACAACATTGTGGGGTTCCAATACGGCATCCACATGGTGATTTGAAGTCGGGGTAGTATGGGATATAGAATTCCAACACCAATCTTTTCTGTCTTGGAGGGATTTGGATGATTTCTATGTGTCCCATCGTCGGGAAGCCAACCCTCTACCTAGGTGGATGTCCATGTCTTGTTACCATTGTCTGAAAAATGATGGGTCATAACATAGATGGCACCTCCTTCTGCATGGGGGCACCCAATTGATGTTGGCAATGTGAAGCACTCTAAGAAAAGCAAGAGATCATCTTCTTCGATGCATGGGATGGTACTGAGCTTGTCATCTTGTACCCTGATGATTGTGTGGCACAGTCAGTACTTTAGATTTTGATGTAGTTAGGAGGTAACCACCCAACTTTGATGAATCCATGGCCTCCCCAAGAGGAGGTTGAAGGAAGGACTCAATTCCATGATGATGAGTGGATGAAAAATGGTTGTGGTCTAATCTTGTGGCTCCATGATGATCTCCCCTAGAGTGTTTTGACCACTCTGTCAAAGGAGGTTGCTTTCTTCGTTGTAGAATGAAGGTCAGAAGGATACATCCCCATGTTGATTAACATTTATAAGGGACACGTGTTGAGGCATGCACCATTGTTAACGAAGCAAGAGGGTATCTTGATGTTGTTGTATATTGAACTAATCAATAGGGGGTTGTTATGATCCCCACCAGTTGGGATTTCATTGTTAGAGAATGAGATTAAGTGCAGAGTTATGATTAACCCCTAATGATGTCTGCAAGAGAGTCTGGCCATATGACTCTTGAGACGTTAACCCCTTTTAGAGTCTTTATGATGTTATTGCAACGTGCGAGAGAGTTGTGTCACTTATTCTAGTGATACTTCTCCTTCTTATTCATTTATGAATTGGATGGCATCTGAATCTTCGAGATCCATCTCCCTATAGAGCTCAGGCATAGGCGGTACCTTCTTGGTATCCATGGTCGGAATGGAGACATGGTTGGCCCCCTCTAATGTAATGTTGGTATGGACTCCTATGTAAGTAGTCACCTTTTCTTTTCCCTTTTTGTGGTAGGTGGCTTCGTTGTAGCTCATATCACAACTGTAGGGTGAGAGATGGTAGGGGTTGTTGTCTTCGGAATCTAGACATTCCACACTTTTGGATTTTCCTGTAACACTCTGGTTGGTCGTTCCTTTGCTCCTGTCATGCCATCGGTATGATGATGGGTCACACTTTCAACCCCTGGTGGGTGCTTCGCATGTTGGTGCTTATGGGAATCACCATCTTCCATTCTCGAATTGAAGCGATGATCTGAATACTTCAGGACCAGTTTTTGATGGCTTGTTCTAGTAGGACTAGTTCACAAGGTGAGTCTTTCAGTGATGAGATCACTGCCACTGTGTTGGAGGATGTAGGCATCTCCCCTGTAGAGACTATTTTCACTTACGCAATATCTATGATATCCTACAAGGCATGCTTGAGCGTGATGCAAGAGTTAGTTTTGTGGTCCTTTGCTCTATTGAAATCATAAAATGTGTTGTCTTTCTATCTCTTGGGTAAAGGATTCGGAAAGCTCCCTTATGGTTGGAAACTTGATCAGATGTTTAATATCCAGAAGTATAGTGATGAGAGAAGTCCCCAAAGGTGTGAACTTCCTCTTTAGTTTAGAAAGGTCCTCTACTGATGGAGATGTAGCCATTGGCTCAGCATGAGGTTTCAGATTACTCTCTATCGGAGGAGTGGTTACGACCATCTATTGCATGGCTGGCTAAAAAGGCGGGGGTGCATACCCATAGTATTTTTTTCGGAGGGCACACGTATTGTAGAGGCATGCACAAATGCTACTAACTGGATGACATCACCTAAGCTTGTTTCTATTTGAGCATTTAGGTCTTGATAACTTGGGTCGTGGTTGTGGTCGTTGCCCCGAGGAGACCTATATGACTGGCAGTTTTCATCTTCCTACCCCAGCAGGGACAAGTACTGCTCCAACCTTGTCATCTGTTCCTTTATCTTGGGCCCTCTTGGTCTTCTGATTAGTTGTTAAAGAAGTAGGTGATGTCTGGAAGGTGAGGCCTATGTTTTGATAGACTCCATTTTGATCGAATTTTCAATTCGTACACCTGCTTGTATGACCTCTAGGAAGGTAATGTACCTCTGTGGGGATAAGATGGTGGTGATGGTCGATAAAACAGCTGGGATCACCATATCTAGGGTCTCCTTCTCTATGGGCTTGAATTCCAGCTGAGTGGCAAGCTCCCTCCATCACCCGATGAACTTAGAGAAGCTTTCATCTATCTTTTGTTGCAATGCTTCCATGTCCTCTTTAGTTGGGACCTAATCTAGTATCTAGGCATATTGATTGATGAATTTTTTGGCCTTCTTGGCCAATGTGGTGATGTCGAGCATGTCTTCTTTGTTGTACCTGGCCAACACGGGACCAGTCAAGGTTCATGTAAAATAGCATGTTACTAACTTATTGTCATGATGGACTCCACCATATTTGAGCAATACCCCTTGACACAGGCCACATGGTCTTCCTTTCTGGAATATTCATGGAATCTAGGCACGTTGATTTGTCAGGTATCTTTGAGTCAGAAAAATGGCATAAATCAGTAAATGTCTTCCCCCCTCCTTCTTCACTTCAAGCAGTCTGATCTTTTGCATGATCTCCAGTAGTAGGGGATCTACGGTAGGAGTTTCTAGTGCAACAACTTCTTGGTATACTACCACCATGAGTATAACTGGAGGATTAATTTCCGTTGGTGGTTCCATATACACAAGTGGTGGGAATCCATACCCTCCCCCTATGTACAAGGTGTACCAAGAGTGGAGCAGTGGACACATCAGTGCAGGTTGGGGAAGGGTCCTCAACCATTTAGATAGTACATATGAACCCTTGTGGTAGTGTTGGCCACTTGAGTCTCTTCCACTGTGTCTACGACTTCTTCTTTCTACTTTCCTTCAGTTTCTACTTCAGGTCTAAAGAAGGGCATACCCACCTCCTAAGGTATGGGGATAGACCCATTGTTTGTTGGTGTCACACTCTAATAGAGCCCGATCTAGTTAGCTTTTAGCTGAGGTGGGTGTGTGCCCCATGGCCCACATGGAAAGAACAACATAGATGAACCTGCATGTGTGGCTCCTTGTCTAACAAACCCTAGGTAGTGCCACCCTCCTATGTGGGATAAGCTTGATGGAGGTAGGAAATGCATGTTGAAAAGTTTCTTGAATTGCAATCTTTCTTGGGTAACCATGAATTCAGGCACAAGAGGGGCTTGTTTGCACTTCGCCACTTCTTCTAGTTTGTATTTTTTGTTGTGGATGACATTTTCCTTAGATGCACCATCTGAGTGGAAATTCACACTGTTGTTCCCGACCATATGGATTGCTCATTGGCAAGATCGGGTTGCGTATGTGCTTCTGTTGCTCCCTTGATGTCCTAAAATCAACATTAGCGGGATTCAAAAGTAGGGTGTAATATTATGAGAAAATAGAATATATGCTTTTAGGATGGATTCCCCTACACACATCATATTAGTTAAGAAATTTCAAAGGGCTCCTCCTCAGTGGGAGGTAGTACATGAAAGGGATGCTAACAGATTTCTCACATTCTTCTCATGATAAATAGCACCTACAATTCTTTCTTGTCACAATTTTTTGTGTGGTTGTTCTTGCCCCTAGCTTGGACTAAAAGAGGGAACTGATCCACTTTTGTACATGAAATGTTTGCCAATGCCATGGCTGGAAAATAAAAAAATGATGGGGGCATAGTTCCTTTGAGAGGATTCAGAAAGAATCATTCAAATTAGGACGGAAGGTGGAAGGTTGAGTGGTTGATCAAGAGTATGGTGACCCTTTAGAGCCAGTGATTAATGAATTGCTTTTCTTCCCTAGGGCATCTTTATTCAGCGGGGTTACTAGATTGAAACTTTGGCATCATATGTGACAACTTGGTTCTCTCCTAGCTCGAGGGGTTTTGTCGAATAGCTTACTTTGTGTGTAAGGAATGATGGGAAAATAGAAGGCCTAGACTGGTCTTCTCCTTTTTTATGGCATTCAATGAGAGCCTGTGGTCTAGTTTTAGGTGTAGTCCAAGACCGTGTTTAGGAAAATGAAGGGTATGATTGGGCCATTTTTATGTCGTGGTCCAGTATCCAAAAGGATTCAAAAGTTGAAGTGGGAATAATTTAAGGTCATAATCCATGATCTGTGTGGGGTGGACCTGGAATTAGCGAATGATGTCACGCACAACATGGAGGTGTCCTTCCACTCATCCAAGTTTCGAGGAAAAACCTCTTTTTGTTTATCTTTGAAAAAGTTTGTTCAAAATATTGAAGTTGTTAATCTTTGACATAGATTGTTTGAGATTTTAAATCTTTGAGATTGTTAATTTTTGTAAAAGATTATCTGACATTTTGAATATTTGATATGTGAATCTTTGAAAAAGATTTTGAGACTTTGAATCTTTAAGATTGTTAATCATTGAAACAAGTTGTTTGATATTCAAAATATTTGAGATTTTTAATCTTTGAAAAAGATTGTTAGAGATTTTGAATCTTTGAGATCGTTAATCATTAAAAAAGATTGTTTGAGATTTTGACTCGTTGAGATTATTAATCTTTGGAAAAGATTGTTTGAGATTTGAATTGTTGAGATTGTTAATCTTTTAACAATGTTGTTTGAGATTTTGAACCTTTGAGATTGTTAATCTTTAAAAAAGATTGTTTGAATCTGCACATGAAAGATGTTAGTGACAATCACAATTTTGTTTCATCAGCTAAGCCAAGATATATGCACAAGCAGTAGATGTTCCCCCTTTTAGCCCATGAGTTTAGGTCCATGTTACATCCTCACCTAAGCATGAGCTGTATAGGAGGGATTGGTCCTTCTCTTCTTTAAGGATAGATGACACTCATCTAGGGGTAGCCCATGTTTCGACAAATAAAAGTATGATCCCATTACACCTCATGACTACGGCAGACATAATGAGTCACTAGCACTAGGAGAGTGGGATGTTTTCAAGCCTTACGTTATCTAGTTTATTGCTGCGTCGATACCTTTATTGGGATCCAATATCATTTCCATGGATCCAACATGGGGTTGGCACCTATTCAATGACACGTGGATATGTAGGTAGGTGTATGAAGTGCAAGTGATGATTTTTTTTATCAGCTTTAGAAATGGCACATAATGCATGACAATCACAAATATATAGATAAAGAAATTAGAGCATGATAGAAAAGATCAGATTTAGTTTCTAACTTGCACCGACTGTTCATCCCTTATGTTTTTTATATATTTGTTTTTTTTTAAGAAAGGGAAGTTGACACTAAAGCCTAGTTGGGAAAGTAGATGAAAACATGTAACATATGAAAAAAAACAAAAAATGACAGACAAGGGGGATCACCTCGATTCACACGCCCATGACCGTCTGATCACAGTGATTAGCCACTATTGTTCCCTGACAAAAATAAAACAACAAAAAAGATAAGAGCAGTGATGGTGGATCACCTCGATTCACATGCCCATGATTGGTGGATCATTGTGATCATCAACCCTTTTCCCTGATAGAAATAGAACAACAACAAAACTTGAAGATATTCAATCTTGGAAACACAACATCGGGAGTTTGATTTAGATCGTCTTGGCTACTCCAACAGAGTCTCCAGTTTGCCACACCCTACCCCAAAAAGGAGGAGAAATAGGAGATATATTCAGGAAATAAAGCTCCTTCCTTTTTTGGTAGTGAAGCATCACAAAAATAAAAGAAAGGGTGTGTTTGCAGTCGTCATCATATTTTATGAAAAATGAGGAAAAAGATGTGCCGATGAAACCATAGGGGATTTTGAATTATTATACTTACTCGATATAAAACATAGGAAATAAAAGTATGGCAAGAGATTGGATATTGTGATCTAGTTAAGAGTGAGGAAGGATTATCACCCTCATCTCTCCTAGTAGACTGGTATCAAGTGCAGTTATGTGGTAAGGAGTGAGAGATTCAAGATTTTTAATTGAAGAAATCAAAACAATGGTAAATGGTTTTTTTGTTATGGGCTAGCTTTTAGGGCTGGAGATGCTTGTGCCTTTCCCGACATTGCCATGTAAGCCCTAATTTTTAGTTGTATTCTAGTCTTAATCACCTGAGTACCTCCCACGGTGGGGATCCATCATTAGCGATTAGGGCCAAGGAGTAGGAATTTAGAGGATGACTAGCAGATAGGTGCTTGTAGATGCTAAATTTGATTTTTTAGAACTAGTAAAAAGTAGCATTAATAGAAAAAAGTAAATAACAAATGATATGAAAAAATATATTAGATCAGATGCAATAATTATAGATTAGAAATTAGATAAATAGCATATTTGGTAGTTAGATGCAGCAGTTATAACTATTTACCATTCTACACAATCTAGTAGGGCAGGTGGTGTCAAAGGAAGGATCCTCTTATCACAGGAAATACAAAAATAAAGAGAGAGGTAGTTGTCTCTATGGAATTAGGAGAGATGAAAGGGGTCTTGAATTTGTTAGATATGGGGGTTTATTTATGGTCTGGTATTAGCATTTGGGATTCTAGGCACAACCTTTGGGAAGAGTGGGCAGATATCTCGATGCACCATGCTTGGAATGTGGATCGAGGTGATCGACCCATGTGCCACCAAAGAATGGATGTGCTCTGTATGGGTGTCCTTCGGGTAGAAAAAGAATTTTCTTATTTTCCCAGTATTTTAGGAATGTTCTAAAAAAATAGAGAAAACTTGCTCAAAAATATAAGTCAAAGTTAACTCTCAGATCTGACTGGAAAAAGGCAATTAAAAAGAGAATATTTAACGACTGACAATTCAGTTGGACAATTTATGAAAAGATAGCTTATTTAAGGTAGAACTGGGAAAAAATTGCACTTCCAATCTAAAAGAAACTTTCTTTACAGAAAAGTCGGACTGGGTGATAGTGGGAAAAATAGATGTATTAAATGAGTGAAAATGGATAAAAACTGGATATTTGGAAATTGGGTAGTATGTGGAATAGATTCCATCATTAGTCAGAGAATTGACACTAATCGTGATTTCATGCCAAGTGAGAAAACATGGGGTGTCAACAGAAACAATCACCAAATGAATACTTTCAACCCACATGATTGCCTCACCTTCACATCATGCACATTTCCCTACCACCTGATATGGACACACTGCCCAACTTCCTATGACCACAAAACACATCTATATATGTCTTTGTCTCTAATTTTTCTTCCTAAAAAAATCCTCACTACTATTCCAATACTAGGCATATCTAAGAGTTTTCACAACTGTTCAGAGAATCCCATAGAAAAACAAGTATGCATATGATCCGACACTAGGGTGCGTGAAAAGGATATCAAAATAAGAAATTCATTGTGTCTCTAGTTTGAAATTGGAAAGAAAGGGGTTTTGGAAGAAAGATTAGAATCTCTCCTCTATTCGAATTGAAATTGTAATTATTTGTACAAATAGATACATAACAACATATATATTTTGTTTTTGTTTTTTGCACATTGGCATCTTTTGTTTTTGGTGGTACATCCCTATTACATAGAGAGATGGGTATGGAAGAAGCAGATAGAGTAGAGAGGGTGTGTGCCACCTCAAACTAGATTTTATCATTCTTTATGGCCTTTTATTTTCTTTTTGTTGGATGGAAGATAAAAAGATGGAAGATTAAGTGTAGAAGAGGGGTCAGATCATCACCCAACTTGATCTACAACTCTTAGAGGGCCAGGGTTTTTGATTGAATATGATGAATTATGCTCAATTGGAACTGGCCAACCAGTATATCCAATCGCCTGAATCATATGTTACCCAAGATTCTTCCTTCTATTTGACTGGTTGGGAGAACCAGTTGCCTGACTGGGGCTTTTAGAGTGGTTTATTTGCCTTTAATTGACCCTGGATCATTTTTCAGTGGAAGAGATTAGGGAAATGAGCCTGGGGCATCATAGGGACAATCTTGAATTGGCCTTTGCATTTGTTTTTGTAATAAGAATGAGATTTACCATAAGAAAACTTAAACATGGGATTAAAACCAATTTAAACTTATCTTTTTAGGAATAAAAAATTAAACACATAAAAGTGAAAGAATATACTCAAAAATGTGCAACTAAAATGAGATGAATGTGCATATATCAGGCACCCTGGATGAATACAGATTGCTATAGTGTGTCTTCAGGCAACAAAAAAGGACTTTTGTATTTGAGTTCCTACATTCCATGTAAGATTATAGAGATAACTTGAATAAATAGTTAGATTCTGGGAATAACTTATATAATGATAAAACTTGATTAAGGAAGAGAAAAAACAGAACAGTTGAGGGTCAAGGTCTTCTTTTTATCAATCATATGAATTTTTTATCAAGATAATAGAAATTGATATATTATATATGTGGTTTTTGAAATTAAATATTATATTAGAAATCAATTGGAAAATGTATTGAAGAAAACATGTAAAAAGCTAAATATAAGTGCAAATTCCACTCTAGTCCAAATAAAAATATTTTCTGTATGTGAACCTCCAAAATGTGATAAATGGGTCAAACGACTAGATTGAATAGGCAGAAAATATGGAAAATGCATAATAAATGGGATGAACTCCATCATTGTCTAGATTTAAGATATGTTCTCAATCAATGAATGAAATATTTTAAAATGGTGTGTCAATAGTACTCCAACATATCTTTTGGATGGCTAGTCGATCAAGTGGTATCCTCGGACAACTTAAAATGGCCTATGAGTGTGGTATCACCAATAAAAATGCTTAGAGATGTTAATTTATGATCCCATGTTTCTCGAGTATGTCTAGAGGATGTGTTCAAATCCATCTTCTCAACCTTGGTTCAATTCCTACTGCAAAATAGAATAATTATTATCAAAATACTATAAAACAACTAATACAATATTAACCCAAATTAAACTAAAATAAAGGATGAAGTGCATAAATGAGATAGAAAACTACTCTAAACATGAGAATCTACTAAGATGAATATGCATTCATCAATCATCATTTATAATAATTATGTAGTTTCTGCAACAACAAATAAAATATGTAGGCAATTCCATAGATAAAAACTTGAATGTGACAATTTAGGATCCTTTTTAGAATTTCAGTCTTATAAGTTTCCCATAACAAGATTATTCACATTGCAACTTATCACAATTCTCTTTGAAAAATTCAATTCAATGTGATTTTCATCTCTATCCATCATTTTAGGACAGCTTCCATCATATCCAAGCATTGCATAATAACAAATAAAGTATATACAAGCATTTCATCCATTTTGATATATTAAACCATGAATAATAGTAAACAACTATTCTATATTTGTATGAGTTTAAATATGTGTTATAACTCAACTCACTTGCCCCAAAAGTGTGTAGAATTGATGTAGTAGAGGTCATCCCAAAAGAAATCAAATGTTGCTAAGCGCAAATGTCTCAATAAGATTGGTCTTTGTAAAGATTAATTGGTGTTTCACATGAACTGAAAACTATTTAATAAAGAATAATCAAAACTAAGAGTAATGGTTTTTTTTCAAATGAATGGAAAGATCTTGAGAAATGGGTTTCACCTAACCACACGTATCATGCTAAAAGACCATAAAATAAACAAGCACTATTCATTTTTACACAAATACCAAGTTGTCCATGCATCAATATGTAGATACATGGATTAGCCTACTCTACACCTAACACTCATGTAGTTAGACAAGTTCTAAATCTATTGGTGTTCCCCCTATAAACCTAACCATGGTAGTAGATTAATTAAAAACTTATGTTGAAATTTCCTTACCAATCCATGTACCCCTCAGCATGCATCGTAAGGTATAAGACACATATTATAGGTGATCAATCAATGAAACACGCAATATAGTTGCAAATGAAGTTGAATGAGAATTAGAAACAATATTTGATTCGTTGAAATAGATCATTAAATATGAAATAACCATGGGGATACTCCCACCAAATAAAAGATACTACTCACTCATGGGTGGATCATGTAGGCAAAAAGTAGGTTCATCCATGGAATATATTGTAGGATTGATAATGGATACTCTACATGTAAGCAAAGAGGAAAGTTGATTAGGAAACCAATGAAAATCAAAGTTTGAGTAGAAGAGTTCCAAAAATATGTTCTCTATCCTCCTCTTATGATATGGGCATGATGGAGATCTTCAATCCATGGAGGAAGGCACAACGGATGGGTTGTTGTTGGAGAAGTTCTTATTCAGCTTCTCTCCTGTGCTCTAGTAGGGTGCAATTCATCGCCCTCTCTAGTGTTGCACACCTTCCATATTTTTTACCTTGTAAGACTTATATACTTGACTTGGAAGGGTCAAGTCTATTTGTAATATGGACATATGTCATTATTCTATAATTCCTCTAGTAGGAAATTGCACGTTGTATATTTGACTTTATGCTATGTAGTTGATCGATTAGTAAAGATGCTAGGGGGGGATTCTAGAAGTTACAAGACATATAAATATGAATTATTACATGGCCTCTATACGCTAGTAGATGACAATGAATCATCAACATGATATAAAAGTTTCTTTGATGCGATGTAATTTCTAAATCTTTTTGTCATATTCAACTAATGAAGAAGACAACATGTTTTTAGGAACACATCATGCAATCTTTTATTACAACACAAATGTCCTTTGATCTTAACAAAATATGAGGTTTCTTTCTCAGGATCATATCTTCTGCCTACCCAAATGGGATGTATGACAAAATAATGGTAATTGTAATCAAAACCATGAGGAGAATATAAATGCAACAAGATAGCATAAATGGACATAATTTGCCATCTAAGGATGATAAAAAAAGACAATAAGCACTCAATCAAGCTAGTAAGATGCAACATAAAATGCACTTATCAAACCCCCTAAGCTTAAATAAGTGCATGTCCTCAAGCAACTAGACATAGATGATCAAATGTAAAATCAATGCACATGCATATCATGTATCAATTGACCCAAATAGGATCTAGTCAATTTTCAAATTGTCAAAGATTTACGTTGTTAGAAATTCCAACTCATTTTCTCAAGATTTTGGAGTAAATTTTCAATTATATAAGAGATAATCTAAATGAGGATATTAAATGAAGAGAAATGCTAAGGAAAAATTCGTGCTCATGTAAAAGTAAATATAGAAAGGAAGTGCAGTCATCCCACGTCGTAAGCATTAATTTTGAAAACTAAATTTTAGCATAAGTAATCCATTTACTTCATCAATGTAGTATCAGTTATCTATAATTAAACCTCATGTTTTGGAAAACATCCACTATTGTTAAAGTTGTCCCACGTGGAATTCTATCTGGGACCAATCAACTTTCTTTATCAAATAGCACCTGACCATATTGACTATATTGCTAAAACTCAAGCTAGATTGACATGTTATGCGGGTAGTTTCCACTCTTTTAAGGCTTTTATTTATTCATAAATGATCTTCCTAGATTACCAACTTTTAGATCCAGATCCACTTTTAGAAGCCCATGATCAAGAATTAAGAAATGCCAAATTCACGATAAATTTCTTTTCACTTAATAATATCATAAAATTAAATTAAATAAGTATTGTTAGTCAAGCTAGCTTGCAAATGATAACCAATGAGATTGACAATTTGTGCCATATTGGGTACATTTATCCATTCACCAATGCATTGTGCAATTGATACTACTAAGATGATATCACTAAATATCACAAAAAGAGGACATACAAGAAAAGTCTAGAAAAGTGGAATGTCTAAGACATTAAAGGTCATTCATGCCCAATCCTATTAGAAAAAAAAGTCATAGAAATCAAGAAATTGCATAAATAAATGAATGAAAGGGGGAGTTTAGGATAAAAACTAGACTCATGCCTAGTTGCTCCTGCCCAATTTTGAAAATTATGGTGTCTTTATTGTAAGCCCAAATAAAGGAGAGAGGAAACTAGGTGCTCACCATGGAAGAGGCAACTGGTACTAGTATGAGGCATATCCACATCCCCCATCCTAGTATAGAGAGGAGTGGCAGTGGGTCTGGTAGTCCTCATAGGCATAATGGGGTGATGGTGTGTCGTTAGGTGGTGGAGGTTGTGTAGTATAGTGGCCCTGATCAATGTTCCATTGGTCCATGCAGCTGACCATTGTAGACATATCAGAATATTAGTTTTATAGTAGTGTGTAGGAGTTATGGATGGTGAAGCTCTACTACAAGTGACCACACATATGGACCATGTGAAGAGAAGCTGACATGTAGTCTGACTATGTGCTGGTAGATCAAGGAATGGTAGACACACATGGGTGGGGTAGCTGGTTATGGGTGTCAAGAAGCTTGTTGTGTAATATTGGGGGACTTAGTTGAATGTCTCTACACATCCTCCTTAAAAGTGTAGCACAAATTCTCCGTCATTGATAGAATGATGTCGTCCTTGTTAGGGAGTTTTAGGAAGTTTTGACCATGATCGTGGAAGTACTGGAAGGATTTCTATCATCATTGGGGTCATTTGTAAGAAATCCATAAGCAATCAATAACCTGAGATCAATCATTGTCTACCCTACAAGATGCTCGGGAGTGTCCAAGAAAGCATCTACCTTTAGAGAAAGATGAGTGATTGGTCTGCCAATTGTACTGTTTCCCTTGGTAGCCTCCCATACAATGATGGAATTGTATATTAGAAAGTAGCTCGCATTGTTATAATCATGTAGAACTGTCCGCAACAGCAAGATAGCAGTAAGTTCGACTACACCCTAGGATTCCTTCTTGGAAAACAATTTGGTATTGATTAGGCAGTGAATGTACTAGATGATGGGTTGTGGATGTGGCATTGTACTCTCTCTCTCTCTCACACACACACACACATAAACAATCTAAGACCAAAGCTCATGCATCTTGTACTCGTGAAGAATGTGGATGCTCCCTGGGTATTCAATGCCCAAGTGCTCATGAAATTTATGGATGTGAGCTTATACTCAGCATCCAACAAACAAATTAGATGAACCTAGATGGCTCTAATGGCATCATTGAGTCAGTATGGGTCTTCAATACGGTGAGGAATTCATAGGTCATCTTGATTTATATGTTGACTTTTATGGTGTGACGATTGAAGGTTCTTATCTTCTCTAGATAGTGCTATGTATTATCATTGAAGCTTAGCTTTTCCATCATCCCCTCACACACAAAACATATGTTGAGGATCTGTCAGGTCACCAACCTATTGTGAATGAACACTTCCTCATTAGATTGGAGGGAAAAACATATAATGGAGGTGCAGATAGAAGTCCTCTTAGGCTTTATGCATGAGCTCTTAGCAAATTTCTTCATCAGAGGCACTAGAATGGATATGAAGGAGTAAAAGTGGCAATAGGGAAAACATGACATCTATTTTAGAAAACTAACCACATGTTTTTTTTGCATAAAATTGCTTCTTGTACCAGCGATAGATGTTGTCGAAGATGAACTAGATGCCATGCAAAAAGAAATGATCAGAGCTAGAGTTCTCTGTGGAGTGTTGGGGAAGGTGAATGATGGTTAGGGTAGGTTTTGTACAGGATGAAATGGAGGTGTGGCTAGATTTAGGAAAGAAATTATCACCCCTTATTATGGTAATGGTGACAACACTTAGTGGCAGTGAGGTGCACTGTTGGCATGTGTTGGTGGACTACATTTGTTATTTTTTAAAAACCACCAAGTCTCTCACCGATCTTCTCATGAAGGATGTCCACTTTGCTTTTGACTAGACTTGTATGACCAACTTACTTAGTTTGAATGATGCTCTCACCTCTACCCCCATCATTCATACACCAGACTGATCGCTACCCTTCAGAATTATGTGTGACGCCAGTCTTAGACAATGAGTTGACAAGAAACATCATGTCATATAGTATGCATACAAAACCTTAGTTGACACACAACAGAACTACATCACAACCAAGAAGTAAATGTTAGCAATTGTCTATGCCTTAAACAAGTTCAGATGCTACTTAGTTGGATCCAAGGTGATTATGTACACAGACCATGCTTCCATTCTCTACCTAATGGCCAAAAAGGATGCTAAACCTCAACTCGTATGATGGATTGTTTTAGTTCAAGAATTTGATTTAGATATCCTCAATAAAAAATGCCCAGAAAATGTAGTTGTTGAACATCATAGTTGCCTTAGTTTATGTCACAATGATGGAATTATGATTGACAATTCCTTGACATATGAAAAATTGTTTTGAAGTTGAACCCCAACATCCATGGTTTGCTGACTATGTAAATCATCTTCTAGGTAGGTGACCTACATCCTAATTACGAGGGACATGCTAATGCAAAAAAATTACATGATGTTAAGAAATTTTATTGGGATGAGCTTTATCTATTTAGACTGTGTGCAGATGGCCTATATTGTACATGTGTCCCTGAGGAAGAGGTTCATGATATTCTTGAACAATGTCATTTTGGTCCCAATGATGGGCACATTAGCTCTTAAAAGAGCACTAAAAAGGTGCTTCAGTATAGGTTCTTTTGGATCACCTTATTTAAAGATTATTGTGCACACATCTTAGCTTGTGATCAATGCTAGAAGACTGAAGATATTTCTAAGAGAGATCAAATATTGATGACTTCCTGGAAATCTTCAATGTATGGGGAGTGGATTATATGGGGCCCTTTCCTTCTTCTTGCGGGTATTCCTATATCCTAGTGGTTGTTGACAAAAAAGGTAGAAGGCACCCACACCAAACTAGTGATTTCAAATTTGTTATGAAACTTATCAAAGACACCATCATCCCTAGGTTCGGGTTGCCTCACATCGTGATTCCCGATAGAGGGTCGCACTTCTTGAAGAAAAAAATTTAGTGCTTTCTTAAGAAATATGGTGTCCACCACAAGGTTGCTTCCCCTTAAAACCCTCAGACCAGTGGCCAAGTTGAGATCTCAAACTATCAAATCAAATCCAGTTTGGAGAAAAGAGTCAACCGCACTAGAAAAAGTGGGATTGCAAATAAACGACGCCTTATGGGAATATAGAACAACTTTCAAAACACCCTTAGGAACCACTCCCTTTTGTCCGATCTATGGGAAAACCTTCCATCTCCCTACAGATTTGGAACAAAAAGCTAGATGGGCTGTCAAAACCCTTAATTTTGACCTATCAACAATAGGTGAGAACCTTTTTTTTCAACTACAAGAGCTAGAGTAACTTAGGATGACTACTAGGATTTACAAAGATAAAAGCAAATTGTGGCATGATGGCCATAGTAGGCAAAAGGACATTCAAGAGGGTGACTAGGTCCTAGTATATAATTCTAGGTTGAGGATTTTTACTAGAAAACTCAAATACATATTGTATGGACCTTGTATTGTAAAGTGTGTCTATCCACATGGAACTTTTCTACTTTGGGACATATAGAAGGGTGATTTTGTAGTGAACGAGCATAGACTTAAGAAATACATAACAACTAAGGATTTCATGGAATAGGGAGCACAAAAACTCCCCATTCCTGAAGATCTGGACTTAAGAAAACCTTCACCCCACCCACTTCTGAATCAGAATCAGCCTCATGAACACATGTCTCGGGTCATCGATGTTAAACTAGGCTCTTATTAGGAGACAACCAAATATCTGTTACTACTTGTTTTTTTTTCTTCCTTCTTTTCTACTCTTGCAATTTCCATCTTACTTATTCTCTAGTTACAGATCTCCCTTAGTTATCTTTCTCTCTCTACAAAAATGATGAATCGATCAGTTGGTCGCCCAACTGGTCGATTGAAATTGGGGTTTAATTAAAAATTAAAATTGCTTTGAATACCCCCCACGACTAACGAGTCAAGTGACTCAAGTTCAATTGAATCACAATTTGCAAAGACTCTATAAAGATAAAACACATGGAGGTTTGACTCATCCCTCAACTAAGCCCCTTGATGAATGCATATTCCTCCCTTTCTCATCACATATTTTAGGTCATTTATTTAGAATGCTATGCTACTTTTTCCCAAAATTAGGAACTAATTGCAATTTCATTACTTTTGTCTCCTTAAGTTGATTTATTTTCATTTTCTATTCAGATTATGTAGGATCCACGTTCATTTACATTATGTCAGTCCAAAGTACAAGAACCTACTTAATCACTCAAAGAATCAGAAGATTGGAAGCTTCCATTTCACTTTCACAAGCTTCCTAGTACTCTAGTTGATTGACTCATCTCACTGGTCAATCGAATTATGTTCCCAAAAAATTTCATCCCATAATCCAATCAACCGTCTCATGATGCCAATCCATCGAATCAATTCAGTCCAAGAAATCACACCAAACTAGAGAAACAGTCCACTCATCACCCAACCTGGTCGACTCAACATCCAAATTGTGTGATCCAATCCTCGAATCAGATAACTAAGGTCTGTTGGAACCCAAGTCTTGTTCAATATCTCGTTGTCCCTAAGATGACCCACACCACCAACCCATTTTGGGGGTTTGACTCACTTCCCCTGGGTCCACGCATCCATGCCTCACAGTTGACTGATTGGGACTTCATGTCGATCGACTGAGGACCACAAGATAGACTTTTCATAGCAGTCGTTGGCCACCATTAGCAATATTGCTAGAGTTTTCATCCCCCCTTCTGCCTATAAAAGGAGGGGGAGCTCCATAAAAAATGATCCATCTTTTATCTTGTACTTAGTGGTTTTCTTGTATCTCCTGTACTAATTCTTGCATTGCAATAAAATTGTTGTCGTTGTTATTGATCTTGTTGTATACCAGTAAGGATTGGAGAGGATAGTCATTTGATTATCACCAGATCAGAGTCCAACATTGGTTGGATTCTTCTTTTATCACTATACTTGACTTCTCTTCTCCCTTCTATTGGTTTCACATCCATTTCTACAATGAGTGAGTAGTTTCATATATCGGGGCACGGGGTGTATTCCCATAGCGAGTAGTTTCCTAGATTTCAATTAACTCTTAGATCTTACATGTTAGATGGTGTTTTGTTTGATTATCATTGTGTTTTATGAGATGATCTCTCGTATTACCGTCTGTTTATCTTGGGTAAAGAAAACTTGAACCCCAATGATTTTGAATGATCGAACAAAATGCATAGAGCTTCAGAAGAGATCTCAAAAGGATCTATTTTGGTATGATTCCTCAAGGATCCAGAAACACCAGGATCAATAGGTTTGCGGGAAGCTAGATCTTTTGTAGGTGTATTTTAGAAAGTTTCACATGCCCTCATCTAACTAGTTTGTTTTGAACAAGTTTTTCCAATCTTAGTCTCTGTGTCAGTTATGGATGTGGAACCCAACCCCCGATATCCCCTCGTAGTTTTTTATCTCATTTTTCAATCGCTTACTTCTTGCAATCTCCCTTTTTATTCTTAGCATAATCATTTCTTTAATTATATTCTTAGTGTAATCCTTCACTTCTTGTCCTTAGCATCACTCTCTTCCATTTCAACATAATTCACTTTATTTCTGTTATTAGCATAATCACCTCTTCAAATTTGGAATTTACTTTTTGTTCAAAGTTCATAATTGTTCAAAGAATCATGATCAAAATCAAAACTAAAAAAGTTGTTCCATGGGATCGATCCTTCTATACTAAGAATTAACCAACTTGACTAAGTGGGTTGTTTTGTTGTAAAAAGGGTTAAACTCTAGGAATTAATACCCCTAGTGAATTTTTGTGTAAACAACCACATCACGGAGAAAGATGGTACCATAATGGGAGTGCTAGATCTTATAGGATAAAGGGACAAGAACTATGGCATATCATGGAGAACAAAGACAAAGGTGGTTGGTGAAGGCATGGATCTCGAAATGAACAGAGGTGGATCTAGAGTTTGTAGTGGTTGTGGTTTTATCCTTACTATTAGCGGCTAGGGTTCCTTGCAAAAAAATGTAAAGTTGATCTGTGAGGGGCCCAATGGCTACCATGAAGACTTAGAGTAAACCCCCATGTCAACACAATCCTGATGAATGCATATTCACAATGGTTAAATCATATCTTTGGATTAAGTTTTCATCTCATTTAGACAAAGTATCAATTTTTTTGATTCAAATTGAATTTATATTCCCTTAGTCAATTCTATAATGTATCCAAATAAGGAACACTCATTTTGTACTTCTATAGGTCACACACAATACTGATGAATGAATATTCACAATTGTTAAATCATACCTTTATATTAAGTTTTCAAATCAATTAGACAAAGTATCAATTGTTTTGATTCAAATTGAATTTATATTGCCTTAGTCAATTCTACAATGTATCCTAATAAGGAACACTCGTTTTCTACTTCTATAGGTCACACACAATACAAACATGCCTCAATAATTAATTGGCAACAATGGGGCGTACTCAAATGTGTATCATGACCAGACCACAATGTGTTTCTCGAGACACATGAGAATTAATTCTATCAAAGCACATGTCAATTAAGTCTATTAAAGAAAGGAATTATGATATCAATTGAGGCCCGACCCATCAAAGTGCATCGAGGCTATGTATTGAGCTAGAGTCTCAATGCATTGTTTTCTTTTATGCAAATGGCTGATCAAAACTTCATTCCCATCCAAGTTTTCACATTTTGAAACTTGTCTTGGAATTTGATAACCTCTCCCCCAGTAGCTAGCTACTAATCCATCAAACTATATCTAGGTACATCATCTCCACTCAATATCTTCTCTCCCACCACCAATCAATAGACTCTTCTAACTAATCAATACCAAAGTCCTACTATAGAAGGTCGAGCCATGTTGTACCTCTCGCTTCACTCAATGCATCCTACTCACTCCTTGATAGGAAGCTTCTTCTTCTCTCTTCACTCTAACATACCCTCAACATCTTCAAATATTTGATAGAAGCAAGCCCCTTGATATTAAATGCTTGAAAATGGCCCACCATAATTGATATCTTGAACCCTCCACCTTGATTGACCATGAACAATCAAAATTCATATGTCTGGATCTCTCCTCGATGGTCAGCACCACATCCATGATCAAGAAATTGACTTCTTTATCTCAATAGCACCCATCTATCAAAATTTCACTTGATACCTGTCATTGCTCGATACTTGTGAAATTTGACCCATTTTATAGAGACCAAGCCTTGATACACTCACTTAAGTAGTGAGGCCCAACTCTCCTAACCCTAGGCTACCCTTGAAGTGCTACAAATAGCATCCATAGAGAATATGTGTGAGGGGTTCAGACTGGGCATTCATGCATCCAATACACCACTAGGGGCAACATTGTTGCTTTTTCCTCTCCACTATACAATCAAAACTGTTTTTTGCCTCCATCCTTATAAGATAATCAATCATCACATATATATTGACCCTCATCCCATCTATAAAGGTCTATAGCCGTTATTTATACGAACTATTGGTTGCAAGATATTGCACCAATATCAATGAGGAGGATTCAATCCTGAAATATACTATGATAAGCCTCGTTCACTTGTGGGTTGATATTTTCGTACAACTATTTTTCCAATAATTGGGATTTAATATCCAAATGAGTTTGTTCATGCAACAAGTAGGTGTCGTGTCTTCAACATGAATTTTTTTTGCTTTCATGTGTCTAGGAAATACAATTAGATAGAGTACACACCATGTAATATGGAACTACAACATGTAATGGATATGTTGTCATTTATTGCACAAAAGTGCAAAACATCATGTAATGTGAAATTATGACATATTGTTTAGTGAATCTTTTTCTAGAATGTGCAAGGCACAATATATAAAACATGATGTGTAGTGGTAGCTCTGCAAGTTCCATTGAAATATAGCTAAATATTACACATTGTTTACAAGAAATATACTTCACATATTATTCATAAAGATTTTAACTTCGTGTTTTGCTCCTCATGCTTGTGGTATTAATAAAGCAACTTAATTAGAGCATACTTATTTGCAAAAATTAAATAACAAGAATGGAACATCCTAACAAAAATTAACCATGCAATAACTCTCAATTGTGGGGAAGGCTCCCAGAAAGTACATTTATTTATATCCCAAAATGGACTCTTCAAAATCTTTAGTCTCATAAGGAGGAAGGTTGTGCCTCGTTGGATATGGTTTTGATTGGCTTCACATCACTTTGTCTAAATCCTTTGATGCAAACATGGATGTTTGCTGAGAAATCTGATTATAAAGTACCCTGAATGATCAACTATTATGTTCACATTGTTGTAGATATGTTGTAGTGTGTCCTCCATGGCTAGTTATTGCAAATGAAATCCATCAATTTAATTTATTTCTGAGGAAAAAGGTCTCCATGAGTGATTTGAGCTTAGAGATCCACTACTACAGTTGTGGTGGTTGCCAATTGAAATTATGGCTCTCACTTTTATTCAAAACTTCCCTTATTGATTTTTGAACGAGTAACACGGGGATTGTTGTTTATGGTGCACAATGTTGTGTTGGTAGGAGAAATTGGTTTCGTCCTTCCATCAGTGGCTATAGGTGCTGGAGAATGAGTCATATGACTTATTACTTCCAAAGTTCCAACATATTTGCATTTCTTCACATATGCATCCCGTAATGGGCATGCAAATTCATCCACATGATTGACATTTAATAGTAACAACATTTACTTGTTGTGTTGATAACTAGTCGAGATTCTTAACGATTGCATCCACTTTTGTTTTTAAGATGTTGAAAACATAAATACTTCTATTCCTACTTGTTTTAGCAGACATGGCAAGTCCCATTGATTTAGATTCAAAGACATGTTGTCAAAAATATCATAGACATGGTTGGGAGTTTTTCTCATTAGGGAGTTGCTAGAAATCGAATTAACTACTTGATGTGTGTCTCATAAAAAACCATTATAGAAGGTTTTCCTCAATAGCCACTATTTGAGATCATGGTGTGGGCATAAACACTAGAAATCTTTACACCTCTCCCATGAATCATAAGGTCTCCCTATCTTTTTTAGCAAAGTTGGTCAAATGATTCCTCAAACCAACAATCTTCCTCCAGGGCTAGTATTTGGCTAGAAACATCTTGAGTAACTCATGCAAAGTGTTGATTGAATTGGCAAACAATTATAATAGATAAGCTTTGGATCAATCCTATAGAGCAGAAAGAAGCAAAAGTAGGCTCACTCCATCACTAAGAATGCCATTAATCTTGAAGGTTCCAAGGGACTACAACAACTTGACAACATGGAGGTTTGTAACTATAAGGGATGATCCTCCATATCAGTTTCATTGAAGCATTTGCATGAGTGGGGGATAATGGAAAAGGTGTCTTCCTCGATCATGGGTAATTCGTTGCCCCATTGAGGTTGATTGCTACAGAGACAACAAAGTCCTTTAGAATACGCTTTTTAGACATAACATAGACTGTTTCTTCTTGTTTGAAATCACTTGGTGGTACGTACGAAGTGGCTTTCCAAAATCTTTAGAGTTTTCTCAAGGTGAGGTCAATTTTTGGTTCAAACCAAAGTGGAATCATGGATCTACTTCTTCTCATGTGTGGCATACACAACTAACCATTTACTACAAAACACGAAAATAAATTGTTTAGTGATATATTGTGGAGTAGAATATGCATAAATAAATTATGGTATAATAAACATGGAATGAATGAAATTAATGAACTATTGTGAAATGGATGAATGAGTATTGTGACAATCCTATAACAAATCAATCCATCACCAGTAATAATCGGGGAATAATCATAAGCAGCGGAATTAACAAAAATCACTAAGAATTAAAACCATTTTGCACATAGATCCTCTTCTAGGAAACTTCGTATAGAAAGAACCAAAACTTTATATACATGTGGTTCACATCATACATAAATTGTACCATCTCATCTCGAGGATGACAAGTACCCGTTGCTTTACTTAAACATATACAACATCAACATAAAACCTCGAGGTAATCAAGCCAAAATCTCAAGTCGTTCATAAAAACCACTAAGAACTATATCCCAAGGACCTGAGAGTACACAGACAAAACATAAGACTTCTATCTATAAGAAACGATAGATAGTGTACTCAACCTGAGCTACTACTGTTGTCCCTGCTGATATGATCCTTCCTCTACGTTCTGATTTCTACTCCCTCGTCCGTGTCCACCTAAAAATTGTGGATCCCATGGGGTAAGACTATTGTCACAGCGAGAGATATAACTCTCTGCCAACAATATTATTATCACAAGAAATAGAATAAAATTGAGCAGAGGATACTTTATGCAAGTAAACAGGTTTATTTTCAGTATAAAGCATTAACATTGATAACGGAGATATAAGTCATCTATTTGCTTTATAAGGAATATGACGAACATGTATATCATCTATCAACTAAGATGTATAATAGTAATAAGGCATCAACCTATGTTTTCTGTATTTGATCCTTAAGCAAATACGCTACATGGTTTATTACATGTTCACATTCATACTTATTCCTAGAGGAGATGAGGTATACCTCTCATGCTCCAACTGACCACGACTACGTTAAGCATCGGTACCATACAAGGTCAGTGGTAGAGCTGGCTGTCAAGACCTCACCTCTCTCGGTCAGTACGTGATAACTGGTAGGACATCTTGTATCAACTGCAATTAGCTTTATCGGGGTATAGTAGCATCTTCGTTATAGAGTTACAGCCGCAGCATGTACTCTCTTTAGGAGAAGACCACTGAGCTTTCCTGGATTATGTTTCATCAGGAAGACCACTGAGCGATCCTAGTTTTGTTTCATCAGGAAGACTACTGAGTGATCCTGGTTTAGTTGGGGAGTCCACTGAGCACCCCTATTTAGTTGGGGAGTCCACTGAGCACCCCTGTATAAAGATTCCATATTCAAAATATGTATATCGAGTTAAACTCGTTTCACCATTCAGAAAATCCTGACACTGAATGGATCTATGGTATGGGAAACTACATGATAACATTTCACTTGATTAATTAAGTGTATTAAAGTATCTTTTAGCATCAATCAAATTACAAACAAGGATTATATCAGATGCTACAAAGAAAGGTATATTACGTTATCAAGTACTTTCATGATTCTTTGGAATACATATAACACTTAGAATCTTAATATCTTATCATCATTCTTGGGTATTCAAACACTTAGTTCATCATTGAGTACTGTTACCACTTATCAGGTAACCATTACCTTTAGGTCATCCGACCAAGGTTTTAATTCACATAGTTCACAAAGCCTATTAAATATGTATCATATAAACATCATATCTCTTACTTAGCTATGCTCGTCACCTCATGATATCTGCGTGGTTAGTATTTCATGATAATAGAAATATCACATACATGTCATTACCATGAAATGCAAAAGAAACATATTCTTCCCATTAATTAGGGTTAGGGTTTCCCTTTATTAACCGATTAGGGTTTCAAATCATCTCATCACCCATTATTAGGTTTAATATTTACTCTTATCAACCAATTAGGTTTCAAGATCACATCATAAAAGATTAAACCCTAATTCATACTCCATCCATACTAGGAGTATCAACATATACTTATTACATGGTTAACATTTGAATCTTAGTTTCTCTCTCATCCTCACTAAGATGTTGATTGCACCATACTTTTATTAAGCTGGCTCAATACTCCTATTAAGGTACATTAGTTCGCCTCTATCAAATTGCATTAAACTCATTGCATCTTAATGTTTCATTTCACACAACACAAAATATGTCACTCAATCAAGTACATTGGATTGAAGCATACCTACCATATCGGGCATCATGGTGTATATATATACTATCATATTGGGTTTGAGATACAACCTTCACATCATATCGTGTATCCATATCAGGAATGTGGTGTAACCACATCCTCATATCATGTTTATGGTGTATCCCCTAACACCATAATGTGTATCCATCTCGGGTTGGCTATCACTTAGGATTTATCATCTCAAGTTAAATATGCATGACCTCATATCATTTATGGGCTGGAAGCTTGACTTCATATCGGGTATAATGGTATAATTGATACCATATCATGCACAAGGTGTGCATCATATCATGCATGGGGTATATGCCTCGTCATGGTATCATTTTAGTAGCCATATCAAGTTCCCATATTGGGTTGGTATATCGGGTTGGCATATTGGGTAACATATCGGGTTACTATGTTGGGTAGACCATTAGGCTCATAACCCTATATACCTTCACGGATTAGTTCTATCATATAATTGCATTACAAGCTAGATATCTGGTTGAACTCTTTCACAATAATCCATTGCACAAAAGGATAGGGGTATGGGTTCAAAAGCATATCGGATTTCACTTCCTCATCTAGGGTTTCAACTTCATATCGGTTAGAGTGTACCATATCATGCAAGAGGTATAGAATTGACCTTATATCATGAACAATGTATCTATAGGTGTCACTAATATCATTTATGACATATCCCTTATATCGTTCATGAGGTATCACCCATCTCCATATTGGGTTACCTTTCATCTTGGGTTCCATATCGGGTTTTAAGGTACTTCAACCCTATATCGGGTTGTATCATGATGATGTCATCATCATAAACCTCAAGACCTTTGTATTTCTTATTCTATTTCATGGAAAATATTCCTAACAACTTATTGGAACTCAAAGGAACATCAATTAATCAAAGGAATTCAAAATTGAAAGTAGTTCAACAAGTTCAACAATATTGAAAATGAATAATAACATAGTTGGGTTCAAGTTATATAACCCGCCTCTAAGGAAACTTCCAAGCTTCAAGCTCCAACTCTTTACATTCCCAAGGTTGAAAATGAGCTTCTCTAAGATCCAAGACTTGTTCTCCTTAGCACTTGCATGATATCTTTACTCCTTGTTGCCGATATTGCCTTGTTAGGTTGATATCACCTTTCTTAGTAGATATCCTTTCTTCTATGGCCGATACCAAGCTATAAGCTCAACTCTCTTCCACTTATGCATGATAATAGAATGGTATGCATGATATATAAGGGAAAGATGGTAACAAGATCCGAAAATTCTACTAATAGGTGAAGAGAATGGTATTTATACTTGGGGTTTATGAAAAAGAGTGTAAGAGGTGTCATTACCTTAAGTTACTAAGTGCCACATGGACGTGCATGGATTGACACATGTATTTGCATGCATCCCATATTTATCTTTCCATGAAAAAATAAAAGCTTAAGAATAATGCAAAGAGGGTCGTCCCTTTGGTTATCTTCTATGGCAAGTTACTTCCACTCACATTATTATTATATTCAACATAACCTTTTCCAAAGAAAAGTTGCAAACCGATACATATGACTTCCTTGTGGTGGTTATCCTATCATGGTCAAAGACAAGAGTCAACAAACTGATAGGAGACTTCCTCTATGGCTCCATGGCCGATAGAGACTCCTATATTCAAGTCTTCAACTTGATATGACTCATACAAGGGCTTTAACTTAGTCTTTTCATCACCAAGAATGCTATCTCTCCAAGATGATTCAAACGTAGTGTCTCCTTCTTTTTATCTCCTCTTGATGATACTAAGAAGGAGTAAGGACATTCTAGAAGTGGTAATTTACACATCAACCCTCCATTTTAAATAATTTACAATCTGTACCGAAATTGATGCACAAAGTACCTAAAATTATTCTAACAAGTAATAACTTGGATTTTAGGCTTTCCACATGCCACCACTTAGCATCATTCTTTCTCTTATGATGTTAGAACACTTAGTGTACATTCAACATGTGACATTTTGCAATATAACCCCTTATCTTGGGTAAATTGCACTCTACACTCAGACTATCATATAACGCACACATAGTTTGCAAATAAACTCAAACTTGAAAATAAACTTCACAAAGAGCCTTAATTACTTTAAAAGATCAGAACAAGTTTGTAAGTAACTTACTTAAGCAAAACTTCTAAGGTTAGGGCATAACCTAGGTTAGGTATGATACAATTATCAACCCCTAAAAAGGATTTTGTCCCCAAAATCTCAAGAGAAAAGAGAAGGGTACTTCCTCCTCATCTCTTCCTCTAGTTCCCATGTGGCTTCTTCAATGCCATGATGATTCCAGAGAACTTTCACAAGAAATATGTCTTTCTTCTTCAATTTCTTGACTCTTTTGTCAAGAATCATCACATGACCTTCCACATAGGGTATATCTTCATTCAATTCAACCTCTATAGTTTGCAACACCAACTTTGTATCGAGATGACACTTTCTCAGCATAGATATATGAAATACTAGATATAATCTATGTAGCTCAGGTGGCAATTCCAACCTATAAGCTACCTTTCCGATCCGTGCTGTCACTGGGTAAGGTCCCATAAATCTAGGAGATAACTTACCCTTGTTCCCAAATCTGAGAACACCTTTCCAAGGAGAGACCTTGAGATACACTCTATCTCCAACTTGGAATTCTAAAGGTCTACGACGCTTATCGGCATAAGACTTTTGTCCATCTTGTGTAGCTTTCAACCATTGTTGTATCACTTTAATCTTTTTAGTTGTTTGTTGCACTAACTCTAGACCCAGAAGTTGGTATTCTCCTGTTTCAAACCAGCATAACGGAGATCTACCTTGTCTACCATATAATGCTTTGTATGGTTCCATATCAATACTAGTCTAATAACTATTATTGTAGGCAAACTCTATTAAGATCAAGTGTAAGTCTTAACTTCCCACAAACTAAATACACATGCTCTAAGCAAGTCCTCCAAAGTCTATATAGTCCTTTCAGACTGTCCATCTGTCTGAGGGTGAAAAGTTGTACTAAACTACAACTGCGTACGTAGAGCTTTATGTAGTCATTCCCAAAAAGGACTCGTAAACTGGGGACCTCTATCAAACAAAATCGTAGCTGGAACTTTGTGCAATCGCACTATCTTGTCTATATAGATATGTGCAAGTTTCTCAGCAGTATAGGTTGTTTTGACAGGAAGATAATGTGTTGTCTTAGTCAACCTATCAACTATCACCCAAATGGAATCATGACTTTTGGCTATTCTGGGCAGACCAACCACAAAGTACATTGTCACGTGATCCCATTTCCACTGAGGTATAGGTAAGGGTTGCACTATTCCTACAGGCTTCTGGTATTTTGCTTTAACTTACTGACACACCAGACACCGCATAACAAACTCAGTTATGTCTTTCTTCAAATCGGGCCACCAATACATATCTTATAAGTTATGATACATTTTAGTGCTCCCTTGATGCATTGCATACATGGATGAGTGAGCTTCTTCCATAACTAACTTTCTTAAGTTATTGATATCAGGTACTACCATCCTACCATGGTAACAGACTATCCCATCCTCTGATTCATGGAAACCATCCTATTTCTCACTACCCAACTCTGACCTAATCTGCTGAATCACAGTATCAGCCTGTTGTACCTCTTTAATCAATTCTTTCAGAGTAGGTTTCACATGCATCTTAGCTAACAATCCAGCTAGCAAAGATACATCTAACTGCACATTTATGTGTCTCAAAGAGACAAGCATATCCTGCTTATAACACACTAAAGAATTCAATTGTGCTTTATCTATGGGTGGAGACAAAGATTTTCCACTAAGTGCATCTGCCACTACATTGGCTTTCCCTGGATGATAATCAATTGTACAATCATAGTCCTTGATTAACTCCATCCAGCGACGTTGTCTCATATTCAACTCATGTTGTGAAAAGATGTATTTTAAGTTTTTATGGTCTGTGAAAATCTGACATGTTTCTCCATAGAGATAATGCCTCCATATTTTCAACGCATGAACCGCTGTAGCTAATTCTAGATCATGCATCGGATTATTCTCCTCATGTTTCTTAAGTTGTCGAGAAGCAAAAGAAACTACATGATTGCTCTACATCAGCACACAGTCTAGACCATTCTTAGAAGCGTAACAAAAAACAATGTATCCCTTTCCCTACTCAGGTTGAACTAATACATGTGCACTAGTCAACCTTTCTTTCGACAACTAGAAAGAATGATGACACTTGTCATTCCAAACAAAAGGAACTTCCTTCCTGGTCAATTTGGTTAGGGGTAATGCTACAGAACTAAAGTCTTTGATAAACCTTCTATAGTAACATGCCAAACCTAGGAAACTGTGAATCTCAGTCGGTGTCTTGGGCTGTGCCCACTCCATGACTCTACTTTCTTTGGATCAACATGAATACCTGAAGCAGATATAACATGTCTAAGAAAAGATACTTCTGACAACCAGAATTCGCACTTGCTAAACTTAGCATATAACTTGTGTTGTCTCAACAAAGTCAAGGCACGAAGGTGTTGTTCATGTTGTTGACCGTCTCTACTATATATCAGGATGTCATCTATGAAAACCACTACAAACTAATCAAGAAATGGTGGGAAGATTCTATTCATTAACTCCATGAATAAATTGGTGCATTAGTTAGTCCAAATGACATAACTACAAACTCATAATGATCATACCTCATCCTAAAGGCTAACTTAGGCATGTCACTCTCCTTGATACATAACCGAAGATATCCTAACCTTGACCTATCTTAGAGAACACTATTTCACCATGCAATTGATCAAATAAGTCATCTATCCTTGGCAGAGGATATTTGTTCTTAATAGTCACCTTGTTAAGCTGCCTATAATCTATGCATAGTCTCATAGACCCATCTTTCTTTTTAACAAAAAGAACTGGAGCACCCCATGGTGAAGTACCCAGTTGAATGAAACCTTTCTCAAGCAACTCATGTAACTATTTCTTGAGTTCTTCCATCTCAGATGGCGCCATCCTATAAGGTGCTTGGGTTATAGGTTGCGTACCTAGAATTAGATTAATCTCGAAATCAATCTCTCGGGGTGGAGAAATATATGGAAATTCTTCAGGAAACACATCTTTGAATTCCTTGACAATAGAAACTTCAGAAAGACTAGGACTCTCTGCTTTGGTGTCTACCACATGTGCCAATAATGCAAAGCACCAACCTCTCAGCTACCATTGCTGACAGTAGATAGGTTGTAAGAATCTTTTTGGCCCCCTGAAAGACCCATGTCTTATCACCGTGTGTAAACATGGCTTGCTTGGAACCACAATCCAAGACAACCTTATACTTCTCTAGGGTATCCATCCTGAGAATTACATCAAACTCGTGCATCTCTAGTGGTATAAGATCCACCAGAATGTTGTGTTCTAAAAAAGAAAGAACACATGGAGAGCATACCTCCCGCAATACTATCGATCTGACTAACGGAGTTTCTAATAACATATTATCCACTCTAAGATTGACAATCATATTGCAATCATGAATCACTTCTTGAGTCATAAAGGAATGTGTAGCACCTAGATCAATCAAAATAGATACTAAATAGGATGAAGACATATCATAATGAAATAATTCCATCTGACCTGTCACAACTTGTGGATTAACTACTGCCTCTGGCTAATTCATAGATTCATATCATAGAATCTTGTTGTTTCCTATTTCTGACCTCATGCCCTATTGGTTGTAGCAGATGATCCTTCTTGGGATGCTTGTCTATGTCCTCGTGTGCTACTACTGAACTGTTGTCTCTGAGAGTCTTGTTAACTCTGCCTTAGTGGTTGGGTTACTTCCATGTATCTAACTGGACAATCCTTTATCATATGTCTTGTCTTCCTACACCTATAGCAGACTTTGTCCTCCCATTGCGACCTAGGTGGTCCTATCACTGACATTGATGTTGAGCTATGGGCTCCACTTGGCAGAAAACTATGACCTCTACCTATGTTGGACGTCCACTACATCTGAGCATTAAACCTCTGTGGTTCTGCTGGTGTAGTAAACTTTGGTGTCTTAAAACTTCCAAACCTCTATCTCTGGAACTGTGTAGGTACTTTCCTACTATTTGCCTCTCATTTCTCAGTCACAGACCTCTCTATCTGCCTTACTGACTCCACAAAGGTGGCAAACCTCTCTCTATTCTCTACAGTACATACAAGTGTGGTTAACTCAGAGTTCAGACCCTTCTTGAAACGCTGAATTCTCTCATCATCTATAGTAGTCATGTGCGGACAAAACCGGAGAAGCTCCATAAACTTAGCTTCATACTCACTAACCTTCATCAATCCCTGTCTAATCTGCTCAAACTGTGAGATCTTCTCATCTAGATAAGTCTTGGGAAAGTATCTACTGACAAACTCTTATTGGAAATCCTACCATCCGACCTCAACACCAAGTCTTTTTTCTTCTTAAATGGCCCACCAATGGCCGCTGCTTCCTTTCAAAAGGTATACAACATGCTTAACTTTATCAACCTCTAGAATGTCAAGGATCCTAAAGGCTTTCTCTATGCCGGTAAGACATGAATCTACATCTGTTGGGTCAGTTGTGCTAGCATATTCAGTGGCTCCTACTCGGTGCAACTGCTCAAAGGTCTTACCAGATCCATGTCCCTCATTGGGAACTGGTATTCTATGTGATAGTACTGGTATCCAGTCAGCCATATTCATCATTGTAGTCATGATCTCTCCAAAAAGAGCATGAAAGGTTGGGTTTTCTAATAGAGTTTGGGCAAGCTGGGGATTCTCAGGCACTAGTTCTTCTGTAGCTTGATCCCTTGCACCACCTCCTAGTGCAGTAACACTTCTCTGGGTAGCATGTTCTTCATGTGCTCCATCCATCTTTTAGTTTTACGTCTTCTCCTGTATGAGGAGAAGTCACTATAAGATAAACTAGAGGATACTAGGACAGAATCAACAAACTTAATCCTATGTCTTTGTAGACTCAGTGAACCTTAGGCTCTGATACCAAAACTTTGTGACGACCCGATAACAAATCAAGCCATCACCTGTAATAAATATACAATAATCATAAGCAGTGGAATTAACAAAAATCACTTAGAATTCAAACCATTTTGCACATAGATCCTCTTCCAAGAAACATTGTACAGAAAGAACCAAAACTTTATATACATGTGGTTCACATCGTACATACATAGTACTGTCTCATCCCGAGGATGACAAGTACCAGTTGCTTTACTTAAACATATACAACATCAACATAAAACATCAAGGTAATTAAGCCAAAATCTCAAGTCGTTCATAAAAACCACTAAGAACTATCTCTCAAGGACCTGAGAGTACAGAGACGACACATAGGACTTCTATCTACAAGACACGACAAACAGTGTACTCAACCTGAGCTACTGCTATTGTCCCTTCTGATGTGATCCTTCCTCTGTAGTCCAATTTCTACTCCCTCATCCGCGTCCACCTAAAAATTGTGGATCCCATGGGGTGAGACATTGCCCCAATGAGACATATAACTCTCTGCCAACAATATTATTATCATAGGAAATAGTATAAACTGAGCAGATGATACTTTATGCAAATAAGCAGGTTTTTTTCAATATAAAGCATTAACATTGATCACAGAGATATAAGTCATCTATTTTCTTTATAAGGAATATGAAGAACATGTATAACATCTATCAACTAAGATGTATAAAAGTAATAAGGCATCAATCAATGTTTTCCATATTCGATCCTTAAGAAAATACACTACACGGCTGATTACATGTTCACATTCATACTTATGCCCAGAGGAGATGAGGTATACCACTCATGCTCCAATCGACCATGACTTCATTAAGCATCGGTACTATAAAGAGGCGAGATCACCCCCTCACTAAAATTTAATGGAAAATACAAAACATCCCTAAATTACATAAAACTTTGATGAGGAAGGATTCATGCATAATAATCCCATTTAAATAAGCATGTACCAAATACAATACTCTCAATAGTAGAAACAGAAGAAAAAGATAAGAAGCATATGCTATTACAAGGATTAAATCAAAAGTTTATAACATATCCTGGACAACAAACTACAGGATCTAGCAATAGCAACCTAGTCATGATGGCCGCTCTATTCATGTCCTGGTACTCCTTGCTCTTGATCTAGTCCTTGCCCTAGTCATGGGTGGTTGGGGGTCACCCAGCAAGAGAGAGATAAAATTATGTATCAAAACATGACTAAGGACAAGTACATTTGTAACATATGGCAAAGTAAAGATTCACTACACTAAGAGATTTCAAGAGTATGAGGCATGTTAACAATTTAGATTTTCTGCTAAACAAATAACATGTAAAGAGCAAGCATTATACATTATGACTAAATTAAACCAATATAGGGTTGAGGCACCTACCAACCTCAACCAAGAGGAGAGGGGGAAAATGCACATCCCAAACCTCAAATATATATAAAGTGGCAGGGGGCTAAAACCCCAGTGCCTGGCAGGAGGACTAAAACCTCAGTGCCCTATGGGTGGTTTGTACTCATGTACACTACATTAGTTAACTAGTCATTTACATCATTACCGTGTTTAAATAATTAAATGGAAGATAAAATATGTTTGCAACATTGCAGGTGGAGTCCAAGACCCAATAATCATCAAAGTAATCACAATAAGAAAGATATAGGGTAACATGCATATAGACTCAATTCTCAATGAGCAAGTCATGGTGCAACAAGTAAATGGCTCACGCCTCAATTGGAAATTAGTTTGGATTAAAAAGATGCCCAACTTAGGTGTTATAATGCACATACTTGATAAAGGATCCCTACATATGATTTTTACACCAAAAGATTAATTCCAAGTCTCTTTAACCCCTAGGTACAAGGTTCATTACATGTATTAGATATTTGAAAGGGATTAAGTGTAAAGTGTCCAAGATTTGGACCTTCAAAACAAACCATCAGTTTTGGGCTTGAAAACCTGACCAATCGATTGCTAATATTTTTCTAGTTAAGAAAACATATTTATTTATCAAAATCAGACTTAGGATGAATTAGTTATCATTTTTAGAATATTTAATATGATTAAGATGGTACACACGTTAAATATCGAAATAAAACTGAGATTATTTAATCAAAAACTCCAAATTTGAATTCTACTCAAAATTAACTTTCCAATGAGTATTTATTCGCATTTTTCGATAAAGCATCAATTTTCTACGAATTAAACGATTTGGACCAATCAGAAAAATAGAAAATGTCATGTGGGCTTCATAGACAGTGAGGGAGCATATGACCAAAATGCCCCTCACATTAAATAATAAAGGGATGGGCGTGTAGGGTCAAAACTGTAAAAAGCCATGAGTCTTCTTCTACCTCTCACGCGAGCCATGGCTGCAGAGGAGAAGCTTGCCCGATTGGGCATTTCCTCATTCTTGACCAAATCGGACGTATAGGTACTCAAAACGAAGAGGAAAGAGAGATGAACTCACTGGAAGACTCAATTTTTCTGCTGCTATCACTGAGTAGGCAGGAAGAGGGCTGCAAGGTAGGGAGGAAGTGGAGGTTTTGGGGCTAAGCGAGGGAGCTTCGGGCCAAATTAGCGCTAGGGAAAAGTTGCTAGGGGACCGACGAAGGTGTGTTAGGTGGTATTTATAGGTGAGGAACCGCAAAGCATTGGGACAATGGTGGGGGTGAGAAGACACAGCTGGCACCTTTGGGTGTTTCAGCCACAGTTCATGGGAGTCGACAAGACATGGGTCAAACTGAGCGGCTCGAGGAGACGAAGCCAACGTGACTTAAATCTCGTAAAATGGTGGAGAGGAGAGGGAGAACGAGGTAGAGGAGCCTAGGCATCATCTTGGTCGGTGGGCTAGAGGTTGAAGATGACAATTGATCCATTAGATCGAGATCCAAAGGGGGTCAGGTGCGTAACACATGAAATGAATGGAATAAATACAAGTCGATTGATATCCCATAGTTACACTATATGGGAACTTGTAAAATCCATTTGAATGATCAAACGAAGTCCAAATGACCTCAAATTTTAACCATAGGTTTATAACAACACCTAGAACGATGATATGCATTTAATTTTTCGTTTTACCCAATATAAGGCCCCTAATAAATTTATTTCCCATAAACATATATATTAGTGTATAAATTGAGTAAATTAATGTGAAGAGGCATTATGATAATTTTTCTTGTTGTATTTTTGAGATAGGCCAACCAAGAGGCTTTTCCCATTCTATTAATTAAATTTCATAATTTTATTCAATCATAAGGAGAGAGAAGAATAAAGGGGGTTATCAATTCCTTAACATTAATTATTTTTCACCCATTATACATGAGATTTGTATAATAACATCATCCATAGATAAAATCTTATTTATGCAACACTTGTTTCATTTTTGGGAACATTTGCATCATTGCCCTTAATAAAAATAATAATAGAGGTAATTTGTGCACTAACCCTTGTGTTGGCATGTATATGTTATCCAGACCATTAAATTTCCATAAATTCAATATTAAGGACAAAGCAAAGTGGGGAAATGAGATAGAAAAAAGTATGGGGTGGAAATTGCAAATATTATTTGAACTCAGTTCGTTACAGCACTCCACCCATTAGAAAAGATTTCATCCCCGAAATCTCAGACAAACAGAGAAGGGTGAGATCGGAGCATTTCACCTTTTAGCTCCCAAGTGGATTCCTCTCACCCATGGTATTTCCACAACACCTTCACTAACTCAATCTCCTTATTCTTCAATTATTTAACTCGAGTGTCTAAGATCTTCATAGGTAACTCCTCATAGGTTAGGTTTTCATGAATCTCCAAAGGTTCTATAGTGAGCACATGAGAAGGATCTTTCACATACTTCCTCAGCACCGAGACATGAAAGACATTATGGATCGTGTCATAGGTAGGTGGAAGAGCTAGATGATATGCACAATCCCCTATCTTAGCCAAGATCTCAAAAGGTCCCACATAACGAGGACTAAGCTTTCCTTTAACTTTGGATCAGACAATTGAGCATATATGCTTGACGTCAGACCTATGCTTGTAATTCTGTCGGTCTTGAGTGGCTTTCATACGCTTCTTAATCAGCTGAACCTTCTCTATCATCATTTGCATGTTATCAGTCTTCACAAGAGCATGTTCACCCAAATCATCCCAATGCAATAGGGAATGACAAGGTCTTCTGATAAGGCTTCGTACGGAGGCATCCCTATACTGTCTTAGTAACTATTATTGTATGCAAACTCAACCAAGGGTAGATATCTATCCCATACACCTCCCCAATCCATCACACAAGCATGAAGCAGATCCCCCAGAATCTACATAATTCTTTCTGACTGGACATCAGTTTGTGGGTGATAGGCAGTGTTGAACTGCAAGTCAGTCCCCATTTCTTCTTGAATTTGACTCCACAATTGAGAGGTGAAATTGGAATCACAGTTAGAAACTATCACTTCAGGTACACCATGCAGACGAACTATCCATTCTAGATATAATTGTGCCATATCCTCAACCTTGTAAGTGGACTTGAAAGGCAAAAAGTGGGCAGACTTAGTGAGTCGATCAATCACAACCCCCAAAGCATCGTAGCTTTTCCTGGTTTTGGGAAAACTAGTGACAAAGTCCACCGTTATCTTCTCCCACTTCCAATTTGGAATTTCAAGAGGATGGAGAAGACCGCCAGGTCTTTGATGCTCTATCTTTGCTTGTTGACAAGTCAAACATCTAGACACAAATAGAGCTATATCCTTCTTCATATTCTTCCACCAGAAATTGCATTGCAAGTCCTTGTACATCTTGGTTGTGCCATGATGTATAGTGTATTTGGACCCATGAGCTTCACTAAAAATCTTTTGACATAGCTCACTGACCTCAGGAACCCACAATCGTTGATGAAAATGGAGTGCACCATCAACTCCAATGGAGAAGTCAGATTGTGGTTTTAGGGTTAAGGTCTTCATTTCTTCCAGCTCAGGACTTTCTAACTGGGCAGTAACAATATCTGAAATCCAACTTGGAGTGATTGATGAGCTAGCCATGTGAACACATAGCTTGTCTTCAGCTTCTTCATTTGAAATCTCCGCAGTTTGGGGTTGCCATCTAGAAATATACTCCAGATTCTTCCAAATGGAACAAGTTATAGCAGCACAGGTTCTGACTTTCTTTCGACTCAAGGCATCAGCAACTACATTGGCTTTACTGGGATGATAAGTGATGGTAAAGTCATAGTCATTGATATATTCCATCCATCTATGTTGCCTCAGGTTCAGATCTTTTTGTGTCAAGAGATATATTAAGCTTTTGTGATCAGTGAATACCTCGAATGGAACCCCATAGATATAGTGTTGCCAGATTTGTAGAGCATGTACAATGGCCACTAGCTCTAAATCATGTGTAGGCCAGTTCTCTTCATTCGGCTTCAACTAGAGGGAGGCATAGGCAATCACTTTCCCTTCTTTCATCAGAACACATCTCAATCCTTGCTTGAAGGCATCAGTGTATATCGCATAGGGTTTTCCTTCAACAGGTAATGCTAGCACAGGAGCGGATGTCAAGCACTTCTTCAGCTTCTGGAAACTATCCTCACATTCAGGTGACCAAACGATCTTGACTTCTTTTCATGTCAACTTTGTCATAGGAAGGGCTAGCTCAGAGAAGTTCTTGATAAACTTCCAGTAGTAACTTGCCAGACCGAGGAAACTATAGATTTCAGACGGATTCTTCAGAGCCTTCCATCTGGTCACAGCTTCAACTTCCGTGGGGTCAACAGCAATGTGTCCTCCAGAAATAACATGACCCAAAACATGACTTCTTTGATCCAGAACTCACACTTTGAGAATTTAGCATAGAGTTGATTTTCTCATAGTGTATTGAGTACCAGTCTCAGATGTTTGTGATGATGCTCTTCTGATTTAGAATATATCAAGACATCATCAATGAAAACCATGACGAATCGATCAAGGTAACGATGGAACACTCAATTTTATCAGGTCCATGAACGCAACTGGGGCATTGGTCAAACCAAAAGGCATGACCAAGAATTCATAATGCCCATACCTAGTTCTGAAGGATGTCTTTGATATATCTTCATCCTTCACCCGTGTTTGATAATAGCCACTTTGCAAGTCCATTTTTGAGAAAACGGTAGCAGACTTGAGTTGGTCAAAGAGATCATCAATAAGAGGTAGTGGATAATGACTCTTCACCGTGACTTGATTAAGCATGTGATAGTCCATGCACATACACATAGACCCATCCTTCTTCTTTACAAACAAGACGGGGGCTCCCCAAGGTGAAACGCTTGGGCGAATAAAACCCATGTCCATGAGTTCTTGAAGCTACTTCTTAAGCTCGGCGAATTCAACAGGTGCCAAGCGGTATGGCGGCTTCGAGATGGGTGAAGTCTTAGGTGTGAGTTCGATGGAAAATTCCACTTTGCAAGTTGAAGGTAACCCAGGCAACTCTTCAGGAAAAACATCAGGGAAATCCTTCACTACTTCTATATGATCGAGAGCAGGGGGTCTTGTATCAAGAACTATAGATGCAAGAAATGCCCTACACCCTTGTGAGATGAGTTTTTTTGGCTTTGATGGCTGAAATGATGAATTGTTGTTCGTCTTGTTTCCTACCCTTAGCACACATTCTACCCTCTTTAGGGTGCAACAAACTAACCTTCGACTCTTCACAAAAAATGACTGCCTTATACTTCTTCAACCAATTCATACCCAGGATAATGTCAAAGATTGACATTTCAAGCAAGATAAAGTCGGAAGGAAACATCTTCCTCAAGATGCAAAGGTGTAAGGTTGGAAGCTTGAGATAAGAGGAACATATTCTACTTCTAGGGGTTTTGACATCTAACACATGGTCCATGAACTCAGATTCTATGTCTAGCATAGCAGCAAACTGTATAGATATGAAGGTATTCGATGATCCAGAATCAAAAAGTGCCTTGATAGGATACAGAGTAAGATGTAAAGTACCTTCAATCACATTATTTTCATCACCATCTTCCTCAGCATCCAAAGCAAAGACCCTTCCATTGTACCTCTCCACAAGTGGGCGACGTCCTTGATGGTTATTGTTGTGGTTGTTGTTGTTGTTGTTGTTGTTGTCTTGTGGAGGCGGGTTCTTACGTTGAGGCGGCTGCTGGACAGGGGATTTCACGTGGTTGAACTTGGGACAGAAAGGTTGGATATGACCAACTTGGCCACACTCGTGAATAGTAGGTGTAGGTCGATCATCCCTATGAGGCGGTACATTGCCCTCAGGGCACTTCCCGGGAGGATGAAATCGGGAACACTTCTTGCACCGATCACGCCCTTGGAACCCACCAAAATTCTTCCTTTTGTTGTTGTTGCTTGGTTTGGAAGACTGAAAGCCAGGGTAGGACTCAACAACTAGGGCTTTATCCAACATTTGTTGAAAGGTGAGCGGTAGTTGGGGCACAAGATGGCACCCCACATTATAGTTGAAACCATCCCAAAAGATGGTTGCCCTTCGATCTTCGGTTAGACCCACATCATAATGTTCCAACAAAAGGAAACGTTGAACATATTCAGACACAGTCATGTTTCATTGCCGCAGACTATAAAACTCGGCCTCCTTCTTCTTCAGATAGGTTGTACAGATGTACTTCGCTCTAAACAGCTCGAGAAACTGGTGCCAGGTCATGTTTGCAGTGTCACGGGTGCGGGAAATCCCATTCCACAAGATCTGGGATGGGCCGTCCAGGACATAGGTTGCAAAGTGGACCTTTTAGTGTAGGGGACATGCCATTCCTTCAAAAGTACATTCCAGGGATAACACCCAATCATTTGCCTTATCCACCATGTTGGACTCATTTTCCTCTTTGAAGTAAGGGGGCTACATCTTGATGAAGTCAGACAGGTGGAACTCCTTAGGCTTTTTGGCATTAGCAATGGCTATAGAAAGATGCCCCATAAGGGTATCTGATAGGAGTTGACGCAACATATCTAACTCCTGCTCGGGATTCGAAGGAGTCCCAGGGGTCTCCAGGTTGTCGGTGTTATTGTCAGAATGTTCACCAAATAGGCTACCCTTCCTAAAAGGCAAGGTCATAGGGTAAGAATTATAGGAGTATAAGACAGAAAAGATGAGGTTACTATTGCTTATAGGCATGCTATTTTGGGCACTCAGTATCATATCAAGCCAGGTCGGTGTCATATGAACCCAGGAGTCCTTGTTAACCAACTAGTGGGGCGGAGGAAAATATTGCCAGCCCCCAGGTTTTAACCCTTTCTAGACACCATCACTTTCAACTTTGTACCCTAGTAGCTACCCTACAAGCTCTGATACCATGTTGTAAGGAGGCGAGATCACCCCTCACTATAATTTAATGGAAAATACAAAACATCCCTCAATTACATAAAACTTTGATGAAGAAGGATGCATGCATAATAATTCCATTTAAATAAGTATGTACCAAATACAATACTATCAATAGTATCAACGGAAGAAAAAGATGAGAAGCCTATGCTATTACATGGCTTAAATCAAAAGTTTATAACATAGACTAAACAACAAACTATAGGATCTAGCAATAGAAACCTAGTCATGATGGCCGCTCTATTCTTGTCCTGGTACTCCTTGCTCTTGATCTAGTCCTTGCCCTAGTCCTGGGTGGTTTGGGGTCACCCAGCAAGAGAGAGGTAAAAGTATGTGTCAAAACATGACTAAGGGAAAGTACATTTGTAACATATGGCAAAGCAAAGATTCACTACACTAAGAGATTTCAAGAGTATGTGGCATGTTAACAATTTAGTTTTTCTGCCAAACAAATAACATGTAAAGAGCAAGCATGATACATTATGACTAAATTAAACCAATATAGGGTTGAGGCACCTACCAACCTCAACCAAGAGGAGAGGGGGGAAATGCACATCCCAAACCTCAAATATATATATATATAATGGCAGGGGGACTAAAACCCCAGTTCCTGGCAAGAGGATTAAAACTGCAGTGCCCTATGGGTGGTTTGTACTCATGTACACTACATTAGTTAACTAGTCATTTACATCATTACCATGCTTAAATAATTAAATGGCAGATAAAAGATGTTTGCAACATTGCAGGTGGGATCTAAGACTCAATAATCATCAAAGTAATCACAATAAGCAAGATATAGGGTAACATGCATATAGACTCAATTCTCAATGAGCAAGTCATGGTGCAACAAGTAAATGGCTCATGCCTCAGTTGGAAATTAGGTTGGATTAAAAAGATGCCCAACTTAGGTGCACATACCTGCTCAAGGATCCCTAGATATGATTTTTCCACCAAAAGATTAATTCCAAGTCTCTTTAATCCCTAGGTACAAGGTTCATTACATGTATTAGATATTTGAAAGGGATTAAGTGTAAAGTGTCTAAGATTTGGACCTTCAAAAAAACCATCAATTTTGGGCTTGAAAACCTGACCAATCAATTCCTACTATTTTTCTAGTTAAGAAAACATATTAATTTATCAAATCAGACTTAGGTTGCATTAGTTATCATTTTTAGAATATTTGATATGATTAAGATGGTACACACATTAAATATCGAAATAAAACTGAGATTCTGTAATCAAAAACTCCAAATTCTAATTCTACTCAAAATTAGCTTTCCAACGAGTGTTTATTCACATTTTTTTATAAAGCATCAATTTTCTACAAATTAAACGATTTAGACAAATTAGAAAAATAGAAAATGTCATGTGGGCCTCATATCCAGCGAGGGAGAAGATGACCAAAATGCCCCTCATGTTAAAGAAGAAGATTACGGGCACACGGGGAAAAACTATAAAAATCCACGAGTCTTCTTCTACCTCTCACGCGAGTCATGGTCGTGAAGGAGAAACTTGCCCGATTGGGCATTTCCTCATTTCTTGACCAAATCAGACGTAAAGGTACTTGAAACGAAGAGGAAAGAGAGACGAACTCACTGGAAGGCTCAATTTTTCTTCTTCTATCACTGAGGAGGCAGGAAGAGTGCTGCAAGGCAGGGAGGAAGTGGAGGTTTTGGGGCTAAGCGAGGGAGCTTCGGGCCAAATTAGCGCTAGGGAGAAGTTTCTAGGGGACCGACGGAGGTGTGTTAGGTGGTATTTATAGGTGAGGAACCGTGAAGCATCGGGATGATGGTAGGGGTGAGAAGACATGGATGGATCCTTAGGGTGTTTTAGCCATAGTGGACGGAAGCCGACGAGCCATGGCACAAACTGAGCGGCTCGAGGAGACGAAGCCAACGCGACTTAAATCTCGCAAAATGGTGGAGAGGAGAGGGAGAATGAGGTAGAGGAGCCTAGGCGTCATCTTGGTTGGCAAGCTGGAGGTTGAAGATGACAATTGAGCCATTAGATCGAGATACAATGGGGGCTGGGTGCGTGACACGTGAAATGAATGGAATAAATACAAGTCGATTGATATCCTATAGTTACACTATATGGGAACTTGTAAAATCCATTTGAATGGTCAAACGAAGTCCAAATGACCTCAAATTTTAACCATAGGTTTATGAAAACACCTAGAACGATTCTATGCATTTAATTTTTCGTTTTACCCAATACAAGGCCCCTAATAAATTTATTTCCCATAAACATATATATTAGTGTATAAATTGAGTAAATTAATGTGAAGAGGCATTATGATAATTTTTCTTGTTGTATTTTTGAGATAAGCCAACCAAGAGACTTTCCCCACTCTATTAATTACATTTCATAATTTTATTCACTTATAAGGAGAGAGAAGAATAAAGGGGGTTATTAATTCCTTAACATTAATTATTTTTCACCCATTATACATGAGATTTGTATAATAACATTATCCATAGATAAAATCTTATTTATGCAACACTTGTTTCATTTTTGGGAACATTTGCATCATTGCCCTTACTAAAAATAATAATAGAGGTAATCTATGTACTAACCCTTTTGTTGGCATGTATATGTTATCCAGACCATTAAATTTCCATTAATTCAATATTAAGGACAAAGCAAAGGGGGGGAAATGAGTTAGCACAAAGTACGGGGTGGAAATTGCAAATATTATTTGAAATCCAGTTCGTTACAGGTGCCATACAAGGTCAGTGACAGAGTCGGCTATCAAGACCTCACCTGTCTCGGTCAGTATGAGATAACTAGAAGGACATCTTATATCAACTACAATTAGCTTTGTCGGGGTATAGCAACATCTTTGTTATAGAGTTACAGCCACAACATGTACTCTCTTCGGGAGAAGACCACTGAGCTTTCCCAGATTATGTTTCATCAGGAAGACCACTAAGAGATCCTAGTTTTGTTTCATTAGGAAGACCACTGAGCGATCTTGGTTTAGTTGGGGAGTCCACTGACCACCCCTATTTAGTTGGGGAGTCCACTGAGCACCCCAGTATAAAGATTACTTATTCAAAAATATGTATACCTAGTTAAACTCATTTCACCATTCAGCAAATCCTGACACTGAATGGATCTATTGTCTAGGCAACTACATGATAACATTTAACTTGATTAATTAAGTGTATTAAAGTATCTTTTAGCATCAATCAAATTACAAACAAGAATTATATCAAATGCTACAAAGAAAGGTATAATATTTTATCAAGTACTTTCATGATTCTTTGGAATACATATAACACTTAGAATCTTAATCTCTTATCTTCATGCTTGGGTATTCAAACACTTAGTTCATCACTGAGTACTGTTACCACTTATCGGGTAACCATTACCTTTAGGTCATCAGACCAAGGTATTAATTCACATAGTTCACAAAGCCTATTAAATTTGTATCATATAAACATCATAGCTCTTACTTAGCTATGTTCATCACCTCATGATATCTGCATGGTTAGTATTTCATGATAACAAAAATATCACATACATGTCATTACCATGCAATGCAAAAGAAACATATTCTTCCCATTAATTAGGGTTAGGGTTTCCCTTTATTAACCGATTAGGGTTTCAAATCACCTAATCACCCATTATTAGGGTTAAGATTTACTCTTATCAACCAATTAGGTTTCAAGATCACATCATAAAAGATTAAACCCTAATTCATACTCCATCCATACTAGGAGTATCAACATATACTTATTACATGGTTAACATTCGAATCTTAGTTTCTCTCTCATCCTCACTAAGATGTTGATTGCACCATACTTTTATTAAGTTGGCTCAATACTCTTATTAAGGTACATTAGTTCACCTCTATCAAATTGCATTAAACTCATTACATCTTAATGTTGCATTTAACACAACACACAACATATGTCACTCAATCAAGTACATTGGATTGAAGCATACCTACCATATCAGGCATCATGGTGTATATATATACTATCATATTGGGTTTGAGATACAACCTTCACATCATATCATGTATCCATATCGGGCATGTGGTGTAACCACATCCTCATATCGTGTTTAGGGTGTATCCCCTAACACCATAACGTGTTTCCATCTAGGGTTGGCTATCACTTAGGATTTATCATCTCAAGTTAAAGATGCATGACCTCATATTGTTTATGGGTTGGAAGCTTGACTTCATATTGGGTATAATGGTATTATTGATACCATATTTTGCACGAGGTGTTCACCATATCATGCATGGGGTATATGCCTCATCATGGTATCATTTTAGTAGCCATATCGAGTTCCCATATTGGGTTGGTATATCGGGTTGGCATATTGGGTAACATATCGAGTTACTATGTTGGGTAGACCATTAGGCTCATAGCCGTTTATGCCATCAAGGATCAATTCTATCATATAATTACACGACAAGCTAGATATATGGTTGAACTCTTTCACAATAATCCATTACACAAAAGGATAGGGGTATGGGTTCAAAAACATATCTGATTTCACTTCCTCATCTCGGGTTTCAACTTCATATCGGTTAGAGTATACCATATTGTGCAAGAGGTATAGACTTGACTTTATATCATGCACAAGGTTTCTATAGGTATCACTCATATCGTTTATGACATATCCCTTATATCATTCATGAGGTATCACCCATTTCCATATCGGGTTACCCTTCATCTTGGGTTCCATATTGGGTTTTAAGGTACTTCAACCCTATATCGAGTTGTATCATGATGATGTCATCACCATCAACCTCAAGACCTTTGTCTTTCTTGTTCTAGTTCATGGAGAATAGTCCTAACAACTTATTGGAACTCAAAGGAACATCAACTAATCAAAGGAATTCATAATTGAAAGTAGTTCAATAAGTTCAATAATATTGAAAATGAATAATAACATAGTTGGGTTCAAGTTATATAACACGCCTCTAAGGCAACTTCCAAGATTCAAGATCCAACTCTTTACATTCCCAAGGTTGAATATGAGCTTCTCTAAGATCCAAGACTTGAGCTCCTTTGCACTTGCACGATATCTTCACTCCTTGTGGCTGATATCGCCTTGCTAGGTTGATATCACCTTGCTTGGCTAATATCCTTTCTTCTATGGCCGATACCAAGCTCTAAGCTCAACTATCTTCCATGTATGCATGATACTAGAATGGTATGCATGATATCTAAGGGAAATATGGTAACAAGATCCGAAAATTCTACTAATACGTGAAGAGAATGGTATTTATACTTGGGGTTTATGAAAAAGAGTGTAAGAGGTGTCATTACCTTAAGTTACTAAGTGTCACATGGTCATGCATGGATTGACACATGTATTTGCATGCATACCATCTTTATCTTTCCATGAAAAAATAAAAGCTTAAGGATAATGCAAAGGATAAGGGTCGTCCCTTTGGTTATCTTCTAGGGCAAGTTACTTCCACTCACATTATTATTATATTCAACACAACCTTTTCCAAAGAAAAGTTGCAAACTGACACATATGACTTCCTTGAGGTGCTTAGCCCGTCATGGGAAAAGCCAATAGTCATAGAACTGATAGGAGACTTCCTCTATGCCTCCATGGCCTATAGGGACTCCTATATTCAAGTCTTTAACTTGATATGACTCATACAAAGGCTTTAACTTAGTCTTTACATCACCAAGAATGTTATCTCTCCAAGTTGATTCAAACATAGTGTCCTTATTTCTCTCTCTTCTAGATGATACTAGGAAGGATTAAGGACATTCTAGAAGTGGTAATTTACACATCAACCCTACATTTTAGATAATTTACTATTTGTATCAAAATTGATGCACAAAGCACTTAGCATTATTCCAACAAGTTATAACTTGGAAATTTAGGCTTTCCACAAGCCACCACTTAGCATCATTTTTTCTCTTATGATGTTAGAACACTTAGGGTATATTCAACATGTGAAATTTTGCAATATAACCCCTTATCTTGGGTAAATTGCACTCTACACTCAAACTATCATATAATGCACACATAGTTTGCAAATAAGCTCAAACTTGAAAATAAACTTCACAAAGAGCCTTAATTACTTTAAAAGATCAGAACAAGTTTGTAAGTAACTTAAGCAAAACTTATAGGGTTAGGGCATAACCTAGGTCAGGGATGTTGCAAATATAGTGGTGTGAATGACATAGTCTTACCTACTATTTAGATTTCCTACTATAAAAAGGCCTCTGATTCATTGACAATGATGCCAAAATCTCATTGCTCTATTTGCATGAGGTTTAAATTTGTATTATGACTCAACTCATTTGCCCCACAAGCATATGGGATCAACATAGTATGGGTAATTTCCATGAGGAACCAACTATTACTAAGTTCATAACCTCTAATGTTTCAACAATATAGGTCTTTTTAAAAATTGATTGGTAGTGTATATAAATTAAAAACTATTCAATGAATCATAAATTAAACTAAGATAAATAGGTTTTGTGAAATCAATAGAAAATGGAATTCACCTAACCACACTTCTCACGTTGAAAGAACATACAATAAAAAAGTGATATTTGTTCTTACAGGAAAGCAAGAAGTCTATGCACCACTCTCATACATACATGGATTAACTTGTCTATACCTAACACTCTCATAGTTAGATAAGTTGTAAACCTCTTGGTACTCCCCACCTCTTAACCCAACCATCTTTGTATATTAGATAAATAGGCCAAAAAATAATTCCTTGCAAATCCACATACCCTCTCAGCACATAGAAAGGCATAAGACACATATATAGGTAATCAATCAATCAAATATGCAGTTAAGATCACAAAAACTACTCAATAAAATTTAGAAACAATCCTTGAATTCATTGAAGTAAATATTTCAACATGAAATAACATGGATTCTAGTCCCTCACGCCCATGCAAAGAGACTACTTTCTCATTATAGGATCATGCAGGCACAAAACATATTCATCCTTAGAATACATTGTATGATTGATAAAGGATAATATATATGCAAGGTAAAGTGGAAGATGATTGGAAAACCAATGTAAACATGAGTTGTCAGTAGAAGGGTGTCGGCTAGACATCTTCTATCCTACTCATTATTTGGGCATGCTAGAGATCTGAAATGAGTATAGGAATGCATGGAGGATGAGCAATTAAGAGAAAAGGTCTGCTCCCATATCTCTCCTCACACTCTGATAGGGTGCAATTCATCTCCTCTATCTTGTTGTAGATCTACCATCTTTCTTGACCTATTATAGCTTGGATTCATGACTTGGATGAGGTTCAAGTCTACTTATACGATGTAAATATGCCATTTTTTCTAATTTATGCTAACATGAAATTACTTGTAGTGTATCTAATTTTTACTCAGTGTAGTTGATCAATCAAAAATGCTATTAGGGAAAATCATGGAAGTTATAGGGTGTGTGTTACACCCCAATTTTCACAATAATTTAAAACTTAGAATATGATTTTTTTATCAATGATGATGATGATGATGATGAACTAGGTTTGAGCACTTTCCTTCCCCGACCCTCCTCTCTTGTCTCTCCACCTTTCAATGGGTTTTCTTCTCCTTTAGTTTTGTGAGACTTTCTCGAATCAATCAAGCCCTCACTTAACCCCTCTCCTGGTTTGTGAAGAAAATGCCCAACTAGGGTTCTGCACCCCTCTACCATAGATTCACAACTACCACCATTGTGTGTTCCTCATCTATATTAAGGTCCCAAAAGCAACGTCAACCTCCACTCTTCCCTTCTCCTCCATCAATTGAATTCCTAGTTTCCCCAAACCTCCTCGCTTACTCTTCTTCCTTTTCAAAAACCTCTAATTTGCCTCAGCCACCTCCGCCTCCTCTGACTCAATTGAATGCCTAGTAAGCACCATTGACAACCCTATGATGCTTCCACATTGTTGGTTTTCTGTGCAAATCCCCTGAATGTCGTGTCCTATAGGCCCTTTTTCTGACCCTTGATGGCTTTCACTGCCATGGCTCCACAATGCTTCTTTGAACCTAGAAACTCCTTCACTAGACTTGACATGCCTCCGTGAATACTTTCCAAATCTTTGTTGGCATGTTGCCATCTATTTTCTTTGGTTTTCAACTCTAAGTCCTCTTCCCATGTTTTCTTAATTTTTTGATGATTCTCATGGACACAGAGGTCCTAGCCCCTTTATACCTGCTTCTTTGGTTTTTATAGACCATGAAGAATCAGTTGAACCTTTCTCTTTTCTTCTTTTGGCCTCAATAACACCTTCCCATTTTTCTCTATACCCATCCATCGTCATGGCTTGGCTTTGGTGCTCCAGTGCACCAGAGAGCTTTTCCTTTGGCTCGCTAACTTCCTCTCAGTGAAAGAAAGTCATCGGCAATCCCAGATCCTCGTGTGTGGATGTCCATCGTCGTATCTGGTCAGAGCTTTGAACTCCAAGCTTCTTCTCGAGCCATGTCTTACGGGAGAAGAAGTCGGGTGATGTAATGACCATGTTGCCCCTACCCTTTTAATATGACAATTATTTTCACATGGGCATTGACGAATTTATACACACGCTTTGATTTATCAGCCACCATACAATTTGAATGACCCTATGACAAGTTTTCCCCCATGTTTTTGATTTAATGTGTAAAATGACTATAGTTTGATTTCTTTTCTTATTTTATTTACATTTGATTTGGTTTTGATTTAAATTTATTTCATGCTCTAGCTTTCCTAAATTCTGATTGGTCCACATTGCAAAATTCATAATTATTGCATATGACCTCAAAAAATGGAAGATTTTTTTATTCTAATCTATTTTCAAATGATGTTTTATGCATTCAGTCTCTTCAATAATTCAAACATCAAGATTATGGTTTAATGATTATGAACTGATGTACACATTATGTTATTAATCAAATTACAGGTGGTTAAAGGCTCAATCAAGTCATATGACTTGACCTAAGGTGGTTTACTATAGGTAAGCGGGTCATACATTCTTGGCACAACTAAATTTGGTTTCATTGGATGTTTTATCCTTATGGACATGTACATTATTGAACTCATAAAATTATGAACGATTCTTCACAGGATACCGTGTATAGATATTAGTTAATGATTGGTTAATTGCTTATAGTCTATTATATAAACCCTAGATATGACTACAAATAATGAATCATGGTCAAAGAAGGGATAAATCCCACTAAGACATTATGAGGGAGAAATCCCATTATGGCACTAAGAGGGAGCAATCTTGTTATGTTCAAGATTAAGAATGAGGATATGAATGATTAGGTACATATCAAAGATAATGACAAAGTTAAGGAATTGACTAAGTGTTTGTATGCACCTCGATCATGGACCTTCGGGTTGTTATGGGATTTCCTAGCATTATGGGATTCCTAGCAATCATGGGATCCTATGGAGCATTAAGAGAGGTATCATATATTAACTCATTCAATTTTTCATGTTTACAACACATAAGATAAATTCATGGTCAAGTTCATGTCAATTTTATTTCATGTCCAATTATAGTTATTTTTTGTCTTATAAAGTGCCAAGTAATGCTTACTTAAGTGTTGTGTTTTTTTGCATGGCTGGGGGTGTGATATTTGCAACACTTGGAGCAATTGAAGAATAAAAAAGACAATCAAGGACTAGGAGATTTTCAAGCTTACCCTGATGGGGTGCCATTTTACAAGTTGATCCAGTATTTAAGACAAATGTCTTAGTTGTGTTAGCCATATATTGGCCAAGTAGATTTAGACTCATGATGAACTAGCTTTAGTTTCCATGTCTAAGAACTATGCATGAATATATGCTTCATATTAATGCAAGGTGTTTCATTTACTCCTATCGCAATGATTAGAATTTTGTGACACCCCCCTTGAGAATAATTCTTTTACTCAGTGGTATATATGTTTTCAAAAGTGAATGTTATAGTGTGTAAATGGGAATTACTTTATGTACTCTGTAGGTTAGTAAATGACAGGGAATCATCGACATGCCATAAATGTTGTTGTTAGGCTATGTAATTTATACAACCTTTTGTCTTGGTTAATTCTGAGGAACATGTCATCTTTTTTAGAACACATCATGTAATCTTATGATCAAGCAAAAATATCCTCTGATCCTAAAAAAAATGATGTTTCTTTCTCTAGATTTTATCTCAAGTCTTTCAAAATATGAGATATGACATATCATTAGTACCTGCAATCAAAACCATGAGAAGAATCAAGTATCAACAAAACATCATTATTGGGTATAATTTGATATCTAAGGGAAATATAATTAAAAGATAACACTCAATCAAACCAGTAAAATTTGATATAAATGCCCTTATTAACACCAAGATTGAGTTTCCTAGAAAATCCCTAAGCTTGACCACGTAATTGTTAGAAATTGTAGCATGATTTGAGGGTAAGAAAATGAATTTGTGAACCTTAAATGGTTATGTAGATATCTACTCACCTAAATCAGTTGAAGGAAGGTGAGAAATTTGTGGTTATTTGTAAAATCCAACAACAACCACCAAAGTTCCTTGATTTTGTGAAAAAAAACATCGATCTTCCTTCTTAATATAAGAAAAATGGATTTGAGAAAGAAGATGGGAGACCAAGGGATAGAACCTTGATACAGGAGGAAAATGAATTGAAGGAAGAAGAAGAAGAAAAAAAAGGAGATGTGAAAGAACAAAAACACTAGAACAAACCACATTTTCAGCTACAAATAGAAGGGGAAGTGTACTTGAGTCTATATCTTCAAGGAACTCTTGACCGCCTCCACAAATAACCTCCTTGAGTAAAAAGAACACGAGAGAGATCTAGGATGACATTATTTCAGATGTTATAAAAGCAAAATAGATTGATGAGAGGCTTATATATTTAACATATTTCTGAACTTTCAGAATATATTTTTTCCTAACTAAACTACTCATTAGCTGACTTTGCTGGTAGTCAGGCCGACTACCCAACTCAATGGATGCTCATCAATTGATCTGGGGAAATGAAGCACAAAAATCAACTTGGATCCTGACAAGTTACCCCAACTTGTACAGAAAGTCAGTTGACTACTCTATTCGATGAGGGTGGCATTGAATTCTTGAGAGAAAAGCACAAAAAATTGAATATGGGCCATAACAAGTCAGTCCAATTTGTCAGGAAGTCCGATCTTGCTTAGGTCAGATAGTCATTTTACTCGATGGGGTTGCTTCAACCCAAAAGTCAGACCAACATTTCCAAAGGTCATCCAACTATCTATCCAAAACCTACAAACTCAAATCTAAGTGTTTTTAACTCCATTTTTACTACACTAACCCAAGTTTTGATCCTTAAACATATATTGTAATCCAAAAACTTTTAGTTATCAAAATAAGATTAAGGTATATTTCACATATCCATTATTTTAAGACAACCACGTAAACACACCATATACTTCTTATATCAACCATGCATGTTAGATCTACAAAAAAAATCAACTTGATTCACAAACTATCTTAATTTTAACAAACAATACAACAATCAATCAATCAACACACATTTAGGATTTCACTAATCACAATGACTTTAAATCATCAATTCTTTCCCCAATTAGCACTTTCATTTTTAGTGGATTCATATATGATTCATTATAAGTCTCCTGACCTAGATTAATGCTAATTTTTGTTTTCTTTGTATAATAAGATGTTTAGAACTTGAATCTAATCCTTTGAGGCATTTTTTATCATGGTACATGCTTATGTTTCAAGTTCGGTCATGTTTGAATGTTGTTTGAGCTATGTTTGCTTATTATGGACCAAAATTCAATTTACCCAAGATGAGGGGTTATCTTGCAAATTATCACATGTTGAGAATGTTTCCTATGCTTTAGAATCATGAGAGAGAAGATGATGTTATGGGGTGCCTGATGGGTTTAATGGAATAGAACAGGCAGCAGAAACAAAAAAATTATCTAACCACAAACCCATAACCAGCATATTGCATCAACAACTATGCAATAGGAAAGATGGTTTAGCAAGATATACCAGGTCCTAAGGCTTGATCAGTGACAATACCTTGCAACTAGTGTGGCCTTCAACCACCTAGTCTTTGACGGCATTTGTGCAGCTCTTAGTGTAGACACGGACTGCGGTTGATAGTCGTCCTCCTGAGCGGCAGAAATCTCCCTCCTCTATAGATAGTCCACACTGACCACCGGGAACTCTAGTCATCAATCATGGATAGACTATAAGGGGTCATGATAACCTCCTATTTTGAACGATTATCTTAGTCCTTTTTCTCAGTTTTTCATACTCTTTCTAAGTTTAAACTATACATAATCCTAATTTTACCCTTTTTTGTAAATATACCATCAGACTAACTTTTCCTTTCTATACATGCATAAAAAGCACAAAAAAATCATAAAAGAATAACTCAACCCCAAGACCGCATGGAGTCACACGGTCTCAAGACCGCATGAAGTCACACGGTCTCAAGACCGCATGAAGCCAACCGGTCTCGAGACCGCATGGAGTCAAACGGTCCCAAGACCGCATGAAGCCAACCGGCCCTAACACCGCATGGAGTCAAACGGTCTCGAGATCGCATGGAGTCAAACAGTCCCAAGACTGCATGAAGCCAATCGGTCCCGAGACCGCATGGAGTCACACTGTCTCAAGACCGCATGAAGTCACATGGTCTCAAGACTGCATGAAGCCAACCGGTCCCGAGACCGCATGGAGTTCAAACGGTCTCAAGACCGCATGAAGCCAACCGGTCTCAAGACCGCATGGAGTCAAACGGTCCCAAGACCGCATGAAGCCAACCGGTCCCGAAACCGCATGAAGCCAAACGGTCTTGAGGTCCAAACGGTCTTGAGGTCCAAACGGTCTCCAAACCGTTTGAACTTCACTTAGGGCCTATAAATAGGACCCCAAGGGTCCATCACCGAGAGTTTTTTTGGACACGTCCAAAGGCTGCCTCAATCATTCCAGAGCTCTTGCTACTTCCATCCTCTGCCCTAGGGCTGCCGGTCTGAGACCCATATTCCATCTCGAAGCTGCTTTCTCTCTCTCCTCCAAAGAAGGTGGGAAGAGGGAGATCTCGTCATCGAGCAACCCGTGAAGCTGGTGGATCGTTTCTCTCTCTCCAAGGGGTTGACTTTCCTCTTTCCTTTGTGGGGATGATGCTCTCTCTCTTCTTGTCTCCTTCTTTGTCCTAGTCATGAGCGAGTAGTCTTCTTCACTAGGGTGCGGGGAGTAGCCCCGCTACCCATGCTTTCATATCATGTAAATGTAATCCTTCGGTTGTAATATAGAGTTCTTCTCTTGGTCAGTTCGACATCAAATGATTAATGAATGCATGTTGCTTGATCTCCAACTTGTGTTATCTTTTATCTTTTAGTATGAATTGTCGACGTTTGTACTATTGGATTCAAAACTCATTTGTATGTTGGTTCTTGGTGCATGTATCCACCATGCATCTGTTTCGGTATCTAGAGGTGTATCTCAAGAAGTGGAGTAAACTCACTATCATCCATTGCACTTTCATACTATGAAATGGAATCAGTTGACGTATGGAAGTGCAACCTTGATAAGTCAAGGAACACACTTTGCGAGGGGAATGATGTAAAGTAATGTAACCATTTGTTCGGGAATGGCTGGCGTTGCAACATTCTCGCACTTCTCGTAGTTAGATTCTCCGAAAGGAGGCTAAGCCTACAAGGATACTAACTGACTGGACTCTTTTTGCAGGTTAAGTTTTGCTTTGCATGTGTTGATCGATGTGTAGTGGCGGTGAAAAACCGATCACACCCTAGTGATCTTTTATCATAGTTTAACTCATTAGATTTACCTACTTTCTTTACTTTTCATGTTCTTAGTTTAAAACATCGAAATCCAAATTTCAACCTAAATACCATCTTTTGAGTGACTAAGTGAAATTCCAGCATTTTCTATCTTGTTGCTTGCAACAAGACCGTTGTCCTATGGATTCGACCCTTAACTATACTACAATAAAACTTCCACGTATCTTAGCATACGTGGGTGGAGTTTTCTATCTAGTATAAGCAAGGCTAAACTTAAAGACTCACCATCTTTAGGATTTTTAGTGATGCATGCAATTCCATGTCAGTGGACGCTCCATCAAAAAATTGGCGCCGTTGCCGGGGACAACGGAATGTTGTAATTTCACATAGTACCTTTCTAGTTGGTTAGGATTTTACAATTTCTTTCTTTTTTTAATCATAACTCTATATCTTCTTGAAACTATCATATCTTTGTCATTATCTAAAGGTGTTTTCTTTTCTCTACTCAGGTAGAAATCGTGTATGCAACCTGCGCATAACCTCAGATTCTCCCCTGATCCAGAGTTCGACTCTGAGGTAGAGAGAAGATTCCACCGCCGCATTCAACTCAATCATCAAAGGGCCAGGCAAATGGCTGAAGATCAACGCCAGGTTGCTTTGGTGATGGAGAGGGTCAACGCTGCCATTGCTGCTCAAAGGGCACAACTCATCACGGAAACTCGTGCTCAGATTCAAGCTGAGATTCGTGCGGAAGAACAAGCTCGCATCAGAGCTGAAACTGAGGCAGCAACCCAAGCTGCTCAGTTGGAGTTAAGAAACAGGCAACTGAGGGACTACGCTGTCCCAAAGAATTATGAGGATAACCACCCGGTCCGACCTCCGATTATTAATATCCCCAACTTCGAGATTCGGACCCAGTGGATCCAGATCATGCAAGGCATCTCTTTCTCCGGAGGTTCTGGAGATGATTGCATGGATCATCTGAAAAGGTTTAAGTCGATGTGCCGCCTAGTTCCACAAGCTGGTGTCACTTATGATGCGATAATGCTTCATTTGTTCCATTTCACCCTGTCTGGGAGAGCCCTGAGTTGGTATAACTCACTTGACAGAGAACCAATAATAAACACCTGGGCTCCTCTTGAGGAAAAATTCTTAGAGAAGTTCTTTCCACCCTCACTGACCTATGAAATCAGAGGGCAAATCAATCACTTCTCTCAGCTACCTAGAGAATCCCTTGCTGAAGCATGGGAAAGGTTTAAAGAACTCTTGCGCAAATGCCCCCATCATGGAATCTCCCAGAACCAATTGATAGAAACCTTCTATCGGGGAGTAAGTGATGATATCAAACAATTTTTGGATTCCTCATCTGGAGGAAACTTCATGAGAAAGAATTATGAGGATGCTTGGAAAATTGTTACATTCGGAGCTGAAAACCAATCCAACTGGGGACGGTCAGCCGGTAAAGGTGTCCTCAAGGTTTACAAAGTTGAAGAATCTATAGAGATGAAGGCGATAGCTGAAGCCTTGAAAACTATAGTTCACAAGCAACAAGCTCTCGAGACTTCTCTCGAATAGATTTATAAGAAGAAAACTCAGCTAGTTCAACAAGTCAAAGCCGTCACGGGATCCTGTGAGGCTTGTCATGCTTCTAATCATCCGACCCTTTCCTGCGGTATGCTATATAATGTGATGATGCATCTTCATCCACCACCACAACCATATGAACCTATCATTGATCAGCCGGAAGAGCAACTACCGGAACAAGTTAACTCTATCCACTCTATCCCTGGGCAAGTCTACTACAACCCTAATCAGCCAAGGAATCATCCAGGATTTCAGTATGGAAACCCTACTGGGACTGCCAATCCTCAACATCAAACACGGGGGGGGGGGGGGTGCTAGCAGGCTACCACCTGGATTCCCAAACAATTTCAACCAAAATCAAGGGAATTCCAGGAGAAACTTCCCTAGGGCTAACTACCTCAGGAACCAATCAGCCTACTACCAGTACACTCATCCTCCGCTCCATCCACAGCTGCATACTCAGCAACCTCAGCTGGCGTTACCACCCCAACAATCTCAACAAACCCAGCAACCAATTCTTTCGAAAAATGCTCCGGCCCAACCAGAAGATGAAATATCCTTAATCTGGCAGATGTTACAATCGCAGCAAACTATGCTTGCTAACCAGCAGGCTCAGCAGAAAGCAGTTGAAGCTCAGCTTGCTCAGATCGCTGCACAACTAAAGCCCCCAGTAGGTACGTTTGCTGGGCAGCCTGAATCAAACCCTAAGCACAGACAAAACAGACATGAGCAGTTGAATGTCGTCACCACCATATCTGGACACATTTTTCATGAGACTACCAAGATCAATCTTGATAAGGATGACACACCGGTTCTTATGTCGAGTGAAAGTCCGCAACAAGGAATGGAGAAGCCCTCAGAGGGCACAAAGGGCAAAGATAAAGTGTCCCCAGAACCTGAAGTTTTACAATATAAACCAAGAATCTCGTACGCAGGAAGACTACGAGAAACAAAGATGGACACCAGGTTTCAAAAGTTCAAAGAGGAAATGAAGAAACTATACATTGATATCCCACTCCTTGATGCTCTTTCTGAGGTGCCAGCCTGGGCGAAATACCTCAAGACCTTACTATCAAGAAAGTACATCACCGAGGAGCAAGAAACTATTAAGCTTGCTCAGACCACTTCGGACATCATCCTAAACAAGATGCCCAAAAAGAAGAAGGACCCCGGCTCCTTCGGAATCCAATGTTGCATTGGCAACACATCTACTAAAAAGGGATTAGCTGACCTTGGGGCCAGAATATCTATTATGCCTTATTCGATGTGCAAACGTCTGGGTTTCACTGAATTGTTGCCTATAGCAATGACTATCCAATTAGCTGATTCCACTATAACCGCGCCTTTGGGGATCATCGAAGATATCCCAGTAAGGATAGGAAAGGATGCTTACGTACCGTGCGACTTCGTTGTCATGGATATTAAAGAAGACCTGAGGTATCCAATTATTTTTGGCAGACCATTTCTCGCTACTGCCAGAGCGCCGATTGACGTTGAAGCTGGTACCATCATTCTTAGGCTCGGAAAAGAAGCAATCCAATTCCGAGTCCTTAATAGTCTGAAAGGCCCCAGCATCCAAGAGGAAGTTTTCCTCCTTGATGCTATTCAACAAATGTCACAGTTGGAAATCTCCGAGCCAGTTGACGAACTTGAAAATGTTCTAATCAATCCGGAGGTTGAATTCTCCATGAATGAATTAGTTCAACAGTGCCTCCAACATCTAGAAAAGGCCAAAGAAATGCCAAAGGCCACTTTTGAAGAACTTAAGGTCGTTACTGTTATAGAAGCAGCTGAGCTACCGAAAGCCCCTGAATTGAAGACTTTACCTACATGGCTCAAACATGTTTTCTTAGATGAAGAAAAACTATGCCCAGTCATCATCAGCTCTACCCTTACACAAGATCAAGAAGAAAAGCTTCTGAACAAGCTGAAGAAGCATAAAAAGGTCATAGGATATAAGATAACTGACCTAACATGCATAAATCCAGCTCTGTGTATGCATAGACTTCCTATGGTTGACGAATTTAAGCCCTCTCGAGAACATCAAAGAAAACTAAATCCTAATCTAAAGGAGGTAGTTCGTCTGGAAGTCCTTAAACTACTCAAAGCCGGCATGATCTATCCTATTTCTGACTCCCAGTGGGTCAGCCCCGTTCAGGTTGTTCCAAAAAAAGGGGGCACTACTGTAGTGCTCAATGACAAAAATGAGCTAGTGCCTACCAGGACTGTAACTGGATGGCGAATGTGTATTGATTATAGAAAGTTGAACAAAGCCACAAGGAAAGACCACTACCCTCTACCTTTCCTTGATGAAGTCTTGGAACACCTAGCTCACCAAAAATATTTTTGTTACCTTGATGGTTTCTCCGGGTTTTACCAAATACCCATACACCCGGAGGACCAGGAAAAAACCACCTTCACATGTCCTTTTGGGACATATGCTTTTAGAAGAATGTCGTTCGGGTTATGTAATGCACCCGCCACTTTCCAACGATGCATGTCTGCTATCTTCGCCGGTTTAACAGAATCCGTCATGGAAGTGTTTATGGACAATTTCTCAGTATACGGAGACTCTTTCGACAACTGTTTAAAAAATCTTAGACAAGTTTTGCAACGCTGTGAGGAAACAAACCTTATCTTGAATTGGGAGAAATGCCATTTCATGGTAACAGAAGGTGTCATCCTCGGACACAGGGTAAGTGATAGGGGAATAGAGGTTGATAAAGAAAAGATCGATTTTATCTCAAAGCTGTCACCTCCAAAGTACATAAGAGGAGTTCGAGCTTTCCTGGGTCATGTAGGATTCTATAGGAGATTCATCAAAGATTTCTCAAAGATTGCCAAACCCATGACCCAACTCCTGACCAAAGATGCTGAGTTCATATTCAATCAGGAGTGTATGAAAAGTTTCTCTACCCTTAAGGATGCATTAATCTCCGCACCTATTCTAAGAGCTCCAGATTGGTCGCAGCCCTTCAAAATCATGTGCGACGCAAGTGATTATGCCATAGGGGCCGTTCTAGGACAGCGGATTGATAAGAAACCCTATGTTATCTAATATGCATCTAAAACGCTAGATGAAGCACAGAAAAACTACACCACCACGGAGAAAGAGTTTCTAGCTATCATCTACGCATTTGAAAAATTCCGCTCTTATCTGATTGGCTCTAAAGTTATCGTCTATACCGACCATTCTGCCATCCGATACCTGATTCAAAAATAGGATGCCAAACCCAGGCTCATCTGCTGGGTGTTAATGCTTCAAGAATTCGATTTGGAGATCAAAGATAAAAGTGGCGTGGAGAATGTTGTGGCCGATCACCTCAGCGGGATCGAGGTTGAAGAAAAAGATAAAATCCCTATCCGGGATTCTCTTCCTGATGATCAGCTTATGAAGGCCACTCATGGTTTCCCTTGGTATGCTGATATCATTAATTATCTAGCCACAGGAATTATCCACCCATCTGCTTCCTACCAGGATAAAAGGAAGTTCCTTCACGACATAAAACATTATTACTAGGACGAACCCTACTTGTTCCATCTTTGCGCCGACGGGCTTTTCCGTCGTTGCCTGCCAGAAGAAGAAATAACCCCGGTCCTTGAACATTGCCATTCTGGACCCACAGGGGGGCATATGAGTGCCAAGAAAACTGCCATAAAAGTCCTACAATCTGGGTTCTTCTGGCCCACCATATCAAAGGATTCGTACGAGTTTGTGAAAGCCTGCAACAAATGCCAATTTTCGGGCAACATATCAAAAAGAGACGAGATGCCCCTCACAATGTGGCAAGAAATTGAGCTTTTTGATGTGTGGGGGTAGACTACATGGGCCCTTTCCCTCCATCCTATGGCTTCTCATACATCTTGGTCGCAGTGGACTACGTCTCAAAATGGGTCGAAGTTGTACCCACTGTGTCGAGCGACTCCAAGCCTGTTATTAAATTGTTCAAAGATATTATTTTCCCAAGATTTGGAGTTCCAAGAACTGTCATATCAGATGGCGGGACCCATTTCTTGGAATGAAGTTTTGAAGCCTTACTGAAAAGATACGGAGTCAATCACAAAGTCGCCACGCCCTACCACCCACAGACTAGTGGTCAGGTGGAGATATCAAATAGACAATTAAAGGTGATTCTTGAAAAAACAGTAAACAGAAACCGCATTCATTGGTCTGCCAAACTTCCTGATGCCCTTTGGGCATACCGAACTGCATATAAAACACCAATCGGGACAACCCCGTTCCACTTGGTGTATGGGAAGTCTTGTCATCTTCCAGTAGAGCTGGAACACAAAGCCTGGTGGGCCATCAAACAGCTAAACTTTGATCTTAAAAGTGCGGGAGAAAATAGACAATTTCAACTACAGGAACTAGAAGAGCTCCGTATGACCGCCTATAAGAGTGCCTGAATTTATAAAGAGCAGAAAAAAATGTGGCATGATGGTCATCTCAAGAGAAAAGATATCGCCGTTGGTGACAAAGTACTCCTTTTCAACTCCAAGCTCAAGTTGTTTCCCGAAAAACTTAGGACAAAATGGTCCGGGCCTTTCACTATAAAACATATCTACCCAACTAGAGCAGCCAATATTATCGACAACAACGGAGGAGAAAGAATGGTCAACGGTCACCGCCTAAAAAGATATTACACTCTGGAAGAAAAAATGCCACGACAAACTATCGAAATCAAAGATGCTATGCCAGCAGCATAACATCATTACAGCTTCGTCGAGCCAGCGACGTTAAACCAAGGCGCTACTTGGGAGGCAACCCAAGATTTTAACCTTTCCCTTTATTTTCCATCTCTTTTATTTTCCTAGTTTTATCTTATGAAAATTCACAAAAAAATCCACATAACAAAAACAAACAACATAAAAATATATAAATAAAAAACAAACATAAAAATATAGTATCTTTTCTACCTTTGCCCTTCCAAACGGTCTTCAAACCGTTTGGAACCAAACGGTCTTAAAACCGTTTGGAACCAAAAGGTCTGGAAACCGTTTGGAGCCAAACGGTCTTGAAACCATTTGGACCCCAAACGGTCTTGAAACCGTTTGGAGCCAAATGGTCTCGAAACCGTTTGAACTCCAAACAGTCTGGAAATCGTTTGGAGCCAAACGGTCTCGAAACCGTTTGAAGTCCAAACGGTCACTAAACCGTTTGACTTAGGGTTTTTGTCTGGTCAACCCCCCATTTTCTTATAAATATAAACCCTACCCCCTTTGTCTTTCTTTCGTTCGACTCCCGAGCCTTCTGAAATTCTCGCGTAGTGTTGTTCCATTGCTTTCGCCTCCCAGTTCCCGCACGAATCGCCGACGAACTCTGCGTCCTCTGTTCCGCGTGACCTCTGTCTCCAACTCTCTCTTCACCGTCGACGCTACCAGCTGCTGCAAGGTAGTCTAGCCATGCTACCATCCTACGCTTCTGCAGCCCTCCGCACCGCCATTCTTGTTCTCGGCACCACCATCGGCTCTGTCAACCATCACCGGCACCACCATCATTTTCGCCGTTTTCACTAACGGCCATGTCCACTGTCGCCGTCTTCCCCACCATCTCCATCACCAGCGCCACCGCCATTTTCATCGATGTCTTCATCGCCGTTTTCATCACCGGATTCACCGTCATTTTTATCATTTTCACCATCGCCCTTATCGCCGATGATCACCGCCGCCTTCGCCGTCGTCGCTAATGCATCCACCGTCGCTACACCGTTTTACCTTCATCTTTGCCTTCACCGATGGCCACGCGACGCTTCGTTCTCCAAACGGTCTTGAAACCGTTTGGGACCAAACGGTCCTGAAACCGTTTGGGCTTGCACATTCATCTAATTTCCATAACAATACAAAAATACATAAATATTAATAAAATCAAATCTTTCTAAAACATGTTAATCTAACTCTTGATTTCTCATTCTACAACTATGGCATCACCAGCAAAGAACGTCATCGGGTTCGAAGACCCTGAAATCTGGGAAAGAAAGGATCTGCTGGAAAAACAAGCTCGGCTCCAGAGGATAAGAGTCGACTTCAACAGGACCGGGAAGGCACCTCCAAATATCAAAATAATGGACGTCCTGTGCGAGCTTGATCGCCTCGAGAAGTGCCTAGCTGAGGCACCTAAAGAAGAAGTTGAGATCTCTTCTTCTGATGATGAAGGCTCGGAGTACAATCCTAACTCTGAGGAGGAATCCCCTGTTAAAGAACAAAAAGGGAAACGCAAGGTCCTGGAGACTGCATCTGGGAAGCCCTCCCAGAAACGGGCAAGGAAACAAGTTCGACATGCCACTGCCATGGATCAACCCTTTGTAAAACCTACCACCACCATCCCTGCTACTACCACCACTACCACCACCATTCCTACTACTCCCACCACCATTCATGCTACTACCACCACCATCCCTGTTACCACCCCCACTTTCATTCCCATCACCACCACAACACCACCACTAGAAAACCTCTTCATCCAAATCAACCTCCCTGCTGACAAAACCCTAAAACCCACCAAGTATGTGTGCTCCAGCATACTGCGTAGGATGGGGATATACGATCGCACTTTCGACGTGCTAGACAAAGCCAACCTTGCCAGGTTTTGTCTAGTACCTGAAGTATCCTACTCTGAACCCACTACAGAATTCTTCACTTTTCTGACCAAAGAGTCCGTCGACATCATGGATAGGTCACAGGACGGGGGTGACAGAAGGCTCGTCACCCAAATCTTCGGTAGCAAGGTTGTCATAACAGAAAATATGTTGAACACAATCTTCATTGACAACCAGGACCAGCTACGGAAAGCCATGGAGGTGGGGACCGAACATTCAGAGTTCAACAGACACAAATTCTGGAAATCTCTAACTGGGATCCCCACCTATGACGTGAAGACGTGCAAAGCGTCGAATATACACTCTGGCTTTGTGCGCACTCTGCACAAAATTCTCGCTGGCGCACTCTTCCCCAGGACAAAGGGAGGAAACGTTATAACTTCAGATCTTTTCATTCTATGGTCTATTCTTAACGAAAAGCCGGTCAATATCAGACGACAACTGATCCAGAAACTATCAACCTCCAGCCTGGGAAAAGAAATATGCATGGGGGGGCATGTCACATCTATTATCAAATACCTCAAGATGGACAGACCCCTACCCCGCTGCACGCAACTAAAGTGCGACATCCTTATCAATGAACAAACTCTGAAGAACTCCTTCATCATCAAGGAAAAGGATGGGAAACTACACTATGTCTTCTGCCCTATGGTTAAGTCATCCAAAACACTCATCCCGCTTCCGGAGCTAGCACAGTACGACACCAAACAGCTCCTCTTCTCTGATGAGGATCTTTCACAACTACTAGCTTCGGTTAAAACAACCGAAAAGAAAGCTACAGTGGGACAAACGGAGCTGAGCATCACAGCCCCGGCAGCTCGACCAACAAAAATACCCATCAAACGACCTTCTAGAAGGCAGTCGCGGGCCCAACAGATGTCGGGGACACCAACATCTAAGCCAAATCCTGAGGCCAAGAAGCTCCATGCAGAAATCTTAACCTCTTCCTCAATCGACTCTTTCATTCAGAGTCTACACGAGCAGCTAACCGCTGCCACCACTCCACCTTCCACCATTGCAACATCTACCACTCCTTTCTTCCCAATCACATCCACGCAACCATTCACATCCTCTTCATCACCTCTTTTCCCTTCGGTCTTTCCCTTCTCCATCCCTATGCCCGACTTCACCACTTTCCCTTTCACCTCCGCAATTTCCAACCCATCACTATCGCTACCACCGCTCTCACCACTTTTCACATCCGCCACCACCCCGACACCACTAGTGACTACATCCACAATCACTACGCAGCTCGGGGCATCATCAGTGTCTCTTCCGCAAGACACTAACACCATCCCACGCAGACCCCATCCATCTCACCCTTCCGCTCCTGGGGTCCCTTTTTCCAATATCGGTGAGGAATTCGGCCGTCAATTCGACGCTGTCCGAAACCTCCTCACTGATCCTTCTAATATATTAAATTCTATTTTTTCTTGTGTGCAGGGTTTATCACGACAGGTGGCCACAATCGACGAACAACACCGAGCATTGCCTACCATCCTCCAAGGCTTCCAGCAACGATAAGATGAGGTGGCTAAGCAAGTTGAGCACATCAACAGTCACTACAACACCTTGCCGGATCTGGTCCTTGGAGCGCGGCGTCAACAAGAAGCAACGACAAAGCAAGTCGATGAGATCTCCACGCAGACTCAGCCTCTGCCAGAGACTCTCCGTGCGCTCCAGCAACAACAAGTAGATCTAAGCACGCGCTTGGACACCATCAACAGCACACTCACACAGCTACAACATCGCCAAGAGGAGTCCAATAAGGATGAAATCCAACAGTTACGTGCTCAAGTTACAAATCTTACAACACGTCTCCTCTCCGCCGAAGGCAGATATACCGACCTTAAAGAATCCCATGATGCACTACTCGAAACACACGAGCATCTGCAAGTGGCTTTCGATGAGTTACAAGCTACCCATAGGCGGTGCAAAACGTCCGCAAGTAAAAACAAGCAGACAAGGCAGCGGATGACTCGGATGGCGATGATGACGAAGAATACGACTCCGACTCCTCCGCTGATTCAAACAAAGATAACACCTCTTCTGGTGATAAACATGATGACGGAGAGGACCCTGGAAATGTAGCAGAACCTTCCCACAGAGGTTCCGACAAAGGTCACCACGACAGTGACAATCACCCCAAGTCCCCACACAACGACAATGTCAACATGTCATACGGGGACCAATTCTTTGACTATTCCGCGCTGGGGTCCATCGGGGAAGCTGCTAAAGACGCGACTTATGCTGCGTTCCACCAGTGTATAATAGAAACCAACGCCAGCCCACCACAAACAACTGCCCCACCTCTCTCCACACCTCCTCCCTATGACGAGGGCGAGGCAGAATGAGTACGTTTAGACACCGATGAAGACCTCGATTCCGCCTCCGACTCAGACGATGATCTACCAAGCCATGAACAGGCCTTCGAACAACCTGCTTCTCCCCCTTCACAAGAACTTCCCCTGCCACCACCTCTGCCGCACAAAATGCATGACTTGGATATGACGGCCATCTCCACTTTAGATGCTCAGGACATTTTTATACTAAACACTATAATGGACGATGCAAAGGTGGGGGAAGACATAATCTATCATAATACAAAAACTAGGCGTAAGTTGACACGTGAAGACTTCCGCAGCATCCTCCGACCTCGGTCCACGATGCCTATGGCAATCTTCTGTGTCCTCCTCGCCAGTAGTATAGAGATGTACATAAGCTCTAAGCGGAAACAGCCGGTATTTAATGCCTCGCCCGCTCTGTCTATTGGCCTTTTATACAAAGACATAAGAGCAAAGTCGATCGAGCGGCTGCGTGCTGGTTTAGCACGTCGGGCACGTTATCTGACCGTGCCTTTCCAAGTTTCGGACCACTGGCTTTTTATGATCGTGGATACCGAGGCTCGAGATGCCAAGGTGTATAATTTCTGTGGTGCTGAGCTACCAGTCGGCACAATAAACTTCGTCAGTGAAGCAGTAGGAGAAGCAAAGTGTATACCCTTCCGGCTACTTAAATTAATTTGGGCTGCCCGCCCATCTCTTCGCCAAGATTGGAGCCAACCTTGGTTCAATATCATAAACCCTCCAGTCCAAGCCACCGAGGGATCTGGGGATTGCGCTTTCTGCACCATACGTTACATCCAAGCACTGAACCAGGAAATCCCATTTCACGATCTGGTTGCTGAAGATTTTCATTCCCTACGCAGACGTTATGCCATGGAGCTCATTTGTGATAGGTGGTTCTTCAAGGACCCAACTATGGCACCAGATTACGTCCCTCGCTACCTCTTCTCAGCTATCCAGCGACCGCAGTGGTGACCCTTCCGACAAACTCTGAAGGAGTCAGCAAAGACCACTATGACAGTCGCCAATACTGAGCAAGCTACAAGTACTATCGATCCTCTGTCTCCCATCGAACCAACCTTTCCTGATTTTGATCACGATGCTTGCAAAGGTCTCTCTGACCTCGAGTTGCGTCTCATTATGGCGCGGCTCTCCGCCGATAAATATGGGCTTGTATTCATGTCTCGAGACATTCTTGTAATGATAGACACACTACGAGAGACTTTACAAATCAAAGGATTGCTCTCTGTAAGTTTAATGGCCGCCTATCAGTGTCTGCTTGGCCAAAACAACCCAACAACATACATGGTGTCCCCATATATGAAAGATGATCTTCTAAAACTCAAAAACTTTGGCACAACTGACGCGCTGATATCCTATCTACAGCACACAACGCCGACATTCATCATGTTACCTTTCCTCTATCATGAGCAATGGATGCTCCTGGCAACAAATCTCCCAGAAGGAACAACCACAATATATAACAGTTCTGATAGCTAGTACAACGCACGACAGAGAAACTACGCCGTGACACCAAAAATGCCAACAGAAGTAGTGGCAAAGGAGTGCGTCGACAAGTTAATAGAATTTCTGAGTCAACATACAAGGGCGTACGACAAAGAGCATTTCCACCGCCCTTCCTTCTACCACAAATGCCCCCAGCAAATCCGACAATCGAACGACTGCGGCTTCCACGTCCTCTACTGGATGTACACCATCATTGTTCTCCAAAGACCAGTAGAGGATATGACTGACGTGGATTACCACACTCTACGAGGACAGTTTGCATCCAACCTACTTCATTCCCCGGGGGCAAATGCAGATTTACCTTAACCTGCAGCCCTTGTTCTAATTACTCCTCAACCTATCACTTTGACACTCCGAGGACAGAGTGAGTGGTAAGTTAGGGGGGGTACATTAGACAAGGGAGAGGTATCATTTTTACATCCCTCTTCCTTCTTTTCCTTTCTCTGTTTATACATTTTCCCTTTTTTTAACTTTCTTTTTGATTAACCCTTTTTTAGCAGAATCACCCTCATTTAACTCTAGAATCATGTTAGTCCCCAAAAGTAAATAGCACTTAGACATTTAATGGCGATTTAATAAATGTCACTCCACTATTGATTTGCATGTTTTTGCTTTAATTCTTTATCTGACTCTCCACAAGTCAAATATCAAGGTAGAAATAAGCCAAGTCCTCAAGGATGAGAGGGGAATCAGGCAACTTCCAAATCAAGAAGTTCTGCAAGCAGACCACAAACCAAATAAGTGCATGTTGAAAAACTCTAAGAACAACTTTCCTCTCTTCAAAATAAAAGAGGCTTGGCCGCCCAAAATAAATTCCCAAACAAAACCCCAAAACCCAAGCCTGTGAGTTATCGAATAAAAGCCAGAGAGACGAATAAAATTATGAGAGTTGTGCCATAAATAAGGATCTATATAAAGAACCGATGAAGGTTTCACCCGTCCGGCACATTCCTCTACCCTCACAAAGGCAGATGTGTCGTGCCCGATAGTGAAACCCTAAGGTATCTAAATATATGAAAGGCTCATAAAGGACTCACCCAGCCGGTACATTCAGCTGCCCTCACAAAGGCAGATGTGTCATTCCCGGTAGTGTGATCCTAAAAGCATAGACAGTCCCTCCCCCACTTGAAGGGGGAGCTACACCTCAAAGCCTTTAGCCAACCATCATACCCTCTCTAGCTTCCAGTAGGTCTTTCAGAGAGGTATAAAGCTGATTAGAGTCAACAACATGCACAAAATAAAGGAGGTCCCAATGCGAACTACGAGATACGGAAAGAACCTGAGACCCAAGCAACTCTCAAAATCTGAAAGGGTCAAGGCAAGCAATAAGACTTGATACGACCTTAGGGGAACTCAGGTTAAGAATTGAAGCAAGAATATGGAAATCCTAATTAAATAAGCTCGCCTCGCCATTGCATGTCTCAGATCTATCAAACTTGAGGACAAGCTAGACTCTAAGTTAGGGGGGGGGGTGATAACCTCCTATTTTGAACGATTATCTTAGTCCTTTTTCTCAGTTTTTCATACTCTTTCTAAGTTTAAACTATACATAATCCTAATTTTACCCTTTTTTGTAAATATACCATCAGACTAACTTTTCCTTTCTATACATGTAGAAAAAGCACAAAAAAATCATAAAAGAATAACTCAACCCCAAGACCGCATGGAGTCACACGGTCTCAAGACCGCATGAAGTCACATGGTCTCAAGACCGCATGAAGCCAACCGGTCTCGAGACCGCATGGAGTCAAATGGTCCCAAGACCGCATGAAGCCAACCGGCCCCGAGACCACATGGAGTCAAATGGTCTCGAGACCGCATGGAGTCAAGCGGTCCCAAGACCGCATGAAGCCAACCGGTCCCGAGACCGCATGGAGTCACACGGTCTCAAGACCGCATGAAGTCACATGGTCTCAAGACCGCATGAAGCCAACCAGTCCCGTGACCGCATGGAGTTCAAACGGTCTCAAGACCGCATGAAGCCAACCGGTCTCGAGACCGCATGGAGTCAAACGGACCCAAGACCGTATGAAGCCAACCGGTCCTGAAACCGCATGAAGCCAAACAGTCTTGAGGTCCAAACGGTCTTGAGGTCCAAACGGTCTTGAGGTCCAAATGGTCTTGAGGTCCAAACGGTCTCCAAACCGTTTGGACTTCACTTAGGTCCTATAAATAGGACCCCAAGGGTCCATCACCGAGAGTTTTTTTGGACACGTCCAAAGGCTGCCTCAATCATTCCAGAGCTCTTGCTACTTCCATCCTCCACCCTAGGGTTGCCGGTCTGAGACCCATATTCCATCTTGAAGCTGCTTTCTCTCTCTCCGCCAAAGAAGGTGGGAAGAGGGAAATCTCGTCATCGAGCAACCCGTGAAGCTGGTGGATCGTTTCTCTCTCTCCAAGGGGTTGACTTTCCTCTCTCCTTTGTGGGGATGATTCTCTCTCTCTCTTCTTGCCTCCTTCTTTGTCCTAGTCATGCGCGAGTAGTCTTCTTCACTAGGGTGCGGGGAGTAGCCCCGCTACCCATGCTTTCATATCATGTAAATGTAATCCTTCGGTTGTAATATAGAGTTCTTCTCTTGGTCAGTTCGACATCAAACGATTAATGAATGCATGTTGCTTGATATCCAACTTGTGTTATCTTTTATCTTTTAGTATGAATTGTCTACGTTTGTACTATTGGATTCGAAACTCATTTGTATGTTGGTTCTTGGTGCATGTATCCACCATGCATCTGTTTTGGTATCTAGAGGTGTATCTCAAGAAGTGGAGTAAACTCACTATCATCCGTTGCACTTTCATACTATGAAATGGAATCAGTTGATTTATGGAAGTGAAACCTTGATAAGTCGAGGAACACACTTTGTGAGGGGAATGATGCAAAATAATGTGACCATTTGTTCGGGAATGGCTGGCGTTGCAACATTCCCGCACTTCTCGTAGTTAGATTCTCCGAAAGGAGGCTAAGCCTACAAGGATACTAACTGACTGGACTCTTTTTGCAGGTTAAGTTTTGCTTTGCATGTGTTGATCGATGTGTAGTGGCGGTGAAAAACCGATCACACCCTAGTGATCTTTTATCATAGTTTAACTCATTATATTTACCTGCTTTCTTTACTTTTCATGTTCTTAGTTTAAAACATCAAAATCCAACTTTCGATCTAAATACCATCTTTTGAGTGACTAAGTGAAATTCCAGTGTTTTCTATCTTGTTGCTTGCAACAAGACCGTTGTCCCGTGGATTCGACCCTTAACTATACTACGATAAGACTTCCACGTATCTTAGCATACGTGGGTGGAGTTTTCTATCTAGTATAAGCAAGGCTAAACTTAAAGACTCACCATCTTTAGGATTTTTAGTGGTGCATGTAATTCCACGTAAGTGGAAGCTCCATCAGGTCATCCCCTTATATCATTGTACTAGTCACCAACACACTCTCCCACCACCAGTCACTTTTCTACAGTTGTCTTTCCTGCATTGTTTCTCGTTGGACGGGTAGAACATGCTTGGGCTCTCTCGGTTACCACAACCAAAGAGGACAAAAACTTTGTAGAGCAACTAATGTTTTGAGTTGTATGTTCTGAGAAGCCCCTTGTACCCCTCTATTTATAGTAGAGGGTAGGGTCAGGGTTCCCAGTCTGTGCAGGAGTAGAAGGGTTCAGATTTTCCATGAACTGGTTGTATTGCGGTAGACTAACTGATCATTTCACAACTCAACCGGTCATTTGGGTAGGTGAGCCGATTGGTTCACTTTTGAACTGGTTGGTTGGGAGTGTGAATCGGTCAGTTCACTTAGGCAACCAGTCATTTCACTTCCCATACTTTCCCATGATCGACTTTCCTTGTTCATTTCTAACTAATGCAAAAATTAATTCTTGTCCCAATCAAATTGAACAAGTGAAACAAAAATCTTTTCTCACAAATCGGGAAACCCAACACCAGCTTGGTTGGTCCATGTGAACCGATCAGTTCACTAGTGTGAACCGATCGTCTCACTGACTATGAGCCGATCGGTTCACCCAGTGAACCGGTCGGTTGGTGTTCTAGTTTGTGCATAACTAAGTCAATGCAGTTCTTAATCAATGTGACACTCTAATCAATTGGTTTAACACTTGAACTTGATGATTCTAAGTCTAGTCTATTGATTGAATGTTTAACTGAGTACCTAAACACTTTAGTAATCAATCTAAACATCATTCATGGATAAACTTCTCTTCCAAGTTAATCCTACGTGTGTGACCCTATAGGTTCCATTTAACGTTGGCAGTGAATGTCCATAACTAACTTATGACTTCACAAGCAAAGAGCGGTGCCTAGTCACACATCAGTGCTACCTAAGTGAAAAGGAAAGTTGGAAAACAACTTTCAACCTACAATATGTTATTGGTGTTACAGTGAATGTATATTCCCTTTGTCACTGATATCTAGATTGAACTTGAGGCATGGACTTGTCATCCTCTACAAACATTCAATCCATGTTTCTTGAACCAGAGAAGACTATCTGAGATATATGCAAGCTCAATATCATATATTGACTCGCATGTACATGACCATGTATTTCTCAGTCTCTCTTATCAAGTGGACAGGATATCATACTCCCTTAGGAGGGACTAATTCCATATCTATCACTCACAGTCAAAACCCCATGTGTCAAAGACACCCAATCATCACCTTTATAACAATCCATATTTTAGGACTATGTTTGATGATGTCAAAGTGTACCCAACAACATGTGATGGGTGTAGTGATTTTAGGTCTAAGAACCACAGTCACCACCAATACTGTAAGATACCATCATGACTAACCAAGTGTAGTTTCCATGCATCACTCTTACGGTGGGTTTGTCTAGTACACTATTTTCTAACATGTATATGTGTGCTTGGTTTGATATCATATATCATGACTGGTGAGATTCTGTCATCAACCAACACACATTCTAGTCTTATGTGATATTGATGTCTATAGTTATTTCCACAATAACAACTGACTTGCCACATTAGTGAGAATGTACATACTCTTAACATTCATATGATCTCATTGTTCAAGTCACGTACTTGAAGACATACATCATTGAGATTTTCATTCTCTAGACATCTATCATGTAATACTATTATCTCAAAAATAGTTAAAACATATAAACAGAAATTGCCTTTATTATTTTTCAAATCATTTACAAAGTATGCCATTACAATCATCATATGACTGGCTCTATGGGCATACATACCAACAGCGCCTTGTTGGAATCATGTATGGTGATGTGATACTTCAACGTGATTCTATGGTTAATAGGGTTTGCTTAATATGGTGACTATGCTAGGGTTTGATGTTATGAACACCATACCACTTTTTGTGAGGGTCGCAACTACAACGTACACCTTGTGTAATGTTTTCACAACTGAGGCCACCTAGAGGTGAGGATGGTCGAGATAGTTTATCCTCTAATGTCTCAGTCATATGTATATGTGACCTAGGGTTTCAGCCTTAAAGTGTCTCGACCGAGACAAGATGATGGAGGTGTCTCGACTGAGACAAGAGGGTAACCGACATAGTTGGTCGTGACATCTTTGTGAGATAAACATCAACATTTTGTATTTTTTATGTGAGTGGAATAAAGCTTATTTCCTTGAATGGAATGTGTCCCTTGATGGTATAATATGCTGACACATCATAAAATGCGACTTCCCTCCTCCTTTGGGTATATAACCCCTTATCTTCACACTTGGGAAATGTTTTCAACCCTACACTCCTTCTCCTTCCTTTGGATCATCCCTGGAGCTTTGGGAGCAAGGAAGATCAAATCTTGAAGCTTGGTTGGCCGATTTACCTTGCATGTTGAATATCTAGTATTAGATCAACTCTTTGATGGGGGTTTCTTGGAAATTCTTTTCTTGGTAAGTGATCTTCTTCTCTGGATCCCATTTTCTCTACTGAAATCCCCATCATTTTCTTCTTCCTTGGTCTTGGTCTATGGATCATCCATGACTGCCGTTTGAGAGGAACTTCTCCTCATAAAGGGTCATAGGCCATGTTTGATATGGTGAACTCGAGTGAAAGGATGATTCTTTCTCTTTTCCCTTTCTTTCTTGATTTGGCCAAAGAATTGTTTTCCCTCTTTTGAACTCCTTTATAACCATGGTTTTATTCTCTTTTGAGGTGATCCCTTGGTCAAAGTGTTGGAGCTTGGTTGGAGATGTTGGAGCTTATGATCTTGGGAGAATGATTCTCTCCAAATCAGGCGGGTTATATAAATATTTCCCCATCCATTATTTGCATCTTTAACCAAGATCATATGTTGTTGTTCTATATATGAAAAAATATGACCTTTATGGTGAAGAAATTATGATGATTTATGGTGTGGATTTCATATTAAGTTCAAGAAGAATACTTTTCCTATTAAAACCCTAAATCTTTGTATTCGGTTTTATGGTGATTGAATTATTAATGTGTTATTTGGTTGTTATCTATGGATCTGAGATACTTGATAGATAGACTGTTTATAGTAGGAGATTTTTGAACATGATTATATTCATAATAAACTTGGTTTTCTTTCTCTATAGATAGCACCTTTGATGATGTTTCATGAATAAGTTCTAGGATTGATGCACACCATGGTTTAGGGTGTTACCCACCTTGTTGATGTTTGATATTCCCTATTGTTACTCACCTATTTTGACCTTGTTCAAACCTATTATGATGTTGGGAAAATAGCTAACCTATGTTTGAGATAGTCTTAGATCTTCATTTGGGTCAAAATCATGTATAAATGGTTGATTACGGCTCAACAACACTAAGGGATGGGCGTTGCACGCAAATCTGATCGTAATGCAACATTGCGACCGAGACTGAGTTGCACACGTCCCGACTGAGGCTAAGCTACACATGTCGTGACCGAAACTGTAACATCCCTGACCTGGGTTATGGCATAAACCTGGAAGTTTTGCTTAAGTAAGGTATTTATTGGCAACCCAGTTTATTGCTCACGCTTCTATGAGAGCATTTATGTAATTATTATTCGATAACAGATGGTGCAGAATAGTTATTTATTTTTAGTTATTTATAAACTTTCTTTAATCTTTTGAAAAGTAATTAAGACTCAAGGAAATTTTATTTTTCAACTTTGAGCTTATTTGCAAACTGTTTGTGCATTATATGATAGTTTATGTGTAATTTGAAATTTACCCAAGATGATGGGTTATATTGCAATATGTCACATTTTGAACATGATTCAAGTGCTTTAGCATCATAAGAGAGATAATGATGCTAATGGGTGGCTTGTGGAAAGCCAAAGTTCCAAGTTGGAGCTTGTTTGAATAATGCTTGTGCCTTGTGTCAGTTTCGGTGCAATTTGCAATTTACCCAAAATGTAGGGTTGAATTGCAAATTACCACCTATAGAGTGTCCCTACTCTCTCTTAGCATAATCTACAAGAGATAAAAATAAAGATTCACCATGTTTGAATCATTTTTGAGTGATGGTATTCTTGGTGATGATAAGACCAAGAAGAGTCATATAGTTGAAACTCTAATTGAGTTGTATTGAGTTGTAGAGCTTATATGGGAGTGCCTATCAGCCAGCCATAGAGGAGGTCCCATATCATTTTGTCAACTCTTGGCCTTTTCCATTATAGGTTAAGCACCTCAAGAAGGTGATGGATATCGATTTACAACTTTTCTTGGAAAAAGTGTATCGCTTTGTGAATAAAGTGATGTTGAGTTGAAATATCTTGCTCAACAAGATAACTAATGGCCAAAAATCTTATATCTAGATTATCCTCAAGAGTTTTGCATGTCAAGATAAATATGTGTGCATGCATGGACACATGGAACCTAGTAGTATAAGGTGATGACATCGCTTATGCACTCTCTCTCATGAACCTCAATTATATATACCACTCCTTTCACCTACTAGTGAAACTTTTCGAATCTTACAACCCTCTTTCTCTTAGATATCATGCATAGTAGTTGAGGAGCAAGTAGGATCTCGTGCCTTGAGGCTTAAGGTGAAGCCATGGTCATCTTCAGCCTTTGGTTGAAGCATGAATCTCAGGTTGTGATTCTTCCTTTCTTTTCTTCTTCACTAAGTTCTTATCTATGGATTTATTGCATATTCAAGAGACGTGAACAAGTCTTGGATCTTTGATAAGTTCATCTTCAACCTTGGGAACGTGAATCTTTGGAGCTTGGAGCTTTGAAGTTGTTCTTGAGGCGGGTTATATAACTTGAACCTAATCATGTTATTATTCACCTTCAATCTTGCTATACTTGATGATCTACTTTCAATTTTGAGTTTTCTTGAATAATTGTTGAATCCATGAGTTCCAATAGTTGTATAGGACTGTTGTCCATGAACTAGGACAGTAAGAAATGAAAGTCTAGAGCTTGATGATGATGACATCATCATGGCACAAACTGATATTGGGTTGAAGCACCTCCAACCCGATATAATGATGAAACCCAATATGGTGTGCTTCACACACACGCACCTCTTGGACAATATGGTGTGACACACACATGCACCCCTCTTGCCCGATATGGTGGAAGCACACACCTCTTGCCTGATATGGTGGAAGCACACCTTTTGCCCGATATGGTGGAAGAACACACCTCTTGCCCGATATGGTGGATGCACACACCTCTTTCCCGATATGGTAAGCAAGCATACACCTCTTGCTCGATATGGAAAGCAAGCATACACCTCTTGCCCGATATGGTAAGCAAGCATACATCTCTTGCCCAATATGCTAAGCAAGCACACACCTCTTTCCCGATATGGTAAGTAAGCACACACCTCTTTCCCGATATGGTACGCAAGCATACACCTCTTGCCCGATATGGTAAGCAAGCATACACCTCTTCCCTGATACGGTAAGAAAGAATACACCTCTTGCCCGATACGGTAAGCAAGCATACACCTCTTGCCCAATATGGAGGTAAGCACCTCCAATCCTATATACTTGATTGAGTAACACATGAAGTGTGTTATATCAAATGATACATTAAGATGTAAAGAGTTTAATGCATTTTGATAAGTGTAGGCCAATGTACCTTGAGAAAAGGGTTAAGCCAATTTAATCAAGTATGACGTAATCGATATCCTAGTGAGGACGAGAGAGAAACTCATACTTTGTGGGATAATCATTTAATGAGCATACATTAATGCTCCTAATATGTGTGAAGTTATGAATTAGGGTTTTGATTCTTGATAATATGAACTTGAAACCCTATTCGACTTGAAAGGGAAACCCTAACCCTAATAATGGGAAGGTTGTATTTCTCTTGTAATGCAAGGAGATGTTATGTACTTGATATTGTTTTTATCATGAAATACTAACCATGCAGGTATAATGATATGATGAGCATAGCCATGTATGAGCTATGATGTTTCATATAATATAGATTAAATGGGCCTTGTGAGCCATGTGGAATACTTGTGAAATAAGTATAATGTATTTTTGGTCTAAGGACATAGAGGTAATAGTTACCTGATAAGAGGTGACAATGTTCAATGATGAACTAAGGGTCCGAATACCTAGATCTAGCAATCATGATGATGATAATGTTAAGGGATGAGAATTCCCAATAATGTGATAAGGGACTGAGATTCTGAGTGTTATGCATTCAATGTGTTTTAAAGATTATGAAAGTACTTGATAAATGTATTACACCTTTCTTTATAGCATCTGTTATAATCCATGCTTGTAACTTGGTTGATGTTAAAAGATATTTTAATGCACCTAGTTAATCAAGTGGAACCTTATCATGTAGTTGCCCAGGTCATAGATCCATTCGGTGTCAGAATTTGCTGAATGGTGAAATGAGTTTAACTCAGAGTGCATACTTTTGAATATGCGGGGGTGAAGGACGATCATATCCTTACATCCAGATAGGGATTTTTGTGTGATATCTCGAGGAATATCAGGGTTTTCGTGTGAAAGCCCTGATGAAAATGTATCAGGGATTGATGTGTGATCTCCCTGAAGAGAGTGCATGATGTGGCTATAGCTTTATAGTGAAGATGTCGCTATACCCCGGAAAGCTAATTGTAGTTTGGCATGATGTCACTGCCAGTGGTCTCGCACTGACCGAGATGGGTGAGGTCTTGGCAGTCAGCTCTTCCATTGACCTTGTATGGTACCGATTTCGGCTAAGCGGTGGTCTATTGGAGCATGAGCGGTATACCTCATCTCCTCTGGGCATAAGTGTGATTGTAAATATGTAATCAGCTGTGTAGCGTATCTGCTTAATGATTCAGAAACATTGGTTGATGTTACATTAATTTTATACATATTGAATAGATAGATGTTATATGTGTTCTTCATATTCCTTATAAAGTGAATAGATGATTTATTGCTCTATCTTAGATAGCTGCAATGCTTTAAAAGATGATATTTCTCTGTTCTTCTTTTAAGCAGTGATTAATCTTGATTATTAATATAAAAGATCCTCTGCTTAGTTTTATACTATTTATTTGTGATAATAATATTATTGGTGGAGAGTTATATCTCTCGCTGGGACTTTTGTCTCATCCCATTGGTCCCAACATTTTTAGGTGGACGGGGACGAGGAGGTAGAGACCATAATACAGAGGGAGGAGAACATCAATAGGGATAGCAGTAACAACTCAGGTTGAGTGTGTTGTCTGTCGTGTCTTGTAGATAGAAGTTCTATGTGTCATCTATGTACTCTCGGGTCCTTGGGAATTAGTATGTATTAATGGTTATATAAATGATCTGAGATTTTGGCTTGTATGCCTCGAGGTTTTATGTTGCTTATGCATATGTTTGGGTAAAGCAACTCGTATATGATATCCTCAAGATACGATGGCACAATGTATGTACAATGTGAACCATGTTGTATATATTGCCTTGGTTCTTTCTTGAAGAGTTTTCTGGCAATGAATATCTTTGCAAAATGGTTTTAATTTTTAGTGATTTTTGTTAATCCACTGCTAATGGTTATTCTGCATAATTATTGGTGGTGATTCGCCTGTAAGTCGTCACAAAGTTTTGGTATCAGAGCCTAAGGTTCGTTGAGTCTACAGAGACATAGGATTAAGATTATTGAGTTTGTTCTAGTGTCCTCCAGTTTATCTTATAGTGACTTCTACTCATATAGGAGAAGAAGTAAAGCTGAAGGATGGCTGGAGCACACAACGAACATGTTGTCAAGAGCAGTATTGTTGTACCAGGAGGAGGTGTAAGGGAACAAGCTAGAGAGCAATCAGTGCCTGAGAATCCTCATCTTGATCAAGCTATGCTAGAAAACCCAGCCTTTCATGCTCTTTTTGGGTAGTTCATGACGATGCATATGGAAGAGAGGATGCCAGCACCAGCACCTAGGGATCCAGTTCCCAATGAGGGACATGGATATGGTAAAACCTTTGAGTAGTTACATCTAGTAGGAGCCACGGAATATGTTGGTACAACTGACCCAACAGACGTAGATTTATGGCTCACTGAGCTGGAAAAAGCCTTTATGATCCTTAGTATCCCAGAAACTGATAAAGTTAGTCATGTTGTGTACCTTTTAAAAGGAAGAGTTGGTCATTGGTGGGCCATTGAAGAAGAGAAAAGACATGGTGTTGAGGTTGGATGGTAGGAATTCCAACATGAGTTTGTTAGTAGATACGTTCCCAAGACTTATCTGGATGAGGAAATCTCGCAGTTTGAGCATATTAAACAAGGACTGATGAAGATTAGTGAGTATGAAGCTAAGTTCATGGAGCTTCTATGGTTTTGTCCATACATGGATACTACGGATGAGGAGAGGATTCGACATTTTGAGAAGGGTCGGAACGCTGAGTTAACAACACCTGCAACTTCTCTAGAGAATAGAGAGAGGTTTGCTGCCTTTGTGGAGTCATTTAGGTGGATAGAGAGGTCCGTGACTGAGAAATGTGAAGCAAAAAGTAGGAAAGGACCTTCCCAGTTCCCGGGACAGAGGTCTGGAAGTTCCAAGAAACCATGGTTTCCAATACCATTAGCACCACGGAGGTTTAATGAACATACGCAATGGACGTCAAGCAAGGGTAGAGGTTGTAGTTTTCTGTCAAGCGGAGCCCATAGTACGACATCAAAGTCAATAACAAGACCATCTAGACCACAACGGGACATAAACTGCTTCAAGTGGGGGCAGACATGACATATGATGAGAGAATGTTCACTTAGATACATGGAAGTAACCAAACCACCAAGGCAGAGTCAACAAGGCTATCAGAGGCAATAGTTTAGTAGTGGCACATGAGGACATGGACAGGCGTCCCAAGTAGGTTCATCTACACCAAACAACAGAGCACGGAGTCGGCAATAGAAAACAGCAAGATTCTATGTTATGAATCATCTGGAGGCAGTTGTGATGACCCGACATCAAATCAAGCCATCACCAATAATAATTGCATAACAAATGTAAACAACGGATTAACAAAATCACTAAGAATTAAAATCATTTTGCAATGAGATCTTATTCCAGGAAACTCTTATTGAAAGAACCAAAATTTTATACATATCATGGTCCTCATAGTACATACACTGTATCATCTCATCTCGAAGACAACATATAATAGTTGCTTTGCCAAAACCTATATATAAGCAACATAAAACCTCGAGGCATATAAGCCAAAATCTCAGATAGTTCATAAAACCATTATGTGCTGACTCCAAGGACCTGAGAGTACAGAGACGACATGTAGGACTTCTATCTACAAGACACGACACACAGTACACTCAACCTAAGTTGTTACTGCTACCCCAGCTGTTGTTGTTCTCCCTCTACAGAATGGTTTCTACCACCTCGTGCACGTCCACCTAAAAATTGTAGATCCCACGGGGTGAGACAACTGTCCCAGTGAGAGATATAACTCTCTGCCAACAATATTATTATCACAGGTAGGCAGCATAAAACTGAGAAGAGATTCTTTTATATTAACAAGTAGGATTAATCATTGTTATAAGCATAATAGAGTAATCTCTTCTCTTAAAGTAGTGCATCTATCTATGATAGAACAATAAATCATTTATTCACTTTATAGGGAATATAAAGAAACATGTATACCATCTATCAAATTAAGATGTATAAAAGAAGTGTACATCAACTAATGTTTTTTGTATACAATCCTTAAGCAAATACACTACATGGCTGATTACATATTACAATCACACTTATGCCCTGAGGAGATGAAGTGTACCATTCATGCTACAACCGACCATGACTACGTTAAGCATCGGTACCATACAAGGTCAATGGCAGAGCCGGCTGTCAAGAGCTCACCCATCTCGGTCAGCACGAGACAACTTAGTAGGACATCTTGTGTCAGCTGCTGGCAGGACATCTCGTATTAACTACAAATAGTGTGTCAGGGTATAGCAACATCTTTTCTATAGAGTTATAGCCACAACATCACTCTCTTTGAGAGAAGACCACTTAGCTTTCCAGAATTATACAATTATTGAGTCATGGCATATAGCCATACTCTGAGCCACATGCCAGTTCACTGTGCTCATTACTACGTCTATGACCGCAATCGTACTCGTGCCAAGATATGACATATAGCCAATCCCCAAGATCATATACGTAAGGGGATCAGTCAACATATGGCCGTCCAAGCTCACGCCCTCGCATATTCAAAAATATGCACTCCAGGTTATCCCATGGGAAAAACCCGTTTCACCATCAGCAATTTCTGACACTGAATGGTTCTATGGTCAGGGAAACTACATTATGAGATTTCACTTGATTAATTAGGTGCATTACAACATCTTTTAGCATCAACCATGTTATAAGCATCAATCATAAACAAATGCTATAAAGAAAGGTGTAATACATCTATCCAGTACTATTCTAATCTTTGGAACATATTTAGATACATAACACTTGGGATCTCAGTCTCTTATCAAATTACTGGGAATTCTCATCCCTTAACATCATCATCATCATGATTACTGGATCTGAGTATTCAAACCCTTAGATCATCACTGAACATTGTTACCTCTGTAATAGGTAACTATTACCTCTAGGTCCTCAGACCAAGGTATTCATCATACTTGTTGTATAAGTATTTCACATAGCTCACAAGATTCATTAATTATCTTGTCACCTCTCACTAGGAAACAACTTATCTTTTAAGATATCAGAATGTATAATCATTATATTTGTTGTACATATATTTAACATGGACCACAAGGCTCATTTAAATCTATAACATATAAACATCATAGCTCACACCTGGCTATGTTCATCATCTCATGACTCTTGAATAGTTTGCACTTCAAAAATTGTAACAGTATATGACATCAATATGCAATTTAAGAGAAATACATCCTTCCCATTATTAGGGTTAGGATTTCCCATTTTAACTGAATGGGGTTTCAGGTTCACATCATCACTATGTGATATAAGATAAATACATCCTTCCCATAATTAGGGTTAGGGTTTCTCAATCTAACTGATTAGGGTTTTAAGTGCATGTCATCACCCTTCATTAAGGTTAGGGTGTTTCCCCTTATTAAAAAATTAAGAATTCAAGATCATATTATCACTCATCATTTAAGATTTACCTTAGTGAACCACTTAGATTTTTGAGATCACATCTTAAAAGATTAAACCCTAATTCATACTCCATTCATACTAGGAATATCAATGTATACTCATTACATGATTGTTATTCAAATATAAATTTCTCTTTCATCCTCACTAGGATGTTGATTGCACCATACTTTTATTAAGTTGGCTCAATTCTCCTCTTAAGGTACATTAGTTCACCGTTATCAAATTTCAATAAAATCATTGCATCTATATCGGGTATCAAAGAGTATATATGCTATCGTATCGTGCTTAAGATGCACCTATCATCATATCATTTATCCATATCAGTTATGTGGTGTAATCACATCATCACATCATATTTTAGGGTGTATCCCCTACTACCATATCGTGTACTCATATTGGATTGGCTATCACTTAGGTTCTATCATCTTAAGTTGGAGTTATATGTCCTCATATCGTTTATGAGTTGAAAGTTTGACCCCATATCGGGTATAAGGGTACATTTGCTGCCATGTCGTGCACAAGGTGTGCACCATATAGGGCATAGGGTGTATGCCTCATCATGGTGTCTCTCAAGTGGTATATACACAATACCATATCGGGTTCCCATGTGGGATTATCATATCAGGTTATCATGTTGGGTAACATATCAGGTTATCATATTGGGTATACCATTACACTTGTATCCTTTCATTCCTTCCAAGGATCAGTCCCATCATATATTTGAATGGCAAGCTAGATATTTAGTTGAAATTTTTCATAGAGAACCATTTACACAAAAGGATAAGGGTATGGGTTCAAAAGCATGTCGGGTTTTACTTCCTCATCTAAGGTTTCAACGCCATATCGGTTTAGAATGTACCATATCATGCATGAGGTATGAACTTGACCTTATGTCATGTATAAGGTGCATGTAGGTAGCACTCCTATCACCCACGAGATATTACTCACATCATTCATGTGGTATCACTTACCACTATATCGAGTTACCTATTATCTTGGGTTTCATACCACCATCTAGGGCTTCAACCCATATCGGGTTAGCATACAAACCTAACACCATATCTTGTATAAGGTGAATATATGACCCCATATAATGCTCAAGGGTTGCCTATGTATTACTCATATCTCCCATGGGGTATAAACTCCTCACCATATCGTGTTTATGGTATGTTCATATCAACATGTTGGGTTACTTATCCTCTAGGTTTCACTATATCGGGTTTGGAATATATGATTGACTCCATGTTGTGTGTAGGGTGCATACTTGACATTCTATTGTGCACATAATGTATGCTTAACAGCATATCGTGAATAAGGGGTGCACTTCATCATCACAACATGTAAAAGATACATACTCATTACCATATCAGGTTAATGATGTGTTCACTCCATCATATCGAGTTAGAGGAGCTTCAACCCAATATTGGGTTCGACCTTGATAATGTCATCATCATAAACCTCTATATTCTTTTTCTTACTATTCTATATTATGAACAAAAGTTCTAAGATACTTTTGAACCTCAAAGGATCATCAATTTATCAAAGGAATTCAAAATTCAAAGTAGATCAACAAGTTCAACAATATTGAAGGTGAATAATAACATAGTTGGGTTCAAGTTATATAACCCGCCTTATGAACAACTTCAAAACTCCAAGCTCCAAATATTCACATTCCTAAGGTTGAATATGAGCTTATCCAAGGTCCAAGGCTTGTTCACAACTCCTCCATATACAAGGAATCACCATAGTTAAGTGGAGAAGAAAAGAGAGGAATATCTATAACCCGATAATCATGCTTCAACCAAGGTTGAAGATGACCATGGCCTTACCTTAATCTTGGTGCTAGATCTTCCCTTGATCCTTGAGTTACTATGCACGATATCTAATAGGGTATGCACTATATCTCAAAGAAAGAGAGTTGTGGGGTTCGTAAACTTCCATTAGTACGTGGAAGGAGAGGTATATATACTTGGGGTTCATGAGAGAAGGTGTATAAGAGGTGTCTTCACCATATACTACTAGGTGACACGTGTCCATGCATGGTTGACACATGTCCATGCATGCACACATATATATCTTGACATGCAAAAGTCCAGAGGATAATCTAGAGATGACGTTTTGGTCATCCCTTATCTTGTTGGATATGATATCTCATCTTTATCTCACAAGTTATACAAACCGATACACTTTTTGCAAGGAGCATCTAACTCATCATGGATTACCTCCTTGAGGTGATTAGGACTTCATGGCCTTTTCCAAGAGTTCACAAACTGATATGGGATCCCTTCTATGGCTCCTTGGCCGATAGGCACTACCATATCAAGTCTTCAACTTGATACAACTCATATAAGGTCTTCACATTCAATCCTTTCTTGGTCTTTTCATCACCAAGAGTACCATCACTCAAATATGATTCAAACATGGTGTCACCTTCTTTCTCTATCCTCTAAATGATACATAAAATGAGTAGGGACACTCTAGAGGTGGTAATTTTTCATCTCAACCCTACATTTTGGGTAATGTACAATTTGTACTAAAATTGGTGCACAAGGCACTAGCATTATTCAAACAAGTTCAAACTTGGAATTTAGGCTTTTCACAAGCTACCACTTAGCATCATTCTCTCTCTTATGATATGAAAACACTTAAGGTACATTCAACATGTGACATATTGCAATGTAACCCCTCATATTAGGTAAATTGCACTTTACACTCAAACTATCATATAATGCACAAATAGTTTGCAATTAAGTTCACACTTGAAAATAATCTTCACAAAGAGTCTTAATTACTTTTCAAAATATTAGAACAAGTTTGTAAATAACTTATTTGAGTAAAACTTCTAGGGTTAATCCATAACCCAGGTTAGGGGTGTTACAGTAATAGTCAATCCACGAGTCATGACAGGTCAAATGGAATCATTTCATTTTGATATGTCTTCATCCTGCTTCGTATATTTTTTGATTGATCTGGGTTCTACACATTCCTTTATCACTCAAGAAGTGATTCATGACTACAATATGGTTGTCAGTCGTAGAGCAGATAATCTGTTATTAGAAACTTCATTAGTCGGATCGGTAGTGTTGTGCGAGGTATGTTCTACCTATGTTCTTTCTTTTTCAAAACACAGCATTTAGGTGGATCTTATACCACTTAATATGCATTGGTTTGATGTAATTCTTGGGATGGATACCCTATAAAAGTATAAGGTTGTCTTGGATTGTGGTTCCAAGAAAGCTATTTTCGCTGACAGTGATGAGACATGGGTCTTTAAGGGGGACAGAAAGATTCTTCCAACCTGTCTAGTGTCAGTAATGGTGGCTGAGAGATTGATGTGACAAGGATGTGAAACATTCTGGACACATGTGGTAGACACTAAAGAAGAGAGTCCCAGTCTTTCTGAAGTTCCTATTGTTAGGGAATTCAAGGGTGTGTTTCCTGAAGAATTTCCATATATTCCTCCACCTCGAGAGATTGATTTCGAGATTAATCTAATTTTGGGTACACAACCCATAGCCCAAAAACCTTATAGGATGGTCCCTACTGAGATGGCAGAACTCAAGAAATAGTTACAGGAGTTGCTTGAGAAAGGTTTCATTTGACCGAGTAATTCGCCATGGGGTACTCCAGTTCTTTTTTTTTTTAAGAAAGATGGGTCTATGATGTTATGCATAGACTATAGACAGCTTAACAAGGTGACTATAAAGAATAGAAATCCTCTACCAAGGATAGATGATCTGTTTGACCAGTTGTGTGGTGCAACAGTGCTCTCTAAGATAGATCTAAGGTTAGGATATCATCAGTTATGTATCAATGAGAGTGACATACCTAAGTTAGCCTTTAGAACAAGGTATGGTCATTATGAGTTTGTAGTTATGTCATTTGGACTAACTAATGCACCAGATGCATTCATGGAGCCGATGAATAGAATCTTCCGGCCATTCCTTGATCATTTCATAGTGGTCTTCATAGACGACATCCTGATATACAGTAGAGATGGTCAACAACATGAATAACACCTTCGTCAAGATTTGAATTTGTTGAGACAACACCAGCTATATGTTAAGTATAGCAAGTGTGAGTTCTAGTTGTCAGAAGTGTCTTTCCTAGGACACGTTATATCTACTTTAGGTATTCGTGTTGTTCCTAAGAAAGTGGAGTCTGTTGTAGAGTGGGAACAGCCCAAGACACCAACTGAGATTCACAGTTTCCTAGGTCTGGCAGGTTACTACAGAAGGTTTATCGAAGACTTCAGTTCTGTAAGGAAGGAGGTTCCTTTTGTCTAGAATGACAAGTGTCAACGTTCTTTCCAGTTGTTGAAAGAAAGGTTGACTAGTGCACCTGTGTTGGTTTTACCTGAGCAGGGAAAGGGATACATTATTTTCTGTGATGCCTCTAAGAATGTTCTAGGATGTGTGCTGATGCAGAGTGATCATGTAGTTTCTTTTGCTTCCCGACAGCTTAAGAAACATAAGGGGAATTATCCAACGCATGATTTAGAATTAGCTGCAGTGGTCCACACATTGAAGATTTGGAGGCATTATCTTTATGGAGAAACATGTCATATTTTCACAGACCATAAAAACTTGAAGTACATCTTCTCACAGCATGAGTTGAATGTGAGACAACACCGTTGGATGGAATTAATCAAGGTGTACGATTATACAATTGATTATCATATAGGAAAAGCTAATGCAGTGGTAGATGCACTAAGAAGAAAATCTTCATCTTCAACCATAGATAAAGCACAATTGAATTCTTTAATGTGCTTTAAATGGGACATGTTTGTCTCTTTGAGAAAAATAAATGTACATTTAAAAGTATCTTTGTTATCCGGATTTCTGGCCGGGATGCATCTAAAGCCTACTCTGAAACAATAGATTAAAGAGGCACAATAGGCTGATACTATGATTCAGTAGATCAGGTCAAAGTATGGTAGTGAGAAATAGGATGGTTACCATGAGTCAGAGGATGAGGTAGTCTGTTACCATGGTAGGATGGTAGTACCTGATGCCAATGACTTAAGAAAGATAGTTATGGAGGAAGCTCATTCATCCATGTATGCAATGCATCCAGGGAGTACTAAAATGTATCATAACTTAAAAGATATGTTTTGGTGGTCAAGTTTGAAGAAGGATGTAGCTGAGTTTGTTATGTGGTATCCAGTATGTCAACAAGTTAAAGCTAAACACCATAAGCCTACAGGAACATTGCAACCCTTACCTATACTGTAGTGGAAATGGGATCACATGACAATAGACTTTGTGGTTGGTCTACCCAGAATAGCCAAAAGTCATGATTTTATTTGGGTGATAGTTGATAGGTTGACTAAGTCATCACATTTTCGTCCTGTTAGAACAACCTATACTATTAAAAAAACTTGCAAAGATCTACATAGATGAGATAGTACGGTTGTTCCAGCCGCAATTTTGTCTGATAGAGGTCCCCAGTTTACAAGTCATTTTTAGGAACAACTACATAAATCCTTAGGTATGCAGTTAAAGTTTAGCACATCTTTTCACCCTCAGACAGATGGACAATCTAAAAGGACTATACAGACTTTGGAGAACTTGCTTAGGGCATGTGTTATTCAGTTTATAGGAAGTTGGGACTTACAATTGAGCTTAATAGAGTTTGCCTACAACAATAGTAATCAGAAAAGTATTAATATGGCACCATATGAAGCATTATATGGTAGACGTTGTAGATCTCTGTTATGTCGGTATGAGACAGGAGAATACCAAATTCTGGGTCCTGAATTAGTGCAACAGAGGTGACGACAAGATTAGAAATCAAACCATCACCAGTAATAATCGTAGAATAACCATAAGCAGCGGAATTAACAAAAATCACTAAGAATAAAAACTATTTTGCACATATATCCTTTTCTAGGAAACTCTTACAAAAAGAACCAAAACTTTATATACTTGTGGCTCACATCGTACATACATTGTATCGTCTCAGCTCGAGGATAACAAGTACCAGTTTCTTTACTTAAACATATACAACAGTAACATAAAACTTTCAGGTAATCAAACCAAAATCTCAAGTTGTTCATAAAACCACTAAGAACTATCTCCCAAGGACCTGAGAGTATAGAGATGACACATAGGACTTCTATCTACAAGACACGACAGACAGTACACTCAACCTGAGCTACTATTGTTGTCCCTACTGATGTGGCCCTCCCTCTGTAGTTCGGTTTCTATTTTCTCGTCCGCATCCACCTAAAAATTGTGGATCCCATGGGGTGGGACTATTGTCCCAGAGAGAGATATAACTCTCTACCAAAAATATTATTATCACAAGAAATAGTATAAAACTGATCAGAGGATACTTTATGCAATTAATAGGTTTATTCTCATTATAAAGCATTAACATAAATAACAGAGTTATAATTCAACTATTTGCTTTATAAGGAATATGAAGAACATGTATAACATCTATCTACTAAGACGTATAAAAGTAATAAGGCATCAACCAATGTTTTTCGTATTCAATCCTTAAGCAAATACACTACACAGTTGATTACATGTTTACATTCAAACTTATGCATAGAGGAGATGAGGTATATCGCTCATGCTCCAACCGACCATGACTACGTTAAGCATTGGTACCATACAAGGTCAGTGGCAGAGCTGACTGTCATGACCTCACCAATCTCGGTCAGTCAGAGATAACTGGAAGGACCTCTTGTGTCAACTGCAATTAGCTTTTCCAGGGTATAGCGACATCTTTGCTATAGAGTTACAGTTGCAACATGTACTCTCTTCGGGAGAAGACCACTGAGCTTTCCCGGATTATTTGTCATCAAGAAGACCACTGAGCGATCATGGTTTAGTTTCATCAGGAAGACCACTAACCAATCCTGGTTTAGTTGGGGAATCCACTGAGCACCCCTGTTTAGTTGGGGAGTCCACTGAGCACCCCAGTATAATAATCACATATTCAAAAATATGCATACCGAGTTAGACTCGTTTCACCATTCAGCAAATTCTAACAATGAATGGATCTATGGTTTGGGCAACTACATGGTAACATTTAACTTGATTTGTTAAGTATATTATAGTATCTTTTAGCCTCAATCAAGTTGTAAGATAGAATCATATCAGATGCTATAAAGAAAGGTGTAATGCGTCTATCAAGTACTTTCATGATTCTTTGGGACACATATAACACTTAGGATCTCAATATCTTATCATCATCATGCTTGGGTATTCAAACCCTTGGTTCATCACTGAGTATTGTCACCACTTAGAAGGTAACCATTACCTCTAGGTCATCAGACCAAGGTATTAATTCACATAGTTCACAATTCTCATTAAACATCTTGTCACCTCTCACTAGGCAACAACTATCTTTTAAGACATCAAATTATATAAACATTATACTTGTTGTACAAATAATTCACATAGCTCACAAATCCCATTAAATAACTTGTCACCTCTCACTAGGGAACAACTATACACATGGCTCACAAGGCCCATTAAACATCTTGTCACCTATCACTAGGCAACAACTATTCACATGGCTCACAAGGCCCATTAAACATCTTATCACCTCTCACTAGGAAACAAATATCTTTTTAGGTCATCAGACCACATAAACATTATTCTTATTACACAAGTATTTAATATGTCTCACAAGGCCTATGCAATAAGGGAAATACAACCTCCCATTATTAGGGTTAGGGTTTCCCTTTATAGATGAATAGGGTTTCAAGTTCATATTATCAATCCAAACCCTAATTCATTGTTCCACCCATCTAGGAGCATACAAAGATTCCATAAGTATTCAATCATACTTATTTATTCTCATTATTTATCATTAGATGATTACCAACACCAAGTATGAGTGTCTCTCTCATCCTCACTAGGATATTGATTACATCATACTTTAATATCTTGGCTTAACCCCTTTCTCAAGGCATGTTAGCCTACACTTATCAAAGTGCATTAAACCCGTTACCTCTTAATATAACAATTGACATGACACACTTTATGTGTTACTCATCCAAGTATATTGGATTTGATGTGCATCAAGGTGTATCAACCTTGAAGTGTTGGATGTGATATTTATCATGCCTTGGTGTATCACTTCCCTCATCACTTTTAACTTACTTAAGTTCATCAACTTATCTTGTATTAGGGTATTTCCCATCCAAATACTTTATGCACTAACTCATCACTTTTACCCTGTAGTGTATTGGCCATAAGTCACACATTTGAATTACCCAACTATCATCAAGTGATATGAACTCATCTTAAGTTAAGGCATTGAACATTAGTTATGTATCATCAATTATGTATCAATGAGAGTGACATACCTAAGTTAGCCTTTAGGACAAGGTATGGTCATTATGAGTTTGTAGTTATGTCATTTGGACTAACTAGTGCACCAGATGCATTCATGGAGCCGATGAATAGAATCTTCCGGACATTCCTTGATCATTTCATAGTGGTCTTCATAGATGACATCCTGATACACAGTAGAGATGGTCAACAACATGAATAACACCTTCGTCAAGCTTTGACTTTGTTGAGACAACACTAGCTATATGCTAAGTATAGCAAGTATGAGTTCTAGTTGTTAGAAGTGTCTTTCCTAGGACACGTTATATCTACTTTAGGTATTCATGTTGTTCCTAAGAAAGTGGAGTCTGTTGTAGAGTGGGAACATCCCAAGACACCAACTGAGATTCATAGTTTCCTAGGTCTGGCAGGTTACTACAGAAGGTTTATTGAAGACTTCCGTTCTATAAGGAAGGAGGTTCCTTTTGTCTGGAATGACAAGTGTCAGCGTTCTTTCTAGTTGTTGAAAGAAAGGTTGACTAGTGCACTTGTGTTGGTTTTACCTAAGCAGGGAAAGGGATACATTATTTTCTGTGATGCCTCTAAGAATGTTCTAGGATGTGTGTTGATGTAGAGTGATCACATAGTTTCTTTTGCTTCCCTACAGTTTAAGAAACATGAGGAGAATTATCCAACGCATGATCTAGAATTAGTTGTAGTGGTTCACACATTGAAGATTTGGAAGCATTATCTTTATGGAGAAACATGTCATATTTTCACAGACCATAAAAACTTAAAGTACATCTTCTCACAGCATGAGTTGAATGTGAGACAACACCGTTGGATGGAATTAATCAAGGAGTATGATTGTACAATTGATTATCATCTAGGAAAAGCCAATGTAATGGTAGATGCACTAAGAAGAAAATCTTCATCTCCAACCATAGATAAAGCACAATTGAATTCTTTAATGTGCTCTAAATGGGACATGTTTGTCTCTTTGAGACAAATAAATGTACAGTTAAAAGTATCTTTGTTAGCCGGATTGTTGGTCGGGATGCATCTAAAACCTACTCTGAAACAACAGATTAAAGAGGCACAATAGGCTGATACTGTGATTCAGTAGATTAGGTCAAAGTATGGTAGTGAGAAATAGGATGGTGTTACGACCTCACCTTTCAGTAACCCCCAATTAAGGGAGACCAAGAGGTTGAAGCCGCACCCATAAATTCCGGATCAAAGGTTCGACATATAACCAAAAACAATTATTAAATTCTAACAGACTATACTGAAATGTGGCAATAAATTTTTGCATACCTTTGAAAAGTTTGGAATAAATTAAACTTCTAACCACAGCTGAACTATTCTAACTAATTCCTCCTTGTTCTTTAATTCTTGAATTCACAATGTGTCACTTTACTGTTTGTACTTTTGAGAGTTGTACCTAAAACGCCGACAAACAAAACGACGGTCAGCCGAAGCTGGTATGTGGAGGAAACAGATAATGTTCAACTATGTTAACAATATAATCACTCAATTAATCATTTAACAATCAAGATTACATTTTAAGCCAAACTACTCAATCCACACCTATCCACAACTCTGTGTTGTCCCTGTAAGGACTTATATGGTACCTCTGTAAAGGTAGACTCGCATGGCACCACCCAAAGGTAGCCCAATATCTAACTCATTGTGACTTGATGGACCTACCCTCTAGGCAGCCATATACTAAGTCATTCATGACCTGATGGACCTACCCTCTAGGTAGCCATATACTACGTCAGCCATTATGACACAGAGGGGACCAGGATCTGAGCTAGAAGGCATATAGATTATGTGATAGTCATAGTCACTTTATAATTGCAATATGAACATCCAAACAGTTTAGTTGCATTCAATGCGATTAAACATCCGGGACTCCATCGGAAAACCTAAGCGGTTATTCATAACTAACCACATACCTTTGCCATGTAGATCATTCAATCATACTTCAAGCATATTGTCCAAGCAAGCAAGTAAATCAAGCAATCATCATATAATATGCATTATGTAAATTCTAAAGTGTCACTAAACACATTAAATACATTATACCCTACTCGGCCCTAATCTAGGGTTTAGGTTTTGGATAAGGAATAAGGGTATTAACCCTATTTCCATCACATATTTAACATTTGGCGAACCCTAGTTACTAAAACCATCTTTGAGATCACTTAGATCGAATATGTTCATAATCAACATAGCAAATTAAGATATTAATCCCTAATTCCACACATTAAAGATTATCTTCCTTATAGATCCCAAATACCTTTTCATTATTACCATGATTACATTTATTATCATCATGCTCAAAAGGATCAGATAATATCATAAAAGAAAGATTTTTGACATTTTCAATGTCTTAATACCCAAAACTAGGGTTTTCAAGTATTACTCGTTACTTTAATCCTTCTTTGCACTACTTTTTATAATAAGTATCATATTTAGGTCTCAAACATATTTTATTTAGATTCTATGTGTTCTCCTGATCAATTTTCATATATAACTTATTTTCATTCAAGCTACGTAGTAATTTCTACGATTTTTGCAAAATAAAACTAACTGGGCCAATCCCTGGTTGACATGTCACTACAATTATATCCTTTTCACTTAAATCATGAACTGTTTAAGTTTATAATGGAATTACTTCATTGCCCCTCCCATAAAAACTCAGGCTATATAGAGCTCGGGGACAAAACCGTCCAATATAGGGACGGCCTTCTTCTTCCTCGCGGAAGGGCGTCATCCGCGATCCTGGACGGGCCAACAGGGCTCAGGTCCCTTCTCCCAGCCGCCGAGGGACCAAGGTCAAAACCCATTGCCTCCGAATGCCCACCACGCACACGAAGGTACCTCTGGCTTCGCCGGAGGCGTAAAGGTGAGAGCAAAACTGGTCACACTACGGTTGCAGGTACACGGATTGATAGAACTGGAAAGAGAGGCGAGTAGGCATACCTGGACGTTGCTCCAAGGTTGGCAGAGTATCCAGGAGTCCTCGACGGATCTCCTCGCCGTATACCAGACCACAAATCTTCATTCTGCAACTCCGTCTCCATCAAGACCTAAGCATGAGTTAGTCGTGTTGCAGATGTCCTTCACCTGGGTTGTACGCCTCCTCCTGATCCCGCCATGACCCTCCCATGGAGACGAGATCTCCCAAGGACGAACCCTAGGGTCATCGTTAAAGCAGAAAGGGAGAGTCTGGGAAGTTAGGCTGCATGCCATCCATGGTATAGGGTTTGAGGCTCCCTCTATATATATAGTTATATATACATACCTTGCAAGGAAGTCAGCAAGGAAGGGGTTGGACTCATTGTTTCCTTCCCTCACATATACCATTGAGTGTCCACGTGAGTCATGACTTACTAAAGGAAAGATATTAAGCATACACCTTAGCATAACCCCTCTTTCCTTTATTTTTTCTATTAATTATTAAAAGATGTCTTTTTTATTTATTTATAATCCTTGGTTATTAAGGAATCCGAATTTTACCTCTCTTAAGTTCATTGTGCTTGGCCTTTAACCCATTGGCACTAAATTCTATTTTCTTTTAATGGAAATTACTCCCTTTTTAACAAAACCTCATAATCATTCATTATGCATCATATTATCTTCTTATTTGACTTTATTGGAATTTTCTCTTTCCTCTTTCTTCATTGGGGCTCCTTGTACCCCAAGAAACTATATTATTTTGAAATTACTTTTTAAGGATACTTATTATCCTTCTAGATGCATCTATATGCATTATTTTACATTATCTTGTTTATTTGTTATTAAAATAATTCTTTTTGGAGGATTTCTCTTTATTTCTCTTTTATTTTCCTCATGGGTATTCCTTTTATCATTAGGAATCCTTGGAACACGAAATTCCACAAAGGATCTCCTAATTACACATTTTCCCACTTATTTTCAACATTTTAACATTATTTTCAATCTCTTTCTTATTAAAGAAATACTTAATTAAACTTTTCTTTTCCTTTTCTTTGCTACTTTGGACTCCTTGATACCCAAGGTACCCAAGAGTCACGAAATTCTCTTTGGATTTGCCTTCTAGAGGTTTCCACATTATTCTTTTCTCAAATATTCAATTATTAATTTACTAATTGAATTTTCTTTGTTATTTGGGCCCAATAGCCAATAAAGCCCACAACACAGACATCAAGGCTATTGTAAACAAAATCCATGTATTCAAAACAAATTATACCATTCTTTTTTCAATTATCCTTAATATGAGAAATTGCGTTTCTCACCAATTGAACCCAAAAATTGGGGTTGTAACATCCTTCCCCTCTTATAGGAATTTTGTCCTCAAAATTCAAACAAGCAAACAAACAATTCAGGACAAGATTTTTCCATGTCCATCATTGGCTCCTATGTGCCTTTACCCTAGCCATGGCACTTCCAAAGAACCTTTATCATCACTTATTCTTTTCTCTGAGTTCTTTCACTCTGGCGTCTATAAACTGCACAGGTGACTCAGGTCATTTCAGCCTCCCTTGGGGCTCACTAGGTTCATTGCTCAGCACATGGTCAGGGTACCTCACATAGTGCTCTAAACTGGACACATGGAACTCATCACACATTACTTTATCCTGAGGGGTAAGGTCAAACTTAACCTTCTCCACCAAACCATATCAAAAGAGCCCATGCATCGGGGACTCAGCTCTCTTAGCTATAACTTAGAGGGGTCGGATTTTCACATATTCTTCCACAGTAACTTGTATGTCAGTCTACTTTGCATCTTCTCACGACTCTCATCGTCTCTAGGCTCCTTTCAGCCCTTGCACATTCAAAGTGTCTTCATCTACACGCACGGTGATCCCTTTTCTAACCATCATGTGGCCCTTTTCTAACCATCATGTGGTCCTTTCACCAACATCACCTTACTGAAGTGGTGACCGACACAACCTCCCTTACAGAGTTTCTTATAAAACCTGATATCGGCTATGGTGGTCATTGTCACATCTTTCATAGGATAAGAATTGTCTCTAGATATCACCCTGAATGAGCACACATGCCCTCATCAGACCCTTTAGTCTGGATCATACTAACCATAGTTAGGGGTGATAAACTATACTAACATTGAGTTCTTCATGTACCTACTTCCACTTTATGGAAGTGAACCTCTAGGTCAAACTCAAGATCCTTTGAACTCACATTGTGGTGTAGTTGGACCATCTCTCTCATGGATAGTTCAACCAGATCTTTCCCTTAACATAACTCTTTCTTTCTCATGTCATCTAGGTAAGGCAACTTACCATAACCCATATTGCATATCGACCTTCCTTGGTCTCGGGGAGACCTATCACAACATCTGTGGGGTTGAGCTCCCATTCCCTCTCAGGGACTCTTTTGTCCTCTATATCGATACACCGGGTTATTGGGGTTCGTTCTTTACCTCCTGGCTTGCATGGCCATAAACCACATGCGACTTCATCTTAAGCATCCAAAGTGCTATTGCCATTTTCCACGGTGTATGGTGATCTTCAATCATGATTTCCTGTATGTCAGGATTCCTCAAGATCGATTCCTCCGAAACCCTAAACCACTCTAGTCGGGGTTTCATCACCTTCTTAAAGAAGTGCATATGCGGTTCTACCACTATCCTTTCATTGCATCAAAGACTAGACTGGCTAACCAAACAACCATTAACTTTTCAATGTATCTTGTTACATCTGAGTGTTATCCAAACACCTCTCCTTTTCGAACTTAGGGTTAGCCAAACAACCTCTTCTAGCTTCTAGTCCAACAAGTCAGTTGTATCTCAACCAGAGCATCCATTACCACTTCACATTCTTAGGTATTAGGTAACGTTGAAAACATACACTTCCATGTATTTCACTTATCATCTCACCTCAAACTCTATGTCTATCTTCAAATAAGAACACTCTCTCAACATCATGGTGATCAAACTCAACCTGGTATAACTTGTAAGTTCCACATAGCTCATGATAAAAACATCCTCATAAGGTGACTACCTCATTCCTCTTAGTGTTTGCAAACCATCCATGTATCATTCACTTTACCAGGGTAGGTTATCTTCTCTATCCCCATTTCTCGTGGCAACGTTCCAACCTACATCATCTCTTATCCTTGGTGTATGGCATGCGTAATGTCCTATCTCTCACCCCCATAACAAAAGGAAATAAGCATTTGGCTGCAGTCCAAATACAGAGTTCTTCCTGTTCTAAGAGTAGAGATGGTACATCCCACCTTGTTAGTACACCTTTAAATCTAAGTTGCAACGTGCCACATATGTCTCTACATCACAGACATCATGATATCAAACTAGCCTTGAACCTACTAAGGTTTATATCCTTGGTCATCTCCTCTAGGTCTATAGGGTACCGGCTCTTTTGGGGTCATCCCTCTTCCCTCATGCATCAAGAGAGTGCCCTACTTGTCTACCCTTTGGGTCCCATGAGTTCATGAAGGTGATCAATCTCCTAACCCATGGCCCTCAGACAATGATAGTTGTTACCTCCTGACCCTATGGTGATGTGCAACTAGGGAATTAGGCAACTCCTACTTTTATCAGTCTTATCCCTACCTGACCCTAGGATAGACTTAGGATCCTCCATTATAATACATGTTCACTTAGAACCTTACCCAAGTCTTCATCATCTCTCTCTCTGCATTCATGGGCTGGCTTTCATCCTTTCATTGGGATTATGGCAACCTGCCTTCCTTGGTCAAGCCCCATACCAGTTACCTCCATGGTAACACATCCTCATTCACTTAGAGATGGGTATCTATGGGCCTATAGGTTCATTCTCATACCATGTATTTTCCACTTAGCTTCTCAAGATCATGTGAGACCTCTGTAGGTTACCTTAAACTAACCAAACTGATATGCACCCTACCAAAGGGGTCCCTCTCTCAGGATGGGAGGAAAACTATCTCTTAACGACAAGGCCACAAAAGCTCTTAGGTCCAGGGTTTACATCCACATGAGCCTACTTAACCCTGGAAAGCTATTAAGGCACAAGCAGATCACCTACTGTACCATGCTAGGTCATCTGGGTTCTCATTCTTCAACATTAGATCAAGGTCATACCTTTCTTTATCATCAACCTAACTGTGAGGGGTTCATCAAACATACCTTAAACTTAAGGGGCTTCCCTTTTCCTCTATACATGAGGAGTACCATGCTCTCTTCTATAGGAACTCAACTCTCATCATGAGCATCAGGTATACCACTTCCCCTCTTAGGTCTGGGACCCTAGGTTCACTTGTAGGTGTCCAACCGCATGCTCTATCTCTTAACTACGAACCAAGCATGCAAAAGGCATGACATGCACTCCTTGTCATCCTTCAACTCGAGCAACACTTAGAGTTGGGTCCTTCTAAAGGCAACTAAGATATTATCAACTTCTAGGGATCGATCATGAGGCAACCACTACCATCCATTGTTCCTCATATCTCAGGGTTTTAGGCTTCCAACCTTCTTGCTGGCTTCCCTATTCTCTCTAGAGCTAACCCTACATCCAACCTCACCATTAGAGGTTCCCTCTCCAAGAAGGATCAACCTTAAAAGCATGCCCTACATGGGTAAAGCCTAGGTTCAAACTTATGTTTGCTCAAGATCATCCATAACCCTTTGTGCTCCGTCATGATTCCTTATCCAGGGTTTCATCCTAGGTGCCAGCTATACCCTACTTGCACAAGCCCATAGGGTTTCTAAGGTCCTTCACTAACGTCATCATCTAAGGAGCTATCATTTACCCTAACATGCACGACCCTTCCCAGGGTTGGGTTGCCAAAGGTGCTAGGTCACCCATGGATCATATGGCATCCCAAAGGCATGTCCTTTCAAACACTTGGTCCAACTCATCCCTCTCTAACCTTCACTTAGGGTTAGGGTTAGCATCATCCTCAGAGGATGTGCTAGGTCTCTAATTGCAATGGAGATCTCTATCTCCAAGACTAACTCATCCTCCTGAAAAGAAGGTCTAGCCTCGGGTCTCTTCTGAGGACATGACAACTTATGTCATACGACCTAAGCATGTATCTATTCTTTAATTTGCGCTTAATCTATTAAGCTTATGTCCATGACATCTTATTTACATGCTTTTCATTAATTTGGTGGAGGATTCCTTAAACCTTATTAACCTTACCCATACCTCAAGAGGGTGAGGGGAAGAGAGAGAAAACCCTAATCCTTATGGTCCTTAACAGAATTTGTGATGAGAAGGGATGAATAAGATGAGAGAGTCCTAAAGGTATCTTATTTCGATTCATACCCTAAGACTTTGGCCAGGCAGTCACACGGATCTGGGAGTCCTCGTATTTCGACAAGCGGTGCAGAGGAAAATATTGCCAGGCCCCGGTCGTGATCCTTTTCTAGACACCTCCGTCTTTCGTATAATCCTCTAATAACTCCCTTGGGTTCTATGGAGTTTGTAAAATTTAATAATTATTAATGGTTAAATGAGGAACCTACGCTCTGATACCAAATGTTACGACCTCACCTTTCGGTAACCCCCCAATTAAGGGAGACCAAGAGGCTGAAGCCGCACCCATAAATTATGGATCAAAGGTTCGACATATAACCAAAAACAATTATTAAATTCTAACAGACTATACTAAAATGTGGTAATAAAAATTTTGCATACTTTTGAAAAGTTTGGAATAAACTAAACTTCTAACCACATCTGAACTATTCTAACTAATTCCTCCTTGTTCTTTAATTCTTGAATTCACAATGTGTCACTTTACTGTTTGTACTTTTGAGAGTTGTACCTAAAACGCCGACAAACAAAACGACGGTCAGCCGAAGCTGGTATGTGGAGGAAACAGATAATGTTCAACTATGTTAACAATATAATCACTCAATTAATCATTTAACAATCAAGATTACATTTTAAGCCAAACTACTCAATCCACACCTATCCAAAACTCTGTGTTGTCCCTGTAAGGACTTATATGGTACCTCTGTAAAGGTAGAGTCGCATGGCACCACCCAAAGGTAGCCCAATATCTAACTCACTGTGACTTGATAGACCTACCCTCTAGGCAGCCATATACTAAGTCATTCATGACCTGATGGACCTACCCTCTAGGTAGCCATATACTAGGTCAGCCATTACGACACAGAGGGGACCAGGATCTGAGCTAGAAGGCATATACATTATGTGATAGTCATAGTCACTTTATAATTGCAATATGAACATCCAAACAATTTAGTTGCATTCAATGCGATTAAACATCCGGGAATCCATCGGAAAACCGAAGCGGTTATTCATAACTAACCACATACCTTTTCCATGCAGATCATTCAATCATACTTCAAGCATATTGTCTAAGCAAGCAAGTAAATCAAGCAATCATCATATAATCTGCATTATGTAAATTCTAAAGTGTCACTAAACACATTAAATACATTATACCCTACTCGGCCCTAATCTAGGGTTTAGGTTTTGGATAAGGAATAAGGGTATTAACCCTATTTCCATCACATATTTAACATTTGGTGAACCCTAGTTACTAAAACCATCTTTGAGATCACTTAGATCGAATATGTTCATAATCAACATAGAAAATTAAGATCTTTAGCCCTAATTCCACACATTAAAGATTATCTTCCTTATAGATCCCAAATACCTTGTCATTATTACCATGATTACATTTATTATCATCATGCTCAAAAGGATCAGATAATATCATAAAAGAAAGACTTTTGACATTTTCAATGTCTTAATACCCAAAACTAGGGTTTTCAAGTATTACTCATTACTTTAATCCTTCTTTGCACTACGTTTTTTAATAGGGATCATATTTAGGTCTCAAACATATTTTATTTAGATTCTATGTGTTTTCCTGATCAATTTTCATATATAACTAATTTTCATTCGAGCTACGTAGTAATTTCTACGATTTTTGCAAAATAAAACTAACTGGGCCAATCCCCGGTTGACACGTCACTACAACTATATCCTTTTCACTTAAATCGCGAACTGTTTAAGTTTATAACAGAATTACTTCATTTCCCCTCCCATAAAAACTCGGGCTATAGAGAGCTCGGGGACAAAACCGTCCAATACAGGGACGGCCTTCTTCTTCCTCGCAGAAGGGCATCGTCCGCGATCCTGGACGGGCCAACAGGGCTCATGTCCCTTCTCCCGGCTGCCGAGGGACCAAGGCCAAAACCCATTGCCTCCGACTTCCCACCACACACACGAAGGTACCTCTGGCTTCGCCGGAGGTGTAAAGGTGAGAGCAAAAACGGTCACACTACGGTTGCAGGTACACGGATTGACAGAACTGGAAGGAGAGGCGAGTAGGGTTGTAAATGGGTACGGGTAGACCCGCGGACCCGCAAATCCAGACCCTTAAAAAATCCATCATGGGTCTAATTTTTTATACCCGCATACCCTTGGACCCGCATATAAGCGGGTCCAATAATGGGTATGCTTGGACCCAGACCCGCTAGACCCGTATACCCGCTATACATAACTAACTACTAAAATAATGTGTTATATATATCATACTTTACTAGTCTAAATAACATAATTATTGAGATTATATCCTACTCTAACCACAATAAGGTTGAGACTAGTCATATAATTAAGAATTAACTATTCTAGTTACAATAATGAACATCATATGTAAACCTAAAATCAAAATGTCTACTAATTTACATTACTTTCTACATAAATTAATTGTTATGATCATGACTACAAATATGTAAACAATTACTCAATTAATGTTATTGTGTAGAATACAACATTGTCTAATATAACTATTACATGTTAATATACTATATGATAACAATATCTTGTTGTGTTAAATATATATATCAGAGTCATTTCTCTTACATAAGAATATGATGTTTTATAGAACCTCTTACCCACATACCCGCACCGCATACCCGCTATTATTGCGGGTACGGGTATGGTGCGGGTCCGGATTTTATATTATGCGGGTCTAGAACTGGAACCGGACCCGCTAAATTAGATGGGTATGGGTATGGGTATGGCCAGACTCGCACCGTACCCACACCGTTTACACCCCTAGAGGCGAGTAGGCATACCTGCATGTTGCTCCAAGGTCGGCGGAGTATCCAGGAGTCCTCGACGGATCTCCTCGTCGTATACCAGACCGCAAATCTTCATTCTACAACTCTGTCCCCATCAAGACCTAAGCATGAGTTAGTCGTACTGCATATGTCCTTCACCTGGGTTGTACGCCTCCTCCTGATCCCGCCATGGCCCTCCCATGGAGATGAGATCTCCCAAGGACGAACCCTAGGGTCATAGTTAAAGCAGTAAGGGAGAGGCTGGGAAGTTAGGCTGTGTGCCATCCATGGTATAGGGTTTGAGACTCCCTCTATATATATAGTTATATATACATACCTTGCAAGGAAGTCAGCAAGGAAGGCGTTGGACTCGTTGTTTCCTTCCCTCACATCTACCATTGAGTGTCCACATGAGTCATGACTTACTAAAGGAAAGATATTAACCATACACCTTAGCATAACCCCTCTTTCCTTTATTTTTTTCTTTTAATTATTAAAAGATGACTTTTTTATTTATTTATAATCCTTGGTTATTAAGGAATCCGAATTTTACCTCTCTTAAGTTCATTGTGCTTGGCTTTTAACCCATTGGCACTAAATTCTATTTTATTTTAATGGAAATTACTCCCTTTTTAACAAAACCTCATAATCATTCATTATGCATCATATTATCTTCTTATTTGACTTTATTGGTATTTTATCTTTCCTCTTTCTTCATTGGGGCTCCTTGTACCCCAAGAAACTATATTATTTTGAAATTACTTTTTAAGGATACTTATTATCCTTCTAGATGCATCTATATGCATTATTTTACATTGTCTTGTTTATTTGTTATTAAAATAATTCTTTTTGGAGGATTTCTCTTTATTTCTCTTTTACTTTCCTCATGGGTATTCCTTTTATCATTAGGAATCCTTGGAACACGAAATTCCACAAAGGATCTCCTAATTACACCTTTTCCCACTTATTTCCAACATTTTAACATTATTTTCAATCTCTTTCTTATTAAAGAAATACTTAATTAAACTTTTCTTTTCTTATTGCCTTTTCTTTGCAACTTTGGACTCCTTGGTACCCAAGGTACCTAAGAGGCACGAAATTCTCTTTGGATTTGCCTTCTAGAGGTTTCCACATTATTCTTTTCTCAAATATTCAATTATTCATTTACTAATTGAATTTTCTTTGTTATTTGGGCCCAATAGACAATAAAGCCCACAACACAGACATCAAGGCTATTGTAAACAAAATCCATGTATTCAAAACAAATTATACCATTCTTTGTTCAATTATCCTTAATATGAGAAATTGCATTTCTCACCAATTGAACCCAAAAATTGGGGTTGTAACAGATGGTTACCATGAGTCAGAGGATGAGGTAGTCTGTTACCATGGTAGGATGGTAGTACCTCATGCCAATGACTTAAGAAAGATAGTTATGGAGGAAGCTCATTCATCCATGTATGCAATGCATCCAGGGAGTACTAAAATGTATCATAACTTAAAAGATATGTATGGGTGGTCAAGTTTGAAGAAGGATGTAGCTGAGTTTGTTATGTGGTGTCAAGTGTGTCAACAAGTTAAAGCTAAAAACCATAAGCCTGCAGGAACATTGCAACCCTTACCTATACCGTAGTGGATATGGGATCACATGACAATGGATTTTGTGGTTGGTCTACCCAGAATAGCCAAAAGTCATGATTCCATTTGTGTGATAGTTGATAGGTTGACTAAGTCATCACATTTTCTTCCTGTTAGAACAATCTATACTATTGAAAAACTTGCACAGATCTATATAGATGAGATAGTACGGTTGCACGGAGTTCCAGCCACAATTGTGTCTGATAGAGGTCCCCAGTTTATAAGTCATTTTTGGAAACAACTACATAAAGCCTTGGGTACGCAGTTAAAGTTTAGCACATTTTTTCACCCTCAGACAGATGGACAATCTAAAAGGACTATACAGACTTTGGAGAACTTTCTTAGGGCATGTGTTATTCAGTTTATAGGAAGTTGGGACTTACACTTGAGCTTAATAGAGTTTGCCTACAACAATAGTAATCAGAAAAGTATTAATATGGCACCATATGAAGCATTATATGGTAGACGTTGTAAATCTCTGTTATGTTGGTATGAGACAGGAGAATACCAATTTCTAGGTCCTAAATTAGTGCAACAGATGTGACAACTGGATTACAAATCAAACCATCACCAGTAATAATCGTAGAATAACCATAAGAAGCGGAGTTAACAAAAATCACTAAGAATAAAAACTATTTTGCACATAGATCCTTTTCTAGGAAACTCTTACAAAAAGAACCAAAACTTTATATACGTGTGGCTCACATCATACATACATTGTACCGTCTCAGCTCGAGGATAACAAGAACCAATTTCTTTACTTAAACATATACAACAGCAACATAAAGCTTTGAGGTAATCAAACCAAAATCTCATCTTGTTCATAAAACCACTAATAACTATCTCCCAAGGACATGAGAGTACAGAGATGACACATTGGACTTCTATCTACAAGACACGACAGACAGTACACTCAACATGAGCTACTACTGTTGTCCCTACTGATGTGGTCCTCCCTCTGTAGTTCGGTTTCTATTTTCTCGTCCGCATCCACCTAAAAATTGTGGATCCCACGGGGTGAGACTATTGTCCCAGCGAGAGATATAACTCTCTACCAAAAATATTATTATCACAAGAAATAGAATAAAACTTAGAAGAGGATACTTTACGTAATTAATAGGTTTATTCTCATTATAAAGCATTAACATAAATAACAAAGTTATAATTCAACTATTTTCTTTATAAGGAATATGAAGAACATGTATAACATCTATCTACTAAGATGTATAAAGGTAATAAGGCATCAAGCAATGTTTTCCGTATTTGATCCTTAAGCAAATACACTACATGGTTGATTACATGTTTACATTCAAACTTATGCACAGAGGAGATGAGGTATACCGCTCATGCTCCAACCGACCATGACTACGTTAAGCATTGGTACCATACAAGGTCAGTGGCAGAGCCGACTGTCATGACCTCACCAATCTCGGTCAGTCCGAGATAAATGGTAGGACCGCTTGTGTCAACTACAATTAGCTTTTCCAGGGTATAGCGGCATCTTTGCTATAGAGTTACAGCTGCAACATGTACTCTCTTTGGGAGAAGACCACTGAGCTTTCCCGGATTATTTGTCATCAAGAAGACCATTGAGCGATCATGGTTTAGTTTCATCAGGAAGACCACTAAGCGATCCTGGTTTAGTTGGGGAGTCCACGGAGCACCCATGTTTAGTTGGGGAGTCCACTGAGCACCCCAGTATAATAATCACATATTCAAAAATATGCATACCAAATTAGACGCATTTCACCATTCAGCAAATTCTGACACTGAATGGATCTATGGTTTGGGCAACTACATGATAACATTTAACTTGATTTATTAAGTATATTATAGTATCTTTTAGCCTCAACCAAGTTGCAAGAAAGAATTATATCATATGCTATAAAGAAATGTGTAATGTGTCTATCAAGTACTTTCATGATTCTTTGGGACACATATAACACTTAGGATCTCAATATCTTATCATCATCATGCTTGGGTATTCAAACCCTTGGTTCATCACTGAGTATTGTCACCACTTAGCAGGTAACCATTACCTCTAGGTCATCATCATGCTCATTAAACATCTTGTCACCTCTCACTAGGCAACAACTATCTTTTAAGACATCAAATTATATAAACATTATACTTATTGTACAAATAATTCACATAGCTCACAAATCCCATTAAATAACTTGTCACCTCTCACTAGGAAACAACTATTCACATGTCTTACAAGGCCCATTAAACATCTTGTCACCTATCACTAGGCAACAACTATTCACATGGCTCACAAGGCCCATTAAACATCTTGTCACCTCTTACTAGGAAACAAATATCTTTTTAGGTCATCAGACCACATAAACATTATTCTTATTACACAAGTATTTAATATGTCTCACAAGGCCTATGCAATAAGGGAAATACAACCACCCATTATTAGGGTTAGGGTTTCCCTTTATAGGCGAATAGGGTTTGAAGTTCATATTATCAATCCAAACCCTAATTCATTGTTCCACCCATCTAGGAGAATACAAAGATTCCATAAGTATTCAATCATACTTATTTATTCTCATTATTTATCATTAGATGATTACCAACACCAAGTATGAGTGTCTCTCTCATCCTTACTAGGATATTGATTACATCATACTTTAATATCTTGGCTTAACCCCTTTCTCAAGGCATGTTAGCCTACACTTATCAAAGTGCATTAAACTCATTACCTCTTAATATAACAATTGACATGACACACTTTATGTGTTACTCATCCAAGTATATTGGATTTGAGGTGCATCAAGGTGTATCAACCTTGAAGTGTTGGATGTGATATTTATCATGCCTTGGTGTATCACTTCCCTCATCACTTTTATCTTACTTAAGTTCATCAACTTATCTTATATTAGGGTATTTCTCATACAAATACTTTATGCACTAACTCATCACTTTTACCCTGTAGTGTATTGGCCATAAGTCACACATTTGAATTACCCAACTATCATCAAGTGATATGAACTCATCTCAAGTTAAGGCATTGAACATTATCAAATACTTTAGGTGTTTCACCTAACAAAGTATTAGGCACACCATTACTTGGTATTACACTCATCACTCCTAAGAGTGTCTTGCCCTCACCCTTACAAGGTGTACCGGGTTGAATCATGTATCCCAAGTTGAACACATGTATTGGGTTAGGTGTATGTCAAGCTAGGCATCATCATATCCCTCACCACTTACCCATTAAAGTATCAACTTTACCAATCATATGGTGTATCACCTTCACCATATATGGGTATAACATCCTTTCCTCACTTGGAGATATTGGACACATCATATTTTATTAAATTGGCTCCGTCCTCCTGTTAAGGTACATAATGAAATTGCATTAAACTCATACCCTTTTTATGTTGCATTTAACATAACACACAACATGTATCACTTAGTTAAATATATTGGATTGAAGCATACCTACCATATCGGGCATCATGGTGTATATATGCTATCATATTTTGATTGATATACAACCTTGATATCATGTCGTGTATCTATGTCAGACATGCGGTGTAACCACATCATCATATCATGTAGGGTATATTCCCCAACACCATAACATGTATCTATCTCGAATTGGCTATCACTTAGTTCTTATCCTCTCAAGTTAACCTCATACCATGTATGGGCTAGATGGTTGACCTCATATCGGGTATAAGAGTATATTTCATACCATATCGTACACAAAGTGTGCACCATATTGGGCATAGGGTAAATGCTTCATGATAGTATCATTTTAGTAGTCTATACACCATGCCATATCGGGTCACCATGTTGGATCCTCATATTGGGTTCCTATGTTGGGTCTTCATATCGTGTTAGCATATTGACTAACATATCGAGTATATTGGACAAACCATTATGCTCATATTATTTTCATTCCTTTCCAAGAATGAATTGTATCATATGATTGGATAACAAGCTAGGTATCTAGTTGAGCTCTTCAACCCATCACAAAGTGATAGGGGTATGTCGGGTTTCAAAGGAAATTCACGTTGGGTTTCACTTCTTCATCTAGGGTTTTAACCATATCGAGTAGAGTGTACCATATTGTGTAAAAGGTATGAACTTGATCTCATATCGTTCACAAGGTACAAGTAGTTACTACTCCTATCGTTCATGAGATCTCACTCATATCGTTCATGTGGTATCACTCACCACCATATCGAGCTACCCTTCATCTTGGGTCTCATATCGAGTTTAAGGTACTTCAACCCTATATCAAGTTGTACCATGATGATGTCATCATCATTACCCTCACGACCTTTGTCTTGCTTTTCTACTTCATGGAAAACAGACCTAATAACTTATTGGGACTTAAAGGAACATCAATTAATCAAAGGAATTTGAAATTGAAAGTAGTTCAACAAGTTAAACAATATTGAAAGTGAATAATAACATAGTTGGGTTCAAGTTATATAACCCACCTCAAGAAAAACTTCCAAGCTTCAATCTCCAAATCTTCACATTCCCAAGTTGAAGATGAGCTTATCCAAGGTCCAAGGCTTGAGCTTCTTTAGCACTTGTACGATATCTTTACTCCTTGTGGTCGATATCGCCTTGCTAGGTTGATATCACCTTGCTTGGTCGATACCAAGCTCTTAACTCAACACTCCTACTACTTATGTATGATACTAGAATGGTATGCACGATATCTAAGGAAAAATATGGTATCAAGATCCGAAAATTCTACTAATATGTGAAGAGAAGGGTATTTATACTTGTGGTTTATGAAAAAGAGTGTAAGAGGTGTCATTACCTTAAGCTACTAAGTGCCACATGGCCATGCATGGATTGACACATGTATTTACATGCATACCATCTTTATCTTTCCATGCATAAATAAAAACTTAAGGATAATTCAAAGGATAAGGGTCGTCCCTTTAGTTATCTTCTAGGGCAAGTTACTTCCACTCACTTTATTTTTTTCTGGTCAACCCAGCATGCCTCTTTCATTAGCTACCAAAAGGAGTATATACAGTGCCTATGGGAGAGTCCCAAGACAAAGGAACAAGGAAAGAAAAAACCAAAAACAAACCTAAGAAGAAAAGAGGGGGGAACAACTATCTGTACAACATTAGTTGTGAATGCTATCGGTATCTATCTTCACTGAACTCCAGAGATCGTCTGGATTCTTCTTTGAACCACCAAAAATTCTTGCATTTCTTTCAGTCCAGATCTTATGAAGAATCAAGCCAGCTGCAGTCTTTGCCTCTCCATGCATCAAAATAAGACCATCAAGCCGCAAAGGAATTCTGCCATACTTGGATTTATACAGGTTCCAAACTTCAGCACTGTACGGGAAATTAAAAAACAAATGGTCCCCATCTTCTTCATATGCCTTATAGAGCACACATCTATAAGCCAAGGAAAATCTGACTCTCCTTAGTAATCACAAGTAGGAATTCTGTACAGAAAACGCTTCCACAAAAAACAAGAACAGCTTCTCGACAGTTTACTCTTCCAAATCCAACTAGACCATTTAGTCTTAGGATACTTCCTTCCGATAATCTCCCATCCATCCTTCAATTTAAAGTTTCTCCTCTGCTTGAACATAACAGAATCCTCCTCATCATTAAGAGGTTCCAAACCAGCAATCATACTACGAATAGAGTTAACCCCCTGACCTCTGGAAGTAACCAATGCTTGTTCAGAACACAAGAAGAAATGGAGCAGTATAGACCCTTCCCAAAACGAAGGATCATCTTATTTTCACAAGTATCAATCAAGGATTTCTTATTCGGAAGCCACGGATCAGTCCAGAATTTAAAGCAATCACCATTGCCGATCTTGAAATCAATATTTGCTTTAAGCAAGTCTCTGATCCCAATCAACTTCCTCCACATCCAAGAAGATTTAGAATTGCAGCTAACAGACCAAATAGAATCCTTCTTAATATAACGTTCATGCACCCATTTAACCCAAAGGGAATCCTTCTTACAGGAAATATTCCATAAATTTCTCAGAAGGCCCGCCTTAGACCAATCATGCACCAGCCGAATCCCCAAGCCACCCTCATCTTTGGGCCTACATATGGAATCCCAGGACACAGTATGAAGATGCTTTTGATTAGACGAATCATTCCATATAAAATCCCTCATATGCTTTTCAATCTCAAGAGTCACAGCCTTAGGGAGAGGAAAAGCTGAAGACCAGAAGATATGATAACTAGAGAATGTGGAAATCACCAATTCAACCCGACCTGCATATGAAAGCAGCCTACCTTTCCACGAATCAAGCTTCCTCTTAATTCTGTCAGTAATAGGAGAACACATGGACTTAGTCAACCGTCCTGTGAATAAAGGCAAGCCAAGATATCAAACAGGTAAGTCGGTATTTTGAATATTCAAACACCTGGAGATATCCTCCACAGCCATGCAACTTCTGCTAAGAAACAGCTGACTTTTCATATTATTGAGACTCAAGCCAGACACATTACAAAAAGTATTCAGCACTGTCTTAATATTATTTGCATTCTCAACATCAGCTTTCTAGAAAATGAGAAGGTTGTACGCAAAAACAATATGTGAGACCCAAAAACAATCAGAGGCTTTGGGGGGGTTAACAAAATTGTTGGCAACTGAATCATCCAAGATAGCAGAAAATACTTGCATGGCGATGACGAAGAGATAGGGGGCAAGTGGTTCCCCTTGATGCACCCCATTAGAAGCCTCAAAGGAGCAAGAAGGGGAACCATTAATAAGCACTTGAAAGGAAGCAGTATTGAAACACACCTCAATCCATGAGAGCCAACAAGGAGGGAAGCCCATTCTTGACATGAGGAACAGAATATAATCTCTCCTAATAGTATCATATGCTTTCAATATATCAGCCTTCACACATAGAGTAGCGGTACCATTAGGAGAAGGGAAGGTACTAAGCAGTTCATTAGCCAAAAGAATAGCATCGCTAATAGTTCTGCCTTTAATAAAAGCAAACTGATTCCTACTGATCAGAACAGGGAGAATATCTCTCAACCTGTTAGCTAAGATCTTAGTGATGATCTTAAACATCACATTGCAAAGAGAAATAGGCCGGAAATCCTTCAGATTGTTAGCACCTTGAATCTTCAGAATGAGAGTAATGAAAGACCTATTACATTCTTTCAACAACTTACCAGAATCAAAGAAGCTCAAAATAGCTTTAATAATATCCTGCCCAATGATAGGCCAACAAGTTTTGAAGAAAGTCCCATTAAAACCATCAGGACCAGGAGCCTTATCTCCATTCATGCAATTAATAGCCTCTTCAACTTCATCTTTGGTAACCCACTTACTTAGACTTTGAACATGTACAGAATCAAGCCTTGGTAATTCCCAAGAATCCTTCCAATGCACCTCCCAAGATGGTGAAGAGTTAAAAAGAGTCTTATAATAACTCACCACATGGTTAGAGATAGCATCAGGTTCTTTAATAACATTATCACCATCCTGCAAAACATGAATGCTATTGTGGATCCTTCTAGTCTTCAGAGTAGCATAGAAATATGCAGTATTCCTATCACCTTCCTTCAGCCAAATGGCTCTAGATTTCTGTCTTAGGAACCTTTCTTCATCTAAGAGAGCTTTTCTAAGGTCTTCCCTCATCTTGACCAAAGAAATCTGCAAATTAGTATTTTCTATATTAGCATCAACTTCCATCTGAAGGACAATGGCTTTAGCTTCAATCTCTTTAACTTTTGAAGAGAAATTTCCAACACGATCTCTATTCCAGTTCAGAAGAGCCTCCTTCATAGCAGCAAACTTCCTGTAGACTCTGTACATTAGAGCTCCTTCAGGCGACAGACCATCCCAAGCCCTTTTCACAACATCAAGAAAGTCAGGCTGACTAATCCACTTATTAATAAACCGAAAAGGAGTATACTTTCTTCTATAAGGGAGCATATGAATAATGAGAACTCAATGATCACTGATCATATTCGTCACAACCTAACCCCACATAGAAGGAAAAATATTGAGGAAGTTAATGTTATAGAAGGCTCTATCAATTTTAGAGAAGGTACTCAAGCCTTTCTTACTATGGCTATCCCATGTAAAAAATGGACCCTTAGTAGTGATTTCTACTAAACCAGTGCTTTCGAAAGAATTGTTAAAGTCCAGCATACTCCTACTAGAGGGGGGTTGTTTGCCCAACCTTTCATTAGGAAAATGAACTGCATTGAAATCACCAAGAATGCACCATGAGCTAGAGAGAATGGAAGATGAAATTTTATTAAGATCATCCCACATATTCGACCTTTCAGCATCATCATTTGAGCCATAGATAGCTGACATAAAGAAAACCAAATTACTATTCTCAATAACCAATTTGCAATGGATCAGTTGATCACTTTCTAAAACCTTATGGACCTCCAGATCAATATCCATCCACATGATAATAATGCGAGTATAAGAGTAGAAGTTCTCATTAGCAAGATACTTTGCACCAGGCCAAACCATGTTCACAACATCATCCAAATCTTTCTTGTTCACCCTCGACTCCAGAAGGATATAAACGTCAGCTTTGAGTCTCATTATTTCTTTATGAATGCGAGAGAGTTTATTATGAATTCCTCTCACATTCCAAGCAAAAACAGAGAGAGTTCTATCCATAAGGAACAGAGGGGACCTCCCTTCCCTTGTTTCCTTCCACGTTGATTCCATCCAGCAAGATACCATTCCCATCATTCAGACTATTCAGTAGTGTAAATCTGTTTGGGGATAATTGAATATGCTTCGCTGAAGACACAAACTTTGCTTGAACTCTAGGAGGGGATTTTGACTTCCTCCTGTTCACCTCCCACTCTGGAGATGCTTCTGGAGTAATCACTGGCGAGATCATAGGAATAGGATTTAACACTTGCAAACTAGCATAACCTGCTTCCATAATATTGCTACTCCCATCCATCCGCATTCCATCAATAATCACCACTGCAGTAGTTATACTACCTACCCCATCCGCATTAAGGATCATCTCCTCCACTGCGTCACTGAATACTTATGGTTCCTCCTCAGACGTCTGAGTACTGACCTTCTTCGGCACCCAAATATTTTTAGCCGATCACAGACCTCCTGTTACCATGCCCCCTGGTGGTTTCTCTTTCCCAACACACAAGCCCGACTCATGCCCAAACATTCCACAGGAACTGCATGTGCTCGGCTTCCACTCGTATTCAAAATAGATTCGATCAATTTGACCATCGTCACTCTGAATCTCAAGCTCATCTGGAAAGGAAAAGCTAGCATCGACTAAGACCTGCAGTCTTGCATATTCCAATCGAGTAAGGTCGGCAGTTAGCTGATCAGTACACAATGGCTTCCCAAGGTAGGAGCCAATATTCATGAACATCTCGTCATCCCAAAGTTCCAGAGGAAGCCCATGTATCTTAAGCCATATCAGAATCTCAGCCATTTTAAGCTTCTCCATTGGCTCCCATCGTTCCCACTTCTTGATAATCATCAGTTTTCCAGCGATGAACCAAGGACCTCCGTCCAATGCAGTCACTAGGTCTTCTCCATTCGAGAACAGAATCACAAAGAATCCCTTCCCCCTCGATTTAATTTCCAGAGACCCTTTAACCTTCCATAGCTGAGCAAGGAATCTCACCAGCGACGGCCAGTGTGGTGTTAGTCCAACGATGTATCCCACCGCCGCCCTGCTCCATTTCTATATATTCCTATCCGCTATAGTCTTCGGGTACAGCAGCTTCCCATTCTTCACTTGAACCTCCACCTTCTTATACGTATTTGACGGTAAATCCTTCTTCATAGCCACCAGATCTTCCCAGGAACTAGTCTCTTTTGACACTCCAATCGAACCAAATCTGAGGCCTCCCACCTTTCCCGGGTCTTTGATCTTTGCCACATTCCTTAGATCCACAACATTGCCAGACAACGAGGCCTCCGGCTGATCATAAGCTTTCACCGCATCTTCTCCAGGTGCCACTAGACTCGCATCGTCACTCTCCAAAATTGCCCTTGGGCCTGCCGCGCTCGCCATCGCTACTTCCACTCACTTTATTATTATATTCAACACAACCTTTTCCAAAGAAAAGTTGCAAACCGATACATATGACTTCCTTGATGTGCTTAGCCTATCATGGGAAAAGCCAAGAGTCAACAAACTGATAGGAGACTCCCTCTATGGCTCCTTGGTTGATAGGGACTCCCATTTCAAGTCTACAACTTGATATAGCTCATATAAAGCTTTCAACTATACAACTTCCTTAAGTCTTTTTTATCACCAAGAGTGCTACCACTCTAGGATGATTCAAACATAGTGTATCCTTCTTTCTCTTTCCCCTATATGGTACTAGGAAGGATTAGGGACACTCTAGAAGTGGTAATTTGCACATCACCCATTTATTTTAGATAATTTACAATTTGTACCACAATTGATGCACAAAGCACTTAGCATTATTCAAACAAGTTCTCACTTAGAATTTAGGCTTTCCTCAAGCCACCACTTAGCATCATTTTGTCTCTTATGATTTTAGAACACTTAGGGTACATTCAAAATTTGACATTTGCAATATAACCCCTTATCTTGGGTAAATTGCACTTTACACTCAAACTATCATATAATGTACACATTTTGCAAAATAAGTTCAAACTTGAAAATAAACTTCACAAAGAGTCTTAATTACTTCTCAAAAGATTAGAAAAAGTTTATAAATAACTTATCTAAGCAAAACCTCTAGGGTTAGGTCATAACCCAGGTCAGGGATGTTACAACAGACAACTGAAAAGATTAAAGTAATACAACAACAGTTGAAGGTTGTGCAGGATAGACAAAAGCTGTATGCCGATAAATGTCATAGACCTTTAGAATTCCAATTTGAAGATAGAGTGCATCTCAAGGTCTCTCCTTGGAAAGTTGTTCTCAGATTTGGGTAGAAGGGTAAGTTAGCTCCTAGATTTATGGGACCTTACCCAGTGACAGAACAGATTGGAAAGGAAGCCTATAGGTTGGAGTTGCCACCTGATCTACACAGACTACATCCAGTGTTTCATATATCTATGCTGAGAAAGTGTCATCCTGATACAGAGTTGGTGTTGCAACCTATAGAGGTAGAATTGAATGAATATATATCCTATGTGGAAGGTCCAATGATGATTTTTGACATAAGAATCAAGAAGTTGAAAAAGAAAGACATAGTTCTTGTGAAAGTTCTTTGGCATCACCGTGGCACTAAAAAATCCACATGGGAGATGGAGGAATAAATGAGGAAGTACCCTTCTCTTTTCTCTTGAGATTTTAGGGGCAAAATCCATGTTAGGGTTTGATAATTATAACATCCTTGAATTGGGTTATGGCATAAACCTAGAAGTTTTGACTAAGTAAGTTTATAAAATTGTTTTAATCTTTTGAAAAGTAATTAAGACTCAAGGAAAGTTTAATTTTCAAGTTTGAGCTCATTTGCAAACTGTTTGTGCATTATATGATAGTTTGGGTATAATTTACAGTTTACCCAAGATGAGGGGTTATATTTCAATATGTCACATTTTGAACATGCTTCAAGTGCTTTAGCATCATAAGAGATATAGTTATGCTAAGGGGTGGCTTGCGGAAAGCCTAAGTTCCAAGTTGGAGCTTGTTTGAATAATGTGTGTGCCTTGTGTGCCAGTTTTGGGTCAATTTGCAATTTACCCAAAATGTAGGGTTGATATGCAAATTACCACCTCTAGAGTATCCATACTCTCTCTTAGCATCATCTAGAGGATAGATAAAGAAATAGGCACCATGTTTGAATCATTTTTTGAGTGATGGTATTCTTGGTGATGAAAAGACCAAGAAGAGTTGTATAGTTGAAACTCTAATTGAGTTGTATCGAGTTGTAGAGCTTATATGGGAGTGCCTATCGGCCAAGGATCCATAGAGGAGGTCCCATGTCGTTTTTTCAACTCTTTTCCTTTTCCATGATGGGTTAAGAACCTCAATAAGGTGATGGATATTGGTTTACAACTTTCCTTGGAAAAAGTGTATCAGTTTGTTAATAAAGTGATGTTGAGTTGAAATATCTTGCTCAACAAGATAACTAATGGCCAAAATCTTATCCCTAGATTATCCTCAAGCATTTTTCATGTCAAGATAAATATGTTTTCATGCATGAACATGTGTCAACCATGCATGGACACGTGGCACCTAGTAGTATAAGGTGATGACACCTCTTATACACTCTCTCTCATGAACCTCAACTATATATACCAATCCTTTCACCTACTAGTGAAACTTTTCGAATCTTACAACCCTCTTTCTCTTATATATTGTGCATAGTAGTTGAGGGGAAAGGAGGATCTCGAGCCTTAAGCTTAAGGTGAATCCATGGTCACCTTCAACCTTGGTTGAAGCATGAATCTTGGGTTGTGATTCTTCCTTTCTTTTCTTCTTCCCCAAGTTCTTATCTATGGATTCTTTGCATATAGAGGAGTTGTGAACAAGTCTTGGATCTTTGATAAGTTCATATTCAACCTTGGGAACGTGAAGCTTTGGAGCTTGGAGCTTTGAAGTTGTTCTTGAGGCGGGTTATATAACTTGAACCTAATCATGTTATTGTTCACCTTCAATCTTGCTATACTTGATGATCTACTTCCAATTTCGAGTTTTCTTAAATAACTGTTGAATCCATGAGTTCTAATAGTTGCATAGGATTGTTGTCCATGAACTAGGACAGTAAGGAACGAAATTCTAGAGCTTGATGATGATGACATCATCATGGAACAAACCGATATCAGGTTGAAGCACCTCCAACCCAATATGATGATGAAACGCAATATGGTGTGAAGCACACACACACTGTTGGCTAAATGGACATCATCAAAATCCCTTTGTTTTGAAAATGAAAAACATTTCATTCTTGTGGATCTAACGTGTTATTTGAGTGTTGCAGGAACTAGGTGGATGACACAACTTTGGAAGATCTAAATGCTCACAATGTGTTAATTTCATGATTGTAATCAAATGTAAAAACTTGTACAAGTATATAATGTACAAATACTTAGATATCATGTAAATCAAGTGTTTAGATCTTCCCTATCCATTCAAAACACTTAGATAGGTCATCTTCTATAATAGTGTCACAACTCCACACTCATACACACACTTAGTATTCATCTAGAACCACCAAAATAGAGACACTCTCGGTCAAACTCTTTGTCGACTGAGACAAACTCGGTCGAACAACTTCTCGACCGAGAGTCTCCCAGGTTATTTCTTCTAATAGGTTCTATAGTCGTTAGACATAGTAGACAAGGGAGTTGGGAGTTGGAATCAAATGTTATATGAACTTGCTCCAGATAGTCCCTCGGTTGACAAAATCTTCCACCGACGGACTCTCGGTCGACAAACTTCTCGACCGAGAAGAACTCTATCTGCACTTTTCAGAATTAATAACTAGTTGTTTCTAAAGCATTTAGTGGATACCTAACGGCTAGTTGAGCACTTAGAACCCCCTATAAAGTGTCTAGAACGTCCTTAAGCATTCATAGGCCATTCCTATAAATAGGACATGCCTTAGGACACCCAAAACATACTTGTGCAATACTTGAGCATACATACTTACAATTGGCAATCCTTTCTTGTTAGCAATTGATCAACTCTAACATTTTCTAATCCTTTCCATTGCTACAAATTCATGTCCTAAAGGCTAGCATCTCCTACCCACTACACTTCCACCTCCATACACATTGGTTAGGAGATCAAAATGCTTAATTTAGGATTCAAGCCTTGTGCTTAAGTGGTAATTGTAATTTCCATTTTCCCTTCTTGTTCCTTCTTATTGCTTGTACTCTCCTTGCTACTCCTAGGGTTGCAGGCTGCGGATTGGAGAGGGTGCTATTTTCTCAGGTGGATAAGGATCTTCTCAGTGGAGAAGGAGGACTTTGGACTACTTCTAGAAGGTCTCAACGGGAAGCTACTTCAAGGAGGAAGTCTACTTCAAGGGGGAACTTGAAGTTACTTCAAGGGGGGACTTGAAGTTAATTCAAGTGAAGGTTGCTTCATAGGTGGTGAGATGACTTCGGGGTGAAGGATGTCCAAAGGGTGAGGAAGGTATTTGTAATTTTGTGTAACATCCTGAAAAGGTAATAAAATTCAAATACTTTCAAATCCCAATTGGAAACAATTGGGTAGTGGACTGACTCCCTTAGTTTTTGCTAAGGGTGGAACCGCTCTAAACACCTTGCCTCTTTCTTCTTATCTCAATTGTGGTTGCTTGAGTTGAATTATTGTTAAAATATTTATAAAACCCTATTCACCCCCCTAGTGGTTTTTCATTTGGTATCAGAGCAAGTCTTCAAGGAACTCTAACAAAGTCTTGAAGAATGGGTGACGGGGCACTCAACAACCTCAACTTGGAAGGGACACTTGTGGCTAGACCTCCACCTTTTGATGGAACTAACTACACCTATTGGAAGAGGAGGATGCAGTTCTACTTCTAGGGAATTAGCTAGGATCTCTGGAGGATGGTGTCAAATCCATATGACTTTCCTCAAATAAAGTATGCAACTTGGGATGCTAATACGGTAAGATCAACCCAAATGAATGCAAAAGTTGTAAGTATACTCTATTGTTCAATTTCCGTTGGTGAATTCAATAGAATATCAAATTGTGAAACAGCATATGAGATATGGCATAGACTCTCTATTACCTATTAAGGAACTATTCAAGTTAACAATTCCAAAATTGGCATGCTTAAACAAAAGTTTGAACAGTCTCATATGGAACCAAATGAGTCTATTAGTGAAATGTATGTAAAGTTTTCCTCTATTGTTAATGGTTTGAATGCATTAGGTAAAGCCATTAGTGAAGAAGATAAAGTGTAAAAAATTCTTAGGTCTCTTCCTCCTAAGTACAAGCCTAAGGTGACCGCAATTGAAGGATCCAATGACCTCACCCGACTAAGGATGGAGCAACTCATTGGAAACTTAGAAGCACATGAAGCAACCTTAGAGGAGGAAGAAAGACGAGAGCATGAACTTCAACAAGGAAGAAAGAAGGACATGGCTTTCAAGGCTACAAAGGTCATCACTCAAGAAAGTGATGAAACAAGTGATGGAGATGAAGGAGAAGAAGCTCTAATTGTAAATGGTAAGAAATATAGAAGATTTATAACAAAATTATTGGTTCTTCTTTTTCTTCCTCTCCTAGGTGTTTTGAATGTGGAAAGAAGGGACATCTCAAGAATGAATGTCCTAAAGCAAAGAAAGGAAAGAAAATCCCATCCAAGAAGAAGGGAGAAAAAGCATACAAAGCTGCATGGGATGAGTCAAGTGATAGTGAAAGTGGAGAAGAGAATGTAGAGTGTCTCATGGCCAAAGAAGATGATAGTGATGATTCTCAAGAGGTAAGCCTTCTTGATTTGCCAAAATAAGATCTAATTGTTAGTCTACAAGATACTCATGACAAATATGTTGATTGCAAAAAGAAACTAAAGAAGGTTACTAGAACTAATGAGGATCTATATGCTAGATTGAATAATCTTTCTTTCAAAAAGGACAGTATTGCTTCTGAAAATTTGACCTTGAAATCATCTTTAAATGATTGCAATATGAAGTTGCTTACCGTAGAAACAAATTTTGATCTTCTTTCTCAAGAAAAGGTTGATTTGCTTGCAAAACTGAATAATTTTCAGACTCAACCTATCCTATGTAATCATCTAGATTATGATGCTATTGTTAAGGAAAGAGATGTTTTATCATCTAATCTAGATCAAGCAAAGTTAGATATTCAAAATAAAATTGATGAGATTACTAAGTTACAAAATAAGTTAGTAGCTTGAGAAACAATGGTATTCTTGATAAGATCCTAAAGAACTCTTCTGGTTATAGTGGAAGAAGAGGTTTAGGATATGTTCCAAAAGAAAATGCTTATCAACTGAAACCTAGGAGAACTCAAGCACCCAAGACCAAGATCATGTTTGTACCCAAGAATACAACTCAAAATCCTAGAAAGAGAAATTAAATTGATTCTATTTGTTGTCATTATTGCTTGCGTCTTGGACATTATTCCTTTTCATGTCCTTACAAGAAAAAGGATGTTGATTCGGTATGGGTTCCAAGACCCCAAACTTAGCAAATTTAATATGATTAAGTTGAGATTTGACCTAACACTTCATTTGAATATCTTAATGTCTCATCTCAACTAAATAGGGTTGTACCTTAGCATATTACAACTATTTAAGCCCAAACAATTTACTGAAACAAACAGAAACATTCTCGATCGACAAACAGTTTGACCGAGACATCCTCGGTCGAGAAAATATTCGACCGAGGGAATGCATGTGACAATTCTGAAATCTACAGCAGAATTTATAGTGAAAACAACTATTCCGGTCGAAGAATTTTTTATCGGAGCAAAAATCGGTCGAGAAATTGTCGACCAAGTGAATTTCTATTTTAGTTCAGTTTCAACTTGTACAACAGCAACTTTCTCGATCGAAAAATTGTTCGATCGAGACATCTGTCAGTTGAAATATTTGTCGACCGAATGAAGATATGTTCAGTTTAATTTGTTAAATCATGATTTAGTTTATTGTTAAACGTACCTAACCATAATGGACCATCACATGGGTACCAAAACCTATATTTTATTGCAGGATTGGGTAGTTGACAGTGGATGTTCCAAACACATGTCCGGGAACAAGGATGCATTTCAAACTTTTGAGGAAAAGAAAAGTGGAATAGTCACTTTTGGAGACAATGATAAAGGTAAAATTGTTGGAATAGGTAATATTGGTACAAACCTTGAAATAAAGAATGTTTTACTTGTTGATGGTTTGCACCATAATTTAGTAAGTGTCAGTCAATTATGTGATAGTGGATATGATGTTTTATTCAACAAAAAAAGTTGCAAGTTACTAATAGAAAACACTACAAATGTTGTTTATGAAGGAAAAAGAGTTGGAAATCAATATATCCTTAGACCTAACTCTATGCAATCTGTAGTTGGAAAATGCTTACTTACAAAACAAAATTCTTTACAACTATAGCATAGAAAATTAGGTCATGCTAGTTCATATGTTATCAAAAAGCTAGTTAAATATGATCTTGTTCGTGGTTTGCCTAAGTTATCTTTTGATCAATCTAAAAATTGTGAACCATGTACTTTGGGTAAACAAACTTAAACTTCTTTTAAACCCAAAAACATGCATAGCACCAGTACATCACTAGAACTTATTCATATGGATTTGTTTGAACCTATGAGGACACAATCTATTAGTGGGAAAAGATATTGCTTTGTTATTGTTGATGACTACAGTAGATATACATGGTTACATTTTCTGGCAAATAAAGATGATACTATTCAAGTTTTCATACAATTTTGTTCAAAGATTGAAAATCAATTACAAAACAAAATATGCACAATTAGGAGTGATCATGGTGGAGAATTTGAAAATCATCTATTTGAAGAATTATGCACATCTCAAGGCTACACTCACAATTTTTCTGCTCCACGCACTCCACAACAAAATGGCATAGTTGAAAGGAAAAATTGGTCATTACAAGAAATGGCTAGGACTATGATGCTTGAACATAATACACCTAAAACATTTTGGGTTGAAGTAGTAAACACAACTTGTTATGTGCTAAATAGAGTAACCATACACTCTTATTTGAAGAAAACACCATATGAAATCATGTATACTAAGAAACCAAGGGTTGATTATTTTCATACTCTTGCTCAACTTGCTATATCTTGAACACAAAAGATGATAGAGAAAAGTTTGACTCTAAATCACAAAAAGCCTTTTTCTTGGGATATTCAACTTCTAGTAAAGCATTTAGAGCTTACAACACTATCTCTAGAAAAGTTGAAGAATCCATTCACATTACTTTTCATGAAGAACTAAGTACTGAAAATAATGATGTAGTTGATATTACTCATCAAGTAGAAAATTTAACCATATCAACTAAAGATGATCAAAATGCTAAAAACGATCAACAAGTTGAGACACAACAACCTATTCCTAGACTCATTAAGGATCATCCTCAAGAACCGATCATTGAAAATCCTAAGGATAAAGTAAAAACCCGATCATCTTTTAGAGATGTTGCAAATATGGCATTTGTATCTATAATTGAACCTACGAAGGTGACTAAAGCTCTAAAAGATGATTATTGGATAATGAAAATGCAAGAAGAATTAAACCAATTCACTAAGAATGATGTATGGGGCTTAGTTCCTAAACCTCAAGATAAAACCATTATTGGAACTAAGTGGGTTTTTAGAAATAAGTTAAATGAAGCCGGGGAAGTAGTAAGAAATAAAGCTAGGTTGGTAGCACAAGGGTATAATCAACAAGAAGGAATAGACTTTGATGAAACTTATGCACCAGTGGCAAGACTTGAAGAGATTAGAATGCTACTAGCTATAGCTGCCCACAAAAACATCAAACTATTCCAAATGGATGTAAAAAGTGCATTTCTAAATGGAATAATACAAGAGGAAGTATATGTTGCCCAACCACCTGGTTTTGAAATTCCTGCTAAAGATGATCATGTTTACAAACTTAAGAAAGCACTTTATGGTTTAAAAGAAGCACCTAGAAATTGGTATGAAAGGCTCAAAAACTATCTCTTTGATAATAGTTTTTCAATTGGAAATTCAGATTCTACTTTATTTTTCAAAACATATGAATCTGACTTTCTAGTTGTTCAAATTTATGTTGATGATATTATCTTTGGTGCATCAAATGAATCTTTATGTAAACAATTTAGTGATATTATGCAAAAGGAATTTGAAATGAGTCTCATGGGAGAATTGACTTTCTTTCTTGGTTTTCAAATAAAGCAAATTCCCGCTGGGATTTTTATAAGCCAACAGAAGTATACAAATGAACTTTTAAAAATTTTCAGGATGGAACATTGCAAACATGCTACCACTCCAATGGCTACCTCTACTAAAATTGATAAGGATGAAAATGGGGAACCCATTTATGATTCCTTATATAGGGCCATGATTGGTAGCTTGCTTTACATAACCGCTTCTAGACTGGATATCATGTTTTCCATTGGGCTTTATGCTAGATTTCAATCAAAACCCATGCAAACTCATTTTCAAGTTGTCAAACGGATTCTAAGATACTTAGCCGGCACCACAAACTATGGTTTATGGTATCTTAAAAGACAACATTTGGATTTGAAAGCTTATACCGATGCCGATTACGCTGGTTGTCGGCTTGACAGAAAAACCACAAGTGGAAGTTGTTTCATATTAGGAAGAGCCTTAGTATCATGGTTTAGCAAGAAACAAAACACGGTTGCCCTGTCTACCACTGAAGTTGAATATATGGCATCCGGGTCTTGTTGTGCTCAAGTGCTTTACATGCAACAAGTCTTAAATGATTATGGTTTTACATTTTCATCTACGCCTATCTTTTGTGACAATACAAGCACTATAAACTTGGCACATAATCCTATTTTACGCAGTCGTGCCAAACATATTAAAATCTGTCATCATTTTCTAAGGGATCATATATCTAAAAATCATGTATCCCTTCATCATGTTGATACGGAAGATCAATTGGTTGATATTTTCACAAAACCGCTTCCATTAGATCAATTCAATAAAATAAGGAAGCAACTACTCATTACTCCCTTAGAAGATGTTTTCTTTGACATTTGTGCTTCTTAAATATGTTGGTTTTTCTGATCCTTACATTTTGGCTTCAAATGGACATTCTTTCAAATGATTTGATGGTTATCTTTTTTGAAAGGGAAGAACAAATTAAGGGGGAGTTTTAACACATGATTTTAATGGCTATCTTTTCAAAATGACAAAGGGGGAGAAATAATATAAATCTTAAATGCTCCATCAATGAGTTTCATAATCTCTTGGCTTTACATTAAAAGTTGCTACATTCCCTAAGAGATGGACTTTATGTTCCACACTTCTTTGGGAATAATAAGCACACATTCCATAAACAAGAGAAGGAATACACAAGGTAAATCTCAGGTATGAAACTCAACTCATTTTAAGATTATTTGATTTATATTTAGAAATGTTTGTCATCTTCAAAAAGGGGGAGATTGTTGGCTAAATGGACATCATCAAAATCCCTTTGTTTTGAAAATGACAAACATTTCATTCTTGTGGTTCAAACGTGCTATTTGAGTGTTGCAGGAACTAGGTGGATGACACAACTTTGGAAGATCTAAATGCTCACAATGTGTTAATTCATGATTGTAATCAAATGTAAAAACTTGTACAAGTATATAATGTATAAGTACTTAGATATCATGTAAATCAAGCGTTTAGATCTTCCCTAGCCATTCACAACACTTAGATAGGTCATCCCCTATAATAGTGTCACAATTGCACACTCATACACACACTTAATATTCATCTAGAACCACCAAAATAGAGACACTCTCAATCGAACTCTTTGTCGACTGAGACAAGCTCGGTCGAACAACTTCTCGACTGAGAGTCTCTTGGGTTATTTCTTCTAATAGGTTCTATAGCCGTTAGACACAGCAGACAAGGTAGTTGGGAGTTGGAATCGAACGTTATATGCACTTACTCTAGATAGTCACTCAGTCGACAAAATCTTCGACCGACGGACTCTCAGTCGACAAACTTTTTGACCGAGAAAAACTTTGTCTGCACTTTTCAGAATTAATAACTAGTCGTTGCTAAAGCATTTAGTGGATACCTAACGGCTAGTTGAGCACTTAAAACCCCCTATAAAGTGTCTAGAATGTCCTTAAGCATTCATAGGCCATTCCTATAAATAGGACATGCCTTAGGACACCCAAAACACACTTGTGCAATACTTGAGCATACATACTTGCAATTGGCAATCCTTTCTTGTTAGCAATTGAGCAACTCTAGCATTTTCTAATCCTTTCCATTGCTACAAATTTGTGTCCTAAAGGCTAGCATCTCCTACCCACTTCACTTCCACCTCCATATACATTGGTTAGGAGATAAAAGCACTTGATTTAGGATTCAAGCCTTGTGCTTAAGCGGTAATTGTAATTTCCATTTTCCCTTCTTGTTCCTTCTTATTGCTTGTACTCTCCTTGCTACTCCTAGGGTTGGAGGTTGTGGATTGGAGAGGGTTCTATCTTATCAGGTGGAGAAGTATCATCTTGGTGGAGAAGGAGGACTTTGGACAACTTCTAAAAGGTCTCAACGGGAAGCTACTTCAAGGAGGAAGGCTACTTCAAGGGAGAGCTTGAAGTTACTTCAAGTGAAGGTTGCTTCATAGTTGGTGAGACAACTTTGGGGTGAAGGTTGCTTCATAGTTGGTGAGACAACTTTGGGGTGAAGGTTGTCCAAAGGGTGAGGAAGGTATTTGTAATTTTGTGTAACATCCTAAAAAGGTAATTAAATTCAAAAACTTTCAAATCCCAATTGGAAACAATTGGGTAGTGGACTGACTCCCTTAGTTTTTGCTAAGGGTGAAACCACTCTAAACACCTTGCCTCTTTATTCTTATCTCAATTGTGGTTGCTTGAGTTGAATTATTGTTAAAATATTTATAAAACCCTATTCACCCCCTCTCTAGTGGTTTTTTACACACCACTTGGACAATATTGTGTGACACACACACACACATACCTCTTGCCTGATATGGTGGAAGTACACACCTCTTGCCCGATATGGTGGAAGCACTCACCTCTTGCCCGATATGGTGGAAGCACACACCTCTTGCCTGATATGGTGGAAGCGCACACCTCTTTCCCAATATGGTAGACGCACACACCTCTTACCCGATATGGTAGACGCAAAGATCTCTTGCCTGATATGGTAAGCAAGCATACACCTCTTGCTCAATATGGTAAGTAAGCACACACCTCTTACCCAATATGTTAAGCAAGCATACACCTCTTGCCCGATATGGTAAGCAAGCATACACCTCTTGCTTGATATGGTAAGCAAGCATACACCTCTTGCTCGATCAGGTAAGCAAGCATACACCTCTTGCCCGATATGGTAAGCAAGAATACACCTCTTGCCTGATATGGTAAGCAAGCATACACCTCTTGCCTGATATGGTAAGCAAGCATACACCTCTTTCCCGGTATGGAGGTAAGCACCTCCAATCCGATATACTTGATAGACTAACACATGAAGTGTGTTATGTCAAATGATACATTAAGATGTAAAGAGTTTAATGCATTTTGATAAGTGTAGGCCAATGAACCTTAAGAAAAGGATTGAGACAACTTAATAAAGTATGATGTAATTAATATCCTAGTGAGGATGAGAGAGAAACTCATAGTTTGTGGGATAATCATTTAATGAGCATAAATTAATGCTCCTAATATGTGTGAAGTTATGAATTAGGGTTTTGATTCTTGATAATATGAACTTGAAACCATAATCAGCTTGAAACCCTAATTGGATTGAAAGGGAAACCCTAACCCTAATAATGGGAAGGTTGTATTTCTCTTGTAATGCATGGTGATGTTATGTACTTGATATTGTTTTTATCATGAAATACTAACCATGCAGGTATCATGAGATGATGAGCATAGCCAGGTATGAGCTATGATGTTTCATATGATATAGATTAAATGGGCCTTGTGAGCCATGTGGAATACTTGTGCAATAAGTATAATGTATACCTAGTCTAAGGACCTAGAGGTAATAGTTACCTGATAAGAGGTGACAATGTTCAGTGATAAACTAAGGGTTCGAATATCTAGATCTAGCAATCATGATGATGATAATGTTAAGGGATGAGAATTCCCAGTAATGTGATAAGGGACTAAGATTCCGAATGTTATGCATTCAATGTGTTCCAAAGATTATGAAAGTACTTGATAAATGTATTACACCTTTCTTTGCAGCATCTCTTATAATCCATGCTTGTAACTTGGTTGATGCTAAAATATACTGTAATGCACCTAGTTAATCAAGTAGAACCTTATCATGTAGTTTCCCAAGCCATAGATCCATTCAGTGTTAGATTTGTTGAATGGTGAAACGAGTGTAACTCGGAGTGCATATTTTTTAATATGTGGGGGTGACGGACGAATATACTCTTACGTCCAGATAGGGATTTCTGTGTGATCTCCCAAGGCATACCAGGGTTGTCGTGTGATCACCCTGGTGAAAATGTATCGGTGATTGATGTGTGATCTCCCCAAAGAGAGTACATGATGTGGTTGTAGTTGTATAGCAAAGATGTCACTATACCCCGGCAAGCTAGTTGTAGTTTGACATGATGTCACTGCCAGTGGTCTCGCACTGACCGAGACGGGTGAGGTCTTGGTAGTTGGCTCTTCCATTGACCTTGTATGGTACTGATTTTGACTAAGCGGTGGTTAGTTGGAGCATGAGCGGTATACCTCATCTCCTCTGGGCATAAGTTTGATTGTAAATATGTAATACGTTGTGTATCGTATCTGCTTAAGGATTGAATACAGAAACATTGGTTGATGTTACATTACTTTTATACATCTTGAATAGATAGATGTTATATGTGTTCTTCGTATTCCTTATAAAGTGAATAGATGATTTATTGCTCTATCTTAGATAGCTGCAATGCTTTAAAAGTTGATATTGCTCTGTTCTTCTTTTAAACACTAATTAATCTTGATTATTAATATAAAAGATCCTCTACTCAGTTTTATACTATTTATTTGTGATAATAATATTAATGGCGGAGAGTTATATCTCTCACTGGGACTTTTTTCTCACCCCATTGGTCCCAACATTTTTAGTTGGACGTGGATGAGGAGGTAGAGACCGTACTACAAAGGGAGGAGAATAGCAACAGGGATAGGAGTAACAACTCAGGTTGAGTGTGATGTCTGTCGTGTCTTGTAGATAGAAGTCATGTGTGTCGTATCTATACTATCGGGTCCTTGGGAGTTAGTACGTAATGGTTTTATAAATGATCTAAGATTTTGGCTTGTATGCCTCGAGGTTTTATGTTGATGATGTATATGTTTGGGCAAAGCAACTGGTATATGATATCCTCGAGATAAGATGGTACAATGTATGTACAATGTGAATAATGATGTATATACTGCCTTGGTTCTTTTGTAACATCCCTGACCTGGGTTTAGGGCTAACCCTATTTTTTGGCTTAAATAAGTTTCTTATAACTTTAATATAATCATCTAAAGTATTTTATTATTGTGTGACAAACTTATATTGCAAGTTTGGTCCTGTTTGAATAATGTTTGAGCAATGTTCCCTTGTTTTGGATCAAAATTCAATTTACCCAAGATAAGGGGTTATATTTAAATATGTCACATGTGTGAATGTTTCTTAAGTGTTTTAGAATCATAAGAGAGAGAGTGATGCTAAGTGGTGGCTTTTGGAAAGCCTAAAAGTCCAAGCATTGAACTTGTTTGAATAATGCTAGTGCCTTGTGTACCAATTTTGGTACAAATTGTAATTTACCCAAAATGTAGGGTTGATATGAAAATTACCACCTCTAGAGTGTCCCTACTCCCTCTATGTATCATTTAGAGGAGGGATAAAGAATAAGACACCATGATTGAATCATATTTGAATGATGGTACTCTTGGTGATGAAAAGATCAAGAGATGATGTATAATTGAAACCCTTACATGAGTTGTATTGGGTTGTAGAGTCAATATGAGAGTGCCTATTGGCCAAGGAGCCATAGAGGGAGTCTCATATCAGTTTGTTAACTCTTTTCCTTGTCCATGATGGCCTAAACACCTCAAGGAGGTGAAATGTATCGGGTTACAACTTCCTTGGAAAAGTTGTATCGGGTTGTGAATAAAGTGGTGATTGAGTTGATATATCTTATCCAACAAGATAAGTGATGGCCAAAATATCATCTCTAGATTATCCTCAAGTGTTTTGCATGTCAAGATAAATAAGAGTGCATGCATGTACACGTGTCAACCATGCATGGACATGTGGTGTGACATCCCTGACCTGAGTTTAGGGCTAACCCTATTTGTTTAGCCTAAATAAGATGCTTATAACTTTAATATAATCCTCTAAAGTGATTTGTTATCAGGTTAAAAACTTATGTTTCAAGATTGGTCCTGTTTAAATAATGATTGAGCAATGTTCTCTTATTTTTGACCAAAATGCAATTTACTCAAGATAAGGGGTTACATTGCAGTATGCCACATGTTAAACATACCTCATGTGTTTTACCATCGTAAGAGAGAGAATGATGCAAGGTGGTGGCTTGTGTAAATCCTAAATTCCAAATTTGAACTTGTTTGTATAATGTTAGTACCTTGTGTATCAATTTTGGTACAAATTGTAATTTACCCACAATGCAGGGTTGATATGAAAATTACCACCTCTAGAGTGTCTCTACTCCCTTCTAGTATCATTTAGAGGAGAGAGAAATAAGGATACACCATGTTTGAATCATGTATAAGTGATAGTATTCTTGGTGATAGAAAGACCAAAAAAGGGGTTGAATATGAAACCCTAACTTGAGTTGTATCGAGTTGTAGAGTCCATATGAGAGTGCATATAGGCCAAGGAGCCATAGGGGGAGTCTCATATTGGTTTTTGAACTCTGGGCAAAGGCCATGATGGGAAAAGTACCTCAAGAAGGTGAATTGTATCGGTTTACAACTTCCTTGGAAAAGTTGTATCAGGTTGTAAATAAAGTGGTGATTGAGTTGAGATATCTTATCCAACGAGATAAGTGATGGCCGAAATATCATCTCTATATTATCCTAAAGTATTTTGCATGTCAATATAAATATAAGTGCATGAAAGGACAAGTGTCAACCATGCATGGACACATGACACCTAGTAGCTTAAAATGGTGACACCTCATATACACACTTTTTCATGAACCTTGAGTATATATACCACTCCTTTCACCTATTAGTGGAATTTTTCAAATCTTAACACCCCCTTGCTCTTAGATATCATGCATAGAGTCTTGGTATCATGCAAAGGTGAAGGATTGTCGTGGATAGAGCCTTGGTATCATCCATATCAAAAGAGATATCACCCATAGCAAAGTGATATCGGCCAAGTGAAGGATATTGACCATAAGAGAGGGATATCGGCCACAAGTGGTGAGGTATCATGCATAGTAATGAGGTTCTCAAGTCTTGGACCTTTGATAAGCTCATCTTCAACCTTGGGAACATGAATATTTGGAGCTTGGAGCTTTGAAGTTGCTCTTGAGGTGGGTTATATAACTTGAACTCAATTATGTTATTATTTTCCATCAATCTTGCCATAGTTGATGATTTGCTTTCAATTCGAATTTTCTTGCATAATTGATGAATACATTACTATTAGTGACCTAGGACTATTTTCCATGAACTAGAACAGTAAGAATAAGAGTCTATAGGATGATGATGATGACATCATCATGGTTCAACTCGATATTGGGTTGAATCACCTCTAACCTGATATGGTGAAGTGAACATATCACTAACATGATACCATAAGGATGCATACACCTATACACGATATGATGATGAAGTAGATACCTCGTGCATGATATGGTGTCAAGCATACACCATGTGCATGATATGAGGTCAATTATACACCTCATGCACGACATGGAGTCAAGTATTTCTCAAACTCGATATGACAAACCCTAGATGATGAGTAACCCGATATGATAATATGAATACACCAGCAGCATGATATAGTGATGAATTTACACCTCATGTACAATATGAGTGACACATACACACACCTTGTACACGATATGGGGTCAAGCACACACCTTATACCCGATATGATGTTGAGTATGTACCCTAACCCGATATGATGTTGAAACTCAACATGGTGTTGTGAAATCTGATATGTATTAGAACCCCACACATGTATGTGTTTGTACACTTGATCTAGTTGTGATTAATCAATTGTCTAGCATATTACTCATCACATGATGAAGGGTAGGATGATATCATGAAGGTTGTGATGGGATATGAGTATAAGGGCCAAACCCGATATGCAAACCCTAAAGGTTGAGTAATCTGACATGTATGCACGATATAGTGATGAGGATACACCTCTATACCTAATATGGAGAATGCACCTCAATCTAATACACTTGATTGAGTGATACATATAGTATGTTATGTCAAATGATACTTTAAGACATAAAGAGTTTAATCAATTTTGATAAAGTATGGGCCAATGTACCTAGAGAGAAGGATTGAGCCAACCTAATGGAGTATGATGTAATCAATATCCTAGTGAGGATGAAAGAGAAACTTATACTTGTTTAATACTCATGTAATAAGTATACATTGATACTCCTAATATGTGTGGAGTTTGATTTAGGGTTGTGATTCTTGATGAATGTACTTAAAAACCCTAATCAGGGAAACCTTAACCCTAATGAGGGTAATGATATGATTTGAAACCACAATTGGTTAATAAAGGGAAACCCTAACCCTAATTATATTGAAACCATGCTGGTATCATGAGATAATGAGTATAGCTAAGTATGAGCTATGATGTTTCATATAATATCGATTATATAGGTCTTATGACCTAGAGATGGTTGTTGCCTAGTGAGAGGTGATAAGATGATTATATAGGTCTTATGACCTAGAGATGGTTGTTGCCTAGTGAGAGGTGATAAGATGATTATACAGGTCTTATGACCTAGAGATGGTTGGTGCCTAGTGAGAGGTGACAAGATGTTTATAAAAGTATCATAATTTATAGATTGATGTAAGAGATGGCAATGTTCAAAATGAACTAGTGAAATGGAAAACCAGTAACATCATACTAATAATAAATGGTTATAATAATAATGAAATATTGGTCATACATGCTTTATGATTATAGCCAAATAAGGGTTATAGTGTTTTGAATATTCTAAGATGAGATATGAGGAATACTTGTATCATGTAAAGAATGTGAATGGGTATGATGTCTTGATCGAGGTATAATGCCTAGTAAAGGTGATGTGGTATTCAGTGATAAGTTTAAGGGATTGATATCCCATAATGAAAGTGAAAGGGAAACATAAAGGTATTCCACTATTATGGAATCCTTAGCAATAATGGCCACGATTTTTATAGGATTGGCATAATCCAATACCTGGATACAACCTTACCGGATTGGGATAACCCAATACCTGGATACAACCCTATAGGATTGGGATAATCCAATACCTAGATACAACCTTACAGGATTGGCATAACCCAATACATGGATACAACCTTACAGGATTGGCATAATCCAATACATGGATACAACCTTACAAGATTGGGATAACCCAATACATGTGTACAACCTTACAAGATTGTCATAATCCAATACCTGGAAACAACCTTACAAGATTGGCATAATCCAATACCTGGATACAACCTTACAGGATTGGCATAATCCAATACCTAGATACAACCCTACAGGATTGGGATAGACCAATACATGGATACAACCCTACATGATTGGGATAATCCAATACCTGGATACAACCCTACAGGATTGGGATAATCCAATACCTAGATACAACCTTACAGGATTCGCATAATCCAATACATGGATACAACCTTACAGGATTGGCATAATCCAATACCTGGATACAACCTTACAGGATTGGCATAGTCCAATACTTGGAGAACATGATGATGTATATTCACATGATTGGTACAATCCAATACCTATCTAGCAGATTGGATGAGGCCAAAAGATAGAAATGAGAATGATTCATGGATGTCATATCATGATAATAGTATCACAGGATAAGCTTGAGATGTTGGTATAGTATGATGGGTAAATGATACACATGTTCTTCATATTCCTTATAAAGTGAATAGATGATTTACTACCCTATCATAGACAGTTATAATGCTTTAAAAGATGAGAAATGTTCTAATATGCTTATCCACATTGATTAACCTTGCTTATTAATATAAAAGAACCTCTGCTCAGTTTTATACTATTTACCTGTGATAATAACATTGTTGGCGGAGAGTTATATATCTCGCTGGGACAATTGTCTCACCCTGTGGGATACACAATTTTTAGGTGGACGTGCACGAGGAGGAAGAGACTATTCTACAGAGGAAGGACAAGAATAGCAGGGACAGTAGTAACAGCTCAGGTTGAGTGTATTGTCTGACGTGTCTTGTAGATAGAAGTCATATGTGTCGTCTTTGTACTCTCAGGTCCTTGGATTTAGTGCGTGATGGTTTGTGAACAAACTAATATTTTAGCTTGTATGCCTCGAGGTTTTATGTTGCTTCAGTATATGTTTTGACAAAGCAATTGTTATATGTTATCATCGAGATGAGATGGTACAGTGTATATACAATGTGAACCCTGATGTATATAAAGTTTTAGTTTCTTCATTAAGAGTTTTCTAGGAAATGGATCTCTTTACAAAATGGTTTTAAATTTTAGTGATTTTTGTTAATCCGCTGCTTATGATCATTATGCATTATTAGTGATGATTTGATTTTCGGTTTGGTGGCGGTCGTCACATGTGGCACCTAGTAGCTTAAAATGATGACACCTCATATACACTCTTTTTCATTAACCTCAATTATATATACCACTCCCTTCACCTATTAGTGAAACTTTTTGAATCTTACCACCCTCTTGCTCTTAGATATCATGCAAAGTGTCTTGGTATCGTGCATAGATGAAGGGGGTATCATTCATAGAGCCTTGATATCGGCCATAACAAAGTGATACCGGCCAAGTGAAGTGATATCATCCAAGTGAAGGATATCGGCCACAAGTGATGAGGTATCGTGCATAGTGTTGAGGAGCTCAAGTCTTGGACCTTTGATAAGCTCATCTTCAACCTTGGGAACATGAAGATTTGGAGCTTTGAAGCTATTCTTGAGGCGGGTTATATAACTTGAACTCAATTATGTTATTATTTACCATCAATCTTGCCATAGTTGATGATCTGCTTTCAATTCAAATTTTCTTGCATAATTGATGAATCCTTGAGTTCTATTAGTGACATAGGATTGTTACTCATGAATTAGAATAGTAAGAATAAGAGTCTAGAGGTTGATGATGATGACATCATCATGGTTCAACCCGATATTGGGTTGAAGCACCTCTAATCCGATATGGTGAAGTGAACATGTCACTAAAATGATACAATGATGATGTATACACCTTATGCACGATATGATAATCAAGTATACATCTTGTGCACGATATGGTGTCAAGCATACACCATGTGCACGATATGAGGTTAAGAATACACCTTATGCACAACATGGAGTCAAGTATATACTCAAACCCGATATGACAAACCCTAGATGATGAGTAACCCGATATGGTGATATGAATACACCAGTAGCATGACATAGTGATTAATTATACCCCATGGATGATATATGAGTGACACATACACACATCTTGTGCACAATATGGGATCAATCATATACCTTAAACACGATATGGTGTTGAGTATACACCCTAACCCGATATGATATTGAAACCCAACACGGTGTTGTGAAATCCGATATGCATTGGAACCCTACACCCCCATCGGTTTGTACATTGAACTAGTTGAGACTAATCAATTGTCTAGCTTATCACTCATCGCATGATGAAGGGTAGGACGATACCATGAAGGTTTTGATGGGATATGAGTATAAGAGTAAAACTCGATATGCAAACCCTAAAGGTTGAGTAACCCGATATGGATGCACGATATAGAGGTAAGAATATATTTCATTCATGATATGGTAATGAGGATACACCTCTATACCCGATATGGAAGCATACCTACAACTCTATACCTGATATGGAAGCATACCTATACCTATACACCCAATATGGAGAAAGTACATCAATCTTATACACTTGATTGAGTGACACATGTGGTAAGTAATGTTAATGATATATTATGACATAAAGAGTTAATGTATTTTGATAAATATGGACCAATGTACCTTGAGAGAAGGATTGAGCCAATCTAATGGAGTATGAGGTAATCAACCTCCTAGTGAGTGTGAAAGAGAAACTTATATTTGTACAATAATCATGTATGAGTATACATTAATGCTCCTAATATTTGTGGAGTATGAATTAGGGTTTTGATCCTTTATGATCATACTATAAATCCTTATTGGCTTAATAGGGAAACCCTAACCCTAATGAAGGGTGTTGATGTGATTTGAAACCCTAATAGGTAAGAAAGGGAAACCCTAACCCTAATGATGGGAAGGTTGCATTTCCCTTGTATTGCATGGTAATGATACATATTTGATATTTTGTTATCATGAAATACTAACCATGTTGGTATCATGAGATAATGAGAATAGCTAAGAATTATCTATGATGCTTCATATAATACAAATTATATGGGTCTGGTAAGCCATATGAAATACTTGTATAACAAGTATAATATTTGTATAGGTCTTATGACCTAGAGATGGATGTTGCCTAGTGAGAGGTGATAAGACATTTATAAAAGTTTCATGAGCTAGAGATTGACGTATGAGATGGTAATGTTCAAAATAGACTAGGGAAATAGGAACTCAGTAACATAATAATAATAATAATAATAATAATAATAATAAGCGGTTATATATAGATAATAATGAAATCTTGGTCATGCATGCATTATGGTTATAGCCAAGTGAGGGATACAGTGTTTTGAATATACTAAAATGAGATATGAGGAATACTTGTATCACATAAAGGATGTGAATGGGTATGATGGCTTGGCCGAGGTATAATGCCTAGTAAAGGTGATGTGGTATTCAATGATGAGTTTAAGGGATTGATATCCCATAATGAAAGTGAAAGGGAAACTGTAACATCCCTTAACAGGGTTATGCTTAAACCTAGATGTTTTTGCTTAATAAAGTTTATTATATGCTTTCTCTTATCTCTTGAAAAGTAACTAAGGCTCAAGAGGAACTTATATTTCAATTTTAGTCCTTTTTGAAATAATGTTGAAACAATGTTTTGTTAGTTTTGGACTAAAGTGCAAATTACCCAAGTTGAGGGGTTAACTTGCAAATTGTACATGATACAATGTTACTCATATTTTGAAGCATCATAGGAATGAGTATGATGCAGTAGTATGGCTTCTACAAGTCTGGATAACAAGAAAGAGCATGTTGAACAATGTTTGTGCATTAAAACCTAGTTTTGGTGTTATGTGCAATTTACTCAAAATCTAGGGTTCAATATGCAAAATACCACTTCAAGAGGGTCCCTCATGATTATTGGCAACATTTAGAGAAAATAATTTGAGAGGGGCGCCTCATTTGAATCATTTTGGAAGAGAGAGAATCTTGATATTAAAATAATCAAGATTTAAGCATAATTGAAACCCTAATTCAATTTAATGCAAAAATAATTATATTAGTTGGATTGCCCTTCAACCAAAATTGTGTTGTTTGAAAATAAACAATTTTTGACGTCCTTGTGCCTTGCAAAGGCAATGTAAATATCTACGTGAGTGGAGAACCCACTCACATTAAGAAAAGAAAAAGAAATATCCACTAACTTATGGATATTATTATTATAAGGGTTAAGGTGCTTAATTTGCTTTTCTTTAAATCATGGATAATTGAGAGGAATAACAGGCAAGGAGGATATCCTCGTCTCTAAGGAAGAGAAGGGGGCATATGGCAAGAATGTTGAGGAGATAATTCCTACTTTCTCTCTCTTAAATGAATTTTCAATAAAATTCATATATAAGCTCCTTTATGCATGAGGTGAAGGGATAATTTCGAATCCACTTTCACTTCTTGCTTGCAAAAACGACCAAGGGATCTTGGAGAAATAGAAGGACGACCCCCAACCTGTTGGTAAGCTTTTTGACCTTCTTTCACCTTGAATTCATGGTGGAAATCACAAAACAATGCATGATTTCTTCTCGATTTCACTCCATCTTCAATCCTAGCCAATATTTTCACTCCAAAGCTTGAGGACGAGCCTTGGGAGGGTTGCAAAAGCTTCTTCCACCATTGTTGACGTGAAGATCCAAGCTTTGATGCTCAATTGAAGGCGGGTTATATAACTTAAACCCTTGAACTTTGTTATTGATTCCATATATTCATCAATTGTTGATTCCTTCTTCATTCCTAAAATTTTATTTGATTGATTGATGCAATCACCATGAAAATCACAGCAAGCTTCGTGGGTTTATATCTTGATGATGATTACATCATCATAAGCACACACCTCCACAAATATCTATTGCAAATGGTTTCAAGTTTTGGTCCAATCGGTTTCACCAAACTGTTTGGTGACCAAACGGTTTGCAAACCGTTTGGAGGTTTGGGTTCCAAACCGTTTGGAGTGGTTGACCATTTGAAATGGTTGACCGTTTAAGGAAATATTCTGATGTACTTGGATATTGATCCAATGGTTGCAATTGGTTTGATCTTGATGGTTTCTATTGTGAATGATTCCTTAAATACAAACCCTAATCGGGTTGGGTGTTGAATCCTTAAGTAATTGAATCAATTTTTGGGTTGACTAGCCCAAACGGTCTCAAGACCATTTGGAGGTCACCCAAACGGTCTCAAGAACGTTTTGAGGTCAAACCAGACCGTTTAGAGGTCTATGGTGGTGTATGATTGGATGGTTGAAGATCCAGTGATATCAAATTGAAATATAATCACTAGCTCAATTGATGATCGATTCAATGATGCAAACCCTAATTGAATTTCACAAATTTCAATGATGGTATGGGTCAAACGGTCTCAAGACTGTTTGAAGGTCATCCAAACGACCTCAAGACCGTTTGAGTTCAGGTCATATCATGGTTTGATGATGATCCAACGATTTCAATTGAATTAGTTCCACAATGTCAACCATTGATGGTTCCTCGATTTCAATACCCTAATTGATGGGTTCTTGATTATAAACCCTAGTTCAATTGGGTTCAAAACCCTAATTGAAGGTCCAATTGAAGGGTGATTCAATAGTTCAATTTAAGAATAAATCAGTAGTTCAATTGATAGATGGTTTAATGATTGAAACTCTGAATTGATAAAGTGATGGAAGATCTTTTTGATCCATTCGGTTTTGAGAGAGTTTAGACCAAACGGTCTTAAGACCGTTTGAGTCCAAACGATCTCAAGACCGTTTGGGATCAAATGGTCTCAAGACCATTTGAGACCAAACGGTCTCAAACCGTTTGGAGACCTAAGTGGCTTCAAGTGTGAAATTGTCCATACGGTTTCATTATTGTTTTACTTGAACGGTTTCAAACCATTCAATGTCTAAGTGAACAAGACCGTTTGGGGTCTAAGTAACCAAGACCATTTGAGGTTCAATTGGTCAAACCATTTGGACACCTAAGGTGACTAAAGGTCAATTAACTAATTGATTAATAATGATGTAAATAAAAGGTGATTACAATGGTTGTACCTTTGAGGTACTAGGGTAATTAGTACCTTTGTGAGTGGTTAATTCTTGATGCTTATGAAAGCAATGATTTAATATGTTATGACTACCCTTCATTCAATTTGATTGGACCTAATATTATTAAAGATTAAAGTAATTGACATCCTAGAGAGGATGAGAGAGAGAGGAATTCATACATGAGTATTAATCATGTGGAGATTAGGGTATGATCCTTAGCAAAGAGATCATGGAACCCTAATCAAGAAGGTTAATGAACCCTAGCCCTAATTAAGGGTGATGGCATGTGAAATCCTAATTTCAGGTAATTCTATGTGTAACCCTGATATAGAAGGATATTATGTGAGACTCTAATGTAGAGTGATATTATGTGAAACCCATAAATATGGGAGATGCTATGTGAACCTTAATTTATAAACATGGAAAACTCTATTCCTAATAATGGAATAGTAATTAATATATTGATAAGTGTAACACCTAAAGAGGTTGATAATGGATATCCTTATATCAGTAGTTCCTAACTCAAAGATGAGTCCATATCATTAGTAAAGGTTGTATTTTCTAAATAAGTGACTTACGATCAATACATTACATGATAAATGTGATGAACTGGTGTATAAAGTATTAGGAGGGGAAATACCCTAATACAAGCTAAGTGGATGGACTCAAGTAAGATAAAGGTGATGAGGAAGTGATACATAAAAATATGATAGATATCACATCCAGCACCTCAAGATTGATATACCTTGATGTATTTTAAATCCAATATATTTGGATGAGTGACACATGAAATGTGTCATGTCAGTTGTTACATTGAGATGTAATGCACCTTGATGAGTGTAGGCTAACATGCCTTATGAAAAGGTTAATCCAAATCAATAAACTTTGATGCAATCATATTCTGGTAAAGATGAGAGAGAAACTCATACTTTGTGTTGATAATTCATTTAATGATGAATGATGAGAATAAATAAGTATGATTGAATACTTATGTTATCAATGATATCTCCTAGTTGTGTGGAGTAATGAATTAAGATTGATCACTAATAACATGATCTTAATAACCTAAATGGTTATTTGTGGAAAAACCCTAAAGGAGGGTGATGATATGTAAGAGGAATCCTAACCTTAGAAAGGGAATAGTGGTATTACTTTGTGTTGCATGGTGCTGATATGAAAGCATTATAATTGTTATCATGAGTACTAATCATGCAGGTATGTTGAGATGATAAGCATAGCCAAGTATGAGCTATGATGCTCTTACATTGGAAATGTTTTATAGGCCTTATAAGCCTTCATATGCTTTGTTGCTTAGTGAGAGGTAATCTAAAATTAATGAGCCCTGTGTGCCATATGATGTTTTAATTATTGAAATTGTTTATGGGCTTCATAAGGCATAATATGCCTTGTTACCTATTAAGAGGTAACAAGAGGTGAATTAAGCTTTGTATGCTATGTGGAATGCTTATGTGGTAAGAATCATGCTTACCTTGGTCAAATGACCTGAAGGTATTAAGTTACATGTTATGTGGTAATAAGTATTCTATGATGAACTAAGGGTTTGAATACCCATATTCTATAATCATGGTGATGAACTTGTTAAGAAATGAAAAGGTACTTGATGAGATGAGGGATTAAGATCCCAATACTTTGTTAAAAAGAGTATGGCTACAGGTTATGACTCCACAAAATAATGCCAGGTATTAGCTATGTGATCTAAGCCTGAAGAGAATATATGCTATGGCTATAACTCTATAGTGAAGATGTCAATATACCATGGCAAGTTAATTGTAGTTTGATATATGATGTGTAAAATATAATCAGTTGTGTAGTGTGTTGGCATAAAGATGAAATGCTTTAGAAAAGAACAATGTTCTAATCTGTTAGACAATGAATTAACTGTTGTTAAATAATTATGATTCCTCTGTTCAGATTTATCTTAATAAACTGCAATAATAATGTTTCTGGCGGAGAGTTATATCTCTCGCTGGGGCAATTTACAATTGTCTCACCCCCGTAGAAACCACATTTTTTAAGGTGGATGCGGATGAAGAGGCAGGAATCCTTCAGTAGGAGAAGGACAACAACAACAGCAGGGACAGTAGTGAATTCTCAGATGGAGACACTGGCTGATATGTCTTGTATAGATGTACATAGAGTCCTATGTGTCATCTCTGTACTCTCAGGTCCTCAGAGTAGTAGTTAGTTCTTTTGAGATTTTAGCTTAGTGCTTCGAGATTTTATACTACTTGTGTTTAGTTAACAAGAGCAGTTGATGCATGTAAATCTCAGAAAGAGATGATACATGACATGTATTTGTGAACCAGTATGTAATTAAATTACTCCGGTTTTTTATGAAAGAGTTTTCCTATGTGTGGACCTCTTTGCAAAATGGTTTTAATTTTTAGTGATTTTCAGTAATACGCTGCTTAATGATCGTTTCCGCTTAGTTAATAACGTTTTATTCAAACAATGTGTTACAGAAACATAAAGGTATCCGTAAACACTATGGGATCCTTAGCATCGGGGCCATAATCTCACATGATTGATACAATCTAATACCTGGCTATAATCTCACAGGATTGGTATTATCCAATACATGGTTGTAATCACACAGGATTGGTATAATCCAATACCTAGTTGTACTCTCATTATGATCTCACAGGATTGGTACAATCCAATACCTAGATGTAATCTCATAGGATTGGTATAAACCAATACATGGTTGTACTCTTACAGGATTGGTATAATCCAATACCTGGATATAATCTCACATGATTGGTACAATCCAATACCTAGTTGTAATCTCAGAGGATTGGTACAATCCAATACCTGGCTGTAATCTCACAGGATTGGTACCTGGTTGTACTCTTACAAGATTGGTATAAAGTTGGAACATAATGATGTATATTCATCGGATTGGTAGAAATCAATATTTGGTTAGTAGATTGGCTGAAGCCAACAACTACAAATGAGAATGATGATGGATATCATACCATGATAGTATTATCACAAGATAAGTTTGAGATGTTGGTATAATATGAGGGGTGAATGTTGCACATGTCTTTCATTTTCCTTATCAAGTAAATAGATGATTTACTGCTCTATCATAGACAGTTGCAATGCTTTAAAAGATGAGAATATTCTAATCTGCTTATCAACAGTGATTAATCTTTCTTATTAATATAAAAGAACCTCTGATCAGTTTTATATTGTTTACCTATAATAATAACATTGTTGGCGGAGAGTTATATCTCTCGCTGGGACAATTGTCTCACCCCATGGGATCCACAATTTTTAGGTGGATGTGGATGAGGAGGTAGAGACCTTACTTCATAGGGAGAACAACGGCAGTAGGGGCAGCAGTAATAGCTCAGGTTGAGTGTATTGTCTGTCGTGTCTTGTAGATAGAAGTCCTATTTGTCGTCTCTGTACTCTCAGGTCCTCAGAGTCAGTACGTAATGGTTTTGTAAATGATCTGAGATGTTAGGCTTGTATGCCTCGAGGTTTTACATTTCTTATGTATATATTTTAGCAAAGCAACTGATATGGGTTATCCTCGAGATGATATAGTACAATGTATGTACAATGTGAACCATGATGTATATATTACTTTGGTTCTTTTCTTAAGAAGTTTCCTGGAAATGGATCTCTTTGCAAAATGGTTTTAATTTTTAGTGATTTTTGTTAGTCCATGGTTAATGTTTATTCCGCATAATGGTTTGATAGTGGTCGTCACATCTTTCTTTAAGAGTATCATGGCAATGGATCTCTTTGCAAAATGGCTTTAATTTTTAGTGATTTTCATTAATCCACTGCTAATGGTTATTCCGTGTAATTACTAGTGGTGATTTGGCTATCGGGTCGTCACAGAAACTAAGTTGCACGCATCACGACCGAGATTGACCATGCACACATTGCGGGTGAGATGAGCCCTTTGCGCATCACAGGCGAGACGCACCCTACACATGTCGTGGGTAAGACAGCCTTGCACGTGTTGCCAGCAAGATGACCTTGCACATGTTGTGGGTCAAGGTGTTGTTGCATGAGTTGCAAGTAGAGTCACTTGCTGCACGTGTTGCGGATCATGACACCATATTGTTAGATATGTACATGGACTTTACATAGTGTAGTGATCTACACATAATGAAATGATTATAAATGTCCAATCATTGATAATGGTGCTTAATCCTAGTTCTCTCCAAGTATGGGGGAGATGACATGAGTATGGTTTAGTGGTTTAATAACATTATGAAAACCCTAAATGAGAAACTTGAACCCTAATCATGTGATAATATGTTATATGTGTTCACTATAATGGAAGATTGTAATCCATGACAGTGTTTCCTCTCTCTTCTGTTTATGTAACTCTAACCTTGTAGGTGAGACAAATGGCTTAGTTATGTAAGTGCTATGGTGAGCCATGTAAAATATAAGGTGGTAATTATGATCATTTCTGATTAATATTGTGCTACTCGCTGGGTAGGAATTACATGAATGAGTCAAACGACCTAATAAGTGCCTTATATATATATATATATATATATATATATATAGGACAACAATATAGTGAGAAACATATCTTGGTGAGAGCATGAGAGGCATTTGAATAACTTTATACAATGATATATTTTTCATAATCTAACCTTATGGATCAAAAATATACCCTATTAGTTACCTTCCCACAAAATTTCATCATCGTAGGACATGTAATGCATGCACAACAAGCGAATGCTTTGCAATGCTCAATGTTGAGTTTCAGGCTGATTGTTGGATGCAAATGTGTAAATTGTAAATATGGACATGTAAAAAATATCGGACTATAATGATTTTTCTGTGAAGGTAAATAAAATAATGTTCTTTCCATCCATAAGGTTGGATATTGAAAACAAGTTATCTCTTTGTAGTTATTCAAATGCCTCTCATGCTCTCACCGTATAATGTTTCTCACTAGATCGCTATACATACACACACACACACACACACATATATATATATATATATATATATATATATATATATATATATGTATATATATATATAATTTGAAGTGAAATGCTCTAGAGATGTGATTGAGGGATTGGCATCCCATAGTGATGTGATATTGTTAATGACCTTGAGAGAGGCAGTAATGCAAATGTTATGTAATTATGAGACACCTTGTTGATAGTGTGTCTCAATACCATGTTGGTGCATGGTTGATATATTTATATGATGCATGGTATGACACATGCATGACATAATGAGATGGTACACTTACATATGCAAATAATGATAATACATAGTGTTGTAGATATCATGACCAACTCATGTTCAACTAATGATGTTAAATCTTAATCATGTCCTTTAACCCTAATATGCTCCAAGAAAGTTGGAAGTGACTCAATTAGGGTTTGGTGCAATAATCATGATGTAAACTCTAAATGCCTATGTGATTGAGCCCTAACCTTAATCCAAGAGTATGATATACTTATTAAACGTGCATGGATGAATAGTATGTAATTGTACTTTCTCTCTCCTACTAGTATGGTTGCAGGTTAATTAAGTGTCATAGCATGTGAATGCTATGAAGATGATTAAATTATACTAGATGGTGGTCATGAACCTTGATGAAGTGAACTAGAATTATAAATATGTGAATGTGCACACTTAGTTATAATTTATAGTGTTTAATCTTAATACACTTCAAACTTTTGGGAGGTAATGAAACTAGAGATTGGTAAATAAATAGTGTCATGGAACTATATGTAGTTAATCATGAATCCCTAACCCTAACTTGAGGGGACATATGATGCATTGCTTACATTGCCTAAAGTGTTTAATATGATGAGATAACAATGAGTATTCTCTCTCTATTTTTATAATGTTGGTTTTGCAGGTGAAATGATTATCATAGATAATGATTGCTATGGTGTATATGTGATATGACACAGGTGATGTTTATATGCCTGATGAGGCATGATGTGATGGTTATCATAGCTAATGGTTGTTATGATGTATATGTGATGTGACACACATGATGCTTATATGCTTGAGGAGGCATGATGAGACAATAATGAGTTACATGAATAATATGATTGGTCTTATGACCTAGTGAAGGCTTGATGCCTAGTGTGAGGTTGTATCCTCCAGTGATGTGATAAGGGATTACTATTCCCAATGATGTGATCATTACAATTAGTCTAATATGGCAGTGTTAACAAGTGGTGATGTTGATGGTCTTATTTAAGGCAGTGAGCCAGTGTTTCTCTGAGATGATGAGACAAGTTCACACCTGATATGTTTTATATCTTTTGAAGTTGTTTCACAGTTTATACTTACTAGATTGAATTAGGGTTTTGTATGTCCACTTGTATGATGGAGTTCACCCAATTGGCATAATTAATAAAGTGAAACCTTAATTTACCATAGATCCATCTTCAACGTAAGTATCTAGCTGGATGGTGAAATGAGTAATTTCTACGGGAAACTTAGAGTGCATATTGTTGAATATGTGGGGTATCAGTGGAGGTATCTCCCTATATCCTTAATTTGTTGAAATACAGATATGATGTTTTATTATGTAACGGGAATGTGTGAGCATGTTCTCTAGTTTTGTGCCATGTACCAAGGCAGGCCAGTTGTTTTACAGGACCATAGCTTTGATTATGAGTTGTTGTCTTTATAGGACTATAGATTCGGCTATAGTTGTTGTCTTTGCAGTTTGACTATATGTCACTACGTTGCAGACTCGTGCTGACCGAGTAGTGTTGGTGAGGATCATGGAGTTTGGCTTAGGGACACATAAAAATAATAATGGATGAACCCCTTGTTGTGTTTCTTATGTTGTTTATTTATAATAGTTGTACATTTTCTTCATATTTCTTCTTAAAGCATAAGATGAACTATTGTTTAGTGTAGATGTCTAAATTGCTTAAACTGTGATAGTTGCCCTGCTTATATCATTGAGGTGAATTTGTTTATCTATAATTTCTTGTCTTTGTTACCTATGCTTATAATAGATGTTGGTAGAGAGTTATATCTCTTGTTGTGACGTTTGGTCTCACCATGTGGGTTCCATAACTTTTTAGGTGGACGTGCACATTGAGATAGAGTTCATGCGGTTGAGGCTGATAACAAGTGGAGCTATAGTTGTTGAATCATGGATACACATCTAGTGTCTAGTATTAGGAGTCATATGTGTTATCCCTATACACTCAGGTCCTTGGGGGTGTTTTGTGAATATTGTGTATCAGTTTGAGTTTTTTCAGCTTTATGCCATAGTAATATAGACATGTTTTGTATACTTGAGTAGGTGGGTTATATGTAATAGGATGTGTCTAGTTAGCCAATGAATAGTGAGATGTAATGTCTTTGTCAATAAATGAAATACATGTGGCACAAAGTTGATGGCTTTAATTATGGTTTATTAAGCTTGAGATCCTGTCATGAAATCAGTTTTAATTTATCTTGTTTTGTGGTAATATCGTTGTTAGTGATAACTTTGCACTTTATTTTGAGTAATCTCGTTAGAGTGGCGAAGGTTGTCACATTCATCATACAATTAGGGTTAGCACTTCCATTTTTTAGTAGATTCATATAGGATTCATCACACAATTAGGGTTTCTGATTAACTCAGAGGAGAAGAGGCTATACGCTAAACAAAGAGGCTAGTCTAAGTTTAAGGTAAATCTGAGATCGAGTCGTTACGTGTATGAATTCCTACTTGACCCTTTTTGGTCCTTAGTTTATATGATACCCTAGCTCGACCTTTTTGGTCCTCCATTGGTTTGAAACCATAATTTTACCTAATGGTCTTTCAATAACTTTCATAATTCTACCAAAATAGTTAGAAACAACCAAGGAAGACAACTGTACAACCCCTCACCCCAACCCTCACGACAAAAGAACGACCATGGAAGCGCAATCCTAGTTTACAGTTTTTTTCTGAAACTAGAACAGTAGAGAAAATGCTGCAACATAGGCCTCTTCAACTTATCCCGTTTTGTTTTATACTTTGGAGTGCCAGCTGTATAGAGCATTGCTACAAGCACAGAGACCGGAGTCCAGTCAGCAGTCATTATTGGACATTTCTTAATGTATATGCTTCCTTTCTCCGATTGAAAGTCCATAAGATGATCAAGACCCTGGGTTGAGAGTTAACCTTTTGTCTGTCTATTGCGTCCCTCGTGGTGTAAACATGATAGCAGCAGACAAACTGATTAAGAAATGCAATTTTATTTGACTGGTTGAGAGATGGAAATAAAATCTCCCAGCTCCCCATAGCTTCCTTCCCAGTTCTTACAAGTTGATAGTTCCATGGAACAAAAGAAAACTCAGCTGATGTACCCGTGCATTTTTAGTCACTACTCACTAGCATTAGCAATAAGTTCACAAGAAGACAGCAAACAATAACTACAGTCTGTAACGTCACTGTACATTAGAAAATATTGATTTGACAATGATCTGGATTCAAAGTTCAGATGTTATCAATGGCAAGTGCTTTGCATGCTGGGATACGAAGTGTATCCCGACAAACAGAATATCATATCCAAAGGTTACAAACAAAAAACTAATACAAGTACATAATGTGAACAATGAACATCCCTTTTGCACCTCACGGTATCCAAGTTGAAAGAGATAAATTGAACAAATATGGTCGTCCCCTATTGGGATGTACTATTAAACCAAAATTGGGATTATCTGCGAAAAACTACGGTAGAGCGGTTTATGAATGTCTTCGTGGTGGACTTGATTTTACCAAAGATGATGAAAACGTGAACGATCTTACATATCTATCTGCGGCGATCGTTTTTGTCCTTTATTCCAATGGGTAAGTGCTAATTCCAGAAGATTTGAATCCTACTTGTCATTTCTCTGTCTACAACGATGGTGAGACGGAAGGGTCCATATAGAATCGAGAAATGGATAAATTTTCTGATCATGAATCACAAGTGGGAGATTTCTTATAGAATGGCATGGTGTTTTGTAACAGAATCTTGCACTCATCAGGGTTCGCAGTGCTAGGGTTGAAAGTCCAATCGGCAGATAAGCCTTGTTTCAGCTGACCAAGGTGCCTTGACTTCATGGCTTGCTGACTTACAACTGGGAGTCTAATGGTTTGGAACTCAATCAACGCCAAAGCTAAGTTCCCTGGCCCCCACTTGTTGAGGCACTGAGATAGGACTGCAGCATCAAGAATGGACATGTTGGTGCTTCTCAGACCATGTGGACTTGACGGATGACCTGCATCACCTACCAGCACAACTTTACCCCAGACAAGCTGAGGTAGAGGTTCACTATCATATATAAAATTTAAAAATGGTTCTTTTGTTTCTTTCATAATCTTGACAAGTTGAGGGATCCACACTTTATCTGCTTCTTCATGGAGCCAGCTTATCATTTCGCCGGTCACTTTCATAGTCACGGAATTACCCTGGGAGAGACAAATTTTCAAACTGCATTCTTGCACAGAAAACATTGGCTAAACAAAATTAGAACAGACATTTTCTAGTGTACCTTCAGCTCTGGTTCTGGTTGGTTGACATACCATAGCCAGTTCAGTCTATTATTTCGAAGCTCATAGAGCACACAATGAGTTTTATCTGCCAAGTCAAAAGTCAAAGTTTCTGAAAAATTTTGGTAAGCACTTTGGATGTCTTTCACATATTTTGTTAGTTCTTCATTATCCTGAAAATCCAGAACTCCCCTCCAAGCACAGTAACCTGAATATCTGCTTTGTAAGATATACATACAAATATACATTATTGAGCTAGAATTTTTGACAATATGAGGCTCACTAATAATATGATTAAAGGTTTTATCATGTCAAGCAAAATGTAAATATTGTAAAGGTGTCAAATGAAAAACTAATCCATGGATGAACCAAGTTAATATAGGATGGGCATGATCGCACCTCATGATTGGCACAAAACAAGTGATGTCATAGAACAAGTTTGGTAGATGGCAACAAAGTGCTACAAGGTGCACATCATATAGACTAAGTGACTGAAGGCTTTATTATGTGATGCAAAGATGGACATCCTACTTATCTACTTAAGTAAAAAATGATCCATCCAATTTTGCAGTCATGAAGAACACACCCTTTTTATCAATGGAAGTACGTAACTATTTACAGAGCTACATTGCCTGATGTAGAAAAATCCTAGATATATCATGTTGGTGTTTCATCTAAAACTACTTGAGTAGTAGCCACTAAGTATCCAATACCTCTAAAGATATTTAAGATTTGGGCATTTTGGTGCCACCGTAAGGTCAAGTACCCTTTCCTCTGAACATCTATCAATATGCATAGAATCCTGGCTCATAACAAAACATTATATACAATAAATCTCTAGTATGCATGCTTTCACACAACAGAAACAGATAATGAAATAAGCAATCCTCTCACAAATGCTAGTGAGTACCAAGAGTGCAGGACCATCACCATATATGGATTTGAATTGGTCACACAGGTGAACCTGGCTAGTAAACAGAAACAAAAACCAAATCTAGAAATCCAGATCAGTATTCCACTTTTCGAATCTATTGAAGATGGATGCCATAATGATCCTAAAATAAAATCCTTACATTGCTACTTGATAGGTATGCAGCTTTCAAAACAGACAGTGAATACTGATACCACATGCATAAATATACATCATACACCTTTAATTTACATATAATACAAAAAAATTAAATGCATAGAGTCATAACGTATTTATCACTGTGTATCTTCCAAGCCTAAAATTGCAAACCTTAAGTCATTCACTTTCATACTTGTTTTAGCATATATTTGAAGTGCATGCGTATGTAATTCTATGAAAATGGTGTAATGGTCAATTTATATGGTATATACCCATTTGAATTCAAATTGAAAAAAATCAAATTGTTGAGAGTTATTTAGTTTATGAGTTATTTATTTTCTAATTTGCAATATGGGCCCCAGCGTGTCTTGGTCCATTAAGATTTTGTTTGTCCGCACGTTTCCCCCTACTCCCATATATAGGAGCAGGGTTTCTATAATGCAAAACATCGATTAATCTTCTATTTACTCTCTGACAGAAACAAATCTAACTTTAATTTTACTCGTGTATTTTATATTTAATTTTTTTTTCCCTGCATGAGATCTACATTTATACTTACAACTTTCCTCATTGAATACAAAGTAGTTGATGTTTGCCTCCATTTAGCAGCCCTTAGAGTGTTCTTCCACTAAATTACCAAATAGCAAGATTGTGAATTTAATTGTGTTCATTTATTTCAATGTATACTGTTGGGAAATCGAGCGCAAATATAGGCAGCGGAAATAAAAATTTATTTGTCCATTTTCCAGAAACCAGTAGAATCTCATCAACAACAATGTATCTAGGAAGGTAGGGTTGCAAAGTTATACCTGTTCCTGGAGCAAGTCCAGTGACATCACCCTGCAATTACTATCTTGGACAGTGTTTGTGCGCCTCTTGGTCTTTACCACGGACGGCAGACTCGAACAGCTCCTGCAGCGCCTCCTGTGGACACGCCACAAACTGCAGGCTGTCGTCGTCCTCCTAGTAGCAGTCAAAGAACTCCTGCCTCTAGAGTAGTCTACGCGGACCACCGGAAACTCCACGTTGCACTGCTAGAGCCAACAGAAAGGAGTTGTCTCCTTCTGTCAGCGTACTAGTCGCCGACATGCTCTCCTACAACAACTGATCTCAGTTGCTCCCCCTCGCTATCCCTCCCTAGTCGGGTAGGACTTGCTTGGGCTCTCGTGGTTACCACAATCAGAGAGGACAACAATTGTCAGGGCCACTGATCCCCATTGTGTGTGTTGGGAAGCCCCCAGTACCCCTCTATTTATAGTAGAGGGCAGGGTCAGGGTTCCCAGTTGATGTGGGAGTAGAAGGTCCGGAAACATGAATGTTCTAGAATCTGCAGATCGCGAGACGGACGTCTCGCACTGCAAAACGGTCGTCTTGTGCGCGAAACAGTCGTTTCGCAGTACGAAACGGTCGTCTCGTGCTTCTGCAGTTTCCTATTTGCACACGGAATTGGCAATTCGCTTCAAATCAATGTTAAACATCGATTTTTCTTGCAAAACAAGTATTGTGCAATCCAAACGAATTTGAGAAAGTATTTAGAACCTTTCATGGCCTAACCGAGTGTTCTCCCACATGCCAAACGGTTGTCTCGCTCACCCAGATGGACGCCTAGTGAGCCAAGTCGAGTCGGTCAGTTCATCAGTATGAACCGGTCGGTTCACCTCAGTTTGGGAGCCAACTTCGTTCCAACCAGCCTGACAAACCAGACGCCCATCTCAACACTTGAGACGGTCGTTTAGCACCTCAGACGCCCGTCTCAACACTTGAGACGGTCGTTTGGCAGTGCACTTAGTTGTTGGTGTGTGAATCGAATACCTAAACACTTTAGTAATCAATTCCAATCAACCTGACACTCCAATGAGTCAGTCCAACACTTGAACTTGATAATTCTGAGTCCAGTCAGTTGATCTATTATTTAATTGAATACCTAAACACCTTTAGCATTCAATCTAAACATCATTCATGAATATACTCCTTTAATTCAAGTGTATCATATGCGTGTGACCCTGTAGGTCCAGAATTACGTTGGCAGTGAATGTCCATAACAACTTATGACATCACAAGCAAAGAGTCGTGCCTAGTCGCACATCATTGCTACCCAAGTAATTCGGAAAGTTGGAGAACTTCAACCTATAATCCATGAATAGTGTTACTGTGATCGTATAGTTCCTTTGTCTCTGATATCCGGATTGAACTCGAGGCATGGAATCACCATCCTCTCAACGTTCAATCCATGTTCCTTGAACCAGAGCAGACTGTCTGAGATGCATGTGAGTTCACATATCATATATTGAATCACATGGGTACGGCCATACACTCAGTCTCGCTTATCAAGGGGCCTTGGATATCAATCTCCAGTAGGAGGGACAAATCTTGTCTCTATCACTCACAGTCAATCCTCATGTGTCAAAGTCACTCAATCATCACCGTTACAACAACCCATCTTTCAAGACTGCGTTTGATGATGTCAAAGTGTACCCAACATGTGATGAGTGCAGTGATTTCAAGTCTAAGAACCACAATCACCACCATCATAATGAGAGATGATTCTGACTACCATTCCATGGTTTCCATGTATCACTCTCATGGTGGGTCTGTCTGATACACTGTTCACTAGCATGTATCTGTGTGCTTGACTTGATATCACATATCATGACTAATGAGACTCCGTCATCAGTCAACACACACTCTAGTCTTATGTATTACTGTTGTCTATTTTGCTTCCACGGTAATAATTGACTAGGGACATAACAAGCTCGTATGAACTCTTATCATTCCTATGATCTCATCCTCCAAGTCACGTACTTGAAGACATATGACATCAAGTATCATCATTCTCTAGACATCTACTTATGTTTGTGTCATCATCTCAAGACTGAAACAAACATGATAGACAGAATCACCTTTATAATTATCAAATCAAGTATCTAATACCTCACTCCAATCATCATATGATTGTCTCTCTAGGCATACATACCAACAGACTCCCACTTGCCCTTAGAGCCAATCACCCACGAATCATATTCTGAGTGATCTTAGCATGTCCATCATGTTTCTGCTGCGCAAGCACTCTAGCAGGTTTAGCAACATTTGTTTTTAGTCGGTATTTTACAATTTCACATCTCTTCGTTGTACGACATCTCGTATGAGATGGAAGTATCGTAGTATGCTATCTAAGATTCCTTGCCTATCATATAGCTCCATTTCTGTCACAGTATTTCTACTGAGTCATCAATGGTTGGAACCTCCCATAAGTTCACCCATATGAACTTCATATAATATCTTATGTTGTTCTCATGACACAAAGATACCCGGCTTTTATTGTAGATTTAAACAATTGTCATTAGCTCGGAACCCTTCCAGCTTACAGTTCTTGTTTTATGGTCAAACACAAAAATAGATTGCGATTTATTTATTTGTCAGTTAGGAAGCTTGCATTGGTGTAACGTTTTTCACCCAACTCTTCCTTATTAACATGACCAAGGAACTAATGCTTTTGGTGCTTAACAAGCATCTAAAGATGTTCTTTTATGGTAGTCCAGCGACTCTCACTGGTATCTGATATATACCTTCTCGTCATGTCCAATACATACGAGATTACTAGACAAGTATATATATATCATCTCATCATGTCTAATACATATGAGATGACTGGATATTCTCTCGTCATGTCCAATACATACGAGATTACGGGATATCTTCTCGTCATGTCCAATACATACGAGATAAATGGATGAGTACATACAGGATAGATCCAATTGCGAATGCATATGACATCTATCCATGTGTTCCTGTTTTGCATAAGAACTGGGACACTAGGCTCTTGAGAGACTAACTCCATGGAACATTGACAAGTTTTCTCTCAATGAATCATGCATGTTGAACCCTTCAGCATATTGCCAGTGTATTTTCTCTTTCTTAGGTCAAGAAACTTTCCAGATCTATTTGTATAGATCTCAATTCCTATCACATAAGATGCTTCTCCTAAGTCCTTCACAGAGAAGGTACTTTCCTTGTCATGTGTTAACATTTGCAGGATAAGGATGTTATTTCACAACATTATGTGGAATATAAATATGCTCCCACTAAATCTTTTGTAATCACAGATTTTGTTCTGACTCAAGTCAAACACTTTGACTTTCTTGTCAAAATAGAAGATTCCAGCTATGAGATGCTTGCTTCAATCAGTAGATTGACCTTTGTAGCTTACAGACTTTATTTGCACTAATGGATTTATAAAATCATTAGGTTGTGACACGTACACATCCTATACAATATTCTAGTTACGGAATGCGGTTTTAACATCCATATGCCAAATCTCACAGTCTTACTAAGCTGCAATTCCAAGCATGATCCCAATGGATTTAACCATGGTAATTGGTGAAAGACTTCATCATGTTTGACTTAAACTTGTTTGAAGCTCATCACAGCCAATCTACCCTTCCATGTTTGTCTTCTCTCAAAGACCCTAATGCACCCAATGGATTTTACCCCTTTAGGTGGATCCATCAAGGTCATACCTTGTTGGTATACATGGAGTCCATCTTTGATCTTATGGCCTCAAGCCATGTCTCAGACTTTGGTCCCTCAATAGCTTCTAGTTAGTTAGTTAGTTGACTCATCATTATGATCAACTCATTGCCTTATTGAGTTACAAGATATTATATATCCTTCAAACTAAGGCATGATCTACCAGAATTATAAGGCTTTGTGTTACATAAGGAACTTGAGATTCCACAACACTTTATGATTCTCATTGTTCCCACTGTACCTCTTTTAGGTTCAATGTTTTCTTGTTCGTCTCAAACATTTCGAGTTCTACTTTTACTCCCATTGATTCCTTTGGAACTAGGTTCCTCATCAGGAATATATCCATCCAGATCAACAAACAACTTTGTTGTAGGATTGGAATAAGAGTAGTATTTAACAAAATAACATTTGTGTGATTTGTGTACAATGCCCCTTTTAAGAAACAGCTTTCTTATATAGGTATTCATCTTTAATCACTATCAAAGGCATATAGGAACACTTCCCATACCATATAGCATATGGTGTCTTTTGAACCATTTTAGACGGTACATTCTTTTAGTGTTTAGCATGTGCTCGAAGGAAATTGGAATTTTAGCTAGTTTTATTGATAACCATACCTTAACAAGGTGTGATTCATTCCTTCTGACACATCATCATGTTCAGGTCGAGTTCATTGTGATACACTATCACATATCTCCAGAAGGTCCTCAAACTCTTGGTTTAAAATATTTCAACATCGATCACATCGAAGTATCTTAATACTTTTACCAAGTTAGTTACGTACTTCATTTATGATCTCATTAAACACTTCAAGAGTTGCATACTTGTATTTCATTAAATACAATTTTCCATATCTGTTGATCACATCAATAATATAGTGAGCGTACTAGTAACCACCTTTAGCATTCATTCTAAAAGGTCTGTTGTACATCAGTATGTACTAGGCCTAATAGAATAGTCGCCCTTCCACTATATTTAGTGAAGATGATTTTGTCATATTGCTCAATAAATAAGACTTGTATGTCTCTATTGATTCAATAACCAAAAGAGTCTAGACCAACACCATTTTGGAATCTAGAAGTGCATTTATCATTTATGTGTATTAGATGACAATGCTATAGGTATACATTGTTTGAGTCATCAAGTCATTCATTATCTGTGTCATACACATTTGTCTATATAACTATCAAGTATAGTTAATAAGACACAAGGCATTGCCATAAAAGATCATATCTTTTAAAATGAAACATAATGTCCTTGTCATACAAGACAATGATGTTTTTCATTAATGACAAGTACATAATAGCAATTCACTAATTGTATCATGTTCCCTTGAATGACATCTCTCAACTGTGGTGACAGCAACTCTTACTCCGCACAGTTATAGCTTATTTCTTCTCAGTATTTAAAGTAGAGATCTCTATCTCTATCTCTATCTCTATCTTCTTCCTGAGATCCTCTATGAAGAGGATATTTTCTTTCCAATGTCCAGACAAGTGACAATGGTGGCACTTTATCCTTTAAGTGAAAAGGACAGATTCATTTTATACTTACCCGTCTCCATATATTGAGTGCAGAAGAATTGGACTTTAGCTTAGCCTCAGAACACTTTTTGGCCTTGCCTTTGCCCTAGGACTCACTTCCGCTGATCATCATCATGGATTTGTCTATTTTCTTCCTTGCTTTGGCATCAATAAGCCAAGCATTAGATAAATTGACTATATGATTCATGCAACGCTTGCATAATCATATTCATGGTCAACTCTTGACCTAAGAGAATTCCCAGTCATTCCATATGTCCAATCATATTGAGCATATGGGGTTCTACTAGAACTCCCTCTGTCAGTTTGTACTCATATTATACCTTGTTTGTTTTACATGATTCTTAAGATGTGTTACCATCTCAAGAATGTCCATGTATTCATGTTGTTCATGCAACTCAAAGTTCATACAACATAGCATTAGTTATTCAAATGTCTATGGCATCATTGGCATGCTTCCATTAAGCATCCATTTAGCCTTAGGCACATTTGCAGTGGGTTCCTTTGGCATTGATCTATCAAGGATATAGAGCTTTCGCTCATAGATGAGAACATTTCTCAAAGTCCTTAACCAATTTTGGAACTTTATCCCGTTTTGTCCTTTTCAGAGATTGATTGCAATTTAAACGTGTTTGTATTTGACATTTGATTTTATAAAGAAATATTGTATTTTTTCAAAAAAAAAATTATTTGGTTGGAATTTGATAAATTTGACGATATTAATTAGGTCTTTAATTAATTACATCTCCCACTATTTTATTCAAATTTATAGCCCTCAGTATCAATTCAGAATATTGCAACACAATATCCTAATGGGCCAAGATCAAAAATAATTCAACTGTCACCCGGCCTACACCAGCGTCCACAGTCAATTATCAAGGTAGGCAATCATGTCAATTGCACCATATGCAACTCTTAGATATATGATATGTGCAACTCTTTGCCATGATCATCTGCATGCTTCTAGCTTACTCTCTGAGAATCACTAGTTTAGGTCTGACCCAAAAGGTGACACGATAATAATGCACTCCGCTAGGGCGAAAACTACACTACTACCATCATACTTCCACGAGATAGACGGCGTACCACGTTAGGGCCTAAACTACGCTCGTTCGATCAAGCTTTTTATGCGTGTCGCTTTTGGAAAGCATCTAAGACTTAATATTTTAATTGAGGGAGTTTGTATGTATAAATACATATATTTTAATCAATCACCACATACTATAGTATGTATCATATACATTCTATAACCACGATGTAAACATGCAATCAGAAATATACGAGCTATGGTTATGGCCAATCTACTGCAATTCCTTAGTGTGGTCGATGCTTTGGGGGTACCCATTGATGGCCCACAAGGAATTGCCGCCACCTAAGGTCCACATCACATGCAACCTGTTGTTGATGAAGATCCATGTTTGCTCCAATCCGGGTTGATCGATTCAATACTTGAACCGGTTGGCTCGCCTCTTGGTTATCGTTTGGGATACTGAAACGGTCGCCTGGTCTCCTCCAGCCGGTTGGTTGGGCCACCATTCGATCAGTTCACCTCTTGTCGTTTGGCCTCCTCGGTCCTCCAAACGGTTAGTTTGTCCAATGCAGAACAGTTTCTCACAACGATGTATAAATTAAAACTATCCTATTTCTTTACATTGTATAAAGGAAACATTGAGTTACATTCGAGGGGAAATAGGAAGAAGAGCATTAATTTATATTTGAAAACGAGAGAGGGGATCGGTGCACAGATCGATTAACAACAGGAATAAACCACAACCATGCACACATAGATCTAGGGTTTTGGCCATAACCACGCTAACATCCACCATCAACATATTTTTACGGCGACGTGTATGAATTGCATATTATATCATATCATATATATATTTGTTGTGATCGTATGTGGTATTTAGTTGTATATGCACATTAATCATTTTAATATTCGCATCGTATGCAATAATAAATGAAAAACTAAATCCGATCACATCAATTTAGATCCCAGATACACTATAGATTGATGGGACTCTGATACCACTGTTGGGAAATCAGGCGCATCTATAGGCAGCGGAAATAAAAATTTATTTACCCGTCCCAGAAACCAGCAGAATCTCATCAACAATAATGTATATAGGAAGGAAGGGTTGCAAGGTTATACTTGGTCCTGGAGCAAGTCCAGCGACATCACCCTGCAATTACTATCTTGGACGGTGTCTGTGTAGCTCCTAGTCTTCACCACGGACGGTAGACTCGAACAGCTCCTGCAGCACCTCCTGTAGACATGCCACAAACTGCAAGCTGACGTCGTCCTCCTAACAGCAGTCAAAGGATTCCTGCCTCTAGAGTAGTCCACGCGGACACCGGGAACTCCACGTTGCGCTGCCAGAGCCAACAGGAAGGAGTTGTCCCCTTCTGTCAGCGTACTAGTCGCCGACATGCTCTCCCACAACAACTGATCTCAGTTGCTCCTCCCTCGCTATCCCTCCCTAGTCGGGTAGGACTTGTTTGGACTCTCCTGATTACCACAACCAGAGAAGACAACAATTTTCAGGGCCACTGATCCCAATTGTGTGTTGGGAAGCCCCAGTACCCCTCAATTTATAGTAGAGGGCGGGGACAAGGTTCCCAGTTGATGTGGGAGTAGAAGGGTCTGGAAACATGAATGTTCTAGAATCTACGGATTGTGAGACGGTCGTCTCGCACTGTAAAACGGTTGTCTCGTGCGCGAGACAGTCGTTTTGTAGTGCAAGGCGGTCGTTTTGTAGTGTGAGACGGTCGTTTCATAGTGTGAAACGGTAGTCTCGTGCTTCTGTAGTTTCCTGTTTGCACGCGGAATTGGCAATTCGCTTCTAACAATGTTAAACATCAATTTTTCTTGTACAACAAGTATTGTGCAATCCAAACGAATTTGGAAAAGTATCTAGAATCTTCCCCGGCCTAACCGAGCGATCTCGCACATGCGAGACGGTCATCTTGCTCACCCAGACGGACGTCTGGTGAGCCGAGCCGGTCGGTTCATCAGTATGAACCGGTCGGTTCACCTCAGTTTGGGCAGCCAACTTCGTTCCAACCAGCCTGACAAACCAGACGCCCGTCTCAACACTTAAGACGGCCGTTTGGCACCCCAGACACCCGTCTCAACACTTGAGACAGTCGTTTGGCAGTGCAGTCAGTTGTTGGTGTGTGAATTGAATACCTAAACACTTTGGTAATCAATTTATCAACCTGACACTCCAATCAGTCAGTCCAACACTTGAACTTGATGATTCTGAGTCCAGTCAGTTGATCTATTGTTTAATTGAATACATAAACACTTTTAGCATTCAATCTCAACATCATTCATGAATATACTCCTTTAATTCAAGTGTATCTCATGCATGTGAATATCCATAACAACTTATGACATCACAAGCAAAGAGCGGTGCCTAGTCGCACATCATTGCTACCCAAGTAATTCGGAAGATTGAACAACTTCAACCTATAATCCGTGAATAGTGTTACCGAGATCGTATAGTTCCTTTGTCTCTGATATCCAGATTGAACTCGAGGCATGGAATCGTCATCCTCTCAACGTTCAATCCATGTTCCTTGAACTAGAGCAGACTGCCTGAGATGCATGTGAGTTCACATATCATATATTGAATCACATGGGTACGGCCGTACACTCTCAGTCTCACTTATCAATGGGTCTTGGATATCAATCTCCAGTAGGAGGGACAAATCCCGTCTCTATCACACACAGTCAATCCCCATGTATCAAAGTCACCCAATCATCACCGTTATAACAATCCATGTTTCAGGACTGGGTTTGATGATGTCAAAGTGTACCCAATGACATGTGATGAGTGCAGTGATTTCAGGTCTAAGAACCACAATCACCACCATCACTATGAGAGATGATTCTGACTACCATTTTATGGTTTCCATGTATCACTCTCATGGTGGGTCTATCTGATACACTGTTCACCAACATGTATCTATGTGCTTGACTTGATATCACATATCATGACTAATGAGACTCTATCATCAGTCAACACGCACTCTAGTCTTATGTATTACTATTGTCTATTTTGCTTCCACGGTAATAACTAACTAGGGACATAACAAGAATGTATGAACTCTTATCATTCGTATGATCTCATCCTCCAAGTCACATACTTGAAGACATACGACATCGAGTATCATCATTCTCTAGACATCTACTTATGTTTGTGTCATCATCTCAAGACTGAGACAAACATGATAGAAGGAATTACCTTTATAATTATCAAATCAAGTATCTAATGCCTCACTCCAATCATCATATGATTGGCTCTCTGGGCATACATACCAACAAATACTTCTTCATGGATGCCACTTTGAAATAAAAGAGTGGGGCAAACTAAATCTACGATAGCAAAGACTCACCTAAACAAAATATTTTGATCTTGGATGCGCGAGCATATACCCATGTGTATGTTAATAGACTTATACACACACACACACATATAATATATATATATGTATATACGTACATACATATATGGCCAAAATAATTGTGATTGCAAAATTTTGTAGAACAATCTAGCTTATAGATGTGAGGCATATGACGTATACCCCTTAGATAACATGTGTATCAAAAATCAAATCATTCGGATATTCCTAGATTGTGCACATAAATAAGATGTATATATTCTAATCAACAGTAAGTAGCAAAATGCATAGATGTATATATTCTAATCAACAATAAGTAACAAAACACAATAGATGTATAAATTCTAATCAACAGTAAGTAACAAAATGCAATACCCGTTGAATGAGATATTGCTATATTAATGATGTATGAGATATATTTGTGATTTTTGAAGCACATTCAGTCTAGACAATGTTGATTAAATTCATAGTTAGATTTACTTAACACATACTACATATATCATATTAATGGTTGGTCGGCTCAGAAGTGAGTCGGACTTTTAAATTTATAACCCGAAACCTTCAAGGACCCCCGCAACTTTTATTACGGGGTCGAACACAGGGGTGTGGTGACATTTAGGACGCTTAAGATTTTTTCTTGGGTCAGATAAGCCAAAAGTGATAGTCGATGAAAAGTATGCGCTAGAACTAGTCTAGCGGGGTGTCACGAAATAAAACAAAACAAAATAAAAAACAAAAAACAAAGTTTGCGAGATTCTACTAATCAGATAGAAGGAGTTTCTGGCTATGTAACCACAAGATGGGCAGTCTATGCACCCGTTCTCAGACGTAGACAACCCTCGAACACCTGAGCAAGCAATCTATATCCAAACATAGTACACACTGTCGTGTATGTTCCTGTGGGTCGTCCCACTCATTCTCGCGAGGCGTGACTAAAACCATCAACGATATGCCATCTAACCTCTCTCGAGGATGACAAATCAACACCCCAGAATACTCTAGATTCCCTCTCGGGTCTTAGAGCATTCTAGAATGTTAGGAACAGAGAACCTTGAACCGTCCTTCTCTCAAGATCCGATCCAAACTATCTTCTCGCGTCTATTCCAACACGGATCTCTCGATACAGGTAGATATAGCAGTTCAAACTAGAAAAAGACCAACCAAACTAGCAATCACAACTAGAGAGAGAAGATAGAACAAGCAAACATACTAAATCTGAAATAAATCTACTTGCTTAAGGTAAAAGTACATAAACATGCCCAAAACGGGCTACATAGCCAAGGAGCTCAACTAGCCATGGACAAGCATAGTTGGCACCGAACAAAGATGGAAAAACATCGTTGTACAAGAAACTAAGGAACACAGAAGAAGGAAAGAAGAAGAAGAAGAGATTAAACCAGTAGAAGAGAGGTGGCTCTCGCTCCTTAGCCTCCGTATAGGCCGGATCTCGTCTTTTCGGCCTTTCTCCTTGATCTTCCGGACACCTTGGCCTCCTTTCTCTCTAGATCCTCCCCGAACAGCGGCGTGGATGTGTCGGCGGGCGTGGATGACGGATGGATGAACCAGATCTACGGTTTCCACCTCAGATCTGGGTGGACATAGACGGATGGATGGATGGCAGTGGATGGACGGTGGTCGTCGGATCTGGGTTTCCACCTTAGATCCTAGGCAAGCGGAGATGTGGATGCGCACAAGAACACCTCAGGGGAAGTTCTTGGCTGCTGGGGATCGAGCTTCTAGGTCAGGCTGTGTGACAGCAGTCTGGTGGCCTCACGAGTCCATCCCCCCCCACCTTGCTGTGGAGTGGGGCTATTTATAGTGCTTGGGTGGAGGCCTCTTTGGACCTCGGTCCAGGTCTAGGTCCAGGTCCAGGCATAGACCGCGGCCTCTTGGCTGTTGTGGCCGCGGGCAGCAGTTGTTGGAAGGTCGCGGGCGTGGTTGGAAGGGGCAGCAGGTCGCGGCCTTGTTGATCATGGACGATGCAGAAGACTGAGGTGCAGACCGCGGCTGAAGGAGATGATTGCGATCCAACGGTGCTAGGGTCGCGGCTACAGAGTGAGGGTGTGGTTCACGATCGTGGGGGAGAATACCGTGACCGTTATTGGGGTCGTGGAGACCGCGAGCAGGTGTAGATCACGAACCAGTAGAGGTCGCGATGTCGAGGAGAAGGTGGTTGGTGGAGAAGAGGTCAACGACGTTGTTGATGCGGACCGCGACTAAGAGGTGAGAATGTTGGCGCTGCTGTGAGCGAAGCTGCCGGGGAGGACAGATCAAGGTCGAGGTGTGATGGATGGAGCGGGCGTAGGGGACCGACGTCGTGATCTTGGAGAGGAGGTCGTGATTGCTGGTGCAGGTGCGAGGAAGATGGTCGCGGTGCGGAGGTGATCGCTATGGTGGAGATGAAGTCGCGATGCAGAGATGGCTGAGTGGTCGCGGTTTGGTGTGGATGGCGATCGCGATTGTGAGGGGGAGTCCAAGGCGCTGATCGCGATTGGCTTGCTAGCAGGGGACCGCGGGGGTGGATAACGGAGAGGAATCACGATCTGTTGGCAGAGCAGCTGACGTGTCTGCGGTTAGGGTTGAGGGGAAGAAGAGGATCGTGGGTAGTAATAAGCTCGCCCGCGGTGTAGTGAAGAAGAGCCTGCGGTCTTGAACAAAGAAGAGGGGCCAGCAAAGTGGCTAAATGGGCCGAGAAAGCTGGGCCCTTGTGCCCAAATCTGTCATGTTCATAAGAATAAAATCCCATAAAATGGATATTATATCAATTAGGTTTAGCATGGATGTATAAGGGGATAAGACAATAAAAGCAATTAATCATAACTAAATTGGGCCCAGGCTAGCGATCAGACTGTGGTTATCATAAGACAAGGTGTCAAGAAGTACAAGTCACTGGGCCTCAGTTTAGGAGAGAGAGAGAGAGAGATAAGTAGTTCATCTATGTTCGGTGCCAGCTTGTCTTAAAACTGGCTAGATTGGCTACTTTATTGGCTAGCTAGATACTTCATCTATGTAAATAAGAAAGGAACTAAAACATGAGCAAAAGAGTGCATATTAAGACCAAAGTGACACAAAACCATAGATAAAATGCATAGATAAAATGCGTAGATTTGGGTGTTATCAACTACCCCAAGCTTAAAACTTGTTTGTCCTCAAGCAAGACTGTGCTCAAAGAACAAAAAGATAACATCCAAATTAAGCTTTGCAATAGATGCTAAAGTTAAGAAAAACAGTTTAAAGCATCTATTCTCCTGATCCATGTCGTTTCAGAACAAACCCCCACCAATCAGCCACAGTCTTGCCAAAGCAAGATCAAAGAGTTTCCAGGTAAGATTAAGCAAATTCACTACAGTCTACCGATACTCATGAGGGGTTGGATCATAATTATTTAAACATGAAAGAGTTGTCACATAGGTGATCACGCGGGTGATGACCAATGAGCCATCACCATGAATCCATGCATACCAATCAGGAACACCACGCCTCTCACTTATTCATGTCCTAAGAAACAAAGCAAAAGACTCTAATGACTTCTGAGGATCCAGATCTTCGTCAGGTTGGTTCATGTAGCGAGCAACAGTCCGAGCCAGTTGGCCCAAAGCAGTGAGATGAACTCCTCGTACTGCGCTCGAACCAACCCTGCTACTGAGATGATCTCATAAGTCCCCTAGGGGTTCCTAGTGACTCTCTAATGAGCTTTTGGAATGATACTACCAGGCACGACATACCCGCGTTCATGAGCGCAGTCATACACCGGCTGGGCACCATCATCAACTCTCCTAAAAGAGGAAACAAGCGCTCATTTATTTACACTCGGGCTTTTATTCTCTGCATTCTATTTTGTAGGCTTGGGTGAGAACTATATAGATATTTTGGGATTTTGTAGGCGGCCAAGCCTCTTTTGCACATTTTTTATATTTTTCATCTTTTTGACTCAATCTAATGTGAGAAGGCATGTAGTCCATCAAGGAAAACACTTCATCTTGATCATAGCTCAAAGCTCGTCATGATCCGCTTAACACCTGTGTGAAAAGTTGTAATTATGATTCAAGAATCTTTAGAATAGAGGCAAGCTTGTGAATTCGCAGCTAGGAGTCTTTAGTCGTGTTTTAGCTCATTCCAACGGTCTTTTACCATGGATTTGCCATTCACGACATAGATCAAGGGAATTTAGCTTTAAGCTATGAAAAAGGGACATAACCTTAGATTTTATTACCAAACTCAAGGAAAGAGTCAAAGAGCAAGCCAAGCAAAAGGTCAAGCAATTTTTAAGATGAAAATTGTGCATTTAGGCATAAATTCAAGCATTTATCTATTAGATTCGCACCATATAGCCATAATTGCAAAGCTAAAAAGCTGAAAATTTTTGAAAAATTTAAAACTAAATGCAGGAAGTAAACATGCATGTTAGAAGGATGAAGAGATAGAAGGGCGAAGCCTACCACCCCAAGCTTAAAATTTTGCTTGTCCTCGAGCAAGACTTAAACTTGAGATAGTGAGGCAGGAATGCATGATTTTAACGGCAGTTATTGAAGTTCTAAAGATGATGCATGGATGCAAGGATATAAAAATAGTTAGAGAAAAGAAACTAACTAACAAGAACATGAAGGGCAAAATTTATTGTAATAAAAGGGCGGGAGGGTGGGTAAGAGAAAAGGGGGTGGTGGTTGCCCCACGATACCGACACTGGGATCCCAAATCCTAAGTTTTGGGACCAGTGTCACCTGTGTCTTGCCTATGGGTTCTGGCACATAATAGGAGTAGAATAGGCGGAGATGCGGGCCCTGTCGGGTCTGAAATAGAGGAATAAAATCCGGCGACTCGATGAAGTCATCTCGGTGCTGGAATTGACTTGAGCTGCACTGGGATGAATTCTTCGACAAATCATCCTCAAGGTACCTTCCAAGATACGAATCTGAACAGGAAGGCCCTAGGATGTCGACACAAGATGAGATGGATGAGAGAGGTTGGACGTCTTCTGGAGGACTCATATCTTCTCTCTCCATCTCTACACTTGAGGTTGGATGCTCAGATAAATCTTCATGTACAGTCTGAGTCATCCAATCATCTTCTGAGCAAGAAGTATCCCCGGGTGAATTTGATTGCGGATCTACCACCCCAAGCTTGTCGCACTCTATGGGGTCTGGGGTATCTTCATGCTCAGCAGCCATGTTGTGGTGTATTGTCCACCCTACACCTTCGATGTCCACCAAGCCTTGTAAAGGGATGGTGGCGAATGATGGCTCGTGCTGCTCCAACTCGTCTTCGTTACTATACTCATTGCTCCATGTCGAGCAGTTGTCGTTGTCGTCGTCATCGAACAAATTGTTCCAGACCATGGTTGGCGTACTGCTCAAAGCGAAGTGACAAGTCTCAATATGAGAGATGTCACTCTAGTCTGGTTCAATATCTGACTTTGGTTCCTCAAACCCACCTTCTGGTTGTGAGGTAACTTGGCTTTTAGAGTCTTTGTCATCGTCATCATAGACCCATTCATGTCTATGAATCATATCTTCCATTGGTTGATCAGCTGAATCACCTGGATAGAATGAAGGGTTTTCCCCGGTGGGTCGGTCTTCACAGAAAAATCCTGATGAATCTAGTTGATGGTCTGAATAGGATGATGGTGCATACTCCACTTCAGACCCAATGGAATGGTCTTGATGACTAACGTCTTCGTTGTCTTGTGATGGCAGTTGTAACCGAATTGTAACCAAATCAATGAGCTCTTGGAGCCTTCTGCCTTGTTCAACATCTTTATCATTAAGTTGTTGTACTTGAGCAGTAATGCTTTCGAGACCCGTCGATTCTTCCATGCACATATTGAGGGGAATCCGCTATATCAAACTGATGCGCTTGGATGGATCCTTGCTCAAGAGTTCGAAGTAGACTTCTACTGCGGTCTACAGCCTCGGTGACTAGTTTGAGATGACGATCCTGCTCTTCTAGTAGTTGTTGCATTGGATCAACGTCTTCTTGGAGATGAGGGGCTAAGGAGGTGAGTGTGTGAATACTTTCCTTAGCCAACTCCACTGCCTTAATCAGTTCTTGATCCCATGATGGCACGAGAGTCGAGGGCTGACTTGCAGTCTCTGTTGTTGGAATCTCGACATATGACGACGGTGGAGGTAAGTATAACTCGACTAGTTGTAGAGCACGACCTTCAATTATTTTCCAACAGTCGGAACTGCGGAAAAACTCGGGAGGACAGGTGGACAAGATCACTTGTCTTGCCGAAGCGAGATCCATGGCTGAAAAAGAGTATAGGAAAAAAAGAAAAGGTATTCAGTATATATGAACAAGTATGTTTAAAACAAAAGAAAACCTATGCATATATATACGGGCTTAAAAGTGACAGAACAAAATCTTGTAGGCGTGTAAACGTGGAAAACCACATCCCCGGCAACGGCGCCAAAAAGTTGGTCGGCTCAGAAGTGAGTCGGACTTTTAAATTTATAACCTGAAACCTTCAAGGACCCCCGCAACTTTTATTACGGGGTCGAAGTAGATATACGGGGTCGAACACAGGGACGTGGCGACGTTTAGGACGCTTAAGATTTTATTCTTGGGTCAGATTAGTCAAAAGTGATAGTCGATGAAAAGTATGTGCTAGAACTAGTCTAGCGGGTTGTCACGAAATAAAACAAAATAAAGAAAAGAAAAAAAAACAAAACAAAGTTCGTGAGATTCTACTAATCAGAGAGGAGTTCCTGGCTATGTAACCACAAGATGGGCAGTCTATGCACCCGTTCTCAGGCGTAGACAACCCTCGAACACTTGAGCAAACAATCTATATCCAAACGTCGTACACACTCGTTTTCGCGAGGCGTGACTAAAACCATCAATGATATGCCATCTAACCTCTCTCAAGGATGACAAATCAACACCCTAGAATACTCTAGATTCCCTCTCGGGTCTCAGAGTATTCTGGAATGTTAAGAACAGAGGACCTTTGATGCAGGGGTTTTGAGTCGCTTTATAGGCTAGGTTTACACTCGTTTTATGCGCTTATTGGTCATATTTGTGGTTAATATCGCATGATTCAATTCATTTAGCCTATTGTCCTTGCCTGCATCAAATTCATCTTGTTTTACATTGTTTTGTATAGAGTATCATATTTCTCGGATTTGATTTGTGTTTTTCTCTCATTTTCAAGCAATTCACAATTCTGGACCCGTCGATACCATCGACGGTCTGTCGATAGCATCGACGGAGCAACAGTGACAGAGCCGGAGAGTAAGCAGATAGTTCGATACCATCGACACTTTGTCGATGGTCTCGAAAGTCCAACAGTGAGCCAAATATCACCCCGTCGATACCATCGACGGGAACGGTCGATGGTATCAAGAAGGCTTCAGGCGGCTTCCAGAATTTGAAGAAAGCATCGGTACCCTAAGGTGTCGATACCATCGACACCCCGTCGATGGTATCGACGCCGTCGGATCAGAGGTTTGTCTAGCACGACTTCAATCAGATGGTTGCGTTCTTTTGGCAGTCGTAAGTGGTACCTATACCTAGGAAAAGACGGCCCAAAGCCGTCATTCACGTTCTATTCCATGGGTGTCGATGGTATCGACGCCGTCGGATCAGAGTTTTGTCCAGCACGACTTCAATCAGACGGTTGCGTTCTTTTGGCGGCCGTAAGTGGTACCTATACCTAGGAAAAGACGGCCCAAAGCCGTCATTCACGTTCTATTCCGTTGCACAAGTCCTGAAGGAGGAGAGAGCGAAGAACGGAGCCGAGAGCTACGCCCCGGGAGATTCCAGAGACGCAGACGGAGTTTTCCACCGCCGGAAGGCTGCAGAACGCTCATCCCGCGCCGAGGATCACCCGGTTCTTCTCCGTTCAGGGGTTACACCATCTCCATCCACGTTTTCTCCTTCATGGTGTTTTGCATTGAGATGAACATGCGGGGCTAATCCCCTTTGTCTCTAGGACCGGGAATAGCCCGGGCAATCGTTGTATGACTCTTCTTACATAGTTTATCATAATTTGTCCCTCAAATCCGTGGTATGATATCGTTTTCTCCATTGCTATCATTGTGCTTGATCACCATAATGGTAATCTAATACCCTTAATTGCTTTTGACGAAGAATTAACGGTTGAAAAGAGGCGGTAATCACATTAACTGATAAATCCTTTGGAAAAGGCGATGTACGGTTAATGATGGGAACCCAGAGACATGTTTTTCAAGCACCTAGTGTAGGGCATAGGTTACTACTGGCGTGGAACCGACCTAGATTAAGGTAGTGAATTGTATCGCGGAAGCGAGCAATTCTGGCTACAGGCCACTATCCGGAAAGGGAGACAAGTTGTGATAATTGTGAAGGAATTAGTACAACGAGAACCCGCGGTGAAACCGCAATCCTAGAGATTTCTTTTGAATTTGATTAAACCAACCATTTAATCGATTGCTTTGGTTTCTTTTATTTTTATTTTTATTTTTCAAAACAACTTCCAAACTTTTACAATCGGTTTAGCTGATCGCGCATAGTTAGTAGTAATCTACCGAAAATCACGTTTCCCTGTGTTCGACTCGGGCCTCACAAGGCCTATATTACATTGACGCGTACACTTGCGTTATACGCACGGTAAAGTCGTGTCAACCTTGAACCGTCCTCCTCTCAGATTTCGATCCAAACTATCTTCTCGCGTCTATTCCAACACGGATCTCTCGATACAGCCAGAAATAGCAGTTCAAACTAGAAAGAGATCAACCAAACTAGCAACCACAACTAGAGAGAGAAGATAGAACAAGCAAACATACTAAATCTGAAATAAATCTACTTAAGGTAAAAGTACATAAACATGCCCAAAACGGGCTACATAGCCAAGAAGAAGCTCAACTAGCCATGGACAAACATAGTTGGCACCGAACAAAGATGGAAAAACATCGTTGTACAAGAAACCAAGGAACACAGAAGAAGGAAAGAAGAAGAAGAAGAAGAAATTAAGCCCGTAGAGGAGAGGTGGCACTGCTCCTTAGCCTCCGTATAGGCCAGATCTCGTCTTTTCGGCCTTCCTCCTTGATCTTCCGGACACCTTGGCCTCCTTTCTCTCTAGATCCTCCCCGAACAGCGGCGTGGATGTGTCGGCAGGCGTGGATGACGGATGGATGAACCAGATCTACGGTTTCTACCTCAGATCTGGGTGGACATGGACGGATGGATGGATGGCAGTTGATGGACGGTGGCCGTCGGATCTGGGTTACCACCTTAGATCCTAGGCAAGCGGAGATGTGGATGCACACAAGAACACCTCAGGGGAAGTTCTTGGCAGCTGGGGATCAAGCTTCTAGGTCAGGCTGTGTGACAGCAGCCTGGTGGCCTCACGAGTCCATCCCCCCCACCTTGCTGTGGAGTGGGGCTATTTATAGTGCTTGGGTGGAGGCCTCTTTGGACCTCGGTCCAGTTCTAGGTCCAGGTCCAAGCACATATCGCGACCTCTTGGCTGTTGTGGCCGCGGGCAGCAGTTGTTGGAAGGTCGCGGGCGCGATTGGAAGGGGCAGCAGGTCGCGGCCTTGTTGATGATGGACGATGCAGATGACTGAGGTGCAGACCGTGGCTGAAGGAGATGATCGTGATCCAACAGTGTTGGGGTCGCGGCTACAGAGTAAGGGCGTGGTTCACGATCGTGGGGGAGAGTACCGCGACCGTTGCTGGGGTCGTGGAGACCGTGAGCAGGTGTAGATTGCGAACCAGTAGAGGTTGCGGTGTCGAGGAGAAGGTGGTTGGTGGAGAAGAGGTCAACGACGTTGTTGGTGCGGACCGCGACCAAGAGGTGAGAACGTTGGCGCTGTTGTGAGCGAGGCTGTCGGGGAGGACAGATCGAGGTCGAGGTGTGATGGATGGAGCAGGCGTAGGGGACCGACGTCACGATCTTGGAGAGGAGGCCGTGATTGCTGGTGCAGGTGCGAGGAACATGGTCGCGGTGCGGAGGTGATCGCGATGGTGGAGATGAAGTCGCGATGCAGAGATGGCTGAGTGGTCGCGGTTTGGTGTGGATGGCGATCGCGATTGTGAGGGGGAGTCGAAGGCACTAATCGCGATTGGCTTGCTAGCAGGGGACCGCGGGGGTGGATAACGGAGAGGAATCGTGATCTGTTGGCAGAGCAGCTGACGTGTCTGCGGTTAGGGTTGAGGGGAAGAAGAGGATCGCGGGTAGTAACAACCTCGCCCGCGATGTAGTGAAGAAGAACCCGCGATCTTGAACAAAGAAGAGGGACCAGCAAAGTGGCTAAATGAGCCGAAAAAGTTGGGCCCTTGTGCCCAAATCTGTCCTGTTCATAAGAATAAAATCCCATAAAATGGATATTAAATCAATTAGGTTTAGCATGGATGTATAAGGGGATAAGACAATAAAAGCAATTAATCATAACTAAATTGGGCCCAAGCTAGCGATCAGACTGTGGTTATCATAAGACAAGGTGTCAAGAAGTACAATTCACTGGGCCTCAGTTTAGGAGAGAGAGAGATAAGTAGTTCATCTATGTTCGGTGCCAGCTTGTCCCAAAACTGGCTAGATTGGCTACTTTATTGGCTAGCTAGATACTTCATCTATGTAAATAAGAAAGGAACTAAAACATGAGCAAAAGAGTGCACATTAAGACCAAAGTGACACAAAACCATAGATAAAATGCATAGATAAAATGCGTAGATTTGGGTGTTATCAATGGCTGATACACATAAGTTACATGTACTGCCATATTAATTGATGGTACACGTAAGTTACATGTATCAGCCGACACACATAAGTTACATGTATCAGCCGACACACACTCCCTAAATTTGCTCTCTCTGTATATAATATGAGTATATATTGCCAATCTAACCAAGCAATTTAAGCAATAAAAAGAGAGACATAATTAAAATATGACTAATCAAGAATAAAATATATTATCTAGTAAAGAGTTGTTTGGTTGTCACATTCGGCTAAATATATCATGATTCATACATGGATTTTACATAATTTACTGATTATTGTGACATTGCAAAATACTACTTCACTAGAAACATGATCCAAAATAATAATAAAAATGTAAATGAATTCAATGATGAATGCATATTGATCGTAGTATTAGTTGCATTTTCAGCTTAATTTTACATTTATTTCCCTCATTTTACTTTAGATTTAACTTGCATTTATGATTTCTTAATTTTATGTTAATTTGTAGGATTTTGATTCGATTCTTTGATTTTCATAGCAGTTTCAAGCTTCATATCATGTGCACCAGCGTAGAAGACGGAGGCCCCGCTAATCGACTAGTGTTCATAAGAAATTTTCGATAAATGAACCTTTCATTGAATTTGAACCGTCGTTAGTTGATGATCTTCATCAGTTGGTGCTTCATCGGCGCATGCCATTCTCCACACACCAATAGCCCCACCAGGTGGGTTCTCCTTGTACTGAAGTCACATCGGTTCGCTTAAAGTTTGCCTTTCCATTAATCAACTACCGATGAAAAAATATGCTCAACGACTAATGAGACTCCAGCATACTGTCTACTGATGAACACAACAAATGAAGACCCAACACTCGCCTATGGATGATTGTCCTCCGAAGGTAATCCAGCACACATGTCTACCAATGGGATTCCTGCACTCACCCACCGATGGTTGTCTTCCGATGAAAATCCTACGTGTCTCAATCAACAAAGCTTTTGCTTGTTCGCCTACCAATGAAACCTCTGTGTGTTCACCTTTTGATGGAAATTCTAGGAGTTGTGAGACCTCTCGACTTCCTCCCACAACGTTCCTTTGGATTCATATCATGATGCTTAACTGTAGAGGACTTGGGAGAATTCCAAATCCTAGTCCTCTGCCTATAAATGCAAGGTCATGTTTTACATTGAAAGGATCCACCTCCAACGCCGACATGCTGCTAAAATTAGTTTTGAGCATCCATCTTAGTTTTCATCGAGCATTTCCATCAGTGAACGACACCTCCAGCTCCACCCTCATCAACTTGTCGCTCCTTCCTTATAGCAGACTGAACATCACTATGAGAAGGAAGGCGACGTCCCTAAGATCTTCTCCTACAAACGTCAAGGAGCGATCTTGTTGTTGTGTTCGGCCGCTATCATGCTCGATCTCAAACACGGACATATGAACACCACGACTGCTCCTTGTTGTTTACTGTGATAATGGCTTTCTTCCCTTCTTCCAATGTAAATAATGTTACTGTTGTGATGAGTGAGTAGTCACACTACCATGTTTGTTCTTCTCTATTGTTGTTATGTTTGTATGTACATCACTTGTTATAGAGCAAATGTTTTATTGCTTGTAATTCTTGTTTGGCCAACTGTTTTGTATGTTTATTAAATCTTAGATGTAGAGAATTTTGAACCTAAGGCCTAGAATATAATTTGATTAATGTTAAACCCTTAATGAGAACTTCAAATATGTGTTTTCTGAGGTGACAGGTAAATGATCTGTAGGTAACACGATGGTGAGCTTAGAGTAATATATGTCTGATTTTAATCCTAACGTACAAAAGGGTGATTTAACATCTCTCGACATATGTATATTTATACTTATTATGATGTAGTCAGACAGTGAATAATAGGTAGCGGGCAAAACCCATGTACCCTAGTGTTTCTATCCACTTGATAAAAACAACCTTAATCCAATATTTTTCATTACTACAATCTTAGTCTAATCAACCAATCTAACTTTTGTGTTAAGTGTTAATTCGTGTGTGGTTAGTTTGATCAAATTATTTCTTAAAAATGTTTTCTATTGGGTCCAATCCTCAACTATACTATGACAAGATCCGTCAGCTTGCGTGTGGGATTGTCGTACACTTAGTTTAGGTAAAACCTAAGGATTTCATATTTAGAGAATTCGTTGTGCAATAATCACCGCATCCTTCTACAACTCAAGTAAGAAGACCAATGTAATTTCAAAAGTGCATGGTTCGACCTAGTTGATTTGCTTTTGTGAACTACCTCTTGGTTGGATTAATACAGAAGGTGCTTACAAATCCTTACAAGTATATGAGCTGGCTGATGCCTTCGTATGAGACTACCTTGGATTGTAGGTATACAAATTTTCCATGAGCACAAGGAGAAGCCCATGATGTCTTACATTTGAGGAATTCACTAGGTGTTTGAGTATGGCACATGAACGCAGCTAGTAAAATTAATGTGGAAAGTGGTTTACTTTTAATGATTCTGCAATACATAAGTCCTATACTATATTCATTTTGTTTTCCCACAAGAAATTGTTTAGTGAATGGGCTTCAAAGCAGCTGTGATAGATGATCAATTGTGAGTCAATATCTATTTGTTCTAGATATGATAGAGCTGATAAAACATGCTCATGATGGCATTCCTTGGTGTATGTTGTCGACTGATGACAATATGATTTATGAAGCTAGAGATTGAGTGAATCACAAACTTGAACTACAGAAACAAGCTTTGGAACTTGGATATTTTAAGATAAGTAGAAACAAGACAATGCATATGTATTGCAAAGCTTACAAATCTACAAGTCCAGAAGGTGGTGGACCAAAGCTAGATGTAATGAAGTGTGATATGTTTCTTTCACCATCACAACAAAGAGGATGAAATGACTGTGACCAGAATATTGTGCATAATTATCATATTCCACTTAAATTGAAAGGTATGTCTTATAGAACAGCTATGCACCCAGTCATTTTGTATGGTAGTAAATGTTAAGTTGCAACAAAACAAGGTGATCACACAAAGGCAATGGTAGAAATGTGAATGCGAAGATGGATATGTGATAAGCCGGGTAAAGTCGTAAAGCATTGTACGAGAAACAAGTGGAATTTGCAATTATCAAAGACAAATTATGAACCGGTACATGCATAACATAAACTGACAAATGCCAATTCAGAGTGCTTTTATCGGGTTTGAGAGTTAAAAGGGAGGTGGGACATAAATTAACTTGGGGGAGCTTCACAGGAGAGACATATTGATGCGAGTATGGTAGAAAATATAGCTGAATGGATAAGAAGGATTCATGTAGCCGATTCCAACATGGTTGGTATATAGGCTTAGATGACGATAATGATGACAAGTTTACAAAATTAGAACATGTGTGAAGGAGGTGAATATGTCCATAAAAAAATTAACAATGTCACACAATTCAAAGACCTCAATGTACATCATGCGCAGCATTAGACAAAGCCAGGTGATTGCATTCTCTATGTTTGTATATATAAATTTTCATATTGTTGTAAGACCAATTTGTTTGCAGACAAGAATCTTGTGTGAATAAATTCCACACATCTCATACATAGAAATTACATCACTCGATGAAAGGTTCTGCAAAAGAAACTTTTATTGTTCTTATATCTGTTAACCAATGAGTAACAATAGAGAAGCAAATTTTACAACATTGTATCTTTAACCTCTCATAACTCTAAAAACTATACTTCCAATAACCATTTAAAATTTCAGCTATTGAGTTATAGTTTTAGCAAGCCAATCTAAGAGGCAACTTGATTAAATGCAACAAACTGGGATTGGAGAAAAGAATATCAAACTTGTACAATTGTTATTAACAAGAAGTAGTAAGCCAAACTTCAAATGTTGTAAAATAAACTGAGAATAAGGAACGTATACAATACTCAACATAATGAATGAACCAAACAAATAAGAACTGGAGATTTTCTCCATTTTGAAGCCCATCATAGTGGGTCATAGTGATTATCATCAGTGTGACATAGTCTAGACAAAGATAAGACTTAAGTGCTACATTACTTCAAAATATCGAATGTGTGTATAGGGAAATGTGATGTAGTTGGGCGTACATCTCTAGACCTCAATACGGCCTACTCATATTAAATTGGCAATATTTTGGGAATGTATTTGGCTATGGCACACCTAAGGTGGAATATGTCTTGATCACACTCTTCAATACAATTGCCACGGATATCGATAATGTTTGTTCAAATTGAATTTGGGTTTAGGAAGTGGTTGTCTCTCGAAAGGCTCGTGAATCTCATCCAAAATGAGTGAAAACACCACTGATCGAAGATGAAACATGGCAATACCAAAGAAAACCCTCAAGTGATTGTTAGGGCTCTAATTTTCCTCTTTAATATCTTCATTCTATTTCTTTAAAAAGGCAAGTGGCTCTTTCCAGCCTTTTAATTGGTGTAATTAAGGTATTTGAATCTTTTTCTCCTATTTTTTAGAACAAGTTGTGTGGTTCTCATGCAATCTCGTCCCTGTTAATGAATGTAGGTTCCAGATTGGGGGATTCGGTAAATACAGTTAAATGAATCTCTTTTTTATTTGATGTGTGCACTTCATCTCCAACATATATATACTTGTCCTCTATTTGAAACATTGATCTTATAAATCCAGTAATAAGTGGTTATGGTTTTTTATTTATGGATGTATTGTTCTTGTTTCCTCAACAAGTGCCATCCAAGTGGTGTTCGTTCTACAAGTATAACCATTTGACTTTAGGGTTCCTTAACAAGTGGCTTCTGAGTTAAAGACCAATAACAGAAGGTTTACGTACCATTTCATATTTATAAGCATTTTTAAGTATGGATTGAGGGTGTAGGGCGCTTATGTTGGCGTACTTAGCTTTTCATGATCATAAGGTGAAAGAAGAATTTCACTAAAGAGATGAGATGGCTTTTTTATTTGGTTATTTCAATAATAAAGGATAATCTTACCATCATGAAAAAATTGACATCAAAATTTACTATCTTGCTAGACTCACCTTCTCCAAAAAGAAAGCACTCACTGACTCCCTTTTCAAAGAAGAAAACTACTGAATGCCCAACATATCATGCCTCTAAACTTCTAGTTCGAGGCTCTTGTAGAGTTTTATGGATCATGATTGTCTGTACAAATCAACATTGGCCTCACCTGCGTCCTTTGTTCTCACACACACTCTGAGAAAACTCCTCGATAGGCCAGCCATCCTAATAATACTCTAAGCCAAGAACACCTAACTAAGGAGTTCTTCATGACGGGCCTCCCTGAAAAGGAGATGCACCTAGTTGATTCGGGTAGTTCGACCATTCTTTTTAAGTCATTTTTACCTGAGGCCTCAAATCATGTTACAATCTCCCCCACTTAAACTATTGACGTCCTTATCAAGGCTAAACTATTTGGCTTCGTAATCTCTTTTGCATTCCACTATAGACCCAAGATGGCCCATGTACATCCAACTTCATTCATGACTAGCATTGTAAGGGTGACTCCATCAACGAGGATAGCCCTTTCCAACATCTTGATTTGCACAACTTAAGACGGGATGTCACATGTCCACTAGGACTCCACCTATTGGGGATACTAGCTCTAATACCATTTGTAACGTCGGGACCCTAGCCCAAGACTCTTGTAGACTTTTGAGAATGATGATCGACCCCAGACAGCTTGTCCTAGGAGTTCCTCAATGTCTGGGGGGGGTCCTTAGGAAGTGGTAGTAGATCTGCATATTGGCTCTACAACCAGGTTTCCTAAACACTATAATTTATAGAACTCCAATCTGATGTTTCCTGAAGCAGGCCTATGGGAGGCTCCTAGAGGCCAAGTTCCCGGATCACTCTGATGTCCATGTCTTTCAAGCATCTCGACTAAGCAGAAGGTATACCAGCAATGCTTAGTTTTTTCACTGGCTGGTTAGACAATTCTATGAGTTTATATCATACTTCCATTAAAAAAAATATATCCCTAAATAAGATTTACGCGCTACCACGAAATCTCCCCCCATCTTCATCCCGCTTAATGACGCTTAATAACAGCGGACAGTTCAGGACTGAAGCAACACATTCCCAGATTGTAATTGGAAAAGTAATACAGATATGGAATTCTGAGGTTTTCTGCGATAAAAGAGAAGAGGCATATTCAAGAGTAGCTAGATATTCGCATCCGTACCTCAACTTGTGATCGGGCATGAAATGCCGGCGGACTGAGGAAAGAGATCCATCTGCCGCGATAAGCAGGTCGCCGGATATTGTATTAGTCTCCCCACTCTGCAGGACCTTCACTTCAATCTCCACCTCGGCGTTCTCCGGCGAGCTGACAATGGACAGGAACTGGTGGCCCCAGAGGACACTGACTGAACCATCCTCCGGGATAGATTGCTGGAGCAGCGAGTGGATGTCATACCAGTGGACAGCGTGGAATCCAAAATCAGGGTCGACAGCGATCTCCTTGCTCGTCTTTGCGCTGCTGTCTGTCCACCGGTTCTGCACTGGAGTGAGGGAGTCAAAACAGACTGCGGCAAACGAATAACCCCTTAGGTGTACGGACTTACCACATCGCGAGTGAGAAAGATTGAATCGAGATGTTTAAGCTCCGCCTCGGTCGCCAAGTCCCGGACGAAGTTGAAGGCCTGTGGCTCGAGGCAGAGCCCGGCGCCGGTGGCGCTCCTCTTCGGTGCTGACGCCGCTTTCTCCACCACGATCACCTCCCAACCGAGGCGGGCGATGGCGAGGGCGCAGGATATGCCGGCGATGCTGCCACCGACGACAACCACCCGAGGCTTGCCATCCTTGTCGGGAACATTGTTACTCATCTGCGGTGCCCCCTCCCTCTCAGCCATTTCCGGCTTTCCCCACCACAGTCAGTGTGTCACTAGTGAACCTGGGAGACCGGATCTGCTGCTCCTAGATAGGAACGGGAGCGAGCTGGTCATTGTTTAGACAAATGACGCGTGCGTCTTTCTTTTCCTTTTGCGTTATACCACGTAGCGGAGGACGGACGGAATCCGAGCTAAGGCGCATGAGTTGTCAACACAGTCGCATATTGTTGACTCCTGCTGCAGATTCCATGCGCGCGGAAATGCAGGCTATGCAGCTGTAGATTCTTTACTTTCGACTTCTTGCTTCTTTACTTTCTCAGATGTAAGAGTTCATTTGCATAATATAAAAACTCGATTAGTATACTACAATACTAATTAGAGTACACTGACTTGAGTGAGGAAAAGTATATAGAATTTGCAGTACCAGAAGTGTTGAAGATTTGATTCTAAGGAACAATGAACATAATAAAATTAAGATAAAGGAAGAATAGTACTAAATAAAGGGGAGGCACTTGACAATAGACCTTAACACTAAATGGTGGACTTCAGAAATGATTGGTCTCATCTAGGATCTCTGCAATGGAGTAGGATTGGATTTCTGTGAGGTAGCAATCTTTTCAAGTTGAGACTGATGATTCTTGTTATCCTTAATCAGAGCTTTTGTTCCTTGTACTTCTGCAAAGTGAAAACATGTGATACATGTCATATATATCATTGTTGAATTGTCATTAATTCCTTTAGTCCATGAAGACCAAATTAAGGAGGCCAACAGAGTTTTTCATTTATAGATGTCGGCATATTTTGGCTTTGCTAAAAATACATATGCTAAGAGTCTGACATGTCTGCTAACAGTGACATCAGTGAAGAAGTGATGGCCTACTAGCACGTCGGATTTGGGACAATGGAAAAAGAAAGATGTTGTGTGGTTTCTTCATTCTGAGTGCAAGGATAGAAAATCGAGGAGTCGTGATCTTCTTTTCTCCGTATTATGGTATGTGAGGATTTTATCTTACGAGGTAAGCCATACAAGAATTTTAAGTTTAAGTGGGCATGTACCTTTCCAGATGTTATTGTACACAAAAATACCTCGATATATGTAGTAGAGGTAAGCTAGTTTGAGTGAGTAATGGTTACCCCATTTCGATGTGATGTAGTTGTTGGAGTTTGGTTTTAGATGTTATAGTATGTCAAACAATGTTTCTAGTGCAAGATGGTTGAGAGTTCTTTTGAGGAGGTTTGAATGGTTGCTCCGTGTTATAAGTAAATCTTGTCCAGTGGTAATGCGTGATAATGTGTGTGGGATGTCGACATGAAAGGTCTGTTGTTGGAAGGGAATTCCATGGTATCAGGGGTCGGTATAGAATCTGATGTTATTGGTATAGTGAGGTGGTATGTAGTTGCTATATTGGATGATGAATAAGTTATGGTTGATGTATTTCCATAGAGGGTATGTTCCTTATATTTTGATCTTCCACCATGTTTTTTTATTATGACAGTATTTGTATCATTACCTCTTTCTAATTGTAATCTCAATAAGAATATAGTGTTGCGTTGGTTTTGCAGACCAGCCATAAGGCATGATTTTTTTATGTTTATGATACCCCAACCTCCATAGATTTGCGGGGCACATCCATTGTCCCATTGTGCCATATGAAATTTTTCCACACGTGTTTCTAAAGGAAATTCCCTCTGATACGGTCAATGAACCTAAGAATGTTCAAAGGTAGTGGAACATAGTTGAGAAAGTAAGTAGTAAGAGAGGTGAATGAGTTGTTGAGGAGAATGAATCTTCCTGAAAGATGGAGGAACTTAGTCTTCCATGATGAAAGGAGGTTGTTGAGTCTGAAAATAGTGGGGTTTCAAGTCGTTTTCGGTAATGTGTATGGAGAAACTAGGAGGCCTAGGTACGTGAATGGAAGGACTCAATCTTACAATTGAGAAGTGATTGGAATCGTTGTAAGTTTTCAGTGTTGACATGTGCACCAATAATAGCGGGTTTGTGGAGGTGGACTTGGAGAACAGAGATGTATAACAAAAGACCCAGGATATGATTAGAATTGATGATGTAAGCATCATCAAGGTTAATAAAGATGATTTTGTCGTATGTATATTTGACTATTTTCCTTACATTTGTTAGGATCCACAATGAGTTCGTGGACGAACCCTAATTTGATCATCTTAGTAAGGATAGATGTGACAAAGATGAACATATAAGGTGATAATGGATACCTCAGAGAAGAATATTGGTACTTTGAAAGTAGCCAAAAAGTGTGCCATTGATAATGGTCAAGAAGTGGCATGTATTGATGTAAGATTTAAACCAATGTATCCATCTATCAAAGAAATCATATCCTATGATACAGATGATGAGACAATTTTAATTAATGTTTTCAAAAAAAATCTTAAAATAAAGTTTGATGGCCAGAAGTTTTTTTTTTCTAGAATGACAAGTGTGTATAGATTCATAAACCATAAGTATGCATCTTGGATATTTATGTTTTTCAAGAATGTCCATTGTTGTTGTTCAATGATGTCATTTAAGTATCTTTTCCTCCTAGTGTTTAGGGTTTTGCAATGATTTTATAGGATGTAAAATAGTCTGTGGACGTTCGACTCTTTTGATAAGTGCAATATGGTTTTGATTAAGGACGAAAATTTGGGGAGAGATATCATCATGTAGGTGTATATAGGGAAAGATACTTTGAAAATCTAATTGTAAATGTGCCCACATATACTGGTAGAAATCTAAACTGAGACCATGTAGTCCAAGAGGTTTGTTTGACCCAATTGGCCACCCGCTAGTTTAATATCAGTGTTTGTGAGGATGTTAGTGAGGCTATCTAGATAAATGATTTGAGATGGACATAGCATATCCCATTAGATACAGAACATGTGAGGAAATGTTGCATGTGTTGTTGAAAAGTGTTTGAAAATGTTTTATAATGTGGGTGATAGTGTGTCCGTTGGTGTTGTTTTGACATTGGATGTTGAGATTGTAGATAGAATAGAATTTTTTATGTAACATTTTTAGATAAAGTTGGTGTTATTATCTCCCTCTTTCATACATTTGATTTTGGATCTTTGTTTCCATATGGTCTCAATAATGTGAAGAAGCTGTTTAATCTTTTTTTAGCTACCAGGATGGGGGCTTGGTTCACTATGGGATCACTGTCTATTTGAAGGAGAGTGGATTCTTAGTCTCTGGGATTGCAGTGAATATTCCCAAAAGTGGAGTTATTCCATCTTTTAAGAGACTATATGATATCTTTTTGTGGATGTTCCATCCCAATTCTAGATTATTCACTGGTAAGGGACAATCTTAAGAATGAGCACTTTGAAATCCGAGTGTTTGATCCAAAATATTTCCAAGTGGAAAGGTTTTTCCCCAAGGCTCATATTGGGTGTTCAGGAGGATATGGAAGTGATTGGATATGAATTTGGAAGAGGCTAATGAAAAGGCAAGGGGTTATAAATCCTCCCATGAATGGGAGCAAAGAAAGTTGTCTATTTTATCCAATGAGTGTCCTCAGTTCTAGGTGTAAGCGGTATTGGAGGTAGACATGTCGAGATAGTTGAATGCTTGAGATGAAATGATTGAAGGACGAGTTTTGTCTATAGGGAGGTGTTGTCCATGCATTGTATGAGTACCTAGGCACTTTGTGGTACCTCTGGTGAGGTTGAAGTCCCCTCTAATAATCCAAGGTGTATAGGTCAAAGAGTTTTGTAACGACCACCACCAAACTGATAGCCAAATCGTTATTAATTATTGTGGAATAATCATAAGCAGTGGATTAACAAAAATCACTAAAAAATAAAACTATTTTACAAAGAGATCCATTTCGAAACTTTATATACATCGGGGTTCACATTGTACATACATTGTACCATCTCATCTCGAGGTTAACATATAACAATTGCTTTGTCAAAACATATACCAAAGCAACATCAAACCTCGAGGCAAACAAGCCAAAATCTCATATTGTTCATAAAACCGTCACGTACTAAATCTGAGGACCTGAGAGTACAAAGACGACACATAGGACTTCTATCTACAAGATATGACAGACAGTACACTCAACATGAGTTGTTATCGATGTCCCTGCTGTTGTTATCCTTCCTCAGCAGAATGGTCTCTACCCCTCGTGCACGTACACCTAAAAATTGTGGATCCCACGGGGTGAGACAATTGTCCCAGTGAGAGATATAACTCTCCACCAACAATATTATTATCACAAGTAAATAGTATTAAACTGAGCAGAGGTTCTTTTATAATAATAAGCAAGGTTAATCATTGTGGATAAGCAGATTAAAACATTTCTTTTCACTTAAAGCATTGTAATTGTCTATGATAGGGTAGTAAATCATCTATTCACTTTATAAGGAATATAAAGAACATGTGTAACATTTACCTATCATACTATATCAATATCTCAAGCTTATCCTGTGATACTTATTATCATGGTATGACATCCATGAATCATTCTCATTTCTATCTATTGGCCTCAGCCAATCTGCTAGCCAGGTATTGGATTGCACCAGTCATGTGAATATACATCATTATATTCTGTCTAGGTATTGGGATTTACCAACCTGTGAGGTTTGTATCCATGTATTGGACTATGTCAATCCTGTGAAATTATTCTAGGTATTGGACTATGCCAATCCTGTGAAATTATTCCAGGTATTGGGTTATGCCAATCCTGTGAAACTATTCCAGGTATTGGACTATGTCAATCCTATGAAACTATTCTAGGTATTGGACTATGCCAATCCTGTGAAATTATTCCAGATATTGGATTATGACAATCATGTGAGTGTTGCATCCAGGTATTGGGTTATCCCGATCCTATGAAATTATTCCAGGTATTGGATTATGCCAATCCTGTGAAATTATTCCAGGTATTGAACTATGCCAATCCTGTGAAATTATTCCAAGTATTGGACTATGCCAATCCTGTGAAATTATTCTAGGTATTGGACTATGCCAATCATGTGAAATTATTCCAGGTATTGGATTGTGCCAATCCTATGAAACTATTCCAGGTATTGGACTATGCCAGTCATGTGAAATTATTCCAGGTATTGGACTATGCCAATCCTATAAAACTATATCCAGGTATTATACCTTGTCTGAGCCATCATACTTATTCACATCCTTTATGTAATACAAGTATTACTCATATATCATTTAAACATATTCAAAACACTATAGCCCTTATTTTGCTATAATCATAAGGCATGTATGACCAAGATTTCATTATCATTTTTATAACCATTTATTATTATTATTATTATGTTACAGGGTTTCCATTTGAACATCTTCTCACCTCTCACTAGGCAACACTATTCACATGGCTCACAAGGCCTATTAACATTTTGTCACCTCTCACTAGGAAACAACTATTCACATGGCTCACAAGGCCCATTAACATCTTGTTACCTCTCACTAGACAACAAATATTCACATGGCTCACAAGGCCCATTAACATCTTGTTACCTCTCACTAGGCAACAAATATTCACATGGCTCACAAGGCCCATTAACATCTTGTTACCTCTCACTAGGCAACAAATATTCACATGGCTCACAAGGCCTATTAACATCTTGTTACCTCTCACTAGGAAACAAATATCTCTAGGTCATAAGACTGAGATAATTGGTATTATATGAAACATCATAGCTTATGCTTAGGTATGCTCATTATCTCATGCTATCAGCATGGTTTCAATATGGTTAGGGTTTCCCTTTATTAACCAATGGCAGTTTCAAATCATATCATTACCCTTCACTAGGGTCAAGGTTTCCCTTCTTAATCTGACTAGGGTTTTCAAGTACATTCATAAAGAATCACAACCCCAATTCGGACTCCACACATATTAGGAGTATTAATGTATACTCATTTCATGAGTATTAAACAAGTATAAGTTTCTCTTTCCTCCTTACTGGGATATTGATTACATCCTACTCCATTAGGTTGGATCAATCCTTCTCTCAAGGTTCATTGGCCCATATTTATAAAAATGCATTAAACCCTTCATGTCTTAAAGTATCATTTGACATGACATACTACATGTATCACTTAATCAAGTGTATTGGATTGAGGTGCTTCCTCCATATCGGGTATAGAGGTGTAGGTATGCTTCCATATTGGGTATAGAGGTGTATCCTCATCACCATATCATGCATCCATATTGGATCACTCAGCCTTAGGGGTTTGCATATCGGGTTTCACAACACCATGTTGAGTTTCAACATCATATCGGGTTAGAGTATACATACTCAACACCATATCAGTTTTAAGGTGTGTGCTTAACCCCATATCATGCACAAGGTGTGTGTATGTGTTACTTATTTCCTCCATGAGGTATAAAATCATCACCGTAACGTTCTAGTGGTTCTGTTCATCTCACCATATCGAATTACCATATCAAGTTACCATGTCAGGTTGCTATATCGGGTATAAGGTGTATGTGTGCTCACCATATCGACCTTGAGGTGTATGTGTGTGTCACCATATCGTGTATAAGATTTATTCTCATTACCATATCATTATAGAGGTGTATAACCATCATTATGTAGTATCTCAACATCATATCAGGTAAGAGGTGTATCCTTCAACACCATGTCGGGTTAGAGGTGCTTCAACCCAATATCGGGTTGCACCATGATGATGTCATCATCATCAACCTCTAGACTCTTGTTCTTACTATTATAGTTCATGTAAAACAGTCCTAGGTTACTACTAGAGCTCATGGTTCATAAATTATGCAACAAAATTCTATTTGAAAGTAAATCATTTAACTAAGGTAAGATTGATGGTAAATAATAACATGATTGAGTTCAAGTTATATAACCCACCTCAAGAGCAACTTAAAAGCTCCAAGCTCCAAAGCTTCACGTTCCCAAGGTTAAATATGAGCTTCCCAAAGGTCCAAGACTTGATCTCCTCAGCCCTATGCACGATACCTCTCCACTTGTGGCCGATATCCCTCACTTATGGCTGATATCCCTCACTTGGCCAATATTGCTTTGCAATGGGTGATATCACTTTGCTATGGCCGATACCAAGGCCCTATGCATGATACTCCTTCACCCTTGAACGATACCAAGACTCTATGCACAATATCTAAGAGCAAGGGGGTGATAGATTTTAAAAAATTCCACTAATAGGTGAAAGGAAGGGTATATATACTTGAGGTTCATGAAAAAGTGTGTATATGAGGTGTCACCGTTTTAAAGCTACTAGGTACCACGTGTCCATGCATGGTTGACACCTGTCATTGCATGAAATAATATTTATCTTGACATGCAAAACACTTGAGGATAATCGAGAGATGATATTTCGGCCATTAGTTATCTTGTTTAATAAGATATTTCATCTTTATCTCATAAATTATGCAAACTGATACACCTTTTGCAAGGAGCATCTAACTCATCATGGATCACCTTCTTGAGGTTCTTAGCTCGTCATGGACAAAGACAAGAGTTCTAAAACCTACATGGGATCCCCTCTATGGCTCCTTGGCCGATAGGCACTCCCATATGGGCTCTACAACCCGATACAAGCTCAAATTAGGGTTTCACATACAACACTTCCTTGGTCTTTTCATCACCAAGGGTATCATACTCAAATATGATTCAAAAATGGTGACCCATTATTTCTATATCCTATAAATGATACTAGGAGGGAGTAGGGACACTCTAGAGGTGCTAATTTTCATATAAACCCTACATTTTGAGTAAATTACAACTTACACCAAAATTGGTACACAAGTCACTAGCATTAATCAAACAAGTTCAAACTTGGAATTTAGGATTTCCACAAGCCACCACCTAGCATCATTCTCTTTATTATGATGCTAAAACACTTAGGGAACATTAAACATGTGACAAATTGCAATATAACCCCTCATCTTGGGTAAATTGCATTTTGGTCTAAAATATGAGAACATTGCTCAAACATTATTCAAACATGACCAAATTTGAAGCATAAGTTAGTTACCTGATAACAAAACACTTTAGAGGATTATATTAAAGTTCTAAGCAACTTATTTAGGCTAAACAAACAAGGTTATCCCTAAATCAGGTATGGGATGTTACAAGTTTGCTATGTCATGGAGTTCATCAAGAAAGATCTATTTTTCTTGTTTAGATTCTCCATAGACTCCTGTGATAGACCAAGTGTGATGGTCGTGGTGATTTTTGATAGTGATAGTGATACCATATTTGCATAAGTTGCAGTGGATTAGTTGGAAGTCTTTGTTCTTAATACCTATAATAACACCCCCTTTGAAGCCAAATGGTGGTATTTGTATGTATAGGTTGATGTGTTTTCCTCCTATGGAAAAAGAAAATGAGAAAGTTTGATTTATGTTTTCTGGAGAGTGAAGATATTGACTTTATGGGTGTATACGAATCTTTTGGTAGCTATCCTTCTATTCACACTAGAGACACCATAGACATTCCAAGATGTGATTCCCGTGGTAGGAATAGGTGTCAGGAGTCTCTATATATTAAGTCCTTTTAATGTTTAAGTGGCTATATTGATATATTTGGTTTCATTTTACCCCATAAAAGTGTTTGAGCTCAGATACCACAATATTGGCTTTCAACATAGATTCAAATTGTATGCCTAGTTTGGAAGAAGAAGCAGTGAAAGAATTATTGTCATGCCATGAAGAAATATCTCTAATGTTGTCTGTTTAATTTGAGGGTGTAGTCTGCAATGATAACCAGTATTAAGTGATGTATAACTAGATCTATCATGCAATGTATGAGGGTGTTGGGGAGTCCATACCTATGTCATCAAGTTCAAAATAATTCTTCTTCTTGTAAGCCTCTAGGATGGTGATGAGAGGCCAAAAAGAGAGAACCTAGAAAGTTTATTCTAGATAGGGATGTGTGAATATTTCAGCTCTTCCATGGTTTCTATTTTCAGTCAATCAATAGTTTCTTTATTAAGGCAAGGTGATGAATGTTCCGTGCTATTTTTATGAAGCCAAAAGGGGTTATATGCTTAGAAAGTTTGCCTAAGAGGATTTTAGGTTGGGGGAAGGAGAGTGTGGATGTTTGAGGGTTCAAGGATTGCTTGGTTGAGATGGTGTATGGCTATTGGGTTGGTGACCATTTCTTTCCCATACCATCTTCCTTTTTTGGTGTCTCTTTGGGATGACATTTAATGATAACTTTTTTTTAGTACGGAAGAATTAAGATGATGGATGCCTAGTTAGGTTGGATAAGGTAGTGAGAATGTTTGTGGGTTTCTCAACATCTAGTTTAATGGTGTAAATAATTTATCTTAATCTAGTCCTAAGCATGATTGAGAGTTAAATCACTTGTTGTACAAAGAAAATGCAAAAGGATTTGATGTAGTTGGTAGGTTGGAGGGCATCAGGAATAACAAATTGGAGAGTGTCTTTAATGGAGTGAGCTATGTCTATGAAGATGTCAATTTCCCATAAATGTGGTGGTAGATCAAAGATGGAAACCCATCCCATTCCACTCAAGTATGCATATGTAGCACCAAGATCAGCTGGGCATTTTAGAGTGAAGTTTTAACAAAATTGTCATTACATGGAATGGTCATGATTTGCCCAAAGACGTGATTGAGTTTGGTGCCTTTAGGAACGGAATAAATACTAAGTTTGAGAATAATGTCTCCTAGAATAAGATGAGCAATGGCATGGGTAACATCAAGAATGTTGAGAATATGGCTATAAATGTTATTTTGGATTATGACAAGGATAGTGTGTCTAGTAAAGACCTTCAATAGCCACATTGAATTGGTAGGGAGAACAATGAGGAAATCAGCCCCATAGTTAAGGGTGGGGAGTGGTCATGCTGGTGTTGAGAGATGTCACAAATGGCGAGAGGGGTTCAAAGGAAGGTATAGATTGGGGACCAAGAAAAGGAGAAGGGAGGGAGGAAGAGGATAGATAAATGTTTTGATGAGGTTTGTTGGAGGTGGAAGTGACAAGTGAGTATCGTGGGATATTTGGTGAAGATTGCAACAAATGAGGATTGGATGGGCAGTGCAGCTCGTTGCTCAATCTATCCAGTCGGTGAAGGGTATGAAAATAGTTGGTGATAAGAAGGGATTTTGGAACTACCCCATATGGACAAGAAAAAATAATTTTGAACGTGGTTTGGAAGAGTAATGATGGGAAGATATATGTTTGGGTGTGATTTTCTAGGGACCATGTAAGATATCCATGGAACTAGATTGTTTGTGGTAACTAAGCTTGTAGATTGGATTGGACATGAGAAGGAGCAGTGGCCTTAACCCTTGCATGTGAAGAATAGAGCAGGAAAAGTGCAATGATGTTTTGCATGTATGAATCTATAACACTTAAAGCATCGAATAAGTTTGCTAGGAGGTTTGCATCTGTGAGTGACCAAAGTCCATGCATAGGGTTGACTAATAGAGGATATGTATTATTCTTCCAGCAAAAGGGGAGTGATGAGTTTTGGTAGAGGCAGACAAGAAAGGAAAAATGAAAAAATATAACTCATATGAGGGATGTTGATGACGAAATAAAGTGTGTGCAACATGATAATGAGACAGTAATCTTATTTGATGTAGAGTAATCTGGATTACTCTTAAGTGAAATTACTCTAGGGAGTAAAGGAACCTATGTATGATCAATATAGTGAGCATCTTAATGTTGTATTGGGTGGAGGCTTCTTTTTCTATCATGTGTTGTTGACTAAGTGATGTCAGGGTAGTGATGTTGTTGTATCTTATAGTGATGTTTTTTATTTTCCTATGGTGGATGAATCGACCTCGAGAAGATTAACCTCCGTTCCCAAGGGGCTTGGTAAATATCTCTCACAAATAGATGATCGTATGAGGACTCTATATCGAGAAGTTCTCAATCACCTGGCTCATGATAGTATGGAGCAAGATGTGTCAATGTATAATGGTGTTCTGGTCTGTTGGTCGCATGTAGATGATCCATTTTTTTGACTAATCTCATTTGTATTATCGTCTTAGTCCATACAGAGACACATTTAAGTATCTTCTGCTCATTTTCTATGAAATGGATGTTGAAATCACTATTTCTAGTCATCATATGAATATGTCACGACTCTGTGTCAAAGTGAAGATACCTCCAAACATAGGGAATTGTAATGGAAGTTATGGTGTTGTCGTTAATGTTAATGTCTAGATTTGTTGTTGCAATAAAATCATTGATGTTATTTGTGTTAAAAAAAAGAGTTATAATGTGATCCATAGTTATGTGCATTGGTGTATATGTATTTCTAGTGTCTCATGACTTGTGTGATGATTTTGATATGTTAGAGGATATTAGGTTGTCTAGTATTTTTGAAGAGGTGTAGCGATATGTGTCCTCCCGTATGCATATTGACTTGGTGTTTATGCATGAGTTGATACACTTTTTAGGCATCAAATATTTTTTTGAGTAAAATTTTGACATATCTCATTTATCAAGGTTGTTCAAAATTACAACCCGACAAGATGGGAACTTAGTGTTCATAGATAGAGTTGGGACATTAGGAAAGGTAGAGTTGGTTATAACATGTGCAAGCTGGTTTATGTCTCTTTTCATGTAGTTTGAAGTCCCTCAATGCTTGAGCCCAACAAAGGATCTTAAACATAGACATGGCAACGTATATTTGACCCCTCTATTAGTTGTTTAGATGGTTAATCAGTAGGAGAGCATATGTTTCCTAACCAGCTCCCATGTCCACATGGAGACCCATCAAAACTGCTTCAACTTCAACAAGAGTAGCATCCCAAACACCATGCCTTCTCTTTTGAAATGTAGCAAGGATCTTATCTTTCTCATTTCCAACCACATCACCTAGATGGCCCCAAACTCGAATTTGAGTTAACTTTTAGGAAGCATGCGGGAGGAGGGAGCTCGCAGATGCATGTGAGCTCACATATCATATTTTGATTCACATGAGTATGGCCATACATTTCTCACTCCCGCTTATAAAGTGGCCAAGATATTAACTCTATTAGGAGGGACAAATCCCATCTACTCCACTCACAATCATTCCCCATGTGTCACAACATATCCAAGCATCATTGTAACACTTGTTATCACAAAGACAATGAGATTACACAAAACCAAGCGGAAATAACCATTAACAATGAATTATTGAAAATCACTAAAAATGTAAAGCGTTTTTGAAAGAGATTCAATGCCAGGAAACTCTTTATAGAAAGGCCCAAAGCCATTTATGCATGTATACATCATGATTCACTTCTTTACATATGTCATTCCATCACATTCCCGTGATATAAGATATCAGTTGCTTTACCAGTTCATATACAAAAGCAACATTATGTATTGAGGCATTCAAGCTAAATCTCAAATCGATTATAAAACTTGTTACAAAAAATCCCCCAAAGGACTTGAGAGTATAGGAATGACACATATGACTTCTATCTTATAACAAGACACGAATGATAACATACCATATTAAATATCATATTTTCTTGTTAATGTTGTCCTGTTCAACTTATACGATCTCTGCTACCATGTGCACGTCCACCTAAAAATTGTGGATCCCACTGGGTGAGACAACAATCCCAGTGAGAGATATAACTCTCCAACAATGCTATTATTATCAAATGTATATTGTTATTTGAATAGAGAGTAAAGTTACATTATATTAAACAAATTTGCCCTTCAAGTAATTACTTTAGAAGGAATATGAAGAACATGTATAACTGTCATAATTTAAATAGTATAAAAGCAAAGTAAGGCTTCATCCAATATGTTTTTATTTGAATCCTTAAGAAAATATGCTATACGATTGATTACATCTTTCAATCAATCTTATGCCCTATGCAGATGGGAACATACCTTTCATCTCCAACTGACCACTACAAAGTTAGCATCAGTGCCATATAGGTCTATGGAAGAGCCAAAATCTGCCACCTCATCTTCCCTGTTTAGTACGAAAGTGGCAGTAATGAATGAGTCAATCTGCATTTTAGCTAGCATGGCGTATAGAGGCTCTTTGCTATAGAGATATAGCACGTAGTATGTTCTCTGTCTAGGGTATGACCTACAGTCAATCCTGCTTATATGTTATTGAGTCATGGCATGTATCCATACTCTTCTTTTGTATTGGAGCTACGGCCTTGACCACACTCTTTTTAGGGTATGGCCCATAGCCAATCCTATGAATTTAGGATACAACTTGTACCCCGCATATTCAACAATATGCTCTCCAAGTGAAACTCATTTCACCATTCAGCAAGTTCTGACACTGAATGGATCTATGGCCATGGCAACTACATGATTATATTCCACTTGATCACTTAGACCAATTAAAGTGTCTTTTGGCATCAATCAAGTTATAATCGTTTATACCATAAGTTGATTCTAATCATCTCATAACATTGTATTACTTCCATTCATAAGGCTATCACCATCAGCACATTAGCATGGGATATCATTCCCTTATTTCAATATCGGAGGATATCACCTCAACTAGGCACTAAGCTTCTATCAGGTCATAAGAACCAACACATCAACCTTGTGATTTATTGTTATCTAAACATGCTTTATCGTGCATATAGGCATTACCCATGCCAAGCATCACTGGTGCCACATCATATGTACACCATAGCAACTGTAACAATCATTATCTATGACATTCATCTTACTTGCAAGGTTATCTTTATACAAATAGAGGGAGAATATGTCTCAATTCATTATTTACTTTTAAAGTATAGCATGCCATGTACCATATGTCTTCTTAAATAAGATTAGGTTTCATGCTTAACCACATAGGTTTCCCAAGCATCATTTATCTTTCCATCCTTCTAATTGCACTTCTTCTCACCAATTGGAATGTGTAAGGCTATACATTATTCATAATAACCAAGTCTACATATTCACATGTTCATATTTCCGTTTTCCTTTATTAAGGTTTGTATACCTCACTTAACATTAATTAATCATCTTCATAGCCCTCACACGCTATAAAATTTCATTAATTTGTAAGCTTATCATTACATGAATAATTGGGAGAGAAAATAGTCTCAAGCTTTTAAGCATGCATACTCAGCAAGAGTAGCCTGCCCTGAGATTAGGGTCAATGTTCTTTACATATAAATCGATTAGGGATTTTCTTCAGAATTATTATTACTATACCCTATATACATCATTTCCCATTTTCATGGAATCAACCTAGGATTGAACAATCATTACTAGGTATCACCATTGCATACATGTATGTGTGCATTACCTTATTAGATTATGTATGTGCTATAATCATTCATTGTGTAAACATATTTATCATGTACTCACATAATGTCTCATCATTATTATCACATACTACAGAGTTCCATTACCCCTTGGCTCATTATTAAACAATGTCACCTCTCACTAGGCAACAACCATATCTAGGTCATCAAACCCATATACTTGACTATCGCGTTGACCTGGGATTTTAATCCCTTGAAAATATTATTAAGGATCTTATCTCTTCAATGTTTCATCTATGTGATCACATGTATGGGATATCAACCCCTCAATTCATTATTGAACCATGTCACCTCTTACTAGGCAACAATTGACTCTAGGTCATTAGACCCGTAAAACATCAAACTTGTTGTACAAGTATTTCACATGGCTCACAAGGCTAATGTAAACTATACTATATCATGTCATCATAGCTTATACATATCTATGCTCATTGTCACATAAAACATACATGGTTAGGATTTCATGATAAAAGTAATTAAATATCATTACCCTGCCATAAAGAGAATCATTCTAATTACAACCCTCTCATAATTAGGGTCAATGTTTTCCCTTATAACCGATTAGGGTTCTCATGTTCATGTCTAGCAACCAAACCCTAATTCATAACTCCTTATGTATAGGAGATTATCTTATTATCTTTTCATTCCATTGTATCACATATGATCATTCAATCAAGTTACATATATGATAAAAAAAAGGTATATCATATTGCCTAAGATTCTTTAATAGTTGAAACACCTCTGTGTTACCCTGTCATTTTATCATAGGATATTAATCCCCTAAACTCCTCATTGAGTACCACATCACTTTCTAGACAACTATCTATGCCAGGTCATCAATCCTCTTTACCAGATTAAGAGAGAAAGATTTATCCCCCCTCTCCCACACCTGTGGCAGAGGATGAATGTCGGGGAGGGTGGTAAATCAAGGAAGAAACTGGGATTCTAACCCGGGTCCCTTTGTTAGGGGACACCGTGCTTGACCACTTAAGCCACTCCTTGTCGGCACCAATCCTATTTACATTCTTCTTGTGATACATGTTTTCCGTATGTATAATGAGACATAAACATGATATATTAGATTATCATTACTATAGCCCTTATTTGTCTATGATCATCATCTCTATATGATTTAAGATTTCACTATGTTATTGTAACCATTTATTACTACCATTATGTTACTTCAAGTTGTACTCCCTCTTGTAATCAGGGATAGGGTTTCTCTTCTTTAACTAATTAGGGTTTCTAGGGTTATATTCAATAACCAAACCCTAAATCATAACTCCTCATATCTAGGAGCTTATACAATTACCATAAGTACTCATTCATACTTAATTACTTTCATCAATTATCATTGATTGATCATCATCATGAGGGATACAAGCTCCTCTCTTATCCTTATTAGGATACTAGTTCAACTTGACTTGTTGTATTAACTTGATCCTCATTAGAATGTATTGACCCACACTTATCAAAGTGTATTCATCTCATTATGACATCATGTATTGATTTGATTACTTTCTCCATGTATCGACCTACTTTCTTCAAAGTGTATTGGCCTCCACACTATCCCTTGTGTCGGCCTAGACATATTTACTTGTGACGGCCATGGCACCATTGCTTGTATCGGCCAAAGCTCATGAAATGATATTGGTTTAGAGGTGGTTAGGGTAGTATTGATTGTGAGGTGCTTGAGGTATATAGTCCATTGTATATTCATGGGGTATCAGCCACTCAACCAACAAGTGTGTCAGACACACCATCAATTAGGGTATCTGCCTAGCTATCCCTTTGTATATCAGCCATTAGTGTTTTAGCTGTATTGGGTGAACCTTCTACAATACCTTAATTTCCTTCTCCAATTGACCTCACCATTACTTTGTGTGTCAACCAAGACCTTAAGGAATGTATTACTCACACCTTCACATGGTGTGTCAGCCTAAGTGTATCACCCATCACACTTATATTAGACTAGAGAGAGATTGGTTTGTGAGTGTATCAGTTTCTAGGGTTAGGGTTATATGATATCAGGTTGAGCATCATCATATCCCTCAATTGCCTCATACATTAACATAACAACCTTATTATCCTTTGGTATATCATTCTCACCCTTCTTAGGTTCATCACTTTTATCATATTTTATTGTAATATCTTCTTTTTTTCCAGCATAATACCTTTACCTCACTTGGTGTAACACCTTTACCTTACCTAGGTGTATCGTCCACACGACGCTTTGGTGTATCAGCCACACCATACCTTGGTGTATCGTCCATACCATACCTTGGTGTATCGGCCTTACTACACATTAGTGTATCGGTCACACCACCATCCAATGTGTTGACCTTACCATCACCTTGTGTTTCTCACAACCCATCAAAGTGATATCGGTCTTGAGGTGCTAAAAAGGAATATCGACCTTGAGGTGCTTAAAGGGATAACGGTTTTGAGATGCTTAAAGGGTTAATGGTTTGATCATCTTAAATCTTAAAACCTTCGTACATTAACACTCTAGTTCATGGGCAACAACCCCATGTTTCTACTAGATCTCTTAGATTCATCATTTAATCAAGGGAAATTGAAATTGAAAAGGAATCACCAAGTATTGTAAAATTGAAAGTGAATAACAATAGAATTGAAGTAGAGTTATATAACCTGCCTCAAGATCATCACTAGTGATTCAAGCTCCAAATATTCACATTACCAAGGTTGAATATGACTTATTAAAAGTCCAAGATTTGGCCATAATTTTCACATCCATCAAGAAGAAGGTATCATTGTAAGGCCCCTAAACTTGCTTAATGAGTTGAATAATCTTAATTATCATAATTGAATTCTTATAACCCTAATATAACCTTGTGATATACTTTTAAATTGTAACATAAGCTTAAGTTTCAAATTTGGTCCAATTTGGACATTGTTTGAGCAAGTTATGCAATTTTATGCACATTTTGGACTTTTTTTTAATTTACTCAATTGAGAGGTTTTCTTTACAGTTTATCACTTTAATTATGTTCCTTTGATATTATATCATCATTCTCGAGCTTGTTGAGCCATGGGGAACCTATTTAAACCGTTATCACTTTCATTACCCCTTCACGGATGAGCTACCTTTAGTAGCTATCAACTAATGAATTATTTGATTGGCTTGGAAATTCGACAAAGGAAATCTAAGCAGGTATATATGGGTGGTGGGGGAGATTCTTGTGTGTGTACTTGTATATTCTTAATAGTTTAAGTCCATAGACACATGGGAAAGCTACTTTTACACCTGATGCTTGCTTCCATCCTTATCCATGGGCTATATTTACCTCTTCTTGCCCAAGTACGAAACTTATCTTGCTTTCTCTTTCCTATAACATGGAGAAATGACTTCACTCTATTTTGCTGCGGAATCAAGTTCTCTAAGGTAGAATACAACCTCTTTTTAGATAAGAAGGTCTCCTAGAGCTCCATCTAGCCCTACCTAGGGTTTCCAAGGTCATCTTCTAGGGATTTCAACCAAGGCAAGTTGTTTTCTTCCTTTATTCTCCATTTCTCTTGCTCTTATCCTTCCTTAGACCTTCCTCCAGGTTGGAACCTTTCTGTTCCATGGTAGAAATTGCTCTAAAGCACTAAAACCCTACCTTTCTTGCTCCTTATACTTAGGGTTTGCTCATTTGATGAAGAAAGGTGCTAGATGGACGAGTTCACAACTTATTCTTGGATTTTCTACCCTACCTGCTCTAGTTTTCTTATGTTTGGGATTTCATCTTTTCATTAGAGGCAAGTTTTATAACTTGCTCCACATTTATTTCTTACAATAAGCTTTCTAGATCATGTTCTTGCTTGAAAATGATGATCCATGCACTAAAAAGTTATGCTTGACTTGGATTTCAATTTTTATAATATTCCCTGTTCTGATTTCAGTTCTAGATGAACTTGTGATCATGTGTACATTATTCCTAAGGTATAATATGACTTTTATCAGGTTGGTTTGGCAACTTATGGTGCTAAGCACCTATCAACCAATGGTCAATTTTAGGATTTAAAGCTGATTTTTTCTATAAACCCATGACCCGATGATGGTACCATTGCAACAACCCTATGGTGTTGTCTTCATGACAATTGGTGGTCAGGATCAAAGGTGTCAGATGATGGTGACAACCTATGGTCACCCCCTTAGGTCAGGTTTTGAATCAATTAGAAGTTTAATGATCAACCATTAAGTACCCTACTGATGTTATCAATCAATGATGACATTAGCTTAATATTTGATGCTAAATAATGAATATAGTGTTGATCTAAAAACCTAAGGTGACTTAATGGTCGCTAATGATGTTGGATCAGGTCTCTAAAACCTATGGTGAGTTAAGCAGTGTAGTTCAATTAAGCCTTATACCAATACTTTCTTGGGTCACTTGATGTAATGATCGAACCTATACTGTAATTGATGGTTTTAACATATGAACTTGACCCAATGATCAAGATATAATGTTTATTCCTCCAATAAAGTGGAATGATGGCTAATGTAATATGTTGGTACTAATAATGTGATTTACATGGTTTCCTTTATATGATCAACTTAAGGAGCTTACTTGTTGACAATGGATGGCTTGTTTTAAATGAACAGTCAATTGTGGGTTTTACCCTACTTTCAATGGAACTTTTTGTGTTGTTAATCAAAGGATGTCTAGGGTTAGATGGTGACTCTTTATAGATCACAAATAAAGGACTTCATATGTGGTTTATCCAAGGTGTTTACTTATGTAAACAACCAATGGTCTTACCTTTTAAACATCCAATGGTTCTAGGTGACATTGTGGCATGGTGATATGAGTTGAATGATGATGGAACAAATGGAGGGTTACCCTTAATAAGGTAGTCTTACCTATTCACTCATATGAATAGAAGGGATGATAACCATATTGTGTTGATATGTAACCCTAATGTTGTATAGCTTGTTATACCTAGCTTTAATATAACTAAATGATGGTAATTGGGTATGAATAGTCCTTGAATGACTAATACAATCATGGATTACTCTCTTATTGTTGTTGAAACCTTAGTAGGCTATAACCTGATGGTTACACCTTGATTTATGTGTGGGTTCATACTTGAGAATAGTATGGAATGTGATGGTGATGCTTCACCTTATGCATCCATTATCCAATGGGGATGTCGTGAGTTAGGGTTTGGGTATAAATGTTGATTAGTAACATTAATATAATTCTTCTTGTTGAACCTAACTATAATGCAAATAGATAAAGATGAGTATTCATGTTTAACATTCTTATATGATGGAATGATGGTGGAATAGTCTCCTTAATATGATCATAACCTTAATATGTTAATTGATGGTTATCATAGCCACATGGTTGATACTTTCTTATGCTAAACATGTGCATTATGAATATGATGAGGGTTAGTCATATCTAGATTCCTTGCATGTTGATGTAATAAAGGAATGTTCTTAATGTTAATATAACCCTGCTATGATTGTTTATGAATATCTCCTAGCTCATTAATGCAATATTTTGCTAATCTGGTGTATTATATGTAACTGATGTTTTTGAGCCTTGCTATAAGGCATGGAATGATAATGATGATTTTGCAAGGAATAATATGATGGTCTTGATGACCTTTGGGCATGGTTGAGCCTGAATGAGGTGTAATCCTATTATGTTGATAAGGGTTGATACCCTGTGATATTGTGAAAAGGATTTATATATTGTGATAGTATGATCACTAGTGTAGCCTCATGAATGGCAAGTGAATAGTACCATGTGATGATGAGATGAGAAATTATGTTTCACACATTTTATATCTTTTGAAGTTGTGATATTTATATGCTTGTTATAAGTGAATTAGGGTTTGTATGTCCACTTGTTTGATGCAGCCTTAATTCACCCAATTGGCATAACTAATCAAGTGAAAAATCTAATCATGTAGTTCCCTGTGCCATAGATTCATCTGAGTGTCAAAACTTGCCAGATGGTGAAATGAGTATTCCTAAGGGAAACTCGTAGTACATATTGATGAGTATGCGGGGTGCTTGTCATCCTGAATTAAGTGTTTAGGGAGGATGACTGCGGTCATACCTAACCCTTAGTTTGAGAATGGTTGCAGTCTTGTCTCAGTGATTCTATATGTGACAAGATCGGAGGACAACTACGGTTGTACCTCGGATGGTAGGGTATGCGTACCCACCTCCTTTCACTAGTGTCATGACTTGTACCAAGGACGGACTAGGTTGTTAGCAGCTTGACCTTATGTGTCACTGTGGCGGACCCGTACTGACTGGGAGAGGACAAGATCTTAGGGGTCTGGCTCTTCCTAGATCTTGTATGGCACTGATTTCAACTTAGCAATGGTCAGTTGGATTTTGAGTGGTATCCTCAAATTCCTCAGGGCATAATAAAAGATGCAAGATAGCCATGTAGCATATCTGTTTAGGGTTATACACAACACTTCGTATTGGATGATAACCCTTGTTTGCTTTCTTTTCATTGAGATCAAGTTTAGTACAATAAGAGATAATAGATATGCTTATGGTGTAGTTATGTTCATGTTGTAAACATGCTTATGTTGTGAAATATACTGACATTGATGGTTAAGATGATGTTGTTAGCTATGTTTAATATTTCTAGCCATGCCTATGTAATTATAGATGCTTAAACTGTTGATCATGCCTATGCAGTTAATTGTGCTATGATATTAGTTCTACTTATGATATAGATTTGTTCCCTTTATTTGAGATGCTAATATTGATAGCCATGTTATGTTACTAGATATATTCATGATGTCAGGGATGCTTATGCTACTAGATTGCTTGTGTTGTTAGCAAGGAATATGTTGATAGTCAAATTAATGATAATGATTGTTATTAGATGCAATTTGATGATATTTGAGTAGACATCTATCCAAAGAAATGGATTTATTTGTTATCTATATATGCATTGATGATCATACTTGTTGCTAAGATGATTTTCTTAATCTATTTAGTATACTTGAACTGGTCAATCTGTTCAGTTGATTATTAAATACTCCAACTATTTAGTTATCTACTATTTAAAATGTTGTAATCAATAAGCGTTGTTGGAGGTGATATCTCTTGATGGGACATGGGTCTCACCCTTGTGGTTTGCCACATTTTTTAGATAATCAAAAGTGACAAAAACAAACATGTGGCACCAAAGAGGAGATATAGTAATGAATCTTTGAAAAAGCTAATTAAATGTCTAGTGTGTCCTAGAGTCATCCTTGTACTCTTAGGTCTGGGCAGGAAAAGTTTGTATATGGTGTTTCAAACAAATCAAAATTTTGTTAGCATGTTAATACTTATTTGTGTGGAATATACAAATATTGTTATCCTATGTATATATGTTGTGGCTAAGGTGATAGAACAATTTGTATAAAATTCTTATCATAGTATGGATAAAAGAAAGATGTTGGGCTCTTATGTAAATGTTTCTGAGCAAGTGTTGACGTTGAAATAGATTTTAATTTACCCATATTTTTAGGTATGTGATTAATTAATAATCGATTGTGTATTATGTTTTGAGTAATCTTGTTAAGTGTAATGGGTTCTACCAATCATAGTAAGGAACAAGGTGAAGAAGGAGAGAAAGAAAGAATCATGGTTCAAGAAGCATAGCCCATTCAAGGTAGAAGGTAACCATTACTTTACCTTGGGCAAGATGCTCGGCCTTCTTCTTCTTCCTTAAGCTCCTAGGGTCGTTCACAAAGCAAGAGGTGGTATGAGGTCAAAATGTTTACTAGGAGGTGAAAGGAGAGGCTTTTATAGTTGAGGCTCATGACAAAGACTATATGAGAGGTGTCGTCTCCATATGTAACTAGGTGACACGTGTCCATGCATGGTGGTATAAAGAGGCGAGATAACCTCCTTACTAAACTTTAAAGGAAGTACAAAACATCCATCTTTTTAGAAAGACAAAAGATATTGAGGGATGCATGTATAATATTCCAAGTAAATAAGCATGCACCAGATACATTATAAAATGTAAATAGCTGTGGAAATAAAAATACTAAGCCTATTACATGGCTTTCATTGTTCTTTACATGATTGTTCCCAAAAGAAAAAAGATAAGAGAAAAATATCTAGCTATAGCAACCTAGACATCCTTTCAAATAGCTTGAGATCTACTCATGAGATGACTTCCTTCAAACTTGTCCTTCTCCTTGCTCAACACCAGCACCTGGGTGGTTGAGAAAGCACCCAGCAAAAGGGGAAATAAAACACGGTATGTGTCACAAAACTAGTCTAGGATAACAAGATAAGTAAAGAAAATAAGAACATGCTAGGGTTCATCATAAGATGAAGATAACAAGAGTATGAGGCTATATTCAAAAGAAACTTGCCATTAACAATTATATTAAAAAGGATTTGCATGTAAGATAATTATGTCTACCTAACTAAGTAGGGTTGAGGCACCTACCGGACCTCTAACCTATAGGTGAGGGGAGAATAAGACATTCCCAGTCACCTACATAATTATATAGGGGAGAATAAAACATTCCCCAGGGCGATTAAATACATGCCCTCTGTGGGTGGTTGTAAATAAGTACCGCTACTTTAAATTAAATAGAACATAAATATACATGCAAGAAAAGTAGTCATGGCAAGAGTAGTCATAATATTCAATAAGTATGGTAGTGGGGTATAAGACCCAAACAAGAAGTTATAATCTAATTTGAGGCGTGAACAACATTATGATTCAAGAATAGAATATTTAGGGTTTATTTAAGCCTCATTAGGGAAATATAGGGTTTGGCTACAATTATCCCAACATAGGGTGTCAGGAATGCACATACCTATCTTACTGATATCAATTGCTAACTTTCACCACTTTAATTGTGTCCAAGTTCCACTTTGCCTATTTTCAATGTAATAACATGTATTAGAGTACATAGTGCACATTAATGTATAGAAACCCTAATTTTAGATTTTTTTAGCAAAATTCGGATTTAGCTTTTGAAAATATCACCAATGAACTTATTAGGTTCTCCTGATCAAGAAAACATATTTTTATGTTAATTTTGAAGTTATGAGAATTAAGATGTACTTTTTATGATTTTTATGCATTAAATTCATTTTACAAAAATCACCCTTCGTCAAACCACTAAATCAGACCTTGAAAATATTTTTAATAGATAGAGATTAATTTTATAATTCCAAAACATATTTATTTGTCAAATTTGGATAAGTGTATTAGAAGATATGAAATTGCCACCTCATCAAACCGATTTGAGATAATTGAAGAGAGAGGGAGAGGGAGAAAACACCATTTGACTCAAGATCAGGTTTGGAGTTGCATAGCTAACCAAACTAGAGCTTCTAGAGAAAGTAAAACATCACGAAACCAAAACCCTAGAAGAACATGGTAAATAGAGATGGAGATCATCGATTTTCAACATAGAAGCATGAGTTTTAAGCATGTAGTAAGCAATATATGAGAAGGGGGTTAACAAAACTTGCCTATAGGAAGGTAAGACGTTCCAAATAGAAAGGATCATGAGATTATAAGGTTTGGTTGCTCCAATCCAAGCTCCTTTCTTGAGCAAAGATCACCTTCTCCACTTTAGAGGTGCAAACCCTAGCAAAAGAGCATGGAGATGAGATGTTTTAGGGTTCTAGGTGGAGTTTTACCATGGAAAGTCATGGTTTTGACATGGAAGAAGGTGGGAGGAATACTAACAACATGAAAATAGGGAGGGAAAGGAGGATAATTACTAGTTTTGGTCAAAATCACCAAGGAGGAGCTTAAGAAATCCTAAATAGAGAAATTTGGAACCCTAGGAGCCTTCTTCACCAAGGTAGGCATCCACTTTTACCTTGGGACAGAAACTTCATGGAAAAACATAGAAGGAATGATTCTCTAAGCTATAGGAAAGATAAGGAGAGGATTGATTCTTAGATTGGGAGGTGGGAAGGGGTAGGCATGGCTTTATAAAGAAGGGGGCAAGCATGAGGTGTATATGGCACTTTCCATGTGTCCTTAGGCTAAGGCTTCATGGCCATGTAAGAGGACAACTCATATGGACTTCTTTTATATCCAAGCCCAGTCTTAAAATCCTATGGAGGCTTCTAGGCCATATCCACCATCCTCCAAACAAAGAAATAACCCCATTGATTGATAGGTTTTAAAGATTAGCTCATTTATAAAGGGGGTAATCCCTATAATGTCCTTGGAGAGAAACACCTTCAAACCAAGGTACAACCATGTTCCCCATGGTTAAAAATCTAGAGAATGGTAAGGGAATATCTAAGTATTAAAATTCAGGTGGTAATTTGCAAAGAAAACCTCCTAATTGGGTAAATTGCATAAAAGTTCAAAATGTACCTAAAATTGCATAATTGCACAAACAACATCCAAAACGAACCAAATTTGAAACTTAGGCTCATTTTATGTTTTCAAATCACATAAAAAAGTTAGATTAAGGTTTATAGCACTTAATTATGGTAATTAAGCTTGTTTAATACATTTAATCAAGGTTTAGTGCCTTGCACTTCTAGCACAAATTAATATACCATTGTTATACTAAAGTGGTGATTTTGTATTCTAGATCCTTAAATAAGCTTTCACTGAGATATTAGTGCATAAACCCTTATATTTGTACAATTAGTGAATAAATATTCACTAAACCACTATAAATTCCACTAATTAAACATGAACGACATAAAGGACAGAAATGAAAGGGAAACTTGAGAAAAAGGTTTACATGGAGATTATATATAAGATTCATTATGTTACAACACTCCAACCCTTTAAAAGGATTTCTTCCTCAAAATATCAAGCAAAAAGAGAAGGGTGAGTACGTAAAATTTCATCTATCAACTCCCAAGTGGTTTCTTCCAAACCATGATATTTCCACAAAGCTCAATCTCTTTGTTCTTTAGCTGCTTAACTCGGGAGTCAAGGATCTTCACTGGTAGCTCTTCATAGGTTAGATTCTCATGTATCTCCAAAGGCTTAATAGTAAGCACGTGAGAAGAGTCCTTCACATACTTCTTCAACATAGAGACATGAAACACATTATGAATCTTGTCATATGAAGGAGGTAAAGCTAAGCAGTATGCACAGTCTCCAACCTTATCTAAGATTTCAAATGGTCCAACATAGTGGGGACTCAACTTGCCTTTAACTTTAGATCTAGCAATAGAACAGATAGGCTTGATCTTCAGAAATACATAGTCACCCACTAGGAAGTTAACATCAGACCTTTTCTTGTCAGCATACATCTTTTATCGGTCTTGAGCAACTTTCATACATTTCTTTATCAACTGTACCTTTTCTGTCATCATTTGCATGTCATCGGTCTTCACTAGAGAACGTTCACCGACATCATCTCAATGCAAAGTTGAACGACATGATCTACCATAGAGAGCTTCAAAAGGTGAAATACCAATACTAGCTTGGTAGCTATTGTTGTAAGAAAATTCATCTAATGGCAGATACCGATCCAATGCACCACCCTAATCCATCACACAAGCATGAAGCAAGTCCTCTAGAATCTAAACTGTTCTCTCAGATTGACCATCAGTCTGTAGGTGGTAAGCAGTACTAAAATGCAAGTCAGTACCCATCTCTTCTTGAATTTGACCCCATAAACGAGAAGTAAACTTTGGGTCACAATCAGAAACTATCACCTCAGGTACTCCATGCAAGCGTACGATCCACTCAACGTACAACTGAGCCATATTCACAACTTTGTAATTGGTTTTGAAAGGCAAGAAATGAGTAGATTTTATAAGCTAATCAATAACCACCCAAACAACATCATAACCTTTCTTGGACTTGGGGAAATCAGTAATGAAGTCCATTGTTGTTACACCCCGATCTCACAATTACCACTAGTCATGAGATTAGGGTATAAAATTGAGGATTTATCGTAATACAAAGACCACCCTTAACTTTTTCTTCTTTTTCAAACTCTTTGTTTTCTCGCATTGAACCACATAAACTAACTTTACAAGAGAATTAAACTTTTATTTCTCTAATGTAATCTCAGCATTAATGATACACATCCATACATTCATTATGTTTCTCATACTTTTAAGCACATAAGACCTGTTGATTCACATATATTGCTATAAGAGGAATAATATTATACATCATCATTTACAACTCTCTCTTATTTCTTTACAAGGACCTAGAGTGACAAGGACCAACTGAACTTAACTATACTAAGACATAACTCTTGTGGTAGATCTACTCTGATGCAATGACCTTCTTCAAGTCCATGTGATTTCCCTAAAAAATTTGAGTAGAGGGGTGAGCCTACTCGCTCAGTGAATGAATACTTCAAAGAAACAGTCTAAAGCACTGACATAATTACATATTTACTTTTGAGTAATTGATATCAATTATAACAATAGAAAGCTTTAGAGAGTCTAATAAATGACAATCATAAATATGGCAGGATACTCTAAATATCAGTAAGAGTGAATTGATATTTGAAATACTTGATTGATAATAAAGAGAACTAATAATTCAGAAACATACAAAGAATAATTGAATAACTGTACACAGTTGTTTGACCTCTCATTCATTTTATTATGCCCTGATCATATGTAGTATACTCTACATATGAAGACTCGTAGTGCACTACAATCACACCGTACAAGACTTAGCGGACACACCCGGGAAATGCTAAGTCTGACTACTCTCTTGGTCTGCAACAAGGAAATGGCTCTCTGGCCTAAACTAGACTCCTCCTCTAACTAGAGCACACAGACGGAGAGTCAAGCCACCTCTTGGCTTTTCTGTACTCTAGTGCCACCAGGACTTCTGGTTGATGTTGAACACTACAAACTATAATTTAAGGAGACTTCCACTAGGGCTTCGTCCCCCGTGCCACCTGATAGCACATTCTGACCCCCGTGTACTAGACACTGTCAGTGTTAGGTCATTTCACCCCTAAGGCATATACCTCACATATGGGTTCTACGGTGTTTAGGGCTCCTAAGTCTATTATTTTATTATTCCTAGAAAGCTCTTTCTACATTGTACCCTTCACTTACATATACTTAACTCTGGTATCTCTATGGTGTCGCATCTACTTATTTGAAGTTATAATACAACATGTATATCATTCTAAACTTGGCAGAGAAGTATATTTAAAACACTGTAATATACAGACTAGTCAACATACTATACATGTAGGCAGACTAAAATTCTTAAATAAACAGATTTCATGTCCAATTGGCACACACTAGAATCGTGCATATCAACCCAAATCTTGAGTTGTGCATCTCATAACTCAATTAAGAGTTAATTACTTATCATGACAAGAATTATTAATAATAACTGAGAACAATGATATCAAAATACTTGATTCGTTGAACACCCTACCCTTAGGGTTTCATTTAATCACCACAAATGCTACAAAGAAAGGTGTAATACATCTATCGCGTATACCTGGGATCTCAATCCCTTATCACATTACTGGGAATTCTCATCCCTTCACATCATTATCATTATTACTAGATCTGGGTATTCAAACCCTTAGATCATCACATAGCATTATTAACTCTGTAACAGGTAACCATTACCTCTAGGTCCTTAAACCAAGGTATTCATTTCACTGGTTGTACAAGTATTCTTATGGCTCACAAGGCCATCACACATCTTGTCACCTCTCACTAGGCAACAACTTATTCACATGGCTCCCATAAAGATTTCATGCAAAATAAACATTCATTGAATAAAGACTACTATCAACAAATCATACAAAATCAATATATGTATGAAACCTTGGAACTGAGCTGAATTTGGGTTTCCATGCTATTCACTAGGATATCATGCATCAATAATAACATTGAATAAATGAAGACTATCATGTCAAGAAAATCCCTTCAAATGGATTTCACGATATCTATTCACAAAATCCAACTTTCCTTGCATCTAGGGTTTCACCCTCTTTACTGAGATATCAAACAAACACTATTCACTTTAAATGAAATCCAAGATAGTATCTGACATATACACTACTACATTTTTGGCTAATAATATCACTGCATGTAGGGTCAGTTTTTCCAAATAACTGACCTTATATGTCTACAAAAAATGCGGGCACCACTTAAGACCTCTTGGGTCAATTTTTTTTAAAATAACCGACCTTGTTGTGTAACTCTATAGGGTCGGTTTTCTAAATAACTGACCTTATATGTCTATAAAAAAATGCAGGCACCACTTAAGACCACTTGGGTTAGTTTTCTTAAAATAACCGACCTTGAAGTGTATCTCTATAGGGCCAGTTTTCATAAAATAAGCGACCTTATAGACAATGGGATTAGAAAGCCCATTAAAGTTTCATGCGGGAAAAATTTGCTCGATTTTGGCTTCGCGCCTCGATCTATAGGGTCAATTTTTCCAAATAACCGACCTTATATGTCTACAAAAAACGCGGGCACCATTTAAGACCTCTTGGGTCGGTTATCTTAAAAAACCGACCTTGTAGGGCATCTCGGTCAAAAAAATTCTTGACTGAGTTGAATTTTGAATCCATTTTCCCTTCGTGCATGTATAAGTACCTCTAGGGTCAGGTTTTTTTTTTTCTTTTAACCGACCTTGTAGGTCTCCTCGGTCGAAAAAATTGTTGACCAAGTTGAATTTTGGATCTAGTTTTCCTTTGTGCGTGTATAAGTACCTCTAGGGTCAATTTTTTCCTTTTAACTGACCTTGTAGGTCACCTTGATCGACCAAATTGTCGACCGAGTTGAATTTTGGATCCAGTCTGCCTTCACGCGTGTATAAGTACCTCTAGGGTCAGTTTTTTTTCTTTTAACCGACCTTGTAGGTCTCCTCGGTCGAAAAAATTGTCGATCGAGTTAAATTTTGGATCCAGTTTGCCTTCGTGCGTGTATAAGTACCTCTAGGGTCGGGTTTTTCCTTTTAACCGACCTTGTGGGTCACCTCGGTCGACCAAATTGTCGACCGAGTTGAATTTTGGATCCAGTTTGCCTTCACGCGTGTATAAGTACCTCTACGGTTAGTTTTTTTCCTTTTAACCGACCTTGTAGGTCCCCTCGGCCGACCAAATTGTTGACCGAGTTGAATTTTGGATCCAGTTTGCCTTCGCGCGTGTATAAGTACCTCTAGGGTTGGTTTTTTCCTTTTAACCAACCTTGTAGGTCACTTCGGTCGACCAAATTGTCGACCGAGTTGAATTTTGGATCCAGTTTGCCTTCGCGCGTGTATAAGTACCTCTAGGGTCAGTTTTTTCTTTTAACTGACCTTGTAGGTCACCTCAGTCGACCAAATTGTCGACCGAGTTGAATTTTGGATCCAGTTTGCCTTCACGTGTGTATAAGTACCTCTAGGGTTGGTTGTTTCCTTTCAACCGACCTTATAGGTCCCCTCGGTCGACCAAATTGTCGACCGAGTTGAATTTTAGATCCAGTTTGCCTTCGGGCGTGTATAAGTACCTCTCGGGTCAGTTTTTTCCCTTTTAACCAACCTTGTAGGTCCTCTCGGTCGATGAAATTCTTGACCGAGGTCACCTCGGTCGAAAAAATCATCAACTGAGTTAAATTTTGGATCCAATTTGACTTCGCGCGTGAATAAGTACCTCTAGCGTCGGTTTTGTCATTTTAACTGACCTTGTAGGTCCCCTCAGTTGAAGAAATTCTCGACCAAGATTCGCTCAGTCGACAAAATTCTCGACCGAGTTGAAGTTTGGGTGTTTTTTATTTACCCAACGCGGGCACCACTTATCTCTTGGGTCTTTTTTTTGTTTTAACCGACCCTACAGGTCGGGCCCAGGGTTTGAAGTGGCCGAGACCTACTTCTTTCTCTCCCACGAGACATAGTTTTCTCTCTCCCCACCGTCGAGACCTACTTCTTCTTTCTCTCCCACGTCAAGACCTACTTCTTTCTCTCCCACGAGTCCTACTTCTTCTTTCTCTCCTGCACCGCCGAGACCTACTTCTTCTTTCTCTCCCGTTGCCATTGTCGTCGTCCGAGAGAAGAGGAGCTCAGAGTGGATCTTGAAGTGGCCGACACTGAAGTGGAGTTCGAAGTTGTCACCGCCGAAGTGGAAGCAGCCGCCGCCACGGTCGCAGAGGTAAGACTTTCCATTTATATAGGTCTATCTATGCCCACCGTGGTACCACTGCCATGACCACGGTAGCATCCAGGTCCACTCTCGGTTGACGAGTCCTACTTCTTCTTTCTCTCCTGCGCCGCCGAGACCTACTTCTTCTTTCTCTCCCATTGCCATTGTCGTTGTCCGAGAGAAGTGGAGCTCGGAGTGGATCTTGAAGTGGCCGACACTGAAGTGGAGTTCGAAGTTGTCACCGCCGAAGTGGAAACAGCCGTCGCCACGGTCGCAGAGGTAAGACTTTCCATTTATATAGGTCTATCTATGCCCACCGTGGTACCACTGCCATGACCACGGTAGCGTACAGGTCCACTCTCGGTCGACGAATTCTCAACTGAGAGTGGACCTGCGCGCCTTTAACTGGACAGTTATATTGTTTTTCCATTTTATATGATTGATAACCCAACCAATAATAAAAACATATTTTTTTTTCATATGTAATCATTATATAAATTCTAGAAATTAATATGAGATTAAAAAAGTGTATCCCCAGATTGACACTTTAGGGTTTATAGATGAGATCATCGATGCATGATGTTTAACTTAATATATAAATATGAAAATAATACATTTATATATTAACTTAGAAACCCATTCAAAATTTACTCGTTAGGAGTAAACTTTGGATAGTCCCTGGTTTGGGACTGTTTTTGGATATTTAATCTCACTTAGGATGTAACTGTATAATGTATGTTTAGTTTTGAAGAAAATTTCAGTAGGATTTCCTCATTTGTTCTCTGGGTACATATGTAAGTGGTTATTTTCCATTTATATCCGTGTACTTGGAGAACTTAGGGGAAATGCTGCTGAAATTTTTTTCAAAACTAATTATACATTATACAGTTACTAGTGAGATTAAATATTCAAAAATGGGATAGGGGGTACACTTTAGTATAAAAGTAATTAACTTCCTATTAATAAAAACTTACAACTTTTAATATCAATATAAAATGCTCAGTTTTATAATTAAGTTTAATGTGGTCTAGAAAATGGATCGAAGTTGGATGTCTATCAAGAACCGTTGCAGTCCAGAGTTTGCCAAAGGCCTTGATGAATTTATTAGATTTGTTGAGGAACACAGAAAACTACCTACAGATAGGTTCTATTGTCCATGTAGAAATTGTGGTAACAATTTGAAAATTGATACTATTGAGGAAATTAAGAATCATGTCATATGAAATGGGATCATACAAGGTTCTAATGAATGGTATTGGCATGGAGAGAAATTTAATTATGGATAAAAAAATGTCGATACTAATAGTTGTGGCATAGAAGATATAGATAATGATGATAATGTCAATGATGAACTGATTCAAGATGATATGGTTGATGAGATGCTACGTAGTTTTTGGGACAATGCCATTGATCCACCTTCTTTATTTGTAAACATTGTCCATGATGCTGAAAGACCGTTATACAAGGGTTGTACCAAGTTCACGAGGTTGGATGCTGTGATGTGATTATATACTCTTAAAGATCAAAACTGGTGGAGCGATAAGAGTTTCACTTCACTGTTGTCTTTGTTAAAGGAAATTCTTCCTGAAGGCAATGAGATTCCAATTTCAACATATCAAGCAAAGAAAATAATGTGCCCAATGGGAATGGAGTCTAAGAAGATTCATGCATGTCCAAATAATTGTGTGTTATTTTAGAAGGACTACAGTAATTTGATAAATTGTCCAAAATGTGGTGCGTCAAGGTATAAGACCACAAATTCAGGTAAGGCTAAAAATGGCTCTCCTGCCAAGGTGATGTGGTATCTACCAATAATACCACGATTTCAACGCTTATTTGCTGGTACAGAAGATGCGTAAAATTTGTCTTGGCATGGGGAGTTAAAGGACAATGATGATGGTGTCCTACGACATGCATCCGATTCACCACAATGGAAGAAAATTGATTTATTATACCCTCAATTTTGTAAAGAACTAAGAAACTTAAGACTTGGGCTCTGTACATATGGAATGAATCCCTATGGTACATTAAGCAACCAACATAGCACGTGGCATGTTATGATTGTTATATACAATCTTCCTCCTTGGTTGTGTATGAAAAATAAGTATGTCATGTTGTCAATATTGATATCAGGGCCCAAGCAACCTGGAAATGATATTGATGTTTACCTTCAACCTCTAATTGATGACCTAATGGAACTATGGGAAGAAGGTGTTATGACATATGATGCTTCACGTAAAGAGATCTTTAGTTTGCATGCTATGTTGTTTTACACGATTAATGACTTTCCAGCTTATGGAAATTTGTCTGGATATAGCATAAAAGGATACAAAGCATGCCCTATTTGTGAGGAAAATATTGATTCAATCTGACTGAAACATGGTGGTAAAATCGTATATCTTGGTCATCAAAGATTTCTCCCACAAGTGCATCCTTATCAAAGGCAATGCAAAACCTTTAATGGATCAACTGAGGAACAAAGTGTTCCTAAACCTATACCACGAAATGATGTATATGACAGGGTGAAAGATATTGTTAATGAATATGGAAAGGGTTCAAGTATCCGTACTCTCGCATGTGACAAATCTCTATACAAGAAGAGGTCAATATTCTGGGATCTTCCTTATTGGAGATTCTTGTCAATTAGACACTGCATTGACATTATGCATGTTGAAAAAAATATTTGTGATAGCATCATGTGTACACTATTGAATATACTGGGAAAGACTAAAGACAACACCAAATCTAGAAAATATTTAGAATTAATGGGTATAAGAAAAGAATTATCAGTGGAGATCAGGGGCCGCCGCACATATTTACCACCAGCTTGTTACACTTTGTCAAAGTAGGAGAAAAAGACTTTCTGTGAGTGCTTGTATAATATTAAGGTTCCATAAAGATACTCTTCTAATATTCATAGATTAGTATCAATGAAGGATCTGAAATTGATAGGTCTCAAATCTCACGATTGTCACACCTTAATGCAACAAATTTTACTTGTGGCTATTCGATCTATATTGCCGAAGCATGTAAGGTTTGCAATCACAAGACTATTTCTTCTTCAATGAAATATGCAACAAAGTGATACATCTGGATGCTCTCGATAAATTACAGAAAGATGTAATTGTTACCATGTGTCAGCTTGAAATGTACTTTCCTCCTTCATTTTTTGATATCATGGTTCATCTTGTAGTACATATTACAAGGCAGGTGAAGATGTTGGGTCCAATTTTCTTACACGGGATGTATCCATTTGAACGCTACATGAGTGTTTTTAAAGGTGATGTTCAGAATCATTATCGTCCTGAAGGGAGTATTATTGAGGGTTATGTGGCTAGGGAGGTGATGGACTTTTTCAATGATTTTTTGAATTGCAATGAAACTTCTAGCGATCTAAAAAATTCCCATCACACTGAATCTTATTGTGGCAAAGGAACTTTGGGAGGACGAGTGAAAGGAATCAATCGTGAGTTGTGGGAACAAGCACATTTGTATATTTTACACAACATTGATAAAGTTAGTTTCTACATCACAGAACACAATGATCTTATCAAAAGAAATCATCCGCAATCCAGTTCAATTTGGCTTGCAAGAGAGCATAATCGAACATTTATTAGGTGGTTTGAAGAGAAAGTCTTTAATCAACTATCTGAATCACTGAATAATGTTGCTGAGAACATAAAATGGCTTGCCTTTAAGCCAAAAATGGATGCCATGTCATATGAAGGTTATGACATAAATGGATTTTCATACTACACAAAGCGTCAAAATGAAAGTAGTGTAGTTCAAAAAAATAGGGTCACTGTTCAAGCTTGTTCATTATATTTTGCTAGTACCAAAGATAAAAGACCACGCGAAGCTGAGATGTCATATTACAGTGTCATTGAGGACATATGGGAATTGGACTATACAAATTTTAGAGTTCCTATCTTTAGGTGTAATTGGGTTGACAACAACAAAGGAGTTTTAGTGGATGAGTTGGGTTTCAAATTGGTGAATTTTGAAAAGATTGGTGAGAAAGATGAGCCATTCATCATGGCAGACCAAGCAAAACAAGTATTCTATATTGATGACCGGGCAAATAAAAATTGGTCTATCGTTCTTCATGGAAAAAGACAGTTTACTATAGATCCTATAAATGAAGAAGAATACTATGAAAAGTATGATGATTTCAGCCCATTCTCAGTTGGTTTGCCAAGTGTAAATGTTGAAGATAACACCGACGAATACTATAAATTTCAAGACCATGCTGAAGGAATTTTACTTGACTAACAACTCAACCAATACTAGAGGCATGTTTTCTTTGAATTATTTATTTTATTATCATTCAAGCACATAATCTTTTAAATATACATCATATATCATTCAACCACATGCTTTTATTATCACTTATGTTTATTTTATCATGTATACTTGTAGGTTCTAAAATGGCAAGTGAATATGAACATTCTATGCATGAGCACCATGAGGATGGTAGTGGTAATGCTAAGAAAAGTAGAGGTCCCACACTGATGCGTAGGCTGCAGGAGCTCAGGGCCAAAGGGGAGAAATTGGCAGTCCAATTTGATGTCACATGAGCACCTATTGGGGAACATGCTAGTTCTTTCAATCATTATGTAGGGGCAACCACGCGTAGTAAGGTGCCAATAGATATAGAAAATTGGCATGATGTTTCTAATGCCTTAAAAGACCTCCTATGGAAAGATATATCTGTGAGTGGAAGTGATATTATTTTAATATGTTTTTGTTTATTGATTCTAATTTAGTTTGCTTGGAAAGACATATCCTTTTAAGACAACATTATTGCTTCTTTTGCATGTATAGGGTGTTTTTCATCTAAATGAAAAAGATTACAAGAAAAAAGTGCTACAACGTTGTGGTGTATGATGGAGAGCTTTTAAGAAATGACTCAAAAGGGAATTTATAGATAATCCTAAACAAAAGAAGAAAACAACATATATGTATATTTTTATAGATCCTGAGGTGTGGGAAAGATTTGTTGTAGATAGGAACACAGAAGAGTTTCAGGTAATAAAGATTAGGAACCAATGTTGTTACCCCCCGATCTCACAATTACCACTAATCATGAGATTAGGGAATAAAATTGAGGATTTATCGTAATACAAAGATCACCCTTAACTTTTTCTTCTTTTTCAAACTCTTTGTTTTCTTGCATTGAACCACATAAACTAAATTTACAAGAGAATTAAACTTTTATTTCTCTAATGTAATCTCAGCATTAATGATACACATCCATACATTCATTATGTTTCTCATACTTTTAAGCACATAAGACTTGCCGATTCGCATATATTGCTAAAAGAGGAATAATGTTATACATCATCATTTACAACTCTTTCTTATTTCTTTACAAGGACCTAGAATGACAAGGATCGACTGAACTTAACTATACTCAGACTTAACTCTTGTGGCAGATCTACTCTGATGCAATGACCTTCTTCATGTCCATGTTATTTCCCTAAAAATTTTGAGTAGAGGGGTGAGCCTACTCGCTCAGTGAATGAGTACTTCAAAGAAACAGTCTAAAGCACTGATATAATTATAGATATACTTTTGAGCAATTGATATCAATTATAATAGCAGAAAGCTTTAGAGAGTCTGATAATTGACAATCATAAACATGGCAGGATATTCTAAATATCCATAAGAGTGAATCAATATATGAAATTCTTGATTGATCATAAAGAAAACTAATAATTCAGAAACATAAAAAGATTAATTGAATAACTGTACACACTTGTTTGACCTCTCATTCATTTTATTATGCCCTGATCATATGCAGTGTACTCTACATATGAAGACTCGTAGTACACTACGATCACACCATACAAGACTTTGCGGACACACCTGAGAAATGCTAAGTATGACTACTCTCCTGGTCTGCAACAGGTTAATGGATCTCTGGCCTAAAATGGACTCCTCCTCTAACCTGAGCACACATGTGGAGAGTCAAGCCACCTCATGGCTTTTCTGTACTCCAGTGCCACCAGGACTTCTGGTTGATGTTGGATACTACAAACTATAATTTAAGGAGACTTCCACTAGGGCTTTGTCCCCCGTGCCACCTGATAGTACGTTCCGACCCCCGTATACTAGACATTGTCAGGGTTAGGTCATTTCACCCCTAAGGCGCATGCCTCACATAGGGGTTCTATGGTGTTCGGGGATCCTAAGTCTATTATTTTATTATTCCTAAAAGCTCTTTCTACATTGTACCCTTCTCTTACTTATACTTGACTCTGGTATCTCTATGGTGGCGCATCTACTTATTTGAAGTTATAATACAACATGTATATCATTCTAACTTGGCAGAGTAGTATATTCAAAACACTGTAATATACTGAGTAATCAACATACTATACATACATGTAGACTAAAATTCTTAAATAAATAGATTTAATGTCCACTTGGCACATACACACTAGAATCATGCATATCAACCCAAATCTTGAGTTGTGCATCTCATAACTCAACTAAGAGTTAATTACTTATCATGACAAGAATTATTAATAATAACTGAGAACATTGATATCAAAATACTTGATTCATTGAACACCCTACCCTTAGGGTTTCATTTAATCACCACAAATGCTACAAAGAAAGGTGTAATACATCTATCGTGTACTTTTCAAATCTTTAAAACACATGATACATGGGATCTCAATACCTTATCACATTACTGGGAATTCTCATCCCTTCACATCATTATCATGATTACTAGATCTGGGTATTCAAACCCTTAGATCATCACATAGCATTGTTACCTCTGTAATAGGTAACCATTACCTCTAGGTCCTTAGACCAAGGTATTTATTTCACTGGTTGTACAAGGCCATCACACATCTTGTCACCTCTCACTAGGCAACAACTTATTCACATGGTTCCCATAAAGATTCCATGCGACATAAACATTCATTGAATAAAGACTACTATCAACAAATCACATAAAATCAATATATGTATGAAACCTTAGAACTGAGTTGAATTTGGGTTTCCATGCCATTCACAAGGATATCATTCATCAATAATAACATTGAATAAATAAAGACTATCATGTCAAGAAAATCCCTTCAAATGGATTTCACGATATCTATTCGCAAATATCCAACTTTCCTCGCATCTAGGGTTTCACCCTCTTTACTGAGATATCAAACAAACACTATTCATTTTGAACAAAATCTAAGATAGTATCTGATATATATGTACTATGAATTCAGATAAAAAATCATTCATAACCAAGGGGATCTAGATAAGCAAATTTCTCAATTTATGTATACATCAAATTTCAGTCATAGACAAATTCCCTATATTTCAGTTTACTCTTATAACCTCTGTGAATACTTAGGGAATTCTCATTAGGATGTATTGTATACATTTATAATATGATTTTATCATCTGAACTTCATCCAAACAGAGGAAGAATCTATTTCATATCATTTTGCAACAACTTAGAATAAACAGACAATTCAGGGTTTGTAGTCGCATACTAGCAATTAAAGATTATGGATGATTTAACCAATTTTCATACAATATACTGTTTGAAGGAAGTTCCCACTCACCCTAAGGTGTGAAAACACCTTAAAAATGTAGCTCATCCCTAAAATTCTTGATCTCATATCAAATCCCTAACAATTCACCCAATTCTTCTTCCTTTCAACTCGGAAACCCTAAAAATGAGGGATTATGAAGAAAGAGTGAGAAAAGGGGAAGTTTTGACACCATTTTGGATCAAATAAGAGGAGGTACGAAATCTTGACAAGTGAGAAAAGATTCTCTGTTAAAGTCTATGCAAAGAAGCTAAACTTACATGATTTCATTATTCCTTGGACCGCAAAACCCTAGGTCAGCATCTCCATCAATTTCTCCACTCAAACCCCAACTCTCCCTCTCTTTCTAGGATTTCATTTATCTAGAATGAATCATGAATTATGAGAGCTTGCTAGTGTGTTAGGTTGACCATATAGAGCAATTGAGCTGCTTGGGTCAATTGTACATTGACCCCTCACTATACTTTCTCTTATTTCAGCTGAATTTTTCTGTCATAAAAATATTACTATAATTTGTCTACTGATAAGGTCTAAATGCATTAAAAAATTATGAAAATTTTACATGTTGTTTATAATGGAGCTTCAGATATCTTTTTAAAATTTCATATCATTTGGAATTACCAATAAATAAACAAAAATAAAACACTATGCTATTGAAAAGCACTCTATTAGCATTTTGGTCGAAGTATACTTCGACTGAGAACCACATTCAAAGAATACTCAAATATTCTAAAATTTTTCTCCAATATGCATGATTGAGTTATACATATCATATCCAAAATTCAATTAATTAAAAAATTTGTAGAAAATATGAAAAATCATTTACCACATTCCTATCCTGATCAAATTCCATATTCATGTACTATCAAAATCCTAATTTTTGCCGATTAGGGTTTACATTTCTGACCGACCTAAATCGCACGCCCAAAAGGAGTAGATTTAAAGTAGTCAGACTTTTAAATAGATAACCTGACTCTATGACCCCCACAACGATGAACGGGGTCCAATGTAGTGACCGGGGTCGAACACAGGGACAAGGGTGGTCGGGTTAAGAATGCGGAATCAAACACCCTTATACTCTAGCTGAAAAGGGGTGTAAAGAGATGTTCCCTAAGGAACGGTAGCACGAGAATGAGAACAGAAACACAAATAAGAAAAGGAAATGAACTGTAAACAAGTATATGGGGGAAACCCGGGTTGGGGTTCACCTACTAAGGTACCTCTCCAACACATATATCGTCACTCTCTCTCTCTCTCGCATACTCGCATCAAGATTACAATCAACTATTAAAACATCTATTTTACTCTCTCTCGAGATGTGGATAGATCTAAGTCTAAAAGAAGCCTCTCTATTGAGATGACAACTCAAAAATCTCATAGCAAACTTAAGATTAAAGCTTTAACATTCCAACACTCTCGTGCATTCATACCACTCCATGACACGTGATAAAAGTGATATTAATCTCTCGAGATATCAACAATCAAACATCACAAGATGGTAGCTAAGAATACAAGTGAAGATTTAAAATAGGTGCATGGAGATAATCTTGATAAGAATATGTATATTCAAAAGAAAGAGACAATATACATGTTGGTAGAGCCTTAGTGGCTACTCCCAACCCCAGTTAAGGTGTTAGTCGCTCATGCTTGCAGACAACAAGACGACGCTACATACAGACAGATCCATAAGGTTCACGAAGAGGGGAAAGGGGTACAATGAGATGAAGTGATAGATCTGGAAGAGAAGAACGTGATACTACACACTACTTCTTCAGATCTGGATCTACCACGTGGATGGCCTTCTCCTGTCAAAGAAGGGGTGGATGACAGTCTTCTCTCTCCTTGACTTTTACTCCTGGAGATCCAAGACTGATGGATGGATGGTCGGAGATGAGTCTGAAATGCAAAAGTACTTCGTGGCCTCAAGATTTGATCTGTATGATCTGATGATTTGACAAGACAGGTGGGGGCGCTATTTATAGGCACCTTCCACCGACTTAGAACTGTAGTCGCGGTCTTTCTTTTAAGTGAAGGCAAGGTCGCGTTCACAATCTCTGCTTCATTCCTCTTTGGTCGTGGTCCTTATTGGTCGTGATCCTCCCAAAACCTCGATCGTGGTCTTTGAATGACCGCGGTTGCAGTCATTGGATGATCACGGTCGTGGTCTTTGAATGACCACGGTCGTGGTCATTGGATGATCACGGTCGCAGTCTTAGATAACCGTGGTCGTGATCTTGGATGACCACGGTCGCGACTTCTTCTTATTGCATGAGGCTTCGATACATTCGGTATTTTAGAATCACGGTTGCGGTTCCTAAATACCACGACCTGAAGTGATGTTTGTCCCTGACCAATAAAATAAGGCCGGAGTAAAAAAGATAGAGAAATTTTATGAAAAACTAACTAAAGTTATACTAAAAGTGATGTAAAATATATACAGAAAGTACGTAAAGTATATTGTTTTCAACTCCCCCAAACTTAGAATTAAGCTTGTCCTCAGACTAAGTATAGGTTCAAGAACTCAGAGAGAGAGAGAGAATGAACAATCTTAAGAGACAACATAAAAGCATGACTGAAATATCCCATCCTTGCATCAAGACTGTTGTAGAGTGTATTCAATCCCTTAGGTCTCAATCTCCCCTCTTAAACTTGGAGTTGCATAACCTCATCTTATCTGTCATAACCTTCTATTGTAAAATGCTTCTCCTTCTCAAATCATCACCCCTCCCTTAGCCAAAATCCATACTAATGCCACATCTTTTCGAAAGGTAGCTTTCACACCCATTCTTTGTTTTCAGCAGGCCCTATGCTACATGTGTATAGGTAGGCTTGAAGCTTTTAGGTGTTTCCTCTTCCCCCTAAACTCCCCACCCACAACTGTCATAAGAACAGTGTTTCCCTTTTTGGGCTTCTGACTTTAAGTCAGGTGGTATGTGAGGTTCCATTCAGGATTGGAGGTGTGTAAGCTTGGCTTCAAGTTTCCACTTGCGGGCACGACATATTAATATTCATGAGTGCATCAATATACCGGCCGGGCAGAAACTTTTGGCATCTTTTAAGGCACATCTCTCATATTCTTTTCTTTATTTGATTTTTTGCTTGTTACCTCTCCTTTCAGGCTTTGGTTTGAGGATTTTGGTTGGTTTTCTGGGCGGCCAAACATCTTTTTGGATATTTTCTTTGAATGAGGCAGCTTTTTCCTATCTATAGAGACTAGGATTTTCTAGATTAGAGCATCAAGTGGGGATGGTTATTCAGGAGTACGACTAATGTTCTCTTAGTTTGCATGGGTTTCCTGAGTTAAGGTTGTTACATTTACAACGTCTTATTACAAGAATGAGATATAGCAGTGTTGCTATGACTGTTGTTTTACTCATGCATGCTTGTGTATGTTGCTCATATCCTTCTCTCTTAGAGGGCTGGAACACTACATTTTAAAAAATTTAGCGAGAGAAAGTGAGCTTCTAAAAGGTTAGTTGCGACAAAATTTCAAATTTTCAAAAATCTATCGGTAAAAGGGGAAAGTAAATGTATTAAAGGCAATGAAAAAGGAAGGTTTATGTACCTCTGTAGCCTGTTTATGACTCCTCCCCCAAACTTATCATGCACCCTATCACGGGGTGTCAAAATTTGAGCAAGTTGTATAAACATGCCTTCTTTATTTGTTTATTTGGCGGGGAAGGCCCACTTCGACTCTAGGAGCATGCTGGCATAGATACTCCTAAGTGTATGGTATTGCTCATACTGCATATTCTCCACCTTGAGGCTGGTAGTTGTGATAGCTATCATCCATTACAGGCAGAAGAACCCACAGTCATTTGATAGGGGTACCTACTGAGGGCTTCAGTGGCAATATTGAGTTTTCTTGAAGTCATTGCCTTTCATGATGACGTACCCTCTATAGTGCTGCTTTATCATCTTGACGATGTCTTCCGCACATGTATTTGACTTTTCTTCTATAGGAGACTTTGCTGTTGTCATGTTGGTCTTCTTGTTGAGAGCGAAGGCTATGTTAGAGCTGTTATAAAGAACCACAGTCTTCTTCAGAAGGTTGACATGCAGCAAAATCTAGTGGTTATCATGAAGAATTGGCAGAAAGATATGCTCCGGCGTGGCTACTTCAAGTCGTCGTTGCAACTCCTCCATCTCTCCAGTTTTCTTATCCTTTAAGATGTCGTCTACCAGTAAGAAGTACGACATGTGGGAGTTTGGCATTGAGTCCCCTAACAATGCCTGGTAGGCCGACATCATGCTTATAGAAAGATACCCTCTTATTTTCAAAGTTTCACGGAGTTCCATCTTTTAATACGCAAATGTCATCTCTTTAAAATATGACATCTCCCGGCGAGTCATCTTCTTTCATAGAACTCATAATTATTGTGAGTTCTTCCATCGACAGATTGAAGCAGCTCCATCTGTCGAAGTTCTCGAAAGAAGGCATGATTTCTCCTGCCGACCCGTCTGGTCCATCGTCCCCCAGGTCTTCTTCAGCTTCTACTTCTGTGGGATGTGCTTATGTAGGTGGGACTTTGGGAGCTACTATTACTGAAGGTTACTATTCTTCTTCTGTCTGCTTCATAGCTCCTTCAGTCTCCGCACCCCAACCCACCTTTCAAGTTGTAGCTCTGGCCGGTTTAGACGGATCGACCCACATGGTCTTGAGTTGTTCCCTCCAAGTTTTCTTTTTGGGGAGAGGTATTTCCATGTGAAGCCTGTGGGGTATGGTGTCTGTAGGCATCACCGGGTCATTGAAGAACCGACGATCGTAGACGACTTCCATGACATATGCACCCCACAGTCAATGTAGGTCCTCCACATTTAGATCTTCTAGGGGGGATGCCCTTGTTGATGGCTTCCATCATGCACAGTACGATGAAGGTGAAATCCCTCGAACCAGCTTCTTCCTGGGGAACATTCTTGTTGATGGAGAACAACTTCTAGGACCCTTAGAACTTTATGCCCGCATCTTTGATAGCTCGTTGTAAGTGTATCAGGATCTTCTAGGCATCCCTGGCATCCTTCCTTTTATAGACCAGAGAGGTGCTTTCCATCTTAGCTACGCAACAGTTGAGCACCACCGTCTTACTTTCTGGTAGGTTGATGACGATTAGTGCCCAATGCTTAGCATTTCAGATGGGCAACACCACAATTTTGGTCTCTTTTCTCTGGACAACCACTTTTACCTCAACCACGTCTGTCGCCATGTATTCCTCTTTATATAGTAGGCTCGCCAGGCGTGTGGTCCCGTTGAAAACTGGTTGTGGCTTGTCCGAGTGCATAAATTCTTCCAGGAGGGTGGCACAAAGTACTTTGAACATTATCTTGTATACTTGCACCCTCTTTAAGAAACCCCCCCGAAAGTCATCTCTAGATAGACGTCTACCTTTGTTGTTGTATAGGATGTCTGATTCGAATAGATCTTCATCGAGGATATCTGCCAGGACATGGACATCTCTGCAAGAGATGCGTGATACGGCCATCATGTCCATGTCCTTCATCTTGTAGGGCAAAGGGGGAGTTGCTGTAGGTATCTCTATCCTGGATTCAACTTGTCTCTCCCTGGCGGGCTCATATGTGAAGAAGGTTGCTAGCCCGCCATCATTGTCCTCGGACGTTGCCTCCTGTGCCATCGGTGCTGAGGCTTCTTGTATAGTGGGCATAGCCTTTGCTACTTGTTCAACAACTTTCAGCGTTGGTTGTGCTATGGCTACTAGTCTAGATACCTCTAAAGAGGCTTCAATAGTATTGTCCTTAGCGTGACTTTCCTTAGAGGTCTATGCCATCTTGGCTTCTGTCATCATCTTCAGAGTTGTCTCCATCTTCCCATCATAAATGTAGTCTTGATGTTCATCATGAGGATGGAAGAGGAGGAAATCATTACTTTCTTCAAACCCAGTCCCCAGCTTAGTGATCATCTTATCTAGTTCTTCTGCTCTGACTGAGCTTAGTTCTGTGACCTCCTCCTCCCGATGAGCAGTTGCAATCCACTCTTCTAGAGTTGGAGTGTGTGCTAGAGGGGAGAGGTGATTTTCCGCCAAATGTTTATCTTCATTGGCGGCTTCATCCATCTCTTCCTCCGGGTCGCAGTTGAGGGCGAACCTCCTTGATTGTGACGCGTGCTTCTCATTCTGGGGGCTTGACCTTTTTGTTGGTTGGGTCCCTTATTGTTCAGCTACGGGAGATGCTTTCTTGCTTGTGCTCCCAGCTTTTGTTGTACCGGCTCCTGCTGTGCCGGCTCCCGCACCCCCCCTCCACATTGTCGTTGTGGCTAGAGGGGCTGGCTAATGAGCATGCTGTGCTAGCTGGGCGCTTGGTCTTCTTTTTCTCCCGTCGGGCTTTGAGGTCTTCACGCTCCTATTCGAGCTTTCGACGGTCTTCTTGTATGCCCTGATGCTCTTCTTGGACGGCAGCCATCACTTCTTCATAATTGCAGCGCATTTGTTCGTTGTCTGCGCAGATGGCCTGCCCCTCTTTTCACAGGATTGTCATCTCCTCCTGCATATTCTTCAGCATCCCCATCATCATCCACTGGTTACTTAAAACCTCTTGGATGAATTCTGGGAATATTGTCATCCTGTCATCCAATGCCTGCACCTGTATTGTTATAGATGACAAAGATGTAGAAATTTGATTGTTTATAGTATTGGTTTGATGCATGTGTTCCCACATTGCATCAAACCTTGTACCTAAAGCACCCCTGAAAGAGGGTGCTTGCCGTTGTTTCTGATGCAACCGCTACTCCATGTGTGCCGTCGACGAACTCGGCACGACCGACTACTTTAGTGATGGCGGTGGGGGCATCTCCCCTGATTTCTCTGTTGCGCCTCCGGTACGGCCTGGGAGCCTTGTTTTTCTGGCCCTGCCTCTGGTGCATCTGTTGGCTGTGGGGCTTTTGGTCGAGCTTCACCCTCTCCTGCCTCCAGTACGGCTTGGGAGCCTTGTCCTTCTGGCTCCACCTTCGGCATGCTGGTGGGCCGTGGGACCTCTTCTGTAGCCTTGTTCTTCTCCGCCTCTCCCTCCACTGGAATCGTTTCCTCTTGTGGCTTGTAAGAGGTGGTGCGTACAACTTTTACATTCGGCTATTGTTTTGCGACTATCTCTTTCTCAGCTGGCTTGATGGTGGCTTCAGTTTTCTTTTTCTCTATCACCAATTTCTTTCTTGGCTCCTGGTTCTTCTTTGTTTTTAGTGCTGGGGCACTGCTTTCTCCTATTTTGGGTGTTGGATCCGTTGGTGTGCTGGCGTGTAGTGCTCCGGAGCTCATCTTCTCGATGTCGTCGAGAGTTGGCCGCAGTTTATGGGCATCATAAAATGCCATTTCAGGAAGGGGGAGGGGTTTCTTCAGGCCTTTGTGTTTGAAGTATACCTTCTCCCCCTTCACATCCAGAATCCCCATGCTGGCGAGGGACTTGATGTCTATGCTTTGTTGTCCCTCTATTTCTTTATACTTTTAGATTTCTTCTTTTCCAGTAGGTAATCGACAATCATTGTAATTTGACCACCCATATAGAAAATAGAGATTTTCTTCAAGTCACCGCCTACCGCCGTTGATAGTCTTCTGATCAGAATTCTACCGATGTTTACTGGTCGCTTGTTGATCATGAACCATATTAAGAAGAGGTCCCCTTTGTTGACCGTCCCAATTTCTGATCTGGTGTCTATTTTGAAGGCGACGATCTTTAGTATTATCCTGATAAAGCAGGAGGTGATCTGGGAGGCCTTTGAGTTCTTTGTATTATGCTTCTCCTCCCCAGTCAATTTGTTCCACATGGTGTTGCTATTTTATTCAACAACTTCTCTTTCTCCCTAGTAGCTGAACATGCTCTTGTTTCTTATTATGTTGTGGTAAAAATCTTGTTCAGGTATAACTACGTCAATGCGTGGGTTTCGCCCCCTAGCCGTACTTGGAGCATGAATTCCCCACAACATGCTGCTCGTGACTCGTTATTGGAGGCAACCTTCTTTAATGAAGACAAAAACTCCAGAGTCAGCCTCCTATAGGACTTTACTTCGGGTGTGCAAATAGTTCAAAGATTTGTACCCTCCAGAAATTTTACCGTCCTATCATATATCCCCATTTTCTTGAAGTCCTCCATGTTGAAGTAACATGTTGGACTGTATTCTTTGTTCGAGGACATCCAGTCATAGGAAGACTGGTGTGCTACATCCTGGGGCATGAACGGTGGCTCCCCTTTTTGTGTAGAAGTTTCTCCTACTGCCTTCTCTGCCCTTGCTTTCTTGCTGGGCTTGGTTTCCCTTGGTGCAACCTTTTTCTTTTTACCATGCATCGGGCTTCCCGACTCTTCTGCACAGTATTCAGAGGTCTCTGTCCCCTCTGTTTGCTCTACTTCTTCAGGGGAATCCTCTTGTGGTAGCTCCCCCAATATCCTATGATATTGTGCTAGTCGTAGTTGCATCTCCACCCTTTTTGGCATTGGCAGATGATGTCTCTTTTCAGAGCTTCTGACAAGCTTTTGACGATCTTTTCCACTTCCTTCAGGGAGGTGGCTTTCTAGTATAGTGGGTCGCTTGTGGTAGGGGAAGACATTCTGTAAATTAAAAACATAAAAGGCAATTAGGTCAGTGGTTATTTTTTATTAACATGATAGTTATGGTTTAAACAATAAGAACTGCGGTTGCGGTTTTAATCGCGGTCACGGTTATTGTTACCGCGGTCGCAGTTCTGATCACGATCGCGGTTATGGGTCATAAGGGAGAATCGCAGTCGTAGTTTTTTTCTTGAAGGAACCACGATCGCAGTTTTTCCGGTCGAAGGGAAAGATCGCAGTCACGGTCTTTCAGAACGACACAAAAAAACCACAGTCGCGGTTTTGTCTAAGCAAAGGTAACACTGCAGTCGCGATTCTTTTTGACGATATTTATTTTACTCCAGTCGCCGTCTCCTGAAGAAGGACCGTGGTCGTGATTATTACTGTGGTCGCGATTTTTCTTCAGGAGAGGCTAAACTTGTAAAGATTTTTGGGTTTCTTGGCAGACACCACGGTCGCAGTTTTGTTCGCGGGTCGCAGTAATTGTTCTCAGGGAATCACGGTCGCGATTTTGATGACCGCGACCGGTTCTTCTTCTTTTGACTCTTCAACTTCTCGATAGTTCTTCATTCATTATTCCATTTTTAGGGTTTTTAAGAATTTTCCTCTTTTAGAGGGCAACAAACAGACAATGAAAGGGGTCAGAAAAACTAGAATAAACGATAGACGATAATCACCTACCGCGAAACGACGTCGACAGGGGTTTTTAAGAAAAATAGTCGGTTACCTAGTCGATGGTGGTGGAAAAGAAGCGAGGTACAGTGGTAATTCACCTGCTATCTGCGATGATCGATAGTCAGTCAATCGTCAAGAGCGGAAGGTAGACTTTTTTGAGATATAAGAAAACTCCAGTGACGAGAAGCACAAAGAAAAACAAAGGGTTACCTTGCTGATGGTTGTGGATGCGACGGTAGCAACGATCTCGGGCAAACCAAGTAGTCTAAGGTGGTGTCGAACGACATACTTGTGGTTTCAAAATGGCACAGAGGTTATAGGACTTAAGATGAGAGTGGCGAGAATGCAAAGAACTGAATCGTTCAGGGTTTAAGGCTATTTATAGACATCAAGACCACGACCTAACTTATCTGAGGAAAAAGACCGCGGTCGCGGTTTTGATCGCGGTCGCGGTTTTGATCGCGATTGCGGTTTTGATCGCGGTCACAGTTTTCCTTGAAGGAACCGCATTCGCGGTTTTTCCAATCAAAGGGAAAGATCGCGGTCGCGGTCTTTCAAAGGCAAAACTACGGTCACAGTCATAACTGTGATCAGACGAAACCCAAGTCTGCTTCTTGAGTAAAACTAGGAAAAAGACCAGGAAAAGGAAGAAAAGCATAAGTTGAAAGAAATACAAGAGCAAACAAAGATTAAGAAAGAGAAACTTGGGTTGCCTCCCAAGAAGCACTTGCTTTAAAGTCTCTTAGCTAGACTTCATAAATCTTCAGCTGTCTGGCATTGTGGCAGGGTGTGGCAGTTCTTCATTGCTTTTCTCTGGCGTATAGCTTGGTTCCCCAAATCAATCTCAGACCTTCTCATAAAAGCCTTATATTTATAAAATCTTTTCACTCTGTGTCCATTAACCTTAAAGATTCCAGTTTTATCTCCTTGGATCTCCATTGCTCCGGATGGATAGATTTTCACCACTGTGAAAGATCCTGACCATATGGTTCTTAGCTTTCTAGGGAAGAGATGAATACTGGAGTTGAAAAGAAGCACCTTGTCTCCTTCATGGACATCCTTGTTTTTCAGGTTGGTATCGTGCCACACCTTTGTCCTTTGTTTGTAGATTCTTTCATTTTTGTAGGCATGCAGTCTCAATTCTTCTAATTCTTGTAGCTGTAAGTAATGTCCTTGACCAGCTTTCTCCATATCCATATTCAGAAACTTTATGGCCTAGAGGGCTTTGTGCTCAAGCTCTAGAGGTAGATGGAAGGATTTCCCATATAGGAGACGATAGGTGTAGTCCCAATGGGTTTTTTGAAGGTGGTTCTATATGCCCAAAGGGCATCATCCAGCTTCATTGCCCAATCTTTTCTTGTTCTGCTAACAGTCTTTTCTAGAATTCGCTTCAGTTGTCTGTTTGACACTTCCACCTGCCCTGAAGTCTGCGGGTGGTAGGGTGTAGCAACCTTGTGTCTGACTCCATACTTTTCCATCAACTTTTTAAACTGCTTTTCTCCAAAGTGGGATCCTCCATCACTTATAACAGTGTGTGGTACACCAAATCTTGGGAAAATAGTTTTCTCAAATAGCCTTATGATGGGTTTGGAGTCACAAGTTTGGGTGGCAACAACTTCCACCCATTTTGAAACATAATCTACAACAACAAGAATGTATTTCTACCCATGGGATGGCGGGAAAGGTCCCATGTAGTTGATCCCCCATACATCAAAAATTTCAACTTCTACCCACTCTACCATAGGCATTTCATTTCTTTTTTTGATATTCCCTGTCATCTGACATTCTTTGTAGGTTTTTACATATGTTGCGGCATCCTTGAACAACAAAGTCCAGTAGAAGCCTAATTGTAGGACCTTGGCTGCTCTCTTTTCACCCCCATATGTCCTCCATAAGGTGAGGAACGACATTCCTTTAGAATATTAGGCACTTCTTCTTCAGCAACACATCTTCTGTATAGATTATCTGAGCATCTTTTGAAGAGCATAGGATCATCCCAGTAGTAATTCTTAATATCAGAGAAGAGTTTCTTTTTCTGGTGGTAGGTTATTTCTGGTGGTAACTCCCCGCAAGCAAGGTAATTGCAAATGTCCACAAACCATGGCAAGTTCTGTTCTTCAGCTTCTATCATGAGAAAAGCCTCATCTGCGTAGTTATCATTTACAGGTGGCTCATTCTTGTCTTCGACGATAATCCTTGACAAATGGTCGGCAACTGTGTTTTCCGCCCCTTTCTTATCAATGATCTCGTGATCAAACTCCTGGAGTAATAAAGCTCACCTTAGCAACCTAGGTTGTGTCCTTTTTCTACATTAGCTATCTTATTGCTCCATGGTCAGTGTAGACCTTTACTTTTGCCCCAATCAGATAAGACCTGAATTTGTCGAAAGCAAAAACAATAGCTAGCATTTCTTTCTCTATGGTCGTGTAATTCACCTACACTTCATCAAGAGTACGGATGGTGTAGCAGATGACCTGATGTTTCTTGTCTTTCTTCTGCCCCAGGACTGCCCCCACGACATAGTCACTAGCATCACACCTTAGCTCAAAGGGTAGCTCCCAATCTAGAGCATAAAGAATAGGTGGGGTTATGAGTGCTTCCTTCAAAGTCTGAAAAGCCTTCAAACAATCATCTGTAAAATCAAATTTTACATCTTTGATAAGAAGATTCGACAAATTTTGAAATCTTCAAAAAGTCCTTTATGAATCTTCGATAATAACCAGCGTGACCAAGAAAACTTCGCACTCTTGTCACGGACCTAGGTGGAGGTAGTCTAGAGATAGCCTCGACCTTGCTGACATCTACTTCAATTCTTCTCCTTGAGACCTTGTAGCCCAGGACTATGCCTTCTTGCACCATAAAATGACATTTCTCCCAGTTGAGGACTAAGTTCTTCTCTTCACAGTGTTTCAGGACTAACGATAGGTTTTTCAAACAACCAATAAAATATCTTCCATAGATAGAAAAATCATCCATAAAGACCTCTACAATCTCCTCCAGGAAGTCTGAGAACATCAAGATCATGCAACGTTGGAACGTTGCAGGAGCATTGCATAATCCAAATGACATTCTTCGGAATGTGTAGGTACCATATAGACAGGTGAAGGTAGTTTTCTCCTGGTCGTCAGGTAGGATAGGAAATTGGTAAAATCTGGAATAACCATCCAAGAAGCAAAAATATTCATGATGTGCAAGTCTTTCTAGCACTTGGTCGATAAAGGGAAGAGGGTAGTGGTCTTTCTTTGTTGCTTGATTCAGCTTTCGATAATCGATACACATTCTCCACCCAGTAACAGTACAGACGAATACTTCATCTTCTTTATCACCTTTCACAACTGTCATCCCCCCTTTCTTTGGTACAACATGAATCGGGCTCACCCAATTGCTGTCGCTGATTGGGTATATAATACCTGTATCTCTTAGCTTGATAACTTCCTTCTTTACAACTTCTATTAATATATGATTCAGCTTCCTCTGGGATTGAACAAGGGGTTTTGCTGACTCTTTCAGATTTATGTGGTGCATACATAGGGTAGGGTTTAGCCCCTTGATATCATCCACTAAATACCCTATAGCTTGCCTATGGAACCTTATCTCCTTAAGAAGTCTTTCCATTTTCTCTTCAGTTAGACTGGCATTGACTATGATAGGATTCCTTTCTTTAGGATCAAGAAACTCATAATTCAGACCTTTCGGTAATTGTTTTAGTTTTGGTTTGGGTTTTGGTACTTTCTCTTCTTTTGTTGTCATCTCTCGAGAAGCATACTTTACTATCTCGACAACTTCCTCTTCGTCGCTCAATTCTTCTTCATATTGACTTAGGTATTCGAGGATCTCAACAACCTTGGGGTCGTCAATTTCTAAATCTTCTTTGTTTAACGCCCTCATAAGAGGGTCTACCACTACTGTGTCTTCTTCTACTTCTTCACAATATTGGTTGTAGCTATCCACGAAGTAAGCAGATTTGAGTAGGGATGGTCCTTTCATGGTGTCTTTTACCTTGAAATCAATGTGGTCATTTCCAACCCTCAGAGTTATGATGCCTTCAGTGACATCAATCAGTGCCCTCCAAGTCGCCAAGAAAGGACGTCCAAAGATGATAGGGCATTTAGGGTCTTCAATAATGTCAATAATAACAATGTCACATGGGATGAAGAATCTCCCCACACGAATCGAAACATCTTTGACCACTCCCACCAGCCTCTTGAAGGTGTGATCTACCAACTCGATTCTCATATTAGTCCTGACCATATCAGTCAGTCCTAATCATTGTGTGAGGCTTAAAGGCATTACACTGATGCTAGCCCTCAAGTCGGTGAGACCTTTCCTTTCGATGTTATCCCCTACAACAAAAGGTATAGTAAAGGCTTCAGGGTCCTTCTTCTTGGTAGGTAGTTCTGCTTTTATGAAGGTTGTTGACATACTGGCAAGGTGCACAGTTTCAATCCTTCCTCCTCTTCTTTTCCTTGTGACTAGATCTTTGAAGAACTTGGCATATGTCGGCATTTCTTCTAAAGCATCCAAAAATGGCACCTCCAGGTGGATCTTTTTCACTGACTCCATAAACTTCTCATACCTCTTCTTGAGGTGTGCCTTTATAAGTTTGTACGGAAAAGGTAATCTCGGGGAGTATTGACTTCTTTTGGCGAATATTTTCTCCTCAGGTTCTGGTTCTCTAACTTGAGCGTGCTGGTTTTCTCCTTTAGTTGGTTTCTCTGTAACATTCTCTGGCTCTGGTTCTTCCGGTCTTGTCACCTCAGGGCACTCTATTGTCTTTCCCGATCTAAGGATTGCCATCTTGGCAGATTCTATGTTAGAAGGAATCTTCCCTGAAGGGTTCTTTATGAGCTCGGCCAACTGAGCAAGTTGTTGGTCTATCTGGTGTTGATGTGTTTGCATGTCCGCCATTTGGACCTGCATAGTATTCAGAATGCCAGAGTTGGACAGTGCACTTTGTGCAAGTTGATTGTTTATCATGTTTTGTCTCCTTACAAAATCAAATAGTTGGCCCACTATGTTAGGCTGACTATTACTCCTTGTCTGACTTTGTCCTTGTCCTTGACTTGTGTTAGCGACTTGGTGGTTTTGATACTTCCCTTGACCTTGATAATTGGTTTTGTTTGTCTGGAAAGTGCTTGTCTTGGTATACTATCCTTGTCCACCCTTCTTCTTGAAACATGGTGGTTGCTTGGGTGGATTATTCAATTGATGCAAATTTTCTGCAACATCTTTGTTGCCATAACTAAAACCGGGGTGATATGGCCTCTTGAAGTTGGCATAAGAGACATTTTTAGCTTCCTCCTCCTCAGAATCTCTTTCACTTAATTCTCCAGGTTGGGTGTATATGTAGTTATCTATTCTGTGCCCACCTTCACCGCATGTGACACATTTCATCACCTTCTCAATTTGCTTCTTTCCTTTCCCTCCTGATTCCTTCAGATGTTTGACATATGTGGCTATCTTTTGTATTTGAGATGTGATTTCTTCGAGAGCCTTTGATTCAATCGACGACCCTTCATTGGTGAATTTCTTAGCATACCCTCTGTCGGTCCTATCATAGTCAGTCCCAGCTTGTAACTCAGCCATGCTTTCTATGATCTTTTTAGATCTACTAGGCTTTTTACTGAGAAAGTTGCTTCCAACTGCTGCATTTAGCGAGACTCTCTCTTCAGGAGTTAGACCATTGCAAAATGTTGTTATCAAGAATCCCTTCTTGTAATTGTGGTGAGGGCAGTCTCTCTAGTACTCCTGATACCTTTCCCAGGATTCATGCAGATTCTCACTTGGCTTCTGCATGAAAGACGTGATCTTCTTCCTGTTACGAACAATCTTCTCGGTGGGGTAGAACTTGTTCACAAAAGCGTCTGCCAATGCATTCCATCCATTCAAAGCTTGATGTGGTAGTACCAGGTACCAGGATAGTGCTTTGTCCTCTAAGGAGAAAATGAAACCTTTGCAATAGATGACTTCTTGTGAAACTCCCCACATTTTAATGGTGTCATAGATATTCTTAAAAGTGTCGAGGTGATGATAAGGGTTATCGTTCTTTGAATTCCCTCGAAAGCTTTTGTTCTGGATCATAGAAATTACAACTGGCTTCAATTCTAAGTTTTCTGCATTGAACCTTGGGATGATCACAAGACATCTTGAGTTGTTGGCTTTTGTAGCTGCCAACTCCCAAAGAGTCTTTTCTTCCTCTTTATCATCTTTGCTGGCACTGTCACTGTGATTTTTCTCATGGTGGTTTCTTCTGTTCCTTTGGCGATGACGACGCTCCTCATGGTGATGATCCTCTTCAGGTTGTTCTTGTTCTTCATAGAGATGATCGTCATTATAACAGTCATTTCTATCTTCATCTATTCATGGCGGAGGTGGGTGTTGTCCAATCCTCGTGTTCCGCTCATCTGTTGAAAGAGGACCTTCCACGTGAGGCGTCATGATGAACGGGAGTTAATTCGAACAAATCACTTCTTCCTGGGTACCTGAATAGGTCGTACAGTCAAGTTAGGAAACTGAACTGGTAAAATGAACTATCCTGCACAAACTCAGGTTAGAAAGCTAAAAACCATTATGCTGTCAAGCTTATTGCTAATCTTGAGGCATGGGAGTATAGTAAGTGGACTCAGATTCTTAACAGTACCGTTTTGCCTTGTCCCCGACAACGACGCCAAAAAGTTGACCAGCTTAAATCGCACGCCCAAAAGGAGTGGATTTAATGTAGTCAGACTTTTAAATAGATAACCCGACTCTAATGCCCCCGCAACGATGAACGAGGTCCAATGTAGTAATCAGGGTCGAATACATGGACAAGGGTGGTCGTGTTAAGAATGCAGAATCAAACACCCTTATACTCCAACCGAAAAGGGGTGTAAAGAGATGTTCCCTAAGGAATGGTAGCACGAGAACGAGAACAGAAACACAAACAAGAAAAGCAAATGAACTGTAAACAAGCATATGGGGAAAACCCGAGTTGGGGTTCACCTACTAAGGTACCTCTCCAACACATACATCGTCTCTCTCTCTCGCATACTCACATCAAGATTACAAGCAAACATTAAAATGTCTATTCCACTCTCTCTCGAGATGTGGATAGATCTAAGTCTAAAAGAAGCCTCTCTCTCGAGATGACAACTCAAAAACCTCACAGCAAAATATAAGGTTAAAGCTTTAGCATTCCAACACTCTCGTACATTCATACCACTCCATGACATGGGATAAAAGCGATATTACTCTCTCGAGATATCAACAATCAAACATCACAAGATGGTAGCTAAGCATACAAGTGAATCATTAAAATAGGTGCATGGAGATAATCTGGAAAAGATTATGTATATTCAAAAGAAAGAGACAATATACATGTTGGGAGAGACTTAGTGGCTACTCCCAACCCAATTTAAGGTGTTAGCCGCTCATGCTTGCAGACAACATGATGGCGCTACATACAGACAGATCCATAAGGTTCACAAAGAGGGGAAAGGGGTACAATGGGATGAAGCGATAGATCTGGAAGAGAAGAACATGATACTACACACTAATTCTTCAAATTTGGATCTACCGCGTGGATGGCCTTCCCCTCTCGAAGAAGGGACATACACTACTACAGAAATGGCTTATAACGTCACTTTTAAAGGCGTCGGTTGTATAAACACACCGGCGCCTAAAACATAAAGCGTCAGTTCAATAAAAAAATTGACATCTATCTGTGAAGGGTGACTAGACACGGGCATCACTTTTATTCAGTGTCGGTTCCTTAATAAGAAACCAACGCCTAAAATTAACCGTCAAATCCAAAATTTCTAGTGAAAAAAATTACCTCCAAAATTTAATATACAACGTCGGTTGTTAAAAAAGAAACTGATGACTAAAGTTTTTCCGCGAGATAGAAATTTGACCAATTTTTATCATTGGTTGTCTTATAGTAACCGACGCTGTTGTGCTTTCACACGCTTAATCATAAAAATTTTCACATCCCTTTAGCGTCAGTGTTTTTACAGAAATCAATGACTATGGTCTTAATTCATGAACATTTATTTTTGTCAGAATATAAAGATAGACGTCGGTTTTTCTATTTGGAACCGACGACTATAAGTGAACAATAGTGTCGGTTTTTTGTTTGTAACTGACACCTATAGTTTTTAGGGTCAGTTGTTTTTATTAACTGATGCCTATTGTTAACTTAACAACACCTGCACGAGCCAAACTCTTCCCCCTTTCTCTGTTTCATTTGTCTCACACGATTGAGGGTTTGGTCCGGCGATTTCTCTACTTCCGCTACTCCTCTACCTCCGCCTCCACTGCCGTTTTCTCTAGTCACCGTCGCCCACTCACCGCACGCCACCGCCACTTGCCATCGCCGTCACCCACTCTCCATCGCTATCCAGCTGCCACTGCGCGCGTTTGGTCTGCAGGTTCTCCGGCCGTTGCTATCCAGGCCGGCCGCGACTCATCTAGCCCTGTTCTCTAGGTCCGACCACAACTCCTCTCCAGGTCTGACCATAGCTCTGCTCCCTACTCTCCAGGCCGGTGCCACCACGTACGAAGGTACCCTGCTCCTGCTCTTCTTCCTCCGCCCTCAAGTAGGTACCCTGCTCCTGCTCGACCACCATTGGCTGGTCAGATTCACACATTAATATTGCCAATAATATAGGAAATGAATGCTAGCTCCAATTATAGACATATTGTATACGGTTTTGATCAGAAAAATGCGTAGATTGTGAATAAAATATACTTAAAGCTCTATTATTCTTCTTGTTATAAAGGTATAGTTAGTACACGAATATTTGATGATATTCAAGAAAATCCTAGTTTGATGAGCATGTTGTTAATCATGTTAATTATGATTCTTTTATATATTCTAATGTCATTATATAATTATGTGATCCCAACATATTAAATTGAATTAGAATGATTTCAATGAATTATAGGGTTTTAAAGTTGATAAACATGTACATGCGGAAATAGGGTTATTAAACCAATGGTTATAACATAGTATGATCTTAATCTGATCTGGATGTTCATAATAACATAGTATGTTAAATATGATGATTAGGGCTACATATGATGTCTAGTAAAGATTCCTAGCCCTTTTGTTTGAAACTATTGATTTCTTGATTTATTATTTAATAATGCTCTATAGATTAGGATTAACCATGTTGTCTGTAGTTTATAGACATTATTATATATAAGAATGACAACACATGTATTTTTTGGCCTAGAAACCTGTCTAAGATTTACTCATTAGGAGTAAATCTTGGATAGTCCCCAGTTTGGGACTGTTCTTGAACACCTAATATCACTTAGGATGTAAGTGTATAAAGTGTATTGGGTTTTTAAGAAAATTTCGGCAGCATTTCCCTGTTTATTCTCTAAGTACATACGTACTTGGAGAACAATGGGGAAATGCTGCCAAAATTTTCTTGAAAACCCAATACACATTATACACTTACTAGTGAGATTAGGTGTTCAAAAATGGGATAGGTGGTACACATTTATTATATATAAGAATGACAACACATGTATCTGTTGGCCTAAAGTTTTAACCATGCTTAAACTCTAATATGTTAACCCTAGACCCTAATCTTGTTGTATCTTTGATCAAAATGGATAGATCATGGATGTCCATTCGCAATCGCTGCATCCCAGAGTTTATTTCTAGTCTTGACCAATTTATTAGATTTTCCGAGGAACATAGGAAACAACCTGGAGATAGGTTCTACTGTCCATGTATGCATTGCGGTAACAACTTGAAAGTCAGCAATGGTGATGAAATCAAAAGTCATGTCATGTGCAACGGGATTGTACAAGGATATATAGAATGGCACTGGCATGGAGAGATTTCAAACCTAAAACTAGTGGATGTCAGTAGTAGTGCTTGTGTGGAAGAAGAAATTGCCTCCGATGATGAAGATGTGAATGAACCAGTTCCGGTAGACATCGTTGATGCGATGCTGGATAGTTGTGGGGTAGAGCACACCGATCCACCTCCCATGTTTAGAAACATTGTGCATGATGCTGAGATACCATTATACACAGATTGGCGAGAAGGGTGAACCATTCATATTGGCATCACAAGCAAAACAAGTATTTTATATCGATGATCCTGCAAATGATAAATGGTCAGTTGTTCTTCATGGTAAAAGACAATTCATTAAAGATCCTATAGATGAAGAAGAGTACTATGATAAGTATGATGACTCCGGTCCATTCTCAGTTGGGTTGCCAACACCAGCAAATATTGAAGCTAATGATGACTTGTATGTGCGCGGAGATCACAATGAAGGATTGTTAATTGATAAAAAATCACAATATTAGAGGCATGTTTATATTTTTTATATGTTTTATTTTTATGAATGTGAACATTACAATGTGAATTACTTTACAATGTGAATGTGAACTTTACAATGTGAATTACTTTACAATGTGAATTATTTTACAATGTGAATGTGAACTTTACAATGTGAATTACTTTACAATGTGAACTTTACAATGTGAATGTGAACTTTCAGATAGCTGAGCAGTCTCCTGATGTCCGTTCTGATGATTACCGTGATGGTGAGGACATCAATGCGCTGCCTCACAATGTAAGTTTTAAAAATATATCATATATTTATATCTATATATCCATTTATAGTTATATCATGTAAGTGTGTTTATTTTGTCAAATTTTAGGTTGATGATGCACATGTACCCTCTAAAGCACTTGAGACACTTGATGAGCAGTACCTAAAAGTTGACAAGAGAAGGGGAATCACTATGATGAAGAAGTTAACAGCGCTAAGGGGTAATGGACCCAAACTTGTTGTGGATTTTGATAATGCAGGAAATGCAATTGGAGTGAATCGCAATTCATTTGTTTCATATCTTGGGTATGTTACTCGTAGCCATTGTAGTTGTAAGATAGATTCTTGGCATAAAGTTCCTAAGGGGAAGAAAGACTTAATATGGAAGGATTTATGTGTGAGTTATTATTAATTTGCAATTCTATTTTGTATATTACTAATTTTTTGGATACTAGTTAATAGCAATTCTATTTTGCAGAGTATATTTGCATTGGATGAAAAGCTGCATCGTAAATGCATGATGCAACGCTGTGGGAGAGTCCTAAGGAACTATAGTACAAGTCTCACCCGAGAATACATAAAAGAAGGTGACAAGAGGAAGAAGACAACCACTAAACAGTGGAACTTCCTGGACCCAAAAGAATGGGACGCGTTTGTTGCTTCAAGAAAAACTGATGAATTCAAGGTATTAGGCGTCACTCCCAATTTTAATTAATATATGTTGTATTCACCTATTCAAGATTAACATTTAGTGTTACTAACCAAATCATTAATGTGCATACTAACTAGGCCCTCAGTGAGGCGCAAAGAGCAAGGCGTGCACTGAATGTGCATGACCACACAATGGGTCCAAAGGGGTATGCAAGCATTCACCAAAGACTACAGGCTGAGTCTACTGCTACTCAGGAGTCCTCTACTATAGGTACCACACCTCTGCCTTGCCATGATGTCTGGATAGCTGGGAGGCAAAATAAGAAGGGATAAATAAGGAAGCCCGCAACTGCTGAGGCGGATGCAAAAATGGTAAAATACAACTCTTAGAGCAATCGTTCGAATATTGATTATTTGTGGTGTTTACTTAATTACAAATTTTTGTTTTGGCAATTAGCGGGAGCTGCACGAGCTGAGCAAATAAGGAAAGTTCATCCCTGAGGGCACAAGGGATGAATTGACAGTTGCTCTGGGTAACCTAGAGCATCCTGGATGTGTTAGGGCTGCAGGCGCTGGTGTGGGCATCAAAGCGTTCTTTGGGCCATCCCAGCACAAACATGTCCCAAAAGCGGGAATTTCACAAGAAGAGGTAGTCTATTCTTTCTTTAGAATGTTACTGTAAAAGAGAATTCAATAATCAGAAGCTAATGTTTCTTTTATCCATGTATAGGTAGATAAGATAGATGATAGGAGAGTCGATGAAGTAGTTGATAAGAGAGTCAAGGAAGCAATTTATAAGACACTCCATGAAGCAATGAGTAAGTGGAAGACATCTCTGTCTGCCACTAAGTAGACAGTACCTATGGCGTCCCGCTCTACTCCTACTGCAGAGGTTGGGAGTAGTATTCCTGTAGACCCACCACCCAGCACATCTGTTGTAAGTATTTTTATGACATAGTAACTAGTCTTTTCAAGATGATATGTTTTCAAGATGATATGGATGTATATAACATTCTTTACACAAATTTGTAGGGGTTGAAGCCATGACGTCTAAAAAGTAAAGAATATGTCATTGCAGAGGCATCAGCTTACCCATCCCTACCAGGAGAAATGTTTCATGGGTCTCCATTACCAGCTGGTTGGGTTCGTGTGAGCCCGCTACGTATATTCCCTAGTTGGATGGATCTTCCATTGCCATATGCCCACCCAGATTGTGAAACGCTTGGTGAGGCAGAAGGCGGAGTGATATTGTGGCCAAAAGCAAGTTTCATCTATACTGAAATTATATGGTAAATTTACATTACGTTAAATTGTTAGTGTGTGTATATGATGTCAATTGATCTGAAATTATATATATATATATATATATATATATATATATATATATATATAGGTTAAAAAGAAGACACCCAGAGCATCTAGGCCTCCACCCCACCTCCTACATTACCAAGTTGGGTTCCACAGGACCTACCTATCCCGTTAGGTCCTAATTGTAGGGGTATGACAATATGGTTAGGCGAACATGATATAAATTGCCCTATAACTGTTTCTATAGATGTGGATGATGCAGATCAATCATACGAAAACAAACTATTTATACAAGATATTTTGGAGTTGTTTCGATATGATTGGCTGAATACATCTATGATAGAGCTATGGATAAGGTGAGATCTTCTTTATACATCCATATACCTTGTGTAGGATCTGGTGATCTGGTTTCTTATATATTAATGCATATGTAATACTTGTTTTGCAGCTACTTAGACAAGATATGTGCAGATTTTTCATTCAAACATGTAGGATTTTTTATTCCATCTTTGATTAGTCTAGTAGCTAAAGACCCTACGTCAGTTCAACAATACCGCTGTGATGCTTTTACAAATTTTGCTCAAAATAACAAGACGGTGATAATAGCTCCATTCAATGTGGAGTAAGTTTACTTTGCTTATAATTTGGACTTAAGAAAATTACTTTTTTATTGTGGATTTTGAGTTATTAATTTTTAACTTTTTTTACCTCTAGGGGTATGCATTGGGAGTTACTAGTTATTGTCCCCGAGACGTTCACTGTCTATTATCTAGATCCTAAGGGGATTGAATTGAACTCAAAATATGGACACACAATGAAAATGGCATTATTCCGGTGATAAATATTTCATTTTCATATCCGTTAACATATGTTATTACATTACTATTTAATTATGCAATGTACTGTGTTATATTAACATGTAGGGGTTTAGATGAGTTCAAAAAGACTGGAGGAAAGGTCCCCAGGAAAAAGAACCAGCCAATAATTTGGAAGAACGTGGAAGTAAGTTCCCGACTCCAATGTATATATTATTTATGTGAACAATGCTTAATTAGTTGTATTTTTTAATATTTTGTATGTTTCAATTTATAGTGTGCTACGCAAGACAACAGATGGGCATGCGCATACTATGTGATGCGATTTATGTACATGATTATCAAATATGCCGCAGTGGACATCGATACCATTCCTGAGGTATTATATATAGTCTCATTAGATAATATGAAATATATCAATCTTATTTATATATTATTAATTATATATATACATCATTCTCTTTTCCGGTGTTTAAAACTGACCCCACTACAGGAAAGGCCTTACTAGATGTACATGCTCCCTATACGATAGAAGAATTAAATGATGTAAGAGAAGAATGGGCAAAAGCCATACAAGTAGTGGGGTTTTTAAAATATAATTGGAATGTTGATAGCGAATAATGACTAAAGAATGATATTTTGTAAATGAATTTCTAAATTGTAATATGTGTGAATGTTTCTGCATGTCTGAATGTTTCTACATGTGTCCACTACTACAGAAACATCCTTTGGCGTCGGTTTTTTAAACCCCTTTGGCGACGCCTATGTGGGCGCCGCTAAAGGTCAGTTTGCAGGCCTGCTGTGGCTGGTCAGCAGGATGAGAACCTACAGTTCAGTTACTGTAGGTTTACGACATCCATTGATATCAGCCTACAAACAGGCCACAAACCTGTAAAATCAACAAATATTTTTTCACACAAATAGATACATTCAGACATCAATTCAATTCTCACATTCACACATGTAGAAACATTCAAATACATGTAGAAACATTCAGACTTGTATAAACATTCAGAAATATTTATTTACAAAATATCATTCAGCATCCCAATTATATCTTACAATCACCACTGCTTGTATGGCTTTTACCCATTCTTCTCTTATTTCATTTAATGCTTCCATCGTATATGGAGCATGCATATTTTTTAAGCGTTTACCTATAGTGTGGTCAATTTTAAACACCTGCAAAGAGAATGATGTATATATACAAGTAATAATATAAAAATAAGATTGATATATTTCATACTAACTAATGAGACTATATATAATACCTCATGTATGGTATTAATATCCAATGCGGCATGTCAGATAATCATCTGCATAAATAGCATCACATAGTATGCGCATGCCCAGCCGTTGTCTTGTGTAGCGCACTATAAATTGAAACATACAAAATTTTAAAAAAGTAAACTTACTTGACACAAGGTATATGGATGTATAAACAAGATCTCACCTGTTTCTTCTTGGCTTATGTGGCATTTTGTTACAGTGGTAGGTGTTACTCTCCTCCAGTATCTCCCTCGGTCCCTCCACAGACTGGCGGTGTATCATGTTACTTTAGTATATATGTCCTGGCATGAACTTAGTTGTTCTTCACCTACCTACTACCATTCCCTCATAGACTCCTGTGCGGAGAGGGACATTCCAACTCGAGATATCTTCTTCCGTTTCCTCCTCCGCAACAATATCCTCATCTCTGAACGTTTCTTGCAGGATTCTGAACCCTTCCTTCCATCTACTACATCGAAGCCATGCCGCAGTTGAACCCTTTCGCCGAGCCCTACCCGGCCAAGCAGGCGTCGCCTGAAGCACCACCACCATTGTCGTCTCCACCTCCATCGCAACTTGCTGCGCCAGTCCTGGAAGTTTATCACCCCACATGCCTTCCTCCCCAGTTCCTGCCGCTAGAGGCGCTCCCGCAACACCCCCATCCTTTCTTCCCACACAGATCCTTGATATGTCCTACATTTTATGCCAAACCCTGCGGGATGTACCCTCTGATACCCACCGAGCAACTGAGGGTCGACAACTTGGTAGGACAAGCGAACCCGCTACTCTATCCTCCATATCAACCGGGGTCAGCCGTTGAGGTGTACAACGCCTCCATGGGCGTCCACCAGCAAGTGGTCGTCTCCTGATCATCTGAACCATTCAGATGATCGGGAGACGACCACTTGCTGGTGGATGCCCATGGAGGCGTCGTACACCTCAACGGCCGACCCCAGTTGATATGGAGGATAGAGTAGCGGGTTCGCTTGTCCTACCAAGTTGTCGACCCTCAGTTGCTCGGTGGGTATCGGAGGGTACATCCCGCAGGGTTTGGCATAAAACGTAGGACATATCAAGGATCTGTGTGGGAAGAAAGGACGAGGGTGCTGCGGGAGTGCCTCTAGTGGCAGGAACTGGGGAGGAAGGCATGTGGGGTGATAAACTGCCAGGACTGAGGTGGGGACGACCACGGCGGTAGTGCTTCAGGCGACGCCTGCTTGGCCGGGTAGGGCTCGGCGAAAGGGTTCAACTGCGGCATGGCTTCGATGTAGTAGAGGGAAGGAAGGGGTTCAGAATCCTACGAGAAACGTTTAGAGATGAGGATATTGCTGCGGAGGAGGAGGAAACGGTAGATGATATCTCGAGTTGGAATGTCCCTCTCCGCGCATCAAGTTGCTCCAGTGCTTCAGTGGGTACATGTGCATCATCAACCTAAAATTTGACAAAAATAAACACACTGAATTAGCATTTGTATTATAAAAGCAAACATTTAGCTTCAATAAACAATATAAACATACATGTCTCTAAAATTGTGATCTTTTATCAATTAACAATCCTTCCTTGTGATCTCCGCGCACATATAAGTCATCATTAGCTTCAATATTTTGTGGAGTTGGCAACCCAACTGAGAATGGACTGGAGTCATCATACTTATCATAGTACTCTTCTTCATCTATAGGATCTTCAATGAACTGTCTTTTACCATGAAGAACAACCGACCATTTATCATTCGCAGGATCATCGATATAGAATATTTGTTTCTCCTGTGATGCCAATATGAATGGTTCACCCTTATCACCAATCTTTTCAAAGTTCACCAAAGTGAAACCCAATTTATCCACTATAACTCCTTTGGTGTTATCAACCCAATTACATTTAAAGAGCGGAATTCTGAAATCTATGTAGTCAAACTCCCATATGTCTTCAATGACACCGTAATATGACATTTTAGCTTCACGAGGACTCTTATCCTTTGCACTTACAAAATACATAGTCGACGCTTGAAGAGTAACCCCACTATTTTAGACGACACTCTTATCATCTTGGCGCTTTGTGTAATATGTGAACCCATTAATGTCAAACCCTTCATAAGACATAACATTCAGTTTTGGTTTAAAGGCGAGGCATTTGATAGTTTATGTAATATCATTTGGTGTTTGAGATAGTTTATGTAAGACTTTATCTTCAAACCACTTAGTAAAAGTCTTATTATGCTCTCTAGCAAGCCACATTGAACTTGCTCGAGGATGTTGTCTCTTGATGAAATTGGTATGTTCCTCGATATAAACACTCACTTCGTCCATGTTGTGTAAAATATACAAGTGAGCTTGTTCCAACTGCTCACGACTGATTACTTTCACCTGTGATCCCAAAATTCCTTTTCCCTCCTCAATATTCTTGTCATTAACATGAGTGTTATTACCACTCAGAAAGTCATTGAAAAAATCCATAACCTCTCTCGCCACATAACCTTCAATAATACTCCCTTCAGGCCGATAACTGTTTCGAACATCACCTTTAAAAATGCTCATGTATCGTTCAAAGGGATACATCCAATGCAAGAAAACTGGTCCCAATATTTTCACTTCCCTAGTCAAGTGGACAACAAGATGTACCATGATATCAAGAACGAAGGAGGAAAATACATCTCAAGCTGACATAGGGTAACAACCACTTCTCTTTGCAAATTATAGAGAGTATCAGGGTCAATAACTTTGCTGCATAGACTGTTGAAAAAGAAACAAAGTTTGGTGATTGCAAACCTTACATGCTTCGGCAATATAGATCGAATTGCCACAGGCAATATTTGTTGCATTAGAGTGTGACAATCATGAGATTTAAGACCTATCAACTTCAGATCTTTCATTGATACCAATCTACGGATGTTGGATGAGTAACCACGTGGCACCTTAACATTTACCAAGCATTCACAAAAGGCTTTCTTCTCCTTTCTAGACAACGTGTAACAAGCAGGAGGTAAGTATGTTCTTTTATTACCCATTTCACGTAATTCTGACCTTATTCCCATTTCACGTAGGTCCAGTTTGGATTTTATCCCATCTTTAGTCTTACCTGGTATATTTAACAGAGTACCAATGATGCTATCACAAACATTTTTCTCAACGTGCATTACATCGATACAATGTCTGACTATCAAAGAACTCCAATAAGGAAGATCCCAAAATATTAGCTTCTTCTTGAATGAAGAATTGTCACTCCGTGTGGCCATACTACATTGTGATTTCTTACCAAATTCATTGACAATGTCTTTTAATTTTTCATAAACAACATCCCCTGGTATAGGTTTAGGTGCACTCTGTTCATCATTCCATCCATTGAATGTTTTGCGCTTCCTACGATACGGATGAAATTTTGAAAGAAACCTTCGATGATCAAGATATACAGTCTTTCCGCCATGTTTTAGTCTTATTGAATCAGTGTTTTCTTCACATATAGGGCACACTTTAGCTCCTTTGACACTATATCCAGACAAATTCCCATATGCTGGAAAGTCATTAATAGTGCAAAACAACATAGCGTGCAAACGAAATGTCTCTCTTCCTGAAGCATCATAGGTCATCACACCTTCAGCCCAAAGTTTCTTTAAGTCATCAATCAGAGGTTCAAGATAAACATCGATATCATTTCCGGGTTGTTTAGGGCCCGATATCAACAACGACAGCATAACATACTTATTTTTCATACACAGCCAAGGAGGAAGATTGTATATAACAAGCATGACTGGCCAAGTTCTATGTTGGCTGCTCAATGTCCCGTAAAGATTCATCCCATCTGTACAAAGCCTAAGTCTTAGATTCCTATCTTCTTCACCAAATTTGGGGTACAATAGATCAATCTTCTTCCACTGTGGGGAATCAGACGCATGTCGTAGGATCCCATCATTATTTTTCTTAACATCTGCATGCCACCTCAAATTCTTTGCATCTTTCGGATTTGCAAACAAGCGTTGAAACCGTGATATTATAGGTAGATACCACAACACCTTGGCAGGAGAACCAGTTTTGGACTCCCCCGAAGTCATCAATTTATACCGTGACGCACCACATTTTGGACAATCTTTCAAATCTACATAGTCCTTTTGAAATAATACACAATCATTCGGGCATGCGTGTATCTTCTTGGCCTCCATTCCCATTGGGCACAAAATTTTCTTTACCCGGTATGTTGAGATTGGCAGCTCGTTTCCTTCAGGAAGCATTTCTTTTAACAAAGTCAACAATGAAGTGAAGCTTTTGTCGCTCCATCTATTGTTAGCTTTCAACTTATACAATCTCAACACAGCGCTAAGCTTCATAAACTTAGCACAGCCTGTGTATAACGGTATCTCATCATCATGCACAATGTTTCTAAAGATAGGAGGTGGATCAGTGTGCTCTACCCTACAACTATCCATCATCGCATCAACGATGTCTACTGGAACTGGTTCGTTCACATCAACGTCATCGGAGACAATTTCTTCTTCCACCCAAGCACTGCTATCGACATCTACTGGTTTCGAGTATAAAATCTATCCATGCCGGTGCCATTCTGTATAGCCTTGTACAATCCCGTTGTACATGACATGACTTTTGATTTCCTCACCAGTGTTGACTTTTAAGTTGTTACCGCAATGCCTACATGGACCGTAGAACCTATCTGTAGGTTTTTTCCTATGTTCCTCGGCAAATCTAATAAAATGATCAAGACTAGATATAAACTATGGGGTGCAGCGATTGCGAATGGACATCCATGATCTATCCATTCTATGATCAAAGAGAAAACAAGTATATATTAGGACAAGATTAGGGTATACACTTACATCCTATCCAAGATTTACTCCTATTATCTACAATGAAGCTGGACTCCATACAAACAGTATATAATTTAGTGATTGTTCATTCTAATTTATACCAATGTACAAGTAATATAAAGAACAATGATTGTTCACTTTCTAGGCCAACAAACACATGTGATGTCATTTATATATAATAAATGTGTACCACCTATCCCATCCTTGAATGCCTAATCTCACTAGTAAGTGTATAATGTGTATTGGGTTTTTAAGAAAATTTCGGCAGCATTTCCCCGCTGTTCTCTAAGTACATATGTACTTAGAGAACAAACGAGGAAATGCTACTGAAATTTTCTCGAAACCCAATACAAATTATACACTTACATCCTAAGTGAGATTAGGTGTTCAAGAACAGTCCCAAACAGAGGACTATCCAAGATTTACTCCTAATGAGTAAATCTTGGACGAGTTTCTAGGCCAACAAACACAATAATAGATATGTACATGTTAGGGTTTCATCACAATTGAATTAGGATTAGAAGCACAAATATATTATAAGCACAAATATATGAAAGCAAAATATTTGTTCGTATCCTAGAATTTACATAAAGCATTACATATAGATTTGTTCATATCCTTACCAACAACAAGCACGGCCGTGGCTGTGTTGGCCTACCACGGCCGTGCTGCCCAGGATGGCCGTGGTAGGCCATTCTTCTTAGTTCTCAGTGAAAGAAGTAGAACACTAACTAGTCTTTAACGAAATTGATTGATTATTTAGTTGGGAAAAAAGTGAAGTAAGGACTTCTATAACTAGAAGGTATCTCACTGAATTTCCAGGTAACCGTAGCCAAGTGGTTAAGGTGCTTAGGTTTTGATATCAAAGCAGCAAGCAGAGCAGAGCAGTGGGCGGCAAGGAAGAAGACAAGGAAGAAGGTGCTACGGCTAATACCTGGAGAGCAGAGCAGCAAGCAGCGGGCGGAGGCAAGAAAGAAGACAGCGCCACAGTAGGGCGTGAGCAATGAGGAAAGGCGGCGCGGCAGCAACGCAAGGAGGAAGGCGGCGGGCGGCGGCGGTGACGCAGAGCAACAGCAGGGATCGTTGGCGGTGAGCGAGAAGCAGCAGGCACCAGGCGGCGATTTTGGGAGAGCGGCGACGAGCAGCGAACAGGAGAATCATGAAACAGGAAGAAAGGGGGAAGAGCCGGGTGATCGGGCCTCTATTAAGTTGGTCAACGACGTCAGTTATCTACAACACCGACGCCTATTATGCTTTAGCGTCGGTTGATCGTAAAAGACCGACGCTCAACTAGACAACCTTTGCCCTAAATTATTTGGCGGGAACCATTATCAACGTCGGTTATCTAAGGATAACCGACGGTGAAAGTGGGACTTTTCGCGAAAATTTTCATTTTAAATAGGCGTCGGTGAATTGTTAAAACACCGACGCTGTAGGTGACCTAAAATGTTTTCGCTCGAAAATTGGATTTTGCGGGCGATTTTAGGCGTCAGTCTGTTATACACAACCGACGCTGAATACAAAGAGGTACCCGTGTCTGGCTGGTCTTCGAATATAGACGTCGGTTTGTCTAAATAACCGATGCCGAATAGTATAGGCGTCGATTTTCCTCAATAACCGATGCCCAGAAAAGCGACACTGAACGTTGTTTCTGTAGTAGTGGTCTGAATGTTTATATATGTGTGAATGTGAAAATGAATGAAACTGTTGGTTGATATATGAATATTTCTACATGTGTGAATGTGAAAATGAATGGAACTGTAGATTTCTACATGAATGTTTCTACATGTGTGAAAATCGAATGGAACTGCAGGTTGCTAAATGTGCGAAAATTAATGTTGTTAATTTTGCAGATTTGTGGCCTCTTGTTGGCTTATATCAATCGATGTCGTAAAACCTACAGTTCATAATTGAACTGTAGGTTTCTCATCTTGTGACCAGCTATAGAAAGCCTGTAGACTGATTAAAAAAACATACAATAGGCGTTAGTTATTTGAAAAAATCGACGACAAATGCTTACAACATCGGCTAATAGCTAAAACTGATGACTAATGAGGACAGATACCACAGCCGTGTTGGCCAGCACGGATGTGGAAGCAGGTGATGGCAGTAGGTGATATGGCGTCAGTTATCAATAATAAACCGACGCTGATGGTGTCCTAGATGGAACCCTTTCTATAGCGTGAAGGTTTATGGCGTCAGTTTCCTTAGTAATAATCGACGCCTATATCCCCCTGCTGGCGCATTTTCGGTGGCGCGCGAAGGTTTCTAGCGTTGGTTTGGAAACCGACGCCTAACAGTTTGCCTTTTAATGGCGCCCACATAGGTGTCGCATTGAAATCGACACTAAATGTCATAAATAACTGACACTAAAAGTGGGTTATGTACTAGTGGGATGACAATCTTCTCTCTCCTCGACTTTCGCTCTTGGAGATCCAAGACTGATGGATGGATGGTCAGAGACGTGTCTGAAATGCAGCAGCACTTCGTGGCCTCGGGATATGATATGTATGATCTGATGATTTGACAAGACAGGTGGGGGGCTATTTATAGACGCCTTCCACCGACTTAGAACCACGATCGCGGTCTTTCTTTTAAGTGAAGGAAAGGACGCGGTCACAGTCTCTGCTTCATTCCTCCTTGGTCGTGGTCCTTTTTGGTCGCGATCCTCCCACAACCTCGGTCGTGGTCTTTGAATGACCGCGGTCGCGGTCATTGGATGATCGTGGTCGCGGTCTTGGATGACCGCGGTTGTAGCTTCTGCTTATTGCCTGAGGCTTCGAGACGTCCAATATTCTGGAATTGCGGTCGCGATTCCCAAAGACCACAACCTGAAGTGATGTTGGTCCCTGAAATCAATAAAATAAGGCCGAAGTAAAAAAGATAGAGAAATTGTGTGAAAAGCTAACTAAAGTTATACTAAAATTGATGTAAAATATATATAGAAAGTACGTAAAAAGTACAGTGTTGCCAATTTCTCAAACCCTAATTCTTCAAAATAAAATCATAGTTAGAGTTTCTTATTAGGTTTGAAACATCACAATTGATCTACTATCATTAATCAAGTCTAAACGATGTTCAATCTAATCAAGCATGTAATTATTCAGGTAAACCCTAGTCTACCAATTAAGCACAAATGTGGTCATTACAATTGTGATCTTTTCCCACTACCATTCTGGAATTTCAAGAGGTTGAAGAAGACCACCAGGCCGTTGATGTTTGATCTTGACTTGCTGACATGTCAAGCACTTCACGACGAATAGAGCTATATCATTCTTCATGTTCTTCCACCATACACTTCGATGTAAGTCCTTGTACATTTTTGTTGTGCCAAGATGAATAGTGTATTTGGACCCATGTGCTTCACTCAACACCTTCTATCTCAGATCACCCACGTCAGGAATCCACAACCTTTATCTGAAGTGGACAACACCGTCCACCTTGACAGAGAAGTCAGATTGTGGTTTCTCAATCAAGGCCTTCCTCTTTTCCATCTCAGAGCTTTCCAACTGTGCATCAATGACTTCCGAGATCCAAGTCATTGTAACAGTCAAACTAGCCATATGGACACACAACTTGTCTTCATCCACTGAATCGACAGGTTGTAGTCACCAACTAGTCACATATTTGAGATTTTCCCACACAATACATCTCAGAGCAGCACAAACAACATCCTTCTTGCGACTTAAAGCATCAGCTATGATGTTTGCTTGACCGGGATGATAGGTGATGGTGAAGTCATAATCTTTGAGATATTCCATCCACCTTCACTATCGTAGATTCAGATCCTTCTGTGTCAATAGGTACCTCAAGCTTTTATGGTCAGAGAAAACTTCAAACTTCACACCATAGAGATAATGTCGTCGGATTTTCACAGCATGAACGATGGCAACAAGCTCTAAATGATGTATAGGCCAATTAGCTTCATTCGGTTTCAATTGGCAGGAAGCTTAGGCAATCACCTTTCCATCTTACATCAAAACACACCCTAAGCCTTGTTTAGAAGCATCAGTGTAGATGACATAGGGTATGCCTTCAATAGGCATGACAAGAACGGGAGCAGAAGTCAAACACTCCATCAACTTTTGGAAACTGTCCTCACATTCTGGTGTCCAAGAGAACTTGACCTCCTTTCACGTCAACTTGGTTAAAGGCAAGACCAACTCAGAGAAGCTCTTGATAAACTTTGATAGTAACCTACTAAGACAAGGAAACTATGGATCTCTGAGGGATTCTTTAGAGCTTTCCACTTGGTCACAACTTCTACCTTTGCAAGATCAATAGCTATATGTCTGGTTGAAATCACATGACCCAGAAACATCACTTCCTTTATTCAGAACTCACACTTTGAGAATTTTGCATAGAGTTGATTTTCTCGCAGTGTGTTGAGTACACTCCTTAGATGCTCGTAACGTTGTTCTAACGTCTCAGAATAAACCAAAATGTCATCGATAAACACCATCACGAACTTGTCAAGGTATAGGTGAAACACTCAGTTCATCAAGTCCATGAAGGCAGCAGGGGCATTTGTCAAGCCGAAAGGTATGGCCATGAATTCGTTATGCCCATAGCGAGTTCTGAACGCTGTCTTTGGGACATCATCATCCGTCACACGCATCTGGTAGTAGCCACTTCACAGATCCATCTTGGAGAACATAGTGACTGACTTCAGCTGGTCAAATAAGTCATCGATGCGAAGCAAAGGATAACGATTCTTCACCGTAACTTGGTTAAGCATGCGATATTCCATACACATTCACATCAAACCATACTTCTTCTTCACGAACAGGACAGGGGATCCCCAAGGTGAAACACTAGGGAGGATGAAGCCCTTGTCGAGAAGCTCTTCTAGCTTCTTCTTCAGTTCGGCAAGCTCTACAGGGGCCAAGCGGTAAGGCGGCTTTGATATTGGTGAAGTTCTAGGTACAAGCTTGATGGAGAACTCCACCTCCTGAGTTTGTGGCAAATCGGGTAACTCCTCGGGAAAGACGTCCGGGAAGTCCTTCACCACATCTATGTGGTTGAGAGAAGGAGGTGTAGCCTCGAGGACTATAGAGGCTAAGAAAGCTCTACACCCTTACGAGACTAGTTTTTTTAGCTTTGATGGTAGAGAAAACAAATTGCCGATCCTCTCGCTTCCTACCCTTGACACATAATCTTCCCTCAATAGGATGTGACAAACTAACCTTTGATTATTCACAAAATAAAACAACTTTGTACCTCTTCAACCAATCCATTCCCAGGATGACATCAAAGGCAGTCATGTCGAGCAAGGTGAAATATGAGGGAAACATTATACCTGATATACAGAAGTCCATGGTCAGAGTTTGGAGATAAAAAGAGAAGATCTTACCACTAGGGGTTTTACATCTAATATATGATCCATATTCTTAGATTCTATTTCTAACATAGAAGCAAGCTGACATGATATGAAGGTATTGGATGAGCCAGAATCAAATAGTGCCTTTATAGGATGCATATTAAGATGCAAGGTACCTTCAATAACTTCATTATCTTCACCTGCTTCCTCAACATGAAGAGAAAACACTCTCCCATTCTGCCTCTCCACTGGTGGTCGCCTCGGGTTCTGGTTGTTGTTGTTGTTATTATTCCGCGGAGGTAGATTCTGCTTTGGTTGTTGGGCATTATTCTGTCCCTGCTGGAAACAGGGTAGAGTGGTTGGATATGCCCAACTTGGCCACAATCGTGGTAGGTCAGAGGAGGCCGGTAGTCTATATGAGCATGTGCATTACTGGTAGGACATCTCCCTGGAGGATGGTGGCGAGAGCACCTATTGCACCGATCATGCCCGTGATTCTCATTCTGGGTAGGGTTCTTCCTCTTGTTGTTGTTGTAGCCATTAATGTGTCCATAGAATTGGAATCCTGGGTAGGACTCGATGACCAGGGCCTTATCCACCATCTATTGGAAGGTGAGTGGAAGTTGTGAAACAATACTTCAGCCCATCTGGTAGTTCAGGCCCTTCAAGAACAACACTTCCCTTCTCTCAGCTCCAAGGTCAGTGGCATAGTGTTTCAAAAGTAGGAACCGTTGGATGTAGTCAGCCACACACATGCCTCCATGCTTGAGGCTGTAGAACTCGACTTCCTTTTTCCTCAGGAAGGCAGGACAAATATACTTCTCCCTGAAGAGCTTTAGGAACTGGTCCCACTCCATGGTAGAAGTGTCTCGAGTGTAGATGACACCATTCCACCAGACATGTGTCAGTCTGTCCAGCACATACGTTGTGAACTGAACCTCCTGGTGAGGAGGGCATGTCATACCCTCAAAGGTCTAATCCAAAGCCAACACCCACTCATAGGATTTATCCACCATGTTGTTTGGCTACATCTTTATGAAGTCAGTGAGGGTGAACTCCCTCAGCTTGTTGGCGTTGGCAGCCACTATGTGGAGCTGCCCCATCATGGTAGAGAGCAACTGGTGCAACATTGCTAGCTCTTGCTCCAGTGTGAAGGCGGGGGTGCCCGGAGTAGTAGGGTTGACCACACTATGGCCGGCAGGAGTCACAGGAGAGTTTCCCACATTGGAGTCATCAGGGTTCGACTCCTTTCCCTTGTTCTTGCTGTCGAACAAGTCACCTATCCTGAAAGGTAGGGTTAACATATTAAGTTCCCAGGAGTATTTGAATCATAGATGAGAGAAGAATTGAAGCATAGACGAGAAAAGAATATCTAGAATTCTATTTCCTAAAAGCATACTATTTTGGGCAATTCGTATCAGCTCAGGCCAGACCGATATCATATGGGCACGGGAGTCCTCGTAAACCAAGCTAGTGGTGCAGAGGAAAATATTGCCAGCCCCCAAAACCCTGATCCATTCGAGTTACCTTTGCTTCAACTTCATGTCCTAATAGTTGCCTAAAGGCTCTGATACCATACTGTAAAGAGGCGAGATCAGCTCCTTACTAAAATTTAAAGGAAGTACAAAACATCCATCTTTTTAGAAAGATAAAAGATATTGAGGGATGCATGTATAATATTCCAAGTAAATAAACATGCACCAGATACATTATAAAATGTCAATAGCAATGGAAATAAATGTACTAAGCCTATTACATGGCTTTTGTTGTTCATTACATGATTGTTTCCAAAAGAAAAAAGATAAGAGAAAAGGATCTAGCGATAGAAACCTAGACATCCTTTTAGATAACTTGAGATCTACTCCTGAGATGACTTACTTCAAACTTGTCCTTCTCCTTTCTCAACACCAGCACCTGGGTGGTTGAGAAAGCACCCAGTAAAAGGGGAAAGAAAACAAGGTATGTGTCACAAAACTAGTCTAGGATAACAAGATAAGTAAAGCAAATAAGAACAGGCTAGGGTTCATCATAAGATGAAGATAACAAGAGTATGGGGCTATATTCAAAGAAACTTGCCATTAATAATTATATTAAAAAGGATTTGCATGTAAGATAATTATGTCTACCTAACTAAGTAGGGTTGAGGCACCTACCAGACCTCTAACCTATAGGTGATGGGAGAATAAGACATTCCCAGTCACCTACACAATTATATAGGGGAGAATAAAAACATTCCCTAGGGCGATTAAATACATACCCTCTGTGGGTGTACATAAGTACCGCTACTTTAAATTAAATAGAACATAAATATACATGCTAGAAAAGTAGTCATGGCAAGAGTAGTCATAATATTCAATAAGCATGGCAATGGGGTATAAGACCCAAACAAGAAGAAATTATAATCTAATTTGAGGCATGAACAACATTAGGATTCAAGAATAGAACATTTAGGGTTCATTTAAGCCTCATTAGGGAAATATAGGGTTTGGCTACAATTATCCCAACATAGGGTGTAAGGAATGCACATACCTCTCTTAGTGATATCAATTACCAACTTTTACCACTTTAATTGAGTCCAAGTTCCACTGTGCCTATTTTCAATGTATTAACATGTATTAGAGTACATAGTGCACATTAATGTATAGAAACCCTAATTTCAGAACTTTTTAGCAAATTCAAATTTAGCTTTTGAAAATATCACCAATGAACTTATTAGGTTCTCCTGATCAAGAAAACATATTTTTATGTTAATTTTGGAGTTATGAGGATTAAGATGTACTTTTTATTTTTATGCATTAAATTCATTTTACAAAAATCACCATTCGTCAAACCACAAAATCAGACCTTGAATATATTGTTATTAGATAGAGATTAATTTTAGAATTCCAAACATATTTATTTGTCAAATTTGGATAAGCTGATTAGAAGATATGGATTTTTCAATACTGACCAATAGGAAATTGCCACCTCATCAAATCGATCGAGATAATTGAAGAGAGAGGGAGAGGGAGAAAACACTGTTTGATCCAAGATCAAGTTTGGAGTTGCACAGATAACCAAAATAGAGCTTCTAAAGAAATTAAAACGTCAAGAAACCAAAACCCTAGAAGAACATGGTAAATAGAGATGGAGATCATCAATTTTAAGCATAGAAACATGAGTTTTAAGCATGTAGTAAGCAATATATGAGAAGGGGGTTAACAAAACTTGCCTCTAGGAAGGTAAGAAGGTCCAAAGAGAAAGGATCCCGAGATTAGAAGGTTTGGTTGCTCCAAGCCAAACTCCTTTCTTGAGTAAAGATCACCTTCACCACTTTAGAGGTGCAAACCCTAGCAAAAGAGCATGGAGATGAGATGTTTTAGGGTTTTAGGTGGAGTTTTACCATGGAAGGTCATGGTTATGACCTGGAAGAAGGTGGGAGGAATATTAAAAGTATGAAAATAGGGAGGGAAATGAGGATACTTACTATTTTTGGGCAAAATCACCAAGGAGGAGCTTAAGAAATCCGAAATAGAGAAATTTGGACCCTAGGAGCCTTCTTCACCAAGGTAGGCACCCTCTTTTACCTTGGGATAGAAACTTCATGGCCAAACATAGAAGGAACAATTCTCTAATCTAGAGGAAAGAGAAGGAGAGGATTGCTTCTTGGATTGAGAGGTGGGAAGGGGTAGGCATGGCTTTATAAAGAAGGGGGCAAGCATGAGGTATCTATGAGACTTTCCATGTGTCCTTAGGCTAAGGCTTCATGGCCATGCAAAAGGAAAACTCATAGAGACTTCTTGTATATCCAAGGTCGGTCCTAAAATCCCATGGAGTCTTCTAGGCCATCCCCACCGTCCTCCAAACAAATAAATAACCCCATTGGTTGATAGGTTTTAAAGATAAGCTCATTTATAAATAGGGTAATCCCTATATTGCCCTTGGAGAGAAACACCTTCAAGCCAAGGTGCAACCAGGTTCACCAGGGTTCAAAATCTCAATAATGGTAAGGGAATATCTAAGGATTAAAATTCAGGTGATAGTTTGCAAAGAAAACCTCCCAATTGGGTAACTTGCATAAAAGTCCAGAATGTACCTAAAATTGCATAACTTGTACAAACAACATCCAAATCGAACCAAATTTGAAACTTAGGCTCATTTTATGTTTTCAAATCACATCAAAAAGTTATATTAAGATTTAGAGCATTAATTATGGTAATTAAGTTTGTTTAATATATTTAATCAAGGTTTAGTGCCTTACACTTCTAGCACAAATTAATATACCATTGTTCTACTAAAGTGGTGATTTTGCATTTTAGATCCTTAAATAAGCTTTCACTGATGTATTTGTGCATAAAACCTTATATTGGTACAATTAGTGAATAAATGTTCACCAAACCACTATAAATTCCACCAATTAAACATGAACGACATAAAGGACGAAAATGAAAGGGAAATTTGGGAAAAGGTTTACATGGAGGTTACATCTAAGATTCATTATGTTACAGGTGGCATCATGAAAACATGATTATCTTGACATGCAATAATCTTGTGTATAATCCATAGGCAAGATATCGGCCATTGGGTATCTTGCTTGACAAGATGTCACAACCCAATTATCATTTTATATGCAAATCGATACATCTTTTGTAAGGAACATAAAAAATGATATACTTCACCAACTTGAGGTGCTTATACCAACATGACTATTTCAAAAAGTTTCCAAATTGATAGGGGACTTCCTCTATGATTTATAAACTGATAGGCACCCCCATATACCCTTCATAAGTTGACACAACTCCATCTAGGGTTCAAGATACTCACCATTCTTGAGTTCTTTCACTACCAAGAGTGCTATCACTCAACCAAGACTCAAACAAGGTGAAACCTCCTTTATCTATCCTCTAGATGATACTAAGAGAGAGTAGGGACAATCTAGAGGTGGTAAATTGCACATCAACCCCACATTTTGGGTAAATTGCAAGTTGCACCAAAACTTATCATATATAATATAAGCATTAACCATATAAGTTCAACTTGGAACTTACACTTTCCACAAGGTGCCCCTTAGCATCATGATATCTATTATGATGATAAAGTAATAAGGGAATATCCATCATGTGACATATTGCAAGATAACCCCTTATCTTGGGTAAATTTCACTTTGGTCCCAAACAAACAAACATTGCTCAAACATCATTCAAACATGACCAAACTTGAAACTTGTGCTCTCCTTAAGTCTTAATTACTTTTCAAAAGATTAAAACAAGGTTATAATCATCTTACTTAGGCAAAACTTCTAGTGTTATCCCAAAACCCAAGTCAGGGGTGTTACATTACCTTTATGGGAACCATTATTCATGGTTACGTTGGGTGGTGTCAAAATACATCTAATGACATGTTATGAGTATAGTGATTTTAGGTCTAAGAACCACAATCACCACTATCACAATGAGAGTTGATTCTGACTACCATTTAGTGATTTCCATGTATCACACTCAAGGTGGGTCTGTCCGGTACATTGTTCTTTAACAAGTACCAATGTGTTTGGTTTGATATCACATATCATGACTAATGAGATTCTATCATCAACCAACACACACTCTAGTCTTATGTGTTATTACTATCTATCAACTTCCATGATAACATCTGGCTAGGGACATAACAAGAATGTATACACTCTTATCATACATATGATCTCACTGTTTAGGTCCTCAACTTGATTACATACATCATCGAGTAACATCATTCTGTAGACATCTATCATGTTATACCATTATCTCATAATTTAACAAACATATAGACCAATATTGCATTTGTTGTTAACCAAATCATTTACAAGATGTGCCACTACAATCATCATATGATTGGCTCTTTGGGCATACATACCAATAAGTCTTATGTATGATGATGAGTTTTGAGCCCAAACCGACCAAATAAACAGTGAGATATTAAATGGGATTTTTAGAAAGAAATTCTAAGGTCACCTTGTACACAGGTTGATAGGATATGGGTAGATTACAGTTAGGAAAGATATTGTCTCTTAGAGGGCAGAGACAATACCTTCCATGATATTTCATTCACCACCACAAGGTGATTAAGTAATCCAAATTGTTTCATTTTGACTATGCATAGCATAATCAATAGCATTATAGTAGGTTTCTTCACGAGTGCATTTGAAATATATATATATATATATATATATATATATATATATATATATATATGCGTGTGTATCATTGTACCAAGTAGAGAAATTGTAGTTGCATAACAAATAATGTAGATTACATTTTCCTTTTCCATGAATTTAGCATTTTGTCTGAAACATGTACCTAAGTAGCTTTCTCCACAAATAAAGAGTGAAAGGATCTACAGACATATCCCTCCCAACAAAAAGAAGAACAAGAAGAAACATCAAAAGGAAGAAATGATGAAGAATTCTTGTGCATTAATCATAAATCATGCCAAAATAGAGGGCAGAGGAAAAAAAGAGAAGTCAAATAAAAAGGAGGAAAATGATGCCTTGAATTCAATATGACTTTTCATCATGGAGAAGGTGAAAATAGTGTACATATATACACCCTTTCACCCACACATGAGACATTCAATGCATTTATCATTGCACCATCATAGCATGCATTGAGATTTATGCAATTTTCATTCCCTTCATTATGTAGATTCGCCATATTTTATTTATGCATAAATAATTTGGGTGTTACTTGTGATTATTGCTTCATAGCTGATGCAGTCCTATTTTAGGGCTTCGTCCTGTGTCTTTTTGCATGATAATCACATTTGAACATCACAGATTAAGTTATTGCTCCAATATGATCTTTTATGACAATGGACTTATGCCTCCTTTTGTGTGTATTTCAGGGCACTTATTCATGCATTGATGCATGAGAGAGATGAAGAATGTCTTTGGGTTCTTACAACCTAAGAGTGGACCTATCTCTTCCTCGAGCTTCCCTTGGATGCACAAGAGCAATTCAAAGCAAAATGAGGCTAGATGAAGAAGTTGAATTGGAGATCAGCACCAAAAAGCCCCAAAATGACCGTGGCATATCACCACAGTCGTGGGGATTAAGCTCCAAAAGTCACATGGAAGTGGATCAATTTATACATGAATGACCATGGTCGTGGTCATCACAACAATCGTGCTCACTGAAGACCCCACGGTCATTTCGCTCATGGCCATCAAGACGACCATGGTGAATTATGCATGAAGATCCCAAAAATCAACAGGGACTTGGTACAATCACACATGAATGACCACAGTCGTGGACATCAGCACAACTGTGGCCCTTAAAGGCCACCTCACTCATGGTGCTCACCATGCCCGTGGAGATTTGAAGACACAACGACCTCAGAGTGACCTTGCCCATGGCTACCTCCTCCAACACGGTCGTGGTATCCCACATGGTCATGGTGTCCTCCACCCAACACGACCGTGACACCCCACCACAACCGTGGCCACCATATACACACTTCCAACTCCACTTTTCACCTCGACCATTTCACTGCCCACGACCGTGCCATGCAAACCCCACCACGACCGTGGTGACCACTTAAACCTATCCATTTTCTCCACATATTTTCCCACTTTGCCCCTACTTACCCCAGTACCTCCCCACTACCTATATATACATAGGTGGTAGCCACAACATGGAGGTTAGCTTCCATTAGCCTCTTCCTAGACACTCTAGAGCTCCTTCATCTCCTTCCTTGCATTTACTCCACTCATCTACCTCCCACTCCATTTTTTTACTCCATTTCCACCATACAAACCTAGTTTTCTAGGTTCCCTTCCATAATCCCCCATATCTCCATGCTTTTCACCACCCTTGGAGGAGGATCTACGCCCTACAATATCTAGGAGGTGAAGAAGAGGAAGCTACTTCGAGCTCTATGGAGTCCTATCCCTTCTTCTCATTTCTTTTATCTTTTCTTTGAGCATGTCTAGCTAAGCCCCTAGTGGTGGGATGTTTGGGGTTAAAATGTGACTTTGATACCATGTTGGGGAAAAATAACTTGTACTGAACATAATTTCATTATGTGATGATTACCTCTTGCTTCTATCTCATTTTCCATTATCTTGCATGTGGTTTGTGCTTTTAAACATAAATTGCTTGTTTTGTGATGCTTGATGACACTTAGCCTCTAGGGGAAATTTGAATGTATGTGACAATCTTAGGAATGGATCCTAGGTCCAGTTAGTGGATCCCTATCTAGCTTCCTTTATTCCTACACACATATCCCTTCTTCTACAAGTAAGTGTGAGATCTAAGTAGCTAGTGTAAGTATGATTAGTACAATTGCCTAGAGTTTCCTAAAGGCTAGATGGCAAGTAACATGAGATGAAATACCCTCACCTCTACTCCCATTCCTACCCTTGGCTCTCTATTTCCCTAATACCACTTACCGTAAAAACCTAGACTTGTCAAGTCCTTTTAGAATTACACCTAGCCCTAGTTCTCCCACTACTAGTATAGGGTACATTCTAATAGCACTTGCCTTGTTGTTTGGTTTGGTAATATAGACTGATATATGATATTTGCATGCTATGTTAACCTCCCCCCAACTAATATCAAGTTGCATTCCAAAACGGCCCACCTACCAATCATATTGCTTAAAATCCACATTTGTCTTCTTAGCTTGTTAATGCTAGTATAGTCAATCGCCTTTGTTAATTGCCTAGTTCTAGATAGTTAGTTCTTGCTTAGGTAGTTAGGGCTCCTTTGAGCTTTATTGTGTTAATTTGGCTAAATAGTGATAACTTAGGCTCTTGCTTGTCTCATTGCTTAGCTTGCATCTTAGTGGATAACTTAGCTTGCTAGTGTAGTGTAACCCCTTTCTCTAGCCTAATTGCTTGCCTTGCTTAGTCTCTTAGTTCTAACTTACATAGGGTAATCTGGAGTCTTTGTTAACTTAGTTTCTTTCTTGTTTGTTCTTTCTTGCAATCATAGCATAATCAAACCAAACCCAAGTTTAAAGCCTCAAACTCTAGAATCTGCTTTAGGAACATAGCTAACACAAACCTAGCTCTAGTGCCCCCTCTATCCCTGAGGATCGACCCTAATCTTACCACTAGCCTATACTACATCAAGACCCCGTGTGCTTGCGGGTATATGTGAGTAGTTGAGCCCGTGCGTTGGACTAGTTCCATATGCAAAATTTGAGAGATCTGTGTGTTTTCCCTCAGGGTTGCATCTAGCCACCTTTAGTTGGTTAGTGTGTGGCCTTGAGACGATCACACCAATAGCCACCTATCTTTTTTGCACCCACTTCTCTGTATGGTAGGCCATATATATAATTGATCCCCTCATTCATTTCTATACGGGGAACTGCTACCAACATAGTTTTGTAGGTAGACCAAAGCAATGTAGATAGGAAATCACACGGTGCATCAAGTGTATGCCCTATTGACTATGATGTTATTTTCTCTTTGTTGATAGTGTTTCATTGATGTAAGGGTGGACATCTTTAATGAATATTTTTGGTCACTTCAGAGTAGTTACTTATCCAATGGTTGGTAAGAGTTGGTTCGGGACTGTCAGGTGGAGGTCATTGAGACACATAGTTCATAGGGTTTGTCCTCTTGCTGACTCTTTCAAATAGATCCAAAGGTAATGTAGCTCAAGGACAAGCGACATTCAAGTTTAGGGGATTTTGATGCATTGATTTTCTATCACTTTTCACAAGTATTTGTCCATGTATTTATTGCATATTTGCTCATTTGAGATATATTATGTGTTGTTTCTCATTATTAGCGTGTGAATCACTATTGCATCAAATATTGAGTATTTCTACTGAATCTTGCTAAATTATCATTTTTATACAGACTAATATTATTTTCCCTCGTTTAGGTTAATCAAGTGTCTATATGATAGCTCAGTGCTACCAATACCTATATCATTGCAACTGACACGACACAAAAGTTGAACAAGGAAATTCTAAAATTTCAATATTATCAAGCAATCTCTTGGGCTACCGAACATTGTGTTGATGCTGCCAAAGCTAGGAATCAGTGTTATAGGCTCACCATCCATAGATCATCATGAATTGGATTTAATTACTTCAACGGCATGGACAAGCTAGTTGGTGGTATCAAATTTAGCACACAAATCAAGTCAGAACTCGTAGATTGCAACTCGGTGCTATCGACACATCTATCGGTAGTATTGACTCATTTTGAGAGTTTCATGTCAGTCAAAAACTCAGTGCCAATGATATCCTTACAGTGGTTTCAACTTTATGTAATCACTAAAAATTGAAAATCATGAAAAATCCAACAAGTGTGACTTAATGACGATCAAAGGGCCACTTATGACCTAAGGGGAGTTCAGCCAAAAAGATATATCACATTTTCTCATGCTACAATAGAGCACGAAGTCGGGAGAGGAATAAATGAAGGAAATAGATATACACTGGACGCTCCAGGCACTTTTGGAGGGTACATTTGTAGTCAAAATATTGCGAATCAAGGTATTCACCAAAGGGAATTGCTGGAACCACTTCTCCATGGATTTTTCATTAGTTTTCTAATGTCTAGCTCATTTTCTTCCTCTTCCTCTCTTTGTATGATGTCTGCAATCATGAAGGACTACACCCCTATTCCTTAGGACCCAGGAGTAGCCTGGTATTGTTTTGTATTCGAATTACATGAATAAATAATTTGTTTCCTTCATTCTGGATGTAAATCTATAATCTATTGTCAAATTATTTATGCTTGATCAACACAATCAATATAATAGACTGCTAATTGCTTCAGGAGAGGAATTAGGGGTTGGAAAAGTTATAGATTTACACAACTCATATCGCGCCTTGGGAGATGACGGGGTTGTGAAAGAACAACTTAGAGATATTGTTAATTCACGTATTTAATTCTTAAATTGCTACAATGGGGTTTGTTTAAGACTAGGTAGTGTATTAAGCCACAAGAGTGCATACTACTTGTTACATGTCTTTAGTCTAAGGTAAAGAGTGAATAATTATTAATGAAACAAAATGTGAATGCAATGCATATCGTGGTGAAAGCATGGTCCTGAGGAATCCATCCATCCTGATCATATTTGTTTGATTGAGATTTCATTCCTTACTCTTAGTCATTAAATAACTAATCAACTATTTTTGTAGACCTACCTGATTAGGTTACAATTAGTAATAGTTGCTGAAAAATATTTTTCTGAATTCGACACTCGGGCCTTAATGACCTACATTACACGAACTGTACACTTGCATTTTATACATATATTTTAGTGCGTCAATGTACAAGGCTATTTTAGTCAATTTAGATAAAATATTCATAAAACTCATGCCCTACACAATTTAGGCAATTTAGGCATCAAGACTTCTTTTGATGAACTACTAGAATAACAAATATCTTATTAAATACATCATCCTCTTGTGGATTATAGGACAACACATTATTGATCCCACCATGTGTAATATATCTCGTGCAACATAGAAAAACAGTGAACATATTTTCTCCCTTTGTGCATTCTATTTTTTTTTTGAAACACATAACAAAATATCTAGAGATAAGTCAAAAATCGCAAATACTACCTACTCAAACATTCTAGCAATTACCATCCTTTGGTCGATACGGAGAGAAAGAAACCATAAAATATTAAAAATAAAGGAAGAAAAATTAATCAATTTAAAAAGGAGTTTATTAGTTTATATGATGACATAAACTTATCATACATTTGACTCATATATTGAAGCAATGATTAGAGAAGCAAAGGCGATAATTAGATACAGTATTTGTCATAGCACATACATGATGGAACAAGTTCTCGAAGACCAAAATGAAGATTGTTGGAATGACTGTTACATGGGTGACATAGTCCATCAACTTAGTTTAGTTTTTTTACATCCATCTCTAAGGCTTGTCTAGCCGTTTAATCAACTAATTGTCTTTACTTGGACCTTTGATAACGATACATGTAATTTGAGCTCTTTTTTTTTCAATTTAGCTCTGCCTTACTGTTGGCAAACCCGAAAGCGAGCGCCAGTTTTCGCTCCTTGTTGTCGCCTGCCCGTGCGCAACCGATTTGCTTGCTACTCTGCCAGTTCCGCTCCTGAACAGTCTTTCATCTCGCCTGCGATGTACAAATATCTCGCCCTCCTTTTCGAATCCTCCCCTTTCCCTCCTCTTCACCCACCGTCTCGCTCCGCATTCCGCCCGAGTCCGCTTGTTGCTGCGAAATCTCATGGCCGCGGCGCGACGCAATCGATGAGCCGCTTCAGCTCCTCCGGGCAATTCGACGGCGGAACTGTCGAATAGACCGGCGGCGATCGAGACGCTATGTCGACGGCACCGTCTCCACACCGCCTCTCCTCCTCTTCCGGGAGCAGTGCGCGGGGTTCCGAAGACTCGTCCCACTCCGAAGCCAGCCGCGGGCTCGGCTACCTAAGCTCCTTACTCGGCCTCTCTCCGCCGCGCTCCCCTCAAACCGGGGACTACTACGCCTCCGGATCATCGCAGCTCGACCTGTGCCCCGCGGCGCGGCGTCATCTGCAATTGTCCTCCGCGTCCGCTTCACCGTCTTCGCTGCGGTCTCGATCCTCCTCCTCTTCCCCTTGGCCCGCGCTCGGGACGAGGCAGCTAACGTTCGATGACGACGACGAGGTTCTGGTCATGGACGGGGTGCTGCTGCCCGGAAAAGGGAGCTCGGGACCGAATCCGCCTAATCCTCCGTATCCGTCACCTGGAGGAGAAGGAGCGGCTTCCGGTGGAAGCAGTGCGGTCCTCGGCGCCGATCTGTTGGAAATAGAATCATCTGATTCGCAGGCGACGCCCGTCTGCGGCCCGCCTTGGAAAGGACTCGCCGCCGCGCTGTGGTGCGCTCTCCTGGCTAAGGTATAATGCATATGTTTGACACCGAGGAATAATAAGTACGTACTGTGCTGGTTTGTTCCTTGTTCGTTTACTGCAACATTCGTGTATACTCCGAGAGATAATAGAAACTGGAATCGAACCACCGTGGCCGCCCTACTTTATAATTCACTGCAATTGCCGTGGTTTTTTAATATCTCCTGAGTAGCAGTATCACTCGATTGAGCGTGCCGGAGCTGAAGCGTCTGAATGTTTTTCTTTTCAGTTTGATCATAAATTTGACTATCTGTCTTGTTGTTTTTACTTGTTTGGCGGGTTCGATCAAGGTCGGAGACCTTTCGCTAGATCCCAGCGGCATCTGCATAACTCACTTCGCGAATCAGGGTGGGGGACCGGGACAGCCGCCGGGGCCTTGGGGCGGCGAGGAGAACCGACACTATCAGGAGTACCTGCGGCGGTTCCACCCTGCAGAGTACTTGAACCAGATAAGGGCCAGAGCAGCGAGCATGAACCCCGCAGGGCCAGCAATGAGGCCGATCAGACCGCCAGCCGCGGGTCCCACTGTTCCTCGTGTCCGAATAACAGCTCCATCATCTACTACCGTCTCGTCATCGTCCGTAGCCGCGGGACATTCGAGCTCTGCGCCGGCAGTTACAGGGGCTCCTACTGCCGCAGCCGCCGGTAGTTCGAGCTCTACCCCACCAGTGACAGAGGCTCCCGATGCCGCCGCTAACTACGCCTCTATTAGGGCAGCCTTCCTTGCAACTGCCTCGTCCTCGTCCGCAACTCCTACGTCGGCCTCTCAAGCAACAGCTTCGGCAGCGGTAGTGAGCTCTGCTCCTTCTGCAGGAGCCTCCACTGCCTCATCGTCCGCAACCTCGATGCCGATTTCAACATCTGTTGTTGTTCCTGATACTGCGATTGACAGAAGACACAAGATCTGGGCCCACTGGGCCATGCCTGTGCCGCGAGCACCGGAAAGGAACGTGTACTCACTGACCAGACCTGCAGCAGTGCCGATCAAACCGGCGGGAATCGCTTCTTCTGTCCGAATAACTGCCCCGTCACCTGCTGCCACATCGTCCGCATCCATAGCGGGTAGTTCGAGTTCTGGAACGCCTGAAGGGACTCCCAATCCCGCCGCTGCCGGCTCTGCTCGGGCAGCAATCTTTGCAGCGGCCTCCCCGTCGTCCCTAGCCGGTATTTCGAGCTCTGCTCCGGCAGTCACAGGGGCTCCTAATGCCACCGCCGCCTCTGCTCCGGCAACCGCGGGAGCCGCTTCTTCTGTCCGAATAACTGCCCCATCATCTTCTGCCGCATCGTCGTCATCCGTAGCGGCTAGTTCGAGTTCTGGAGCGACTGCGGGGACTTCCAATCCCTCTGTTGCCGGCTCTGCTGGGGCAGCCCTCCTGGCAGCCGCCTCCTCGTCCCTAGCCGGTGGTTCAAGCTCTGCTTTGGAAGTCACAGCGCCTACCAAAGCCGCCGCCGCATTTGCTTCGGCAGCCTTCCTTGCAGCTGTCTCCTCGTCGTCCGTAGCAACTGCTTCGACTCCGGCTCCTCATGCCACAGCTTCTGCTGCCGTGGCGAACTCTGCTTCCGCAGTCTCGTCAGCCGGGGCCTCCAATGCCTCGTCGTCTGCAACCTCGTTGCCCGTTTCAGCATATGGTATTCCTCATGCTGCGACGGACCGGAGCGGCAAGATCTGGGCCCACAGGGAAATCCCTGTTCCGTGGGCACCAGAGAGGTTCGTGTACCCGCTGACCCCCGAGCAGAACACGTTTGCGGATCGGGTCATGTACGAGGAATCGCCCAGGCCTAGGCTACCAGTCTTCCGAAGCATCACGGAGACGGAAGAGGTGCGGGAAGCTTCTCCGCCTGCTCCGCAGCAGCCGGGGCTACATGTGCCGCCAGCGCCAGCACCGCCACAACAGCCACGGGCGTCTGTAACCATTACACGCCCACAGCCACCAGGGCTTCCAGCGCAGGGGCAACCACAGGTTGCACCCGTGTGGGTACCAGGACCGGCGCCGCAACGACACGTCGGACCACTTGCAGCACACGCTCCAAGCACTTCAGCACCGGTGTTAATCACGGCCCCGCCACCGCCAGCAGGGCACCTTCTAAGTACTTCAGTACCGGTGCGAATCACGGCCCCGCCACCGCCGGCAGGGGAGGGCGCGAGCTCCTCTGCATCGTTCGGTTCCAATCTCAAAGCCTCAGCCCCTGTCTTCGTGCCCAAATCGAAGAGGAAGTAGCTAGTAAGCGCTCCAGCTACCGCCTGCTGGAGGAGTGATTTGACGACTTGATGACCGATCATAACAAACAACCTACCTCGTCGGTAATAGGCATGTAGAGATGAACTTAGGCGACACGAGTTTACCCCTCCGGTGAATAAGCCTCTTGGCAAAAAAAAATAAATCAAAATGTGAGGTTTCAAAATAACATAGAACTTAATTCTCAAAATAACACATTTTTAGGGAGTGCGTCCCGAATTGAGACACATTTGTCCTATCGGAGAGCAATGCGTCCCGATCTGAGACACATTGGCTTTCGATGAGACCAATGCGCCCCGTCCCGAGACGTTTCAACGGCTAGTTGGGGCAATGCGTCTCGGCTGGGGACACATTGCTCCCCCCGACCGTTGAAAAAGAGCCGTTGCGGGCTGCGCCCATTGCCACGTGGGGGGGGGGGGTGCAATGCGTCCCCGTTGGGGACACATCGATCTCCTATATAATGGAGATGAGATCACACCAAACCCACACCATTCATCCATTTCTTCAACTTCTTCTCTACTTCCATTGCTCTGGAGTGGTGTGCTCGGATTTCTATTGCTTGGAGCTGATTTTGGGCAATCTTGGAGCTGATTCCGGGCGATCTTGGAGCTATTCTTCTATTGTTTCACTGCTCGGATTTCTATTGCTTCGCTGTCTGGCCGGGATTCTTTCTCTTCTTTATGTTCTTGAGTTTTGAGATCTCGTCATTTGATGTAATTTTTCTACTATATTTTTAGATTCAAAAATTTGTACCTAAAATTACTATACAATATGAAAAATAAAATAATTGTATTGTGACTATTTGATTCCACATTACTAAAATAATATAATAGAAATTGACACTTGAAGGTTAATTACTGTTCAAAAAATTATTGTTCCAAATTCCAAAATTATTGTTCCAAATTTTAAAATTATTGTTCTAGAATATTAATGTTATAGAAAAACATTGTTTCAAATTTATTTCCAAATTCAAAATTATCGTGCTAAAATCTTAACTACTCTTCTAAAATTGACGTCAATGTTCGAAAAAATTAATTAATGCTATAAAATATAATTCATGCTATAAAATATTAATTCATGTTAATTATTGTTCTAAAGTTAAATGACTGTTCTAAAATCTGAATTACTATTTTATAATGATAGGAATATGACATCTAGTTCACATTCACAAATTGTCAAGCTTTGATATAATGGTCAATTTCTCTCAGATGTGTCTTATTCTAGTCGATCTGTTAGACCCATAAATATTTCACTTACCAATACCCTATCTGAACTAAAATCATATATCCATACAATACTTGACATCAATCCCAACCACTTCTCTATCAATATATCCTATCATTTCCCTAGAGAAGATCATATGCTCATACAAGTTGATGATGATGATGCATATAGAACCTTGTTCACACTTTCATCTGATGCCTATATTGATGTATTTCTTGAAAAAACATCTTTCCACCAACAATCTAGTTTCATTAGTTTGTTGAATCAATTTGAATCCCAACCATGTAGTAGTAATGTAACTGCTGAATGGAATCAACCACCTGAATTCTCTCAAAATCCTACTATTGAGAGTATTGGTGTTGAAGTTGAGGAGGGTGAACAAGAAGGTGATGATAATAGTGACCGTGAAGGTGATAATGATAATGATCAGGAAGGTGATAATAATAATGATCATGATGATGAGTCATTGACTAAAACTGATGATGAGCATGGACACCCATTCCCTGACTCTATTACAACATTGAGTTCCGTTCCATCTATATTTGACAAAGAATGGCCCCGACATGAACACATTGATACCAACTATGAAGCTTTTCAAGATGAACAATGGGTGGAAGATTTTCGTCAGGAATTCCGTCTCAATTACAACCCTTCCAACACTGAAATATATGAGGGTGCTTTATTTGCATCCAAAGCTATAATGGTTGAGACGATCCAAAAATGGTCAGTACAAAAGAATGTCTAATATCAGACACAACACTCAAATAATCATCATCTTAAATTTGTTTGTATCCATGACCATCGATGTCCTTGGAGTTTGACCGCTTGCCAGTCCAAAAGAGCAGGTGGCATGTGGAAGGTAAAACGTTATAGTACAAGCCACAATTGTCAAATAATTGTTCTGAATCAGGACCATCGCCAAGTCACATCATCTTATATTGCTCGTATGATAATGCCAATCCTAGTATCAAGATTGGATATGTCTACACGAGAAATTCATGACAAGGTGAATGTTGAACTAAGGCTCCATATATCTTACAAGAAGGTATTTCTAGCGAGGAGGAAGGTTGTATGTAAAATATTTGGAGACTGGGAATCATCATATCATACTTTGTTTCCGTTCCTGATTTCTCTGTCACAATTTATTCCAAGAACTATATATTCCCACCTTGTGGATTATTATACCCTTCAAACTGAAAGCACTCGTAGATTCAAGCGGGTGTTCTGGGCATTTGGTCCAGCTGTGAGGGGTTGGGCCTATTGCATGCATGTTCTTACTACTGATGACACATTTCTAATAGGAAAATATTTTGGCACACTTCTCATTGCATGTGGCATAGATGTTGATAATGGTCTATTTCCAGTTACTTTTGTTGTTGTCGAGGCAGAAAATAAAGATTCATGGGAGTGGTTCTTTGGTTCTCTACAAACTTGTATTCCAATCATTCCACGCCGTACAAATTTGTGTATTATTTCTGATCGAATGAGTGAAATTTTTCCAGCACTTAGGTCAAAATTCAACTGGGCTCAACATCGTTATTATCTTTGACATCTTCGTGAGAACTTCCATCAAAATTTCAAGTCACAGGAGTTGAAGGAACTTTTGTGGAAGGTGGGATCCACAACTGATACACATGAATTTGATCGCCTAATGGCTGATATAGAAACCATAGAACTAGCAGCTAAGGAGTATTTGATAGCCCAAAATCTAGTACGGTGGTCTCTCACATATGACAAAGGCTACATGTATGGGTCATTGACCAGCAATCATGTTGAAGGGTTAAATGGAGTCTTAAAAGGTGTTAGAGGTCAATACAGACACTTATCACTAGTACAGAAACAACATTCAATGTCACTTTTCTGGGCGTCGGTTATTTAGAAAATCTGACGCATATAACATTCAACGTCGGTGATGTAGGTAAACCGATGTCTATAGTCAAGACACGGGTACCGCTTCGTATTCAGCGTCGGTTTGGTAAAGGAAACCGACGCCTAATATCGCCCGTGAAATCCAATTTTTGAATGAAAAAAATTGGCCCCAAAGTGTCACATACATCGTCAGTTTTTTAACATCTAACCGGCGCCTATATAAGATGAAAATTTACGCGAAAAGTTCCAACTTAGGTGTCGGTTATCCTTAGATAACTGACGCCGATAATGATTCTCGCCAAATTATTTAGGGCAAAATTTGTCTAATTGGACGTCGGTTCTTAAGGAACAACCGACGCCGAAGACTTTAGGTGTCGTTTGTATTTGATAACCGACGTCGTATACCAACTTAATAGACCCACGAACAACAACTGTTCCCCTTTCTTCTGTTTCATCGTCTTCTGTTTCATCACCCGCTTCTGCTCGCTGCCTGGTGCCTGTTGCTTCTCGCTCGTCGCTGACGCTGCCTGCTGCTTCCTCGCCGTCGACGGCGCTGCTGCTGCTCTGCATCGCCGCCGCCGCCCGCCGCCTTCCTCCTTGCGTCGCCGCCGCACCGCCACCTTCCTCCTTGCGTCGCCGCCGCACCGCCTTCCTCCTTGCCGCCGCCCGCTGACGTCGCTGCTGCTGCTATTCCTTCCTGCCGCCACCCACCGCCGACGCCGCTGCTGCTGCTATTACTTTGCTCGCCGCCGCCCACCAACGCCGCTGCTGCTGCTGCTATTCCTCTCCCTGATCACGCCCTACTGCGGGTGCTGGTCTGTCTGCCCTGCCGCCTGGAGCTCGCCAGCCACCGCTGCACCTGCCTGCCCTGCCACCTGGAGCTCGCCGGTCACCGCCACCACTGCTGGAAGGTCCGTTGCTGTTGCTCGCCTACTTGTCCGCCGCCGCTACCGAAAGGTATGCTTCCTCCAGTACTGCTCCTCCACAGTTGTCTAGTTGTGCATACCTGGGAGTTATCAAGAACACATAAATGAATGTCTAACACTTAAATGAATATCTAGTTGTGTATTTAATTTGGATGTATATGTTGAAATTTGGATGTATATGCTGAACCTAGATTTAGAGAGGACATGCTATAGTATTTTTCTAGTATGGTGAAAGATTCTCAATCGTGTGTATCACATGGGATTCTTATCTCAACACAATGGACTGCAATATATGCATCTAATGCCTTAAATGGAAGACTCGAATGTTATAAAATCCCATCAAAGTAGGTAGAAACAACTTATATATATTCAGATCTTAATAATTCCATGAAGTGCACATTATCTTACTCAGGAAAAGTATGTGTATAATGTAGGATTAGTTCTATATAATGGTTCTATTTTAGTAAGCACATAGACTTAATCAACATTGCTACTTGTATGATCCTAGTGATTAAAAGCACTCTTTCCTAGTCCCCTCATTAACTAATGTTCCCTTGAGATGAGTGTTAATTGATCTAGCTTGCTTACTTTCCTTGTAATGTCATCTTTTATGTGCTATGACCCACTAGTCACCTTTAGAGTATTAAAATGATGCAACTTGTACACTTGTTAAATTTGAATCTATAAATCCTATGAAATGATATCACCCCACAAAATCAGTAATCACTATTATGTCTTGTACACTCTAGAATCAAGATCTAATACTCTTATGCTATTTTAACACCTAGAAACCCATCCAAGATTTACTCATTAGGAGTAAATCTTGGATAGTCCCCAGTTTGGGACTGTTCTTGAACACCTAATCTCACTTAGGATGTAAGTGTATAATGTGTATTGAGTTTTCGAGAAAATTTCAGTAACATTTCCTCATTTTTTCTCTAAGTACATATGTACTTAGAGAACAACGGGGAAATGCTGCCGAATTTTTTTTGAAAACCCAATACACATTATACACTTACTAGTGAGAATAGGTGTTCAAGGATGGGATAAGTGGTACACATTTATTATATATAAGAATGACATCACATGTGTTTGTTGGCCTAGAAAGTGAACAATCATTGTTCTTTATATTACTTGTACATTGGTATAAATTAGAATGAACAATCACTAAATTATATACTGTTTGTATGGAGTATAAATTAGAATGAACAATCTTATTCTCCTATACATTGATAAAAGATCACAATTTTAGAGGCATGTATGTTTATATTTTTTTATTGAAGCTAAATGTTTGCTTTTTTAATATCAATATCATTTTCAGATTTGATGTTTCATTATCTTCTAGTTAATATAAATGCTAAATGTTTGCCTTTTTAATGACATTTTCAGATGGCTGACCATGATGAGCATGATGTCCATGATGAGCATGAAGTTCATGATGAACATGTTGTCCATGATGAGCATGGCGAGGATACCAATGTAAGTTCTAAAAACATATCCTGTATTTCTATAAAATTCATTATCGTCTAGTTATGTCATATATCCCATATTTCTATTTTGGGCTAATCCAGTGTGTTTATTTTTGTCAAATTTTAGGTTGATGATGCACATGTACCCACTGAAGCACTGTAGGAACTTGATGCGCATCACCAAAAAGTTAACAAGAAAAGGGGCATCACTCTGTTGAACAAGTTAATAGCGCTAAGTGGCAGTGGATCCAAATTGGTTGTGGAGTTTGATAATGGAGGAAATGCAATTGGAGTGAACCGCAATAATTTTGTAAACTATCTTGGGGTTGTCACTCGAAGCCATTGTGGTGTTAAGTATGATAACTGACATAAAGTTCCTCAGGAAAAGAAAGACTTGATATGGAAGGATTTATGCGTGAGTTATTATTATTTGCAATTCTATTTTATAGATTACAAATTCTATTATTTGCAATTCTATTTTTGGATACTAGTTAATAACAATTCGATTTTACAGAATCTGTTTACATTGGATGAGAAGTTGCATCGTAAAAGCGTGATGCAACGCGCTGGAAAGATGCTTAGGAACTATAGGACAAATCTCAACAGAGAATACATAAAAGATGGTGATAAGAAGAAGAAGTCAGCCCTTGAACAGTGGAACTTCTTGGACAAAGAAGATTGGGACAATTTTGTTGCTTCAAGAAAATCTGAAAAAATTCAAGGTATTAGGCGTCACTCCAAATTTAATTAATATATGTTGTATTCACCTATTCAAGATTAACATTTAGTGCTACGAACCAAATCATTAATGTGCATACTAACTAGGCCCTCCGTGAGGCGCAAAAAGCAAGGCGTGCACTGAATGTGCATGACCACACTATGGGTCCAAAGGGCTATGCAAGCGTTCGCCAAAGACTACAGGCGGAGTCTGCTGCTACTCAGGAGTCCTCTACTATAGGTAGCACACCTCTGCCTCGCCAGGATGTTTGGATAGCTAGGAGGAAAAATAAGAAGGGAGAAATAAGGAAGCCCACAACTGCTGAGGCGGCTGCAAAAATGGTAAAATACAACTCTTAGAGCAATCGTTTGAATATTGACTATTTGTGGTGTTAACTTACCAATTTTTGTTGATGGTGATTAGCGGGAGCTGCACGAGCAGAGGAAACAAGGTACGTTCATCCCTCAGGGGCACAAGGGATGAATTGACAGTTGCTCTGGGTAACCCAGAGCATCCTAGACGCGTTAGGGGTGAAGGCGCTGGTGTGGGCATCAAAGCATTCTTTGGGCCATCCCAACGCAAACCCAGAGTGGGACTTTCACAAGAAGAGGTAACCTATTCTTTTTTTAGAATGTTACTACAAAAGAAAATTCAATAATAAGAAGCTAATGTTTCTTTTATCCATGTATAGGAGAATAAGAGAGTCGACGATATAGTTGCTAAGAAGGTCAATGATATAGTTGCTGAGAAGGTCAAGGAAGAAATAGTACGGTGGCAGGCATCTCAAGCTTCCAATCAGCCTATGGAGACCTACTCTTCTCCTGATGTACAGACTGAGAGTAATCTTGTAGACCCACCACCGCCTAACACGTCTACTGTAAGTATTGTTTATGACACTGTAGCTAGTCTTTTCAAGATGATATATTTTCAAGATGATATGTATATATGTATAATATTCTTTACGTAAATTTGTAGGCATTAAAGCCATGCCGCATAAAAATGCAAGACTATGTTGTTACAGAGGCGCATGCTTACCCGTCCCTTCCTGGGGCAACGTTTCACAGGACTCCAATGCCATAGGGCTACGTTTGTGTGAGCCCGATACATGTATTACCCGATTGGAGGGAAGCTACATTGCCATATCCCCACCCGGATATTGATACACTTGCTGAGGTAGAAGACATGGTGATATTGTGGCCCAAAAAAGATGTCGTCTACACTACTAAAATTGTAAGATAAATTTACATTACTTTATATTGTTAATGTGTATATATATGAGGTCAACTGATCTGAAATTATATATACAGGTTAAAAAGAAGACACTCTGAGCACCTAGGCCTCCACCTCCACATCCTGTATTACCAAGTTGGGTTCCAACTGATCTAACATACCCGTTAGGTCATGCTTGTAGGGGAATGGCATGTTGGCTATGAGCACATAATATACATTGCCCTATAATTGTTTCTTTAGAAGCGGATTATGCAGGTCAATCTACGAAAGCTCTTTATTTATACAAGATATTATTGAGCTGTTTATGTATGATTGGTTGAATACATCAATGATAGAGACATGGATAAGGTGAGATCTTGTTTATACATCCATATACCTTGTGTAAGATCCGGTGATATGGTTTCTTATATATTAATGCATACGTAATACATGTTTTGCAGCTACTTAGTCGAAGATCAATGCAAACAATTTGCATTTGATCATGTGGGATTTTTGATTCCATCATTGATTAGTATGGTAGCTAAAGATCCTGATAGTGTTCAACAATACTATATAGATGCTTTTACAATTTTCGGTCAGCAAAAGAAGACGATAATAATAGCTCCATTCAATGTCAGGTAAGTTTACTTTATTTATAATTTGGACTTAAGAAAATTACATTTTTATTGTGGATTTTGAGTTATTAATTTTTAACTTTTTTACCTCTAGCGGTAGGCATTGGGAGTTACTAGTTATTGTCCCCGGGACGTTCACTGTTTATTATCTAGATCCTGCGGGGAGTACATTGAATACTAAAATTGGATACGTAATGTGAATGCCATTATTCTGGTGAGAAATATTTTATTTTTATATCTGTTAACATCTATTATTACTATTTAATTACGCAATGTACTGTGTTACATTAACATGTAGGGGTTTAGATGATTTCAAAAAGGCTGGAGGAACGATCCCAAGGAGAAAGAACCAGCCAATAATTTGGGAGAACGTAAAAGTAAGTTCTCGACTCCAATGTATATATTATTGATGTGAACTGTGCTTAGTTGTATTTTTTAATATTTTGTATGTTTCAATTTATAGTGCGTTATACAAGACAACGGCTGGGCATGCACATACTATGTGATGCGATTATGCAGATGATTATCAAAAATGCCGCATTGGACATCAATACCATACATGAGGTATTATATATAGTCTCATTAGTTAGTATGAAATATATCAATCTTATTTTTATATTATTACTTATATATATACATCATTCTCTTTGCAGATGTTTAAAACTGACCACACTATAGGTAAACGCTTAAAAAATGTACATGCTCCATATACGCTGGAAGTGTTAAATGAAGTAAGAGAAGAATGGGCAAATGCCATACAAGCAGTGGCGATTGTAAAATATAATTGGGATGCTGATAGCGATGTTGAATGATATTTTGTAAATGAATATTTCTGAATGTTTATACATGTCTGAATGTTTCTATATGCGTGAATGTGAGAATTGAATTGATGTCTGAATGTATCTACTTGTGTGAAAAAATATATGTTGATTTTGCAGGTTTGTGGCCTGTTTGTAGGCTGATATCAATGGATGTCGTAAACCTGCAGTTCAGAAAACTGAATTGCAGGTTCTCCTCCTGCTGACCAGCCACAGCAGGCCTGCAAACTGATAAGAAAAAAAATAAAACATAGGCGTCAGTTATTTACAGAACACTGTCATCAAAGGCCTACCGCGTCGGTTATTGGATAAAACTGCCACCTAATGTGACCACGGCCGTGGTGGAAATGGCGTCGCTTATTCGTATACAACCGACGCCTATAGGCTTTATAGCGGCGGTTTTTTAGTTGATAACCGACGCAGAAAGTGTCCTAGATGGCGCTCTTTTTTGTGGCGTGAATCCTTTTGGCGTCGTCTTACTATATACAACCGACACCTATAGGTTATATAGGCGTCGGGTATAAAACTGACGCCGAAGAGTTCGACCTTTAGCGGCGCCCACATAGGCGTCGCTTGAAAATCGTCGCTAAAAGGGGTTAAACAACCGACGCCAAAGGCGTGTTCTGTAGTAGTGTATTGTTGCCACATACTATCACTCTATTACAATGTGGTTGGAGAGGCGTAATCAAGTATATGGTCGTGCACAAAAGGGGTTTAAATGGCCCTTTAGGTTTCATGATAAGCTCTTTGATGTATCACAGGATGTACGACATCTATCAATAAACATCCACGTGAACAATGATGAATGGCTTTTTGATGACATGGGTGGACATCAATTTTAAGTCTTCGTACGTCTAAATGGTGTAAGTGAATGCAGTTGTGGTTTTCCACAACAATGGCATTTTCCATGTTCTCATGTTTTGGTAGTTGCAAGATCTATCAATTATGATACTGATGCACTTGTGAGCCCATATTACACAAATGAAGCTTATTTAAACGCATACAAAACTAAATTTCGTAGTATTCCCGAAAAGAGGTATTGGCCTCATTTTGATGAAAGTAGAGGCATTTATCCCTTATTGCCCCCAAGGAAACGAAGGTACGCTGGAAGACCAAAGAAAAAAAGAATGCCTTCAACTATGGATGTTGATCTAAATCAATATACATATCATTGTCATAAGTGTGGCAGAAAGGGCCATAATAGGCACACTTGTCATAATGTAATATGATGTATGGTCATGTAATGTTTGCTATTTAAATTTAATCAAGGCATGTAATATTTGCAATTTCAGTTTGTTCTAGTCATGTAATGTTTACAATTTTAATTTACTCAAGTAATGTAATAGTTGCAATTTCAATTTAATTAAGTCATGTAATGTTTATAATTTCAATTTACTCTAAGTCATGTAATGTTTGCAATTTTACTAAAAGAATGAATTTATATTGGATTTTTTTATAGATGGCTCATCGAAGGACATGGACATTTCAAATGTCCATAGAGTTAATCTAAATAATAGCTACAAAGTGCATATAGGGGAAATTGGCTCATCAAACTCTATTGGATGATGACTGGAATGACGTACCAGATTTGTTGTACAACAAGTTAGGATTTATAGTGACAAAAGAATAAGCAAAATTTCATTGGCAATTTTTAAAGCAAATGTTCCACATGTATGAAGAACTTCTTGAGCTACCTGGTTGGTATTGGGATCACACGAAATAGAAAGTAATGTCAATCAATGAATAAGTTAAAAACCAATTAGCTATATCACATCCAGAGATACATTGAGTTGTACATCAAAAGTGACCATTTTATGAACCTCTAGATGAGATATTGAATCAAATGCAGTAACTAATTATTGTAATATTTCTCTTTTAGTAGTTCATGTTGTGTTTTAATATTTTTTGGTAGTTCATGTATTTGAATTGATTTCATCTTATCTAATGAAGAATCTTGACAAACTTATATGTTGTGCAATATTTGCACTTTTCATTTAATGTAATATTTGTACTTTTCATTTAATGTAATATTGCACTTTTCATAGATATGGCTCCTAGACAAGCATCCTTCCGACTCTCCCAGCACCACTTTATGTTGTCACAGTGGCCTATTACTGACTCGAGTGTTTTGGAAAATATTTCTTTGGCTGGTTTTGAGCTTGTTCATAGGTTACAATCTATCCACCTTGATCCCAATTTAATCACCGCCTTAGTTAACCTGTGGGACAACTCTACCAATACTTTTAGATTTCCCCCTTTTGAGATGAGTGTAACCCTTCAGGATGTTGCAGTTCTTTTAGACCTTAGGATTGATGGGCCACTGGTTATAGCTTCATATCCTTTAGATGTAGATGAGGAGCAATTTTCTTCATGGTCTCACCTTTGTGAGAGTTTCTTAGGAGATGCACCATATGTGATGTCTAAGGGACATATCTCCTTGATATGGTTGCGTGAGACCTTTGGAGATATGGATTTCACTTTGGGAGATGAAGACCAACAAATACAAAATAGGATAAGGTACACTAGAACATATCTCCTATACTTTTTAGGTAGTTACCTTATTCGTGATAGTACTGATCGGGGACAGGGTTCATGTACGGTACCTCCCGCTTTTGTCTGACTTTGCTAGTTGTAACACTCTATCTTGGGGTTCTGCAACTTTAACATACTTGTATAAGGAGTTGTACAAGGCTACCACCCGCTCTAGGAAAACCGCCCACCTGTCTGGTTGTATATGCCTACTGCAGATGTGGTGTTGGGAGAGGTTAGGAATTGGATGCCCAGGTTCAATTGTTATGAACTGGGGGAGTGGCCAGACAATGTTTCCTGAGGTTACAGGTAAAGATTTACACAATTATTTTATACATTTGTCCATACATTTTATAATTTTTATCTAAATTTAGTTTTGTCAATTTAATAGGTGGCCTACATTTCTTGAAAGGAGTGATACTATGGAGGATCGGTCTAATTTTATGATTCAGTATTTGACCATATTTTGCCCTCTCAGGTATAACTAACTTACTTCTACTAACATGTTATATGATATATGTTATATTTTTTATACAATTTACTCTGTTTTATATGATACATGTTGTATCTATTTGAATAATAGATACTATTTAACTCCTTACACTGCTAATATTCTGGAGAGACTTCCAGTCTTATGTCGAGAAGGTCAGGATATTTGATTGGCGCGAGTGCCTTTTCTGTGCTACACAATAGTAGAGTGGCACTTCCCTAACAGAGTACTTGGACAATTAGGATTTTGTCAAGTACAACCTACTCTGGAGCTGCCACACCTTAGTAAAATAGATGAGAGGGGTCATGCGATTGAGGACTGGTTGCATCATTATAGGCGGGAGGTGCAACCGTGGAACAACAGACGTGAGAGCTTAGTCTCCCCTCTACCATAGAATACAATCTTCAGTCCACATGTGCACTATGGATGGTATCATCCCCAGTACGTACTGCTCCCTCCAGCTCAGCCTTCGACCACATACTACCCACAAAGTTATCGTCAACAACAATTTGTGAGTATCATTTATATTTTTTTACAAATTATTATTTTTATCTTTATTATTTGTAATATATGTAATTGGTCTTTATTATTTGTACATATTTTTTTTCGAATAGATGGAATCACATGTGTGGATCCGAGCGGCTTTACAGCATGCCCCTGCACAGATCAGAGATGACATCTATGGCATCCAGGGGACTTACTTTGACTGTCTTCCCGACTACACTCACCCGTATGATCCCATATCCACTCATACCACAGCCCTTGAGCCCACTCCTACTCCTACTCTTGCTCCTACTCCTGTGATTATTGTTGCTGAGCCCACTCTCACTCTCACTTCTCAGTTCATGGCATGGGGATCGACATGGCCATACTTTTCAGGAGCTGGTTCATTTTCCTCATACATCACCCTACCTCCACCAGCATCCTACTGTGGAGCAGGTCCTTCTTCCGTTCCATACACTCCACTCCCACCACCAGTCATTCATGAGAGTCGACCACCATCCTATGTCACATACTCACCGAATCCATTTGATTTCTCAGGATGCACCCCACCTGATGCCCCACATCCTAGTATTCAGAGACCCCTCACCCAACCTCCAGCTTTTCATTACTTCCCTGGTCCTTATCAGCCTACTGCTACGCAGTTGTCCCCCATTGAGACATCTCCAGATGACTTCAGTACTTAGGAGCCAGATGTACAAGGAGGTGGGCGAGGACGTCGTGGGCGTGGAGGATGTGCTTAGATTTTTATAGTTTTGTACATGTTGTGTAGTGTTGTATATATGCCTTTGTTCAGGCATTTATTTGGCTTGTATGTGGATCTATCATATTATGATATCATATTGGTTCATTTTGAGTCTATCAGATTGTTCTGTTGTGTATTATTTTCTCGTCAAGTTGGTTCATATTTTAACCTTATTTCTAATGATATCTCATTTTTTAGATTAACTTCTTCTTAGATAATCAATTAGGAAACAACTGGTGTTGGTTGCAATACCACTTCTATAATCCATATGCATGTTCAAAGCTATTGAAATTAACAAATTTATAATAATTGACTATATTATAGACATTCAAATACAAGTGAAAGAATAGTAAACATGCAAATATAATCAATGTTGTTAATATAAATACATGTTGTGTAGTGTTGTATATATACCTTTGTTCAGGCATTTATTTGGCTTGTATGTGGATCTATCATATTATCATATCATATTGGTTCATTTTGGGTCTATCATATTGTTCTGTTGTGTATTATTTTCTCGTCAAGTTGGTTCATGTTTTAACCTTATTTAATGATATCTCATTTTTTTAGATTAATTTCTTTTTATATAATCAATTAGGAAGCAACTAGAGTTGGTTACAATACCACTTCTATAATCCATACGCATGTTCGGAGCTATTGAAATTAATAAATTTATAATAATTGGCTATATTATAGACATTCAAATATAAGTGAAAGAATAGTAAATGTGCAAATATAATTAATGTTGTTAATATATAAACATTATGCATTAAAGAATAATAATGAATGGAAAAAATTGTAAAACAACAATGCGTCCTACATGGAGATGTATTACTCAATGTGTCTCACATCGGGACACATTGCTAGCAATGCGTCATGCATACGGACGCATTACTCAATGCGTCCCCATGCGGGTCGTATTGCTAGCAATGCATCCCACATCAGGACTCATTGGCCAACTCCGAGACGCATTGCTCTTCAGTGGGACCAATGCGTCCCAGTTCGGAACACATTGCCTCGAGACAGAGAAATACATCTTCACAGGAGACACATTGCCTCCAAAATGTGACATTTTAAAAATTAAATTTCGGAACGTGCTATTATGGGAATTAAAATGGCGAAACGTGTCATTTTGATTTTTTTTTTCGGCCCGTTTTCACGCCTAGCCAACATGCGCCGGATGACGGCATTGTCCGGTTTTCGGTCAGTTCATTTGTTCGCATTAGGACAACTGAAATTCCCCACATTGGGTAAATACACGGGATATGGTAGAGGGGAGGGTACTGCGAGATTGCGTTTTTTTTCCTTTCCGTAACATTCAACTTCTTCTATTCGGACCCGCTGGTAGAGAAGTGCATAATCGACGTGGATGTCCTCCAATGATTCCCTCATACTCTGAACGTATTATTTCCAACTCCACAAATCTCATGTGCCATTTTTTTCTTCCATTTTTCATAGTTATAAATAATAATATTTGAAACACACTTGGTAATCCTCTCCTTGGATCACCATTTAAAAACTAGAATTACCAATTATACTTTCACTTTTTCTCTAACACTTTCATTATTTGTAGGAAGTACCTAGTGTCTTCTTCGGTGAACATTTGTAGTATATATGTAGTATAAGAGCATTGAATTAACTATTCGATGATTGTGGTTAATAATCTAATTGAATGTATTATGACCCATAGACAATTGATTTTCTTATTATGAGCATATGATAAGTTCTAGGACGGGCATTTGGTTATTCATAGGTTATACAATGGAAGTTGGAGATTTCTTTCATTTGGCTTATATTTGTTCTACATGTTTCTTTTATTGACTTTTGTTTATCTTATATGGCATATATTTTTTAACATGTTTCTTGCTAGTTTACCTAGTATTATAAATATGTAATGTCCCGTATCTATTTTTTCATATTCTTCTTAATTCTAAATAATAAATGAACACTCCCTTATTACCGTTTCCAAAATCAAATCAAGTCTTACTATTTACAATTTTCCCATTAACCTATCTAGTTATTTTTCCTAGTATTTCCATTGTTAATAATTTATTTATGGGAAGTATCTTTGTCTTTCTCAGTCCGGTCTTTGGTCTTTTACCTGAGCCCCATTTATTTTTGTTTACATTTAACTAGGACATGCACACATTTAGATGGATATCTTCATGTTTGTTCATTCCAATTTGAAAAACATTTTGTAGTAGGACAACACATTATTTGTTTGATTTTATCTCACGTAATCCATAAAGAGTAAGGCCTTATGTTTTCATTTTAAAACTATTTATATAAATTCTTATTAATAAGAAAAAGGATAGTAATTAAGTTCTACTATGTTAAAAAAATTCATACACCACAACCTTTTGTAATCCATAAATAAACTTTATCTATTATGTCTTATATAAATCTCAGTATATAAAGCATTCATATTTTCCATTTACCCCTACTTCCACAACATATTCTTGTGTTTTGTACTTCGTTACCATACACAATCAGGGTATTCAAAGAGCATGGATAGCTGGATACTCACATATCTCAATAGGTAAGCACTTTGATGCTGAAATAATAGGATTGACAATAATTATTACTTTCATTATCAAGTTGGGAACTTCAAATAATTTTTATTTAAAGTACTAACTTGGAAGACATAAAGTGGCTAATGGTTCATTGAATAAAAAAATTAAATTCATGTTTCTTTTTATCTTGATCATCATTCGTGTTCTTATTCTTTCTTAGTACTCATCATTCCTTTCTTTCAACAAAATTGTAGTGAAACCACTATGTCAGCTTTGTCCAAATAGGTGGATGACCTAACTGACGGATAGGTGTGGCTAACAAAGATTTGTAGGACCCTAATCTACACACTTAGATACAAAAAACACTTTTATCCCACAAATGCACATGTTCATATTGTATTATATAGCAGGTAAGTCAAGGGTCGATCCGTAGGGAGAGACGGGGACACCAGAGATAGGTTTTATTTACTAGGTTCCTATTGCGGAGTGTAAGGCTTTTAGGGTTTAACTTTGAAATTTTGATTACCCTAAGTGAATCAAACAAGCAAGAGATGCAAGAATCAAAAGTAAGTTAACCCTATACAATTCATGCTATCTAACTAAGCAAGAAAGTCAATTACACTAAACTAGACTAGCAATAAACACTACACTAATCAAAAGCAATCCTAATTATCAAGTAAGGGAATTGTTTAGCTCGCAAAGCAAGAAGATAACTAGTTACACTAACCTAGCACTTATACTAAAAAGGCAAGCAATGAAGTAAACTGGCAAAATCTAGCACATGTAACTAAGAACAAGTACTAACTGCTCTAGGAAGGTTTGACTAACATGAACTAGGCAATTAGCTACATGAACAAACAAGGAAGATAACTAAGTTAGCACTAGCTAATGAAAGGAGCAGTTAGGGTTTTAAGTAGTTGATTGTAGGAGTGAGTCGTATGACATAAATATGATTATAGACCTAGTTAGGGTCTTATCATGTTACAAATTCAATCACATCATGTTATCAAACCAAACAACATAGTGGGATGATGGTGAATTATCCTTTTGTACTAGTTGACCATGGGTGGTATAGGGTGTACATAGAGGAACTAGTCACTATCACCTCCATCTAACCTATAGAGGTTCAATAGGCTTGGGTATATGTATAATTCAATCAGATTCACACTATTCTAGGTTTATAGGAGTGATTCTCCTAATTTACTTAGTGTCAAAGGGGGCAATGGAGTGTAGGATAAGGCTATTTCACCTCTTTTACACTCCATCCAACCTATAAACTTGCTCTTTTTCTAAGTACCTTAAGTGAGGCACTACTAGCTACTTAGATCTCACAACTTAGAATAGGATAGTATATGAATATGTAGGAAGAGGGGTAGCTAGCTAAGTATATACTAGTTGAACTTGGAGCTTCGCCACCCCCCCCAAAAAAAAAACCCCACATATACACCATTCTCCTAGACTTAGGTGGTTTCAAGAAACAATCACCATAGATAGAGATGGTAGAATGAGATATAAGCATAAAGATAACATTTCCAAATGGAAGTAGAGTGTTTAAAATAATAATTCCCCAATATGGTATCAAAGTCACATTTATTTCCCCAAACATCTCACGGAAGGGGCTTAAGTACTCATGACAATGGAAAATATAATATTGGAGAAGAAAGAGATAGAAGAAGCTATGGATCTCAAAGTAGTGGCTGAAATCTCCTTCTTTAGTAGCTACAAGCTTGAGCACTTCCCTCTTCCAGGGTGGAATGGCATGAAAATAGAATGGATAGTGGCCACAACCTTAAAGTTAGGATTTCAGAGTGGAAGATGATGAAATGGAAATGGGATGGGATAGGTATCAGGTAGGTAGGTGGAATGAATGACTAAGGGAGCTAGCCTTGTGCACCAACCTCCACTAATGTTTATATAGTGGTGGGGAAAACATAGGGTTAAGTAGGTGCAAAGTGGTAAAATGATAGTAGGTAAGCATTAAGGTCTAATAGGTAGCATGACCATTTTGGGAAGCACGATTGTGGTGGGTGAGTGTGAGAATGGTTGTGGTGGGGTGCAAAATGATTAGATGTAATTCAGATTTTGGAGTTGGGGTAGCACGACTGTTCTAGGAAAAATGATCATTGTGGGCTTAAGGTGGAATGACCGTGCTGGACAACATGACCCTGGTGGATGGGTTGAGGAAAGGTTGCACTTTTAAGAACAATCATTCTGAGTAATGGATGGCACATCCATGCTAGGCAACACAAGCGTTTTGAATGTTGAGCACCATGACTTTCTGGCGACAGTGGTCGTTGTGGTTGATGTCTTGGGGTAGCTTCATCTTGGCTTAACGTATGTAATTTTTGTCTTGATAGCACATTTGTGATTATTTAACACAACCATTTTAGGAGCTTACTTTAGCACTTTGGTCCTAAACTTGATCATCCATGGAGATTTTTGCATCAATGTAATTTTTGACCATTTGGGGTAGTCTAGAAGTGATCTTGGATTCATTTTGGACTCCTCCAAGGAAAGAGAAACCCTAGATTTAACCTCCTACTCTTCTTTCCATCAATTAGTGGTCAAAGTGCCTAACACTTAATGTTGGGGAATACTTGCAATATGATACATCTCAATGTGAATATTGAACAATATGACACAAGATGAACACCGAATTAAGGGCTTCACCATCACCCCAAGATGAAAACATACTTGTCCTCAATATGCTCCAACTCAATCTCTTTTCAATTTTCCAACAATCAAGAAGTGACAAATGCATTCAAATAGATTTGTATTGACTAGATGAGATCAATGGTGACTAAATACACATATTCCACCTCTTTTCTCTTCTCCTTCACAAACCAATTTTGATCTCATCATTGAGGCTAAGGACATCAAATATATGGCATCAAATACACATTCGATTCATTTGGTTGTCATATAACTTCGGATAAAGTCATTCCATGATGGGTATGATAAATAATGATTAGGAGTGTTGTATCACCTTCATGCATTAAATCACATACTTCAATCCACTCAAACTGACTTGTATGGCTATATAAAAGGTGAAATGATCTAGGTTTAATGTTCCATCTCAATGAGCTAGCAATTAAAAGAAAAGGGTTGTGGTAGGGGATTGGATCTCTATTACATATAGGCATGGAAATTGGGTTTAGATTGAGCGAGCTTTTTTAGTTCATTTTGGGTCAACACTTTTTGGCTAGACCCTAAACTTGCAAAATATGGATTTTCAAGTTGAAACCATTGACCCTAACTCGACCCACAAATAATGTCAAATCTATCATATATGACATGTAAATCCAAATACCAAGAGAACAATTTTAAAAAATTCTTTGATTTGTCTAATCCTTGATTATATCTGAGCATAATCAACAAATATCATTGTGACAAAGTTACAATGTGATTGAGAAACACACATAAAACTTATTATAGTTTGTTCAAGAGTTTTAAACACAAATTGATAGCACAATTAGTATAAAAATCATAGAAATCAATATGTAACCATATACAATTGTGAAATTAAGCCTCATGATTGATGAATTAGTAATTAAATAGACCATTGGGTGTCTTAAATTATAGTATTAGTATTTTTATTTGAATATATAATTGTGAATTTCAGGTCAATTAGGTCAATCCAGTCTGAAGTCCAAACCCAAACTCGACCTTAATTAATTTTGGGCTTTTCGAGTTTAGGTCAATGTTGGGTCGGATCGAAAAATTTTAGACCATAAACCGCTTAAATTTTTTGGCTTGAGTAGGGTCTTATTTTTCTAGACCTAATTTACATAGGAGCACTGATCTTTTCATTATTTAGATGCTATAACATAGTAGAACCTTTTATTTTCTTTTTGCATTTTATTTTTCTTTTACCTTGATGTAGTTAGGGAATATGGAGGTAGGAGTGAAGATGTGCGGAGGAAGTGTTTGCCACCCCAAGCTTTTCCAAGGTGGTCGAGGCTTGATCTTTTTGTTCTTTTAGCATATTTTCATGAGGTAGAGAGGTATGAAGTGGTGAAAGAAAAGTGAGTCAAAAGAGGGATCACTAGTGTGGGTTTGACTATGAAATTTCCTACATAAATATTACTTCAACATTCTTCATCAATCAATGACATGCCACATGGACGAGCAAATTTGAAAACCACATTTCTATCATGAGATTTGACAAACCCTAAGCACTTGTAGCTCGATTATATCACAATTCAAAGACATATTTTGAAAGTATGATAAAGGTGATTTATATGTATAAAGTCAAGGATTGAGGCCATTAGCAATAAATCATGAAAATATGGTATGCATTTGTCAAGGAGAAGAATTTCAATTCTAAATGTAGATGTTGGGTTTAATTGTGCTTAAAGACAAACAATTCAAACTTTGTGCACAATTGGCCCAAAAGGTTCCAAATGCCCCTATTTTCATCAAGATCTACACTACCTTCCTATAAATAGTTTGAAAGAAAATCCTAAATGAAAACACAAGAAATTACAAAACATCTACATGTAATGCAAATGCAATGTATGGCATGGCAAAAAAAGAAAAAAAAATGAAATATTGTGCAAAAATATAAGAAAATAAAGTTAATTGCATGCACGTATGCAAAATAGTAAAACAAAAAATACTAATATAGATAGAGTTAGTGCAAACATCGTCATCAAAATTAGAGTGGGATAGATAGAACAAGAATCAAAATGAGAAGAGAGGGTGCATACTGACTTACCACCCCAAGCTTTTGAATCTTATTGTCATCAACATGAAACAAAACCTCAGGAGTGATAGGGTGATGTCGGTTCCATGGTGGTAGTATATCTAATGGTCCTTAAGGGGTGGAGGGTACTAGCAGTAGTTGCCCCAATAATATGATTTCAAGGTGGGTATGCGACTATGTACCCTTGCACAACTCCTCAAAAGTCCTACCTCATTGGGGGTTTGTCTACAGTTGTGCATGCTGGTAGCGATACATGTGGTTTATCTAACGATGCATCTATTATTGATCTAAAGCGTTTTCAAGTCTGGTGAATCCCCTCCAGCTGTTCCTATATTGTATACATGTCATATGTATTTGTTGGAGGTGATTGTGTGTCATCTTCCTCTTATATTCTTCTCGTGCGGAAAGGTTGTGGTCACATATTTTGTTCTTGCTGCTCTGGCACATTGGTCTTTCCTTATCCTTGTCGTGGATCCACTGATGGTTCCATGTAGACATCTATGTCACTCACCCTCCCGAAAATTTTGTTGGACCATAAAATCTTCTCCTGACCCTATGCCAACAATAAAAAATTGGTGTGATAGGGTAATTCTAGTGTGATACTAGGGTACCTACAGATGATTTTGTCATTATACAAGTAGATCATGTGGAACAAAGAACGATATTTCAAATCCACATATTTAGTCTCTCCAGCTTTAATGAGGCCCTCTAGATCACATCCTAAGTCTATTGTGATAAGGGTCACTATCCCTCTCATTATAAATGGATTCTTACTCTTGGAGGGGATTTTCTTCAAGTGGTCAATCATCATTGCTCCTACATTGTTCTAACTACCATTATGGACACCATAAAGTGGTCTTTATGAAAGCAACATTCTTGATTGTTATATCAGTGATGCATTGAGTTTTTTATATCCTTTTCACATGCTATTTTCTATGTATTTCATGCATTATTATTCATTTTGACATTAATTATGCATTTTTTATCGTTATTAGCCTGTTAAGCACTATTGCATCAAATAATATGTATTTTTGCCTAGTTATGTCAATTCTCATATTTATATTCAGACTTATGTTTGGTTTTTCCATGTTTTGGGTAATTGGTTCGGTGCTACTGACAATACAATTGATGGTACTAGCTTAATGCAAAAATCCAACATGTTGCTTAAAGAAATTTAGGTGCTAATGAGATGCAACTCAGTGATACCGAGTCATGGCTTGAGGGCACCGAAATGGCAAATCGATGCAATCGACTTATGGTCCAGGGAGCAACAAGAACTAAGTTTATCAACTCGATGCTACTAACCATATCAACTTGGTGCTACCAACCTTCTGGTCGGTAGTACCAACATAAATCAATAGGTAAATTCAAAAACTACAAAATAGCAACTCAGTGCTACTGACCCATCTGTAGATAGTACCGACACTCAAAGAGGGTTTTGAGTCAGTTGAAGACTCAGTGCCACCAACTTCCTATCAGTGGCACCAAATTGACGCGATCAGTGCAAATTTTAGATCACAACAGATTCGACGACTGGGACTTAATGATGACTAGAGTCCCACTTATGACGTAAGGGGAGTTTGTCCAGAGAAAGGTACTATTGCAACAGAGTACGAAGATGAGGGAGGAAAAAATAAAGGAGAGAACAATGTCCCAGATGATTAGGGCACTTTTGGAGAGCATAATTGTAGCAAAAAAACTACAGATCGAGACATTTACTAGAGGGGATCTATAGCACAATTTCTGCATGGGTTTCAATCAATTTTCTCATGTATACCATGTTTTCTCTCTTCTCCTCTATGTATGAGACAAAAGATGTGATGCCCCACGCCACACAAGTGAGATTACTCAAAATTTAACCGTGGAAGAAAGATTAAGCAAACAGGTTACTGGAAAATATGGAAAATTAAAACTGGTTTCATTAAACACCAAAAATAGCAAAAATCTTTCATACCAGTCCTGACAGGATACAAAGTAAATACACCAACATCTACTTACGAGGTATGCCATCATCTGGATTATAAGAGAAACATGTCCCAAGCATGCATATATATATATATATATATATATATATATATATATATATATATATATATATATATACAACCACTGTATCTTTGCATCAAAAGGGGTATAAGACAAAACATGCCCAAAACTATTCCAAGGACCTGAGTGTACAGGACAACTCTAGGATTCTACACAAAAGACAAGCATCAACACCTCCAACGTTATTAGCCATTGACCTTCCTATTGCTGCTGCTCTGCCTCAGTTGCACGATCTCTACCTCCTCATGCACGTCCACCTAAAAGGATGTGGGGAACCCACGTGGTGAGATCCAAATCTTAGCAGGAGATATAACCCTCCACCAATGCTATTATTAACACATATATGAGTAATAGGAGTAAAGCTATTATTATGATAGGCAGATTCAGATGCATGATATGTTCAAGGTAGATTAGTATAAGAAATTTTTACTTGGATTATGGAACATATTATCATTATGAAAGGAATATGAAGAAAATGGATATCTACTACCATTTGTACTGAATTAAAACAAGCAAGGCATCATCCAATGTTCTCATATTTGTTTCCTAAGCAAATACACTACACGACTGGCTACATATTTTACTCTTCCCAGAGGATTTGAGTCATACCACCCAAATCCAATCGACCACTGTTAACTTAAAATCGGTGCCATACAAGGTTAATGGAAGAGACGGATGTTGGTATGTATGCCCCTATAGCCATCCCGAGCAATTGCATGGAGTCAAATATTAATTAATCAATTAATACGATTAATTGGTTAATTAATTAATTATAGAATATTCTAATTAATCTACAAGTATTTTAATTAATGCAGTCTTTTAGTTTATCGATGGGTTTAGGAAACTCTGCTTCCTTTTATTTCCTATTTAAAGGGCATTGACGGCTGATATCTTTATAAGATATTGAGAGAGACTTTTCAATTTATGCTCACATATGTAAACTCTAGTTGTCACCATCTTCAAGAGAGAAAGGAGAGTACAACAGCACTAGCACATCATCATACAAAGACTACTTCTTCCTATCGGCTTATGAAACATGACGTGGAGTTCCAGTCCATCCGTGTGGACGAAGTAGAGAAGTAGATGCTGAGATGCCTGCGTTCAGAGGACGTCAATGACTGTCCATACGTGCTACAAACGACATACATCACCACACAGAAGGAGCACCTCAGATCTTCCCGCGATGCGTTCAGAGGATGGGAGAGAAGTATCGTTCATGTAAGCCAGGAGCATTGCACACTATTGTGCAGCAGGACATCGCCAGACTTGCTCTACGACAAGGTTATCCTATGAATATGTTGTTGTCTATGAGATCCTATTACGGGTTGTGTGGAAACATATTTTATTTTGTTGCTTCCACCGCGCATGTTTCCTTCCACAAAACCCAATAGTAGTATCAGAGCAACGTTGATCTATGATGTATTTGGATTCGTTTTGATATGATCAAATCATTGTATACTATTTTCTATGGTTCCTTACGATGTGAACTTAAAACTATTAATGTGCATATCTAAATCTAATTCCACATACGCCTCAGGCTTCTATTTTTGACGTTTTAGACGGGATCCCCGCACAGTGTTGCCCCTCTGTACCCCACAGAGTCTCCGTGGGGGTCGAAAATTATTTAATGGGAAATTTCCCGCATTAAAAGGAATAAAATTTTAATATGTATATATGTATATGTAGATATACCTATGATATCATACACGTCACCTTCAAAATTTGTTTTATGTGGTGAATGCATGCACGATTATGGCCTAGAATCCCCCTTTTGTGAATGTTGTGAATGAATATGGTTGTAAATGTTGTGGATATATTTGTTTTTAAATATTATGGATGTATAATGGTTGTGTGTGGATCATTTGTATAAAGTATTTGACTTGCATGCCGAGCCTCATCTCTTATTTCAAAGTGTAATTAATTCTTTCTCTTTATATTTGTACGCATATGATGCAATAGAGATATGATTAGTTTTAGTCTTTGTAAACTTGATGTAAGGAGGCCACTTGAAGATCCAACTCCTAGGAGCGTCCATGGAAAAGCAACCTGAAGATCTAATTCCAAGAAGCGACCTGAAGATCCAACTCCAAGGAGCATCCATGGAGAAGCAACTTGAAGTTCCAACCTCACGGAGCATCCATGAAGTTGTTCATCATAATGTTGATCCTTACAGGTTGATTCATAGGTGTTGTTGCATGAGATGCATAAGACCTTAGGTGGATCGTACTCCTTTGTGGATCTAAAGGATTACAATAGTATGGCCATAAACTATGTTTTTATGTTTTTGATTGCATATCTGTCGTTTGTGGTTGTGGATATAGTAGTATATGATATGTACTATAAGTATGTGGTGTTTGAATATGTATATGTATTAATAAAACCCCTTAATTAATAATATTAAGTTTTAGTTGCCTTCCATAAAACAACACATATGAAAAGCTTGATCAACTATGTGTGGGCACTCCTCCACGTGGTACATTGGCTATCTCATGGAAGTGTGACAGTGAGTGTGTGGGTCTACCTCCGCAGGGTGCACACTTATTGTGTTGTCTTATGGGTCGGACTTAACTAGGGAATCTTGATAGGATCAAGTACCTAGAGGCACACAGATCTATCATGGCAAGGAGTTGTGCATGATCATCTATCCAAGAGTTCCATATGATGTAATTGGAAAAAGTTGCCTACCTTGGTATTTGGTCTTTGACGCCGACGTTGGCTGGACATTGATCCGATTATTTTGGATCTTGGCTCACTAGAAGGTTGTACACTGCAATCTTCTGAGTTGATAGTGAGGGCTATCAATTTTAACAAAATAGTGAGAGTGTAATTAATTATAGGCCTAATTAATCTTATTTATCAAATCTATACAAGTTAAAATATTTTGGACTAAATGCAAACTTTTTCTTTTGTAGTAATCAAATGGTAAACAACACACACATTCTCATTGCAATTGGTCCTTGAGAAGGACAAACTTACCAGAATCAACTTTCAAAACTAATTTAGGACACTGAGAATTGTTCTCACACAGGAGTGTAAGCTCTATGTCCTTGAAACACCAGAGTCAGCAGAACCCACCTAAAATGTGCCCAAGACTGAAAATGATGCATACAAGAAGCACCTTGATGATGTCGTGGATGTCAAGTAATTGATGTTGTGCTCAATGAACTATGAGTTGCAAGAGCAGCATGAGAACATGAATGTCATGGAGATGGTAACACGTCTCAAGAACATGTATCAGCATCAAGCAAGACAAGATAGATATGATGCCTCTAAGACTTTGCTCAGAAGCAAGATGAAAGAGGGAGACTTAGTTGGCACCCATATACTCACTTTGATTGGGTACGTGGAAAGCCTATCCAAGATGGGATTTCCCCTAGGTCAAGAGTCGGCCACTGACGTGATTCTGCAATCGTTTCCTGAATCATATAGTCATTTTGTCATGAACTACAACATGAACAATCTTGACAAGCCATTGTTAGAATTGTTGGGCGTGTTGAGGACAGCTGAAGCACAAATGAAGAAAGACTTGCTCAAGTATGTGATGATGATTAGTAGGACAAAGGGAAAGTCAAAAGGCAAAGATAAGGCTAAGAAAGGTTCTAAAGTTGGGCATAAGCCAAAGTCATCCGTGCTCAAAGCTAAAGGTGGGATCTCCAAAGAAGGTAGATGTCACCATTGTCAGTAGGATGGACATTAGAAAAGAAATTGTCCTCTCTAACTGGAGGAACTGAGGAAGAAGAAGTAGGGGATAGAGATATCCACTTTAGGTATATACATTATTGAGATAAACTTAAATACTTCTTCATCATGGGTATTGGATACCGGATGTGGATCTCACATATGTTCAAATATGCATGATCTGATAAGAAGTAAGCCTTTATGAAAGGGTCAAGTCGAGCAGTGGGTCGCTAATAGAGCAAGAGTTGATGCCACTACAGTTGGAGTTATTAGTTTATCTTTACCTACGAGTCTTGTAGTAGAATTAGAGAATTGCTATTATGTACCTGCCATTAATAGAAATATTATTATTGTATCTTGTATGGACAAGAGTGGATTTGAATTTTACATTAAGAATGAAATGATTTCTATTTCTAAAGATGAGATCTTTTATGGAAATGACCCTATGTCTTATGGTATCTACTAATTAGAACTTGAGACTAGCATATACAATGTAAACACTAAAAGGCTAAAACATGACAACTAAAAAAACATACTTATGGCATTGTCGTCTTGGGCACATAAACGAGAAGCGCATATCTAGACTCCATAAGGATGGTTATCTAGAATCATTTGATTTTGAATCATTAGAGACATGTGAGGCTTGTTTATTAGGCAAGATGACCAAGACTCCTTTCATTGGACACAGTGAGAGAGCCAGTGATTTGCTAGGGCTCATACATATTGATGTATGTGGACCTTTTAGATCAAATCCTAGAGGAGTCTATCAATATTTCATTACCTTCATTGATGACCTCAGTAGGTATGGCTATGTATATCTTATGAAACACAAGTCAGAAACTCTTGAAATGTTCAAGACTTTCATGAATGAAGTAGAGAAGCAACTTGGTAAGAGTATTAAAGAACTTCATTTAGATCGAGGTGATGAATACTTAAGCCAAGAGTTTGAGGGCCTTTTGAGAGATCGTGGTATTATATCACAATGGACTCCACCTAGTACACCACATCATAGTGGTGTGTCAGAAAGAAGGAATCATACATTATTAGACATGGTACGATCAATGATGAGTTCAGGTGAACTTCCAATATCATAATGGGGATATACTCTTGAAACTGCATCATTTACACTTAAATCAGTTCAAAAGACACCATAGGAGATATGGAATGGGAATCATCCCAATTTATCTCTATTAAAGATTTGGGGATGTGAAGCTTATGTTAGGAAACAACTTCCTAAAAAGCTTGGACCCAAATATGAAAAATGTTATTTTGTTGGATACCCCAAGGAAACTCGGGGGTACTACTTCTACATACCAACTGACAACAAAGTGTTTGTTGCTAGGACTGTTGTATTTCTTGAAAAGGAATTTATTTCCAAAGAAATCAGTGGGTGGAATGTAGAGCTCAAAGAAGTTTGAGATCAACAAGAAAGCAGAGAACCCGAGGAGGTACATAAGGAACATGAAGACTCATAAACTATTGTGGAATTTCAAGTTCCAAATGTAATACAGAAACCTCATAGGTCTAGTAGGACACGACTTGAGCCTGAGAGAATTGAATTTCTCATGACTCAAGACAGTAATGAATTAGGCATAGTAGATGAGTCAACTTCCTATCTAGAAGCTACCAGAATTTGAGAAATGGCTCGAAGCCATGAGATCTAAGATGGAATTCGTGTACACCAACAAGGTATGGACCTTGGTGGATCCACCTAAAGGGGTAAAACTCATAGGGTGCAAGTGGGTCTTCAACAAGAAGACCGACATGGATGGAAATGTTCAAACCTATAAAGATAGATTGTTTGAAAAAGGATTCTGTCAAATTCAAGGTTTTGATTATGACGAGACCTTCTCACCAGTTGCCATGGTTAAATCCATCAAGATCATGCTTGCCATTGCAGCTTATCATGACTATGAGATTTGGTAGATGGATGCTAAAATGACATTCCTTAACGGGAATTTACTCAAGGATATGTATACGATACAACTTGAGGGTTTTATCAATCTGAAGGAAGTCAATAAAGTCTGTAAGATACAAAGGTCAATATATGGATTGAAGCAAGCATCTTGGAGCTGGAATCTACATTTTGACGAAGTAGTCAAAAAGTTTGACTTTAGTCAAAATGAAAAGTTAGTGGGAGCACAATCATATTTCTCATATTGTATGTGGATGACATACTATTGATGGGAAATGACATCCCTACTCTTTAGACAGTAAAAGGTTGGCTAGGGAAGACCTTTTCTATGAAGGATTTAGGTGAATCATCCTATATACTAGGAATCAAGATCTATAGAGATAGATCTAGAAGGCTTCTAGACCTAAGTCAGAGCACATACATTGATAAGGTGCTAAAGAGGTTTAGCATGGAGGGTTCTAAGAGATATAACTTGCACATGTCCCATGGGGTTACGATCTCTAAAGCCCAATGTCCTAGTTCATGTGATGAATGGGCGCGCATGAGTAAGATTCCATATGCATCAGCAATTGGATCTATCATGTACGTGATGCTACGTACTCGTCCTGATGTGTTGTATGCTTTGAGCATGACGAGCCAATATCAGTCAGATATAGGTGAAAGTCATTGGACAACCGTAAAGAACATCTTAAAGTACTTGATAAGGACTAAGGATCAATTCTTGGTATATGATGGTGAGGAAGAGATCCTGGTAAAGTGTTACACTGATGCTAGCTTCCAAACTGACAAAGATGACTATAGATCACAATTTGGATTTGTGTTTTTACTGAGTAATGGATCTGTGAGCTGGAAGAGTTCTAAGCAAGAGACGGTTGTAGATTCTACAATAGAGGATGAATATATTGCCGCATCTAATGCTGCAAAGGAAGATGTGTGGATCAAGAAGTTCATTTCTAAACTTGGAGTGGTTCCAAGCGCTAGTGATGCAATTGAGTTGTTTTGCGATAACAACAGAGCAATTGCACTGGCTAAAGAACTTAGATCGCACCAACATTCCAAACATATTATACGGTGGTTCCATCTCATACGAGAGATCATACAGCAAGGAGATGTGAAGATTTGTAGAGTACCTACACAAAGCAATGTGGTTGACCCGCTCACAAAAGCACTTTCACAACAGAAACATGACGGACATGTTGGATCACTTAGATTGAGATTCATGAGTGATTGGGTATAAGTGCAAGTGGGAATCTATTGGTATGTATGCCCATAGAGAGTATCATTTGATGATTGTAATGGGATACTATGTAAACCATTTGTAATACTATATTGATCATATCAATAAATGCAAGTTTCCAATCTATATGTTTGTGTTTTATATTGTGAGATGACCATAAAACTTATAGATGTCTACAGAATAATATACTCAACAAAATATGTCTTGAGGTTGATGACCTAAACAATGAGATCATATGTATGCTAAGAGTATGTATTCTTGTTTTGTTCCTAATTAGTTGTTATGATGGAAATATCCATAGACATCAATAACACATAAATTAGAATGTATGTTGGTTGATGGAAGAATCTCATTATCCATGATATGGAGATATCAAACCAAATACATATATATTTGTTAGAGAATAGTGTATAAGACAGACCCACCTTGAGAGTGACACATGGATACCATGATTGGTAGTTAGAGTCATATCTCATAGTGATGGTGGTGATTGTGGTTCTTAGACCTGAAGTCACTACACTTATCACATGTTGTTTGGTGTACCTTGACATCATCCATCGTGGTCCTAAATAAGGATTGCCATAAAGATGGTGTTTGGATGCATTGTGACACATGGGGATGGCTGTGAGTGATGTAGATGGAATTTGTCCTTCCTACGGGAGTTTGATATTTCAGCCACTTGATAAGAGAGATTGAGAAATCCATGGCCATGCTGATGTGAATCAATATGTGATATTGAGCTTACATATATCTTAGAAAATCTACTCTGGTTCAAGGAACATTGATTGAACGTTGAAGAGGATAACAGTTCCATGACTTGAGTTCAATCTGGATATCAGCAACAAAGGCACTATACAATCATTGTAACGCCAGTCATGAATGATATGTTAAGTTGTTCTCCTACTTCTCCAATTACCTAGGTGGAAATGAAGTCTTGCTAGATACCAATCATTACTTGTGAAATCATAATATGGTTATGGATATCACTGCCAACGTAATTTGGAGCCTACCGGGTCACACACATAGGATGTATTGGAATAGGAGTATAATTGTGGATTTGATTGAAATTGTTCTGAATCATGTTGATTACTAAGATGTTTATGTAATCCATTAGAATAATATTGGAATATATTAAAATGTTTGAGCTAATTAATTGGAGTGACCAGCTCTAAGTGCCAGTGGGAGTCTGTTGGTATGTATTCCCATAGAGCCATCCCGAGCAATCACACAGAGTCAAAATTAATTAATCAATTAATAAGATTAATGGGTGAATTAATTAATTCTAGAATATTCTAATTAATCCATGAGCATTTTAATTAATGCAGTTTTTCTATTTACCAATGGGTTTAGGAAACTTTGCTTCCTTTCATCTCCTATTTAAAGGGGCTTGACAGCTAATATCTTTACAAGATATTGAGAGAGGCTTTTCAGTTTACGCTCACGTACGTAAACCCTAGCCGTCACCATCCTTAGGAGATAAAGGAGAGCACCACAACACTAGCATGTCATCGCACAAAGACTGCCCCTTCATGTCGGTTTAGGAAGCATGATGTGGAGTTCTGGTCCATCTACGTGGACAAAGTAGAGACGCAGGCACTGAGATGTCTGTGTTTGGAGGACGTCAATGACCGTCCATACACGCTATAAGAGAAATACATCACCGAACAAAAGGAGCACCGCCAGATCTTCCCACGATGCTTTCGATGGACGGGAGAGAAGTATCATTTGTGTAAGCCAGGAGTGTTGCACACCATCTTGCAGTGGGACGTAACCAGACTTGCTCCCTGACAAGGTATATCCCGCGAACACTCTTTCTGAATACATTGTTGTCGATGAGATCCTATTGCGGGTTGCATGGAAACATATTTTGTTATGTTGATTCTGTCGTACATGTTTCCTTCCACAAAACCCAAAAATGGAATCCATGACCTCACCAATCCTCGTGGTCAGTACATGAGTACACCATAGAGACATATCAGTCAGCTACAACTAGTGACATATAGTCAAGCTGTGAAAATCGTAGCCCACCTTGGTACATGTCACGGTGCTAGTAAAACTGAGCTACGACCTGTATCTACACTCCTCCCAGGGTATGGCCCGCAACCAATCCTATGAAATCTCATAAGCATAATATTACTAAGCTACGGCCCGTAGCCGTACTCCTTCCAGGGTATGGCCCGCAGCCAATCATGTGAATGCATATACTCAACAGTATATGACTCCAAGCCTTCTCTAGGGAAGAGCCTGTTTCACCATCCAACAAGTACTGATGCTGAGACAAATCTATGACACATGGCGAAACTACGTGTATAAGGTTCCACTGGATTAGTTAACTCCATTAAGATATAAAGTCATAGCAAACCCTATCAAGATAAAAGTTTAAAATCATATAAGGTGTGACTTTCTCAGATCATCATCATGTATTGTTCGTATCATTACCATTTGTAACATCATCATCATCAAGGCCATATTCCATAGGATATCAATATTTCAACTCATCATTGGGAATATTATCTCAAACTACACATCAAGCCATTTCAGGTCATAGGACCCATTCACATTATCCCCATTGAGAAAATGCCTCAATATGCCTTATGGAAGCTCATTCAACCTGTATCATATCATAATTACCATAGCTTTCACTTAGCTATGCATATCAACTTGCAACACCTGCACAGTTAGGAATTCATAACAATAGAGATACACATTATATTATCATAACCATTCCATAGAAGGGAAACAAGCAAGTTGCATTGTATATTATTAGGGTCAAACTAAGTTTAGCTTCCAACCCCCAAACTCATTCCTCCCATTATATTGAAGTACACTCATTTTAAGGATTAAATGATATCTCAAACAACACATTACATGGCATGTTCATTGCTCATACAAGTACATTGTCAAGTATCCAAGCATGCCCTAAAACCATCCTTACCACCATGTGTCGGCTACTCAACGATGTTGTGTCTCGATATGTCCTCAACTTAGGGTGTCAATTTAACACTGACCTGTTGTGTTGGCTTAACACCTTCATGGGGTGTCAACCTATCATCATCATGTTGTATCAACCTAACACTATCAAGGGATGTCGAATACCCATTACTAGGATGTCTCCGTCTAACACCACCAAGGTGTGTCATCTTAGCAGCATCACAAGATACTAGTTTAACATCAACTTAGGGCATCATATTAGCATCAATCTATGGTGTTGATTCATTACTATCCAAGTGTCTCAGCCTATCATCAACACAGGGTTTGGGCCCAACATTCATAGGGGTTAACAGTCTATCCATCATGTGATGTGTCAGCCTATCAGTATCGGGGTGTGACGGTTCTATCACCCCGACAGGGTATCAGCCTATTGTTAACACAAGGTGTGTCGACTATTGACCAACATGTATTGCAACTTATGCATCCATCTGATATTACAACTAAGATGAGGGTATCAGGCATAAGCCTTCACGGGTTGCATTCTATCACTAAGGTATCGACTGGTCTCAACATGGTATATTGGTTCTTTAGAAACATAGGTGTAAAGATAGCTACCTATTATAGGCCGTTCCTAAGGTATCTCTAGTGTATCAGCTACTGGCCATCATGAGTTACAACCTAGGTTAAGCTGACAATCTAAAAGCCATCTAGGGTGTCGGTTCCATACCAGCAAGTGCATTGACCACCAACATCACAAGTCTTACTAAGGCTAGGTGCAAGCCGTCACATGTTACTTCTTATAATAGGGCATTGGCTGTAAGCCATTATGAATTATAACCATGGCTAGGTGTGGGTGTCAGGCACAACACTTCATGGCTAAAGTTGTCACTAACATGACCAAGGTCGAAATAGAGAAAAACAAAGTCTGAGACAGTATAGGGCCTCGTCGTTATCATGGTAAAAGCTCTACGATTTAGGTACTTAAACTTCATTCAAGAAAGTACCACGTTCAAGAGTAAAATACCATAATTCTCATACCCCAAAACATCAAGTTAAGATCAGTATTAAGTTCTAGCATATAGGAGAATGACTTTAGAGAAGAAACAAATTCATGCATAAGCAAAGACTGTAATAATAGAGAGGCTAAGAGTGATATAACCCGCCTTGGAGAAATCTTCCACCAAAGATGCAAGCTCCAAGGTCAAAGATCCTTGCACCGGTCCAAAGGTTGAAAATGATTCACCAAAGATCCCAAACTTGGTCACAACAACACCTCCAAGAGAAAATAAGACACCAAGATTAAAAAGAAGAAGAAAGGCAACTCTATCCGATCCAAAGAAGAAGAAGAAATAAAAGGATGAGAAAAAATCATCCTACATGCCTCAAAAACAAACTTCATATCAAGGCATGTTCCATGGCCGAGAGAGAGGAGGGGGATGGAGAAGAGATACCAAGGAGGTCGTCATAAAGGAAACATAACTCACCAAGGTATGAAGATGTACAACAACCACCACGAGCTAAGGATTCAGTCACCAAGCTTCCAATGTGTTCCTTCTAGCTCCTCAAGCTCCAAGATCGTCCACCAAGAAGGGGGAAACAAGAATGACCGAAAGGATTATGTAAAGAGTGCTACCCAAAAGGGGATCCACTCAAAATGATATAATACAAGAGTCATGTAATAATAAAGCAACAGAAACAAAACTATTACAAAGTTACAAGGTGTATCATTATACAATTGTTCCTCACCACAAAAGGTGATTTTACAAAAACTTGAACTAGGTACAATTAAAGCCGACAACAGAGGGTAACCTAACTATTACAAGCTATCCTTAGTTCTAAGCCGTGTAGATGATCTTCTTGAGCCGTTGTCCTATAATGTACCTATACCTGGGTGGAAAGGAACATCACTCAGAACATAGGAAACAATATAGAGTTTAGCAAAGGCTGGGTATGTACATGTATAAAATGTTTTGAGCATTATGGTGTGTTATAAGTATAAAAGAGATGTTCCCACAAGAGGAGGGGGCTAACTACAATTAGGTATATTCAAGAGGAATATAACAAAAGAAATGAGGCATATTAAATTCAGATTACAAGCATGATAGTAAAAAGTGTCTTGCCATATCATTCAACCACATATTCACATTATAACAACAAATGTTTGCATGCATAACAATGTAGATTAAATATACCTAAAACAGGGCCATAGCACTATAGGATCATGGACTAAAAGAAATAAGGGTGGGAACGCACACCCCGGGCGGAATACGCACGCCCTATATAAGTATGGTTGTACATAAGTACCACTATTCTAGATATTCTAGTCAAACATGCAGCATGCAATAATAGAGTGGCAAGACTATCATTTTGGTCAATTTCAAATAAGAAGGCAACCATAGCAGGAGGGGTCCAAGAACCCATTGTAAACAAGCTATCACAACAACCAAATAAATACAATGGATTGAGAGCAGGAAAAATATAAATGTCCAAGCAAATGGACATCCAAGTAGAATAACGATTCAGGAGATGCCTCATTAAATAAATGTAGGTTCAGTCAAATAATTCCCAAAATAAAATAGAGGATGTACATACCTTATATTCGTGACTAACCCTATTTCTAGGGGTGAAATTCACCATTCAAATGTCTCCAAGGTTTGTTGATGAATGAGCTACACAGTAGAATAATATTTGTCACTATTTGGCTTGTAATCCAAAGTTATTCAATTCATGTTATTTAAATTTTCTATATAGGTCTATTGTTCCATTTCTGTTAGCATCACAGTTCCTTATATTTCCATCTAGGTCATATTGTGATCAAGGTTACATATCTAGGTATATGATCATCTTCTACTGATTAGATCCTCAATTGTCATTCTATATGTAAGACAATATAGTTCTATTTAGATAGTAAGATTGAAGATTTATATTGTAAGATATATATATTAAATGTGAAAGAACCCTTAATAGGAAAATCTAGGGTTTAAATCTAACATAACTTATTATATACTAGTTACACACTTAAATTTATATCTTAGTTGTGCACACAGATACAAATATGTATCAAATTATTATATGGAGGTAGATTATCTTCTAGTCTACACTAACATGTACCCTACCCTCATCCATTTGAATGAATATGTATACATAAGTACTTTCATTCATATGATTTCTCTCTTTTAAACCATCAAATTCAAGGTAGGCCATTTCTCACTAGATACAACCTTGTATCCTTATCATGATATTGATCATCATTAAATGTATACATATACACCTAGGGTTTTTAATGATAAAGAACAATAATGTTGGCACCTAGGACATGTTCAATATCTAGTACTTATTTTCAAATCTTGCTATATATACTATAATGAATATATTTACATGTGTACAATTACTCCAAGTTAAATTGTCAAATAGTTTTGCTAAGTTTCGTATCTAAGTTCATCTTCACCTCTAGAAGTTCTTATACTATTTGTTTAATGAATGAAAAGGCATTAGGGTAAAGATTAATCATACCATGTCATGGAGGTGGACCTGTCTTGGTGTTTCCAGCATTCAAACCAAATCTCATCCCAAGTTGATGGGTCGAGGAAGGAGCATTTGCAGACGCCCTCTATTTGCAGATCAGGAGGAAGAGTCATGGCTACTAGATTTAGCAGTGGTCACGGTTGGGTGTAAGTGATGCCCTACAACGGTTAGCATAGATGGTGGAAATGCTCTATGGCCCTGGTAGCTGGGCACAAGGCGAGATGGGAGATGGGAGTGGAAGGAACAATGGAAGAGGGCAAAAGCTGAAGAAATAGTGTCAACACTTTCCCGAAATTAGAAGTGGCTTGCACAATGTGGGAGACTGGTGAAGGAAGGGTGGATGTGTCGACAGTGTTGAGGGAGATTATGGCACCGCAGGGCTAAAGGAGGCGGTGTCCCATCTACCAATAGGAGAAATGTCGATGAAGAGGAGCAGGCGTCACTGGTGTGGGTGCTAGTAGGACTCCACCATCCACTATAGAAGGCAGCGGTCTCTATGTAGGTGGTGATTTACAGATTCATTGGCGCCTTTCAAAATAGGTTGTCGTGGATGGGTACATGGATGAGGACAAAGGTGGAGAAGTGGAGGCAGTGGCAACCTCACAGTTTGGATGTTGCAGTGGTGGTGATCGAGTTCTGGAGGTAGACGATTGGATTTCAACCTGAAGTGACGGTGGCAGATGCGGGAGGGCGTCGAGGAGACCTTGACGCAGGTGAGGCCAATGCCAATATTGTGGGAGGGAGTTTATGCACCACTACGTCTGAAGGAAATGATGGCTTTGTGGCTGGTTGATGGACCAAGATGTCGGCGGCGGATTTGCAATGGAAGGGAGGAGGAGGGGCGTTAGGAGGAAATTAGGCGGGCTTGGAGGTTGTTACTGAGTTTGCACTCCGTAGCAGTTGGGCGGCACCCGGGTTGGTGGTTGTAGAGATGAGGGCAGCATCACCGTCGATGCAGCAGCCTCTGTTGGCCTCGTGGTTGCAGGCGGCGGTTTGGTTACTGGGTCCATGCTGCTGAAGGTATGACGGCGGTGAGCAATGGCTTAGGAGAGAACGAGAGTACAGAGGAAGGGAGAGAAGAAGAAGAGGACATGAAGGGGAGCCAGCCACTGGTCGTGAGATGCTCAGCACCGCCTAGTGGCGCACGATGCTGCTTGGCGTTGGTTGGCACTGATATGGAGAGGAGGACAGAGAGAGAAACAAAATGGAAGATGAGGTAATCGGCGGTGAAGATCTAATTCAACAGACTGAGAGGGAAGAGTAATAGTAGGAAGCGAGGAAGTAGGAGAGAAGAATAAGGGGAGGCAGAGAAGAAGAACGGGCATGCGACCGTTTGCGATCCGCACGAGAGGGAGGCATTGATCGCGTCAAAGGGAGGGGGAAGGTCCGCGTTACATGGACAAAGGAAGACGGTGGCATTTTAATGTAATTATAATTAATACAAGGGTGTATACTAAGTTAGGAATTCAAACTAGTAATTGGTTGGGCAATTGAAGTCCGATTGATACCAAAATTGATAAGTAGACCAATTAACATGTGAGAAATACAATGGTGCCATCAATTTCACATTTTGAAGATGTTTAGTTAAAAGATTTCATTACTTGTATATCATACATACATTTAATGTATTTACTCATTTTAACACTTATTACACTTTAATTTGATTTAATATTTTAGGATGTCAAATTGGAGTCAAGCATGGTATTTGGTATATGTGTTCCTTAAGTCTTGTTATTGAGTGTATTACGATTATTTTACCTTGCATACCAAATACTAAGGGTATTTATATATCCCTAACACCAATTATTCTTAAAGTGCTTTATATTGTCAGAAATATACGATATGTTAAGATAATGGAATATGACCTTAGAATAAGAGAGATTTAATACATATGTCTGGATTCGAGTATGTTACAACACTCCACCCCTTAAAATGGATTTCATCCTCGAAATCCATCCACTTGTGGTATGGTAAATTGAGTTATAAACGTAACCAAGTTATACATTTCTAGTATACTTAATGTAGGGGGTCATATCATACTATTCATATCACACTTATGGTCTACTCTTAAGGTGAAGCCATATGTCTCCATATGTCATGCATCCATTAATCTAATTATGTTAGATGTTGGGCTAGAAAAGTTACAACAAGACCTTGGATTTGTTAACCAGTTTGTATCAATTAAGGCTACCCACAGTGTTATCATAGTTTCTCCATTCTTTGATCATGGTCCACATCATTTCCCTTATCATCATTATCATCATCATGATCATCAACATCTCATCATCATCAACAACAACAACATCATCATCTACTCATCATCATCGTCGTCATCGTCATCATCATCATCATCATCATCATCATCATCTAGAGGGGCAAAAAGGGTGAATCTAGGTCTTACATATCCAAAGCTTCTTTGTACTCTCCACACCACACTTAGTCCTAGGGTATCGGGTCGATCATTCCAGTCAAGTGCTTCTTCATTGAAGGATTTCTCTACAATTCAAACTTTCTTGCGGTGGTGACTTGGTTCGAAAACCATTGATAAAATCTAGAAAACTTTTCTTTTGTATATATAAATTATATTGAAAATAAGTTTGACGATGAAAATCTTGCGATGAAAAATCCAAAATTGGCGCCAAAAATTGACCCGAGAACCAAGTCAACCACTTTCCAATATACTACACACTTGGTGTTACACTACCATCAATTCATTCTAATAGAAGAGTCTATTCGCTAATACAAATTAAAGGGCATGCTAACATATCCTAACCTACGACATAGAAGGAGGGAAATGTTTTACTATTACACATTGTCTACTTCCACCAGACCTATTAGAACACACTGTACATTATTCTTCACTTTACCCTTATCATGATCTACACATCTTCATTCCACAAAAGGGTCAAATCTATGGACACCTAAAAGGGCATACACCTACATATCCAATACTTAAGCATAAGAGGAGGAAGGGTCTTTTATTATGCACTGTCAACTTCTATTAAACCTTAATAAGATAGGACATTAGAATTCCCCATGTCACCCTTAAATATGATTCACACTGCCTCATCTCGAGACCTAAGGAAGTCATAAGACTATCCAGTGTTATGGGGAGAGAAATAGGGGTTACATATCACTATCTGGTTTACATCTATAATTCTTCACATATAAAGGTACCCTACATAGTCAAGCTACTCATATTAATCACCACACTAAACAAGTATACTATTGGAGATGAGAAGGGTGAATACTATCGATATCTATCAAAACTTATAGCTTTCTACAACTAATTCTCATGTATGAGGTGTAACAATCTCAATGAAGATGGTACCCAACTCTTAGATGAATTTAGGTTGAACTATGTGAACTATCCTCCCATAAGGTTGGGAAATAGAATCTAATGACCACAATTATAACCCCCATGTAGGGAAATTATGTACTCCATAAAGGGTGTAGAACTAACTAGGGTTCCCAAAAATTGAGTCTTGACCACACGTGGTTTGGGGAGTGGAAATCACCAAATTAGATAGGGATTGAAGCCCTATTTGGTATGCCACTACTCAAGATTAGGTATGTCAACTATATGTAAAGGGTCACCTATGTACCTAATGAAGGAACAATATAGGATAACTTGAAATAGTCAAGTTACCGACTGCTTTGGCTCTGATACCATTCTGTAAAGAGTGGTACGCAAAAGGAGATCCACTCAAAATGATATAATACAAGAGCCATGTAATAATAAAGCAGCGGAAAAAAAACTATTACAAAGTTACAAGGTGTATCATTATACAATTGTTCCTCACCACAAAAGGTGATTTTACAAAAACTTGAACTAGGTACAACTAAAGCCGACAACATAGGGTAACCTAACTATTGCAAGCTATCCTTAATTTCAAGTCGTGTAGATGATCTTGTTGAGCCATTGTCCTATAATGTACCTATACCTGGGTGGAAAGGAACATCACCCAGAACATAGGAAATAATATAGAGGTCAGCAAAGGCTGAGTATGTACATATATAAAACACTTTGAGCATTATGGTGTGTTATAAGTATAAAAGAGATGTTCCCACAAGAGGAGGGGGCTAACTGCAATTAGGTATATTCAAGAGGAATATAACAAAAGAAATGAGGCATATTAAATTCAGATTACAAGCATGATAGTAAAAAGTGTATTGCCATATCAGTCAACCACAGATTCACATTTTAACAACAAATGTTTGCATGCATAACAATGTAGACTAAATATACCTAAAATAGGGTCATAACACCATAGGATCATGGCCTAAAAGAAATAAGGGTGGAAACGCACACCCCGAGCGGAATACGCACACCCTATATAAGTATGGTTGTACATAAGTACCACTATTCTAGATATTTTAGTCAAACATGCAGCATGCAATAATAGAGTGGCAAGACTATTATTTTGGTCAATTTCAAATAAGAAGGTAACCATAGCAGGAGGGGTCCAAGAACCCATTGTAAACAAGCTATCACAACAACCAAATAAATACAATGGATTGAGAGCAGGAAAAATATATATGTCCAAGCAAATGGACCTCCAAGTAGAATAACGATTCAGGAGATGCCTCATTAAATAAATGTAGGTTCAGTCAAATAATGCCCAAAAATAAAATAGAGGATGTACATACCTTATATTCGCGACTAACCCTATTTCTAGGGGTGAAATTCGCCATTCAAATGTCTCCAAGGTTTGTTGATGAATGAGCTACACAGTAGAATAATATTTGTCACTATTTGGCTTGTAATCCAAAGTTGTTCAATTCATGTTATTTAAATTTTCTATATAGGTCTATTGTTCCATTTCTGTTAGCATCACAGTTCCTTATATGTCCATCTAGGTCATATTGTGATCAAGGTTACATATCTAGGTATATGATCATCTTCTACCGATTAGATCCCCAATTGTCATTCTCTCTGTAAGACAATATAGTTCTATTTAGATTGTAATATTGAAGATTTATATTGTAAGATATATATATTAAATGTGGAAAACCCTTAATAGGAAAATCTAGGGTTTAAATCTAACATAACTTATTATATACTAGTTACACACTTAAATTTATATCTCAGTTGTGCACACAGATACAAATATGTATCAAATGATTATATGGAGGTAGATTATCTTCTAGTCTACACTAACATGTACCCTACCCTCATCCATTTGAATGCATATGTATACATAAGTACTTTCATTCAAATGATTTCTCTCTTTTAAACCATCGAATTCAAGGTAGGCCATTTCTCAGTAGATACAACCTTATACCCTTATCATGATATTGATCATCATTAAATGTATACATATACACCTAGGGTTTTTAATGATAAAGAACAATAATGTTGGCACATAGGACATGTTCAATATCTAGTACTTATTTTCAAATCTTTCTATATATACTATAATGAATATATTTACATGTGTACAATTACTCCAAGTTAAATTGTCAAATAGTTTTTCTAAGTTTCGTATCTAAGTTCATCTTCACCTCTTGAAGTTCTTAGACTATTTGTTCAATGAATGAAAAGGCAGTAGGGTAAAGATTAATCATACCATGTCATGGAGGTGGACCCGTCTTATTGTTTCCAACATTCAAACCAAATCTCATCCCAAGTTGATGGCTCGAGGAAGGAGTGTTTGCAGACCCCCTCTATTTGCAGATCAGGAGGAAGAGTTGTGGCTATTGGATTCGGCAGTGGTCACAGTTAGGTGCAAGTGACGCCCTACGACTGTCAGCATAGATGGTGGCAATGCACTATGGCCCTGGTAGTTGGGCACAAGGCGGGACGGGAGATGGGAGTGGAAGGAACAATGGAAGAGGGAAAAAGATGAAGAAACAATGTTGACACTTTCCCAAAACTGGCAGCGTCTTGCACAATGTGGGAGACTGGTGAAGGAATGGTGCGGGTGTCGATAGTGTTGAGGGAGATTATGGCACCGTAGGGCTAAAGGAGGTGGTGGCCCATATGCCAATAGGAGAAATGCCGATGAAGAGGAGCAGGCATCACTGGTGTGGGTGCTAGTAGGACTCCGCCATCCACTACAGAAGGTGGCGGTCTCTGTGAAGGTGGTGATTTACAGATCCATTGGCACCTTTCAAAATAGGTTGTCGTGGATGGGTACATGGATGAGGACGAAGGTGGAGAAGCGGAGGCAGTGGCAACCTCGCAGTTTGGATGTTGCAGTGGTGGTGATCGATTTTTGGAGGTAGACAATTGGATTTCAACCTGGAGTGACAGTGACAGATGCGGGAGAGCATCGAGGAGACCTTGATGCAGGTGAGGCCAATTTCAATAGTGCGGGAGGACATTTATGCACCACTGTGTCTGAAGGAAATGATGTCTTTATGGCTGGTTGATGGACCAAGATGTCAGCGGCGGATTTGCAATGGCAGGGAGGAGGAGGGGTGCCAGGCGGCAATTAGGCGGGCTTGGAGGTTGTTACCGAGTCTGCACTCTGTAGCAGATGGGCGGCACCCGGGTTGGTGGTTGTAGAGATGAGGGAAGCATCACCGCCGATGCAGCAGCCTCCATTGGCCTCGTGGTTGCAGGCGGCCGTTTGGTTACTGGGCGCATGCTGCTGAAGGTATGACGGTGGTGAACAATGGCTTAGGAGAGAACGAGAGTGCAGAGAAAGGGAGAGAAGAAGAAGAGGACATGAAGGGGAGCCAACCACTGGTCGGGAGATGATCAGCACCGCCTGGCGGCGCACGATGCTGCTTGGCGTTGGTTGGCGCTGATATGGAGAGGAGGACAGAGAGAGAAACAAAATAGAAGATGAGGTAATCGGAGGTGAAGATCTAATTCAACGGATTGAGAGGGAAGAGCAATAGTAGGAGGCGAGGAAGTAGGAGAGAAGAATAAGGGGAGGCAGAGAAGAAGAATGGGCATGCGGCCGTTCGCGATCCGCACGAGAGGGAGGCATTGATCGCGTCAAAGGGAGGGGGAAGGTCCGCGTTACATGGATAAAGGAAGACGGTGGCATTTTAATGTAATTATAATTAATACAAGGGTGTATACTAAGTTAGGAATTCAAACTAGTAATTGGTTAGGCAATTGAAGTCCGATTGATACCAAAATTGATAAGTAGACCAATTAACATGTGAGAAATACAATGGTGCCACCAATTTTACATTTTGAAGATGTTTAATTAAAAGATTTCATTACTTGTATATCATACATACATTTAATGTATTTATTCATTTTAACACTTATTACACTTTAATTTGATTTATTTCATCTTATACCCCTAAGAATATTTTAGGATGTCAAATTGGAGTCAAGCATGGTATTTAGTATATGTGTTCCTTAAGTCTTGTTATTGAGTGTATTATGATTATTTTAGCTTGCATACCAAATACTAAGGGTATTTATATATCCCTAACACCAATTATTCTTAAAGTGCTTTGTATTGTCAGAAATATACGATATGTTAAGATAATGGAATAGGACCTTAGAATAAGAGAGATTTAATACATATGTATGGATTCGAGTATGTTACAGATTACAAGGGTGAAGAGGAAATGAGCTATATACTTGTGGGATGAGAGAGGGAGCAAAGGTGAGGTGTCATCTCCTTAAGACATCTAGGGGACACTTGTCCATGCAAAAGGTCCACATGCAACCACTCTTGCTTAACATGCAAGAGTGGTGATGCACTCTATGTGGAAGTCTCAGCCTCTTGTCCACTTACCAAGGGTGTGGCCCATGGCAATACCCCAATCACATTCCAAGGTTAAGGCATATATAACCCATAAAAGCCTTAAACATTACAAAGGATGCCACTACTCATCTAAGGTGCAAACAAGGTGCCCACTCCTCTATCTCTCTCCTCTAGATGAGGTCAAGAGATGCAAGGTTCACTCTAGTGGTGACAAATTGAACATTAGCCCCCTCTATTGGATAAATTGCAATCCACACCAAAACTATTATACAAAGCACAAACATCATCCAAATATGCTTCAAACTTGGAGTTTACTTTCTCCAAAATCCTTAATTTATCTCAAAAGAGTAAAGAAGGATACTTAAACATATGATTAAGCCAAAACAAATAAGGTTACCCCAAAAACTTGGGTCGGGGTTCTTACAATAGAGATCATGTGGGGCTAATCCCCTTGTTTCTTAGGACTTGGGAGTAGCCCGATTATGCGTTGCAATTGATTTCCATGAGTTAATATAGTCAATTCTTTTAATTCTGAACTTGAATCTTTGATTCATTAATGCATTACCTATGTTCGATCACCATAGTTAATTACTCAGACCGTTAATTGCTTTAGGAGAGGGATTAAGGGTTGGAAAGGTAGTAGATTTACATAGCCCATATCATGCCTCGGGAGAGGGCTTACGACTATGAAGAGTATAACCCATAGGGTTCATTAATGCACCTAGATAATGTTGGTATGTATGCCCTGACAACCAATCATGGGATGATTGGTGGGATACATTAAGATTGATTTGACAAACATCAAAGGCAAGCTTCCAATTCTTTCTGGTTCAGTCATATGAGATAGTGATAGAATAGATCGAATGTCTAGAGAATGACAATACTCAATGACGTATGCTTTCAGGTTAAGGACCTGAACGATGAGATCATACGGATGCTAAGAGTTTGTACATTCTTATTATGTCCCTAGTCGAATGTCATTGTGGAAGGTAGATAGACAGTAATGACACACAAGACTAGATTGTAGTGTTGGTTGATGACAGAATCTCATTAGTCATGATATAGAGATATCAAACCAAACACATAGGTACTTGTTAGAGAATAAGTGTACCAGACAGACCCATCGTGAGTTTGACACATGGAACCCATGACATGGTAGTCACAGTCAGTACTCACAGTGATGGTGGTGAGTGTGATTCTTTGACCTGAAATCACTACACTCAACACATGTCGTTGGGCACACTTTGACATCATCAAACGCAGTCCTGAAACATGGGTTGTTATAATGGTGATGATTGTGTGGCTTTGACACATGGGGCTTTTGAGGGGTGAGTGATAGATATGGGATTTGCCCCTCCTGAGGGAGTTTGATATCCATGGCCTTTTGATGAGTAGGATTGAGAAAGACATGCACACATGTGTGAATCAGTATGTGATATTGATGTCATACATATCTTCCAATCTACTCTGAGATCAAGAAAGTGAATGAACGTTGACAGGATGACTATTCCATGCCTCGAGTTCATTTGGGATATCAGTGACAAAGGAATTATACATTCACTGTAACACCATTCACGGATTGTAGGATTGAAACTTGTTCTCCAACTTTCTATTTCACTTGGGTAGCACTGATGTGTGACTAGGCATCACTTTTTTCTTGTGAAGTCATAAGTGTTATGGACTTTCACTGCCAACATGAAATGGACCTGCAGGGTCACACACATAGGATTTAACCTGGAAGAGGAGTTTTGTCCACAAACAATGTTTAGATTGATTACTAAAGGAGTTTAGTAGTTCAATTAAACACTCAATCAATTGATAGCTCAATATCATAATGTTCAAGGTGTTGGACACATTGATTAGAGTATCAGATTGACTGAAACTGAAATTGACTGTGTCTGCACAATCTGCACTCCCAACCGATCGGCTCATGTGATGAATCGATCGACTGAGCTTGGTGAACCGATCGGCTCAAGTGGTGAGTCGATCGGCTCATGGACAGGGTGAAACGATTGCTTCAAGTGTTGAAACGATCGATTCAACTGGTGCAACCGAGCAAGTTGGGAAAGTAGGATTGGTGAGAAATTTCTTTTCATTTCACTTGCCCAATTTGATTGGAACAAGGATTGGTATTTGATACCAATTAGAAACAAAAGATGGAAAGTCAATCGAGAACTGACCAGGACCACGAACCGACCGGTTCAGAAGTGAACCGACCGTTTGAGGTGTCCCAACCGATCGGTTGAGGTGTCAACCGACTGGCTCAGGTCCCCAACTGACCATTTCAGAAATGAAACGATCGGTTCAGGTTGCGCAGTTGGTTATTTTTGTGGAAAATCTCGAACCCTTCTACTCCTGCTTTCGTCCCACATTGCCCAGGATAGAGAACCATGTCCCATGACCCTACTATATATAGGGGTATTGGGGGCTTTTCAAAGTACAACACAGTGCAACCAGTTGCTCTGTAAAGTTGTCACTCTCTCTAGTTTTGGTAACCGAGAGAGCTCGAGCAAGTGCTACCCGATAAGGGAGGCACAATAAGGGAAAGACAACTGTAGAAAGTGACTGGTGGCAGGAGAGTGTGTCAGTGACTAGTACGTTGAGTACGCTGACAGGAAGGTGCAACTCCTTCCAATTCCTTATGGGACAAGGAGATTGGAGTTCCAGGTGGTCTGTGTAGACTACTTCAGAGGCGGGAGATTTCTGCCGCTCGAAGGACAGTTGTCAATCCCGACAGTCCCGGTGAGACCAGGAGTTGTCAGTCCTGGTGCGACCAGGAGCTGCACAGACACCGTCCAAGACCGGAGGTGAAGACCGCGCAAGCCGCGAGGTATTGTCGTCGAGCAAGCCTCGGGATAAGGTATGATTCCAAAAACCATCATTTCCTATTGTATAGACGTTGACGCGTTTCCTTGTTCTGGGTTTGGGGAGGAGAAAATTTTTGTTTCCGCTGCCTTCTCTGCCTCCCCTAAAACCCAACAGATAATTCCTAAATTGCTACAGGAGTGGGATTGTTTTAGTATAGGTAGTGTATTACGTTGTTGGAGCAGGTAATACTCATTATAGGTCCTTAGTCTAGGGTTTAAGAGGGAATTCTTATTAATGAAATGGAATTAATTGCAATGTACACCATGGTGAAACTATAATCTTAAGAAATCCATCCAATATGTGATCACAATCCACTTAATTTAGTTTTCAATTCTTAGAATTAGTTTTAATCAAACAACAAATCACTTTTTCCTTAGGCCTAGCTGATTAGGTTACAATTAGTAGTAGTTTCTGGATTAGCAATTCCCTGAGTTCGACAGTTGGGACTCGTAGGCCTATATTACTCGATGCGTACACTTGCATTTTGCATGCATTGTTTGGACATGTCAAGTTCTTGGCATTGTTGCCAGGGAAACTACAAGTCCAACACTACGAATGTTGTGACTGTCCACTCTAGGCTATATATATTTTTACTATTACCTATTTTTCTTTGTGTTTAAACTGAAGGATTTTTTATCTATAGTCTAATTCACTAGTGCTTATTCTCACTCACTATAATACCTTTTCAGGTACTAGTGCATGGTTCTGACCAGAACCATCAACTATGAGGAATCAACTCCACATGGTATTGGCCCAGAAGAACTTCATTGCAGGGTAAGAGAATATGGGAGTATAATAAAAATATTTCTCCATACTCCACTACCACTAGAAGAATAAGAAATGGCAGGGAGAGTAGATCCTAATACTGAAGAGCATGTTGGGGCCGAGCTTGAAGAACATATTGTCTGGAAAAAGATCAAGGCCTCATCAGCCACAACACAATTAGGGTTGATTAAAAGGAAAGCAATCGTGTGGGCAGCTACAAGATAGAACCCAGACTTGTGGCATTTATTAAATCCTAATCATTTCATGGCAACACTAATGAGTACCTAATGGTACACTTCAATTATTTTGTGGAGAGTTGTGATATGTTGAAGATTTGTGGGGTCCCAACCTCAGTTATTTATCTGAAGATTTTTTTCCTACACATTGTTAGATAAGGCAAAAGCATGGTTTCTCAGTCTTCCTTCTAAATCCATAGAGACATGGGATGAGACGATAGATGGTTTCTTTGAGAGGTACTTCCCACCATAGTAAACACAGGACTTGGTCGGGAAAATCTACAATTTCAAAAAACAAGCTGAGGAGACCTACTCAAAAGCTTGGGAAAGATACTTGAACATGCTAAAAAGATTCCCCATCACGGGATTCATCTTTATGGATAGGCAAAAATATTTTACTATGGGCCGCACAATAAAGCAAGAACTACTCTTTATAGCACAGGAGCATGTTTCTTCCTAAACAATAAGGATACAAAGTATCACAAGATATTAAAAAGTATGGAAGAGAACCGATCTTAGGTAGAAGAGTGTGACTCTCCAACAATTGTCAAAAGTGTTTTGGAATCTAATGAGATCACCATGTTGAAGGAGAAGATGGACACCCTCACAAGGAGAATTGACTAGAAATCTAGAACCTCTTCTGTAGGTGAAGAGGAAGAGTGCATACATATGAGGTAGCAAAACAACCAATGTAGAAATGACTATGCATGGAGGAAGGATCCCAAGTTTTCAATGGAAGGATCCTAATAATTTTCAGCAAGATCTGTCACAGGTGAAACAACCCAAACAACAACAAGGAAACATGTCTCAGTAGTACTAGAAGGATATGGTCCTAGAAAGATGGACCAGATAGAGGATATATTGGGTAGGTTGGTGAATCAAAATGAGGCACTTATGGACTAAATGAAGAGAGAGCAGTAGAATCAAGGGGCACAAATCTACATCATAGAAAATTAGATTTCTCAACTAGTAGCAGAAGTGGCATCCCTTAAGAAGCTAGCCAATAAGAATTTCTAGGGAACATAGATATTCTATCCGGAAATCAACAGTGAAAGAACTGCTTCTTCGCAATGGTAAAGTGTTGATGAAAAATCAAAAGGTTACTCCTGAGAAAAACACCACCACAACCGATATATGGGAGGTGACAGAGACAATTCCTCTAGAGAAACCACAGGATACAACACCGTAAGAGGGGATCCTAGAAGAAGAGTCAACTTAGCATAAGGAGTATAAGAAGGAGTCCTACATTCCACCCCATAAATGCAAGATTGTGACTCCAATACCATTTCCTAATAGCTTAAAGGCCAAAAAGGTTGATCAACAGTTCAAGAAGTTTCTAGAAACATTTTAAAAACTCCAGATTAACCTACTACTAGTAGATGCTATTGAAAAAATTCCTTTCTATGCCAAGTTCTTGAAGGATATTATCAGTAAGAAGAGGAAGATAGATGATTTTGATGTTGTTGTCTTAAAGGAGGAATTCAGCACACAAATACAAAGAAAATTGCCACAAAAGAGACATGTTCTAGGGTGTTTCAACATACCATGTTACATTATCAGGGGGTCAAATTTGGAGAGGCACTTTGTGATTCTGGGGCAAGCATAAATCTGATGTCATCGACTACATTTAAGAAATTGGGACTCAAAGAATCTAGGAAGACTAACATGACCATTCAGCTGGCAGACAACTCTGTGGTGAGATCGACGTGTATGTGTTAAGATGTACTTGTAAAGGTTGACAAATTTATTTTTTTAGTAGATTTTGTTGTCATGCAGATGCAGATGACTATGGCAATGAACTACTTCTAGGACGACCATTCCAATCCACAATAGATTTCATCTTAGATATGAGAAGAGGAATATTGACATTAGGAACCCATGATGATCGGTTTGAGATTAAGCTACCTGATTATCAACTGTTGGACAAAGGAAGTGAACAATGTCATATGATGCAACAATTGGGCAATTCAGTGTTACTATTGTTGTGAAAACCATTTCCAGATATGGCTCATGTTATGATAACGGTGGACAAAGGTACTCTCATTGTTGACATAATGGAAAGCAGATTTCTTTGGCAAAAGTTGTGAAGCACCATGATGATCCAGAGGAAGAGGAGCACCCAATAACAGTTGTAGACATGGTGTCCTCTACAATGATGCAAGATTATCCACAACTAGATCTAGAAGCTTGTCTCATGAACTTGGTGGATGGCTACACATGCTATCACTCACATGAAGAGTGTGTACTATTCCAGAGGACCTTGTCATGTTTCTACACAAGACGCTATGAAGACTTGAGACCACCACCACAACCATTTGTCCCACCTCTATAGTGTCATAAGTTGGAATTGAATCCACTATGACCACATCTAAAGTACATATTCGTGGCACTGGACATCAAGCTACCTGTGATAATTTCAGAAGCATTGAGTGTCAAAGAGGAGGAGAAACTACTCACAGTTCTAAAGAAGCATTTGGGTGGTCCATTGACATAAAGGTGGTCTCCCCTTGTTTATGTTAGCATAAGATCCACATTGAAGGAGTAAAATCTGTAGCAGAACCTCAGTGGCATCTAAATTCAATCATGATAGAGGTGGTGAAGAAAGAGGTAGTTAAACTTCTATTAGTAGGTATTAATTTATGTTATCTCTAATTCTAAATGGGTGAGTCCTACAAAGGTTGTTCCTAAGAAAGGAGGAATTACAGTTACTACTAATTCTACAAATTAGTCACAACTAGCCTAGTGACCACGTGGCATGTTTGTATGGAATATCATCGTTTGAACGCCTCTAGTTTAAATGATCATTTTCAAATTGCATTTATAGATCAAATTCTTGAGAGGCTCGCCTACTGCTCACATTTTTGTTTTCTTGATGGCTATTTTGGATACAATCAAATTTCTATTAAGTCATAGGATTAAGATAAGTCTACCTTCACTTGTCCCTATGGCATGTGTGCATACCGTCGAATGTCTTTAGGCCTTTGTAACGCACCAACAATGATTTAATGATGCATGCTTGTATTCTTTTCTGACATGGTGCAACATTGTCTTGAGATTTTTATAGATGATTTATTGGTGTACGGAGAGTCTTTTGGGGAATTCCTTGCCAATATGGATAGGGTTTTATAATGATATGAGGACACTCATCTTGTTTTGAACTGGGATAAATGTCATATGATGGTGAATGAAGGAATCATGATGGGACACAAGATGTCTAACAAAAGGATGGAAACTGACCCTATAAAATAGAGGTGATCTCTAAACTACCTCCACCATCATCAGTGAAGGGATTTAGGAGCTTTCTAGGACATGTCAAATTTTACCACCAATTCATAAAATATTATTTGAAAATTGCCAAACCGCTTTCTCAATTGCTACAGAAGGATGTGGATTTCAAATTTGATGATCAATGTCTCTAAGCTTTGATATGTTAAAATAGAAATTGATTTTTGCATCCACGGTGGTGGCACCAGATTGGAGTCAATAGTTTGAGTTGATGTGTGATGCATCTGATTTTGTAGTAGGAGTTGTTCTAAGCTAGTGTAGGGACTGGGTATTGTCAGTCATTTACTATGCATCTAGAATGCTTAATGATGCACAACTAAATTATACCACCATATAAAAAGAACTTTTAGTTGTAGTCTTTGCCTTTGATAACTTTAGACAATATTTGATAGAGGCAAAAGTAATAGTATGGACTAATCATGTAGTTATTAAGTATGTTTTGCAGAAAAAGGATGTGAAACCAAGGTTGATTATATGGATTTTTCTACTACAAGAGTTTTATATAAAAATCATGGACATGGATCGAGCAAAAAATATGGTAGAAGATCCATGGTTTGCACATATAGTTAACTATTTGGCATATAGAGAGATACTGGAGGATAGAAGTTATCAAGAGAAGAAAAGATTCTTTCATTCTTTGAGATTCCATATATGGGATGACCCTACTTTTCTTAAATAGTGCAGGGATGGCTTATGAGAAAGTGTGTACTAGAGTGTGAGTTTGAGAGCATACTTGCTCATTGTCATTCTTTACCTACAGGGGGACACCATGTTAGTTCTAAGTTAGAGGCCAAAGTTTTAGAAAGTGGTTTTTATCGGTCATCTTTGTTTAAAGATACTTACAATTATGTGTGGAGTTGTGATGCATGCCAGCGGGCAGGCAACATATATAGGAGACACAAATTTCCTCTCAATATCTTTCAGGAGGTAGAGGTTTTTGATTTGTCGAGAATTTATTTCATGGGACCTTTTGTGTCTTCAAATTCTAATTTGTACATCTTGCTTGCAGTGGACTATGTGTCTAAATGGGTGGAAGACATTCCAACCCGAACCAATGATGCACATGTTGTGTGCACGTTTGTGAAGGATAATATTACTTATAGGTTTGGGGTGCCTAGAATGATTATCAATGATGGTGCATCTCGTTTCACAAATAGGAAGTTTGGTGTACGGAGTGAGGCACAAATTAGGGATCCCATACCACCCCCAAACTGAAGGTCAGTTGAGGTGTCTAATAGAGAAATTAAGATGATCCTAGAGAAGACTATCTCTACTAAGAGGACTAATTCGAGCATGCAATTGAATTATTCTCTATGGGCTTATCTGACAACTTTCAAGATATAAATAGGCACAACCTCATACAAGCTAATGTACAGGCGGTCATGCCATTTTCCCGTGGAGCTTAAGAACAAAGTCAAGTGGGTTTTGAGGAAGCTGAATTTTGATCTCACTAGTGCAGGAAAGCAGAGGAGATTGGAACTCAATGAATTAGATGAGATTAGGCTAGATGCCTATGAAAGCTCTAGAATATACAAGGATAAGACTGATGAAATGCATGACCTCCATATTCTTCATAGGGTGTTTTTATAGGGCTAAAAGGTTTTATTGTTCAACTCTAGGAAGAAATTGCATCCTGGGAAGATGAGGTCCAAGTAGAGTGGACCTTACGTTGTAGTCAAGGCATTTCCTCATGGAGTGTTTGAAATTAGTGATGGTTCTAAATCCTTTTTGGCAAATGAACAACTCCTCAAACATTACTATGGGGGGGAATAGACCATGAGGACAAAGAGTCGAAGCTCATTGAGCTTCCTTGAGCATTTGAGCGACAAAAGAGCATCAAGCCTAGGATGTAAAATAAGGACGCTTATGGGAGGCAACTCATACTTTAATTTTTCTATCATTTATTTTTCATCTAAGCTTGTTTGTGAGTAGTTTTTATATTTGCATTTTTATTGATTTTTAGATGTAAAAAAAGATGCCTTAATGATTCTTGATTGGTGTGCAAGAAGAGAAAAAGTTAGCACTACTGACACATCACAGTGGAACTGAAGGAGGTATAAAAATCAACAGGGAGGTCATGAAAATTTCAGCACCACCGACACCTAGGTCAGTGGCACTGATTCCTTGTAGACAGAGCAAAGAAATTTTCTGCAACAAGTCGGTAGTACTAACGTCAAAGTCAATAGCACTAAGAGAAAGAGAAGCTCCAGGTTTGACATACTGAGGGGATCATTCGATCGCACTGAAGGAGTACAAAAAAATCGACACAGCGTGGTACCATTGACACGTATTCCAGAGTGAGCTTAATTCAATTCAGTATCACTAATTATAAGGTCAGTGGCACCAACTCAAACACAACAGCCTTAAGCAAGATATCTTGTTCTCTATAGACTTCTATCCAACCTTTGACTCCTCTCTATTTCAACATCCACAATTCTCCCTAGACTTCTCAAACATTCGTACTTCGCACCCCCTCTAACAACCGATCTCAAATGGTTCCCCTTTCATTTTCCCAGGACATAATTGTTCAAAACCCCTCTTCATGCTCACACATGTGGAGATTCATCACCATGTCATAGACCTTTGCGAGCATGGATGAGTCTCGAGAATCTCTTTTTGCATTCCCATGAGGATGGTCACATAGTCAATCGTCTAACTCAAGGTAAATCCATGATTTCCCACTATTTCTTTCTTTTTTGCTTTTTTGTCTCCAAACTATGAATTCAAATTTTCTAACATTTTCCCCCACCTTCGTCATTGGCAATGCCAGAGGTCCTCAATTTACATAAGGTATAGCTTCATTGAGAATTTCCAACTAATTTTGTTATTTTTCTTTCAGAAATTTGTTATACAATTTCAAACCAACTTTGTGTGAGAGTATATCTCTCCACATTGTGACATGACATGTAAGGTATAGCTTCATTAAGAACTTTTATCTAAATTTTGTTATTTTGCTTTTATAAAATTATCATTCAATTTCGAACAAACATTATGTGGGAGTATAGCTCTCCACATCGTGACATGACATGATAAGTTGCTTAAAGTAGGTGTGTGAAGGTACAAAGAAGAAGAGAACGACATTTTTTATTTCAAACCAATCACCTCATTCTTGGTTTGGAAAACATAATATCTTTGATACAAGTGATAGTATTGAAGGTAAATTCCACTCAGTTCTACATCGATGATTTGAAGAGGTTAAAGTGGTCGCTGGGAATGAATTATCACATTCTCAGAACGCCAACCTTTCTCAGTGGAATGTGTAAACAAAATACTAGTGATATGAATGAGTGCAACAATAACGACTAAACCCACTATATCATGCCATGTAAATGGTCAAAGAGGACAATTGTGTTTTTTTCTGATCTAGAATTCTACCGTGAAGTGGTCGGGAACTCATCTACTTGACTGCAATGCATCCCAATACTACATTTGCCATTCTAGTCGATCTATTGATGGTCTCCAAGAACTCTCGTTTGAATATCACCACCATTATTAAAGTTTCTCCTGAGATATGAAATTTTATGTTCTCAATCTGCTCACTTCAAAATTCAATGGAGCTGGTGAAATTATATATGTCAACTGGGTAAGAGATGGTAATGACATCCAACCTCCGTCCAACGTGTACTTTATTAAAGATGCTTTGAGTCATTAATGAGGAAGAAGCATATAGGCACGACTGCTCCAGTAAAAGGCAAGAGTACCATGCTACTAGAGCTTGCATGCTTATAAATTGGTTAGGAAACTTTTTAGAACATGTACTCACCAGCATATACACAAAACTAGAGTGGAAAAAGGAATAGTGCGTCAAGCAACAAAATAGACGGAATTCTTCTTCACCCCTTTAGTGTGCTGGGTAGACGAGACCAAATATGCAATAGAATATAGTGATTCAAATGTCCATTTGACACGGTTTGTAGGGACCCTGTAGGCCCGGTTGGAACGGAAGAAAGAACCATCCCCTATAAAACGTCATGGAATTTAAGGAATGGTGCCCCCGCTAGCAACATCCGCAATAATCGAGCTTTCCGGCAACCACCACGACACCATTTCCTACCACGTATTGTTGTGGTTGATTGTTGTGCATACTTTCCCTAACTGTCATTACAGTGGAGTAATCGTGGAAGTGATGTAAATTTCCACTTTGCTCTCAAAGACTGTATATCAAACCAACCATCATAATTCAAAGTGGAAAGACTGCTAGGGATCTGGTACAGGAAAAAAATTGAATTCATCATCACCACTGGCATGCGAAAGAACGACCAAAGAAGCTTCTATTGTACTATCAGCAAGGGCAGAATAATACAAATACCATTGAGCCCACTCAATTTGGTCATCGTGTACATATATTGCATAGTCGAGAAAAAAAATGAAGTAATAAACCCACTAGCTAGTCACTTTGCACTTTCAATGTGCTCACAGGTGCAGCTAAGAATCATAGGAATCCTAGATCCACCACGGATTCAAGATTTGTCGTACCCAATTGTGATACTGCAATGTACTACAAGAATGCATTATGATGGGACTGACTGCATTGAAATGTGTCCAAGTAGTAAAGAAGCAAGACAGCATCTCTTATTAGTCACAACTTTTGAACGTACATTACAAACTTAATAATTAATATAAAACGTATAGACAAGAAATATCAACTCAGGTGTCGTCATCTAACTTGTACATGCCTATTCTAGTTGCCAATTATAGGCTGTGGTAGCTATCCGTATTTCGTAAAACCATTTTTGCTTAAGGTAATAACTGAACAGCAGCAATTTTTGGTATCTTCTCACGTAGCTTTTGAGTAAGAGCCACCCGAACCGTAATGACACCAGCAGCAGGACCTGAAAGCCGGACCTTAATGATTGGTTCCTCGATTGCAACAAGCTCAAGCTCACCCCCGCCAGTTCCCACAAGATACGGTCTTATCTCATCAAGAACCTTCAAGTTCACGAAAAGCTTATAAGCATTAGACAACAAGAGGACTCATTTTGCAATCAAAGAATCGAAAGGAAAAGAAAAAAAAGAGTAATCGTGAAGCAGCGGGTTTGAGATGAGTAGAGGAAAGAGCGCTTGGCAGAACAAAGCCACAACCGTGTTAAAATATTGAAAAAATAGTTGGTTATCGTTTGCACAGATAATGTCAGAGGACAGTGAATGGTTACCTAATTGTGTCCCTACATTGTGTAAAGACGTTAAGAGCTAGCAGGAAATCAAGAGAAAATTGAGTAGTTGATTCAACAATTATGCCACGCATTACTGTCTGGGAGGTCACAAAAGTGACGCTTCTACGGGGGTGATTCTCTCGTTAATCCAAAAAAAAAAATTATTTGCCTTTGACTAAAGACAAGGGGCACATCTCCACATCACATAATATATGCAGATAAACTTTGCCTAAACATATAATTTGTTTGAACAGAATATAATGAGCAAATGATGGGGAAATGCAACTAACAAGTCAAATCCCACCTGAGTCTAAGTAAGCAAATCCTACCTAGGTAGAGAATAGAGATGATGGTTTTCTTAATCAAGTATATGATCTAGAAGTAAGTACATGCCTAGTAAGTGTCCAGCTCTATTTTTAGTTGAAAGGAGAGATTTAGAACTCATCAAGGCACGTGGTATTATAAAAATTTGCATGAGCACTGCACTGCAACGTTTTAGTAGTATACACATCAATAAAGTGACATGTTACGAACCAGATAATTTCTCTTAATACAAAATTTATCTGGCTTAAAATAGTTGGCAATTTTAGTTTCGGAGTCAAAGATTCTCATAGACTGATAATAGTGAAATTGAAAACTTCAAATGGATGCCCCTTGCAACTTCTTAGCTTGTGGCAACCAAGTGTTATAGCCAATACGTGGTAAAGCATAGAAAAAAGTAAATACAACTATGACACCTATTTAGGATGAAATAAATGAACCAAAAAGTAGAGTGGCCGCAGCATCTCAGTGAATAATGAACTAGCACGGTCAGTCAAGAGGCCCAATCCACAAAAGAATTCATAACATGGATACAGTACCTTCTATATTGTACGCAGATACTGATAGGTTTTGGCAATAATACTTCCATCAGTTAAACAAGAAACAGATCCTGTATCATGAATCAATCAAGCCCACCAAACCAATAGACTAATAGTATCTAGTCCGGGAAACAGATCTTGCATCATGAATCATCAAGCCCATCAATAGTATCTAGTCCGGCACTAACTTGAGGTTATTCAATATTAGATGTTTGCCAATAAAAGAGTATAGCAAAGAAATCAAGAAGCTACTAAATGAGGGTCAAACAAGCCTGGAGAATGTTTTCAAGTGCATGAGACTAATAAAGGGTATTAAATATTCTATACTACTGTAACAATTAATTAAAATAAAAAGTTTACACATCAAACATGCAGGGACGTGTGCAATTGTCTTGGTTATAAAGCAGTTCAAGATAATATAGTAGAGAACAAATCACATAACGACAACAAATGATATAAATATATAATATTGCAAGACGTCATCAACTGTTACCTTCTCTATATTTTCCTCGTTCAACTCGAGCCCAGTTTCCTCGTCTGCAATTGCTTCGACTGCTACTATTTCGGGAATTCTCTCCATCAACTTGCGCTCAATCCCCAATTTCAGAGTCACCACTGAGCTGGGGCATGACCCGCACGCTCCCTGCATCTTCAGTCTCACAACATTGCCATCAATCTCATGCAGTACACAATTCCCACCATCAGCCATGAGGTATGGACGGACTTCATCCAGCACAATCTCGACATTTTCAGCAGTCAACGGCAATTCTAGTGCAGAATTTGGTGCAGCAACGGCTTTAACTACTGTATATATGTCAGAAAAAAAAATAGATCTATTCAATTGGATCAGAGTAAATCATACAATGAAATACACGGTAAAAGGCATCTATGATCAATTTGACAGTTGGCAAAATCCAGAAATGCGATTTCCATATGTTGGAAGAATTGGAACTTATTAAAGTATTATATCAAAAATTACGTTATTTCCTGACAAAACATGGTATTAGCTTAGTTTATCAGCAGCTAGCCTGCATTTAAATGCTTGACCGAATTTTTCATGCACGAAGCACATAAGTTCTTAAAAGAATATATATTAGTCTCATCCTGGGAAGTATTATGCTCTTGTAGGTAGTTTTGACAACATTACATGCAAAGCATATACACAGTCCTTCCATCATATCATATACTATAGTGTGGCCATGATTATCTAGAATTGGAAATATATGTTGGAGTTGTGCTTCTATGCTCAAGACAGTTTTGTTTATTATTCTATTGTTCAATGTGAGATAACATTATAGGAATTGTTGTAACTTGAATGGAAGGATGATGAGGTCAAGGTTACTAGGATGGGTGTTATAAATCACAGCAATTAAGCCCGTTCTTTGGGAAATAATATTCAGCTTATTTGGGCTTAAGTATGCTTGGCTCATTAGGATTTGATTCCATGCTTGTATTATAGGAGTAGGCCAGTAAGGTTTTGCTCTAATGGAATCAATCCTGTTGCCTCCAATCTTAATTTTCCACAATTTTTATCGCAATGTCCATGTTCTAAAAAGTGGTGTGTGGTATACGCTCAATGAGGGCACCACAATGTATGCAGGGCATATGCGGTTTTGATTTTTTTTATACATTATATATGAGCATACAATTATGCAATAAAGTATATGATATTGCAATTATATATATTCATATGTAAACATCTAAATTTACATGTATAGTATGTGTATACATGTATATATGGATGTGTAGGTGTGTGTAGTTTAAATAAAAATTAAGCAAGATAATTGATAAAAAAGTACACAGTCTCCATAAAGACAGCGTCCAGATATGTGTCTCATTCGCGGCAAGGGCTGCATACTTGGCTGCATAGATATATGTTGTTCGAGAGCTCACCAAACAGCGTGTGACTGCATATGAGTACGTTCAGCAATATCTTTAAGATTATACACATATTTACTTTTAATCCCTTATATAGATGTATCTTATGGTACAAAAGCATTACAAGTTACATTTCTAATTGTTTCAAACTATAATTAGTGCCAAGGCTAGAAAATAATATTCCTAGCATACTTGTTAAGGCGGCAAGGCGCGACTAGGCGCGCCTAGGCATCGCCTAAGCGACCTTTAAAAAATATATATATGTATATATTTTATGTATATATACATGTGTCATGATTTTTCCCCACTCATATACACATTGTACAGTTATATATGTAGATATCTACAAATTTATGGTCGATCTCCCCATATATATATATTTTATTGTATGAAAAAATAACCAATTACATTTCTAATATATTATCATTGACAATAATGTCAAGGACATGAAAAAAATTATTATAAAGAATGTAAGAGAGTGATAAAAAAAATTAATATATATTTATTGTCATACATAGCTACAAGTATTAAGCAATGTAATCACTATCCTTCATAGCATAGCTACTTAATACAATCTGAATTGAAGGTGCAAACTAAGAAAAATCAAATGTGTACTAAGAGTATTAGATCCAGTCAAACAAAAAAAGAGTATTAGATCCAGTCAAACCCAAAAAAGAGTATTAGATCCAATTAAAAGTGATATTTGGCACATAAAATAGGCAACACTATTAATTTTGAACATTGGTTTAGCCATATCAAACATTAAAATAAGTGAATATACAACCAGACCCACAAAACTAGGTCAGTGTAGCATTATAAATATAGCATCCTTGCCTAGGCGCAGCCCTGGGACGCCTTGCCGCTTAGGCGGCCGCCTAGGCGAGCGCCTTGACAAGTATGATTCCTAGTCATTGATGAAGAATCAGTAAGTAAATACATATAAACGGCTAACTCCAAGATTTCAACGAATTAATGGTTGTCCTTCATAACATAGCCCCTAAAAATCAAAACTAAATTGAGGGCACCGTATAAGACAAACCAGAACATGTGCATTCAATCTTGGATTAAAATGATATATGGCATATAACATAGACAAAAATATATAATTTGAACACTATGACAACATATAAGAGCAAATAAACTCATCCATATGCCCTACAAAAATGACCAAGGCGCAATTTAGGTGAGGCACAACAAAGCAAACCCCCATGGGGGGCCTTGCACCTAGGTGCGCACCTTAACAAGTATGAATTAGAGTGGGATCTTTAGAATAATTGTTCTTTTACAAGAAAATTTTGCAGATGAAGAATACCACAATTAGAAGGTCAACATAGCTTGCTTGCAAGAAGCTAAGTGGATGCAAGAAATATGCGGAGAGGTTAAAGATACAGTACGTAATCTATTATACAGGTGTTAACAAATATAGAAATTGCATTAATTATCGTTAATAAGTTTAGGATGATTTTGTCAAGATTCCAAGGATGGGAAACTGAATCTTAGCTACTAAGCTCATTCTTATTATCAACGTTATTAGTTCTTATTCCCCACAAGTTTACCTTAGTGAGGATCATTGAACTAAATGTTTGATTTCCACGCCGTATTCAATGGCCTAGAAACAGAAAATTACAGAAATTTCAACCAAAATCTCGATATTTACGGCCCTAACGATTTCAATGCCAAAATGAGCGAATTAAAGTAAAATTTACCATGACGCTCTAAACACCAGGATACACTTAAACATGCAATAACATTTCATATTTAATATGGGGGGTCTCCCACATTTGTAAGTGAAGGAAGGTGAACTGTTTTGACAGTCATTGTAATGACAATTTCTATGGTAAAATAAAGGATTAAATTATGAAATTTTACAAACACAATGTCTAGACAAAAACACACTGGATTATAAAATAAATTTATATGTTGAGAGGTCGGAGTGGGATCCATGTCTTGATATGTGAGTGCACACATGAACAAAACTGTCAAGTTTGCGAGACTAATACAAACTTACAAACTCACAAGTTACAACTTAGAACTTAAAACTTACAGTGGGAAGTTACAAGCTTACAAATTACAACTTGTATACCATATATGTTACTAAGTACTAACTACTAATTTAGTTAAGTAGAGTGGAAAATAAAATAGGAGACGAATGGGACATTTCTTATAGATAGACGGCACACTACTCTCATATATAGGAAAGGAGGCAAGTACAAGGGAAGCAAAGTTAACCCTAATGTGCCAAGACAACTAGGCTCATATAACATAATAAACTAAATGACAATAATTCTAACAAGTAGTAATTGGTAAGTACTAAGTAGTATTAGCTAGCAATTAATAAGTAATAACTAATAACTAACAAGTATTAAATATTTAAGTTTTATTTGTAGATCGGGTGATTTTCAAAAGGTCTAGCACTTAGAACTTAGTTATTTTGGAGTATTTCTTTAAATCTCTATAGAAAGTGTGGCAACAGAAGGAGGTGCCTATGGGCTAGGGACATGCGAAACATGCCTTAGAATAAAGAAAATAGCATGTGGAAGCAAGAGGTTCATAGAAAATAGCCAAATTTCCGAATAAATAGTAGCAGCAGCCCTAGGAACAATATTTTTCATAAAGCAAGATGTGTTTCTACGCTAAATTTCGCAATATTACAACCCAAGCTGGGCTCCCCTGTTTTGTAAAATTCCACACCTAGGTGCGAAATATTTGCGAAATGGGAAAATTTCTATGTTTGTGCATTTTTATGTCTGATTCTACGTTTTAACGTCCGACTGGAAAAAAAGGAAATTTTGACTAAATTTTTGTAATTTTGATCAAAATTTTGCTCCATAGTGAGGATGCTAAGAAGGATTTCCAGCACAACACTAAGGAGTTAATGTGATGATAGAGGAGATCATTACCGGGAGTGGTTAGAGTAGTCATATGGAAATTGTTCGTGTTGGTTATAAAATAGTACATCGAAGGTTGGGATATGGTAGTTGGAATGAATGAGATAGGACATCATAATTGTAGTTCCTATGAAATGATTTTAAAAAACACAGATATCAAGAAAATAGGTTCTCAACTAATTACTATCAAGAGCAAGCGAAATTGGTAGATTTTGGTTATAAAATAGTACATAGCAGCAGAGTTGGTTATAAAATAGTACATAGCAGCTTAGGATGTGGTAGTGGGGATGGACGAGATAGGAAATCAAAATTGCAGTTTCCTGTGAAATGATTTTGGAAAAAAAACAATATCAGGAAAATAGGTTCTCAACCAATTACTATCAAGAGTAGGCGCAATAGTAGCCAAATTGATTACATTCTTATATCGCATGCAAATCGAACAGTATACAAGAATTGGAAAGTAACCCTGGAAAAGAACTCCCACTCAGCATAGGTTGTGGTTTTAGAGATAAATAGACCAACAAAAGTGAGCTTAAAAGAAATCAGGACAGGAAAATCAAGTGGTGAGGCCTTAAAAGGAGAGAAGAAAATCACTTTTATGGTGCATTTTTCAGAGAGAACACTGGAAACTTTGATTACAGATATTTACACTATGGAATAACATGAGCTCCTACATAACAAAACTTGTCAAGGAAGCTTTGAGACTCAAAGGTTGTAGGCCTTCGCCATAAGAGACACGGTGGTAGAACAATGAATACATAAGGCTATTACTTAAGGGGAGATTTATATGAGCTAAACTTAATCTTGAGACAATGTAACTTTTCAGAGATACAAGCTCACAAAGAAGGTAGCTAAAAAACAATTCAAGAGGCCACATCTAGATACTTTGAAAAGATACAAGAGAGAAAAGATGTTAAGAAAGGAGTGAAGGATATGTATGAAATGGCTGTCTAGGAGAAAGAAAAGGAAGACAACTGGCCAAAGGTGAAATGCATGAAGAATGAAGATGGTAGCATATTGGTAAAGGACAGACGATATCGAGAACCAATCAAAAAGTGTCCATAAGTTTTTTTATTAAAGATTAATTTAAAAAGTGTAAAGATGTGTCATATGCATACCAGAGATGGCACTTACACACATGAGTTACACAATGGAAGATAAAAAATACTTTGGAAAAGATGAAGATGTGAGGCAAGTGGAGGCAAGCGGGCCAGACATGTATCCTTATTGATGTATGCAAGACTGCGTGGGATAAAGGATTTATGAGAAACAACTATCCTCAATAAGATTATGAGGATAAAATCCCAAATGAGTAGACGAAAGTATCATATCCCATCTACATGAAAAAGGGAGATATTTAAAGTTGAACTTACTAGAAGAATCAAGTTGATGAATTGCACTATGAAGCTTTACGAGAGGATTAATGAGAAAATACTAAGATTCAGCACACAGATATCATATATCCAATATGGCTTCATGCTTGGAAGATCTGCAATATGTGCTACTTTTCTAATATAGGGGGTTATTAAAAAACATAAAGAAAACAAAAGAGATCTTCATATGATTGGGAAAAGTCTCAGATCGTAATACGGGACGTGCTTTGGTGGGTTTGGAGAAAAAGAGTGCGTCGATCCAATACACTGAATTCAATAAAGATGTGAGATAGCGCATTGACAAGTGTTAGAATTCTTTGAAGAGCAAGATTTTCTATTACAATGGGGGTACATTAAGGATCGCTCTCAGGCCATATTAAATTTATTTTCGTTGTGGATGAGTTGACAACCAATGTTTAGGATGATATCTCTTAGTGTAGTTATCTAATGATAATAATGTGTCAACTGATGCAACTAAAGAAAGATTAAATTTTAAGGTTGAACTACGGAGAGATATGTTGGAATCTAATGGATTTTGGATGAGTAGAAGAAAAACATATATGCATTGAAGTTTAGCTAGTTCAAATTATCAATTGTAGTGTCAACTATCAAGTTGGATGAGGCGGGTATACCAAATTGTGATAAAGCTTTGTTATTTGAATTCTACTATCCTAGATGGTGATGTATAAGATGATGTCTGTCACAACACAAGATCATAGCAAGATGGACGAAATTTAGTGCAGCTAGAACAGTATACAACGGAAATATCCCACTCAGATTAAAGAAGTTGAATAAAATAGTTATAGGACTAGTCGTTACAAGGGACTGTGTGTTGGGCGTTGAAGAAAAAAGTAACAACAATATGAATGTGGCAAAAATGCATATATTAAGATGGATGTGTGAGAAGACAAGGAATTTGAAAAATAAGTAAAACTATATGAGTAAAATGGGGTGGTGAGTATAAAAGACAAGTTGCGTGAAGATCATCGGAGATGGTAAGGACATGTACAATGCAAAGTGATGAATGCACCAATGTGAAGCAAGTGTTGATAATAATTAAAAAAAGAAGACTCCTAAATTAATTTGGGGAAAACTTATGAGAGATTTAGAATCCCATGTCTTCGTGAGAATTTAACATGTAAAGAAGGATCTAGCTGAAGCCAACATTGTTGGGATTGAGGCTTAAGTGATGATGATGTGTGTGTGTACTCGAGGGAAAAATTATGCTTTTTAGGTTGACAACAATTTGCTAATAATGAAATTCTTAGCATGCGTCCATCCATCGTCTTATAGTCTATCATTACTATGATTATGCAAAACATGTAAGATACACATATCTCATGAAGTTGTTATTATCCCCAAGCATGTTTTGTTATTTATTCTATTTTCAATGTGAAACATTTCCATCAAAAAATATAGAACAGACTTTGTTATTTTATATTGGGTTGGTTGTACATAGTATTCTGGGCCTAAATATGTAATTTTTCTAATTAAATAAACAATAATCATCATACAAGAGTGAGAGAGAATAATAAGTCCCATACAATGAGAAAGATCTCTCTCATACACACGCATGTGCGCACTTTTACATGCACACATATACTCATACATGATTGGGTATATCAATGACATGAATCCACTCTTCATGGGAGAACAAGAGACAAACTACCGTTCAATGTTGTCTTTAAGCATGAATTACACAAAGTCGAACGAAAAACATCAATCAATTTTTTGAAGGTAGCAATTACATGTCCACAAGCGTGTCATTAGATATACCACCTTTGCCTATTTAAAAAATACGAAACAAACAACTATCTGTCTTTTGGGACAACGAGATGTAAGTTGTCATCATAGACATCCAATAACATTTGGCAATCATCATGACTACTTGTATATTATGAATACTAAACATAAATATTGATAATAAAAATATGCATGCACATATGCTAACTCATAAGTGGTCACATATGTGCACGGTAACCAACATATCGAGCCGTATTTAGTTGTTGGTCAGATATTGCATTGTGTAAGCATAGAATTGCACACACTAGGTCAAACAGCATGAGCTGACATAGACCAATTCTTCGAACATTGGCCCTAACTTTTGGTATAATACGTCATTATCCTATTAACTAATTTATGATGTGTTAATATATACATAATTAGACATAAACATTATAAAAACGTCAATCATAATTCACACTAAGAAACTATATGAAGGAATTATTGACTACAAATAAAGATCTGTAACACAAATATATAACACGATATTGAACGGCCAATTTGGTCTCATGACTAAAGATCGACTCCAGAGGTTCCTTCTCTAATAAGGACACTTAGGAAGAACTACATAGAAAATAAAAGAGATATTCACATGGCCATTATCGATTTAGAAAGTCTTATGAACCAACACCGAGAATAGTTCTTTGCTGAATTTCGTAGACCAAAAACAGTTTAAAACTAAAATATTGATTTATTGAAAAGGCATGTATGATCATTTGACTGGTAGTGTTCGGAGGATTTAAGACTCCACAGGGCAGACCCGGACTTCATATAGCAATCAGGGTATATAAAAGATCTCTTTCGAGTCCCAGTTTATATGTTTATATTGAAGAAGTGCAAGAAAAATATGTTAACGATGGAATTCCATGAGTATGTTATTCTCGATGATATTGTATTGATTAATGAAATCAAAGATGTAGTGAATCACAACCTAAAATCATGGACGTGCTCAAATCTAAAAATTTCAAATTGGTAAAATCGTGACTTAATATATGCATAACAGTTCTTGGTATATGCATAACAGTTTCAGTCAAGGTTGTCAGGACGGTACCGAACCGGGAACCGGTGACTGTGGCGGTCCAGTTTGTTCCTAGACCCGCAAATCACACTGAACTAGTCATGAACTGGTAGACACGGTGGTTCAACTAGTCAAACCTCCAGTTTTTACTGGACTAGCCAGCAGCCTCTTTACCGCTAAAACCCATACACTCATAGCACATGTAGCCAAAGTGTCATGCATGAGGCAACAAAACACCACGACTCTGAGCCTCTCCAACCCAGCTTCCGTTCATAGCGGATTTTACCTCATTGTGCAATCCAGTAATCAATTTAGGGTGCACTTCACCAACATGCGTCGTTACGGCCTTCAATGGCACCAAAACGGCCTCCAACTATCATTGTTGGCGCACACTTCAATAGCAAGCACTGTTGATGTGCTCCTCTACCATTGCGCCTTGTTGATGTTAGGATTTTTTTCAGGCGCGCACAATTTTCCACATCCTTCTTCCTCTACTCCTCTTCCTTAACTTCTTCCTTATCCCCTCCTCATGTCTCACATTGCGCACATTCAACAATTGTTGTTGTTGTGTTTCTCATGCTTTGTCGTTGTTGTGTTGCCCTTAGATTGATGTTGTTGTTTCATCTTATCACTATGGACTAATGTTGCCATTGCCATTTCTTGTTGTGTGTTGCATGTTGTTGCTCTTGCACTTTCTCTAGTGAGTACCTTCGCATTGGCTATGAGTTTAGCCTGTGGCATACTCCTAACAAATACTTGCTCTATGTTCACTTTTTTGTAAAATGAGCGATGTATCCATCTGCTCTTACAGGTTTTATCTCCATCCTTTGTGGGATTGAGGGCACATTTGATTTAATGGAGCTGACCGTATTGGATTGTATTACTTGATCCATCAGTACAAATAATAGGTTTGGTTTGCCGAAACTGGAAAAAAGGACGAATCCTGCACTTTCGTGATATACAGTGAATGCTGGATAATTCTTTCCTTCTCAAATTGGCGGGACGCCGTCCTCCAGCTGAAGCCAGCCCCATCCCTGCAATGACAGGTTGTCCGCAGACGGCAGTTTGCTTTTTTGTTACCTATTTCTGCTGTTACGGACTGAGGGAAAAGCCTAAAAGTTGTCTGCTTCTTCTGGTCACGCTGATCACATGTGCAGAAAATACAACTCAACCAAACATAACGTCAGTAAATCATTATTTCAGAAATCCTGCTATAATCTTGATCCAGAATTAACGAAGTCCAGGATTCTTAAGAATCAGAACAAAACCGTTAAACCAAACGTGCCCTGAATGCTCAACTACAATCACTTTGGTGATTTTTGTTTAAGTGAGGTCATGAGGTGTGTACTTGATCTTAAATCATGAAGCTTTATTGATGGATCATGGATGGTTTACTTGACTTGAGAATTGTTAATATATATGTTCGGTTATTTTCTGAACAATAACCGATTCCCAGAAATATGAGAAGATGCGCCAGGATCTATGACCCATTTCATATTACCAGTAGTAGAGGATGGTGCAGAAAGGAAGGCAGTGTCACAACCAGAGTATGTCGCAGCATGTGCTCCCGTGGTGGTGGCAGTAGACGAAGAGCCAGTACGCTCCAGTAACAGGCGCTCGACCTTGGCGTGAATGAAGTCAGCAGTAGAAGTATCCGGGGCATCAGGCTGGGTAGACGTCTCAGAAGATGTAGTAGCATCAGTGGCCGCATTGGCCCAAGTTGGCTTGCCGTATTTTTCCCAGCACTTGTCTTCAACATGATTAGACCGGCCACAGAAGTTGCAGAAGTGTTGGCCAGTATGAGGACGAGCAGTAGCAGTAGTAGGTCCAGAGGATGTTCCACGACCTGAAGAATTCCTCCCCCGGCCAGCACTAAGAGGAGGAGCATCATATGAGCGACCGCGTCCACGGCCACGGCCGCAACCAGACATCACAGCAAAAGCAGTCGAATCATCTGTATCAGTAGGAGTCTCAGATGACGATGCAGGCAAGCGTTGTAGTCTCTGAAAGGCAGTCTGTAGAGTAGGCAGCGGATCACTAGCGAGAATTTGATCGACCACCCCTGCATAGGAATCAGGTAGGCCACAAAGGAACTGGACTACTTGCAACTCATGTCGTTGTCGTTGCATAGTAGCCAAATCAGTAGACAAGGGATGGTAGGCTTCCAATTCCCCCCCCCCACAGTCCCTTGAAAGCAGAAAAGTAATCCGTCAGATCGAATCCAGAGAAACGCAGGCGGCTAAGCTGCTTGTTGATGTCAAACACCTTCTTGGGATTCTAACTGTGTGAATAAGTGCTGGCAAGCTGATCCCACATCTGCTTCGCCGTTTGTAGGTATAATAAGGTGACACTAATCTTAGTCTCACTACTATTCAGAATCCATGTCATGACTGTGGAGTCGTCCTTCACCCAATCATCATAGGCTTTCACATCCTTCGAATCGACTGTTGCAGGAGGCATGGGTGGTGGATCTCGCGTCAGGTGCGACATTTTTCCTTGTGATTTAACATATATCTGCATAGAGCACACCCAGTGTTGGTAGTTTCGCCCAACCATCTTCACAGTTGTCACCTGACGTCGCAAATCTTCATGAGTAGACGCCATCAGGAAGAAACAGATGCAGACGTAGAGGTACAAGCAGGCAGCAGCAGTCAGGCACAGGCAGTAGAAGGCTGCCTACGGATCCAGGTAGGCAGCAGCAGGCACAGAGCAGGCACAACAATAGTACAGAGGCAGAAGTCCAACACATGGACTATTAGTAGAAGGTAGAAGATCCACGCATGGATCTTAAAAAAAACCCACGTAGGGGCAGCAGATGAAGAGAAAAAACCTACGCCAACATGGAGGATCAGTCACTCCACCATGAGGCGCAGGCAGACAGAGAGGATGAAGCCCGTTACGCCGTCAACGTGCCAGAACTGGAAAGTTACCGAGGTTGTCCGGAGATTTCGAAAAGAGAAACGGAGCTAGACGGAGGGGCCTGTGGTGGATTAGGCCACAAGGATGGAGGTTATTAGGGGATTAGAGGTGGATGGAGGGCTGCGGAGGGGTGGACGAGGTTACTGTAGCGGCGACGCTACTGTAGCAGTACTGTAGCGGCAGAAAAAATGAGATTTCGGAGTGTGGCGGCGGCTAGGGTTGGTGGAGAGAGAGGGATTAGGTTTAAGGTGGATCGGCCCGCTCTAATACCAAGTGAAACACAATGAGATTTGGAGAGCTTAGGTTTGCACAATGTGTGCACCCTTATATTTATAGTAATGTGACAATTACAAAGAAGTCCAAATATAATGCAAAAAAACAAAGTAAAAATAACCGAACATATATATTAACAAGAATCTTGATTGATTTTATAACTTGATATAGAAATTGTGTTACTCTATTGATCAGTGGAATTACTGTGTATGATTGTGCACTTTTTGTTTCTATGTTACTTTCTTGCATCCTATTTTTTATATATAAGTTCCTTGAAATTCTCTATATTCCAAGCTTTCTTTAAATTTGTTTATGATGTCATGATGACAGCCTTGGTTGGACCAGTGAACCAAGGAATGGAGGCCAAATCAGTTTAGTTCTGAAAACTTTGAAGTCTAGAAGACGTGGAGCCAAGTTGGATAGACCGATAGAGCCATCGAGTGGTCATCCCAAATTGTGACCATTTCTTTATTTGGTATTCATCTTTTGTACGGAATATAAATCAGAAGACATTGTTTCTCATAGGATCAAGGCAGCGAGGGTGAAATGGAGTAGGACTCAAATATTATGTGATTGTAAGATTCAACTTCATAGGAAAGTATGTTCCATAGAACAATTATACGTCCAAAAAATAGTACGTATGAGAATGGAGGAGAGAAACAATGCATCCATAAGCTAGATGTGATAGATGTAAGAATCCAACAACCGTCGGGTGTGGTCCTCGGCCTGATTAGCCACCACTCTCCAACGACGACGATGATGATGACGACGATGAATATTCCATTGCGTGAGTTGTAATAGATTGTGTTTGAAAAGTATTATAAGTTGATTCCTTAACATGTCACCATAACTAGCACCGAAATCCACATCGAAACAGTTCAACTTCTTTTCACTCACACATGTAGGACCCCTCCCCCAATATTCATATATGTTTTTATTGCATGAATAAGTGTATTTATGTATGGAAAATTTTGTGACTTGATTGCTATATTTGATCGTCAAAATCTTGTGTCGACAGGAATGCATTTATAAAAAAATTCCATCAAAATTTGTGTAAATTTTTATTTGTGGACCGTTCGAAATGGCGTCAAAATTGGACATTTTAAACCATGGTAAGAATGTTAATATGGGTCTGTGTACAGAGGAGGAAAGAGCACATTATAGAAAAACATACAAGAAATATAGTGGGAGTGGCAAGAATTAGAAACAAACCATGAAAAATTATTTCACATGTTTATATATATGGGGAGTGGCAAATGGACCTGTGTAAAGTAATATTACTGAGGTGGACTGAGCTAATAGAGGAAGAGTTAGACCTAAATCAACTTAATAGAACAAATCACGAGTAGATGGACGAACAAATAGGTCAATGGATGGATGGATGGATGGATGGACATAATGATAGGGAAAAAATGAATTATTCATTAATGAGATTGTTTTTGTACTAATAAACGGCATAATAAAGATATAATAGTTAATCACACATTGAGGAAGTTTTTGTGATATTGTTTCCTTGCAAGAAGCAACATTTGCACTAAAGTAGTGTTCTCCAAAATTATTTTGCATGTTGGTGGAACGTCAACATGCTATCCATTTTCAATCCACACCCAGAATTTAGGGGAAGTCATGGTCGCTAAAAGATTGCACCGGGGGCGTGGGTTCACAAAAGAGCCCTTTTTTCCCTTGTGTTTCTCTCTATGTATAGTGTTTTCAACCCTTATTAAGTGCCATGATAAGTTGATAACCAACTCTATCCATTTATACTTGATGCACTATATACAAATGAAGACAACCAAAACAAAAGATCCCGCAGTGGGCCATCTCAAATCCGTAATCCGTAAGTTGGCCTCTCTTCGTTAGGAAGGTCTCGAGCTGTTCTCTATTAGCTAGATGTAAACAACAGAGTCAAGAGTTCTCCCTCATAAAACACCAAATGTGTGATGTTCATCCTTAGATGGATGTTGGAGAGAGTAGAACTATATGTTCTAAAGGTGGTATAAACAAGGAGATATTCAATGTGTATTCAAAGTTGCAGCTCATACAAGTGAACATCAATTGATAATGTCCAGAAGAATATGATAGATTTTGCAACTAAACAACTCATTACTCGCAAGAAAAGCGACTGATAACTACTAAGCTATTTTCGCATTTGGAACATATATTTATCTATGTTTAATTGAGAAAAAGAAGATATATTCAATAACAACTTGCACTCCTAAAAAAGGGTATAACAATTTGACCTTTTCAAAATTAATGCTAAAGGTTGCCAGTGCTTGCAAAGCAACCTTTGAACAATCATTGCATTTCCAAAGCTTTCCAAATCCTAGCCATTACTGCTTAAGATAGTTAGGGAATAGTCATATTTCCAAAAAAAATGAAAGCTTAGGGTAGGGGCCTTTACATCCCAACCTGTACTCCTTAGGTTTTGACTTCACTAAAAAAAGTAGTCAACATATGTAACATTGTTTCACTCGACCGTTGCAGCTTTATGAAACTACCAAAGGGAGTTCTGATAATAATACTAGCTAGACTTCCAAATCCTTTGTTCTGAAACAATATAAACAATAAATTACTCTCAAGAAAATGAACAATCTATTCCTTCTCAAGGCTTGTTTGGTTGGGAGTAAAGACAACCTACGGTAGCAGTTTCAAAGCATGGAACTCAACATCACGAATTGAAACCAAAACATTTTTGTTTGGTTGGGAATACTTGAACTTCATCAGCTTCCTATGTTTTTGTTTTGTACAACGTAATTTCATACAAGGGTGAAGGTCGTTTGCTTCATAGAATCGCTGATGACACCTGCACTCATCCATTCCCCTCAAGCTAAAATTTGCAATGGCTGTGCTGTCAACAGATGGAATGGAAAGAAGAGTGTTCAGGGCCCGCTAGACCGGATGGATAAATTGGAACTACACCCAAAGATTCGGCGCAGCTCGTTTTCGTCGGTTTTATACAGACTTGGGTAGTACGGAGTAAATTATTTTTCCACTGTGTTCACAGTGCACCCAACCAAATTTAATCACTCAGAAACCGCAGGTAGTTCGCATGACAAACTTGTTTCGGTTTTTCGCCCAAGCAAATGGGCCCTTAGGTGAGAGTAAAAGGACTCTATAATCTGCATCTATATTGTCCCACATCCCGTACTGCCCTATAAAATGCATTCATAGGGGGCACTAAATAGGTATATTTGAATTCATATCCGGGAATTATGAGTAGGCAATTGCACTCCACCGTCACAGTCATCCAGGTACAGGCACATACCAGAAAAGCATGGTACTCTCCATAACCGAAGCATCAGAAAAAAATCCATCAACGTATGTATCTGAAGATTACTGTCTAGGTGTCCAATAGCCAAACAATCTTTAAATATATGACAACTGTAGGTCAGAAAGAACTAATATATAAGTACCCCCATTTTTTTAGATGTAGTGATATTCGTCTGGTTGGTGCACATACACTATATCTTATCTAGAGTTGCTGGCTGGCCGCTCTCTGGCCTTGGCAAACAAAAAATTCAACGAAGTGGCCTTAGTTTCGCAGTAGATATTTGTTGATAATGGGATCAATATATACACCTTGCAAGCAGGGTTGTATCTTCCAAATGGATAAGATAAATCGCTAGATTAATAAACCCCCAACGTTCTCGCTCCCAAGACCCAATTAACACACATATTATTTTGGCTAACTAAGTTTGAGTAATACCAATCGGTTATTTACCTAGTGTAATTCATTATAACAGCTTTGCAGAAACGAAATCAGAAATAACGCTAGTATACAAAAGGAAATAAACTTACTGCATCGATTCCTAGATGGAGCAGGGATCCTGCAGCAAGAAAGACCCGGGTGCGCCGGCGAGATGACCCTGCCTCGGAAGCCCGAGCCCTGCAGAAAATAAACAGGACGCGGCCACAAGTAAGACCTTGAAGGAAAATTTGACAGGAACCTAATTGCGGGAGAGGAAAGCGATGAGGAGTATCCCAGACTCCCAGTACCTTGGAGGAAAAGGCGTGGAAAAGCTGGGTGGTGGGCGACGAGGAGGCGGTTGACGACGAGGAAGGAGCTTCCGGTGATTGGCGGGGTCTGTAGTAATAACCGGAGGGGGATCCTAGCACTGCCGGCTGCATCTCCGCCACCACCCACTCTGATACTCCGGCTGTCTTTCACCTCTCCTGCTCGTGACTATGGCCTATTGGTCACGCTGTTCTTACACGGAATCCGGAAGAGGCTGCTGGAGGCGGTGCATCTCGTTCCACATATTTCCTTCAATGAACTCGCTTTGCTGTGTATTTGACCACTTGGACATAAATTCCGGACCTTTCCGGTGCGGGATCGGAATTTGGAAATTGGCGTGACAAAATTGGAGATGTTTTCCCCACACAAATGCATTCTCTTAGTTGTAGATTGTAGTTTGTACTTTGTATCTATTTCTAGTTTGTACCTGTCCAGCAAGCACATTATAGAATTTTAAAAATCATGCATTGTCCGTAATGTTTTCCCCACCCACAGTATTTTTACACTCTATTTAGATGCATACAATTTGAAATTTATTAGAGTTATCATAAAGCCATCTCTGAAATACAATATCTATTAACTTTAGACCTGTAAATGGATATTCAAAATTTGTATATTCGATTCACATTCGAGTCCAAAAATAAAATAAAAACTTATTCGCATTTGACATCTGTTAAATGCTATTCGGATATTGAACATACTATTCGAAAATTTTCGGATCGGATTCGGATATAACACTATCCGCTCCTAAATATCCGTATCCCATGACTACTGTATGCACAGCAATCGCGCGCAGCAGGTGACGATATTAGTTTCATTATCTCCCTTATACACCTACCGCACATTACCCTCACGCACCTTACCCCTCCTCAGGACCCACCCACTTCACTCTCCGCACACCCCTCCCGTCCATCATCCTACCTATAGTTCTCATATCCACACAAACCCGAACCGCCGCAATGCCCTCTTCCCGGTGTGGCCATGTCTCTAGCTTTAGCTCTGAGCTGCTTGGCTTATGCATGAGGAGTACCATAATGTTGAAGACAGGCGTCCATGTGCATGTCCTTGTTGCTGCCGAACTGTATCCGGCGTGATTTGTTACATCATAGCCAGGTCCAAGGAAGACGACCACAACAAGTTCATCATTTAGTAAGAATCTCTTCGAGTGAAGCATGAAACACGCAACTGCGGTCAAGCACGCTTGCCGGTATGTCATCAATTTTTTTTTCAACACTTCCTTAGTACTCAATCTGCTCGTGTCTTTGCTTCTTCCTATCCCTCTGTTCTTTTCCCTCTTCGTAACTCCACATTTTTGTTATATATTGTTATCTAATATCCAGAACTTCTTGATCAAGAATTAGTGGCTAGCGGCAACTAAAGATTTCTATTTTCAATCTATATTAACTACCGTGTCAGCATTTTTTGTAAAAAATTTCCTCCTAAACGTGCATTTACTAGACTGACTACCGATCTACTATATGGTTCTGGTGATGGTAGTAGTGTTGTATATATGTCCACTATACTAGTTTTGTGAATCTGATTTTAATTGTATCTATTTAATGCATGTTAGATTAATTTTCGAACAGCTGGATGTGAAAGTCTGGACAGATCCAGAACTGGAGGGCGTAGCAGAAGTGAGCCTTTCTACTTGTACACGCTTCTGATCTAAATTTCAAGATGCAAGATGACAGATCTACTCCTACACTCATTAGTTGCGACACTTATGCTTTTGAATTACAAATCTTGTACTCCTCTTTAAAATTGTACTCTATTTATCTTGTTGGTATTTCATTTACTGTAAAAGAACCTTTGTAAATCTGTAACACATAAATAAATCCAGATTTCCCTATTTTCTCTGTTGTGTACACATTTTATATGATTTATATCTAGTTCTCCTTAAGTACTAAGTTTGTACTGTGAAACAATGACTTAATAAACAGTCAGATGTGATCTCCGATATTAAACCTAATCAATAAAATAACATCTCATCAATACAAATACAGTTCAGTTTTTGAATTCGGATATTATCCGAATTCGGACTTTTGAATTCGGATTCTAATTCGGTTAGTTATTTTAAAATCTTTGGATATCGGATAGGATAAAAAAATCGAATTCGGATTTTGGATATATATGTATCCGATTCGAATTCGATCCGGCCTAATTAACTTGGGGGTGAAATATTACTATACCTAATTTTTAGACCCTCTTCAGAAGTTCCACAACATCTGGTGTTAGAAAATATGAAAGTATCAAAAATGAATGGAATAAAACCATTTTGACTGTCGATACATGCTTTCTCATGATTGAATACTTTGACTAAGGCGGCTTTGAGGGCAGCCAGTCTTGCGGTAAAGGCCCCACTTCCCAAGCCCACATGTGAGAAAACTTCAATCAAGATCTACAGATGCATGTTTTCCTCCAATTTAATCAAAAATCAAGACATCAATCGGTCTAAGTGTCGATCTTTATTCATGTGGATCAGGTAAAAGTTCATAGGCGCCTCTTTCTTGGCAGCAACTCCTTTATTACATTAAAAATTAAAACATATGGGGATTTAAAATCAAATTGGACACTCAAAGGAAAAGTTTACATCAACAACTAAAAATTCTCTTTCACGATTATGTGGTAAGGTAGGACATATATTCCTCGTGTTGGAAACAATATCAAAAGAAAGGTCTTTATGAATATGCAAATATTCAAGAACAAGAAAATTGGATCATTGGGGTACAAAAAGTACTAGATCATCCATCATGGGAAAGTAGGTGGTTGATGATGCTGAGAACAAGATCAAGAGACATATGCATGCCATAAAACAATTTGAGAAGGAGATCCCTTTACATCAACAAGAAAATAAAATAAACTTCTTTCACCAACTCCATCAATACTCCACACCCTTTCCTTTAGCCTAAGCCTCTTCATCAGAGGCCTCTAATAGGTACTTAAATAAGAGGGCTCCTTTAAGTCCTCCCATTCTTTTCGGATTGTGAAAACCTTCTTGGTGCCAAGCATCTTGTCTGTTACAACTCAAATCTTACTTTAGTAGTAATCTTAGGATTAAGAATAACCATAATTTTAGTTAAAACTTCACTTGTGTCTCACATGATTTCTAATTAATCAATCATGATTTTAGGTTGAAATTTTACATGGTTAAGACAAAATTGTGTTTTGTCCATAAATTGAGATTTAAGTCTTTAATGAGATGAAAAGGACAATTGAATGACTTTTTGCTTCTACTCATGAATCTTTGAAGTTAAATGTATAGTTTGTTTCGATATTACCATGTATGCCTAGCTAGTTAGTTCAATCCATATACAATACAAAATGCTAGTGATGTACTTGTGAGAAAATTTGTTGCCCGAAGGAGACAACCCAATCGTCGTAAAAATATGAAAAGGGTGAAAAAGGATGAGCTCTGAGTCGATGCATATTTTATTCCTAAAGTGAGGGAAAATCAATATAAACATTTAAATTGGTGACAAAATATTAATTAATTTTTGACTCCACCAAGGATGGATAAGGAAAAGACAGTAAACATGAAGAAAAAAGATAAGCTCGGTGATCTTGTTACGACATGTGAAGGTGTTACCATCCTCATATCGCCCATAAAAATGGTTTTGTATATTTCGCTTTGTGGGTTAAATGAGATTGATTCCTGTTGATTAAGAAAACTAAACAATTAGAACTTTTTTTGTTGGCAGATCTTTGTGTTGGAGACGATATTTTCTTTCTTTCTTTTTCTTAAAGATCTTAGTTTTGTAGGTCTGTGGTCCTAATCACCTTAGGATCTCCCATGGAAGAGACCCATCTCGAGTTGTTAGGACCTACGCACAGGAAAAGAAGGGAGATTATACAAAAAAGCAATCACAAATGAACAAGATCTAATTCATTCAAATAGTTAAATAATGCGGGACATTTGAACTCAATCACATGAAAGTCGATCAGTTGATGAACATTTTGATAACCACTTGTGGATTGTTATGAACAGAAATGTGATCATATCAATTAATTAGAATTTGAATTAGAACAATTATGACTAGATATGCATGGTTCGAAGTAATTATGATCAGATTTGGATGGATCTGAGCAATTATGATCAGATTTGAATGGATCATAGCAATTATTTACCCTTATGAATACATCAAAATTCCTTAACAATAGATAAAAAAATGTTGTGTATGGATAAAAAAGATGTTGTTATAGAGGACGGATCTTCTAGTCACTTGAATGACTGGAAATGGAAGGAGAGGTGGTAGGTTCTCTGGATTCATATGAATCTGAAAGGAGTGTGTAATATGATGAATATGGGGTCTATTTATACCGGGGGGTTGAGGATTAGCGTTTTGGATGGAAACTTTGAGATTGTATCTCCTCACATTAGTAAATAGGAAAGAGATCGACAACACAAAAACTTCCATTACTTGGAGAACACTCACTAGAGATGGTAGCAATCTACTCTTGATACCCATGGTGGAACATAGGATTCCACCTCCACCATGTGGCACATGGCGGAATGCCTGATTCCAACGTGTGTTCTCGAGTAAGAAAATTGATGTTTTATATCCCAAATGTGGATATTCTATAGTGTTGTGATGATACTTCAGATTGACTTTTGTGAGATTGTATCATATGAATGAAACTCAAATTTAAAATCATGGGAATATAAGTGATGAAAACTTGATGGATAACACTTCCCTTTTTCTCTTTCTTTCTCAAAAAGATATGAATTTCGAAAAGATTATCCCTTTTTTTAGGATAGTGACAATAGGCAATTGAATTTTGTATGGACTTAAAAATTACATATTATATTCAAGGGAATTCAATAGGGAAATCGTTGGAAAAAAGGCTTTTAAAAAGCTCAATAATATGATAAATTGTGCTTAAGTCCTCAAAATGATTTTATTTTTACTTGACCCTCGATGTATGGTAAGTCGGTGGATTGAATGAATGAAAAATGTGGAAATTGGGATAAACTCCATCATTAGTTGGAGAACAAACTTTGTCGTAATTTTTGACTAAGTCAATGAAAATGGGGTATCAACAATTTAACCCTCTCAAGACAAGGATTTAGAAAACGGTGAGAATCACATGCTTGAGCCAAGTCTGACCCCGATTTTTGTCATGTTTTGATGAACTTCATGGAGGGTGAAAATTGTAGGTGGTTTTCTAAGGTAATGGATGCAAAAGCGGTTTGAATATGATTGAGGTTGATGCAACCCTATTTTAGGGCTTCATCTTGTATCTTTTTGTATCTTAATCACATCTAAACACAATAGAATGCAAGTTAAATATCCCAATATGCATATTATTATCAAATGCACTTATGGACGTTCTTTGCATACTTTTCAGGTACTTGGACCATGCTTTGATTGGATGAGAGAGAAGGAAGGAGTTCTAGGGTTCCTCCACCCATGGAAGGGTCCAAAGAAGACCCAAAATCTCTCTCAACCTACCCCTAATGGCCAAGGGTCGTCATCAAGCAAAGAAGTCAACTGATCATGAAGTTTCAAAGTGAATTTGCCACTAAAGACCCCAACACGGCCGTGGTGCCAGGGAACGGCCGTGCTGGACAATGCCAAAGTTACAGAGTCAACATCAAAATTGCAAGCTACAACAACTTGGCCAAAACAGTTGTGCTACCCAACACGGTCGTGTTGTGAAGACCCCAAAATGGTTGTGCCAGCTAGCACGGCTGTCCTGCCAAAAATGAGAATAGGTATGCTGGCTAGAATGACCTCCATTTCACCTCCCCCACCACAGTCGTTCTACCCAGCACGGCTGTTCTACCAAGCCCTCACCACAGTCGTGCTACCAGCCTTCATTTCACTAAAATTCCTCTGACATTTTTCATTTCCTAGAACGGTTGTTCCCCACCACCGCAGTCGTTCCAACCCTTACCCACCACGGCCATGTTGCCCAGCACAGCCATGATGCCTAGCACATCCGTGCTACCACCTAAACCCTAGCTTTTTCTGCATTGTTTTTCCAACTATACCCCCACTTACCCTAGTGCTTCCCTCACCACCTATATATACATGAGTGGCGGCCACAACACTAGGTTATCTGCCATTACTCCCCCCTACCTACTCTAGAGCATTCATTGCCTCCTTCCTTGCATTCAAGCCATACACCCACCATTTTCACCTCATTTTCACCATAGAAACGTAGTTTTCTAGGTTTTCTACCATAACCCTCTTCATTTCCATGCCCTTCATCCACCTTGGAGGAGGGATGTAACATCCCTGACCTGGGTTATGTCTTAACCCTACAAGTTTTGCATAAGTAAGTTATTTACAAACATGCTCTAATCTTTTGAAAAGTAATTAAGATTCTTTGTGAAGTTTATTTTTAAGTGTGAGCTTGATTGCAAACTATTTGTGTATTATATGGAAGTCTGAGTGAAAAGTGCAATTTACCCAAGATAAGGGGTTATATTACTATATGTCACATGTTGAAAGTGTCCTAAGTGTTTTAAATATCATAAGAGAGAGAATGATGTTAAGTGGTGGCTTGTGGAAAGCCTAAAATCCAAGTATTGAGCTTGTTTGAACAAAGCTAGTGCTTTGTGTACCAATTTTTGTACAAATTGTAATTTACCCAAAATATAGGATTGATATGCAAATTACCACCTCTAGTGTGTCCCTATTCCCTCTGTGTATCATTTAGAGGAGAGTGAAAGAAGGAGATGCCATAATTGAACCATCTTTGAGTGATGGTACTCTTAGTGATGAAAAGACCATGGAAGTTGTATAGTTGAAATCTGTGTATGAGCTATATCGAGTTATAGACTTAGAATAGGAATCTCTATCGGCCAAGGGGCCATAGAGGGAGTCTCCTATCGGTTTGCGGACTCTTGGAAAAGGCCATGACGACCTAAGCACCTCAGGGAGGAAATCCATAACGGGTTAGATGCTCCTTGTAAAAAGTGTATCTATGTTTATTTTATTTGTGAGATAAAGATGAGATACCTTATCCAACAAGATAAGGAATGGCCGAGATATTATCCCTAGATTATCCTCTAGACTTTTGCATGTCAAGATAAGTGTTTGTGCATGCATGGACATGTCTCAACCATGCATGGCCATGTGTCACCTAGTAACAGATGGTGAAGACACCTCTTATACATTCTCTTTCATAAACCCCAAGTATATATACTTCACCTTTCACTTACTAATGAAAATTTACGAACCCCACAACTCTCTTTCCTTGAGATATCGTGCATAGACTCTTAGATATCATGCATACCTGTTACAACCCCAATTTTTGGATTCTTTTGGTGAGAAATGTAATTTCTCCTATTAAAGATAATTGAACAAATAAAGATATGATTTGTTTTGAATTAATGGATTTTGTTTACAATAGCCTTGTTGGTTGTTTTGTGGGCTTTATTGGCTATTGGGCCCAATAACAAGGAAAAAGAAATTCAATTAGTAAATGAATAATTAAGAAATAGAGAAAAGAAAGAGGAAGAAGCCTCTAGAAGGCAAAGGAATATTCCCAAAGGGGTATTTCATGCCTCTTGGGTTTGAAGGAGTCCAAGTTGCAAAGATAATGCAACAAGAAAAGGAAAAGATCCATTAAATATTTCTCTATTAAGAAAGAAATTGAAAACAAAGATAGAATCTGGGAAATAAGTGGAAAGAGGTATGATTGAGTCATCCTTGATGGATTTTTGTATCCAAAAGATTTCTAATGCTAAAAGGAAGCAAAATAAAGAAAATAAAAGATTATGAAAGAGGAAATATCAATTAATTTGGTTTTATTAATGAATAACTTGCTTTTGAAGAAAAGCCCTTTTCCTTTGGAACTTGGGACTCATTTTTGGCATGCGTGTAGATAAATGAAAGAGAGAGAAACCTCAAAATTTGGTTGCAAAATGATGCACGGTTTCCAAGATATGCAATCTAGAAATTATCCTAAAGTAAAAAGGATATTATGTCACATTTTGATATTGGGAATTTAATCCCGATTTTCCTGATTTTCTGATTAAACGTGATGGTTGGATCGGCGATCCAACGACTGAGAGTGAATCCCAGTCTCACAGAGTCCACCTGCGAGGTCCTTGATCGAAGGATTTCTCGAAGAGGAAAGGGTGTCTTGGAGCGAGAAGAACTCCATTAGCTACGGGAGAGGTTTCCGATGTGAACCAACCCAATATGTGGGTGGTTTTGTCGCCAAAGTGGAGAATCCCCAACCTGTCGGTTTGTGTCTTTGATCCTATATATAGGAGAGGGATCACGAGGGCACCGACGCATCAACTAGCTACCCTAGAATCTTCGGAGAGCACCGACAACTGCGTTGGCAGGTTCAATTCTAGGAATAACCCCGACCTTCCCCTTCATCTTCCAGTTGACCACGTCAGAGCTCCGACAATCTGTCTGGGGTGAAGGCACGACGCGAGCATGAAATTGAGGATTCAGTCGAGTTCGGATGGCGGAGACAAAGCTTTCGAGCCTCCTAGTCTGCTCGTTGGTGGACGAGATCCCAGAGTCAACCTCTGAGTTGACCACCAACTCGCAGAGGGTTGCTCGTGCGAGGAAGAAGAAGGCTTATGGGCAATTTACCGAACTGCCCATCCACCACCATTGTGCAGGTAAGGGCATAAGTGCCTTTTTGCTTCTTTTCAATTGCGAGTCAGGCACACGTTTGTGGATCGTTGGTTCCCGCGTGGTCCACCGGACCACAGATCGAACGATTAGGGTTTTTTTATGAAATCGTAATATATTAGAAAATCCAGAAAAGTGGCTTTTCTTGCAAAAATTATAACTTTTGCTAGGAAGCTCTGATTAGAAAAGGTTATACATGAAAATTGCTTAGAAAAATATGAGAAACACAATAAAATTCGTTCGAGAACCTGAATCCGTTCCTATTTGGAAAAGAGTGTTAATCTAATGAAAAGTGCTTATGTATTAGATTAAGAAACCCTAAGTGAGCATATTGGTTAAGTTCATGTTGCTTGGTTGATGAAATTGAGTAATTGCAACCTATTGAATAGTTAATGATGAACTTGAACCTGATCTAGATGTTTCTTGCATGATTTAGGGTTTTTATCTCAAATAAGAATGATTAAGTGCTTAGAAACCCTATTTGAGTATAAAAGATGAATCTTTAAGGTTTAATAGGTTAAGTTGTGAAGGAATAACCTGTTGAATATTAAAATCGAACTTCAATCTGTTTTACATGTAAAGTTGATTAATTTAGGGTTCCATGTATATAAATGAGCTTTAATGGGCCTTGAAACCCTAAGGTTAGTCATTATGACTCTTCATGGTTTTAGTTATTCAAATTCATGAATAAAGTTGAGATATGATGGTTCTAAGCTATTTTGAGTATAAAGGTTCCTAATTGTGGATAAATACCCTTAATATGGTAATTAGAGTCTTATAATGGATAAAGGTGGAATTAATAACAAATAGAGTTCATATGTGAATTAGATCATAATGAACTAAGAATTGTTATTTTGAAAGGAACCAAAGATGATATTTGGGCCTAATGATCTTGTCATGAATTAAAAGGATAAAAATGAGAGTTTTAATGTAAAAGAGCATAATGGACTTAATTGATGTTTAATTGTGACTTTAATCCAAAATTAAGGTTATATGTTGTTAAAAGATAACCTTAATATCTTTTGTGAAGAATAGATGAGATAATTAAAATTAGGGTTTAAATAGTATAAATAAAGAGAAACCCTAATTGCGATGGAAACCCTAAAAGTGGACTAGAAACCCTAGGAAGCGAGCCAAATTTAATAGATCTTGATGGCATGATCAACGATGGGAAATTGAATGTGTATTTCAGGATCTCTTTGTGTGCTTGCTTTCCTATTGGATTTCTTGCATTGATTGGATTAATTCTGTCTCAAATCAGCCTGACAGGTATGTGGTTAATTATGGTTAATCACATTAGTTTCCCAAAGTTTTCTCGGATGATTAATCACATTGAATGCAACCTATCAGTTTGGATGTTCATACTTGCAAATTATAAAGTCACTATGATTATCACAATTGTAAAATAAGTGTGTATTCTCACACCTACATGCCACCCTAATGGATGATGCAAAAAGGTCAAGCCCAGGAGGGAAGACCAATTTGCACCATGAGAGGTGACCCCAGACACCAAGCTCGGGAATGATAAGGTGGTCTATGTTGCATGACTAATGGGCACCATGAGAGGTGACCCCAGGCACCAAGCTCGGGATTGAGAAGGTTGCCTTAAGTCAATGGCAAAAGAGAAACCCTAGAGGGGGTATTCCAGGGTTAGGGTAAAAGCGATGGAGAATGACACATTGAAAACGTAAATTGGCTTATTAATTACCTTGATTGTGATAATTAGATTGTTAGCCATATTTGTGAAATTTTGGTTGTCCCCACATACCAGCATATTCTTATATGCTGACTGACGTTTTGTTTGTCAGCGTTTTAGGCACAACCTTGAAATGAACAAACAGTAAAGTGACATATTATGAATATAAGAATTAAAGTACAAGGAGGATTAAATTGAATAGATCCAAGCTGTGGATAGAAGTAGATTTCCAAAGTTTTTGAAAATGTATGCAAAGTTTTATTTTATACCAGATTTCAGTTTAGTTGGTAAAATTTCATAATTATTATTGATTAATTGTCAAACCTTTGATCCGGTTTATTGGGATAGCAGCTCTGACCTCTTGGTCTCCCTTAATTGGGGGCTACCGGGAGGCGAGGTCGTTACATTTGGTATCAGAGCATAGGTTCCTCATTTAATCTTTAATAATTATTAAATTTTACAAACTCTGTAGAGCCCAAGGGAGTTATTAGAGGATTTTCCAAAAGAGAGAGGTGTCTAGAAAAGGATCACGTCCAGGGGCTGGCAATATTTTCCTCTGCACCGCTAGTCGGAATACGAGGACTCATGGATTTGTGTGACTGCCTGGCCAAAGTCTTAGGATTTGACTCGAAATAAGAACCCTTTAGGACTCTCTTATCTTGTTCATCCCTTCTCAACTCAAATGTTGTTAAGGACCTTAAGGATTAGAGTTTTCTCTCTCTTTTCCTCACCCTCTTGAGGTATGGGTAAGGTTGATAAGGTTTAAGGAATCCTCCACCAAATTAATGAAAAGCATGTAAATAAGATGTCATGGACATAAGATTAATAGTTTAAGCGTAAACTAAAGAATAGATACATGCTTAGGTCGTATGACATAAGTTGTCGTGCCCTCAGGAGAGACCTGAGGCTAGCCCTTCTTGTCTGGATGATGAGTAGAGAGAGGTAGTCTTGGAGGTAGAGACCTCCATTACAAGTAGAGACCTGGCAGATCCTTTGAGGATGATGCTAACCCTAACCCTAAATGGTGGTTAGAAAGAGAGATGACATGATGAGTTAGATGTCAAGATAGACCAGATGTGTGGACATGCTTTTGGATGCCCATAACGTTATGAGCCATGTGAGGTTGGATGACCTAGTGCCTTTGGCGACCCAACCCTAGGAAGGGTCGTACATGTTAGAGGGAAGGATAGCTCCTTCGATGATGAGGTTAGTGAAGAACCTACACAAACCCTATGGGCTTATGCGAGTAGGGCATAACATGCACCTAGAGTACGTCAGTAGTGCGGGCGGTAGGTTGAACCTCTGGCCAAGAGAGCATGTTGGATGGATTATGAGATAAGCATAAAGAGCTATGGATAATCTTGAGCGAACATCAGTTTGAAAAGAGGCTTCACCCATGTAGGGGTATGCTTGTGAGCTCGATCCTTCATGGAGAAAGAACCTCTAGTAATAAGGTTGTTTGTAAGGTTAGCTCTAGAGAGAGAGAGAGAAAGCAGGACCCAAGCAAGAAGGTTGGAAGCTTAGACTCTAAGATATGAGAAAAGGTGGGGAGTTGAGGATGATGCGACCTAAGTGGATGGTTGCGGTCGCCTCATGCATGATCCCTAGAGGCTGATGGTATCTTGGTTGCCTTTAGATGAACCAAACCCTAGAGAGAAGATGAGGCTGATGGTGCCTATGTGCCTATGGTATAGGTGTTCACCTTCTAGGGTTAGGAAGAAGAGTTCCTTAGACCCTAAAGAGGTTTAGTAACTAGTTGTGAGGCCTTACACCTTGTTGGTTGTCCTTGAGGAGGACTCCACTCTGAAGTGTTGCTCAAGCAGAAGGATGACAGGAAGTGTATGTCATACCTTGTACATGTTTGGTTCGTGGTTAAGAGGTTGAGCATGCAGTTGGACACCCAAAAAGTGAACCTAGGGTTCCTAGGCCTAAGAGGGGAAGTGGCGCACCTGATGCTCATGGTGAGATTTGAGTTTCTATAGATTCGAGCATGGCACTCCTCATGTTGAGAGGAAAGGGAAACCCCATTAAGTCGAAGGTACGTTTGATGAACCCCTCACAACTGAGTTGGTGACATGGGAAGGTAGGTATGTTGTTGGTCCAATGTTGAGGAATGAGAACAAGTATGACCTAGCATGGTTTAGTAGGTGGTCTGTGTGCGCCTTAGTAGCTTTCTAGGGTTAAGCATGATGTAAACCCTAGACATAAGGATAGTTGTGACCTTTGTTATCAAGATGTAGTTTCCTCCCATCCTGGGAGAGGGACCCTTTGGTAGGGTGTATACCGATTTTGTTGGTTTTGAGGTAACCTAAAGAGGTCTTAATAGGATCTTGAGAAGCTAAGTAAAAAGTACATAGTAAGATAATGAACCCGTAGACCCATAGATAACCATCTCTGAATGCATGTGGGTGTGTTTCCATGGAGGTAACCGGTATGGGGCCTGACCAAGGTAGGCAGGTTGCCATGACCCCTATGAAAGGATAAAATCAGCCCAGGAATGTGGAGAGAGATGATGGAGACTTGGGTAAGGTTCTAAGTTGGACATGTACTATATTAGAATCCTAATCCTATCTGAGGGTCAGCAGGGATAAGACCGATGGAAGTAGGAGTCGCCTAATTCCCTAGTTGCACATGACCATAGGGTCGGGAGGTAACAACTATCATTGTCTGAGGGCCATGGGTTAGGAGATTGATCACCTTCATGAACTCATGGGACCCAAAGGGCAGATGAGAAGGACACTTTCTGGATGCATAAGGGAAGAGGGATGACCACAAAAGTGTCAACACCCTACAAACCTGGAGGAGATGACCAAGGATTGTGTGTGGACCCAAGTAGGTTCGAGATCAGTTTGCCATGGAAGTAACTTTGACATCGAGATGATTGTAGTGTTGAGACATAAGTTGCACATTTCAACTTAGATTTGAAGGTGTACTGGCAAAGTGGGATGTACCATCTCTACTCTTGGAACATGAAGAACTTTGTATTTGGACTGCAGCCAAATGCTTATTTCCTCTTGTCATGGGAGTGAGAGATAGGACAATACATGTGCCATACACCAAGGATAAAGATGATGTGAGTTGGAACGTTGCTATGAGGTATGAGGACAGAGATGATAACATACCCTTATGGATTGAACGATATGTGGATGGTTTACAAAGATCAAGAGAACTAAGGTAGTCATCTTATGAGGATGTTTTATCATGAGCTATGAGTTATACAAGGTTGAGTTCGAAAACCAAGAGGATGAGCTCAGAGTTTCTTGATGAAGAAAGACTTAGAGTCCGAGATGAGATGATAAGTGGAATACATGGAGGTGTATGTTTTCAACACAGAAGGATGTGATGTGATAATGGATGCTCTAGTTGAGATGCAACTGCCTAGTTAGCTAGAGGCTAGAAGAGGTTGTTAGGTTAACCCTAAGGTTGAAAAAGGAGATATGTTTGGGCTAACACTCGGATGTAACGAGATCTGTTGAACAAGTTAGTAGTTGTTTGGTTAGCCAGTCTAGTCCTTGATGCAATAAAAGGATGGTTGTAGAACCTCAGATGCACTTCTCTGGAAAAGAAGGTGATGAAACCCCGACTAGAGTGGTTTAGGGTTTTCGAAGAATCAATCTTGAGGAATCATGACATACAGGAGATCATGATTTTAAGTTCATCATACACCATGGTTGTGGCGACTCAACTTATAAATCACGAGGTAAACTCAGCGGAAGCGATTAACTAGCAGCGGAATTATGAAAATCACTAAAAATTTAAATTTTTTTGGAAAGAGATCTTTAAACTGTAAAACTCTTTTATAAGAAAGCAAGATAATTGTTTACAACATGGTTTGTCATTACATCTCTATGAAATCACATCTCGAGTGATTACATACATCCATTGCCCTGTTATCTGTACAAGGCAAGATTATAAAAATCTCGAGGCATTAAGCCAAAAACATCAGATCTACTGACTCCTAGGACCTGAGAGTACAGAGACGACACATAGGACATACTACCTACAAGACTTGACAGTCAGTATCTCCACCTGAGATTCACTACTGCCCCTGGTGTTGCTGTTGTTGTTGCTGCTCACCCTCAGATGGGTTCCTTCGTCCTCGGCGTCCACCTAAAAAGTCGAATCCCACGGGGGTGAGACAATTTGAATAATTGTCCCAGCGAGAGTTATAACTCTCCGCCAGAAGCTTTGTTATTGCAATAAGGAATAACAGTAAGCAATATAATTATTAACATTTAACAGCAGGTTTAATGTCAAGTAAAGCAACATTTCAATTATAACTTAATTGGATATCAAAGCATATCTCAATAAAGAATATGAAGAACATGTGTACTAGTTACTTGACTGGAATATTATAAACAATGTAACATCAATCATTGTTTCTCAAAGTTCAACCTAAGCAGTTATGCTACGTGGCTGATTATGTTTTTCAAACATTATTATGCCCTGCGGAGATGAGGTATACCGCTCATACTCCAACCGACCATTATGAAATCGCATCGGTACCATACATAGGTCATCAAAAGAGCCAGATTCTTATGACCTCATCTTCCTCAGTCAGTGTGAGGATCAACATGCAGGACATCTCGTGTCTCTGCTAAAATAGCTTTCCAGGGTATTCTGGCAACTTCGCTATTAGAGTCACTGTTACGACCCCACCTCCCGATAACCCCCAATTAAGGGAAACCGAGAGGTCGAGCCGCACCCTTAATCCCAGATCAAAGGTTCTACATATAACCATAAACAATTATTAAATTCTAACAGACTATACTGAAAATGGTAATAAAATTTTTCTTTACATACCTTTTGAAAACTTGGATATCTATTCTTCTATCCACACCGATACTAATCTATCTAATCCTCCTTTACACTTTGATTCTCATTTAGCATCACATGTGCCACGTTACTGTTTGTTCTTTTCATTGTACCTAAAACGCCGACAAACAAAACGTCGGTCAGCCGTAGCTGGTATGTGGGGGAAACAATAAACATGCATCTATAATAACAATGTAATCATTCAATTACTTGTTTAAAAACCAATATTACATTTTAGATATAACTCCGCGATCCAAGAGTACCCTATCCTCTGTGTTGTTCCCATTAGACCCCTCATGATCCGCCCATAAGTGAACCAATTTCTAGGGTTGAGTCACATGGCACTACTCGTAAGTAGTCCACTCCTTAACTCGGGATTTGCTAAAGAGTCTCTAACTCACGGTAACCTAGACCTTACTCTAGGATTACCCCTTTTTAGCCTTTTCAAGGTAACAGAGGTGGACCCGGATCTAGCCAGTTATATATATGCACCTTTATAGTGATAATCATAGTCACTTTATATGTTGCATGAAATAAATAAACATCCAGCAGTTTAGTTGCATTCAATGCGTTTAGACATTCAAGAATACATCGGGAAACTATATCGGTTATTCATAATCGTAACCACATACCTGATCCATAGTAACTTGATGTCCATGCATTAACATTCAACACAATAAACAGGCAATCAACAATATCCTGAAAATAATGCATAACATCCAAGTGTCATTGTTTTATTCAAACATCCTTAAGATCAACTTTGATTTCTCCTTATGATTTCTAGGACGACTTTAGGGTGTTATTAGGGTTTTAGCCTTCATCACTTTTAATGCTCTTTTAGTTCACAAACCCTAATTTCTGCATCATATGCACAACTGCATGTCCATTAAGTCTAATATGTTTCTTTTACACCAAAATTATTACCTTTATCCTTTTAGGTCATATACACAACATTAAGGCTAATTACCACCTTCGATTTCTTTCAAATTGACAAATCATATTTCATTGTAGTTCAATTCACATATATGAACCGTATTTATCACCATTTCCACTTTGTACACTAGGGAATACTAATTATACAAATAATTCACATTAAAGATCTTTGGTACTTAAATTGGATTTATAACAACATAACATTGTCTTATTCATGTAATTGCACAATTAAATCATTAAAAGGCATATCTTCCTAAATTAGGGTTTCTAAGCCCACTAATGCAAACTTAGATATATGAAACCCTAATTTAAGCCAATTATGTGCAATTATCATCCTTTTATCATCAACATGTTAATATTTGTTCTAAACATTCAGAGAACATCACTATATTCAACTATCATCAATTTCAAGGGTTTTTCACTAATTAAACCAGTAAATATGATGACTTTATGTACTTTTCCAATTTCAAGCATATAACCTCTAAATTAAACTAATCATGTGCAAAGTTCTTCCTTTTTGAACTCAATACACCTTTTTGCATTTAACAGGTTAATATCAACCCTAAAGATCTATTAAACCCTATTAAACACTTTATTCACTTCAAAATAGGGTTTATTAACCTTTAATTCATTAAAGATGATAAATTGCACTTCATTTCGAACTATGATTAGATTCAGGTTATAAAACCATTTTTATTGAATTCCTTGTGTTCTTCTGATCAAAATTCATATATAAACTTTTGTCATCTGAGCTAAGAATATTTATCTATGAATTTTGCATTAAAAGAACTTACTTGGCCAATTGGAAGAGGCCACGTCACCCTTTGCCCATGCAATGTGCTGCGCCTGTTTTGGGAATATTTCGAATTTACCGAAAAGCCCCCGGTAAGTGATCTGTTTCTTTAGCCCGCGGAGGGGCATTTCTGTCCAACGACCAAGGGGTCGTCTCCCACCTTCGGCCAGCCCTAGCGGCCGCCACCTGCAGACCTGCGTGGGTTGGTTCTTCCTCCCCCAGGCCACGATCAATGCCGGAACTTGTTGCTTCCACCCCGCCCTGCTCTGGCGCACCCAGGGCGCCCTTTTTCTCATGGCTAAGGTGGTCTGTCCCCGCTCTGTGGCCATGCGCTTGCAGACGACATTGCAGCCCGGCGGCTGCTGCTGTGTGCGCTCCAGGGCATGGCTTCCATGGTCGTGAGTGTCGTTGACACCGTGGGTCAGTCGGCTACCACTTCGATCCATGATTGGCTTATAATTGTTTCCAGGCTGTGCCACACTACTCGGTTAGGGTTTATGGGCAAAACGAAGAAGAAGAATAAGAGGAAGAAATATAGGATTCTCTGGACTCGAGGCTAAGGGGTCTACCCCTTTTATGGGGGAAGATATCCTCGCCCTACGGTGCCCCTTCTAAGAGGAAACAAGTCCTCTCCCTTTGGGGAAACCTAATTCTTCTATGATAAGTAACTCTCTCTCTCTTTCTTAGTTTCCTTCGAAAATCCTTCTTCTTCAATATTCTCCCCTTTTCCTTTCTCTTTATTCTTAAATTTTAACTCCACGAAATACATATATATATATTTCCTTAAGAAAATACTTCCTTTTCTCAAAACTTCATAATTAATGGGTTGTGTATTCCCATTACCTCTTTATTTTATAATTAATGTATTTTCTCTTCCTTTTCCTTTATTGGGGCTCCTTGGCACCCAAGAAAACTTATTAGTTCGAAATCCTTTTCCAAGGATATTTATTATCCTTCTAGATGCATCTAAATGCATTATCTCACATTTTCTTGTTTATTTCTCATTAAAAATATATCTTTTTTAGATTTTCTTTTTATTTCTCTTTATTTTACTCATTAGCATTCCTTTTAATATTAGAAACCTCATGGATACGAAATCTCCCCAAGAAATCTCATTTATGTCTCTTTTCATTCATTTTCCACATTATATCATTATTTCTCAATTTCTTTCTTCATAAAGAAATACATAATTAATCTTTTCTTTTTCTTATTTCTTTTCTTTGCAACTTTAGACTCCTTGGAACCCAAGGAATCCAAGAGGCACGAAATCCTCTCTGGATTTGCCTTCTAGAGGTTTCCATTATTTCTTTTCTCAAATATCCATTTACTAATTGAATTTCCTTTGTTATTTTCCTCTTTATTGGGCCCAATAGCCAATAAAGCCCACAAATCAAATAACAAGGCTATTTTAAATGAAATCCAATTATTCATAACAAATCACATCATTCTTTGTTCAATTATCCTTAATATGAGAAATTTCATTTCTCATCAATTGAACCCAAAAATTGGGGTTATAACATCCTTCCCCTCTTATAGAAATTTTGTCCTCAAAATTTAGGCAAGCAAACAAACAATTCAGGATAAGACTTTTCCATGTCTATCATTGGCCCCTATGTGGCTTTTCTGTACCCATGGCATTTTCAAAGAACCTTTATTATCACATATTCTTTTTCTCTGAGTTCTTTCATCCTGGCGTCTATAAACTACACAGGTGACTCAGGCCATGTCAGCCTCCCTTGGGGCTCACTAGGTTCATTGCTCAACACATGGTCGGTATCTCACATAGTGCTCTGAATTGGACACATGGAAAACATCTCCCATTACTCTATCCTGAGGGGTAGGGTCAAACCTAACCTTCTCCACCCATCCATCTCTAATGGACCCATGTATCGGGGACTCGGCTCTCTTAGATATAACTTAGAGGGGTCGGATTTTCATGTCATATTTTCTCCCACAGTAACTTGTATGTCAGTCTACTTTGCATTTGCTCACGACTCTCATCGTCTCTAGGCTCCTTTCAGCCCTTGCGCAACCAAAGTGACTTCATCTACATGTACGGGGGTCCCTTTTTCTAACCATCATGTGGTCCTTTTCTAACCATCATGTGGTCCTTTCACCAACATTACCTTACGAAAGTGGTGACCGACACAACCTCCCTTACAGAGCTTCATATAAAACCCGATACTGGATATGGTGGTTATTGTCACATCTTTCATAGGACAAGAACTGTCTCTAGATATCACCCTGAATGAGCACATATGCCCTCATCAGACCCTTTAGTCTGGATCATACTAACCATAGTTAGGGGTGATAAACTATACTAACATTGAGTTCTTCATGTACCTACTTCCACTTTATGGAAGTGAACTTTTAGGTCAAACTCAATAACCTTTGAACTCTCTTCATGGTGTAGTTGAACCGTCTCTCACATGGGTAGTTCAACTAGATCTGTCCCTTAACAGAACTCTTCCTTTCTCATTTTATCTAGGTAAGGCGACCCACCATAACCCACATTGTATCTCGACCTTCTTAGGCTCAGGGAAGACCTATCACAACATCCCTAGTGTTGAGCTCTCATTCCCTCTTAGGGACTCTTTTGTCCTCTATATCAATACACTGGGTTATTGGGATTCGTCCTTTACCTCCTGGCTTGCATGGTCATAAACCACATGCAACTTCATCTTAAGCATCTAAGGTGCTATTGCCATTTTCCACGGTGTATGATGATCTCCAACCATGACTCCATATATGTCATGATTCTTTCAAGATCAACTCCCCGAAACCCTAAACCACTCTAGTCGGGGTTTCATCACCTTCTCTTCGAAAGAAGTACATCTGAGGTTTTACCATCATCCTTTCATTGCATCAAGAACTAGGCTGGCTAACCAAACACCCCTTAACTTTTCAACGCATCTTGTTTCATCTGAGTGTTATCCAAACACCTCTCTTTTTCAAACTTAGGGATAGCCAAACAAACTCTTCCAACTTCTAGTCAACAAAGCCTTAATCAGATCATTCATTATCACTTCACATCCTTAGGTAACATTACACTTCCATGTATTTTGCTTATCATGTCACCTTAAACTATATGTTCATCTTCATAAGAACACTCTCTGATTCCATCATCATGGTGATCAAACTCAACCTGGTATAACTTGTAAATTCTACATAGCTCATCATAGAAACTTCCTCATAAGGGGAATACCTCATTCCTCTTAGTGTTTGCAAGCCATCCATCATTCATTCACTTTACCATGGTAAGATATATTCTCTATCCCCATTTCTCGTGGCAACGCTCCAACCTACATCATCTCTTATCCTTGGTGTATGACCTGCATAATGTCCTATCTCTCACCCCCATAAGAAGAGGAAATAAGCATTTGGCTGCAGTCCAAATACAGAGTTCTTCCTGTTCCAAGAGTAGAGATGGTACATCCCACCTTTCCAGTACACCTTTAAATCTAAGTTGCAACGTGCCGCATATGTCTCCACATCACAGACATCATGATAACAAACAAGCCTTGAACCTACCGAGGTTTATATCCTTAGTCAACTCCTCTAGGTCCATAAGGTACCGACTCTTTTGGGGTCATCCCTCTTCCCTCATGCATCAAGGGAGTGCCCTACTCATGTGCCCCTTTGGGTCCCATGAGTTCATGAAGGTGATCAATCTCCTAACCCATGGCCCTCAGACAATGATAGCCGTTACCTCCCGACCCTATGGTCATGTACAACTGGGGAATTAGGTAACTCCTACTTTCGTCGGTCTTATACCTACCTGACCCTAGGATAGACTTAGGATTATTCATTATAGTACATGTTCACTTAGAACCTTACCCAAGTCTTCATCTATCTCTCTTTATGCATTCATGGGTTGACTCTCATCCGTTCATAGGTATTATGGCAACCTGCCTACCTTGGTCAAGCCCCATACTAGTTACCTCCATGGTAATACATGCAATAGAGATGGGTATCTATGGGTCTACGGGTTCATTCTCATACCATGTACTTTTCTCTTAACTTCTCAAGATCCTACGAGACCTCTTTAGGTTACCTTGAACCAACAAAACTGATATACACCCTTCCGAAGGGGTTCCTCTCCCAGGATGGGAGGAAAACTATCTCTAAGGTCACAAAAGCTCTTAGGTCCAGGGTTTACATCCACCCGAGCCTACTTAACCCTAGCAAACCATTAAGGCACAAGCAGTTCACTTATCGAACCATACTAGGTCATACGTGTCCTCTTTCCTCGATGTTGGATCAAGATAAAACTTTCCCCTTTATCATCAGCCTATCTATGAGGGGTTCATTACACAAACCTTAAACTTAAGGGACTTCCCTTTTCCTTTATTCATGAGGCGTACCATGCTCAAAACTATAGAAACTTAATTCTCATCATGAGCATTAGGTATACCACTTCCCCTCTTAGGCCTAGGAACCCTAGGTTCACTTTTAGGTGTCCAACTTCACGCTCTATCTCTGAACCATGAATCAAACTGGAAAAGGCATCTCGTGCACTTCCTATTCTCCTTCTTCTCGATCAACACTTAGGGTTGGGTCCTCCTTAAGGACAACTAACAGGGTACAAGGCCTCATAGCCTGCTACCACACCTTTCTAGGTCTAAGGAACTCTTCTTCCTACCGTAACCACATAGGCACCAGATGCTTCATCTTCTATCTCTAGGGTGTGGTCCTTCTAAAGGCAACCAAGATATCATCAACCTTCAGGGATCGATCATGAAGCAACCTCTATCGTCCATAGTTCAGGGTTTTAGGCTTTCAACCTTCTTGCTGGGTTTCCTACTTTCTCTAGGGCTAACCCTACATTCAACCTCACCATTAAAGATCCTCTCTTCATGAAGGTTCATCCTCAAAAGCATGCTCTACATGGGCAAAGCCTAGGTTCGAACTTAGGGTTGCTCAAGATTGTCCATAACCCTTTATGCACTATCATAATTCCTTATCCAGGGTTTCACCCTATGTCAGCACTATGACGTGCCCTAGGTGCCAACTATGCCCTACAAGCCCATAGGGTTTCTATGGTCCTTCACTAACATCATCATCCAAAGAGCTATCATGTACTCTAACATGTACGACCCTTCCCAGGGTTGGGGTTGCCAAAGGTGCTAGGTCACCCATGGATTCTATGGCATCGCAAAGGCATGTCCTTTCAAACACCTGGTCCAACTATCTCTCTCTAATCATCACTTAGGGTTAGGGTTAGCATCATCCTCCTAGGATGTGCCAGGTCTCTTACTTGCAATGGAGATCTCTATCTCCAAGACTAACATATCCTCCTGACAAGGAGGTCTACTCTTAGGTCTAAACTAAGGACATGACAACTTATGTCATACAACCTAAGCATGTATCTATTCTTTAATTTGCGCTTAATCTATTAAGCTTATGTCCATGACATCTTATTTACATGCTTTTCATTAATTTGATGGAGGATTCCTTAAACCTTATTAACCTTACCCATACTTCAAGAGGGTGAGGAGAAGAAAGAAAACCCTAATCCTTTATATCCTTATCAGAATTTTGTGATGAGAAGGGACGAATAAGATGAGAAGTCCTAAAGGTATCTTATTTCGATTCATACCCTAAGACTTTGGCCAGGCGGTCACACGGGTCTGGGAGTCCTCGTATTCCGACTAGAGGTGCGGAGGAAAATCTTGCCAGCCCCCAGTCGTGATCCCTTTCTAGACACCTCCGTCTTTCAGATACTCCTCTAATAACTCCCTTGGGTTCTATGGAGTTTGTAAAATTTAATAATCAATAATGGTTAAATGAGGAACCTACGCTCTGATACCAAATGTTACGACCCCACCTCCCGATAACCCCCAATTAAGGGAAACCGAGAGGTCGAGCCGCACCCTTAATCCCGGATCAAAGGTTCGACATATAACCATAAACAATTATTAAATTCTAACAGACTATACTGAAAATGGTAATAAAATTTTTCTTTACATACCTTTTGAAAACTTGGATATCTATTCTTCTATCCACACCAATACTAATCTATCTAATCCTCCTTTGCACTTTAATTCTCATTTAGCATCACATGTGCCACGTTACTGTTTGTTCTTTTCATTGTACCTAAAACGCCGACAAACAAAACGTCGGTCAGCCGTAGCTGGTATGTGGGGGAAACAATAAACATGCATCTATAATAACAATGTAATCATTCAATTACTTGTTTAAAAACCAATATTACATTTTAGATATAACTCCGCGATCCAAGAGTACCCTATCCTCTGTGTTGTTCCCATTAGACCCCTCATGATCCGCCCATAAGTGAACCAATTTCTAGGGTTGAGTCACATGGCACTACTCGTAAGTAGTCCACTCCTTAACTCGGGATTTGCTAAAGAGTCTCTAACTCACGGTAACCTAGACCTTACTCTAGGATTACCCCTTTTTAGCCTTTTCAAGGTAACAGAGGTGGACCCGGATCTAGCCAGTTATATATATGCACCTTTATAGTGATAATCATAGTCACTTTATATGTTGCATGAAATAAATAAACATCCAGCAGTTTAGTTGCATTCAATGCGTTTAGACATTCGAGAATACATCGGGAAACTATATCGGTTATTCATAATCGTAACCACATACCTGATCCATAGTAACTTGATGTCCATGCATTAACATTCAACACAATAAACAGGCAATCAACAATATCCTGAAAATAATGCATAACATCCAAGTGTCATTGTTTTATTCAAACATCCTTAAGATCAACTTTGATTTCTCCTTATGATTTCTAGGACGACTTTAGGGTGTTATTAGGGTTTTAACCTTCATCACTTTTAATGCTCTTTTAGTTCACAAACCCTAATTTCTGCATCATATGCACAACTGCATGTCCATTAAGTCTAATATGTTTCTTTTACACCAAAATTATTACCTTTATCCTTTTAGGTCATATACACAACATTAAGGCTAATTACCACCTTCGATTTCTTTCAAATTGACAAATCGTATTTCATTGTAGTTCAATTCACATATATGAACCGTATTTATCACCATTTCCACTTTGTACACTAGGGAACACTAATTATACAAATAATTCACATTAAAGATCTTTGGTACTTAAATTGGATTTATAACAACATAACATTGTCTTATTCATGTAATTGCACAATTAAATCATTAAAAGGCATATCTTCCTAAATTAGGGTCTCTAAGCCCACTAATGCAAACTTAGATATATGAAACCCTAATTTAATCCAATTATGTGCAATTATCATCCTTTTATCATCAACATGTTAATATTTGTTCTAAACATTCAGAGAACATCACTATATTCAACTATAATCAATTTCAAGGGTTTTTCACTAATTAAACCAGTAAATATGATGACTTTATGTACTTTTCCAATTTCAAGCATATAACCTCTAAATTAAACTAATCATGTGCAAAGTTCTTCCTTTTTGAACTCAATACACCTTTTTGCATTTAACAGGTTAATATCAACCCTAAAGATCTATTAAACCCTATAAAACACTTTATTCACTTCAAAATAGGGTTTATTAACCTTTAATTCATTAAAGATGATAAATTGCACTTCATTTCGAACTATGATCAGATTCAGGTTATAAAACCATTTTTATTGAATTCCTTGTGTTCTTCTGATCAAAATTCATATATAAACTTTTGTCATCTGAGCTACGAATATTTATCTATGAATTTTGCATTAAAAGAACTTACTTGGCCAATTGGAAGAGGCCACGTCACCCTTTGCCCATGCAATGTGCTGCGCCTGTTTTGGGAATATTTCGAATTTACCGAAAAGCCCCCGGTAAGTGATCTGTTTCTTTAGCCCGCGGAGGGGCGTTTCTATCCAACGACCAAGGGGTCGTCTCCCACCTTCGGCCAGCCCTAGCGGTCGCCACCTGCAGACCTGCGTGGGTTGGTTCTTCCTCCCCCAGGCCACGATCAATGCCGGAACTTGTTGCTTCCACCCCGCCCTGCTCTGGCGCACCCAGGGCGCCCTTTTTCTCATGGCTAAGGTGGTCTGTCCCCGCTCTGTGGCCATGCGCTTGCAGACGACATTGCAGCCCGGCGGCTGCTGCTGTGTGCGCTCCAGGGCATGGCTTCCATGGTCGTGAGTGTCGTTGACACCGTGGGTCAGTCGGCTACCACTTCGATCCATGATTGGCTTATAATTGTTTCCAGGCTGTGCCACACTACTCGGTTAGGGTTTATGGGCAAAACGAAGAAGAAGAATAAGAGGAAGAAATATAGGATTCTCTGGACTCGAGGCTAAGGGGTCTACCCCTTTTATGGGGGAGGATATCCTCGCCCTACGGTGCCCCTTCTAAGAGGAAACAAGTCCTCTCCCTTTGGGGAAACCTAATTCTTCTATGAGAAGTAACTCTCTCTCTCTTTCTTAGTTTCCTTCGAAAATCCTTCTTCTTCAATATTCTCCCCTTTTCCTTTCTCTTTATTCTTAAATTTTAACTTATTTTCCACAAAATACATATATATATATATTTCCTTAAGAAAATACTTCCTTTTCTCAAAATTTCATAATTAATGGGTTATGTATTCCCATTACCTCTTTATTTTATAATTAAGGTATTTTCTCTTCCTTTTCCTTTATTGGGGCTCCTTGGCACCCAAGAAAACTTATTATTTCGAAATCCTTTTCCAAGGATATTTATTATCCTTCTAGATGCATCTAAATGCATTATCTCACATTTTCTTGTTTATTTCTCATTAAAAATATATCTTTTTGAGATTTTCTTTTTATTTCTCTTTATATTACTCATTAGCATTCCTTTTAATATTATAAACCTCATGGATACGAAATCTCCCCAAGAAATCTCATTTATGTCTCTATTCATTCATTTTCCACATTATATCATTATTTCTCAATTTCTTTCTTCATAAAGAAATACATAATTAATCTTTTCTTTTTCTTATTTCTTTTCTTTGCAACTTTAGACTCCTTGGAACCCAAGGAATCCAAGAGGCACGAAATCCTCTTTGGATTTGCCTTCTAGAGGTTTCCATTATTTCTTTTCTCAAATATCCATTTACTAATTGAATTTCCTTTGTTATTTTCCTCTTTATTGGGCCCAATAGCCAATAAAGCCCACAAATCAAATAACAAGGCTATTTTAAACGAAATCCAATTATTCATAACAAATCACATCATTCTTTGTTCAATTATCCTTAATATGAGAAATTTCATTTCTCATCAATTGAACCCAAAAATTGGGGTTATAACAGTCACAGTGGCATTCTGTACTCTCTTCGTCATCAAGGGATCTCTTGTTTATCTCTCATCGATGCGGCATTAAAGATTCCCTCAGGAGATTAGTGATACATCATCCCAGCATAAACATATAATGAAGGATTGATGGATTAAAGATACATCTTACATCAATTCCTACACTAGGACGTAAGGATATTCGCGTCCATAACCCCAACATACTCAAAAGTATGTTTTCCAGGAGTTCCCTTAGGAAAACCTGTTTCACCATCATTTAGCTTCTGACAATGATGGATCTATGGTCAGGGATCTACATGATATGGTTATACTTGATTATTTAGGTACATTTTAGCATTCTTTTAGCATCAAGCATGTTTTCAATCATAAACCATTAAAACAACTGCTATGAAAGAAGAATACTAAATGTATCAAGTTTAACTCACATCAGTTATCAAATGGTTATCATTTCTTAATCATCTCATCACTATGATTTCAGAACAGGGGTGTTCAAACCCTTAGATCATCATAAGTCATCTAACAGCATGACCTTGATTGTAATAATGTAATTATTGCTCATAGCTCTTACAGCCTGTCAGTCTCATATATTGCCTCTTAAACTAGGCAACATAGTATGTCACTATTCATAAGGCTTATAACATGCTTTCAATGAATATGATATCATAACCCTTACCTGGCTATGATCACTTCTTTATAAGAACCTGCATGGTCAATATACTTGATAATAGGCAATTTACCACTATATCAGTAATTTATAAAGCAGAGATAATCTTTCAATTCAAGGGATGTACCATCATGCCTTTACTGAAGCTAGGTTTCCCTAATCAATTCAATTAGGGTTATTCAATCCCTTTATCTTAATTAGGAATAGTGATTCCTTATTTCATACTTCAATCATGAAGTTTCATGCATAAAAATATAACCTGGAATTAGGGTTTACTGTTCATTGCATCATATCACCCTTAATTAGGGTTTACTATTCACATTACATGTTATTACCCTAAAATTAGGGTTTACTATTCACTTCTCAGTGAATTGAGGTCATACCATCATCATGTATGAAGATTACTTTTATTAATGCCTTCAAATTAGGTTAAGATTCATTAATCACCATAATTAGGGTTTCCATGATCTCACTATGAAGGATCATACCCTAATCATGTGCATTCATACATATTGGAAGGTATTTTACTTGATTCTCATTCATATTAAGAGTCTTCTCTCTCCTCTAACTGCTAGATGATGTTTACATCACTCTTGATTAGGTTAGGTCAAACCAACTTTGATAACCTAAGTCATGTCATCTCTACTATGGTCATTAGGGTTTGCTTGATCAAGGGATGTTGATTACTTAAACCCTTCAAGGGTACTTTGGTAATCTTCTCTATTAACCATAACACATGTTACTCTACTAATTACTTAACCCCTTAATGACTTTAGGTATCTTTAGGGTTTAGGTTAAACAACTACTAAACCATCTTAACCTTCAAACCATCAAACGTTCTTAACATAATTGAACCCCAAACGGTCTTGCACTTCAACCTCCAAACGGTTTTGAAACCGCATGGAGTTGTTGACCGTTTGGTCCCAATGACTTTCAAGACTGCATGGCCAAGTACACCATCAAGACCGTTTGCCCTAGCTGAGGTGAAGACTGTTTGGTCCCGTTGACCGTTTGGCCAACTTTGACTTTGAAACCGCATGGGCAAAACGACCTTGAAACCGCATGGTCACCAAACGGTTTTGAAACTGCATGACCACCAAATGGTTTTTGAGACCGTTTGTCCCCAAACGGTCTTGAGACCGTCTGGTCCAAAAACCTCAAAACCGCATGGACCAAAAAGTGTATCAACACTTCCAATTGAGTTAGGGTTTTCAATGTTGAACCCCTCAAACGTTCTTGTACTTTTTAGCCACTTATCAATTAAGTCAATTAGGTTAATCCTTTACTTATTTGACACTCAATTGACCCTCCATTGATAACCAATTAGGGTTGGGACCAATTGGATTAGGGTTTGGAATCGATCAACCTTCAACATACATCAACATGAGTCTAATTGATGTTGAACCCATTGAACCATCACTCAATTGGGTCATGACCTGACCCCAAACGGTCTTGGGATCGTTTGGACATCCTCCAAACAGTCTCGAGACCGTTTGCCCATAATTTCATCAAAAACTAAGTCATTCACTTAAGGGTTGAACCCTAATTAGGTTACAAAATCAGCATTTTAATTATTCAACAACTTGATGTGATTTGTTCCTCAATTGATTAACCCCACTTGACCCTAGACCTCCAAACGGTCTTGGGTGATCACTAAACGGTTTTGAGACCGTTTGAGTGATCCCCAAACGGTTTTGAAACCATTTGGGTCACTCAACCCAAACTTCAACATGATTGGTCCATTGAAATCAGCAATGAACCCAATTAGGGTTTAGGTGACTAAAGTGCCTTCAACTTGTGATTTACTTGGAATTAGTTAATGATTCTTGGTGGGTGATTAGTCCACAATGTGTACAGAAGATTTCCCAAATGGTCAACCATGGTCAACACACCCAAACGGTTTTGAAACCGTTTGCTTTCATGCGGTTTGGTTGAAACCGTTTGCACTCAAACGGTTTTGCAAACCGTTTGGGCAAGAGATGGAGGACCGTTTGATAAAGTAACTTTGGAATTAATGCCACCTTCTTCTACCTCAAGATCATGGTCTGTTATTCACGGTTTTAGTTGCAAGAACACTTAGAAGTATGTGAGAAAGAAGAACAAGCAACGTTTTCAAGAAAAGAAGATGCATAATCAAAGCTTTAAGGTTTAGAGTTGTAAAACCCGCCTTAGGATCAGCTCTAGAGCTCCAAGATTCGTAGATTTAATGGTGGATTGAGCTCCACAGGTTGTCCAAGGTTCCTTCCTCAAGAATTGGATGGAGAAGATGGCTAGAAAGAAGAACTATGTAAGAAAGACTAACAAACCAACCTTGTAGCATGATTTCCTCCATGATTTCGAGCTAGATGGCAATCAAAGCTTACACAATTCAGCTTGGCCGTTCTCCTCTGCTCTTGAGCTCCTTTGTAGTTGGCCACAACAAGAAGATAAGAAGAGGAAGTGAAGGGAATGATCCCTTGCTTAGTAAAAGAGATAAGCCTATATACTTTGGGCATATTTTCAAGATAAGGACAAGCTTTTCCTTGTTTCTCAACTAGATCCTCCTCCCTTCCTAAGCCACGTTTCTCCCTTCTTTACTTAAGAAAAACTCCTCCTTTATCCAAGGTTTAGAGGAAAAGAAGCCAAACATCTTACGAAGTTGCACACATAAAAGGGTCATTTTGCTTACAACTTGGTTATTTAATTACAAGGGTTATCCTTCTTATTTGATTATTCAATTGAAGCGCCCTCTTCATAATTTTTACTCTAGTTGATGCCAAGAGTCATAAAAGATACTCTATAAGGTATATTTTACATGTTACACCCTACATTTTTGGGTAAATTTCACTTTACACCAAAACTAGGGTTTTAAAGCACAAGGATTGCTCCACAAGCTGCATCTTGGTGCCCAAGCTTGGAGAATCCATAACACTTCATCATATTCATAACTATGATGTATCAATACCAAAGGAATATCTTAACATGTGCAATTTGCAAGTTAACCCCTCTAATTGGGTAATTTGCACATATGTCCACTTTTAACAAAACAATATTACAACATTGTTCAAAAAGGACAGAAATGGAAATATATGTTCCTAAGAAGCTTTAATTACATATCAAAAGATAATCACAAGTGTCTAATCACATGATTAAGCAAAACACATAGGGTTAGTTCATAACCCAGGTCAGGGATGTTACAATGGTACTACTGAGATAACAAGTGGTAGAAGTACTTTGATGCCTAAGATGAAAAGTGTACAAATATGCACGTGGCTTGTTGCCATGCAAGCCAGGAGGTGAAGGATGAACACTAGTAACCCAGTGTATTGATATAGAGGATAAAGAGTCCCCGAAAGGGAATGGGAGTTCATCACTATGGATGTTGTGATAAGTCTCCCCTAGACCAAGGAAGGTCAAGATGCAATATGGGTTATGGTAGATCACCTTACCTAGATGACATGAGAAAGAAAGAATACTGACTAGGGACGTATCTGATTGAACTACATATGAGAGAGATGGTTCAACTAAACCATGATGTGAGTTCAAAAGTTCTTTATAACCTAAAGATTCACTTCCCTGAGGTGGAAGTAGACAAACTCGATGTTAGTACATTTGATGACCCCTAACTAATGGTTAGTATGATCCAAACTAGAGGGTCTGATGAGAGCATGTGTGCTGGTCCAGGGTGATATCTAGAGACAGTCTTGTCCTCTGTAAGATGTGATGATAACCACCATAGCCAGCGTCAAGATGTAAAGAAGCTATGTAAGGGACGTTGTGTCGGTCACCACTTCATTAAGATGATGTTGGTGAAGGGACCTCGTGAAGGTCAGGAAAAAGGATCATAGTGTGTGCATATGAAGTCGCATTGATCGTGCAATGGTTGAAAGAGAGCCCAGGGGTGACATGAGTCATGAAGCTGATGCAAAGCAGACTGACATGCAGTTCACTATGGGAGAGTATGTGATGTGAAAATCCGACCCCTCTAAGTTATAGCTAAGAGAGAGAGATGAGTCCCGACTGCATGGTCCTTTTGAGATGGATCGGTGGAGATGGTTGTGTTTAGCCTTACCCCTCAGGATAACATGATGTATAATGTGTTCCATGAGTCCGATCTAGAGCACTATGTGAGGTACCCAAGCCATGTGCTGAGCCCTGAACCTATTCAGCTTTATGAAGGTTGAAATGTCCTGAGTCACTTATGAGGGTACGATATACCAAGGTAAGAAAGAACTCAGATGGAAGAATATGAGATGATGAAGGTTCTTGGGAAGCACCATGGAAAGGGTGAGGCCACATGGGAGCCATGATGGACATAAGAAAGACTTATCCTGTTTGTTTGTGTGCCTGGTGGAATTTTAAGGGCAAAATTCCTATAAGAGGGGAAGGATGTTACAACCCCAAATTTTGGGTTCTTTTGGTGAGAAATGTAATTTCTCCTATTAAAGATATTTGAACAAATAAAGATATGATTTGTTTTGAATTAATGGATTTTTTTTACAATAGCCGCGTTGGTTGTTTTATGGGCTTTATTGGCTATTGGGCCCAATAACTAGGAAATGAAAATTCAATTAGTAAATGAATAATTAAGAAATAGAGAAAAGAAAGAGGTAGAAGCCTCTAAAAGGAAAAGGAATATTCCCAAAGGGGGTTTTCGTGCCTCTTGGGTTCCAAGGAGTCCAAGTTGCAAAGATAATGCAACAAGAAAAGGAAACGATCCATTAAATATTTCTCTATTAAGAAAGAAATTGAAAACAATGATAGAATCTGGGAAATAAGTGGAAAGAGGCATGATTGAGTCATCCTTGATGGATTTTCATATCCATAAGATTTCTAATGCTAAAAGGAAGCGAAATAAAGAAAATAAAAGATTATGAAAGAGGAAATATCAATTAATTTGGTTTTATTAATGAATAACTTGCTTTTGAAGAAAAGTCCTTTTCCTTTGGAATTTGGGACTCGTTTTTGGCATGTGTGTAGATAAAGGCAAGAGAGAGAAACCCTCAAAATTTGGTTGCAAAATGATGCACGGTTTCCAAGATATGCAATTTAGAAGTTATCCTAAAGTAAAAAGGATATTATGTCACGTTTTGATATTGGGAATTTAATCTCGATTTTCCTGATTTTCGGTTTAAACATGATGGTTGGATCGGCGATCCAACGACTGAGAGTGAATCCCAGTCTCGCAGGGACTGCTTGCGCAGAGTCCACCTGCGAGGTCCTTGATCGGAGGATTTCTCAAAGAGGAAAGGGTGTCTTGGAGCGAGAAGAACTCCATTATCTTCAGGAGAGGTTTCCGGTGTGAACCAACCCAATATGTGGGTGGTTTTGTCGCCAAAGTGGAGAATCCCCAACCTGCTGGTCTATGTATTTGATCCTATATATAGGAGAGGGATCACGAGGGCACCGACACATCAACTAGCTACCCTAGAATCTTTGGAGAGCGCCGACAACCGCGTTGGCGAGTTCAATTCTAGGAATAACCCTGACCTTCCCCTTCATCTTCCAGTCGACCACGCCGGAGCTCCGGTGATCTGTCTAGGGTGAAGCACGACGCGAGCATGAAATTGAGGATTCAGTCGAGTTCGGATGGCGGCGGCAAAGCTTCCGAGCCTCCTAGCCTGCTCGCTGGTTGACGAGATCCCAGAGTCAACCTCTGAGTTGACCGCCAACTCGCAGAGGGTTGCTCGCGCGAGGAAGAAGAAGGCTTTTGGGAAATTTACCGAACTGCCCATCCGCCACCGTTGTGCAGGTAAGGGCATAAGTGCCTTTTTTCTTCTTTTCAATCGCGAGTCAGGCACGTGTTTGTGGATCATTGGATCCCGCGTGGTCCACCGGACCACAGATCGAACGATTTGGTTTTTTTTATGAAATCGTAATATATTATAAAATCCAAAAAAGTGACTTTTCTTGCAAAAATCATAACTTTTGCTAGGAAGCTCTGATTATAAAAAAGTTATACATGAAAATTGTTTAGAAAAATATGAGGAACACAATAAAATTGGTTTGAGAACCTGAATCTGTTCCTATTTGCAAAAGCGTGTTAATCTAATGAAAAGTGCTTATGTATTAGATTAAGAAACCCTAAGTGAGCATATTGGTTAAGTTCATGTTGCTTGGTTGATGAAATTGAGTAATTGCAACCTATTGAATAGTTAATGATGAACTTGAACCTGATCTAGATGTTTCTTACATGATTTAGGGTTTTTACCTCAAATAAGAATGATTAAGCACTTAGAAACCCTATTTGAGTATAATAGATGAATCTTTAAGGTTTAATAGGTTAAGTTGTGAAGGAATAACCTATTGAATATTAAAATCGAACTTCAATATGTTTTACATGTAAAGTTGATTAATTTAGGGTTCCATGTATATAAATGTGCTTTTTAATGGGCCTTGAAACCCTAAGGTTAGTCATTATGACTCTTAATGGTTTTTGTTATTCAAATTCATGAATAAAGCTGAGATATGATGGTTCTAAGCTATTTTGAGTATAAAGGTTCCTAATTGTGGATAAATACCCTTAATATGGTAATTAGAGTCTTCTAATGGATAAAGGTGTAATAAATGATAAATAGAGTTCATGTGTGAATTAGACCATAATGAACTAAGAATTGTTATTTTGAAAGGAACCAAATATGATAATTGGGCCTAATGATCTTGTCATGAATTAAAAGGATAAAAATGATAGCTTTAATGTAAAAGAGCATAATGGACTTAATTGATGTTTAATTGTGACTTTAATCCAAAATTAAGGTTATATGTTGTTAAAAGATAACCTTAATATCTTTCGTGAAGAATAGATGAGATAATTAGGGTAAAATTAGTGTTTAAATAGTATAAATGAAGAGAAACCCTAATTACGATGGAAACCCTAAAAGTGGACTAGAAACCCCAGGAAGTGAGCTAGGTTTAATAGATCTTGATGGCATGATCAATGATGGGAAATTGAATGCATATTTCAGAATATCTTTATGTGCTTGCTTGCATATTGGATTTCTTGCATTGATTGGATTAATTCTGTCTCAAACCAGCCTGACAGGTATGTGGTTAATTATGGTTAATCACATTAGTTTCTCGAAGTTTTATCAGATGATTAATCGCATTGAATGCAACATATCAGTTTGGATGTTCATACTTGAAAATTATAAAGTCACTATGATTATCACAATTGTAAAAGTGTGTATTCTTGCACCTACATGCCACCCTGATGGATGATGCAAAAAGGTCAAGCCTAGGAGGGAAGACCAATGGGCACCATGAGAGGTGACCCCAGACACCAAGATCGGGAATGAGAAGGTGGTCTATGTTGCATGACTGATGGGCACCATGAGAGGTGACCCTAGGCACCAAGCTCGGGATTGAGAAGATGGCCTTAAGTCAATGGCAAAAGAGAAACCCTAGAGGGGGTATTCCAGGGTTAGGGCAAAAGCAGTGGAGAATGACACATTGAAAACGTAAATTGGCTTGTTAATTACCTTGATTGTGATAATTAGATTGTTAGCCATATTTGTGAAATTTTGGTTGTCCCCACATACCAGCATATTTTTATATGCTGACTGACATTTTGTTTGTCGACGTTTTAGGTACAACCTTGAAATGAACAAACAGTAAAGTGACATATTGTGAAAATAAGAATTAAAGTGCAAGGAGGATTAAATTGAATAGATCCAAGCTGTGGATAGAAGTAGATTTCCAAAGTTTTTGAAAAGGCATGCAAAGTTTTATTTTATAGCAGATTTCATTTTAGTTGGTAAAATTTCATAATTATTATTGATTAATTGTCGAACCTTTGATCCAATTTATTGGGATAGCGGCTCTGACCTCTTGGTCTCCCTTAATTAGGGGTTACCGGGAGGCGGGGTTGTTACAATACCACTTTGGTATCATGCACAAGTGAGGGAGTGTCGATTTTAGAGCTTGGTATTGGCCATAGAGGAAGGATATCGGCCAAGCAAGGTGATATCAGTCAAGCAAAGTGATATCAACCACAAAAGGTGAAGATATCGTGCAAAGTGCTAAGGAGCTCAAGCCTTGGAATTTGATTAGCTCATCTTCAACCTTAGGAACGTGAAGCTTTGGAGCTTGGAGCTTTGAAGTTGTTCTTGAGGCGGGTTATATAACCTGAACCCAACTATGTTATTATTCACCTTCAATATTGTTGAGCTTGTTGATGTACTTTCAATTTTGAATTCCTTTGATAAATTGATGATCCTTTGAGTTCCAAAAGTACCTTAAAACTGTTGTTCATGACCTAGAATAGTAAGAAAAAGAATCTAGAGGTTGATGATGATGACTTCATCAAAGTCCAACCCAATATGGGCTGAAGTACCTCTAACTCGATATGATGGAATGAATACACCCTTAACATGATATGGTAATGAGTAGGTACCTCTTACACGATATGATGATGAAGTGCATATTTCATGCACGATATGTTGCTAAGAAAATACTATGTGCATGATATGAAAACAAGTCATGCACCCTATGCACGATAGGGAGCCAAGCATGAACTCCAACCCAATATAGCAAAACCCTAGAGCATAAGTAACTCGATATGTTGAGGTGAGCATACCATACACATGATATGGTGAGGAGTGTATACCTCATGAGCGATATGAGTGAAGTATATACATACCATAAGCATTAGATAGGGTCAAGTATTTACCTCCTACATGATACGGTGTTAGGACTATACTCTAACCCGATATGGGTTGAAACCCTAGATGGTGATGAGAAACTTGATATGAAATCCAAGATGAAGTGTAACTCGATACAGTGGTGAGTAGTACCACATGAATGAGATGAGTGATACCCCACAAATGATAAGAATAATACCTACATATACCTTGTGCACGATAGGAAGTCAAGTCCATACTTCATGGATGATATGTTGTCAAGAGTACACTTTAATCGATATAGTGTTGAAACCCTAGATGATAGCATGAAACCTGACACACCTCTATCAGTTTGTGATGGGTTGTTGTGAAACACTCAACTAGATATCTAGCTTATCTTTGGGACTGATTCCATTGAATGAATGAAAGAATATGAGTATAAGGGTCTACCCGATATGGTAACCTCATATGTCAACCAACATGGAAACTCGATATGGTAACCCAATATGTCAACCAACATGGAAACCCGATATGGAATCCAACATAGAAACCCGAGATGGTATTATGCATGTACTACTTGAGCAATACTATGATGAGGCATATACCCTATGCGTGACAGGGTGCACACTTTGTGCCAGATATGGCACCAAGCATTCATCTTATACTCGATATGAGGTCAAGCATCTAGCTCTTACATGATACGGGGTCAACTTGAGAATGATAAAACCGAAGTGATAACTAACCTAACATGGGCACACGATATGGAACTAGGGGATATACCCTAAAACCAATATGGTGATGTGGTTATACCACATACCCAATATAGATGCCCTACATGATGATAAGGGTGGCATACATGTATCTTGATGCCTGATATGGTGGGAATACCTCACACCAATGTGTCTAGTTGAGTGATGTATATGGTGAGTTTTAACTCAATGCAACATTAAGATGCAATGAATTTAATGCAATTTGATAGTTGTAAACTAATGTACCTTAAGAGGAGAATTGAGCCAACTTAATAAAAGTATGGTGCAATCAACATCCTAATGAAGATAAGAGAGAAACATGTATATAAGTGATAATCATGTTAATAAGCATGCATTGATACTCCTAAGATGAGTGGAGTATGAATTAGGGTTTGATTCTAGATAATATGATCTTGAATCCTTAATTTGTTAATAAGGGGAAAACCTAACCCTAATGAAGGGTGATGGTATGCTCTTACAACCTTAATCGGTTAGATTGAGAAATCCTAACCCTAATAATGGGAAGGATGTATATATCTTATATCACATAGTGATGATGTGAATTTGAAACCCTATTTGGTTAAAATAGGCAATCCTAACCCTAATAGTGGGAAGGATGCATTTCTCTTGAATTGCATAGTGATGTCATATATTATTAGAATTCTTATCATGAAATGCAAACTATTCAAGAATCACCAGATGATGAACATAGCCAGGAATGTGCTATAATGTTTTATATGGTGCAGATTTAAATGAGCCTTGTGAGCCATGTTAAATATATGTACAACAAGTACAATGATTATACAGTCTGATATCTTAAAAGATAATTGTTGCCTAGTGAGAGGTGACAAGATATTTAATGAACCATGTTAGCTATGTGAAATATTTGTACAACAAATGTGTTCAATACCTTGGTCTGAGGACCTAGAGGTAATAGTTACCTATTACAGAGGTAACAATGCTAAGTGATGATCTAAGGGTTTGAATACCCAGATCCAGTAATCATGATGATGATGATGATGTGAAAGGATGAGAATTCCCAATATTGTGATAAGGGACTGAGGTCCCGAGTTTATACATTCAAAATGTTCTAAAGATCTCAAAAGTACTACACCTTTCTTTATAACATCTGTTATAATTCATGTTTCAAACTTGGTTGATGCTAAAAGAATATTGTAATGTACCTAATTAATTAAGTTAAATCTCATCATATAGTACCCTAACCATAGATCCATTCAGTGTTAGAAATTGATGATGGTGAAACGAGTTTAACTCGAAGAGCAAATTTTTGAATATGCGGGGGTGAAGGACAAAGTATATCCAAATGTGCCAATGAAGAATGATGCCACACCTTCCTTATTTATCACATGATGATGTAAATCTCCTGACCAAATAAGAAATTGATGTGTAAATCCTTCTTCATTTCTGTGTGGTATCAGGATTGAAGTATAAAATCTCCCAACCAGGAGAGGAATTGATGTTTAATCTTCCTTATCCTTATAATCTGGGAAAGCTACGTGGTCTTCTCCCGAAGAGAGTACATGCTACGACAGTAACTCTGTAGCGAAGATGCCGCTATACCCCGACATGCTATTTGCAGATGACACGAGATGTCCTGCCAGCAGATGACACGAGATGTCCTGCTAAATCTAAGTGGTCTCGTACTGACTGAGACATGTGAGGTCTTGACAGCCGGCTCTGCCATTGACCTTGTATGGTACCGATTTTGACTTACTAGTGGTCAGTTAGATCATGAACAATATACTTCATCTCCTCATGGCATAAGTGTGATTGTAATATGTAATAAGTCGTGTAGTTTATTTTCTTAAGGATCGAATACGGAAAGACATTGGTTGATGTACATTTCTTTTTATACATCTTAGTTGAATAGATGTTATTCATGTTTCTTTATATTCCCTTGTATAGTGAATAGATGATTTATTTCTCTACCATAGATAGATGCATTATTTTAAGAGAAATGATTACTTTGTTATGCTTATAACAGTGATTAATCCTGCTTATTAATATAAAAGAACCTCTGCTCAGTTTTATACTGCTTAAACTTTGATAATAATATAGTCAGCGGATAGTTATATCTCTCGCTGGGACAATTGTCTCACCCTGTGGGATCCACAATTTTCAGGTGGACATGTACGAGGAGGTAGAGACCTTACTGTAGAAGGAGAACAATAGCTGGGACAACAGTGACAACTCAGGTTGAATGTACTATCTGTCGTGTCTTGTAGATAGAAGTCATATGTGTCGTCTCTGTATTCTCAGGTCCTTGGAGTCAGTACGTAGTGGTTTCATGAACAATCTGAGATTTTGGTTTGTATGCCTCGAGGTTTTATGTTGCGTCAGTATATGTTTTGACAAAGAAACGTTTATATGTTGTCCTCGAGATGAGATGAAACACTGTATGTACTATGTGAACCATGATATATATAAGTTTTGGATCTCTCAATAAGAGTTTCCTGGTAATAGAGCTCCTTGCAAAATGGTTTTAATTCTTAGTGATTTTTGTTAATCTGTTGTTTATGGTAATTCTGCAATTCTTTACTGGTGGTGGCTTGATTTGTTTCAGGTCATCACAAGGGAGGTCATTGTACAACAGCTAGGAGGTGAAGAAGAAGAAGCTACTTCAAGCTCCATGGATTCCCATCCATTTCTTCCCCTTTCTTTTCTCTTTTGTATGAGCATGTCTAGCTAAGCCCCTAGTGGTGGGATGTTTGGGGTTAAAATGTGATTGTGATACCATGTTGGGGGAAAATAAGTTGTATTGAACCTAATTTCATTCTATGATGATTACCTCTTGCTTCCATCTCATTTCCCATTATTTTGCATGTGGTTTGCACTTTTAAACATGGATTTCTTATTTTATGATGCTTGATGACACTTAGCTTCTAGGAGAAAATGGAATGTATGCGGCAATCTTAGGAATGTCTCCTAGGTCCAATTAGTGGATCCCTAGCTAGCCCCCTTTGTTCCTACATACATTTCCCTTCTTATACAAGTAAGTGTGAGATCTAAGTATCTAGTGTAAGTGTGATTAGTACAATTGCCTAGAGTATCCTAAAGGCTAGATGGCAAGTAGCATGAGATGAAACACCCTCATCTCTACTCCCATTTCTACCCTTGGCTCTCAATTTCCCTAATACCACTTACCCTAGAAACCTAGACTTGCCAAGTTTTATTAGAGTTACACCTAGCCCTAGTTCTCCAACTAGTAGTATAGGGTATATTCTAATAGCACTTGCCTTGTTATTTGGTTTGGTAATCTATATTGAAATATGAGAATTGCATGTTATGTTGAACCTCCCCCAACTAATATCAAGTTTCATTCCCAAACGGACCACCTATCCATCATATTGCTTAAAATCCACTCTTGCCTTCTTAGCTTGTTAATGTTATCTTAGTCTATTGCCTTTGTTAATTGCTTAGTTCTAGATAATTAATTCTTTCTTAACTTTTGAGCTTGTTTTAGTTGATTTAGCTAATTAGTGATAACTTGCTCTTGCTTGCTTTAATGCCTAGCTTGCTTCTTAGTTGATAATTGCCTTGCTAGTTTAGTGTAACTTCTTTCTTTGAGCCTAGTTGCTTGTCTTGCCTAGTTTGATAGTCTTAACTTGCTTAGGATAATTTAGGGTTGTTGCTAATCTAGTCTTCTTCTTGCTCTTAATCACTTGCAATTGTAGTTTAATCAATCAAAACCAACTTTAAACCCTCAAACCCTAGACTCCACTTTAGAAACATAGCTAACATTAACTTAACTCTAGTGCCCCCTCTACCCTGAGGATTGACCCTAACCTTACCACTAGCCTATACTACAACACGACCCCGTGCGCTTGTGGGTACGTGTGATCAGTTGAGCCTGTGCTTGGGACTAGGTCTATATACAAATTTTGAGAGATATGTGTGTCTTCCCTCAGGGTTGCATCTAGTCACCCTTAGTTGTCTAGTGTGTGGCCTTGAGAAGATCGCACCAAGCTTTCTAGCGTCATTTCCGGGGATAGAGGCACTCAGCCTAGCTAGTTAGTGTAGCTTAGCTTTCCTACTTGCTATTCTTTATTCTTTGTTTACTTTTACATATCATCGTTCTAACTTGGCTTTTGTTGCTTGTTTGTGTATTGTGCAGGTGATAACTATGCATGCGTAATACGCATTCGAATTGTACTGACTTAGTGCTATACAATCCCGAGATAGGTAGAAGGAGACGCCAAAGCCGTTGCAAACAACACCAATCAGCCGAAATGGTAGACAATGGTCATAATGGTGAAGCTCAACCACAACCCAGCCGCCCTCTCCATGAGTACTTCACCACAAGGAACTACAACTCCCCCATTGCCACCCTTGTTGACCAAATGTCGGGTCAACAATTCTCCATTCCATCCGCCCTTCTTGGACTCCTTCCTACTTATTATGGGATGGAGAATGAGAACCCCTACCACCATATCGATGCCTTCCTTGAAACTTGTTCCACTTTCCGCACACCAACCGCCACCATTGACTTAATCCACAAAACCCTTTTCCCCTTCTCTCTGAAAGAAAAAGCCAAGGAACGGTACATATCAAAGACCAAGTTGGTGACATGGAGCGCAGTGAAGAATGAGTTTCTTAAAAAGTTCTATCCGATTGCCAAGTTGACCCAGATACAAAGATGTATCACTACCTTCTCATAAAAGAAAATGAACCATTTCATAAGTCATGGGAAAGGTTCCAAAAGCTCCTGTGTGACTTCCCTCATCATGAGGTACCTTTGTGGCAACTGGTTCAAGCATTCTACATTGGTCTAGTCGAGATGAGGCAAAACAATGTTGATTTGTCATGTGGTTCATGGCAAAGCCACCAGATGAGTCATGGCCCTTGTTTGAGCACCTTGCTGAGAATTCTCGCCACCAGGCTTCTACTAAAGGGGGGCATTGTGACCGAAACTACATCCCTCCACCTCCTCCCATAGTTCCAACCCGCACTACATCCAATCTCGACATGATGAAAATGATGGCGGATATGATGAACATGATGAAGAACCAAACTAGTGGTTCTTCTAGCCAATCCACTATGGGAGTTTATGCTAAGGAAGAAGAAGTGCACGCTTTGCATGCCTTTGGCAACCATAACAACCAAGGCTCGATGTCCAACTCCTATACTCCTAAGTGGAGGAATCATCCAAACTTCTCCTGGAAGCAACAAAATGAGGAGGCGCAAGGGCAGCCAAGGCAACACCAAGGGCCCAAGTACAACTGTAAGTTTGAGGAATAAGTTCTAGGAAGCTTATAGAGCCTTGATGATGTGAAGAAAGAGGTGTCATCTCAAGGAAAAAACAGTATCCGCCTTGAACAAAGGCTTGATCAAATCTCCCTTTCACTTGCCCATCGTGAAGAAGGGAGGCTCCCATCTCAACCCATGTCCAACCCAAACAATGATGGAGGTTATGTGAGCACTACTCAAGATGCTTTTATCCCACCACAAGGCCAAGTACCCCCAATTCACCATTACCAAGGACCACCACATCCATATGCTCCTCGACCTCAACAACCCCCTTACAACTACCAATACCCTCCATCTCACTCATACCAATAGCCCCCTCCACAATATCACCCACAACCACCACAACAATCACAAACCCAACCACGATTTATCCTCCAAAACCCGAATCCACCACACTCAAGGACACCACCACCTCAACAGCCACAACCACCTCCACAAGCTTCCTCTTCCACTACCCATGAGCATGTGAAGGAAATGACTATTTTTAGGAGTGGTAGGGCCTTGGAGAAGCCACATGGTACTTCTGTTGACAGTGTATCTAGTGATGATAGGGTTGATATTGTGATTAGGAATGTTGATACTGAGATTTAGGTTGATGACATTGTGATACCGATAGATGATACTGTGATTCCTGTGATATTGATTGATGATACTGTTGACTTGGGCCAGTTGGGAGCATAACTCCCTCCATTCCTCGATGCACTTGAAGAGCCATCCACCGAAAGAAGGAAGAAGAAACATACCGAGGACATCGTGGATACCTTTAAGCAGGTCAAGATCAACATTCCTTTGCTTGATGTGATCAAGCAAATTCTGTCTTACGCTAAGTTCTTGAAAGACTTGTGCACATTCAAGAGAAAGAAGATAGGAAGGACACTGAGGAAGGTGAAGCTTACTAAGCAAGTGAACTCAATTATACAACACATCCTGCTAAGGAAGAGAAAAGATCATGGTGCTCCCATCATCTAATGCTACATCGGAGCACATCACATAGACCAATCTCTTCTTGACTTGGGTTCTAGTGTAAATCTAATGTCTTATGATGTGTTTACTGAACTACAAATAGAACAACTGGGTCCCTCTCACTGTACTTTTTAGTTGGTCAATAGATATGTGAAAACACATAGAGGGCTTGTTGATGATGTGTTGGTCAGACTTGATGATGAAACCTCCACATTCTTTCATGTTGATTTTATTGTTTTGGACATGAAAAAAGACTCAAGGAAAGTGCCTATAATCTTGGGGAGACCCTTCTTGGTTATATTTGACGTAGTGATCCATGTGGGGACCGGAACCATGTATGTGACTTTCATGCACATGAAGATCCGGTGAACATTTTCAAGTTTTCTGCTAAAGCCAAGGTGATAGGTGCTACATAAGAGGATTGTTTACTGATTGAGTGTCTTGGCGAGATAGTATAAGAGTGTCTACATGCATGGATCCAAACTGCCACACAAGGTAGAAGTCTAGATCCCATTGTGGAATTTCCTGATGATGATGATGAGGATGAGGAAGAAGATCTCGCCTTAGTGGATGCAAGTGATGACCACCCGTCCATTTCTGAACCATTGAAGAATTCCCTTGAAATGCCTCCCATTCTTGAGTCAAATCTCTTCTCAAAGGATTGAAATGCATTTTCTTAGGGTACTCTCCCGGCGATCATTTCTTCTATTCTTTCTCTGGAGCAAGAAGATGCATTGATGGAAGTTTTGAAGAAGAACATTCAGGTCATTAGATGGTCTATAGCTGATTTGAGGGGTATTGACCCTTCTATTTGTGTCCATAGAATATATCTTGAGGATGATGCTATACCAACCCTTCAAATGCAAAGATGATTGTATACAAAATCAAAATAGGTTGTAGAAAAAGAGGTTGTGAAGCTACTTGATGTCGGAATCATGTATCCCATTTCTGATAGCCCATGGGTGAGTCCCATCCAAGTTGGGCCAATGAAGGGTGGAATCACAGTCACCGAGAATGAAGATGGGGAATTAATGCCTGTGAGAGAGCAATCCAAGTGGAGGATGTGTGTGGATTACAAAAAATTGAATGAAAATACCAAGAAAGATCATTACCCCCTCCCATTCCTTGATCAGATTTTGGGAGAGATTAGCTGGACAGAGTTTTTATTGTTTTCTTGATGGGTACTCCAGTTACTTCCAAATGGATGTTCACCCTACTGATCAACAGAAGACGACGTTCACTTGTCTAAGTGGTACTTTTTCTTAAAGGAGGATGCCATTTGGGTTGTGCAATGTGCCTTCGACATTTCAAAGATGTGTAACATCCATCTTTGTTGATATGCTTGGTTCGTTGCTTGAAGTTTTCATGGATGATTTTTCTATGTTTGGTAAGATGTTTGATGAGTGTTTTCTTCACCTACCAGCTATTCTCAAAAGGTATGTCAAGGTCCGTTTGGTACTATCTTGGGAGAAAATTCACTTCATGGTGCCTAAAGGCATTATTTTGGGTCATCGAGTCTCTATAGCCGGAATTAAAGTTGATAAGGCCAAAGTGGGCCTGATATCCACTCTCACCATTCCTTCCACCATAAGACATGTCTGATCTTTCTTGGGGCATGTGGGTTTCTACCGTCGATTCATTAAAGACTTCAGTAAGATTTCAAGGGCACTTTGTCATTTGCTTGAAAAAGATGTGGAATTCAATTTTCATGACAAGTGTGTTGAAGCTTTCAATCATTTGAAGAAAAAGCTTATAAGAACCCATTTCACTAAATGAGATTACTCAAAACACAAAACATGATTACTCCTTAATTAAACAAAAACCCAGAAAATAGGGTAAATTAAAATTGAATTCAAAAATTCCCAATTGCTCAGAAACATTTATATAAAAGCCCAACAACTTGCTTTACTTCACATAATGCTCAATATTCTTTACAACTACCCTATAGCCTCAACTACAACATAAACTTTGCAAAGGTACACTATCCACATATTCAACATATACAAGCATTAGCATGCTATAGAAAGCTCAATTCAATCAAAACATCATATTCAAATTTTTCATCTGGACCTAAGAGTACAAGGACGACTCTAGGACACACTAGACAACTAAACAACCATCTCTAGGGTTTATCACCTCATATTCTTCTCACTGTCATGATATTGTTGTCATTGTTGTCGATCACCTAAAAAAATGTGGTGACCCACGAGGTGAAACCCAGTCCCAATGAGAGATATAACTCTATCCAACATATATTGATTACATCATATTAAACAGTACATAACCGAACAATTGGAGTATTTAATAGTCAATTGAGCATATTCAACAGTTCAAGCATGCTAGACAGATTAAGAAAATAATCTTAGCAATAAGTACGATTATCAACGCATATATAGGTAACAGATAAATCCATTTATTTTATCATATATCTACTCAGGTTTCATTAGATTGCATCTAATAACAATCATTATCATTGATCTGACTATCATCATATGCCTTACTAACAACACAAGCAATCTAGAAGCATACACATCTTTGATATGTCTAGTAGTATGACATGGCAATCAATATTGGCATATTTAATAAAGTGAACCAGTCTACATAATAAGTAGAGCTAACATCATAGCACAACTAAGAACTAACTGCATAAGCATAATTAGCATTTTAAGCATTTCTAATTACATGGGTATGGTTAGCAATTTTAGACATTGCTAGAAGCATAATATTAAATATCAGTGTCAATATATTTGACAACATAAATAGGTTTACAACATGAGCGCATCTACAACACAAGCATAATTATCATATCTCATTGTACTATATATCATCTCTATATAAGAAGATCAAACAAGGGTTATCATCTAATGTGAGGCATTGTTTATAACCCTAAATAGATATGCAACACGACTGTATTACATCTTTTATTACGTTGCCCTAAGGAATTTGAGGATACCACTCAAAATCCAACTAACCACTACTAAGTAAAAATCAATGCCATATAAGATCTAGGAAGAGTCAAACTCCTAAGATCTTCTCCACCCCCAGTCAGTACGGGTCCGCCATAGTGACACATAAGGTCAAGCTACTAACAACCTAGTCTATCCTTAGTACATGTCACATCACTAGTGAAAGGAGGTGGGTATGCATACCTACAATCTAAGGTACAATCCTCCAATCTCATCACATATATAATCATTGAGACATGACCGTAACCGTTCTCAAACAGAGGGCTAGGTATGACCACAATCATCCTCCCTAAACAGTTGGATTCGGGATGACAAGCACCCCACATACTCAATAGTATGCGTTCTGAGTTTCTCTTAGGAATACTTGTTTTACCATCTGGAAAGTTATGACACTAGGATGGATCTATGGCACATGGCATTACATGATTAGAATTTCACTTGATTAATCATTGCCAATTGGGTGAATTAAGGCTTCATCATACAAATAAACATACAAACCCTAATTCATTTCTATCAAGTGAATAAGAATTGCAACTTTAGAAGATATAAAATGTTTAAAGTATAGATCTTAATCATATTACCATATGCTATCATCCATTGCATTGTAATGAACCACATTATCATCATATCATTTCAAGATATCCATTTTTTATCACAAGTTCCAGGGTTTCAGTCCTTATTGGAACATACAAAGGATTTCACCTCAACCAGGGTTCAACATGCCCAAAGGTCATTTTAATACCATCACATTATTCATAGTAAGGTCATCCTCATAATTCCATGCCTTAAACAAGGCTTAAAAGATCATCAACAAATATGTGTCCATAGGTATTATTATGGCAAGGCACTATGATATTCAAATAGCACTACATTGTGGTTTAAACACAATAAGAGTGTATCTCATTTTCATATTAATCATGCAAGAGGGCTGATTATAATCCATCACCATCATTTAGTTACATTAAGGTTAGGTATAATATACTATATCACATTGAAGTTACACACACAGTTATTATGGTCATTTATCCAATACAACTATCTGAGAGCAAAGGTAAGACAATAAATTAATGATATTGAATCATCAAATTCTCATCACTAGGACCCACATATAATATCACGAGATTCATTCTAATCCATTGGATGTTGAAGCATCCAATGCTATTCATTGGACCGGGTACATTGTTCCAAAGTTATCAATTAAAGTATAGGTTTAACTATTAGATCAATTGAACCAAGGAACCATTGGTTAAGGTTTATTCGAATCTAAAACTACATACTTAACTTACCATATGTGGTGATGACCTGATCTACCATTAGTTGTGATCATTAAGTCACCATCGGTTGTTAGATCAACACTATATTCATTTAATACCATCACATATTAAGCTAATGTCATCATTGATAGATAGCATCATCAAGGAATCAAACCATTGCTCATTAAGATTCCAAGAGAGCCTAATACTGACCTAATGTGACTATCAGATCACACCATCTTTCATCACCCTTGGTCACCACCTTCAGTTGTTATGAAGGCCACACCATCGGGTCATGTGTTTAGAGAAGAAACAACCTAGAAACCCTAATATGGACCATCAGTCGATAGGTGCTTAGCACCATAGGTCATGATACCAATCTGAAATAAGTCATCTCCTTCCTTAGGAAGAATGTGCACATGATTACAAGTTCATACAGAACTATAAACAAAATAGGAAACATCATAAAAAATCAAAATCTCAAACAAGCTTAGCTTCTAAATGCTTAAATCACTATTTTTAAGAAAGAACATGAGATAATAAACTTATAGTAACCAATATAAGTAAAGAGGGTTATAAAGCTCACCTCTACTGAGAATAAAAGACTTCTAGAAGCAAGAAACTCAAGCCAAGAAGGTAGAAAACCCAAGAGGAAGCCCTGAACTCGGCCAAGCATGCACTCTTCTTTACAAGGAATCAAAACCCTAGGAGAAGAAGCAAGAAAGGTAGGATCTTGAGCTTTAAAGCAACTTTTACTATGGAACATTAGAGTTCTCACATCTAGGAAGGTCTAAGGAAGGAGAAGAGAAAGAAAATGGAGAAGGAATGAAGAAAACAACTTGCCTTGGTCGAAAACCATAGAAGATGACCGTAGAAACCCTAGGTAGGGCTAGATGGAGCTCTAGGAGACCTTCTTCTCCAAAAAGAGGTTGTCTTCTACCTTAGACCACTTTGTTCTGCAGCCAAATAGAGCAAGGTCGGATATATAAGCTATTGGAAAGAGGGAGTGAGAAATGATTTTGATTTGGAGATAGGAAGGGGTATATATAGCTTCATGGATAAGGAAGGGGTCAAGCATGAGGTGCCCATGGAGTTTTCCATGTGTCCATAGCATAGAGTTTCTATGTACATGCAACACCTTCTTCAATTACCACCCACACTTTCTTTCCTTTATCCATACCCTTATCCTTATCTTGACCCTTATCCTTATCCTTATCTTTACCATTACTCTTATCCTTATCCATAAAGGGGGGAAACCCCTAAAATGTCCTTGAAGAGGAACACCTTAAACCAAGAACAACTACGAGCCCTATAGCCCAAAAAAGTAGATAATGATAAGGAAACATATAAGAACCATAATGCTTGAGACAATATACAAATAAAACCTCCCAATTGGGTAAATTGCAGAAAAGTCCAAAATGTACATAAAATTTTATAACTTGCTCAAATAATGTCCAAATTGGTCCAAATTTGATACTTAAGCATGTCTTATGATTCCAAAGTATACCACACGATTATACTAGGGTTATAAGAATTCAATTATGGTAATTAAGCATGTTCAACCATTTAAGCGAGGTTAGGGGTCTCATAAAGCTTGTCTCTGCTCCTATCATACATCCCCTGGATTTCTCCTTACCATTTGAGATCATGACTGATGCATCAAATATGGAAGTGGGGGTTGTGTTGGGACAAAGGATTGACTGGATTCCACATACCATTTACTATGAAAGTAAGACTCTTGATGAGGTTGAAAGGAACTACACTATCACGGAAAAGAGTTGCTTTCCGTGATTTTTTCTCTTGACAAGTTTTACTCTTATCTCTTATAAATAAGGTAGTGGTTTATACAAATCACACAGATTTGAAGTACCTTATGATGAAGAAGGATTCTAAGTCAAGATTGATCTGACGAATTCTATTGCTCCAAGAGTTTGATCTAGAGATTGTTGATAAAAAGGGAGTAGAAAATTTTGTAGCTGACCATATCTCCCACATTGAAGCACCATATGATGATAGGAACCACATCAAAGAAACAATATCACATGATCAACTCTTCTTACTTTCATCCACACAAAGACCATGGTATAAGAACATAGCTAACTTCTTACCTAGTGGAAGGATACCGAGTACTTGGACAAGGGAGGAGAGCAAGAGACTAAATGCTATGGTGAATAACTATGCTTGGGATGACCCACATCTTTTCAAATATTGTCACAACCAACTCATTAGAAGATGTGTTACAGAAATTGAACAATAAGGGATCCTAGCCATGTACCACTCTAGTGCATGTGGAGTCATTTCAAGGGGAAACATACAACCGCCAAGATTCTTTAAAGTGGATTTTATTGTCCAACTTTGTTCAAAGATGCTCATGAGTTTTGTAAATGATGTTTGAAGTCCCAAAAGGTGGGCACTATCTCCAAGAGGGACATGATGCCTCTATCACCCATTATTGTGGTTGAGGTGTTTAATGTTTGGTTAATTGATTTCATGGGTCCGTTCCCCCCCTCCTTGGGTATTATGTACATCTTAGTGGTCATTAATTATGTATCCAAATGGATTGAAGACATTGCTACTAGAACCAATGATCATAAAGTGGTGTGTGATTTTATCAAGTCAAATATATTTAGCCGGTTCAGTGTGCCAAGGGCCATGATTAGTGATGGAGGAAGCCATTTCATCCATCACACATTTGAAAGTTTGCTAAAAAGACATGGAGTAAATCATCGTGTGGCTACTCCTTACCACCCTCAAATGAGTGGTCAAGTCGAGTTAGCTAATCAGGAGATAAAGCTCATTCTTAAGAAGACAGTGAGGCCAGACTGCAAGGATTGGTCTTTACGTCTCAATGAGGCTTTGTGGGCATATAGGACTACATGTAAAGCCCCAATTGGAACCACACCATTTAAGCTTATTTATGGAAAAAGCTACCATGTATCGGTGGAAATGCAACACAAGTCTTTGTGGGCTTTGAAAGCCATGGATATGGATGGAGACACTGCCAGATTGAAAATAAAGTTGCAGCTTCATGAGATTGAGGAGATGAGGCATGAGGCCTATGAATTGTCCAAAAGCTATAAGGAAAGAGCTAAGTTTCTTCACAACAAGCTGACCAAGAAGAAGGATTTTGAGGCTGGGCAATGGGTATTGTTATACAACTCTAGGATGAAGTTCTTTCCTAAAAACTTCATTCTAGATTGAAAGGACCTTATATCACCAAGAATGTATATCCATCCAGAGCTGTTGTGATAAGTGAGAAGGATGGAGCAAGAGAATTTATCGTGAATGGACAAAGATTGAAAGCAGTGGTTGAAGTAGGTCTCGATAGAGCCAATCAAATTTTTGTTATTGTGATGTTAGTTGAAGAACACCAGCTTGATGAAGAGATGTGATTGAATGCACATGAGAGAGTTATTTACTACAAAGATGCTTTGAAAGTTCTGCGAGGATGATTGATCTCAAGAATCAATAAGCCCGGTTGAATGTGTAAAATTTAGCGCTAGTGGGAGGCAACCCACCTAGGTTTGTAACTTTTTCACCCAACCTTCACTTTTTGATACTTTTACTTTGTTTTTACACAATTCCAAGAACACACAGACACACTTGTGCTTGATATTTTTAGTTTTAGTTTTGATGATATGACAAGTGAGACAGGTAAAAGTTGAGAAATGAGGCACATTTCAGTGAAAAATTATTGGATTATGAATGATGGAATGATTTGATGATTTCAGAAGATTTTTGAACTTGGAGAACCCAGCATGACTGTGTTGGCAAATTGGATTTCAATAGGGAAAATTTAAGTTTTGGGCGCGGACAACACAATCATGCTGGCCAACACAACCGTGCTGGAATCCCACCAGAATGGTCATGCTGGCCAGAATGCCCGTGCTGACCCGAGCCAAACACTTAAGTTGCTCAATTTCACCCGAGCTAGCACAACCCAAACTTCATTTCTTCAACCCAGAACGGCCGTTCCGCGCAAGGAGGTGACTAGGATGACCCCCAATCACCCCCAAATCACCTCCTCTTACTCCTAGTCTCTGGATTTGAGCTCCCTTTAGCCCCCAACCACCTTCCCCTACCTCGAGCTCCAATTTCCACCCTCCATTACCATCTATTTCTGCATCTCCAAGGAGATTTCGCCCCTACAACCGGGAAGTGCAATGCTTGTTGTTCTTACTCATTTTCCCACCAAAATCCTTGCAAAGATGAAGAGAATGGGCAAAGCAATCAAGAAAGGGGTAGAGAAGCCATGAACATCCTCACTAGAGGCAAATGTCGCACCAAATGAGTCTCCAATGTCACACTGCCATCCCACAATGCTTTGTCACCGTCTAACTCCATTCACAATCTCTCTGATGGTTAGCATCGACAAGAGCCTCCAGACATCGATCCTCCTCAAGTGGTCACATGTGGAATCCAAGCTACAACAACCCCAACGAGGAGGAGGAGGAAGAAGAAGAGATTGAGAACATCATCGAATTGGTGGATATTGATGCACCAGCCAGAGAGAGGAGGGCCAAGAAGGCTGGTATTGCGTCATCTTCATGACTGCCTCCATGCCCTACTCCAACGAGACACTCCACTTAATTAGCAATACCACACACCAATCAACATCCCACTAAGCGTCGACTGTTTATTGAGGAAGAAGAAGAAGAAGAAGATGTGTCCATTTAGATGGTGCCCTTGAACTTGGACACAAGTTTGGGGTCACACACATATGAGGAGGAGGAGGAAGATGACACTAAAAGTGAGGAGATGGAAGATGAGCCAGTGGACTGCTTGTCCAAGCTAGAGGAGGATAGGATGAGGTGGGTTGGGAAGTAGCCCAAGGAAGTTGCATATGGGAGAGGCACATCAAGGCGAGTGTTCACAAGGCCCCTTCACCCCGTGTGCACTACTAGGAGGGTGATTCCCACAAGGTATGCTTTCCCCAACATAATGCAAGCCCTAGGGATGCATCTTATTGCCAATGATTTCTTAGAATCATGTGGATTGTATCACTTACTGACCAATATGGAAGAAACATACTTAGAGACAACACATGAATTCTTTGGATCTCTGGAAAAGGTGCAATATCAAGGGGAGGATGCAATCCACTTCAGGCTCAATGACTCCACAGATGTACTAAAGGCCTCCAACCTCAATAGGATTTTCACATCAACACCAGAGATATCTCAAAAGTTTGATGGGGGTAGATTTGAAAAAAGTGGGAAGTGCAACTATTCTAAGATGTGGGAAACATTCGCTGGCCAAATCTCCTTTGCAGCGGGAAAGTGTAAAACAAGCTAGATTTTCAACCCCACTTTGAGATATATTCAAAAAGTTCTCACCAATACTATTTTTGGCTGGTACGACAACCAAGATCACTGTTCTTAAAAAGACTTGTTTGTGATTTCAGTAATGGTGAGTCATGGCTATGTGAACCTGGGGATGTTGATGATTGATCACTTAAAAACAATTCCCTCTAAGACCAAGCTTCCCTTCATAATGGGAGGGATTCTGACCACCATAGCAAAAACACTTGATTGTGATCTCCAAAACTTCACAAAGGCATAAGGGTCCCAGTTGATTGATTTGAACTATCTTGCAAGGTCTCATATGATTTCCATAAGAGATAAGAAGATCATTTACAACATGAACCCCGGGTACCCTGCCATCACTCTAGAGCTACCTTACCATTCTGCTATTCTTCTTGAGGATATCAGGCCATTGGAAAGTCTACCATAATAGATTTCTAGGTGGTAAAGCTGGTTCCCTAGAGAGGACTATAGAGATGTGGTAGTGGACTTAACAGAGGGTGCATGAGAGACAAATGTGCCAGAGCAGCAACACATCCTTGAGTAGCCACGTCACACAAGACAGAGACATGAGGACTTTGATGCACAACCACCTCCAATAAATGCATACGACATGTCAGTCATTCATTCATAGTTGGAGGCCATTCAACAGATACAATAGGCCATGTGGTTAGATCAGCAGTAGATGTATGATCAGATCAACCACATGTACCTGTATCATTATGTGATAAATGTGTATTTATCCTGTTTAATATCTTTTTAGGATTGATTTATTGTTTATTTTCTTAGTTTTATAATTATTTGTATTACTTTGGATTTTCTATCTTTATGTGGAGTTTAATTATATTTGGGTTGATTTTTTTAGGAAAATGACCTCATCACTCCAATCATTAAATTCTCTTGGAAGAATGTTTTTGCACAATTCCCGTAGTGTCTGAAATTCATGAATAGACAACACCAAAATAGTCATAACTCCCACATACACAATCCAAATTTGGAGTTTATATTGTTTTGAAAATATAATTTTAATTTCTACAGGAAAATATATTTCCCGATGAATTTGGTAGTCATTTGAGTATTCAGTGAACGTACATGTTCATTTTCCCGCAGTGCCTGATTTAAGTATACACCTTGCACCAAAATTGGCATAACTCTCACATCCCAGGACATAATTCAATGTTAAAATATGAGTTGGAAAGGAAATTCAAAGGCCTATAAGAAAAATATATTTTTGGATGTACTTTAAAGCTTGTAGTCAGTCGAAATTTGTACGAAACTTAGGGAACTAGAATCTATAGATACAAAGTTAGAATTTGAAGGGCTAAAAGAAGACAATCAATGATTATCTTTATTGTCTATTAAGGAAGGAAACTTTTCTCTTGACTAAAGATACAGATAACATCCGCCTCCTTCATTCCTTCTCCTCCCCTTTCAGGGTTTCCACCCCCTCCTTCTCCTATAAAAGGAGGGGGGACTCCACTGAGAAAAGGGTCCCAAATTTTTGTAAGCAACTCGTAGAGAAATTCTGTTATTTTCTTTGAAGTGTAATTTTACTTTAAAGAGTAATAAAATTAGTTCTTTTATTCTACATCTGGATATTTCTTTCTCTCATTCTTCTTTGCGTGTTTTCTTCTTAGAGCAGGAGAAAAAGCAAATGAGCCGTTTAATCGTCACCGCATTGGACTCTACGGAGATCCAAAATTGTGGTCTATGGCTCTTTTGCTTTCTTTCTTTGTTTCTTTATCCTCACTATGAGTAGCGAGTAGTTTTCTTATCGAGGCGAGGGGAATAACCTCTTAACCATGCATTAATCAGATTGAGCTTTTACATGACTACTTAGACGGAGGGTTTTTATTTAGAAATCGTACATTTTCATGAAGTAATTAATCATTTTTATCGCTTGTTAATCCTGGCAGATGCGGCCGTAGAAACTGGGATTTAGAATGTCTAAACTGACTTCATGATGATTTGGATGCAACTGTGAAAAAATGCTCTTTAGGATGAAGAACAAGGATATATGAACACTAGGACCAACAAGCTCGCGTGGAGTTCCACTTTTATATCTTTTTACGAATAAATTGGATACTTGCTTCTATCTTTTTTGTCGTGCATTGCTCGATCTTTTTCTCACAAGGGCTAAGGTGCTGAAACCCCTAAGCTTCGACGTCTTCCTTCTTGATTTCAAGCCGTTCTTAAACATTTGCTTTCAATTCATCTTTTAAAATTTAGCACTTTACTTTTGTTTAGATAATCTTATGTGTTAACAATTTTCTTCTTTTACTCTCTGTTGCTTAGAATAATCTTTTTTTTTCTTCTTTGCATTAGTGTAATCTTTTATTCTTCTTGCAATTTACTTTCTTGCATTAGATAAATCAAACCCCTCAAATCAGACTTTTATTTTTTGTCAATCTTCCAAAAATACCAAAAAGCAATAATTTAAAAAATCAACCGAGTTTAAAAGATATGAATCTTGAAAACGTTGTTATGTGGAATCAACCATTATATCCTAGCCTTAACCGGAAGTAAAAAAGGATTAAACTCTAGGATAAATTTTCTAGTGAATTGGTATGTTTTTTGACGCGTATCAATTTTGGTGTCGTTGTCGGGGACAACAGATCGTTTTCTCAAACCCCGAAAATTTTTGAAAAACTTTTTTTATTCTTTTATGCCTTCTGAGTAACATTCTAGAAGTTCTATCTCCTCTTTATGCTGAGTTTCCATCCCAGCAGTATGTTTTTTCTACAAATGAATATATATGTATAAGTGTGCATGCGCCGCCCATCGAACGATCTTACACTGCCAGTTTTTTTATCCCAAACCAGAAAGGACTTTCCATCGCTTAAATCGACAAAATCGACTTAGGATGGATGAAGAGGAGGTTGTCTGTAGGATTAAGCAGGCACTTGCCTCTCAAAGAGAGTTGATGATGGCTGAACGCGTGGCTCAAGAAGCCAACTTGCACATAGCCTATATCAATGAGCAAGAGGCTATAAAAGCCGCTCAAAGGGAGACTGAGAGACAAAAAAACTAAAAGATTTTTCAATTCCAAAAATCAGATATGCACAACACCTAGTTGTGCCACCCACGATCACCACCCCTCAATTTGAGATCCACACTCAGTGGATCACCATGCTTTAGGCCAATCCCTTTTCTGGGAATAAAGGTGAAAGTTGTCAAGATCACCTCCAACATTTCACAGACCTTAGTTCATTGACCAAGATCCCTGACATTTCTGAAGATGCCATTAGACTTAGACTTTTCAAATACTCTCTTTCAGAGGGGCAGCCATCAGTTGGTATAATGCCATGGAGAGTGAAAACCCTATCACCACTTGTGAAGCACTTTAAACAAAATTTTTGGATAAATACTTCTCCCCTTCCCATACTTATGAGATTAGAGGACAAATCCTGTTGTTTTCTATGGTCCCTCAAGAAACCTTAGGAGAAACTTGGGAGAAATTTAGGAAACTCCTCCGCCGTTGCCCCCATCATGACATATCACAATCTCAACTCATTGGGATATTTTATCATGATGTTGATGATGACACTAAGAAATTTCTTAATTCCTCATATGGAGGAAATTTCATTTTCCAAAACCTATGCAGTGCGTGGGAGGTAGTCAAAAGAGCTTTTGAAACCCAGGTTGGATGAGGAATCGGTAGGGCCTTAAAAGTGGCTAAGGCTGAGGTAAACCCAGACATTCATACTATTACTGAAGATCTTAAATTGATCTCTTTGAAATAGGACCGTTTGGAATCCTCGTTTAATGCCTATGAAAGACAACCTCAACAAGTGAGGGTTGCAAAATATTTATGTGGGATATGCCAAGTGTATGATCATGCTACGCTCCAATATCAATATCTCTACAACACCCCTATGCAGCCTGATGTTGGTCAACAGATGGAGGACCTTAACTCTATCCATAGTATCCCGGGCCAGGCTTACTACAATCCAAACCATGCCAGAAACCATCCCGAGTTTCAATATGGAAACCCCTCAGGAAATGAAACTCATCTCAACTTCGCCCTCCACAAAGACCCCCACAACCCCAAGACAACTATCACCACCATCGGGTTTTCCATACAATAACAACCAAAGTAATTTTGGAACCAAGGGAATTTTAGGGGAAAATTTCAAAACCAAGGACCTTACCAAGTACAACAATATCAAAACCTCCATTAACCACTACCTCAATAGAATGTCCCCACCCTTGTGGCAGAAGATAGGATTTCAGACTTAGAGCAAATCATAGTAGTTCACTATAAATCGACAGACACAGTTTTCTCGTCTTTTTGCCCAACAAAAACCCCCTACATGGACCTTCACTGGACATCGCAAGAACAACCCAAAACATCCCGAACAACTAAAGGTTGTTTCCACCCATTTGGCAAAGGTTCATACTCCTCCCCCAGAGAAACCCACAGTTGTTCCCTTGGACTTTGAGGATGATGATACAATGGTCATTGAAACTCCTTCACCCACCCCTACCATTCCCACTCCTTCCACCCCCTCTCCTATGGCCCCACCTGTGGAAATCGACGAGCCAGAAATTCCCATTTACAAGCCTCGTCCTCTTTACTAGGCCCGCCTAAAGTAGATTACACTTGACACCCATTTTGTGAAATTTAGGGAAGCCATGAAAAAGTTGCATGTGGATATTCCCTTTCTCGATGCCTTAGCTGATATGTCGGCCTGGTCCAAATACATGAAATCTCTTTTGACTAGGAAGTGCCACACCGACGAGCATGAGACGGTCATGTTTTCTAGGACTACCTCAGATATTATTCAATAAAAGATGCCAAAAAAGAAGAAAGACCCTAGCTCCTTTGGGATTGGGTGCTACCTAGGTGATAATGCTTACAAGAAAGGTCTCGTAAATCTGGGCGCTAGTATTTCTATTATGCCCTACAATCTTTGCAGGAGGCTAGGCTTTTTTGACATGCTCCCTATCGCCATGACCATCCAATTAGGTGACTCATCCATGAAAAAACTCATGGGTATCATTGAAGACATACTTGTAAGAGTTAGGAAGGATGCTTATGTCCCATGTGACTTTGTCATCATGGACATAAAGGAAGATTTAAGGTACTTTATCATTTTTAGTCATCCCTTTTTGGCCACCACTCGTGCCTTAATTGATGTTGAGGCCGGAACCATTTTCTTGCACTTAGGAAAACAAACCCTAAAGTCTAGGGTATTTGAAAGCATGTGCAGACCAAGCCTCCAAGAAAAGGTCTATCTTCTTGATTGTATCGAGAAGATGCCACAATTAGGACAAGAATGGGAATTAGTTGAAGATCCCCTCCAAAATGCCCTTGTGACCCCTATTGATTGTGGATTTGAAGATGCTCAATTGGAGCAATTCAGACATCATCTTGACACCTTTGAGGAGATTCATGATGACGGGTTTGAAGACCTAAAAATGATCTCCATTGTGGATACAAAACTTGAAACCCCCAAGGAACCTAACATGAAACCCCTCCCTGAAGGTCTTAAGTATGCCTTCCTTGATGAGATAAAGCTTTATCCTATTATCATTAACTCGGATCTCACCCATGAATAGGAAACTAAGCTAATGATAGAACTTAGGAAGAGGAAATCTGCCTTAGGATACAAGATGGCTGATTTGATAGGAATAGATCAATCCATTTGTATGCATAAAGATCCTATGGTAGAAGTGTACAAATCTTTTAGAGACCCTCAAAGGAAACTAAATCCCAACATGAAAGAGGTAGTGCATCTAGATGTTATCAGACTTTTGATTTCAGGCATCATCTACCCCATTTTTGACTCCCCTTGGGTTAGCCCAGTCTAGCTGGTCCCCAAGAAAGGGGGTACCACAGTCGTGAAAAATGACAATAATGAGATTATTCCCACTCGCACTATCACACAGTGGAGGATGCATATTGACTATAGGAAACTGAATAAGGCTACTAGGAAAGATCGTTTCCCCCTTCCCTTCCTGGATCAAGTACTAGAGTGCCTCACCCATCAATAATATTTTTGCTATCTTATTAGATATTTAGGTTTCTATCAAATCCCCATTTATCCGGACGACCAAGAGAAAATGACTTTCATTTGCCCTTTTGGCACTTATGCATTCAGGAGAATGTCATTCGGGTTGTGAAATGCTCCAACCACCTTTCAGTGGTGCATGTCCACTATCTTCACTGGATTGACCAAAACCATCATGGAGGTTTTTATGGACGATTTTTCCATCTATGGAGATAGTTTTGAATCTTTTCTCCATTATTTATCTCTAGTTTTGAAAAAATTTGAGGAAACACACTTGATCCTAAATTGGGAGAAGTGTCACTTTATGGTGACAGAATGAATTGTTTTAGGCCATAGGGTGAGAAACTGTGGCATTGAAGTGGATAGAGCCAAGATCGAGGTCATCTCAAAACTCCCACCATCTTCTTCTGTCAAGGACGTTCGTGACTTCCTTGGGCACACGATGGATGATTCATCTGTGATTTTTCTAAGATTACCAAACCCCTAACTAATCTCCTCCAAAAAGACACTCCTTTTATTTTTGATAAAGCTTACATGACCAGTTTTCTTTGTTTGAAGGATGCCCTCATTTCTACTCCCATCATTAGGACCATAGACTGGTTCCTACCCTACGAAGAATGTGTGATGTGAGTGATTACCCCATTGGTGCTATTATAGGATAACATGTTGATAAAGTGCACCATGTGATCTACTATGCATCCAAAACCTTGGATGAAGACCAATAGAATTATACAACTACTGAAAAAGAAATGCTAGCCATAGTATATGCCTTTGACAAATTTCTTTCATATTTGGTTGGTTCCAAAGTCATTTTTTACATAGACCATGAAGATATTAGATATTTGATGACCAAAAAGGATTCCAAACCTCACCTTCTTCATTGGGTCCTTTTACTTTAGGAATTTGACCTCGAGATCTTAGACAAAAAGGGGGCAAAAATGTTGTTGTCGACCATCTTAGTCGCCTTGATTTCTTTGATGATGATGGCATACCCATAAACGACTCCCTTCCCAATGATAAATTATTAAACATGGAATCCCAATATCCTTGGTTTGCGGATTATGTAAATTTTCGAGCCACATGTGTATTGCACCCCAAATATAAGGGACATTCTAAGGCTAAATTTTTGCACGATGTAAAACAATATTATTGGGATGATCCATATCTTTTTAGATTTTGTTCATATGGACTTTATCACTGGTGTGTTACTGAGGAATAGGCTCATGACATACTTGAGCAATGCCATGCTGGTCCCATTAGAGGGCATATGACTTCTCAGAAAATTACTAGGAAGGTCTTACAATCTGGTTTTTTCTGGCCTACCCTATTCAAAGATTCATATCATTTGGTCCTTGCTTGGGATGAATGTCAAAGAACCAGCAACATATATAAGAGAGACCAAATACCCATTACTTTTTGGTAGGATATTGAAATTTATATGGGCCCATTCCCTTCTTCTTGCAAGTACAAATATATTGGTGATTGATTATTATGTTTCCAAATGGGTTGAAGCCATCCCCATCAAAATGTGTGATTCCAAGACTGTGAAGAAACTCTTCAAAGATATCATTTTTCCTCGATTTGGATTACCTCATACTGTAGTTTCTGATGGAGGTTCCCATTTCCTAGAGAAGAGTTTTGAGCCTTTGTTGAAATGACATGGAGTCCATCACAAGGTTTCCACCCCTTACCACCCTCAGACTAGTGGTTTGGTTGAGGTGCAAAATAGGAAAATCAAGTCTATCCTAGAGAAAATAGTAAAATCACACTAGGACCAATTGGGATTTAAAACACAATGATGCCTTGTAGGCATATAGGACCGCCTACAAAACTCCCATAGGAACCACTCCCTTCAAATTGATTTATGGGAAATCATGCCATCTACCCATAGAATTAGAGCTTAAGGCCAATTGGTCCATCAAAACTCTCAATATTGACTTAACTGCTACAGGTAAAAATTGCCTTTTGCAAATGCAAGAGTTAGATGAGCTCCGAATGACTGCTCTAAAAATGCTAGGATTTACAAAGATAAAACCAAACTATGGCATGATGGTCATATTAGGTGAAAGGACATAAGGGAGGGTGATCAAGTTCTAATGTACAACTCTAGATTAAGACTTTTTCCTAGGAAACTTGAATCTAGATGGTATAGGCCCTACCTCATCAAGCGTGCCTACCCTCATGGAACTTTTCTTCTTTGGGGCAAGGTTTTAGAGGAATTTAAGGTAAATGGACATTGGCTTAAATGGTACATCACCGTTGAGGATTTTCTATCTTCTAATACCCATCAAATCTCCTTACTTGAAGATCTTAACCTACACGAACCCCCACCTTCCCCTCTTGAGCCTGAAATGGCTCTATGATCCAGCTCTGTCGGGCCTTCGACATAAAACTAGGCGCTTATTGGGAGGCAGCCCAATCATTTAATTTTTGCAATTTTTTTCTATATTTGTCTTAGCTAACACTTGTGTTTCAATATCAGTTCTTATTCTACAAAAAGAAAAAAAAATTGAGAGCCAGGTATCCCATCAGGCCTACCCTGACCCAACTCCCCTTATTGGGGGAACTACTACAATCCTCCTTTATCTTCGCACTTTCCTCTGCCACAGTGATTTTATTCCCTCCATCTCTGATTTAAGTTTTGCTCATGATGAGCAAAAGTCTAAGTCTGGGGTGGAGGTAGGTGGTACGAATGTATTCCACCCCCTATCTTTTTCCCTATTTGCTTTATTTTCCCTTTTCGTTGCTGTGCATGTATTTGCTTTAGTTTATGGCCTTTATCTAGTTGGCCATTCTTTTTTCCTTAGTTGTAAAAAGGTCATTATATAGTCGGCCCATTGAGTAGACATATATCATTGTACACCAAATTGAATTTAGTAATTTTTGTTACAAAATCTATTACAAATTGCCATGTCTGAAACCACCATGTCACCTAGGACCCCTAATAACATCACTCCTTGGAATAGTTGGCAAGTCATAAGAAATTGATCAACACCAAGCATACTTTTTACCTATATTTAAACAATTGAATTATCTTGTTATAAAACTTATATGATGTAAATTATAGAAATATTATAAATAGAGCAATGCCACTCTCTGTAAAAAATAAAAAAATGTTGAAAGTTATAAGCACAAGAACATCTCTTCCTTCCCTCTATTTTTCTTCTAGAAAAGAGAAACAAAGAATCATCGCTGGATAAAAATCAAGTCTGGGGTGACATGCTTCCCAAAATAAAAATTTCATACCCCACAAAGGGGTGTACCATCAAAAGATGCTAAAAGTACACATGAAAAAATTGTGACCAATGTAGCCACATCTCCACAAATTCAAATACTGAGTCGTATAGAGGAGGGATAAAAAATAAAATTTCACTTCTTTGTTTTCACACTCCCCCTTCGTCCTGTTCTTATGCTATAACTTACTAAAAAATTGAGAGTGTCAAAGTAAAATTAAGATGAAGCCTATTAATATTACTTTTAAAGCAAGATGTGATAATTATTTTGATAGGGAATATAGAACTTTATGATGCGAGGTCCTAGGATATTCGATCACTTGGACAAAAATTAGAGGTAAAGATTATAATGATGTTACAAGAGTGAGGAATGACATATTGAGAGTATAAATTAGACTTTATTTGTAATTTTATTTGCTTGAAGACAAGCAAAAATTCTAGTCTGGAGTATTTTGATAAATATGTATTTATCCCTTTGTACATCTTTTCGATATCTTTTTAGGATTGATTTATTGTTTATTCTTGTTTTATAATTAATTATATTACTTTGGATTATCTTTATATATGTTGAGTTAAAATTATATTTGGCTTGATTTTTGTAGGAAATCATTAATTTATCTTAGAAGATGTTTTGCACAATTCCCGCAGTGCCTGAAATTCATAAATAGACAACACCAAAATAGTCATAACTACCACATAAAAATTCCAAATTTAGATTTTAGATATGTTTTGAAAAGATAATTTCAATTTATATAGGGAAAATATATTTTCTAATGACTTTAGTAGTCATTTGACTATCCAACCAACCAGTGAACATGCCTGTTCATTTTTCCGCATTGCCTGATTTAAGTATATACCTTGCACCAAAATTAACATAACTCTCACATCCTAAGACGGAATTTAATGTTCAAATATGAGTTGGAAAGAAAATTAAAAATACTACTAGAAAAATATATTTTAGGGCACGTATTAAAGCTTTTGATCAGCCTAAACTTGTACGAAACTTCAGAAACGGGAATCTACAGATACAATGTCAGAATTTGAAGGGTCAAAAGAAGACAATCAATGATTCTCTTTATTGTCTATTAAAGAAGGAAATTTTTTATCTTGACTAAGTGATGAAACCCCTAAGCCTCGATGCTTCCCCTATTGATTTCAAACCATTCTTAAACGTTTGCTTTCTTAAATTTCAACACTTTACTTTTGTTTAGATAATCTTGTCTGCTAACAATTTTCTTCTTTTACTCTCTCTTATCTTAGAATAATCTTTTTCTTCCTTTGCATTAGTGTAATCTTTTATTCTTCTTGTAATTTACTTTTTTGCATAAGATAACCCCTCAAATCGGACTTTATTTTCTTTCAATCTTCCAAAAATACCAAAAAGAAATAATTTCAAAAATCAACTGGGTTTAAAAGAAATGAATCTTAAAAATATTGTCTTGTGGGATCGAATCTTCTATACTAGCCTTAACTGGAAGTAAAATAGAATTAAACTTTAGGATAAATTTTCTAATGAATTGGTGTACTTTTTGACGCGTATCAACATCCGCAAGTGCAAAGGAACCCCCAACGGGGGAGGATTTCTGGGGAGCCCTATCAGGATACCAGGAGACATACCCGCCTCCACAGGCAGACTACTGGGGTCACTATTACCAACATCCACCTCAACAGGCCGGTCCACAATAGGATCCCACACCACCAGAGTAGTGGCGTCTACCCTATCACTCCTAAGCTTTAGCTTCATGTTGAGGACAACATGATTCAAAAGTTTGGGGCGGTAGGGTGGTATGCCCTCATTTCTTAGCTTATTTTGTTGATGAATGTCTTACCTAATCTCTGTTTGTTTGACATTACTCTTTTTAGTGTAGATTTCTTCCTATTAACATTCATGCATACATGTAGTTCAATTTCATACATTTTTGTGTAACTTTTCAAATTTTTTGTTCTTTTTGCTCTTCCATGTCATGCATTGCATTTTTATGTAGATTTTGGTAATTTTGTATGTTTTTAACTAGGATTTTCTTCTTTAAGTTTTAATTTTCCCCAAAAGTAGGTTTACATGTGATTGATTGCAAACTGGCACCATTTTGGCTGGTTTTTTCCCAAACTTGAATGTTCTTGCCTAAAATCATGTTTTAACTTAATCTCCACGTTTTGAAATGAAAATGTTGGTCTTTGACAAATGCATGCCACTTTCTTAGATTTTTTCTATATGGTCTTAATTTTTGACTTTTTACATGTGCATCACCTTTCTCAAGTTTGTGAATGTTTTGGTTGAATTGTGAATTGAGCAAGCTATGAACGCTTAGAGCCTATGGGATCGCATGATATAAATGTGAATCTCATGTTGTTCACTCATGTGGTGTGATATCATTTGATGAAGTGTTGGATTAGTTTTCTTGCATGAGATTTTATGTTGAGGACTACACTAATGACACCCCTTTTGACTTGACTATTCTTTCACCATCTTCATACCTCTTCGTCTCATGAAAGGACGACTTAGTGCATATATTTGGCCTTGGCCACCTCTAAAAGCTTGGGGTCACCTTATCTACATGTCTCTGCTTCACTCTCTCCATCATATGCCCTATCTACACCAAGGGCAAAAGAAAAGAAAGGAAGAAAAGAAAAAAAAAAGCAAAAAAGAAAATAAAAGATGCTCCTATTTAAGAGCATCTAAATAAAGAAAAGATGAGTGTGTAAAATCTCTCCAATATCTTACCACAATCCTCTCTTCATTTTTCTTACCTATTGAGCTGGAAAACATCAAACCTAGCTCACTTTACCCTTTTCTACAACCATGTGGGTCATTTGGTGTGGTTTGAAGCATAAGATTGGATGCATGAAAGTGAAACAACACTCTTGGTCATCATTGATTAACGCCAACATGGAACGGTTAACCCAAAATTATATGAAGGACATATGGAAAGCTTGTGTATTATATTCTCTATATTTGAATTTTGTGTGCTCAGTGCTCTTTTCATGATTGGTCTTTGAAAGTGGAGAGGAGAGAGGTGGAACACATGCACTTAGTCACTTCTAAGACCATTTAGTCAATAATCATCCTTTACAATGCATTTATCACTCTTGTTTATTAAAAGAGAACTGAAAAAAGAGATTGAGTTGGAGTATACTTGAGGACACATATGTTTAAAGTTTGGGGTGGTGATGCAACCCTATTTTAGGGCTTCATCTTGTATCTTTTTGTATCTTAATCACATCTAAACATAGTAGAATGCAAGTCAAATCCTACAATATGCATATTATTGTCATATGCATTTATGGACGTTCTTTGCATTCTTCTTAGGTACTTGGACCATTCCTTGGATGGATGAGAGAGAAGGAAGGAGTTCTAGGGTTCCTCCACCCATGGTAGGGTCCAAAGAAGACCCAAAAGCTCCCTCAACCTGCTCCTATTGGCCAAGATTCATCATCAAGCAAAGAAGTCCACTGATCATGTAGTTTCAAAGTGAATTTGCCACTAAAGACCCCAACATAGTCGTGGTTCCAAGGAACGACCGTGCTGGACAATGCCAAAGTTACAGAGTCAACATCAAAATTGCAAGCTACACCAACTTAGCCAAAACGGTCGTGCTACCCAGCATGGTTGTGTTGTGAGACCCCAAAACGATCGTGTCAGCCAGCACACCCATGCTGCCAAAGATGAGAACAAGCATGCTGGCTAGATCGGCCTCCATTTCACCTCCCCCACCACGGCCGTGCTACCCAACCTGGCCATTCTACTAAGCCCTCATTACGACCGTGCTACCCAACATGGCCATTCTACTAAGCCCTCACCATGGCCGTGCTACCATCCTTCATTTCACTAAAATTCCTCTAACATTTTCCATTTCCTAGAACGGACGTTCCCCATCACCACAACCATTCCAAGCCTTACCCACCACTGTCATGCTACCCAGCACAACCGTGTTGCCACCTAAACCCTAGCTTTTTCTGCACTATTTTTCCAACTATACCGTTACTTACCCTAGTGCTTCCACCACCACCTATATATACATGGGTGGCAGCCAAACACTAGGTTAGCTGCCATTGCTCCCCCTACCTACTCTAGAGCATTCATTGCCTCCTTCCTTGCATTCAAGCCATCCACCCACCATTTTCACCTCATTTCCACCATAGAAACTTAGTTTTCTAGGTTTGTACCATAATCCCCTTCATTTCCATGCCCTTCACCCACCTTGGAGGACAGAGGTCATTCTACAATAGCTAGGAGGTGAAGAAGAAGAAGCTACATTAAGCTCCATGGATTCCTATCCATTTCTTCCCCTTCTTTTCTATTTTGTATGAGCATGTCTAGATAAGCCCCTAATGGTGGGCTGTTTGGGGTTAAATGTGACTTTGATACCATGTTGGGGGGAAATAACTTGTACTGAACCTAATTTCATTCTATGATGATTACCACTTGCTTCCATCTCATTTCCCATTGTTTTGCATGTGGTTTTTACTTTTAAACATGGATTGCTTATTTTATGATGCTTGATGACACTTAGCTTGTATAAGAAAATGGAATGTATGTGGCAATCTTAGGAATGACTCCTAGGTCCAATTAGTGGATCCCTAGCTAGCCCCCTTTGTTCCTACATATATCTCCCTTCTTCTACAAGTAAGTGTGAGATCGAAGTAGCTAGATTAAGTGTGATTAGTGCAATTGCCTAGAGTTCCCTAAAGGCTAGATGGCAAGTAGCATGAGGTGAAACTCCCTCATCTCTACTCCCATTTCCACCCTTGGATCTCAATTGCCCTAATACCACTTACCCTAGAAACCTAGACTTGCCAAGTCCTATTAGAATTACACCTAGCCCTAGTACTCCAATTATTAGTATAGGGTATATTCTAATAGCACTTGCCTTGATGTTTGGTTTGGTAATCTAGATTGAAATATGAGAATTGCATGTTATGTTAACCTTCCCCCAACTAATATCAAGTTTCATTCCCAAACAAACCACCTATCCATCATATTGCTTAAAATACACTTTTGCCTTCTTAGCTTGTTAATGCTAGCTTAGTCTATTGCCTTTGTTAATTGCTTAGTTCTAGATAGTTAATTCTTGCTTAAGTAGTTAGGGCTCTTTTGAGTTTGTTTTTGTTGATTTATCTAATTAGTGATAACTTAGGCTCTTGCTTTCTTTCATACCTATCTTGCTTCTTAGTTTCTCATTTCCTTGCTAGTTTAGTGTAACTTCTTGGTTTAAGCCTAATTGCTTGTCTTGCCTAGTTTGATAGACTTAACTTGCTTAGGGTAATTTAGGGTTGTTGCTAATCTAGTTTCCTTCTTGCTCTTAATTACTTGCAATCGTAGTTTAATCAATCAAAACCAACTTTAAACCCTCAAACCCTAGACTCCGCTTTAGGAACATAGCTAACATTAACCTAGCTCTAGTGCCCCCTCTATCCCTGAGGATCGACCCTAACCTTACCACTAGCCTATACTATAGCATGACCCCGTGCACTTGCGGGTACATGTGATTAGTTGAGCCTGTGCATTGGACTAGGTACATATATAAATTTTGAGAGATTTGTGTGTCTTCCCTTAGAATTGTATCTAGTCACCTTTAGTTGGCTAGTGTGTGGCCTTGAGAAAATAGCACCAGAGTTCATCAGTATGTATTTTATTTAATCAAGAGTTTATAGTCATGAAAGATAATGGAAAGTTCTTGACTTTGAGAAGATATTACAAAGTTATTGTTTTCCTCTCTATTGTTGTACATCTAAGTGAGTTATGTTAGTAGCAAGATCTAGTGAATAAACCAAATTAGGGCCTAGATCACAACCCTAAACAGTGAAATGTTGTGAGTTTGCCTATCCAAGACAAGATTTCTCTAGATAGATAATATTATGCATCAAGTGATTTCCCAGATGTAAGGGACCTCTGGTGTGTTTCTCAAATGCAACCAAATAAACTAGCAAGAGATAGTGCATAAGGGGAGAGTCACACCACAACTACAAAGGAGCTATGGTTCTTTCTATCCTTGACAACGATGCCAGAAAGCTTGATGCACCTCCCAACTAAGAGCTTTGGGACGACACATTACTCAATTGAATTATGAATTGATGTAACCCCAATGCTCGCTAGAGAGACATACTTGGGATATTTAAAATTTATAATGGGCCCTATAATAACACATCCACATAGACTAGAATATATCACCCGCACGCACACAAGATCATATTATAATATAGGTGAGTGGGAAGTGAGGGGTCAATCAGTAGGGAGAGAGGGACACTAGAGCTAAATTATTTTAAGCTATGTTCTTAAAGTAGAGATTATAGTTTTTAGGGTTTTAGGTTGGTTTTGGTTTGATTACACTAATGTTTCAAGCAAAAAAACAAGAGAGGGAGCAAAATGAGCAAACCCTAATTTAACCCCAAGCAAGTTAATTCTAATTAACAAAGAAAGGCAACAAAGTAGGCAAGAACAAGAGATTAAGACTAAGTTACACTAGCAAAGCAAGTTACAGACTAATGCAATTAGGAAGCTAGATTAGAACTAACTAGCAAGATTAGCATTAATAATCTCAAAAGAGCACTAACTACTCTAGCAAGACCTAACTATACAAAATAAGGCAATTAACTAACAAAGAAATGTAAGCAATTAACTAAACTAGCATGAACTAGCTAAGAGAGCAATTGAGGTTTTAATGCAAGTTATGAAGAGGTGGGTCTTTTGGGAAAGTTACTAGGGTTCTAGTTGGGGGAGTATGTAACATGCAAACCCAAAAATTCACTCTAGATTTCCAAGCCAAACAACTATCCAAGTGCAATAGAATCACCCTACACTATTAGTCAGACATGGATATAATAGGTTGTCTGAAGGGTAAATACACCCTTGCACACCCTATCTAGCCTTACGAGGCTCAATTGAACTAGGTGTAGGTCAGATTCCAATAGGATTTGGATAACCTAGGTTCCTAGGGTGGAAATCCTTAGTGTGATTAGGAGCCAAAGGTAGGATTGAGGAGTAGGGGTGAGGGTATTTCACCTCACATTACTTACCATATAACTTTTAGAAACCCCCTAGGCAATTAAACTAAAAACTCCTACATTAGCTACTTAGGTCTCACACCTAAGAGTAAGAGAAGGGATATATGTTTGGTAATATGGGGTGCTATCTAGGGATCCACTAGTTGGACCTAGAAGCAAATCCCAAAGTAGCCTCACATATGCCATCCTATCTTAGATCTAGGGGGTTTCAAGCATAAAACACCAAGCAGTTCATGTTTTCAAGAACAAACCACAAGAAGAAATATGAGAAATAAGATAGAAGTAGAAGTCAATCATCATAGAATGAAATTATAGAGTTTATAAGTTATATTCCCCCAACATGGTATTAAAGTAGCATTTTAACCCAAAACATCCCACCACAAAGGGCTTAGTTACTAATAGTGCAAAAAGGAATAAAAGAAGAGGTAGAAGAACAAGGAAAACCCATGGAACTCGTGGATGATCTTCTTCTCCTTCACCTCTAGTAGTAGGAGCAGTACCTTCTCCCTCCTTGGTAGCAAGAGGGCATGAAATGGATGGTGGAAGTGGGTAAAACCCTAGAAACTAGGGTTTTGAGGTAGATGAAGTTGGAAAAGGAGTGAAAGTAGGTGGGAGCTCTAGAGTGCACTAAGGAAGGTAGAAATGAGTGCTATGGGTGGGCTAACCCTTCATGCTACAAACACCACCATTGTATATATAGGTGGTGAGGAAGCATTAGATTAAGCGAGGGTATTTTGGGTAGAGTAGTGCAAAAGAATGTAGGGTTTTGGGTGGGAGCATGACTATGGTGGGTAGGAGGTAGCACAGTCGTGCTGAGAGGGAATGACCATTCTGAGGAAGTGGAAAATCATAGGTTGAAAGTGGGGAAATGAAGGCTGGTAGCACATCTGTGTTGGGCCACATAGTTGTGCTGGACAACACGGTTGGGGTGGGGTTAGGTAGAACAGTCGTGCTGGGTAGCACGACTATGGTGGGTGAATTGGGGGCTTGATCATTCTGCTTGAAATGCCCATTCTACCTCTGGTCAACACGGTTGTTCTGGCTGGCACAACCATGCTAGGTTCTTCTTGGCAGGGTCATGCTACTGATATTTTACTTTAAGTTTAAACTATGTCATCTCGTTGTGATTTTTGCTTGACCAACATGATTGTTCCTTGGCACCACAACTATGTTGGGGTCTTTAGCGCACTTTGCACTTCATTCTTTGATATCAATGGACACCTTTTCTTAGCTTGACCCTTGGCCACTAGGGGTAGTTGGGGAAGCTTCAGGGTCTTCTTTGGACCCCTCCATGGGTGGAGGAATGTTAGAACATCTTCCTTCTCTCCTATCCATCCAAGGTGTGGTTCAAGTATCTAAAAAACTTGCAAAGAACATCCATAAGTGCATTTGACAGAAACATGCATATTGAGGGAAATAACATGTAATCTAACAGATTTAGATGTGATGAAGTGGAATAAGACATAAGATGGAGCCCTAAATTAGGGCTTCATCACCAGGCCAAACTTAAAACATAATTCTCCTCAAGTATGCTCCAACTCAATCTATCTTGATTTTTTCAACAAACAAGAAATGACGAATGCATTGCAACAGATGTATATTGACGAAATAGGATCAATGATGACTACGACATATATTCCACCTCTCTCCTCTCCTCTTTCACAAACCAATCATGATACAGAGCATAGAATACACAATAAATCACATGGCTATCATATAACTCTGGGTAAACCATTTCATTGCGGTGACAATAAAAAATGACCAGGGTTGCTATTTTACCTTCACACATTCAATCTGATATGTCAATACACACTAAGTGACCCATGTGGCTGCAAAAAAGGAAAAAATGAGCTAGGTTTGATGATTCTCATCTCAATGGCATGCAAATAGAAGAAAGGGTTGCGGTAAGGGGTTGGAGTGCTACTACATAGGAGCACTCATCTTTTATTCTTTAGATGATATTACATATATAACATCTTTATTTTCTTTTTGCATTTTCTTCTTCTTTTTCTTTTCCCTTGGTGTATCTAGGACACATGGTTGGGGAGAGTGAAGTAAGGATGTATATAATTGTCCACAACAAACTTTTGGAGGTGGCCAAGTCTGAATATGTGCTCCTTGTACTAGTACATAAATGATAAATTATGTCACCTTTGATGGCATTGGTTACACAAAAAAAACCAACGCCAAAGAACAACAATATCGGTTATATAAGACAACCATCACCATATGTGAAGTCCTACCGATTTAGAAAAGACACAAGTACCACTTTTACTTTTACGTCAGTTTCTTTTCAAAGAAACCGACATCTAGAATTACCCACAAAATACAAATTTTTGGGGGAAAAAATTTGCCCCCAAAATTTTCAATACAATGTCAGTTTTTTTCAAACCGACAACACATGTTTCACGCCATGTTCCCATGGAAAAATGTATCCCCTCATTATCGTCAACTCTACCAACTAACTGATGACTAATCACCCTTGATGAGCAAACTTTTTTAAGGGGATGGGTCTATAGAGTTGGTTGTTTACTAGAAACCAACGACTAGGTGTTTTCGCACCTTGTCCCCATGAAAATAGTTTCCCCCCAATTTGCTCCTTCGTCGTCGGTTTTTATTGGACAACTGACAACTATGGTCCTAAAATTAGATCAATTTTTTTTGTTTTGATATGTAAATAGACGTCGATTTTTATCTCCAGCAACCGATGACTAAAACCCTAACTGAGTGCAACTTTTTTTGTTTAGATTTGCACTTAGTTGTTAGTTTTTCACAAGTAACTAACAACTATAATAGTTGCGTCGATTCTTTTTAACAACTGATGACTATGGGTAACTTAATAGCACCCGCACAAAATAGAATTTTCCCATTCTCTATTTCATCGCGATTCACCTAGGGCTCTGGAGATTTTCCCCTCCATAGCTCTTCCTCCATTCACCGTCACTGCGTTTCTCTTTGGCCGCCGCTCTTCCTTCATCCATCGCCACCGTTGCTTCTCACTGTTGCTTTCTTGAGAGGATGCTAGAGCTTGGGAGGATGCCATATCCGTTCTTGCTACTCTTTGCCATCGTCGAAACTGCTGTATTGGCCACCTCCAATTGCTATGCTGGCCACCACCATTGCTAATTCTGATCTGCTTGCACCATCTCTAGTTGTTGTGTTGGCCGCTGCCCAAGTCCAGTGGATAGGAGCTCGCCAACACCAATACCTCCTCCGCCCTTCCCAAGAATAGGATCTCTCATCTCAGACATGTTTCTTAACTGCTTCTCTCCTTAGATTTAGGTGATTGTCTTCCCTTTCTCTATCAACACTGATACTTGCAATATATTCTTCACATTTGATTGATGATAAATATGCCTAATGATAAATTAGTTAGTTCTTAATAATGCATTGATTCAAAATGCTTCTTAATTATATGAGGTCAAAATACTTCTAAAATTAATTGATGAAATGTAACTAGGGTTTTAATTTTGAATTGGAGAAACTATTTGGGTGCATTGTTCAATTTGGATATAAGTGATTGTATGTTTGGGGTGCATTGATCAATTTGAATGTTTTATCAATAAATAAATGGTGTGTTTAACTATGTTGGATATCAATAAATATGTGATGTTTCTAAGATCTAACATGTCTTGATAAACCCTAACTTTGCTTTCCATATTATCCATTGGCCTAGAAACCCGTCTGAGATTTACTCATTAGGAGTAAATCTTGGACAATCCCCAGTTTAGGACTGTTCTTGAACACTTAACCTCACTTAGGATGTAAGTGTATAATGTATATTCGGTTTTCATGATATTTCGTCAACACTTCCCAGTTTGTTCTCAAAGTACATATGTTGGCGGGCATTTGCTCATGTCCATCGGTGTACTTGGAGAACTACGGGGAAATGCTATCAAAATTTTCTTAAAAACTAAATACACATTATACACTTACTAGTGAGATTAGGTGTTTGAGAATGGGATAGGTGGTACATTCATTAATTATAAGACCCTAAACCCTAATCTTTTAACCCTAAACCTTAATCTTTCAACCATAATCCCTAATATTTTAACCTTAAACCCTAAACTTGTAACCCTAAACCCTAATCTTTAAATCCTTAACTTAATATGTAAACCCTAAACCCTAATACTTGTTTTCTCTTTGATCATAGAATGGATAGATCAGGATGTCCATTCCAAATCACTGCACCCCAGAGTTTATTGCTGGTCTTGATCAAATTATTAGATTTGTAGAGGAACATAGGAAACAACCTGGAGATAGGTTCTATTGTCCATGTAGGCATTGCGGTAACAACTCAAAAGTCAGCACTGGTGACAAAATCAAAAGTCATGTCATGTGCAATGAGATTGTACAAGGCTATACAGTATGGTACTGGCATGGAGAGATTTAAAACCTGAGATCAGTAGATGTCAATAGCAGTGCTTGTATTGAACAAGAAATTGCCACTAATGATGTAGATGTGGACAAACCGATTCCGATAGACATCATTAATATGATGCTAGTTAATTGTCGGGTAGATCACATCAATCCACCTTCCTTGTTTAGGAACATTGTTCATGATACTGATAGACCGTTATACATAGGTTGTACTAAGTTTACAAAGCTAAGCGTTATGTTGAGATTGTATAATCTGAAGTCTAATAGTAGATGGAGCGACAAAAGCTTCACGTCATTGTTGTCTTTGTTGAAAGAAATTCTTCCTGAAGGAAGTGAGCTTCCAACCTCAACATACGAGTTAAAAAAATATTATTCCCAATGAGAATGAAGGCTAAAAAGATACATGCATGCCCAAATGATTGTATATTATTTCAAAAGGACTATGTGGATTTGAAACATTGTCCAAAATGTGCAGCGTCAAGGTATAAAATGATGACTTCAGGGAAGTCCAAAACTGGCTATCCTGTCAAGGTGATGTGGTATCTACCTATAATACCATGGTTTCAACACTTGTTTGCCAATATGATAGATGTGAAGAATTTTAGGTGGCATGCAGAGGTTAAGAAAAATAATGATGGGATCCTATGACATGCGTCTGATTCCCCATAGTGGAAGAAGATTGATTTATTGTACCCTATATTTGGTGAAGAAGTCAGGAAGCTAAGACTTGGGCTTTGTACTGATGGGATGAATCCATACAACACATTAAGAATCCAACATAGCACTTGGCCTATTATGCTTGTTATATATAATATTCCTCTCTGATTGTGTATGAAAAATAAGTACATTATGCTGTCGTTGTTGATATCGGGCCCTAAACAACCTAGAAATGATATAGATGTTTATCTTGAACCTATGATTGATGACTTAAAGAAACTCTGGGGTGAAGGTGTGATGACCTATGATGCTTCACATACAGAGACATTTGGTTTGCTTGCTATGCTATTTTGCACTATTAATGACTTTCCAGCATATGGGAATTTGTCTGGATATAGTGTCGAAGGATCCAAATCATGCCCTATATGTGAAGAGAACATTGATTCATTATGACTAAAACATGGCGACAAGACTGTATATCTTGATCATCGAAGGTTTCTTCCAAAATTCCATATGTATCAAAGGTTGTGCAAAGCATTCAATGGATGGAATGAGGAATGGAGTGCCCCTAAACCTATACCAGGGAGGTTGTTTATGAAAGAGTAAAAAACTTTGTCAATGAATTTGGTAAGAGATCACAATGTACCATTCCCACACAAAGTGACAAATCTTTATTCAAGAAGAAGTCAATATTTTGGGATCTTCCTTATTGGAGTTCTTTGGCAGTTAGGCATTGTATCAATGTCATGCATGTTGAGAAAAATGTCTATGATAGCGTCATTGGTACTCTGTTGAATATACCAGGCAAGACTAAAGATGGCATCAAATCCATAATGGACCTACGTGAAATGGGAATAAGGAAAAAATTAACAGAAGTAGTTAGTAGTGATCGTAAAACATATTTATCTCCTACTTGTTACACATTGTCTAGAAAGGAGAAAGCTTTTTGTGAGTTCTAGGTTAATGTTAAGGTACCACATGGTTACTCTTTCAACATCTGTAGATTGGAATCATTGAAAGATCTGAAGCTGATAGGTCTTAAATCTCATGATTGTCACACTCTAATGCAACAAATATTGCCTGTGGCAATTCGATCTATACTGCCGAAGCATGTAAGGTTTGCAATATTTAGACTTTGTTTCTTCTTCAACAGTCTATGCAACAAAGTTATTGACTCTGAGAATCTCAATAAGTTGCAAAGAGAAGTGGTTGTTGACCTATATCAGCTTGAGATGTATTTTCCTCCTTCATTATTTGATATCATCGTACATCTTGTTGTCCACTTGACTAGGGAAGTGAAAATATTGGGACCAATTTTCTTGCATTGGATGTATCCTTTTGAACGATACATGGGAATTTTTAAAGGTGAAGTTTGAAACTGTTATCAGCCTGAAGGGAGTATTATTGAGGGTTATGTGGTGAGAGAGGTTATGGATTTTTGTAATGGCTTTCTGAGTGGAAATGACACTCCTATAAATGATAAGAATATGAGGACTATTCTGGAAAAGGGACTTTAGGAGCACGAGTGAAACTAATCAGTCATGAGCTGTGGGAACAAGCTTACTTGTATATTTTACACAACATCGATGGAGTGAGTGTTTATATCGCAGAACATACCAATTTCATCAAGAAATGATATCCTTGAGCCAATTCAATGTGGCTTGCTAGAGAGCATAACAAGACATTTATTAAGTGGTTTGAAGATAAATTCTTACATCAACTATCTCAAACACCAAATAATATTGCTGAAAATATCAAATTCCTTGCCTTGCCTTTAAACTAAAAATGAATGTTATGTCTTATGAAGGGTTTGAGAAAAGTGTCAAGATGATAAGAGCCTTGTCCAAAATAGTGGGGTCACCCTTCAAGCGTCTTCATTGTTTTTTTTCTAGTGTGAAAGATAAGAGTCCACGTGAAGCTAAAATGTCATATTACGGTGTCATTGATGACATATGGAAGTTTGACTATGTAGATTTTAGAATTCCACTCTTTAAGTGTAATTGGGTTGATAACACCAAATGAGTTATACTAGATGAATTGGGTTTCACATTAGTGAATTTTGAAAAGATTAGTGAGAAGGGTGAACCATTCATATTGGCATCACCTGCAAAACAAGTATTTTATATCGATGATCCTACAAATGAAAAATGGGCGGTTGTTCTTCATGGTAAAAGACAGTTCATTGAAGATACTATAGATGAAGATGAGTACTATGATAAGTATGATGACTCCAGTCCATTCTCAGTTGGCTTTCCAACACCAAATAGTGAAGCTAACGATGAGTTCTATGTACATGGAGATCATACCGAAGGAATATCAATTGATAAAAAATCTCAATATTAGAGGCATGTTTTTTATTTTTTAAATGTTTATTTTTTGAATATTAGATCAATGTGAACTTTACAATGTTATATTAATTTCATTAAATGTTAAATGTTTGATTATTTTTTATATGAAACTTTTTCAGATGGCTGACCATGAGTATGATGATCATGATGATGATTACCATGACGGTGAGGCACCGCGTCACAATGTACATTTTTTACAATATATCTAGCTATGTGTTCATTTATAAGTTATATCCTATATGTGCTTTTTTGTGTCAATTTTTAGGTTGAGGATATACCCCCTAAGAACCTTGTGCCACTTGATGAGCAACATAAAATTTTTGAAGAAACTAGGGGCATCACTATGATGAAAAAGTTACAACAACAAAGGGGCAATAGATCAAAATTGGTTGTAGATTTTGATCATGCAGGAAATCCAATTAGAAAGATCTATAGCTCGTTTGTTTCATATCTTGGGGTTCTTACTCATATCCATCATATTGTAAATGTAGAATCTTGGAATACAGTTCCTAAAGGGAAGAAAGACTTATTATGGAAAGAACTATGTGTAATATATTATCATTTGCAATTCTATTTTTAAAGTTATTTACAATTATATTTTTAAAGTTATTTACAATTCTATTTTTTAGAATACTCTATTAAATATATGAAATTTTTGCAAAGTATATTTGAACTGGGAGAAAGCCTACTTCATAAAAAGGTGATGCAATGCTGTGGGAGGATCCTAAGGAACTATAGGACCACTCTCAACTGACAATACATATGAGAGGCTGATAAGAGGAAGAGGCCAGCCCTTGAGCAATGGAACTACCTAGACCCGACTGAGTGGGAGGCTTTTGTTGCTAAGAGAAATATCAATGAATTCAAGGTATTAAGTGTCACTCCCAATTTAATTTGTGATGACCGCTATCAAATAGACATCATTATCGTACAAGACTATGTAGACATAATCATTAACAGTGGATTTCCAAAAATCACTAAAAATTAAAACATTTTTTCTAAGAGATCCATTACCAGGAAATTCTTTTCAGAAAGAACCAAACCATATATACAACATGGTTCACTTTGTACATACATTGTTCCATCACCTTGTAAGGATATGAGATAACAATTGCTTTACCAAAACATACATAAAAGCAACATTATGCATCGAGGTGTACTAGCCAAAATCTCAGATCGATCATAAAACTAATTACGCACTATCTCCCAAAGGACCTGAGAGTACAAGGATGACACATATGACTCTATATCTACAAGACACATAACAACACACTCAACCTAAGCTGTTACTGTTGTTCTTGCTATTGCTGCCTACTTTCTACTACCCGATCTCTACCTCCTCATGCATGTCCACCTAAAAAGTTGAGGAACCCACAAGGTGAGACAACAAGTCCCAGTGAGAGATATAACTATCCACCAACAATATTATTATCACAGATAAATCTTATGAAAGAGTGCAGAAGAAACCTTTATTGAATTAAACAAGTATAACTACTTGTTATATGTAGAGAAGAACAATCTTTATCATTTAAGTAGTTCCAATAACTATGACTGAGCAATAGATTGGTAATAACCTCTCATTTTGCGATGTTATCTTACTAGTTTTCCTCAGTTTTCCATACTCTTTCTTAGTTAAATTAGATAGAATCCTTAACTTTCTACCTTTTTGTAAATATACCATTAGATTAACTTCTCCTTTTCACTTCTTACAGAAAAGCACAAAAAAATTACAAAACTCCCAAACGGTCCCAAGACCGAATGGAGACCAAACGGTCCCAAGACCGTGTGAAGCCAAACGGTCCCAAGACCGTATGAAGTCAAACAGTCCCGAGACCGTGTGAAGTCAAATGGTCCCAAGACCGAATGGTGATCAACTGGTCCCGAGACCGTACAAAGACACACGGTCCCAAGACCGAATAAAGGTCAAACGGTCCCAAGACCGTGTGAAGCCAAACGGTCCCGAGACCGTATGAAGCCACACGGTCCCAAGACCGAATAAAGGTCAAATGGTCCCGAGACCGTGTGAAGCCAAACAGTCCCAAGACCGTATGAAGCCACACGGTCCCAAGACCGAATAAAGGTCAAATGGTCCCGAGACCGTATGAAGCCAAACGGTCCCAAGACCGAATGGAGATCAACCGGTCCCGAGACTGTATGAAGCCACACGACCCCAAGATCAAATGAAAGCAAACGGTTTCAAACCAAGAGGACTCAAACGGTCTCCAGACCGAGAGAGTCCAAACAGTCTCCAAACTGTGTGAAAATCCAAACGGTCTCCAAGACCGTTTGGACCCACATGCCCCAAACCGTTTAAGGTTCACTTAAAATCCTATAAATAGAACCCAAAGGGGTCCTCACAAATCATCAAGTTCCAGACGTCCAAAGGCTGCCTCTATTGTTCCAGAGCCATTCCATCCTTTGCCCACTGCCCCGAGGCTGCCGATCTGAGATCCATACTCCATCTCCAAGCTACTTTCTCTCTCATCGACAAAGAAGGTGGGAAGAGGAGGATTCATCATCAAGCAAGCTACGAAGTGTGAAGATCGTTGCTCTCTCTCTCCAAGGGGTTGACCTTCCTCCCTCCTTCGTGGAGATGATGCTCTCTCTCTCTTCTCACCCCCTTCTTTGTTCTTGCCATGAGCGAGTAGTCTCATACATTAGGGTGCGGGGAGTAGCCCCACTACCCATGTTTTCATTTCATACATTGTAATTCTTGAGTTTGCAATAGAAAAACACTATCTTTCCAGTTCAACATCAATCGTTTAATGAATGTTAGTTGCTTGATCACCAACTTGTGTTATCTACTATCTGTCAGTGCAAATTTTCTATGTTTGTACTTCTAGATTCGAATATCGACTGCTTGTTGGTTCCAGATTGTATGTAGTCACCATACGTTTGGTTCGGTATCTAGAAGCATTTATCAAGAAGTGGAGTAAACTTACCTCCATCGTTGTACTTTCATACTATAAAATGGAATCAGTTGACGTATGAAAGTACAACCTTGACAGGTCGAGGAATACACTTTGTGAGGGGAGTGATGCAAAGTAAGTGACCATTCATCTGGGGATGGCTGGCATTGCAACACTTCTACGTTTCTCATAGTTAGTTATCCGAAAGGAGGCTAAGCCTACAAAGATACTAACTGTTTATACTCTTTTCTTTGCAAGCCAAGTTATTGTGATGCATGTTTTGATCCATGTGTAGTGGTGGTGAAATCCGATCACATCCTAGTGGTTTCTTAACATTGTTTACAACCTTAAATTTACTTCCCTGATTTTACTTTACTTGCACTTAGTTTAAACAAACCAAACCAACTATTTGATCTAAATATCAACTGTTAAGGTATTAAATGAAATTCTAACATTTTCTATCTTGTTGATCTTAACAAGACCGTTGTCCTGTGGATTTGACCCTTAACTATACTACAATAAGACTTCCACGTATCCTAGCATACATGGGTGGAGTTTTTAATCTAGTATAAGCAAGGCTAAACCTAAAAGACTTACTATCTTTAGGATTTTTAGTGGTGCACGCAACTCCACAGAAGTGGAAGCTCCATCAATTGTCTAATCATTTTTAAAAAGAATATCAAGAACATGTATAATATTTATCAACTAAGACATGTAAAAGTAATTGCAGTCTCATTCAATGTTTTTGTAATTGATCCTTAAAAAATATGCTACACGGCTGATTACATCTTTAAACATTCCATATTATGCCTTACAGAGATGGGAATATACCTTCCATGCTCCAACTGACCACTACAGAGTAAGCATCAGTGCCATAAAGGTCTTATGGAAGAGCTGGAATCCACAACCTCTCCTATCTCGGTCAATACACAATTATTAGCAGAGACATATGAATCAATCCGCATTATAGCTAGCCTGGTGTATAGAGGCTCTTTGCTATAGAGATACAACACATAGCATGTTCTCTGACCCGTAATCAATCCTGATTATATCAGGGTGTGGTCTATAACTAATCCTGATTGTTTATTAAGTCACGGTACAACCACACTCTTGTTAGGGTATGACCCATAGTCAATCCTAATATTCAAGGTTATGGCCCGTAGCCAATCCTATTAGTTAAGGATACAAGGAGATGAATTTCACCCCACATATTCAATAATATGCACTCCGAGTAAAACTCATTTCACCATTCAACAAATCTTAACACTGAATGGATCTATGGCCAGGGCAACTACATTTTTAGTTTAGTTCACAGATTAAGTACATTACAACATATTTTAGCATCAAACAAGTTACAAGCATGAATTGTAGATAAATGCTACATAGAAAGGTGTAACATATCTTTTAAGAAATCTTGTATCCTTTGGAACATATCTTATTACACTCATCCTGGGATCTCAATCCCCTGAACACTTTGTTGGGAATCCCATCCCTTCAACATTATCATTATCATGATCACATGTTTGGGTATCAACCCTCAGTTCATTATTGAACAATGTCACCTTTTACTAGCCAACAATCATTTCTAGGTCATCAGACCCATATATATATCATACTTGTTGTAAAAGTATTTCACATGGCTCACAAGGCCTTATATAATCTGTATTATGCTAAATCATCATAGCTCATACATTTCTATGCTCATCATTTCATAACACCTTCATGGTTAGGATTTCATAGCAAATGCAATATCAAGTAAATATCATGACCATTCCATAAAGAGAATCATTCATATTGCAACCCTCTCATAATCAGGGTTAGGGTTTTCCCTTATAATTGATTTAGAGTTTTCAAGTGCATATTTATCAATCAAACCCTAATTCACATTAGAAGAACTATATTATTTCCATGAGTGTTTCCAACATACTTCATCAAATATCATCAATTAATCATCAACATGAAGTATTATCTTTCTCATGTGAGTAGTACAAGATTCTCTCTCATCCTTACTAGGATATTGACTTCAACATACTTATTACATTGATTTAACCTTCTTTAGGGTTTATCAATCTACACTTATTAAATTGCATCCATCTCATTACATCATAATGTATCCATTGATTATATTCAAGGTGTATCAGCCTACACTCATCAAGGTGTATCGACCTATATTCAACAAGGTGTATCAGCTTTCACTCTAATCCTTGTGTCATCCTAGACAAATCTACTTATGTCAGCCAAAGTACCATTACTTGTATCAGCCAAGGCATGTCAAATGGTATTGGTTTAGAGGTGCTTGAGAAGATATATCAGCTTTAGTGTACTTTAAGGTATCAGCCACCCTATCTCTTTGTGTATTAGCCACATCAACCTATTATATATTGGCCATCCTATAACTAGGATATCAACCACTCAACCAACTAGTGTGTCAACCACACTATCAACTAGGGTATCGACCATAGCTCACCATGGGATATCAGCCTCTAGGGTTTGATTTGTATCAGGTGAACCTTTATTCAACACCTTAGTTCTCTCACATATTGGCCTTACCACTACTTGGTGTAATTGGCCAAGGCTTCAAAGAGTGTAATGCCCCCATCTTCACATGATGTGTCATGCTAGAGAGTGTCGTATTATTAGTGTATCAGATTAGAGTTAGGGTTAACCATATCAACCTCTATACTCAAGAAAAGCAACATGATTTATTACTCCATCTTACATCACATTCTCTTGGTCATGACAAGCTAGTATATTTGAGGCATATCATTTTTAGAGCATCTAACATATCATCCTAACAACAACATAATGTTTTAGAGTATCATAAGTCATGTCGCCATCCATGTGATTGTACAAATATGTGTATCGACTTGGCTATCATCTAGATATCGGCCTACCCTATTCTTAGTCTTAGATGACATGTTAGACAATTGAAAGGACAGTAGTACTACTCATGTAACAAACCAAAAGGGGTAGGAGTTCATGTGTATCAATTTCCATGCCTATACCCTTGTATTGAGTTAGGGTTTTCACAAACCAATATCAGTTTGCGCATATCGATTTCATCATCTTCAATCTCAAACTCTTCATCAATTACTACTCTAGTTCATGGAAAACAACCCCATATATCCATTAGAGCTCATAGAACCATCATTCAAACAAGAAAAGCCGAAGTAGAAAAGGAATCGCCAAGTATTGCATGATAGAAGGTGACTAATAATAAAGTTGAGTTCAAGTTATATAACCCACCTCAAGATCAACACAAGAGCTTCAAGCTCCAAAGCTCCATGTTCCCAAGGTTTAAGATGACTTATCAAAAGTCCAGGATTCAATCACAACACTTCTATATGAAAGAAGATATCATAGTAAGGAACTTGGTGAAGAAGGAAGAAAAGGAAAGAATCATGATCCAAGAAGCATAGTCTTTCCAAGGATAAAGATGATCATGGATTTACCTTGGACAAGTTGCTCAGCCTTCCCTTTGCTCCTTGAGCTCCTAGGGTCGTTAACCAAGTAAGAGGTGGTAAAGGAGTCAAAACGTTTACTAGGAAGTGAAAAGAGGGGTATATATAGTTGAGGTTCAAGAGAGAGAGTATGTGTAAGGTGTCATCATCATATGTACAAGGGTGACACACACGTGTCCATGCATGATGGATTCATGCATCCATAATTATCTTGCCATGCAAAACTCTTGAGGATAATCCATATATAAGATATCGGTCATTGATTATCTTGCTTGATAAGATATCACAACCCAATATCACATTATGTGCAAATCGATACTACTTTAACAAGGAACATGTAAACCGATAGGCTTCACCTACTTGAGGTGCTTAGCCCGTTATGAACACTTTCAAAGGTTACCAAACAGATGCATGACCACACGATGAGTCCAGGTGGCTATGCATCCCTTTGCCAAAAACTACAAACATATTCCATTCAACAACCTACTGCTGCTACCACTAAGACTGTTGAGTCCTTTACTACTCCCGCACCTCTGCATCGCCATGATGTGTGGATAGCTGGGAGGCAAAAAAAAAGGAGATATAACCAACCCCACAACTAAATCCTTTATAATGACCTAAAACTAATCTACCTATAATTTCCAATCTTTTAAGGCCTTATACCAAGACCTTAAACTAGACTGCAGTGCTGTCTTAAGCAAACATCTCTCCTTTGAATTCTCTGATATCTGGGGTCTTGAACTATGACCTTAAACTAACCCACCTCCAATTTTAAATCTTTTTGGGCCTAGATCATGACCTCAAAGTGTACTAAAATGGCCTCTGATCATGACTTTGAACTGAACAATATATGCTATCTCAAATAGACATGTCACAATCTTATCATCAGTTTGGTCCTAGACTATGACCATAAACTAATGCAACTAAAATTTTCAATATTTTTGTGTCTTGGATCATGCCCTTAAACTACAACCTTTCCATACCTAAGATCCCTTCTAAAATAAAAAAAAATTAATTCTGCATCAAAGTCCCACACTCAGTAGGAAAACCTCACATTTTCATACATCAATATTTTGTTTGTACATCAAAGACATGTGAAAATTTGGAAATGTTCATTAATGCATAATCCTTCTTCTCTAAGGCAAACTATCTTGCTTTCAAATCAAGTGAGAACAAGAAATTCTCTAAGGAACACATAATTAACCACATACAACCAATGGTTGCAGATAAAGGTTAAACTCATCATTAGATAGTTGTTTGGTTCCTAATAATCTATCTTTTGTACTTTTCTAGAACAAAAATGCCTTAAGAAATAGATAATTAGCCACATATAATCATTTTTCTCAAATAAAGGCTAATCTCATTGTTGGATAATTGTTTGGTGCCAAATATTATCTATTTTGAGCACTTTTTCAAAATGGTTGTGAACCTAAGGTGATGCTTTTGAAGGTCCTAATAAGCAAATTGGAACTCTTTGAATATTTGGATGATGCTCTTAAGGAACATATGATCCGTCGAATATAGTTGCTAGCCATGGAGGTTGATTCAACCCTAATGTAGGGCTCCATCTTGTTTCTTATTGCAGTTCAATCACATCTAAATCTGTTAGATTACATGTTATTTCCCTCAATATGCATATTTCTGTCATACGCACTTATGGACGTTCTTTGCATGTTTTCATATACTTGGACCACACCTTGGATGAAAGAGAGAGAAGGAAAGTGTTTGAGGATTCCTCCACCCATGTAGGGATCTGAAGAAGGCCCTAAAGCTTCCCCAACCTACCCTTAGTGGGGTCGAGCTAAAGCAAAGGTGCCCATGGATCTTAAAGAATGAAGTGTAAAGTGCAGTTGAAGACCCGAGCACAATATGGGTGTGAAGAAATGGCCATGCTGGTCAAGAAAAAATCACAACAATATGACAAAGTTCAACCTTGAAAAGTAACGTCAATAGTACAACTGTGCCAGCTAAAACAGTTGTGTCAAAAAGACCCCATCACAGTCGTGCCAGCCAGAATGGTCGTATTGGCTAGAGGCCGATCATGCATTCCAAGAAGAATAGCCAAGCCTCCAACTCACCCACTACAATCGTGCAACCCAGCATGACCGTTCTACCTAGCCATCACCACGGCTATGCCGCCCAAGATAGTCGTGCTACCAGCCTCCATTTCCCCACTTTTAACCTGTGATTTTCTACTTCCTCAAAATGGTTGTTCCCTTTCAGCACGACCATGCTACCTCCCACCCATCCCGGTCGTGCTGCCACCCAAAACCCTACACTTTTTGCACTGTTCTACCCAAAATGCCCCACTTAACTTAGTGCTTCCCCAACACCTATAAACAAGGGTGGTGGTTGTAGTAAAAATGTTAGCCCAAGTTACACCCCCATAAAATTCTTTTCTACCTTCCTTAGTGCATTCAAGAGCTCCCATCTACTCCCACCTACTTCCACTCCATTTCCACCCTCCTCTACCTCAAAAACCTAGTTTTCTAGGGTTTTGCCCACTTCCACCATCCATTCCATGCTCTCTTGATACCAAGGAGGGAGAAGGTGCTTCTCCTACTGTTGGAGGTGAAGGAGAAAAAGATCTTCCACGAGCTCCATGACATTTCCTTCTTCTTCTACCACTTCTTTCCTTCTTTTTTGCACTATGAGTAGCTAAGCCCTTTGTAGCAGGCTGTTTGGGGTTGGGGGTTAAAATTCTACTTTGATAACATGTTGGGGAATATAACTTGTAAAGTCTATATTTTCATTCTATGATGATTGTCTTCTACTTTTATCTTATTTTCTATATTTCTTCTTGTGATTTGTGCTTGAAAACATGATTGCTTGGTTGTTAATGCTTGAAACCACCTAGATCTAACAGAGGATGGCATATGTGAGTTTATTTTGAGATTTTCTCCTAGGTCCAACTAGTGGATCCCTAGCTAGAACCCCATCTTACCATACATATATCCCTTCTCTTACTCATAGGTGTGAGAACTAAGTTGCTAGTGTAGGACTGTTTAGTGTAATTTCATAGGAGTTTTCTTAAAGCTAGATTGTGAGTAATGTGAAGTGAAATACCCTCACCTCTACTCCCCATTCTTACCTTTGGCTCCCAATATCACTAAGTATTTCCACCCTAGAAACCTAGGTTAGTCAAATCCTATTGCAATACCTAGACCTTAGTTCAGTTGAGCCTCACAAGGCCAGATATGGTGTGCAAGGGTTTAGTTCCCCTTCACACAATTATATCCATGGTTGAATAAAAGTGTAGGGTGATTCCATTACATTTGGATAGTTGTTTTCATGGTGAACTAGAATGAATGGTAAGGTTTGCATGTTATATATTCCTCCAACTAGAACCCTAATAACATCCTCAAAAGGCCCACCTCGCCATAACTTGCATTAAAACCTCAATTTCTCTCTTAGCTAGTTAATGTTAGTTTAGTTATTTGCTTTGATTACTTTGTTAGTTAATTGCCTTATTTGGATAGTTAGGTCTTGCTAGAGTAGTTAGTGCTCTTTTGAGCTTGTTAGTGCTAATCTAGGTTCCTAATTGCATTCTACTTTGCTAGTGTAACTGAGTCTTAGTCTCCTTCTCTTGCTTACTTCGTTCCCTTTCTTTGTTAACTAGAATTAACTTGTTTAGGGTTAAATTAGGGTTTCACCATTTTTGCTTTCTTTCTTTTATCTTTCTTTAAACATTAGTGTAATCAAACCAAAACCAACTTCAAACCCTAAAAACTCTAATCTCCACTTAGGAACATAGCTTAATCTAACTTAGTTGTAGTGCCCTCTCTCTCCCTACTGATCGACCCCTCACTTACCACTCACTTATACTATAATATGATCACGTGCACTTGTGGGTGATATATCTAGTCTATGTGGATATGTTAGTATAGGTCCCATTATAAATTCAAAAGATCCATGTTGTGTTAAAAACCTTATGGTTGCATCTAATTAAACTCAATTAGTTAGTGTGTGGCCCTAGGAGAAGACACACCAAGCTTTTTGGTGCCATTTCTAGGGACAGAACGCACCGTAGCTACCTAGTAGTTGAGGTGTTGACTCTCCCCTTTGGCACCATCTTTTCCTATTTAAATTATAGCGTTTGAGAAAGACACAAAGCTTTTCGGCACCGTTGTCGGAGATAGAGGCTCTTTCCCTAGCTAGTTAGTGTAGCTTTGCTCTTCCTACTGCCCTCATCATTGCTATTCTTTATTCTTTGTTTAATTTTGCAACTTTTCTTCTAAATTAGCTCTTATTGCTTGTTTGTGCCTTGTGAAGGTGATAAATGTGCATGCTTGGATGAAGCTTGATTTCTGCTGACGTGGTTCTACTTGATCCCAAGATAGGTAGGAGACATCAACATCAACATAGACAATATCAAGAAATTGAGATGGATGGTCAACACTGTGAGAATGAGGGAGCTGATTCTCCACCACCACCCTTGATCCTCCATGAGTACTTCACTCTGGGAAACTACACATCTCCCATTGCCACCCTAGTTGAACAAATGTCGGGTCAACATTTCTCCATTCCACCAGCCCTCCTCGGCCTCTTACCCACCTTCTATGGGCTGGATAATGAGAACCCATATCACCACATCGATGCCTTGTTGGAGAAGTTTTCCACCTTCCCTGCACCCCCACTACGACTGGTGACTCTATTAGGATGACCTTGTTATCCTTCTTTTCTCCAGGAAAAGAATAAAGAATGGTACATGTTGAAGTTAGAGTTGGTCACTTGGGTAGCCGTCAAGAATGAGTTTTTGGAGACATTTTACCCGATCCCCAAGTTGACACAAACGAGGAGGTACATCACTTCTTTCACCCGAAAGGAGAGTGAACCATTCCATGAGACATGGGAGAGGTTCCAAAAGCTACTTAGAGACTTCCATAACCATAAAGTACCCATCTGGAAGCTTGTGAAATCCTTCTACACCAGTCTATCTAAATTGGGTCAAATGGTTGTTGACTCCTCTTGTGGAGGAACCTTCATGGACAAACCCGTAGAAGAGTCATGGCCTCTCTTTAAGCATCTAGATTAAAATTCATGTCGTTGGGCTTCTAGCATGGGTGTACATTGTGATAGGAACTAGGCTCCTCTCCACCTTCTCCTCCTCAATCTAGGGAAGATCAACATCCCTAAATGATGAAGATTCTCACTGATACGATGAACTTGATGAAGAATTAAGATGGAGGGTCTTTTAGACACTCAACCAACTCCATGGAAGATATTTGTGAGGAGGTTCAAGCTCTTCAATCTTTTAGCAACTGAAACAACCAAGGGCCTATGTCCAATACCTGGACTCCAGAATGGAGGAACCACCCAAACTTCTATTCAAATAAAGGAGAAGAAGGACAAGGGCAACCAAGGAGACACCAAGACTAAGAAATAGTTTGAGGTTTGAAGAAGAATACCTTAGGAAGTTATAGAATCTAGATGGAGTATAGAGGGATGCATATTCCCATGGGAAAACAAATAGCCACCTTGAGTAAAGGATAGATCAAATATCTCTTTCGCTTACATGTCATGAGGAGGGAATACTCCCTTACCAAACTATGGACAATCCAAATAATGATAGTGGTTATATGGGCACTCCTCAAGGTGCCTATGTTCCACCAAAAGGGCAAGTCACAATCTTGCAATAATATCAAGGACCTCCTCATCCATATACTCCCCCACCCCCACAACCCAAATACAACTACACATGTACCCCACCTCCACCACATTCCTACCAATAAACTCCTACCCAATATCAACCCCCTCTACAACAACCACGACAACCACCTCCACAACAACCTCCACAACAACCAAATTACATCCTCCAAAATACTAATCCACCTCACCAAAGAGTACCAACACCATCATCACCATCATCCTCATGAGCTCCTCCTCCTACCCATGAGCAAGTGAGCATGGTATCTGTCACACGGGGTAAGAAGGTTGTTGAAGAATTCATGAAGAGGGAGGAGAAAGTGACCAAGGAGCAGAATGGAAAGACGTTGCCAGAAAACTCTTGTCGAGATGCTAATAGCATAAAAAAGTTATGTTGTTCCTTTTTTGCTTGAGAGTGGAAAATGCACCAAATTTCTTGCTACACCATCTTCCTATGATAAAATGCCACCAAGTCCCCCACCATTACTTGAGAAGACGATGCTAGGTGTGCCACTTTCTATTGAGAGGATGATTCCTATTATACCGCCTTTGCTTGAGGACACATCCCCATTTGTTCCATATTTGTTTGAAATGAAAGAATTTTCTATCCCACCCCTTTTGGATTTGGTAACAACATGAGTTCCCTCCTATGAGTTAAAGAATACCCCAATGCTGTCCCAAGGTCCACAACTTGTTGTAGAAGACCTTGATGCAAGTGGTCAATGTTTGTAGTATGATTTAGAAGACCCCTTCCTCCAAAAAGAGCATGGCCATATCATGAAGTTCCTAAATGCCTTAAAGCAAGAAAAGTTAAGCATCACAACTCTCATGTCTTTCTTTGAAGTTTATTGCACTGGGAAAGCAAAGATGATGATGATGCCACCCAGGATGATTATGGAAATGGAGCAAATCAACTTCATTCTTGACTACCCCTTCCCCAGACAGAGGAAAGATCCTAGTGTCCCCCTCATTCCTTGTTATATCAACTATCAATTTGTGGAGCACACACTACTTAATTTTTGCTCCAGTGTGAGCATCGTTCCATATAGCTTGTTTGTCAAGATTTGCCTAGAAGGAATGAAACTTGTTGATTGTGTTCTATTATTAGCCAATGTATCCAACAAGACACCTATGGGTATGGTAGAACGCCTAAGGATAGATGTGTACATGAAATTGAGTGTCAATAATCCAACATAGTTTCTTGTAATGCTCATAAAGCCAAATAATGGAAAGAACTACACCATCTTAGGGACACCCTTCTTATGCACAATGGATGTAGAGATCAAAGTGTGAGCCGGCATCATGCCAATCTCTTATATTAAGAAAAAGCTTAATGTTCACCACTGAATAAATGTAGAATGTTGGATGAGGACCTTTGCAACAACTTGAACTTTACTAACTTTCATGAGATTTGGATGGCAAGTAATAGCTACAAAATCTTGCATGTCCCTTGGGATGAAGATAATGAGGTAAGATCTTTGGAGAGGGCCACTTTGGATGGGAAGGAGGACACCTTGGGTGTGAACTCATGATGGTGGAAATAAAAAAAAGCCTAGTTGAAGGCTCTAAACTTAGCACTAGTTGGAGGCAACCCAGGTCGGTTTGAGATTCTCAAAACCCCTTTTTTGTTACACTTTGGTTTTTTCAATAAATACACACACACCATACCTGATAGTTTTTCTGTTTGTGAATCATGTTAGTATAGGTACAATGGAGGAAAAGTAATGCATGAAGGATCTAGCCAAGTAGAAGATCAAAGTTGAAAAGAAAAATGAAGATTAGTGAAAAAGTTATAGGAAGGAGTCCAGCATGACCGTTCCACAACATGGTCGTGCTTCTAGCAAGCTAGAACAACCGTTTTGCACTAAGAATTTTGGTGGCCCTGCCTTGCTCACCTAATGCTATGTTGATCACTCCGCTTCTTAGCATTTATCTACCATGACTCAATACCCTCTACCGTATTATTCTAAACTTCTTCATGTTGAGGACACCATGGTTTAAAAGTTTGGGGTGGTAGAGCGGTAAGCCCTTCCTTTACCTCATTTTTCTCTATGAACCTTGTTCTAAATTTTTGTTGAGATGGTCAAACAGTTTGACTAACCTTTATAGTCATCTATCCATACTTTATGTGTTTGCTTGCACACATGCATACCATGTAGTTTAATTTCATGCATTTTTTGTATATTTTTTAAAAAATTTCTTTTCATGCCATGCATTACATCTAATATAGATTTTTTATTTTTTGTGTGTTTTAGCTAGGTTTTGCTTGCTTTATGATTTTCATTACCTAAATGTAGGTTTTAATGAGATGGAATGCAAGTTGGCACCATTTTGGCCAATTTTGCCCAATATTAGAATGTCATGCCCAAGAAGCATGTTTTGGCCTAATCTCTACTTATTGAACTGGAAACCTTGACATACGTCAAATGCATGCTACATTATTATGTTATATTACTAAATGGTCTTAATTGTTGAATTTTTTCATGTGAATCACTTCTCTCATGCTTGTGAATTTTTTGGTTGAATTATGATTTGAGAAAGCTATGAACACTTAGGGTTTGTGGAATCGCATGAGAAAAGTATGAATTTCATATTTATCACTCATGTGATGTGACATTATTTGATGAAGTGTTGGAATGATTTTCATGCAGTAAATCTTATGTTTAAACCCACACTAGTGTCCCCTCTTTGACCTGGATTTTCTTTCATCATTTCTTATCTCTCAAACTCATGAAAGGATGCCAACACTAGTACATATACTACCTTTAACGCTGGTTAAAACGACCTTTTTACGTTGGTTTCCAAGCAACACCCAAGTGGGTGACAGTAAAGGTAGAAGCCTACAACATCAGTTCCAAAACCGACAACACAGAGCCAACCCCGATTGCAACTGATAAAGAACTGATAGGATCCATAGTCATCGGTTATCTAAAGAAAATTGACGCATATATTAGGACATTGTCATCGGTTATTTATATAAAATCTGACAACTAACTCCCTTTCCTAAGAAAAAGTGTTTGGTTCATAGTTGTTGGTTTAGTGTAAAAATGACAATTGCGACAAGTAGTTGCCGGTTATGATTTCATAATCTGACTCCTATCTCCATACCTGGAAAAAAAATCCAGCCCGAGTTAGGACATAGTCATCAATTTTTTATAAACGACCGATGAACTATACCTTCATTGATGGTTATCACAAATAAACAATGATTGTGTTTTTTTTAATACCATCTTGCAAGCCTGTTGTCCGGCTGGTCAACATGATGCAGATGCTGTAGTTCATTTCTAAGTTGCATGTTTACATCATGCTGTGATTTCAGCCTAACAATAGGCCACAAACCTGTAATAACATGATGATCAATACTATATATACATCATGTGATTTACACACATTAAGAAATACAATTAATTCATTCACATGTTTCGCACACATGTAGAAATCTACAATTCCATTCATTTATCAATTTTCACATTCACACACATGTAGAAACCTACAGTTTCATTCATTTCATCCATTTTCACATTCACACACATGTAGAAGCACATTCATTCATTCATCTTCACATTCACACACATGTATATAGATCAAATTTCATTAAGACAATACAAAAAAAGTCATTCACAAATGTATATATAAGCACCACATATATACAGAAATAATGATGCTAAAGTTTAGAAATGTCATTCTTTATCATCCTACTCAGGGTAGGGCTTGAGTGCACGTCTTCAACATAGGGTAGGTGTAAAATACTCAAATCTAGATATATACCTTAATTTCCCTTTCCTTAGATCCACCCTTAATTGTATGAGTATTAAAAACTTTTTTCCTTAAACACTAGTAATTACACCCAAGAAATTATAATGACAAACAAACATATTATATTACATTGATGATAGGACTTTTTAATTAAGTCATCATTTTAAGGATATTTATAAAAATGCACTAATAAATTAGATCTGATTGTAATTTGTCAATCTAAAGGCACCATTAGTCTAATTAATAAAATAAATTTAATAAATATAAAGTAATACCTCAAATTAATTAACAAAGGCATTAAACACATAATTAAGTACATAACTCACAATTAATTAACTAAAGAGAAAATGTTACCAAAATATGAAATTAACATTAAATCTTGATTCCTCACATCCTATTTGGCCAACATGCCAAATTTGAGACCTATAGGACTTCATTTTTCAGACCAATAAGACTTCATTTGACTAATCATTTAATTGGTCATAATTTTAGAGTTAATAGATTCAATATATCACTCCACTTTAGTAAATCTATTAAAATAATTCCATAAACATGTAAAACAAAGCGTTACTTCACCTTCATCCCCTTCAACGTGCATCTTACACGTTCCATTTCGCGAACTGCCAGTCACAGGTAGCTGGCGCCCATTTCTTCCTCCCTCTCCTCTTCCATTTCCTACCCTTCTCTCCTTTTTCTCCCCCTCCACACATCCCTCTCTTGAAAACCCTAGCCTCCTCTCCTCTCCTTCACCCCATTGTGCATGATCCACCTCTATGACCAAGAGGCAATGTTTCCTCCATAGATCTTACTGACAAAAGCTTTAACAACGACCAAGATCTTCTACTTGCCCCAACACCAAGGGAATTGAAAATATTACCTTCCTTTTCCACCTTGAACACATCAACTTACACCCAGATACTCCACTAAAGATGGACCACTCCATGCCATCAACCACGACAATAACAATCCACACACAGCTCAACCACAACCAACTCCCCTCTTCCCTTCCCCCTATGCCCGACTGTAGCAAACAACAGAGGCAAACCACCACCACCACCACGGCCGTCGATGCTTATGTACCTTCCTCCTCTGTATGTCCTCCCTCCTTCATCTTTTCAACCTAGCAAGAAGTTTTACAACAAGGTACCCAACCTCTGTGGTCGGAAAAAACTTGGAGGCCAACTCCTACCACGATCTTGAATTCCTTCTCCTCTATCTTCTACTAGATTCCCATAACCTACTTCACACCAATAACTAGTGTCTTCAAGCATCCACAATGAACCGTAGGTGCACTTGATACCCTTGAGCCTCCATATCTTGGCTCTTCCTGGTTTGTCTCCAGAGTGTGGCAAGGCCAGCAAGAAGCCGACCCTCAGACATGGATGCTAATATGAGATCATTTAGGGAACCTCCTTCTTTGACTACTTCTTCTTCCTCATATTTGAATTTCCTATCACTATCTTAAATACTCCATTGCCTGAGGGTTATCCCTAGGCCGAGATTAGAGGAGCAGGAAGATGCACCCTAGTAGTCTAACCATGATGAAATCCTTAAAAGATGGATGACCTTTCTCCTCAAGGAACAATTCATGACTCCAATCACTTAAAAATGGTGTTCTTCTTTGTCAAGCTGAAGAAGGGCCATTATTATGGATACCTTTCATTCATGAAGCTTCTAAATGGGGAGGAAATCTCCATGCCTTCAACATTCTAAGATGAATGCAGATCTTCACAAGTTTATCCTAAACAAACATGTAGATCAAAATTGACAGTGAAGGGCTGATTCAAAACTTTTGAATTGAAGGTCAATTTACCCCTTTATTTGATATTCTTCTTTTACAAGAAAAAAACATAAAAGATAATGTATGTGAGAAGGTAATATGAATGTTCATGGTATAAAACTTAACCATATCAATATATTAGGATGGTCTATCCACTATAAACTTTTATATCACGTCGATATATATATATATATATATATTATAAGTGTATGCGTGTGAGTCAATATAAGGATTCTAGTAACCAAGAAGTCTGATTTGTAGACTTATATACATAGTATCAATGTTCTAAACAAAAGATTATCTAACAATAAGAGTGTTAAGGATATAATACACATATGGAAATGACCTATATTAGTGATCAATTTCTCTATCACCCTACAAGTTGATACATAAACACTAGTCAATATAAAGTTTGTAACTCCACTTGGGAATATCCTAATCACTAATAGCTTTGTTAAATTCATAAATAAATATGCATATATAAATTATTTAGAAATACATAAGGATTTAGGAATAATATTGTTCTAGATTGTCCCATTCTAATTCAAATGATAAAAAAGAAACAACAAGATTCATTACAATTAGAATTATTATTGAGAAAATGACCTCTATTATAAATATTGACAAGTTACAACTTGAATCGACAATACATGTAACCTAGTGTATTAATGCCACACATATGTGTGTATCTGATGCAGCCCTATTTTAGGGCTTCATCTTGCGTCATATTACACTTCAATTACATCTATACATGTTATTCCCCCAATATGCATATTTGTGTAAAATGTACTTATGGATGCTATTTGCATGTTTTTAGGTATTTGGACCATGCTTGGATGGAAGAGAGAGAGAAAGAATGATCATAGGGTTTCTCTACCCTTAGAGAGGCTTGAAGTGAAGTCCAAAGCTCCCTCAACCTACCCCTAGTGGCAAAAATACAAATGGAGCAAAGAAGTCCAAGGATGAACCAAGTATAAGATCCAAGTGCTGATATAGAGAACAACATGGCCGTGGTAGCACAAAATGGTCGTGTTGACCGAAGCCATAATCAGAGATTCAAAGCTTGAAGAACTAATTCAACAACATGGCTGTGCAACACCAAACAGTCATGCTACCATGACCTAGAACGGCCGTGCTACACAACATGACCGTATGGCAAGCACGACAGAATGGTCATGGAAGTGAGAATGGGCAGTGAACCCCAGAGCCAGAACGGACGTGGCAATCACCACATTCATGTTACCCATGACCCACCATGGCCGTGGTGACCACCACAGTTGTTCCACCAGCCTTCCAAATTCCCAAAATTTTACTGTCACTTTTCCCATTTTCACCTTGGTCATTCCAACCCACCACGACCATGCTCATCCCTACCTACCGGGGTCGTGCTTCCCAGCATGACTGTGCTACATACAATCCTAGCAGTAGTTTTGCACTATATTTCCTATTCTACCTCCACTTAACCTAGTGCTTCCCCACCACCTATATATACTTGGGTGGCAGCTCTAGCACAAAGCTTAGCTACCCTACAACCAATCTATCCTACCCATTTCACCTCCCATCCATTCTCACCTCATTCCACCTCCATTTCAACATCTCCACAACCAAAACCCTAGTTTTTAATATTTTCACCACTTTCCACCATACATCCATGTCATTCACCTACCTTGGAGGAAGGAGCTCGAGCTGTTGCTGCTAGGAGGTAGAGAAGGAGGAGTCTTCACCAAGCTCATCATGTCTTTCTACTCTTCTACTCATTCTTCTTCCTTTTTTGTATTTTCTTGTTCTATGAGTAGCTAGGCCCCTTAGGTGGGCTGTTTGGGGCACAAAATGTTTGATACCATGTTTGGGGAAATGATATGTAAACATTATGATTTCATTTGTTAATGATCATGTTCTACTTATATCTCATTTCCCATAAATTTCTTTGTGGTTTGTGCTTGAAATCACCTAGATTCTAGGAAAATTGCTTATATGTGGCTCTTTTTGTGAATTGCTCTAAGTCCAATTAATGGATCCCTAGTTATCTATTCACCATATTACATGTTATTCAATTATCCTACACATTGGTGAGAGATCTAAGTATCTAGTATAGGAGCACCTAGTGTAATTAGCTTGGGGCCTTCTCAAGTCTAGAATGTGGGTGATGTGAGGTCTAAAACCTCCTTCCATCCTACATTACTACCCTCAACCCCTAATTACCCTAAGAGTTCCTATACTAGAAAACTAGGCTTAACTAGAACCTAATTGAGATTCACCTAAACCCTAACCCAATTGAGCCTTGTAAGGGTAGGTAGGAGGTGTTTGGGACTAGTTCCCATATACATACCCTATCATATCCATAGCCAGTTAGTAGTTTAGGGCATTTCATTAGTCTCTAGCTTGTTGTTTGGTTTGGTAGTCTAAATGGAAGAGTAATGTTCACATGTTATCTCCCCAACCCAATTGCTAAGTGCATCCCCCAACCATCCCATACTTCTCTTAATTGCTTTAAATCCCTAATTGCCTTCTTTCTTAACTAGTGTTAGCTTAATTAGGTCTATACTTGCTTATCTAGTTCATTGCCTTATTCTTTTCTAGTTCTTGCTAGTTTAGGTCTTTAATTGCTCTTGTACTTAGTTTGCTAGCTTAGTGTAGTGTAGACCTCTTCTTGCTTGCCTTAGTGTAGTTTGTTCTTTTCTTGCTTAGCTTGTATTTCCTTGCTTATTAGAATCAACCATATAGGGTAATTTAGGTTTTGATTCTTGTTTGTTCTCTTTTATTTTCTTGTTCAACCCTTAGTGTAATCAACAAATCAATCATCAAACACTTCATCCCTAAACTCCAGAATAGGAACCTAGCCAAAACTAACGGAGCTCTAGTGCCCCCTTTTCTCCCTTGGGTTCAACTTCTAACTTGTCGCCCTCCTATACTATGAAATGACCCCGTTCGCTTGCGGGTAAGTGTGTTAGTGTATGTGAGCGAGCCTATTAGGATTTATAAATTTGAAAGATATCCAATGTGTTTGAGCCTCTTAGTTGCACACATCTAGTCAAGATTCAATTGATTTAGGTGTGTCTACCTCGGGGTAAGGAGAAATACATCAATTTTACTTTGCTTCCTAAAATGTGCTTTATAAAAGGAATACTTGGATAATAAGAAAAGTGTCTTTGTTTTCAAGTTTTGGCCTCAAAGCTTGCCCATGTCTAGATAAAGTCATTAAGAACTTTCCCTTAAAATTTGAGATTAAAAGGATTAATAGAATCAAAGATATAATTTTTCTATAAATCCTAAGTGTTTGGGTAAATAGATATACACATTAAATGTCATGATTTAATTCAATTTAGAAAAGAAAATTAGGGATCTGACTCTTTGGTTGTGTGTGATCTGAGGCATGGATCTTAGATCCAAAGGCACTTGGTCATCGTCTAGCTTTAGACAAAATAGGAAACTCAGAATAGTGTGCAAGGATTTCCTTTTTTGTTTCAAATCAATCCTAATCTCTGAGAAAATCTAGAAACTTTGCCAACCGATTAGTGAGGAGAAACCACATCCACCTAACCTAGGATTTGCCTATTTTGGAGGGAAATCAAGGATTTTCACAAATCACAATCCCAGGACCAATCCCACCGCCATGGTTAAGTATAAATAGGAACATAGTATCCCTCTATGAGAATAGAAGTTGGATCACAAGACTCTATCCAAATTCACATTTCTCTCCCTACTCTCAATTTCCCTCCTAGCTTCATCCTTCACCCCTAACACCTCCTTAGATCTCTCCAGAGATACCCGAGCTCCATTCCATCCGTTTTGACCACCTTCTAGGAAATTGAGGCCCTCTAGCGTTCTGTGGGACCATGATGGAGACCCTGGTAAGAGAGTTAGTCACAAAAGAGGACGTGATCCCAAGGTCAAAATCTGAGTTGATTGTCTGCTCATGAAGGAGGAATGGATGGAGGTTGAATATGATTTAAGGGGAGAAAAGCCAACCTACTCGGACTTCTCTTTAGAGCTAGAAAGGATAATTCAGTCTTCTTCCTCCTTTTTGCTCGAGATAACATGAATCCTCATAGGCTCGCCTGAACTAGGTGGCACAAGCCCATTAGTCGACCCAACCTAGTTGGCAAGGCCGGAGCCAGGGCGCGTTGCCTAGGTGGCAACTATGATTGGTCAATATATATATATTAATCTTTTAAAATCATAATAATTAACAGGGTGGTTCAATGGTGACATGTAATATATGAAAATTTATCACATAAATGCGAGGAATGCTATAAAAATATAATCAAGACATAAATATGCCTACAATTCAAAAAGTGCCTAAAGTTTCTATCTTGAATGTTTTTAAAAGATAAAAATCCTAATGTCTAGGTTTTGGTGATCTTAATATGTTTAATTTCTCTTAAATGTTCAAATAATGATCTTTTTGGATAAAAGGGTATCTTGGATCTAATTTGAGATTAATAGTTCATGATTTGATGAATTAGGGTTTTCTTGAGTTAAAAATGCATATGGTGACAACATTAGGGTTTGTAAACTGAAAAGGCATTAAGAGTGATAATTAGGGGTAGGGAAGCCAAAACCCTAATGAAACCATAAGTTGATCCCAAAACCCTAACTTGGAACCCAAGTTAGTCTTAATGGTCGATTCTAGATAAAATAACAATACTTTGGTGTTATGCATTAATTTCAAGGTGATCGCTTGCTTGCTCTCAATCTGCATTTATTGCATAGACTTTGAATATTTCCTGATAAAGGTATGTGGTTGTACCTATGACTAATCACCTTAACCGTCTTTCATGATTTTATGAGGTTTTCCATACCGATTGTAGATAATTCTTGGTTGTTTATTTAAAACCTGCAATCTATAAACTCACTATGTATATCACATTATATAAGTATAGCTAGCTCAACTATCTCTGATAGATGTAAGTGATACATGTGGAATGTAAAAAATATCACAGTGGTGATGAATGATCAGGATAGGATAAGAAGATCACCTCGGGAAAAGGATTATGTAAGAAATGTCATTATGGTGACCGGTGATCTGGCCCAGAAAAGACCGCCTTGGGCAAAGGCCTATGTATGAAATGTCATCATTGTGACTGGTGATTGGGCCAAGGCTATGTATGACGTGTCCACTTGATGTGTGTTTACTACACATATTAAACTCAAGTGCACGTATCGAAGTAATATAGGCCAAAAGAGGCCCATATATCAAACTTAGGGAAACATGAATCTGAAGGCTACTACTAACTATGAATCAATCAACTAGACCTATTAGAAAAGGTGTTTGAATAATTAACTGACTAATTGCAAGAATTAAAACTAAATTACTGAGATTGTGATCACAAATGGAATGGAGTCCCTAGGAATATGGTTTCACCATGTTTTATACTACAATTAAATTATTTATTATATTTATCCCTCCTAACCCTGGACTAAGGGACCTATAGCAAGAATTACCCGCTCTTGCAGCACAATTCACTACCTAATCTAATACAAATCTCACTCTCATAGCAATTTAATTATTAGTTAGGTGCTTTAACAAATCCTCTAGGCTATACCCTTCACAGCCATAAGCCCTCTCTTGAGGTGCGATCTTAGATATGTAGATCTATGACCTATCCAACCCTTAATCCCTCTCTAGAATCAATTAACGATCTAAGAAATCAACTATGGTGATTAAGCATAGATAATTCATGAATCAATCGTAGAATTAGGTCCAAGAATTAGGAAAAACATATTTATAAACTCATATTGTCAAATACATGAGATAACCAGGCTACTCTCGGATCCTAAGGAATTAGGGGACTAGCCCCGCATGATTTTAGTTGCCATACACATATATGGAGAAGATGAAGGTGAAGAAAACATAAAGAATTAATGGAAACCCCTAGAGAAGATGATCTGGTTGACTTCCTTTGACGAACATGGCAATTTGATATCCTCTGGCTGCAAATTCGTTCACTGGAGGAGCTCAAATCATTAGAATGTTGCTTTCTCCTCTCCTCTCTCTTCTCATGACTCTCCTCTATCGTGCAATGAACTCCAACACCATTCTCTGGTCTGGACAAATCCTCACTAGTCATAATATTGACTTAGGGTGTTGTTTATTCGTGGCTGTTGGATTAATCACCATCTTTAGTCTAGTCTGATCGTGACAAATCGGTACCACCAATGGGATGTCGGTGGCACCGAGTGCTCTTCTGGGCCATGACTCCTTATAAGTATCAGTACTACTGGCTAAGACATTAATAGCACGGAGTTGATCTCTAACATCTCTTAAAAAAATTCCATGTACAAGTCGGTACCACCCACTCAAGGCCAATGGAATTGAACCATTCTAGTTGTGTTACTATTGATCAAATCGATAGCACTGAATCTGTTGTTGGTACTACCAAGCATTTTCAACTTAGGTTTGTCTTTAATTCCATTGTCGGTACCACCAACAAGTCTATCAGTAGCACTGAGCTGATCCAAGACTTGTCAATTCACATGAAATTTGAGATAAGGAACATACATCCCATACATTATGATAACTCAATATAAAATAGAAAAAATAGGCAATATTTGATGCAAATGTATGTCACAAGCCAATAATGATAAACCATGCACTAATAATGTCAAAATGAGAAAATATGCATGAAAGACATGACAAAATAGCCTATGAAAAGTGAATAATATTCAACACATCAAAATCCCCTAAGCTTAAATGTTGCTCGCCCTCGAGAAACACTACCCTTGGATACGTTTGAGACAAGTCAAAAAAAGGACAAATAATATGAATTCATTTATCAACTACCACCACCTGGCGATCCCAAACCAGCCTTTATCAACCATTAAACAAATAACTACTCTCGAGTGACCAAAAATGTTCATTAAGGATGCCCACCCCTAGATCAATGAAACACTATCAATAGAGTAGTTAATATCATAGTCAACAGGGCATCCACTTGGTGCATCATGTGATTCCCTATATACATTTCTCTTTTCCTACCTACCAAACTAATTAGAAGCAGTTATCCTTATGAGAATGAATGAGGGGATCAATCATATATGTGGCCTATGATAAAGAGCAATGGATGGAATGAATTAGGTGTCTTATGAATAATCACAATTAACTTTTGAATCATTTATGCAAAAATAAACACGATGAACCTAAAAAATGAAGGAAGCAAGAAATGCACAAATCTTAATGCCTTATATTTTGGGAGGAATGATGCATGCACTAAAAGTCTCATCAAGTCGATGAAAGTGGAATAAAAGAATGCATCATGTAGCTATTTTCATCTCTTCTTGAAGAAAAATTCATAAGTGAGCTCATGGCATCCTTTTCTCCCTCTCTATTTCATAATATTTTTTTTCGTTGGCCCACTATTTTAGCATGGTAGAAAAATATGCTCGGGCTTCACTATAACAACTCATTATTTTTATTTTAGGGGTATGGATGGGTATGGATATGTATCCTTTAACTTTACTTTCTAAGGAAAACATCATGGATACATGAAGAAATATTGAACGATGCATAGGATATGCAATCTAATTATGCAACTAATTAATATGCACATTTTTTCATTTTATAACTAATGCAATAAAAAGACAAACTATCATGGAACCTATTATGCTATGAAATGTACTCAAGAGGAAACAATTCGGGTTACTTGATCATCTTAAGGTGGTGGATCAAATGTATGAAAAGTAGATGGAATCACAAGATTAAGGGACAATGCCTTTCTTAAACTAAGATGTGCCCCTCTCCTATTAACATGTGTACAAGATAACCTTAAGATTTCTTTCTAAAAATCTCATTTAAGATTTCATTAATTGTTTGGTCAGTTTGGGCTCAAACCCCATTGCGATCCTCAATTCATGGATAATTAATATTTTTCATTCATAGCAAATGTCCTCAAGCTGACTAACCCATACACTTCTCTAGGTGTTGCTGCCTTTAGAATCTGCAACTAAGCTTTTAAAGATACTCCAATTTTAGAAATTTATATTTAATTTTCAGATTTCATTGCAAAAGCATAAAGAACACTCTTCCATGATGAAATTATAAATCATGATAATAATGATCCATGATTGCACTAGATAGTTGTGAATCCTACAAAATAAAAATAAAAATTAAAAACATGAAGAGAAAGCAAAAAATATGAATATAAAGATGTTCCAGCACCCCCCAAATCTTGAACTTGACTATGTTCTCATAGTCAAAATCCAATCAAAGAGGTGGAATAGTGGTACCCAATCATAATGGTGGTGGTTGCATGTTTGGGTCTGGCGAGTAGAAAGTGCCAGTGAAGTTGGGTTGCCGAGTTGGCATCTGTGGAGGCTATCGGTAGTTGGAAAACTAGCCCTGGATCCTGTAATGATTGTAGAGAGTTTGCTGGTAATGCTCAATCTGTTGCATGTGAGTGTGCGTATTCTCCTGGTTGTCTAGGAGAAGACGCTCATTATCATAGATAGTTTGGTGATGTTGTAGAAGTAGCCATTAAACATCATGGATTTCTTCCAATGTTTTTGATTGTTGTTGTTGACCCTGTTGAATTGATTGTGTCATCCCATACATACCTATCATAGAATAAAGGTCATCTTACTGAGAAAGTGGTGGAGCAGCAGAGCTTGATTCTCCATGTGTCCATGAAGACCGGTAGATAACTCAGTGTTGTGTGAATGGCATGGTTGTTTCCTCCTCTTCAGTATCTCCACCCTGCTCTGGATCGGGGTTGTCTTGCTCCTCCTCTACATCTTTTGCATCCTCTGATGGATACCTCATAAGCACACCCCTCATAGACTGAAGATGGGGTTAGGAAGGGCCCTTTCCCATAGATGGTCATCTACTATGCAACAAGCAAACACCTTGCCCCCGCGTTTGCTGACAAGATGAACCCTCTTGAAGTGGTTGAAATCCAGCTTGAAGGAGGCCCTCAAATGGTTGGAGGTGGAGAGGTTGAGGTTGAGGTGCATTGTCACAGGTGTAATAAGCCCTCCAAAGTGGATCAGGGGATTCCTTTACAGCTGACATTTGACTTCCAACATGTGTTGTAGAATCAAGAAGCTGAGGTCAACCTTCTCTTCCCCATTAGACAAAAATGCCCAAAGGACATAAATATCGGCTTGCTGCACCATCCCCTGCCTTTGTGTAGACCTAGAAAAGATGGTGTTGATGAGATACCAGCATAGAATTTGAGTGAATGGATGCTCAATATCCATGATGGAAGACTGGTGACAATTGATGGTGAATCTGTGCAACAAGTCTATCACGAGTCACCAGGCCCATGGTGGTCGAAGTCGTTGAGCGTGTAGTGCACGTCCCCTACTGGCCACCAATAGATGGCACTGAACTCTGCCAATGTGAAGTGGTGGGCGGAGTTGTAGAGGCAGAAACACACCCATCCTTCCTCCCAGCCTTCCCCATGCTCGAGGATGCAGTAAGCCTCCAAGGATGCTAGGAACTCACAAATGATCTCCTGGTAGGTGGGAAAATCACCAAAGAAGGAGTTATCGCCCACCACAACACTAACTTGTTGAAGTCTCTTGGTGAAGCTCACATCGTTGAAGAAGGCACGATCACCATACCATGTGGGTATGATCTCCCTCTTCATCAGGTTGGCATAAATATTCCTTTAGTCATCATTGACATGAGCCATGCATGCCGACTTGAGTACCATCATGTCAACTCTTGCCTCTGATGAAGATGACCTCCTTGTCGCCATAGGTTCAGAAAGAGAATAGAGATGAAGAAGAGAGTGTGGGGAAAACTCTAGTCACCTTGGAGCTCTGGTGCTTATGTGATTGCAAGGGAGATGGTGTGAATGTTTTTAAATCGCAATCCACACCTCTCTTTTTATATCCCATGAACTTCCCTAATGTGCCACATTGGTAGCACCGATAGGTGTTTCAGTGACACTGACTCATTCCCCATGATCTGTGTGAAATCTATATCCATCATCGATATCAATGGTTGGTGTCTATTGATGTAGCAAAACACAGATTGCTCCACGTCAGTAGTACCAATGCCATTCGGTGGTACTGATGTTTGGAATGTGTTGTCAGATTGGTACCACTGACCATTGGATGGAGAAGATCTTGTCAGTCGAATTGTGCATCCACAAACTATGTGTTTTCATATGTCAGAACCACCGACTGCTGTGTCTGTGGTACTGAGCTGCATTTTAGCCATCACTGTTAAAAATGTTAGTGCCACCAACTTTATATGTCAGTGGTACCAAACTGTTAATTCTCTTGGTACTCTCAAGAGGTGCTTCGATATCTCAAACCTGGAGCATCGCCATATGTCGGTCTACTGATAATGTGCCAGTAATACTGATCCTACACAGGAAATCCGACTCTGGCTCTGTAAGGAATCAGTGCCACTAACTGGCGATTCGGTGGTGCCGAGTGGCTCTTCGACTTTTATTGTTGATTTTTATGTAATCTCAGTGCCACCAATTGGATGTCGACGGTACCAACTTTTCTACTGCCTGCACACCAAACACAAAGGATCAAGGTACCTTTTATATATATAAAAATGTCTAGTAACTAGGATGTGAATTAGAACAACGAAAACTCCTAAAAAGACTGTAAAAGAAAAAAACTAAGATACGATAAAATAAAATTGGGTTGCCTCCCAATAAGAGCCCTTGTTTTACATCCTAGGCTCGACGATCATATCATACAAGACATCCCTGAAGCTCAAGGAGCTTCAACTCCTCTCCCTCATGTATCAACTCTCCCCCATAGTAGTGCTTCAACCTCTAACCATTTACAAGAAATGGATCAACTCCATTACTTATCTCCACTTCTCCATGGGGGAATGCCTTAACCACTACATATGGGCCACTCTATCTAGACCTTAATTTTCCCACATGCAATTTCATCCTAGAATTAAATATAATCACATTTTGTCCTCGAGTAAACACTCTAAGCAATTTATGGTGGTCATGGACCTTCTTGGTCCCGTCCTTATATATCCTTGAGCATTCATAGGAATCTAGCCTGAACTCATCCAATTCATTAAGCCCCAACATGCGTTTCTTTCATGCAACATCAAGATTGTAGTTCAGCTTCCTCAAATCCCACTTGGATTTGTGTTCCAACTCTACATGTAAATGGCATGCTCTCCCATTAACCAGACTAAATGGAGTTGTTCCTAAAGGCATTTTATAGCTGTCTTGTATGACCAAAGAGCATCATTTAGTTACATGATCCAATGGGTCGTTGTTGAGATTATTTTTCTAAGCTCTTTTAATCTCTCTATTAGACACCTCAACCTGGCCTTGGGTTTGCGGATGGTACAAGGTTCCTTCTCTATGCCTCACTACATAGTTACTCCATAAAGATTCAAACTTCTTATTAGTGAAGTGAGATTCCCCATCGCTTATCGTCACTCTTGGCACCCAAAACCTATAGAAAATATGGTCCTTTAGGAATTTGTAAACAAAATGTGCATCACTGGTATGGGTTGGAATTGCTTCCACCCACTTATAAATGTAGTCAACTGCAAGAAAAATATACAAATTAGAATTGGAAGACACAAAGGGTCCCATAAAATTAGTTCCTCATAAATCAAAAACCTCAACTTCCTGAAAAATGTTTAGGTGCATTTCATGTCTTCTAGATATATTTCCTGCTCACTGACATGTATCACAATTCCGTACAAAATTATAAGCACCTTAAATAAGTAAGGCCAATAAAAACCACTTTCTAACACCTTGGCTAATGTCCTTGAGCTATAATGGTGTCTCCTAATAGGTAAGGAGTGACAATGTGCCAAGATACTCTCAATTTCACACTCCAGCACATACTTCCTCAAAATCTTTTCCCGACTTGTTTGAGTAAGATAGGGTCATCCACAGATAAAATATCAATGATTGGAAAATTTTCTTCTTATCTTGATACCCCAATCTTTTGGCAGCTCACCACATGCCAAGTAGTACACAATATTTCCAAACCATGGGTCTTGTCTTTTCATGGAAAACAACTATTCATCAAGAAACTCCTCAACAATGGGTATTGCTAAGTCCTTCTCATCCACTCTCTCCAACCTAAACAAATGATCAACTACCACATTTTCTATCCCTGCTTTATCCTTGATTTCTATATCAAATTCCTACAGTAGCAAAATCCAACTCATAGATCTAGGCTTGACATCCTTCTTTTGCAACAAATATTTTATCGATACATGTTCAGTCTAAACAATAACCCTCACCCCAATTGAATTTTGGCAAAAATTTTCAAAAGAAAACACTACAGCCAAAAACTCTTTTTCAGTTGTAGTGTAATTAAGTTGGGCATCATTAAGTGTTTTTGACAAATAATAAATCATTACATGGGTTTTATCTTTGTGTTGCAACCTCTACCACCTAGTTCAATGCATCACACATGAGCTCAAATGGTTGGGTCCAATCTGGAGCATGTACCAAGAGGAGACTAATTTCTCCTTTAACACCTCAAAAGACTTCAAACACCGCTAATCAAAATCAAACTCAATTTCTTTATCTAACAATTTAGAAAGCAATTTTTCAATCTTTGAGAAATCTTTATAAAACATCGATAAAAGTCTGTATGTCCTAGAAAACTCCTAACCCCCTTCACCGATGATGGTAGAGGTAGCTTAAGATCACTTCAATCTTTATCAGATCGAACTCCATTCCTCTGTTAGACACCTTGTCCCCCAAAACTATCCCTTCAGTCACCGTCATGTGGCACTTATCCCAGTTCAACACTCGGTGAGTGTCCCCAAACCTTTGTAAAACTTTGTGAAGACTGTCAAGGCTGTCTTTAAAAGTCTCCCCATACACTAAAAAATCATCCATAAAGACCTCGAGACAACACTCTACCATATCTGGAAAAATAGCAAACATACATCTCTAAAAAGTAGCCAGTGCATTACAAAGGCCAAGGAGCATTCAGTGGTATGAAAATGTGCCATAAGGACAAGTAAGGTAGATTTCTCTTGGTCTTGTGGCTCTATAGAAATCTGATTATACCTGGAGTACCCATCTAGAAAATAGAAATGAGAACTGTCGATGAATCACTCAAGGATTTGATCAATATAGGGAAGTGGAAAATGATTTTTAAGTGTGGTGACATTCAATCAATGATATTTAATTCATACACACCACAATGTCACTAATCTAGTTGAGATCAACTCGCTCGGTGAATTTGTTGTGACTGTTATTCCCCATTTCTTAGGAACACCTTAGGTTGGATGAACCCAATTTGGATCATATATAGCACAAATTATACCTGTCGATAGAAGCTTCACTACCTCCTTCTTCACTCCCTCAGTCATTATTAGATTGAGATGTTGTTGAGGTTGTATTATTAGTTTGGCTCCTTCTTTAATTCTAATCTTATGCTAACAAAATCTAGGTGATATCCTCTTGATGTCTGCAATAGACCACCCAAATTCCGCTATGTGGTTCTTTAGTACTACAAGCAATTGCTCCTCCTCATGCACACTTAATAAGGCTAAAATGATGAATGAAAGCTTCTCATTTGTTTCCAAGAAAATTTACTTCTGATGCGGTAGGAGTATCTTCAACTCAATCTCTCGGGGACACTACAATGATGGGATCAACAATGGTAGAGGTTGCCCTAAATCTTCATAGTGCTTGGTGTAAAAGAATGGCAGTACCTTCAAAAATAGAACACACTCCTCCAAAGAATGACAATGAGTGTAATCATCCACCACATTCATGATCCAGGCCTTTATGGTAGTTGTGGATATGCCTGGGTGAGACTAGAAGATGATACCTCTTCAATTGTCATTGGGCATGCTTCCTCCTCTAGATCATCAGAATATTGTACTACCTTTTCCATAGAAACTATAATATTGTACCCCTGACCTGGGTTATGGCTTAAACCTAGGAGTTTTGCTTAAGTGAAGTTACTTACAAACTGGTTCTAATCTTTTGAAAAGAAATTAAGGCTTCTTATGAAGTTTATTTTCAAGTTTGAGTTTAATTGCAAACTATTTGTGCATTAATTGATAGTCAGAATGAAATGTGCAATTTACCCAAGATGAGGGGTTAGATTTGCAAAATATCACATGTTGAATTTGTTCTAAGTGTTTTAGTATCATAAGAGAGAGAGTATGATGCTAAGTGGTGGCTTGTGGAAAGCCTAAATCCCAAGTTTAACTTGTTTGAACAATGCTAGTTCTATGTGCACCAGTTTTGTACAATTTGTAATTTACCCAAAATATTGGGTAGAAATGCAAATTACCACCTCTAGAGTGTCCCTACTCCCTCTGTGTATCTTTTATAGGAAATATAAAGAAGGATACGCTATGTTTGAGTCATCTTTGAATGATGATGCTCTTGGTGATGAATAGACCAAGAAAGAATTAAAGGAAAAGCATTATATGTGTTGTATCGAGTTGTAGACTTGGTATAGGAGCCCTATCGGCCAAGGAGCCATAATAGAAGTATCCTATAGGTTTTTTGAGCCTTGGCAAAGGCCATGATGGGCAATTCACCTCAATGGGTTGGCCCATGATGAGTTGCAAGTTCCTTGCAAAAAGTGTATCAGATTGCCTTAATGATGAGATAAAGATGAGGAAACTTATCCAACAAGAAAAAGGATGGACGATATATTGTCTCTAGCTTATCCTCAAGACTCTTGCATATAAGGATATGTATGTGTGCATGCATGTACACATGTCAACCATGCATGGCCACGTGTCATCTAGTAGCATGAGGTGAAGACACCTCTTATACACTTTATCTCATGAACCCAAGTATATATACTTCACCTTCCACATACTTATGGAAGTTTACGAACCCCACAACCATCTCCCTTGGAGATATCATGCAAATCCCCTTAGGTATCATGCAAATTAGCTCAAACAGAAAGGGGAGCTCGAGCACCAAGCTTAAGGTAAGGCTTTGGTCATCTTCAACCTTGGTTGAAGTAGGATATCGGGTTATGGATATTCCTCTCTTTCTTTCTTCACCAAGTTCTTAACTATGGTGATTTCTTGTTTATGGAAGAGTGCTGAACGAGACTTGGACATTGGAAAAGTTCATCTTCAACCTTAGGAATGTAAAGCTTTGGAGGTTGGAGCCTTGAAGTTGTTTACAAGGCGGGTTATATAACTTGAACCCAATCATGTTATTATTTCCCACCTAACTTGTTACACTAGACGATTTACTTTCAATTCCAAGTTTTTATTGAATACTTGATGAATCCATGAGTTCTAAGAATTGCCTAGACCTATTATTCATGAGCTAGAACAATTAGAACGAAGGTCTAGAGCTTGAAGAAGATGGTATCACTTTATAAAGTGATATCGGGTTCAAGCATACAAATCAGTACCTCTAACCCGATATGGATATATACAAACATCACTTGCACGATATGCTTATGAGATTATATATCCTTGCAAGATATGGAGATGAAGTTTACACCTTGAACACGATATGGTGTTAACCATATACCTTTTGCACGATAGGAAGTCAACCAAAGACTCCATGCACGATATAGGATCAAGTGTATACTTATAAGTCGATATGTCAAAACCCTAGTTTGAGTAACTCGATATGAGTAAGATAAGAAAGTACCTCTTGCACGATATGATCATGTAGTACACAACTGGTACATGATATCTTAAAGCACACATTTGGTGCACGATATGATTGATTGAGCATACACTTATGCACAATATAAGATATGGATACAAATACAAGGTATAACCCGATATGGTGGAAATACCTCACACCCGATATGAAACCCAAGATGGGGGAAAACCCAATATGGGGATAGATGATAGCTCATACATGATATGAACCATGTTTTATGAGCAATATGGGAGATACCCACTTACTCCTTATACACAATACAAGTCTAAAATTACATCTCTTACACGATACACTACTACAAAAAATGATTTTTACAACAGTTCATTTTTCCATTTTACAACGGGTGTCAACTGTTGTATTAGATCGTGTGGTCTTATGGGGGAGTTCTTTATACAACAAGTGTTGTGCATGCTGTAATATATGTACTTTATACAACATTTAATACATGTTGTAGTTCATTGAACACACCTGTTGTAATAGGGGTGTTGTATATAACATGTTGAGACAAAAGGAAAATACATCTAGACATAAGGTTTTGAACTTGAGACCACTTGAATGTAAGGCACATCTCAAACCACTGGACCAATTTCATTTTATGCAACACATATATTCTTTGTTGTACATATACAAAAAATGACGTGTAAACCTGTTGTGTGATTGTGGTCTATTACAATAGGTAAATATTACAATAGGTGTAAGCCTGTTGTGTAATTATAGTATACTACAATTGGTTATAGTATGTTGTGTAATGATGGTCTATTACAATGGGTTAACATATGTGACTATTACAACGGGTAGAGCATGTTGTGTAATTATGATCTTTTACAACGGGTTAGAGTATGTTGTGTAATGATGGTCTATTACAACGGGTTAACATACATGACTATTACAACGAGTTAGACCATGTTGTGTAATTATGATCTTTTACAACGGTTTAGAGTATGATGTGTAATGATGATCTATTACAACAAGTTAGCACACATGACTATTACAACGGGTTAGAGCATGTTGTGTAATTATAGTCTTTTACAACAAGTTTGAGTATGTTGTGATATTACAGTCTATTGCAACAATTTAGCTCCTATTGTAGTATCACATATACTACAACAAGTTTGGCCCGTTGTATATAACTTGTGTTGTATAAAATATATAATTCACAAACACAAATAGACTTGTTGTAAAAGATATGCTAACTACAACACAACCAACATAACTGTTGTGTTTTTCCCGTTGTAAAAAGCATTTTCTGTAGTAGTGATAGAGAGATAGTAAGCACTCAAATCAACATAGAGTTGGAAACCCAAGGTGACGGGTAAACCGATATAAGTAGTGAATGATACCACATGTATAATATTATTGATATCCATTGGGTGATAGGAATAGCACCTACTTCTACCTTTTGAATGATATGAGGTCCTATTCATACCTCCTGCATGATATAGCCCATTCTACGTAATATGATGGATAACCCTAGATGACGGAATGAAATCCGATATCCCTATCCTTTGAGTAATAGATTGTGATAAGGGAATTCAATTAGACACCTAGTTTGTTATGTAACTATAAGATAGGGTAGATCATTGAAGGTATACATAGGTTATAAGACTAAGGGTATACCTAACATGGTAACTTGATATGTTACCCAACAGGGAGACCCGACATGATAATCCAACATGGGAAATCAATATGGTATCTTATATATACCACTTCAACGATACATGATGAGGCATACACTCTATGTCTGATATGGTGCACACCTTGTGCACGATATGGCACTGAGCACATAGCTTATACCCGATATGGGGTCAAGCACCTAGCTCCTACCCGATATGAAGTTATCTTGAGATGATAAGAACTAAGTGATAGTCAATTTGATATGGCCACACGATATGACGATTGGGGGATACACCCTAAAACATGACATGGTGATGTGATTATCTCACATGCTCATTAAGGATACACAACATGAAGTAAAGAATGTAGCTTAAAGCATAATATGATAATGTACACACATCTTGATACCCAATTGGGAAGAGGTACTTCAATCATATGTGATTGATTGAGTGACATATGTTGCATATGTATTAATTGTAAAGTATAAGATGATGAAATTTGTTAAGGATGAACTAATGTTCCTCAAGAGGAGGATTAAACCAAAGGTATGATGTAATATATATCTTAGTGAGGATGAGAGAGAAACTCAAACCTTGTGTCGATAATCATTTAATGATAAATAATGAAAATAGATAAGTATGATTGCATACTTATGATATCAATATATGCTCCTAGATGTGTGGAGCAATGAATTAGGGTTTGGATGGATAATATGAACTTGAAACCCTATTCGGTTATAAAAGAGAAACCCTAACCCTAATAATGGGAAGGTTGTACTTCTCTTATTGAATAAGCTTTGTGAAGCATGCTAAATACTTGTATAATAAAGTATAATGTTTATGTAGTCTGATGACCTAAAAGATATTGATGTCTAGTGAGAGGTGATAAGATGTTCAATAAGCTTTGTGAATAGTTGTTGCCTAGTGAGAGATGACATGATGTTTAAATGGCCTTATGAGTCATGTGAATAGTTGTTACCTAGTGAGAGGTGACAAGATGTATAAATGGGCCTTGTGAGCCATGTGAATAATTGTTGCCTAGTGAGAGGTGACAAGATGTTTAATCAAACCTTGTGAGCTATGTGAAATACTTGTACAACAAGTGAAATGAATACCTTGGTCTAAGGACCAAGAGGAATGATTACCTATTACATAGGTAATAATGCTATGTGGTGATCTAAGCGTTTGAATACCCAGATCCAGTAATCATGATAATGGTGATGTGAAGGGATGAGGATTCCCAGTAACATGATAAGGGGTTGAGATCCCAAGTGTTATGTATCCAAATGTGTTTTAAAGATTTGAAAAGTACTTGATAGATGTATTACACCTTTTTTGTAGCAATTGTTGTGATTAATGCTTATAACTTGTTTGATGCTAAAATAATGTTGTAATGCACTTAATATATCATTAGAAACTATAAAATGTTGCACTGACCATAGATCCATCAATGTCAAGATTTGTTGAATGGTGAAATGGCTTTCCCGTGGAATAACCCAGAATGCATATTTTTGAACATGTGGAGGCATAAGTACGGATGGCCATGTGTGAGCCGATCCCCTTACAAACTCAAAATAAATGGGGATTTGGCTGTGTGCCATATCCTAGCTCGAGTGCGACTATGGTCATAGACTCTATGTTGAGCATGGTGAACTGGCCCGTGGCTCAGAGTATGGATATATGCCATGACTCAGTAATTTCATAACTGAGGACGGTTGTTAGTAGATGTTCCCCTAAGAGAGAACATGCTGACGCAATAGCTCTGAGCGAAGATGCCTTGTACCCTGGCACACTCTTTTTGCAGTGATACGAGATGTCTTGCCAACAGATGACACGAGATGACCTGCTAAATCTATGTGGTCTCATGCTAACCGAGACATGAGAGGTCTTGGCAGCCGGCTCTTCCATTTACCTTGTATGGTACTGACTTGTGAGAAGTTTGTGGTCGGTTGGAGATAAATGGGGTATACTTCATCTCCTGAGGGCATAAGTGTGATTGTAAAATATGATCAGCCGTGTAGCATATTTGCTTAAGGATCAAATACGGAAAACATTGTTTGATGCACAATTCAGCTATACATCTTAGCTTGATAGATGTTATTTATGTTTCTTTACATTCCTTGTGAAGTAGATAGATGGTTTATCACTCTACCATGGGTAGATGCATCATTTTTCTTAAGTAAAGAGAATACTTTGTTCCGTTCATACAATGATTAATCCTACATGTTAATATAAAAGAACCTCTACTCAGTTTTATAATGCTTATCTGTGATAATAATATGGTCGGTGGAGAGTTATATCTCTCGCTGGGACAATTGTATCACCCCATGGGATCCACAATTTTTAGGTGGACATGCATGAGGAGGTAGAGACCTTTCTACAGAGGAGGAACAACAACTGGGGCAACAGTAATAACTCAGGTTGAGTGTACAGTCTGTCATGTCTTGTAGATAGAAGTCCTATGTGTCGTCTCTGTGCCCTCAGGTCCTTGGAGTCAGTTCGTAATGGTTTCATGAACGATCTGAGATTTTTGGTTTGTATGCCTCGAGGTTTTATGTTGCTACAGTACATGTGTTGATAGAGCAACTATTATATGTTTTCCTCGAGATGAGATGAAAAAATGTTTATACAATGTGAATCATGATATGTATAAGATTTGGATCTTTCAGTAAGATTTTTCTAGAAGAGAATCTCCTTGCAAAATGGTTTTAAATTTTAGTGATTTTTTTTAATCCACTATTTATGATAATTCCACATTATTAGTAATGATTTGGTTGTCAGTTTGATGGCAGTCGTTAAAAAAACCGCCTTGGCATGCTTCATGATATCCACTTCTAAAGTGCCTTTCTACATCTTTGTCATGACGTGAGCCATTTCTAGAAATGGCTTTCCCAGAAATAAAGGCACCTCATTGTTCAACTGTTGTAAGATGTGACAATGTGCCTTATCACCAGGTGTTTTTTGAGAGTTTGGAATTTTTTTTTCAAAGCGGTCATCCTGAATACCAAGTGTCAGTCTTCCTCTGACCATATCTAGGATCATGTCTTCTATAGCTTGGAATGGCCTCCCTAAAAGTAGTTCATTGCCATGATCATCCTACATTTCCATAAATACAAAGTCTACTGGGAAAAAAATTGTCCACCTTGATGAACACATCCTCACAGATACCAATTGGCATCACCACTGAATTGTTAGCCAATTTTATGGTCATGTTACTCTTATTAGATTCCTCCTACCCCAATTTCTTGAATGTTGTCAAGGGCATGAGATTTATGCTTGTCCCTGAGTCGCATAGAGCCTCACTAAACTTGATGTTGTCGACGTAACATGGTTTATTAAAGCAACATGGATATTTCCTCTTATGTGGCGATCTCCTCTCTATAAGTGAACTGACTTCTTCCTTCAATACCACAAAATCTGAATTAGCTATCCTCCTCTTTTATTTATTATGTCCTTTAAAATTTATCCATAAGATGAGATCTTCTCTATTTGATCTACCAGAGGCATATTGACATGAATTTGTTTGAAAGTATCTAGAAACTTCTTGAATTGTTGGTCAACCTTCTTTGCCTTTAAACTATTTGGAAATGGCACTAGATTCAACAACTTCCTTTGGTGAGGTGGAACATATGTGTCCTTCTTGGCTTCCTTGGGCTCTTTAGTTTCCTCTATTTCTTCCTTCTCTTGTGATGTGGTGACTGGCTCAAGGGGATCAATATCCGACATTGGTCTCGTGTTACCTGTCTTGTTGTTTTCTTATGGGATAGTCTTTTGTTCATTCAACAATTTCTTCCCACTATGGAGTAAAAGTGCCTTCACCTGTTGGTTACTAGATGGAATGTCAGTATTCACTAGGAATCCCTCCTGTCCTGGCTTCTTTAAGGATGCCACTTCTGCTGCTATTTGAGAAATTTGATTTCTATGTTGCGTATCTGTGCTCCTTGATTTTGCAAGTCCCTTTGTGTTTGGCATATGATTGTCTCGTTCTGACTGACCAACTTGCCTAGCATGTCTTTTTTGCGGTCTATCTTGTTGGGGGCCCTATCCTGCTGATGTTGTTGTTGTGCACTACCTTGCAATGGCTTGTTCTATTGTGCTTGAGATAGATCCTACTGAAATTTGTCGTGATCCTTCCATTAGAATTATAGATTCCTTCCTCCATGAATATTCATTGCTTTCTCTGTAGTTCTGCTAGCGCGTATACATGCATTCTTCTTGTTGTTTTCTGATCTATTTTCTTGGCAACGTTGTCCAACTTCTCAATTAGTGTCATGATGACTTTGAACCGTCTGACACTTTTGACTATTGCTGGAGCTTCTCTTTCTTCTCCCCATGACTTATTTTTAGCCACATTCTTCATAATTTCATGACACCTGGACACCTTATTGTTGTAGAAAAAATCTTGATCTTGCACTATCAAGTGAGGTTCTTTCTCCCTTATGCAACCGATAGTAGAACGTCTTTGATTGGCTATAAAGGTCAAACCCATGTTGAGGAATCTTCCTCAACATGTTCTGGAATCTCTCCCACACCTCAGAATAAGACTCCTCTACATGCTGCTTAAAGTTATAGATCTTATCAACTAGCTCATTCATCTTTTAGGGCGGAAAATACCATTCAAAGAAGACATCAATCATTTAATCTCATGTTTCTATTAATTCTGGAGGAAGACGTAGAAACCACATTTTTGCTTTATCTGCCAGTGAGTAAGAAAATAAATTTTGATAAATCTTTTTTGCCATGATCCTATCAATATTCAACATGTCACAACTTTCCATGAAATTATTGATGTGAGACATTGGATCCTCCACATAGTTCCTTTGAAAATCATGTGATTTTATAAGTGCCACCTGCTTTGGATTAATTTTATAGCTGTCCACATTTACTGCTTATCTTTTTATTGGTCCCAACTGAGCTATATTTGAGGATGACTTAATTTTCTCCCAGATAGTATGCTCTTTAGCTTCCATGTTACCATCACCTATTTCTGTTCATTTTGGTTGTGTCACCTGTGGTGGTGGAGTTGGGATAAGTCCTCCCACATAATCACTGTACTCCCTTGCTCTGCACAAGAGTTCCTCATGTTTAAAATTCTATGGAGTCGACTCCCCATAATCAATATTTATGATCCAAACCATACACTAGTACCTACAAATAGTGAGATCAATGCGAGAAATGAATATTAGGGCGGAATGAAGATTTGAATTTTTAGCTTAAAAGAAATAATGAAAAGAAAATAAAATTATATCCTAGAGTGGTCCGTCACAACACTTGTAGTTTTGGATTTTCCATTTCCCCGACAATGACGTCAAAAATTTGATGTGTGTTTACTACACGTATCAAACACAAGTGTACTTGTCGAAGTAATATAGCTAAAAGAGGCTCGAATATTGAATTCAGGGAAACGTGAATTCGAAGACTACTACTAACTATGACTCAATCAGTAATATTTATTGAAAAAGGTGATTGAGTGATTAACTGACTAATTGCAAGAATTAAAATTAAATTACTGAGGTTGTGATAAAAAATGGAATGGATTCACTAGGAATATAGTTTCACCATGGTTTATACTACAATTATCATTTTTTTTTATTAATATTTATTCCTCCTTATCCTGAACCAAGGGGCTTGTATCAAGAATTACCCACTCTCGCAACGTAAGTCACTACCTAATCTACTCTCCAGTAGAAATTTAATTATTAGTGAGGCATTTTAACAAATATTCCGAGCTATACCCTTCACAGTCGTAGCCCTTTCTCAAGGCATGGTCTAGGATATGTAAATCTATGACCTATCCAACCCCTAATCACTCTCTCGAAGCAATTAATGATCTAAGAAATCAACTATGGTGATCAAGCATAGATAATTCATCAAGAAATCATAGAGTTATGTCCAAAAATTAGGATACACACACACACACACACACACACACACATATATATATATATATATATATATATATATATATAAACTCATATTGTCAAATACAACACATAACCAGGATACTTTTGGGTCCTAAGGAATTAGGAGATTAGCCCCGCATGATTTCAATTTTCATACACATAGATGGTGAAGGTGAAGGTGAGAAAAACATTAAAGAATTAAGATGAACCCATAGAGGAGATGATCTGGTTGACTTCCTCTGACGAACATGGCAATTTGTTGTCCACTGGCTACGAATTCATCCACCAGAGGTGCTCAAATCATTTTTCTTTCTCCTCTCCTTTCTCTTCTCACTGATCTCCTCTATCGTGCAATGAACTCCAACGTCATTCTTAGGTCTAGACAAAATCCTACCTAGTCATGAGATTGAATTAGGACGATTTTAAGTTGTGGTCGTTGGATTAATCACCATCTTTCATGTGGTCTGATCGTGACAAGTCGGTACCATCGATGGGATGTCAGTGACAGTGAGTCCTCTACTGGGTCACAACTCCTTGTAAGTGTTGATACTACCGACTGCCACATCGATAACATCGAGTTGATCTCTGACATCTCCTGACAATTTTTCCATGTACAAGTAGGTACCACCGACTCAAGGTCGGTGGCATCAAACCACTCTGGTTGCGGTACTAGTTTTCAAATCGGTAGCATCAAATCTACTGTCGGTACCACAGAGCATTTTCAACTCATGCCTTTCTTTTATTCCATTGTCGGTACCACCAACTAGGCTGTCAATACCACTGAGCTGATCCAGGACTTGCTAATTCACCTAAAATTCTAGATCAGGTTCATAAGTCCCATAAATTATGATAACTCAATATAAAATAGCAACATTAGTAGGTGCTGGCCTAATTCTAATTGGATTTCCAACCATTTTGCTCACCCTTTAGGCAGAGTTGTTATTGTCTGGTTAAGTGACACTATCAAGATTTCCTTGGTTTTCTTTGATGATCAATTCCTTCATTGTCTAGTTACTATACATGTTGTTTCCTTCTTTCTGACGGCAGTTTATGCTCATAACTTAGAAGCTAAAAGGAATGTGTTGTGGCCAAAGCTGCTCAATCTCCGTGACTCTATTGGTAATTCTCCTTGGTTGATTACAGGAGACTTTAACTGCGTGAGATTCTTTGCTGATCGGTTTGGTTATGCTGAACCCTCCTATAGATCTATGTCTCTGTTTAATGATTTTGTCAATGATGCTTGCTTGTCTGAAATCTCGTTCTCGGGGTCTGACTTTACCTGGGACAATAGACAAGATGGTGCCAATCTTGTGATGTCTAAGATTGACAGAAGTTTCTATAACTTGGAGTTTATTGAAAAATTCCCTCGTCTCTGGGGTGTCATCTCTGCCTCTATTCACAGTGATCATAGAATCCCTGAGATCCATCTTGAGGAAGGGGTGAAGAAAAAGAGTCCTTTTAAATTTATTAACGCTTGGACTGAGAGACCTGATTTTATGAATTTGGTTGAGGATACCTGGAAGTCTGAAGTTACTGGGAACCCTATGTTTCGGGTGTGTGAGAAGATGAGGAAACTGAAGACTATTCTTTGTGATTGGAATAAAAAAGTAGTTGGTAATCTTTTTGATAATAGAAGAGTTAAGGAAAGTGAGGCATGTGCTGCTCAACTTGAAGCGGATAGGAACCCTTTGGATTGTTCGCTCCGGTCTATTGCTGTCTTTAAAAGGAAAGAAGCTATTGATGATTATAATGCAGAGGAATCTTTTGTTAGACAAAAATCTAGAGTGCAATGGTTGAATTTGGGTGATAAAAACTCTAAGTTTTTCCATGCATCTCTCAAGACCAGGAGACAGAGGAATAGCATCAGGAGTATCATGATTGAGAATTCTATGTGCTCGGATGAGGATATTATTGAAAGCCATATTTCTAGTTATTTTCAGGCTTTATTTGCCAATGATTCTCATTCTTCTTCCATGGAGTGGGATCCCTCTTGGTCTTTACCGAAGTTGTCTAAGGAAAGCTTTGACAATCTTTGTGGTGTCGTCACTCAGGATGAGATAGATTATGTCATCCATCATTCTAATGGAGACAAAGCTCCTGACCCTGATGGCTACAATTTCCATTTCTTTAAAACCTACTGGCACATTATTGGGAGTGATGTTTCTAAAGCTGTGTTGAATTTCTTCTCGAGTGGTAAACTACTCAAAGAGGTTAACAAGACTCATATCACTCTTATTCCTAAAGTCAGTAATCCTACCTCTATCAAGGATTGGAGGCCTATTTCTCTCTGTAATGTCTTGCTCAAAATCATCTCGAAAATTTTGGCCAACAAAGTACAGAAGATCTTGCCCTGCCTTATTAGCCCCTCTCAAAGTGCCTTTATTAAAGGAAGGTCGATCAATGAGTCTATTCTTCTTGTTAATGAGCTGATTAATAATATCCACAAGAGCTCCAAGCCTAAGATGTGCGTCAAAACTGATATTATGAAGGCGTATGATTCACTTGATTGGGGATTCGTCAAGCTTATGCTTCATAATATGAATTTTCCTATGTGTTTCATTCAGTGGGTTGATGTGCTTCTTAGTTGCTTATTAATGGTGTCCTAGGTTCTTCTTTTAACCCTGGCAGGGATATCAGACAAGGAGATCCCTTGGCTCCGTATATCTTTGTGATTGTGATGGAGGGTTTCACTAGTATTATTAATTCTGCTGTGTCTCTTAGGTCCATTCATCCCATCAAGGCTTCACATGAGTTTGCTGTTTCTCACGCTATTTTCACAGATGATGTGGTTATCTTCTCAGAGGCTGATTAAAGTTTGATTAAAGGAGTCAAGAAGGTTATTGAGTGCTTTAGTGGTGTCTTGGGCCTAAACATCAGTTTGGAGAAGAGTGTGGTTATTTGCAATGATGCTTCTACTTCTATTGTTGAGAATTCTGGTTTGAATATTAAGATTGGTAAATTGCCTCTTAAATATCTTGGCCTTCCCCTCTTCAGTGGTAGACTTTCTAGGGCTTTATGTTCACCTATTATTGACAAGATGAAACACACGTTGGCTGGTTGGAAATCTGTTCACCTTTCTTATGCCGGAAGGCTTGAACTGATTAAATCTACTCTTTCTTCTTTTCATGTCTATTGGGCGTCTTCTTTTCCTCTTCCTAATGCTGTAACTGATGAGATCGATCAGTTGTGCTGTGATTTTCTTTGGAATGGGATTTCGGGTGAGAAAATTTCCCATGCTGTTGCGTGGAGTAGTGTTTGTAAACTGAAGAAAGAAGGCGGCTTGGGTATTAAATTTTCTATTGATATGGTTAAAGCCTGTGTGATAAAGAATATCTGGAGTATTGCCATGAAGAAAGATTCCCTCTGGGTTCGATGGGTGCATTCGAGATATTTCAAGGGTGACTCTATTTGGAGCTGTAGCAGCTCTTCTAATTCCTCCTGGATGTGGTCATATATCTTGCGAACCAGGAACATGATTGTCAAAAGAATTTCTATTAAACCCAATACTGATACTCTTATCTGGAGAGAACCTTGGCTTCCTAATGGTGAATTCTTGGAAAGTCTTCTTGATCATACAGATATTATGAAGCTTGGTAAAGGTAAACTAGCAAATATTGGTAGTCTCTTGAATAATGGTGCTTGGATTGAGCGTAAGTCAAGACATTATTCAAGGATTTTGGGTACCATCAGAGCAAACTAGTTTCCTTCTTCTGAATCAGTTGGTTGTATTTATCTAGACGATGTTGTGCCTCGTAAGCTGAATGACTTCTGGGAGTTGCTTAGGGAGAAGAAGGCTCCAGTTGTTTGGGACAACTGGGTCTGGAAAACTAAAGCCCCGATGAGATCCAAATTTCTTATGTGGAGGATAATGCTTGATAAGCTTCTCACTCATGATCACTTGAAGCATAGAGGTCTTGATTTTGCCTCTAGATGTGAGTTATGTAGAGATAATGTAGAGGATCTTGGTCACATCCTGTTTGCTTGTCCATTTTCCTTGAGTATTTGGGAGTTATCTCGTGGGGAAGGGTATGTCCCTTCTATTCATGTTTCTATTCTGGGTCTTATCCAATTTTCTGGTCTGAAGAGTAGAATTTGCTCACAACTGATTACCTATGCCATCTGGAGCGAGAGGAATCAAAGAATTTTTGTGGGGTTGGATACTAGTGCTTCCCAGGTCTGGAAGCGAGTTAAAAAGGATATAGATTCTCTTGTATAGATAGCTCTTGTTTGTTTTTTCCTTGTACACTTTTTTTCTTCTTGGACGCATTGGTGGTCTTCTTCCTGCCTTGGTGATAGTTTTGTACTTTTTTCCAAAAATTAAAAAAAGGGAGCAACACGCTTTGGGAGACCAAAAAAAAATAGCAACAAGAGTTAATATTTGATGCAAATGTATGTTAGAGACAAATAATGATAAACCATTAACAAATAAAGTCAAAATGGGAAAATATGCATGAAATACACAATAAAATAGCCTGTGAAAAGCAAATAATATTCAATTCATCACCAATGAAGGGACTAAAACCTAGAGTGAGGGTTCCCCACATGAATACTCCTGAGAGGGAGTGTCCCACTGATATTAGGTTGAAAAGTTAGAAAGAAAATGCATGTTTAATTTTTTAATCATAATTGTGGCTATGGCTGACTATATTGTTACACCTACATGCAAATATTTTGTTCCCACAACGTATCAGTATAACTTATTATACTGACCATGTTTTTGTTACATAGCGTTTTAGGTAAACAGCTAGAATCTTCAATCAATGATGAAAGATGGATATCCATAGAAGAAGACACCAAAAGAAAAGACTTAATGTAATTATGGAGGATTTAGATAAATAATTTTTTTTCTATTTTACAAACAATAGATTTCTGTATCATATAACTCCTCAGTAGAGGTTTACCTTTTTATATTATACCAATCTCCTTTTCATTTAGTAAAATATAATAATATTTTTGGCTAACTACTAAAACCTCAATCCTATTAATATAGTAATGGCTTTTTCCCTCTTAGTCCACCTAAATTGAGGATAATATGGGGATGCGGTCATTACATAGACAATACACACATATCACAAAGGTAGAGTATCTATTTTAAGACAAATCCACCAATGATTTCTTTATACAAAATTTTCTACTCCATTAGTTGTGTACTTTGATCCTAGCACTCCTTAGTTATGCATTTTCTTTTGAATTTTTGCTTCTTCTTTGTCAATATGTTCATTGTCATTGTGTGTATTTCTTGTTTGGACAATGTTATAGAAACGAGTCCTTGGATGAGAAGTCAGACGACTTTTGTCTGATAGTGTCCACACAACGCACATGCCTGACACTCTGCCCCAAAATTGAAATGATTGGAAAATGAAAGAGAGAGAGAGAGATAAAATGGGGAGAGAGGGGGAGAGGGAGTGGTTGTAGGAGAGAGAAAAAAATAACAAGTTACTTTTGCTAATATCATTTCAATCATAGTCAATTATTGATGAAATAAAAAATCATTATGTTCTTGCAAAAAATACTTCAAAAAAGTCCAATGTTAACATGATTTTGATTAAAAAAGTGAGGACACTACTTCCCTCCTATTCTTGACATTTTTCTTAATATTTTTCAAACCGTAATAATTTTTTTGATAAAAAATTATTGTGTGCCTTGTAAAAATACTTTAAAAAAAGATCAATGTTAACATATTTTGATAAACAAATGAATCACAATACTTCCCTCCTACTCTCAGAGAGAGAAAAATAACAAGTTCTTTTTGCTAATATCTTTCAAGCTACAGTCATTATTTTGACGAAATAAAAATTGTTGCCTTCCTTACAAAAATACTTCAAAACAACACCAATGGTAACATACTTTTAACTAAAAAATGAATGGAACCACTTCCCTCCTATTCCTTATATTTTTACTAATATCTTTTAAACTATAATAAATCTTTTTATTAAATAAAGATTGTTGTTTTTCTTGCAAAACATACTTAACTTTTTTTTATTTCATCAGAAATTCATTATGAATTGGAAGTTATAAATAAAACAAATTTCTCTCTCATTTTTTCTCTTCTTCAAACTACCATATCTCTCCTCATTTCTATTGTATATTCTATTTTTAAGAAAATGTGTCAAGATTGATCTTGTCGTAGTGTACTTTTTGCAGGGAGTACATCAATGTTTATTTCGTCAAAAAATATGTTACGGTTTGAAATCTATTAGAAAAAGTAACTCTTTTCTCTCCTGCATCCACTCCTCTCTCCCACTCCCCCTCTCTCCTACATTTTTTTATTAATATAGTTTTTGTACATCGGGCTGCGGCATTAGGAAAGTCAACACATAATGACACACTGGTCATCCGAGATCTCGTCTAGATAGCTAATCCCTAGTCCATATTATTATTATGTCTGAACTAATTTGTTGTTATATCGAACATAATCTATTGTTTTCAGACAGAGAAAATACCAAAAATAGGAGGAAAGTAGTGATATTTGTTTCAAAATTTAATTGTTATCTCTAGTCCAAGTCTTTGTTAGATCTGGTCTAATTTGTTGCAATATCTTTTTAGTTTTGTTGTTTTGTAAGAGAGAAAATACAAGGAATAGGAGGGAAGTAGTGTAAATAATTTTTTTTATAAGCCATTATCTCTAGTCAAATTTGTTGTTATATCTGGTCTAGTTTATTGTTAACTCTGGTACAATTTGTTGTTTTTTAAGAGAGATAGAAAATACAAGGAATGGGAGGAAATTAGTCCATTACTTTTTTTTCTTCTAAAATATAGTTGTTATCTCTGATCCAATTTGTCGTTATCACCAGTCTAGATTTTTATTTTCTAAGGCCAAACAATAGATTTGTTATCTCCAGTCCATTAATTTTTTTTGATTCAGTTGTTATATATTATCCGATTGAGTTGTTATCTCTAGTCCAATTTGATGTTAATTCTATTACAATTTGTTGTTATCTATAGTGTATTTTTTGTTTTCTCTGATCCAATTTGTTGTTATCTCTGATTCAATTCCATGTTATTTCTAGTACACTTTATTATTATCCATTGTCCATTCTTTTGTTATCTCTGGTCAAATTTGTTTTTATTTCCGATTTGATTCATTGTTATCTCTACTCCATTTTGATGTCATCTCCAGTCCAAGTCATCACATTTTTTTAATTAGTTATTATTGCGAGTCTAATTTGTTGTTATCTCTATACTAGTTTGTTGTTATCTCTACTCCAATTTGGATGTAATCTTTAGTCCAGTGGAATATTATCTCAGGTCCATTTAGATATTATCTCTGGTCTAATTGGATGTTATCTTAGGTCCAATTGGATGTATTTGTGTTCTAATTGGATGTCATCATCGATCCATTTAGATGTTATCCCCGACCCATTTGGATGTTTATCTCAGGTCCAATTGGTTGTTATCTCCAATATATTTGGATGTTATCCCAGGTCCAATTAGTTTTTATCTCCGCTCCATTTGGATGTTATCTCATGTCCATTTTGATATTATCTGATGTCCATTTAGATGTTATCTCGGGTCCCTTTAGATGCTTATCTCAGGTCCAATTGGTTATCTTCGGTCCATTTGGTTGTTATCTCGGATCCATTTATATGTTATTTCTGGTACATTTAGATGTTATCTCAAGTTCCATTAGATGTTATTTCCAGTCCAATTTATCTTTTTAAGAAGAGAAATTTTGAGGAATAGGAGAAAAGTAGTCATTCATTTTTTTTTATCAAAAGTATATCAATATTAGTTTTGTTTTAAAGTATTTTTTTAAGAATTGTAACTGTTTTTTATTTCATCAAAGAAATCATTATGGATTGGAAGTTATAAGTAGAACAAATTTCTTTCTCATTTTCCTCTTTTTCAAACCATCCTATCTCTCCCCTTTTTTATTGTATATTCTATTTTTGAAAAATATATCGAGATTGATGTTGTTGTAACATACTTTTTGTAGGGAGTACATCAATGTTTATTTCGTCAAAAAATATGTCACAGTTCGAAAGTTTTTAGCAAAAGTAACGTTTTCCTTTTTTTTTCCCTCTCCTGCGTTCATTTCTCTACCCACTCCTCTCCCCAGTCCCTCTCTCTCCGACGCTTTTTTATTAATCTAGTTTTTTTGAGCAGCATGTTGAGACATTGAAAAAATCAGCACATAGCGACACACTGGTCGTCCGAGATCTTCTCTAGCTTCTCGTCTGGATAGCTTCGTGTTTATGCAACAAAATCATTGTGTCCATTGTGTTACGTCAAGAATCAAGAGTCATCCTATCTTTCACTTGTAGAGCTTAATGAAAGCATGCTCATGTTTACAAAAATCAAGAAAGATGTCATATAATCATTTATCTTTCTCAAATCTCTAGTTACTTTCCGGACTGGGTGTATAAAATGCTTACGGAATAAAGAAATCAATGGTCGTAACTAGAACTCTTCTCAGCTATCACTCGTGGCCTATTAGCCAATCTACTTAAAAAACCGGGCCAAAATGATAACAAGAACTATCATAAAGGCTAAGTATTATCCAATAAACCACTTACATGGATGCAAAATGAGAGGAGTTTGCTTACATAAACACTTAGCAGTGGGGAGGATTGTTTTTTTATTATTTTAGGGCACAACCGGTATTCTGAATTCAAAATTAAATGCTTATTTAGCTGCTAAATGTTTTTTTGGAGTTTCCAAGTTGCGAGTCGTTGTATGTTCTTTAACTAGTAATGCATATGATATATTTTTAAAAGTTTTCACTTATTTGGATTCTTTAATAGCTGTCAAAATAGATTTGGTCAATCAAAATTACTTTTCTTTTTTTATTTTTGTAAAAAGAAAAAGAATAAGATATGAAGAAGAGCGAGAAAGGGTCTAGAGCGGACCTCTGTCAGTATGAGGGAGGGCATGCATGTCTGCGAGAAGAAAAAAAGAGCTATGCATGGGTCAAGCCGTATATATAAAAAATGTCTGGATCACTATAAGAAGAAAAAGGTCCATAGATCTTTTCAGCCAAGAATGCTCAGAGAGAAAGAAATCAGAAGAATTCTATTCGAAGTAAGAAGAGAATCTTTTAAGCACAAACTGCACAAGTCTGTAAAACCATATAAAAATATAACTCCAAAAGGAGAGAGTAACACATCTGAGACAGGAGGCTCCAAGATAGGAAAATAAGGAAAGAAGAAGCTATAATCACAACCTTAAAACCAAAAAAGATCCTCATTTTAGGTGTGTTTCACTAAGGAAAAAATAACCAGCTGCATTTACAAAGAAACACCTTCAACATCGGCTTTGGCTATGGCCCAAATTTTATCAAATTTTATTTCTTTGTCTTCATGCCCTCTTCTATTTCTTTCCCACAAAATATTATAGGAAGCACAAAAAAAGAACAACTTAAGTTTCTTATCTGAGATAAGTAAGAGCTCATACCAAGAAGAAGGGTACATATTATTGTTCATACCAGTAAAGACAAAATTTAGAATAGACTTTGTGAAGGGGTAGGTGCAAAAGATATTCTCAATATCATCATATTCATATTTGCATAGGAAACACACAAAAGGGATTTGTATGCCTCTTCTTCTAGAGTAGTCCAAAGTGGGTAATTTGTTATGGTCGCTTTCCATAAATGAATGAGAAGTCTCTTAGGGGCGTTTAAATTCCTTAACCAACAAAAAATATCCTAGACTTGAGACTGAGATCTAATAGAGCTACAAATATTTTGTAGTTTGGGAGAGTTGAGGCAACAGAAAGTAAGAACATCATGTGAGATTTCAGGAGAAGGCATAGAATGAAGATATTGTCTAAATTTCAAGTTGTTTCTAGTCAAGAAAACATTCAAAACACCATCAGAAATGATACAATTTAGATCACAATTTTGAGGCAGACCCAATTTAATAATGACATCACGACCCACATTTTCATTAAGAAACTTTTATTATGGGGTCAGGGGTCTAACCTTAACTTTATTTTACACCCATCAACAATGTTGAAACTGGTATATTCTCAAAGAAGCTCACAACAATTAAGGATTCTAGAGAACATCCATGACATAGAGGCATTATTCAAGACAGACAAAAATGGAAGACTTAGACAAGTATATCTCGCTAGTCTACTTGACCCAAAGAGTGACTTTCTTCTTTGCAATATCCCAACCTTTGATAAGAAGGAAAGATTTAGGAACTACCTATAATTTTCTAGATGTTAAGCCCACCTTCTTTTTTGGCTTTGTCACTTTTTCCCATTTGATAAGGTGAAGTTGAGATTTGTCTTCATTTCTACCCCAAAGAAAATCTCGACAAAGTTTTTCTCTATCATTGATGACAAATTTAGGCAGAGGAAAAGAACAGCACCATTGGAGATAAATGGCATGAAAAGTAGATTGAATTATAACTAATCTTCATGTCATTGAAAGGCATTTTGATTTATAGCAATCCAGCCTAAAATAATTTTATGAATAAGAGGAGAGCATGCAATTATACTTGACTTGCCAATAACTAGAGGGACTCAATGATACCTAGAAGGGAGTTTGCAGATATTAAACTTAAGGATATTATTGATGCTTTTGCTAAGTGCATCCTTACTAAAGATAACCTAACTTTTCATGGGGTTAATTCTCAAGCCCAAAAGATTGCCAAAAAATCCAAAATGTCCAAAATACTTTGAGCATTGAGCTCATTTGCTTCAAGAAAGATATCAAGTCATCAACAAACATACGGTGAGACAAACTCATCTTCTTTGAAGCTGTAAGAGGTTTAATTTTATTTGACTTGATAGATGGTTCCATTATGACTAAAAAGTCTTGCATAACAATAAAAAAAGGAGTGATATGGTCTCCTTGATTAATACCATTGGTTGGTTTGAAGAAAGTAGTAGGCTCACCATCAACAAGAATCTGATAAGAAGTAGCATTGCCAATTGATCCAAATTGATGGGAAACCCATTTTATATAGGAAAAAATAAAGGAAAGACCAATTGACATAATCGTAAGACTTTGAGATATCAATCTTTAGACACATTTTGTTCCCTAAATTGCACCTGTTAAAATCATGTAAATACTCATTAGACATGACTTATAAACAAAGGAAGCACACTTTGAAGCCTGTTTGCCAAAATTTCTGAGATTCTCATATAAACTACATTGCATAGGGAAAAAAGGCACCAATTTCTATCTCAAAAGTATCAAAGCCTTTGGGAATGAGAGTTAGGCAAGTATTTTTGGCCTCTTAAAGAAGCTTGTCATTTGAGAAGAAATCCATAAAAACAAAGGAAATATCGAGACCAACTATAGACCAGTAATTTTTAATAAAGAATGCATTGAACCCGTCCGACCTTGGATCCTTATCCAAGTTAAGATCATCAACAATGTCATCAATCTCCTTTTGAGATATGCGAGCAACAAGGTGAACTTTCTGATCATTTAAATTTTTTTTAGTACTTGTCCGCAACAAATAACTGATTTCTGTACTCAAGGAGCCATTGTAATGAGTTTAGAATAAAAGTCAAAATGTGATCCTCAATTATCTTTGGTTTATATTCAAGATTGTCATAAATATTTAAATAATGGAAATGATTTATTTTCCTTTTTTTTCATAGAGGAGTAGAAAAAACTTGTATTCTGATCACCCTCTTTTAACCATTGAATTCCACAGTTTTGTCTAATAAAACTTTCTTCATTCATTTAAAAATTACGCAGATCCCTTCTCAGAATAGAAGCAGTATGTTGAAGAATATTATTAAGAGGGTCCATATCAACTTCAACTTGACCATGAAGGACTTTATATTTTAAAACTTTCACCTCATAAAAAATGTTACCAACATTAGTTTGATTCCAGCTCTTCAAACCACATCTAAGATTTTGAAACTTTATGCATTGCACAACCATTTATATTAATATCCCAAGAGGAACAATAGAGAGAAATTCAGCGTTAGTTGACCAAGCATTGATAAATATGAAGGGAGATTTAATATTTTTGGGGGAACCAATGTTGAAGTGATCGCCAATTGTATTAGAAATAAGTTCTCTAGAAAAATTACCAAACATATTCTGAAAGCCAGAGTTATAAATAACTCTATCAATTTTTGAAGTAACAAAATTCAAACAGTATGGTGGTTATCCCAAGAAATGAAAGGAACCTTAAGGTCAAACTCAAAGAGACCGCTATTCAAAAGAAAAGAATTGAATTCATCCATTGGTTTTTTGGTGGGTGAAAGTTTACCTTCTTTTTCACAGTCTTTTCTAACTGTGTTGAAATATCAAAGTAATATCTAGGGAAGATCAGATTATTGTTAATGCATTTAAGAGAAGACCAGAGCTTAGTCCTTTCATAGTCATTGATATGACCATAGATAGTCAAAATTAAAAAATTTGTATTAGCAAGAGTGACTTCTAATAGAATATGTTGGTCAGATTCTAGAATTTTAGCTATACAACGTTCATTTGGATTCCATAAGACAAGGATCCTCCTGAGAACATGGGAGTCAAGGTTAGAGATAAAGCTATATTTACAAAAATATTTAGCCAAGAAACTTTTAATCTTCTTCATTCTGACCTTAGTTTCATTAAGAATCAATATTTGATTGTCAGACCTTCTAAGTTCCTCTTGGACACCTCAAACTTTGTTGCTAAGGCCTTTGACATTCCAAGATGAATTCTTATAGCAGATCATTTGGAAACTTGGGTCATTAAGCTATCATATTCATCTCTTTCATCAATTGTTTCCAATTTCTCAATAGAGAGAACATAGAATTAATAACTCTAAGAGAGCTCCCAAAAATTGTTTTAGAGATAACCACAAAAGGAGACCTTTGTTTCAATATTGATTTTGGATTGAAATTAAACTATTCACTATTATTAGAGGGATATCATCAAAGATTTGTACTAGGTGGAAGGGAAAGATCTAGAACTTTGGTAATAATTTAGAAATAACTGGGACATTTGAATCTCCAAAACTAGATATGTTGACCACATGACTACTTGTAGATGTTGTAGAGTTGGAAATAATAGCACCAGGAATGTTGTCAAAGAAATTGGAAGACATAGGCAAAGGCCTATTAGAGTCAACTTGATGTTGCAACTGACAAATATGTGCCTTAGAGGAATTGACAAGACATAGCTTAGATTCATAACAAAAAAGTATGCATATATTGCAAATGGACTTAATACATTCATATTCGAGAGTGACTACATAGATCATTCCATCATCACTCTACAGATCAATGGATAGAGGAAAGCTAGAAGAAGAGTCTATCAAAACTCGTATGCAAGCGTATCCCAATTGATTGCATTCCTTTTGTAGATTTGTCTATATAGAGTGGATATCTTAAGAAAGAAACCGATGCATGTAAACATTAAATCTCATAATCCGAGTGGCAATTCATACAATCTAATTTGGATCAGAATATTTTTGAGACCAATCTTGAAGATGGGAAGACCATGGCACCATTTCACCAGAATCAAAGAGTTATGCTTGATAAACATGGTCCTCGCTCTAGAGCATACTCCATGTCTAAGGGGTTTGAGAATCTAAATATAAACAAACCATTATTCCTTAAAATAACCTTCACATTACCTTTCAGATCCCAAATATTAAGGAGATGTTGGTGAAGGAGAAGACAATATGGGAGGAAGTTCACAACATAATCAGTAAGACAATGTTTCCATCTAGCCACATTTTATGCAGCCTCAACATTACGGAAGATGATGTGACCCTATTTGACTATAATGTTTGTTTGGTTGAGAGGCAAAATAGATTTACTAGGCATGTGATAGACATGAAACCAGTCCTTCTAGTTTTAGGATGAACATTAGGAACATCTTCATTCAATTTTGTCTTCTAGATCTTAAGATCTTTCCCCAACTGATAGAGGCAGCGCTTTGTCGCCCTGCCTATTGCCTCTCGAGAGGGATGCATCATGACCAACTAATGAGTCATATCATGATATTTGGTTTTATCAAAACAACCTCCATTGGATATCTTTACTGACCTATCTATGCTTTCCTTGGGATTCACTACTGACTACAAATCAACACAGATAGCCAGATCAAATTATATAATTCTTATATTGACTTGTAGCTATTTTCTCTTATCATATATGCTAAAATGTAAATATGACTATGTATCCTATCCTTGTAGTTTTAACTTTCTAAATTCAAGTTGAAATCATATTTTAATTTGGTTTAAAGTTACAAATGATTAATATGAAATATAGTTTCCAAAAAGAAAAGTCTAGTTCTTCCCATAAAGATCACATGTTCACATTATATTCATCTTCTCTTTTGGCAGATGATATATTGTGAAAAGTGCTTGTGTCATTCTTCACATTGTCCCCTCCAGTAGAGAATTAGTTGGACACACTACTGGAATTAGGATCCCTCTCCCCCCTCTCACTGAGCACTCCTAATGGTGCCTGATGATACCTAAATTGTTGTTTATTTCTTTGTTTTGGCATGATTTTACTTAATGAGAGAATGGGCAGAAACTATGCACATCCCAACCGCACTCCTAGATACTACAAAAATGATGCAGGTCTCATAAAAAAATAACAAAGATATCTAGACAATGCACATCAAATACCAATTCATGTCATATGATATGTGTGTGTGTCATATTATGTGTCAAAAACACACCTAAAGTATGCTAGGTCCATTGCGTTCATCATGTACACACCTAATACTGGAGGTTGTCCTATTTTCTTCTCTATACACATCATGAAACTCCATCCCTTAATTATCAAAATCCATAACCTAAAAATAGGCAACTGCCACCTTTGACCTCACCAACAACAAATTATCAAACTCTATCATTGTCAATATTTGTTTGTGTGGATATGCAAATGTCCATCTCCTCCCTATTCAGTGCATATACACCGCACTCCAAACTAGCATATCCTCGGTAGGGTCAATAACCATGCTAATTTCTCCCTATCATCTCTTAACACCCCCTATCCACCTTCATTCCCTTCTCCCCCATGAAAACCCTTCGATGCCACCTCACATGCACTCAGATTCAGCTCCCCTATCTATAGCTTTGCCAGGATAACCACCAAAATGCTAAAATTCTTGATCTTTGTCTCTAGAAAGAAACTCTTGTGTCCTCCAAGTCTAATGCAACTCCAATCTCCTATGAATGTTTCTATGGTCACACCTTGTAGACATATTTGTAAGATATGACATGTCCACTGAGAAAATCATTCTAGCATTCATCTTCTATTTATTTCCCATTTCACCTTGGGCATTCAACTACTTGATGGTACCACATCACTTAAGGAAACACACCTCTTTAAGTCCCCAAGGAGCTCCTAAGAGTATCTCTCTACAAATATCTCCTCAAACCCTCTTCTACCCTCCTTGTCATGCCAAAAGTCCATACTATTGGTATGTATGCCCAAAGAGCCAATAATATGATGATTGTAATGTCATATCTTGTAAATGATTTGATTCATAATAAAGGAAATATCCATCTATATGTTTGGTAAATAAGGAGAAGATGATATAGCAAGTTAGATGTATAAAGAATGATATTACTCGATGATGTATGTCTTCAGGTTGAGGACATGAATAGTGAGATCATACGAATGGTAAGAATATATACATTCTTGTTATGTCCCCGCTGGTTGTTATTGTGGAAACTAATAGACAACAATAACAAATAATACTAGAGTGTGTGTTGGTTGATGATAGAATCTCATTAGTCATGATATGTGATATCAAACCAAACACATAGGTACTTATTAGAAAACAATGTATCAGACAGACCCACCTTGAGAGTGATACATGGAATCCATTGAATGGTAGTCATAATTAGCCCTAATAGTGACAGTGGTAATTGTGGTTCTTAGACCTAAAATCACTACACTCATCACGTATTGTTTAATGTACTTTGACATCATTCAATGTGACCTTGAATAAGAGTTACCATAAAGGTGATGTTCATATACATTGTGATACCTGGGGAATGACTGTGAGTGATGTAGATGGAATTTTTCCCTTCTATTGGAGTTGATATCCTAACCACTTGATAAGCAAGATTGAGAAATGTATGGCCATAATCATGTGAATAAATATATGATATGTGAGATCACATGCATCTCAGTCAGTCTGCTCTTTTTCAAGGAACATGGATTGATTATTGAAGAGGATGACGATTCTATGCCTCAAGTTCAATCTGGATATTAGAGACAAAGTAACTATACGATCATTGTAACACTAATCACATATTGTAGGTTGAAATTGTTCTCCAAATTTCAAATTATTTAGGTATAAATGATGTGTTTCTAGATGCCACTCTTATAATGTCATAACCTGGTTATGGGCATTCACTGCCGACGAAACTTGGGACCTATAAGGTCACACACATAGGATTTATGTGGAATAGGAATTTACTGATGAATATGGTTTAACTTTGATTACTAAAGTGTTAGGTATTAAAATTTAAACAAGATTGTATGTTAGAAATATGAAACAACCTATTCAACTAGTGAGCCAACTTATTTAGATGTATGAACTAACTGGATCAGGTTGTGAACTGACTGGTTGGTTGATCAGTAAGGCTGGATCAAGTATTGATGTTGATGTCATGTTGTGCATTGATCGAATATTGAAAGACAACCAGAAAACACGATGAACCAATCAATTCAAGTATTAAACTGATCAAATCACATGTGAACTGATAGGATCAATGTAAACCAACCAGTTCATGGTTCATAGGTTCCAGGAAATTCATGAAATTATGTCTCTTCAACTCCCACTTGATCGGGAAACCCTAACTCTGACCCTCCTATAAATAGAGGGGTAGTCAAGGGTTTCATAAGACACAATTATAAGTTCTATCAATTGATGTCTTCTCACATCTGTGGTAACGTGAGAACCCGAGCAAATCTTACCCATAAAAAGGAGAGACAACAAGGAGAGCAGTCCAGTTAGCACATTAACATTGAAGGGACAACTCCTTTTTGTCTATTCTAAAAGAATGAAAGGAGTTCTTGGTGATCAATGTGAGCTGCGTAGAGGTGTGAAGACCTTCAACACATGCTAGGAGGATGTCATCAACCACCATCCATGGTGCTACTCCAGGATGCCTCTGACGAAAGCTTTCTAGGTTCTAGTTGTGAAAGAAGCACGCAGTCGCAAGGATAAGTCATTGAACTTGCTCTTGGACCAGGTACATGCCTTGTAACCTTCCTTCCCAAGATATAGGTGCTGATGTGATCTGCTGTTTAAGAGGAATATTGTTACGACCCCACCTCCCGATAACCCCCAATTAAGGGAGATCAAGAGGTTGAGCCGCACCCATTAATCCCAGATCAAAGGTTCGACATATAACCATTAACAAATATTAAATTCTAACAGACTATACTGAAAATGGTAATAAAAATTTTCTTTACATACCTTTTGAAAACTTGGTTTTCTATCCACATCGATACTAATCTATCTAATCCTCCTTTGTACTTTAATTCTCTTTTAGTATCACAAGTGCCACTTTACTGTTTGTTCTTTTCATTGTACCTAAAACGTCGATAAACAAAACGTCGATCAGCTGAAGCTGGTATGTGGAGGAAACAGATAATGTTCAACTATGGTAACAATATAATCGTTCAATTAATCATTTAAAAATCAAGATTACATTTTAAGCCATACAACTCAATCCATACATATTCTCGAACTCTGGGCTGTCCCTGCAGTGGACATGAATATCACCTCTCTTTTAGGTAATAGAGTCGCATGGCACTATCCGAAGATAGCCCAATATCTAACTTATTATGACTTGATGGTCCTACCTCCATGGTAGCCATGTACTAAGTCAACCATAGACCTGATGGACCTACCCAATAGGTAGCCATGTACTAGGTCATCCATAGACCTGATGGACCTACCCAATAGGTAGCCATGTACTAGGTCTTTCTCTAACCTGATGGACCTACCCATAGGTAGCCATGTACTAGGTTAGCTATTATTCCACAGAGAGAACCAGGATCTGAGTTTGTAGGCATATACTCTTTGTGATAGTCATAGCCACATTATAGTTTGCATGAACTAAATAAACATCCAACAGTTTATTTAAAGCAGCCGGTAAAACATTCGGAAATCACCGTGAAACTAGAACGGTTATACATAAGCGTAACCACATACCTGTTCAAAGCAACTTGAAGTCTAAATATTTAATATTCAGGAACAAACAATCAAGCAATCATCAATATCCTGAAATTAATACATAACATCCAAGTGTCATTGTTTTATTCCAAACCTCCTCAAGATCTACTTGAATTCCACTTTAAGATTTCTAGGTCATCCTTTAGGGTTTTAGCTTTCATTATGCATTTATTACTGTTAATGTTTGTTTAGTCCACAAACCCTAATTTCAACATTATAGACACCATTAAAAGTCAATTAAATCCAATATATCTCTTTTACACTAAAACTACTATCTTTATCAATTTAAGTCATGGCAAGATCATTCATGTTTAGGTTTCTTTGAATTGACAACTCAACAAAGAATTATAGTTCGATTCTCCGGGAACCCTAATTACTACAATTCTCATTATTTATGTCAGTAAACCCTAATGTATCATTAATTCTACTTTATACACTAGGAACCCCAAAATATCCACATTAATGATCTTTTATACTCAAATTGGATTTATAACAACATAACTTTGTGTTATTCATAGATTTGCACAATTAAAATCAGTAAAAGACATATCCTCCTAAATTAGGGTTTCTAAGCCCATTAATGCAAACTTAGGTATATGAAACCCTAATTTAAGCTAATTATGTACAAATATCATCCCTTTTATTATCAACAGATTAATATTCGTTCTAAACATTCAGAGAACATCACTATACTCAATTATTATCAATTCCAAGGGTTTTTCATTAATTAAACCAGTCAATATAATAACTTTATACACTTTTTGAATTTCAAACATAATCAAGCTTTAACTATATTTTTAATAGATTCCTCATTTTCTCCTGATCAATTTTCATATATAAAGTTTTGTCATCCGAGCTACTATTAGAGAGTTATGATTTTTGCAAGAAAAAGTCCTTTTTCTGATTATTCGTTAGAGATGGGAATTTTACCAAAAAACGTCAGCCATTCGATTGGTGTGCCCGCTGGTCCGTGCCTTGCTCTGACGTCCAGCGTCGTGCGCGCTTCCACTTAAGTGCCACGAAGCCCCGATCGTTGGATCCACGAGCCCACGGTGGTCTTTGGATCCAACAACCTTCGCCCAACCTTGGCCCGATCATTAGATCTCGATCTAACGACAACTGCTCTTCGTTCTCCTCGTCCTCTAAACTTCTAAATGCGGTGGAGCCGCGGAGGCGCTCTCGCCGGAGCAATGTCAATCCGATGAAGGAGTGGGTAAGGGCACTTGAGAGAAGGCCGGTTGAGATCATTAGGTTGCGAGGAACCGAGGGGTGCCTTTATATAGGCACGGGGAGGTCCCAATTAGGGTTCCCAAACCTGCCGCCACTCCTATTCCCAGCCCAATTGGGCGTTTCATCGATTTACAACAAAACCCTAGCAAATCGGGGTCAGATCGCCTCTCCTAGCACTCCCGAATCTGATGGGAGAGTTTCCAAAGATGCACTTGCATCTGAGCTCACGAAAACAAGGGATTAAAATCCCTCTCATGCGACTAAAGTCCCTGTCCCTTTGGGACTTGGACGATGAGCCGTGTCCCTTGGATCAAAATCCAAGGGCTCTCATCCCACGCGCAAGATCAAAGGGAATTTAATTCCCATTAAAATTGGATTTTATTCCTATTCCAATTGATTTTTAGAAAATTCATATCTCCCGATTGGATTGGTATTTCTTTCCCAAATTTTGAGGGTAACTCGAATTCAGTATTATCTTTCATCCCTCCAAATTTGGTGTTATTATAATAAGGATTCGATTCCTTTTCTTAATATGCAAGTTATCATCATATTAATCACATTTTCCATCTTTTCTTTATTTCTTTTATCATTATTTCTCGATTCTGAGTTCTTTGAACCCCAAAGAATCTATTATCTCGAAATCCTATTTTCCTTTAATAGTAATTTCTTTCTTTTTAGCAATACCATGTAATACATTAATTGTATATCCACATTATCTTCTTATTTTGTTATTTTGGTATTTTATCTTTCTTTCCTCTTTATTGGGACTCCTTGGATCCCAAGACACTCCATTATTCGAAATTCATTTTATTGGAATACTCATTATCATTATTAATGCACCTATATGCATTATTTGCATTATCATGTTTATTTATTAATACAATATTTCTTTTTGAGGATTTCTCTTTATTTCTCTTTTATTTTCCTTATTGGCATTCCTTTTATCATTAGAAATCTCACGGATACGAAATTTCCCCAAGGAATCTCATTTATGCCTCTTTCCACTTATTTTCCACATTTTCTCATTATTTTCCAATTTCTTTCTTCATAAAGAAAAACTTAATTAATCTTTTCTTTTCTTATTGTTTTCTTTTATACAAAGTTGTATTCCTTGGAACCCAAGGAACCCAAGAGGCACGAAATCCTCTTTGGATTTGCCTTCTAGAGGTTTCCACACATTTCTTTTATCAATTATTCAATTATTCATTACTAATTGAATTTTCTTTGTTATTTCCTTGTTATTGGGCCCAATAGCCAATAAAGCCCACAAATCAAACAACAAGGCTATTTTAAATGAAATCCATTTATTTGAAGCAAATTATATCATTATTTGTTCAAATATCTTTAATATGAGAAATTACATTTCTCACCAATTGAACCCAAAAATTGGGGTTATAACAAATATGGAAATAAATTTATTTACGCTGCCACAAATGTCGCCATATATCCCTACAGTGGTATCCGAGCGACGTCAATTTACTATATTTTGGAATTAAATGGATATGACCGGATTTTTTTATCATTTATTTATAACATGTGATGTGAATATTAAATGTGAATATTTGATTAAATAGCACATACGGTACCTATATATATGACATGATATATATGCAATTTATACCTGTCACCCTAAAATTGTTTTGATGGTGGATGTTAGCATGGTTATGGATAATACCCCTGAATCTTTGTGCTTGGTTCAACAACTTTTATTCGTATTTTATAACTTAGTTTGCACAGTGACACTCTCTCATGTTTTCCATATGTAAAAGTATTAATGCTTTCCTTCCTATGCTCTTCTTAAATATAACTCAAGGTTTCCCTACTACAGTGTAATAAGTTAAATAGCAATATGATAGTTTTTATTTCTTGTTATGGTAAAGAAGGTGTTCTACACCAAACAAACTAACCAACTCTGAAGTTGAACTGGTCAACTGGAGGACCGAGGAGTCCATAAGACGAGAAAATTGAATGTCTGGTGGCCTAACCGATGGGTTGGAGGAATTTAAACATTGCTTGAATTGGAGACTAGTCGACTTAACCAAGAAACTAACCAACCGACCAGGAGGCCAACCAATCGACTCAAGAGTTGATTAGATAGACCCGAAATGGTTCCAACATAATACTTCTTCAACAATAGGGAGCTACATATGATGTGGACCTTAGGAGGTAGAAAATCCTTATGGCTCCAAGGAACTGTATTAGTGTGGCTATAACCATCACTCTTATTTTATAATTGCATGTTTTGTTAGTGGATGTAGTATGCATATGATACAAATTATTAGTATGTGGTAATTGGATATGTATATGTATTTATATAGATATAAATCCCTTAATCCAATATGAAGTTTTAGATACTTTTCATGATCTACACATATGAAAAGCTTGATTGACTAAGCGTAGTGCACCGTCTATCTCGTAGAAGTGTGATAGTAGTCATGTGGGCTTGCCAGACAGGGTGCATCACTATCATGTCGGCTTTTAAGTCAGACTTAACTAGCTGAACTTAATGGGATTAAGTGCCTAGAATCATGTAGGTGACTATGGAAATGAGTTGTGCATACTATCTATCCAAGAATTACATGAGATGCAATTAGCAAATGTTGCCTACCTTAATAATTGGTTATGGATGCTGACATTGATGGGGGTAACAACTTAATTGTTTTTGGTCTTGGCTCACTAGAAGGTTGTACACTGTAATATTTTGAATCGATATGTGAGCGCTATTAATTTGAAAAAAATAGTGGGAGAAATAATTAATTAAATGCCTAATTAAATATTGTAAAATTTTATTTCAATCAAATCAAATCAAAAGTGTTTTGACAAATTACAAAGTTCTCTTGTAGAATTAAATGGCAACCAATAACACATTTTCTTTGTGATCAGTCCTTGAGAAGGACAAGTTGAATGAGAATAATTTCCATGACTGGTTCGAGACATTGAGAATCATTCTCACAAAAGAGCACAAGCTCTATGTCTTGTATATACTAGAGCCAGATGAACCTACTTCCACTATGCCTAAGGCTAATAGGGATGCTTACAAGAAGCACTATGAAGATGTCATAGATGTCAAGTGCCTAATGTTGTGCTCAATAAACTATGAGTTGTAGGGACATCAAGAGACATTGAAGTCCTTGAGATTGTAACACATCTTAAGAACATACCAAGATTAGGTAAGACAAGAGAGATATGATGTCTCAAAGGTGTTGTTCAAGTGCAACAAGGAGGGTTCTTTTATTTCAACTTTTAAACATCTTCTAGAGAAAGTCCATGAATAAAATAGTAATTCAAAATACCAATTCAATAGTATGAGTAACACATCAAGATCTAAATATTTAGAACTCAATACATAACAATAACAACATGTTTGTAACACTTCACTAGCCGGATCAGGAACACATCCTGCAGCCCTGAATCAAAAGTACATAGAAGACATTTCTACCAAACAAGACTATTCAAATGACAAGAAAATCTAAATCGAATTCGAAGTGGAAATAAAATGTCAACATCAATTGCATGTCAACATCAATGATCATATTTCAAACAAGAAAATTAAGGATATAGAATTGATCATATTTATACAAGAATAATTAGTTTCCACAACTATAAGAATATTCAACAATAGTAGATCTATCATCTAGTAGAAAAAAGGCATGTAGCAACATACAATTCATATTTTACATGGCTTGTCATCTTTTATTCAATTGCTATGAAACTACTTGGCTTGTACCCCACCAAGTAGAAGTCACCATGCCTGATTCTCATATCAACGACTCACCATCACAATCTTAAGGTATAGTCAGCCACCCTAAGATATTAACAATAGATCTTGGTCCACTGTAGGGTTTCCTAAAGAGGCTCACACCCTCATCTCAGCTACACAAGATAGGAACCGACAAAACAATATATAACATATCATCATAGCATATCACATATCATCATATTTAACATGTTTCACAATTTTCATTTCATCAAAGTCTATTCTTCATGGACATAAACTTTCACAACAAGGATTTAGGGCCAGAGACACTCCAGATGACTCACTCCTAAATCTTGATGGTCTAACCTTTAAGGTCTCAATCCACACTCTGGAAATCCTTCTCATAATGCTATGATTACTATAAGGAAATTTGTTTTATTTCCCCAATGTGGCACTCGAGGGGACTCACGGTGTTTAGGGCACCTAACTAGATGTATCATCATTCCAATTGTTATTAATCCTTTTTACTCATCTTAAAAAGGTTCAAACATAATTTATCATATGTGTATATTTTTGCGCAACTAGCATGACATATAGCAAATTAGACTTATCAAGAGAGAAAACGACCAAAACAAGAAGCATAATATTATCTAATTTGCAACACATATGATTCCTTCCATGTGCACATCATCTCATAACAATAATCATCAGTGGGCTTTCAGTTCAAGACATCATGTCATTATCCAACATTTACCCTTATTAGGTTTTCTCAAAGGTAACCAAAGCATGTTAATTTCATTTCAACATATTTCTTATACGTTCATTGCATATCATAGTTCTCATTCAATATTCACAAAGACACTAGAACTAGCAACCGTATCAACATATATATATCTTGTGTTATTCATCATACTTAGAGAAACTTCATCATGCAACATATATATATATATATATATATATATATATTCCATTCCATTCTATAGATATGAATAAACCTCAAGCATAAACATGCATAGAACACTTAATGCTCATCATTTACTATTTACCAATTTTTAATTAGGGTTACTATCCAACACATGTGTAATATCATTTGAAATCTATCTAGAAAAGGCCATCTGTAGAATACAAGTATCCTAACATACAATTACAATCGATGGGAACATTCTTATAAACCATACCCATATCCATTCCTTTATCCCTCATTTGATATCATTATTCATTAGCATAACATAGCTCATCACTTAGGGTTAGGGTCAAGTTCTTAGACACATCTTCGAATTTTCATCATTTCATAATAATTAGTTTTTAACTTCTTTCATATGATGCTCACCACTGTTATTAAAATCAAGAATTCTAAATTTACATAATATATAAAGTTTCTCTCTCATTGAAATCCTTCATAATATAATTTTAATATATTTCATGCAATTTAGGTCAACACACATGTAATCAAAATATATAGACTATATAATTCATCATACACAATTCATTAATTTCATTTTTAACTTGTCATCACCATTCAGTTATTAAAAGAACATTCCTTTCTTGAAATTAATCGAGTGTGCCATGTCATTGACTTAGAATGTAATTCTTATAATTAAAAAATATCACTATGTCTCTTATGATACTATTCACTTTAGCTTAAAAGAATGGATTAGGTTACATCTTCTTACGTCATAATCTCAAATCATTTTTCCCAATTCATTATTATGTAGCCTAAATAAGAGGACCCACATTCATGTGAGGGTTTATTCATCATTTCATAAGTCATAGTAAAATATATGCATTAGACTTAGATCATATTAGTTATACTCATCAACTTCAATTGAAGTATTAATACCTACAATTTAATATTTCATCACATTGACAATATTATATACAAGTTCCAGCTTTACCACTCATACTCGTCTTAACATTAAACTTCTAGGGTTTTTAAGAATTCATTCTCAGTTCAATATATCATAAGAATCATATCATTTAGTAATCCCATCATGGTGCACAAGGGTTCATTAGGGTTATTCACACACATGGAAATCCTAGTTTCCATTTTCACATATTCCATTCATCAATTTAACCATTTAGTTCCATCCCTCAACACAAACCCAAACAAGGAATATCTCCACCTCATACTAATCCTTATGTATATATCATATTCTATTTTAGTAAGATTTTACAATACACTTCTATAATTCATTCTACTAAAATTCAAATATGATTCCAAACATGTCGATTCAATTCCCAAACATATCCGGCATTGGGCTGATTTTTAGGCAATATTCACATCAAACAACATAATCCTCTATCTATATAATCTTCCATGGAATGTCAATCAATATATCAACAACTCAGGAAGTTCAATCCAATGACAAATAATCAAAATTAGTAGAACCCTAATATATTTCCAAATCAATACCGAATCACATACAAATACATGCAAGGTTTCTGATTATTTTAGCCAGATAGAATTATGCTTTTAGCATGAATACAAACTTAAGATGGAGATAAAACTCACCAAATGTGAAAAGCACCTAAACAATATAGGCCAGACTCTGAATTTCTGGAAATCCACCAAGGTTCTAGCTATTGAATCATTTCCTCCCCCTCACAACTCAGAAACCCTTAAAATGGTGAATAGGAGAGAAAAAGTGAGAAAATAGGAGATTTGATATCATTTCAAACCAAATTAGAGGAGGGACAGAATATTGACATGTGAGAGAAGATTGACCATGAAAAAATACACAAAGAAGTTAAACTTACTTGATTTCATCATATCTCAGATGGTGAAACCCTAGGTCGACATCTGCACCTCTTTCTCCTCTAAACACCCTAACTCACCTCTCTCTCTAGGATTTCATTTCTCTAGAATGAATCACGAAATATGAGAGATCCTTGGGTTCTAGGTTAGTCATATAGTTCATTTAATGTGCTTGGGTTAATTGCAAATTGACCCAACTTTACACTTTCTTTTATTTCAACAAATTTTTCTTTCGTAAAGCATTGACTAAAAATCATTGATTAAATAGGTCAAACATACTCTAAAAATTATGATAAATTAGCGTGTTGTCTGAAACAATATTTTAGAGTTTTAATGAAAATTTCAGATCTATAAGGGTTACCAATAAATAAATAAAATCAAATAATAGACTAATATATTACAGTCTGAATACATGGTTGGCTGAGTTTAACCTGTGGAAACTTGACCGACACCCCTCTCTGGACCAGTCTAATGTCATCCAAAAATTATGACAATTTAAAAAATGTCTAAGATGGACGTTACAAACTATTGTAGAAATTTCATATCAATTGAATATACCAATAAACAGATAAATTTCAAATATCGAACTACTATAGTTCATCCTGAATGCATGGTCGGTTGAGTTTGTCTTGGGGAAACTCGACCTACAAACAGGCCATTAAAATTTTCAAATTTTTTTATATTTTGTAAAAACACTAATAGTTGAGTTACCCAAATCATATCCAAATTTAAACTAACTAAGAGTTATATATAAATTACTAAAAATCATTTAATATACCATTATATTTATTAAATTTTGTATTCATATGCTACCAAAATCCTAATTTTGGCCAATTAGGGTTTTCACTTCTCAAATCCTATTATGTGAATCAAAGTATGAATAAAGCTTCTCATTAGATTTATAACATCATAATGAAACTACCATCATCAATCAAAATTTAAACAATGATCAATATAGTTAAGCATACAATCATCCAAGTTAATCCTAATTAGATGGTTAATCTGAAAGTGGGTCATTACAACAATTGTCACCACTATCACCAGACACTGGAAGAGGAATTGTTCTGTCTATCAAGAGGAACTGAGAAAGAAGAAGGAGGGGATAGATATATTCACATAAGGTATATACGTTATTGAGATAAATATGTCTACTTCATCTTGGGTACTAGATAATTGATGTGGATCTCACATATGTTCAAATATGCATGATCTAAAAAGAAGTAAGCCTTTAAGAAAGGTTAAGGCCAAACTGTGCCTCACAAACAAATCAAGAGTTGTTTCCACTACAGCTGGAACCTATGATTTATCTCTACCCACTGGGCTTGTAGTAGAGTTTGAGAATTGTTATTTTGTACCTACCATTAATAGAAACATTATATCTGTATCTTATAGGGACTAGAATGGATTTGAATTTCACATGAAGAATGGTCAATGTTATATTTCAAAAGATGAGATATTTTTTGGCAGTGCCCTAATGTCCTATGGTCTTTATTAGATCTAGAGACAAACGTTTATAATGTAAATACCAAAAGATTAAACTTGATAACTCAAACAAAACATACCTCTGGCATTGTTGTCTAGGGTACATCAATGAGAAATACATTTCTAGACTCCATAAATATGAATATATAGACTCTTTTGATTTCAAATCAACGCATACATGTGAGTCTTGTTTTTTGGATTAGATGACAAAGATTCCCTTCACGGTAATAATGAGAGGGCAAGTGATCTATTAGGACTCATACATACTGATGTGTGTGGCCCTTTTAGAATAAATTCTAGAGGTGATTATGAGTACTCATAACCTTTATTGACGATCTTAGTAGGTATGGTTATATTTACTTGATAAAAAATAAATTAGAAACCCTTGGAAATTTCAAGAATTTCATGATTGATTATAGAACCAACTTGGTAAAAGTATTAAGGCACTTCATTTTGATTGAGGTGGAAAATGCGAAAGACAAGAGTTTGAGGACCTTCTACGAGACTGTGGTATCGCATCACAATGAACTCCACATGGAACACCACAACATAACGTGTGTTAGAAAGAAGGAATCGAACATTGCTAGATATGGTGCAATCAATGATGAGTTTTGTTGATCTTCCAAATTTCTTTTAAGGTTATGGTCTAGAAACCGCAATGTTTACACTAAATTGTTTACCATATAAATTGGTTCAAATGATACCATATGAGACATGGTAAGGGAAGTGTCCCAATGTGTCTTATATGAAGATTTGGGAATGTGAAGCTTATATGATAAAGCAGTTTTCCAAAAAGCGTGGACCCAAATGGGATAAGTGTTATTTTGTGAGATATACTAGGGAAAACAAATGATACTACTTGTATACTACATCTAACAACAAAGTGTTTGTTGTCAGTGATGTTGTATTTCTAGAAAAGGAATTCATTTACAAAGGAATTAGTGGGAGGAAAGTAGAACTCAAAGAGGTTTTAGACCAACAAGAAAACATTGAATCTATAGAGGTACAATAGGAACATAGAGAGTCACAAACCATTGTGGAATCTTGAATTCCTCATATAACACAAAAACCTAACATATATAGTAGGAAACACCTTAAACCACAAAAATTTAGTTGTCTTGTAACTCAAGAAGGTGATGAGTCGGACATTGTAGATGGGCCAACAACCTACCTAGAAGATGTTAAGGGACTAGAATCTAAGAACTGGCTTGAGGCCATGATATCTGAGATGGAATCCATGTACACCAACAAGGTATGGACCTTGGTGGATCCACCTGAAGGGGTAAAACTGATAGGGTGCAAGTGGGTCTTTGAGAAGAAGACTGGCATGGATGGTAATGTACAAACTTACAAAGGTCGATTGAGTGCAAATGGTTTTAGATAAGTACAAGGTGTTGACTAGAATGAAACCTTTTCTCCAGTTGCCATGGTTAAGTCCATCAGGATCATGCTTGCCATTGCAGCTTATTATGACTATGTGATATGGCAGATGGATGTTAAAACTACATTCCTTAACATGAATCTACTTGAGGATGTGCATATGACACAACCCAAGGGTTTTATAAATCCAAAGAATGCAAATAAAGTTTGTAAGCTATAAAGGTCAATCTATAGATTGAAGCAATCATTCAGAGTTGGAATCTTTGATTTGACGAAATAATCAAAGAGTTTGGCTTTATGGAAAATGAAGATGAACCATGTGTTTACAAGAAGATTAGTGGGAGCATGATTGTATTCCTCATATTGTATGTAAATGACATACTATTCATGGGGAATGACATCCCTACTTTATAGATGGTAAAGATGTAGATATGAAATACAGTCTCTATGAAGGACTTATGTGAAGTATCTATACATTAGAAATCAAGATCTATAGAGATAGATCTAGAAGGCTTCTTGGCCCAAGCCAAAGCACATACATTTACAAAGTGTTGAAAAGGTTCAACATGGAGAAATCAAAGATAGAAAACTAAACCATGTATCATGGTGTTAGTATCTCTAGATCTCAAGGTCCTAGTTCTTGAGAAGAATGGGAGTGCATGAGTAAGATTTCATATGCATATGTAATTGGATCTATGATGTACACAATGTTATGTACTCACCCTGACGTCTCATATGCCTTGAGTATGACTAGAAGGTATCAGTTAGTTCCCGGTGAAAGTCACTGGACTCCCATAAAGAACATCCTCAAGTACTTGATAATTAAGGATCGGTTCTATATCTACGGTGGTGGGAAAGATTTGGTGGTAAAGGGTTACACCGTTGGAAGCCATCAAACTGAGAAAGAGACCATAGATTGCAATCTGGATTTGTGTTTTGCCTAAAGAATAGATTTGTAAGCTGGAAGAGTTCCAAGAAAGAGACAATGTATCTATCCTCTTTGCCTTTTATACTTCTGTAAATTCTCACAAATTTTACACAAGAAAAGGGTTCATGATTTTGATGGTTTGGGGTTATGTAGACTCTTTTGGGTATAAAGAATAGTGAGAGGAGGTATGAAAGGAAGTGGTTTCTCCTCTATTACACTTGAGAGATTTTTATTTCTTTGTTGGCAATTACATTGATTGCATGCTTTAATGTGCACTTTGGTATATTTTCTTGGTGGTACAACCCTATTAAATTTGCGAGGCTATGGAAGAAGCGGTAGAGGGGGAAGGGGGTACCACTCCAAACTTGGAGTTTGGCACATTTGTAGATTTTTATTTTGGCAAATGGAGAGGTAAGAAGGTGGTGCAAGAAATATTTAGACTTGTGTAGTTTGTTTTTTGGAATTCACTGCATTGGGAGTAGAATGGAATCAATTCAAGTATTCTCTATAACTTGCAAAAAACAAGAAGCATTACAAGCTATTTATAAATTTTGAAGTAGGGATACATTGTTTTTTATTCCTATCCATATATTTTGGCTTGCCAACTTTTCTAAAGGTAGTGCTAATAGAGGTCTTAAGAAATAAAATGATTTCTAGCAAGGACAATGTTGCAAGAAGATTCAAAAATTCAAGGAGGTTTCTTGATTAACATGCATTATTGAATGACTCGATAAAGCCCAAAACTAAGATAAGAAAGAGAAATTTTGAAAATTTAAATATATATAACATAATGCAAAATGCTAGAAAATAAGATAGAGTGGGTGGAATAGGTACGTACCACCCACCTTCACCCCAAACTTAATATTTTGTTCATCCCAAATAGAACTTAAATTTAGAATGGAGGAAAAAAATTCTTTGAGATCAATAGGTGACCTTGGTATCTAAAAATGTCTAACTAAAAAGGATGGCATCATAGCTGGTGCTTTAAACTGAGGATACCCGATGATTGAATGGTTGTGGAAGCTTAAAGGAGGTGTCAGAATGCTTAAATGATGTTGTTTGTCACCTTGTAGCCCCTCTAGTAGGATCCACATATCTTCCTTCAGTAGTTGAGGAAGTGTTGTTGATGTGTGTGGATGGGGGACATGATAATACTCATTAGTTGTCTTTGGGGTCAACACTTCTCCAACGACCCCAGGTGGATCATCTTCTTTGAATGATAAGGTGGTATAAGATGAATCCTATCTGTGTAGTGCCAAAAATGATAGATAAAGTGGAGGATCTGTCTCATGATTCTCTTCATCACCTAGATCTAATACAATAAATTCTAAAACTAGAAAATAACTAACAATAAATTCTAATAATTTCTCTAAAATATGCAAATAAAATGGATAAATATGCATTTATCAATGCCACTTGTTGCTTGTGGGACTATAAGATACCTAATTTCAACTTAATACATATCCTACATGGTTAAACATAGAAAGTTGTAGAAATAAAGGTACAAAATAACTAAAACTATAGAATAACTAACAAAATATTTCGAAGAATTGCTCTAAAATATGCAAATAAAATGGATAAATATGCATTTATCAATGCCACTTGTTTCTTGTGGGACTATAAGATACCTAATTACAACTTAATACATATCCTACATGGTTAAACATAGAAAGTTGTAGAAATAAAGGTATATGGGCGCTATAACAAATATTCCACCCAGACAAGGGGCTAAAAAGGGTTATTAGGGACCAAATATCTAGGAAGACAACTGTAGGTCCATAATACAAAATTTCATTAATCCACAAGTGTTGTCCGATCCCTATTTTCCAAGGACAACAAACTCTAATATACCAATTTTCATATAAATACATGGTCATCCTTTGTGGAAAAGTTAGATGTTTTCTTTAAAATGGTTTCAATTTGAGAAACACAAGAAATAATCTAGAGGTTAAAAGGAGGAGAGAAGAACTTACTAATAAGTAAAAGTGAGATTATTTTAAATCATCTTATAATGGATAACATAATGTTCTAGAAGCTCATATGGACGATGTGGGGCATGCAAGCATCACAAACACACTTACTGGCGAGTGATTTTTTTCTTGAGCTTGGTGGTGTTTGAGGTGGAACCTATGGTAGGTGCAACTTGTATATTTGTGCCCACAAATTTTAGAAACATGTCCCTTGACTCTTATTCACAAATTTGGTTGTTCATGAGCGAGGCCATGTGTATGTCATCCTCCACCTACATCAGCAACCTGAAATACAACTTCAATTCATCTACGAGCATGTCCCAATACAAATATTGAGGCCACTTGTTGATGCACATGCTTTATTCAGAAACAACAAGGACGCCCTATTTTGTATCATTTAAATATGTACCCGATCATACAAACTCAAATCCAGAAGCGGTGCTCCAAATAAAGCAAGAGTGGCATTCATGGTCGATGTTCTTCCCCGACATGTGGAAAATGAATTACTAGAACATATTATACAAAAGGTACAATGTTGACACCATATTTTTGGTCTACATGAACTAATTGCATCATTTTGGTAGATTTTTTGTTTTTTTTAATTCCTCACTACACTTTAGTTCCAAAATCTGAATACTATGGCCAATAAAACCTTCAAAAGATTCACACAATCACCAATTTAGATATGTCACCTATTTAAATATGTAGTGAGGTTTTACATGTATATATGATAAATGGACATGGGACCTCATTTTATTTGAAGAAGTTAGAATTGCTTGTATCTATCTGTGACTTGCACGAGAAGGCATATTCACAATGCATGATAACAATCTCAAACTAGTCATACATACTTACATTTTGGTCTGGACATTACAATTACAAGATGAATATAGTCATACGTAGGCAATCAAGCCTACTCATGTCGTTGTTTGTGTCACATCAATTTTGTCCCAGCATTCCATGAAAAGGATTGGTTGAACCTAAACCAATGATTAAGATCCACATAATAGATCTGGTCTCAATTCCATATATATTATGCCTTTTGCATGCTAGGGTTCTCATTTTTCAAAAGCTTGTACTTAATTACACTTTAGGAGACTTGGATTAATGCAAATATAACCAAACTTTCACTTAGTTTTTCTACTTATGAACCCATGGAACATGTCATGATAGACCTTGTGTACCCTATATACAAAGTGTTGGATGAAACCCACTTATTTGGAGGCACCAAAAGTTGGATGCTATATTTAGCATTGACAATAAAGAGCGATGAAAAAAAGTTACTGAATCTAGATTTAGTAAAGTTTATACAACACACACATTAGTGGTGTGAGAATTCATCATATAATAGAAGTCTATTTTTGGAATGTAACTACCCATAAATTGTTGAGATAGACAAATGATCAATATAACAATCATAAGTGTCGATTGAGAGTAGTAAGTTTCTTCTTATTATTTTGTGTGATCCTCTAGAATTGATGTAGAGATGTTTATCTCTTGAGTGAAGTTTTTTATTGTGTGGTCCTATCTTCTCCACATATATAAGGGAAACATATTGATTTTTGCAACAAGTAGTATGAGAGCCTTGTTTGGTAGAGTTAATATTGAAGAAAATGGAAAAGACATTTACTTTCACAAGAATGGTGAAGTTGATGTCAACCAACTACTCAATCTGGAAGCCTCACATGGAATATATTCTCTATTGAAAATGTCTATATCTACCCATCGAGATGGAAAGCAAGCCCAAAAGCAAGACCAATGATTCTTGGAAGCTTACAAATTGAGAACTTGTTGGTTTAATTGGACAATGTATTGATCAGTCAGTTTTTCATCATGTGGCAACTGACACCAATGCATATTCTCTTTAGAAAAAGCTAGAATCAATGTATCGAAGAAAGAATGCTTTAAATAAAGACACTCTGATGAGATGGCAGGTTTGACTTGAGTACATAGAAGGCAAAAATATGACAAAGCACTTAAATGAGTTTTAAGGTCTTATTAACCAATTGTACTATTTTAGTATGACATTTGAAGACTAGGTCCAAGCCTTGCTTCTTCTCATCTCATTACCTGATAGTTGGGAAACTCCAGTGGTCTCATTAAGAAACTCAGTGCCAGAAGGTGATCTCACCTTCAATATGGTGAAAGATTGCTTATTTAATGAGGAGGCAAGAAGAAAGGAATTTGCTTATACTAGCCACATAGAAGCAAATGTGGTAGAAACTCAGTGGAGATCAAGGCATAGAGGTTCTCAAAACATAGAGAAGTTTAGAGGAAGATCAAAATTGTGAAAGGGTAGTACTTGCTATTATTGCCACAAGCTCGAGAATAAGAAAAATGAATGTTGGATACTAAATCGTGCGATGAAGATAAAAAATGACAAAGATGATGACAAAGAATATAGAAGAACTGTCATAGTAGCAACAACAGTGATGACATAGTCATTACTGGTGGTGATGATTGCTATAATCTCACCAACAATGATTGTAAATGGGTATTGATACAGGTGCATCATATCACATAACTTCACATAGAGATTACTTCTCTTCCTATATAACTGGATATCTTGGTTATGTAAGGATGGGAAAAGATGATTCCTCCAAGAATTCTGGTATTGGATATGGATTGTTGGAAACTAACACTAGGTGTATGTTGATACTCAAGAATGTTAGGAATGTTCCAGACATTTGTTTTAATTTGATGTCTATTGGAATTCAAGATGATGACAATTTTAACTTTTTAATGGTGGGGATTGGCATCTCTCAAAAAGCTCCTTGATTATGGATAAAGGAAAGAAGGAGAGCACACTATTTGTGACACGAGCAAAGGTAATTCATGGAGAAGCAAATACAACTAAAGATGATACCTCCATTGACTTATAACATAAGAGGATTGGTCATATGAGTGAGAAAGGACTTCAGGTTCCTGCTCGTAAGAATATTCTTCCTGAGATAGGAGGATCATCACTAAAGGGTTGTGTTGATTGTTTGGATGGTAAGCAACATCGAGTATCATTTTGGAGGACCCCTCCAACAAGATATGGTCATGTACGAGACTTGGTACATATAATTGTTTGCTCTATGACATAATGATCTCTTGGTGGTGCTCAATATTTTGTAAGAATTTTTTATGATCACGAAAGAAGAGTATGTGCTATTTCATTATCTATCAAGGATAGAGGGCTAGATTCTTTCAAAGTATTTTATGTCAAAGTCGATAGAGAAATTGGTATGCAATTAAAATGCGGCAAAGCAGACAATGGTGGTGAAATAGAGGTCCATTTGGAAGACTTGAAAAGATAGTTCTTAAGACATCACAATAGAATGGTGTGGCTGAGAGAATGAATAGGATCACTGGAGAAAGGATAAGGTCAGTGCTCTCTCATGCAAAATTGCTAAAATCCTTTTGAAAGGAGGCAATGAAAACTACAATATACTTTATCAATCTTTCTCTTACAGTTCCTTAGGATGGTGATATCCTAGAGAGAGTTTGGACAAGAAAAGATGTATCTTACAATCATTTGAGGGTATTCAGGTGTAAAACTTTTGTACACATCTTGAAATATGAAAGATTGAAGCTTTACAACAAAACCAAGCAGTGAGTCTTTCATGGTTATAGGGAGGAAGAATTGGAATATAGACTGTGGGATTTGAATAACAAGAAGATTATTTGAAGTAGAGATATTGTATTCATTGAAGATGAAAACAATGAAGACACATCAAAGTTAAAGATAGTTTCTCCAAGAAGAGGATATCAAATGATATGGCAGCATGGGGGAGAAATGAGTGAAAAATGTTGAAATCAAGTATATGGCGATCATCATACTTTGGAGGAAGTACATGAGTTGATCACCATAATTATCAAGAAGGTCATCTTGAAGACAACAACCAAGGTGATGATACTATGAACATTAAAGCCAAGAGGCACACGGTCAAAAAACAACATTCAGAACGTCAACCCGAGAGAGGAAGCCATCAAAGAGATATACAGATGACAAATTGAAATTATTTCTTGCTGATAGAGGAGAAACTAAGACCTTTGAAGATGTTATTTAATATATCAATCATATGATTCCTTCCATGATTCCTTCCATGTGCACATAATCTCATAACAATAATCATCAGTGGGCTTTCAGTTCAAGACATCATGTCATTATCCAACATTTACCCTTATTAGGTTTTCTCAAAGGTAACCAAAGCATGTTAATTTCATTTCAACATATTTCTTATACGTTCATTGCATATCATAGTTCTCATTCAATATTCACAAAGACACTAGAACTAGCAACCGTATCAACATATATATATCTTGTGTTATTCATCATACTTAGAGAAACTTCATCATGCAACATATATATATATATATATATATATATATATATATATATATATATATATATATATTCCATTCCATTCTATAGATATGAATAAATCTCAAGCATAAACATGCATAGAACACTTAATGCTCATCATTTACTATTTACCAATTTTTAATTAGGGTTACTATCCAACACATGTGTAATATCATTTGAAATCTATCAGAAAAGGCCATCTGTAGAATACAAGTATCCTAACATACAATTACAATCGATGGGAACATTCTTATAAACCATACCCATATCCATTCCTTAATCCCTCATTTGATATCATTATTCATTAGCATAACATAGCTCATCACTTAGGGTTAGGGTCAGGTTCTTAGACACATCTTCGAATTTTCATCATTTCATAATAATTAGTTTTTAACTTCTTTCATATGATGCTCACCACTGTTATTAAAATCAAGCATTCTAAATTTACATAATATATAAAGTTTCTCTCTTGTTGAAATCCTTCATAATATAATTTTAATATATTTCATGCAATTTAGGTCAACACACATGTAATCAAAATATATAGACTATATAATTCATCATACACAATTCATTAATTTCATTTTTAACTTGTCATCACCATTCAGTTATTAAAAGAACATTCCTTTCTTGAAATTAATCGAGTGTGCCATGTCATTGACTTCGAATGTAATTCTTATAATTAAAAAATATCACTATGTCTCTTATGATACTATTCACTTTAGCTTAAAAGAATGGATTAGGTTACATCTTCTTACGTCATAATCTCAAATCATTTTTCCCAATTCATTATTATGTAGCCTAAATAAGAGGACCCACATTCATGTGAGGGTTTATTCATCATTTCATAAGTCATAGTAAAATAGATGCATTAGACTTAGATCATATTAGTTATACTCATCAACTTCAATTGAAGTATTAATACCTACAATTTAATATTTCATCACATTGACAATATTATATACAAGTTCCAGCTTTACCACTCATACTCGTCTTAACATTAAACTTCTAGGGTTTTTAAGAATTCATTCTCAGTTCAATATATCATAAGAATCATATCATTTAGTAATCCCATCATGGTGCACAAGGGTTCATTAGGGTTATTCACACACATGGAAATCCTAGTTTCCATTTTCACATATTCCATTCATCAATTTAACTCATTTAGTTCCATCCCTCAACACAAACCCAAACAAGGAATATCTCCACCTCATACTAATCCTTATGTATATATCATATTCTATTTTAGTAAGATTTTACAATACACTTCTATAATTCATTCTACTAAAATTCAAATATGATTCCAAACATGTCGATTCAATTCCCAAACATATCCGGCATTGGGCTGATTTTTAGGCAATATTCACATCAAACAACATAATCCTCTATCTATATAATCTTCCATGGAATGTCAATCAATATATCAACAACTCAGGAAGTTCAATCCAATGACAAATAATCAAAATTAGTAGAACCCTAATATATTTCCAAATCAATACCGAATCACATACAAATACATGCAAGGTTTCTGATTATTTTAGCCAGATAGAATTACGCTTTTAGCATGAATACAAACTTAAGATGGAGATAAAAACTCACCAAATGTGAAAAGCACCTAAAAAATATAGGCCGGACTCTGAATTTCTTGAAATCCACCAATGTTCTAGCTATTGAATCATTTCCTCCCCCTCACAACTCAGAAACCCTTAAAATGGTGAATAGGAGAGAAAAAGTGCGAAAATAGGAGATTTGATATCATTTCAAACCAAATTAGAGGAGGGACAAAATATTGACATGTGAGAGAAGATTGACCATGAAAAAATACGCAAAGAAGTTAAACTTACTTGATTTCATCATATCTCAGATGGTGAAACCCTAGGTCGACATCTGCACCTCTTTCTCCTCTAAACACCCTAACTCACCTCTCTCTCTAGGATTTCATTTCTCTAGAATGAATCACGAAATATGAGAGAACCTTGGGTTCTAGGTTAGTCATATAGTTCATTTAATGTGCTTGGGTTAATTGCAAATTGACCCAACTTTACACTTTCTTTTATTTCAACAGATTTTTCTTTCGTAAAGCATTGACTAAAAATCATTGATTAAATAGGTCAAACATACTCTAAAAATTATGATAAATTAGCGTGTTGTCTGAAACAATATTTTAGAGTTTTAATGAAAATTTCAGATCTATAAGGGTTACCAATAAATAAATAAAATCAAATAATAGACTAATATATTACAGTCTGAATACATGGTTGGCTGAGTTTAACCTGTGGAAACTTGACCGACACCCCTCTCTGGACCAGTCTAATGTCATCCAAAAATTATGACAATTTAAAAAATGTCTAAGATGGACGTTACAAACTATTGTAGAAATTTCATATCAATTGAATATACCAATAAACAGATAAATTTAAAATATCGAACTACTATAGTTCATCCTGAATGCATGGTCGGTTGAGTTTGTCTTGGGGAAACTCGACCTACAAACAGGCCATTAAAATTTTCAAATTTTTTTATATTTTGTAAGAACACTAATAGTTGAGTTACCCAAATCATATCCAAATTTAAACTAACTAAGAGTTATATATAAATTACTAAAAATCATTTAATATACCATTATATTTATTAAATTTTGTATTCATATGCTACCAAAATCCTAATTTTGGCCAATTAGGGTTTTCACTTCTCAAATCCTATTATGTGAATCAAAGTATGAATAAAGCTTCTCATTAGATTTATAACATCATAATGAAACTACCATCATCAATCAAAATTTAAACAATGATCAATATAGTTAAGCATACAATCATCCAAGTTAATCCTAATTAGATGGTTAATCTGAAAGTGGGTCATTACAACAATTGTCACCACTATCACCAGACACTGGAAGAGGAATTGTTTTGTCTATCAAGAGGAACTGAGAAAGAAGAAGGAGGGGATAGATATATTCACACAAGGTATATACGTTATTGAGATAAATATGTCTACTTCATCTTGGGTACTAGATACTTGATGTGGACCTCACATATGTTCAAATATGCATGATCTAAAAAGAAGTAAGCCTTTAAGAAAGGTTAAGGCCAAACTGTGCCTCACAAACAAATCAAGAGTTGTTTCCACTACAGCTGGAACCTATGATTTATCTCTACCCACTGGGCTTGTAGTACAGTTTGAGAATTGTTATTTTGTACCTACCATTAATAGAAACATTATATTTGTATCTTATAGGGACTAGAATGGATTTGAATTTCACATGAAGAATGGTCAATGTTATATTTCAAAAGATGAGATATTTTTTGGCAGTGCCCTAATGTCCTATGGTCTTTATTAGATCTAGAGACAAACGTTTATAATGTAAATACCAAAAGATTAAACTTGATAACTCAAACAAAACATACCTCTGGCATTGTTGTCTAGGGTACATCAATGAGAAATGCATTTCTAGACTCCATAAATATGAATATATAGACTCTTTTGATTTCAAATCAACGCATACATGTGAGTCTTGTTTTTTGGATTAGATGACAAAGATTCCCTTCACGGTAATAATGAGAGGGCAAGTGATCTATTAGGACTCATACATACTGATGTGTGTGGCCCTTTTAGAATAAATTCTAGAGGTGATTATGAGTACTCATTACCTTTATTGACGATCTTAGTAGGTATGGTTATATTTACTTGATAAAAAATAAATTAGAAACCCTTGGAAATTTCAAGAATTTCATGATTGATTATAGAACCAACTTGGTAAAAGTATTAAGGCACTTCATTTTGATTGAGGTGGAAAATGCGAAAGACAAGAGTTTGAGGACCTTCTACGAGACTGTGGTATCGCATCACAATGAACTCCACATGGAACACCACAACATAACATGTGTTAGAAAGAAGGAATCGAACATTGCTAGATATGGTGCAATCAATGATGAGTTTTGTTGATCTTCCAAATTTCTTTTAAGGTTATGGTCTAGAAACCGCAATGTTTACACTAAATTGTTTACCATATAAATCGGTTCAAATGATACCATATGATACATGGTAAGGGAAGTGTCCCAATGTGTCTTATATGAAGATTTGGGAATGTGAAGCTTATATGATAAAGAAGTTTTCCAAAAAGCGTGGACCCAAATGGGATAAGTGTTATTTTGTGAGATATACTAGGGAAAACAAATGATACTACTTGTATACTACATCTAACAACAAAGTGTTTGTTGTCAGTGATGTTGTATTTCTAGAAAAGGAATTCATTTACAAAGGAATTAGTGGGAGGAAAGTAGAACTCAAAGAGGTTTTAGACCAACAAGAAAACATTGAATCTATAGAGGTACAATAGGAACATAGAGAGTCACAAACCATTGTGGAATCTTGAATTCCTCATATAACACAAAAACCTAACATATATAGTAGGAAACACCTTAAGCCAGAAAAATTTAGTTGTCTTGTAACTCAAGAAGGTGATGAGTCGGACATTGCGGATGGGACAACAACCTACCTAGAAGATGTTAAGGGACTAGAATCTAAGAACTGGCTTGAGGCCATGATATCTGAGATGGAATCCATGTACACCAACAAGGTATGGACCTTGGTGGATCCACCTGAAGGGGTAAAACTGATAGGGTGCAAGTGGGTCTTTGAGAAGAAGACTGGCATGGATGGTAATGTACAAACTTACAAAGGTTGATTGAGTGCAAATGGTTTTAGATAAGTACAAGGTGTTGACTATCATGAAACCTTTTCTCCAGTTGCCATGGTTAAGTCCATCAGGATTATGCTTTCCATTACAGCTTATTATGACTATGTGATATGGCAGATGGATGTTAAAACTACATTCCTTAACATGAATCTACTTGAGGATGTACATATGACACAATTCAAGGGTTTTATAAATCCAAAGAATGCAAATAAAGTTTGTAAGCTATAAAGGTCAATCTATAGATTGAAGCAATCATTCAGAGTTGGAATCTTCGATTTGACGAAATAATCAAAGAGTTTGGCTTTATGGAAAATGAAGATGAACCATGTGTTTACAAGAAGATTAGTGGGAGCATGATTGTATTCCTCATATTGTATGTAAATGACATACTATTCATGGGGAATGACATCCCTACTTTATAGATGGTAAAGATGTAGATATGAAATACATTCTCTATGAAGGACTTATGTGAAGTATCTATACATTAGAAATCAAGATCTATAGAGATAGATCTAGAAGGCTACTTGGCCCAAGACAAAGCACATACATTTACAAAGTGTTGAAAAGGTTCAACATGGAGAACTCAAAGATAGAAAACTAAACCATGTATCATGGTGTTAGTATCTCTAGATCTCAAGGTCCTAGTTCTTGAGAAGAATGGGAGTGCATGAGTAAGATTTCATATGCATATGTAATTGGATCTATGATGTACACAATGTTATGTACTCACCCTGACGTCTCATATGCCTTGAGTATGACTAGAAGGTATCAGTTAGTTCCCGATGAAAGTCACTGGACTCCCATAAAGAACATCCTCAAGTACTTGATAATTAAGGATCGGTTCTATATCTACGGTGGTGGGAAAGATTTGGTGGTAAAGGGTTACACCGTTGGAAGCCACCAAACTGAGAAAGAGGCCATAGATTGCAATCTGGATTTGTGTTTTGCCTAAATAATAGAGTTGTAAGCTGGAAGAGTTCCAAGAAAGAGACAATGTATCTATCCTCTTTGCCTTTTATACTTCTGTAAATTCTCACAAATTTTACACAAGAAAAGGGTTCATGATTTTGATGGTTTGGGGTTATGTAGACTCTTTTGGGTATAAAGAATAGTGAGAGGAGGTATGAAAGGAAGTGGTTTCTCCTCTATTCCACTTGAGAGATTGTTATTTCTTTGTTGGCAATTACATTGATTGCATGCTTTAATGTGCACTTTGGTATATTTTCTTGGTGGTACAACCCTATTAAATTTGCGAGGCTATGGAAGAAGCGGTAGAGGGGGAAGGGGGTACCACTCCAAACTTGGAGTTTGGCACATTTGTAGATTTTTATTTTGGCAAATGGAGAGGTAAGAAGGTGGTGCAAGAAATATTTAGACTTGTGTAGTTTGTTTTTTGGAATTCAATGCATTGGGAGTAGAATGGAATCAATTCAAGTATTCTCTATAACTTGCAAAAAACAAGAAGCTTTACAAGCTATTTATAAATTTTGAAGTAGGGATACATTGTTTTTGATTCCTATCCATATATTTTGGCTTGCCAACTTTTCTAAAGGTAGTGCTAATAGAGGTCTTAAGAAATAAAATGATTTCTAGCAAGGGCAATGTTGCAAGAAGATTCAAAAATTCAAGGAGGTTTCTTGATTAACATGCATTATTGAACGAATAGATAAAGCCCAAAACTAAGATAAGAAAGAGAAATTTTGAAAATTTAAATATATATAACATAATGCAAAATGCTAGAAAATAAGATAGAGTGGGTGGAATAGGTACGTACCACCCACATTCACCCCAAACTTAATATTTTGTTCATCCCAAATAGAACTTAAATTTAGAATGGAGGAAAAAATTCTTTGAGATCAATAGGTGACCTTGGTATCTAAAAATGTCTAACTAAAAAGGATGGCATCATAGCTGGTGCTTTAAACTGAGGATACCCGATGATTGAATGGTTGTGGAAGCTTAAAGGAGGTGTCAGAATGCTTAAATGATGTTGTTTGTCACCTTGTAGCCCCTCTAGTAGGATCCACATATCTTCCTTCAGTAGTTGAGGAAGTGTTGTTGATGTGTGTGGATGGGGGACATGATAATACTCATTAGTTGTCTTTGGGGTTAATACTTCCCCAACGACCCCAGGTGGATCATCTTCTTTGAATGATAAGGTGGTATAAGATGAATCCTCTCTGTGTAGTGCCAAAAATGCTAGATCAAGTGGTTCTAAAACTAGAAAATAACTAACAATAAATTCTAAGAATTTCTCTAAAATATGCAAATAAAATGGATAAATATGCATTTATCAATGCCACTTGTTGCTTGTGGGACTATAAGATACCTAATTCCAACTTAATACATATCCTACATGGTTAAACATAGAAAGTTGTAGAAATAAAGGTACAAAATAACTAAAACTATAGAATAACTAACAAAATATTTCGAAGAATTGCTCTAAAATATGCAAATAAAATGGATAAATATGCATTTATCAATGCCACTTGTTTCTTGTGGGACTATAAGATACCTAATTACAACTTAATACATATCCTACATGGTTAAACATAGAAAGTTGTAGAAATAAAGGTATATGGGCGCTATAACAAATATTCCACCCAGACAAGGGGCTAAAAAGGGTTATTAGGGACCAAATATCTAGGAAGACAACTGTAGGTCCATAATACAAAATTTCATTAATCCACAAGTGTTGTCCGATCCCTATTTTCCAAGGACAACAAACTCTAATATACCAATTTTCATATAAATACATGGTCATCCTTTGTGGAAAAGTTAGATGTTTTCTTTAAAATGGGTTCAATTTGAGAAACACAAGAAATAATCTAGAGGTTAAAAGGAGGAGAGAAGAACTTACTAATAAGTAAAAGTGAGCTTATTTTAAATCATCTTATAATGGATAACATAATGTTCTAGAAGCTCATATGGACGATGTGGGGCGTGCAAGCATCACAAACACACTTACTGGCGAGTGATTTTTTTCTTGAGCTTGGTGGTGTTTGAGGTGGAACCTATGGTAGGTGCAACTTGTATATTTGTGCCCACAAATTTTAGAAACATGTCCCTTGACTCTTATTCACAAATTTGGTTGTTCATGAGCGAGGCCATGTGTATGTCATCCTCCACCTACATCAGCAACCTGAAATACAACTTCAATTCATCTACGAGCATGTCCCAATACAAATATTGAGGCCACTTGTTGATGCACATGCTTTATTCAGAAACAACAAGGACGCCCTATTTTGTATCATTTAAATATGTACCCGATCATACAAACTCAAATCCAGAAGCGGTGCTCCAAATAAAGCAAGAGTGGCATTCATGGTCGATGTTCTTCCCCGACATGTGGAAAATGAATTACTAGAACATATTATACAAAAGGTACAATGTTGACACCATATTTTTGGTCTACATGAACTAATTGCATCATTTTGGTAGATTTTTTGTTTTTTTTAATTCCTCACTACACTTTGGTTCCAAAATCTGAATTTTATGGCCAATAAAACCTTCAAAAGATTCACACAATCACCAATTTAGATATGTCACCTATTTAAATATGTAGTGAGGTTTTACATGTATATATGATAAATGAACATGGGACCTCATTTTATTTGAAGAAGTTAGAATTGCTTGTATCTATCTGTGACTTGCACGAGAAGGCATATTCACAATGCATGATAACAATCTCAAACTAGTCATACATACTTACATTTTGGTCTGGACATTACAATTACAAGATGAATATAGTCATACGTAGGCAATCAAGCCTACTCATGTCGTTGTTTGTGTCACATCAATTTTGTCCCAGCATTCCATGAAAAGGATTGGTTGAACCTAAACCAATGATTAAAACCCACATAATAGATCTGGTCTCAATTCCATATATATTATGCCTTTTGCATGCTAGGGTTCTCATTTTTCAAAAGCTTGTACTTAATTACACTTTAGGAGACTTGGATTAATGCAAATATAACCAAACTTTCACTTAGTTTTTCTACTTATGAACCCATGGAACATGTCATGATAGACCTTGTGTACCCTATATACAAAGTGTTGGATGAAACCCACTTATTTGGAGGCACCAAAAGTTGGATGCTATATTTAGCATTGACAATAAAGAGCGATGAAAAAAAGTTACTGAATCTAGATTTAGTAAAGTTTATACAACACACACATTAGTGGTGTGAGAATTCATCATATAATAGAAGTCTATTTTTGGAATGTAACTACCCATAAATTGTTGAGATAGACAAAGGATCAATATAACAATCATAAGTGTCGATTGAGAGTAGTAAGTTTCTTCTTATTATTTCGTGTGATCCTCTAGAATTGATGTAGAGATGTTTATCTCTTGAGTGAAGTTTTTTTATTGTGTGGTCCTATCTTCTCCACATATATAAGGGAAACATATTGATTTTTGCAACAAGTAGTATGAGAGCCTTGTTTGGTAGAGTTAATATTGAAGAAAATGGAAAAGACATTTACTTTCACAAGAATGGTGAAGTTGATGTCAACCAACTACTCAATTTGGAAGCCTCACATGGAATATATTCTCTATTGAAAATGTCTATATCTACCCATCGAGATGGAAAGCAAGCCCAAAAGCAAGACCAATGATTCTTGGAAGCTTACAAATTGAAAACTTGTTGGTTTAATTGGACAATGTATTGATCAGTCAATTTTTCGTCATGTGGCAACTGACACCAATTCATATTCTCTTTAGAAAAATCTAGAATCAATGTATCGAAGAAAGAATGCTTTAAATAAAGACACTCTGATGAGATGGCAGGTTTGACTTGAGTACATAGAAGGCAAAAATATGACAAAGCACTTAAATGAGTTTTAAGGTCTTATTAACCAATTGTACTATTTTAGTATGACATTTGAAGACTAGGTCCAAGCCTTGCTTCTTCTCATCTCATTACCTGATAGTTGGGAAACTCCAGTGGTCTCATTAAGAAACTCAGTGCCAGAAGGTGATCTCACCTTCAATATGGTGAAAGATTGCTTATTTAATGAGGAGGCAAGAAGAAAGGAATTTGCTTATACTAGCCACATAGAAGCAAATGTGGTAGAAACTAAGTGGAGATCAAGGCATAGAGGTTCTCAAAACATAGAGAAGTTTAGAGGAAGATCAAAATTGTGAAAGGGTAGTACTTGCTATTATTGCCACAAGCTCGAGAATAAGAAAAATGAATGTTGGATACTAAATCGTGCGATGAAGATAAAAAATGACAAAGATGATGACAAAGAATATAGAAGAACTGTCATAGTAGCAACAACAGTGATGACATAGTCATTACTGGTGGTGATGATTGCTATAATCTCACCAGCAATGATTGTAAATGGGTATTGATACAGGTGCATCATATCACATAACTTCACATAGAGATTACTTCTCTTCCTATATAACTGGATATCTTGGTTATGTAAGGATGGGAAAAGATGATTCCTCCAAGAATTCTGGTATTGGATATGGATTGTTGGAAACTAACACTAGGTGTATGTTGATACTCAAGAATGTTAGGAATGTTCCAGACATTTGTTTTAATTTGATGTCTGTTGGAATTCAAGATGATGACAATTTTAACTTTTTAATGGTGGGGATTGGCATCTCTCAAAAAGCTCCTTGATTATGGATAAAGGAAAGAAGGAGAGCACACTATTTGTGACACGAGCAAAGGTAATTCATGGAGAAGCAAATACAACTAAAGATGATACCTCCATTGACTTATAACATAAGAGGATTGGTCATATGAGTGAGAAAGGACTTCAGGTTCCTGCTCGTAAGAATATTCTTCCTGAGATAGGAGGATCATCACTAAAGGGTTGTGTTGATTGTTTGGATGGTAAGCAACATCGAGTATCATTTTGGAGGACCCCTCCAACAAGATATGGTCATGTACGAGACTTGGTACATATAATTGTTTGCTCTATGACATAATGATCTCTTGGTGGTGCTCAATATTTTGTAAGAATTTTTTATGATCACTAAAGAAGAGTATGTGCTATTTCATTATCTATCAAGGATAGAGGGCTAGATTCTTTCAAAGTATTTTATGTCAAAGTCGATAGAGAAATTGGTATGCAATTAAAATGCGGCAAAGCAGACAATGGTGGTGAAATAGAGGTCCATTTGGAAGACTTGAAAAGATAGTTCTTAAGACATCACAATAGAATGGTGTGGCTGAGAGAATGAATAGGATCACTGGAGAAAGGATAAGGTCAGTGCTCTCTCATGCAAAATTGCTAAAATCCTTTTGAAAGGAGGCAATGAAAACTACAATATACTTTATCAATCTTTCTCTTACAGTTCCTTAGGATGGTGATATCCTAGAGAGAGTTTGGACAAGAAAAGATGTATCTTACAACCATTTGAGGGTATTCAGGTGTAAAACTTTTGTACACATCTTGAAATATGAAAGATTGAAGCTTTACAGTAAAACCAAGCAGTGAGTCTTTCATGGTTATAGGGAGGAAGAATTGGAATATAGACTGTGGGATTTGAATAACAAGAAGATTATTTGAAGTAGAGATATTGTATTCATTGAAGATGAAAACAATGAAGACACATCAAAGTTAAAGATAGTTTCTCCAAGAAGAGAATATCAAATGATATGGCAGCATGGGGGAAGAGTGAAAAATGTTGAAATCAAGTATATGGCGATCATCATACTTTGGAGGAAGTACATGAGTTGATCACCATAATTATCAAGAAGGTCATCTTGAAGACAACAACCAAGGTGATGATACTATGAACATTAAAGCCAAGAGGCACACGGTCCAAAAACAACATTCAGAACGTCAACCCGAGAGAGGAAGCCATCAAAGAGATATACAGATGACAAATTGAAATTATTTCTTGCTGATAGAGGAGAACCTAAGACCTTTGAAGATGTTTTTTAATATATCAATCATAAAGAATGGATAGAAACCATACAAGATGAGATCAAATCCTTGCATGAGAAGCAAACTTATGATTGATAGAATTACCAAAAGGAAGAAGAGCACTCAAGAATAAGTGGGTGTTTAGATTGAAGAACAATGAAGCCAACTTACAACTGAGGTACAAAGCAAGGCTGGTTGTAAAGGGATTCATTCCAAAGAAGGGTATTAATTTTGAATAAATCTTTTCACCTATGGTAAAATTGTCTTCTATCGGAGTTGTTCTTGTCTTAGCAACATCCGTGGATTTGGAAATAGAGCAACCTGATATAAAAAACAACCTTTCTACACCGTGATTTAGAAGAAGAGATTCATATGGAGCAACCTGAAGGATTTCGGGTTTAGGGAAAGGAGCAATTGTTGTATCATTTGAAAAAGAGACTTTGTGGTCTAAAGCAGGATCCACGACAATGGTATCCAAAGTTTGAATCCTTTATAAAGAACAATGAATATATAAAGACAACATCAAACCATTGCATGTTTATCAAAAGATTTGCATCAAGATACTTCATTGTTCTCCTTCTCTATATAGATGATATGAATATCATTGGTCGTGATAACATGAAGATCAAAACTTGAAAAGAGAAATGAGTAAGTTCTTTTCAATAAAGACTTGGGACCAACAAACCATATACTTGGTATGAAAAACTATCATGATATAAAAGTCAAGAAACTTTGGCTATCACAAGGAAGGTATATTGGAAAGATATTTGAGAAGTTCAACATGCATAAAGAAAAATTGGTTGCCTATACACTTGTATGGACTTCAAGTTGAGTTCTCAAAAATGTCCAACAAGGCAGAGTGAAAGAGATGTAATCAAGAAAGTTCCTAATGCATCTACAGTTGGTAGTTTAATGTATGCTATGGTATGCACGAGACCAAATATAGCATACATTGTAGGTGTTGTTAGTCGATTTCTCTCAAATCTAGGGAAAGAACGGTGGCATACAACTCATACAAACATAATTAACTAATGCGGAAGCGTTCACTAAGAAACGGATTATCAAAAATCACTAAAAATTAAAACCTTTTTATCAAGAGATCCATCAAAGGAAAACTTTCTCACGTAGAACAAGAGTAACATATTTACATTCTATTTTTCAAAAGTACATAACTTGTATCATCTCTTCCTGTGAATTACAAGCATTAATTATCCTGTCAAGCTAAACACAGGTAGTATAAAATCTCGAGGCACTGAGCCAAAAATCTCGAAAGCACTAACTACTACTCTGAGGACCTGAGAGTACAAAGACGACATATATGACTCTATCTACATCTATACAAGGCATAACATCCAGTGTCTCTACCTAAGACTTCACTGCTGTCCTTCTCCTACTGAAGGATTCCTGTCTCCTCGTCTGCGTCCACCTAAAAAATGTAATTCCCACGGGGGTGAGACAATTGTAAATTGCCCCAGCGAGAGATATAACTCTCCCCCAGTAACATTATTATTGTAGCTTAAGAAGGCAAATATGCACAGAGGAATCATATTTGATTGACAACAGCTAATTCAATATCTATCATATTGCAATATCTAACAAATTAGAATATTATTCTTATCTAAAACGTTGCAGCTATAACTTGAAAGAACCACATGCCATTTATTCATTATGGAATATGAAGAACATGTATAACATTTACTCACTACAACATCAATACCACAACATTAACTATCTTCAGGCTTATTTCATATATATACTACCTGGCATTGTCATTCTGGAGTCATGGCATGTAGCCATACTCTTTTCACAAAGTGTTGGGATCTTAATCCCTCAACTCACCAAGTACATTTCCTCTTCTTAACAAGTTCATCATATTGATTATAACATCTAGGTATTTTGGACCCATAACTCACCATAGGATACTTATTACCACTTGTTAGGTAACTTTTTACCTTCAGATCATCTAACCAAAGACATCATAATTCATGCTATACAATGTATTTTACATAGTACACAAAGCTCATTTATTCTTGCTACACAAAGCATATGAAGGCTTATAAAGCCTATAAAACATTCTCAATAAACAAGCATCATAGCCCATACCTGGCTATGCTTCCCATCTCATCATCCCTGCATGATTAGTATTCATGGTAACAATTATAATGCTTTCATATAAGTATCATACAACACTAAGTAGTATCATCCCTTTTTAGGGTTCATGATTTCTCTTTCACATCAGTACCCTTCATTAGGGTTTTCCACAAATAAACAATAACCACTTGGGTTCTTAAGATCGTATCATTAATGATCAACCCTATTCCATTTCTTCTCAAAGCTAGAAACCAAAAACAGATATCATAAGTATTCAAACATACTTATATATCATCATCATTCATCATTGAATGTAATATCAACACAAAGTATGAGTTTCTTTCTCATCTTTATCAGTCTATGATTGAATCATAGTATATTAATTTGGATTAACCTTTTCATAAGGCATGTTGGCCTACAACCATCAAGGTGTATTATATCTCAATGTAACAATTGACATGACACATTTCATGTGTCATCCATTCCAATTATAATGAACTTAGAACACATCATGGTATATCAGAATTGGGGTGTTGGATGTGATATCTATCATACCTTGATGTATCACTTCCCCCAACACCTTCATCATACCTGAGTTATTCACTTAGCTTGTTTTAGGGTATCACTCATCCTAATACTTATGCACTAGATCATCACATTCATTATGCTATGTATTGGTCATGATTCATCTATTTTAGAAAACACAACCATTGCCAAAGATATGGACTCATCCTTGAGTCATGGACTATTAATGTAAGGATATCCATAATCAACCCCTTTAGGTATTTTATTTGTCAATACATTAATCATTACTTAATTAATAGTAATAAGATTTCCATCATAATAATTGAGGTTCACTTAGCATCTCATAAACATATATAAATTTCACTTAGGATCACTCTTTACTAGGGTTCCACATAACATCCTTCTATATCAGGGTTTCATCTAGTATTATGTGCAATTAAGATTTCACAACACATCACCCAGTGTTAAGGCTTCACATTAGTATTAATGGCACTACCCTATATTAGGGTTTCATATAACTTTATCCCATTTTAGGTAATTAGGTTTTACCATTCACATCCAAGTGGGGTTTCTCTTTCCTCATACCCAAATTAGAGTTAGGATATACAATTCCCATTAAATTAAGGTTTCTTGCATTGTGACACTAAGTTAGGGTTACATCATCACCCTAGATTATGGTTTCACTGAGCTTTGCCCTTAAATTAAGGTTTCACATAACCTTGCTCTAATTTAGGATCAAGGTACATCAATCTTTTCAATGAATTCATGATCTCATATTATGAATCAAACTCTGATTACACATTTATTCACAATGAGAGGATTAGGGATTATTAAGTAAGCAATCATCTCTCCCATTTGCTCTCCCTGTCATCCTCACTAGGATGTTAACTATTCCAAGATTAATCTAGGTCAACTCTTTACTTGAGTACACAAAGCTAGGGTTAACCTTTATAATCATCATGGGTCTACATCATTAATAATCACATAGCTAATTGACCTTTGATCATATTAGATGTCAAAATGGTCTAATCAATTAAACCATCAATTATATAAGGAATTCAAAAGAATTGACCAATTAAACTTTCAATTTCACAAAGTGATCAATTGAATTAACCATTGAAATCTTCGATTGCTTTAAGTATCCAAATGGGTTCACCATATTGGACCTTCAATTACATGAGGTACTCAAATGGGTTAACCATGTTGATCTTCACAAAGTTAATTACTTAGACCCTCAATGATCTTGGTTCTCATACATCAATTGGTTGAAAACCATTTTAACAAGTTATACTTGAAACCAATTGGACAAGGTAGGTATTGAAAACCATTTGCACTTTGGGTCTCCAAACAGTTTGAGATCGTTTGGTCCTAAACGGTCTTGAGATCGTTTGGTCCCAAACGGTCTTGAGATCATTTGGTCCCAAATGGTCTTGAGATCGTTTGGAATCAAACGGTCTTGAGACCATTTGGACCCAAACGGTCTTGAGAACGTTTGGTCCAAACCTTCTCAAAACCGCATGGACCAAAAAGGCACTTCAACACTCAATCGACTCAATGTTTCAATCCATGAACCAATTATAAATTGAACCGCTAAAGCATTCATCAATTGGACCACTGAATCACCATTCAATTAGACCTTCAATTTAGGGTTTTTAACCCAATTGAACTAGGTTTGATAATCAAGAAACCATCACTTAGGGTTTGAAATCGAGGATCCATCAATGGTTGACATTGTGGAACCAAATCAATTGAAATCAATAAACTATCATCATCACATGATATGACCTGACCTCAAACGGTCTTGGATGACCACCAAACGGTCTTGAGACCATTTGGTTGATCTCCAAATGGTCTTGAGACCGTTTTCCCATTCCATCATCAAAATCCATGACATTCAATTAGGGTTTTGGACCATTGGATTGATTATCAAATCAGCACTTAGTTGCAATTCCATTTGGTATCATTGGACCTTAAAACACTTAGCCATACTTAACCCTAGACTTCCAAACGGTCTTGGGTGACCCGCAAATGGTCTTGAGACCATTTGGGTGACCCCCAAACAGTTTTGAAACCGTTTGGGTCAATCAACCCAAAACATCATCTCAATCAAATCAACACTTAGCCGATTAGGGTTTGCAATTAAGGAATCATACACAATTGAAACCTTCAAGATCAACCAATTGAAACCATTGGATCAAGATCCAAGTACCACAGCATATATCTTAAAATGGTAAACCATCTCAAATGGTCAACCATTCCAAACGGTTTGGAACCCAAACCACCAAACGGTTTGCAAACTGTTTGGTCACCAAAAGGTTTGGTGAAACCGTTTGGACTCAAACATTGAAACCGTTTGCCCTAGATATTTGGGGAGGTGTGTGCTTATGATGATGTCATCATCATCAAGCTCCAAACTCATGAAATCTTCTATGATTTACATGGAGATTGCATCAATCAACCAAACTAACTTTCGGAAATGTAGAAATGATCACCAATTGATAAGGAATTGATTGCAATAATAAAATTAAGGGTTCAAGTTATAAAACCCGCCTCCAATTGAGCTCCAAAGCTCCAAGATCACGGCAACAATGGTGAATTAAGCTCTTGCAACTCCCCCTAGGATCGTCCTCAAGCTTTTGGTTGAAAAGATTGGCTAGGGTTGAAGAGGAGATCGAAATAAGAAGAAATCAATGATTTATTTTCGATTTCCACCATGGAATCAAGGAGAAAGGAGGTCAAGAACCTTACCAACAGGTAGGGAGTCGTCCTCCTGGTTCTCCCAAGCTCCTTGGTCGTTTTCCAAGCAAATGCAAGAAGTGAAAACGAAAAAGCCTTTCATTTGACTTGTAAAGGGTCTTTTTATAAGAAACTCAAGGAGAGAGAAAGTGCCTTATAAAAATTCATTTAATCCCAAAAATGGTACCACCTCTTCCCCCTCAACTCCTTGGACATGAAGACATATTTTTTTGCCTATTATTCCTATCAATTATCCATGATTTAAAGAAAAGAAAATTAAGCACCTTAAATCATATTATACTAATATCGTTATGTGAGTTGATATTTCTTTTTCTTATAATAATGGTGAGTGGGATTTCACCTCCTTAGGATATGCTCGTGACTTTGCAAGGCTTTAAGCTCATCCATACACATCTGAATCCAACAATTTTAATTTTTTTTGAAGGCCCTTTAATTAATACATTCATTTTTGCCCAAAATAAGTTTAGGGTTTCAATTAGGATTAAATCTTGATTATTTTAATATCAAGATTCTCTCTCCTCCAACTTAATTCAAATGAGGCGCCCTTCTCATTTTCTTTGCTCTACATGATTCCAAGAAACATTAGGGACCTTATTGAAGTGGTAATTTGCATGTTGAACCCTAGGTTTTGGGTAAATTGCACATTACACCAAAACTAGGTTTTAATACACAAGGATTGCTTTACAAGCTTAATCTTGGTGCCCAAGCTTGTAAAAACCATACCACTACATCATATTCATTCTTATGATGTCTCAAAATCAGAGGGACATTTATCATTTGCAATTTGCAAGTTAACCCCTCAACTTGGGTAATTTGCATTTTAGTCCAAAATAAGCAAACCTTGCTTCAACATTGTTCAAATAGGACCAAAATTGAAACATAAGTTTCTCATGATCCCTAATTACTTATCCAAAGATAAGATTAAGAATCTACTCAACCTTATTAGGCAAAACATCTAGGGTTAGAATATAACCCAGGTCAGGGATGTTACAAATTATCCACCCCTTATAAGGATTTTGTCCTCGAAATCCCAAGAAAAGGAGGGACAGATTATTCATTAATCATGCCCTCAAGTGTCCACATATCATATTAATGTTATGGAGATACCACAGATCTATAATTCGCACAAAGTTCCTTTCATTAATTCCACCTTATCACTGTTTATGTTTATGTAGAGCATAAACCCTTAACATATGATGTCCATATTATTGAAAGGAAGAAGCATAAAAGAACGTTCTTCTATCATCACCCAAGAATATTTACCAAAAGAGAAACATACATATATGTAACACAGATAATTCACTCAACAATCCTTTATTTGTTTTGGAAAAAGATTCACTAAGCAAGTTCACTGAGTAGGTTCACTGAGAATATTGTTTTGAAAATATTCACTGAGCAGATTCACTGAGTATGTTCACTAAGTATATTGTTTTAAAAGTATTCACTGAGGAAGTTCATTGAGTATGTTCACTGAGTATGTTGTTTGAAAGTATTCACTGATGAAGTTCACTGAGTATGTTCACTGAGTATGTTGTTTGAAAGTATTCACTGAGGAAGTTCACTGAGTATGTTCACTAAGTATGTTGTTTTGAAAGTATTCACTGAGGAAGTTCACTAAGTATGTTCACTAAGTATGTTGTTTTGAAAGTATTCACTGAGGAAGTTCATTGAGTATGTTCACTAAGTATGTTGTTTTGAAAATATTCACTGAGGAAGTTCACTGAGGAAGTTCACTGAGTATATTCACTAAGTATGTTGTTTTGAAAGTATTCACTGAGGAAGTTCACTGAGTATGTTCATTGAGTATGTTGTTTGAAAGTATTCACCGAGGAAGTTCACTGAGTATGTTCACTAAGTATGCTGTTTTGAAAGTATTCACTGAGGAAGTTCACTAAGTATGTTCACTAAGTATGTTGTTTTGAAAGTATTCACTGAGGAAGTTCACTGAGTATGTTCACTAAGTATTTTGTTTTGGAAAAATTCACTGAGTATATTCACTAAGTAGTTTATTTGGAAAATTTCACTTAGCTCTTCTTATTTAATTATTATACTCTCTAGATTGCTTCAGAATGACTACTTGATCAGAATAATAAAAAAGATAACAATCTAAGAGTTTCATACTTGCCTTATCCACAATAATCATATACCTGGTTAGGGTATACAAGTATTGAGATTAGGTAGTATGCACTTTATTTACTATCATATTCCTCACTTTTCATATAATTATACACACATGATTTTTCATTCTTGAATTTTCTTCAGGCATCACTTCTATATCTCATCTTTCAACACACATATAAGGGAAATTATAAAGCATTTTAAGGAACACTGAGTAAAATTTAAATTCTCATGTTCCTTGTATCCTTATAGGACTAGTCAAAGGAAGTTCAAAAACAACTACTTTCATATCTTTAACACATAGAATTATGAAATGAAGTATCACAATGAATATATTTCATTTGACTATTACCCCTCATGGTTATCTACCACTTTAGGTTGACTCAACACATAGTGTCTAGTTATTTCATGTTGCTGCTTTTGCCTTTACTTAGTGGCTACTGCCCTGGTGCACTAGGCATTTATTGCACTGGTGACACCAAAAACTTTGGCTTTTCAGAATATCTAGGCAAATGTCTCTAAAATCATAGAGACCTTACCTTAATTCATAGCTTATTGCCCCTCCTTGGGCACTACCATCACAGATGTATTGTTTGTCCAGACTTATGGCAGAGTCTACTTTCTTGCCATATATTAATCTTTCCCACATTTCCACTATTCTAACATGACCATGTCACTCAGGAATCCTTTCAAAGTCTAAAGTTTCCACATTAAGGACTGGTAACCTAGATTGTAATACTAGTATCCAGTCTTCTATAAGCATCACCATTATCCTAATATGCCCTTCAAGAGCATAACATAGGATTCTTTATCCTGATCAGGTCAATATGGGAATCCCCAGACACTTGTTCTTCTCTTGCCTGGTCCCATGCACCCTCTCCTGGTGCAACAACATTGCCCTTAGCAATGTGTTCCTCGTGTTCTCCGGTCATTTTCAAGTTCTTCTTCTCCTATGTGAGCAGAAGATACTATCAGATAAACAGGAAGACACTTAGAACAAACTCTACAACCTTAGTCCTATGTCTCTATAGACTCAGTGAACCTAGAGCTCTGATACCACTTAATTGTGGCATACAACTCATAAAAACATAATTAACTAATGCGGAAGCGTTCACTAAGTAGCGGATTACCAAAAATTTAAAAATTAAAACCTTTTTATCAAGAGATCCATCAAAGGAAAACTTTCTCACATAGAACAAGAGTAACATATTTACATTCTGTTTTTCAAAAGTACATAACTTGTATCATCTCTTCCTATGAATTACAAACATTAATTATCCTATCAAGCTAAACATAGGTAGTATAAAATCTCGAGGCACTGAGCCAAAAATCTTAAAAGTACTAACTACTACTCCGAGGACCTGAGAGTATAGAGACGACACATATGACTCTATCTACATCTATACAAGGCATAACAGCCAGTGTCTCCACCTGAGACTTCACTGCTCTCCCTACTGTTGTTGCTGATGTCCTTCTCCTACTGAAGGATTCATGTCTCCTCATCCGCGTCCACCTAAAAAATGTAACTCCCACGGGGGTGAGACAATTGTAAATTGGCCCAGCGAGAGATATAACTCTCCACCAGTAACATTATTATTGCAGCTTAAGAAGACAAATATGCACAGAGGAATCATATTTGATTGACAACAGCTAATTCAATATCTAACAGATTGCAATATCTAACAGATTAGAATATTATTCTTATCTAAAACGTTGCAGCTATAACTTGAAAGAACCACATGTCATTTATTCATTAAGGAATATGAAGAACATGTATAACATTTATTCACTACAACATCAATACCACAAAATTAACTATCTTCAGGCTTAGATCATATATCTACTACCTGGCATTGTCATTCTGGAGTCATGGCATGCAACCATACTCTTTTCACAAAGTGTTGGGATCTTAATCCCTCAACTCACCAAGTACATTTCCTCTTCTTAACAAGTTCATCATCATGATTATAACATCTGGGTATTTTGGACCCATAACTCACCATAGGATACTTATTACCACTTGTTAGGTAACTTTTTTACCTTCAGATCATCTGACCAAAGACATCATAATTCATGCTATACAATGTATTTTACATAGTACACAAAGCTCATTGATTCTTGCTACACAAAGCATATGAAAGCTTATAAAGCCTATAAAACATTCTCAATAAACAAGCATCATAGCCCATACCTGGCTATGCTTCCCATCTCATCATCCCTGCATGATTAGTATTCATGGTATCAATTATAATGCTTTCATATCAGTATCATACAACACTAATTAGTATCATCCCTTTTTAGGGTTCATGATTTCTCTTTCACATCATTACACTTCATTAGGGTTTTCCATAAATAAACAATAACCACTTGGGTTCTTAAGATCATATCATTAATGATCAGCCCTATTCCATTGCTTCTCAAAGCTAGAAACAAAAATCAGATATCATAAGTATTCAAACATACTTATATATTCTCATCATTCATCATTGAATGTAATATCAACACAAAGTATGAGTTTCTTTCTCATCTTTATCAGTCTATGATTGAATCATAGTATATTAATTTGGATTGACCTTTTCATAAGGCATGTTGGCCTACAACCATCAAGGTGTATTATATCTCAATGTAACAATTGACATGACACATTTCATGTATCATCCATTCCAATTATAATGAACTTAGAACACATCATGGTATATCAGAATTGGGGTGTTGGATGTGATATCTATCATACCTCGATGTATAACTTCCCTCAACACCTTCATCATACCTGAGTTATTCACTTAGCTTGTATTAGGGTATCACTCATCCTAATACTTATGTACTAGATCATCACAGTCATTATGCTATGTATTGGTCATGATTCATCTATTTTAGAAAACACAACCATTGCCAAAGATATGGACTCACCCTTGAGTCAAGGACTATTAATGTAAGGATATCCATAATCAACCCCTTTAGGTATTTTATTTGTCAATACATTAATCATTACTTCATTAATAGGAATAAGATTTCCATCATAATAATTGAGGTTCACTTAGCATCTCATAAACATATATAGATTTCACTTAGGATCACTCTTTACTAGGGTTCCACATAACATCCTTCTATACCAGGGTTTCATCTAGTATTATGTGAAATTAAGATTTCACAACACATCACCCAGTGTTAAGGCTTCACATTAGTATTAATGGCACTATCCTATATTAGGGTTTCATATAACTTTATCCCATTTTAGGGAATTAGGGTTTACCATTCACATCCAAGTGGGGTTTCTCTTTACTCATACCCAAATTAGGGTTAGGATATACAATTCCCATTAAATTAAGGTTTCTTGCATTGTGACACTAAGTTAGGGTTACATCATCACCATAGATTATGGTTTCAGTGAGCTTTGCCCTTAAATTAAGGTTTCACATAACCTTGCTCTAATTTAGGATCAAGGTACATCAATCTTTTCAATGAAGATTTCATGATCTCATATTATGAATCAAACCCTGATTACACATTTATTCACAATGAGAGGATTATGGCTTATTAAGTAAGAAATCATCTCTCCCATTCAATCTCCCTCTCATCCTCACTAGGATGTCAACTATTCCAAGATTAATCTAGGTCAACTCTTTACTTGAGTACACAAAGCTAGGGTTAACCTTTATAATCATCATGGGTCTACATCATTAATAAATCACATAGCTAATTGACCTTTGATCATATTAGATGTACAAATGGTCTAATCAATTAAACCATCAATTATATAAGGAATTCAAAAGAATTGACCAATTAAACTTTTAATTTCACAAAGTGATCAATTGAATTAACCATTGAAATCTTCGATTGCATTAAGTGTCCAAATGGGTTCACCATATTGAACCTTCAATTACATGAGGTACTCAAATTGGTTAACCATGTTGATCTTCACAAAGTTAATTACTTAGACCCTCAATGATCTTAGTTATCATACATCAATTGGTTGAAAACCATTTGAACAAGTTATACTTGAAACCAATTGGACAAGGTAGGTATTGAAAACCGTTTGCACTTTGGATCTCCAAACGGTTTGTGATTGTTTGGTCCCAAATGGTCTTGAGACCGTTTGGACCCAAATGGTCTTGAGACCGTTTGGACCCAAACTGTCTTGAGACCGTTTGGTCCAAACCTTCTCAAAACCGCATGGACCAAAAAGGCACTTCAACACTCAATCGACTCAATGTTTCAATCCATGAACCAATTATAAATTGAACCACTAAAGCATTCATCAATTGGACCACTGAATCACCATTCAATTAGACCTTCAATTTAGGGTTTCGAACCCAATTGAACTAGGTTTGATAATCAAGAAACCATCACTTAGGGTTTGAAATCGAGGATCCATCAATGGTTGACATAGTGGAACCAAATCAATTGAAATCAATAAACTATCATCATCACATGATATGACCTGACCTCAAACGGTCTTGGATGACCACCAAACGATCTTGAGACCGTTTGGTTGATCTCCAAACAGTCTTGAGACCGTTTTCCTATTCCATCATCAAAATCCATGACATTCAATTAGGGTTTTGGACCATTGGATTGATTATCAAATCAACACTTAGTTGCAATTCCATTTGGTATCATTGGACCTTCAAACACTTAGCCATACTTAACCCTAGACCTCCAAATGGTCTTGGGTGACCCCCAAACAGTCTTGAGACCGTTTGGGTGATCCCCAAATAGTTTTGAAACCGTTTGGGTTAATCAACCCAAAACATCATCTTAATCAATTTCAAAATCAACACTTAGCCGATTAGGGTTTGCAATTAAGGAATCATACACAATTGAAACCTTCAAGATCAACCAATTGAAACCATTGGATCAAGATCCAAGTACCACAACATATATCTTCAAATGGTCAACCATCTCAAATGGTCAAGCATTTCAAACGGTTTGGAACCCATACCACCAAACGGTTTGCAAATTGTTTCGTCACCAAACGGTTTGGTGAAATCGTTTGGACTCAAACATTGAAACCGTTTGCCCTAGATATTTGGGGAGGTGTGTGCTTATGATTATGTCATAATCATCAAGCTCCAAACTCATGAAATCTGCTGTGATTTCCATGGAGATTGCATCAATCAACCAAACTAACTTTCGGAAATGTAGAAATGATCACCAATTGATAAGGAATTGATTGCAATAATAAAATTAAGGGTTCAAGTTATAAAAGTCACCTCCAATGAGCTCCAAAGCTCCAAGATCACGGCAACAATGGTGGATGAAGCTCTTGCAACTCCCCCTAGGCTCGTCCTCAAGCTTTTGGTTGAAAAGATTGGCTAGGGTTGAAGAGGAGATCGAAATAAGAAGAAATCAATGATTTATTTTCGATTTCCACCATGGAATCAAGGAGAAAGGAGGTCAAGAACCTTACCAACAGGTAGCGAGTCGTCCTCCTAGTTCTCCAAGCTCCTTGGTCGTTTTCCAAGAAAAGGGAAGAAGTGCAAACGAAAAAACCTTTCGTTTGGCTTGTAAAGGGTCTTTTTATAAGAAAATCAAGGAGAGAGAAAGTGCCTTATAAAAAATCATTTAATCCCAAAAATGGTACCGCCTCTTCCCCCTCAACTCCTTGTCCACGAAGACATCTTGTTTGCCTATTATTCCTCACAATTATCCATGATTTAAAGAAAAGCAAATTAAGCACCTTAAATCATATTATACTAATATCCTTATGTGAGTGGATATTTCTTTTTCTTATAATAATGGTGAGTGGGATTTCACATCCTTAGGATATGCTCGTGCCTTTGCAAGGCTGTAAGCTCATCCATACACATCTGAATCCAACCATTTTAATTTTGGTTGAAGGCCCTTTAATTAATACATCATTTTTGCCCTAGATTAAATTAGGGTTTCAATTAGGATTAAATCTTGATTATTTTAATATCAAGATTCTCTCTCCTCCAACTTAATTCAAATGAGGCACCCTTCTCATTTTCTTTACTCTACATGATTCCAAGAAACATTAGGGACCTTATTGAAGTGGTAATTTGCATGTTGAACGCTAGGTTTTGGGTAAATTACACATTACACCAAAACTAGGTTTTAATATACAAGGATTGCTTTACAAGCTTAATCTTAGTGCCCAAGCTTGTGAAAACCACACCACAACATCATATTCATTCTTATAATGTCTCAACATCAGAGGGACATTTATCATGTGCAATTTGCAAGTTAACCCCTCAACTTGGGTAATTTGTACTTTAGTCCAAAATAAGCAAACCTTGCTTCAACATTGTTCAAACAGGACCAAAATTGAAACATAAGTCTCTCATGAGCCCTAATTACTTCTCCCAAGATAATATTAAGCATCTACTCAACCTCATTAGGCAAAACATCTAGGGTTAGAATATAACCCAGGTCAGGGATGTTACAAGAACACTAGGAGGTTGTTAAACGGATTCATAGATATCTACAAGGAACATCTAAAATGTGTCTATGCTTTGGTCATGGAAAGCCTATTTTAGATGGATACACAGATGTTGATCTAGATGGTGATGTAGAGTCCCAAAAGTCAACATCATCGTATGTGATGACATTCGCAAGGGAAGCAGTAGCATGGAAACTTAAGTTATAAAAATGCACTGCCTTGTCAACAACAATGGATGAATATATTGCAGCAACAGTAGCTTGTAAGGAGTTTCTATAGATGAATAAATTTTTTCTAACAGTGAAGCTATCGACTATATTATTATAGATCAGTTTGCCATTCATCTAGAAAACAATCTCACTGTTCATTCTCGATAAAAGCATGTTGATATCAGATATCATTAGAATGATGAGCATATCAAAAAAAGATATATAGTGATGATAATTGTGTAGATATGTTGATTAAGAGTTTGCCTCTAGACAAACTTGATATATGTAGAAATATGATTGGTATGTCTGAGCATTCCAAATAAGTCCAAAGGGGGAGAATGGTTAGATAACTCCCGCTTATTGAGAGACACTGAAAGTTGGATGCTATTTTTAACATTGACAATAAAGAACGACTAAAGAAAGTTACTGAGTCTAAATTTAATAAAGTTTATACACCACACATGTTAGTTGTGTGAGAACTTTGTCCTATAATACAAGTCTAACTTTGAAATGTAACCACCTATAAATTGTCAAGATAGACAAGGATCAATATAACAATCACAAGTGTAGACTAAGAGTATTAAGTTTTTTCTTATTATTTTGTGTGATTCTCTAAAAATTATCTAGAAAAATTTATCTCCCGAGTGGAGTTGTTTTGTTTTGTGATCCTATTTCGTTCATACATAGAAGAGAAAAATATTGATTTTTTTCCAACAAAAAGGAAGGTTGCAATTAATGTAGACATCCATATCTAGCCTCACTTTTTCTTATCACTAATGTAGTCTATAAACTTTATCTTTGAAAAAGATAACTAGAAGTCTGTAAAAAACCATCCGTCTACAAATGTAGGATATTGAAAATCGGTGTTCTACGGTCTTAGTTGAGGGGCATTACACATCATCATGTGAAGATTCGAAAGACAACTTACCTTATGTTATAGAATGATGTGACACCCGGTTGGTAAAAGTATTGATGTATGATCGAGAGGTTGCATGTTCCAAACCCCCCGGCTATGGGATGAATGAATGACCAATTTTTAAAATAAAAATTATGTTCTCGAATGAAATGCTACATTTGGCACATTCCAATTTGCAATTTGTAGACAAACTCCATATATCTCTTCATCCTTACCACAACATGTGCATGAATCCTTATAGAAAACAAAACCCCTTGCTTATTGCTTCCTGTAAACTGAACCTCTCTGCGTTTAGGTAGACCGTTATCTTCAACATCACCTTTTTTTGGTATCGCTGTTCTTACCAGCGCATTCTTGAGGAGTTGTTGTGCTGACCCAACTTGTTTCGTAAGGAAAAAGTACGACTGATCTCAGACACGTCAAGTCGGCTGAGTACATCGCGAGTGGTCCTATTCCAATAGTTAGAGGGCATGTCAATCCCATTTTCTTAATTTTGGCATCTTCACCACCAACCAGCCCCGAGTGGTCCAACACAACAGTTAGAGATGCGAGGGCGGAGAAGATTCCATGTAAGGGTGTGATTCTTGTGGCAAGTCATTATAAATGCTCATTTAAATCGTTCGGATTATTAGATAATGATGAGTTAGGTAAAAGTTGACGAAGAACGTTTTCATGTGAAATTTTGTCGCCAATATGCTTACGACGAATAGTCCTGAAAAACAGCAACAGATCATTGGCTATGTCATATCAAACACGTGTAAGTTTCAACTTTTTCTTTGCGCACACCATCAATCCTGAAACTTTTTTCTTTGGTAAACGTCAATTTTCCTATTTTAAAAAGACCATGAGTCTGCACCCAATCATAAACCTTGTCTCCGCTAAAGTATGAGCTGAACACCTTATCTCCTATTACATAAGACACAACAGTACAGTTGCATGATTCTTCCCTAGCCGCAAACGACGAGACGAGGCTGCGTGTACTACTTGTCGTCGCTTTGTTCCTCTCCTCTTCTAGTTTCCGTTCTACGTTGTACCAACCTATACTCACCGACAGCTTTGCAGCGATAGGACTTCCAAGCCGCATGGACGCCTCCCTCGCGCTGTCTGAAGCAAGTTATGCCACCGCTACACCACGGAGCATCCGCCAGCGCTACCTGTTTAGAAGCTTGTCGTCTCCCGTCTTCACACCCTCCACCTCTCCGGCTGCCTCACCTCCATCGACCCCTTCCTCTTCTTCATCCTCTTCAGCAGTTCCGTTCTCGTGGGAGGACTACCCCGGCGTGCCCAAACCCGCCTCAGCCACCAGGTCCACCCAGGCGGCCGCAGCCCTTCCCCCACCGCCGCTTCTAAGAAAAAAGCCCGTGGAATGGCGTGACGGCGCAGATGCCTACGACCCGTTCGCGTTGGCACTGGAAGAGTGCAGGAAAGACGGGATGAACCAGGAGGCTCCTACTCCGCCGGCTTCACCGTCTCCGGTTGGTAGAAGAATGATGGCGCGACTGAGACTGGGGTCTGGCGTGGGGCTTGGCGGGAGCCGGTTACTAGGCGTACATGGCATGTGTCGGTGCAGCTCGCAGAGGGCGGCAGTCGTGGAGGCGACAATTAGGGTCCCGCGAGCGAGCCAAGGCTTCTTCCCTCATGGCGTTCCCAGCAATCACCGGGTCGGCAGTCACAGTCGCTAACATACAGTTGTGAGCGGTGAGAATCCGCTTAAAATTTACCATGACAATGTGGTAGTGGGATCAACAATAAAGATGGTGGTCATACGCCTATACTTGAAAAAACAAAGATTGAGGATACGGTATGATTGTATAAATGAGTCTCCGTTCGATCAACACTTGTTTGTATAATTTTTCAGTGGTTAAGAATCAGGTATGCCTCGGAGTTCTTTTCCTTGACGCCAATTTTATCCTGTGGCTGTGGCTAAGTAGTATGCATGCCAAAATGATAGTGTTTTGTTCATTTGAGCCCCATTTCAACCCCTACCTAAACCAAGTTTTAGGAAAGTGTTCACACCCATTTTTAGTCACTCAAGCAACGATCACGATCAAAGTTACTCTATAGCTAATAATGGAATCTATGAGAATTATGTAATGTTTTTGCATATTTCCACTTATTTCATCAATTTACCACTTGCCAAAGTTTCACAGGCCAAAACTTATTTCCTTGGAGTTAAATGCAATTTGTTCTTCGACCAAGTTTTATATATTTTTCTCAGCAATTGCCTACTTGAATTATCATGAATATAAGTTTCAAATTTAGTGCATGTAAATTTTTATTGCCTCTCTATAAGCCATTATTTTAATAAAATATCCTTTCAAAACCATAAATTATTGACCAAGAAAGATAAAAGGAAAGACTTGCCAACCCCCCCCCCCCCGCCAAGTTGCATCTAACATGTGACCTTCTTTTTCATAATCAATTTATTCATCATTCAACACTATCCCACATCAAGATAATTTTCTTTTTGATATATCTCTAGATACTTCTAGAAAGTACAAACACTCAATACGAAACATTTTTTTTCCTGACCGGGGACACCCAAAGGAATCCACCGCTCTGCCAGGGTGCCGCGTCATGGAATAAGTGTTCTTCCAATTGTGTGTCTGTCATGCCCATATTTCACAATCACAAATAGATCATGAAATTAGTGATTCAGGTAAACTAAACATCGTTCTTAAATTGTTCATTTGATTATATAAAACTATATGTTGTATGAAATATAACCACATGAGTCAACGTTATATGATAAATAAAACCCTTCTCTTTGATATAATTGCAAACATAAAGTAATAGATTAAGATATCCATACAATCTTTCAACATTACATGATTGTTGGCTTGACTACTAAATACAAACATTGTCATGATCAAACATTATTTCAACTTCATTCATATACAACTCTTTGTACTTCTAAACAAGGAACAGGAGTGACATGGATCAACTATATAAACATCTCTAGCATCTGACTTGTGACAAGACTTCTAATACACATTTACATCTCTATATGCTCAGGGTGTACATAAAAACTTTATGAGTAGAGTGATGGGCTACTCTCCCAATGAATGAGTACTTCTAAGAAACAGTTTAAAGTACTTAAAGAGTCATAAGACATATTTTTGAGCAACTAGATTTTAAACTAGAACAATAAAAACTATGAAGGAACTAGTTATTCACAACATATATACATAAGGTTACTCTAGATATATACAAAGAGTAATTCAATGTATTAAAATAATTGATAAATTTCAAGGTAACTAGTCATTCAAAAATATACAAATGGAAGGTTACTTCAAATAACTACAACCAATAAATCAATAGGTTGAATATACTTGATTAATACCTTATTCATCTTATAATTCTATGAACCCACATTAAGTGTACCGCAACATGTAAAATATTGCAGCAATCTATGATCTCGCCATATAAGACTTAGAGTAAACCTAGGATTCTAAGCCTTCAAAGTAGCTACCTAATTTGCAATGGGCCTCTCCACATCTAGCCTCAATGGTTAATGACAACAGTCGAATTATCTGGAATCCTCCTCTAAACCTAGATACTCAGGAGGAGAGTCAAAGCACTTTGACTAAAACTATATTCTCCAATGGTTCTGTAAGGGCTACTCATTGAGTAGTACTGGGTACCACCGAGATCTTTGATAAGAGAGAGAAAATTAAGGTATGTGTCAAATAATGAACAAGAACAAATGATAAGGATATAACATGAAAGTAAAGGCTAAGATTCCATCATAAGATGAAGAGAACAAGAGTATGAAGCATAATCAAAATAGATTCTTGCCATAACATAAAAATAGTAAAGGAGTTGCATGCATGATTAATATTGACTACCTTAACTAAGTAGGGTTGAGGCACCTACCATAGCTCAACCTATTGGTGAGGGGAGAATTAATATATTCCCAGTCACCTACACATATTTTTATGGGGGAGAATAAGAAATTCCCTAGGGCAAATTAATACATGCCCTATCTATGGGTGGTTGTACATAAGTACCACTACTATAGCTAAATAGTCCATAAAATCAATATGCTAGAAAAGAAATCATGGCAAGTAAAAACATCATATATTTGAAACATGAAAGTGGGGTACAAGATCTAAGAAAAATAATATTGTTACTGATGTTGAGGCAATTCAACAAAAGAATCATGAATAGAGGAAATAGGGTTCATATAGCGCATTGTTAGGGAATATAGGGTTTGGTTTGCAAATATCCCAACTTAGGGTGTAAGAATGAATATACATAAATAGGGATTGTACACACCTCTCTTACTAATATCAATGACTAACTTTGACCACTTTAATTGAGTCCAAGTTCCACTTTGCCTATTTTCAATGTATTAACATGTATTAGAGTACATAATGCACATTAATGTATGGAAACCCTAATTTTAGAATTTTTTTATCAAAACTCAAATTTAGATTTTGAAAACCTCACTAATGAACTTATTATGTTCTCCTGATCAAGAAAACATATTTTTATATTAATTTTGGATTTATGATGAGTAAGATGTAATTTTAATGTATTTTATGTATTAAATTCATTTTACAAAAATCACCCTTCGTCAAACCTAGAAATCAGACCTTGAAAATATTTTTATTATATAGAGATTAGTTTTCAAATTCCAAAACATATTTATTTGTAAAATTTGGACTCAATTTGAACCAATCAGGAAATGACAAGTCAGAAATCCTTATGAGAGAGAGGAAGAGAGAAAGAGTGAGAGAGAAAACACCATTTGACCCAAGATCATGTTTGGAGTTGCATAGGTGACCAAACAAGAGCTTCTAGAGAAGGTAAAACAGCAAGAAACTAAAATCTTAGAAGAACATGGTAAATAGAGATGGAGATCATCGATTTTAAACATAGAAGCGTGAGTTTTAAGCATGACTTAAGCAATATATGAGGAGGGGGTTAACAGAACTCACCTCTAGGAAGATAAGTAGGTCCAAACAGCAAGGATCATGAGATTAGAAGGTCTGGTTTCTCCAAGCCAAGCTCCTTTCTTGAGCAAAGATCACCTTCTCCACTTTAGAGGTGCAAACCCTAGCAAAAGAGCATGGAGATGAGGTGTTTTAGGGCTCTAGGTGGAGTTTTATCATGGAAGTTCATGGTTCCGACCTAGAAGAAGGTGGGATGAAGAATAACAACATGAAAATAGGGAAGGAAAGGAGGAAATTTACTAGTTTTGGTCGAAATCACCAAAAAGGAGTTTTAGAAACCCTAAATAGAGCAAATTTGGAACCCTAGGAGCCTTCTTCACCAAGGTAAGCACTCTCTTGTACCTTGGGAAAGCACCTTCATGGAAAAATAGAGTAGTAACAATGATCTAAGCTGGGGGAAGAGAATGAGAGCAAGAGTTTTCGAATAGGGAGGTAGGAAGGGGTAGACATGTCTTTATGAAGAAGGGGGCAAGCATGAAGTTTCTATGGGACTTTCCATGTGTCCTTAGGCTAGGGCTTCATGTCCATTCAAGAGGACATCTCATAGAGAATTCTTGTATATCAAATGTCAGTCCTAAATCCCATGGAGACTTCTAGGCCATCCCATCATCCTCCAATCAAAGAAATAACCCCATTGGTTGATAGCTTTTAAAGATAAGCTCATTTATAAAGAGGGGAATCCCTAAAATGCCCTTGGAGAGAACCTTCAAACCAAGGTACAACCAGGTTCCCCATGGTTCAAAATGTCGAGAATGGTAAGGGAATATCTAAGGATTATATTTCATGTGATAACTTGCAAAGAAAACTTCACAATTAAGTAAATTGCATAAAAGTCTAGAATGTACCTAAAATTCCATAACTTGCACAAACAACATCCAAATTGAACCAAATTTGAAAATTAGGCTCATTGTATGATTCAAAACACATAAAAAGTTACATTATGGTTTAGAGCACTTACTATGGTAATTAAGATTGTTTAATACATTAAGTAAGGCTTGGGGCCTTGCACTTCTAACACAAATTTATTTACCATTGTTCTTCTTAAGAGGTGATTTTGCATTTTAGATCCTTAAATTAAGCTTTCACTAAGGTACTATGCATAAACCCTTCCATTGGTATAATTATAGAACAATTGTTCACCAAACCACTATTTCACAATTTAAACATCAAGGCCAAAAAGGATAGGAAGGAAAGGAAAAGTTTGGAAAAGGGCCAAAAAGAGAATATGTCCAAGTTTCGATATGTTACAGTTTATTTGTAATTTCACACACGCATGTTGTGCCTCATACTACCCTTCATAATTTTGTATATAATTCACCTATGGATGCCTATATGCACCATCAGATTGTCTGCTCTACCTCTCTAGGGTTGAGAACTTAGGGTTTCTCACGAATGTGATGATTTTTCTAAATATGGTAGGAATTCGATGGTTTCACCATTGTGAATGATGATTCGATGGTTCCTCCTTGTGTAAGAAGACATGATGGTCTTACGTTGCGGTCCATAATCTGATCAAAACCCTAGTTGAAGTATACAATTCGATGCGAGATCAGAATAGGCAAACTGACTAAGTAAAACTTAGAATTCAATGGGTTTCTGATGATACAAGTAAATAATCCAATCAGATCTCTGATAGTACATCTTGAAATTCTTTCTAAGGCATGGACTCATGGAAAACATGGTAAATATTCGATGGAAGTTTTGGCATGTATGGATAAGGATGGATTTCAAGTTTTGACACATGGCAAGCTAGTTTTCAACCTTTTGACCCCTTTATCTCTCTCCTTGGATATGTATACCCTCCACCACTATCACAAACAAACCCTTTGCTCCCTTATCTCATTCTTTCTTATAAAAAGACCATAGACCATCTTTTTGTGGAGGAGAATGTCATGGAGGCCGAAGCTTGGAGAGATCATGGATGCATGTTTCCCTAGAGGTTGGATCAAGCTTCTCTAAGAATGTTTAAAGCTCCCTAACCAAGTAAGATCTTCCTCTCTACTATATTTTTTGTTCTTTTCTCTTCCTTCTATCCTCATACATTGGCAGAACTCTAGAAGTTCTTGATGGAAGGTCGTGCATGTGCTTGAAGAGACTCTTTATTTTTCACCTTGCCCTAGATCTACATTGTTCTTGAAGAAAGGAGATACCTTGGAGCTTTATGGAAGGTCAAAGCTAGAGTTTTTATTGATTCACCTTTCTGTTTGGAAGTTCATCTTCATATTGAGGCGAGTTATATAACTTTTATCGCGTTTCTCACTTTCTCTTAACTTATTTCATAAATATCTTGCCCTAAACTTGATGCTATGGAAATAAATGATCACATGTGCACTACTTTACATACATGCATGATGTTTGTGTGTTGATAATTTAACATTAGATCATGTGAACGTCCCTTATAGTATGGACATGAACTACCCTAGTTTTCGAGGTAAGAAAGGATGGTTTTACCTATGTGAATAATTGATTTCCCCTTTAGTATAGAAACCAATAGTGATACTTGGTGTTGAATTGATGGTCATACTTGGTCTCTAAAACAATGGTTCTACATGTCTTTTTAATAATGGTTTGTTTAAAAGAGTACATGGTGATGCTGTTACCTATAATGAGAAACTTTGACCCTACTTGATAAATGATCCCATGACTATGCAAGCCAATAAACCAATGACTAGGTTAAGTAAATGAATCGATGGCTTTTCTTATCCTTGAAGCAATGGTTTTACTTAAGTGAAGGAAACTATGTTCTTGCTTTGATGACTCTACTTAGTCTCTAAACTGATGGTCTTAACTTATTGTTAAATTCATGATCTCACTTGGTAAAAGAATCAATGGATAAGTCATTAACCCAGTGTTTATGCTAAGTAAATGAGTTGATGACCTTGTTGCCCATAAATAGTTGGCTTTTCATTTTGGTTAAGTATCTTGATGATCTGATGGTCTTGAAATTTCATTAAGTACTATAATAATCCAATGGATTTTTCTTTGACCTAATACTCTCATGATCTGATGGTCATCATTTTGACTAAGTATCCGAGTGAACTGATGGGTTTAGTTGGTGAATAGAATAACGATTTATCTAACACTCAATCTGATGGTTTTGTTGTCTATCAATGATTGGAAGGTCTTGAATTTTACTAAGTACCATAATGATTCGATGTCCTTGTTCTTGGCTACATCCACCGAAGATCCGATGATTTTTTATTATGATTAAGTACCTCGATGATATGATGGTACTATTTTTGGTCAAGTTCTTCTATGATCCGATGGTCATCTTTTTTGCTGAGTGTCTCAATGCCACGACAATCATATTTTTGACTAAGTGTCTCAATGATCTGATGGTTATTATTTTAGCTAATTGCTTTAACAATCTAATGGTTTTTATTATCTAAGTACATCAATAATTTGATGGGATTTATAAGTATAAGAAGTGATGTTTTTGACTAAGTATAAGAATGAAATGATGGTATTTATGCATAAATTAAAAGAATCGATGAGATACCTAAGAGAGTTAAAGAAATGATGGTTTTCCTATCTATGAATGTAGATATATGATATAAACCAAATTTATAATTGTTGAATCACCCTTTTAATGATTAAGTAGTGATGGTTTGATACTTGTATAATCCACTAATGTTGAAATGATAAATGGACACACTTCATATTGCTAAAGGTAATTTTGTTATGTTACCCTTGAGAATGTCATAGCCATTCCTATGATTAATAAACTGTGATGATGGGTATGAATAATGAGTGTGTTGATGATATGTTGAGCCCTTTGTAGGGTGTGGAAGACAATGATGTACCTGAGCAAGTTGCACTATTATGGTCTAAATGACCTTTGGGCATGACTTGAACCCCAGTGATAGTGTAATCCTCTTCATGGGTGACAATGATTAATATCTAGTGATGGTGTGATAGATAGTATAGTCTCATGGATGGCAATGAACTAGTACCTTGTGATGTAGTAATGAGAAATATATCTCATACGTTTTTAATCTTCTGGAGTTGTTATATACCGACATTTTGTGGAAATAAATTATAGTTTTGTATGAAAAACTTGGTTGATGCAGCCTTAATTCACCCAATTGGAAATAATTGATCAAGTGAAACTCTAATCATGTATCTTGTGCCATAGAACCATTCTAGTGTTAGGATTTGTTGGATGGTAAAAGGGGTATTCCAGAAGTGAGCCCCAAGTGGTATAATGTTGAGTATATGCGGGTGCATGGATTGTGTATCCTTGACATCCTAATCCCAAGGTTATTGAGAGCCATTGAGGCTTTGTCTTAGATATATATGTATATGTGATGTGATTGAGGACAATTGTGGTTGTACCTCAGATGATAGGGTTGTATACCCTTGTTTCTAGTGTCGTGGCCTATATACCAAGGGCAGACTAGGTTGATTGTGGCTTGTCTACTATGTCGTTGTGGCGGACTCGTATTGACCAAGGGTGAAGAGATCTTAGGATTCCAACTCTCCTATATCTTGTATGGAACTGATTGAGACTTTATAGTGGTTAGTTGGAAGTTTGAGTGGTATACCTCAAACTCCCCAAGGGTTAATAAAAGATGTAATCCATCCATATAACATATCTTATTAGGGTAATACAACGATTCACATTGGATGATAACCCTTGCTTTCTCCTTTCATATATAGATGATGTATAATGCAATGAGAGAAGTAACGATGTTGTTAGATATTCTTATGTTGCTAGGCATGCCTATGCTATTAGACATGCTTATATTGTTGTTTTTTGGTCAACAAAAACACGTGGTTTTTTTATCACTTTTGATTTTTGAGACTTTACAATGCTTGTTAAATTTTAAAGAGAACAGAACAGAAAGGAAGGATGTATGATTTTATAAAATATAACAATCCTATGCAAATAAAACCACTCCAAAGGCCATTAGAAAACCCTCATCAGCTTAGATAGAATGCAGCAGAACTGGCCAACCTTGAGTATAGGCCAAGATAGGGAATCCAATCCTCATCAGCTTAGGCAGTATGCTACAGAATGAGTCAACCTTGAGAATAGGCCAAGAAAAGGAATCCAATCTACAGTTAGCACAAAAAAGGTAGGTCCATGGCAATCCAGATCAAACCATAAGATCAGGGATAGAACAAAGGTGTAACAAACTATTTGAGAGGAAATCAAATAGAGCATCACACTCACTATAGTTAAACGACCCTTAAGGATATCTTCCAATAGACACCAGTATCCTCAAAACTCAAAAACTCCTAAGAAACACTCTTACTTACTAGCTTCTCAACCCAACTATAAAGAAATGAAGAGAGCACATAGACAATAGAGAAAAACTTCATCTTTACAAAACAAGCCAGTAGCAAGAGCCATCATCTAATCTTTTCCACAAAAGCTAAGTTTAGGAGGAAAGAAAGTAATCTGAATACAAAAACATATACAGACAGAACAGAATTAGAATCCAACAGGTTGACCATCATCAGTATCAAATTGACTTCAGATCAAAGGAAGGAAGAAGAATCCATAAAAGACCATATAGAAGGGGGAAGCTAAAATCCATCTAGAGAAATCATCACTCTAGATTCTCATAATCCTTCAAAATTTGCTTCCACAAGTCGCCCGCATCTTTATATATCCCATGATGTACCCTCAAATTCCTCTCCATCCAACTGTAATACAAAATGAGCGGATCAATGATAACAGTTGAATAACTCTCCATTTTAACAAGATCCTCCCAACAAGAAGGAACAACATCAATCCTTTTTTCATAGAGAGCTTGATTCCAAATAATTTTAATAAAAGGGCAATCAAAGGATATATGATGGGTATCTTCATATTCGTTCATATAGAGAAACATATCGAAGAAACTGAAATCCCTCTTCTCCTTGAGTAGTCAGAGGTTGGGAGTTTGTTGTGTCTAGCCTTCCAAAGGTGAACCTTACAATTAATTTGACATTTACATTTCCAAATCCACTCAAAGCTAGGATCCTCTGAGCACTTACATCTTATATTCTCCCAGTTTTATATTAACATCCTTCCTATCGGACATGGTCATGTAATCCTTATCAGATGAACCAGGTGTATAATATCAAGAACAAAAGAAAGAGCAGAAGAACTTCTTTTCATAGAAATTTTCTAATTATTGTTTGATGCAATAACACTTAAAGAAGAACCATAATGAATCCCTAAACGGATAACCATCTCCTTGCCAATAATATCTCCTAGGAACTTTGAAGAACACCAAGGATCAAGCCAAATAAGAAAATTGTCTACTGGACCAATGTTGAACGTAAGTAAAGGAAGGAGGAATTTCCTTACTCTCAGGATATTATTGAATAACCAAGAATGGTTAGAGGACTCCTCAGTAGTCCATAAGGATTCTTTATTGAAGTATTTCTCATCAATCCACTTTATCCACAAGGTGTCTTTTTTGCAATCAATATTCCAAGCATTCAAAATGAGGTAGGAATTAGCAATCTCTTTATTTTTCCTTAGTCTAAGACCCCCTTTTTTGGGAGGTTAACAACATCTCATTTAATTAGATGCAAATTTCATTTACCATCAGTCTGCCCCCAAAGGAAATCCTTACATATATGATCAACCTCATCAAGGGTGGAACTTGGAATTGGAAAGGAGAATACCCAATACAAATACACAGTAGATAAAGTTGACTTGATAAGTTCAACCCTTCCAGCAAGAGAGAGGAATTTTTCTTTCCAACTCTCCAAATGTTTCTTGATTTTATCCACAAGAATAGAGCAATGTTTCTTAGAAATTTTCCCAATAAAGAGAGGAATTCCTAGGTAATTTGACTTCTCAAGACAAACAATACTAATCTCCAAGATTTTAGACATCTTAAGACCATTAGCCTTCTTGCTAGCAAGAATCAAACTCTTAAGAAGATTGATTTTCAGACTTGAAGCATTGCCAAATAGATTGAATAACCTTATGAGATTAGAGGCACATTGTTCATTAGCTTTAGAAAAAACCATCAAATCATCAACAAAGATTAAATGAGAACAAAAAACTTCCTTTGATGCATGAATAGTAGAAATAAGACCATCTCTGACAAACTTTTTCATCATTTCATTGAACCCCTGCATAACAAGAACATATAAATATGGGGCTAGAGGGTCCCCCTGCCCAACTCCATTCATAGGCCAAATAGGATTAGTTGGTTTGCCATTAATAAGAACTTGATATGAAGTAGACAAGAATATGAATTCAATCCATCTAATCCAAGTGGAAGGAAAGCCCATATTATACATAATGGAAAAAAATATAAGACCATTTTATCGAATCATAGGCTTTAGAGATATCTTCCTGAACACACGTATAAGCTCCAGAAGATTTCTTAAAATAATTCAGAATATCATTGGTCATAAGAATAGCATCTTGAATCTTATCCCTTTAACAAAAGCAAGATGATTCTCATCAATAATAGAAGGCAAAACCCGTTAGAGTCTATTGCATGTGATCCTAGAAATAATTTTGTAGAAGGTGTTACACAAAGATATAGGACTCCAATTAGAAATATAGGATTTATGCAAGCCTTTTGGAATCAAAGTGATAAAGGTCCTATTAGCCTCTTTTAAAAGACAACCATTAGTAAAGAATTCAAGAATGGCATCAACCACATCATTTCCAATAACTTTCCAAGCTCGTTTGAAGAAGTGTCCATTGAAACCATTAGGTCCAGGAGCTTTATCATCATCTAGATTGTTTACAATGTCTACTATTTCCTTCCTAGAAATCTTAGCAGTGAGACTCTCATGTTGAGAAGTAGATAAAGTAGGACCACTCCACATGCTAGACCAGACACCCACAGAGTTGTCCCTCTTGTAGAACAAATCATAATAGAAATTATGGATTACTTCACTGATAGCATTTTAATCATGGATTAAGTTACCATTCATAGATAAGTTGCTAATATTGTTTCTTAAATGTCTGGTCTTTAGAGAAGAGTAGAAGAACTTAGTGTTAGAATTCCCATTCTTAACCATTGCACCCCTAGACTTTTGCCTTAAGAATGACTCTTCAGTGTCACATGCTTCTTTCACTTTAATTCTCAAATTCTTGGCATTAGATCTGGAAATGTTATCCAAGGGATGTAAGTCTGCAAAATTTTGAGCTTCTAGAGCATTTACACAAGCAATGTCAGCATTTTCAAAGATATCACTCACATATTTCTTATCCCATTCCATAAGTTTTTGTTTTAAGTTCCATAACTATCTGTACAACTTAAAAGTAGCAAAACCATCAACATTTCAATTCCAAGCCTCATCCAGCATAGAATAGAGACTCTCTAAGGAGGACCAAGCATTGACATATCTGAAAGGGGCTCAGATCTTTCTTGGGTTACCAATGGACAAACATATTCTTATATGATCACTAACAATGTTAGATAAACACTCACCATGGAAATCCTTGAACACATATAGGAAATGATTATTATATAGAATCTTATCAATTTTGGAGGTGACAAAGTCTTCCCCATCTTGATGATTGTCCCAAGTAAAATAGCCCCCCCCAACTCCATTTCATAGAGACTTTTATCAAGCATAAAATCATTAAAGTCATCCATAGATTTTCTAGTAGGTGGTTGTCTACCAATCTTTTCATAGGCCTTTCTCACATAATTAAAATCCCCCATTATAATCCAGGGTTCAAAAATAGAAGCATTAGTTTTAAAAAGAAACTCCCATAGAGATGATCTATCCCCATCATCATTATGACCATAGACTGCAGTAAGAAGAAAACAAGAATACTCAATATGCACCCTACAATGAACTGCTTAGTCACATTCATCTATTTTAGTAATCTGAAAAACATCCTCTTCCCACAACACAATGACTCTTCCAAGAACATGAGATAGATGATTTGAGACATAGTTATAATCATTAAAGAACTTATTTATGAAGTTATTCAGTTTACCCCTACACAGCTTAGACTCATTAAGGATAAAGATATGACTATTAGACTTCCTCACTTCTCCTTGGACATTCGGAGCTTTATTAGATATACCTCTGACATTCAAAAAGAGATATTCATGGAAAATTCATTTAATCCCCTGGGATGTTGAGCTACCAGCCTCAACATCGACTTCTTCACTAAAAATATCAAGCCCACAAAACTTGTTTTGCATAGAAGAGAATGAGGAATACTTACTATTCATCATCAAGAATTGAAAATTTTCTTTTGTTTAACATAAAAATTGATCTATTGAACTCATAATTCATTAGATCCTTTTTATGAATGTTGGAAAATACCCATTGCACGTTTCACTCTACATTTCAGAGGGGACTTACTCTGATTCTTTGATCTATTTGTAGGCTATGCAACACCTTCACCACCCTCATCAATATGATCTAGACTGTGAGAGAAAATGGGGATGGGAGTTGAGGGTATAGAACAAATAACAGAGGTATCCTTAAGCAAGATGTTGTATATGATCTCATCATTATGTTGGATACCCACTCTATTCAACTTCAATTGTTCAACAGGCGCTACTTCACCTTCCTTCGACAAAGACAGAATTCCAATTTTTTTCATTTGACCAACCTTTCATTGTCGAACCACTATTGGGTACTTCAAAACATTCATCATGTCCATATAACCCATAAGCACTACATTTGTAAGGAAACCAGTCGAAGTCCAATTCAATCACATATTCATCACCATCTTCACTTGACATCATAATCATAGGAGGGAAGATTGCATCAAAGGGATATAGAACGAGAATCCTGGCATACTCCATTCTAGAATAGAATTTGGTAGCTTCATCCATCCTCAAACGAACGCCCAGTAACGATCCTATTCTTTCAGACATCTTCACATCCTAGAGTTTAAGAGGCAGGTTATAAAGCCGACTCCACACATGCACTTCTTTCAATCTAGAGTTTTGAGAAGTTACCACCATGTTTCCATTTTCCAAGTATAAGTGGTCTTCTGACAAACTAGTTCCTCGAGAGGGCAAATTAAGCTTGTGTGAGTCAGAAAATATTATCAGGAAGACTCCATCACCTATGTTAAAGATTTCAAGAGACCCTTGGATATTCCATAACCAAGCGAGATAGTTCTCCAGAGTGTGGAAATGAGTCCAAAAATCAATCACATATTCAATGAGACAGTTGTTCCATCTACTTGCATTCTATTGCGCTTCAGATATTGGGAATAAAAGCATGCTATCAGATACTATTACATTGGCTTGCTTCAGAGAGAACTCATCCTACTTAGACCAGCTCCTTGGATCTCGAGGTTGAGAGGGGGCGAATCAAGATTATGACGTTGAGGAGGATCTTCACCCTTATTCCTCCAAATCTGGCGCGCTTTACAGGTAGGGAGATGCTGACGGAGTTTCGCATGAGGAATCACCTCTCCTATCGCCCTAGCAAGCCCAGACCCAGAAGCCATTCTATGTTGTTAGATATACTTATTCTGTTAGATTTACATATGATGACAACTATGCTTATGATGCTATCTACACTTGATATGTTGTTAGTGATGAGAACCTTTCAATCTTGCAACTAAGACTCTGATTATGGCTATTCTTAATGAAGATTTTATATCTAGCATTTCAATCCTATCATGTTATATTCTATATCTATTCTTTTTATTAAGAGAACTACCCCCGTAGAAGTGCCACTTTTGTGACCCCCAGACAGTGTAAAAATCTCAAACCCCAGGTGCCCCGTCCATCCGAGAACTAGTTAAAGTGCACAGTTGGCTGGCATGCACGATGGATACCATTTTGAAGGTTGTTGTTGGGTTTCGAACCCAGATCCCTTCATGAGGGGACACCATGACGAACCACTTGAACCACTACTCCCCGGTTTCTATATCTAATTAATTCCATAATCTTCTCTGAGAAATAAATGATGTTGAGAGTTATATCTCTCGTTGGGACATGGGTCTCACCTTGTGGGTCACCACATCTTGTTAGGTGGTCATCAACAGAGGTATCAGCCCCGTGGCTGCGAGGAGGAACTACTGTGAAGAATCCTAAAAGAAGGTTGTTTATATGTATAGTATGTTCTAAAGTTGTCCTTGTTCTCTCAGGCCCGGGTGGAAAAGTTTTAGATATGATGTTTCAATCATCTCGAGTTTTGATAGTAACTTGATATGTGTACATGTTGCTTACACGAGCAACACCTTCAACATATATATTGTGGTTGAGGCCATGAAGCAATTGTAAAAGATACTTGGCATGATATTATGCAAGTATAGGCCTCTAGGTAAATGTTCATGGATATGTTTGTGAAGAATCATTTAGTTTTAATTTCCCCCCTTTTAGGGATGTGATTGATTAGAAATCGGGTGTTTTGGTTTTGAGTAATCTTTTTTAGCGTGGCAAGGTGTTACACTCCCACTTTCTGGTAGGTGTACACTCCTCAATGCACCATTCACTCCTCTCGTCAGCCACATTGGTTGTATTGGCCACCCTAAACTATTATCAAATGAATAGATGAAATCATAAGAAACCTCATATGGGACCACAACAAAAAGAGCACATAATTTGTTACCTAGGACATCATATGTAGTCGCAAACCCTTCGGGTGGGGAGTCATGAATCTCAACGCTTATGATCTTTGCATCATGCACAAAACCACAACTTCCATCATCCAGAAAGAACAACATCTATGGTCTAACATCATACTTGACAAATAATAACCAAAATAACTTATGGGGTAACATTCCTATTAGAAATCTCCCACCACTGTGGAAGTATATTGCCAAAATCATCTACATTATTAAAAATACCATCCACACACCTCCACGCCACACACTCAATATTGGTTTTGGCTTGACCCATGGTGTAAAGGAATGACATCCATCAATCACTTCTCAAATTAAGGGTTGATATTGTGACGCCCTTCACCACACAAAGCGAGATTACTCAAAACAAAGCGTGGAATTACCACTAATAACAATATTACCACAAAATAGGGTAAATTAAAACCATTTGCAATTTAATATCTCAAGTGAAAGCATTTCATAAAAAATCCTTCAACTTAGGTCATTTGTATTCCATATATGTAAAAAGATGTTACATATTATGTTCGAAGGTTGTCAAGCCATAACTGTCACATGTTACAACCTGTTTATAAGTACATGCTATTTCTGTACACTCATGGAATAAAGACAAAATCTACGTGTCGACACACAAACAATAATCTCTTCCCAAAGACCCGGGGGTTCAAGGACGTCATATAGGACTCTAACACTAAACTTTGGCAGCATAGTCAACCTCTAGCAGTTATTGCTCTCATTGCTTCTCAACATGTGCACCACAACCTTGAACTCCTCATCCACAACCACCTAAAAAGTTATGGAACCCACGGGGTGAGACCAAACATCCCAATGAGAGATATAACTCTTCACCAACATCTATTAGAAGCACAATAATATAATAAAGCAGTTACATAGAGTAGGTATTACTATTTGAGTAGTTTAAGCAGTTACAACTAAGCAGTAGAACATCTTATGCTTTTAAAAAGGAATATGAAGAATGTGTATAACTATTAGAAACTAAATAGTACAATAAATAAGGCATAAGGCCATCCAATGTGAATATATTACATGAATGCATTATCACTTTTATTATTTTACCCTGAGGATTTGAGGCGTACCACTCAAATCTAACCGACCACTACTAAGTCGAAATTAATACCATACAAGATCAATGGAAGAGTCAGACTCCATGATCATCACCATCACTACTTGGTCAGTTTGAGTCTACAATGCAGTGACATAATAGTCAAACTTCTAAACAACAACTTATAGTCAAACTATAGTCCTGTAGAGACAACAACTCATGGTCAAAGCTATGGTCATGTAAAAAACTAGTCTACCTTGGTACATGGCACAACAGTAGACAACATGCTCACACATTGTCATTCCATAACTAAACATGATATCACTACATATCAACAATTTAAGGATACATGAAGATGTCTCCACCTGCACCCCACATATTCAATAATATGTGCTCCGAGTTTCCCATATGAGTTACTTGTTTCACCATACAGCTAGATACTAATGCCAAAGATGGATATGTGGTATAGGGAAACCACATGATTAGGGTTTCACTTGACAAAAATTATCAATTGGGCATATTTTAATGCATCAATTAAGTTACAATGTATATCCCCTAAACAAACTCTATAAAATTGAGGATAAGATACAACTTCAGAAGATATAAAATGTATTAAGTGAGAACTTGTCTCATCATCATATGTCACTTGTATCACTAACATTACACGGTCATCAACAATATCACATCACAATGGGATATCAATTCCTTACTTTATGCACAAGGCACTTACTAGGTCATTAGACCAATTCATATAACTCTTGCACAATCAATATCACAATGTGCCTCAACATTACTCATAATCACCACCTTGTAATACATAGGGTCCAACATAGCATTTTCATAGCTATGACATTCATCTCACTTGCAAGATAGTGTTACAGAAGTAGGAGAGAGAAACCACAATCACATAATAATCACTTCAAGTAGAATGCTAACATACATCATGTTATCACAAGATTAGGGTTATGATTCATATATATCCGATTAGGATTTCATAATATTAAACAATCACTATACCCTGATTCTACCACCTCCCACCTGTTTGGAGAACATTAGGGTTAAGTACTAGTGCTGATGATTATCCATCCATAACTACAACACCTTATATAAACCATTACCCTATGTATTAACCATGTATAAACTTACATATAGGTGTCTCGACCACCCTCAATACATAGGTGTCTCAACCACCCTCAATACATGGTCTCGACCTCCCCTAACTCACACGTCTCAACCCCTCACCCACAAGTGTCATGAGGATGGCACTTCACATGGTTGAGACACAAGATGATGATGATGATGATGATTATGATGATGATGACGACGACGATGATGATGAGATGATGTTGATATGACCCAAGTTTGTTTTGAGAGGGTCAAGTATGGTTGGCGATATGAAATGAGTTTGACCACGCAACTCTAGCTCAATTTAGCACCTTGTACAATACATGTGACTTGGTTGATGTGCAAAAAATAGCTAATAGGTTGGCATGCTTGATTATGCCTAATCTTGTGTATGTTGAGATATGATATGAGATATATGGTTTGAGACCAACATAGGACTCGACCTATTTCCAAAGGAAGACCTCTAGCATGGACATGCAAAAAGGGAAACCCCTTGACATGAGTCAACCCACCACAGAAAGAGGTTAGAGTACCTAAACTCCCAAATATGTGAAATGTTGAAAATAATGTATGATGAAATACATGATAATGAGTTTTTATCTTAAATACTTCTAAGTATATGAGTTGAGTCACCTAGTTTGTGGTCCCTTTAAAATTTTGAAACCGAGATTTCCTATGAAAATACTTGACCCTAGAGAGAGGCATTTGAATATATGATGCTTGCTATATAGGTGAAGGAGATGTCCCAAGATGTTGCACATGACATGTGATCTCCATGATGAGTCTCATACTTGGGTTAGTTGTTGTATGAAAAGGAATCTAGTAGTTCCCTTGTGTTTGGAAGTTGGGTAGAAATTTCTTTATGGGAAGATTGTCATAGTTAACGTGTCTTGTTGGACTTATATAGGAGTTAGGTTGAGTGGCTTGAGGTTGTAGATCTCTATTCTATTATACAAGTGAGATGAACCATGAAACCTCGATATTGGTGATAATGTTGTTCCTCAAGCTAATGCATGATGTATGAAAATAACTCACTTATGTTAAAACTTGATACATGTATTATTATCACTCTCATAAGCTAGACCTGATATAAAACCACCCCATACGTAAAATATGTAAGTTTGAAGTCATGTATTTGATACGATGATGCCTAGAGATCTTAGTTTGATTAATCAAGGGTAACACGACTAATCTCATACCCAAATGAAAAATGAATGACTTAATATGATGATTCACTTGGGGTCATAACTTGAATAACTATTATCAACAAAGTGCTTAATTTTAGATCCAAAATGAGAGATGATGTAAATAGTTGGGGATAGTTGGTAAAATTTTGAGGGAACACTAAAACATGCACAAAATCTAGTATAAAGATGAAATACACATTTGATGATAGTCTCGTTTGAAAGTCATGAACATGAACATGTTTATATGAGAATCAATAACAAAATTTTTTAGAATATGTCTTGGTCTCATATGAAGATATGAACAAAAAACCCAAATGTGGGGATACTAAGGGATGGAAAACCCTAATGCCATGATCATGTCATAATATAATGGAACAATAAGTAAATGTGTATGTAATCAATATTAGTACACCCTTGATGATGATACCCAAAGTGTAAAAACCACTGTGGGGAATGCCTTGACAACCATGGTTGAATACATAGACCCGACGAAAATTGACTTCGACTCCTAACTATGATTTTGGATGATATTTTAAGGATGAAATTTATTTCATGGAGGGAAGGACGTGACAACCTATATTTCTCACTCATCTATTATAATCATTTCTCTCTATTTGAGAGACCCATTTCTCATTCAATATGATTTCAATCACATTACTCGAGTGTGTCAATGACCCAAGTTGATCACCTCAATAACCAATTTCATGTTATGTAGCACAAATTTTAAAAATTGTACCAAGTATCATGATATATCATATCACCATCTTACAAGGTAAATTGAACCTCTTATATATGATCTTCAAACTCTACAATATATATCATGATATAGAGGATTCAATTGTGAATTCAAAAACTCAAAAAATCACCCCAATCGAACATTTGGAACCCAAGTTATGGTACTTCAAAGTTGCCTTTGTTTTGATCATGATTTAATTCAATTTTGAGTCTTATTGGGCCAAAACTTGGCTCACAGCCCATATGGGGGGTGCCCCGCCTACTTAACACATCAGCTTTCTAATGGGACCTCGCCCCGTCCAATCAGTGTGTGCCTTGTTGGGAAAATTTTGACCATTTGATTCGATCCCACAGATCTAATCCTCTCGACATAACAGTTGATATGCCTTTGTCTTCTTTTGTACGTAATCACTGCCTATGGTGCTGCACCACCACCTACTCCCATCCTAGAACCACCAATCAGAGCCACTCACTCTGACCTTAGCCATAATTGGGCGTGGAAACTTTCTTTTCTTCCTTCACCCTCTCTTTCCCCTCTCTTTTTGGCATCTCTCCATACCCCCATGGCCTTCCCTCCTCTAGCTCATAGCCAAGGATGTTATTGTGGAGCTCCTTCAATTTTTGGCACTCGCGGCCATGCACGGATGGTATGATACCACCTTTGGACTCAAGAAAGCACGGAGAAGATGGATGACCACTTCCTTGGACTCTCCATCATCATTTCCCCTTAGTTGAGCCTAGCTCGGTGAGAAGCTTGGGATTAGACAGTGCAGGTTGTCTAGGGTAGATGTGGGCTCCCTTCCAAGGAGGGAGATGAGGGTTAGAGCATTGAATCCGCATCAAACCATGAGCATGACCGACTCTCCTCTCATGCCACCTGGGTTGGGACGGGTCAAAGCAATAGTTGGACTTCTCAACCAACAACTGCCAAGTCACCCTATCGATCAAGAGGGCATGAAGCTAGGCCACCAGGAACCCCAATGCTGGCCTTAAAAGGGCACACAACCATGGCAATCTGATGGTTGATCAGTGGGAAAAGCTCCTTGCCAAATATTTCATGATATTGTCACATGTTTATCTACTATTTATAATCAAAATGTTCTAAAATGGATATCTCTCCAACCCTTTGGCCAAACTAGGTGATCCAATATATCATTTTGATCATATCATAGCTCTATACAAATGAACAAATTCGCAGATCCTAATTCTACTACTTGTTGTGGGTTTTTTTCAAAGACGCTATCTTTAATTTTATGAACATATTTAGTTCTTTTTTGTGATTAAGGTTGGAACTTTGATGAGATTTCACACTCTTAATCATGAAATCGGTACCTTTTTGGCATCTTTGAGTTAGTTGTGGGTCCTAATCATTCATATTGCTAATGAATGACTCTTATTGTACATTTGTGACTTGTTTGGGCCTTAATTATGTATCTTACTCTAATAATGACTAATCTTGGTTCCAATTGATATCTAAATGTTGATCTATCATGAAAATTAGTAGATTTATTCTACCACATGACACACATATCCACCTTGTTCCATACTTTCTACACTTGTCTATATGCCTTCCTATGCATGAATATGACCTTCTATCATGATGCATGGTTACACATGAACCAATTGATGTGTTTGACCTTGGCAAGGTTTACAACCCTCTTAGACCCTTGAAATTAGTAATCCTCATGATGTTGGTGACTAAATTCCTATGGGACTTTCCCCTTGTGCTAAGATGGAGTGGTGTCCCAAAACTCACCCTTTTGACCCCTTATATCATAAATGTGCTTTTATTCATGTTGTTATATTCTATTACCATATGTGGGTCTTAATCTTATTTCATACCCTCTCAAATCAAAGGTGATGTATCCCTTATGACCCCTTCGATATGAATGAACAATCGAATCCATATGTTGGGACCTTATAACTTGGGTTTTATGTGTTGGTTTTTGGAATGCAAGTTGATGGTGTTGACTTGATGCCAAGACCAACGGGAACATCCACCTAATCTTGACGTGAGCATCTTATGTCTATACATTCCTAATATAAACCATGCTTGATGTTTGGATCCCTTTTCTTGATTGGATCACGACCTTGTATACCCTATTATGAGTCTTGTGGTCTATTTATGTGCATAAGATACTCAAATCTTGAAATAGTCATATAAAATGCATGGAACCTCAAAATGACATGAAACTTGGACCACACCTTCCTCATGGACCCTAAAGAAATAAAGGATCATCTAATGAACTAATAAGAAACTTGAAGCATAGCTTGAGAAAAATCTAAAATGAATCTAATTAGGGTTAATGATGAGAATATAATACATGTATGTAATATTGTGCTTAACCAGGCGTGGGTTGTGGCTAGATGGTCAATGCTAAGTTAGGTTGTGAATCTCTGAATCAGGTACATGCTTTAATAATTATATGTCTATGGCCTTCTTTCTTGAATGTGATACATATGTATGTTTGTTTACTTTCTCAACTATTTCCATTTAGTATTCTAGTATTGTACTTGATGTTTATCTCGTTGTTGTTTTATAACTTGCAACCATAATCTAGAAACTCCATTATACAAAACTTGTGCACCTTCCTATATTCTTGGGATAAGGACTGAGGCTAGGTGTCCTACTTGAGTTGTCAAGATAGGATGGACCATGTCTATAAAAGGGTTGGCTAATTTTAAGCACCCTTACGGACCCTTCAGATGGGAAGTTTGTCAAAACTCCTTATGTTATATGATGTTGTTTGTATAACTGGAGTGAAAAGATATAAACAAGGGCTCTCATTTTGCTAATTACTTAACTTGTTTATTTCTGTTCGTTTACTTCTGCAAATCTTTTCAAATTATGCAACACTTATGTATATGTATCTTTTTACCCTGTACTCAACACCTTGTGTGCTTGACCTGTTTTGTTTAACATATTTTATAGGTTCAGAGATGGCTAGAAGTTGATGGGCTTAGTGAGATATGTTAGGTTTACCTGTTGCAAGATCCCTAGTGTACATGAGAAGACTTGTAAAACGTACTCTAAAATTGTAATTGAAATATTGTTACAAGATAATGTTGCTTAATAATACTTGTTGAATGTTGAGATTATGATTTGTTCTTTTATCTTGTTATCTCTTCATGTATGCTAAGCTTTACGCTTCCGCATGTTGTCTTTGGTATTCATTTGGTTCATGGGATTGGGATTTTGGTTTTGTGACAGTTGTTCTCTCCAAGCACCCTACATACTCAATAGTATGTACTCTGAGTTTCCCTTATATATACTCGTTTCACGATCTAGCAAGTTGTGACATTGGAATGGTTTTATGTCCAGGCCAACTACATGATTTGGGTTCCACTTGATTAGTTAAGATAGTTGGGTGTCTTTTACTACATCAATCAAGTTACAAGAGAACCCTAAACAAATTCTACAAAACATAGGTAAAATGCATCTTTAGAAGATATAAAATGTGTAAAGCATAAAGTTGATCACATCACCACATGATATTGTCTCACTGTCATACACAAGGCCGTCACTGTTATCATGTTACCATGGGATACCAATCACTCATCACATCTCTAGAGGTATAACCTCAATTAGGCACAAAGTATTTGCCAAGTTCATAATACCATTCACATAGTTCCCTGCAAGAACATTATTATCTCTCCATGCCTCATCAAGGCTCATAATCACCACACATGTATCTCATAAATGATGCTACAACAATCATTGGATATGTTTCTCATTTAGTTAGAAAATTAGGGTTACAACAATAGGAAATAGGAATTACTCCATAAAAATTCTAATTACTCAAGAAATCTAAGAAATAACACCATGTACTCAGATTAGGGTTAGGCTTCAACATTGTAACTGAATTAGGGTTTCAAAACATCAATTTTCATTAGACCCTAGATATCATTATATCCAACTTTCTTGGAAAATAATAGGTTGACTATCATCATCGTTAGGTAATCAATACAAAGTAAACACATGTCCAAGGATTCTCATCCACCAAAGGAAACCTAAGTTGCACACATCTCTACGTGACCACATAGAAACAAAGCCAACATCATCATCGACTGAAGAAACTATCAAACCCTAATGACTAAAGAGAACATGATCACTCCTTCGATCGAAGAGACTGGGTGGAAGAAAAACCTTACGACCAATGACATCCGCACACTCTCATTGACCAAAGAGAAGTTCATCCATCAAAATTCTGAGGGATCCAAAACCTTGTGACCGAAGAAAACATGGTCATCTCTTCGACTACACAGAGGATCCATCCTTAGAGACCCAAGAGTTATCCAAAACTCAATGACTTCAAAAGGCACCACTTGAAGCCATCAAGAGAAAGAAGAACACTATGATCACAAGATCAACAAGTTGTTTAACACCATGAAACCAAAACCCATCAAGGAGTGAGGTGCATCAAGGAAAATGACACAAATTTACCGTGCGCAGAAACGCAAGTGAACGCGTCAAAGTAATATAGGCCTTTGTGAGGCCCGAGTCGAACTCAGGGATACGTGAAATTGTCGGAGACTCCTACTAACTACTCGCGATTAGCTAAGCTGATTAAATATTTGAGAGTTGTTGTCAAAATTAAAAGAAAATAAAAATAAAACAAAACAAAGCAATCGATTAAATGTTTGGTTTAATCAATTCAAAAGGAGATCTTTAGGATTGCGGTTTCACCGCGGGTTTTCATTGCATTAAATTCTATATAGTCACTCAATTTGATCTCTCTATCTGGGTAGTGGCCTGAAATCAGAATTGCCCACTGTCGTGGTCCAATTCACTACCTATGTCTAGGTCGGTTCCACCGTCGTAGTAACCTATACCCTAAATTAGGTGCATTAAAAATGACCTCTCAGTATCCACCATTAATCTTACACCACCTTGTTCAAGGGATTTGTCAATTAATGTAAATTCCGTCTCTTTTCAACCATTAATTCTTCTTTCAAAGCAATTAAGGGCATTAGATTATTATTATGGTGATCAAGCATAACAATATATTTGAGAAAACGAAATTATACCACGGATTTAAGAGATAAGATATGAATTACTATGATAAAATTGTCATATAATGAATTCCCGGGCTACTCTCAGTCCTAAAGACAAAGGGGATTAGCCCTGCATGTTCATCTCAGAGCAAAACGTGGAGTAGAAAAAGGGAAACATGGAGAAAAACGTGATTGAGTGGTGAAACCCCTGAACGGAGAAGATCCAAGCGATCCTTGGCGTGGAATACACGTTCTCCCGCCTTTCGGTGGTGGAAATCGTCTTCTTCGGCGTCCGGATCGGCTGGGGCATGCTCTCAGGCTCCGTTCTTCTCTCCACACCTTCTCGGGATGTGTGCAGCGGCTAATGATGTGATGATTCCCTCTTGGGCACCGTCATTAGGTATATTTCCCGAATTAGGTCGCCAATTAATCACAACCGTCCGATTAAGATCAATCTGAAACAAACTCATATCTGACGGTGTCGATACCATCGACGCGGGTCGATGGTATCGACCTAGCGCGATAGCGACAGTTCTTCTTTTCTTTTGTCTTTCCGCCTGATGTCATCTCGATATCATCGACGCGGGTCGATGGTATAGACGAACCTGTAGCGACGGTTTTGTCTTTTTGTGTCGATGTAGCTCCACTAGTCGATAGTATCGACATATGAGTCGATAGTATCGACTCACTTCTCGCCAGCAACCTGATGGTATCTCGATACCATCGACATCCCTGTCGATAGTATCGACTTTCTTCTGGTCCTTGCGGCTGGCAACCTGTGGTCCGGTCGATGGTATCGACCACTATCGATGGTATCGACAGTAGCAGATACTTGTTTTTCCTGAAATTAACACATGAAACCACATAAGTCTACACAAAACATATTCTTTTGATAATTAACACTCAAAATGCTGAAATAGGGGAAATTTGACATAAAGAAGTAGCATAGACCAAAGTGAATGAATTATGCAACATTAACCATGAAAATGACTAATAAATGCATAAAATGCATATCAAACAAGTCTATAAATGTGACTCAAAATCATCGCATCAAACTCCCGTAAGCTTGAACGTTGCTCACCCTAGAGCAACTAAACCTTAGAATAGAATTGCCAAAGTCAACTAAAGAACAAAGCATCACAACAAACATCCCATATGACTCCCACCGGACATTCGCATACCGACCCTCGCTAACAACAAAATGATAATTACCCTAAAGGCGACAGTAATCATCCATAAAAGATATCAACCTTAAAACTGATGAACACTATAACATAATAAAATTCGCCGGTCCAGACTTAGTGCATCTTGTGATCTCCTATACTGCGTTGCTCGCCCTAACTACCATCTACATGGAAGCAGTTCTCCTGATATTCACAAGTGAGGAGAAAATCACGGTGGCCTACCAATTCGAGCAACGGGTGGATGGAATGGGTGGCTCATTGAAGAAGTGGAAGCATTATATGGTTTCAACATGCATAAAACAAAAATGCCCTAAATGATGCAAATGCACATGAAAAATGTCCTAATGCCTAAGATTGGGTGGAATGATGCATGCACTAACATTCCGTCTCGAAATGAGATGGATATCTAATTGAGCTACATCATGTACTCAGTCATCTTAAAATGCAGGTGAGATTATGTTCCTTTCTCCTTCTTATTCTAGTTGCTTCTAAATAACTTTTTTTTTTCAATTTCAGTTTTTTTAGATTTTTTTCTTTATTCTTTTCAAACCCTTATATCCATAATTGACAATGAATACTTTATTGGGCTTATTTTTTCTGCATAACTCGACTATTTGAACTATTTAGAGGGTATGGAACAATTTAATTCACCATTAAAGAAGAAATGAGGTACGTGATATACTCTATGCATAAAAGTTATGAATGCAACTAAATTACATGCACCTAAGGATAATGTGCATGTATACCTATTCTAATTTTTTTAATTTTTCATGCAAAACATATGACGGTGGTTGCAATGCAAGTCCTATCTACATGACATGCAATCAAAAAGGTTAAAACTGTACTTTACTTCCAAATCTTGATGGATTGTGAAAAGCAATGAGGTGGACAGATCACAAGACTAATTGACTGAACCTTTGAAAAATATTATGTGTCCCTCCTTACTGATCTGTGTAGTAGTTAAGAGGTTTCTCTCTCTTACTTCAAATTAAAGTCTCATTATCATTTGGTCAGTTTAGGCTCAAACAACCAATTCCGTCCACTTTCATGAATCATTAGGGATATACAGTTGTGATTTTCTGTTTTAAAGTTGACAAAACCAATCATTTTCTAAGTTAAGTGATCAAAGTTGAACAACACTCAATCTTGCGAACACTCAAAAATTTTTAGTTTTCCCTTAATTCCCATGTACATGCAACTGAGATGACTCAAGATTAAAGACATCCACGATTACACTAGATAGAATGTGGATCCTACAAACAAACTAAAATTGCAAGAAACAAATGAAAGGAAACAAAAGCAATAAAACTAAAAATAGAGAAATAAAAGATAGAGCTGTTCCAATACCCCCCCCCTAAGCTTGAATTCGACTATGGCCTCATAGTCAAAAACAATCTTAAAGGTTGGAACAAAGATACTGCTTTACTCTTCAGGTGGAGGCGGGTACTGCGGATCCGTAGGGTCCCAAGACGGATACTCCCCCTGGAAGCTCGGATCAAACTGGGCCCTAGGTGGAGGTTGTGGATAGCCTCCAAAGTAATTTTGGCTCCAATAGTGATCGTAAAAGGGCTGTTGTTGCATCTCCATCCTTTGCAACCGGTCATGAATCTGTTGTTGGTTGTCGAGGAGAAGACACTCATTCTCGAACATTGCCCTTTGATTGTCCAATAACCGGTTTGTAGTTTCTTGAATATCGGTGTACATCGCCATGTGATGCTGCTGCGTCTGCTGTATCTCCTGCAGCATAGCATACATGCCCTACATAGAATAGGCTTCCTCACTTGGCTACGAGGGTGGTGGTGGTGGCAGAGGCTGCGATGATGAAGATGCACCCGGATGCATGCGAGGACGCTTCCGTGGTGCCACTCATGCCCAAAGAGGGGTCTAGGCCTCCTCTTCCTCTTCAGCCTCATCGTCATTGCCGTCGTCGTCGTTGCCGCCGTCTTCATCGGACTCCTCAATGGCTATGATAGGCCATCAGAAGTGTTGTGCCCCTTTGATGTTGAAGACTGGATCAGGAAGCGAGCATTCTTGGTAGGCATGGTTGACGTGGCAGTGTGCATATGCCAAGCCATCTCGAAGAAGGATCAAATTTGATCGGTGAAGATGCTGCACATTGACCTTGCTTCGGTTGGAGAGTGGGGTCAAAGTAGAGAAATTGAGCCTGAGGTAGTGCGCCAGCAGAGTAATAAGACCTCCAAAATGAATTGGAGCCTTCCGCATGCTCCGCTTGACTGCCAAGACCCGCTGTAGAAAGAAGGCGCCCCAGTTGCATTCTTGGCGCTTCAGGAGTTTATACAGGAAAAATAAATCCGACTCTTGGAATTTGCTAAGGGATATATCACCCCTAGAAAACAACGTCGAACTCAGCATTCGGTGAAGTATCCGGACGAAGGGATGCTCGAAATAAGCTACCGCAACATTATGGTAGCTCACTGACTTGCCCGGAGGCACCGTAACCAGCTCGACAAAGATGGCATTGTAGTCGGTGCGGTTGTCTGGTCACCGGTAGTCTGACCGCGAGTGATTCCAATTGTAGATTTTGTTGAACAGCCGGAGTGTCATCGTGTAGTCGATGTTGTACAGTCGGAAAGACACCCGGCCCTTGATCCACTCACAGTCGGTGGCTATGACGTCATTGGGCATGACGCAGACGTCCAGCGACGCCATAAACTCAGCCACCAACTCCTTGTACATAGGCCACTCGCCGAAGAATGGTTGGCCATCTGCATGAAACTCCAGCTCGTCAGGCCGTCTTCCCATGTGTCGGGCCTGCCCCTTCAGAACATAGTCGAGGTTGGCTTCGAACCCCAAGTTGCGGATGGTTTCCTGTTCAGCATAACGGGTCGGCTCAATCTTCCTCTTTAAGATCTCCTCGTAGATCTTCTTGACTTCCACGGATGGATGGATCAGCCGTAGGTGTGAGATTGATGCGATAAGAGGTGGCATGAATTCAGGGATGTCCATCGGGTCGGCGCGTGACGACGATGCACCAGCGACATGCACCATGATCGTGACAGAAAGAGGAATAGAAAGAGAGCTCGGTGAAGATCGGAGAAGTAAATCTCCGCTCGATGAAGAACGTGCTCGGTGTTTCTCGTCGTCGGGCTTGGATAACTCTGGAATATGCTCGACACAAGTGAAGGAGGATTGCTCTGGAGTTGTGATGTCATCTGACGCAAATCCTCCCCATATATAGTCGTGGCCGGCGCTGCTGTATGCCCGTCGATACCATCGACGTGAGTCGATGGTATCGACACGAGTAGCACAATCCGTACTGCCACGAGTATCGACGGTTGTCGATGCTGGATCTGCGGGGCCCGGATTGTTGACACGTCGATACTATCGACGCGGGTCGATGGTATCGACCCGTCCCCCGGATCGACTTCCTGGTTGTTGCGATCACCGTAGATCTTTCCTCGCGGATCGTTGACGTGGCACGTCGATACTATCGACGTGATTCAATAGTATCGACTCTCGGATTAGGGAAAACCCTCGCGAGGCCCGGCCGCCGCCTTCTTTGCATGAATGTGTCAATACCATCGACAGACCCGTCAATGGTATCGACATTACTGAGACGATTCATTCTGAAAATCTCCAGAGATCTTGCGAGTATCAAAACCCATGTCAATACCATCGACCTCTTCTTGCGATCTGCCTGTTGGTATGTCGATACCATCGACGAGGCCGTCGATGGTATCGACACAGTGTGATTCCTGCAGTCGCCAACCTGTACCATGGTCGATACCATCGACATAAGGGTCGATGGTATCGACTCTGCCTCAGCCCTGCACATGTAGCAAACGATCACGGTATCTTTTTTACACTAAAAACTAAGTTAAAACAAATCAAACTACAAATGTATAGGAACTAAACTAAAGTACCAATGGTTGGGTTGCCTCCCAACAAGCGCCCTTATTTAACATCTTAGGCTAGACAACTTGAAGCACGTCATGCATCCGAAAGTGAAATGAGTTTGACCTCATTCACCTTCCTCGTGTAATCTTCACCAAAATATAGCTTCAACCTCTATCCATTCACCAAAAATGTAGTCTCGTCATCGCGCACCATGATTGCGCCATGTGGTCTGACCTCTTCAGCCGTAAATGGTCCACTTCATCGGGATTTTAGCTTCCCGGGATGCAACTTCAGCCTCGAATTGAACAAAAGCACACGATCTCCCTTCTTGAAGGTGCGCATCTGAATGTGGCGATCATGGATCAACTTTGTGCACTCCTTGTATATCCGAGAGTTCTCATATGCATTCATTCACAGCTCATCCAGTTCATTTAATTCAAGTAATCTCTTCTTCCCCGCTTCATCATAACTCAAGTTGAGCTTTCTCAGTGCCTAATGTGCTTTGTGCTCTAACTCCATCGGTAAGTGACATGCCCAACCGTACGCCAACCTAAAAGGCGTGGTGCCTATAGGTGTCTTGTATTCCGTCCTATATGCCCACAATGCATCCGGTAGTAAGGCACTCCAGTTCTTCCTTGTGGAAGCCACAATACGCTCCAAGATCTTCTTAATTTCACGATTGGAGACCTCCACTTGTCCTTGAGTTTGCGGGTGATATGGGGTACCAATGTTATGTTTGACCCCGTATTTCCTCAATAATGCCGAGAACTTTTGATTCCGGAAGTGCGTACCCCCATCACTAATGATCATTCGGGGCACCCCAAACCTGCAGAAGATATTTTCCTTAACGAACCTGAACACTACAGTAGAATCATTAGTCCTTGTGGGTATTGCTTCTACCCACTTCGACACATAGTCAACAGCTAAAAGGATATATAAATTCTAATTTGAGGACACAAAGGGTCCCATAAAATCTATACCCCATAAATCAAATACCTCGACCTCCTAGAAAACATTTAGGGGCATCTCTTGTCTCTTTGAAATGTTACCCGCTCTTTGGCAGGAATCACATTGCCTCACGAACTCATACGCGTCCCTAAACAAGGTAGGCCAATATAGGCCACTTTCCAGTACTTTGGCTGCCGTACGAGAGATCGCATGGTGTCCACCCGTAGGTAGAGTGTGGCAATGACGAAGAACACTCCCGTATTCCACCTCAGGTACACACCTGCGTAGGACACCATCCCTACATTGCTTCAAAAGGATAGGGTCATCCCAAAAATAATATCGTAGAGAATGGAAAATTTTCTTCTTCTCTTGATACATCCAATCTTCCGGGATGATCCTGCAAGCAAGATAGTTCACTATATATGAAAACCACAGATCCTTAGAATTGACTTTCAAAAGTTGTTCATCTGGAAATGTCTCGGTTATGGGTATGTGTAAATCTTTTTCATATACCCTCTCTAACCTAGACAAATGATCTGCTACAACATTTTCAATCCCCGCCTTGTCTTTGATTTCGATATCAAATTCTTGTAAGAGCAAGATCCACCTAATAAATCTAGGTTTGGCATCTTTTTTCTCCATCAAATATTTAATAGCGGTGTGGTCAGTCCAAACTACGACTTTCGATCCAACTAAATATTGCCGAAAATTTTCAAAGGCGAAAACAATGGCAAGCAATTCTTTCTCAGTAGTCGTGTAATTTAGTTGGGCGTCATTCAATGTCTTAGAGGCATAAAAAATCACGGCAGGTTTATTGTCCACCCGCTGTCCCAACACAGCTCCTACAGCAAAATCAGATGCATCACACATGAGTTCAAACGACTTAGTCCAATCCGGTGTTTGAACAACCGGTGTGGAAATCAATTTTTCCTTCAGCACGTTGAACGCGTGTAAACATTTGTCATTGAAATAAAAAACGGCATCCTTTTCGAGAAGCTCGGATAAAGGTTTGGCAATTTTTGAAAAATCCTTTATGAAACGACGATAGAACCCAGCGTGACCTAAGAAACTTCTTACCCCTTTTACCGAATTTGGTGGGGGCAATTTAGAAATTACTTTAATTTTCACCGGATCTACCTCCAAACCTTTGCTAGACACTTTATGTCCTAGCACTATCCCTTCACTCACCATCATATGACATTTCTCCCAGTTGAGGACCAAATGTGTGTCCTCACATCGTTGTAACACCTTATCCAGATTATAAAGGCATTCATCAAAAGAAGCACCATAAACTGAGAAGTCATCCATAAAGACCTTTAGACAGCGTTCTACCATATCTGAAAAAATGACGAGCATACAACGCTGAAAGGTCGTCGGTGCATTGCATAATCCAAAGGGCATGCGGCGGTAAGTGAACGTTCCATAGGGACAAGTGAAGGTAGACTTCTCTTGGTCCTTAGGATCAATCAAATCTGATTGTACCTCGAATACCCATCCAGAAAACAAAAGTGTGATCGGCCGGCTAAGCGCTCTAGAATTTGATCAATAAACGGGAGAGGAAAGTGATCCTTTAGCGTAGCGACATTCATTCGTCGGTAATCTATACAAACTCGCCACCCGATTTCCAAGCGGGTGGTGACAGGTTCATTTAAAAGATTCTGAGTAACAGTTATTCCCCCCTTTTTAGGGACTACTTGCGTGGGACTCACCCATGTCGAGTCTGAAATTGCATAGATGATACCTGCGGAAAGAAGCTTAATCACCTCCTTCTTCACAACCTCCATCATGCTCGGATTTAGTCGACATTACGGTTGAATCACCGACTTGGCTCCCTCCTTGAGCCGAATCTTATGCTGGCACAAAGTAGGGGAAATCCCCTTGATATCTGCAACAGACCACCCAAATGCTCCCCGGTGGTTCTTCAGCACTATCAACAACTGGTCCTCCTCTTCAGCACTCAAATAAGCAGAAATAATCACAGGCAACTTGTCTTCCTCGGCTAGAAAGGCATACTTGAGGTGCGGTGGCAGTGGCTTTAACTCCAATTCTGGCGGGCTGATTAGGGATGATTGAAGCGGTGGTGGAAGTTTGCCTAAATCTTCATAATACCTCGCATAGAAGCATGGCAACATCTGAAGCATCTTGGCGCACTCCTTCAGTGATTTACTTCTTATCCAATCATGAGTGATGTTGACTAAACAGGCCTCAAGTGGTAGTTCCGGATATGCATCAAAAACTGAATTTGCTATAGCATCATCCTCAGTAGAGGGAGGAATGTCCTCATCCTCATCATTCGGGAACCCTATAGCCTTGCAAAGGGATACCACTTTGGTCTGCTCCATGATGTCCACATCCAAAGTCCCTTTTTCCACCTTGGTCATTACATGGGACATATCCAAAAATGGCTTCCCTAGACAAAGTGAGATATTGTTATCAAAATGTTTTACCATGTGGCATTGCTCCTTGGATTTAGGTGAAGTGGCGCTGGAAGGCATGACCATCTCAAATCGGTCATCAGCTATACCTAAGGTCAAACGACCTCTCCCCATCTCAAGTATCATGTCGGCTGTAGCTTGGAAGGGTCGTCCGAGTAGCAACTCATTGCCTTGTTCATCCTGCATCTCCATGACGACAAAATCTGATGGAAATACAAATCGATCCACTTTTACGAGCACATCTTCACAAATCCCATATGGCCTTACCACTGAATTGTCCTCCAATTGGATTGTCATGTTTCTTGGCCGCGACTCTTTTAATCCCAGTTTCTTGAATGTTGAAAGGGGCATCAAGTTAATGCTCGCCCGTGAGTCACATAGTGCTTCACCAAATTTAACTTTCCCAATGTAACAAGAGATGTTGAAACAGCCCGGATCTTGCCTCTTTGGTGGCAATGTGCCCATGATGAAGGCACTCACCTGCTCCTTAAGCACAACAACCTCTGTGTCCGGGATTTTTCTCTTCTTGGTGATGATATCTTTCAGAAATTTCCCGTAAGAAGGGATTTGCTCAATAGCTTCCAATAGAGGGATGTTGACTGAAAGCTTTTTGAAACTGTCTAAAAACGTTTTAAATTGGGCGTCTACCTTCCTTGCCTTAGCATTGTTCGGGTAAGGGACCGGGACAGCCTGTGCCCTTTGATGCGGTGGCACATAAGGTGTCCTTTTCTGTGGCTCCTCCCCCTCTGCAATAAGATCTTCAGTAGCATCCTCTGCTATGTCAGCAACTGGTTCTGTGACCGGTATGGGCAGCTCCTCAGTGGCCTCACCTTCAATTTCTGTTTGGGGTTTGCTTGGTTCATCGGCTCTGGGTTTAACAGTTTCTTACCACTTCTTAGCAAGATGGCCTTCGCCTGCTGGTTTCCTCCTGGAACATTAGTATTACCCGGAAAACCTGGGTGCGCTGGCTTCTTCAAATTGGCTATCTCTACTACCATTTGTGCCATGGATGTCTCTATTATCCTCATTTGAGCCTCATGGCTCTGCAGTGTCTGCCCGAATTGGTTCATAAACTCCCCTTGTTATTTTATTTGCTGGCCGAAAGTAGTCATGAGTTCTTGATTTTGCTTCATCACTTGATTGAGCAGCTCTGTGCTCTTATCCTCCAATACTGGCTGGGGTTTAGCATCTGGATCCTGCAAGAAGTTGTTTGGATCCTTCGAGGAGAACTTCTTGTCTTTCCTCCATGAGTAGTCGTTATTCCTGTAGCCTTGCTGCTGCCTCATGAATTTAACTTGAGCCTCATCCTCGGACTCTGTATCCTCCTTAGCAAGAAGTTTCTTCGCGAGAAGTTCCATCTTCTCATTCAGCTCCTTGATTGCTTTAGATTCACCTGCCACTCGAACATGCTCCATGGCGTCTCTTTCGCCCCACGATTGTTTCTTGGCCATGTTCTTTAGGATTTCCCAACATCTGGTGTCCGTGTTATTCAAGAAGAATCCAGAGTCGACTGAATCGAGGTTGCTTCTATCATGCTCGGAGAGAGAAAAATAGAAGATCTTGACCTGTGTCTCCTTATCAAGCCCGTGATGCGGGCACCGCCTGAGCATGATCTGAAACCTTTCCCAAGTCTCAAAATAGGTCTCTCCTGCCTTTTGGGTGAAGTTGTGGATCTTCCCGATCATGTAATTGGTCTTATCGAGCGGGAAGAACCTCTCGAAGAAAACCTCAACCGTGTGGTCCCAAGATTCCACATATTCAACGTCCAAGTTGTGTAGCCATTCTCACACATTTCCCGCTAGAGAGCTCGGGAAGAGCTTCAAGTAGAGCACATCTTGTGGAAATCTGTCGATTTTTATCATATCACAATTCTCCACAAATTGACTTATATGTGCAATAGGGTCTTCATTATTGAGCCCATGAAAAGCATTCGACTTCACCAAGTTGATTAATGCCGGATCAATCTTGTATGTCAGAATATTAATCGCTTGCTTCTTGATCGGCCCCTTGGAAGCGGATGAGGAAGAAGCCTTTATCTTCTCCCATATTGTCTGTGGCTCGTCCACCTCTTCTTGTTCGGGTTCAGAAACTATATCCTCCAGATGGTCTTGATTATACTTGTCCTCGTCTTCCGGTCCCAGTAGCGGAACCTCTGGTGCGTGCCTCGTGTAGTCTGTACTACACGTCTGCACCATGCACAGTACCTGCAAATAGAAAAATTAAATTTTAGTACAGTGCTTGATGATTGCAAATATTTAGAAACTAAATTATAAATTTTTGAAATGTTAAAAGAAAAAATAAAAATGTGGCCTAGAGTGGCCGCTTGTAGCACTCGTAGTGCCAACAATTTGTCGTATCCCCGACAACGGCGCCAAAAACTTGACGCAAATTTACCGTGCGCAGAAACACAAGTGAACGCGTCGAAGTAATATAGGCCTTTGTGAGGCCCGATTCGAACTCAGGGATACGTGAAATTGTCGGAGACTCCTACTAACTACTCGCGATCAGTTAAGCCGATTAAATAGTTGAGAGTTGTTGTCAAAATTAAAAGAAAATAAAAATAAAATAAAACAAAGCAATCGATTAAATGTTTGGTTTAATCAATTCAAAAGGAGATCTTTAGGATTGCAGTTTCACCGCGTGTTTTCATTGCATTAAATTCTATATAGTCACTCAATTTTATCTCTCTATCCGGGTAGTGGCCTGAAATCAGAATTGCCCACTCTCGTGGTCCAATTCACTACCTATGTCTAGGTCGGTTCCACCGTCGTAGTAACCTATACCCTAAACTAGGTGCATTAAAAATGACCTCTTGGTATCCACCATTAATCTTACACCATCTTGTTCAAGGGATTTGTCAATTAATGTAAATTCCTTCTCTTTTCAACCATTAATTCTTCTTTCAAAGCAATTAAGGGCATTAGATTATTATTATGGTGATCAAGCATAACAATATATTTGAGAAAACGAAATTATACCACGGATTTAAGAGATAAAATATGAATTACTATGATAAAATTGTCATACAATGAAATCCCGAGCTACTCCCGGTCCTAAAGACAAAGGGGATTAGCCCCGCATGTTCATCTCAGAGCAAAACATGGAGTAGAAAAAGGGAAACATGGAGAAAAACGTGATTGAGTGGTGAAACCCCTGAACGGAGAAGATCCAAGCAATCCTTGGCATGGAATACACGTTCTCCCACCTTTCGGTGGTGGAAATCGTCTTCTTTGGCATCCGGATTGGCTGGGGCGTGCTCTCGGGCTCCGTTCTTCTCTCCACACCTTCTCGGGATGTGTGTAGCGGCTAATGACGTGATGATTCCCTCTTGGGTGCCGTCATTAGGTATATTTACCGAATTAGGTCGCCAATTAATCACAGTCGTCCGATTAAGATCAATCTGAAACAAACTCATATCTGACGGTGTCGATACCATCGACGCGGGTCGATGGTATCGACCTAGCGCGATAGCGGCAGTTCTTCTTTTCTTTTGTCTTTGCGCCTGATGTCATCTCGATACCATCGACGTAGGTCGATGGTATCGACAAACCTGTAGCGACGGTTTTGTCTTTTTGTGTCGTTGTAGCTCCACTAGTCGATAGTATCGACATATGAGTCGATAGTATCGACTCACTTCTCGCCAGCAACCTGATGGTATCTCGATACCATCGACATCCATGTCGATAGTATCAACTTTCTTCTGGTCCTTGCGGCTGGAAACCTATGGTCCGGTCGATGGTATCGACCACTGTCGATGGTATCGACAGTAGCAGATACTTGTTTTTCCTAAAATTAACACACGAAACCACATAAGTCTACACAAAACGTATTCTTTTGATAATTAACACTCAAAATGTTGAAATAGGGGAAATTTGACATAAAGAAGTAGCATAGACCAAAGTGAATGAATTATGCAACATTAACCATGAAAATGACTAATAAGTGTATAAAATGCATATCAAACAAGTCTATGAATGCGAATGAAAATCATCGCATCAGAAAACACTATCCAAAACACTAAAATATGATCATCAACATAGATTAAAACTAAGCCATGATTCATGGGAGAGACAGACAACATTTCAATCATCAAAAGTATCCAAAACCTCCATCACCAAGAAAGAAAATAAAACCATGATCATGAGGAGAAAACCAATCATTTAACATGTGCATGTAAGAACCAACATCTTCGCCATCTATAAGAATTTTGGGTACAAGAATTAGGGTTCAAGAAAAAGAGTTAATCTATACAAGATTACGACATAATCATAAACCCTAGTTCAAGATATCATCATCATACAACTCAAAGCCATGTTTTAGAGTTATACTTCTTAGATGTAAGATTAAGTGCAACAATAGTCAAGGAGAAAGTTATATAACTCGCCTTGGATGTGAAGAACAACTCCAAAAGCAAGATGCTCCAAGGAAAGAGAGGAAAACCAAAGCTTGTTCTACTCTATGGCCAAGCTAGAATCACCTCAATGGAAAAGAACAACCCTAGGTTAAAGAAAACTCAAGAAAGAGAGCACAGACCCTAGGCCAAAAAGAAGGGAAGAGAGGAGATCTTCAACTCTGCTTAGGCACTACCATGGAGAACTATGGATTCAGCAAAGAATAGAGAAATTCCTCAAGAAACACTACCATGGAGAACCATGGATTCGGACAAGAGGAAGAAAAGAGGGGTAGGGTTCCAAAAAAACAACATCAAGATAGCTAGGTCACTTACCAAGGTCAAAGATCAGTAAAGGATCAACAGAGAAGAGTTGATCAAAAACCCTAGCTCAACAAATGCAAGGATTCAGTCACCTTGCTCCAAGGTTAAGCTCTCCTTCTCCACCAAGAACACAAGGGATGAGCTCCAATGAGAAGAAAGAAATAAGAGAGTGAAAAAGGATCACTTGCATGCAAAGAGGGGTATATATACCCAAGGGTAGGAGAGAGATGAGGGAGGTTAGGTGTCATGCCACATGTGCCACTTATCCACCATATAACATCCACGCAAGCACTAAGATCATGCATGCAACCATAGGTCATTAAAACCAAGGAAAGACATCAACCTCCTTGTCCAGGTTAACCCATTGGTCGCATGGATTCTCTATGACCAAAACACACCAAAACCAAACAGTTGCATATCATCGAAGGCCCTAGATATCATCGACCAATGAGAGAGGGAAAAGGTTCTTCGATCGCAGAGAACTCAAGGCACACCTCAAAATCTATTTGATCGTAGAGGAAAGATCCAGGAACATTAAGGTGGTTTCTAAAAACCAAAAACTCAACTGTCAACACACATGGTCAACACCAAACTAGGGCATCCAAGCAAACCCTAGAAACATCAACACTCAAGATGTCACCACATCTCTCCTCCTCAAACTAAGGTACCACAAAGCACCTGAGGGAACCACTCTCTCCAACATGATGAAAAAACATGTTAGGAACAACATGCATGTGGAAAATTGTTTGATAAACCTCAACATGGGTAAATTGCAATTAGGTCCAAAACAAGCACATAAAGGCATAGCTAGCTCAAACAACATCCAAACTAGACCAAACTGAAAACATAAACATGTCACATGTTATTAAGGCACATAAGTTGACTAGATTGAGGTTTTAAGCATCTGATTATATTAATAAATAAAGATCTAGCATAAGGCTAAGTCAGGGGCCTTACAACCACAAACCCCTAACAAGGATTTTGCCGTTAAAATCCTACACGAAAAGAGATGGGTACTTCCTACACATCTCATCTTAAAAATCCCACATGGATTCCTCACTCCATGGTGAATCTGCAAAACCTTAACCAACACTATATCCTTCTTCTTCAACTTCTTCACCCTCCTATCCAAGATCAACATAGGACCCTCAACATGCAACATGTCCTCCTCCAACTCAACATCCACTGGCTGCAACACTTGTTGTATATCTGGATGGCACTTACTCAACATAGAAACATGGAAAACTAGATGCAACCTGTGTAACTCGAGAGGTAGCTCCAATTTGTAAGACACCTTCCCAACACGTACCACCATAGGGTAAGGTCCCATATACCTGGGAGCCAACTTACCCTTCTCCCCAAACTTCATATTACCATTCCAAGGAGAGACCTTGAGGTACACCTTGTCTCCCACTTAGAACTCCAAGGGCCTGTAATGATTGTCAGTATAAGACTTTTGTCTATCCTGGGCTGCCTTTAGTTGTTGTCGTATCACTTTGAACATCTCTGTAGTCTGTTGTACAAGGTCAACACCCAAAATTTGATACTCACCAATATCATACCAACAAAGTAGTGAGTGACAACGCCTCTCACACTAGGACTCATACATTGCCATATCGATACTCCTCTGATAACTATTGTTGTAAACAAACTCTATCAAACTAAGGTGCACATCCCAACCTCCAAGAAACTACAAAATACAAGCTCTCAACAAATCTTCCAAGATATGAATGGTCCTTTCATACTGACCATCTCTCTATGGGTAAAATGTTGTACTAAACCTCAGCTATGTACCCATAAATGTGTGCAAATTCTCCCAAGAACAACTAGTAATCTAAGGACCTCTATCAAACACTATCATCACTGGGATACCATACAAACACAATATCTCATCCACATATATCTGTTCCAACTTCTCTATTGTATATGTTTTCTACACAGGAAGGAAGTGTTCTGACTTGGTCAAGATGTCAATGATCACCCAGATGGAATCATGACCTTTTGTTGTCCTAGGGAAACCAAACACAAAGTCCATAGTGATATGATCCCATTTCCACTGTAGTACAGGTAACGGTTGCAACGTTCCTATAGGCTTCTAATATTTACCCTTGACTTGTTGACACACTTAGCCACAAACTCAACCAAGTCATGCTTCAAGCTAGACTACCAATACAGATTCTGAAAGATGTGGTACATCTTGGTACTGCCTGGATGCATCACGTACATCAATGAGTGATCCTCCTTGAAGACCATCTTCCTCAGACCATCCACATCTGGAAATATTGTCTGTCCATGGAAACAAACCATCCCATCCTTTTTCTCATGGAATCCCTCATGTTTCTCACTGTCAAACTCTAATTAGATCTGATGTATCATTGTATCATTACATTATGCATCTTTGATCTATTATACCAACATGGGATTCACCTGTAAATGTGCCAACAAGCCTACCAACAAGAAGACTTCTAACATCATGTTCATCTGATGCAATAACACCCAAATGTGTCGCTTATGGCACACAAAGGAATACAATTGTGCCTTCTCTACATATGATGATGAAAAAGACTTCTTGCTAAGTGAATTTGCTATGATGTACGTCTTCCCTGAATGGTAGTCTTTGTGCAATCATAATCCTTTATCAACTCAATCCATCATCTATGTCGCATGTTCATCTCCTGCTTCGAGAAGATGTATTGAAGGTTCTTGTCGTCGGTGAAGATCTGACACTTCTCACCATTAAGGTAGTTTCTCCAAATATTCAAAGAATGGGCCGTAGTTGCAAGCTCCAGATCATGCGTCAGCTATCTCTCCTCATGTTTCTTAAGTTTTCACAAAGAAAAAGAATTCACATTATTATCCTGCATCAGCCTACATCCCAAGCCATTCTTTGACGCATCATATAAGACGACATAGCCTTTCACTTGCTTAGCAGAACTAACATCAATGCACTTCTCAACTTCTCCTTTAAAAGCTAGAAATAACACTGACACTTGTCATCCCAGACAAAAGGTACACCTTTCTATGTCAACTTGGTTAGGGGTAACACCACAACACTTAAATTCTTGATAAACCTCATGTAGTAGCCTACCAAGCCTAGGAAAATCGTGAACCTCCATTGATGTCTTAGGCTACTCCCAATATAGAAATGACTATACTTTTTTGGGGTCCACAAAGACACCTCTAGTAGATATCACATGCCTAAGGAAAGACACCTTCTTTTGCTAGAACTCACACTTGCCGAACTTGGCGTACAACTTGTGTTGCCTCAACAAAGTCAACGCTTGTCATAGATGTTGATCATGTTGTTGGCTATCTCTAGAGTATATCAACATATCATCGATGTCATCAAGTCCATGAATGTTGTTGGTGCATTGGTTAGCCCGAACGACATAACCACAAACTTGTAGTGACCATACCTAGTCCTAAAAGTTGACTCGGGTATGTCATCCACCTTGATCCTCAACTGATGGTATCCTAACATCTAATATATCTTAAAGAACACTAAAACACCTATCAAGTGATCAAACATGTCATCTATCCTCGGCAACAAGTACTTATTCTTGATCATGACCTTGTTCAACTGCTAGTAATTGATGAACAACCTCATGGAACAATCCTTGTTCTACATGAACAACACAGGATAACCCCAAATGGAAGTGATCGGTCTGATAAAACCTTTCTCTAGAAGCTCCTGCAACTCCTTCTTTAACACTTGCATCTCGGTGGGTTCCATCCTATATGGTGAATGTGCTATCGGTTGCATACCAGGAACCAGATTGGTCTCAAAATCAATCTCTCTTAGAGGGGGAACTCTAGGAAACTCTTCAGGAAATGCATCCTCAAACTCTTGAACAATAGGCACCTCCTAGATACTAGGACTCCTCACCTTAGTATCCACCATATGTGCCAAGAAAGCCTCACACCCCTACCTCATCAGTCTCTCCACTCTCATAGAAGACACAAATCACATCTGAAGAATCTTCCTATCACCTTGATAGACCCACAATACATCACCGTCAAAGAACGTATTGACCTTGGAACTACAGTCCAAGATCACTTTGTAATTCTCCAAGATATCCATTCCAAGGATCACATTGAATCCATCCATGTCAAGTGGCATAAGGTCCACTTGAATGATGCATCATGAGAAATAAAGAACGTAGGATGGACACACCTCCCACAACTCGACGGAACCATAAAGAGGGGTTTCTATAAGGAGACATCAGATCTATGACTAAAAGGTAAGGAATAACTACATATCACCTCTCTAGTGATAAAAGAGTGTGTCGCACCAAGGTCAACCAAAATTGATATAAAAGAATATGCAGACAAATCAGAATAAAAAAGTTCCATACGAGTTGTCATGACCCATGGATTGACCACTCCCTCTGACTGACTCATGGCATAGAATCGAGCAGTCACCTTATGTCATCCTCGTCCTCTACTATGATGCCTAGAATAACCTTCCTGTGAAGCCTAATCGCGTCCTCTTCCACCACCACTGTTGAACTATCATTATTGTGAACCTTGTTGACTTAGCCTCGGTTGTTGTGTAACCTCCCCATCCTACATAGAGAAGCCCAAGTAGTATGCCATGTTTGACCACACTTGTAACAAGTCTTGATCTCATACTGTGGCCTAGATGGCCTTGTTATGGATACTGATGGTGTGCTACAAGCTCCTATTGGTGGAAAACTACAACCTCTGCCCTTACTCAGGGACCAATGAGACTGTACTTCTAATCTATGTTGTATGTGAGGTGATGAAAACATCTAATTCTTGAAGCCTCTAGAAGACTACCTCTAAAAGTAAGTTGGTCTCTTCTTAGTGTTAGCTTCATGCTTCTATATCATTGAAGGATATATCCATCATACAGACTCCAAAAACATAGCAAACCTCTCCCCATTCTCCAAAGCTAAACACCATCTTCATTAGCTCTGTTCTCAAACCCTTCTAAAAACACTGGATCCTCTCCTTATCCGTTACAACCATGTGAGTACAAAACCTCAACAACTAAATGAACTTTACTTTGTACTCATTGCTCGTCATTGATCCCTTCCAGATCTTCTCAAACTGTAAGATCTTCTCATCAAGATACGTCTCCGGGAAGTATCATCCCACAAACTCTTATGGAAACTCCTCCCAACTGATCACTACTCCAGGTCTCTTCTCCTCGATAGCCCATCAATGGTCAGCACTGTCCTTCAGCTGGTACATCACATGCTAGACCTTGTCCTCTTCTAGGATATTAATGATCTTACAAGCCTTATCCAAGTCTATCAACCACATGTATGCATTTGTCGATTCTTTTGTACCCGCATACTATATGGATCCTACATGCCTCAACCTCTTAGAGGTCTTCCCAGAATGTAGGGATTCTGTATTGGGAATAGCAACCCTTGCTTGATATACAAGCACTCTATCCCGCCATATGTGAAATTGTGGCCATCAAATGTCCAAACATGGACTAAAAATAGGGATTGGCCATGGTTTTTGGGTCGAACTGAGGCACTTTAGGCACTCCATATACTCTGGATTGCCTCCTAGAACCACCTCCTCATGCATCAACACTACTCTTAGCATGTTCTTTGTTCTCTCCAGACATATCTGCATAAGCAGAAGCTATAATTAGATATGTTGGAGGACGTAAGAACAGACACAATCCTACTCCTATCTCCCTATAGACTCAGAAAACCTAAAGCTTTGATACCAACCTTTTTATGTGACACCCCGATGTCACATGAGTGAGATAACTCAAACAAAGGGTGTGATCAACAACTAACAACCACCTTACCACAAAAATGGGTACATTAAAATCAATTTTTATATTGCCATCAAATGCAGAAACATATTACAACAAGGTCCGCAACATGTAACATATCACATACCGTACCAGGTATACATATCTTTATTGTAGCCATCTAACACACACATGTCACAAAAGATCAATTCACATTTACAAACCACTTATACAAGTCGTATGGACAACCAAGGCACATTTCCAAAAATACATATCGATGTACATATCATCTACAAAACATAATCCTTGAGGACCTAAGAGTATAGGGATGACACATAGGACTCTACTATAAGACTGTCATCTTTCCAACCATCTGTGTCTACTGATCTCCAAGTTGCTCTTCCCCAACAACATGATCTCACCCACATTGTTGATGACCATCTGAAAAGATGTGGCGAACCACAAGGGTACACATGTCCCAGTGAGAGATATAACTCTTAGCCAACAACTATTGTTCCAAAGATAGGTTACAACAATAGGTTAAGCACTATGAGTAGATTTAGCTAAATTAATAATTTAAACTGAGTATACAAGTTAGGTAGATATAATAGCTCTAGCAGATAAGAAGATCATCATATACTTTTAGAAGGAATATGATGAACATGTATAAAAGTTTAGGAAGATATAAAAGCTCTAGAAGATAAAATACACGGCTATAAGGCAAGGGTAAACATCTAATATGAAGTGTGTTTAACCCTAAACAGATTTGCTACATAGTTGTATTACATATTTTATTAATACCCTGAGCATTTGAGATGTACCACCCAAATCCAACTCACCACTGCCACTACTATAGAAATAGCTTATAACGTCACATTTAGAGGCGTCCGTTGTATCCAAAAAACCAACGCCTAAACCCTACAACGTCGGCTGAAGACACAAACTGACATCTATATGTGAAGACTGGCCAGATATAGGTATCACTTTCTATTTAGCGTCGGTTGCTAAATAAGAAACTGACGCCTAAAATCGCCGACCAAATCCAATTTTTCCAATGCAAAAAATTACTTCCAAAGTTTTACATATGGCGTCGGTTGTTTACCAAATCACCGATGACTAATGATTTTTCATGAGACAGAAATCAGGCCCACTTTTGTCATCAGTTTTCTTGCAATAACCGACGTTAATATGATTTTGTGCACTGTCCCCACGAAAATTTTTAGGGTTTAGGTTGCCCAATTGGGGTTAGTTTGTTATGGAAACCGACACTTTTGGGTCTTAGGTGTCGGTTTCGGAAACAACCGATGACTATTGTTAACTTAATAGCCCCCGCGAAACAGACTCTTCCCCATTCTATGTTTCATCGCGCTCGGTCTCTGGCGATTCTACCCATCCTGCCACTGTCTGTCACTGCCGCCACCACCGTTGTTTCCTGCTCAACATTGTCACCACCTGCTCAACGTTGTTGCCACTATTGTCATTCGACAGAGTTGCTCCTCTTCTTCCTCCACGAGCTCATGGTCGACAGGTACATTTTCTTCTACTCTTCTCCCTGTTCAATCGTCATCCTACTCTTCTTCTTCCTGCTCCTCTTCTTCCTCCTCTTCTTTTTCCTGTGCCTATGGCCTTGACGCCAGAGGTGACTGCCGCTGCCTATTCCAAAACAAGGGAGAAGGTCGAACCCTACTCCATCGTTGACAATGATGAAGAGGACATCTTCTTCTTCCTACTCCTCTTCTTCCTCCACTCTCCTTCCTACAATCTTTCTCCTCTCTTCTTCCTCCACTCTTCTTCCCTTTTAATTCTTCATGCTCCTCTAAAATTGATGCTTATTGACACCTAATTCATTCATTATAACAGAATTGCATTGATGCACTTGTGCTCTTGGGCTGAATTGAGTTGTTGTGTCATCCATTTGCGTTGTTGACTTGCATATATTTTTTCTTTAGCCTTTAAGTGAGGTATAATCTCACTCTCCCAATGTGCCATTAGACTTTATTTTGATTCAAATCGTGTGCTTGCATATATTTAATTGTGCTTCTAATCCGCATGCTTGACCTAATTCAGTAAATTTTGATGCATATTGAAATAAAATTCAACTTGTCCATTATAGAATCCTAATTTGATTTGATTATGTGCTTTGAAGCTTGAAACATGCGTGTTAAAGATACATTGATGTTTAATCTCAAACTTTTTTTTTGGTGAAGTCAGGAGGTTTTTTTTCATCTCGCCCCCCTCGTGCAAGCAAAAACATTGTCAAAACTACAAGATACATTGTTGTTTGCTGAAGGAAACCTGGTAGTACTACTACCATTACAAGATTCAGAATTAATTAAATTCCCTAACTCAGAAGGGACATTTCTATGATAGATGAAATGTGACCCCATTTTTTGGTGGCACTTGGCCAAGGCATCAGCTGCCTTATTTCCATCTCTCTTGGTGTGGGATATTCTCCAGTGGGCCCTCATGTTCTTCTTGATCTTCCTACAAATGGTGGCTGTCTTAGGACTGTCCCTAGGATCCTTCGCAAAGGCTTCACAAACGAGGAGTGAGTCAGACTCAATGATAACGTTCTCAAGCTCTAAGTCCACCGCAATGTTAACACCATGTTCGATAGCTTGAAGCTCAGCCATAAGGCTGCAATCTGCCTTGGGTCTACGACACCATCCCCCTCTCCATTTCCCCTCCCAGTTCCTGCAAACCGCAGCCATGCAAACCGCAGCCATGCACGTCCTGCCGTCTTTGAAGGTGGCATCAACATTGATCTTCAGAGTGTCTTGCTGCGGAGGTTGCCAAATGGTAGTTTTCCTGGTCTTCGGTTGTCCTTCCATATGGTTCCTTACCTCTGAGAATCTCCTGATGACAACCTTGATTCTTTGAGATTGTTGTGTAATGCTTTCCTTCTTATTCTCGAAGATTTCAGAGTTCCTGCACTTCCAAATCGTGTGGCAGCCTAGGGTCATGGTGTCTCCCTGTATGTCAGTCCGACCAAGCATAAAGGACAACCATTTCCAAGTATCCAACTCGTGAAAGAAAGTATCCCAAAGATTCTGGTTCAACAGCTCCTTCCAAATTGGCTTAACTGAACTACAATCACGCAGCGCATGCAAGGTAGTTTCTTCCTCCCTTCCACATCTATTGTAGGTACTATCTTCTGTCAGATGACGGATTTTCCTCCGACTGTTGGTGAGCAAAGCATTGTGTCCCACCAGCCAAAGGAACATCTTAACCTTGGCTGGGATGTTGGACTTCCATAGAAGATCCCATTTTCCATCTGTATTGATATTTAAAGGATCACGCAGACAATAATAGGCACTTTGGGATGTGAAATTTCCTTCGTCATTATGAATCCAGGCCCTCAGGTCGTGATCAGTAGTATTCACAGGAATAGAAACCTACCTGATCTTGGTAATGTCCTCTTCTGAAACCCACATGTTTAAGAACTCCTCGTCCCACTCATTGTCTAGATTTACAAGGCTAGAAACCCGAAGATCAATGAGATCATCCGGGATGGGTTGTTTAGTCCTTCCTTCTAAATTATGTGACGAGTCCCACCACTTGTCCTTCTAGACATTTTTGGATTCTCCACTGACAGGGATCCAATAAGAATTGTCCTCTATAAACTCCCTACATTTAAAAACTACACGGCCAAGCCTGGAAATATTAGGAATCAGCTGGTTATTTTGCTTGTTTAATCTAGTGTACATACATCTGTACCATGGAGAGTTCCTTCCAGTGACAGCCTCCCAATGGTGCCTGCTAATGAGGGCAAGATTCCACTCCCTTGTAGCTTTAATACCTAGGCCACCCTTCTTTTTGCTGTCCGTCAACTTGTTCCAAGCCACCAAAGACATTGGATGGCTCTTGTGAGCACCTCCCCAGACAAAGGCACGAATGCTACTATCAATTCTATGGCAAATCTTAAGAGGCAGGACTGAAGTTTGCAGAACATAACCAGGAATGGCGCTCAAGCTGGACTTAGCCAAGGCTACTCTACCTGCAAACGATAAACACCTCGCAGACCAGGCATTGACATTGTTGTTAATTCTGTCCAGCAAACCCCCATACATATCGTGTCTAACTCTGTCGTGGATCAAAGGGACGCCCAAATATTTTCCCATATCAGAAACTTCCGAGAAACCACTAATATGGCACAGACGTTTCCGGATTCTGGAAGGCACGTTCTTGGAAAAATGAACACAGGACTTGTTGACAGAAATGGATTGTCCGGATACCTCCCCGAATTCCTTAAAGCATTAGATAATAGTCCTCATCTGCTCCTCCGTAGCTTTGGCAAATAGAATCATATCGTCGGCGAAACACAGGTGGGAAATAGCAGGTCCATTAGCTGTTATCTTACTGGGTCTCCACTTTTTATTGTGCACCTTGGCCTCAATTAACTGACTCAGCCATTCCAGGCACAAAACAAAGATATACGGAGATAATGGATCTCCTTGTCGAAGTCCACGCGTAGCTTTAAACCTCCCCGCCTCCTTTCCTTTCCAGATGATTGCCGCTTCTCCACCCGAGGTGGAATTCATGATATAAGAAATGATGGTCCCCGGAATGCCAGTCTTCTTCAGAGTATCTTCTATAAAAGGCCATGTCATTTTGTCATAGGCCTTCGAGAGGTCCACCTTGACGGCCATGGTTCTAGTACTTCCTTTTCTCCGCATCATGTGTAGAATTTCCTGGACCACTACAATGTTGTCCGATATTCTTCTACCTGGAATGAAGGCACTTTGAGTAGGAGAAACCCATGTATGCAAGTGATTCTTGATCCGTTCAACAACCACCTTAGAGGCCAGCTTGAGGATCAGGTTGTTAAGAGAAATAGGACGGAACTGTGCACAGCAGTCCGGCTTACCAACTTTTGGAATCAACACAATGCTTGCATTACACATCTTCTCATCTATGTTCCTTCCATTAAGAGCATTCTAAATGGTTTGCAGAGCTGAGAACTTCACAGTGTGCCAATTTGCCAACATAAAGGACCCATCAACTCCATCAGGGCCACAGGCTTTGTTTGGGTTCGTTGATTGCAGCGCTTTATAGACTTCATCCAGGGTAGGCTCCCTGCTAATAGCAGCTTGTTGTTCGGCTGTCGGATGTATAAACCTGCCAGAAAAGTTAATAATTCTCTCCTGTTCAGTAGAGTGAGGTTCGGTAAAACTAGTTTTGAAATGATCGACTATGAGCTGTTGAGTTTCCTCCTCATTCATCGTCCAATTACCATTCGACATTCTCAAAGTTGTTACAGTGTTGGAACGTCTTCGTTGTTTAACAAAAGCATTGTAGAACTTGGTATTAAGGTCACCTTCGCAAGTCCATTGCAGATGGCTCTTTTGCTTCCAATCCTCTTCTTCCTCCTGGAGAACATCTTGATATTGAGACAAGATATCGCTGCAAAGATTGTCGGTGGTAACATTGTAGTTTCTTTCCATCTGTCCTTGTAATTTGGAAATGTTCCTAAGGAGCCTAGCCTTCTTCTTGGTTGTAATAGAATAATGATCCTTGGCCCACTTCTTATTTCCAGAGTTTTCTTTGCTCAAAGCACTATGAAAATCAGTACTGCCGTCCCAAACCTCTTTCAGCCTGTTCTAAAAATTGGCATTGATCGACCAAGATATCTTAATAAAGAAATGTTGGGGACTCTTACCCCTTGTGGTATCCACTACTGCAAGAGGGCTATGATCAGACCAAACATGAGGAAGGTGTTCCACCACAAACTGTGGGTATTTGATAATGAAATCCATGTTATCTACTGCACGGTCAATCCTGGTGTGTTTGGCACCATGTTTGTAAGTAAACTTCATACCTGAGAACCCCAAATCAGTTAAGTTCGCTTCAAGGAGGGTGTTGGAGAATAACTCAGGTTCCTTGTAGTCGAAACCTTTACAGTCTTTTCTTTCACACGGGTTAAGAGTTGCATTAAAATCGCCCAAGACGATCCATGGCTTATGGAATTTCTTACCCATGGCTACTAGATGTTTCCACAGAAGAGATCTGACCTGCACATGAGGATTGGCGTATACAAAAGTAATGTAGGTGTTGTTATTCACCAGACAAGTAACGAATTGTCTATGACTATTAATAACTTTGACTTTGCAGTCCGCATCTCTCCAACCCACCCAGATGCCACCTGCAAATCCTCTTGCCTCCACTCTGTGTGATTTATCAAAACCCAGCTTGCAGATCATTCTGAGGGCGTCATCTCCACTGATCCTAGGTTCTAAGATGGCCACAAGCTTTGCTTTCTTCTGCAAGATCATGTCTTTGAGGACACGGCGTGTATCTTTATTGCCGATTCCTCTAGAATTCCAACAGATCGTATTGATCATTAACAACTGGTAAAGGTGGAAGGGTACAGAACAACACCTACTGGTCGTTCTTCTGTGGATCCCTGTTTTCTTTCTCTTCCTCCTCCTCTTCAACTCCTTCCAACGCTGAGACTAGGCCCAAATTCAGTCGCTGGCTTTTCCTTCTTTTTTCATTAGGTGGTTTGAACTTGGTGTGCTTTAGTTTGGGAATACTCCCTTTGATCTTCTGCTCTCATGTAGGAGGTGGGATTACATCAGGTCCATTCTTTTTTATACGTGACATGATCCCAATGCCTTGGGTATTTGCATGTGCCACATTTACCCCAATAAAGATTTCACCTTCAACAGGTGGGTTGTCGCCTGACGTTTCCTTCGTGTCCTCATTTACAACAGTCATCTCTTGTATATCTTCTGTCATTTCATCATTTTCCTCCACCTGTATGACTTCCTCTATGACCTCATCGACATCTGGGTTGACAGCAGTATGATCCATCGTGTTCTTCTTGCCTTGCTCTTCAGTAACCGTGATCTCCTTCAGGGCCTGTCTTTTATCATCGCTGCTCTCGATACGTTTCTTCTTCCACACCTTATCCCCTCTCCTCCCTTCTTTAGTATGGTCTTTCTACGTGTTTATTCGTTCATCTTCCTGCTGCTGCGGAACGTTTCCTTCCTGGGCCACGGAGTCCTGAGTAGCTTCTTCGAGGTCCACCAACGACTGGAATTTATTTGTCTGCGTTGGTTTATCTTGTTGCTTTTTAGTATGCCTAGCTTTATCATTACTACGTTGCTTATTAACAGATGTCTTCCTTCGCTGAGTGTGCCATTTATTAATAGAAGTCTCACTGGCGTTATTAGTAACCTGTTGTATTTGATCTCTGTTTAGATAACCTTCTTTGTTCTTCCCAATGCGAGTGCATTTCTCCTGTGAGTGTCCCAATTTTCCACAGCCACTGTAGGTTTTAGGGAATGCCTCATACTCCACTTGGTATATGACATCATTGATGGTAATTGTGTGAATTAGAGGTTTCATGGTATCCACTTCCACTGCAAGTCTAGCAAATTTGCTTCGAGTTCTTGCCATAGTGTGCGCATCCACCTTCACGAGGCTGCCCGGAGCAAGCCCTATGTAGTCGAACATAGTCGGGACATAGAGATGCAGTGGAATATCAAGGATTCTAACCCAAGTGACCAGATAATTAGGCAGATCAACCGTAGGTCTAAAGGATGGGTTCCATTGCCATACTGCTAAACAACATCCGAACAGCTTCCATGGACCTCCAGTCAGAGCTGTATCGAAATCCTGTGCACAGGAAAATTGGACCACATAATGTCCTAAGTCCACCTCAAATATATTGAACCTTCCGACAAGTTTCCATAGCATTTTCAATCTATCCCGCATGGTCATATATCCCACATCTGTGCCTATGAGACTCGTAACAACTGTATACATCCATGGTTGTGCTAGCGTTTCTTCTGCATCCAGATTTATTGTTAGGGATGGTCTCACGTCTCCCAGATTAAGCTTGACATCTGAAATCGAAAGAGTCTTCTCATATAGGGTTTCAAGGAAGACATCCTTCTGTATGTTCGAATAAGGATCGGTTTCATCTTGATATAGATCTGCGATGTTTGTTGTCGACGGCCCTCCTTCCTCCGCCAAGTTCTTCTGGGGACCCCAAACCCTAACCGGTGGTTGTTCAGGGTTTATGTGCAGCGGAGGGAACTATTCTGCCGGCGCTGGAGTATTCACCGTTTCCTCCGGTGAATCCGTTCTGTTCGAACTAGTGCCAGTGCCTTTCATGCCTGCGTATTGAAATTCAATCCCGACTGCCGGAATCCCAACCCTAACTCCTTTGTTAATATAGCCTCCCGAGTCTCCTTGCTTCTCTGGATCCTTCCACGGCTCGCTCTCCTCGTAAGTAAGGTGTTCCCTACCCTCCCCTTGAAAACTGTGTCCCCCCCTTGGATCGTGGTTCCCCCGATTTGCGTGCCCACGACTGCCACCGCCACGCCCTCCTCGTCCCCCTCGACCCCCATCCATCTCTAATCTCAAACTTAACTCACATGTGGGTCTTCTATTTCTAAAATGATTATGTGAACTCCTAAATCAGTAACATATATTATTCTTTGTACACCCAATACCTTATGAATCATGTATGCGCCCTAATGGGATTAAATGTCTAAATCTTGACTTGAAATAGGACCTAGTATGTATGTTGATATATGATGCTCTAGTCTCTTGAAAGTCTTTCCCTAATGACCACCCCTATTGTGTAATGATCTCCAATCAGTATCTTGATGTTTTCGATTACACATAAAACCTAGGATATGAATGATGAAACTATGATCATATATATAGTAATGACAACATATATACATGTATTTTTTTGGCCTAGAAACCCATATGAGATTTACTCATTAGGAGTAAATCTTGGATAGTACCCAGTTTGGGACTATTCTTGAACACTTAATCTCACGGGATATAGGTGTATAATATGTATTGGGTTTTCAAGAAAATTTCAGTAGCATTTCCCCATTTGTTCTCTAAGTACATATGTACTTGGAGAACATCGGGGAAATACTGCCGAAATTCTCTTAAAAACCCAATACACATTATACACTTACTAGTGAGATTAGGTGTTCAAGAGTGAGATGGGTGGTACACATATTGTAGGTATAAGAATGACAACACATGTATTTGTTGGCCTAGAAACCCGTCCAAGATTTACTCATTAGGAGTAAATCTTGGATAGTCCCCGGTTTCGGACTGTTCTTGAACACTTAATCCCACTTAGGATGTAAGTGTATAATGTGTATTGGGGTTTCAATAACATTTGGGTAGCATAATCTCTTAACCTTAGACCCTAATATTTTAACCCTAAACCCTAATATATACTTGTTTTCTCTTTGATCATAGAATGGATAGGTCATGGATGTCCATTCCAAATCGCTGCACCCCAGAGTTTATTTCTGGTCTTGATCAGTTTATTAGATTTATCAAGGAACATAGGAAACAACCTGGAGATAGGTTCTACTGTCTCTATAGGCATTGCGGTAACAACTTGAAAGTCAGCATTGGTGATGAAATCAAAAGTCATGTCATGTGCAACGGGATTGTACAAGGTTATACAGAATGACATTGGCATGGAGAGATTTCAAACCTGAAATCAGTGGATGTCGATAGCAGTGCTTGTGTGGAACAAGAAATTGCCTCCGATGATGTAGATGTGAACGAACCAGTTCTAGTAGACATCGTTGATACGATGCTGGATATTTGTGGGGTAGAGCACTCCGATCCACCTCCCATGTTTAGAAACATTGTGCATGATGCCGAGATACCGTTATACACATGTTGTACTAAGTTTACGAAGCTTAGCATTGTGTTGAGATTGTTTAAGCTGAAAGCTAACAATAGATGGAGCGACAAAAGCTTCACACCATTGTTGTCTTTGTTGAAAGAAATTCTTCCTAAAGGAAACGAGATGCCAATCTCAACATACCAGTTAAAGAAATTGTTGTGCCCAATGGGAATGGAGGCCAAGAAGATACATGCATGCCCGAATGATTGTGTATTATTTCAAAAGGACTATGTGGGTTTGAAAGATTGTCCAAAATGTGGTGCGTCAAGGTATAAATTGACAACTTTGGGGGAGTCCAAAATTGGTTCTCCTACCAAGGTGATGTGGTATCTACCTATAATATCACAGTTTCAATGCTTGTTTTCCAATCTGATAGATGCGAAGAATTTGAGGTGGCATGCAGATGTTAAGAAAAATAATGATGGGATTCTATGACATGCGTCTGATTCCCCATAGTGGAAGAAGATTGATTTATTGTACCCTAAATTTGGTGAAGAAGTCCGTAATCTAAGACTTGGTCTTTGTACAGATGGAATGAATCTATACGGGACATTGAGCAGCCAACATAGCACTTGGCCACTTATGCTTGTTATATACAATCTTCCTCCCTAGTTGTGTATGAAAAATAAGTATGTTATGTTGTCGTTCTTGATATTGGGCTCTAAACAACCTAGAAATGATATTGACGTTTATCTTGAAGCTCTGATTGATGACTTAAAGAAACTTTGGGGTGAAGGTGTGATGACCTATGATGCTTCACTAAGAGAGACATTTCATTTGCATGCTATGTTATTTTGCACTGTTAGTGAATTTCCAGCATATGGGAATTTGTCTGGATATAGTGTCAAAGGATCTAAAGCGTGTCCTATATGTGAAGAGAACACTGATTCGATATGACTAAAACATGGTAGCAAGACTGTATATCTTGGTCATCGAAGGTTTCTTCCAAAATTCCATCTGTATCATATGTTGTGCAAAGCATTCAATGGACGGAATGAGGAACGGAGTGCACCTAAACCTATACCAGGGGAGGTTGTTTATGAAAGAATAAAAGACTTTACCAATGACTTTGGTAAGAGATCACAATGTACCATGGACACATGGAGTGACAAATCTTTATTCAACAAGAAGTCAATATTTTGGGATCTTCCTTATTGGAGTTCTTTGGCAGTCAAATATTGTATCGATGTCATGCACGTTGAGAAAAATGTATGTGATAGCATCATTGGTACTTTGTTGAATATATCAGGTAAGACTAAAGATGGGATAAAATATAGAATGGACCTATGTGAAATGGGAATAAGGACATAATTAATAGAAGTAGTTAGTAGTGATCGGAGAACATACTTACCTCTCGCTTGTTACACGTTGTCTAGAAAGGAGAAGAAAGCTTTATGTGAATGCTTGGTAAATGTTACGGTTCCACAGGGTTACTCATCCAACATCTGTAGATTGGTATCAATGAAAGATCTGAAGTTGATAGGTCTTAAATCTCATGATTTTCATACTCTAATGCAACAAATATTGCCTGTGGCAATTCAATCTATATTGTCAAAGCATGTAAGGTTTGCAATCACCAGAATTTGTTTCTTTTTCAATAGTCTGTGCAATAAATATATTGACCATGATACTCTCGATAAATTGTAACGAGAAGTGGTTGTTACCCTATGTCATCTTGAGATGTATTTTCTTCCTTTGTTCCTCGATGTCATGGTACATCTTGTTGTCCACTTGACTAGGGAAGTGAAAATGTTGGGACCAGTTTTCTTACATTGGATGTATCCCTTTGAATGATACGTGAGTGTTTTTAAAGGTGATGTTCGAAACTGTTATCGGCCTAAAGGGGGTATTATTGAGGGTTATGTGGCGAGAGAAGTTATGGATTTTTGCAATGAATTTCTGAGTGGTAATGACGCTCATGTTAATGACAAGAATATTGAGGAGCATTTTGGCAAAGGAATTTTGGAATCACGGATGAAAGTAATCAACCGTGAGCAGTTGGAACAAGGTCACTTGTATATTGATGAAGTGAGTGTTTATATTGAGGAACATACCAATTTCATCAAGAGATAATATCCTCAAGCCAATTCAATGTGGCTTGCTAGAGAGCATAACAAGACATTTATTAAGTGGTTTGAAGATAAAGTCTTACATCAACTATCTCAAACACCAGATAATCTTACTCAAACTATGAAATGCCTCACCTTTAAATCAAAATTGAATGTTATGTCTTATGAAGGGTTTGACATAAATGGATTCTCATATTACACAAAGCGTCAAGATGATAAGAGTGTCGTCCAAAATAGTGGGGTCACCCTTCAAGCATCTTCATTGTTTTTTGCAAGTACAAAGGATAAGAGTCCACGTGAAGCTAAAATGTCATATTACGGTGTCATTGAAGACATATGGGAGTTTGACTATGTAGATTTTAGAATTCTGCTCTTAAATGTAATTGGGTTGATAACACCAAAGGAGTTATAGTGGATGAATTGGGTTTCACACTAGTGAACTTTGAAAAGATTGGCGAGAAGGGTGAACCATTCATATTGGCATCACAGGTGAAACAAGTATTTTATATCGATGATCCAGCAAATGATAAATGGTTGGTTGTTCTTCATGGTAAAAGATAGTTCATTGAAGATTCTATAGATGAAGAAGAGTACTACGATAAATATGATGACTCCAGTCCATTCTTAGTTGGGTTGCCAACACCACCAAATATTGAAGCTAATGATAACTTGTATGTGTGCGGAGATCATAATGAAGGATTGTTAATTGATAAAAGATCACAATATTAGAGGCATGCATGTTTATATTTTTATATGTTTTATTTTTCTGAATGTGAACTTTACAATGTTTTATTATCTTCTAGTTATGTTAAACACTAAATGTTTGAGTTTTTAATGACACTTTCAGATGGTTGAGCATGAGCATGATGACCGTGATGATGATTATCATGAGGATGAGGATATCAATGCACCACCTCACAATGTAAGTTTTAAATATATATCCTATATTTCTATCTATATGTCCATTTATAGTTATATCATGTAAGTGTGTTTATTTTGTCAAATTTTAGGTTGATGATGTAACCCCTGAAGAATTTGGGCTCTTGATGAGCAGCAAAAAAATGGAAAAAGTGAGGGGCATCACTATGATGAACAAGTTACGACAACAAAGGGGCAATGGACCCAAACTAGCTGTGGATTTTGATCATACAGGAAATCCAACTGGAGTGAACAACAACTCGTTTATTTCATATCTTGGGGTTCTGACTCGTAGCCATTGTAGTCCTAATGTAGAATCTTGACATAAAGTTCCTAAGGGGAAGAAAGACTTAGTATGGAAGGAACTATGTGTGAGTTATTGTTATTTGCAATTCTATTTTGTAGATTGCTAATTTTTTGGATACTAGTTAATAACAATTCTATTTTGCAGAGTATATTTGAACTCGATGAAAAGCTTCATCGTAAATGCGTGATGCAATGCTGTGGGAGGGTCCTAAGGAACTACAGGACAAATCTCACCCGAGATTACATACGAGATGCCGAGAAGAGGTAGAAGAAAGCCACTGAGCAATGGACCACCTGGACCCCAACTATTGGGAGGAGTTTGTTACCATAAGAAAAACTGATGAATTCAAGGTATTAAGTACCACTCCCAATTTAATTAGTATATGTTCTTATGTATTCAACTATTCAAGATTAACCTTTAGTGTTACTAACCAAATCAATGTGCATACTAACAAGGCTATCAACGATGCTTAAAGAGAAAGGTGTGCACTAAATGTGCATGACCACACAATGGGTCCAAGAGGCTATGTCGGGGTTCGCCAAAGACTATAGGCTGAGTCTACCGCTTAGTTTGCTACTACTCAGGAGACTACAGAGTCCTCTACTATTGGTCCCGCACCTCTATCTCGCCATGATATGTGAATAGCTGGGAGGCAAAACAAGAAGGGAGATATAATGAAGCCCGCAATTGCTGAGGTGGTTGCAAAAATGATTAAATTCAACTCTTAGAGTAATTGGTCGATATTGATTATTGTTATGTTTACTTACCAATTTTTGTTGATGATGATTAGCGGAAGCTGCACGAGCAGAGGAAGGAAGGCAAGTTCATCCCTGAGGGCATAAGGGATGAATTAAAAGTTGCTCTGGGTAACCCAGAGCATCCTGGACGTGTTAGGGGTGCAGGCATTGGTGTGGACATCAAAGTATTCTTTGGGTCATCCCAACGCAGACCTATCCCAAAAGTGGGACTTTCACAAGACGAGGTAACCTATTCTTTTTTAGAATGTTATTGTGAAAGGTAATTCAATAATCAGAAGCTAGCATTTCTTTTATCCATGTATAGGTAGATAATTTAATTAACAGGAGAATCCAACAAGTAATGGTGAAGTGGCAGGCATCTCAGACTGCCACTCAGACAGTACCTGTGGTGGGCCACTCTTCTCCTACTGCAGAGGTTGGGAGTAATCATGTTGACCTAATAACATCCAATTTCTGGTTGTTAAAGCCTATATTTTATTATCAAATATGCCTACTAAACTGCCTTCCTCTCTGTTTTATCTCGTCATTTGTACAGAAATGACACACACTATGCTCCTAACAATATTTATCATATTTTGTAGAGTTTCCCTAGTTTTTCCACCCAAAGAATGCTAATGGGCCCGTCTGGGCCCATCCACAACAAGCAAATACCTTTGCCCTTCCTATGGTGCGTGACACGCCCCTTTACCCTTCATGGTCGTGGCCCGATACGTCAGCAACCCGACAAAGGCATGCCGCATGAAGAGCTTTAACGAGTGGCATGCTACATACCCGATATGGAGTCTTGCCCACCACGATACGACCGACAAGGCCACTCTTCAGTGTAGCAACCCGGTAGAGCTTTTACCCATCACAATCTAGCGAGACTCACTCACAACTCGGCACACGACGGCCCTCGTCGTATCATGTCGGGTGATGGACGTATCAGCCCTCTCCCAAATCTACGTGGGTGAAGTAGACAATGGACGTGTGGCCCAACAGGGACCGCAACCCCTACCAGTCCCTACCTATAAATAGAAGCTACAGGACTTCGATGGGATGGGTTGGAACCCTACAAGAGCTAACTTTTGAAGCGGATCTAGTGCGTCAAGTTCCCATGTGTGTCGGGCGATACTAGGTGAGCACACCCCGAACCCGAGAGGGGTGGGAGGAGTTCACTTAGAACCCATCGCGGTAGCCGCAGCAGCATGATACGACCGAGAAGGCCACCCCAATGTGATGGGTTCCTAGATGGGCTTCAACCCAAGATGGCTCGCCCTTCTACACCCGATACAAGGAACCCGAGAGCCTAAGAGATTCCTAACCCAACACGATACTGAACCCGATACAGACCAACCATCAAGGCATGTTGCCCGATAGGGCTGGTAGCCCGACACGGCCGTATCGGGTAGGGGGTCCCCTCCTGATACACTCCTAGTCGTGCGGCTCAAAACCGAACACAGTCAAGATCCCGACACTAGTGTATCGGGCAGAGCTCCTGCCCAGTACCGGGTTAGAAGAACCTTAGGGTTCTGATGTTGTATATCGACCTCCTACATCAAGGAAGTCGATACATATCTTCCTTTTTCAGCATTTTACTTTCAATTATAATTGCATTGTAACTAAAACCTCTTTACATATTTAAGCTTATTGGAATCTCAGACTTTATCTCATGTTATTCTGTGTATGGTTCCTTTTTGTTGGATGATTTCTTTATAGCATCCGAGCTCTAGTCTTTTATGCATGGACCACGCTTTTGACTAGCAATCGAATTGTGTTTCCCATTTTGCCTCCTTTAGAGAGAGATGTTGTAACTCTAGAGTTTGGTCTGATCTGGGTATACGAGAGTATCCAGGATCGGGGTTGCATCGTTTTATCTCTCCACTCTAATCTATGTCCATTACTCTTGAGAGAGGGCATTGGTACGTAGTTAGAGGCACTCTCTTTGAGAGAAGAGGGTGATGGATGTTTCCCACTGCCGCTTGTTACGCCTAAGTTTTCTGTTGGGATTTAGGGGAGGCAGAGAAGGTAGCGGAAACAAAAAATTTCTCCCCAAACCCGGAACAAGGAAATGCGTCAACGTCTATATAATAGGAAAGGATGGTTTGTGGAATCATACCTTGTCCCGAGGCTTGCTCGGCGACAATACCTCACGCCTTGCACGGTCTTCAAATCCGGTCTTCGACGGTGTCTGTGCAGCTCCTGGTCGCACCGGGACTGACAACTCCTGATCTCACCAGACTGTCGGGTTGACAGTTGTCCTCCTGAATGACAGAAACCTCCCACCTTTGAAGTAGTCCACACAGACCACCTGGAACTCCACACTCCTTGTCCCATAAGGAAGTGGAAGGAGTCGCACCCTCCTATTGACGTACTAGTCGCCAACACACTCTCCTGCCTCCAGTTGTAACTGTAGTTGTCTTTCCCTTGCTACACCTCCCTTTGCGGGTAGCACTTGCTTAGGCTCTCTCTCGGTTACCAAAACCAGAGAAAACGACAACTTTGCAGAGCAACTGGTTGCACTGAGTTGTACTTTGAGAAGCCCCCTATACCCCTATATATAGGAGGGTCATGGGACAAGGTTCTCCATCTCGGGCAATACGGGACTAAAAGCAGGAGTAGAAGGGTTTGAGATTTTCCACAAAAGCAACCAACTCGCAACCTGAACCGGTCGATTCACAAGTGAACCGATCGGTTGGGGACCTGAACCGGTCGGTTGGGACACCTCAACTGGTCGGTTCACAAGTGAACCGATCGGTTGATGGTCCTGGTCGGTTCCCGATTGACTTTCCTTCTTTTGTTTCTAATTGGTATCGAATACCAATCCTTGTTCCAATCAAATTGGGCAAGTGAAAAGCAAGGAAAATTCTCACCAATCCTACTTTCCCAACTTGCTCAGTTGCACCAATTAAATCGATCGTTTCAACACTTGAAGCAATCGGTTCACCCTGATCTTGAGCCGATCGGCTCAACACTTGAGCCGATCGGTTCAACACTTGAGCTGACCGGTTCAGCAACCTCAGCCGACCGGTTCATCACATGAACCGATCGGTTGGGAGTGCAGATTGTGCATAATCAATCAATTGTGATTTCAATCAATCCGATACTCCAAATCAATGTGTCCAACACCTTGAACAATATGATATTGAGATATCAATTAATTGAGTGTTTAATTGAACTACTAAACTCCTTTAGTAATCAATCTAAACATTGCTTGTGGACAAAACTCCTCTTCCAGGTTAAATCCTATGGGTGTGACCCTGCATGTCCATTTCATGTTGGCAGTGAAATTCAAAAACACTTATGACTTCACAAGAAAAGAGTGGTGCCTAGTCACACATCAATGCTACCCAAGTGAAAGTAGAAAGTTGGAGAACAACTTTCAATCCTACAATCCGTGAATGGTGTTATAGTGAATGTATAATTCCTTTATCACTGATATCCCGAATGAACTCGAGGCATGGAACAGTCATCCTGTCAACGTTCATTCACTTTCTTGATCTCAGAGTAGACTGGAAGAGATATGTATGACATCAATATCACATATTGATTCACACATGCGTGCACACCTTTCTCAATTCTACTCATCAAGTGGCCATGGATATCAAACTCCCTCGGGATTGACTAATCCCATATCTATCACTCACCCCTCAAAAGCCCCATGTGTCAAAGCCACCCAATCATCACCTTTATAACAACCCATGTTTCAGGACTACGTTTGATGATATCAAAGTGTTCCCAACGACATGTGTTGAGTTTAGTGATTTTAGGTCTAAGAATCACACTCACCACCATCACTGTGAGTACTGACTGTGACTACCATATCATGGTTCCATGTGTCAAACTCATGGTGAGTTTGTCTGGTACACTTGTTCTCTAACAAGTACCTATGTGTTTGGTTTGATATCTCTATATCATGACTAATGAGATTCTGTCATCAACCAACACCACAATCTAGTCTTGTGTGTCATTGTTGTCTATCTACCTTCCACAATGACATCCGACTAGGGACATAACAAGAATGTACAAACTCTTAGCATCCGTATGATCTCATCGTTCAGGTCATGAACCTGAAGGCATACGTCATCGAGTACTGTCATTCTCTAGACGTTCAATCTATTCTATCACTATCTCATATGACTGAACCAGAAAGAATTGGAAGCTTGCCTTTGTGGTTTATCAAATCAATCTTAATGTATCCCACCAATCATCCCATGATTGTCTCTCAGGGCATACATACCAACAGACTCCCACTTACACTGTGAGCCAATCACCATTTAATCATATTCATAGTGATCTTCAAACATGTCCCACATGTTATGTGCTCTAGTGCGAACATAGTGAGTTATGGCAACACCTTGCCAAAGTCAGTATAAATTGCATGTCTCACATCTCTTTGTTGTACGTCACACGTATGAGATGGAGTTGTCGTAATATGTGATCTAGTATTCCTTTGCTAACCTTTAGCCATATTGCATGATCAAAGATTCCATACTTGTCATCAATGAGCGGAATATCTATAAGTTCATCTCATGAACTTCCAGATCCATATAGTATCTACTAATGTTCTCTAACGCATAGATACTCGGCATTTCCTTTTAAATGGTTTTATTGGAACACTTCCAATTATCAACAAACTTTCACTTTTATACATCCTATGTATATTTTGCGATTAATTTTCTATCTTTTCGGAAGTTTGCATCAATGTAACTCTTTACATCGAACTCTTCTTTATTTCCATAGAACGAAACTTCTCAAGTACTTATGGTATTCCAGTAACCCTTACTGGAAGTAGACAGACATCCACTCGTCATGTCCCACATACGAGTTATCAGGATGATCATATCATATTGTCATGTCGTACATATAAGATGATGAATGCATTTTATTCTTCCCATGTCTATACATGTAAGATAATGGGATGATTACATACATGATAGATCCATATCTATTCTTAGTGTTCCCATTCTTCATAAGAATTGGACACCTGGCCTTGGGATACTAACTCCATGCAGCATGGACAAGTTTTCTCCCACTGAATCTGTGCATACTGAACACTTCAGTATAGATTGCCAATGTATGCTCTCTCTTTTCAGGTCAAGAGATTTTTCGAGAACTATCTCTATAGATATCTATTCCTATCACATAGGAAACATCTCTATCTTCCTTAAAGATAATTTCCACTTTTGGATTTCCATTTTATAACATTTCCATTTCACATCAACATGTGGAATGTGAATACGCTCCCACTAAATCACAGATCCCTTCTTTATCTTTGACATATTAGTCAAACCCTTTGACTACATCATCAAAGTAAAGATCCAATTCTGAGTTTCTTGTACTCAATCAATCACATTGATTAGTCCATTGTAACTTATAGACTTCATTTGCATTAGTGGATTCATAAACCTTATAGGTTGTGTCACGTACACATCCTTATTTTATTCCTCATAGGAATGCAATTTTCAGTATCCATATGCCAAATGCCTTAGTCATTAAGTTGCAATCAACAAGCATCATCCTTTTCAAAATGTTATCTATGTGTCTTAACACTTAAGACTCATTTGCACTAATGGATTTCATCCAACGAGTGCTACCATCAAGGTCATACCTTATGGTTGACATGGATGTCATTTAGGATGTAATGGTCATAAACCATAACTCAAAATTCGGTTCCTCATATTTATCTAGATAGTTGACTCATCACATGAACAACTCATCACATAGATAATAGAGGTCTATCTGTTAAGGATATAAGAACTCACAACCCTTGTGATTCTTAATTTCCTTTCTTAGTGAGGGGTATTCTTTTATTAAGAAGAATTCAGTTATTTGATAATCATTCTCTAACTCCTTAGAGTATGATTCCTTTTTGATTTAGACATCACCATGCCTTAATCATGAGTTCACTATGATACACTATCATAATCACTCAAAAGGATCTCAAACATTTGGTCCAAGTATTTCATTCATTGATCTCATCAAGAATTAACACTTACCAAATTTTACTTCATCTATGATAATCTTGAACACTTCAAGATATTCATATTTGGTATTTCTCTAAACACCATTTGAAGTATTAGCATTTGTTCCAATAGGTATGCAAATACATCACATGTATTATACTTAATAGGACAATCATTCTCCCACTACCATTAGTGAAGATTGATTAATCATATCCAAGATATTCATGTCTCTTACTGGTTCTCTAACCAAAAGAGTCTAGATTTATCCATCACATGGAAACTAGAAATGAATTTCTCATGATTAATGCTAATTTGATTGTTTGAGTTATCTATAACTTTTAGGTATCATTTTATCTTATGCATATCAAATACCACAAGATAAATAAGGCATTGCCGCAAAAATCATATCTTTAAGATTTAAAACTCAACTTTATTAATTACCATCATTGTCATACAATATGCAAAAATAAAGTGTTTCTATCTATTGGCAAATATGAAATAACAGTTCATAACTGTATTACATGCCTTGTAGGCTGAAAATAAACTAAAGTACTTGTATCTATGGCGGCAACACTTGCCCCAATTATGAGTGCTTTACACTTTACATCTTGGTATCATATACCTCAAAAAGTGTTACAAGTTTACTTTCATGACACCTTTAAGTAGAGACATCTGTCACCTCCTTCTTCTTTTGTTCTTCCAGATAGAGAGGACAATTCCTTTTCCAATGTCCTGGATTTTGACAATGCTGGCAATTTCCTTTCTTGGTCACGCCTCCCTTGGCCTTGAGAGCTGAAGACGGGTTGGACTCCTGGCTAGCATCAGAACCTTTCTTAGCTTTGCCTTTGCCCTTACGCTTGGACTTGCCTTTCTTGCTCGTGATCACCATCACAGGTTTAGGCTTGTCCTTCTTCATCTGTATCTCGGTTGTCCTCAACATGCCCAACAACTCTGACAGTGGCCTATCAAAGTTGTTCATGTTGTAGTTCATCACAAACTGACTGTAGGATTCTAGCAACGATTGCAGTATCACGTCAGTAGCCAACTCTTGGCTCAGTGGAAATCCCAGTCTTTGCAGGTTCTCCACATACCCAATCATCTTGAGTGTGTGAGGACCAACTGGATCTCCTTCTGTCATGACACACTTGAACAGTGCCCTTGAGACATTGTATCTCTCTTGTCGTGCCTGATCTTCATACATGTTCCTTAGATGCTGACTCATCTCAATGACACCCATGTTCTCATGTTGTCTCTGCAACTCATGGTTCATAGAACATAACATCAAGCACTTTGCATCAATTGCATCATCAACATGCTTCTTGTAAGCATCCCTTTCTGCCTTTGGTGCATTAGGAGCGGGTTCCTCTGGAATTGGAGTATCCAGGACATAGAGCTTACACTCTTGAGTGAGAACAATTCTCAATGTCCGATACCAGTCATGGAAGTTTGTCCCATTTATCTTGTCCTTTTCAAGGATCGATCGCAAAGAAAAGTGATTTTTGTTTGTCGTCATTTGTACTACAAAAGGAAATATGCAATTTTAGTCCAAAAACTCATTTTTGACTTATTTGATTGATTTGAACATCTGACGATATAATTAGGCCTTTAATTGATTATCGCTCCCACTATTTTACTTCAAATTGATAGCCCTCACCATCAATTTGGAAGATTGCAGCGTACAACCTTCTAGTGGGCAAGATCATGAAATCCTCTAAGTCATGGACCAGCTTGGGCTGTCACCCACAACATAGATCTCTCAGGTAGGCAACGTTTGCCAATTGCATCATATGCAACTCTTAATAAGATGTCATATGCAACTCCTTGCCATGAACATCTCCATGCCTCAAGGTGATAGATCCTATCTAGGTCACCTTGTTAAGTCCGACCCAAAGCCAACACGATGAATATTGTTATAACCCCAATTTTTGGGTTCAATTGATGAGAAACGTAATTTCTCATATTAAAGATGTTTGAACAAATAACCATATATTTGGTTGAGAATAATTGGATTTTGTTTAAAATAGCCTTGTTGTTTGATTTGTGGGCTTTATTGGCTATTGGGCCCAATAACAAGGAAATAACAAAGAAAATTCAATTAGTGAATGAATAATTGAATATTTGAGAAAAGAAATAATGGAAACCTCTAGAAGGCGAATCCAAAGAGGATTTCGTGCCTCTTGGATTCCTTGGGTTCCAAGGAGTCTAAAGTTGCAAAGAAAAATAAGAAAAAGAAAAGATTATTCTATGTATTCCTTTATGAAGAAAGAAATTGGGAAATAATGGTAATATGTGGAGATTAAGTGAAAATATGGATAATTGAGTTCCCTTTATGGAATTTCGTATCCATGAGATTTATAATGATAAAAGGGATGCCAATGAGTAAAATAAAAGAGAAATAAAAAGAAATCCTCAAAAAGGAATATTTAAATAGGAAATAAACAAGATAATGTGAATTAATGCATAAAGGTGCAATAAGGAAGATAATCAGTATTCCAGTAAAATAAATTTCGAAATAAGAGAGTGCCTTGGGATCCAAGGAATCCCAATAAAAAGGAAAGAAAGAGAAAATACTAAAAGGGTAAAATAAGAGGATAATGCGATTCATTATTAATGAATTTCGTAATATTCATAAAAAGGGAATGGTTTCTACTAAAGGAAAATAAAAATCTACGACCAATGGGTTAAAAAGAGCAAGTATAAAGAAAATGAAAAGGAAATTTCGAATATTCATATAATAGGGGATATACAAAGAAGAGAGAGAGAAAGGTTGCTTTTTCATGAAGGAATATAAACTTCCTAGTAGGAGCGGGGCTTGGCTACTCGAGTATAGCCATCATAAGGTTTCATCACCCCCTATATAATAGGAGGGAGAGCTCTGGGCCGAGTCCAGGAGGGAGAGATCCCACGAACACCCCTTTCTTCCTTTCTTCTTCATGTTCTTGGAAACCAAACCCTAACTCAAAGGTAGGGCGCGAACCTGAAGGTGGAGGCAGCAAGATGGAGTTGCGATGGAAGTTTGCCGCTCCCACGACCTCTAGGGGTGCTTGGCCGAGTTTTTCCTCACCCTAGCTGCACACGGCAACAACAGCACGTCTGTAAAGGCGGCTGCGAGTTGCAGGTTCTACCAATCGATCCCGACCACCACGGCCATGTTTTGCGGCACCTGCGGACTTGGAAGAGGTCGTCGGACGTCAGGGGGTCTTTCCCGGAGGCCGATGAGGTCTGAGGGAGGGCAGTGCAGCCGCACCCACTCCCTGCTGCTGCGCAGCGCTAGGGCGCGCGCGGGAGGAAGAAGAAAGGGGCCGTTGGACCGTTTCGCCCCTCAGGGGGCTGAAGATCCGCTAACTAATGTGAGGGTATAAAGGTCATTGCGTTATATTCTAAATCAGAACTCGCTACATGGAAAGGGCGACGGGGCAGCCCCCCATTGGCAGGTAGGTAATTTACTTACTAAAATCATATCTAGTGATTGGTAGCTCCGTTTGGCACATATGATATATGAATTTTGATCAGAAAAATTCAAGGAACCCATTAAAAATAGTTTTATAGCCTGAATCTGATCATAGTTAGAAAAGTAGTGTAAATCATCATCTTTAATGAATTAAAGATTAAGAAACCCTAATCTGATATGATTAAAGTGTGTAATAGGGTTTAATGAATCATTAGAGTTGATATTAACCTGTTAAATGCAAAAAGGTACTTTAAGATCAAAAATGATGATCTTTGCATGTAATTAGGTTAATTAAGAGATTATATGCCTAAATATGCTTGCAATATGAAAAGTACATAAAAGCTATCATTTTAATGATTTAATTAAAAGTCTTAGATTTGATGATAGATGGTTTTAATGTGGATAAATGGATAATTTAAGCCTATTGTTCATAAAAGGGAGAATAAGATCTAAAGAGATAATCTTTTTATATAATTGGCTTGATTTAGGGTTTTGTACATGATTATGCATTAACGAGCTTGAAAACCTTAATTCAGGTGAATATGACTTTTAAATGTTTTAATTATTCAAATCTGTAAATAATTAGGGATATGATGATCCTAAGTCAATCTGAGTATAAAAGACTATTAAATGAATAGTTTGAGCTATTTGGGTTTATATAAATGGAAAAGAGTACTATTAGGGTTTGTTAACCTAAAAGAGGTAAAGTTCGAGAAATTGATCTAAGAAACCCTAATGAGTATTAATGAATAATTAATGCGGATTAGAAACCCTAGAAAGTGAATCCAAGTCAATAAAGTAGATTCTTGATAAAGTGTGTAATAAATAGAGTACATATTCTTTTCAGGAATTATGTGATGATTTAATTACTTGCTTGGATCTGTTGATTGGGTTGATTGCATATACATGAAGTAAATGTTGAATAATCTGCATGACTCATCAAATCAGGTATGTGGTTACTTATGGTTAACCGTTTAGGTTTCCTGACGTTTTCTGAATGTTTAATCGCATTGAATGCAACTAAACAGTTTGGATGTTTATTTCTGCCATGCAAAGTATAAAGTGACTATGACTATCACTTAATGTATATGCCATCTAGCTCAATCCTTGATCCCCTCTGTGTCGTAATGACGGACCTGATAAAAGACTACCTAGAGGGTAGGTACATCAGGTCATGAATGACTTTGACTACCTAGAGGGTAGGGTCATGAATGACTTTAACTGCCTAGAGGGTAGGGTCATGAATGACTTTGGTTGCCTAGAGGGCAGGTCCATCAAGTCACCTTATAGAGGTACCATGTAAGTCCTAAAGGGACAACACAGAGTTGTGAAAAGATGGATTGAGTAGTTTGGCTTAAAACGTAATCTTGGTTGTTAAATGATTAATTGAATGATTACATGGTTATCATAGTTGCACGATTATCTGTTTCCCCCACATACCAGCTTCGGCTGACCGACGTTTTGTTTGTCGGCGTTTAGGTACAATGAAAAGAACAAACAGTAAAGTGGCACACGTGATACTAAAAGGGAATTAAAGTACAAAGGAGGATTAGATAGGTTAGTATCGGTGTGGATAAAAGTTTAGAGATCCAAGTTTTCAAAAGGTATGTAAAGAAAAATTTTATTACCATTTTCAGTATAGTCTGTTAGAATTTGATAATTGTTTATGGTTATATGTCGAACCTTTGATCCGGGATTAATGGATGCGGCTCAACCTCTCGGTCTCCCTTAATTGGGGGTTATCGGGAGGTGGGGTCGTAACATTTGGTATCAGAGCGTAGGTTCCTCATTTAACCATTAATAATTATTAAATTTTACAAACTCCATAGAACCCAAGGGAGTTATTAGAGGAGTATCCGAAAGACGGAGGTGTCTAGAAAGGGATCACGACCGGGGGCTGGCAAGATTTTCCTCCGCACCGCTAGTCGGAATACGAGGACTCCCGGACCCGTGTGACCGCCTGGCCAAAGTCTTAGGGTATGAATCAAAATAAGATACCTTTAGGACTTCTCATTTTATTCATCCATTCTCATCACAAAATTCTGATAAGGACCTAAAGGATTAGGGTCTTCCTTCTTCTCCTCACCCTCTTGAGGTATGGGTAAGGTTAATAAGGTTTAAGGAATCCTCCACTAAATTAATGAAAGGCATGTAAATAAGATGTCACGGACATAAGCTTAATAGATTAAGCGTGAAATAAATAATAGATACATGCTTAGGTCGTATGACATAAGATGTCATGTCCTCAGAAGAGACCTGAGGCTAGACCTTCTTGTCAGGAGGATAAGTTAGTCTTGGAGATAGAGATCTCCATTGCAAGTAGAGACCTATCATATCCACTGAGGATGATGCTAACCCTAACCCTAAGTGAAGATTAGAGAGATATGAGTTGGACCAGGTGTCTAAAAGGACATGCCTCTGAGATACCATACAATCCATGGGTGACCTAGCACCTTTTGGCAACCCAACCCTGGGAAGGGTCGTGCATGTTAGGATAAAGGATAGTCCTTTAGATGATGATGTTAGTGAAGGACCTTAGAAACCCTATGGGCTTGTGCAAATAGGACATAGCTGACACCTAGGGCACATCATAATGCTGACAGAAGAATGAAACCCTGAATAAGGAATTATGATGGAGCAGAAAGGGTTAGGATTGATCTTGAGCAAACATATGTTCGAACCTAGGCTTCAACCACGTAGAGCATGCTTTTGGGGATGATCCTTCATGAAGAAAGGACCTCTAATGGTGAGGTTGGATGTAGGGTTAGCTCTAGAGAGAGCAGGAAACCCAGCAAAAAAAAAAAGGGTTGGAAGCCTAAAACCCTGAACAATGGATGATAATGGTTGCCTCATGATCGATCCCTGAAAGTTGATGATATCTTGGTTGCCTTTAGAGGTACCAACCCTTGAGAAAAGATGAAGCTTCTGGTACCTACGTGCCTATGGTAGAGATGTTCACCTTCTGAGTTAGGAAGAAGAAAGGTTTAGTAGCAGGTTATAAGGCCCTGTACCTTGTGGGTTATCCTTAGGGAGGACCCAACCCTAAGTGTTGCTTGAGTTGAAGGATGACAAGGAGTGTGTGTCATGCCTTTTTCATGCTTGGTTTTTAGTTAAGAGACAGAGCATGTAGTGAACCTAGGGATCCTAGGCCTAAGAGGGGAAGTGGTGTACCTAAGGCTCATGATGAGAAGTTGAGCTCCTATAGAAGCGAGCATGGTAATCCTCATGAATAGAGGAAAGGAGGAGCCCCTGAAGTTAAAGGTGTTTGATTAACCCCTCACAACTAAGTTGATGATAAAGGGAAAGTTTGATCTTGATCCAACATCGAGGAAAGAAGAACAAGTATGACCTAGCATGGTACAGTAAGTGATCTGCTCGTGCCTTAAGGGCTTGCTAGGGTTAAGTAGGCTCGTGTGGATGTAAACCCTAGACCTAAGAGTTTTTGCGACCTTAGAGATAGTTTCCTCCCATCCTGGGAGAGGGACCCCCTTTGGAAGGGTGTATATCAGTTTTGTTGGTTCAAAGTAACCTAAAGAGGTCTCATAGGATCTGGAGAAGCTAAGTGAAAGGTACATAGTATGAGATTGAATCTACAGACCCATAGATATCCATCTCTTTTGCATGTGAATGTGTTACCATGGCGGTAACCAGTATGGGGCTTGACCAAGGTAGGCAGATTGCCATAATGCTTATGAACGGATGAGAGTCAGCCCATGAATGTAGAAAGAGAGATGATGAAGACTTGGGTAAGATTCTAAGTGAACATGTACTATAAGGGAGAATCCTATGTCTATCCTAGGGTCAGGTAGGGATAAGACCGATGAAAGTAGGAGTTGCCTAATTCCCCAGTTGCACATGACCATAGGGTTGGGAGGTAACAGCTATCATTGTCTGAGGGCCATGGGTTAGGAGATTGATCACCTTCATGAACTCATGAGACCCAAAGGGAAGATGAGTAGGGCACTCTCTTGATGCATGAGGGAAGAGGGATGACCCCAAAAAGGTCGGTACCCTATAGACCTAGAGGAGATGACCAAGGATGTAAACCTCAGTAAGTTCAAGACTAGTTCGATATCATGATGTATGTGATGAAGAGACATATGTGGCACGTTTCAACTTAGATGTAAAAGTGTATTGGCAAGGTGGGATGTACCATCTCTACTCTTGGAACAGGAAGAACTCTGTATTTGGACTGCAGCCAAATGCTTATTTCCTCTTGTTATGGGAGTGAGAGATAGGACATTACGCATGCCATACACCAAGGATAAGGGATGATGATGTAGGTTGAAATGTTGCCACGAGATATGGGGACAGAGAAGATAACCTACCTTGGTAAAGTGAATGATAAAAGGGAATGAGGTAGTCACCTTATGAATTTGTTTTTTTATCATGATCTATGTGGAACTTACAAGTTATACCAGGATGAGTTTGATCACCATGATGATAGAATCAGAGAGTGTTCTTATGAAGATGAACATATAGTTTAAGGTGACATGATAAGCAAAATACCTGGAAGTGCAATGTTACCTAAGGATGTGAAGTGATAATGAATGCTCTGATTAAGACTTGTTTGACTAGAAGTTAGAAGAGTTTGTTTGGCTAACCCTAAGTTTGAAAAGGAGAGGTGTTTGGATAACACTCAGATGAAACAAGATGCATGGAAAAGTTAAGGGTTGTTTGGTTATCCAGCCTAGTTCTTGATGCAATGAAAGGATGGTGGTAGAAACTCAAGTGCGCTCCTTTGGAAAAGAAGGTGATGAAACCCTGACAAGAGTGGTTTGGGGTTTCGAAGGAATCGATCTTGAAAGAATCATGACATACAGGAAATCATGATACACCATAAAAAAAGGGCAATAGCACGTTAGATGCTTAAGATGAGGTTGCATGTGGTTTATGGCCATGCAAGCCAGGAATAAAGGGCGAATCCCAGTAACACAGTGTATCGATATGGAGGATAAAAGAATCCCTGAGAGGGAATGAGAGTTCAATGGATGTTGTGATAAGTCTTCCCTGGATCGAGGAAGGTCGAGATACAATATGGGTTATGATAGATCGCCTTACCTAGATGACATAAGAAAGAAAGAGTTCGATTAAGGGACAGATCCAGTTGAACTACCCATAAGAAAGATGGTTCAATTACACCATGAAGCAAGTTCAAAGGATTCTTGAGTTTGACCTAAAGGTTCGCTTCCATAAGGTGGAAGTAGGTATATGAAAAACTCAATGATAGTATAGTTTATCACCCCTAACTATGGTTAGTATGATCCAGACTAAAGGGTCTGATGAGGGCATGTGTGCTCGTTCAGGGTGATATCTAGAGACAGTTCTTGTCCTTTGAAAGATGTGACAATGACCACCATAGCCAGTATCGGGTTTTATATTAAGCTCTGTAAGGGAGGTGGTGTCGGTCACCACTTCAGTAAGGTGATGTTGGTGAAAAGGACCACATGATGGGACCCCAGTGCGTGTAGATGAAGTCACTTTGATTGTGCAAGGGCTGAAAGGAGCCTAGAGACGATGAAAGTCGTGAGCAGATGCAAAGTAGACTGACATACAGTTCACTGTGGGAGATTATGTGACATGAAAATCCGACCCCTTTAAGTTATATCTAAGAGAGTTGAGTCCCCGATACATGGGTCCATTAGAGATGGATGGGTGGAGAAGGTTAGACCCTACCCCTCAGGATAGAGTAATGAGAGGTGTTTTCCCTGTGTCCAAGTTAGAGCACTATGTGAGGTACCCCGACCATGTGCGGAGCAATGAACCTAGTGAGCCCGAAGGGAGGCTGAAATGGCCTGAGTCACCTGAGTAGTTTATAGACGCCAGGATGAAAGGACTCAGAGAAAAGAATATGTGATGATAAAGGTTCTTTGAAAACGCCATGGGTATGGAACAGCCACATAGGGGCCAATGATGGACCTGGAAAAGTCTTATCCTGAATTGTTTGTTTGTTTGTTTGTTTAAATTTTGAGGACAAAATTCCTATAAGAGGGGAAGGATGTTATAACCCCAATTTTTGGGTTCAATTGATGAGAAACATAATTTCTCATATTAAAGATGTTTGAACAAATAACCATATATTTGGTTGAGAATAATTGGATTTTGTTTAAAATAGCCTTGTTGTTTGATTTGTGGGCTTTATTGGCTATTGGGCCCAATAACAAGGAAATAACAAAGAAAATTCAATTAGTGAATGAATAATTGAATATTTGAGAAAAGAAATAATGGAAACCTCTAGAAGGCGAATCCAAAGAGGATTTCGTGCCTCTTGGATTCCTTGGGTTCCAAGGAGTCTAAAGTTGCAAAGAAAAATAAGAAAAAGAAAAGATTATTCTATGTATTCCTTTATGAAGAAAGAAATTGGGAAATAATGGTAATATGTGGAGATTAAGTGAAAATATGGATAATTGAGTTCCCTTTATGGAATTTCGTATCCATGAGATTTATAATGATAAAAGGGATGCCAATGAGTAAAATAAAAGAGAAATAAAAAGAAATCCTCAAAAAGGAATATTTAAATAGGAAATAAACAAGATAATGTGAATTAATGCATAAAGGTGCAATAAGGAAGATAATGAGTATTCCAGTAAAATAAATTTCGAAATAAGAGAGTGCCTTGGGATCCAAGGAATCCCAATAAAAAGGAAAGAAAGAGAAAATACTAAAAGGGTAAAATAAGAGGATAATGCGATTCATTATTAATGAATTTTGTAATATTCATAAAAAGGGAATGGTTTCTACTAAAGGAAAATAAAAATCTACGACCAATGGGTTAAAAAGAGCAAGTATAAAGAAAATGAAAAGGAAATTTCGAATATTCATATAATAGGGGATATACAAAGAAGAGAGAGAGAAAGGTTGCTTTTTCATGAAGGAATATAAACTTCCTAGTAGGAGCGGGGCTTGGCTACTCGAGTATAGCCATCATAAGGTTTCATCACCCCCTATATAATAGGAGGGAGAGCTCTGGGCCGAGTCCAGGAGGGAGAGATCCCACGAACACCCCTTTCTTCCTTTCTTCTTCATGTTCTTGGAAACCAAACCCTAACTCAAAGGTAGGGCGCGAACCTGAAGGTGGAGGCAGCAAGATGCAGTTGCGATGGAAGTTTGCCGCTCCCACGACCTCTAGGGGTGCTTGGCCGAGTTTTTCCTCACCCTAGCTGCACACGGCAACAACAGCACGTCTGTAAAGGCGGCTGCGAGTTGCAGGTTCTACCAATCGATCCCGACCACCACGGCCATGTTTTGCGGCACCTGCGGACTTGGAAGAGGTCGTCGGACGTCAGGGGGTCTTTCTCGGAGGCCGATGAGGTCTGAGGGAGGGCAGTGCAGCCGCACCCACTCCCTGCTGCTGCGCAGTGCTAGGGCGCGCGCGGGAGGAAGAAGAAAGGGGCCGTTGGACCGTTTCGCCCCTCAGCGGGCTGAAGATCCGCTAACTAATGCGAGGGTATAAAGGTCATTGCGTTATATTCTAAATCAGAACTCGCTACATGGAAAGGGCGATGTGGCAGCCCCCCATTGGCAGGTAGGTAATTTACTTACTAAAATCATATCTAGTGATTGGTAGCTCCGTTTGGCACATATGATATATGAATTTTGATCAGAAAAATTCAAGGAACCCATTAAAAATAGTTTTATAGCCTGAATCTGATCATAGTTAGAAAAGTAGTGTAAATCATCATCTTTAATGAATTAAAGATTAAGAAACCCTAATCTGATATGATTAAAGTGTGTAATAGGGTTTAATGAATCATTAGAGTTGATATTAACCTGTTAAATGCAAAAAGGTACTTTAAGATAAAAAATGATGATCTTTGCATGTAATTAGGTTAATTAAGAGATTATATGCCTAAATATGCTTGCAATATGAAAAGTACATAAAAGCTATCATTTTAATGATTTAATTAAAAGTCTTAGATTTGATGATAGATGGTTTTAATGTGGATAAATGGATAATTTAAGCCTATTGTTCATAAAAGGGAGAATAAGATCTAAAGAGATAATCTTTTTATATAATTGGCTTGATTTAGGGTTTTGTACATGATTATGCATTAACGAGCTTGAAAACCTTAATTCAGGTGAATATGACTTTTAAATGTTTTAATTATTCAAATCTGTAAATAATTAGGGATATGATGATCCTAAGTCAATCTGAGTATAAAAGACTATTAAATGAATAGTTTGAGCTATTTGGGTTTATATAAATGGAAAAGAGTACTATTAGGGTTTGTTAACCTAAAAGAGGTAAAGTTCGAGAAATTGATCTAAGAAACCCTAATGAGTATTAATGAATAATTAATGCGGATTAGAAACCCTAGAAAGTGAATCCAAGTCAATAAAGTAGATTCTTGATAAAGTGTGTAATAAATAGAGTACATATTCTTTTCAGGAATTATGTGATGATTTAATTACTTGCTTGGATCTGTTGATTGGGTTGATTGCATATACATGAAGTAAATGTTGAATAATCTGCATGACTCATCAAATCAGGTATGTGGTTACTTATGGTTAACCGTTTAGGTTTCCCGACGTTTTCCGAATGTTTAATCGCATTGAATGCAACTAAACAGTTTGGATGTTTATTTCTGCCATGCAAAGTATAAAGTGACTATGACTATCACTTAATGTATATGCCATCTAGCTCAATCCTTGATCCCCTCTGTGTCGTAATGACGGACCTGATAAAAGACTACCTAGAGGGTAGGTACATCAGGTCATGAATGACTTTGACTACCTAGAGGGTAGGGTCATGAATGACTTTAACTGCCTAGAGGGTAGGGTCATGAATGACTTTGGTTGCCTAGAGGGCAGGTCCATCAAGTCACCTTATAGAGGTACCATGTAAGTCCTAAAGGGACAACACAGAGTTGTGAAAAGATGGATTGAGTAGTTTGGCTTAAAACGTAATCTTGGTTGTTAAATGATTAATTGAATGATTACATGGTTATCATAGTTGCACGATTATCTGTTTCCCCCACATACCAGCTTCGGCTGACCGACGTTTTGTTTGTCGGCGTTTAGGTACAATGAAAAGAACAAACAGTAAAGTGGCACACGTGATACTAAAAGGGAATTAAAGTACAAAGGAGGATTAGATAGGTTAGTATCGGTGTGGATAAAAGTTTAGAGATCCAAGTTTTCAAAAGGTATGTAAAGAAAAATTTTATTACCATTTTCAGTATAGTCTGTTAGAATTTGATAATTGTTTATGGTTATATGTCGAACCTTTGATCCGGGATTAATGGATGCGGCTCAACCTCTCGGTCTCCCTTAATTGGGGGTTATCGGGAGGTGGGGTCGTAACATTTGGTATCAGAGCGTAGGTTCCTCATTTAACCATTAATAATTATTAAATTTTACAAACTCCATAGAACCCAAGGGAGTTATTAGAGGAGTATCCGAAAGACGGAGGTGTCTAGAAAGGGATCACGACCGGGGGCTGGCAAGATTTTCCTCCGCACCGCTAGTCGGAATACGAGGACTCCCGGACCCGTGTGACCGCCTGGCCAAAGTCTTAGGGTATGAATCGAAATAAGATACCTTTAGGACTTCTCATTTTATTCATCCATTCTCATCACAAAATTCTGATAAGGACCTAAAGGATTAGGGTCTTCCTTCTTCTCCTCACCCTCTTGAAGTATGGGTAAGGTTAATAAGGTTTAAGGAATCCTCCACTAAATTAATGAAAGGCATGTAAATAAGATGTCACGGACATAAGCTTAATAGATTAAGCGTGAAATAAATAATAGATACATGCTTAGGTCGTATGACATAAGATGTCATGTCCTCAGAAGAGACCTGAGGCTAGACCTTCTTGTCAGGAGGATAAGTTAGTCTTGGAGATAGAGATCTCCATTGCAAGTAGAGACCTATCATATCCACTGAGGATGATGCTAACCCTAACCCTAAGTGAAGATTAGAGAGATATGAGTTGGACCAGGTGTCTAAAAGGACATGCCTCTGAGATACCATACAATCCATGGGTGACCTAGCACCTTTTGGCAACCCAACCCTGGGAAGGGTCGTGCATGTTAGGATAAAGGATAGTCCTTTAGATGATGATGTTAGTGAAGGACCTTAGAAACCCTATGGGCTTGTGCAAATAGGACATAGCTGACACCTAGGGCACATCATAATGCTGACAGAAGAATGAAACCCTGAATAAGGAATTATGATGGAGCAGAAAGGGTTAGGATTGATCTTGAGCAAACATATGTTCGAACCTAGGCTTCAACCACGTAGAGCATGCTTTTGGGGATGATCCTTCATGAAGAAAGGACCTCTAATGGTGAGGTTGGATGTAGGGTTAGCTCTAGAGAGAGCAGGAAACCCAGCAAAAAAAAAAGGGTTGGAAGCCTAAAACCCTGAACAATGGATGATAATGGTTGCCTCATGATCGATCCCTGAAAGTTGATGATATCTTGGTTGCCTTTAGAGGTACCAACCCTTGAGAAAAGATGAAGCTTCTGGTACCTACGTGCCTATGGTAGATATGTTCACCTTCTGAGTTAGGAAGAAGAAAGGTTTAGTAGCAGGTTATAAGGCCCTGTACCTTGTGGGTTATCCTTAGGGAGGACCCAACCCTAAGTGTTGCTTGAGTTGAAGGATGACAAGGAGTGTGTGTCATGCCTTTTTCATGCTTGGTTTTTAGTTAAGAGACAGAGCATGTAGTGAACCTAGGGATCCTAGGCCTAAGAGGGGAAGTGGTGTACCTAAGGCTCATGATGAGAAGTTGAGCTCCTATAGAAGCGAGCATGGTAATCCTCATGAATAGAGGAAAGGAGGAGCCCCTGAAGTTAAAGGTGTTTGATTAACCCCTCACAACTAAGTTGATGATAAAGGGAAAGTTTGATCTTGATCCAACATCGAGGAAAGAAGAACAAGTATGACCTAGCATGGTACAGTAAGTGATCTGCTCGTGCCTTAAGGGCTTGCTAGGGTTAAGTAGGCTCGTGTGGATGTAAACCCTAGACCTAAGAGTTTTTGCGACCTTAGAGATAGTTTCCTCCCATCCTGGGAGAGGGACCCCCTTTGGAAGGGTGTATATCAGTTTTGTTGGTTCAAAGTAACCTAAAGAGGTCTCATAGGATCTGGAGAAGCTAAGTGAAAGGTACATAGTATGAGATTGAATCTACAGACCCATAGATATCCATCTCTTTTGCATGTGAATGTGTTACCATGGCGGTAACCAGTATGGGGCTTGACCAAGGTAGGCAGATTGCCATAATGCTTATGAACGGATGAGAGTCAGCCCATGAATGTAGAAAGAGAGATGATGAAGACTTGGGTAAGATTCTAAGTGAACATGTACTATAAGGGAGAATCCTATGTCTATCCTAGGGTCAGGTAGGGATAAGACCGATGAAAGTAGGAGTTGCCTAATTCCCCAGTTGCACATGACCATAGGGTTGGGAGGTAACAGCTATCATTGTCTGAGGGCCATGGGTTAGGAGATTGATCACCTTCATGAACTCATGAGACCCAAAGGGCAGATGAGTAGGGCACTCTCTTGATGCATGAGGGAAGAGGGATGACCCCAAAAAGGTCGGTACCCTATAGACCTAGAGGAGATGACCAAGGATGTAAACCTCAGTAAGTTCAAGACTAGTTCGATATCATGATGTATGTGATGAAGAGACATATGTGGCACGTTTCAACTTAGATGTAAAAGTGTATTGGCAAGGTGGGATGTACCATCTCTACTCTTGGAACAGGAAGAACTCTGTATTTGGACTACAGCCAAATGCTTATTTCCTCTTGTTATGGGAGTGAGAGATAGGACATTACGCATGCCATACACCAAGGATAAGGGATGATGATGTAGGTTGAAATGTTGCCACGAGATATGGGGACAGAGAAGATAACCTACCTTGGTAAAGTGAATGATAAAAGGGAATGAGGTAGTCACCTTATGAATATGTTTTTTTATCATGATCTATGTGGAACTTACAAGTTATACCAGGATGAGTTTGATCACCATGATGATAGAATCAGAGAGTGTTCTTATGAAGATGAACATATAGTTTAAGGTGACATGATAAGCAAAATACCTGGAAGTGCAATGTTACCTAAGGATGTGAAGTGATAATGAATGCTCTGATTAAGACTTGTTTGACTAGAAGTTAGAAGAGTTTGTTTGGCTAACCCTAAGTTTGAAAAGGAGAGGTGTTTGGATAACACTCAGATGAAACAAGATGCATGGAAAAGTTAAGGGTTGTTTGGTTAGCCAGCCTAGTTCTTGATGCAATGAAAGGATGGTGGTAGAAACTCAAGTGCGCTCCTTTGGAAAAGAAGGTGATGAAACCCTGACAAGAGTGGTTTGGGGTTTCGAAGGAATCGATCTTGAAAGAATCATGACATACAGGAAATCATGATACACCATAAAAAAAGGGCAATAGCACGTTAGATGCTTAAGATGAGGTTGCATGTGGTTTATGGCCATGCAAGCCAGGAATAAAGGGCGAATCCCAGTAACACAGTGTATCGATATGGAGGATAAAAGAATCCCTGAGAGGGAATGAGAGTTCAATGGATGTTGTGATAAGTCTTCCCTGGATCGAGGAAGGTCGAGATACAATATGGGTTATGATAGATCGCCTTACCTAGATGACATAAGAAAGAAAGAGTTCGATTAAGGGACAGATCCAGTTGAACTACCCATAAGAAAGATGGTTCAATTACACCATGAAGCAAGTTCAAAGGATTCTTGAGTTTGACCTAAAGGTTCGCTTCCATAAGGTGGAAGTAGGTATATGAAAAACTCAATGATAGTATAGTTTATCACCCCTAACTATGGTTAGTATGATCCAGACTAAAGGGTCTGATGAGGGCATGTGTGCTCGTTCAGGGTGATATCTAGAGACAGTTCTTGTCCTTTGAAAGATGTGACAATGACCACCATAGCCAGTATCGGGTTTTATATTAAGCTATGTAAGGGAGGTGGTGTCGGTCACCACTTCAGTAAGGTGATGTTGGTGAAAAGGACCACATGATGGGACCCCAGTGCGTGTAGATGAAGTCACTTTGATTGTGCAAGGGCTGAAAGGAGCCTAGAGACGATGAAAGTCGTGAGCAGATGCAAAGTAGACTGACATACAGTTCACTGTGGGAGATTATGTGACATGAAAATCCGACCCCTTTAAGTTATATCTAAGAGAGTTGAGTCCCCGATACATGGGTCCATTAGAGATGGATGGGTGGAGAAGGTTAGACCCTACCCCTCAGCCAAAAGGAATCATGGTCATCTAGGTCTACATCACATGCAACCAATATAAGATGAACTCAGTGGTTTGCCTTCTGAGTAGATCAACTCATCACATGAATGACTTGCTCATTCTGGCCCGGTCGTATGGGTGCCATCAGCCAATCGGTTGGCTCCTCCAACCGATCGGTTCGCCTGGACATCGTGCATCTCATCATGGTCACCACCCTCTCGTCTCGCTCCTCGAACTGGTCATCAACCGATCGGCTCACTCCTTGAACCGATCGTCTGGAATGTCAACAGATCGATTCACGCCTTGAACCGATCATTTCAGTTGTCGTCTCGATGTCCTCCGTTCTTTGACATAATAGGAAATAAAATCTATTCTATTTTACATTTCAAAAAGGAGAAACCTCGAGTTACATTCGAGGGGAGCAAAGGTAGGAAAAAAATCTCAAATTATTTCGAGTTACATCAGGAAAAGGAGAAGGAAGATCAGTACGCAGACTGAGATGCAAGCAACCACATACAACCATACACAGATAGAGTTTATTGGCCATAACCACACTATATATCCACCACAAAACTCGTTTAAGGGCGACGCGTATCGAGTGCATTAATAATACATATCATATATGTAATTGGAATTTGTGGATTTAGGATTGGACATGCATAAAGCCAATTTTATGCAATAAATAAAGGCGGCAAACCAAAATCGATCATATCGATATTCTTAAATATAGAGCAGTTGACGTGGCTCTGATACCACTGTTGGGTTTTAGGGGAGGCAGAGAAGGCGGCGGAAACAAAAAATTTCTCCCCAAACCCGGAACAAGGAAACACGTCAACGTCTATATAATAGGAAAAGATGGTTTGTAGAATCATACCTTGTCCCGAGGCTTGCTCGGAGACAATACCTCACGCTTTGCACGGTCTTCAAATCCGGTCTTCGACGGTGTCTGTGCAGCTCCTGGTCGCACTGGGACTGATGACTCCTGATCTCATCAGACTGTCGGGTTGAGAGTTGTCCTCCTGAGCGGCAGAAACCTCCCGCCTCTGAAGTAGTCCACACGGACCACCTAAACTCCACACTCCTTGTCCCACAAGGAAGTGGAAGGAGTCGCACCCTCCTGTTGATGTACTAGTCTCCTACACTCTCTCTTGCCTCCAGTTGCAACTGCAATTGTCTTTCCCTTGCTGCACCTCCCTTTGCGGGTAGCACTTGCTCGGGCTCTCTCTTGGTTACCAAAACCAGAGAAAATGACATCTTTGCAGAGCAACTGGTTGCACTGAGTTGTACTTTGAGAAGCCCCCAATACCCCTATATATATAGGAGGGTCATGCGACAGGGTTCTCCATCCTAGGAAATACGGGACTAAAAACAGGAGTAGAAGGGTTCGAGATTTTCCACAAAAGCAACAAACTCACAACCTGAACTGATCGATTCACAAGTGAACCGGTCGGTTGGGGACCTGAACCGGTCAGTTGGGACACATCAACCAGTCAGTTCACAAGTGAACTAGTCGGTTGATGGTCCTAGTCAGTTCCCGATTGACTTTCCTTCTTTTGTTTCTAATTGGTATCGAATAACAATCCTTGTTCCAATCAAATTGGGCAAGTAAAACGCAAGGAAAATTCTCACCAATCTTACTTTCCCAACTTGCTCGGTTGCACTAGTTAAATCGATCATTTCAACACTTGAAGCAATCGGTTCACTGTGATATTGAGTCGATCGACTCAACACTTGAGTTGACCGGTTCAGCAACCTCAGCCGACCGGTTCATCAAATGAACTGATCGGTTGGGAGTGCAGATTGTGCAAAATCAGTCAATTGCGATTTTAATCAATCCGATGCTCCAAATCAATGTGTCCAACACCTTGAACAATATGATATTGAGCTATCAATTAATTGAGTGTTTAATTGAACTACTAAACTCCTTTAGTAATCAATCTAAACATTTCTTGTGGACAAAACTCCTCTTCCAGGTTAAATCCTATGTGTGTGACCCTACAGGTCCATTTCACATTGGCAGTGAAAGTCCATAACACTTATGACTTCACAAGCAAAGAGCGGTGCCTAGTCACACATCAATGCTACCCAAGTGAAAGTAGAAAGTTGGAGAACAACTTTCAATCCTACAATCCGTGAATGGTGTTACAATGAATGTATAATTCCTTTGTCACTGATATCCCGAATGAACTTGAGGCATGGAACAGTCATCCTGTCAACGTTCATTCACTTTCTTGATCTCAGAGTAGACTGGAAGAGACATGTATGACATCAATATCACATACTGATTCACACATGTGTGCACACCTTTCTCAATCCTACTCATCAAGTGGCCATGGATATCAAACGCCCTCAGGAGGGACAAATCCCATTTCTATCACTCACCCCTCAAAATCCCCATGTGTCAAAGCCACCCAATCATCACCTTTATAACAACCCATGTTTCAGGATTGCGTTTGATGATGTCAAAGTGTGCCCAACGACATGTGTTGAGTGTAGTGATTTCAGGTCTAAGAATCACACTCACCACCATCACCGTGAGTACTGACTGTGACTACCATATCATGGTTCCATGTGTCAAACTCATGGTGGGTCTGTCTGGTACACTTGTTCTCTAACAAGTACCTATGTGTTTGGTTTGATATCTCTATATCATGACTAATGAGATTTTGTCATCAACCAACACCACAATCTAGTCTTGTGTGTCATTGTTGTCTATCTACCTTCTACAATGACATCCGACTAGGGACATAACAAGAATGTACAAACTCTTAGCATCTGTATGATCTCATCGTTCAGGTCATGAACCTGAAGGCATACATCATTGAGTACTGTAATTCTCTAGACGTTCAATATGTTCTATCACAATCTCATATGACTGAACCAGAAAGAATTGGAAGCTTGTCTTTGTGGTTTATCAAATCAATCTTAATGTATCCCACCAATCATCCCATGATTGGCTCTCAGGGCATACATACCAAAATTTGCATCCTTCATGCTTTACCTCAACGATAGTTTTATCTTCTTGGTTTCACTTATATAAAACATTTATAAAAATATTTAAAACCTAAAAACCATAAATCTCCCTAGTAACTCCAGTTCGAGATAGTCTTTTAGTTTAATGCCTTATAATTCTTTTTGGTTACAACAAATCTTATCCTTCAACCTGTTTGATGTGCTTAGACAAGTAAAACTTGAGTTATGAAGCATCGTTCTTCCTATCCCTATGTTCGACCCCAAACTACTTTGACCATGTGCTAGTTGTAGGTGTCTTAAACATTTGAGTATTATAAATTTCAAAAGTCTGGTAACCTAGACATGACTCCATTCATGGACCCATGTTTGAGGCTCGTCAACTTTTTGGCACCGTTGTTGGGGATAGGCAATGAAAACCATTCTACAAACTTGAGTTTCGCTTGCACTTTTCCAAGACCCTATACATATGCATATAACACTACAAATATTTACTGCACATAATATTTACTGTGCATAGTTTATACAACACACTAATACCTTTTACTCCTTTCCCCTTTTCCAGGTACTTCTCTCCCTCCTTCCAGGTCATCCTTGCCTCTAGCAAGTCATGGTTGACGCACCTCCTACAGCTCGCTCTCTTCACTCATTTTTCGAAGTATGGGCAAATGAGGAGAGAAATCCAGTTGTTGTGCAACCCCTCAATGTCACTAACTTTGAGCTGAAGCCTTCTTTCCTTCTGCTTCTTCAACACAATAGGTTTGGTGGGAACACCATCAATGAGAACTCGTACAACCATCTGACGACATTTAAGAGGATGTGCAACACTTTCAAGATTAATAGGGTTCCATTAATGCATATCTACATCCAGTGATTCCCCTTCTCTCTGAGGGATAAGGCATTGGAATGGTACACTAGTCGTCAGGATGGAAGCCTCCCTGATTGGGAGAATCTTGCTAATGCATTCATCTCCAAGTTCTTCTAGATTGAGAGGACAATCAAATGTCAGAATAAGATTACGAGGTATTCTCAAAAGCCCTCGAAAAACATTCATGAGACGTGGGAAAGATTCCAGAGCTACTAGCTTGAATGTCGCATCATGGTTTTTCCCAACCTAAGTTGATCATCACATTCTACGATGGGGTGTGTCTCGTCGAAAGAAAATCTTTGAACGCTGCCACTGGCAGCAATTTCTTGGGACTTAGTGCTCAGAGGGCTAAAGAAATCATTGAAAACATGGTCACAAATCAATAGGATGGAGATTACGACTGCAATTCGATGAGCCATACCACTCCGGGAGAGTCCAAGGTATTAGAAGCCCTTGCAGCCAAGCTTGAAAAAATAGTAATTGATGTTCAAACCCTCAAAGAGCAGGGGTACAAAGGTAAAGTTCAATAGGAAGTCGTGAGAAGTTGTGTCACATGTGGAGAGCCAGACCATGTGTCTAACTATTGCCCGCACACAGCCGTTCAAAGAGATCTTGATGAGGACAATACAGAGAATGTGAGTTATGTCCAATACCGACGACCTGACCACCTTGGTTTCTCCTACGGGAATACCAGTGCTGTTGAGAACTCTCATCAGCTGACATGCGGAAATCCTTTAGGAGGATCATCAAATCAGCAACGCCAGACGGGGTTCCAGTAGCAGCAGACTTTCCAGCAGAATCAGCAGCAAAGACAGTCCATGATGATGGAGTTAATGTCCTTCGCCAAGAAGCCAAATGACCTCAATGAGACAATGTATAAGAGTTTTGTGGATAGAATAGCCTTGTTGAAGCTGATGCAGTAGCAGATGGGGGAATTTTCTGCCCAGATAGGGGAGCTTCAATAGCACAATAAGTAGATTGATCAATAGCTGGCGAGCCTCACCCAAACTATCAACCATCAAGTGGGACGTTTCCCCTCCAATATTGAAGCCAATCCAAGAGGACATGAGACTTTGAAAATGACCATTTTGAGGTCAGGAATGATAGTTTCACCAGCCATTGAGAAGACAATAATGTCAGTAATAGAGCCTGCTGAAGAAGTCAACCCAGAGAAATTCGAGGAAGAAGTTCTGCTAAAGTCAAAGAAAGTAACTAAAGACAAGGTCAACAACATCCTTTCTGAAGAGCATCCAGATAGGTATGCACCCTATGTGTCGTTCCCGGATAAGTTGGTTAAAGCCCAGTTGAAGAAAATATATGAGAAATTCCTAGCTGCCATAAAGAAATTGCACCTTGACATCCCTTTTCTGGATGCCATTGAAGAGATGCCCACCTATGCCAAGTTTCTAAAGGATTTGATATCAAGGAAGAAGAGAGGTGAGGATGTAGAGACAGTAAAGCTCACAAGGATGTCCAGTTCCTTTGTCATAGCAACTATGCCATTGAAGAAGAAGGATCCTAGGGCCTTTGTCATCCCCTTTCGAATCGGGGATAACATAACTCGAAAAGGTCTCGAAGACCTAGGATTAAGCATTGGTCTGATGCCTCTATCCCTTGCCAAAAGGATTGGGATCACCGACATGGTGAGAACCAATATGAGGATCCAACTAATCGATCATACCTTCACCAGGCCGGTGGAGGTATTTGAAGATGTGCCCATTTGAGTCGGGCATTTCTTTATCCCATGTGATATTGTTCTGATCGATACCTTTGAAGATCCCAGCTTCCCTATCATCTTTGGGTGACCTTTTCTAGCGACCGGCAGAGCTCTCATTGATGTCGAGGTGGGCATGATTTTGATCCGGGTTAGAGAAGATCATATTGACTTCAACATCAGAGATTGTATGAGAGCCCCCTCGTTCTTTGAATCCTCTTATTTTGTTGAAAGCTATCAATAGCTATGTAATGAAGTACAGGAGGAGAAGGACATGGTAGACCCTTTGATGCATGCCTTAACTGGTGAAGTACAAGAGGTTGATGATCCCGAGGTCAAGGAATTGCTGGCTTTTCTAGATGTTGAAGGTACTTCCAAAGATGAAGATTCTGTGGACATGGTCATGTACGCTGCTCTCCGAAAAGACCCCGCCAGTGAACAAGAAAAAGAAGTCCCACCAGAGTTGAAAGTTCTACCAAGAGGCCTTGAATACCACTTTCTAGACAAGGAAAAGATGCATCTGATAATCATCAACTCAGAGTTGACTGATTGCCAAAAAGATCAGTTGCTCGAAGAGTTAAGGATGCAAAGGAAAGCCCTGGGTTACTCAATCAAAGACCTGAGGGGGATAAGTCCTTCTGTATGCATGACAGAATCCATCTAGAGGAGGACTCTAGGCCGTACGCCCAGCCACAGAGAAATATGAATGAAAAGCTTTGAGAAGTTGTTAGTAAGGAAGTGGTAAAGCTCCGAGATGTTGGCATTATCTACACTATTAGCGATAGTACATGGGTGAGCCCAATCCAGGTGGCCCCGAAGAAGAGAGGTATGACATTAGTCAAGGGAGATGATGGAGTCGAGGTCGCCACCAAGATGGTTACCGACTGGAAGATGTTAGAGTGCCTGGCCCATCATTCCTACTTCTGTTGGTTGGATGGGTACTCATGTTTCTATCATATCCCTATCCACATCGATGACCAATAAAAGATCACTTTCACCTGCATTTACGGAACTTTTGCATTCAGGAAGATGCCTTTTGGGCTGTGTAATGCACCTTCTACCTTCCATAGGTGTATGAATTCCATCTTTGCAGATCTTCTTGAGGATAAAATGGAAGTGTTCATGGATGATTTCAGAATTTATGGCAGTACTTTGATGACTACTTGAATAATCTATCTCTTCTGATGAGGAGGTGTGAGGAGCAAAGCCTCATTCTCAATTGGGAAAAGTGCCATTTCATGGTACAAGAGGGGATATTATGGGGCACAAGGTGTCCAAAAAAGGTATTGAAGTTGACTCATCTAAGGCCGAGGCAATTTCCAAGCTCCCTCCACCCAAAATAGTTACATGTATCTGCAGTTTCTTGGGTCACGCCGGCTACTATCGGCAATTTATTAAAGATTTTTCAAAGATAGCCAAGCCTCTATCTAACCTTCTGATGAAAGATGTGAAGTTTGACTTCACAGATGAGTGCATGAAGGCATTATCCACTCTGAAATATGCTCTAGTATCTGCACCCATGCTCCAGTCTCCTAACTGGAATCTTCCTTTTGAACTTATGTGCGACACCAGTGATTTTGGTATCGGGGTCGTACTCGGCCAAAAGAAAGACAAAAATCACCACGGCATTTTCTACGCAAGTAAGACCTTGGACGAGGCTCAGCTGAATTACACGACTATCGAAAAAGAGATGATGGCTATTGTGTATGATTTTGACAAGTTTTGGTCATACCTCGTGGGTTCGAAGGTGGTAGTTCACACCGTCATGATATGGCAGTATGAAACCAATCACACATATAGATGTTAGAGAACAATGTATCGGACAAACCCACCATCAAACTGATACATGGAAGCCATCATCATGGAAGTAATAGTCAGATGTGATGGTGGTGGTTGTCATTCTTAGACCTAAAATCATTGCACTCATCACATGTCATTGGGTACACTTTGACATCATCAAACGTAGTCCTGAAACATGGGTTGCTATAAAGGTGATGATTGGGTGACTTTGACACATGGGGATAGACTGTGAATGATATAAATGAGATCTGTCCCTCCTACAAGAGTTTGATGTCCTAGGCCTCTTGATTTGCGAGACTGAGAAATGCATGGACATGCACATGTGAGTTAATATGTGATATTGAGCTTACACATGTCTCAGACAGTCTACTCTGTTTCAAGGAACTAGATTGAATGATGAAGAGGATGATTACTCCATGCCTGGAGTTCAATCTAGACATCAATAACAAAGGAATACAAACACTACAACACCATACACATATTGTAGGTTGAAGTTATTCTCGAACTTTCCATTTACTTGGGTAGCATTGATGTGCGACTATGCACCACTCACTGCTTGTGATGTCATAAATTGTTATGGACATTCACTACCAATGTAATATGGGACCTATAGGGTCACACACATAGGTCTTGACCTAAAAGATGAGTTTAGTGTTGAATGACAATTGAATTAATTACTAAAATGTTTAGGTAATTGATTCACACAACAAATTGGGTTGACCGCACTTCCAAATGCCCATCTCATGGCATGAGACGACCGTTCGGAGTGACAAACGGTTATCGCAAGAGTTGAGATGGGCGTTTGGAGTGTCAAACTGATTGGAGTTGAAATTGGCAATGGATTGAACCAAACGACTTGGCTTAGCTCACTAGATGGCCGTCTGGGCGAGCGAGACAATTGTCTTGCATGGGCAAGATGGCTCAGTATGACTGAAGGAAGGTTCTAGATATTTCTAAGTTCACTTCGGTTGCACATTACTTGTTGTGCAAGGAATTAATATGTAATATTAATTGAAATCGAATTGCCAATTTTGCATGAGATTGGTAAATGAAGAAATGACCGTCTCATAGAAAGAGATGGCCATCTCGCATGTTAGTCGACCATCTGGTGTGACAAATGACCATTTTAGTGGTCATAGGTTGTGAAAATTCAACATCTTCCTACCCCTTCCACTCCCGCATAGACTGCAAACCCTGACCCAAATCCCTCCTATAAATAGAGGGGTAATGGGGGCTTCCCAGAACACAACATAGATAATTGAAAATCAGTTGCTCTAACAAACATTGTGCTCTTTGGTTGTGGTAACCACGAGCAAGCAAGTCCTACTCGACTAGGGAGGGATAGCAAGGGAGAGAACGACTGAGATCATTGTCGTGGGGGAGCAAGTTGGTGGCTAGTATGCCAATGGGAGGGATGACTCCTTCCTTTTGGTTCTAGTAGGACGACCAGAGTTCTAGGTAGTTCATGTGGACTTCTTTAGAGGTAAGAGGTTGTTGTTTGCCACTAGGAGGGCATCGTCCACCAGTAGTCTATGATAAGAGGAGGTGATGTACAAGACAACGTTCGAGTCTGTTGTCCGTGAAGGAGCAGTCAGACGAGTCCCAATGCAACTAGGATTCAGAGTTGCACAACATAGTGATGAGATTGTTGCTAGATTTGCTCAGGACCAGTTATATCGTCAAAACAATCATTTTCATCTTATAGTTATTGAAGTGATCCGTTAGTTATGGGAATATGGTAGATAAAAAAATTGTATCGGTTGTCTGCTCTGTAGCCATATTCCCCTACAGTTCTCTCCCGTCTCTATCTCTCCCTAGTCGGGTAGGACTTGCTTGGGATCTCTTGGATACCACAACTAGAGAGGACAAAATTGTCAGATCAACTGATTCTCAATTGTCTTTTTTGTGTTGTTGTACTATGGGAAGCCCCTAGTATCCCCTCTATTTATAGGCGGGTTTGGACCAGGGTTATCAGTCAGTTTGGGGTCTGTGTGGGAGTGGAAGGGACCGGAAGATCTTGAATTTTCACAACATCAAACCACCAAAATGGTTGTCTGGTGTCCCAAACGGTCATCTAGCACAACAAGACAGTCATCTCGTACAACGAGATAGTCATTTCCCATGTTCACAATTGCATACAAAATTAGCAATTCATTTCCCATTAATGTTAAGCAATAATTCCTTACACCCACAAGAATTGTGCAATCAAAATGAGTTCAGGAAACCTTCCAAAAATTTTGTTTGGCCCCAACCAAGTCAATCTCACACATGAGAGACAATCATCTCACTCACCCAAATGGTTGTCTGGTGATCCAGGTCAATCGATTGAATGGAATGAACCGGACGATTCACAACTTAGTTTGGATAGAACTTAGCCAATTTGATTTTAGATTATCCATATAATACAAACGGCCGCCTCATCCTTTAAAATGATCATCTGGTACTCCAAATGGTCGTCTCACCATGTGATACGATCGACTAGTTGTGCAATCAACTAATTTGTTTCGTGTATTGAGTACCTAAATGATTTAGTAATCAATTCAATCATCATTCAAGATAAAACTCCTCTTGTGGATGAGTTCCTATGTGTGTGACCATATAGGTACCATATCACATTGGCATTGATTGTCCATAACTAGCTCATGACTTCACATGCAGAGAATGATGCCTAGTCTCACATCAGTGCTACCTAAGTGAATGGAAAGTTGGAGAACAACTTCAACCTACAATTTGTGTAAGGTGTTGTAGTAATTGTATAATTCCTTTATCTCTGATATCTAGAGTGAAATAAAAAAAAAGATATCCAGAGTAAAATCAAGGCATTGAATCATCATCCTCTCGATGTTCAACTCATGTTACTTGAACCAAGAGCACACTGTCTGAGATAATGTGATCTCAATACCATATATCGATTCACATGTGCATACACATGCATTTCTCAGTCTCTCTTATCAAGTGTCCAGGATATCAATATTTAGTAGGAGGGAAAAATCCCATATCTATCACTCACTGTCAGTCCCCATGTCTCAAAGCTACCCAATCATCACCTTTATGGCAACCCTTGTTTTACGATTATGTTTGATGATGTCAAAGTATACCCAATGATATGTGATAAGTGTAGTGATTTTAGGTCTAAGAATCACAATCACCACCTTAATTATGAGAGGTGACTATGACCACCAATGACGGTTACCATGTGTCACTCTCAAGGTGTGTCTGTCCGATACACTATTCCTTAACATGTGTATGCGTGCTTGGTTTTATATTGCCATATCATGACAAATGAGATTTTATCAACAACCAACCCACACTCCAGTCTTATTATGTGTTGTTGGTGTCTATCTACCTTCCACAGTAACAATTGATTAGGGGCATAATAATAATGTACATACTCTTAGCATTCATTTGATCTCATTCTCAAAGTCATGTACTTGAAGACATATGTCTTTGAGTATTGTCATTCTTTAAACATTCATAATGTTTCCTCATTATCTCATAATTGAGTGAAACAAAATAAACTGGAAGCATGCTTTATAAGTATTAGTCAAATCCTTCATGGTATGTGCCATATCAATCATCACACGATTGGCTCTCTGGGCATACCTTACCAACACAATCCCACTTGCACTAGATCCAATCACCCACGAATCTCATTCTTAATGATCCAAACATGTCCACCATGTTTCTGTTGTGCAAGTGCTAATCTAGCGGGTTAGCAAGATTTTGCTATTAGTCGGTATATTGCATGTTTCTTATCCCTTCACTTTGAGATTGGAACCACCATAATATGGTATATGATATTCCTTTACTAACAAGTATCTCCATTGTTGTCACAATATTACTACTAAGTCATGAATGGTTGGAACACCTATAAGTACATCATGTGATTTTTTAGATCCATAGAGTATCACTCTACATTTATAACAGAAGTACACTCAGCTTCTTTTGTAGAATATAATTAAATGGATGTTAGACCGGAACCCTTTCAACTAATAACACTTTTCTTTATAATCAAACACATTTTATTGAGATCACTTTTGTCATTTTGGAAGCTTGCATCGATGTAACCCTTTGCACACAACTCTTCCTTCTATGTCTATCCTTATCGACTAGAAATCTATCCATAAGTACTTTTCAAGTACTAATGGGTACCTTCAATGACATTCCAATAGGCCTTATTGTATTTCATTTTCATTTTGTTATGTCAAATATATATAAGATCATATAGTATAAACACATTAATAGATTTCATGATAGATCCATCATATGGCATCTTATTCATGATACTTATATTGTTCATAAGAATGGGAACATATGGTTCATGAGAGACTAATCTGGATTCTCTCTCATTGAATCTTCTGTGTTGAACTCTCAACATATTACTATTGTGTGTGCCTTAACTAACTTTGTGAAACTTTCAAGAACTATCTCTATAGATCTTTGATCCCTATCTTATAAGATGTTTCACCTTGTCCTTTATTGTTGAAGGTACTTTCATGCCAACTCTCAATATTCACAATATTGACACGTTATTGCCAATCATATGTGGAGTACTCATATATGCTCCCACTAAATCTTTTATAATCACAAATTTCATCTTTTTATCTTGATTCAAGTCAAACACTTTGACCATCTTATCAATTCAAACATCCCATCTATGAGATGCTTGTTTCAATCCAAGATTGAACTTTGTATTTTATAGACTTTATTTGCATTCTTACAGTTATACAACCTTTTAGGTTGTGTCACGTACACATCCTATGATGTATTCCCTTTAAAGAATCCAGTTTCATTCTTCATATGTTAAATTTTATAATCTATTTTAACTACAACAACAAGCATGATATGTAACACCCCTCCAAGTACATACAAGACAGCGGAAACAAACCCTATGTTGTCCATAAATGTGTCACTTGTCTTGGAGGAACATTAAAAAAAATGATATTAATAGAAATAATATAAATGAAACACCATGCATTTATTAGAAATATTGATTCCTACATTGTTCTTTGAAATACATAACTTATAACATAACCTACTTCATCCTTGAACAAAAATCTAATACATGAGACGTAGAACAAATCTATGGCCTAAATCTTTTTTGGAAACTTGATGTTGTATCTTCTAAGGTGAATATGATGCCCTACCAAGCTAAATCATGAAAAATTCTATTCCAAAGCACCCAATTCAAATACCTTTGATCTTTGATCTAGGGACATATTGTCCCACGACCATGCAAAAACAAAGACACACATCAGTAAGCGGCACTATACATTTTATAAGAACTTGAAAAATAAGCATATATACTTGACTTAAAAGAAAATCTTGACATGAATTAAACTTAAGAATTCTTGATTACATGATCCTTATAACATGAAGAATTGAGCAGTAATTATATGCATCTCTCTATGACGCCAACTTAAGAGCACATAATTGCTAGGAAAGCCCATAATTGGCATGAATGCCCATGATTTTGCTAAAAAGCCCATAATTATCACAAATGCCCATAACGACCTTTTTAAGGTCCATGATTCGAGAAGTATATAAAATTGATTCAATTCCATGTATCTTAACATTAACATTACCATAAGCACGAACTTAATCTTGAACTATAATGTTTAACATGAAGTGATTTCTCCCTCTTAAAACTTGAACTTTAAATTCATAAATCATTGATCATTAATCATCATCTTTAATCTTAATTAGCATGATAACCATAAGACATAGCATATAGAAATCATCAAGCAAGTTATATAGGAACATGACTAGATCATTGAACTTTGAGATTGAAATCATAATTCATAAATCATACATAGCATACAATTCAACCAATGTACATATGTATAGTGGCATGACTCACTTACTTCAAAGCAAAGTAGACCTTAAGTTGGTCTCTCTGATCTTGAGTCAAATCCTAAGTCTCATGAGATTTGTAAAAACCCTAATGTCTTGTAATCAATACACCGTATATCAATACCACCTTAAACTATCTAACCCTAATTTTGGTAATACATGATTTCTAAATCATGAATTAGATGCAAGATGATCTTTTTATCTAAATAAGTTATACTTCACATATAAGGTTCAATTCAATAAGTTATCATCATAGATTTCATAAATCTTATGTAATTAGGGTTTTACATATGAAATCACATTAAAGATAGAATTTTATACATTTTTGTAGTTAGGATTAAAATCCAGCTGTTAAACTAATTTTCTTGAACTCCTCACATTTTTCTGATCAATTTGCATATATAACTTTGCATCAATGGAAAATCCTACAATTTACTAGCATTTTTATAAAATAAATATCTTCGGGCCAATAGGAGCTCACCACATGAGCGGCTAATTAGGCCAGGGCGATCCAATCTTCCCATGCTAGGTTGGCAGGCCATGCTCGTGAGGCTAGGTGATGAAAAAGGTTGAAGGTCGGGAATACCCTTACTTCTCAACAAAAGAACGGAGGGTAGAAGGGTAATTTGGTAGTAACTCATCTTCAACCTCAGGCTTGCAAGCAACCTACTTCACGAGTCAACCCACTGGTTGATTCTAGGATCCAGAGCCTCTGAGAAAAAGGCAAGAGTACCAGAACCTTTGTCTCATCTGACCGAACTCTCTAACACTCTCAATTGGCTAGGAGGTGATCAGACCAGTGAGAACAGAGAGGAGGTTCTTTGGCGCACCTAGAGGTGAAATGAGGGGATGAGAGGTAGGGTAAGAAGGGAATTTAGAGGTAGAGGAGAGAGTCTAGGATCAAACGGAACCTCACAGACAAACTAGGGGTCTGGCGGGGGATGCTAGTCCATCTTTTATTGTCATACTTTCTCAGGCCAAACTGTTCATAGCAGAAATTTGGGAAGATGTTGATTATTTACTAAAATCAGTGGAACTAGGGTGTTTCTTGTTTACAATGATCTCTAGAACTTGTTGGGAAGATTCAAGTGTGCATATTGATCAGGGTACGAGATAAATTCAGAAACACAAATGCTTTTACTGTTCTCGAGTTTCCCTATTTGTCATGAGCTATAGGATGGGTTCTCCGTTATCTGATCTTTAATCAAATGGCATAGATTCATGTAACAATTGCTTCGTTCAGCCCCAAGAATCTTAATTGAAAGTAATTGTGTGACATTTATTATATAGCTCAAATAACCCTTTCACTTCAGGAAAAAGTAATTAATGCACAACTTCCTATCCTTATAACCAATTGATTCCAAATTTGAAAGGGAAGTATCTAACACTTAAATATAGGTGTGGGAGAAATTTGGGGCCAAAATATGAAAGTTGGATACCCGTTTCTTTCCCCTTAAGTAATTGACTTATTTGATTCATTTGTGGCATATAATAATTATTTTCCATCCAAACTTGGTAAGCAATCCTATTAGGTGTATTCTTTCATCTAGGTGCAAGTTAGGATTGAATTATGCCCATTGTTTCCTCTCGACATACCTTTTCTAGAAATTTCCACATAATTCTTACTTAATCACCAATCCTTCATTACTTTTTCAAATTCCCTTATTTCTTTAAATAATAATGATCAAGAAGATAAAGGAAGTCATTTACTATGGTCTAAGGTAGTAACTCACTGCATATTTTTGAAATTGGTGTTTAGGGGTTGTTTATTATTCTTTTTACACATCCAAAGAGGAGGAAAGAGAAACAAAGATATTAATGAATTTCTTAAAATAAAAGAGTATTTCTTATTCAAGTCATCCTATCATTAAATTTCGAATTTCATGCTCTTACTCCTTTTATTTCATCTCTTTTTAACACTTTCAAGAATAGGGAAGGTAAAGGAAAACCAACATTGATACTTTTGAGTTAATTATAACACATAGTGCTCATACGAAAGAAAAACCTATTTTGAGTCTCATTTTAAATTCCTAACTTCATCATCCTTTAAGAAAGTTCATTTCATGGTATTTTTGTATTAGGACCCTCGACAATTTATATTTAAGGAAAATTGTAGTATATGGTTTAAATTATTCTCAAAAGTTTGGGATGTTACAATTCTACCCACCTTAAATATATTTCATCCTCAAAATTTCAACTTACTACCCACCTTAGGGTTTTACTTATTATGTGTATACTAACTCTCTAATATTATCTTAAAGGCTTCACTTTCATCCTCAAGTTGTGACCTTCTCATGGAAAACATTACCCCTGACCTCATCATTGAAACCAACATACGGATCTACCACTAATGAATCTATCTCATCATCATTGACATAAAAAAGGACCTTTATGCCTATTCTCTAGGGGTTTAGGTTCTACCCTATATCTAACTTATCTATGTTAAATCATTCACCCTTCATCTGCCTATTTGGTTGTACTATAAACTAGACTAGGTTTAGGTGACTATATGTCTCAAACTTTTAATGCAACTCTTGTTTTCTTTGTTGCCTTTGGATACATGCTGGCCAGCCATATATTCATAGGTGACTTATATTATCATGCTTACCTTATTACCTCCCTCATGCATGAGTCCCATACCACATGCACTTGAAAGGACAAGTTTTGCAAACCCCCATGAGCCTATGTCCCATACCACAACCACATGGGAAAAAGAGAGAGCATGCTATATCAATTATAGAGTTAACATAAAAGTTTAAAACTTATAAACACATAATCCTAATCTTCATCTGAACTTAAGTCTCTTATCTAGACCTCTATTTTGGTTTCTAATATCTTCCACCTACTTCTTCTATACCTAGGGTCAGAACATATGAATCTTTATCTTAGTGGCCATCTATTTATTTCTCTAATACCATATTGTAACACCCCTCCAAGTACATACATGAAAGCAAACCCTATGTTGTCCATAGCATGGGTCACTTGGCTTGGCAGAACATTACAAAACATGATATTCATAGCAATAAGATAAATGAAACACCATGCATTGTTTAGAAATATTGATTCCTACATTCTTCTTTGAAAGACATAACTTAAAACATAAACTATTTCATCCTTGAAAAAAAATCTAATACATGATATGTAGAACAAATCTATGGCATAAATCTTCTTTGGAACTTGATACTGGATCTTCTAATGTGTAGATGGTGCCCCACCAACTAAGTCATGGAAACTTCTATTTTGAAGCACCCACTTCAAATACCTTTGCTCCTTGATATAGGGACATCTCATCCCACGACCATGGAAAAACAAAAACACATCAGTAAGCGGCCCTATACATTTTATAAGAACTTGAAAAATAAGCATATATACTTGACTTGGAAGAAAATTTTGACATGAATTAAACTTAAGCATTCTTGATTACATGATTCTTATAACATGAATAATTGAGCAGTAATTATATGCATCTCTCTATGACACCCACTTAAGAGCACATGATTGCTAGGAAAGCCCATAATGCTAGGAAAGCCAACAATTGGCATGAATGCCCATGATTTGGCAATAAATCCCATAATTGGCATGAATTCCCATAATGACCTCTTAAGGTTCATGATTCGAGAAGCATATAGAACCGATTCAATTCCATTTATCTTAACATTAACATTACCATAAGCATGAACTTAATCTTGAACTATAATCGTTAACATGATGGGATTTCACCCTCTTTGAAATGTGAACTTTAAATTCATAAATCAGTGATCATTAATCATAATCTTTAATCTTAATGAGCATGATAACCATAAGACATATAATATAGAAATCATCAAGTAAGTTATATAGGAACATGACTAGAGCATTGAACTTTAAGATTTAAATCATAATTCATAAATCATACATAGCATACAATTCAACCAATGTACATACATATAGTGGCATGACACACTTACCTTGGAAGAAAGTAGACCCTAAATTGGAAGCTCTAATGTCCTGCAATCAATATACCTTATATCAAATACCATCTTAAACTATCTAAACCTAATTTTTCTAATACATGAATTCTAAATCTTGAATTAGATCTAAGATGATCATTTTATGTAAATAAGTTACACTTCACATATAAGGTCCAATTAAACAAGTTGTCATCATCAATTTCGTTAATCTTATGTAATTAGGGCTTTTAACATTTGAAATCACATTAAGGATAGCACTTTTATACATTTTTAGAGTTAGGGTGGAAATTTGGCTATGAAATTAATTTTATTGCACTCACAATTTTTTGATCAATTTCATATATAACTTTCCATCATTGGACAATCCTATGATTTACTAGCATTTTTATAAAATAAATAACTTTGGGCCAATCACATGGGTGGCTGACTAGGCCAAGGTGAGCAAATTGACCCACACCATGTTGGCAACCACGCTCACAAGGCTAGGCAAGGAAAATGTTGAAGGTTGGGAATACCCTTACATCTCACTAGAAGAACGGAGGGTAGAAAGGTAATTTAGCAGTAACTCGTCTTCAACCTCAGGCTCGCAAGCAACCTTCTTCACAAGTCAACCTACTGTGTGACTCTGGGATCTAGAGCCTCTGAGAAAAAGGAAAGAGTATCAAAACATTTGCCTTGTCTGTCCAAATTCTCTAACGCCCTCAATTGTCTAGGAGGTGATTAGAGCAACGAGAACAGAGAGGAGGTTCTTCGATGCTCATGGAGTATGAAATTGGAAGTAGAGGAGGGAGTCTAGGATTGAACTGAACCTCACAGACAAACTAGGGTCTTCATGGGGGATGCTAGTCCATCTTTAATAGTTACACTTTCTCAGGCCGAGAACCGTTCATGGCGGAAATTGGGGAACGTGGTAATTATTTACTAAACTCAATGGAACCAGGGTGTTTCTTGTTCACAATGATCTCTAGAACTTGTTGGGGAGATTCATGTGTGCATATTGATTAGGGTATGAGATAAATCTGGAAAGACAAATGGTTTTACTATTCTCGAGTTCCTATTTTTCGTGAGCTACTGGATGGGTTCTCCATCACCGATCTTTAATCAAACGGTTGAGATTTGCATAAAAATTGCATGGGCTAGGCCCAAGAATCATAATTGAAATGTAACTACGTGATATTTAATGTTTTGCTCAAATAACCCTTTCACATTAGGAAAAAGTAATTAATGCATAAATTTCTATCCTTTTAACCAATTGACTCCAAATTTTAAAGGAAAGTATTTAACATTTAAATATAGGTGTGGGAGAAATTTGGGGTCTAAATAAAAAAATTGGATACCCTTTTCTTGCCCCTTATGTAATTGACTTATTTGATTCATTTAAGGCACATAATAATTATTTTTCCATCCAAACTTGGTAAGAAATCCTATTAGGTGTATTCTTTACTTTGGGTGCAAGTTAGGATCGAATTATGCCCATTGTTTACTCTCAACATACCTTTTCTAGAAGTTTCAACATGATTCTTACTTTTTCAAATCTCCTTATTTCCTTAACTAATAATGATAAAGAAGATAAAGTAAGTCATATACTATGGTCTAATTGAGTAACTCACCCCATATTTTCAAATTGGTGAATAGGGTTGTTTATTATTCTTTTTGCCCATCCAAAGAGGAGGAAATAGAAATAAAGACATTAATGACTATTCAAAGAAAAGAGAACTTCTTATTCAAGTCATGATATCATTAAATTTTGAATTGCATACCTTTTGCTCCTTTTCTTTCATCTCCTTTTAACACTTTCAAGTATAGGGGAGATTAAAGGAAAACCAACATTGGTACTTTCAAGTTAATTGTAACACATAGCTCTCATACAAAAGAAAAACCTATTTTGAGTATCATTTTAAATTTCTTACTTCATTATCCTTTAAGAAAGTTCATTTCATGGTATTTTTGCATGAAGACCCTCGACGATTTCTATTTAAGGAAACCTCCAGTCCATGGTTTAAATCATTCTCCAAAGTTTGGGATGTTACATGATAATTGGCAAAGGAATTTATATCATGCTCAATAAGTTGAACTATTTTGGGGAAAAATTCAACCAAATTTTCCTTTTATGTTATCCATAGTCTTTGCAACAAGATCCTACTGCACCCTTTAGGTATTATGTCTTCAGGTCGCACTTCTAAGGTCCTACCTTGTTAGTTTACATGGATCCTATAATGTCTCAGATTATGGTTCTTTATAGCTTCTAGTTGATTAGTTGGCTCATCCTGCTATGAGCAACTTATCTTAGTTGTTGGATTCACAATCCACCAATTTCATATGTATTCTAATAGAACTATTTTATTCTATGTCATATGAAGAATTTGATATTCACATCATCTAGTGACTCTCTTAATTCTTATTGAACCTCTTTTTTGACCTCAAACACTTTGAGTTCTACTCTTAATCCCACTAATTCATTAGGAACTCAGTTATCCTATCAACAAAACAATTTTTCTATCAAATTTGGATTAATAGTAACATTCAACAATTATGGATTGTGGATAAACTTTTTCCAAGAAAATACTTTCTTAACTTAGGTTTCAATCCTTTAGACATATTGGGACATTCCCAAATCATATCATATATGATTTCTTATAAACTGTTTAGGTGGTACATTATTTAGTGATAGGTATATATATCTATGAGGATATGAGAAGATTAGATTACTTGATAATCACATCATGACTCATCATGGTATAATTCCTTCATTCTGACACATAATTATGTTTAAATGGATTTGACTTGTGATACATTATCATAGTTATTTCTTGAAGATTCCCAATGTATTGATGTAAAGTATTTCAACATTTGATCTCATCAATGTTTTACTTCATTTATAATCTCCTTGAACACTTCAAGATATTTATGTTCCTATTTTACCGAGTTCATATCATATTACCAGTAAAATGTGGTATAATAAATTATCTATAGCATTCATTCCATAAGATCTTCGTGCATCATATGTATGAGGTTTGATGGAAAGCTTATCCTCCCACTACATTTAGTGAAGGATGTTATGTCATGTTGTGTGTAGAAAAGGCTTGCATGTTTCCTTAGGTTCGATAACCAAGGGAATCTAGGTTAACATCAATATGTATTCTAGATATGCATTTGTTATACATATGTGCATGATGACCAACGCTAATGATATTTTTGAGTTATCAATTATAATCCTTTGGTATAAACATTATAAACATTCATCTTGAGATTCTTTTATTCATGGACCATTATATGTTTGGGCATTGCCTTACAAGATCATATCTTTTGAAACAGAAACATCAAAACTCACTTTATTGACTGACATCCTTGTCATGCAAGATGTTTTAAAGTAAATGTTTCTATTTATTGGCAGAATGAAATAGTAGTTCTATTAACACTATGACATGCCCATTGGGATAAGATAAATTTTGAATGTAGACTATGGCTTCCGCAACTTTTTCTCCACCTTTCCCATCCTTGTTCTTTTATGAAGGGATTTTACTTCTTGCCAGATCGTGCACATCAAGTATGTCAGATCTTTATTTGGTATCATATACCAAGATGAAGAAGTAATCAAATTTATCTTATAGTTTTTATACCTTAAGTGGAAGCCTCAGTGCCTTCCTTCTTCTTTAGTTCCTCTAACCAGAGTGGGAAATTTCTTTTCCAATGTCTAGGTTGGTGATAGTGGTGACAATCACCTGTTTTCTTCACTCCTATTGCTTTGAGATATGAAGACTTGGGCTTCTGACCAACTTTAGAACTCTTCATCTTCCCACTTAATTGGATTTCCTTATTCCTTTGAACCCTGAAATACTCAAATAACATGTTAGATCCACAAGTGAGAAATGTTTGTTATCATCAAAACAAAAGGTATATTAATGTCCAATTTTTCCAACAATCTCCCCCTTTTGAAGATGACAAACATTTCAAAATATAATCAAAATGATTTAAATGAGATGAGTTTCATACCTAAGATTTACCTGAGATGAAGAACACATTCTTTTTTTCATAAATTGTGAGATGAGTTTCTTAAGGAATATAGCATCAATTAATGTTAAGCCAAGAGAACATTTGTAATTTGTATTATTTTCATTGTGATTAAACTTATAATATCTAAATGTTATGTAACTAAAATTTTGTGAAATACCATGTTCCAACAAAATATTATTTGGATCTATTTCTATATAGTAGTATGAATCTTTTCTTAATTTGAGAGCGATTGACTAATATCATTTTGATAGAAAATTATATACATAGAAAGTGATTAGTTGTGCATATATGACTTTCAATTTTTCCAATAGTGTATAATTATAATTGAGTGAACTTACTCAAGTTATAGATGATGTTGTTTGTCAAATAATGAGTCAATTATAATGCATTAGATTCCAAGTAATGGTCAACACAATGCATGATATATTATTATGAACTTCATATTATATAATTAATTTTTATATTTTAAAGGCACATGGCCTCCTCATTTTAATAGAGCTCTGCTTTCAAATATGATAGGATAGAAAATTTGTATAAGTCTTAACATAATTAATATCATTAAGTAAATTTTAATAGGAGAGAAATCAAAGATATAATTTCTTCAGCCAAAATTGATGCCATTTATATTAGTACTGTATATTTTATGAATTGTGAGGAGATAAGGCAAATGAACCACAAATATAATAAGTTTAACTCCTAAGTAGTTCATAAAAAGAAGGATGATAGGATTTATTGAAATCATAAGATTAAAAGTTATTTTTTGTTTGGTCTAATAAAGTATTTTTACAAAATACAAAAATGTACATGGTATCATAGTAATAACAAAAAATATTTTTAGAGGGGGGCTTCAGCCTGAGCAGCCCCCCCTCTAATTCCGCCCCTGAGTGGTTCCACTACACAACAAAAGCTAACATCAAATCAGCTGGCTAAGTATATATCCTTTTAATTCAAACATTTAGCTAACATGTACACTTAATTTTTCTCACATGTTAAGACTAGGCCCAAGCACATAATGCATACCATTAGTTTCACACACTATAATACATTAGTAGGGGATTACTTTTATCTGATCAGAGAAACACTAGCTACCCAGATAGAGGAAGACTGCTTGATCCTTGCAACGGTAGTACTTGTGGTGTCCATTTGTTTCTTTCGCTTAAGGCGGCGAATAATGGCGTCAATCTTCATATCATCGAGATTCGTCATGTGACTCATTTTTTACATCTATAAGAGACTTCATCTGCGTCTGACACTGGTTACTTGCCTGCTCGAAATGACATCTGACATAGTCTCTTGGGTTGGCACGTGGCTAGCTAGCATGCGACAACCATTGCCACGTCATACCACCAGAGATGAAGTTTGGAGAATGGCTGACTATACCATCCAATTTGGGAGATACACAGATGCCCTTAGAATTAATGGCATATATCTTTGAGGGTTGGGGGCCATGGCCCCTAAGATTTTTGAAAAATATATTTTACTAAGTTACATTTTAAAATTTAAAAAAAGTATTAAGTTAGACTGTACTGATGCCCTCCAAACATGTTTAATACCATAAATAGTTATTCAATTAGGATTTTAATAACACAATGCATTTAATTTTCTCTCAAATCAATTTAAATGTAAAATAACTATAAATTTTGGAAAAAATTATGGTTGGAGGAACTGATCAACTATCATTTTATATATTATTTATTTCAAGAGACATGTCTTTGTAATGAAAAGAAATTACTACTAATCATTTAACATTAAAAGACAATAAATAATAGATAATTGTTATGTACAAATGCAGCGCTATATGTTGTACTTAATAACTTCAACATTAATAAAGAAACAAGTGTAATTTGGTGAAAAAAGGATCAATATCTAAAAAAACTCATAGCTAGTATTTAAAGAATGAAATTCCATTTCATTAATTGTAATTATAACCACAATATTATTATAGTTTGTCTTTCCATTTGACTACTTTGTTAGGTTTTATACATATGCAAGACTTGATCTATGGTAAATAAAAATGAGATGCAATGAGTGAATCATATATATGTATATGTAAGAGATTATATAGAATGCTATAGTAAAAAGTATGTAAGAAAAGTAGATTATATATAGTTTTAGGGTAAATTTTATAATTATAGATATTTTTTTCACTATTTTTGAACAATATAGTGATGTTTTAAACATCGTTTTACTAATTATATTTACAATTCTATCATGACACCATGTAACATTGATAATTTGGCATTATATGTATTTGCATTCCTTTTACGGTTCATTACACCTGCCAAGAGAAACAAATTGACTAACAACATTATCACAATAAAATATACATAAATAAAATTATGGACATTCAAAAATGATTTGTTGCTCAATTTTTTGTCCATACTTTTGTGAAGCATTTGTGTAATACATTGAAACCATATAATACAACACACACACATGCGCGCGCGCACACACACACACACACACACACACACACACACACACACATATATATATATATATATATATATATATATATATATTATTTATTTATCTAAAAAAATTGTACTAGACACATGTTTGACACTATCATAATATATATTATTAATTAACCATGTTGGGATTAATTGCTTTCTCAATGTAAAGATCTTGATTATATATAAGCATGACAAACTTAACAATATATTATTTTTGGTACATTTCTTAATATATTCTAGATAATTTTTTTAGAATGGAGAAGCATCATGAATTTTTATATAATTTATTCTACATTTTAGTGTATATTGTGGGAGTTTCAACACTTTTCTCTATATTTCAATTTGTTTCTTTAAAAATCTCTATCTCAATATCTATATCCACTCTATAACTCAATTTCTCTCTCTACATCACCTTCTTATTTTCACTGAATGTTGGGTGTTTTCCTCCACATTTTTGTATCAAATCTTTTATCAAGTTTTTTAATTTTAAATTGTAGATTTTGAGTTTCTACGAACTTTGTTTGCAAAATTTTATCTACAATCCTTCTTTGTATATCAACTTTCCCCTTGAATTTTCTCCACATTTTTCATCAAAATTTTCTTTTCTTGACTTCGATTTGGTATGAAAAATGTGGTAGAAAGTAAAAGACAATATTTCCTATTCATTGCCTTCTATTCCACTCTTTTCATATCACCTTGTCTATCTAAATTAAATATCTTTTTCTCTTCTCCTCTATTCATGTCATTCCCTTAATGCTATCACATGTTTATCAATTATGAAGTAATTAAGTGTGTTAGTAATATTAATTTATTGATCTCCTTATAATCACAATTTAATTATTTAACATTTACAAGCTTTTTGTTCTAAAATGCTATATAAACTATTGACGAGATAACATGTATGCTTAATTACATTTAGAATTTATGTCAAGAGAGAAATTAGATAGCATGTATGCTTAATTACATTGAGTAGGCTCTAAATATGTAGATGTAACTTAGCCCCCCAAGCTTTCTTGTCAAGATCCACCATGCTCAGAATCCTCAACATTGGAATGCCTGTGATATGGCAAGCTAAATATAAAATAGGGATTCTTAGTCTTTAGTACCAGGAGGCCTGCATCCAAAAATATACCAACGCCTTAGGCAAGGAGTATGAAGATTTTCTTTCAGTGTATACGATACTACTATGCCAATGTAGCAACAACATGCTATTTTACTGTGTGTCTAATCTCAATTTTACTATGTCTACATCGCTAATGAGGTACGAGGACATATGGATTTGAATATGATTTGTAGCTTCCTCTGTTCCTTCCACTTCAATAAATGAGAGCTGTGCTATTCACCTTAAATGTATTATGAATGAAACCATTTACAGACAAAACTAGTTTCAAATTTGTTATTAAACCTCCATTCTTTTATGGTAGATGATCTTCAATGTTGGAAAGGCAGAGGACCTCTCGGCTTAATGCATGTAAATTTCCTTTCCATTGGATGGTCGATGCACCATGACCATGTAACTATTCTATGCAATGTGCTGGAGTAATTTTCTATGTTGATTTTGTTCAATTAAATAGCCCATCCCATAAATCTCTTTGTTGTAAATTTTAGGTTTACATCATTACATACAACAACAACATGTGCAATTTAGTTAATATGTTCAAGTCAGATCCAGATAAGAAGCAGAAGAATAAACAATGCAGGAGAAAATAAAAACAAAGTCAGGAACTCAGATCAGATTGTTTTAAAAAAATAAATGTGTTACTTAAAGAAATCAGCAATCTACAATCCTTCTAGATAGGCACCATTCTTCTATTCGACCCGGTCACAAACTTGATGAAGACAACGTCTCGCTCGCGTTGTTGACGAATGATGTAGACGAAGAATGAGATGTACTACTTGTGCAACCTAGTGATCTCATGAACCACCGTCTAACAGATCACATCTTGAAAGGGAGAAAGGAACTCACTTTGTATAGGATGAAAACCTCCATGAAGCAACTCGAGAACAATGACATAAAGACCTCCTTCAGTTTTTGCAAAATATGGATGAAACGTCTAACGAATGATGTTTGTTTGATATGTGTTTAATCCTAATGATCAGAGACTTATTTATAGCCTTACACACACAGAAAACCTATATATACTTGTTAAGACACAATCACTCGATTTCTCGTGTACATATTACAAAAACATATGTAAGGAAAATACTTTTCAAATAGGATTTAAAAATCCATTTTAGAAAAAATAATTAATTAAATTATAATTAATTAATTATATAGTTGTATCCTAGTACAAAAAAGGATGGAAGACATAAGAAAATTCCCACAAACGACAAGTAATAAGGCACAAGCCCAAGCCCATGCTCGGCCCAATGAAGTGAAACGAGGTGTGGCATGGTGCGTGAACGCATACGTGCATGTGTGTTGTGGTCACCATACCCACCAAGGAGGTGAGCATACTCTCCCACAAGACCCTTTCAACACTAGTGTCACTTGTGATCCTACATATAAGGACCATAAAAGTTCTAGGAGTGAGAAATGTGGGAGCCACAAAACTACATTTCCTCCATGTACTAGCTGCACTACATTGGGCTTAACCCATACTATACATATCTACAATCTTATGTCTAACAATCCCCCACAAAGTCCAATGTGTAGTATGCTCTGCCAATCAATCCTTCATACTGTATTTTCAACAGATACCTTTCGGTTTGAATCTACCTGAGCTATCCAACTGTGACCTCCACGTGAACTAGGTGAATAAAAGTCTTGAACATGAACCTTGGGAGCAAGAGTATAGGTTGGTAACAACACAATAAAGACATGACAGAAAAGAAATCTGATGCATTAATGCCATCCATCTAAAAATATATCATAATTGATATCAGAGAACAAATCAATTGCAATGTTGTAGCCTATACAACATTAATTATTTAGTTGGAGTCTCCAAGAATGTACTACTAACATCATGTCCTAAGACTTGAAACCATTTAGAGAGTAATCTCTAACTAACTTGTAGTCATGACACTAATATGTTTCCTAGGGGATAGACACACAGATGCAAGAACCATCAAAACAAATTACATGGTGTCATCTAATTCACCAGACAACTTGTTATTACCACATTGAACCCAATTTGTGGGATCTCCACTCTTTTGGTTTGGGTTGCTACTGCCTGCGAATAATGAGGGGTTTCATTCCCATCCCCATCCTAGATTTTTCCACTAAAGCTAGAGTAAGACCTTTAGGGGACGTTTGGATTGTAGGATCTTGTTGGATTACCTACAATCATGTATTAACCGTATCCAGTAATCAGAAAATTCCGAGTTACGAAGATGTTGCAGAATAAAAGATTATGTTTGGTCCATATGGAAGGAAATGAGCGACGATACATTTTGGTAGATTAACACTGACGGGAAACGCACGAGATGCGTGAGGGATTTCAGCTCCTGGCATATTGGAATGTGAGAACGAAATGCAAAACTTATGTATTGTCTTTAGATGCAGGAGTTTTGTTATTTTGTAATCTTCAGGGTATGATACCCTATAGCTTCACAGTGACAAGTCATTTTCTCATTACCTTGGCTCTCTCATTTTCGATTTTTAACTTTTACTGCTCCCTCTAACCAAACCTGATCTTTTTGCTGCGGAGATTATATATATGATCTATTACGGATGCATCCACCAAAACAAATGTCCCCTTAGTGAAAGGATCAACTGTATTATATTTAGTACTGGCATAGTCCACAACCACGACTCCATTAGACACTAACTCCCTTATAGAATTGAGTCTGACTTGGATATGTTTACGTTATTTGTGATTGTACTTGGAACTCTTTATCTGAGCAATTATTGTAGTTCTATGATAGTGAATTGAAATGGTAGGAAGTGGCTTCTTTACCATAGTAAACTAGGCATAAGTCTATGTAGTCATTCAACTTCCAATCCAGTTTCATCTAAAGCACACAACTTTGCCTCAAAAGTAGACTGAGACAATATGGTCTATTTCTTAGACCTCCAGGAAATAGCTCCTCCTGCCAATACAAAAACATATCATGAGACACAATTACTCCCAGAGTTCATGACAATCTAGCTTGCATCAATATATCCTTTGACTACAGAAGGATATTTTTCATAATACAGCCCAAGGGAAGAAGTTCCCTTGATATACCTCAAAACTCTGTCAAGAGATTCCCAATGGGTCTTGTTGGAACAAGTGTTGTATCTACTTCACTTGCTCACGACAAACACAATGTTTGGATGTGTGCAGTTCATAAGATACATCAAACTTTTGATAATATGAGAGTATTGTAATTGAGACATTGGAACTCGAGTCTCATTCTTGATCATGGAATTGGATGAATCATATGGAGTCTTAATAGGTTTACATGATGTGTACCCAAACCTCTCTAATATATTCTCAACATTTGAGATTGAGAGAGAGAGTTATATCATCAGTAGACCTTATGATTTAAAGTCCTAAAATCACATCAGAGACACCCATATCCTTCATCTCAAACTTGCTACACAAGAATGAATTAGTCTCATTTACTACTTTCATATTAGAAAAAAAAGTAACATATCGTCGACATATAAGCATAACAAATGAACCAGTGATTGATGATTTTACAGTAGAGACACTTACCAAATTCATTAGAAACAAAGCGAAATGATGATATCACAAAATCAAACTTCTCATGCCATTTCTTAGGGGCTTGTTTCAAACCATATAATGACTTAACAAGTTTACACATTTTGGACTCATTCCCACAACCCAAAAATCCCTCAGGTTGTTCCATATATATCTATTCCTAAATATCATCGTGTAAGAACACGGTGTTCACACCTTTGTGATGGATATACATACTAGAAATGGAAACTAATGCTATAAGCACTCAGATTGTGGTCATACAGGAAACATGAGAATATGTATGCAAAATAATCTATTCTTTCTCTCTGTGTGTAACACTTAGCAACTAACCTAGATTTAAACTTATTTATTATCCTATTTGCATTAAGTTTCTTCTTAAAGATCCATTTTCATACAACTATAGAACAACCAGAAGGGAAATCCACCAATTTCCTAGTTCCATTCGAGAGAATTGATTGGATTTCATCATTAATGACTTCTTTCCAAAACTTAGCTTCTGGAGATTCCATAGCTTGTTTGAAAGTTACATGATCATCCTCAACATTGTAATTGAGAAACTCACCTCCAAAATCTTTAGATGTCCTAGATTGTTTACTTCTCCTTAGTTCAACCATTTCTTCAGAATCATTAGATTCAAAAATAGCTTATTTTGAGTCACCCCCCACATTTGTCCTCCTTTACACATGATCAGGAATGGAACCTGTGGTGAATGAATCCTCTTGAGATACTTCATTGGGCACACTTGATTTCATGGTAAACACATTCTCACAGAATTTAGCATCACATAACTCCACAACTTTATTGACATCAATGCCTTGGATATCATATTTTACAATCAAGAATCTATAGGCATAACTTGTCTGTACATAACCCAAGAAGATGGCATCAATAGTTTTCAGTCCCTATGTCTTCCTTTTCTATTTTGGGACAAGTATCTTGGCAAGGAACCCCCACAGTCAAAGATATTTGAGACTTAGTTTTCTCCCTCCCCATAACTAAAACATACTACTTTCTACATGTTTATGTGAAACTCTATTCAGAATATGGCAAGTCATATTCAAAGATTCCCCCCACATGAAATTGGGTAAACCTAAGGTTTGTAGTAAAGAATTGACATATCTATATGGGTTCAACTTTTACGTTCTACGATCCCATCAGACTGTGATGAATAAGGAGCGGTAACCTGATGAACTATATCATAGAATTGTTCTAAAAACAAGTTCAAGGTATATTCTCCTCCCTTATCAGACCGTAATCGCTTAAATACTTTACTAGTTTGAGTTTTAGCTTCTTTCTTATATATTTTGAATTTACCAAATGTCTCATATTTACTTTTGAGTAAATAGACATAACCATATCTACTACATTGACAACAAAAGTTTTAAAATAACACTTTTGATCCCTAATAGCAATCCCATTAAATTCACACATATCAGTATGCACTAAATCCAATATTTCTAAATTCCTATTCACAAAATGAAAATGTTTCCTAGGTATTTACCTTGCACACAAATTTCAGATTTATTATTGCTAATATTGGATTTAGGGATTAAATTTAGATTCATCATACATTTCATTAAGTCAACATCAACACGTCCCAAACATGAATGCCAAATATTAGATGATACAAGATTCATGCATACAAGACTATTATAAATCAAATTTCAAACTGAATTTGTTACATGTCCAACATGAATCTTAAATAGGTTCTCCACATCACATAGATACCCATTGCTAAAAAATAAAGAATCATGAATGCGAGTAATAATAACTTTATTACATTTGCAGTCTATTCTAAAATCATCTCTAACTAAAATTGCATCACTATAAATCTTGTGTCAAATTGATGGAACATGTCTGACTCTATGGAGTGTAAGAACCTTTCTAGAAGGAAACTTCAAGTCTAGGCATCCTTTGCCTTTGACTTGTACAATGATAGAATCTCCCAAAGTCACCGATCGACCTTTGGATGCCTGGTAAGACATAAACATGGACTTCTCAGTACACACATGTACATTAGCCTTAGTGACTATTATCCAATATAGTGGTTCAAAAATCAAAAGAACTTCAGGTCTAATAGACACATACCTATCATTGAGGTTCAAGGATGCAGGCATCATGTTGACCACAGCCTCCACAGTTGCACATGTGGCAACTTTCTTTGACTTCTTTGAAGGACAATCTTTGTTTCAGCGACCAACATGTCTACAAGTCCAACAATGTTTGTTCTTCAATTTCTTCTGGATCTTGGCCTTATATTTATGCATATTATTTGTTTTCTTATCTTTAGTTTTAGCATTAGTGACACTATGGTTTTCATTAGTAGGCACCTTGACAGACTTCTCTTGTATGTTTTCTTCTTGTATATTAATATTCGTCATTAGATCATTCAATGACAAGTATTCTTTCTGATGCTTAAGAGTCATGCCAAATGATTCCCAAGACTTAGGGAACTTTTATATGATGGACACAACAATGAACTTCTCAGGCAATTCTATCTTTGTGTCTGAGCATTAATGACACAAGAGATGAAAGTCATGTATTTGATCAGAAATGGACTTAACCCTCAATCATATGAAATTTTAAAAATTTAGACACACAATACTTTTCAGCTCCCCAATTTTTAATACTAAAATTCTTTAGTAGTGCCTCCCATAAAACTTTAGAAGTAGTAACAGACAGCTTCGAGCATGAATCATACAGTTTATTAGTTAAAACAAACAAAATCAACCCTCGACACGTCTTATCATCCTTCTTCCAGTTAGCAATTATATTTGCACTATTAGGGACAGACTCATCAAATTTAGGTTCATCCTCTTCTATGTGCTTGACCATAACCCACAATGTTTAGTCAAATTTGCATCCGACTCTGCCAACGGAAAAAATTGGCACTAGTAAACTTCTCATACATATTAGCAATATCTATTTTTTTTGTGAACCAATTTAATTAACAACTTTAGGCCAGATACATATAGGAGTTACAAGAATAAACAGTCCTGGAGAAAATAAAAATGAAGTTAGGAACTCAGACCAGATCGTATTTTGAAAAATAAATGTGTTACTTAAAGAAATTGACGACCCACAATCCTTCTAGATAGATACCATTCTTCTAGTCGACCCACTCACAAACCTGATGAAGACAACATCTTGCTCGTGTTGCTGATAAACGATGTAGACCAAGAATGAGAAGAAGAAGGGTAAAAGGAGTTCACCTTGCACAGGAGGAAAACCTCCACGAAGCAACTCAGGAGCAACGGTGGAATGCTCTCCTTTAGGATTTGCAAAGTACAAATGAAACGACTGATGTTCATTTGAGATGTATTTAACCCTAATGACTAGAGGCTTATTTATAGCCTTTCACGCACCAAATTCTTATTTCCGTTAAGACGGAATCACTCGATCGCTCTTCTGCATGTTGTAAAAAAATCACAAGGAAAACCCTAGGTTTAATAAATCCATTTTGGAAAGAAATAATTAATTATACTAATAATTAATTAATTACGTAGTTGTATCTTAGTGTGCGCACGTGCATGCATGTGTGTTCTGGTCACCATACTGACCAAGGAGGTGAGCATACTCTCCCCTAAGATCCTTTGGACACTAATGTCACATGTGATCCTGCATATTAAGACTACAAAAGTTTCAGGAGTGAGCAATGTGGGATAAAACTCTTTCTCATTCTTGCTTAAATACAAAACAACATTTCCTACATGTATTAGCTGCACTACATTTGGCTTAACCTATGCTATATATATAGCTAACAATCATGTATTTTTTTTACATGATGATGAATTGCACTGTAATTTATAACAAGACTAGCCAAAACAAAATTTTGTCTGAAAAAACTGATAAAAAAATAAAACATCACTGAATTTTTTTCTACGAATAACAACAATTATAAAAACTTTGAAAAAAAAAATGGACGGACAAATGTACCCCCCTTACCACGCAGCAAAGGTTCTGCCTTGCGGTTCGTTCTTGACTCACCCACCGCGGCTGTTACAAGTCTCTGCATCCGATCCATTTTTTTCCCCAATTGGTTTTGACCTTTTTCCTTTCAGCAGAAGAGTCAGTGCACGTCTCCTGGAGGATCAGCATGCTGCTCTGGTTCGCGCCCATGCCGGCCTGTCAGAAGAGGGAAATATTTCGTGTCATCATGTTAGTTATACAACTTGATAATTATGTCATCACTATAAGAATCACGCGATTGATGATAAAAACTATACTGGTTGATTAGTTAATAATAATGGCTACTTTTTCGCTGACGTTATCAAGGGTTAACCATGTTGACAACGACTCGTCAGACGGACGAACCAAAAGAAAGGTAGAGTCGGTACTCTACCATCGAGCATATATACGGAAACTATTTCAACCTCCGTGACGTCAATAAAAGGAAAAAGGGAGTGAAATGGCAGCAGACTCCTAACAAGATGCATCGAAGGAAAAGAGAAACATTGTGGGGGCTGTCATTCACCCACAAAGTCACGTCTAGCACCGCTAGCATCCATCTTCTACTTCTATGTCGATACACATCTCATGCCGGTCATGTGAGGACGCCGACTATCTAATCCCCACCGCCAAAACCATGAAAAGCAGTCTGGAAAGGGTTGAAAAGTTGCAACTGTTCACGGGGGTGGAAAGGATAGTTTGACACTGTTGATCAATGGTATCTCACATAATGTGTTCTTTTCTTGAGATCACGTACTGAAGAGGAGGATTTTCGTTTCGTTTCCTTTTTCTTGCTTGAGGATATTTCTCAAGAAATCTGATCAAGAGGCAGACTGAGCTGGAACTAATAACAAATAAGGTAGAAAACGACAAAGGCACGGCTGTTTTCTAGCAACTGATTTGTTGACTACCATAAAACTAATCAGTTAAAGAATTTGAATAAATGGAGTGTGAGAGAGAGAGAGAAAGAGAACTAAAAAAGGAGCAGCCACAACACAGATCGTCGTTTGAAATAGGATCCGGTTCTCGAAAACAATAAATTGTTGTGTGTTCCGAGATGTATTAAGTTACAGTATAAATTCAGCATGTTTGTTCATGCAAAAGCCATACAATAGTACAGTTGTGATGTCCCGCTGTCTCACAAAATCTAACACACCCTCTTGTTTGAAATTTTATTTCCTGCGTACATCTTTTCAATTTTCATTTTTTTATTAAATTATGTTGTCTTCTGCTTTTTTCACTTTGTGTTCTTTCACAAATACATGAGTATTGTACTTTTATCCTTTATATTGCTAGGTACGTGAGTACTGTACTTTTGTAAAAAATTATCCAAATGACCAGTGTTACTAGAGATTCCGTAAGTACTGTGCTTATGCTTCTACAATTATGTTTGATTTTGTAATTTGGTAGGTACTGTACTTATGTTTGAGAAAATGGGTTGGAATTAACAAGTGTGTACAATACTTATGGATGCATTTTTTAACAAGTGGGTACTCAACTTATGTTTGCATTTTGTAAAAATTTTTATCCAGTTTCTTGGTAACGAGCAAATACGTGAGTACTGTACTTTTATCCTTTATATTGCTAGGTACGTGAGTACTGCACTTTTGTCAATTTTTTTTCATCCAGATGACCAGTGTTGCTAGAGATTCCGTAGGTACTGTGCTTATGCTTCTACAATTATGCTTGATTTTGTAATTTGGTAGATATTGTACTTATGTTTGAGAAACTGGGTTGAAATTAACAAGTGTGTACAATACTTATGGATGCATTTTATAGTTGATTCTTGACTAGATGTGTACTGTACTTTTGAGGTCATTAACAAGTGGGTACTCAACTTATGTTTACATTTTGTAAAAAAAATTATCCAGATAGTCAGTGTTGCTATGGGATTATGTAGGTATTGTGCTTATGCTTCTAGACCAGTTATACAATTATGTTTGATTTTGTATTTTGCTAGGTACAGTATTTATGCTTGCATTTTGTAAAAAAAAATCCAGATGGCCAATGTTGCTATGAGATTCCGTAGGTACTGTACTTATGCTTCTAGACTAGTTATATAATTATGCTTGATTTTGTAATTTGCTAGGTATTGTACTATGCTTCAGTAAATGAGTAGAAATTAACAAGTGGGTATCATACTTATGAATACATTTTATAGTTGATTTTTGATCTGACGTCCATTATACTTTTGATCTAATTAACAATTGGGCACTCAACTTTTGTCTGTATTTTGCAAAAAAAATCTTTCCAGATGACAAATGTTGTTGTTAGATTCCGTAGGTACTGTGTTTATGATTCGAGATCACTTATACATTTATGCTTGATTTTGTAATTTTCTATATATTATACTTATGCGTCAGTAACTAAATTGAAATTAACAAATAGTTGATACAATACTTTTGGATTCACTTTATAGCTTATTCTTTTAGTGTACTTCCACGAGAACGTAGGGGTGTCGAACTCAAGTAATAAAAAATTTCATTTTTACAAAAATTTGGACGACAGGGAGCAGTTGGGAGAAACTTGGGAGTCTTGGAAGTCTTTTTGGCTTCTGAGGTACGCAGAAGACTGACATTAATTAAAAATGGTAGAGTGCAGACTTTTTACATGTTACCAAGAAACCGGATGGGTTGTCGGGTCTATAAGTGACTCTGGGTAGCGTGACTCATTGAAAGAGTCTGAGAAAAGAAAACCACCTTGAGGTTCCGTTTTGGGTTTCAAAACGGATCTGCATAGCAAACCTCACCTTAATAACTACACATCTTTAGAGCTACACTACAGACATCTGCCCCTAACCCCGGGCTCCCACCCGGTTCTTGGATGTTGCGCCCCACTACCTGCAATAACAGTCAGCAGCAATTAAAGCAATAAAGGATAAGGAAAGTAGAAGAGAGAGAAAATATTTTTGTCCATAACTTTCAATCCGGAACGTATTTTTCGACGAAATAAATTGCATTAGAATTCTTGTAGAAAATACTTTCCAATGAGACTAGTGTTGACATATTTTAAAATAATAATATTACACGAGAAATATAGTACCATATATTAGGATACCATACACATGTTCTGGGTACAGACGTATAGTACTCGTGAGTACGGTACTTTTGAATGAAGGATGATCAACAATACTCAAGAGTAATGTATTTATAGATCCACAAGTACTGTATCCACTTGTTAATACTCAAGCATACGTACAGTACCTACCAAATTACAAAACCAAGCATAATCGTATAATTGATGTAGAAGTATACGTATAGTATCTTCAGAATTGCATAACAACATTAGTCATTTGGACAATTTCTTTTACAGAATGCAGACATAAGTTGAGTACCTACTTGTTAATGACCTCAAAAGTATAACGCACATCAGATCAAAAATCACCTATAAAATGCAACCATAAGTATTGTACACATATGTTAATTTCAACTCAGTTATTGAGGCATAAGTACAGTATCTAATAAATTATAAATCAAACATAATTGTATAACTGGTCTAGAAGCATAAGTACAATACCTACAAAATCTCATAGCAACATTGGTCGTGTAGACAAATATTTATTTCAAAATGCAGAAATAAGTTGAACACATACTTATTAATAATCTCAAATGTACAATGTACATCAGCTCAAAAGATCAGCCATAAGATGCATCTATAACTACAATACTCACGAGTACTGCTGATCTTCCTTCATTCAAAAGTACAGTACTTACGAGTATTGTACGTCTGTACACAGAACATGTGTATGGTATCCTAATATATTGTATTATATTCCTCGCATATTATCATTATTTCAAAATATGTCAACACTAGTCTCGTTGGAAAGTATTTTCTACAAGGATTCTAATGTAATTTATTTCATTGAAAAATACGCTCCGGATTGAAAATTATGGACAAAAACATTTTCTCTCTCTTCTATTTCCCTCATCTTTTATTGTTTTAATTGTTGCTGATAGCTAGCGCAGTAGGTCGTTGGCACAGCAGGAGACCAGTCCCGAGGACCGGGTAGACTCTCAGGGATGTGGCTGGTTATATGTAAAATTTTCCCATATTTAAGAGCAATAAATCAAAAGCACAACACTACGAAGCTAGTAAATAAATGAGTGAGACACATACGCCGGCACGTAGTATAGTAGCGACACTCCATTCCCGGGGTCCTGCCCTTTGGCAATATGAGCCATCTCCTGCATGGGCCCACCATCGGACAGTATATCCCACTCGCTCCTCAAGCCTCTCGTCACGTAAGAAATCAAATAGCTTCGCCAGCCACACCGACGTGGCAGCACTCAAAACCAGACCGACGTGGCAGCACTACAGGAAAATATATCCGCCCCAATATATTGGTCTCAAAAGTGAACCTTTCAACTCAGTTTTGAAGGCTCATTAAAGTTATTTTAATTGTAGTATATATAGCTGCATGCGCAAAACTAGAATGTTCTTGGAATTATTCGCACTGCTGTTTGGATCCTCCTTCCATTCCTTCATGTATTCACTGCAGAGATCTCAGAGCATCATCATGTGAGCTCTACCCCTAGTTAGACTATGGTCTATTTATTTCTTCTTCTAACAAACAAGCCATGGGGATACACCAATATCGTCTCTGGTTTTAAGACATACCTTTGGATACGGCCGTGTGAATGGACTGCTCGAAGCGAGGTGGATTGGTTATAGCATATCGTCGCTAGGTCCCTTATGTGCACTCTCTGAAGCCTATCAACGCCCATGTGTATTTTGTACAATTCAAACTTCTTAACTTTTATGATGTTACATGGGGTGCCGGATGCTCATCGATTACAAGACTTCAAACTAATACGCTATCCACCCACCTACCACCACCGCAACAGTTGGTTATAGAAAAATGTAAAACCTTGTAATCTTGTTTGCCTTTCCTGTCTCTGTCTGGTTGGTTGCATTGAGTCAAATGTAAGCTAATTTTTGGGGTTTTGAAGCTGACATTGTTTTAATCGTCTAGATTTGAATGCCTTTTAGTATAACGTATTACGGCATGTATGGGCCTAACATTAAAGATCCGACAGCTGAAGCCGATTGACTTCTCTAGCGGTATTGATTTCCCCGGCTTGCGTTTTGCGTTAAGAAATGCCCAAAGTTAACAGTGCCCGTCCACATCTTATCAATGAAATGCTTTCATCACAAACTGTATCATCAGGTGAATATCCACAAAAGACGTTTTTCCCTTGTCTGCTATGTGATCGTGATTTTACTCCATAGTTGGGGTTGGTCTGGATATGTGAATTAGTTTGATTTGGATTAAGTCTGATTTTATTTGGCAACTTAGTTTGGTTTTGGTCTAGGTTCTAATATGAGTGGTTATGGACAACAAGAAACAAGGTCATTGCAGTCTTAGATATCAATCTCAATCGGAATGTACAGAATTTGGAATATACAATGTGTTGACGATTTTGACACTTCGGGGTTCTTAGCATAGAGGATATGCAGTTTTTCAAGAGGATGCAAAAAGTTATGCATGTCAATGTTATCTTCTCTAACTCGATAAATGTAGTATTTCAGAGGATTAGTTTTTTCATTCAAAAGGAAATTGTATTGTCTACCTTGCTTCCATTTCATTGTAATTATTTTGTTTAATAATATTTATCATAAAAACAAATAATTGATTCTAATTTTACAAATGTATTGTATCAATGAAAGCTTGTATTTCCAATTTTGTAATTATGTGTTTAACGTAAGTAATATGTACATGTATTTCTATGTACGAGTAATTGTATTCTCTTTATGCTTATGTCTCAAATGAACATACATATGTTGCACTTGGAATAATACTTTTCTTTAATGTGCCATTGGTTTTATATACGCTCCTATGAATTTAGTTGAAAGGTTTAAAGCATAGATGTATGTGGTACAATATTGGATAACATGTAAAAAAATGTTCAGTTCCATGATTGTAAAAGATGGTTTTGTCATTTCATATCCATTTAAGGGGTAATGTAGGGGAAGTATATCCAAAATGTGATTGCAATGTTGACTCGTCATAACGAATTATTTTCAACAATGTAAAAGAAACAACACTACATCTAATGATGAGTAGATTGAAATATGGAATCATGAATTCACGATTGCAGTGTTATAGCATAGGAGGAAGTTATCTTAAAAGGTATGAAAATAAAATAAAGTACAGATGCAACGTATACAAAAAAGAGTTATGCTCACAAAAATGAAAAGTATTACTACTCCAACTGATTTTTTGAGAAAATGAAATGAAATGAAGAACAACCGTTGCAAATAATCGATGTTGTAACAAGTCACAGTTCCAACATAGCCGTCTATAGCCACATGTATTAGCTTTCATCAAAGTCATTAATACTAGCATTAGTATTTTCACCCTTCCTCCAATAGCTCAACTCACAGCAAGTACTTTCTTTACCTTTAGGCCCACTCCCTCCAACATCACCATTGTATGTTTGCCCCATAGATGACATACTCAAAGGTGAGTGGAATTATGCCAGTAGGTGAAGAACACCCCATTAAGTAAATTGCATTGAACATCCTAGGGTGAAATTTTGTCCAACTATATCATATTCTTCCACTAGGTTTGGATATGATCCATTGTTATGTTACTCCTCCTCATTTTGGTGTGGAGATCAAGAATTGTCTCCCTCCAAACATCATAGGTAAATTATCCATGTAAAAATCTATTGAAATCATTTGACATCACAAAGCACCAAGTAGACCTTGATTTGCCTTCTTAGTTCATACAAAGCAATTCCTTATTCATGACAAGACATCCTAATGGTAATCTATGGAACAAATAATAAATACAACTACATGGTTAAGGGGAATAACTCTCATTCATCAAGTGTGTCTAAATAATGATTCAATATAGTTTGTATATATGCTTTCCAAATAGAGACTAAACATACAATAGCTAATGTGAGATTACATAACTTGGCTTTACAACATCCCCATAAAATAAAAACATAATAAAATAAAACAAGCCAATTAAGCCTATCTAACGATTAAGGTCTTGTGAATGGCTTATGTGAGCACGTTTGGATACCTCGAGAGCACCACCGACTATCCAGAGGCCGTCTTCAACAACGTCATCCTGACGGGTGGGTTGCTTCTTGTTACCATGTTGATTTGGGAATGTTACAACATCCAAGGAGGGAATGCATTTGTATATGTAGACGTGGACTAGTGGAAGAAGAGGAGGAGTCTTCCTGTCATCTTCCAATAGAGGTTTAGGCAGTATGAGGGGCAGAGGTGGGTGGAGACTCGTGGGGTTGATGAGGAGGATACAATCCAAGTTCTACCTAATGGTTTAAGATAGGACATCAAGTTCAACCCTTTTATTAAACTTGTTCATCAAGTCCCATTGTTGTAACACACGAATGAGCTCGTGTTGAAGAACATTTGTGACTGTTCTAGGTACTTATTTTCCCTAAAGGTAAGGTCGTTAATCGAGAAGGTGACCCAATTTGAGGGAAGTTGTTTATTGTGTGAGGGCACCTGTAGAGTGTCCACTTGTTATGTGTCAGGGAAGTGAAGAAATACTACACATTCTATATATTTATACATTCTAATGCGTCTTAGTGTTGGTGGTGGATATGAGTTTGAGGTTTGAAGGTGCTGGGGGACTACAAAGACGTTGCAGATAAGAGAGTTCACTACACAATTTCCCCAACTAGTGTTAAATAAATTGACGTGTTGTGTGGCCCACAACAACTCACTAAAAATATGTATTCACATACAAGTGTCATGTTCTATTCTTCCCATGGAAACATGTATCCCACATTACAATCATTCTATGTCATAGGAAGAGCGCAAAGCATACCACAATCCAAAACAAAGATGATGTGATAGAAATTCCATGAAACATAACAAGGGTTCTAAATAAGATGCTCTTAATTGTGTGCAAAATTCATATATCAATTTCTAAGTAAAATTAATATTAAATCCAATATGGAACATTGATACTATCATCAGTTGTCTAAATAACCAAAACATAATAAGAGGTTCCTTGATCAAGTACATACCATGAAGAAATACCTATGTACCTTTTTCAAGATCCCAACCATCTTTGAAGTCATCCGTATAGGTCAAATTCTAGTAAAAAATAATTAAACAATAAAAAAATTAGGATTATCATATTTCTTTATTTCATAACGACCTATAGGATTTCAAATTTTACAAAGGTTCAACCAAATATAAATGCCTATCTAGAAGTTTGCCTTCTACTTTCGACGATCAAATAGATATTCCATGACTTTTGTGCTATTAATACCACTTGTATACATGTTTTTCCAAATAATCTCACATGTATACTTGAATTTATTGTATGAAAAGATTGAAAGTATGAATCCAAAGACAATGTGATCTTCATATAATATCAGGTTTGTAAAGACAAAACCATATGTTTATCACAACCTTTTTTTTCAAAGCAAGTAAGGAGGCAATCTTATTCATCCCACCCTCCTCGTGCGAGCATATTCAAATCAAGTTTACAATCACTAATTATGTCTGCATAATTAAACAAGGTAGTACTGCTACCCTTACAAAGGTCCCTAATTAGGAGATCATAGATCTCGATTGGGGGGAGAGTATACATAGTGTATCCCTCATTTTGTGCTAACTGGGTTTTTGCAACCTTTAATTACCTCAATTTATATAATGGAGGGACTAACCATCACATGCCTTGATAATAAAAGTGTCAAAGTACATTATCTATAAAGAGAAAATTGACATCACAATGCTGACTTAACTATATTGAGGATTGTATTCAGGAAAACTATCTTACTGTCAAGGAGGAGCTTGATGGTGTGTGAGTGTACTGGTTTCACAATCAATTTTGGCATGAAATGTGCATAGATCGATTGATGGTGACCAGTGTGGTGGGTATTAGCTTTGTTTGCACGGCTCTCTAAAGGAATTGCTTGTTGAGAATAGTGGTGTTGAAACATCTACAATAAGAACATGTAATATGAGAACCCTTATTTATCAATATAATCAATCCATGCAAATGCATGTGTTGATGACATGGAACTCTATATTGCAATTTTACAAAAAATAAAGTAGGTCAAACTATATGATAATTACCCACATAGTTTTTTAGATTAATTAGATCGTGTAGTATTCCTCCATATCTAACTATACATATTACACAATATAGTTACTTACATGTACTCTTTACTCTTGAAAATATATTGTCAAAACTTAATCTATTGACTCCGTTGTATTCAATGCAACATAGGGATTTCAAGATATGATTGTAACATTTTATATATACAAGACTGTATTGTCGAATCATATGATATTAAGGTTTATTGGGAATTGAAATACATAACTCTCAACACTATAACATATCTTCCCTATGAGATCCTCTTCTACATGCATCACAGAGTGTACTGAGATGCATTCCCTTTTGTAGATGAGAATCTCATGAGAAATATATGTTCTAGTAAGCTTAAAGCATCCACATGTCTACCCATATAATGTGATGTTCTAGAACGTGGAGTCTCCGTAGAGAGGGGTGTTTGAAAATGGGTGTTTCAATCAATACTCTCTATTATTGTTTTTTTTTTCCTCTAACAATCATTATGAGAGTAAAATACATTACTCAAATGCTCAACCAAAAGGTATAAATTTCTGATTACACTCCACCTACTTTGTTTTATCTCTAGTTGAGGATGGTTTCTAGACCTAGAAAACAACACCCATTCCTACAATGAGATATACCACATATGTGACAACATAGTTTCACACGATGCATCCTTGTATGATAACAAAGTAACTTGAACATCAACAAAATGAAAACACAATTATTGTTCTCTTGACAAATGCATACGATAAAAAGTTTTGTCCTTTAGGGACTATAATGCTAAAAGTACTAAAGAAAAGAGGATCACAAAGGAAACCTAGACTTATGCTCCTTTGACATTTAATCTCCAATGTCGACAGTGGAATCTTCAACATGGAGCGGTCCTTATGTCCATGAATTTTACATAGGGAAAAGAAACAACACATGGACTTCATGAAGGGAAAATAAAGGCCAACTAGGCTGGTACTAAATTAAACTATTGAGCTATTTAATAAATAAAGAGTTATGAGATCAAATTTAGGTAAGATTTCTTGGTGGAATATGGTAATAGAAAAAGGATAATCTAGATACCATAAATTTTTTAAAGGGAATAAAACAATGTAGAGTGGTAACTAGAATCAATAAAGAGACTTCCCAAAACTAATATCAACATATCAAATTAGTCTAAATGAAATTATTAATGTGTTGGAATAGTCAATCTAATAATTTTTCTTCTCTAGTGGCTAGGTTCCTAGAGTTCTCCCCTCTATGAGAGAATAGCACTTTCGCATGTGGGGGGTAACCAGTACCGGGGGACCTTTAATTGTCCATTATCCATTGTGCAAGGTTGAGGGATGTGACCAGCCGAATCTAGTGAGCCACATCTCTTAGCCAATATTTTGATTTTTTGTGCCAATATTAAAATCTAACAATATTTCAATTTCTCACAATGTTCGACTTTCAAATTTAGTCATTGTGAACTTCAACATGAGGGCAAGGATAATAAAATTAGTTCAACACTTTTGCAAAAATTATGTAGATGAAATACAAGAGGGAAATAAACAGTTCAATAAAGAATTGAGAAGTTACTACATGTTTACAATTAAGAAATTCCATTCAAGACATCCACAATGATTCAAGGATCCCAAGGTCTCATGAATTTAGAAAGAGAGAAGATACTAAGGTTATTTTATGTTTCTTGGCTTGGAAATCACTTTATAGTTTCTTATTAGGTGAAACTTACCATTTTACCACTTAGTGAGAATATTGTTTAGTGATCATTTTGTTGTTGTTTTATTTTCTCATCATCGAGTCATTAAATTCATTCCCCTCAATATCAATCTTAGATTTCCAATTAGGTTATCATGACTTAATATAACATATTCAAGCATATCACAGTTTCATCGTATTAGTTCCTCAAATATTATCTTATCACTAATATGATACAATTTGTTTAGTAACTAGGGTTTAAGATGTTTACATTATAAGATACTATTTAGTAAAGAAAAATTAATATTTAATCCAACATACATCTATATATACTAATGATACACTTGTACCTAGGTCTCGATTGCTTATATATACCCAATTATAAGTTAGCATATTTTCTTTAAAGGAATGGGAATAATAGAGTAAATTGAGGTTAACTTTATGATAATAACCTAGAATAGCATACTAGATTAGTTAGGAAATTTTCTCAATTTTCTTTAATTTCTATTGACCATGCTTCATTTTATATTTAGACAAAATCATTTACATCATCCCCTTTGATATCAATTGATCAATCATATGGGAATGTAATTACATGAATCATATCTTTATCGTATCCCATGTATTCGCTTGTTCCATTATTACTATTTACACTGATTTCATATACCATGGTTTTATTAACCTTGCTCCATATCGTAGAGTTGTGATAGATTGTACATACAAGAATAGAAAAGAAAGTGTAAGGGAGGTCATGGTCTATGTACCTCCTGATGTGCCAAAGCCTCAACTATGGTCTGATTGAACGACGATGCAATCCATCTATCTTGTTGACCTTCATTGTGATGGGGTCGTACCTTCATTGTGATGGGGTCGTACCGGGAGTAAGGTTTTCCACAATGATGGCAAAACCTAATGCCGACTGGAGAGTCCAGTAGGTTAAAGAAGATAGGGCAAAGAAAGAGGTGTGAGGGTGGAGGCTCGTTGTCTGGCACTGGGAAGGCCCTCGATAGGGAGAAGGGATATCATGGAATCTAAGGGTCAGTAGGGTGTATGACAGTTCATGGAGTAAGAGGCCTTGTAACATTGTTACAAGCATGGTGGTGATGGCGGCTGGTGTTGATGTGGTGGTGATGGTCGGGTGCATTGGTTGTCGTTGATGCGGCAGATGGGACCACTGGATAGGGCGTTTCTACTCCATCGTGCACGGTCATCTGATAGGTTGGAGGGGTTGGAGGTGATGACTGGAGGTGAGGTGTCATGGTTTGCAAGCTCTGTGTGGATAGAGGAAGAGTTTCCTGAATGTGCTGGTCTATGATCATGGTTGGGTGTTCAGTGTTTGTTTGTATGCCCATGTAGCCAATCATACGATGATTGCAATGAGGCATTAGATATTTAACTTGATAATGATAAAGGTAATTTTGTCTATTATGTTTTTCTCAATCATGAGATGAATACATAGATATAGTAGATGTCTAGAGAATGATGTTACTCAATGAAATATGTCTTTAGGTTAAATACTTGAACAATGAGATCATATGTATGATAAGAGTACATGCATTCTTGTTATGTCCCTAGTAGGATATAACTATGGAAGCAAAATAGACAACAATAATATACTAGGATAGAGTGTGTGTTGACAAATGACAGAGTCTCATTAGTCATGATATGTTATATCAAGTCAAGCACACAGGTACATGTTCGGGAAAGTGTATCAGATAGACCCACCTTGAGAGTGATACTTGGAGACCATGGAATGGTAGTCAAAATTAGCTCTCATAGTGATAGTGGTGGTTGTGGTTCTTAGACCTGAAGTCACTACACTCATCACATGTTGTTCGTTGTACTTTGTCATTATCCAACGTGGCCTTGAATAAGGGTTGCCATGAAGGTGATACTCAGGTACTCTGTGACACATGGGGATTGAGTGTGAGTGATGTAGATGGGATTGTCCCTTCTACAGGAGTTTGATAACTAGGCCACTTGATAAGAGAGACTGAGAAATGTATGGCCATACTCATATGATTCATTATATGATTTGTGAACTCACATGCATCTCGGACAGTCTGCTCTAGTTCAAGGAACATGGATTGAATGTTGAGAGGATGATGATTCCATGCCACAAGTTCAATTTGGATATTAGAGACAAAGGAACTACATTGTAAAGCTGATCACATATTGTAGGTTAAAGTTTTTCTCCTACATTCCAAATTACTTGGGTAGGAACATTGTGTTGCTAGATACCACTTATTGCTTGTGATGTCATAAATTGGCTATGGACATTCACTGCCAAGACAATTTGGGACCTATAGGGTCACACACATAGGATGCACTTGGAATATGAGTTTATTCATGAATGATGGTTAAATTGATAACTAAAGCTTTTAGGTTTTAAATTTAAACATCTGAGGTTGCAAATTGACTGAGTGGACTGTGAACTAACCAGTTCAAGTGTTGAGCTGACCGATTCAAGGGTCAAGTCAATACAAACAACAATTGATTGAATATTTTCCAGAGTTGGACATATGAAATGACCATTTCACATATGAAATGACCATTTCACGAAGTGAAATGACTGGTTCATCATCTAGATCATCCAGTTCAATGATGAATTTGATTGGATCAAAGATTGATGTTGATCTCATGATTGTACATTAATCAAATATTAAAAGCCAATATATTTGCAAATAGGAAACATGCTAAGCTGAATGGTTCACCCATGAACCGATTGGTTGGATAGTGAACCGACCGGTTCGCTACTTGTAGGTTTCAAAAAATTCATTAAAAGTCGTCTCTTTGACTCCCAGATGGACTGGAAACTCTGACCCTGGCTCTCTTATAAATAGAGGGGTATTGGGAACTTCCTAGACACAACAATAATCTCTAAGAATTGTTGTCCTCTCTGGTTGTGGTAACCAATAGAGAGCTCGAGAAAGTTCTACCCGTATAAGGGAGGAACAATAAGGCACAGACAATTGTGGGAGAGTGACTGAATCCTAGCAGATTGACATTCAAAGGGTCAACTCCATCTCGTTGGCTCCGGTAGAGCAATGTGGAGTTCCTGGTGGTCCGTGTGGACTATTATAGAGCTGATGAGGCTTTTGCCTGCTGCTAGGAGGATGTCATCAACCGTCATACTTGGTGCCACACCAGGAGGCTGTTGTTGAGGATAGATCGATTGTTGCTTGGATAAGAAGCATGCTACTACAACAAGAGTTGTCATTACATTTTCTCCAAGACCATGTGTAACTCTTGTTACCCTCTTTCCTAGATACATTGTTGTTGATGAGATCTTGCCGATTAGGTAATCAGGCATTATTTTTTTCTTCCACTACCTTATCTGTCGCCTCAATTTACCAACACTGAGTATACAAGGGAGGATCCTAGGGTTTTATAGAGGCATCACAATCTGGAAAGAAATGTAACTGTGGCATTTGTTCTGGCCAATACTTTCTTATACAACTTTTACTGCCTATTCGCATGTTACTGTTGAGCTCCAGGGCTTTAATAGTAGTTCAACCTCTGGCATGTAGAGTGCCTTGTGTCTAGCTGTCTAGCTGGAAGGTGTGTAGATGAAGATAGGGTGATTTGAATCAATGAAAATAGTGGAATGGGGTAGGAGAACAACTTGCATGTTGGTTTTGCATAGCTACATAAATGGAAACTGGGGGAAGGGGTGACAGGGTCAAACTTTCATTTGACCATAATTAAGCCCCCAATTAAGTCATTTTTATTGTTTCTTTTAAAAATTCATATCTCCTAATTTACTAGTTATTTTTGCCTGAATTTTCACCATGTCTTACCGGCATTAATATAAACTATAAAAACACTAACTTCCTATAGTCATGATTCCAATGTGGCCAACAAATTTACTGCCCCAACTAATTCAAATATAATCATTAAATAGTTAAATTGTATTTTTGAGTGAATTCCAAAGTCAAGAAATTCTAATTGAGTTTATATTACTATTTGTGGATTCCAATGGGATAGTTCGATCCAAATGGAAACAATTTGCATTTTGATGATCAACTTTCAATATAATTCAAATGAAATGTAAATATGAATGCAAAATTGAAAAAAAGGAGAATTTCCATTTTTAGAGGAATTTGTATTATAGCTCAATAATTAAAACTTATACCGAATTTGTGCATGTTACAACATCTTTTTATACATATAAATAGAGTATTTTTATCAACTTAGTAATTTTTGATTGATTGATACTCCACTTAGTTATCCTCCCTCTATCTCGTACAGTTGGTTTTGGATAGTTTATTGTTTGACAAAACTAATAGAATGTGATTATCATGTTAGGTTATAACTAACGCTTATCATCGTTAGAAAACATGGCTAGGTCCTCCATTATACTTGAGATAGTTGAGATTGAGGGCAACTGAAGGCCATCTGACAATGCGATCTTGTATTTGAGATTGACCCTAGTAGTTATAGTTATTTGTCATTCAACTACCACACCTAGAACTTAACCAATTATCCATGAAGGCTCGTGTTGGCCCCCGTATCCTTGTCATAATTGAGTTACATCCCAATGATATGATGAGAAGTTTATAGATGAAAGCCTATAAAATTGCATAAATCCTTTCATATGTATTCAATTTCATTCCCTATCGTCAAGAATAACTAATAGCTCTTGTATAAAGGACAAAAAGTAATGTAGATCAAACCATATGTTAATTAATATGAAACATTGACTAAAGCCAACTTTATGCTCAATTTTGACCGCATTGTTAGATCCATCAAATATTTTTGTATTTATGAATATTTATATCAAATTATTTATAATATTAACTAAAAGATCATATCTTAGATTACTGAATTTCAAATATTCATTATATATTTATTTAATTAGATGGCCATTGTGCACCATTAATGCATGACAACAATTCCCAGGGTCATTGCAAAACTATGCCTAACGCCCTAGTTAATGCAAATGCAATCATAACCTAAGTGAAGTTTTGAGGTTTGCAACTTAATGAGGAAGAAACAGTACTAGCTTAAGCTAGCATCCACAAGAAGCCAATGCATATCAAAACAATTAATCAAATTGAATAAAACAAATGATTAAATAGGAGTAGAGTTTGTTTGAGTCTGAAATATATTATCTAAACAGTCTACTAATTTACTTTCAAGTTATCAAGTAAAATGAGAACACTAGGTTCCATGGAATCCATAACCATGTGACAAACTTTAAAAAACATATTAGATTCTCTTCTTTATCCTATATCTCTAGGATCTGGCTAATATCTCTGAACAATGAACCGTCAGTTAGGGAGATTTTTGTACTCCGAATGACAAAAACATAGCAAGAGGTTCCAAAATTCCACTAAAGAAAATAATTACCAACCTTAACTACATGCACAAAGAGATATTAATGCAATAACCTTTATTCAGTTCCATGTAATAGGTAATAGAGACCCAATTACTATCCACTAAATTTATATCTAAGCCAAGCATGAAAAATTAGGTGATGGTAGTGGGTACCTTTTTCTATGATTTCCACAAGTATGTAAATAAGTTTGAGAAACAATGAAGATAAATGTAGAGGATTACTAACCAATGTTCATCACGTGACTAATGGATGCCAAAAAGGAATCTTTACAAAGGAAATTACTCTATATGTAACGAGCGCCGCCAAACCAACAGCCAAATCATTACTAATGATGTGGAATAATCAGAAGCAACGGATTAACAAAAATCACTAAAAATTAAAACCATTTTGCAAAGAGACCCATTTCCAGGAAAACTCTTTAAGGAAGAACCAAAACATTATATACATCATTGTTCACATTGTACATTCACTGTACTATCTCTTCTCGAGGATATCATATAATAGTTTCTTTGTCAAAACATATAATGAAGTAACATAACACCTCGTGGCACATAAGCCAAAATCTCAAATTGTTCATAAAACCATCACGTACTAAATCCAAGGACCTGAGAGTATAGAGACGACACATAGGACTTCTATCTACAAGACACGATAGACAGTACACTCAACCTAAGTTGTCACTAATGTCTCTATTGTTGTTTTTCTCCCTCTATAGTACGATCTCAACCCCCCTCGTACACATCCACCTAAAAAAATGTGGATCCCACGGGGTGAGACAATTGTCCCAGCGAGAGATATAACTCTCCGCCAATAATGTTATTATCACAGTTAAGTAGTATAAAACTGAGCAGAGATTCTTTTATATTAATAAGCAAGGTTAATCACTATGGATAAGTAGATTAGATCATTTCTCATCTTTTAAAGCATTGTAACTGTCCAGGATAGAGCAGTAAAGCATCTATTCACTATATAAGGAATATGAAAAACATGTATATCATTTACCCATCATATTATATCAATATCTCAAGATTCACATGTGATAATATTATCATGGTATGAGATCCATGAATCATTCTGATTTCTATCTATCGGCCTCAGCCAATCTGTTAACAAGGTATTAAATTGTACAAATCATGTGAATATAATTCATTATGTTCAGCCAGGTATTGGACTATACCAATCTTGAGATTACAGAGTTCAGCCATGCATTGGATTATACCAATCTTCATATCATAGAGTTAAGCCAGGCATTGGAGTATACCAATCCTGAGATCACAGCCAGACATTGGACTATACCAATCTTGAGGTCACAGCCAGGCATTGGACTATATCAATCCTGAGATCATAGAGTTCATCCAGGCATTGGACTATACCAATCCTGAGATCATACAGTTCGACCAGGCATTGGACTATACCAATCTTGAGATCATGGAGTTCATCCAGGCATTGGACTATACCAATCATGAGATCACAGCCAGGAATTGGACTATACCAATCCTGAGATCATAGAGTTCAACCAGGCATTGGACTATACCAATCCTGAGAGCATAGACAGGCATTGGACTATACCAATCCTGAGGTCACAACTAGGCATTAGACTGTACCAATCCTGAGATCATAGAGTTCAGCTAGGCATTGGACTATACCAATCCTGAGATCATAGAGTTAAGTCAGGCATTGGACTATACCAATCCTGAGATCACAGCCAGATATTAGACTATACCAATCCTGAGATCATAGAGTTCAGCCAGGCATTGGACTATACCAATCTTGAGATCACAGTCAGGCATTGGACTATACCAATCTTGAGGTCACAATCAGGTATTGGACTATACCAATCCTGTGCATCTCATCATTGAATATCACATCACCTTTACTAGGCATAATACCTTGGCCAAGACATCATGCTTATTCAAACCCTTTATGTAATACAAGTATTCCTTTTATCTCCCTTAAGCATATTCAAAACATTATAGCCCTTATTTGGCTATAAGCATAAATCATGTATGATCTAAATTTCATTATTTTCTTTATAATCATTTATTATTATTATTATTATGTTATAGGGTTCTTGTTTTCTTGGTTTATTTTAAACATTACCATCTCTTACATCAATCTCTAGATCAACATCTTGTCACCTCTCACTAGGCAATAACTAATCACATGGCTTACAAGGCCATTAAACATCTTGTCACCTCTCACTAGGCAACAACTATTCACATGGCTCATAAGGCCATTAAACATCTTGTCACCTCTCACTAGGCAACAACTAATCACATGGCTTATAAGGCCATTAAACATCTTGTCACCTCTCACTAGGAAACAACTATTCACATGGCTCACAAGGCCATTAAATATCTTGTCACCTCTCACTAGGCAACAACTAATCACATGGCTTACAAGCCCATTAAACATCTTGTCACCTCTCACTAGGCAACAACTATTCACATGGCTTATAAGGTAATTAAACATCTTGTGACCTCTCACTAGGAAACAACTATCTCTAGGTTATAAGGCCTATATAAACATTATACTTGTTGTACAAGTATTTCACATATCTCATAAGGCTTATGCAATAAGATAATTACAACCTTCCCATTATTAGGTTTAGGGTTTCCCTTTATAACCGAATAGGGTTTCAAGTTCATATTATCAATTTACCTAATTCATTGCTCCACACATCTAGGAGCATACATTGACATCATAAGTATTCAATCATACTAATTTATCTCATCATTTATCATTAAATGATTATCAATGCAAATTTTGAGTTTCTCTCTCATCCTCACTAGGATATTGATTACATCATACTTTATTAACTTGGCTTAACCCTTTCTTAAAGGTATGTTAGCCTACACTTATCAAAGTGCATTAAACTATGTATGTCTTAATGCATCATTTGACATAACTCACTTCATGTGTCACTCAATCAAGTATATTGAATTGAGGTGCTTCCACCCTATCGCGCAAAGAGGTGTGTGCTTGCTTCCACATCAGGTAAAGAGGTGTGTGTATGTGCTCCACACCATATCGGGCAAAGAGGTGTGTGTATCCTTCACACCATATCGGGCAAAGAGGTGTGTGTGTGCTTCAAACCATATCAGGCAAAGAGGCGTGTGTGTGCTTCACACCATATTGGGCAAAGAGGCGTCTGTGTGCTTCACACCATATCGGGCAAAGAGGTGTGTGTATGCTTCACACCATATCGGGCAAAGAGGTGTGTGTGTGTGTGTGCTTCACACCATATCGGGCAAAGAGGTGTGTGTATGATTCACACTATATTGTGCCTAAGGGGTATTTTTGACCTCATATCATTCAAGGAAGTATAAAATCATATCCATATCATTTTAGTAGTGTAGGTGCATCACCATATCGGGTTAGAGGTGCTTGCTTATGTGCTTGAACCTGATATCACTTTATAAGGTGATACCATCATCTTCAAGCTCTAGACCTTCGTTCTACTTGTTCTAGTTCATGAAAAACAGTTCTAGGTTACTACTAGAGCTCATGGATTCTTCAATTATGCAAGAAAATTCTATTTGAAAGTAAATCATTTAACTAAGGCAAGATTGATGACAAATAATAACATAATTGAGTTCAAGTTATATAACCCGCCTCAAGAGCAACTTCAAAGATCCAAGCTCCAAAGATTAAAGTTCCCAAGGTTGAAGGTGAGCTTCTCAAAGGTCCAAGATTTGATATCCTCAGCCCTATGCACGATACCTTACCACTTGTGGCCGATATCCCTCACTTATGGCCGATATCCCTCACTTGGTTGATATCACTTTGCAATGGGTGATATCACTTTGCTATGGGTGATACCAAGGATCTATGCACGATAATCCTTCACCCTTGCACGATATCAAGACTCTATGCATGATATATAAGAGCAAGGGGGTGATAGATTTCGAAAAATTCCATTTATGGGTGAAAGGAAGGGTATATATACTTGAGGTTCATGAAAGAGTGTGCATATGAGGTGTCATCTTTTTAAGCTACTAGGTGCCACGTGTCCATGCATGTTTGACACCTGTCCTTTCATGAACTCATATTTATCTTGACATACAAAATACTTGAGGATAACCTAGAGATGATATTTCGGCCATTAGTTATCTTATTTGATAATATATCTCATCTTTATCTCATAATTTATGCAAACCGATGCAACTTTTACAAGGAGTATCTAATTCGACATGAATCACCCCCTTGAGGTTATTTTCCCATCATGGACAATTCCAAGAGTCCAAAAACCGATATGTGATCCCCTATATGGCTTCTTTGCCGATAGGAACTCCCATATGGACTCAATAACCCGATATAAGCTCAATCAGGGTTTCACATTCAACACTTTCTTGGTCTTTTCATCACCAAGAGTATCATACTTAAATATGATTCAAACATGGTTCCCCTTCTTTATATATCCTCTAAATGATACATAGAGTAAGTAGGAACACTCTATAGGTGGTAATTTGCATATCAACCCTATATTTTGGTTAAATTACAATTTGTACCAATATTGGTGCACAAGGTATTAGCATTATTCAAACAAGTTCAAACTCAGATTTTAGGCTTTCCACAAGACACCACCTAGCATAATTCTCTTTCTTATGATTCTAAAATACTTAGGGAATATTCAACATGTGACAAATTGCAATATAACCCCTCATCTTGGGTGAATTGCACTTTGGTCCAAAATATGAGAACATTGCTTAAACATTATTCAAACAGGACCAAATTTGAAACATAAGTTTGTTACTTGATAACAACACTTTAGAGGATTATATTAAAGTTATAAGAAACTTATTTAGACAAAACAAATTAGGTTAACTCATAACCCAGGTCGGGGTCATTACAAATTATAAACCCCTAACAAGGATTTTGTCCCCGAAATCCTAGTAAAGGGAGACAGATATTAATCATTCATCATATTATCAAGTCTCCACATAACATCTTAATGTCATGGAGATTCCATAGAACTTTTACCGGCACAAAGTTCTTTCACACATTTTTATCATATAATTTGTCATACTCAACTGTCCTTCCCAGACTAGAGTTACATTCTATCATTCATTTGAGACTACAAGTCTTATCATACTTCTATTGTACCAGTCTAATCTGTTGGTTCAACCCTAACTTTTTTATGACTTGCATCAAATATCCCATTAGCTGTTTATTCTCTTATCATAAGGAGAGACTACTTGTCAAAGAAGAACTTATCTCAGAGGTATCTCTAGACGTTATGTATAAATTGCCTCAACAGATCTAGATAGGGATATTCTAAGGAATTATTTTTAGCTTGATAAGTTTTTCCCAATATGATTCTACAATTGTTCCTTCAACTCATACATCCTTTTTGATGTCATGTTTATGCGGAGCATAAACCCCTAACATATTGTATCCGTACTAAAATATGTAACTAAACTAATCTCAAAGTTGGCCCTTCTAGGTAACCAAGCATTATTCATCTTATCAGGAGTCATGTTCCCATTTTCTCATATCATTGAAAGTTCTTGGATACTAGGATTCTTTACCTTGGTATCCATTATATGTGCCAAAAACACATCACATCATCATCATTTCCATCCTCTGTTATTATTACCAAAACCTAACATATAATAGGACCTTTCTTTAATCTTGGGACATTACTTAACACACATACTTTGTCTTGGAACTAAAATCCAGGACTAGTTGTTACTTTTCAAAGTATCCATCTAAAGATTACTTCTTATTCATGCATATCAAGTGTCATAAGACTTACTTGATTGTCTTGTTCCTGAAAGGAAAGATCACAAGGGAACATAATCCTTCTTATCACCCCATCATTACTCAGGGTTGTTTATTAAAGAAAAGAGATTATCACCTTCTTCGAGTATTGCATGAACTTTTAATTGTTCATGTGTCATTCAATCTTGTTTCCTCTTAGGTTCCTTGCCTTCAGCATAGGAATTATAGATATGATTACATGTCACCACCTTTCCATATTATCATCATCATGATTACTAGATCTGGGTATTCAAATCCTTAGTTCATCACTGAACATTGTTACCTCTCATCAGGTAACGGTTACCACTAGGTCCTCAGACCAAGGTATACATTTTACTAAACATCTTCTTTTATTTATAAGTTGATCTATGATTAACTCAGATTCCTTCATATATCAATTAGTATGTGGTAGAAATATCCCTACCACATCTCCTACTTCATTATGCTCTTTAGATTGTCTCAAAATGACAACTTTATCATAGTAATAAAAAAGATAGCAATCTAAGAGTTCCATACTTACCTTGCCTTCAATAGATGAATACCTAGCCATGGTATTCAAGAACTGAAATTAGGTAGTATGCATTTTTTTATATTATGATTCATCTCTTTAAGTTTTACTAATTATTATCTCAAAATTTCTTTGGGTGTTTCTGTTACATCTCTTCCTTTCATCATGAAGAGAGAAATTTCAAAACATATAAGAGAATATTAGACTGAATATAGGTTCTCATCCTTCTTATTGCTTCCTCATGTCCTCATAGGACTAATTAAAGGAAGCTCAACAACAACTACCTTCTTATGATTATCAGATAGAATCAAGAGAAGACATATCAGAATGAAAAAGCTCTGTCTGGTTGTCACCCCTCACAGTCATCTACCACTTGAGGTTGACTCAAACATAGAGTCAAGTTGTTTCATGTTGTTACTTTTGTCTTTTTATAGTATTGGGTTGTAACTTTCGTAAGCCCCGTCGAGTCTGCCTTGGTTGTTGGGTAATTTCCTCCCTTCTTTTTGAACAAAAGGGTTTAGTATGCTCAACATGTCCATATCTATGACATGTCTTGTCCTCGCACCCTAGTCTTATCGGTCTTATTACCAATATAGAAGCTAAGTCAGGAGTTCTTACAGGTGGAAAGTTAGGACTTTTGCCTTTACTTAGTGACTATTGCCTTGATACACTAGGCATTTATTGCATTGGTGGTACCAAAACGTTGGCTTTTTAGAACAACTAGGCAAATATCTCTAAAATTATAGAGACATTTCCTAAATTCTCAGCTTATTTCCCCTCCTTGGGCATTACCATCACAAAGTACTATCTATCTATACTTATGGCAGAGTCTATTTTCTTGCCATATGTTAATCCTTCCCACATTTTCCACTGTTCCAACATGACTATGTCATCCAGGAACCCTTTCAGAACCCAAAGTGTCTACATTGAGGGCTAGTAACCTAGGTTATATTGCTAGTATCCAGTCCACTATATTCATCACTGTTGTCCTAACCTGCCCAAAAAGAGCATAAAAAGTAGGATTCTCTATCTTGATTGGGTCAAGATGGGAATTCTCAGGTACTTGTTCTTCTCTTACTTGATCCCTTGCACCTTCTACTGGTGCAACAAAATTGCTCTTAGCAATGTGTTCCTCATGTTCTGTAGTCATTTTTAAACTTTACCCTTTCTTCTGCATAAGCAGAAGTCATTATAGGATATACTGAAGGACACTAGAATAGACTCAACACCTTAGTCCTATGTCTTTGTAGACTCAGTGAACCTTAAGCTCTGATACCAAACTTGTAATGATCACCACCAAACCAACAACCAAATCATTACTAATGATGCGGAATAATCATAAGCAGCGGATTAACAAAAATCAATAAAAATTAAAACCATTTTTCAAAGAGATCCATTTCCATGAAAACTCTTTAAGGAAGAACCAAAATCTTATATACATCATTGTTCACATTGTACATTCACTGTACCATCTCTTCTCAAGGATATCATATAATAGTTGCTTTGTCAAAACATATACTGAAGTAACATAAAACCTAGAGGCATACTAGCCCAAATCTCAGATTGTTCATAAAACCATCACATACTAAATCCAAGGACATGAGAGTACAGAGACGACACATAAGATTTCTATCTACAAGACATGACAAACAGTACACTCAACTTGAGTTGTCACTCATGTCCCTGTTGTTGTTGTTCTCGGTCTATAGTACGATCTCAACCCCCCTTGTGCACATCCACCTAAAAAAATGTGGATCCCATGGGGTGAGACAATTGTCCCAATGAGAGATATAACTCTCCACCAACAATTTTATTATCAGAATTAAGCAGTATAAAACTGAGCAGAGATTCTTTTATATTAATAAGTAAGGTTAATCATTATGGATAAGCATATTAGATCATCTCTCATCTTTAAAGCATTGTAATTGTCCAGGATAGAGCAGTATATCATCTGTTCACTTTATAAGGAATATGAAAAACATGTGTATCATTTACCCATCATATTATATCAACATCTCAAGCTTATCCTGTGATAATATTATCATGGTATGACATCCATGAATCATTCTCAATTCTATCTATCGGCCTCATCCAATTTGTTAACCAGGTATTAAATTGTACCAATCATGTGAATATACTTCATTATGTTCAGCCAGTTATTGGACTATACCAATCCTAAGATTACAGAGTTCAACCAGGCATTGGACTATACCAATCCTGAGATCATAGAGTTCAGCCAGGCATTGGACTATACCAATCCTGAGATCACAGCCAGGCATTGGACTATACCAATCCTAAGGTCACATCTAGGCATTGGACTATACCAATCATGAGATCATATAGTTCATCTAGGCATTGGACTATACCAATCCTGAGATCATAGAGTTCAGCCAGGCATTGGACTATACCAATTCTAAGATCATGGAGTTCAGCCAGGCATTGGACTATACCAATCCTGAAATCACAACCAGGCATTGGACTATACCAATCCTGAGATCATAGAGTTCATCCTGGCATTACACTATACCAATCTTGAGGTCACAGCCAGGCATTGGACTATACCAATCCTAAGATCATAGAGTTCAGCCAGGCATTGGACTATACCAATCCTAAGGTCATAGAGTTCAGCCAGGCATTAGACTATACCAATCCTGAGATCACAGCCAGGCATTGGATTATACCAATCCTGAGATCATAGAGTTCAGCCAGGCATTGGACTATACCAATCCTGAAATCACAGTCAGGCATTGGAGTATACCAATCCTGAGGTCACAACCAGGTATTGAACTGTACCGATCCTATGCATCTCATCATTGAATATCACATCACCTTTACTAGGCATAATACCTTGTCCAAGCCATCATGCTTATTCAAATCCTTTATGTAATACAAGTATTCCTCTTATCTCCTTTAAGCATATTCAAAACACTATAGCCCTTATTTGGCTATAAGCATAAAGCATGTATGATCCATATTTCATTATTTTATTTGTAATCATTTATTATTATGTTAAGGGGGTTCCTGTTTTCCTAGTTTATTTTAAACATTACCATCTCTTACATCAATCTCTAGATCAACATCTTGTCACCTCTCACTAGGCAACAACTAATCACATGGCTCACAAGGCCATTAAACATCTTGTCACCTCTCACTAGGAAACAACTATTCACATGGCTCATAAGGCCATCACACATCTTGTCACCTCTCACTAGGCAAAAACTAATCACCTGGTTTACAAGGCCATTAAACATCTTGTCACCTCTCACTAGGCAACAACTAATCACATGGCTTACAAGGCCATTAAACATCTTGTCACCTCACAAGGCAACAACTATTCACATGGCTCACAAGGCCATTAAACATCTTGTCACCTCTCACTAGGCAACAACTAATCACATGGCTTACAAGGCCATTAAACATCTTGTCACCTCTCACTACGCAACAACTATTCACATGGCTTACAAGGCCATTAAACATCTTGTCACCTCTCACTAGGCAACAACTATCTCTAGGTCATAAGGCCTATATTAACATTATACTTGTTGTACAAGTATTTCACATATCTCACAAGGCTTATGCAATAAGAGAAATACAACCTTCCCATTATTAGGGTTAGGGTTTCCCTTTATAGCCGAATAGGGTTTCAAGTTCATATTATCAATCCACCTAATTCATTGCTCCACGCATCTAGGAGCATACATTGATATCATAAGTATTCAATCATACTTATTTATTCTCATCATTTATCATTAAATGATTATCAACACAAACTATGAGTTTCTCTCTCATCCTCACTAGGATATTGATTACATCATAATTTATTGACTTGGATTAACCCTTTATGAAAGGTATGTTAGCCTACACTTATCAAAGTGCATTAAACTTTGTATGTCTTAATGTATCATTTGACATAACACACTTCATGTGTCACTCAAACAAGTATATTGAATTGAGGTGGTTCCACCCTATTGGGAAAAGAGGTGTGTGCTTGCTTCCATATTGGGTAAAGAGGTGTGTGTGCTCAGCACCATATTGGGCAAAGAGGTGTTTCTATGCTTCACACCATATCGGGCAAAGAGGTGTGTGTGCTTCACACCATATCGGGCAAAGAGGCATGTGTATGCTTCACACCATACCGGGCAAAGAGGTGTGTGTGTGCTTCACACCATATCGGGCAAAGAGATGTGTGTATACTTCACACCATGTCTGGAAAAGAGGTGTGTGTATGCTTCACACCATATCGGACAAAGACGTGTGTTTATGCTTCACACCATATCGGGCAAAGAGGTGTGTGTGCTTCACACCATATCGGGCAAAGAGGTGTGTGTATGCTTCACACCATATCGTGCCTAAGGGGTATTTTTGACCTCATATCGTGCAAGAGATGTATACTACATAACCATATCGTTCAAAGAAGTATAAACTCATATATGTATCGTTTTAGTAGTGTAGGTGCATCACCATATCGGGTTAGAGGTGCTTGCTTATGTGCGTGAACCTGATATCACTTAATAAGGTGATGCCATCATATTCAAGCTATAGACCTTCGTTCTACTTGTTCTAGTTCATGGAAAATAGTCCCAGGTTACTACTAGAGCTCATGGATTCTTCAATTATGCAAGAAAATTCTATTTGAAAGTAAATCATTTAACTAAGGCAAGATTGATGATAAATAATAACATAATTGAGTTCACGTTATATAACCCACCTCAAGAGAAACTTCAAAGCTCCAAGATCCAAAGCTTCACGTTACCTAGGTTGAAGTTGAGATTCTCAAAGGTCCAAGACATGAGCTCCTCAACCCTATGAACGATACCTAACCACTTGTTGTTGATATCCCTCACTTATGGCTGATATCCCTCACTTGGCCGATATCACTTTGCAATGGGTGATATCACTTTGCTATGGGTGATAACAAGGGTCTATGCACGATACCCATTCACCCTTTCACGATATCAAGACTCTATGCATGATATCTAAGAGCAAGGGGGTGATAGATTTCGAAAACTTACACTTATGGGTGAAAGGAAGGGTATATATACTTCAGGTTCATGAAAGAGTGTGTATATGAGGTGTCATCTATTCAAGCTACTAGGTGCCACGTTTCCATGCATGGTTGACACATGTCCCTGCATGCACTCATATTTATCTTGACATGCAAAATACTTGAGGATAATCTAGAGATGATATTTTGGCAATTAGTTATCTTATTTGATAATATATCTCATCCTTATCTCATAATTTATGCAAACTGATGCTACTTTTACAAGGAGCATCTAATTCGACATGGATCACCTACTTGAGGTTCTTTGCCCATCATGGACAAATCCAAGAGTCCACAAACCGATATGGAATCCCCTCTATGGCTTCTTGGCCAATAGGCACTTCCATATGGACTCAATAACCTGATACAAGCTCAATTAGGGTTTCACATTCAACACTTTCTTGGTCTTTTCATCACCAAGTGTGGCATACTTAAATATGATTTAAACATGGTGCCCCCTTCTTTTTATTGCCTCTAAATGATACATATAGGAAGTAGGAACACTCTAGAAGTGGTAATTTGCATGTCAACCCTACATTTTGGTTAAATTACAATTTGTACCAATATTGGTGCACAAGGTATTAGCAATATTCAAACAAGTTCAAACTTGGATTTTAGGCTTTCCACAAGCCACCACCTACATAATTCTATTTCTTATGATGCTAAAATATTTAGGGAATATTCAACATGTGACAAATTTCAATATAACCCCTCATATTTGGTAAATTGCATTTTGGTCCAAAATATGAGAACATTTCTCAAACATTATTCAAACGGGACCAAATTTGAAACAAGAGTTTGTTACCTGATAAAACAACACTTTAGAGAATTATAGTAAAGTTCTAAGAAACTTATTTAGCCAAAAAATAGGGTTAACTCATAACCCAAATTGGGGTCATTACACTATACATATGGGGGATTGACACACAAGTATGCAAATCCTATTCTTAACAAACTCCTCGAAGTGGAACTGGATAAATAGAGGAAAAGAAAGGAGAAATGAATTACAACAATCTTATAGAATGAATTCTATATAATGGAGCTGCAAATGGATCTTCTTCCACCAAGGGATGAGTAAATACACCCCTTCTTCTCTCTTCTTTTTAATGCCTTATCTTGTAGTATAATCACCCCTTTGGTCATCTCTCATTCATGTTTTGAAGTTAGTAAAAGATAAAATGAAAGATACATGATGATAACTGCTATCCCAATATTTATGTTTTGTAAAATTCTAAGAGGACATGTCGTGTCTGGGTGCATACACCCTGTGTCGCTTGATAATTGCCAATGTTGGGAGCCTATAACCATTTGAGATGGCATGTTGTTTAATCAACACATCGTCTCAGCATATGTCTTGAGCAAATGGTGATGATGTTACACATCATGTAGTTGGTCGAACATGTAGTGTGTTGTCTTGGTTGACTTGGTCAAATATTACTAGGATGGGACGTGTTGTTCTTGATGTAAGGATATAGTGTCTGTGGTATCATATTTATATGGTGTCTCTATGGGCAGACATGACCTTCTCTGACTGAAGCATGATGTGTTCAATGCTGAAAAAGTTGTTTTGGCTCTTGGACTATGACATGCCATGCTTTGAATGATAATGTTGTGTCAAATTGAGTGAGGGATAAATCATTTATCTTGGAATCCTAATGCTGGTGATGAATGTGATGTATCTCGTGATATCTTCACTAGAATACATCTACTTAATCAAGACAACAATAAAAACAACTAAACTAATAACGAATTACAAGTCTAATATGCAACTAAAACTAAGAATCTAAAGCAATAAGCCTAGTACAAGTGGGCATAAAATATAGTATGAAGATCATTCATGATAACACCCAAGCTTAAACCATTTCTTGTCCTTGAGAAGTATAAATTGGTATTCAAATAAACTAGATGTTGTGAAGATGATGAAATTGAACATAAATGATAGTTCCTATATATAAAATCCTATTTTTTTCTCAAATTGAAATCAACAACCTAATTCTCTCCCATATCCTCAAAGATCCTTCATGCTACTAGTTTTATGATCAAATATAAAATGCCATGATTTAACTCCCACCTACGTACTTCTCATTAAATGCACAACTCTTCCATCAATTTCCATATGATAGATATCTATCATTTCACAATTGAAGCACATTGGCACCATTTCTTCACTAGAAAAACAAGGCACCCAACCATGGAGACTAGATGTGTATTTCAAACTAGGTTGGAATACCATGTGGGCTCACATTGCCTCTTTCTTTCATAGTTTTATATACTTGAAATTTCAATTTGATTGTTTGATAAAGTACCCTACCATTAAGACTAGACTATAATTTTAAGGTAGATTGGCATAGTAAGTGGGAAACATTTTATCTCTTTTTAAATAAAATAGAATCATGGAGGAGAAATACCAATAGATAAGTTATTTTGAGTTGGTTAGTCATTGGGATCCAAAACTAAAGTACTTTAGGTAGACTTATTCAAAATATTTTAGGTAGAGATGGCTACTTTTCTCAAAGAAAAGGTCCACAAGTAAGCTCGGATCTAGGAATTTCAATAGTTATTGTCATCAATAATGGCTTAGAACCAGTTGCTACACTACAAAAAAATCAGTTTGATCAGTTCAATTATAGATATAAATTGCAACATGCTTTTCTTATCATCATCACAAATACAGGGTAAACAATATCATGGTATAGGAAATGGTTTGAAAATATGAACTAGTTCAACAACTAAAACATATAACCTTTAAGATGTTGCTTCAAAAAAAATCTTAAATTCTACAATTGGACAACGTTAAAAGTTGCAATTTAATAAGAAAAGAAATATGATGAAATTAAGTTCAAAATCAAGTTCAAACATGAGACACACACATGAAACAAAAGATATATATGATGCATGAAACATAGGAGACAGAATGTAAAAGATAAGTACATCAGACAAGTGAAATAAAATCTAGTTGCCACCCTACTTCAAGCTTATTCATTACAAATTCCACACTAGAAAGGATAAGATTTTGATAAGGCAAAACTAAACACTCATTGTGGGGCATCAAGGTCAAAGGACCCTGTTATTGATGTGGCCAAGAGGGCCATGAGTAAGCATTCTAGTCATGGGGGGAAAGCTTGGGATCATATGGATTATAGTGATGGTATTAGATAATGTGTAAACCATTATGTGTAGAATAGAAGGCATATCTAGGTAAAAATATGGAAAACACAAATCTTTATGGAATCGGGTGGTGGTTTGGGTAAATGTGAAAATAATCTGTCATGTGTAGAACATAAGGCATCTATAGGTACTCATGATGGAAAACAACAATCTTTGTGTTGATAGTCGGCCTAGCCAAAAATAGGAGGAATAGAGTGCAACTTTGGTTGTAGACTCAGGATGTGTATAAGAGCATGGTGAACAGGCCCATGGCTCAGTGTGATAGAGCATGAATGCGTTCATGGCTCAGGAGCACGGTGAACAGGCATGTGGTTCAATGTGTACTAGAGTTGAGACATGTACCAAGGCGGGCTAGGGAAAATGGTATTCTGTGGGAGTTGGCCCTATGACTGAGGTCACTTAAGCAAGCGACTGCGGTCCTGCTGTTATAACATCCATTTTTCCTAGTTATATAATGAACATGTAATTCTCCTTTTCATCATAAATGGAATATATGCTTGCTTTATTGTTTGAAATAAAATGATTTCGTGTGCAATAGCCTTTTTGTTTGCTAAATGGGCCTTATTGGCTATTGGGCCCAATAATAATAAAGGATAAAGGAAAATACAAAAGATAAATAAATAAAAAAGAAAAGGGGAATAAAGAGAGAGAGAGATGGAAACCTCTAGAAGGCAAGGAATATCCTCCAAGAGGGGAATTCGTGCCCTAGGGTTCCTTGGGGTCCAAGGAGTCCAAAATAGCAAGATAATGGTTTGAGGAAAGAGAAAATAACCATTAAAAGGATTTTTTTAAAATTAGTAACTTGCCTATGAAGAAATAGTCATTTTCATTTGCAATTTCAGACTCAAACTTGACATGCAAATAGATAAAGGCAAGAGAGAGAAACGCTTAAAATTGGTTGGAAAATAGTGCACGGTTTCCAAGTTATGCAATTTGCAAAATTTGCCTAAAGTGTGGTTATTAATTGCCTAAGAAATCGATGTCACGATTTGATTGGATAATTCTTCCAATTTCCTTATTTCGGGCTTTATGTGGGTTTTTGGATCATGATCCAACGATCAGGGATGATTCCCTTTGGTGCGAGGAATCTGCGCCAGGCAGACTTGAGATGATCCAAACTAGGATCATTGTGAGAAAAGGAAAGGGAGTTAGGATGAGGGAAGATCACTGTTAAATTTAGGAGAGAAGTTCGGTAATGACCATCCCTTCTATGTAGGGGTTTGTTCGATGATTGGGAAAGTTCTCAATTCACCCGATCCATGTCCCCGACTATATATATAGGAGAGGGTGAGAGAGGGTACCAGCATGCTTTCTTGCTACCCTAAACTCTGTAGTGGACCGAGAGGAGTGTTTTCGTGCTTCCAATTCAATCTTCTACCCTGACCTTCACCCCCATCTTCTCAATGGACCTCGCCAGAGTCTAACAAGTAGGAGGTGGCCATAGCAAGGTTGTGGTGAGCAATTGAGGCTGTGGTCAAGTTCGGAGGAGGGAGGTGAAGCTCCCTAGACAATCAACGCACTCACAGGTGGTCAGAACCTCAGAGTCAATTGAGGAGTTGACCACATAGACAAGGTAGAGCCGACGCGAGGAAGAAGAAGACCATGTGGTCTTTTACCAAATTGCCCCTCTGCGCCCTATACAAGGTACCTGTCCTTTTGGTCATTCGTTCTTTTTTTTATTGCTGATGAGGTGAAGCCTCATAGGGGCCCAGCTGCCTACTCGGCGTGAGCCGATTGGCTCGACCCAGGCCCCGTTGGCATGACTCAGCGAATCGCCAGTACACATGGCTTGGCCTGATTGGCCAGTTGTAGTTAATCTTTGAAAAAACATAGTAATTCGTAGAAAACTCTGATGAGAAAAGTTTATATATAAAAGTTTCTTAGAAAAATACGAGGAACACAATAAAAATAGTTTGAGAACCTAGTTTCGTTTCTATTTGAAAAAGTATGTTAAGTTGATAGAAAATGTATTAAAATTTGGTTAGAAACCCTAATTGAGATTTATGAGTGAATCTATGACGCTTAATAGGTTAATTTGAGTAATATTAACCTATTGAATGATAAAGTTAGATTTGAATCTAATTTAGATGAAGAATTTGCATGTTTTAGGGTTATAAACCAAGAATATAAGAAAATGGATATAGAAACCCTAATTTAGGGTAAAAGAAGAGAAAATTGTGCTTAATTTGAAATATATGGAAAATGTTGTAAATGTTGATACTAAACCTATTAGGAGAGATAGGATGTGATACTTAGGGTTTATGAACAGTTTTTCCTAATTAGGGTTTGTGGTAGTAAAAGTGAAGGCAAAACCCTAATTGCAAGTGAAACCCTAAAAAGGGTTAGAAATCCTAAAAAGGAATAGAAACCCTAAGGAGCAAGTAGATTGGATAGATCTTGATAATTTGTGTGGTAAAAGGAAATTGTATGTTTATTTTAGGATTCTTTTTGTGTGCTTTCTTTCCTGATTGGATTTCCCTACTTGGTTAGAATATTTCTATCTCAACCCTCAGGTATGTGGTTATTTATGAATAATCGATCTAGTTTCCCAAAGTTTTCTCAAATGATTAATGGATTGGATGCAACCTAAACTGTTGTATGTTTATTTATGCAATCCTTTAAAGTCTCTATGATTATCAAAATTAAGTATATATATGTGCATTCTCGAGCCTACATGCCACCCTGATGTAGGATGCATGACCAAGCCCCAGAGGGAAGGTCTAATTGGTCAAGCCCTAGAGGGAAGACCATTGGGCACCATGAGAGGTGACCCCATGCACCAAGCTCATGATGGAGAAGGTGGCCTTATGTCCCTTGCAAGGACAAAACCCTAAGATAGGGTAATCCAGGGTTTAGGGCAAAAGCGGATGAGAATGTCACATTGAAAATGTAATTTGGATTGTTAAATAACGTATCTGTGATAATTAGGTTGTTAGAAATTATTTTTGAAAATTTGATTGTTCCCCACATACCTGTATAGAAATATACTGACCGACGTTTTGTTTGTCGGCATTTTAGGTACAATTATTGAAAAGCACAAACACTAAACTGAAACATTGTGAAGGTACGAATAATCAATTCAAGGAGGATTATATAGATAGACTCCATCTATGCATAGAAGTCTAGAAATCTGAAATTTTTACAAGGTATCAAGAGATTTATTTTATTCCATCTTTTCAGTATAGTTTTAGTAGAATTTGATAATTATTATTGATTAAATTTCGAACCACTGATCTGAAATTAATGGGATAACGTCTCTAACCTTCTGGTCTCCCTTAATTGGGGGTTACCGGGAGGCGGGGTTGTTACATTTGGTATCAGAGTCGTGGTTTCTCATTTAATCCTTAGTAATTATTAAATTTTACAAATTTTATAGAACCGAGGGAGATATTAGAGGATTTTCTAAAGACTGAGGTGTCTAGAAAAGGATCACGGTCTAGGGGCTGGCAAGATTTTCTTCCGCCCCACTTGTCGGTCACGAGGACTCCCGGATGCAGTGTGACTTCCCGGACAAAGTCTGAGGTCTTGACTCAAAATAAGATACTTTTAGGACCCTCTCATCCATTTCATCCCTTCTCAACCCTAACTCAATTAAGGATTCTAGGATTTAGATTTTTTTGTCTCTCTTCCCCACCCTCTTGTGGTCAGGCTATGTATGATAAGATTAAGGGATCCTCCACCAAAGTTAATGAAAAGCATGTAAACAAGATGTCACAGACATAAGTTTAATAGTTTATTTGTAAACTAAATATTAGTTGCATGCTTAGGTGGCATGGCATGTGTTGTCATGCCCTCATGAGAGACCTAAGGTTAGACCTTCTTTTCAGGAGGATGAGTAGAGAGGTAGCCTTGTAGGCAGAGGTCTCCAAGAAGAGGTAGAGACCTGGTACATCCTTTAAGGACAATGCTTACCCTAACCCTAAGTGGGTGTCAGAGAGAGATGACATGATGAGATAGATAACATAGTCGACCATATAGGTGGGTTGACATACATGTTGGCTTTGAGTACCTATGAGAGGCATGAGCTCTGTGAAGTGTTTTGACCTAGTGCCTTTTTGGGTGACCCAACCTTGGAAGGGTCGTTCTTATTAGGATGAAGGATAGTCCTTCATTATAGAGGTTAGTGATGACCATATAGAAACTCTTATGGGCTTATTTGAGCATAGAAGAGCATGCACCTTTATAGGAGAGATCGTCAGTAGTGTTGGCGGTAGGTTGAGACCTAGGCTAGAGGGGCATGATGTATAGTTTATGAGTTAATCATGTAGAGCTTTGGATAATCTTGATCGAGCATAGTTGGATCGTATGTTTCACCATGTAGGTATATGCATGAGAGCTTGAACAACCTTCTTAAAGAGAGAACCTCCAGTGGTAAGGTCGGTTGTAGTGTTAGCTCTAGAGAGAGAGCAAGACCCGAGCAAGAAGGTTGGGATCTTAGACTCCATGATATAAGGAACCATGAGAAGTCGTGTATGTTATGACCTAGAATGGATGACCTAAGTGGATGGTTGTGGTTGCCTCGTGCATGATCCTTGGAGGTTTTTGGTATCTTGGTTGCCTTTGGAGGAACCAAACCCTAGAAGAAGGACGAGGTTGTTGGTACCGATGTACAAATGTTATAGGTGCCTACCTTTTAGGTATAGGGAGAGAGTTCCTTAGACCGAGGAGGTGTAGTAACAAGTTGTGAGGCCTCATACCTAGTTGGTTGTCCTTGAGGAGGGCTCGACTATGAGGTTTTGTTCATGTGGATGGATAGTAGGAAGTGCATGCTATACCTCGTACATGTTTGATTCATTATTAAAAAGTTGAGCATGCAGTTGGATAGTTGTTGCATAAGAAGTGAACCTAGGGTTCCTAGACCTAAGAGGGGAAGTGGTAGTACATGGTGCACCTAATGCTCACAAATATGTTTGAGTTCCTATGGATTTGAGCATGGCACCCCTCAGATTAGAGGAAAAAGAACCCCTTGGACTAAGGTATATGGTTGATGAACCCCTCACATATAGGTTGGGGTGACATATGTATGTATGATCTTGGTCCACATTGAGGAATAGGAAAATGTATGACCTACCAAGGAGACCTAACATGGTTTGGTGAGTTGTCTTCTTGTCAGATACGTGCCTATGTGGCATTATAGGGCTAAGCATGCTCATGAGGATGTAAACCATGGACGTAGGGATGTTTGTGACCTTTATCGCTATCAAGAGATAGTTTTCTCCCATCCTGGGGAGGGACCCTTTCTGCAGGGTGAGTATAACCTTTGTTTAGGTTTGAGGTAACCTAAAGAAGTTTCATAGGAGCTTGAGGAGCTATGTGGAGAGCACATGGTATGAGAACGGACCTATAGACCCATAGATAACCATCTCTAAGGGCATGTGGATGTGTTGCCATGGAGGTAACCTATATGGGGCCTGACCAAGGTTGGTAGGTCGCCATGATCCCTATGAGAGGATGTAAGTCTGACCATGTATGTCGAGAGAGATGATGGAGACTTGGGTAAGGTTTTAAGTTTGGGATATACCATGATAGAATCATATTTTAATACTGAGGTCAGGTAGGGATAAGACCGATGGGAGTAGGAGTTGCCTAATTCCCTAGTTGCACAAGACCACAGGGTCGGGAGGTAACAGTTGTCATGTATGAGGACCATGGGTTAGGAGGTTAATCACTTTCATGAGCTCATGGACCCCAAAGGGAAATTGAGGTGGGCACTCCCTAGTTGCATAAGGGAAGAGGGATGACCCCAAAAGTATCGACACCCTACAGACTTGGGGGAGATGACTAAGGTTTAGGTATATAGGAGTTGTATGTAGACCCAAGAGTGTTTGGAGACAGTTTTCCATGAATGTAAACCTAATATCAAGATGTTCATGATGTGAAGACATGTGATGCACGTTTCAGCTTTGTTTGGGAAGTGTACTGGCGATGTGGGATGCACCGTCTCTACTCTTGGAATGGGAAGAACTCTGTATTTGGACTGCAGCCAAATGCTTATTTCCTCTCATTATGTGTGTGAGAGATAGGGCAATATGCATGCCATACACTAAGGATAAAGATGATATGAGTTGAAACATTGTTTTGATGTATGAGGATAGAGATAGTAGTGTACCTTTTGGAGAGTACGTTGAATGAATGGTTTTCAAATGTGAAGAGGACTAAGGTAGTCCTCATAAGAGGACGTTCTTATCAAGAACATATGGAATTTATGAGGTATATAAGTTTGATTTTGATAACCGAGATGGTGAGCTTGAAGTTTTCTTGATGAAGATAGACCTAAAATCTGAAATGAGATAATAAGGGGAATACATGGAGGGATATGTCTACACCGTTACCTAGCACAAAAGGATGTAAGGTGGTAATGGATGATCTAGTTGAGATGCAGCTATCTTGTTTAGCCCATGGAGAGGCTAAAAGAGGTTGTTAGGTGAGCTCTAAGTTCATAGAGGAGACTTGTATGGATAATTCTCAGATACAACTAGACATGTTGGTTGAGTTATTGGTTTCTTGGTTAGCCAGCCTAAGGCTTGATGTGATAGAAGGATGGTTGTAGAATGTCAGATGCACTTCTCTAGAAAATAAGGTGATGAAACCCACGACTAGAGTGTTTTAGGGTTTCTAAGGAACCAACCTTGAGGAATCATGACATACAGGAAATCATGATTTTAAGTTCACCATAAATCGTGGTACTACTAAGATAGTAAGTTGCAGTAGTACTTTGGATGCCTAAAATGAAAAGGTGTATAGAGTTGCATGTGGCTTGTCGCCATGCATGCCAGGAGGTGAGGATGAACACCAGTAACCCAATGAGTTGATATAGAGGATAAAGAGTCCCTGAGAGGGAATGGGAGTGGATCACCATGGATGTTGTGGTGAGTCTCCCCTGGACCGAGGAAGGTCAGGATGCAATATGGGTTATGGTAGATTGCCTTACCTAGATGACATAATCTAAGAGAAAGAGAGAATACTGTCAGAGGACAGATCTGGTTGAACTATATATATATGAGAGATAGAGATGGTTCAAATACACCAAGATGCGAGTTCAAAGGTTCTTGAGTATGACCTAAAGATTCACTTCCATGCAGTGGAAGTAGGTACATGAAGAACTCGATTCTAGTTTGAGGTTTAGTACAACTTATCACCCCTAACTGATGGTTAGTATGATCCAGACTAGAGGGTATGGTAAGAGCGTGTGTGCTCATTCAGGGTGATACATGGAGACAGTTTTTGTCCTATGAGAGTTGTGATGATAGCCACGATAGCCACTATCGGGGTGTAAGAAGCTCTATAATGGAGGTTGTGTAAGTCACCACTTCATGAAGATGATGTCAGTGGAAAGACCTTAGGAAGGTTAGAGAAACCACAATGTGTGCATATGAAGCACTTTGATCATGTGATGACTGAGAGAGCCTCGGGGCGACAAGAGTCATGAGCTGATGCGAAGCAGACTGACATGCAGTTTACTATGGGAGCATATGTGTTATGAAAACCCGACCCCTCTGAGTTATAGCTGAGAAAGTTGAGTCCACTATACATGGGTCCATTTGGGATGGATTGGTGGAGATTGTTATGTTTAGCTTTACCCCTCAAGATAATGTGATATATGATGTGTTCCACGAGTCCAATCTAGAGCACTATGTGAGGTACCTGAGCCATGTGCTGAGCCATGAACCTATTAAGCTTCAAAGGAGGCTGAGATGTCCTCAGTCACCTACAAGGGTACGAGATACCAAGGTGAGAGAAAACTCATATGTAAGAATATAAAGATGGTAAAGGTTCTTTGGAAGTACCATAGAGAGGATGAGGCCATATGGGAGCTGAAGACGGACATGGAGAAAGCATATCCTGACTTGTTTGTTTGATTGTTGAATTTTGAGGGCAAAACTCATATAAGGAGGGGAGGATGTTATAACCTCCATTTTTCCTAGTTATGTAATTCTCCTTTTCATCGTCAATGGAATATATGCTTGCTTTGTTGTTTGAAATAAAAGGATTTCGTGTGCAATAGCCTTGTTGTTTTCTAAATGGGCCTTATTGGCTATTGGGACCAATAATAATAAAGGATAAAGGAAAATACAAAAGATAAATAAATAACAAAGAAAAGGGGTATAAAGAGAGAGAGGTGGAAACCTCTAGAAGGCAAGGAATATCCTCCAAGAGGGGATATCGTGCCCTAGGGTTCCTTGGGGTCCAAGGAGTCCAAAATAGCAAGATAATGGTTTGAGGAAAGAGAAAATAACCATTAAATAGATTTGGTTAATGAGTAACTTTCCTATGAAGAAATAGTCCTTTTCTTTTGGAATTTCAGACTCAAACTTGACATGCAAGTAGATAAAGGAAAGAGAGACAAATCCTTAAATTTTGGTTGGAAAATAGTACATGATTTCCGAGTTATGCAATTTGCAAATTTGCCTAAAGTGTGATTATTAATTGCCTCAGAAATTGATGTCACGATTTGATTGGATAATTCTTCCAATTTCCTGATTTCAGGCTTTATGTGGATCATTGGATCACGATCCAATGATTAGGGATGATTCCCTTTTGCGCGAGGAGTCTGCACCAGGAAGACTTGAGATGATCCAAACTAGGATCATTGCAAGAAAAGGAAAGGGAGTTAGGATGAGGGAAGATCACCGTAAGACTCAGGAGAGAAGTTTGATGATGACCATCCCTACTTTGTAGGGGTTTAGTCGATGATTGGGAAAGTTCCCAATTCACCCGATCCCTGTCCCCGACTCTATATATAGGAGAGGGTGAGAGAGGGTACCATCATGCTTTCTTGCTACCCTAAACTCTGCGGCAGACCAAGAGGAGTGTTTTCATGCTTCCAATTCCATCTTCTACCCTGACCTTCACCCCCATCCCCCCATCTTCTCAGAGGACCTCGCATGAGTCCAATGAGTAGGAGGTGGTCATAGCAAGGTCATGGCAAGCAATTGAGGCCGTGGTCGAGTTCGGACAAGGGAGGTGAAGCTCCCTAGACGATCAGCGCACTCACAGGTGGATAGAACCTCAGAGTCAACAGAGGGGTTGACTGCGTGGATGAGGTAGAGCAGGCGCGAGGAAGAAGAAGACCTTGTGGTCTTTTACCAAATTGCCCCTCTACGCCTTGTACAAGGTACCTACCCTTTTGGTCATTTATTCTTTTTTTAGCACTGATGAGGCAAAGCCTCGTAGGGGCCCAGCTGCCTTCTCAGCGTGAGCTGATTGGCTCGGCCCAAGCCCTGCTGGCATGACTCAGTGAGTCGCCAGTACACGTGGCTTGGCCTGATTGGCCAGTTGTAGTTAATCTTCGAAAAATCATAGTAGTCTGTAGAAAACTATGATGAGAAAAGTTTATATATGAAAGTTTCTTAGAAAAGTATGAGGAACACAATAAAAATAGTTTGAGAACCAAGTTTCGTTTCTATTTGAAAAAGTATGTTAAGCTGATGGAAAATGTATTAAAATTTGGTAAGAAACTCTAATTGAGATTTATGAGTGAATCTATGATGCTTAATAGGTTAATTCGAGTAATATTAACCTTTTTAATGATAATGGTAGATTAGAATCTAATTTAGATGAAGAATTTGTATGTTTTAGGGTTATAAACCAAGAATATAAGATAATGGATCTAGAAACCCTAATTTAGTGTAAAAGAAGAGAAAATTGTGCTTAATTCGAAATATATGGAAAATGTTGATAAATGTTTATCCTAAGCCTATTAGGAGAGATAGGATGTGATACTTAGGTTTTGAGTAGTTTTTCCTAATTAGGGTTTGTGGTAGTAAAAGTGAAGGCAAAACCCTAATTCCAAGTGAAACCCTAAAAGGGGTAGAAATCCTAAAAAGGAATAGAAACCCTAAGGAGCAAGTAGATTGGATAGATCTTGATAATTTGTGTGGTAAAAGGGAATTGTATGTTTATTTTAGGATTCTTGTTGTGTGGTTGCTTACTTGATTGGATTTCCCTACTTAGTTGGAATATTTCTATCTCAACCCAGTGGTACAGGTATGTGGTTATTTATGAATAAACGATCTAGTTTCCCGAAGTTTTCTCGAATGATTAATGGATTGGATGCAACCTAAACTGTTGTATGTTTACTTATGCAATCCTTTAAAGTCATTATGATTATCACAATTAAGTATATATATATATATATATATATATATATATATATATATATATATATATATATATATATATGCATTCTTGAACCTACATGCCACCCTGATGTATGATGCATGACCAAGCCCCAGAGGGAAGGGTTTAATTAGTCAAGCCCCAGAGGGAAGACCATTGGGAACCATGAGAGGTGACCCCAGGCACCAAGCTCAGGATGAAGAAGGTGGCCTTACATCCCTTGCAAGGACAAAACCCTAAGAGAGGGTAATCCAGGGTTTAGGGCAAAAGCGGTTGAGAATGACACATTGAAAATGTAATTTGGATTGTTAAATAACTTATTTGTGATAATTAGGTTGTTAGAAATTATTTGTGAAATTGTAATTGTTCCCCACATACGGGTATAGAAATATACTGACTGACGTTTTGTTTGTCGGCATTTTAGGTGCAATTATTGAAAAGGACAAACAATAAACTAAAACATTGTGAAGGTACGAATAATCTATCCAGGGAGGATTAGATAGATAGACTCCATCTGTGGATAGAAGTCTAGAAATTTGAAATTTTTCAAGGTATCAAGAGATTTATTTTATTCCATCTTTTCAGTATAGTTTTAGTAGAATTTGATCATTATTATTGATTAAATGTCGAACCACTGATCTGGAAATAATGGGATAACGTCTCTAACCTTCTGGTCTCCCTTAATTGGGGGTTACCGGGAGGTGGGGTCATTACATCTGCTTTGGATATCATGCACTGACCACGAAGAGGTTGAGGTCGTGGAGTTTAGCTCTTTCATTGACCTTGTATGGCACCTATTTTGGGTTTCGCAACCAGAGGTTGGATTTGAGTGGTAAGACTCACTTCCTTAGGGCATAATAAATGGTAATCCAGCCGAGTAGTATATTTACTTAGGACAAACACATAACATTGGTTAAGGCCTTGCATCATGTATGTCATCTTATCTATATGTGCCCTAAGTATTTCTTGCAGTTGATTATATGCCTCTCAGATATCATGGTAAGTTGTTATATATAATCTTGATCTTTATAGTCCATATATGATCTGTTATCTGCTATATGCTTTATCTGCTCTAGTTTTCTTTTGAGATTTTATAGTTTGGCGGGAAGTTATGTTTCTCGTTGGGACTATGTGTCTCACCCCGTTGGTTTCAACCTTTCTAGGTGATCGTGCTAGACGTGGTGGTGATCATAGTGTGGCAGATGAGCAATAAGAAGATCAGTAGAAGGCAAGGTTGGATATGCTGATGTTGTGGCTATTTTGTAGTAGATTCTTCCCTATACTCTCAGGTCCTTGGAGGTGCTTTTGATGAGGTTTCATGATGTATGATCTTAGTATGGCTTTCTTGTATTCGGTTATTGGCCTGGCTAGGTCTGATATGTATATAAACAGGTGAGGTATCATTGATGTATATGGAATAGCTGGATCCCATATGATGGTGGACATATATCATGCTCATATATATATAACATGTTCTTTACAGGATGTGGATCTGGTTGTAATAGTTCCTTTTTTATGATGTTTTCCGCAATCAGTTTTAATTAACCTATGTTTTTGGTAATATGTTGTTTATGGTGGTTCCGCACGTTTTCTCATGGTGTTTCACTGTCTTTGTGATGGCAGAATGTCACATCAGGTTTTGGTATCAGAGATCTAGGTTCACTGAGTCTACAAGGATCTAGGACTAGGCTTGTGTCTATTCTTGTGATTTTTCCGGATTTTCTTATAATGACTTCTACCCCAAGAAGAAGATAAAGCTAAAAGATGTTTGGAAATCATGAAGAGAATGCTTCCGAGAGTAGTTATACTGCATCTATTGATGGAGCTAGTGTGCAGGAACATGAAGATCAGATGCCTGAGGTCACCCAAATTGACCTAGCCATTCTTGAGAACCCTACTTATCAACACCTTATGGGGCAGGTAATGGCTACGGTGAATCTCATGGTGGAGAGATTACATGTGCCTCCGCTAAGAGCACCGGTTCCCCATGGTGAATCTTTGGGTATTGGGAAGACCTTCGAGCAGCTTCGCCGAGTCGAAGCTTCAGAATATGCTAGAACGACTAATCCAGCAAATACAGATATGTAGCTGACAGGTCTTGAAAAGGTCTTCTGAATCCTCGACATCCCCAAGGCAGACAAAGTCAAGCACACTATCTACCTTCTTAAAGGTAGTGTTGGCCACTGGTGGGCCATTGAGGAGGAGAAGCGACCTGGTGAGGTGATCGGTTTGGATGTTTTCCAGTGGGAGTTCATCATTCGATACTTCCTGAAGATGTATATGGATGAGAAGATCAGTCAGTTCGAGCGTTTGCACCAAGGTCATCTGAACATCATCGAGTATGAAGCCAAGTTTATGGAGCTGCTGAGGTTCTGTCCTCACATGGCAGCAACGGATGATGAGAGGATCAAACAATTTGAGAAAGGTTTGAGTACCGAGTTGTCAACACCTGCTACTGCTTTGGAGAATCGGGAGCGATTTGCCACATTCGTGGAGTCTGTTCGGAGGATAGAGTGATCATTCTGAGAAAAGAGAGAGACCATGTCTAAGAAAAGTCTTGCCCAGTTTCAGAGATAGGTTTGATAGCCACAAGAAGCCAAGGTTTTCTACACCTTCTGTGATGCAAGGTTCCATTGCACTGTCACACTGGTCACCAAGTAAAGGAAGAAGGTGTGGTCATTCACCATCTAGAGCCTACAGTACGGCTTCAGTAATAGTGATAGGGCCATGTAGGTCATAGTTAGAGGACAGGTCATGCTATCTCTGTGGGCAGACAGGGCATCTGAAGTCAAATTTCCCAAGAAGAGACGCCAAAATGATGCAATAGTCGAGACAGAGATAGTAAGGATCAGATAGACATCATTCTAATGGCACCAGAGGGCGAGGACGTGGCCAAGCGTCACAAGTAGGATCATATTCTCAAGGCAGTAGAGGGCGTGGATGACATCAAGAAATGACTCGATTCCATGCTATGAGTCAGCCGAAGGCGTTAGTCAACCCATGAGTAGTGGCAAGTCATATGGAGTTGTTTCATTTTGATTTGTCTTCTTCTTGCTTTATATCTGTTCTGGCTGACCCAGGTGCTACAAACTCTTTTATCGCATGTAATATGCTTGATAGTTGTCTTTTACATGTTAGTTGTAAGAAGGATAGCTTGTTTCTAGAAACCCCTCTTGTTGGTCCTACGTTTCTTCGAGAGGTATGTCCCTCTTATGTTCTGACTTTTTTGGGACACAACATACAAGTGGATCTCATACCACTTGATATGCATGGATTCAATGTAATCCTTGGAATGGATACCTTGGAAAGATATAAGGTTGTGCTGGACTGTGGTTCCAAGCAGGCGGTGTTTGCTGACAACGGTGAGAAGTGGATCTTCCAAAGAGATAGGAAGATTCTTCTAATGTGTTTAGTGTCAGCAATGGTGGTGGGGAAGTTGTTGCAGCAAGGTTGTAGAGTGTTCTTGGCCCATGTTGTGGATACCAAGGAAAAAGGTCCTATCCTTTAGGATGTGTCTGTCATCAGAGAGTTCGCAGATGTGTTTCCCGTTGAGTTTCCCGTTGTTCCTCCACCTTGAGCGATTGATTTTGAGATCAATCTAGTACCAGGGATGCAGCCAGTTGCTCAGACACCATACAAGATGGCTCCAGTAGAGATGGCAGAGTTGAAAAAATAGTTCCAAGAGCTGGTTGATAAAGGTTTCATCAGGTCGAGCACATCACCCTGGGGAGCTCCAGTTCTGTTCGTAAAGAAGAAGGATGGATCTATGTGTTTGTGCATAGATTGAACAAGGTTACGATCAAGAACATGTCTCCTTTATCGAGGATATACGATCTGTTTGACCAGTAGTGAGGTGCTTCAATGTTCTCAAAGATTGATCTACGGTTTGGATATCATCAGCTTAGTATCAAGGAGGATGACATACCAAAGTCAGCTTTCAGGATGAGGTACAGGAATTTTGAGTTTGTGGTTATGTCATTCGGGCTAACCAATACACCGGCAACATTCATGGATTTGATGAACAAAGTGTTTCGTCCATTCTTAGATCAGTTTTTTATAGTCTTCATAGATGATATCTTGATCTATAGTCGAGGAAGCCAACAACACGAACATCATCTTCGACAAGCATTGACTCTTCTTTGACAGCATCAGTTGTATGCCAAGTTCAGTAAGTGTGAGTTTTGGTTGAAGGAAGTGACTTTCTTGGGTCATGTGATCTTTGCAGAGGGGATCAGAGTGGATCCCAAGAAGGTGGAGTCAGTAGCAGAGTGGGAGCAACTGAAGACACCGACTGAAGTCTATAGTTTTCTGGGATTAGCAGGATACTACCAGAGGTTTATAAGAAACTTTAGTGTGATCGCATTGCCTTTAACAAAGTTGACCAGGAAGAATGTACCTTTTGTTTGGGACGGTCAGTGTTAGCAAGATTTTTAGAACTTGAAGGAGAAGCTGACAAGTGCTCTAGTATTAGTGTTTCTAGAACCAGGGAAAGGCTATTTTATTTTCTGTGATGCTTCTAAGAAGGGCTTAGGTTGTGTGTTGATGCAGGAAGGTCATGTGGTTTCTTTTTCTTCTCGACAACTTAAGAAACATGAGGAAAGCTATCTGATACATGATTTGGAGTTGGCATCAGTGGTTCATGCATTAAATATTTTGAGACACTATCTTTACGGGGAAGTGTGTCAAATCTTTACAGATCACAAGAACCTGAAATACATCTTCTTGCAGAATGAGCTGAGCATGCATCAGCGGTGCTGGATGAAGTTAATCAGTGATTATGATAGCACCATCGAGTACCACCAGGGTAAGGCGAACGTAGTAGCAGATGCGCTTAGTAGGAAGTATTCTTCTCTTCCCATTAAGAAGGCATAGTTGAGTTCTTTGATATGCCATAGGCGGGATATGTTCGTCTCTTTGCGGCGGATGAACGTATAGTCATAAGTCTCTTTGTTGGCAGGACTATTGGCATAGATGGAAGTGAAGCCTACATTGAGACAACAGATCAAAGAGGCACAACACGTAGATACTACATTTTAGTTGTTCATATCAGAGTTTGGTAGCAAGAAGTGTGATGGCTTCCATGATTCCGAGGATGGGCTAGTTTGTTATCAAAATAGGATGATGGTTCCCGATGTTGATAATCTAAGGACTTTAGTGCTCGAGGAAGCACACACATTAATGTACACTTTGCATCACGGTGTCACTAAGATGTATCACAATCTGAAGGATCTGTATTGGAGGCATGGAATAAAGAAAGATGTAGCTGAGTTTGTGGCTAAGTGTGCAGTATGTCAACAATTTAAGGCAGAACATCAGAAGCCGGCAGGTACGTTGCAACCCATGTCGATACCACAGTGGAAGTGGAATCATATAACCATGGATTTCATAGTTGGTCTTCTGAGGATAGCTAGGAATCATGATTCCATCTGGGTGATAGTGGATAGATTGACGAAGTCTGCTCATTTTATACCGGTAAAGACAACGTACTCAGTAAAGAAACTTGCATAGGTATATATAAATGAGATAGTGTGTTTTCATGGTGTGCCAGCAACGTAGTTTCTAACATAGGCCCTCATTTCATAAGTCATTTTTGGGAATAGTTGCATAAGGCGTTGGGAGCATAATTGAGGTTCAGTAATGCTTTCCATCCACATACAGACAGACAGTTTGAAAGGACTATCCAGACTTTGGAAGATCTTCTAAGATCTTATGTTCTGCAGTTCCTAGGGAGTTGGGACGTACATCTCAGTCTTATAGAGTTTGCTTATAACAACTGCTACCAGCGAAGTATCGACATGGCACCTTATGAAGCATTGTACGGTAGAACGTGTAGATCTCATTTATGTTGGTATGAGTCTGGCGAGTATCAGCTTTTGGGTCCTGAGTTAGTGCAGCAGATGATAGAGAAGATTAAGGTGATACAACAACAATTGAAAGCGGCACAAGATAGACAAAAGTCTTATGCAGATAATCATCATTGACCTTTAGAATTCCAGGTGGGAGATAAGGTGTATCTCAAAGTCTCTCCATGGAATGGCGTACTAAGGTTTGGAAGGAGAGGCAAGTTGGCTCCCTGGTATATGGGACCATATCCAGTGATAGCACATGTTGGAAAGGTGGCTTACAAGTTGGAGTTACCACCAGAGTTGCACAGGTTGCATCCATTGTTCCATGTTAGTATGCTAAAGAAAAGTCATCCAGGGACAGAGACAGTGATATAGCCAGTTGAGGTTGAGCTTGATGAAGATGTGACCTACGAGGAAGGTCTGGTGTTGATCCTTGACTGACAGGTGAAGAAGTTGAAGAAGAAGGACCTGGTTCTTGTGAAAGTTCTCTGGCATCACCGTGGCATTGAGGAAGCCACGTGGGAACTTGAGGAATAGATGAGGAGGAAGTACCCCTCACTTTTCTCTTCGGATTTTGGGGCCAAAATCCTTTTATAGGGGTTTATGGCTTGTAAGGACCCTGACCTTTGCTTTGGGCTTACCCTGTTTGTTTTGTCTAAACATGATGTTTAGAAGCTTGCTTAATCACTGAAGGTGTGATTAGTGTTTTGTTTTTTTGTGGGGTTGAGGTGCAACTTGCAATTTACCCAAGTTCTAGGGTTTATGTGCAAGTTTGTCACCTTGAGAGGGCTCTCTTTCTCTCTTTGTGACCTCTAGGGTTAAGAAGATGAGTTGGGCGCCTTGATTGAGTTGTTTTAGGCCTCATTTGAGCTTGGGCTTGTTGTTGGCCTTTCTTGAGCCTTGTTTGAGTTTGGTGCCACCTCCTTGCTTGGTGTATCAGGCAAGGGATTGCTTGAGTGTATCGGGAAAGGGAGTGTTTGGTGGTTGTATCATCCATGGTGTGTTGAGTTTCCATCTTGGGCAACACACACCCCCTCCACCTAGCATCGTTTGTGTCACCCCCTCTTGGACACATGGTGCTTCCTGCTAGCAAGTAGCAAGTCATGGAGAAGTGGTGTTGGGGTGCTAGCATGTGGCGTGACCCTTGGACAAGTGGTCCTTAGTGGACGCCACCTTGCCTTGCTCTCCCTCTTTACCCTCTAGTATATATGCCACCCTCCTTGCTTGATAGTATTCCCTTTTAGTTCCTTAGTTTCTATCCTTTCCCTTGGTGGTCGGGAAGAGGAAAAGGAGAAGAGGTGGTGGCTGATACATCTTGCTTCTTCCCTAGTGGTGGTCGATAGACTAGTAGAGCTTGCTCCTTTTCTTCTCAAGTTGGTGAGTCTCTCTCTTCCCCCCGGTATCATCTTCTTCCTTATCTTCGGCCATGGAGGTGATGGGTTTCTCTTCTCTTCTTGAGCTGGACAAAGGTGGTGCTTTGGAGATTTAGAGCTTGGAGAAGTGTTCTTAAGGCGGGTTACATAACTTCTAACCTAACTATACTATCTCCTTTACATGTTGCTTTGATTTGTTATCTTGATCGGCTATACATATCTTTCTAGTAGTTCTTTTGCCTTAGTTGGTGATGTTGTTGCCCGATATGCTCCTTAGATTAGGTCGGGCGATATGTGTTCCTTGTGTTGGCTGATCTCTTGGGTGTAGAATCTTAAGAAATACCCCTCTTTCACTTTGTTGTTGAGAGGTGAGCTTAGGGTTTCTTAATCAAAGAGTTATGGTGGTGTGACCATGAGGCAAAACCCCTCTCTCACTTTGTTGGTGAGAGGTGAGCCTATGTTCTCGTTGTTTGGGTGACATGGTTAGTTGGTTTGGCCGATAGAGGTGCTGACCTTGGTTCTACCATAGTTGCACGATATGTCCTTGTGGGCACCTTGGGCGATATGAGTGGGCATGCCTTGATGTTGAGTCTTGAGCAACACCCTCCTTCTTTAAGTTGTGAGGTGAGCTCTAGCTCTTGCTCGATATGCTTGAGATTGTGCAAGACCCCTCTCTCTTTTTTTAAGTTTAGAGGTGAGCCAATGCTCTTGATGTCTTGGGTGATATGGTGAGGTTGGCCGTCAAGGTTGTCCTAACCCTAGTCACCCAATATGGATGGTAGTGTCTTGAGGCTTGTTGCCCAATTTGGTTCCCTAAGAGTGTTTCCCGATATCCCTCTTCTTCCTTTGAGTTAGGGCCTGGGCGATACAGTAGCATGAGGCTTGGGCATTATAAGAGGCAAATGCCTTGTTGATTCTTCACATGATATGGTGCTTAAGGGTCAAGTTAGCTTGGGCGTTGTGAGGCTTGTATCCCTTGGACAATAGGTGGTTTGTGTTGGGCGTCATGGCTTGTTGGTGTCTTGCATGACATCCTCTTGGATGGTGCTGCCCGACACCGTGCTAGGTGGTGTCTTGCCCAATAGGGTGCTCAATGTTGTGATGATCTTGTTGGGCGATAAGGGTTGTAACCCTTGGCCGATACACTCCTTGTGTGGTGAACCTCTTGGGCAGTGCTGACTAATACTCCCTTAGGAGGTGTTGCCCGATATCTGCTTGCTTAGTGCTCTGCCCGATATGGGTGTTAACCGATATGGCAGGTTGTGTTTGTTGCTTAGTTGATAGCCAACACCAGTAGTGTTTGGTTGTAGCCTATAACTCTGGTGAGGGTTATCCCTTACCCGATAGGCTTTTGTAAGGGTTATGTTCTATGTTCGACGGAAACCTTAATATTGTTCAGAATGCTTATATGTGGAAGTTATGTATATGCATGTTCATCTAATGTTGCACAACTATATCTCGATGATGAAGTGTTTATCTACTCTTGAGCATACTAACCATGCAAGTTTCATCATTTGACATGTGTACTTAGGTATGAGCTATAATGATGTCATTGGTGACATTTGCTTAATGTTAAAACAATGAGAAACACTATGTGCTATGAGAACTATGATGGTACATGATGAATGTTGTCTATGTATTGGTAACATGTGCTTAAAGATGGGATGGAATCCCTATGGTGTTGGATCCTTGTGATGGATCATGATTTATGGAAAGAGGCCAAGTGGTAACATGTGATGTTGGATCCTTGCGATGGATCATGATGATGTTGATGGCATTGAGTAACAATAACAGTGTGGCACAAAAGAATGGAATCTATGTTGTTTACTTTTGTTTATGGTTTGCATAATATAACTTGGTTGACCCTGACAATCCACTTAAAATATATTAATTAATTACAGATGAACCTTTCATGTAGTTTTCCCTCGCCATAGATCCATCATTGTCAGGAGTTGGTGATGGTGAAATAGGTTCTTCTAACGGGTTAACCTGGAGTGCATATTGTTGAATATATGGGGTTTCTTATAGCCAAAAATAGGAGGAATAGAGTGCAACTTCGGTTGTAGACTCAAGATGTGTATAAGAGCATGGTGAACAGACCCATGGCTTAGTGTGATAGAGCATGAATGTGTTCATGGCTCGGGAGCACGGTGAACAGGCTCGTGGCTCAATGTGTACTAGTGTCGAGACATGTACCACGGCGGGCTAGGGAAAAGGGTAGCTTGCGGGAGCTGGCCCTGTGACTGAGGTCACTTAAGCAAGAGACTGCGCTCTTGCTTTGGATATCGTGCACTGACCACGAAGAGGTTGAGGTCATGGAGTCCGACTCTTCCAATGACCTTGTATGACACCTTCTTTGGGTTTCGCAACCAGAGGTTGGATTTGAGTGGTATGGCTCACTTCCTCAGGGCATAATAAATGGTAATCCAACTGAGTAGTATATTTTCTTAGGGAAAACATGGAACATTGGTTGAGGCCTTGCATAATGTATGTCGCCTTATCTATATGTGCCCTAAGTATTTCTTGTAGTTGATTATATGCCTCTCAAATATTGTGGTAAGTTGTTATATATAATCTTGATCTTTATATTCCATAGGGAATATATGATATGGTTATTTGCTATATGATTTATCTTCTCTAATTTTCTTTTGAGATTTTATAGTTCGGGGGGAAGTTATGTTTCTTGATGGGACTATGTGTCTCACTCCGTTGGTTTCAACCTTTTTAGGTGATCCTACTAGATGTGGTGGTGATCGTTATGTTGCGGCTGAGCAGCAAGAAGATCAGTAGAAGGAAAGGTTGGATATGTTGTTGTTGTGGTTGTTTTGTAGTAGAGTCTTAGAGTCTTCCTTGTACTCTCAAGTCCTTGGAGATACTTTTGACGAGGTTTCACAATGTATGATCTTAGTATGGCTTTCTTGTATCCTATTGTTGGCCTGGATAGGTCTGATATGTATATAAATAGGTGAGGTATCCTTGATGTATATGGAACAGCTGGATGCTATATAATGATGGACATATATCATGCTTATATATATATATATAACATGTTCTTTGCAGGTTGTTGATCTGGTTGTAATAGTTCCTTTCTTATGATGTTTTGCACAATCAGTTTTAATTAACCTGTGTTTTTGGTAATATGTTGTTTATGGTGGTTACGCACATTTTCACGTGGCATCTCACTGTCTTTATGATGGCGGGATGTCACAACTTCCAAGTTATGGAAGCAAATGCAAGAGAAACTCAGTTTAAGGTTGAAGTTCAGTACCGCTTATTACCCCCAGACAGATGGTCAATCAGAGAGGATGATCTAGACTTTAGAGGATCTGTTGAGAGCTTGTGTGCTCGATTGGTGTGGATCATGGGAGCAATACTTACCTTTGGATGAGTTTGCCTACAGCAACAGCTACCAAGCCAGTATCGAGATGCCTCTGTATGAATCTCTTTATGGGAGACAGTGTCAGTCATCCCTTCACTGGGATGATGTCAGTGAAAGGACCTTGTTGAGGTTAGATGAGCTCCAAGTGTATGTAGAAAAAGTCGCTTTGATCAAGTAGAGGCTGAAGAGAGCCCAAGATTGATAGAAGTTGTATGCTGATGTGAAGTGGACTGATGTGCAGAATATTATGGGAGAGCATGTATTCTTGAAAATTCAACCGCTCTGAGCTATAACCAAGAACAAAGGAAAGTTGAGTCCCCGATATGTAGGTCTGTTTGAGGTGTTAGAACGGATTGGTGAAGCTGCATACCATTTGGCGTTACCCCCCAGTATAGTATGATGCACTATGTGTTTCACGTGTCCAATCTAAAGAGATATGTGCAAGATCTGAGCCATGTGCTAAGCATTGAGCCTATTGAGCTTCAAGGGAAGCTAACATATATTGAGTCACCTTTACAGATTCTACATACCAAGGTGAAAGAACTTAGATGTAAGAATATAGAGATGGTAAAGGTTCTTTGGAAGCATCATGGAGAGTATTAGGCCACATGGGATCTGAAGACAGGTGTGGAAAAAGCATATCTAGAGTTGTTTGTTTGATTGCTAAATTTTGGGGGCAAAATTCCTATAAGGGGGGAGGATGTTATAACCCCATTTTTCCTAGCTATGTAATGAAATTGTATTTCTCCTTTTAAGGATAAATGAAATCAGTAATTTCTTTATTTGTTTGGATGGAATGGATTTCATTTACAATAGCCTTGTTTGGTTGCTTCGTGGACTTTATTGGCTATTGGGCCCAATAACAAGAAAAAGATAAAGAAATTCAAACAATAAATGAATAAATAAGAAAAAGGAGAAAAGATAAAGAAAAAGGATAGGGAATATCCTCCAAGAGGGTATTTCATGCCTTTAGGGTTCCTTGAGGTCCAAGGAGTCCAATATACCAAGATAATGGCATAAGAAAGAGAAAATACCAATTAAATTGGTTTTATTAAAGGATAACTTTATTATGAAGGAAATACCCTTTTCCTTTGGAATTTGGATTTCAAATTTGATACATGAGTAGATAATTCCAAGCCAGAGTTTCCTTTCAAATTTGAATGAAAAAGGTTAAACGAGAAGAGAGATATGAATTTTACAAGTTTCCAATGAATTGAATTATATATTACAAGTACTTTCTCTTTTTAAAGGAAAAAAAGGAAACAAGGGGGAAATGAAGGCCATCGGATCCCCATGTGGTTCATAGGACCACGGATCTGATGATAGTTGTGCATCATCAACCTCGATTCACAGAAGGAAAGGGAGATGGAAAAGTGAGATTTTAAATCTGATATTCTCGCATCTCAGGACACCAAACTAAAATCCAAGACCACCAGGGTCTTTGGGAGCGGATTCTGTGCACATCAAGCCTGGGTTTTGGGGGGTTTCAAAGGATCTAAAGGAAACACCCAAATCACCCGAAGGTGTGGGCGGCAGCGGGTGTGGGGAAACCCTAGATGGACCCCCAACCCTATAAGAAGGACCCCCTCTCGACTCCTCACACCCTCACAAACCCAACCAGATGTTCTGTGACCCCTAGCTCCCTGTCCCTCTCTCAATTGATTGCACTTCAGTGAGGGCACTGCCGCAGAGCCACCGCGAGCCTAGAACTGAGGAAGAAGAGAGACGAGTAGCAGTAGTCATCTGATTGAAGTCCATTGTGGACTCGCGAGGAGATCCAACGGTTGGGCGATTGGTCAGCAGGTGTGACCGAGTTAGTGGAGGAGTGCGACGTGGATCGTCTGATCCCACATGGTCCAGTGGGCCACTGATCAAGCGGCCAAGCTTTTTGGCAATTTCTTATTTTCCCAATAAATAACTCCACTCTGCCAGAATATTCAAAAAAACACTTTTCATTGCAAAAATCATAACTAATGCTAGGAAGCTCTGATGGATAAACCTAATGTATGAAAATTGATCAGAAAAATATGAGGAACCTGATAAAAATAGTTTTAGAACCTAATTTCTTTCCTAATTGCAAAATTATACTAAGTTGATGAAAAGTTCATTAAAATTAGGATAGAAACCCTAATTGTGATTAAAGATTGAATCTATGATATTTAATGGGTTAATTTGAGTACTAATAAACTATCGGATGATAATGAAAGATTCAAATCTGATCTAGATGAGAAATTTCATGTTTTAGGGTTTTAAACCAAGAATCCATGTTAATACATGTAGAACCCTAATTTAGGGTAAAGGATGAGATTGATATGTTTAATTTGAAATATTTGGAAATATGCTGATAATTGTTGATCCTAAGCTTGTTAGGAGAGATAGGATAAGATAATTAGGGTTTTATGAGTAGTTTTACTTATTTAGGGTTTGTAGTGACAAAAGTGATAATGAAACCCTAATAGCAAGTGAAACCCTAAAAGAAAGTAGAAACCCTAGGAAGCAAGTTAGATTGAATAGATCTTGATAACATGAGTAGTGTAGGAAATTGTATGGTTGTTTCAGGATCCTTGTTATGTGAATTGATTGCTTTCCTAGATTTCATACTTGCTTGGAATATTACTATCTTGATTCGGCTGAACAGGTATGTGGTTATTTATGAATAATCAATCTAGTTTCACAAAGTTTTCTTGAACTTTGATCGATTGGATGCAACCTAAACTGTTGAGTGTTTATTTATGTGATCTTATAAAGTCACTATGATTATCACAATTAAGTATATATGTACATTCTCGAACCTACATGCCACCTTGATGTATGATGCATGACCAAGCCCCGGAGGGAAGGTCTAATCGGTTAAGCCCCGGAGGGAAGACCATTGGGCACCAAGAGAGGTGACCCCAGGCACCAAGCTCAGGATGGAGAAGGTGGCCTTCTGTCCCTTGCAAGGACAAAACCCTAGAGAGGGTGATCCAGGGTTAGGGAAAAAGCAGTTGAGAATGTCACATGGAAAACGTAATTTTGGATTGTTAATAACTTCTTTTGTGATAGTTAGGTTGTTAGCAAATATTTGTGAAATTTTGATTGTCCCCCACATACCAGTATAGAAATATATTGACCGACGTTTTGATTGTCGGTGTTTTATGTACAATCTTTGAAAAGGACAAATAGTAAATTGAAGCATAGTGAAGGTACGAATAATCAGTTCAAGGAGGATTAGATAGATAGACTCCATATGTGGATAGAAGTCTAGAAATATGGATTTTTTACATGGTATGCAAGAGATTTATTTTATTCCAGCTTTCCAGTTTAGTTTTAGTAGAATTTGATAATTATTATTTATTAAATGTCGAACCACTGATCTAAAAATATTGGGATAACATCTCTGACCTTCTGGTCTCCCTTAATTTTGGAGGTTACTGGGAGGCAGGGTCGTTACAACCTATGTCCAATTCCCCCATGGAGGTTTTTGTGTTCAGGGGTGTATCAAAAGCATCTAAGTCGACAAAAAATTCATCCTCGAAGGTGACGTCAGATGATATTTGTCTATACGTAAAAGATATTGCATGGTGTCTTCTAGCAATGCTCCTCCCTGTCATCAACTTGATGTCGTTGTAGTGAGGAAAGGGTCGGTTAATGAACCTAGAAAGATCCTTGTTTGCCTAAGTAAAAAAAAGTTTTTATTAGGAGATTTATATGTAAATGTAGGACATAATTGTGGGGTCAGGGTATGATTTTTGAACATACCGCAAGGCTCTCCCTCCACTTAGGGGTGTCAGGAAGCTTGGGCTTGTTCCTAGTCTCATCCCATCTGATGCCAATCTTATTGGTTACAGGCTTCAATTTGGCATAGTCCTTCCTCAGGTTCTTCCACTGAGTTTTGACCTGCTCTAACGAACAGCCCGGCCTCCCCATCCTATTTTGCAAATCACAAAGTATCTCCCTCCAAGTGCCCCTAGTAATGGATGTCAATACACCTACCTTTGTCAAACTACCTCCGCAATGTTGAAACTAGACCGTCATCAGACTCTCTTGACCATACAATATAGAACATGGGGTATGTGGAAGACATACTTGCATAGTTGTTGTAATATATAATGACAGTGAGGGGTGCCTACAATTATTTTTGAATATATAACGACTTTGATGGTTATTAATAGGTATAACTCATAGCAATACAATAATCCAGTTATTAATCCAATTATTAAGCCAACTTGGTTTCTAGGAATACAATAAGTAGGTTGTTAAGCCCAGGTAAACAACTTGCAGGGTCAAATCTGACCTGCATTCCACTTAATCAAAATTAGAAAAGTACATGACTGTAGTTGTACATTCAAATATTACAAAATAATGCTTTGCCTTACTAACTCAAATAAAAAAAAGACTTGCCAATTTGAACTGAAGGTTTTGGCTGTAGGTGTGCATTCAGGTATTACTGAAGTGAAGGTTTACAATATTAGGCCCTTGCTTGTAGTTGTACATTCAACTACTTGTATTGCACAATATATATAGAATGTGTGCATGCATCAAAATGACTACAACCTACAAATGAAATCAGTATCCTCTCATAGGCAAACCTTTCCATCTGAAGCAAACATTGATTTCTTAACCTACAAATAAAATTAGTATCCTGTCATAGGAAAATCACTATCCACTCATGAACTTGAGTGCAATGTAGGATGGAAAAACCAAAGACTTTGTGAACATCATTAACCTCACCATAACATAAAATTGTTTTTTTTATCAACATCTTCTTCTCGTACATAGTTTATTATCAGGTTTAAAAAACAAAACAATTTCATTTTCTATACAGGTCATTCAAGCATGTTATGTTCCCTGCTTGTTACATATTTAGCAAATGCAGCCGACATTGTCCAACCAAACTAGTAGCTATACTATCTAATTTTGTCCATGTACTGAAATTAGTGTGACCATGTACTGAAATTAGTTTGTCCAAGTACTAAAATTAGTTTGTCGAACCAAACATGTTATGTTCACTGAAATTAGTCTGACCATGTTCTCAATTGTACTAATAGCTATACTATGTAATTTATTCACACTGGTATTCCCCAATTTGAATTCATATCAGATAGTGTCATATAGTATACACCACTGTTCGGGAAATCGGTCCACACGGCCGCATATACTCCCGCTTATGTCTATTCGGTCACCCTACTGCACCGCATATTGATAATTGGTCCATTAAGAGGTTATGGGCCACATTTTCTCCCGCTTAGGCGATTAAGCGGCCGATTAATCTCCACTTTTTGAAAAGCCCACAACTTATATTCACACATTTCATACATACATGCATACATATACATACACATTTCATTACATGTTAAAATTTAAATATATAATCATTTATTTATGTATACATTGTAATACATACAACAATTTCTCATACAGTTGTACATTTATATGAATATATTTTGACATTTTCATATGTATACATACATATATGCTATACCTACATATACAAACACATGTTTGGACATGTATGTATACATTTTGATTTATTCAAATTTAGAGACATTCATACATTGATATACATACATTTTATTATTTGTACGTGTATTACAAACACATTCCATATATAGACATATATAAGCATATCATACATGCATATTTGTATGTTTATATGTAAATATATATTAGTTCCTAATGTATATATTTATAATTTTATTTATGATCTCGTTATATCATTATATATAATTAATTTGTTGAAAGGAAAAAATCCAAAACCGCATATACTCCCGTATATACTCCCGCATACCGCATATACTCTATGCAGTACCCCCTCCGCCTGTACACCGCATACCGCTTTCCTGAATAATGTTATACACTATCTATATTAATAGTAAGTGTTAATAATTTCACCAATATAAATCACATTGATATTCCTTAATATAAATCACATTGATATTCCCTAATATAAATCACATCAATATTCATCAATTTAAATGATATTAATATTCCCTAATCTAAATGACATTGATATTCCCCAATTTAAATGACACCGATATTCCCTGATTAAAATCACATACATATTCTACAATTTAAATCACAATGATATTCCCCACTTTACATGACACTAATATTCCCCAATTTGAATAACACTGCTATTACCCAATTTAAATCACAACAATATTTCCCAATCTAGATCACATTATATTCCCCTTGCTATATACTTTAGTAAAATATACCCTTATTATCTAATTTTGTCCATGTACTGAAATTAGTTTGACCAAGTACTGAAATTAGTTTGTCCATGTACTAAAATTAGTTTGTCAAACTAAACATGTTATGTTTACTGAAATTAGTTTGTCCATGTTCTCAGTTGTACTAATATCTATACTATGTATTTTATTCACATTGGTATTCCCCAATTCAAATCAATATCAGATAGTGTCATATAGTAAACACTATCCACACCAATAGTAAGCACTACAGTAAATGTCCACACTAGTGGCCTTTTAGAAATGCCATTGAAAAAATTTAGTGGCATTTGTTGACAGCTAAAAAATGCCTCTAGTACCAATGCCACTAGAAAGATAGTGGCATAAATTCTAAACGCAACTAAATGTTTGGCCTTAGTGGCTTCCAATAAATGCCAAATAAAGGCCACTAAAACATCATTTGGCATTTATAAAAATGCCACTATCCATCAATTGGCTTTTATACAAATGCCACTGTTTTGTATTATGTTGGTGTATGAAATGATTCTTTCTGAGTGTAATGGCATATAAAAAAGCCACTAATGACATACTAGTTCTGTATTACTACATTTTTATGGCTTTTAGTGATTCAATTTTTAGTTCATTGTCAGGTTTTCTAATTGAATGCCAATTGCAGTCGAACTCAATTTTCCAAAAGTATGAATATTTTTTATTTATAATCAAATGACAATTACATGGGGTGGACATTTTACCTTTCCCCTTATATTGAATACAACACCATCGATATACTTTCATACAACATTGTTCTATTTAGTGTAATAACTTATACATCATTGGATCAGTCTCTTCCCTGATATGACTATCTACTTTTCTACATGTCAACTTCAGAGCTCCTTTAAATATGATGAAAAAAACCTTATCAAGACATTGACCAAGCCCCTTCAAAGTAGGAAGTATAATATTGGAGATAGTAACAAATCCAATATGGTTCGTGTAGAGGTACTGATTTGTCTTCAAAAAGACTCACATGTTGGACATCAATACCACGAGCCCAAACATCAGTGGTGATCTGAACACACATAGAACTAGACCTAAATTATGACATGATAGCATCTCGTTCCTTATAAGGCATATCATCATGCATAGAAGAAAATGTAAAGTTGTTGTTGCACATCTTCTCTGTAACCAGTCACCCTACCAAAATTATCAAAAAGAAGTTGATTAAAACACTACAATTTTTCGAGAGTACGCCATAATCAAAAGATAATAGTGGATCACTACAATTGATTCAGAGACAACCTGCCAAGGTAGAGTAAAGGATAAATATCAAAAATTATATCATATCTTCTAAACTCAAATAGAAAATCAAAGTCAGAAAACATCCATAGAGGAAATTTGAAAGCTATTTCCTTGTGTGTTCTAAATTAATTGGCCCAATTCCTTGTGTCTTCTAAATTAACCTGACTAACTGTGGTATGAATATGTTGTTGTTATTGAATCTAAGTTGATGTATACATATATCATTATAACAAGGTAAAGTTAATGTGAAGCACTTCCTTTATCTTTATCAACTACTACAATATGCCAACATGTTACTATGTTCATAGAGTTTCCAGATAGAACTTGACAGATTTCATATCTATAACATGGCCAATGGAAGAGGATGTGCATGTTTATTATCATAGTTCATCCAAAGATTCAACATTGATCAGAAATAAAGATTTAGAATTAATCATTACCTCGTTGAGGGGACCCTCCACAAGGAGCCTATTGACAAAAAATCTTTCTTTAAACTTGAACTTACAGATTCTGAAATAATAGTGTGTGACTACCCCATCAAGAGATGAAAACGGAATATCTAAAGGGGAGGAACCAAAAGAATTCCAATGTGCTACCCCAAAGTTTATGCAGACTACAAAAAATAGAAAATAGAAAGTAAACTAGCTATTTGCCAAAGAAGAAAATTCACTTTCTACAAATAGACTATTTTTTGTAATTGCAGTTGAAACAAACATCAGAGATGTCATATTCAGCCTCCAAACAACCTCAAGGAAGGGTGTTGACAATAGGAAGATGAATCGGGTGTTGATGTTGTTGTACAAGATGTCAAAAACAAACATCAGAGATCTAGCCCTGTCATGGACACTATTACTGATATACATCAGATTGTAAGCGTTCTTGTGAAGCTTTCCTTCAAGCATACATACAGGGAGCACAATGTACAAATAAATCACAGAACCTAGTAGTTTGTCCTAACAAATCACAGTCTGAAACATCAGTTAGCATTTTTTCCTAACAAGTCACAGTCTGAAATTGAACCTAGCAGTTTGTCCTAGTAATCATAGTTCTTTTAAAAAAAACCACTTCAAGATCACCTATGATCCTCTTCAACTCCATTCATGCCCCTTCCCCTACTTAGATTAAAGGTCACATGTCAACTAATATATATACACACCCCTACTTTCTAACCTTCTTCTCATATGCCCAACGTCAAGTTGTGTTTAGGGAGGTTTTAGATCCCTTATTGGAGAAGTAGGGCACTTGTAGGGAGGAGACCCCTTGTTTTATAGGGTCAGTGGGTGTTTTTACTCTAATGTTTCTAGGGAGATGACCCCTTGTATGATATACTAGAACCAGTCATCTTCACCACAATTCTTGTTCTTCATCTCCCATGAACTAATGTAACATGTTTTAAATGGTACCTTAAATTACTCTTGAATGTCTCATACTTATTCCCTTTGTCTTCCAATATCAAATGTAGGAAGGTGTGTTAGAATCTGGGCTCCATTCATGACATCATCACAAACGTATACATCCAGAATGAATGATGGGATCATATCAGTCCTATGAAGCTTCAGTTGTATAAGTTACTTGGCATGGGTGGCAACATTTAGTTGCATACTGCAAGTAGATGAACGATAGACCAAATTAACATGAAAGGATAGAAACTTGAGAACAACTAATCAAAGAACTATGAGGATTACTTCATAGAGGACAATCGTATAAGATATTTTGTTGTGTATACTACCAACTTTGGCATAAGCCTATGATCATAATGAAAATGATTTTTTAAAATGGGCTCGTCTTAGAAGGAGATGTATAGTCCTATTAGGTTGACAAAAAATCTATGTTAGGATAGTTGTCTTTAATAGCCTCAAGTCTAGGTAGGAGGGTATTACAATTGTCTTGTTGATGTTAGGAATAATAAAATCAATTGCAAGAGCTTCTAGGTATTAGGAACAGAAAATAAAAGCATAAAATTACTAAAGTCTTGATCCAAGTTGAGAAGTACCAATGCTCATATGTTGCTCATAATTCTCGAACTTTTCTTAAAATATCAATTGTAAACTTCTCAATGAAGCATGTCACAAGAACATGGTCCTTATATACTTTTATCGCCTAGGCATGCCCCAAAAACCTCTTATTGCAAAGGAATGCCAAAGGGAAGTTTTTCGTAAGGCACAAACTCTTCTATGGGTCCTATGATTGAAGTTTCAATCACATATAAGGGACAATATAAGCCTACTATTTACTGATATCTTATTCAACAGAGAAACTTATCTCAGTTAGATGCATTGTACATCCTCCACCAAGATTCCAGAGTGCATCCACATCATATGCAAGAATCGTGATACCAACAAGGGTGTAGCTCTGACTGTGTCACCTCATGATTCAACTGAATTATTAAAGTCAAGGATATGACCTGAGTGGTAAGTTGAGACTATGTTCTTGTTGTCACAAACCCATTATAGACGAGGTGTACTGCTGACATGTGCCAAGCCATAGTTGTTGAGAAGGGTATTATTTGGGAAATATTAATCATAATCATATGGAAGAACCATGCTACCATCAATGGTATGGCTCTGACTGTGTCTCCTCATGATTCAACTGAATTATTAACTCAAGGACATGATATGAGTGGTAATGTCAGACTATGTTCTTCTTGCTGCCATGAATCCATTACATACAAGGTCTACTGTTGACACGTGTGATGTGCACAAATCATATCATCTTTTGGATCATGTTTGGTTGCATATTCATGTTGTTTTGACTCAATTATCGCTCTCATTCATGCTAGATTCTATATTTTCAGATATTCTTAATTGTCTCATGGTTTGGATTGTAGGTACTATATTTTGTAATGAAATGATGAGGAATATATCATATTATCTATTATTGGATCACTCCTCAAGTATCTACATGTTTTGGGGTTCAAAACTACGCAAATACCACTTTTTACAGCATGCAATTCGGACCTACACACTAAAATTTATGAGCAGAATACACAACAGTCCAGAACAGCCAAGTGCACGTCGTGCACCTAGGAGCATCAAGCAGACCAAAGTTGCACGGCATGCACACAATTGCACGACATGCACCTGGGAGCTGAAAGTTTCTGGAAAGTTGCACGGCGTGCATTTCAATAGCACAGGTAGTGCACCTAGGATCTAAAGGTTCCTGGAAAGTTGCACGGTGTGCATTTCTTCAGTGCACGCCGTGCACAGTGCATTCTGGAGCAAATTGAAAGTTTTTGGAAAGTTGCACGGCATGCACTTTAAGTGCACGGCGTGCACCTGGCAGTTTTAGCATTTTGAAAAATATGAGTTTTTGTTTAAAACAAAGTGGGAACTTAATGGGTGTGTAAATAAGTGAAATCACTTCCTTACTAAAAATTTGAACAATAGAACCTCCAATCCAAACACACTCAAAAGGTGTGATGGAGTGGGTGTAAAATTTTCAAATCTTTATATAATGGTAATCAAAAGACCAATGTATAGCAGCGGAAGAAAATATTTGAATATTCAATTATAAAACAAAGGGTTACAAACTTAAACTTACATCACAAGGATCCATGTAGAGGAAATCTAAACCACCTCAAGATTGTCTCCAAGCTTTATCAACTCAAGCTAAGTCTAGGTCAACATGTCTTGCCATCCATGTCCTCCACCTAGGGTTGGAAGCATACCCCAGCAAAAGAGAAACAAAAGGAGACATCAGCAAAGGCCGGTATGTGCATACTAAAAACAATTTGAGCAATATAAGGATTTAGGGACATCAAAATATACAAGGCTTCCCATGCAAGAAATAAGTATCACCCAAACGGGTATCAAGTGAAAGATCACAACAAAAAGGGATACTTGCCATAAAACAACATATAAAAGGATTGTGCCATAAATAAATCCACTACCATGGTGGTAAACAAAGCACAAGTAGGGCACACACCCCACGATGAATATCATGCATGCATGTGAGATAAACATAACACTAGAACAACATAAATAACAATTGGCGGCCAACCCCCATAAAGCTGAAGCCTGGTAGAGAAAGGAATACTGCCAATCTCCCAAATATATAAAAACATGGGCCAAGAATCACACATCTTGCCCTGGGTACGAGGTTCCTTGCCGTCCCAAAAAGAGCAGGAAATAACACATCTGCTATAAACAAAACCAATGCACTTACACTACTCTAGTGCTACTGAATCACATTGCATGTTAATGTAGAGGCAAGTAGAAAAGAATAGTCAGAATTATCAAGGTTTCCATCACACAATGGACAACTCAAACATATAAGCAAATCCACTTCAAAGTGGGCATATAGCAACAAGTAAGAATCCACATCACAGTGGGCATATAATATCAAAAGTCCAACTTGCACCAAGGCAACAAGATAAGATTCCAAGAGAATATCCATGATCATAATAACAAAATAAGATACTTCACATGAAGCATGATTTCAAGAGAACAAGACAATGTGTAGGCTAATGTCCATAGGACCAAGAGAAAGAATAAAATAGGATAATTGCTCAACAAGAATAATATGGGATGCAAGCATACATTAAGAGAGATGAATAAGAAATTGCTCAATACAGAATTAATGTGGGATGCAATCATACATTAAGAGAGATGAATAAGAAATTGCTCAATACAGAATTAATGTGGGATGCAATCATACCTCAACTTCAGAGTCAAACGATCCAAGGTCACATCTAGCTCCAAGCATAGGCATACAAAGCACCTATTAGCATATATATGGGATTAGGGTTAGGTTTTATATTGATTTCATAAACCCTAAAAATCACCTTTTTATTATGAGTGAATTAGGTTTCCAAAATGATTTCATATTTTATATTATATTTTCCTGAGTTCAAAACATATTTTATTATATTTTTCTGACTTATAAATTATTAGTTATGAATTTTAGAAGTTAATTCATCATTAATTAGATCCATTAAAAACACATGCTTAAAACATTAGATTCAGGCGATAAAACCAAAACCATAAGAAAGCCCTTATTTTTCTGAATTTATTGAATATTTATTTATATTTTTCTGATTAAGGGTTAATTAGTTATATATTTTCAATTATCGACCAATCAGAAACTCAGGAATTGCCAACTAGGCGAGAAAAAGAGAGGGAAATGAGGTGGGCCGATCTGCTGACTTGGCCCAACCAGACCCGGCCAAGTCAGGGATCAGAGGCATAGCCTGACTCGCCCAAACAAAAGGAAACATGACGTAAAGATGTTTTTGCCCCTGAAAACAAAACCATAGTAATGACTCGTCACCAGGGCGATTAGGTAAATTACCCGGTGCCCATCGTCTTCTTCGTTTCCGTGGAGCACAGAGCTTCCAGAGCTCCAAAACAAAATGTGAAAGGCTAGAAAAACCAAGACCAACCTGGGTCCTATCTACTGCAATCAATAACGAACACCTCGATGAAGGTGACCGGAGGCAAACCAGGGCGAAGGGAGGCCAAAACATGATGAATCACCTCAAAGAACTAAGCCGGCGGAGACACAGGCAGAAAGAGGGAAAAACGAGATGTACCTATGCAGGGGAAATTGACGGTGTCAAGGGCAACCTGAGACCTCGAAGAAAGTTGTGAGGTGGTCCCATGGCCACACAGACACCAACGGAACCACGGCGACCCGCCGCCACTTCCAAAACCTCCGGCGGCGCGCGGTGAGGAGGGAAAAATAGCTCGGAGCTGATAGAGCCAGATCCAACCCAACCAGCAGGAGTAGGGAAGCACGACGAAGGTGATGGAAGGGTCTGAAGACCTGCAGTTCGCGGAAAAGGGAAAAGGAAGAAGAAAATAGACTGAAACAGGGGAACAAGGAAATTGGCTAGCGATTGCGAGAAAGAGCCATAGAACCCAACATATATAGGGTGCATCAGGTGCGGAATCAGAACACGAACCCAAAGGCGAAGAAATCATCGAAAAAGAGTAAGAATTGAGGGAGAAATCCTCAACCGAAAAATCACAAGAAACAGCCTATACTCCTACTCCGATCCGAGCTAGGAGACGACCTATGAGTCGTTAGATCGCAGATCAACGGTCCAAAAGTAAGCCGAAATTGGAAAGCATGCGTGACAAGGAAAATCGATTAAATGAATAAAGTATCATTTGCATTAAATGTATCTTTTTCTCTCTCTTCAAATAAGGGTTCAAACATTATCCAAATTAAGCCAAATTTTGCACAGAGGCCAATAAAGGCATGTAGATTCCGATTATGCACTTAGATTTGCCTTTTGGAAACTCTTAATGTGTTAATTAAATCAAATATCATTTTCTCTTTCCTCTTTCATTTATGGCTTTAGGATTATCCAAATTTTATGAAACTTGACACACAAGTCATATTTAATGTGTTGAATACGAATTTGCCATTAATTTTACATATTGGATATATTTGCATATTTATTTAATATCTTGAAGATTTACACACTTTCTCTCTCCTGATTTTACCTTTTAAGCAAACTTTCTCCAAATTGGATGAAAATTCACCCAAAGGCTATATTTATTATGTAGATCACGAATATAACATTATTTTCCTCTTTTGGAGTCATTTATTATATTTATTTATTTATTACACTTTTTAGGCAATTTCTCTCTCCTAACTTACCATATTATTTCAAGGTTGTCCAAATTAAATGAAAATTGACATGTAAGCTTAATTTGATATGTAGATTACGAATTTGAAGTCTATTTTTTATTTTGAGACTTTATTACATAGATTACATCATATGGCCCATTAGAGGCCCATTAACCATATTATACATCCAATTAAGTTATTTATCATCTTATTATCACCAATTGAATTATGTGAAATATTATTTACATTATTCATGCATTAGATTATTAGGATCATCCTAACCTCAACCTTGTTTGGAAAAACCCAAAAGATCAAAGTTCTAGGGTAGGGTTTAAGATTTGGTATGTTACAGGGTGGTTATGCCCGGTCATTTTTGTCAGTTCCCTCATCCCAGAGCAAGCCTAAAGCATAGGAGGGTGATTTTGAGGGGAAAGGAGGTGGTTTCTTGCCAAAGAAACCCCATTCTTCATCTCTTCTTCTCCAACCTTCTTCTCCAAGGTGCAGAAGAGCTTCTTCACTCCACAAGGCTTCTCGAGAGGGAAGTTTGTCCGATTTAGAGCAGCTGTAGAAGTGGGATTTCATCCTCAAGTCGGAATTCTACCTTCCTTTGGTTACACCTTGGGATTGCTTAGCTTTTCCTTCTCTAAACCATGTTTAACTTTGAAATTTTTGCACATTTTCTGTTGTACATCATTATGGACGAGTAGACTCTTTTTCTTGGGCATGGGAGAGTAACTACCATGTCATAGCTTGTATGAACATATAAATTTCGTACTAAATGTTAGTTTCTTGCATATTCCAAGAGTTGTTTCAAATCTGAAATGCTTGTCTGTGTGATTGGCCATCATACTTGCATGTTTTATACTTTCTTTCATAATCTGAGAAGATGTGTTTGAGAGTATGGAGTTACTCTTTTGGCAACTTGTCCTTGACCGCGAGAGTGGCTGGGATTATGTTGAGGAGCAAGGTTTGTGATTTGAAATGAAATACATACCCGAGAGTGATGTATGGAGTTAAAATCGTCATCACTTCACTGGGAGGTGAGTGATGACTACTAACCTCCTTTGCAAGTTAATTAACATGTTTAAATTCGTATTTTAATATAAGCTATGATGTGATAGTGAAATCCCAAGTCTAAGATTCTTCCAAATCTGAATCTTAACCTTTCTTAAGTGATAATTTATTGTTTTGTTTTAAATCTATAATTTAGTTGTTCTAGTCCAATCATCTTGTGTACAACGATCTAGATTATTGAAAATCATAACTCTTGCGCCTAACTAACCAACGCTCCTTGTGTTCGACCTGGACTACAACTACTCTCGTATACTTGCGGGATATAGCTAGTTGAGTAAAAGATCATTCTTAATGATTAAAACTCGTTAGTGTAAACAACTAACAAGTTTTTGGCGTCGTTTCCAGGGATCATCGATATTTCTGTTAGAGTAAGAGTTGTTGATAAGTAAATGAGACTAGATCACAACCTTCATATCCACCATCATATCCATAAATCACAATTCATCACGATCATCATAATTTGTTGTATCTTCCATGTTTGTTTTTGTATCTCACTCACCTTGTTTATTTGCAGGAGCATATGGGGTGTTCATAAAAAGATCCTTGAACCGTGCATATCTCTACATTTAGAAAATGAACACATCATTTGTAGCCCTCAGGGAGAAAGAAGGAGTGAAACCCAAACATGTATGGAGGAATCACAACCCACACAACCATCATCCATGTCACCATCATCCAAACGACATTCACTCATTCTTCCTTCATCCACATCACCTTCATATGCACCACCCTCATATACACCACCAACATCCATACCACATACACCACCACCATCTACGCCACATCCACCTAATCCACATCTACCTAATCCTCTAGATTCACATGAAGAACTAGTCAAGGAGGATGACCTTCCTCTTAAAGACTACTTTGGTACAGCTACAGCCCACATGAGTGGGCCTATTAATATTTCATAAAAGCTCCACATTGCTGAATTTCTGCAGTTGCTAAGCACCATAAAGATATATGGTGTTCCTACTGATGGGATACACCTAATCCTTTTTCCATTCTCTCTTAGATATAGAGCCAAGGCATGGCTCTATACTTGGCCAAAGAAGTCAATCGGCACTTGGGAGGAGCTTCTAAAGGTCTTTTTGGCAAGATATTTTCCACCTAACAAAACTTTGCATCTAAGGAGTCAACTCATCAATTATTCTCAAAGGGATGGAGAGACCTTGTATGATACATGGGAGAGGTTCAAAGATCTTCAACATCTTTGTCCACATCACGGTCTAAGCAATTGGCTTCTATTGCCATCTTTCTATAATGGTTTGTGCTATAATACAAGGATGTCTATTGATGCAGCTGCAAATGGAACTCTAATGAACAAATCTTATGGAGAAGCCTTTGCTATTATTGAAGATATGAAAGAAAATGATTTCCAAACGAGTCCGGCTACAAGCTACCACCCATCCTTTTCACATACTACTTCTAGAATGCAAGTGGAAGATCACACGGTTGGTGTTATAGACATAATTGCAGCAAAGCTAGACACCTTATCACAAAGGCTTGAGAAGCGAAGCACACAACCATTTCAAACAACTAATATTATTTGTGATGCATGTGGGTTGTTTAGACACTCATCTTCTACATCTTATGCTTCTTCTATTTATTCTCCAATGGACTACACTCCATCAGACTTCTACAGCAATGCGAACCCAAATTTCATTCAGCCACAACAACCACAAGTAACTTCTAGATTACAGTCCATGCTTGCAACATTTATTTCAACCCAAATGCAGCAAAATGAGGATTTCCATCAACAAAGACAATCAATGAAGGGTTCCATTTGCCAACTCTCTTCTAAGGTGGATGATATTTCCACTCATGCACACATCTTGGAGAAACAAATTGCCCAGCAAGCTCTTTCTAGCAAAGAAACATTTCCACCTTTCTTGCCTAGTCCACCAGAGATGAATCCTACATATTTCAGGCCGGTGACATTGAAGAATGATGTTTTCATAGAAGTATATCCTTCAAAGTATGATGATGTTGATATCCATGATGATTATGAAGTTGCAACTAAAGGGGAGAAAGCTACAACACATGCTCTACATGTTGATTCTTCAAGCAAGCTACATGTCGTTCCTCCTCACACTCTAGATGACACATTGCTTTATAATGAGAACACTTTTCCCAGCTCATATTTTGATGGTGCTTCAAAGGAGAATGAAAAGAAAAATAGTATTGGCATACAAAAGACTATTCTTGCTGCAGCTCATAGGTGTTTTCGCTTGCCCCAAATCAAGGACATATTTGAAAGGAGGCATAAATCTTTAGCACAACAATTTCCAACTGCAAATCAGAGCATTGGTCCTCCATGGACTTTGATGTTTCCACCATGATGAGGTACCTAGTTGCAACCTTTTTAGTTTGACTTATGCAGTGAGGACACTGCAGATTTCAAGCTTAGGGGGGAGCAACCGAATGGTAACCTAGTTCTTTTAGCTTTTCCCTTTCATGTTATTTGCTTTTGTTTTGTGTTCACATTTCAGTCTTTTGTTTTCAATTATGCTCTTATGGTGGCAAATCTAGTATGATATGATGTTTATCTTTTATATGTGGATAGAACTCCTATGCTTAACAGATTGTCCTCTTTTAATGAGAAATATCATTTGGAGAAATTGTAAAAGGCATGCATTAATCAAATGAAACCTTTTGGCCATCAACATGTGCTTAACTCTGGTTTATGCTTCTAGCCTGAACATTCATCTTTCACATCCTTAATTGCTTAAAACATGTAATGGTTTCAATTTTTATGAGTAAATCAACTTTACAACATCATCTGGAATACAGGATGCCCTTGCCAAGCTCTTAGTGCATTTTCAACCACTCTTTCAATGAAAAATTTCAAAACAAATGAATGAAATCTAGCTAATGTTGCAATTTAGTTGACTCTCCTATGTTTTGGAAAAAAAATTAAAAATTCTTTTGGCTTATCTCATCTTTATACCCCATAAAAGATGGCTAAACTTCCCACAAATCATGCTAGCCTAGTATAAGTCCGATCTGGCCACGATGGTTAGGTGGTATGTCTTAAAAGAGGGTAAAATACCCCAACCAACATTCCACATGTGCATAAGCCTACATTAGCAGCCGAGTGTCGGAACCCATAATCCATTATCATATCATTTTTGGGAAAGAAGGAGAGTACATATAAAATTTTCAATTTTAACTAAGATTTCATCATTTGTATCCTTAATAGTTGAGAGTTTGAGTTGCACATCCACTAATTGCTTGGCTTGGTCATCCAAATTCTACTTAGTGTTGTTTAATTGATTGATTCATTTAATTGTGACCACCCGTGCTGAACTAAAAATCTCTTTCTGGGGTGTTTAAGTTGAATTGATGACTATGAGCATAAGCATGTTGATCATAGTTGGTTTGGTCTTATATACATCTTTCATTTCATTTGATTTATTCATGAACTTGACAATTCTTCATTTACGTTTCAATGCTCTTTTTGCTTGAGGACAAGCAATGGTTTAAGCTTAGGGGGATTTGATGTGCACAAATCATATCATCTTTTGGATCATGTATTCATGTTGTTTTGACTCAATTATCACTCTCATTCATGCTAGATTCTATATTTTTAGCTATTTTTACTTGTCTCATGGTTTGGATTGTAGGTACTATATTTTGTAATTAAATGATGAGGAATATATCATATTATCTCTTATTGGATCACTCCTCAAGTATCTACATGGTTTGGGGTTCGAACCTACGCAAATACCACTTTTTACGACATGCAATTCAGACCTACCCGCTGAAAGTTATGAGCAGAATACACAACAGCCCAGAATAGCCAAGTGAACGTCGTGCATCAAAAGTGCACGCCGTGCATCAAAAATGCACACCATGCACTTGGGAGCGTCAAGCAGATCAAAGTTTCTAGAATGTTGCACGGCGTGCACCTGGGAGCTGAAAGTTTCTGGAAAGTTGCACGGCTTGCATTTCTTCAGCACACGTCGTGCACCTAGGATCTAAAGGTTTCTGGAAAGTTGCACGGCATGCATTTCTTCAGTGCACGCCGTGCACAGTTCATTCTGGAGCAAATTGAAAGTTTCTGGAAAGTTGCACGGCGTGCACCTGGCAGTTTTAGCATTTTGAAAAATACGAGTTTTTTTTAAAACAAAGTGGGAACTTAATGGGCGGTTATGCCCGGTCATTTATGTCAGTTCCCTCATCCCAGAGCAAGCCTAGAGCATAGGAGGGCGATTTTGAGGGGAAAGGGGGTGGTTTCTTGCCAAAGAAACCCCATTCTTCCTCTCTTCTTCTCCAAGCTTCTTCTCCAAGGTGCAGCAGAGCTTCTTCACTCCACAAGGCTTCTCGGGAGGGAAGTTTGTCCCATTTAGAGCAGCTGTAGAAGTGGGATTTAGTCCTCAAGTCAGAATTCTACCTTCCTTTGGTTACACCTTGGGATTGTTTAGCTTTTCCTTCTCTAAACCATGTTTTACTCTGAAATTTCTGCACATTTTCTGCTGTACATCATTATGGATGAGTAGACTCTTTTTCTTGGGCATGGGAGAGTAACTCTCATGTCATAGCTTGTATGAACATATGAATTTTGTACTAAATGTTAGTTTCTTGCATATTCCAAGAGTTGTTTCAGATCTGAAATGCTTGTTTGTGTGATTGGCCATCATACTTGCATATTTTATACTTTCTTTCATAATCTGAGAAGATGTGTTTGAGAGTATGGAGTTACTCTTTTGCCAACTTGTCCTTGACTGCGAGAGTGGTTGGGATTATGTTGAGGAGCAAGGTTTGTGATTTGAAATGAAATACATACACGAGAGTGATGTATGGAGTTAAAATCATCATCACTTCACAGGGAGGTGAGTGATGACTACAAACCTCCTTTGCAAGTTAATTAACATGTTTAAATTCGTATTTTAATATAAGCTATGATGTGATAGTGAAATCCCAAGTCTAAGATTCTTCCAAATCTGAATCTTAACCTTTCTTAAGTGATAATTTACTATTTTGTTTTAAATCTATAATTTAGTTGTTCTAATCCAATCATCTTGTGTACAACGATCTAGATAATTAAAAATCATAACTCTTGCGCCTAACTAACCAACGCTCCTTTTGTTCGACCTCGACTACAACTACTTTCGTATACTTGCGGGATATAGCTAGTTGAGTAAAAGATCATTCTTAATGATTGAAACTCGTTAGTGTAAACAACCAACAACATGCAAACCCATAACTGTTGAGAAGGGTATTATTTGGGAAATCTTAATCAAAATTATTTTCTCATTTCCCTAACTATCTAGAGTTTTAGATTTTGGGGACCATATAAATGATGATTCCAACTATTTTTTCTTTCTTTCCTAAAATACTACATCCTAAAATATTGCATCCCATTTTAACCCGAAAGAAAAATCAACCATAGACACCTATAATCATTTGTCTTTCCCATTCAAATCTCCATAAATAAAAACATTTTCTAAACTTTAACAATGCATTATAAGAATAGCACGACAGACCTTATTGGCATTTCTCGAGTGTTTCTCCATAGACTTGGACCATTTCAAATTACTTCCTGTAATACCTCGAACACCAGATTTCCCCAGAGAATATCCACCCTTAGACACTGTATAAATTGTATCTCTCTTCCGAGAAAGACGTCGTTTTATACTCCACAGGAGAAATATAAAAAAATATTTAGAATGTGATGAAAGATATAGATAAGCTGAGTATACCTAATTAGATGTAATGGATGATTATTTGCATTGTTGTTCTTAGAGAACCATTGACTTGTTGGTCGCTTCCAAGATAATTTTTTTGTTAGATCCTCAATGTTTTTAGAATGAGCAACACCTTTTTCATATTGTGATGTAGCATTTAGTATCCAAACTCATGAATATTTTGAAATTTTGATGCTCCTTCTTGAAGTTTTCAAAAGCAATGTTCACAAAAACCCTAAACATACATGATAGAGATTACCATCAAACTGGTACCTGAAGCAACTAGTGAGTTGCTAAAGGTTATGGCTTAGGCATCAATAATTGGAACGAGTGGGCAATTCCACAATACTTCACACAACAGGAATATGAAAAACAAATTCCACAAAAAAGCACATCCAGATCTTATTTTGGCATTGCTTTTAATAAAGCAACAACATTGCCACTTACACCAATTCTTATTTTTGCATAGAGAATGACTAGTTGTAGAACTTAACAAGACTAGGATTAGGATTTTCATCATTTCACTTTATAGGATGAGATATGTCATATATATCTGTTTCTAATATTTTCCCTCTATTTTATAATAGGTTTCACATAATTACTTCAATTTCTAGTCATCGTTGATGATCAAGTTTTGCATCCCAGAACATCATGAATATAGCTTGATAAAAGAAAGAATACTATGAATATTTGACTTTGAAGCAAGTTTAAGATAGGGGTCTTGAAGACTTCAAAAGAATCCCCAAATCAAAATAATCATAAAGAGCATTAGAGTGCCTATAAGGGTGCACACATTGTGCAACCCTAAGATCTCCAATCCTATTCTAAATTTTAATGTATAGTAAGTGACAATTCAAGCTCTTGAGCAATCCACAAAATAATATCTTGAAGCTTACTACTTATCTTGGGTTAGAGAAGAGTGTCCTCCAGCATGCAAGATCATATAGCGGTCAATTCAAGAATCCCTATTTGATTAACTAATCTAACAGAAGCTATGAGGCAGTTGTAGGGCTGATTTGAATGACACCATGGCACATATAGTACTAGGAGTCATGGACCCAAAAAATGGAATGGATTAGGTTTCGTCACTACAGAACTGTAGAGAAATGAAGAATATTTAGATAAAAAATGCTAGGTATTAACATGACAACAAACAAACAACATTCCAGAAAAATGTCTAGCATATTCTTTCTTGCAAGTTGAAACATATTTTTCTCTCAAGCACTACATGTTTATACATAATAGTAGCTTTCGTTGTAATGATTATATAACGAGATCTAGTAAGCAAGATATCCAAGAATGACATATTAGACATTGACAAAATCTTTGACAAAGTACATTAATACTCAATAGGCAAAATAATGACTTAACCAAACATGCGGAAGGAAAACAATACTACTACTAAAGTATGGAGAAAAGGACAAGAGCCATGCATTTTATCAAATTTTAAATTTTTCAAGGAAGAATATTTCAGAGTATATGCTAGGTGGTGTTCAGATTATGCAACTGCATCCATCTTCATTATACTAGTAAAAGTGGACCTCACCTCTCCTCTATACAATGATACATGCACCTAGAAGGCCCATCCTAATATCAACAGGGTTACACTGTAGAAATAATTTTGATTCTTCATTCATATACTTAAGGTCCCACCTTCAGTCCCCTAATCGCTTGCTAGAACCCAGCTACTACCCTCAACTACTGCTAGCCATGTGAAGAAAATGAAAAAGAATGAAGAGAAGCAAAGGAAAGAAAGAGATAGAACGGATAATAAACATCCTTCACTACCTCCAAACACTTCTGGTCCCAAAGCATATGAATGTCCATATATCCTAAAGAGGGTTCCAGAAACCTGATTTAGTCCTGGTGCAGGACATAATCATTCTCTAAAAAAATACAATATATTATGTCAATGAATTGTTCAATTGGTATTCAAGAAAGAATTCATGGGCCCATCATTCAACTTCAAACCAATATTTTAAATATTGCAGCAACAAACATTGTTCCTAGTTAAATTGGAGAGGAGTGGTTTCCATTAATAGTCCAAAGAAAATGCATATAATTTGTAACTCATTTGATAAAGATCGATCCATGTTTGTGTGATCAGCCATTGAGATTGCATGTCTGGAGCTCTAGAGCCATTACAGTAGACATCAAAGTGGCAGATTTTAGTAAACATGAGGATGGGTGGCATTGGGAGTTTCTCAATCAATTACTTACTGAGGATGGCCTAACCATCTCTGAATGAAGAAAAAATGATTTGTTTCCTATTAGATATGTACACAATATTTAGTAAGGTGTTGTATTTGTGAATAATATTTGACACTCATCATTTAAGATGGTTTCTCTTTTCTTCAAAATTGGTAAGGAACCATAAAGCTTGGAAAGTTACAAAATCTTAAGGAACTAGGAATAAGAAAGCTTAAGTCAGGTACCAATTACCTATTGTTCATGCTTGTGTTTCATCGGTTGCCTCATATATCTACTTGTGTGGTTGTTGTAGCATGGTGCACCAATGAACAAAGGCATGCATGCAAATGGTAGTGTACATAGTTGATGTTAGGCAAAAGGCCTCATTCTAAGGTCAAATAGTGAGTACAAGGACCATGATATTCTTCTGTTTAGTTAGCTACATGTTCCTTTATCCATAACATAATACGAATATTTCAAAATGAACAAAGATATCAAGTATTTACTGACAAAAAAATAGTGGAACAATTTCATGTTTGAGGTCAAATGATGTATAAGGGAAGAGGAAAAAAAAACTACATGAAGGTGAGTAGTTACCAAAAATAGTCAACTTGGGACATGTAGTTAAACATGTTGCTTGATCAAAAATGCATACACAAGTCACTAGAGTGGGCATCCATCTGTTAGACCGAGAATATGGAGCAATTGCTTAAAGAACCTCCAGTAGCCATCAATCAAGAAAATGTATTTCCAAACAATGACCAAGGTTAATTAACTGACACAGCAAGGCAAGAAACGACTGGAGTCCACTGTCACCCGTGCATAATGGGACAAGATGAGACTTTTAAAATGGACATTCAAATAAACCATACATATGAAGCATTGCTTGAGAAAATCTCATGGTCCAGAAAATAGTGGATAAAAATATGAAAATGTACTTACACCAATAAGAGGATAACTATAATGCTTGAGAAACATTCATCAGTCATTTCATGACAATGTTATATATAGCAACTATCTGTGAATGAGTAATATAATATGATAATTAATGGAATTTGAATAGAAAAACAAGATGAAGTTGTGATGGAAAATTGTATGAAAACATGAAGAGAGTAGGGCACCACATATGAATTGCAACCACTCTATGGATAATTCTACAATGTCAATCAAATAAGGAGTCTAACACATAGACCTCATCAAATTACAAGTAGTACTAAAATTTATACCTATATAAGTATGACTGGGGTATTAACTTTTATAATGCCATAGGTCAACATGTTTTGATTACCATCTGTCGTTCCTACTAAGTCACTTGTAGGGCGCATCTTTATTTACAATATATTAGTATTTTGGATATCTTCTCACTTTTTTGTAGCAACAATAGGGGAATGGCCTCCCTTCTATCCTGACATTGCACAAACTCCATGATATGCATCGGTTAGGTAAATTAGTCATGGTTTCTGAGGCTTGAACCTTTATATAATTTGTTTGTAGCTTAAGAAAATGCTACATCTATGTTGGAGCTAAGTCAGTGAGAATTGAAGGCATCGCGTAATAAATGTGGTTCAATTAATTTATATTGAAGTTCAAATCTACATGAAGGATTGATGACAACCATATCTAAAATGGGGTGCAGTCACAAGCAAGAAATGTCTTTTTTTGTTTCTAGATCACTGCCAAGTTCATATTCCACTGAAATGTGGTGTATGCAATATTTTAGGATTCCTTTTATAATCATAATGATGTGATGATTTCATTCATTATTATAAAGGGGTAAGAGGACGACATAAAGGTTTTGGGCATTATATATATGCATAAAACTAGCTAATTTAGGGCTCATTCAGATGTTCATGATCTTATGAAATCAATGGATTGGTTTTTAAGAAAATTTATCAACCACACAGATGGAATTAGGGTTCCTTCCCTTACCTTTTATAGGATGGAGGATGATCTCTAGATCGTCGATCCTAGATCCAAAAATGGTTGATAGTGTGATAGGTTAAGGGTTGGATCTTATTCCCCCAGTACTTCACGATGAACTAACCATTTAAATGATTTTTCCCAGTAAATTGATTGATTTATGTTAAGAACCTAATTGAAATAGTTAGCAACAAAAAATATTAGATAAATGCCATCTAGTTAGTCTATTTGCCAAGCATGTGAAAAAACCTTTGTTATAGTGCTTGAGGATTAATCTTCTCGATCCAGTTGGCATGCTTCATATACTATCTTTCGAGTAAACAGACACAACAATGAATGAATGGCTCATAATGGTCAACACTAAGTAAACTTATCAAAATCCATTTGGGACTCAAAGCTACTGCCAAAAATTAATCACTTTTTTGTGGTGTTTTTGTACCAACCATCTTCCCACAAAAGCCAATATCTATGCTAGGCATTTTAGTGCCACTAATATGTGCAAGATTTACTACAAGGTACATGAGATAGCCATCTATACTCTCCTAAAATGTACACACACAACCACTATATGAGGAAACTAGACCTTTTTACCTCTATTGATGGATGCTCTGCAAGGTGGGTTTGCTTCCTGATCTCCTAGTTTGTTACTAAAACTGAAAGCCAAGTTTTAACTACCTTGCTGCTAAATGCCTTGTTATATGCATATGCCACAAGATGGAGGTCTTCAACATTGTCCTAGTCTAGGCGTTGATCATGACACATGGGATCATCAACTAGACACAAAGTTATGTTGATGGTAGGCATCAAACAAACTAGAAGTTGTGCACCAACTTCTAGTACATTAGCAAGGTCATCTTCTTTAACGGTCATCTGTGAATCTATTGAGAAGGTGTTCTAAATATGAACCATGAAAACACATGTGCTACACTTCAGGGATAGACAAAGATACCACCATGTCAGGGATACCATCTAAAAAGGTTTGATACTAGAGGAACTAGGAGTAAAACCACCACCAGCACTGTGATCGCCTTCCTCTAGAAAATGTTGAAGGCATAGTTTCAAGTTGAAGGTAGTGATTTGGTACCTGGTGGCAATGTGGCACTTCGGCCGGTTGGCTTCCTCTAGACAATGGTTATCATCGTCGTACTTGCGGATCCCTCCAACCGCCACCAGTAGTCTTCCCAATCGAAACCCTTTGCACGATCCTCAACGGCACCAGTTAGGGTGACGACCCAGTCGACTCTAGACCCTTGGTGCACTCGTCTCACGCGAGCGAGGAATTCGGGAGAAATATTTTCATAGAGATCAATCTCGATTACTGTGGGAGCACGAACGGAAAGTGGGAAGTAAAATTTCTAATTATTATCAATTAGCTAGTTCCACTTTTAGTTTGGTAATTTTAGATTGCCACTAATTAAGTATATAAATGCCTTTAATGTTTAGTCCTTTTTAGAAACTAGATAATAGGTTGTTTAGAGGCATTTTAATTAAAAATGCCTATAAATTAGATAGATAGTGGCCTTTCTTTAGAAAAGCCACTAGAATAAATACCACTAATGGGCATTTTTGTTGTAGTGAAGTGTTAAGAATTTCCCCAATATAAATCACATTGATATTCCCCAATATAAATCACATTGATATTTCCCAATATAAATCACAGTAATATTCCTCAGTTTAAATGACATTGATATTCCCTAATCTAAATGACACTGATATTCCCCAATTTAAATGACACTAATATTCTCCAATTAAAATCACATACATATTCCACAATTTAAATCACAATGACATTCCCCACTTTACATGACACTGATATTCCCCAATTTAAATGACACTATTATTACCCAATTTAAATCAAAATGATATTCCCCGGTCTAGATCACATTGATATTCCCCTTGCTATATACTTTAGTAAAATAGACCCTTATTACTATTTAATGTATATATTAATTCCTTTTTAGGAGGGATACATAATAAAGACAACCTTCAAGGTAAAGGATATGAGATCATGAGAAGATATGGAAAATGTTCAAATGCGTAAAAGCCACATAATTATATAATCACGAATTCAATGATACATGCCATTAAGAGATAATGTAAATACACCTATCATTTACATGAAAAGAGTTACATGAATTAAAGGTTCATTATTACCATACCAATCAACGGTTCATTATAACACGAATCAAAGATAAATTTGTAAAATATTTCATATTATCCAATAATTTATGCGCCTTACTAGGGCCCTCTAATAGGATCAAAGTTTGATTTTCTAAAGCTAAACCACCATTCACAAAGGTAAGCATGAGAAGGAGAATGGCTCACATGTGAGGGGAAGAATACATTAATACAAAAGTTTAAAATGATAATTTAGTGTAGATTTGTACTGAGTGTTTATCTCTTTTATAGGTCAAGACCTTAAAAAGGCCATTATGGATTCACCAACTATTTTTAAGAGTGTCCACCCTTAATGAGTTAGTTGGAGAAAATGGGTGGATATAAGATGCCCTTTAGTACATGGAGGAAAAACTACAAATACGAACAAAGTCAAGGAACATGCAAAATTCATATATTGGTAAACTTTTACTTAGGGTATGGTGATATTTGTTTTTATAACTACATATCATTGGCTGACAAGATCACTGTCCTAAGATCTTAAGAAATCACAATAAATAAGCTTATATGACTAGATCCTATTGACTAATTGAAGGTGGTAATTACAAATTGTTTCTAAATCATGTCACCCTATAAATTAGTGAGAAAGGTGGTAATTACAATGTTAGCGTATTGTGTCACCCTATAAATTTTTACCATTTTTTTATTTAAAGGTAATGAATGTGTTTGTATTGTATACATAAAATATGTTATGATTCATCTTATTCAAGTCATGACATCAGAAGAGGTGTTGTTCTACCACAAAAAGTATATATTGCATAAGTTGCATTCATGGTCAATTAAAAAAGCAATTTCTTACATAAGACCAACTGTAAAGACCAAGTATCTACTAAAAATCATGGCAAATAAAAACACCAATTGTGTGGCAGCGGAAGAAATAAAACTTTACTTTATTCAAAATGTATAAAGAGTACATTACAAAACTTTTCCCAAATGGGGTACATCTTTATACAAGAACAAGGATCTAGGTAGAGTAAGACTTAGACTAATACAACTTGTCTCCAAACAAAACAACTTAACATATAAAGGAAACTATGTCCATGCAAGCTATATGTTCCTTTTCTTCTTGTCCTATCCTTAGCCTTAGGTTCACCAAGCTTCCATGCGCACTATGATCCTAGCCTGGATGGTTGGGGTCATCCAGCAAGAGAAAGATAAAAGTATGTGTTATTCAAGAGAAATAGGACAATTAAATAATCTAAAGCATTGCAATATAAAAGATTCTCTACAATAATAGATTTCAAAAGAAATGAGGCAAGTATATGAATAAGAGAGAGAAAACTGCCATAATCAATCACCACAATAATAATCACATAGCATGAATATATTAAGATACAAAGTCATCTCAATGTAGGGTGAGGCACCTACCGGACCTCGCCAGTGGCAGGGGGACTAAAACCCCAGTGCCTAAATAAAGTGGCAGGGGGACTAAAACCCCAGTGCCTAATATATAAAATGGTAGGGGGACTAAAACCCCAGTGCCCGACAGGAGGACTAAAACCTCAGTGCCCTATGGGTGGTTTGCACTCATGTACACTACATTATCATTTGGCCTAAAATACATCATGCTTAATAGTCACTTGGCAGTAGTGAGAAGTATAACAACATTGCAACATAGCATTGGGAATAAAACCCAAGAATCAATAAATAGGCCATCATAGGCAACAACAATATCCAAGAACTCCAAGTAAATGAGCCAACATATGTAGTAGCAAGATTCATATAAAGAATGGGCCACAAAGGCAAAAGAAGCATAAAATAAGTAAAGATCCAAATAAAGGCATTTCGGAGGATATCAAGGCTAGAACAAAATGTTTGTAGGGTTGGATAAGATCCCAACTGAAGAGTAGGTTGTTTGCACAATATACATTCCACATTCATCATTCATTGATAAGTAAGTTCCACATGCACAAATAGGTTTCACACACAAAAATAGGATCCACATACTAAAATAGGCTTCACATACCTGTTTTAATTAATTAGTATCACATTCACCAATCTGATAGCATCCAATTCCATTTTCCCTAGTTACATCATTACACATGTATTAATATATATAAAGACATAAAACATAGGAAAACCCCTAATTTTATAAAACCACAATTTAAGGTTCAAAACTAGTCTAATAGATTAGTCATATTCTCCTGAATAATAAAACATATTTTATTTTACAAATTGGAGTTAAAATGATTTACTTATGCATTTTAGAACATTTTATACACTTAAAAAGGAACTCAAGGCACACTTCGAAAAAGGAATCCAAATCATGACTCAAAAACCATAAAATCGAATTTTACATTAAAAATCCTTTCCATTGACTATTTATTCGAATTTTTCTGACATGGGAATGATTTATTATGAATTAAATCATCTCAGCCAATCAGAATTCAGGGAAATACCACATAGGCAAAATAAAGGGGCGATTGGGCCACTGAGGCCGGGCCCACGCTGACGCGGACCAATCACAATTGGACGCATCAATAGGTCCACTCTCGCTGACCTAGGTCAAAGGCGAGTGGGAAGGGAGAATTATCATTTTACCCTTCCTCGCCAAATACGTTTGATTAAGAAATCGAGGGTAGAACGGTCATTTGGAAACATATCTTTTTTGGAGAGAAACGAATGAGGGATGTAAAATTACACAAATGCCCATGGGGACTAAATCCTATGATTGCAAGGTCATAGGCACCCTGGTCATTTCCTGACCAGGTTTGCTTCAGCCTGCATCCATGGCGAAGAACTCATGTTGTTGTTCGACTCCATGGTCATAGCTCGCGAAATACCGGCTGCCGCTGAAATCTGAGGGAATCACTTACGCCCCTTCCGCTCGACGAACATGTCAAGCCCAACAATGCATCTCGCAGTGCTCAAAAGCTCTGAGAGAGCTCCGCCGAGGGTCAAGAACAGAGAAAAAGGATCGACGATCAAAAGCATCGAAAACCAAAGGGAAGTTGCCGTTTTAGGCCACCACCACACTCGCTGACACAAGGCGAGTTCAACTGAGACACCAGAGAAGGTGGAGAAGCCCAAAATGGGGAAACATACGGTGATGCCAAAGTTCTTCCGGTGAGCTATAGGACCCAACGACCTAGAGCGTCGCGAGGCGAAACAAGGAAATAGAATTGAAGAACAAGCATCGAGGATGCTTACCTAGAAGCCGATTGAACGGAGGTGGTTGGAGATGCGAGCAGCAGGTCAAGGTTGCCAGAACTGAAGGTGGAGTAGGTCAGGGAGTAACGGGCAAGGAGAGGTGAAATTGGAGGGAGAGGAGGAAGGCTCGAAGCCTGAGGAAGCTTTAGACGCCTTTAAATAGGCGTGGGGAAGGACGGAGCTTGCTCTGCAACTCCTTGGTGGAGAGGAGGAGGCGGCCCAGGTTGGGTGTTTTGCCAAATCGACGAGGTAGGAGATGAGTTAGGGTTCGTTCGAACCGGCGGCAAGAGACGAAGCCAATGGAAGAAGAATCGGGTGAAAAGGATTTTTGTTGAGGGAGAATGGGATCGGGGAGTAGAGGAGTCGGGTCTGTTCTGTCGGCCAGAGGAGGAAGACGATGGCTCATCTGTCCGATCGGCCGTTCCTCAGATCTGAGCCGTTGGATCGGGGTCAGGGGCACGTGACAGCAAAAAATAACCGAACAATAAGCTAATGAATGCATTTAAATGCAAATCAAAATCAAACCTTAGTTGTACATTACTCTAAAATCATATAATTTATTTAAGGGGTCAAATGAAGTCCAAAAGGCACCAAATTTTAGCCACATGTTCACATTAAAGTGTATCATCATGATATATAATTAGATTTCATATTTAAGCTCACTAAGGCTCATAACTCATATGTTGTCCATTATTACATGTATTAATATATTAAAAGAGGTGAAATAATATGGAAAACTAATTAATTGAAATATGGGAGTAATATTTCGAGGCAATCATCTCCTAATTATTTCAAGAGAAATAACTCACCATATTATCCCATTTTCACACATTTTATCCACTTAAGAGGAGAGAGAAAATAAAGAGGTTAATATTCTCATAATTAATTCAAATACACATTATTACTAATATATTTATCCAAAAAGCTCCAAATTAATATTATCTACTTATATTCCCACATAAAACTCCATTTTGCATTATTAGCCCTTAATTATTACCTTAAGTGGGTTATTTGTGCAAACACCCCTTCATTTATATAAATGAGGGAAAAAGGTAATTTAAATCTTGAATTGTGCTCAAATTGCACAAGGACTCCAAAAAGAATATAAAAGAAGGGAAATTTATGAAAAAGGTCCAAATGGACTAGAAGGCCAAGAAAAGCTCAAAAGTGGTTAAATTGCAGGAAAGACCCTGAGATTTAGTATGTTACAGCACACCACCCCTTAAAGAGGATTTCGTCCCCGAAATCATAAGAAGAGGAAAGAGAGGGTGAGTGTGCAACATCCCAACCTTAAACAACCAGGTGAGTATTAAAAAGCCCTACACATAAGTCAAGTCTTACTAAGGTTTCCACAAAACCTATAGCCTTTTATCAAACTCAACCTAATTAACATTTTTTCCTTATTAACATAATCTCCATCATGAAGAGGTATCATATTTATTATACTATCACTTGTGCCACATTTTATTCAAATTACATCTCAATATTATATCATGTGTATTTCCCTCGTCAAGGGTTTTAAGCACAATTAGGGTTTACTAAGCCATTTCAACATTAATTAATGTATTAGGTCAAAAACCTTAATAACATGAATTCATTTTCCATTATTATCTTAAAACTATCATGTAGAATTATCGCAAATTATTTTGTAGAAAAAGGTAATATTATCCAACAAGTTATAAGCCTATAATAATTCCAAATAATGTTCATATTGCACATTTTCATATCATCTTTCATACTCATGTTAATGATATCATTAATCATTTTCGTTCATTACACTTTGTATTGTAAATTATACATATTTTACATCACATTAGGCATTTATGAATATTTATGTGAATCAATTATTCATTATCATGTTTGAGTCATTATATGCATTTTAGTGAATAGGATGTAACACATTAAATATTAATGAATTAATTCATATATCAAGTTATGATGAGGTGTTCATTAGAGAACAAGGTGATATACCTTACATATATTGATAACTTTGTGACTATAATCCATTTATATGCATTAAGGTATATTATGTGATGATGACACCTAATGTCACTAATGTATCATGAAAGACATTAAGGATATATATATGTATATGTTGTCAAAGCTAGACGATTACATATTAGGGTTTAGGTCAACATGATCATTACATGTTAAATCATCCTTAGGGTGCATTTTACCATTAGGGTGGCATAGTCAATGTTATATGTATTCACAATTAGTAATAAGTAACTCATTATTATGTGCATCAAGCCTATATTAAGGTTCAAGCATATGAATTATCTCTATATGACTTACTACATATTCATGTGTGTATAAACAAACAAGTTGAATTACAAGTATAATGTGTTTGGTAAATTCGTGTTCACATAAGTTATTATGTACATAAGTCCACATAGATAGGGTTTCTAACTGTAAAGGTATTTGATTTTGCTTTTAATTGGGATTCCATCCCCCTAAAAAGGGATTTCATCCTCGAAATTAGATTTGCAAAACCAAGTAGGGTACTAACACCATTACCCTCACTCCATCCCTTGAAAGGGTCAAACTAAGCTAAGGGTAAAAGGTGCATAAAACTCAACACTAAAAGGACTTACTAACCAAACTTCAGGGTGTAACATAGGCTACACTAAACCCTAAACATAGGAGTATAAGGTATTTAAGGATGATTTTTGTGTAAGAGATCAAACCATCACTTATGGTTTTCCTAGCGTATTCAACAATTAGGCAACATGCCCAAAGATAGACTATTTCGAGTTGTCTGTATCAGATCAGGCCATGCTAGGTCATATGAGCTCAAGAGTCCTCGTTACCAAGCAAGTGAGGTGGAGGAAAATATTGCCAGCCCCCAAGCTCTGACCCTTTCTAGACACCATCACTTCAACTTATTGCTCTAGTAGCTTCTCAATAGGCAATTCACCAAAAAGTTGACAATTTTTTTTAATTATGTAATTATTATGATCCTAAATGAAATTTTCTTACTAGGTAAACTCTAAGGTGAAAAACTTACTATAGGGAAACTATATATGATAAGGGTTCTATCTAGGAGACAATTTGAATTAGTCAAGAATCCGACTACCTTGACGTTCTGATACCATGCTGTAAAGACCAAGTCTCTACTAAAAATCATGGCAAACAAAAACACCAATTGTGTGGCAGTGGAAGAAATAAAACTTGACTTTATTCAAAATGTATAAAGAGTACATTACAAAAATTTTCCCAAATGGGGTACATCTTTATACAAGAACAAGGATCTAGGTAGAGGAAGACTTAGACTAATACAACTTGTCTCCAAACAAAACAACTTAACATATAAAGGCAACTATGTCCATGCAAGCTATATGTTCATTTTCTTCTTGTCTTATCCTTAGCCTTAGGTTCACCAATCTTCCATGCGCACTCTGATCCTAGCATGGATGGTTGGGGTCATCCAGCAAGAGAAAGATAAAAGTATGTGTTATTTAAGAGAAATAGGCCAATTAAATAATCTAAAGCATTGCAATATAAAAGATTATCTACAATACGAGATTTCAAAAGAAATGAGGCAAGTATATGAATAAGAGAGAGAAAATTGCCATAATCAATCACCACAATAATAATCACATAGCATGAATATATTAAGACACAAAGTCATATCAATGTAGGGTGAGGCACCTACCGGACCTCACCAGTGGTAGGGGGACTAAAACCCCAGTGCCTAAATAAAGTGGCAGGGGAACTAAAACCCCAGTGCCTAATATATAAAATGGCAGGGGGACTAAAACCCTAGTGCCCGGTAGGAGGACTAAAACCTCAGTGCTCTATGGGTGGTTTGTAATCATGTATACTACATTGTCATTTGGCCTAAAATACATCATGCTTAATAGTCACTTGATAGTAGTGAGAAGTATAACAACATTGCAACATAGCATTGGGAATAAAACCCAAGAATCAATAAATATGTCATCATAAGCAACAACAATATCCAAGAACTCCAAGTAAATGAGCCAACATATGTAGTAGCAAGATTCATATAATGAATGGGCCACAAAGGCAAAAGAAGAATAAAATAAGTAAAGATCCAAATAAAGGCATTTAGGAGGATATCAAGGCTAGAATAAAATGTTTGTAGGGTTGGATAAGATCCCAACTGAAGAGTAGGTTGTTTGTACAATATACATTCCACATTCATCATTCATTGATAAGTAAGTTTCACATGCACAAATAGGTTTCACACATAAAAATAGGATCCAGATACTAAAATTGGCTTCACATACCTGTTTTAATTAATTACCATCACATTCACCAATCTGATAGCATCCAATTCCATTTTCCCTAGTTACATCATTACACATGTATTAATATATATAAAGACATAAAACATAGGAAAAACCCTAATTTTATCAAACCGTGATTTAAGGTTCAAAACCTAGTCTAATAGATTAGTTATATTCTCTTGAATAATAAAACATATTTTATTTTACAAATTGGAGTTAAAATGATTTACTTATGCATTTTAGAACATTTTTACACTTAAAAAGGAACTCAAGGCACACTTCGAAAAAGGAATACAAATCATGACTCAAAAACTATATAATCGAACTCTACATTAAAAATCCTTTCCATTGACTGTTTATTCGAATTTTTCTGACATGGAAATGATTTATTATGAATTAAATCATCTCAACCAATCAGAATTCAGGGAAATGCCACATAGGCAAAATAAAGGGGCGATTGGGCCACTGAGGCCGGGCCCACGCTGACGCGGACCAATCACAATTGGCCGCATCAGCAGGTCCACTCTCGCTGACCTAGGTCAAATGCGAGTGGGAAGGGAGAATTACCATTTTACCCTTCCTCGCCAAATACATTTGATTAAGGAATCGAGGGTAGAATGGTCATTTGGAAACATATCTTTGTTGGCGAGAAACGAATGAGGGATGTGAAATTACACAAATGCCCATGGGGATTAAATCATGTGATTGCAAGGGCATAGGCACCCTGGTCATTGCCTGACCAGGTTTGCTTCAGCCCGCATCCCTGGCGAAGAACTCATGTTGTTGTTCGACTCCAGGGTCATAGCTAGTGAAATACCCGCTGCCGCTGAAATCTGAGGGAATCACGTACGCCCCTTCCGCTCGACGAACATGTCGAGCCCAACAATGGGTCTCGCAGTGCTCAGAAGCTCCGAGAGAGCTCCGCCGAGGGTCAAGAACAGAGAAAAAGGACCGGCGATCAAAAGCATCGAAAACCAAAGGAAAGTTGCCATTTTAGGCCACCACCACAATCACTGACACGAGGTGAGTTCAACTGAGACACCAGAGAAGGCGAAGAAGCCCAAAAATAGGGAAACGTACGGTGACACCAAAGTTCTTCCGGTGAGCTATAGGACCCAACTACCGAGAGCGTCACGAGGTGAAACAAGGAAATAGAATTAAAGAACAAGCATCGAGGATGCTTACCTAGAAGCTGATTGAACGGAGGTGGTTGGAGATGCGAGCAGCAGGTCAAGGTTGCCGAAACTGAAGGTGGAGTAGGTCAGGGAGTACGGGCAAGGAGAGGTGAAATTGGAGGGAGAGGAGGAAGGATCGAAGCCTGAGGAAGCTTTAGACACCCTTAAATAGGCGTGGGGAAGGACAGAGCTTGCTCTACAACTCCTTGGCAGAGAGGAGGAGGAGGCCCAGGTTGGGCGTTTTGCCAAATTGACGAGGTAAGCGATGAGTTAGGGTTCGTTCGAACCGGCGGTGGGAGACGAAGCCAATGGAAGAAGAATCAGGTGAAAAGGAGTTTTGTGGAGGGAGAACGGGATCGGGGAATAGAGGAGTCGGGTCTGTTCTAACGGCCAGAGGAGGAAGACGATGGCTCGTCTATCCAATCATCCGTTCCTAAGATCTGAGCCGTTGGATCGGGGTCAGGGGCGCGTGACAGTGAAAAATAATCGAACAATAGGCTAATGAATGCATTTAAATGCAAATCGAAATCAAACCTTAGTTGTACATTACTCCAAAATCATAAAATCAATTTAAGGGGTCAAATGAAGTCCAAAAGGTACCAAATTTTAACCACATGTTCACATTAAAGTGTAGCATCATGCTATATAATTAGATTTTGTATTTAAGCTCACTAAGGCTCATAACTCATATGTTGTCCATTATTACATGTATTAATATATTAAAAGAGGTGAAATAATATGGAAAACTAATTAATTGAAATATGGGAGTAATATTTCGAGGCAATCATCTCATAATTATTTCAAGAGAAATAACTCACCATATTATCCCATTTTCACACATTTTATCCACTTAAGAGGAGAGAGAAAATAAAGAGGTTAATATTCTTATAATTAATTCAAATACACATTATTACTAATATATTTATCCAAAAAGCTCCAAATTAATATTATCTACTTATATTCCCACATAAAACTCCATTTTGCATTATTAGCCCTTAATTATTACCTTAAGTGGGTTATTTGTGCAAACACCCCTCCATTTATACAAATGAGGGAAAAAGGTAATTTAAATCTTGAATTGTGCTCAAATTGCACAAGGAATCCAAAAAGAATATAAAAGAAGGGAAATTTATGAAAAAGGTTCAAATGGACTAGAAGGCCAAGAAAAGCTCAAAAGTGGGTAAATTGCAGGAAAGACCCTGAGATTTAGTATGTTACACCAACCATCCAACTACTACAATGGTCACTATGTAGCCTTTATACATGATGTGCCTTCTGAAAAAAGGTTACATATGTTTGTAAAAGGGTCGATATCCCCCACTTCCGAAAAATAAACCCACATTTAAAAGAAACCCGACCAAACAATTGTAGGAAACCTAGAAACATACTTGCACCTCTATAGTTGACTGGCCATACATTTTTCAGGTTAGTAAGCATTATTACCAATAGTTTATAAATTTATGTAATGACATTCCCAAATTTAAACAAGATCCATGCCACAAAAATCAGTGACATTGTTTTAAACAGATGACCAAGACACAAGAACCATGCCACAATAATTAGTAATGAATGCACACAAGAAACATTAGTACCATCAGTAATTATCCATGCCACAACAATGTGCATACGAAGACAAAATCATATTCTTTTTTCCATGTTCCTTCACGAAAAATATTTGAGACTTTATTAGTGTTGAAATTGTTTAGTATTATTTGTTATGCCTACTTGATTATTCCCTTAATTGTTAGGAGAAAAAATATCACAGCTAATCAAAACTTTGAGATCGATTTACCATCCATATCCCTCCTTCTCTATGCTCCTTCAATGTAGACATTCTAAATTTTCTATGGTAGAATCAATTACAAATCCATCCACCCAGAATTAGTTACTAATATAGAATAAGGAAAGCATTATTAAGTATGTTGGGGATACCTATGGTTGGTAATAGAGATGGAACCAGGAAATGAAATCATGCATTTTGAAACCTAGAATACGGAAAGCATGCAAATAATAATAGCAAACCTAGAAACATACTTCAACCCTTGTAGTTGATTGAACATACATTTGGTCAATAGAGTAGTCATTGTTATCAATGTTTCACAAATTTAAGTCTAACTCAATTGAGTAGGACATAATACCCATGAAAATCAATGCATATTGGGTTACATATATGAAGCTCAAAGCATTAAATCTGGAGGATGATGAAAACCATACAAACAAGCATTTCAAATAAGGAAAATACCTGAGATGGAAGGAAGACTTAGAGAAGAGATAACATCAAACCGACCTGAATCACAAATCAAGCAGCACATGGATGAGTAGTAGGGATGAGCATAGGGAAAAGATATGGTATCAGTATAAAAATGAGAAATATGTAGGGAATCAATATTAAAATGAAGAAAACATGAATCAAGCTCACCCACCTTTTCACTAACGAACACACTTCAGAATAGTAGGGATTAGCAAGCAGTTTTGAAATAGCAAGGATGAGTAGTAGCTTCGGAATAGAAGGGATGAGCAGTAGCTTCAGAGAACACATGGTTGAGGATACGCAGCTGGATGGGAATGAGGTCGATGCACATTGTAATAAATATGTATCAAGATAGACAGTCATTGCCCTGGATAGGGTTTGAATTGTTCATTGACAAGATGGGATGATGCTCTTAGACAACAGAGAAGGGGTGTCAATTGGAGGGTGACAATGGATGATGCTCAGTAGGATAGGGCATGGCTTACCAGACAGTCATTGCCCTGGATAGCCCTTGTAGCTTGGCAGTCGTAGAAGACCGCATTGATTCCCGTCAATGCTTACTGGACTCCATTTGCGAGCTGCTCAAGGTAGCAGACATTGGAATCGTCTCTTGCTTTAATTCACAGATGCACAGTGATACGGAAGTATCAGGTAGAGGGAGAGGGGAGAGGGTCAAAGAATAGGGGTAAGAGGGGCGATGATGGAGAGTCGGGGAGAGGAGAGGGGGCGAGGGAGTTAGGAGTTGGGGGTTGGGGGTCGGGATACCCTAACCTGGACTGAGAAACCAAATCCCACATCTACCGAGACTGGGTTGGTCTAAATAATGGGAATTCGTTATCCCAAAATGGAGATGGTTTGCAATTATGAACCAAACGTTATTCTTGCCCAACCCGGGCCGGGTTAAGCTGACATGACTCTAAAAGACAGACCAGAATCTAGATCACATCCTGAACCAAACAGGGGCTTGGTGTCTGGAGTCTGTGATCTTGCTTGAATGCATGTGTTTGGATGACTGGACGACTAGAATTCTTCCAACCAAGCCCACGCGATGGGAAAATCAGTAATGATCCAATATGCAAATCTGATGACGGTATAGGAATAGCCCAGTAAATAGGGTTAAAATTTGGGAAAGCTTACGCCAACTTACGCGTGGGCCATGCAAAGCCAAAAGTGTCAAAAGTGGTTTTGGCCATTGTTGTCCTCTTTTTTCCCATTTTCTTTCTTTCTCCAATCAACAACCAACACGTGGCAGTCTACAGCAACACTGTCCAATAAATTTATTTTGCTTATAACTTTTGCATCGTAAAAAAATTTTTGATGAAACAAAAATCTTTAGATCCGTTATGAAAAATACATTCCGACAAGACTAATATTTATATATTTTTGATAAAATTTTGATGAGAGAGAAAATTATTTATTATAATTTTTGAAAGTGTGGTGTTTTTATATTAAATAAAAAACTATTAGATTTGTGATAAACAAATTTCAAACAAGACTAAGATTGAGAGAATATATAAGTTGTTGGATGAAAATAAAAATGGAACAATTAATAAATGCACATATGAATTGGCGCCCAGTGGTTAATTACCACCTAGAGATGGTTCATTGACGCCCGGAAAGGATTTGTTGACACCCATAAGTATAAAAATAGAACCCAAGAAAATATTGCACATGTTAAATCACGGCTAAGGTAATTGGCAACTAAAAATAACGTAATGGCACCCAAATTGTTTTGTTTGACACCTACCAATAACTTAATGACACCCAAAAATAATTGTTTGACGCCTAAACAATTAATTAATCCATTGATGAATTAGCACCCCATGGTTAATTGACACCCAGAGATGGTTCATTAATTCCCAGAAATGGTTCATCGACACCCAGAACTATAAAAATGGCACCCAAGTAAATAATTATATGTGTTAAATCACAGCTAAGGTAATTGACAAACAAAAACAACATAAATGATGGCCAAATAGGTTTATTTGACACCTAAGAACAACTTAATGGTGCCCAAATATGATTATACACATTATATAAGGTCTAAAGGTACTTCATATCCAACAAAAACTTAATGACGCCTAGAAATGTTTAATTGACACCCAAATATGGTTCATTGATGCTTAGAAATGGTTCCAATAATATGAAAATGATGCCCAAGTAAATATTGTACACGTTAAATCATGATTAATATAATTGACAACCAAAAACAACATAAATGGTGCACAAATAGGCTAATTGACACCCATGAACAACTTAATGGATCCCAGATATAGTTTTATACATTAAATAAGGTCTACGGATACTTTATGCCCAACAACAACTTAATGATGCCTAGAAATAGCTAATTGACACTCAGAGATGGTTCATTGACATACATAAGTATAAAAATAGTGCCCAAGTAAATATTGTACGCGCTAAATCATGGCTAAAGTAATTGACAACTAAAATCAACATTAATGGAACCCAAATGGGTTTTTTGACACTCAAGAATAACTTAACGACGCCCAAATATAGTTGTACACATTAAATAAGGTCTAAGGGTACGTCACGCCCAACAACAATTTAATGATGCCTAGAAATGACTAATTGACACCCAGAGACGGTTCATTGATGTCCTAAAATATTTTATTGACACCCAGAAGTATAAAAAGGCACCCAAAGAATTATCATACACATCAAATCACGACTAAGGTAATTGACAACCAAAACTAAGATAATGACGCCCAAATAGTATTTTTGACATCCAAGAACAACTTAATGGCGCTTAGATATAGTTGTTAAATAAGGTGTAAGGGTATTTTATACCCTACAACAACTTAATGGTACCCAGAAATGGCTAATCTACACTGGTGATGGTTAATTGATGCCCATAAATGGTTCATTAACACCCAAAATCAAAAAAATGGCTCCTGAATAAATATTATGTTAAATCACAACTAAGTGTAATTGACATCAAATAATAAGGTAATGACGCCCAAATAGATTTGTTTAACACTCAGAAATAGTTTATTGACAGTTAAAAGTATAAAAATGACGCTTTTAGAGATTTTAGGGCATTTTTAGTAATGTTTGGGCGCTATTTAGCCATTTGCATGCACTATTTAGTCTTTTTTAGGCATTTTTCAGCTATTTGTGGGCATATCACCATTTTTAGTATTTTGTTATATAGTCATCTTTAGGCGTCTTAAGCTATTTTTAGGCGCATATTCACTATTTTCAAGCACTTAATTTTTGGACACAAATTTATCAATATTTGGGCATTTTTAACGATAAATACACGCCTAATTATCATAAATACGTACATACTTTCTTCATGTCCACCGTTTACTGTTTTCACTACCTATCTCTCATTACTTCCCTCACGTCCCTCATCTTCCCCACTGCTTTTGTCCTTACTTCTCTAATCTTCCATCATCACTTCTCTCCTCTCTTTTTTTACCTCCTTCCTAAAAATTATATCAAAATTACTCTTGTTTGAATGTATTTTTTATCACAAATTTAATAGTTTTTATTTCGTTCAAAATTCATCACAGTTTAGAAATTATAAATAAAACTTTTTTCTCTTATCACATCACCTATATGTATCACGTTTGTATTTTTTGTCAAAAATATATCAACATTAGTTTTGTTGAAATGAATTTATGGTTTTTATTTCATCAAAATATTCATTACGGTTCAAAAGTTATAAACAAAACAAAATTATTTATCCATTACACAAACTCCACCTACCCATCTAATTAAAACACATTACGTCACACTCTCAAATCAGCTTCTTCCCACAAAACCACCTAACCGGTCGCGCATGAAGTGAGCATTACGGTCGTGACGCGTGGCCGGCACATTTTCGCAGTAAATACTTTCTGACGGCAGTACTCTATTGTTATTCAAGTGACTCTATTGTTATTCAAGTGACTGTGCCTGTTTAGTACCGTCTGTGTTTGGTTGAGAGTCTGTGTTGAGAGTCTCGTTAGCCATGACCTTCACCTTCGATCTAGCCTCCTCGTCTTCCTCAGTGTTGACCTTGGCTCCTCTCTGTGTTGGCCTGAGTCGATGATCCTTCCGGCAGCGGAGAGGGACATATAGAAGATGCAATGGGATACAATATGAGAGGAGCCGAGGCCAACACTAAGGAAGACGAGGGAGGCTAGATCGAAGGTCGAGGTCATGGTACAAGAGGGCCAACAGAAAGAGTTGCGAGTCGAGGTCGGGTGAGGGTCGAGAGAGGTTGAGCAGTGTTATACCATGCCAGCACCAGGGGAGTGCGGAACTACAGAGTCCCGTCTGGCTATCTTTACCATGAGAATATTGTCCCATATTTGTTTTTAGACAAACAAACATAAGATTGCAATTATTGATAGGATTTCAATCCTATCCTATTCCTAAACCTCCAAACCAAACGGGCCAAAGAAAACGCGGCAACTATCCTTGCCTAGCTATGTGGCAGCACGCGGATAGTATGGGGTCGCTCGTGATGCAGGTAGGTCTGTGTTTGCTGGTATATATTTATGTATTTATTCCATCAAAAAGAGGCAAGAGGCAGGTGAAAAATTAAAAAAAATGACAAAAAGCCTGAGCGACTGTGGATATATAAAATACAACTAAATGCTAAGCAGTTGAAAAGGCAGCAAGGCAAGCTGCAGCCTGCAGAGATGTTCTTCTTTATATGGGTTGTAGACACCTACTGGGGAATATTTCTACAGTCTACACTAACTAACTTGCTTCTACTACACTAACATAAACGATCGTAATATTAACGAATAATTTGTGTTATCCCGATACGGACTGCATTTAGGAAAATTGTTTTTGTAACTGCTATGCAGACTAGTTGTAAACAAAATTTGAACCAAATCTCGGCCGGTAAGCATTAATTTCGGGATTAATTATGATTTTTTAGAAACCGAGACGTGCCAAGTTGTGGCTAAACAGATTTGGGAAAAAAGACACGAGAGTTGGAAAGGGACAAGAAAACTATATATAAACTAGTTAGTATGCCAATGGTGCATCATCAATGAATGAGAATAATCAAAGTAAATATACCAACAATCCAGTCTTAGATTGGAAGGCTTATTAATATACTGTCACAGAAAAAGATATCTAGAAGAATGTATATCACCACTATGCATTCTTATGAGAGAGAGGGAGACACATATAAAGGTTCATAACATAAATTAATATTATACATAAAATATTCAAAAAAAGAGACATAAATAGTTAATATGTCTATGTTACATGAGCCATGCATGAGAATAATCAATCGTAGTATGCCAACAATACATTCTCTTAGATTGGAAACTTTTAGTAATATCTTGGCATAAAAAAATGTCTAGGATATTGGATATCACCACCATGCATTCTTATAAGAGAGAGGGAGACGTAGTTTGATACCAAAAATTAATATGCTACATAAAAATAGTAAAACAATAGACAGAAACAGCTAATATGTTTCAAATTTTCTTAAGACAATAGAAAATACACATATAAACCCAATATGGCACTCAAGATATGCAAAATTGTAGGACAAATATAATATAACATAGAGAAAGGTAAGAAAAACAAAGATAAAATAAAAAAATAAACTTATAAATTGATATTACAATACTCATACCAATATTCCAAACCTACATAGAAAATAATTAACAAAATAGCTAAATAAAGAATATAGTGTACACGAATATTAAAAAACTTCAATGATAAAAAACACAACACTCCCAAAAAGTATTATTTTGTTTTCTTCTTTATTTTTCACATTTGAAAAAGATATTCTATAAGATAAGTGTGCAAAAGATATTCTAAATGTAAGTATCTTTCCATAAACATATGCAACCAAATGTGTGCATATAATCCTAAATTGTTTGAACTAAAAGCTCTCAAAATGCCAATCTTGTAGTTAGTGAATATTGGTCTTTCTTTTTTTCAGCGTAGTACTTTTATTAGCTATATATCACAAGCACTATGAAAAGTATATGTAGCCTTAATGTTGAAAAAACATAAAGATTCCATGCACGCTGAGAACTAATTGGTTCATCTTGTATTTAATTTATATTTCATTAAGATAGTAACTTGGTTATAAATTTCAGTAGTATACCATTAGAAAGTCAAAGTCTAGGAAGTGAAGAGTGATATAATAAGGGAGAAAATTGTTTCCTAGAGAAAATATTACCAAACAAATGTATTTGTTAGGACTAAATATGTGTGATAAGTAGAAATTGATTGTAGGGATATTACTTTATTAGGTGATGTCTTCATCAAAATTATTTACTGATTGCAACTTTGAAAAGACACAATCATATTTTATTTTTGTTTGAATGAAAAGAGTTGTTAAAGGAGAGGGCTTCATTTTAAGATATCCTCTATACTATAATTAGTCAGAATTTACAATAAGCATGCTCGCATATAGAGCATACATATAGTTGTGCAGGACTTTTATCCTATCGCATGTCCAAAATCCATTGAAGGTCTCATCTACCAGTACCACTTACACCTACTGCTTAAACCTCACCTACCCAATCCCACATGCAACATCGATAGTGTTCTGGCTATGTACAGTACTCCAAATCAAATATCCATGGGCTAAATTAAAATCATCAAATCTCATTATCCCATTAATTCAGATATCAATTGCAATAAAAATATTGCTAGCAGTAAAAATGAACAGATGAAACAAGTGGGGGAGGGAGAGAGCACAAAAACCATCATATTATAAGATAAAATTATTGTAAAACATCTAGCACAACAACGGTCTTTGATACATTATGGTGTCTCTATATTCATTTTTTAGCCTCATACCATCATTTACATCCTGTAAAAGGAAAAGAAGAAGGGTAATCTAGTCGAAGGCCAACAAATGAAGGTATTTAGAAATGAAGAAAAACAAATTGACTAGATGAGTACCTTGGATTCATGTGGAAGCATGTGTACGATCGTTAGCTGGGTTAGAAAACCGAGTTGTACCGCAAAGAATAATAAAATTGGCTGGAAGCATTCCCTCTTGGCATAGTATGAACCTATTGGAGGAACGGTCCTAATCAATGTCTAGACCGGAATGCTACCTTCGGCTCGTGCCAGCGCTAACATTGTGTTAACACAATTATATTGCACTCCTCAATTGAAAAAAAGTAGTTAAAGGCGGGTTTGTAGACTTCACGACTTTCCTCAGAGTCGTGTATTTAAAACTGCGGTGAGAGCTTGAGGGAATGAAACTTCTACTCCTAGAGCTGATGGTTCTCCTCCATGAGGTACTCACAGAGTCCACCTGCATGTGCCTCAGCTTTGTTTTGCTTTGTTCCAAATCCCACATTAATCTCAAGCCATGTCGTATTCAAAAATAGTGATGAATATATCCATTTTAGAGACGATAAAACAAAAAGAGATTGTGCTAACCTTGTCCTTCTATTCTGGAACCACACCTCAGACCTGCTAGGATTGGGCTTGTTGTGCTCATTGAATCTCTCTTTAAGTATATCGGACTTCTTCAACCTTTCCTCTCTGTCCTTGTCGTCGTTCTCAGGGTCCAACCAGTGCCTCCACTAGATTAGGCCCGGCCGTCGTGTCATGGAGCAGGGAGCTCTAGTTTTTGGGTGCAAGTCTTTTAATGTTGCCTTCGATTTGATTCGGGAGGTTTTACGGAAGAGAGTACATAAAGGGAACAGGAGATTATTGAGCAAGTGAATGAAAAAGGTGGTTTCGTTGGAGAAGGTAGTTTTTAAAGAAAGTGAAAGGCAAGGAAAATAGGAAAAAAATAGTTACTATATGAAACTAAAAGAGAGATTAGAGACGTGGTGCATGGAATAAGGAATGGGTGGTTACGGAAAAAGAGTGACTAAGAAATTGAGGGAGGGAACTGAGGAATGGTTAGGATCAAGAATAGAAAGAAAATGAGTGAACTGAATAAATATGGGTGCATCGAGTCGGAAAAATATGTTGTTTATAAACCGTAATAGAAAGAAAATAATATAGTGAAATATAGAGAAACCCTAAATTGAAAATTGTAACAATAAAAGGTGACATGCACATTTAAATTGAATTGATTTATTTTATATTAAATTATATTCCATTAACGTAGTACTTAGTTATAAATTTCAAAAGTATACTATTGGAAATTCGAAGCTTAAGAAGTGAAAAAGTGAAAAAATATGGAAGAGAACAATTGAGTTCTTGGGAATTTCTAGAGAAACATATTATGAAACAAATATGTATGTTAAGATCACATGTGTGAGATGAATATAAACTCATTGTAGAGATTTCATTTTATTGGGTGAGATGTCTTAATCAGGACACATAAAATATTTATATTTTTATTTGAAGGAAAAGAGTTGTAAAAGGAATTGATCGTATTGTTAGTGGGGTAGGATGGTTGTTAGTGTGTATGTTGGGTACATGTAAAACATTTTTTCTAAATGATCCAGTTAAATAAGTGGAGAGAGGATTATAATGTGACGTTGGGCTTCTTTTGATGATTGAAGGGTCGGGGGTTATATTCCGCTTAATACCAGGGAGGGACCCCGAACTGGAAAGTCTCACTTGTCTAGGACTCGAGTCCGGCCCAACTCCCATCCTAACGTTGTATTTGTGCATCCAAACATGAGATTCGGTTATCAATGGGACTCAGAGTCCTATCCTTGATAGGATCCTTTGAACCAAACATGCCGTAACTCTATCATCCACCGCGGGCGAACGGTCTCTCAAACTCCCGTCTCAATTTGGGATTAAAGACGCGTCACGCGCGTGACCACCCACCCACGCATATATATATACGAGGTCTCCACCACAAGTTTCCTTGACTCGTCCTGTTCGGGGAGATCGTCCTGTTGGATGTTTGCCTGTACTTAATTGGCAAATGAAGCGCCCTGCCGTCCCTGAAGCTGCGGCTTCTGCTTCAAAGCGACGACGCCAAAATCAGTACATACCGCTTCCCATCGTTGCCGAGATCCTCTCCCACCTGCCTGTAAAAAACCTCCTGCAACTGCGATCCGTCTGCCGTGATTGGTACCGACTCATTACGAGCGATTCCCACTTCAAGATGCTTCAATATGAGCGTTCCAAGTCGTTGCTGCTGCTAAACACAACGACGCTCTCCATATCTTCAACCCTGGCGGCAGGGAAGCCCCTTGGAGAGAGGTGAAGCGGCTTCCCGGTGCCTGGAACAAAAGAAAGTTCCAATGGCATAATTTCACGCTGGCTGTTGTCGTGAAAGGGACAATGTATTGGCCTGTCTTTCCTTCTACAGGTGACTACGAACTAATGCTGATGAGGATCGACTTGGAATCGGAGACAGTTGACTCTCCGATACACACCCCTTCCTTCGAGCGTACGCAAGAAATCTGCTTTCTGGAGTTAGACGGCCAGCTGGCGATTGTGGCACCTACCTACCTTCCTGGTCGTTCCTACTACTGCGTTCTTCAGGTGTGGTTGTGGGTCGACATAACTTCCAACAATCCACATTCTCTTGACCAAGATACTGCTACTGGTCATTGGGAAATGATTTACCAGACACCTGGTCGCTACAAGGGCGCCATGGTGCAGCAGTTTGTCCACATTGGTGATGGCAACATTCTGGCCACCGATTTGGTTGGCCGGTCGTGGCTCTTTAATGTATGGAGAAACGGATCACCTCTCACCAAGGTAACTGCCAGCCCAGTCTTTGAAGACGTCCACCACGATGATGCAGTCGAGATACAAAAGACAGGGAAAAGTAGAAACTGGTCGTCTGTGAGGCGCCGTTTTAAAAAGTTCGTGTCACCGTTTAGTTTCAGGGTCGTCGGCCCGCGATTCTGCGTGTACCATGAAAGTTTATTATCATGGAATTAGTCGGAAAAAAAGTTGTTCATATGGTATGCCATTATAAATTGGGAACATCAATTATTCATTTATGTTGTAAATTGGCAACTTTTTTATAATTGATGGATTTTCCAGACTAGTATGCTGATACGATCTTAGGATCTATATTAGTCTTGCAGATTTAATTACATTTACACGTATCGCAAGATAGCCTGCTCCTTTCACAAGCGCAAAATGCTCGAGCAGGAATCTCATGTGGGTTTAACATGAGTTAGGAAAAATTGTGTATCTCCTTTAAAAGGTATTAATTGAACAACAAACTAAGGCACGAATGTTAACAGATGTTACATCTTTGTTGAATCGGCGTAAGGAGAAGACAACACGTTCGCAGCTAACAATCCTTACAAATAAGAAATTCGGGATTTATGTGGTTCGGTCTTACATGGCCTACTCTAATGGAGGGGAAGGAATTCTACTATTTCAAGAAGATTATAAAGGAGAGATATTTTCTAATAGAGAAACAAAAAGCCTTGAGAAGGTTACACCAAAGAAGAGAAAGAACTCTTATGTATAATTTTGTACATTGGTACTTTTTCAGTATAAGAAAATAATGCCAAAGAGTCATATTTATTGTAAAGATGCAAGATCACCTCCTTACCAAAATTTTAAAAAAAAAATACAAAACATCCATTTTTTCCAAAAAAAAAAAAATACACCATGTGGAATGCATGTATAAATATTCCAAGTAAATAAGCATGATTCGGATACATGTAAAATGTCAATAACAGCAGAAAGAAACTAAGTTATTACATTGCTTTTGAACTCTTGTTCACTACATGAGTTTCTTTGAAAGGAAAAAGAGCAGAAAGAGACTATAGGATCTAGTAATAAGCAACCCAGTCATCCTTGATAGCAAAACTGGAATCTACTACTTTTGAAGTTAGTCATCTTGGCTTTGTTCAACACCTTGATCGATCCCTGGGTGGTTGAAAAAGCACCCAGCAAAAAGGAAAAGAAAAACAAGGTATGTGTCAAAGAAAATGAACAAGAACAAAGGATAAGAAACTATAAGGAAATAAGGTTAAGATTTTATCATAAGATGAAGATAGTCAAAAGAATGATGCATAAGTAAATAGATGCTTGCCATAATAAAAATAGTAAAAAGGTTACATTCATGATTAACATTGACTGCCTAAACTATGTAGGGTTGAGGCACCTACCTAACCTCAATCAATAGGTGAGGCAGAGTAACACATTCTAATCACCTACAATTTTCTACATTGGGGAGAGTAACACATTCCCCGGGGTGAATTTACACATGTCCTATCTATGGGTGGTTGTACAAAAGTACCACTACACTAGTTTAATAGTCTAATAAAATCAACATACTAAGAACTATGGCAAGTATAAGCATCAAGTAAATATAAAAATGGCAGTGGGGTACAAGACCCAAGGCATAAATTTTAAAAGTGATTTTGAGGCAAATATAGCTAAGGAATTGTCAAAAAGGAAAATTAGGGTTTTATAGTAGCCTCATTAGGGAAACTAGGTTAAGTTACAAATCTTCCCAACTTAGGTGTATCGAAAGCACATATGTTTTCTTAAGAGATCCAATTACTTCTTCTTCACTACTTTAATCGATTTCAAAGATTGTTTTCCTATTTTTAATGTTTAAACATGAATTAGGGTTTACTCATATATAAAGGCAAGGAAATCCTAACTTTCGAATTTTTGAACAAAACCTCATTTTTGACTATGAAAATGTCACCATTGTCTTAGTTAGGTTTTTCTGATTAACAAAGCATATAATTTTGCATATTTTGGAATCATGAAGGTTTAGGTGTATTTTTGGTGATTTTTAATTATTTAATTAATTTTCTAGAAACCCTTTTCGACAAACTTAGAATCAACCTTTGATAATGTTTTTATTAGAAAGTTCATATTTATCTGAGTTCAGAACATATTTTCTTTTAAATTTTGGATAAGGAAATAATTAGTTATGATTTTATGAATACCAACCCATGAGAAAGTGCCATGTAGGCAAATCGATCGCAAAATAGGAAGAGAAGGCAGACGGGCCCGCGACTTGACCCAACGGGAGGTGGCCAAGTCTGCGGTCTGTGTATAAGGAAACAACTGTCAAAGCTAATAAAACAAATACCTAAAGGACAAAGCTTCTCCCGCACGCGGTTAGAGAAGAAAGAAGGGGAAAGGTGGGGGTAGAAGCGTCAAAACACACTGGAGTTTCTTCCCCAAACAGCCCGCGCCATGGCCGGCGAGCTCCAATGCCAATTTTGAGTATTTTCACAAACTTTGACCAAACTCGACAAATAAGGTACCAAATGAAAGCTTAGGAGAAGACAAATTCAAAGGTACCTTTAATTTGTTCGAAGGTGGAGAGGAGAGGAAGCACTAGGTGCCGCAAGGTCTGGGACAAAGTCCAATCATTAGGGGTCTAACACAGGAACACCAATTCAATTAAGAGGAGGAACAAGATGCAAAAGTACCCAGCAAGCTTCGAGTATGGGTATTTATAGATGGGGGGTAGCTTCTTAGGATTTCCCAAGTTAGTCGTAAAGCCTTGGGGAGAAAGAATTGGATGTTTCATTGTTTCTTAACAAAAAGAGGAAACTAAGGGATGAAACGATTCATAAATCTAATTAGAACACAATGGTGAAGAAATCAATTGATTTGGTGGGGCGTAGCTCGAGATATTCGCGATGAAATTTCCTCTCTCCTCGCGGTGCTACAGTACATCCGATCTCGCGAGGGTGACGACTCATAGACTGTCGGATCAGTAAAACATAGGTTCCCGACCGTCCGATCACGTGTGGAGAAGGAAAGAAGGTGTGTGACATTTAATTCAATTTTGAATATAATTCGGAATAAAGTGTAATTTGCATTATTTAATGAGTTTCTCTTTCCTCAATTGAGTGCTCAAAAAATTTCCAAATTTAATGAAAATTGACACCCTAACTAATTTTGAGGTGTAGAATCTGAATATGTAATTAGTTTTGCCTTTTGGGAACTTTTAATGTGTTAAATAAATCAAAACTTGTTTTCTCTTTCCTCCTTCATTAATGGTGATAAGATTCTCCAAATTTGATGAAACTTCACCCACAAGTCACATTAAGTGTATTGGATATGAATTTTCCATTAATTTTACATTTTGAGATTAATTGTTCATTTATTTAATATATTTAAGGTTCTACACACTTTCTCTCTCCTGATTTTACCCTTGAATCAAATATTCTCCAAATTGAGTGAAAATTCACCGAAAGGTATATTGTAATGTGTAGAAAACAAATTTGGCATCTATTGTTACTTTTGGAGTCACTAAAGATTTTATTTTGTATTTTTAAGTTATCTCCTATTTTCCCTTTCAATAAATACAATTGTAATTACCAATTTTCCAAAAGTTGTAAAACTTATCACCCAAGAAAACTTATACTCAAAGGAAATAAATTTGGGTTTTGAATTATCTTCTAAGTTCCACTTTTATTTTTTTTGGCAATTTATCCTTGTATTCACTTAATGGGAAAATAAATTCATTTATTGTCACATTCTCTTCACTTTTAGGATTTTCTTTCTTTTTCCCACACAAAATCCATAGAAACATCTCGATAGATTTTTATTTTATCCTTATCTCTCTTAAGTGGTCATTTTGCAAATTAAACCCATTAAACTTTCACTGAGATATTTGTTCTTACAAAATATTGGGAACAAGTGTACACCAAACCTTAATAATGTTCACTAATTCAACATCTAGGACATAAATGAAAGAAAGCTTAGAAAAAGGCTGAAACTAATATTATACATGGATTTTAGTTCGTTACAACACTCCACCTATTAAAAAGGATTTCATCCCCGTGATCTCATACAAAAAGAGAAGGGTGAGTAAGTAACATCTCATCTCTAAGCTCACAAGTGGTTTCTTCCAAACCATGATACTGCCATAAAACCTTCACCAACTCAATTTCCTTATTAATCAACTACTTAACTCTAGAGTCAAGAATCTTCAAAGGTAACTCTTCATATGTCATATTCTCTTGAATCTCAAGAGGTTCAATTGAGATTACATGAGAAGGGTCATTCACATACTTTCTTAGCACAGAGACATGAAACATGTTATGGATCTTGCCATAGGTAGGAGGAAGAGTTAAATGGTATGCACATTCTCCAACCTTATCCAAGATCTCAAATGGTCCAACATAGCGGGGACTAATCTTGCCTTTAACTTTAGATCTTGCAATAGAATGTATAGGCTTGATCTTCAAGAAGGCATGGTCACCTACTAAGAAACTCACATCATACCTTTTCTTATCACCATACATCTTTTATCGATATTGAGCAGCTTTCATTCTCTTCTTAATCAATTAAACCTTCTCTATCATCATCTACATATCATCAGACTTCACTAGATCATTTTCCCCCACATCATCCCAGTGTAACGGAGAACGACAAGGTCTTCCATACAAAGCCTCATAAGGTGGCATACCTACTAGCTTGGTAACTATTATTATAAGCAAACTCTGCTAGTGGAAGAAACTTATCCCATACTCCTCCCCAATCCATAACACAACAACAAAGGGGATCTTCCAAAATTTGCATTGTTCTTTCATATTAACCGTCGATTTGAGGATGATAGTCTGTACTAAAATGCAAGTCAGTACCCATCTCTGCCTGAATTTGACTCCACAACTGAGAGGTGAATTTTGGATCATGATCAAACACTATAACTTTAGGAACTCCATGCAGACAAATGATCCAATCCACGTACAATTAAGCCATCTCATCAACCTTGTAAGTGAACTTGAAAGGAAAAAAGTGGGCAGATTTAGTAAGCCGATCAACTACAACCCACATAGCATCAAAACCCTTCTTGGTTTTAGGGAAACCAGTGACAAAGTCCATAGTAATCTTCTCCCATTTCTATTCCAGAATCTCAAGTGAGTGCAGAAGACCACCAGGTCGTTGATGCTCGATCTTGACTTTTTGACAAGTCAAACACTTCATGACGAACAACGTGATATCCTTCTTCATGTTCTTCCACCAAAAACTTTGCTGCAGGTCTTTGTACATTTTGGTAGTAATAGGTTGTATGGTGTACTTAGATCCATGGTCTTTACTCAAAACCTTCTGTCACGGGTTTCCAACTTTAGGTATCCACAACCTTTATCGGAAACATATAGCTCCATCCACTCCAACTGAAAAGTCAGACTGTGGTTTCTCATCTAAGGCTTTCATCTTTTCAAGATCAGGACTTTCAAGTTGTGAGGCAACAACTTCTGAGATCCAAGAAGGTGTAATGGAAAAACTAGCCATGTCAACACATAACTTCTCAACATCTTCATCATCATCATGTCATGGTTTCCAACAAGAAACAAACTCCAGGTTCATGGTAGTACATACATCATTCTTCTTCTGACTAAAAGCATCGCTGACTACATTCACTTTACCGGGATGATATGTGATGGTAAAGTCGTAGTCCTTGAGATACTCCATTCATATACACTGCCTAAGGTTCAGATCCTTCTACGTCAATAGATACCTCAAACTTTTTTGATCTGAGAAAACTTCAAACTTCACTCCATACATATAGTGTCGCCATATTTTTAAAGCATGATCGATAGCTGCAAGCTCTAAGTCATGGGTAGGCTAGTTCTCTTCATTAGGTTTCAAATGGCGTGAAGCATAGGCGATCACTCAATCCTCTTTCATCAAGACACACCCTAACCCTTTCTTAGAAGCATCAATGAAAATAATGTATGGTTTTCCTTCAATAGGTAGATCAAGAACAAGATAGACGTCAAGCAACTCTTTAGCTTTTGAAATCTGTCCCCACATTCAGGTGTCCAAACAAACTTGAGTTATTTTCTAGTCAACTTTGTCAAAGGTAGAACTAACTTGGAAAAACTCTTGATAAACCTTCGATAGTAATCTACTAAACTGAGGAAACTACAGATCTCAGATGGGGTCTTCAGAGCTTTTCACTTGGTCACAGCTTCTACCTTTGTAGGATCAACAACAATATGTCCGTTAGAAATTGCATGACCTAAGAACATCACTTCCTTGATACAAAACTCACACTTTGAGAATTTAGCATATAGTTGATTCTCTCTCAGTGTGTTCAGAACAATATATAGATGTTCACAATGTTGTTCTTCATATTCGAAGTAGACCAACACATAGTCGATGAACACCACTATGAACTAATCAAGGTAAGGACGAAACACTCAATTCATCAAGTCCATGAAAGCACCAGGGGCATTAGTCAAACCAAAAGGCATGACTAAGAAATCTTAATGCCCATAACATGTTCTGAAAGATGTCTTCAAGACATCCTCATCCTTCACGTGCATCTAGTAGTAGCCACTTTGCAGATCCATCTTTGAAAACATCATGGCTGACTTCAGTTGGTCAAACAGATCGTCGATGCAAGGCAAAGGATAGTGGTCTTTATCTTCACTTGATTAAACATATGATAATCCATCCACATACACAACGAACCATCCTTCTTCTTCACGAACAAGACAGGGGCTCCCTAAAGTGGAACACTAGGGCGTACAAAGCTCATGTCGAGAAGCTCCTGAAGCTTCTTCTTAAGCTCGGTGAGTTCTGTAGGGGCCAAGTGATAAGGAGGCTTCGAGATGGGAGAAATTCCTGGTGTGAGCTCAATGGAGAACTCCACCACACTGGTTGGGGGCAAGCCAGGCAACTCCTCAAGAAAAACATTGGGGAAGTCCTTCACCACATCTAGGTGATCGATAGTAGAAGGTGTAGAATCAAGGACTATAGAGCCTAAGAAAGCTCTACACCCTTGCGAGACAAGCTTTTTGGCTTTGATGCCGGAGATGACAAAATGTCATTCCTCTCACTTCCTACCCTTGACACACATCCTTCCCACAATAGGATGTAACAAACTAACTTTTGATACCTCACAAAACAAAACAACTTTGTACCTCTTCAACCAATCCATTCCCCAGATGACATCAAAGGCGTCATGTCAAGCAAGATGAAATATGAGGGAAACATTATACCAGAGATACAGAGGTCCATGGTCGGGAGTTTGAGATAAGAAGAGAAGATCCTAGCACTAGGAGTTTTAACATCTAAAACATGATCCACATATTCTGATTCTATCTCTAACATGGCAGCAAACTTAGATGATATGAATGTATTCAATGAACCAGAATCGAAGAGTGCTTTAACTGGATGCATATTAAGATGTAAGGTACCTTTGATGACTTCATTATCTCCTTTATATTCCTCAACATTAACGACAAACACCCTTCCATTCCTCCTTTCCTCATGTAGTTTTCGGCCTTTCCGGTTCTGGTTGTTAATTCTCATAGGCAGACCTTATCGCTGTTGTGGATGTTGAGCATGTTGCTGAACTGGATCTGGTCCTCACCCAAGCTTAGGGCAGTTGGGTCAAATGTGTCTAGCTTGATCGCACTCATGGTAGATAGGTGTAGGTCGATCATCTCTATGAGGTTGACCATTGCCAATAGGGCTCCTTCTCGACGGGTGAGAACGTGAGCAACGGTTACACTAGTCACGTCCTTAGTTTCCACCGGCATTCTTCCTCTTGTTTTTTTATGCCCGGAAGACTAAGACCCGGGTTATGACTCAATCACCAAAGCCTTGTCTACCATTTATTGAAAGGTCAACGACAACTGGGGAACAAGGTTGTATCCTATGTTGTAGCTTAAACCCTCGAGAAATAGGGTTGATCTCCTTTCAGCTCCTAGGTTCACTGCATAGCACTCTAAGAGAAGAAAATGTTGCACGTACTCGGAGACGCTCAAGCTTCCCTGACGTAGACTATAAAACTATGCTTCCTTCCTTTTCAGATATGTGGGGTAGATATACTTCTTGCTGAAGAGCTTGAGGAACTCTTCCCAAGACATGCTTGAAGTATTACGGGTATGAGACATACCCATCCATCACACTCGTGTCGGCCCATCCCGCACATGTCACAAAGCGAACCTTCTGGTGAGGAGGACATGCCATGCCCTCGAAGGTACGCTCCAGAGCCAGATGCCAGCCGTCAGTTTTATCCACCATGTTTGGCTCACTCTCGCCTTTGAAGTACGATGGTTTCATCTTGATGAAGTCTGTAAGGGTGAACTCCTTCAGCTTAGTTGTAGCAGTTGTAGCATTGGAAAGTTGTCCCACCAAAGTAGTCGAGAGTAGCTGGTGTAACATGGTCAACTCTTGCTCAGGGGTTAGAAGAGGCATGCCAACACGGGCAGTAGGGACTGCCCTAGTGTTAGAGGGAGTCACCGCAGTATCCCGGTTGTCGGTGTTGTCGGAAGTGGCCCCAAAAGTGGAGTTGTTCATGTCTCCAAACAAATCTCCCTTCCTGAAGGATAAGGGTACGAAATAAGAAAACATGATTAGGCAACAAGGATAGCAAAGGCTACTATTGCCTTTAAGCATACTATTTCAAGAAGTCAGTAACAGCATAGGCCAGGCTGGTATCATATGGATCTGGGAGTCCCCGTAAACCAAGCTAGTGGCACAGAAGAAAATATTTCCAGCCCCCATACCCTGATCCATTCTAGACACCCTTGCTTTCAACTTATGCCCTAGTAGTTTCCCAACAGGCTCTGATACCATTCTGTAAATAGGCAAGATACCTCCTTACTAAAAATTAAATGAAATACAAAACATCCACCTTTTCCAAAAACAAATAGACCATGTGGAATGCATGTATAATATTCTAAGTAAATAAGCATGATTCAGATACATGTAAATTATCAATATCAATGGAAAGAAACTAAGTTTTTACATTTATGTTAAACTCTTGTTCACTACATGATTTTCTTTGAAAAGGAAAATAGCAGAAAGAAACTATAGGATCTAGCAATAAGAAACCTAGTCATCCTTGATAGAAAAACTAGAATCTACTACTCCTAAACTTGGTCCTCTTTGCCTTGTTCAACACCTTGATCTATCCCTAGGTGGTTGGGAAAGCACCCAGCAAAAAGGGAAACAAAAGCAATGTATGTGTCAGAGAAAATGAACAAGAACAAAGGATAAGAAAACTATAAGGAAATAAGGCTAAGATTTCATCATAAGATGAAGATAGTCAAAATAATGAGGCATAAGTAAATAGATGCTTGCCATAATGAAAATAGTAAAATGGTTGCATGCATGATTAATATTGACTACCTAAACTATGTAGGGTTGAGGCACTTACCTAACCTCAACCAATAGCTGAGGGAGAGTAACACATTCCAATCACCTACAATTTTCTACATTGAGGAGAGTAACACATTCCCCAGGGAAAATTTACACATGCCCTATCTATGGGTGGTTGTACAAAAGTACCACTACACTAGTTTAATAGTCTAATAAAATCAACATGCTAAGAACTAGGGAAAGTATAAGAATCAAGTAAATATAAGCATGGCAGTGGGGTACAAGACCCAAGGAATAAACATTAAAACTGATTTTGAGGCAAATATAGATAAGGAATTGTCAAAAAGGAAAATTAGGGTTTTATAGTAGCCTCATTAGGCAAACTAGGTTAAATTACAAATCTTCCCAACTTAGGTGTAAGGAAAGCACATACCTTTTATTACGAGATCCAATTACTTCTTCTTCACTACTTTAATTGATTCCAAAGACTATTTTTGTAAGGACCCTGACCTGCATTTAGGGTTTACCCTGTTTGTTTTGCTTAATCTTGGTGCTTTGGTGCTTGCTAATCACCTTTAAGTGGTGATTAGGGTTTTGTTGTGCTTTGTTGAGAGTTTGAGGGGATACTTGCAAATAACCCAAGTTTAGGGTTTTGTGTGCAAGTTGGTCATCTTGTGAGATGTTTTTCCCTCTTTGCTTCCTCTAGGGTTGAGAGGAAGGCTTGGGCTTGTTGTTTGAGTTCTTTGGGCCTGAGTTGAGCTTGTTTGGGCCTTGAGGTGCTTTATTTGGGCTTGGTTGAGCCTTGTGTCGACCAAATCTTGCCTTGTGTCGTCCAAGGTGAGTTTGTGTCGACCTAGGGCGAGTGTTTTCGTCTAAGGAAGTCTTGTGTCATCCAACACAGAGGTGTGTCGCCCAGTAGTTTGGTGGTGTCGCCCAGCAGGAGCTGATGCTTGTGTCGCCCATGTTGGTTGACCTTGGTTGGTGGACACTTGGTGCATACCTTGGACAAGTGTCCCATGCCTTGCTAGTGTGTTGGCTTGAACCCTAGGACAAGTGTCCCTTGGGTGGACGACACATTGCATGGTTATACCTTGGTTTCTCCTCCCCTTCTTTCTATATAAGTAGCTCTTCTCCTTGACTTAGTCTCCTTTGATCTTTTGGTCTCTCCTCCACCTTGAGTGCTCGATATCCCTCTCCATCTTGCTTGTGTTGGCCGATACACTACCTTGGAGTTGAAGTGGTGGCCGATACACCTTCCTGGAGAATCCTGGTGGACGATAGATTTGGACCTTGGAGCTAGAGTGTTTCTTCTTCCTTGGAGCTTAAAGGCGGGTTGCATAATTTCTAACCCTAACTTCCTTACCTTTTGTTCTTGTTCATAGTGTAGTAGCTTAGACTTGTACCTTGCTTGAGTTTCCTTTGGTGGCCGATATCCCCTTAGGGTTTAGGGTTTTAGTGTACCTTGTGATCTAGGGTTTGGGTTCCCTTGAGTTGGAGGTTGATGGTGACCTAGGGTTGGGCGATATCCTTTCTTTGATGGTGTGTTGGACGATATCCTTTGAAGTTGGACGATATGGTATCCCTTTGTTGGACGATATCCACCTTTGTCTTGGTGATGGATGATATGTGTATCTTGTGATGGATGTTATGATGTGTGTTCTTAGGGTTGTCCGATACCCTGCCCATGTGTGGGGCGATAGGGTGAACTATGGTTTTGTTGGCCGATATGGCTAGGTTGAACGTTATCTTTTTGATGGGTGATAGGCCTTAGCAGCATGGTAGTCCTTGTGGTGGACGACAGGGCCTTCTTTGGTAAGAGGGTTGAGTTGCACGATATGCAAAGATGGTGTTGGCCGATAGCCCTGACGGGCGTTATCCTTCTAGTTGTGACACGCGATAGGATGAGGGCTGTGATGGGCGTCACACCTTTGGGGTTTGGGTGAGTGTCGGCTGTTAGGCCTGTTGGGTAGTTGCACGATATCATGAGTGTTTCCCTCTCTCCTTTCCTTCTTTCTCTCCTTCTCTCTCTCCTGGCCATTGTGAGGTTGCTAGGTGGATGTTAGCCTAGGATGACGGGTGACAAGAGTGGCTGTGATGGGCGTTGCCTGATTGAGTGTGACGCGCAATACTCCCTGACGCGCGACACACCTTCTTGTGACGTTCTGTCGGGCTGGGCGCTGGGTGCAACGCAGCGTTGCTGCCTCCCCCTGCCCTAACTGTGTGAGCTAGTAGTGGTGAGGGATGTGAGCTATCTTAGGTGAGGGTATGAGTTCCTTTGGTGACGGTCACAAGTGTGATAGAAGTAGATGCTTATGCGCAACATATGTTAATGGTGCTTTTGATAACAATGATACCAATGATAATGTGGTGGATAGAAAAGATGTTAATAGTTACGATGATGGTAATCATGTAATGATGGTGATGCCATGTTAGTAGTAAAAGCAATAATAATAATATTAATGTTGGAATAATGTGGCTAAGTGACAGTTACATTAATAGTCTACTTCATGACATAGCAATGAGGATAATAGTAGATGGTGATGCTAATAATGGTAATGATGGTAACAAGAGTAGTAATGACATGATATTGATATGAATCTTATGCTTAATGGTTAATGATAAGGTTAAATGGTAGTTGCATTAATGTTTGCTCAATGATAAAGATAATAATGATGATAGCTGATGATGATAGTAATGACTTTGGTAACAATAGTGTATACTCAACATGCTTTCTATATAAAGTGAATACCTTGGTTGTTTGTATAATCTTGAGATAAGGATAAGTATGTATATGGTCTGATAATGATGTGCTTAATACACTTGATCACCAGATAAGTGTAATATTGATAAATAGATTATCTTGAATGATAGTTCATGATAGTGAGCATATTCTTTATGTTGAATCTATGGTTATTGTGTATCCTAACCATGCAGGTGATGTGTAGCCATGAAAGGGATATGTGACATATGTGATGAGTAACATTACCTTGATAATTGTTCTATGAGATTATATATGTGATGTATTGGTCCCATGATGATGATGTGAGCCTTGAGAGGCAGTGACAGTACATGATGGAGGATTGAGATCCCATGGTATGTGATGACCCTTGATATGGATCTGGATGGTTGGCAAGAGGCCAAGTGGTAACATGTGATGCTGGATCCTTGTGATGGATCAGGTTGATGAGGTTTCAATAATAATATAATGTTCTTTACTTTCTGTTATATCTTGCATGTTATATAACTTGGTTGAATCCTGCAATCCATCTAAAAGACACTAATTAATTATAGTGGAATTATATCATGTAGTTTGCCCTGGCCATAGATCCATCATCGTCAGGACTTGGTGATGGTGAAATAGGTTCTCCTACGGGTTAACCTGGAAGTGCATATTGTTGAATATGTGTAGGTTGCTCCTAGCCTGAAAATAAGAAGGTGAGAGTGTAACTTCGGTTACAGACTCAGATATGTATATAGAGCATGGTGAACAAGCCCATGGCTCAGGATACGTGATGTGTAGAGCATGAATACGTTCATGGCTCAGAGCACGGTGAACAGGCCCGTGGCTCAAGTTGTACTAGCGCTGAGACCTGTACCAAGGCGGGCTAGAGTGAGGGTTGCCTATGGAGCTGACCCTGTGGCTTAGACCAGTTCAACATGTGACTACGGTCATGCTTGTGTGCTACTCATGTACTGACCACGAGGTGGGAGGTCGTGGAGTCCGGCTCTTCCATTGACCTTGTATGGCACCAGTCTGAGGCTTCGTAGCCAGAGGTTGGATTTGAATGGTACGATTTAAATCCTAGGGGCATAATAACACGTAATACAGCCGTTTAGTATTTACTGCATAAGATAAACACGAAACATTGGTTGAGGCATTGTTTGTGTAGATAGTTCTGTACACTTTGCAGGTATGTCTATATTCATCAGGTATGTGGTAATATGATGTATCTTGATAATCAGGTTAGGTAATCTTGTATCTTATTCTGATGATCATGTTACATAGTGATATATCTTATCTTGTCAATCATGTTCCATTGGAAGATATCTGATATATGCTTTTGTACAGCTGGTAAGCTTGTCGGTAAGAATAGCCTTGCTTTATATAGACTGCTCTTGATATTTCTATTGATTAGTTATCTATTGTTATAGTTTATCTTACTGAGGTTCTGTAGTTGCGGTGGGGAGTTATGTTTCCCGCTGGGACAATTGTTCAATTGTCTCACTCCGCTGGTTTTCAGGTGGTCGAGGTAGACGTGGTCGTGGTGTTGCGGCCGAACAGCCTGAGGAGCAGTAGAAGGCAAGCGATGGATATGCTGCTATTTTGGATGTTTTGTAGTAGAGTCTAGAGTCATCCCTGTACTCTCAGGTCCTTGGTAGTATTTTGACGATGTTTCACGATGAATGATCGAAGATGTTTGTATATTCTGTTGTTGTCCGGATGCGGGCCTCGGTGTACATGAACAGGTGATGAACCCATGTGATGGATGGACAGCTGTTTCAGTAAGCTGTGAACACGTATCAGATCTCGTGTATGTATATATGACATGTTTCTGTGCAGGATGAGGACTGGAAAGTAATAGTTTCATAGTTTATCAGTTTTTCACAATCGGTTTTAATTAACTCGTATTTTCATAATCTGTGGTTATGGTGATTTCCACACGTTTTCGCGTAACACCTCGTTATCTGTATGATAATGGGATGCGTTGCCACAATTTTCCTATTTTCAATGTTTAAACATGAGTTAGGGTTTACTCATGTATAAAGGCAAGGAAACTCAAACTTTTGAATTTTTCAAACAAAACCTCATTTTTGGCTCTAAAACTATCACCATTGTCTTAGTTAGATTTTTCTAATTAAGAAAACATATAATTTTGCATATTTTGGAATCATGAAGGTTTAGGTCTATTTTTGGTGATTTTTAGTTTTTTAATTCATTTTCTAAAAAGCCTTTTCGATAAAACTCAGAATCAACCTTTAATAATGTTTTTATTAGAAAGTTCATGTTTTTTTGAGTTCAGAACATATTTTCTTTTAAATTGTAGACATGAGAATAATTAGTTACGATTTTATGAAAACCAACCAATCCAAAATCGCCACGTAGGCAAATCGATCATAAAAGAGGAAGAGAGGGTAGTCGGGCCTGCGACTTGGCCCAATGGGAGGCGACCAAGTCAGCAGTCTGTGTCTAAGGAAATAATGGTCAAAATTGAGAAAAAAAATACCCAAAGGAAAAAGTTGCCCCCATGTGTGATCAGAGAAGAAAGAAGGGGAAAGGCGGGGGTAGAAGCTTCAAAACACAATGGGGTTTCTTCCCCAAACAGCCCGCGCCATGGTCGGTGAGCTCCAAGGCCGATTTTGGGCATTTTCGCAAACTTTGACCAAACTCGACAAACAAGGTACCAAATGAAAGCTTAGGAGAAGACAAATTCTAAGGTACCTTTGATTTGTTTGGAGGTACAGAGGAGAGGAAGCACTAGGTGGCGTAAGGTCTGGGACAAAGTCCGATTGTTGGGGGTCTAACACGCAAACAACGGTGCAATTGAGAGGTGGAACGAGTTGCAAAAGTATCCAGCAAGCTTCAGGTATGGATATTTATAGATGAGGGGTAGTTTCTTAGGGTTTCCCAAGTTGGTCATAAAGCCTTGGGGAACAAGAATTGTGCGTTTTGAATTTCTTGACCAAAATAGGAAACTAGGGGTAAACGATGCGGAAATCTAATTAGAAGACAATGACGAACAAATCAATCGATTTGGTGGGGTGTAGCTTGAGATATTCACACTAAAATTTTCTCTCTCCTCGTGGTGCTACAGTACACCCAGTCTAGCTAGGGTGACGACCCATAGACCGTTGGATCAACGGATGTGGGTTCTCAGCCATCTGATAGCGCGTGGAGAAGGAAAGAAGGTGTGTGACATTTAATTCAATTCTGAATATAATTTGGAATAAAGTGTAACTTGCATTGTTTAATGAGTTTCTCTTTCCTAAATTGAGTGCTCAAATAATTTCCAAGTTTAATGGAAATTGACAACTAATTTTGAGGTGTAGAATCCGAATATGCAATTAGTTTTTCCTTTTGGGAACTTTTAATGTATTAAATAAATCAAAACTTATTTTCGCTTTCCGCCTTCATTAATGGTAATAAGATTCTCCAAATTTGATGAAACTTCACCCACAAGTCACATTAAGTGTGTTAGATACGAATTTGCCATTAATTTTACATGTTAAGATTATTTGTTCATTTATTTTATATATTGAATGTTCTACACACTTTCTCTCTCCTAATTTTACCCTTTAATCAAATATTCTTCAAATTGAGTGAAAATTCGCCCAAAGGTATATTTTAATGTGTAGAACACGAATTTGGAATCTATTATTGCTTTTGGAGTCATTAAATATTTTATTTTGTATTTTTAAGTTATCTCCTATTTTCCCTTTCAATAAATACAATTATAATTACTAATTTTCTAAAAGTTATAAAACTTATCACCCAAGAAAACTTATACTCAAAGGAAACTAATTTGGGTTTTGAATTATCTTCTAAGTTCCACTTTTATAATTTTTAGGCAATTTATCCCTATATTCACTTAATGGGAAAATGAATTCATTTATTGTCACATTATCTTCACTTTTATGATTTTCTTTCTTTTTCCCACACAAAAGCCATAGAAACTTCTAGATCAATTTTTATTTTATCCTTATCTCTCTTAAGTGGTCATTTTGCAAATTAAACCCATTAGCAAACTTTCATTGAGTTTCAATAAATACAATTATTATTACCAATTTTCTAAAAGTTGTAAAACTTATCACCCAAGCAAACGTATACTCAAAGGAAATGAATTTGGGTTTTGAATTATCTTCTAAGTTCCACTTTTATAATTTTTAGGCAATTTATCCTTGTATTCACTTAATGGGAAAATAAATTCATTTATTGTCACATTATCTTCACTTTTAGGATTTTTTGTCTTTTCCCACACAAAAGCCATAGAAAGTTCTAGATCAATTTTTTATTTTATCCTTATCTCTCTTAAGTGGTTTTTTACAAATTAAACCCATTAGCAAACTTTCACTGAGATATTTGTGCTTAAAAAATATTGGGAACAAGTGTACACCAAACCTTAATCATTTTCACTAATTCAACATCTAGGACATAAAGGAAAGAAAAGCTTAGAAAAAGGCTGAAACTAATATTATGTATGGATTTCGGTTCATTAAATTTATAGACAACCACTTGCACTTAGATTCAATCACTCATGAATCTAATCCCAAGTGATCTAGAATGACTATCATGTTTCTATTATGAAAGTGCTTTTGTCAATAGGCCAGCAACATTGCTCTCAGTCAATACTCTATAAATCTTCACATCTCCTTGTTTTACGAGCTCTAGTATGAGATAAAAATGTCAAAGTATGTGCTTGGAATTTTGATGTGATCTTAGTTCCTAAAATTGTACAATAGCTCCATTGTTGTCACAGTACAAACTCTACTGCATCGTCAATGGTTGGAACCACCCCAAGTTCACTAATTAACTTATTAATCCAAACAACTTCCTTTGTTGCATTGGAAGCAACAACTTACTCATCTACTATTGTAGAATTAATAACTGTCTCTTTCTTGGAACTTTTCTACCTTACATCTCTATTGTTAAGGAAAAATACAAATTCAAATTGTGAGTGGTAATCATCTTTGTCAGTTTGGAGGCTTGCATAGTTGTAACCCTTTACACCCAACTTTGCCTCATCACCATAAATAAGGAATCGATCCTTAGTTCTTATCAAGCACTTAAGGATGTTCTTTATAATAATCCATTAACCTTCACCAAGATCTGATTGATACCTACTCATTCTGCTCAAAGCATACGAGACATTGAGACGAGTGCATAACATTGCATACATAATTGATCCAATTGCAAATGCATATGGGATCTCACTCATGTGTCCCCTTTCTTCAAAAGAACTAGGATGTTGGGCTCTAAAGAGACTAATACCATGAAAATAGGAAGGTTTCCTCTCTTTGAGTCCTGCATATTAAACCTTTTTAGCACTTTGTCAATGTATGTACTCTGGTTTAGGCCAAGAAGCCTTCTGGATCTATGTTTCTAGATCTTGATTCCTAAGATATAGGATGCTCGCCTAAGTACATTCCAACTAGGTTTTCACTATTTGTAGTTTTGAGATGGCATTCCCCATGAATAGTATGTCATCTGCATACAATAAGATGAATACAATAATGTTCCCACTAACCTTCTTGTCACATGGTTCATATTCATTAAAACCAAAGATAATCTCTTTTACTGCCTTTTCAAATCAAATATTTCAGCTCTGAGATGATTGCTTCAATCCAAAGATTGACCTTTGTAGCTTACAGACTTTATTGGCTTCATTTGGAAGTGTAAAACCTTCGGGTTGTGCATGCACACATCCTCAAGAAGATTCTTGTAAAAGAAAGTGGTTTTAACATCCATTTGTCAAATGTCATGGTCATAATATGTTGCAACGACAAGAATGATCCCGATGGATTTAAGAATGGCAATGGGTGAAAAGGTTTCATCATAGTCAATACCTTGAACTTGTTTAAAACTTTTTGCAATCAATCGACCTTTATAGGTTTGTACATTGCCATCCATGTTAGTCTTTTTCTTGAAGACCCATTTGCACCCTATGGGTTTTACCTCTTTAGGTGGATCCACCAAGGTCTATACCTTGTTGGTGTTGATGGGGTCTGATAACACCAAATTTTGTGACGTTTTTGCCCTTTATTCTGTTATCAAAACTACCCTTTTCTGCTATTTTCCTCTATTTTATTAGCATTTTCGCAATAATTGGCCAAGCAACGCTCTTATTCCAGTTTTTCCTATCTTTTACAGGGTTTTTCCTCGTTTTTGTGCAATAAGGCCGATTCCGGCCCACAATAAGTCTAAGCCCGCCTCGGCCTTCCTGACGCCCGATACAACCCAGCCCGACAGGGGCTGGGCGATACAAGAATGATCGGCGGAGAAGGGTGCCTTGCGAAAGGGACGTACTGGCCGACACACCTTCTACCCGACAGGGAGCCAAAGCCGCTCGACGACCCAGCTCGTTGAGCGACACGACCACCCACCGGCAGGCGTGCCGCCCATCACGTGACCAATAGCCAGCACCTCGTGCCGAGACATACCTGTATCGGCCGTCCACATCCATCGACCGGCGTATAAGGGGGCTACGTGGCATTTCCAGCACCATAACTCCTTCAACCGCCGGTATAAATAGCAGCTACAGGAAGCCGAAAAGACAGGTCGGAGACGTCGGAGGTTGGATAGGTCGGGACGGCTGGCCAGTTCACCGTTCGAACAGTTGGGGACTTGAGCGATCTGCGAGAGAAGTGCGAGAGCAACCGTATCGTGCCCCAGTGCTCGTACCGGGCGACACTAGGTGAGCTCTTCCTCATCCCGAGAGGGAGGGGATCGGTTCACCTAGGACTGTACCGGACGACACTGAGGGCCGATATCGGCCGACGTAGATACGCGACACGAGTGCCTGACAACAATGCCCGACAGTAGTATATGTGAATCCTTGGCCGACACGATACCGAAACCGATACGCTCTCCCCGTCAGTCGTGCCGCTCGAGAAGGTGTGCCGCCCGACATGAGCGTATCGGCCAGGGTCTTCGAATGATATAGTCGTCCGTCAGGCGTGCCGTTCGAGAGTTCGTGCCGCCCGACACAGCTGTACCGGGATAGGTCCCTGGACGGTATCGGGCTGGGAGTAGTAGTAGTCTGTCGCCCTTCTACATCAAGAAGGCGACATCTATCTTTAATTCTGTTATTTAAATTCTTATCTTATGCATTGTATTAAGACCCTTATTGCTGATAGAAATAGAAATGCTAAATTGCTCTTTGTTTAATGCTTAGTGCCTTATGATTGGGTAACTACTGTGTTGGATATCTGAACTCTAGCTTGCATGTTTTGGATCGCGTTTCGCTTAGCTACCGAATCGTCTTTCCCGTCGCAACTACTTCAAGAGTTGGGATGTGGCTCTAGTGTTCGGTCCGATTCTGGAGTACGAGAGTGCCCGGAATAGAGTTGTTTTAGTATCATTCCACTCTAACTTGAGTCCAGCAACCTCGAGAGGGGTGTTGAAGCTTGGTTAGAGGCACCCTCTCTGAGAGGAGGGGTGCAGGGTGTTACTGCTACCGCTTGTCTTTCTAAAAGTCTTATCCCTTGCATTACGCCTTAAACTGCAGTTTACCTTTCTATTTTCTGTTGCATGAAAATTCCTAAAAACTGCTAAATGACAAAATCTTAATCTTTCTTGTAACTCCAGTTGGAGATAGTTTTCTTTGATTTAATCGTGACATCTGGTTGTTCCCTTCGGGGAACTTCAATATCTCTTTATATCCACCGGAGTGTAGAGTGTCGATTCAGAGTCGTCAACACAACCCACCTTGTCCCTGTGTTCGACCCCGTATGACTACTTCGACCCCGTAAACAAAGTTGCGGGGGCCTAGAAGGATTCGGGTTATAAATGCGAAGGCTCGACTACCTCAATACGCCTCCAATTTTAGGACGCGCGATTTAGGCCGGTCAACTTTCTGGTGCCGTTGCCGGGGACAAGGCAAATGGCACTGTTGACAAATCCGAATCCACTAACTACACTCCCGTGCCTCAAGCTTAGAAATAGGCTTGACAGCACTTCTTTTTCTTTTTCTTTTTCTTTTACTTTAAGCATTATTCTTTACCCCAGTTATAATTTTCTAAACATGATTTTTATGCGGATTTCAGGTACTCTGATCTACTGAACACCGAGACTGTCAACCATGCCTCCTCGCGTAGAGCCATCTTCTGGAAACGAAGGCCCAGGAGGGAGGCCAGCTTCGCCTCCACCGGAAGACAACGACCGGTATAGTGATCATGAGCGGCAATAAGATCTAGAATCACCAGGGCATGAGGAAGAGCATCATCAGCATAGACGTCGTCGGAGACACAGGAGGAATCATAATAACCGGGAGCGACGCCGAGACGCCAGCAACAGTGACGACTCAGAGGAAGAAGAGAAAACTCTGAGAGAATTGGCTTCTACCAAGGCCAATAGATCGAGGTGCCCCATTATCATCCCAAGGTTCAATGCTACAAACTTTGAGCTCAAGCCATCTGTGATCTCCATGATTCAAAATAAAATCTTCAGGGGGAGTTCTAAGAGCGACAACCCTTACCATCACCTTGATGCTTTCAAAAATATCTGCGACACCATAAAGATGCGAGGGGTTCCCCAAGAGGTCATTTACTGCAAGGGTTTCATCTTCTCTTTGGAGGATAAGGCTCTATCATGGTACCTTGGGCTACCCCACCAAGCGCTGAATGGATGGGGGAGAACTGGCTGACGCATTTGTAAACAAGTTCTACCCCACGGAGAAGACGATGAGAAACAAGTTAAAAATCACGTCTTTCACGCAAAAGCCAAATGAAAACCTCCACGACGCCTGGGAACGATATCTGGAATATCAGAGGGACTGCCCTCACCACAATTTCAAGAAGGGTTTCCTGGTCTCCACCTTCTACAATGGGCTAACTCCCGATGAAAGGGTATCGCTGAATGCGGCAGCAGGAAGTGACTTCTTAGGGAAGAACCCAAGCAAGTCCGAAACGATCATTAGGAACATGGCTGAGTTGAAGGCCGATGTTGACTATGATAGATCCGATAGAGGGCAGGCAAAGAAGGCAAGGGAAAGAATCTCTCTTGAGTCCAAGGCTCTGGAAAACATAACTTCTCAGATTCAAAGGATAGCAATAGATGTGAAACAACTGAAGGATCATGGAGGAAAGGGGAAGAAGCAAGTTGAGAAAGTCATGAAATGTGTTACCTGCGGTGAAGGAGGACATGGGGTAGACAACTACGTCTACACCAAACCCGGCACCGACAGTGACTCCGACTCAGAAGAAGAAAGGATCGAGAATGTATCCTACATGGGCTTCAAAAGACCAGACCACCCTGGATTTAGTTATGGCAACAAAGACGCGGCCGAGAACTCGCATCAGCTAAACACCCTGGCCAGGCCCGTGCAACCTTTCGAAAAGAGGGGGGGATCAGGCCAATACACCAAGATCAGCCAGTTCCAGCCAGCAAAAGGTAATTTCCAAGCACCAGGAAAGTACCAAGGCCCGCCCCGTGAACAGGAAACAGGGGTGAACCAATCCGAAGTGATCGGCCAGTTGTTCGATTTTGTCAAGAAACAGGACACCGTTAATCACCAGTTAGCGCAAAGTGCGCTGTCCAACTCGGGGGTTTTGAACTCGTTGCAGGTCCAGTTGGCAGATATGCAGACACATCAGCGCCAAATCGACCAGCAGCTAGCGCAGCTCGCCGAAATTATGAAGAATCCTGTAGGGAAGATCCCGTCTAACACCGAACCAGCTAAAAGATAGATCAAGATGAAGAAGCTGAAAGATGTCTAGCTGTAGACAGGAAATGCAGTGCTCCTCGGGAGGCAGCCCGTGTTTTATTTTCCTAGAATAGGATGTTATTTACTTTCTTGCAAGGCAGACATTACAAACATTATGGACTGTAATAAGGCCCGAGTCAGTGCATGCGCACGTGTGCTGACTCTTTTTGTTTTAAGAGCCACCGCTTTAGTTTTGCCAGGATGGGTAATACCGTCTGATGCCGGGTTTAGCCTTAGGCCAATGATGTTTTACCCGCCTCTCGCCTCTTGCTCTAAGTGGGTTTTACTTCGGAGTCTTGTCCCGAAAAATCTTGTATCGGTCGGGCGAAGTCTGGTCTAGCAACTTTACAGGCCGAATCGGGTGGCACACCAACCGACTTACAGATTGCGCCCGTCTCGGGAGGGAATGTTTTTACCGCGACATTCGGCCGCTATATATAAGGCAAAAACTTTACCGTGTCGCGCTCCCGAGTTTTATCTTTTTCAGCTACCGTATCGCACAGTACTTTTCTTGCCCTCCGCTCCCGTGTCGCGCAGAGACCTCTTTCGATCCCGTGACGTGCAGCACCTTAAGGAAAACAAAGGTATCGCGCGACAGCCCTATCGCCCGAGCATACCCGATACGGACCTTTATCGCGTACGATGTATCGGGCGAGGATTTTACGATTTATTTTCTTGTTGCCCGACACTGTTATCGCACAACACACTTCTCTCGCGCCTGCCCGATACATCTGTGTCGGGCAGCGACCGTATCGTCCGTTTATTCTCGTACCGGGCAGCGCTCTTTCAAGACCCTGCCGGGCGCTCAGCTTCGTTGGCCGTATCGCACGACACGGTTGTATCGGGCAAGCTTCACCTGATCTTGTCTTGAAGCCCGGTATCGTCGTATCAGGGTGCCTTTCCCCTTATTAATTTTTCTGTTGATAACAAAATAGCATTTATTTGATTGATGATAGGGATGGCACGCACAAAGATAATCGTTAGACTCGTTGGCGAGCAAGGCAGGAGAGTCGTCACCGAACCAGAGGCAGAGGTGGCCACTATCGGGCAGAAGCGCTCGAACCCTGAAGCAGCTGGACCCTCAACGTCTGGAAAGAGGGTGAGGACAGAAGAAGCGGCCACTTTAGCTGCAGCACCTGCTCCAACAACAGAACCCTTGGAGCTCACAATAGGAAGGTTCATGCCAAGAGATGAAGAGCACGGAAGCCGGTATGCTGAGCTAGGAGCCAAGCTCTACACGCCTAGCAGGTTCGGCCACCAGTCATCCTTCATGCAGTTGGGCATCTTAGGGAGACTGGAGGACGTACTTGTTGTAGCCGGTCTGAGGCAAATCTGCTTCAGCCTATCCGCCTCCTACACCGAGCTCACAAGGGAGTTCATGGCGTCCCTTCACCGAGTAGAGAATACACCTACAGAAGCCAGAATGTATGGCGGAGCAGACAGACTCCAGGGGCGGCTTTACAATGCAGAGCACGTCATTTCGGAAAAGCTGCTCAACCAGATTTTCTCCTCCAGCGAAGAGGAGGGAAGGAGACTAGATAACGGTGCAAGGATCACCGAAGGAGACGGGTTCAACCCCGTAGAAATCTGGGAAAAGCTAACCGGGGAGTCATCTTTCAAACCCGGGAGCAAGGTGGCGGCAGTGCACTCGTGCTTCTGGAGGATAATACACAAGCTGGTGGCGTGCCTCCTCTTCAGCAAGAACGAGTCCAGCAATATTTACTCCGAGGAACTCCACGTCATGTGGCACATGATGGAGGGCCGAACTATCAACCTGGGGCGCTTCTTGCTGAACAGGCTGCACCCAATAAAGGATGCCACCAAGGAATATTGCATGGGTGGCATCGTGAACCTAATCGCGGTGGGGTTGGAATACCCGCGTGAGCCGCGCAGCCTCTCAAGAACGAGAGGGGACGAGTTGATCGACCTCAAGTACCTCATGAGGTCGGGTATAATAAAGAAGGAGGGGCGGAGTTACTTCTACAAGTTCGCACGGACAAAGATCCTTCTTCCGCTTCCTCGTTGCGCCGCCTACGACGCAGAAAAGCTAGTCTTCACCACAGTCGAGATCGAGGCTGTGGCAGCGGGCGCAAGCTGCGCCCCGCCCCCAAGAAGCCAAGAGCGGGGGATCACCAGGGGGCCCATCCCGCAGGGTACTCGGCAGGACGTATTTTCAACAGCTCCTGCCGAGCGGCCCACTGCCTCGGAGCCACGAACGACAGCCACGACAACAAGGCCGGCGGTGGCAAGAGAAGAACCGGCGATCGTGGAGGTCGCCGAGACAAGGACTGGAACTACAGCGAGAGAGACGGTTGCAGTCCCTGTAGTTTCTACTGCGCCCTTAAAGGCAACTGATGAATTACAACCGGATGTCAGCGATGAGGTATTCGCCGATATCCTACAAATGGAGATCGAAGGAGCACAGGTGACGTCGACACCACCGCCAAAGTCACCTGTTGCAGTTGTTGAGGAGATCTTCGACAGAGTCGATATGGGGCAGCATCCGTCCCCCACAACACGGTCTCCTCCGATACAACAAGAGGGCGGGGCAGCACCGACACCTCACCCAGAAGCATCAACCGCGCGGACAATAGAAGTAGGTTCTGCCTCGTCAGGCAGACCTTCGCGCGGGAGGAGCATTTCGAGGTCAAGGGGGAGACAAGCGGAAAACCCTCCTTCGCTCGGAATGATGCTAGGACAAGAACTCGATTTCTTGCGGGAGGTAACGAAAAACCATTCTACTACATTTCTTTCCCTAACCCGCAAGTTTTCATTTTTCGAACAGAGGCTGGATAGGCAGGAACGAGAGCTGCTGACTTTAGCCAGCCTACCTGGCCGGCTAGAGGCAGTGAATGCCACGCTTCAACAAGTTCTGCAGTGCCTTAGCGAGATCGAGGGAAGGCTGAACAGGGAGGACGACCATCCACGCCCAAGGCAGCCAAGAAGATCGCTGTCGCCTCCCGGTCCGGGCTCTCAATCCTCGTCGTCAAGAGCGTCGTCAGGATCGTCCTCATCCACCTCCTCCTCCGGCAGATCGTCATCAGCAACCGGAGGAATTTCTTCACAAGGGCAAGGCTATGAAGCTCCTTCCAGACGAGAAAGCCCTTTTGACCTGAATGAGGACGCTCCCTCAGCCCCCTTTGACGAAGCTGAGGATAACAACAAAGATATCAGCGTCGGGGAAGGCTCTTCTGACGAATCCGAGGGAGAAGGGGGGGACATCCGCACTGCAAACGAAAGACACCTCCCCAGAGGAAGGAGTTCAAGGGCCGACATCACCGATTTCTCCGCACCGACAGAGATACCTTCTTTCGAAATGGCTAACTTTGACAGAAGGGTCATAGGATATCTAACGATCAGAGACCAGAAATTGCTCAACATGGTCCTAAGATCGCAAGCTGACGAGGAAGAGGTACTCTGGAGCGACGGTTATTTCTCGGTACAGCGGGGAACTCTGAGAAACATCTTCCGCGCCAAGGCCGTCGTAGGGAAGAGTTTGTTCAGAGTGCTACAAGGGGCCATTATAGAAAACGCCGGCAAGAAGAACCAACATACAGTTTACGCTGCCACCCCAGCCCTAGCAAGAAGACTAATGATGGGGTTGTACAATTCTACGCAGGTAAAAAGTATGTTGGATTACATTGAAGTGCACAATCCAAAACTGGTGCTGGCCCCTTACAAACACAGAAACAACTGGTTCCTGTGCATTGCCGACCTCCGAAATCATCATGTCCAACTGCATTGTTGCTGCAGCAAAGAGGTCCCGCACACAGGAAGTATGTTCCTACTCCCAAAGGACGTAAAGCTAAGACTGCTGCCGCTACGTCTCCACCGGGTCATCAAGTACGGAGTCCAGCGCCACAGCGGCGTCTGGAATTTCTACTCACTAAAGGACTTCCCAGTCCAAGAAGATGAGGGAAGTGGAAATAGCGCATTCATAGTCCTCAGAGCCATGGAGATGATACATATCTTCGGATACTTCAAGCAACTCCAGAATACTAACTTCTACAATCGCAGAAGCAAATATGCATTGATGCTGATAAAGGATAAGCGCTACTTCCGAGACGCGGGGATACCAGAAGAGCTGCTAGATAGTGAACAAGAATAAGAGTCATCTCAGCACAGCAGCCCTCCTGAAAAAGAAGCAGAAGCAGAGACGAACGTCTGTGGGGCAGGCAAACAAATAAACATCTTGTAGCAAGTTTTCGGACACGACGAACATGCCTCGCCCCAGAACCTGGAGGAGTCAATCCACAACTTCGACCGTTTCTCATGCGCTACCCTCACGCAAGAACAGGTCAACGAAATCCACATGAAGTTGGCTGACTCCAACCCTGCAGACATAGCTTACTCGGCAGGCGATGTCATAGTCCCGATTGACGACTTAAGGGACATGGTAAAAGAGGGAGGGTGTCTGGCATTATCTGTGGCGGTCGCCTACATCCAGATACTGCGAAACAAGTCTGAACACGCATACATAGCAGATCCAATGTTGTTCAACGACATTTGCCTAGCCGATGAACAAGGGGCAAAGGAAGCTTTCCTAGTAGAATTGGAATGCAGAGTCCCGGATACCATTCTCCTTCCAATCCTGCACAACAACCACTGGACGCTCTTAACGGTGTACACCCAACAACGAGCAGGGATTTTCTACAACAGCTCAGACAGCAATAAAGACCATCCAGTGCCTTGTACATCGACAGTGCTGACATCTCTCGAACGATTAGTACGAAAGTACTATATCGATATAGCAGTGCTGATACAACCATTCCTAGGAATGCAAGAAAGAAGCTGGCATGAACTCCAGTTCTGCCACCGCATCCCGCAGCAAATTCAACTATCCAACGACTGCGGCATCTTCGTCCTGGAATGGATGGCAAACGAGGCAACGCCTGATCAGCTCCTCCACATCGACTATCACAGCAAAAGAGGAGAATATGTGTGGGAGCTCTTAGCTAGCCCAGGCACGTTGATCATCTAACCCTCACTGATTAACATTTCCTTACCTCATCTACTTCACAACTCTGGGACAGAGTGTGGAGTAAGTTTGGGGGGGGGGGGTACCATGTACCAATGAGGGAGGTACAAAAACCTTCTGATCTCTCTATTCCTTATTCTTTTGTTCTTTATCTTAAATTCCTTATTTTTTTGTTCTTTATCCTTTTGTTCTTTCCTATATCATGTGTACATATATATGTTTATACCAAAATTTTTGAAAATTTTGCTTATTTTGTCCCTATGCACATGTACAAAGTTGCTGTAATAATAATAAAAACCTGTTGTGACTTCTTGCAAAGTTTACTTTCTGTATATTTAACGAGTACAAGTTCTGTCATGTCTTTCTGATAATGTTGTCTCAAACAAACAAAAGATTGTGCCTTGCCATCCAAAAATTTTCGAAAAATAATAATCTCGCAAACAGCTAAGAGACGAGTATGGAGAAGGAAAAAGCTGCCCAAACAGCAGATATCTCTTTTGTTTTCCCTTACCCAGCAAAAATCCCAAAAAGAGAAAGAAGCCTTATGAGCGTGAATAAAAGTATGAGAATTGTGCCCAATAAGAGAAAAGAAAAAAAAAATATACACACTTGTTTTCCAAAAGTACCCATCTTTAGGCATGGTAGATCCGGGGCAGTGGTACGTAGGATGTGAAATCACTGCTCTAAAGCCAACTGGCTTGGACTGCAGGGACCACTTGCCCGTTAACGGACCCTTACGTGGATGGACTGATGGGAAACAAGAAGAAAAACCCAAAAAGCCTTAGCCTAACCTATACACAACTTTCTGCCCTTAAAATAAAGCTGTTTGGTGTGGAAGCTAACTTCGGAATCATACACCAAAGTCTCGCTGAAGCTGTGGAGAAGAAACATTTTACTTAAATAATAAGGCAAGTAGGGCAAGGTCTTTTGCTCGCTTTAAGACAGCATTACCTCCAAGACATCGCAAATCTTGTGCTACCCTTTAGCCTTAAAGTTTTGCTGTGCAAGAAGAAGCAACACAAAGTTTAAGTTTAAATATTGATTGAGGACAATCAAAAAGCTAAGTTTGGGGGAGTTGATAACACCAAATTTTGTGACGTTTTTGCCCTTTATTCTGTTATCAAAACTACCCTTTTCTGCTATTTTCCTCTATTTTATTAGCATTTTCGCAATAATTGGCCAAGCAACGCTCTTATTCCAGTTTTTCCTATCTTTTACAGGGTTTTTCCTCGTTTTTTGTGCAATAAGGCCGATTCCGGCCCACAATAAGTCTAAGCCCGCCTCGGCCTTCCTGACGCCCGATACAACCCAGCCCGACAGGGGCTGGGCGATACAAGAATGATCGGCGGAGAAGGGCGCCTTGCGAAAGGGACGTACCGGCCGACACACCTTCTACCTGAAAGGGAGCCAAAGCCGCTCGACGACCCAGCTCGTCGAGCGACACGACCACCCACCGGCAGGCGTGCCGCCCATCACGTGACCAATAGCCAGCACCTCGCGCCGAGACATACATGTATCGGCCGTCCACATCCATCGACCGGCGTATAAGGGGGCTACGTGGCATTTCCAGCACCATAACTCCTTCAACCGCCGGTATAAATAGCAGCTACAGGAAGCCGAAAAGACAGGTCGGAGACGTCGGAGGTTGGATAGGTCGGGACGGATGGCCAGTTCACCGTTCGAACAGTTGGGGACTTGAGCGATCTGCGAGAGAAGTGCGAGAGCAACCGTATCGTGCCCCAGTGCTCGTACCGGGCGACACTAGGTGAGCTCTTCCTCATCCCGAGAGGGAGGGGATCGGTTCACCTAGGACTGTACCGGACGACACTGAGGGCCGATATCGGCCGACGTAGATACGCGACACGAGTGCCTGACAACAATGCCCGACAGTAGTATATGTGAATCCTTGGCCGACACGATACCGAAACCGATACGCTCTCCCCGTCAGTCGTGCCGCTCGAGAAGGTGTGCCGCCCGACATGAGCATATCGGCCAGGGTCTTCGAACGATATAGTCGTCCGTCAGGCGTGCCGTTCGAGAGTTCGTGCCGCCCGACACGGCTGTACCGGGATAGGTCCCTGGACAGTATCGGGCTGGGAGTAGTAGTAGTCTGTCGCCCTTCTACATCAAGAAGGCGACATCTATCTTTAATTCTGTTATTTAAATTCTTAGCTTATGCATTGTATTAAGACCCTTATTGCTGATAGAAATAGAAATGCTAAATTGCTCTTTGTTTAATGCTTAGTGCCTTATGATTGGGTAACTACTGTGTTGGATATCTGAACTCTAGCTTGCATGTTTTGGATCGCGTTTCGCTTAGCTACCGAATCGTCTTTCCCGTCGCAACTACTTCGAGAGTTGGGTTGTGGCTCTAGTGTTCGGTCCGATTCTGGAGTACGAGAGTGCCCGGAACGGAGTTGTTTTAGTATCATTCCACTCTAACTTGAGTCCAGCAACCTCGAGAGGGGTGTTGAAGCTTGGTTAGAGGCACCCGCTCTGAGAGGAGGGGTGCAGGGTGTTACTGCTACCGCTTGTCTTTCTAAAAGTCTTATCCCTTGCATTACGCCTTAAATTGCAGTTTACCTTTCTATTTTCTGTTGCATGAAAATTCCTAAAAACTGCTAAATGACAAAATCTTAATCTTTCTTGTAACTCCAGTTGGAGATAGTTTTCTTTGATTTAATCGTGACATATGGTTGTTCCCTTCGGGGAACTTCAATATCTCTTTATATCCACCGGAGTGTAGAGTGTCGATTCAGAGTCGTCAACACAACCCACCTTGTCCCTGTGTTCGACCCCGTATGACTACTTCGACCCCGTAAACAAAGTTGCGGGGGCCTAGAAGGATTCGGGTTATAAATGCGAAGGCTCGACTACCTCAATACGCCTCCAATTTTAGGACGCGCGATTTAGGCCGGTCATGGTCCATCTCAGATGTCATGGCTTCAAGACACTTCTCAAAATCTAGTCCCTCAGTAGCTTCTCAGTAGGTTGTTGGCTTATGGTCATTTATGACCAACTTATCACCTTGTTGAGTCATGAGATATCCAAATCTCTATGGTTGAAGGCTTGTCCTACTAGATCTATGAGATTAACGTGTTACAAGAGGATTTCTTATGATTCCTCTTATTCCTTTTATCCTTCATAGGTTCCATGTTTTCTTATTTGTCTCAAACTTCTTCAAGTTCTACTTTCCTCCCACTGCTTCCTTTGGAAATAAATTTCTTTTCAAGGAATATAGTAATCCTGGCAAAAAACACTTTGTTGTCATATGGGATAGAAAAGTATTATCCCTTGATTTCCTTAGTATATCTAGAAAAATAATATTTATCTGATTTGGTTCCAAGCTTTTCAGGAAAAATATTTCATAACATCATCATCAAATCTCCAAATCTTCAAAAAAGACATGTTGGGACGTTTCCCAGTCCATATCCCAGTTAAGTGTAAATGCTACAATTTCTAAAGCATGTCCCCAGAAGGAAGTTGAAAGACCAATAAGACTCATAATTGATCATATCATGTCCAACATGAGGCAATTCCTTACTTTTGATACACCATTATGTTTTGGTGTTCTCAATGGAGTCCATTGTAATACCATATTGTAACATACTAGATCTCAGACCCTACCCTAGAAGTTTGACATTTTGGACTTAGCCAAAAAAGGTTTAGAATAACCCTAATAAGATAATGCATGCATATATCACCCTAATGTAACCTAATGTTCTCACATTAGTCTTAGGTCAATAATGGACACATAAAATATGTCACATGAAGTAATAATTCATGCTAATAATCCCACATAATTCTTTGGGTGATAATATTAACATAATGGAATAAGCAATAGTGATAATAATTAGATAATGTAACAATAATGGCCATAAATATTAACTATTTCATAACTCATTAAAGGAATCCCAAAAGTGGAATCTAAGTTAAAAATTGTGTTCCTTGGGTCCCAATTGCCTTGGAAATCAGGTTTCACATTATTCACATAATAATCATTAATTTAATTCATTTAGGAAGGAAAAGATATAAGTTTTTCTCAAAATATAAAATAAAACAATAAATGACTCCAAAAGAGGAAAATAATCTTGGGTTTGCAATCTATATAATAAATATATCCTTTGGGTGAATTTCCATCCAATTTGGAGAAAGTTTGCTTAAATAGTGTAATCAGGAGAGAGAAAGTGTGTAGAACCTTCAAATATTAAATAATTGTCTAAACCGCCCCAACATGTGAAATTGATGGCAAATTCTTATCTAACACATTAAATATGACTTGTGGGTGAAGTTTCATCAAATTTGGATAATCCTAATGTCATTAATGAAGGAGGAAAGAGAAAACAAGATTTGATTTATTTAACACTTAAAAATCCTCAAAAGGCAAATCTACTTACATATTTGGATTCCTCATATCAAAAATAGGTTGGGTGTCAAATTTCATCCAATTTGGGATTCGTTTGCACCCTCAAATGAAGAGAGAGAATAAAGATAAATAATTAATATGACACTATAGTCCAAATCATAATTGGAATACAAATTAAATGTCACACTTTTATTATCACGTGCCTGATCTAGACGTTGGATCCACAATCCAATGTATTTGGGATCATCTCCTAGCTCGGGTCGGAGTGGGAGTACATGTCGCAATCTGGTGATTTCGGATATGGATATCTCTCTCGATTCTTGGTATTTTTCGATGATTTCTTCTCTGTTGGACTTCAAAAAGAATTCCACACCTATTGATCTTTTTTTTTAGGTTTTCATAGAGAGTTTGGGAAAGCCCCAAACCTTACTCTCTAATCAAGGTTGGTCCCAATCCATTTTGGATTTTCCATCAACTTCACCTATAAATACTTGCACCCAGGTCTTCCCTAGCCCGCATACGTTGATTGTCTCCATACAATTTCATCATAGATCACAAGTCAAGCTTCCAACGAGAAAAATTTGTGTCTGTGGTTGTGGTGCCTCCCTCTCTCTCCATAGAGCTTCTCTGATCAAATTAAGGTATGGGAAAATTTGGTTTGTTACTGGATTTCCTTTGGTATCTCCAGTTTCAAGTTTGGTCATCTTTGTGAAATCCCCCAAATCGGTCGAGTTGCAGCTTCATGCTGCATAGAGGTGGAATAGGTAGAGGAGGATGAAACCTCTCTATGATTTTACATCATTCCCCTCCTTGTTGCTAGTTTGCTTATTTTCTTGCCCATGGGTAAAAGTGTCATTCACTCATGTTTTGCTTTCTTGGTGGACCGGTGCCATGCGGGTTTAACCGCGGCGGACATGGCCATCTGGGATTGGGCCAGGTAGTGCGAGCTAGAGTACTCTCTCCCTCTCATGAATTTCCCCGCTGACGTGGTTTTTCATGATTTTTTGATTGGTCAAACTTTGAAAAAATATAACTAATTGTCTACTTATCTAAAAATTGCAAATAAATAGTCATTGGATTAAAAAAAATAAGGTCTTTCTAATGGTGTTTGTTTTATTTCCTAAATCCAATGATTAATAATAAGTAATTTTAATGGATTAATATAAACAAGTAATAACTTGTATAATTCATAACTAAATATTTATAATTCAAAAAATATAATAAAATATATTTTGAACTCAGAATAACATATATTAAAAAGTGGCATGGTTTTCATAACCTAAATCACACATTAATAAAACAGTGATTTTTAGGGTTTATGAAATCAATATAAATCTAACCATAATTCCACATATATGCATCATACGTTATTTGGAGGCCTAGGCTTGGACCTAGACTTGGATTTGGATACAGTAGACTCTATAGAGAGGTATGTTTTTCATCCCCTATTATTCTATGTTGAGAAATTAACCTATCTTTATCATTCTCTTTGTCCTATGGACAGTATCCTATACACAATGTCTTTTCTTTTGAAATCATAGTTCTTGTGAACTATCTTATTTTGTTACCAATCTTGTGATCATGGATATTCTCTTGGACTCTTTTTCATACTCTTAGCGCATGTTGGACTTATTTGATGTTATGTGCTTCTTTTTCCACCATGGTAGTGGATGTATATATATGGCTAGGGCTGGCAAAACAAGACCCGACCCGACCCGAACCTGAAATTTTAAGCAATTTTAGGGTCTAAGGTTTTTGGACCTGACCCGAAATTGACCTGAACCCGAAGAACCTAAAATTAATTTAGGGTCGGGTCTGGGTTTGGACTTTATGTTGACTCAAGGTCAATTAGGTCAATGTTGACTCACGTCTAAATTGACTAAACCCTTGTTTTGATGATGACTAACCATTCCACATATTGGTGTCTAATGTTTCTACATTGAGTGATTTCAGATTAGGTTTAGACACACTCCAAATGCCCTAACTTGCGCATATCAAATTGGAGAAAAGACAAGTCAAAATAGCTACAAGTGTGCAATTTGGGATCTCTATGTAAATGACCTTAGAATTGCTTTGTAACCACTTGTAATGATTGTATGACTTGTAATTAAGCTTAGAAAAATTATTGGGACACAAAAATCCATCATTTGTATAGTCAAACAAAAATTCCAAAATACCCATAACAGGGATTTTGTCGGCCGAATTCCAAACTCGGTCGATCCATATATTCTGGAATTTTTGTTGCAATCGGCCGAGTTACAAACTCAGCCGATTCCCGTTCGGTCGAGTTTCTAGCTAGGAAACTCGGCCGATCCACTGATCGGTCCAAGATGAAAGTCGACCGATCGGCCGAGTTTCTCCAAAGGAACTCGGCCGACAGTCTAGCTTTCAGCCTTGTCTTTTAGTGGTTCGGCCGAGTTACCTTTATATAAACTCGGCCGATCAGACTGTACGAAAAAGTGCAGAAAAGTGCTTCTAGCCGTTGTGGAGTTGCAACAAGTGAAAATAGATCCGTTGCAAGCCACAAAACGGCTAGTTTTCGTTCTCATGTGTTCCCAAAGGCTAAGAGGCATCCCCAGCTATAAATAGGACCCCTTGGGCTTCATTCCAAGGTTGAGCATTCATTGCAAACTCTTTGTGAGGTTCCTATTCTATAGTTGAGTGCTTCCTACAGCCTCCTCTCTCTCTAAGCTTAATCACTTGCTACATCCATTAGAGTGAGTAGGAAATCTGTAAGAGAGCTAGTCCCATTTGTATATCTTGTGAAGCTCTCACTTCCACAACCTCCCCATCTCTCCATTTCAATCATGAAGATGAAGGTTCTCTCTCTTGTCCAAGAGAGGTGAAGAAGAACAAGGGAAGGAGTCCCTTGGTGAAGATCAAGGCAGAAGACCTGTAGCTAGAGTGGGTAAGCCCTTGGAGAAAGCAAAAGACTCAAGCTCAAGTAGGTAAGACCTTGGTGGAAAGCTTCTCCGAGTGAAGGTGAAGTCAAAGGCGGAAGATCCAAGAAGAGTGGGTAATTCCTGCAAGGCCGAAGACCTGTGCAAGAGTGGGTAAGTCCTTGGAGAAGGCCGAAGACTCTTGCAAAGTGGGTAAGTCCTTGATAAGGTTGAAGACTCTTTGTATTGGATAGGTAAGTCCTTTGTTGGTCATGTATTGTATGTCTTATTAATGAATATAAGAGTGCAATTGGTTGAAGTCCTAGAGGTTGACCTCTCTAGGCAAGTGGACTGACATACTTCTAGTTTGAAGTGTGGAACCACTCTAAATACCTTGTCTAATTGGTGCATGTTCAATCTCTCTTATCCTTGCTATGCATGATTTAGTTGCACTCAAATTACCTATTTAGCAACCTTATCTTGTCATATATTTTGAAGGTTTAATGAGTTTTTTTTAAGTGCTTTCAGCTCTATTCACCCCCCCTCTAGAGCATCTAATCACCCATCTAGGATCCAACACTTTAGACCCGAATTGACCCAATTGACCCAAAATTCAGAATTATATTATCAAATAAAATTACAAATACTATACTTTCAGGCACCCGATAGCCTATTAATTTACTAATCCATCAATCACGGTGCTTATTTTGGCAATTCTACATGGTTTTGTATTGACTTGTATGATTTATTATACTAATTATATTAGGAATTTGCGTTTAAAAGTCTTAAAAAACTACAATATGCTTTATATGTGTTTCTCAATCACATTATAAGTTTATCACAATGAAATTTGTTAATTACACTTGTGAATTGTCAATGACTAGAAAAATCATAGCTTTTTTTTTAAAACTATTGTCTTTGTGTTGGATTTATGAGTCAGACTCGATTGACTCGAAATTATTTGTGGGTCGGGTTAGGATCAAGGATTTTGACCCGGAAAATCCATATTTTGCAAGTTTAGGGTCTAGTCAAAAAGTGTTGAGCGGAAATGACCCGAAATAAAACCTGTTCAACCCGAACCCGATTGCCACCCCTATATATGGCACATTATTTGATGGTATGGATCCTCTGATCCCACCTTATATTTGAAAGATGTTTTCATCATCCTTATTTGTTTATACTTTCTTATTATTTTGTTATGCATCATGTAGTGACTACTAGTATAATGTTGAATGTGCTTTACATAAGGATGTTAAAATTCCCACATATGTGAATGTAGATGTTAAAATTCTTGCATACTTATAAATAGGGGAAGATGTTAAAATTCCTACTTGAGCATATATGTATCATTTCCTGCTCACCCCCACATTTGAGTAGATGTGTATCATTTCCTACTCACCCCACATTTATGGTAGATGTGTAGTTCCTACCAACATGATACATTATTCTGGTTTTATCACCAATGTTACACATGTATGCCTTATTAATATAATTTTCTCCGATCTATCTTATTTATTGATGTTCTTTTCTTTTATTCCTATTTTGTTAGTACCTTAGTCTTCTATGGGAAGCTTTTATATTCGATGTCCTATTGCCATATATTGCTCAATTTCCTTTCTAGTATGCACATACCAACTTTTGTTGATGTTTCCTTTTCTTCTCCCTTTTTCTATGGGAAGCTTTTATATTCGATGTCCTATTGCCATATATTGCTCAATTTCCTTTCTAGTATGCACATACCAGCTTTTGTTGATGTTTCCTTTTCTTCTCCCTTTTTGTGGAGTATGCTTCCAACCCCAGGTTTAGATCAAGGAGAGGATAGAAAGGTGGACTTGGGCAACAACCTTTGTAGCTGAGCTTTTGGGAGACGTGAAAGAGGTGGTTAGATGACCCTCAGCTGGTTCCTTGTTTATTTAAGATAGTTTTCCTTTGACTCACCCATATGTGGTGTAGTGATGTATAAAGATATCAAGATTTGTAATAGTTAGATAATTTCTCTTCCGCTGCTACTTATTGTGTTATGATACATGCATGTTGAATAAATTGGTTATCATCCCATGTTGAAAAAAAAAATTATGTGGTGTTTGATTCAAGGGATGTTGCCTTTTCATTTCTAGTAGGGAGTGGTTCCCCTCTAGAATCCCACTCCTTACAGCATGGTATCAGAGCAAGGTGCATTTAGTTATCTAACTATTTCAATCTCGTCTCCCTTAGGATGTTTACCTTTATCTTAGGTTGCTTAAACCTAGTACCTTGCCTTGTGTAGACAGAATCCTAATGGTGGGAGATAACTCAAATGTTGACATCCAATACAGTTACGAGACACCCCAGAACCCTAGGTTCAGGATGCTAAGGATGGATACACCCTTTACTACTCCAGTGACACAAGGAACTCCTCCAACCGGAAGTAGACCGTCAGTAGGAAAAGAAACCCCGACCTCTGTTGCTATTAATTTGAGAACAGACATCACTCCTGAATAAGAGTTGACCATGTTGAGGAAGCTTCTCTCCACAGACATGGCAGGGAAGTCAAACTATCCACATGTGTCTAATAAACCTAAGGAGTATTAATCATGGAGTTCATGAAGATGCAACCACCCTACCTCAAGGGTGAAGGAGAGTTAGAGATGGTAGATAAAGATGATTATTGGGCGTTGGAAATAGATAGGACTTTTGATGGTATGGCATGCCCTCCACATCAGAAGGTCAGATTTGTTGCCTATGTTCTTGATGGACCAGCTAGAGTTTGGTGGAATGGAATTACAAGAACTCATGACATCTCCACCATGACCTGGGAGTTGTTCTTGGTACTCTTTCGTGGGAAGTACATCTGCACTGCTTCTTTGAAGAAGGAAGATAAGTTCTATAGTTTAAAGCAAGGTTCCATGATTGTTTCTTCTTATGTGCAAAGGTTCCTCTTGCTTAATAGGTATGTTGAAGGACTACAAGATGAATGTAGAGCTAAACTATTCTTACAATGACTTAACTACAATAGGTCATGCTCTTATCCCACAACTACCCTTGGTCTTTCAGCAGATGGTGGATAAGGCCTTAGCTGTGGAATCATATCCTAGATTCCAGTCCCACAAAGAAAGCAATCACAAGAGGAAGAACCCTGATGGTGATCATCGTTCTGAGGACCATGTTAAACGGAAGAAGGATAGACTACCGATATGTCATCACTGCAATGAACCTAGATATGTCCGCCCTTATTGGTCCAAGCTTCATAATAGACAAGTATCAGCTCAACAACAAGCACCTCAAGTACCTCATCAGAATAATGGTAACAATAATAGAGGAAGACATGTGGAAAGACGAGCCGAAAGAGTTTTTGCTTTGGATGGTGAAGAAGTTCATGAAGATGACCAAGGATAAGAACAAGTTAACCCATAGTTCCATAGTTAGACTTTACAAGTTGTGTTTCCTTTTTGCATGATGCTTATGTAGTTGGGTGTAAGGAAGTGTAGTTAAACCTTTGTACCTAAAAAAATAGTTTTGAATTAATAAGATGAATCCTTTAAGGGGTGGTGAATAAGTTGTTTTATTTTATGTGGATGTTTTGATTTCGAGGATGAAATCCTTTTAAGGGGTGGTGTGTTGTAACGTACTAGATATCAGACGCTACCCTGGAAGTTTGACATTTTGGACTTAGCCAAACAAGGTTTAGAATAACCCTAATAAAATAATGCATGCATATATCGCCCTAATGTAACCTAATATTCTCACATTAGTCTTAGGCCAATAATGGACACAAAAAATAAGTCGCAAGAAGTAATAATTCATGTTAATAATCCCACATAATTGTTTTGGTGATAATATTAACATAATGGAATAAGCAATAGTAATAATAATATGATAATGTAATAATAATGGCCATAAATATTAACTGTGTCATAACTCATTAAAGGAATCCCAAAAGTGGAATCTAAGTTAAAAAATCATGTTCCTTGGGTCCCAATTGCCTTGGGAATCAAGTTTCACATTATTCACGTAATAATGATTTATTTAATTCATTTAGGAAGGAAAGACCTAAATTTCCCCAAAATATCAAATAAAATAATAAATGACTCCAAAAGAGAGAAAAAATCTTGGATTCATAATCTACATGATAAATATAGTCTTTGAGTGAATTTTCATCCAATTTGGAGAAAGTTTGCTTAAAAGGTGTAATTAGGAGAGAGAAAGTGTGTAGAACCTTCACAATATTAAATAATTGTTCAAACAACCCCAACAGGTGAAATTGATAGAAAATTCGTATCCACATTAAATATGATTTGTGGGTGATGTTTCATCAAATTTGGATGATCCTAATGTCATTAATGAAGGAGGAAAGAGAAAATAAGATTTGATTTATTTAACACATTAAAAGTTCTCAAAAGGAAAATCTAATTGTATATTTGAATTCCTCATATCAAAAATAGGTTGGATGTCAATATTCATCCAATTTGGGATTCATTTTCACCCTCAAATGAAGAGAGAGAAAAATATAAATAATCAAATATGACACTATAGTCCAAATCATAATTGGAATACAAATTAAATGTCACACTTTTATTATCACACGCCCAATCTAGACCATTGGATCCATGATCCAATGGATTTGGGATCGTCTCCTAGCTCGGGTCAGAGTGGGAGTACATGCCGCGATATGGTGATTTTCGAATATGGATATTTCTCTCAATTCTTAGTCTTTTTCGATGATTTCGTCACTGTTGGACTCCAAAAAGAATTTTTCACCTACTGATCCTTTGTTTTTGGGTTTTCATGGAGAGTTTGGGAAAGTCCCAAACCTATCTCTCCAAGCAAGGCTGGTCCCAATCCATCTTGGATTTTCTCTCAACTTTGCCATATAAATACTTGCACCCAGGTCTTCCCTAGATCGTATACAGTGATTGTCTCCATACAATTTCATCAGAGGTCACAAGTTAAGCTTCCGACAAGTAAATTTTGTGTCTTTACTTGCGGTGCCTCCCTCTCTCTCTCTCTCCCCATAGAGCTTCTCTGGTCAAATTAAAGGTATGGTCAAATTGAGTTTGTTATTGGCTTTCCTTCGGTATCTTCAGTTTCAGGTTAGGTCATCTTTTGTAGAATCCCCCAAATCGGCCGAGCTATAGCTTCATGCTACGTAGTGGTGGCACGGGCAGAGGAGGAAGAAACCTCTCTGTTTTTTTACATCTTTGCCCCTCCTCGTTGCTTTTTTGCTTATTTTCTTTCTGATGGGTAAAAGTGTCATTCACTCCTATTTTGCTTTCTTGGTGGACCAGTGCCACGCGGGTTTGACCAAAGACATGGCCATCTGGGATCGGGCCAGGTAGCATGGGCCCGAATACTCTCTCCCTCTCACAAATTTCCTCACTGATGTGGTTTTTCATGATTTTTTGATTGGTCGAACTTTGAAAAATCGTAACTAATTATCTACTTATCCAAAAATTACAAATAAATAGTTGTTGGATTTTAAAAAAAAAGGTTTTCTAATGGTGTTGGTTTTATCACCTAAATTCAATGATTAATAATAAGTAACTTTGATTGATTAATCTAAATAAAGAATAACTTGTATAATTCATAACTAAATATTTATAAGTGAGAAAAATATAATAATATATGTTTTGAACTCAGAATAACATATATCAAAAAGTGGCATGGTTTTCATAACCTAAATCACACAGTAATAAAATGATGATTTTTAGGGTTTATGAAATCATTATAAATCTAACCCTAATTCCACATATATACATCATGGGTTCTTTGGCGGCCTAGGCTTGGACCTAGACTTGGCTTTGGATGGAGTAGACTCTATAGAGAGGTATGTTTTGCATCCCCTATTATTCTATGTTGAGAAATTAACCTATCTTTATCATTCTCTTGGTCCTATGGACATTAGCCTAAATACACAATGTCTTTTCTTTTGAAATCATAGTGATTGTGCACTATCTTATTTTGTTACTAATCTTATTATCATGGATATTCTCTTAGAATCTTTTTCATATGCTTGGTGCATGTTGGACTTATTTGATGTTATGTGATTCTTTTTTCACCATGGTAGTGGATGTATACATATGGCACATTATTTGATGGTATGGATCCTCTAATCCCACCTTATATTTGAAAGATGTTTTCATCATCCTTATTTGTTTATACTTTCTTGTTCTTTTGTTATGCATCATGAGGTGACTACTAGTATAATGATGAATGTGTTTTACATGTGGATGTGAAAATTCCCACATATGTGTGCAGATGTTAAAATTCATGCATACATATATAGAGGGGCAGATGTTAAATTTCCTACTCGAGCAGATGTGTATCATTTCTTTCTCACTCCACATTTGAGTGGATGTGTATCGTTTCCTACTCACCCCACATTTATGGTAGATGTGTATTTCCTACCAACATGATATATTATTCTGGTTTTGTCACCAATGTTACACATGTATGCCTTGTTATTAAAATTTTCTCTGATCTGTCTTATTTATTGATGTTCTTTTCTTTTATGCCTATTTTGGGGAAGAGTTTTTGCTTTGGATGGTGAAGAAGTTCTTGAGGATGACCAAGGGCAAGAACAAGTTAACCCATAGTTCCATAGTTAGACTTTACAAGTTATGTTTCCTTTTTGCATGATGCTTATGTAGTTGGATGTAAGGAAGTGTAGTTAAACCTTTGTGCCTAAAAAAATAGTTTTGACTTAATAAAATGAATCCTTTAAGGGGTGGTGAATAAGTTGTTTTATTTTATGTGAATGTTTTGATTTTGAGGATGAAATTCCTTTAAGGGGGTGTGTGTTGTAACACACTAGATCTCATACCCTACCCTGGAAGTTTGACATTTTGAACTTTGCCAAACTAGGTTTAGCATAACCCTAATAAGATAATGCATGCATATATCACCCTAATGTAACCTAATGTTCTCACATTAGTCTTAGGCCAATAACGGACACTTAAAATATGTTACATGAAGTAATAATTCGTGCTAATAATCCCACATAATTCTTTTAGTGATAATATTAACATAATGGAATTAGCAGTAGTGATAATAATATGATAATGTAATAATAATGGCCATAAATATTAACTATGTCATAACTCATTAAAGGAATCCCAAAAGTGGAATAAAGTTAAAAATCATGTTCCTTGGGTCCCAATTGCCTTGGGAATCAAGTTCCACATTATTCACATAATAATGATTAATTTAATTCATTTAGGAAGAAAAAGATCTAAGTTTCCCAAAAATATCAAATAAAATAATAAATAACTCCAAAATAGGAAAATAATCTTGGATTCATAATCTACATAATAAATATAGCCTTTGGGTGAATTTTCATCTAATTTGGAGAAAGTTTACTTAAAAGGTGTAATTAGGAGAGAGAAAGTGTGTAGAACCTTGAAAATATTAAATAATTGTCCAAACAACCACAACATGTGAAATTGATGGCAAATTCATATCCAACACATCAAATATGACTTGTGGGTGAAGTTTCATCAAATTTGGATAATCCTAATGTCATTACTGAAGGAGGAAAGAGAAAATAAGATTTAACACTTAAAAGTTCTCAAAAGGAAAATCTAATTGCATATTCGGATCCTCATATTAAAAATAGTTTGGGTGTCAAATTTCATCCAATTTTGGGATTCATTTGCACCCTCAAATGAAGAGAGAGATAAAAGATAAATAATAAAATATGACACTATATTCCAAATCATAATTGGAATACAAATTAAATGTCACGCGTTTATTATCACGCACCCGATCTAGACTGTCAGATCCGCGATCTAACGACTTTAGGATTGTCTTCTAGCTCGGGTCGGAGTGGGAGTATAGGCCGTGATCTGGTGATTTTCAGATATGGATATCTCTCCTGATTCTTAGTCTTTTTCGATGATTTCTTCACCGTTGGACTCCAAAAAGAATTATGCACCTATTGATCCTTTGTTTTCGGGTTTTCATGGAGAGTATACATATTTATCTTAATAATGTATATACCTAAAGTGAAGATCTCTATCCCATGCTTCTTCTTTTAGAGTTCCTCTAAGTAAAGAGGGAAATTCCTATCATGGTGAAATTTCCTTCCTTACTCACCCTTCCCTTTGCCTTAAGTACAGAAGAATCAGGTTTCTATCTAGCATTATAACTTTTCTTGGCTTGCCTTTTCCCTTGTACTTCCCTTTTCCTTTGTTGGTAATCATCACGGATTTGAGTTTTCCCTTCTTCATTTGTTCTTTGGCATTTATCAACATGCCAAGCAATTCAGACATCGATTTAGCCAAGTTGTTCATATAATTGTTCGTTATAAATCACCTATATGATTTAGGCAATGATTGTAGAATCATGTTTGTGGCCAACTCTTGGCCTAAAGGAAATCCCAATCTGTCTAGATTTTCTACATTCCCAATTATCATGAGCACATGTGATCCTACTAGATCTCCTTCTTCCATTTTGCACTCAAAGAGCACCTTGGAGACATCATACCTCTTATGCTTTGTTTGATCCTACTACATGTTCTTAATATATGTTACCATCTCAAGAACATATATGTTTTCATGTTGCTTCTACAACTCATAGTTCATGGATCATATCATGAGGTTTTTTTATGTCAATGACATCATTGGAATTCTTATGATAAGCATCCCTTTCATCCCTATACGCAGTGGGAATGGGTTCCTCTGGCACTAATGTATCCATGACATAGAGCTTGTGCTCATAAGTGAGAACAATTCTCAAAGTCATGTACCAATCATGCAAGTTGTTCCCATTTAGTTTGTCCTTCTCAAGGATTGATCGCGATGAAAGGTGTTGTTGTTTGTCATTTGTTTCTACAAAAGGAAATTTGCATATGTCAAACACTTTTGATTTGATTTGATTTGAAAAGATTGATGATATTGATTGGGCCTTTGATTAGTTATACCTCCCTATATTTTTCTTCAAATTAAGTTGTCACTATTTATTTGGGAAGATTATAATGTACAATATTCTAATGGGTCAAGATCCATATTTCATCATATCACGAGTCAGTTTTTGGTGATCACCCACAACTTGATTATTTAGACAGGAAACATTTTCCAATTGCATCTGATGCAACTCTTGATAAATGGTACACACAACTCATTGTCATATTCCACCTCTATGCTTTTAAGATCTTAATATTATTAAGGTCACCTAGTTATACCTGACCCTAAAACCAACACAATAGAATATGTACCCTACTTTAGCATACCCATATATCTATTCTCACACTTCCATTAGATAGACAACACACCACACTTTGGTATGCACACACATAGTCGATCAATATTTTCATGTGTATTGCTTGGGGAAAGCATAAAAGACTTAATATATTGAGGATTTTTATCTATATATAAATATATATGTATCCAATCACCACATACCTATACTATGTATCATATACATACTATATCCACAAACAAAACATGTAATCATAAAGATACGAGTAATGGTTATGGTCGTACTAATGCAATTCTTTGGAGCCACAATGAATAGCTATCCACCTAAGGTCAATTATCTCATGTACCTACATGTATTGGAAAGGACCAGTGCTAGAAATAGGTCATTCATTCGACTAGACTCTTCTAGTTGATCAGTTGGTCCTCCAATTGGTCGGTTAGACTCTTGTTGTCGGTCGACTAGAACCCTGCTCAATCGGTTGGCTAGACATTTTGGAAAATCTGAGCGACAGATAAGGTAGTGCAAACAAAAAGAATTTAATGTCTGATTCCCAAACCAGAGAGATTGTATCAACAAGGATGTATCTAGGAAGGAGAGTAGGAAGAGATATACATGGTCCTAAAGTAAGTTCAGTGACAACCCTAGTTGTGTGGTGCTTCTTTTACATGTTGCACATGGACAACTGTCGGGGTGGAACCACCATGGACAATGGTGGTTGTAGTACTCCTAGAGGGTGGAAACGGTATCCTCACCTCTATCATAGTCCACGTCGACCCCCGAGAACTCTATGTTGTGATGATAGAGCCAACGAAAAGTAGTTGTCCCTTCAAACATCAACCTACTAGGGTTGATTCTTTACCACGGTTGTATTTCCCTTGTTGTCCCTTCCTTTCCTGGGTAGGACTTTCTCAGGCTCTCTGGTTACCACAACTAGATAGGACAACAATTGTCAGAGCTTATTGTTGTGTCTTTGAAAGCCTAGACTGCCCCCCTTTGTATAGGATGGCTAGGGTCAGGGTTTCTAGTTCATATGGGAGTCAAAGAAACAAAATTTTATGAATTTTCTCAAAGCTACAAATGGTGAACTGGTCAGTTCACTATTGAATCGTTGGGTTCATAGTTGAATTGGTTGGTTCAACCCGTGAACTAATTGGTGCACTTACTTTCCTTTTTCAAATCACATTGGCATTCAATATTCGATTAGTGCACAATATGACGTCAACATCAATCCTTGATCCAATTGTATTGATCATTGAATTGGGTGGTACACATGTTGAATCGATCATTTCAGACCTTAAACCAATTAGACCAAAAATTGAACCGATAGGTTCATGCCCCAATTAAGGCATTGTACAACCTATGTAGTTTAAATTGACCTGACACTTGAATCGATCGACTCAACACTTGATTTGATCGGTTCATAGTCCCGTCATCCACAATCATTGTTGTTTAAATTGAATACCTAAACACTTTAGTAATCAACTCAAACATCATTCATGAATAAACTCCTATTCCAGGTACATCCTATGTGTATGACCCTATAGATCCTAAGTTATGTTGGCAGTGAATGTCCATAACCAAATTTATGACATCACAAGAAATGAGTGATATCTAGAAACAAATCATTGTTGGCCATGTAATTGGATAGTTGGAGAACAACTTCAATCTACAATCTATGATTAGTGTTATAGTGATCGTATAGTTTCTTTATCTCTGATATCTGAATTGAAATTGAGACATAGAATCATCATCCTCCTCAATGTTCAATCCATGTTCCTTGAACTAGAGTAGACCGTTTAAGATACATGTGAGTTTACATATCACATATTGAATCACATGAGTATGTCCATGCATTTCTCTATCTCTCTTATCAAGTGGACTGGATATCAATCTCCTATAAGAGGGACAAATCCCATGTACATCGCTCACACTCAATCCCCATGTGTCATAATGCACCTGACCACCACCTTTATGGTAACCCTTATTCAGGGTCACGTTGGATGGTGTCAATATACATCGAACGACATGTGATGAGTGTAGTGACTTCAGGTATAAGAACCACACACCACTATCACCATGAGAGTTGTTATAAATACCATTCTATGGTTTCCATGTATCACTCTCAAGGTGGTTCTGTTGATACATTATTCTCTAAGTCTAACATGTACTTGTGTGTTTGACTTGATATCACATACCATGACTACTGAGACTCAGTCATTAGTCAGCACACACTCTAGTCTTATGTATTACTATTTTCAATTTTTCTTCCATAGTAATATATGACTAAGGACATAACAAGAATGTATCTACTCTTATCATACATATGATCCCATTGTTCAAGTAATCAACCGGAAGACATATGTCATCGTGTCGCATCATTCTCTAGACATCTATTATATATGTGTGGGCTCCGATCTCCAAAACCACGATATAAACACAATTTAAACTTAGCGGAAGCATTCGATTAGTTGCGGAATATGAAAAATTACTGGAAATTAAAATTTTTGAAACAAGATCTGGAAATTATAAAATTCCTTTTTATAAGAAACCAAGTAAATAGTTTACATCTCTGTTAAACCACTTCTTGAGTAGTTATGTACAACATGATTCAAAATTCTCAGGAGCCAACACCAAAAACTCAAAACACTGATTCCTAGGACCTGAGAGTACAGAGACGGCATAGGACCATTTAACTACATAACTCAGCAGCCAGTATCTCCACCTGAGATTCACTGCTGCCCTTGGTACTGTTGTTGTCATTGTTGCTCATCCTTAAACGGTCTCCTTCGTCTTTAACGACCACCTAAAAAGAGTTGAAATCTACGGAGTGAGACAATGTACAAATTGTCCCAGCGAGAGTTATAACTCTCAACTAGAAGCTTTATTATAACATTAATGAATATCATAGACAAGATAACATAAATCGTACAACAACAGGTTTAATAACAAGAGAAGCAACTTCTATCTGAGTAGTCATGTCTTTAAAGCATATAAAGGACATGTATACAAAATATCTGAACAGATCATTAATGTAAACAATGTAACACCAAACATTGTTCCTCGTAGTAACCTAAGCAGATATACTACGCGGTTGATTATGTTTTACAAACATTATTATGCCCTGTGGAGATGAGGTATACCGCTCATACTCCAACCGATCACTAGTAAGTTGCATCGGTATCATACATAGGTCATCAAAAGAGTCGAATTATTATGACCTCATCTTCCTCAGTCAGTTAGAGGATTGTTTGCAGGACATCTTGTGTCTCTGCTGTTATAGCTTACCAGGGTAATTTGGTCCTTCGCTATTTTAGAGTTACAGTGGCGTTCTGTACTCTCTTCGTCACCGGAAGATTTCTTGTTTATCTCTCATCGATGCGGTGTTTGTGTCTTCTTTGGGAGATTTGTGGTACATCTCACCATTTGGTTTTGTAGTGAAGGATTGACGGTATCAATTCCTACACTAGGATGTAAGGATTTACGCATCCATCTCCCCCACATACTCAAAAGTATGTGATCCAGGAGTTCCCTTAGGAAAACCTATTTCACCATCATTTGGTCTCTGACAATGATGGATCTATGATCAGGGCTCTACATGGAATGATTATACTTGATTAGTTAGGTACATTTCAGTATTCTTTTGACATCATACATGTTCTCAAACATTAATCATTAGCATGGTAGCTATGAAGATAGAATACTAAATGTAACAAGTCTAACTCACATCAATTATCATTTCTCAATCATTTCATCACAAGTCATCTGTTAAGCATGACTTTGATGATATTATAGCTTTCACAGCCCATCAGTCTCATAGGATGCCACTCAACAAGGCATCAGAATATTTCACTTACTCATAAAGCTAAAGCATGCTTTCAATGAATATAGTTTCATAATCCATACCTGGATATGATCATCATCTCATGACAACCTGCATGGTTAATTCAACTGATAACAGTAAACAATTCATTCTAGAAGTTACACTTTCAAACTCTTAGAAGAGTCAAGTTCCCCAATATTCATCAATTAGGGTTATTCATTTCATTTACTTATGATTAGGAATATTGATTCCTCATCTCATACTTTAATCATGAGGATTCATGCTTAAAAGAATAACTGGAAATAGGGTTTCACCCTATACAAATTAAGGTTATTGAAATCTCTTTATCCTATAAGACATCATATTTGGTAACTTGTTCTCAAAGTTTCATACCTAAAGGCATGACACAGGACTAAGGTTAACATACCCCATCCTTCATTGTTAATATTTCCTTTTTAGATTATTAGTCCAATTCTAGTATGCAACTCTGCCATCCTTAGAAGCATACCAGGGTATGGTGAGTATTTGCCTTAAATACAACATTTATTGAACATCATAATTATTATCAATTCAAGGTATGAATTCACTTCTCAATCTTATCATGGTGTGAACACATCATACTCATTGATTTGACTATACTTTATTTAAAGGCATTACCTTATAAACATCTCCAGGAATTCATAATTGCTAGGCCATATACTAGGCTCACTATTCATCCCACTAGGATTTCCATATTTTCATTTCTAATTTAGGGATTCTAATCCATATTACATCTCCTCTGGATTAGATTTATTAAACTTCTTATCTCACATGGCATAAAGATTCCTCATATAACAACTTGTATTTTAGGGTTTCATACTCAAAGGCATAACCCTGAATTACTACATTTATCATATCACCATAAATTAGGGTTTACTATTCTCATTATATGTTATCACCCTAGAATTAGGGTTTACTATTCACATTACATGTCATCACCCTTGAATTAGGGTTTACTATTCACATTATGGTGAGTTGAACTCATAACATTGTCATGTATGAGGAACATCATCATTGATGCTCTCAGATTAGTTTAAGATTCATCATTTATCATAATTAGGGTTCCATGATCTCACATAGGTGGATCATACCCTAATCATGCACATTCATGTGTATTGAAGGTACTTTACTTGAATTTTCATCATAAAAGGGTACTTTCTCTTTCTTAAGATACTTTCTCTCTCCTCATACTTGTAGATGGTGATAACACCAATCTAGATCAGGTTGGGTTAAGTCCACTTTGATTAACATAGACCAAATCACCACTATTGAGTGATTAGGGTTTGATTAGATCAAAGTTTTACTCAATTGAACCTTTCAAGGGTATTATGGTAAATTACACATTGATCATCATCATGGTTTAATTTACTAACCATTTGACCCTTAATGTCTCTTGGTATTATTATGGTTTAGGTTGAACAACTATTAAACCATTTAAGCCTTCAAGGCATTAGGCAGACTTAACTTCAAAAGTCTCCAATAGGTTTCACACCTTCAACCTTCATACGATCTTGAGGTCATATGCCCTCATTCGATCTTGAGATCGAATGCCCTCATACGGTCTTGAGGTCAAATGCCCTCATACGGTTTGAGGTCGAATGCCCTCATACGGTTTGAGGTCGAATGCCCTCATACGGTTTGAGATCGAATGCCCTCATACGGTTTGAGGTCGAATGACCTCATACGGTTTGAGATCGAATGCCCTCATTCTGTTTGAGATCAAATGCCCTCATACGGTTTGAGGTCGAATGACCTCATACGGTTTGAGATCGAATCCCCTCATTCGGTTTGAGATCGAATGCCCTCATACGGTTTGAGGTCGAATGACCTCATACGGTTTGAGATCGAATGCCCTCATACGGTCTTGAGGTCGAATGACCTTATTCGGTTTGAGATCGAATGCCCTCAAAAGCTCAAGATCGTATGGACCTCCAAAGTGGTTCAAAGGGTAACTCGATTAGGGTTTCCTATGTTGAAGCCTTCAATTGGTCTCAAGCTTGCTAACCACTTACCAATTGAGACAATTAGGGTTAGTCTTAACAAATTGGTTACTCAATTGACCCTCAATTGATATCCAATTAAGGTTGGAGTTGGTTCAATTAAGGTCTATAAACGTTCAACCATCAACACTCAACAATGTGGATCAAATCGAAGTTGAACCCATCAATTGACCTCCAATTGGTCTCAAACTTGGCCCAAACGGTCTTGGGATCGTTTGGATATCCTCCAAATGGTCTTGAGACCGTTTGCCCAAGAATTCATCAAAATCTAGATTGATTTGATAGGGGTTGAACCTTAATTGAGTCACAAATCAGCAATTTGATTATTTCAATAACCCATTGTAATTGGGCCCTTAATTGATCAAATTACCTTAACCCTAGACCTCCAAACGGTCTTGGGTTGTCACCAAACGGTCTTGAGACCATTTGCCCATCCATCCTTTGGACTCTAGTGAAAATTCATCAAGGTTTGATTTATTGAGTTGATCATTACATCAATACTTAATTGCAATGTAATTTGGTATCTTTGTACCTTCAATTGGTCAACTATACTTGACCCCAGACCTCCATACGGTCTTGGGTGATCCCCAAACGGTCTTGAGACCGTTTGGATGATTCCCCAAACGGTCTTGAGACCGTTTGGGCTAATCAACCCAAAATCTCAAATTAGCTCATTGTGATTTCAGCACTGATTTCAATTAGGGTTTGCCCTAGTAATCAACCTTCAACTCTTAACTCGTTTGGAATTAGTCCATCAAATTTGGTGAGTCATTAATTAACATCATTATGAACAGTAATCTCATATGATCAATGCTTAGTCAACCATCTTATATGGTCTTGAGACCGTTTTCCCAAAAAGGGCAAATTAAGCAGATTGAAAATCAGAACTAAATTCAATTGGATTTGCTAATTGATTTGCTTATATCTCACGATCCCTTTGGAGTTAACCTCTCAAATTTTGTGGGTGATTAACCTACATAATTTTAAACAGGATTCCCATACGGTCCACGCTTGGTCAACGCGGCCATACGGTCTTGAGACCGTATGCCTTCATACGACCTTGAAACCGTTTTCCCACCAAATGGTTTTGTAAACCGTATGGGCAATTGGTTGAGGTCATATGGTAAAGTGGAAAACTGTGGATAAGCATAGTAAATAACGCCCTCATCTTATAGCTCAAGAACAGAAACAGTTCCTCACGGATTTGCTTGCAAAGAAGCAAGGGAAGATAGGGAAGAAGAAGAACTAGCAACTAAAAGCATAGAAAAGATGTATATAACAAAGCATAGGTTTAGAGTTATAAAACCCGCCTAAAGGTTGTTCCTTGAGATCCAAGCTTCCAAGCTCCAAGATTTAATGGCGTCTTTGAGCTCCACAGGTCGGTCAAGGTGAATTCTCCAAGGAAAAGTTGGAAAGGAATGGCTAGAAAGATAGAGCTAGGTGAGCTAGCCATGAATTCAACCTTGAAAACGAGTTTCCTCCATGAATTCAAGCAAAAGGGATGATCCAAACTTACCTAGGACCCTTGGTCGTCCTTCTCTGCTCCAGAGCTTAGCCTTGGTCGGTTTTGAGCAAGGGGAAAAGAAATGAAAGGAAGAGGATCGTTCCCTTGCTAAGTGAGAAAAGTAGTATATATACTTAAGTGAAATTTCAACATAAGAACATATGTTTTCCTCATTTCTCATCTAAGTCCTTCCTTTCTTCCTTGCACGTCCCCACATCTTATTTCTAAGGACAAACTCCTTATAAGGTCAAGAATTGAAGGCAAAAAGGATCAACCCATCACTAAAGTATACACATAAAAGGGCTATTATACATACACCTTGATTATTCAATCACAAAGGTGTTCTTTATTATATGATTATTCACATGAAGTGACCTTTTCATCATTTCTCTTCTAAATGATGCCAAGAGTCATAAAAGATATTTTAGATGATGTATTTTACAAGTTGCACCCCTCAAATTGGGTAAATTGCATTTTACACTAATTTAGGGTTTTCAAGTACAGGGGTTGCTCCCACAGCTGCACCTTGGTGCTCAAGCTTGGGAAATCCCTAAAACCTCATCATATTCATTCTTATGTTGTCTCAACATTGAAGGAACATATAAACATGTGAATTTTGCAAGTTAACTCCTCTGATTGGGCAAATTGCACATAGGTCCCTATTTTGCAAACAATACTTCAACATTGATTTATAAGGGACAAAAATGGAAACATATGTTCCATAAAAGCTTTAATTATATACTAAAGGATAATTACAACCATCTAATTTCATAATTAGGTAAAACACCTAGGGTTAGCTCATAACCCAGGTCAGGGGTGTTACAATATGTGTCATCATCTCATGATTGGGACAAACATAATAGACAAAATTACCTTTATCATTATTAAATCAAGAATGTAATGCCCCATTACAATCATCATATGATTGGCTCTCTGGGTATACATACCAACATGACACCTCTAGTCGGTTGGTCGACTCATCTTCCAGTCCATTAACTAGCCTAATCAGATGCACTCCTTCACCAAGATCTCTTAATTAATGCTACTACTATCTACTATTACATGATGTAATCTGAATGCCTTGAGTTACATTCTAGGGGAGGAAGGAGGTTAAGAATTATTTACATTTGGAGATAAAGGAAGAGGCTTGATATGCAAATTGAAGAAGGGACTAAGCCATTCACACACACAGGTATCCAAGGGGTTTTTGGCCATAAACATGCATACATCCACCATCAAAAAATTTAGGGAAACTCTTATGATTAGTATATATATCATATCTACAGAGGATCTCTGGATTGTATGTGGTATTTAATCAGATATGCACATTAAAAATATAATTGTTCACGTCATATGCAACAAAATAAATGATAGAACAAAAACCAATCTTATTAGTTAATACACTGTCAATTGATGTGGCTTTGATACTACTATTGGGACATATATAGAGAGAGAGAGGAATGCAATAGAAGAAAAAAAATTCCATATTCCCTAACTAGAAGATTAAGCCAACAATGATGTATGGGAAAGAGGGTGCAAGATATACCTTGTCATGAAGAAAGTATAACAACTATCCTTGCACATGAATATGCTTCTTTCTTGAGCACCACATAAATAGCAGTTGAAAACATCCTACTAGCATAGCAACATAGCTTATGTGCCTCTACATAGTCCATGTAGACCACCAAGAACTCCATGTCATGCTTCTTGATCTAGTGGGAAGGAGTAGTCCCTTTTTTTGTCAACGTACTAGGGTCAACTTTCTTCTCCCTTATTGCATCTCCCTTTCATGAGTAAGATGCTAAACTCTCACATTACTACAACATGAATGAGAAGTGTTCTGAGAGCCTTGGGAATCCTCCTTTATATAGGAGTGGTAGTGCTAGGGTTTTCAAAACCCCTGAAAGATGAAGGGTCAAGTTTCTTGGTTGGGCGTTGCCTGTATAGCTAGTTAGGCTTGTCAATGAGTAAGGGTTAACCCATTTACAATTTACCCATACCCTGCATGGGAAGGCTAAGGGTAAAGGATTTTCTTACCATTTACCCATCTCCATGCTACCCTCTAACTCGCTACCTTAGTGGGTACGGGTAATATTAATCCATTACTCATACCCACTACCCATTGCTACTCATATAAAATGTATTAAATATATAGTCATTGTGATGTTTAAGTCTATGCATTATTTAATATTATGTGGTCATCATTTAATGCAATACATGATACTCTTATCTATCTCTTATGTAGCTAACTTGGTTATGTATACAACACCATTTCAGAGATGTAAGACATTTGTGAAACAATGAGATTTTATAGTTTATGCACTATTTTATAGTTTTTTATGTGGTGATTGATCGAGTATATTAAAAAGTCTTAGGTTGTAAGACACACATGTACATAATATATATTTTCATTATTAATGTTACAAATGATACATATTTTTGGTGGTGTTATCTACTTCAGTTGTACTTAATTATTATTATTATAACAGCATTTTGGAGGGTGTAAGATATGCATGTTTACAACAGTAACTTTTGTGTTCCACTATCATTTTATATCTAGTGTAGCATATTTTTCTATTATGGGCAGTTTATATGGTCATAAATCAATATTAGTAGTACTACTTTTTGTATATGCAACAATCATTGACTTGGCAATAGAGTCATGTTGAATAGTTAATAGACATTATGGAGCATCTTGATAGTTCAATGAAACAGATAAATATATTAGGCAGACCATTATTGGATATACAACACAAGCTTTTTGAAGACATAGAAATCCCCTGTGTCACCCTTACCCTCTTTGTATACCATGTGGGTAAGAGTGTAAGGGTAAGGGGAGAGTAAACATATTGGTGGAATGGGGAATTACCCATGCTCTTACCCACCACACTTGGTGGGTAAGGATAAGTCTAAGCGCTTACCCTCCCTTGATAGCCCTAAAACTAGTCAGTTGATTGGACTATCTAGTTTGTGGCATGTTGATTGTGCACAACCAGTCAGTCGATTGGGTTATGGTCAGTGGTGCAATAACATTGACTTTAATTCAATTATTATTGGGTGTAACCACAACTATCGTTAATCATTTGACCCAGTCCAATTGATTGATTTGAAGCAATTAGTCGAGTGGATTCCCCAGTAGGTTGATTGACCCTTCCAGTCATTTGTTGTATGGTACTTTCCCGTTGTTCGACTGAACTCTTCAGTCATTAGATCCTATTAGCTACATATGATATTGTCTGGTCGGTCGTATGGACTCTCTAGTTAGTCGACTAGATTCCCAGCCGGTCTAATGAACTTCTAGTATTCTTTAGTCTGATTACCTATATACTTTGGCAACCAAAATAAATTGTGTCCATGATTAAACTCCTTTTCCTAATGCATCCTTTGTGTGTGACCCTATATTCTCTATACTATGTTGGCAATGATGTCTATAATCATATCGTAACTTCAAAGGCAATGAGCAACATCTAGCATCACATCATTGCTACCCAGGTAATTGGATAAGTTGGAGGACATATTCAACCTAAACTTGTGATCAGTGTTACAGGTGTTACAATGTTCATATAGTTCCTTTGTCACATATATCCAAATTGAACATGAAGCATATAATCTTCATTCTTTCGATATTCAATCTATGCTTCTTGAACTAGAGTAGACTATTTTGGATGCACGTAAGCACAATATCATATATTGACTCACATGAGCATGTCTATGCATTTCTCTATCTCATTTATCAAGTGGCTAGGATATCACTCCAAAAGGAGGGACAAATCCCATCTACATCATACACAACAATATCCATGTGTCACAATGTACCCGAGCACTGCCTATATGAAAACCTTATTCAAGGTCACATTGAATGGTGTTAAAGTCCATCGAGCGTGATGTGATCATTATAGTACTTTGAGTGTGAGAATCACAATCACCACTTCCACATTGAGAGATGATTCAGACTACCATCCAATGGTTTCCATGTATCACTCTCAAGGTGTGTCTGTCTGGTACACTTGTTCTCTAAAAAGTACCTATGTTTAACTTGATATCCAATATCATGACTAATTGGATTTGGTTATTAGTCAAAACACATTCTAGTATTATGTATAATTGTTGTCTATATATCTTCCATATTAACATTCAATTAGGGACATAATAAGAATGCATATACTCTTATCATACATATGATCTCATGTTCAGGTCATCAACCCAAACCATATGTCATAAGGTATCATCATTCTTTAGACATCTATCATGTTATATCATCATCCTCATAATTGTACAAACATAATAGACAAAATTTCCTTTATTGTTAATTAAATCAAGTACATAGTTGAAAGACCCTTGACGTGATTATGGATTAACATGTTTTATTAACTTAATTGGGTGCTTAATTCCTTAATTAACCCTAAATTATGTTTTGAAATTAGTTGATGAAGCTATGTTTCAAGTTTGGCCCAAATGAGAATTTTTTTGCTTAAGTTTTGCAAATTATGTGCTTATATGGACTTCAATGCAATTTTCCCATATCTAGTTTTTTGTGTAATTTTCACACACGTATGATATGTCTGATAAGTATTCTTGACATAATTTATATATTTGCACCTTTGAACACCTATATGCCCCATATGGTGTGTGGTGTTTCATACTTAAGGTTGAGGACCTAGGGCTTCTCACCTAAGTACCTAAATTGATGGTTTATATAAGGCGTCTGATGTTTTCACCTTGAGAGTGAAGGATCCCATGGTTTTCCCTTGTAATATGGGATTTGATGGTTTTCTCTAGAGGCTCAAAAAATGACAGTTTTCCATGTAGTATCCACCAGTCGATGGTGGATCAGGGTTTACATATATGACTAAGTGTGGGCATGATCTAATGTCTTCTTTGATGGTGCAACTTGATGGTTCACCTAGGTTGCCAACCAATGGCTATCCTAGGGTTAAAACTAATGTTTCTACTAGGATGACAAACAATGATATATCTATTTTGCATGGATGGGAGTTTTCGACCCTTCTGACACATGGCAAGCCTATGTTCCATTCTGCCTCTCTTATATAAAGCATATGTACCCCTTTCCTTCTTTCTAAATGAACCCTTTGCACCCCCTCACTGTGAGAACCCATTACACTAAATGAGATTACTCAAAACATAAAACATAATCAATCACCAATTAACCACATACCCAAAAATATGGGTAAATTAAAACCAATTTCAGCGTCAACACCTGCTCAGAAACATTTGCATAAGAGCCCAACATCTTTCTTTTATCCATACTATGACAAGAATTTGATACAAATTGTTCTATCGTCTTATCCACCACATATATACACAGGAGAACAATATTTTTATATGCCACACAAACAAGGATTAATATGCTAACAAAAGTATGACTCATTTGAAACACCACATACAAACTTTTCCTTCCCGGACCTGAGAGTACAGGGATGACTCTAGGACACACTAGACATCTAATCAACTTTCTCATAGATTCAACACTATAACTCATATTTTCTACCACATGTTTGTTTTCGTCACTTCCGATTACCTAAAAAAATGTGGCGAACCACAAGGGTGAGACCCATGTCCCAGCAAGAGATATAACCTCCAACTTATTGATTACAACATTTTTAACTAATTAAACAGTTAATTAGTTTAATCAAATATAACAAATAAGATCAGTAGTACTGATGATTAACAAAAACATAAAGGAGCAGATAATAACTATCATCATTAGCCAGACTATCATCCTTTATCTTGTTGATAATATAAGCAATTTAGTAGCGTATGCATATCTAGCATCATGAGCAAGTCTAGTAACATAGCATAGCTAACAACATGAGCATGTCTAATTGGTTGAACATATCAACATCATAAAAAGAGCTAACAACATAAGCACAACTATCTAAATAAGCATGATTAGCAGTATATGCATCTCTACTTAAAAAAGCATGGCTAGCATGCTAAACATAACTAACAACATGAGATAGCTAGCATCATGATTATAATCAGCAGTAACGGTATAGTTATCAACATAATCATGGCTATTATATGTATGCATATACAATCTTAAGCATATCTACAACATAAGTATATCTATTATCTCTTAATTGCACTAAGCATCATCTTTATGTAAAGATAACAAACAACAGTTATCATCCAATGTGAAACGTCGTGTATAACCTTAAACAAATATGCTACATGATTGTATTACATCTTTTATTATGCCATGAGGAATTTGAATCGTACCATTCAAACTCCAATCGACCCCTGCAAAGGGCTATTCAGTTCTATGTAAGATCTAGGAGTGTTGGTATCCTAAGATCTCTTCCCCTCGATCAGTATGAGTAAAAAGATAGTGACATGTCAGTCAAAGCTTCCACCATAGCGACATATAGTCAATCTGATAACCACTAGTCCGCCCTTGGTACAGGCTACGACACTAGAAACCAGGGTATAAAAAACATCTAATCTGAGGTATAACCACAGTTATCCTCAATCACATCATTTTATAATCACCGAGATACGACCGTAGCCATTCTCAATCACATCAGATGTATGAGGCATGACCATAGCCAACCTCCACAATATGTATTGTGGATGACAAGGATATATCCTCAACCTACCACCCCCCACATACTCAACAGTATGCGCTCCAAGTTTCCCTTAGGAATAGTCGTTTCACCATCCAGCAAGTTTCGACACTAAAGATGGCTCTACGGCATAGGGCACTACATGATTAGAGTTGTAATTGATTAGTTATGCCAATTGGGTGAATTAAGGCTGCATCAAACAAGTGGACATACAAACCCTAATTCACTTCTAGCACGCATATAAATATCACAACTTTTAAAAGATAGAAAATGTGTGAAACATACTTTTTCATCTCATCATCACATGATACTATTCACTTGCCATTCATGAGACCATACTAGTCATCATACTATCACAAGATATAAATCCTTTTCACAATATCACATGGTATCAACCCTTATCAACATAAGAGGATTACACCTCATTCAGGGCTCAACCATGCCCAAAGATCATTAAGACCATCATTTTTTTTGTGACCGAGAGAACCCACCCCGGGCGAGCCCGACATGGTAAACTCTCAAGGCATGAAAGGGTGTGGTCCGGTCACCCCCCTCCCGCGCCTAATCAGTGTGGATTGCCATTCGCAAAGTGCCTTTGTTGAGGTTTGAACTCAGGTCCTTCATTGGGACTTATCGAGCTCTTACCACCCGGGCTACTATGGTCGGACCATTAAGACCATCATTGTTACAACCTCAATTTTGCATATGTTTTCATAATTGAAATATAATGATTTTGTGAATTTGGGCTTAATTAAAAAGGTTGTATGCCTTGCTTCAAAGGATGGGTTTATTTGCAAATATTCCTTTGGGTAGGAATTTTGTGATTCCTATTATTATATTAATCCAACAATGGATATAAAAGAGAAGAAAAGAAGAAAAGTCCAAATATTAGAAAAAGATACAAGATAATGAATATTAAGCAAAGTATTTATAAGAAATACTTAGAAATATCTAGAAAGTGGCATTAATGGCCACATTTGAGTAAAATTCGTGTACATATGATTTCTAACAAAAGAAATATCAAAAGAGGAAAACGAAAAAGAAAGATAAAGAGAAATCCTTAAAAAGAATAAATACATAAGTAAGATAATGAGAAAATAAAGAATGTAGATGCATCTAGAAGGATAATAAGTATCCTTCAAAAAGGATTTCGAAATATTAGGATTCCTTAGGTTCCAAGGATGTCCAAATTACAAAGATAATAGAATAAGAAAGAGAAAATATGAATAAACTAAGCTTTAATGTATTATAGCTTGCATTTGAAGAAAACACCTCTTTCCTTTCGAGTTTAGGACTCAAACATGGGATATGAGTAGATTATACTAATTTAAGACTTTCCCTAAAGTTTGGGATTAAAAGGAGGGAGGGAGTCATCAGTGGCGCCTCCAATACTGTTGGCTGGTAGTGGCGCCTGCAACGGCAAGCAGGGAGGGCCTGGTAGTGGCGCCTCCAATACTGTTGGATGGGTGTCACAGATGGGCAACCTAGAAGTACCTCCACGGTAATGAGGGAGGGAGTCATTAGTGGTTGGAAGCCCTGAACACCAAGAGGATGGCGTCGGCGGTCGGCGTGGGTGGGCGCTAAGAAAAGAATCGTGACGGGTAAATAGGGTCTCACGGACTCGTGAAGGAGATGGTCTGGTCCAGCGCCAACCAAAAAACAAACCAAATCTAATTAATCAGTTGATAGCTAGTCTAGAAGAAAACCACATGTTGAACCGCGCCCCCCTTATCTAGCCGGGTGAGGAGATGGTTGTAGGCGGACCAATGAGAAGCCGCCACATCATCCCACTTTGAAGGTATAATGAGTATTTTGATTAAATCATAGAAATAGTTAGGAACATTGGAATATAGCAAAATTATATATTGTTTTAATCGGAAAAATGATAGGAATCCAAATAAAATATGATTAAGATCTAACTATGCTTCCTATTCCAAAAGTGTATGCCATACATATTTTAATGTGATTAATAGAAAGGAAAACCTAAATTCCTATAATATGATGCTTAAATGAGTAGGTCTGTCTAGGTTGAGTTAATACTTTATCTTATCATGCATAATGAGGAATCCATTAAAAATAGATTTAGATCCTAATTCTGCTTTCAATTCAAAAAGTATGTAAAGATGCTAGCTTTAATGGTTTAATTCATGAGAAACCCTAATGAGTAATGATTAATGTATTAGGAAGGGCTATTTGAATGTTTAAAGTTGATATTAACCTGTTGATTACAAAAGGACGCATTAGATATAAAAGGATGAACTTTATGTGTAATTTGATTAGTTTAGGGTTCCATGTGCATAAATGGGCTTTAATGGGCCTTGAAACCCTAATTATGATTCTTAATGGCTTTAATTGATCAAATTCATGTATAAAGTTGAGATATGATGGTTCTAAACTATTTTGAGTATAAAAGTTCCTAATTGTGGATAAATACCCTTAATTTGGTAATTAGGGTTTTCTAATGGATAAATGTGGAATTAATGATAAATAGAGTTCATATGTGAATTAGACCATAATGAAATATAAGTTTTCAATTCAAAAGAAACCAAAGATGATAATTGTGCTTATGATGTTAAAATTAGGGTTTGTGAACTAAAAAGGGCATTAAAAGTGATAAAAGCATAATGAAGGCTAAAACCCTAATAAAACCCAAAAGTGGGCCTAGAAAGCCGAAGGTGGAATACAAGTCTATCTTGAGAATGTTTTGTATAAACTATAACACTTGGATGTTATGCATTAATTTCAAGATATTGTTGATTGCTTGTTTGATTATTCTTGAATATTATTGCTTGGACATCAAGTTGCTCTAGATCAGGTATGTGGTTAATTATGGTTAATTGCATTAGTTTCCTGAAGAGTTTCCCAGATGATTCATCGCATTAAATGCAACTTATCAGTTTAGATGTTCATACTTGCAAATCATAAAGTCACTATGATTATCACAATAATAATAGGAGTGTGTATTCTCGCAACTACATTCCACCATGATGGATGATGCCAAAAGGTTAAGCCCAGGAGGGAAGACCAATGGGCACCATGAGTGGTGACCCCCAGACACCAAGCTCAGGATTGAGAAGGTGGTCTTTATAGAATGACTAATGGGTACTATGAAGGGTGACCCCAGACACCAAGCTTGAGATTGAGAAGGTGGCCTTAAGTCATTGGCAAAAGAGAAACCCTAAGGTGGGTATGCCAGGGTTAGGGCTTAGGCGGTGGAGAATGTCACATTGAAAACGTAAATTGGCTTGTTAATTAACTTGATTGTGATATATAGATTTCTAGCCATATTTGTGAAATTTTTGTTGTCCCCACATACCAGCATATTCCTATATGTTGATCGACGTTTTGTTTGTCGGCATTTTAGGTACAACAACTGAAAAGAACAAACAGTAAAGTGACACATTATGGAAATAAGAAATGAAGTGCATGGAGGATTACATAGAATATATCCAAGCTGTGGATAGAAGTAGATTACCAAAGTTTTTAAAAGGTATGTAAAGTTTTATTTTATACCATATTTCAGTTTAGTTTGGTAGAATTTTATAATTATTACTGATTATTTGTCAAACCTTTGATCCTGTTAATTGGGATAACGGCTCTGACCTTCGGGTCTCCCTTAATTGGGGGTTACTGGGAGGCGGGATCGTTACATTTGGTATCAGAGCATAGGTTCCTCATTTAATATGTAATAATTATTAAATTTTACAAACTCTGTAGAACCCAAGGGAGTTATTAGAGGATTTTTCGAAAGACAGAGGTGTCTAGAAAAGGATCACGTCCGGGGGTTGGCAAGAATTTCCTCCGCACTGCTAGTCGGAATATGAGGACTCCCGGATTAGTGTGATTGTCTGGCCAATGTCTTAGGATTTGACTCGAAGTAAGATACCTTTAGGACTCTATCATATTGTTCATCCCTTCTCAACTCAAATGCTATTAAGAATTTTAAGGATTAGGGTTTTCTCTCTCTTCCTCACCCTCTTGAGTTATGGGTAAAGTTGATAAGGTTTAAGGAACCCTCCACCAAATTAAGAAAAGCATGTAAATAAGATGTCATGGACATAATCTTAATAGTTTAAGCGTAAACTAAAGAATAGACACATGCTTAGGTCGTATGACATATGTTGTCATGCCCTCAGGAGAGACCTGAGGCTAGACCTCCTTGTCAGGAGGATGAGTGGAGAAAGTTAGTCTTAGAGGTAAAGACCTCCATTATAGGTAGAGACCTGGCACATCCTTTGAGGATGATGCTAACCCTAACCCTAAGAGGAGGTTAGAGAGAGATGACACAATGAGTTAGATGTCATGGTAGACCATGTGTGTGAGTGGACATGTTTTTAATTTGGATACCCATGACGATATGAGTCATGTGAGGTTGGATGACCCAGTACCTTGGCGATCCAACCCTGTGAAGGGTCGTGTGCGTTAGGATGAAGGATAACTCCTTCATTGATGAGGTTAGAGAAGAACCTATAGAAACCCTATGGGCTTATATGAGCATGGCTTAGTATGCACCCAGAGTACGTTATTAGTACTGGCGGTAGGTTAAAAACCAAGGCCAGAAGGGCATGATGGATATCTTATGAGATAAGCATAAAGGGCTATGGATAATCTTGAGCGAAAATAAGTTTGAACATAGGTTTCACCCCACGTAGGTGTACGCTTGTGAGCTTGATCCACCTGAGAGAGAGGACCTTCGGTAGTAAGGTTGTTGTAGGGTTATGTTCTAGAGAGAGAGAGCAGGGCCCGAGCTAGAAGGTTGGAAATTTAGACTCCGGGTTAGGAGAAACCCTAAGAAGTTGAGGATGATGTGACCTAAGTGGATGGTTGTGGTTTCCTCGTGCATGATCCATGGAGGCTATGGTATCTTGGTTGCCTTTAGAAGAACCAAACCATAGAGAGAGGATGAGATTGCTGGTACCTATGTGCCTATGGTAAAGGTGTTTACCTTTTAGGGTTAGGAAGAAGAGTTCCTTAATTAGACCCTGAAGAGGTTTAGTAACAAGTTGTGAGGCCTTATACCTAGTTGATTGTCCTTGTGGAGGACTCCACTCTGAGGTGTTATTCAAGTGGGATGATAATAGGATGTGCATGTTATACCTCATACATGTTTGGTTCATGGTTAAAAAGTTGAGCATGCAGTTGGATATCAGAAAAGTGAACCTAGGGTTCCTAGACCTGAGAGGGGAAGTAGTAGTACCTGGTGCACCTAACGCTCATGACGAGATTTGAATTTCCTAGATTTGAGCATGGCACTCTTCATGTTTAAAAGAACGGGAAACCCCTTGGTTTAAGGTGTATGCTTGATGAATCCCTCATATGTAGGTTGGTGACCTATGTATGTTTGATGTTGGTTTAATGTTGAGGAATGAGAATAAGTAGGACCTACCATGGAGACCTGGCATGGTTTAGTAAGTGGTCTTCTTGTGCCTCTGTGGTGCGCTTCTGCTAGAGGTGTAACACACTAGCCGATTTGACTCGACTAGATGCACCCCACGAGGTCGGAACGCACGGGATGAGATTGTGCTTTCGAAATTTATAAACCTAAACTAGCTACCTACTCACACTAAAACACTACACCCGCAAGCGCACGGGGTCGTGTCATAGTATAGGAAGGTGGCAAGTAAAGGGTCGATCCACAGGGAAAAGAGGGGGCGCTAGAGCTAGGTTAGTTTAGCTAGGTTCCTACTGCGGAGACTAGGGTTAAGGGTTTAAAAGTTGATTTGATTGTTAACTAAGGATGAACAAGAAAGCAGTTAAAGGCAGGAATGAAATCTACGTTAACCCTAGACTAGATTAAGACTAAGCAGGAAAGAAAGGACTAAGTTAGGTATGAAAAGACAAATTATGCTAAGGCAAGCAAGAGAAAAGCAAAAGAACAATTAAAGAACTAAACTAGCATAAACAATGCAAGAGCAAGGCAAGAAGCTAACTAAGCAAGAAAAGAACTAGATAAGCTAAGCAAGCACAGAACTAGGGTTTTAAGCAGTAAAGAGATGTGTGGGCTGTTTAGGGGTATGAACTTATCACTTAAGTTGGGGGTGACATGTGAACATTATGATTCCATTTAGATCATCCAAACCAAACAACAAGTTAGAGTCTAATGAATTAACCTAAGCTACTAACTGGCCATGGATATGCTAGGTTGTGTATAGGGGAACTAATCCCTAACACCCCCTACTACCCTTACGAGGCTCAATTGGGTTAGGGGTTAGGTTTAATCCAATTAGAGTCTAATCAAGTCTAGGTTTCTAGATTAGACATACCTAGGGCAATTAGGGGCTGAGGGTAGTAATGGGGAGGTGAAATTAGGGTTTTGGACCCCAATTCCCCCACATTCTAGCCTTGAGAAGGCTCCATGCTAATTGCACTAGAATTATCTAATCTAGCTACTTAGATCTCTCACTTAGGTTTAGGGAGATTGATTATGATGTAGGAAGATGGGATGCAACCTAGGGATCCAAGAATTGGACCTAGGGGCAAATCCCAAAATTCACACATATAAACAATTTGCCTAAATTCCTAAGTGATTTCACACACAAACCAATAAGAAATCCATGGAGAATGAGATGCAAATAGAACATAATCATTAAAAAATGGAATTAAAAAGTTTACATGTCATTATCCCCCAACATGGTATCAAAGTAACATAATTTCCCCCAAACAGCCCACCCAAGGGGCCTAGCTACTCATGGACATGGAAAATACAAAAAGAAAGAAGATAGAGGAAGAAGTAGCCATGGAGCTCGGTGTAGATGAAGGACTCCTCCTCTCCAGCAGCTGCAAGGTCGTCCTCCTCCTTCTTCTTGGATGGAATGGTCTAAAATGGTGGTGGGAAGTGGATGGAAGGCTTAGATATGGGGGGTTATGTGGTGGAAATGGTGAAATGGAGTGGATTTGAGGTGGAGGTGAAGTGGAATGGAGTGGAGGTGACAAGGGGTGAAAATGAGGTTCTAAGCAGCCAACCCTCGACCCTCAGCCGCCACCTAGGTATATATAGGTGTGGGGAGGAAGCACTAGGTCAAGTAGGGGCAAAATGGGCAAAATAGTGAAAACTAGGTGAGTTTTGTGAGTAGCACGGCCGTGGTGGGTGGGTAGGCCATGGTCGTGGTGTATGGACACGGTCGTGGGAATTAAAATGGCTAAATGTCAGGTTGGTGGTCAAATTTGGGCTGAAAAGGCCACGGCCGTGGTGGTCACCACGACCGTAGTGGGTTGAGGGTAGCACGGTCGTGCTGCGTAGCATGGCCGTGGTGGGTGGTCGTAGCACGGCCGTGCTGCGTGGCACGGCCGTGGTGGAGTATGCTCTGCAGCTGCTTCAAAATTAGATTTTTCTTGTGATTTCTTCATTTGCAGCATGACCGTTCTGTGTTACCACGGCCGTGCTGGGGGCTTTGCTTGCACTTTGAGCTTCAAACTTTGTTATCCATGGACTTCTTTGCTTAAGCTTGACTCTTGGCCACTAGGGGTAGGTTGGGGGAGCTATGGGGCCTTCTTTGGGCCCCTCCATCTCTCTCATCCATCCAAGTGTGGTCCAAGTACCTGAAAAACATGCAAAAAATGTCCATAAGTGCATTTTACACAAATATGCATATTAAGGGAAATAACATGTAATCTAATAGGTATAGATGTGATTGAAATGCAAAATGCCACAAGATGAAGCCCTAAAATAGGGCTGAATCACCACCCCAAACTTGAAACATACTTGTCCTCAAGTATGCTCCAACTCAATCTCTCTACAAACGTTTCACATTTAAGACATGACAAATGCAATGTAAAAGGTGATTATTGTTGAATGGGATCAAAGATGACTAAGTGCATGCATTTCACCTCTCTCCTCTCTTGCTTTCACAAACCAATCATGAAAAAAGCACAAAGCATATGAACTTCAAATATAGCGCATAGAATACACAAGTTATCCATATTTCTTCCATAAAGTTCCAGGCAAACCGTTTCATGGTGGCGTTAATCAAGAATGACTAGGAGTGTTGTTTCACATTCATGCATTCAATCTTATATTTTGAATCACACCAAATGACCCACGTGGCTGTGGAAAAGGGCAAAATGAGCTAAGTTTGATGTTTCTTAGCTCAAGGGGTATGAAAATGGAAGAAAGGGTTGCGGTAAGATTTTTGGAGTGTTTTTACACACTCATCTTTTCTTTATTTGAATGCTCTTAAACAGGAGCATCCTTTTATTTTCTTTTTCTTCTTTTTTTTCTTTTCTTTTCTTCTTTTTTTCGTGCCCTTGGTGTAGATAGGGCATATGGTGGATAGACTGAAGCGGGGAGGTAAAGATATGGCCACCCCAAACTTTTGGAGGTGGCCAAGGCTAATTATGTGCACTAGAGCATCTTTTTATGAGGCGGAGGGGTATGAAGATGGTGGAAGAATAGTCAGGTCAAAGAGGGGTCATTGGTATGATTTTCCACATAAGACATCCTATATGAGAATTAATCCAACACTTCATCCAAGATATCACACCACATGAATGAACAAAATGAAATTGATATATCAAACAAGTAATTCCACAAACACTAAACGTTCAAAGCTTGCTCAACTTCACAATTCAGCCAAAACAATCACAAACATAAGAGAGGTGATGCACATGTAAAAAGTCAAACATTGATACCACTTAGCAAAAAACAATGTTAACTCACTTGCATTTGTCAAAGATCATCATTTTTACTCAAAATAGTAGAGATTAGGTCAAAACATACTTTTAGGCAAGAAATCTCAAATTTGGGCAAAATTGGCCAAAATGGTGCCAAGTTTCCTTCAGTCGCATCTAAGCCTATATTATTGAACTTAAAGCAGTAAACAAGCAAATACTAGCTATAACATGCAAGAATCACAAAATTCTACATGAAATGCAATGTATGGCAAAAATTTTGAAAATTACGCAAAAATAACAAGGAAGCAAACTACATGGCATGCAAGTATGCAAAACAAGCACACAAAGTATGGATACACAAATATGAGAGATGGTTATACTGTTTAGTCATCTTGAGCAAAAACTTAGAACAAGGAACACAGAAGAAAGTGGGGTAAACAAGGGCTTACCGCCCTACCACCCCAAACTTTTAAACCATGTTGTCCTCAACATGAAATAGAAGCTCAGAATGGTAGGGTAGAGGGCATGGAGTCATGGTAGATAAATTCCAAGAGGGGAGAGAGATCCCAATGTGTCCATTGAGTAGGGGATAGTCTCCACGGCCGTGGTGTGCACCATGCCTGTTTTGGAATGCATGCAACATGGCCGTGTTGTGTGGCACGGCCGTGCTGATATCCTTTTCGTAGCTTCTCTACTAATTTGCAATTTTCTCTTCATTTTTGTTCTCCTCCTTGTCAATATCATCCATGCATCACTCTCCTTCTAATGTGCCTGTCCTAAAATGACATAAACAACAAAAACCATCAAGCATAAAGTGTGTGTGTGTTTTCTTGGAAAGTGTAAATGCAAAGCAAAAGTATCAAAAATTGAAGTTTGGGTGAAAAAATCCCGAACCTAGGTGGGTTGCCTCCCACAAGCGCTAAGTTTCATGCCTTCAGCTGGGCTTGTTGTTCTTTCACCATCAACCATGGTCCAAAAACAAAATGTTTTCACCCCCATCATAAGCAATCCTCTCAAATGCTTTCCTTGATTGATCTTCCTCCCAAGGGTCATGCGAGCTTCGTAAGTATTTTTCAGCAATCCTCTCTCATTGGGGATCATCATTATAGATCTTCATCAGCCTTAAGACCCTCAGAAATCTCATGCCATAGGTTCTCTCTCTCTTGAGGAATGGGTCTTCATAGGCACCAAAGAGAGGGGTCTCAATCATATCCATTTGCTCATGGGAAGTAGGGGGAGCATGTGATAGTTGTGGTGGTGGCATCGGTGTTGATGTTCGTTGGACTTTAGGTGGAGGAGGGCATTGAGCTGGTTGGAAGGTGAATTGGTGGGAGGGTTGTGGTGATGGAGGTGGTAGAATGAATTGAGGTTGGAAGGTGAACTGGTAGGAGGGTTGTGGCAATGGAGGTGGTGGAGGTGTGTAAGGCTTAGGGTAGCCTTGGAGGTAGGGTGGTGGACGAAATAGATGGGTTTGTGCATTTTGACCTTCCATCTTCTCTTCTCCGAGTGGCTTGTCACATGCACAAGGCACAACCAAACAAAAGAAAGCAAGTTAGCAAACCAATATACACAAAGAATGCAAAGAGTAATGAATAAAGAATAGCAATGACGAGGGCAGTAGGAAAAGTCAAAGAAAAACTAACTAGCTAGGCCGAGCACCTCTAATCCCCGGCAACGGTGCCAGAAAGCTTGGTGCGCTTCTGCTAGAGGTACAACACACTAGCTGATTTGACTCGACTAGATGCGCCCGACGAGGTCGGAACGCACGGGATGGGATTGTGCTTTTGAAATTTATAAACCTAAACTAGCTACCTACTCACACTAAAACACTACTCCCGCAAGCGCACGGGGTCGTGTCGTAGTATAGGAAGGTGGCAAGTAAAGGGTCGATCCACAAGGAAAAGAGGGGGCGCTAGAGCTAGGTTAGTTTAGCTAGGTTCCTACTGCGGAGACTAGGGTTAAGGGTTTAAAAGTTGATTTGATTGTTAACTAAGGATGAACAAGAAAGCAGTTAAAGGCAGGAATGAAATCTACGTTAACCCTAGACTAGATTAAGACTAAGCAGGAAAGAAAGGACTAAGCTAGGTATGAAAAGAGAAATTATGCTAAGGCAAGCAAGAGAAAAGCAAAAGAACAATTAAAGAACTAAACTAGCATAAACAAGGCAAGAGCAAGGCAAGAAGCTAACTAAGCAAAAAAAGAACTAACTAAGCTAAGCAAGCACAAAACTAGGGTTTTAAACAGTAAAGAGATGTGTGGGCTATTTAGGGGTACGAACTTATCACTTAAGTTGGGGGGTGACATGTGAACATTATGATTCCATTTAGATCATCCAAACCAAACAACAATTTAGAGTCTAATGAATTAACCTAAGCTACTAAATGGCCATGGATATGCTAGGGTTTGTATACGGGAACTAATCCCTAACACCCCCTACTACCCTTACAAGGCTCAATTGGGTTAGGGGTTAGGTTTAATCCAATTAGAGTCTAATCAAGTCTAGGTTTATAGATTAGACATACCTAGGGCAATTAGGGGTTGAGGGTAGTAATGGGGAGGTGAAATTAGGGTTTTGGACCCCAATTCCCCCACATTCTAGCCTTGAGAAGGCTCCATGCTAATTGCACTAGAATTATCTAATCTAGCTACTTAGATCTCTCACTTAGGTTTAGGGAGATTGATTATGATGTAGGAAAATGGGAGGCAACCTAGGGATCCAAGAATTGGACCTAGGGGCAAATCCCAAAATTCACACATATAAACAATTTGCCTAAATTCCTAAGTGATTTCACACACAAACCAACAAGCAATCCATGGAGAATGAGATGCAAATAGAACATAATCATTAAAAATTGGAATTACAAAGTTTACATGTCATTATCCCCCAACATGGTATCAAAGTAACATAATTTCCCCCAAACAGCCCACCCAAGGGGCCTAGCTACTCATAGACATGGAAAATACAAAAAGAAAGAAGATAGAGGAAGAAGTAGCCATGGAGCTCGGTGTAGATGAAGGACTCCTCCTCTCCAGCAGCTGCAAGGTCGTCCTCCTCCTTCTTCTTGGATGGAATGGTCTAAAATGGTGGTGGGAAGTGGATGGAAGGCTTAGATATGGGGGGTTATGTGGTGGAAATGGTGAAATGGAGTGGATTTGAGGTGGAGGTGAAGTGGAATGGAGTGGAGGTGACAAGGGGGCGAAAATGAGGTTCTAAGCAGCCAGCCCTCGACCCTCATCCGCCACCTAGGTATATGTAGGTGTGGGGAGGAAGCACTAGGTCAAGTAGGGGCAAATGGGCAAAATAGTGAAAACTAGGTGAGTTTTGTGAGTAGCACGGCCGTGGTGGGTAGGGTAGGCCACGGCCGTGGTGTATGGGCATGGTCGTGGGAATTAAAATGGCTAAATGTCAGGTTGGTGGTCAAATTTGGGCTGAAAAGGCCACGGCCGTGGTGGGTTGAGGGTAGCTCGGCCGTGCTGCGTAGCACGGTCGTGGTGGGATCTAGTAGCATGGCCATGCTACGTGGCACACCCGTGATGCGTGGCACGGTCGTGGTGGAGTATGCTCTGCAGCTGCTTCAAAATTAAGATTTTTCTTGTGATTTCTTCATTTGCAGCACGACCGTTCTGTGTTACCACTGTCGTGCTGGGGGCTTTGCTTGCACTTTGAGCTTCAAACTTTTTTATCCATGGACTTCTTTGCTTAAGCTTGACTCTTGGCCACTAGGGGTAGGTTGGGGGAGCTCTGGGGCCTTCTTTGGGCCCCTCCATCTCTCTCATCCATCCAAGTGTGGTCCAAGTACCTGAAAAACATGCAAAAAATGTCCATAAGTGCATTTTACACAAATATGCATATTAAGGGAAATAACATGTAATCTAATAGGTATAGATGTGATTGAAATGAAAAATTCCACAAGATGAAGCCCTAAAATAGGGTTGAATCACTTAGTAGCTTGTTGGGTTAAGCATGTTCATGTTAATGTAAACCCTAGACATAAGGACGTTTGTGACCTTAGGGGCTATCAAGAGATAGTTTCCTCCCATCCTGGGAAGGGACCCTTCTGTAGGGTATGGATCAGCTTTTGTTTGGTTTGAGGTAACCTTAAGAGGTCTCATAGAGTCTTGAGAAGCTAAGTGGAGATACATAGTATGAGGATGAACCTACATGCCCATAGATAACCATCTCCAAGTACATGTGGATGTGTTACCATGGAGGTAACCGGTATGGGGCCTGACCAAGGTAGGCAGGTCGCCATGACCCCTATGAATGGATGAAAGTCGAACCACGAATGCTGAGAGAGATGATGGAGACTTGGGTAAGGTTCTATGTTGTACATGTACTATATTAGAACCTAAGTCTATCCTAGGGTCAGGTAGGGTTAAGACCGATGAAAGTAGGAGTTGCCTAATTACCTGGTTGCATATGACCATAGGGTCGGGAGGTAACAACTATCTTTGTCTGAGGGCCATGGGTTAGGAGATTTATAACCTTCATGAACTCATGTAGGGGTGAGCAGAATTTGGTTAATAACCGATTAACTGAACGGTTAATTCCGAATGGTTAATTTTATTGGGTCAATTTGGTTAATTCGGTTAAATTGGTTAATTTATTTCGGTTAATCGGTTAAATGGTTAATTTGACGGTTAAAGATATTTTTGGTTTGGTTAACTGAATTAACCGAATAGTCTTAATTTATTCATAAATAATATCCTACACATGCATATATGCATATATATTTGTACTTTTATTTCAAAATACTTCCCCATATATATAGTAATCAAGTTTTTACGAGCCATACAAAATTAAACTTACAACAATACTACTATAATATAACAATATTGTCCCAAATTCTATGACTATTTCAAATAATATTATTACACGAGTGTTATTTGGTTAACCAAATTAATCGACCGAATTAACCATTAACCGATTGGACAATAACCGAATTAACCGACTCAATTTGGTTAGGTTAATGGTTAAAATCTCAAACCACAAATTAACCGTTTAACCGAACTGAATTAACTGTAACCGACCGAATTAACCAAATGCTCACCCCTAAACTCATGGGACCCAAAGGGCAAATGAGTAGGGCACTCTCTGATGCATAAGGGAAGAGGGATGACCCCAAAAGTGCGAGAACCCTACAGACCTAGAGGAGATGGCCAAGGATGGTATGATGACCCAAGTGTGTTTGAGACCAGTTTTTCATGGAAGTAACTTTGATATTGAGATGTTCATGATGTAGAGACTTGTGATGCACGTTTCAGTTTAGATTATAGGTGTGCTGGCAATGTGTGATGTACCATCTCTACTCTTGGAACGGGAAGAACTCTATATTTGGACTGTAGCCAAATGCTTATTTCCTCTTGTTATGGGAGTGAGAGATAGGACAGTATGCATGCCATACACCAAGGATAAAGATAATGTGAGTGGACATGTTGCTATGATGCATGAGGATGGAGATAATAACATGCCATTGTGGAGTGTACGATATGTGGATGGTTTACAAACATTAAGAGGATTAAGGTAGTCATCCTATGAGGATGTTTTTTGATAACCAAGAGGATGAGCTCAGAGTTTTCTTGATGAAGATAGACTTAGAGTTTGAGATGAGATAAGAAGTGGAATACATGGAGGTGTATGTCTTCAGCATTACCTAATACATAAGGATGTGAAGTGGTAATGGATGCTCTTGTTGAGAGGCAGCTATCTAGTTTGGATAGTGGACAGGCTGGAAGAGGGGGTTAAGTGAACCCTAAGTTTGTGAGATATGTTTGGCTAACACTCAGATGTAACGAGATTCATTGATCAAGTTAGTGGTTGTTTGGTTAGCCAGCCTAGGCCTTGATGCGATAAAAGGATGGTTGTAGAACCTCAGATGCACTTCTATGGAAAAGAAGGTGATGAAACCCCTACTAGAATGTTTAGGGTTTTAAGGAATCAACCTTAAGGAATCATGACATACAGGAGATCATGATTTTATGTTCATCATACACCATGGTACTACTAAGATGGTAAGTTGCAGTAGAACTTTGGATACCTAAGATGAAGTTGCATGTGGCTTTTCTCCATGCATGCCAGGAGGTGAAGGACGAACACCAGTAACCCAGTGAGTTGATATAGAGCATAAAGAGTCCCTGAGAGGGAATGGGAGTTCATCACTATGGATGTTGTGGTAAGTCTCCCCTGGACTGAAGAAGGTCAAGATGCAATATGGATTATGGTAGATTGCCTTACCTAGATGGCATAGTCTAAGAGAAAGAGAGAGTTTTGTCAAGGGACAGATCCAGTTGAACTACTTATGAGAGAGAGAGATGGTTCAACTGCACCATGATGCGAGTTCAAAAGTTCTTGAGTATAACCTAAATATTCACTTCCATGAGGTTGAAGTAGATACATGACGAACTCGATGCTAGTACAGATTATCACCCCTAACTAATGGTCAGAATGATCCAGACTAAGGGGTCTGATGAGAGCATGTGTTCTCGTTCATGGTGATACATGGAGACAATTCTTATCCTCTATAAGATGTGATGATAACCACCATAGCCAATATCGGGATGTAAAGAAGCTCTGTAAGGGAGGTTGTGTCGGTCACCACTTCATGAAGATGATGTCGGTGGAAAGACCTTGTGAATGTCAAAGAGATCACAGTGGGTGCAAATGAAGTCGCTTTAATCATGCGATGGCTGAGAGAGCCCAGGGATGACATGAGTCATGAGCTTATGCAAAGTAGATTGACATGCAGTTTACTGTGGGAGGATATGTGATGTGAAAATCTGACCCCTCTGAGCTACAGCTGAGAAAGCTAAGTCTGTGATACATGGGTCCAGTTGAGATGGATCGGTGGAGATGGTTAGGTTTAGCCGTACCCCTCAAAATAACGTGATGTATAATGTGTTCCATGAGTCCAATCTAGAGCACTATGTGAGGTACCCAAGCCATGTGCTGAGCCGTGAACCTATTTAGCTTTGAGAAAAGCTGAAATGTCCTGAGTCACCTACAAGGGTATGAGATACCAAGGTGAGAGAAAACTCAAATGAAATAATATTAGATGATGAAGGTTCTTTGGAAGCATCATGGATAGGGTAAAGCCACATAGGGGCCAATGATGGACATGGAAAAGTCTTATCTTGTTTTGTTTGCTTGATGGAATTTTGAGGGCAAATTTTCTATAAGAGGGGAAGGATGTTACAACCTCAATTTTGCATATGTTTTCATAATTGAAATATAATGATTTTGTGAATTTGGGCTTAATTAAAAAGGTTGTATGCCTTGCTTCAAAGGATGGGTTTCTTTGCAAATATTCCTTTGGGTAGGAATTGCATGATTCCTATTATTATATTAATCCAACAATGGATATAAAAGAGAAGAAATAAAGAAAAGTCTAAATATTAGAAAAAGATACAAAATAATGAATATTAAGCAAAGTATTTATAAGAAATACTTGGAAATACCTAGAAAGTGGCATTAATGGCCACAGTTGAGTAAAATTCGTTTACATATGATTTCTAACAAAAGAAATATGAAAATAGGAAAAAGGAAAAGAAAGATAAAGAGAAATCCTTAAAAAGAATAAAGACATAAGTAAGATAATGAGAAAATGAAGAATGTAGATGCATCTAGAAGGATAATAAGTATCCTTCAAAAAGGATTTCGAAATATCAGGATTCCTTAGGTTCCAAGGATGTCCAAATTACAAAGATAATATAATAATAAAGAGAAAACATGAATAAACTAAGCTTTAATGTATTCTAACTTGCATTTGAAGAAAACACCTCTTTCCTTTCGAGTTTAGGACTCAAACGTGGGATATGTAGATTATACTAATTTAAGACTTTCCCTAAAGTTTGGGATTAAAAGGAAAATAAAAGAATATGAGAGAAGAACAATCTAGAATTGGTGTTTCACCTTTAATGGGTTGCAAATCAAGTGCTTTAATCGAGAAGTTGGCAAGTATATCCAATAAGGAGAGTATGATGGAATCATATTCCATCCTTTCTTTGTTTGACGTTAGCCCTACCAAGTATAGGGAAACCAAGACCACCTGGACTCCTAAAACCTAAGTGCTACGGACTACCTACATATATATATATATATATATATATATATATATATATAGGGACTCCATCCTTCACGTGGGAGTATTCACCACTAACCGATCGAGAAGGAAACCCAACCCCAGAACTTCTTCCAGATACTCTGGGCAATTGTGCGATGCAGAGAGAGGTGTGACGGCCATGGCTGGGAGTAGCGATGACCTCGATATTCATAATGGCTTGGAGGTTTTAGCTGAAGATGAGGCGGCTCACTGGGGGTGAATCTAGATGCCTTCCGCGTACGTCTCTCATTGCCGCTGTAACATACTGAAATCCTCTATGTACCTCTTTGTACTCTTTTCTATAAGTTTTTGTCCTTCTTTTCGTTCCATATGACTTTGGACTTGATTTAGTGAAATTATGATGGTTATTGGATAAATGTTCCCCATATATTCTTAAATATAGGGTTGTATGCACAAATACCTCAGTTAGATTTAGATAATGGGCCTAAAGTGCAAATTGTACACTAAGCAATAAAAAGAATAAAATATTTTGTCCTGGAACTTTCTAGAACTTCCTGGAATAAGAGAAATAAGAGAAAATCCGAATTTTATTTAAGGGAGAAGATAAATGCAAAAATTAAAGGTAATATGGGAATTAATGGGTAAAGAAGATAATGGGAAAGATATTGCACCAAATATTATAATTGGAAACCCATCAGGATAATTTGACACTTAAATTCATTTCCTTGATCAAAAAGTAACTTAAGGGCCAAGAATCATTTAAAGTGGAACATAAATATAAATACTAATGACATTATCAAAAGAAAATAGGAAATATGACAATAAAGTGAAATAAAATACTTAATGTTCTCAAATCAGGAAAATAACTCCAAATTCGTATTCTAAACATAAAAATAAGCCTCTGGGCAAATTTGCAACTAATTTGGATAATGTTTGAATAATGAATAAAATAGGAGAGAGAAAGTGTGTAGAATCTTCTATTTATTTAATAATTAAATAAATGATCTCAACTTGTAAAGATAATTGCAAAATCGTGTTCCTATTCCTTAGGGAAACTTATGGGTGAAGTTACACAAAATTTAGATAATGTTATCACCTCTTTTGAAGGAGGAAAGAGAAAATGACATTTTAATTATTTACATATCAAACTTTCTCAAAAGGCAAAACTAACTCCATATTTGGATTCTACGCGTCAAAATAAGTCAGAATATAAAATTTGGTAATCTTTGGACAACGTTTGAGCCTCCAAAAGAAGAGAGAGAAAAACATTTAAGAATTAATTGAATTTTGGTCGAATTTTATTTGCAACCTACTCCTTGTCTCATCCGCACGATCGAACGGCCCAGAGTCTTTTGTGGACCCTGGTCCACTGATCCGATGACTCATAGTCATCTTCTACCTCTAATCGTAAAAGGCAACAGGCTTTGTTTTCTCTATTTTTCAAATCGAATTATCTCGAGTTTTAATCGATGGATTTTGCTCAAACTTGCTTTGTTAGATTCCTTGCGTGTTTCCTCACAGGTTTATCCCAAAAACTTTAGGATTTGATGAGTTTTGGAGTAACGCCCAATAGGGGCGCTGACCTCCTATTCTTTCCCCTACCTAAACCCTAGTCTAGGGTACCTTGCCTATAAATATAACAACCCCAGCGACTGCCATCGCCTTAGCAACTCGCTCGTGCTCTCAATTTGGCGTTTCATGGACGATCTGACCCCCAACTGGCCGCCGATGACACCTGGTATGCGGCGCCTCTCGCACTCTATTCCCTTCGTCCTTGGTCTAATTTACGGCACCAGCAGGTCTGAATCCTTCCCCCTTTGCTTTCTGTTTTGTTGTTTTTATGTTTGGTCGAGTATTGGGTTTTTCCCCAATTTTTGGCCCGCCGCAGCCTGCTGCTTCGAGCAGCAATGGCGTGGGGCTGTAGGAAGGGGATGAAACCACCCAAATTACTATTTACCCCCTAACGTTCCTTGTTATCCTTTGCATCGCGCTAGGGGTCAACTTGTCTTTTCGCCTGTCTTTGACCGCTTTGACCCGGCCTTGCGATTGTTCGCTGGGAGGTTGCTGGGTCCCCACGCGCGCAAGATGGCCATTGGGCCAGGTCAGCAGCGTGGGGCCCACTCCCCTTGTTTCTTTGCTTTGTGTGCTCATGCCTTGCCTGCGTGGCAGGCTATGATTGGTCGAGACAGAATAAATCGTATAAATTATTTCTGATGTCAAAAATTAAAAATAGATAGTGTTTTGAAATCAAGAAGACGAGATCTATTCATTAAAAATGTTTTTGAGTTTTGGTTTTGATGTTTGCGAAAACGTATTTTTAGAGTCGATTTAATTAACTTAAAATCACTAAAATTAACCCTAAAAGTCCATACCTTTAAAATATACAATATTATATGTTATCTTGATCAGAAAATCCTAACTAAGATGATGGTGAGGTTTTTCGAGTCTGATTTGATGGTTTGCACAAAAGTTAGTAATATTAGGGTTTTCCACCTTTAATGAATGCATATAATTCTAATTTATAAATCTAATGATGAATTAGGGAAAGTGGGTTCTAAATTCGTGTGAAGTGTTGGAAAGAGGGATTCTAGAACACCTGAGGATAAGGTATGTGCATCTACTCTTCAGTTGGGAAAAACTTTATACCATTACCTATAATTTCTTATGAGGCTTAATCTAACCTAAATCCTTGATTCTTGAAACCTAAATTGTTTATTGCCTCAAAAAAATTAGTTGTAGTATTATCTTGTTTGGATATTCATACCCCACTGCCATGTTACATAATCTTTTGCTTAATCTTGCCATAACTCTTTTGTTAGCATGTAATTAAATGTTCTATTTAATTATAAAGTAGTGGTACTTATGTACAACCACCCATAGAGGGCATGTATATAATCGCCCTAGGGGAATGTTTATAATTCTCCCCAATATATTATAGGTGACTGGGAATGTCGTATTCTCCCCTCACCTAAGGTTAGAGGTCCGGTAGGTGCCTCAACCCTACTTAGCTAGGTAGACATATTAATTTACATGCAAAAAACCCTTTTTTATTTTTTTATTGGCAAGTTTCATTATAAAAAGCCTCATACTCTTTGATGTCTCACTTTACAATAAATATCTAGCCTATTTTACTTGTTACAACTTTCTTGCCACTTTTAGAATATTCTTGTAACACATACTTTTCTCTCTTTTCCTCTTGCTGGGTGTCTTCCCAACCACCCAGGTGTTGGTGTTGTGCAAGGTGAAGGTCGGGCTTGAAGGAAGTTCCCCTCTGGAGTTGATCTTTAGCTTTTGGAAAGGATGGCTAGGTTGTTATAGCTAAATCATGCTTATCTTATCTTTTCTTTTAGAATTCATTCATGTAATAAACAATAAAGCCATGCAAAGGCTTATTATTTCTTTCTTTCTACTGCTATTGACATTTTATTATGTATCTGGAATCATGCTTATTTACTTGGAATATTATGCAATCATCCTCAAAGTCTCTAAATTTTGTTAAAATTGTGGGTGTTTGTATTTCCTTTAAATTTTAGTAAAGAGGTGATCTCGCCTCTTTACAGCATGGTATCAGAGCCTTTAGGCGACTATTAGGGCATGCAGTTGAAGCAAGGGTGTCTAGAAAGTATCAGGGTATCGGGGGCTGGCAAAATTTTCCTCCACACCACTAGCTTAGTATACAAGGACTCCCGTGCCCATATGATCTGGCATGGCCTGCGCCAATATGAATTGCCCGAAATAGTATGCTTTTAGGCAATAGCATTCTAGTTATCCTTTTCTCATATCTATTTCTATTCTCTTCTCATCTATGATTCTATACTCCTGAGAACCTAATATGATAACCCTAATTTTTCAGGAGAGGTGACTTATTTGACAACGTGAACCAGGAGTCGACCCCTAACGACCCCAACACCCCTATGACTTCTGCGGTCAACCAACCTGCTTCTGGTGCTCCTGCCTTCACACCTGAGCAAGAACTGGTGATGTTGCGACAGTTGTTGTCCTCCACCATGATGGGACAACTCAACACCATTGCTGTTGTTGCCAACAAGCCGAGGGAGTTCACCCTCACTGACTTCATCAAGATGCAGCCACCCTACTTCAAGGGTGAAAGTGAGCCTAACATGGTGGACAAAGTCGATGACTGGGTGTTGGCCCTGGATCGGACCTTCGAGGGCATGGCGTGTCCTCCTCACCATAAGGTTCGGTTCGCGACGTACGTGCTGGATGGACCGGCGCGCGTTTGGTGGAACGGTGTTCCCCGCACTCGGGACACCTCTTCGATGGAGTGGACCCAGTTTCTGAAGCTATTCAGGGAGAAGTACATCTGCCCTGCTTTCTTGAGGAAGAAGGAGGCTGAGTTTTACAGTCTCAAGCAAGGAAGCATGAGTGTGGCCGACTACGTTCCGAAATTTCTACTGTTAGAGCGTTACGCCACTGACCTTGGAGCTGACAGAAGAGCAACCTTGTTCTTGGAGGGCCTGAACTATCATGTGGATCGAAGCTTCGTTCCGCAGCTGCCACTCACTTTTCAACAAATGGTGGACAAGGCTCTCGCCATTGAGTCATATCCAAGGTTTCAAGCTTCTAATGGCTTCAACAACAAAAGGAAGAATCTAAACCAGCATGAGAACCGTGGACGTGATCGCTGCAACAGGTGCAATCGCCACCATCCTCCTGGCAGATGCCCCGCCAACAATGCACCTGCTCGTAATGGCAACCGTCCTCCACCAACCTGCCATGAGTGCGGCCAAGTCGGGCACATCTGACCCAACTGCCCCCGTTTCCAGCAAGGGCAGAATAATGCCCCGCAGCCGCAACATCTAAGACAGAACCCGCCACCGCGGAACAACAATAATAACAACAACAACCAGAACCTGAGGCATCCACCAGTGGAAAGGCGGAATGGGAGAGTGTTTGCTCTCAATGCTGAAGAAGAAGGTGAAGGCAATGAAGTGATTGAAGGTACACTACACCTTAATATGCATCCTTTAAAAGCCATGTTTGATTCTGGTTCCTCCAATACCTTCATATCTTGTCAGTTTTCCTCTATGCTTGAAATTGAATCTGAGTTTATGGATCACGTGTTGGATGTAAAAACTCCTAGTGGTAAAATATGTTCCTCGTACCTTCAAACTCCTACCTTGAACCTCTGTATATCCGAAATAATGTTTCCCACAGTTTTTGTCTTGCTTGATATGACCATCTTTGACATCATCCTGGGTATGGATTGGTTAAAGAAGTATAAAGCAGTTCTGTACTGTGAACAATCCAAGGTTAGACTAGTTCATCCTGATGAAGGAAAAGTGTGTGTCAAGGGCAAGAAGTGAGGAGAGCGACTGTTTGTCATCTCTGCCATTAAAGTTGAAAAGCTTGTCTTGCATGGGTGTAGAGCCTTTCTAGCCTCCATAGTTCTCGAAGCTACACCTCCTTCTCTAGATCATGTTGACGTGGTGAAGGACTTCCCAGATATCTTTCCTGAGGAGTTTCCCGGGTTGTCACCAACTCGTGAGGGGGAATTCTCCATCGAGCTTATACCTGGAACTTCACCGATATCGAAGCCACCCTACCGCTTGGCCCCTGCTGAGCTGGCTGAGTTGAAGAAGCAGCTTGAAGAGCTTCTCGACATGGGCTTCATTCGCCCTAGTGTTTCCCCTTGGGGAGCCCCTGTCCTGTTTGTGGAGAAGAAGGATGGATCTTTGCGGATGTGTATGGACTACCGCATGCTTAACCAGGTGACAGTGAAGAACCGTTATCCATTGTCGTGCATCGACGACTTATTCGATCAACTGAAGTCATCCACTGTGTTTTCCAAGATGGATCTGCAAAGTGGTTACTATCAGATGCGTGTAAAGGATGATGATGTCCCGAAGACAGCGTTCAGAACTCGTTATGGGCATTATGAATTTATGGTCATGCCTTTCGGTTTGACAAATGCCCCTGATGCGTTCATGGACCTCATGAACCGAGTATTCCGCCCATATCTCGACAAGTTTGTAGTGGTGTTTATTGATGACGTTTTGGTTTATTCCGAGACGTTGGAACAACATCGCGAGCACATGCGGATTGTACTCAGCACATTGCGAGAAAATCAATTGTATGCAAAATTCTCAAAGTGTGAGTTCTGGATAAAGGAAGTTATGTTTCTTGGTCACGTGATTTCTGCCGGCCATATAGTTGTTGATCCTACGAAGGTAGAAGCGGTGAAAAAGTGGGATGCTCCGAAAAACCCGTTCGAAATCTGTAGTTTCCTTGGTCTAGCTGGTTACTATCGGAAGTTTATCAAAGGGTTCTCTGAGTTGGCTTTACCTTTGACCAAGCTGACTCGGAAGGAGGTCAAGTTCTCATGGACCCCTGAATGTGAGGACAGTTTTCAGAAGTTGAAGATGAGCCTGACTTCTGCTCCCGTGCTTGCTTTGCCTGTTGAGGGCGTACCCTATGTCATCTACACCGACGCATCCCGACAAGGCTTAGGGTGTGTTTTGATGCAAGACGGAAATGTGATCGCCTATGCTTCTCGACAGTTGAAACCTAATGAAGCAAATTGGCCTACGCATGATTTAGAGCTTGCTGCCATAGTTCATGCTTTGAAGATCTGGCGACACTACCTCTATGGCGAAAAGTTTGAAGTCTTTTCTTATCATAAGAGTTTGAGATATCGGTTGACTCAAAAGGATCTGAACTTGCGACAGCGTAGGTGGATGGAATATCTTAAAGATTACAACTTCACTATCACCTATCATCCTGGTAAAGCAAATGTCATAGCTGATGCTCTAAGTCACAAGAAGGATGTTGTTTGTGCTGCTCTGAGATGTTCAGTGTGGGAAAACCTTGAACATGTGGCCAGTTGGAGACCTCATCCTGTCAATTCAGTGGATGAAGACAAGTTGTGTGTTTATATGGCCAGCTTGACCGTTACACCAACCTGGATCTCAGAAGTCGTGACTGCACAGTTAGAAAGTTCTGAGCTTGAGGAGATGAAAGCTTTATCTGAGAAATCACAATCTGACTTCTCTGTCGGAGTGGATGGTGTTATCCGCTTCAGACAAAGGTTGTGGATTCCCAATGTTGGTGATCTGAGACAGAAGGTTCTGAGTGAAGCTCATGGGTCCAAGTACACTATTCACCCTGGCACAACCAAGATGTACAAGGACTTACAGCAAAGCTTCTGGTAGAAGAACATGAAGAATGATATAGCTCTATTCGTGGCGAAGTGCTTGACATGTCAGCAAGTCAAGATTGAACATCAACAACCCGGTGGTCTTCTTCATCCTCTTGAGATTCCGGAATGGAAGTGGGAGAAGATCACAATGGACTTTGTTACCGATTTCCCTAAGTCCAAGAAAGGTTATGATGTTGTTTGGGTGGTGATTGATCGGCTTACAAAATCTGCTCATTTCTTACCTTTCAAAACCACGTATAAGGTTGCTGATATGGCTCAGTTATATGTGGAATGGATAGTTCGTCTGCATGGTGTCCCTGCTGTGATAGTTTCTGATTGAGACCCGAAATTTACTTCTCGCTTATGGGGTCAGATTCAAGAAGAGATGGGTACTGATCTGCGTTTCAGTACTGCATACCACCCGGAAACTAATGGTCAGTCCGAGAGAACAGTTCAGATTCTGGAGGACTTGCTGCGTGCTTGTGTGATGGATTGGGGTGGTTCTTGGGATCGGTATCTACCGTTAGCAGAGTTCATTTACAACAATAGCTACCAAGCCAGTATTGGTATTCCACCTTTTGAAGCTCTCTATGGTAGACCTTGTCGTTCGCCTTTGCACTGGGATGATGTTGGTGAACGTTTCCTAGTGAAGACTGATGACATGCAGATGATGCTTGAGAAGGTACAATTGATAAAGAACTGGATGAAAGTTGCTCAAGACATATAGAAGATGTATGCTGATAAAAAGAGGTCTGATGTAAGCTTCCTAGTGAGAGACTATGCTTTTCTAAAGATCAAGCCTATACGTTCTATTGCAAGATCTAAAGTAAAAGGCAAGTTGAGTCCTCGCTATGTTGGACCATTTTAAATCTAAGATAAAGTGGGAGATTGTGCATATCGCCTAGCTTTGTCTCCTTCTTATGATAAGATCCACAATGTGTTCCATGTTTCTGTGTTGAGGAAGTACGTAAAGGATCTGTCTCATGTACTCACTTTTGAACCTGTGGAGATTAATGAGAATCTGACTTATGAAGAACTACCTGTGAAGATCCTTGACTCCCAACTAAAGCAACTGAAGAATAAGGAGATAGAGTCAGTAAAGGTTTTGTGGAGATACCATGGTTTAGAAGAAACCACTTGGGAGTTGAGAGGCGAGATGTTACGTACTCACCCTTCCCTCTTTGTATGAGATTTCGGGGACGAAATCCTTTTTAAGGGGTGGAGTGTTGTAACATACTAAAATCCTCTATGTACCTCTTTGTACTCTTTTCTATAAGTTCTGTCCTTCTTTTCATTCCATATGACTTTGGACTTGATTTAGTGAAATTATGATGGTTATTGGATAAATGTTCCCCATATATTCTTAAATATAGGGTTGTATGCACAAATACCTCAGTTAGATTTAGATAATGGGCCTAAAGTGCAAATTGTACACTAAGCAATAAAAAGAATAAAATATTTTGTCCTGGAACTTTCTAGCACTTCCTGGAATAAGAGAAATAAGAGAAAATCCGAATTTTATTTTTAAGGGAGAAGATAAATGCAAAAATTAAAGGTAATATGGGAATTAATGGGTAAAGAAGATAATGGGAAAGATATTGCACCAAATATTATAATTGGAAACCCATCAGGATAATTTGACACTCAAATTCATTTCCTTGATCAAAAAGTAACTTAACGGCCAAGTATCATTTAAAGTGGAACATAAATTTAAATATTAATGACATTATCAAAAGAAAATAGGAAATATGACAATAAAGTGAAATAAAATACTTAATATTCTCAAATCAGGAAAATAACTCCAAATTCGTATTCTAAACATAAAAATAAGCCTCTGGGCAAATTTGCAACTAATTTGGATAATGTTTGAATAATGAATAAAATAGGAGAGAGAAAGTGTGTAGAATCTTCTATTTAATTAATAATTAAATAAATGATCTCAACTTGTAAATATAATTGCAAAATCATGTTCCTATTCCTTAGGGAAACTTATGGGTGAAGTTACACAAAATTTAGATAATGTTATCACCTCTTTTGAAGGAGGAAAGAGAAAATGACATTTTAATTATTTACATATCAAACTTTCTCAAAAGGCAAAATTAACTCCATATTTGGATTCTACGCGTCAAAATAAGTCAGAATATAAAATTTGGTAATCTTTGGACAACGTTTGAGCCTCCAAAAGAAGAGAGAGAAAAACATTTAAGAATTAATTGAATTTTGGTCGAATTTTATTTGCAACCTACTCCTTGTCTCATCCGCGCGATCGGACGGTCCAGAGTCCTTCATGGACCCGGGTCCACTGATCCGACGACTCGCAGTCGTCTTCTACCTCTAATCGTAAAAGGCAACAGGCTTTGTTTTCTCGATTTTTCAAATCGAATTATCTCGAGTTTTAATCGATGGATTTTGCTCAAACTTGCTTTGTTGGATTCCTTGCGCGTTTCCACATAGGTTTATCCCAAAAACTTTGGGATTTGACGAGTTTTAGAGAAACACCCAATAGGGGCGCCGACCTCCTATTCTTTCCCCTACCTAAACCCTAGTCTAGGGTGTCTTGCCTATAAATATAACAACCCCAGCAACTGCCATCGCCTTAGCAACTCGCTCGTGCTCTCAATTTGGTGTTTCGTGGATTATCTGACCCCCAACTAGCCGCCGACGACACCTGGTATGTGGCGCCTCTCGCACTCTATTCCCTTCGTCCTTGGTCTAATTGACGGCACCAGCAGATCTGAATCCTTCCCCCTTTGCTTTCTGTTTTGTTGTTTTTATGTTTGGTCGAGTATTGGGTTTTTCCCCAATTTTTGGCCAGCCGCAGCCTGCTGCTTCGAGCAGCAATGGCGCGGGGCTGTAGGAAGGGGATGACCCCGCCCAAATTACTATTTTACCCCCTAACGTTTCTTGTTATCCTTTGCATCGCGCTAGGGGTCAACTTGTCTTTTCGCCTGTCTTTGACCGCTTTGACCCGGCCTTGCGATCGTTCGCTGGGAGGTTGTTGGGTCCCCACGCGCGCAAGATGGCCATTGGGCCAGGTCAGCAGCGTGGGGCCCACTCCCCTTGTTTCTTTGCTTTGTGCGCTCATGCCTTGCCTGCGTGGCAGGCTATGATTGGTCGAGACAGAATAAATCATATAAATTATTTCTGATGTCAAAAATTAAAAATAGATAGTGTTTTGAAATCAGGAAGATGAGATCTATTCATTAAAAATGTTTTTGATTTTTGGTTATGATGTTTGTGAAAACGTATTTTTAGAGTCGATTTAATTAACTTAAAATCACTAAAATTAACCCTAAAAGTCCATACCTTTAAAATATACAATATTATATGTTATCTTGATCAGAAAATCCTAACTAAGATGATGGTGAGGTTTTTGGAGTTTGATTCGATGGTTTGCGCAAAAGTTAGTAATATTAGGGTTTTCCACCTTTAATGAATGCATATAATTCTAATTTATAAATCTAATGATGAATTAGGGAAAGTGGGTTCTAAATTCGTGTGAAGTGTTGGAAAGAGGGATTCTAGAACACCTGAGGCTAAGGTATGTGCATCTACTCTTCAGTTGGGAAAAACTTTATACCATTACCTATAATTTCTTATGAGGCTTAATCTAACCTAAATCCTTGATTCTTGAAACCTAAATTGTTTATTGCCTCAAAAAAATTAGTTGTAGTATTATCTTGTTTGGGTATTCATACCCCACTGCCATGTTACATAATCTTTTGCTTAATCTTGCCATAACTCTTTTATTAGCATGTAATTAAATGTTCTATTTAATTATAAAGTAGTGGTACTTATGTACAACCACCCATAGCGGGCATGTATATAATCGCCCTAGGGGAATGTTTATAATTCTCCCCAATATATTATAGGTGACTGGGAATGTCGTATTCTCCCCTCACCTAAGGTTAGAGGTCCGGTAGGTGCCTCAACCCTACTTAGTTAGGTAGACATATTAATTTACATGCAAAAAAACCCTTATTTATTTTGTTATTGGCAAGTTTCATTATAAAAAGCCTCATACTCTTTGATGTCTCACTTTACAATAAATATCTAGCCTATTTTACTTGTTAAAACTTTCTTGCCACTTTTAGAATATTCTTGTAACACATACTTTTCTCTCTTTTCCTCTTGCTGGGTGTCTTCCCAACCACCCAGGTGTTGGTGTTGTGCAAGGTGAAGGTCGGGCTTGAAGGAAGTTCCCCTCCGGAGTTGATCTTTAGCTTTTGGAAAGGATGGCTAGGTTGTTATAGCTAGATCCTGCTTATCTTTTCTTTTCTTTTAGAAATCATTCATGTAATAAACAATAAAGCCATGCAAAGGCTTATTATTTCTTTCTTTCTGCTGCTATTGACATTTTATTATGTATCTGGAATCATGCTTATTTGCTTGGAATATTATGCAATCATCCTCAAAGTCTCAAAATTTTGTTAAAATTGTGGATGTTTGTATATCCTTTAAATTTTAGTAAAGAGGTGATCTCGCCTCTTTACAGCCGCAGCATGTTTTGGCACTGTGATGTCAGAGCACTGGCAATGATCTGGTTGGGAAAGGCTGGAGGTGAAGATGTGGTTGAAAACAACTCTTAGAGAGGTCTACCGCCAGCAACCTGTGGTACCGACCGTCTTGGGTTCTTACCGTCGGGTACGTAATTGATGCTAGCTTTAATGGTTTAATTCATGAGAAATCCTAATGAGTAATGATTAATGTATTAGGAAGGGCTATTTGAATGTTTAAAGTTGATATTAACCTGTTGATTACAAAAGGACGCATTAGATATAAAAGGATGAGCTTTATGCATAATTTGATTAATTTAGGGTTCCATGTGCATAAATGGGCTTTAATGGGCCTTGAAACCTAATTATGATTCTTAATGGCTTTAATTGATCAAATTCATGTATAAAGCTGAGATATGATGGTTCTAAACTATTTTGAGTATAAAAGTTCCTAATTGTGGATAAATACCCTTAATTTGGTAATTAGGGTTTTCTAATGGATAAATGTGGAATTAATGATAAATAGAGTTCATATGTGAATTAGACCATAATGAAATATGAGTTGTAAATTTGAAAGAAACCAAAGATGATAATTGTGCTTATGATGTTAAAATTAGGGTTTGTGAACTAAAATGGCATTAAAAGTGATAAAAGCATAATGAATGATAAAACCCTAATAAAACCCTAAAGTGGACCTAGAAAACCGAAGGTGGAATACAAGTATGTCTTGAGAATGTTTTGGATAAACTATAACACTTGAATGTTATGCATTAATTTCAGGATATTGTTGATTGCTTGTTTGATTATTCTTGAATATTATTACTTGTACATCAAGTTTCTCTGGATCAGGTATGTGGTTAATTATGGTTGATCGCAATAGTTTCCCGAAGAGTTTCCCGGATGATTCATCACATTGAATGCAACTTATCAGTTTATATGTTCATACTTGCAAATCATAAAGTTACTATGATTATCACAATAATAATAGGAGTGTGTATTCTCACACCTACATGCCACCCTGATGGGTGATGCCAAAAGGTCAAGCCCAGGAGGGAAGACCAATGGGCACCATGAGTGGTGACCCCCAGACACCAAGCTCGGGATTGAGAAGGTGGTCTTTATAGAATGACTAATGGGCACTATGAAGGGTGACCCCAGGCACCAAGCTCGGGATTGAGAAGGTTGTAGGGTTTTATGGAGAAAACATGCACGGCGGAAGCAATAAAATCCATGCAACCCGAAACAGGATCTCGTCGACAACAACGTATTTGGAAGGAGTGTTTGCAGCATATACCTTATCGCGGAGCAAGTCTGGCGATGTCCTGCTGCACGATGGTGCAATGCTGATGACCTACACGGACAAAACTTCTCTCCCGTTCGCTGTCATAGGAAGATCCGGCGGCACTCCTGTGCGATGATGTGCACCGCTCGTAACGCGCACGGATGGTCGTCGTATCCACCGAACGCAGGCGTCTCGGCGTCTGCGTCTCTACTTCGTCCACACGGATGGACTGGAACTCCACGTCGCACTTCGTAAGCCAGAGGGAAGGAGTCGTGTTTGTACGGCGGCGTGCTAGTGGCACATTGCTCTCCTTCCTCTCCTAAGGACGGTGACAGCTAGGATTACGTGTGTGAGCATAAACTAAAAGCATCTGTCTATCTTATATAGATATCGGTCGTCAATCCTCCTTTAAATAGGATACGAAGGGAATTAGGGTTTCCTAAACCCATCGATAAACAGAAACGTTGTGTTAATTAAAACGATCGTGGATTAATTAGAATATTCTAGAATTAATTAATTAACCAAATAATCTCATTAATTGATTAATTAATATCTGACTCCATACAATCGCTTGGGATGGCTCTATGGGCATATATATACCAACAGACTCCCACTTGCACTTAGATCCAGTCACTCCTATATTATTCTAATCCATTACATAAACATTTTAGTAATCAATGTGATTCAGAGCAATTCCAATCAAATCCACAATTATACTCCTATTCCAACACATCCTATGCGTGTGACCCAGTAGGCTCCAAATTACATTGGCAGTGATATCCATAATCATATTATGATTTCACAAGCAATGATTGGTATCTAGCAAGACTTCATTGCCACCCAAGTAATTGGAGAAGTTGGAGAACAACTTGACCTATCATTCATGACTGGTGTTACATTGATTGCATAGTTCTTTTGTCGCTGATATCCGGATTGAACTCGAGTCATGGAATTGTTATCCTTTTCAACGTTCAATCCATGTTCCTTGAACTAGAGCAGACTGTCTGAGATATTTGTAAGCTCAATATCACATATTCACTCACATCAGCATGGCCATGCATTTCTTAGTCTCGCTTATCAAGTGGTCAGAATATCAAACTCCCATAGGAAGGACAAATTCCATCTACATCACTCACAGTCATCCCCATGTGTCACAGTGCACCCAAGCACCATCTTTATGGCAATCCTTATTCAGGACCACAGTGGATGATGTCAAAGTACACCGAATGACATGTGATAAGTGTAGTGACTTCAGGTCTAAGAACCACAATCACCACCATCATTATGAGATGTGACTCTAACTACCAATCATGGTATCCATGTGTCACTCTCAAGGTGGGTCTATCCGATACATTATTCTCTAACAAGTATTTATGTATTTGGTTTGATATCTCCATATCATGGATAATGAGATTCTTCCATCAACCAACATACATTCTAATCTTATGTGTTATTGATGTCTATGGATATTTCCATAATAACAACTGATTAGGGACAAAATAAGAATACATACTCTTAGCATACATATGATCTCACTGTTCAGGTCATCAACCCGAAGACATATGTCATTGAGCATATTATTCTATAGACATCTATAAGTTTTATGGTCATCTCACAATATAAAACACAAACATATAGATTGGAAACTTGCCTTTATTGATATGATCAATGTAGTATTACAAATCGTTTACATAGTATCCCATTACAATCATCGAATGATAGTCTCTATGGGCATACATACCAACAGATTCCCACTTGCACTTATACCCAATCACTCATGAATCTCAATCCAAGTGATTGAACATGTCCGTCATGTTTCTGCTGTGAAAGTGCTTTTGTGAGTGGGTCAGCCACATTGCTTTCTGTAGGTACTCTACAAATCTTCACATCTCCTCGTTGTGCGATCTCTTATATGAGATGGAACCGCCATAGAATATGTTTGGAACGTTGGTGCGATCTTGGTTCTTTAGCCTGTGCAATCGCTCCATTGTTGTCGCAAAACAACTCAATTGCATCACCAGTGCTTGGAACCACTCCAAGTTTAGAAATGAACTTCTTGATCCACACAGCTTCCTTCGCAGCATTAGATGCGGCAATATATTCGGCCTCTGTTGTAGAATCCGCAACCGTCTCTTGCTTGGAACTATTCCAGCTCACAGCTCTGTTGTTCAGGCAAAACACAAATCTAGATTGCGATATGTAATCATCTTTGTCAGTTTGGAAGCTAGCATCGGTGTAACCCATTACCATGAGTTCTTCCTCACCGTCGTATACCAAGAATTGATCCTTAGTCCCTCTCAAGTACTTTAGGATGTTCTTTACGGCTGTCCAGTGACATTCACCTGGATCTGACTGATACCGGCTCGTCATGCTCAAAGCATACGACACATCAAGACGAGTACATAACATTGCGTACATGATAGATCCAATTGCTGATGCATATGGAATCTTACTCATGTGTGCCCGTTCATCACATGAACTAGGACACTGGGCTTTAGAGATTGTAACCCCATGGGACATGGGCAAGTTACCTCTCTTAGAACCCTCCATGCTAAACCTCTTTAGCACCTTGTCAATGTATGTGCTCTGGCTTAGGCCTAGAAGCCTTCTAGATCTATCTCTATAGATCTTAATCTCTAGTATATAGGATGCTTCACCTAAATCCTTCATAGAGAAGGTCTTCCCTAGCCAATCTTTTACTGTCTAAAGAGTAGGGATGTCATTTCCCATCAATAGTATGTCATCCACATACAATATGAGAAATACGACTGTGCTCCCACTAACCCTTTTGTAAACACAAGGTTCATCTTCATTTTGACTAAAGCCAAACTTTTTGACTACTTCATCAAAACATAGATTCCAGCTCCAAGATGCTTGCTTCAATCCATAGATTGACCTTTGTATCTTACAGACTTTATTGGCTTCCTTTGGATCGATAAAACCCTCAGGTTGTGTCATGTACACATCCTCGAGTAAATTCCCATTAAGGAATGTTATTTTAACATCCATCTGCCAAATCTCATAATCATGATAAGCTGCAATGGCAAGCATGATCCTGATGGATTTAACCATGGCAACTGGTGAGAAGGTCTCGTCATAATCAACACCTTGAATTTGACAGAATCCTTTCGCAACCAATCTACCTTTATAGGTTTGAACATTTCCATCCATGTCAGTCTTCTTCTTAAAGACCCACTTGCACCCTATGGGTCTTACCCCTTCGAGTGGATCCACCAAGGTCCATACCTTGTTGGTGTACATGGATTCCATCTCAGATCTCATGGCTTCGAGCCATTTCTCAGATTCTGGTCCCTTAGTAGCTTCTAGATAGGAATTTGGCTCATATGTTGTGCCCAATTCGTCAATGTCTTGAGTCACAAGAAATCCAAATCTCTCAGGCTCAAATTGTGTCCTACTAGACCTACGAGGTTCATGTGTTACATTTGGAACTTGAAATTCCACAACAACTTGTGAGTCTTCATGTTCCTTATGTACCTCCTCAGGTTCTCTGCTTTCTTGTTGGTCTCGAACTTCTTCGAGCTCTACATTCCTCCCACTAATTCCTTTGGAAATAAATTCCTTTTCAAGAAATACAACAGTCCTAGCAACAAACACTTTGTTGTCAGTTAGTGTGTAGAAGTAGTATCCCCGAGTTTCCTTGGGGTATCCAACAAAATAGCATTTTTCCGATTTGGGTCCAAGCTTTTTAGGAAATTGTTTCCTAACATAAGCTTCAAATCCCCAAATCTTTAACATAGACAAATTGGGATGATTCCCATTCCATATCTCATATGGTGTCTTTTGAACCGATTTGGAAGGTACACGGTTAAGTGTAAACGTTGCAGTTTCAAGAGCATATCCCCAGAACGATATTGGAAGCTCGGCTGAACTCATCATTGATCGTACCATGTCTAATAATGTACGATTCCCTCTTTATGACACACTATTATGTTGTGGTGTACCAGGTGGAGTCCATTGTGATACAATACCACAGTCTCTCAGAAGGTCCTCAAACTCTTGGCTTAAGTATTTGCCACCTCAATCTGAATGGAGTGCTTTAATACTCTTACCAAGTTGCTTCTCTACTTCATTCATGAAAGTCATGAAAATTTCAAGAGTTTCTTACTTGTGTTTCATAAGATATACATAGCCATACCTACTGAGGTCATTAGTGAAGGTAATGAAGTATTGATAGCCTTCTCTAGCATTTGATCTAAAAGGTCCACATACATCAGTATGTATGAACCCTAGCATATCACTAGCTCTCTCACTATGTCTAGTGAAAGGAGTCTTGGTCATCTTCCCTAATAAACATGCCTCACATGTCTCTAATGATTCAAAATCAAAAGAGTCTAGATAACCATCCTTATGGAGTCTAGATATGCACTTCTCATTTATGTGCCCAAGACGATAATGCCATAAGAATGTTTTGTTTGAGTTGTCAAGTTTTAATCTTTTAGTATTTACATTGTATACACTAGTCTCAAGTTCTAACAAGTAGATACCATAAGACATAGGGGCATTGCCATAAAAGATCGCATCTTTAGATATAGAAATAATTCCATTCTTAATGTGAAATTCAAATCCACTCTTGTCCATACAAGATACAGAAATAATATTTCTATTAATGGCAGGTACATAATAGCAATTCTCTAATTCTATTACAAGGCTCGTAGGCAAAGATAAACTAATAACTCCAACTGTGGTGGCAGCAACTCTTGCTCCATCAGCAACCCACAGCTTGACTTGGCCCTTTCGTAAAGGCTTACTTCTTATCAGATCTTGCATATTAGAACATATGTGAGATCCACATCCAGGTATCCAGTACCCATGATGAAGAAGTATTTAAGTTTATCTCAGTAACGTATATACCTAAAGTGGAGATCTTTATCCCCTACTTCTTCTTCCTCAATTCCTCCAGGTAGAGAGGACATTTTCTTTTCCAATGTCCGGGCTAGTGACAATGGTGACAACTGCCTTCTTTGGAGATCACACCTTTAGCTTTGAGCGTGGATGACTTTGGCTTCTGCCCGGCTTTAGAACCTTTCTTGGCCATGCCTTTGCCTTTTGACTTTCCCTTTGTCTTGTTGATCATCATCACAGACTTGGGCTTGTCTTTCTTCATATGTGCTTCAGTTGTCCTCCACATGCCCAACAATTCTGACAACGGCTTGTCAAAATTGTTCATGTTGTAGTTCATGACAAAATGACTATATGATTCAAGCAACGATTGTAGAATCACATCGGTGGCCAGCTCTTGACCTAGGGGAAATCCCAGCTTGGATAGGCTTTCCACGTACCCAATCAAGGTGAGTATATGGGTGCCAATTGAGTCTCCCTCTTTCATCTTGCTTTTGAACAAAGCCTTTGAGACATCATATCTCTCCTGTCTTGCTTGATGTTGATACATGTTCTTGAGATGTGTTACCATCTCCATGACATTCATGTTCTCATGTTGCTCTTGCAACTCATAGTTCATTGAGCACAACATCATGAACTTTACATCCAAGACATCATCAAGGTGCTTCTTGTAAGCATCCTTTTCAGCGTTGGGCGCATTTACGGCGGGCTCCGCTGGCTCTGGTGTTTCAAGGACATAGAGCTTATGCTCATGTGTGAGAACAATTCTCAGCGTCCTAAACCAGTTTTGAAAGTTGGTTCCGATAAGTGTGTCCTTCTCAAGGACCGATCGCAACGAGAACGTGTGAGTGTTGTTTTCTATTTGATTGCTACAAAAGAAAAATTTGCATTTAGTCCAAAATATTTTGACTTTTAAAGATTTGATAAACGAGATTAATTAGGCCTTTAATTAATTATGCTCCCACTATTTTATTCAAATTGATAGCCCTCACTATCAACTTGGAAGATTGCAACGCACAACCTTCTAGTGAGACAAGATCCAAAATATTTGGATCAGTGACCAGCCAACGCCGGCGTCAAAGACCAAATACTAAGGTAGGCAACTTTTGACAATTGCATCATATGCAACTCTTGGATAGATGATCATGCGCAACTCCTTGCCATGATGCATATGTGTGCCTCTAGGTACTTGATCCTATCAAGGTTCCCTAGTTAAGTCCAACCCATAAGCCAACACGATGAGTGTGCACCTTGTGGAGGCAGACCCACACACCCACCATCACACTTCCACGAGATGGATAGTGTACCACGCGGAGGCATGCCCACACATAGTCGATCAAGCTTTTCATGTGTGTTGCTTTATGGAAGGCAACTACAACTTAATATAATTAATTGAGGGGTTTTATTAATACATATACATATCCAAACACCACATACTTATAGTACATATCATATACTACTATATCCACAACCACAAACGATAGACATGCAATCATAAACACAAATACATCGGTTATGGCCATACTATTGTAATCCCTTGGAGCAACAAAGGATTACGGTCCACCTATGGTCTTATGCATCTCATGCAACACCTGTGAATCAACATGTAAGCATGTAATGATCAACATTACAATGAACAACTTCATGGATGCTTCGTGAGGTTGGAACTTCAAGTTGCTTCTTGGAATTGGATCTTCTTGTTTCTTCTCCGTGGACGCTCCTTGGAGTTGGATCTTCAGGTTGCTTCTTGGAATTATATATTCATGGTGCTTCTCCATGTACACTCCTTGGAGTTGGATCTTCAAGTGGCCTCCTTACATCAAGTTTACAAAAACTAAAACTAATCCTATCTCTATTACATCATATGAGTACAAATATAAAAGGAAAGAATTAATTACACTTTGAAATAAGAGATGAGGTTCGGCATGCAAGCCGAATACTTTATACAAAGGATCCATATGTAACCATTATACATCCATAGAATTCACAAACAAACATATCCACAAGATCGACATCCACATTCATTCACAACATTCACAAAAGGGGATACTAGGCCATAATCATGTATGCATTCACCACATAAAACAGATTTTAAAGGCGACGCGTATGCTATCATAGGTATATCTACATATACGTATATATATATTAAAATTGTAGTACTTTTAATGCAGGACATTCCCCACTAAATAATTTTTTGACTCCCACGCAGACTATGCGGGGTACACAGGGGCAGCGCCCCTGTGCGGGTCTATGGAATTTTACTTCCGTGCACTTAGGAAAATCAATATTTTCCATAGTCGACCCCATCCAAAATGTCAAAAACATAAGCTTGCGGCATATGTGGAATTAGGTTTAGATTTGCACATTAGTAGGTTTAATTCGCATCGTATGCAACATAAAAATAGTATACAGTGATTCGATAATATTGAAACAAATACAAATACATTGTAGATCGACACTGCTCTGATACCACTGTAGGGTTTTGTGGAGAAAACATGCGCGGTAGAAGCAATAAAATCCACGCAACCCGAAACAGGATCTCGTCGACAACAACGTATTTGGAAGGAGTGTTTGTAGGATATACCTTATCGCGGAGCAAGTCCGGCGATGTTCAGCTGCACGATGGTGCAATGTTGCTGACCTATACGGATGGAACTTCTCTCCCGTTCACTGTCGCAGGAAGATCCGGCGGCACTCCTGTGCGATGATGTGTGCCGCTCGTAACGCGCACGGATGGTCATTGTGTCCACCGAACGCAGGCGTCTCAGCATCTGCATCTCTACTTTGTCCACGCGGATGGACTAGAACTCCACGTCGCACTTCCTAAGCCGGCGGGAAGGAGTCGTGTCTGAGCGGTGGTGTGCTAGCAGCGTGTTGCTCTCCTTCCTCTCCTAAGGATGGTGACGGCTAGGGTTTACGTGCGTGAGCGTAAACTAAAAGCCTATGTCTATCTTATATAGATATCATCCGTCAATGCTCCTTTAAATAGGATACGAAGGGAATTAGGGTTTCCTAAACCCATCGGTAAACATAAACATTGTGTTAATTAAAACGCTTGTGGATTAATTAGAATATTCTGGAATTCATTAATTAACCAAATAATCGCATTAATTGATTAATTAATATATGACTCCATGCAATCGCTTGGGATGGCTCTATGGGCATATATATACCAACAAAGGTGGCCTTAAGTCATTGGCAAAAGAGAAACCCTAAGGTGGGTACACCAGGGTTAGGGCTTAAGCGGTGGAGAATGCCACATTGAAAACATAAATTGGCTTGTTAATTAACTTGATTGTGATATATATATTGTTAGCCATATTTGTGAAATGTTGGTTGTCCCCACATACCAGCATATTCCTATATGTTGAGCGATGTTTTGTTTGTCGGCATTTTAGGTACAACAACTGAAAAGAACAAACAGTAAGTGACGCATTGTGGAAATAAGAAATAAAGTGCAAGGAGGATTAGATAGAATAGATCCAAGCTGTGGATAGAAGTAGATTACCAAAGTTTTTAAAAGGTATGCAAAGTTTTATTTTATACCAGATTTCAGTTTAGTTTGGCAGAATTTTATAAGTATTACTTATTATTTGTCGAACCTTTGATCCTATTAATTGGGATAATGGCTCTGACCTTCAGGTCTCCCTTAATTGGGGGTTACCGGGAGGCGGGGTCATTACAATCATACTATCACATGATATAAATCCTTTTCACAATATCACAGGGTATCAACCCTTATCAACACAAGAAGATTACACCTCATTCAGGGCTCAACCATGCCTAAAGGTCATTAAGACTATCATACTATTCCCTACAAGATCATCATTATCTTTCCATGCCTTATAACAAGGCTCAACAACATCACTTACATATAATGCACCATATCATCATAATATTACATTAATGAGCTAGGAGATATTCATAAACATTCATAGAAGGGTTATATCAACATTAAGAACATTCCTTTATTAAATCAACATGCAAGGAATCTAGATATGATTAACACTCATCATATTCATAATGCACATGTTTAGCATAAGAAAGTATCAACCATGTGGCTATGATAACCACTAATTAACACATTAAGGCTATGATCATGTTAAGGAGGTTATTCCACCATCATTCCATCATATAAGAATGTTAAACATGAATACTTATCTTTATCTATTTGCATTAAAGTTAGGTTCAACATGATAAATTATATCAATGTTACTAATCAACACTTATGCCCAAACCCTAACTCACGACATCCCCATTGGATCATGGATGCATAAGGTGAAACATCACCATCACATTCCATACTATTATCAAGTATGAACCCACACATAAATCAAGGTGTAACCATTGGTTTATAGCATACTAGGGTTTGAACAACAGTAACAGAGTACTCCATTATTGTATTAGTCATTCAAGGACTATTCATACCTAATTTCCATCATTTAGTTATATTAAAGCTAGGTATATAAAGCTATACCTCATTAGGGTTACATATCAACACAATATGGTTATCATACCTTCTATTCATATGAGTGAATAGGTAAAACTACCTTATTAAGGGTAACCCTCCATTTGTTCCATCATCTTTCAACCCATATCTTCATACCACTATGTCATCCAGAACCATTGGATGTTTAAAAGGTAAGACCATTGGTTGTTTACATAAGTAAACACCTTGGATAAACCACATATTAAGTCCTTGATTTATGCTCTAGAAAGAGTCACCATCTAACCCTACACATCCCTTTATTAACAACACAAAAAGTTCCATTGAGAGTAGGATAAAACCCACAATCGACTGTTCAGTTAAAATAAGCCATCCATTGTCAACAAGTAAGCTCCTTAAGTTGATCATCTAAAGGAAACCATCTAAATCACATTATTAGGGCCAAAATATTACATTAGCCGTCATTCCACTTTATTGGAGGAATAAACATTAGATCTTGACCATTGGGTCAAGTTCATATGTTAAAACCATCAATTACATTATAGATCCGACCATTGCATCAAGTGACCCAAGAAACCATTGGTCTAAGGCTTAATTGATGCTACAACTATAATGCTTAACTCAACATAGGTTGTAGAGACTTGATCCACCATCATTAGTGATCATTAAATCACCATAGGTTGTTAGACCAACTGTTACAACCCCAATTTTCGGGTTCATATGGTGGGAAATGCAATTTCCATAATAAATTTATGGTTATGTATTTTGTATGAATTATGTGCCTTGAATGTATTCCTATGATAAATAGCCTTGTGTGTTTGATTTCGTGGGCCTTGTTGGCTATTGGGCCCAATAACAAGAAAAATGAAATAAAAAGGAAAAGGAATCAATTAATGAAGGAATAACTAAGATAATTAGAAAAGAAAGATGTGGAAGCATCTAGAAGTCTAAGAATTATCCTTCAAGGAGGAATTTCGTATCTTTAGGATTTCTTGGGTTCCAAGGAGTCCAAGTTGCAAAGAAAATAGGAGAAGAAAGAGATAAAATCAAATAAAGCATTATTAAGAAGGAAATTTGAGATAATGATGAAAATATAAGAAATAGGTGGAAATATGGATGATGGAATCATTATAGAATGGTTTCAACTCCACTTGCCTTATAATGTTTATAAAATCGAATTAGAGAAAATAGGAAAGAAAGAGAGAGAAAATATGTGTTTTTATACATAATATATGCTTTATAAGTCATTGACTTGCAAATGATGGAAAGGAGTTATTCCTTTTGAATTTCGGCTTCAAACTTGGAATATAAGTAGATTAAGTCTTTATAGACTTTCCCTTAAAATTTGGGATCGATTGGATATATAGTTTATGAGTTATGGATTAATGAAAAATCCTTAAAGTAGAGGGATTTCCATTAAATGTCACAATTGATCTCTATTTAATGTTCTAATACATGGCTCGTTATCCGTTGGATCTTGATCCAAAGGAGGCTTCACTTCAAATAAGATTGGGAAAGAAGGAACAGGGACATGGGAGTTCAGGATCAATTTCCTTGTTGGGTATTGACCGAGCACTAATGGGGACTCTCCCATTGTGATTAGGAGCTCAATCCGAATAAAATGGTCCCTAGATTGACCTGGTTCCGCATCTAACCAGGACTTTCCCCAATCCCAATTCCTCTAGGAACTAGAGTCCATGAAGGGCCAATACCTTGGTGAGCCTTGGCTATAAAAGGGGGATCTCGGCACCCTTACGATCTCACAAATCACTGTCCACAAGCGTGATTCACTGGTGGAGAGGCCGATGAGCGAAGAGGGGGGCATGGTCCCCTGGATCTGCGAGCACCCTAACCTGGTTCAGCTCAGATATAATACCACCCCATGCGCCGATGGGGCATGGCTTGATGATATGAAGTCATCCGAGAAGGGCGAAGCCATAGTATGCTCGCGCGGAGCTCCGAGGGAGAAAAGGAAGTGCCTCGGTGGGCGAGGTGGTCGCCGCCCAGTCCAGTTCTGGATGCTCTATTTTACAGAGTAAACAGAGGAGTGGGATCCTCCATCTGCGCCCATGGAGAAGAAAAAGGGGGGAGCGGATTAGGTAGTCGGGTAGATGGATCCACGCAAGGGTCCACGTGTTGAGGGAGAGATTCGCCAAAAAATGAAATAAAAAGGACATGTAGTGCCTCACGACTAGTTCAGAGGTATTTCTCTTGTGAAAATTCTAATTAACTATTTATAACTCTGATGATAACAAGTTATACATGAATTTTGATTAGAAGAACTCAAGGAATCCATTAAAAATACAATTGAAGCTTAATTTTTCTTACAATTTGAAAAGTACATAAAGTTAATACTTTTCTTGAATAAGAAACCCTAATTTTGATGATGATGAGTTTTTAATGATATTCTTTGGATAATTTAAGCCAACCCTAACCTGTTGTTAATAAAAGAAAGATCTAGATCTAAAAAGAGTATCCTTGTCAATAATTTAGGGTTTTATGTATATAAAGCACAATAAGGAACTTGGAAACCCTAATCTATGTGTCTATAACTTTTAATGAGTTATATTTCGAGATCCTATGCATAAGATGAAATTCGGTTGATCCTAAGCCAAATTGGTAATAAAGGGGATTTAATATGAATAATTGAGTAATTAGGGTTTTGAACATAGAAATGATGTTCTAGGGTTTTGTGGGCTTAAAAGAGGCAGGATTGAGAAATAGATCTAAAGAACCCTAAGGAAACCCTAATTTAGAATTAGCAACCTTAGAAGGGTGTCCCAAGTGAATAAGGAGTTTTTTTTGGGATGTGCTGGTAACAATTAGGTGTTACATATATTTTCACAATCAAGGTTGCTTGACTGGTTGCTTATCTTTCTTGATTGGACATATTGATTAAATTGGATCATGCTTATTTCCTATAAGATCTCCAAATCAGGTATGTGGTTATTTATGAATAATCGAGCTAGTTTCACAAAGTTTTCTCAAACGTTTGATCGATTGGATGCAACCTAAACTGTTGAGTGTTTGTTTATGCAATCCTATATAGCCACTATGATTATCACAATTAAGTATATATGTGTATTCTCAAACCTACATGCCACCCTGATGTATGATGCATGACCAAGCCCCGGAGGGAAGGTCTATTCGGTCAAGCCCGGAGGGAAGACCATTGGGCACCGAGAGGTGACCCTAGGCACCAAGCTCAAGATGGAGAAGGTGGCCTTCTGTCCCTTGCCAGGACAAAACCCTAGAGAGGGTGATCCAGGGTTGGGGCAAAATCGGTTGTAAATATCACATTGAAAACGTAACTTTGGATTGATGTTAATAACTTATTTGTGATATTTAGGTTGTTAGAAATTAATTGTGAAATTTTGATTGTCCCCCACATACCGATATAGAAATATACTGACGGACGTTCTGTTTGTTGGCATTTTAGGTATAATTATTGAAAAGGAGAAATAGTAAATTGACATATTGTGAAGAATATGAATAAACAGTGCAACGAGGATTAGATAGATAGACTTTATCAGGTGATAGAAGTCTAAATCTGATATTTTAAAAAGGTATGCAAAGTTTTATTTTATTCCAGCTTTCCAGTATAGTTTTAGTAGAATTTAATAGTTATTTTTGATTAAATGTTAAACCATGGATCCTGAGTTATTGGGATAGCGGCTCTGACCTTTTGGTCTCCCTTGATTGGGGGTCACCGGGAGGCGGGATCGTTACATTTGGTATCAGAGTGATGATTTCTCATTTAATCTTTAGTAATTATTAAATTTTACAAACTTTGTAGAACTCGAGGGAGTTATTAGAGGATTTTTCGATGACGGAGGTGTCTAGAAAAGGATCACGGTCTGGGGGATGACAATATTTTCCTCCACCATGCTAGTCAGTCACGAGGACTCGTGAATGCGGTGTGATTGTGTTACAACCCCAATTTTGGGTTCCTTTGGTGAGAAATGTAATTTCTCATATTAAAGATATTGGAACAAATGATGATATAATTTGTGTTGAATAAATGAGTTTCGTTGAAAATAGCCTTGTTGTTTGATTTGAGGGCTTTATTGGCTATTGGGTCCAATAACAAGGATATTCAATTAATTAATGAATAACTGAGAATTTGAGATAAGAAAGGTGTGGAAACCTCTAGAAGGAAAATCCAAAGAGGATTTCGTACCTCTTAGATTCCTTGGGTTCCAAGGAGTCTAAAGTTGCAAAGAAAAGGAAATAAGAAAAGAAAATATCAATTAAGTATTTCCTTGTTAATAAAGAAATTGAAAATAATGAAAAAATATGGAAAATATGTGGGAATGAGTTATCCTTATTGTAATTATGTATCCCAAGGATTCCTAATGTTGAAAGGAACTTCCATAAGGAAAATAGGAGAAAGAGAAAGTGAAATCATTAAAAACAATAAGGAAATAATGTGATACAAGTAATGTATTAAAGTGATATTGCTAAAAAGAAAGCAATTACTATTAAAAGAGAATAGGATTTCGTTTCTATGGATTAAAAGACAAACAAAGGGAGTAAAAGTGAAAGGAATTCTAAAAATCCTAATACCTAAAGAACATAGGATATTAAAGAGATGTTTAAGAGAGAGAGGGGGGGGACTTGCTTCATGATGAAGAAATCCAATTCCTAATGGGAAAGGACTTTTATTATTCGAGGGCAAGTGTGTTGAGGGCATGGACATCCTTCTCTTTATAAAGGGGTGGATCCCTGGTTCAGGCCCATGGAGATCCCAAACGTCTTCATCTCTCTTATACATATTCTTCTTCCATGTCCTTGTCGTCAACTTTAAGTCACGAGGTTAGTGCTCTTCCTGGAGCGACGGAGAGCTGGGAGTCACCTTGATGAAGGTTAGACGTTTCCCTGATGATCTGTGAACGACCAGCCATAGTCCCCAAAGCCCCGACCTTCCACGCTAACCAGCAGCGGGTCTGCATAACCGGACAACAGTTGCAGGCGTGGGCACTCTGGAGCGGCCATCTTGGCCGTGGAGAAGAGGCGCCATGGGCCTGGAGGAGGACGGCGGAGGAGGGGCGGCTGTTCCGGCTGCCTTCGGGCTTTGGAGCTGCGGGAGGTGAACCCTGCAGTCGACAGAAGAGCGACCGCGGCGCTAGGGCGCGCTGGGGAAGATGACGGCTGGCGTTTGACGGTTATACCCCCAGGGTATGACAAGCCGACCCGCTTAAGTTGGGGGTAGAAGCGTCATTCTATTCTAATCTCAAACCAGCAAAGCGTTGCATGAAAGGCGCCTACGTGGCAGCTTTTGATTGGCTCAAGTAAGTGAATTAATGTAAAATTCATAACTTCTTAACGGTAGCTCGGTTGGAGACATGTAATATATGAATCTTGCTTAGAAGAACGATAGGAATCCATTAAAAATATAGTTGGAACCTGATTATGTTTGGAATTCGAAAGGTAATAGAGGTTACTAACTTTAATGTAAAGGTGATTAAGGAATCCTAGTTTGATACAAATAATGTGATTCATAGGGTTTAATGGATCCTTAGAGTTGATATTAACCTGTTAAATGTAAAAAGGTATATTATGTTAAAAAAAGGGAGAATTTTGCACATAATTAGTCTAATTTAGAGTAAATATGCTTGAAATATGAAAAGTGCATTAAGTAATCATTTCTAATGATTTAATTAATGAAAAATCCTTAGATTTGATAATAAATGGTTTTAATGTTGATCAATGGATAATTTAAGCCTATTGTTCATAAAAGTGAAAATAAGATTTAAAAGGATAATCTTTTTATATAATTGGCTTAATTTAGGGTTTCGTGCATGAATATGCATTAATGAGTTTGAAAACCCTAATTTAGGTGAATATGACTTTTAAATGTTTCAATTGTTCAAATCCATGAATAAATAGGGATGTGATGATCCTAAGACAATTTGAACATAAATGACTATTAATTGAGTAGCTTGAGTAATTAGGGCTTATATAAATGGAAAAGAATATTTTTAGGGTTTAATAACCAAAAAGGAATAAAAATTGAGAAAGATATCTAAGAAACCCTAATGAATATTAATGAAGCCTTAATGAGGATTAGAAATCCTAGAAAGTGAATCCAAGTCAGTAAAGTAGATTCTTGATGAAGTGTGTAATAAATAGAGTACGTATTCTTTTCAGGAATTACGTGATGATTGATTTACTTGCTTGGATATGTTGATTGAATGTACATGAAGTATATGTTGAATAATCTGCATGACTAATCAAATCAGGTATGTGGTTACGCTTATGAATAATCGCTTTAGTTTCCCGGTGATTTCCGAAGGATTTATCGGTTGCTTGAAATAACTGTTGAATGTTTATTTATTTCATGCAACTATAAAGTGACTATGATTATCATCATAAGTATGCATATAACTGGCTAGATCCTTGTTCACCTCTGGTGTTTTAAAAAGGCTGAAAAGGGGGTAATACCTAGAGAAAGGTCTAGGATTGCCGTGAGTCAGAAACTGGATTGCCTTGTGCGTTCATGAGACTCTTCAGCATACCGAGAGTTAGAAACTGGATTGCCTTGTGTGGTTCATGAGACTCTTCGGTTTACCATGTAACTCAATCCTAGAAACTGGTTTACCATTTTGGTGGATCATGAGGGGTTGTAGTTTGGTATACAGGTCCACTGCAGGGACAACACAGAGGTTATGGAACTTGTGGATTGCTGATGTTATATTAAAATGTAATCTTGATTGTTAAAAAGATTATTTGCTTGATTACATTGTTAGCATAATTTCTTGATTATTGGATCCTCCACATACCGACTGACCGTTGTTTTGTTTGTCGGCATTTTAGGTACATATTCCAAAGCACAAAACAGTAAAGTGACACATTGTGAATTCAAGAATTAAAGAACAAGGAGGATTTAGTTAGAGTAGATCATCTGTGGTTAGAAGTCTAGTATTTCCAACTTTTCAAAGGTATGATAAAGAAAAATTTTATTACCATTTTCAGTATAGTCTGTTAGAATTTAATAATTGTTATTGGTTATATGTCGAACCTTTGATCCGGAATTTCATGGGTGCGGCTTCAACCTTTCGGTCTCCCTTAATTGGGGGTTATCGGAAGATGGAGACGTAACATTTGGTATCAGAGCCTGGGTTCCTCATGTAACCATTAATAATTAATTAAATTTTACAAACTCCATAGAACCCAAGGGAGTTATTAGAGGAGTATCCGAAAGATGGAGGTGTCTAGAAAGGGATCACGACCGGGGGCTGACAAGATTTTCCTCCGCACCGCTAGTCGGAATATGAGGACTCCCGGACCCGTGTGACCGCCTGGCCAAAGTCTTAGGGTATGAATCGAAATAAGATACCTTTAGGACTTCTCATCTTATTCATCCCTTCTCATCACAAAATTTTGATAAGGACATAAAGGATTAGGGTTTCCTCTCTTCTCCTCACCTCCTGAGGTATGGGTAAGGTTAATAAGGTCTAAGGAATCCTCCATCAAATTAATGAAAAGCATGTAAATGAGATGTCATGGACATAAGCTTAATAGATTAAGCGCAAATTAAATGATAGATACATGCTTAGGTCGTATGACATAAGATGTCATGTCCTCAGAAGAGATCTGGGGCTAGACCTTCTTATCGGGAGGATAAGTTAGTCTTGGAGATAGAGATCTCCATGGTAAGTAGAAACCTGGCTCATCCTAGGAGGATGACGTCAACCCTAAACCTAAGTGAAGGATAGAGAGAGATATGGTCATGATGAGTTAGACCAGGTGTTTGAATAGACGTACCTGGGATGCCATATGATCCATGAGAAGTTGGATAACCGAGTACTTTTGGCCACCTAAATCCTAGAGAGAGGATGAGCCTGTTTATACCTTCGTACCTATAGTATAGATGAGAAAAAGAGTTCCATAAACCCTGGAGAGGTATAGTAACCGGTTACGAGGCCTTGTACCTTGTTAGTTGTCCTTGAGGAGGGCTCAACCTTAAAGGGTTGTTCGAGTTGAAGGATGACAGGATATGCACGTTATGGCAAGACTTGATTCATGGTTAAGAAATAGAGTGTGTTGTTGGACACCTAAAAGTGAACCCAAGGTTCCTAGGCCTAAGAGGGGAAGTGGTCGTTTAAGGTATGTTTGATGAACCCTCACAGCTAGGATGATGATTAAGGAAGGTATGATCTTGATCCAACATTGAGGAAAGAGGACAAGTATGACCTATCATGGTTCAGTAGGTGATCTGCTTATACCTTAATAGCTTGCTAGGGTTAAGTAGGCTTATGTGGATGTAACCCTAGACCTAAGATCTTTTGTGACCTCGTGGTCAAGAGATAGTTTTCCTCCCATCCAGGGAGAGGGACCCCTTTGTAGGGTGTATATCAGTTTTGTTGGTTTAAGGTAACCTGAAGAGGTCTCACATGATCTTGAGAAGCTAAGTGAAAAGTACATGGTATGAGAATGAACCTGTAGACCCATATATGTCCATCTCTAATTGCATACGATTGAGTTACCATGGAGGTAACCGGTATGGGGCTGACCAAGGTAGGCAAGTTGCCATGATCCCTATGAAAGGATGAGAGTCAGCCCATGAATGCAGAAAGAAGATGATGAAGACTTGGGTAAGGTTCTAAGTGAACATGTACAATGATGGAGAATCCTAAGTCTATCCTAAGGGTCAGGTAGGGATAAGACCGATGAAAGTAGGAGTTGCCTAATTCCCCAGTTGCACATGACCATAGGGTCGGGAGGTAACAGCTATCATTGTCTAAGGGCCATGGGTTAGGAGATTGATCACCTTCATGAACTCATGGGACCCAAAGGGCATATGAGTAGGGCACTCCCTTGATGCATGAGGAAGAGGGATGACCCCAAAAGAGTCGGTACCCTATGGACCTAGAGGAGTTGACTAAGGATATAAACCTCAGTGGGTTCAAGATTAGTTGTTATCATGACGTCTATGATGTAGAGACATATGTGGCACGTTGCAACTTAGATTTAAAGGTGTACTGTCAAGGTGGGATGCACCATCTCTACTCTTGGAACATGAAGAACTCTGTATTTGGACTGCAGCCAAATACTTATTTCCTCTTGTTATGGGGGTGAGAGATAGTACATTATGCATGTCATACACCAAGGATAAGAGATGATGTAGGTTGGAACGTTGCCACGCAAAATGGGGATAGAGAAGATATATACCCTGATAAAGTGAATGATACATGGATGGTTTGCAAACACTAAAGGAATGATGTAGTCACCTTATGAGGATGTATTTATCATGAATCATGTGGAACTTACAAGTTTTACCAGGTTGAGTTGATCACCATGATGATGAAATCAGAGAGTGTTCTTAATTGAAGATAGACATAGAGTTTGAGGTGAGATGATAAGTGAAATAAATGGAAGTGTATGTCTTCAATGTTATTTAATACCTAAGGTTGTGAAGTGATAATGGATGCTCTGGTTGAGTTATATCTACCTCATTTAGCTAGAAGAGGTTGTTTGGCTAACCCTAAGTTTGGAAAGGAGAGGTGTTTGGATAACACTCAGATGTAATAAGATGTGTTGAAAAGTTAAGGGTTGGTTGGTTAGCCAGTCTACTCCTTGATGTAATAAAAGAATGGTGGTGGAACCTCAGATGCACTTCTTTGGAAAAGAAGGTGATGAAACCCGACTAGAGTGGTTTAGGGTTTTTGAAGAATCGATCTTGAGGAATTATGACATACCGGAGATTATAATACATCATACCACGAAGATGATAAGTGACAATAGCACTTTGTATGCTTAAGATGAAGTTGCATGTGGTTTATGACCATGCAAGCCAAGAGGTAAAGGACGAACCCCAGTATCCCAGTGTATCGATAAAGAGGGATAAAAGTCCCTGAGAGGGAATGAGAGCTCAACACTATGGATGTTGTGATAAGTCTTCCCTGGATCGAGGAAGGTCGAGATACAATGTGGGTTATGGTAGGTCGCCTTACCTAGATAATATAAGAAAGGAAGAGTTCGGTTAAGGGACAGATCCAGTTGAACTACCCATAAGAAAGATGGTTCAATTACACCATGAAGCAAGTTCAAAGGATTCTTGAGTTTGACCTAAAGGTTCGCTTCCATAAGGTGGAAGTAGGTACATGAAAAACTCAATGATAGTATAGTTTATCACCCCTAACTATGGTTAGTATGATCCAGACTAAAGGGTCTGATGAGGGCATGTGTGTTCGTTCAGGGTGATATCTAGAGATAGTTCTTGTCCTATGAAAGATGTGACAATGACCACCATAGCCAGTATCGGGTTTTATATGAAGCTCTGTAAGGGAGGTTGTGTCGGTCACCACTTCAGTAAGGTGATGTTGGTGAAAGGACCACATGATGGTTAGAAAAGTACCACATGATGGTTAGAAAGAAAAAAAAGGGGACCCCAGTGCGTGTAGATGAAGTCACTTTGATTGTGCAAGGGCTGAAAGGAGCCTAGAGATGATGAGAGTCGTGAGCAGATGCAAAGTAGACTGACATACAAGTTGTTGTGGGAGAAAATGTGACATAAAAATCCGACCCCTCTAAGTTATAACTAAGAGAGCTGAGTCCCTGATACATGGGTCCATTAGAGATGGATGAGTGGAGAAGGTTAGGTTTGACCCTACCCCTCAGGATAGAGTAATGTGAGATGCTTTCCATGTGTCCAATTTAGAGCACTATGTGAGGTACCCTGACCATGGGCTGAGCAATGAACCGAGTGAGCCCCAAGGGAGGCTGACATGGCCTGAGTCACCTGTGCAGTTTATAGACTCCGGGATGAAAGGACTCAAGGAAAAGGATATGTGATGGTAAAGGTTCTTTGGATGCACCATGAGTACGGTAAAGCCACATAGGGGCCAATGATGGACATGGAAAAGTCTTATCCTGAATTGTTTGTTTGCTTGCTTGAATTTTGAGGACAAAATTCCTATAAGAGGGGAAGGATGTTACAACCCCAATTTTGGGTTCCTTTGGTGAGAAATGTAATTTCTCATATTAAAGATATTGGAACAAATGATGATATAATTTGTGTTGAATAAATGAGTTTCGTTGAAAATAGCCTTGTTGTTTGATTTGTGGGCTTTATTGGCTATTGGGTCCAATAACAAGGATATTCAATTAATTAATGAATAACTGAGAATTTGAGATAAGAAAGGTGTGGAAACCTCTAGAAGGAAAATCCAAAGAGGATTTCGTGCCTCTTAGATTCCTTAGGTTCCAAGGAGTCTAAAGTTGCAAAGAAAAGGAAATAAGAAAAGAAAATATCAATTAAGTATTTCCTTGTTAATAAAGAAATTGAAAATAATGAAAAAATATGGAAAATATGTGGGAATGAGTTATCCTTATTGTAATTATGTATCCCAAGGATTCCTAATGTTGAAAGGAACTTCCATAAGGAAAATAGGAGAAAGAGAAAGTGAAATCATTAAAAACAATAAGGAAATAATGTGATACAAGTAATGTATTAAAGTGATATTGCTAAAAAGAAAGAAATTACTATTAAAAGAGAATAGGATTTCATTTCTATGGATTAAAAGACAAACAAAGGGAGTAAAAGTGAAAGGAATTCTAAAAATCCTAATACCTAAAGAACATAGGATATTAAAGAGATGTTTAAGAGAGAGAGGGGGGGGGGAACTTGCTTCATGATGAAGAAATCCAATTCCTAATGGGAAATGACTTTTATTATTCGAGGGCAAGTGTGTTGAGGGCATGGACATCCTTCTCTTTATAAAGGGGTGGATCCCTGGTTCAGGCCCATGGAGATCCCAAACGTCTTCATCTCTCTTATACATATTCTTCTTCCATGTCTTTGTCGTCAACTTTAAGTCACGAGGTTAGTGCTCTTCCTGGAGCGACGGAGAGCTGGGATTCACCTTGATGAAGGTTAGACGTTTCCCTGATGATCTGTGAACGACCAGCCATAGTCCCCAAAGCCCCGACCTTCCACGCTAACCAGCAGCGAGTCTGCATAACCGGCCAACAGTTGCAGGCGTGGGCACTCTGGAGCAGCCATCTTGGCCGTGGAGAAGAGGCGCCATGGGCCTGGAGGAGGACGGCGGAGGAGGGGCGGCTGTTCCGGCTGTCTTCGGGCTTTGGAGCTGCGGGAGGTGAACCCTGCAGTCGACAGAAGAGCGACCGTGGCGCTAGGGCGCGCTGGGGAAGATGACGGTCGGCGTTTGACGGTTATACCCCCAGGGTATGACAAGCCGACCCGCTTAAGTTGGGGGTAGAAGCGTCATTCTATTCTAATCTCAAACCAGCAAAGCGTTGCATGAAAGGCGCCTACGTGGCAGCTTTTGATTGGCTCAAGTAAGTGAATTAATGTAAAATTCATAACTTCTTAACGGTAGCTCGGTTGGAGACATGTAATATATGAATCTTGCTTAGAAGAACGAGAGGAATCCATTAAAAATATAGTTGGAACCTGATTATGTTTGAAATTCGAAAGGTAATAGAGTTTACTAACTTTCATGTAAAGGTGATTAAGGAATCCTGGTTTGATACAAATAATGTGATTCATAGGGTTTAATGGATCCTTAGAGTTGATATTAACCTGTTAAATGTAAAAAGGTATATTATGTTAAAAAAGGGAGAATTTTGCACATAATTAGTCTAATTTAGAGTAAATATGCTTGAAATATGAAAAGTGCATTAAGTAATCATTTCTAATTATTTAATTAATGAAAAATCCTTAGATTTGATAATAAATGGTTTTAATGTTGATTAATGGATAATTTAAGCCTATTGTTCATAAAAGTGAAAATAAGATCTAAAAGGATAATCTTTTTATATAATTGGCTTAATTTAGGGTTTCGTGCATGAATATGCATTAATGAGTTTGAAAACCCTAATTTAGGTGAATATGACTTTTAAATGTTTCAATTGTTCAAATCCATGAATAAATAGGGATGTGATGATCCTAAGACAATTTGAACATAAATGACTATTAATTGAGTAGCTTGAGTAATTAGGGCTTATATAAATGGAAAAGAATATTTTTAGGGTTTAATAACCAAAAAGGAATAAAAATTGAGAAAGATATCTAAGAAACCCTAATGAATATTAATGAAGCCTTAAGAGGATTAGAAATCCTAGAAAGTGAATCCAAGTCGGTAAAGTAGATTCTTGATGAAGTGTGTAATAAATAGAGTACGTATTCTTTTCAGGAATTACGTGATGATTGATTTACTTGCTTGGATATGTTGATTGAATGTACATGAAGTATATGTTGAATAATTTGCATGACTCATCAAATCAGGTATGTGGTTACGCTTATGAATAATCGCTTTAGTTTCCCGGCAATTTCCGAAGGATTTATCGGTTGCTTGAAATAACTGTTGAATGTTTATTTATTTCATGCAACTATAAAGTGACTATGATTATCATCATAAGTATGCATATAACTGGCTAGATCCTTGTTCACCTCTGGTGTTTTAAAAAGGCTAAAAAGGGGGTAATACCTAGAGAAAGGTCTAGGATTGCCGTGAGTCAGAAACTGGATTGCCTTGTGCGTTCATGAGACTCTTCAGCATACCGAGAGTTAGAAACTGGATTGCCTTGTGTGGTTCATGAGACTCTTCGGTTTACCATGTAACTCAATCCTAGAAACTGGTTTACCATTTTGGTGGATCATGAGGGGTTGTAGTTTGGTATACAGGTCCACTGCAGGGACAGCACAGAGGTTATGGAACTTGTGGATCGCTGATGTTATATTAAAATGTAATATTGATTGTTAAAAAGATTAATTGCTTGATTACATTGTTAGCATAATTTCTTGATTATTGGATCCTCCACATACCGACTGACCGTTGTTTTGTTTGTCGGCGTTTTAGGTACATATTCCAAAGCACAAAACAGTAAAGTGACACATTGTGAATTCAAGAATTAAAGAACAAGGAGGATTTAGTTAGAGTAGATCATCTGTGGTTAGAAGTCTAGTACTTCCAACTTTTCAAAGGTATGATAAAGAAAAATTTTATTACCATTTTTAGTATAGTCTGTTAGAATTTAATAATTGTTATTGGTTATATGTCGAACCTTTGATCCGGAATTTCATGGGTGCGGCTTCAACCTTTCGGTCTCCCTTAATTGGGGGTTATCGGAAGATGGGGACGTAACAGATTGCCTGGCCAAAGTTTGAGGTCATGACTCGAAATAAGATACCTTTAGGACACTCTCATCTAGTTCATTCCTTCTCAACCCTAATTCAATTAAGATTCTAAGTTTTAGGGTTTTCCTCCCTCTTCCTCACCCTCTTGAGGTCAGGGTAAGTATGATAAGGATTAAGGAATCCTCCACCAAATGAATGAAAAGCATGTAATAAGATGTCATGGACATAAGTTTAATAGTTTAAGCGTAAACTAAAGATTAGTTACATGCTTAGGTTGCATGGTGTGTGTTGTCGTGCCCTCAGTAGAGCAATGATGTTAGGCCTTTTTGTCAGGGGGATGAGTAGAAAGTTAGCCTTGGAGGCAAAGGCCTCCTGGAAGAGGTAGAGACCTAGCGCATCCTCTGAGGATGATGCTAACCCTAACCCTAAGTGGTTGAGGGGTGACAAGATGTGTTGGTTATCACAGTTGACCATACATGTATGTATGTGGGTTGACATGCATATTGGTTTTGAGTAACCGTGAGAAGAATGACTATGTGAGGATGTTTAACCTAGTGTCTTTTGGCGACCCAACCTTGAAAGGGCCATGCCTGTTATGATGAAATATAGCTCCTTCTTTGAAGAGGATAGTGGTGACCATAAAGAAACCCTTATGGGCATATATGAGCATAGAAGAACATGCACCTATATAGGAGAGAACGTCAGCAGTGCTGGCTGTAGGATGAGACTTAGGTCAGAAGGGTTATGCCTGACAGGTTAGGAGATGAACATGCAGAGCTTTGGATAATCTTAATCGAACATAGGTTTGGATCATGCGTTTCACCCATGTAGGTGTATGCATGTATCCTTAAGAGCTTGTCCACCTTCTTGGAGAGAGAACCTCCAGTGGTAAGGTTGGTCATAGGGTTGTCTCTAGAGAGAGAGCAAGACCTAAGCAAGAAGGTTGGAAGCTTAGATTTCGAGACATGAAGAACCATGAGAAGTTGCATGAGACTACATAGTCATGGTGTCATGACCGTGACACTAGGAGACACCTAAATGCGGTGTTGCGACCATGACTCCACCAAGGGGGTCGTGACCAAGACACATCAAGGTGTGTCGACCTTATTATCACAAGGTGTTATGACCTTAACCCATTGGTGTCACGAACGCAACCAACTAAGTATTGACATGTTACGTTCATGACATAACCTGAATATGTGTCTTGACCATTAGATTAGCCATCTTTGCCATAACATCAACTGGTAGATTAAATGGCCACACAACAACGTTGCATCCCAAACAACAGTGCAACGACCACCCTTAGAATTTAGGGTGTCGCGGTCGAAACCACCACTTGAAAGAGTGTCGACCATGATGGAAGACCAAAGGTTGTCTCAACCATAGGTTAGCTACATGCCCAACACCATAATAGGTCTGAAAAAGATCGAAATAGGTGGTTAACAATAGGGAAAACCAAGCGTCAACAGGAAAAACAATGCCTTATACCAAGTTTTCATCAACCTTAGATTATGGATCATAGAAGAACACAAAAAGAGTTATATTTAGAGAGAGAACACATGGATTCTTATGCATGTAAAAAAACCAAAAACTTCATATTATTCAAGTATAAACAAACCATATAGAAAGTAGCATGGTTCCATAGATGAAGATTCAAAGGAAACATATCATTTTCCTTTTGCTACAAAAATCAGGTACAAGGCTTTTTTAGGGTTTATAAGAAAGATGTTCTTCTCAAGAATACTCCACAAGTTAACCTTAATACATATTATTCCTTCTATCATCAAGAACATATTTTTAATATGTAGAATAACAACTTATGATCAGATCTTAATATGATAATAATAGATGAAGGAAAAGTTATATAACCCACCTAATTTGAAGAGAACCAATCTCCTAGGATCTCAAACTCCAATAACTTCAACCAAGCTTCAACACTTCAGACAAAGGATCACCTCGAGAAGAGACAGAAACTCCATGGTCAAAGGAGAGCTTAAGGAAAGAGAGAAAATAGTCTTAGGCCAAACTAAAGGAGAAAGGAGAAAGAGATGAAATCATCCTCTCATTCAGGTTTCACCGTGTCAACACTTAGTCTATGACCCCTTATGATGAGGAGTTCCTCTCAAGAAAGCCACCATGGATGATCCACAATATAAGGATGAGGAGAATGGTTTCATAAGGGAAAAAACGTGATCAAGAGTTAAGACCACTTACCAAGAGAAGAATCTCCAAGAAATCACCACCAAAGAGTTGATATAGCACAAGATCTTCAACATGCAAGATGGATCGGCCACCCAGGCTTCAAGAACAGATCTTTCTTGATCCCAAAGCTCCAAGGTTAGTCACAAGGAAGGAGAAAGAGTGTAGGGCTGAAAAGAGTTGCTTGCAAGTGAAGAGAAGGAGTTATATACCCAAATGAGGAGGGAAGTAAGAGATTTATGAGGCGTCAACATAATAGGGTATCAAAAGACACATGCCCTTCAAAGAAATAACCTTTCCTCCACTCACATGCAATATTCAAAAATTTTATGTTTATCCAGTAAAAGCGTAGAGATCTCCAAGGTCGCCTACCACCTTGTCCCGGTCTAGAGACATTTCATGTTGAATTGGTATCGATCAAAACCCTAAACCCATATACATGGTTGAGACACCACTAAAGGACAAATGCTTCGACCATTCTCACCTCCATGTCATCTCGATCGAGACAACACTATCCAAGGCATGTGTTGAGGTCTCTACACTCACCCAAAAGTGGTACAGTGGTCACAACACTCAAACCCTAGCCTAGTCACCATATCAATTAAGCAAACCTTAGAAACCCCAGAGTCACCATAAGATGTCACATCACCAACCATGATTCAAACAAGGTTCCCCATTGCATCATCTTCTCTATCATGATGCTAAAGCATAAGAAACATTCTCAACATTTGACAATTTAGAAGATAGCCCTCACTTATGGGTAAATTGCAAACTGGTTCAAAACAAACACATATATAGCAAAGGTAGCTCAAACATCATTCAAATTGGACCAAAATAAAAATATAAGCATGTCACATGATATTAAGACATCCCAAGAGTTTAGATTAAGGTTTAAGCATCTCACTATACAAAGTCATAACAATTAAGCATAAATCTAGGTCAAGTTTCTTATAGATACTTGTCAAATTGAAACATATCACACAACAAAAATATCTTATTTTACCTGGTTTACGTGGACACAACCCCTTTAATAGCACTATCACTAGACTTTTCTCCACATATTATTTTAAGGATATGATGGAACAAATGGAAACAAACATAAGACCTGCCATTTTCTGGAAATGGGGCCACATATATAATACAAGAAATACATACCTATTCTATACTTACAAAGGACACACATTCTCATACAAAAAATATGAAATGTTTGTTGCCCACCCAAACTACACATCATCATATGGATCTTATGGCATGACGAAAACCCCATTGATGCACATTTTAGGGAACAGAATACTACAGTCCATTGATTCATTTGATGTGTCGATCGCATGAAGAAACTAATCATCATATTTTCAAAACAAGACACATGGCTAGATCCATATGGTCGCATTACACTACAACCACCACTATCAAGGCGTGAACTAGACTCAATATGGAACACATGTTTTACAATGATATTAGCCAATCAAGATATGCCTAAAACAACAAAACTATATTTACGATGATCATTTGGGTGATATGGGCATAGAAGAACAAATAATTTCATGATCATACCAACACTAGAGATCAAATTAGACAGATGATGCTCACTATCTATAACAACTATCTTCTTTATAGATGGAGTATGTATTGGATGCCTACTAACTCTAAAGACCACTTTGGATAAAGAAGGAAACAATAATGGATAACATATCTGACCGGCCTAAATCGTGCGTCCAAAAGGAGTAGATTTTGAGTAGTCAGACTTTTAAAGAGATAACCCGACTCTCAAGCCCCTACAACGATAAACGGGGTTCGATGTAGCGATCAGGGTCAAACACAGGGACAAGGTTGGAAGTGTTAAGCGCACATAATCTAACACTCTCATACTCCAGATGAAGATTGTATATTAAAGAGGTGTCCCTTAAGGAACGATGACACTCAGACCAAGAAAGAGCAAGAAAACCAAAGTAACAAAAACAAACGAAAATGAAAATAAGATGAAACAAGTATATGGAAGGAAACTCAGATCGGGTTTCACCTACTAAAACATCTCTCCAACATGCAACATCGCCTCTCTCTCTCTTGTATACTCTCATCAAGATTACAAGCAACAATCAAAAGCGTCTATTCCACTCTCTCTTAAGATGAGGATAGATCTAAGTCTAAGGGTAGCCTCTCTCTCGAGATAACCACACGTAAACCACAAGGCAAAACATATGGGTTAAAGCTTTAGCATTCCAACACTCTCGTGCATTCATAGTACTCCATAACACATGATAAAAGTGATATCACTCTCTCGAGATATCAACTATCAAACATCACAACATGGTAGCTAAGCATACAAGTGAAGCATTAAAATAGGTTGTATGGAGATAATCTTGATAAGAATATATATGTATTCAACAGAAAGAGACAATATACATGTTGGGAGAGACCCAAGTTAAGGTGTTTAGCCACTCATGATTATGAACAGCATAACGAAGTTACAGAAAGATAGATACATGAAGTCCACAAAGTGAGGAGGGAAGTATAGTGGAAAGGAATGATAGATCTAGAGAGAAGAGACATGATACGGCACAATACTTCTTCATATCTGGATCTAGCACGTCGATGGAGTGGACGATCTTCTTATCTCAAAGAAGGAGTCTTCAGTCTTCTCTCTCCTTAGCTTCCACCTTTGGAGATCCAAGACTGGTGGATGGGGTGGAATGGAATGAGTCTGAGATGTAGCAACACTTCATAGTCCTCGGGATCCGATCTATGATCTGATGATTTGACAAGACGGGTGGGTGGCCTATTTATAGGCACACTCCACTGACTTGAGCCTAGACCGTGGTCGCGGTCTGGGTTGGGGGAAGCATGAGACTGCGGTCACAGTCTGCTCATTATTCCTTCTTTCATCGTGGTCGAACTTGGTCGCCGTCTTCCAGTTGCCTCGCGGTCTGGCAATGATTGTGGTCAAGGTCAACTCATGTATTGCGTTGGAGAGGTCGAGGTCGAGGTCTCCCTACTTGGTCGCAGTTTGCAGGGATCGTGACCCTAATTGGACAGCGACCTTCTTTGAGTCGTGATTGAACTTGGCGTCCGTGGTCTCCAAATAGTTCGTGATCCCTGGCTTGATTGGTACTCTTGTACTGATCACGACATCCACTGTGGTCGCGGTTTAGTAGTGATTGTGACTTTAGTCTGACCGCGGTCTGTCTTGAATGCGAAAGGACCTCAAACTTAAAGTAGTTTAGAGACCTCGACCGCCATTGTTGAACAAGTGGGTCGCGGTCAAGGTAACGACCGTGACTTGGGCTGTAAATGTACTTGAAATCATGGAAAGATGTGTAAGTGAGGTTTTAGTCAAAAAGATGGTAAAATTTTGGGGAAAGCTAATAAAAGATATACTAAAAGATGTATATAATATATATAAAAAGTACATAAAATAAAGTGTTATCAACTCCTCCAAACTTAGAATCAAGCCTGCCCTCAGGCTAAGTGTAGGTTTGAGAACTCAGAGAGAGAAAGAGCAAACTTATGTGATAAAATTATAGAATATAACATGACTGAAATATCTCATTCTTACATCAAGATTGTTGTGGTATGTTTTCTAACCTTTAGGTCTCATTCCTCCCTCTCAACTAGAGTTGCATAACTTCGTTTTTTCGCCATTGCCTTCAATTGTAAAAGGATTCCTCCTTCTCAACTTATCACCCTTTCCCCTTAGGTAATGACCATACTAATACAAGATCTTTTTCGAGGGGCAGATTTCACACCATTTCTTTATTTTCAGTTAGCCCTATGCTAATGTGTTCGGGTAGGCTTAAGGCTTCAAGTGTTTTCTTTTTCCCTCTGAACTCCTCACCCACAACTGTCGTAAGAACAGTGTTGCCCTTTTTGGGCTTCTGACTTTAAGTCAGTTGGTTTTGTGAGTTTCATTCAAGATTGGAGGTGTTTAAGCTTGGCTTCAAGATTCCACTTACGGGTGTTGACTCAAGGTCAATTAGGTCAATGTTGACTCACGTCTAAATTGACTAAACCCGTGTTTTTATGATGACTAACCATTCCACATATTGGTGTCTAACGTCTCTACTTGAGTGATTTCAGATTAGGTATAGACACACTCCAAATGCCCTAACTTGTGCATCTCAAACTGGAGAAAAGACAAGTCAAAGTCAATACAAGTGCACATTTTTGTAATATGATGTAAATCCATTAGAATCATGTTGTAAATCACTTGTAATGATTATATGACTTGTAATTAAGCTTAGAAAAAATTAGGAGCACTTAGATCGAATGTTTAAGCACTCAAAAGCCATTTTCTAAAATTCACATCAGGTTGTTCATTGGTCGATTTTTGTGAGTTGCAAACTCGACCGATCCTGATTGGATCTTGAAAATGACTTTTGATCGGTCGAGTTTACACTACACAGAACTCAACTGATGGAGTACCAGACCAATTCGATTTTCATTGGTCGATCGAGTTTCCCCAGGACAAACTTGACCGATGGTCTGAATATCGGCTTTGTCTTTTACTCTATCGGTCGAGTTACCCTTATAGAAACTCGACCGATTGCATTGTATGGAAAAGTGCAGAAAAGTGCTTCTAGCCGTTTTGGAGTTTCAACAAGTGAAAATATATCCGTTGCAAGCCACAAAACGGCTAGTTTTTGTTCTCAAGTGTTCCCAAAGGCTAAGAGGCATCCCCAGCTATAAATAGGACCCCTTGGGCTTCATTCCAAGGTTGAGCATTCATTGTAAACTCTATGTGAGGTTCCTATTCTATAGTTGAGTGCCTCCTACAGCCTCCTCTCTCTCTCTCTCTAAGCTTAATCACTTGCTACATCCATTAGAGTGAGTAGGAGATTTTAAGAGAGCTCATCCTACATGTATATCTTGTGAGACTCTCACTTCCACCACCTCCCCATCTCTCATTTCAATCATGAAGATGAAGGTTCTCTCTCTTGGCTAAGAGAGGTGAAGAAGAACAAGGGAAGGAGTCCCTTTGTGAAGATCATGGCTGAAGACTTGGAGCAAGAGTGGGTAAGCCCTTGGTGAAGGCAGAAGACTCCTTGCTCAAGTGGGTAAGTCCTTGGTGGAAGCTTCTCTGAGTGAAGGGTGAAGTCAAAGGCGGAAGATCCAAGAAGAGTGGGTAATCCCTGCAAGGCTGAAGACTTGTGCAAGAGTAGGTAAGTCCTTGGAAGAAGGCGGAAGACTCCTTGCAAAGTGGGTAAGTCCTTGGTAAGGTTGAAGACTCTTTGTATTGTATAGGTAAGTCCTTTGTTTGGTCATGTATTGTAAGTCTTATGAATGAATATAAGAATGCAATGGTTAGGAAATCCTAGAGGTTGACCTCTCTAGGTAAGTGGACTGACATACTTCTAGTTTGAAGTGTGGAACCACTCTAAATAGCTTGTCTACTTGTGTTTGCTCAATCTCTCTCATCCTTGCTATGCATGTTTTAGTTGCACTCAAATTACCTATTTAGAAACCTTATCTTATCATATATCTTGAAGGTCTAATGAATTTTGTTTAAGTGCATTCAGCTCTATTCACCCCCCCCACTATAGAGCATCTAATCACCCATCTAAGATCCAACAATGGGCACAACATATCTGCATTCATGAGTGCAGCAATACACCGACCGTGTAGAAACTTTTGGCATCTTTTTGGGCACAACTCACATTTTTTTTTTTTTTTGGTTTTTACATATCCTTTCAGGCTTGGGTGCGAGGGATTTTTAAGTGGTCTTCTGGGCGGCCAAGCCTCTTTTTAGATATGCTTTGAAAAAAGCAGTTGTTTCCCTCTCTACGAAGATAAGGATTTTCTAGTCTAAAGCGTCAAGTGAGGGTGGTTGGTCAGGAGTATGGCTAGGTGAAGTTCTCTAGTCTCTGAGGGTTTCATGAGTTAAGGTTGTCACATGTACAACATCTTATTGCAAGAATGAGATAGAGAAATATTGATATGTTTCTTATTTTACTCATATATATATATATATATATTGGTTGCTCATTTATTTCTCTCTAGGAGGGCGAAAGTACTATAATTTTGAAAATTTAGTAGGAGAGGAGATTAGATTCTGAATTCAAAAGGTAGCTTTTACAAAAAAAATAATTTTTTTGAGAATTTTAGAGAGGTAAAAAGATGGTAAATGTACCTCTCTAGCCCGTTTATGAACCCTCCCCCAAACTTATCCTACACCATGTCTTAGGGTGCCAAAATTTGAGTGAGATGTATAAACATGCTTTCTTTATTCGTTCTTGTTGTTGGTGGAGGCCCACTCAGACTCGAGAAGCATGATTGCATATACTCCTCATAGTGTGTGGTACTATTCCTACTGCATGCCCTCCACTTTGGCATCCATATTGGCTAGGGTCACCATCCAGGCTAGACAGAAGAAGCCGCAGTCATTTGATAGGGGCACCTGCTGGGGGCTCCTGTGGCAGAACTGCATCTTTTTGAAGTCTTTGCCTACTGTATGTTTGTACCCTTTGCCATGAATTTTTATCATATTAACAATCTCCTCAGTGCATGTGTTGCCCTTTTCTTCTGTCGGAGTCTTTGCGGTCATCATGTTAGTCTTTTTATTAAGTGCAAAGGTTGCATCTGAGCTGTTGTAGAGGATTGTATTCCTTCTAACGACATTGACGACCAACATAGTTCAGTGATTGTCATGAAGAATTGGTAGAAAGATGTAGTCTGGTAGTAACGTCGCCAGGCATTGTTGCAGGCACTCCTTTTTGCCTGATTGTTTGTCTTTCAAGATGTCATCTACCAGTAAGAAGTATGCCATGCGAGTATTTGGCATGTAGTTGCCTAGTAGCGCCTGGTAAGCTGACATCGTGCTTATTGAAAGATATCCTATGTTTTCAACGTTTCTCAGAGATCATCTATTAGCACACAAATTCCATCTCTCTCAAAGATGACATCTCCCAAAGAATCATCTTCCTTCAAGGACCTCATAATGATATTCAGTTCTTCTAAAGACAGACTAAGGTAGCTCCATCTTTCGAAATCCTTAAAAGAAGATGTAACTTCTCTTGCCAGTCTGTCCAGCTTTACATTGACTAGGTCTTCTTCTTCAACCTCTCCCTCCTCAGGCTATTCCTTTGAAGGCTGTTCTTCTGTGAATTCTACTACTGGAGGCTGCTTTGGTTCATCACCTGACGTGTGCTTCACAGCTTCTTCAGTGTCTTGACTCCAGCCTTCTTTCCAAGCCGCAGCCCTAGATGGCTCTGTTGGATCGACCCATATGGTCTTCAGTTGTTCCCTCCAAGTCACCTTTTCAGGAAGAGGGATGTTACGACCCCACCTCCCGATAACCCCCAATTAAGGGAGACCAAGAGGTTGAGCCGCATCCATTAACCCCGGATCAAAGGTTCGACATATAACCATAAACAATTATCAAATTCTAACAGACTATACTGAAAATGGTAATAAAATTTTTCTTTACATACCTTTTGAAAACTTGGATCATTAAACTTCTATCCACACCGATACTAATCTATCTAATCCTCCTTTAATACTTTAACTCTCTTTTAGTATCACATGTGCCACTTTACTGTTTGTTCTTTTCATTGTACCTAAAACGCCGACAAACAAAACGTCGGTCAGCCGAAGCTGGTATGTGGGGGAGAAGCAGATAATTGTTCAACTAAGTTAACAACATAATCATTCAATTAATGATTTAACAAACAAGAGTACGTTTTAAACCATATAACTCAATCCATACATATTCACAACTCTGGGCTGTCCCTGCAGTGGACATGGATATCACCTCTCTTTTAGGTATAGAGTCGCATGGCACTATCCGAGGATAGCCCAATCTCTAACTCTTTATGACTTGATGGTCCTACCTCCATGGTAGCCATGTACTAAGTCAACCATTGACCTGATGGACCTACCCAATAGGTAGCCATGTACTAGGTCATCCATAGACCTGATGAACCTACCCAATAGGTAGCCATGTACTAGGTCTTCTCTAACCTGATGACCTACCATAGGTAGCCATGTACTAGGTTAGCTATTTTGCCACAGAGAGAACCAAGATCTGAGTTTATAGGTATACACATTAAGTGATAGTCATAGCCACATTATATTTGCAATATGAACATCCAAGCAGTTTAGTTGCATCCAAGCGATAAAACGTTCGGAAAACGCCGGGAAACCTAAACGGTTAACCATAAGTAACCACATACCTGATTTGAAGAGTCATGCAGATTATTGAACATTTACTTCATGTATATATAATCAAGCCAATCAACATATCCAAGCAAGTAATTCAATCATCACATATTTCCTGAAAAGAATATGTACTCTATTGTTACACTCTTCATCAAAAACTACTCTATTTACTTGGATTCACTTTCTAGGGTTTTGTGTCTATCTTAGGGTTTCATTATACAATTAGGGTTTCCCTTTATTTTTCACCGCATTAAACCCTAATTTTATGCGATTATTCAAAAACCCTAGTTATTTTATCTATTCTTCAATACTAAGGTTATTTCCACAACATATAACCCTATTTCCACATTTAAAGGCATATTACTCATCAATTAATTTCATTAAACTTCTTTTACATTAAAGATACTATTTTTATCCCTTTTAATTCATGACAAGATCATTATGTGCATCTATCATTAATTCAAAGCTCATTAGGGTCTAATTAATATATGACTCATTTTTCCATCAATTCCATATTTTATTCATGAAAAGACCCTAATTATTACTTTTAGGGTATTTATCCAGAATTATGGATTTTCATATACAAATAACTTAGAAATATCATTTAACAATCATATATTCACATTTTCCAATTTAAATATGACCTTATCTTCTTTTACCCTAAATTAGGGTTTCTAGATGCATTATCATATATTCATGTGTAAAACCCTAAAGTAAGTCAATATTATCGAATATCATATTCAAATTTTTACTTTTCCTCTCAACAGGTTAATAATACTTGAAATAACCCATATAGGATTTTAGATCGAATTCCCAAACATGATTAGGGTTATTAATCAAAGTTTAATGCCCATATGATCAACTTAAGACACTTTTGAAATTATAAACGGAATCAGTCTTTAGTTACATTTTTAACAGATTCCTTATGATTTTCTGATCAACTTTCATATATTAAGTGTCCCAATCCGAGTTACCAAACTCTAGTTATGATTTATGCAAGAAAATACTTACTTGGCCAATAAGGAAGTGCCACGTAGGCGCCTTCCAAGCAATGCGGGGCGGCTTTCTTAAAACATTACGAAATGACTTTTCTGCCCCCGCTTAAGTCATCGCTGCTTCATACCCGCGGAGGGCAAATTCGCCAAAGCACCCTTCGCCCTTCTTCTTCCTTGGGCAGACGTGCGCAGCCGCCCTAGCCGCGACCTTGCAGGCTTGCGCGGCTTGCTCTCTGCTCCAGGATCCTCCACGGTCTTCGGGGATGGGTCCCAGATCTCCGCCAGACCTCCCCGCTCAACATGGTGTCGTCGGCTTGAGCCCAAAGCATGCCCGTCGTCCTTTTCCTCTGATCCGCGGCTGCGGTCTGCCCCTCCTTACCGGAAGCCCTCCCGCGGCCTGCCCCTCCTTACTGGAGGCTCGGGGACCACAGCAGATGGGTGACCTAGCTCCGTCACATCTCGGCGCACGCGGTGCATCCAGAAACTTCAGCCAAAACAGACGTTTCCAAACGCAACGCCATCCTTTGTTGCTGCTGCGATAGCTGCAAACTTGCAGACATACGGCTCGAGTTGCACGATGATATGGGTGTTGGGTTGGTAACCAATCACTCCTGGATGGTCGTTGAGTCTTCCCGACTCCAACCCAGCCACAAACCACCTCTCGTTGCTCAGGGATAAGACTATACCCTCCTGGTTAGGGTTTTAGTACTAAAACGTGGAAGAAGAGGATAGAACAAGGTATGGGATCTTCCGGGTTCTGTCCACGATCTTTCCCTTATATAGGGAAGGTAAAGAAGCCCTAGCATGGCCTGCCCATGAAGAAACGCAGCCCCTTTCCCAAAAGGAAATTGATATCTTCATCACCAAGCAAAACTTCTTTCTCTCTCGACAAAGCATGCACTTTGTTCATTAGATTTTAGGAATTCGAAATTCCTCATACCTAATCTCTTTATTTCTTGCTTTTTAATCCTTTGGAACAAAGTTCTATTTTCCTTTAGTTGAAAATATCATCCTTTTAAATAATACCACATAATTCATTAATAAAGCAACATATTAGCCTCTTATTTTACCTTTTTAGTATTTTCTCTTTCTTTCCTCTATATTGGGATTCCTTGGATCCCAAGATACTCCCTTTTTCGAAATTCTCTCATTGGATACTTATTATCCTCCCAGATGCATCATTACGCAATATTTCATTATCTTGTTTATTTCTCATTACAAATATATCTTTTTGAGAATTTCTTTTTATTTCCCTTCTATTTTCCTCATTGGCATCCCTTCTATCAAAAGAAAACCTTGGGATACGAAAATTCCATAAAGGGTACTCAATTATTCACCTTTTCACTCAATTTCCACATTTAATCAATGTTTTCAATTTCTTTCTTAATAAAGAAATACATAATTAATCTTTTCTTTTTCTTATTGCTTTTCTTTGCAACTTTAGACTCCTTGGAACCCAAGGAATCCAAGAGGCACGAAATCCTCTTTGGATTTGCCTTCTAGAGGTTTCCATTATTTCTTTTCTCGAATATTCAATTATCCATTTACTAATTGAATTTCCTTTGTTATTTTCCTTTTTATTGGGCCCAATAGCCAATAAAGCCCAGAAATCAAATAACAAGGCTATTTTAAACGAAATCCATTTATTCTCAACCAAATATATGATTATTTGTTCAAACATCTTTAATATGAGAAATTATATTTCTCACCACTTGAACCCAAAATTTGGGGTTATAACAAGGGATATCTTTGTGAAGTCTCTGAGGCACACCTTCTGAAGGCATCACTGGGTCGCTAAATAAACGACAGTCGTAGATGACCTCCATGGCATACACACCCCACAGTCCATGTAGGTCCTCATTGTCTAGATCTTCCAGGGGCATGCCCTTGTTGATGGCTTCATCATTCTCAGTACTATGAAGGCACAATCCCCCAAACCAACCTCTTCTTGAGGGACCTTCTTGTTTATGGAGAAGAACTTCTAGAAGCCCTAGAATCTGTCATATGTTTCTTTAATTGCTCGTTGTAGACGCAGTGGTATCTTTAGGGCATCTCTGGCATCCTTCCTTTTATAGATGAGTGAAGTGTTGTCTAGTTCGGTTGTGTAGTAGTTAAGCACCGTTGTCTTCCGCTTGTATAGATCTATGATGATCAGTGCCCAATGCCTTACATTCCTTATGGGCAACACTACATATCTTGTCTCTCTTCTGCAAATTGCTGCTTTAAGTTCAGCAACATTTGTTGCCTTGTAGTCTTCTTTGTAGAGGAGGCTAGCTAGATGTGTCGTCCCATTGAAGACTGGTTGTGGTTTGCTTGGGTGTAGAAATTCTTCCAGGAGGATAGCATAGAGCGCCTTGAACAACCTTTTATGTACTTGCGCCTTTTTTAGGAAGATCCCCTAGAAGTGATCCCTAGTTAGACGTCTACCCTTATTGTTATATAGTGTGTTTGACCCGGGTAGATCGTCGTTGAGGATGTCTACCAAAATGTGGACATCTCTGCACATGATCTGTGATACTGCAGACATATCCATCTCCTTCATTTTACATGTCAAGGGAGGAGCCACTCCAAGTGTTTCTTGTTTGGTTGGCGTAATCCACTCCCTGGCGGGCTCATTTGCAAAGAAAGTTGATAGCCTGCCATCCTCATCGTCAGATGTTCCTTCGTGTGTAGAAGGTGCTGGAGTTTCGTCAATAGTCAGCATAGCTATGGCCATCTTTTCAGCTTCTTTGGCTGATGGTTGGGTTTTGACCACTTGTTCTGCTACTTTTGAGGAAGCTTCTACAGCTACATTGTCTCTGATATTACTTTTCTCATAAGTTTGTCCTAGTTTGGCGGCCGCCAGCATTGCTAGAGTGGCCTCCATCTTTCCATTATAGAGGTAGTTGTTATGCTCATTGTGCCTTTAGAATAGGAGGAACTCGTTGCTCTCTTCGAGGCTGGCGCCTAGCTCAACTATCATCTTATCGAGCTCTACGGCCCCTGTCGCACTGAAATCTGTGGCGACTTCTTCTCGATGAGCTATAGCTAGTTGCTCTTCTTGTGTCAACTTATTTGTAGGTAGGGTCTTCTGTCATTCTGTGTACCACTACCTTTGTCAGTTTCATCTTTCCCTTCTTCACGGCTGCTATTGAGATCGAACTCCCTTGACAACGTTGTGGTTTTCGTTGCGTGTTTGTCATTGGGGGAGCTCAATTGTTGTGGAGGCTCATTTTTCTTCTCCTCAGCCGTCGGTGTCATCTTTACAGTGACACTTTCTTCTTTTGGCACTTCTTCCCTTATGCCAGTCCCTCCTGTGTTGTTGTCGTCATTGTCGTCATGGCTGGAGGGGTCGATGAGGAGTGTGTTGGGCTTGTTGAACTCTTTACCTTCTTTTTCTTTCGGTGGCTCTCGATTTCTTCATGTTCCTTTTCAAATTTTTGGCGGTCCTCTTCGAGGCATTGACATTCTTCCTCCAGGTTGGCCATTGCCGCATCATTGCCACGACACATATGTTCATTGTCGGCTTGAATGGTGTGCCTCTCCTTCTTTAAGTCCTTCATTTTGTCCTTCATTTCCTTCAGCACTCCCATCATTATCTATTGGTTGCTTAATGCCTCTTGTATGAGGTCAGGGAGTGCTTGAGTTCTGTCGTCCAAGACTTGTACTTGCGTTGTTAGATAAGATAAAGTAGAAGTAATATTTGTATTTATTATAATGGTTTGATGCATGTGTTCCCACATGGCATCAAACCTTGTACCTAGTACACCCCCGAAAGAGGGTGTATGATGTTGTTGTTGGTGCATCTGTTGCTCCTAGTGCATTGTTGATGTGCTTGGTATGTTGGTTGTGGAGGTGGTGGTGATGGACCTTGTTCTTTCTCCTTCTGCTTGTCATGTGGGTCCATGTCGACTTTACAGACTTCTAGTTCCGGTACAGCTTGGAAGTCTTGTCCCTTTGACTCTACCTCTGGTTAATCATTGAGCTGCGGGCTAGCCACTGTGGTTTCTTCTTTTTCCCCCTTCGGCTCTGTTGTAGCTTCTTTTTCTTATGGCTTCTCGGGTGGGAGCGCTTTATTTGCCACAGATTCTTCTGGAAGGGGAGGCGTGGGGGTTGGAGGTTCTATAGCTTTTGTCTTTGCGGTTGGCGAGGCTGGTGTATCTGATATCTGCCTCTTCTTCTACACCACCAGTTTCTTTCGCTGCTCTATACTCTTCTTCTCCTTTATTTCATCTTGGGCACTGCTCTCCCCGACTGTAATTGTTGGTTCCATGTCAGCTCATAGTGCCCCTGAGCACATCTTTTTGATGTTATCTTGGGTCGGTCGCAGTTTGTGGGCATCATAAATTACCATCTCTAGAAAGGGGAGGAGCCTCTTTGAGCCGCTCTGCTTAAAGTATAGTTTCTCCCCCTTCTGCGCCAGAATTCCCATGCTGAAGAGGGATTTAATATCTATTTTCAGCTATCCCTCCATCTCCTTATATTTTAGGATCTCCCCTGCATCCATGAAGTATTGCGCGATCTTTGTTACTTGACCACCCATGCAATATGCAGAGTTCCTTTTTGCTTCCCCTCCTACTATCGTAGATAAATGTTCGATTAATATTTTTCTGATATTTATTGGCCTTCTGTTTATCATCGACCATATTAGGAACAAGCCTCGTTTGCTTGTTGTTCCCGTCTCATGCCTCGTGTAAATGGTGTAAGTCGTTATCTTTTGGATCGTGTGAATGAAGCACGAGGTGATCAGAGAGGCATTCAAGTTCTTCAAGTTGTGTTTCTTCTCCGGTCAGCTCTTCCCACATGTGATGAGTATCGTAGGTGTTTGCTTCCTTATCTCCTAGGGTAACGGAGTAGGCTTTGGCTTCCTCTGTCTTTGTAAATATTTTATTCAACGCTTCCTCAAAGATAATGTAAGGCTCACCTCCTAGCCTTACCTCCAGTTTGTAATCTTTGCTGCCCGCTTCCTTTATTTCCCTACTTGTAGGGACTTTTCTTAGGGAAGATAGGAACTCTGCGATTAACTTCTTGTAGGAATTCTCCTCAGATGTGCATAAGATGAATAAATTTGCACCTTCTAGGAATTTGACTACCCTGTCGTATATTCTCATTTTCTTGAAATCCTCTACGTCCAGGTACCTAGTTGGGATGAAGTCCTTATTATGATACATCCAGTCATAGGTAGACTGGTGTACAGGGTTCTTTGGCACAAACGGGGGTTCGCCAGACTCTGCTGATGTCTCTCTAGTGGCCTCTTTCTCTTGGTTAGCTTTCTCTATCTCCTGCCCTCTTGGTTTCTCAGCTACTACTTATTTAGCCTTCTTGCTGCCCTTGGTCTACTTGGGTGCAACTTTCCTTTTCTTCCCCTGTACTCGGGTCTCTGACTCTCCCGATTGATACTCGGAGGTCTCTATTTGTTCAGTTTGTTTAGTTTTTTGTGGGAAGTCTTCTGGTGTTAGGTCACCCAGGATCCTCTGGTACTATTGAAGTCTCAGCTGCATCTCAACTCTTTTTGCGACTGGCAGTTGTGTGTCTTTCTTCAAGGCTGCAGTCAGACTTTCCACTATCTGTTCTACCTCCTTCAACGATGTTAATTTCATGTGGATGGATTCGCTAGTTGTGGGAGAAGACATTCTGCAATTTGTTTAACAATGGATCCGTTTATATTTGATTGAATAGTTATTAATATGCTTACAATTATCTAGGAAAATTTCATTAAGTTCAAATTTATTTATAGTGACTGCGACCCCTGGTCTTGTTGGTGATTCAAGAGACACCGCGATCGCTGTCTTTGAAGGAAGTTGTGGTCATGGCCTTGTGCTGTGAATTGGGCAGGTCGCGGTCGAGGGGACCATGATTTCAGGCAACAATCTTCAACATCGTGACCCGTGTTGTAAACCTGAAACTTAAGTGTTGAGGAAGCACCACGGCCAGGTTAAGATCGATGTGTATACCGCGGTCGCAGTTGTTGTTGAAGTAGACCGCGACTCGCGGTCTATCCGATCAACGGTTCCACTTCCCTTCATTGATTTGTTCGATTGGATTGGGGCAGGTGGGAATGCCAGAGGTCGAATGTCCCTGATTGTAGATGTGCTCGATGACGGGTTATTGTGCCGGTTATTATATTTTTAGATTTTTAATATTGTTTGAAAACGCCGCCTAAGGGCGGGTTGGGTTTTTGGCTGGCAAGAACAATTGTCGGTGGCACGATAGATGGTGGGCAATCCAAACGAATCCGAAAAAGGGAGATAGGGCGTGAGGTGAAACCAGTTCTGACAGGGGCGGCGAATAACCTTGGAGGCGGCGGGTTAAAAGGGAAAAATAGGGTTTTTCAGTTACATGTTTGATGGACGAGACGGCGAAATGGAGAAGGTTGGCACAACGTTGAGTCAACTGTGGCAGCAGATGTCGGTCGTGGTGGCAGATTTCGGTCATGGTTGCGGTGAATGTGTCGAAGTCGGGGGTTTAACTCTGGCTTTAGAAAGAAGGAAGCAAAAATAATCCGAGAAACTGGGGTTTTTAGAATATATATGGGAGAGTGACCACGACCCATCGATCAAAGAAGGAGTGACCATGAACGTGGTGTACTTGAAACACGACCACGATATGTAGTCTCTTATGTCTAAGGGAAACATCAGATTGTGGTTAAGGAGACTAAACGTCGGCACCACGGGTCGTGGTCTGCTTGAAGCAAGGATACATCGCGACTGCGGTCTAGACCGCGGTCAGAGTACTTGACCAAAACAAAGCTTGTTTCTTCGATCCATTCATCTTTTTAAAGGGGAATAGATATGTAAAAAACTTAAAAGGGGAGGAAACTTAATCAAACTAAAAGATAGAGAAAACAAAAGCTTAACGAAACAACAAAAACTTGGATTGCCTCCCAAGAAGTGCTTGTTTTAAAGTCTCTAGCTCGACTTCATAATCATTCATTCCTTGGGTTTCTCAGCTAGATGTGGCAACTCCTCATTCCTTTCCTCAGGTGACTGATTTGGTTCCTCCAAACTGATTTTAGACCTTCAGACAAAAGCTTCATCTTCGTAAAATCTTTTTACTCTGTGGCCATTAACCTTTAAAGTTCCTATTTTCTCCCCTTGAATCTCCATCATTCCTGATGGGTATATCTTCACCACAGAAAAGGGGCCTGACCATCTTGTTCTGAGTTTTCTTAGGAAAAGTTGGATGCTTGAATTGAAGAGAAACACTTTATCACCTTCACAAACATCTTTGTTCTTTAGGTGGGCGTCATGCCACACCTTAGTCCTTTGTTTATAGATTTTTGCATTTTCGTAAGCGTGCAATCTCAGCTCTTCGAGTTCCTACAACTGTAGGAATCCCTTCTGGCCTACTTTCTCCAGATCTATGTTTAGGAACTTGATCGCCCAAAGGGCTTTATGCTCGAGCTCAAGTGGTAGATGGAATGATTTACCATAGATCAATCTGTACGGCGTTGTTCCTATAGGTGTCTTATAAGCAGTCTAGTAAGCCCAGAGAGCATCGTCGAGCTTCATAGACCAATCCTTCCTAGTATGGCTGACTGTCTTTCTAATATTTGTTTTATCTTCCTATTGGACACTTCCACTTGCCCCGAGGTCTAGGGATGATAGGGTGTAGCAACCTTGTGCTTTACCCCATATTTCTTTAATAGCACCTCAAATTGTTTTTCTCCAAAGTGTGATCCTCCATCACTTATGACAATGTGTGGCACTCCAAAGCGTAAGAAAATGGTCTTCTCAAATAGCTTGATCACTGATTTAGAATCACAAGTCTGAGTTGTTACTGCCTTGACCCACTTGGACACGTAGTCAATGACTACTAGGATGTACTAGTATCCTTTTGATGACAGGAAAGGACCCATATAGTCGATTCCCCAAACATCAAAGATTTCCACTTCCACCCATTCAACCATAGGCATTTCACTTCTTTTACTGATATTTCCAGTGAGTTGGCATTCCTTACATGCCTTGATAAAAGACATCACATATTTAAATAGGATGGGCCAGTAAAACCCTAATTGGAGTACCTTTGCGGCAGTTCTTTCTCCACTGTGGTGCCCTCCATAAGGTGAAGAGTGACATTCTTTCAAGATTGATGAAACTTCTTCCTCAGGTATACATCTCTGATATAAATTATCAGAACACCTTTTAAACAACAACGGATCATCCCAATAATAGTTCTTGATGTCAGGGAAAAGCTTTTTCTTCTCGTTGTACGTTATGTCAGGTGGCAGCTGGCCACAGGCCAAATAGTTACAAATATCAACGAACCATGGTAATCTCTATTCCTCCAATTGAGCCATCAGTGGGGCTTCATCAATATAGTTATCATTAACCAAAAATTGATTTTCCTCATCAAAAATGATTCTGGATAAGTGGTCAGCTACCACATTCTCCTTTCCTTTCTTGTCTATTATTTCATGATCAAATTCCTACAACAGTAGAGCCCATCATAGAAACCTTGACTTGGTATCTTTCTTCTGCATAAGGCATCGTATAACACCGTGGTCAGTGTACACTTTAACCTTGGACCCTATAGGGTATGATCGGAATTTGTCAAATGCAAAAATGATTGCCAACATTTTCTTTTCAGTGGTGGTATAATTCACTTGAGCTTCATCTAATGTGTGACTAGCGTAACAGATGACATGATGCTTTTTGTCTTTCTTTTGTCCTAGGACTGCGCCTATGGCGTAATCACTAACATCACACATTATCTCAAATGGCAGCTCCTAATCTGGGGCTTGTAGAATAGGTGCAGAAGTCAGAGCTTTCTTCAAGGTCTCGAAAGCTTTTAAGCATTCGTCATTGAATTCAAAAATTGCATCCTTGATCAGTAAATTCGAAAGGGGTTTCAAGATTTTTGAGAAATCCTTGATGAATCTTCTATAGTATCTAGCATGGCTTAGAAAACTTCTTACCCCAGTCATAGACTTTAGTGGAGAAAGTTTATAGATAGCTTTTATTTTGCTTAGATCCACTTCGATGCCTTTCTTAGAAATTTTATGTCCTAAGACAATACCGCTCTGGACCATAAAATGACACTTCTCCCAATTTAGGACCAAGTGTTTCTCCTCGCATCTCTGTAGTACTAAGGATAAATTTCTTAGGCAGGCATCAAAGTTTGTCCCATATACTAAAAAGTCATCCATAGACACCTCAACTATATCTTCTAAGAAGTCAAAGAACATAGAAATCATGCAACGTTGGAAAGTTGCGGGAGCATTGCATAAGCCAAAAGGCATTCTTCTAAAAGAATATGTGCCATAGATGTGCGTAAATTTTGTTTTCTCTTGATCATCAGGGTGGATTGGAACCTGATAATTATTAGAAATATCCATCCAAGAAACAAAAATAGTCATGGTGGGCCAGTCTTTCCAAGACTTGGTCAATGAATGGTAGGGGAAAATGGTCTTTCTTCGTGGTTGAATTCAATTTTCTATAATCTATGCACACCCTCCAGCCGTAACAATTCTTGTGGCTACTTCGTCACCATTATCTCCTTTTCCTACAATCATCCCCCTTTCTTAGTCACTACATGAATCAGGCTTACCCAGTTGCTGTCGCTTATCGGGTATATAATCCTTGCATCCCGCAGTTTTAATATTTCTTTCTTTATTGCTTCTTTTAGCATCTAGTTCAATTTTCTTTGAGGTTGAACCAGTGGCTTCGTAGATTCTTCTAAATTTATCATGTGCATGCAAAGGGCTGGGTTAAGTCCCTTGACGTCTTCAACAGAGTATCCGATTTCCTTTTTGTGTTCCCTCAGCTCTTCCAGGAGTCTTTCCCGTTGTTCTTCCATTAGGTTTGCATTGATGATGACGGGATTCCTTCCTTCATTATCCAAGAATTCATATTTCAGTCCTTCGGGGAGTGGTTTCAATTCCGGCTTTGACTTGGGAGCCTCTTGCTCTTCACTTGACTGTTCCAAAGAACCATATTTTACAATCTCAATCACTTCTTTTTCATCACTAAGATTTTCTTCGCCTTGGTTAAGATAATCCAATATCTCAACCACTTCTGGGTCTTCCACTAGAGGATTCAGGTTGTTCAAGGCCCTCGTCAGTGGGTCTACTATGGCTTTTTCCTCTTGAAACTCCTCATTGTATTGTTTGTAGCCGTCCATGAAGTAAACTAATTCGAAAAGAGATGGTCCCTTCATGGCGTCCTTCACCTTGAAGTCTATGTGATCGTTTCCAACTCGGAGAGTTATGTTGCCTTCGATGACATCTATCAAAGCCCTACCAGTTGCCAAAAATGGTCATCCGAATATCATAGGACATCTGAAGTAAACTAATTCGAAAAGAGATGGTCCCTTCATGGCGTCCTTCACCTTGAAGTCTATGTGACCGTTTCCAACTCAGAGAGTTATGTTGCCTTCGATGACATCTATCAAAGCCCTACCAGTTGCCAAAAATGGTCATCTGAATATCATAGGACACTTCTGGTCCTCGATAGTGTCTCTCACAACGATGTTGCAAGGGATGAAGAATCACCTCACATGGATATGGACATCTTCTACTATACTAATGGGTCTCTTGAATGTGTGATCCTCCAGTTCAATTCTCATGTTTATTTGACCGTGTTGTCAATCCTAGTCTTTGAGCTAAACTTAGGGGTATGAGGCTAATGCTCGCTCCCAAGTCTACTAGACCTTTCCTTTCAAGGTTGTCCCCAACACAAAAAGGGATGTTAAAAGCTCCGGGATCTTTCTTCTTAGTCGACAATTCAGCTTGTATAAAGTCACTAGACATGTTTGCTAGATGTACTATTTCAACATGGTTTCCCCTCCTTCTCTTTGTGATGAGATCCTTGAAAAACATTGCATACATGGGCATCTCCTCTAAGGCATCAAGAAATGGCACATCTATGTGCAACTTCTTCACTACTTCCATAATTTTTTTGTATCTTTTCTTAAGATGTGCCTTGATGAGCTTGTACGAGAATGGGACCCTTGGTGCATACGAGTTTTTCTTCGTGAAGATTTCCTCAACATGATCTGGATCCCTAACTTCTCCAATTTTCTTTTTGCTTTCCTAGGTAGACTCTCCTTTATTGGTAGACTTCTCAAGAGTAACTTCTTTCTCAGGTTGTGATTCCTCATCTTTTCCTTCCTCATTATAGTCCCCACTTCTAGAGTTGTTTAATGTCCTCCCATATCAGAGGGTAGCCATTTTTGCAGTCTTCGTATTCGATGGGATTTTTCCCGAGGGATTCTTCACCAATTCTGCCAACTGCACAAGCTGTTGGTCAATTTGGCATTGGTGTGTCTGCATATCTGCCGTCTGAACTTGCATGGTTGTCAAGACGCCAGAATTAGCTAGAGCACTTTGGGCTAGTTGATCATTCACTGTTGCTTGCCTCTTAGCGAAATCAAATATTTCGGCGACTAAGTCTTGTTGGTTGTTATCCTTTCCTTATCCTGATCCTTGGCCTTGGTTCGGTCCTGCTCCTTGACGATTTTGATTCTTACCTTGTCATGAGTAGTTGTTCTTGTTGGTTTGATAGTTGGTTGTCCGAGTATACTGGGTTTGTCTGCTTCTCTTTTTGAAACCAGGTGGTGGTTTTTGTGAGTTGCTCAGTTGGTGTGAATTCTCGGCCGCATCCTTGTTTCCATAGCTGAAATCAGGGTGGTATGGCCTTTTGAAGTTGGCGTAGGAAATGTTTTGTGTCTCTTCTTCACTTTCACTTTCGTCACTTTCCTCTAGCTTGGTGTAGATACAATTATCAACCCAATGTCCTCCTTCTCCACAGGTGACACACTTCATGACCTTCTCAGTATACTTCTTGCCCTTAACTCCAATATCTTTTAGTTGTTTTACATCAGTTGCTATTTTCTAAATTTGGGCCGTTATGGTTTCTAAAGATTTGGCTTCCATAGATGGTCCTTCAGCCCCTACCTTACTCATTGGGCCTCTGTCATTCCTATCATAGTCTATGCCTTCTTGTAGCGCAACCATGTTTTCTATTATCTTCATGGTTCTGCTTGACTTCTTCCCATGGAAATCACTACCAGCGGCTACGTTTAATGAAGTCCTTTCCGTATGAGTTAGCCCATTATAGAAAGTGGTCACTAGGAACCCCTTACGATAATTGTGGTGTGGGAAATCCCTAAGGTACTCCTGGAAACGTTCCCATGCTTCGTGCAAGTTCTCCCCCGGCTTCTATGCAAAAGAGGTAATCTTCTGCATGTTGCAGATTGTCCTTTTTGTAGGATAAAATTTAGTAACAAAAGCATCCGCCAGGGGTCTCCACCCATCTATAGATTGGTGAGGGAGATTTAGATACCAAGATAGAGCCTTGTATTCCAAAGATAAGTTGAAACCTTTACAGTATATTACCTCTTGCGAGACCCCCCTCATCTTGATAGTATTGCATATATTTTTAAAAGCATCGAGATGATGGTACGGGTTTTCTCTTGAGTTCTCGTGAAAAAGGTTTATTCTAGATCATAGATATGATAGTTGGTTTTAGCTTGAAATTTGTGGCATTGAAGTTTGGTATGATGATTGGACATCTAGACTTGTTGGCACTTGTTGCTGCCAACTCATGAAGAGTCTTCCCTTCTTTGTCGTCCTCACTGTCGCTATCTCGACCATCATGCTCCCGTTCATTGTCATGATGGTTATGGTGATGCCTACTTCGACGTATGTGACATCATTCTTCTTTGTGATGGTCTTCTTCACGACGATCTTCATCCATGTGGTCTTCTTCATGTCGACGGTCATCATTGTAACGTTCGTCTCTGTCTTCATTTGAGCCTGGTGGTGGTGGGTTGTGTTGATTCCTCGCATCTCACTCATCCGCAGAGATAGTGGCATCCACGCGAGGCAGAATGGTATCTCGAGTTTAAGGAGCAAAGTTGGATGAGTCTTCTTCTCCCTGGGTGCTTGAATAGACCGCACAGTCGAGTTAGTAAACTAGACATGTTAAAACTAACTATTCTACACAAACTCGGGGTAGCAGACTTAAAGTAACAGTGCGGTCAAGCTTATTGCTAAGCTTGAGGCACGGGATTATAGTGAGTGGACTCGAGTTCAGTTCTTAACAATGTCATTTTTCCTTGTCCCCGACGACGATGTCAAAAAGTTGACCGACCTAAATGGTACATCTAAAAGGAGCAGATTTAAAGTAGTCGGACTTTTAAAGAGATAACCTGACTCTCAGGCTCCCGCAATGATAAACGGGGTCCGATGTAGAGATTGGGGTCGAACACAGGGACAAGGTTGGCAGTGTTAAGTGCAAAGAATCTAACACTCTTATACTCCAGATGAAGATGGTAAATTAAAGAGGTGTCCCCTAAGGAACGATGACACTCAGACCGAGATAGAGCAAGAAAGCCAAAGTAACAAAAATAAATGAAAATGAAAATAAGATGAAACAAGTATATGGAAGGAAACTCAGATCGAGTTTCACCTACTAAGACATCTCTCCAACATGTAACATCACCTCTCTCTCTCTCGTATACTCTCATCAAGATTACAAGTAACCATTAAAAGTGTCTATTCCACTCTCTCTCTCGAGATGAGGATAGATCTAAGTCTAAGGGTAGCCTCTCTCTCGAGATGGCCACACATAAACCACAAGGCAAAACATATGGGTTAAAGCTTTAGCATTCCAACACTCCTGTGCATTCATACTACTCCATAACACATGATAAAAGCGATATTACTCTCTCGAGATATCAATTATCAAACATTACAAGACGGTAGCTAAGCATACAAGTGAAGCATTAAAATAGGTGTATGGAGATAATCTTGATAGGAATATATGTATTCAACAGAAAGAGACAATATACATGTTGGGAGAACCTTAGTGGCTACTCCCAACCCAAGTTAAGGTGTTAAGTCGCTCATGATTATGAACAACATAATGACGTTATAGAAATATAGATACATGAAGTCCACGAAGTGAGGAGGGAAGTATAGTGGAAAGGAATGATAGATCTAGAGAGAAGAGACATGATACGACACGGTACTTCTTTAGATCTAGATCTAGCACATCGATGGAGCGGACGATCTTCTTCTCTCAAAGAAGGAGTCTTCAGTCTTGTCTCTCCTCAGCTTCCGCCTTTGGAGATCCAAGACTAGTAGATGGGGTGGAATGGAATGAGTCTGGGATGTAGCAACACTTCGTGGTCCTCAGGATCCTATCTATGATATGATGATTTGACAAGATGGGTGGGTGGCCTATTTATAGGTACACTCCACCGACTTAAGCCTAGACCGCGGTCGCAGTCTGGGTTGGAGGAGGTGTGAGACCGCGGTCACTGTCTACTCATTATTCCTTCTTTCATTGCGGTCGAATTCGGTCGCAGGCTGCCAGTTGCCTCACAGTCTGGCAATGATCGCACTTGAGGTCGACTCGTGTATTGTGTTGGAGAGGTCAAGGTCGAGATCTCCCTACTTGGTCACGGTCTACAGGGATCGCAACCCTAATTGGACCGCGACCTTCTTTGAGTTGCGGTTGAACTTGGCGTTCGTGGTCTCCAAATATATCACAATCCCTATCTTGATTGGTACTCATGTACTGATCGCGACCTCCATTGTAGTCACGGTTTAGCAGTGATCACGGCTTTAGTCTGACCGTGGTCTATCTTGAATGTGGAAGGACCTCGATCATAAAGTAGTTCAGAGATCTTGACCGCCATTATTGAGTGAGTGGGTCGTGGTCAAGGTAACGACCGCGACTCGGGTTGTTAATGTACCTGAAATCATGGAAAGATGTGTAAGTGAGGTTTTAGTCAAAAAGATGGTAAAATTTTGGGGAAATCTAATAAAAGATATACTAAAAGAGGTATATAATATATACAAAAAGTAGTGTAAAATAAAGTATTGTCAATATCACCACTATGAAGCAAATTCTAGAGGATACTGATGAGAAGTAGGATATTCTATATAGTACTATGTTTTTTTAGATAGTAGTTCATTGTATTGATATTGACTTATGATTACCACGATAAGTTGTGTGATAAAAGGGAAACATCCAACAAATAATAAGATTTCATAAGATATACACATCAAGAAAATGGGGGATTTGTTCACCAGTGGTGAGTCCCCTAGCGCTAGAGTTATGCGACTAATATATACATATCATCCTCATAATAATATCATCCTCCAAAATTATCATCCATGAGTAGGTGTATCTGTTCTTTGTCTTTCCTGTAGGTTTCTTCAATTTTCTCCTGCTCCCTCTCCCTAGCCAAGCGTCAGTGTTCTTGTGATGCTATGGTTGTTCATCTAGTTGTATGGGTCCTTGTGGGCTCTATCCCCTTTCCCGTTGTTGTAACTTGATATGCAAAAATCATGATATGTTGTATCCACTTACTAAATGATATGCTATATGGATACGGTGAGATTATCAAAAATAATTTTGTTTCTAGTAGTCCATATAAGCCATACAATGGTCGCCATCAAAATGTCGTGTTTTGGATAGTAATCAGTTCTGCTTCTAGTGTATTGTAATATGTGAATGGTGTTTAGGTAGGTGTCAACTAAAATGGTGGTGGACGTGATATAGTGTGTCCATATCCTTCTAGATTTGTGACACCCATAGAAAAGATGTATGGTTGATTCCTTGTTTTTTGCAAAGAGAGCATCTAGATGGCCCCTGAAACCCCCTATTTCTCATAGTCATGTAAGTGGGCAACTTATCGTGGCAGATGAGCCAGATCAGAATGTGTAGTTTGGGTGGGCATTTAATTTGCCAGATCTTATTATATGGCCTCATTTTGCCTCTATATGTAAAGAAATTGCATGCAAGTTTGACCGTGTATCTAGGGCCCCAAATCCATTTGATGTGACCAGTGGTGTTATTTTCCAGTTGGTTCAGGATTTCTAAATACGTATATGGGTCTGTCCATTCTCTGAGGCATCGTTTAAGATTGTTGTCTCTATTGGACCCCAACTTGGTCAGTCCTAGGCAGTTGTTGTAATTAATAAGTGAATTGGGGATGTGTCTGGTTGGCAGTTGTAGGTTGATAAGCTTCTGTCCATGCCACCATGGATCATGCCAAAATTTGGTGTTTTTCCATAAGTGTCATGGTATCCCTATGGTGTTCGAAGTGATGTAGAGTGTATTGGCTATGTATTTCCATAGGGGTGATGATGTCCTGTTTGTTGTAAGGGATCATGGTGTTTGTTGTAAGAGGTGTTTGTCAGTGATGATGTCTCACCATAGTTTGTTGTCTTTGCTACTGATTGATGTTGTGATCTTGTGTATGAGGCAAATACTATGGACTTTGATATTTATGATGCTCCATCCACCCTCCTTAGGACTGCATATGGTTTCCCATTTGGCTAGGTGTAGTTTCTTGCCTTTGTATTCCCATAGGAACTTCCTACATATTCTATCAATGTTATTGAGGATCGAGGTTGGGAGTGGGATGCATGATAGATAGTAGATGATGATGGGTGCGAGTGATGCGTTGAGTAGAGATATGCCACCTGCTACATATAGGTAATTGTTTTCCCATGCGTAGACCCGACTGTTTAGTTTGTGGATGATCGGGTTCCATGTAGAGCATGGAAGGCGAGTGGGTGTGAGTGGGTATTATAACCCACATCAAGGTTAGTTAGTAAGTACCTCAATTAGCATGAAGTACCTTGATTAGTGCTAAGTACCTGATTAAACATCATGGTTAATCAAGATAAGCTAAGATGTGAATCAATAGACGAAATTGATTCATCTGAGGTAATTAATGTTAACTACAGTGTTAATTGTTAAGTTAATTACCTAAAATAATTAACCTAGCTAAGATGGTCTATTTGCTGTGTTCTTATGTATTGAGGTTGTAGAGGATCTCACGCTTGAAACTTTGCAAAAAGAATCGTTCAAATTGGACATTCGAGGCAAGAGCTATGGCATTTTCAAGATTCTTGGACCTAAGATGCAAATTTTTCCAGTTTTTTTGGCTATAATTTCTTTCCCTTTCCTTTATTTTTCTTTCTTCCTTATCTCCTTTCTTCCCCAACTGAGCAACAAACAGATCAACCACAGAAGTGGCGCACTGCTGCCCGACCATCAGAGAAGGGGCGCGATCGATTAGGGCTCCTTGGGCGAGCAAGCTTGGCGCCACCTTCCGTCCTCCTTCCTCCTTCCTTCCTTTACCTTTCCCTTGCCCTAGCTCACGCCCTACCTACTAGGGTGGTGCCCAGCAGCAGCGGACAGCCAAGCTGCCACAGCAGCGGCCGGCCAAGCTTCCACAGCTGCGGCCAAGTGCCCGATTGGGCAAGCAATCACCACCAAATGGCTGCCCCGACTCCGTCCTAAAGGTTTAGACAAGAAGCTGCAACACCTCGCCTCCGTTGCGCCACCTGTGCCTCACTTTAGCAGGGGCGGCGCCCCATCTTGCAAGAGTAGCAGCAGTTGCTGCAATAACGGCCAGGGGCCGATTGGGTGCGAGCAGAAGCACCAAGCGTCGTCCTTGAGTTCGACCTTGAGGTCCTTGCAAGAATCCGCAGCCACCTAGCTCTGATTCAGTACCTAGCGCAGCCCCTCTTCAACCTGTTGTCTGCAGCATGTTCAAACCAGGCAGTTCCAAGGTTGAAGACAACCTGTTGACGCCCGAAAACTGGCCTCGAGACACATTTCAGGGTGTTTTTGGATGTCTCGAATCATTGTGAGTAGAATCTTACTCCGAAACGCAAGTGTAACTCAAATAATCAGAAGTTTCAGTTGAAATCGGTGTTATTCACAAATGTCATTTTTTACTTGCTTAATTTCTAGATCGCTCAAATTTCTTAGTTAAGCTTGCACGACGCTAGTTAGTTGATTGATGAGTGTGATTTAGATTAGTGAAATCAAACGATTGATTAAAACCTAATTTGCCCAGTTTAAATGTTGAAACTAGTAGCTACGACCAGTAACGGGACAGTTTGGGTATAAATAAACCCAGGCTGCACGATTTTAGTAATTCAATTGATGCACGATTACAAAGAAATGACGATGATATGAAAAATATTCAAAGAAAACCTAGTTGCACGCTTTAGGTCACATTTAACGTGAATGATTTAATATCTACTCAAATTGACACGCTTCTCGAAGATATTATTAGGAATTCTCGATTATTAATAATAATTCATGCCACGATAATAATTTAACTCTTATTTGAGTTATGAGATGTTCTACTCAAGCAATCATTTGAAATTTCAATCAATATTAATAATTCGTGTCATGATGAGTAATTATAAACTTAATCAAGTTATGTGATGCATAATTTAAGACTAGGGTTTCTGCGCATGTTTATATATTAAATCTTTACATGACAAGTAAATTAATCTTTAATTGAGTTATGTGATGCACAACTCATAATTCAGGTTGATGTGTACGATTATCGAGGAATTTCAGATAATTTACAAGTGTTACTGATGATTTCTCATATGTTGAGTAATCAACCCTTATCGGTATATTAAGATGTTTAATTGTATGATTTTAGTATGTATGTGCCAAATTGACAAGTATTCTATTTATTTAAATATGCCTGCAAGTACAATATGTTGATTTCTCACTAAATTACCGTGTTTGAGCATATTGCACTGCCAAGTTAGAAATATTATACAGGTTGTATTTATAAGTTTCAGATAATAGACTCGGTACCATAGAGATACCAAAGCCAATAATAAGTAAGAGAGAGATGCAATGTAGTAAGAGCTTTTCTAGAATAATAAAATAAGACTAAGGGCCCTGACACCGTAGAATCCCTATGTGAGGTTTGCGCCTTAGGGATGAAACGGCCTACCCTGGCGGTGCTTCTAGTATACGAGGGTCGGAACGCACCCACAGAGCGTGCGGGGAAACAAAGCCCTTGAGGAAGTCTCCTAAGAAAAGATAGGTTACCCAACATGAACCGGAAGTCCCGGTGGTAACCCAGAGGTGCCCAAAGAGTGTACCAAGTTGAGGCCTACAAAGCATCTCAGACCCTCTGCCTGTATACTCAGCCTGGAGGAGGAGTCCAGTTTATGGCACCATAGGAGTGCCGCGAGGCCAGAGAGCCAGTTTTCCTATTGTAGACTAGGACAACAGTCAGACTTAGCTATCCCGGGGTGTCGGCTAAGTTTTCACCACGATGGGATCGTAGTTCGCTACGAGTCTTCATATGTAGAGTACATTGCATATGATCAGGGCCTAAAATAAAATATGTTCATATAGGTTCACAGAGTTTCTTATAAGTTAAAGAGTTAAGAAAGATTTGAGTTTAGATTCGTATCAGTTGTTCTTTAAATGAAATGTTGATAATCCTTGTTATTTAATTGTAACTATAGCTTGCAACAGTTGTTATTTTAATGAGATGTTGATATTTCTTGATATTTAAACTATATTGTTTTAGATCTGCTCAGTGTAGTATTTCTTGTATATTATTCCAATTAAAAATCATAAAATGAGTTATCTACGATGGTTGGGTGAAATTCTATTCACTGAGCCAGTAGTTCACCAACCTACTGAAATATTTTTTAGGTCAACGTCAACACGAGGAAGTTGAAGGATCATATCACCCAAGTTCTTAGAAGGTATTTCGTAGTTAGTTAGAGGTCTCTTAGGCCTTTCCCCTTGGTCCTTGGGCATGTGGTGTGGTAGAGAGAGAATGTAATGTAATATGTAAATTAGATTTCAGTTATCAGTTTGGGTTTCCTTTATGCATGAACAATGTAATATGTTAAGTAAGTTTGGTTTTCTTCCAAATAAGGTAAATAGTAAGTTGCTTCCACATTTTAGTAAGATTCGGTGTTATTCAAGTTATAAGACTTCCTTTAAGTTAATTTTAAGTTATTAAGAAAAGAAAAAGTTAAGAGTGTTTTTGTATTAAGTGTAATCCTCATTGTCATGCCCTAATCTCATGATTTGAGGTAATTGTGGGATCGGGGCATGACAGCTAAAATTGGTATCAGAGCATAGGTTGAGTACGTAGTTACTCTAATTCAAGATCAGGGGATGATAAGAGACCAATAGGATTAGGACTTAGGTGTTTTCCTTCTATCTGCAATTTTCTAACAGAAAGTGTTCTGTTATACTATTACAGATGGCATGAAGAGGACGTGGTCATGAGGACCAAGCTGAGAGCCACATTGGACCTGACCCTCAGGTGATGGGTCTAGGTGGTGGAGATGATGTGGATGAGGCATCAAGGATGTACATGATGTTTTTTGAGACCAAGGAAAGGTATAAGATGGAGAGGCGATCTTCTACCTCAAGCAGCAAGGAGCTGATGAGATCTTATGAGCTGGTTAAGAAGCTTGGAGGTACTAAGTTCAATGGAACTACGGACCATGTAGTGGCAGATGAATGGCTGAGATAGTTAGAGAAAGTATTCTGTCTGATGGAGCTGTCTGAGGAAAGACAAATCAATTACAGTTTATTTACTTAAAGGTGAAGCAGAGCTCTGGTTGCGTGGAGTGGAAGATAAAAGGAGGGACACGATATTGACTTGGAAGGATTTCGTTGATGAATTCCATCTTAAGTACTACCCACCTACCTTTCTGAGTGAGAAAATAAGACAATTGCAGAATATCAGACAAGGACGTATGACAATTGGTGAGTACGAGGCACATTTCACTAGGTTGGCAAATTTCTGTCCGCAACTTGTTCCTAATGATGTAGAAAAGTGCATAAGATTTCAAGAAGGATTAAGGTCAGAGATTAGACATAACGTATCATCCATTGGTCGAAAAGATAGAGAAAACTTTGGGGAATTTGTGGAAGCAGCGAGATGTGTAGAAGAGTCAGTTAATGCTGATAAACAGTCTGAGAGTAAGAAAAGAGCTGGAGACTTTATTAGAAGGGGACAAAGCAGTGGTGGATACAAAGGAGGTGGTGGTTTCTTTTCAAAGATAGGACGAGGACTTGGCTATTTTGGTAGACAAGGATCTAGTTTTTCATCAAGTGGAGGAAGACCCAATTCTGGAAGATGGAGTATACAGTCTACATGGACACCACCAACTAGGTCTTCATGATCTTCAGTGTCAGTGATAGGTCCACCGAGGCGAGAGACACAAGCATGTGATATCTGTGGAAGACCACACTCATGACAGTGTTGGGGAACAAGGTTTCAAGGATGTCATCAATGTGGACAGATGAGACATATCAAGAGGAATTGCCCCTAGTTATAGCAGTCAGCATCACATGGTTCTCAGTCACAGTATCAGAATGTCTCGAGACAGGCTCCAACTGGAGGACCCGGTTCCTATGTAGCTTCAGGTTCCTGAGGTGGTGCAACACCCAGTGCTAGGGAAGGACAACGAGGACATCGTGGGAGAGGAAGAGCTTCAGGATGCTTCTTGTCTTTGACACCACGAGAAGGTATTGTTTCTTCTCGAGTGATTACAGGAGAAATGATTTTCTTTAACAGCATTTCAGTTACAATTTTGATAGATATGGGTGCTACTCACTCATTTATACAACGTTCTTTAGCTTGTGGGCTTAACCTATTAACCCAAGAGTTACCGGTTGAGTTGTTATTGAGGGTTTCGTTAGGTGAACCGACAGTGGTGACATAGTTTTATCCCAAATGTTTATTGACTTTTGGTGGTTACACCATTGCGGTTAATCTTATACCCCTAGATATTAACTATTTTCAAGTTATCTCGGGTATGGATTGCCTAGAGACATATCGAGTTCAACTCAACTGTTGGAAGAAGGAGGTTATCTTTCAATAGGGTGGATTTTCTTGTGTCTTTACTGGAGATAGGAAGGTTTTGCCTACGTGTATCATATCAGTCGTTGTAGATGATAAGATGTTGTAGAAAGGTTGTGAGGCGTTCTTGGCACATGTAGTAGATACTAGAGCTGAGAAGAGCACAGTCAGCCTATGATATGTGCCAGTGGTCTGTGAGTTCCTAGATGTTTTTGCAGATGGGTTGCCAAGTCTACCTCCTGAAAGAGAGATAGACTTTGAGATCTAGGTGTTGCCAGCCTACAGAATGGCACCTGCTGAGTTGAAGGAACTCAAGATTCAGTTACAAGAATTACTGGATAAGGGTTTCATTCGACCTAGTTCTTCACCATGGGGAGCTCCAGTCTTGTTTATGAAAAAGAAAGATGGTACCATGAGGTTATGTATAGACTACAGACAGTTGAATAAGATCACCATCAAGAATAAGTACATGTTGCCAAGGATAGATGATCTATTTGATTAGTTGCGTTGAACGATGATCTTTTCTAAGATAGACTTGAGATCTGGATAACATCATTTGAGGATAAAGGCTTCAGATATTCCTAAGTCGGCTTTTAGAACAAGATATGGGCATTATGAGTTTTTGGTCATGTCGTTTGGACTGACTGCCCCAACAACTTTCATGGATATGATGAACTGAATTTTTAAGTTGTTCTTGGATCAGTTCATAGTGGTTTTCATAGATGACATTCTGATCTACTCTAGAGATGATGAGCAGCATGAGCAACATCTGAGGGTAGCATTACAGTTGTTGAGACAACACCAGTTATATGCTAAGTTCAGTAAGTGTGAGTTTTGGTTAGCTGAGGTGTCTTTTGTTGGACATGTCATCTCAGGAGATGGAGTAAGTGTTGACCCTAAGAAAGTCGAGTATGTTCTATAGTGGGAGCAGCCTAAGACTCCTACTGAGATCAGAAGCTTCTTAGGATTGGCAGGTTACTACAGGAGGTTCATCTAAGACTTCAGTGTTATAGTGTCACCTCTGACATGCTTAACGAGAAAGAATGCACCGTTTGTCTGGTCAGACAACTATGAGAAGAGTTTTCAAATCTTAAAGAAGAGGTTGTCTACAACACCAGTGTTGATCCTGCCCGAGGCAGATAAAGGCTACATAGTGTTTTGTGATGCTTCCAGGAGAGGCTTAGGGTGTGTGTTGATGCAGGAAGGCAAAGTAGTAGCTTATGCATCTATACAGCTTAAGAAGAATGAGGAGAATTACCCGACACATGATCTGGAATTAGCTGATGTAGTTCATGCTCTTAAGACATGACGTCACTATCTTTATGGTGAGGCATGCCAAGTGTTTATGAATCATAAGAGCTTGAAATATATTTTCACCCAGAAGGATCTGAATATTTGACAACAGAGATGGTTAGAATTGATTAAGGATTATGATGTTACAATAGATTATCATCCTAGTAAGGCAAATGTAGTAGCAGATGCCCTCAATAGGAAGTCAAGTTCAACAGCTGATGCATTCTCTATGGCATGTTTAAGAGAGACCTGCTAGTAGAGATGCGGAAGTTGAACTTAGACTTAGGGGTGACAGAGCATAGTGGTTTGATTGCACAGATGCAAGTCAAGCCTACTTTTTATGATCAAATCAAGGAACTTCAGCAGAGTGACAGTGAGTTACAACAGATCATGCAGGACATGACAAAGGGAAAAAGACCAGAGTTTAGGTTTTCAGATGATGGTTTGTTGTATCAACATGACAGGTTGTGTGTACCTAGAGATAGTGATTTGAAAGAACAGATTCTTGAGGAAGCGCATGCATCGATGTACGCTATGCATCCAGGCAATACTAAGATGTACATGAATCTCAAGGAGTTGTATTGGTGGTTAGGTATGAAGAAGGATGTAGCTGAGTATGTGGCTAGATGTAGTGTGTGCCAGCAGGTTAAAGCTGAGCATCAGAAACCTGTAGATACCTTGCAATCTCTTCATATACCAGAGTGGAAGTGGGAACATATCACAATGGATTTTGTGGTAGGGTTGCCCAGGACACCTAGAGGTTGTGACTCGATATGGGTGATTGTGGATAGACTAACTAAGTCTGCTCCCTTTCTTCATGTTAAGTCAACCTTTGATGTCTCGAAGTTGGCTAAGATATATGTGGATGAGATAGTTAGGTTGCATGGTATCCCAGTTTCAATTATATCAGATAGAGATCCTAAGTTCACATCCAAGTTTTGGAATCAGTTGCATCGTGCTTTAGGCACAAAGTTGAGGTTCAGTACAACTTTTCACCCGTAGACGGATGGTCAGTCAGAGAGGACCATTCATACTCTTGAGGACATGCTAAGAGCAAGTGTCTTGCATTTCAATGGAAGTTGGGAAGAACACTTGAGCCTTATACAGTTTGCATACAACAATAGTCACCATTCCAGTCTTGGTATGGCCCCATATGAAGCTAAATATGGCAGAAAGTGTAGATCACCCGTATGTTGGTATGAGGTGGGTGAAAAAAAGATTCTTGGACCAGAGATAGTGGATTTGACTACAGAAAAGATAACAGTGATCAGAGAACAATTAAAAGCTGCACAGGACAGGCAGAAGAGTTACGATGAGAAGAGACGTAGACCTCTTGAGTTTGAGGTTGGTGATGAAGTGTATTTGAAGGTTTCACCATGGAAAGGAGTGTTGAGGTTTGGCAAGAGAGGCAAACTGACTCCTAGGTTTATGGGCCCATATCCTGTCATTGAGAGGATTGGACATGTAGCCTACAGGTTGGATTTGCCATCCGAGTTGGCTAATCTACATGATGTATTTCATGTATCGATGTTGAAGAAGTGTTACCCTAGTATAGAGAAGATAGTGGACCCAAAACCTACACAACTAAGAATAGATGTGTCCTATGTTGAAGGACCAGTACAGATAGTTGATCGGAGGATCAAGAAGCTTAAGAATCGCGAGATACCATTAGTAAAAGTTATGTGGAGGAACCACAACCTAGAGGAAGCCATGTGGGAGCTTGAGTCCGAGATGCGTAACAGGTTTCCTTTTCTCTTTTAGGAATTTTAGGACAAAATTCTTATAAGGGAGGGAGATTGTTATAACCCACATCAAGGTTAGTTAGTAAGTACCTCGATTAGTGTGAAATACCTTGATTAGTGCTAATTACCTTGTTAAACATCATGGTTAATCAAGATAAGCTAAGATTAGATGAGATTGATTCATCTGAGGTAATTCATGTTAACTACAATGTTAATTGCCTAAAATAATTAACCTAGATAAGATGGTCTAGCTGTTGTGTTCTTATGCATTGAGGTTGTAGAGGATCTTACGCTTGAAACTTTGCAAAAAGAATCATTCGAATTGGACATTCGAGGCAAGAGTTATGGCGTTTTCAAGATTCTTGGACCGAAGATGCAATTTTTCTAGTTTTTTTGGCTATAATTTCTTTCCATTTCCTTTATTTTTCTTTCTTCCTTATCTCCTTTCTTCCCCAACCGAGTGACGAACAGATCAACTGTAGAAGCGGCGTACTGCTGCCCGACCAGCAGAGAAGGGGTGCTATCGATTAGGGCTCCTTGGGCGAGCAAGCTTGGCGCCACCTTCCGTCCTCCTTCCGCCTTGCTTCCTTCACCTTTCCCTTGCCCTAGCTCACGCCCTACCTGCTAGGGTGAAGCCCAACAGTAGCGTTCGGCCAAGCTGCCGTAGAAGCAGCCAAGTGCCCAATTGGGTGAGCAATCACCACCAAACGACCGCCCCGACTCCGTCCTTAAGGTTTAGACAAGAAGTTGCAACACCTCGCCTCCATTACGCAACCTGCACCTCACTTTAGCAGGGGAGGCACCCCATCTTGCAAGAGCAGTAGCAGTTGCTGCAATAATGGCCAGGGGCCGATTGGGTGCGAGCAGCAGCACCAAGCATCGTCCTTGAGTTTGACCTTGAGGTCCTTGCAAGAATCTACAACCACCTAGCTCTGATTCAGTACCTAGCTCAGCCCCTCTTCAACTTGTTGTGTGTAGCACGTTCAAACTAGGCAGTTCCAAGGTTGAAGACAACCTGCTAACGCCCGGAAACTAGCCTCTAGACGTGTTTCAGGGTGTTTTCAGACGTCTCGAATCACGATGAGTAGAATCTCACTCCCAAATGCAAGTGTAACTCAAATAATTGGACGTTTTGGTTGAAATCGGTGTTATTCACAAATGTCAGTGTTTACCCAGGTGTCGGGCAGTGCCGGCGTCTCTTAATTTCTAGATCGCTCGAATTCTCAGTTACGCTTGCACGCCGCTAGTTAGTTGATTGATGAGTGTGATTTAGATTAGTAAAATCAAACAATTGGTTAAAACCTAATTTGCTCAGTTTAAATGTTGAAACCAGTAGCACATGACCAGTAATTGGACAGTTTGGGTATAAGCCCAGGCTGCACGATTTTAGTAATTCAATTGATGCACGATTACAAAGAAATGACGACGATATGAAAAATATTCAAAGAAAACCTAGTTGCACGCTTTAGGTCATATTTAATGTGAATGATTTAATATCTACTCAAATTGACACGCTTCTCGAAGATATTATTAGGAATTCCCGATTATTAATAATAATTTGTGCCATGAAAATAATTTAACTCTTATTTGAGTTATGAGATGCTCAACTCAAGAAATCATTTGAAAATTTAATTAATATTAATAATTTGTGTCATGATGAGTAATTATAAACTTAATCAAGTTATGTGATGCATAATTTAAGATTAGGGTTGCTGCACATGTTTATATATTAAATCTTTCCATGACAAGTAAATTAATCTTTAATTGAGTTATGTGATGCACAACTCATAATTCAGGTTGATGTGTACGATTATTGAGGAATTTTAGATAATTTATAAGTGCTACTGATGATTTCTCATATGTTGAGTAATCAACCCTTATCGGTATATTAAGATGTTTAATTGCATGATTTCAGTATGTATGTGCCAAGTTGTCAAGTATTCTATTTCTTTAAATCTGCCTGCAAGTACAGTATGTTGATTTCTCAGTAAATTACCGTGTTTGAGCATATTGCACTGGCAAGTTAGAAATATTATACATGTTGTATTTATAAGTTTCAAATAATAGACTCGGTACCATAGAGATACAAAATCTAAGAATAAGTAAGAGAGAGATGCAATGTAGTAAGAGCTTTTCTAGAATAATAAAATAATAGACTAAGGGCCCTGACACCGTAGAATTCCTATGTGAGGTCTGCGCCTTAGGGATGAAACGACCTACCCTGGCGATGCGTCTAGTATACGGGGGTCGGAACGCATCCACATAGCGTGCGGGGAGACGAAGCCCTTGAGGAAGTTTCCTAAGAAAAGATAGGTTACCCAACATGAACCGGAAGTCCCGGTGGTAACCCAGAGGTGCCCAAAGAGCGTACCAAGTTGAGGCCCACAGAGTGTCTCAGACCCTCCGCCTGTGTACTCAACCTAGAGGAGGAGTCCAGTTTATGGCACCATAGGAGTGTCGCGAGGCCAGAGAGCCAGTTTTCCTTTTATAGACTAGGACAACAGTCAGACTTAGCTATCCCGGGGTGTCGGCTAAGTTTTGTACGGTGGGATCGTAGTTCGCTATGAGTCTTCATATGTAGAGTACACTGCATATGATCAAGGCATAAAATAAAATATATTCATATAGGTTCACAAAGTTTCTTATAAGTTAAAGAGTTAAGAAATATTTGAGTTTAGATTTGTATCAGTTGTTCTTTAAATGAAATGTTGATAATCCATGTTATTTAGTTGTAACTATAGCTTGCAACATTTGTTATTTTAATGAGATGTTGATATTTCTTGATATTTAAACTATATTGTTTTAGGTCTGCTCAGTGTAGTATTTCTTGCATATTATTCCAATTAAAAATCATAAAATGAGTTATCTGCGATGGTTGGGTGAAATTCTATTCATTGAGCCAGTAGTTCACCAACCTACTAAAACATTTTTTTAGGTCAGCGTCAGTACGAGGAAGTTGAAGGATCGTATCACCCAAGTTCTTAGAAGGTAGTTCGTAGTTAGTTAGAGGTCTTTTAGTCCTTTCTCCCCAGTCCTTGGGCATGTGGTGTGGTAGAGAGAGAATGTAATGTAATATGTAAATTAGATTTCAGTTATCTGTTTGGGTTTACTATATGCATGAACAATGTAATATGTCAAGTAAGTTTGGTTTTCTTCCAAGTAAGGTAAATAGTAAGTTGCTTCTGCAGTTTAGTAAGATTCAATATTATTCAAGTTATAAGACTTCCTTTAAGTTAATTTTAAGTGATTAAGAAAAGAAAAAGTTAATGGTGTTTTTGTATTAAGTGTAATCCTCATTGTCATGCCCTAATCTCATGATTTGAGGTAATTGTGGGATCGGGGCGTGACAGTGGGAGTCTGAGGTATGTGAATGGGAAAGTTACATGTCGACATCCCAACATGCATGTGTATCTATCTCTTTCTGTGAATTCCACATGGTCGCAGATAACGGTGGATTTAGCAAAATTTATTTTGAGTCCAGACAATTTGACGAATAACGCTAACTGGACGAGGATAATTACACTTGAGTCATTAGGTTTGATGATGATGATGGTCTCATCTGCGTATTGTATCACATTGTGTGTGCATCCCCTGGGCTTGTTGATGTACCCAACATCCATGGCATTTCGTATGAATGAGTTTAAGACAACAGTGATGATGATGAATAAGTAGGGTGATAGTGGGTCACCTTGTCAAAGCCATTAGTGTTCTTAAAGTAGCTGTGTGGGGACCCATTTATGAGGGTCGCAAAAGTACTAGTGTTGATGCATGATTGTATCCAGGAACACCATTTGGTAGGGAAATTAAGTCCATGAATACATTTGATAAGGAATTCCCAATTAATGTTGTCAAATGCCTTTCCGAAGTCCATTTTAAAGACGGGGGTTGGCTCTCAAAGTGTGTGACAGGTGTGTAGGGTTTCATGAACCGTGATGAATGCATCTTGGATGCTCCTATGTGGTAAAAAATGCACATTGTTGAATGCCAATGATTATGTTGATGTGTGGTTTCATGCGACTGTTGAGTATCTTGGCAATGATCTTGTATGTGGAATTGATGAGGCTAATGTGTCTATAACCCCAGATGGAGTTTGATTGATCAGTTTTTGGGATCAGGGCTATATGGGTGTGGTTAATGGGTGTGAGGAGGCTTTTTTTCTTTCACGCTCAGGCCATGAGATTAGGGCTATATGGGTGCAGTTAATGGGTGTAAGGACGTGTTTGATGTTATGTAAGCGGTGAATCTCTGCAAGAATCTTGGTGAAATCCTCCTTGATGATGGGCCAGGCCGCTCGATAGAAGGGCATGTCATATCCGTCCAGTCTAAGTGATTTGTCCAGTCCTAAGTGCTCAATCACGCCTTGGATTTCCATATCGGGGAAGGGATCAAGGAGATTGTTTATGGATGGAATCTTGTGAGTGAAAAGTCTGTCCCAGTCAAAAGATATCCACTAATGTAGAGAATGTCCGTTGTTGTATAAACAATTAAAGAAGTTGGTAATGTGGTTGGTGCGGGTGTGTATGGGTTGAGTGGAAGTATCAATACCATCGATGTTGGTGATCAACACGTTGTTGCGCTTGGTATTGCAGGTCGAGTGAAATTTTTTTTTGTTCCTATCACCCTCCTTCAGCCATTTAATTTTGGCTCGTTGTGTTGTGCATGTTTGATGGGTATGTTTAAAGGGGTACCCCACCTCTGGGCAGACTCTACTTATGGTTATGGTTCTTTTCTTCTAGTTGGTGTTGGTAGACACGGGTGATTACCATCAACATATGTTGTAATATGTTATGTATTTTTTTTTGAAGTTAAACAGACAAATTTCATTATGGATGAGCCATACGACATCTACATGAGGAGAAAAATAAACTAAAAGACTACACAAAGATCAAGAACAGATACAAACTACCACAAAAACTCATATCAGAATCTGATAAGGACAATGATGTATAGATCCCTCTTCTCCTTCGCTGGCTAAGGCATCTTTCTATGAGGAATACCTTCAACCTGAGTATGTATATGTGGTAGAGTACCTGCACCAAATCGGTGTTCCAAAAGGATATTTTTCCCACACTTGCTGCCATACAAACTCCACAATAAAATTGACCGAGAAAGAAAAATCTACCACGAGAAGAGAAAGTGGCGCTGATTAACAGCGAGATAGACAAAATAAGAGAACAATCTAAATAGAAAGCCACTAAAAGAGAAAAGGGATAGAAAACTTGTCGCAGCCGGGCTCAACGACAGGGAGGAAGAAGACCGCTGCCTCAAAAGATACTACGCCCACACACCATCCGAAGAAGAGACCTTGCTGATGATGGGTGAGAAGAGGCCGAGGGGGAGCGGGGCACCGCTTTGCGGCGGCCAAACCCCCTCCCCCCACCCAGCCGCCTATGGAGGAAGAAACCCTAGCGCAGAGCTGGGAGAGAGCAGGATGTTTTACTTTGTTTGTGGTTAGTGTTAATATGTTATGTACTTTATATGTATATATATATATATATATATATATATATAATGAATGATTATGAAAAATATTAAGATTTTTTGGGAAACCAATAAACTATTCTTGTAGTTTGTCTCCGGGACCCGTCCACTCTCGCTCATTGTGCCGTTTACCGCGCGCGCACTGTGCAGGGGAAACCAATCAGCGGCATAAACCCTAAATATGACGGACGAAGACGATCAGAACCGGAACTCTCCACCGGTCGCCGGATTCCGTATCTTCGCGAAACGCTCCACCCCGAAATCGGACAAAGTCATTCCCTTTTCTCCACCGCAATCCAGACCCGCCACCGCCGCCACCGTTGCTGCGTCAGTCCCCGACGGCAAACCGGTCACCTTCTCCGACCTGGGCTTGTCCTCATGGATGGTTGCCATATGCAACGAGCTGGAAATGAGACGGCCAACTCCCGTCCAGCAGCACTGCATCCCCCGAATAATCGCAGGAGAGGACGTGATGGGGATTGCACAGACGGGGAGTGGCAAGACAGCTGCTTTCGCACTGCCAATACTGCAAAGGCTTGAGAAGGACCCCTATGGGGTATTCGCGTTGGTCGTGACCCCGACAAGGGAGCTCGCGTGCCAGCTCATTGAGCAGTTCAGGGCGCTTGGGTCGTCCCTTCCTGTGCGGTGCGCTCTGGTCGTCGGCGGGATGGATATGATGACGCAGGCCAAGGCTCTTTCCATGCGTCCCCATGTGGTCGTCGCAACGCCCGGTAGGATCAAGGCTCTCTTGGAGGATGAACCTGACCTCCCACCCGTGTTCACTCGAACCAAGGTCTCCTTTTACTTTCAAAATCAAACATACTTGCAAAACCAAGGTTCCCCAAAATTAAGCATATTGTACGTTAGAATCAATGGACACTGACAAAACTAGACATCTACGTAATAGCACCTACTAAATGTTGGAAGTCTAGTAGCATTGCTACAAGTTTCGTTGGTAATTTGCTCTTAAACACCTCACTTAAATTCTTTTCTCGAATGCAGAAAGGAAAACGGTCACATGATATCTTAATATGTTATTTTTTTAGTTTGAATAGCAACTTCATGCTTTTTCCGTAGTTGGGCAGAATTGTTATATGTAGTCTAAATGCGGACCTCAGTTTGTCAGTTGTAAATTTTACATTTGGAAACAACGATTAACTGTCAAATTGCACACCCGGAATTATCTTGTGCATGTCCGTAGTCTTTACCAAATTGATGGACATCAAATTCGTTTTTTATTTATTTATGCTTTTGGGAGATCTTTCAGATATAAGTCAATATTATAATGCAATCTGGCTAATTTTGTTTCTTTCAGTTTCTTGTTTTAGATGAAGCAGATAGGATCTTAGATGTTGGTTTTGAGGAGGAACTACGGGTGATATTTCGGTGCCTGCCCCAAAAAAGACAAACTCTTCTGTTTTCTGCCACCAAAACCGATGAACTAGAATCCTTACTCAAATTATCACCGAACACATCCTTCTTTTACGAAGCTTATGAAGGAGTGAAGACAGTTGAATCTCTAAAGCAGCAGTATGTATTCATTCCCAAAAATGTCAAGGAAGTGTACCTTGTTAACATTCTCTCTAAATTGGAGGAAATGAACACTAAGTCTGTGATTGTGTTTGTTGCCACGTGCAGGTATGCCCTCTTACTGTTGTTTGGCATGCAATTCTCTCTTCAATTTGAATCAACTTAATTTCCTACAAGTTTTTTTTAATAAGTTCTATGTTATGATTGGCTAGTTGTTTAGTTGTGGACTAGGAAGCACGGACACGTGCTTGGACACGGGACATGGAAAATTTTGAAAATATAGGACACGGGTTTTTTTTTATATTTTTAATCAATATTTAACTGGTTTATTATTTGTTAAACAAAATTTTTATACAAGATAGAACCTAAAAAAAGTAAAAAAATCTTAATTCAAATTTGTAGAATTCTAAAAGATAAGTTCAAATAAATAAAACAATAAATTTACAATACAAGAAAGTAGAACTTCAATACTGAAATCAGCAAATTCTCACAATGTACCGGAGTTCTATGCACATTTAGTCTAATTACCATTACCACCACAAGCCTTAATGAGTTCATGTGTCTATATTTAAACTAAAGAACTAAATTTGAAGCAAGTAGAAGTGTAGCTTAGAACACTGCTTAGATGCTTATTCCATTACAACAACACCATAGAAAGGAGAGAAAACGTTGGCAAAATCAGGGATCCGTGACAGCAGCAAGAACTAAGGGAGAAGAAAACGTTGGTGAAATCAGGGATAAGTGACAGCAGCCCCCAAAAAGGGAGAAGAAAATATTGGTGAAATTAGGGATTAGTGACAGCAGCACCAAAAAGAGGAGAAGATGTTAGCTAAATCAGTGAGTTCCCAAAACGTATTATAGAGGGAACCAAAAGAAATGAAACTTGGAATTACCGACGTTCCTAAATCTATCAACTGAATAAGTGAAACAAAGAAGGAAGAAGAGATGTAGAAGATGATTAAATAAAGAAGCACGGGTAACCTGATACGTTGCCTGCCTTCTCCAGCTTTCTGGTGTCCAAGATTACGCCAGGGAGTCGCAGCTGGTGCAAGGTGCTCCAAGCACCACTGCTGTTCCAAGCTGCTGCTGCTGCTGCAAAACGTCATTACTTCTCCAAGTTGCTCTGGAGCTGCCGGAGAGGGAGGCTGCTGCCGCGTGAAGCAGCTCCTAAACCCCCAGCCCTCAAGGGCGGAGGAAAGGAGAAGAGAGGATGTCAAAAGGGAAGAAGCGGCTGGAGGCCTAGAGGCTGGAAGGAAGGTGGTCGCTGCTCCACGCGGCTGACTGAAGCTCTGTTGACGCCAACAGCCATCGGAGAGGGAGGATCATTGCTGCGTCGCAGCTCCTCCTAAAATCCAATCCTCTAGGGTGATGGCAGTGAGCGGTGGGTCAACTGAGTCGGGAGGGAGAGGGAGAGGGAGAGGGTCGGGGTGTGCGTGACCCTGAGGGGGAGTGGCTCGTGACTTATGACTGAGCATCTCTTTAACTCAAATTGAGTGACATAGCAGAAGAGATTGCCATGTGAAAAAATGATTTCAGGTTGTATTCATGGTCACCGATTTGGTATTTGGGGTGAGTTTGGTTGAGATAAAATTTTGGAATTAGGAAATTATGCGGGAAATATGAGTAAAAAGCAAGCAACATGCCGTAAAAGTACAGTCAAGATCCGCGAAGAAGTCGGGAAAAATAGGAGAATACACATACGCGTGTACATGCACGCGCTCACACACACACACATATAAAGTCAGGCTAGAATACACCTGAGTGTATCCGGAGTAGAATACACTCAAGTAATTTTTCATGATGCAATACTTTTTAAAAAAATATAATCCGTTGATCTTTTGAAACATCTCGTGAATAACTTATATATAAAATTTGTGCCCATTTGGACATTTGTAGATCATGTTATAAAGACCACAAAAATAATACATTTCAAATTAGTTTCGTGTGTCGATTTATTGCCCTAGGCCGAGTGACTTACACTCATCCAAATGGGCTCAAAATTTATATGTAGCCTAATTATAGTATGGCAATGAAGATCAATGGTTCACATTTTGTAAAAAAATAGTTTTGATATGCAAACACCACTTGAGTGTACTGTGTGATGTGCATACTCGAGTGTATATATATGTATATATATACATACATACATATAGAGTTAGGCTAGAATACACTTGAGTGTATAGATCATACCGTACACCTCAATCGTGTTTGCCTAGCAAGACCATATATTTGCAAAATCTAATCCATTGATCTTCATTGTCACAATAATAATAGATCATATACAAAATTTGAGCCCATTTAGATAGTGTAAGTCACTCATCCAAGCACAAAAAAATCGACGCACATAACTAATTTGAAATGCATAATTTTTGTATCTTTTAGATACATGAGCTATAAGTGTCCAAATGAGCTCAAATTTATTATATAGTATGTTCTCAAGATATTTAAGAAGATCAACAGTATAGATTTCTAAAATAATTTCTTCATGATGGAAAAAGATTGAGGTGTATAGCGTCTCTGGTACACTCGAGTGTATTCCAGCTTAACTCTCTCTCTCTCTCTCTCTCTCTATATATATATATATATATATATATATATATATATATATATATAGGACAACGATCCAGTGAGAAACATATCTTGGTGAGAGCATGAGAGACATTTGGATAATTCTCCACTTGGACCAATTTTTCATAATCTAACCGTATGGATTACAAATATACGTTAATATTCACCTTCCTATAAAATTTCATCACCATCCGATTTGTATATCATTAACAACAACAAAATACTTTTTGACGCTCTATAATGAATTTCAGGCTGATCGTTGGATGCAAAAAATGTATATTGTACATATGGACATGTGAACAATGCCTGATTGCAATGATTTTTTGTGAGAAGGTAAATGAATTGATGCTTTTCCCATCTGTACAGTTGGATTATAAAAAATAGTTACAAATTTTTAGTTATTCAAATGCCTCTCATGCTCTCACCGTAGGATGTTTCTCACTGGATCGCTACCTATATATATATATATATATAGTATATATATATATATATATATATAGTATATATATATATATATATATAGAGAGAGAGAGAGAGAGAGAGTCAGGCTAGAATACACTCGAGTGTACGGATCGCACGAATACACTCAAGTGTGTTTGTATATCGAGACTATTTTTTGCAAAATGTAAACCGTTGATCTTCACCGTCATACTATAACTAGGCTACATACAAATTTTGAGCCCATTTGGATGAGTGTAAGTCACTCATCCAAGGGCAACAAGATCGACGCGCGAAACTAATTTGAAATGCATAATTTTTGCGGTCTTCATAACATGATCTATACATATCCAAATGTGCTCAAATTTTGCGTATGAGTTGTTCACGAGATGTTTAAGAAGATCAACGGATTAGATTTTCAAAAAAAATATTGCATCATGAAAAACTACTTGAGTGTATTCCGCTCCGGATACACTCGAGTGTATTCTAGCCTGACTCTCTCTCTCTCTCTCTATATATATATATATATATATATATAGAGAGAGAGAGAGAGAGAGAGAGTCAGACTAGTGTACACTCGAGTGTACCGGAGTCACCGTACACCTCAGTCGTTTTTAAAGAGGCAAAAACTTTTTGAAAAATCTTAACTGTTGATCTTCTTAAATATCTTAAGAATGTACTATATAATAAATTTCACCTCATTTGGACACTTATATGTCATGCATCTAAAGGAGGTAAAAATCATGCATTTCAAATTAGTTTTGTGCGTCGATTTTGTGGTCCTTGGATGAGTGACTTACACTCATTCAAATGAGCTCAAATTTTGTATGTCGCCTATGTATATGTATGCAATACATATGTGCATATATAAATAAATAAATAAATAAATAAATAAATAAATAAATATATATATATATATATATATATATATATATATATATATATATATATGCACATATGTATTGCATACATATACATACCCATAATGCACAAATATATATATGTATGTATGTATATGTATATAAATTTATATAAACACATGTATATACACTTGAACAAAGTCAGAATCATACGGCTGTAGAAAAATTCACGTGTAAAACACAGCTGAGAGTCAAGCGATTATTGTGATTGGGGTAACCTTGGTAACATATTTGGAAATCAGATATCATGTCCAACCATTAAACAACGAAACTCTCAGATAAAAAGGACAATGTTTGGTGAGAAATAACTGTAATCACGTCGTAAAATGACATGTACTATAAACAATACACACCCACACTAAAGATCCATCAAGATGGGAAATAGACTAGTCGCACGTCTTGTGACAATTAATGAAAAAATATTCTTCTTAACCATTCTTGGTTTCAAATGCACTAGAGTAGTTCTTCATAGCTCGTTGCTAGAAATTGAAGTGTCAACTTTTGCTATTATTTTAGTCTACCTTCCAAATACTGTTCACATGGCAAAGCAACTTTTTCCCTGGGAATAAAGTTCCTACTTAGTAGGCATAACGAAGAGGACACTACATCTTTCTGTGAAATGAAATGAAAGTTGAAAGATGACCGTTGGTCTGTCTAATATGGATTTGCTGGTATTCAAAATTAGGTAGAATCTATGTACTACATGATCTCAACTTTTCACTGAAACATGATTTTGAAAATGTGGGTTTGAATTGAATAGGAAATCCTAAATATCAAATTTATTCACAACTCAGAACCTAGGGTTATTTGGAATGGCTTTTCTAGTACCTAGATTCCGTCAAGTCAGAATTTGTGTAGAAGTCTAGCCAAACACTTATATCTTGAGTTTCCAAATGCTCTTTTTAATTTGCATCCTTAACATAACAAGCTGATATATTGAGATGGAAGGCTGTTATGAATGGAAGTATGTGGGCTTGAAGATGTAATTTTAAAAGGTGTATGCTACAACTGTTGGAGTTTGTCTCACTTTTAATGCAATCTGGCTTCCGCAGTGATAGATTGATTTAAGCAGGCAATGCATCTTTATGTTGTTTTTTTGTGACAGTTGATAGGCATTACTGATATTCCAGGTTCCGAAAGGAGATATGCCAACTTCTCCATGGTTAACTTACTACCTCCCCCTCTTCCTCATCTGTCCTTAGCACAACGGTAGTCTTTAACACTTACTTGACTTTAACCTGACACCACATACTATAGCTCAAAATCTGGTGTTTAAGTATCGACTGCTTATGTAACGCTGAGCCCATTGCCCAAGGCTGTAGTAGAGTTTTAGGAATGACGACTGGCCCCCACAGCCATCACTAGCCTTAATTGTGCATTTTGTCCTCACTCACGCGCAAGCCTGGATAAACTTCCCGATCGGTCACCTATCCTAGTACTACTCTGGGCTGAGCACGCTTAACCACAAAGTTCTTTAGTGATGGACTCCCTGAAAAGGAGGTGCACCTTGGTGATATGGGTAGTCCAATCATTCCTTTTAAGATCATGCTATCCGAGGCCTGAAATCCTAGGACGTTACAATCTCCCCCAGTTAGACTCTTGACGTCCTCGTCAAGGTTCAACTACAGGGCTTCATAATCATTCCCCATTTCAGTGTAGACACACAATGACCGATGTGCACCCAGCTTCCGATCACGGCTACTAGTACACGGGTGCTACATCACCATGTATAGCTATTTTCAACATGTCTGGACCACACGACTCAAGACTGGCATGCCACATGTCCATGTGGGCCCCACCTACTAGAGAGGCTATGGCTTTGATACCATTTGTAATGCCATGGGCCCACTGCCCAAGGCTGTAGTAGAGTTTTAGGAATGACGATTGACCCAAAAAACCACCACTAGCCTTAACTGCGTGCGTTGTCCTCACTCACGCGCAAGTGAGGATAAACTTCCCTACTGGTCACCCATCCTAGTACTACTCTGGGTTGAACACGCTTAACCACAAAGTTCTTTAGTGATGGGCTCCCTGAAAAGGAAGTGCACCTTGGTGATATTGGTAGTCCACTCATTCATTTCAAGATCATTTTATCCGAAGCCTCAAATCCTAAGATGTTACATCTTACATTCTATCCAGCCTACTTCCGCAACCAACAATCCAACTCCAATTGAGGCAAAGGAAACACCCTATATCACTACAAAATTGAGACCTTCTTCAAAGCCTCACTCAAGATCAGTGTCAAACAATTTTCAAGTTGCCTATTATGATATTCAACCTAGCTACCCTTAGCACTCACACCAACAATAAGTCCACACCCCAAGCTGCTGCAAGTCAAACCAGCCCGAATATTTCACCAAAAAAAAGATCCCCCCTCTACAGCTACTCTTCAATTCATTTTATTAAAGTAATCTGAAAAAGAATTCAAATACTAAATACTGAATACAAGAATGCTTATGGTATGAGTCTGTTTCACTTTCTAAAGGAATCTAGCTTCCTGGTAGATTTGTTTATTCAAGCAGGTCATGCATCTTTTATACAGATCTTTTGTGATGATCAGCATTGGTCACGGCCAAAATTCCAGGTTGTTTGACCGAGAAGGAGGTCCTCTTTCTGATCAATACTTTCTCGTGTGACAAGTCCTCACTTCTATATTAAAGAGAACAACAAAAGTTGGTAGTTTATTGTGTAGTTCGATTTGCAGACTTGTCAATATACTTCTCAAGGCATGTGCCTTTTGTCCGTTTGGGCATTAAGCTGCCCCAACGGACTGTCCCTTGGCATGCACTTTGACTTATGTGTGCCTTGAGTTTTTATTGGTGCTCAATAACCTATATTTATAATAGCCCTCTGTACAGGCATATTGTCCAAATAAGGGTTTGTATCATGTTAGAAGCCCAATTTCTCTATTTTTCGTGCCTTGAATATATTTCTATTGGTGGGGTTCATCTTGGGTCTCATATTGAGGTCCAGTATGAATTAGATGTATATAACTATGTATGTATATGACCTTGAATATATTTATATTAGGGGAAAACACATATAATAACCATAAAATATATGTACATAATAGAAAAAGTAGTGGTCTGAGTTTCAAATCATAAAAAAATGCTGCCTAACTGCACGTGCATCCAACATGGATTCGTTGCTGCCTTGACAAATATGCTTGCCAATGATTCTCCTTTAGCATATGGATGATGTGAATGCCTCTCCAGAAGATCTAAAAGATTCCGTGTTCAATATCTTGCCAGTGTTGTCTTTCTTTGAGGAGATATCTTGCTTGAAGAACTAATGTCTGATTTGATCTTTATTGCGATTGCTATTGACAATGTTCGAGATGATGAACGCCGACAAGCATATGATTCAGTTTAGAATATAGAATTAGTGCCCAATATAAAGGAGGCAAAAACCTATTTTCTTAAACGAAACCAACAAATAGTTTGATTGTAGTACTAGCTTAGATGGGAACATGGTATGTACTAATCTCTAGTAAAGTGAGCAGCATGGTGAGGGCGTGTGAAAGGTATTAATATATGTATCCCAGGGTTTATGACAAATACCTACTCATTTGATTATTTATGTTCAAGAAATACCTATGTATAGGTATAGACAAGCTCAAAACCTAATTCAAGGCAAGGATTACCACAGTCCTCGATTGACATAATCTGTATGATACAACAAAATTATTCTAAAACGTAATCTGTTTAATTATCATAGAGTACTCAAGTCCCATAACCCTGTAAGCCATTAGCTAAAGTTACACCATCAAAGCCTCTGACGTGGTGAATCAACATGCACAAACTGAAAATGCAGGCACAACCATGGCAGCTGTGCATTGCATAATTTACTTAGGTTATAGGGAAGGTTCTGTAACAAGCATAGCAATAAAAAGAGGTGGTATCATAACCCTTGAACTAGGAGTTTAGCTACTCATTTTAAGTGCAACAGAAAAATGAATAGTTAAGGAAGAGGCTGAAGAGCCAAGAAAGCCATGGTGGAGCGAAGATAGAAATGATGGCCTCCTTGTCTTCCTCATTCCTGAGTAGCTAGATGTGTATTGGAATACCTTCGTACAACCTTAAGGTGTAGGCAGAGATACTCTGATAGTTGCACTGTGGTCCTTCCTCCGTCCAAAGCTGCTTCCTTCTCCGTTCTTCCTTAAGCAGACCTGAACTAAGCATCCCTAACTACGTGTTAACACGACATGACATGATGGGGTGCAATTCTTGATCCCATCATGTGGAGCATGGCAAATGATGGACATACATGGGATGCAAGTCTGTCTTTTACAACTTTGTTTATGGATGACATAGCTTTTACGAAGCAAGGTACCTCTACTCCTACTATAAGGACAATTAAAGAAAATCATATACGGAGATGCCACAAAAATAACCAATTATTAGTAAAAGCACATATAGTGTTTACTAAAAAGGAGTTAGGATAGGAACGACAAAACATGAATTTACGAGCTATGTTAGTATGCAGTTCTTCTGGAAAGAGATTTACATCATGGATATTGGCGGGCAATTGTCTGAGAGTGGGTTTCCGAGATCTCTGATACTTGTGGTTCCATTTCTATGAGATATTCTGATCCTGATGTACCATGAATAATTTTGATATCTCAGTGTTATCTCATTCTTATCACTCTCTGATACTTGTGGTTCCACTTCTATGAGAGATTCCAATCCTGGTGTGCCATGAATAATTTTGATATCTCACTGCTATCTCATTCTTATCACTTGCTAAGTTAACTGCATCCAGAGCTAATTCTGATTGAATTATTAATAGGAGTAAGTAAATCTTAGCAAAGCATCCTGCTAGGCAGACCAGGATACGCAATCCTGAAGCCAAGAGCTACTCGAGATTTACCATTCCTATTAATCTTAAGATGAAATAAAATCAGGGCAAATTCATTTAAGAACAAACTTTGGGAACATTTAGCCATCCAACACTTGACTTTCTACAAACTTTGGGAAAATTTTGAACTTGCCAGTTGACACTTACTTGAGCATAGGAGATGGGGAGAGATTTGTTTGCTCCCTAAGCTGTGAGAGACAATGGGAAGCTGAAAATAAATTGGAGTCAAGGATCCAAATTTTCTGCAGATGCTGTTAAAAAGTATGCGGCTGCGGATCAGAGTTCCAGGACACCAGAGTTCCGGGACACTAGTTGCTTGACAAAAATTGATCCATAATGATTCAGTTTTCATCTGGAGGTTTTCTGAAAAGAGTGACGATCATTACCATCCAATACTTCGTAGGAGGTTATCCATAATCTTGTGGGATGCTCTCATCTCTGGAGCTGTGGTACATTTCAAGGGATATTGATGATTGTGCTCCAGGTTTGTGAGGTCTCATGGCAGGAAGCTGTTCTTTTCCGTAAGATCATGGATGCTTCTGTTTATGGTGGTCTGGGATGCTGTGCTTAGGGAGTAGTGAACTAACAGAAACAGCAGATTCTCAGGCCCTCTCCTTCCTATGAGGAGAGCTTGCTTTAGTACCTTCTCTAGGCTAGGCTAAATTGTATTTGTTGTGATAAAGATTTCATTGAGCTCTGGCCAGTGGAGCTCTCCAATTTTTGGATGTGAACTTTTCTAAGTTATCTATTAAAGTGATTTGAGGCCTTCTTCTTGAAATAACAGCAAAGAAAAAGTCACATTCCATATCATGCCATCAATAACCTTTACTGGCTATGTTTCATCCGTGCTAGTATAATAAAAGTCATTGTTTGGTGTATCTTGGATTTGGAACGAGATTGTAACGATTGGATTTCTCTTTTTATGCAGGACATGTCATTTTCTAAGCTTGCTATTGGAGGAACTTGAGATCACTGCAGTAGCTCTCCACTCTCACAAATCCCAACCTCTTAGACTCAGTGCTTTAAATAAATTTAAATCTGGTCAAGCCCGTATTTTATTGGCTACAGATGTCGCTAGCCGGGGTCTAGATATCCCAACTGTTAGTTTAGTGATCAACTATGATATTCCAAGGTCAGTTGCAAACTTGCCATTTACCTTGATTGGTTTCTTTGTATTATTCAACTTATCATTTTGACCCCATGAATACGTCTCTCCCTGAAGTAGTTTTTTCTGTTTATTGTTTCAGGGATCCTTTTGACTATGTTCATCGAGTTGGACGAACTGCAAGAGCTGGCCGAGAAGGATTTTCACTTAGTTTCGTTACACAGGTCTTCCCACCATTTCTGTGACACTTTAACCTTTTTTTATTAAGATATTCTCTTTTATAGAAGGTGATTCTTTTCATGCATCTATATCTACAGGCTCTGTATTGTGAATGCCTTAGAGTATTGGAAATTCATTGAGCTGATTGAAATGGTATTATGGAGTTAATATGTGTTTGTGGGTGGTGTATTTGGTATGGCTAACTCCATTTTGTAGATTTGGCTGCATGCCAAGATTATAGGCTGTCCAACCTTGGTTGTTATTTGGCGGCAACATGTGTCATGAGCTAGGAAGCATGGACACTTCTCGGAGGTCACCGTGTCCGTGTCCAACATGGACACACCACGGACACACATGGACATGTGGTGGACACTTCTCAGACGTGTCCAAGTCTCCCATTTTTTTATTAGGAGTTGGACACGTCTGAGAAGTGTCCACCACGTGTCCACGTCTGAGGAGTTGGACACGTCCTGGACAAGGCTTGGACGCACTAGGACACAACACATCACAAATTAAGAAGGGGAAATATCCTACTGCACATAAACTTCCTCTCCACCCCTGATGCACATGTCTTCCCCTCGTCACATCGCCACCTAGGTAATTACTCCTCTTCATCCACCTAAAGACTTTGGCCTCTCCTCTCTCCGCTCGTTGCCAACCTCTCATCTTCCTCTTCTTCGATCTCCAATATCTATGTTTTATTTGTCCACCACCACCACCACCACCAACCTTCTCTTTCCCTTCCTGTTCTTCCCAAATCTGGATGTACATCAATGTTTCACTCTCTTCTACAAATAACAACATACCTCCTCTTTTTTCTTTGTTGTTTACCGTCATTACTATCTTTTTACTGTCCAAATTTACATGTGCAGTTTTTTTTTGCTATTGGTCCATACTTGTAGTGCTTAACTTGTTATTGTTTTTGAATAAAATTTATATTAGTATTATTGTGTTTACAATGTGGACTTGTTTGATCGTATGCCTTTGATGCTTAATTTCATGATGTGTGCAATATGTGTTTGAGTGAACATATGAAAGTGAATATAGCTTGGATGAAATGATCTTTAAGTTTGAATGTGCTTGTTCTTTTTTGTGTTATATATAAAAATATTATATGTATGTATATGTATATGTATATTTTTCGCCGTGTCCAGCGCCGTGTCCGTGTCCTATATTTTTTGAAAATTCCCGTGTCCCGTGTCCGTATCCGTATCCGTGTCTGTGTCCGTATCCGTGCTTCCTAGGTCATGAGCTAACCACCAAGGTCTTCAAATTGTTCAACAACAAACAACGTTTCTCAGGTGATCTTAATCCTGCAAATATGCGTTGTGGCCAGTCTTCTGGATTATCCACCATGCTGGGTTATGCTAGCTTGCCTGCTTCCAATTCTGTAAATTTTGTGCATGTTAACATCATGGCATCGGTTGTTTATCCAGATTGTTGTTTAGCTGCAAGAATGTATTGGGCTGGCTAGCTACCACGACAGAATTGTAAACATATTTTGTACCCAATCCTTTTTTACAAGTCTATATTGGGTCTTCAAGTTTTGTGGGTAGATATGTTCTCTTATCTCGCATTAGTTAACAACTCTGACATGATGGCTGTATACTTTTATTTGGAAAGTATATTTTCACTAAGTCGGAATCTTGAGATTTTGTTGTTGATAAAAGAAAACCGTCCACTGGATGATATTTTTCTGATAAGGAGGCTTATAGAGAAGTCCATAGAAAGCAAAGGAGATCTTAACATGGTTTGTGTTGTTTTGGAAAAGGCTTATCATTGAGTAAACATCGAACTGCTATGGAGGGTTTTAGAGAATTGGGTATACTGATCTAATACATTGACTTGGTCAAAGACATGCATGATAGCTCAACATCAAGTATTAGGGAGAGACACCCAAATTTCATAGCAAAGTTGGGGCACATCGAGGATCGTCATTGAGCCCATATCTATTTATTCTTGTTATGGATGAGTTGGCATAGCTAGTTCATGGTGATATTCCTTGGTGCATGATATTTCGTGACGATATTGTGTTGATTGATGAAACCAAAGAAAGATTTGAGTGATAAAGTTGAATTATGAAGAAATGCGTTGGAACCTAACGGAGTAAGACTAGAAGAAGCAAAACCAAGACTATGCATAAAATGTGATTACTTCCATTATTGGATTCTACTATTGAAATGGATGACGATATTTTAATTTTTGTTACAAGATCACAACAAGATGGTTGAATGGATGAGTACAACTGGAGTGATATGTTACCAAAAGATCCCTCTCAAAGTAAAAGTTAAGTTTTATAGAACATCCATACGACCAAGCATGCTATACGGGAATAAACGTTGGGCGGTGAAGAAACAAGATCTCAAGAAGATGAATGTGGTCGAAATGCATATGCTAAGATGGATTTGGGGGAGGATAAGGAAAGATCGCTTGATAAATGACTATATCAGGAACAAAGTGAAGTTGACGAGTAATGAAGATAAGTTGCGTGAAGGTCACCTGAGATGGTATAGATATGTGCAACATAATCGCTTAATGCACCTATTCTAAGTAATGCTATTGAGTTGAGAACAGTTAAAAGAAGAGGCAGACATAAGGTAATTTAGGAAGAGCTCGCAAGGAGTCTAGAATTTTTTCATCTTGATCAAATTACTACACACAAAAATGCTGATTGAAAAAAAAGGATCCATGTAGCTCACTCCAACATAATTGAGATTGAGGCTTTAGACGATAAAGGTGATGATGATTCCGGTGAGGGATAAGCTCAAGTGACGGGTCCCAGGTTCAACTTTTGGAAATGCCTCCTCGGAAATAAACTGCCCGTCGCGTAGGCTAGCCAACTATACGACTAAGTCCTCCTTGCTGTGTGGGCCACTAGAGACTCAAGGGTTTACCCTGTCGGGTTGGGTCTAATGTGGGCCTGCTTGGGAGGGGCTCCCTCGTAAATACAAAAAGATGATGATTATGATATATGAAAGACATTCAAGCTGTTTGTATTTCTTGGAATGGCCATAATCCATTGTTATATTTAGATTCTTATGCAAATATGCAACAAGCCAACATCTAGAACACTATTTGCAAGGCTTCATGGTGTTCAGATCTGCCAAGTTTTCTTTCAGAAGTGTGTGTAGCTGCCTCATTTGTTATGATTATGTGTACAGGGAGAATTGAAATTGCAAATACATCACATGTCAAAACTTGACCAGTATGTACACTATTTAGGTCGCCTTGTACATACACCAACATGTACCATCTGTTACATAGAATGTTATGATTGTTCTTCATATTGTAGTTTTCGGTTGTTTGGATTGAGGCTTGGGTTGTTCTTGCCGGATGTTGTACTGTTCATAGAAGAATGAAGCAGCCCCGTCTCATGAATACACTTAGAAAATAGGAGCTTGATTACTGTTGGTGTTAATTAATAGAATAGTAAATGCAGCATGATTCAGTTCTTTCTTCACGGTTGCTATATTTCAGTTGTTTCATTTGACTGCTGAATAAGATATGAACTTGTTTTGGTAAACTATAATGCTCTGAGATTGTGTTATTAAGAATTAGATTAGCTTTTTTGGAAGAGATAAGCTATAATTCGAAAATGTATGGAGTGAAATGTAAAAAATAAATGTACAAGAAATGAAATGCATTTAGTTCTAAAAGTTCCGCGTAAGGCTTCCCAGGAAACTTGCCTAGGTTTCCGATTTGAATTTTTAATTCATTTTTAACAAGTCAAGCGTTGAAGTGAATACACAACCGTTCCTTTTCAATCAATTGGAGCCACCTTAGTCATTTAACAGCTATCTCTAGGTATGAAGGCAAAAATTTCAAATAAAGTTTTGAGCGTTGGGTGCTTTCTTCTGGTTATAGTTTGATAGTTGATATTTGAGTGTGCTCGGACATGTACTACATTGTCCTCGTCCCTGCAATGCATGCTGGTTTGGATCATTTATCTTGCTGCCCGTTTCTTGTTTTCTTCTCAGAATGATATCAGCCTTATCCATGAAATAGAGGCCAAGGTTGGAAAGCAAATGGACGCTTTTGAGTGCAAAGAGAAGGAGGTTCTTGAGGATCTCACCCGGGTAACATTTTTTTTTCTCATACAGTTTTGTTGTTTGTAAGTAAGTTTTGATTTGCTGAATATCCCCCCACCCCCTCACCACCCAACCACACAAATACACCATACACTGTAGGTGTCTGAGCATGAATCGAGTGTTGGTTACCTCGATAAACACAGAAACGGATTATCTTGCTCGGTTTATCATATCATAATTTTATTTTCAGTACAATTAAGACATGACATGACAAACATTTTCTCTATATTTGGCCAACATATTTGTGAGCATGAATCCAGTGTTGGTTACCTAGATAAACACTGGTATTTGCTTTGTTCAACAAATAGATACAAACAAAGCTTCCACAGTGAGCACAGTTTGTGTATGTTCGCCAATTTTAGTGTGCACCCAGAGAGATTCTGATTATGAATGCTGTTGTTATCCTGGTACTAATTTTCACGATCGGCGCTATTGCTGTTAAGATGTTGTTATCAGTGTTTTTATGCTATCCATTTTATGTGGAACTGTTTTCATATGGTGCAGGTATACAAGGCAAAACATGTTGTGAAAATGAAAATGATCGATGATGGATTTGAAGAAACTGCCAAGGCAAGGAAAGAACAGAAACTTAAAACACTTGCTCAGAAAGGATTTCTTAATGACGGCAGTAAGCGGAGAGGCAACCGTTCTGACGGGAACAAGAAGGCGACTAAGGCCAAAAAACAAAAGAAGGGTTTATGAAAGAGATTCTCTTGCATGATACAAGAAGTCGAGAAAGCTTAAAATGGCCGACAACATAAATGAAAAGGTTTGGCTAATTTGTTGTCCTCATTGGTATAGAGAAGGGAAACTTTATCTATAGGTCGGGAGCTAATTTATTTTTTCCCCTGACAGTTCTTCGGATGATGGTGTTGCAGCTGCAGATTTGTGTTTATTCAGAGTTTTAGCCCTTTAAACATAAACAAATTTGTTCAATTGAGAAAACTTGAGAAAATTTAGGCATTGTTCTGTATCATGTATAGTAATTTCAACAGTTTTGTAGAATTCTGAGCAAGGAAAAGTTGTATTATTGTTGATGCTACATCATCGTGTCTTCCATTATCATCATAATTCTTTCGCTTATTTGATTCTCTGACATTTTTAGCGGAACACAGCTTGATTAGGAGGTAATGGGGTATTGTTTTCTATAGTAGACGTCTCACGTCACCTATCCCACTAGACCTAAACTGCTACTTTGAGTAGCTGGTGTCTGATTATGGAAAGGAAGGTGACTGACAGAGGACGAGGGAGAATAGGCAGACTGGAGGAATAATCGACTTGTTGACTAATCTTTGTTGCTATATCACCATGTTGGATCCTAGTTCCTATGTTGGATTGCTGAGCATAATTCATGTGAAAGTCAGTTCAGCCCACACTGAGTAACTCACTGGATGTTGTCAGATCTACGGCAGGGTTGACTGGTGATATTTGAAAGGGTGCCCATAGTTTTTGAGGCGGCCAGGCGGTGCCCCTCCTCACCTGAACGCCCAGGCCGCCTAGGCCGACTAGGTCGCCCAGGCGGCCGCCCAGGCGGTGGCTTTTTTAACCCCATAAAATGTATACATATATAAATATATACCTATATATATTATTTATATACTATGTTATGTATATAACTATACATATATGTATGTAAAACTTATCCAGCCTTCATATATTTACTAAAATGACAACAAAACAGTAAATATTTGAGAATTAAGACATTCTATACCTCAAACTGATCGCTGCAAGCCTGCAACAGTGAATTGAAATATAAGAAAAAAATACATAACACGCAATTCATTGCTGAAGATGAATAATAAAAGTTGCAAAACATTCCAATATTCCATAGTTCCAACTTCCAAGCAAGTTCAATCAACCTATGTAATACTAAATGAAAATGTCTCTTCTCTGAAAAGTCTAAACAAATATAAAACTGATTTTAAAACTCAAACGGATCTTCATCATTGTCCTCTGCATCCTCCTCTCCATCACCAACTTCATCATCATCTAGTCCTGCATCATCAGCTATTTCTTCATCTTCTTCCTGAATATCATCATCACTAAGTTCCATTGGAGCTCTGTTGGTTGATCTTCTAGGCCTGCTAGGCCCAGCTTGATATTCGGTAGCACCCATTGCACCATCTACTTGGCTCAAAGTAACACCTTCAGCAACAATGGGATCTTCTGGCACACCTGTCATCCATTCACTACTCCAGTTTAATTCATCTAGAGCTATAGGGTCGTAGCTCTTCTCTAGGTTCTGAATCCGTCTACTCTTGAACCTTTCATGAAGTTGTCTATTATACTGAATATAGACAAGTTTGTCCATTCTCTTAACCTCTAGCATGTTCCTCCTTTGTGTGAATCTACAAAAGAATATACCTATGTGAGTCATTTGAACATGAAGTATACATTTATAAATTAGTTAATTCTTTATTCTTCTTACAAAGTCAAATGTACTCCATGCCCTCTCCGCAGCAGAAGAGGTACAACACAAGCCAAGGATACGCTTAGCAAGCTTTTGAAGTGATGGTGTTTGCCCCCCATAGGAATCCCACCAAGCAACTATAAGAAAATACAATATAATCAGTAACAAACTAAAGCTCAAGTACACGATTATAATAATATAAATAATAGAGTATATAACTAACTTGGTGTTTTCACTGTCCTATGGCGAATGGCAATGTCTTTGCCAAACATCCCACGACTCTCCTTGTACCAATCCAGCTCAGTAGACACTGTCTTGTTGTGGGGTGCCATCAACCATCTTCTCAAGACAGTCAACAAAGTCAGAATTGTAACTCCCAAGGTTTGGATCCTGCTGAAGTCTAGCTTCATAGTACAAAGATGGATTTAACAAGAACCCTGCACCGTATAGGGGGCGGCTCATCTGAAATGCCCATCTCTTCTCCACTATGTCAATGATAGGCTTGTACTCTCTTTCTCTATTGGCAAAATTCAGCATGATTTCTTCTTTTCCCTTCTCAATACTAGCTGCAATGTATCCCATAGGAGGCTTCTCATCAGCATCTACAAGCCTCAAAATCTGCATTAGGGGTTGAGAAGCCCTAAGTAAGTCTTGTACACGGTTCCAAAATTGTCTGGAATGCACAATAGCTGACACTTTTTTCCCTTGAGTGGTCTTCGCCCAACTGCTTTGCTCCCATCCAGTAGAATTGAACAAAGCAAACAATGTCTCTCTGTGGCCAAGCATACTTTGAAGAGTCAAAAATGAAGTAGCAAAACGGGTTGTACCAGGACGCATGATCTCTGTATTCCCTTTGCTTTTCTTGATAAATGCATCATGGAGGCGTATATGTTGGTAAATGTAAGCAGTCACCTTCCTTGCCTTTGTGATTATTGGGGCAAACTTCTTCATCTTCCCAATGTCTTCAAGCATCAAATCTACACAGTGCGCAGCACATGGGGTCCAAAACAAATGTTTGTGCTTATTCATCAACTTCTTACCTACACTTATATAATTAGTGGCATTGTCTGTAATGACTTGAACCACATTTTCAGCCCCAATTTTACCTATCGCCTCATTCTATAAACATGTATTCAGATGTATGAGTTGCAGAAGTAGCATCAATGGAGTACAAATAAAATGAACCTTCAGGAGTGTTAGCAAGAAAATTAATCAGCCCTCTTTGTCTCCTATCAGACCAACCATCAGACATGAGAGTACAACCAAACATTTTCCAGTGTTTCTTGTCTGCTGATACTGCCTTTCCAAGAGTGTCAACCTGATTTGATGGTAAGAAGGGGGAAGCAATCCTCTACCATACTGACCCACTGCTTCTAACATGACTTCAAAGGAAGTACGATTAACAACATTAAAAGGTATACCTGCTTCGTAGAACCAAGCAGCTATGCTATAATGGGCCACGTGCAACGCCTCTTTTTTGTAGGCAGATTCTATTGTCTTCTGTACTTTGCCACTTGCTTTCCTTTGGGCTACGACATCTGCAGGGCTAGGACAAACAAAAGCATCAAGAGGACCCTTGACTTTGAAACCAAGGCCTGAAGTGCCGATCGGATTGGCATTTGCAGCAGTGTTGTCTGCAGTCGGAGCCGATGGATTTACATCATCACCATCCAGATTAACAACATTATCATTAAAATTTGTATCAACTTTGTGCTTCTTGGTACGTTCTCTGTACTCCTTCAATTCATTACGGATTGCTTCAGTAGTTCTAGAACATTTAACAATATCAGAAAACCCGCCAATAATGTGTTGCTTGAGTCTGTTGATCCCACCATTGCTGACGTGCCCACAAAATCCGCATTGTAACTTGTTCTTGTCGGCTGGATTAGGCCAAAAGCCATATTTCCACCCGGGGTCTTTGGATTTTGCCTTTCTTGAATCATAATTCACCAAGTTGATGAAGCGTGGTAGAAACTCTGCAACAGGTACCACAGGATCAGCATCTCCGTCTATTACGGCGATTCGTTGTTGACGAAAACGTACACGTAAGAGTGTTATACGTAGACGTAGAACAGGGAGAAGCAGAGGATGCTCGCTTGTGGAAGATGAGACGAAGGGTAGTAGCAAGAGGAGACTTCTGTTCCTCTTTGAACGACCGCCGAAGAAGAAGGAAGGTGGTCGGCCGGCCGGAGAGGAAGGGAGGAGGCCGGCGGACGGCGCTGCGTGCGTCTGGTTCCGTGCGGATGCGACGATGCGTGAAACAGAACGTAGCGGGGGATCGGAAGTTGAAAAGGCACTGTTGGGTTTTGGTTTAAGTAAAAAAAAATTGCATGGGCCCTAGCCCTTTGGGCCCGACAACACAACTAAGCGGCCGCCCAATTGTCTCCGGGGTCGACCAGGCGGGCTAGGCGGCCGACTAGCCACCCGGGTCGCCCAGGCGGACGCCAAATCTGTTGCTGGATCTAAGCGGATAGCTGGGCGGGACCACCCTGGACGCCTGCTCGACTAGTCGGCGACTAGGCGGCGCCCAGGCGTCCGCCTCAACAAGTATGAGGGTGCCTACTGATAAGAAGCTCCAACTATGATTTGCTTCCTGATTCAATTTCGTTTGATATCTCTCAAGCCTGCCAATAAACATCCAGTGAGTTATTAAACGACCAATGGTTACACAAATAAAAGAGAGGGTTGACTGGCGATACTTGAAAAGGTGTCCGACTTATAAGAAGCTCCAACTATGATTTGCTTCCTGATTCATTTTCATTTGGTATCTCTCAAGCCTGCCAATGTGCACGTCTTCCCTCATCTTACTTACGTAGTAATTGCTGTTATTTATCTCAGCCACCACCTTCTATGGAGGTGCAGAAGCAGAGCTTATAATCATTGGTCGTTTAGTATATGCAGCGTGTATATCTCTTTTATTTATATTTTCTAAACTTGTTATTAGCGTGTATTTTAATTCGATTCTGTTAAAATTTTATTTTTTCTGACGAGCTTGTTTCAGCGGAATTTTTGTTACTTATTTGTGTTTTAACCCGTGCATCATTGTATTTATCTATCTTGTTCTACTTTTTGCATCTTTTTGACAAGTCGAGGAACCTGTGAATTATTTAAATCTTTTTTTCTGTCACTCCGTCAGCTTTTAGCCCAGTCATCTGTTTGATTCTTTTAACCGGTCAGTGCCCTTTGTTGTGCTTTTTGCATGAAGTTTGCAGATTAATCCTCCGAGTCAATACGTGGTCAATCACCATATCTCAGAGTCTGCAGCTGCTATTCAAGTATCTTACTTCAGTCAAAAATTTTAAAACTGTTTTTTTTACAAAATAGTGACCGCAGCTGGTGTTGGACACTGTAATAATGTGATCACACAAGTGGTGCTAAATCACCACATACCAGAGTGCATCAGCTATTCGAGCAGCTTTTTTTTTTCTTCTGGTGATTTTTTAATTTTTTTTTAATGACAAAGTGGTGGCATCAACTACCCGAGCAGTTTGTTTTATTAGTTGAGCAGTGTTCTAATAAATTTTGTACTTGCTTCTTGTGACCATCGTAGCTAGCTTATCTCCTTTATCTTGATTTTACATTTACTCGACAAGTTGTTGCCTTTTTCACTTGGTCCAATAGAATAATAAGAGACCAGACGTGGTGATAAATGTCACATCTTAGAGTGTACAATTGTTATTCAAGCAATCTGCTTCTTGTGATTTTTTTTTACAAAAGTACTAACACCTATTCAAGCATTTCACATTTTTTCGCGGCTACAATCCGAGTAATATGCGAATTCTTTAATGGCAAATCACATATCTCAGAACGTGATTTTGCTATTTAAGCAGCTTGCTTTAGTCAGATTTTGTAAAATTGTTATTCTACGTAAGGAGGGAGATAGATGGTATTCGGTGCTTTTCAACATAGCAAACCACGACTAGATGTGTGTTGGAAAATAATATTATTCTAAAGTATACAAGTACTATTCAAGCAGTTTGCTTTCAACGAATTTGTATTAATTTTTACTAAAATGGTGACAGCACCTGCACGAGCAACATTTTTTTGTGAAATGCTATTCTAAGTTACTTATTAGGTTCAATACACTTTTTTGTGTTTACTTCTTTCTGAAAATGCAGTGAACGTGCGTATCTCTTTACTTATATATTCTCTCGACAAGTCCGCTTGTGAATTTTTTTACTCATCTGACTGAGATCCAGCCTAAAAACTGCAACTGGTCAGTCTCATTTATGCTACTTTTTTCAAATTCCTAATATGTTAATCAGGTTGATTGTCTTCTTCACTCAGATCCACAGAATCATGAGACTTGCCACATAGCGACAAAATTATATCTCAGTATCTGGGGCTGCTATTTGTGTACTCTAAAAAAGAAAATTTGACAACACATTCATCCCGTGTTAGGGGTTTTCAAACTTGTGACCTGTTGGTCATACAACATCAACTTTACCACTGCGATTTAGGTACTTTAATCATTTGTTTTTCTATCTTTTTTTTTTTGTGCAAAAGTGGTGACAGGGACTTCGTGTTGGGCACTTCGTAGTACAATTATCACATGAATTAACATGTGGCAGAAGATCACCATATCTCAAAAGGTGTATTTGCTATTCAATAGTCTCATTTTAATGACTTTTTAATTTTCTTTTTTAATAAAAACAGTGGCGACATTCTTTTAGACAATTGTTATTTTATAAATATAATAAGATATATCAACTGCAACACACATGCTTAGTGCATGCATTTAGCTAGTAGCATGTAAACAAGTGAGTACATGCCATTGGGATATTGCGTATTGGGCAAAAAGTTCCTGGTGGTTATGACTTGGAATGGTTTGCGACTATAGAACTCTCTTAAGTAAAGATCATTGTCCTTTCAGAAAAAAGAAGTAATGTAGGATCTCAACCTATGACGGTCAGTCGTGTCTGTGGTGCTCGACCTCAGTTGCAGTTTCAATGGGGGCAGTAATGATCGAGTTTGTGGTGTTGCAAGTCACCGTGTTCTACCCACACACCATAGCTGACAGGTAGTGAAATATGGCACCAAACCGCATCAACAGGTGCAAAACAACATGAAGGCCACCATTTGCAATAAATGCTTACGGGAGGTCATTGAAAGCATGAATGTAAGGCGAGGGGATATAGAGTCTTTGGATGCCTGAACCAGGTTGGAGGGCTGAAAGATGGCTTCAATGCTAGTTACTGTAAGAAAAGGGGCCACAAAGCCTTTGGATGCCCTAACCAGGTTATACGATTGAATGAGGACTTCAATGCTAGTCAACCCCACCCAAGCAGCCATACTAGATCATAAGAGAAACCCCGCTTTGAGGGGCTACTTGAATGAAGACTTCTCTAGAAGTAGGTTTCCATTCACCCCCTCAATTCTCAGATCAACATCTTAGAGGTATACGAACAACAATATTCCTTTCTTGAGAGAAGATCGCAGCTCCCTAAAATAAAACTAGAAGCATCTAGCCTCACACCACATATGTTACCCAGATTGCCCATATGATTACTCTAAAAAATATGCAAGAAGCTTGCCTTACCCTAGGGAGAAGTTTAGTAGGAAGGTTCTGTTTTGACGTTCAAAGAAGGACAGTAAGTATATTTGAGCGTGGAGGTATGTATGGGAGCTGTCTGACAAGACAATGGTGAATCAAAGCGGACTACCTCCTGATGTATTTCCACTTTACTGATGCCTTGAAAACAATGAAAGCCCCCTTCAGCTGCTACATCAACCACTCAAAATGGAAGGCCCATTTGATAAATGATTCCTCCATTCTTCTTTTTCTCAAGGACATGGCACATATATCCCCATTATTGTGAGCATTTTCCCTCATGACAATCGATTCCAAGTTCCCATCAGGAAGTGGCAACACATAGACTCATAGAGTTGCAGACATCAACTGACTGTCATGCTGCAAATATATTCTCATAACAACTCGTCACCATCATCACGCATGTATCATGGCAAAGAAAGGATTGTGACAACAATTGCTGAGATCAGAAACCAAATCCAATGTTAGTCGAGTTCCATGTTTTGAGTCAAATGTGAATCCTAGACATCTCTCCATCTATGGCAACTCGTATTAGATCATGATAGGCCAAACATATACAATTGATTGGGAAGAAAAAAAGACCGATCTCATTCAACCAAATCACCTAAACATAATATGTGCTTGGTCAGTCAACATCCTAATAGGTGAATGTGGAAATTGTGTAGTCCACCCCATACATTCTTCACCTCTAACACTTATAAGCACAATAATAGAGACCAAGATGATGGTATAGTAGAGATACACCTGGAGAGCATCCATGTAACCACAACTCAGGGATTCCCCAGGTCTTAGAAACCTACATTCTCACCCTTTGATCGAGAAACAAAAAAGATATATCCTTCCTCTCTCACATTTCCTTCTCCAATAACCCTCAAGAATTGATAGCAAGCTTCAAAAGGGAGAAACAAAATGAATATCTCTATAGTAGTGAGGACAGTTATGACTTCAATGAGGAGTTTAAAATACTTCCTCTCCTACCTAGATGTGCACATCCCCTTCTTTTTACCAGTAAAAAAAACCATCTATTGAAACACTCAGTGACTAGACAACCCACTCCAGTGATTGAAGAAGCTCATAAGTAGAGACGTCCTCTCCATGAGCAATAAGGGTTCATATGTATATGTAAATTAGACCCTCCCATCCTTTGACAAAATTTGGCTATTAATTGGTTTCGAGATAATGGTACCAACAATGCCTAGATACAAACCCTTGATTTCCATTCCTCCAAGAGTCATATTATTCATCATGTAACACATCAATGACATGATCATAAACTTCTATTTGGGAGACATATTATTCTCTATGTCCTTTATTTATGACTATTGCAAGATCAATGGTTTTGGTGCTTCCTTGGGAAATCAACCCTTGATTGTTGGAGGGGACTTTTAATGTCATATGGAGCTCTGGTGAGAAAGTTGGTAGAGGCAGGAACAATATTGAATCCTTTGATGAATTTAACAACTAGTTGGGCATTGCCAGTGTGAATGAGATAACTTTTCCTAGACAACCCATTTACATGGATTGAACAACGAGAAAACCATCCATATTTATTGACATGCCTTGACAAGTATTTATCGTCTTTTACTGGCCAGAGCACACTCTTGAGTAGATAGATCTAAATCCTCTAATAACACCACCTTATCCCTATCCCTTTTTCTGATGAAGGTCATAGATTCATCATAACTTTTCCTTTTATATTTCTCAAAATTATCTTAAACACTATGGCATTAAACCCATTACATGCTCCAATTGGAGTATAAGGGATATCAATATGATTCATTTAGATTTTTTTCTTCAAAATAAAGAAACCTCAAATATATGTTGTTGAGTGAAACAAAGATGTGTTCGACAATATGCTTTTTCAAATGTAAACTTCATAAATGCAGATTCCAACAACTCCATGTAAAATGAAATGGAAACAATTCTGAAGAAGCCATTATAATGTTTCCTGAACCTGAGAAAAACCTTACAGAAACTCTTAGAACGGAGCATATATTTTTTCGGGAGAAATATGTGTTGACTCAAGGTCTAAATTGACTAATTCTTTGTTTTGGTTATGACTATTTTTTTCACTTATTTGTGTCTAATGCTTCTACTTGAGTGATTTTAGATTAGAAAAACACAGTTCAAATGCTTAAACTTGCACATTCTAACTTGGAGAAATTAAGTCATACATGTATAAAGATCAAGATCAAAGAATATATAGTTTTGTTTGTAGATCTTTGATGTAAATCACTTGTAATGATTGTATGACTTAAAATAAAGCTTATCAAAACTTTAGAGCACTTAAATTGAATATCTAAACACTTTTTGGGCATTTTTCATAAGTCCTCACAGTCTGACTTGTTGGACGAGTTTGTCCTGGTGGAAACTCAGCCGACAACTTAACTTTTGACAATACCTAGAGTCAATTAAGATTGTCATGGTTGCAACTCGATCGACACCCCACACTAGCAAAATGAATTACAATTGTCGATTGAGTTTCATCCATGATAAACTCCACCAAGAAGTGCAAGTTGTTTTATCATACGATATCGTCGGTCGAGTTTCTCAAAAGATAACTCAACCAACAACACTGTGATAAAGTACAAAAAAATGTTTCTAGCTGTTGGAATGTTGTAAAATTCAAAAATATATGGATATCAGATTAAATATTTTTTTTCCAGATTTGATATTATATATAGCAGTATCTGCTCCATATTTGATCCGTTTACAGGTCTAACGATGTAGTATCTACCACCTTGATAATCACCCATCTTCTCCTACTTGTGAAATTATGGCTTGGAGAATATCTACTATGTTATCAATTGTTGGATCTATAATGGGCTCTACAGGGAGGGGATGAATAGAGCTAAAACCACTTAAACAAAATTCATTAAACCTTCAAGATATTTCCAAGATAATATTGTAAGTATAAACTTTGAGTGCAACTAAATATTCATAGAAAGGGAGAAAGAAAAGGAACAAGCACCAAATAAAACAAGTTATTATAGTGGTTCCAACCTCCAAACTAGGACATGTGCGTTCACTGTCTAGAGGGGCCAATCTCTCGGATTTTCAACCATGTCTCGCTTGTTATTTTTTATTATAAGAGTTACAACATAAGATCATCATTTTTAAGCATAAGGGTTAAACTAGCATTCCTTTCCGGATCTAGGATCCAATAACCTTACAGAGACATAATTATCCATGAACAAGAGTCTTCTACCTTACCAAGGACTTACCTACTTTTGCAATGAGTCTTTGGCCTTATCCAAGGACTTACTACTCTTGCAACAAGTCTTCTGCCTTCAAGGATTTATCCACTCTTGACTTGGATCTTCCGCCTTTGTCTTCACCTTCCAAGGAGAAATTTTCACCAAGGAATTTCTTCCTTTCTTCTTCTTCACCCCTGTTAGCTAAGAGAGAGAATCTTCATCTTCATGATAAAAAGAGAGAGATTGCGAGGTGGAGGGAATGAGAGATCTACAAGATATACATGTAGGATTAGCTCTATTACAAATCTTGTAAATCTCTCATATATATTTAGCAAGTGATCAAGCTCATGAGAGTGGATGGAGGCTCTTGGGAGGCAAATCTCTCTCAACTATATTATAGGGGCATTTATAGTGTTTGACTAACCATGGGATGAATCCCAAGGGGACCTATTTATTATTGAGGTTTCTTACTAGACAGTAGAGACACTTAGGATCAAATTCTAGCCATTTTGGGTGTTATATCTAATAGATATCATGTAATAATATCCGAATCTAATAGAAAGAATAATATTCGAATTCGGAAAAATATATGATCTAAACCTAAAATCATAAATTTTTGTTAATAAGTATATTATATATAGAAAACATTGATATTACTATGAATATATATGATAATACATCTATATTTCCATATTTTTATAAATGGATAATATATATTTATAAATATATGTATATATTTGTCAGATTCAGATTTTTTCGAAGCGGATATAGCCATATACGATATTCTATCCTAAATTTTCCAATATGAAATTTGATATCCTAAATCCAATCCAGATTATGCAATGTCGATTTTTTTTCAAAATTTTAGACTGAAATTTGGATCGAATGTGCAGATTTCATATATCCATTTACATGCTTATACATCAACATTCTAATTTTTAAGAGGAACAACTTCCTCTATTGGAAGAGAAGAATGTAATTCTACATCTAAGGATCAAGTCTTGAGCTATGGAGAATGATGTATCTTCCATACAAGAAACCAGAGACAAAGCTAGAGGAATGAGATGAGACTACTTTGAAGAAAGCAACCTTGATTTAAAGAGCCATCAACATCCTGTATGCCTCTCTGTCCTCTACAGAGTTCAATCAGATTTCTTCTAGTGACATAGACTATGAGATATGAAGAAAGCTATGCATCACTTATGAAGGAACTAAACAAGTTAAAGAATCCAAGGTGTAAATGCTCAATGGTGTTTTTATAAAATTTTAAGATGGAAGATAAGGAAAGAGTTTCTGAAATGTATACAAGACTAAACACTACTGTGAATGGGCTTGTGATTTTGGGTCATTCTATGGATAAAGGTAGTATCAACTCAAAGATCTGTATATCTCTTCACAAACAATGGCAAAAAAGGTTGACCATGATTGAAGAAACAAAGTCTCTTGTCATAATTCCTATCGAAGAGCTCATAGGAAGTCAAAAGCTTTTGAAGTAAGACTTGATAAGCAAGAGGAATAAGAAAGATAAGAAGACAGAGAGTCCAAGAGTAAGAAGAAGGCTACAATCAAAGTCCAAGTTGAAGCTATTGTGCAACAACAAGTCATTAGTGAATTCTCTCCTTCCTCAAATGAAGATGGCTCCTCAAATGATCTTGAAACTCGCTACTCCAAGGGAAAGCATCTCAAGGGTAGATTCAAGAAGAAGGAAAATTGGCACAAAAGCTCTAGTGACTCCTCCAACTCAAGCTCAAGTGAATATTATAATGAAATCTATAGCTCAACTCTGGTCAAAGTGGAGAATGTCACTTTTCTCTTATAGTAAGTCCTAATGAAGATTCAAATGATTTACATCTAAACTCTTTAGATAAAGAATCCTTAATTACTATTATTTAGGCTATTAGTGCACCTATTAAGTCTACTAAGCATAAAAAGAAAGTGTTTGCTAAGATTATTGATAACTTGCATGAAGAAAAGGATGATCTTGAACATACTAATATTTTCTTAAAAGATGATGTTAACAATATCCAAAAGCTTTATCTAGAACTTGTATTGAAATTCAATGGTGTTGAGATAGAAAACAATTTTTGTCTTAGACAAGTAGATGCTTTGAAACTTGAAAATACTAGCTTGCTTGATAAGATTAGATTTTTAGAATCTTAACCTCTTATTCCTAATTATATTGAAGGGCATACTAAAATTGTGAATTCTCTCATGCTTGATAACTTGAAAAGAGGACAAACACTTTGCTGCGTAAGGAAAATAATATAAAAATATTGTATATATCTCTAAGATTACTTTGCTTGAAAAAGAAAATGCTTCCTTACTTTTAAAATCAATGTTCTTGAATCTTGTTCTAGTTCCACTAGTAAAGAGAATAATGTTGTTGCTCTTCATAAAGAAAAAAATATTCTTATATGGCCAAAGCTCTTTTCTTAGAAACCAATATTTTACATGCTAGAGATGATACTAATCAATTATCTTATACTATTGCTTCTCTTATGCATCATAGTCATAGCTTGAGAAAATCTTTGCAAAAATTTAATGCGGTAAAAAGAATCTTAATGATATCCTACACCATACTACTAAACAAATTGGTAGACATGGTATAGGGTATGGTAGTATCCAAGGGAGCAAAAATACAAAGTACCTCCAATCTTTCATGGAAAATTCTCTAGTTCCAAGACTAAGGGCACCTGCAACCATTGCAATCGAATTGGTCATTATTATACAATAGTTTACCCTTTAGGAAAGCACCAAAAAATGATACGACTTGAGTTGCTAAGCTAACCCCCTTAGGACCCAAAAGTATGATTGGGGACCATTTCATCTTTTCTTCTTGTAGGCCACTTGAAAATAGATTGAATGAGCTATTTATTTGCAAATTGATTTCTCAATTCACATAAAAGAAGAGACGTAAGATGTGTATGGGTTGGTAACAAGTGGAAAAGAAATAGTAAGAATAGAGGTAATCATATTCTTTCTCATTTCCAATCATTACTTTTGTTTGTCAAGTTTATATGCACTTTACATATGGTTTTCTAGTCAAAATTTGTATATTGTCATTCTCATTACTTTCTTTCTCAATAACTACCCCTGATTTGCTTTCATAGTGCATACTTAAGTGCTTATACATGTTTGAATATTGTTTATATTTTTATCATGCTTCTTGATATGTTTTTCTGAAATATATGTGATTTTTGGTAGACTGACTTTGTCCTGAGGAAACTCAATCGACAGACACCAATGGGATCTTGCCATTAGCTATTTTCGGTCAAGAAGTATATCCCATAAACTTTACTGACAACACTAAACATTGAATATGTCGATGTCGTTTTGGATGGGAATTTTCCTCTCAACTAGACTTTCTCAAACCAAGAGCCTTATTCTATTACACTCCCATTGGTACCTCTATATGATATGCATATTTCCATACTTTAAATATCCTATATTACATACAACTTTATCTCTCTAATTGCTATAAATTGGTATCTCTATATCTTACAATTACTTGTCTTGAGTTGTTATGCATGCTTTGATGATAATCTCATTAAAACATATGGTTGTGATTTACTTGATTTCGTTATTCTCTAACTTGCTAATCTATCTAGTTGTATATCTTTTTGATGCAACCTTGAGTTTCTTAGTGGTGATCATCTTTTGGTAATGATGCATATTCTCTAGTGAGTAATATCCTTTTATGATTTTGAAATTACATATTTCTTTGTTTGGGTATTTTTCTACATATACTAATTACTTGTTTCTAACTTCTGATATGATCTACCAGTAGTCCATCTACATATAGTTTTAGTTTTTTTTCATATATTGGTATCCAACTAAATGCTTTGTTTGTATCTTGTTTCGTACATACTCAAGCTTGTTCCTTGTTTTGAAAACATACTATCTTGAGTTACTTGCTTGCATAAAATTGCCTTGATATTTTCTAGAATTACATGTAGAGTTTTTCTAATGCATGTCTTGATTTGCTTTACATACATTGCTTGGACAAGCCCTTAATTTTTGCTATTCTGTACTCTCTTTTCTAACAAAGTGGTTTATACTCTTTAACCCCTCATTTTTTGAAATGACAAAGGGGGAGAAGACATGTTTTATGAAAAGGGGAGTAGACATATATGAGTAGAAGACATAATTACCATAAATGTTATGAAAGCTAACCAAGCAGGAGAAATAACACAAATTGTGGGGGAGTATATGAACTCAGTTAACATATATTGAGGAGAAGCATATGTTCTCAATTTATTAAAACCTGTCACACACCAAATTTTCAAGAATAATTTTAGCCTCAGAATGTGGTTTTATTTGAATGGGGATCTTAATGTAAAAAGACCATAAAATGAAATTTCTTAAAGTATAATGATGTAAGGAAATTAAAATGTGACTGAAAATAGTTTTTCCTTTATATATGCATTGTTTGTTGAAATTAACAAAAGAGATAAATGTTGGTTTCTCTTTCTTACCATTCATGATTCTTAAAGGACATAAAAGAGCAAGGCAAAAGGTTTGAAATTTTAAAATATACATTGGGTAACTTGAGCAAGAAGTTTTCCTTTCCTTTTATAAATGGTTACATAAAAAGAAAGTATCATTAACTTCATTTCTCTCTCCTCCAAGAAAGGTTCTTAAAAGGCATAAAATATAGATGACATAATCATGGAATGAGTAATAAGTATTGATCTCAAAATTTGACTCTAAGGAACACAAAGGAAAAGTATTATCCACTTATTTCATCCATTAATGCATAAACATAAAGCAAAGCAAAATTTATGGAAATTATGGGTAAAACATGTACAAAATGGAAATATAAGTGTATGGGAAAAATATAGACTCCTTATTGGATGTGTGATCCAAATTTGGTCTCGTTTTGACCACGTTTGACCCTCTAAATGAATAAAATAAGTCACCATATAGTTTTGACTAAGATTTAAATACAAAATCATTCAATGCATCAAAATAAACCAAAGTTCAATTATTTTTCTCGATGTCACATGTTTCATTCAACCTTCCATTTCTTACGTACCATATTGGCCGTACGATCATGATCTAATAGATACTTAGTCATCCCCTTCCTCTAACTATTCTGTGAGTTTGAGTAAGTTTCGTAGCATTACATTTCCCAGATCCATTCTCCCTCATCTCTTGATGGTTTTACGAGATTGCTTCTCCTCCAAGTTTATAAGACCCTTCTAATTCAAATGAGCCCTCACTCGCCCACTTTCTCAATTGATTGACAAAGCGCATATTCTGGCCTTTTCCCCTCTCGTGAGCTCGAGTTGCAAAGTGCGCCGCAACCCCCCTAACACCCATTAAAGGGACTGTAATCCACCACCCGCATCCACTCTTCTCTCCTCCACAATCAATTGATCCCTCTATGCCCCAAACTCCCCGACGTTCTTGGTTTGTAACTTTGACGATCTTAACCATGCCTTGGTCTCAACCCAGTTGACTCCCCAGTGAGCATTTCTGAACCTTTGCCTTGCATTTGCAATCAACACTCTACCGTGTGGTTTCTGTTGACCTAGAGGTTATACATTGTCCATATTTTGATAATGACTTAACCATTCCATTCATATGTATCTAATATGTGTATTCAAGATTGAGTTCAGGTGTTAGGTACATGAAAAGGATCTAATTACTCAAGCCCTAATTTGCTACAGTTCAAGTCAAAAGCTATACAAGTGTATAATTTGGGAAATCTATGTAAATGACCTTAGAAGATTTTTGTAATCACTTGTATTGATGATATGACTTGTAACTAAGATGAGAAAATTAATTGGGACACTTTGCACCAAGTTTTAATCACTTTTGATGCACTTTAGAAAATTGATCACAGGCAGCTAATCGGTCGAGTTGCAATCTCGACCGATCTACTGGATCCATTTTCTGGAGAGTGCATCGGTTGAGTTGTGCATTCACAGAACTCGACCGATGGGGTTACTGACCAAACACAACTTTCATTGGTTGGTCGAGTTTCCTCAGGACAAACTCGACCGATGGTTTGAAATTTGGGTTTGTCTTTTACCCAATTGATTGAGTTACCTTTATTGAATCTCGACCGAATGCACTGTATGAAAATTGCAGAAAAGTGATTGTGACTGTTGGTGACTTATTTGGATGAAAATAGATCCGTTTCCTTGGGCAAAAATGGCTATAATTCAGACCTAAGTGTTCCCCAACTCAAAGGGACACCCCCATCTATAAATAGGACCACTTGGAGTTCATTCCAAGGTTGCTCATTCCATATATGCTTGGTTCTTGCTTAGTTGAGAGTGCTGCACACCTTTGAGCCCCTTTCTCTCTTTACCTTCAAGTCAAATATGTGAGTACGAGTGAGTTAGGTTCTGTTGTAAGAGAGCTACCTCTTGTATCCATGTAAAGCTCTCCACCTCTATCTTCCTACCCCCTTTCCTTATTGAAGAAAAGGCTTGAAGATATTCTCTGAGTGAAGGAGAAGGAGTTGCTATTCTTCAAGGTTGAAGAAAGCATGGTGTTCCAGATCTCCAAATGAAGGAGATAGGCAAGGCGGACGTTCAAGAAGGATAGGTAATTCCTTGAAGGCCAAAGACTTGAAGAAGGAGTGGGTAAGTCCTTGTTAAAGGATGAAGACTCCATGGTTCAAGTGGGTAAGTTCCTTCGGTAGGTTGAAGATCCTTGCTTGAGGTATTAAATCCTTGGATGAATGTGGTTTTTGTCTTGTAATATTATGAATGAATATAAGAGCATCAAGATTGCAAAGTCCTAGAGCCTAACCACCTCTAGGTAGTGGACTGACTCACTTCTAGTTTGAAGTGTGGAACCACTCTAAACCACTTTATCCAAGTGTATGTTCTTCCTTGTATCTCACCCTTTCTATGCATGTTAGTTAGGATCTCAAATTGGCTGTATGTTTAAGTTTCTGCATTTAATATAATTTGGTGGTCTAATTCGTCTTGTGAGATTTGTGAAGCTCTATTCACCCCCCCTATAGAACCCTTTATCCAACAAGTGGTATCAGAGCAGATCTTCTCCAAGCTACTTTTACAAGTAGGAGAAGATGGGTGATTTAGCACTTGGATCTCTCAACTTGGAGGGAAGCTTCTCCATGCAACCTCTGGTTTTCGACGGCACCAACTTCCTCTATTGGAAGAGAAGAATGCAGTTCTATCTCCAAGGAGTAAGCTATGAGATGTGGAAGGTTGTACATCTAAAGTATGAAGATCTAAAGGGGGGAATCTCCACATGGATGGAAGCCCAAATGAAACAAGCTCAGCTCAATGTCAAAGCCGTGAGCATCATCTATGCATCCCTCACTCCATCTGAGTTCAACAAGATCTCTTCTTGGGATACCACACATGAAATTTGGAACAAACTATGTGTCACCTATGAAGGAACAGAGCAAGTGAAGGAAGTTAAGATGTACATGTTTGGTGGTCTACTTGAGAACTTCAAGATGGGTAAGAATGAAAGAGTAGCGGACATGTAAACAAGGCTTAATGTGATTATCAATAGATTAGCAACCCTTGGTGGTGTGATGGACAAAGATACAATCAACTCCAAGATCCTAAGATCTCTTCCAAAGAGGTGGGAGCCCAAGGTGACATACATTGAAGAAGTGTACAAGCTTAGTGAGTTATCAACCAAGGAGCTGGTTGGCAACCTTCAAGCTCATGTGCCAAGGCTTGATAAGCAAGAAGAAGAAGAAAAGAGAGAAGAGAAGGAGTCTAAGAAGATCAAGGACACAACCTTCAAAGCTCAAATTGAAGAAATAGTTCGGCATCAACAACTTGCACACAAGTCCCCTAGTCCTTCCTCAAGTGAAGATGAAGGCCCAAACGAGCATGAAGCTAAATACTCTAAGGGAAAACACTTCAAGGGGAAGTCTTCTTCATCAATTCCTAGATGCCATGAATGTGGCCAAAAAGGTTATTACAAAAGTAACTGCCCCAAGGCCAAGAAGAGCCACCACAAGAGCAGCCACAATAAGGACAAGGAGTACAAGAAAGAAGGCAAATACAAGAGAAAGGAGAAGAAAGAAAGAAGAAGCAAAGATACAACTCATGCAGCTTTGGAAGAGTCTTCCTCAAGTTCTTCTAGCTCCGAAGATAGAGAATGCACCTTACTCTCATGGCCTCTACAAGTGATGATGTAGGTGAGGTAAGTGAGGTAAGTGAAGTCAATTTGCATGAGTTGTCTAAAGAAACTCTTATCGATATTCTTAATGCTTTTCGTTCATCTTTTACTAAATGCAAATCTAAAAAGAAAATGTTAGGAAAGATAATAGATGATCTTTATGCTAAGATTGAGATTCTTCATCAAAATGAAAAGTTGCACCTTGATAGTATTGATACCTTGTAAGGGCAATTTCTTGATCTTGAGCTCCAATAAAATGGAGTTGATGTTGAGAATGGTGTCTACCTTAAGACCATTACTAATCTTGAGGAAGAAAACCAAAAATGCCAAGTTGAGATAGATGTTCTTAAAGCTGAAAATGTAGAACTTAATCTCATTGATGAAGCTAGGAAGCAAGAAACTCATGTTTATCAAAAAGAAATTCTTTTGCTTGAATCTGAAAATGCTAAGTTGCTTGCTCAAGTTAATGATCTATCATCTAGACCTATTTTGCAAAGTAATGAGGTGGCTAGCACTGCTCTAGAACATGATTCTTTTCATACTAAAGCCCTCTGTTTAGAGGCCAACCTATTGCATGCTAGGGATGATCTTGCTAGTTTATCTTCTGCTGTCATTAATCTTAGCGATGATAATGCTAAATTAAGAGCTTCTTTTCAAAAATTTCTTACAGGAAAGAAATCCCTTAATGTTGTCCTAGAACACTCTACCAAACAAATTGATACTAGTGGTTTAAGATATGATGGGACTGTTCCCAAGGGTAAGAACAAGAACAAGAGCAAGGGTAAGAAGAAGAGTGTGGAACCTCCTATCTTCCATGGAGAGACTTCTGGCTCTAAGAACCCAATGGTATGTGCTTATTGTAAATGTGATGATCATTACTTTACTTATTGTCCTTACAAGCCAAAGGGGACCAACCAACCCAAAGATGAAATGGGTCCCCAAGCTAACCCCGGATCCCAAAGTTTGAGTTGGGTACCGACATCCTTCTTTCATGTAGGTCAAAAGAAGATATATTGTTGATAGTGTCTGTTCAAAGCATATGACAGGTGAAATCAGCCATTTCAACAAATTCATGAAAAAGAAAGGAGGATCGGTGACCTTTGGAGACAACAAAAAGAGTAAGGTAATAGATGAGGGTGATGTAGGCAACGAGCTAAGTATTAAAAATGTTTTGCTTGTTAATGGCCTACATCACAACTTGATAAGTGTAAGCCAACTTTGTGATAATGGATATCTTATTCTATTTACTTCTTTAGAATGTTTGCTTCTAGATTCCCTCAGTTACAATGTCATATATAAGGGAACTAGAAATGGTAATCTTTATGTTATTGTGCTTGATGCTCTAAAGCCCGTACTTGATAGATGCTTGGTTGTGGATAAAAATGATATTTCTCTTTGGCATCGCCGGTTAGGTCATGTGGATATGCATCAAATGAAGAAATTGAGCAAAAAGGAATTGGTTTGAGGACTTCCCAAATTGGATTTTGAAAAGGATGAGGAATGCCAACTTTGTACACAAGGAAAGCAAACTAAGTCCTCCTTCAAATCCAAAGGAGTCCTTAGTACCAAAAAATCTCTTGAACTTCTTTATATTGATCTATTCAGACCTATGCGAACTCAAATGCTTCATGGTTCCAAGTATTGTCTTGTGATTATCAATGATTTCTCTTACTATACGTGGTCCTTTCTCATTTCAAAAAGTGATACTCTTGATGTTTTCTCGAGCTTTTGTACTTGGTCCTTCTTTCTCATTTCAAAAAGTGATACTCTTGATGTTTTCTCGAGCTTTTGTAAATGAGTTGAAAATGAAGCTTCTTGCCAGATTGTTTCTATCCGTAGTGACCACCAGAGAGAGTTTGAAAATGATCTTTTGAGCATTTTTGTGAAAAATCTGGTTACTCACACAATTTCTCTTCTCCTCGTACACCTCAACACAATGGAGTAGTAGAGAGAAAGAATAGGTCGCTACAGGAGATGGCTAGGACATGCTTCTAGAATATGACATTCCTAAGAAGTTTTGGGCTGAAGCCGTTAGCACCTCTTGCTTTGTGCAGAACTGAGTTTTTACGCATCCTTCTTTGAAGAAAACCCCCTATGAGTTATGACGTGCTAGAAAGCCATCCATTGACTTCTTTTACATTTTTGGATGTTCTTGTTTTGTTTTAAACACAAAGGATTCTCTCAACAAGTTTGATCCAAAATCGTACAAGGCTTTCTTCCTAGGCTATAGCACTACAAGCAGGGCTTATAGAGTTTTTAATATTGAACTGTCTAAAATTGAAGAATCTATTAATGTCAAGTTTATTGAAACTAATCCCGTTGTTGGCAAGAATGTTGTTGATAATGATGTTGTAGATGATTTAATTCCTATCTTGAAAGACCTCAACATCGACAACAAAGGTAAGCAGGTGGTTGAAGTAGAAAATGAAGAGAAGAAGGATCCCACTCCTCACTTTGTAAAGAATCATCCCAAAGAGTTAATCATTGGCAACCCATTTGAGAGGGTGAAGATACGAGATGCCTACAATAAAGAGCAAGTAAACAATGTCTTCATCTCATAGCTGGGGCTAAAGAACATCAAGGAAGCTCTTGGAGATGACGAGTGGATCCTAGCCATGCAGGAGGAACTAGAGCAATTCGAGAAGAATCATGTGTGGACTCTAGTGCCAAGACCAAGTGACAGAAAAATTATTGGCACCAAGTGGGTCTACCGCAACAAGCTGGATGAAAATGGCAAGGTGGTAAGGAACAAAGCAAGGTTAGTGGCTCAAGGCTACAATCAACAAGGAGGTATTGATTTTGATGAAACTTATGCTCCTATTGCTAGACTTGAATCTATTAGAATGCTACTTGCCTTTGCTAGTTATACAATTTCTTGCTATATCAAATGGATGTTAAAAGTCTGTTTTTGAATGATACAATCGAGGAGGATGTATTTGTTGCTAAACTTCGGGCTTTGAAAATGACAAGCTATCTAACCATGCTTATTTGTTGTAAAAAGCTCTCTATGGACTCAAACAAGCACCTCGAGCTTGGTATGAGAAATTAAAAAACTTTTTGTTAGACAATGGCTATGTCATGGGCAAAGTCGATTCTACTATATTCCTAAATCAGACTTCTAGCAATTTTCTTATCATTCAAAGTTATGTTGATGATATCATATTTGGCAGAACTGATCTTGATCTTTGTAAGGAGTTTAGTTCTCTTATGCAGAGTGAGTTCGAGATGAGCATGATGGGTGAGTTGACTTTCTTCCTTGGCTTCTAAATCAAGAAAACCAAAGATGGAAACTTTATCAACCAAGGCAAGTACACCAATGAACTACTCAAACACTTTGGAATGGAGAACATGAAACCGATGGACACACCCATTCCAACATCACCAAACTTGATAGAGATGAAGAAGGTAAGAAGGTAGATGACAAGCTCTATAGAGTTATGATTGGAAGTTTACTTTATTTAACTACCTTTAGACCTGATATTATGTTTAGTGTTGGCTTGTGTGATCACTTTCAATCAAGTCCTAGGAAATCACATCTTATTACTGTTAAGTAGATTTTGAGGTACTTAGCTAAAACTTAAAACTTTGAATTATGGTACCCTAAGTCAAGGGACTTTACTCTTATAGCATATAGTGATGCTGATTACGTAGACTGTTTGGTTAATACAAAGTACACAAGTTTCACTTGCTTCCTTCTAGGACCATGCTTGGTGTCTTGGTTTTCCAAAAAATAGAGCACCATGGTATTATCAATTACCGAGGCTAAGTACATTGCAATCGGGAGTTGTTGTTCCCAGGTCCTATGGATGAAGCAAATGCTCCAAGACTTTAACATACATTTTGATGCTTCTCCTATCTATTGTGATAATACTAGTGCAATCAATCTTTCTTATAATCCTATATTGCATAGTAGAGCTAAACATATAGAGGTTCACCATCATTTCCTTTGTGATCACATTGCCAAAAAGAATATTTATATCATGCATGTGGACACAAAAAATTAGTTGGCAGATATTTTCACTAAACCTCTAGCTAGAGAGAAATTTAATTTTATTAGATCTAAACTGCTCATAATTGCTTTTGATGACATTGACATGTTATCTAGCTAGTTGCTTTTATCCTATATGTCTTGCTCATGCTTTACTTACCTTGCTTGCCTAAATTTGCATAATTTGCTTGTTGACATGCTTAGTTTCACTTATTTTTGGACATTTCTCAAAATTCAGGTTTTTATCGCTAAATAGTACCCAATGATGAGTGATATGTGCCTAAGTATGTTCAATATACATAATAGACTCAAAAAATGAATTTAATTAGTACTCATATGACTAGAAATTAAGTTTGATGGTTGTATGTTAGGTTGACCATCGGTCGAGTTTCCCCCAGGACAAACTCGACTGATCTGTGGCCGAGAGCTATTCTAAAATGGACCAATCGGTCAAGTTTCCGACTCTCAGAACTCGACCGATCAGTGGGCTGAAGCCAACTTAAGTTGGGTTCGACCGATTATTCTCCCTCTCAATTAGAGAATGCCGACCGATTCCCCTTCTTGTAGCCCTAATCTCTCTACTCAAACCCTTACCTTCCCTATCCTAGCCCTTTCCCGACCTAGATAGGTGGCCCTAGACCTCCCCCTTTCTCTTTGTTGGTGTTTGGATGGTTTTTGTGGCCTGTTTTGTGCATTTGATCTCTACTTCTCCTTTGTTTTGCCTCCATGGCTTCCTATAGGAGAAAGAGATCCACCCCAAGAAATGCTCCTTCGTCTTCTTCATCTTCCCACTTGATTACCTTTGATGACACATCATTTGTCTCAATAGAAGCTTTAAATAGGTATAAGGACCTTCTTCCTAGGAGTCCTTTCCCTTTTAGAGTTTTGTTTAAGCCTAGACCAAGGCATCAAGCGGTCATAGGCTAAGTAGCTAAGTTGTTAGCCGTCCATCACCTCTCTGACCTGGCTGTTGAGCGTGACTGCTTTCATAATTCAATGACAAGCACAAAAGCAGTTCATGAATTCTACGCTAACTTGCGTTGGAATTACGACACCCTTGTACCCCCGCCGAATACTCAAGTGATCCTGACTTCCATGATTACCGAGAAGCGTTTTCAAATCTCGGAGGACATTTTAAATGTCTTCTTTTCCAGATATAATGAGAATGACACTTGGCGTAAGGATTACAATGAGTATTTCAATCTTTTGGATCCCGAGGGTTTCTACAAGAAGAATGAGATCCCTCTTCCTGACATCCATCACTATATCAAGAAACCCGATGTTCCTTACAAGAAGAAGAGCACCCTACCCTCCTCCCTTGATCTCAGGAAGCGTATCTTAGCCCTAGTGATCAACTACAACATCCACCCAAAGAAAAATCAAACAGATATTGCAGAGAACACTGCGGTCATAATGTACTACATCCTTGAGAATATCAGAGTCAAATGGTCAAGATACATTCTACACCAGATGACCTATTTTGATTCCGGTAAGAACACCCGAGGCACCCATCCACCCTATCCAGCTCTGATATGTGGTTTGTTTCAGTTTGCCACTGAGAAATCACTCTTTTCTGACTTTCATTGCAAGCTAGCCAGGAAAGGTGTATGTATCAGTGAAACCACAATTCAGAAGTCTGTGCCTGTCTTTGCCTCCACCACATCCGATGCTTCACCCTCAGCCTCTGCCTCTACATCCCGGCCTCCTCTTCCCGAGCTCCACCTCCTCAACCACCTCGACCTAGCCGTGCCGCGTTTCATGTATCCAATGAAACACTTATGGGCTACATGATGCACCAACATACATACAACCTCCAGGTCTAGGAGCACCTGCACCAGGATCTATATTTTAATCATGTCAAACATGAACATGTCCTGTGCACACCCATATCCCACCTACCAGCCTTTCCTCGATAATGAGTATGCTTGTTATGCATATCATCATTACTACCCTACCCCCGAGCCTTCTGCTGTTGCTCCTCCACCCTATGCTGCTGGTGGTTCTGCTCCCATGTACCCGCTGTTGCCTGCTGGCCCCTTGACCACCATGCTTGCCAGTCTTGGTGATTCTGCTCCATCCTTCCCTCAAGCCAATGAGCTCAATGCTTTTGGTATGACTTGAGATGATCATAATGCTCGTTGGCCTGGTCCTGGCTTTGGTCCATCTATGGATGAGGAGATACCTGACCAGGCTGATGTTGAGACAGCTGCTGCTGATGACGACGGTGATGGTGAGGATGCTTCTGATGACGGTGATGGCTCTGGTGGTGATTCTGGTGATGGAGCCACTACTGTTGCTGCACCTTCAAATGGAGATGAGGACTATGAGCCTGGAGCCGATGACGATGATGTTGTGGACATAGATAGTCTAGATGTCTAGTTTGTTTCTTAGTTTTTAGTCTAGTTTGCTGATCATATATATCTTTCTAGGCTGTTTTGTATTAGAAACATCTGGGCACGTTATCTGAGATGTACTATTTTTATCTTTAGTTTTTCATCGTTTCTTGCTTGTAGCTTCTTTCATGAGAACATGATCTGAGTTGTAATCTATATTATGTGCACTCTTGCTCATTGCTCTGTTATATATTCTGAGTTGGTGCCTTTTTCACCATATTTTGATTATGAATGAGATTGTATATTTCTTTCGTCTCTGGTTGATATATGATATGAGATTGAATGTATGATTATCTGTTTGATTGTGTTTGGAGAAGACCTAATTATATGCTCTTCTACCCCCCTACTTTTTGATAATGTCAAAAGGGGGAAAGAATTTCAATGTCTTGAAACTCAATCATATTGCTATTCCTTATTATACTATTATTTATTGCTTATGAGATCCTTTTCTTGTTCATTTTATGTTTTATCATGTCACTTGCAGAGGACCATATAGTACTTGTATGTTATAATTGCTTTGTGTAGATACACTAACTATGCTGTTAAAGTAAGCATAGATTGAGGGGGAGCAATTCACATTGTTCAAATCTTGAATCCTCCTAATTCACAAGGCAAAGGTATAATCTCTATATCCTTTTCAATATGTTTGAGGAATGGTTTGTCATTGTCAAAAAGGGGGAGAATGTTGACCTAGAGGTCAAACATTATCCATATTTTGATAATGACTTAACCATTCCATTCATATGTATCTAATATGTGTATTCAAGATTGATTCCAGGTGTTAGGTACATGAAAATGATATAATTACTCAAGCCCTAATTTTCTACAGTTCAAGTAAAAAGCTATAGAAGTGTGTAATTTGGGAAATCCATTTAAATGACCTTAGAAGATTTTTTTAATCACTTGTATTGATGATATGACTTGTAACTAAGATGAGAAAATTGATTGGGACACTTTGCACCAAGTTTTAATCACTTTTGATGCACTTTAGAAAATTGATCACAAACAATTAATCGGTTGAGTTGCAATCTTGACCGATCCACTGGATCCATTTTATGGAGAGTGAACCGGTTGAGTTGTACATTCATAGAACTCGACCGATGGGGTTACTGACCAAACACAACTTTCATTGGTCGGTCGAGTTTCCTCAGGACAAACTCGACCAATGCTTTGAAATTTGGGTTTGTCTTTTACCCAATCGGTCGAGTTACCTTTATTGAATCTCGACCGAATGCACTGTACAGAAATTGCAGAAAAAGTGATTATGACCATTGGTGACTTATTTGGATGAAAATAGATCCATTTCCTTGGGAAAAAATGGCTATAATTCGGCCCTAAGTGTTCCCCAACTCAAAGGGGAACCCCCAGCTATAAATAGGACCACTTAGAGTTCATTCCAAGGTTGCTCATTCCATATATGCTTGGTTCTTGCTTAGTTGAGAGTGCTGCACACCTTTGAGCCCTTTTCTCTCTCTACCTTCAAGTCAAATCTGTGAGTATGAGTGAGTTAGGTTCTGTTGTAAGAGAGCTACCTCTTGTATCCATGTAAAGCTCTCCACCTCTATCTTCCTACCCGCTTTCCTTATTGAAGAAAAGGCTTGAAGATCTTCTCTGAGTGAAGGAGAAGGAGTTGTTGTTCTTCAAGGTTGAAGAAAGAATGGTGTTCCAGATCTCCAAATGAAGGAGATAGGCAAGGAGGACGTTTAAGAAGGATAGGTAATTCCTTGAAGGCCAAATACTTGAAGAAGGAGTGGGTAAGTCCTTGTTGAAGGCTGAAGACTCCATGGTTCAAGTGGGTAAGTTCCTTTGGTAGGTTGAAGATCCTTGCTTGAGGTATTAAATCCTTGGATGAATGTGGTTTTTGTCTTGTAATCTTATGAATGAATATAAGATCATCAAGATTGTAAAGTCCTAGAGCCTAACCACATCTAGGTAGTGGACTAACTCACTTCTAGTGTGAAGTGTGGAACCACTCTAAACCACTTTGTCCAAATGTTTGTTCTTCCTTGTCTCTCACCCTTGCTATGCATGTTAGTTAGGATCTCAAATTGGCTGTATGTTTAAGTTTCTGCCCTTAATATAATTTGGCGGTCTAATTCATCTTGTGAGATTTGTGAAGCTCTATTCACCCCCCTCTAGAGCCTTTGATCCAACAATTTCCCAAAACACCATGTCCTATAGACACACTTATTGACCATCATTGGTGTTCACTATCGTGGAGGCCCAATGGCTACCCCGTTGACTCAAGAAATCAAGCGGGTTCTCAAAACTTCAACGAATGTTTTCCAATCATCTTCGACATGTTTGTGACTGTGGTTTGTTGCATCAGGCTTACTCCCTCATTTCCACATCTACTGACCTTGAAACCATGGCAAGACTTTGTTCCAGCACGTCCCTGGGCCCAAGCTTAGGCTCGTTGGCATCATCTCGGTGCTGTGAGAATGTTGGGGATATCAATTATAGGGAACGACCACCCTTACTCCAGCGCTGATTAGATCTTACACCTCCATGAAGGTACGCCTCACCATGGACATGGAGGAACAAACCAGGTCATGTAATGACCATGGTATCCCTTCCAATCCAATCGAATGATTTTTGCATGGGCATTTCAGTCCTTTGACACATGAATTTGATTAATCGGCCAAGAGATACATGTTATGACATAAATGAATCTTTTGCCCCCACTATGTTAATTGCATGTAACGTGCACCTAAAGTTTTCTGATATTTCCACATTTCATTTACATAAATTTTATTTTTAAGTTTAATCAATGTCACACTATAGTTTTCCTAGATTGTGATTGGTCCACAATGCAAAATTCATAGCTTTTGCATACGACCTCAGAAAAATTTAAATAAATATGTTTTGGAATACTCTTTTGATTCTATATTGATTTTACTTGTTTCCATACATTGTTTTCCACATTCAAGTCCTTCAATAAATCAAAGAACGAAATTAGGGTTTAAGGACTATGAACTCACATACATGTTATGATTTTAATCAAATTACAGGTGATTAGAGCCTCAATCAAGTGAGGGGATTTGACCTTAAGGTGACCTACTCTAGCTAAGCAAGCCATGCATTTGGCACATGCAATTGATGTTTATTTATTGTCATTTATGCTTATGCACCTTAGATGATTTCATGAATTATGAATGCTTTCTCAAGAAGACATCATGTATATTCATCATTGTTTGATTGGTTGATGACTTATAGTATATGTTAGAACCTAATTATGATTATGGTTAATATTAATGAATCATGCTCAAGAAGGGAGAAATCACAATATGATTCAAGGGGAGAAATCCCATCATGTTAAAGTATAAGGGTCATGTTAACGTTAATGTTAAAGTTAATGTTAAGATAAATGGAATTGAGTTAGTTTTTATATGCTTCTTGAATCATGGACCTCAAGAGGTCTTCAGGGGCTCTCCTAGAAATCATGTGCTCTTAAGCGGGCATCACAGAGAGATGCATATATTTACTGTTTAACCCTTCCTATTATTAATGACTCATTAATGCTTAAGAAAAATTATGTTCAAGTTCATGTCACATTATTCTAAGTCATGTCAAGTTATTATTATTTTCAGTCTTATAAAGTGCCAAATATTTCTTACTGATGTGATGTTTAATTTGCATGGCCGGGGACACGATGTCCGCAGAACTTGGAGCAAGTGAAGAGTATCAAGGATAGAAAAGGGCAATAAAGAACTAGAAGATTTTCAAGCTTTGCCTAGTGGGGTGCCATTTACCAGACTGATACATAGGTTTAGATATCATTCATATTATGCTTATTTATGTTACCAATTAGATTAGGTTTCATAGATGAACATGATGTAGTTTTCCTTTACCAAGAACTATATATGAATATGTTTTAAATCAATGCAAAGTGTTTCATTTACTTTAATTGCATGATCACCATATTTTGACACCCCATTAAGTAAGAATGCTTCCACTCATGTGATATAAAAAGTGGGGTGTTACAAAACCCCTAGGTTTATCTAAAAGTATGATATTATTTATCTTATCTAAAAAGCTTTCAATACACTTATGGACTGATTTGTCATCTTCAAAAAGGGGGAGAATGTATGTTGACTCAAGATCCAAATTTATTATTCTCTTGTTTTTATGATGATTAAACCATTTCACTTATTTGTGTCTAGAGTTTCTGCTTGAGTGATTTCAGATTAGCCTAACATGTGTATTCTAACTTGGAGAATCAAGTCATACACACATAAATATCAAGATTAAAGAATAAATAATTTTCTCAATATATGTTTGATGTAAATGACTTGTAATGATTGTATGACTTGTAATTAAACTTAATGAAAATTAAGAGCACTTAAATTGAATATCTAAAGACTTTTTGGGAATTTTTCATAAGTCCTCATAGACTAACTTGTTGGATGCATTTGTCTTGGTGGCAACTCAACTGACAGCCAGCCTTGCTTTTAGTAATACCCAGGGTCAATTGAATTTATCTTGATGGCAACTCGATTGACATCCTATACCAATGAAACAAATTATAGCTGTCAGCTGAGTTTCATCCCAGATAAACTCGACCAACAACTATAAGTTGTTTTTTCAAATAGTGTTGTCAATTGAGTTTCCCAAAACATATCTCAACCCACAACATTTCATGGTAAAGTACAGAAAATTATTTATAGACATTGGAGTTTTGTGAAAATAAGTCTGTTGCAACACCAAAAATGACTAGAATTCAATCCTAAATGTCTCTACTATCTAGTAGGCAACCTCAATGATAAATAGGACCCCTTGGGATTCATCCCACAGTTAGTTAAACACTATAAATGTCCCTACACTATAGTTGAGAGAGATTTGCCACCCAAGAGCCTCCATCCACTCTCATGATCTTAATCAATTGCTACATCCATTAGAGTGAGTAATATATTTGTAAGAGCGCTAATCCTACATGTATATCTTATGAAGCTCTCACTTCCTCCACCTTCCAATATCTCTTTCTATCATGAAGATGAAGATTCTCTCTCTTGGATAAGAGAGGTGGACAAGAAGAAGGGAAGGAGTCCCTTGGTGAAAAGCTTCTCCTCGATGAAGGTGAAGTCAAAGATAGAGGATTCAAGAGTGGGTAACTCATTGAAGGTGGAAGACTTGTTGCAAGAGTGGGTAAATCCTTTGAGAAGGCCAAAAACTCATTGTAAGAATCTTAGTTAGAAGACTCTTGATCATTGATATGTATGTATTTTATAAAATTATTGGCTCCTTGATCCAAAAAGGAATGCTAGTTTATCCCTTGTGCTTGAAAAGGGTGGTCTTATGTTGTAACTCATATAATGGAATATAAGGAGTGAGTCATTATTAAAATCTTAGAGATTGACCCCTCTAGGTAGTGGACATACATGTCCTAGTTTGGAGGTTGGAACCACTATAAATAACCTATGTTATTTGGTGCTTGTTCGTTCTTTTCCCCTTGCTATGCATGTTTAGTTGCACTCAAAGTTCATACTTGCAATATTATCCTGGAAATATCTTGAATGTCTAATGAATTTTTAAAGTGGTTTTAGATCTATTCACCCCTACCTCTAGAGCCCATTATAGATTCAACAATATGTTGATTTAGTGAATTAAACATGGTGATCACAACAGTTGATTCTTTCACACCCACCTCAAATCAATACAAGATATCACACATTGAGAAAGTATTAATACAAGGTAATGGAACATGAACCTACAATATGAATGGTATCCTTGTTGAATCTGTTAGATAGTACAAAGACCTCTTCACCTGTGTAGCTACTACATCAGATTTGGGAACTCTTGATTTCATTCATATATGACCACTAAGATCGACAATGCGTTGCTTCTTATGGAACCTTCCCTCATGAGATTGTGGAAGTTGTTGAAATGTTGGACCACTATCATGATTTTGAGCCTGATAGATTTACAATAAAATTTTATCTCTATGCCTCTGAGTTTACCAAGGATGATATAGTTGACATATTTAAAATCTACTTAGAAATAAATGATATTAACAAACTATGAAGTGTGGTAGTCTCACATGGATCCCCAAGGAAGATGAATTAACTAACTTCTCAAGCTAACTCCCTATAAATGTTAAGAGTGTAGCATAATAAAACTAATGACCTTTCATGTTGTCTTCCTAGATCCTACTTCACATCAGACCAGTAAAGAAAGATGCCTTTGTTTAAGGAAAAGACGTTTCTAACAATACACATACGGCCCCAGGGGATTAAAATAGGGAGATCTACTCTCACGTACCCTATTTATTATTATGGAGGAGTCCCAAGGCATCTTCTCAAGCCCATGTATACCAAAAAAATTACCAAACCCTTCTCTACTAGAGGTTCATATATTGTCTGTAACATACTAGAAATTATACCCCAAATGCACAATATGCCAATTCCCTTAACTTGAAGTCTTCGTTAATTCAATAGTGCATCTAGTTATTTTACTCAATTATCATGCACTTCAAAACAATTTAGTCCCCATTGAAATAACTTGTGCCTAAGTATGTTCTTTCTCCTCATTGAGAAAATATCACAATCCAACTCCTCACTTCAATTTCATGAACTTCTGACATGATTTTACCGTGCATATAATGCAAGTGCACGCGTCAGAGTAGTATAGGACTTTGTGAGGCCTGATTCGAACTCAGGGACACTAAATTATCGGTAGACTACTACTAACTGGTCGCGATCAGCTAAACCGATTAAAAGAGTTTGAGAGTTGTTGCAAAATAAAAGAAAATAAAATAAAACAAAGCAATCGATTAAGTGTTTAGTTTAATCAATTCAGGTGGATATCTTTAGGATTGCAGTTTCACCGCGGGTTATCATTGTATGAATTTCCATATAATAATTTAGGTTCACCTCTCAATCCGGGTAGTGGCCTGTAGTCAGAATTGCCCACTTTCGTGGTACAATTCACTACCTATTTCTAGGTCGGTTCCACCGTCGTAGTAACCTATACCCTAAACTAGGTTAATTAGAATCGACCTCTGGGTTTCCACCATTAACCTTACATCACCTTGTTCAAGGGATTTGTGAATTTTGTTTCTTTTCAACCGTTAATTCTTCTTTCAAAGCAATTAAAGGCATTAGATTATCATTATGGTGATCAAGCATAACAATATAATTGAGAAAACGAAATCATACCACAGATTTAAGAGATAAATTATGAATTACTATGTTGTCATACAATGCTTCCTCGGGCTACTCCTGGTCCTAAAGATAAAGGGGATTAGCCCCGCATGTTCATCTCAAAGTAAAACATGGTTGAGAAAAGGGGAAACATGGAGAAAAACGTGAATAAGAGATGAAACCCCTGAACGGAGGAGATCCAAGCGTTCCTCAGCGTAGAATGTGCGATCTATAGTCTTTCGACGGTGGAGAACGTCTTCTTTGGCTTCCAGAATGATTGGGGCGTGCTTCTGGGCTCTGTTCTTCTCTCCACACCTTCTCGGGACGTGTGCAGTGGCTAATGACGTCATCCCTTGCTCTTGGCCGCCGTCATTAGGTATAATCACCGAGTTAGGTTGCAAAAATATCATAGCCGTCAGATTTAGATCGATCTGAAACAAACTTGCATCTGACGGTGTCGATACCATCGACGCGGGTCGATGGTATCGACCCTACGCGATATCGGCAAGTCTTCTTTTCTCTTCATCATTGCGCCTGATGCTGACTCGATACCATCGACGAGGGTCGATGGTATCGACACCTTTAGGCATCAGTTTTATCATTTTCTGTCACTGAAACTCCACATGTCGATAGTATCGACTTTTGGGTCGATAGTATCGACTATCTTCTCGCCAGCAACCTGATGGTAAGTCACTACCATCGACTTCCCTGTCGATGGTATCGACTCTGTGATGCTCCTTGCGGCTAGCTGCCTGTGGCTGCGTCGATGGTATCGACAGCCGTCGATGGTATCGACAGCCGTCGATGGTATCGACAGCTGCAGATATGTGTTTTTCCTGAAATTGCAACACAAAACCACATAAGCCGAGATAAAACTTATCATTGTAATCATTTATGCTCAAAATAATAAAATAAGGGAGCTTTGACACTGAGAAGGATCATAGACCAAAGTAAATGAATTATGCAATATTAACCACCAAAATGACCAATAAATGCATAAAACACAAGTAAAACAAGTCTATAATGCGACTCAAAATCATCGCATCAAACTCCCCTAAGCTTGAACATTGCTCGTCCTCGAGCAACTAAACTTTAGAATAGAATTGCGAGGGTCAACTAAAGAATAGATTATCACAACAAACATCACCATATGATCCCCGCCAGACATTCACATACCGACCCTCACTAACCACGAAATCATAATTACCCTAAAGGCGACAATAATTATCCATAAAAGGTATCTACCTCCAGATTGATGAACACTATCACATAAGGCAGTTAACATAATAAAATTCTCCAGTTCAAACTCAGTGCATCTTGTGATCTCCTATTCTACGTTGCTCGCCCTAACTACCATCTACATGGAAGCCGCTCTCCTGATATTCACGAGTGAGGAGAAAATCACAGTGGCCTACCAAATCGAGCAACAGGTGGATGGAATGGGTGGCTAGTGGAAGAAATGGAAGCATTATACAGTTTTAACATGCACAAAACAATAATGCCCTAAATGATGCATATACAAGTAAAAATGCCCTAATGCCTACATTTGGGTGGAATGATGCCACTATCATTCCGTCTCCAGGTGAGATGGAATATCTAAGAGAACTACATCATGTACTTATTCTTCTTAATATGCAGTGAGAACTGGTTCCTTTCTCCCTCTCATTCCTACTTACTTCTCAATTTTTTTTTTCAGGCTTTTTTTCAAAAAAATTTTCCTCAAGCCCTTATTTTCATAGATGACAATAAATTATTTGTCGGGCTCACTTCTTGTTGCATAACTATATACTTGAAGCATTCAGAAGGTATGGAACAAGTTCATCACCTTTAATGTTTCAGAAGAAATAAGATGCATGATGTACTATATGCACAAAAATGTGAATGCAGCTACAAAATGATATTATGCAACTAAATGACATGCACCTAAGGATAATGTGCATGTATAACTAATCTATTTTTTTTATTTTCATGCAAAATATGTGAAAATAATTGCAATGCAAAACCTATCTACATGAGATGCAATCAAAGAGATTAAAACCGTAATGTACTTCTTGTTCTTAAGGTGGAATATGAAAACAATGGGGTGGATAGATCACAAGACTAATTGACCGAACCTTTGTAAATTATTACGCGTCCCTCCTTACTGACCTGTGTAGAAATTAAGAGGTTTCTTTCCCTTATTTCAAATTAAAGTCTCATTATCATTTGATCAGTTTAGGCTCAACAACCAGTTCCGTCCACTTTTCATGAATCCTAGGCATGTACAGTTGTGATTTTCTGTTTTAGAGTGGACAAACCCAATCATTTCCTTAAGTTATGTGCTCAAAGTTGAACAACACAAACTTGCAAAACACTAAAAATTTTAAATTTTCCCTTGATTCCCATGTACAAACAACGAGATGACACATGATTTACGACATCCACAATCACACTAGATAGAATGTGGATCCTACAAACAAACTAAAAACTGCAAGAAATAAATGACAAAACAAAACAATAAAAACTAAAAACTAAAGGATAGAGCTGTTCCAACTCCCCCCAAGATTGAATTCGACTATGACCTCATAGTCAAAAACAAACTTAAAAGGTGGAACAGTGATACTGATCATTCTTCCGGAGGAGGCAAGTATTGCGGGGCCGTGGGGTCCCAAGACGGGTACTGCCCCTGAAAGCTCAGATCATACTGGGGCATGGGCGGAGGTTGTGGATACCCCCAAAGTAATTCTGGCTCCAGTAATGATCGTAGAAGGGCTGCTGCTGTATCTCCATCCTATGCAACCTGTCATGGATGTGCTGTTGGTTGTCGAGGAGGAGGCGCTCATTTTCAAAAATAGCCCTCTGGTTGTCTAACATCCGGTTCGTTGTATCTTGAATACCGGCGTATGAAGCTGTGTGCTGTAGTTGGGTTTGCTGGATCTCTTGCAGCATCGTATACATCCCCTTCATGGAATAGACATCCTCTCCATGAGGAGAGGGTTGCAGTGGCAGAGGCTGTAAAGATGAAGATGTACTTGGATGCATGCGGGGATGCTTCCGGGGTGCCACTCGTACCCGAAGAGGGGTGAAGGCCTCCTCTTCCTCTTCATTCTCATCGCCGTCATTGTCGTTGTCGTCGTTGCCGTCGTCTTCATACGAGTCCTCAATGGCTATGATGGGCCATCAGAAATGCTGAGCACCCTCAATGTGGAAGACGGGGTCGGGAAGCACACACTCCTGATAAGCGTGATTAACGTGGGAATGTGCATATGGTAAACCATCACGAAGTAGGATGAGGTTGGAGCGGTGCAGATGCTGGAGGTTGACCTTGCTCTTAGTAGAGAGAGGAGTAAGCTGGGAAATATCCAGCCCAAGATAGACGGCTAATGGTATGATCAGCCCTCCAAAATGGATTGGAGCCTTCCGCGTACTGCTTTTCACGGCCACCACGTGCGTCAAGAAAAATGTGCCCCAATTACACTCCTCGCGCTTCAGCAACTTGTACAGGAAGAACAAATCTGTCTCTTGAAACTTGCTGAGAGACAGGTCACCACGCGCGAACAGGGTGGTGCAGAGCATGCGGTGAAGAACCCGCACAAACAGATGCTCGAAATCTGCAACCGCTGCATTGTGGTAGCTCACAGATTTGCCGGGCAGTGCAGTCACCAGCTGGGCAAAGATGGCATCGTAATCCATCCTATTGTCTGACCGCCGGTGGTGGTAGTTGTGATGAGCCTAGTTATAAATAGAATTGAACTGGTCGAGGGTGATGGTGTAGTTGTTGTTGAAGAGTCGAAACGACACCCTCCCTTTCCTCCATTCTCTGTCGGTGGCGATCAGGTCATTGGGCAGCACGTTGATGTCAAGTGATGCCATGAACTCCGCCACGAGTTCCTTGTAGGTCGGCCACTCGCCGAAAAATGTATGGCCCTCGATGTAGTATTGGACTTCATCTGGCGTCCTGTCGGTTCGGTGCACTTGACCTTTGAGAACATATTGGAGATTAGCCACGAACCCTAGGTAACACACCATATCCCGGTCGACGTAGCGGGTCGGCTCGATCTTTCGCTTCATCAGTTCCTCGTAGACCTTCCAGACCTCAGCGGAAGGATGGACTATCATCGGACGAGGAATAGATGTAGGTGGTGGAGGAACAAACTCAGGGATCTCCATAGGATCCACCCATGAAGAAGAAGCTCCGGCTGTACGCACCATTGTCGAAAAGAAAGGAGGAATAGAAGACGGATCTCGGTGAAGGTCGGAGAAGACAATCTCTGCTCGATGAAGGCTCGAGGAAGAACGCGCTCCTTGGATAATCATAGCCGGGCTCCGGTCGCACACAAGACGCACAACACAAGTGGAGGAGAATAGCTCTGAAGGTGTGACGTCATATGACAACAATCCCTCCCTTTTATAACCGTGGCCGTCGTTGCTGTGTGCCCGTCGATACCATCGACGCGAGTCGATGGTATCGAAACCTGTAGCGCAATCCAGTCTTCCACTATTATCGAAGGCTGTCGATAGCCCGATGTGGGGGCCCAGATCGATGACGCGTCGATGGTATCGACCCATCCCATGGATCGACTCTCTCGATGCAGCGATCGCCATTGATTCCCTCTCGCGGATCGGTGACATGTCGCGTCGATACCATCGACTCAAGTCGATAGTATCGACTCTAATTAGGGAAAACACCCTCGCGAGGCTCGGCCGCCGCTTTCTGCCTGTAACTGGGTTGATACCATCGATAGGCCCGTCGATGGTATCGACTTCACTGAGGCAAGTTCGTCTGAATATCTCCAGAGATCTCGCGAGTATCGACACCTATGTCGATACTATCGACCTCATTTTTGCGATCAACCTGATGGTGTATCGATACCATCGACAAGGCCGTCGATAGTATCGACGCAAAGAGATTTTTGTATCCGCCAACCTGTGCCCATCTCGATACCATCGACACAAGGGTCGATGGTATCGACTTTGCCTCAGTCCTGCACATTGAACAAACGATCAAGGTATCATTTTTACATGAAAAACAAAATCATATCAAACTAACTTGCAAATGAGAAAGAACTAAACGAAAATACCAATGGCTGGGTTGCCTCCCAATAAGCGCCCTTATTTAACATCTTAGGCTAGATGAAATCAAGCTCGTCATGCATCCGGAAGCGCAATGAGTTTGACCTCATTCACTTTCCTTGTGTAATCCTCACCAAAATACAACTTCAATCGCTGTCCATTAACCAAGAATGTTGTCTCGCCATCACGCACCATGATTGCGCCATGTGGCCTGACCTCCTCTATAGTGAAGGGTCCACTCCATAGGGATTTCAATTTCCCGGGATGCATCTTCAACCTTGAGTTGAACAAGAGTACACGATCTCCTTTCTTGAAGACACACATTTGAATATGTCGATCGTGAATCAACTTTGTTCGCTCCTTGTAGATCCGTGAGCTCTCACATGCATTCATCCTCAGCTCGTCAAGTTCATTCAACTCAAGCAACCGTTTCTTTCCTGCCTCATCATAGCTCAAATTCAACTTCCTAAGCGCCCAGTGCGCCTTATGCTCCAATTCCACCGGCAAATGGCAGGCCCGACCATAAGCCAACTTAAAAGGTGTAATGCCTATAGGTGTCTTATATGCCGTCCTGTACGCTCACAAAGTGTCCAGTAGCAAGATACTCCAGTTCTTCCTTGTCGAAGCAACAATGCACTCCAAGATCTTCTTAATCTCCCGATTGGAGACCTCCACTTGCCCCTGTGTCTGTAGGTGGTACGGGGTACCAATGTTGTGCTTTACCCCATACTTTCTCAACAGTGCTGCAAACTTTTGATTTCGGAAATGTGTACCTCCATAACTAATAATCATTCTTGGTATACCGAACCTGCAGAAAATGTGTTCTTTGACAAACCTGCACACTACAATGACATCATTAGGCCTAGTGGGTATTGCCTCTACCCACTTCGATACATAGTCAACAACTAACAGAATGTACAAGTTAGAATTAGAGGACACAAAGGGTCCCATAAAATCAATACCCCACATATAAAACACCTCTACCTCTTGATATGCATTGAGGGGCATCTCCTGTCTTTTTGAAATGTTACCTGCCCGTTGGCAGGATTCACATTGCCGCACATAGTCATAGGCGTCCCTGAACAAAGTAGGCCAGTAAAGGCCACTCTCAAGTACCTTGGCCGGCGTTCTAGAACTAGCATGGTGGCCACCCATCGGTAGAGTATGACAATGATGTAAGACACTTTCGTATTCCACTTCCGTTACACACCTGCGCAACACACCATCCCTGCACTGCTTCAACAGAATAGGGTCATCCCAAAAATAATACCGCAAAGAATGGAAAAATTTCTTTTTCTCCTGGTATGTCCAATCATCTGGGATAATTTTGCAAGAAAGATAATTAACAATATAAGAAAACCAAGGATCTTTAGATTTCACAGATAAAAGTTGTTCATCAGGAAATGTCTCGGTAATGGGTATATGCACGTCCTTCTCATCTACCCTTTCCAACCTAGACAAATGGTCCGCAACCACATTTTCTATGCCTGCCTTATCTTTGATTTGAATATCAAATTCTTGTAAAAGTAAGATCCACCTAATCAGTCTAGGTTTGACATCTTTCTTTTCCATCAAATACTTTATGGCGGCGTGGTCCGTCCATACCACGACTTTTGATCCAACAAGATATTGCAGAAATTTCTCAAAAGCAAAAACGACGGCAAGAAGTTATTTTTCAGTTGTCGTGTAATTCAACTGTGCGTCATTTAAAGTTTTGGACGCATAGAAAATCACAGCGGGTTTATTGTCCACACGTTGTCCTAAAACAGCCCCAACTGCGAAATCTGACGCATCACACATCAATTCAAACGGCTTGGTCCAGTCCGGTGTTTGCACAACCGATGCGGAAATCAGTTTTTCTTTAAGCACGTTAAACGCATGTAAACACTTTTCATTAAAATCAAACACAACATCCTTTTCTAACAACTCAGATAATGGTTTTGTGATTTTTGAGAAATCTTTTATAAAGCGGCGATAAAAACCGGTGTGACCTAGAAAACTCCGTACCCCTTTAACCGAATTCGGTGGGGGCAATTTGGAAATAACTTCGATCTTCACCGGGTCTACCTCCAACCCTTTGCTAGACACTTTATGTTCAAGCACGATCCCTTCGCTGACCATCATGTGGCATTTCTCCTAATTGAGGACCAAATGTGTGTCCTCACATCGTTGCAAAACCTTGTCCAAATTGTATAAACATTCGTCAAAAGACGCACCATAGACGGAGAAATCGTCCATTAAAACCTCCAAACAACGTTCAACCATATCGGAGAAAATGGCAAGCATGCAACGCTGAAAGGTTGCCGGTGCGTTACACAAACCGAAGGGCATACGGCGGTACGCAAAGGTTCCATAAGGACAAGTGAAGGTGGACTTCTCTTGGTCCTTAGGATCAATGGAAATCTGATTGTACCCCGAATAACCATCGAGAAAACAAAAATGAGACCGACCTGCTAATCACTCTAAAATCTGATCAATGAATGGGAGAGGAAAATGATCCTTAAGCGTAGCAGCATTCAATCTACGGTAGTCTATATATACACGCCACCCGGTTACCAAGTGGGTTGTGACTGGCTCATTTAACAAATTATGTGTAACAGTAATTTCCCCCTTTTTAGGGACTACCTGTGTATGACTCACCCACGTCGAGTCGGATATAGCATAGATGATACCTATAGAAAGGAGATTGATCACCTCCTTCTTGACGACCTCCATCATGTTAGGATTTAGTCAACGCTATGGCTGAATTACCGGTTTGGCTCCCTCCTCAAACCGGATCTTGTGCTGGCACAATGTAGGGGAGATCCCCTTGATGTCTGCGACCGACCACCCGAATGCACCTTGGTGGTTCTTCAACACAATCAACAATTGATCTTCCTCCTCGGCACTCAGATATGCTGAAATAATCACAGGCAACTTCTCATCCTCAGCTAGAAATGCATATTTTAAATGCGGTGGCAGTGGCTTCAATTCTAGATCTGGCGGGCTAATTAAGGATGACTGAAGCGGTGGTGGGAGTTCTCCAAGGTCTTCATAGTACCTAGCATAAAAGCATGGAAGCACCTGAAGCATCTTGGCAAACTCTTGTAGTGACTTGCTTCTCATCCAATCATGTGTTATATTAACCAGGCAAGCTTCAAGTGGTAATTCTGGATACACATTGAAAACAAAACTTGCTATGGCCTCATCTTCAGTAGAAGGCGGGATGTCCTCCTCTTCATCATTGGGAAAACCCATAGCTTTGCTAAGAGACACAACCTTGGTCTGCTCCATGATGTCTACAGCCAGTGTCCCCTTCTCCACTTTAGTCATTACATGAGCCATATCTAAAAACGGCTTCCCTAGAAATAGAGAGATATTCTGATCAAAGTGCTTCACCATGCGGCATTGTTCCTTAGCTTTGGATTGTGTTATGCTGGAAGGCATGACCATCTCAAACCGATCATCAGCGATACCCAAGGTCAAACGACCCCTCCCCATCTCAAGTATCATGTCAGTAGTGGCTTGGAAGGGTTGTCCAAGGAGTAACTCGTTACCTTGTTCATCTTGCATTTCCATTACAACAAAGTCTGCTGGAAATACAAACCAATCAACTTTCACCAACACATCTTCACAAATACCATACGACTTCACCACTGAATTATCCGCCAACTGTATTGTCATATTGCTTGGCCTTGATTCTTTCAATCCCAATTTCTTGAACGTAGAGAGAGGCATCAGGTTTATACTTGCCCCTGAATCGCATAGTGCTTCGCCGAATTTCACTTTCCCAATATAGCATGAAATATTGAAGCAACCCGGATCCTGCCTCTTAGGTGGCAATGTGCCCATGATGAACACACTCACCTGCTCCTTGAGAACCACAACCTCTGTGTCAGGAATCTTCCTCTTCTTAGTAATGATGTCTTTCAGGAACTTACCGTAAGAGGGAATTTGCTCTATTGCCTCTAATAATGGAATGTTGACAGAGAGCTTTCTAAAACTATCCAGAAACTTATTGAACTGGGCATCCACTTTCTTTGCTTTCACACTATTTGGATATGGGACCGGGATAGCCTGTGCCCTTTGATGCGGCGGCACATATGGCGTCCTCTTCTGTGTCTCCTCCTCAGCAATAACAGGTTCTGCTGTGACATCCTCTGTTGTATCCTCAATCGGCTCTATGATTGGAATCAGAACCTCCTCTATAGCCTCACCTATGGTTTCTGACTGGGGTTTGCTTGGTTCATCGGCCCTGGGGTTTAAAATCTTCTTGCCACTCTGTAGCAAGATTGCCTTCACCTGTTGGTTTCCTCCTGAAATGTTTGTGTTCCCTGGAAAGCCTTGTTGCGCTGGCTTCTTCAAGTTTGCTATCTCAGCTGCCATTTGTGCCATAGATGTCTCTATTGTCCTCATCTGAGCCCCATGGCTTTGTAGAGTCTGCCCAAATTGGTTCATGAATTCCCCTTGTTGCTTGATCTGCTGACCAAACGTGCTCATCAATTCTTGATTTTGCTTGATCACTTGGTTGAGCAACTCAGTGCTCTTATCCTCCTCCGCCGGTTGGGGTTTTGCGTCGGGGTCCTGCAAGAAATTATTTGGATCCTTCCAGGAAAATTTCTTGTCCTTCCTCCATGAGTAATCGTTGTTTCTATACCCCTGCTTCTGGCGCATGAATTTCACTTGAGCCTCATCATCTGATCCTGCGTCTTCTTTTGCAAGGAGTTTCTTTGCGAGAAGGTCCATCTTCTCATTTAGTTCTTTGATGGCCTTTGACTCCCCCGCAACCCGAACATGCTCTACGACATCTCTGTCTCCCCAGGATTGCTTCTTGGCCATGTTTTTCAGAATTTCCCAACATCTCATGCCGGTGTTGTTTAAAAAGAAACCTGAACCTGCAGAGTCTAAGTTACTTCTATCATGCTCGAAAAGAGTAAAATAGAAGATTTTAACCTGCTTCTCTTTGTCCAGCCCATGATGCGGGCACCTCCTGAGCATGATCTGAAACCGTTCCCAGGTCTCAGAGTAAGTCTCTCCTGCCTTCTAGGTGAAATTATGGATTTTTCTGATCATATCATTTGTCTTCTCGGGCGGAAAGAACCTTTCAAAGAATACTTCCACCATGTGGTTCCATGATTCTACGTACTCATCATCAAGATTATGGATCCATTCTCGTGCATTTCCCGCCAGAGAGCTCGGAAACAGCTTCAGGTAAAGTGTCTCCTGCGGGAACCTATCTATTTTGATCATGTCACAGTTCTCCACGAACTGGCTAATGTGGGTCACCGGGTCTTCATTTTTTAGCCCATGAAATGCATTTGACTTGACCAAGTTGATTAATGCAGGATCAATCTTATAAGTCGGAATGTTGATCGTCTGCTTCTTTATTGGCCCATTTGAAGCGGATGAGGAAGAAGCCTTTATCTTCTCCCATATCGTCTGTTCTTCTGCCATGGCTTCTTATTCTGAGTCAGAATCTATATCTTCCAGTTGGTCTTGATTGTAGTCTTCCTCGTCGTCAGGTCCCGGCAGTAGAACCTCTGGTGTAGGCTGCGTGTAGTCAGTGCTACGCGTCCTCACCATGCACAGTACCTGCAAAAATGATAATTTCAGTTCAGTGTTGTGCTAGACGATTACAAAATGTGAAAATAGACTATGAATTTCAAAAATGATTACTAAATATAAAAAAATAAAAAGTGGCCTAGAATGGCCGCTTGCAGCACTCGTAGTGCCGACAATTGCCGTGTCCCCAACAACGACGCCAAAAACTTGACACGATTTTACCGTGCGTATAATGCAAGTGCACGCGTCAGAGTAGTATAGACCTTTGTGAGGCCCGAGTCGAACTCAGGGACACTAAATTATCGGTAGACTACTACTAACTGGTCGCGATCAGCTAAACTGATTAAAAGAGTTTGAGAGTTGTTGAAAAATAAAAGAAAATAAAATAAAACAAAGCAATCGATTAAGTGTTTAGTTTAATCAATTCAGGTGGAGATCTTTAGGATTGCGGTTTCACCGCGGGTTATCATTGTATGAATTTCCATATAATAATTCAGGTTCACCTCTCAATCCGGGTAGTGGCCTGTAGTCAGAATTGCCCACTGTCGTGGTACAATTCACTACCTATGTCTAGGTCGGTTCCACCGTCGTAGTAACCTATACCCTAAACTAGGTGCATTAGAATCGACCTCTGGGTTTCCACCATTAACCTTACATCACCATGTTCAAGGGATTTGTGAATTAATGTGAATTTCATTTTTTTCAACTGTTAATTCTTCTTTCAAAGCAATTAAAGGCATTAGATTATCATTATGGTTATCAAGCATAACAATATAATTGAGAAAATGAAATCATACCACGGATTTAAGAGATAAATTATGAATTAATATGATAAAAATGTCATACAATGCTTCCCTGGGCTACTCCCGGTCCTAAAGATAAAGGGGATTAGCCCCGCATGTTCATCTCAGAGTAAAACATGGTTGAGAAAAGGGGGAACATGGAGAAAAATATGAATAAGAGATGAAACCCCTGAACGGAGGAGATCCAAGCGTTCCTCGGCATAGAATGCGCGATCTACAACCTTTCGGCGATGGAGAACATCTTCTTCAGCTTCCGGAACGGCTGGGGCGTGCTTTTGGGCTCCGTTCTTCTCTCCACACCTTCTCAGGACGTGTGCAGTGGCTAATGACGTCATCCCTTACTCTTGGCCGCCGTCATTAGGTATAATCACCGAGTTAGGTTACAAAAATATCATAGCCGTCGGATTTAGATCGATCTGAAACAAACTTGCATCTGACGGTGTCGATACCATCAACGCGGGTCGATGGTATCGACCCTACGTGATATCGATAAGTCTTCTTTTCTCTTCATCGTTGCGCCTGATGCTGACTCGATACCATCGATGAGGGTCGATGGTATCGACACCTTTAGGCGTCGGTTTTATCCTTTTCCGTCGCTGAAACTCCACGTGTCGATAGTATCGACTGTCTGCTCGCCAGCAACCTGATGGTAAGTCGCTACCATTGACTTCCCTGTCGATGGTATCGACTCTGTGATGCTCCTTGCGGCTAGCTGCCTATGGCTGCATCGATAGTATCGACAGCCGTCATTGGTATCGACAGCTGCAGATATGCGTTTTTCCTGAAATTGAAACACAAAACCACATAGGCCGAGATAAAACCTATCATTGTAATCATTTATGCTCAAAATAATAAAATAAGGGAAATTTGACACTGAGAAGGATCATAGACCAAAGTAAATGAATTATGCAATATTAACCACCAAAATGACCAATAAATGCATAAAACATAAGTAAAACAAGTCTATAAATGCGACTCAAAATTATCGCATCAGCTTCTTTTATACATTCAGTGTAATTCAAAAAATTGGGTTGAAATATACTGATTAGACTTTAATAGAAACATCAACTCTATAAAAATGGCTTCTGACTTAACTATATTAAAAGTTATTACTTTCTTAAAGTTTAATGAGAGGAATTTATTGGATCTTAAGTAGTCTCATTTTGAAGTGATAGTATCTTTGAAAACCATATTAATAGAAAGTATACACTATCCAAATAACAAAACTACCAATATTTGATGTATCATTTAGCTTAATACATAATCAAATCAGCCTAGATAACTTTGGGAGTTAATGGATACAAACATATATGCCAAGTGAAATGAGAAAAGATATGCTTTATGCCCCTAGACCATAATTATGATAACACATATAGTGAACATATATGGATCCTAATCATGGATACATTCATGTCATAATCTGAATACCTGAACCAATAAGTAAATTCTTCAGAGACCTTTTTCCTTGTTGAATGGAAGATCAATAGAGTTTGAAGGAGAACCTCTTGGCTTTGTGATCTTTGTCTTTATTGCACATTTGTGACCATTAAGGATGGATAATTGTGTTACTAGAAATAGAAATATAGGAAGTTATTGAACCAACAATAGAGGAAGAATGAACCGACCTTCTTCTACCTCTCCCTTTTTCAGGAATAACAAATTATGCCTCCATCTTCTAAAATAAGAGAAAATTACAATTGAAACACCATATACCTTTTTGAATTAGCATAAATAGTTTCCTTGCCTCTTCCCAATACAAGAATCCACTAATTAGATGAGAATTACCCCCTCTTCAATTTTCAAGCATAGAAAATGCAATAGATTCATCATTTATGCCATACTAATGGGAAACAAACATCTTTGGCTCCACCATTGAGCTGGAATCTGATCATGCACCTACAATATCATGCACCCTCTTCTAGTCCTTAAATAACCTCCTCTTACTTGAGTTATTATCTATCATGATCAAGAAGTCTCCTCTACTACCACTGAACTCCTCTAACCCTTCTACACCCGACTGGCCTCACTATGTCCTGTAAAAGGAGAACAACAATAGTTACATTTTTAGATTGTGACTTCACTGCCCCTCTTCCCTAAGCACCACAACTGGAGCCATAGCCACACACTTTTGAGCAACACACAAATAATATGGTGATCGTGGGTCTCTAAGAACCACAATAGTCATAGGCACTAACAATAGTTTATTGTCCTCAACTTCCCACCAAAATTTATCATTGTTGGATATGGTGACTTTCCCCATGATCAAGGCTCCCAATGCAACCTCATCTAGATTTTCAATAATTTCCCATATACATATGGTTCTTTAGAAGTAAATAATTTCCCTTCAAATAATTTCGAAGCAAAATCAATCCTAAGAAGATTGATTTCTTCCTAAAAGATTAGTTTTAGTTAATAATTTTGCTCCAAGAAACTTGTTTCCCTCCTAGTAAATAAATTCTACTAGGAAAATATTTCTGTCCAAGAATTTCATTCCATCCAAGTGAACAATTTTTATTCAAATTGTTTTCAATATTTATCTCTTCTATGAAATTCCTTTTTAGAATCCTATAAAGAAAAACATTAAAATAACAAAATATTTTGACTAAGTAATTTTCTACTTGTACTTTATGTCTCTCTAAAGAAAAGTTTCTCACAAATTAGTTCTGACCCATTAAATAGTGGAATTTTCTTTTATAAACTCTTTGTTCTATTTTTTATGTTAAAAATATTTTTCTTTAGTTATTCTATTATTTTTATCAAATTATAATTACAATTATATTGTAAAGTTTTACAAAAATGTTCCCATTCATTATCCTAATACCTATGTGACAAGTAACATATTTTATAATTCCCCTCCCCGTACTTTTCCCTAAGAAAACATAATTGAAAAACAATTTTTAATTATTCCCTATCCACTCCCCTTCTATGCTCCCTCCTTTCTCCCTTCCCTCCTATTTTGTCACCACGTGCTAAACACAACTATGCAGGGGAGGGGGGAAGTAATGAGAATACAATTATCTGGGCACAAATTTGGAAAATAGACCACTTGCTCTTGATGTTTGTGACATTGGGCTTAGCCCAATAAAGAAAAAAGAAAGTACGTTTTAATACTTAATTCTACCATTAATATTGGAATAATATACTATATGTAAAACACCTTACTAATTTCTTTTCAATTGTATGAAATACGACACATGAACGGATACTCAGGAGTAAGTGAAACATGGGGTTATAAAAACACCTCAAGCCTTGGATGCATTTTGATATTGTATCCCAATATAAATTAATCTAGTTTACAAATGGGATTTAGGAGTGCAAAACATAAATGAATGCCTACTTTGGAAATAGGTTTTGTAAACATGGTTATAGATGACTTCATATTTTGAAATATAATCTAGTATGCTATTTCACAATTTATTTTCCTTCATTTGAATACTTTTATATCTATGTTGATAATTTATACCTAACTTCTAATATATGAGTATGCTAGTATACTTTTAGTTAGAGATACCAACATCATTAGTTATCACGTTAGTAGGGTATACAATGGAACTATAATAATAAGTTGGAAGGATGCCAAGTCATGAAGTGTGATACTACCTATAATGCATGTTTAACCTAATAATACATGCTAACATGATATTGAGGGGAAAATAAGAAAATAATGTATGTAGATTGTATACAATAAGTGTACCTTAAGATTTCCACTTTAGCCATTTAGTAATTCCAAAAACCCTAGATTCATTCCATAAGGGTATGCTAGTACTAATAACCAAATTGATATATACATCCAAACTATAGTTGACCCTATTTGAGATATGTGACTTATAGATGAATATGACATCACAAGGCCTTATCTAGAGAATTATGTGATATTACTCATACAAATGGGAAATTTTGACATATGTAGATTTATATTAATAAGGATGAATTTGAGAAAGATAATATGGATCTTAAGCCTCATCACTACAAAATGGGGATATGACATTGATTATTTTAGGAATACAACATTGGTTATAGACGGAAGACCAAGTAGGAGACATTAAAACTCAACCATTCTTTGTCGGTTCAAGAAATTGATGATAATATTTTTTGTTGTTGGTTCCTTTTTACAACAAAACCGATGATGTAACACATACTGGGTGATTTATTTGTGGTATGATTTGACCTTTACTCATCGATTGCATGAAGAACAACCCACGCCATTAAAATATCCTCTTCGGTTGGGTAATGACAAATAACAGACCACGAATAATGATGGCGTTGGCTGGGTAATAGTTGAATTATTTTAGATCTTGGCTCATTAGAAGATTGTATGTTGCAGTCTTCCAAATTGATACATGATGATTATCAATTTGAACAAAATAGTGGGACCAATAATTAATTAAAGGTCTAACTAATATCATTGACTTATCAAATCAAACAAATAAAAAATGTTTTGAAAAGTTGCAATTTTTCTTTGTAGAATCTAAGGGAAAACACGAACATGTTACTATTGCGATCAGTCCTTGAGAATGACAAAACGAAATGGGATTAAATTCCACATATGGTTTAGGATCTTGAGAAGCGTTCTCATAAATGAGTGAAAATTCTATGTCCTTGAAAGACCAGAGCCACACGAACCTGCTCCAAGTGCGTCAAAGGCTGAAATGGATGTTTACTTGAAGGATGCCAATGATGTCGCAAACATTGAGTACCTTATGCTATGAAATATGGACTATGAGTTGCATGAACAACATGGAAAACATGGACACTCTTGATCATTATTATGAAAAGCGGTAATCGGTGTACGGGTGGAGAGGGTACCGAATAGAGTATATACGGTATGCGGGAGTATAAGCGGGAGAATATTCGGTTTTAATCGGTTTTGATTTTTTTTTTAATATTAATCATAAATATATGTAAATTGTATATTGACCATATAATAATGACAATGATAAGTAATTAGAAACATTTATAAGTAATGGACTAATATTGAATTCATAAGTAGTTAGAAACATTGATGAAATTAGAGAAGAAAACATTGATAAGTAATTACAAACATTGATAAGTCATAGACTAATATCACATTAATAAGTAATTATAAACATTGATAAGTAATAGACTAATATTGCATTAATAAGTAATTATAAACATTGATAAGTCATAGACTAATATTACATTAATAAGTAATTAGAAACATTGATAAGTAATAGACTAATATTGCATTAATAAGTAGCTTGAAACATTGATGAAATTAGAGAAGAAACATTGATAAGTAATTAGAAACATTGATAAGTCATAGACTAATATTGCATTAAGAAGTAATTAGAAACATTGATGAAATTAGAGAAGAAAACATCAACGATTAGGATCAGTTCAATAAACATTAACTATAAACTTATTGAGAAAATATGAGGAGAAAACCAAATATGCAAAGTGGAAGAAGAGAATGTAATTGTAATGACCAATAGTAGTATTAGAAAAAATTAATGTAAAAAAAATTATTACTAGCATTTGATTTTGAAAATCGCCGATTAATCGGCCGATTATTCCCCCGAACGGCCGATTATTCGGTACTGTACTGATTATAGGCCGATTATTCATATTCGGAGCGGTAGACCCCCAAAACCGATTATTCGGCCGATTAGGCCGATTTTCTAAACAATGCTCTTGATATGGTAACCCATCATAGGAATCATGTAAAGCAAGAAAGATATAATGTCTTCAAAGCATTGTTTGAGTGCAAACTGACAGAGGGAGATCCAATATAGCCCTATGTTCTTAATATGATTGGGCATGTGGAGTGATTGGGATTTATTTTAGGTCAAGAGTTGACCACAAATATGATTCTACAATAATTATTTGAATCATATATAGCCATCTTATCGAGTGCTATCACTTGAGTAACATGGTTAAACCACTATCAGAACTACTTGGCTTGTTGAAGCCAAAGCAAGATTGAAGAAGGACAAATTTGTGATGGTGATGAGTAGAAGTGAGTCCAAGGGCAAAGGCAAAGCCAAGAAGAGTTCTGAGGCTGAGTTAAAATCCAATTTTTAAGCACTCAAGATAAGGAGAATGGTTAGTGAAAAAGGAATCTATCCTTTTCACTTAAAGGAAAAAAGGAAGGAGAAAGAGTTAGAGGTCTCTACTTCATGGCCCAATAAGAAGTAAGCTAGAACTATATGGAGAAAAGGTTGCAGCCACTACAATTAGAATCTATCATTCATGGGCATGTAATATAATTATTGAATTGCTATTATGTACTTGCCATTGATGAACACATCATATATCTTGTATGGACAAGAATATATTGATGTATCATTTTATAAGATGAGATCTTGTATAACAATGCCCTATATCTCATAATCTCTACTTTATAGTTGTAGAGACAAATGTGTATGACACATACTGAATGACTTGATGACTCAAACAATGAATACCTATATCATTGTCATCTAGAGCGCATAAATGAGAAATGCATTTCTAGAATCAAGATGATGGTTATCTAAGACTCTTTTGGTTATTGAACCAATAGAGACATGCAAGTCTCATTTATTGGGAAATATGACAAAATATCTTCACTAGATGTAGTAGGAGAGTGACTATTCTATTAGGGCTCATACACACTGATGTATATAGACCTTTTAGAATAAATACTTAAGGTAATTACAAGTACCTCATTATATTTAGTGATTCTATCAGTAGATATGGAAGTTTGTATTTAATCATTTACAAGTATGAATCTCTGGAAATGTTTAAGGAGATCATGAATGAGTATGTAACCAACTTGGTAAAAGTATTAAGACACTTCAATATGATCAATGTTGAAAATATTTTAAACCAAGAGTTTGAGGACCTTCTGGAGAGACTGTGATAGTGGATCACAATGGACTTTACCTAAAACATAATTATGTGTCTGAAAGAAGGAATCACACCTTGTAAAGTCATGGAGCAATTATCAATAAATATAGCTAATCTTACATTTCCTTAATGGCATATGCTTTACATTAAAACTATGTACTATCTAAAATGGTTTAAAAGACATTGTATGAGATACGACATATGAGGTGACCCAATGCGTCTTTTATAGTGATTAGGGATGAATGCTTATACAAGAAAATAGTTTCTTAAAGGACTTTGTCCACAAATCACATAAATGTTATTTTGTTAAAATACTACTCTTATCCCAATCCAATAAAAAAGTTGTTTGTTGATCTAGATGGCTTTATTCTTGAAGAGAAACTTCATTCCAAAGGAATCAATGGGAGTAAAAAGAAATCAAAATGTTTGAGACAAATAAGAAAACATTGAACCTACAGAGGTACACTAGGAACAAGGAGAATCACAAGTTGTTGTGGAATCTCAAGTTCCTTATGTAACACACAAGATTCGTAGTTCTAGTAGAACACCTTGAGCTTGAAATATTATGAAATTTGATGGCTCACAAGGTGGTGAGTTGGTCATATATGATGAGTCAACAACCTACCTTGAAACTATTGAGGAACCAAAGTCTGAGAAATGACTTGAGGCCATGAGATCAAAGATGGACTCCATGCAAACTAACATGGTATGACCTTGATGGATCCACCTAAAGGGGTAAAACCCATAAGGTGCAGTTGGGTCATCAAGAAGAAGACCAACACAGAAATGTAGATTGGTTGAAAAGAGTTCAAACAAGTTCAAGATGTTAAACATGATGAAATCCTTTCATCAGTTGCCATGGTTAAATCCATCAGGATCATTCTTGCTATTACAACTCAATATGACTATGATATTTGGAAAAATGGAAATTTAAACCACATTCCTTAATTGGAATATTGTATAGAATGTATATGTGACACAACATAATGATTTTATAAATCCATATAATGCAAATAAAGTCTATAAGCTACAAAAGTCAATCTTTAGATTGAAGCAAGCATCTCATATATGGAATATTCAATTTGACGAGATAGTCAAAGGGATTGACTTGAGTTAGAATGAAGATAGGAATCCGTGATTACAAATTATTTAGTGGGAGCACATTTATATTATGCATAAATATGGGGAATAACATCCTTATCCTACAAATGTTAAACCTGACAAATACCTTCTCTACAAAGAGTAAGGTGAAGCATCCTATGAGATAGGGATTGAGATCTATAGAGATAGATTTAAAAAGCTTATTGACCTAAGTAAGAACACACTTTGGCAAGATGCTGAAGGGGTTCAACATGCAAGACTCGATGAGGGAAGATTTGTCCATGTTCTGTGGAATCAGTCTCTCAACATCCCAACTTGTGAAGAGCGGGAGAGCATGAGTAAGATGCCATATGCATTCACAATTAGATCTATCATGTATGAAATTCATATACTCACCCTGTTATCTCATATGGACATGATGAAAGAATATGCAATTATCTCATATGTATTGGAAATCATGAGAGGATATTTATACCTATCTAGAAATCTCGTACGTATTAGACATGATGAGAGGGTATCTGTTAGATTATAATGAAGATCATTGGACTACCAAAAAGAGCATGCTTAAGTGCTTGAGAAGCACTAAAAGGATTGGATCCTAAATTATGGTAATATGGAAGAGTTGGGCATAAAAGGTTACACCGATGCAAGCTTATGAAATGATAAATAAAATTTATGATGACAAACTAAAATTATGTTATTTTAAACAAAAACTATAAGATGGAAAGGGTTCAGAGATAATGACAGTTGTTTAAATCTACAATAGAAGTCGAGTATCTCTGTGTTATGAGAACAACAGAGGACACTGTATGGATCAAGAAGTTCATATAGATGAAACAACAGAAGACACTGTATGGATCAAGAAGTTCATATAGATGAACTTGTGGGAGGTTCCAACCATTGATGACACAATAGAAATATTAATGACAACAATGGAGCTACTAGTTAGGCATGGAATCCCAGATAGTATACTACGTCACTTCCATCTCATGCAAAAAGTCACACAAAGAAGAGATGTGAGACTTACAAATACTGATGTGAAGCAAACGTTGGCAAAACCCCTATAAAAGTACTTGCACAATAAAATCATGATGTACATGTTAAGATCACTTAGAATAAAATTCATGGGTGATTGGCTCTAAGCTCAAGGGGGAGTCTGTTGGTATGTATTCCTAGAGAGTCAATCATATGATGATTGGAGTGTGGCACTAGATACTTGATTTGATAATAAGAAAGGTAGTTGCATCTATTATGTTTGTCTCAGCATGAGATGATGACACAAACATAGTAAATGTCTAAAGAATGATGTTACTCAATGACGTATGTTTTCAAGTATGTGAATTGAACATTGAGATCATACATATGTTAAGAGTTTATACATTCTTTTTATGTCCCTAATTGGATATTACTATGGAAGCATAGTAATACATAAGACTAGAGTGTGTGTTGACTGATGGCAAAATATCATTAGTCATTATATGTGATATCAAGTCAAGCACACATGTACATGTTAGAGAACAATGTATCAGACATATCCACCATGAGAGTGATACATGGATACCATGGAATGGTAGTCAGAATCAACTCTCATAGTGATAGTGAAACTGGTAATTGTGGTTCTTAGACCTAAAGTCACTACATTTATCACATGTCGTTCAAGTAATTTGACATCATCCACCATGAACCTGAATAAGGGTTGCCATAAAGGTGATGCTCAAGTGCATTGTGACACATGGGATTGAGTGTGAGTGATGTAGATGGGATTTGTCCCTCCTATAGGAGATTGATATCCAATGCCTCTTGATAAGCGAGACTGAGAAATGTACGAATGTACTCAAGTGATTCAATATGTGATATGTGAACTTACATGCATCTTAGATAGTCTTCTCTAGTTTAAGGAACATGGATTGAACATGGAGAGGATGACGATCCATGCCTCAATTTCAATTCGGATATCACAGACAACAAAACTACATGATCACAATAACACTGATCACAAATTGTAGGTTGAAGTTGTTCTCCAACTCTCCAAATTACTTGGGTAGCAATGATGTGCTTCTAGAAACCGCTCATCACTTGTGATGTCATAAATTAGTTATGGACATTCACTGCCAATGTAATTTTGGAACTATAGGGTCACAACAAAGGATACACTTGTATTAAAGGAGTATATTCATGAATGATGTTTAGATTGAGCACTAAAGGTATTTCGGTATTCAATTAAACAACTAAGGTTCAAAATTAACTGACTGGACTCTGAACTGACCAAATTAAGGGTTGAGCCGACTGGTTGGAGTGACAGATCAATTAGAATCATTGACTGATCAATGGCTGAATCAGGGTGTGAAACAACTGGTTCACACAGTGAATCAACCAATTCATAGGTCCCAACCGATCAATTCAGGGGATGAACTACCGATTCAATGGTCAATTTGATTGGATCAAGGATTGGTGCTGATGTCATGCTATGCATTAATCGTACATTGAATATCAATGTGATTCAAAATAGGAAACTGCAAGAACCGACCGGTTCACGGCATGAACTGACTGGTTCTTGCATGAACCAACTGGTTGGGTGTGCAAACTGACTGGTTCACGACATGAACTGACTGGTTCTTGCATGAACCAATTGGTTGGGTGTGCAAACCGATCGGTTCATTGCTCAAAGTTTCCAAAAAATTAGTGAATCCAACCCTCTCGACTCCCATATAGATTGGGAACCCTGACCCTAGCCTCTCCTATAAATAGAGGGGTACTGGGGGCTTCTCAGGACACAATAGTTGCTCTGACAATTTTTGTCCTCTTTGATTATAGTAACCAATAGAGATCCCAAACAAAAGGGAAGGATATCAAGGGAGAGATAATTGTGGGAGAGCGTATCAACTCTAGCAGGTTGATGTTCAAAACAAACAACTCCTTCCTGTTGACTTTGGTAGCAATGTGGAGTTCTCGATGGTCCACATGGTCTTCTTTAGAAGCGGAAGGCTTCTTCCGCTAGGAGAACTCCGTCAACCGCCATTCGTGGTGCTCAAACCAGGAGGTTGTTGCTGATGACTGTTGGAGTGATGCTAAAGAAGGAGCATGATGCTACCTGAAGAAGCTCACTGTTGCTTGGAGAAGAAGCATGATACTACATCAAGAGTTATCATTGGACTTGCTCCAGGATCAGTTATAACTCTTTTTACCTTTCCTTCCTAGATACATTGTTGTTGACACGATCTTGCTGATAAGGGAATCAAACTTTAAATTTTTATTTCTGCTGCCTTATTTGTCGCCCTGATTTCCCTACACTAAGGAGTCAAACAAATACTATGGAATATAATGTGGGGGTGGAGGCTTTAGAATCCTAGGAGGCTTCTTAGCTGTTGTAGGCTTCATGTATATATTTTTATATTAACTTTTGATTATCTATATAAGTTTCAATATACATTTGTCATACCTGAAGAAATATAACAAGTCATTTGGGCCACTAAATAAAGTTGCCTTCTACCTCTCTGACTGTGGTGGCATCTAGGGGATCATATGGGAGAGGTGTGTTGCTCATTCCTGGAAAGACACATATGACTCTCACACAAATGTGATCAGTGGGAAGGGGAATACCATGAACCATATTATTCCCACCCCTTGAGAGATGCCAAATAATTTATTACTAGAATCTAGGTTTTACGTATAAAGGTTCCACTTATTTGAACTGAAGAGAAATAATGTTGCTTGATTGTGTGAACTAGGTCTAGGCCTTGCATTTGGTATTCCCTTTGTTGATGTCCCATTGAGTTATCTGTGATAGAAGCCTCAACATGTTCCATGATGTTATGTGATGACACATCGATGACTAGATGACATATTTTGGGCACCTACAATTTATGAAACACAAAATTTAATTTGACAAACATAAATATTGACTTGGGAGTTTATTTATCACTATATATATATATATATATATATATATATAGACTTGAATTGAATCTTACCTCGGCCGTGTCATGCATGTCCAAAGGACTACTCCCAATGCACTCTGTGGGCAAGTGATGTACACCATCTGTGACTGCTCTAGAAGCTTGCACCACCTGAGAAGCCCTATATTTCTCCAAGGTTGCATCTATCAATCTCTACATGTAGTCATGGTTCACTTCTCATTTCTTGGCATTTTTGCACTTTGCTTGGATGCGCTAAAAAGATTTTATCCCATACCCAACTCCAACAACCCTAACACGTCCAAGATGCTCTTATGTCCCTAAGCAACCGTCAAATTCATCGTGTGTGCCCTAAGGGGTGAACTTGCCCTCCTTTATTTGGCAGCCAACTCTAACTAATTATCATCAATATCGAATAATCAATAAAACTTAACAATCCAGTGAAAAAAGAACATGGACATTATTGTGAAACCATGAAATTTACCAATTTTGAAGCCACCTCTTGTGTTGCTTGGACAGGGATTTCCCTGACTTTGTTTTTCCTCACAAATATCCACTCAATATAGAGACACAACCATCCAAAAGTATTAGAAGTCTCGACGGTAGAAGGAATAGAAGTAGAAGGCACTTTCTCTTGCCCTTACTCTTACTCTGGTTGTTGCTCTCACTATTTATATCTCATCAGGCGACCTTTAAAATAACCTCTTGAACCCAACCGGTGGTTGTGCACATTCTGTCATGCCTATCTTTTTAAGCGTCATGAAGGGCATGATTAATTCAATAAATAAATATTGTTAAGTAACCATAATAAATAATAAAAATGTAATTAATTCAGTACCTTGAACACAATAGTTTTTCTCTACTCAACAAACTCCTTCCAATCATTTTTATAAATATAGTTCCATTTAAGACAGGGTTCCTGATCCTTATTGTCTCCAAAGATGTAGTCTCTCGTGAGAATTGTCTACCAATCTCTATGTCTTCTCCTAATAATATGCATAACATACTTGTGATGTAGCTTTTCATCCAGTTCTACTGACCCTAAAAAGGTTCAACATTCAATACTATTTGTAAATGTTAAAAGAAAGAATAGGAAAAGACTATAAAAATGTAACTACATTATCTCACCTTAACTCCCTCCAGATAAGGCCTTTTTTGGCCGTAATCACTTGTCTCCAATCCTCAACAAGGAGAGGCACTTTGTGTAGGGAAATACAATATCAGGTAGGTAGCAGAAAAAAAAATTTACTGACATATTTCTCATTAACCAGCAGATCACGTCAATAACTATGCAATGGAAAGGATGATTTCACGAAGATATACCTGGCCCTGGAGCAAGTCTAGTGACAATCCTTGTCAATGTAGATGCACACTTTGTCTTGGACGGTGTCTGTGCAGCTCCTAGTCGCACTCGGACTCGTCCGACTGCTCCTCCATGAACATCAGACTCGGACAACTACTACGCGGCTCCTCAAATCTCATCATGGGCTATGAGTTGACGTTGCCCTCCTAACAACAACCAACATAGTCCTGCCTCTAGAGTAGTCCACACGTACCAACTAGAACTTCTGTCATCCTGTAGGAACATACAAGAAGAAGTTGTCCTTCCCATTAGTGTACTAGTCACCAACGTGCTCTCCCACAACAATGATCCTCACTTGTTTCTCTCTCACTTGTGGTTACTACTACCAGAGAGGACATCACTTGTCAAAGCAACTGATTCTCAATTGTCTCTATAGTAGTTATGCATTGGGAAGCCCCCAGTACCCCTCTATATATAGGAGGGGTTAAGGTCATGGTTCCCAGTCCCCAACAAATGCAGGACTAAAGCGGGAGTGGTAAGGACAAGTAGATCTTGAATTTTTACAACTTTTCTGGAATTTTCACAACCTGTGTGTGAAGAAACGGTCATCTTTCCTAGTGAGATGGTCGTTTCGCTAAGCGAAATGGCCATTTCACACCTTCCACTTCTGCACATATGTTGGCAATTCAATTCCAAATAGTACTCAACTTGACGTACCCCTAAAACAGGCATTTGGTGCAACTGAGTCAGGCGTCTCATACCAAACCAAATGGCCGTTTGGTGCAGATGAGATGTGAGTCTCACACCAAGCCAGGCGACCATTTTTCACAAGCGATACGGGTGTCTCGCAGCCCAGGTCAGGAAAAATTCCAACCAATGTATAATACAATTAGCATGACACTCCAAACAACAATCTCAACACTTGAACTGATCATTTGGCAGTCTAGTCAGCTGATCCGTTGTATGAATTGAAATACCTAAACACTTTAGTAATCAATTCAATTATCATTTAAGATCAAACCCCTCTTCTAGATGAGTTCCTATGTGTGTGACCCTATAGGTCCCATATCACGTTGGCAATGAATGTCCATAACCATCTTATGTCATCACAAGCAAAGAGTGGTGCTCAATCAAACATCATTGCTACATAAGTGAATGGAAAGTTGGGGAGCAACTTCAACCTACAATCTGTGTATGGTGTTACATTGTTAGTATAGTTCCTTTGTCACTAATATCCAGATTGAACTAGAGGCATGGAGTAGTCATCCTCATTATTATTCAACCTTGTTCCTTGAACCAGAGCAGACTGCATGTGATATATGTAAGCTCAATATCATATATTGACTCACATGCATATGGCCATACTTTTCTCAGTCTAGCTAATCAAGAGGTCTTAGATATCATACTCCTGTCGGAGGGACAAATTCCATATCTATCACTCACATTCAATCCTCATGTGTCAAAGTCACCCAATCATCACCATCATAACAACCCATGTTTCAGGACTGTGCTTTATGATGTCAAAGTGCACCCAATGACATGTGATGCGTGCAGTGATTTCAAGTCTAAGAACTACAACCACCACCATCACTGTGAGATCTGACTATGACTTCATGATGATGGCTTCCATGTGTTAGTCTCACAGTGGGTCTATCCGATACACTGTTCCCTAACATGTATCTGTGTGCTTGGTTTGATATTGCCATATCATGACTAATGAGATTTAGTCATCAACCAACTCACACTCTGATTTTATGTGTTATTGTTGTCTATATATGTTCCAAAATAACAACCAATCAGGGACATAATGAGAATGAATATACTCTTAACATCCATATGATCTCATTATTCTAAGTCACATACTTGAAGACATACGCCATTGAGTAATATCATTCTCTAGACATTTATTATGTAATTCATTATCTCATAACTGAATATACAAAATAAATTGGAAGCTTTCCTTTATTATTACCAAATCAGGTATCTAATGTCATATCCCAATCATCATATGATTGGCTCTCTGGGCATACATACCAACAGACTCCCACTTGCACTTAGAGCCAATCCCCCATAGATCTTATCCCAAGTGACCTAACATGACCTTCATGCTTATGTTGCACAAATTCTTTTATAGAGGATTTAGCAACATTTGCCTTAAGTTGGGTTTTTGAAATTTTCACATCTCTTCATTGTACGACTACTCGTATGAGATGGAAGTTCTGTAGTATGCTATATGAGATTCCCAGCCTAACTAGTAGCTCCATTGTTGTCATCAATATTTGTACTGTGTCGTTAATGGTTTGGAACCTCACAAAAGTTCACCCATATGAACTTCTTGATCAATACAATATCCTCTTTTATTCTTATAACACAGAGATATTCAACTTCAATTGTAGATTCAAACAACTGCCATTAACTCAGAACCCTTTCTAGCTTGCAGTTCTCATTTTTGTCATCAAACATAAATTTCGATTACGATCATTTTGTCAATTTGGAAGCTTGCATGGGTGTAACCCTTTACATCCAACTCTTCCTTATTACCATAACCAAGTAACCGATCCTTTAAGTGTTTTACAAGCACATAAGGCCACTACAGCAAAAATGCCCATTAGTGGCCTTTTAGAAATGCCACTGAAAAAAAATTAACGCCACTAAACATGTTTAGTAGCATTTGTTGACACTTAAACAAATGCCTCTAGTACCAATGCCACTAGAAAGATAGTGGTGTAAGTTGTAAATGCCACTAAACGTTTGGCTTTAGTGGCTTCCAATAAATGCCAAATAAAGGCCACTAAAACATCATTTGACATTTATAAAAAAGCCACTATCCATCAATTGGCTTTTATATAAAGGCCATTATTTTGTATAATTTTGTTGTATGAAACGATTCTGATTGAGTGTAATGGCGTATAATAAAAGCCACTAATGACATACTAGTTATGTATTACTACATTTTCATGGTTTTTAGTCATTAAAATTTCAGTTCATTATCAGGTTTTCTAATTGAATGCCAATTGCAGCCGAACTCATATTTCCAAAAGTATGAATATTTTTTATTTATAATGAACTGACAATTACATGGGGAGGACATTCTACCTTGCCCCTTAGATTGAATACAACACCAATGATATACTTTCATATATATAACATTTTCCTATTCAATATAATAACTTCTACATCATTGGATCTGTCTCTTCCCTGATATGATAAGCATGCCGACTTCAGAGCTCCTTCAGGAAATAGCTTCAACAACCCATTCAGCAAGCACCTTCTCAGATGACACTTCTTGACTTGATTCTCAGCCACAACTGTTGAGAATCTTGGATTTTTGGCATTCAAAGATGAAGACAGCTGAATCATTTTCTACAACTCATCTGGCCTCAACAACAAACAATCTTTGAAATTCAATGCAACTCGATCTTCACAAAGATGTACATGTATACATGTCCCTTTCCAACATCAAGATAGAACTGTAACACAAAGGGGTAAAGATCAACCTCCAATTCCAATAAGAATATAAACAATTAGTACTCGAGGCCTCAAATAGGAAGATGAACTTACCCAGGAAACTCATACAGCAAAAAAGAAGATTCAAACTATATGGAATAATAATATTTCTTAACATAGTAACTGTCATTGTAGATTATGGATCCAGGATTCTAGTAAAAACAGAATGAGAGGTAAAAGTCCAGAGTGGATTTCTTATAACCCTCTCAGGCTAGACCTAAGTCCACTACAAATTTCCCAAGTTGAGAAGACATTCAACTCTAACATATCCATAACAACCAGTGATAGAAGCAAAACTTCTTAATTCTAATAGCATTGCCTCCAGACAAAATGTGGGTAGCCATCCATCACCTCATTTGTGTGCTTGTCATCCACATCATCAGCCTACTAAGTACCTGCACCAGGTTTACATCAGCAGTGCAATAGAAAAAAAATCGGAGGTGCCTTCTTCTCAGTAGCCTATCATTAGAAAAAATTTAGATGCAACCTGAAATAGATATTTCACTTGTATTCATGGTATTGTCGATAGATCAACTACTTCTACTAAGTTGGTTTATTGTCCAACTTTTTTAGTGTGTCTATATTGAAGAGAGAGAGAAATTTTGGGAAGCGAATCACCTCATGATCTTTGACCACTCCACAACCAGCTTGAAATAAAGATGTCTCATTTAGAATTTTTCATTATCATGGTGGCAAACACACTGGCACAATAGTAGCTGATTAGTGCAAACAACAAGTTGGTCACGAAGCCCCTTATTGAATTTAGTAGTTCTTGCATTCAGCATGATTAAGAATGTGTTTAGAAACTTGGACAATCAAGTACCTCTGTTTTCATCTTGTAAAGATTGTAACAAGATTCCACCATGAGTGTTGGATGGATATATTGAAATCTAGCCTAGATGCCATGGCTTTCTGCTTGAAACGAAGAAGACATACTACATTGGGAGCTCTGGACAAATGGGAATATACACTCCTTTCACTGTTATCAAATTACAGTTCCCCATTGTTGCTATCTATTATATGATCAATAGATGGAATGGAATAACTAGGCCTTCTGATGTGTCCATAGATGTGATATGATGGATCCATGCAGGAAAACAATGTCATCACACACCTACAAGATAATTGTATAAAATTAGCATATTGTTATTTTCCACAAGAAAAAAAAGCAGACATGCAAGAAAGTCTTTTGTGTAACATAATCATTTACAATGCAACAAAAAGTAGAATTAAGAAGAGTTTATAATACTTTTATACACAACATAAATGATAGTAAGCATAGTCACATATACGGATCCATTCGACCACTTTGAAAATGTCGTATTTTGGGGACAAATTGGAAAATGTGACCAAAATGGATTGAATATGATCAAAAAGTAATATCTTGTCAGAGAAAAAAGTGAAAAAGATATAAATGGTGCTAATATTGAACGACAATAATGAAATATGGTTCTTTAAAAACAAAGTAGAAATATGTAAGCATATTCCAATACTTCAATTGTTCACTAGAATAATATATTCATGCCGCTAGTGATCCCCCCAAAACATGATTTTGAAGCACGATAGGAATACTAGTTGAAGTTCAACAACATTGGTGATCCAACTCAAACCAAAGAATCATACTTCAACCAAGTAGGATGATCTGATTTTGTATTAGCTTAGCCTATAGATCACACAGATAAGAATAGAAGAGGAAAAGATTTCTATTTGTGTAGGTTCTTCTAAGGATACAACTTGGTTCTACATTCAATGTTTGGGTTCAATGAATTTAGGATGAAATTGAACTAAACACAAATTGCAATTTTAGTTTATAGAAAGTGTTTTTTTACAACTAAATTGAATACTATATGATCTATTGCGCTATTCAACTGCTAGTCAGATGTAGATCATGAATAAGATTAAACCCCAACTATACTGGAACAACATGGATTTATTGATTGTTGAGTTCTCCTTATGAACTCTTCACAAATTCATTTCTTTGTTTCTTTCAATAACATTACTTCAAGCTTCTGCACTTGCCAATCAACATTGCACATACCATTGATTAGATTTATATAATTTCTACCAGTTGTGCACATTGCCCTCATGCACCATTCATCATGTACCAAGCACCTTAAAGGGACTAGGTATTTATCTATAAATATGATTTAGGTAGGATAATGGTGTATGTGTACATTTATCCACCTAATAGCACTGCATAACATGTAAGGTAATACTCTTATAGATTATTACAATAGTCACTCAATATTTCTCAATTGATTATAGTAGTCACTACAAAGTGCAATATAAGATGGTGGCGAGAGAAGCTTGAGTTTGAAGTTTTCATTGGATGACCATATAGGCACATGTGTCAAACTTTAGAATTATCTATTGATTTCTACAATCAAGAGCTACAATATCAGTAAGCATATCTAGAATTTCTTAAACGGACTCTAGATATAATATGACAAGTGAAGCATTGAATGTTATTAGGATATAGCCACGAGATTATAATATCATACTAAGACTATGATATGCAACTTTTGGGAGTCTACAAAAGATCTATAAACTGAGATAAATCTTAAGCAATTAACCAATTCTAGATTCAAACTAACATGCGTACATTAGGTAGTCAAGTTGGACCAAGAAGAATAGGAGCAATAGGATTCTAAAGCCATTTCAAGTAATAGAATTTCAATATGTACACACCTTCGGAATAGGGGCATGGGAGGCAACAAAGCATTAGCAGCTCCTACTGAATGAGCTCGAGGTGCAACAGTAATGTCCCCTCTAAATTTCTCAGCAATCTAAAATATCAAACACAAAGAATCAGACAATAAAGAATCATGAGAGTTATTTGACCTTGTTGAACCAATAGGGAATAGTTAGCTGAAAACATGAAAACTTACCCATGTTAACTCTTCAAATGCTTCAACCTCTGTTGGTGTAATGATCCCTTCGTTGTTGAATCAAGAGGATCAACAACAAGGTAAATACCAAGCTCGAATATCTTACAAGAAGAGAGCACAATGGTCAAATAAAAATATAATTAATGTACATTTAAAGTTACACACAAACCTGACGTGACAACAAAGTTGTGGCAGCATCCAAGTGAGCAAATGTTGTGGCAGGAGCAGGATCTGTCATATCACCATGAAGCACATATTTAGCTTGAATCACATAAAATACAAATTTATGATCAAATTGAACATTTATGTCAAAATCTAATATTTTTATTCTGGTTGGTTCTTAGGAGATTGATATCAGTTGGATCTGCAATAAAAACTCTCAAGAAGCAAGAGTTTTTTCACCACAATAACAAGTGATTTGGATATCTAAGACATATTAAACTCAAATCTGAGACTAATCACATACTATTAACATATTAATAGAATGATGTAACCTACTATTTTCAAATCAATGCCTGCACACATGTATATTAGTTTTTAGGATATCAATATGGTTTTCAGGAACTAAAATCATGATTTCTAGTTATCAGGAATATACTTTCTCATGAAATAAAATTTATGATACAAAGTTTGACTGCTTTCCGTGCTATGGAGGATGACATTCCAATTGTCTTTGTTTAGAAGGATTCCTATTCATACAATGAGACATACATATGTTGGCACATGTGAGAGAGAAAATGGAGATTTTTTATGAAGCTGGTGCAAGGAAATATTCAATATGCACATGTGAGAGACAAAATCGAGATAGATAATGGAGGTGGCACTAAGGAATATGCAATATATATCTAGAACAGAGAAGATCGATAGGCACATAGATACAAGAGAAGTTTATGCAATTGACCCTTGTACAAAAGCTGCAACACACCATTAAACCTCATGGATAATATGATAGCCCATTTTGTATATCATAACAACAAATAGCTAGGATATACCTAATCATGAAGAAGTCAAACTATGGCTCTTAATGCATCCACATCAACAATGCTTCTACTAATTTATTTTCCAGAGATCTTCTGGGAGATATTCCTGTTATATCCAGCTGAGAACCTGTAACATCACCCCTCCTAGATGATTCACCATGTTTGCTCCTTGAATACATCAAATAGGGTATCATGGTGATAACAGTGAGAAAACCTTTCTCACAACATATTAGCCTATGAAACAAGTGTAGGAGTTTGGATAGAAATACAAACCTCACTTGTAACACATACAATACCTCATCCATAGAGAAGAACCTGCTTAATATGTTTGAATATGACTTAAATATAAAGATAGCTTTAGGGAAGCCTACTAACCTCCTCAAGCAATTTAGGAGATGTAGCTATTATGGAAATAGTATCTACCTCAACATGATGGGCCAAACCGATCATGGGAAATAGATACACAAGCTCTATTGCAAGTCTTATTCACCAAGTGTGATAACCAAAATCAATAGTCAGTGTAGAGGAAGAATCCTTGCCATGGATAAGGAGATTGATGTCTTGAATTCACTATTCTTCAATATTCTATTCTAGTATGTCAAAAGGGAAGGTAATAAATTTGGCCATGATCTAGATGTTGCTGCTAATTTGAAAAATGTAACCCAATATCTCAATGTTGATCCAGCTATTGTATTTCAGTCAACTATATGTGACCCGATATTTACTGCTATTTTATGAAAATCATTTATTCGTGGCTTTTGATTTGACAATGTACATTTGTCAAAAGCATACTGAAATCCAGAATATTTTGTCTGTGATAATATAATTATATTAATATCAATGACAAAGGCTCTTCATTATCAAAAACCTAGCATATGGTCCCGAGATTTAGAGAGACCCTGGAATTACTAAATTAGAACTAGATGACTATAATATGTTTCTTTTTTCAAAGAAAATAATAGAAATAAAAAACGTTAGTCTCATGCATCAATTCAGCTATACAATATACAAATGCATACTCCAGACATCTTAGAAACTTTATTGTCAGGAGATGTTAGACATATAATATTTCAATATACAGTCAATGATGAATCACTTTATCAAGATTGTAGGTGTCCTCATGTCAAACTTGATATATGGTATTTAATGACAGATAAGGACATAGCGTAGGTGGATGGACTGTAAAAAATGAAAGTAACTATGCACAGTAGTTAGTACATGCAACTAGCCAACAATAGATAAGTCAATATGAGAACAGCTAAGAAAAAAGATAGAACAACATAAAGATAGAATTAGAGAATTGATTTTCTTGACATAGATATCATGTAACAATATCAAAATAATTGAGGTCTAAAAATACTAAATGAGTCAAACTGAAAGATTAAGGTATGTGCATAATCATCTACCATGGTCATGAATGAGTCATTTACCAATGCCGCCTGATTAAGGATCACAAGTATGCATGGATATGTTGTGTAGAATAGGAAGCAAAAAAGACATTCACATTCATTAGTCTGAATGTATTGAAGCAGACTCCATGTACCTGTCCCTCAAAGTATGCCTCTTGTAACTCTATTTAAAAAATACCACAAATGCATAGATGATCCATCACAAATGCAAGCATTGCTCAGATGTAAATCTCACAAACAAGATGCTCAAACATTGCTCATATCTAAAAACCACAAACCATTCATAGTGAATGTATTGTCCATAATACTAAGATTCTCCATAACAAAATCAAAAGCAGGTCAAAACATAATAGGATTGTCATTTGTCAACATTGTCTATGATAATGGACATGAAACAACATTATTTGGATCATCATGTACTAATAAAAAATTGGATTAAAGAAAAACAACTATATATGCCATCTCTCTAGATAGTATCCAAGAATGTAGTTATGTTTAAACTTCATGTCCTGTAGCAAATGGAAACGACTTTCGATACTACTTTTGTTTTCAATTATGTAATATTATAAGCAATACTTTATGCTCACCTTGGCAATATATGTGTTTTCGGCCATGCTATGATGTTGCCAACAACATCATGAATAGATTGATATTGATCATAAGGTCTCACTAGAGGATCATTGTCCAAAAAATCAACCTCTACAAAAACACCAACAAATGATGAGCCTAAAATTGCACCTCCCATCCTTTTCATGGGATCAACCTCAGATACTTGACAGAATGCAATTCTAACATCTGGATCTATGAAACTCAGAAGATACACATCCTAAAACAAAATACAGTTTACATAACAAATTTATATAAACCAAAAATTAAGTGCAATTTACACAAATACAAACATAGTTGTCCCTTCTTAAATGATGAATGTCTTATATGGAGTGGAGTTTGCATTGATAAGTTTGTCTGCACAATTATTTTATTTTTGTCATTAGTCCATAAAGTTCAACATGGAAAATAATTGATACCACACATCTTGTATAAAATGTATTCATACTTGGCCAATGCCAACATGTTGTGCTTTACTATTTCCTTCTCTAGTTAAGGCAAGTAACTCCTCTAATTTTTGGTTGAATTCATCCTTTTGTTCTTAAAGTTTTGCATCAAATTCCAACTGGTGTTCTTCAAGCTTATCCTGAAAATGCTTCCTTTGCATTTCTTCAGCTTCTTGGGATTTACGGTTCTTGTCCTAGATATCAGAAAGCGATGGTCCAAGTCCATAACCACAAACATATCCTAGTCTCTCTTCTCCCATAACATGCCTATAAATTTCATCTGAAGTAACATCAGGTTGTTTTCTTCGCAGCTCTTCTCCTACCTCAGAAAATTTTTCCTACATACAACAAATCATAGGAGATGAATTTTACACCAAATATATACCTCTTTGCAATTAGTATATGTAACATAATACTATAGCATAGGGTGTGTTGTACCAAAATTTTGGCGGATTCAACATCAACTATGCTCCCATCTTTTTTACGATGAGTTTTCTCAAAAAACATTATGGGATCCACTTCTCTGCCTGTTTCCTTCTCCATCTTTATCATTCAAACAAGGTTATTCTAAATATCAAATAAATGAATGTCATAAAATTGTCTAAATGGATCACAAAAATTACTAACTTACATCATATTTCATCCATGCAAATGACTTGGTTCCTGTTGTGTGGCTAACCTTTTGAAATTTTCTACTTGTCTTGTTAGTTATAGACTTCCTCTATGAAAAACATTGTAGTATTGTGCATAGTAATTATCTACGAGGTACTTTAAGTATCAATGAATAGAAAAAAAATATTACCTTTCCTTTATTACTCCTCCAATAATCCATAAGAAATTTCCAATGAGACTTGTCCACACGGGGAACAACTTGTTCAAGTTGTTGTTCAAATGAACTATCTTCTAGGAAGTATAGTCTCCTTAACTCCCACTTGTGGTCCTTCCATTTATTTCCTAGTCTCTTCATTGTCCACTCCTTTAGATCAAAATCCATTGTGAATTTACTCTACCGACATAAAGGATATCAATTAGAAACTTCATTTAACCATTTAAAAATAAAATTTAATAATATACCATCACAAAATTCTGTATAGAATCTTTCTTATTTGCTGGAAATTGTCTCCAGTCCTCGTAGTTTAGTGGACAAAGATTGGGATCTCTTAGAATGGTTGTCAGAAAACTTGCTAAGTGACATTGGTTTTCACCTACTGGTTGTCCAAATTGATTTTTCTCAATGGGAATTGGATCGTCGGGTTTTCTTTTCCAGACTTTCAAACATTGTGTTTGGCCACATACTCAATGTTTTTGACCTAAGCATTCATTCATAAAGGATAAAATATATATGGAAAATTATATATCATTAAATGCATCACTATAAATGCAATGATATGAATAAAATAATTACCTAGCCCATCAGAAGGTGGTGTTGCTACATTCAATGACTCAACATGGTGATCAGAGATGTCATTTTGGTCCATGTTATTAGGAAATGCATTGCTATTTTGGTTACTAGTAGCTCTATTCTCTACACTTCTTGAATAAATAGACACGGAAGCTTTGACATTAGGCACATGTGATAGTTGTGAATTTCTTGATCTTGTAACTTTATCACCACTTTCTTTGTTGTGCTGATTTTGGAACCTTATTTCCATCTCCTTTTCAATTGTGCATGTTTGAGAGGTTTTCGAACCACCAACCATATTAGAGTCTTGGGGAGACGTGGCTAATTGGGTATTTTTTGCATAGCTAGCAGTAGTTTTATTGAATTTCTTTGCTCTATCATTTTGAATTTTAGCTGGAAGGGAAGCTAAATTTTTTTTGGAGGGATTTAAGGATGACAGGTTCAAAGATTGCCAACAACCATGTCGAGTAATGCTAGGTAAATGAGTCACTGTACAAGAGTCATTGTTGTTGTTTTTATCATTCATTGTGGCTGTCTTGTTATGGCAGCTGTCACTGTACTGTTCTTTCATCTTGAGTATATCAAGTCACATATAAATGAAGACATTTAAAAATATATTAAATACCATAATAATAATTTTATAATTAATATTTAAAAACAAAAGACACAAATATTTAATCAAATATAATTATAAACAACAACAGAGACATGGATAAATTTGATTAAGAAGAATGTCAGACATGCAAAATGCATACACCTAGCTAGAGCACAATGTGAGACAGGAAATTAAAGAGATACATCGATCCAAAAAAGGCTTATATAAGTCAAATAATAACGACAAACTAAAAGAAACATTGGTTGCTATTTTGTAATCTTCTCATTAAAAACTTTCATCATCATCACTCTGAGATACACTTTCATCATCTTGCTGAATTTGGGATTGGTCTTTTTCAATTGTTGAACTATCAACAGTGATTCCTTCCATATCCAATCTAACTATGTCACAATCAGTATCTTCATCCTCTGATATCATTGATGGCCCATCTCTAGTTTCACCTTACACATAAGCTTCGACATTCTCAATACAAGATTGTTCTTCCATGTTGAACATATCTCATGGGGCAATCTTTACAGAAAAATGCCACCCTTTTGCAGTGACATCTTCTACATAAAATACTTGTCCAACTTGAGATGCCACTACAAACGGTTCTCCTGTAGTTTGAAGTCATCTCAAATTAACAAGAGTCAACCCATGTTCATCATGCTTGATTCCCCTCTTTGAGTAGATGTCCACCCAATCACACTTAAATAATGTCACCTTAAAGTGTTCGTAATAATTGAGTACAATAACATCCTTCAAAACACCATAGTAGGTAACATCTCTAGTAATTGGATTGCGGTCAGTGGTTTTAGAATAACAATCAGTCTTAGCTACCAGAATGACTCCACTATTTTGTGTTGTTCGATTTGCATCTTTTGCCTTGGTATGAAATATGTGACCATTGACAACATAGCCCTTGTACTTAGTGGCCAGTTGATGTGGACCTTGAGAAAGAAACTTGATTTTATCATCCACCATCTCTGTTCTTAGGAGTGTCTCAATCTAACTAAAGAAAAGTTTGTTAGACTTTATTCATGAAGCATAACAAATTTAATTAGCACAACTAAACTTACATGTTCCTTAAACCATCCATAAAATGAGTTATTATGTATTCTCTGAACCTCCTTTAAGGACTTCTGAGGATGTTTTTGCCTAATGATATCATATTGCTTCCTGAATACAAAATATGTGCAATATGTCATTGGAATATGTTATAGCATTTTATTAATAGAAGACAATTGTCACTAACTTACTTAATGTAGGGTTCAATTGCTTCACAATTGAATATTACATGCTTATGGCCTTATTGCAATGTATGTTCGTCCAAGACATATGTTAGCATTTTACCAATACCACGACCTACTATCGAGAAAATAGACCAATCATCACTGTCATGTGTTGGCTCGTTTCCCAAATTTGCTTCGTCAATATCGTTTCTATATGGCCGATTTAATTTTGTTTCAAATCCATCCAAGTAACTTGAACAAAAAGTTAGACACTCTTCGGCTATATATCCTTCTGCTATTGATCCTTCTAGATATCTTTTATTACGAACATATCCTTTTAGGGTCATCAGATACCTGATAACAAAGTTGAGGAAAATATTATGATAAATTACATTCTAATAGGTAAAGTCATCACGACGTATGAAAAGTTACCTTTCAATTGGATACATCCAATGATACTGAACATGGCCGGATATCTTAGCTTCAAAAGCGAGATGGACTGATAGATGCACCATTATGTCAAAAAAATGGAGGAAATATCTTCTCCATCTGACAAAGTGTCACAACTATTGCATTTTCCAATGCAACAAAATCATTTGGATCTATGAATTTAGTGCACAACCTTTGAAAATAGTGAGAAAGATTAATAATACATGACTTAGCATTCTTATTGGGCAAAGACACAGTGATAACTAATGGCAAAAGTTGTTGCATCAGCACGTGATAATCGTGACTTTTCATTGGTAGCATCTTCTGATCCTTCAGTCGTGCACATCTAGATATATTAGACGCATACCCGTCTGGAACTTTGACATATTTTAGGACGTTGCAAAATAATATTTTTTCATCTTTTCTAATTGTATAGCAAGTTGGAGGTAGGATGGTATATTTACCAACAGTTTTTGGATGAAGCGGAAATCTGATTCCCATATTCTCCAAATCCTTCCTTGCATTCAAGTTGTCCTTACTTTTATCCTTCAAACCTACCAATGTTCCAACAATACTCTCACATATATTCTTCTTAATGTGCATGACATCGAGATTGTGCCTTATAATGTTAGATTTCCAATATGGTAGCTAAAAAATATGTTTTTCCTATCCCAATTGTGTGTTGAATCTTTACCTCTTGGCCTTTTCTTACCAATTACAGTTCTTCCATCCTCTAATTGTGACAAGATTTGAGCACCAGAAGGAGGTTTAGGTGGACACCTAAATTCTTGCTCACCGTCAAATGCCTTTGCTTCTTTTCAGAATTTGTGGCTAGTTGGCAAAAACCTATGGTGTCCTCTGTAGCAAACTTTACGGCTATGTGGCAACCAATGTGAGGCAGTATCTTTATTACAATAAGGACATGCTTTGTAGCCTTTAGTACTCCAACTAGATAGAAGTGCATATCCTGGAAAATCACTAATAGTTCATAATAAAGAAGCACGCATCAGAAAGAATTCCTTGGTTCCAGCGTCATATGTATGTACACCAGTATCCCATAGTTCTTTCAACTCATCAATCAATGGACGCAAGTACACATCTATATTTTCTGGTGAAGTTGGTCCAGGAATGAGTGGGGACAACATAAAATATACTTGCTTCATGCATAATCAAGGAGGTAAATTATACGGAATAATCACAACAAGCCATGTACTGTAAGAAGTACTCATTGTCCTAAAAGGATTAAATCCATCAGTTGCAATTCCAATCGAATATTTCTAGTGTCTACAACAAATTTTGGATTCATCACATCAAATGTTTTCCATGCGGGTGAATCTACCGAGTGTCTTAACTTGTCATCTTTTTCATATTCTTCTTCATGCCACCTCATTAAGGAAGAGGTTTTTGATGACATGAACAATCGCATTAGGTGTGGTATAAGTGGAAAGTGTCTGAGCACTTTGATAGGTATTCTCTTGGGTTTTTTTTTGCAAGCTCGTCATCATCATCAGGGATTGTAATTGTTTTCCATCTTGATTCTCCACATGTATCACAGACGTCTTTATCACCAGAATCCTTCCAAAACAACATGCAACCATTTGGACAAACATGAATCTTCACATAATCTAAGCCCAACCCCGTAATCATCCTTTTTATCTCATAAAATGAATTAGGTAACTATTCTCCTTCTGGTAGCACCTTCTTAAAGAACGTAAGAAACATAGATGATGCTTTCTTACTCAAGCCATTAAGACAAACCAGGTGATAGGATTCTAGGATGTAAGCAAGTTTACTATATTTCTTACACCCTGAATATAGTTTTGTCTTAGAATCCTTTAACAAGATATAAAATTTGTCAACATTGAAATGTTGATCACTAGATGGCTCCACTCCTTCCATATTTCTATCTTCACTGAAACTTGGAAAAGCATCATGCAACATATCTTGTAAATTTTCAACATTTAGGCAATCACTCTGATCAATTGGAGCATCCATTTGAACATCGACATCTTCACCATGAAAAACCCAAGAAATATAGCTTGATAAGAAGCCATGCCATAATAGATGACTTAATGTAGTAATTCTGGTGACCTAGTATACATTAGCACACTTTCTACAAGGGCATACAATCTTGTCTCCAATCGCTGAATGTTTAAAAGTGAAATCTAAAATTTTTGATACTCCACATAAGTATTTACTACTCATTCGGTCATCCTTTGCTATCCAAGACTTATCCATTTTATAAAAATAATAAAACATATAACATATATGAGTAAGTATGTCATATCAAAAAAGACTATACAATATGAGAAAATACTAGTGTAATCATGCAAATGAAGTTCACGTGAGCCTATCCGACAAGGCGGGTGCCCAAACAATTATTGAAATACTTATAATAAGGATAAAAGATCATAGTTATAATAAGGATAAAAGAACATTTATAATGAAATTTATCACTAATTTGTAACATAATAGGATATACATATTTCTATTTTGTTGTTGGGTTTTGAATGTGTCATTAGATAGGATGGTTTTGTGAATTTGGAACATTCATGGGAACACAATCTTCATTTATTGCTTGGTGACATCCCAAATAACTTCCGGTCTATAATTTCTTCTATTTCTATTGATGGAACATTTGCTACTACCATCATTATGGATAGCTGCTTGAATTTTACGAACTACAACATAGATTCATTTCTTTATCATCATACTTCTTTTACCAGAAATCATATGTAAACAGTTATAAGCATTCATGTAGCAACTTTCAGTTCCATTCATTAATCTCTTTTTACATCCACACACAGGGGTGTACCCCTAAACAATAACTAAACAAAGGGGTTGGTGTACCCCTAAACATGCACATAATTAAAATAACTATTAATATAGACAAGTCTAGATAGATAGACAACTAAATACTACACCAACATGGTCCCGCATCAGTAACTGAGAGGCCTTTTCATTGTGGCGATCTTCTCCTAAAGTTCAAAAAATAAAGTAGCTATGAGGATTGATTACTTTAAGACAAAAAGTGTAAACACAAAACAAGACATGACAATTATATTTTTTAATTGGACCTACCGTGGTCTTTTTGATGATGATGATGTGTCGCGGAGATCCTCACTGTACTTAGACGAATCTGAACTGACAAGGATCTTATCATCATATTCGTCCGAGCTAGTTTGCTCCATCGTGCACTGATACTGCCATAGATGATTGGGGGTCTCATTGTTGATGTTGGTTATCCAAACATTGATGGTATTATGGCCAACTGGATAGAGAAAAAGCTTGTCTCTATGACCTACTAGCATCTTTGTAATCCAATCACGCCAACCAGATTTTGATACAAGATTTTCCGCCAAATCATACTCAACCTCGCTAACATGTGAAGAATTGACAAAATTTAGGGTCACTTCACCAGGCCTGTAGTGTCTTCCGTTTAGAAAATGCCAATGTTCGGGTATGGTTAGTTGGTTTAAGGAACGATCATCTAGGATGATGTTCAATTGTTCTTCATCAGGGAACATTAACATTGGCATAGAGGCCCAGTTCATAGTGACTGTTGTGGGTGGATAGAGACTGAAAAATATAAGTACTAACAATTGTAAGTATATATAACGATGTTATATATTTTTAGAAAAAGTAGTATAACATCAGTTAACCTTTTTTTGCTTGTCATAACCAACTTTATTGTGGTGGACATGATAGCTTGAAAAGAAATCTAAAAGAGGAGATCATGTCCTATATCTTTGCAATTGGTCCAATGTTCACTAATCCTTCATTGTTGTGTGATTAGCAGTTGGTAATGAAGATATATTTCCAACCACTCCTCTTATTTAGTCCCACTCAAATTGATGGGATTCCATATTGTTAGTTATCATAACCAAGTTTTCAACATCTAAACCCAAGAAGCTGCCATCAAAATCTACATTGATGGACAACCTGTTAGTAAGAGTTAGATCACTAAAAAAAGTGGCGATTGGATACCCATCACCAAACCCATGATATTGATGCAGAACTCTATTCACACAAATACATTGAAATGAAGATGGTCCTATATTGGAAGCATCTCCAACTGCATCCTATTCCAACTCAATATAAGTATGCTGCAATTTCAACACACACCAATGAATTCAAGATCAATTTTACAAGGTTTTCTCCATCACATGTACTCTAGTCAAACATGTACAACCAAATTAAATGATAAGCACAACATACAACTTTGCATTATATTTAGAGATACAGTGAAATTGAAGGAATGGTTTATCTTTTATTTGACAAATTGTGTCTTGAAATAAGATGCATAATCAAACTAATGATACTGATGCAGAATTCTATTCACACAAATACATTGAAATGAAGATGGTTCTACACTGATAACATCTCCATTTGCATCCTATTCCAACTCAAGATAAGTAAGATGAATTTCAAAACACTCCAAGGAATTTAGGAACAATTTTTTATGAGGTTTGCTAGTGTTAGAAGATGCCTGACAAGATCACATGTTGATTAAACTTCATCACATGTTTCTAGTAAAATTAAAGGAACTGTGTGGATTTTATTTGGCAAATTATGTTTTGAAATAAGACTCGTAATCAAACCAATGATACTGACGCGACACTCCGTTCACACAAATACATTGAAATGAAGATGGGTTCACACTGGAAGCATTTCCATCTGCATCCTATTCCAACTCAAGAAAAGTAAGGTGCAATTTAAACACACTTCAACAGATTTAGGCCAGCATTTTGAAAGGATCACAAGCAGATTAAACACCTTTACATATAATTAAGCAACAATTGCCAATTGCCACATCAGAGATCTAGTATGGTGTCAAGCACTATTGGTACTTGCGTGATAAAAGACCATTTATCAGGTAAGTTTAGATTTACAACTGGGGAAAGCATATAGTTAGGATCATTCAATGTAGATTTACAAGTGTGAAGTTTTTATGTGTTTTTTCCCTTCTATTTCTACTATTTGGCTGAGACAAAAGAACTACATATTCACATTGTGTTGGAACAACCAAGTGAGGATGTACCCCATCTATCAAACAATGATGATTGATGAAACATCTTTGTTATGTAAAAATTATATAATCTCTACATATATGAATGATAATTTTTTTAGCTCACTGTAGTTACCATCACACGAGCTTCTTCTGATGGTTTGTCATGGTGGTGACAAAGGACATGTACAAGGTATGGAGATGGAGGATTCATAGTTGTAGATATTGGAGGTAAAGATAGAGTGTCATGTGAGATTGAGATATATGTTGTTAATTTTTTCTAACTTTATGCAGTAGGCATGCATTTATATAAATGTTTTAGTGTTTATTGTTTCTCTATTGCTTGCAATTATACTTGATGATGGGGCTTCATTGATGGTGGGGTCATGATTGTTTTTTAGGCTCATGTTCACATTTGAGGCACAACAATGGTAAGGTGTGATAATATTTAGGAAGCCTCCAATGGCCATGTCCATGCAAAGATACCAGTTTTTCATTGTAGGGCCATGATGTGCATGAGGCGGCCATTTATAAATCTATTTGGTTACAAATGAATGCTTGAGTCTCGACCAAGTAGTCCATATTAATAGATTAGCAGTAAGATAGTTCTCTTTTATAAAGAGCATGTAGTTTTTCAATATAAGAACCTATTCAAAAGATTTTGATGATGTTCTAGCATTTATAATTGTAGGGGTGAGATGTAATTAACTTTAGAGGAATGGTTATTGTACTTAATTGATACCCACCATTCATGATGTCATTGGAAGTAAAACTTAGTGCAAGTCTGTAGCTTAGTATGTCAATTTAGTGTCTTTTGAATCTAACATGATGCTTTTATCTAGAATCAAATGTAGGCCATGATGTGCTTAACTCATATTGAAGGGTCATTCACGATCCTCATACTTAACAAATGCCAAGAGCACAATCAACATTGGAGTTTTTGCAAGCTACTCTCTCCTTTCTAAAGCACTAGATAGCTCTATCCTAGGACAAAAAAGTATTCTATTCTGACTACTTATTGGCCCTAAAAGTTTGGTTAATCAGGGAATTTCATCTATTTTCATGATACTATGTTTAACTATAACTATGCATCTACAATGCAATTTTGAGCTATTCCTTTAACCTTTTCTTTTCCTCTAATCTTACAATCTTCTTAATATGAGTTGAAACCAACATATAGGCATGAAGTGCATGTCAGAATGACAACTTTGTAAAATGTTACATCTTGTTGTAGATACTCTAGCCATTGATGCAAAAAAGGGTGTGTATGAGAACACAGGACTTCCTTGCATAAAAAGTGCAAAGGATATCGACAAGAATAATTACCTAGAGTTTTCGAACTTTCCCTTCCTTAATAAGTTTTTGGAAAAAGAAATTTTCAAAAGTTGTTAGACTAAAACTAAAGATAAACTCTACAACATTTGCATTGGTAACTGTTAAGAAAATTCATTTAAAACTCACCTTTGTATGCTTCACTCATGCATTACATAATTTATTACTAATGCTAGCCTCAAATCAATTCATCTAGTTCATCATTGATCTAGTTAATTTTAAGATCTCCCACCCTAGGATCCATCATTGTTCATCATAGTTCCCAAAAAAGTGAAAGAAAGCAACGTGAACAGACTTTGTATGTTCATGGATATTCAATGGATGTATTCATTTGTAAGATCTACAAAATACGAATAATATATTATTGTTAGGACCTACCAATAGCAAGTTTTTCTTTGTTTCTATATTTGAACGTGTAGTATATCACAAATCAAAGTAGTTCAACGGATTGTATGTTATAATTGGCATCTCTATATGGATAATGACTTGAGATGTACAAGGACAACTTTGAAGAAGTTTATTTCCTGCCAAAAGGTTCTTATTGAGAGAGTGAACAATACTTTAATAGATGTTGTTCTAAAGAGGGATGCTAACACCGACAATGAACATGGATGATCCAGATATACTTAAGAAGCCTAATTGACTAAAGCCTACATGGTGTTTCAGAATAGTTTTTTATATAACACACTAGTACTACAATCATTGAACAGACCAAGATCAACCCACATACCTTGCACGGATTGTGGTGGAGGACAAATCCGCTGCGCTCCTCTCCCCGCTGATGGCGCTCCTCTCCCAGCCGCTGCACTCCTACTTTCAGCTGGCGACAATGGGACAAACGGATGACTCTCTGTATGAAAATGGTGGGGGAAGAGGATCAGAGATACATATGGTTGGGACTCACTAGCAATGTCTCACTCCGGTGCCAGAAACTTGGCAATCCGTGGTCGTCTACTTGTCACTCCACAGCTGAAAACTGTGGCAACTTAGCACTCCTTCCGTCAGCAACTGGCACTCCGCGCGCCGCCACCAGTCCACCAACACCTGGGGCAACGATTGGCCAAGACTCTTTATCTCCTCCACGCGCATGTTGGTCTAGCTGGTGAGTGAGGAATTAGGGACATGGAGAGAGTGGAGAGATCAATGTCCCTCACAATACTCACGATCTATTCAAGATCTGTTGGAGCGTGAAGGGAAAGTGATGGAGCGCGCGGGAAGTAAATATTGCATTAGCAATTACTTTCTAATTTGGTATGGCAATTTAAGATTGCCACTAATTAACAATAAAAATGCCTTTAATGTTATGTTCTTTTTAGAAACTCTATATTAGGTGGTTTAGAGGCATTTTAATTAAAAATGCATGTATATTAGAAAGATAGTGGCTTTTTTTTATAAAAGCCACTTGAATAAATGCCACTAATGGGCAATTTTGTCGTCAATGGTTTGGAACCTCACAAAAGTTCACCCATATGAACTTCTTGATCCATACAATATCCTCTACTATTCTTATAACACAGAGATATTCAACTTCAATTGTAGATTCAAACAACTACCATTAACTCAAAATCCTTTCTAGCTTGCAGTTCTCATTTTTGTTGTCAAACATAAATTTAGATTACGATCATTTTGTCAATTTGGAAGCTTGCATGGGTGTAACCCTTTACATCCAACTCTTCCTTATTACCATAACCAAGTAACCGATCCTTTAAGTATTTTACAAGTACATAAGGATGTTCATTATGGTATTATCTGACATATACACTCTCGTCATGTCCAATATATGTGAGATGACTGGATATCCTCTCGTCATGTCCAATATATATGAGATTACTAGATATCTTCTCATCATGTCCAATACATACGAGATAGTGGGATAAGTACATATCATTGCTTTCAAGATAGATCCAATGGCATCTATCCATGTGTCCATGTTCTTCATAAAAACTAGGACACTAGGATCCTGAGAGACTAACTCCATGGAACATGGACAAGTTTTCTCTCATTGAGTCTTACATGTTGAACCCTTCAACATCTTACCAATATATGTGCTTTTACTTAGGTCAAGAAGCTTTCCATATCCATATCTATAGACCTCGATCCCTATCATATAGGATGCTTTGCCTAAACCCTTCATATAGAAGGTACTTTCCTTGCCGGGTTTTAACATTTGTAGGATAAGGACATTGTTCCCCATCATTATGTGGAATGTAAAATACACTCCCACTAAATCTTTTGTAATCACAAATTCCATCTTCATTGTGACTCAAGTCGAACCCTTTGACTGTCTTGTCAAATCAAAGATTCCTACTCTGGGATGCTTGCTTCAATCCTCAGATTGACCTTTAAATCTTATAGACTTTATTTTGATTAGTGGATATATAAATAATTAGGTTCTGTTACATACACATCCTCTTAATTATTCCAATTAAGGAATGTGGTTTTAACATCCATATGCCAAATCTCACAGTCATAATAAGCTGCAACAACAAGCATGATCCATATGGATTTAACCATGGTAACTGGTGAAAGGCTTCATCATGTTCAACAATTTGAACTAGTTTGAAACTCTTTGCAACCAATCTACCCTTCCATGTTGGTCTTCTTATAAAGACCCAAATGCACCCTATGGGTTTTACCTTTTAGGTGGATCCACCAAGGTCATACCTTGTTGGTTTACATGGAGTCCATCATAGAGCTCATGGCCTCAAGCCATTTTTTAGAATCTGGTTCCTCAATAGTTTCTAGGTAGGTAGTTGACTCATCTCTATGATCAACTTACCACCTTCTTGAGTTATAAGATATCATAATCTTTCAAACTCAAGGTGTTCTACTAAAACTATTAGTTTGGTGTTTACATAAGGAACTTGAGATTCCACAACATTTTGTGATTCTCCTTATTCATTGTTGTACCTCTTTAGGTTCAATGTTTTCTTATTTGTCTCAAACATTTCAAGTTCTACTTTTACTCCCACTGATTCCTTTGGAACTAAGTTCCCTTTAGGATTCCAGCCATCCTAGCAACAAATTCTTTGTTGTCGGGCTGGAATATAAGTAGTAATCAACAAGATAACATTCATGTGATTTGTGGATAAAGACTTTTTAAGAAACTATTTTCTTATAAAAACTTTCAATCCCAATCACTACAAAAGACTCATGGGGACACTTCCCATTCCATATCTCATATGGTGTCTTTTTGAACCATTTTAGATGGTACATTGTTTTAGTGTAAATCATGTGCCCAAGAGAAATTGTAAGATTAGCTAGATTTTATTGATAATCTCACCATGATTTAACATGGTGAGATACCTTCTTTCGTACACATCAATATGTTTCAGGTGGAGTTCATTATGATACACTATCATGATCTCCTAGAAGGTCCTCAAACTCTTGGTTTACGTATTTCAACATTGATCACATCAATGTATCTTAATACTTTTACCAATTTAGTTATGTACTTCATTTATGATCTCCTTGAATACTTCAAGAGATCCAAACTTGTATTTCATTAAATACAAATTTCAATATCTATTGATTGCATCAGTAAATATGATGAGGTACTTGTAACTACCTTTAGCATTCATTCTAAAGAGGTCTATGTACATCAATATGTACTAGTTCTAATGGAATAGTTGATCTCCCACTACATATAGTGAAGATACTTTTGTCATATTGTACAACAAATAAGACGTGCATGTCTCTATTGGTTCAATAACCAAAATAGTCTAGATAACCATCATATGGATTCTGGAAATGCATTTCTCATTTATGCGGTCTAGATGACAATGCTATAGATATTCATTGTTTGAGTTATCAAGTTATTCAATATATGTGTCATACACATTTGTCTTTACAACTATCAAGTATAGTTTATGAGACACAGGACATCGCCATAAAAGATCATAATGTTCTTGTCATACAAAACATATGATGTTTGGCAAGTACACAATAGCAATTCACTAATTCTATTATGTGACCATGAATGACAACCTTTAACCATAGTGGCAGCATGCCAACAACCCTTACTCCATAGTTCTAGCTTACTTCTTCTTAGGTCCTGAACTAGAGATCTCTATCTCTATATTCTACCTGAGATCCTATATGAAGAGGATAATTGGTTTCCAATGTCCAAACAAGTGACAATGGTGGCACTTTATTTTCTTTATCCTTTAAGTGAAAAGACAGATTCCTTTTACAATTACCCTTCTCCATATATTGAGTGCAGAAGACTTGGGCTTTAGATTAGACTCTGAACACTTCCTAGCCTTGCTTTTTCCCTAGGACTCACTTCTGCCGATCATCATCACATATGTGTCCTTATTCTTCCTCGCTTTGGCATCAACATGCCAGGTATTTGATAAACTGACTATACGATTCATGCAACACTTACATACTCATATTCATGGTCAATGATTCAACCCTATTTTATTGCTTCATCTTGTGTCATTTTGCATTTCAATCAAATCTAAACCTATTCAATTACATGTTATTTCCCTCAATATACATATTTGTGTAAAATGCAATTATGGACATTATTTGCATGTTTTTCAGGCATTTGGGCCACACTTGATGGAAGAGAGAGAAGGAGTGATCCTAGGGTTTCTCTACCCTTGGAGAGACCCAAAGTGAATCCTGATGCTCCCTCAACCTACCCCTAGTAGCCAAAGATCCATTGAAGTAAAGATGTCCAAGAAATTCCAAAGAATCAAGTCAAAGTACTGATCCAGAACCCAACACAACTGTGGCACCACAAAACAGCCATGCTAGATCACTTGCAAATCAACAGAATCATCCTCAAGTGTAGCTAGAATCACCACGGCCGTGCCTCAAAGAACGGTCGTGGTGAACTGACCCAGAACGACCGTGCCACCTAGCACGGCCGTGCTACAACAGAGGTAGAAAGACCGTGGAGCAGAGAACGATCTGAGCATTTTGAGCCACCACGGCCATGGTGACCACCACAACCATGCTACCCTTACCCCACCACGGCCGTGGTGACCACCACAACCATGCCAATTTCAATACAAAAGTGACCTATTCCCTGTGATTTTCACATTTTAATTCACACGATCATTCTACCCCACCACGATCGTACTCACCCCTACCCACCACGACCGTGGTGATCCACCACGGCTGTGCTACTCACAAAACCTAGCTACTTCTGCAATGCTTTTTCCATACTACCCCTACTTGACCTAGTGCTTCCCCTACACCTATATATACCTAGGTGGTGACTCCAACACAGGGTTATCTACCTCCTAACACCTCTTAGTTCCCCATTTTCCCCCTTAGCCATTCCACTCCATTTCCACCTCCATTTCACCATTTCCACCATCAAAACCCTAGTTTCCTTCCATTTTCCACCCATTTCCACCATCACTCCATGCCTCTACACCTTGGAGGAGAGAGGAGGATGCCCGACAATAGCTAAAGTGGAGGATTTCTTCATCTACACCAAGCTCTATGTCTTCTTCTATCTCCTTCTCTTCTCTTTTTGTACTTTGCATTGTTATGAGTAGCTAGGTCCCTTGGGTGGACTATTTGGGGTGTAAAATGTTACTTTGATACCATGTTGGGGGGAAATGATACGTGAACTTTGTAATTTCATTTGTTAATGATTATGTTCTATTTTTATCTCATTCTCCATGAATTGCTTGTTGGTTTGTGTGTGAAATCACCTAGGAATCTAGGGAAATTGACTATTTGTGGCAATTTTGGGATTTGCCCTAGGTCCAATTCATGGATCCCTAGGTTGCCTCTCATCTTCCTACATCCTAATCAATCTCCCTAAGCCTAAGTGAGAGATCTAAGTAGCTAGATTAGGTGACTCTAGTGCAATTAGCATGGAGCCTTCTCAAGGCTAGAATGTGGGTGAATTGGGGTCCAAAACCCTAATTTCACCTCCTCGTTACTACCCTCGGCCGCTAATTTCCCTAGGAATGTCTAATCTAGAAACCTAGACTTGATTAGATTCTAATTGAATTGAACCTAATCCCTAACCCAATTGATCCTCACAAGGGTAGTAGGGAGTGTTAGGGACTAGTTCCCCTATAGACAACCTAGCATGTCCATGGCCAGTTAGTAGCTTAGGATAATTCATCAGACTCTAACTTGTTGTTTGGTTTTATAATCAAAATGGAATCATAATGTTCATGCCACCCCCAACTTAATTGATAGGTGCATCCCCTAAAAAGACCACGTCTCTCTTAATTGCTTTAAAACCCTACTTTTCATCTTATTTAGCTAGTATTAGCTTAGTTAGCTCTTTTCTTACCTAGATAGCTTCTTGCCCTATTCTTGCTTTATTCTTGCTAGCTTAGGTCTTTAATCACTCTTTTGATTTTCTCTTGATTGCCTTAGTGTAACTTGCCTTTTCATATCTAGCTTAGTCTTTTCCTACTCAATTAGTCTTAATCTAGTCTAGGGTTAACTTAGATTTCATTCTTGCCTTTAATTGCTTTCTTGCTCACCTTAGTTTAACAACCAAATCACCTTTAAACCCTTAACCCTAGTATCCACATTAGGAACCTAGCAAATCTAACCTAGCTCTAGTGACCCCTTTTCTCCCTGTGGACCGACCCTATACTTGCTGCCCTCCTATACTATGACACGACCCCGTGCACTTGTAGGTGTAGTGTTTTGGTTTTTGAGAGTGTGTTAAGTTAGGTATTTATAAATATTGAAAGTGAATCCATTGTGTATTTTGATCTCGTGGGGCACATCTAGTCAAATCTAATCGGTTAGTACCTCTAGCGGATGCACCCGTCAACTCTTGACCTAAGAGAAATCTCAGTCATTCCACATGTCCAATCACATTGAGAACATGGGGTTCTACTGGACCTCCCTTTGTCAGTTTGCACTCAATTAGCACTAAGGAGACATTATACCTTCTACTCTTTACTTTATTCTTAAGACGTGTTACTCTATCAAGAATGTGCATGATTTCATGATGTTCATGCAACTCATAGTTCATACAATAGAGCATTAGGTATTCAAATGTCTATGACATCATTGGCATGCTTCCAATAAGCATCCATTTAGCCTTAGGCACACTTGGCACGAGTTCCTTTGGCATTGGTCTATCAAGGACATAGAGATTTCTCTCATAGATGAGAACATTTCTCAAAGTCCTTAACCAATTGTGGAACTTTATCCCATTTTGTCCTTCTAAAGGACTGATCACAATTTGAACGTGTTTGTTTTTTTCATTTGATCCTACAAAGAAATATTGCAACCTTTTCAAAACAATTTTTGATTTGATAATTTATACGATATTAATCAGGTCTTTAATTATTATTGCTCCCACTATTTTATTCAAATTGATATCCATCAATATCAATTCAGAATATTACAACGTATAATATTCTAGTGGGACAAGATCCGTATTCCATCAAGTCATGAGTCGGATTTTCTTGATCACCCACAACTTGACTATTTAGGTAGGCCATCATGCCAATTGCATCACATGCTACTCTTGGATAGATGATAAGAGCAACTCCTTGCCATTATTATCTGCATGCCTCTGGGCTTGGGCTCTCCAAGTCACCACTTAAGCCTAACCCAATAGACAATATGATAGATACACACCATGCTTTGTACAAATCTACATATCTATCATCACACTTCCATGAGATAGACGACGCACCCTGCTTTGTGCAGATCTATGCTTGGTCGGTCAAGTTTTTCATGTGTATTGATAATGGAAGGAATCTAAGACTTAATATTATATTTGAGGGAGTTTGTATAAATACATATACTTTATCCAATCACCACATATATAGTATGTATCATATACATGCTATAACCACAAACAAGAACATGTAATAAAGAAAACACACAAGCCATGGTTATGGCCATATTGATATACTTCCTTGGAGCCACAATGAATTACTACCACCTATGGTCCACATCATATGCAACCTATTGTTGATGATGATATGTGTTTGAACCAATCCAGGTTGATCGATTCAACTCTTGAACCAGTCAGCTCGCCTCCTGGTCACTAGGTTGAGCTCTTCTAAAATGATCGTCTGGTTCCCAAGTCCAAGAAGCGTCTGGGCACATCCAGTTAGTCGGTTGGGCCACCAATTGATCGATTCATCCTCTTGTTGTCTGGCCTCCTCAGTTGTCCAGTTGTCGGGTCATCTCATGAGCTAGTCATTTTGTCTTTGTGCAGATTGTCATCTCATGTCAAATATAAATTAAAACTATCCTATTTCTTATTAAATTGTATATGGGGAAAACCTCGAGTTATATTCGAGGGGAAATAGGAAGAAGAGCATAAATTTACATTTGGAAAGGATAGGGAGGCTCGGTGCACAGACTGATTTACAACATGAATAAATAACCACAACCATGCACACACAGATCTAGTATTTTGGCCATAACCATGCTTTACATCTACCATCAAAATCGATTTTGTGACGACGCATGTAAATTGCATATATATATATATATATATATATATATATATTCATTTGGATTCTTTATGTGGTGATCAGACAAACATGCAAATCAACAAGTTTAAATATTAGCATTGTATGCAATAAATAAACACAGTAAAATCAAAATTCGATCATATTGATTATCCCAAAATGTAATTAATTGACATGACTCTGATACCACTGTAAGGAAATATGGCATCAGGTAGGTAATGGAAACAAAAAAATTACTGACATATTTCCCATTAACCAGCAGATCGTGTCAATAACTATGCAATGTGAAGGATGGTTTTATGAAGATATATATACATGACTCTGGAGCAAGTCCAACAAAAACCATCATCGATGTAGATGCACACTCTGTCTTGGATGGTATCTTTGTAGCTCCTAGTTGCACTTAGACTCATCTGACTGCTCCTCAAACTCGGACAACTACTGTAGTGGCTCCTCAAATCTTGCCACAGACTGTGAGTTGGCATTGCCCTCCTAGCAACAACCAATAGACTCCTGCCTCTAGGGTAGTCCACATGGACCAACTAGAACTCATGTTGTCATGTAGGAATGGACAGGAAGGAGTTGTCCCTCCCGTTGGTGTACTAGTCACCAACATTCTCTCCCACAATAATGACCCTCAGTTTTTGCTCTCCTATGGCTATCCCTCTCTAGTCAGGTAGGACTTTCCTGGGCTCTCGTGGTTACCACAACTAGAGAGGACAATACTTTCCAGAGCAACTGATTCTCGATTGTCTCTATGGTACTTATGCTTTGGGAAGTTCCCAATACCCCTCTATATAAAGGAGGGGTTAGGGTCATGGTTTCCAGTCCCCAGCCAATGTGGGACTAAAAGGGAGTGGAAAGGACAAGTAGATCTTGAATTTTCACAACTATTCTGGAAGTTTCACAACCTGCGTGTGATGAAACGGTTGTCTCACCCATCGAGACGGATATCTCGTGTGTGAAAGAGCCATTTTTCACCTTCTAGTTCTACACATATGTTGGCAATTCAATTCCAATTAGTGCCCAACTACACGTACCCCTAAAACAGGCATTTGGTGCAACTGAGATGGGCGTCTCGCACCAAACCAAACAGCCATTTGGCACAACTGAGACGGGCGTCTCACACCAAGATAGACAGCTATTTTTCACAAGCCAGATGACCATTTTGCACAAGCCAGACGGGCGTCTCATATCCCAGGTCATGCAGAATTCCAATGAATGTAGAATACAATCAGCCTAACACTCCAAACAACAGCCTCAACACTTGAATCAATCATTTGGCAGTATAGTCAGCTGATCCGTTGCATGAATTGAAATGACTAAATACTTTAGTAATCAATTCAATTTATCGTTCAATATCAAAATCCTCTTCTAGATGAGTTCCTATGTGTGTGACCCTATAGGTCCCATATCACGTTGGCAGTGAATGTCCATAACTAGCTTATGATACCACAAGCAAAGAATGGTGCCTCGTCACACATCATTGCTACCCAATTGAATGGAAAGTTGGGAGCCAACTCCAACCTACAATCTATGTATGGTGTTATAGTGTTTATATAGTTCCTTTGTCACTGATATCTATATTGAACTAGAGGCATGGAGTCATCATCCTCATTATTATTCAACCTTGTTCCTTGAACCAGAGCAGACATCATGAGATATATGTAAGCTCAATATCATATATTTACTCACATGCATTTGGCCATACTTTTCTCAGTCTCTCTAATCAAGAGGCCTTGGATATCATACTGTTATCGGAGGGAAAAATTCCATATCTATCACTCACAGTCAATCCCCATGTGTCAAAGTCACCCAATCATCACCATTATAACAACCCATGTTTTAGGACTACATTTGATGATGTCAAAGTGTACCCAACGACATGTGATGAGTGCATCGATATCAGTTCTATGAACCACAACCACCACCATCACCGTGAGAGCTGACTATGCCTTCCATGATGACGACTTCCATGTATCAGTCTCACGGTGGGTCTGTCCGATACATTGTTCCCTAATAAGTATATGTGTGCTTGGTTTGATATTGCCATATCATGAATAATGATTTAGTCATCAACCAACTCACACTCTGATCTTATGTGTTATTGTTGGCTATCTACCTTCCACAATAACAACCAATCAGGGACATAATGAGAATGAATATACTCTTAACATCCGTATGATCTCATTCTTCCAAGTCACGTCTTGAAGACATACATCATTGATTAATATCATTCTGTAGACATTTATTATGCAATTCATTATCTCATAACTAAAAATACAAAATAAATTGAAAGCTTGCTTTTATTATAATCAAATTAGGTATCTAATGCCATACACCAATCATCATATGATTGACTTTCTGGGCATACATACCAACACTTTTCTTTGACCAAGGACCCCACAGTAGCTGACAAACTCTTTAGTAATTGACATGCCTACTTCATTGAATTCAACGACACCCTTTCTCCCTTGCCTATTTATGGCATCTTTCATCATAGTTATCCTTCTAACTCCCTTAAATTTTGATTTATCAGCATTGTCAACATTGAGGTTAGGATGCCTAAGATCCTCACGCTCATGATCACTATGCTCCTGGTCAGATGCCATCAATAAAATCAATATATTCGAAGTATAAATTTTGACACAATATATACAAACTATAAATTGAAATCCCCATTAATTCAATTCCATCACAATTAACATTTTGACATAAATTTACATCAATCTTTTTCTCCCTTCCCCCTCTCCTCCTTCCTCCTCACTTCACAATTTCTTCTCAATATTGAGAAAAAATCATAGGGTAGGGGAAGGAGGAGAGAGGAGGAAGGAGGAGAGGGGAAAGAGAGATGGAGAACTGAGGGAGGAGAAAAGAGCAATGAAGAGAGAAAGAAGGAGGCCACCTGTGTTGGAGGAGGTTTGCATTGGAGTGGCATTAGAGGAGGAAGCAATAGTGGATGAAGCATCATCGAAAGTAGAGAAGCAGGGTCGGAAACACTGGTTGGAGGAGGAGGAAGAAGCCGAAAAGGATCTCTAGCACGAGCAATAGTGTCAACAATGGAAGAGCTCTGGGGATAGCAACACTGGCTGGAGGAGGAGGAAGCAGCAATGGAGGAAGCGCCATTGGCAATGGAGAAGCAATTTTGACAACACCGAATAGAAGGAGGAGGAAAGCATCAATGGAGGAAGTGGTGGAGAGGATAAATCACAAGTAAAATTGCTAGAACATTGGTTTCCAGAGAAAAATGGGTAGGGAAAAGAGGGTAAGAGGTTTTTGGTGGAGTTAAGTACTACCTACCCCATTGGTTATTACTGAACCAACTAGCTAGGCCATAGATTGTCAGTTGTACACAAACAACCGCTGGTAAAAAGATAATTTTTCATCGGATGTCTACAATAAACCAATGTCTAACCTCACAACCCAGCCATACCTAAGTTGTCGGTTGTGGTTAGGACAACTGACAAGAAACACCAAGTGAGGGTGGGAAAATATTCGTGGGATATATGACGCATAAATTTTTTCTCATCAGTCGCTCTAGTGACTACCAACGAGAAATGCCAACTGGTTTCACGGGATAAAATGGCGCATGTACCTCTTTATCCTGTTAGTTATTTATCAAATAGATGATGATATAGGGTTTTTGGAGGCAAACAAAATGCTCAAAAGAAATTTGTGTGAAATTATATTTTTGCAGGTAATATATAGCGTCAATTGCTTTTATAAGTGACCAACGACAAAAGAAAACACAACCCATGTTTTCTCAGCTATTCAAACGGTGACTCTTATCTTAAAAGAACCACCACTAAAGATAACACTATCAATTTCTCTTGAAAAAATAGTCGTGGCAATATGTCATATCGGTTGTAATGCCTTAATTGTTAATCATGATCGCATATAACTTGAATGATAATATATCATGTACCACAATATCTTATTGAGTGATGAACATATAGTCCAACTACATGTTGATTCATACCTTAGATTGATAATTGTAGCCATGGAGGAAAGGTGTGGTAATGTATATGATCTAATATAATACTTTAACTTGGTATAAAATACACATATACTACTCGATCGATACATATGCATTAGTTAGCTCATTATTGAGTATCTATTCACATGATATATATAGGATTACTAAATTGTATAATGTGCAAGTACCATGATGTGTTATTTTGGTAATTATTTAAAATGATAGGGTTATTTATATGAGAAAATACTATAATTTTTGTGTGAGTATGTGACATTGATATATATGACCCATTTAGTAACCCTATAATGATGGTGATGGGGAAATATATGACAAATACTCCTAGGAAAAAAGAACCTTATTTCAAATAGTCACATACAATCGAACAACACATGATTTCAAGCCACTAGAAACTAATACCTCTCTACATTTGTAGACATATCTCTTGATTGATTCTTGGAGCCCAATACTTAGTAAACTTGCATTTTGTATACATTGATTCTTAGATGTAAATTTAATATCTTAATTAGAAAGTTGTTATCCTAATTTATGCATGCATGATCAGATTTGTTGGTCAGCCAACAATTGATCTCAAAATCTTAAATTCCTCTTCAAGACCAGCAAGATTTATTATTCTTAGAAAATAGTAGCATTGTTTAAACGTCAAAAAGAGTAGGCTACTATCCACTAGTTATGTGAAATTATGCTTCCACAACTCTATGTGAAGAGGGGACATCAGGTCCACCAATCTACTAGAACCAAAGTTGATGTATTGTCAACGTGTATTTTTGGTAGGGAATCATTATCCAGGGATAGAATAGATGGTTTCCCTACCAAAATACACGTTGACATGTGATGTCTATTGATATTTTAAAATTCTAATCTTAAATTTGAAATGGAATCTAGTTGATTTAGATAATCATTTCTTATAATTTGATACTTGCCCTTGTATATTCTTATTCAAACTATTGGTACCTAGTAGCATATTTGTTCATTTTATAAATAATTGCATTTTGTACCAGTCCTTGTGGCTAGCCCCTTTTTATTATTATGTTCCACACATGGCTATATTAAGTTGGGAAAAATGCACATCATATGTTTCTATATGACCCAAAAGAGATGACATTAAGAGAGAAGCATACATCCTCTGTTTGATCCCAAACTTGATTGGTTTTGAAGTTCTAGGTTTTATTTTTCCATATATAGGTAGTTTGAGCTTCTATGTGCTCTAACAAAATGTATGAAGTAATAATTGTTTGTATTTCTTCTGATATAAAATTATATTGAAATTTAGTCTGGTAAAGATTAAGTTTTTGCAATTTTTAGTCTCATTTATATTTTCTTGACAATGTTATCATATGATATAACTTTATTAGATCAAGACCATCCCCTCTATCTATGAGGGATTATCTAGAAAAGTTATTTATATGCATCAATCTCCTTTATGCCTATAGATTAACATCCCACATTTTCATGGACTTGGAATTGCAACTTAGTTTCTTTTGTAATAATGTTTTCATTGCCTACTTTGGCATCCTTTTTTGTGAAAGACAAAAAATGAATAAGGTGCCTGAGATTTTCTCCTTAATAAGATGTTTAACATATGGTGACTTGTAGTGATCATCTTATTTCTTTTGTAGACTTACGACTCTTATCAAGTCTCTATTGTCATGATATATCTTGAAACTAGTTCCTAAGTAACTAAAAGGGACATATCTTCATTTATCTATGAAGCACACAATGGAAGAGCACGCTTAGATGGAGCAAGATTGCTATTAACTTTATTTTGAGATACCTTGATATCAACATACTTTATTAAATTGAAGAAATTTAACAATTAAAGTGATTTTGCATTCCATTGAAGGTTCTTGTATATGGGCTATTTTTTTTGCAGGTTCAACTATGCAAAATCTAATTAGAATTTATGTTTCAATCAACCCTATTTTCTCAAGAAGGGTTCCTTTACCTATACTTACTAGAACTATGGAAATATTTACACAATATTTAGAACAATTCACATTGGGAAATAGAAATAGGTAACAACTCTATTTGGTTTTACTAATGGTAAGAAACCTATTTCCCAATATGCATATGCATACTCAGAGAAATCTTTTGATTCTAGGATCCCAATTTATTATGTTGTGCATTGAATATATATTGAATTGGCCCCATTCACTCAATAAATACCATAAGAGGGACTGATGAACTCCATGAATTCAATTATGTAGATTCAAGCACAAATGAAAAGCACACACTTAATAAATAGATTTTATATTTACTCAAAATATGTACTCTTATTTGGAAAAGTCTCCACATTCCTCCCTATTTGTCTAAACATGATTGACAACATGCATATATCACATGGCAATGTGTATAATGTGAAACTAATACACAAAAATTTATTGGTAACCTACTTTTCTCTAATAAGTTTACCTCATGACTAATGGACAAGGTTGAAGGTATTGTTGATCTCAAAGTGAAAGGAGGACATGTTGATATTATCTTATACCTTAGAAGAAGCTTGGTCAAAGCTAGACTAAAAACCCAAGTTGGATTCTAAAGATGAAATTCTCCTTGCATCATCTTATGGCTCATTTGATTATCCCATTACATGGTTAGGTAAAAAGAAATCAATCCTAGCAAAATATTTCATACTATACACAACATATCATTATGAATTGAGGCTTCCAAAATCTATTGGATCAGTCTAGTCTTCTTGATAGAGGGAGAGCTCTCTTTATTCAAATGCGGATGGGATCACAATAACATCGAGCACACATCTATAGAGATGGGATCTATTATTCCTAAGAATTATGGTAGGCTTAGTTTAGATTTTGATGTCATGAGTGTTACCTACTCTTCTAATAAGCTACACTTGGAAGCATATTTATTTGGCCAAAACCCTTTTCATGTAATAAGGGAAAACTTACTGTTCCTGAAATTAACATGTTTTGATCAAACACCTCGGTAAAGGGAATTTGATACCCCTCGGAGGACATTGATATTGTTCGAGATGCTATTACTTTGGTAGGTGAAACCTATTATATGATTAAAATCCATGGTTATTGGTTCAAAAGATCCTGTTGTTATGATGGTTACCTAGACCGCTAGACATGCCCCCACTGATTAGATAATGATATAATTTAGATAGACAAGATTGTGGATACATAGCTTGATGTATAGATCTAGGAGTTGATCTTTATCTTTTCTAGAGTATGTGATGTATGCCTTGATTATACATAGCCTCCTTTAACATTCATCCTACCTTCCCTAGGGATACATAATCAACACTATATATCATCAATTATAAAATAAAAAAATAAATAAAATGAATAGTTATCATTCATATCTACTCAATGACCTCACATTCATCCATTTGACATACTCTAAAATTATTAGCTAACTATTATCAAAGATCACACAACAAAAGACTATATTCCACATGAGATCATTAAAATTCACCAAAAAGATACAAATTCACACACACAAGATTTACAATTTTTCACTTCAAAATCAAGTCACATCTTTGAGATCATCATTATATTACATGTACTACATAAACATGATCTACAATAGTTCTAAATCATAAATTTTCTCAACTCACATGCTCATCTATGCTATGAACTGTACACATAAAAGGCTACAAAATTCTAGAACAAATGTGTTATGTGATGTCTAGTGTGTATCTACATAAAATCTTGAAATAAAATCATGAATTGTGTATATTTCTTGACAAAAAAATTGATATAATATTGCAAGAATAAGATTTAAAACAACAAATCATTAGTCAATTAGAACTGGCATGTTTTATCATAATCTTCCATTATAGTATATCTATCTACGAACACTATAAAAGTGGATCCAAATGTACTATCCTCATTGGATGTCCAAAATTTTAGGTCATTCCTTATTCATTTCATTTGATCAGACCCTAAAGAGAGGATCTTTTTATGCATCTGAATATCAGTGACATATTCATTGTGAATATATGAATGTCAATATAATGAATTAAATCATATAAGGTTAAGGTTTCAAAAATATAGATATATCAAATTTAAATATATCATATATGAACTCTTAGTTCATCCAATTCAATAAGCCAATTTTCCTAAAACAGATCTTGAGTGAACACAAACGCGTTAAAATCTTGGTTATGACAATATCATAAATTATGCATCACATTAGACCGTTAACCCTAATATGTCCATTCTAGGATTGATAGTAGGTCATTATGTGATCTTCATTATTACTTGCCTTGTAATCATGTACCTAGGTTACAATTTTTTAATAATATATTAGAATTCATGATACCATCCTTGTATTTAATATCAACAAATATTGGAGATCCTAATTGTTATATCTCATGATATAAATATATGAATTTTTATTGTTTATTGACCAAACACATATCTGCAACAATTTATTTTGGATTATTAGTCCTAACTTTATATTTTATCATATGAAATTTATTGTGCATCATAAGCATATTGATCACTATATACATCCTAAATGACAATATAGATCTGTCTAACCATTTTCATAGTTTGAACATCAATCAATATTTATTTTGTAATAAATGACCAATAGCATCTTACATAATATCCATTTGATTAGTACCTCAAAAACTTGATTACACAGTTCCACTATGTGGACCATAGTTTTGTTATTTCAAAGGTGTATTGTTTTGCATTTCTCTGACTAGTGTTCCATTCTATGATTTTGTCAAGGGAAAAGTGGTTTTTGGACTTAATGATGATTTAAATTGAAGTAGTATATTTGGAGCCATTGATTAAGGGTTGATGTCTCAAGTTGATCCACACGGGGGTGTTGTATCACATTAAGATCCCTCTTGGGTCTAGTTTAGGAAAACTAGCAAAAGCACCCCTCTCATAAACACGAAATTCCTCTTCTAATGGTGTCTTTTATATCCGTTGTACATGTTTAGGTTGAGAGAAAACCTAAATATTATTTTCCATAATAATATGTGTTGGATTTAACACATGCAATTAAGGTCGCCAATGCCTGTGCCACTACTACTGACTTAGAAGTTGGTACTACCGAGTTAGTTGCAGTAGAAATCCTTTTCCTTTTTGATCTGGAACAATAATATTTTTTGTACTTTGATTCCATGTCGGTACTAACGAGTTGCAGTCGGTAGTATCGACTTTGCTCCATTAAATAATAATTATCTGTAATAAAATAAGCAATGAATTGAATCAAATAATTATTTTGATAATCAAAATATGTAAAATACATGTAAAATACATGCATAAATACAAGAACTAATGCACACTGATTTTATACTAATTTGGTGAAATATGTGTGAAAATATATTCAATTAGACACAAATGACAAAGAAAACAACCAAATTAGATATCCAAATAGTGACAATTTGTGCACACATCACACCCCTAAGCTTGAATATTGCTCATCCTTGAGCAACACACTCTCAGACCTGTTTGTGATAAGTCGGAAAAAGGACAGAATAATATGAATTTCATTTCTCAACTACTCCCACTTGACGGTCCCAAACCGGCCTTCACTGATCATTGAACAATCAACTGCTCTATGGCAACCAAAAACATTCATAAAAGATATCCACCCTTAGATCAATGAACACTATCAAGAGAGCAGTTAACATCATAATCAATCGGGCATTTGCTTGGTGCATTATGTGATTCCCCATTCTACATTGCTCTTTTCCTAATTACCAACTACTTGGAAGCAGTTCTCGAAAGGAGAATAATCATTTAATTGGCCTACCAATAAGAGAAATGGATGATATGAAATAGTTGGCAATTGAAGAATCACAAGTACATCCAAATCATTTATGCAAAATAAAGCATGATGATTCTATATGGTGAAAAGAATGAGAAATGCATGAGTCCTAATGCCTAATTTTTCTGAATAAAATGATGCACAAATCAAATAATCTACTCGACTAAATGAGAATGAAGGGGGAAAACAAAAGAATGCATCATATGGATTTCTTCAACCCCATAAGAAGAGTTAAGGGTGTACTTTCTCCTTCTTAACTTCAAAACATTATGATTGTTTTTCTTTTTTTCATTTATTGGCCCATTATTTTAGCATGATGGAACATTATGCTTGGGCTTTACTACATATCATTCATTTATTATTTTTCCTTTTTTGCTAAGGGTATGAATGTGTATCCCTGCACTCAAATTTTGAAGGAAAATGATACCCACATGATATAAAAATGAATGATGAAAAAATGCATGAAATCTACATGTAATTGTTTATGCAACTAGAATGATGTGCACATAAATTATTGAAGTACATAACTTGGTATATTTTTTCATTTTTGTAATGAATGCCATAAAAGCAAACTAACTATCATGTCACCTAGTATGCTATGCAATGCAAATAAGAGAAAGTAATTCAGAGTACTTGTTCATTTTAAGGTGGTGAGTCAATAATGAGTGGAGGATGGGTGGAATCACATAACTAAGAGACAAAGCCTTTCATTAATTTATGATATGCCCCTCTCTAATGACCTGTGTATAGGGTAACTATACAATTTCTTTCTTAAACTTCAATTTAAGGTCATGTTAACTATTTGATCAACTTAGACTCAAACCCCATCTTCATCCACATTTCATGAATAATTAAGATACCCATTCATATTAAATGTCCTAAAGCTGACTAACCCATACACTTCCTCTGAGTGAGATTACCCAAGTACTCACAACTAAGCCCACAAAAAGATTTTTAATTTCTATAGAAAACTTGAAAGCACACATGATAATTGCCAAGATCAAATAAAATTTAAGTTCCATGTTATACTAGGTAGATTGTGGATCCTACAAATTACCAAAATAAAAGCTAAGAACAAGTAAAAAGGGAAGATAAAGTTGTTCCAACACCCCCTAAGCTTGAACTTGACTGAGACCTCATAGAAAAATCCAAACATAGGAAGTGGAACGGGGTACCAGTAGCTCTGAAGGATGGTGGAGGTGGATGATTAGTGGCTCCTTGATCAAGTTGTGTAAGCATATATCCCTCTTGTTGGTGCCACTAATTTGTGTCTTTTTGGCATCAAGATATGACATTCTCTCTCCTTCTTTGAGCTTTGAAAATCGATGCCCACCGGCATGTGTATCAATGGTGTCTAAACCTTTTTTCTGAAACCTTATCAATTTTTGTTGGAAAATTTGGTAGTACCGACTTGGGTTCAAGATTTAGGTGATTGTCTAGGAAAAATTCGGTAGTACCAACTTTAAACTCGATAGTATTGACTTTTTGTAGAATTTTAACAGATAAGCAGTTGGTAGTACCGACTCGGGGGTTGGTAGTACCGACTTTGATCCTGTTTGCACACCAAATGAAAGCATCAAGGTACTTCTTTACACCAAATAAAAATCTAACAAAATAAGTGCAAAAATTACACAACAAAAAGTCCTAACAAAATGTAAATGACTAAAATGAAATTGGGTTGCCTCCCAAGGAGCTCCCTTGTTTAATGTCCTAGGCTCGACAAGAATGGTCCTCCTCAGCCTGGGTTGTCATGGTGGTGAAGATTAGGGGAGTCATGGGATGGTGGTGAAGATTCATTCGGCAATATGAACTCCAATCTATCATCATCTATCATGAGTGTCAAATACCCTCTCTCAACAGCTATGATCACATCAGTCGTAGCTTGGAACGACCTTCCTAACAACATCTATGATCCTCATATCTCACGCATGTCCATCACTACAAAATCATTTGGAAAGATAAATTTGTTGATTTTGACTAGGACATCCTCACATATCATGTACGGCCTCACAATAGATCCATCTGCCATCTCAATTGTCATATATGTCCTAGTTGGTTCTTTTAATCCTAAATTTTGGAAGGTGGTAAGAGGCATAAGATTAATATTTGCTCCCGAATCACATAGTGCCTACTTGAAATGTTTGCCACCTATAGAACATGGGATGTAGAAACATCCTAGATCCTTCCTCTTCCTTGGCAGCTTCCCCTTGATCAGTGCACTCATCACCTCATCAAACTGTATAATATATGTATCTTTCCTCCACTTTTTGTTGATGATATCTTTCAAAAATCTCCCATAAGTAGGAATTTTCTCTATCACCTCCACCAATAGAAAATTGAGTGTGGAGCTTTTGATAGATGTCCAGGAACTTTTTGAACTATGTTTCCTTTTTCCTCAGCTTCAGACTATCTGAGGATGGCACATCAGACTTCTCTTCTTGCTTATGTGGGGGACATATGGCACTTTATAAACTTTCCCCCCTAAACTTGCTTCATCACCACCTTCTAAAGTAGAAGTTGGCACATCCTCTATGAGTGGTGTTATCGGTGGTTGTTCCTTCTGAATTGTGGGTGCCCCTTTATTGACTGTGACTGTTCTAATGCGTAGTAAAACCTTCACCTGGTCCTGTTGAATAGGTGCCCTTTTAGGAATTGTAGTCAGTGATTTAACAGGAATGGGATCTTGAATTTCATTGTCCACTGGCATTTTGCATCCTCCTAGTAATCCCAATAGACTGTGAGGAAATGGAACTTTAGGCACATACAACCAATCATAATCCTGAGTGTATTTCTTGGGTGCCTCCTCAATATGATGTTCTCACTCTTTGACAACAGAGATGAATTTTGCTTGGTGATATTTGTAAGGACCCTGACCTTCATTTAGGGTTTACCCTGTTTGCTTTGCTTAACCTTGATGCCTTGGTTCTTGCTAATCACCTTTAGTGGAGATTAGGGTTTGGTTGTGCTTTTTTGAGAGTTGAAGGGGCTACTTGCAAATAACCCAAGTCTAGGGTTTTGTGGGCAAGTTTGTCACCTTGAGAGGTGTTCCTCTCTCTCTCTACTTCCTCTAGGGTAGAGAGGAAGGTTTGGGCTTGTTGCTTGAGTTCTTTTGGGCTTGGTTGAGCTTGTTGGGCCTTGAGGTGCCTTACTTTGGTTTGGTTGAGCCTTGTATCGGCCAAGGAGGAAGTGTGTCGCCCACGGGGATGGGGTGTGTCGCCCATGGTGCTGGTGGTGTGTCTCCCTAGAGCCTTGACCAAGCTTTGACCTCGTTTGTGTCACCACTAGTGGACACTTTGTACATACCTTGGACATGTGTATAGAGCTTTCTAGAGTGGTGGCTCGTGCACTAGGACAAGTTTCCCTAGGTAGGCGACACCTTGCTTGGTTCCACCTTGTTTTCTCCTCCCTTTCCTTCTATATAGGCGGTTCCCTTCTTTTGCTAGGAGTTCCTTTGGTTCCTTTTTTCCTCTTCCACCTTGGTGTGCACGACACACCCTTCTTCTTTGCAAGTGTTGGCCGATATCCCTTGGAGAAGCAAGCTTGGTGTCCGATATCCTTGGTGTCTCCTTCTTCCTTGCTTGGTGGTGCTTGGAGCTAGGAGCTTGGAGCTTGCTTGAGGCGGGTTACATAACTCCTAACCCTAACTACACTACTCTCTTTCCATGTTCTTATATGTTGCTATGTCCATGATCAGCTATGCATGTTCGTAGTTTAGTTCTTGTTTAGTTTTTCCTTGTTGGCCGATCCTTGTGGTTTAGGGTTCCTTGGTAAGCAATACTCCTTTCTCCCCTTGGTCTAGAGGAGTGAGCTTGAGTTCTTAGTGGCATGAGCAACACCCCTCATTCTTAGTCGAGTGAGGTGAGCTTGTGTTCTAGTTGCTTAAGCAACACTCTCCTCTCACCATGGGCTAGAAGGGTGAGCTTGGTTTTGGTGGTGGTTGATGTGCAAGACCCCTCTTTCTTAGTTGATTGAGGTGAGCCATATTCCTAGGGTTTCGGGTGCCTTTGTGTTGAGGTAGAAGATGACTTTGTGAGTGGTACCTTGGTCGTTGTGGGCATGGGGAGGTGCTGCCCGACAACCCTCTTAACCTCTTAGGCGATAGGCCTGTTGTGATGGGCATCATGCTTCTATCGTATCCTATGACGGCTGTTAGGCCTTGGTCCAATGGGTTGCTCGATACATGGATGAGTTACCTCCCTTGGTCGTTATCTTTTGTGGGTTGACCTGGCCGATAGCTGCCTTGTGACAGGCATTACTGGGCAAGCCTGAGACGGGCGTCACATGCCTGATAAATGGCTTTGTATCGGCCGATAACACCCTGTTGTGATGGGCATTGCCCGATATGCTGAAGTGCCCAACACCCCTAACGCGTGATATCCCTCTTGTGACACAGCGTTGCGTTGTTGCACGCCGGTTGCCTTGGTGGAAACACAGCGTTGTGTGTTGGCCGTTAGGTGATGAGCTTTGGGTGAGGGTAGGTTACACGACACAACCTCTCATGAGGGTTCCTAGTACTTGTAGTAAGGGTTCTATGTATCATGAAAAGCAGACTAGTTGTTTATGTCCTTGCTTAAAACGATGGTGACTCCTCACTTATTGAATGGTAATGGTAATGGAAATGGTAACGTTTGTCCTTTATATCTATCATGACTATATGCATGAAGGGATCACCTTGATTATCGATATAATGATAAGAACAATAATGAACATGTAATTTGGATTGCTTAATGATGTTCCCTATACATGTGATCATAAGATGAGGCATGATTAAGAAAAGGATATAATCATTAGTGTCACTTGTGTTGATAAAGCACTTAATCCTAAATATCACCCTATGTTGATAATAGGAGTTTCTAAGTTATTCCTGATGATTATTGAATAATGCTAACCATGCAGGTAATGCATAGCCAAATAAAAGGCTATGAGGAAGGAATATAGGAGAACAATGAGATAACATGTACATTATGAATGCTATTCCATGATGATGATGATGTAAGCCCTGAGAGGCAGTGACAGCATATGATAAGGGATTGAGATCCCATGGTTTGTGATGACCCTTATGATGGATCTAGATGATTGGCAAGAAGCCAAGTGATAACATGTGATGTTGGATCCTTGTGTTGGATCAGTATGATGTGAATTGTAGGAAAAGCAATTGTTGAGTTTTATATTGTTTACTTCTGTTATAATTGCATGTTATACTACTTGGTTGAATCTTGCAATCCATATAAAAGATACTAATTAATCACAGTGAAATATATCATGTAGTTTCCCTGGCCATAGATCCATCATCGTCAGGAATTGGTGATGGTGAAACAGGTTCTCCTGCAAGTTAACCCGGAGCGCATATTGTTGAGTATGCGAGGTTTCTCCTAGCCTAAAGTGAGGAGGTAAGAGTGCAACTTCGGTTGTAGACTCCAGGGTGTGGATTTAGGCCCGTAGCCCAATTGTGATAAAGAGCATGGTGAACAGGCCCATGGCCCAGGATATGTGATATGAGGAGCATGAATGCGTTCATGGCTCAGAGCACAAGGAACAGGCCCGTGGCTTAGTTTCACTAGCGCCGAGACCTGTACTGAGGCGGGCTAGGCAGAGGGTAGCCTGACCCTATGGCTAAGACCACTTCAGCATGAGACTGCGGTCCTGCTTTGTTTCTCGTGCACTGACCAAGAGCGGGAAGGTTGTGGAGTTCGGCTCTTCCATTAACCTTGTATGGCACCAGCTTGGGTTTCGCAACCGAAGGTTGGATTTGAGCGGTACGGCTCACTTCCTCAGGGCATAATAATACGTAATTTAGCCGAATAGTACTACTACTTAAGACAAACACGAAACATTGGTTGAGGCCTTGTTTGTGTAGTTACTCTCATCATATCTTGCAGTTGCTTATATGTTCCTCATATGTAGTAGGACTTATATATCTTGTCTTGTTAATCATATTCCACAAATTAATACTTGAGTACATTAGGTAAGCCTGCTAAAGTATGGACAACTCTATTCTATAACTGCTCTTGTTATACTTTTTATCAGTTAGCTGCTTTATATATACCTGAGGTTTTGTAGTTTCGGTAGGGAGTTATGTTTCTCGCTGGGACAATGTTCAATTGTCTCACTCCGCTGGTTTTCAGGTGTTCGAGCTAGACGTGGTGGTGGTCGCGGAGTTGTGGCCGAGCAGCAAGAAGAGCAGTAGAAGGCAAGAGATGGACATGCTGCTATTTTGGTGTTTTGTAGTAGAGTCTAGAGTCATCCATGTACTCTCAGGTCCTTGGAGGTGTTTTGACGTTGTTTCACGACGTATAGCTTTTGATGTTTTGTATATCCTGTTGCTAGCCGGATGTGGGTCTTTATGTATATATTATAGGTGATGAACTCATGTGAAGGTCAGACAGCTGTTCCTGTGAGCCTTGGACACGTATCAGATCTTGTATATGCTTATATAACCTGTTTCCTTGTAGGATGAGGACTGGAATGTAATAGTTTCTCAGTTTATTAGCTTTCCGCAAACGGTTTTAATTAACCCGTGTTTTTGATAATCTGTGGTTATGGTGATTTCCGCACATTTTCACGTAACACCTCGCTCTCTGTGTGATAGTGGGATGTGTTGCCACAAGTTTTGGTATCAGAGCTCTAGGTTCACTGAGTCTACAGGGATTTAGGACTAGGTTGAGTCTGTTCTTATGAGTTTTCCAGATTTTCTCACAATCATCTTCTGCTCTCAGTGGAAGAAAAGCCAAGATGTCTGGAAACCATGAAGAACATGCTGATTAGCACAGTGATGATGCATCAGTCGATGGATCTTTTGGGCAGGCACATGAAGATCGGGTGCCTGAGGTCCCCCAACCTGACCCAGCCATTCTTGAACACCCTGCCTACCAACAGCTTATGGGGCAGATGATGACGATGAATCTCATGGTTGAGCGATTGCCAGTGCCTCCTCCGCGAGCACAGGCTCCCCATGGAGAAGCGTCGGGTATTGGGAAGACCTTCGAGCAGCTTCGCCGAGTCGGAGCTTCGGATTATGCTAGAACGGCTGATCCAGCGGATGCAAATCTGTGGCTGACAAGTCTTGAGAAGCTTTCCGGATCCTCAACATCCCCGAAGTAGACAAAGTAAAGCATGTTGTCTACCTCCTAAAAGGTAGTGCTGGTCACTGGTGGACCATCGAGGAAGAGAAGCAGCTTGGTGAGGTGATCTGTTGGGAAGTTTTCCGGTGCGAGTTCATCACCAAATACTTCCCGAAGATGTATCTGGATGAGAAGATCAGTTAGTTTGAGAGCTTGCGACAAGGAACGATGAACATCACCGAGTAAGAAGCCAAGTTCATGGATCTGTTGAGATTTTGTCCTCACATGGCAACGACAGATGAGGAACAAATCAGACGTTTCGAGAAGGGTCTGAGCTCTGAGCTGACAACACCTGTATCTGCATTGGAGAATCGAGAGCGGTTTGCTACGTTTGTGGAGTCCGTCAGGAGGATCGAATGTTCAGTAAGGGAGAAGAGAGAGGCTATGGCTAAGAAGAGACCTGCTCAGTTTCAGGGACAGAGGTCTGGTGGCTTCAAGAAGCCAAGGGTTGCAGCATCGTTAGTGATGAGAGGTTCTGGTGGACCATCTCAGTGGTCTCCAAGTAAAGGAAGAGGTTATGTTTCTTCACCATCTAAGGCACAAAGTACAGCTTCCGTGGTAGTGACAAGGCCATCTAGGCCACAGGTTGACAATAGAGCATGCCATCTGTGTGGTGAGATAGGGCATTGGAGGTTCAATTGCCTGAATAGAGATGTTGAAGTGACACAGCAGCCGAGGCAGAATCGGCAAGGATCGAATAGACAGCAGCCCAGTGGTAGCAGAGGATGAGGACGCGGTCAAGCGTCTCAAGCTGGATCGTCTTCTCAAGGGAGCAGAGGACGTGGACAGCAAGCAACGGCTCGATTCTATGCTATGAGTCAGCCGGAGGCGATAGTCAACCCGCGAGTGGTGATAGGTCAGATGGAGTTATTTCATTCTGATATGTCTTCTTCTTGCTTTATATCTGTTCTGGTTGACCTGGGTGATACACACTCTTTTATCGCCTATAGTATGCTTAAAAATTGTCGTTTACCTGTTAGTCGTAAGAAGGATAGCTTGTTGTTAGAAACCCCTCTTGATGGTTCCTCGTTGCTTCGAGAAGAGTGTCCATCTTGTATCTTATCTTTCTTGGGACACAACATTCAAGTGGATCTTATACCACTTGATATGCATGGTTTCGATGTTATCCTTGGGATGGATACCTTAGAGAAGTATAAGGTGGTTTTGGACTATGGTTCCAAGCGGGCGGTGTTTGATGATGCTGGAGAGAGGTGGATCTTCCAAGGAGATAGGAAGATTCTTCCGACGTGTCTGGTATCAGCTATGGTGGCAGATAAGTTGCTACGATAGGGTTGTGAGGCATTCTTAGCTCACGTGGTGGATATCGTTGTGGCTACCAAGGTGAAAGGTCCTAGTCTCGAAGAGGTGTCAGTTTTCCAGGAGTTCGCAGACGTGTTTCCGGAAGAGTTTCTTGGTGTTCCTCTGCCCCGAGAGATTGATTTCGAGATCAATCTGGTCCCAGGAACGCAGCCAGTTGCACATACACCGTACATGATGGCTCCAGTGGAGATGGCAGAGCTTAAGAAGCAGTTATAAGAGTTACTGGACAAAGGTTTTATCCAACCGAGTACGTCGCCTTGGGGTGCTCCAGTGTTGTTCGTCAAGAAGAAGGATGGTTCGATGCGGTTATGTATAGACTAGCGGCAGTTGAACAAGGTCACGATCAAGAACAAGTACCCATTACCGAAGATAGATGATCTGTTTGATCAGTTGCGTGGTGCTACAGTATTCTCAAAGATCGATCTACGGTCCGGATATCATCAGTTGAGGATAAAGGCAGATGACATACCAAAGTTAGCTTTTCGGATGAGGTATGGTCACTTTGAGTTTGTGGTTATGCCGTTGGGGCTAACCAATGCACCTGCTGCTTTCATGGACCTGATGAACAGAGTGTTCCGTCCGTTCCTAGATTAGTTTGTTGTAGTCTTTATAGATGACATCTTGATCTATAGTCGGGATAGGAAAGAGCATGAGCAACATCTTCGACGAGCGTTGACTCTTCTTCGTCGACATAAGTTGTATGCCAAGTTCAGTAAGTGTGAGTTCTGGTTGAAAGAAGTGACTTTCTTAGGTCATGTGATATCTGCAGAAGGAGTCAAAGTGGATCCAAAGAAGGTGGAATCCTTTGCAGTCTGGGAACAGCCGAAAACGCCGACCGAAGTTCGTAGTTTTTTTGGTTTAGCAGGATACTACCAGAGGTTTATCAAGGACTTCAGTGTGATTGCATTGCCGATGATGAAGTTGACTAGGAAGGATGTACCTTTCATTTGGGATGATCGATGTCAGCAAGCTTTCCAGAGTTTGAAGGAGAAGTTGACCAGTGCTCCAGTGTTAATCCTGCCAGAGCATGGGAAGGGCTATGTTGTTTTCTGTGATGCTTCCAAGAAAGGTTTAGGTTGTGTGCTGATGCAGGAAGATCATGTGGTTTCTTTTGCTTCGCGACAACTTAAGAAACACGAGGAGAACTATCCGAGTCATGACTTGGAGTTGGCAACAGTGGTTCATGCGTTAAATATTTGGAGACACTATTTGTATGGGGAAGTGTGTTAGATCTTTACGGATCATAAGAATCCGAAGTACATCTTTTCACAGCATGAGTTGAACATGTGACATCGCCGATGGATGGAGTTGATTAATGATTATGACTGCACTATCGAGTATCATACTGGTAAGGCGAATGTGGTAGCCGATGCGCTTAGTAGAAAGTCTTCTCCTCTTTCTTCAAAGAAAGCACAGTTGAGTTCTCTGGTATGCCATAGGCGGGATATGTTTGTTTCCTTGTGACAGATGAATGTGCAGATGGAAGTTTCCTCGCTAACTGGACTTTTAGAACAGATGCAAGTCAAGCCTTCATTGAGACAATAGATCAAAGATGCACAACAGACAGATGATGTGGTACAGTTGATCAGATCAGAGTTCGGCAGTGAAAGGCGTGATGGGTTTCATGAGTCCGAGGATGGGCTAGTTTGCTATCGTAATAGGATGGTAGTTCCAGATGTTGATGATCTGAGGAAGCTGGTGCACGAGGAAGCACACACGTCGATGTATGCTATGCATCTAGGTGTCACCAAGATGTGTCATAGTCTGAAGGACTTATATTGGTGGCCCGGCTTGAAGAAAGATGTAGCTGAGTTCGTGTCTAAGTGTGCAGTGTGTCAGTAAGTCAAGGCTAAACATCAGAAACCGGCAGGTACGTTGCAACCTTTTCCGATACCGTAGTGGAAATGGGATCATATAACCATGGATTTCGTAGTTGGTCTACCCAGGACAACTAGGAATCATGATTCCATTTGGGTAATCGTTGACAGATTGACGAAGTTTACACATTTCCTACCGGTAAAGATGACATATACAACGGAGAAACTCACTCGAGTGTATGTGGATGAGATAGTACGTTTGCATGGAGTACCAGAAACTATAGTTTCTGACAGAGGTCCTCAGTTCACAAGTCTTTTCTGGGAACAGTTACACAAGGCTTTGGGAACGCAGTTGAGATTCAGTATCACTTTCCACCCACAGACAGATGGACAGTCTGAGAGGACTATTCAGACTTTGGAAGATCTTCTTCGAGCTTGTGTTTTGTAGTTCCTAGGCAACTAGGATGTACATATTAGTTTGATAGAGTTTGCCTACAACAATGGTTATCAGCGGAGCATCGACATGGCTCCTTATGAGGCTTTATATGGAAGGAAGTGCAGATCTCCTTTGTGTTGGTATGAGTCTGGTGAGTATCAGCTTTTGGGTCCTGAGTTAGTACAGCAGACAACAGAAAAGATTAAGGTGATACAACAACAGTTGAAAGTGGCACAGGACAGGCAGAAGTCTTATGCAGACAATCGCCGACGACCTTTGGAGTTCCAGGTAGGAGACAAAGTGTATCTCAAAGTCTCACCATGGAAAGGTGTGCTGAGGTTTGGCCGGAAAGGTAAGTTAGCACCCAGGTTTATGGGGCCTTACCCAGTCATAGCTCGAGTTGGTAAAGTAGCCTATGAGATAAAGTTGCCTCTAGAGTTGCACCGGTTACATCCAGTGTTCCATGTCAGTATGCTGAAGAAAAGTCATCTGGATTCGGGAACAATGATACAACCAGTTGAGGTTGAGCTTGATGAAGATGTGACCTATGAGGAAGGTCCTGTGGCGATCCTTGAAAAATGAGTTAAGAAGCTGAAAAGTACGAACCTGGTTCTTGTGAAGGTTCTTTGGCATCATCGCGGCGTTGAGGAAGCTAAATGGGAGCTTGAGGAAGAGATGAGGAGGAAGTATCCCTCGCTTTTCTCTTCGGATTTCGGGGACGAAATCCTTTGAAGGGGGTTAGTTTGTAAGGACCCTGACCTTCGTTCAGGGTTTACCCTATTTGCTTTGCTTAACCTTGATGCCTTGGTTCTTGCTAATCACCTTTAGTGGAGATTAGGGTTTGGTTGTGCTTTTTTGAGAGTTAACGGGGCTACTTGCAAATAACCCAAGTCTAGGGTTTTGTGGGCAAGTTTGTCACCTTGAGAGGTGTTCCTCTCTCTCTCTTCTTCCTCTAGGGTAGAGAGGAAGGTTTGGGCTTGTTGCTTGAGTTCTTTTGGGCTTGGTTGAGCTTGTTGGGCCTTGAGATGCCTTGCTTTGGTTTGGTTGAGACTTGTATCGGCCAAGGAGGAAGTGTGTCGCCCATGGGGATGGGGTGTGTCGCCCATGGTGCTGGTGGTGTGTCGCCCTAGAGCCTTGACTATGCTTTGACCTCATTTGTGTCACCACTAGTGGACACTTGGTACATACCTTGGACATGTGTATAGAGCTTGCTAGAGTGGTGGCTCATGCACTAGGACAAGTGTCCCTAGGTAGGCGACACCTTGCTTGGTTCCACCTTGTTTTCTCCTCCCTTTCCTTCTATATAGGCGGTTCCCTTCTTTTGCTAGGAGTTCCTTTGGTTCCTTTGTTCCTCTTCCACCTTGGTGTGCACGACACACCCTTCTTCTTTGCAAGTGTTGGCCTATATCCCTTGGAGAAGCAAGCTTGGTGGCCGATATCCTTGGTGTCTCCTTCTTCCTTGCTTGGTGGTGCTTGGAGCTAGGAGCTTGGAGCTTGCTTGAGGCGGGTTACATAACTCCTAACCCTAACTACACTACTCTCTTTCCATGTTCTTATATGTTGCTATGTCCATGATCAGCTATGCACGTCAGTAGTTTAGTTCTTATTTAGTTTTTCCTTGTTGGCCGATCCTTATGGTTTAGGGTTCCTTGGTAAGCAATACTCCTTTCTCCCCTTGGTCTAGAGGAGTGAGATTGAGTTCCTAGTGGCATGAGCAACACCCCTCATTCTTAGCCGAGTGAGGTGAGCTTGTGTTCTAGTTGCTTAAGCAACACTCTCCTCTCACCATGGGCTAGAAGGGTGAGCTTGGTTTTGGTGGTGGTTGATGTGCAAGACCCCTCTTTCTTAGTTGATTGAGGTGAGCCATCTTCCTAGGGTTTCAGGTGCCTTTGTGATGAGGTAGAAGATGACTTTGTGAGTGGTACCTTGGTTGTTGTGGGCATGGGGAGGTGCTGCCCGACAACCCTCTTAACCTCTTGGGTGATAGGCCTGTTGTGATGGGCATCATGCTTCTATCTTATCCTGTGACGACCGTTAGGCCTTGGTCCAATGGGTTGCTCGATACATGGATGAGTTACCTCCCTTGGTCGTTATCTTTTGTGGGTTGACCTGGCCGATAGCTGCCTTGTGATGGGCGTTGCTGGGCAAGCCTGAGATGGGCGTCACATGCCTGATAAATGGCTTTGTATCGGCCGATAACACCCTGTTGTGACGGGCGTTGCCCGATATGCTGAAGTGCCCAACACCCCTAACGCGCGATATCCCTCTTGTGACATAGCGTTGCACTGCTGCACGCTGGTTGCCTTGGTGGCAACGCAACGTTGTGTGTTGGCCGTTAGGTGATGAGCTTTGGGTGAGGGCAGGTTACACGACACAACCTCTCATGAGGGTTCCTAGTACTTGTAGTAAGGGTTTTATGTATCATGAAAAGCAGACTAGTTGTTTATGTCCTTGCTTAAAACGATGGTGACTCCTCGCTTATTGAATGGTAATGGTAATGGAAATGGTAACGTTTGTCCTTTCTATCTATCATGACTATATGCATGAAGTGATCACCTTAATTATCGATATAATGATAAGAACAATAATGAGCATGTAATGTGGATTGCTTAATGATGTGCCCTATACATGTGATCATAAGATGAGGCATGATTAAGAAAAGGATATAATCATTAGTGTCACTTGTGTTGATAAAGCACTTAATCCTAAATATCACCCTGTGTTGATAATAGGAGTTTCTAAGTTATTCCTGATGATTATTGAATAATACTAACCATGCAGGTAATGCACAGCCAAATAAAAGGCTATGAGGAAGGAATATAGGAGAACAATGAGATAACAGGTACATTATGAATGCTATTCCATGATGATGATGATGTAAGCCCTGAGAGGCAGTGGAAGCATATGATAAGGGATTGAGATCCCATGGTTTGTGATGACCCTTATGATGGATCTGGATGATTGGCAAGAAGCAAAGTGATAACATGTGATGTTGGATCCTTGTGTTGGATCAGTATGATGTGAATTGTAGGAAAAGAAATTTTTGAGTTTTATATTGTTTACTTCTATTATAATTGCATGTTATACTACTTGGTTGAATCTTGCAATCCATATAAAAGATACTAATTAATCACAGTGAAATATATCATGTAGTTGCCCTGGCCATAGATCCATCATCGTCAGGAATTGGTGATGGTGAAACGGGTTCTCCTGCGGGTTAACCCGGAGCGCATAATGTTGAGTATGCGAGGTTTCTCCTAGCCTAAAGTGAGGAGGTAAGAGTGCAACTTCAGTTGTAGACTCCAGGGTGCGGATTCAGGCCCATAGCCCAATTGTGATAAAGAGCATGGTGAACAGGCCCATGGCTCAGGATATGTGATATGAGGAGCACGAATGCGTTCATGGCTCAGAGCACGGTGAACAGGCCCGTGGCTCAGTTTCACTAGTGTCGAGACCTGTACCGAGGCTGGCTAGGCAGAGGGTAGCCTGACCCTGTGGCTAAGACCACTTTAGCATGAGACTGCGGTCCTGCTTTGTTTCTTGTGCACTGACCACGAGGGGGAAGGTTGTGGAGTCCGACTCTTCCATTAACCTTGTATGGCACCAGCTTGGGTTTCTCAACCGAAGGTTGGATTTGAGCGGTACGACTCACTTCCTTAGGGCATAATAATATGTAATTCAGCCGAATAGTACTACTGCTTAAGACAAACACGAAACATTGGTTGAGGCCTTGTTTGTGTATTTACTCTCATCATATCTTGCAGTTGCTTATATGTTCCTCATATGTAGTAGGACTTATATATCTTGTCTTGTTAATCATATTCCACAAAGTAATACTTGAGTACATCTGGTAAGCCTGCTAAAGTATGGACAGCTCTATTCTATAACTGCTCTTGTTATACTTTTTATCAGTTAGCTGCTTTATATATATACCTGAGGTTTTGTAGTTTCGGCAGGGAGTTATGTTTCTCACTGGGACAATGTTCAATTGTCTCACTCCGCTAGTTTTCAGGTGTTCGAGCTAGACGTGGTGGTGGTCGCGGGGTTGCGGCCGAGCAGCAAGAAGAGCAGTAGAAGGCAAGAGATGGACATGCTGCTGTTTTGGTGTTTTGTAGTAGAGTCTAGAGTCATCCCTGTACTCTCAGGTCCTTGGAGGTGTTTTGACGTTGTTTCACGATGTATAGCTATTGATGTTTTGTATATCGTGTTGCTGGCCGGATGTGGGCCTTTATGTATATATTATAGGCGATGAACTCATGTGATGGTCAGACAGCTGTTCCTGTGAGCTGTGGACACATATCAGATCTTGTATATGCTTATATAACTTGTTTCCTTGCAAGATGAGGACTGGAATGTAATAGTTTCTCAGTTTTCTGCAAACGGTTTTAATTAACCCTTGTTTTTGATAATCTGTGGTTATGGTGATTTCCGCACGTTTTCGCGTAACACCTCACTGTCTGTGTGATAGTGGGATGTGTTGCCACAATATTGATGGGCTACAAATGCATTCCCAGGTGCTCCTTGCTGACTGAACTTCTACTACTAACTGAGAAATTTGATATTCAATGTTGTTGATTCAGGCACCTTGGTTTGGCAACTCCCTCTATGTCTGACCCATAATTGCTTCATTTTGGCTCACCAACTTTCCTAACATGTTCTCAATTTTGTCAATCGTGCTGGGGCCCCTGTCCTGCAGGTACTACTGGTGCATGTACATGAAATCATCTTCTTCTCCTACATATGATTTTACATCCTTCTAGCACAACTTTGTGGAAATGAGGTCAAGCTTCTCATTCAATGTTGAGATGACTTTATATTCTTCAATGCTTTTAATGGTTGTTGGGTCTTCTCTTTCTTCACCTTACGAACTAGTTCTTAGCCATGTTCTTCAGGATCTCGTGGCATCTAGAAGGCTTGTTGTTCAAGAAAAATACAGATCCTGCACTATCTAGGGTAGTCCTCTCGCCCTAGTGTAGACCATAATAGAGGGTTTTTTCTTGGCCATAAATCTATACCATGGTGAGGCACCTTCCGAAGCATGTTCTAAAAGCAATCCCAAGCCTCTGAGTATGACTCTTCAGCATGTTGCTTGAAGTTGTAAATCTTCCACGTCAATTCATTTGTCTTCTGTAGTGGGAAATAATGCTCAAAGAATGCATCTATCATCTAGTCCCATGTCTCTATGAATTCTGGCTTGAGGTTATAGGACCAAGACTTAGCATGGTTTGCCAAGGATGACGGAAACAACTTCAGGTATATCACGGTGGTAGGAACTTTGTCTATCTTCACCATGTCACAACTTTCAACAAAATTGCTGATGTGAGTCATTGCGTCTTCAATACTATTGTGACTACCACTATCACACAGACAACATAATTGCAAAAAACTATGTAGAAATAACCATTAAAAACAGATTACCAAACTCACTACAAAGTAAAACTTTTTTGCCAAGAGATTCACTACCAGGAAACTCTTTTTAGAAAGAACCAAACAATATATATATCATGGTTCACTTTGTACATATATTGTTCACTACCTTATAAGGATATGAGATAATAGTCGCTTTACCAATATATACACAAAAGCAACATCAGGTGTTGAGGTGTACTAGCTAGAACCTCAGATCGATTATAAATCTGTTTACACTCTATCTCTCAAAGGATCTGAGAGTACATGGATGACACATAACCTGAGCCGTTACTGCTATCCTTGCGGTTACCACCCACTTTCTGTTGCGTGATCTCTACCTCCTTGTGTACGTCCACCTAAAAAGTTGTGGAACTCACAGGGTGAGACAATGATTCCCAGCGAGAGATATAACTCTCTGCCAACAATATTATTATTAAGGTTAAACTTTTATGAATGAGAGAATAATAAACCTATATTGAATTAAACAAGTATAAATACTAATTATATACAGAGTAGAGTAATATCAACATCTCAATAGTTCAAGAATCTATAACTGAGCAATAGACCACTTATTTACTTTTAAAAGGAATATGAAGAACATGTATAACTGTTATAAACTAAATAGTATAAAAACAAAGCAAGTCTTCAACTAATGTTTTTGTATTTGATCCTTAAACAAATACACTACACGAATGATTATAGCTTTAAATATTCCATCTTATGCCCTGCGGAGATGGGAATATACCTTTCATCTCCAACTGACCACTGTGAAGTTAGCATCAGTTCCATATAGGTCTATGGAAGAGCCAGAATCCTGGACCTCATCTTCCCTAATCAGTAAGAGAGTGGCAGTGACATATGAGTCAATTTTCATTTTAGCTAGCCTGGAGTATATAGTCTCTTCACTATAGAGATACAACACGTAGAATGTTCTCTAGTTTAGGGTATGACCTTCAGTCGATCCTGCTTATATATATTGAGTCATGGCCTTTAGCCATACTTTTCTTAGGGTATGGCTTTACCGCCAATCCTGATGTTGCATTAGAGATACGGCCTACAACCACACTCATTTTAGAAAAATGTCTCATGGCCAAATCCTAGGGTTTGAAGGAAGTAAGGAAATACGTGTCTTGCACCCTTTCATATTCAAAAATATGCACTCTGAGTAAAACTCATTTCATCATTTAGAAAATCCTAACATTGAATGGTTCTATGGCCAGGGGAACTACATTTTTAGTTCACTTGATATATTAAGTGCATTACAACATCTTTTATCACCAATCAAGTTACAAGCATGAATTATTAATAAATGCTGTCAAGAGATATTGCATCAATTGGTACATATCTTGTTACACTTATCCTGGGATCTGAGTCCTTGAATACATTATTGGGAATCTCATCCCTTCAACATTATCATTATCATGATCATATGTTTTGGGTATCAAACCATCAAATCATTATTGAACAACATCACCTCTCATTAGGCAATATCCAACTCTAGGTCACCAAACTCATATACAAATCATACTTCTTGTACAAGTATATCACATGGCTCACAAGGCCTTATATAATATGTATTGTGCTAAATCATCATAGCTCATACCTGGCTATGCTCATCATTTCTCAAATACCTGCATGGTTAGGATTTCATAGAAAATGCAATATCTAGTAAATATCATGTCCATGCCATCTAGAGAATCATCCAAATTGCAACCCTCTCATAATTAGGATTAAGGTTTTCCTTTATTACTAATTTAGGGTTTTCAAGTGCATTTTTATCAATCAAACCCTTATTCACATCATAAGAGCTATATTAATGCCATAAGTGTTCAAGCATACTTCATCAAGTATCATCAATTGATTATCAACATGAGGTATTACCTTTCTCATGTGAGTAGTACAAGTTTATTTCTCATCCTTACTAAGATATTGACTTCAACATATTGATTTAACCTTATTTAGGGTTATCAATCTACACTTATTAAAGTGTATTCATCTTATTACATTCATAATGTATTCATTGACTATATTCAAGGTGTATCAGCCTACACTCATCGAGGTGTATCGACCTCCACTCATCAAGGTGTATCAACCTTCATTCCAATATTTATATCGGACTAGATACACATAGTTGTATCGGCCAAGACACGTCTACTTGTGTCGACCAAGGTATATCAAATGCTATCGGTTTAGAGATGCTTAGAGTAGTATCATTTGTATGGTGCTTGAGGTATATCAGCCAAAGAGTTTCTTGTGTTTCTTCGTCCATTACTACTCTAGTTCATGGAAAACAACCCCATACATCCATTATAACTCATAGAACCATCATTTAAATAAGAAAAGTCAAAGTAGAAAAGGAATCACCAAGTATTGCGTGATAGAAGGTGAATAATAATAAAATTGGGTTTAAGTTATATTACCCGCCTCAAGATCAACTCAAGAGCTTCAAGCTCCAATGCTCCACGTTCTCATGGTTGAATATGACTGATCAAAAGTCCAAGACTCGATCACAACAATTCTCTACGAAAGAAGATATCATAGTTATGAACTTTGGTGAAGAAAGAAGAGAAGAAAAGAATCATGGTTTGAGAAGAATAGTCTTTTCAAGGTTGAAGATGATCATGGCTTCACCTTAGGCAAGATGCTTAGCCTTCTCTTTACTTCTTGAGCTCCTAGGGTCATCCTCCAAGCAAGAGATAGTAAATGAGTCGAAAGGTTTACTAGGAGATGAAAAGAGAGGTATATATAGTTGAGGTTTATGAAAGAGAGTATGTGTAAGGTGTCATCACCAAGTACACTTAAGTGACACATGTCCATGCATGGTAACTTCATGCATCCATAATTATCTTGCCATGCAAAACTCTTGAGGATAATCCATAGGCATGATATTGGCCATTGGGTATCTTGCTTGACAAGATATCACAACCCAATCTTACTTTATGAGCAAACCAATTCAACTTTTGCAAGGAACATGCAAATCGATAGGCTTCACCTACTTGGGGTGCTTAGCCCATCATGAACACTTTCAAAGGATAAAAAACTGATATGGGACCTCCTCTATGACTTCCAAGCCAATAGGCACTCCTATATACTTCATAACTCGACACAACCTCATTTAGGGTTCAAGGTACTCAACATTTCTTTAGTTCTTTCACCACAAAGAGTGTTATCATTCAACCAAGACTCAAACAAGGTGCCCCCTTCTTTATCTTTCCTCTAGTTAATGTTAAGAGAGAGAAGGCACATTCTAGAGGTGATAAATTGCATAAACCCCTCATTCGGGTAAATTGCAATCATTACCAAAGTTATCATATAAATCACAAACACTTTGCAAATAAGTTCAAAATTGAGAAATAAACTCTTCTCAAGTCTTAATTACGTTTTAAAAGATTAAGACAAGGTTCTAAGTAACTTACTTAAGCAAAGATTCTAGGGTTATCCCTAAACCCAGGTCAGGGGTATTACAACTATGGCCATGGAAAGCCTATTGTTTGACTAAAGCCACCAGCCCAGGATCGATCTTGTAGTTTCCCAAATTTGTCGCTCTTCACTTGATTGGCCCAAGATGAGCTGTTGAGGATGACACCTTGATCTTCTCCCAGATGGTCTATTCTTCTTCTGCATCACCCATACCTTCTAGCTGTGGATTTGTTGTGGGATCATAATAAATGGTTCATGTTTTAACCAAGCACTAGTACCTGAAATTTATGAACTCAATGTGAGAAAGAGTTACTGGTGAAAAAAAATGTTTGCAATTCATATTTGGACAGAATAAAAATAAAAATAAAGAAGGTATCCTAGAGTGGACGATTACAACACTTGTAGTGCTTGAATATGCCGTTTCCGCGACAACGACGCCAAAAACTTGACACGACTACACTATACATGTAGAATGCAAGCATACACATCAAAGTAATACAGGCCAACACAGCTCAAATATCGAATACAGAGAAACATAATTCAAAAAACTATTGCTAACTACTTTTGATCAGCTAAGCCAAAGAAAACTTTTATTTGAGAGTTATTAAACTAATTGCAAGAAAGAAAACTAATTTAATGGTTTGTGATCACAATGAGAAGAAATTCTCTAGAACTATGGTTTCACCATGATCGACACTACATATTTTACCTAATATTAATATATATTCCTCCCACTCCTAGACAAAGAGCCTGTAGCAAAAACTATCCACTCTTGTAGTGTAGTTCACTACCTATTCTAGTACCAATCTCATTTCCATAATAATTGGTTAATTAGTTAGGTGCTTTAACAAATCCTATGGGTAATCTCTTCACTTTCATAAGCCACCTTTCCCAAAGGGCGATATAAAACGTGTGTTACTATGGATTCCAATCCTTAGTCCTCCTCTTGAAGTTATCAAGGATCTAATTAATCACCTATGGTGTGCAACATAGATAATTCAATATGATTTTATAGTAACATGTCAAAGAATAAGGAGAAAATAATATACTAATGCAAAAGATCCATATATAGTGTACAAACAGGCTACTACTGGGTCCTAGAGAATTAAGGGGATTAGCAGAATATGCGAGACATAGTATCACAGTAGATCAAAAATATGCAAAACATAAATTTCTAGATATTAGAAATAGGAGAAAGAGTTAAGGAGGAGATTTGGAGGAGATGGAGCCATTCGTTCCGCCGTCATTTTGGCCACCAAAATGCCTTTGAAGTATGTCGGGTAGGGTTCCTCTACTTTTCTCTCCCCATTCGCCTCTCGTGTTGTCCCCCTCTGATAAACACAAAATTCCTCTTTTAATGGTGTCTTTTATAGCTGTTGTACATGTTTAGGTTGAGATAAAACCTAAACATTATTTTCCATAATAATATGTGTTGGATTTAACACATGCAATTAAGGTTGCCAACGCCTGTGCCGGTACTACCGACTTAGAAGTTGGTACTACCGAGTTAGTTGCAATAGAAATACTTTTCTTTTTTGATCTGAAACAATAATATTTTTTGTACTTCGATTCCATGTCGGTACTAACGAGTTGCAGTCGGTAGTATCGACTTTGCTCCAGTAAATAATAATTATCTACAATAAAATAAGTAATGAATTAAATCAAATAATTATTATGATAATCAAAATATATAAATACATGTAAAATACATGCATAAATATAAGAACTGATACAGACTGATTTTATACTAATTTGATGAAATATGTCTGATAATATATTCAATTAAGCACAAATGACAAAGAAAACAACCAAATTAGATATCCAAATAATGACAATTTGTGTACACATCATGAAACTTTGCCTACAACTTTTGATCTCTCCCTTTTAGACTTCTCCTTTTTTTGGATTCACCATGCTTGTAGGACAACATGGACCATGATGGGGGAGAGGGTTCGATCTCCACCAACATAGTTCCTCATCCCCACCTTAAGGGTCATTGGGTAGGGCATGACACAGAGGACTAGGTCCTCCAAGTAAGTACCTCAAAGGGTCCACAACTAGGTGGGTGTGAGAATTGGTCCCCTCACTCCTATCTCATCCACTATTATTGAAGGTAGGAGACAATTTGTTCCATGTTTAGTCTCTTGGATGAGCGGTCCACGTGAGGGATACTTCTCCTCATTTGCAGTTGTAGGAGCTAAAACCCCAAAAAATCTAAATAGTTCTAGATTTTGCCATAAACATGTAATTCAATATCTCTCACATCAAAGATCCAAATCATATCAAAATTTAGATATAGTCCAACATTACCAAATCATGACAATTTCTATTTTGTAGAGCATTGTACACTCACTATTTTTGTTTTGGAATTTTCAATTGGCTGGAGCTTCCTAGAAAACTGTCAAACAACTAATCTAAGACTTTGATGTCTAACATCTATGAGATATCTAGAATTTTTTTGGAAACTTGAACCACTATGCTTAAGCTGAGACTTTTTCATAGTGCTTAAATCTCCATTTTTGTAGTTGGTAAAGTCTCAGTATGACCATTGGACTCTTCCTAGTCTCCCGAAAATGGTTAAAATATGTTTCAGTCAATTCCATAGGCTAGTTCAAACCCTCCACTACAAATACAAGTCATTTGAGACTCTCCCTAGGTTACTAAACAAGCTATATGATATAGAGTTGAGATTTACCATCCAGATCCCCTAAACACCATAGTGCCTAATAACTTGCTTACATAAATTTGATTTACTTGTGCAATCCAATCCTAAATGTCCATCTATGGAGATCTCATTCTCTCTCCCAATCTCTCTAACAAAAGTTGACTAAAGTCTCTTCTACGAAAAAGGAAGGCGAGGGAAAGTGACCACCGTAAAGGGTAGGTTGACCCTTGATGTAAGCTGTGGCATTTGCCTAAAGAGGCTAGTTACGTCCATACTGAGTAGTACCAAATCTCAGTGTATGAGCTTGATGAAAGAAATACAAGCTGCATCTTAGGGTCAAAAAATCCAAGTAGGAAGACCTACTCGGTAATGGAGCTACAACATGTTAGACTGTGTCACTATACATTTTTTTAATATCTATTTTTGGTTGATTCAATCTTTGTTTTATATTAATTTGTGATATCATCTAAAGGTTCAACAAGTTTTTTTAAGCTATTAATCTTAATCACCCCATCCTAAGCCTTTAGGTCCTAGAATGACAGCTGAAGTTTACATAACTAAAACAATATAATAATTTGAACATAAATTTTAAATTATTTATATTAATTCACCCGACCACAACCTATGAAATATGCCAATCCTGATGTGTACAATGGGTCATGTACACAAACGAGATTGCACATACCCATTTATAATACCTCATAATTAGGGGGCATTGTATATGATATGACTATAAGGTCTAATTGGATATGGTTGGGTAGTGTGGTGGGTAGAACAAAATATCTTTAACTTATAATAATATGTAAGAAAGCCATAGATTGTCAATATTGTAATTTTTTCTTCTATTTTTCATAATTGTAAAGTATTCCTTGTATTATAAGGTAAGAGTGTGAGACATATTGAATAATTTTTTTTAATGCTTTTTATTTATAAATTAGTCTTTTATTAGTTGTGTGAGAGATAGTAGGGTTGGATATGATTTTTTCCTTTTAGTTCTCTAAATCGTGAGTTGGTCAATGCATATACTAGTATGGTTATATAATTTGTTGTAGGAAGGACTGAATGTCATTTTTGCCTTTGGTTCTTTTAAACTACAAATTGACACTTGTCGATTATAAGAAAACAAGAAGAACAACTCAAAAAGATATTCGCCGTCTTGAGCACTTATAAGTTAGTTCAATTGAAAAGTTCAATCGATTTATTAGTCATAAGTCATTAAAATAATAATTAGAGCACACGGAAGCACCCATCCTACAGTGAAAAATACAGTGCACCAAAGGACACCGCTTAGGAAAAAAATGGTTATTAAAAAGAATTTCCTTCCGTTCTGTTTAAAAAAAAGAAAAAGACCACCCTTGCTGATGTGGCTGTCACAGCATCGGAGACTGGGCTTTTGCTTTGTGGGAAGCCGGTCAAGCCACGAACGACTCCGGACACCACGAAAGGCCGGGACGTTCCCAGGCCACCAGTTCGTTTTAAGAGTTAAATCAGCCCTGCTTCTTCATTGCTGTTATGCTCAGCTGGTCCGGGAGGAGAGGAACAGAGTGGTCTCTCGCGCCTGCTCTTTTTCCTTTCCGGTGAGTTCGTGGCGGAAGAAAGAATCCATCCATCCATCTAGGTTCTACCGTGTAGGCCTCAGTTCCCCACAACTCTCTGAGGTAATTGGATGAATAAATTCACCCCCTCCTCTCATGTCGTCTTTCCATTTCTCAACGGTTCTTATGATGCTTCTTGCTTGGGTAGATGATCCAAAGCTGTCAGTTTTCGCGGTAAATTAGCAGCTAGGCATTAGGATGGAAATCGATTTCCTCTGCTCAGGTTGAACAAAACGGTCCCCAGTTCCCTCCAAAACAACTGTTCCCGTTTACAATATGTAACTATCTTCCGCTGGATTGAGCTCAAAGTCGCTTGCCTTTTCCCTCCTTTTGCGCTGCAAATTGAGCCCCATGCCCTGTATCTACTGGGGGTAACATTGCTCTTGTGTCGATATGCAAGGGTGTATGTCGATTCTGGTACAGGTAAGTAAAGGTTCTGTAATGGTTAGGGGCTAGCCGTGGCACGAATCCAACCGATTGCTATCTAGGATTTCGACCCTGATGGTTGATACAGATTACTGTATTGCCTTAAGCAACATGCTAGACGAATAACCAAGAACAAATGCACCATTGGAACGAGTATTTCAAATATAAACAGCAAATCCTAATCACCACAGGTTCTTATCCCTTCCTCACTTAGATAATTATAGTGTATGCTGGAGATTGACATTTGGTGGGAAGGGACCATAGGGGTTGTTGGGTAGCGAGCACTTCTGGAGCTCTGCAGTGGTCTTCAGTCATTGTCATCTTTTCCCAACATTTTCATTGTTTATTGCTCTGACCTATGCAAAAGCGACCCCTGATATGGTTGGTACTTTGAAGTGTAAATGTCAGATGCCATCTCAGTGCTGTTATTATCTTTCCTCCCTTTATCATTGATGCAAGACAAGAACATGGTTTGGCTCTTGTCGGGGTCAAACAAAGCTAAGAAAACCCAATTTGTATATTAGATTTTTCATTTCAGGACTCTTTTTTTCTTGCAATATTTCAAGTTTCATTGGTTTGTCTAAGTTATCTTTACATCAGTTTGGTAATTCTGGCAATTACCCAGAATCATCAGAGTTTTGGTTTTTAGTTATAAATACCTAGCCACGTAGGATGTTTGGGGCAGATGAATTAGACATGAAATCAAGTACGTTTAATCTCCCGATTTCCTTCTCCCTCATGATGCATGTCACATAGATTGGCATCAAAGCCTAACCCTAACACCAATAGGACTTATCTAACTTCCTTCCCCTACCACATCACCCTTTTGCCTCCCTATTCAACAATTCTTCTTCATCTTTCTTCTTTATTCTTTTACAGATGGGGTGTCACAATAACACACTGCAATATCACAATTATCGTCGACTTTTTTCACAAAGTTACATTTAAAGCACGATTTTCCCACAGCTATATGACGGCCAGAGAACTCCCATTTCACAAATAATATGTTTTAGCTGTGTATTATTTAGGAATTATTTGTGTTAAGTTTTATTCACGATTTATGTCTTTTTTCAAGATTTTTTTATCGCTTAAAATTTGACTTAGTTTTAGGGTACACATGTATCTATGTATGCTATACACATATGCATATATATGCAGGTAATATATCTATGTATGTATGCGTGCCATATAGACGTATATATGTGTGAAATATGTATGGGATTAAGAGAGAGATTTCTCCCCCATACACAACCTGTAGCGGAGGTCGGACGCCCAGGACGGGTATTAAATCAAGAAATGCTTGTCCAGTGGTTTGAACCCGAGTCCCTTCATTGGGGAACACCTGAGTTTGCCACGACGCTATCCGTTGCTGACATGTGTGAAATATATATGTATGGGATTAAGTGAGAAAGATTTCTCTCCCCCCCCCATCCCACGCCTGTAGCAGAGGCCGAACGCCCAAGAGGGTGGTAAATCAATATATATGCATCTATGTGTGTGTGTAATATAATATTATATATGAATATATATATGTATTTATGTGTGAGTATATGGATGTGTATGGATGTATGTATGTATATGTATATATCATATATGTATATCCTCTGATTTTTTTCTCGACTTTTTCCGAATATTTGACTGTACTTTGACCGTTTTACATGAATACCCTCATAATTCACAAATTCTGAATTTTCAGCTGGGCTGAATGTACTAGAATTCCGAATTTTTGATTATGCCACCCTGTATCATTGTCATCCCAAAGGAGCTTTTGTTGCTCCACTCTAGCCTCTAGGTGGATTACACCCCAACCAACCCTTGGCTCCTTTTTCCTAGGCCCCTAGCAGTCAACAAGGAGGTGCATACCGTATGCCCTAGGGAGAATAGATAGCATCCAAAATGAAGTTGGCGGACTGATTCAACTTGTACCATGACAGTTGCCCAATGGATTTGTTTGCCAAAATGAAGTTGGAGGGTTTGGACAAAAACACCAGCAAGAAGTTCAACGTGATATGAAGTGCCTAGGTCAACCACCTATCCAATTCTAGGATGATATGAAACCAAGTTGCAACAACTGTGAAATAATATTGTATTGTACGCAATGGGATGAATAAAAGACTGGACGCCCTCTCCTTTATATAGGAGAGGGGAGACACCCTAAGACTTAGGACGCAAGTAATCTAAACGGGCTGAGATACAAAAGCCCACTAACTAATTAACCTAATAACTAAATAGGCTAATATAGACTCTCTAACATTCCCCCTTAAGCTGGAGCATGGGTAAAACACATGTCCAAAGCTTGGAGGTTACAAGACTCGATAAAATGATAAAAGAAATGATAAATGAAAGATAAAAGATAAATATCACCCCCCATGCAAAAATTGATACTCCCCCTTAATTAATACTCCCTCTGAACCATGTGACGACGACTCTTTTCTTTGAACTTGTATTCTGCAAGCTGGAGATCCTTGAGCACTGATGAAGGTCTTTTGGAGGGCATCTGGAATGAAGAACATCTGAAATGGAACCTGAATACTGCAGCAGTAATTTGCCACTTGGAGCAGACGATCCTTAATACCATGACTACGTCATCTTCACTGGAATACGTACTTAACGCGACACGAATGCGGATCTCCAATGATGATGTAGCAGTAGTGGTATCTTCAAAACGTCTGAGAAGATGTGCATAACGTGGCACGAACACGGACGGACGATATGTTGGTGATACGATGCAAGTACTATAACTCTGTCGCGTGAACCTTGGGGGCTTGACAGGAAAGGAGATATCATCCATCAAGGAAAGTCCCAAGAAGATCAACAACAGGTGATGTCGAAATAGTAGATGCGGCTCGGAGAAGACGTGATGAAGTAACTCGGTGAATGTAGCTGGATGAATCAACCTTGCAGAAGTAGATTGGCAGGCTTGCTGAGCTTCTGAAAATCTGAAGAAGCACTCATATGTCTCATGTGAATGTAGCTGAAGTACATCATCAACACCTACCGTACATAACACGGTACGAATGCAGATAGCTCGGTGTTGACGCTGAATGAAGATCCTTCATTGCTGTCGGAAAGTAGAGAACGGATGTGCTGAACAATGCGAAGTTCCATAAACATATATAGCCTGAATACATATATCATCTCTTCTCATACTCTCTCTCATACATATTCTCTCACACTCTCTCTCTCATCTCTTCCTCTCCTCTCTATCCCCCCCCACACCAAATACAACGAGAGTGAGAGTTTGGTGTGGAGAAATGGATACATGACCCCCCCGCACGTGAAAAAAAAGGAAACACATGATGGGTGGGTGGGAAAGGAATTGGTGGATTTGAGAGAAATTTGTGATATGAAGATCTGTAATATGTGGAGAATGAAATTGATAACCGGAGTGAATATGCTAAATGGGTCAATGTAAGATCCGGATAGAAAATTAAACGGATCTAATCCCGACCCGAAAAGGGATTTGTTTGGCTTAAAATGGAATTCGATTAGCAAAGATATGACCGATTAAGGATCCGAATAGGCATAATGAATATGGGGGCATCAGTAACTTGGGAGTAGACATAGGTGGGGAAACGATGGAGTGATGATGGCCGACAAGAGTGCTAATTGGCGGCAGGACAACATGGATTGGCGTTGGGGCAATAGTGATTGGCGGCTACTGGATGATGGCCGTCGGAGATGATGCTGCTGATTGGCCTTTCGTCTGTTGTTTTGCTGCTAGGTGGCGGCAATGATTGGTGATGGCAGCTGTCTACTGGCCGCTCGGAGTGATGGCTACTTGATGGCGATGATGGCTGCTGCTTCTGCGGTTGGCGTCGCTTTATGATGCTGCTGCTAGATGGTGATAGTGACGTCGATAGGCGGCGAAGGCGCGGAGATGGCTGCTTGGAGGCCGACGGTTATGGCTGTTGGCCGGCGGCAGGATTGCTGCTGGACGGATGCCGATCGGAGGCGCTGGGAATATAGCGACATTGTTGCTGTTCGTGGAATACGGGCAGCCGAGGTGGAAGGCGGCGGGTAATGATGCAGCGATGGCAGTGGATATGTGATGGCTGGAAAGGAGATCACCGGCGGTAAGGTTTGGATTTGGAAAACATAGATCGCAGGTCGGGAATTAGCGCCGACGTACTGATCTATGTGAAAGTGGAAGGAGAGCCATGGAGGCCCGAATTGCCTAGCGGGCAGCCGACCTAAGCCATGGCAACGACGGCGGCTGCCCGCAGGCGAGGGTTCTCCTCCTCGGTTGCTCTCTGGAAAAGACAAGCGAAGGCGGCTAGGGCTGTGTACGCGCTGAAGAGGAGAGGGAAGGGGGGGCGGTGGCTAGGTTTCCCTCAGGAGCGAACGCGCTCTGATACCATGTGAAATAATATTGTATTGAACGCAATGAGATGAATACAAGACTGGACGCCTTCTCCTTTATATAGGAGAGGGGAGACACCCTAAAACTTAGGACACAAGTAATCTAAACAGGCTGAGATACAAAAGCCCACTAACTAATTAACCTATCAACTAAATAGGCTAATATAGACTCTAACAACAACGATATATTCCCGCCGAATGCCAACACTAGGTTCTAGATCCATAGATCTATGAATCTATGCTAGTCCATGAATCATGAAGAAATTTGAGGAAGCAAAGAATTTTGTTGTGACCACAACGATTTAGATGAGCAACTAGCGACACGCTGTATGGATCATCTTTGTTTGGACATCACACATGAGATGTGATTGCAACAATGGGTCTTTAGAGGATGCTTTTCAAAGGTTAAGGAATAATTGCAAGTTGTGCTTCACGAACCCACTCATCAATCAAGTGGGAAACACTTTCATTAGTCCTCCTCTACCATGACCCCTCGCACAACTCACCCTCTTCCGCCCCTACGGAAAACCATTAAGGTATCCAACCTTTCCTCTAGCAAGTGTAAGGAACCCATGCACACAACCACATGTTCCGTTCCTTGTGGGTGTGAGCGCTTCCATTGCCATGATACCAAGCACATTGCCTCTTAGTGTCCTCATTGTGCCTTAATGATCTTTTGATTCTCCTGATGATGAGTCTTCTGAGGATAATTACGAGTATGAGGATACTCTAGCTGCATCCAAACTTTAGATGATGCTATGTTATGATCTGTCATACCTACAAGTAGTGTGTGTTCTCGCTACCCCTTCTGATGGTAACAAATATATGCACACCACTCCGTTCCAAACATTTTTAAACACATTAGAAAGAGCTGCAAGCTTTTAATTCATAAAGGCAGTTCTCCGAACATCATCTCACCTCATGGTTTGAAATTCATGGAGTTGTGACTAGGGGCCCTACTCTTAGCTCCACAAGGTACGCTAGATGAACTAAATTATCCTACCCATCACCCAACGTTGTCTTGTGCCCATTACTCTTGGTGCTTATTTAGACCACATTTGGTGTGATGGGTTGCCTATAGATGTCAACAATGCCATTCTTGGCTGCCCTGGATCTATGACTAGGATGCCTGCTATGAGGGATGTTCCAACGTCTACACCTTCAAGCACCAAGGCAAACACATTAGATATACCCCTAGACCGTACTCGTTTCTTCTCCCTTCTAAAAGCGGTAAGTCACCAAGCCCTCAACACTAGAAAGCCTAACATTTTCTACACCTTATCACCGGTAGAGAGCTGGAGGAAGTCAATTAAGAATCTGGATGCATGTATGTGTTAAACATATATATTGAGGAGGTCACACCTATCTCAGATTTTCATCCCTCCCAACTGCAACGTGTTTCCCTTCTAGGCAAGTTGAAAGACATGACATCCAACCAACTCCCTGATGAGCTTACCCCTTTGTGTGATATTCAAAACGAGATTGATTTGATCTCAAGTTCATTTCTGCCTAATGAACATCATTACCACATGATCCCAATTGAACATGTTGATCCCAATGGAACATGTTGATTTGAACCGCAAAGTCGATGCCCTCCTTAAAGGCTTTATTTACAAGAGCAAGAGCCCTTGTACTGTCCCTTCTCCCCTTGCTCCCAAGAAGGTTAGTGGTCGGAAAATGTGTTTCAATTGCCGATCCCTCAATAAGATCATCATATAGTGTCAATTTCCTTTCCCATTCCTTGAAGACATTCTTGGTATGTTGAAGGGCCCCCTCTATTTCTCCAAAATCAACCTCTATAGCAGTTACTACCAAATACATGTCACGGAGTTTCATGAATGGATGACATCTTTCAAAACTCCTAATGGATTATATTAATGGCTCAAGAAGGATGGTAGTTGGAGAATGTGTTTAGATTTTTGACCATCAATAAGATCATCGTCAAGTATCAACTTATCAATCCGATGCCTTGACGACATTCTTGATGTGATATAGGGATCCCACTATTTCTCCAAAATCGACCTCCATAGTGGCTACTGCTGTATTTATGTCAAGAATTGATGAATGAAAGACGGCTTTTAAAACTCTTGATGGATTATGTGAATGACTGGTCTCACCCTTTGGATTGTCCAACACTCCCAATACTTTCATGAGGGTCATGAACTGTGTTTTGCGGCCGCTCATGGGCAAATTTTATGTGGTCTACTTTGGCGATATCTTGATTTTTAACAAGACTAAGGAAGAGTACGTGGCTCACCTTTGACTTTTCTTCAAAACACTTCATTGTGAGAAATTGTATTGCAACTTAACAAAGTGCTCTTTCCTCCTTGGCTCCATTTTATGTGTCAATAGAAATGAGGCTAACACTGACAAAGTCAAAACCATCATTGGTTGGCCCACACCCACTACCATTTTTGAACTCTGTAGCTTTCATGGGATGGCTTGGCTACCTGTTATCGTCACTTTGTTTAGGTTTCAACACCATTTTTACTCCAAATCATTGAGTTGATGAAGCATGATAAGCTGGAGTGGGCACCATTTGCCACACGAACCTTTGTTGATGCCAAGACATATTTGGCAGAAGTCACCATTCTTTTCCTTCATGAATTTTCAATTTTTCTTGAGGTCTCATGCGATTTTTTGGTGTAGGCATTGGTGGAGTTTTAAGCCAAGAAGGCCACCCAATTGCATTTTTTAGTGAGAAACTCTGACACAAAGCGCAAATTCTCCACTTATGATAAAGCATCCATGCTATTGTTCAATCCCTGCGTTATTGGCGGCATTGTCTTCTACTTTAAGACTTCATCCTCTTTTCTGATCATTAGGCCCTCAACAATCTAAATTCGTAGAAAAATTTAAGTGTCCTCACCAAATGGTGTGAGCTTTTCTACGAGTACACTTTTGTTCTCAAACACTATATTGGTGTTGACACTCCTGGCCTTTGTTTGACCACTCTCTACATGGTGAGCGTTGAAGTTATGGGCTTCAACAAGCCAATACCCTACGTGGCTTGGCTCCTGATTATCTACTCTGAACTCCTTGATAGCACATGTTGAATGTCGATTCATCTTAGTTATAGTCGCATAATTAGCTTAGATTAGCATTTGTTTATGCATTTTATCTTAAAATTAGCTCCATATGGGTTTTTATTATTTTATGTTATATTATTGTGGTTTGACAGAAGTTCTCGTTCTTCATGTTAGGTTATAATCAAAGGAATTGAATGACCCTCATATTCCCCATGGTACCCACTTGAAGGAAATCCACATACCCGACCATCACTGCTCAACTCCAAGCATTCGAGTGATGTCTCAAGTTCAAGAAGCCTTTTGCACTTCTCCAGGAGCGCTAGTCGATCAGATGGTACCTCTAGTTGACTGGAGGGAGGGCTCCTCTTTTCAACAAATTGACTAACATGTGAGACGATCTACGGGCTTTCCCAGTCGGTCGACGCACCTCAACAATAAAGACTAGTAAACGCTAGGGTTTTCATCCGTTTGCCTAACCCAGCCAGCCGATCGACTGGCACCCTCATTTGGATAGCCCACACCTCAATTGACCGATCGATTAAACCAGTCGATTGATTGAGCCCCTAGACAAACACATGGTTCAATAGCTGGCTGACTTCCATAGTTGATCGGTTGGTTTTCAGATTCACAACATTCTATAGGTGAGACATTCAATTGGCAATCCACCCTATCAACTCATTTTGCCATCAAGACAAAATTAAATGACTGCTGCAACCACTTATCTGACATGTGGCTGAACCCACTAACATCCTTATAAAAGATATGACCTAAAGACGTCACAAGGGATCTTCTCCCACTCTTGTGAAGAGAGAAGACGAAGAGGGGAAGCTCTGACAAACGTCCAAAGCTCTCTTCCAGTGCTATGTTGAGTTGTCCATTTTCACTAGATTGAAGAATAGTTGTTGTAGACTACAAATAATATTGTCCATCATGACACTGACTGTCTCTTTTTCTACCTTGTTTGTATTGATCTATACATGATGAGCGAGTAGTTTCCTCGCTACATTTGTGGTTTTTTTATTTGTTTTCCCACTTGTATGCACTGATTATATTTTGACAAATTATTTATTTGCTTGTGATCTCATTTGATCATCTATTTGCATGTTAATTCAACTTTGGTTGTAGAGAATTATGAACCTAAGGTTTAAAATATCAACTCGATTCTTGTTAACGCCTTAGTGAGAACTTTGGATGGGTGGTCTCCGAGGTGATAGATAGATGACCTCTAGGTAACGTGACGATGAGCCTAGTGCGATATCCATTCGTGAAAAATCCTCACTCCGAAAGGATTAGATTTTGTGCGGCCTCGATTTTAATTGTTCGTATTTGTGGTAAAGGGATAAGGATGAATGAATGTAGATAACATTGGTGAAACCTATTCTCCCCAATGTTTCCATCATTAGATAAATTCAACCTTTGTCAGCCATTTAATTTGTGCAAATTAGGTTAATAATCAAGCTCTACTTTTGGCAATAAATACTATTTCTAATAAGGTTAATTAATTAGCAAAATTTTTAAAAAACTGTTTGTGAATGTATTTGGGTCAAAGCGATACTTGGCTAGAGTGGGTTCTCCTATATTATATAGAGTGAGAATATTTAATTAATAGACTCAACAAAAAATGAAAATAGTAAAGAGATACGTAAATAAGGAAACTATTTTCTAACACCCCCTCCAGTCGGAGCATACACATCATGCATGCCCAACTTAGAATTCATATATTTGAAAGCTGAAGATGGAAGTGGCTTGGTGAAGACATCTGCCACTTGTTGTCCAGTCCGAACATGAGGAGTTTGAATTTTCTTGGAGAGCACTAAATCACGAATGAAGTGGCCGTCCACTTCAATATGCTTGGTCCGCTCATGAAATACCGGATTGCTAGAAATATGAATGGCTTCCTGGTTATCACACATGGGATTAATTGGTGTGTTAACAAACACTCCCATTTTGACAAAACATACATAACCCACTATAGCTCACAACAAGCATGTGCCATAGCTCGATATTCAACCTTGATGCTGGACCGAGCTACCACATTCTGTTTCTTGCTCCTCCAAGTCACCAAATGTGACCCTCAAGAATCACACAATAGTCAGAAGTAGAACGTCTATCTCCAATATCACCTGCCTAATCAACATCAGTGAACCCAATGAGCTTCAATGATGTATGTGCGGGATTTTTCCCTGTAAAGTAAGGCCCTTCCCTGGAAATCCTTTAACACACCGAAGAATCTAGGTGACTGCCATCCAGTGTGACATCTTGGGCACACTCATGAACTGGCTAACAACTCCCACAACATAAGAAATATCAGGATGAATAACTGTCGAGTAAATCAGTTTCCCTACAATCCTTCTATACTTCACTGGAGCATAAAAATCATTGTCATCAGAAAGAGACGTCTTGGTATGATAATCCATAGGCGTAGAGACGGGTTTGCACTGTGCCATGCGTGTCTCTGCAAGGAGGTCAAGGACATATTTCTGCTGAGAGAGGTTTGTGCCCTTCTTGGAACGTAGAACTTCTATTTCAAGGAAATGGCGGCGATTACCCAAATCTTTTGTCGCAAATTGTGTTTGTAGCCATTCCTTGAGCTGTAGAATGCCAATAGAATCATCACCTACGATGACAATATCATCTACATAAACAACTAGAATAAAAACGCCACTTGAAGACTTATACACAAACAATGAATAATCAGTAGAAGACCGGGTGAAACCAAACTGTATAAGTGCATCACTGAATTTATCTACCATGCCTGTGGTGACTGCTGCAGACCATAAAAGGATTTCTTCAACTTGCAGACCTTCTGATACCCCCCGAGCAACATACCCAGGAGGTTGCTCCATGTATACCTCCTCAAGTAGATCACCATGAAGAAAAACATTCTTGACGTCCAGCTGAAGAAGAGGCCAGTCAATATGAGTAGCAAAGAGATAAGGATGTGAACATAATTGAGCTGAGCGACTGGAGAGAAAGTCTCAAGGTCTACTCCATATGTCTGAATGTACTCCTTTGCCACTAAATGAGCCTTCAAATGATCAATAGACCCATCTGGTTTCCGTTTCACAGTATATACCCATTGACAGCCTACAACAGGCTTTCCAGGAGTAACTCCAAGTCCCAGGTTGAGTTCTCACGAAGAGACGCCATCTCATTGTTCATAGTCTGGATCCTAGGAAGCACGGACACTTCCCGGGAGGTGCTGTGGCCGTGTCTGCCGCGTGTCGGACGCGGACACACCGTGGACACGGCTGGACACGACCCCAGAGTGTCCAACTTTTTTTTGAAGAGTTTTTGACTTGGACATGGCTAGGACACGGCTGGGACACGACATGGACACAACTGACCCAGCCCAGCCACATCCATGTCCAGTTATGTTAGGAAAAAAGACTAAACCCGTCCATGTTCCCTAACCCACCGATATTTGCTCCCCTTCTCCTCAATTTCACTCCAAATTTTCGTTGTTTTCTTACTGTAATCCTACCCCTCTATCAATCTATGCCCAATTTTTCTAATAAGTCTTTTTCTTCTGTTTTGTTATAATGTTAACAATAATTGCTGCTGTTGGTTCAGTTATGTTATACAAATCTGTAGTATTTACTGTATTTAATCATGCATCATTCTGAGTTGGATTTCTTTATTGTTGAATTGGTCTAATTATTGTTTATTTACTGTTCAAAAGTCATTGCGTTATGATTTAAATTGACAATTTGATTTAATTGATTGGAAGCATGGACATGAATGCGTTTACATAAATTTATAAATATCACTAGGCCATGCTTGTTGTATCTGATGGGTTTTTCCTATTTGGATGAATGTGTTTGATGGATGATTGTATGTCTTTTAAGTAAATGAAATGCAAACTCCACAATTAAATTTCTATAATAGAATGTGTTTATACATCAATAATGCATACATATATATGTGGAAAAAACAATTTGCCGTGTCCGGCCCCGTGTCCGTGTCCTACATTTTTAAAAATTGCCGTGTCCCGTGTCCGTGTCCGTATCCGTGTTCGTGTCCGTGCTTCCTAGTCTGGATCCAACCGTCATGTTGTGCTGCATCCTTATAGGAACGAAGAACAACTGTAGAATCAAGCTGAAGAGCAAACATGCGGGCTGCCGGTGATAGATGAGACAAACAACAAAAATTGGCCAATGGATGATGTATAGTGTAAGAACGAACACCTTTACGAGCTACAACTGAAAGGTGTAAATCTAAAACTGAAGCGTCAAGAGAACTCTCAGTAGGAATAGTTACCTCAGGAGTATCGGACGATGAGGAGGCAAACTGCTGGACTGGTGACGCTACATCCTCTTGGTGACACCCTGCTCGCCTAGAGTAAACCAGTGGAAAGGGTTGAATTTGTGGAGGTGGTGGCGGTAGTGAAGTGGGGGTGGTTTCTAGAACAGTCTCATCACATGGCACAGGAAGTGGTGGCTCTCTTTCACGCTAAAAATGTAGTCACTCTCAGGATTGTGCTCCCCTTTACTCTGAACAGAGTCACTAAAGAATGGAGTAGACTCATGGAAAGTAACGTCAACCGACAAAAAAAGACGACAAAGATGAGGACAATAACATATGTATCCCTTCTGTGTGGGAGACTATTCCAAAAAGACGATGCAAACAGTGCGAGGAGACAACTTGTCAACACATGGATCAAACGCTGAACAAACGCAGTGCAACCAAACACACAAAAAGGAACAGGAAAAAGTTGCTCATTAAGTCGTAACAAAGATAAAGGGGTAGCCCCATGTAAGATAGAAGATGGCCGACGATTAATAAAAAGATGCAGTGAGGAGAGCATTCGACCTATATTTATTTGGCACATACATCTGAAAGGGTAACATACGTGCTACATCAAGTAAATGGCAATTTTTGCGTTCAACAACCCCATTTTGTTGAAGTGTATGATGACAAGTCGTCTGGTGAATCATGCCAACATAATTACGAAAAATAAGAACAACCTTTTGAACGTATTCTAGGGCATTATCAGTATGAAAAATCTTTATATGAGCATCAAACTGAATTTTTATTAATTGATGAAAAGTTTTAATGACAGACAAAACTTCATTCCGAGACTTAAGTATACCTAATTCATGCGGGAAAAAGTATAAATGAAAGACTGAAAATAACGATAGCCATTATAACTTGGCTCTTAAACAAGACCGCAAACACCACTATGAATAAGGTCAAAAGGAAAAGAAATGCGATTGTGCTTGCCTAGTTGACATGATCGACATTCTAATGAATTTATTGATGTTAAGCCTGGAATAAGCTTTTTAAGACTCTGTAAGGACGGATGCCTATAGCGGCAATGCCATTGTAAGGGAGAGCAGCTGAAAACGGTAGATGTGGTAGATGGAATCTGATGAGCTGGGCGACCACCTTCAAAGAAATAGAGATCACCTTTCCTAGATCCCCCACCAACCGTCTTCCAGCTCCTGGGATCCTGTAATCCAAAGAAAGAGTCTCCAAATTTTACCAAACATTTTAAAGAATCAACAACTTAGCAACAAAAATTAAGTTAAATGGAAAGTCTGGTAAATAATGTACATACTGTAAAGTCAAATCAGACGATGTTTGTACAGTGCCACACGCCTGAACTCGCATGATAGAACCATCATCTAATGTCACAGAAGAATGTGGGATATACGAGTCAGAAGAGAGAAGCATAGATCGTATACCCGTCATATGCTCAGAGGCCTCAAAATCCACCACCCATGTAGAAGATAGATGAGAGGCAACAAGAGAAGTCCCCTGGTTACCTGTATATGAAACCAAATTGGAGGACCCAAGAGAAGCTTGCTGGGTAGCCTAAAGAAGACATTCATACTTCTTGGAGATCGTGACATTTGATTGCACCTGTTTAGAAGCTCAAGATGCAAATCCTCCAGATGAAGTAGCCGTATGATGTGCTATACCAGCATGGGTTCGACCATGCTTAGGATAGCATTTTTCTTCTGTATGTCCAAGTTTTCCACAGAAAATATATTTCTCTAAGGCGATTGCCTCGTCCCCGACCAACACCGCGTCCAGTTCCTCTTGCACCAACAAGAGAGGCATGTTTCTCAGAGTGTTGTTCTCCTGGAGTAGTAGAAATAGACTCAAATGAGGACTATTGAATTCTCACAAAAGGCTTCTTCAAGTCTTGGTAGTTTGTCTGTGGCAAGAATGACACTCCTGGCCGAAGCATAAACAAAATTTAAGTCGGAAAGAAACCTTGCCGTTACTGATCATCAGTCTTCAACGACTGGTAGAAACTAAGTTCTTGGGAAATGGATTGTATCGTGCCAAAATAATCCTCTAGAGAGCGACTATTTTGTCTTTTCGGAAAGAATCTGTCATACACAGTATAAAGATGGAGAGCATTCTTCTTGTGAGAGAAGTGTTTCTTTGCAGCTTTCCAATTTTTTTTTACTGTAGAATAGAACATAAATATGGAGGCAATCTAGGGTTCCATGCTATTCCATAACTAGGATTTCATCATCCCATTGTTTTTCCGCCAAGTAGGATAGTCTTTGCTACTCTCATCAGGAGGTATTGATTGAATAAGATCCACCTTATCTCGAGATTCAAGTACAATATAAATAGCATTCATCCAGAGGAGATAATTCTTTTGAGTTAAGCTTCACATAAGTTATCTGAGATTGATTTTTGTCGACGATCATAGCGGAAACAACTGGTTTTTCATCTCCCATCTTGATATTGGATCAAGATAACAACAATAGACAGAACAAGCAGCATTCCGTGTCAAAGACTTAACACGTGTATGGAAACAACATGACGTGTTGAACATTGGGCATGTCGTGTCAGTTGGCAGAGAGAGAAATCAGGCTTTTTTGACTAATTTCGACACGCCGTGTTGGATTTTGGACACGCCGTGTTGGTTGATGATGATGGAAGACATAACTTTTGACTTATTTGCACACGCCGTGTGGATAAGAAACAAGTTGTGTCACGAATTGTCTGAAAGCTTCTGCGATTGTCAACACGTCGTGTCCCAGATGAGACACACCGTGTAGCTTTGGAGGCGTAACCTTCAATAGCTGTAACATGCTATTTCACGGATATGACACGCCGTGTAGCTTGCAATCTGCACCGTCAGAGTAAATCCTGGACAGGATCACACCGTGTTGCCTGGGGAACACGCCGCATTTGGCGGCGGATGACGTAGATTTTGATAGGAATTAGCTCCGTCAAAGAGCAAAGAAGACTCCAGGAAGACGCACCAGAGAGAAGATGACCCCAAGAAGACATCTCGAAGGGTGACGGGAGTTAGCACCATCACTAATCAATTGAAGATGCAAATCTGACGCATCAACAACCCCTAAAGATTTAGGCACTCATCCACCCACAGGAACTACGTGGAGAGCAAGGGAGATGAGAAGGAAGGTAGTCCTCTCTACGGGATAGAACGAGGGTCTTCTCCTCTCCTTCAAGCGGATATTGTGCCTTGACGGATCAGATAATGACTAACCCAGTGAGGAATACCGATGGTGGCGGCGGTGGTGTCCTGCTGCGACGGTGATGGAAGGTGCAACAAGAGAGGGCGATGGGAGAGAGGGGGCGGCAACTAGGGTTACAATAGCTGGTTGTGCTCTGATACCATGTAAATGTATTTAGGTCAAAGTGATACCCGACTAGAGCGGGTGCTCCTTAATTATATAGAATGAGAACATTTACATAATAGACCCAATAGGAAACTGAAACAATAAAGAGATACATAAATAAGGAAACTATTTTCTAACATTGTCCTTTACGATTTGACCCTAATGCTATACTGTGCAAAACTCTTCCACTTACGAGTGAGTTTATCATATGCCTAGCTTAGGTAAAATCTATGGTTTCTATGCCTTAGTGAGTTATAAGGCACAAAAATATCACATTAGCACACCTTGTCCATCTTTTGTGCTCGGTGAGAGATTCCTCTTCCGTAGCATTCAGTCATGCACTCCCTTCTACATCGTTTAGAGATTTTCTCATTTGAGAACTACATGCTGGTGGGGTTTGGGCATAGTTCGGTTTGGTTTAGTTCACCATTAAAACTACAAATCAAACCATACATATTGCTTTGTAGAATATTCAAACCGAACTAAACCGTTATCTAGTTCAAAACCAAACTAAACCAAATTGTTAATATGTAGTCTGGTTTGCTTTAGTTTGGTTTTGAACTATAATCAGGGAAATGATAAAGTTGTTTATTATATTTTTCATGACAATCCAACCACCTATTATCATATTTAGAAATCCATCTAACATGATAACTTAATTGCCAAGTAATTAGTATTTAGTGATGGTTAACGTAAGAACATCTATATAAACTATGCGTTGACATAATCCAATTAACTTAAATTCATATTCATGCATCATGCCATTTAGTTTAGTTTTTATTGTAATTCCAATTATATAAAATTAGTATACATGTGAACACACACCTTTTTCAATATCATATAATTAAGTTCAAATAAGTAATTTTACATTAGAAATACATGTTATTTAATAATGTATACATGGTTTGGTTTGGTTTGGTTTAACTGCACCTTCAAACCAAACCAAACCAAACCAAACCAAACCAAACCAAACCAAACCAAACCAAACCGTTGTTTAATTGTTTGAATTTTTTTGGAACCAAACAAAACCATTCACCCTTCTAAAATCAAACTGAGCTAGTGGGCATAGAATTAAATGTTCGATTTCGATGTCGTGTCCGATGGTCCAAAAACAGTTTGTTTTTGAAATTTCGGCTGAAATTTTGATATTTAGGGCCCTAAAAATTTTGATGACCAAATAAGCGAATTAAATCATGAAAATTTACCAAGACGATCTAATCGCCAAGATCTACTCAAAATGCAATAATATTTCATGTTGGATATGTAGGGGAGGTTTCCCACATTTCTAAGTATAGGAAGCTAAACAATTTTGACAGAATTTCGATGGCGATTTTGATGACAAAATGAAGGAATTAAGTTATGGGATTTTGCAAACACAATGTTTAAACACAGGCACACTAGATTCTATAATAAATTTATATGTTTAGAGGTTATGGTGGGATCCATGTCTTGATGAGTGAGTGCACAAATGAACAAAAATGTCAAGTCTGTTAGACAGTTAGACTGTCACAAACTTGCAAACTTCAAGTTAAAACAACCAGAGTACTAGACTTTATAACTTAGAGTTACAACTTACAATTTACAATATTGTAGGTTAGTATATTTATTGTATAAGTATACTATTATAATATATTTAGGGTTACATAGTGAATAATAAAAAATATATTTAGGGTTGCAAGTTACAACTTACACTAAACATTTTATATAAGGCTACTATTATAATATATATAGGGTTGCATAAGTGAAAAATACAAAAATATAAGAACTTCCATCAAAAAGCTTTTGTAGCCATTTTGTGTATAAATATGAAATATATTAGATTTTCAAAATAAGTATAGATATACGTATCTCACACTATTGTTTCTTAGATTTACAAGTTCACTTCAAGAGCTTGAGAATTTTAAGAGAAATGTCACTTAGAAATTTAGGATTTTCAGAGTATTTATTAAGATATGTCTGAAAGGGAGTAGAAATAGTAGTAGTAGATGGGCTAGGGAGAGGGGTTACATACCTTAGAATCAAGTAGAGCAGCCTTCGAGAGCAAGATATCACAAAAAAATTGCTAAAAGATCAAAGTCCCAACAAATCCAGTCGATGGAACATTGTTTCGTGAAATAGGTGCTGCATTTCGCACTGATTTCGCAATATCAAGGCCCAAACTGGACCTCTTTTGCACTAAAATATCCCATGTTTTGTGAAATTTTGACTGTAGCTGCGAAATTTTCGCGAAATTGCGGATCGGTTCCTGCTTACTGACGTTTCAATGTCCGATTGTAAAAATAACGAAATTTCGAGCAAAATTTTGCAAATTCGAGCGAAATTTTTTCAATTTCGATTAAAATTTTGTTCCATGCTGGTGGGTTTGGTTTGGTTGATTTCTATCATCTGGTTTGGTTTTATGCCCACGCCTAGATGGTGGCATCGCTGGTCACTTGGGTAGGGATACAACCACGACCCTTGTTTTTGATAGATTTTATTGGCCCTCTCTATGCCTCTACGTTGCATGTATCGTTGAGCACAAGCCAAACAACAAAATATGAGACTTTACACCCCGTTGCCTATTCTCTATGCACCTTGGCAGGATCTGATTCTTTGACTTTGTCCTTGGTCTCCCTCACACTCTTTGAGGTCATGCTTCAATCCTTGTGGTTGTCGACCGCTTCTTGAAGATGGCTCACTTCATCTTGTGTAGCAAGACATCTGACACGCCATCCAGTATAGCAAGACATCTGACACTTCTTGCATTGCTCGCCTTTTCAACGGAGTGAGGTTGTCAAGTGTGATGCTCTCCTTTCCGCCATTTGAGTCTGATCATGATGTAAAACTTGTCAACTATTTTTAGAAGACGATTTGGAAACTTTTTGAAATCCAATTTAATTTTTCTTTAGCTTTTCACCCTCAGATGGATGGATAAATGAAGTTGTCAATCATAGTCTGGGGTAATTTGTTACATTGTTTAGCAGGGTATAGTTTAGGCAATTGGGACTTTCATTTATTGATAGCTGAATTTGTCTACAATAGCTCTATGAATAGGTCTACAGGAAAGGGTCCTTTTGAGATTGTTCACGGGTACCAACCACATAAACCGGTCGACCTCCTTCCTTTACCTCATGAATCCTCGACCTTTCAGCATCGAACACCTCCACAACCGGCATGAACTCCTATAATTTGTTGCCAAGAGACTGCAACACTTGTTCAAACAATTCTTCCAAGAGTCTCATTGCCACCTCTAAGCCGCATTGAAGCTGTCTTGGAGGATCATACCGTCTTCACCACCCAAGGCACAGTTCGCCTTTACCTAGTCTGTTGGTGTGATTGCCAAGTTTCCGATGCTACTTGGATCACAGAGGACAAGTTTCACTGCCTTGATGCTGATCTTCTAGAGTAGTACCACACCGTCGACAACGGGTGGAGCTGATGCAAGACAATCACCACCATTGCTTACTTACCTACGCATGCATCACCATCAGACAATCACCATCATTGCTTACTTACCTGCGCATGCATCACCATCCGAATGTACTTTGAGTTTGAGTTTATTGTAGTTTGTTTACAACTTTTCTCGTTGATGCGGTTTTTGTAAAGTCATGTGGTTCAGTCCCACATTTGATACTAACCTATTTGATACTACGCCTATTTAGTCAATCTTAAAGGCCTTGATATAGGCTTTGTAAGCCTCATTAGAAGGCCCACTTGATGATTGAATTTATTTGAAGTTTATTGTTTGCATAACTATTAGAGCTTCAATTTGGTTAGCCTTTAATCATTAAGCTACCCGTTCCTGTGTCCATGCCATGTTTGTGCCACGTCCACGGTGTGTCCGAGCCTTGAAAGGTAAAAAAGAAAGCGGACACAACTGGTCCATGCCCACCACGTGCCTAATCATGTCCATGTCCGATGTTAAAAGTAAAAGGAATCATATGTAATACGGGCTTGTGTCTATAAGCCCCATCAAGTCGGAGTCCGATAAGTCAGTAGGTCTAATAGAGTTCGGTCAAGTCTGGGAATGTCAGGGTTAGTGTCCATCTATACTATACATAGAAGAGAGTTCCTCTTGTATCAAACACATTTATGGTTCACAATCCCTAATCACAATTTCTAACATCCAACACGTGTCTTGTACAACCACGATGCCCTAGGGAAGTGTCCATGCTTCCTAGGTTGGGGGTATGGGTGCTTGAGAGGGAGTGACTTTTGTCATGAATTCGATTAGTCTAGGCATCCATAATGTTAGTTCAATGATAGGTTTGTTCAAGCTTGGATTGCCGTCTACATGCTCCAGCCCGAGAGGGAGTATTAGATCATTCACAGTTTTGTTTTTGTTAATTTAGTAGTATAGGCGTGGATTAGCCTGATAATGTACCCTTCCATTTAGTCTTATCCATTCCCCTCAATTTATAGTCTACATAAAGGGTGTCAGTGTTCTAGCCAAATTCACTCTCTCTCCATTCTTCATGTCACATGCTAAACATAGGTATATCTTTCTCCAAGGGTGTTTTCATTATGGTAAGCCTGATTTTGCATATAGGACACATGCTCAAGTCTTAACTTCTTTGTTTAAGGATATAACTAGTTAGTTATGTCCGTCATAAATAAAAAAATGAAGACGTTATTAGGAGAAAACTAAGATGAAGACATTTTTCTCACTTGTAGTCCTACATTATGCAATTATCTTTATCTAAGCCTTATATCCAATATTGGGGTGGGGTGTTTAGATCTTTTTTTCCAACCAGCTTTGATCATATTCTCATTGTGATGTAATCAACACATATCTCTCCTTATTAGCTTTCCCAAGTTAATTTAGGTCCATGTCTTTCCCTTTTAAAATTATGACTTCATAACGTTACTCTGAACTGTTGCACATGTTAAAACCAACCTGCATGACACTCTTGTAGTTTGTCCCTGATACTTGTTACCCTACCCCTTCTTATTTCGTGAATTTCAATGGCTCTTTCCTTGAACTATCTGACTTAATGGCATTACTCCGAACTCGTGCACTAACCAATTTATATTGCACATGTGCAAACCATCCAACATGACACTGTTGTAGTTTGTTCTTGATACTTGTTACCCCACTTTTGCTTTTATAGGCATTTTGAATGCAATCTTTCGTTGTCTCTCTATATTTCCATATTAATTTTGCCTCATTCATTATGTTAATACCTTGTTTCTTCACAGCCCAACAACATTCACTACCATGCAACATGTCTAGTTGTATAACTGTTGATAGTATTTGTGTTCCAAGCCATACAAAAGCTATACACAATACAATCACTTTAACCCTGATCTGTTTAAGTAAATAATCTTTCCTTTGTCCCCTCGAATTGTTTATCCTATGGCTATGGTTAGATATTGTATTACATTTACATGGCTTTAAGAGCTAATGTATTGCTATTTCCTGTTGTTTTTAGATTTGTACAAATGCTCTCTTCTAAACAGGAATTGGGTGGGGGAAATACAGTAAAACCACCTCACCTTGGGGCTTGATTTACTCTCATGGGGGACCTTGAGGCTTGATTTTACACTGATGGGATGGGATTTTGCCATGACCACGAATCAAGGGCCTTAAGATGATGGCATCAAGCTGTCCCACATAAATGTCTCCTCACCATGAGGCCCTTCTTCCGAGTTCTCACAGGGAGCCGGAAGGACACTTTAGGGAGACGGCTTCACCATGTGGCCGTCGATTCAGACTCTCTGAGGATGACATTCTGGCAATATTTCTAAGGGACACCCTTGCAAATAGGGTTACTGACATTCGTATCTTTGAGATGCTATTTTATGTTGTCTTATGACTGTAAAACATGAAGGTTATTTATGCCATTTGTATGTTTATATTGCAAGCTTGTTTTTCTTTAGATTTTTCTGTTAAAAGCTAATTCTGGGTTCTGATGTTCTTTTCCCGGTATAGAGTTGCTTTACCAGCGGAACTAGGCTTCAGAGTAATCTATATAAATGGCAGCAATGTTGGGGAGATTAATGCTGCCTCCTTCCTTAAGTTCTGACCGGACATCTTCTAGCTATAAGGTAAGCTGCATTTGATTCTTGCTTCTATAGTAAATTGCAATTATATAACGCTAGACAGTTGGTTACTATCTAGCATTTGGTTGGCCGCCAGTTTTAGATGTCCTCGGAGAGATTACCTCAGGTGGAGTTGTTAGTATTTTGTTACAGATTTTGTTTGGCCAAACTTTGTGGTGAGATGATTACTGGTTTGTGTGGTGGCAGTTAAACCCAGTTTTCCTTCGTAGAAATGTCTAATTTAAAGGTATACTAAGGAGATGGGGTTGATTAAAATAACATCCAACTATAAATGACAAACCATGAATGCCTAGCCATGGCAACCATGTGGTTCCTGCCAGAAAAAGTCCCTGCGGCAACAAATATGAATAATTTGAAGGATTCATTGATAACTGACGAAAATCCGCTGTACCAAATCTGCCAGCATACTAAACACTATGTTTCTAGTTGCATTTGCACAGAGTTAGCTGAAGCCGTGAACCTGATTTGGTTTGGATGTGATTTTTCCAACTATTGCTGGGTTTGGATCGACGGAAATTTGTTTCCGGCCAAATATGATAACTCACCGTCATTCTAGGTTTTCAAACCAATATATAGTTGAGCGGAACAGAATGTGTATATTGGTAATGAATAAGTATGCCAATCATTTAGTAATTTGAGTACACGTCAAGGTGGATTAGGCAGATCTTGTGTTCTGTGATCTGAGCTTTGTCGAACTAACAATATCTGTGATTACAAAGCCATTAAAGATTCTCTGATCCTCAATTTCTCTATCCTGCATGGCAGTTGATGTGCATACATTTTAGGTTTAGGTTAATGGTATGGACACTTTTATTAAGGACGTATTGGGACACTTTAAATGGTGAAGAGTTTCTCGAGCCTTCAGAAATTAAAAAGAATTGCTTTAATTCTAAAAACTCATCAAAAAGTGTTTCATTCCCTTGGAAATAATGATTCAATTATCTTGTGCTCTGTAGTATCATTCGTTGTTAAGTATACTCATGATATCATTAGTGTTTTGTTCTAGAATTATCGTGCACTGCAAGCTCTATGAATTGCCTGCAGCCATAGAAATATTTCTAGGCAGTTGGTCAAGTTTCAGCTCTAATTATGGAGTTCCAATAATGATAGCTATCTGAACTGTAATTATAATGCTTCTAATATTTTGATTCATACTTTCTCAGGTAGACTTGCCTGCTTCCTCGTCTAATGGTCTGCCTCAAAATAGATGCTTTTCTCGAGATAGATCCATGACACTAAATGCTGCAGAAAGTGGTATGATAAATTGTGTTCATGTGCGATCATCTGAACAAAAGATAAAGACGCACTTCATCACTAGAGCTGCAGAATCCGGTGTTGCTATCCTTGAAACAGAAGACAAGAAGGAAAAGGAATGGAAAGGCTGCAAGCAGTTGATCTCTGCCTTAAATTTCAGCCCTGAAGATGCAGATAAGATGCTAGGGAAAGCATTTGGATGGGAGAATTCTCCCTACTGGGGTGAAGAGAGGAGCAAGGAGGTTCCTCAGAAAGAGTCAGTCAAAGCAACACTTGATCATTTGAGACGCTTAGGCCTATCTGATGATGACCTTAATAAGGTACTCAAGAAATTCCCTGAGGTCCTTGGGTGCGATCTGGATGGAGAGGTAAAGCCAAACATAGCTGCACTGGATAAAGAATGGGGGATCAAAGGGAAGACGCTCCGAAGCCTCCTGCTGCGTAACCCGAAAGTCCTGGGTTTCAATGTGGACTGCAAGGGGGATTGCATTGCTAAGTGCAACCGCTGCTGGGTTCGGTTCTAGGAATGAAGACCATGACACATTCTGTTATTAATGACAGCTGATAGCAGGTCACCAGCTCATGCGTCAGGACATATCTTGGCCTTCTTGGTCCGAGTTGTAGATAGTTCATTATTCTTTTGAAAAGTTTTGAAAGTTTTACTCTTGGTGGATGAAACCAGACACAAACACTGAACATAAATATCATCGCAGACATCAGAAATGTATGCAGATGCATTACACTAACACTGAACATATATATCATAGCAGACAAAAAATGTGAAACACTTGTCATAAACTTGCTTCTCTACTCCTAAAAGTTACTCCTTACACAATTTACGTTGCAAGATACTGAAAGGTTGACAACTTTCTTAGTGTATTTGATTTTCTTTTGAGGACACAAAAAAACTATTTATTGATTAATGATGTCAGCAAGGTCTTAGTCAAAGGCACAAATTTGTGATGGGTTTAAGCTGCACAAAATGCAGAAAGAGCAGTTAGGTGGTGGACCACCTGATTTGCAGGGAAACACCTTGACCTAGTCAAGGTACGAAAAATTGCAAAATCTGCCACTGTCCAGTCAGGTCTAGACCTTCTTACAACCATTTTTTTGAGGCCCTTGCTTTTAGAAATTTACGTGCCTTGCTTTTCGATTTGCTTGACCCGATTACTTTGTCTCATCAAATGCCACCAGTGTACCTCACATAACACGACCACTTTTTATTTGTGATAATCGTTCAAGATATATTAGATAAACTGTGTGCAAACGCATAGAGGTGGTAGGTAGTAAGTCACCAGAGGTGCCTACCAACATGTCCATGATAAAACCAAAATCAAGTTCAGAAGTCAGCGTGGGGGCGGGGGTGTACCCCTTCTACAAGTCGCACATATCCAAATGTTGATGATATAAAAAACAACTCTTAGTTTTCATTCGTCTCCTCCAGGATTTGCTTCATAATGATGATATGCTGTCCATCTCTGATATCTTCATTGATTGGGGGGTCCTATACCCGCTCCATCTGCGTGATAGAAAACCATTGTATAATGTGAGCATGTCTTATGAGTTGAGTCTGTAGACGTGTAAATATTCTTATATTTTCTTTTGTTTCTCTCAGTCCATATACCCGATATGATAGTAGTAGGTGATAGTTTTGCTATTGTTGGTATGACTCCAAATATCTAATATTTTTAGAAACTTGTGTTCCATGTTTAGTTTAGTGTTAGCTCTAATAGTGGTGGCTGTGGTGTAGTGTGTCTATAAGGATCTAGCCAAATGACATGCAAAAAACATATGTTAATTAGTCTCTTCATATGAATGACACATAAGGCATATCGGTGGTCCTTGAAATCCTAAATTCCTAAGTTGCGCATCAGTGGGGTTCTTGTCATGCCATAAGATTCAAAGAATGATATGTACTTTGGGTGGGAAACATACTTTCCATATGTCTCTATGCAGAATGTGTCCTCTGAACATACAATATTGGTATGCTGTTTTGACAGAACATTTAGGCCCCGATATCCAGCTCATGTAGGTATTAGCGTTAGTTTCTAATTGTTTCATCATGTCATCCATGTAGGATGTGGAAAATTGAGTTTTGACAATCTTTTTGAAGTTGTTTTGTTTGTTTGAGTATATGAGGGTTAATGTTTTATGAGTGGTGATGTGTTTCAAGTTATATGGAATCATGTCTAGGTTAGCAAATGATTAATGGGTGTCAAACCATACCACCACGGGTCTATAAAAAATTGATCCTCAATATGCATTGTGGAGGGGTGTAAATGATATTTTGGATAATTTTAAACTAATTTTTTTTATGATATTTTAATTTTGTGAGAAATCGAATTAGTGGGTCAATTCCCCTTTTGTGTGCATTTGATATTGACAGATGACAAATCCATCTTATATACATAGGAGAGGAGACAAGTACTAAGAAGTGGACATAACTCTAACGGGTCAAGACAATTATGTCCATATTACAAATGATTCTATTAGCTAATACCACTTATAGCACACCCCTCAACTTGGAGTATGGGTGAAACACATATCCACCTTGGACATACAAGACTCAATCTGATGATACAAAAAATAAAAAGGTAAATGTAACTTTTCATAAAAAAATTCCTGTCCCCCCAAACATTAAATTTTCACCCTCAAACATTATTGTCTAAACAATAAAATAACATCTGACAAACCTTCTTTGAAATTGTGTCATGTAGGCTGGAAATACTCCAGTTTTCAACTAGATCTTTTGAAGTACATCTGGAATGAAGAATATCTACTGGACAAAAACCAAGTACCATAATGAAAACTCATCACCATCAATATGAACTAGATGATCAAAGCACCACAACTATGCCATCGTAATTGGAAAGGAATGTGTGATTGGAATAAGAACAATCAATGCACCCAACTGTTAGTATGCCCAGAGAGCCAATCATATGATCATTGGAATGAGGCATTAAATACCTGATTTGATAATAACAAAGGTAATTCCATCTAGTATGTTTGTCTCAACATGAGATGATGACACAAACATAGTAGATGTCTAAAGAATGATGTTACTCGATGACATATGTCTTCAAGTACGTGACTTGAATAATGCTATCATACATATGATAAGAATACATACATTCTTGTTATGTCCCTAGTCAGATATTATTGTGGAAGCAAAATAGACAACAATAATACATAATACTAGAGTGTGTGTTGATTGATGACAGAGTCTCATTAGTCATGATATGTGATATCAAGTCAAGCACACATGTATATGTTAGAGAATAGTATATCGGACAGACCCACCGTGAGAGTAATACATGGAGACCATAGAAAGATAATTAAAATCATCTCTCATAGTGATATTGGTGATTGTGGTTCTGAACCTGAAGTCACTACATTCTTTACATGTCATTCATGTACTTTGACATCATCCAACGTGACCCTGAATAAGGGTTTCCACAATGATGATGATTGGGTGCACTGTGACACATGGGGATAGAGTGTGACCGATGAAGATGAAATTTGTCCCTCCTACATGAGATTGATATCCATGGCCTCTTGATAAGTGAGGCTGAGAAATATATGGCCATACTCATGTGACTCAATATGTGATATGTGAGCTCACGTGCATCTCAGACAGTCTGCTCCAGTTCAAGGAATATGGATTGAATGTTGAGAGGATGAAGATTTCATGCCTCAAGTTCAATCTAGATATCAAAGACAAAGGAACTATACGATCATCATAACACTAATCACGGATTGTAGGTTGAAGTTGTTCTCCAACTTTCCAAATAACTTGGGTAGCAATGATGTGTTTCTAGATGGCACTCTTTGCTTGTGATGTTGTAAGTTAGTTATGAACATTCACTACCAATGTAATTTTGGACCTATAGGGTCACACACATAGAACACACTTGGATTAAAGGAGTATATTCATGAATGATGCTTGCATTGATTACTAAAGGTGTTTAGGTATTTAATTAAACAACTGAGGTTTAAAATTGTCAGATTGCACTGTAAACTGACCGGTTCAATTGTGGAACCAATTGGTTGGAGTGTCAGGTCAATTGGAATCAACACTGGCTAATCAATGGCTGAACCAAGGTGTGAGATTTCACATAGTGAACTAAACAGTTCATAGGTTCCAACCGATCGTTTGATGATGTGAACCGAGCGGTTCATCATTTGGGTTGCCTAGTTCAATGGTCAATTCGATTAGATCAAGGATTGGTGCTGAAGTCATGTTGTGCATTAATCATACATTGAATACCAATGTGATTTAGAATAGGAAACTGTATGAACCGACTAGTTCACGTCACAAACCGACCGGTTGGGTGTCCAAAGTGACCGGTTCGCCGCTTGAAGTTTCCAAAAAATCTATGAATCTGACCCTCTCAACTCTCGCATAGATTGGGAACCCTGACCCTGGCCTCTCCTATAAATAGAGTGGTACTTGGGGCTTCTAAGAACATAACAGTTGGCTCTTCTAATTGTTGTCCTCACTAGTTGTGGTAACCAATAGAAAGCCCAAGCAAGTCCTACCCAATAAAGGGAGGGATAGAAAGGGAGAGACAATTATGGCAGAGCGTATCAACTCTAGTAGGTTGATGTTCAAAAGGGACAACTCCTTCCTGTTGGCTCTGGTAGTGTGACATGGAGTTTTTGGTGGTCCACGTGGACTGCTCTAGAGGCGGGAGGCCATTGTCTGCCTCTAGGAGGACACCACCAACCTCTGTCCATGGTGTTGCACCAAGAGGTTGGTGGATACGACTGTTTGAGTGCTACTACTGAAGAAGGAGTGAGCTGCTATCTGAACAAGAAGAAGTACAATGATACTGTAAGGGTAATGTCACTAGACTTGCTCTAGGACCAGGTATAATCTTGCAACCTTTCCTTCTTAGATACATTGTTGGTAACATGATCTTGCTGTTTTAGGATAATGATATTTAAATTTTTTATTTTTGCTGTTTATATCTGTGCCCGATTTCCCTACAATGGTACCAGAGCCATGCCAATTTACGATGTATCTAGATTTATATCTATATGATCGAATTTATTTTTATTGCATACAATGAAGATATTAAACTGGTTAATGTGCATATCTGATTAATTACCACGTACACTCCACAAATTATTATATATGATATATATGTAATTTATATACGTCGTTATAAAATTGGTTTTGATGGTGGATGTTTAGCATGGTTATGGCCAATAACCTGAGATCTGTGTGTGCATGGTTGTCGTTGTTTATTCCTTTTTATATCTCGCTTTGCATACTGAGCCTCTCTCTCTCTCCTTTCCAAATGTAAATTAATGCTCTTCTTCCTATTTCCTCTCGAGTGTAACTCGAGGTTTTCCCTTAAGCAATGCAATAAGATATAAGATAGTTTTAATTTATGTTTCTTCATGAGAAGACGTTCTGCACCAGATGAACCAAACAACTTGTGAGACAAACTGATCAACTGAAGGACCAAGGAGGCTAGATGACAAGAGGATGAACTGATCAATTGATGGCCCAACCGATCAGCTGGAGGAGTCCAAACATCAATTGAGCATAGAATTAGGAGACCAACCAAGCGACCAAGAGGTGGGCTGACCGATTCAAGAGTTGAACCAATCAACCTAGATTAGTTGAAGCACATATCTTCATCAACAATAGGTTGCATATGATGTGGATCCTAGGTGGTAGCAATTCCTTGTGGCTCCAATGAATTACAATAGAATGACAATAACCGTGGCTTGTATGCTTTATATTGCATATATCTCATTTGTAGTTATATCATGTATATGATACGTACCATAAGTATGTGGTGATTGGATATGTATATGTATTTATATATAAAATCCATCAATACAATATTAATTCTTAGATGCTTTCCATAAGTGACATACATGAAAAATCTTGACCAAGCAAGTGTAGGTTATGTCAAACCATGATACACCATCTATCTCGTGGAAGTGTGATGATAGTTATGCAGATCTACCAAAGAAGGGTACACACTCTATCATGTCGGCTTTTGGGTCATGCTTAACTAGGTGAACTTAATGGGATTAAGTACCTAGAAGCATAAAGATGGTTAGTGATAAAGAGTTATACACACCATCTATCCAAGAGTTGCATGAGATGCAATTGATAAACATTGTCTACCTAAATAGTCAAGTTGCGGGTGATCAACTAAAATCGACTCATGATTTGATGAAATATGAATCTTAACTCACTAGAAGGTTGTACGTTGTAATCTTCCAAATTGGTAGTAACGGCTATAAATTTGAACAAAATGGTGGGAGATATAATTAATAAAAGGCCTAATCAATATTGTTAACTTATCAAATCATACAAATAAAATATATTTTGAAAAGTTGGAATATTTCTTTGTAGAATCTAATGGAAAACACAAACACATTATTATTGCAATCAGTCCTTGAGTAGGACAAACTAAACAAGATTTAATTCCACATCTAGTTTAGGATTTTGAGAAGTGTTCTCATAAATGAGAAAAAGCTCTATGTCCTTAGAAGACCGGAGCCAGATGAACCCACTCTAAAGGATGAAATGGATGCTTACTTGAAGTATGCCAATGATGTCGTAGACATTGAGTACCTTATGCTATACTGTATGAACTATGAGTTGCATGAACAACATGACACCATGGGCATTTTTGAGATGGTAACACATCTTAAAGAATCACGTAAAGCAAGAAAGGTATAATGTCTCCAAAGCATTGTGTGAGTGCAAGCTGATAGAGGGAGATTGAGTTGAGCCCCAATGTGTTCAATATGATTGGGCATATGGAGTGACTGGGATTTCTTATTAGGTTAAGAGTTGACCACATATATGATTATACAAGGTTGCATGAATCATATAGCTAGTATCACTACTTGAGTAACTTGGATAAACTATTGTCAGAACACTTGGCATATTGATACCAAAGCAAGAATGAAGAAGGACAAATATGTGATGATGATCAATAGAAGTGAGTCCAAGGGAAAATGCAAGGCCAAGAAGAGTTCTAACGCTAATCTAAAGCCCAAGTCTTTAGTACTCAAGATAAGGAGAAGGGTAAGTGCAAAAGGAATCTATCCTTTTCACTTAAAGGAACAAAGGGAGAAGAAAGAGATAGAGATCTCTACTTCATGACCCAATAAGAAGTAAGCTCAAACTGTACGGAGCAAGGGTTGCTTCTACTACAGTTGGAATCTATCATTCATAGGCATATAATAGAATTAGTGAATTGCTATTATGTACCTTCCATTGATGAAAACATCATGTATCTTGTATGGACAAGTATATTATGAATGTTTCATTTTAAAAGATAATATCTTTTATGGCAATGCCCTATGTCTCATAACCTATTCTTGACAGTTGTAAGACAAATGTGTATGACACATATATTAAATGACTCGATCACTCAAACAAAGAATACCTATAACATTGTCATCTACAACACATAAATGAGAAGTGCATTTCTAGAATCCATATGATGGTTATCTAGACTCTTTTGGTTATTGAACCAATAGAGACATTGGAGTCTTTTTATTGGAAAAAATGACCTAAGCATCTTCACTAGATGTAGTGGGAGAGTGAATATTATATTAGGGATCATACATACTGATGTATATAGACCTTTTAGAATAAATGTTAAAGGTATTTACAAGTACCTCATTATATTTACTAATTCTATCAGTAGATATGGATGTTTGTGTTTATTGAAATACATGTATAAGATCTCTTGAAGTGTTGAAGGATATTATGAATGAAGTATGTAACTAACTTGGTAAAAGTATTAAGATACTTCAATGTGATCAATGTTGAAATATTTTAAACCAAGAGTTTGAGCACCTTCTGGGAGATCATGATAGTGTATCATGATGAACTTCACCTGAAACACAATGATAGTGTATCATGAAAGTATATTAGAAAGAAAAAAATCACACCTTGTTAGTCATGGTGTGATTATCAATAAAATCTAGATAATCTTCCAATTTCTTTTGGGCACATGCTTTACACTAAAACTATGTACCGTCTAAAATGATTTGAAAGACACCATATGAGAATTGGCTTGGGAGGCATACCGATGTGTCTTTTATAGTGATAAGGGATGAATTCTTATATAAGAAAATAGTTTCTTGAAAAGATTTGTTCACAAATCACATAAATATTATTTTGTTAAAATACTACTCTTATCCCAATCCAATAAAAAATTTGTTTGTTGATCTGGATGGCTGTATTCCTGAAGAGGAACTGAGTTCCAAAGGAATTAGTGGGAGTAAAAGTAGAAGTCAAAATGTTTGAGACAAATAAGAAAACATTGAACCTAAAGAGGTACAATAGGAACAAGGAGAATCATAGGTTGTTGTGGAATCTTAAGTTCCTTATGTAACACACAGAGTCATAGTTCTAGTAGAACACACCTTGAGCTTGAAGTATTATGACATCTTATGGTTCAAAAAGGTGGTAAGTTGGTTATATATGATGAGTTAACAACCTACCTAGATGCTATAGAGGGACCATAATTTGAAGCATGGATTTAGGGCCATGAGATCAAAGATGTACTCCATATAAACCATCAAAGTATGACCTTGTTGGAACCACCTGAAGGGGTAAAACCCATTAGGTGCATTCTGGTCTTTGAAAGGAGACTAACATGGAAGGGTAGATTGGTTGTAAAGAATTTCAAACAAGTTCAAGATGTTGAACATAATGAAGTCTTTCACCAATTACCATGGTTAAATCCATAAGGATCATGCTTGCAAATGTAGATTAGTATGACTATGAGATTTGGCATCTGGATGTTAAAACCACATTCCTTAACTGGAATAATTATAAGGATGTGTATGTGACACAACCTAAAGGTTTTATAAATACATTGATGCAAATAAAGTCTATAAGCTACATAGGTCAATCTTAGGATTGAAGTAAGCATCTCAGAGGTGGAATCTTCTATTTGACAAGATAATCAAAGAGTTTGACTTGAGTCATATTGAAGAAGAAATCTGTGATTAAAAAAGATTTAGTGGGAGCATATTTATATTCCACATAATGTTGGAAAATAAAGTCCTTATCCTACAAATATTAAAAGTTGGAAAGAAAATAACCTTCTCTGAAAGGGTTAGGTGAAGTATCCTATGTGATAGGAATTGAGATCTATAGAGATAGATCTGGAAAGCTTCTTGAAAGAGAACATACATTGGCAAGATGGTGAAGGGTTCAACATACATGACTCAATGAGAGAAAACTTTTCCATGATTCCATGAAGTTAGTTTCTCAAGGGCCCAGTGTCCCAATTCTTGTGAAGATTGGGAAAACATGAGTAAGATGCCATATGGACTCGCCATTGGATCTATCATGTATGCAATTTTATGTATTTTCCCCATTATCTCATATGTATTGGACATGATGAGAGCATATACGATTATCTCATATGTATTGGACATGATCATAAGATATATACATACCTATCTAGAAATTTTGTATGTATCGGACATGACGAGAGGGTATATGTCAGATGCCAGTGAGAGTCAATGGACTACCATAAATAACATCCTTAAGTTCTTTATAAGCACTAGAAGGACTGGTTCCATGGTTGTGTTAATAAGGAAGAGTTGGGTGTAAAAGGTTACACTGATGCAAGCTTCCAAAATGACAAATAAAATTAACAACCGATGTTTATGTTTGACGTTAAATGAGAACTATAACATGGAAAGGTATCTGAGCTAAAGACAATTGTTTATATCTATAGAGGAATCCAAGTATCTCTATATTATGAGAATAACAAAGGATACTGTATGGATCAAGAAGTTCATATAGGTGAACTTGTGCGAGGTTCCAACCATTGATGACACAATAAAAATACTGAAGACAACAATGGAGCTACCAGTTAGGCAAGGAATCTGAGGTTAGCATGCTACAACACTTCCATCTCATATGAGATGTTGTACAATGAAGAGATGTGAAAATTGCAAAATATGACTTGAAGCAAACATTACTAAACCTGCTATAAAAATACTTGCACAATAGAAACATGATGGACATGTTAAGATCACTTGTAATAAGATTCGTAGGTGATTGGATCTAAGTGCAAGTGGGAGTCTGTTGGTATGTATGCACAGAGAGCCCATCATATGATGATTGGAATGAGGCATTAAATACTTGATTTGATAATAACAAAGGTAATTCCATCTATTATATTTGTCTCAATATTAGATGATGACACAAACATAGTAGATGTCTAAAGAATGATATTACTCAATGATGTATGTCTTCAAGTACGTGACTTGAATAATGAGATCATACATATGATAAGAATACATACATTCTTATTATGTCCCTAGTCAGATATTACTGTGGAAGAAAAATAGACGACAATAATACATAATACTAGAGTGTGTGTTGACTGATGATAGAGTCTCATTAGTCATGATATGTGATATCAAGTCAAGCACACATGTATATGTTAGAGAACAGTATATCAGATAGGCCCACCATGAGAGTAATACATGGAGATCATCAAATGATAGTCAGAATAATCTCTCATAGTGATAGTGGTGATTGTTATTCTTAGACCTGAAGTCACTACATTCATCACATGTCATTCATGTACTTTGACATCATCCAACGTGATCCTAAATTAGGGTTTCCATAACAGTGATGATTGGGTGCATTGTAACACATGGGGATAGAGTGTGAATGATGTAGACGAGATTTTTTCCTCCTACATGAGATTGATATCCACAACCTTTTGATAAGCAAGACTGAGAAATGATGTCCATACTCATGTGACTCAATATTTGATATGTGATCTCACATGCATTTCAGATAGTCTGCTTTAGTTCAAGGAACATGGACTGAATGTTGAGGGGATTATGAATCCATGCCTCAAGTTCAATTTGGATATCAGAGACAAAGGAACTGTACGATCACAACAACACTTGTCAAGGATTTTAGGTTGAAGTTGTGCTCCAACTTTCCAAATTACTTGGGTAGAAATGATGTGTTTCTAGATGCCACTCTTTATTTGTGATGTTGTAAGTTAGTTATTAACATTCATTGCCAATGTAATTCTAGACCTATAGGGTCACATGCATATGATACACTTGGGTTAAAGGAGTATATTCACAAATGACATTTAGATTGCTTACTAAAGGTGTTTAAGTATTCAATTAAACAACTAAGGTTCAAAATTTATTGACTAGACTTTGAATCAATCTGTTCAAGTATTAACTGATCGGTTGGAGTGTCAGGTCAATTGGAATCAACATTGGCTGATCAATGGCTGAACCAAGGTGTGAGACAGCTGGTTCACATAGTGAAATGACCGCTTCTTAGGTTCCAACTGACTATTTGATGATGTGAACCAACCGGTTCATCATCTGGGTTGCCCAGTTCAATGATCAGTTTGATTGGATCAATGATTGGTGCTGACGTCATGTTCTGCATTAATTTTACATTGAATACCAATGCGATTCAGAATAAGAAACTACATGAACCAACTGGTTCATATCATGAACCGACCAGTTCATGCAAGAACCGACCAGTTGGGTGTCCGAACTGACCATTTTGCCGCTTGAAGTTTCCAGAAAATTCATGATCTGACCCTCTAGACTCACACACAGATTGGGAACCCTGACCCTGGCCCCTCCTCTAAATCAAGGGGTACTGGGGGCTTCTTAGAACACAACATTTGGATCTAACAATTGCTGTCCTTTTTGGTTGTGGTAATGAATAGAGAGCCCGAGCAAGTCCTACTGATAAAGGGATGGATAATAAGGGAAAGACAATTGTGGGAGAGCGTATCAACTCTAGCTGGTTGACGTTCAAAAGGGACAACTCCCTTCCTGTTGGCTTTGGTAATGCAAACATGGAGTTTCAATGGTCTACGTGAACTATTCACGTGAACTACTCTAGAGGCGGGAGGTTGTTGTCTGCCTCTAGGAGGACATTGTCAATTGCTATCTGTGGTGCTACACCAGGAGGCCAATGGAGACAACTGTTCGAGTAGTGTTGCTGAAGAAGGAGTGAGTTGCTTCCTGAAGAACAAGAAGCACGATGTTATCAAAAGGGTAATGTTGTTGGACATGCTCTAGGACCTGGTATAAACTTGCAACCTTTCCTTCCTAGATACATTGTCTTGCTATTTTGGGAAACATGCATTTCTATTTTTTATTTGTGCTGCCCAAATCTGTGCACATTTTCCTACTCCCACATTGTATAAACAAAGGTATATCCACATTGTCTGAGAAGTGTAACCAACTAGACTAGATACATAAGATCACATATGTGCATAACGTTGCAAAAATACATACATGATAAGGTATGCCTGCCGTCCTAGATCCATAATCTCAATTTTGAATTTTTGGGGCTTGATAGGAGTGAAAGATGCCATAAATGAAATCCCAATTAAATCACTAGAAGCACCATCTCAACACTCAAGAAACAATAGATGCAATTTGGATAAGACTTGAATAAATTAGTTTGATGAAGTTAAAATTTGTATGATCGTCAACCTTGTAGGTGTACTATTAACATGCTGGATATTAATGAACTTCTAAAAATTCTAAAAAGCAACCATCCATCTCTTGAGAATGGAACAAGATCACTACAAGTGCTAATACTAGAGGGAACACCAGGATGGAATAAGCGCAACAAGATCTTTCCAAATATATTAATGCTATAACTGAAATCCTTCAATGCCGCATGAAAATGATGGCTGATTGGAATAAGAACAAACAACCAACCAAGATGCATATCATGACATGAACACAAAGAAGCACATCGTCATTGAAAAGAGATACATTAATGAAACTGGAATTTGCTAAAACATATATGATGCTTAATGCAAATTAGACACCACAAATAAATCATATTAACAACATCATAAATTAGATGTGCTAAATAATAAGAAGCTCCATTGATCAGAATAATGTGAAATTATATATCATCTCTTTCATACTATCCCTCTTCATTATATTTATCTCTCCCTTTATTTCATTCTCTTTCTTTGATTGTCTCTCTCTCTTCCTCCTCATACTCTCTTTTCTTTATATCCCGTAACACTCCAACTATGAAGAGAACAAGTAGTTGGGTTGGAAAAGAAAGAATACCCCATGGCATACAGAAAGGGATGCACACATGAGGGGTGGAATATTAAATCTTCAAGTGATAGATTGTTATAGCTTTTAGAGGTAGAAGAAAATGAGCTATCACACTATTTAGGGTTGGGGGTTGGGGGAACAACCCTTCTATGAGGGTGTTTCTCTACCCTCAAATGGTTAGGATTCAAGGGGAGTTTGTCCCTCATAGGAGAGAGACCCCCTAAAAAGGTCTATACCAATTCTGAATGATAGATCTAGAAAAAATTTGCAATAAGTTGGGGTGGGATCAAGGGATTTTGGCAGCCACGAAGCATCTATGGAAGAAGTAGGTGGCTATTATCATTGAATGAATAATGTGGGGAGGGGTGTGGCCCTTCCATTGTTACATTAAATACACATGGAACTCCATGTCACCACCTATGAATGTAATGATGGCCCATGGCACCCTTATATGGGGCTGTGGTTGGCTTGATGAAGTTGGTTGACCCTATTAGTGGTGGAAGCACCAATGGAGACCCCTTGACACCCTCAATATAGTAGGAGAAAGTCTCCCTTGGAATCAAAAAACATGAGAGAGAGAAATGTAAAAGGGAGGTTGAGTTAGCTTGGTGCCACTAATTGCCCATGTGGTGGCCTCTCTTGACGGTGGTGGATGTCCTTGGGGCAGTTACTGTCACTGATTGTGAAAATTTCTACCACTGGTTGCCACAAATGCTATGGATGGAAGGCAATATCCCTTCAGGCAATTGTTTTCGCTAGTGGTGGAGGTCTCTAAAGAGGATTGCGGTGGATAATGTAGGATGGTGATTCTACTTCATCAACTAGAGGGATTTCTAGACAAATCACTATCGACTGTGTGACTTACTAGTTGTAGGGCCTAGCTGTAGTTGCTTGCATGCACTACTGTTGGTTAGAGGAGATGGGTGTGGGCGTCTATGTAGAGGCTAGAGTCAGACTAAGATGACTGAGATTGCTTAGAAGATAGATTTTAATGAAAGAAGAAGAAGAAAAGAGGAGGCAACCATAAAGATCAAGATGATGCCTAGCTGACTACCAAGCCAAGAAGGGAAGAAGTCGGTGGCACAAACTCAGAACATACAAAGCTATTGTTTTGATAGCCACATGTACCAAGCTTAGCACTGACAAGTCCATTGAGAATACAATCGGTATCACCTTATGTATCTTTGTGGCACCAAAGTAGGCCAATGCATGTGATATCCTAATTCACATAGAAAGATGATTGGTGAGGAATTTTTTTATATCATTAAACCCCACTCTTCACCAACATACTCAAAGATATCATTGATGACGTCGACCATTATTTTCAAATTTTCAAGATTTTTATTTGATGAACATTAGTTCTAAGAAGAAGAATAACTAGGTATCTTGTTAAAACTTAGTTTCAAACCCTAATAGAGGCACTACTCATCAACAAGTTCATGAAAGATGTCAGAAACTAGGTGAAAAATATTCTTGACAAAGCTCACACATTTTTTGAGGACAAACACCCCTATATCTCTCTCCCCAGTCTGTGCCATCTTTTTTTAAATCATATTGGTACCTCCATTCTATTTTTCTTTCCTTTTTTTGAAATTTGGGTAAATGCCAAATTCAAGCTTTAGGGAGAATGAAACAATGTCTTTTGAATTGCAACTTTACTTTACATCTTCATTTTGCACTTTTTTTACTATTTTAGGAGTAATTTTCATTTCAAAAGATATTTCTAAAGTCCACTCCTATCTAGAGTAATCATGGATATTAATGGTATTAATAAGTTAGGATAGCCTCTTATTTTAGACATGATATCAAAATTTAAAAATCTTGTATTTTGGTGCTCTAATAAATATCCTGTAAGTATTTTTTCTTTGTGTAAGAGTGCACAAATTTGTGATTTATTTGGACTATTCATCTTTACGACTGTCTAATAAGTGATATAACCTAAGTTCACCCTATGGAATGTGATATGAAAATGGTATTTGAGTATAATCTAATCAAGCAGTAGCGTGGCATCTTATGTGATTTCAAGAATATATTTTAGATTGTCTTTATCCATGAATTAATGTATGAGAGAGATACTGTGGTTAGGAAGATGACATCTCTTAGTCATGTGATCCATCCATCCTATTCATATCCATCAGAAACATAGGAGGAACAAATGATCCAATTTTTTTCTTCTTGAGTACATCATGGCATGATAGGAGCATGTAGTTAGTCATTTATCGTTGTATTAGAAAAATAAAATAATTTGCAAATCATACTTTTCGAGCATTTTTAGTTTGCATAACAAAATTACATATAGATTACATATTACATTGAACATTGCCAAAGGTGTTATTTATTCTATACTTTTAAGTTTCACCATCATAAAAGAGATAAAAAGTGTATCTCCTTTCCTCCTTCTCTAAAAGAGAGAAATAGCCCAAGAATGAACCGTGTATCTTGCAAAAATAAAAGGCATAAGAAACAAAAAAAGATATATAATAAAAGAATTAAAAGGATCTTAATTTAAATAGAAAAGAAGAAAATAGTGGAAACACTTTTATTTTATATTCATCATTAGGATGAGGAAATCTTGCATGCATCATGTTACCAAAAAATAAGAAGAAAAACAAGCATTAGAAGGAATGCATTTTATCCATCATTTTGATACATCAAATTTACTACACTTTATAAATCATCTGCATTATTTGTGAATCGTATTTCAAGCCTCCCATTCGATCCACCCACTTTCCTATATGGTAGGCTACCAATAAAGTAATTGTTGCCTCATCTTACATATCTGGGGAACTACATCCACTTAGATTGAATTCCTTTTTGGATGTAGTGTAGATAGTGAGATCATGTGATTCATTCAACATGCATCCAACTTTCCATGATGTTTTTTTGGCTTCCACATACTCATAATTTCATTGATTTATGTTGATGTTTTGTTATTTGTGTAATTTGTTTCTATATAGTTGCTATTTCCTTTGTGATTGGAAAGATTGGTTTGGGACCGAGCGGTGGAGGTTGGCTGGGGAATCAAAGTATTATTCATATCTTCTTGATGATTTTTTCAATCAAATCTATGAGTAGTGTTGCTCAAGCACATAATATATTCAAGCTTAGAGAATTTTCATGCATACAAATATTGTCATGATTTTATAGGTCAATTTTGGTGATTTATGTTGCATTCATGATCATATATAGGTATCTTTTTGTATATTATGATGATCTAGCATAAGAAACCCTTTTGCATCAACTATAGTTAATGCCCCTTATTAGTTTATAAATTATCACATTTATGATGATTCCACCACTTTTCTATTTGAATTTCATGTTCAATGTGCATAGGATCAAGAGTTGGTACTACCAAGTTTCCACTCCGTGCTACCAATAAGGTTTGTACAACAAAAAGTTGGCAAAGTTATAGGAATATGTTGGTTCTATCAAAGGAATGTTGACAACTTTAAGGATAACTTGACACTACCAAGACCCATCTTGGTGGTATTGTCATTGATGCATAGAAGCGCCAAGAACACTATCAACGTATCTCAATGCTACCAAGATCCATATCGGTGGTATCGAAACTTGGTCTGAAGAGCAATACAAAGTCATGTCGATACTACTGACAATCAACTCGGTGGTACTGACCCAGTTCCAATCATATAAGGAATTAGAGGGCTTAGTTCTAGCGACCCATAGTCAGTGCTACCGACTATGGAGATTCAGACTATAAAGCGAATGACCATTTCTTTTAGTGGGATAATTGCCCACTTATGACCTAAGGGGTAGTGACAACAAAGCAACACATGCCAGAGCAATTATTAATGCACTACAAAAGAGGGCTAACAATTATGAGGTTTAATATCAATAGTAGAACCTAATGCATTTGATCTTCTATATATGCACAACAAAAGTGGATTTTTAATTAGATAAATCACATGTTACACTATAAAAGTGAGTAGTGTTGGCTACATATGATTGATTCTCAAAGTAAAGTTAGTTTAGTTTTAGGTAAATAGAGGCCATGTATGGATTAATATCATGGTGAATGTGCGATCCTAGATATTCCATCAAATCATTCACAATCTATTTTAATTCTTTGTTTTTTTAATTTCAGTTGTTATTTTAAACAATCAAATCAACTCTTTTTATAGGCCTAGATGATTGGTTTCTAGTTAGTAGTAGTTTCTTGCTTCACAATTCTCCATGTTTTATAACTGGGGACTATTTTGTCTTATATTGCTTGACATGTACACTTGCATTTTACATGCATAGTTTATGTGTGTCAAGAGTATGTGTGACTGGTGCGGTGGCATGAGGTTATAATGGCAAGTTGAAGGCTATCATGTTAGAGTTTGTAAAAGGAAGTTTTACACTGGAATTAGAAAAAGAAGAGGTGGTATACATGGTATTTCTAATGACTACAAAAATGATTTAAATTGGTTCCCATCGAGCCAGACTCCCAAATGGTGACTCATACAATGCATAAGCCCAAGAATAGGTGTAACTTCCTAGGCATGCTTGCTAACAATACCTTACAAATATGATCTGCCTTTACATCATTTTTTACGCATATAAGTAGGTTTTGGAATTCTTTTGTACATGAGAATGCACATCTAGATATTAACAGTTTGAGAAGAGTTTTTTGTAAGGGATGTTTTAGAATGGATTGACATACTAAAAAACCTAGATATGCAGTAATAATTGCTGGTGTTTGACCCTAAAATGTCTTGTTTAGCATCTAAATTGATACAATTTTGTATGCCAGACAACTTTTCTAGTATATGCGTCCAAAGTCAAGTGTCAAATAAATTCATTATTGGAATACTAGTCTTTGATACATATTTCCTAAGGTTAAACTATATACTAGGATTGTGAAACTTTTTGTTAAGTATATTGACAAGGGGTTATGCATATTATACTAAGGATGGGTCATTGGCATGACTTACCTCTAACCAAGCATTTATCAAGATGACAGTGCCTAGGGCCTAACCCTTAGAAAGACATATTGCCCATTAATTATTGACTTATGACAAGACCTTTTACCCTTGTTTGTAGTCTATTATACAATAGTGAGAAGAGTTTTTAAAGGTGTTCATCATACCAAACAGGAGGGATCATGAACTACATGGCTCTAACTCAACATGGTTGGCTAAACAAAATATATCAGGCTAGAAGTATCATAATAAGTGAAGAGAGGGGTGACGTCTTCCAAGAAAACATCAAAATGGAAATCCTCTAGTATGTTTCTTTGTTAGAAGGTCACAATACAACCTTCCCACCATATAAGATATTAGAGTTCTCTAATTACTCATCATATTCAACATGAGTTTAGAAAATGGAAAATGTTTGGTTTAACATATCTTCAATGTCTCTATTTCATTATTGTTTCTTGATTTCATCTAATAATATTAATCAAAATTTACAAAATTGATTAGTTTAGATCTAAACATCGAAATGCGGTTTGACAATTTTCAAAAATTTTCCAACCAAGTCATCCAAATTTTGGAATAAGTATATATTTGTGATGTGATCTTAGCTAGAATACTAGGATTTCTTGATAACTGTTTTACTTTTGATATTCCATGCCACATAAATTTTAAATATAGAACAAAGAACATGTAAATGTTTCTTTTTATACTTACCATACTCATTTAGTAATCCTAATCAATGAAAATATTTTGCACTTCACAATTCAACTTATCTAGTGAATTTAGCATTTAGTATGCATTTTGTGCTATACATTGATTCATGTCTAGAGTTGATATATTTTACGTTTATGATTTTAATTTAAACCACATAATTAAGCAAAAATAATGCTCAAAACCATATATATATATATATATATATGATTGAGCTCCAATATTATTGATAGTGGTGCCTTGAACATAAAGGTAGGCCAGGCCCTTCATATCTCAATGGTCTCATATAAATTTTCTATCTGTATGTTCTAAATCTTGAACATATTGACAACTTGAGGTTTTCTCCATACTTCTAATACATGAATGCAAAATAAAGATCCAATAATAATAGTTATGTAATATTACCAAATTTCATGAACATAACTCATTTTATTAATGACATTTTGACAAAAAAAGTTTGAGTTTCTCAACAAATTGGATATATAATAAAATTTTAGGCACATACATGGAACTATTATTCAAAGTCATATAGAAAAACTTTTTTCTATAGAAATGTGAATATCAATCAAATAGAAGTTTGAATGAGGAGAGGAAACAAACTCGTTTAGTTCTCAACAAGGACAAGGAAGTCAAACTCCATGATCATCATTTTAGAAAGAAGTTTTACATTCTAAACAATGGAATGAAGAAACAACATTGCATATCCTTCATACATAGTATAGAAAAAAACTTATAAACTTCTCATATAGAAATACATACCACTCGCATGCTAATAAACCACTCATTTCTCATTGTAATATTCAAACATTATGGAATTTAAAGTGATGATAATTTGGTGTAAACCAGATTAACAGTGATGAAAATTTCTATATTTATTGAAGAAGTTGACCAAGATGTGGAAACAACTATTAGTGGATGATGCACAAACACAATATCATATTGGTGTAATTTATTTTAGTTAAATTTTAAAAGAGACAATACTAAAGAAGGCAAACTATCTATAATAAGGGAATCTAGTTGTCCATATAAATTAATTATCAAATCTATGTCAAATCATTAATGTAGAAAAACACAAAATACACCCATACATAGAGATTGTGGAATGATCAGGTTCATATTCCAAATATCAAAGTATATTATTCATGCACATAAACATATTTCAAAGTATAGTATTAATAAGCATGGTCATTGTTGTTCTAAATAAAATTTTCTATTTTACCTATAAACCTCATTCCTATTGAGGGTGAATCATTAATACCAAGATCTCTATAATTCTATATGGATTGAACAAAGAAAACATCACATAGTAACACATTGCCTATTTGAGGAAGCTCTAATCATAGATAATATGAAATATATGCCTTGTATTCTTTTACCCTTTGTAATTTCTCCATATTTTCCCCTCTAGAACCCTTTTGCCTTGTCTATTTTACCATAATGACCAGAGGTAAGGGTGACAAAGAATAAGGATGACAAATTGTGTTGAGTAGAACATATTTCACATATACACATAGTTGATTCTCAGACAAAATTTAGAAGATCTAGTTTGTTGGTAAAGGTGTTGATCAAAACCTACCAATGATCTTGAAACCATGCATCTTTAACCCATTTTTTCACATCTCGCTATGGTCACTTGCACTCGATTTCCTCTTGGATATAGATTTTGTATACAATGTCTCCAATATCTAACATTGATCATCCTGTCTACAACCTCCACTGCATGCACAATTGAATGGAGCCCCCATTGTTGCCTCTTTTAAATGCCCAATTGACTAATGCTTCAAATCAAACACCTATAGTCAACATCGCCTTGCAAGCATAAAAAAGGAGTTGCATGCTAAAATTAACTAGTGAATGTGGGTGTTGTGCAAATTATAGAAGGAAAAGCCAAAAATTAATTTCTTTAGGGAAATGATTGTGACCCTTCATTCAGAGAGAGTTTCATTAGTATTTCTATTCGAATTAGCAATAATACCAGTGGGGTTATTAAGATGGATTGGTCACTAATGTTGTCAAACAATAACAGGTTTGGGGGAGGGAGTAGTAGGAATGAGTGCGTAGGTGGTAGGTACTTATAGATTGACACATAATTATTGTCATTTTTAATTTATATTAATTCCTTCCAAGAATATATCAATTTTAAATCCTACTTCTAGTAGCGTGACTAATAGAAATAACCAACAAAATTTGATTCAATTAACCATACTTTTTAATTAATCACCAATACCTAGTTAACCATTTTATTAATTCGTTCTAACCAAATTCTACTCAGCTCTACTATATGATCATGTCGGCCAAACATGTACATGTTTTGATGTTATGTGTGTTTTGGGGATAGGATGTGACATTATGTTTGGGTTAATTTTTGAAAAGTACCTTAAATTTTGCCTTTAGCGTAAGGATACGAGCACACTATATTTTCCTCTAGTTTTGACCATCTTCTAGACTAAAACCCATTCTAATGAAATATTTTGGTCTTCAAGAAACCTTGAATGGGAAACTATCTTCACTTAACTTTTACTCTATATAGAGTTGTTTCTTACCTTAATTTGATATATGAAGACTTCTATGGTCCATATAATTGTTACTTAAGTTGGGTGAATACTCGACACAACAACACACACTTTGTTCGTGTTCCCTTTTGCCTCAAATATTTGGAGTAATTCCACATGTTGTACCATTTCCCAACATTTATCTTCTAGACTACATACATTATTGAGTACATAACCCAAATCCTCAATTTTCATGACAAATACAAAATCCAACTAAAAAAATCTATTTTATTTCTTATGATACACTCATAGGAAGAAATGAGACCTGAGATTTTTTAGCTAAATATATCATAATCCTCATCATGTTCTTAGTTACACACTGACAACTGTAAAATGGGAAGTAGGATTAGATTTAGACCACTAATAAGTGATTACAAATCTTGTATTAAGAGGAGATATAGAAAAGTAGCACTCATATACTTCCCAATGTGGGACTAAACTGATAACCAACAACTACAAATCTTAACACTCCCCTCAAGCTGGAACATGAGGACAAGTCCATCTTGCCAAGATAGACTAAAAATACAAGATTACAAAATACATACAAAAAAACTGATCACCCCTTGAATCCTATAATACAAATGGTTAAATAGACTTCAGTTAGAAGATCATAAAAAAGTAGAAAACAAGTCTTTTTGTCCCTGAAGTAGATAGTGTGAAGGTAGTAGATGATATGATAAAGTTCCTAAAAGACTTAGAAATAAAGCAGGTAGCATGAAGAAAATTAGGAAGATGTATATAGAAGAAGAGCCTGCTAGATAAATGAAGTAGCATCTAGATCAGTAGATAGAAATACATGTGAGTTGTGGTCTCTATCCATTCATTTATGTCACAGTCCATAAGGTGTTGGGTCACAGTCTAGATAGTGTTGGATCACAAACATACAACGTGCATGCTAAGCATATATGGGCTTATAGTGCAAATGCACAAAAGACTAGATAAATGACACAAGTTTCAAGAACATCTCCATACAAATTAAATACCAGGAGAAATTGTAGATATAGAATAAGAACTTCATGATGAGTATAGAAATGTATGAGAAGTTCAATATAAGAAGCACATGATGCATAATAGCAATATATCACCATAAAACCCAAATATGAATCGTAGAACCATAACTAACAATCAACATAATGGGACAACGACAATAGACACTAGACCATTATATTTCCATAATAGCAATATATCGCCATAAAACCCTAATATGAATCATAGACCCACAACTATTGAGAAGCTCAATAGAAGAAACACATGATGCATAATAGCAATATATCACCATAAAACCCAAATATGAATCATAGAACCACAAACAACAATCAACATAATGGGCTACGTCACAGTCCATAGAGTGTTGGGTCACAGTCTATATAGTGTTGGATCAAAAAACATACGACGTGCAAGCTAAGCATATATGGGCTTATAGTGCAAATGCACATAAGACTAGATAAATGACACAAGTTTCAAGAACTCTATACAAATCAAATACTAGGAGAAATTGTAGATATAGAATAAGAACTTCATGATGAGTAAAAAATGTATGAGAAGCTCAATAGAAGAAACACATGATGCATAATAGCAATATATCAGCATAAAACCCAAATACGAATCATAGAACTACAACTTACAATCAACATAATGGGCTAGCAACAATAGAATAGAAACATATGACACAACAATAGGAATGTAACCTACAAGCCTTAGTCGAGAATATCTATAAAAAAGCCTTAATCAAGCATGATGAGTTTCTAGAGCAATAATGTATAGTAGCAAATTGGAGTATGTGATACCATCATAGTCATAAGAATCATCTAGTAGCCCAGAGAATGATAAGGTACATATATTAAATTCAAGAGGGTGCTAGTCCACATGTAGAGTTTTTAATACACATAAAATTGCTAACTGATAACATCCAATTTTGTGGATGTTTTATACCTAATTTTCCCTAAATTTCCTTCTCTAGTACAGACTTGTACTTATTTTCTAACAGTTCTATTCCTATTTACCCTTTTTTGTTTAAATTAGACATTAAATACTTTTGGACATGAAATCATCAACTGATAGTCTTCACAAAATATATCTAATGAACACAATCCCTCCTTCAATTTCTACAAACCGATGGTCACTCCCACTTTCAAGGCGGGCAACTTCTCCATAAGTTTAGAGGACTACCAGCATGATCACCTATCGATTTCTACAACCGAAGGTCACATTCACACAACCTTCCAATAGCTTTACAACTCCATGACCCAAAGGCAACTAGCATCCACCTACTGATGGATCGATGAAGTTCTCTCCTCTCATGATATGCCTACTTGCCCCTACCGATGGCAAGATGGGATATGCCCATCAAATGAAGGCAAGTAGAGCGTCAAACTCCAGATGGTTTGACTGGAAATCATCAATTAATGATGTACTACTCACCTTCCCTTCCGATGGTTCGACAACACCCTTCAACTGAAGGTCAGACAAACATGATCACGTTAAATGATGGTTTACCAACACCATCGTCTCTATCGATGGCGACATTACAACATCAGTAACACAACTAGTTAGGTGCATGCCCCGAGGCACGTGTTGAGAAGACTTGGGCCACAAGAAAAGACCACCTACGAATGCTTCGAGCCCCATATTGGACTCTCTATATATATCCCATTTCCAACTCCAGAGAGGGAGTCTCTCTTCACAAGGTTGAAGATGAAGTGCTGCATTAGCACCGACTCACTGTCGACCTTCCCCTCACCCATTAGTTTGCCACTTCCAAGGACGATAGCTCGAGTTCCAGTGACCCCTCACCACCCTCTCTTAGGAGCTGAAGCCTCCTTTTAGAGAAGTAGAACCATGGAGCCGATGCCACCATTGTCACACTATCACTAGAGTTGGAGAAGGAGGTATCCATCAATCTTGATTCAAATTGAGTTTTCATTTGGTTGTATCTCAATCCTTCTCTGATCTGACTTCTTCCTTCCATCTATCTATCACTATGTATCTCTACATTTATAAATGTGAGATATGACTCATGACCATGAGTAGTCGATCCATTTAACTTGGATTGGAAGTTGCCACTAATTATCTCCCAACATGTAAATTCTTATATCCATTGATTGTATATACTCTTAACAAAGTTTATCTCCATACTCTTTCTTAATGCCTCACTTGTATGACTAGCTACCATCTTGTGTTGTTTGATTGCTAATACCCCAATAAAGAGGTATTAACTCATATCTGAGTGTTATAGAGTTGCATGAATGCTTGAGACTATTGGACTTATTAAGATAACAATCATATGATTTTTTGTTGATTGTTTGTCTGTCATCTCGAGAGAGAGAGAGACAGAGACAATCTTATAATCTAGATCTATCATAAGCCTGAGAGAGGAGGGAATAGATAGTTATGATGATTGCTTGCAAGATTGGTAAGGGTATGCAATGGGTGTGGACTTCGCAAGTTGGTGATAAATCTTAGAGGGTGAAAACCAATCGAATTTTCCCATCCATATTATCTTATCTTGTTTTAAACATACTTGTTTAGCTTAGACTTTTTTTTCTTTCCTTTATTGTTAACTTGTCTGTTTCAACACCTCTGTTCTATAAGAAATGCTTACCTACCTTTTTTTGGTGTAATTAATACAAGATTCCTGATTCTTAATACATACCACCCTTGTCCCTATGATCGAACCCAATTTACTACATCAGACCCCATTAGTACCGTTTCGAGGGCCTAAGTATCGAGTATAAATTCAAAGTCTAATCCTTTTGGATCTACCTCCATTTAGGGAAAATCATTTGCGCCGGATAACTTTTGGCACCATTGCTGAGGACAAGGATACCGATACTGTTAAGAACCTTAAGTCTAGCTATAGACTTAACCCGCAAATTTTAGATCCGATAACTCCTAATTTTTTGAATACCTTGTATTAGGTGTCAATTTTCTAAACTTGACTATATATTTATTTCAAAAAATTAATGTAAACCAGATCATCATTACTACTGAATGATATAGTCATGCCTCCTCAAAGGATGCTAGCCTTTCTCCTCGGTAATGATGAGGAGAATCATGAGGAGAGAAAAGAAGATGCTAATGAGGGTCACTGTGCGGAAGATGATGAAGAGCACTTCCATGAAGTTGAACATCTCTAATCTTGTGGCAGCCGAAGATATAGAAACAATGAAGATAACGATGATGACGAAGGAGGTCCTTCTCTTTGGAAGCGAGCTTCCACATGAGAAAATGAATCTAGATGCCCAACTACGAAATTTGAGCTTAAGCCAATAGTTATGAATATGATCCAATAAAGGACTTCTAGAGGAAACTCTTTGGGTGAAAATCACTGTTACCACCTTGATGCTTATAGTAACACCTATGACACCATTAAAATGAACCAGGTGCCACAAGAAGTTATTTACTATGAACACTTCAATTTCTTCATGAAAGACAAGGACCTATCATGGTACCTAACTTTGCCATACAAAAGCATCAATGTATGGAAACCTCTGGATGAAACTTTTTTCATCAAGTTCTATCCAGTGGAGAAGACCCTTTGAAACATACACAAAATCATGGGTTTCATGCAAAACTAGGCAAGAAACTGTATGAGGCATGAGAGAGGTTCCAAGTATATCAAAGGGATTTCCCTCATCATAAATATGACAAAGGATTCCTAGTAACCACCATCTAGAATGGATTTACCTATACTGAAAGAACCTCTCTCAATGCAACCAAAGATTCTTGGGTAAGAATCCAAAGAAAACTATGAAGATAATTGACAACAAGGATGTTGTGCAAGATGGTCAGGATTATGACAGTGGGACAATGAGCAAGGTGTCCATTGGAGGAATGATGGCTGAATCCAAGGACCTTGAAGCTCTAATAGCTACCAACACCTACCAATTGAAGGCTTTTTGGGACAAAAGGAAGAGCAAGGTTGAAAAGGAAATGAAGTGTGCCACATGTGGAGAAGGAGGGCATGAAGTTGGCAATTGGTGTTGGGTTTTGCATGGTTGGAGTAGGCAGCGGAAACAAAAATTTTACTTGACCATAAACCCATAACTAGCAAATTGCATCAACATCTATGTAATGGGAATGATGTTTTTAACGAGATATACCTGGTTCTGAGGCTAGCTCAACGACAATACCTCACAGCTAGTGTGGTGTTCAACCACTTGTCTTCAACAACGTCTGTGCAGCTTCTGGTCTTGACTTGGACTGCGGTTAACTATCATCCTCCTGAGCGGAAGAAGTCTCCCACCTCTATAGATAGTCCACACAGACTACTGAGAACTCTAGTCATACTAAAGAAAGGACTAGAAGGAGTCATCCCCTTCTTTCAGTGTACTAGTCACTGACACACTCTCCCACAATCATATGCCTTTCTGCAGTTGTCTTTCCCTTAATGTTCCTCCCTAGACGGGTAGAACTTGCTTGGGATCTCTCAGTTACCACAACCAGAGAGGACAATAACTTTGCAGAGCAACAGATGTTATGAGTTGTGTCTTTAGAGAAGCCCCATGTACCCCTCTATTTATAATAGAGGGCAGGGTCAGGGTTCCCAATCTGTGTGGGAGTAGAAGGGTCCAGAATTTCCATGAACAATTTGCACTTCGACAGGCAAACCAGTCGTTTCACAATTGAAACAGTCATTTGGCAAGGTGAGCCGATCAGTTCACTAGTGAACTGGTCAGTTGGGAGTGTGAACCGGTCAGTTCATTTAGTGAACCAGTCATTTCACTTCCCATACTTTCCCACAATTAACTTTCCTTATTCATTTCTAATTAACACAAATATAAATTCTTGTCCCAATCGAATTGAACAAGTGAAATGAAAAACCTTTTTCTCAAAAACTGGGAAAATCCACACTACTTGTTTGGACAAATGAACCGATCGGTTCACCAGAGTGAACTGGTTGTCTCACTGGCCATGAGACGATCAATTCACCTAGTGAACTGGTCAGTTGGTGGTCCAGATTGTACATAACACAGTCAATTCAATCCTCAATTAATCTAGCACTCAAATCAGTTGGTTCAACATTTGAACTTGATGATTTTGAGTCAAGTCTATTAATTGAATGTTTGATTGATTACCTAAACACTTTAGTAATCAATCCAAACATCATTCATGGATAAACTCCTCTTCCAGTTCAATCCTTTGTGTGTGACCCTATAGGTCCCATTTCACATTGGTGAATGTCCATAACTAGCTTATGACATCACAAACAAAGAGTGGTGCCTAGTCGCACATTAGAGCTACCCAAGTGAAAAGGAAAGTTGGAGAACAACTTTCAAACCTACAATATGTGATTGGTGTTCCAGTGAATGTATAATTCCTTTTTCTCTGATATCTTGAATGAACTCAAGGCATGGACATGTCATCCTTTCAATGTTCATTCATGTTACTTGAACTAGAGCAGACTGTCTGAGACATGTGTGATATCAATATCACATATTTACTCACATGTCCATGCGCATGCCTTTCTCAATCTTGCTTATAAAGTGGCCTGGACATCATACTCCCTTAGGAGGGATAAATCCCATATCTATCACTCACAATCTATCTCATGCATCAAAGCCACCCAATCATCACCATTATAACAACCCATGTTTTAGGACTGTGTTTGATGATGTCAAAGTGTACCCAATCACATTTGACGAGTGCAGTGATTTCAGGTCTAAGAATCACAATCACCACCATCACTATGAGAGATGACTCTGACTACCATGTAATGGTTCCATGTGTCACTTTCATGGCGTGTTTGTCCGATATACTATTCTCCAACATGTATCTATGTGCTTGGTTTAATATCACATATCATGACTAATGAGACATTGTCATAAACCAATACACACTCTAGTCTTGATGTGTCATTGTTGTTTATCAACCTTCCACAATGACATCTGACTAGGGACATTACAAGAATGTACATACTCTTTGCATCTGTATGATCTCATTGTTCAAGTCACATACTTGAAGACATACATCATTGAGTATTGTCATTCTTTAGACATTCATTCCGCTCCATGATTTATCTCATAATCGGTTGAGCTAGAATAAATTGGAAGCTTTGCTTTAACATTTATCAAATCAATCATGACGTATGCCAATCCAATCATCATATGATTGGATCTCAAGGCATACTTACCAATAGACTCCCACTTGCACTTAGAGCCAATCACCTTTGAATCATATTCTTAGTGATCTCTAAACATGTCCCACATGTTTCTACTGTTCTAGTGCTAATCCGGTGAGTTAGCAACACTTTGCTTTAGTCGGTATATTTCATTTTTCACATCTCCGCGCTATATGACATTTCATATGAGATGGAGTTGCTACAATATGCTATCTTATATTCCTTGCCTAACAATTAGATCCATTGTTTGATTAAGTATTTCTACTCTATCATCAATGGTTAGAATATATATAAGTTCATCTCTGTGAACTTCTAGATCCATATAGTATCCTCTAATGTTCATAACACAAGGATACTCAACATTCCCTTTTAGAATTAAATGGCTTTTAATTTTACTCAGAACATTTCCATTTAATAACTCATATTCACTTTTATATTTTGTATTTTGCGATTATTTTCTGTCATTTTAGAAGCTTGCATCAGTGTAACTCATTTACACTCAACTCTTCCTTTTATTACCATAGAACTAATCCTTTAATACTTCACAAGTACTTAAATAAGTTCTTTATGGTATTCCAGTGACTCTTACTGGAAATAGATAGACATCCACTCGTCATGTCCATTACATATGAGATAACTAGATGAGCATATCATATTGTCATGTCCAATACATACAAGATGATGAATGCATATACATTTTCTTATCATGTCCAATACATATAAGATAATGGGATGATTACATACATGATAGATCCAATTGTGAATTCATAAGGCATCTATCTATGTGTTCCTATTCTTCATAAGAATTTGGGACACTTGGCATCTTGAGAGACCAACTCCATGTAATATGGACAAGTTTTCTCCCACCGAATCTCTGCATACTGAACCCTTCTGCACATACTGCCAATGTATGATCTCTCTTTATGAGGTCAAGAGAATTTTGAGAACTATCTCTATAGGTCTCTATTCATATCACATAGGACATTTCTCTTTATTCCTTTAAAGAAGGTATTTCCACACCAGTTCTTTTTATTCCTCATCATCATGTGGAATATGAATACACTCCCTGTAAATCTTTGTAATCACAAATGCCTTCTTTATTTTGATATATCAATCAACCTTTTGACTATATAATCAAAGTAAATATTCCAGTTCTGAGATGCTTGTATTTAATCAATCATATTGATTAATCTTTTATAACTTATAGACTGGATTTGCATTAACAAAATTACAAAAACCTTCAGGTTGTGTCACATACACAACCTCATGTTATTCCTTCTAGGAATGCGGTTTTAATATCCATATGCCAAATTTTATAGTCTTCAAGTTCTAATAGCAAGCATGATCCTTTATGGTCTATAGCCACTGCAATTGGTAAAATAAAATCATCAGGTTCAACACCTTGAACTTACTTGAATTTATCTCAACCAATCAGTCTCTTTAAATGTAATCCATGTCAATCTTAACTCTTAAGACCCAATTGCATTTATGAGTTTTATCCCTATAAGTGCTACCATTAAGTTCATACCTTATTTGGTTTACATGGAAGTCATTTTGGATCTTATGGCTTCAAGCTATAACTCAAAATATGGTCCCTCAACATCATCTAGATAGATTATTGGTCCATCATCATATGACCAATTCATCACCTTTGAATTTGTAGGATATCATTATCCATCAAGCTCAAGGTGTTTTCTATGAGATATATGAGGTGTATCTGTTACATAAGGAATTTGAGATTCCACAACACTTGTGATTCTCAATCTCCTTTTGTACCTTTATTTAGTGTAAAGCATCTTCTTTAGAAGAATTCTAGAAGATTACTTATTTGTTTGATGATCATGCTCTTACTATTTAGAGTATGATTCCTTATTTGATTTAGACATCATTATGCCTTAATCATGAGTTCTCTATGATACACTATCATAGTTACTCACAAGGTCCTCAATCATTTGGTTTAAGTATCTTGTTCATGGATCATATCAAAGAATTAATACTTTTACCAAATTTGTTCTTCATTTATGATCCTCTTGAACATTTCAAGATATTCATATTGGTGTTTCAATAAACACTTTTAATGAAGTATTAGCATTTACTCCAATAGGTATGTATATACATCAATATGTATTATACCTAATAGTCATTCTCCCTCTACATCTAGTAAAGATTGACTTGTCATCATGCCCAATAAACAAGACATTCATATCTCTTAATGGTTCATTAAGCAAGAGAGTCTAGCTTTATCCATCACATGAAACCTAGAGATGAATTTCTCATTCATTTGTTTAGATGATAATGCTAATTTATTGTTTGAGTCATCAATAAATTTTAGGTATTATTTATTTTATCTCATGCATACCAAGTACCACAAGATAAATAAGGCATTGCCATAAAAGATCATATCTTTGAAATTGAAACATGAACTTTATTGATAGACATCCTTGTCAGGATGTAGAAATAAAATGTTTCTATTTATTGGCAAAATGAAATAGCAGTGCATAACTCTATTACATGTCCTTTGGGCTGAAATAAACTAAAAGGTACTACTATCTATGGCAATAAAACTTGCTCCAATGTTGATGAGTGTTCCTTATTGGTCCTTTCATAAAAACCATCACTTCTTTTTCGATCCTGCACATCATATATGTCAGATCTATATCTTGGTATCATATGCCTAAGACAAATAAGCATTTTAAGTTTATTTCATAATACCTGAGGTGGAGACTTCCATCCCCTCCTTTTTCTTCTCTAGTTCATCTATGTAGAGAGGGCATTTTCTCTTCCAATATCCTTAGTGTAAAGCATGTTCTTTAGAAGAATTCTATAAGATTACTTATTTGTTTGATGATCGAACTCTTACTATCTAGAGTATGATTCCTTATTTGATTTAGACATCATTATGCCTTAATCATGAGTTCTCTATGATACACTATCATAGTTACTCACAAGCTCCTTAATCATTTGGTTTTACGTATATATCTTGTTCATTGATCATATCAAAGAATTAACACTTTTACCAAATTTGTTCTTCATTTATGATCCTCTTGAACATTTCAATATATTCATATCCGTGTTTCAATAAACACTTTTAATGAATTATTAGCATTGACTCCAATAGGTATGTATATACATCAATATGATTTATACCTAATAGTCATTATCCCACTACATCTAGTGAAGATTGACTTGTCATCATGCCCAATAAATAAGACATTCATATCTCTTAATGGTTCATTAACCAAGAGAGTCTAGCTTTATCCATCACATGGAACCTAGAGATGAATTTCCCATTCATTTGTTTAGATGATAATGCTAATTTATTGTTTGAGTCATCAATAACTTTTAGGTATTATTTATTTTATCTCATGCATACCAAGTACCACAAGATAAATAAGGCATTGCCATAAAAGATCATATCTTTGAAATTGAAACATGAACTTTATTGATAGACATCCTTGTCAGGATGCAAAAATAAAATGTTTCTATTTATTGGCAAAATGAAATAGCAGTTCATAACTCTATTACATGCCCTTTGGGCTGAAATAAACTAAAATGTACTACTATCTATGGTAGCAACACTTGCTCCAATGTTGATGAGTGTTCCTTCTTGGTCCTTTCATAAACACCATCACTTATTTTTAGATCATGCACATCATATATGTCAGATCTATATCTTGGTATCATATACATAAGATAAAGAAGTATTTTAAGTTTATTTCATAATACCTGAGGTGGAGACTTCCATCCCTTCCTTTTTCTTCTTTAGTTCATCTATGTAGAGAGGGCATTTTTCTTCCAATATCCTGGCTTATGACAATGGTGAGATTTTCCTCCCTTGTTCGCCCCTCCCTTGGCTTTGAGAGTTGAAGATGACTTGGACTGCTGGCTAGCATCAAAACCTTTCTTTGCTTTTCCCTTGCCCTTGACTTTAGACTTTTCCTTCTTTCTACTGATCATCATCACATATTTGGGTTTGTCTTTCTTAATCTATGCTTCAGCTGTCCTCAACACGCCCAACAACTCTATCAGTGGCCTGTCAAAGTTGTTCATGTTGTAGTTCATCACAAACTGACTGTAGGATTTTAACAACAATTGCAGTATCACATCAGTAGCCAACTCTTGGCTCAAAGGGAATCCTAGTCGAGTTAGGTTCTCCACATACCCAATCTTCTTGAGTGTGTGAGGGCCTACTAGATCTCCTTCTGTCATGACACACTTGAACAGTGCCTTGGAGACATCATATCTCTCTTGTCGTGCTTTGTCTTGATACATGTTCTTGAGATGTTGAACCATCTCAATGACGTCCATGTTCTCATGTTGTCTCTGCAACTCATAGTTCATTGAGTACAACATCAAGCACTTCACATCAATGACATACTCAGTATGCTTCTTGTAAGCATCCCTTTCATCCTTTGGTGCGGTGGGAGTGGGTTCATCTGGCTCTGGAGTATCTAGGACATAGAGCTTTCGCTCTTGAGTGATAACAATTCTCAACGTCCTAAACCAGTCATAGAAGTTGTTCCCATTTAGCTTGTCCTTCTCAAGGACTGATCACAATGAAAAGTGATTGTTGTTGGTAGCCATTTATTCTACAAAAAGGAAATTTGCAATTCAAAACACTTTTTGATTTGATTTGATTTGAAAATTGATGATATTAATTAGGTCTTTAATTAATTATCACTCCCACAATTTTGATCAAATTGATAGCCCTCACTATCAATTCAGAAGATTGCAACATACAACTTTCTAGTGAGCCAAGATCCAAAACAATTGAGTTATTACCCAGCCAACACCAGCGTCCATAATCAATTATTAAGGTAGGATTGCATCATATGCAATTCTTGGATAGATGTCATGCACAACTCCTTGCCATCTTCATCTTTATGCCTCAAGGTTCTTGATCTGATCAAGGTCACCTTGTTAAGTCTGACCCAAATGCCAACACAATGAATATGCAATCTGCTAGGGTAGAACCACATATTCACCATCACACTTCCACGAGATAGACAGTGCACCACGCTAGGGAGTGCCCACACTTAGTCGATCAAGCTTTTCATATGTGATGCTTTTGGAAGGCGTCTTAAACTTATTATTTTGTTGAGGGGTTTTAATATGCTTATATATGCATATATGTATCCAATCACCGCATATATAGTACGTATCATATACATGCTATATCCCACAAATGAAAACATGTAATAACGATAAAGTAATGATTATGGCCATCCTATTGTAGTTCCTTAGAGCCACAAGGAACTATGGTCATCTAAGGTCTACATCACATGCAACCTATTATTGATGAAGATCTATGCTTAGGCCGATCTGGGTTGATCAACTCATCCTATGACTGATCGGCTCCCCTCCTGTCCATTCGGTTGGTTGTCACCAACCGATTGTCTGGCTCCTCTAGGTGGTCGGTTCATCGGGTCGTCGGGTTCCTCGTTAGGCCACCAACTACTCCTCATTCGGTCATCTTGGTCTCACAAGCGGTCATCTTCAGTCATCATCATAACAAGAAATAAATCTACTCCTATTTCACATAATCTTTGTGAAACCTCAAGTTAGATTCGAGGGAAGCAAAGGTAGAAGAGATTCTTGAGTTATCTCAAGTTACATTCAGAATAGAAGAGGGCTCGATGCACAGACCAAGATGCAAAAAACCATAACCAACCATACACATGCACATAGGGTTTATAGGCCATAACCATGCTACACATCCACCATTAAAACCATTTTAGGGCGACATGTATCGATTGCATATATACCATATCATATATGTATATATTAGTTTGGGATCATGTGGTATTAATCAGATATTCACATTATTCATTTAAATATTCGCATCATATTCAATAAATAAAAGATGATAAAACCAAAATCCAATCATATCGATTATCCTAAAACATAGAGTATTGACATGGCTCTGATACCACTATTGGGTTTTGCATGGTCAGAGTAGGCAGCAGAAATAATTTTTTTATTTGACCATAAACCCATATCCAAGAGATCGCATCAACATCAATGTAATGGGAAGGATGGTTTTAGTGAGATATACCTGGTCCAGAGGCTTGCTTAGCGACAATACCTCACAGCTAGTGTGGTCTTCAACCACCTATCTTAAACAACGTCTGTGCAACTCCTGGTCTTGACCTGGACTGTGGTTGATTATTGTCCTCCTAAGCCATAGAAGTCTCCCACCTCAATAGATAGTCCACACAGACTACCAAGAACTCTAGTCATCCTGAAGAACATACTAGAAGGAGTCATCCCCTTCTGTCGGTGCACTAGTCACCGAAACACTCTCCCACAATCAGTTGCTTTTCTGTAGTTGTCTTTCCCTTGTTGTTCCTCCCTAGACAGGTAGAACTTGCTTGGACTCTCTCAGTTACCACAACCAGAGAGGACAATAGCTTTGTAGAGCAACTGATGTTCTGAGTTGTGTCTCTGGAGAATCCCCCTGTACCCCTCTGTTTATAGTAGAGGGCATGGTCAGGGTTCCCAGTCTGTGTGGGAGTATAACGATCTGAAATTTCCATGAATAATTTGCATTTCGACAGGAGAACCTGTCATTTCACAATTGAAACAATCATTTGGCAAGGTGAGTTGATTGGTTCACTAGTGAACTGGTCAGTTGGGAGTGTGAATAGGTTGGTTCACTTCGTGAACCGGTCATTTCACTTCCCAAACTTTCCCACAATTGACTTTCCTTATTCGTTTCTAATTAACACAAATATTAATTCTTGTTTCAAATGAATTGAACAAGTGAAACAAAAAACCTTTTTCTCACAAACCGAGAAAATCTACACTGCTCGTTGGACAAATGAACTGATCGGTTCACCAGAGTGAACCAGTCGTCTCACTGGCCATGAGCCGATTTGCCCAGTAAACTGGTCGGTTGGTGGTCGAGATTGTACAGATTACAGTCAATTCAGTTCTTAATCAATCTGACACTCAAATCAGTTGGTTCAACACGAACTTGATGATTCTGAGTCAAGTCTATTGATTATATGTTTGATTGAATACCTAAACACTTTAGTAATCAATCCAAACATCATTCATGGATAAACTCCTCTTCCAGGTCAATCCTTTGCGTGTGACCCTATAGGTCCCATTTCACGTTGGCACTGAATGTCCAAAACTAGCTTATGACATCACAAGAAAAGAGTGGTGCCTAGTCGCACATCAAAGCCACCCAAGTTAAAAGGAATGTTGGAGAAAAACTTTCAATCCTACCATCTGTGATTGGTGTTCCAGTGAATGTATAATTCATTTGTCTCTGATATCTTGAGTGAACTCAAGGCATGGAGTTGTCATCCTTTCAACATTCATTCATGTTTCTTGAACTAGAGCAGTCTGCCTGAGATATGTGTGATATCAATATCACACATTGATTCACATGTGCATGTGTATGCCTTTCTCATTCTCCCCTTATCAAGTGGCCTAGACATCATACTCCCTTAGGAGGGACAAATCCCACATTTATCACTCACAGTCTATCTCATGCGTCAAAGCCACCCAATCATCACCATCATAACAACCCATGTTTTAGGACTGCGTTTGATGATGTCAAAGTGTACCCAATCACATTCATCGAGTGCAGTGATTTCAGGTCTAAGAATCACAATCACCACCATCACTATGAGAGATGACTTTGACTACCATGTCATGGTTCCATGTGTCACTCTCATTGCGGGTCTGTCCGATACATTGTTCTCCAACATGTATCTATGTGCTTGGTTTGATATCATATATCATGACTAATGAGACACTATCATCAACCAACACACACTCTAGTCTTGATGTGTCATTGTTGTCTATCAAACTTCCACAATGACATCCAACTTGGGACATTACAAGAATATACATACTCTTTGCATCCATATCATCTCATTGTTCAAGTCACGTACTTGAAGACGTACATCATTGAGTATTTTCATTCCTTAGACATTCATTCTACTCCATCATTTATCTCATAATCGATTGAGCTAGAATAAATTGGAAGCTTGCCTTTGATATTTATCAAATCAATCATGACATATGCCAATCTAATCATCATATGATTGACTCTCAGGGCATACATACCGACAATTGGGTCTATACATAACTAGAGGATGACAATCAAGAAGATGATATTGAAAACATCTCCTTTGTTGATTTAAGGAGACCAGATCACCCTAGATTCTCTTATGGGAACAAGGATTCAACTAAGAACACTCAATTTATAAGTATTCCAATGATTTATCCTCACAAACCACCTGGGTTTGGTAGAGGAAGAGGACTCTTTGGATTCACTAGAATCACAAACTATCAACAAAATAGGAACAATTCTCAAGGACAAGGCCAAAACCAAATTCTTGGATGAGCAATTCAAGGTTAGAGCCAAACTTCTAACCAACAAGAATTGATGTCTGAAATGTTTTCCTTCACACAAAGACAAGCAACCATTAATGAACAACTTAGACAAAACTGTAAGACCCCTAACATGGATTAAGGCTTAAACATGCTTGCTTAACTTAATTGGTGCTTATTTCCTCAATCAAACCCTAGGTTATTATTTGATGTCATGAGACTAAGCTATTTTTCAAGTTTAGCCCAGTTTGGACACTGTTTGTTTATGTTTTGCAAATTATGTGTTTATGTGGAATTTTATGCAATTTTCCCACATATAGGGTTTTATCTATAATTTTCACATGTATGATGTGCCTGACAAATTTTCATAACATGTTTTTTATAGTTTCACATATGTATTCCTAGATGCATCATCAATCGTTGCTCTTTCCCTCTAGGGTTGAAAACTTAGGGTTTCTCACCTAAGTGATGTTTTTTCTAAGTATGTTAGGAATTTGATGGTTTCACCTTGTGAGTGATGATTTGATGGTTTCTCATTGTGATACTAGATCCAATATCCTTCCCTTGAGGTCCATAATCTGATTGTTACCCTAGTTGAAGCAAAGAATCTGATGGGAGATCGAATTTGCAAAATGGCTAAGTAAACCCTAGAAGCTAATGGGTTTTGTAATGATACATATGCATGACCTAATGGGTTCTATGATAGTAATTTTTTAAGATTTCACTAATGCATGAACTAATGGATGACCTTGAGTAAATATCCGATGGAAGTTCTGACATGCACTGATAAGATGGATTTTAAGTTTTGACACATGGCAAGTTAGTTTTTCAACCTTTTGATCCCCTTCTCTCGCCTCTTGGATATATATAACCTCCACCACTCTCACAAACGAACCCTTTAAACCCTTATCTTGTTCTTGTTTCTAGAGAGACCCTAGACCATTGTTTTGTAAAGTAGAAGCTCTTGGAGGCTGAATCTTAGAGAGATCATGGACGGATGTTGCCCTAGGCTTTGGATCAAGCTTCTCTAAGGATGTTTGGAGCTTCATAACCTAGTTTCTTTCCTTAACCAAGTAAGATCTTATTCTCTACTCTAGTTTCCTTGATTTTCTCTTCCTTTTCTCCTCATCCAGGGGTGGAACTCTATAGTTCCTGATGGAAGGTCGTGCAAGTGATTGAAGAGACTCTTTTCTTCTCTCTTTTGCTCTAGATATGCCTTGTTCTTGAAGAAAGGATATACCTTGGAGCTTTCAAAGTGCAAAGCTAGGGTTTTTCTAGAGTCAACTTGCTATTTGGACGTTTGTCTTCATCTTGAGGTGAGATATATAACTTTCATCCCATTTCTTGATTGCTTTTAACTTGTTCTCATATAGATCTTGCCCTAAAACTTGGTATTATGGAAAGAAATAATCTTATGTGCACTGATTTACTTACATGCATGGTAGATGTGAGTTGTTAAACAACGGTTAGATAATATAAATGTTCCTTATAGCATGGACATGGACTACCTTTGTTTTTATGGTATGAAACAAGGTATACTTAGTGTAAAGAAGTGGTCTTTACTTAGTGTAGAATTCGTTGGTAATACTTTGTGCTGAAATTGATAGTGATACTTAGCCCATAAATCGATGTCTTTACTTTGCGCTTGAAACAATGTTTTGTTAAGTTTAGGAAACAATGGTATTTCTTAGTGATTTGAATAAATGACTCTACTTGGTCTCTATACCAATGGCTTTTATCTAGAGATGAAATTGATGACCATACTTAGCCTCTAAATCAATGGTTCTACATGTCCTTGGAAGAATGGGTTGTTGAAGAATAGGGGATTATGGTGCTACCCATGGTGATAAATATTTAGACTAATTAGTAAATAAGCTAATGGAATGTAAGTCAATAATCCAATGGTTATGTTAAGAAATTGAATGGATGACCTTGTTGACCATGATCCGATGGCTTTGATTTTTGGTTGTATTTTGAAGACCTGATGGCTTTGATTTTTGTTAAATACTTTGATTATCCGATTATTTTGGATTTTTCTTAATTACTCTAACAATTTGATGGACTTGTTCTTAACCTAGTACTCTCATGATCCGATGGATTTGTTTTTGACTAAGTATCCAAATGATCCAATGGTCTTGTTTTTGGCTATGTATTCTAATGAACCGAGTTTACTTGGTGAAAAGAATGATGATTTATCTAACACATAATCGATGGTTATTCTGTCTACTAAAGATCCGATGGATTTGTTTTTTTGGCTAAGTCCACTAATGAAATGATGATTATGTTTTGACTAAGTAACATGAATGATTCAATGGTTTTGTTTTGGTTCAGTTCACCAATGATCCGATGCTTATTCTTTTGGCTAAGTGCTTTAACAATCTGATGATTTTGTTTTTAACTAAGTACATCAATAATTCAATGGAGATTATAGGTATAAGAAGATATTTTTTTGAATAAATATAAGAATGAACTTATGGTGTTGCTATATGTACTAAATGAATTGATGAGTCATCTATGTGTGCAGATGAAACAATGGTTTGCTCTAATGTTTACTAAGTGTGCCAATGAAATGATGGCTTATCCGTGTGTTTGTCTAATGTGACAATGGACTGATACTTCATCTATTAATGTTGATTTGTGATACAAATCCAACTTACATTGTTGAATCATTGTTGTCATGGTCCAGAGGTGATGGTTTAATACCTCTATCTTCCTCTAATGTTGAAATGACGAATAAACACAATTCATATTGCTAAAAGAACATCCATGAAAAAGAAAAGTGGTCTTTCATGGCTCCCACAGAGGGAAACGAATGTCAGATGCTCTTGGAAATGTCATAACTATTTCTTATGATTGATGAACCCTAAGTCTAAAGGTAATAAGTGTGTTGGTGATATGTTGAATCCTCAGTAGGGTGTGAAATGGTAATGATGCAATTGAGGAATTAATGCTATTTTGGCCTAAATGGCTTTTGGTCATGTTATGAGCCTTGATGGAAATACACTCTCTTCATGTATGGAAGTGGACTAGTACCCTATGATGTTGTGATGAAGAATATGTTACATACATTATATATCTTATGGAGCTATTATAGATTAATGTTTTTATAGAAACACTTTAGGGTTTGTATGTAAAACTTGGTTGATGTAGGCTGAATTCACCCAATTGGCTTAACTAATCAAGTGAAACCCTAATCATGTAGTGCCCTATGCCGTAGAATTATTTCAGAGTCAGAACTTGCTAGATAGGGAAATGAGTATCCTAGAAGGAAAACTCAGAGTCATACACTGTTGAGTATGTATGGGTGTAGGGAGTGTATATCCTTGTTATCCTGATCCCAAGGTTATGGAGAATGGTTGAGGTTGTATCTCAGATGAATCTGAATATGTATATGTAATGTGATTGAGGAAAACTCTGGTTGTACCTTATATGAAAAGGTTGAATATCATGATTTCTAGTGTCAAGACCTGTGTAACAAGGGTGGACTAGGTTGATTGCAGCTTGATTGATATGTCGTTGTGACAGACTCGTACTGACCAAGAGAAGAGAACTTAAGAATCCATCTCTCTTAGTTGTTGCACAAAGCTAATTTCAACTTTATAGATCTATTAGGGTTATTCAACGTTTCACATTGGATGATAACCGTTTCCTTGCTTCTTAATATTTAGAATGATATATAATGTGGTAAGAGACATCGACTGCACTTATGATGGTAGATATTCTTATAATGTTAGCTATGCTTATGATGTTAGCCATGCTATTGATGTTAGCCATACTATTGATGTTATCCATGCTATTGATGTTAGACAAACTATTGATGTTACTATGCTATTGATGTTAGCCATGCTTAAGATGCTAGTTATAGTTGATATTTTGTTAAATAGTGTTAATATTTCAATCCTACAAATTAGACTCTAATTATGACTATTCTAGTGAAACTTTTATATTTGGAATCTCAATCTTGTCATATTAGCTGCTATGTATTTGTTGAATTCCATAATATAATGTTAGCAATATAAACTGTTGAGAGTTATATCTCTCACTGGGACATGGATCTCACCTTGTGGGTCACCACATCATTATAGGTGGTCATCAACAACACTGGCAGACCCGTGGCAACAAGGAGGAGCTATTTTGGAGAACCATAGAAGAAGGTAGTTTAGTTGTCTAGTGTGTCCTAGAGTCATCCTTGTACACTTAGGTTAGGGTGGGAAAGTTCTGTATATGATGTTTCACTGATTTGGGTTTTGATAACATTCTGATGCCTGTACATGTTGTATATGTGGATAACATATTTTGTATATATATGTCGTGGCTGGGGCCATAGAGCAATTATAAAAGATACATTGGTTGGTATGTGAATTTATGCAAGATATTGGGCCTTTATGTAAATGTTCTTGAACATGTTGAAGAGGTTTAACTCAGTTTTAGTTATGCCCCTCTCTATTGATGTGATTAATTGGTGATCGATTGTGTTTTGGTTTTGAGTAATCTCATTTAGTGTAGCGGGTTGCCACATTTGGTGGTATCAGAGCTTCAAATTTATTGAGACTATAGGGACAATAGGACTTAGGACTAAGATGATAACTAAGTGATGAACATGACACAAACATAATGCATACTACCCGAACTCAATACTTGGATGCCCTGGCTAGGTATTCAATTATTAAAGTAAAGGTAAGCGTGGAACTCTTTGATTTCTATCTTTCTGATTACTCTGATCAAGTAGTTAGTTGGAAACAATCTAAATAGCCTAATAAATAAGAAATCCAAATGAAGATGGCTTAAACTTACCCTAAAGAAATATGAAAATCATATCTTAACTTATCAAAACTTGAGCATTTGGTGATTAAAGTAAAAAGATATGACTCCATTAAGTTTAAACCTGAATGTAAATACGTTGAAAAGGAGTTCTAGAAACTGTGATTCTAGAAGATAATGAAGTAAAAGAGAGATAAATCTATGCTAATAGAATTATTTAAGGTGTAAAATTCATATAAGAAGAGGAGAACTCCAATGATAAGTGTGATATGAGATGATAAATGAGAATAATGACAAATGAACAAACCTAAGTTAATCTTAGACCAATACTTATGTATAACAAGGTATTAAGGTAAAATTATCACAACATGTAAAGATATTAAATAAAGATGATCTGACTTAAATAAAAAGAAGATGAAATATGATGAGCTACACCTTCGTAGGTTAATAAAAACATGATAACTTGAGAGTACACACACAAAAATGAGATACAGTCAAAAAGAAAGAGCAATGAATGGGGGTGATGGAGTAGCTCTGCAGTGTGGCTCGACAAACCCCAATGAAGGGATGCATGTTTAACTCTGACTATTTCCCTCAGGGTGCAATGAGGCCCCACATTGTTGAGCACACCGCGGTGCCCCCAAAGTATGCAATTGGTTCCAGGGTGTACTTTTGATTGGGTCAGGTCCAATAGTGGCCTTTCTCAAGAGGGGTTCCTCATCATAAAAAAAGAAGAAGAAAGAGCAAAAAAGTGTGATAATCATGATAATTCCTAAGTAGATGGCTAGAAATCCAAATGAAAAAGAATGATACATAAAAGGGTTGCAACTTGCATGTTAATGGTAGAATTGATAACCCTTTGCTAGAACCCCTCTAGATGGAACTGCTGTGTTTTGGGATGGTGTCCCTCTTGCGTTTTTTCTTTCTCAAGGTGCAACATTAAAGTGGAATCTATTCCACTTGGTATGCATGGACTTGATGAAATCCTAAGGGTGGGTATCTTAGTGAAGCAGAAGGTTGTTTTGGACAATAGTTCCAAGATCATGATGTTTCATGATGGGAATGCCATTTGGGCTTTCCAAGGATATAAGAATATTCTTCCTACATGTTTTGTGTTGGCTATGATGGTGGAGAATATGTTGAGACAAGGGTGTGAGGTCTTCTTAGCACATGTAGTGGACACTAGGGTAATGAGTCCTAGTATCCAAGGTGTACCAGTGGCACATGAGTTTGAATATGTTTTCTAGATGAGTTTCCTAGTGTTCTACCCTCCCTAGAGAGAGTTTGTCTTTGAGATCGTCCAGTGTTGTTTGAGAAGAAGAAGGATGATTCTATGATTCTGTGCATGGATTACCGACATTTGAACAAGGTCATAGTGGAGAATAAATATTTGTTTCTGAGGATAGATGTTTGGTTGATCAGTTGAAGAAGTGTTATAGTGTTCCTCAATATAGACCTGAGGTCAGGATAATCACTAGTTGAGGATAAAGGCAAATGACAAACCTAAGGCAACTTTTAGGGCAAGGTATGGTCATTATGAGTTCATGGTTGTGCTGTTTGGGCTGACCCATGCATCAAAAATGTTTATGCACTCGATGAATAGGGTGTTCAGACTATATATTTATTAGTTGTGGTAGTATTTGTAACATCTCAATGTATCTCAAAAACAATCAGCAACATGAACAACACATTTTCCAAGCATTAGAGTTGTTGAGGCAACACCAGTTGTATGCTAAGACCAATACAAGTTTTGATTGATTGAGGTATCTCTTTGAGACATGTTATATCTACAAAGGGTGTTGGTATAAACCCAAAGAAGGAGGAGTTAGTGCTAGAATAAGAGCAACCCAAGATACCGACCGAGATTCAAAGCTTCCTACAATTAGTAGGACAATACAAGAGTTGTTGAAGGAGAAGTTGACAAATGTTCTGGTGTTGGTGTTTCTGAGGAAAAGGAAAAGGTTACATCATTTTTTGTGATGTCTCAAAGGATGTCTTGGGATGCGTGCTGATGCAAGACAAGAATGTGATTTCTTTTGCTTTGTGACAACTTTAGAGACACTAGTACAACTATCCAACCCATGATGTGGAGTTATCTGTTGTAGTTCTAGCCTTGAATATTTGGAGACATTGTTCAAAGCAAAAGATAACCATGAGATAAATAAGGTGGATGGAGTTAATCAAGGACTATGATTGTATGATAGACCATCATCTTGGTAAGAAGAATGTGGTAGTAGATGCACTAAATAGGAAGTCATCTTCGTCAATGTTTATAGATAAAGCACAACTATGATCTTTAGCATTTCACAAACGGGACGTGCTAGTCCTTCTTCGACAAATGGATGCACAGTTGGAAGTATCTCTATCAGTAGGATTGTTGACACAACTAAAAGTCAAACCAATGTTGTTACATCAGATCAAAGTTTGGTAGAGGGAGGCATGATGGCTTCCATGAGTGAGATGATGTGATAGTGTGTTTCCATAATCAGACAATAGTTCTAGGTGCCGATGGTTTGAGTACGATAGTATCTGAGGGGGATCATTCGTCAATGTATACAATGTATTTGGAAGTACACAAATGTAGCACTATCTAAAGAATCTATGATGTCATCTAGGTCTGAAACATGATATGGCAAAGTTTGGGGCCAAGTGTCCAGTTGTCAGCAAGTCAAGGAGGAATATCATAAGCCTATTGGGACATAGTTGAAGCTCAGCACAACCTTCCACCTGTAGACAGATGGTTAGCCATAAAGGACCATTTAAATGATTGGAAAATCTTTTAGGAACATGTGTCCTATAGTTTTTTGTAGGTAAAGGATGTCCTCCCAAATTTGATCAAGTTTTCTTACAACAAAAACTACCAAAGAAACACATAAATGGCACAATATAAAGCTGTATATGGTTGGTGATACAAGATGCTCCTTTATTGATACAAAGTAGATAATTATAAGCTTTTGGGTGCTACATTAGTACAAAAAACTACAGAGAAGGTCATGGTGATTCAACAATAGTTGAAAGTATCTCAAGATAGGTCAAAAATCACATGATGATAACCATCTTAAACTGCTAGAGTTCCAAGCTGGAGTTACTACCAAAGTTGCATATGTTACATAATAGTTTCTATGCTCAATGTTGAGGAAGTATCACCCCGATATAGAATACATGATACAACCAATGGAGGTTGAGTTAGACGGAGGATGTTTCTTATGTGGAGGGTTCTGTGTTGACCCTAGACAAACATATATAGAAGTTGAGGAAGAAGGACTTAACTTTAGTTAAGGTGTTATGACATCACTGTGGGTTATAAGAAACCATGTGGAGGTTATAGGACAAGATGCATAGGAAGTAGCCATCCTTGTTTTCTTTAGATTTTAGGGGAAAATCCCTATAAGGGGTTTATGGTTGTAAGACCCGTAACCTAGCTTAAGGCTTAAAAATGCTTGATTAACTTAATTGGGTGCTTACTTCCTTAATTAAACCCTATGTTATGATTTTTATTATGAGACTAAGTTATATTTCAAGTTTGATCCAGTTTGGACACTATTTCTTTATAATTTTATGTGCTTATGTGAACCTTTATTCAATTTTCCCATATCTAGGGTTTTATCTATAATTTTCACATTTATGATGTGCCTCATAAGTTTTCATAACATGTTTGATATTGTTGCACCTATGGATGACTAGATGCCCCATCAGATTGTTGATCTTTCCCTCTAGGGTTGAGAACCTATGGTTTCTCACCTAAGACATTTTTTCCAAGTATGTTAGGAATTCGATGGTTTCACCTTGTGATTGATTATATGATTATTTATCCCTATGATAGAAGATCCGATGGCCTTCCCTTGAGGTCCATAATCTGATGGTTACCCTGGTTGAAGCACACAATCTGATGGGAGATCAGAATTTGCAAAATGGCTAAGTAAACCCTAGAATCTGATGGGTTTTCTGATAATACATATGCATAATTCGATGGGTTCTCTGATAGTACTAATTGAAGATTTCACTAAGGCAAGCACTAATGAATGACCTTGAGTAAAGATCTGATGGAAGTTCTGACATGCATGGAAAATATGGATTTCGAGTTTTGACACATGGAAAGTCAAATTTTCAACCTCTTGAACCCCCTTCTCTCTCCTCTTGGATATATATGCCCTACACAACTCTCACAAACGAGCCCTTTACACCCTTATCTCGCTCTTTCTTCTGGACAGATGTATACCATTATTTTTTGAAGGAGAAGATCTTCGAGGATGAAGCTTGGAGATATCATGGATGCATGTTGCCCAAGGGTTTGGATCAAGCTTCTCTAAGGATGCTTGGAGCTTCATAACCTAGTTTCTTGTACTAACCAAGTAAAATCTTCTGCTATACTCTAGTTTCCTTGCTTTCTCTTCATTCTCTCCTCATTGATGGGTGGAACTCTAGACCATCATAATGGAAGATCGTGCATGTGATTGAAAAGACTCTTTCCTTCTCTCTTTTGATTTAGATCTACCTTATTATTGAAGAAGGGATCTACCTTGGATCTTTGGAAGTGAAAAGCTAGAATTTTTTTTGAGTCACCTTGTTGACTGGACGTTCGTCTTCATATTGAGGCAAGTTATATAACTTTCATCCCATTTTTTGCTTGATTTTCACTTGTTCCATATAGATCTTGTCGTAAAACATAGTATTACGGATAAAAATGATATTATGTGCGCTGCTTTACTTACATGCATGGTAGATGTGAATTGTTAAATTACCCCAAGAAGATATCAACTTTCCTTCTAGTGTGGACATGGACTACCTTGGTTTTTATGGTAAGTAACAAGGTTTACTTAGTGTAAAGAAGTGGTTTTTACTTAGTGTAAAAATAGTTGGAAATACTTGGTGCTGAAATTGATAGTGATACTTAGCCTATAAACCGATGGCTTTTGTTTTCCCTTGAAACAATGTTGTGTTAAGTGCAGGAAATGATGGTATTGCTTAGTGATTTGAATAAATGAATGTACTTGGTCTCTAAACAAATGGCTTTTACCTAGTGTTGAAATTGAGAACCATACTTAGTCTCTAAATTAATGGTTCTACTTGTCTTTGGAACAATGGGTTGTTAAAGAGTAGGAAATGATGATGTTACCTAGGTGAGAAATATTGACACTAATTACTAAATGAACAAATGGTATGCATGTCATCCAATGTATATATTAAGAAAGTGAATGGATGACCTTGCTGACCATGATCTGATTGTTTTGATTTTTGATTGAGTATTTTGAAGACCTGATGGCTTTGATTTTGGTTAAGTACCTTGATGATTCGTTGGTTTTGGATTTGGTTAAGTACTCTAATAATTTGATGGACTTGTTCTTGACCTAGTACTATCATGGTCTGATGGATTTGTTTTTGACTAAGTATCCAAGTGATTCGATGGTGTAGTTTTTATCTATGTATTCTAATGAACTGATGGGTTTACTTGGTGAAAAGAATGATGATTTATCTAACACATAATCCGATGGCTTGTTGTCTACTAAAGATCTGATGGCTTTGTTTTTGTGGCTAAGTCCACTAGTGAAATGATGGTTATGCTTTGTCTAAGTAACATTAATTATTCGATGGTTTTATTTTGGTTGAGTTTACCAATGGTCTGATGGTTATCCTTTTGGCTATGTGATTTAGCAATCTGATGTTTTTCTTTTTAACTAAGTACATCTACAATCCGATGGGGATTCTAGTTATAAGAAGATATACTTTTAACTAAGTATAAGAATGAACCGATGGTGTTGCTATATGTATTAAAAGAATCTATGAGTTATCTATGTGTGCAAATGAAACAATGGTTTTCTATAATGTTTACCTAAGTGTGCCAATGAAATGATGGATTATCCATGTCACAACCTCCATAACATACACAATCCAAACATAACAGAAGTGCTTTCATAGACACAAGATCATGACAAAATCATGACATCATATCATTAAATAAGAAAGGTCCATAGAAATTTAAAACATCCACTTGAAGTGTCTTAATACACGCATAAGAGAAAGAGATAGAATGTCCAACATCCTAAGAACATGAAAGAAAACCTAACATAACATGAATGAAAATATAAGCTAAAGGAACACTCTAGAATGACACCCCACCAGAGTAGGATCCAAAAGCTTCATGAACTACACCTCCTACTGCCACTGATGCTGTGACTGCTGTTGGTGATTTCCTCCACCTATGCACATCCACAAGTAGCCATGCATTTGAAAAAAATGATTGTAAGTGGCTGGGTTTAATAAGAGTAAATGAACATAACTTAAATGATATTAAAACTGTTAGACTTGCATAAACATTAAATATGGCTTGCATTCTTAACTTTATTGACATACTTATTAGGGAACCTATTCAATGAACCATAAACATACCAGACACACTGAAAGTGAACAATCATCTGAACACACTGAAAGTGAACATGAACTTAAACATAATGAACACATTGAAAGTGAACAATCATATGAACACACTAAAAGTGAACAAGATTGGGATTTAACCCATAAAGTGAAGGGGGCTCATAAGGCACCAACCTTCCATAAAACGTTCATGAGTAGGGCCTAAATATTTGTTCTTGATATGATCTTATCTTACATAAGGTTTTCATCCATGATCACATTATTGATCTTAAACATGAAAATGTATGTTCTTTTAACTGATCTGATCTTAACATGAATCTTTATGCAGTAAATCTTAACAAGATGTGCATATATAACTGCCTCTTAAAACATTTAGATACTCACATGATAACATATGTAATATGAACTTTAAACATCATTGAAGGAGCAAAACTATATGCATGTAGTACATTAAAACCCAAGGCATGGATCACTTACCTAGCTCAGTAGGAACACTCACTCCTAGTTCTTGACTTCAGGACTTTAATATTTTCTTGTCATAATAACCCAAAACCCTAATCATTATCTTATAAACCTAATTGGGTTAAGTTTTGAAATCTGAGAAATTAAAGTCAAAATCCTCACTCCTCACCTAGTCCATTGGCTAGGTCTAAAAAAACTAATAAAAACCCGTATACTACTCAACCCTATCAGAGATACCAATAACAAGTTATGAAATTCTCAGTATCATCCAATCAGGGTTTAGATAATTCCATATTTCATATTTTGGGTTTGGGTAAAATGAAAAATGAAAAGACAAGTAAGCCCTTAGCTCGTGTCTTACATCTATAGTATTTTTTCCCTGGTGGATTTCTCTATCATTTATTAAATGTCTAGAACCTTGGATTACAAATTGCTAATTTGATCTTTTCTAACTCTATCTGTAACTGGGGATTTCTTGGTTCATCATGATATTGCCCTAGGGTCAAAATTACCTGAGGCTTATGCCCTTTTCAGTCCAATTGCCCTATTTGCGTGAATGAGGGCTTGTAGGTAAACAAAAATACATACAAATCACACCCCCATTAAATAAAATTCCTCTTGATACCTAAGATAAACTTATATCAATGTGACATAGAATAAAAGGAAAACATAATCAACAAGGTCTCTCACCCCCTTTTCCCTACCTCTTGCTCTCACATCTAGCCGTGGCACACACACTCTCCAGTTGGAGTCCAGGCTCATGGTACTTGTGTCTTGTAGGCATGATTGGGGATGGAGGGGATTTCGTTGTCCACCCCCTACTGATCTGAAGTTGAAATCCTCCATATCGCGACATGACAACATGCTTGAAATGCAGCTTAGCCTAGCTATGGAATGACACAGAGCCATAAGGCCATACACAGAAGCGAAGCATTGGTGAGGGAAATTTAGAATTGAGAATAGAACATGCTTGTTGTCATCTCACAAAATCAACTAAACTCAAAATAAGGTAGAGCGTCGCGAGGTGGCCAGAAGACCACCATCATCTCCAACACCATCGTCGGAGTTGGTCGACCCGATGGGTGGGTACATCACATAGTCAAACAAAAGCATGTAAAAGAATTCTAGTTGTCAGTGAAACTCACCACAAAAGGAATTGATAGGAGGCATTCAGAGCTGGGAGCTCCAATCCATCATCGATGGATCTGAAGATGGATTCTATGGTGGGGATCCAGGCAGGTTTGAAGCAAATTGACGGAGAAAACAAGCTCCCCAATGACCAGAGATGCTTCCAAGACTTTCGAACACCACTGTGAGGTGACACCCATGGATCTGAGAATGGCGCTAGAGGGGAAGGGAGGAGAAGGATTGGGCATTTTCTAAGTGAGGCCATTTAGGGTTAGCAACTACAAATAATATAGGTTCATTTTAAGCTCCTAAATACATTGGGATCACAATCCCTTTCCAGTTTGCACTAGGAATGGAGACATTCAAAGATTCTTTGAGAGGGTCAGACTATACAAGAGTCCAGCAGAGCACAAGAGGTAGGAGATGAAGCGATGACCCTTGGATCTTCATCCAACTGCCACTGTGACCTGCGCATAAGAAGGGGAAAAACACTTAAAATGGACCTAACTTTTTCTGAAACCACAAATAATGCAACTAATTCCAGTGTGGCATTATAAATAACCCCAAATTTATGAAATTGATTTGATAAATCTGATAAATGCAGGTTATATAGGTCCTAACAATATAGAAACTTCTGAAAACCATTTGAGGGGTCAAACAAGGTTAAAAATGTTCCAAATTTGGACCATGGCTTCTCATTAGCCTCTAGAACATTATTATGAGCTAAAATTTTCTAGTTTCTCAACAAGAGGCCCTAAGTAATTCAATTTGCTTTAAACTCTCATAATCCTATCTAAATCACATGAATACCATTATCTTGCCAAAATTGACCATGATGCTTAATGTATCATGTTCTTTCTAACATGAATTGTTTATTCACTTCTTATACCTTAAACAAGAATAAATAACATCTCCAGGTATTTTGAACCAAATAAATGAGTAAAATTCTATAAACATGGAATTACATACCTAAAGAAAATGAGGATGTGACAATCCTCCCCTCCATATAAACGTTTCATCCTTGAAACTTTAGGGATTGGAAAGTTATGGGCATTTCTTTATCATTTCATCTCTAAGATCTCGTGTAGCTTCTTCAAGATTATGATTCCTCCATTAAACTTTAACTAGAATAATATCGTTATTCTTCAACTTCTTAGTCTAAACATCTAGAATCCCCAAGGGAAACTCTTCATAGGAAATATCCTCCCTGATCTCAATAAGCTCGTGAGCTAGAACATGAGATATATCCTTGATGTATAACCTCAACAAGGAAGCATGAAATACATTATGTATTTGTTCATATGTCATGGGTAGTGCTAAACTATAAGCACTCTCCCCCACCCTATCGAGGATCTCAAAAGGACCAATATAATGAGGGCTAAGCTTTCCCTTGATCTTAGACCTAGCAATATATTTGATGGGTTTGACTTTCAAGAAGACATGATCACCCACCTTGAACTCTTTATCAGGCCTATGAGCATTATCATACTTCTTTTGTCAGTCTTGTGCAATCTTCGTCTTCTTTATAATAAGATCAACCTGATATGTATAGAACTACAACTCATCACTTTGGATCAAACTTCTTTCACCAACCTCATGTTGGGAAATACAAGCATAGAGTATAGCAGCGGCAATAATTTTTTTATCTATCTGTATTCCAATAACAGCAAGATCGCATCAACACTATGAAATTGGAAGGATGGTTTATGGGTTATACCGGATCTTGGAGCAAGTCCAATGACAAAAAATCACTTCAATGAAACTGTGAACAAGTTTCCCTTGGACAGTGGCTGTGCAGCTCCTGGTCTTCACCACGAACAGCAAACACGATAGCTTCTACAACACTCATGTGATCTCACCACAGACTATAGGATGCAATTGTCCTCCTAGTAGAAGCCAAAGGACTCCTGCCTCTAGAGTAGTCGACACAGACCAACTAGAACTCCTATCGTTCACTAATAACAGACAAGAAGGAGTTGTCCCTCCCGTTTGTGTACTAATCACCAACCTGCTATTCGACAACAACTTCTTAATTATTCTCTGCTGTAGCTATCCCTCCCTTGTCGGGTAGGACTTATTGGGCTCTCTTGATTACCACAACTAGAGAGGACAAAAATTGTCAGAGGAACTGATTCTCAGTTGTCTGTGTTGTGTTCTAGGAAGCCCCCAGTACCCCTCCTTTTATAGATGGGGTTAGGGTCAGGATTCCCAGTATGTACGAGATTGTGTGGGAGTGGAAGGGATTGGAAGATCTTAAATTTTCACAACCCGCAATAGCTGAAATGGCCGTATGGTGACCCATATGGTCGTCTGGTCACACAAGATAGTCATCTTGCACTGCCAGATGGCCATATGGAAGTTTCCTAACGGCACACAAATTTGACAATTTTGATTTTCAATTGATATCTCATATTAATTTCTTGCACCCCAAGTTTGTGTAATGAAAACTAATTTGAAAACATCCTGAATGTTCATTCGGACCAACCGAGCCATCTTACACAAGAGATACACCCATCTCACTCACCTAGATGGTTGTATGGTGAGTCTGAATGAGCTAGTCAGTTCAATCACATTGAACTAGTCAGTTCAAGGGTAGAACCTAGCCAATTTGATCTTTGATTACCATGGAAATCCAAACCTCCATCTCAATACTTGAGATGCCTGTCTATCATTCCCAAATAGTCATCTCACTCAGTGGGATAGTCGTTTGGCAGACTAGTCATCCAATCAGTCAATCTGTTGTGTGAATTGAATACCTAAACACTTTAGTAATCAATCTAATAATCATTCAAGTTAAACTCCTCTTCTAGATGAGTTCCTTTGTGTGTGAACCTATAGGTCCCATATCACTTGTGAGAACCCGTTACACTAAATGATATTACTCAAAACATAAAACACAATCAATCACCAATTTACTACATATCCAAAAATATGGGTAAATCAAAACCGATTTCAACGTCAGCACCTGCTCAAAAACATTTGCATAAGAGCCCAACATCTTTCTTTTATACATACTATGCCAAGAATTTGATACAAATTTTTATATCACCTTATCTACAATATATATACACAGGATAACAATATTTGTATACGCCACACAACAAACATTAACATGCTAACAAAATTCCAATTCGTTTGAAAAACCATATACAAACTTTTCCTGTTCGGACCTGAGAGTACAGGGATGACTCTAGGACACACTAGACATCTAATCAACTTTCTCAAAGATTTATTACTATAGCTCCTCTTTGCTGCCACATGTTTGTTTTCGTCACTTCTGATTACCTAAAAAAATGTGTGAACCACAAGGGTGAGACCCATGTCCCAGTAAGAGAAATAACCTCCAACAACATTTATTGATTCAACATTTTTTAGGTAATTAAACAGTTTCATCAGATATAACAAATAGGCTCAATAGCATGGATGATTGACAAAACATAAAGGAGTAGATAATAATTATCATCATTATCCAGACTATCACCATTTATCTTGTTGACAGTATAAGCAATTCAGTAGCATATGCATACCTAGCACCATGAGCAAGTTTAGTAACATAGAATCTCTATCATTATGAATAAGTATAGCCACATAAGCATACTAACAACATTAGCATGTCTAATAGGTCGAACATATTAACATCATAAGAAGAGATAACAACATAAGCACAACTATCTTCTTAAGCATGGTTAGCAGTATATGCATCTCTAGTAATAAAGGCATGGCTCGCATGCTAAACATAACAAACAACATGAGCTATCTAGCATCATGATTATAATTAGTAGTAGTAGAATAGCTATCAACATAAGCATGTCTACTGTATGTATGCATCTACAATCTTAAGCATATCCACAACATAAGTATATTTACTATCTCTTAATTGCACTAAGCATCATCTTTATGTAAAGATAACAAACAAGGGTTATCATCCAATGTGAAACATTGTGTATAATCCTAAAATAATATGCTACATGACTATATTACATCTTTTATTACGCCCTGGGAAATTTGAATCATACCATTCAAAGTCCAACCGACCCCTGTGAAGGGCTATTCGGTTCCGTAAAAGATCTAGGAGTGCCGATATCCTAAGATCTCTTCCCCTCAGTCAGTACGAGTAAAAACACAGTGACATATCAGTCAAATCTACCACCACATCGACATATAGTCCTATAACTAGCCCACATTGGTACAAGTCACAATGCTAGAATCTAGGGTATTCAAACCCAATCACTGAGGTACAATTGCAGTTGTCCTCTAATTACATCATGTTATAATCACTGAGACACGACCGTAGACCTTCTCAATCACATCAGATGTATGAGGCATGACCATAGCCAACCTCCACAATTTGCATTGTGGATGACAAGGATATATCCTCAACCTTCCACCCCCACATACTCAACAATATGCACTCTGAGCTTCCCTTAGGAATACTCGTTTCACCATCCAATAAGTTCTGACACTGAAAATGGTTCTATGGAACATGTCACTACATGATTAGAGTTGCACTTGATTACTTATGCCAATTGGGTGAATTAAGGCAACATCAAACAAGTGGACATACAAACCCTAATTCACCTCTAGCAAGAATATACATATCAAAACTTTGAAAAGATATAAAATGTGTGAAACATAATTTCGCATCTCATCATCACATGGTACTATTCATTTGCCATTCATGAGACCACACTACTCATCATGCTATCACAAGATATAAATCTTTTACACAATATCACATGTTATCAACCCTTATCAACACAAGAGGATTACACCTCATTCAGGGCTCAACGATGCCCAAAGGTCATTAAGACCATCATATTATTCCCTACAAGATCATCATTATCTTTTCATGCCTTATAACAAGACTCAACAACATCACTTACATATAATACACTGGATCAGCACAATATTGCATTAATGAGCTAGGAGATATTCATAAATAATCATAACAGGGTTATATTAACGTTAAGAACATTCCTTTATTACATCAACATGTAAGGAATCTAGATATGATTAACCCTTATCATAATCATAATGCACATGTTTAGCATAAGAAAGTATCAGCCATGCGGCTATGATAACCACCAATTAACATATTAAGGTTATGATCATATTAAGGAGATTATTCCACCATCATTCCATCATCTAAGAATGTTAAACATGAATACTCATCATTATCTATTTTCATTAGACTTAGGTTCAATGTGATAAATTATATCAATGTTACTAATCAACACTTATACCCAAACCCTTACTCATGACATCCCCATTGGATCATGGATGCATAAGGTGAAGCATAACCATCACATTCCATACTATTCTCAAGTATGAACCCACACATAAATCAAGATGTAACCATCAGGTTATAGCATACTAGGGTTTCAACAACAATAAGAGAGTACCCCATGATTGCATTAGTCATTCAAGGACTATTTATACCCAATTACCATCATTTAGTTATATTAAAGATAGGTATAACAAGCTATACCTCATTAGGGTTACATATCCACACAATATGGTTATCATCCCTTCTATTCATATGAGTGAATAGGTAATACTACCTTGTTAAGGGTAACCCTCCATTTGTTCCATCATCATTCAACCCATATCACCATACCACAATGTCACCCAGAACCACTGGATGTTTAAAAGGTAAGACCATTAGTTGTTTACATAAGTAAACACCTTGGATAAACCACCTATAAAGTCCTTGATTTGTTCTCTAGAAAGAGTCACCATTTAACCCTAGACATGCCTTGATTAACAACACAAAAAGTTCCATTGAGAGTAGGGTAAAACACACAATCGACTGTTCATTTAAAACAAGCCATCCATTGTCAATAAGTATGCTCCTTAAGTTGATCATATAAAGGAAACCATCTAAATCACATTATTAGGACCAACATATTAAATTATCCATCATTCCACTTTATTGGAGGAATAAATAGTAGATCTTGACCATTGGGTCAAGTTCATATGTTAAAGCCATCATTTGAAGTATAAGTCTGACCATTGCATCAAGTGACCCAAGAAACCATTGGTCTAAGGCTTAATTGATGCTAAAAATACAATGATTAACTCAAAATAGGTTGTAGAGACCTGATACACCATAATTAGTGACCATTAAATCACCATAGGTTGTTATATCAACACTATATTCATTGATCAACATCAAATATTAAGCTAGTATCATTATTGATTGATAACATCAATAGGGTACTTAATGGTTGATCATTAAACTTCTAATTGATCCAAAACCTGACCTAAGGGGGTGAACATAGGTTGTCACCATCATATGACACCTTTGATCTTGACCATCAGTTGTCATGAAGACAACACCATAGGGTTGTTACAATGGTACCATCATTGGGTCATGGGTTTGTAGAAGAAATCAACTTTAAACCCTAAAATTGACCATTGGTTGATAGGTTTTTAGCACCATAGGTTGTCAAGACAACCTGATCCAAATCATATTATAACTTAGGAATAACATACACACGATCACAGGTTCATCTATAACTGAAATCAGAATAGGGAACATTATAAAACTCGAAATCAAAGTCAAGCATAGGTTTTTAGTGCATGAATCATCATTTTCAAGCAAGAACATGAACTAGCAAGCTTATGGTAAGCAATAAACATGGTGCAAGTTATAAAACTTGCCTCTAGTGAGAAGATAAACTCCCACACATAAGAAAACATGAGCAGGTAGGGTAGAAAATCCAATCATAAGTTGTGAACTCGTCCATCTAGCACCTTTCGTCATCAAATGAGTAAACCCTAAGCATAAGGAGCAAGAAAGGTAGGGTTTTAGAGCTTTGGAGCAATTTATACCGTGCAACAACAAGGTTTTGACCTGGAGAAAGGTAGGAGGAAGGATAAAAAAGAAATAAATGGAGGAAATAAGGGGATTCTTACTCTTTTAGGTCAAGATCACTAGAAGGAAGCTTTTTAAACCCTAAAAGGAAGTCAATTGCAACCGTAGATCCTTTTTCCAAGAAGGTCCCCACTTTCTTCTTCCTTATACAGAAAAAATCACAACATATTATAGGGAGAATGAGGTTGGGAGAAGGAGGGAAGTGGTGGAGAGAAAATGGCTCATTTTGGTTCTTGGGGATAAGTATATGACACTTTAAGATAAAGAAAAAGAAAAGGTTGAAGTTCTAGTATCTATCCAAGTGTCCATGGCCTTAATTTATTAAGAATATACAACCACACACACAAGCAGCTCCCCCACCAATATGTATAGACCTTCTTAGATTTCCTTTGTTGAATTTCCCAGACAATAAAATAATTCATTCATTGATAGCTACTAAAAGTAGCTCATCCATGAAGGGGTAAACCCTAAAATACCCTTGGAGAAAACACCTTCAAGCCAAGGTTTAAATAGGTGCCCCGTTGTCCTTGGAGAAAACACCTTCAAACCAAGGTTTAAATAGGTGCCCCATGTCTCAAAAAGATCAATAATGATGATAGAATATCCAAGGAACATAATGAAAGTGATAAATTGCAAAAAAAACCTCTCAATTGGGTAAATTGCAGAAAAGTAAAAAATGTGCATAAAACTGTATAACTTGCTCAACCAATGTCCAAATTGGACCAAATTTGAAACTTAAGCTTATATTATGATTTCAAAGAATATCACAAGATTAGATTATGTTATAATCATTAAATTATGGTAATTAAGCTTATTCAACTCATTAAGCAAGTTTAGGGGCCTTACAACTATAGACCCCTAACATGGATTCCGCCCCCGAAATCCAAGGTAAACAAAGATGGGTACTTCCTTTGAACCTCATCCTATTACCTTCACATGGTTACTTACATATCATGGTGATGTCACATCATTCATACATATCTCATCTTAGGTTAGCACAATAACCCCCACCTAAGAAGACATTCTCATTATGGAATGTAGAAACTTGTTGTGTCATCTGTACAACTCTAGTGGTAATGTTCAACTTTAAATTCTAGCTATCATCCTAAAATTATATCTATTGGATCAATACATTACTCAAAAGTCATACTTGCTATCATTTTACCAATCATGCCAAGTGTTCCATACCATTCCTTGAAGCATAAAAAAAGGTAATACATCCATTCCTTTTTTTGATACACTGACACTAGAACTCTTGTCAGTTCTTTTTCAGCATCAAAAGAAATGCTGACGTTGGCACCTATCATTCCATACAAGGAAACATCATTCCTAGTCAACCTTGTTAGGGGTGAAACAACAACACTATTTTCACCTTACTAGGATTTACACAACCTAGTTAGAATACATATCATGATCCCATAAAGAAATTTAATCAACCCCATATCACACATATATGCCATGGTTCCTTACTTCGACAGGGTGCAAATATCTAAATTTCACCCTTTTAGATACTTTTTTTCATTTTATTTAAAAAAGGAATATGTTTCAACTTGTCTCATAGCTATTGCTGCTTCAGAAACCCTAAGGTTTTTGAAGAAATATTGATCATATTTTTAACCATATTTGAAATACTTTGACATGTCATCATTCAAAGCTTGATATAACTTGTATGACATGACTGGAACACTCTGTTCCTCCTATTCATAAATTCTATTTGTACATTGGTTAGTCTAAAGGACATAAATCTAAACTCATCATGGTCATATGAATTATGTCATCCAATCTAACTCTCATGCATTGATATTTGATCATATGTTTATCTTAAAGGAACACAATATCACATATATATTGACCAACAACCATCTATTATTGATAGTGGTCTTTCCCAACTATCATTGAACCATACACAACATTATAGAATCACTTTTGTGTTTACTTCCAAACAAAATTTATAGGATCATCATCAACTCTCTCTCTCTCTCTCTATGGGAGAGGAATACTTGGAATGTTCATTTAATAAACATCTCCAACTTTCACATATTTCTCATATTATTGATACATCTTGGATACTAGGATTCATTACCTAGGTATCCACCTGATGTGCTATAAGGAACTCACGTCCTTATCTCATCTACTTTCACCAACATAATAAATTTCAAAACATATAAGAGGAGTCTCCTAAATTATTGGAAGTCTCAAAAGCAAACTCATCACAAACTTTATGATCTTGGAACTGTAGTCCAAGCAACCTTATGCTATAATAAGCTATACACCCTCATGTTTGCAGCAAATCCACATGTACCAAGTGGCAATGATCCACTTGAAAGGTGTGCCCTAGAAAGGAAAGACACAAAGGGAAACACACTTCCCATACCATAGTAGTATTTTTCAAGGGTCACTAGCAGAAAGGTAACCAATTCTATTTTCATTATGCAGGTTACAACTTCTTATGTATCATTTTAGCTTTTTCATTTCGGATTCCTTGCCATTAGCATAGGAATCATCATGATTAACATATCTCATTACTCCTTCCTTGATGACTATTTATCACACTTGGGAATTTTCTCTTATTTTTTTATGTTTTTCAACCACTTATCAACATGTAAATTGACATATTCCACATTTTCTTCATTAAACATTGATCATCTGCCTTAATTTCTTTCAAACGCCATGCTTATTTTACATTAACATTTTCTTACACACATAGGTTGGTATGAGATTAACTCAGGTTCCACCTTATTCCTTTGTCATCATTCTAATTTATCTTCTTGTTTTATACCTATCATTGGAGTTCTCTCCATCTTATGTGGATTTCATACCTTGAATCACTTTATAAGCATAAATGTATCTATATTTTACTTTATCATCTTCTTGAATCACATCTTCAAGAACTCCCCTTTTCCTTATTTGTATTTAGATTTAGATTTCATGGTGTTGTATCTTTCTCTTATAGTTACCAAACATTCAAGTTTTGATAGATAATGATGCAATTCTCATCTTCTTTAAGGTAGGATTGAGATATTCATACCATGATTTGTTATTCATTATGCTCTTTAGATTGTCTCAAAATGACTACTTGATCAGAGTAATCAGAAATATAAAAATCTAAGAGTTCCGTACTTACCTTTTCTTCAATAATTGAATACCTGGACAGGGCATCCAAGTACTGAGATTAGGCAGTACGCACCACGTTTTTTTTTGTATCACATTCCTAACTTAGACATCATCCTAGTCTTAAGTCCTAGTGTCCCTATAGACTCAGTGAACCTAAAGCTCTGATACCAACTTGTGAGAACCCATTACAATAAACGAGATTACTCAAAACATAAAACACAATCAATCACCAATTAACCACATACACGAAAATATGGGTAAATTAGAACTGATTTCAACGTTAGCACCTACTCAGAAATATTTGCATAAGAGCCCAACAATTTTCTTTTATCCATACTATGTCAAGAATTTGATACAAATTATTCTATCACATTAGCTACAATATATATACACATGAGAACAATATTTGTGTATGCCACACAACTAACATTAACATGCTAACAAAATTCCAATTCATTTAAAACACCATATACAAACTTTTCCTGCCCGGACCTAACAGTACATGGACGACTCTAGGACACACTAGACATCTAATTAACATTCTTAAAGATTCATTACTATAAATCCTGTTTGCTGCCACATGTTTGTTTTTGTCACTTCCGATTACCTAAAAAAAGTGGTGAACCACAAGGGTGAGACCCATGTCCGAGCTAGAGATTTAACCTCCAACAATGTTTATTGATTACAACATTTTTAAGTAATTAAACAGTTAAGAAGTTTAATCAGATATAACAAATAAGCTCAATAGCAGGGATGATTGACATAATACATAAAGTAGCAGATAATAATTATCATCATTAGCCAGACTATCACCCTTTATCTTTTTGACAGTATAAGCAATTCAGTAACATATGCATATCTAGCATCATGAGCAAGTCTAGTAATATAGAATCTCTATCATTATGAATAAGTCTAGCCACATAAGAATAGCTAACAACATTAGCATGTCTAATAGGTCGATCATATTAACATCATAAGAAGAGCTAACAACATAAGCACAACTATCTCCATAAGCATGACTAGCAGTATATGCATCTCTAGTAACAAAGGCATGGCTAGCATGCTAAACATAACTAACAACATGAGATATCTAGCATCATGATTATAGTCAGTAGTAGCAGTATAGTTATCAACATAAGCATGACTATTGTATGTACACATCTACAATCTTAAACTTATCCACAACATAAGTATATTTACTATCTCTTAATTGCACTAAGCATCATCTTTATGTAAAGATAACAAACAAGGGTTATCATACAATGTGAAACATTGTGTATAACCCTAAACAAATATGATACACAAATGTATTACATCTTTTATTACACCATGGGGAATTCAAATCATACCATTCAAAGTCCAACCGACCCCTGTGAAGGGATATTTGGTTTCGTACAATATCTAGGAGTGCCGGTATCCTAAGATCTCTTCCCCTCGGTCAGTAGGAGTAAAAAGGTAGTGACATATCAGTCAAAGATGCCACCACTGTGACATATAGTCCTGTAACTAGCCCACCTTGGTACAGGTCATGACGCTAGAATCTAGGGTATTCAAACCCAATCACTTAGGTACAACCACAATTGTCCTCTAATCACATCATGTTATAATCACTGAGACACAACCAAAATCGTTCTCAATCACATCAGATGTATGAGGCATGACCATAGCCAACCTCCACAATCTGCATTGTGCATAACAAGGATATATCCTCAACCTTCCACCCCCACATAGTCAATAATATGCGCTCTGAGTTTCCCTTAGGAATACTCATTTCACCATCCAACAAGTTCTGACACTGAAGATGGTTCTACGGCACATGGCACTACATGATTAGAGTTGCACTTAATTAGTTTTACCAATTGGGTGAATTAAGGCTGCATCAAACAAGTGGACATACAAACCCTAATTCACTTCTAGCAAGCATATAAATATCACAAATTTGAAAATATATAAAATGTGTGAAACATAATTTCTCATCTCATCATCACATGGTACTATTCACTTGCCATTCATGAGACCACACTAGTCATCATACTATCACAAGATATACATCCTTTTCACAATATCACAAGGTATCAACCCTTATCAACACAAGAGGATTAAACCTCATTCAGGGCTCAACCATGCCCAAAGGTCATTAAGACCATCGTATTATTCCCTACAAGATCATCATTATCTTTGCATGCCTTATAACCAGGCTCAACCACATCACTTACATATAATACACTAGATCAACATAATATTGCATTAATGAGCTTGAAGATATTCATAAACAATCATAACAGGGTTATATTAATGTTAACAACATTCCTTTATTACATCAACATGCAAGGAATCTAGATATGATTAACCCTAATCATATTCATAATGCATATGTTTAGCATAAGAAAGTATCAACCATGCAACTATGATAACCACCAATGAACATATTAAGGTTATGATCATATTAAGGAGGTTATTCCACCATCATTCCATCATATAAGAATGTTAAAAATGAATACTCATCATTATCTATTTGCATTAGAGTTAGGTTCAACGTGATAAATTATATCAATGTTACTAATCAACACTTATACCCAAACCTTAACTCATGACATCCCCATTGGATCATAGATGCATAAGCTGAAGCACCACCATTACATTCCATACTATTCTCAAGTATTAGCCCACACATAAATCAAGATGTAACCATCGGGTTATAGCATACTAGGGTCTCAACAACAATAATATAGTACCCCATGATTGCATTAGTCATTCAAGGACAATTTATACCCAATTACCATCATTTAGTTATATTAAAGCTAGGTATAACAAGATATACCTCATTAGGGTTACATATCCACACAATATGGTTATAATCCCTTCTATTCATATGAGTGAATAGGTAAGACTACCTTGTTAAGGGTAACCCTCCATTTTTTCCATCATCATCCAACCCATATCACCATACCACAATGTCACCCAGAACCATTGGATGTTTAAAAGGTAAGACCATTGGTTGCTTACATAAGTAAACACCTTGGATAAACCACATATGAAGTACATGATTTGTTCTCTAGAAAGAGTCACCATTTAACCCTATACATCCCTTGATTAACAACAGAAAAAGTTCCATTGAGAGTAGGGTAAAACCCACAATTGACTGTTCATTTAAAACAAGCCATCCATTGTCAAAAAGTAAGCTCCTTAAGTTGATCATATAAAGGAAACCATCTAAATCACATTATTAGGACTAACATATTAAATTATCCATCATTCCAATTTATTAGAGGAATAAACAGTAGATCTTGACAATTGGGTCAAGTTCATAATGTTAAAACCATCAATTACAGTATAGGTCTGACCATTGCATCAAGTGACCCTAGAAACCATTGGTCTAAGGCTTAATTGATGCTACAACTACAATCCTTAACTCAACATAGGTTGTAGAGACCTGATCCACCATCATTAGTGACCATTAAATCACCATAGGTTGTTAGATCAACGCTATATTCATTAATCAATATCAAATATTAAGCTAATGTCATCATTGATTGATAACATCAATAGAGTACTTAATGGTTGATCATTAAACTTCTAATTGATACAAAACCTGACCTAAGGGGGTAAACATATGTTTTCACCATCATATGACACATTTGATCTCGATCATCAGTTGTCATGAAGATTTTAACACCATAGATTTGTTGCAATGGTACCATCATCAGGTCATGGGTTTATAGAAGAAATCAGCTTTAAACCCTAAAATTGACAATTGGTTGATAGGTGCTTAGCACCATAGGTTGTCAAGCCAACTTGATACAAGTCATATTATACATTAGGAATAAAGTACACATGATGAAAGGTTCATCTATAACTGAAATCAGAATAGGGAACATTATAAAAATCGAAATCCAAGTCAAGCATAGTTTTTTAGTGCATGAATCATCATTTTCAAGCAAGAACATGAGCTAGCAAGCTTATGGTAAGAAATAAATGTGGAGAAAGTTATAAACTTGCCTTTAATGAGAAGATAAACTCCCACAAATAAGAAAACACGATCATGTAGGGTAGAAAATCCAATCATAAGCTGTGAGCTCGTCCATCTAGCACCTTTCTTCATCAAATGAGCAAACCCTAAGCATAAGGAGCAAGAAAGGTAGGGTTTTAGAGCTTTGGAGCAATTTCTACCATGGAACAGCAAGGTTATGACTTGGATAAAGGTAAGAGGAAGGATAAAAAAGAAATAAACGGAGGAAATAAGGGGATTCTCACTCTTTTAGGTCAAGATCACTAGAAGGAAGTGTTTTAAACCCTACAAGGAAGTCAATTGTAACCCTAGTTCATTTTTCCAAGAAGGTCCCCACTTTCTTCTTCCTTGGATAGGAAAATTCGTAGTAGCACAGAGGGAGAATGAGGTTGGGAGAAGGAGGGAAGTGGTGGATAGAAAATGGCTCGTTTTGGTGCTTGGGGTTAAGTATATGAAACTTTAAGATAAAGAAAAAGAAAAAGTTGAACTTCTAGTATCTATCCAAGTGTCCATGGCCTTAATTTATTAAGAATATACAAAAACACACACAAGAAGCTCCCCCACCATTTGTATATACCTGCTTAGATTTCCTTTGTTGAATTTCCCAGCCAATCAAATAATTCATTAGTTAATAGCTACTAAAGGTAGCTCATCCATGAAGGGGTAAACCCTAAAACACCCTTGGAGAAAACACCTTCAAACCAAGGTTTAAATAGGTGCCCCATATCTCAAAAATCTCAATAATGATGATATAATATCCAAGGAATATTATGCAAGTTATAAAGTTAAAAAAAACCTCTCAATTGGGTAAATTGTAGAAAAGTCTAAAATGTGCATAAAATTGCATAACTTGCTCAACTAGTGTCAAAATTTGACCAAATTTGAAACTTAAGCTTGTATTATGATTTCAAAGCATATAACAAGGTTATATTAGGGTTCTAAACAATAAATTATGGTAATTATTCTTATTCAACTCATTAAGAAAGTTTAGGGGCCTTACAACTACAAACCCCTTATAGGGATTTCACCCCCGAAATCCAAGGTAAACAAAGATGGGTACTTCCTTTACCCTCATCCTATTACCTTCACATGGTTACTTACATATAATGGTGATGTCACATCATTCATACATATCTCATCTTGGGTCAACACAAAAAACCCCACCTAAGAAGACTTTCTCAATATGGAATGTAGAAACTTGTTGTGTCATATGTACAACTCTAGCAGTAAATGTTCAACTTTAAATTCTAGCTATCATCCTAAAATTATATCTATTGTATCAAAACATTACTCAAAAGTCATACTTGCTAGCTTTTTACCAATCATGCCATGTGTCCCATTCCATTCCTTGAAGCATAAAAAAGGCAATGTATCCATCCCTTTTTTTGGATACACCGACACTAGAACTCTTGTCAGTTCTTTTTCAACATCAAAAGAAATGCTAACGCTGGCACCTGTCATTCCATACAAGGAAACATCATTCCTAGTCAACCTTTTTAGGGGGTGAAATAACAACACTATCTTCACCTTACTAGGATTTACACAACCTACTTAGAAGACATATCATGATCCCATAAAGAAATTTAATCAACCCCATCTCACTCTTGTTCAACTTGTTTCATAGCTATTGTTGCTTTGGAAACCCTAAGGTTTTTGAAGAAATATTGATCATATTCTTGACCATATTTGAAATATTTTGACATGTCATCATTCAAAGCTTGATATAACTTGTATGACATGACTGGAACACTCTGTTCCTCCTATTCATAAATTCTATTTGTACATCAGTTAGTCTAAAGGACATATCTCTAAACTCATCATGGTCATGTGAATTATGTCATCCAATCTATTTCTTATGCATTGATATTTGGTCATAGGTTTATCTTAAAGGAACATAATATCACATATCTATTGACCAACAACCATCTATTATTGATAGTGGTCTTGCCCAACTATCATTGAACCATACACAACATTATAGAATCACTTTTGTTTTTCCTTCCAAACAACATTTATAGGATCATCATCAACTCTCTCTCTCTCTATCTCTCTTTCTACAGGAGAGGAATACTTGGATTGTTCATTTAATAAGTATCTCCAACCTTCACATATTTCTGATATTATTGATACATCTTGGATACTAGGATTCATTACCTTGGTATCCACCTAATGTGCTATAAGGAACTCACGTCCTTATCTCATATACTTTTACCGACATAATAAATTTCAAAACATATAAGAGGAGTCTCCCAAATTATTGGAAGTCTCAAAAGCAAACTCATCACAAAATTTATAATCTTGGAACCATAGTCCAAGCAACCTTATGCTATAATAAGCTATCCACCCTCATGTTTGCAGCGAATCCACACGTACCAAGTGGAAATGATCCACTTGAAAGTTGTACCCTAGAAAGGAAAGACACAAAGGGAAACACACTTCCCATACCATAGTAGTATTTTTCAAGGGTCACTAGCAGAAAGGTAACCAATTCTATTTTCATTATGCAGATTACAACTTCTTATGTATCATTTTACCTTTTTCATTTCGGGTTCCTTACCATTAGCATAGGAATCATCATGAGTAACATATTTCATTACTCCTTCCTTGATGACTATTTATCACAATTGGGTATGTTCTCTTATTTTATTATGTTGTTCAACCACTTATCAACAGGTAAATCATCATATTCCACATTTTCTTCATTAAACAATGATCATCTGTCTTAATTTCTTTCGAACGTCATGCTTATTTTACATTAACACTTTCTTACACACATTGGTTGGTCTAAGATTAACTCAGGTTCCACCTTATTTCTTTGTCATTGTTCTCATTTATCTTCTCATTTTATACTTATCATTGGAGTTCTCTCCATCTTATGTGGATTTCATACCTTGAATCACTTTATAAGCATAGACTTATCTATCTTTTACTTTATTATCTTCTTGAATCAAATCTTCAAGAACTCCTCTTTTTCTTATTTGCATTCAGATTTAAATTTCATGGTGTTGTATCTTTCTCTTATAGTTACCAAACATTCAAGTTTTGATAGATAATGATGCAATTCTCATTTTCTTTAAGGTAGGATTGAGATATTCACACCATGATTTCTTATTCGTTATGCTCTTTAGATTGTCTCAAAATGACTACTTGATCAGAGTAATCAGCAAGATAACAATCTAAGAGTTCCATACTTGCCTTTTCTTCAATAATTGAATACCTGGCCAGGGCATCCAAGTACTGAGATTAGGCAGTATGCACCATGTTTTTTTTGGTGTCACGTTCCTAACTGAGACATCATCCTAGTCTTAAGTCCTAGTGTCCCTTTAGACTCAGTGAACCGAAAGCTCTGATACCAACTTGTGAGAACCCATTACACTAAATGAGATTACTCAAAACATAAAACTCAATCAATCACCAATTAACCACATACCCAAAAATATGGGTAAAATAAAACCGATTTCAATGTCAGCACCTGCTTAGAAACATTTGCATAAGAGCCCAACATCTTTCGTTTATCCATACTATGCCAAGAATTTGATACAAATTGTTCTATCACCTTATCTACAACATATATACACAGGAGAACAATATTTTTATATGCCACACAACAAGCATTAACATGCTAAAAAAATTCCAATTCGTTTGAAACATCATATACAAACTTTTCCTGCCCAGACCTAAGAGTAAAAGGACGACTCTAGGACACACTAGACATCTAATCAACTTTCTCAAAGATTCGTTACTATATCTCCTCTTTGCCGACACATGTTTGTTTTCATCACTTCTGATTACCTAAAAAAATGTGGCGAACCACAAGGGTGAGACCTATGTCCCAGCAAGAGATATAACCTCCAACAACGTTTATTGATTACAACATTTTTAAGTAATTAAAAAGTTAAGCAGTTTAATCAGATATAAAAAATAGGATCAATAGAAGGGATGATTGACAGAATCCCTAAAGGAGAAGATAATAATTATCAACATTAGCCAGACTATCACCCTTTATCTTGTTGACAGTATAAACAATTCAGTAGCATATGCATATCTACCATCATGAGCAAGTCTAGTAACATCGAACCTCTATCATTATGAATAAGTCTAGCCATATAAGCATAGCTAACTACATTAGCATGTATAATAGGTTGAACATATTAACATCATAAGAAGATCTAACAACATAAGCACAACTATCTGCATAAGCATGATTATCAATATATGCATCTCTTGTAACAAAGGCATGGCTAGCATGCTAAACATAACTAACAACATGTGATATCTCACATCATGATTATAATCAGTAGTAGCAATATAAATATCAACATAAGCATGGATAATGTATGTACACATCTACAATCTTAAGCATATCCACAACATAAGTATATTTACTATCTCTTAGTTGCACTAAGCATTATATTTATGTAAATATAACAAACAAGGGTTATCATCCAATGTGAACCGTTGTGTATAACCCTAAACAAATATGCTACACGGCTGTATTACATCTTTTATTATGCCCTGGGGAAATTGATCGTACCATTCAAAGTCCAACCGACCCCTGTAAAGGGCTATTCGGTTCCGTACAAGATCTAGGAGTTCCAGTATCCTAAGATCTCTTCCCCTCAGTCAGTACTTGTAAAAAGGTAGTGACATATCAGTAAAGGCTTCCACCATAGTGACATATAGTCCTATAACTTCCCACCTTGGTACATGTCATATCGCTAGCATATGGGGTATTCATTCCCAATCACTAAGGTATAACCATAGTTGTCCTCTAATCACATCATGTTATAATCACCGAGATACGACCAGAACCGCTCTCAATCACATCAGATGTATGAGGCATAACCATAGCCAACCTCCACAATATGCATTGTGGATGACAAGGATATATCCTCAACCTGCCACCCCCACATACTAAACAATATGTGCTCTGAGTTTCCCTTAGGAATACTCGTTCACCATCCAACAAGTTCTGACACTGAAGATGGTTCTACGACACATGACACTACATGATTAGAGTTTCACTTGATTAGCTATGCCAATTGGGTGAATTAAGGCTGCATCAAACAAGTGGACATTCAAACCCTAATTCACTTCTAGCAAGCATATAAATATCACAACTTTGAAAAGATATAAAATGTGTGAAACATAATTTCTCATCTCATCATCACATGGTACTATTCACTTGCCATTCATGAGACCACACTAGTCATCATACTATCCCAATATATACATCATTTTCATAATATCACATGGTATCAACCCTTATCAACACAAGAGGATTACACCTCATTTAGGGCTCAACCATGTCCAAAGGTCATTAAGACCATCATATTATTCCCTGCAAGATCATCATTATCTTTGCATGACTTATAACAAGGATCAACAACATCACTTACATATAATATGCTGGATCAACACAATATTCATTAATGAGTTAGGAAATATTCATAAACAAACATAATAGGGTTATATTAACATTAAGAACATTCCTTTATTACATCAGCATGCAAGGAATCTAGATATGATTAACCCTCATCATATTCATAATGCACATGTTTAGCATAAGAAAGTATCAACCATGCAGCTATGATAACCACCAATGAACATATTAAGGTTATGATCATATTAAGGAGGTTATTCCACCATAATTCCATCATATAAGGATGTTAAACATGAATTCTCATCTTTATCTATTTGCATTAGAGTTAGGTTCAACATGATAAATTATATCAATGTTACTAATCAACACTTATACCCAAACCCTAACTCACGTCATCCCCATTGGATCATGGATTCATAGAGTAAAGCATCACCATCACATTCCATACTATTCTCAAGTATGAAACCACACATAAATCAAGATGTAACCATCAGGTTATAGCATACTAGGGTTTCAACAATAAAAAGAGAGTACCCCATGATTGCATTTTTCATTCAAGGACTATTTATACCCAATTACCATCATTTAGTTATATTAAAACTAGGTATAACAAGCTATACCTCATTAGGGTTACATATCCACACAATATGGTTATCATCCCTTCTATTCATATGAGTGAATAGGTAAGACTACCTTTTTAAGGGTAGACCTCCATTTGTTCCATCATCATTCCACCCATATCACCATCCCACAATGTCACCCAGAACCATTGGATGTTTAAAAGGTAAGAACATTATAAGTAAACACCTTGGATAAACCAACTATTAAGTCCTTGATTTGTTCTCTAGAAAGATTCACCATTTAACCCTAGACATCCCTTGATTAACAACAGAAAAAGTTCCATTGAGAGCAGGGTAAAACCCACAATTGACTGTTCATTTAAAACAAGCCATCCATTGTCAACAAGTAAGATCCTTAAGTTGATCATATAAAGGAAACCATCTAAATCACATTATTTGGACCAACATATTAAATTATCCATCATTCCACTTTATAGGAGGAATAAACAGTAGATCTTGACCATTGTGTCAAGTTCATATGTTAAAACCATCAATTATAGTTTAGGTCCAACCATTGCATCAAGTGACCCAAGAAACCATTGGTCTAAGGCTTAATTGATGCTAAAAATACAATGATAAACTCACAATAGGTTGTAGAGACTTGATACACCATCAATAGTGACCATTAAATCACCATAGGTTGTTAGATCAACACTATATTCATTGATCAACATCAAATATTAATCTAGTATCATTATTGATTGATAACATCAGTAGGGTACTTAATGGTTGATCATTAAACTTCTAATTGATCCAAAGCCTGACCTAAGGGGGTGACCATAGGTTTTCACCATTATCTGAAACCTTTGATCTCGACCATCAGTTGCCATGAAGACAACACCATAGGGTTGTTGCAATGGTACCATCATCGGGTCATGGGTTTATAGAAGAAATCAGCTTTAAACCCTAAAATTGACCCTTAGTTGATAGGTTCTTAGCACCATAGGTTGTCAAGCCAACCTGATAAAAGTCATATTATACCTTTGGAATAACATACACATGATCAAAGGTTCATCTAGAACTGAAATTAGAATAGGAAATATTATAAAAATTGAAATCCAAGTCAAGCATAGATTTTTAGTGCATGAATCATCATTTTCAATCAAGAACATGAGCTAGCAAGCTTATGGTAAGAAATAAACATGGAGGAAGTTTTAAAAGTTGCCTCTAATGAGAAGATAAACTCCCACACATAAGAAAACATGTGCAGGTAGGGTAGAAAATCTAATCATAAGTTGTGAAATCGTCCATCTAGCACCTTTCTTCATCAAATGAGAAAACCCTAAGCATAAGGAGCAAGAAAGGTAGGGCTTTAGAGATTTAGAGCAATTTATACCATGGAACAACAAGGTTCCGACCTGGATAAAGGTAGGAAGAAGGATAAAAAAGATATAAATGGAGGAAAGAAGGGGATTATTATTCTTTTAGTTCAAGATCACTAGAAGGAAGCTTTTTAAACCCTAAAAGGAAGTCAATTGCAACCGTAGATCCTTTTTCCAAGAAGGTCCCCACTTTCTTTTTCCTTGGATAGGAAAATTTGCAGAAGCACAGAGGGAGAACGAGGTTGGGAGAAGGAGGGAAGTGGTGGAGATAAAATGGCTCATTTTGGTGCTTGGGGATAAGTACATGAAACTTTAAGATAAAGAAAAAGAAAAAGTTGAAATTCTAGTATCTATCCAAGTGTCCATGGCATTAATTTATTAAGAATATAAAAGCACACACAAGAAGCTCCCCCACCATCTGTATAGACCTGATTAGATTTCCTTTGTCAAATTTCCCCGCCAATCAAATAATTCATTAGTTGATAGCTACTAAAGGTAGCTCATCCATGAAGGGGTAAGCCCTAAAATACCCTTGGAGAAAACACCTTCAAACTATGGTTTAAATAGGTGCCCCATGTCTCAAAAAGCTTAATAATGATGATAGAATATCCAAGGAACATAATTCAAGTGATAAATTGCAAAGAAAACCTCTCAATTGGGTAAATTATAAAAAAGTCTAAAATGTGCATAAAATTGCATAACTTGCTCAACCAGTGTCCAAATTGGACCAAATTTGAAACTTAAGCTTGTCTTATGATTTAAAAGCATAAAACAAGGTTATATTACGGTTCTAAGCATTCAATTATGGTAATTAAGCTTATTAAACTCATTAAGCAAGTTTAGGGGTTGTACAATCACGTTGGCAGTGTATGTCCATAACTAGCTTATATGACATCACAAGCAAATAGTGGTGCCTAGTTGCACATCGATGTCCGTAATGTGACCTCGGTATCATATATTGATTCACAAGTGCATGCACTTGCATTTCTCTATCTCACTTATCAAGTGGCTAAGATATCATACTCCATTAGGAAGGGTAAATTCTATATCTATCACTCAAAGTATATCCCCATCTGTCTAAGTCACCCAATCGTCACCTTTATAACAACCTATGTTTCAAGACTGTGTTTGATGATCTCAAAGAGTACCCAACGACATGTGACGAGGGCAATGATTTCAGGTCTAAGAATCAAAATCACCACCCTCACTATGAGATATGACTATGACCACCAATGATGGTTTCCATGTGTCACTCTCAAGGTGGGTCTGTCTAATACATCCCTAACATGTATCTATGTGCTTGGTTTGATATCACCATATCATGACTAATGGGATTCCGTCATCAACCAACCCACACTCTATTCTTTAGTGTTACTGGTGTCTATCTACCTTCCACAATGACAACCGACTAGGGACATAATAAGAATGTACACACTCTTAACATTCATATGATCTCATCCTCCAAGTTACATACTTGAAGACATACATCATTGAGTATTTTCATTCTTTAGACATTCATAATGTTTCCTCATTATCTCATAACTGAATGAAACATAATAAATTAGAAGCTTTCCTTTATGCGTATTAATCAAATACTTTATGGTTTATGCCATGTCAATCATCACATGATTGGCTCTATGGACATACCTTACCAACACCTCACTCTAGAGCAAAGGTGACCTGCATGGCCTACCACAAAGAGCTTCATATGGGGCCATGCCTATACTATCGTAAAAACTATTATTATAAGCAAACTCAGCCAGAGACAGGAACTTGACCAAGATCCTCCCAATCAAGCATGCATACTCTAAGAATGTATTCTAAAGTCTGAATGGTCCTTTCATACTACCCATCCTTCTGAGGGTGATAAGAAGTACAGAAATGAAGTTGAGTTCCCAACTCATTCTGAACCTATTTCCACAATTTAGAAGTAAATCTTGGGTCCGTGTCTGAAACAATAGAAAGGGGGACACCATGAAGACATACTATCTCCCGAATATACAGATTAGCCATCTGAAGAACACCAATAGTGGTTTTATAAGATAGAAAGTGTGTACTTTTTATCCAACAATCTACAACCACTCATTTTGCATCATGCCCTTTCATAGTATTTGGAAAACTAGTTATAAAATCCATGGTTATCTTCTCCCACTTCCACTTAGGAACATCAAGAAGTTGGAGAAGACCACCATGCCTTTGGTGTTCAGCCTTCACTTGCTGAAATGTCAGACATCTAGAGACAAAAGTAGCTATTTCTTTCTTCATACCTTCCCACTGGAAGGTTTCTTCAGATCTTGCTACATCTTTGTGTAACTTGGATGAATAGTGTACTTAGTTTCGTGTGTCTCAAAGAGAATCTTCTATCTCATCTCATCAAAAGGTATCCAAAATCTTCCATTCATCAACTCTCACCATCTTTACTCTCTAAGAGTCTAGTCCAGACTCTTTCAAGAAGATCTAACATATGTGGATATTCGGGGCTACACTATTGTGCGCTGTGTATATTAGAAGTCCAATCCAGATTGATCATGATTTGTGCCAACTTCAACTCAAAATCAACAAGAAACAATCTCCACTCTGTCAACTCATTCATCATCTTCCATTCCTCAATCAAGATAGAAGCACAACTAACATCCTTCTTTCTACTTAGAGCATTAGCCACTACATTGGCTTTTCTCAGATGATAGGTGATAGAGAAATCATAGTCCTTGATGAACTCGAGCCACCTATGTTTCCTCCTATTTAGATCATTCTGTGTTAGGATATATTTGAGGATCTTATGGTCAGAGAACACCTCAAACCTTGTTCCATATAGGTAATGCCTCCATATCTTGAGTGCGTAAACAATAGCAGCTAGCTCAAGGTCATGCGGTGGATAGTTTTCTTCATGCACTTTGAGTTGTCTAGAAGCATAGGAAATAACTCAGTCGTTCTGCATGAGTACACAACCCAGACCATGCTTTGAAGAATCATTATAAATTCCAAAGCCATGATCATCAGATGGAAGAACTAGTACCAGAGAAGATGTCAACTTGTCTTTTAGGGTCTAGAAAATACACTCACAAGTGTCATCCCAAACAAACTTATAGTCCTTCCTGGTCAACTGAGTAAGAGGTCTTGCTTGATGGAAAAGTCTTGAATAAAACTTATGTAGTAACCTACTAGACTGAGGAAACTATGAATATGCGTAGGAGTTTTAAGAACAAACTAGTTCTTGACTAACTCCACCTTAGCTGGATCAACTTCTATGTACCCATCTGAGATGATATGCCCCAGAAACATGACTTCTCTTAGACATAAGTCACACTTATACAACTTATCTTATAATTAATGCTTCCTGACTGTATTGAGAGTATTAGAAAGGTGTTCTTCATGGATCAAATCATTGTCAGAATAGATCAGAATATCGTCGATGAACATGATGATGAAAGAATCAAGAAATTGATAAAATATCTTATTCATAAGATCCATAAAGATAGCAGGAGCATTAGTAAGGCCAAAAGGCATCACCAAGAATTCATAGTGCCCATACCTAGTACGGAAAGTTATCTTCTTGATACCCAAACTCTGAATCTTCAACTAATGGTAGCCACTCCTCAAGTCGATCTTTGAGAAGACCTTAGCAGACCTATTCTTGATAGTCACTTGATTGAGCATCCTATAATCGATGCACATGCATAGTGATCCATTCTTGTTCTTAACAAACAGGATAGGGGAACCCCAATGGGAGGCACTCGAGTGAATAAAACCCAAGTCCAAAAGCCCATGAAGTTGCTTCTTAAGTTCAACCAACTCAATGGGGGCCTTTCTATAAGGAGACTTTGAGAAGTACCTAGAAGTAAATCAATAGAGAACTCTCTATTAGGAGGGAGACTAGGCAAGTACTCAGGGAAAATATCAAGAAACTCCCTCAGACGGGAATATCTGAAACATGTTTCTTCTATTCGACTAACAAGGATACCAAAAATAGAGCATGACCCTTCCTCCTCAACTTCTCCACCTCTATATAAGAAATGAAGAGACTCTTTTTGTCCCTTCTCCTACCTTTAACAACAAAGGAATTCTTCACAGGATGTACAAACAAAACAAGCTTCCTTCTATAGTCAAGAAGCACATAGTTCTTATGAAGCCAACTCATTCCCATGATAACATCAAAGGATTACATATCTACTACCATAATGTCTGTAAGAAAAACCCTTCCCTCAATAGATACGGGAACCCTAGATATCATCCTACCAGGTTTGAGTATGTGTCTACTAGGATTTATGATGTTCAAATCATAACCTAGATGCTCAATAGGTAAACTAAGCATATCAACAAGTGACAATGAAACGAAGGCAGGCGATGCACCCAAATCGTATAGGACTTTAACACTCTAATCATGAATAAAAGAAATACCTTCTATGACCTCATATAGCTTGCCATCCTCTGCCTCCATCATGAACATGCAAGCCTATCTCTTCTACATGGGAGCATCAACTACAACACATTTTCATTATAGCCTCCATGTTGAAGGAACTTGGGACAATCCCTCTTGATATGACCCAACTCCCCACAAGAGTAACATACTCTCTGCCTAAGCCAACACTACCTGCCATGATGCTTGTGACATTGAGGACACTTGTGTTGAGCATTATTGTTGTTCATGTTGTTGTGCTGAGTGGGTACTCCTTTTGGTGCCTTCCTTTTCTTGTCCTACTTCTTGCGGTTCTGACCCTGGTAATGATTATTATTCTTTTACTGGTAGTTTTGTTGGTGATGATGTTGTCTGCCATTGTGGTTCTTCTTCCCAACCCTACTTGGGTGATCCTCAAGCTCTAGGACAGCATCAAGGGCCTCCTGCATTGTTTTGTGGCCTCGTCTAGAGAGTGAGTATATGAGATCCTCCTTAAGACCTCAAATGAACTTCTTTTCTCACTTCAACTCAGTCATCTCGACTCTGTACTTCTAAATAATGTAGAACTTCATGGAATAATGAGTGACTATCATATCACCACACTGTTGTAGATAGATGAACTCTGCCTCCTTCTTGTCCATCATTGCTTCTGACACACAATGACTCTTGAAAGCCTTCACAGACTCCTCCCATGTGAGGAACTCGACATATGGATCTCTAGCATCATGGAAGTTTTCCCACCAGACATGAGCCGAACCTCTCAGCATGTGCATTCTGAACCTGACGCGAGACTCCTCAGTATAGTCCAAGTCATGAAAGCAATGCTCCAGGTTGTGGATCTTGGCCTCAGACTTTCCCACAACATCCATCTCTTCCTCTCCGATGAATGTCTCTGGCTTCACATGGAGGAAGTCTATCAAGGTGACTTCATCTCTCCTCTGATGAGGACCTCCATCATTTCCTCCCATTGCATCCTCCAAGGCTCTAACCCAAATCTTGTATGAGAGGGGAGGGTCTTCACCATGCAAAATCTCTTTGTGCTCAGAGGGATGATTACTCTCTCCATCAAAATGTTGGGGTAACTTGTCATGCTCAGGGTGACGCTTAGGGGCCATCTGGAAGAGGGAAAGAGACTTTCATAAGCATGTAGCGTAGATGATAAGATCCTACTTTACTGGCCATTCTAGGTTTGATCTGATACTGATTTTTTCATAACCTCCTCAACATACACAATCCAAACATAATAAGAGTATTTTCATACATAGGAGATCATGACAAAATCATGGCATAGTATCATTAAATAACAAAGGTCCATAGAAATTTAAAACATACACTTGTATTGTCTTAATACATGCATAAAAGAAAGAGATAGAATTTCCAACATCCTAAGAACATGAAAGAAAACCTAACATAACATGAATGTAAAGATAAGCTAGAGGAACACTCGATAATGGCACCCCACCAGGGTAGGATCCAAAATCTTCACGAACTACACCTCCCATTGCTACTGATGCTACGACTGTTGTTGGTGTTGTCCTCCACCTATGTGCATCCACACATAGCCATGCATTCGAAGAAACTATTGTAAGTGGTTGGGTTTAATAAGAGTAAATGAACATAAATTAAATGATCTTAATATGTTATGGAATTTCATAAACATTAAATATGACCGAAGAATGCATTCTTAACATGATTAACATTCTTACTAGGGAACCTACTCAATGAACCATAAACATACCGATCACACTAAAAGTGAACAATCATCTGAACGTACTGAAACTGAAAAGGAACATAAACATACCGAACACATTGAAAGTGAACAATCATCTAAACACACTGAAAGTGAACAAGATTGGGATTTAACCCATAAAGTGAAGGGGGTCATAAGGCGCCAACCTTCCATAAAATGCTCATGAGTAGGGCATGAATATTTGTTCTTAATATGATATTATCTTACATAGGGTTTTCACCCATGATCACATTATTGATATTAAACATGAAGAGGTATGTTATTTTAAATTATTTGATCTTAACATGAATCTTTATGTAGTAAATCTTAACAAGATGTGCATATATAACCGCCTCTTAAAACATTTAGATAATCACATGATAACATACGTAATATGATCTTTAAACATGATTAAAGGAGCAAAACTATATGGATGTAGTACATTAAAACCCAAGGCCCGGACCACTTACCTAGTTCAATAGGAACACTCACTCTTAGTTCTTGACTTCAAGATTTTAGTATTTTCCTGTCATTATAACCAAAAACCCTAATCATTATGTTATATACCCTAATTAGGTTAAGTTTTGAAATCTAAAATTCTAGAGTCAAAATCTTGACTCCTAACCTAGTCAATTGACTAGGTCTCGAAAAACTAATAAAAACCATATATTACTCGATCCCATTAGAGATACCAATAACAAGTTACAAAATCCTCAATATCATCCAATTAGGGTTCACATAATCCATATTTTGTATTCTGGGTTCAGATAAAATGAAAAATGAAAAAACAAGAAAGCCCTTAGACCATATATAATCCTATTTGCATGACTAAGGGTTTGTAGGTAAACATGAATACATCCAAATCATACTCTCATTAAACAAGATCCCTCTTAAGACCTAAGTTAAACTTATATCAATGTGACATATAATTAAAGAAAAACATAATCAACGAGGTAACTCGTTCCCCCTTTCCCCAACCTCTTGCTCTTGCAGCCAGCCATGGCACAATCACTCTCCAGTCAGAGTCCAGGCTCCTAGAATGCTGGTCCTACAGGCGGGACTGGGACTGGAGGGGATTCGATTGTCCACCCCCTGTTGACCCAAAATTGAAATTCTCCATCTCAAAGTAGGGCAACATGCTCGGAATGCAGCACAACCTTGCCATGGAATGACATAGAGTCGTAAGTCCATACATAGAAATGAAGCTCTGGTGAGGGAAATTCAGAATCGAGAACAAAACTATGCTCATTTTCATCTTATAGAATCAACTAAACTAGGAACAAGGTATAGCATCGTGAGGTGGCCTAGAAAACCACCATCATCTCCGGCTACATCACCGGAGTTGGTCAACCCAATGTGTGGGCACATCGCACGATCAAACAAAAGCATGTAAAAGAAGTCTTGGTGTCAGGGAAACTCACCACAAAAAGAATTGATTGAAGGCGTCTAGAGCTGGGAGCACAAGTCCATTGATAATGGATCTGAAGATGGATTTTGTGGCAGGGATCCAGGAAGATTTGAACCAAGGCAGAGAAGACAAGCTCCTAAACAGATAGAGATGCTTCCAAGACCCTCAAACACCACCGCAATGCGACACCTAGGGTTCTGCTAACGGTGTTGGCGGGGAAGGGAGGAGAAGGGTTGGACATTTTCTAAGTGAGACAATTTAGGGTCAGCAACCATATATATATATATATATATATATATATAGGTTCATTTCAGGCTCCTAAAGACATTGGGATCAAAATTCCTCTCTAGTTCTCACTGGAGGGGTTTAGAATGTGCAAGAGTCCAACAGAGGATGGGAGGTAGGAGATGGAGCACTAACCTTTGGATCTTCATCTAACGGCCGTTGTGACCCGCAAAAAAGAAGGGAAAAAATATACAAATCATGTGTGACACTTAAAATGGACGTAACTTTGGCTGAAATCACATATAATGCAACTAATGTCAGCATGCCATTAGAAATAACCCAAACTTTATGAAACCGATTTGATAAATCCAATAAATGCAGGTTATATAGGTCCTAACTATATACAAACTTCTAAAAACCATTTGAGGGGTCAAACAAGTTTAAAAATGTTCCAAAATTGGACAATGTCTTCTCATTAGCCTCTAGAACATTATTATGAGCTGAAATTTTCTAATTTCTCAATAGGAAGCCCTAGGTAATTTGATTTGGTTTAAACCATCATAAATCATATCTAAATCATATGAATAACATTATCTTGACAAAATTGGTCATGATGCTTAATCCATCATGTTCTTTCTAACATGGATTATTTACATAATTATTATACTTTAACAAGCATAAATAGCATCTCCATGTATTCTGAACCAAATAAAGGAGTAATATTTTGTAATACTTAGAATTACATCCCTAAAGAAAATGAGGATGTGACAATCCATGTGTTTGTCTAATGTGATAATGATCTGATGGTTTATATATGAATGTTGATTTGTGATACAAAACCAATCTACATTGTCTAATCATTCACATAATGGTAGAGAGGTGATGGTTTTCTACCTCTATCTTCCTCTAATGTTGAAATGATGAATAAACACAATTCATATTACTAAAAGTAACTCTGTTATGTTACTCTTGGAAATGCCATAACTATTTCTTATGATTGATGAACCCTAATGTTGGGTCTGAAGGTAAGAAGAGTGTTGGTGATATGTTGAACCCTCTGTAGGGTATGCAATGGTAATGATGCACTTGAGAAAGTAATGCTATTTTGGCCTAAATTGATTTTGGGCTTGTTCTGAACCCTAATGGAAATATAGTCTCTTCAAGGATGGAAATGGACTAGTACACTATGATGTTGCCATGAGGAATATGTTTCATACATTTTATATCTTCCAGGGTTGTTATATATAATTTTCTTGTAGAAACAATTTAGGGTTTGTATGTAAAACTTGGTTGATGCATCCTGAATTCATCCAATTGGTTTAACTAATCAAGTGAAACTCTAATCATGTAGTGCCCTATGCCGTATAACTATTGTAATATCATAACTTTCAAGATAGGGGAATGAGAATTCAAAAAGGGAAACTTAGAGTCATATACTATTGAGTATACACGGGTGCAGGGAGTGTATATCATTGTCATCATGATCCCAAGGTTATGGAGAATGGTTGAGGCCATATCTCAGATGGATATGAATATGTATATGTGATGTTATTGAGGAAAATTGTAGTTATACCTCGGATGATAGAGTTGAATACCCTAATTTCTAGTGCCGTGGCTTGTGTAATTAGGGCAAACTAGGCTAATTGCAACTTAGCTTATATGTTGTTGTGACAGACTCATACTGATTGAGGGGAAGAGATTTGAGGAATCCATATCTCCTAGATCTTTACAAAGTTGATTGCAACTTCACAGTGGTCAGTTGGAAGTTTGAATGGTACACCTCAAACTCCCCAGGGCTTAATAAAAAGATGTAATTCAACCATGTAGCATATCTATTAGGGTTATTGAGCAATTCACATTGGATGATTACCCTTTGCCTTTCTTCTTTTAGTATTTAGAATGATGTATAATGTGGTAAGAGAAATCAATTGTTCTTATGATGTTAGTCGTACTTACAATGTAAACTATGCTTATGATGTTAGCTATGCTATTGATGTTAGCCATGCTATTGATGTTAGCCATGCTATCGATGTTTGGCATGATATTTATGTTAGCCATGATATTGATGTTTTCCATGCTTAAGATGTTAGTTATGCCTGATCTTTTGTTAAATAATGTTAATCTTTCAATCCTGCAAATTAGACTATGATCATGACTATTGTTGATGAAGCTTGTATTGGCATTTCAATCCTGTCATTAAGTGATATATATATTTAATTCCATAATCTGCTATTAGAAATAAACATTGTTGAGAGCTATATCTCTCACTGGGACAGGAGTCTCCCCTCATGGTCAGCACATCATTTTAGGTTGTCGTTAACAACATCGACAGACTTGTGGAAGTGAGGAGATGTTTTGGAGAACCATATAAGAAGGTTGTTTAATTGTCTAGTGTATCCTAAGTCATCCATGTATAGTCAGGTTTGGGTAGGAAAGTTTTATATGTGACTTTTCACCGACTTGAGTTTTTAATAGCATTTTGATGCTTGTACACATTGTATATATTAATAACATCATCTGTATATATATGTCGTGTCTGAGGCCATGAAGCAATTGCAAAAGATACATGGTTTAGTATGTGAGTGTATGTAATATTTTAGGCCTTTATGTAAATGTTCTTGAACATGTTGTAGAGGTTTAACTCAGATTTCATAATGCCCTTCTTCAGTGATGTGATTAATTAATGATCGATCATGTTTGGTTTTGAGTAATCTCATTTAGCGTGGTAGGTTGCCACAAAAATTCCAACAATAATTCTAGTCTGCTGAATACCATGCAATCCCAATGAGGAGGCATCACTGCACATATGACTGATTTGCAAACACACAACAAGATGATTGATCAATAATTATCACACCTATCTGAGCTGATTAACAACTCGCAAGGGAAGATCCCTTCCACTATTGAACTACAAAGATGGCTACACTTAGATTAGGTAAAGTTCTAGAAGAGATAGTAAACAAGGATACTTAAGTAAGTGTTCTCATCAATGAACCCTTACCTAAATATGACTTAAGAGAGGAAGACCAGAATTTGAAGTAATATCTAATAAGTTTAGGTGTAAAGGAAAAGGTAAAGGAAAGAAGCAAGTGCAGGAGAAAAAGTTGATGCAACTAAAGAAGCCATAACCAATAGGGACCCCTATACACCAAAAATGCTTTTCTCGTATAAACTGATAAAAGGTCATTTGAAAAATAGGTATGAAAAGTTCTTGGAGGATATGAAGAAGTTGCACCTACACATTCCCTTTCTCAATGCCATCAAAGAAATGCCAACTTACGAAAGTTCTTCAAGGATCTTATTATGAAGAGGAGATGTAAATATGAAGTTAAACTGTCAGGCTAGACAAGATGTGCAATTCCTTTGTACAAGAAACTATTCCAACTAAATTATATTACCCTAGGGCTTTCACTATTACATTTAATGTGGAAGACAATGAAGTAAGACAAGGGTTTGATGATATTTGAGAAAGCATCAGTATTATGCCTCTCACATTATCTCAGAGACTAGGCTTAAATGATATGGTGAAAACTAGAATGCTAATTCAAACAGAGGACCATTCCGTCACAAATCTGATTGGGATAATGGAGGATGTTCATATTTGTGTCAGAAGATTCTTTATACCCTGTGATATATAATTATATCATTGTGGGAGATATAATATGCCCTATGATTTTTGAAGGACCATTCCTTTCTATTGGGAGAGCTCTGATTGGTGTAGAAGCAAGAATTATCACCATAAGGGTAGAAAAGGATCATATTGAATTCTGAGCACAAGACTCTATAAGGGGACCTTCCCTTTTTAAGTTGGTCTACTTCATGGATAGTTATAACCAGTTTTGTGAGGAAGTTCATGAATAGAATGCTATGTTTGAACCCTAATGAGAGCTTTGAACAAACCTAGTCCCCATGTAGAAGTCCCAGAGGTCGTCAGAATAGTAGACTTTCTAAACCAACAAGAAGATGATTACAATGATGAAGAGGATGGAATTATAGTAATGGTCAAACATGCCTCACCAAAATAGACTCCAAAAAATAAGGAAGATCCAAAACCCAAGACAAATAGGAAGCATCTCCCTAAAGGCTTGAAGTATGAGTTTCTTGCCAATGAAGAGAGAAATCCCATCCTCATAAACTCTACTTTGACCAAGGATCAACAATGCATCTTCTATCTGAGCTCAAGAAGAGGAGAAAAGAAATTGGTTACTCAGTGGAAGATATAGAGGGCCCAAATCCAACCGACTACATGCACATAATCCACTTGGAAGAGAATGCAAAACCCATTACCAAAGGCCAAAGTAAGATGAACCAAAATTTAAGAGAATTCGTTACAAAGGAGGTTACAAAACTCTGAGAAGCAAGGATATTATACCCCATAAGTGTTAGTAAATGAGTGAGCCCCACCCATGTCGTACCCAAGAAAGGTAGCATAACAGTGACTAAAGGATAAAATGGTGATGAAGTCATGACCAACAATCATGGGTTGTAGGATGTGCATAGATTATAGAAAACTAAACAACACAAAAAACATTGATAATTTTCCCCTGCCCTTTATTGACCATGTTCTGGAACATTTGACCCACTATTCATATTTCTATTTCCTCAATGGGTACTCCCAGTTCTACCAAGTTCCCATACACCTTCACAACCAAGAGAAGACAACATTCACTTGCATATATGGAACTTATGCCATTAGGTGAATGCCATTTGGCCTATGTAATGCACCTGCAACATTCCAAAGATGCATGATCTTCATGTTTGCAAATTTTAAGAGGATATTATGGAAGTTTTCATGGAAAATTTTCCATCTATGGAACCAATTGTAATGATTGTTTGAAAAATCTATCTTAAGTTTTGAAATGCTGTAAGGAGAAGCAACTTGTATTGAATCGAAAAAAGTGCCACTTTATGGTATAGGAAGGAATCACACTTGGTCACAAAATCTTTGAATAAGGTATTGAAGTTGATTTGAGTAAAGTGGAAGCTATAACAAAGCTCCCAACTCCACAATTTGTGACAGATTTAAGAATTTTTCTTCGACACACATGATACTACAAGAAGTTTATTAAAGACTTTTCAAGAATCTCTAAACCTCTCTCCAGTCACCTAATTAAACAAGCCATTTTTTATTTTTCCAACAAATTTTTGAAAGCTTTTAACACTTTGAAGGGTGCTCTGACAACCACACCAATCTTGTAAGCTCTAGATTGGAAGCTTATTTTTGAAATTATGTGTAATTCTAGCGACTTTGCAATAGGAGCCATGCTGGATCAAAAGAAAGATAAAAGCATCACACCATCTATTATATAAGAAAAATTCTTGACAAAGCATTACACCACTACTGAGAAGGAGATGCTCGCTATAATCTATGCCTTTGACAAATTCAGATCCTATCTGACAAGGTCAAATGTGACAATCTATATCGATCACAGAGATAAGAAAGATACAAAGCTGAGGCTTTTAAGGTGGGAACTCATATTGCAAGAGTTTGACCATAAGATTATTGATAAGAAAGGAACAGAAAAATTATGTAGATGACCACTTATCCCAAATTTTTGTAAGTGATGACAACCCACTCTCGAATGATGACAATTATCCTGATGAATCTCTAATGATGGAAAAGACAATCAAACCTACTATACCATGGTTCTCTGATAACTGCAAATACCTAACGTGTCAGCAATTGCCACTGGTTATTACCTATAAAAAGAAGAAGAAGTTATTTTCCAATCTTAAAAACTACAAATTGGGATGACCCTCTCCTCTTCAAGAAATGCACAGATAACCTATGTTGTAGATGTATTCATGAGGAATAAGTACCTCAAATTATGTACAAGTGCCATTCTTCACTATATGGTGGGCACCTGGGCGGAGAAAGGACCACTGCAAAAATTATACAATGTGGATTTGATTGGCACACACTATTAAAAAATGTGCTTGTCAATGTAAAATCTTATAAAGAGTGTCAACGCACTAGGTATCAAGAAGAAATTAGATGCATCTCTTAGATTGGATTGAGGTGGAGATCTTTGATGTCTGGGGAATTGATTATGTGCAGCCTTTCCCATCCTCATGAGGCAATCAATACATCATGGTTGCATTTGTCTATGTATCCAACTGGGTGGAGGCTGAAGCTACTACCACTTGTGACTCAGAAACCATGATAAGGTTATTCAAGAAGGTAATCTTCCTAAGGTATGGGGTCATGTGCACCATCATTAGTGATGAGGGATCGCATTTTGGGGAAGAAAATTTGAACATCTATTGCAAATGTACGAAGTGAAACACAAGATAACCGCCCCTTATCACATTCAGTTGCCCGGTCAAGTTGAAGTTTTCAATAGGCAAATCTAACAAAATTTAGAAAAGACGGTTGGGCATACCAAATTTTTTTTTATCTATGAAGCTTGATGATTCCCTCTGGGAATATCACACAACCTATAGAACCCTATAGGGACTATCCTTCACAGACTGATATATAAAAAGGCATGCCACCTTCCAATTGAGATTGAACATAGAGTTTTTTGGGCAATCAAGTTCCTCAACATGGATTTAGAATTAGTAGGCAAGAAGAGATTCTTGTAGTTACAAGTATTGGAAGAGCTTAGGTTGCATGCCTATGAGAATGCTAGAACTACAAGTAGAGGACAAATGTGTGACATGATGGCCACCTAAAAAGAAAAGACATATCTAAAAGAAAATTTTTTATTGTTTAACAACTCTTTATGAGATACTTCCTACAAAAACTCTGGTCAAGATGGTCAAGACCATTCACTATTTCAAAGATATATCTGTTAGGGATGATGGAGCTATTTAGTGAAAAGACATGGAATTTCTCAATAAGTGGACACAAAGTGTAGAGGTATACGAAGCTGAGGAATTTACAAGGAGTGTTGAAGTTCATCTTGATGACCCACCTCCAGTGCCACTAGAATAGCATAAGTGAAAATCATAGAGAAAGTCAAGCTAAAGACTATAAATTAGCGCTTCTTGGGTGGCAACCCAAGTCTTTTTTCTATTCTCCTTTTCCATATCCAACATTCCTTTTTAACCAAACATTTCTATAATTATTGAACTTAGGTGAGAGTTTTCATCAAATGTACATATCTTATCCTGATATATCTTACAATAAAGGAAACATTTCAATATTTACATCAATTTTTAATGCAATTTTCTAGGATGACCAAATCTCTCACACCTTAGACCTTCTTGTCTTCGAGCTACTACTTAGCATAATCTTTTTAAGAGTGATTTTTTGGCCCAATCTTATCTCAAGACACTACAAACAGCAGAAGAACACTACTATATGAAGGCTTTTCCCTGATATAAGGAGGACTTAATCTGTGACAGTCCTGACTAATCACCTTAGCCTACTAGTACATGTTACACACTGATCAAACCAACCAAGATAACTCAAAACCAAAGCACACGATTAACAACCAAACAACCATGATACCACAAAACAAGGTAAGTTAGAACCGAACTTATATAACCATTCAATGTGGAAACATATATATAGAGTTCTTAGCCTGTCACCACATGTATCACATACCATACCATAAAGGTATTATACCATTGTACAAAGGCCATCTTATCACAAAGCTATTACAAAAGATACATGTTCACATATACAATCCATACGTGTACATGGAATACTACAAAAACCTCATATCAATGTACAAGATCTACGAAACACCCCATCCAGGACCTGAGAGTACATGGATGACATATAGAACTCTACTAAAAAATACTAGTAGCATATCCAACCTTCTGCGTTCAAAAATATCCTTGCTCCTCCTCCTCAACAACACGATATCTACCATGCCACACACGACCACCTAGAAAAGATGTGGCAAACCATGGGGGTGAGACCCATGTCCCAGTGAGAGATATAACTCTCAACCAACAACTATTCTAAACATAGATTATGTTTAAGTAGGAAGATAACATTATTAATAGGATGAGGACATTTAGCTAAAAGAATAATTTAAAATGGGTTATACATGCTAAGAAGCTACAATAGATAAGTAGAACAAGCTATGTATTTAGAGAGAATACGAAGAACATGTATAACTGTTGATTTCTCTTACCACATAATAATACAACTAAACCGTACAAAAATAAGGCAAGGAAAACAACCAATGTGAGTGATGTTTAGCCCTAAGTAGATATACTACATGGCTGTGTAAAATCTTTTATTAAGCCTTGAGGATTTGAGTCGTACCACCCAAATCCAATTGACCACTGATAAGTCGAAATCAGTTCCATACAAGATCTACGTAAGAGCCAAAATCCACGATCTCATCTACACCCCTTGATCAATACGAGAGACACCGCAGAGACATAACAATCAAATACCACCAACGACATATATTCAAGCTAAAAACTCCTAGCCTAGCTTGGTAAAGGTCACAACGCTAGATACCAGGGTATAAGAGACAACCCTGCCACTGAGGTAAAACCATAGCTATCCTCAAAATCACATCACATAATATAATCACTGAGACATGACCTCAACCATTCTAAAAACACTTGGGATTTGGATGACAAGGATATACTCTCCAAGAATCTCACATACACAACAGTATGGGCCCCAAGTTTCTCTTAGGAATACTCATTTCGCATCCAACAATTTCTGACACTGGAATGGATCTATGACACATGTCCACTACATGATTATGGTTTCACTTGATTAATTAAGTCAATTAGGTATCTTGTATACCGCTTCAATCAAGTTACAATGTAAAAACACTAAAAAAGTTCAACAAAGATAAGGGCAGATTGCAACTTTAGAAGATATAAAATGTATGGATCATGAGGTTGATCACTTCACCATAGGATACTATTTCACTACCATACACAAGGCCATCACCATTGTCACATCACCGTGCGATATAAATCCCTCATCACATCACATAGAGAATATCACCTCAATTAGGTGCTAAGCCTTGCCAAGGTCATAAGGCCATTCACTTGTTGTTTCCTACAAGAACATCATCATTTCACCATGCCTCATCAGGGCTCATAATAACCACATATGTATTACATAATAGATAACACAACCACCATTAGCTATGATGTTCATTGAATCTACATGTTAGACTTAGAACAAGTAGGAGAGAGAAATTTCTTCATTACATGCTAATCACTCAAGCAAGTAAGCATTAATCATCATGCACTCAAAATTGCATTTGGGGTTACTCATAGCTAACCGATTAGGTTTTTCATAACAATAACAAACCTCAAGTACACCATTGCCATATTCTTGGAACACATTAGGTTAAACATTACCATAATAACCAAAAAATCATGAAATCAACAAAGTGTAGCAACCATAAGCGGTGTCAACATCTCTAGCGACCACTAGGAAATAGTTACCCTAACAACCACTAGGTTTAGGGTCAGCCATAGTGACCACCATGGTCATGGTGACCGCAACACACCTCAACCATAGAAACTGCCATTTATCACCAAATGTAGAAACCACTACAAGATCTCCATCATAGCGACCAACACAAGGCATCAACATAGAGACCACAACAACGTTGCAACACAGTGACCAACACCTAACATCAACATAGTGACTACAACAAACTCAAGAATGGAGACCACAAGAGAGAGATCCATGTATAGTGACCACAAGGAATCATCCCACTTCGGCCAACACATAATGGCCATGAAAACAGAGAAACACTACAACCATGCAAGGTCAAGGAAACAAATAGCAATCCTTATAGCAACATGATGACCAAAGGAGTTAGGGTTAGGGTTATAGTGACCAAACCAGAACCCCATACTCAATCACCATCATGGTCATAGAAACCACATGGGACCAAATAAATATGCAACCGAAACATATGTCAAACACTAGGAATCTAAAGAGTCACTAAGGTGAAAAACTCATGAAGAATATGAAACCAAAACCCTAAAACGATGATCACAAGGTCAACATAAAGACCGTGATAGCAGAGGGAAAACAAACATTGAGGACATGCATGCGAAGAATCAAAACCTCCATATCAAGAAGAGAAAGAAAACCATGGTCATGAGGAAAAAACCAACAGTCAAGATGTGCATGTAGAACCAACAACTCCACCATACAATAAATCTCGGGTATAAGAACTAGGGTTAAGAAAAAGAGTTCGTATGTACACGATCACCATAGAATCATAAATGACAAAACAAAATATCATCATTATGCAACTTCAAATCATGTTTTAGAGATATATCATTAACATTCAAAATGAGTGTAACAAAAGTAGAGGGGAAAGTTATATAACTTTCCTAGATTAAGATGTAGAGATCCAAACAGCAAGTAATTTCCAAGGAAAGAGGGAAAATCAAAGTTTGGATCAACTCCTCAGACAAGACATATCACCTCAAGAGAAAAGAACAAACCGAGGTCAAAATAAATCCCAAGAAAGAGAGCACCAAACCCTAGGCCGAAAAAGAAAGGGAAAAGAGGAGATCTTCATCTCGTCTTAGGTACTACCATGGGAAAACCATGGATTTGACCAAACAGAGAGAAGTTCCTCAAGATAACCACCATGGAGAACCATGGATAGACTGAGAGAAGAAAGGGAGGGGTAGAGTTTGCAATAAAACAAAACCAAGAAGGATAGACCACTTACCAAGGATCAAACATCACCAAAGGATCACCAAAAGAGAGATGCTCCAAGCCTAGATCACACATGTAAGGATTTAGCCCCCTTGATCCAAGGTTGAGCTCTTATTCACCACTAAGATCACAAGGACAAGCTCCTAGGTTAAGAGAGAACTAGAGTCCATAAAGAAATCACTTGCTTGTTAAGAGATAGGTATATATACCCAAGGGTAGGAGAGAGGTGAGGGAGGTTAGGTGTCAAGACAGTTGTGACACTTATCCCTCCAAAACTCAAACATGAAAGAACTAGGGACACACATGCATCAAGGGTCATTAGAATCTAAGTAGGGCAATGACCACTTGATCACCCAAAACACTTAGATTGAAGAAAACATGGCAACCAACATAGTAGCGACTGCTACACCATGTCAACCAAAACCTAGCAACCATGGTCCAAGATCAAACGATCGCCAAGACATCAAAACAAGCCAAAAACCTTCAATTGCAACAAACTAGACTAAGTCAAAGCACATTGGTCACTACAAACTCAACCAAAGGAGAACAGATCGGTTTCAACACACAAAAGGATCAACATCAACATCAACTCAAGCATCCATGCAAAACCCTAACATCAATACATGATGTCACCTCATCAACCAAGGTGCATCAAGGTTCCCCTTTTCATCACTCTCTCTCTCTCCCTCTCATGATGCAAACAATAGGAGGTACATCCAACATGTGAAAAATTTCAAGATAAACCCTCAACATGGGTAGCTTGCAACTTGGTACAAAACAAGGACACATATAGCATAACTAGCTCAAACATCATCCAAACTGGACCAAACTGAAAACATAAGCATGTTTCATGTTACAAAAGGACATAAAGATATTAGATTAAAGTTTCAAGCATCTCATGATTTTGAGAAAGCAATATCAAATAAAAGCTAGGTCAGTGATCTTACAACCATAAACCCCTAACAAGGATTTTGCCCCCAAAATCCTACATGAAAAGAGACGAGTACTTCCTACACATCTCATCCTCTAACTCCCACATGGCTTCCTCCATGCCATGGTGATGCCAAAAAATCTCAACCAACACTATATACTTTTTCTTCAACTTATTCACCATCCTATCCAACATCAACATATGACCTTCAACATACGATACATATTCCTCCAACTCAACCTCCACTAGCTGCAACACCAACTCGGTATGTGGATGACAATTCCTCAACATTGAAACATGAAAGACTAGATGCAACCTATGCAACTCCATAGATAATCCAACTTGTAAGCCACCTTCCCCACACATGCCACCACATGGTAAGGTCCCATATACCTAGGAGGCAACTTACCCTTCTTTACAAACCTCAACACACCTTTCCAAGGAGAAACTTTGAGATACACCTAGTCTCCCACTTGGAACTCCAATAGCCTACAACAATTATCAACACATTACTTCTGCCTATCTTGGACCGCCTTAAGCTATTGTTGTATCACTTTGATCTTCTCTGTAGTATGTTGTACAAGCTCAGGGCCCAACATCTGATATCACCTATCTCATACCAAAACAAAGGAGACCTACAATGCCTCCCATACAAGGCTTCATACGGTTCCATGTTGATAGCTCATATGGTAGCTATTGTTGTAGGCAAACTCTATCAAGCTCAGTTGCACATTCCAAGTCCCCAAAAACTACAAAACACAAGCTCTTAATAGATCTTCCAAGATCTGAATGGTCCTCTCTGTCTGACCATCTTTCTGCTGGTGAAACGCTATACTAAATCCCAATTGTATACCCATGGCTGTATGAAGACGCTCCAAAAAATGATTGGTAAACTGATGACCTTTGTCTGACACTATCTTCACCAGGATACCATGCAAATAGACTATCTAACATACACCCATGCCAACTTGTTAGTTGTATACTTCATCTTCACAGGATGGAAGTATGCTGACTTAGTCAACCTGTCAACTATCACCTAGATGGAATCATGACCTTTTGCTGTCCCAGAGAGACCAACCATAAAGTCCATCATGATATGATCTCATTTCCACTACAATATAGGCGATTGCAAAATTCCTACAGGATTTTGATGCTCAACCTTAACCTACTGACACACATGACACCTCACCATGAATTTAGCCACATCATACTTCAAATTGGGCCACCAATACAAATGTTTCAAGTTATGGTACATCTTGGTACTACTTGGATGCATAGGGTAAATTGAAGAGTGAGCCTCTTAGAGAACCAAATTTCTCAAACCATCAACATCTAGAACCACTGTCCTGCCATGGGAATAGACTGTGCCATCCTCAAACTCATGAAAAATATCGTTCTTTATTACTACCAAATTCTTCTTAAATCTTCTATATAATAGTATCATCTCATTGTGCATCTCTGATCTACTGTATCAATCTGGGCTTCACCTATAACTATGCCAACAAGCCTACCAACAAGGAAGCTTCTAACTTCATGTTCATCTGACACAACATCACCGACATTTCTCTCTTATGGCACACCAAGGAACACAACTTCACCTTATCAACAGATGATAGAGAAGAATACTTCCTACTAAGTGCATCTGCCACCATGTTTTCCTTCTCTGGATGGTATTCTATAATGCTATCATAATCTTTCTTCAACTCCATCTATCGTCACTGCCGCATGTTCAGATCCTGCTTCGAGAAGATGTATTGAAGGTTCTTGTAGTCGGTGTAGATTTGACACTTCTAGCCATAAAGGTAGTGTCTCCAAATCTTCAAAGCATGGACCACAACTGCAAGCTCTATATCATGTGTCAGATAGTTCTCATCAAGTTTCTTAAGCTTCCTTGAAGTAAAAGAAATCACGTTCTTATCCTGCATTAGCATGCATCCCAAGCCATTCTTTGACACATCACATAAAATAATATAGTGTTTCCCTTGCTCTGGCAGAACTAACACTGGTGCACTGGTCCGCTTCTCCTTCAAAAATTGGAAAGAGCATTGACACCTGTCATCCCAGACAAATTGTATACATTTCCTTGTCAACTTCGTTAGGGGTAACACCAAAATACTGAAGTTCTTAATAAACCTCTGATAACCTCCTATTTTAGTAGTTTATCTTAGCCTTTTTCTTTAGTTTTCCATACTTTTTCTTAGATAAACTAAATAGAATCATTAAACCTCCTTACTTTATTGCAGATACATCAGTAAATAACTTTTCCTCTTTTTTCATTACAGAAAACACAAAAAATTCTCAAAGACTCCTCACAGTCCCAAGACCGCGAGAAACCTCACGGTCCCAAGACCGCGAGAAGCCTCACGGTCCCAAGACCGCGAGAAGCCTCACGGTCCCAAGACCGCGAGAAGCCTCACGGTCCCAAGACCGCGAGAAGCCTCACGGACCCAAGACCGCGACAAGCCTCACGGTCCCAAGACCGCGAGAAGCCTCACGGTCCCAAGACCGCGAGAAGCCTCACGGTCCCAAGACCGCGACAAGCCTCACGGTCCCAAGACCGCGAGAAGCCTCACGGACCCAAGACCGCGACAAGCCTCACGGTCCCAAGACCGCGAGAAGCCTCACGGTCCCAAGACCGCGAGAAGCCTCACGGTCCCAAGACCGCGAGAAGCCTCACGGTCCCAAGACCGCGAGAAGCCTCACGATCCCAAGACCGCGAGAAGCCTCACGGTCCCAAGACCGCGAGAAGCCTCACGGTCCCAAGACCGCGAGAAGCCTCACGGTCCCAAGACCGCGAGAAGCCACTTGAAGCCTATAAATAGGACCTCAAAGGTCACTTCAGGGGGATCGAATTCCAAGACGCCCAAAGGCTGCCTCTCTAGACCCAGAGCATTCTGATCTTCCGTCCACTGCCCCAAGGCTGCTAGTTTTGGGATCCGTGCTCATCATCAAGATTCCTTCTCTCTCTTCTTTCCATCTCTTCAACAAAGAAGGTGGGAAGAGAATATCCTTCATCAAAGCAACCACGAAGTGCGAAGATCGTTGCTCTCTTCACCAAGAGTTCAACCTTCCCTCCTCCGTGGAGATGACGTTCTTTCTCTCTCTTCTCACCTCCTTTGCCATGAGCGAGTAGTTTCTTTCACTAGGGTGCGGGGAGTAGCCCCGCTACCCATGTTTTCATTTCATGCGATGTAATTCAACAACTTGTAATAAAGATACTCTTCCTTTCAGTTTGACTTCAATCGCCTAATGAATACTAGTTGCTTGATCATCAACTTGTGTTACATATTGTCTTTTGGTATGAATTGTCTACGTTTATACCCTTAGATCTAAATGTCGATTGAATGTTGGTTATGGATGTATGTAGTCACCATACGTCTGTTTCGGTGTCTAGAAGTGTTTTCAGGAGTGGAGTAAACTCACCCCCATCGTTGCACTTCCATACTATGAAATGGAATCAGTTGACGTATGGAAGTGCAACCTTGGTAAGGTCGAGGAACACATTTCATGAAGGAGTAATGCAAGGCATGTGACCATTCGTTATGGGATGGCCGGCATTGCAATACTCCACACTTCTCGTGGCTAGTTATCCGAAAGGAAGCTAGGACTACAAGGTACTAACTGATTTGACCCTTTTTTGCAGGTTGTTTTATTATGTTGCATGACTTGATCCATGTGTAGTGGTGTGAAACCTGATAACATCCTAGTGGTTTTTATCATTTGTTTACAACTTTAATCTTTACCTTCTTGCTTTACTTTCCTCGCATCTAGCTTTAGAACCAACATCAAACTTTCGATCTAAATATCAATTGTTGAGTAGTTAAGTAGAACTAAAACGTTTTCCATCTTGACTTCGTCAAGACCGTTGTCCCGAGGATTCGACCCTTAACTATACTACGATAAGACTTCTGCGTGTCTTAACACACGTGGGTGGAGTTCTTACCATAGTACTAGCAAGGCTAAACCTAAGGATTCATCACCTTAGGATTTTTAGTGGTGTTGCAAAACTCCATCAAAAATTGGCGCCGTTGCCGGGGACAACGGAACTTTTTAGTTTTTTTTTACTTACCAACTTCCTGGTTGATTAGGATTTTACACTTTTTCTTAATAACAACTCCAATTCTTCTTGATCTTTTTCATTTCCTTCCATTATCCTAACGTGTGATTTTCCTTCTACTCAGGTAGAAAACGTGTATGCAACCCCCGCATAGCATCGGATTCTCCCCTGAACCAGAATACGATTCTGAGGTAGAAAGAAGTTTTCACCGAAGGAACAGACTTAATCGCCAAAGAGCCAGACAGATGGCCGAAGAGCAACGCCTTGTTGCAGAACGAGTCAACGCCGCCATAGCAGCACAACGAGCACAACTTATTGCCGACACTCGTGCTCAGGTGCAAGCTGAGATCCGAGCTGAGGAACAAGCCCGCATCCAAGCAGAGCATGCTGCTGCTCAACTTGCATTAAGAAACAAGCAACTTCGGGACTACGCAGTCCCAAAGAATTATGAAGACGATCATCCTGTCCGACCACCGATTATTAACATACCACACTTTGAAATTCGGACGCAGTGGATCCAGATCATGCAAGGCATCTCTTTCTCCGGAGCACCCGGAGATGATTGCATGGATCACCTTAAGAGGTTCAAGTCACTCTGCCGACTTGTACCCCAAGCAGGAATTGCAATGGAAGCAATCATGTTACACCTTTTTCACTTCACCTTATCTGGAAGAGCACTAAGTTGGTACAACGCTTTGGATAGACACCCCATCATCACTACCTGGACTCCCTTAGAAGAGAAGTTTCTTGAGAAATTCTTCCCACCTTCGCTAACCTATGAGATAAGGGGACAAATTAATCACTTTTCCCAACTACCTGGAGAAACACTTGCTGAAGCTTGGGAAAGATTCAAAGAACTCCTGAGAAAATGTCCTCACCATGGCATTTCTCAAAATCAACTTATAGAAACATTTTACAGAGGAGTAAGTGATGATATTAAGCAATTCCTAGATTCCTCATCTGGAGGAAACTTTATGAGAAAGAATTATGAAGATGCCTGGAATATAGTTACGCTGGGAGCCGAGAACCAATCCAATTGGGGAAGGTCATCTAACCAACCCAAAGGCGTTCTCAAGGTTTACAAAGCGGAAGAATCCATGGAACTCAAGGCCATTGCTGAGGCTTTGAAGACTATCGCTAGCAAGCAACAAGCCCTCGAAACTTCTTTCGGGGAATATGATAAGAAGAAAAGCTCTCAGGTTCAACAAGTTAAGTCAGCTACTGGAACTTGTGAAGCCTGTCATGCATCCGATCATCCCACATTATCATGTGGATTGTTGTACAATGTCATGATGGATTTACAACCACCTATGCCGCAATATGAACCCATCATCGAGCATCCCGAAGATCAAATGCCAGAGCAAGTTAACTCCATACATTCAATACCTGGCCAAGTGTATTACAACCCAGACAAACCAAGGAACCATCCTGGTTTCCAATACGGGAATCCTGCAGGGACTGCCAACCCACAGCAGCAGGCACAAGGTGGATCTTTCAATAGACAACCACCAGGATTTCAAAATAACTTCAATCAAGGGAATTACAGACAAGGTTTTCAAAGATCTAACTATCCCAGAAATCCTTCTTACCAATATGCCCATTCAGGACTGCACCCTCAGTTGCAACAACCCCAGTTGCAGCAGCCGCAGCAACCCCAGTTGCAGCAGCCCCCGCAGCCACAGTTAACTACACCTCTACAACAACCAGGACAGCAAGTCACTCAGTATCAACAAAGGGGTAATCTTCCCCAATCATCTGATGAGATATCCTTGATTAGACAAATGCTTCAATCGCAACAAACCATGCTTGCAAACCAACAAGCTCAACAAAAAGCCGTAGAAGCCCAATTGGCGCAGATTGCCGCTCAATTGAAACCTCAAGCCGGCACTTTTGCTGGGCAACCAGAGGCAAACCCCCGTCATAACCCAAACAGACCAGAACAACTTAATGCCGTCACCACGCGGTCTGGTCGTGTCCTGCCTGATGTCACAAGAATCGACCATGATGATGATAACGTAGCCATCCCTTCCCCAACAGGGAATTCAAGCAGAGAAACAGAAACTTTTACAGAGAACGAAAAAGAAAAGGAACCTATCTCAGAAGTCCCGCCACGAATTCCTTACCCAGACAGACTAAAAGGGACCAAAATGGACACTAGGTTCCAAAAATTTAAAGAAGCTATGAAAAAGTTATACATCGATATTCCTTTTCTTGATGCCCTTTCCGAAGTGCCAGCTTGGGCAAAATACCTGAAAACCCTCTTGTCGAGAAAGTATATGACAGAGGAGCATGAAACAGTGAAACTTGCTCAGACCACTTCAGATATTCTGCTTAATAAAATGCCAAAGAAAAAGAAGGACCCAGGTTCCTTCGGCATTCAGTGTTCCATCGGAAATGGCTCCAGCAAGAAAGGATTGGCAGACCTAGGAGCAAGCATATCTATTATGCCTTATTCAATGTGTAAAAGATTAGGCTTTACTGATTTGTTACCTACGACTATGACAATCCAGTTAGCCGATTCTACCATAACTGCCCCCCTTGGCATTATCGAAGACATCCCTGTCAGAATAGGAACAAATTCTTATGTCCCGTGTGATTTTGTTATTATGGACATACAAGAAGACCTGAGATATCCGATAATCTTTGGAAGACCTTTCCTAGCTACCGCCCGAGCTCTCATTGATGTCGAAGCAGGAACTATTATTCTGAGACTTGGGAGGGAGGCTTTCCAGTTCAGAGTTCTAAACAGCATGAAAGGTCCAAGCATTCAAGAGGAAGTCTTTCTCCTGGATGCTATTTATCAAATGTCCCAGTTAGAAATGTCTGAACCATCCGACGAATTGGAAAATATTCTTACAAACCCGGATGTCGAATTCTCGGCCAGTGAACTAGTACAACAGTGCTTGCAATACTTAGAAAAAGCTGAAGAAGCTCCGACAGCCACGTTTGAAGAACTTAAAGCCATCACAATTATAGAAGCCACTGAGCCACCTAAGGCTCCAGAAATGAAAGCCTTACCCGAGGGACTTAAACATGTTTTTCTTGATGATGAGAAGCTCTGTCCGGTTATCATCAGCTCCACTCTGGAGGAGGATCAAGAAAACAGACTCCTCGATGAACTGAAGAAGCATAAGAAAGCAATTGGCTATAAAATGACTGATCTGACGGGCATAAACCCTGCTCTATGTATGCACAAACTGCCCATGGTTGAAGAGTTTAAACCATCGCGAGAACACCAGAGAAAGTTAAACCCCAACCTCAAAGAGGTGGTTCGCCTCGAGGTCCTCAAACTTCTAAAGGCAGGCATTATCTACCCAATTTCTGATTCTCAGTGGGTAAGCCCAGTGCAGGTGGTCCCTAAAAAGGGGGGAACCACCGTTGTTCTTAATGACAAAAACGAACTGGTACCCACTAGAACCATTACAGGGTGGCGTATGTGCATTGATTATAGGAAACTTAATAAATCAACACGAAAAGATCACTACCCCCTGCCTTTCCTAGATGAGGTCCTCGAGCGCCTAGCTCATCAGAAGTTCTTTTGTTACCTCGATGGATATTCCGGCTTTTACCAAATCCCGATACATCCGGACGATCAAGAAAAAACTACTTTTACATGTCCCTTTGGAACGTACGCTTTCAGAAGAATGCCATTCGGGCTCTGTAATGCACCAGCTACTTTCCAAAGATGCATGTCCGCTATCTTTGCGGGATTGACAGAGTCTATAATGGAGGTATTCATGGATGATTTTTCAGTTTACGGAAACTCCTTCGACAACTGTCTGCTCAACCTGGTTCAAGTCCTACAAAGATGTGAGGAAACAAACCTCATTTTAAATTGGGAAAAATGCCATTTTATGGTAACAGAAGGTGTTGTTTTAGGACACAGAGTGAGCGACAGAGGGATCGAGGTGGATCAAGCAAAAATTGACGTTATCTCAAAATTGATGCCACCAAAAGACGTAAAAGGAGTCCGTGCCTTCTTAGGACATGCTGGATTTTACAGAAGATTTATTAAAGATTTCTCCAAAATAGCAAAACCAATGACACAACTGCTGACCAAGGACACAGAGTTCAATTTTAACCAAGAATGCTTGCAAAGCTTCACAACTCTGAAAGATGCCCTGATCTCTGCACCAATATTACGAGCTCCAGATTGGTCATTACCTTTCGAAATCATGTGTGATGCAAGCGATTTTGCCATAGGGGCCGTTTTAGGGCAAAGAATCGACAAGAAACCCCATGTCATATACTACGCATCTAAAACGCTGGATGAAGCACAAAAAAATTACACCACTACAGAAAAAGAATTTTTAGCTGTCATCTACGCATTCGAAAAATTCCGCTCATATCTGATAGGAGCTAAAGTTATTGTCTACACTGACCATTCCGCTATACGATATCTGATTCAGAAGCAAGACGCAAAACCTAGACTTATCCGCTGGGTGCTAATGCTCCAAGAATTTGATTTGGAAATTAAAGACAAAAGCGGACTGGAAAACGTCGTCGCCGATCATCTTAGCCGTATTAGAGTTGAGGATGACGACAAGGTTCCTATCCAAGATTCCCTCCCAGACGTCCACTTAATGAAAGTTTCTAATGGATTTCCCTGGTATGCCGACATTGTCAACTATTTGGCAACAGGAATCATTCACCCATCCGCATCCTATCACGATAAAAAGAAGTTCATTTACGACGCTAAGCAATATTTCTGGGACGAACCCTATCTTTTTCGCTTATGTGCAGATGGACTCTTTCGTAGATGCATCCCAGAGACAGAAATCACTCCGGTCCTTGAGCACTGTCACTCAGGCCCTACTGGGGGGCACATGAGTTCTAAGAAGACGGCCCTCAAGGTCTTGCAATCTGGCTTTTATTGGCCCACCATCGCTAAAGACGCACATGAATATGTGCGATCATGCGACAAGTGCCAACTTTCCGGAGGAATAACAAGAAGAAATGAAATGCCATTAAACATATGGCAAGAAATCGAACTTTTTGACGTATGGGGAATAGATTATATGGGCCCTTTCCCCTCGTCTTATGGATTCAAGTATATCTTGGTTGCTGTGGATTACGTTTCAAAATGGGTAGAAGCTCTACCAACCACCTCTTGCGATTCAAAACCAGTCATCAAGATGTTTAAAGAGATAATTTTTCCCAGATTCGGCGTCCCAAGAACGATTATATCTGACGGCGGATCACATTTTTTGGAACGGAGCTTTGAAGCCTTATTAAGAAAATATGGAGTCAACCACAAAGTTTCTACACCATACCACCCACAGACATGTGGACAGGTTGAAGTCTCCAATAGGCAAATTAAAGTTATTCTGGAAAAAACCGTCAATCGACACCGCACCGATTGGTCAACCAAATTATCCGACGCTCTATGGGCTTACCGTACAGCTTTCAAAACACCCATCGGAACAACACCGTTTCGATTAGTGTATGGGAAGTCTTGCCATTTGCCAGTTGAATTAGAGCATAAGGCTTGGTGGGCCATTAAGCAACTAAATTTCGATCTCAAAGGTGCTGGTGAATTCCGACAACTTCAACTCCAAGAGTTAGAAGAACTACGAATGACAGCCTACCACAACGCAAGAATCTATAAAGAACAAACTAAGATGTGGCACGATGGCCACATCAAAAGGAAAGATATAATCGTCGGAAACAAAGTCCTCCTATTCAACTCCAGATTAAAAATGTTTCCTGGAAAACTGCGTACCAAATGGTCGGGTCCCTTTACAATCAAACATATTTACCCGACAGGAGCTGTCATTATTATTGACGATAATGGAGGAGAGAGGACCGTCAATGGCCACAGAATAAAAAAGTACCACACTCCAGCAGACAAGTTACCAAGACAAACCACCGAGATTCATGACCCTATAAAGTCAGCATAGCCGGAGCAATAATCCTGTCGAGCCAGCGACGTTAACCCAAGGCGCTTCTTGGGAGGCAACCCAAGGCCTGATTATCACCTCCCCTAGCCTTTTCTTTTGTTTTTAAACACCCTTTTATCTATCTTTGTTTTTCCCTCTTCTTTTGTTTTCTGTAAAATCCAAAAATACATAAAAATCCTCTTGATCTTGCGGTCAAACGGTCTGAGAGACCGTGAGGCCCCTCGCGGTCTCACGACCGTGAGGCCCCTCGCGGTCTCACGACCGTGAGGCCCCTCGCGGTCTCACGACCGTGAGGCCCCTCGCGGTCTCACGACCGTGAGGCCCCTCGCGGTCTCACGACCGTGAGGCCCCTCGCGGTCTCACGACCGTGAGGCCCCTCGCGGTCTCACGACCGGGAGGCCCATCGCGGTCTCACGACCGGGAAGCTCCTCGCGGTCTCACGACCGTGAAGCTCCTCGAAACTTATAAATATACCCCCCCACTTACACACCCCTCTTCTTGATTCTCGAATTCTCGATCTCTCCTGTTTCATTCCGCTCTGACCTTCGTCTCTCCATTCCCGCGCGTCGCTGTTTCAAGTGCTTCGCCGACGACTCGGCTTCGTCGCCGTCGTTCTCGACTTTGTCGTCGTCGTTCCTCGCTCGTCGTTGCTCCCGGCTCATCGACAGCTCTGCTGCCGCTACCCCTTCGCCGACCCACCGACCACAGCGACAGGTGACGCATCACTTTTTCTTACTCGCGTTCGAACCCCCCCCCCCCGCCGTTGTCGCCATCATCGTCTCCGCAGCTCTTAGCCAACGAACAGCCGCGCGGTTCGTCTCCCGCGCGGTTCGTCTCCCGCGCTGTCCGTCTTCCTCGCGGTCTCCAGACCGTGAGGCTCCTCGCGGTCTCACGACCGTGAGACCCCTCGCGGTTTGAGACCAAACGGTTTAGACACCGTTTGGGAACTTTTGTGAAATCATGCAGCACTTATCGCAGTGCACTCCTTTGCAATTTTGTCTTGATATTGTCTAGCAGATTCATTGCTAGAATTGCAAATTTCATCTACAATATCAAGACACAATTGCAAAAGACTGCACTGCGACATCAATAAAGTTTTCGTCCTCTTCGCGGTCTCACGACCGTGAGGCCTCTCGCGGTCTCACGACCGAGAGGCCCCTCGCGGTCTCACGACCGTGAGGCCTCTCGCGGTCTCACGACCGTGAGGCCTCTCGCGGTCTCACGACCGAGAGGCCCCTCGCGGTCTCACGACCGTGAGGCCCCTTCACGGTCTCCAGACCGTTTGAGACCAAATGGTCTCTGGACCGCTTGCACTATATCAAACTAATAAAACTCAAATTCAAAATTTTTACTTTGTTATAATTTCAAACTTTAAGATTTCTAACTTTCGTTTCTTATCAATTATTTCAGAATGACTTCACCTGCTAAGCAAGGACCAACAGACACTCCTTTCTGGACAAAAGAGCAGCTCATTATTGAACGAGCAAATCTGCAAAGCCTAGTTGACGACTTCAAAAGGACTGGAAAAGTCCCAGCAGAAGTAAACCTGACTGCTGTTTTGAAGGACATCAAGAGAATCAACCGCTGCTTAGACGAAGAACCTTCTGACGAGGCGGTCAACGAGACCTCATCCGACGAAGCCTCCGAATACCAGCCTTCCCCTGAGCAAGAATCCCCCACTACAAAATCTAAGGGGAAGAGATTGGCTCAAGAACCAACAACTGACCTCACATCTAAGAAGAGAGCCAGGAAGCAGGTCAACCCTGCCTGTGCAAGAGAACAAATTTTAGCAGAGTACATCCCACCACCCTCCACCACCGTCACCAACCCTGCCACAATAACTGTTCCTACCTTTCCTCCCATCACCACCACAGCACCACCACCCGAGAACCTTCACCTCCAAACCATTCCCCCCATCAGCCAACTCCTTAAACCAACCAAGTATGCTTGCCCCAGCATACTGATGAAGATGGGGATCTACCACAGAATCCTCGCCCTTCTTGACAATTCTAACCTCTCCCGGCTCTGCTTTGTATCGGAAATTTCCTACTCTGAGCCAACTACTGAATTCTTCACTTACTTCAACAAAGAAGTAGTGGACATCTCGCATAAAAAAAGGGACGGTGGTGACCGTAGAATAACCTCAAGAATCTTCAACAATGAGGTAGTCATCACCGAAAATGTCCTGAACGAAATTTTCATTGACAATAAAGACCAGCTGCAGAAAGCCAAAGCTGCTAGCACAGACCACCCCAGTTTCAACAAGCATAAATTCTGGAAGTCTTTAACGGGGTTACCAACCTTCGACCCAAGGACAAGCAAGGCCTCCAACGTTCACTCTGGCCTAGTGCGCACGCTACACAAAATTATAGTCGGCGCACTTTTTCCTAGAACCGAAGGGGGCAATGTCTCCATATCTGACCTTTTTGTCCTCTGGTCAGTCCTCAACGGATTGCCAGTCAACATCGGACGGCACATGCTGCTCAAGCTCTCAGCCTTCGCCCTCGGGAAAGAAATCTGCACGGGTGGTCATATCACATCTATCATTAAATATCTCAAGATGGATAGACTTCTACCCAAATGCAGCCCAATAAAAGGCGACATTCTTACCAATGAACAGACACTAAAGAACTCTCACATCTTAAAAAATAAGGATGGGAGGCTGCACTACGCATTCTGCCCCACAAAATCTTCACGAACCCTACTGCCACTTCCTGAGCTTGCGGACTATGATAAAGACAAGCTCCTGTTCACAGATGATGAGATCGCCACACTCATCGCTTCACTCAAAACCAGAGAAAAGAAAACAAAGGCAGGGCAGGCAGAGCTTAGTATAACTGCCCCGGCAACTAAAACAGCAAAGCTCCTAGTCAAACGACCTCCCAGAAGGCTCGTCAAAACTCATGAGCTGTCCGGGACACCCACATCGAAACCTAATCCTGAATCTGAACCTCCCCTCCCCGACGAACATATTACATCCTCATCAATAGACTCTTTTATAATGAGTCTAAATGCTGAGCTCAATACCACCTCTCCACCCTCCACCACCCCAATACCCACCACCCCACCACCATCAACCACCCTCCAATCTTCCTCCGCTCCACCTTCCTTCACCACCTCTCCACCACCTCCACCCTTCTTTACTTCGGGCACCCCATTCTCCACCACAATGCCTGAATTCTCCTCCTTCACATCCACCGCCTTTCCATCAACATTTCCGAAACCACTTCCATCTTCGGGAATGCCACCATTTTTTCCACCCTCCACCACCCCGACATCGCTAGTGACTCCATCTACAGTCACCTCGCAATTCGCGGGTCCATCAACTGTGTCTTTTTCGCATGACACTATCATTCCACCCCAACCCCAGCCTCCTCACCCTTCAATCACTGGGGTCCCTTTTACTAACGTCGGTGAGGAATTCGGACGTCAATTTGACACCATCCGAAACCTCCTCACCGACCCATCTAACATTTTAAATTCTATTTTTTCATGTGTGCAGGGTCTAACTAAGCAAGTTGCCCAGATCGGCGAGCAGAACCGCACAATGCCAGGCATCCTCCAAGGAATCCAACAACGTCAAGCTTCAGTGGCCAAGCAAGTCGACCACATCGACGGCCACTGCAACAACTTGCCCAAGTTGATCCAGGGAGTACAACGCCAGCATGAGGTGTTGGCAACACAAGTCGATAGGATTTCCGCGCAGACTTTACCTCTGCCAGAGACCCTACGCGAGCTGCAGCAACAACAACAAGCTTTCAGCACGCGCCTGGACGACATCACTACCACCCTCACGCAGCTAAATAATCGCCAAGAGGAGTCATCACATAATGAGCTCATTCAGCTAAGAGCTCAAGTAACAGATCTCACAGCAAGACTCCTCTCGGCTGAACAACGTTTTCTAGATCTTAAAGAAAACCATGAAGCACTGCTCGAAACACACGAGCACGTGCAAGTGGCTTATGATGAACTCCAATCCATCCATCGTCTGTGCAAAAAGAAAGCACAACAGAAGACAACTAATGACGATGATGATGCTGCTGCTAATGATGACGATTCTGATTCTTCAGCAGACTCCACCAACAGTACCTCCTCAGATGAAGAATCTGACAAACCAGATAATGCTGGGGAGGGTCCAAGCCAAGAAGCAGAACCCAGCCAACAAACAGATCACCATGACGGCGATAAGGATCCCAACTCCCCACACCATGATAATGTTCATATATCATATGGGGATCAATTTCTTGACTACTCTGCTATGGGATCCATCGGGGAAGCTGCTAAAGAAGCAGCCTTCGCCGAGTTCCACCAATGCATAATAGGAACTGGCGTCACCCCTCCTACAACAGCTGCCTTACCCATCTCAGAGCCCACCACGAAGGCAAGCTCACCCCTTGACGAGTACGAGTCAGAACGAGTGCAATTGGATACTGATGAAGAGCTCGATTCTGCCTCGGACTCGGACAATGATACTATTGGCTCTGAGGAAGCTCCAGAAATACATCCTTCCCCCCCTCCACAGGAGCTTCCCCCACCACCACCCTTGCCGCACAAAATGCATGACCTTGATATGGCGGCCATTTCCACTTTAGATGCCCAGGATATCTTTATACTGAATACTATCATAGACGATACAAAGGCAGGAGACGATATTATCTACCACAACACTAAAACGAAGCGCAAGCTGACACGTGAAGATTTTCGCAAAATCCTGCGACCTGGGTCGACGATGCCGATGTCTATCTTCCGTGTCCTCCTCGCCAATTGTATCGAAATTTACAGAAGTCACAAAAGGAAGCAGCCTGTCTTCAACGCCTCACCAGCCCTATCCTTGGGCCTCCTATACAAGGACATCCAAGAAAAATCCATCGAACGTCTGCGTATCGGGCTAGCACGGCGAGCACGTTATCTAACTGTGCCATTCCAAATCTTAAACCATTGGCTAGCCATGATTGTCGATACAGAGGCTCGGGACGCCACAGTTTATAACTTCTGCAGCACCGAGCTACCCGCCGGCACGATAAACTTTGTGGGTGAAGCAGCCGGCGAAGCAAGATGCATACCCTTTCGGCTGCTTAAGCTAATTTGGGCTGCACGCCCATCTCTCCGCCAAGACTGGAGCCAGCCCTGGTTCAAAATTATCAACCCTCCAGTTCAAGCCGCAGAAGGATCCGGGGATTGCGCTTTCTGCACTATTCGCCACATCCAAGCGCTAAACCAAGAAATCCCTTTCTCCGCCCTGGTCACCGAAGATTTTCATTCTTTGAGAGGACGTTATGCGATGGAACTCATCTGCGACAGACGGTTCTTCAAAGACCAAACGATGGCACCAGATGATGTCCCTCGCTACCTTTTCTCTGCTATCCAGCGACCACAGCGGCGACCCTTCCGCCAAGCTCTAAAAGAGTTATCAAAATCAAAAGAACCGGCTTCCGCTACCGAGCAACGCCAAGATGCCAGCAACCCGTTGTCTGCCATCACACCATCTTTTCCGGACCTCGATCTCAGTGCTTGCAACGGCCTATCCAGCTACGACCTACGGCTCATTATGTCAAAGCTTTCTGCTACGAATGATGAACTCGTTTTCATGTCTGGTGACATTCTTATAATGGCAGACACCCTGCGAGAATCTTTACAAATTAAAGGATCCCTCTCTGTTGGCCTTATGTCCGCCTATCAGCTTCTTATCGGACAAGATCACCCCACTGCATACATGGCGTCTCCATATCTGAAGGATGATCTTTTAAAGCTCAAGAACTTCGGCGCAGCTGAAACGCTAATCTCATATCTACAACACACAACGCCGAAGTTCATCATGCTACCCTTCCTCTACCATGAGCACTGGCTACTCCTGGCAGCAAACCTACCGGATGGAACAATTACAATCTATAACAGTTCCGATAGCCAGTACAACCCACGACAGAAAGTTTACGTCGTAACGCCAAAAACACCCACAGAGGTAGTGGCAAAAGAATGTGCTGAAAGATTAATTGATCTCCTTAGTCAGCACACAAAAGCTTACGCCAAAGAACACTTTCACCGCCCTTCCTTCTGCCATAAGTGTCCCCAGCAAATCCGCCAATCAAACGACTGCGGCTTCCATGTCCTCTACTGGATGTACACCATCCTCGTTCTTCAAAAACCAGTAGAGGATATGACTGACGTAGACTATCACGCCCTACGTGGACAGTTCGCAGCTAAGCTCCTCCAAGCACCAGGGGCAAGCTCAGGATTATCTGACACCTAAATGCCCTTGTCCAAGCACCTCTCATCCTATCCCTTTGACACTCTGAGGACAGAGTGCGTGATAAGTTAGGGGGGAGTGCACTGGACAAGGGCGAGGTATCATTCTTTTCCAACTCTTCTAACTCATTTTTCTTTTTTCGCACATTCGTTTTCAAATTTTCCTTTTCAATAAAACAACTTCTAAATATAACTTTCATAATGAAAAGCATCACCCTTACCGAAGTTAGAGATAAAGTAGTCCTCATATAAATAATAAGATTAGCTTACAGGCTTGAAATGGCGAATCCACAAAATTCATTCACCAGTGGTTTCTATATTTTTGCTCCAATTCTTTATCTGACTCTCCACAGGTCAAAATCAGGGCAGAAATAAGCCGAGATCTCAAGGATGAGAGGGAAATCAGGCAATTTCCAAGTCAAAAAGCTCTGCAAGTGGACCACAAACCAAATAAGTGCATTCTGAAAAACTTTAAGAACAACTTTCCTCTCTTCAAAATAAAAGAGGCTTGGCCGCCCAAAATAAATCCTCATCCCAAAACCCAAGCCTGTGAGTTTTTGAATAAAAGCCAGAGAGACGAATAAAATTATGAGAGTTGTGCCATGAATAAGGACCTATATTAAGAACTGATAAAGGGCTCACCCGGCCGGCACATTCCGCTGCCCTCACAAAGGCAGATGTGTCGCGTCCGGTAGTGAAACCCTAAAAGTTCCAAGTATATGAAAAGGCTAATAAAGGACTTGCCCGGCCGGTACATTCAGCTGCCCTCATAAAGGCAGATGTGTCGTGTCCGGTAGTGAGATCCTAAAAAGCATAGACAGCCCCTCCCCCACTCGAAGGGGAGTTACACTTCAAAGCCTTTAGCCAACCCTCATACCCTCTCTAGCTTCCAATAGGTCTTTAGAGAGGTATAAAGTTGATTAGAGTCAACAGCATGCACAAAATAAATGTGGTCCCAAGGCGAACTTTGAGATACGGAAAAATCTGAAATCCAAGCAACTCTCGAAATCCAAAAGGATCAAGGCATGCAATAAGCCTCGATACGACCCCTGGGGAACTCAGGTCAAGAATTGAAGCAAGAGTATGGAAATCTTAATTGAGATCGCCTCGCCATTTCATGTCTCAGCTCTATCTAACTTGAGGACAAGCTAGACTCTAAGTTAGGGGGGGTGATAACCTCCTATTTTAGTAGTTTATCTTAGCCTTTTTCTTTAGTTTTCCATACTTTTTCTTAGATAAACTAAATAGAATCATTAAACCTCCTTACTTTATTGCAGATACATCAGTAAATAACTTTTCCTCTTTTTTCATTACAGAAAACACAAAAAATTCTCAAAGACTCCTCACAGTCCCAAGACCGCGAGAAACCTCACGGTCCCAAGACCGCGAGAAGCCTCACGGTCCCAAGACCGCGAGAAGCCTCACGGTCCCAAGACCGCGAGAAGCCTCACGGTCCCAAGACCGCGAGAAGCCTCACGGACCCAAGACCGCGACAAGCCTCACGGTCCCAAGACCGCGAGAAGCCTCACGGTCCCAAGACCGCGAGAAGCCTCACGGTCCCAAGACCGCGACAAGCCTCACGGTCCCAAGACCGCGAGAAGCCTCACGGACCCAAGACCGCGACAAGCCTCACGGTCCCAAGACCGCGAGAAGCCTCACGGTCCCAAGACCGCGAGAAGCCTCACGGTCCCAAGACCGCGAGAAGCCTCACGGTCCCAAGACCGCGAGAAGCCTCACGATCCCAAGACCGCGAGAAGCCTCACGGTCCCAAGACCGCGAGAAGCCTCACGGTCCCAAGACCGCGAGAAGCCTCACGGTCCCAAGACCGCGAGAAGCCACTTGAAGCCTATAAATAGGACCTCAAAGGTCACTTCAGGGGGATCGAATTCCAAGACGCCCAAAGGCTGCCTCTCTAGACCCAGAGCATTCTGATCTTCCGTCCACTGCCCCAAGGCTGCTAGTTTTGGGATCCGTGCTCATCATCAAGATTCCTTCTCTCTCTTCTTTCCATCTCTTCAACAAAGAAGGTGGGAAGAGAATATCCTTCATCAAAGCAACCACGAAGTGCGAAGATCGTTGCTCTCTTCACCAAGAGTTCAACCTTCCCTCCTCCGTGGAGATGACGTTCTTTCTCTCTCTTCTCACCTCCTTTGCCATGAGCGAGTAGTTTCTTTCACTAGGGTGCGGGGAGTAGCCCCGCTACCCATGTTTTCATTTCATGCGATGTAATTCAACAACTTGTAATAAAGATACTCTTCCTTTCAGTTTGACTTCAATCGCCTAATGAATACTAGTTGCTTGATCATCAACTTGTGTTACATATTGTCTTTTGGTATGAATTGTCTACGTTTATACCCTTAGATCTAAATGTCGATTGAATGTTGGTTATGGATGTATGTAGTCACCATACGTCTGTTTCGGTGTCTAGAAGTGTTTTCAGGAGTGGAGTAAACTCACCCCCATCGTTGCACTTCCATACTATGAAATGGAATCAGTTGACGTATGGAAGTGCAACCTTGGTAAGGTCGAGGAACACATTTCATGAAGGAGTAATGCAAGGCATGTGACCATTCGTTATGGGATGGCCGGCATTGCAATACTCCACACTTCTCGTGGCTAGTTATCCGAAAGGAAGCTAGGACTACAAGGTACTAACTGATTTGACCCTTTTTTGCAGGTTGTTTTATTATGTTGCATGACTTGATCCATGTGTAGTGGTGTGAAACCTGATAACATCCTAGTGGTTTTTATCATTTGTTTACAACTTTAATCTTTACCTTCTTGCTATACTTTCCTCGCATCTAGCTTTAGAACCAACATCAAACTTTCGATCTAAATATCAATTGTTGAGTAGTTAAGTAGAACTAAAACGTTTTCCATCTTGACTTCGTCAAGACCGTTGTCCCGAGGATTCGACCCTTAACTATACTACGATAAGACTTCTGCGTGTCTTAACACACGTGGGTGGAGTTCTTACCATAGTACTAGCAAGGCTAAACCTAAGGATTCATCACCTTAGGATTTTTAGTGGTGTTGCAAAACTCCATCAACCTCCTATAGTAGCCTACCGGGCCTAGGAAACTGCAAGCCTCTATTTGCATTTTAGGTTGTTCCCACTATAAAATTGACTGTACCTTATTAGGATCCACACAAACACCTTCATCATATAGAACATGCCCAAGAAAAGACACCTCTTTCAACCAAAACTCACACTTGGCAAACTTGGTGTACAACTTATGCTTCCTCAACAACGGTAAAGCCTGTCGTAAATGCTGCTCATGATGTTGACTGTCTCGAGAGTATATCCAGATGTCATCAATGAACACAACCACAAACTGATCAAGATAATCCTTAACACCCTATTCATCAGGTCCATGAACGCTGCTAGTGCATTGGTGAGCCCAAACAACATAACCACAAACTCGTAGTGACCATACCTAGTCCTAAAATATGACTTGGGTATGTCATACACCTTGATCCACAACTGATGGTATCCTTACCTTAGATCTATATTAGAGAACACTACAACACCTCTCAACTGATCAAATAGATCATGTATCCTTGACAAAGGGTACTTGTTCTTGATTGTTACCTTATTTAGATGTTGGTGATCTATGCACAACCTCATACAATCATCATTCTTCTTTACGAACAACACAAGAGCACCCCAAGGGGAAGTGCTAATCTTGATGAATCCTTTCTCTAATAGCTCCTACATACGATTCTTCAACTCTTGCATCTCTGTCGGTGCCATCCTGAATGGCGACTGCGCTATCGGCTGTATGTCAGGTACCATATTGGTCTCAAAATCAATCTCTTTGGGTGGGGGAATACCAGGAAACTCATCAAGAAATACATCCTCAAACTCTCAAACAATGGGCACCTCCTGAATACTCAGACTCCTCACCTTGGTATCCACCACATGTGCCATAAAAGCCTCACAACCTTGCCTCATCAACCTCTGTCATCATCAGTGATACCAAGCACGTCAGGAGAATCAACCTGTCTCCTTAGAATAACCACAAAACAACACCATCAAAGAACATAACTACCTTAGAACTACAGTCCAAGACCACCAGGTACTTCTCCAAAATATCCATTCTAAGGATCACATAGAATCCATACATGTCAAGTGGCATAAGGTCCACTTGAATGTTGCATCCTAAGAAAGAAAGAGTGCATGATGGACACACATCCCGTAACTCGAAGGAACCAACAAGAGGGGTTTCTAAGAGAAGACTACCAGATCTACTACTAACAGGCAAGGAACAACTTCAAATCACCTCTTGGGTGACAAAAGAGTGTGTCCCACCTGGGTCTACTAAAATTGATACAAGGGAAGATGTAAACAAATAAGAATGAAATAATTCCATTTGACCTATCATGACCTGTGGATTGACCACTCCCTCCGACTGACTCACGGCGTAGAATCACATGTTGTTGCCCCCATCCTCTGCTGGCCTACTTTGAAGATCCTACCTAAGACAACTGGCCATGTCCTCTGCCACCGCCACTTCTAAACTACATATGTTGGGAACCATATTGACTCTATCTCGACTGCTGGGTGATGCATTGGATAAATGTCATTTTCATAGGCTATTTATTATTGTCGTTTGGGTACTATTTTTTCATTTTCATATTAATTTGTTCATGATTTATTATCATTATCCTATGATACTTATTTGCATCAAATAAATGTAATTCAATATTTCAAATGATTTAATATATTTCAAGATCTTATGTTCAATTTTTGTGTATTTTTAGGTAGTTTATAAGAATCTAAACAACTCGGTACTATTGAATTTGGAGTCGGTGGCACCGACACTTGCTTAGTTTAGAATAGAGAAAAACTTAGATGATTCGGTAGTACCGACACATAAGTCGATACTACCAGCAACATCACAATGTCAGATTCATAATTAATTGAGAAAATTCTATACTACCGACCACAACTCGATAGTACCGACAGCTGCCTAGGCGACCATATTTATCAAAGGCATTAGAAGTATCGACACCCTGTCGGTAGTACCGGCATGGAAGGATCAGGAAGATCTAAACTTAGAGTCTAATCCAACGGTTGGCAATTAATTACATTCTAACTCACTTATATCACTTAGAGGAATTTCGGTCAACCCTATCAATCTCATTGTATTCCGTTGTGTGGCAGCCGAGAGCAAGGAGAGGAGAAAATAGAATAGAAGACAATTCATGCTCTTCTAACAGACATATTTGCAGCCAGAAGGTAGCAAATCGGAACGTGGGTGAGAGGGGATCATTAGACCATCTTCTTTAGGGGTTTTTTTAGTTTTCTAAATGTTTCCCACATTTTTCTTCTTCACTCCCATGTTTTTGAGAATGGAAGCCATGCGAGGTAAACCCCTCATTCCTTAGGATCCAAGAGTAGCTCGGTTATGCATTGTAATTGACTTTTATGCATTAATATATCAATTTATCTTAATTTTGGACTTATTTTTATGATATTGTCATGAACTATCCATGCTTGATCACCATAGGCAGTTAACTAGACATTTAATTGCTTTGAAAAAGGAAATTAATGGTTAGAAAATTCATAGAAATACATGTTTTATATCACCCTTTGAGAAAGGTGGCTTACGAATGCGAAGAGATTACCAAGAGTTTTTGATAAAACACCTAACTAATAAAACAATCAATACGAGAGTGAGATTGGTATTAGATTAGGTAGTGAAATATGCTGTGAGAGTGGGTAATTCTTACTACAGGCTCTTAGTCCAGGGTTGGAAGAGATATTTATTAATGCCATACTATTAATTGCAATGTTAACTAAGGTGAAACCATAACCCTAAGGAATTCACTCCAATTGAGATCAACAACCAGTAATTTAGACTTATTTTCTACTTTAGATAATAAACCATTAAATCAAGTTTTCATCGGTCTGGCTGATCACATTACAGTTAGTAATAGTTTCCGGATTTACATTTCCCATGTTTGATATCTGGGCCTCATTGGCCTATATTACTATGATAGCGTGCACTAGCATTTTAGGGCATATAGTAAATCCCTATCAATCTTTTGGTGCCGTTTCTAGGGAAATGACAAATCCAACACATAGAGTGCTATAATCGGCCACTCTTGGCCACACCTTTTTTTTTCATTCTCTTTAAAGCCAAATTTCAAATACCATTTAGTCAATCATTAGTAATCATTGTTACATTGTCTTCAACAATTTTAGGTACTAGTGCATGGTGCACACTAGAGCTCATGACTATAGAGAGTCATCTCCACATGGATTTACATAGGAAGAACTCTTACACCAAGGAAGAGAGTTCGATGACTCAGTGCCATGGTTCATTCAAACTCCACCACCAAATAAGCCTACACCTCCACCAGAGGAACTAGAAGAACCATCTAAGATGGGTGAAATAGAAGAAGAGCAGAATACTTGGGACATAAAGAGACAAGTAATAAATGTAGGAAATTACAAGATTGATCAAGGGCTGGTGGTGTTGGTCAAGTCACAAGCTTTTCATGGCCATATCACCGAGAATCCAATGACACACAACAAATTTTGTGGAAAGATGTGACATGGTAAAGATAGATAGGAATCCTAGCAACTACGATTTACTTGAAACTTTTCTTGGCATCATTGGAAGATAAGGCCAAATATTGGTTGTACAACCTTCCTCCTGAGTCAATTGAGTCATGGGACCAAATGATAGACACTTTCTTTGAGTGTTACTTCCCATGTCAGAAAAAAACAAGCTTCTTAGAACGATATATAATTTATAAAAATAGCCAGAAGAATCCTACTCTGAAGCATGGGAAAGATATCAAAATATCTTGACAAAGGTCCCTCATCATGGGATTGATCTTTATGGCCAAGCAAAGATATTCTACTATGGGCTACATCAGGGGAAAGGACCACATTGGACAACACATGAACATGCTTCTTCCTCAGCAACAAGACATTTAGGTGTCATGAAATCCTAAAGAATATGGCTAAAAACTAGTCCTGGGGAGAATAAAGGAAACATCCAACATGTGTTAAAAGTGTTGGAGAGTCCAAGGTGATTTCTGCATTAAATGAGAAGTTAGACCCGATTGCTAAGAAACTATGTGCCAAGGATGGAAGCTCTTCTGGAGTAGAAGAAGAGGAGTGCATGTTTGCACGTCAGCAAAATTATAAGAAAAATTATAGGGGAAACAACTATTCTTGGAGGAAAGATCCTAAGTTCTCTTGGAAAGACCCCAACAATTTTCAACATGATCCATCACAAGCATAAAATCAAGCAAATCCACAATAGCATGAGAGGGCTCCTAGAAACATAGACCGCATAGAGGACATGCTTGGTAAGATGGTTAGCCAAAATGAAGTGCTCATTGGCTAGAACCAGAGGGAACTATAGAATCAAGGAGAACATAAAAGAAAGTAGGTGAAGCCAGTTCCCTTTCCAAACAACTTGAAAGAAACCAAGGCTGGACAACAATTTTAGAAAGATCTAGACAGCTTCTAAAAGTTGCATGTCAACATTTCCCTAATAGATGCAAATGAACATATTCCTTCCTACAAATTTTTTTTGAAGTACATCATTAATAAGAAGAGGAGAATGGATACACATATGTAGTGCTATTGAAGGAGCAGGTGAGTGCTTTTATATTGGGAACATTCCCATGAAAAAAGCAAGATCCAGGCTTCTTCAACATATCATGTTACATCAGGAAGACAAAATTTGGAGAGGCTTTGTGTGATTCAGGGGCAATCACTAATCTCATGCCCTTGACCAACTTCAAGAAGTTGGGCCTTTAGAAGTCCAGAAAAAGAAATATGACCATACAACTTGTAGACAACTCAATAGTCAGGCCATATGGTATCTACGAGGATGTTCTTGTCAAAGTGGACATATTTGTTTTTCTAGCAGACTTTGTGGTCATGGAGATTCAAGATGATCACGCAATGAGCTACACTACTGATATGATTTTAGAGATGGGTAGAGGAAGGTTGAAACTTGGGATCAAATAAGACCGCTTTGAAATCAAGATGCCTGAATCTGCACAAACAACTGAATAGAAGGTATAATGCCATATGCTATAATAGGTCTAAGGAAAGATGTCTCAATATCTTGAGAGGCCATTCCTAGATATGGCTCATTAGATGACACAGGTTCACAAGGGCACACTGGTAGTGGATATCTTAGAGAACACAAGGGAGATCTCATTGAGAAAGGAAGTTCAATATTGTGATGATGAAGAGGAGTATTGCCCAACTACAATTAAAGAGGCAACATCTTCCACACTTGTGCACACATTTATAAAGTTTCCTTTATAGGCATGTCCCATCAATCTAATGAATGACTGCACTTGATCTTATGAGAGGAGTGTCTTATTTCTCAAGGCACTACCATTTTACTACACCAACACTTTGAGGATCTAGGGACACCTCCTCCACCATTGGTCCCATCTTCACTGAGTCCCCTGGATCTAGAGCTAAAGCCACTGTCACCACACTTAAAGTACACTTTCTTGGCAGTAGAGGAGAATCTTCCGATCACCATTTCAGCTTCACTGTGCATTCGATAAAAGGAGAAGCTACTTGTGGTTTTGAAGAATCACCGTACAGTGTTCAGATGGTCAATTGTAGACATAAAGGGGATCTCCCCTAGTTTCTTCCAGCACAAGATCAGACTGGAAGAAGGAGCAAAGTTTATCATGCAACCTCAACGGTGACTCAACCCCATCATGACTGAGGTAGTAAAGAAGGAGGTAGTAAAACTTTTACTTGCAAGTATAATATATGCTATTTCTAACTCAAACTAGGTTAGTCCAACCCAGGTGGTTCCAAAGAAAGGGGACATACAGTCACAACAAATTCCAATGATGGATTGATTTCTACTGGTTTAGTGACTGGGTGGCAAGTCTGTATCGATGACCGACATTTGAACACCACCACTTTGAAGGACCATTTTCCGCTCCCATTTATTTATCAAATTCTTGAACGACTTGCCGACCACTCTCCCTTTTGTTTTCTCGATGATCATTCTAGATAAAATCAGATTTCTATTGAGCCACATGATCAAGAGAAGTCAACTTTCACTTGTGCATATGGTACTTTTGTGTATCGTCGGATGCCGTTTGGTCTTTGCAATGCACCGACTACCTTTCATCGATGCATGTTTGCCATTTTTTTTAATATGGTGGAGCAATGTCTGGAGGTATTAATGGATGATCTTTCAGTGTATGGTGCATCATTTGATGAATGCCTTGATAATATGGATAAGGTTTTGCAAAGATGCGAGCACACTCACCTAATTTTGAATTGGAAAAAATGTCACATGGTGGTGAGTGAGGGGATTGTTTTGGGACACAAGGGGGTTGACCCAATAAAAAGAAGTCATCTCCAAGCTACCTCCACCGTCATCAGTGAAGTGAATGAGAAGCTTTCTAGGACATATCAAATTTTATCGATGATTTATAAAAGATTTTTCAAAGATTGTCAAACCGCTTTTTGAGTTATTAGAAAAGGATACCTATTTAAATTTTGATAAGCGGCGTTTAAAGATGTTTGAGGTTTTGAAGAAGAATCTGGTCTCTGCACATGTTGTCCAAGCTCTAGATTGGAGCCAACCTTTTGAACTGATGGGTGACACATCAGATTACACAATGGGGGCTATTTCGGGCCAACATTGAGATTAGGTTCCTATAGTCATCTATTATGCATCTAAAACTCTTAATGATGCCTAGTTGAATTACACAACCATAGAAAAAGAACTATTGGCGGTTGTTTTTCCTTTTGAGAAATTTGGTCGATATTTCGTAGGGGCTAATGCTATTGTTTGGATAGATCATGTAGCCATTAAATATTTGCTATAGAAAAAGGATGCAAAGCCTAGGTTGATAAGATGGATCTTGTTGCTATAGGAATTTGATATTGAAATCAAAGACAAAGCATGCACTAAGAATGTAGTAGCAGATCACCTATCTAGGCTTGAAAGGGTGAATGAAACGAACATAGATATACCTATAGTGGAAGAATTCCCAGACGAGCAACTCTTTGCTATGAAAAGCAAATATCCATGATTTGCAAATATTGTAAACTACTTGTCATGTAGAGAGCTGGTAGAGTATTGGGGATATTAGGAGAAGAAGAAATTCTTCCACTCTTTGAGGTATTACATTTGGGATGATCCCATTTTGCTCAAGCAATGTAGGGATGGTATTTTTAGGAAATGTGTGCTGGATTGTGAGTTTGAGAGTATTTGGCACATTGTCATTCCTTACCTACTGGGAGTCATCATGCCAGTTCTAGGAATTTAGATAAGGTCTTAGGATGTGGTTTTTATTGTCATATGATTTTTAAAGACACATATAACTTTGTACTTCATTGTGATGCTTGTCAACATGCATGCATTATTTTGAAAAGACATGAAATGCCCTTGAATTTTTTTTAGGAAATTGAGGTGTTTGATTTCATGGACCCTTTTGTGTCTTTGAATTATAATTTATAAATATTACTTACTATTTACTATGTGTCTAAGTGGGTGGAAGTAATTCCAACCCGCACCAATGATGCCCAAGTGGTATCTAGGTCTATGAAGGAACACATCTTTTGTAGGTTTGGGGTGCATAGGTTGATAATTAATGATGGTGGATATCATTTCACCAATAATAAATATGGTGCACTTTTGAGCAAATATGGAGTAAAACATAGGATAGGTACCCCATATCATCCCCATACCTAAGGACAAGTTGAGGTGTCTAATAGAGAGATCAAGAAAATCTTAGAAAAGACAGTCTCAACTAATAGGACTAATTGGAGCATGTCCCTTAATGATGCTTTGTGGGCATATAGGACAACCTATAAGACTCCTATAGGAACCACCCCTTTTAGATTGATCTATGGGAGAGCTTGTCACTTACTCGTGGAGTTAGAGCACAAGGCTAAATGGGCCCTAAGAAAATTGAACTACAATTTGGATGTAGTAGGGAGAAAAAGGATGTTAGAATTGAATAATCTAGATGAGATTAGGTTTGATGCCTATGAAAGCTCAAGGATATGTAAGGAAAGAATGAAGCAAATCCATGATCACCACATCCCACATATGGTTTTCACTCCGTGACAAAAGGTTGTTTTTTTCAACTCTAGGTTGAAATTACATCCCGATAAGTTGAGGTCTAGATGGAGTGGACCTTTTGATGTAGTTAAGGTTTTTGCCATGGGGTAGTAGAAATAAGAAATGGGGCTGAGACATTCCTTGTTAATGGCTAGTGGCTCAAACACTATTTTGGGGGAGATGTGCTGAGGAAAGAAGAGGGGTTGAATCTCATTGAGCTTCATGAATGGTTTAATTGGGATCGTCGAGCCTATGACATTAAATAAGGGTGCTTATTGGGAGGGAACCCAACCATCATTTTGTTCTTTACATTCATATTTGTAGTTTCATAGCTTTAGTTTTTGTTTTAGTTTTTATGTAAAAAAGGTACCTTGATCAATTTTTTTGTGGTGTGCAGGCTGAGTATCAGTCGGTACTAGTGACCCTAAATTAGATACTACCAATGAAGTCACAGGAAAAAGGATCGAGTTTCACAAAACAACTCAGTACTACCAACCATCAGGTCTCTAGTATTGACAAAATCATAGGGGGGCGCAAGAAAAATTTCAAAGCAAGTCGGTACTATTGGCCCTAGATTCTATAGCATCGACTTTTTGTAGAGAACGAGCCGAGTTGACTGATAAGGACTCAGCACAACCGACCAAAAGTATGTGGTGCCGACAAAAATGAAAGCTCCAGTTTTGAAATACCAATTCTTTCTTGGAAGCACCATAATTTGAATGGGTCAGTACTATTGACACAAAACTCGGTAGTACCGACACCAGGTGACGCACAATATGTGGGAGTGCCATCGACGATTGAAAATGTTCCAATCTAAAGATCTATACTATCGATCCATGGTACAAGTCAGTACCACTGAATCCCCATCAGTACTTCCGACACTTGGCAATCTGCATCCTCCTAGATAAGAAAATCAGAGCCGTCGGTGCCATCAAGTCACACAGATAATGGAGGAAAATTTGGTACTACTGACTTTCTGTGGGTAGTATTGACGCGCTGACAGTAGGCCGTCCGAGACTTATATAAGGAGGGGTTGTTTTCATTTTCTCTTCACACATAATTCACATCTCCTCTGAGCAAGTGCAAGAAAGCATTCCCAGGCATTTAGAATCTACTCTGAGCATCTTTTATCTCATCCTCCTCCTTATACCATCATCATGGAATCTAGGAGGAATGCTTATTCATTGGCGGGGAATCCTACATTGATTCCAAAACCAAGCCACATCATCCATCCAAATGCTGACATGAAGAAGATTTATGAAGACCTAAAGAAGAGGGATATGGTGGTGAAAAGGTATGGAGATTGTGCTTTTCTCACCTCATTGGGCTTCACCGATAGTATGTGCCAAGTCTATGAGCATCAAGGGCTGATGGGTGACCATCCATTCTTTAGCGATTGGATGACCTTCCCAGATCTCATCTGTGACTTCCATTCTTTGCTAGAGGTTTGCATCATTCCCAAGAATGGAAATGGATGGATGGAGGGCCGCGTCAACTTTCACATTCACAACTCCGACTATCGTCTAACGCTATGTCATCTCAATGGAATATATAGATGGTTGGGTGGTAAAGAACATTTCATCCCTGACAACTTTAATTTCAAGGCGGCATGGGAGCTTTTAATGGAGGTACCAGAAGGCTATCATATTAGATTGCACTCAAATTCCATCACCGACATCGAGCACCCTTTTGATTTTATTCTTCATCGCCTCCTCACCAACATCCTCTTTGATAAATTGAGTCAAGGGTAGGGGAAGACATAGAGGGTCGACTTCAACTTTTTCTACAAGCTGTTGGAATTAGGAGGAAGGAATTTGAACTTTGGTGCCTTCTTTCTCCACCATATGATGGGAGTGAAGTGACTGGTGCAGAGGACTCCTCCCATCCAATTTGGAGGACATGGCACTCTGATAGCACTTCACCATAATCTTGATCTCTCCACCACCAGCTCTTTGAGGGCCACTCCAAAGCTAGACATGAATCACTTCAAGAGAGCAAGCCTGCTCAACGTACATCAAGGTACATTGTAAGCATGATGTACAACTGATGACATCCATTACAAGGAGAGGGCACTCCCTGATGCCATCTTCGACTTGCAAGGACTCCACATCATGTGGTGGCATGTAGATAGCTCGTCAGACAAGGAGGAAGATGATGATGCAGCAAAAGACCAATAGCAGGAGTAGGATGAAGAAGAAGAGGAGGAGGAACTGACCATCCTTATCATGAGAAGGTAGATTCCACACAAGCACTCTAGCACATATGGAGCCTCCAATACTTATTCTCCACTTCCTTCATAGGATGATGGTACATATTTCATGGTGGGAATGTATGGAATGCTGTAGGAGATACAACAAGGGAAACAATAATAGACGACGACTTTGGCGGGCATCCACGATGTCCAAGGATGACTCTACCACAATTAGCATGTGATATTTGAGAATGAGTGACTTCTCTTAGCCAACCAAGAGAACATGCACACCCGCATGTAGAGAATGGAGGGATACCATCAGCCATTCTTCAACAATTACTAGATCCAAGGATATTTTGGTGGTTATCTACAACCTCCACCAACGTCACAACAACCACTGAGTTTTGAGGGAACATTCTACCCCTTTGATCCTACCATGCCTCATCCTCCACCACCACCCATGTGATCGGTACCACTGTTCCACCTCTAAAGTTAGAATTTTGACTATGCAAATATAGTCAAGTTCAAGCTTAGGGGTGGTAGCTGGAACAGTCTATATCCTTTTGTTTTATTTTTCTTTAGTCTTTATTTAATTTTTAGTTTTATTTTTTCCAAGTTGTAGGATCCACGATCTATCTAGTGTAAAAGTAGACATTAATTTATGGTTCATGTCAATTTCATGTGTTTTTGGGTGTTTGCAATGGAAATTAAAATAAAAAATATAAAATCTTTAGCTTAGTTGCAAAATCCTAGAGTTACACCACCTAGAGGAAGTGTATGGGCTAGTCGGCTTAATGCATTTGATATGAATGGACATCTTTATCGTTCATGTAATATGGATGAAGATGGGGTTCGAGCCTAAATTGATCAAATAGTTAATGTGATCTTAAATTGAAATGTAAGAAAGAAACTCTAAGGTTACCCTATTCATAGGTCATTAGAGAGGGATATATCATAGTTTATGGAAGGTATTGTCTCATAGTTATGTGATTCCATCCATCTTTCCATTCATTTTGATCACCACCTTAAGATGATCAAGTAATTTGAATTATTTCCTCATGTTTGCATTGCATGGCATAATAGGTAACATGATAGTTTGTTTCTCTTTGATTGCATTAGTTACATAATGGAAAAAATATATGCATAAAAATTCTTGTGCATATCATTTTAGTTGCATATCAATTGCATGTAGATTGCATGCATTTTGTATCATTCATTTCAATATCATGTGGATATATTGTTTTCCTTTATAATAAGAATGCAAGGATACACATCCATACCCTCAGAAAGAAAAAATGAAATGAATGATGTATGTTAGTATAACCCAAGAATAACATTCCATCATGATAAAGTAATGGTTTAATGAAAAAAAGAGAGATTTTTGTATTATTATTGATGTTTTGAACTAAAGAGGGAGAAATGATTTCCTAAACTCATTATAAAGAGATGGAATCATTCACATGATGCATTCTTTTCTTCACTTCATTCTCTTCAATTTGATGAGATTTTTGATACATGCGTCATTCCACCCAATAATATTAGGCATTGGGATTCATGCATTTTTTATTCTCTTTACCATACGAGTTCATCATGTTTTATTTGTGCATAAATAGTTCAGATGTTACTTGTGAATCTTCATTAGCCACCTATTTCGTACCATCCATTGCTCTTATCGGCAGGCCACTTAAATGATTATTCTCCTCATCCATTCTTATAAGGAGAACTACTTCTAAGTAATTGGTATTTAGGAAAGAGAAATGTAGAATAGGGAATCACATGATGCACCAAGTGAATGCCTGGTTGACTATGATATTAACTTCTCTCTTGATAGTATTCATTGATCTAAGGGTGGACAACTTTTATGAATATTTTTGGTCGCTATAGAGCAGTTGATTTTTCAGTGGTCAGTGAAGTCCGATTTGGGACCGCCCAGTGGGGATGGTTGAGAAATGAAATTCATATTTTATGTCCTTTTTCTGACTTGTCTCAAATAGATCTGAGGGTGTATTGCTCGAGGATGAGCAACATTTAAGCTTAGGGGAGTTTGATGCACTAAATATCATTTTCATAGGCTATTTGTTATTGATTTTTGGGCACTATTTGTTCATTTTCATATTAGTTTGTGCATGATTTACTATCATTAGCCTATGATACTTATTTGCATCAAATAAATTTAATTAATGTTTCCAAATGATTTAATATATGAAAAGAGCTTATGTTCAATTTTTGTGTATACAGGTAGTATCGACTTTGGAGTCGGTAGCACCGACACTTGCTTAGTTTGGAATAGAGGAAATTGAGAAGACTCAATAGTACCGATCCATAAGTCGATACTACCGACAACATCACAGCGTTGGATTCAAAATTAATCGAGGAAACTTGGTACTACCGACATCAACTCTATAGTACCGACAGTTGGCCAGGAAACCACACTTATCAAAAGCATCAGTAGCACCAACACCCTGTCGATAGTACTGACACATCGGGATCAAGAAGATTTTAAAATTAGAGTCTAATCTAACGGTTGTCAATTATTTATGCCCTAAGTCAGTTATATGACATAGAGGGATTTTGGCTAACCTTATCAATCTCATTTTGTTCTGTTGGGTGGCAGCTAAGAGCAAGGGGAGGAGAAAGCAGAGAAGAAGACAACATTCTGGATGATCTAAGCACTTCCAGTGGACAAATTTACAGCTGGAAGGTAGCAAATCAGCACGTGCTCGAGAGGGGATCATTTAGACCGTCTTCTTTAGGGGTTCTTTTAGTTTTATAAATGTTTCCCACGTTTTTCTTCTTCTCTCCCATGTTTTTGACAATGGAAACCATGTAGGGCTAAACCCCTTATTTCTTAGGACCCGAAAGTAGCCTGATTATGCATTGTAATTGACTTTTATGCATTAGTATATCAATTTCTCTTAATTTCTGAACTTATTTCTATGAGATTGTGAATGACTATCCATGCTTGATCACCATAGGTAGTTAATTAGACCTTTAATTACTTTGAAAAAGGAAATTAATGGTTGGAGAATTCATAGAAATATATGTTTTATATCGCTATTTGAGAAAGGTCGCTTGCGAACATGAAGAGATTATCCAAAGTTTTTGATAAAGCACCTAACTAATAACACAATCAATACAAGAGTGAGATTGGTATTATATTAGGTAGTGAATTACATTGTGAGAGAGGGTAATTCTTGCTACAAGCTCTTAGTCTAGGGTTAGGAGAGACATTTCTTAATGTCATATTGTTAATTGTAATTTTAACTGAGGTGAACCAATAACCCTAAGGAATTCAATCCAATTGAGATCAATACTAGTAGATTAGATTTATTTTCTGCTTTAGATTATTAAACCATTCAACCAAGTTTTCATTGATCTAGCTGATTGCATTGTAGTTAGTAATAATTCTAGATTTACGTTTCCCCATGTTCGATATTCGGGCTTCATTGGCCTATATTACTCTGATAGCGTGCACTTGCGTTTTAGGGCGTATAGAAAATCCCTATCACTGGGTCATATCCCCATCCTTCATTGAGAAAAATAGCCTTGCATGTCTAGTCTGTCCACACTTGAAGTAGGTCTTAACATGGCCTAGATGGCCCTGTCACCAAAACTAATGTTGTGCTATGAGCTCCTGCCGGTGGAAAAGTACGACCTCTGCACTAGCTCAGTAACCATTGAGACAATGCTACTGACCTATGTTGTGACTGAGGTGACTATAACCTTGACTTCTTGAAGCCTCCAGATGGCTGTACTTGAAACTAAGCCTACCTCTTCGTAGAGTTATGCTGATACTTCTCCACAGTTGATTTCTCTATCGGTACCACATACTCAATAAAGGTAGGAAACAACTCACGATTATCCAAAGAAGATACCATCATTAACTCCTTACTTAAGCCCTTCTCAAACTGTCAGATCCTCTCCTTATCTGTCATTGCATGTGCGGACAAAACCTCAACAACTCCATGAAATTCTCTTTATACTCATTGGTCGACATCAATCCCTACCAGATCTTCTCAAACTGTGATATCTTCTCATCAAGGTATGTTTTGAGGAAGCATCAGCTCACAAACTCCTACTGAAAGTCTTCCCAACTAATCACTACACATGGCCTCTTCTCCTCCTCAGTGGCCCACCAACAACCAACACTGCCCTTCAACATGTACACTATGCTTCAACTATCCTCTTTCGGGACATTGAGGATCTTAAAGGCCTTCTCCATCTCCATCAACCACATATTTGCATCTGTCGGGTCTGTGGTACCCACATAATCAAATTCTCCAATGCACCACAACCTCTCAAAATCCTTCCCAAAACCCTGATATTTTGTTTTGGGGGACAACTACCCCCTCTTGGGGTATGGGCACTCTATCTGCCAAATGCAAAATTGTGGCTATAAACTGTCCAAACATGGACTGAATAGAGGGAGTGGTCGTAGTTTCTGGGTGAACTGAGGCATTTCTGGCACTCCATCTACTCTTGCCTACCTCCTGGCACCATCTCCTGGTGCAACAACACTACTCTCAACATGATCTTTGTGTTATCCAGACATATCTTCTTTTTCTTATGCATAAGCAGAAGCCACAATCAAATATAATGGATAACACAAGAACATACATAAACCCTAGTCCTATGCCCCTGTAGACTCAGCAAACCTAGAGCTCTAATACCAACCCTGTGTGACACACTAATCACTCCAACCATGATAACTCAAAATTAAAGCACACGATTAACAACTAAACAAGCATGATACCACAAAATAGGGTAAACTAAAACCAAACTTATATAATCATTAATTGCAGAAACATATACATCAGAGTTCTCAACCTATCACCAAGTGTATCACATACCATGTCGTAAAGGTATAATACCATTGTACAAAGGCCATCTTGTCACAAACCTATTACAAAGGACACATGTTCACATATACAAGCCATACATGTACAAACCATGGCATACTGCCAAAACCTTGTATCGATGTACAACATATACAAAACACCCCATCCAAGACCTAAGAGTATAGGGACGACACATATGACTCTGCTACAAACACTAGAAGCATATCCAACCTTCTGAGTTCACTAATCTCTTTGATCCTCCCCTCGACAACAAGATCTCTACCACGCCACACACGATCACCTAAAAAAGATGTGGTGAACCACGGGGGTGAGACGCATGTCCCAGTAAGAAATATAACTCCGACCAACAAATATTGTAAACCTAGATTATTAATAAGCAGGAAGATAATATTATTAAAAGGAAGATCTAATTCAGCTACAAGAATAATTTAAAATAGGTTATGCAGGCTAAGTAGGTTACGTAGACACAACTGATAAGTAGAACAAGTAATGTATTTAGATGGAATATGAAAAACATGTATAACAATTGGTTTCTCTTACCGCATAATATACAACTGAGCAATACAAGAAACAAGGAAAGGACAACAACCAATGCGAGTCATGTTTAGCCCTAAGCAGTTGTACTACATGGTTGTATTACACCTTTTATTAAGCCCTAAAGATATGAGTCATACCACCAAAATCCAACTGACCACTGCTAAGTCGCAATTAGTGCCATACAAGATCTATGGAAGAGCCAGAATCCAAGATCTCACCTCCACCTCTCGGTGAATATGAGAGACACCACAGAGGCATAATAGTAAACTGCCACAATTGAGATATAGTCAAGTTGAAAACACCTAGCCCTTGGTACATGTCACATTGCTAGACACTAGGGTATAAGAGATAACCCTACCAATGGGATACAAATGTAGTTGTATTCAAAATTGTATTACATAATATAATCACCGAGACTTGACCGCAACTATTGTCAAAACACTTGGGATCTGGATGGCAAGGATATACTATCCAATCACCATGCATACTCAACAATATGCTCTCCAAGTTAGGAATACTCATTCCACCATCTAGCAAGTTCTGACACTGGAATGAATCTATGACATAGGGCAAATACATGATTAGGGTTTCACTTGATTAATTAAGAGAATTGGGTTTCTTTTACTACATCAATCAAGTTACAACGTACAAACCCTAAACAAATTCTACAAAGGTAAGGGTAGATTGCAACTTTAGAAGATATAAAATGTATGGAGCATAAGGTTGATCACATCACCACAAGATACTATTTCACTACCATACACAAGGCCATCACCATTGCCACATCAACATGGGATATCAATCCCTTATCACATCACATAGAAAATATCACCTCAATCAGGCTTTAAGCCTCTTCTAAGGTCATAATGTTATTCACTTGTAGTTTCCTACAAGAACATCATCATTTCACCATGCCTCATCAATGATCATAACCATTTCAGATGTATTACACAAGAGATACCACAACCAGCATTAGCTATGATGTTCATTTAACCTATCTTCTAACCACACAAGCAAGTAAGCATGAATCATCATGCACTAAAAATTAGGGTTTCAGTTACTCATAGCTAACCGATTAGGTTTTTCATAACAAAAACAAACAATCAACCCTAATGCATAAATGTTATCATAATAACCAGCAAATCATGAAATCAACAAAGTATAGCAACCATAAGCGGTGTCAACATATCTAGTGATCGCTAGGCATTAGTTACCCTAGTGACCACTAGGGTTAGGGTTAGCCATAGTAACCAGCATGGTCATGGAAACTGCAAACACCTGAACCATAGCGACCCCCACACATCACTAAACATAGAAATTGCAACAACATCTCCACCATAGCGACCAACACAAGGCATCAACATAGCAATAGCAACAACGTTGCAACGTAGCGACTAACACCCAACATTAGCATAACGACCACAACAAACTCAAGCATGATGACCACAAGAGAGAGAGATCCATGTAAAGAGGCCATGAGGAACCATCCCACTTTGTCCAACACATAATGGACATGAAAATATAGAAGCACCTCGACCATGCAAGGTCAAAGAAACACATAGTGACTGTTATAGCAACATGACGACCACATAAGTTAGGGTTAGGGTTATAATGACCAAACTAGAACCCCATACTCAACCACCATAATGGTCATAGTGACCACATGGGAAAAAAGAAACATGCAACCGAAATAGATGTCAAACATCAGGAATATGAAGATTCATTAAGGTGAAAACCTCATGAAGAAGATGAAAAAAAAACCCTAAAATGACCATCACAAGGTCAACACAAAGACCATGATAAGAGAGGAAAAACTAAACATTGAGCAAATGCATGCGAAGAATCAAAACCTCCATCGCCAAAGGGGAAACAAAACCATGATCATGAGGATAAAACCAATGTTCAAGATGTGCATGTAGAACCAACAACTCCACCATCCAATAAATCTTGGGTAAAAAAATTAGGGTTTGAGAAAAAGAGTTAATCTATACAAGATCACCATAGACCCTAAAATAAAACATCATCATTATGCAACCTAGAATCACATTTCAGAAGTAGACCATTAACATGCAAGATGAGTGTAACAATAGTAGAGGGGAAAGTTATATAACTCACCTGGATTAAGATGTAGAGATCCAAACAACAAGCAAGCTCCAAGGAAAGAAGGAAAACCAAAGCTTCTATCAACTGCTCAACCAAGAAAGATCACCTCAATAGAAGAAGAACAAATGTATGTCAATATAAATCCCAGAGAAAGAGAGCACCAAACCATGGGCCTAAAAAGAAGGGAAAAGAGGAGATCTTCATCTCATCTTAGGTACTACCATGGGAAAACCATGGATTTGACCATGCAGAGAGAAGTTCCTAAAGAGAACCACCATGGGGAACCATGGATTAGACAAGAGAAGAAAGAGAGGGGTAAGGTTTGCCAGAAAATGAAACCAAGAAGGATAGACCACTTACAAAGAATAAAATATCACCAAAGGATCACCAAAAGAGAGATGCTCCAACCCTAGATCACATATTCAAGGGTTAGAACTCCTTGCTCCAAGATTGAGCTCTTTTCCCCCACCAATATCATAAGGAAGAGATCCAAGTTTGAGGGAGAATAAGAGAGTGTAAAGAGATCACTTGCATGTTGAGAGAGAGGTATATATACCCAAGGGTAGGAGAATGTGAGGGAGGTTATGTGTCAAGACACTTGTGAAACCTATCCCTCCAAAACTCGTCCATGCAAGCACTAGAGACATGCATGCATCAAGGGTTGTTAAAACTAAGGTATGGTAGCAACCACTTCATTACACAAAACACTTCGGTCGAAGAAAACATGGTAACCAACATGGTAGTAACCGCTACACCATGTCAACCATCATGGTAGCGACCGCTACACCATGTCAACCAAAACCTAGTGACCATGGTCCTAGATCAAATGATTACTAAGAAATCAACACTAGACAAAACACCCTAGATTGCAACAAACAAGACCAAGGCAAAGAACATCAGTTTCTACAAACATAACTAAAAGATAACACATTGGTCGCAACACGCAAAGGAGCAACATCAACATCAACTCAAGCATCCATGCAAAACCCAAACATCAACACATGATGCCACCTCATCAACCAAGGTGAACCAAGGCACCAATTTGCATCTCTCTCTCTCTCTATCATGATACAAAAACATAGGAGGTACATCCAACATGTGACAAATTGCAATATTAACCCTCAACATAGGTAATTTGAAACTTGGTCCAAAACAAACACACATCTAACATAACAAGGTCAAACATCATCCAAACTAGACCAAACCAAAAACATAAGCATGTCCCATGTTACAAAAGCACATCAAGAGATTAGATTAAGGTTTCAATCATATCATTATGATAAGCAAGAAAGATCAAACAAAAGCTAAGTCAAGGGTCTTATAGTTATATGTCAAGAAAAAGGGAAACAACTACCCCTTCTAGAGTTGAATTCCTTCTTGGGACCAAAAGAGGCTTTGCATCCCAATTTTCCTAAAAATCCTATCAACTAAACCTTGCAAGCGAAGGGATCTTCCTAACTGATGTATAATTGGACCCACAAATGTGGATATGCCGTGCATGGTAGTAGGGATCAGTAGCCAAAAATGTCACCCACCTATCTTCTAACGGGGATGTTGCGTAAGAACATGAAATTACATAAGGAATAATGTTTGAGTAACACTATCATTACAACAGTAATCATGGTTGAGTAACCCCAAGAAAGATAGGATACATCACAGCCTGAACCCATCCCAACACAACTAGTTAGGACTCTGGAAAAAAAATTGGCTGTGAAAGATACCCCTAGAAAAAACCCTACATAAGTACAACTAGGAAACAAAGCTTGAGGTAAATTATGAAGGAGAAAACCATTCCTAAAAGAAGTTGTAGAAGATAAAATGATTCACACAACTCTTCTAGAATCAAGAGAATGAAACCATGGAATATAGTACGCAGACCAAGCAGTCACACAAATATCTTCACCTAAAGGTGGAGTAAGAACATGGTCAAACACTGTAAAATACTAAACAAATAAAGCTCTTAACATTCTCTTGGTGCATTGATTCTATTTATTAGCTTGAGGACAAGATAGATTCTATGTTTGGGGGTTTGATACCATCCAATTTTGCAGATGTTTTATGCCTCATTTTTGCCCTAAATGTTCTTCTCTAGTAGTACTTGTTTTAATTATTTCACAATTTTGTTACTATTCACCTTTTTTTATTTAGTTAGATAGGAATCATCAACTGATGGCCTTAACAAAATATATCTACTTAACACAGGCCCTCCATTAGTTTCCACAAACCGATGTCACTCTCAATCCCACTTTCAAGGAGGGTAGCTTCTCAATCGGTTTGGAGAACTGCCAACATGACCACCCATCAGTTTCCACAACCAAAGGTTAGATTCATGAGGCCTTTTGATGGTTTTACAACTCTATGACCCAAAGGTAGGTGGCATCTACATATTAATAGATCTACACAGCTCTCTCCTATGATGGTACACCTACTTGCCCCTACCGATAGAAAGGAGGCGCATGCCCATCAACCAAAGGCAAGCATAGCAACGAACTCTTGGTGGTTCGGTCAAAAATCATCAACCAATGATGCACCTGCTTGCCTTACCTTATGATGGTCCAAAAACACCCTTCAATCAAAGATTGCACACACATGATCATGTTGACCAATTGTTCACCAACACCATTTCCTCTACTGATGGAAACACTACACACATCAATCATGGGATTAGTTAGACATGTACCCGGAGGCATGTTTTGAGAAGAGATGGGGTGAAAGTGAAGCCCACCTAGGAGTGCCTTGATCCCCACACCAGACTCTATCTCCAAAGAGGGTTTCACCATCATGGGGTTGAAGATGAAGTGTTGCATCAACATCGACTCACCATCAACCTTCCCCACACCCATCACTTCACCACTTCCAAGGATGGGAGACCAAGATCTAGTGACACCACACCACCCTCGCTCAGGACCTGAAGCTTCCTTTTAAAGGAACAAGAAGCTGACTCCATTGTCCTCATGCCATTGCTAAAGTTGGAGAAGAAGAAGGTCTCCATCGACCTTGATTCAGATTGAGTGATCATTTGGTGTATCTCACTCCTTCTTTTCTGAACTGATTTCTTCCTTTGATCCATCTATCACCATGTATCTCCACATTTTTAAATTTGATATGTCACTCTTGACCATGAGTGGTTGATCCATTTTACTTGGGTTTGGTGTATCCACTAAGTGTGAGAACCCATTACTCTAAATGAGATTACTCAAAACATAAAACACAATCAATCACCAATTAACCACATACCCAAAAATATGTGTAAATTACAACCAATTTCAACGTCAGCACCTGGTCAGAAACATTTGCATAAGAGCCCAACATCTTTCTTTTATCCATACTTTGCCAAAAAATTGATACAAATTGTTCTATCACCTTAGCTACAACATATATACATAGGAGAACAATTATTGTATATGCCACACAAAAAACATTAACATGCTAAAGAAATTCTGATTTATTTGAAACACCATATACAAACTTTTCCTGCCCGGACCTGAGAGTACATGGACGACTCTAGGACACACTAGACATCTAATCAACTTTCTCACAGATTCATTACTATAGCTCCTCTTTCCTGCCACATGCTTGTTTTCATCACTTCCAATTACCAAAAGAGATGTGGTGAACCACAAGGGTGAGATCCATGTCCCAGTAAGAGATCTAACCTCCAACAACTCTTATTAATTGCAACACTTGAAATAGTAGATAACTAAGCAGTTGGAGTATTTAATAATCAATTGAACAGATTTGAACAGTTCAAGTATACTAAACAGATTACGAAAATCATCTTAGTAACAAGTATGATCATCAATGCATATATAGATAACAAATAAATCCATTTCTCTAGATAGAAACCTACTCAAATATCATCAAATTGCATCTAATAACAACCATTATCACTAATCTAACTATCATCATATTCCTTTCTAACAGTACAAGTAATCTAGTAGCATAAGGATCCCTGATATCATGAATATGTCTGGTAACATAACATGGCTATCAATATTGGCATCTCAAATAAAGTGAAAAGATCTATATCATAAGTAGAACTAACATCATAGCACAATTACTGCATCAACATGATTAGCAGTTTAAGCATTTATAATTACATAGGCATGGCTGGAAATACTAAACATAGCTAGCAGAATCATCTTAGCCATCAATGTCAGTATATTTGACAACATAAGAAAGTTTACAACATGAGCATAACTACAACATAAGCATATCTATTATCTCTTATTGTACTAAACATGATCTCAATGAAAAGAAAGCAAACAAGGGTTATCATCCAATATGAAGCATTGTGTATAACCCTAAACAAATATGCTACACGACTATCTTACATCTTTCATTATGCCCTGGGGAATTTGAATCATACCATCCAAAGTCCAACCGACCCCTGCGAAGGGCTATTTGGTTCTGTACAAGATCTAGGAGTTCAGGTATCCTAAGATCTCTTCCCCTCGATCATTACAAGTAAAAAGGCAGTGACATATCAGTCAAAGATGCCACCACAGTGACATATAGTCAAGCTTCTAACCACTAGTCCACCCTTGGTACAGGTCACGACACTAGAAACTAGGGTATACAAAACCCTCTAATATGAGGTACAACTACATTTGTCCTCAATCACATCATATGTATGAGGCATGACCATAGCCAACCTTCACAACCTGCATGGTGGATGACAAGGATATATCCTCAACTTTCCACCTCCACGTACTCAATAGTATGCACTCCGAATTTCCCTTAGGAATACTCGTTTCACCATCCAGCAAGTTCTGACACTGAAGATGGATCTACGACACATGGCACTACATAATTAGAGTTGCACTTGATTAGTTATGCCAATTGGGTGAATTAAGGTTGCATCTAACAAGTGGACATACAAACCCTAATTCACTTCTAGCAAGCGTATAAATATCACAAATTTTAAAAGATAGAAAATGTGTGGAACATAATTTCTCATCTCATCATCACATGGTACTATTCACTTGCCATTCATGAGACCACACTAGTCATCATACTATCACAAGATATAAATCCTTTTCATAATATCACAGGGTATCAACCCTCATCAACACAAGAGGATTACACCTCATTCAGGGCTCAACCATGCCCAAAGGTCATTAAGACCATCATACTATCACATGATATAAATCCTTTTCACAATATCACATGGTATCAACCCTTAACAACACAAGAGGATTACACCTCATTCAGGGCTCAACCATGCCCAAAGGTCATTAAGACCATCATACTATTCCTTGCAAGATCATCATTGTATTTCCATGCCTTATAACAAGGCTCAACAACATCACTTACATATAATACACCAGATAAACACAATATTGCATTAATGGGCTAGGAGATATTCATAAACAATCATATCAGGGTTATAATAACATTAAGAACATTCCTTTATTACATCAACATGCAAGGAATCTAGATATAATTAACCCTCATCATATTCATAATGCACATGTTTAGTATAAGAAAGTATCAACCATGTGGCTATGTTAACCACCAATTAACACATTAAGGTTATGATCATATTAAGGAGGTTATTTCACCATCATGCCATCATATAATAAGGTTAAACATGAATACTCATCTTTATCTATTTGCATTAAAGTTAGGTTCAACAAGATAAATTATATTAATGTTACTAATCAACACTCATACCCAAACCCTAACTCACAACATCCGCATTAGATCATGGATGCATAAGGTGAAGCATCACTGTCACATTCCATACTATTCTCAAATATGAACCCACACATAAATAAAGGTGTGACCATCAAGTTATAGAATACTAGGGTTTCAACAACAATAAGAGAGTACTCCATGATTGTATTAATCATTCAAGGACTATTCATATATCCAATTACCATCATTTAGTTATATTAAATCTAGGTATAACAAGCTATACCTCATTAGGGTTACATATCAACACAATATGTTTATCATCCCTTCTATTCATATGAGTGAATAGGTAAGACTACCTTATTAAGGGTGACCCTCCATTTGTTCCATCATCATTCAACCCATATCACTATACCACAATGTTACCCAGAACCATTGGATGTTTAAAAGGTAAGAGCATTGGTTGTTTACATAAGTAAACACCTTGGATAAAACACCTATGAAGTCCTTGATTTATGCTATATAAAGAGTCACCATCTAACCCTTGACATCCTTGATTAACAAAACAAAAAGTTCCATTGAGAGTAGGATAAAACCCACAATCGACTGTTCATTTAAAACAAGCCATCCATTGTCAACAAGTAAGCTCCTTAAGTTGATCATATAAAGGAAACCATCTAAATCACATTATTAGGACAAAAATATTACATTAGCCATCATTCCACTTTATTATAGGAATAAACATTAGATCTTGACCATTGGGTCAAGTTCATATGTTAAAACCGTCAATTACAGCATAGGTCCGACCATTGCATCCAATGACCAAAGAAACCATTGGTCTAAGGCTTAATTGATGCTACAACTATATGATTAACTCACCATAGGTTTTTTAGACCTGATCCACCATCATTAGTGACCATTAAGTCACCATAGGTTGTTAGATCAACACTATATTCATTAATCAACATCAAATATCAAAGTAATATCACCATTGATTGATAGCATCATTAGGGTACTTAGTTGTTAATCACTAGGATTCTAATTTGGATAACACCTGACCTTAGGGGTGAACGTCATTTGACACCCTTGGTCGCCATCATCATTTGCCATGAAGGCAACACCATCAATTGTTGCAATGGTACCATCATTGGGTCATGTGTTTATAGAAGAAATCAGCTTTAAACCCTATAATTGATGACCATTGTTGATGGGTGCTTAGCACCATAGATTGTCAAACCAACTTAAAACAAGTCATATTATAACTTAGAAATAACGTACATATGATAAAAGGTTCATCTAGAACTGAAATCAAAATAGGGAACTTTATAAAAATCGAAATCCAAGTCAAGCATATCTTTTTAGTGTGTGAATCATCATTTAAAAGCAAGAACATGAGCTAGAAAGCTTATGGTAAGAAATAAATGTGGAGAAAGTTATAAAACTTGCCACTAATTAGAAGATAAACTCCCAAACAGAATAAAACATGAGTAAGTAGGGTAGGAAATCCAAGCATAAGCTGTGAACTCATCCATCTAGCACCTTTCTTCATCAAACGAGCAAACCCTAAGCATAAGGAGCAAGAAAGGTAGGGTTTTAGAGCTTTAGAGCAATTTACACCATGGAACAAAAAGGTTTAGACTTGGAGAAAGGTATGAGGAAGGATAAAAAATAAATAAATGGAGGAAAGAATCAGATTCTTACTCTTTTAGGTCATGATCACTAGAAGGAAGCTTTTCAAACCCTAAAAGTAAGTCAATTGCAACCCTAGGTTCTTTTTCCAAGAAGATCCCCTCTTTCTTCTTCCTTGGATAGGAAATTTGCAGAAGAATAGAAGGAGAACGAGGTTTGTAGAAGGAGGGAAGTGGTGGAGAGAAAATGGATCATTTGGGTGCGTAGGGATAAGTATATGAAACTTTAAGATAAAGAAAAAGAAAAAGTTGGAGTTCTAGTATCTTTCCAAGTGTCCATGGCCTTAAAATATTAAGAATATACAAGAACACACACAAGAAGCTCCCCAACCATACATATAGACCTGATTAGATTTCCTTTGTCGAATTTACAAGCCAATCAAATAATTCATTAGTTGATAACTACTAAAGGTAGCTCATCCATGAAGGGGTAAACCCTAAAATACCCTTGAGGAAAACACCTTCAAACCAAGGTTTAAATAGGTTCCCCATGGATCAAAAAGCCCACGAATGATGATAGAGTATCAAGGGAACATAATACAAGTGATAAATTGCAAAGAAAACCTCTCAATTGGGTAAATTGTAGAAAAGTCCAAAATGTGCATAAAATTGCATAACTTGCTCAAACAGTGTCTAAATTGGACCAAATTTGAAACTTAATATTATATTATGATTTCAAAGCATATAAAAAGGTTATATTAGGGTTATAAGAATTAAATTATGATAACTAAGCTTATTCAACTCATTAAGCAAGTTTAGGGGCCTTACACTAAGGCCCTTCCAACATGTAAATGCTTATATCCATTGAATGTATATACTCTTAGAAAATATTATCTCGATAATCTTGTTCTTAATGATTGAATTCCATGAATAGATACCATATTGTTTTTTTTTATTGTTAATACCTAGAGGAAGTAGTATTAACTCATATATGAAAGTTATGGAGTTACATGTCTACATGATAATATTGGAATTCTTAAGCTATTGATCATATGGTTTTATGTTTATTGTTTGTTTGACATCTTGAGAGAGACAACCTTATAATATAGATCTATCCTAAGATAGAATAAGGAGGGAATATACATGTATGCTCATTTCTTGTAATCTTACTAAGGGTATAAGATTGGTACATGTTTTGCATGTTGGTGAGAGATCTTATATGGTGAAACTCAATCCAAGTTTCCCATCCATATTATATTATCTTGTTTTAAACATACTTTTTTTAAGCTTAGTCTCTTATTTTTCTATACTTATTTGTTAACTTTACTGTTGAAACTCCCCCATTATGTAGGGAATACTTACTGACCTTTCGGTTGGTGTAAGTAAGCCAAAACTCTCGATTCTTAACACATACCACCCTTATCTCTGTGTTTGAACACTATTTACTACATCAAACTCCATTATTATTATTATTGGAGGGGGCCTAAGTATCGGGTATAAATTCAAAGTTCAATCCTTATGATTTGCCTTCATTTAGGGTGAATGATTTGGGTAGATCACTAACACATATCAGAAAGTCAATATGCATAAATAAAGGCATCACTACAAAGCAAAATGTGCAATATTCACTACATTAAGCTAAAAATGCTAGTCTAGAAACCCACTCTAATATCCAAGAATATGCTTAGATGATAAAAGACAAAAAATTGCATGGAAAAATATGAAAATCTTCCTCTCTTTCTATTGTCCATCTGTTCTCTCTCCTCACTTCAACTACTATTATCTTCTCTATTTCTTCTTTATATCTCCCCCTCACACCAACCACAAAGAACAATGTAGTGGGTGGGTTGGATAATGATAAATAAGAGACTACACAACAATATAACTTGCAATAAAGAAACACAATACCACCATTCCATAGATGACTGATCACCAATGATAGTAGGTATGGGAGAAGCCTATAGGATGGGAAATCTAGGGGAATGGAACAACAGGCAGAGAAGGCGTCTTGTCAATTGTGTCAGGTGACTAAAGTCCATTTAGTTGGCACCAAAGCGACATGGATAGAAGATAGCAATTGTAGATGGTAGGTAGGCAATGATTTGCAGCAAGGACGAAACAATAGAAGTTAATCATGATCAAAGAAGGAAACATGTAGTAGAAGAGATTGACCTAGGAGCAATCCAAATTTTCTAGAGCATAGTGATATCTATGAGGCAAAGAGGTCAAGAAAGTAGGGGCATATGTTGGTAGTAAAGGGAGTTGTGGGTGTGGAGATGACAACAACACATAGGGGGGGAGTTGGGCAAGACCAAAGGAAAGAAAAGGTAAATAAGTTAATAAAAATGATAGAGAAACTAGAAACCAAAATATTAGGGAAGGGGTGTTGATGGATAGGAAAAATGGAAGGAAATGGGCACATTAAAGTATGAGAAGAGGAAAGATTTGAAATGGAGGAGTAAAATATAGGGATGGGGTTTTGACTGAGAAGTGGTTTGATGAGGAAATTAAAAAAAAAATAGAAACATCTAAGACATAACAAACAAAAAGGAAAGCAAGTAAGAAAACATATGAAAACGATTAGGAAAAGAAGTTGTGAGATCATGGAAAATAGAAAACAAGAAAATAGAAAGGTGATAGAGGAAAAAGTAGAAAGAAATTGTAATTGAAAAAAAGGGAAAGGGAGAAGAAAAATGTTATATTCTTGAAAGGAAAAAGACAAAAATAAGAAAGAAAGAGGGGTAACTAAATATTTTCTTCCAAAAGGCCATGGAGGATATAAATATGCCTTGTGGGGGTGGTGAAGACAAGAAGTGACCGTAGATTGTAGGGGGAAGAAAGGTTTTTTTTATCTCTTTGAAATATGGGGGTTGGATCACTGCTCCGATACCATACAAAATGAGAAGTAGAATTAGATTGAGACCACTAAGAAGTTCTTACAAATATTCTGTAAATAGGAGTTAGGATAAGTTAGCACTCTGATACTCCCTAATATGGGACTAGCAAATTACCAATACATACAAATTCTATTAACAATGACATTAGATCTTTGAATAGTTACTTCTATCCTTTTATTCATGGACTTGGTTTTTGTTATAGAGAAGTTGACTAATGAGAAGGAACATATGAAATTATTTCACTAGAGTGTAGGCCTATATTTGGCATCCTCTATCTTGACCATGCAACTTATTTACAATTCTTGGAGACAGCTCCTTGGTAATTTTGACAACTTATCTACACTAAAGATTCAACAAACTTGTTGTCTTTGTACTATTAATAGATATTCTAATATGTTAATTTATTTATGATGGGGGTCGTATTAATGGATACCTACTGACACACAAACTACCATTTGACATGTCTTTAGGTTGCTTATTGTGTTGGCTTCCTTGTCTAGTACATATTAGTCTATTTCTCATAGAGTTGTCATCCCTGAGAGAACCTTGCTTTTGGACTTTGGTCGTGTTGGCAATGTAGGATAAGGCCACATGATTAGATTTCATTTGTGTTATCATATATGTAGGGACCTAAGTGTAATCTATTTATTTAGTTGTAATTCTTTTACTTTAATTTATTTCAAAATTTTATTTTAGGACTTTAATTTGCAATATTATTGGTTAAATTACGATTAGGGTTTCAAGTATTCTGTTATATATCAGCCATGGTGTCTTGTCCTAGATAATGGGATATGAATATATAAAATTTATATTGTGTTCTCTTCATTATCTATTTTCCTCATGATTCATTCCACATCAAGTGGTATTAGAGCCAAAACCCTGCTCCATAAGGATACAATCTCTACACCTTCTCCCCCTCCATCCATCTTCATACTATTCCTTTTGTGATCTTCTTCCTTATGTCACCCTCTACCCACAAACTCCTTGATGCCCACACAATCCTTGCAAGACTCTGTTCACCATACCAACTCTAGATTTCTCCCTCTTTTCTCCCACTCCTGTTCACCAGCACATGAGGCAGATCCTAGCATAACACTGACTCAACCACCCTCTCCTCCTATCATAGATTATCTGCAACATTGAATTCCTCCCCTCTGTACCTACTGACTCGGATCTCCTCGGCACCCAAAAGTACCACTGACCCCTATCTACTGCTCCCTCTCCATTGCTCTGCTAACCCACCACCCAACCCCTACGGTTACCAAAACCCATCCACTGTGGTTACTCATCATTCATAATAGCCACTGGATGAATCCAGTCCATCTCCTGACTCCTAGTGCAACTTCCATCCCCAACTCCCATCACCCATGCAGACTTGCTTTCCCTAGCACTACTTCAATTCCCATCAATCTCCCTTTTCGTTCTCCCTATTTTCCACAACCACCATTAGTTTGACCAATGCATGTCCCCTTTTCCTATGATTCCTGACCATTCATCAAATAGTCATAGCAGTGCACGTCCCATGTTCAACGTGTATAATCAAATCAAATATGGTTAACAAATAGGAGTTTAATCAATTCAAGACCACATGAAGCACGATTTACAACATAACTCTAAATACTTGACATGGTTTTGCAAAATTAGAAGCCTTCTACACACCCTTAGAGAAGGTTGGACAATTGCAAGATTAGTTTATTCACAAATAAAATACTATTTCCACAACAACATCTTGCCAACCTCAACCCCAGGGGTACAATATAGAGTGTTCCATCAAGCTGAGCATCCTTGATTACTTTAGAGACTATCACCCTAGAATTCTTCTAGATTGGTTTCATACATCAAGAAATACTTCTAGCAACATGACTAACAAATGCACAAAAACTACTTTTCTCAATGGAAAAGTTAAAAGTTGGCAACCTTACGTGGTTGAAATATCTTCTGCACCCACCTTAGACTTGGGTAACCTTGTAATATGCTATTGGAGAGCATTTCCTATCGTATGACTACCTCATGAGCTTCTGTGTCTGTTTCACAAAGTTAAAGCAAGGTACATAATCAATATTCAAGTACATCCAGTAGTTTTACGAGTTATTTCATCATTTTGGCACCTAAGGTGATGAAGAATTCATGATCACCAATTTCCACTAGGGACTCAATGAAATAATTTCAAAGAGGTTGGTGACGTCCATCTTCAGGGCTTTAGAATGTAGTACAAGTTGCAATGCAGATCGGGGATGAGCTTTGACGATAACCTTCATTGACGACTACACCGTCTTAGTATGCTCTATTACCACCACCATAGTCGAGTTCCATGATATCCACCATGACACCATCATCACCATTTAAGCAACCAATAGTATAGAAAACACTCTGAATGCTTTACATGCCAAGGTTATCGGCGTCACTTCTCACAATGTCTCAATAGCGTCATGATGACTATTACATGGACTAAGGAGGATGGCATCAAGTAAGAGGATGTTCTTCCAGCTAGTGACCCTAGCGATGTTGAAGAGGAGCCTAAGCAAACCTCCCTACTTCTCCTTGCCAATAGAGGTTTAGTCTGACCCGTGTCACTCGTCATTGTTCTACTCTTAGGTCGAGTTATCAGGGATGTGTTTACGCTCTCATTGTTGATGGCAATTGCACCACCAATCCAGTCTCAAAGAACATGGTGGACGCACTCAACCTTCAGACAGAGACACTTCCTCGACCCTATTTCCTACGCTGATTTGATAGTACCATCCGTTATATCACACATAGTTGCTTGGTTCACTTTACGTGTTATGGAGTCTGTAAGGATGCAGTATTCTGCAACGTCGCCCCCTACGAGTGGCCCATATTGTACTTAAACGTCCTTAGCAGTATGATAGACACGTTACTCATGATAGATTCCACAATATCTACTCATTATGCGTTCTACGTTTATAGGAATTCCTTCAGGTGGTACCACCTTGCGCTGTTCCCAACTTGAGTAGGTATTCAAGGAAATCCATCCAACAACCACATAACGAGGCCTTTTGGGGCCCGTACCTGATTCACTAGGAGCTCATTTTCGAACCCCGGTGGAGTTGATATAGAATGAATGCCACTTTATTAAATTTAATTTGTGTTATTTTATATGTCGGGACCTATACCTTGTCTTTGTGCATAGTTGCAGTTCTTTTACTTTTTATATTAAAGTTTAGGTTTTGATTGACAATATTATTAAATTGTCTTAAGATTTAGATTTCAAGTCTTTTTCTTTTATAAATAGCAACCATGAGGCCCAATCAGTGGAATTCGAATTAAAGACTTTGATGCATTATATCATCTCCATACGTTCAAGATCAGTTGGGTCAGTTGGGATCCTTTTGCTTGTTGGTTGCTTTCGCATCTTAGTGATTGATTCACCTTTTCTTTAATTTGGAATGAAATATAACTTGTTTATAAGAATATTGGGTTCCTTTATGCGGCCAAATAAAGCTTTGAATTTTTTATAAGGTTAAAAGTTTTGAAGCATACCTTTTGTTGTAGGTTAATATGCAATATACTAATATGTTCGTTAATTCTTTTCCAATTTCTGTTCCATATAAATGGGTAGAGAAAAAACGCAAGAAACAACCGTTGTTAATCTCCTTAGTATCTTAGTTGGACTTTTACCAAGATTATATAATCGAGTCCCTGTTTGGTTGAAGATAAACTATGTTTTGTGTTCTATTTAGAAAAGCAAATCAATTATCAACTAAGAAATTGAGTTGTGAATTTGGAAGCATATGGTTTTATATTTGTTTTCTTATCAACATAAGTTCAATTCTACCTTACAAGTCCTAACACTTAATATCCCCGTCTTCCATCTAACTCATTGCAATCTACCCTTTGAATTAGAAAAGTTACGAAGCATAAAATTTGTTAGATTGAACTTACACCAATCTTCCTGAGAATGCACACAACTCTTCTTCCACCTTATTCAGCCACCAATCGCGACCCTAGGCATGCAAACTAGAACTTGGTCAGTCATGCATGACCAAGCGCCTAAATCAAGCAGACGACAAATGGCCAGGTTCAAACACAAAGTCCATCGGCACGAGCCCACTTGACCTCAGCCTAGCGCCACCTGTCAAAGCATGAAGCCATTGATGCACCTGCCGAAGTCAGAACTCAAACCACGCATCAGCAGATTGCTCAACGGCCACCACTTGACTGAGCTTTTCTCACGCATCGGTGGATTGCTCAATGGCCGCCTGACCAAGCTTCTCTCACATGTGCTGCAAACTCAGATCAAGGCGTATAGTAGGCGGTGATTCAGTTGCATGTTTCCTGTGTCCCGGTGTTGTGGATCTGGTCCACGACTGTAATCTGCATATAAATCTCTGTACCTTCCACTGTATTGCAATGTGCTGAAATACAATCGAGTTACTTTCTTTACACCACCAACTGCGGTGAATGTTATGGTGACGACCAGTGACCTGCTGCAGATCGTGGAGGTCTAGGCAGCACCTCCTCTGGTTAAGGCAAGAGCGATGGTGATATCGATCGACCGGGCCTACAACGCCCAAGCTGACGAGCGCTGGGCTGGGGTCGCCGGAACAAATTAAAGGATCACAACGCCATTCCACACGGATAGAGGAGACCAGGCCACCACCCTAGAGCTGGGAGCACGGCAAGTCGACGGTGATGACGTCTGCAACGGCCTGGCTGATTGTATCGACGCTAGCTCGAAGCCCAAGTCCCGTAGTGCCGGTAGGCTGCAACCACGATCAGTGGCGGAGCCGAAAAAAAAATCAAAATGGTACACTTTGATAAAAACAATTCCAGTTATAGAACCGTGAAAGTAACTCCACTTTCTAGAGAAAACGCTACCTAAATTGACGGCTTTTTTTTTATCAAAGTTGTTAAAATGCCATTGCATCTGGAGCTTTTAATAAAAAATAAAAAATAAATATAAACAGAGAAAAAATGTCAAATAAGTTGGCGTTTTCACCCAGATGTGTTGGTGAAAGCGCCAACATATTTGACGTTTTCTCTTTATTTTTATTTTTCTATTTTTTTATTTTTGACTGAAAGTTCCAAAGACAATGATGCTTTCACATGTTTAATCAGAGAAACGTCAATTCAAGTGACACATTTTTTTTTGAAAAGTGAGCTATTTTAAGAATCATTTTCACATAGCGGTTATCTAGGAATTTTTTTTGTTAAAATGTATCATTTTGATTTTTTCCCTTGAAAATAAACCCCTATAATATATATAATATATAGTATCGGTTGAGATGTCGTGCAATGCTGTGTTCGTCAAAGCATTGGCTTCTGAAGCTGGCAATCCATGTTGTGTTATTTACGGTTTGCGATTGTTTATCGCGATCGGTGTGGGGGCATCCATTTGCTTTGTTTGCGTGATAGTAACTGAAAATAAACACCAAACCCAAGAATTCTTGATTTACAACAGATTACATAAATATTCTCAGAGAAGCGCAAACAACAAATTAGAGTGTCAATCTTTTTTGGATGGCAAAACCCAATGACCTAAAAATAAAATAATTACATGTAGACAAAGGCATCATAAGATTCCTATTTATTATATGTTGAAGGCGTCGAAGAAGAACAACTGTATCGTCGGCAAGCACCCCAAAGATGTCAAAGACGAAAAGTAGAAAATGATGTTGATTGACCTCATAAGCTGCTCCATGTTTATGAACTTTTTGTATCGCCGTCTCGGACGCAGTCAAAACTCAGACGTTATGTTATTTCCACGATTTATGTTGCCAGTAATCAGGGGCCACTACGCAACCACAGAGAATCACTTGCAAATGTTCGCTGAATCAGACTGAAGAAACTAGGATCGTAATGCAAATGTTCGCTGAATCAGACTGAAGAAACTAGGATCGTAATCAAAATATATCTGAGGCTGAGCGTTGATCATATAAAAAGATACTCCTTGTTTGTTCCTCAGGCTTCTCTCAACATGCTTGTGGCTGCCAGTGAAGATCTCAATTGAGGCATTTGGTGATCCTTTGTTAGAGTTAAATGATGCGTTGTCTCATGACAAATCAGTGTCATTTTAGGTTTTTAATGACACACTGAATTGCTATTTTGAAGATATATTCTTTTAGTATACAGTTTCTTCTATCCATATATATTAACGAAGAGGTTCATCTATTAGAACTAGTGTCAGGGTCACATAGAGGGAATTTTTTCGTATCTCTTCCATCCATGTTCTTTGGTGTTGGATAGAACCACTCTCCATATGACTATATATAGCCGGAAGGCATTTATAATTTTCATCCAAGTTTAAAATATTTAAATTTACTAGTATCGTCTACTCATCCTTTGTCTTTTGTGCCTTATAATGCTCGACTGATTTTAACTTTCTGCATTTGAAATACTTGAATTTTCTTTTTATGTATTGAAGAACATTGTAGTCATATTGCAATCTCTTTAATTGTTCTTCACTCACTTCGGGATTCTGGCTCCACCAACGACCATGATGGACGTTGCATTAGAGTTTGTCATCCAGAGGGGCAGCTGCGTGGGGGTGGTGTCGTTGGACCATGAAGCGGCTTGATGCACCTCGACGAGCTTAGCACTGGAGAAGAAGGCACCGGTAGATATATATGCGTGGGGGTGGTGTCGTTGTTCCTTCTTTTCTCGCACGAAATCAGACGTCATCTGGGGTTTTATTAGTGAGCTGATGATGGAGTTACTTTCACAGACGTCATCTTCTTTCTGGCATGAGTGGACTTTACCACCCAAATCCTCCAACAAAATATTTGATTTTTCTTCTTCGAAATAGTTTGATATACAAATAAATGTTCGTTCTTAGATTGCCAGTTAAATGTACATAGATATCGTGTTTTATTAGTTTTTCACTTCTGGAAAATTGCACCGAAATTATAGACAATTTTCTATCTTACGTTTGGCTCATTTAACATTAACAAGTTAGGATAATTCTTTCACGACCTGTTTGATAGGGTGTGGCCGAATTTATTTTCTCATTGAAAACTTACACAACTATATCAAACTGCACCAAACCAAACTAACCTAATGTATACAATATATTAATGGAGAAGCACATCTTCTCACAGCTCGAGTTGTTCTGGCAATGGGAAGGCTTTTCAGCAACTGCTAGTATGTAGCCATGTAGGCAACGACCACTGACATTTCTCCTAATACTATTAAACAAACACGTGACCATGCACGTCAAATCTCATATATACTGAGTTATGTTCAGTTCATTAATTTTAAGAATAGAATTATGTGTAATAATATACTATATAGCAATAATGTATATCCCTAAATATGAGAATGGCGAAAGTCATTTCTTGTTATTTGGTATAATCATATTATCTCAAAATGTAATAATATTTTTCATGAACATGGATACACTTGTGGTAAAAGTTGGCACATGGATATTGTCATATGAAATTATATATAATAAAAGATATAAGATTGTACAACAATATTATAGTTAATAAAATCGTCCAATTTTAAGTTAGAAGATTTTGTCAACATGTGTAATGTGATTACTTGTTCTTGCATCACAAAATCATTTTCCTACCGTTTTCACTTACATTAAGTAGTCTTCATTAGAGTGTTATCTATCATGACATAACATTCAAATGGTATAAATTAATGTCTTTGCTATCTTAATGTTGCTTCTTTGATCTTATTTTGGTGGTACACCTACCCTTCCTACACCGTTGTATTTACCTTTGAACTTAGTACTTTGTCATACATACTAATGTGTTAAGACATAACTAATATGCACTAATGTAGTAGTAACCACTACTACAGAAACGGCCTTTGGCGTCGGTCGTTTAACCCCATTTGGCGTCGGTTTCCGACCGACGCCTATGTGGGCGCCGCTAAAGGTCGAACACTTCGGCGTCGGTTTTTTAACCGACGCCTATTTAATCTATAGACGTCGGTCGTTTAGTATATAACCGACGCCAAAAGTATTCGCGCCACAGAAAATGGCGTCATCTAGGACACTTTCTGCGTCGGTTATTTACTAAACAACCGACGCCTATATTGCATATAGCGTCGGTCTTTTACTAGATAACCGACACATAAAGTGCCCTAGATGACGCCATTTTCTGTGGCGCGAACACTTTTGGCGTCGGTTATATACCAAAAGACCGACGCCTATAGATTAAATAGGCGTCGGTTTGATACGAATATCCGACGCCATTTCTAGGACTGCTTTGGCCACATCAGGCGTCGGTTTATTGAAAAAAACCAACGCTGTAGGTCTTTGCTGACGGTTTTCTATAAATAACCGACGCCTATTTATATATTTTTTTTCATATCAGTTTGCAGGTCTGCTGTGGCTAGTCAGCAGGATGAGAACCTGCAGTTCAGTTTTCTGAACTGCAGGTTTACGACATCCATTGATATCAGCCTACAAACAGGCCGCAAACCTGCAAAAGTCACAAGGAAAATTCTACACAAGTACATACATTCAGACATCAATTCAATTCTCACATTCACACATATAGAAACATTCAAATACATGTATTAACATTCAGAAATATTCATTTACAAAGTATCATTCATTATCGCTATCAACATCCCAATTATATCTTACAATTGCCACTGCTTGTATGGCTTTTGCCCATTCTTCTCTTACTTCATTTAATGCTTCCATCGTATATGGAGCATGTATATTATTTAAGCGTTTACCTATAGTGTGGTCAGTTTTAAACACCTGCAAAGAGAATGATGTATATATATAAGTAATAATATAAAAATAAGATAAGATTGATATATTTCATACTAACTAATGAGACTATATATAATACCTCATGTATGGTATCGATGTCCAATGCGGCATATTTGATAATCATCTGCATAAATCGCATCACATAGTATGCACATGCCCAGCCATTGTCTTGTGTAGCACACTATAAATTAAAACATACAAAATAATACAACTAAGCACAATTCACATCAATAATATATATATTCGATTCGGAAACTTACTTGTACGTTCTGCCAATTTATTGGCTGGTTCTTTTTCCTTGGGACCGTTCCTCCAGCCTTTTTGAATGCATCTAAACCCCTACATGTTAATATAACACAATAAATTGCATAAGTAAATAGTAATGTAATAAAAGATGTTAACGGATATAAAAATGAAATATTTCTCACCAGAATAATGGCATTCTCATTACGTGTCCAATTTTAGTGTTCAATGTACTCCCCGCAGGATCTAGATAATAAACAGTGAATGTCCTGGGGACAATAACTAGTAACTCCCAATGTCTACCGCTAGAAGTAAGAAGTTAACAATTAATAACTCAAAATGCAAAATAAAAATGGAATTTTCTTAAGTCCAAATTATAAATAAAGTAAACTTACTTGACATTGAATGGAGCTATTATTATCGTCTTCTTTTGCTGACCAAAAATTGTAAAAGCATCTATACAGTATTGTTGAACATTATCAGGGTCTTTAGCTACCAAACTAATCAATGATGGAATCAAAAATCCCACATGATCAAATGCAAATTGTTTGCAATGATCTTCGACTAAGTAGCTGCAAAACATATAGGCGTATGCATTAATATATAAGAAACCAGATCACCGGATCTTACACAAGGTATATGGATGTATAAACAAGATCTCACCTTATCCATGTCTCTATCATTGATGTATTCAGCCAATCATACATAAACAGCTCCATAATATCTTGTATAAATAAAGAGCTATCGTATGATCGACCTGCATAATCTGCATCTAAAGAAACTATTATAGGGCAATGTATATTATGTGCCCGTAGCCAACATGCCATTCCCCTACAAGCAGGACCTAACGGGTATGTTAGGTCAGTTGGAACCCAAGTTGGTAATGCGGGAAGTGGAGGTGGAGGCCTAGGTGCTCCTGGTGTCTTCTTTTTAACCTGTATATATAATTTCAGATCAGTTGACATCATATATACACATTAACAGTCTAAATCAATGTAAATTTATCTTACAATTTCAGTCGTGTAGACGACATCTTCTTTGGGCCACAATATGACCCCGCCTTCTGCCTCACCAAGTGTATCAATATCTGGGTGGGCATATGGCAACACAACTTCCCTCCAATCGGGTAATACATGTAGCGGGCTCACACGAATGTAGCCCTGCGACATTGGAGTCCCATGAAACGTTGCCCCAGGAAGGGACTGGTAAGCCTGCACCTCTGCAACAACATAGTCTTGCATTCTTAAGCGGCATGGCTTCAATGCCTACAAATTTACGTAAAGAATGTTATACATATATACATATAATCTTGAAAACATATCATCTTGAAAAGACTAGCTACAATGTCATAAACAATACTTACAGCAGACGTGCTAGACGATGGGTCTCCAGGATTACTCGCAGTCTGTGCATCAGGAGAAGAGCGGGTCGCCATAGGCTGATTGGAAGCCTGAGATGCCTGCCACCGCAGCAATTCTTCCTTGACCTTCTCAGCAACTACATCGTTGACCTTCTTAGCAACTAAATCCTCAACTCTCTTATTCTCCTATACATGGATAAAAGAAACATTAGCTTCTTATTAATGAATTTCCTTTTGCAGTAACATTCTAAAAAAAGAATAGGTTACCTCTTCTTGAGAAAGTCCCGCTCTGGGTTTGCGCTGAGATGGCCCAAAGAATGCTTTGATGCCAACACCAGCGCCGGCACCTCTAACATGTCCAGGATGCTCTGGGTTACCCAGAGCAACTGTCAATTCATCCCTTGTGCCCTGAGGGATGAACGTGCCTTGTTTCCTCTGCTCGTGCAGCTCCCACTAATCAGCATAAATAGAAATTGGTAAGTTAACACCACAAATAATCAATATTCAAACAATTTCTCTAAGAGTTGTATTTTACCATTTTTGCAGCCGCCTCAGCAGTTACAGGCTTCTTTATTTCACCCTTCTTGTTTTGCCTGCCAGCTATCCAGATATCATGGCGAGGCATGGGTGTGGCAGACTCCTGAGTAGGAGCAGACTCCTGAGTAGCAGCAGACTGCTGAGTAGCGGCAGACTCCGCCTGTAGTCTTTGGCGAACACTTGCATAGCCTTTTGGACCCATAGTGTGGTCATGCACATTCAGTGCATGCCTTGCTTTTTGTGCGTCACTGAGGGCCTAGTTAGTATGCACATTAATGATTTGGTTAGTAGCACTAAATGTTAATTAAATTGGGAGTGACGCCTAATACCTTGAATTCTTCAGATTTTCTTGAAGCAACAAAATTGTCCCAATCTTCTTTGTCCAAGAAGTTCCATTGTTCAAGGGCTGATTTCTTCTTCTTATCACCCTCTTTTATGTATTCTCTGTTCATATTTGTCCTATAATTCCTAAGCATCTTTCCAGCGCGTTGCATCACACTTTTACGATGCAACTTCTCATCTAATGCAAACATATTCTGTAAAATAGAAATGTTATTAACTAGTATCCAAAATAGAATTGCAAATAATAGAATTTGTAATCTACAAAATAGAATTGCAAATAATAATAACTCACGCATAAATCCTTCCATATCAAGTCTTTTTTCCCTTGAGGAACTTTATGCCAATTATCATACTTAACACCACAATGGCTCCGAGTGGTACACCCAAGATAGTTTACAAAATCATTGCGGTTCACTCCAATTGCATTTCCTCCATTATCAAACTCCACCACCAATTTGGATCCACTACCACTTAGCGCTAATAACTTCTTCAACAGAGTGATGCCCCTTTTCTTGTTAAGTGTTTGGTGCTGCGCATCAAGTTGCTCCAGTGCTTCAGTGGGTACAGGTACATCATCAACCTAAAATTTGACAAAAATAAACACACTAAATTAGCCCAATATAGAAATATAGGATATATGACATAACTAGAAGATAATGAATTTTATAGAAATACAGGATATGTTTTTAGAACTTACATTGGTATCCTCGTCATGCTCTTCATGGACAGCATGCTCATTATGGACTTCATGCTCATCATGGACATCATGCTCATCATGGTCAGCCATCTGAAAATGTCATTAAAAAGGCAAACATTTAGCATTTGTATTAACTAGAAAATATACAAGTGAGCTTGTTCCAACTGCTCACGGCTGATTACTTTCACCCGTGATCCCAAAATTCCTTTTCCCTCCTCAATATTCTTGTCATTATCAGGAGTGTCATTACCACTGAGAAAGTCATTGCAAAAATCCATAACCTCTCTCGCCACATAACCTTCAATAATACTCCCTTCAGGCCGATAACGGTTTCTAACATCACCTTTAAAAACGCTCATGTATCGTTCAAAGGGATACATCCAATGCAAGAAAACTGGTCCCAACATTTTCACTTCCCTAGTCAAGTGGACAACAAGATGTACCATGATATCAAAGAACGAAGGAGGGAAATACATCTCAAGCTGACATAGGGTAACAACCACTTCTCTTTGCAAATTATCGAGAGTATCAGGGTCAATAACTTTACTGCATAGACTGTTGAAAAAGAAACAAAGTCTTGTAATTGCAAACCTTACATGCTTCGGTAATATATATCGAATTGCCACGGGTAATATTTGTTGCATTAGAGTGTGACAATCATGAGATTTAAGACCTATCAACTTCAGATCTTTCATTGATACCAATCTACGGATGTTGGATGAGTAACCATGTGGAACCTTAACATTTACCAAGCATTTACAAAAAGTTTTCTTCTCCTTTCTAGACAACGTGTAACAAGCGGGAGGTGAGTATGTTCTTTTACTACCCATTTCACGTAATTCTGTTAATTCTGACCTTATTCCCATTTCACGTAGGTCCAGTCTGGATTTTATCCCATCTTTAGTCTTACCTGGTATATTTAACAGAGTACCAATGATGCTATCACAGACATTTTTCTCAACGTGCATTACATCGATACAATGCCTGACTGTCAAAGAACTCCAATAAGGAAGATCCCAAAATATTGACTTCTTCTTGAATGAAGAATTGTCACTCCGTGTGGCCATACTACATTGTGATTTCTTACCAAATTCATTGACAATGTCTTTTACTCTTTCATAAACAACATCCCCTGGTATAGGTTTAGGTGCACTCCGTTCATCATTCCATCCATTGAATGCTTTGCGCTTCCTACGATACAGATGGAATTCTGAAAGAAACCTTCGATGACCAAGATATACAGTCTTGCCGCCATGTTTTAGTCTTATTGAATCAGTGTTTTCTTCACATATAGGACACGCTTTAGCTCCTTTGACACTATATCCAGACAAATTCCCATATGCTGGAAAGTCATTAATAGTGCAAAACAACATAGCGTGCAAACGAAATGTCTCTCTTGCTGAAGCATCATAGGTCATCACACCTTCAGCCCAAAGTTTCTTTAAGTCATCAATCAAAGGTTCAAGATAAACATCGATATCATTTCCGGGTTGTTTAGGGCCCGATATCAACAATGACAACATAACGTACTAATTTTTCATACACATCCAGGGAGGAAGATTGTATATAACAAGCATGACTGGCCAAGTGCTATGTTGGCTGCTCAATGTCCCGTACAGATTCATCCCATCTGTACAAAGCCCAAGTCTAAGATTCCTATCTTCTTCACCAAATTTGGGGTACAATAGATCAATCTTCTTCCACTGTGGAGAATCAGACGCATGTCGCAGGATCCCATCATTATTTTTCTTAACATCTGCATGCCACCTCAAATTCTTCGCATCTTTCGGATTTGCAAACAAGCGTTGAAACCGTGATATTATAGGTAGATACCACAACACCTTGGCAGGAGAACCAATTTTGGACTCCCCCGAAGTCGTCAATTTATACCGTGACGCACCACATTTTGGACAATCTTTAAAATCTACATAGTCCTTTTAAAATAATACACAATCATTCGGGCATGCGTGTATCTTCTTGGCCTCCATTCCCATTGGGCACAACATTTTCTTTACCTGGTATGTTGAGATTGGCAGCTTGTTTCCTTCAGGAAGCATTTCTTTCAACAAAGTCAACAATGAAGTGAAGCTTTTGTCGCTCCATCTATTGTTAGCTTTCAACTTATACAATCTCAACACAGCGCTAAGCTTCATAAACTTAGCACAGCCTGTGTATAACGGTATCTCAGCATCATGCACAATGTTTCTAAAGATAGGAGGTGGATCGGTGTGCTCTACCCTACAACTATCCAGCATCGCATCAACGATGTCTGCTGGAACTGATTCGTTCACATTTACGTCATCGGAGGCAATTTCTTCTTCCACCCAAGCACTGCTATCGACATCTACTGGTTTCGATTTTGAAATCTCTCCATGCCAGTGCCATTCTGTATAGCCTTGTACATTCCCGTTGCACATGACATGACTTTTGATTTCCTCACCAGTGTTGACTTTCAAGTTGTTACCGCAATGCCTACATGGACAGTAGAACCTATATGTAGGTTTTTTCCTATGTTCCTCGGCAAATCTAATAAACTGATCAAGACCAGATATAAACTCTGGGGTGCAACGATTATGAATGGACATCCATGATCTATCCATTCTATGATCAGAGAAAACAAGTATATATTAGGAAACAAGTATATATTAGGAAAAGATTAGGGTATACACTTACATCCTAAGTGTATAATGTGATGTCATTCTTATATATAATAAATGTGTACCACCTATCCCATCCTTGAACACCTAATCTCACTAGTAAGTGTATAATGTGTATTGGGTTTTCAAGAAAATTTCGGCAGCATTTCTCCGCTGTTCTCTAAGTACATATGTACTTAGAGAACAAACGGGGAAATGCTACCGAAATTTTCTCGAAAACCCAATACACATTATACACTTACATCCTAACTGAGATTAGGTGTTCAAGAACAGTCCCAAACCGGGGACTATCCAAGATTTACTCCTAATGAGTCAATCTTGGACGGGTTTCTAGGCCAAAAAACACATTTGATGTCATTCTTATATATAATAAATGTGGACCACCTATCCCATCCTTGAACACCTAATCTCACTAGTAAGTGTATAATGTGTATTGGGTTTTCAAGAAAATTTCGGCAGCATTTCCCCGCTGTTCTCTAAGTACATATGTACTTAGAGAACAAACGGGGAAATGCAACCGAAATTTTCTCGAAAACCCAATACACATTATACACTTACATCCTAAGTGAGATTAGGTGTTCAAGAACAGTCCCAAATCGGGGACTATCCAAGATTTACTCCTAATGAGTCAATCTTGGACGGGTTTCTAGGCCAACAAACACATTTGATGTCATTCTTATATATAATAAATGTGTACCACCTATCCCATCCTTGAACACCTAATCTCACTAGTAAGTGTATAATGTGTATTGGGTTTTCAAGAAAATTTCGGCAACATTTCCCCGCTGTTCTCTAAGTACATATGTACTTAGAGAACAAACGGGGAAATGCTATCGAAATTTTCTCGAAAACCCAATACACATTATACACTTACATCCTAAGTGAGATTAGGTGTTCAAGAACAGTCCCAAACCGGGGACTATCCAAGATTTACTCCTAATGAGTCAATCTTGGACGGGTTTCTAGGCCAACAAATACATGTGTTGTCATTCTTATATATAATAAATGTCTATAAAGTACAGGCAACATGATTAATCCTAATCAACAGAGCATTATTAAATAATAAATCAAGAAATCAATATACATCCTAAAGTGCCACAAATCATATAATAACATTAAACTCTACTCAAGTCCTAATCTAGAGTTTAGGTTTCCTTATTATCCTGTTATCATTAGGGTTATTCTTGAACCCCCAATTCCTAAGTTCATTGATTTAATGACATAAAAAGATCTAGTTCATATTATGTTTAGCCATGATTATAAAACTATCATGTTATGATATTAGGACCACTTAAAGCAGATTAGGCACATTAAGCAAGCAGAGTAGGGAGCCAATTTCGCGCAAGCAGATTAGGCAAGCAGATTAGGTCGGCACATAAAGAACCAATTTCGCGCCTGGGTAGGTCGGCAGGTACCTGGGCAAGCAGAGTAGGGCGAGGTCGAGCTGGTTGAGTACGTGGGCGGAGGCCGGCGAGCTCCAGAACCAGCGGCAGCGACTCCGACGAGCAGGGAGCGTCAGCGGCGGCAGGCAGGCAGCGGCCAGGCGGCGGCAGGCAGGCAGCGGCCAGGCGGAGGAGAAGGAGAAGGGGGTGCGGCGGCGGAGGAGAAGGAGAAGGGGGCACCGGAGAAGGGGGCGCCGGAGTAGCAGTGGCGGCACGGCGGCGCTGTCGTGGAGAAGAAGGAGCAGAGAGTCGGGCGACAGCAGAGAAGAAATCGCTCGCAATGAAACAGAAGAAAGGGGAAGAGTCGGGCGATCGAGGGTAATGAAGTTCCCAAATAGCGTCGGTTGTTTACAACAACCGACGCCTAAACATCTTTAGCGTCGGTTGTTTGCAACAACCGACATCCAATTGGACGATATTTTCATGAAAATGTTTGGCGGGAACCACCTTCAGCGTCGGTTATACAAGGATAACCGACGTTGAAAGTGACATTTTCCGCGCAAATTTTCATCGCACATAGGCGTCGGTTTTCTAGGTATATAACCGACGCTGACAATGACACTATTTTTTTTATCGAAATATGGATTTCGCGGGCGACTTTATGCATCGGTTTTTTTATAAACAACCGACGCTTAATACAAAGCGGTACCCGCGTCTGGCTGGTCTTCGACTATAGACGTCGGTTTGCTTAAACAACCGACGCCTTATATGTTAGGCGTCGGTTTTTCTTAATAACCGATGCCCAGAAAAGTGACACTGAATGCTATTTCTGTAGTAGTGAACATAAGATGTCATGAAAGTAATCCCAAAATTTAAGATTTTATATATATTATGTTGTGTAGATTATCAGTGAGGAACTATCATTATTAGGGAGGCTTTCAACAGAATAGCCATGCAAGACCACCAAATTTAAAAGAAAGAACAAAATTAAGAACATGTTGTGAAGACGTCCCTAAATGGTGAAACACTTGTGTGAGGGGCCAAAAATATGTAAGTAGTATTGGCACCATATCCCTATAAAATATTAATTTTTTCATTTCACCACTTCCAATCAGACATGGAATGCTATGCTTTCTTAAATATTGTCTTAAAAGGACCCTTTTTATCCTACCTATAATAAGGCTCTCATTACATTGTGTAGTTTTATAAGATATACATCATATTATTGTACATGAAGTGTTGGATAATTGACATGGAAAGTTTAGATTTCTTCAATCAAGAACTTTTTTGAAAAGTAACCTTGTAATTAGTTTCAACGTAGTTCTCTTGACCTCTAGTAATAACAATAATATGTGAAAAAATATCTTGAGAAGAGCATATTGATGATTTATTCATATGTATAACACATTATCCTGACAATAGTTGTATGCATGTAGTTATTTCATTACATGTTTTCACCTTATTCATGAATGATTGTGATATAAGTATAAACCATGACGTATATCAATATTGTACATGGAAAAGAAGAAAAAAATATATAAATCAATTTAAACTCTGAATCGTAAGCTACAAGCTAATGCTTTCTTTTGAACTAAACTTGTTGTGGTCTCAATAGGGTTTTCCATCCATTTCTTTAATATCTACATTATTGTCCAAATGTGTACCAATTACTTGACATATCTATTTTTTTCTTTAAATAATAATAAATAGACTAATGGCAATGACATCACTAAATACATATTCACTATATTCACAAATATGGGCATTTCTTAGAAAATCTAATTTGTAAATCTGACGTTTTTAGACAACTTGAGAATGCAATTGTTCAAGTTGTTGTTATTATCCAAAAAATACCATAATCTCAGCTTATATCTTCTTTAGACGCATCTATATGATCATTAAGAATATAATTAGAAAATAGTAGAATACAAAGATATATTTATCGAGCCTATATATGCAAAATTGTCATTTATTCAACTAATAATGGGTGAGCAAGCATGTATTAAAGTTAACAATGATTGATGTGATCAACTAAGTTGTCTCTTCCTATAAATATTTAGTAATGTTTAAGATACAAAAAATTAACAAGTCACCAAATCACTCTACATGAATCATGTACGTTATGTGTGTACATGAACAACATGTAGAAGTGGAAGTACCTAATATTTTTACTCAGTAATCAAACTTAGCCAAGATGATGACAAACCACCATGCAATGACTCTTGTGAACATCTACAAAATGATGTCACACAAGTTTACATACTTGTGTCTCGTCTGGATATGACTGCCATATGTAAGAAGTAACAAATAATACTCCAAGATGACTTTAGTGGATTCCGACACAGATGTTCGCTGCTTCATGACTTTAGGGGGTAGGTGAATGATGCCCCCAAATTTGTTGTGATGAGTTTCTATTCCGGATGTTGTTCCAGAGCATCCTAACTGCACATTTAACCCAAAACCCCACCCCTAAAAAAATTATTAAGGTTTGTTTATGGCCCAGATTGATTGTAACACGCCCAAAACAGCGCATTGCAACAACAAATTTGGACTAGTGAAGTTATATGTTCCTAACATGCCTGAAGCAGACATAAAACACATTTATTATGTAAGGACCCTGACCTCCGTTTTGGGCTTATCCTATTTGTTTTGCCTAACCCTGGTGTTTAGATGCTTGCTAATCACCTTTAGTGGTGATTAGGGTTTGCTTGTGCTTGTTGAGTGTTGGAGGTGCTACTTGCAATTTACCCAAGTCTAGGGTTGATGGGCAAGTTGTCACCTTGAGAAGTGTTCTTCTCTCTCCTTGCTTCCTCTAGTGTTGAGAGGAAGGGTTGGGCTCGTTGCTTGAGTTGCTTTGGGTATGGGTGAGCTTTGTTGGGCCTTGTTTTGCTTTGCTTGGGCCTTGCCCTTACCTTGTTGGACCTTGTGTCAGGCTAGAGTGCCTTGTATCGGCCATAGGTGTGTCGCCTGGGAGGTGTGTCGGGCATGGAGATGGGGTGTATCGGCCATGGACCCCTTTGACCTCGTTTGTGTCACCACTAGTGAACACTTGGTGAATGATGCTTGCATGTGGAAATAGCCTTGGACATGTGTATAAGGCAAGATAAGGAGGTGGCATTACCCATGGACAAGTTTTCCTAGGTGGGCGACACCTTGCCTTGCTTTACCTTGGTTTCTCCTCCACCCTCTCCTATATATGTACCTTTTTTCTCTTGCTAAGGATCTTTTATTTCCTTGGTTTCTCTCTTCCTTTGTAAATCTTGGTGGTCGATCCTTCTCCTTGGAGTCTTCTTCTTCCTCTAGTGGTGGCTGAACCCTAGAGTGCTTTGTTCTCCTTCTTGTGGTGGTGCTTGAGCTTGGTGCTAGGAGCTTGGAGCTTTCTTAAGGCGGGTTACATAACTCCTAACCCTAACCATACTACCTTCTTCTACATTCTTGTATGTTTTCATATGATCATAATCGGCCATGTATGTTCTAAGATAAGTTTCTTGCTTAGTTGCACCTTTAGCCTTAGTGATCTTGTTGTTATGGTTGAGGTTTTATACCTTTGTACCCTTGTTGGCCGAACCATAGTTGAGGTTTTCTTTGGTAGCAACACTCCTTTCTCTCTTTGGTCTAGAGAGGTGAGTTTGAGCTCTAGTAATGTGGGCAATACCCCTCTCTCGTTTAAGTTGAGAGGTGAGATTATATTCTAGTTTCTTGGGCAATACCCTCCTCTCACCATGGATTTGAGAGGTGATCTTTTGATGACCTAGGTTGAGGTTGGATCCTTGTAGTTTCCTGATTTGTGAAAGAGGTTGTGCAACACCCCTCGCACTTGGTTGTTGAGAGGTGAGCCGACCTTCTTGATCAATTAGGGTTTGGTGCCCTTGTGCTTGAGGTTGAAGATGACCTTGTTGGGTTGTGTCTTGCACGATATGGCTTTGGGGTTAGTGATGCCCGATAACCTTCTTATCTTGGGTTGTACCTTTGACCGATACCCTTGTGTGCTTGGGCATTATGGGTTGTTGAGTGCCCTGCCCGATACACCCTTGTGAGATAGTTTTTCCTTGGTTCCCGATATCCCTTATCCACCCTAGAGTTAGGGTTTGGGCAAGATGGTTGCTAAACCCCTGGATGGGCATCTTGGTCGAGATGAAGCCTCAACCCAAGCTTGGGCGTTAGTGCTGCTCTTGGCGACATGAGTTGTCTACCCTTAATGCACGATATGTTCTTGAGGTGTGACCCTTGGTAGATAAGCTTGCTTGGGTGATCCTTGTATCCCTGGCCGATATGCCTAAGTGGAAACTTAGTTGGTGCCCGTCATGGTCCCTTGGACGATACCCTTGGTGGAGTTGTTGGGTGGGCGATACACCCTTGATGAGATGTTTCCCGATACCCCCCTTAGGGTTAACTCTTGGAGGACACACCATGTAAATAAGGTGCTCGATGCACTCCCTTGCCTTTAGGTGGCCTTGGCCGTTATCCTTGAAGGCCTCTTGGACGATATGCAGAGGTTGGACGTTGGGACGCCTTGGGCGATACCCTTGGGTCGATATGGTCTTTGCTGATGGTTAGCCGATAGTGGAACCTAACCCTAACCCTAGTTTGGTGCACGATAGGTCTTGGGCCGATAGCATTTGTTGATGCACGATACACTCTTCGCGACACCATAAGTTGGTGAGTCCTTGTTGCACGATAGTTGGTGTTGAGGTTGGCTGTTTAATGGTGAGTTGCTTTAGGGTTGGAACCCTAGCCGGTACACCCCTTTGGTGAGGGTTGGCGTTGCTCGCCATACCTGTAGTGATGGTTACAAGGAGTTTTGGTGAGGGTTCTGATAACCTAGAATGTATATAGTTGATGGTTCTCTTTTAATAATGATAACACAAGTGATATGATGTAATCACCTTGCATCCTGCGAATCTGATGATGAGATATAATGATAAGGTTGTGAACCAGGAAGCTTGGAAGCTTATGATGTTGCTTCACATGTTGATATAAGACATGCATATGATCACAAGTATAAGGCATAACATATGCCCATGACTAATAATAATACTATGAATAATAAAGCTTGTGTGATATACTTACGGATGCTTTTTTATACTTGATAGCATGATCATTCTGTTAGTCCATGATGGTTTTAGTAATCACTGTGAATGTGTATACTAACCATGCAGGTATTTCATGAGGATTCACAACCTGGTAAGAGATATGAGATATATGTGCTTTGACTAGCACAATGTGATGATAATCCTTGTTAATAAAGTAACAAGTTGATAGGTCTAAGGACCTGATATAAGGCTGAGTGCCTAGTTGAGGTGTTATCCTCTGATGATGAGATAAGGGATGCGTTCCCAGAATGCCAATGCATGTTTGTGATGCCTTGAGAGGAAATGGTTGATATCATGAGGGATTGAGGTCCCAGGACAGTATGTTGATGGCAATAATGATGTAATTCTATAATGCTATGTTTGTACCTTGTTTTTCATCAACAATTGGCTTAAAATATACTAATCAATTATAGATGAACATATCATGTAGTTTGCCCTGGTCATAGACCCATTACCGACAGTAATTGGTGATGGTGAAACAGGTTTATCCTACGGGATTACTTGGAGCACATATTGTTGAATATGCGAGGTTTCCCCTAGCCTAAAATAGGGGGGTTGAGTGCAACTGTGGTTGCAGACTCGGGATGTATGGAGCATGGTGAACATACCCATGGCTGAGGATATGTGATGATGAGCATGATGCGTTCATGGCTCAGATGTATGTACTAGCACCTATGATGAGGTGAGCTAGAGATGGGTAGCTTGCGGAGCTAACCCAGAGGCTGAGGCCTATAAGCATAAGATTGTGGTCTTGCTTGATGATCTGTGTACTGACCACGAGAAGGTGAGGTCATGGAGTCCGAATATCCTTAGACCTTGTATGGAACCAGATTGGGCTTCGCAGCCAATGGTTGGATTTGAGCAGGGAAGGCTCACTTCCTCAGGGCATAATAAAACATAATCCAGCTGAATAAGTATATCTTGCTTAGAGTAAAACACGGAACATTGATTGAGGCCTTGCTTATATAGTTGATCTAGTTACACCTTGCAGATATGTGTACGATCCGTATATCTTGTGATAAGTTCTTATAAAGCTTATCTTGTCAATCATGTTCCATAAAGAGATACTTGGTTATATGCCTCCCGAATATCTTGGTAAGCTTGATGGTAATAATAGCTTTGCTCATTATGCTGCTCTTGTTATATGCTTTATCAGTTATTTGTTGTTATCTTCTTTAACCTTTGAGGTTTTATAGTTGCGGCGGAGAGTTATGTTTCTCACTGGGACTGGGTGTCTCACCTCGCTGGTTTACACCTTTAATTAGGTGATTGCTCTAGACGTGGTGGTGGTCGTGAGGTTGTGGCCGAGCAGCAAGAAGAGCAGTAGAAGGCAAGAGATGGACATGCTTCTGTTTTGGTGGTTTTGTAGTAGAGTCCTAGAGTCATCCCTGTACTCTCAGGTCCTCGGAGGTGTTTGACGACGTTTCACGATGTTTAGTTGTTGTAGCTTTTGTATATCCTGCTACTGGCCGTACGTGGCCTGTTATGTATGTATAAACAGGTGATGAACTAATATGCACTATTGTGACAGTGGGTGGCTTTAAGATGCGAACATATCTGGCAGGTGACCTTGAATATATCTATATATGACCTGATCTTTTTGCAGGGCCTGGTTGCAAATGTTTTGTACGTATGTTTCCGTAATCGGTTTTAATTAACCCATGTTTTCGGTAATATATGGTTCTGCACGTTTTCGCGTCTCATCTCATTGTCTATGTGATGGCGGGGTGTCACAGTTGGTTTGGTATCAGAGCTCTAAGTTTGCTGAGTCTACATGGATCTAGGACTAGGTTTGCGTCTATTCTTGTGAGTTTTCCAGATTTTCTTACAATAATCTTCTACTCTCAGCCGAAGATAAAGCTTAAAGATGTCTAGAAACCATGAAGAATATGTTGCCGAGAGCAGTGATGTTGTATCAGTTGATGGAGCAAGAGGAGATTCACATGGAGATCGGGTGCTTGAGGTTCCCCAACTTGACCCGGCCATTCTTGAAAATCCTGCCTACCAACAGCTGATGGGGCAGATGATGGCTACGATGAATCACATGGTGGAAAGGTTGCCAGTGCCTCAGCCAAGAGCACCGGCTCCCCATGGTGAAGCATTGGTTATTGGGAAGACCTTTGAGTGGTTTCGCTGAGTCAGAGCTTCGGATTATGCTGGGACGGCTGATCCAGTGGATGCAGATCTGTGGCTGACAGGTCTTGAGAAGGCCCTCCGGATCCTCGACATCCCTGAAGCAGACAAAGTCAAGCATGCTGTCTACCTTCTGAAGGGCAGTGCTGGCCACTGGTGGGCCATCGAGGAGGAGAAGCGACCCGGTGAGGAGATCAATTGGGAGATCTTCCGGCAAGAGTTTGTCAATAGATACTTTCTGAAGACGTATCTGGATGAGAAGATCAACCAGTTCGAGCGTCTACGCCAAAGATCTATGAGCATCACCGAGTATGAAGCCAAGTTCATGGACTTGCTGAGGTTTTGTCCTCACATGGCAGCGACAGATGATGAGCGGATTAGGTGGTTCGAGAAAGGTTTGAGTGCTGAACTGTCGACACCTGCTACTACTTTAGAGAATCGGGAGCGGTTTTCCACATTTGTGGAGTCCGTCCGCAGGATTGAACGATCTGTTAAGGAGAAAAGGGAGTCCATGACCAGGAAAAGGCCTACTCAGTTCCATGGACAAAGATCTGGTGGCTTCAAGAAGTCAAGGTTTTCAGCACCTTCCATGATGAGAGGTTCTAGTGCACCGTCACAGTGGTCTCCGAGTAAGGGAAGAGGTCATGTTTCTTCACCGTCGAAGGTGCATAGTACATCTTCTGTGGTAGTAACAAAGACATATAGACCGTAGATAGAAGGAAGGTCATGTTACCATTGTAGACAGACTGGGCACTTGAGGACAAACTGCCCAAAGAGAGATGTTGAAGTAACACAACAGCCAAGATAGAATCAACAAGGATCAGACAGACAACAACCGAGTGCTAGCAGAGGGTGAGGATGCGGTCAAGCGTCGCAAGCGGGATCGTCTGCTCAAGGAAGCAGAGAATGTGGGCAACAAGCAATGGCTCGATTCTATGCTATGAGTCAGCCGGAGGCGATAGTCAACCCGCGAGTGGTGACAGGTCAGATGGAGTTATTTCATTCTGATTTGTCTTCTTCTTGCTTTATATCTATTTTGGTTGACCCGGGTGCTACACACTCTTTTATTGCACGTAGTCTATTGGATAGTTGTCCTTTACCTATTAGTTGTAAGAAAGATAGCCTATTGTTAGAAACCCCTCTTTATGGTTCCTCGATACTTCGAGAAGTGTGTCCATCATGTGTTCTATCTTTTTCAGAACACAATATACAAGTGGATCTTATACCTCTTGATATGCATGGATTCGATGTGATCTTTGGGATGGATACTTTAGAGAAGTATAAGGTTGTGTTGTATTGTGGTTCTAAACGGGCAGTGTTTGATGAAGATGGAGAGAAGTGGATCTTCCAAGGAGATATGAAGATTCTTCCGACATGTCTAGTGTCAGCGATGGTGGCAGAAAAGTTGTTGCGGCAAGGTTGTAAGGCATTTTTGGCTCACGTTGTGGATACTAAGGTGAAAGGTCCTAGCTTTGAGAAGGTAACGGTTGTCCGAGAGTTCGCAAATGTGTTTCCTGATGAGTTCCCCAGTGTTCCCCCACCTCGAGAGATTGATTTCGAGATTAGTCTGATACCAGGAACACAACCAGTTGCGCAAACACCGTTTAGGATGGCTCCAGCAGAGATGGCAGAGTTGAAAAAGCAGTTACAGGAGTTGTTGGAGAAAGGTTTCATTCGACCGAGCACGTCGCCATGGGGTGCTCCAGTGTTGTTCGTTAAGAAGAAGGATGGGTCGATGAGGCTATGCATAGATTACCGTTAGTTGAACAAAGTTACGATCAGGAACAAGTACCCGTTGCCGAGGATAGACGATATGTTCGATCAGTTGCCTAGTGCTACAATGTTTTCAAAGATCGATCTACAGTCTGGATATCATCAGTTGAGGATTAAGGCAGATGACATACCAAAGTCAGCATTTAGGATGAGGTATGGTCACTTTGAGTTTGTGGTTATGTCGTTTGGGCTAACCAATGCACCTGCTGCTTTCATGGACCTGATGAACTGAGTGTTCCATCCGTTCCTAGATCAGTTTGTTGTAGTCTTTATAGATGACATTTTGATCTATAGTCAGGACAGGCAAGAGCATGAGCGACATCTTCGACAAGCGTTGACTCTTCTTCGTCAACATCAGTTGTATGCCAAGTTCAGCAAATGTGAGTTCTGGTTGAAGGAAGTGACTTTCTTAGGTCATGTGATATCTGCAGAAGGAGTCAGAGTGGACCCTAAAAAGGTGGAGTCAGTGGAAGATTGGGAGCAACCAAAGACACCGACAGAAGTTCGTAGTTTTTAGGGTTTAGCCGGATACTACCAGAGGTTTATCAAAGACTTTAGTGTAATCGTGTTGCTGATGATGAAGCTGACCAGGAAGGATGTACCTTTTGTTTGGGATGATCGTTGTCAGCAAGCTTTCCAAAGTTTGAAGGAGAAGCTGACTAGTGCTCCAGTGCTAGTGCTGCCAGAGCATGGGAAGGGCTATGTTGTTTTCTGCGATGCTTCCAAGAAAGGCTTAGGTTGTGTGCTGATGCAGGAAGATCATGTGATTTCTTTTGCTTCGCGACAACTTAAGAAACATGAGGAGAACTATCCGACACATGATTTGGAGTTGGCAGCGGTGGTCCATGCGCTAAAGATTTGGAGACACTATCTTTATGGGGAAGTGTGTCAGATCATAAGAACTTGAAGTATATATTTTCAAAAAGTGAGCTGAATATGCGACAACGTCGTTGGATGGAGCTAATCAATGATTATGATTGAACCATGGAGTATCATCCTTGTAAGGCAAATGTGGTAGCTGATGCGCTTAGCAGAAAGTCTTCTTCTCTCTCCGCAAAGAAGGCACAGTTGAGTTCCTTGGTATGCCATAGGCGGGATATGTTTGTCTCCTTGCGGAAGATGAATGTGCATATGGAAGTTTCCTTGTTTGCAGGACTGTTGGCACAAATGCAAGTCAAGCCTACGCTGAGACACCAGATCAAAGACGCACAGTAGACAGATGATACAGTGCAGCTGATCAGGTCAGAGCTTGGTAGCAAAAAGTGTGATGGGTTCCATGAGTCTGAGGATGGATTAGTTTGCTATCATGGTAGAATGGTGGTCCCTGATGTTGATAATATAAGGAAGCTAGTGCTCGAAGAAGAACACACATCGATATATGCTATGCAACCAAGAGTCACCAAGATGTATCATAACCTGAAGGACCTGTATTGGTGGTCTGGCTTAAAGAAGGATGTAGCGGAGTTTGTGGCTAAGTGCGTAGTATGTCAGCAAGTTAAAGCTGAGCATCAGAAGCTGGCAGGTACGTTGCAACCCATGCCGATACCACAATGGAAATGGGATCATATAACCATGGATTTCGTAGTTGGTCTACCAAAGACAGCTAGGAATCATTATTCCATTTGGGTAATAGTGGACAGGTTGACAAAATTTGCCCATTTTATACCGCTAAAAACAACGTATACAGCAGAAAAGCTTGCTCGGGTATATGTGGATGAGATAGTGCGTTTGCACGGTATACTAGAAACAATAGTTTCCGATAGAGGTCCTCAGTTCACAATTCGTTTCTGGGAACGATTGCACAAAGCATTGGGAACACAGTTAAGGTTCACTACCGCTTTCCACCCCCACACGGATGGATAGTCTGAAAGGACTATTCAGACTTTGGAGGATCTTCTCTGAGCTTTTGTTTTGCAGTTCCTAGGTAGTTGGGACATGCATCTCAGTTTCATAGAGTTCTCTTATAACAATAGTTACCAACGGAGCATTGACATGGCTCTTTATGAGGCTCTATATGGAAGGAAGTGCAGATCCCCTTTATGCTGGTATGGGACTAGTGAAAATCAGCTTCTGGGTCCTGAGTTAGTACAGTAGACAATAGAAAAGATCAGAGTGATACATCAAAAGTTGAAAATAGCACATGACAGACAGAAGTCTTATGCAGACAATCGTCGACGACCTCTAGAGTTCCAAGAAGGAGACAAAGTGTATCTCAAGGTCTCATCTTGGAAAGGCATGCTAAGGTTTGGCCGGAAGAGCAAACTGACACCCAAGTATATGAGGCCGTACCCGGTGATAGCACGTGTTGGCAAGGTAGCTTACAAGTTAGAACTACCGCAAGAGTTGCACAGGTTGCATCTAGTGTTCCATGTCAGTATGCTGAAGAAAAGTCATCCAGACACAGGGACAGTTTTACAGCTAGTTGAGGTTGAGCTTGATGAAGACGTGACCTACGAAGAGGGTCCGGTGGTGATCCTTGACAAAAGAGTAAATAAGATAAAGTGGAAGGACCTGGCTCTTGTGAATGTTCTTTGGCATCATCGTGGAATTGAGGAAGCCACGTGGGAGCTTGAGGAAGAGATGAGGAGGAAGTATCCCTCACTTTTCTCTTCAGATTTTAGGGACGAAATCCCTTTGTAGAGGTTTATAGCTTGTAAGGACCCTGGCCTCTGTTTTGGGCTTATCCTATTTGTTTTGCCTAACCCTGGTGTTTAGATGCTTGCTAGTCACCTTTAGTGGTGATTAGGGTTTGCTTGTGCTTGGTGAGTGTTGGAGGTGCTACTTGCAATTCACCCAAGTCTAGGGTTGATGCGCAAGTTGTCACCTTGAGAAGTGTTCTTCTCTCTCCTTGCTTCCTCTAGTGTTGAGAGGAAGGGTTGGGCTCGTTGCTTGAGTTACTTTGGGTATGGATGAGCTTTGTTGGGCCTTGTTTTGCTTTGCTTGGGCCTTGCCCTTACCTTGTTGGACCTTGTGTCGGGCTAGAGTGCCTTGTATCAGCCATAGGTGTGTCGCCTGGGAGGTGTGTTGGGCATGGAGATGGGGTGTATCGACCATGGACCCCTTTGACCTCGTTTGTGTCACCACTAGTGGACACTTGGTGCATGATGCTTGCATGTGGCAATAGCCTTGGACATGTGTATAAGGTGAGATAAGGAGGTGGCATTGCCCATGGACAAGTGTCCCTAGGTGGGCGACACCTTGCCTTGATTTACCTTGGTTTCTCCTCCACCCTCTCCTATATATGTACCTTCTTTCTCTTTCTAAGGATCTCTTTAGTTCCTTGGTTTCTCTCTTCCTTTGCAAATCTTGGTGGTCAATCCTTCTCCTTGGAGTCTTCTTCTTCCTCTAGTGGTGGTCGACCCTAGAGTGCTTTGTTCTCCTTCTTGTGGTGGTACTTGAGCTTGGAAGCTTGGTGCTAGGAGCTTGGAGCTTGCTTAAGGAGGGTTACATAACTCCTAACCCTAACCATACAACCTTCTTCTACATTCTTGTATGTTTTCATATGATCATAATCGGCCATGCATGTTCTAAGATAAGTTTCTTTCTTAGTTGCACCTTTTGCCTTAGTGATCTTGTTGTTATGGTTGAGGTTTTGTACCTTTGTACCCTTGTTGGACGAACCATAGTTGAGGTTTTCTTTGGTAGAAACACTCCTTTCTCTCTTTGGTCTAGAGAAGTGAGTTTGAGCTTTAGTAACGTGGGCAATACCCCTGTCTCGTTTAAGTTGAGAGGTGAGCTTATATTCTAGTTACTTGGGCAATACCCTCCTCTCATTATGGATTTGAGAGGTGAGCTTTTGATGACCTAGGTTGAGGTTGGATCCTTGTGGTTGCCCGATTTGTGAAAGATGTTGTGTAACACCCCTCTTTCTTGGTTGTTGAGAGGTGAGCCGACCTTCTTGATCAATTAGGGTTTGGTGCCCTTGTGCTTGAGGTTGAAGACGACCTTGTTGGGTTGTGTCTTACACGATATGTCTTTGGGGTTAGTGATGCCCGATAACCTTCTTGCCTTGGGTTGTACCTTTGACCGATACCCTTGTGTGCTTGGGCGTTATGGGTTGTTGAGTGCCCTGCCCGATACACCCTTGTGAGTTAGTTTTTCCTTGGTGCCCGATATCCCTTATCCACCCTAGAGTTAGGGTTTGGACGAGATAGTTGCTAAACCCCTGGATGGGAATCTTCGTCGAGATGAAGACTCAACCCAAGCTTGGGCGTTAGTGCTGCTCTAGGCGAGATGAGTTGTCTACCCTAAATGCACGATATGTTCTTGAGGTGTGACCCTTGGTAGATAAGCTTGCTTGGGTGATTCTTGTATCCCTGGCCGATATGCCTAAGTGAAAACTTAGCTGGTACCCGTCATGGTCCCTTGGACGATACCCTTGGTGGAGTTGTTGGGTGGGCGATACACCCTTGATGAGATGTTTCCCGATATCCCCCTTAGGGTTAAGTATTGGACGACACACCATGCTCGATGCACTCCCTTGTCTTTAGGTGGCCTTGGCCGTTATCCTTGAAGGCCTCTTAAACGATATGCAGAGGTTGGATGTTGGGGCGCCTTGGGAGATACCCTTGGGTCGATATGGTCTTTGTTGATGGTTATCCGATAGTGGAACCTAACCCTAACCCTAGTTTGGTGCACGATAGGTGGGCCGATAGCATTTGTTGATGTACGATACACTCTGCTTGACACCATAAGTTGGTGAGTCCTTGTTGCACGATAGTTGGCGTTGAGGTTGGCCGTTTAATGGTGAATTGCTTTAGGGTTGGAACCCTAGCCGGTACACCCCTTTGGTGAGGGTTGGCGCTGCTCGCCATACCTATAGTGAGGGTTGGAAGGAGTTTTGGTGAGGGTTCTGATAACCCAAAATGTATATAGTTGATGGTTCTCTTTTAATAATGATAACACAAGTCATATGATGTAATCACCTTGCATCCTGCGAATCTGATGATGTGCTATAATGATAAGGTTGTGAACCAGGAAGCTTGGAAGCTTATGATGTTTCTTCACATGTTGATATAACACATGCATATGATCACAAGTATAAGGCATAACATATGGCCATGACTAATAATAATACTATGAATAATAAAGCTTGTGTGATATACTCACAGATGCTTCTTTATACTTGATAGCATGATCATTCTGTTAATCCATGATGGTTTCAGTAATCACTGTGAATGTGTATACTAACCATGCAGGTATTTCATGAGGATTCATAGCCTGGTAAGAGCTATGAGATATATGTTCTTTGACTAGCACAATGTGATGATAATCCTTGTTAATAAGGTAACAAGTTGATAGGTCTGAGGACCTGATATAAGGATGAGTGCCTAGTTGAGGTGTTATCCTCTGATGATGAGATAAGGGATGCGTTCCCAGAATGCCAATGCATGTTTGTGATGCCTTGAGAGGGAATGGTTGATATCATGAGGGATTGAGGTCCCAAGACAGTATGTTGATGGCAATAATGATGTAATTCTATAAGGCTATGTTTGTACCTTGTTTTGCCTGAACAATTGGCTTAAAATATACTAATAAATTACATATGAACATATCATGTAGTTTGCCTTGGACATAGACCCATTATCGTCAGTAATTGGTGATGGTGAAACAGGTTTATCCTGCGGGATTACCTGGAGCACATATTGTTGAATATGTGAGGTTTCCCCTAGCCTAAAATAGGAGGGTTGAGTGCAACTGTGGTTGTAGACTCGGGATGTATGGAGCATGGTGAACATACCCATGGCTCAGGATATGTGATAATGAGCATGATGCGTTCATGGCTCAGATGTATGTACTAGAACCTATGATGAGGTGAGCTAGAGATGGGTAGCTTGCGGAGCTAACCCCAGAGGTTGAGGCCTATAAGCATAAGACTGTGGTCTTGCTTGATGATCTGTGTACTGACCACGAGAAGGTGAGGTCATGGAGTCCGGATCTCCTTAGACCTTGTATGGCACCAGATTGGGCTTCACAGCCAATGGTTGGATTTGAGCAGGGAAGGCTCACTTCCTCAGGGCATAATAAAACGTAATCAAGCCGAATAAGTATATCTTGCTTAGAGCAAAATACGGAACATTGATTGAGGCCTTGCTTATATAGATGATCTAGTTACACCTTGCAGATATGTGTACGATCCATATATCTTGTGATAAGTTCTTATAAAGCTTATCTTGTCAATCATTTTCCATAAAGAGATACTTGGTTATATGCCTCCTGGATATCTTGGTAAGCTTGATGGTAATAACAGCTTTGCTCATTATGCTGCTCTTGTTATATGCTTTATCAGTTATTTGCTGTTATCTTCTTTAACCTTTGAGGTTTTATAGTTGCGGCAGAGAGCTATGTTTCTCATTGGGACTGAGTGTCTCACCCCGCTGGTTTACACCTTTTTTTTAGGTGATCGCTCTAGACGTGGTGGTGGTCGTGAGGTTGCCGCCGAGCAGCAAGAAGTGCAGTAGAAGGCAAGAGATGGAAATGCTGCTGTTTTGGTGGTTTTGTAATAGAGTCCTAGAGTCATCCCTGTACTCTCAGGTCCTCGGAGGTGTTTGACGACGTTTCACGATGTTTAGCTGCTATAGCTTTTGTATATCCTACTGTTGGCCGTACGTGGCATGTTATGTATGTATAAATAGGTGATGAACTAATATGCATTGTTGTGACAGTGGGTGGCTTTAAGATGCGAACATATCTGGCAGGTGACCTTGAATATATCTGTATATGACCTGATCTTCTTGCAGGGCCTGGTTGCAAATGTTCTATACTTATGTTTCCGCAATCGGTTTTAATTAACCCGTGTTTTCGGTAATATATGGTTCTGCATGTTTTTGCATGTCATCTCGTTGTCTATGTGATGGCGGGGTGTCACATATTATATCTTGGAAATTGCGGCATCTAACACGTTGGAAAGGATGCATTTCTTTGACTTCGATAAGGTTTTATCCACATTGATTCCTGGACTGCAAGGTGTTATATGTTTTGACTAATTGATTTTTCTTCAAGATCAATACTTATATCTGAAAAATCATGCAAACTTATAGGGTGTCATATTTTCTAAAAAGAAATACAGCACAATATTTGACATTAAAGAAACAATAACATTTACCTTTTGATTCTGGTTTGTTCTCGGCGAATCCACTTCCTCCCTCCAAGGTCGTGCACCCACCCATAGATTGAGATCAGTGTGTTCTTTGGCTGATAATTTAATTCTATCTTCTTCACGTAATATGTGATAGTCAAAGAAATACTTCACTTTTCTTCAAAATCAAAACTAAGATATGAAATTATTTAGTGGAAAATTGTTGGACTTCATCTTTCTGACGTAAATAGAGCATAATATTTAACATTACAAAAAATTAGAAAATGTACCTTCTGATTTTGTTTTTCTTTAGTTTATTCTTGGTGGATCCACTTCCTCCATCATCATGCACCCTCTCTTGGATAGATTTACCCATTCCTGAATGGATTGAAATGAATGTGTTCCCTATATAACTCGTACTATCAAAAGGATGAGATAGCTTGAAGCGGTTCTAGGTAGTGGCGATGATGATAGAGGAGGAAGAAAAAGAATAGAGTTGTGTAGAAGAAAAGTCAGGGAAAGATAGTTATCTTTCTTTGGTGGTGGGTTTTGTGTCAATGCTAATTGGAGGATGGTGTTAATTTTAGGATACAATCTTGGAAAGGTTGAGAATGGATTATTTGAAAATTCTTGTAAATGCATTAACAATAGGTTGGAGAACATGGTAGAGTGAGGTGGAAGGAGAGATTTAAGGAGTAGCATTGTTAAACGAATAATCTAGTTACGTAGATAATTCAAGAAAAGAGTAAATTATATAACCATCAATAAATCAATAATGAAAGAGAAGTTAGAGAGAACACATATAGTGGGGAGTGCATTTTTGTGAACGGGAAGTAAGAGACTACATAGATAATGGCGAGGTAATTTTTCTTCCATAGCATTAGGATTTGTCCCATGAGTCGACACTCTTGATTATTGAATACCATAGGTAATTTTGACACATGGTTTATAATTAGTCGTAAGATATAATTTCATGGTCAAAGAAAGCTTATGATCGTTATATATTTTGATTGCAAAGAGAGTGGGAAGTGGAAATTGCAAAGAGAGTGGGAACTAGAAACATCCATGAGAGAGAGATCTGATACAGAGAGAGGTTGTTTGATTTGAATGGAGAAGAGATAGGGAAGATGGAAACGGACAACAGAAAAGATAAGAGGTTTTGAGGAATAGAATTAGTTTGGAAACAAAAAGTGGGCGTGATTAAGGGAGGATTAAAGAGGAAAACGTACATTTAACTCGGCCGGCTGTAGCGCGGATGGTTCGGAACGGCTTGGCCCCCCCGGGGGTCCCGGGTTCGAAACCTCCCGTAGCGCAATCGTATTTACCAACCTCTTGGGTCATCCGGGCTCTGGCACCTGTTTGGAGAGGGGGGGGGGCTTCGGCCCCTGCAGATAAAAAAAAACGTACATTTAACAATGAGAGAGATGATGGGAAAGAAAGATACAGGAAGCACATACGATCAGGTATAGTAATTCTATATTATGCACCCAAGTAGCAGGTGAATAGTAATCATTCCAACTTTCTGTTGGTGATGTTGTACCGATACAGTCCCAGATGTGACAAAAAGTTGTCACGGAAGCGCTACCAACAAGCGTATAAAACCCAAAGAAGAAAAACACCAGATTTAACGTGGAAAACTCTCCCCTCAATAAGGAGAGAAAAACCACGGGGCAATTCCGCTAATAAGCACTATGTAATAAAATTACAACTCACACCTCCCAGATTTAATTACCCCTAAATCCGGGTAGCAACCGCCAACCGCTACTTTGCTTCAAGGCAAAGTCGCTGGCCCTCTCTTATAAACCAAGAGAGCTTCTCTACCAGTTGTTCTTGTTCTCTGGCACCCTCTACCATAGAAGGCACCAACAAGCAACTGGAGAACTCACACCTCAACCGGTGGATAATCTAAAGGCCTCCCCATGGGCCTCTATTTATAGACCTCCATGCATGTGATTGCAACCAGGAATTCTAGTCCTACTTCGAATCCTAGTCCAACTGCATGTTGCACATAGGAAGTCATATTCCTACTATTCAAGATTTGAATCCTATTAGGATTGGTAGCACAAACCAACCCTCCCAAGTCTAAATCCCACTAAGACATGGGCTAGATTATATTCCTAATCCCAACAATCTCCCCCTCCAGCCCATGAGGGAGATGTGGTCTTCAGCGATCATCATTGGGAATGTACACCGCAGAGCTTCTTACAAAGCTCTAGCTTGTCTCGTATCACCACCTTGGTCATCATATCAGAAGCATTCTTCTCAGTATGGATCTTTTTCAGAGTCAACAACTTCTTCTCTATAACATCACGAAGCCAGTGATATCTCACATCAATGTGCTTTGTCCGTGCATGATGCATTGTGCTCTTGCTCAAGTCAATGGCACTCTGACTATCACAGAAAATAGTCTGGTCAATCTGAATCATCCCCAACTCCCTTAGAAATCTCACCACCCAGAGAATTTCTTTTCCTGCTTCCGCTGCTGCAATGTATTCTGCCTCTGTAGTTGAAAGTGCAACACACTTCTACAACCTGGACTGCCAAGATATGGCTCCCCCTGCAAAAGTGAAGATATACCCAGAAGTAGATTTCCTGTGATCTATATCACCTGCCATGTCAGCATCAACGAAGCCCTTTAGAACTAGTTCCGAACCACCAAACATCAAACACGTGTTGCTCGTGCCTCGTAAGTATCTGAAGATCCACTTGACCGCCTCCCAGTGATCTTTTCTAGGATTTGAGAGAAACCTGCTCACAACGCCAACTGCATGAGCAATATCAGGACGGATACACACCATTGTGTACATCAAACTCCCTACAGCAGAAGAATAGGGAATCCTTGCCATCTCCTCCTTTTCCTCATCAGTAGATGGGCATGACTTCTTACTCAACTTGAAGTGACCTGAAAGTGGAGTCCCCACGACTTTGGCTTTTCCCATATTAAACCGCTCAAGTACCCGTTCAACATAACTCTGTTGTGACAACCACAACTTGCGCTGTGTCCTGTCACGTGTGATCTGCATCCCCAAAATCTGTCGTGATGGTCCCAAATCCTTCATCTCAAAGGCTTTGGAAAGCTCTGTCTTCAATTTTCTGATCAAACTGAGATCCTGACCCACTATCAACATGTCATCCACATAGAGTAGTAGAATAATGAACCTGTCATTGGGAAACCTCCTAATGTAGACACATGGATCTGCACTTGTCTTCTGGTACTCGTGACTCTGCATGAAAGAATCAAACTTCTTGTACCACTGTCTAGGAGCCTGTTTCAACCCGTACAAACTCTTCTTTAATTTGCAGACTAAGTGGTCTTTCCCCTTGACTTTAAAACCTTCTGGCTGCTCCATGTAGATCTCCTCTGTAAGGTCACCGTGAAGGAAAGTTGTCTTCACATCCATCTGCTCAAGCTCCAGATCTAGACTAGCAACCAAGCCTAGAACCAATCTGATAGAACTCATCTTTACAACCGGAGAAAATATCTAATCAAAATCCACTCCTGGTCTTTGACCAAAGCCCTTGACAACAAGTCTGGCTTTGTATCTAATATCACTACCAGTGCCGTCATTCTTCATCCTATAGACCCACTTGTTCTTTAGTGCTCTCCGACCCTTGGGAAGTGCCACAATCTCATAGGTGTCATTATTCTGCAAAGAATTCATCTCCTCCTGCATCGCCTGATGCCACTGTACTCTGTCTCTATGAGTTTGTGCCTCTTGAAAAGTCTCTGGCTCCCCCTGATCAGTAAGCAAGATATACTGAGATGCCAGATATCTGGATGAAGGATGACGTACTCTGTCAGACCTCCTCAGCTGCTGCTCTGAGGACTCTGCCTGGTCCTGATCCTACTCCCCCTGCCCAGAAGTCTCTTCCTGTGAAGTTGAATCACTCGTCTGTGCGTCTGGAACTGGACCACTTGATGTGCTATCACTCTGCTGCTCATGGTGATTATGTTGCTCTTCTTCATAATCCGAAGACTGCACCTGTGAAGAAGCTGAATCATCCTCATACTCATCGTCTGAAGAACTGTCACCTGATCCCGCAGCCTCTACATCATCAACCTCAGGCTCTGTCACTATCTGACTCTCACAGAAAGTCACATCTCTGTGTCTGGTCATGGTCTTTTTCACTGGATCCCATAACCTATACCCAAACTATTGATCTCCATAGCCAAGAAAGATACATGGCACTACTTTATCATCCAACTTTTGCCTCTTTTCCTTGGGAACATGAGCATATGCCTTGCATCCAAATACTCAGAGATGTGAGTAGGATGCATCCTTACCTGTCCATACATGCTCAGGTATATCAAACCCCAAAGGAACTGATGGAGATCGATTTATAAGATAGCAGGCAGTTCTCACTGCCTCACCCCAAAATGTCTTTGGCAACTTTGCAGTCTTCAACATGCATCTGAGTTTCTCGACAATAGTACGGTTCATCCTTTCAGCTGTACCATTGTGTTGTGGTGTGCCGAGCTCTGTCCTCTCATGCCGTAGGCCATGCTGTGTGCAGTACGCCTAGAACTCCCTGGAGGTGTACTCTCCTCCATTGTCCGTTCGGAGACACTTTAATTTTTCACCGGTCTCTCGCTCTACCATGGCATGGAACTTTTGGAAACATTGAAAAACCTGATCCTTGGTCTTCAGTAAGTAGACCCACACCTTCCTAGATGCATCATCAATAAATGTGACAAAATACTTATTGCCTCCCAGTGAAGCCATCTCAAACGGACCGCAGACATCCGAATGAACCAACTGTAGAAGCTTTGACTTCACCATAGACCTTATCTTGAAAGAAACTCGTCGTTTATTTCCTGTCCGACATGCATCACATGAACTGAGACCACTATCCTTGCCACAAGGAATCAACCTCTTCTTGGATAGAAGATTCAAGCCCTTCTCACTCATGTGTCCTAACCGTTTGTGCCATAGATCTGTCTGGTTATCCTCAACTGCATGTATACTGCCGTCTCTAAGTACTTTGAGCTTGGTCTTGTATAATGTGCGAGACAGTTTTCCACGTACAATAACCAAAGCCCCCTTGGTGATCTTGCATTTTCCGCCACCAAAATCAAGATGACAACCTTCTCTATCAAAGAAAGAACCAGAGATCAAACGCAGCCGCAAATCTGGAATGTGACGAACATCCTTCAGCGTGAGCGTGCAACCAACACTTGTCTGAACACAAATGTCACCAATCCCGACAATTCTAGAGAAGCTGGAATTTCCCATGTTCACCCTCCCAAAGTCTCCCCTCCTGTATGAAGTGAAGAACTCCTTACTTGGTGAAGCATGATAAGAAGCTGCAGTATCCACCACCCACTCAGAATCATCCTCATCAGCATGCAAACACTGTTCTTGGACTGTTAAGACCACATCGTCATCATCGCACCTATCATCTGAGATCGTCGCTGTAGTATTCTTGTCGTCATCTTGCTTGTCTTTGGCTTCAGACCCATGTTTCTTTTTCCAAATCTTGCAATCTCTTTTGAAGTGACCTGGCTTGCCGCAATGGAAGCACCCTCTACCATTCTTTGACTTGGATCTACCACGAGACTTCTCGCGGTCTTGGGATTCACCGCGGCTCTTAGATCTGCCACGGTCTCTCGCTCTATCAACGCCTCTGCCCTCTGTGAAGTGCACCTCTAATCCACTGTCGCCTGAGGCTCGTCGTCGAGTCTCTTCATTCAGTACACTGCTCTTCACCTGGTCAAGTGTCAACTTGCCCTCCTGTGCAGAATTGCTGACTGTCACTACGAGTGTCTCCCAACTGTCCGGTAGCGATCCTAGAAGAAGTAGAGCCTGAAGTTCATCATCAAGAACCATCTTCATGGACCCCAACTGATTTACAAGGCTTTGGAATTCATTCATATGCTCGGCGATGTTTGTACCATCCCGATACTTGAGGTTCACCAACTTTCGGATCAAGAAAGCTTTATTTGTGGCAGTCTTCCGCTCATATAACTTCTTGAGCTTTTCCCACAGATCTTTGGCATTGGTCTCTTCTGAGACGTGATGGAATACGGAGATGTCGAGCCACTTCCGCACTGTTCCGACGGTTTTCCTGTTTAGCTTCTTCGAATCTGCATCAGATGTAGTCTCTGGCTTTTGTCCCTCTATCGGATCGTATAGATCTTTGCAATAGAGAATATCCTCCATCTTGGGTTTCCAAATCTGCCAATTTGTTCTTGTCAACTTTATCATCGTCGCATCTTCATCTTTCCCCATCTGGACTTGTATCTGCAACCTCGCTCTGATACCACTTGTTGGGGATGTTGTACCGATACAGTCTCGGATGTGACGAAAAGTTATCACGGAAGCGCTACCAACAAGCGTATAAAACCCAAAGAAGAAAAACACCAGATTTAACGTGGAAAACTCTCCCCTCAATAAGGAGAGAAAAACCACGGGGCAATCCCGCTAATAAGCACTATGTAATAAAATTACAACTCACACCTCCCAGATTTAATTACCCCTAAATTCGGGTAGCAATCGCCAACTGCTACTTTGCTTCAAGGCAAAGTCGCTGGCCCTCTCTTATAAACCAAGAGAGCTTCTCTACCATTTGTTTTTATTCTCTGGAACCCTCTACCACAGAAGGCACCAACAAGCAACTGGAGAACTCACACCTCAACCGGTGGATAATCCAAAGGCCTCCCCAGGGGCCTCTATTTATAGGCCTACATGCATGTGATTGCAACCAGAAATTCTAGTCCTAGTTCGAATCCTAGTCCAACTGTATGTTGCACATAGAAAGTCATATTCCTACTATTCAAGATTTGACTCCTATTAGGATTGGTAGCACAAACCAACCCTCCCAAGTCTAAATCTCACTAAGACATGGGCTGGATTATATTCCTAATCCCAACACTTTTCACGTCCCAAATTGCTATCTGTAGTGTTAGTATATGCTTGTAAATCAATCAATCTGCACCGTAAACAATTCTCACAAAATTAAGCAGCATCTAATAGATGGTGTAATTTGTATATTATTTTGGTTTCTTGTCTCTATAGTGCGGTTGATTTCTAGTTATATACCATGCTAATTACTGAGTAGTGGATCATGAGTTATGATAATTCGTTACATATGCAACAACAACATCATGAACATAGAAGGCAATATAATATATAAACAAAATAATGACTCAAACTCTATAGCGCAGGCTAAGAAATTTCTCCTTGGTGTAAATGAAGGTATCACAGACTTACCCGACGGGGCATGCAACAAAAGAAGAATATAGATAATAAGAATATGGCTACTACTGTTTGAGTAGCAGAGGTGACAATCTCGTGTTATGTTATTTTGTTGTAGTCAATGTGAAGGAGATGTGGAGGATGGGCGTGAGGTGTTAAAAGGTTCGGCAATACAAATATTCGATGACGATCATGTTTGCATTTTGTAAATAGAACCGTCAATATAATGTGGGCCATCCTAGAGTTTTTTGGTAACCGTCAGCGTGAAGAGAGTATCGTGGGTTCTCAGTTTATTGTACTCTGCTAATTGGGTGACAAGTAATGGTGTGTGGTTAATGGTTTCGTGGGAAGGGTGCAATCAGTAGAAATTTTCCAAAGAAAAATTTAAAATGTGCTAGATATTTGTGAACAGATATAGCAAGAGAGGGTGACCAAAAGAAAACCTAAAAGGGCTTATCGTAATTGTGGGTTATGTGGTTGTGTTTACCCGTGATTCAAAGAGGACGCGTGATCATGGCCCTGGGATGTTTGGGATAACGGTGGATTATCTTTTTTACGGAGAGTGGGGGTGGAGTGCGGGATGTAGTTCGAATTTTCTATAGAAGAAACATATCAATAAATATAAAAAAAATTAAAAGGAGAGAAGGGAAAGAGAGAGTTCAGGATAGTAACAAGGGCCTCATGGAGATAATTGTAGATTTCAATTTGGTGTGAGAATGGTGGAGATAATTATACTTTTGTCGGTTAGAAATAATAAAGAATGGAAAGATAAATCGATATTGTTGGACATGGAGAGAAAGAGAGTGGGTCTTGATGTGCAAGGTCATCACACAAATTGATTTCTTTATACAATGTGAGTGAGAAGTTATGGAATATGACGGTAGTGGAGAAAATGACGGACGAGATTAGTTAGTGACATGGGGTACTTATTTTGTTTGGATTAAAAATAAAAAAATGAAAAGTGTGAAAAGAGAAAGATCTAAAGAAGGGTCCATTTTACACAATAGAAATAATATACTCATAAATTGTAATACAAATATGCCAACGGAATTTTGTTTATCCTTTCACAAAAAAGATAATAATGATTATGGTTGAGGATGGGATTTAGTGGGACAAAAAAGTAGTTATTATAAGAGATTTTATAGAAACACAATTATTTAATACCTTAATTATATGGAAGGTTGATGGATTGTAGAAATGATTGGTATTAGTGGTATTATTCATCACATTCAAATAGGAATTAACAAAATAAATGTAGGAAAAGAAAAGATAAATTGAATAATGTGACAAATTCAAACAAAGCTCACATGTTGGATAGTTTGTAAGTAGTTATCAGAATTGGACGTGGTGTTGGAATAATTTGAGAAGAATTAGGATTAATGATTAATTGGTTGTGGATGGCTAAGAGTGCCGAGAGTGAGGGGAGATGTTATGGAACCACGACCTTCCTTCTTTTGAGAAGACCACGATTGGGTGAAAGAAGAGGGACCATCGGTTGAGAAGACCACACCTTCTTTTACTAAACAAAGAAACAATTATTGAAGTATTTGAATAAAAGACAAGTAAAACTATAAAAACAGAGAGTTTGGAGTGGCTAATTTGTAAATAGTTAAAAAAACTCCCTCTTTTTATAGTAGTATATATTTCACCGAGACTCCGGGCAATGTTGTTCTTCAAGAACAATACCACACTTGCCGTTCTTGATTGGTTGGTGGATATTTGGGGATCGTTGTGACTTATGAATAGTTCTCTCAATAAATATCAGTAGGATAGGGACAATGATGCATTGACTTTCATTTTCAGTTTTACGTTATTATCATACTTTTGTTGCATTGTATTTGCCAACCATCCGACCCTTGGTATATTAATTCTAGACCAGATATCATAAGTCAATCCTACACCAAAAACAAGTTGAAATATTGCTTCAATTTTTTGTGCAAAATTGCGTCGGTGGAGGAGTCACAAAATGTGTTTCTCGGTCATAACAAAGTAATACAACAGAGATTAAAGCACTGGGCGACCAAAATAGAATCCTTTAGTTTAATAGATAATACCTCATTCTGAATAGAGGATAAAAATGCTTGGAACAACTACCTCTTCTCACTTTTACCATGATCATCATTCAAACATTGACAAAAAAGAAATTATTATCGTGGAATTGACTTAATTTTACTAGAGATAAGCCAATATTTATCAATAAGAGATTGTGTGTTTCCTTAATCATGAAGGCATACCTCAACGTTTGAAATAAATAAATTAATATGTGTGGATTAAATATATTTCTTAAGAAACAATAGGTACTATAAATCTAGCATTGTTTAGTTGGTGCCCTATTCCAACCATCTGTTCATTATATACCCTTTGAACTTGCTACAATGTTTTATTTTCAATACATACTTTTTCCATGATCTTTTGAAATTATTGTATGCTAATATTTTGTGTGGAAGTTTGTTTTTACTCATGTTAATTATCCACTCCTGCCCCAACTTGAGATTTCTTGCTCCGCCACCTACTGATTCAAGGGGCATGCTTGTGACCTTGCGATGGGTCCAAAATTTATGAAGTATTTTTGAGGTAAAAATCTATAGTGTATTTGTAAAGAGGTGCGAGAGCCTAACGACCAATGATTGAGAGATGCCATACACCTCATGAGAAAGCATTAAGATTGTGTTACTCTCACCTATATTTATGCCTCCAAATAATCTACTATCCCAATCTCATAGGTCTCAGTTGTGTCCCATACAATCATTACCATACATTCACTCAAAAACCCACCCCTAAAAAATTAATGAGGAGTATGTACGACATCGATTATTGGTGACACATATGGGACAGAGTATTCGGGACAACAATTTTGAACCCTATATTTACACCCATATACGGGAAGACATGAAGAAAATTTAACACAAAGTGATAAACAATTGATGTTGGTTGAGATATTTCAAAGAGTGTTAATTTGAATACAAATAGGAAGTAGTGGATAGAGAGAGAGAGAGTAGAATGATTATAAATGATATAGTGCATGGAGACAGCAAAAAAAGTAGAATGAGGATATGTTGAAGATGAGAGAATATATAAATAAAAATAAAGGTTGTTGATAGAGATGTATAGTAGATATATATAGAGACTACTTTTTATACATTCTTTACATATAGAGTAGGTAATGTAGTATTTTTTTATTATATCGAGGAACCCCTCATGGGCGAGGTAACTATTGGACATGACCCAACTAAGGGTAAACCCCAAAACCAGATGTATACATTTAGAGCACCACAACACACAATAATGTTGAGCCTTGTTCCACCCCAAACCAATTTTGTACTTTGGGGGCACCGCAACATGCTCAATAATGTGGAGCCTTGTTGCACCCTGAGGGAAACAACCAGAGTCAATTCCATGTCTCTTCATTGGGGATTTCTGCGCAACACCGCTGAACTACTCCCTCGCCCCCTATTGTAGTACTTTAATATGTATTATTTTGTTGAAATATACATGTTATGATATATAAATATATAATGCATATATTATCGTATCATAAGGTGAATACATACATTGTCCCACATTAAAGTTGTACGAAACTATCATATAATTGTGATAAAATATGTTTAGGCCTGATATCATACACAACACTTATTTATGCAAATCTACTATTCAATTTTTTTACGTAAATGTGTTTTCATCAAAAAAGTATTATCAGAATTATTAACAAGAAATTTTATCAAATGAACACATTATATTGCTTATGAAAATATGATACATGCTATATGTCAACCTTAAGAATATACTAAATATATACTACATGCATTGTTTCACAATAAAATTTATATTATAAAACTATGAATGTATAACACAAACATTATGTACGTTAGAATACACATAATACTAACTAACAAGTGATACACAAAAATAGTAAAAAAAACATATATAAGCATTGTTTCGGAGATATATTCATAATATTTGATTATTAAATCCACATTGTTCTTCAACATATAGATTCTTGAACTTAAATTACTTATTCCCAATCTTTACCCCACCCTCAATTTCCTCCTTTTCCTATCTCCATATCTTATCAGTTTGTCACTCTCACCTCATGTTTACGTACTTCAAGGAACCTATTCAACTTCTCACATTGTGCAAGAAAAATACTTCATATTTTGTGCCCGTTTGTATTGTCTTCTCATTAAATTAAATGAGTTAATACAAGTCATAAAATAAGAATGAAACTGTAAGAAACTGATAGTGAGGCTAGTCCCAACACCCCAATGAAAGGACAACTCGTTCCTCATAGAGAGATCAATACAAAGTAAAAAATAAGAAGGTGCAATCATTTTCATAAAAGTAGACAGGAAGCCATACAGTGTGGTGTGCAACATGTAGTCTTCTTCCTTCTTCTTTCTCAGGTATAGAGCCCAACTTATGAGGATTAGCTCAATGGTCGGGCAATAATTATGGATTGTGGATGGTACCATTGTTAATGATGGAAGGAGTGGTTGCTTACTGTTTGGTGGAAGCAATGGGGTCCATGGATATGGAGGAGGTGAGGAGATACAATGGTCAATAGAGAGGGTGGTAGAGAAGCTTTTCTACCTATGTACCCATTTGACCAATCTTCCTTCCTTGCCATATATGTCAAGGGAGAAAGGACAAAGGGAATAAGTGTAGTTTCACGGTTGGATCTGTACCCCCACAAGTTGGTGGCAACAACCTATTTATAGTTCCATATGGAAGCATTAGGATTAGAGGTTGTGTGCCCCACCCTTTTGTTTTGATTGATATTCAAAGGTTATGATTGACCGGGGGTTGTCGACTTGTGGCTATCAACTAGTGGCTGTCGAGCGGTGACTGTTGAGTTGGTGACTATTGAGTAGTGGCTATAGAAATGGTGACTTTCAAGCTGGTGACTATCAAATTGGAAGGTCAATTTTTCTAGAGCTTGATCTTAGTCATCGATCTATTGGGTCATAGATCTTGAAGGTTGATGGAGTGAATAATAATTGAGGCCGAAGGTCCTATTGGGAGCTTTTGGTGAAGGTTGACCGATGTGGAGGTTGATAGATAGAAGGTCGGTCATCATGTCTCAATTATTGATGGTATTTGAAGGTCGGTTGACATGTTGATCTGTAGGTCTATTTTAGCCTTCGACATAAAAATTGTTGACTGATCTGTCTTTTGGAAGTGCTCAAAATCCATTTCAATCTGGGTCGCTGCCCTGCACCCTATGAGAGGCATCCTCCTCTAGACTCCCGCATGATAAAAAGTGATAAGGCTCAAAACTTGTAAGGGGATTTGAGAAAAGTATCATATTCCTACAAATGAGAATGGAAAACTAAGTAGATCAAATAAAACTATTTCTAATGAATACTAAGATATTTGATTATTAAATTGGGCTAGAATTACCATTAAAAGTAGGATGAATATGGGTTCATCACAAGCTAGCTATGAAGTAAAATGAGGAAATAGAATGTAAAACTAAACTAAAAATGCAAGTAAAACTGGGATGAATATGCATTCATTAAAGGGAAGCCAAGAAGATTCATAATAAGTTCACAATGATATAAAAAAGTTCATTATGATTCCACTTTGAGGCATATACAACAAGATCTAAGAATATTCAAGTTTTTTGTGCAAGTCTGTAGGCAAACAATGTTAAAAGAAGGTATATTACTTGCCTTGAAGATGAAGAAAATTTTCTCCAACAAGAACACCACGATCAAGACACCAAGTCACCTCCAACTAGGAAACCAATGCTCCAAGAAAAAGCACCTCCAAATGAGATCTATGCTTTTCTAGACAAAGACAACGAAAAGAAAGATTTTTAGTTACATGGAACAAAATTCACCATGGATCTATATGGATCTAATCTAAAAGAAGAAGATGAGAGGGAAAATAGAAACAAAAGAGAGGATAAAGAGTAGACGTTACATGGAGTAGGGTTATAACGAAGTTGTCCTGATTTGGAACCACCAAGGGATTCTTGATCTTCAACTTTAATGTACATACAAGCTTCAACCTTTGCTATTGAGGTAGTAGAGATCCTCCTCCTCAATGACCTTGGTTCCTATACACATTATACATCGACTCTTGGGTGTCAAATGTTTCTTGGAGTCAATCAAGTTGGGGAAATTATAGGGCTATGTGGTCAAAAGTCTAAAACAACCTTAGTAAGTCACCCTATTGAGACCCATGCAAAGAGAGCTATGAAGACATTTAACCTACCAACCTACTAAGAGTGACCCATAAAGGGTCTAAACCATTGATGGTCCCTTCCTAAAGGGATTTTGAAGGTACCTAGATGAGATATATCGAGGGCTAAACCTCCTCCACATGCCGAGGTGCCCTCTACACCTAACTATCGAGGTACCACTCCAACAAGCTTTGAAATACTCCATCTCCAACCGATCTAGGTACCCACAAGCTAGACCATCAAAGGCCCTTACCATAACCCATGAGGGTGGATGAAGTCATGGACATAGAGGCTCTTAACCATAAACCTATTGAGGTCTAGATTCAAGGATATCGAGCCTCAACACTAAACCCTAGAATAGGGTTAATTAGGGTTAGAACCTAAGGTTGATACATGATATAACCAATGTTTCAAAATCATATAGACCACACCAAACCAACCCACATAGATAAAGGAAAACATGAGATTAAATACTTTGCACATTATTTTCAATCATGTCCTCATATATGATAATTTTACACATTAGTCCTCATACGATTCAAGAAGTCACAAAATTAGGGAGAGCAAAGTGTAATTAAAGCCAAATTATAGGTATCTCATAATCCATTGATTATAAAATTAATCAAACTTTGAATTATGAAAAATATACATGATTTGACGTTAAGCTAGTTTAGAGACCCTATATATATGCTCATTGAAAAATTTCACCACATGGATAGAATGGGAGAAGAAAAGTACGGGTGAGAACATAGATAAGGACAAGGTGGAGATGAGGTAGTGTTGCAATAAAGAAAGACTTCTTAAGGAAATTATGTTGAACCACCAATAGCTTGAATGGTAAAGGCACGTGATCCCCAATTAAGGGATCCGTGTTTCAAACTCATACTTTAGAAGAAAATTATCCCGAGGCTGGTCCATTGTGTGATTTAATATCCCCTATATGTGGGTAGCTGGGGGGGAGTTACACTATCGGGGTGGGGTCACCAGAGTGACTCTTCCTCGAGTGGTAGTTCCCACGTCATCCAAAAAGGAGAAGTATGCTGAGCCTTAATAACAACACAACTTAAACACTATCAGTGATTGTAGATATTCTTTGAAATGCCATAGGTAAAAGGAGAGAAAATGATGGAAAGTCAATAAATGAAATTTTTTTATGAGACTTGGATGTTTAATTATAAGGTCAACATTTAGGGTGCTAACATAATCATGATCTACACCCTAAGAAATTCTTAGACATGCTATGATCAATATGTAATGACGGTTGTTCAAGAAAGAGTTACCAAAATAAATGTAGATGTCGACATTCATACGAGATCATCATATGGTTCCATGTTGATTGATGCAAGAGGCAAGAAAAGTCTTGGTTTCCTCCGAGTAGGCATTATGAAATATTTGAATTGCAGTCATCAGAAGGTAATAAAAGTTTGTGAAATCACATCATTGTATGAATATTTCTACAATGAAGCGTACAACAATCCTTCATTTTCTTATGCTATTGATGTCGGCAATGTTGAGAGAATTGCAAATATATTTCGGTCAGACAAGAAGAAAAAGATGTATTAGTGATTGCATCACATTTGACAACATGTGGAATAAATAAGAACTATCATCTGTTAGCTTCTTAATTTATTTAGTCACTACATTTGCTAGAGTCCAGATTTGCTGTTCCTTCTTTTAGTAGGAGCAGTCTACTCCTTTTCCCATCAATTCACACGTGTCCAGCAAATCCTAGGGGAGTTTGCTAACCATGATTACAACATATCTTCCAACGAATCGTTATTACGTCTCGCTATTATATCAAGAGACACAACAGGAATGAAATTCAGTAACACGTCTGTATGATAATCCGATTCACAAGAGTATTATATCTACTTCATTCAGCCACCACCCGCAAACCTGGGCGATCATGCATTATCCGGCACCTAAACCACGCGGACGACAAACGGCCAGGTTCCAACACGTAGCCCGTCGGCGCGAGCCCACTCGACCACGGCCAGGCGCCATCGCGTCCTGCCCCCGCTGCCACCACCTTCTGCAGAGAATGTTACGGTGACATCCACGACCTGGTCCGCTGCTTTGAATACCAGCGTCCCCGGGACGACGCGGACGTGGAGATCTTGAGCAGCCCGCTGCAATGTTGACGAGTAGGCCGTCCCAGCACCTCCTCTGGTAATGGCAAGTGCAAAGGTGACATTGACCGGGTCGACGCCCAAGCTGACGAGCGCCGGACTGGGTTCGCCGGCACACAGGATCACAGCGCCATTCCACACGGCCTGTGAAACCGCGTCGAGTAGAGGAGACCCACCGTGTGGGGGCGGGGAGCAGGGCATGTCGATGGTGACGACGTCACAGCCATCTGCGACAGCCTCGCCGATTGCATCGACGCCGGAGCCCGGTGTCCCGTAGTGCCGGTAGGCTGCGACCACGGTGGACGTCGCGTTAGAACCTGTCATCCAGGGAGGTGTCTGTACGGCGGTGGTGTTCTCGAACAAGGAATCAGGGGTTTTGGTCTGTACGACGTGATGCACTGTAGCGACCTTGGCGCCGGCGAAGAAGGAACCAATGGATAGAGGAGGAGGATTGAACCAGGCGTTTGGGTCGGTGTGACTGTAAGGGTCCGGTGTCGGGACGGCAGATTTGGTCGGCGAAGTGAAGATGGGCAAGAGTAATGCAATGCGCATGAGGAAGGCGCGCGACATGTTTCTTGAAGTGACCTGGACGACAGAATATGGAAAATTGAAAAGAGAAAGGTTTCTCGCGCGGTTGGAGAGCTGCCCTCAAATTTACTATTGCCGTGTGCTGTTGCAATTAATAATAGGTGAGATATATATAGGCCTAGTAATGTATGTTGGAAGAAGTGAAAAGAAAAATAGAGAAAACCAAACCGACTGTGTACAATAAGTCTCACACTAGCCATCTTCGACGTTGGTGCAGATTCCGCGTGTGCCTGAAGTCTCTTTTGAAGCAGTTGCTAGCGACGGGATCAAACAATAATACACGCTATATGGTGTGTATATGGCGAAGCTTCCACGAGGGTCATCTACAGAACTTGTAGGCTAAATATATTACATTACGGCGCAACAGAGTGCTAATTTTCCTTTATCTACGTATCCAGCCCTTTTCATGCAAGACAAAAGATAAATGCACACACCAATTAATTGATTCAGTTGACTAAAGATAAAATCATGACCACTATGTATACTAATCACAATGGATAAGAGCAGCAACTACTAACGAACGGGTGCAGATTCGCTGTTTCAAGTTGTTGTTGCCACCGTGTTTCATTTAATCGCTGTCGTGGAAACACTTTATTATTATTTTTAGGAGTGGGTCTTCAAGGTAGATGTAAAACTAAGATTAAATACAACATGATTTGCAATAGCAAATAATAACAGCAGATTTGAGGGCCTAACGAGCTCTGTACATCGCCAATAGACCGATTTGCATCACATATCCAATGCAAAAACAGTATATATGGAGCCAACATTTTTACTGTTGTATTTTATTGATTTAGGAAGTCCAAAATCTAAGACCCTATTTGGTTCAGGACGGGATTATGAGTTTGGACAACCCAACCCATTGCCAGCACTCATTAAGTTGGACTTGTCTCATTTTGTATTTTTCAGTACTGCATATAAAACAAAATAGTATATAAGACAGAGCTAAATTCAGATTGAGATTTCAAATTACCGCTAATAGTACACTAGTACATTTTGATGTCTAACGTCACTTTTGCTAACGTCAGTTACTGTAAGACCCCTAAACTTACTTAATGAGTCGAATAAGCTTAATTATCATAATTAAATTTATATAACCCTAATATAACCTTGTGATATGCTTTAAAATTATAAGACACGCTTAAGTTTTAAATTTGGTCCAATTTGGACACCGTTTGAGAAAGTTATATAATTTTATGCACGTTTTGGACTTTTCTACAGTTTACCCAATTGAGAGGTTTTCTTTGTAATTTATCACTTGCATATGTTCCTTGGATATCCTCTCATCATTCTTGAGCTTGTTGAGTCATGAGGCGCCTATTTAAACCTTGGTTTGAAGGTGTTTTTTCCAAGGGTATTTTAAGGTTTACCCCTTCATGGATGAACTACCTTTAGTAGCTATCAACTAATGAGTTATTTGTTTTGCTTAGAAATTCAAGAAACTAGGGATAAGCATGTCTCTATGGATGGTGGGGGCGCTTCTTGTGTGTGTTCTTATATATTCTTAATAGTTTAAGGCGATGGATACTTGGAAAGACACTAGAACTTCAACTTTAATTTTTCTTTTTCTTTATCTTAAAGTTTCATATACTTATCCCTAAGCATCAAAACAAGCCATTTGCTCTGCACCACTTCTCTCCTTCTACAAACCTCATCCTCCCTCTATGCTACTATGAATTTCCTATCCAAGGAAGAAGAAAGAGGAGACCTTCTTGGAAAAATAATCTAGGGTTGTAATTGACTTCCTTTTAGGGTTTAAAAAGCTTCCTTCTAGTGATCTTGACCTAAAATAATAAGAATCTCCTTCTTTCTTTTATTTATTTCTTTGGTATCCTTCCTCCTACCTTTCTCCAGGTCAGAACCTTGCTGTTCCATGGTGTAAATTTCTCTAAAGCTCTAAAACCCTACCTTTCTTGCTCCTTATGCTTAGGGTTTGCTCATTTGATGAAGAAAGGTGCTAGATGGATGAGTTCATAGCTTATGCTTGGATTTTCCACCCTACCTACTCAAGTTTTATTCTTTGTGGGATTTCATCTTATCATTAGAGGCAATTTTTATAACTTGCTCTACGTTTATTGCTTACCATAAGCTTGCTAGCTCATGTTCTTGCTTGAAAATGATGATCCATACACTAAAAAGCTATGCTTGACTTGGATTTCAAATTTTATAATGTTCCTTGTTTTGATTTTACTTCTAGATGAACCTATGATCATGTGTATGTTATTCCTAAGACATAATATGACTTGGATCAGGTTGTTTCGACAACCTATGGTGCTAAGCACCTATCAACCAATGGCCAATTTTAGGGTTTAAAGCTAATTTCTTCTAAAATGCCATGACCCGATGATGGTACCATTGCAACAACCCTATGGTGTTGTCTTCATGACAACTGATGGTCAGGATCAAAGGTGTCTTATGATGGTGACAACCTATGGTCACTCCTTTAGGTCAAGTTTTGGATCAATTAGAAGTTTAATGATCAACCATTAAGTACCCTACTGACATTATCAATCAATGATGACATTAGCTTAATATTTGTTGCTGACTAATGAATATAGTGCTAATCTAACTACCTATGGTGACTTAATGGTAAGTACTGGTAAATATGGTCTTCACAACCTATGGTGAGTTAATCATATAGTTGTAGCATCAATTAAGCCTTAGACCAATGGTTTCTTGGGTCACTTGATGCAATGGTCGAACCTATACTGTAATTGATAGTTTTAATATATGAACTTGACCCAATGGTCAAGATCTAATGTTTATTCCTCCAATAAAGTGGAATGATGGCTAATGTAATATGTTGGTCCTAATAATGTGATTTAGATAGTTTCCTTTATATGATCAACTTAAGGAGCTTACTTGTTGACAACAGATGGCTTGTTTTAAATGAACAGTTGATTGTGGGTTTTACCCTACTCTCAATGGAACTTTTTGTGTTGTTAATCAAGGGATGTCTAGGGTTAGATGGTGACTCTTTCTAGAGAATAAATTAAGGAATTCATAGGTGGTTTATCCAAGGTGTTTACTTATGTAAACAACCAATGGTCTTACCTTTTAAACATCCAATGGTTCTGGGTGACATTGTGGTATGGTGATATGAGTTGAATGATGATGAAATAAATGGAGGGCTACCCTTAATAAGGTAGTCTTACCTATTCACTCATATGAATAGAATGGATGATAATCATATTGTGTTGATATGTAACCCTAATGAGGTATAGCTTATTATACCTAGGTTTAATATAACTAAATGGTGGTAATTGGGTATGAATAGTCCTTGAATGACTAATACAATCATGGAGTACTATGTTACTATTGTTGAAACCCTAGTATGCTATAAGTTACACCTTGATTTATGTGTGGGTTCGTACTTGAGAATAGTATGGAATGTTATGGTGATGCTTCACCTTATGCATCCATGATCCAATGGGGATGTCGTGAGTTAGGGTTTGGGTGTGAGTGTTGATTAGTAACATTAATATAATTTATCTTGTGAACCTAACTCTAATAAAAATAGATAAAGATGAGTATTCATGTTTAACCTTCTTATATGATGGCATGATGGTGAAATAACCTCCTTAATATGATCATAACCTTAATGTGTTAATTGTTTGTTATCATAGCCACATGGTTGATACTATCTTATGCTAAACATGTGCATTATGAATATGATGAGGGTTAATCATATCTAGATTCCTTGCATGTTGATGTAATAAAGGAATGTTCTTAATGTTAATATAACCCTGCTATGATTGTTTATGAATATTTCCTAGCTCATTAATGCAATATTGTGTTGATCCAGTGTATTATATGTAAGTGATGTTATTGAGCCTTGTTATCAGGCATGCAAAGATAATGATGATCTTACATGGAATAATATGATGGTCTTAATGACCTTTGGGCATGGTTGAGCCCTGAATGAGGTTTTATCCTCTTGTGTTGATAAGGGTTGATATCCTGTGATATTGTGAAAATGATTTATATCCTGTGATAGTATGATGGTCTTAATGACCTTTGGGCATGGTTAAGCCCTGAATGAGGTGTAATCCTCTTGTTTTGATAAGGGTTGATACCTTGTCATATTGTTAAAATGATTAACATATTTTGATAGCACGATGACTGGTGTGGTCTTACGAATGGCAAGTGAATAGTACCATGTGATGATGAGATGAGAAATTTTATTTCACACATTTTATATCTTTTAAAAGTTGTGATCTTTATATGCTTGCTAGAAGTGAATTAGGGTTTGTATGTCCACTTGTTTGATGCAACCTTAATTCATCCAGTTGGCATAACTAATAAAGTGAAACTCTAATCATGTAGTGCCCTGTGCCATAGATCCATCTGAGTGTCAGAATTTGCCAGATGGTGAAACAAGTATTCTTAAGGGAAATTTAGAGCGCATACTATTGAGTATGTGGGGTGGAAAGTTGAGGATATATCCTTGTCATCCACAATGCAGGTTGTGGAGGATGGCTATGGTCATGACTTATATATCTGATGTGATTGAGAATGGCTGCGGTCGTGTCTAAGTGATTATATATGTGAAAAGATTGGAGGACAACTGCGGTTGTACCTAGGATGGTAGGATATGCGTACCCACCTCCTTTCACTAGTGTTGTGACCTATACCAAGGACGGACTAGGCTGTTAGCTGTTAGCAGCTTGACCTTATGTGTCACTGTGGCAGAGAAGATCTTAGTAGTCTGACTCTTCCTAGATCTTGTATGGCACTGATTTTGACTTAGCAGTGGTCAGTTGGATTTTGAGTGGTATCCTCAAATTCCTTAGGGCATAATAAAAGATATAAGATAGTCGTGTAGCATATTTGTTTAGGGTTATACACAACGCTTCATATTGGATGATAACCCTTGTTTGCTTTCTTTTTATTGAGATCATATATAGTATAATAAGAGATAATAGATATGCTTATGATTTGGTTATGCTCATGTTGTAAACATGCTTATGTTGTCAAATATACTGACACTGATGGTTAAGATGTTGCTGCTAGATATGTTTAATATTTCTAGCCATGCCTATGTAATTAGAAATGCTTAAACTACTAATCATGCCTATGTAGTTCATTGTGTTGTGATGTTAGTTATACTTATGATATAGATATGTTCCCTTTATTTGAGATGCCAATATTGATAGCCATGTTATGTTACTAGACATATTCATGATGTCAAGGATGCTTATGCTACTAGATTGCTTGTGATGTTAGCGAGGAATATGATGATAGTCAGATTAATGATAATTATTGTTAATAAATGCAATTTGATGATATTTGAGTAGATATCTATCCAAAAAATGGATTTATTTCTTAACCATATATGCATTGATGATCATACTTGTTGCTAAGATTAATTGCTTAATCTATTTACATACTTGAACTGTTCAATCTGTTCAATTGATTATTAAATACTCCAACTACTTAGTTATCTACTATTTAAAATGTTGGAATCAATAAATGTTGTTGGAGGTTATATCTCTTGCTAGGACATGAGTCTCACCCTTGTGGTTCACAACATCTTTTTAGGTAATTGGAAGTGATAAAAACAAACATGTGGCAGCAAAAAGGAGCTATAGCAATGAATCTTTGAGAAAGTTGATTAGATGTCTAGTGTTTCCTAGAGTCAGCCCTGTACTCTCAGGTCCAGACAGGAAAGGTTTGTATATGGTGTTTCAAATGAATCGGAATTTTGTTAGTATGTTAATTCTTATTTGTGTGGCATATACAAATATTATTATCCTATGTATATATGTTGTGGGTAAGGTGATAGAACAATTTGTATCAAATTCTTGTCATGGTATGAATAAAAGAAAGATGTTGGGCTCTTACGCAAATGTTTCTGAGCAGGTGCTGACATTGAAATCGATTTTAATTTACCAATATTTTTGGATATATGATTAATTAGTGATCGATTGTGTTTTATGTTTTGCGTAATCTTATTTAGTGTAATGGGTTCTCACAGTTACAAAGAAAAACTGACACCATACCACCAATAATGTCGATTATAAAGAAAAATCATCACCATTGGTCAAGTCATACCGACTTTGAAAAGACATGGGTACCACTTTTACTATATTGCCAGTTACATTTATTAGAAGCTGACGTCTTAGATAATCTGTGAAATACAATTTTTTAAGGAAAAATATTTGCCTCTAAAACTTTTACATTTAACGTCAGTTTGTGTTAAAATCGACGACACAGAGTTCACGCCATGTCCATGCAGAAAAAAGTATTCCCCCAAATTGCTTCTGAGTCGTCAGTTACTAGGGGGAATTGACGACACGGTACGTTGCTGAGGCTCAATTATTTTATTTGTGGAAGGGTCTATGTCATCATTTTTTAGATAATGAACCAACGTCTATGTGCTTTCGCACCTTGTGCCTATGAAAATATTCCCCCCCTTCTAACAAATTGCTTATGCATGGTCGGTTCCTTTGAGAAATTGACAACTAAGATACCTTGTCGAGGCTGACTTGTTTTATGGGATGGGTCTCTGTTGTCATTTTTCTTAGTACGATCGATGTATATGTGCTAGCTTAGTCATCAATGTTGGTTAATCAAACTGACAACTAAGTCTACAGACAAAAGCCAACTTTTTTTGAGATTAGGATTTCTGTCGTCAGTTTAGGTCTTTAAAAACTGATGACTTAATCTTGCACGGCCGTGTTGGCTACACCAGTTTATGTGTAGGTGTTGTTTTATTAATCGATGGTTAAGTTCTGAGGCGTTGGTATTGTTTATCAACTGACGACTAAGTTCACTTAATAGCATCTGCAATTTTTCCCCCTCAATCTTCTATTTCATCACCCTCTTCCGCCTAGCTCTGGCAATTTTCCCTTCTGCCGTAGCACCCTTCTACTGTTGCTGCCATGTTCCAACTGCCACCTTACCACGTCTACCCTGCTACTGCTACCGCCTACTATGCGACCTCACCGATGACTTCAGCCGCCTTGCTCGAACCTGCTCCAGTTGTTTTTGCTTAACCCTGCTCCACCCTACTCTGCCTCTCCATCCTACTATAAATGCCCACCTTTCCATCCTGCTACCTCCACCCACCATTGTAGCTACTCCATCTAGTCTGACCGCCTAGAATAGAAGCTTCGACCACAAGAATAACAATTGCTGGAAGGTGTGAAGTAGCTCCAACGCCGACGATAGTAGCCGGTAGTCAGAGGAGAAGCTCCAGTGCTAGCAACAATATGTCAAACACTAACTATAATATTTTCTATTTCATAAGAAATTGACTTTTTAATGATGCCTAAAGTAAATGTATGTATGTATGTATGTATATATATATATATATATATTAATGATGTATGAATGAACTAACCAAAATGGAAGAATGAATTGAAGTAAATGATGCTACATAAAACCTAAGATAGGAATAATGAAACTATGATCATAGGTATATGAATGAAAACATATATACATTTCTAACATTGGCCTAGAAACTCATCTGAGATTTACTCACTGGGAGTAAATCTTTAATAGTCTCTGGTTTGGGACTGTTATTGAATACATAATCTCACTTAGGATGTAAGTTTAAAATGTATATTCAGTTTTCAAGATGTTTCGTCATCACTTCTTTGTTTGTTCTCTAAGTACATATTTTGGTGTACTTGGAGAACTAGTGGGAAATGTTGCTAAAATTTTCTTAAAAATCGAATACACATTATACAGTTACTAGTGAGATTAGGTGTTCAAGAATGAAATAGGTGGTACAAACATTCATTACTGAACCCTAAACCCTAATCTGTAAACCCTGAACCCTAATCTACAAACCCTTATCCCTAAATCCAAAATAACAAACCCTAATCTATTTGTAAATCCAAAACCCTAATCATGTAAATCCTAAATCCTATTTTTTCTTTGATCATAAAATGGATAGATCATGGATGTCCCCAAATCATTGGACCCCAAATTTTATTGCTGGTCATGACCAATTTATAAGATTTATGGAGGAACATAGGAAACAGTCTGGAGATAGGTTCTACTGTCCATGTAGGCATTGCAGGAACAACCTAAAAGTCAACATTGTTGATGAAATCAAACCTCATGTCATGTGCAACGTGATTATACCGAGATATACAGAATGATACTGGCATGGAGAAAATCCAACAATGATATTTGTAGACGTCGATAACAGTACTTGTGTTGAAGAAGAAATTTCCATCGATGATGTAGATGTGAACAAACCAATTCCAATAGACATGGTTGATGTGATCCTAGATAGTTGTTGGGTAGAGCACACTTATCTAACTTCCTTATTTAGAACAATAATGCATGATGTTGAGAGACAATTATACTTCCGTTGTACTAAGTTTACAAAGCTGAGTGCTGTGTTAAGATTGTATACTCTGAAGGCTAACAATAGATGGAGCGATAAAAGCTTCACATCATTGTTGTCTTTGTTGAAAGAAATTCTTCCTGAAAGCAAAGAGCTTACAGTCTCAACATACAAATTAAAGAAAATGTTGTGTCCAATGGGAATGAAGGGTAAGAAGATACATGCATGCCCGAATGACTGTATGTTATTTCAAAAGGACTATGTCGATTTGAAAAATTGTTCAAAATGTGGGGTGTCAAGGTATAAAATGACGACTTTGGGGAAGTCCAAAACTGGTTCTCTTTCTAAGGTAATGTGGTATCTACCTATAATACCATAGTTTCAATGCTTGTTTATGAATCCCATGGATGCAAAGAACTTAAGGTGGCATGCAAAGGTAAAGAGAAATAATCTACACCATGCATCTGATTCCCAACAGTGGAAGAACAATGATTTATTGTTCCCAAAATTTTGTGATGAAGTCAAGAATCTAAGACTTGGGCTTTGTACCGATCAGATGAATCCATACAGAACATTGAGAAGACAACATAGCACTTGGCCTATTATGATTGTTATATACAATCTTCCTCCCTATTTGTGTATGAAAAATAAGTACGTCATGTTGTCATTGTTGATATCGGGGCCTAAACAACCTGTTAATAATATCGATGTTTATCTTGAACCTATTATTGATGACTTAAAGAAACTATGGGGAAAAGGTGTGTTGACCTATGATGCTTCATATAGAGAGATATTTCATTTGCATGCTATGTTGTTTTGCACTTTTAATGACTTTCCAGCATATGGAAATTTATCTAGGTACAGTGTAAAAGGATCAAAAGCATGCCATATATGTGAAGAGAACACTAATTCAATATGATTAAAATATGACAACAAGACCGTATGTCTTGGTCATCGGAGGTTTCTTCCAATAGTTCATCATTACCTAAGGTTGCACAAAGTGTTCAATGGATCAAATGAGGAACAGAGTGCCTCTAAACCTATATCAAGGGAGGTTTTTTATGAAAGAGTAAAAGACTTTGTCAATGCATTCAATAAGAAATCACAATGTACCATTCCCACACAAAGTGAAAAATCTTTACGAAAGAAGGGTCAATATTCTGGGATATTCTTTATTGGAGTTCTATGGGAGTTAAACATTATATCAATGTCATGCATGTTGAGAAAAAAGTTTGTGATAGCGTCATTGGTACTCTGTTGAATATACCACGTAAAAATAAAGATGACATCAAATCCAAATTAGATCTACATGAAATGAGAATCAGAGAGAAATTAACATAAGTAGTTAGCAGTAATCAGAAAAATATTTACCTCCTGCTTGTTACACATTGACTAAAAAGGAGAAGAAAACTTTTTGTGAGTGCTTGATTAATGTTAAGTTACCACACAAATACTCTGCATATATACGTAGACTAGTATCAATGAAAGATATGAAGTTGATAGGTATTAAATCTCATGATTGTCACACTCTAATGCAAAAAATATTACATGTGAATCTGATCTATACTTACGAAGCATGTAAGTTTGCAACCACCAGACTTTGTTTCTTCTTCAACACTCTATGCAATAGAGTTATTGATCCTAAAAATCTCGATAAGTTGCAAAGAGAATTGGTTGTTACCCTTTGTCATCTTGAATTGTATTTTCCTCCATTATTTGATATCATGGTACATCATGTTGTCTATTTGACTCGGGAAGTGAAAATTTTGGGACCAATTTTCTTGCATTGGATGTATCCTTTTAAATGGTACATGAGGGGTTTTAATGGTGATGTTCAAAACCGCTATCATCCAGAAGGGAGTATTATTGAGGGTTATGTGGCGAGCGAGGTTATGGTCTTTTGGAATGACTTTATGAGTTGTTATGAAGCTCCTATAAGTGACAAAAATATTGAGGACTATTCCGACAAGGGGACTTCAGGAGCACGAGTGAAAGTAATTAGTCATGAGTTGTAGGAACAAGTACACTTGTATATTTTACTCAACATCGATGAAGTGAGTAGCTACATTACCGATCATACCAATTTCATCAAGAAACAATATCCTCGAGTCAATTCGATGTGGCTTGCTAGAGAGCATAACAAGACATTTATTAGGTGGTTTGAAGATAAAATTTTACCTCAACTATCCCAATTGCCAAATAATGTTGCTGAAAATATCAAATGCCTCACTGTTAAACAAAAAATGACTGTTATGTCTTATGAAGGGTTTGACATAAATGGGTTTTCATATTACACAACGCGTCAATATGATAAGAGTGACATGCAAAATAGTGGGGTCACCTTTCAAGCATCTTCATTGTTTTTTTTAGTATAAAGGATAAGAGTCCACATGAAGTTCAAATGTCATATTACAATGTCATTGAATACATATGGGAGTTTGAATATGTTGATTTCAAAATTATGCTCATTAAGTGTAATTCGGTTGATAACACCAAGGAGTTGTAGTGGATAAATTGGGTTTCACATTAGTAAATTTTAAAAATATTGGCGAAAAAGGTGAACCATTCATAATGGTATCACAAGAGAAGAAAGTATTTTATATCGATGATCCTGCAAATGAAAAATGGTCGACAATTCTTCATCGTAAAAGGTAGTTCATTGAAGATACTATAGATCAAGAAGAGTATTATGACAAGTATGATGACTCCAGTCCATTCTCAATTGGCTTGCCAACACCAAATATTGAAGCTAACATTGATTTATATGTTCACCTTGACACTGGTGTAAGTTGTATTATTTTATTATAGAGATGTGCATTTTACAATATGTCTATCTTGTTGTATTGTTTTATTGCATTTATAACTTATATCATTTTATGACCTATATGTGATGAGCAGCAACATCAGTGTGCAAAAGTAAGGGGCATCACCATGATGAACAAATTAATTTAACAAAGGGGTAATGGACTGAAGTTGGTCATTGAGTTTGATAATGCAGGAAATCCTTTTGGAAAGAATCACAACTCTATTTTGGCATATCTAGGGGTTCTTACTAATAGAAATTGTAGTGTAGTAGTAGAATCTTGACATAAAATTGATAAAAGCAAGAAAGACTTCATATGGAAAGAACCATGTGTGAGATATTAACATTTGCAGTTTTGTTTTTAAATCTATTTACAATTATATTTTTAATAACATTCCATTAAGTTTATGCACTTTTGCAGAGCATATAGACATGGACGAAAAACTACATTGTAAAAACGTGATGCAACACTATGGGAGGGTACCGAGGAATTATAGGACAACTCTGACAAGACTATACATACGAGAGGATGACAAGAGGAAGAAGTCAACCACTGAGAAATGGTTCTATCTTGACTCGATGATGTGGGAGGTGTTTGTTTCTGTGAAAAACACTGATAAATTCCAGGTATTAAGCTTCACTCCCCATTTTGAAAATGTTCTTATGAATTCATTATTTTACCTTGGCATAGTAGGTTATGTTTTACTTACCAATTACAATTGATGAATGTTACTAACTAGGATGCAAACGATGTTCAAAAAGAAAGGTTTGCAAAGAACGTGCACAACTACATGATGGGTCCATATGGCTATACAAATCTTTGCCAAAATCTACTACATGTGTCTTATTATCAACAACCTACTCATAGAACTGTTGAGTCCTCTACTACTACTACTGAACCTCTACTTCACAATGATATATGGATAGCTAGAAGGCAATCCAAATTTGGAGAAATAACCAACCCCGCAACTACTGAGGTGGGTGAAAAAATGGTAAAATTCAACTCTCAAAGAAATTAGTAATGATGATTGTTATGTTTTACTTACCAATTACTAATGATGATGATTAGTGGGAGCTCCATGAGCAAATGAAATAAGGCAAGTTCATCCCTGAGGGCACAAGGGATGAACTGACAGTTGATCTAGGTAACCCAGAGCATCCTAGGCATGTTAGGACTACATGTGCTGGTGTCGATATAAGAGAGTTCTTTGGGCCATTAGAGCATAAGTGAAAATCTATCTAGAAAGGAGGATTTTCAATAGAGGAGGTAAAAGAGATGATTTCAAAGGGAATTTAGGAAGCAACGAGCCAATATCATGGTTCTCAAATAGCTTCTTATACATAACATATGCCACCCTGCTCTTCATACAGGGTGAAACCCCCTACAACAGAGGTGGTTGGGAGTAATTCTATGGACACACCACCTAACACGTACATTGTAAGTATTTTTTATGACATAGTAGTCTTTCATGATGATTTTGTATAAGATATATAACACTCAATGAAAATATGTAGGGTTTGAGGCCATGTCATCTTAAATTACAAGAATGTTTCTTTGCACTAGGTGAGGCTTACCCACGCCTTGAAGGTGACATGATTCACAATACACTATTTCCCGCCGATGCACGTAATGTTGGAGCTTGTTTAACCCCCTTGGAAGCAGACTGCACTGCTATATGGCCATCCTGAGCATGAGACAATAGGTGATGCAGAAGGTGGTGTGGTCGTGTGGCCCAAAGATGGAGTTATATATACCCATATATGGTATATTTATATTGTGTTTCTATCTTTATATACATGACACCATTGATATAAGATTATATATGTGCAAGATATACCGCCTAAGAAGCCCCATATGGCTCGTCCTCCACCTCCACCGCCTCCTCAAATACCTATTTGGATTACAAAAGACCTATTCGACTTGGTAGGTCCTCAATGTAGGGGTATGGCAGTATGGTTAGACGAACATAAAGAAGGGTCGCCTATGGTGGTCCGTCTTGAGGACGTTGTGGGTCAACCTCATGATACTAGTATATTTATGCAAGATGTGTTGGAGTTATTTGGTTATGCTTGGTTAAATATATATCATAGAACTTTAGATATGGTGAGATCTTATATAACTATATACCTCATTTTATATATGTTAATATATTTTTTTTATATATTAGTTGATACATGACATATGTTTTGCAACCACTTACATTGGGTCTATATATAGTTTTCACTATCCCATGTGGTATTTCTAGTTCCATCCTTGATTAGCCATGTAACTAAAGACCCTGCCTCTGTTATCCAATATTGTTGTACTATATTTAAATATTTCAGTAAAAAGAAAAAGAGTGTGATGTTAGCTTCGTACAATGTTGAGTAAGTTTACTTACTCTGCTTATAATTTTAACTTAAGAATTACATTTCATTGTTGATTTTGATTTTATATAATTTTCCTTCTTTTCACTCAGGAATAACCATTGGGTGTCATTTTTTATTGTCCCCACGACCCTAACTGTGTATTACCTAGATCCTAGGGGTGGAAAAGTAGATAGTGGGGGACACGAATTGAAATCGACATTATTCACATGAGTACATTTTTATATTTACATCTGTTAACATATGTATATTACATTATTATTTACCAATTCAATTCTATATGTTACATTAACTTATAGGTCTATAAAACAATTCAAAAAAGCTGAAGGAAAGGTGGATAAGAAAAAGAAAGCCATAGTTTGGAAGAATGTTGAGGTAGTTTTTTTGACTCCAATGCATATTTATGACAACTGTGCTTACTTATATTTATTAACATTTAGCATGTTGAAATTTATAGTGTTTTGTACAAGATAATGGTTGGGCATACAGATACTACATGGTGTAGTATATGGACATGATTGTCAGATTTGGGGCACTAGACATCAACTACATACAAAATGTAATCTATATATAGTCTTAATCATCATAAGTATATAGTATCATTAAATAATATGAAAATATCAAACTTACTAATTATATACCTCATTATCTTTGCAAGTGTTGAAAATGAAAGACTTCAATATGCTAGAAAATCTAGAAGACATACAAATGCCTTATACAATATAACAACCAGATGAGATACGAGAACAATGGGCAGAAGCCTTCGAAAAGTATGTCAACTTATTTTGATTGGGATTAAGAAGAATTGTTTTTTTAAAGTTTGATGTCATTATTTCTATATACATGTGGTGCTTATGACTTCTTACAAATTTAAATTTGATGCGAGTAAATTATTAGTGCATATGTGAATGATGAACTATATACACGTGTGTGATTGAGAAGATGATGAATGAATTGTGTATGAAATTGTATTTGTACATGTTATGAGAATGGAATTATTGTAAGTATCATGTGTGTGAATGAATGTAAAGATTTATATTTGTACATGTGATGAAATGGAATTAGAGAATGAATAGAATAATATGCATGTTAGATCTGTTATTGCAGGTTTGGTGGCCTACTGTTAAGATGAACTCACATGATGTTGTTAACCTCTAACTTTGAACTCTAGTTTTGAACTGTAGGTTCTGCATCTTGCTGACCATCCGGGTAGCAGGCCTGCAGGCCTGCTACTTAAAAAAACTTAATCATCGGTTGTAACACAAAAACTGACACTATAGGTCGTAGCCATCGATTTTGGTAAAATAACTGACATTAAAGGACAAAACCAAAATTGTCGTGTTAGACAACATGACCTTACTGAGTATCATGTCATAGTCATCAGTTTAATAGATATAATCATCACTATAACCCATAATCATTGGTTATTTAGTCTGAAATTGACACTATCCATCTTAATAGGTGTTCGTTTCCACAAAACCGACGATGTAGGGTCCTTTACCAGTTACAAATGTGACCTGGTATGGTTCTTGAGATGTTAGTTTTGGTAACATAACTGACGCCTCAAACTCCTATATGTATCAATTTCTTTTATCCCCACAACCGAGGTTGGATCTCTGGCGTCAATTGTACCATCCCTATAGAATTAACATCTTAGACCTGTGGATGTAGTGTCACCTACTTAGGTGTCATTCTATAGCTGATGTTATAGAGTTGTTTTAACTGACACTAGAGATAGTTCATGTACTAGTAGTAGGAGTGACTTGGTCTGAATAAAATGATTATGGAATAAAAAATGGACATGTTAGTCTAGTTTTTCCAAATAAAACCGGATAAGAGTTGGACTAAGTTGGTATGGGATTTATGCTTACATAATGCTAAAAGATAAAGTCTGTTTCAGATTCTACCTCGAACCAAACAAGGGCTAAGAAGGGTCTAAGAATGTAAAAAACAATAGACAATCCAATGTTGCCACATGGCCCATATTGTTTTACTTGTGGCAAAAATCCTCTCTCGTGTTAAGTGAGGCATACTATTATATATTTTTTTATACTTGTTTTTGTACATTGATGGAGTATATATATAGATGGAGAGCACAATTGCCACACATTTACGTAAGTTATAAACAAGCAACAGTCTTCAACAATTGAAGGCGGCATGAATCCGTTGGTTGTAGCAACTGATGTTGGTGCTTGGTCATTGCTGACTAGGTTATCTACCTTAATTTCAAGTGATGAGGGAACTAATTTCCTAGTTGATTGAATGTTGGTTGCAAGAGCTAGAACTTGTAATGCATTGTCTAACACCCCCACAAGTTGGACGCTCACTAGGATGTAGCCACACCTTGGTACGAATGTGCTTAAATCGATTACGAGAAAGATCTTAGGTCATGACATTAGCCAATTGGTCTTTTATGTGGATGTATCACACTTGCATGAATCCTTTGGAGACTTGATCTGGAGCAAAACAAAAAATCATTTTAGATGAGCTTGGTATGTGATGGAAGATAGGGTTGGCAGTGAGATAGGTGGCGTCAGTGTTGTCACACCACAATGAGGACATTTTGGGGGATGATGAAGTTCACATAGAAGAGCATGAAGCCATAGAAGTTTGACTGTGGTATTTTCTAGAGCCCTACACTCAGATTCCATGGAGGATCGAAACGATATTTTATTTGCAAGCTGACCAAGAAATGAGGTTGGTACCTAAGTAAATACCATAGGCTCCAGAAAATTTTCTATCATCGAGGAAGCATCCCAATCAACATCAGAGATAGAATGGAGGTTAACAGATTAGGAAGAGGTGAATGATAAGGTAAGAATTAGGGTGAGTTTAAGGTAATGAAGGATATGTTTAACAGCAACCCAATGCCCTTCAGTTTGTTGGGAAATATATTGATAGACTTTGTGGAAAGCATACAAAAGATGCGAATGAGTAAGTGTGAGATATTGAAGGGATCAAACAGTTTGACGATACATGTTGGAACATGAAGTGGGGTACCGGTTTCAGTTTAGTGGTGGGAAACATGGGGGTCAAAACTGGTTTGGCAGTGGTCATGTCGGTGCGGTGCAGAAGGTCAATCATGTATTAGCGTTAAGAGATATAGAGATCTTTGGGTGAACGAGTGACTTAGCCACCAAGGAAAAAGTGCAAAGGACCAAAATCCTTGATAGGAAACTTTTGAATAAGACATGGAAATAAGTTTGAAAAGGTGGAGGGGTTATTTCCTGTAATAATGATGTCATCGATGTAGAATAAATCATAAATTGTGTCATTGTTGTGGTGATAGATGACTAAGGAAGTGTCGATTTTGGATGCATGGAAGCCATAGGCGTGAAGAACATGACTGAGTTGGGAAAACCAAGCTCGTGGTGATTATTTGAGAAATAAATGAACTTGCAAAGATGACAAACATGACTAGGCTTATACTTGTCAATGAACCCCATGGTTGGGAGTCTTGGGACATAAACACGTCTTCAGAAAGCTTGTCATGGAGAAAGGCATTATGCACATCAAGTTGACAAATATGCCCATTGAGAGAAACATCTATGGATAGGACAACATGAATGGTAGTAGGTTTAACAATTGGACTAAAAGCTTCATTGTAATCAAGACATTCTTGTTGATGAAAGCCTTTAGCAACAATGTGGGCCTTGTAATGAGCATGGGAACTGTCAACATTGAATCTGTTGTGAAAAATCCATTTGCAGCCAACTACATTCATGTTCGGGGTGCATGGGACTGGAACCCAAGTGCCATTGGTGATAAGGGCATGGAATTCCTTAGCCATGGCTTGATTCCAGGAAGGGTTGTTATTAGTTGTAGTGAAATTAGGTGGTTCAAACTGGTATGTGTGGGAAGTGAGTGTTGGGATGTCTTGCATTATTTTATGGGGTGTAGTCCTGCAAGTTGGTGATAATAAATGGTCTTGGGAGGCCAAAGGTGCATGGGATTGAGTGTTGCTGGTTGTGTATCAATTGAGTTGGAGAGTGAACTGAGTGCAGATGGGGAAGGTTAATGGGGTGAGAGTAGGGCTACGATGGTTGTTGATGGTGATGTTGGAGAAGAGAAAGGGAAAGGTGTAGTAGTGGATTGGGAATGGGGGAGAGACTATGTAATAGAAAGCCATGGAAAGGGAGTGGTTACAGTGGATGGTAAGCTTTTAGGGGAGTTGGCATAGCGAAAGGTATCTTTCAATGAATTTGACATGGCGTGGAATGTATGCGGCCGGTGTATGGGTATAGGCAATGGTAAACGTGATATTGGGATGGATAACCGAGAAACACACATGGTATGGATCTAAATTCAAACTTGTGTCTGTTATAGGGTCGCATAAGTGGATGTGCAGCACAACCAAACACCTTGAGGAATGTGTAATCTGGATGGGAACCATGTAGCTGATGGTGAGGTGAGGAATGAAAATGGTGGGTGGATGGAAGACGGATAATGAGGTATATTGTTGTTTCAAACTCATACAACTGAAACTTTTTAGGCACATGGGATTGAGAAACCAAAGTGAGACCTGTATCAATAACATTTTATATTTTTTGTTTTGCAGAACCATTTTGTTTGTGTGTATGTGGGAAAATTATAGGGTATTGGATACCAGTGGCAAGGAGATGGACATGTAGACATCCACTGCCCCCATCAGTCTTGACGGATAATATTTTTTGTCCTAACTATCATTTGACAAGAGCATGGAAATTAATAAAAACACAACAGTAACCATGCAAACTTGGAATAGTCGTCTACTACAATGAGAAAGTAATGTGACCTTGAGAAGAAACAATGGGTGATGGCCCCCACACATCCAGATGAAGAAGAGATAAAACTTTATTGTTGTAATAATGCGAAGAAGGGAGATGTTGGGGGGAAGATTTGCCTACCACTACTAGACGACCCCATATAAATGGACACATGTTTTTTAATATACTGACATATAAGTGAACGTGGCACATCCGTGTGTCAGTATATTTACTTCGCACCTCCGGTCCAAATACTCATTTTCGGCTCATTTTGTTTCCCCGCGCGACTTGAGACTTTTATTTCCTTGCGCGCGAAAACTTCCATTTCCTTCACCGGATCTAGACTTTCATTTTCGCAATCCGCAGGCGCCGACCCTAGAACGGGGAGAATTTGTTTGTTCAACCTGCAGTAGCTCACCTCCTCCCCACTTCAACCGTCTCTTGCTCTGCCTCCTAGCCCTGTAAGGGGGTGCCGATTGCTGATGATCCACCCTGAAGAGGGTACACGCCAGAGGTCGCTCAATGGGGGGCCTCTTTGGACAGTGGCGCGCCCTTGCCAGCAAAGTCGTTTCTCTTCATTGGACTCGTACGAGCTGCCTGTTCTAAGATCAATTCTAGACTGGATGCGAACCGCATACGCTACTGCACTCCGAGTTGTCGCCGGGGAAAGAACTCGACCAGGAGCTCATCGGCGTTGCGGGGCCACTGGGTCGGCCGAATGCAGTGGCCCGAGGCACTGTGCCTGGACGGATCTGCTTCCATGAGGCCCTCCTCGCCATGGTAGTCATTGATTTCTAGCTTCGGTTGGTTACTCAAGACTTGCAATAGTTGAAGAGCACAGATAAGTATCAATTTGTTGTCTCAAGGGATAACGGTTCAGCCTATTTCCACCCCATAACGGATCATGCAGGATCGCTCCGTAAGTCAAGACTCCCTTACATATCCATATACAATGCTTATCTTGTAGGATTTAAGATGCTCTTGAATTTCTCCTCTGTCTCGCAGGCTTCCACCAGATTATTATATGACTGAATAGTTTGCTTGATCCTAAAGCTAATCATTTCTCATAGGATTTTAATATAGCATTGCAGCAACCTGTAATTGATGGCATGTGTTGCAGGAAGATGAAGTAGGTACCTGAGAAGCCCTTAAGGTCAGCAAGGCCATGGTCCTCTGCTTCTAGTAATTAGTAGACAAGAAAAGTATAGTTTCTTATGTAAATGGAGCAGCAATGACGCCCGATCACACTAGGTATTATTGTCTTTTCTCTACTGGTTAGAGATATGTCGTTTTGGTTCTTCTTGGATGCGTCTATTTTGTTAGCTAATTACAATTTTGATCATTCACATTGACTTGTGATGTGGTGTTCTGTGTGGAAACCTTTAGATATATACTTGTATACAACTGGTGATGGCAGTATATTACTGAGTAATGTTCCCACTTGAATGATAAAACCTTCTATCAAAACCTTGTCACCAACTTGTTCAGATTCTCCCACTCCAATTTGCATATGACGTGCTTGATAAAATGCTCAGAAGGGATGTGTGTCCAACAACAACGGGTCTAGTGGATTGAAACCACAAACAGGACATGTATGCCTACAAAATAGCAATAGAGGGCATGTAACCATAATCAATTCTAAATAGCAATGGAGGTATTGCTTTAGTAGACACTGTAGATTCTTGACATTTAAAAGCTTATTGCTTATGAATTGATAGAAAAATAACTAAAATTAGACATAAATTTTAAAAACACTGACGGAATATTGTGGATGTCCTTTTTATAATGTCTGTCAGAGCATACACCAATATAATAATTGCAAAAAATGATTTGTTTAATGTTCTATGGAGACATTTGAGCATACATACCGTAGGCTGTTTGGTTGTATGTATACATGGTTCTTTAAGCTTTTGTGTACATTTCATTTGTGCAATGTCCATGGATTTTTTTTTTTCATAACACTTCTTCACATATGCTAGGTTGGTTCCATAGTTTTTGTTATATTTTTGTTTCTAAATATGAAATTTTGCATGCACATAATTTTTATGCATGTTCCTGTGAACGGACGGTATATTTCATATCTTTACTTTGTCTCTAATTAAAATATGTCCACGAATTTTGTTGACAGAGTCATATGTACAGAGGATTATAGACGGCTCTATGTTGTTCAGCTCGGAATCATAGTTGGTATTTAGTTCTATTCTTATAGCATAATATCCACATAATACCCTGCATATCCTTATTTTGCCTACCTAATGTGGGTTGAACTCATCCTGCTGAATGCTTATGTCAAGCCAAGCCATTTGTACATAATTTTATGGTTTTGGGCAATGCTTATACGATAATTTCATTAGTTCAACACTTGGTGTGTCTATCATTTGCTTAATGATTGTTCCATGTTAACTCAAGATAATAACTACGTCAAGCCTACAACAAGAACTACTAGAAGGGGTGATGCATGCCATAAACCGTCACTGTGTAATTCTGAGCACAGGTGTCAGCACACCATTACATGCAACACCACTTGTTAGGAAATATATATTTGACATTACTTTATCATATTATGTTATTTACCTTGGATCTCTTATAGATCCATAGGGTTTAATCCTACATGGGTTACTTTTTATCTTATTGTGGTTTGTAGACATATACACAGGTTGTATACTGGTTTTGTTAAGACACCTCAATAATTATGAGTAAAAATTGTTGAGAGTGAGTCTTAAACTCTCTAGAAAATCTTCCTTGATGAACCAAATGTTTACACTTTTGTCTCTACGTACCAGCTCACTTGTCTTTGTCCACACCAGCGACAGTCTCACCATGCCCACTTCCATCTCACTAGGATCATTTCCATGACAGAGAAGGCATCGGTCGATGTACTTGCTCAAGAGATTGAACGGGATATGAAATACAACTATGTAGAAGGAAAAGATGCCCCCCTTAAGAACATAAGAGGCAAATGAACTCCACAGTAAGAATAGCAATGAGTCGGATTTCTATGGATTTGACCAGACCCGGTCCTAATGAAATCTGATCCTACTCACACATATACAACCCACACCTGATCTGAACCCAAAAAATCTAAAATGCCCAAAAAAATGGTGGTGCTTTGAGGATGGGTGTGTCGCTCTTGAGTTGGAGTTGTGATCATGGACTCTCTCGTTGCCAACACGGCTGTAGCATCAGAATAATAGGTCTCGGAGATGGCGTCAGCAACGAAAACATAGTTTAATGTTGTCCCCACAACCTAGTTTACCGAATCAAATAAGTTCATAGCGAATCTAAAAAATTGTTGGGTCTTCTCGACAATAAGTACATGATCCCATGCCTAGTCTGTAGTGGTTGTGCAATATGCAAATTCAACTAATTGTCATTTATATTAGATTGGGTTTTCCTTCCAAGCCTATTTTATATGGATGTACCACATTTAACCTTAATCTATTATTTACAAAAAGCACCATCACACCAACTCACATCGATAATCCATTGTCGAAACACCAAATACTCCTCCCTCCCACTTCTGTGCAAACCTTGAAGGTAGTATTTGGTTTCTTATGAAGGTGGCACTTGGGATGAGAACCTACTAGAGATCCTCTACTTGGATAACTGTGGATAGATCTTTGTTTGAGCAATTATTTGTTTAGAGTGCGATGAACGTATTTGAAATTCTCTGACCAATACTTCGACTAAAACCCCAATACCCCTCATCTTTCTCTTGTTATGGGCAACATAGTCATTCCATTTAGGGATAGATATTTGTTTGAGCCATTCTTTGTTTAGAGAGCCCCATTACCCCTTTGCTTAGGCAAGGAGCTGCAAGAAGCCACCACTCAGGCACCCAATCATCTTGGGAGAAGCAGCTACCATGGTTATCAGAACCAGATCGATCATCAAATTGGTCAGGCTACCGGATCCTGATTAACCGGTCCAACCATTGGTTGGACCGGTTCAATCGGTGACGTCATTAATGAGGTCATATATACATATATTATGCTAAATATTAAAATATATATACAAAAAGATATGAAGATTTGGAGAATATAATCCAATTCAACTATGATAAAGTCAAAGTCATACAATAGAAAATGACAAGTCTTAGCCTCATGTCTTGCATCCAAACAAAGAGTAATATCAAAATATAACAGTTTCAATTTCATCAACAAAATGGAACCGTGACATCCTAAATTTAAGCAAACATCTATTTTCTTGATCAATTGTTCTTAATATATGTAGTGCATCTACTCTTTTTGTGGATCACTCCGCTCTCCTTCATTATCTGCACCCACATCTTCACCATCATCAGGCCCGTCACCCTCTATGTCATCCATAAAGTCATCTTCATAGTCAATGTCCACTACATTTGTATATTTAGAATTTAAATATCATAGTGAAAAAATTGACTGGTTAAAATCATAGATGAACATGTAATGAATAATTATTACCTTCATCTCCTTCTATTGCTTGCCTCTTCCTTTTCTCTATTCTAAGTCTTGCTTCTTCAATTTCCATCTCTTCAACTTCATTTTGATCCAATAATGGTGGGTCATCTTCTTCCATCACCAAGTCTTCGGTCAAGTGAATTGACTCTAAGTCAATGGGGTCAAAATTTTGTTGCTTTATAATTTTTTTATGCTTCAACCTTGAGTTGCATCAAACATACACAAGATCATTTATATTTTGATGCTCCAATCTATTTTTCTTCTTGGAATGGATGTGGTCAAATGCCCAATTTCTCTCACACCCTGAAGAACTACAAGTTTGGTTAAGAACATGTATTGCAATTCTTTGCAAATTGGGAACATCACCTCCAAACCTCTTCCACCAAATTCCTACATTATAGAATACATAAGAATGAATGAAATATTGTATATCATAAAATGGTATTTAATATTAATATCAATGCGTATGTAGAACTAGGTTACCAGGAAACTCTAAATCCAAAGAACTCAAGGAAATCATCATCATCATCATCATCATCATCATCATCATCATCTAAGCCTCAGTCCCAATTATGTTGGGGTCGGCTACATGGATCCTTCGTTTCCATTCAACTCTATCATGGGCTATATTCTGGTTGAGATGTAGAGATTCAAAATCTCTCTTTATAAGCTAATCCCATGCTAATTTAGGCCTTCCTCTTCTATTTATAGTGTTTGGCTCAATAGCATTGCTTTGTATAGGCGCACTAGCTGGTCTGCGTTGCACATGTCTATACCATCTGAGTCGGCCCTCGTGCAACTTGTCCTCAATGATCGCCACCCCCACTTTATTCCTGATATAGTCATTTCTCAAGCGATCTTTTCTAGTCTTCCCACACCCATCTCAGCATAGGCATTTCAGCCACGTTCATCTTGTTGAGACCTTGTTTCTTCACCACCCAACATTCACTCCCATAGAGCATGGCTTGTCATATAGCTGTTCTATAAAAGTTACTTTTTAATTTGAGAGGGATCTTCCGATCACATAAAACACCATTTGCACTCCTCCATTTCAATCATCCTGCAGTGATCCAGTGACAAATGTCATTTTGAACATCCCTGTCTATTTGAATAATAGCACCCAAGTAAAAAAATTTATCACATTTTGGTATATCTACTTTGTACAACTTGGCTCCATCATTCACACTGCGAGATTGGCTGAAATTGCAATGCATATACTCAGTTTTGCTCTTGTTGATCCTCAATCCATTTGATTCCAATGCCTTTCTCCAACGTTCAATTTTATCATTCAATCCATCTTTAGTTTCGTCAATCAAAACAATATCATCAGCAAATAGCATACACTAAGGAATATCATCCTGAACATTCTTTATCAAATCATCCATAACAAGAACGAATAGATATGGGCTGAGTGTGGATCCTTGGTGTACCCCAACTGTGATAGGAAAAGTTGGCGTCTCTCCTCCAGGAGTCTTGACCCTTGCAGTAGAGCTATCAGACATGTCTTTGATCAGTCAATGTATTGGATTGGCACACCCTTTTTCTTCAAAACCATCCACAAAACTTCTCTGGGTACTCGATCATAAGCCTTTTCTAGGTCAATAAACACCATATGAAGATCTCTTTTGCTTTGTCTATACTTCTCCATAAGCCTCCTTATCAAAAAGATAGCATCTGTTGTTGATCTTCCAGGCATGAAACCAAAGTGGTTGTTTGATACCTGCATTATAGATCTTAACCTTTGCTCAATAATCCTCTCCCAAAGCTTCATCGTGTGACTCATCGAATTGATACCTCTGTAGTTTGTGCAGCTCTGAACATCACCTTTGTTCTTGTAGATGGGGACTATAGTACTATTTATCCACTCACCTGACATCTTCTTGGTCTTCATGATCTTGTTAAAGAACTTCATTAATCACATAACACCTTCATCCCCCATACTCTTCCATACATAAATGGGAATATCGTCTGGTCCGCATGCCTTTTTCATTTTCATCTTTTTCAAAGCATTCTTGACCTCAAATGGTGAAACTCGTCGTGTGTAAATGATATCTCATGTATTCATGTCACACGAGTCACTACCATTATATGCAATATCTCCATTGAAAAGCTTATGGAAGTAATTTCTCCACTGGTTCTTGATATCATCGTCCTTCACCAAAACTCTACCATCTTCATTTTTGATGCATTTTACTTGACTCAAGTCTCTTCCTTTCCTTTCTCTTATACGAGCCATTTTATATATATCTTTTTCCCCTTCTCTAGTGTCCAACTTCTTATACATATCATCAAAGTATCTAGACCTTGCCTCCCGAATAACCTTTTTAGCTTCTTTCTTTGCTTGCTTGTATCTTTGGAGCGTTGCATCATCTCGATATTTGGGAAAGCTCCTATAAATCTCCCTTTTCAGTTTAATAGTCTTCTTGCCACCACAAGCCTTACGGATTGCCTCCTTTGCTTTATTCATACTCTCATACAAATACCCCATGGGAGGGCCTCTCATCTGAATCAACAATCCTCAATACCCTTACCAAGGGCTCACATACACGAACTAGGGTAGAACAAGTCTTCCAAAGTGTCTAATCAAGACTAATATTTTTTACTTCTCTTCCCTTGTCTGTAATATATCACGAGTCTTGAAATTCCCTACTAAGAAAAATAGCTTCTAGATCTCTCTTGTGAGCACAGAGGCTTTGCAAAGACAAAAGATGGTGGCAAATCGTGTAAGATCGGGGCACACAATTTCTGTTCAGTCTTCTCTCTTCCTCAAAAGGTGCAGAACATATATATGATTGTAGATAAATTTTGTGATATCATTAGCTTGGTGAACTACTACTTTGACATAATTCATCTCCGATATCTCCTTCAATATTAGATTTAGGCAATGAGCAGCACACAAAGACCACTAAGTTGTGGGAAACTTAAGTTCAATTAGTTTCCCGGCTGCTTTGTAGTTGGTGGTATTACCAGTCACCAACATATTGTGGCCCAACCCACTGAATCACATCTTTAAATAAGACAAACAAGTTATCAGAAGTCTTAACATTTTCACTAGCATCCACAGACTTGAGAAATATTGTCCATGTATGACAATATACAAGAAAATTAATGAGAGATCTGTTGTGTTTATCTTTCCACCCATCAGCCATGATTGTGCACCTAAATTCTTCTCAACTCTCCTTGTAAGAATCAACATAAAATGACATTTTCTTCTTTGCCCTAACAAGGAGATTTGTCCTTAGGTCATGAAAATAAATTCCTCTGATCCCTGAACCTACAAAAGCTATAGCATCCACCATTGGTTGAAATTTAGGAGAGTTAATTGCATTGTAGGGGATGTCAACATCGTAGAATCCACTTTTTTTTATCAGTAAGCGTGATACCTTCTCATTCCAACAATATAAACTGTACAAGTGGTATAGGAAAAAAGAGATAAACTTATCTATGCATGAGTGCTCTAAAATAAGAGTCCACTCTATTCCAGGTAGCACAAACTACCGGATTTACATCCTCAAAAATACCTTGGTTTCTGGCATACCAAATCCAATAAGTAATTAGTAATGCCATAATCTTATCGTTTTTTCCATGGAACTTCAGGATATCCTCCTTGCAGTTTGGAATGAATGGGATAGCATGGCGAGCTCTTTGCCAAAGCTCAGTAGCAAACTTGCATCCCCACAACATGTGATGGTTGGTTTCTGATGCAGACTTGCACAACTTGCACCTAGACGGGAACTGGAAACCCAGTTTCAGTAAGAATTCATCTGTTACAAGCTTCTGTTGTAGCATTTTTCAAGAGAAAGTTTTTTTGTGATTTGGGGCACATGATGTCCAGAGCCATTTTGCCCCTTCAGAACAGGACCACGATCCCTTCTCAGGTCCCAAGCGCCCCTAAGGGAGAACTTTTCTAGTCCTTGGAGGTAGTAGAGGTCTTTGTCTTTAATTTCAATCTCACTGCAGACAGCAGACAAAGCATCGCAACCCCTTGTGGAAGGTAGACACCACTACTTATCAGCAATGAGTTTCTTGAGCAGAATGGAAGGGCCAAGACCATTTCTCAGCTTGAGGTAGTCACCTATTCGATCCTGCAAAAATTCACCTGAGACCCAAGGGTCTTTCCACATGTAGATCTTATCGCCTTTCCCGACTTGGAATCTAACCAAGGGGGCTAGAAGATCTCTCTATTTAAGGAGGGACCTACAAGTCCAGCCTTGTATTTGCTTGGCAACGCAGGTCCACAGTGAATCGTTGGCAAGATATTTGCTATGGATCCATCTTATCCATAAGTTGTTCTTATCGGGGGCGTCTTCCTCCTTGTTGGGCATGAGGGCGTCAAGCGCCGCCAGACCTGGCCGCCACCCTCTCAAAGTAGAATCCACTTTGTTCATGATATAGTCATTTCTTAAGCGGTCTTTTCTTGTCTTCCCACACATCCTCTTCTGACACCTAAGAAAAGGGAGCCACACAATATGGAGGGTTATATATAATCAGAGGTCGAATCGATGAAACCTCAAGCCGCGAATACATGACGAGGAGAGGATAAATCAAACCGATATAGAGTTGATTTGGTAATAGTCAGAGAAACTCACCATGGATTCAGTTTGTATGTAGAGGAGGTGGCCAAAAGGATGATTGATGACTACGGTGTCCTTGTCTCGTTGCTCCATAGGGATGTCGAGATTGGAGCTTCAAGTGAGGAAGAGGAAACCTGACGATGTGCATCTACTCTTCTCCATCCTACTGCCTTATTTTTTCGCTTGTTGCCGCCCTACTTTTCCCCTTTCCGTGACCGTGTGAAAGCATGAAACCAGATGCACAGACTATTCTTCACCTCTCTCTTCGCGACGTATCTGAATCGGTGAATCGGAAAGGAACCCAAGAATTGGGTTCTTATAAATGATCTGGATCGTTAAATATGTGCGAAAAATCTTGTTTGTTCATTTATGCTGGCTTTTCGTTTCATTTCTAGAATGGATATTCATTGTCGTGAGAGAGGAGTGGGGTGGAAGACGAGGAGGTGGTATTTGGGGGTGTCTCATGTTGTTTCTGCCTAATCGTCAAATCCAAAAAAACCTAAGGAAGGAAGGGGGAAGGGTGCAAGCCCATGGTGGAGACGGTCAGACCCAAAATGGTTAGACAATTGATGATGTTGTGCACTCTAGCACCCAGAAAGATAATAAAGAACGGGGATATATGTACACCCATTCAAATTTTGCTGATTATTCCTCTAGAGTTTCACATTTCTTCTTACACATGATCTGAGTGTCCTTTTTGGTATTTACAAAAATGAATTGAACCTAAGACCCAAAAATCTTACCCTTTACATTTGAAATTTGATATTGCTCTGAAATTTCAGTACATACAAGCTGAACACTTTACTAATATAAGAGTCATTTAACACAAAGTTGTATAGAACTACAATAATCAACAAAAGACAATATTTCTCCATTGTATGTATGCTACATTATGAGTTGTATCTGCCTTTCTTATGCTCTAGTCTCACATTAAGTATTAAATCAAACCATTTGTTTTGGGGTTGCAAATTACCCTAGTTTAGTTGTATATTTCCCATTAAGGTTGTTTATAATATCTACTATTTGTAAAATGGATTTTTGATGTCCAACACATCAACAAGTGTGGTTTTGATCCCTTTTTGATGTTCAGAAATTACATCATTGCTTTAACATTTTTAATCATGCTCCACTGCTATGTTCTTTCCTTCTTCCAAAATGTATTAGATGTAAATTACTTTTCATGGCTTGTGGAAACACTCAATCGTTGTTCGGCTCCCAGCGTTGGAAATCCATGTAGTTATGTTCGTGATAAGTACCAGACCCTAGAACAACTTTGATGCCCGATAGAAAAAAGAATATGTATACAGCAGAACTAAAATGACAGTTTTCGAAATTAAAACGGCAGTTTCCAAAACTAAAATTGCAATTCCATGAAAATAGGCGTGATTGGAAATTCCACATATCTTTGCAATATGTAGTAGAGTAAAATGCAGATGATATTTGCTAGCTACTGATCTAGAATGAATTATATATATATATATATATATATATATATATATATATATATATATATAGCTACTGGTACCATCCAAATGTGTCATCGTACTTTTTATCTTCCTTTCACAGTCTGGCTAGTTAGCGGTTTCATGTGCTTTGCTGGCATCATGTAATGTGTTGACCAATGCATAAATGTGTTCCTTTTCTTTTTCTTATGTGTATTGTATGAGTTTTCTTACCTCAATTTTTATGTCGTGTTGCCTTGCTACGGTTTGTGTGATAGAAAAACTCTAAGAAGGGTTGGTAGCTCTTTGTTTTTTGATGTGAGCCTGTGCAACTGAGAGGAGAAAGATAAGATCTCAGATCCGCCATGGCTAGAACCACAGTTCCTGTGGAAAGGCTCATTAAGGTGGTAATCGAAACTTGTGTGAGGTTGTTCAGCTCCTATATTACCCAAACTTCATTTTGTTGCTCTCCAATGTTGTCAACATTAATTTTGCTCAATTACTTTTAATGGATATGGTACTGTATGAATCTTTTATGTAGAATTGTTTCTTTGGCTATCCACTTTTTTGTCTATAACAGGTGAATACATAAATATCTGTCAGGTGTACCTATTGAAGTTGGTTTGAACTGCACTTGCCTTGGGAGTATAGCGGATGAAAAACTGATTGTTTCATGAAGCAAGAGCTCCAGCTGGTTATAAAGATACTTTATATTTAGAGCTGTATTTGGATCAGTTCGTAGTTGGAAATACATTATAAAAACATGCTCTGTATGTTGTATAGTTTACGTATTCTCTTTTCTATTTCAGCAAGGGACAAAGTAAACTGTGTTCCCCTAGTGTGATTCATATCAGTTGTAAAACTCAATTAACAATCTGTAAAGTTTGTATTTTCAGAATGAGTTTGAAATTATATTTCAATAATTTGGGAGTCCAAAAACACCGTCTTTGTGATAGTCGATCACAATAAATTACCTAGCATTTGTATATATGCTTATAGCACAAATAGTAAAGAAATGTTGTTGATATTGGTCAATAGCTGCTGCGGTATATTAAATGGGGCACTGTTTCAGTCGAAAGTAGCACACGAATGTGCCATTTTATAGTGATAGTTAGGAGCAGTTGTTGGCAGTTGGTGCTCTCCTTAACTGACACTAGCAGGTGATTGATTTTATTACGTGTGTCGATTTATTTACAGAAATTGACTCCAATTCTACAGACACTTGTAATGTGACACATGTTTCAAATCTGGCACTACTATGTATCTAGTTACCCCAAAGTCTAGCACAGGGTTGTGTCACATATTCATTGTTTTGTACTAGTGTACATAACATGATGAATATTTGAAGGAAGTAGAGGAAGGAGTGGCACATATGTGATGATCAACAACAAGGCAGTAAATGAGGCAAAGGTTAGGGTGGCTGAGACGACAATGCCAACATTTTAGGGAAACACGTTCAGATAGATGGGCACTCGTTTAGTTGCCGTGATGAAGACAGTAGAGACCATATTTACTGTGACCGTGGAGCAGGGGCTGATGAGTTTGTGACTCCTTGACAAAATAGTGAACTCAAAATGGCAATGGTTATCACGTACAGAGCGAGAAATAGATACATGAGGTTTGGGGAGGGAGGGAGGGAACGTGAAGAATTTTAGACAACTGGAGAGAACAAACATGGTTAGGGATTCGAGTAGAACCAATATGGTTGATTGTCAGACCTATGCCATCTCCAATGTGTAGGCGGTCACTGACATAGTACGGGTCAAGTTGCTAAATGTGACATGGATCTGGTGTAGCATGGTGTGTGGCACTGGTGTCCGGGTACCACACTTCATACTGGGAATGAAGAAGTAGCGATGGGGGAACCCAGAAAAGCTGTGAGGTGGGGAGTTGGAAGATTTAGTGTTATCGTGTGGTGGGCTTGCACTGTGGACCCACCTTGATGATGGTAACGAAAACGGTATGGGCTATGAATGACAACACCTCAAACTAGACAAGGATCATCTGCAACCTCATCTACATGCGACAAAAGGTTTGGGTGGTCGTGCTGGTGTAGCAGCAAGATTTGCTTGCGGCAGAAGTGAGGTTATAGCAGCTGATGACAAATTTTGTGGCTAACTAATAGGTTGGTTAGCTCAAGATAGCTGACAGGTGGTGAACAAGCAGAGAGCGTGGCCACCATTTCACGGAAGTCACTGCTGAGATTGTTGAAAGGAATGGCATTGATGGTTGCTAATGCAAGGGTCTGACTAGCAACCCCAAGTTTGTCCACAAGGAACTTGGCACGACGGAGGTAGTCGGTGATGGGTTGGTGCTCCCGCTTCATATTTTGCAGTTGGTTACTGAGCTGCAAGATGTGTGTATGATTCATAGCCAAGAAACACATGAGGTGTTGAGAACAACAAATTCAGTTAACACAGTCTCTGTGAGTGAAGAAAGAAATACAACTAAGCAAGAGTTGATCTTTGCTTTTCCAAGAAGAATACGAGGGATTGAGGATCTGATTAACACTAGAGGCGGTGGAGGAAGCAGAGGTGGGGGAAGAAACAGAGTAGGGAGGAAGGCTGGAGGGCAGACGTCAATGCAATCCAAAAATTTGACCAGATCAAAGCTGTGAAGAAAGGGAAGAAATTGTGCCTTCCAAAGTAAATAGTTTGTTGGGGAGAGCTTGATTGATAGATAATGTTGGACTTGATGGATGTTAGGAAGGGAGGGAGGTATATCGGTGGAGGGAGGGATTGGAGCCGCACCGACAAAGCAACCGAAGCTTGCAACGCAGCTGGCCATGCTGGCGTCTGATACCATATTATGTTTTTATTGATTTTTTATACTTGCTGTTGTACATTGATGGTGTATATATATATAGATGGAGAGTAGAGTAACCACACATCTAAATAAGCACTAAACAAGCAGCATACATCATCACGTCTTGGACAGCTGGACACTTCAAGGTAGTGTGGATCTGTTAGTTGCGGTAACTGTTGGTACTTGGTCATTGCTGACTGGGTTATCCGTATTCATTATAGGTGATGAGGGAAATGAATTCCTAGTTGCTCAGAGGTTGGTTTTGTTTTTAATTTTAATTACTTTGTTACATGCAACAACAATAGTACAATTTAGTTAACGTATTAGATTCAAATAAGAAGACGTAGAATAAGCCAATACAGGGGAATAGAAAAAATAAGGTCAGGAATCAAGCCGGGTCGTTTGTTGAAAAACAAACATGATATTCTTAAAGAAATCATATCCTTGAAACCTTTAAGGATACACATCGTTCTTCTAGTCGACTCGGTCATGAACTTGGAGAAGAGATCATCTTGTTCATTTTGCTGACGAATGCAGACGAAGAATGACTTGCACTACCAGTGCAACCCAGCGACCGTAGGAACAACGGCATGATAGATCGCATATCGGAAGGGAGAGGATGTATGAACTCGCCACGTGCAAGAGAAGATCTCCATATAGAAATATGAAACCGACGGCGGCATAAGACTCTGGCTTTAGGATTTACAAAACACGAACTCGAACGTTGATAGCTATATGTTCGAAAGATGTGTTTAACCCTAATGACCAAAGATTTATTTATAACGTTACACGCCCCACAACTCTATTCCTATTAAGAGGTGATCACTCAATCACTCTTGTACACATTGTGGAAAAACCCGTGAGGAAAAATACTTTCCAGTTAGGAATAATAAATTCAGTTAGGAAAGAAACAATTAATTAAATTAATATATAAGTACATAGTTGTGTCCTAGTGTAAAAAGAAAACATTCTCCACAATCCACAATCTATAAGCCCGAGCTTGTGCCCGGCTTGGCCCGGTCAGGCGAGACGAGGCATGGCATGGTGTGTGTGCGTGTGTGGTCAGCATACCCACCAAGGAGGTGAGCATACTCTCTCCTAGGATCCTTGGACACAAGAGTCACATGTGATCCTACATATAAGCACCACAAATTCTTGGAGTGAGCAATGTGGGACAAATCTCTTCCCCATTTGCACTAGACACATAACTACATATCCTCCTATGTACTAGATGCACTACATTGGGCTTAACCCATGCTATATACATGGCTTATACAACCATAGGACTAACAGACCCCCACAAAGTCCAATCCTCCGTACTGTGATATCAACAAATACCTTTCAGTTTGAATCTACCTGAGTTATCCAACTGTGACCCCCACAGGAACCATGTGAACAAAAGTCTTGAACCTGAACCTTGGGTGTAAGAGTATAGGTTGGTAAGAACAAAATAAATACATGATAGAAAAGAAAAATAATACATCAAGGACATGCAGAAAAAAAATATATCATGATTGATATCAGAGAACAACCCAAATCTCCTGTTGCGGCCTATACAATATCAATCATTTAGTTAGAGTCTCCAATGATGTGCTACTAACATCCTATCACTACGAAAAAGATATGATTTAGCTACAATTTTTTAGACTACATACATATAATTTGTAGCTAAAGACTATGTTTCGCTACAAATTTTAATTATGTAACCAAAATAAATGTAGTTTCTTGTATTAGCTATAATTTAACTACATATATCCCAACCACTACAAATTAAATACTCTTCCCAACTCAACGCCCCTGTCAAATAACTCCCAAACCCAAAATTCAACTTTTTCGGCGCGTTGAGCTATTCACCCAAATTGGCGCGGCCGCGCGGCCAACTCTCCCACAGTTTGGCCAAAATTTAACTATGTTACCCCTCCATTCCCGTCCGTCCATCCCACTCACCCGATAGCACCTCTTGAGCCGCTGAGCCCTACCCCTTCGTGCCCCCTACCTCTCACCCTCTTCTCCCCCAGATCCCTCTCACCATTTTCTGCTCGCCCACCACACTCGCGATCTTCTATTCTCAGTTAGCACCTAACAGCGAGAACAACTGGATGGGAGGTGCCAGATGGGCTGAGCCGTGCCAGCAAATAGAACATAGTAGAGGTGGGGATCTATGATGAAGATTGTTGATCCCATGCCATTCATTTACTGAATCTGTGTTCTCAGATTTACTTTCTTCTAAAGAACGCCTAAACATCGAACAGGTTCATCTTCTGCTAATATTTCTTCCTAATATTCTTATTACAACAATTATATAACTAAAGTATCCTCTTACAATTCCTCTCTTCATTTTTGATGCCCTTGATCATTCCACTACATTTACATCTTAGAGGTCGGCAATCTTCATCATCACACAGTATATACTGCATTGGTCTTTCAATTGTAATTTTGGGCTTCAATTCTCGTGGTCTTGAAGTAGCGTTCACTAATTCTTTCATGGATCGTTCAACCTTTTGGTAAAAACTCTATTTACCAACTGTGTTTTTAGTTTACTTTTAGTTTAACTGTCTTGTTAGATTGATTTTATCCAGAAAATGTTTGTATTTCCAACCTGGGCAGATCAATTCCCATTGTTATGTACGTCTGTCAGTATAGAAGCCCTTAAGAGCTGAACCTAAATTGCAACGGTCTTCATTCTCATTGTATATATGTAGGAGCAATGCAATCCTCTTTTTTACTTAAAAACACCATTCTCATTATAATAATTCTTGTACAATATTTTGGTTCTCCATCATATCATTACATGGATGTTCATCTACAATGGTACTTGCACAACTAACATAATGTTCATGCTTAGCTAAATCATGGGCCATCGTATTAGTCTCTCTAAAGACGTGGGTGAAAGATATGCTACTGAATGAGGAATGAGCTTGTAGTTGGCATCAAAATATTTCATCGTAGGGATGTGACCCCTTTCTTTTCCATGGTAATAGTTGATCACGATGGCTGCATCAGATTTAACAAGTACATATCTAAAATCTTTTGCGGCAGCAATTTGAACGGCTAAAAGGATTACTTTAGCTTCAACCTAAACCACATTCAAAGTGCTTGGAATGTATTTCACATCCACGAGGATTGTTTCTCCCATGATGTTCCTGAAAATTTCTGCCCAGTCCTGTCATGTTATTCAGCACAGAAACGTCTGTGTTGTCTTTAACCCATCTTAAAGGAGGTGTCATCAAGCTGCAAGAACTCGGTGTTCTAGTAGCTCTTTTCTTTATATCTGAAAGCTTATAATCATAATGCCCCGCCACCTAGACACAGTTTTTAGAAAGCAATCAACATGTTGCTTCCTGTTTCAGTGAAAACCTTCTCTATCCCGCATTTCTACAAAGTCATGCATATAGTATTGATGTTCATAATTTCTTGACACTGTTTTTTCCACAAGCCAATTGCAAAAAATATTGCAGTTGTCAATGGGTGCTTCAGAGATATCAGCCATCAGGGGAGCTCCATAGATCTTTTGCATACATGCATTCAAACATGATATGTCATGTACTTTAAGCAGCCACATTGAATGCCTCAAAAGTATTATTAGGAATGATATGTCTACTTCGAAGATTTTCTCAAGTTGGTAACTAAACTGTAAAAAGCAACACCATAGAAAATATCTGATCTTTGGGGGGGTTAACTTCTACATCTTTTCCTAGAGTTGAGCATTCATAGAAATATTAGCAGCATTGGTATTATGGCCTGAGACCGCCACTTAATAGGTTGATTTCATAGAGTAGCATTCATTAGACATTAGGTACCAATAAAGTTCATCATCCCATTCTTGGATTGGTACTATTTTAGAATTTACTTCATATAATATCTTTTTATACACTTTTCTTTGACTGAGAAGCTTAATTCAGGTCATGGTTTCACTACAGATTGGCCAAATTATCCTCAATTTTCTGGATATTCATACATTGGCATTGCATTCATGCAATCATACCCTGGAAACTTTATTAAATAGAGCATATGATCGAGCTATCATCAAGTTCATTGGAATTGTTGTTTCAACCTCAGTGGATATGAAGAAGACATTCTAAAGGTAAACATATATCATTGTTAACTTTTCCTAGTCCTCATCATCAATCATGATCCACTCATTCTGTTTTGTAACTGGGGAAGTGTAAGTTCTATTGAGAATGCCAATACCAAAGTGTAAAAATGAATTTTCTTATTTCCGTGAATGGTCCTTGTAGCAGTTAGACTTATGTTGCATAATATTTGTAATTTAAAGGTTTGGGCATTAAGTAGATGCATGGATATTTCTTTATTACTTGGATTTTGTCACAATTCTATTCTGCAGATTTTGTAGTATGGTGGAAGGATCCTCACTAGAGGTTCAGTTGAAGTCAATTTGATGGCATCACTGAATCTAGACTGTGAGTATAGTGCAATGACTGTAGGTGTCAGTCACATTCATCACTGAATCTACTTTTGGGTTGTTTTAATTGAGCTTCAACTCTGCTAAGCTCGTTTGAGTTTGTAGAAGCGCATTTTTCTGTAGGTATGCTCTGTTTCAGATCTTTATGATTGGTTCCACATATACAAATTCACACAACACCAACACAGTAATCGTTGTGTGTAATGGTACAATTGTTTGACATCAACACTTGGTATAATCATGTAGGATACATGATTCTATCTTGATATGGTATGGATAAGCTACATCTAAAATGATCGTTCAAGGTGTAGAGTGTTGATTTCATTCTGATGAAAAAAAATATCAGGTTATGAAATATTATAACCAACATAGGTATTCGGTTATAAAAATATTCACCTCATAAACTAAGCTCATTTATGATGTAATTGCTTTTAAAGGTGTTGCATTATATTCCAAGACTCTCAAGTATTTTGAGATAATGGATTAATATATAACTAAATGAATCGATTTTAATTTTAATTTAATTCCATGTAATGCTTCTTCTTCCCCCAAGACTTCATCTCAGCCATGTACTCTACTGGCAACTGTCCCTCTCTCATTTATATTGATCTCTTCCCTCCTTCCTGATTCTCATTATCCTTCATGTCCCTATATTTCTGTTGTGTAAATCAGATGATGCTCTAGAAGAGTGAGGGAGAGGAAAGGGGGGGCTTATACTACTGTCTAGGAAGGAAAAGTCATGAGTTGTGCTGAGTAATGAAAGAGGTTCAACATCAGTAGGTTATAATTGTGTGTCTACTTTGCCCCACGGCATTGCGCTTGCTCCTATTCATTACTTCAAAGAAATATGTATAGGTAAGATCCAAAGTCTATCTATACATATAAATTTTTGGCATCATTTCTTATTTGGTTCCAGATTTGACTGACCGAGGAAACCTTGTCCTAAAAAATAATAGTGTTCCTAGCTATCCACAGATGTTGTATCACTGTGATTGCCAAAATTTCTTTCCTACTTTTCTTCACTTTGACCTGCTCTGAAATGCAGTAAGCATTGATGTTTAGGCTGCGCTAGACTCGTTCCCAGATCTTCCTTGTGACAGGACATAACCATAGCCAGTGGTTAATGTCTTCTACAATAGTGTAGAAAAGGCCACAGCTCGAGGCTAAGCTGAATCCTCTGTGTTTCAGAAAGACTTCAGTAGTGATGAGAGCACTCACAGTTAATATAACTATTAGTTGAAGGTAGAGTTCTAGATGTAAATGTTTTTCTTGTTAACACGAATCATCTCAGATCAGGTGCAATGGTGAATATTCATCAAAGCCTCGTCACAAAGAGGTAGTGGATTTTTAATGTCAAGCACCTATGGCCAACTACCTCAAAACTATCCATCTACACCTATTTCCTGTTCTGCATGGGATTAGTGCAAGTTGTATATACATCATTGCATGGTTTTTAGATCTGATTTGTAGGTCGACTAGCAATGCCCATGGGTCACTACAGCAAAATTGTGCATTCTGAATGATATGATTCAAATGTAAATAGATCAGACTTGCATTTCTTGATCAGGGCTCGACACTCCTAGTAACACTAGTATAGTCACATATGGGCTTCAATAGGTTTGGATTCATTTATAATCCTCCCTAGGTTCCTAGAAAGAGGTTCCTAAGAAAATGTCATCTGAATGCTCTTGGATTCTACTAATTGTATTTTCTATGTCCACTAGTTTTTTTTTTCATTTGTGTTTCATGTAAACATAGACTACAAAGGTCTTTTTCATGTTGCTCTTATTCAAGAAGGTCATCGTTGGCCTGGTGAAGTGAGTCAAGTACAATTTTAGGACTAAGATTTACATCATCAAATTATGGTTTGGATCCCATTTGAACACCTTTCTTATACATTATGCTTTTCTCCTTTTCTACTCTTGAAATTAACATTTTCTTGTCCAGAATTATAGTTCTGTTTTGACTGCAATTCAAGACAAGTTTCTACAGGAGTTCTGTCTCTTTTCCTATCCAATATGAGGAAGCAAATAGAAAGGTTGGGTATTAATTTACGATGGATCATTGTGCATCATTTAATACGCCATGCATCCATTTTCCATACAGGTTAGTGTTAGCTTGTTTACGACATCTGTATTTTCTATGTTTAAATCATTTATAAGTGATATTGTTTAACATGCATGCATGTTTTCTTGCTTGGCCAATACCAATTATTTTCTACAATCTTGGTACCCTAATACACTGTCACAATATTTTTCAAAGTATTTTTCATGTGGGTATCAATTTCTGAATTCATGTTGTATCACAGTGTCATGGAGACTCCTATCAACCATCTGATTGTGCTGTCCAATGGGACGGTATACTCTAGGGACTAGAGTCGGCACAACATGTGTAGCTGTGACTGCACATGCATTTCGTGTCCCAGTTTTGATATGTTGTGAAGCTTACAAGTTCCATTATAGAGTACAGCTGCATTCCATTTGTGTTAATGAATTAGGTAACATACTGAAAAAACTACTGGTTTTCTTGGTATTGGATATACTTGTGCTTCTTTATGACAGCTGCTTACTTACACAGGTGACCCTGATGTTATTTCAAAAGTTCATGGACGAGAGGAACTGAAATATCTAAATGATTGGGCCGACAATGAGAACATGCAACTGTTAAATCTAACATAGTACCTTCAAGTTGCTAATAGCTCTTGCTAATGTTGGGTCTTGTCCCGTAATTGCTTATTTCTTGTTTTCTTGTTGCAGTTATGACGCAACCCCATCAGAATATGTATCTGCTATTGTGACTGATTATGGGATGGTAAGTAATTTTACATTTGTGCATATTTCAGGAGAATGTAAGATAAATTTTGTACAAAGATTTATACCTTAGTTTCTATGTTATATCTCCTCATTGAAGTTAGACTGAAAAGTGGATTGAATTATGAAGCTGGTAACTTGGAATGCTAATGGTATGAATGCTAATTTAGTATCTATAGTGCTGGTTTGCTCCATTGATGAAATTGTGCAGTAAATCTGGTCGACCACCAAACAATGTGCTATAGAGGTCATCCAGATTTACTGCACAATTTCATCAATGGAGCAAACCAGCACTATAGATACTAAATTAGCATTGTGCTTAGCAATCTCATGCCAGAGACTTGTGCTTAGCAATGAAACCATGGAGATGACAGGTATCTGTATAGCAGTTCTTGTTCAATGTCTTCCAAGTTTCCAATATTTTGTTGCCAACTTTATTCAGGTGCACATTTTTCAGTAGAAAAAAGTGATGGCCGTGAGGAGCTACTGGCTGCTGCAAAATTGGTATTTGCTACATGTATGTACTTCTTAGGAAAAAAATGTTGGTAAAGATCATCTAATCAACTATGTAACTTATTGTTGCAAATTTTTAGGATATACTGGCCCCAACATTTTCTGGAAGCAATTGGACCTCATATTCTATTTAGTATCTTCAGAGGGGGCTACTTTTTTTACACAACAGGTATAATTTTTGATAATTTGGATCTCTCAAATTCTCATCGAGGTATTTTGAGTCCTCTTAATGCTTCTGTCACTTCTTTTCTAGCATATTAATCCTTAACTACATTTTTATGTGCTATAGAGGTCATCATGTATAGGTAGGATCTTTTATTAAATGCACTAGGAGATGAAAGCTTATGGAATAGGTAAGTTATGAGTAGGAGAAACTATGTTTGCTTGTTTCTTTCGTGAGCTATATCTCAAAACTTATATGTTTCTTTGTAGGTATCCATGGTGGTTCGCACAAAATGGATGCTACCATCAACTTGATGGTGTGCTTGAGATCTACAACATACAAAAGTATAGAACATATAGATTATGAGAAGAAATGCCAATATGTTCTGATCCAGGGGATTCGCCAACCAAAACCAACCATACATGAACCTCTACATGAGTTGCCAACAGGAAAGGCTGCAACTCTTGTGCTCAGTCCTATGTTTTGAGAGCTCTAGGAGTTGATGAGGACATGGAAAATACCTCTATCGTGTTTGGGATTGGAAGATTCACCACTAAAGTTGAGATTCATAGGGTTGTTGAACTCACTGTGAATTAGGTGGAGGAACTAAGGGAGATGAGCCCTCTTTATATTGTGCTTTGTAGTCTGCAGTGGATAGATGTAGTCAGAAGAAGATATTGTATACATGAGTCTTTTTTCCATGCATATTGTAAAACAGGGGCCAGGTTAATGTCCTCCCCATGTGTACTCATTGTTCTAATATAAATAAAAGTATCATTGTTGACATTGTAAGCACAACTCGATCTTGATTAACATTCATCTGTATTCTTATTGAAAACCCCTTTATATTGGCAAGCGACTAACTGGCTACATAATATTTCTCACTACATATGTATGTGTAGTACATGGTGTCTTTCACTACACACTAGCTATAATTACATGTGTAGCAAGTGCTAATTTTTGCTATACATGAACTACAAATACAAATTGTAATCAATGTCATCTCTCCCTACATATCATAGGTACAAATTGAATTGTAGTCATACAATTGGCTACAATAGAAACTACATGTTTATGTGTAAGGACATTTTTTACCTACAATTAGGGTTACATATGAATTTGTAGCCAAAGGAATAACTAACTACAACTTTGAAAAATGTAGCCTAAACAATTAGCTACACGGGTATTAGCTATATATTATAAATGTAAGGATAAATGTAGCCAAAGCTTTTGGCTACAAATTTTGGGGTTTTCGCTACAATTTTTTTTTGTAGTTAAAGACCATATTTTTCGTAGTGTATCTTAAGACTTGACACCATTTAGAGACTAATATCTTATTAACTTGCAGTCATGCCACTAACAGGTTTCCCAGGGGAAAGGCACACAAATGCGTAAAGCATCAAAATAATTACATAGTTCATCTAATTCACCGGACAGCTTGTTATTACCACATTGAACTCAATTTGTTGGATCTCCATGTTGTTGGGTTGGGTTGCTACTTCCTGCAAATAATGAGGGGTTTCAGTCCTGTCCCCAACTTAAAATTTTCCACTAAGGTTAGGGTAAGACCTTTAGTGAAAGGATCAGTTCTATTCTTTTTGGTACCTATGTAGTCCACAACCACAACCCCATTTGACACTAACTCCCTTACAGACTTGAGTCTGACTTGGATGTGTCTACGCTATTTTTTATTCTACTTGTGACACTTTATTTTAGCAATAGTTGTAGTGATATCACAGTGAATTGAAATTGCAGGAAGCGACTTCTTTAGCATAGGTAAACTGGACATAGTCTGTGTAGCCATTCAACTTCCAATCTAGTTTCATCTAAAGCACACAACTCTGCCTTAAAAGTAGATTGAGACAATATGGTATGTTTCTTCGACATCCTCAAAACAACTCCTCCTTCCAACAAGAATACATATCCTGAGACACTATTACACCCAAACTAGATGGAAATCCAGCTAGCGTCACTATATCCTTTGACTACAAAAGAATATTTGTCATAATGCAGTCTAAGGGAACAAGTTCCCTTGATATACCTCAAAACTCTGTCAAGATCATTCCAATGGGTCTTTTCAGGACAACTGGTGTATCTACTTAACTTGCTCACGGCAAACACAATGTCTGGACGTGTGTAGTTCATCAGATACATCAAACTTCTGATAATATGAGAGTATCATAATTGATACATTGGAACCCCAATCTCATTCTTAAAAAAGGCCTTGGATGAACCATATGGAGTCTTAGAAGGTTTATGTGATGTGTACTCAAACCTCTCCCGTATCTTCTCAACATAGTGAAACTGAGACAGATTTATACCATCAGTAGACCTTATGATTTTAAGTCCTAAAATCACATCAACGACACCCATATTCTTCATCTCAAACTTGCTATACAAGAATGACTTTGTCTCATTTACTACTTTAATATCAGAACAAAAAAGCAGGGTATTAACGACATATTAGCATAATAAAATGAATCCATCATTGATGATTTTGCAGTAGAGTCACTTATCAAATTCATTAGAAACAAATCAAATGATAATATCACAGAATCAAACTTCTCATGCCATTGTTTAGGGGATTGTTTCAAGCCATATAATGACTGAACAAGTTTACACACTTTGGACTCATTCCCAAGACCCACAAATCCCTTAGGGTGTTCCATATATTTCTCTTCCTAAAGATCACCATGTAAGAATATGGTCTTCACATCCATCTGATGGAAATAGAGATTATAAATGGAAGCCAATGCTATAAGCACTCAGATTGTGGTCACATGGGAAACATGAGAATAGGTATCAAAATAATATATTCCTTCCCTCTGTGTGTAACCCTTAGAAACTAACCTAGACTTATACTTATTGATTGTCCCATCTGCATTAAGTTTCTTCTTACATATCCATTTGCATCCAACTGCAGAACAACCAGGAGGAAAATCCACCACTTCTCAAGTTCCATTAAGAGAATTGATTGGATTTCATCATAAATGGCTTCTTTCCAAAACTTAGCTTTTGAAGATTCCATAGCTTGTTTGTAAGTTACATGATCATCCTCAAACATTGTAAGTGAGAAACTCACTTCCAAAGACCTTGGATGTCCTCAGCCATTTTATTCTCCTCGATTCAACCATTTCCTCATAATCATCAGATTCAAAAATAGCTTGTTCGGAGTCACCCCAAATTTGTCATCCTTTTTATGTGCTCAGGAATGGAACCTATGGTGAAGGAATATTCTTGAGATACTTAATTGGGCATAATAGATTTCATGGGAAACACATCCTCAAAGAATGCAACATCATGTAATTCCACAATTGTATTGACCTCAATGCTTAGGATATTATATTTTACAATCAAGAATCTATAGGAATATCTTGTCTCTACATACCCCAAGAATATGCCATCAAACATTTTCAGTCCCAATTTCTTTCTTTTGTGTTTAGGGACAAGTACCTTAGCAAGGCACCCCCACACTCGAAGATATTTTTGACTCATTTTTCTTCCTCTCCATTACTCAAACGGACTACTCTCAACATGTTTATGAGGAACTCTATTCAGAAAATGGAAAGCCATATTCAAAGCTTCCCCCACATAAAGTTGGGTAGACCTGAGGTTTGGAGTAAAAAATCAACCATATCTATAAGGGTTTAGTTTTTACATTCAACAATCCCATTAGACTGTGGTGAATACGGAGCGGTAACCTCATGAACTATACCATGCAATTGGTAAAATTCCAAAAACAAGTTTGAGGCGTATTCTCCTCCCCTATCAGACCTTAATCTCATATGTACTTTGCCAGTTTGAGTTTCAGCTTCTTTCTTATAAATATTAAATTTATCCAATGTCTCATCTTAACTTCTAAGTAAAAAGACATAACAATATCTACTAGCGTCGTCAATAAAAGTTATAAAATAATGCTTTTGATCCCTTGTGGAAATTCCATTAAATTCACATATATCAGTATGCATTCAATCCAATATTTCTGAATTCCTATTCACAAAATGAAAGGTTTCATAGGTAATTTATCTTGCACACAAATTTTACATTTATTATTGTTAATGTCATATTTAGGGATTAAATTCAGATTCATCATACATTTCATTCAGCCAGCGTTAACATGACCCAAACATGAATGCCAAACATTAGATGATATAAGATTCAAGCATACATAACTATTATTATTCAAATTTAGAAACGGAATTTGAAACAAGTTCAATAAGAATCTTAAACAAGTTCTCCATATCACATAGGATCCCTTGCCAAAAATTAAAGAATCATGAAGGTGAAGGTGAGTAGTAATATCCTTATGACACTTGAAATCTATTCTAAAACCATCTCTAACTAAAATTGTGCCACTAAGTAGTTGTGTCATATTGATGGTACATTTATGACTCTATGAAGCGTCAGATTCTTTCCCGAAGGAAACTTCAAGTGCACCCATCCTTCACCTTTGATGTCTACAACCCTGGAATCATGCAAAGTCACAGATCGACCTTCAGAGGCCTGGTAAGACACAAACATGGACTTGTCAGTACAGACATGCACATTACCCCACGTGCCTATTATCCAATATTGTGGTTCAAAAATAGAAAGAACTAGAGGTTTTATAGATACATACCCATAATTGAGGTTCAAGGATGCAGTCATCATGTTGACCACAACCTCCTCAGTTGTAGATGCGGCAACTTTCTTTTCCTTCTTTGAATGACAATCCTTGTTCTAGTGGACAAAATGTCCACAAGTTCAACAAGGTTTGTTCTTCGATTTGTTATGGATCTTATCCTTAGGTTTAATTAAATTATTCGATTTCTTATCCTTGTTCATAGAAGTAGCAAAATTGATAATACTATTAACATCAGTGGGTACTTTGATAGTCTTCTCTTTCAGATGCCCTTCCTGTATGTTGATGTCCATCATGAGATTGTTCATTGACATGTCTACTTGTGATGCTTAAGATTCATGCCAAACGACTCCCAAGATTTTGGGAATTTCTCAATGATTGACATCACAACAAATTTTTTAGGAAGTCTCATGATCGCATCAGTGAGATCTTGTACTAAGAGTTGAAAATTGTGTGTTTGATCATAAATAGATTTACCCTCAGCCATATAAAAATTTAGAAATTTTGAGTCACAATATTTTTCTATTCCCTAATTTTCAGTATTATATTTCTTTTCTAATGCCCCCACATAACCTTAGATGTGGTAATAGGAAGCTTAGAGTATGCATCATACAATTTGTTGGGTAAAACAAACATAACCAACCCTTGGCACATCTTATCACTCTTTTTCTAGGTTGCAATTAAATTAACATTATTTGGGATAGTTTCATCAACTTTGGGTGCATCCACTGCTAGATATTAATCATACCCTACCATGTTAAGCCATATTTGCGTCCTACTTTGCCAACGAGCAAAATTAGTTCCAATAAACTTTCCAGGCATACTAGACATATCAATTTTCATGCCAAAACCTTGAGCAACCATAATGAACTAATAATAGATAGTGATTTCTTTAAGATTGTTGTTTATTTTAATTATGTGACATGCAACAACAATAGGTGTAATTTATTTAACGTATTTTGGCAGATCCAGACAAGAAACATAGAATAAATCAATGAAGGAGAACAGGAAAAATAAGGTCATGAATCCAACTAGGTTGTTCGTAGAAAAACAAATGTGATATTCTTAAAAAAATCAGTGCATTGCAACCCTTAAGGATAGGCTTCGTTCTCCTATTCGACCCGATCACGAACCTGGAGAAGAGATCATCTCGCTCATTTTGTTGACGAACGATGCAGACGAAGAACGACTTGCACTACCATTGTAGCCCAGTGACTGCAGGAACCACCGCCTGGAAGATCACATCTTGGAAGGGATAGGATTGACGAACTCATCACGCCCAGGAGAAGATCTCCATGTAGCAACATGGAAGTGACAATGATAGAAGACTCTCGCTTTAGGGTTTGCAAAATACGAACTCAAACACATATGACTTTATGTTCAAAATATGTGTTTAACCCTAATGATCGATGGCTTATTTATAACCTTACACGTGCAGAAATCATCTTTCCATTAATATGCGATCACTCGATAGCTCTTGTACACGTCACAGAAAAATCAACGAGGAAAAACACTTTCCAATTGGGATTAGTAAATCTGGTTAGGAAAGAAACAACGAATTAAGTTAATAATTAATTACGTAGTTGTGTCCCATAATATAAAGAAGACGAAAGACGGAAGACATTATCTACAACCACAATTCACAAGACATGAGCCACAAGCCCAAGCATGTGTCTGGCCAGGCGTGGTGTGATGCATGTGTGTGTGTGTGTTGTGGTCATCAGACCCACCAAGGAGGTGAGCATACTCTCTCCTAGGACCCTTAGACACAAGAGTCACATGTGATCCTACATATAAGGACAATAAAAGTTCTAGGAGTGAGCAATGTGGGACAAAACTCTTCCCCATTTGTACTAGACACAAAACTACAAATCCTCCTATGTACTAGGTGCACTACTTTGGGCTTAACCCATGCTATATACATGGCTTATACATCCATATATCTAACAATCCCTCATAAAGTCCAATGTTTAGTATAATCTACCATTCAGTAATCCATATTGTGCTTTCAGTAGATACCTTTCGGTTTGAATCTACCTGACTTATCCAACCGTGACCCCTATAGGAACTAGGTGAATAAAAGTCTTGAACCTGAACGTTAGATGCAAGAGTATAGGTTGGTAACAACACATCAATGACATGGTAGAAAATAAAAACAATGCATTAAGGCCATGAATACAAATATATATGTCATGGTTGATATTAGATAACAACCCAATTCTCCTGTTGCAGCCTATACAACATCAATCATTTAGTTGGAGTCTCCAAGGATGTATTGCTAATCCTATCTTAAGACTTGACACCATTCAAAGACTAATCTCTTAATAACTTGAATTCATGATACCAACATGCTTACCAGGGGGATAGACACACATATGCATGAAGCGTCATAGTAATTACATAGTGTCATCCAATTAACACGACAACTAGTTATTACCACTTTGAACCAATTTGTGGGATCTCTACTTTGTTGGGTTGGGTTGTTGCTGCCTGCAAATAATGAGGGGTTCTAGTCCCATCCCAAACTTGGATTTTTTCACTAAGGCTAGGGTAAGACCTTTGGTGAAAGGATCAACTGTATTGTTATTGATATCGATGTAGTCCACAATCACGACCCAATTATACCCTAACTCTCTTACGAACTTGAGTCTGACTTGGATGTGTCTACGATGTTTTTGATTGTACTTGTGACTCATTATTTTATTAATAGTTGTAGTTCTATCATAGTGAACTAAAATTACATGAAGCAACTTCTTTACCATAGGTAAACTGAACATAAGTCCATGTGGCCATTCAACTTCCAATCCAGTTTCATCTTAAGAACACAACTCTGCCTCAATAGTAGACCGAGACAATATGGTCTGTTTCTATAACATCCCTGACATGGGTTATGCTTTAAACCTAGATGTTTTGTTTAAGAAAGATAATTATATATTTGTTATTATCTTTTGAAAAGTAATTAAGGCTCAAGAGGAACTTATATTTCAATTTTAGTCCTTTTTGAATAATATTGAAATAATGTTTTACCTGTTTTGGACTAAAGTGCAAATTACCCAAGCTGAGGGGTTAAATTGCAAATGTTACATTAAAAAATGTTCCTAAAGTGTTGAAAAATCATGAGAGTGAAAATGATGTAGAGGTATGGCTTCCACAAGTCTGAGCACCAAGAAAGAGCTTATTAAGCAATGTTTGTGCATTAAAACCTAGTTTTGGTGTAATGTGCAATTTACCCAAAACGTAGGGTTCGATATGAAAAATACCTCTTCTAGAGAGTCACTAACATTTCTTGGTATCAATTAGAGACAATAAAATCAGAGGGGCATATCATTTGAATCTCTTTGAAGGAGAGAGAATCTTGATATTAAAATAATCAAGATTTAAGCATAATTGAAACCCTAATTCAATTTAATGCAAAAATAAATATATTAATGGAAGTGCCCTTCAACTAAAAATTTGATGGTTGAATTTCTATAATTGTGGACGTCCTTGTGACTTGTAATGGCACCGAAATATCTAAAGTGAGTGGAGAGGCCACTCACATTAATAAAAGAAAAAGCAATATCCATTGATTGTTTTATATTATTATTATATGGATTAAGGTGCTTAATTTGTTTTCTTTTAATTCATGGATAAAGAAGAGGAAATTGAAAGGGAAGATGATAGATTCGTATGCAAGGGAATGAAGGGGATAAGTGGCACCCATTTTGGGAATTAAAGGATTTATAAAATACTTTCTCTCTCATTGATTTTCCTTATAAACACTTCATTTTCTCAACCAAATCAAAGGCTTTTTCGACCCTTCGTTCTTTCCTTGCTTTGGATAAACTCAAGAGAGATTAGGAGAAATAGGAGGATGAACCCCAACCTGTAGGTAAGCTCCTTCATCATCTTCAACCTTGATTTCATGGTGGAAATCAAAAATCAATGCTTGATTTCTTCTTTTCTCCATTCAATCTTCAACTTTAGCTATTCATTTCACTCTAAGACTTGAGGATAGAACTTGGGAAGTTGAGAAAGCTTCATTCACCATTGAGGACGTGAATCTTGAAGCTTGGATTCAACTTTGAAGTTGGGTTATATAACTTGAACCCTTAAGTGTTATTGTTGCATTCAATTCTTCAATTCATGTTGTTCATTTTGTTCTTCTTGAAATTCCTTTAGATAATTGATGGAATTACCATGAAAATGGTTGTAGATTACGAAGGTATGAGGCTTGATGATGATGAAATCATCTTAAGCACACATCCCAATAACAACTTGAGCAAACAGTTTCAAACCGTTTGGTGTTGATTTGGTTTCAAAACTGAATGGACGATTCAATCTCAAACCGTTTGGTTTTGATTCGGTTTCAAAACCGAATGGATGATTCAATCTCAAACCATTAGGTGTTGATTCGGTTTCAAAACCGAATGGATGATTCAATTTCAAACCGTTTGGTGTTGATTCAGTTTCAAAACCGAATGGATGATTCGATTTCAAACCGTTTGGTGTTGATTCGGTTTCAAAACCGAATGGATGATTCAATTTCAAACCATTTGGTGTTGATTTGGTTTCAAAACCGAATAGCATGATTCGATCTTCAAATCGAATGGGATGATTCAGTTTCAAAACCGAATGGCATGATTCGATCTTCAAACCGAATGGGAGGATTCAATTTAAAAATCGTTTGAAGGTACATTTTGTTCAAAACGATTTGAAGGTACATTTTGTTCAAAACCAATTGAAGGTTTGATTGATCAAAACCAATTGAGGTCTAATTGATCAAGATCATCTAAAGGTTCAATTGATTCAAATTATGAAAAGACCAATAACCCCATGAGTGGTTGAAAAATATACCAATGTTGATTACAATGGAAGTACCTCTAGGGTACTTAAGTAATTAATGTAATTAGAGTATTCATCCTTTGGTGCTTATGAATACAAATAAGTGCACTATGATAATAGATGAAGTAAAACATGAAATAGGGTTAATCTTTGAAACCCTAATTTGGAAGGGAAATTCCAATTAAGAAGAAAACCCTAAATTAATAGTGAATAGTACATCCTAACCCTAATTTAGGGCAATGCTATGTGAAACCCTAATATAGGGTAATGGTGTAACCCTAATCTAGGGTGATGATGTGAGAAGTCCTAATTTAGGGTAATACAATGAAAAACCCTGATTTTAGAGAATGCTTTATGAAACCCTAATTTTGGGTAAAGATGTATGAAACCCTAATTTGGGGAAAAGTTATAAGGAACCTCAATACAAGATAATGATGTGTGAAACTCTAATCTAGGGTGATGCTATGTGAAACCCTAATACAAGGTGAAGATATGTGAAACCCTAATTTTGGGTTATAGTGCATGAAACCCTAATTTTTTGGCAATGGGATGAGAAACCCTAATTGACATGAATTGGGAAACCCTAACCCTAATTTTGGGTAATGGGATGAGAAACCCTAATTGACATGAATTGGGAAACCCTAACCCTAATAAGGGAATAGTGGTGTTACCCTTTGAATTACATGATGTGAATTGTAATTGATATGGCTATTATCATATGTACTAACCATGCAGGTATCATGAGATGATGAGCATAGCCAGGTTTGAGAAATGATGTTTTATTTATTGAAAATTTTTAATGAGCCTTGTGAGCCATTATATGTATTGTTACCTAGTGAGAGGTGACAAGATGGGCTTTGAGAGCCATGTGAGATGCTTGTGTAACAAGTGTCATGTTTACCTTGGTCAGATGACCTGAAGGTATTAGTTACCTGATAAGTGGTAACAAGTGTTCTTTGATGAACTAAGGGTTTGAATACCCATATTCCATAATCATGATGATGAGATGTTGAGATGAGAATTCCCAGAACTGAGATAAGGGATTGAGATCCCAATGTTTTATTATGCTTTAAAAAGTACTTGATGGAAGTATTACACATTCTTTGTAGTATATGTCATAATAATTATATTTGGAAACTTGATTTGATGCTAAAAGAATATGGTAATGCATTTAATTAATCAATTGAGATCATAAAATGTAGTTTCCCTGACCACAGATCCATCAGTGTCAGAATTTGCTGAATGGTGAAATGAGTTAAACTCGGTGTGCATATTTTTGAATATGTGGGGGTAATTGGGAAAACATATCCTTATGCCCCATAGGATTGGCTACGGGCCATACCCTATGTATGGGATTGGTTGCAGACCATACCCCAATATGAGTATGGCTACGGGCCATGACTCCTCAATATAATACCAGGCATTGGCTACGGGCCATATCCTGAAGAGAGTCTATGCTGCGAGCTATAACTCTATAGCGAAGATGCCACTATACCTTGGCAAGCTAATTGCAGTTGACACATGATGTCTCTGTCAAGTAGTCTTGTACTGACCGATATAGATGAGGTCTTGGAGTCTGGCTCTTCCATTGATCTTGTGTGGTACCGATGCTTTACGTAATCATGGTCGGTTGGAGCATGAACGGTATACTTCATCTCTTCAGGGCTTAAGTTTGATTGTAAAATGTAATCAGCCATGTAGTGTATTTGCTTAAGGTTGAAATACGAGAATCACTGGTTGATATTACCTTACTTAGCATATCCTAGAAGGATAAATGTTATACATGTTTCTTCAATTCCTTATTGAATAAGTGACATGCTGCTTTATTCAATTATAGCTGAATTACTCTGAATAAGAATATTTCTCTAATCTATTTAGACATTGAATTATCTGTTGTTTATTATATATGATTCCTCTGCTTAGTTTTATTCAATTAAATTGCAATAATAATATTCTTGGCAGAGAGTTATATCTCTCGCTGGGACATGGGTCTCACTCCGTTGGTCTCCAACACTTTTTAGGTAGACGCGGAGGAAGAGGCAGAAACCCTATTACAGGGGAAGAGCAGCAGTAGCAACAACAGGAATAACAGTGATACCTCAGGTGGAGACACTGGCTGTCACATTTTGTATAGAGAGTCCTATGTGTCGTCTTTGTACTCTCAGGTCCTAAGAGTTAGTAGTTAGTATTTTTGATGAATCGATCTGAGATTTTGGCTTAGTGCCTTGAGGTTTTTATGCTGCCTATGTACAGTTAAAAACAGAGCAATTGATGCTTGTAATCCTCGAGAAGGGATGATATATATTATGTACTTATGAACTAGAATATAAATATAATACATTGCTTCTTGATGAAAGAGTTTTCCTATGTTTGGATATCTTTATAAATGGTTTTAATTTTCAGTGATTTTCAGTAATCCGCTGTTAATAATTGCTTCCGCTTAGTTAATAATGTTTTGTTCGGACGGTGTATAACAATTTACTGGTATCAGAGCTCTAGGTCCGCTGAGTCTATAGAGACATAGGATTAAGGTTGTTGAGTCTGTTCTAGTGTATTTCAGTTTATCTGATAGTGTCTTCTGCTCATATAGGAGAAGAAGAACTTGAAGATGTCTGGAAAACATGATGAACATGCTGGTGAGAGCAGCATTGCTACACCAGGAGGAGGTGCAAGGGACCAGAATAGGGGGGAGCCAATACCTGAACAACCCTAGTTCAACCAAGCAGATATATGGAACTCATCCTTCCAAGCTATGTTTGGGCAGTTTATGGCAACCATGATGCATATGACAGATAGGATGCCACTACCTGCACCTAGGGCACCAGCCCACAATGAAGGACTTGGAGCCAGAAAGACTTTTGAACGAATTCGCCAGGTTGGAGCCATAGATTATGTTGGTACAGCTGATCTAGCAGATGCTGACTTGTGGCTGACTGAGTTGGAGAAGGCCTTTAGAATCCTCGATATCCCTGAATATGAGAAGATGAGACATGCAGTATACCTTCTAAAAGGGAGTGTTGGCCACTGGTAGACCATAGAAGAGGGCAAGAGGCCAGGTGTTGATATTGGATGGGAAGAATTCCGACGAGAATTCATCAGTAGATACTTCCCTAAGACGTATCTAGATGAGAAGATCTCTCAATTTGAGAGGATAATGCAAGGATAGATGAACATTAGCGAATATGAAGCTAAGTTCATGGAGCTTTTGCAGTTCTGTCTGCATATGGAATCTACTGATGAAGAAAGAATTCAACATTTTGAGAAGGGGTTGAACGCTGATTTGACCACACCTGTGTCTGCCTTAGAGAATAGGGAGAGGTTTTCCACCTTCGTGGAGTCTGTCGGATGAATAGAAAGGTCTGTGATAGAGAAGCGACAAACCAACAGTAAAAAGGTATACACACAGTTCCAAGGACAAAGGTCTGAAAGTTTCAAGAAACCAAGGTTTTCTGCACCCACACCACCACCAAGGTTTAATACCCAGACGCAGTGGATGTCAAGTAGGGGTAGGGGCCGCAGTGTTATTCCAAGTAGAGCCCCCAGAACAACATCAACATTGGTGAGTGGACCTTTTAAACCTTATCCAGAGACTAGAAATTGTCACCAGTGTGGACAAGTAGGACATCTGGTATGGGATTGTCCAGTTGGAAACACTATGGTAACTCAACCTCCAAGGTAGAGTCAGAAAGGCTCTCAGAGGCAACAGTTTTCGAATGGTGCTCGAGGACTTGGACAAGCATCCCAAGCTGGTTTGTCGGCACCCAACAACCGAGCACAAGGTCAACAGTAAGCAACAGTGAGATTCTATGCGATGAATCAACCCGAAGCAGCAGTTAACCCTCGAGTTGTGACAGGTCAGATGGAACTATTTCATTTTGATATGTCTGCATCATGCTTCGTATCTGTTTTAATTGATCCGGGTTCTACACATTCTTTTATCACTCGAGAAGTGATTCATGACTGCAATATGATGGTTAATCATAGAGCAAATAGCTTGATATTAGAAACCCCTTTGCTGGGATCTGCAGTGTTGCGGGAGGTGTGTTCTCCCTGCATTCTTTCCTTTTCTGAACATCGCATTCAGGTGGATCTTATACCACTTGAGATGTACGAGTTCGATATAATTTTTGGGATGGACACCTTAGAGAAGTATAAGGTTGTCTTGGATTGTGATTCCAAGCAAGTTGTGTTCACAGATGACAGTGATACATGGATCTTTCAGGGAGATGGAAAGATTCTTCCAACCTGTCTTATGTCATCTATCGTAGATGAGAAGCTGATGAGACAAGGATGCTTTGCATTCTTGGCATATGTGGTAGACCACAATGGAGAGCCCTAATCTTTTTGAAGTTCTGATAGTTAGGGAATTTGAAGATGTATTTTCTGAGGAACTTCCAAGTGTTTCGCTGCCCCGAGAGATTGATTTTGAGATTAATCTAATCCCAGGCATGCAACCAATAGCACAAACACCGTATAGTATGGCACCTGCTGAGATGGTAGAGCTCAAGAAATAGCTATAGGAGTTGCTTGAGAAAGGTTTTATCCGACTGAGTACTTCACCATGGGGTGCTCCGGTTCTCTTTGTTAAAAAGAAGGATGGGTCTATGCCATTATGCATCGACTATAGATAACTTAATAAAGTAACCATAAAGAATAAGTATCCTTTTCCAAGGATAGATGACTTGTTTGATCAGTTGTGTGGTGCAACTATCTTCTCTAAGATAGATCTGAGGTCGGGATATCATCAGTTGCGTATCAAGGAGGGTGACATATCTAAGTTTGTCTTTAGGACAAGGTATGGTCACTTCGAGTTCATAGTTATGTTGTTTTGACTGACTAATGCACCAACTGCATTCATGGAACTCATGAATAGAATCTTTTGGCCTTTTCTTGATCAGTTCATAGTAGTCTTCATAGATGACATCTTGATATATAGAAGATATGCTCAACAACATGAGCAACATATTCATCAGGCTTTAACTTTACTAAGAGAGCATAAGTTGTATGCTAAGTTTAGCAAATGCGAGTTCCAGTTACCAGAAGTTTCTTTTCTAGGACATGTAATATCTGCCTCAGGTATCCGTGTTGATTCTAAGAAGGTAGAATCTGTTCTACAATGGGAACAACCAAAGACACCGACGGAAATACGCAGTTTCCTAGGACTGGTAGGCTATTACAGGAGGTTCATTAAGAACTTCAATTCTATAGCTTTACCCCTAACCAAGTTGACCAGGATGGAGATTCCTTTTGTCTGGAATGACAAGTGTCAACATTCTTTCCACCTGTTGAAAGAAAGGTTAACAAGTACACCTATGCTGGTGTTACCTAAGCAAGGGAAATGGTACATAGTTTTTTGTGATGCATCAAGAATGGTCTAGGATGTGTGTTGATGCAGGATAATCAAGTGATTTCTTTTACCTCTCGACAACTTAAGAAACACGAGGAGAATTATCCGACACATGATCTATAGCTAGATGTTGTGGTTCATGCTTTGAAGATCTGGAGACATTATCTCTATGGAGAAACATTCCAGATTTTCACAGACTTATATCTAAAATATATCTTCTCACAACATGAGTTGAACATGAGACAGCGCCGCTGGATGGAGTTAATCAAGGACTATGATTGTACAATTGATTACCATCCAAGGAAGGCTAATGTAGTGGTTGATGCACTAAGTAGAAAGTCATCATCACCAGCCTTAGATAAAGCACAGTTGAACTCCTTAGTGTGCCTTAAATGAGATATGCTTATCTCCTTGAGGCAAAACAATATACAGCTTAAAGTATCATTGTTAGTCGGGATGTTAGTTGAGATGCACATAAAACCTACTCTAAAGCAACAGATCAAAGAAGCACAACAAGCTGATACTGTGATTCAGCAGATCAGGTCAGAGTATGTATGGGCTCTGATCTCCAAACCACGATATAATCTCGATTTAAACTTAGCGGAAGCGATTCGATAGACAGCGGAAGACAAAAATCACGGGAAATTAAAACTTTTCGAGACAAGAGCTTGAATCCATAAAAACTTCTTTCATAACAAGAGATAAACTATTTACATCTCATGATAATTACTTCTTGAGTAATTATATACATCAAGATACAAAATCTCAAGAACTCACACAAAAGACTCCAAGACCTGAGAGTACAGAGGACACATAGGACTGACTCTAACTACACCGCATGGCAGGCTAAATCTCCACCTGAGATTACTGCTGCTCCTGGTGCTGCTGCTGCTGCTGAGATTGGTCACCTGTAGACCGGTTCCTCCGTCTACGACGTCCACCTAAAAAGTTGAAGTCTACGGGGTGAGACAATTTTACATAATTGTCCCAGCGAGAGTTATAACTCTCCGCCAGAAGCTTTATTATAACATCAGAGAATATCTTAAGCAGTAAAGCTTTCAAAGTATTCAATAACAGTTGCAACTATATAACAAGAGTTCAACATTTATGAGACATGAAGAAATATAAGCACTATCACAGTGTATCATCAATCAACTAACTCGTAGTTATCTCTAGCAGGTATACTACGTGGTTGATTATGTTTTACAAACAACATTATGCCCTGTGGAGATGAGGCATACCACTCATACTCCAACTGATCGCTGAGAAGTCACATTAGTATCATACATAGGTCATTAAGAGAGCCGGATTCTCATGACCTTCATCTTCTTCAGTCAGTAAGAGGATCACTTGTAGGACATCTTGTGTCTCTACTTATTATAGCTCACCAGGGTATACTGGTCCTTCGCTATTTTAGAGTTACAGTGGCGTTCTGTACTCTCTTTGTCATCAGGAGTTTTCATGTTTATCTCCACTGATACGGATATCTATGTTTTCTTCGTCATCAGGAGGTTTCATGTTTACCTTCCACTGATACGGTAGGGTTTAGTAGTGAAGGGTTGACGGATTACACATCTACATCAATCACCTACACTAGGATGTAAGGTTCTACACATCCATATACCCCACATACTCAATAGTATGTGTTCCAGGAGCTCCCTTAGGAAATCCTGTTTCACCATCATTTGATCTCTGACAATGATGGATCTATGATCAGGGCTCTACATTATACTTGATTAGTTAGGTACATTTAGTATTCATTTAATCATCACACATTGTTCTTCAAACAATAACAGTAGCATAACAGCTATGAAAGGAGAATACTAAATGTAACAAGCCTAACTCACATCAATCATCATTTCTCATTATACTCATCACCAGTCATCTCTGAAGCATGACTTGGTGGTATTCATGGCTCTTACAGCCCATTAACTCATAGGATGCCACTGACAAGGCATCAAGATATTTTACTTATTCATAAAGCCTTTAACATGCTTTTAATGAATACAATATCATCATCCATACCTGGATATGATCACCTTCATATCAGGACCTGCATAGTTAGCTCACTGATAAAGGTAATTTAAAACAAGGAATATACTTCTCACTCTTATCATAAGAGCTAAGTTCTCTGATTCTTATCAATTAGAGTTTAATACTCATAAAGCATGTCATTACCCTTAAATTAGGGTTTACTAATCACATTGAAGTGAATTGAACTAATAGCATCATCATGTATGTGGAACATCATCATTGATGCTCTCAGACTGGCTCAAGATTCACCATACATCATAATTAGGGTTTCCATGATCTCACACAGGTGGATAATACCCTAATTATGCATATTCATGTGTATTGAAGGTTCTTTAATTGAGTTTCCACCTAAAAAGGGTACTTTCTCTCTCTCGAAGTACTTTCTCTCTCCTCATACTAGTATATGGTGATAATATCACTCTAGATCAATTTGAAATAAGTCATCATGGGATAACATAGCCAAAAACATCACTAACATGTGATTAGGGTTTAATTTGATCAAGGTATTACTCAATTGACCCTTCAAGGGTATTTTGGTAATTCACCCCATTGATCACCATCATGGGTTAATTCATTAGTCACTTATTCCTTTAATGTCCTAGGTTATCATTAGGGTTTATATTAGGGCATCATAGAACCATATACACCTTTAAGTGGTTAGTTGAAATCAACCTTTGAAAGTCCTCAAATGGTCTCAACCTCCAACCTCCAAACGGGTTGAAACCGTTTTGGATGGGTTGACCATTTACTATTGTTGACTTCAAGACCAAGAAGAAGTGTAGACCATTTAACCACGTTGACTTCAAGGCCGAGAGGGCAAGTTGGGTTGAGATCGTTTGATGGCTCTCGGTCTTGAGACCGTTTGATGGCTCTCGGTCTTAAGACCGTTTGATGGCTCTCGGTCTTGAGACCGTTTGATGGCTCTCGGTCTTGAGACCGTTTGATGGCTCTCGGTCTTGAGACCGCGAGCCCTCTCACGGTCTTGAGACCGTGAGGCCTCTCACGGTCTTGAGACCGTGATCCCCCTCACGGTCTTGAGACCGCGAGGCTCACATGGTCTCCAACCGCTTGGACCATCAACAAGGTTCAAGGTTACAACCGATTATGTCAACCAATGTTGAAGCCCTCAAAAGGTCAAATCCATGGTGACCACTTATGGATTGAGTCAATTAGGGTTATGATTAACCAATTGGTCACTCAATTGACCCTCAATTGTTGATCAATTAGGGTTGAAGTCGATTCAATTAGGGTCTATCAATGTTCAACCATCAACACTCATCAATGTGCATCAATACGAGGTTGAACCCTTCAATTGAGCCCCAATTGGGCCCAAACTTGGCCCAAACGGTCTTGAGATCGTGTGGATGAACTCCAAATGGTCTTGAGACCGTTTGCCCAAGTTTTCATCAAAATCTAATGTGATTTGATAGGAGTTGAACTTTAATTAAGTCACAAATCAGCAATTTGATTAATTCAATAACCCATTGTAATTGGGCCCTCAATTGATCAATTTATCTTAACCCTAGACCTCCAAACGGTCTTGGGTTGTCACCACACGGTCTTGAGACCGTTTTTATGAGCTCCAAACGGTCTTGAGACCGTTTGCCCATCCAACTTTTGGATTCTAGTGAAAATTCTTCAAGGTTGGATCCATTGAGTTGATGATCATATCAATACTTAATTGCATTGTAATTTGGTATGTTTGTACCTTCAATTGGTCAACTATTCTTGACCCCAGACCTTCAAACGGTCATGGGTGATTGCCCTCACGGTCTTGAGACCGTTTGGTTGATCCCCAAACGGTCTTGAGACCGTTTAGGTCAATCAACCCCAAAAACCCTAAATTAATCATTGATATTTCAGTACTGATTTTAATTAGGGTTTGCCCTAGTAATCACCCTTCAACTCTTATCTCGATTGGAATTAGTCCATAAAATTTGGTGGGTTGTTAACTAACATTATTTTGAACAATAATCTCATATGGTCAATGCCTGGTCAACGACCTTACACGGTATTAAGACCGTTTTCCCAAAAAGGCTATTTCAGACCGTTTGAAAATCAGGGATAAATTCAATTAAAGTTGTTGATTAAAATGGCCATATCTCCCTATTCCTTTGGAGTTAACCTCTCAATTTTTTAGGGTGATTAGTATACATAATTAGGAAGAGGTTTCTTATACGGTCCACGCTCGGTCAACGGGGTTAAGCGGTCTTGAAGACCGTTTTCCCTCTCGCGGTCTAGAGACCGTTTGCTCACCTCGCGGTCTTAAGACCGAGAGAGCAAGTTGGGGAGACCGTTTAACAAAGTGAAAAGCGGTGGATTTTTATTGGAAATAACACCTTCATCTCCTAGCTCAAGAACAGCATGGATTTCCCATGGATTTGCTTGAAAAGTAGCAAAGGAAAGTAGGGAAAAAGAAGAAGTATCATCTACATGCATAAATGAGATGTATATAATAAAGCATGGGTTTAGAGTTATAAAACCCGCCTAAAGCTTGCTTCTTGAGCTCCAAGCTTTCGAGCTCCAAGATCTAATGGCGTCCTTGAGCTCTCACAGGTTGGCCAAGGTGAAAACTCTAGGGAAAAATCAAGAAAAGATGGCTAGAAAGATAGGGTTTCGTGAGCTAGTCACCAAATTGACCTTGAATTCGAGTTCTAACCAGGGAATTAGGCAAAAGAAGGGATTCAAACCTACCTTACACCCTTGGTCGTTCCTCTTGAGCTCCAAGACAGTCTTTAGTCGGTCAAGCAAGAGGAAACAGTGAAATGCACGAAGGAAAGGTTCCTTTGCTTGAGAGGTAAAGTGTATATATACTTGGGGTGGGGTTTCCAACTTAAGCTTATAAGTTTTTCATAATATCAACCAAGTCCCTCCATCTTTACTTGCTCGTCCCTTCCTCTTAATTCTAAGGACAAACCTTCTCTCAAGGTCAAGAAAATAAGGGCAAGGAAGATTAACCTAATACTAAGGTACATATATAAAGAGCTATTGTACATACACCCTGATTATTCAATCACAAAGTATATTTCATAACTTGATTATTCAATTGAGGTGACTCCCTCATCATTTCTTCTCTAAATGATGTCAAGAGTCTTAAAAGATACATTAGATGATATATTTTACACATAGCATCCCTTAATTTGGGTAAATTGCATTTTACCCCAAATTAGGGTTTCAAGCACCCGGATTGCTTCCACAGCTGCACCTTGGTGCCCAAGCTTGAGAAATCCCTCTAACTTCAACATAATCATTATCATGATGTCTCAATATCAGAGAATCATTTTAACATGTGCAATTTGCAAGTTAACCCTTCTAAATGGGTAAATTGCACATAGGTCCCTATATTTCAACACAATGCTACAACTTTATATAAAAAGGAGAAAAAACTGAAATATATGTTTATGAGAAACTTAATTACATGTCCAAAGTTAATCACAAGGATTTAATTACATAATTAGACAAAACATCTAGGGTTAGCTTATAACCCATGTCAGGGATGTTACAAATTATCCACCCCTTACAAGGATTTCGTCCCCGAAATCGATAAGACATATTAAGAGAAAAGGGAAAGATACTTCCTTCTCATCTCATCCTCTAACTCCCAAGTGGCTTCTTCAACACCACGGTGGTTCCAGAGGACTTTCACAAGACTTATGTCTTTCTTTTTTAGCTTTTTAATTCTTTTATCAAGGATTGACACTGGTCCCTCGTCATAGGATACATCATCATTCAATTCTACCTCCATAGGTTGTAGAACTGACTCGGTGTCTGGGTGACATTTCTTCAGCATAGAAATGTGAAACACAGGGTGTAACCTATGTAACTCTGGAGGCAGCTCTAGTCTATATGCTACCTTTCCAATTCGTTCAATGATTGGATAAGGTCCCATAAATCTAGGAGCTAACTTCCCTTTCCTTCCAAAACGAAGGACCCCTTTCCAAGGCGAGGCCTTGAGATACACTCTGTCTCCAACCTGGAACTCTAAGGGTCTACGACGCTTGTCAGCATAAGATTTCTGCCTATTCTGTGCAGTCTTAATCTGTTGTTGTATTACTTTAATCTTCTCTGTAGTCTGCTGCACAAGATCAGGACCTAACAACTGATGTTCACCAGTCTCAAACCAACACAAAGGTGATCTACAACGTCTACCATACAAGGCCTCATAAGGTGCCATATCAATACTATGTTGATAGCTATTGTTATAGGCAAACTCTATCAAGCTTAGGTGTAGATCCCAACTTCCGGTAAACTGGAGAGCACATGCTCTCAACAGGTCTTCTAAGGTCTGTATGGTCCTTTCCGACTGTCCATCAGTCTGCGGATGAAAGGTCGTACTAAATCTTAGTTTGGTGCCTAAGGCTCTGTGCAACTATTCCCAAAAACGACTGGTAAACTGGGGACCTCTGTCAGAAACTATAGTGACAGGAACTCCGTGAAAACACACTATCTCTTGCATATACAACTGTGATAACCTTTCAGCAGAATAGGTTGTTTTGACAGGTAAGAAATGTGCTATCTTAGTCAACCTATCAACAACTACCCAAATGGAATCATGTCCTTTTCTTGTCCTGGGTAGGCCAACAACAAAGTCCATGGTCACATGGTCCCACTTCCACTGTGGTATGGGTAAAGGTTGCATTGTCCCAGCAGGTTTCTGGTGTTCAGCCTTTACCTGTTGGCACATTGGACATCTCATAACAAACTCAGCCACCTCCTTCTTCATCCCGGGCCACCAATACATATCTTTCAAATTCCGATACATCTTGGTACTTCCTGGATGCATAGCATACATTGAAGAATGAGCTTCCTCCAGGACTAACTTTCTCAGGTTATCTACATCCGGCACTATCATCCTTCCATGATAGCATGCCACATTATCATCTGAGTCGTGGAAACCATCTCGCTTCTCATCACCATACTCTGACCTAATCTGTTGAACTACAGCATCCAGTTGCTGTGCTTCCTTAATCTTCTCTCTAAGGGTAGGTTTAATATGCATCTCAGCCAACAACCCGGCTAACAATGACACTTTCAACTGTACATTGTCTTGCCTCAAAGAGATAAGCATATCTCTTCTAGAGCATACTAAAGAGTTTAGTTGTGCCCTTTCCATGGTTGATGTTGCTGATTTCCTACTTAAAGCATCTGCAACTACATTGGCCTTCCCTGGATGGTAATCAATTGTACAATCGTAATCCTTGATTAACTCCATCCATCGACGTTGCCTCATGTTAAGCTCATGCTGAGAGAAGATATACTTAAGGTTCTTGTGGTCTGTGAAAATCTGGAAAGTTTCTCCGTAGAGATAATGTCTCCAGATCTTCAAGGCGTGGACCACAGCAGCTAGCTATAGATCGTGTGTTGGATAATTCTCCTCGTGTTTCTTAAGCTGTCGAGAAGCAAAAGAAATCACTTGTTTATCCTGCATCAACACACATCCTAGTCCATTCTTAGAAGCATCACAGAAAACTACATATCCTTTTCCTTGTTCAGGTAGTACAAGTACAGGTGCACTGGTCAACCTCTCCTTCAACAACTGGAAAGACTGTTGACACTTATCACTCCAAGAAAAAGGAACATCTTTCCGGGTTAACTTAGTCAAAGGTAAGGCTATAGAGCTGAAGTTCTTAATGAACCTTCAGTAGTAGCCAGCTAACCCTAAGAAACTTCGAATCTCCGTCGGTGTCTTTGGTTGTTCCCACTGTAGAACAGATTCTACCTTTGTAGGGTCAACACGAATTCCCGAGGCAAATATCACATGTCCAAGAAAAGATACCTCCGGCAACCAAAACTCACACTTGCTAAACTTAGCATACAGCTTGTGTTCCCTTAGCAAGGTCAAAGCTTGGCGAAGATGCTGCTCATGCTGCTGAGCATCCTTACTATAGATCAGAATGTCATCTATGAAGACGACAACACACTGATCAAGGAAAGGTCGGAAAACTCTATTCATGAGTTCCATAAATGCAGCTGGTGCATTGGTTAGTCCAAACGACATAACCGTGAACTCATAGTGACCATACCTTGTCCTAAAGGCAGACTTGGGTATGTCACTATCCTTAATACGAAGTTGATGATATCCAGACCTCAAGTCTATCTTTGAAAAGACTATTGCACCACACAACTGGTCAAAGAGATAATCAATCCTCGGCAGAGGGTACTTGTTCTTTATTGTTACTTTATTGAGTTGTCTATAATCAATGCACAACCGCATTGACTCATCTTTCTTTTTAACAAACAAGACCGGAGCACCCCATGGTGAAATGCTCGGTCGGATAAAACCCTTCTCAAGTAACTCTTGAAGTTGTTTCTTGAGTTTTGCCATTTTGGCAGGCGCCATCCTATACGGAGTCTGGGCTATGGGTTTCGTATCTGGGACTAAATTGATCTCAAAATCAATTTCCCGAGGCGGTGGCACGCCTGGAAGTTCTTCAGGAAATACATCCTCGAATTCCCTGACTATAGGAACTTCCGCAGGATTGGAACTCTCCTTGGTAACATCTACCACATGGGCTAAGAATGCACAACATCCTTGCCTCATTAACTTCTCAGCAACCATAGCTGACACAAGACAGGTGGGCAAAATCTTTCTCTCACCTAGAAAGGTCCATGTGTTGCTTTCATCAGCAAACACAGCCTGCTTGGACTCACAATCCAAGACAACTCTATACCTTTCTAAGGTATCCATCCCGAGGATTATATCGAATCCTTGCATTTCAAGTGGTATAAGATCCACTTGAATGCGATGATAAGAAAAGAAGAGGATGCAAGGAGAACATACCTCCTGCAAAACGGCAGACCCACTCAACGGAGTCTCCAAAAACAAACTATCTGTCCTATGACTAGTTGTCATATTGCAGTTACGTATCACTTTACGAGTGATGAAAGAGTGTGTAGCACCCGGGTCAATTAAAACAGATACAACACAGGATGTAGACATATCAGAATATAAAAGTTCCATCTGACCTGCCACTACCCGTGGATTGATCACTGCTTCTGGTGGGTTCATAGCATAGAACCTTGCTGTCGCCTGGTGTTGAGGTGGTGCTGATGATCCAGCTTGAGACGCTTGTCTACGTCCTCGAGCTGTTCCCTGAGATTGCCTCCTCTGAGATCCTTGTTGACTCTGTCTTGGAGGCTGTGTCACATTGACAGGCCTAGATCGGCAGTCCTTCATCAAATGTCCCACCTTACCACAATTGTAGTAGCTTCTCTCCAGTTGTTGTGGTCGGGGTGGTCCAGGTACTGACACTGATGCAGAACTGTGAGTTCCTTGAAGCGGTTGACTCCGTCCTCTACCTCTGCTCGGTGTCCATTGAGTTTGAAAACTCGATCTGGGTGGTGGAGGGTTAGGTGCAGAGAATCTAGGTTTCTTGGAATCCCTAGATGAAGAACCCTGGAACTGTGGATATCTTTTCTGAGTTTGTCTCTTCTCAACCACAGATCTCTCTATCCTTCGGACTGACTCAACGAAGGTAGAGAATCTCTCTCGGTTTTCTAAGGCAGACACGGGGGTTGACATATCAGCATTCAAACCCTTCTCAAATCTTCTGATTCTTTCCTCCTCTGTGGCAGCCATGTGCGGACAGAACCGCATCAACTCCATGAACTTAGCTTCATACTCGCTAATGTTCATCATACCCTGCCTTAGTCTCTCAAACTGAGAGATCTTCTCATCTAGGAAGGTCTTTGGAAAATATCTATTGATAAATTCCCAAAGAAACTCTTCCCATGAGAACTCTACTCCAGGTCTCTTCTGTTCTTCCATGTTCCACCAGTGACTAGCACTACCTTTGAGAAGATAGACAACATGTCTAACCTTCTCAGCTTCCGGGATGATAAGAATCCTGAAAGCCTTCTCCAACTCTGTCAACCAAAGGTCAGCATTGGCGGGGTCGGCAGTCCCGAAGTACTCGGTAGCTCCGATACGACGAAGTCGTTCGAACGTCTTACCGATACCTTGTGCTTCAGGATGGACAGGTGCCCTAGGTGCAGGCATGGGCATCCTGTCGGTTATGTGTGTCATGGTAGTCATAAATTGCCCGAACATCGTCTGTACAGCTGGGTTACCCATGTCGGCTGGGTCAAACTGGGGTGGCTCTCTTGGTGACTCAGGTGCAGGCTGTTCTATTTCTGGAACCCTTGCACCACCTCGAGGTGCACTAGCACTACTCTCTGCCACGTACTCATCATGTGGCTCAGCCATTCTTATGTATCTTCTTCTCCTGAGGAGCAGAAGATTCTATTAGATAAGAAAGGAGTACTAAAGATAGACTCGACATCCTAAGTCCTATGCCTCTATAGACTCAACTGTCCTAGAGCTCTAATACCACTAATTGTGGGCTCTGATCTCCAAACCGCGATATAATCTCGATTTAAACTTAGCGGAAGCGATTCGATAGACAGCGGAAGACAAAAATCACGGGAAATTAAAACTTTTCGGGATAAGATCTTGAATCCATAAAAACTTCTTTCATAACAAGAGATAAACTGTTTACATCTCATGATAATTACTTCTTGAGTAATTATATACATCAAGATACAAAATCTCTAGAACTCACACAAAAGACTCCAAGACCTGAGAGTACAGAGGACACATAGGACTGACTCTAACTACACCGCATGGCAGGCTAAATCTCCACTTGAGATTACTTCTGCTCCTGGTGCTGCTGCTGCTGCTGAGATTGGTCACCTGTAGACCGGTTCCTCCATCTACGACGTCCACCTAAAAAGTTGAAGTCTACGGGGTGAGACAATTTTACATAATTGTCCCAGCGAGAGTTATAACTCTCCGCCAGAAGCTTTATTATAACATCAGAGAATATCTTAAGCAGTAAAGCTTTCAAAGTATTCAATAACAGTTGCAACTATATAACAAGAGTTCAACATTTATGGGACATGAAGAAATATAAGCACTATCACAGTGTATCATCAATCAACTAACTCGTAGTTATCTCTAGCAGGTATACTACGTGGTTGATTATGTTTTACAAACAACATTATGCCCTATGGAGATGAGGCATACCACTCATACTCCAACTGATCGCTTAGAAGTCACATCAGTATCATACATAGGTCATTAAGAGAGCCGGATTCTCATGACCTTCATCTTCCTCAGTCAGTAAGAGGATCACTTGTAGGACATCTTGTGTCTCTACTTATTATATCTCACCAGGGTAAACTGGTCCTTCGCTATTTTAGAGTTACAGTGGCGTTTTGTACTCTCTTTGTCATCAGGAGTTTTCATGTTTATCTCCACTGATACGGATATCTATGTTTTCTTCGTCATCAGGAGGTTTCATGTTTACCTTCCACTGATACGGTAGGGTTTAGTAGTGAAGGGTTGACGGATTACACATCTACATCAATCACCTACACTAGGATGTAAGGTTCTACACATCCATATACCCCACATACTCAATAGTATGTGTTCCAGGAGCTCCCTTAGGAAATCCTATTTCACCATCATTTGATCTCTGACAATGATGGATCTATGATCAGGGCTCTACATTATACTTGATTAGTTAGGTACATTTAGTATTCATTTAATCATCACACATTGTTCTTCAAACAATAACAGTAGCATAACAGCTATGAAAGGAGAATACTAAATGTAACAAGCCTAACTCACATCAATCATCATTTCTCATTATACTCATCACCAGTCATCTCTGAAGCATGACTTGGTGGTATTCATGGCTCTTACATCCCATTAACTCATAGGATGCCACTGACAAGGCATCAAGATATTTTACTTATTCATAAAGCCTTTAACATGCTTTTGATGAATACAGTATCATCATCCATACCTGGATATGATCACCTTCATATCAGGACCTGCATAGTTAGCTCAACTGATAAAGGTAATTTAAAACAAGGAATATACTTCTCACTCTTATCATAAGAGCTAAGTTCTCTGATTCTTATCAATTAGAGTTTAATACTCATAAAGCATGTCATTACCCTTGAATTAGGGTTTACTAATCACATTGAAGTGAATTGAACTCATAACATCATCATGTATGTGGAACATCATCATTGATGCTCTCAAACTGGCTTAAGATTCATCATACATCATAATTAGGGTTTCCATGATCTCACACAGGTGGATCATACCCTAATTATGCACATTCATGTGTATTGAAGGTTCTTTAATTGAGTTTCCACCTAAAAATGGTACTTTCTCTCTCTAGAAGTACTTTCTCTCTCTCGAAGTACTTTCTCTCTCCTCATACTAGTAGATGGTGATAATATCACTCTAGATCAAGTTTAAATAAGTCATCATGGGCTAACATAGCCAAAAACATCACTAACATGTGATTAGGGTTTAATTTGATCAAGGTATTACTCAATTGACCCTTCAAGGGTATTTTGGTAATTCACCCCATTGATCACCATCATGGGTTAATTCATTAGTCACTTAGTCCTTTAATGTCCTAGGTTATCATTAGGGTTTATATTAGGGCATCATAGAACCATATACACCTTTAAGTGGTTAGTTGAAATCAACCTTTGAAAGTCCTCAAATGGTCTCAACCTCCAACCTCCAAACGGTTTGAAACCGTTTTGGATGGGTTGACCATTTACTATTGTTGACTTCAAGACCAAGAAGAAGTGTAGACCATTTAACCACGTTGACTTCAAGGTCGAGAGGGCAAGTTGGGTTGAGATCGTTTGATGGCTCTCGGTCTTGAGACCGTTTGATGGCTCTCGGTCTTAAGACCGTTTGATGGCTCTCGGTCTTGAGACCGTTTGATGGCTCTCGGTCTTGAGACCATTTGATGGCTCTCAGTCTTGAGACTGCAAGCCCTCTCACGGTCTTGAGACCGTGAGGCTTCTCACGGTCTTGAGACCGCGAGCCCCCTCACGGTCTTGAGACCGCGAGGCTCACATGGTCTCCAACCGCTTGGACCATCAACAAGGTTCAAGGTTACAACCGATTATGTCAACCAATGTTGAAGCCCTCAAAAGGTCAAAGCCATGGTGGCCACTTATGGATTGAGTCAATTAGGGTTATGATTAACCAATTGGTCACTCAATTGACCCTCAATTGTTTATCAATTAGGGTTGAAGTCGATTCAATTAGGGTCTATCAATGTTCAACCATCAACACTCATCAATGTGCATCAATACGAGGTGGAACCCTTCAATTGAGCCCCAATTGGGCCCAAACTTGGCCCAAACGGTCTTGAGATCGTGTGGATGAACTCCAAATGGTCTTGAGACCGTTTGCCCAAGTTTTCATCAAAATATAATGTGATTTGATAGGAGTTGAACTTTAATTAAGTCACAAATCAGCAATTTGATTAATTCAATAACCCATTGTAATTGGGCCCTCAATTGATCAATTTATCTTAACCCTAGACCTCCAAACGGTCTTGGGTTTTCACCACACGGTCTGGAGACCGTTTGGATGAGCTCCAAACGGTCTTGAGACCGTTTGCCCATCCAACTTTTGGATTCTAGTGAAAATTCTTCAAGGTTGGATCCATTGAGTTGATGATCATATCAATACTTAATTGCATTGTAATTTGGTATGTTTGTACCTTCAATTGGTCAACTATTCTTGACCCCAGAACTTCAAAGTGTCTTGGGTGATTTTCCTCGCGGTCTTGAGACCGTTTGGTTGATCCCCAAACGGTCTTGAGACCGTTTAGGTCAATCAACCCCAAAAACCCTAAATTAATCATTGATATTTCAGTACTGATTTTAATTAGGGTTTGCCCTAGTAATCACCCTTCAACTCTTAGCTCGATTGGAATTAGTCCATCAAATTTGGTGGGTTGTTAATTAACATTATTTTGAACAATAATCTCATATGGTCAATGCCTGGTCAACGACCTTACACGGTCTTAAGACCGTTTGCCCAAAAAGGCTATTTCAGACCGTTTGAAAATCAGGGATAAATTCAATTAAAGTTGTTGATTAAAATGGCCATATCTCCCGATTCCTTTGCAGTTAACCTCTCAATTTTTAGGGTGATTAGTCTACATAATTAGGAAGAGGTTTCTTATATGGTCCACGCTCGGTCAACTGGGTTAAACGTTCTTGAAGACCGTTTGCCCTCTCGCGGTCTAGAGACCGTTTGCTCACCTCGCGGTCTTAAGACCGAGAGAGAAAGTTGGGGAGACCGTTTAACAAAGTGAAAAGCGGTGGATTTTCCTTGGAAATAACGCCTTCATCTCCTAGCTCAAGAACAGCAGGATTTCCCATGGATTTTCTTGCAAAGTAGCAAAGGAAAGTAGGGAAAAAGAAGAACTATCATCTACATGCATAAATGAGATGTATATAATAAAGCATGGGTTTAGAGTTATAAAACCTGCCTAAAGCTTGCTTCTTGAGCTCCAACCTTTCGAGCTCCAAGCTCTAATGGCGTCCTTGAGCTCTCACAGGTTGGCCAAGGTGAAAACTCCAGGGAAAAATCAAGAAAAGATGGCTAGAAAGATAGGGTTTCGTGAGCTAGTCACCAAATTGACCTTGAATTCGAGTTCTAACCAGGGAATTAGGCAAAAGAAGGGATTAAAACCTACCTTACACCCTTGGTCGTTCCTCTTGAGCTCCAAGACAGTCTTTAGTCGGTCAAGCAAGAGGAAACAGTGAAATGCACGAAGGAAAGGTTCCTTTGCTTGAGAGGTAAAGTGTATATATACTTGGGGTGGGGTTTCCAACTTAAGCTTATAAGTTTTTCATAATATCAACCAAGTCCCTCCATCTTTACTTGCTCGTCCCTTCCTCTTAATTCTAAGGACAAACCTTCTCTCAAGGTCAAGAAAATAAGGGCAAGGAAGATTAACCTAATACTAAGGTACATATATAAAGAGCTATTGTACATACACCCTGATTATTCAATCACAAAGTATATTTCATAACTTGATTATTCAATTGAGGTGACTCCCTCATCATTTCTTCTCTAAATGATTTCAAGAGTCTTAAAAGATACATTAGATGATATATTTTACACATAGCATCCCTTAATTTGGGTAAATTGCATTTTACCCCAAATTAGGGTTTCAAGCACCGAGATTGCTTCCACAGTTGCACCTTGGTGCCCAAGCTTGGGAAATCCCTCTAACTTCAACATAATCATTATCATGATGTCTCAATATCATAGAATCATTTTAACATGTGCAATTTGCAAGTTAACCCTTCTAAATGGGTAAATTGCACATAGGTCCCTGTATTTCAACACAATGCTACAACTTTATATAAAAAGGAGCAAAAACTGAAATATATGTTTCTGAGAAACTTAATTACATGTCCAAAGTTAATCACAAGGATTTAATTACATAATTAGACAAAACACCTAGGGTTAGCTTATAACCCAGGTCAGGGATGTTACAGTATGGTAGTGAGAAACGAGATGGTTTTCATGAGTCAGATGATCAGGTAATCTGTTACCATGGTAGGATGGTTGTACCTGATGTCAATGATTTGAGGAAGCTAATCATGGAAGATGCTCATTCATCCATGTTTGATATGCATCCAGGGAGCACTAAAATGTATCGTAACTTGAAATATATGTATTGGTGGCCTGGATTGAAGAAGGATGTAGCTGAGTTTGTTATACGGTGTCCGGTGTGTCAGCAGGTTAAAGTTGAACATCAAAAGCCCATAGGAACAATGCAACCTTTGCCTATACTGCAGTGGAAATGGGATCATGTGACCATGGACTTTGTGGTTGGATTTCCTAGAACAACCAAAGGTCATGATTCCATATGGGTGATAGTTGATAGGTTGACTAAGAAAACACATTTCCTTCCTGTCAAAACAACCTACACTACTGAGAAGCTTGCACAGATATATATAGATGAGATAGTGCGCTTGCACGGGGTTCCAGCTACTATTGTTTCTGATAGAGGTCCCCAGTTCACGAGTCATTTTTGGGAATGGATACACAAAGCTTTGGGTATGAAGTTAAGGTTTAGTACTGCCTTTCACCCACAGACAGATGGATAGTCGGAGAGGACCATACAAACCTTAGAGGATTTTCTTAGGGCATGTGTCCTTCAGTTTGTAGGGAGTTGGGATCTACACCTGAGCTTGATAGAACTTTCTTACAATAATAGCTATCAGCACAGTATTGATATGGCACCATATGAAGCATTATATGGTAGACGTTGTAGATCTCCTTTATGTTGGTATGAAACAGGAGAATATCAACTTTTGGGTCCTGAGCTAGTGCAACAGACAACTGAGAAGATTAAAGTAATACAACAACAGGTAAAGACTGCACAGGATAGACAGAAGTCGTACGCTGACAAACGGCGAAGACCTTCAGAATTCCAAGTTGGAGACAGAGTATATCTCAAGGTCTCACCTTGGAAAGGTGTCCTTAGATTTGGAAAGAAGGGAAAGTTAGCTCCTAGATTTATGGGGCCTTATCCAATCATTGAACAGATTGGAAAGGTAGCCTATAAGCTAGAGTTGCCACCTGAGTTGCATAAGTTGTATCCAGTGTTCCATATCTCCATGTTGAGAAAGTGTCATCCTGACACACAATCAATTTTGCAACCTGTTGAGGTAGAATTAAATGATGATATATCATATGTTGAAGGACCTGTGATGATCCTTGATAAAAGAATTAAAAAGTAGAAAAAGAAAGACATATGTCTTGTGAAAGTTCTCTGGCATCACCGTGGCATTGAAGAAGCTACATGGGAACTAGAGGAAGAGATGAGGAGGAAGTACCCTTATCTTTTCTCTTGATGATTTTGGGGACGAAATCCCTATTAGGGGTGGATAATTTGTAACATCCATGACCTGGGTTATGCTTTAACCCTAGATGTTTTGTTTAAGAAAGATAATTATATATTTGTTATTATCTTTTGAACAATAATTAAGGCTCAAGAGGAACTTATATTTCAATTTTAGTCCTTTTTGAATAATGTTGAAATAATGTTTTGCCTGTGTTGGACTAAAGTGCAAATTACCCAAGTTGAGGGGTTAAATTGCAAATGTTACATGATAAAATGTTCCTCAAGTGTTGAAGCATCATGAGTGCGAAAATGATGCAGAGTTATGGCTTCCACAAGTCTGAGCACCAAGAAAGAGCTTATTAAGCAATGTTTGTGCATTACAACCTAGTTTTGGTGTAATGTGCAATTTACCCAAAACCTAGGATTCGATATGCAAAATACCTCTTCTAGAGAGTCCCTAATGTTTCTTGGTATCAATTAGAGACAAGAAAATTAGAGGGGCATCTCATTTGAATCTCTTTGAAGGAGAGAGAATCTTGATATTAAAATAATCAAGATTTAAGCATAATTGAAACCCTAATTCAATTTAATGCAAAAATAAATATATTAATGGAAGTGCCCTTCAACAAAAAATGTGATGGTTGAATTTCTATAAGTGTGGAAGTCCTTGTGCCTTGCAATGGTAATGAAATATCTAAAGTGATTGGAGATCCCACTCACATTAATAAAAGAAAAAGTAATATCCACTAATTTTTGGATATTATTATTATATGGATTAAGGTGCTTAATTTGTTTTCTTTTAATTCATGGATAAAGAAGAGGAAATTGAAATGGAAGATGATAGAATCGTATGCAAGGGAATGAAGGGGATAAGTGGCACCCATTTTGGGAATTAAAGGATTTATAAAATACTTTCTCTCTCATTGATTTTCCTTATAAACACTTCATTTTCTAAACCAAATCAAAGGCTTTTTCGACCCTTCTTTCTTTCCTTGCTTTGTATAAACTCAAGAGAGCTTAGGAGAAATCGGAGGAAGAACCCCAACATGTAGGTAAGCTCCTTCATCATCTTACTTGATTTCATGGTGCAAATAAAAAAATCAATGCTTGATTTCTTCTTTTCTCCATTCAATCTTCAACTTTAGCCATTCATTTCACACAAAGAATTGAGGATAGACCTTAGGAATTTGAGAAAGATTCATTCACCATTGAGGACGTGAATCTTGAAGCTTGGATTCAACTTTGAAGGTGGGTTATATAACTTGAACCCTTAAGTGTTATTATTGCATTCAATTCTTCAATTCATGTTGTTCATTTTGTTCTTCTTGAAATTCCTTTGGATAATTGATCGAATTACCATGAGAATAGAAGTAGATTATGAAGGTCTGAGGCTTGAGCAATAATAACTTGAGCAAATAGTTTCAAACCGTTTGTTGTTGATTCGGTTTCAAAACTGAATGGACGATTCAATCTCAAACCGTTTGGTATTGATTCGGTTTCAAAACTGAATGCATGATTCGATCTCAAAACATTTGGTGTTGATTCGGTTTCAAAACTGAATGGATGATTCAATTTCAAACCGTTTGGTGTTGATTCAGTTTCAAAACTTAATGGATGATTCGATTTCAAACCGTTTGGTGTTGATTCAGTTTCAAAACCGAATGGATGATTCAATTTCAAACCATTTGGTGTTGATTCGGTTTCAAAACCAAATAGCATGATTCGATCTTCAAATCGAATGGGATGATTCAGTTTCAAAACTGAATGGCATGATTCGATCTTCAAATCGAATGGGAGGATTCGATTTTAAAATCATTTGAAGGTACATTTTGTTCAAAACCGTTTGAAGGTACATTTTGTTCAAAACCAATTGAAGGTTTGATTGATCAAAACCAATTGAGGTCTAATTGATCAAGATCATCTAAAGGTTCAATTGATTCAAATTATGAAAAGATCAATAACCCCATGAGTGGTTGAAAAGTATACCAATGTTGATTACAATGGAAGTACCTCTAGGGTACTTAAGTAATTAATGTAATTAGAGTATTCATCCTTTGGTGATTATGAATACAAATAAGTTCACTATGATAATAGATGAAGTAAAACATGAAATAGGGTTAATCTTTGAACCCTAATTTGGAAGGGAAATTCCAATTAAGAAGGAAACCCTAAATTAATAGTGAATAGTACATCCTAACCCTAATTTAGGGCAATGCTAGGTGAAACCCTAACCTAGGGTAATGGTGTAACCCTAATCTAGGGTGATGATGTAAGAATTCCTAATTTAGGGTAATACATTGAAAAACCCTAATTTTAAAGAATGCTTTATGAAACCCTAATTTCGGGTAAAGATGTATGAAACCCTAATTTGGGGAAAAGTTATAAGGAACCTAAATACAAGATAATGATGTGTGAAACTCTAATATAGGGTGATTCTATGTGAAATCCTAATACAAGGTGAAGATATGTGAAACCCTGATTTTGGGTTATAGTGCATGAAACCCTAATTTTTGGGTAATGGGATGAGAAACCCTAATTGACATGAATTGGGAAACCCTAACCCTAATTTTGGGTAATGGGATGAGAAACTCTAATTGACATGAATTGGTAAACCCTAACCCTAAGAAGGTAATAGTGGTGTTACCCTTTGAATTACATGATGTGAATTGTAACTGATATGGTTGTTATCATGTAATAACCATGCAAGTATCATGAGATGATGAGCATAGCCAGGTATGAGCTATGATGTTTTATTTATTGAAAATGTTTAATGGGCCTTGTGAGCCATTATATGTGTTGTTACCTAGTGAGAGGTGACAAGATGGGCTTTGAGAGCCATGTGAGATGTTTGTGTAACAAGTGTCATGTTTACCTTGGTCAGATGACCTGAAGGTATTAGTTACCTGATAAGTGGTAACAAGTGTTCTTTAATGAACCGAGGGTTTGAATACCCATATTCCATAATCATGATGATGAGATGTTGAGGGATGAGAATTCCCAGAGCTGAGATAAGGGATTGAGATCCCAATGTTTTATTAAGCTTTGAAAAGTACTTGATGGAATTATTACACATTCTTTGTAGTATATGTCATAATAATTATGTTTGGAAACTTGATTTGATGCTAAAATAATATGTTAATGCATTTAATTAATCAATTGAGATCATAAAATGTAGTTGCCCTGACCATAGATCCATCAGTGTCAGAATTTTCTGAATGGTGAAATGAGTTAAAGTCGGCGTGCATATTTTTTAATATGTGGGGGTAATTGGGAAAACATATCCTTATGCCCCATAGGATTGGCTATGGGCCATACCCTATGTATGGGATTGGTTGCAGACCTTACCCCAATATGATTATGGCTACGGGCCATGACTCCTCAATATAATACCAGGCATTTGCTACGGGCCATATCCTGAAGAGAGTATATGATGCAGGCTATAACTCTATAGCGAAGATGCCACTATACCCTGGCAAGATAATTGCAGTTGACACATGATGTCTCTGCCAAGTAGTCTCGTATTGACCGATATAGATGAGGTCTTGGAGTCCGGCTCTTCCATTGACCTTGTGTGGTACCGATGCTTTACATAATCGTGGTCGGTTGGAGCATGAACAGTATACTTCATCTCTTCACGGCTTAAGTTTGATTGTAAAATGTAATCAGCTGTGTAGCGTATTTGCTTAAGGTTGAAATACGAGAATCACTGGTTGATATTATCTTACTTAGCATATCCTAGAAGGATAAATGTTATACATGTTTCTTCGATTCCTTATTGAATAAATGACATGCTACTTTATTCAATTATAGCTGAATTACTCTGAATAAGAATATTGCTCTAATCTGTTTAGACATTGAATTATCTGTTGTTGATTATATATGATTCCTCTGCTCAGTTTTATTCAATTAAACTGCAATAATAATATTCTTGGCGGAGAGTTATATCTCTCGCTGGGACATGGGTCTCACTCTGTTGGTCTCCAACACTTTTTAGGTAGACACGGAGGAAGAGGCAGAAACCCTATTGCAGGGGAAGAGCAGTAACAGCAACAACAGGAACAGCAGTGATACCTCAGGTGGAGACACTGGCTGTCACATTTTGTATAGAGATTCCTATATGTCGTCTTTGTACTCTCAGGTCCTAGGAGTTAGTAGTTAGTATTTTTGATGAATCGATCTGAGATTTTGGCTTAGTGCCTCGAGGTTTTTATGCTGCCTGTATACAGTTAAAAACAGAGCATTTGATGCTTGTAATCCTCAAGAAGGGATGATACATATTATGTACTTATGAACCAGGATGTAAATATAATACATTGCTTCTTGATGAAAGAGTTTTCCTATGTTTGGATCTCTTTATAAATGGTTTTAATTTTTAGTGATTTTTAGTAATCTGCTGTTAATAATTTCTTCCGCTTAGTTAATAACGTTTTGTTCAGACGGTGTATAATAGTTTATTTGACCTCCAAGAAACAACTCCTCCTCCCAACATGAATACATATCGCGAGACACCATTACTCCTAGAGTTGATGGCAATCCAGTTGGAATCACTATATCCTTTGACTATAGAAGGATATTTTCCTGAATGCAGCCCAAGGGAACAAGTTCCCTTGATATACCTCAAAAATCTATCAAGAGCTTCCTAATGGGTCTTGTCGGGACAACTGGTGTATCTACTTAACTTGCTTATAGAAGACACAATGTCTGGACATGTGCAGTTCATTAGATACATCAAACTTCTGATAATCTGATAGTATTGTAATTGAGACACTAGAACCCCGGTCGCATTCTTGAACAAGGCATTGGATGAATCATATGGAGTGTTAACAAGTTTAAATGATGTGTTCTCAAACCTCTCCAGTATATTCTCAACATAGTGAGTCTGAGAGAGAGTTATATGATCAGTATACCTTATGATTTTAAGCCCTAAAATCACATCAGCGACACCCATATCCCTCATCTCAAACTTGCTATACAAGAATGACTTTGTCTCATTTACTACTTTCGTATCGAAACCGAAATCCAACATATAAGCATAATAAAATGAATCGATAATTGACGATTTTGCATTAGAGACACTTATCAAATTCATTAGAAATAAATACAAATGATGATATCATAAAATGAACGCATTCTATTTCTTAGGGGCTTGTTTCTAGCCATATAATGACTTAACAAGTTTACACACATTGGACTCATTCCCAAGACCCAAAGATCCTTCAGGTTGTTCCATATATATCTTTTCCTGAAGATAACCAAGTAAGAATGCGGTTTTCACATCCGTATGATGGATAAAGAGATTATAAATGGAAGCCAATGCTATAAGCACTCAGATTGTGGTCATATGGTAAATAGGGGAATAGGTATCAAAATAATCTATTCCTTCCTTCTGTTGTAACCCTTAGCAACCAACCTAGCCTTATACTTTTTTATTGTCCCGTCTGCATTAAGTTTCTTCTTAAAGATCCATTTGCATCCAACTGTAGAACAACCAAGAGGCAAATCCACCAATTCCCAAGTTCCATTTGAGAGAATTGATTAGATTTCATCATTAACGACTTTCTTTCCAAAACTTAGCTTCTAGAGATTCCATAGCTTGTTTGTAAGTAACATGATCATCCTCAACATTGTAAGTGAGAAACTTTCCAAAGTCCTTAGATGTCCTCAGTTGTTTACTTCTCCTTGGATCAACCATTTCTTCAGAATCATCAGATTCAGAAATAGCTTGTTCTAAGTCATCCTCCACATTTTTCATCCTTCCATGTGCTTGGGAATGGAACCTGTGGTGAAGGAATATTCTTGAGATACTTCATTGGGCACACCATATTTCATGGGAAACACATCCTTAAAGAATGTAGCATCAAGTAATTCCACAATTGTATTGACCTCAATGCCTGAGATATCACATTTTACAATCAAGAATATATAGGCATGACTTGTCTCTACATACCCCAAGAATATGGCATTAGCCATTTTTGGTCCCAATTTGTTCCTTTTTTGTTTAGGTACAAGTACCTTAGCAACACTCCCCACACTCGAACATATTTGAGACTTGTCTTTCTTCCTCTCCGTAACTCAAACGGACTACTCTCTACACATTTATGGGGAACTATATTCAGAATATGGCAAGTCGTATTCAAAGCTTAGCCCCACAAGAAGTTGAGTAGATCTGAGGTTTGGAGTAAAGAATTAACCATATCTATAAGGGTTTGGTTTTTATGTTCATATATCCCATTATACTATGGTGAATACAAAGCGGTAACCTCATGAACTATACCATGCAGTTGGTAAAATTCCAAAAATAAGTTTGAGGTGTATTCTCCTCCCCTCTCAAACCTTAATTGTTTAAGTACTTTGCCAGTTTGAGTTTCAACTTCTTTCTTATAAATTTTAAATTTATCCAATGCCTCATCTTTACTTCTAAGTAAAAAGACATAACAGGATCTACTAGCATCGTAAGTAAAAGTTATAAATAATGCTTTTGATCCCTTGTAGAAATCCCATTAAATTCAAAGATATCAGTATGCGTTAAATCAAATATTTCCAAATTCTTATTCATAAAAGGAAAAGGTTTCCTAGGTAATCTAGCTTGCACTTAGATTTCACATTTATTATTGTTAATGTCAGATTTAGGGATAAAATCCACAGTCATCATAAGTTTCATTGAGACAACATTAGCATGTCCCAAACATGAATGCCAGACATCATATGATATAAGATTTAAGCATATAGAACTATTATCATTCAAATTTCAAACAAAATTCGAAACAGGTTCAACAAGAATCTTAAACAAATTTTACATATCACTTAGATACCCCTTACCAAAAAATAAAGAATCATGAAGGTGAGTAATAATAGCTTTATTACACATGCAATCTATTCTAAAACCGTCTCTAACTAAAATTGCACCACTAAGTATATTGCATCATATTGATGGGACGTGTCTAACTTAATGAAGCATAAAAAACTTTCCTAAAGGAAACTTCAAGTCCACCCATCCTCTGTCTTTGACTTCTATAGCGCTAGAATCCCCCAAAGTCATAGATCGAACCTTAAAGGCCTGGTAAGACACAAATAAGGACTTATCAGTACACACATGCACATTAGCCCAAATGTTTATTACCCAATATAGTGGTTCAAAAATAGAAAGAACTTCATATTTTATAGTTACGCACCCATCATTGAGGTTCAAGGATGCAGTCATCATGTTGAACACAGCCTCCTCAGTTGCAGATGTGGCAACTTTATTTGCCTTCTTTGAAGGACAATCCTTGTTCCAGTGGCTAACATGTCCATAATCCAATGAGTTTTGTTCTTCAGTTTCTTCTAGATCTTATCCTTAGGTTTACTGGAATTTTTATTTTTTTTATCCCTATTCTTAGCAGTAGTAAAATTGATAGTAGCATTAACATTGATGGTTACTTTGATAGTCTTCTTTTTCAGATTCTCTTCCTATATGTTGATGTCCATTATGAGATCGCTCATTGACATGTCTCCTTTGCTATGCTTAAGAGTCATGCCAAACGACTCCCAAGATTTTGGGAATTTTTCAATGATTAACATCACAACAATTTTTTTAGGAAGTACCGTGCTTGCATCAGTGAGCTCTTACAACAAGAGTTAAAAATCATGTGTTTTATCTGAAATATATTTACCCTAAATCATATGAAACTTTAGAAATTTTGAGACAATATTTTTTCATTTCCTGGTTTTTAGTATTGTATTTCTTTTTAACACCCTCCACAAAACCTTAGATGTAGTAACAGGAGGCTTTGAGTATGAGTCATAAAGTTTGTTGTTTAATGCAAACAGAATGAACCCTCGGCACGTCTTACCACCCTTCTTCCCTGATGCAATATAGCATTATCAGAGACAATTTCATCAACTTTGGGTGCATCATGTTCTAGATATTGATCATACCCAACATGTTTAGCCAGATCTGCATCCTACTTTGCCAACGACAAAAATTAGTTCCAGAAAACTTTTTAGGCATACTAGACATATTAATTTTTGTGCCATAACCTTGAGCAGCCATAGTTAACTAACAAAAAATAGTGATATTTTAAAACCACTGTTAATTTTAATTACGTCATTACATGCAACAACAATAGGTGCAATTTTGTTAGCATATTTAGGAAGATCCAGATAAGAAAATGCAGAATAAACCAATGTAGGAGAATAGGAAATATAAGGTCAGGAATCAAATAGGTCATTCGTTAAAAAATAAACATGATATACTTAAATAAATTAGCGCCTTGCAACCCTTAAGGATAGGCATTGTTCTCCTAGTCGACCAGGTCACAAACCTGGAGAAGAGATTGTCTCACTCATTTTGCCGACGAATGATGCAGATAAAGAATGACTTGCACTATTGGTGCAGCCCAACAACCGTAGGAACCACCACCTGATAGATCGCATCTTGAAAGGGAGAGGGTCGACAAACTCACCACGCCCAGAGAAGATCCCCACGTAGCAACACAAAAGTGACGACGACAGAAGACTCTGGCTTTAGGGTTTGGAAAACACGAACTCCAAAGCTGACGGTTGTATGTTCAAAAGATGTTTTCAACCCTAATAAATAGAGGCTTATTTATAGCCTTACACGCCTCATAATCCTATTCCTATTAAGATACGATCACTCGATCACTCTTGTACACATTGTAGAAAAATATATGAGAAAAACACTTTCCAATTTAGATTAATAAATTCTGTTAGGATATAAAAATTAATTAAATTAATAATTAATTATGTTGTTGTGCCCTAGTGTAAAAAGTAGATGGAAGACATTCTCCACAACCCACAATCCACAATCAACAATCAGATATGCGCAACAAAATGATATTGTGGTACAACAAGTCTGAGCAGAATTAGATAGGGAGAAATGAAAGGTGTTCTAAGATTTGGAAAGAAGGGTAAGTTAGCTCAGAGTCTCTCCTTGAAAGATGTTCTAAGATTTGTAAAGAAGGGTAAGTTAGCTCCTCGATATATGGGACCTTACCCTGTAGTTGCACATGATGTGAAGGTGGCTTATAAGTTGGAATTGCCACTTGAGATGTACAAGTTGCATCCAGTGTTTCATGTCTCCATGTTGAGGAAGTGTCACCCTGATACAAAGTTGACTCTTCAACCTATGGAAGTAGAACTGGATGATGATATGTCTTATATAGAAGGTCCTGTTCTGATCTTGGATAGAAGGATCAAGAAATTGAAGAAGAAAAAGAAGGACATTTTTTTAGTGAAAGTTTTGTGGCATCATCGTGGCATTGAGGAAGATACATGGGATCTTGAAGATGAGATGCAGAAGAAGTATCTGTCTCTCTTTGTGTAGGATTTCGAGGGGAAAATTCCATTTACGGGTTTATAGTTGTATGTACCTGACCTAGATTTATGCTTAATTATGATTTCCTTGAATAATGAGATGCTTGAACCTTAATTTAATATCTTAAGGTACTCTAATAACATGTGGCATGCTTGTATTTTCAATTTGGTCCAATTTGATTGATGTTTGATCCATCTTCTTTATATATGTGCTTGTTGGACCAGATTGCAATTTACTCATGAGTGAGAGTTATCTTGCAAATTGTCACATGTTGAGAATGTTTCTTATGCTTTAGCATCACGAGAGAGAATAATATTATATGGGGTTCCTTTTTTGAAACATATTAGTGATGTGACCTCTCATGGTCATTCTAGGGCTTTCAGGGTTTGGTTTGTTGATATAGTGACCTTGCTAGGGTTTGAGTGTTGCAATCACTACACCACTTTTGAGTGAGTGTAGAAACCACAACACACATCCTATGTGATGCTATTTTGACCATGATGACCTAGGGGTGGATTGGTAAAAACACTTTGTCCTCTAGAGAAGTGTCTCGACCATCTGCATATGGTGACCTACGGTTTCGAACGATACAAGTATATGAAATGTGTCTCGATTGAAACAAGTGCTAGCCAACCTTGACGGTTGCAAGACATTTGTGGATAAACTTTAGTCTTTCAAAAATTGCATGTGAGTGGAGGAAATGTTATTTTCTTTGGAGGACATGTGTCCCTTTATAATCTCTTGTGTTGACACCTCATAAACCTCTAATTCCCTCCTCCTTTGGGTATATAACCCCTTCTCTTCACTTTCAAACAATTTTTTCAGCCCTAGTCTCTTCCTCCTTCCTTCTGATTGTTCTTGGAGCTTCAGGAGAAAAGGAGTTATGATCTTGAATCCTTGGTGGCCGATCAACCTTGCTTGAGGAAGGATTTGTGCTAAATCAACTCTTTGGTGGTGATTCTTGGTGTTTTCTTCTCTTGGTAAGTGATCTTAACTCTTGATCACATTTTCCCCCTTATGAAATATCTTTCTTCTTCCTCCTTCTCATCCAGTAGATCATGGATCATCCATGGTGGCTTTATTGAGAGAAGCTCATCATCACAAGGGCCTTAGACTATGCTTGGCATGGCAGATTTCTTTCCTTTCCCCTTTCTTTCTTTAGTTCATCCTAGGGTTGTTTATCCTATTTCTTGAGCTCTATTATGACCATGGTTTTCTTCTTTTCTGAGGTGATCCTTTGGTCACAGAAGTGCACCATGTTTGGAGTTCTTCATCTCCCTGGAATATCTTGAACTTGGGAGTTTAGGTTCTCTCCAAATTAGGCAGGTTATACAACTTTTTCCCCATCTATTATTTGCATCTTAACCCTGATCATAGTTGTTGTTCTATACCTTAAAATTGTGTTCTTTATAGTATAGGAAGTGATAATGTCTTAGGGTTTAGATTTTGTAACATTATCAAGAGGATTATTCTTTCTCATAAACCCTAAATCTTCATAACCAATTTTTGTGGTGGTTGAACTATTGATGTATTTCTTTGGAATGTTACCTCTGGAATTGTATAATTTGATATATGGTCCATTTACCATGAATAACATGAGTCTTTGAATATGTTAATATGCATAAGAATCTCAATTTTTCTCTTTCTAAACATGGTTCTTTTAGTAACCTTCTATGACCCATAATTTAGGGTTTGATGAACACCAATTGTAGGAAGAGTTCTTCATGTTGATGCCTGGTATTCCTAGTCAATTTATATGTTTTGACCATACTGAACTTGTTTTGGTGTGGGCATATACATTACCTATAGTTGAGACAACCTTTGAACTTGTCTTTCGGTCGACAACATAGAGTGTGGGTGTTGCGACTACAAAAAACCTAACTCTAAGGGAGGGTCACTACACATATGTTGGTCGTAATGCGGCATTGCTGCTTGGTCTCTTGACTTTGTTGGTTAATGTTATTGTTGAAATGGTTAACTGTGTAGGTTGTAACAATGATTAGGATCATGTAGTGGTCAAAACATGTTGCTTCACGTGACTTAGATGCTACACATGTACTAGTTACGATCGTAATACACTATAGTTGAATAGCCAACACACCTTGGTGAGTAGCGGGTGTAACGCCTCGCCTGGGTGTTACCTTGTGTCGCAGCCGCAACACCTACAATCATTAGGGTCACAACTCTTTATTGAGGGTCAAGGTCGACACATACATACATGCACCTGGTCACTACATAGTATAGGTTGCTACATACACTACTCTAATTATCGTAACACATGAATAACAGACTACACATGATGAGGTAGTTATGGATGCTTAGTCATCAGTAATGATGCTTAACCATAGTGCTCTCCAAACATGTGGGAGGTGATTGAATTAGGGTTTAGTGGTTGATTAATGTTATGAAACCTTATTTGGCTATATATGAACCCTAACCCTAATTTTGTGATAACGAGAAGTATGTGCTCACTCTAATTGAAGAGTATTATCATACAAAAGTGTATTTCTCTCTCCTAATTGTGTAACCTAACCTTGTAGGTGAGATGAATATCATATCTATGTGAATGCTATTATGATCCTTGTATAATATAGGGTGATAAATATGAGCATTGTTGAGATATTTGTAATATTGAATGTGGAGGATTTATGTGATTGGGTCTAATGACCTGACAAATGCCTTGAGCACAGTCTGAGGAAAAATCCTATAGTGATTTGATTAGGGAATTGATATCCCATTTTGATGTAATATTGGTAATGACCTTGTAATAGAAATGATAGAAGTGTGATGTGATGGTGAGATAAGTTCTCACCTTGTATGTTTTGTATATTCTGGAATTGTATCCTACCCCTATATTTTGTAGAGTTTGTTAAGGGTATATATGTTGTAACTTGTTTGATGTATTAAAAGATATCCAATTGGAATATCTAATCAAGTGAAACCCTAATCATGTAGTTGCATTGTACCATAGATCTGTCTTCAGCGTCAGTATCAAGGTGGATGGTGAAATGAGTAACTCCTATGGGAAACTCAGATCGCATATTATTGAATATGCAGGGTGCAAGTTGAATTACCTCCTTGTATCCTTTAAATTGTTGTTATAGTGGTTTGATGCTTTGTTAAGAACAACCACAAGTGAGCATGTTCTCTAGTGTTGTGCCATGTACCAAGGCATACTAGTTCTTTATAGGACCATAGCTTTGATTATGAGTTGTTGTCTACATGACAATAGCTTTGACTATAAGTTGTTGTTTAGCAGTATGACTAATATGTCTGCATTGCAAACTCAAACTGACTGAGTAGTACTGGTGATGATCATGGAGTCCATCTCTTTCATACATCTTGTATGGTATCGATTTTGACTTAGTAATGGTCAGTTGGATTTGAGTGGTATGTGTCAAATCCTCACGGTATAATAATGAACATAGTTAAACAATCCATGTAGTATATTTCTTAGGGTCAAATATGAATCAAATTGGATGACCCTTGTTTCCTATATTTTTTTGTTTATAACAGTTATACACGTTCTTCATATTCCTTTAAAAGTATAAAATGTTCTACTGCACAAGTAGTAACTGCTTAAACTGCTTAACCAGTAACTGCTTTACTTAATTGCTATGTTATATTATTATGCTTATAATAGATGTCGGGGAAGAGTTATATCTCTTATTGGGATGTTTGGTTTCACCCAGTGGGTTATCACATCTTTTAGGTGGTTGTGCACAAGGAGGTAGAGGTCTTGTAGTCGGTGTTGAACATCAAGGAGAACAATAGTTGTTAGAAGGCTGGGTTAGCTACTAGTGTTTCTGTAGTAGAGACCTATGTATCGTCCCTATACACTCAGGTCTTTGGGGAGATTTTGTTATTTTGTATATCGACACATAGATTTTGGCTTTATGCCATGAGTGTATAGAAATGACATGTATGTTTCTAATCAGGTTGTAATATGTAGCAAGTGGTGGCTTGAGAGCCTTGAACATGAATTGTAATATTTTTTGGCATATATGAAATATACATGGCCTGAGTTTGGGGCTTGTTCGTGTTGTGTAAGCACTTGAGAAATTGCTTTACAAATGGTTTTAATTTACTCTATTTTGTGGCAATATGTTTGTTAGAAATAATTCTGCACTTTATTTTCAGTAATCTTGCTTTGTGTGGATAAGGGCATCACACAAACCCAAATTAGGTGAACCCATGGGAGACCATGGATTTTGACCTAGTTTCACAGATCTAGCACCCACACAACCTTTTAAGAAAGGCCAGTATTTGGAACTTCCTCAAAGAGGTTTATCTGCATCTTCAAATGCACACATCTTAACGAGTTCAAAAACATAAGAATATCGTGCTTGCATCACTTTATGAAATATTGTAGATATCGTCCAACATGACCTTTGTCAAAACTCACACATAACTCTAACCCTTAAAGTATGAGACAACATATGTACACGTATAGGGACTGCCTCTTGTACTGATATGAATCTTGAATAAGAAAGGACAAACTTAGTACGTAATTGAGAACACAAATATGCAAATTTGTTTGCCTCCATTCTAAGGTTTTTTTGCAACGATCAAGATGATCTATTAACTACTCAAATGCCTGATGATAACCTTTAATATTGCAAGTATATTGAGGGTTCTTTCAGTAAGTAGTTATATGCAAAATAATATGTAGCTTGAATTAATAACAACAATAGGTCTTCTTGTTCACATTCAATGTCTGAGCCTAAATATGTATCATCGTGATCCATTTATATGCTCTATAAAATGCACATGTCATTTAACATCTAAACAAGACAAAGATCCATAAACATGACTATCATTGGAAAAACACCTGAATATAAAAATGAAACTGAACAATTCATCACAAATCCTACACAGTGTATCATACATAACAAAAAAAGACCTAACAACATATTTTATGATAGTGGATAATGCAAAATGATTGAAATGAAACTGCTTGTCAACATGATATTGTTGATTCCCCTTATGTTTTCATTAACTGTACTCAAACTTAAACCAACCTAATTGCATAGCCTCTCTACTTTTCTTTAATAACACCCTCTTCATTGGGTCTACCATACTTGATATTGCTAGAAAACCAAACTCATCATTGGTTCCAGGAGGTAGTGTGTCTTATATTATCTTTTGTACTTCTAGAATCTCATTCTCTATTGAACTGAGTTTCTTTTTTTCTAGACGAGCTTTCCTAGTTTCTTGGTACTCGTGGACAACTTCACCAATTCTTTATTCTAGTTGAGATGTTCCTATGTTCATTTTCCTTTTCCCTTCCTTGAATTTTAGTTGTTGGCTACACTTATTGATAGGTGTGTTGTTATCCTCTTTGACATTTATGGAATTCATAGTTTTTCTATGTGTTGCATCATCTCCACCTTTATAGATAAATGAAGTCCATGAATTGTGTCCATCTAGATCTAAGGATGCTTCCAAATCTTCACCAGGTGTATCGAGTTTGAGTGTGGATAGTTGCAACGGGATTGACCACATTTTTACCAATTTCCAGAGTAATTAAGAACAAAACTTCATAGTCTTTTTCGTATTCTAAACCTTGTATTCTAAATTGAGATGCATAAGGATGTGTCTGCAGTACATATTGAAAAAATTATCAACTTTTTTATATCTAATATTGTTTGTGTAATATTGAAAAAGAATAAAGTCAAACGTTCAAGTATTCAGTCCACCACTCATCATATTCCTTCACTAATTTTGTAACTGAATCTAATACATGTCCACTCTAGTTCATTTTTTTGCAATCCACTCCTTATACTCCTTTCTTATAACATCCTATATATTTTAAATTGGTCCCTAGTGAGTTGAAGGCCAGTTTGTTGATGGAAAGCTTCACCGATATCTTCCAATGCTTTTGAGGATAAAGTAAGTGTACATCGATTTGCCTAATTGCACTTGTTCAACACAAAACTTTTGGAAAATACCAAAAATTCACTGTCCATTTAACTTTATTATCTGTGTCCAATGTGACACAAGAAAATTTTGTAAGATAAAATATTAGTATGGTCGCAAGTTAGATGTATTTATAACTATTATATGACCAAGTCTTATAATTCCTAGCATTGATGTTACTCAAATGTATTTCTCAAGTTTAAGTTAGCACCAAAGACATATATATATATATATATATATATATATATATATATATATATATATATATATATATATATATATATATATGATGCGTGTTTGAATATATGATGCACATGAGTATACGTTGTTAAACTATTCAACGTATTTGTATGTAGAAAAAGTATGGTTTACAAAATGCATAAGATCAACATTGTGAAATCACAATGTTTTTACAAAGAACCAAGCAAATATGGACGTAGGAAGTTCAAAATTTTAAAACAGATGGCATACTCATGCATACATATCACATAGTCATGTGCTCGGATCGACAAACTTGTCCATTATTTTGATTTAAATATTAAGATACTAGACAAATATACAAGAATTGGCGGTGGAAGGGGATCTATATTTCACTAGAAAATGAAGATGAATATCAAGAAGAAGAGGGTAAAAACTGCCTCAAAATTTAATTTCAGAAAGAGTCATCTTTGATGAAGATGTTGCTTTGCACGGTTGTGGTTCAAACAACACAGTTTGTTGGGCCATGAGAAAGTAGATTTTGACCCATAAAAAAATACAAGATACAACCACCAGAACCCCTATACGATTGTTGGGAGAAGACTATGCACAAACAAATACCAGAGAGAACTTTACTGACTGGCCCGTGGTAGAAAGTAGCAAGCTTTCATTCTGGGCAGGCGCCAACAAGGAATGAGATACAATACATATGACAAATCTTACGAGGATATGAGACGTGAAAAAGCACGTCGGCTCCTGGAAAGACTTTAAAACCTTGCTATATGGGTCTACAAATATTGTCACTTATATTACATATTATCCTACAAGATGATATATATTATTGTTCACTTGGCCTACTTATCACAGCCTGTTACATATGATATCTTGTTCACATACTTACAAACAGTGGCGGAACCAGGACCCATAGGTTGGGGGGGCCAAAAACTAAATATTCATTGTAAGGTTTTTGAACCCATGACCTTTGGTACATTAAATAACATATCAACCACTACACCATGTTCAGTTTTGTGTTGTTATATGTGAAAAATAGTATTAATAGTAACTGTATTCTACATTTATTGTCAAAAAAACATATACTGCCCACACTAAGAATGGAACTCATGACCTTTGGTACATGAGTGCAGCTGCAAACCAATATACTACTTTCACATTAGTGTCTTTTATGCGTCATACATGATATATATTATAAATATAAATTACAAATATATGTATATGTATGTTTATTTTTTTTATTTTTTTGGGGGGGCCATGGCCCCTGCCCGCCCCCCCTTGGTTCCGCCCTTGCTTACAAACTATATATGTACAATCATGATCAACTGTCAAAACTCGTGTAGATATACAACGCCTACAAAATGTCCAAATACCTGGGAGTATAGAGACGACATATAAAACACTACTACAAACACTAACGACATATATATTCAACCTTTAACAACTGCTCTTCCTACTGTTCAACTTCAACAGAAGCTGACACTTGTAATGCATCGACTAACACGGACAAACTAAGAAAAAGCAAAAATGAGTATGATGAATATAATGGATACTGAGTTGCCACCGTATTTTATGAGGAAACTAACAAAATAATAAATCCACGTCTGAGTAAGTGGATAGATACAAACTGACCGAAACATGATTCCATTCAAAGGCGGATAAAGTAAAAAAAACTTGAGGATTCGGTAAAAAGGAAATCATTTTTTACAACCTACAACGTAATTTATTCTTTTATTGAGTTTTTCATAAGGTTTTTATAATAGTTGCTCTATTGAATTTGTTGAATATAATATACAATTTGCTCGGATCTTCGACCTTTACTGATTTCTCCCGAACACTGGCTCACGCTCTGTGCAGATTTGAGGGCCACGCTCTGTAGTACACACCATTATTAGTACGGAGCACTGAGTTCAGAAACCTCCAATTTGGGCGGAGTATTGTATCTGTTGTGATCTGATGGGGGGCTGCAGCCGCCGCTCATCTTCCTGGGTCTTTCGGGGCATCGTAATCGGTCGCTTTACTCTTTACGTCGACGTAAATCAGAGGATGTGTTTTTTCCGTCCCTACCTGCAGAGCGTCACGACAGATATCACTATTTGGAAATTCAGCTGTGATAAAGGACGCTGCCCTCTGCATACGACTCACAACTGACAAATCATGGCGACTTCTATGACGAGCATTCTCGTGAACCCATCACTGAGCGTGCCCTCATGACCCCTACAGACAAAAGCTCCGTCACAACCCCCATAGCTGTGTGTGCTCTAGTGACCCCTTTTGTCACAACGCCCTCATGATCCTTCTTGCCAACTAACGATCTCTCCTGATCTGTATCGCAATCTTTTTCGCTGCTCTATATTTTTGGGGTGATTGCATTCTTATCTGGTTGACGCTAGGACTTCGGCTCTATATGACAAAGCGATAGTGGTGGTAGACAATACGAGATGAACCGTCAGCTCTGTTTGGCAAAGCGTCGGACAATCACTTCGCCATCCATTAAATGTTGAGCTTTGCTATACAACCCATATCTATACTACTATAAAAAGAACGAGTATCAGTATAAAAAGAACGAGTTTGATAATGTGATCTCCTTGATTCACTCTCTTCTTTCCTTTTTTTCAAAGAATTTTGCTCCTACAAATATTTATTCTCACACTCTCCTATTAACTTTTATTATCTTTAATTCTGTATTTCTCTCTCCATCCCACGAAAACGGTTCTTTGATTCTCTCCTTTCAAACAACCAACACAAATATCTTTTACCGTAGGGACCTTTTCACGGACGAATTTTCTCCCCGTATATTTCCAACAAATTTTATATGTCACGTGTGCGTTCACTAGTATCACATCAGATTCCAGATCCATTTTGTCTTCATTTGCTGATGTCGCGTCAGTTTGGAAATCACGTACATGGGCTCAATTTGAGAATCACTTACAGTGTCGTGATGGGACAATAGCTTTCGGGTGGAGGGCTGGAAAGAGAGAGGAAAGAGAGAGAAAAAGAGGGGGGGAGGGAGTGAAGAGTGAAGAGTGGCCGGAGGAGAGAGAAAAAAGAAGAGAGAATTTTATTTTGTTATTAACTTTCAATCCGTGATGTATTTTTTGACAAAATAAAAGGCGTTAGATTCCTTATCATTAATACTTTCCAACAATATAAATGTCGATGTAGTTTTGAGAAATTTAATACGCGTTCTAAAAAAATACATAAAATAATTATTATATTTGGTCCAAATTTTTTTAAGATTGATAATTTTTTTGTTTAAGTAGTATTTTAAAAAAATAGTTTTTATCTCAAGAGAATTATTTGTTATCCCTAACAATTTTTTCTTGTTATCCCTAGTGAACGTTTTATTATCGCTTGGCAAACCTTTTGTTATCCAAGTAGTATTTTTTTTACAAATAGTTTTTATCTATAGAGAATGATTTTGTTATCTCTAGCATTTTTTCTTATTATCCCTAGTAAATATTTTATTACCCCTAGCAGATGTTCTTGGTATCCATGATTAATATTTTGTTATCATTAACAAATGTTCTTGTTATCCATGGTTAATTTTTGTTATGTCTAGACAAAATATTTTTTTCTTCTGAAAATAGTTGTTATCTATAGGAATTTTTTTTATTATCTCTAATAATTTTTTGTTATCCCTAATAAATATTTTACTATCCCTAGCAAATGTTCTTGTTATCTTTAGTTAATGTTTTGTTATATCTAGAAAAACCTTTTGTTATCCAATTAGTACATCTTTTTTAAAAATTAGTTGTTATCTATAGAATTTATTTTTGTTATCTCTAGAAATTTTTTGTATTACCTTAGTAACTGTTTTGTTATATGTAGTCAAATTTTTTGTTATCCAAGTAGTATTTTTCTTAAAAATTACTTGTTATCTGTAGAGAATATTTTGTGTTATACTTAGAAAATTTTCTTATTATCTCTAGTCAAATTTTATTTCTATCTCTAGTCAATTTTTGTTTTATCCAAGTAGTATTTTTTTAAAAAATTAGTTATTTTGTCTAGAGAATAGGAGAGAAGTAGTGTAATTAATTTTTTTTTAAAATTAGTTGTTATCATTGGTCCATTCATTATTATTTTTAATTTGGTTTGTTATTACCTTTAATCCAATTTATTATTATCTTTTGGTCGAACTTGTTATCATAGGAGAGAAGTGATGTACTTAATTTTTTAAATTTGTGTTATCCTTAACAAATTTTCTTGTTATCTCTAGTAATTTTTTGGTTATCTCTAGTCAATTTTTTTGTCCAAGTAGTATTTAAAAAAATATTTATTTTGTCTAGAGAATAGGAGAGAAGTAGTGCAATTAATTTTTTAACATTAGTTGTTATCCTTGATCCAATCATTGTTATTTCCAATTCAGTTTCTTATTAACTCTAATCTTGATTTTTCTCTCTCCTTATATTTTTCAAAAATATGTCGACATTACTCTTATGAAAATATATTTTTCATCAGGAATCTAACTAAATTTATTTCATTTAAAATATATAACAGTTTGAAAGTTATTACCAAAATAAATATATCTCACTTATTTTTCTCTCTCCTTCTATTTTTCAAAAATATGTCAACATTAGTCTAATTAGAATGCATTTTTCATTAGAAATCTAATAGAATTTATTTCGTTAAGAAATATATAACGGTTTGAAAGTTATAACAAAATAAATATATATATCTCTTTATTTTTCTCTCTCCTTTCATTTTTTCAAAAACATGTCAATATTAGTCTTATTAGAATGCATTTTTCATCAGGAATCTAACGAAATTAATTCGTTAAAAATATATAACGATTTGAAAGTTATTAGCAAAACAAATATATCTCTCTTGATTTTTCTCTCTCCTTTCATTTTTCAAAAATACGTCGACATTAGTCTTATAAGAATGCATTTTTCGTCAGTAATCTAGCGGAATTTATTTCATTAAAAAATATATAACAATTTAAAAGTTATTTGCAAAATAAATATATCTCTTTTGATTTTTCTCTCTCCTTACATATTTCAAAAATATGTCAACATTAGTCTTATTAGAATGCATTTTGCATCAGGAATCTAACAAAATTTATTTCGTTATAAAAATATATAATGGTTTTAAAGTTATTTGCAAAACAAATATGTCTCTCTTGAATTTTCTCTCTCCTTTTATTTTTTCAAAAATATGTCAACATTAGTCTTATTAGAATGCATTTTTCATTAGGAATCTAACGGAATTTATTTCGTTAAAAAATATATAAATGTTTGAAAGTTATTAGCAAAATAAATATATCTCTCTTGATTTTTTTCTCTCCTTTTATTTTTCAAAAATATGTCGATATGAGTCTTATTAGAATGCATTTTTCATCAGTAATCTAGCAGAATTTATTTCGTTAAAAAATATATAACAGTTGGAAAGTTATTTACAAAATAAATATATCTCTCTTGATTTTTCTCCATCCTTATATTTTTTTAAAAATATGTCGATATTAGTCTTATGAGAATGCATTTTTCATCAGGAATCTAACCGAATTTATTTCGTTAAAAAATATATAACGGTTTGAAAGTTATTTGCAAAACAAATATATCTCTCTTGATTTTTCTCTCTCCTTATTTTTTTCAAATTTATGTCGACATTATTTTTATTAGAATGCATTTTTCATCAGGAATCTAATGAAATTTATTTTGTTGAAAAATATATAACGATTTGAAAGTTATTAACAAAACAAATATATCTCTTTTGATTTTTCTGTATCCTTACACCCACTCTTTCTCTTTCTGGTCCTCTCTCTCCCGCTCTCTCTCTCTGTGTCACCCAGCCAACCAGTGGTCCCATCGTTAGCCAGCATCAGTCCCTCGTCAGAAGGCAAGAATCCGTCCTTTTATGCAATAATCTCATCATCATGCAAGAATCCGTCCTTTTATGCAATAATCTCATCATCAACGTACATCAGTCCTCATCAGCAGACAGTAGTCCGTCCTTTTGTGCAACAATCATATCCTTCGTTGGACAGTGCGCCAATATCCTTCGTTGGACAGTGCGCCAGCCAGTAGCTGGGTCCATGTCGCTAGCAGCCAATTCGGGTTCCGTTTCTGATTTGAGATTGGGCTGCATAGCATTTTCCTTAAATGTTTCAGTCGCAGGTAACCACACAATTTCTAATAAAATATGAATGCCATAGAAATGGGTAAGTAGATGTATCATAAAAATGTTCATGTTATATTTAACTAACAAAATATGAATGCCTTAGAAATGGGTACGTAGATGTACCATAAAAATGTTCATGTTATATTTAACTAATAAAAAATATAAGCATTATGGATAACAATTAGGGGCAATAAAGTCACATAAACGAAACATGTTGGCTGAAACAGAAAAAGTTGACGCCAAGAAATAATTTCCACCCAGTTTAATCAGCCATAGTTCCCACATGGTTAGCTATTGCGGCGGCAATTCGATCTCTAAACTTTCCGCTTGTAAGATGTGAACATCACCGAACACACTTTGAGACGTCCTTGGACTATGACGTGCATTTCCTACATTTTGATCATTTTTTTATTGCTTCCACAACTCGTCATTGCTGTCATTTTCTTAAATAAAATTATGTAACGGTGCACATGCTACCACGATCTGATCTTGTGTCATTAAGTCATAGTTAGGCATTTTATCAAGGATAGAAAATCTCTTCTTTAGGCTACCAAATGCAAACTCAATCACAATACGGCATGATGAATGCGCACAATTGAAAACTACTTGCATACATGTTGGTGTCGCATTTTGATTTCTTTGTATATGATATCTACAGCTTTTATATTAAGCATGAAACCCGGTAAAATTTACATATCTGCATTTATGAGATAAAATTTATCTATAATAAAATAATAATTTAATAAAAAAGTCCATTGTGATGGAGGACAATCTCTATAGACATAGAGTTAAATCGAGGAAAACGAATTAGATTCTTTATTTACCCGGAGGAGGAATAGGAAATACTAATGTTTTACTGCAGTCTATTTTTCAATTGTTCCACAACATAAGTTGTTTAATCCCATAACAGGCACACACGAGTTCAGCACCAAATTAATTTCAAATTTAATTCTATCAACAACGACGTGGAAGATGGCGGGTTGCAGGTGCATGTACACGGCTAGTTTTGTTTTTTATCTTTTCCATCTCTCCTTATAAAATAACCAGTAAAGAAAGGGGTGAAAATGAAAGGACTGAGCCAACTATTGCGTTAAATATCAATATAGGTTTATCATTAAATGGTGATTGGTGCACCAGCTTCACCAGTGAAAACACAACCCCACAACGACGCGCCAAATCAATACTTCTCGTTTCAAAACAATTATCCCTTCTGGCGGCGTCCAGGTCGCTGTATTGCGGGCCTTCCTTCGTTCCAGGATTTACTGTTCCTGGTTTTCTAAAGACCATGTTGCTCCTTGACTTGATGCATGGCTATTAATTGTGATCATGGCCCTTCAATTATATCTACCTGCATTAATGTATGTAGATTAAATCAAGAGTGGCGTACACCTGTTTCCCGACACCGGACCCTTACGGTCACACTGACTTAAACTCCTAGTTCAATCCGCCTCCTCTATCCATCGCCATCGGTGCCTTCTTCGCCGGGGCCAAGCTCGGTGAGGTGCATCACGTCGCTTCATTGTCGAACTACATTACTGCCATCTGGCCGCCCCGATGGATGATGGACTCCAATGCAACGCCCACCACGTCCAGCATCACCGCTGCCTACCGGCACTACTGAACTTTGGCTTCCAGCGCCGTTGCAATTAGCGAGATCGTTACATATGGCTGTGACTGTTAGCCTACTTCTTTGGTCTCAGCGACCCGAGTTGTATTGTATGCGTGCAGACTCTGCTGAAAATAATGGATAAATTGGAAAAATGGGAGAGAGAGAGAAAGTATAAGATATTTTGGTGGCTACGCTTGTCTCACACTTCGTCTCTCTTAGACTTGGTCTCAGTTATATCTAGCCAATATTTTTTTCTCTTATTTATAATCAAAGGAAGAGAACAACACGTAGCTATAAAAGTGGATCTGAGATCCAACTAACTCCATTACACTTGTGCACTATCTGCCACTCTCCTTGTTCCATGCACACACTACTACATGAAGCCTATGCAAATGCTAAAACAAAGTAAGACAAAAACAATGTGATTAAAACAACATTCACCCTCCCAATCAGGTTGCTACTTGACGTGTTTAACTCCAAGTTTCTTGCGCATATCCAAGAACTTGAGTCGTCCAAGCGCTTTGGTGAGGATGTCCATCAACTAATCATATGTGGCAACATGCTCCACCTCAATCTTCACATCTTCTACACACTCATGTATGAAGTGGTATCTTGTATCAATGTGTTTGCTCCTTTCATGATGAATCAGGTTCTTGCTAAGTGCAATAGCTGATTTACTGTCCACATTGAGTAGCACTTTCCCATTGCCATGCATCTTCACCTCTCTAAGAAGACACCTAAGCCAAATACCTTGACAAGTAGCCATACTAGCTGCCATGTACTCAGCTTCACATGAAGATAATGTCACCATCTTCTACTTTTGTGATGCCCAGGTCACCGAGTTTGAGGCAAGGAAGAATATGACTCCAGTAGTGATCTTCCGATCATCAATATCTCCAGCCATGTCGCAATCACTATAGCCCACAAGGCTTGGTTCTTTCTTTCCCTTCTCCACATAACAACAACCAAAACGTACTGTACCTCGTATGTACCTCAAAATTTGTTTCACAACAACCAACTCAGTGGGTGTCTCCATTTAATGGCTCACGATCCTAACTACATAGCCGACGTCCGACCTTATATTCACCAAGTAACAAACGCTCCCTACTATGTTGCGGTAGTAGCTTTTATCAACTGTGGGACTTAAGCACATCTTGGTCAATTTCATTTTTGCCTCTATTGGTGTTTGCGTTGAGTTACAATCTACCATTCCACACTTCTCAAGAATCTTTGTTGCATAAGTTGATTGGAACAACAATATTCCTTTAGAATTTTGTTGCACGTCAATCCCCAATTAGTAGCTCAATAGCCCAATGTCAGTCATGTTGAATAACTCCTTCCTTTGTAGCTTGAACTTTATAATATCAAAAAAACTTGTACTAATGATGATTAATTCATCCATTTTTACGCCAACTAAGAGATTTGCACCATCGAGGTTTCTTGTAAAGAGCATGCTCCTCTGCATAACATGTAAAACCAAGCAAGATCAAGATTTTGTCATGTTTTGCATTCCATGCTCTTGGTACTTGACATAGACCATACAATGCCTTCTTGAGCTTCAACACTTTCTCTTCACTATCCTTTTCCACGTAGTCGGGTGGCCGCGCCACACACACCACCTCCTCCAAATCGTTGTTGAGGAAGGCACACTTCATGTGACGATACGACATCAAATCAAGCCATCACCAGTAATAATTACAGAATAACCATAAGAAGCGGATTAAAGAAAATCACTGAAAATTAAAATCATTTTCTAAAGAGATCCTTTTCTAGGAAACTCTTAAAGAAAGAAACAAACTTTATATACATCATCATTCACATTGTACATATATTGTACCATCTCATCTCGAGGATAACATATAACAATTGCTTTGCTAAAACTTATATATAAGAAACATAAAACCCTCGAGGCAATCAAGCCAAAATCTCATATCATTCATGAAACCATCACGTATTAAATCCAAGGACCTGAGAGTATAGAGACGACACATAAGACTTTTATCTACAAGACATGACAAATAGTACACTCAACTTGAGCTTGTTACTGCTACCTCTGTTGTTGTTGCTCTCCCTCTACAGTACATTCTCTACCCCCTCGTGCACGTCTACCTAAAAAAATGTGGATCCCACGGGGTGAGACAATTGTCCCAGCGAGAGATATAACTCTCTGCCAACAATATTATTATCACAGATAAACAGTATAAAACTGAGAAGAGGACTCCTTATATAAATAAGCAAGATTAATAATTGTTTATAAGTAGACAGAGCAATCTCTTCTCTTAAAGTAATGCATCTATCTATGATGGAGCAATAAATCATCTATTCACTTTATAAGAAATATAAAAAACATGTATAACATTTATCCAATTTAAATGTATAAAAGAAGTATACATCAACCAATGTCTTTCGTATTCGATCCTTAAGAAAATACGCTACACAAATGATTACATATTTACAATCACACTTATACCATGAGGAGATGAAGTATATAGTTCATACTCCAACCGACCATGATTATGTTAAGCATCGGTAACATACAAGGTTAGTGGCAGAGCTGGCTGTCATGACCTCACCCGTCTCAGTCAGTACGAGACTATTGGAAGTGACATCATGTGTCAAACTGTAAAATAGCTTGCCAGGGTATAGTGACATCTTCGCAATAGAGCTATAGCCACAACATACAGTCTCTTCAGGGAGACTTCAGTTATCCATCCCCGGATTCATTGAGTTATAGTACATAACCATACTCTGAGCCACAAGCCAGTTCATCGTGCTCATTACTGAGTCTACGACAGCAATCACACTCGATCCAGGATATGGCATATAGCCAACCCCCAAGATCGTAGACGTAAGGGGTTCGTTCAACATATGACCATCCAAGCTCATGCCCCCACATATTAAAAAATATGCACTTCAGGTAATCCTGTGGAAAAAACTCATTTCACCATTCAAAAAATCATGACGTTGATGGATCTATGGTCAGGGAAACTACATGATAAGATTCCACTTGATTAATTAGGTGCATTATAGTATCTTTTAGCATCAACCAAGTTTCAAACATATTTATAACAGATTCTACAAGGAAAGGTGTAATACATTTATCAAGTACTTTCATAATTCTTTGGGATACATATAACACTTAGGATCTCAATCTATTATCATAATCATGCTTGGGTATTCAAACCCTTAGTTCATCACTGAGTACTGTTACCACTTATCAGGTGACCATTACCTGTAGGTCATCAGACCAAGGTATACATTATACTTGTTGCATAAATAATTCACATAGTTCACAAAGCCCTTTAAACATCTTGTCACCTTTCACTAGGCAACAACTATCCTTTAAGACATCAGATTATATAAACATTATACTTGTTGTACAAATAAATCACATAGCTCACAAAGCCCTTTAAACATCTTGTCACCTATCACTAGGCAACAATTATCTTTTTAAGACATCATATTATATAAACATTATACTTGTTGTACAAATAATTCACATAGCTCACAAAGCCCTTTAAACATTTTATCACCTCTCACTAGGCAACAACTATCTTTTTAAGACATCAGATTATATAAACATTATACTTGTTGTACAAATAATTCACATAGCTCACAAAGCCCTTTAAACATATTATCACCTCTCACTAGGAAACAACTATCTTTTTAAGTCATCAGACCACATAAACATTATACTTGTTATACAAGTATTTAACATGTCTCATAAGACTTTATACAATAAGAGAAATACAACCTTCCCATTATTAGGGTTAGGGTTTCCCTTTATAGTTGAATAGGGTTTCAAGTTCATATTATCAATCCAACCCTTAATTCATTGCTCCACACATCTAGGAGCATACATTGGTATCATAAGTATTCAATCATACTTATTTATTCTCATCACTTATCATTAAATGATTATCAACACAAAGTATGAGTTTCTCTCTCATCCTCACTAGGATATTGATTACATCATACTTTATTATCTTGGCTTAACCCTTTCTCAAGGTAAGTTAGCCTATACTTATCAAAGTACATTAAACTCATTACATCTTAATGTAACAATTAACATGACACACTTCATGTGTTACTCATCCAAATATATTGGATTTGAGGTGCATCATGGTGTATCAACCTTGAGGTGCTGGATGTGATATTTATCATGCCTTGGTGTATCACTTCCCTCATAACTTTTAACTTACTTCAATTCATCAATTTATCTTGTATTAGGGTATTTCCCATCCTAATACTTTATACACTAACTCATCACATTTATCTTGTAGTGTATTGGCCATAAGTCACACACTTGAATTACCCAACTATCATTAAGTGATATGGATGCATCTTGGGTTAAGGTAGTGTTGATATAGGGTTGACCATTATCAACCACTTTAGGTGTTTCACCTATGAAGGTATTAGCCACACCATTACTTGGTGTTATACTCATCACTCCCAAGAGTGTTTTACCCTCACCTTTACAAGGTTTATTAGGTTGAATCATATATGTCAAGTTGACTTCATGTATTGGGTTAGGTGTATATCGATCTAGGCATCATCATATCCCTCATACCCTTACCCATCAAGGTATCAACCTTACCAAAAATATGGTGTATCACATTCACCCTACATGGGTGTAACATCCTCACCTCACTTGAAGATATTAGCCACACCATACTTTAGTGTATTGTCCATCAGATGTTCTAGGGTATTAACCACATTACCACTTTTGTCATCTAGTATATTGGGTTACCCACCATATCATTTTAGAGATGTGTGCTCAACACCATATCATCCAAGAGGTGTATGCTTAACCCAATATCAGTTTAGTGGTGTATGGTTGCTACCCATATCACCTTAGAGGTGTATGTGTGCCTACCATATCGGGCAAGAGGTGTATGTGTGCCTCCATATCGAGCAAAGAGGTGTGTGTATGCTTCATACCATATCGGGAAAAGAGGTGTGTGTATGCTTCATACCATATCAGGCAAAGAGGTGTGTGTATGCTTCACACCATATCGGGCAAAGAGGTGTGTGTATGATTCACACCATATCAGGAAAAGAGGTGTGTATGCTTCACACCATATCAGGCAAAGAGGTGTGTATATGCTTCACACCATATTAGGCAAAGAGGTGTGTGTATACTTCACACCATATCAGGTAAAGAGGTGTGTGTATGCTTGAAACTATATCGTGCATGGGATCTTTTCTTGACCTCATATCGTGAAAGAGGTGTATGGTTGACACCATATCGTGCATAGGGTGTATACTTCATCATCATATCGTGCAAGGAAGTATAAACTCATATCCATATCGTTTTAGTGGTGTATGTGCATCACCATATCGGTTAGAGGTGCTTGCTTGTGTGCTTGAACCACTTTGTATGGTAATACCATCATCTTCAAGCTCTAGACTTTCAGTCTACTTGTTCTATTACATGGATAATAGGTCTAAGAAACTATTAGAACTCATAGATATACCAAGAATTCAAGAAAATCTCAGAATTGAAATTATATCATCAAATATAGCAAGAAAGATGGTGAGTAATAACATGTTTGGGTTCAAGTTATATAACCCACCTCAAGAACAACTTCAAAGCTCCAAGCTCCAAAGCTTCACGTTCCTAAGGTTGAAGATGACTTATCAAAAGTCCAAGGCTCGTTCACAACTCCTCAATATACAAGGAATCACCATAGTTAAGAACTTGGTGAGGAAGAAAAGAAAGGAATAACGATAACCCAAAAATCATGCTTCAACCAAGGTTGAAGATGACCATGGCCTTACCTTAAGCTTGGTGCTCGAGATCCCCTTGCTCCTTGAGCTACTATGCATGATATCTAAGAGAATATGCATGACATATTAGAGAAAGAGAGTGATAGGGGTTGAAAAGTTTCACTAGTAGGTGAAAGGGAGGGTATATATCCTTGTGGTTCATGGGATAGAGTGTAAGAGGTGTCATCTTCTTACTACTACTAGGTGCCACATGGCCATGCATGGATTGACACATGTACTTGCATGAATTCCATATTTATCTTGCCATGAAAAAAAAAACTTGAGGATAATGCAAAGGATAAGGGTCGGCCCCTTTGGTTATCTTCTAGGGCAAGCCACTTCCACTCACATTATTATTAAATTCACAATTCAATATAACCTTTCCAAAGGAAAGTTGCAAGACGATATCTATTGCTTTATTGAGGTGAATAGCTCGTTTTTGCAAAGGAAAAGAGATAACAAAATGATATGGGGGCCTCCTATTTGGCTCCTTGGCTGATAGGGACTCCCATTTAATACTAAAACTTGATACACTCAATACGAGCTTAAATTAGGGTTTCCATTACACAACCCTTCTTGGTCTTTTCATCACCAAGGATACTACCACTAAAAAATGATTCAAACATGGTGTATCCTTATTTCTATCTCCTCTAAATGATACATAGAGGAATTAGGAACACTCTAGAGGTGGTAATTTGCATATCAACCCTACATTTTGGGTGAATTGCAAATTGCACCAAAATTGGTGCACAAAGCACTTAACATTATTCAAACAAGTTCAAACTTGGAATTTAGGCTTCCGACAAGCCAACACTTAGCATAGTTCTATCTATCATGATTTAAAAACACTTAAAGTACATTCAAGATGTGAAATTTTGCTATATAAACCCCTCATCTTGGGTAAGTTGCACTTTATACCCAACCTATCATATAATGTACAAACAGTTTGCAAATAAGCTCAAACTTAAAAATTAAACTCAAAAAGAGTCTTAATTACTTTTCAAAAGATTAAAACAAGTTTATAAACAACTTACTTAAGAAAAACTTCTAGGATTAGGCCATAACCTAGGTCAGGGATGTTACACTTCATGTCCATGTGGTGCACCTCACACCCTTCTTGTGCAACTAATGCAAGAAGAAGACACACTGTCTCAAGTCTTGAAATAGGTGCAAAGACTTCAAAAAAGTCCACACCACATCTTTGCACATAACCTTTGGCATAACGATGTGCTTTGTGGATGATACCAATGCCTTTTGGATCCTTATTCACTTCGAACACCCACTTCAAACCAATGGGTCTTTGTCTGGATGGGAGGTTGACAAGCTCCCACGTATCATTACTTTAGATTTATTAAAGCTCCTCTTAGATTGGATGCCTCCAACATGCTTTCCTTTCATCTTCTTGAATTTTTACTGGATCCTTCATGGTGAACATGTAAAGTGCAAAGTATTCTAGGTCCTCCTCTATCATGGATTCATAGATGTCTTGCCAGGAATGAAACTTTGTTGACGGTGTCGATGTGATTCTACTTACAACACGCATTGTTTTCTAGATTTCAGGATTGTACGTGACATCCGTTGAGTCATATTGTACTCCTTACGTGTTGTGCTCTGTGCTGGAGTCGTACTATACTCCCACCATGTTGTTGTTGCCTACTGCACCCATTTATTCATGCCCCAACGTCCTTGGTCCTTGTATCAATGTTAGGTGGGTAATACACACTACAAACCTCACCATGATCATCCACTACTTGATCATCCTTGAACTCCCAATCCCATTTTCTAGCCTCTTCGAACACAACATCTCTTGACACTTGCAACTTCTTTGTTACTGGGTCGTGCATCCATACGCCTTAGATACATGATCATACATAATGAACATCATGGGTATGCTACAGTAGAGATCTTTGTAAGGTGTGGTTGGATCACCTTAATGTGTGCCACACAACTAAAGGTGCAAAGATGTTGCACTCTTGGCTTCTTCTCGTACAGTACTTCGTACGATGTCTTTCTGATGGCACTGCTGGTTGGTGCACGATTCAAGACCACTGTAGTGATAGCCTCTCCCCATAATGTTCCGAGCATCTCCTTTCTCTTTAGCATGCTCCTAGCCATGGCGAACATCATTTTTTTTCACCTTTCAACCACTCGATTTTGTTCTGGTGAATATGGGGTTGTGAGAAAATGCTTCATGCATGAGTTCATATAGTACTCTTAGAACTCCTATAAGGTGAACTTTCCACCTCGATATGTACATAGTACCTTCACTTTTGTTTCTACCTCTATCTCATCACATGCCTTGACCTTCTTAAACATAACAAGGGCCCCATCTTTGCTTTTAATCAGTACAATCCACATATATTGATGATGATCACCAACTATTAACAAAAATCATTTGTTACCTCCCTGTGTTGCTGGTGTGATTGGGCCACACAAATCTCCATGTAGGAATTGAAGTGGCATGTCCGCACAGTGCAAAGATGCCGTTGGGAATGGTGCACATTGTTTCTTCCCAATCATGTAATCACCGCACACCTTATCAATGTGTTTAATGTGAGGCATGTCTGCTATCGTCTCATGGTGAGATAAATTTCACAATGCTTGAAAGTTGAGGTGGTCATACCGGTCATTCCATAACCATGCATCCTCCTTGATGCATTCCAAGAGGCATACCAGCTGGGAAAGGTTGAGGTTGAGCTTGTACAACCTATTCTTCAATTTATCTACCTTGGCTAGTAGCTATCTCTCTCGATCATAGATGTATAAGAAGCCATCCTACAAAATAGTTTCACACCATTCTCATCGAGTTGACCAAGGAAAACCATGTTTCTCTTGAGATGTGGAATATAATACATGTTTGTGAGGATGCAATGCTCTCATGTTTGACACTCAAACAACACAGTTTCACATCCATAAATCTACACAGATGAATCATCTTCGAAACACATAGTACCTCTAACTGTAGTTTTCAGGTCGATGAACATTTCCTTGCAACCAGTTGTAATGACCCTGACCTGGGTTATGAGGTAACCCTATTTTTTTTGGCTAAGTAAGTTGCTTAGAACTTTAGTATAATCCTCTAAGGAGTTTTGTTATCATGTGACATACTTATGTTTCACGTTTGGTCCCGATTGAATGTTTTTTGAACAATTTTCCTTTGTTTTGGACCAAAGTGCAATTTACCAAAGATGAGGGGTTATATTGCAATATGTCACATGTTTAACATGCCTTAAGTGTTTTAGAATCATAAGAGAGAGAATTATGTAAGGTGGTGTCTTGTGGAAAGCCTAAATTCCAAGTTTGAACTTGTTTGAATAATGTTAGTGCATTGTACACCAATTTTGGTACAAATTGTAATTTACCCAAAATGTAGGGTTGATATGAAAATTACCACCTATAGAGTGTCAATACTCCCTAATAGTATCATATAGAGGATATATAAAGGAGGATACACCATGTTTGAATCAATTATGAGTGATGGTAATCTTGGTGATGAAATGACCAAGAAAAGGGTTGAATATGAAACCTTAACTTGAGTTGTATCAAGTTGAAAAGCTTATATATGAGTGCCTATAGGCCAAGGAGCCATAGGAGGAGTCTCATATAGGTTTCTGGACTCTTGTAAAAGTCCATGCCATGCAAAGAACCTCAATGAGGTGAAGTGTATCGATTTACATCTTCCTTAGAAAAGTTGTATCGGGTTGTGAATAAAGTGATGATTTAATTGATATATCTTATTCAAAGGGGTATGTAATGGATGCATTTTCATCCCTAGATTATCCTCAACTGTTTTTCATGTCAAGATAAATGTTGATGCATGCATTTACACGTGTCATCCATGCATGTACACGTGGCACCTACTAGCTCAAATTGATGACACCTCATTTTGACACCTCTTGATGAACCACAAGTATATATACCCCTACTTTCACCCCTAAGTGAACTTTTTCGAATCCTACCTCCTCCTTGCTCTTAGATATCATTCATGGAGTCTTTTTTTCGTGCATAGGTGATGTGGTATCGTGCATGGGCCTTGGGTATCGGCCATAGAAAATGGTATCGGCCATAGCATGTTGAAATTGGCCATGGCATGTTGACATCAGCCAAGTGAAGTGTTTTTTGCCACAAGTGAGGGGGATATCGGCCATAAGTGGTGGAATATCGTGAAGGGGTTGTGAGGTATCATGAAAAGGTGCTAGAGAAAGAATTATCTCAAATATTAACCCTAAGGTAAGGCCATGATCATCTTCAACCTTGGATTGAAGCATGATTTTAGGGTTATGATCTTCCTTTCTTTTCTTCTTCACCAATTGCTTATCCATGGTGATTCCTTGTATATGAAGGAGTTTTGAACGAGCCTTGTACTTTTGATAAGTCATCTTCAACCTTAGGAACGTGGAGTTTTGGATCTTGGAGCTTTGAAGTTGTTCTTAAGGTGGGTTATATAACTTGAACTCAACCATGTTATTATTCATCACCTAAATTGCTATACTTAATGAATTACTTTTAATTCCGAACTTTCCTGAAATAGTTGATGAAATTATGAGTTCTAGTAGTTTCTTAGACCTGTTTCCATGAACTATAACAGTTATAACGAAGTTCTAGAGCTTGAAGATGATGGTATCACCTTAATAAAAGTGATATCAGGTGCAAGCACACAAGCAAGCACCTCTAACCCGATATGATGATGCACCTACTTCACTAAAATGATATGGACATGATTGTATACCTTCTTGCACGATATGATGGTGTATTATACACCTCTTGCACAATATGAGGTCAAGCAAACACCTCAAAAGTGATATCGGGTTCAAGCACACACACACACCTCTCTGCCCGATATGGTGTGAAGCAAGCACACACACACCTCTCTTCCCGATATGGTGTGGAGCAAGCACACATACACCTTAAAACTGATATGGTGTGGAGAAAGCACACATACACCTTAAAACTGATATGGTGTGGAGCAAGCACACATACACCTCAAAACCGATATGGTGTGGAGCAAGCATACACACACACCTCTTTGCCCGATATGGTGTGAAGCATACATAGACACACCTCTTTGCCCGATATGGTGTGAAGCACACACACACCTCAAGAGTGATATGGGATCATACATACACCTCTAAGTGATATGGGTAGCAAGTATACACCTTTAAACTGATATTGGGTTAAGTATACACCTTTTGGACAATATGGTGTTGAGAAGATATCTCTAAAATGATATGGTGGGTAACCCAATACACTATATGACAAGAGTGGTAAGGTGGTTAGTACCCTAGTGCATGTGATGGACAATACACTAAAGTAGGGTGTGGCCAATATCTTCAAGTGAGGTGAGGATGTTACACCCATGAAGGGTGAAGTTGATACACATTATGAGTGGTAAGGTTGATACCTTAATGGGTAAGGGTATGTGGGATATGATGATGCCTAGATCGATATACACCTAACCCAATACATGTGTTCAACTTGACATACATGATTCAACCCTATACACCTTGTAAAGGTGAGGGCAAGACACTCTTAGGAGTGATGAGTGTAACACCATGTTATGATGTGGCTAATACCTTGATAGGTGAAACACCTAAAGTGGTTGATAATGGAGAACCTTATATCAACAATACCTTGACCCGAGATGATTCCATATCATTGATGATGGTTGGATAATTCAAATGTGTGACTTATGACTAATACACTACATGATAAATGTGATGAGTTAGTGCATAAAGTATTAGGATGGGAAATGCCCTAATACAAGATAATTTACAGACTTAAGTAAGTTAAAAGTGATGAGGGAAGTGATACATCAAGACATGATAAATATCATATCCAGTATATCAAGGTTGATACACCTTGATGCACCTCAAATCCAATATACTTGGATGAGTAACACACGAAGTGTGTCATGTCAATTGTTACATTAAGATGTAATGAGTTTAATGAACTTTGATAAGTGTAGGATAATATACCTTGAGAAAGGGTTAAGCCAAGTTAATAAGTATGATGTAATCAATATCCTAGTGAGGATGAGAGAGAAACTCATACTTTGTGTTGATAATCATTTAATGATAAATGATGAGAATAAATAAGTATGATTGAATACTTATGATATCAATGCATGCTCCTAGATGTGTGGGGTGATGAATTAGGGTTTGATCCTTGATAATATGATCTTGAAACCCTAAATGGTTAATAACGGAAAACTCTAATCCTAATGAAGGGTGATGATATGTATGTGAAATCCTAATCAATAAGAAAGGGAAACCCTAACCCTAATATTGGGATTATGGTATTACCCTTGTTTTGCATGGTGTTAATATGTATTTTATATGGCTACTATCATGAAATACTAACCATGCAGGTATCATGTGATGATGAACATAGCCAGGTATGAGCTATGATGTTTTATATGATAAATATTTTAATGGGCCTTGTGAGCCATGTGATTATTTGCTTAATGGGCCTTGTGAGCCATATGATTATTTGTTGCCTAGTGAGAGGTGATAAGATGTTTAATGGGCCTTGTGAGCCATGTGAGATGCTTGTACAACAAGTATCATGTATATCTTGGGTCTGAGGACCTAGACATAATAGTTACCTGATAAGTGGTAACAGTGTTCTGTGATGAACTAAGAGTTTGAATACCCAGATCTAGTAATCATGATGATGATGATGTTAAGGGATGAGAATTCCCGGTAATGAGATAAGGGATTAAGATCCTAAATGTTATATGTGTTCTAAAGATTTGAAAAAGTACTTGATAGATGTATTACGCCTTTCTTTGTAGCATCTGTTATAATAATTCTTGTTTGAAACATGACTGATGCTAAAAGATACGGTAATGCACTTAAAATCAAGTGGAATTTCATCATGTAGTGCCATGACCATAGATCCATCAACGTGAGTAGCTACTGAATGGTAAATAGGTTTTCTCACAGGATCTCCTAGAGAGTGCATATTTTTGAATATGTGGGGGTGATGGGTGTGAATATCCTTACGCCCCGAATGAGGGATTGATGTGTAGATAAACATGAAATCTCTCAATCCTTCATTATATTGTTGGGTTTGATGTGTAGATAAACATGAAATCTCTCGACCCTTCTAAGGATTGATGTGTAGATAAACATGAGATATCTAAATCCTGACGAGAGCACATGCTGCAGCTGTAGCTCTATAGCGAAGTTGCCAGTATACCCTGGAAAGCTATGTATGCAGTTGACATAATCCTGCTTGTTTTCTCGCACTGACTGAGACGGGTGAGGTCATGGAAGTAGGCTCTTCCATTGACCTTGTATGGTACCGATTTCGACTTCACAGTGGTCGGTTGGAATATGAGTGGTATACCTCATCTCCTCAGGGTATAAGTGTGATTGTAAAATGTAATCAGTCGTGTAGAGTATTTGCTTAAGGATGGAATACAAAAATCATTGTTTGATGTTACATTTCTTAATGCATCCTAAATGGATAGATGTTATACATGTTCTTCATATTGATTATAAAATGAATAGATGATTTACTACTTTATCATATATAACTGCAATGCTTCAGAAAATGATATTGCTCTACTATGATTAAATAGTGATTAAATCCTGCTTATTAATGAAAAAAAATCCTCTACTTAGTTAAGTGTGACAATAATATTGTTGGCAGAGAGTTATATCTCTCGCTGGGATATGGGTCTCACCTCGTTGGTCACCAACATTTTTTAGGTGGATGCAGACGAGGAGGTAGAGACCATATTGCAGAGGTACATCAATAGCAGCAAGGACAACAGTAATAGCTCAGGTTGAGTGTAATGTATGTTGTGTCTTGTAGATAGCAGTCCTATGTTTCGTCTCTGTACTCTCAGATCCTTGGAGTCAGTCTGTAATGGTTTCATGAACAATCTAAGATTTTGGCTTATATGGCTCGAGGTTTTGTGTTGCTCCAATTTATGTTTTTCCAGAACAACTGTTATATTTTATCCTCGAGATGAGATAGTATAGTGTATGTACAATGTGAACAACGCTGTATATAAGGTTTTGGATTTTTCAGTAAGAGTTTTCCTAGAAATGGATCTCTTTGTAAAATGGTTTTAATTTTTAGTGATATTTGTTAATCTGCTGATTATGATTATTCCACAATTATTTACCGGTGAAAGTTTGGTTTGTTGTCGGATCATGACACCAGTGATGTGGTTGTTGGCCCCCGTGTTGAGGTACCATACCTCTCTAGAGCATTGGTTTGGATCTCTGGTTGACCATGTTTTCTCCTCATTGAGCATGACCATCTCGTGTGTATCCTCTACACAAAGGGACAATAGCATGGCTGGCTCGTCGTCCTCTACTTTGTAAATGTGTGCCTCCTCATTGTGTTCATGTTATGGCTTTATGAAACTTTGACAAATAGTGTTCAAAGACATTACAATTGAAGCACTTGATTTTTCTTTTGTCACGTCCATTGCCAACTCCTCCCATTTTCGTCATTCTCCTTCTCCTTGCCATCACGCACACCTTTGCTGCACCCGCAACCACAATGTCACACCCACATCCCATGATTACCACTAATCATGAGATTATGGCATGACTATGAGGATTACACATAATACAAAGTTCACTCCCGACTTTTCCTTTTTATTTCAAACTCTTTGTTTTCTCACATTCAATCACATAAAAAAACTTTACAAGAGAATTAAACTTTTATTACTCTAATATGATCTCAACATTAATGATACACATCTATACATTCATTACGTTTCTCACACTTCCATGTACATACAAAATGACAATCATTTGCATTATCTCTCATTAAGGAAACAAACATACAAAGCATCATATACAACTCTCTCACATCTACACAAGGACCTAGAGTGACAGGGACAGGCTAAACTTAACTAATATCATACTTAACTCATGTGGTAGATCTACTCTGATGCTTTGACCTTCTTCCAGTCCATGTGGTTTCCCTAAAAATTGTGAGTAGAGGGGTGAGCCTACTCGCTCAGTGAATGAGTACTTCAAAAAAATAGTCTAAAGCACTGATATAATTACATATATACCTTTGAGCAACTGATATCAATTATAACAATAGTAATTACTACATTGAGTAGATATAAAACAATACAGTTAAAATAACAGAGAATGTAAATATTGCATTTAAAGAACAACTACTATGAAACTATACACAAATCTTTCTTAACTCTTTTTATTTATAAGAACTCTTTAAACCTATATGATCATATTTTAGCTTATGCCCTGATCATATGAAGTGTACTCTACATATGAAGACTCATAGTGTACTACGATCTCACCGTAAAAGACTTAGCCGACACCCTGAGATTGCTAAGCCTGACACACCGTTGGTCTGCAACAAGAAAAATGGAACTCTGGCCTCGACACACCTATGGACCGTAAAACTAGACTCCTCCTCTAACCTAAGCACACAGGCGGATAGTCAAGCCACCTATTGGCTTTTCTGTGCTCTAGTGCCACCAGAATCTCTGGTTGATGTTGGACACTACATAGTGTATTTAAGGAGACTTCCACTAGGGCTTCGTCCCCCGTACCACCTGGTAGTACATTCTGACAGAACTGGAGAAGGCTTTCAGGATGCTGATCTGTGGCTGACAGAACTGGAGAAGGCTTTCAAGATCCTTAATATTCCTGAAGCTGGGAAGGTAAGACATGATGTGTACCTCCTAAAAGGGAGTGCTGGTCACTGGTGGATTATAGAAGAAGACAAGAGGCCAGGTGAAGAAATTGGATGGGAGGTATTCCAACGAGAATTCATCAGTAGATACTTCCCTAAGACGTATCTAGACGAGAAGATCTCTCAATTTGAGAGGATCAGACAAGGATAGATGAAAATTAGTGAGTATGAAGCTAAGTTCATGGAGCTATTGCGGTTTTGTCTGCATATGGCAGTTAATGATGAGAAAAGAATTCAGCATTTTGAGAAGGGATTGAACGCTGAACTGACCACTCCTATGTCTGCTTTAGAGAACAGGGAGAGGTTTGCCACTTTTGTGGAGTCGGTAAGGAGGATAGAAAGGTATGAAATCGAGAAATGACAGACCAGTGGTACGAAGGTGTACACCCAGTTTCAAGGGCAAAGATCCGAAAGTTTTAAGAAGCTAAGATTTTCTGCATCGGCAACATCATCGAGATTCAATACCTAGACGCAATGGACGTCAAGTAAGGGTAGGGACCACAATATTTCTCCAAGTAGAGACCCCGACATAGCATCAACATCGGTGACTAGATCTCACAAACCCTATCTTGCGACCACAATATGTTACCAATGTAGACAACCGGGACATCTAGCAAAGGATTATCCATACGGGAATTCAATGGTGATCCTACCTCCAAGGCAGAGTCAGTAAGGCTCACAAAGGAGGTAGTTTTCTAGTAACAATAGAGGACGTGGACGAGCATCCCAAGCTGGTTCATCAACACCTAACAATCAAGCATAGGTCCAACAACAAGCAACTGTGAGGTTCTATGCAATGAATCAATCTGATGCAATAGTCAACCCTTGGGTTGTGACATGTCAGATGAAATAGATTCATTCTAATATTTCATTTCATGATTCTATGTGTTAAAAACAAGAAAGTAGTTGTTTTTGAATTTCCTCTGACTTTTCCTATAAGGACACAAGGAAGATGAGAACTTACATTTTACTCAGTATTCCTTAAAATGCTTTATAATCTCTCTTATCTGTGTGATAAAAGATGAGATATAGAAGCGATGCCTGAAGAAAATCTAGGAATGAAAAATCATGTGTGTATAATGATATGAAAAGTGAGGAACATGATAGTGAACTAAGTGCATACTACGTAATCTCAATACTTGTATACCCTGGCCAAGTATATGATTATTGTAGATAGGGAAAGTATGGAACTCTTAGATTGTTATCTTTCTGATTATTCTGATCAAGTAGTCATTCTGAAACAATCTAGTGAGTATAATGAAATTACATAGGAAGTGCTAAGTGAACTTCCTTAATAACATAGGAATTGCTAAGTGAACTTTCCCAATTACATAGGGAAGTGCTAAGTCAACTTTCCCAATTACATAGGAAGTGCTAAGTGAACTTTCCTAATTACATAAGGAAGTTCTAAGTGAACTTTCCTAATTACATAGGGAAGTGCTAAGTGAACTTTCCCAATTACATAAGGAAGTGCTAAGTGAACTTTCCTAACTACATAGGGAAGTGCTAAGTGAACTTTCCCAATTACATAGGAAGTGCTAAGTTAACTTTCCTAATTACATAAGGAAGTGCTAAGTGAACTTTCCTAATTACATAGGAAGTGCAAAGTGAACTTTCCTAATTACATAAGGAAGTGCTAAGTGAACTTTCCTAATTACATAGGAAGTGCTAAGTGAACTTTCCTAATAACATAGGGAAGTGCTAAGTGAACTTTCCTAATTACATAAGGAAGTGCTAGGTGAACTTTCCCAACTAATGAGGAAGTGCTAAGTGAACTTTCCCAACTAATGAGGAAGTGCTAAGTGAACTTTCCCAACTAATGAGGAATTGCTAAGTGAACTTTCCCAAACAAATAAAGGATTGCTGGGTAGATTACCTCTGTTATATATATATGTTTCCCCTTTGATAAACAACCTTTGGTAATGATAGGGGTATGTTCCTTTATGTTTCTTTCTTTCATTAACATGGCAATCAAGTAAGTAATATGACTTTGATGTACATGGATTAGAAATAATCCATTGATGGATACTTAGAAAAGTATCAGTTTGCTTTGGACTTTGGTTCTAAGATAATGATATATGGAACAAACAATGTCCTAAAATAAAAGAAATACCCTGTGCATGTGTACCCTTGGTGGTAACAATAGAGAAATGAATATGATAATGATGAGATGTGTTCTCAACACATATGATGAATACCAAAGTAAGGATTCTGGTATCTGAGAAATAATAGATGATTTGTGTTGGTTATCTATATTGTCCAACTGTGAAATCAATCCAGTTACATAAAATAATATGGACATCATATGTTAGGGGTTTATGCTCTGCATAAACATAAACTTTTATAAGGTTGAACTAATGGTAGGAACAATTGTAATTATGGTGGAAAAGTTTATCAAGCTAAAAATATTTTCTTAGAATAACCCTGTGTGGAAGAACTTTGTGTGGATTAAAGATCTATGGTATCTCCATGACATTAAGATGTTATGTGGAGACTTGATGGTACGATAATGATTAAAATTTGTCTCTCCTTTTCCTAGGATTTCGAGGACGAAATCCTTGTTAGGGGTTTATAATTTGTAACATCCCTGGCCTGGGTTATGCTTAACCCTAGAGGTTTTGCTTGATACAGTTGATTATATGCTTGATATTATCTTTTGGAAAGTAATTAAGGCTCAAGAGGAACTTATATTTCAATTTAGTCCATTTTGAGCAATGTGGAAATAATGTTTTACTTGTTGAGGACTAAAGTGCAAATCTCCCAAGTTGAGGGGTTAAATTGCAAATTGTGCATGATAATATGCTCCTCATGTTTTGAATCATCATGAGAATGAACATGATGCAGAGGTATGGCTTGTGATAGCCTGAGTACCAAGAAAGAGCTGATAAAGCAATGTTTGTGCATTAAAACCCAGTTTTGGTGTAATGTGCAATTTACCCAAAACCCAGGGTTCAATATGTAAAATACCACTTCAAGAGGGTCCCTCATGGTTCTTGTCATCATGTAGAGAAAATAATTTGAGAGGGGCGCCTCATTTGAAACATTTAGGAAGAGAGAGAATCTTGATATTAAAATAATCAAGATTTAAGCATAATTGGAACTTTACTTCAAATTAATGCAAAAATAAGTGTTAATCGAAGTGCCTTCAACCAAAATGGTAATGGTTGAAAATTAGATAAGATTGTATGAGCATGTGCCTTGCAAAGGAAATGGAAATATCTACGTGAGTGGAGAACCCACTCACATTAAGAAAACAAAAAGAAATATCCACTCACTTATGGAAATTATTATAATATGATTTAAGGTGCTTAATTTGCTTTTCTTTAAATCATGGATAATTGAGAGTAATAAGAGGCAAAGAGGATAGTCTCGTCTCTAAGGAAGAGAAGGGGGCATATGGCAAGAAAGTTGAGGAGATAATTCCTACTTTCTCTCTCTTAAATGAATTTTCAATAAAATTCATATATAAGCTCCTTTATCCATGAGGTGAAGGGATAATTTCGAATCCACTTTCACTTCTTGCTTGCAAAAACGACCAAGGGATCTTGGAGCAACAGGAGGACGACCCCCAACCTGTTGGTAAGCTTCTTGACCTTCTTTCACCTTGAATTCATGGTGGAAATCACAAAACAATGCATGATTTCTTATCTATTCCACTCCATCTTCAATCCTAGCCAATCCTTTCACTCCAAAGCTTGAGGACGAGCCTTGGGAAGGTTGCAAAAGCTTCTTCCACCATTGTTGACATGAAGCTCCAATCTTTGAAGCTCAATTGAAGGCGGGTTATATAACTTGAACCCTTGAACTTTGTTATTGATTCCATATCTTTAATAACTATTGATCCCTTCTTTATTCCCAAAATTTTATTTGAATGATTGTTGCAATCACCATGAAAATCACAGCAAGCTTCATGAGTTTATAGCTTTATGATGATGACATCATCATAATCACACACCTCCACAAATATCTTTTGCAAACGGTTTTGTAGCCTTGGCCCAAACAGTTTCACCAAACTGTTTGGAGGTTTGGATCCCAAACCGTTTGGATGGGTTGACTATTTGAGGTTAGGACCCTAGTATATGTTGGATGATGATCCAATGGATCCAATTGATTGATTATATATATAGACAATCCTCCAATTAGAAACCCTAATCGGGTTGAGTGCTGAAATCCTAAATTGATTGATTTATTTTTTTGGGTTGACTAGCCCAAACGGTCTCAAGACCGTTTGGAGGTCATCTAAGACCGTTTGGAAGCCTATGATTGAGTATGATTGGATGGTTGAAGATCTAGTGACTTCAAATTGAAATACAATCGATGGCTCAATTTATGATTGAATCAATGATGCAAACCCTAACTGAATGTCATAGATTTCAATGGTGCATTGAGTCAAATGTTCTCAAGACCATTTGGAGGTCATACAAATGACCTCAAGACCGTTTGAGGTCAGGTCATGACATAGCTAAGTGGTTATTCAATGATTGCAATCGAATTAGTTCCACAATGTCAACCATTGATGGTTCCTTGATTTCAAAACCCTAAGTGATGGATTCTTGATTATAAACCCTAGATCAATTGGGTTCAAAACCCTAATTGAAGGTCCAATTGAAGGGTGATTCAATGGTTCAATTGAAGAATAAATTAGTGGTTCAATTGATAGATGGTTCAATAATCGAAATCCTAAATTGACTAAGTGATGGGAGACCCTTTTGGTTCATTCGGTTTTGAGAAAGTTGGGACCAAATGGTCTTAAGACCGTTTGAGTCCAAACGTTCTCAAGACCATTTGGGATCAAATGGTCTCAAGAACGTTTGGGACCAAACGGTCTCAAACCGTTGGAGACCCAAGTTCATTTGGTTTCAATATGTTTTTGTCTAAACGGTTTCAAGCACCAACCTTGCTAAACGATTTCAAACCGTTTGAACTTAATTGGTCAAGATCGTTTGAGGTCTAAGTGACCAAGACCGTTTGGGGTTCAAAATGGTTAAACCATTTGGACACCTAATATGATTAAAGGTCAGTTAACTACTTGATTGTTAATGATGTAGATTAAAGGTGATCATAATGGTTAACCCTAAATGTGTGTACTTAAATGAAGAGATGACCTAGATCAATCTTGGAGTACTTAACATCCTAGAGAGAATGCGATAGAGAAGGAGAGAGATGAATGCTTATATAAATAAGCCCTAATCCTCTCATTATGAATAAAATATGTAATTAGGGTTTGATCCATAATAATGAGATCATGAAAACCCTAATTGAAAAGATTATTGAGCCCTGACCCTAATTTAAGGAAAAGCTGAGTAAAACCCTAATCTGGGTGATGATGTAACCCTAATTTAATGGGAATTGTACATCCTAACCCTAATATTGGTAATGGGGTGTGAGAAACCCTACTTGGATGAGAATGGTAAACCCTAATCCCTAAAATAGGGTGATGGTATATGAAACCCTAATGCAGGGTAATACTATGTGAAACCCTAACACTGGGTGATGTGATATGAAACCCTAATTTCAGGTAATGCTATGTGTAACCCTGATACAGAAGGATGTTATGTGAAACTCTAATGAAGAGTGATGTTATGTGAAACCCAAATGTGAGAAGATGTTATGTGAACCCTAATTTATAAAGATGAAAAACCCTATTCCTAATAATGGAATAGTAACTAATATATTGGTAGGTGAAATACCTAAAGAGGTTGATAATGGATATCTTTATATAGTCACTAACTCAAAGATGAGTCCATATCATCAGCAATGGTTGTATATTCTAAATAAGTGACTTATGACCAATACATTACACGATAAATGTGATGAGCTGATGCATAAAGTATTAGGATGGGAAATACCCTAATACAAGCTAAGTGGATGAATTCAAGTAAGATAAAGGTGATGAGGGAAGTGATACATCAAGATATGATAGATATCACATCCAAAACCTTAAGATTTATAAACCTTGATGTATATAAATGCAATATATTTGGATGAGTAACACATGAAGAGTGTCATGAAAATTGTTACATTGTGATGTAATGCACTTTCATAAGTGTAGGCTAACATGCCTTATGAAAAGGTTAATCCAAATAAATAAACTTTAATACAATCATATTCTGGTAAAGATGAGAGAGAAACTCATAATTTGTGTTGATAATTCATTTAATGATGAATGATCAGAATAAATAAGTATGATTGAATACTTATGTTATCAATATTGGCTCCTAGCTGTGTGGAGCAATGAAATAGGACTTGATAATTAATAATATGATCTTGAGAACCTAAATGGTTATTTATGAAAAACCCTAATGGAAGGTGATGATATGCAAGAGAAATCCTAGCCCTAAAAAGGGAATAATGGTATTACTTTGTGTTGCATGGTGCTGATATGAAAGCATTATAATTGTCATCATGAGTACTAATCATGCAGGTATGTTGAGATGATGAGCATAGCCAGGTATGGGTTGTGATGCTCTGTATATTGAAAATGTTTTATAGGCCTTATAAGCCTTCATATGTTTTATTTTTCTTAGTGAGAAGATAACTTGAAATTAATGAGCTTTGTGTGCCATATGATGTTTTAATTATTGAAATTGTTTATGGGCTTCATAAGCCATAATATGCCTTGTTGCCTATTAAGGGGTAACAAGAGGTGATATGAACCTTGTGAACTATGTGGAATGTTTGTGTAGCAAGAATGATGATTACCTTGGTCAGATGACCTGAAGGTATTAAGTTACCTGTTAAGTGGTAATAAGTATTCTATGATGAACTAAAGGTTTGAACACCCATATTCTATAATCATGATAATGAACTTGTTAAGAAATGGAAATATACTTGGTGAGATGAGGGATTAAGATCCCAATACTTTGTTAAAAGAGTATGGCTACATGCCATGACTCCACAAAACAATGCCAGGCATTAGCTATGTGATCTAAACCTGAAGAGAGTATATGCTGTGGCTATAACTCTATAGTAAAGATGTCAATATACCCTGGCAAGCTAAGTGTAGTTTGACACATGATGTGTAAAATATAATCAGCCGTGTAATGTATTTGCATAAGGTTGAAATACGAGAAATATTGGTTGATATTTTTCTGCTTAGTATAGCAGATAAATGGTATACATGTTCTTCATATTCCTTATTGGATAAGTGACATGTTCTATCAGGCTATAGCTGCAATGCTTTAGATAAGAACAATGTTCTAATCTGTTAGACAATAAATTACCTGATGTTAAACAATTACGATTCCTCTGTCCAGATTTATCTTATTAAACTGCGATAATAATGTTTCGGGTGGAGAGTTATATCTCTCGCTGGGACAATTTACAATTGTCTCACCCCCGTGGGAATCCCATTATTTAGGTAGACGCAGACAAGGAGGTAGGAATCCTTCAGTAGGTGAAGGACAACAACAACAACAGCAGGGTTAGCAGTGAATTCTCAGGTGGAGACACTGACTGATATGCCTTGTATAGATGTACATAGAGTCCTATGTGTTGTCTCTATACTCTCAGGTCCTCAGAGTAGTAGTTAGTGCTTTTGAAATTTTGGCTCAGTGCCTCGAGATTTTATACTACCTGTGTTTAGTTTAACAATGTAGTTGATGCTTGTTATTCTCAGGAAAAGATGATACAGGACATGTACTTGTAAACTTGTATGTAATTAAATTACTTTAGTTATTTGTGAAAGACTTTTCCTATGTGTGGACCTTTATGTAAAATGGTTTTAATTTTTAGTGATTTCCAGTAATCCACTACTTAGTGAACGCTTCTGCTTAAGTAAATCTTGTTTTTGTGATCGGTGTGTTATAATTTAGTGGTATTAGAGCTCTAGGTTCGTTGAGTCTACAGAGACATAGGACTAAGATGTTGAGTCTGTTCTAGTGTCTTCCAGTTCATCTGATAGTGACTTCTTCTCATATAGGAGGAGAAGATAAACTTAAAGATGTCTAGATCACGTGAAGAACATGCTGCTGAGAGTAGAGTTGCTGCACCAGGAAAAGGTGCAAGGGATCAAGCTAGGGAGGAACCCTTACCTGAGATTCCTCATCTTGATCAAGATGCATTAGAGAATCCAGCTTTCCATACCTTGTTCGGGCAGTTTATGGCGACTATGACGCATATGGTGGATAGGATGCCACCACCTGCACCTAGTTTGCCAACCCAAAATGAGGGATATGGAGCGGGCAAGACTTTTGAGAGACTTTGCCAGGTTGGAGCCATAGATTATGCTGGTACAGCTGATCCAGCAGATGCTAATCTATGGCTGATGGAACTGGAGAAGGCTTTCAGGATCCTTGATATTCCTGAAGTCGAGATGGTAAGACATGTTGTGTACCTCCTAAAAGGGAGTGCTGGTCACTGGTGGATTATAGAATAAGTTAAGAGGCCAGGTGAAGAAATTGGATGGGAGGTATTCCGACGAGAATTCATCAGTAGATACTTCCCTAAGACGTATCTAGATGAGAAGATCTCTCAATTTGAGAGGATCAGACAAGGACATATGAACGTTAGCGAGTATGAAGCTAAGTTCATGGAGCTGTTGTGGTTTTGTCCGCATATGGCAGTTAATGATGAGGAAAGAATTTGGCATTTTGAGAAGGGATTGAACGCTGAATTGACCACTCCTGTGTCTTCTTTAGAGAATAGGGAGAGGTTTGCCACTTTTGTGGAGTCGGTAAGGAGGATAGAAAGGTCTAAAATCGAGAAACGACAGACCAGTGGTAAGAAGGTGTACACCCAGTTTCAAGGGCAAAGATTTGAGAGTTTTAAGAAGCTGAGATTTTCTGCATCGGCATCATCATCGAGATTCAATACCCAGACGCAATGGACGTCAAGTAAGAGTAGGGGCCACAGTATTGCTCCAAGTAGAGCCCCCAACATAGAATCAACATCAGTGACTGGATCTCACAGACCCTATCTTGCGACCAGGATCTGTTACCAATGTAGACAATCAGGACATCTAGCAAAGGATTGTCCATACGGGAATTCAATGGTGATCCTACCTCCAAGGCAGAGTCAGCAAGGCTCGCAAAGGAGGCAGTTTTCTAGTAACAATAGAGGATGTAGACGAGCGTCCCAAGCTGGTTCATCAACACCAAACAATCAAGCACATGGCCAACAACAAGCAACTATGAGGTTCTATACAATGAATCAATCTGATGCAATAGTCAACCCTTGGGTTGTGACAGGTCAGATGAAATAGATTCATTCTGATATTTCATTTCATGATTCTATGTGTTAAAAATAAGAAAGTAGTTGTTTTTGAATTTCCTATTACTAGTCCTATAAGGATACAAGGAAGATGAGAACTTACATTTTACTCAGTATTCCTTAAAATTCTTTATAATCTCTCTTATCTGTGTGATAAAAGATGAGATATAGAAGCGATGCCTGAAGAAAATCCAGGAATGAAAAATCATGTGTGTATAATGATATGAAAAGTGAGGAACATGATAGTGAATAAAGTGCATACTACCTAATCTCAATACTTGTATACCCTGGCCAGGTATATGATTATTGGAGATAGGGAAAGTATGAAACTCTTAGATTGTTATCTTTCTGATTACTCTGATCAAGCAGTCATTCTAAAACAACCTAGTGAGTATAATGAAATTACATAGGAAGTGCTAAGTGAACTTTCCTAATAACATAGGAATTGCTAAGTGAACTTTCCCAATTACATAGGGAGGTGCTAAGTGAACTTTCCCAATTACATAGGAAGTGCTAAGTGAACTTTCCTAATTACATAAGGAAGTTCTAAGTGAACTTTCCTAATTACATACGGAAGTGCTAAGTGAACTTTCCCAATTACATAAGGAAGTGTTAAGTGAACTTTCCTAACTACATAGGGAAGTGCTAAGTGAACTTTCCCAATTACATAGGAAGTGCTAAGTGAACTTTCCTAATTACATAAGGAAGTGCTAAGTGAACTTTCCTAATTACATAGGAAGTGCTAAGTGAACTTTCCTAATTACATAAGGAAGTGCTAAGTGAACTTTCCTAATTACATAGGAAGTGCTAAGTGAACTTTCCTAATAACATAGGGAAGTGCTAAGTGAACTTTCCCAATTACGTAAGGAAGTGCTAAGTGAACTTTCCCAACTAATGATGAAGTGTGAAGTGAACTTTCCCAACTAATGAGGAAGTGCTAAGTGAACTTTCCCAACTAATGAGGAATTGCTAAGTGAACTTTCCCAAACAAATAAAGGATTGTTGAGTGGATTACCTCTGTTATATATATATGTTTCCCCTTTGATAAACAACCTTGGGGAATGATAGGGGTATGTTCCTTTATGTTTCTTCGTTTCATTAACATGGGAATCAAGTAAGTAATATGACTTTGATGTACATGGATTAGAAATAATCCGTTGATGGATACTTAGAAAAGTATCAGTTTGCTATGGACTTTGGTTCCAAGATAATGATATATGGAACAAGCAATGTCCTAAAATAAAAGAAATACCATGTGCATGTGTACCCTTGGTGGTAACAATAGAGAAATGAATATGAGAAGGATGAGATGTGTGTTCTCAACATATATGATGAATATCAAAGTAAGGATTCTGGTATCTGAGAAATTATTGGTGATTTGTGTTGGTTATCTATATTGGCCAACTGTGAAATCAAGCTGGTTACATAAAATAATATGGACATCATATGTTAGGGGTTTATGCTCTGCATAAACATAAACTTTGATAAGGTTGAACTAATGGTAGGAACAATTGGAAAAGTTTATCAAGCTAAAAATATTTTCTTAGAATAACCTTGTGTGGAAGAACTTTGTGTGGATTAAAGATCTATGGTATCTCCATGACATTAAGATGTTATGTGGAGACTTGGTGGTATGATAATGATTAAAATTTGTCTCTCCTTTTCCTAGGATTTCAGAGACGAAATCCTTGTTAGGGGTTTATAATTTGTAACATCCCTGACCTGGGTTATGCTTAACCCTAGATGTTTTGCTTGATAAAGTTGATTATATGCTTGATATTATCTTTTGAAAAGTAATTAAGGCTGAAGAGGAACTTATATTTCAATTATAGTTCATTTTGGACAATGTTGAAATAATGTTTTACTTGTTGAGGACTAAAGTGCATATTACCCAAGTTGAGGGGTTAAATTGCAAATTGTGCATGATAATATGCTCCTCATGTGTTGAAGCATCATGAGAATGAAGATGATGTAGAGGTATGGACTGTGGTAGCCTGAGTACCAAGAAAGAGCTGATAAAGCAATGTTTGTGCATTAAAACCTAGTTTTGGTGTAATGTGCAATTTACCCAAAACCCAGGGTTCAATATGCAAAATACCACTTCAAGAGGGTCCCTCATGGTTCTTGTCATCATGTATAGAAAATAATTTGAGAGGGGCACCTTATTTGAATCATTTTGGAAGAGAGAGAATCTTGATATTAAAATAATCAAGATTTAAGCATAATTGGAACTTTACTTCAAATTAATGCAAAAATAAATGTGTTAATCGAAGTGCCTTCAACCAAAATGGTAATGGTTGAAAATTATATAAGATTGGACGAGCATGTGCCTTGCAAAGGCAATGGAAATATCTACGTGAGTGGAGAACCCACTCACATTAAGAAAACAAAAAGAAATATCCACTCACTTATGTATATTATTATAATATGATTTATGGTGCTTAATTTGATTTTCTTTAAATCATGGATAATTGAGAGGAATAAGAGGCAAAGAGGATAGCCTTGTCTCTAAGGAAGAGAAGGGGGCATATGGCAAGAAAGTTGAGGAGATAATTCCTACTTTCTCTCTCTTAAATGAATTTTCAAAAAAATTCATATATAAGCTCCTTTATCCATGAGGTGAAGGGATGATTTCGAATCCACTTTCACTTATTACTTTAAAAAACGACCAAGGGAGCCTGGAGAAATATGAGGACGACCCCCAACTTGTTGGTAAGATTCTTGACCTTCTTTCACCTTGAATTCATGGTGGAAATCACAAAACAATGCATGATTTCTTCTCTATTCCACCCCATCTTCAATCCTAGCCAATCCTTTCACTCTAAAGCTTGAGGACGAGCCTTGGGAAGGTTGCAAAAGCTTCTTACACCATTGTTGATGTGAATCTCCAAGATTTGAAGCTCAATTGAAGGCGGTTTATATAACTTGAACCCTTGAACTTTGTTATTGATTCCATATCTTTAACAATGATTGATTCCTTCTTTATTCCCAAAATTTTATTTGAATGATTGTTGCAATCACCATGAAAATCACAGAAAGCTTCGTGGGTTTATAGCTTGATGATGATGACATCATCATAAGCACACACCTCCACAAATATCTTTTGCAAACGGTTTTGTAACCTTGGCCCAAACGGTTTCACCAAACCGTTTGGAGACCAAACGGTTTGCAAAACATTTAGAGGTTTGGATCCCAAACCGTTTGGATCCCAAACCATTTGGATGGGTTGACCATTTGTATGGGTTGACCATTTGAGGTCAGGAACCTAGTATATGTTGGATGATGATCCAATGGATCTAATTGATTGATTCTATATATAGACAATCCTCCAATTAGAAACCCTAATCGGGTTGAGTGTTGAAGTCCTAAATTGATTGATTTAATTTTTTGGGTTGACTAGCCCAAATGGTCTCAAGACCGTTTGGAGGTCACCAAAACGGTCTCAAGACTGTTTGTAGGTCATCTAAGACCATTTGGAAGCCTATGGTTGAGTATGATTGGATGGTTGAAGATCTAGTGACTTCAAATTGAAATTCAATCGATGGTCAATTGATGATTGAATCAATGATGCAAACCCTAACTGAATGTCATATATTTCAATGGTGAATTGATTCAAATGGTATTAATACCATTTGGAGGTCATCCAAATGACCTAAAGACCGTTCGAGGTCAGGTCATGACATAGCTAAGTGGTTATTCAATGATTGCAATCGAATTAGTTCCACAATGTCAACCATTGATGGTTCCTTGATTTCAAAACCCTAAGTGATGGATTCTTGATTATAAACCCTAGTTCAATTGGTTTCAAAACCATAATTGAAGGTCCAATTGAAGGGTGATTCAATGATTCAATTGAAGAATAAATCAGTGGTTCAATTGATAGATGGTTCAATAATTGAAATCCTAAATTGACTAAGTGATGGGAGACCCTTTTGGTCCATTCGGTTTTGAGAAAGTTGGGACCAAACGGTCTTAAGACCATTTGAGTCCAAATGTTCTCAAGACCGTTTGGGATCAAATGGTCTCAAGAACATTTGGGACCAAACGGTGTCAAACCGTTTGGAGACCCAAGTTCATTTGGTTTCAATATGTTTTTGTCTAAATGGTTTCAAGCACCAACCTTGCTAAACGGTTTCAAACCGTTTGAACTTAATTGGTCAAGACCGTTTGAGGTCTAAGTGACCAAGACCGTTTGGGGTTCAAAATGGTTAAACCATTTGGGCACCTAATATGATTAAAGGTCAGTTAGCTACTTGATTGTTAATGATGTAGATTAAAGGTGATCATAATGGTTAACCCTAACTGTGTGTACTTAAATGAAGAGCTGACCTAGATCAATCTTGGAGTACTTAACATCATAGAGAGAATGAGAGAGAGTAGGAGAGAGAGGAATTCTTATATAATTAAGCCCTAATCCTCTCATTATGAATAAAATATGTAATTAGGATTTGATCCATAATAATGAGATCATGAAAACCCTAATTGAAAGGATTATTGAGCCCTAACCCTAATTTAGGGCAAAGCTGAGTAAAACCCTAATCTAGGTGATGATGTAACCCTAATTCGATGGGAATTTTACATCCTAACACTAATTTGGGTAATGGGGTGTGAGAAACCCTACTTGGATGAGAATGGTAAACCCTAATCCCTAAAATAGGGTAAAGGTATATGAAATCCTAATGCATGGTAATACTATGTGAAACCCTAACACTGGGTGATGTGATATGAAACCCTAATTTCAGGTAATGCTATGTGTAACCCTGATACAGAAGGATGTTATGTGAAACTCTAATGAAGAGTGATGTTATGTGAAACCCAAATGTGAGAAGATGTTATGTGAACCCTAATTTATAAAGATGAAAAACCCTATTCCTAATAATGGAATAGTAACTAATATATTGGTTGGTGAAATACCTAAAGAGGTTGATAGTGGATATCTTTATATAGTCACTAACTCAAAGATGAGTCCATATCATCAGCAATGGTTTTATATTCTAAATAAGTGACTTATGACCAATACATTACATGATAAATGTGATGAGATGATGCATAAAGTATTAGGATGGGAAATACCCTAATACAAGATAAGTGGATGAATTCAAGTAAGATAAAGGTGATGAGGGAAGTGATACATCAAGATATGATAGATATCACATCCAACACCTTAAGATTTATACACCTTGATGTATTTAAATCCAATATATTTTGGATGAGTGACACATGAAGAGTGTCATGACAATTGTTACATTGTGATGTAATGCACTTTCATAAGTGTAGGCTAACATGCCTTATGAAAAGGTTAATCCAAATCAATAAACTTTAATACAATCATATTCTGGTAAAGATGAGAGAGAAACTCATACTTTGTGTTGATAATTCATTTAATGATGAATGATGAGAATAAACAAGTATGATTGAATACTTATGTTTTCAATATTGAATCCTAGTTGTGTGGAGCAATGAAATAGGACTTGATCATTAATAATATGATCTTGAGAACCTAAATGGTTATTTATGAAAAACCCTAATCGAGGGTGATGATATGCAAGAGAAATCCTATCCCTAAAAAGGGAATAATGGTATTACTTTGTGTTGCATGGTGCTGATATAAAAGCATTATAATTGTCATCATGAGTACTAATCATGCATGTATGTTGAGATGATGAGCATAGCCAGGTATGGGACGTGATGCTCTATATATTGAAAATGTTTTATAGGCCTTATAAGCCTTCATATGTTTTTTTTCTTAGTGAGAAGATAACCTAAAATTAATGAGATCTGTGTGCCATATGATGTTTTAATTATTGAAATTGTTTATGGGCTTCATAAGCTATAATATGCCTTGTTGCCTATTAAGGGGGTAATAAGAGGTGATATGAACCTTGTGAACTATGTGGAATGCTTGTGTAGCAAGAATGATGATTACCTTGGTCAGATGACCTGAAGGTATTAAGTTACATGTTAAGTGGTAATAAGTATTCTATGATGAACTAAAGGTTTGAACACCCATATTCTATAAGCATGATAATGAACTTGTAAAGAAATGGAAATATACTTGATGAGATGAGGGATTAAGATCCCAATACTTTGTTAAAAGAGTATGGCTACAGGCCATAACTCCACAAAATAATTCCAGGAATTAGCTATGTGATCTAAGCCTGAAGAGAGTATATGTTGCGGCTATAACTCTATAGTGAAGATGTCAATATACCCTGGAAAGCTAAGTGCAGTTTGACACATGATGTGTAAAATATAATCAACCGTGTAATGTATTTGCATAAGGTTGAAATACGAGAAACATTGGTTGATATTATTCTGCTTAGTATAGAAGATAAATGTTATACATGTTCTTCATATTCCTTATTGGATAAGTGACATGTTGTTCTATCAGGCTATAGCTGCAATGCTTTAGATAAGAACAATGTTCTAATATGTTAGACAATAAATTAACTGCTGTTAAACAATTACGATTCCTCTATCCAGATTTATCTTATTAAACTGCAATAATAATGTTTCTGGCGGAGAGTTATATCTCTCGATGGGACAATTTACAATTGTCTCACCCTCGTGGGAATCACATTTTTTAGGTGGACGCGGACGAGGAGGCAGGAATCCTTCAGTAGGTGAAGGACAGAAACAGCAGCAACAGGGTCAGTAGTGAATTCTCAGGTGGAGACAATGGTTGATATGCCTTGTATAGATGTACATAGAGTCCTATGTGTCGTCTCTGTATACTCTCAGGTCCTCGGAGTAGTAGTTAGTGCTTTCAAAATTTTGGCACAGTGCCTCGAGATTTTATAGTGCCTGTGTTTAGTTTAACAGTGCAATTGATACTTGTAATTCTCAGGAAAAGATGATACATGACATGTACTTGTAAACTAGTATGTAATTAAATTACTTCAGTTCTTTGTGAAAGAGTTTTCCTATGTGTGAACCTTTATGTAAAATGGTTTTAATTTTTAGTGATTTTTGGTAATCCACTGCTTAGTGAATGCTTCCGCTTAAGTAAATCTTGTTTTTGTGATCGGTGTGTCACAATTTGGTGAAAATCCTAATTTCAGACGACTAGGGTTTATATATCTCAAACCCTAATTATACAAAGAGATAACATACTTGGGGTTCTCATTACGTTTAACATATCATAATTGAGATATCATTATTAATCATGTTTGAGTAATTATCAATCTAGTAAATCATGTAATCATCCACATAAACCCTGACTTACTGATTAAGCTCAGATAGGGTCATAACAATTCTCCCCCCTTAAAAAGGTTTCACCCCCGAAACATAAATATGCAAGTAAAGTACATTCATAGTTTATTTTAAGCTTCTGAAATCTTACATATCATCATATTCTTTTATTTCATACTTGAATGTAGTTTTCAACATTAAGTCCTTTATTTCTTTACTAAATCAGAACATGTTCGAAATAGTTCTCAATGATAACAAACAAATTCTCTATGCCACAATCAATCATTGGATAGAGAGAGAAACAACCATTTCAAAATTTTCATACTCTTGAGGTGTTACCTCAACAATGACAATCTGATCCAACTATTTCAATTCATACGGCTCAATATGTACTCTTGTTTTGTATTACCACTAAGTCACAAAAGATAGTTCACCATGCTGTTTTGAATTTTTTTACTATTGTGCTACTCAAATAGCAAAACATTCTTGAGTTGAAAGACTAGATTCAACAACAATTGTACAATACTACTCATGACATCCCCATTGGATCATGGATTCATAAGGTGAAGCATCACCATCACATTCCATACTATTCTCAAGTATGAACCCACACATAATTCAAGGTGTAACCATCGGGTTATATCATACTAGGGTTTCAATAACAGTAACAAAGTACTCCATTATTATATTAGTCATTCCAGGACTATTCATACCCAATTACCATCACTTAGTTATATTAAATCTAGGTATAACAAGCTATACCTCATTAGGGTTACATATCAATACAATATGGTTATTATCCCTTCTATTCATATGAGTGAATAGGTAAGACTACCTTATTTAGGGTAACCCACCATTTGTTCCATCATCATTCAACCCATAACACCACACCACAATTATACAATACTAAGATGGATTACTGGTATGAATGATTACAACTATCAGACACCTTTAATTAACATATTGCTTGCACATGTACACTAAAATTATACGTAGAACCAATTTACATCCCTTAATATACCTTCAACAAATTATACTTCTAAAAACAAGTTCACATATTACTAAAAGCCATTATTTTCTCTTATCTCTCTCCTCATTCATTACTACTTACTTTTTGCTACTTATCCTTCTTATTTTAATCATGTAGATTAAACATCCCTAAAATTAAAACATACAAGGTATGAATAGATTATTCATCATTCTTGCTATCACTACAAGAATTTATTTCATATCACACTTCACTCATATTGTATTTCTCCTTTTGTTCAAAACACACCTCTTATATTTCAAATCTATTTCTTATCCTTTTCTCTGAATCATTTCCATATTGTTTATCTACCTTCTAGATTAGCTACCTTTAAACCCCAGATTACTATTAGTGCTAGCTAGTTTACTTCTCATAGTGAAAATTTCATGATCTTGTTTTATAGAGATGCTAGTATTCAAGGTCAAATCACTAGTGACATCCCTTGAACTACTACACTCTAAACATTCTAGGGTTTGGTCCTTATCAGTAGCATGATGTTATTGTGATGTGACTTTACTTTCTTAATTTGAAATTCAAACTTTGGATCTCACAAGTTTTACTAAAGTCTTTCTTATCTTATGAATTGAATTTTGTTTCTCTTACTTGGCCATTCAGATAAATTACATTCTTAATTTACCCTACTAGGGTTTTATCATCATATTGTGTGTCATTATTACATTCACTAGATGTCTCTTCCATGGTGGTTATGCATCATATGATTCATTTTCTTATCACTTGATTCCCACATTGCTCTAATTAAGGAAGATATGAAAGAGAAGATGATTTTGAGACTTAGAATTCTTATCTTCAAACATTCGTTAATACATTTCTCATATGTAGGCTTACTTAATTATCAACAAGGATACTTGACTAAGTAGCACTTTCTTGAATCTCACAACCTCTTTCTTTTATAATCTATATTACTCCATTATGTTTCAAACCCTTCCTTACTTTCCATAATCCCCTTACCATATACTACTATTCCACCTATCATCTTTAACTTCTAGTTTTCTCTTATGATCATGTTGCTTCTTTTATGTGTATGATCATGTATACCATGTTGCATATATTTCTTTTCATCCTTCTACTAATGTGAAGTTGAAATTCTAAATCAATAATCTCTCTAATAGTTTCACCTCATGTTTAATACATTACATATCCTTCATTTTAAATCAAACTGCTCATGCATGAGTGAAACATAGTTTCTCTTTCAATCAAGGTTTTCCTTCCTGAATATAGTCTACCTTTGTATGGCTTATTCATTGGTTAAGCTACACTTTTGTTCTTCTTTTAGAAACTAATTTGTTGTTCTATAGAGACTTGGAATCCAAAGGCATTAAGGATGAATTTATTAAACTTATTAATAAAGGTATACATTCCATGCTCTAAATTATATCATAACCCTCATTCCTTAATCAAGCTAATTATTTCCAACATTTCTCTTTATTTCAACTAAGTTTCTTATCCTAGTTTTATGCTTTACATGCTCATCTAGTTCTCTTCACTTTAACTCTTCTGAAGACTCTTCACTTCAATGTACTTATTGTATACTTAACTCTTTCCTTCTATTTTCCCTTTGCTTTGGAGTACATAAAATCATTGTACTCGATTATATGATCCATTTCTCATGATTGATTCTTACTATCTTGTACCTTACATACTTTTCTCATATCTTTTCCATATTTCATATTTAGAGTTCATATAATACTAATAATTAAACTTAATATGAACCTTATGTCGTGTTCCTTTATTCCCAATTAAGGGTTTCTCATATGAGGCCCCAAAGTTAAATCTTAGATATCAATTCCAACTGATTCTTAGCTATTCTAATCTTTCCCATATGTTTCAACATCTTAGTGTATGTACATTCTCACTATGATGTGTGTCTAATTTATCCAGAGTCTACTCTTATTATATTTTTAATAGGAGTCATTAGATCCCAGTAACGCACCCTGCCAGCCAGACCAGGCCAAACCTACAGTCCTGAAGCCAAGAGCTACTCAGGATTCACCAACTCCTATTTATTTCAAAAATGTGGACATAATATCTACTTAGGGTAAATTCATGTAAACATAACTTCTGGTCTACTTTATACAAAGAATATAAACAATAACTGAATCACTTCATGATACACAACAATATAAAAGAACGATATATATTCTTCAGACTGATAATATGAACTCATACATATAAGCACATTTCTATTGATCTCTAATCAAAAAAGCAATATAGAACAACAGTTGCATCGCATTCTATTCTTATGCTCAATCCATTTATTTCTTTCTAGTCTTCTAACCCTAATATTTTTAGGGTATCTCTCTAGTCCATCCTTCCACTGCATACCTGGCTAGGGAATTTAGAGAAGAATAGACAGAGTAGCTTGATATTGGTCAATCTAAGTATTCAGATACCGGGCCAGGGTATCCAAATACCCAGACTTCCCAGAGCTATAGACACATCACCTCCTATCTGCCATACTTATAACTCTAACTTTCTATCCTAATGGTCCCTGACAACTCAGCCTAAGCTCTGATACCAAAAGATGTCACACCCACATCCCATGATTACCACTAATCATGAGATTAGGGCATGACTATGAGGATTACACTTAATACAAAGTTCACTCCTGACTTTTCCTTTTTATTTGAAACTCTTTATTTTCTCACATTCAATCACATAAACAAACTTTACAAGAGAATTAAACTTTTATTACTCTAATATGATCTCAACATTAATGATACACATCCATACATTCATTATGTTTCTCACACTTCCATGTACATACGACATGACAATCATTTGCATTTTCTCTTATTAAGGAAACAAACATACAGAGTATCATATACAACTCTCTCACATCTATACAAGGACCTAGAGTGGCAGGGACCGACTGAACTTAACTGTTACGACCCCACCTCCCGATAACCCCCAATTAAGGGAGACCAAGAGGTTGAGCCGCATCCATTAATCCCGGATCAAAGGTTCAACATATAACCATAAACAATTATCAAATTCTAACAGACTATACTGAAAATGGTAATAAAATTTTTCTTTACATACCTTTTGAAAACTTGGATCTCTAAACTTTTATCCACACCGATACTAACCTAGCTAATCCTCCTTTGTACTTTAATTCCCTTTTAGTATCACATGTGCCACTTTACTGTTTGTTCTTTTCATTGTACCTAAAACGCCGACAAACAAAACGTCGGTCAGCCGAAGCTGGTATGTGGGGGAAACAGATAATCGTGCAACTATGATAACCATGTAATCATTCAATTAATCATTTAACAACCAAGATTACGTTTTAAGCCAAACTACTCAATCCATCTTTTCACAACTATGTGTTGTCCCTTTAGGACTTACATGGTACCTCTATAAGGTGACTTGATGGACCTGCCCTCTAGGCAGCCAAAGTCATTCATGACCCTACCCTCTAGGCAGTTAAAGTCATTCATGACCCTACCCTCTAGGTAGTCAAAGTCATTCATGACCTGATGTACCTACCCTCTAGGTAGTCTTTTATCAGGTCAACCATTACGACACAGAGGGAATCAAGGTTTGAGCTAGAAGGCATATACATTATGTGATAGTCATAGTCGCTTTATACTTTGCATGAAAGAAATAAACATCCAAACTGTTTAGTTGCATTCAATGCGATTAAACATTCGGAAAACGTCGGGAAACCTAAACGGTTAACCATAAGTAACCACATACCTTATTTCTTGCAGAAACCATACCGAACATCATAGACTTTATGAGTGCATCCAAACATCCAAGTAACCAAGCATATAATCAACAATATCTGAAACATGTATACTACATATGTGTCACCATGTATTCACATTACATTACTCAGATCTAGATGTGCTCCTAAACTAGGGTTTAGGGTTATTTCTTGTTTGGACTAAGGATTAGGGCTACGAACCCTAATCATATTATGATTTATAAGATTACAATCTCACTTTTGCATACTAGGTTAAACCCTAATTATCTTCTTAAGCATATTAGACTACTCATTACATCTAATACACATTATCAACATTAATTAGGGTTTCTAATCCCTTTAAGGCATATTCATGTACATAGAACCCTAAAGTAAACCAACTATATAAAAAGATCATCTTTTTAAATACTATTCTCACTTTCATTAACAACAGGTTAATATTCGTTCTAAACATTCAGAGAACATCACTATATTCAACTATCATCAATTTCAAGGGTTTTTCACTAATTAAACCAGTAAATATGATAACTATATGTACTTTTCCAATTTCCAGCATATAAACTCTAAATTGGACTAAACAGGTGTAAAGTTCTTACTTTTTGAACATAATGTACTTTTTTACATTTAACAGGTCAACATCAATTCTAGTGATCTATTAAACCCTATTAAATACATTAAGCATATCAAAATAGGGTTTCTTAATCTTTAATTAATTAAAGATGATAATTTACACTACTTTTTGAATAGAATGCAAAATTAGGCTTCAACCATAATTTCTTTGTGTTCCTCTCGTTCTGAGGATCAATTTTCATATATAACTTGTTTTAATCCGAGCTTCCTAGAATTAATTATAATTTTTGCAAGGATTCACTTACCACAGCCAATGAGATCGTGCCACGTCACCCCGACTCATGCAACGTCGCTTCCTTTTGGAAACATAACCGAATTACCGGATTACCCTCCTTTAAGTCGCTCTTTGCTTCAGTCCGTGAAGGGCAGAAAGGTCCAACGTCCTGGGCTTCTTCTTCCACCTCTCGACGGCGGCTACAGAAGCCCTAGCTGCGGCTGGGCGCGATCCCATCTCTCACCCTGACCCCGATGACCACCACGGAGGGCGGCGTTGCCTCCGACATGCCCAGGCGCACCCACAAGGCTCCCGAACAGCCGCTGCGGTGGTGTGAAACGGCCTGGGTAGGCCCGCATTGTAGCTAACTGTTGCAGCCGTGCTGCTGCAATGGTAGCTTGCTCCGGACATGGCGGCCTGGTTAAGCCTTGCCTAATCATCGAACCATGACCAGCCACCATTGTGACCACCTCTGGGTCCCCGTTGCTACAAGATCTCACGGCTTCTCCTGGTTTAGGGTTTAAGGATGAAACAAAGAAGAGAAAGAAAGATCAACGTGGGACTCCTCTCCTGGACTCGGTCCAGGGCTCCCTTTCTTTATATAGATGAGGGTAACCACGTCCTATGATGCTTGCTTGCAAAGCAATAAAGTTTTTCCTACTAGGAATCGGATTTCCTTTATGAAAAAGCAAGCCTCTCTCTCTTAACTTAGTCCTTTTATAAACCAAAACTCTTGGGCAATTAGGGATTCGAAAATCCTCTCACTTGATCTCTTTTATTCTTGCCTTCTATCCCATAGACACGAAATTCTATTTTCTTTAATAGAGATTACTTTCCCTTTTTAACAAAACCTCATAATTCATTAATAATGTATTCACATTAAATTCTTATTTTCTTTTATAGATACTTTCTCTTTCCTCTTTGTTTATTGGGACTCCTTAGATCTCAATAAACTCCATTATTTCGAAATCCTTTTCCAAGGATATTTATTATCCTTCTAGATGCATCTTTATGCCTTATTTCACATTATCTTGTTTATTTCGTATTATAATATTTCCTTTTGAGGATTTCTTTTTATTTCTCTTCTATTTTCCTCTTTGGCATCCCTTTTATCATAAGAAATCTTTGGGATACGAAATTTTCCCAATAAATCTCATTTATGCCTCTTTTCATTCATTTTCCACATTTAATCAATGTTTTCAATTTCTTTCTTAATAAAGAAATACATAATTAATCTTTTCTTTTTCTTATTGCTTTTCTTTGCAACTTTGGACTCCTTGGTACCCAAGGAACCCAAGAGGCACGAAATCCTCTTTGGATTTGCCTTCTAGAGGTTTCCACATATTTCTTTAAAATTCAATTATCCATTTACTAATTGAATTTTCTTTATTATTGCCATGTTATTGGGCCGAATAGCCAATAAAGCCCACAAAGCAACCAATCAAGGCTATTGTGCAAAGAATTCATTTATTCAAAACAAATCACATCATTATTTGTTCAATTATCCTTAATATGAGAAATTGCATTTCTCACCAATTGAACCCAAAAATTGAGGTTATAACATCCTTCCCCTCTTATGGGAATATTGTCCTCAAAATTCAAACAAGCAAACGAACAATTCAAGATAAGACTTTTCCATGTCCATCATTGGCCCCTATGTGGCTTTGCCGTACCTATGGCATTTTCAAAGAATCTTTATTATCACATATTCTTTTCTCTGAGTTCTTTCATCCTGGCGTCTATAAACTACACAGGTGACTCAGGCCATTTCAGCCTCCCTTGGGGCTCACTAGGTTCATTGCTCAGCACATGGTTGGGGTACCTCACATAGTGCTCTAATTTGGACACATGGAAAACATCTCCCATTACTCTATCCCGTGGGGTAGGGTCAAACCTAACCTTCTCCACCCATCCATCTCTAATGGACCCATACATCGGGGACTTAGCTCTCTCAGTTATAACTTAGAGGGGTCGGATTTTCATGTCACATTTTCTCCCACAGTGAACTGCATGTCAGTCTACTTTGCATCTGCTTACGACTCTTATCGTCTCTAGGCTCCTTTCAGCCTTTGCATGATCAAAGCGACTTCATCTACACGCACTGTGATCCCTTTTCTAACCATCATATGGTTCTTTCACCAACATCACCTTACTAAAGTGGTGACCGACACAACCTCCCTTACCGCTTCATATACAACCCGATACTGGCTATGGTGGTCATTGTCACATCTTTCATAGGACAAGAACTGTCTCTAGATATCACCCTGAACGAGCACACATGCCCTTATCAGACCCTTTAGTCTGGATCATACTAAACATCGTTAGGGGTGATAAACTATACTATCATTGAGTTTCCCATGTACCTACTTCCACTTTATGGAAGCGAACCTTTAGGTCAAACTCAAGAATCCTTTGAACTTGCCTCATGGTGTAATTTAACCATCTTTCTCATGGGTAGTTCAACTATATCTGTCCCTTACCCGACTCTTCCTTTCTTATATTATCTAGGTAAGGCGACCTACCATAACCCACATTGTATCTCGACCTTCCTCGATCCAGGGAAGACCTATCACAACATCCATAGTGTTGAGCTCTCATTCCCTATCAAGGATTCTTTTGTCCTCTATATTGATACACTGGGTTACTGGGGTTCGTCCTTTACCTCCTGGCTTGCATGGCCATAACCCACATGCAACTTCATCTTAGTCATCTCAAGTACTATCGCCATTTTACCATGGTGTATGATTCTTTCAAGATCAAATCTCTGAAACCCTAAACCACTCTAGTCGGGGTTTCGTCACTTTCTCTTCCAAAGAAGTGCACTTGAGGTTCTACCACCATTTTTTTCATTGTATCAAGGACTAAACTGGCTAACCAAACAACCCTTACCTTTTCAACGTTTCTTGTTACATTTGAGTGTTGTTCAAACACCTCTCCTTTCCAAACTTTGGGTTAGCCTCTTCTAAGTCAGATGTGCCTCGACCAATGCAACCATTACCCCTTCACATCCTTAGGTATTAGGTAACATTAAAGACGTACACTTCCATGTATTTCACTTATCATGTCACCTCAAACTATATGTTTATCCTCATTAAGAACACTCTCTAATTTCATCATCATGGTGACCAAACTCAACCTGGTATTACTTGTAGGCTCCACTTAGCTCATGCTAGAAACATCCTCATATGGTGACTACCTCGTTCCTCTTAGTGTTTGCAAACCATCCATGTATCATTCACCTTACCAGGGTAGGTTATCTTTTCTACCCCATCTCTCGTGGCAAAGTTCCAACCTACATCATCTCTTATCCTTGGTGTATGACATGCATAATGTCCTATCTCTCACCCCCATAACAAGAAGAAATAAGCATTTGGCTGCAGTCCAAATACAGAGTTCTTCCTGTTCCAAGAGTAGAGATGGTACATCCCACCTCGCCAGTACACCTTCAAATCTAGGTTGAAACGTGACACCTACGTCTCTATTTCACAAACATCTTAATATCAAGGTTACTTCCATGGAACACTGGTTTTGAACCGACTTGGGTTTACACACCATCCTTGGTCATCTCCTCCAGGTCTAAAGGGTACCGACTCTTTTTGGAGTCTTCCCTCTTCCCTCATACATCAAGAGAGTGCCCTACTCATCTGCCCTTTGGGTCCTATGAGTTCATGAAGGTGATCAATCTCCTAACCCATGGCCCTCAGACAATGATAGTTGTTACCTCCCGACCCTATGGTTACGTGCAACTGGGGAATTAGGCAACTCCTATCTTTATCGGTTTTATCCCTACCTGACCCTAGGATTGACTTAGGATTCTCCATCGAAGTACATGTTCACTTAGAATCTTAGCCAAGTCTTCATCATCTCCCTTTCTGCATTCATGGGCTGATTTTCGTCCTTTCATAAGGATCCTGGCAACCTTCCTACCTTGGTCAAACCCCATACTGGTTACCTCCATGGTAACACCTTCATATGCAATAGAGATGGATATCTATCGGTTGGTAGATTCAATCTTATACTATGTACTTTTCACTTAGCTTCTCAAGATCCTAAGAGACCTCTTCAGGTCACCTTAAACTAAACAAAACTGATATACCCCCTTCCAAAGGGGTCCCTCTCCCAGGATGGGAGGAAAACTATCTATAAGGTCACAAAAGCTCTTAGGTCTAGGGTTTACATCCATACGAGCCTACTTAACCCTAGCAAACCATTAAGGCACAAGCAGATCACTTATTGAACTATATTAGGTCATACTTGTCCTCTTTCCTCAATGCTGGATCAAGGTCATACCTTCCTTTATCATCAACCTAGCCATGAGGGGTTCATTACTCATACCTTAAACTTTAGGGGCTTCTCTTTTCCTCTATTCATGAGGTGTACCATGCTCGAAACTATAGCAACTTAATTCTCATCATGAGCATTAGGTATACCATTTCCCCTCTCAGGCCTAGGAACCCTAGGTTCACTTTTAGGTGTCCAACTGCACGCTCTATCTCTGAACCATGAATCAACTGGCAAAAGGCATCTCGTGCACTTCCTATCATCCTTCTTCTCGATCAACACTTAGGGTTGGGTCCTCCTTAAGGACAACTAACAAGGTACAAGGCCTCATAGCCTGCTACCATGCTTTTCTAGGTCTAAGGAACTCATCTTCCTACCATAGCCACATAGGCACCAGATGCTTCATCTTCACTGTCTAGGGTTTGGTCCCTCTAAAGGCAATCAAGATATCATCAACTTATGAGGCAACCACTGTCATCCATTGCTTAGGGTTTTAGGCTTACACCCTTTTTTTTTGCTGGGTTTCCTGCTCTCTCTAGAGCTAACCCTACATCCAACCTTACCATTAGAGGTCCTCTCTTTATGAAGGTTCAACCTCAAAGGCATGCTCCACATGGGTGAAGCCTAGGTTTGAATTTATGGTTGCTCAAGATCATCCATAACCCTTTACGCTCCATCACGATTCCTTATCCTGGGTTTCATCCTACCGTCAGCACTATGACGTGCCCTAGGTGCCAGCTATACCCTACTTGCACAAGCCCATAGGGTTTCTAAGGTCCTTCACTAACCTCATCATCTAAGGAGTTATGCACGATCCTTCCCAAGGTTGGGTTGCCAACGGTGTTAGGTTACCCATGGATCATATGGCATCCCAAAGGCATGTTCTTTAAAACACCTGGTCCGACTCATCTCTCTCTAACCTTCACTTAGGGTTAGGGTTAGCATCATCCTCCAAGGATATGCCATGTCTCTACTTGAAACGGAGATCTTTATCTCCAAGGCTAACTTATCCTCCTGACAAGAAGGTTTAGCCTCAGGTCTCTTCTGAGGACATGACAACTTATGTCATACGACTTAAGCATGTATCTATTATTTATTTTGCGCTTAATCTATTAAGCTTATGTCCATGACATCTTATTTACATGCCTTTCATTAATTTAGTGGAGGATTCCTTAAACCTTATTAACCTTACCCATACCTCAAGAGGGTGAGGAGAAGAAGGAAACCCTAATCCTTTATGTCCTTATCAGAATTTTGTGATGAGAAGGGATGAATAAGATGAGAAGTCCTAAAGGTATCTTATTTCGATTCATACCCTAAGACTTTGGCCAGGCGGTCACACGGATCCGGGAGTCCTCGTATTCTGACTAGCGGTGCGGAGGAAAATCTTGCCAGCCCCCGGTCGTGATCCCTTTCTAGACACCTCCGTCTTTCGGATACTCCTCTAATAACTCCCTTGGGTTCTATGGAGTTTGTAAAATTTAATAATTATTAATGGTTAAATGAGGAACCTACGCTTTGATACCAAATGTTACGACCCCACCTCCCGATAACCCCCAATTAAGGGAGACCAAGAGGTTGAGCCGCATCCATTAATCCCGGATCAAAGGTTCAACATATAACCATAAACAATTATCAAATTCTAATAGACTATACTGAAAATGGTAATAAAATTTTTCTTTACATACCTTTTGAAAACTTGGATCTCTAAACTTTTATCCACACCGATACTAACCTAGCTAATCCTCCTTTGTACTTTAATTCCCTTTTAGTATCACATGTGCCACTTTACTGTTTGTTCTTTTCATTGTACCTAAAACGCCGACAAACAAAACGTCGGTCAGCCGAAGCTGGTATGTGGGGGAAACAGATAATCGTGCAACTATGATAACCATGTAATCATTCAATTAATCATTTAACAACCAAGATTACGTTTTAAGCCAAACTACTCAATCCATCTTTTCACAACTCTGTGTTGTCCCTTTAGGACTTACATGGTACCTCTATAAGGTGACTTGATGGACCTGCCCTCTAGGCAGCCAAAGTCATTCATGACCCTACCCTCTAGGCAGTTAAAGTCATTCATGACCCTACCCTCTAGGTAGTCAAAGTCATTCATGACCTGATGTACCTACCCTCTAGGTAGTCTTTTATCAGGTCAACCATTACGACACAGAGGGAATCAAGGTTTGAGCTAGAAGGCATATACATTATGTGATAGTCATAGTCGCTTTATACTTTGCATGAAAGAAATAAACATCCAAACTGTTTAGTTGCATTCAATGCGATTAAACATTCGGAAAACGTCGGGAAACCTAAACGGTTAACCATAAGTAACCACATACCTTATTCCTTGCAGAAACCATACCGAACATCATAGACTTTATGAGTGCATCCAAACATCCAAGTAACCAAGCATATAATCAACAATATCTGAAACATGTATACTACATATGTGTCACCATGTATTCACATTACATTACTCAGATCTAGATGTGCTCCTAAACTAGGGTTTAGGGTTATTTCTTGTTTGGACTAAGGATTAGGGCTACGAACCCTAATCATATTATGATTTATAAGATTACAATCTCACTTTTGCATACTAGGTTAAACCCTAATTATCTTCTTAAGCATATTAGACTACTCATTACATCTAATACACATTATCAACATTAATTAGGGTTTCTAATCCCTTTAAGGCATATTCATGTACATAGAACCCTAAAGTAAACCAACTATATAAAAAGATCATCTTTTTAAATACTATTCTCACTTTCATTAACAACAGGTTAATATTCGTTCTAAACATTCAGAGAACATCACTATATTCAACTATCATCAATTTCAAGGGTTTTTCACTAATTAAACCAGTAAATATGATAACTATATGTACTTTTCCAATTTCCAGCATATAAACTCTAGATTGGACTAAACAGGTGTAAAGTTCTTACTTTTTGAACATAATGTACTTTTTTACATTTAACAGGTCAACATCAATTCTAGTGATCTATTAAACCCTATTAAATACATTAAGCATATCAAAATAGGATTTCTTAATCTTTAATTAATTAAAGATGATAATTTACACTACTTTTTGAATAGAATGCAAAATTAGGCTTCAACCATAATTTCTTTGTGTTCCTCTCGTTCTGAGGATCAATTTTCATATATAACTTGTTTTAATCCGAGCTTCCTAGAATTAATTATAATTTTTGCAAGGATTCACTTACCACAGCCAATGAGATCGTGCCACGTCACCCCGACTCATGCAACGTCGCTTCCTTTTGGAAACATAACCGAATTACCGGATTACCCTCCTTTAAGTCGCTCTTTGCTTCAGTCCGTGAAGGGCAGAAAGGTCCAACGTCCTGGGCTTCTTCTTCCACCTCTCGACGGCGGCTACAGAAGCCCTAGCTGCGGCTGGGCGCGATCCCATCTCTCACCCTGACCCCGATGACCACCACGGAGGGCGGCGTTGCCTCCGACATGCCCAGGCGCACCCACAGGGCTCCCGAACAGCCGCTGCGGTGGTGTGAAACGGCCTGGGTAGGCCCGCGTTGTAGCTAACTGTTGCAACCGTGCTGCTGCAATGGTAGCTTGCTCCGGACATGGCGGCCTGGTTAAGCCTTGCCTAATCATCGAACCATGACCAGCCACCATTGTGACCACCTCTGGGTCCCCGTTGCTACAAGATCTCACGGCTTCTCCTGGTTTAGGGTTTAAGGATGAAACAAAGAAGAGAAAGAAAGATCAACGTGGGACTCCTCTCCTGGACTCGGTCCAGGGCTCCCTTTCTTTATATAGATGAGGGTAACCACGTCCTATGATGCTTGCTTGCAAAGCAATAAAGTTTTTCCTACTAGGAATCGGATTTCCTTTATGAAAAAGCAAGCCTCTCTCTCTTAACTTAGTCCTTTTATAAACCAAAACTCTTGGGCAATTAGGGATTCGAAAATCCTCTCACTTGATCTCTTTTATTCTTGCCTTCTATCCCATAGACACCAAATTCTATTTTCTTTAATAGAGATTACTTTCCCTTTTTAACAAAACCTCATAATTCATTAATAATGTATTCACATTAAATTCTTATTTTCTTTTATAGATACTTTCTCTTTCCTCTTTGTTTATTGGGACTCCTTAGATCTCAATAAACTCCATTATTTCGAAATCCTTTTCCAAGGATATGTATTATCCTTCTAGATGCATCTTTATGCCTTATTTCACATTATCTTGTTTATTTCGTATTATAATATTTCCTTTTGAGGATTTCTTTTTATTTCTCTTCTATTTTCCTCTTTGGCATCCCTTTTATCATAAGAAATCTTTGGGATACGAAATTTTCCCAATAAATCTCATTTATGCCTCTTTTCATTCATTTTCCACATTTAATCAATGTTTTCAATTTCTTTCTTAATAAAGAAATACATAATTAATCTTTTCTTTTTCTTATTGCTTTTCTTTGCAACTTTGGACTCCTTGGTACCCAAGGAACCCAAGAGGCACGAAATCCTCTTTGGATTTGCCTTCTAGAGGTTTCCACATATTTCTTTAAAATTCAATTATCCATTTACTAATTGAATTTTCTTTATTATTGCCATGTTATTGGGCCGAATAGCCAATAAAGCCCACAAAGCAACCAATCAAGGCTATTGTGCAAAGAATTCATTTATTCAAAACAAATCACATCATTATTTGTTCAATTATCCTTAATATGAGAAATTGCATTTCTCACCAATTGAACCCAAAAATTGAGGTTATAACATTAACTAATCTCATACTTAACTCATGTGGTAGATCTACTCTGATGCTTTGACCTTCTTCAAGTCCATGTGGTTTCCCTAAAAATTGTGAGTAGAGGGGTGAGCCTACTCGCTCAGTGAATGAGTACTTCAAAGAAATAGTCTAAAGCACTGATATAATTATAGATATACCTTTGAGCAACTGATATCAATTATAACAACAGTAATTACTACACTGAGCAGATCTAAAACAATACAGTTAAAATAAGAGAGAATGTAAATATTGCATTTAAAGAACAACTACTATGAAATTGTACTCAAATCTTTCTTAACTCTTTTTATTTATAAGAACTCTTTAAACGTATATGATCATATTTAGCTTATGCCCTGATCATATGCACTGTACTTTCTATATGAAGACTTGTAGTGCACTACGATCTCACTGTACAAGACTTAGCCGACACCCCAGGATTGCTAACCCTGACACGTCGCTGGTCTGCAATAGGAAAAATGGCACTCTGGCCTCGGCACACCTGTGGGCCATAAAACTAGACTCCTCCTCTAACCTGAGCACACAGGCGGAGAGTCAAGCCACCTATTGGATTTTCTATACTCTATTGCCACAAGAATCTCTGGTTGATGTTGGACACTACATATTGTATTTAAGGAGACTTCCACTAGGGCTTCGTCCCCCGTACCACCTGGTAGTACATTCTGACCCCCATATACTGGACACTGCCATGGTTAGGTCTTTTCACCCCTAAGGCGCATACCTATCATAGGGGTTCTACGGTGTTCAGGGCCCCTAAGTCTATTATTTTATTATTCTTGGAAAGCTCTTACTATATTGTATCTTTTCCTTACTTATACTTGACTCTGGTATCTCTATGGTACCACGTCTATTTATTTGAAGTTTATAATACAACATGTATATCATTCTAAACTTGGCAGAGCAGTATATTCAAAACATTGTAATATCCTGAGTAATCATCATACTATACATACATGCATACTAAAATTCTTAAATAAATAGAATACATGTCAACTTGGCACTTTATACACTAGAATCATGCAATTGAACTGTTAAGCATCACCACATCTCATACTGAGAACATTGATATCACAATACTTGATTCATTGAACACCCTATCCTTAGGGTTTCATTGACCTCATTCACTTATCACATGGCTCTCATAAGGATTTCATATGACATAAACATTCACTGAATAAACACTGCTCAAATCATATACAATCAATACATGTATGAAATCTTGGAACTGAGCTGAATTTAGGTTTCCATGCCATTCACTGAGATAACATGCATCAAGAGTAAAATTGAATAAATAAAGTCTATCATGTCAAGAAAGTTCCTTCAAATGGATTTCATGATACCTATTCGTAAATATCCAACTTTCCACGCATCTAGGGTTTCACCCTCTTTACTGAGATATCAAACAAACACTATTCACCTTAAATGAAATCCAATATAGTATCTTACATATATGTACTATGAATTTAGATAAAAAATCATTCATAACCAAGGGGATCCCGATAAACAAATTTCTCTATTTAATTATACAACAATTTCAGTCACAGACAAATTCCCTATATATTTCAGTTTACTCTTATAACCTCTGTGAATAGTAAGAGAATTATCATTAGGATATATTGTATACATTTCTAATATGATTTTATCATCTGAAATTCATCCAAATAGAAGAAGAATCCATATCATATCATTTTGCAACAACTTAGATCAAACAGATAACTCAGGGTTTGTAGTCGCATACTAAGCAATTAAAGATTATAGATGATTTAACGAATTTTTATGGAATATACTATTTAAAGAAAGTTCCCACTCACCCTAAGGTGTGAAAACACCTTAAAAACACATCTCATCCCTAAAAATCTTGATCTCATATCAAATCCCTAGCAATTCACCCAATTCTTCTTCCTTTCAACTCGAAAACCCTAAAAATGAGGGATTATGAAGAAAGAGTGAGAAAAGGGGAAGTTTTGATACCATTTTGGATCAAATAAGAGGAGGGACAAAATCTTGATATGTGAGAGAAGATTCACCATGAAAGGCTATACCAAGAAGCTAAACTTACTTGATTTCATCATATCTCGGATAGAGAAACCCTAGATCAACAATTCCACCACTTTCTCCTCTCAAACCCTAACTCTCCCTCTCTCTCTAGGATTTCATTTCTCTGGAATGAGATCTTTTAGTGTGTTAGGTTGACCATATAGAGCAATTGAGCTGCTTGGGTGAATTGCACATTGACCCCTCACTAAACTTTTTCTTATTTCAGCTGAATTTTCTGTCATACAAATATTACTGTAATTCATCTTCTGAATAGCTAACAGATCCTCCAAAATTTATGAAAATTTTATATGTTGTTTATGATTGAGTTTCAGATCTCCGGTAAAAATTTTAAAAATTTTGGAGGTACCAATAAATAAGTAAAAATTAAATAGCGCACTACTATCCAGAATTCTGTAGAAATGTCAATTGAAGCAAAAATTCCCCAGAATGCCCATGCAAGGTGCCACGACCATGCCAAGATGGACACAACATGGCTCTGCTACCTACCACGTCCGTGGTGCATTGGTTTCATCAGATTTGAGTACAAAAGTTAATAGTTCAATTCTTTTAAAACGGTTGTGTGGCCTAGAATGCTCGTGCCACCAACGACCCACCACGGTCGTGCTACCCACCACGACCGTGCTATCCTATCCTTCAACTATAATTTTCATTCTCCTTTGCATACCTCTCTCATTCCTCCCCAACATGAGCCTATTTGGTGAAAATCCTAATTTCAGCCGACTAGGGTTTATATATCTCAAACCCTAGTTATACAAAGAGATAACATACTCGAGATTCTCATTAGGTTTAACTTATCATAATTGAGATATCATCATTAATCATGTTTAAGTAATTATCAATCTAGTAAAGCATGTAATCATCCACATAAACCCTAACTTACTGATTAAGCTCAGATAGGGTCATAACACACAATCTCTTGTCTTTGTATGTCCATGGCTAGCATTTCCATTGTTGCACACCTTCAATCATGAGGGGGAGTCACCGTCGTGATGTACAATACCCCTCTTCTGAGCAAGCCACTCAAAATTTATGAGCAGTAGTTGTTGCTCCTCCTCCTTGCTTCCATAGCCTCGAAGTCTCTCTTTGTGGGCTTTGAGATGACCGACAACTCTTAAACTGTCATGGTTTTGAGGTCCACCAACTTCTTGGTTAATGTTACAAGCTGCATAAATTGTGTAGGTACAATATGTTGGAGTTTTTTAACGATAGTAGTCTCTTTCACCTTCTCTCCCAACGTTCGGATGTCGTTGATGATCTTTGTCAACTTTATGGATAAATTTCCACCAATTCATTGTCCTTCATGTGATCACCTCGAAGTCACTCTTCAAGATCTGGAGTTTTGCTTCCTTGATGCAATCTACACCCATATGCATCATCTTGAGCGTCTCCCACTCTTCTTTCACCAAGTCATTCTCGATTATCATGAGGAGAACATCCTCAAGTAATCCTTGATAGATGGAAGCAAGAGTCATATTATCCTTGTGCTCTTCAACTTCGTCATCCACAATGGCATTTCATATGCCCCGTGTACTTGCATGTCCACCTGTATCTTCAAGGACCAGGCTACGTAGTTACTCAGTATGAGCAACAGGTACTACAACGTGATGCTACTATCCTTTCCCTTCATTGTTGCTATGTCTTTTCTCGAAGAAAATCATGGCAGGATTGTTTTGGCATGTACTTTGGAATCCAGGGGCAAGATGGCTCTAATACCACTTGTTAGCCCACCTCTTTGTTCCCCGACGTGGATAGCACAACACGTACATGAGCTGAGCCGAGTCGTACTGAACTAGTGTGGGCTCTGTGGTATTAGCACCACCTATAGTCATATTGTATGTATGTGAACTCTTCACACAATGTTTTGGCGGCTAGGCTGGTCTCAGAATTCGACTCTATTAGACTTGGTCTCATTTATATTCATCCTTTTCTTTTTTGTCTTATTTATAATAAAAGAAAGAGCACAACACATAGCTAAAAAGTAGATCTGAGATCCAACTAACTCCTCTATACTCGTGCACTATCTACAACTCTCCTATTTCCATACACACTACACCCAGCCTACACATATGTTAAAATAAAAGAAGAAAAAAGGAACATGATTAAAACAAGGACTAAACTTACGGGACGCTCACACCCACGCGTGAGCGGTCAGCCACTCTAAGCCGCCCCACGTGGTGGATGGTGATTGGTTGGTCTTTTTAAAATTATGCAATAGGCAAATAAATTTATTTCGCTTATAACTTTTGAACCGTAAATTTTTTTTTAATAAAATAAAAACCATTGGTTTCGTTACGAAAAGTACAATCTAACAAGCATAATATTGACATATTTTTGAGAAAAAAATACAAAAATGATATATATAGTTTAATTGACAACTAACTATAGCGCCCATAATGATTATTGACACCTAAAAACGCCCAAAATGGTTCATTGACACTCAAAAGTTTAAAATGACGCTAAAATAAGATATTGGATGTTATGGAGCCTATAAATGGTTATTGACACCCAAAAAATAATTAGTCGACGCACAAAATAGTTTGTTGACACCCACAAATATGAAGATGACGCCCAAAATAAGGTAATTGATGTCCAAAATCGTTCATTGATACCCAGAAGTTTAAAATGACGCTCACATAAGACATTTTGGATACTATGACGCCTATAAATAATTATTGACATCCAAAAATAGTTAATTGACACCCAAAATGGTGCATTGACACCCAGAAGTATAAAAATGGCACCCAAATAAGGTAATTGACGCCCAAAATGGTTAATTGACATCTAGAAGTTTAAAATGATGCCCAAATAAGGTATCGACAACCATAACAACATAACGACACCCAAATAACTTATTGGCACCCAAAAACAGCTAATGACACCCAAAGACACCCATAAATGGCTAATGACACCGAAATATGGTTATTTAACGTCTAAAATGGTTCACTTACACCTAAAATTATAACGACGCCCACAAATGCCTAATGACACCCATAAATGCATAATGACACCCAAAAATGGTTAATTGACACCCAAAATAACATATTCATATCATTTTTATATTTTTTTGTTAAAAATATATCAATATTAGTCTTGTTGAATTGTATTTTTCATAACGAATCCAACGGTTTTTATTTCATCAAAAAAATCATCACGGTCCAAAAGTTATAAGAAAAATAAATTATTTACACATTACACACCCTCTACCACGTCATCATCCGAAAACCACCTTAAAAAGGGTAAAACTTCTCAAAATTTCTCAAAGCCACATTCTGCCTTCCGCGTGAGCTGTGCTTGACGGTAACCGCGCGTTACCAAATCATTTTGGTTTAAACATCATTGACGTCGTCGCGATCAACCTGCCGTACTCCCTACTCCCGTTGGGTGGGTCTCCTGTACCTGACGTGGTTTCGTAGGCCGTGTGGAATGGCGTTGTGATCATGTGTGTTGGAGACCCGAACCCGACACTCGTTTACTTAATAAGCATCGACCTGGTTTATACCACCTTTGAACTTCCCATGACCAGAGGAGGCGTTGGGACAACTTACTCGTCAACGCCACGCGCGTCTGAGTTGTCCCGTATACAAAGCAGCAAGACAGGTCGTGGATGTCACCGTAACATTCGATGTAGCTAGTGGCGGCAGCAGGGGCAGGGCGCCGTGGCTCCAGGCCAAGGTCGAGTGTGCCCACGCCAACGAACTACATGTTGTCGGAACCTAGCCGTTTGTCATCTGCGTGATTTATTGAATACCAAATAGTACATGGTTAATTTGGTTTTCTGTGGTGGCAATACACTGATTGAATTTAAAAACACATATCAGAAAATACGAAATGGATAACATCAATAACTTAGCTAGACGCATCTTCAAATTCAATTTTCAGTTCCTTTTCATTTGGTTGGAGGTAGATTATGCATGAAGTTACCTGGGCAAACATTAACTATGATAAAAAATAAGTGATCGGATAAGGTTAAGGGAGACAAGGACGGGGACTGGAAATGGGACCGTATTCTTTTTCTGTGCGGTTACTTTTCCCAGTTTCTTGTACAGATCAAAGGTACTATGGGTTTCATTTTAGCATCTCGGCTTAGCTTGCAGCCCAACCAAACAAATGAAAACAAAAAACCAGCGTTTGCAACCGCGTGAGGTCTACAGCCCAACCAAACGGACCCTTAGGTGCATGCATGACCATGGATGATCGCCTAGGTTCTCGTATATGTTCAGGGGCGGAACTAGGGGGAGGCTACCGGGGCTTTAGCCCCCCCTTCCCCCCAAAAAATTAATATAAGTAGTGGTTCTTTTAGTATTATATATAGATCGCGTGTAAATAAATACATTAATTGTGTAGTGGTTAACAAAAAAATGAGCTAGTTGGAGTGGTAAAAGATTGGTTTCAAAAACTAGAGACTCAAGTTCCATTCTCAATGTTTCTATTTTTTCGACTCAGCCCCCCTTTGTGTTAAAATGGACACGTATATGATTTCAGCCCCCCTCCGTTTAATTTTCTGGTTCCGACTTTTGAATTGTGGATAAAACTCCGAATAAAACACTAATTAATAAGGTTAAGACATGTTGCTTTTGTGCCGTTACTCTATCCAAATATGTGGACAGGGGCGTAGCTAGAGAGGGGGGGGGGCTGCCGGTGCTGAAGCCCCCCCCCTCAAATCCTGATAATTCATGCATATACTACCGCATTTATCCATCCGCATTAGCTACCAGTTTAAAAAAATTAAAACAATATTAATGTTTAGCGTAGGAGAAACGGATTTCCAGGTTACGCAGACTGGAAATGAGTTTACCAAGTCAATTAATACGATAATTGATGACGGATTGGGATGCTTCGACGACTAATGTTTGGCTGTGCATAGTGAATAAAAAAGCGGATGAAGCGGCCGCTTAATCGCCCAAGCACATATGCCGTTGTATTTTCATTGAAGCGGGCTGCACTACTACAGAAACGGCCTTTGGCGTCGGTCGTTTAACCCCATTTGGCGTCGGTTTCCGACCGACGCCTATGTGGGCGCCGCTAAAGGTTGAACACTTCGGCGTCGGTTTTTTAACCGACGCCTATTTGTCCTATTGGCGTCGGTTGTTTAGTAAATAACCGCCGCCAAAAGTGTTCGCGGCACAGAAAATGGCGTCATCTAGGGCACTTTGTGCGTCGGTTATTTACTACACAACCGACGCCTATATGGAATATAGCGTCGGTGTTTTAGTAGATAACCGACACATTTTCTGTGGCGCGAACACTTTTGGCGTCGGTTATATACTAAACCACTGACGCCTGTACTTCAAGACGGCACGGCCGTGCTTCCCTGCACGGCCGTGCTTCCCTGCACGGCCGTGCTTCCCTGCACGGCTGTGTTAGTACTATAGGCGTCGGTTTTATATGAATAACCGACGCCATTTACACCACGGCCGTGCTATCCTGCACGGTTGGGTTGTTTGTACTATTAGGCGGCGGTTTTATCAAATAACCGACGCTGTATGTCTTTGCTGACGGTTTTCGATAAATAACCGACGCCTATTTATATTTTTTTTTTTCATATCAGTTTGCAGGCCTGCTGTGGCTGGTCAGCAGGATGAGAACCTGCAGTTCAGTTTTCTGAACTGCAGGTTTACGACATCCATTGATATCAGCCTACAAACAGGCCGCAAACCTGCAAAAGTCACAAGCAAAATTCTACACAAGTACATACATTCAGACATCAATTCAATTCTCACATTCACACATATAGAAACATTCAAATACATGTATTAACATTCAGAAATATTCATTTACATAGTATCATTCATTATCGCTATCAACATCCCAATTATATCTTACAGTTGCCACTGCTTGTATGGCTTTTGCCCATTCTTCTCTTACTTCATTTAATGCTTCCATCGTATATGGAGCATGTATATTTTTTAAACGTTTACCTGTAGTGTTGTCAATTTTAAACACTTGCAAAGAGAATGATGTATATATATAAGTAATAATATAAAAATAATATAAGATTGATATATTGCATACTAACTAATGAGACTATATATAATACCTCATGTATGGTATCGATGTCCAATGCGGCATATTTGATAATCATCTGCATAAATCGCATCACATAGTATGCGCATGCCCAGCCATTGTCTTGTGTAGCACACTATAAATTGAAACATACAAAATAATACAACTAAGCACAATTCACATCAATAATATATATATTCGAGTCGGGAACTTACTTGTACGTTCTGCCAATTTATTGGCTGGTTCTTTTTCCTTGGGACCATTCCTCCAGCCTTTTTGAATGCATCTAAACCCCTACATGTTAATATAACACAATAAATTGCATAAGTAAATAGTAATGTAATAAAAGATGTTAACGGATATAAAAATGAAATATTTCTCACCAGAATAATGGCATTCTCATTACGTGTCCAATTTTAGTGTTCAATGTACTCTCCGCAGGATCTAGATAATAAACAGTGAATGTCCCGGGGACAATAACTAGTAACTCCCAATGTCTACTGCTAGAAGTAAGAAGTTAACAATTAATAACTCAAAATGCAAAATAAAAATGGAATTTTCTTAAGTCCAAATTATAAATAAAGTAAACTTACTTGACATTGAATGGAGCTATTATTATCGTCTTCTTTTGCTGACCAAAAATTGTAAAAGCATCTATACAGTATTGTTGAACATTATCAGGGTCTTTAGCTACCAAACTAATCAATGATGGAATCAAAAATCCCACATGATCAAATGCAAATTGTTTGCAATGATCTTCGACTAGGTAGCTGCAAAACATATAGGCGTATGCATTAATATATAAGAAACCAGATCACCGGATCTTACACAAGGTATATGGATGTATAAACAAGATCTCACCTTATCCATGTCTCTATCATTGATGTATTCAGCCAATCATACATAAACAGCTCAATAATATCTTGTATAAATAAAGAGCTATCGTATGATTGACCAGCATAATCTGCATCTAAAGAAATAATTATAGGGCAATGTACATTATGTGCCCGTAGCCAACATGCCATTCCCCTACAAGCAGGACCTAACGGGTATGTTAGGTCAGTTGGAACCCAATCGGGTAATGCGGGAAGTGGAAGTGGAGGCCTAGGTGCTCCTGGTGTCTTCTTTTTAACATGTACATATAATTTCAGATCAGTTGACATCATATATACACATTAACAGTCTAAATCAATGTAAATTTATCTTACAATTTCAGTCGTGTAGACGACATCTGCTTTGGGCCACAATATCACCCCGCCTTCTGCATCAGCAAGTCTATCAATATCCGGGTGGGGATATGGCAATGTAGCTTCTCTCCAATCAGGTAACACACGTATCGGGCTCACACGAACGTAGCCCTGTGGCATTGAAGTCCCGTGAAACATTGCCCCAGGAAGGGACGGGTAAGCCTGCGCCTCTGCAACAACGTAGTCTTGCATTCTTAAGCGGCATGGCTTCAATGCCTACAAATTTACGTAAAGAATATTATACATATATACATATCATCTTGAAAACATAACAACTTGAAAAGACTAACTACAATGTCATAAACAATACTTACAGCAGACGTGCTAGGCGATGGGTCTCCAGGATTACTCGCAGTCTGTGCATCAGGAGAAGAGTGGGTCGCCATAGGCGTATTGGAAGCCTGAGATGCCTGCCACCGCAGCAATTCTTCCTTGACCTTCTCAGCAACTACATCGTTGATCTTCTTAGCAACTAAATCCTCAACTCTCTTATTCTCCTATACATGGATAAAAGAAACATTAGCTTCTTATTAATGAATTTCCTTTTGCAGTAACATTCTAAAAAAAGAATAGGTTACCTCTTCTTGAGAAAGTCCCGCTCTGGGTTTGCGCTGGGATGGCCCAAAGAATGCTTTGATGCCAACACCAGCGCCGGCACCTCTAACACGTCCAGGATGCTCTGGGTTACCCATAGCAACTGTCAATTCATACCTTGTGCCCTGAGGGATGAACGTGCCTTGTTTCCTCTGCTCGTGCAGCTCCCGCTAATCACCATAAACAGAAATTGGTAAGTTAACACCACAAATAAGCAATATTCAAACGATTTCTCTAAGAGTTGTATTTTACCATTTTTGCAGCCGCCTCAGCAGTTACAGGCTTCTTTATTTCACCCTTCTTGTTTTGCCTGCCAGCTATCCAGATATCATGGCGAGGCATGGGTGTGGCAGACTCCTGAGTAGGAGCAGACTCCTGAGTAGCCGCAGACTCCGCCTGTAGTCTTTGGCGAACGCTTGCATAGCCTTTTGGACCCATAGTGTGGTCATGCACATTCAGTGCACGCCTTGCTTTTTGTGCGTCACTGAGGGCCTAGTTAGTATGCACATTAATGATTTGGTTAGTAGCACTAAATGCTAATCTTGAATAGGTGAATACAATGTATATTAATTAAATTAGGAGTGACACCTAATACCTTGAATTCTTCAGATTTTCTTGAAGCAACAAAATTGTCCCAATCTTCTTTGTCCAAGAAGTTCCATTGTTCAAGGGCTGACTTCTTCTTCTTATCACCCTCTTTTATGTATTCTCTGTTCAGATTTGTCCTATAATTCCTAAGCATCTTTCCAGCGCGTTGCATCACATTTTTACGATGCAACTTCTCATCCAATGCAAACAGATTCTGTAAAATAGAAATGTTATTAACTAGTATCCAAAATAGAATTGCAAATAATAGAATTTGTAATCTACAAAATAGAATTGCAAATAATAATAACTCACGCATAAATCCTTCCATATCAAGTCTTTTTTCCCTTGAGGAACTTTATGCCAATTGTCATACTTAACACCACAATGGCTCCGAGTGGTACACCCAAGATAGTTCACAAAATTATTGCGGTTCACTCCAATTGGATTTCCTCCATTATCAAACTCCACCACCAATTTAGATCCACTACCACTTAGCGCTAATAACTTCTTCAACAGAGTGATTCCCCTTTTCTTGTTAAGTGTCTGGTGTTGCGCATCAAGTTGCTCCAGTGCTTCAGTGGGTACAGGTGCATCAACCTAAAATTTGACAAAAATAAAACACACTAACTTAGCCCAATATAGAAATATAGGATATATGACATAACTAGAAGATAATGAATTTTATAGAAATACAGGATATGTTTTTAGAACTTACATTAGTATCCTCGCCATGCTCGTCATGGACAACATGCTCATCATGGACTTCATGCTCATCATGGACATCATGCTCATCATGGTCAGCCATCTGAAAATGTCATTAAAAAGGCAAACATTTAGCATTTCTATTAACTAGAAAAAGACAAACATTTAGCATTTGTATTAACTAGAAAAAGGCAAACATTTAGCATTTGTATTAACTAGAAAAAGGCAAACATTTAGCATTTGTATTAACTAGAAAAAGGCAAACATTTAGCATTTGTATTAACTAGAAAAAGGCAAACATTTAGCATTTGTATAAACATACATGTCTCTAAAATTGTGATCTTTTATCAATTAACAATCCTTCATTGTGATCTCCGCGCACATATAAGTCATCATTAGCTTCAATATTTTGTGGAGTTGGCAACCCAACTGAGAATGGACTGGAGTCATCATACTTATCATAGTACTCTTCTTCATCTATAGGATCTTCAATGAACTGTCTTTTACCATGAAGAACAACCGACCATTTATCATTTGCAGGATCATCGATATAGAATATTTGTTTCGCCTGTGATGCCAATATGAATGGTTCACCCTTCTCGCCAATCTTTTCAAAGTTCACCAAAGTGAAACCCAATTCATCCACTATAACTCCTTTGGTGTTATCAACCCAATTACATTTAAAGAGCGGAATTTTGAAATCTATGTAGTCAAACTCCCAAATGTCCTCAATGACACCGTAATATGACATTTTAGCTTCACGTGGACTCTTATCCTTTGCACTTGCAAAGTACATAGTCGACGCTTGAAGAGTGACCCCACTATTTTGGACGACACTCTTATCATCTTGGCGCTTTGTGTAATATGTGAATCCATTAATGTCAAACCCTTCATAAGACATAACATTCGGTTTTGGTTTAAAGGCGAGGCATTTGATAGTTTCTGTAATATCATTTGGTGTTTGAGATAGTTGATGTAAGACTTTATCTTCAAACCACTTAGTAAAAGTCTTATTATGCTCTCTAGCAAGCCACATTGAACTTGCTCGAGGATGTTGTCTCTTTATGAAATTGGTATGTTCCTCGATATAAACACTCACTTCATCCATATTGTGTAAAATATACAAGTGAGCTTGTTCCAACTGCTCACGGCTGATTACTTTCACCCGTGATCCCAAAATTCCTTTGCCCTCCTCAATATTCTTGTCATTATCAGGAGTGTCATTACCACTGAGAAAGTCATTGCAAAAATCCATAACCTCTCTCGCCACATAACCTTCAATAATACTCCCTTCAGGCCGATAACGGTTTCGAACATCACCTTTAAAAACGCTCATGTATCGTTCAAAGGGATACATCCAATGCAAGAAAACTGGTCCCAACATTTTCACTTCCCTAGTCAAGTGGACAACAAGATGTACCATGATATCAAAGAACGAAGGAGGGAAATACATCTCAAGCTGACATAGGGTAACAACCACTTCTCTTTGCAAATTATCGAGAGTATCAGGGTCAATAACTTTGCTGCATAGACTGTTGAAAAAGAAACAAAGTCTGGTAATTGCAAACCTTACATGCTTCGGCAATATAGATCGAATTGCCACGGGCAATATTTGTTGCATTATAGTGTGACAATCATGAGATTTAAGACCTATCAACTTCAGATCTTTCATTGATACCAATCTACAGATGTTGGATGAGTAACCATGTGGCACCTTAACATTTACCAAACATTCACAAAAAGTTTTCTTCTCCTTTCTAGACAACGTGTAACAAGCGGGAGGTAAGTATGTTCTTTTATTACCCATTTCACGTAATTCTATTAATTCTGACCTTATTCCCATTTCACGTAGGTCCAGTCTGGATTTTATCCCATCTTTAGTCTTACCTGGTATATTTAATAGAGTACCAATGATACTATCACATACATTTTTCTCAACGTGCATTACATCTATACAATGCCTGACTGTCAAAGAACTCCAATAAGGAAGATCCCAAAATATTGACTTCTTCTTGAATGAAGAATTGTCACTCCGTGTGGCCATACTACATTGTGATTTCTTACCAAATTCATTGACAATGTCTTTTACTCTTTCATAAACAACATCCCCTGGTATAGGTTTAGGTGCACTTCGTTCATCATTCCATCCATTGAATGCTTTGCGCTTCCTACGATACAGATGGAATTTTGAAAGAAATCTTCGATGACCAAGATATACAGTCTTGCCGCCATGTTTTAGTCTTATTGAATCAGTGTTTTCTTCACATATAGGACACGCTTTAGCTCCTTTGACACTATATCCAGACAAATTCCCATATGCTGGAAAGTCATTAATAGTGCAAAACAACATAGCGTGCAAACGAAATGTCTCTCTTGCTGAAGCATCATAGGTCATCACACCTTCAGCCCAAAGTTTCTTTAAGTCATCAATCAAAGGTTCAAGATAAACATCGATATCATTTCCGGGTTGTTTAGGACCCGATATCAACAATGACAACATAACGTACTTATTTTTCATACACATCCAGGGAGGAAGATTGTATATAACAAGCATGACTGGCCAAGTGTTATGTTGGCTGCTCAATGTCCCGTACGGATTCATCCCATCTGTACAAAGCCCAAGTCTTAGATTCCTATCTTCTTCACCAAATTTAGGGTACAATAGATCAATCTTCTTCCACTGTGGGGAATCAGACGCATGTCGTAGGATCCCATCATTATTTTTCTTAACATCTGCATGCCACCTCAAATTCCTCGCATCTTTCGGATTTGCAAACAAGCGTTGAAACCGTGATATTATAGGTAGATACCACAACACCTTGGCAGGAGAACCAGTTTTGGACTCCCCCGAAGTCGTCAATTTATACCGTGACGCACCACATTTTGGACAATCTTTCAAATCTACATAGTCCTTTTGAAATAATACACAATCATTCGGGCATGCGTGTATCTTCTTGGCCTCCATTCCCATTGGGCACAACATTTTCTTTACCTGGTATGTTGAGATTGGAAGCTCGTTTCCTTCAGGAAGCATTTCTTTCAACAAAGTCAACAATGAAGTGAAGCTTTTATCGCTCCATCTATTGTTAGCTTTCAACTTATACAATCTCAAGACAGCGCTAAGCTTCGTAAACTTAGCACAACCTGTGTATAACGGTATCTCAGCATCATGCACAATGTTTGTAAAGATAGGAGGTGGATCGGTGTGCTCTACCCTACAACTATCCAGCATCGCATCAACGATGTTTGCTGGAACTGGTTCGTTCACATTTACGTCATCAGAGGCAATTTCTTCTTCCACCCAAGCACTGCTATCGACATCTACTGGTTTCGATTTTGAAATCTCTCCATGCCAGTGCCATTCTGTATAGCCTTGTACAATCCCGTTGCACATGACATGACTTTTGATTTCCTCACCAGTGTTGACTTTCAAGTTGTTACCGCAATGCCTACATGGACAGTAGAACCTATCTGTAGGTTTTTTCCTATGTTCCTCGGCAAATCTAATAAACTGATCAAGACCAGATATAAACTCTGGGGTGCAACGATTACGAATGGACATCCATGATCTATCCATTCTATGATCATAGAAAACAAGTATATATTAGGAAACAAGTATATATTAGGAAAAGATTAGGGTATACACTTACATCCTAAGCGTATAATGTGATGTCATTCTTATATATAATAAATGTGTACCACCTATCCCATCCTTGAACACCTAATCTCACTAGTAAGTGTATAATGTATATTTGGTTTTCAAGAAAATTTCGGCAGCATTTCCCCGCTGTTCTCTAAGTACATATGTACTTAGAGAACAAACGGGGAAATGCTACCGAAATTTTCTCGAAAACCCAATACACATTATACACTTACATCCTAAGTGAGATTAGGTGTTCAAGAACAGTCCCAAACCGGGGACTATCCAAGATTTACTCCTAATGAGTCAATCTTGGATGGGTTTCTAGGCCAACAAATACATTTGATGTCATTCTTATATATAATAAATGTGTACCACCTATCCCATCCTTGAACACCTAATCTCACTAGTAAGTGTATAATGTGTATTTGGTTTTCAAGAAAATTTCGGCAGCATTTCCCCGCTGTTCTCTAAGTACATATGTACTTAGAGAACAAACGGGGAAATGCTACCAAAATTTTCTCGAAAACCCAATACACATTATACACTTACATCCTAAGTGAGATTAGGTGTTCAAGAACAGTCCCAAACCGGGGACTATCCAAGATTTACTCCTAATGAGTCAATCTTGGATGGGTTTCTAGGCCAACAAATACATTTGATGTCATTCTTATATATAATAAATGTGTACCACCTATCCCATCCTTGAACACCTAATCTCACTAGTAAGTGTATAATGTGTATTTGGTTTTCAAGAAAATTTCGGCAGCATTTCCCCGATGTTCTCTAAGTACATATGTACTTAGAGAACAAACGGGGATATGCTACCGAAATCTTCTCGAAAACCCAATACACATTATACACTTACATCCTAAGTGAGATTAGGTGTTCAAGAACAGTCCCAAACCGGGGACTATCCAAGATTTACTCCTAATGAGTAAATCTTGGACGGGTTTCTAGGCCAACAAACACAATAATAGATATGACAAATATATGCAAGAAAAAGATTTGTTCATATATGCAAGCACAAATGTATGACAAATATATGCACAAATTAGAAGTTCATAACCCTCATAACCCCCCATCTTAGGATGATGAAGGTCCATCTTTGCAGTCCTTGGCTACCATATGAGCCAATGAACAAGGAAGTTGGTCGTTTGTCCCAGGATTAACATTGTGAAATTTGAGTTGAAGAACATGAACAAATTTGAGTTGAAGGTCCATCTTTGAGGTCGGTCATCTAGGTTCACCCACAATACAACTTATCAGAAGAACATGAACAACTTTCAGGGCAAGGTCAGAGCAAAAATCAGAATGATGATGACATTGATGAATTTTTTGTTGGTTGAGATTGAGAAATTCATGCCCAACTATAATATATTTCACTCATATTTTAAGCCCTTTTTAGTTAGAGGGACCATAGGGCTGAACGTATATGACCACATTATGACTTTATAGAGGTTCAAGTAAAATTAAGTATTGATTGAGATCTTGATAATAATGTTCTATCTGATCTTGAAGATTTTTGGATGGATAAAAAAGATATTATATATGAGGGTATGAAATTTCCATCCTTGAGGTGCTTATATAGGTGAATAAGTGGATTTTAATATTGATACTTTGTGACATAATAGTTATGTCTTGATTTGGTGAAATTCGGAGTAGTAATACTAATTTAGTTTGATTATTTACAAAATTAGACATATATGATTGTGTTCAATACATTATGCGCGTCTTGCATCTTAAAAAATATATTTAATAATGTTGTAGGGATGATTCTACGTTGAGGCGACTTTCAGGACTTGTAAAATCTAATTACAAACAGATTAAACGGTGTTTTCCTTTTTGTTTGGGAGAACAAATAGATAGGTACTCGTAGAGAGAGTGTTTATTTATGTTTAGGATATGTTTCTTGGGTTTCCTTTTTGGTATAGGAAAGTGACCCATCAGTTGCTAATAGTTAATGTTTTAATTAGATTTGCGTTTTGAGCATCCTTGTATCTCACAATCCGACATAGGAAAAGACGACCTGGCAGTTTGGTAGGGGAGGGGGTTCTCTCAATCACAATCAAATATGATTGAAAAATTAAACCGTTCTCCTTTGAAAAATTACAAGCAAATATAAATGACAAAATGAACCAAATTGCAATAAAAAACAACAACATGTTGAATATGATTGAAGCAAAAATGAGCTGTGTAACTAGGTATAAAAACTCATAACCAAATGGTTGACCAACAACTCAGAAACCAATCTGACCTTATAAAGAACACACATTGAAGGATCCTATAACAGAGTAAAATCGAGCCTGTAAGTAGCAAGCTCGTGGAGGAAGAAGAGGAGTAGCTCTGTCGGTAGCGAGCTCCGTTAAGGAAGAAGAGCAGTGGAGGCGGCGACGTTGAGCAGTGGAGGCGGCGGTGTAGGCAGTGGAGGCGGCAGCGGCGTAGGGCAGTGGCAGCAGCGGCGGAGACGCGGGGGTCGTCAGGCGGAGATGCGGCGGCGGAGAGGCAGTGACAGTAGTGGAAGAGACGTCGGCGGAGAGCAGCGGCGGAGAGCGAGCGGCGGAGAGCAACAGCGGAGAGCGAGCGGCAGAGAGCAGCAGCTGGAGTCGTCGGGCAGAGAGCGAGCGGCGAGCAGCAGGATGAAACAGGAAGAAAGGGGGAAGAGCTGGGTGATCGTGTCTATTAATTTGGTAATCAGCATCGGTTATTTAGAAAACCGACGCCTCTAATGCTTTAGCGTCGGTTGTCTGTAAAAAACCGACGCCCGTTTAGAAAACCTGTACCCTAAATTTTTTGGCGGGAACCATAATCAGCATCGGTTATCTGGCACAACCGACGCTGAAAGTGGGACATTTTTGCACAAATTTTCATTTTAAATAGGCGTCGGTGAATACCTATAAAACCGACGCTAAAGATGACCTAAAATGTTTTTGCTCGAAATTTGGATTTCGCGGGTGATTTTAGGCGTCGGTTTTTTATAAACAGCCGACGCTGAATATAAAGCGGTACCCGTGTCTGGCTGGTCTTCAAATATAGACGTCGGTTTGTATAAATAACCGACGTCTAATAGTATCGGCGTCGGTTTCCGTAAACAACCGACGCCCAGAAAAGCGACACTGAATGCTATTTCTGTAGTAGTGTTGTGAGGCGTTTTGCACTGAAGCGGCCGCTTTTTCCGCTTTTTCCCGCTTCAGGCCGCTTTTCTGGGTACTCTTAAGTGGCCGCTTCAGGGCGCTTCACAACAGGTTTTCCTGGACTTGCCCAATTTCCTTCTAAATTTAAAAAGAATGAAAACTATGTATTGTAATAGGTGTAACAATCACTTTGGTAATTAGTATCTCTAATTAATTACTTCTGTTTGTACACTATGTACGTCTATATATAAACTATGTACTTCATCTGCCATTTATAGAGTCTGTAATATAATATTAGTAATAGTTGCAGGATTTCTTTGATGTTTCATCCCTGTTCCTGCTATATTTTAATTTACATCATATAATATTAGTAATACATCATGTTTCAACTGTGGTTGAATTTGCATGATTTTTTTTATATTGCACAATCTCATAAGGTAACCTCCTATAGGAAAGCACATCATCCCATTACATATATACGATTGCTTTTGCTGTTGGTTGTTGTACAATTTCATCATGTCGGAAGAATCGATACATACCATCATGACACTTGTATATGATTGCATGATTCCATAATGAATAAAATATGCTGCAATGTCACATATTAATCACTGTAAAAACTGATATTATGATTAATTTATTTATTGTAAATTCAGTAGTAATTGCTGCAATGTATCATTCATCAAGACTTAGCCTACATTGTTATATTTAAATTTTAATTGTATGCATTATGATTCTATGACTCTAAAATATGCTTACTCAATTTGGAAATTAATCTACTAATTATTCTATTTTATATCACAATTAGTATGGACGAGGGTGAATAAAGTTTGGCTAAGACAAGTGATCCAAGGTGGAAGTAATGCACTATTCCAGATCCAGCGTGAAGGGAGAAAGTGAAATGCAAATTTGTCTAAATTTTGCTAAGTTCTTTAAAACAATGTGGACCGCTTTTTCAAAAAGCGCCCGCTTTAGTCCGCTTCAAAACCCGCTTCCCGCTTCATGGGGGGCATTCCGCACGCTTTGCGCTTTCCAAAACTATGGCTGTGCACAATCTCCAAACCACAGGAAGTCAGACAGGCAATCACCGCACACTGTAGATATAGATATTCAAAGGTTTAAACACCATTTTCTTTCCTATGATACCCATTTGCTGAGATTAGAAGCTTTTGAATTTGTACAGAGCTCAGAAACAAGCAGTTTGCAAATTACTCAGGAGTCTGGAGAATAGTTTGTGATGGACCAAATGATTGGTACAATAATAGTTCATTCCAGACTCCCTCTCCGATCCGTATTCTCAATTTGTCGTCCATCTGCATGTCTCTGTTCCGGTGAAATGTATTATTAGAAATTGAAGTCGTTACCTGAAATACATTTTATAGGTATGTAGGTTATATTGTTATGCTTGAAATTGATCCTCAAGATTGGAATCATTTAGCCCGTATCTATTTCTTGTCTTCTTGTGAAGAGAAGCCGTCATATCTATTTCCTTGGTTTCTAGATCTTTGTAACAGTTCTATAGGTGAGGTGGTTTAGGTTTGGTTTGATGATTCTGTTTTTCTATGCATGTTCCAAGTGTGTACCTGGATCGTCACATTATTTTCCATCCTCGATGTTCACTCGGGAGTGATTGTTTCATAGGTCTTTGGTCGTTTGTCTTCGATTTACTATAAAATCAAATGGGTTTGTTGTTTGCTTCTATTCTATAATCTATAATGAGAACATGTCTATGAAGTTAGTATTCGGCCATGTAAGTATTCTGATTTTTTTTTCTTTTTTTTTTTCATTATGTCCTCCTTGGAATGGGAATTGATCTCATCTATGAGGGGAGGATGTCACCGTGATCGTGTATCCACATGCGTCCTAAAAGTGACAACAAAAAGCAATACCAGTTCTTATAAATTATAAACTAATGCTATTAAAGTTTGATTATTCTTATATGATAATATCATAGATATTAATTAATCATTTTGGCATCATAATCAAGAGTGTGATCTTGATTAGTCAACTAATAAACTAGTATCATACTTATTAAAATACCTATCCAACATGTGCTGATTCTATCTATTTGTGCATAAAATTCCTTTTTCTTGAGATTTTTCCTTCAATTCTAAAATTGGTTTATTATACTACATTGATGTTCTATTATACTATATGGTTTCATAAAATTTATACGATATATAAATTTTAAAAATTCTTTGTACCTTTTTATAAGATTTACTAATGAGTAAGGAGTTTAACATATGATGTGAGTACAACTACTCATGTATATGTTTAAATCTAACACAAACAAATTTATCTTGTCCTCGAGTTTGAAAACTAACTGAGGAATATAATATAGAAAATCAAGACCAAGTTAAACAGAAACACTTGTTACGGGTGCATATTAGTCGGTTGATCACAATTTTCTCAATAAATAATATTAAAAAAATATTTAATTTGTTTGTGATCTGATTCAACCCCCCCTATTGTGATTTTCTAGATCCGCCACATAACGTGGAACAAAAACTGGGGGAAGAAACAAATGTGCTACATGTTAGTATTCTGCATTTTAATCTACAATAAAATTAATGGCTGCTTCAAAACCTTGAACGAAATACAAAATTCAATGGTTTCTTTAGCCACCTAGTGTAACCTAATCTTCTTATAAACACGTTATATGCCGTTCCAACTTAAGGCAAAGGTGAAGTAATCACAAAGATGTGAAAGCACCCAACCATCAGCAAAAGGATCCCAACATACATACGACATCGACCGAAGTCCAGAAGCCGCTTCAAATCGGGAATGACAACCCTGAGAGACTTACTCTAATAGGTACCGACCAAGGAAACAAACACAAAGATCAGTGTAGAGACCATGGCAAATGGTAGCTTGCATATGAGGGGGTACCTCTTAGTACAAGACCCTTCTCAGAAGAAAATTGAAGATATTAGGATAAACTAGTAAACTGTAGAGATATTAGGATAAACTGTATTGATAAACTATTAGTCTCTATCACACATTAATTATATTTATTATCTCCATCATGTCTTTTATAGTTCTTCACCCCCTCTCATACCATATTGTAAAGAGGGTTTCCTCCCAGTATAAAGGAGTATACTCATTGTAATAAATATACATCGGAATGTATTTGTCTTTTAAGTTGTATAGTATTAGATCTTTATAAGTAAGGGAAAGTTGTTGTATTTATTTTTTTAATACATCTATTCATTATTTTCCTTCATTCTTTATTATTTTCCTCTTGAAAACTCAATTCTATGACAACTGAGATGGAAGGAAAAAGGGATATTATCTGTCCATATCCTAGTGTATTGCTTGATCTTCGGCAATCGAGACCACTCTATTTGCTCTAAACTTAGAGGACCATGTTTTTGCTCAAACAAAACCTCCCAACACCACAATTGCAAAAATTATACTAACTGTTTTTTATGAGAAGAAAAAGAAGTGGCACTGACACGTCAAATGGAGAAACACAGTCCAATATATATAAAATGGTATCCTCGAGATCAATGATATTGTGAACTCAATTTACCATTCCATTCAAGATAAAATCTGGGATGTAGAGGCTTCCTTTGCTCGAGAATGGACCTGCATTCCTTACAATTTTCTTGATAAAAGATCTTCCCATAAATTTCAACTCCACCGTGATATTGTGGTCTCATCTCAAGAAGAAAAAACAATATGTCAATTTAAGACAACAACGATAGAGATTTGGAGATCTATTGAGTCCAGGGGTCCTTCTCTTTACTACACATGCAAAAGTTGTACTGTGAGCACAATTGAACATTGTGACTGGTCTGGTCACATGATTTACATGAGTTTATCATTGGTATTCATTTTGAATTTCAAACAATATTAACACAAAAACTTATCACCTGTGATCCAATTTTATGTCTCGAGGATGCATTAATGGAAATCATAACCACTAAGACATGTATGAAGATGCTATCCTCTTCTAGTGGTTGACTTTTTTTACTCCATGTTTATCTTGTTCCTACCATTGAGGAGGCTATCTCAATGATTTCTACTCTAGTATCTTCTCTAAAGGGAACTAATTTTAAACTTGTGGGTACTGTAAGAAATAGGTCACGTCAAAAAAAACTTGTTGGAGTCTCCTTCCTAAGAGAAGGAAAAAATATTTAGAAAAGTGCACCCCTCAAAAGGTTGCTACAACATCTACATCAAGCTCATTTTCGCTTGACTTTCAACAAATATTGCATATGCTCTAACGAATGTGTTGTACCTGTCCCAAAAAATCTATAGGACCCTACGGTTGCAGAAATAACAAAAAAGAAAGAATATGATAAATCAATAATGCTCAAAGTAGCCATCCAATTTTATACATAAAATAAGGAACAAATAAAGTTGGTGCTTAAATAACTGAGAAAACACCTAAAAACCCAATTTTGACTCCAACCTAGGGCTGATAAGGTTTGCATTAATTCATAGATCAAATATTGAAATTTTATAATGAATGGGGAAGGTGTTAGAACCCTCATCTTACATGATAATAGTATTTCAATCGTTTTAGTTATCTAGGATAGAATAACAATGTCAAGGTTATTGTTAGAGAAAATGGTGGAGAAATAATAAAATAATTATTTTTATGAATGCGGACCTTTGGGACTGAAGACAGTTGTGGATTCCCATCATAGCCATATAGGTCCTAGCTTTTTGGCGTGTTGTGAATCCAATTGCCTCAGGGCCTCCCACGGTGGAGATCCATCATTGGTCGTTAGGACCAATGCATAGAAAGAGAGAGATATGTTTAGTAGAGCAAGATTAGATCTTTGAGAAAGAGCCTGCATACATGAACAATTACAATTACACCAGAGCAAGCAACAATAATTGATATATATATATATATATATATATATATATATATATATATATATATATATATATATATATATATATATATATATATATATATATATATATATATATATGTAGCAGAATATGTAGTTTTGAAAAGCCTACCTATGTTCGTAGAACAGTTAGAATTAGAGGAAGGATCCACTAATCACATGTAGAAAATAAAAGAGATAGGTAGTTGTTTCTTTATCTTTAGGAGAGATGAAAGGGGTCTAGAGTATATTGGGTAAGGGGGTCTATTTATAGGTGGATTTTGGGATTTGGGATTCTGGGTAGAATCTTCTAGAAGAGGCAAAGGATAACTACAATGTGCCACACAAAGGGCCTAGTAGACTAAGGTGATCTGCCACTTGGCATGTAGCATATGGTTGTGATATGCCGGGTGTCCCCGAGTAAAAAAGGTAGTTTCTCATTTTTCTACAGTTTTAGGTTGTGTTGATGAAAATTGTAGAAAATTGACATAGAAAGATAAGTCAAGATCATCTCTTGGATTTTCTTAAAAAAAGTAGTTGACAAATGAAATATATTATTTCATACAATTCAATTGGGAAATTTGTGAAAATAGCTTAAAGTAGAGTTGAAGGACAATTGCACATTCTCTTTGAAAGAAGGTTTCTTTGCAAAAAACCCTAAAATGGGTGAAAGTGGGACAAAAGGGATGGATAAAATGTGTTGAAAATGTGGAGAAAGGGTGGAAAAGGGTATATCTCTAAAATGGGTGGAATGTGGAATGAACTCCATCATGATATTAAGGATTTGCACGAAATTGTGGATTTTTGCTGAGTGAGCAAAAATGAAGTGACAACAGTTTTCCCCTGTCAAGGTAAGGTTCAAGATAAGAGTGGGAATTACAGGCTTGAGATAAGTCTGGACATTTTTTTCTTTATCACGGAAGGCCAAAAAGGTTAAACTCATCATGGATGTTATGATAAACCTTATATAGGGTGAAAAGCAAATGTGATTTCCTTTTCTTCTAAATCTGAGTTAATGAGGAAAAAATTAGGAATAAATGAATACTCTAGAGTAAGGGTAGACTATCACTTAGATAGTTTCCTATGTCTAACCAATCATTCAATCCCTTGAAGTTTTGATGAACCTTAAGAGGTTTATAGGACACAAAATTGACTCTCATCATGGATTCAGTTCTTGAAGTAGTAAACATATGATTCTCCCACTAACTCATGCCTTAGTGAGAAAATGGTGGATGTGAAAAAGGAAATGCAATTTTTAGTTTGTCAAAGACTTTCATATTATATGATCATTGAAAAATAGTGGCAATTACTCTGCCTAAAAAACATATCTTGGAAAAAATAGTAGTCATCCCTCTTCCTACGCATCTGTAGTTATTTTTAGTGGGCCCATTTAGAGTCAGGACCAAAACTCTTAAAAGGCACAATATGAGGATTTCACCTATAAGGATATAGCTTGGATTGTTAAGACTAGTGATTTATTTTTAGATAAGATTTTAGATTTAAATTGACCTTCCTAACAAGTGACTGCATTAGTTAGTTGTTTGTATGATCGATGCATCTGTGTTTGAGCTGAGATTGGACATTTTGGCCATTATCTAGTGAAAGGTAGTCTCCATGATGTATTTCCTTAGTGGTTCACCTTCTATCCTCTAGAGTGTCGATGAGAAATGATCCTTGACTCTCTATTTCTCAGTCTCAGAAATGGATATTTGAGCCATAACTCAGGGTCATGAGGCAAGGTCGACAATTTGGTTCATTTTTTAGTCATGATCCTGGATAGTTGAAGGATGTGTGAATAAAAGAAAAGATGATAACCCTAATTGTGTTAACTTCAAAGGGTGATCTAAATTCTGGTGGTAGGTTGTGATTGGGACCCCAAAAAGATTTGGCAAACAAAACTTCGAACTGGTTTTATACTAGGTCATGATCTTAGAACTCAGTTTGAAGAAGTGATTTAGGATTTTGGTCTTATTTTAGGTCATAGTCCAACATATTAGATTGAAAAAGGTGCTTTTAGTTTTTTTTAATCCAATTTTAGGTCATAGTCCAAGAATCCAGTTTTAGATCATAGTCCAAGACCCTAGATTGAAAAGAATATTTGTAGGGTTTTTGGGTCTATTTTTAGGTCATAGTCTAGGACCCTAGATGATTACATCTAGATCTGATTATACATGTTTTTTTATTGTATTCTAACTTTTACCATTTTTTGGTATTAATTATGATTTATTACAATTTATAAGGTTTTATAAATTTTGATGAAAATCGAAGTCCTATTTGTATTTTTTGTAGGAGTTTTGATCTTTAAAAGAGCATAAATTGGAGGAGGGTCGAGCACCCTTACCATTCTTCTCCACTAGAAGAAATGAAAGTGGCGGTGACTAGCACATAGCTATTAGGCTAACAATAGAGGTGAGGAGAGAGAAATAGAGTGTTGGAACACTATGATCTGCCGGCTTGGACCCCACAGAACAAAGTGTTCTACTTGCCTTCTCAGTGGCATTGGGGGCAATGACATCACAGTGATGGTGGAGCTTTATATTTCCCTCTTTCATGATGTTTTGGTGAGTATCTCAACTACATCCATCTCAGGGAAGGTATAGATTTCATTTTTGCACTTCAATTCTGCCATTTTGGCCCTTGACGGTGAAATATAATTTTTGGCTGTCTGACGTTCTTTGTGGTATGCAGGTTGAAGACATCCTAGATGCACGGTTTGTTTTACAATCCAACTGAATTTTGTCATTTCATAATTTTCTAGGTGTCTATCATGTGATTGAGTTGACCTCAAATGTTGTGGAAAGCTTGGTGATAGTGCCATTGTGGTTGTGTAGATGTCTACTCATGACTGGCATGAGGAAGATCCCCTTGTAGATGAGCAAGATATGGCGATGACACAGGGACCGATGCATGCTCAAGTTATCTGTTATTTCTTTTTGGTTGAATTTGTATCTACTCTATGCATATTCTGACTGAAGTCTTTCTTGATTAGGCATCAAGGTAGTGCGAGTTGTATCATGGGGGAACTTCTCCCAATTGATAGATTCATCCATCATCTGGGCATGTTTTTGATGAATGTACTTCACAGAGGTCATCGAGCAGGTGATGAGGTATAACATGGAAGCTTTGCTCCATGTTATGTTTTTCTACTTTTCCAAACTTGAATTGGTCCTTTCACTATGTATAAAGTATTTTGACTTTGTCTTCTCCCTTGTTCCTTCAGGGTTTCAGATTGTCGATGTATATTGGAGAACCCATTGGAATGAGCTATTGCATTTGTACGATAGATAGTTTCTAAAGATGTAGAGCTATTGGAGGGGATTGATTTTGATAATATTAGATGGTACATGATTATAATAGACTTTATATATTTTCTTATAATTGACCACATTCATTTGGAAACTAGTACTTTTCATTTTGGTTGTGGTGAGTTGGCCATCACCCTGAGTGAATTTGTCAATATTACTAGGTTAGGGTTTGGCGGGACCCCCATTAATTCTCTTCCTGATCGACATGAGCGGGGTCGCTATGGCCTTGTTGGGATTTTGGGAGTGAACCCTAGAGTCACCTTAGTGTTATACATACCTACAGATTGAATGAATGATTGATTGGGTCTATTGGTTGGATTATATATGCTTGAAGTATGACTACATGTGATCTTCATGACAAAGGAACTTCATTATTTATGAACACCCACATATATTAAATTCTAATGTTTGCCTATGATTTCCTAAATTTTTGATGAAACAAACTGTTAGATGTTTATTTACTTCATGTTCAATTATACTTCCAATATTAGTATCACGTGAAGTTAACTATGAAATTATGGTTCCTGGATTAAATTTTTCAAGGGGTAATACATGTAAGTCCAATCATGGATAGTGATTACACTTGAGATAGCATACCAATAATGGTTAGAATATGTAATGGAAAGACAAGTTTAAATCTACAATGGCCTCTAAGGATGAGATCAAGTTTACTTGGATGAGGTTCACCATCTATGAGGGTGATAGACGGGGAACCAGTGATCCATTGTATGCAAACATGTTGGTCCAGGTGATGTCATTCATTATGAACATAAGATGCGTATTTAGCAATATCTTAGGATATAGAGGAGATGTTTGTTGTTTCTCCTTTATTCTAGATCTAGATGTAATTCCATACTTTTCTTATGGTAGCGGCATGTATTCCCATCTACTAACACATTTTTATATATGCTCACGCGCAACTTCAAAGGAGAGATGGTCTGAGCTATGAAAGGTTATACATGCTTCATATGATTGATTGTGGTAAGTTTTTACGTGTTTTTTTGTATTTAACTACTATAGGTGATTTACTATGATGCTTCTTTTTGTAGTAGTGGGGCTATATCCACTTCTGACTTCATAGAACTCCATTCTAAGTGTTCTAGAGGGCTATTTGCATGCTTCCATCCCTACTTGTTACCATTAGGTTGATTGTGTAGGGTGTAGTATGAGAAATGGAGAGGTGAAATGGAGACAATGACTGTGGTTGAGGTATATTCAGTACTTTAACACTATATTGTATCTTGTATCTATAATTTAGTTGACTCCAATTGGTTGTTTTTTCTAGGTCCAGTTCAAGATCTTTTCCATGTTTTAGTGTGGTGGGGCACCCACGTCTTGTGCAACCTTTTTTTTGGTGTTGTCTCTGGAGGCTTTCCATGTCCAGTTTGAATATCTTTTGGGGAGTGTGTTGCATATGGCAAACTGTGCTGCTCATCAGTTGGTAGATGGCTAGCATATCCTCTTTGAACCTTTGTTGGGGTTGGTCCATGTTGGGATCGAGATTTTTGAGGTTGCTCATGAGCTGATGCATGGACAGGTGATACAGGTCAAGTATTGAAGGTGGTACTTTGTGCATGGTTAGTTGGTTCTCTTTTCTACATAGGTTTTTGATTGGCTATAATGTCCTCCAATGGTGAGTGTCTGAGTTTGGTGTTGTCTTTATATGCTTGCATTATCTCTGATATGTGTCTTTGTGCAGGTGATCGACTATGAATCGAGTGAGGAGTAGGATGATCAAGGATATGAGTTTCATCATCCATCCCCTCCCAAGGTAGTTTATTCACCTGAGGCTCTGGTTTCAAAAAAAATAAGCACTTGTGGTTTCAATATGCTCCCCAGGTTGCAACTACATTGATATTTCAACATTGAAGGCTCGTGGCACCTTCCAGATGACCTTCGTTGGATCATGTCCTTTGTAAAGATGAATGAGGCTTATGATGCATTGGTAAGACTTTTCGGATTGAGTATTCCATCATGCTCTGGGCATAGAAAAAATTTTTGGGATCTTCAATCATGGGGGGATTCTCTTCATATGTCTCAATTTAGATTGCAGACCCACCCTCAGTTGGTGTAGGGATAGGTTTCTCTCAGTGTAGAGATGTTGCCTTGGTTGTTGAGGTGCCTTACGAAAGCTCCTCATTTGGTCAACGCTAATCTACCAGTGGTGTTCTCTCTGACATGAGCGGTGAGGATCATCTTCTGGTTCTTCCTCCATTGATCATAGTCCTTTAGCTAAGCACTAGTTAGGGTGGTTGAAGGAAGAAGCTGAAGAAGTAGTTGTTTATCCATAATATTATCATTCCATGATGTAGTTTCCTTTCCTGTAAGAAAAATCATGTATTTAGTGTATGCTTCTATATGAATTACTCCTTCTAACTTTAAATAAAAGTTTAGATACGATTCTAAATAAAATAGTAAGGTTTTGTGATCTTTGGTTTAGAATCAGATTTTAGAGCTTGATCTTTGGCAGATGTCTGGTACGTTGGCAAATGTCCTTGATTCATGTATTGATCATATGTGGAAGATTGCTATGATGCTCTACTCTAGGGGACATAAAATCCTACTTGTCTTAGGTTGTGTGTCCACATTGACTACGGAATTCCTTTTAAGAAAAGCCCACAAAGTCCCTATTGTGTCCCAGAAATGCATCTTTCCTTGTTTAAGGCGTATTAATAGGGTTGCATCCCTCGTCCTTCCAACACATCTTGCCTCTCATGACTAGGGGTCAAGGGAGAGAAGTAGTTATGAGAGATCCTACTTTTGTGACGTCTTCCCTTCAACTTGTCTTTGGTGCAATGTTGCATTGTTAATAATTCTGATATTGAAGAGGTTGAGTTGGAAATCATTGACGTGACCTGTCACCTTCATCATCTAGCTTATGACCCTATCATGAGGGAGTTGATGTCGGTAAGGGTCTACTTATGGGGGTGGAGACTTTGTTTTAACACCTACCTTAGAGGATGTGTCTAAGATCACCAGACTTCCTTTACATGACTAATGGCTAGTGGTGTCAAGGTAGTCTAGTTGGGCTTCTAAACTGGGGAATCTACTTGGCATAAAGGCATCCCAAGCCGCTCGATGGTCGAATAGTGACTATAGCTTCACTCATATGACATCCGTGTGGGAGTCATTCAAGAGAAAATCAAGTCATGATGTTGATTATCATGATATTCCTTTCCTACATGCATATACTTTGATCATTTTGGTAGACATGTTCTTTGGAGACATCATTAGATGAGCGATCATTTCCACTTATGGAGTCATAGATGCTCTTTAGAGGAAGGAAATTGTTGTTCCTTTGATTCTGGATGAGTTGTATGAGTTCTTGGATGCATTACAACTAACTAGAAATATAAGGGGGCTCTTTCATGTTCTACACATTTATGTTGGTGACGTGACCCGAACTGACTAACCAGGGTTAGGGCCCACCAAACATGGATTGCTACTAACCATCAACTTTTAACCACTTACAGAACATCAGTCGTAAGTTTTTCTTTTCTCGGATACATAGTAACATCATTTAGCAAACTAACAATATCTCACTGAAACATAACATTAAGGATACAACAGAGTTTGATTACTACACATAAGAAAGAGTTTCACACTTTAATATACATCATCAACATTTCACTACAACTTCTCTCTTTTCTCACTCACTCATTTGTAGGATCCAGAGGATGGATAAGATACCATATGTCTAATCTAACTACTTGTTCTTCAGTACTCTGTTCTACTCTTGATAAAAATTGGCTTCTATTTCTCAGGAAGAGCTAGTCCTTTGCCTAAAAAATTGTTCAATAGGTTGATGAGCTACTGGCTCGGTGAGTAGAAAATCAACAAGTAACCAAGATATTTATGATGTTTACAATTAGTAGAACTTAAATGCAAAGATTGTAAGCACGACAATTTAAAACTGTAAATCACTCATAATAACAGTTGAACAAATATTAAAATCAATAAAAGGACAACTTATTCTATTCACATGATTTTTTTCCATTTATTATTCCATTATACCCCCATGAGGTGTGCTACAATATGTGAAAGTATCAAAGCAAGCTACGATCTCAATGTATAGGAGTTGAAAGCATGCCAAATTTTTAAGTCTTTAATCTCAATACCACGTCTATAGCTAGCATTGCCACGTCTGGCTCTTGATGGCTAATGGGAGCTACCAGATATCACACACTCCTCTCAACCTAGGTACTCAGGCAGGGAGTTAAAACCCTTAGGCTTGTTGTGTACTAGTGGACCTACTGAAGATGTCCACTGATCCCACAATACATAACTCAGGTACCACAAACATTTCCAGTTGGTGTTGGATACTAATCTTTTAAGGAGTCCATTCTTACTGGCCTAGACTCCCACACCCAACTAGTGTGCTCCATCTTACCTTGACCTACATGAGACCTCCAATCGGGAAGCACATTTCCTCCTCACAATGCAGACCTCCTGTGAGGATTCTACAGTGTCCATGTCATTTATCATCTAGTAGTATCTAGTTAATTTAACAAGATTCATCATCATTACTAATCATTACCTTATTTTTATCATTTATGCGTCTTACAATTAACACATAAATCATCTAAAAACTTTCATAGTTCTTATAAACCAAAATTAGATTCTTTAGTTCTAAATTACAGTAAACTAGCTTCCTTGGTGCCTCTAATTATATCATTTCATCACCTGCCAATCATAACAACTCGTATAGAAACTTTTGATTTGATATAAAAACACTAACATATGTTCAAATAAGAATTTCTAATACTAAAAGTCACTACATATAATATCAAATTCATCACAATGATCATAGAGAAAGACTTAACTACTAGAAATCCATTCATTCAATTTATGTGTAGCAAATCTGTGTTAGAAGGTGTTTTTCCACTCACAATACACGATTTATCCCACTGATCTTATCTCTGGCCTAGATAAACTCAAATCTACCTTTTTCTGATTTGATCCATGATTTAGACCTCAAAAATCTCGTCCAAACAACCTTTCAATAAGTTTACTATCTCAAAAGAAGATCTATTGGAGGTAGAAGATGAAGAACAAAGGTTAACCCAAATTTTTTTTGTTGGATCATGGATTTCATGGAAGGTATCATGAATCACAGGAAGGATCGACGATTTGAAACCACTTACCAAGTCGAATCTATGAAAAATCCTTCAATTTCCATCATTATTCACATTCTTCTTCAAAAATGTCCCTAGAAAGCACCCTTTAGGTCATATGTTCATTGACCTAAGGGTCTGAGATGATAGATGATCGAATCATGATTCTAACACACTTTGTTTCATTGAAAATGGATATGTATAGCCCAAGTTATGATCATTTTATGATTGAGTGTCATGGGCAACATTCTCAATGGCCATTGGTTTTTTTAGTCATCACTTAGCCCACTTCAGCGGTCATTGGACCTGCTTAGCAATCGTTGGGTCCGCTCAATGGCCGGGGGCCCACTAGTTCAACGGTCGCTGAGAACATGTACATGTTACTAAAAAGGTCATAGCTCTCTCATTTTAACTCCAATTTGGTTGATTCTTTTTTAGTTGGATTCATAATTGAATTATATATAATCATTTAATATTAATTTTTCAAATTATCAAATAAATATTAATTTATTAATTATTTTTCTCAAGTCTCATTGATTCTCCTCTCACATACATTTATCGATTAATTCTATATCAACTCCAACTCAGATCCTTGAGGTATGCTTAATTCATGGTTATGAGTTTTCCAAATAAGTATTTGAGATTACCAAAATTAAGACAAGGTATAAGGTACTATGTTATTAATAAAAGCACAACAAGCATTAAGGTTATCTTAAATATCTAGGATTACCAGCAAAGCTAGAAGAGGGTTGTAACAATTCTCCCCATCTAATAAAAAATGTGTCTCAAAATTCATAGACTAATAAAAATTGCATCTCAAAATTCATAGAAGAGGAAAGGAAACTTGTTACACATCTCTGAATCTACTTACCAACTAGCTTCTTCTATACCATGGTTCCTCCAAAGAAGTTTCATTAAGGGTATCCCCCTCTTTTTAAGCTTCTGAATTTTGTGATGTAGAATTTGAATTGGTCCTTCAACATAGAAGATATCCTCTTTAAACTATATGAGATTTGGATCTATAATATTTTCTATACCAGGATGACACTTCTTCAACATATATACATGAAACACATCATGTAAATTGGCTAACTCTAAAGGCAACTCTAGTTTATGTACAACTGGTCCAAATCTCTGAATGATTAGATAGGGACCCATGTATCTAGGAGTTAGTTTGACTTGATTTCCAAACTTTAGTACACCTTTTCTTGGTGAGAGTTTCAAATAAACATCATCTCCAATCTCAAATTGAAGTGGTCTTCGCCTTTTCCCTACATAGCTTTTTTATCTATCACGTGCAACCTTCAACTGCTATCTGATCACATATATTTTTTCTATTATTTATTCCACCAACTCTAAACATTGAATCTACCTTTCTCCAACTTCATACCAAAATAATAGCAGATATACACTCTCTCCAATATAGACCTTCATAAGGAGCCATGCCTAAACTCGAATGGTGACTATTGTTATAGGAAAACTCCATAAGAATGAGATGATCATCCCAACTACCACTGGATTACAGAACACATGCTCTTAGCATATCCTCTAGGGTTTGAATTGCCCTCTCTGACTGTCCATCTGTCTGAGGATGAAATTTATGCTAAATTTCAAATTTGTTCCCAAGGAACGTTGCAACTGATTACAGAACCTAGATGTGAATTTGGGGTCTCTATCAGATATTACAGAAATGAGTATCCCATGCAATTTGACTATCCCATCTATGTAAACTTAGCTAACTTTGGCGCATCCCAAGTTGTTTTAACTAGTAGGAAGTGAGAAGACTTAGTTAGTTTTTCTACTATTACCCATACAGGGTTAAACCACATGATGTTATAAGAAATCCATAACAAAATCCATATTCATATGCTCCCACTTCCATCTCGTGGATAGGAAGTGAATGCAGAGTACCTTCTAGTTATTGATGCTCATCCTTAACTTTCTGTCACACACCACACATGGCTACATACTTAGCTACATCCTTCTTCATAACTGACCACCAATACAATTCCTTCAGGTTTATATACATCTTTGTGTTTCCTAGATGCATTGCATACACAAAAGAGTGAGATTCCTCAAGAATTTGTTTCTTTAACTCGATATTATTTGGTACACACAATCTATCATGTTGGTATAGCAACCCATCATCTGAATATCTGAACTATGCCCTCTTTCCTTTAGGCATATCATGCATGCTTTTATTGCAATTCCCTATCATTCTTTTGGAGTACTTGATCTAATCATAAAACGTAGATCTATCCTGCATCGTGCAATCAGTCCACCTGGATCAAACACATTCATATTTAAAAATATCTCTCTCATCTTATCTAACTAGTCCCTTTTTATGCATGCCATTGAAAATACTGCTACAGACGATGTTGACTTCCTACATAGAGCATCTACCACAACATTGGCCTTTCCAGGGTGGTAATCAACAGTGACATCATAATCCTTTATAAACTCCAACCATCTACATTGTCTCACATTGAGATCCCTTTATGTGAAAATGTATCTCAAACTCTTTTGATCAGTAAAGACCTGACACGATTCACCATAGAGATAATGAGACCATGTCTTCATGGCATGTACTACTGCTACCAACTCAAGATCATGTGTGGGATATTTATCTTCATTCTTCTTAAGCTGTCTAGAAGAACATGCCACCACCTTCCCTTCCTGCATAAGAACACATCCCAAACCTCTCATGGACGCATTTTATCGGCCTCTATAATATCAAGACCGGTTCCATGGTTAACTTCTTATTTAAAATTTGAAAACTTTTCTCACATGATTTTGACCAAATAAAACATGCATCCTTCCTTGTTAAGTGTGTATGAGGTGATGTTATTGCATTGAAGTTTCTTATAAATCTCCTATAATATTCATCTAACCACAGAAAACTTCTGATCTCAGTAGGGGTCATAGGTTGCTCCCACTTAAGAATAAATTCCACCTTCTTAGGGTAAACACTGACTCCTTCTCCTGATATAACATGTCCAAAAAAAATATACTTCAACCAACCAAAACTCACATTTGTTGAATATAGCATAAAGCTGATGTTGCCTTGACAACTGCATGACTATCCTCAGATGTTGATCATGATGTTCTACATCTCTAGAATATATAAGAATATCATCTATAAACACTACTATGAATTGATCTAGATATGTTCTAAAAACCCTATTGATCATGTCCATAAAAGTTGAAGGGGCATTTTTCAGTCCAAAAGACATGACTAAAAGCCCATATTTCCCATACCACATTCTGAATGTCGACTTAGGTACATCAGATTCCTTTATCTGACTAATGATATCTAGATTTGAGGTCTATCATTGAAAATATTGTTGCTTCATGTAGCTAATCAAACTAGTCATCAATACTAGGAAAAGGATATTTGTTCTTAATTGTTTTAGTTGCATGTAGTCTATGCATAACCACATAGGTCCATCCTTCTCTTTCATAATTAGTAGGGGAGCTCCCCAACATAATATACTGGGTTGAGTAAATCCCTTATCCAATAACTCATGTGTTTATTTTTTAATTCCTTTAACCCTACGTGCCATTCTAGAGGTAGGTAATTCTATTGGGTGGGTTCCAGGTCAAGTCTATATTTCAAGTCGATATCTCATTCAGATGGTAAACCTAGTCACTCATCAGGAAAGACATTTCGAAACTCACATACTACTGGAACAACTACTTTATTGACTATTCTTTTCTCTCACCTAGCATCTAGCAGATGTGCTAAAAAGGCCTCAAACCCCTTTCTCATCATCTTATCTGCTATAGATGTTGATACTATACATGAGTTTAAGACTTTCCTATCTCTAGTAAAGACACATGAAAAGTCACCTTGTTGAATGATAACTTCTTTCTTCCAACAATCTAACTAGACATGATATGTCTCAATGCATTCCATAACCAAAATGATTTGGAAAAAAATTAATATCTAAGGGTATGAGATTAAATGTTGTAGTATACCCACTAAAACTCAACAACCATCCAAGACACACTTCTGTCAAAATTGAAGTTTCACCTAGTGGCACTCTTAACAACAACTCATAAGATAAATCCTAGGTTAGAAGATTTAATACACCAACTATTGATCTTTTAATGAAAGAATGTGTCATACTAGGATCTATCAACACTGTAACAGAAATTCTATTAAAGAGAAGTATATCACCATGTCACAACTTTGGGCGAGACTATTGCTTTAGATGGTGTCATTGAGAAGAAGCATTTGTAGCTCTCCCTCTTCCACATTGTCCTCACTGTCCACTACTAGTGCTAGGTGCTCCCCCTCTAGAACCTAAAGCCACTGAAGAACTTGCCCCTCTAACTAGAGTCTGTCTCTATGAAGATTGAAACTGTAATTTTGAACCTTGTTCTAAAATATATTGAAGCTTTGGGCAATTCCTTTTTATGTGTCCATATGTCCACAGTGATAGTTGAGTAGTGAGTCCCCAATGATGTCCAGAGTGTATCCTCCATAGTTGTCACACTTGGCTGCATCTTGTCTCTGTGGACCAATCACTAACACTAATGATCCTAAAGACCTAGTTTGAAGTTTCCACCTGGGTGGTATATTCCATCTATTGGAATAGGGCCTTCCTCCACTCGGTGAAAAACTAGATCCTTGTCTCCCAAAACAACCAAGTCCTCATCCTATCTTGGAAAAGATACCACAACCTCCTCTGTATCCACCATTACTCCATCCTCCTTTACTAAAATCAATAGATCTTGTCTTGCTCTCATACTTCTTATCAGCATTAACTGACTCTTCTACGCGTCTTGCTGCTTCTACAACACCAAATTTTTCTCTGTCTCTCCGCCCAATAACTGATACAATGCATCTAATTTCTAATCTTAATCTTTATTGAAATCTTCTGCACTTTTCTACATCATCAGACACAAGATGCGGGTAGAAATTTGCCAACCTTTTAAACCATGCTTCGTAATCACCAATCATCATACTGCCTTGTCTGACATTCTACAGTTGTTGAATCTTATAACTTAGAAAATTAGGAGGAAAATACTTAAGGTGAAACTCATCCACAAAGTCCCTCCATGTCATCACTATATTTTTCCTCTTATCTTCTAATCCATGCCACCACAATTCAACATCTCCCTTGAGTAGATAGAGCACATGATTGATTTGTTTATCCTCTAATAACTCCATTGGACGACATACATTTTCCAGTTGTCGAAGCCATACCTTCACCATAGCTGGATATGTTATTCTAGAGAATTCAATCCCACCAAGCTTGTTTACCAGCTCATAGGATCTCATAAGATCCTTACTAGAAAATGAAGATCTCATGTCCATTTTATAATTTCTTTTGTATCTTAGAAAAATATGGTACATCCTTGTTGTCTCATTATCTTCTTCACATTGATCCATTACTCTAGGATCAGGGCCATAATGGCTTTCATCTTGTTCTTCACCATGTCCATGTCCTCTTCCTTTGATCATATCCATAACTGAACATATCTATTAGAAATTTTTAGTTTTAAAGAGAAAAGTGTCCTAATCCTATCGGTCTCTTATCATCCATATCCCAAACCTAAATTCCTTTTAGGTTAAACTTCTGCTCTGATACAAAAAGGTTGAATCAAATCAGACCCAATAACCAAGGTTAGTACCTGCTAAGCTGGGATCACTACTAACCATCAACTTTTAACCACTTCCCAAAAATCAGCCATAACTTTTTCTTTTCTCAAATATATAGTAACATCATTTAGCAAACTAAAAATATCTCACTTAAAAATAACATGAAGGATACAACAAAGTTCAACTAGTACATATAAGAAAAAGTTTCATGTTTTAATATACATCATGTACATTTCACGACAAATGCTCTCTTTTCTCACTCACTCATTCACAGGACCCAGAGGAAGAATAAGAGACAGTCTATCTAATATAACTACTTCTTCTTCAGGACCTTTGTTCTACTATTGATAAAAACTAGATTTTATCTCATCAGTAAGAGCTAGTCTTTTGCCTAAAAATGGTTTAGTAGGTTGATGAGCTACTGGCTCACTGAGTAGAAAATCAACAAGTAATCAAGATATTTATTATGTTTATAATTAATAGAACTCAAATGTAAAGCATTTAAGATTGTTAATTTAAAACTATAAATCACTCATCATGGAGGTTGAACATATATTAAAATCAATAAAAGGACAACTTATCCATTAACATGATTTTTATTCCACTTATTATGCCATTGGACCCACATGAGGTGTACCAACATGTGAAAGTATCACAACAAGCTACGATCTCAATGTACAAGACTTAGAAGCATGACCATGTTTCTAAGTATTTAATCTCAATATCACGTCTGTAGCTGGAATCACCACGTCTGCCTCTCAGTGGCTAATAGAAGAGGTCATATATCTCAGACTCTTCCTCTCAACCTGGGTACTCAGATTAGAAGTCAAATCCCTCAAGCTTGTTGTGCACCACTGGACCTACCAAATATATTCACTAATCGCACAACACATAAATCAGGTACCGCCAAGATTCTTGATTGATGTTGGATACTAATATCTTAAGGAGTCTGCCCTCACTGGCCTATACCCCCACATCCAACTAGTGTGCTCTGGCTTACCTGAACCTATTTGAGACCTCTAGTCGGTAAGCACATTTTCTCCTCACAGCGTAGGTCTCCTGTGAGGGTTCTATAGTGTCCATGACATCTATAGTCTAGAGATATTTAGTTGATTTAATAGGATTCATCATATTTACTAATTAATACTCTATTTTCGTCATTTATGCATCTTACAATAAACATATATATCATCTAGAAACTTTTGATCTTTTTCATAAACCATAGTTCGATTCTTCAGTTCTAAATTAGGGCAACCTGGCTTCCCCAATGCCTCTAATTGTACCATTTCATCCCCTTCCAATCATAGAAAGTCATGTAACAACTTTTGATTTGATATTACAATACTAACATATGCTTGGAAAAGCATTTATAATATTAGAAATCATTGCGTATAATTATCAAATTCATCACAATCATCATAGAGCAAGATTTTACTATTGGAAAGCCATTAATTGAATTTATGTGCAGTAAATCTAGGTTAGAAGAATATTTTGTACTCACAATACATGGTTTATACCACTCATCTCATCTCTGGCCTAGATAAACTCAAAAACTACCCTTTCCTGGTCTAATCCAAGATTTAGACTCCAAAAATCTCATCCAAACTACCTTTCAATAAGTATAGTAGCTCAAAAGAAGATTTATTAGAGGTATAAGATGAAGAACGAAGGTTAACCCAAACCTTTGGTTGTAGGATAAGGGATTTCAAGTAAGGTAACATGAAGAGAAGGAATGATTGACGATTAAAAACCACTTATCAAGTCAAATCTATAGCAAACCATTTGACCTCCGCCATTCTTTTTGTTCTTCTATAAAAATCACCCTAGAAATCACCATACATCACATCTTTTTTTCTACCAAATGGTTTGAGATGATAGAGGATTGAATCACAGTTCTAACATACTTCATTTCCTTGAAAAAGGATATTTATAGCCCAAGTTATGATTGTTTTAGGTTTGGCTGCCCCAGGTTGCATTCTCAGCGGTCGCTGGGTTTTTGGGTGGTTGTTGGGCCTACTTTAACAGTCATTGGGCCCACTCAATGGTTGCTAAGAACCTGTACATGTTACGAAAAAGGTCATAGCTCTCTTATTTTAACTCCTATATGGTTGATTATTTTTGTGTTGGATTTGTAATTGAATTCCCTATAATCCTACAATATTAGTTTGATAAAGTTCTCAAATAAAAATTTATGTATTAATTATTTCTTAAGTCTCATTTATTCTCCTCTCACAAACATGTATGGGTTAATTATATATCAACCCCAACTTGGATCCTTGAGGTATGCTTAAGTTATGGTTATGAGTTATACAAACAAATATTTGAGATTACCAAAATTAAGATAAGGTACAAGGTACTATATTATTAATAAAAGCACAACAAGCATTAAGGTTATCTTAAAATCTCTAGGACTACCAGCAAATCTAGAAGAGGGATTTAACAATTGGATTGTGTAGTGGTCCTTTCAAACTAATAGAATCTTCAAATCCCCATTCTAGTGAGGTGAAGGAGTTTATGAGGAAGCACATTTAGGTATGTGACCCTTTTCATATGTCTATATATCTGGATCGAATGGTCATAGATATGAAAGATATAGATGTAAGCTAGGGATGGATTTAGTTCCACCTAAATAACTCAACATGTGGCATTGACATACCTGATTATAGTGGTTGATCATCTTGCTAGGTCTAGAGGGATGTATTTCCTAATATCATGTGTTCATGCTATGACAATTCAATTGTTTGTTGTGTGTGCAACAAGTTGAATCTTTTCCTCCATTCTTCAAGAAGTTAATGATAGAATGTTGGAAAGTCCAAGAGAAGGTGGCATTGATGTGGTTGAGTTGGAAGAGGTTGACCCATTATTTCTTCCTTATAGGGTGGGACTACTCCTCCAAATACTTGGAGTGGTTTGCATCGACATCCTTAGTGGTAGTGACTTGCTATTCTTCTCAATAACCACAATGATCTCATCACTTTTTATTTGTTTGTTTATTTTTTTATTGGTTTAAGAAGCCAAAGTTTTGTAATGATTTTTATTTGTAGAATAAAATTTTGATTCATGAAATGCAGAACCTGCCTTGGGTACTCCCTCCATGATATTTAGAAAAGTGTGTTGCACTTGTTCCTTGAGGTGCATATTGCTATGAGCTCCTTTTTGAGAAATGAACTGATCGGGGCCAATCTAGAGCTCCTATCTATACATTTTTTGGACTCTAGGTATAGTTGTAGGTTTTCATGTATTAGTATCACCTCTTTCTCATATACCTTCTTGCATGAAGTTGAAAGGTTGAGACCCCAAGTGCTTTAAGATACCTCTTATCCTTATTTGATGATAGTTTCTTCCTCCATTTGAATGTTCATTGCATGTTTTGTTATTAGGGCAGTCATCCTTCCATGGGGGAGAATAAGCTCTACTAGACCTAGGTGTCACACTAAGAGATAAATCCATGTCATGTAATGGGCGTGTGAGCAACAATTCCCTTAAGGTTCCAAATGTTAGAAACATCTCGATAAGATTCACTCTCGACATGCCTTGGAGTAGCGATCAACCATGAGCATGTGTCTTCCTGTTTAAAAGGTTTTTTGGATTATCTTCTTTTGGTAGGATGCCCACTAACCATGGTGTTTTGTTGAGCCTTGATTTGACGTTGATACTTAAGGCCTTAGTATCCAAGGGTTTCATGGGGAATGAATGGGGTGTTCCTAGAAAGTGTTTTCCATCTCATGACACCCAAGTTAGGTCATATAGAGTTGGTCACACCTCTCTTTGAGATGAGGCCAGAGTAGCTACAAGGAGTTTCAACCTTTTTCATTTTGCCAATAGTTCTTACCTTTTAGGTTAACCCCGACAGATGTACATATAATGCATCTCTCAGGGCACAGATGTCAGGATGCTAATTTTCAAGATCAAATATGACTTGCATCTGGGGACTCATAGACTCTTCCTTCCTCTTGTCATGTTAGGTCATGGGGTTTCACCTAGCTTTATCCTCAATCATGAACATGTTGAGTTTATTTTATTAGGGTGGACCTATATTTTGGAGTTAGTGTTGGGTTGGAAAAATATTGGGTCCTCAAGATAATGGTTGCATTCCTTCCATCCTAGGCCCTGGGTTCTACTTTGACCTTACCTCATTTAGATATAGTAGAATAGGTGGTTAGTTGTTTAAGTAGATTTTATGTTTTTTTGGAAAGGTGGGAGAATTTAGCCCCTTAGATCATCTTTTGTTCATTTGTATTCGTCTGATGAGAAATAGTAGCATTTGATGTGATTGACATTTATTTTATGAATACAGATATCACCGTCAATTTCTTTCAAGCGTAGGCCAACCCAATCATAGATTTCATGGATGATGTAGGGTTCCTCCCATTTAGGGTTGAACTTGCCCTTGGAATCAACATTCTAGATGACTTGTAACTCTAGGTCACCCTTCTGGAAGCTACATGGTCAAAACTTCTTGTTGAATTCTTATTCCATTCTTGTTTGGTAACATTGTGCATGGTTCCAGGACCTTGCTCGTCATTCCTGAAGAGTGTTGAGGCAATTAACTTAGTACTGAAGCCATTAGTGTCCAAAATATCTATTTCGCATAATATACAAAGTGAAGGGATTTGAATTTCAACTGATAGAACTACTTTTGTCCCATATATGAGGGAGTATAGCGTAGCCCCTGTGTATGTTCTAATGGAAGTGTGGTAGGCCCACAAAGCCATTGGAAGATGTTCATGCCAGATGTCATGCTTGATGATAGTTTTCTTCAAAATCTTGATCAGATTTTTTAGAAGATTCTACTGCTCTCTTCATCTGAGGCTGAAATGGTGATGTTTGATGATGTTCTATCCCCAATGAGTTTAGGTACTACTTGATGGTCTTAGTGATGAATATTGTGCTATTATCTGAAATGATCTCATGCAGAATTCCATATCAGTGTCTTATGATATTATTCTTGAGGAACTTGATCACATGACGGGTTGATGTGTTAGTGATTGACATTGCTTCTACCCACTTCGTAAAGTAATCAATTGGGACCGGGATGAATAAATTACCATTTGATGCCTTAGGTTTGATGTTATTGATCATGTCAATACCCTAAGATGAGAATGGCCAAGGCATGCCCATGTTATAAAGTTAATTTGTAGGTGAATGATGTAGTCCCCATGGATTTGATAGGCTCAACATTTGAAGACAAATAGGTAGTAGTCTATTTGCATGGTGTTCTAGTAGTAACTCAAGAACTGTATTTTCTTAGCTAGCATGACTCCCTTTATTTGCATGTCACACGATCATGCATGGAACTCCTTCATGATAGCTTCAACTTCCGTCTTATTAACACATCAAAGAAGAGTCTGATTATAAGACCTATGATGTAGTTGTTCTTCTCCTTAAACAAACTGAGTGGCTCATTTCCTTAGTGCTAGATGCTCTCTTGATCTCCCTAAATCATGTGTCCAAAATCAAATCAATCCCTCGACATTTAGTCAATTCCTTGATTCTATTTATTAGTTTGAGGACAAGCTAGACTCTAAGTTTTGTAGGATGATAAGATCCAATTTTGTGGATATTTCATGCCTAATTTTACCCCTAATTTCTTCTCTTTATGTAGAGATGCCTTTACTTTCTCTCATATTTTTCTCATGTTTACTATTAATGCCTTGATTTAAAGCTTACTAGTCATTTCCATGCAGGTTACTCACCAAATATATGGTATCAACAATTAGACATATCCTCCGTCAGTTTCCACAAATCAATGGTAACCATCCATGCTCATCATATCAAGTTGACCATCCATCAATTCCCAAAGCTTTTGGCCTCCAGCAATGTCCAAGTGCCTTATTATTGGAAGGTGTAGTCAAAACAATCATCATTTGCCAGAATTGATGGCTAGTATGTACCTCCTGTTAGATCAACCATCGATTACCAAAACCAATGGTCCACAAGGTATACATTTAGCGATGGCCAAAGTAGGAGTTTGTTGGCCGATGGCTGGTCTGAGCTCACCCAATGGAAGGACTGGACAAGGAAACTGATGTCTAGTTCAGTAACAATGCTAGTGGTCTGCCTAAAAAACCTCAACCAATGGCTAGGATGAAGACGACTCACTTATATGAACCACCTACCAATGGCATTACTGGATGCATCCGTCACTCAGACCACTAAGTGCATGCCTCAAGGCAAGTGCTCAGACTTGTAGTGTATGAATAGTACACCCTCGAGCACCTCAAGTCCTACATCAAGAGATGTAAATAGGAAACCTCATGCAATTGAGACAGGATTGCGACCCAAGGGATATGGCCTCACCATCACCTTCCACCTCGAGCCATCAGTTCATGTTCTCCAAGGATGAGAGTCCAAGGAGCAGCAGACCTCCATCTCTCCTGAGTAGTTCCTGGTTCCTTCTTCAAGAGAAGGAGGGATATAGAGCAGCTATCTTCACCTCTAATATTGGATTCAGAGTAGAGAAACTCTCCACCAACCTTGACCAGTATGTGGTCACTATAGGAATATCTTTCTCCTTCTTCTCTGAATATGTTTACCCCCTTTCATTCCATTCCATTTCCATATCTCACCATACTTGTAATTTTTCCATGCTACTGACCACCATGAGTGTCTAGTCATCTACTTGGGGTTGAGAGTAGCCACTAAGTCTCTCCAGACATTTAAATTCTTACTTATATTGTATATATTCTCTTAGTAAAGTTTATTTCCTTTGGGAAAAGTAGAAAGAGGAAAAAAATAGATTGATGTCTAAAATATACCTTATAAGAGGAAGACTTTCATATTTAGAAAAGTATCTTTTCTTTTAGATTTTTGGCCTCAAACCTTGTCGACTCTTAAACAAACTCATTAAATACTATCCCTTAAAATTTGGGATGAAAAGGATTAAATATGTGAGAGATATGGATTTTAAAAAAAATACTTCAAGTGGGAGAATTATGGAAAATGTGCATTGTATGTCACAAAATTTGATTCACACTCAAGCTAAACCCCGATTCCTTTTAGTTGTCACATGGGCTAGAAGCGGTAGGATCTTGATCCAATGGTGATCCAGTGATCACCTAGCTCACAAAAAATCAGGAAAGTGGTAGCAGGTGAACAAGTTTCCTCATAATTCAATGCATGGGCAAGTTGGGAAACCTTTCCATTGGGTTCATGAGGTTGAGGAAAACCTACCTACCTAAGTTTTGCCTAGTGTGGAAGTGTCTTGAGGTTTTTCCCAAATTGCTGAGCCACTAATACCCAACCCAGGGCTATAAAAATGGACATGATTCCTCTGTAACCCATCTAAGTGATCACAAAGAGCACACTCAACTCCCAAATGTGCCTCTACCCTCAATTTCTCTTCCTACCCCTTACTTTTCCTATACCTCTTTTTGACATCTCACAAGAGAACTCCCTTTCCATCCCATTAGTTCTGACCAACGTCTAAGTAATTGAAGACATCATCAAGTTTGCGGGAGCACGACGATGACCTAGGTACCATCTTTCATTTCTTTGAGGAATGGGATCTCGAGGTCAACTATTAGGTTGATCACCTACTCGCATGAGGAGAGGCGAGTCGAGGTAGAAGATAAACTTAGAGGAAATTAGTCTTCTACCTCTGCCTCGCCTTCAGTACTGGTAAGGAAACTTATGTCCTTTTCTCTCTTTTTCAATTTCGGTCTGGCTAAGCAATCTATGTAGGAATGCTTAACCTAGGTAACGCAAGTCCACTGGTCAACCCAAACTTGTTGGCAAGGCCAAGACAGTGACGCGCTGCCTAGGTGGTAGCCTATGATTGGTTAAAATGAACTAAAATTGCAAAAATGTTAATGAATTGTAGGATGATTCAATGATAGCATATATGAAGAATGACCAAAAAATTTGAGGAATGCAATAAAAATATAATCTAGATCTAGTTCTGTATCTAATTCTAAATGTTCTCAAAGTTTTTGTGTTTAATATGTTTAAGGCATAAAAACCCTAATTTCTAGGTTTTATGATCGTAAAATGTTCAATTGATCTTAATAATCAAAGATTGATCTTTTTGAATAAAAAGGATAGCTTGGAACTAACTTGAGAATAGTAATTCTCAAATTTACAAAATTAGGGTTTCTTGATTTAGAAATGCATATAATGATAAATTCAGGTTTTGAGCCAAAAAGGTATGGAAGGTGATAATTAGGGTTTGGGAAGTCAAAAACCTAATGAAAACCTAAGTTGAATCCAAAATCCTAACTTGGAACCCAAGTAAGTCTTAATGGTAGATTTTGGATAAAATAATAATACATGGGAATTATGCTTTGATTTCAGGGTAGTTGCTCAGTTGATTGCTATTGTTACCTTTTTGTTTGAACATCAAGATACTTATGAGAAAGATATGTGGTTACTCCTATAATTAATTGACTTAATCGACTCCCGTGAATTTCTTAGAGTTTTGCTCAAAATGATTGTAAATAAATGTTTTCTTTCTTGTTTATTTCTCGCAACTCATAAAGTTACTATGGATATCACATTATATGACATAACTATTTCGAACCCTATGCCACCTCTAGATGAATGGAAATATAAGGAAGTTGTCGTGATGATGATCAAGATCCTAGAGGAGAAGACCAAAAGAGGTCAAACCCCTGATTGGGGAAGACTGATATGGCACCAAGATTTTGGGGGAGAAGGCATCCTTTGTCCACTATAGGGACAAAACCTTAGAAGGCTATCATGAATGTTAGATAGATAAGGGTTGAGTAGTTATGATGAAAAGTAATTTTGATTCTATAACAATAATTTGGTTGAATATGTTGTTACAACTAGATGTGAATATTCAACATTTTAGGTTAAATTGCTAGTATTTTGCACTTCACAACATTTTAGGTTAAACTGCTAGTATTCTACACTCAATGATCAGAGATGTACATCTAGAGAAGAAGGCACTGAAAGAAAAGATTTAATGTAATTGTGGAGAATTTAGATAGTTAGTTTTTACTTCATGTTGCAAACATTAGAAATCCATATTTTGTAACCCATGCTGGAGAATTTATCTTTTATCTTGTTACCAAACTCATTTTAATTTAGTGAAATTTATTAATTATTTTTGGTTATTTGATAAACCATCGGTCCTGTAAATATGGTAAGTGGCCCTTTCCCTCTTCGTCTGCCTGAATAGGAGATAACAAGGGGAGGATTTGTTACTACTACCAATCATAAGAATCATGCCTCATCTCTAGGAAGTCATCCCCAAACTGAGGGTGGAAGGATTCCACGTGGAATGTGAGGAGGATCGAGATGAAGAGCATCATGAAGAGAGATCATAACGAACATCACCATGAAGAAGAAGAAGAAATCCCACAAGATAGAACAAGGAGAATTGGGAGGCACAACAAAAATGATGACAAAGATGATAGGGATCCTTCTCTTCATGAATTTTTCTTCCACAAGAGTGAATGAGTCCAAATGCTCAGTCATTATTCCTCGATTCAATGCTTCAAACTTTGAGATGAAACCCACAATTATCAATATGATCAAGAAATATACTTTTGGAGGAAACTCATTAGATGGAAACCCTTATCACCACCTTGATTCTTTTAAAAACACCTATGACACCATCAAGATGAATAGGATGCCACAAGAAGTAATCTACTACAAGGGATTCAACTACTTTTAGGGGATATGGCTCTATCTTTGTTCCTTGTTCTTCCTGATAAAAACATTAATGAATGGGGACCTCTGACTGACGCTTTTGTTACCAAGTTCTTTCTTGTGGAAAAGACTCTTATCAACAAGTACAAGATCCCCGACTTCCTGCAGATGCCTGGTGTAACTTGTATGAAGCATGGGAAGGATTACAAGAATACCAGAGGGATTTCCCTCCCACAACTATGCAAATTGATTTCTGTTTACAACTTTCTATAATGGACTTACTTCTACTAAAAGGACCTTACTGAATTTAGTTATAGGAACTGATTTCCTAGGAAAGAACCCAAATAAGACCATGAAGATAATTGACAACATGGATGCCTTGCAATCTGGTTTTGAATATCATAGGGGAACAAATAAGAAAGTATAAAACAATGGAACGACCGCCAAACCAAAGGATTTAGAATCTATAACTACTCAGATTTAAAAAACACTTCAGATGTGAGATAGTTGAAGGATTCTAGAAATAAGGGAAAGAATAAAGCATAAAAGTGATGAAGTGTGTTCCATGCGGAGAAGGAGTCCATGGAGTGCATACTTGTATCTACACCAAACTAGTAGAAGATGATTAGTATGATGGTACTAAGAACATTTCTTATGTTAACTTCAAGAGGTCAAATGATATTGGTTTCTTTTATAGAATCAACAATTCTATTGAAAATACTCACTCATTGAATGACCCACATAAAAGATCACAATGCTTTGGCAAAGGCAGATGACCATGTGTGTTCACACGTAACACTATTTATCAATAGAACATGAACAAATACCAAGGACAAGGACATACCAAAATAGAAACTCAAGTGGATCAAGTCAAGATCAAATTCAGAAAAAGAACCCTAATCAACAAGATCTGATTTTTGAATTATAAAATTAAAAAAAAAAGACAAGCAACTGTAAATGAGAAACTGAGCCAAAGCTCCATCAACAACATGGGAGTACTAAACATGATGAAAACCTAATTAGGGGGTGTCACTTCTAGATGGATGAAATGCAAGTTCATAGTAGGATGATTTACAACAACTGGCACAATTACCCGAGCTGATAAAGAATCCTCAAGGAAAAATCCATTATACACTAAGAGTGCAAAAGCGGCTACAGTCCATTTAGGAAAAGTCATAGAGGAGTCAACAAGCAAGGCTAACGAAGAAGATACTCATGTCATTGAGTTCCTACCTATAATTTACTTGATATAAGAAGAACTAAAGGTTGAGTTTGTCACCAAGAAAGGAATGTCAAATGCTAACGGTAAGGGAAAATAGCCACCAAAAGAGAAGAAGCCTGATGCAGCTGAAGAGGCCATAGACAATAGAGACTCATATGAACTGAGAATCCCATTTCCATACAAGATGATCAAGGATCATTTGAAAAGAGACATGAAAGATTCATGTAATCTATGAAGAGGCTACACGTGAATATCCCATTTCTTGATGTGATAGAAGAAATGTCAACCTATTCCAACTTATTCAAAGACCTCATCACAAAGAGGAGCCGAGGAAGTGAAATCAAAACCCTTTGACTTGCTAATATGTCTAGTGTCTTTGTGTAAGTGAACATGCTGACCAACAAGAAAGATCTTGGGGCCTTTACTATCCCATTCAATGTAAGGAATAACAAGGTAAGACAAGGACTAGCTAATTTGGGGGCTAGTATAAGTTTGATGATGCTCACATTATCCTAAAGGATGGGTCTTATCAACATGGTTGAAATGGAATGCAAATTCAATTTGCAGGGCATTCATTCACAAAATTAATTAGAGTTGTATAGTTAGTCATCATTTGTGTAGGAAGATTCTTCATCCCATGTGATATAGTCATAACAGACACCATAGAAGATCCATATTATCCAATGATATTTAGGAGAATGTTTGTATCCACTGGGAGAGGTTTAACATATGTTGAAACTAGAATTATCACTATAAGAGTGGGAAACGTCGATAGAAATTTTCATGTTCAAAACTCCATGAGAGGACCTTCCCTTTTTGAGTCAGCTTAATTCATGCATAGTTATAACCAATTTTGTGAGGAAGTTCAAGAGAATAATGCTATAGTTGTCCCATTAATGAGATCTCTGAAAAAGCATAGTCTATATGTAGAAGACCTACAAGTGGTTGAAATACTTGACTATTTGAATCAACCTGAAGATGATTGTAGTGAAGAGGAAGATAGAATTATATAGACTGTGAAATGCACCTATTTGGAGCAAACTTCAAAAAAGAAAGAAGCATTGAAACCTAAGACAGATATGAAGAATATCCTAGAAAACTTAAAGTACAAGGTTCTCGATGTAGAAGAATGAAATCCAATCATTATAAATTCTTCCTTGACAAAAGATCAACAAGAAAGGCTAAAAAGTGAACTCAAGTTGAGGAGGAAGGCTATAGGGTATTCTATAGCCAATATAGGAGGTTTGAATCCATCCTACTGCATGCACATCATACACCTAGAAGAGAATGTGGAATCTCTAGCCCAACCCCAAAGAAAGCTAAATTAGATATTGAGAGAAGTAGTTAAGAAAGAGCTTATAATGCTTCCAGACACATGCATAATATACCCTATAAGTGACAACAATTGTGTGAGTCCCATTCACGTAGTGCCCAAGAAAGGTGGTACGACAGTGGTTAGGGGAAAGAATGGTGATGATGGTGCAAGTAGGAGGACTATAAAGAGTCAGAGGATGTATCAAATATAAAAAATTCAATGCTGCAAGCAAGAAAGATCGATTCCTATTGCCCTTCATCGACCAAGTTCTAGAATTTCTAGCCCATGACTCATACTTATATTTTCTAGATGAATACTCGAGATTTTATCAAGTACCCATTCACCTAGATGATCAAGAAAAGATTACATTTACATGCATCTATGAGGAATATGCTATCTGAAGAATGATGTTTGGTCACCACAATGCGCCAACAATCTTCGAAAGGTGCATGGTTTCGATATTTGTAGAGATTCTTGAAGACATTATGGAGGTGTTTATGGATGACATCTCCATGTACAAAAAAAGTTTTGATAGTTGTCTAAGAAATCTATCATGAGTTTTGAAACACTGAAAAGAAAAATGACTAGTGTTAAATTGGGAAAAATGTCACTTCATGGTAAAGGAAGGGATTGTACTAGGTCATAAAATCTCAGAAAACATAATTGAATTTGATTTGAGCAAAGTGGAAGAAATTTCTAAGTCCCACACCCTAAATTTGTAATGGGAGTAAGAAGCTTTCTGGGACATGCCGGATATTATAAAAGGTTCACTAATAACTTCTCTAAAATATCGAAACCAATGTCAAACCTTATTATCAAAGATGCCATGCTTGATTTCTTTGATAAATGCCTTAAAGCTTTTTGAACCTTTGAAACATGCTCTAACAACCACATCAATCCTCCAAGCTCCAAATTGGGAGCTTCCCTTTGAATTAATGTATCCCAAGTTAATTATACCACAACCAAAAAAATGCTGGCAATAGTTGATGCTTTCAATAAGATCATATCCTACATTATAGGATCAAAAGTGAAGGTGTGTACGAACCATATGTCTATTAAATATCTTATGCAAAAGAAAGATACAAGACTCCTAATATGGACATTCTTGATACATGACTTTGATCACGAGATTATCAATAAGAAAGGGACAGAAAACATTGGCCAACCAATTGTCCTGAATTATTATAGCCAATGACAACTAACTTCCTGTTAATGACAAATAAGTGGATGGATCACTGATGATGGAAAGATCATACAAACCACCTCTACCTTGGTTTATAGATATTTGCAATTATCAGGCATGTCGATAGATACCTCCTGAGATAACTTACAATGAGAAAAATCAATAGTATTCTAATATAAAAACTACTATAGGGACGATTCTCTTCTCTTTAGGAGATGAGCTAATAATTTGTATTGTTGTTTCATCTCAGAAGAAAAAGTGCCAATGATAATGTACAAGTGTTCATTCTTTGCCTTAAGGAGGACACTTGGGCCGAGACAAGACCGCCACTAAGATCTTACAATATGTGTTTTACTGGCCTACACTATTCAAGGATGTGCATGCTTATGTCAAATCATGCAAAGAATGTCATCACACATGAAATATATCAAGGAGAAATGATATGCCCATGTCCAATTTTATGCGCAGTAGAGATTTTTGATGTTTGGGGAATTGATTACATGGGACCTTTCTCATCGTCATGAGGCAATTAATATTTAATGACCCTGACCTGGGTTATGCGATAACCCTATTTGTTTTGGCTAAGTAAGTTGCTTAGAAATTTAATATAATCCTCTAATGAGTTTTTTTATCATGTTACACACTTATGTTTTAAGTTTGGACCTGATTGAATGTTGTTTGAGAAATTTTCCTTTATTTTGGACCAAACTGCAATTTACCCAAGATGAGGGGTTATATTGCAATATGTCACATGTTGAACGTGAATTAAGTTATTTATCATCATAATAGAGAGAATTATGCTAATTGGTGGCTTGTGGAAAGCCTAAATTCCAAGTTTGAACTTGTTTGAATAATGATAGTACCTTGTGCACCAATTTTGGTACAAATTGTAATTTACCCAAAATGTGGGGTTGATATGCAAATTACCACATCTATATTGTTCTGACTTACTATATGTATCATTTAGAGGATAGAGAATGAATGATACACCATGTTTGAATCATTTATGAGTGGTATTATTCTTGGTGATGAAAAGATCAAGAAAGGGGTTGAATGGAAACCCTAAATTGAGCTTGTATTAAGTGTATCGGGTTATAGTGTTAAATGGGAGTCCCTATCGGCCAAGTAGCCAATGAGGAGACCCCCATATTGTGTTGTTAACTCTTTGACTTTTCAAAAACGAGCTAAGAACCTCAATAAATCAATGATTATCAGCTTGCAACTTTCCTTGGGAAAGGTTGTATTGAAATTGTTAATATAATAATGTGAGTGGAAGTGGCTTGTCCTAGAAGATAACCAAAGGGGGCCGACACTTGTCCCTTTCACTATCCTCAAGTTTTTATTTTGCATGGAAATATAAAGATGGAGTGCATGCAAGTGCATGTGTCAATCCATGCATGGCCATGTGGCACCTACTAGTAGTAAATTGATGACACCTCATATACACACTTTTTAATGAACCTCAAGTATATATATCATTCCTTTCACCCCTAAGTGAAATGTTTTGAATCCTACCACCTCCTTTCTCTTATATATCTTGCATGGGGTCTTGGTATTGTGCATAGGTGATGTGGTATCGTGCATAGGCCTTTGATATCAGCCATAGCAAGTGGTATCGGAAATAGCATGTTGATAATGGCCATAACATGTTGATATCGGCCAAGTGGAGTGTTTTTGGCCACAAGTGAGGGGTATATGGGCCACAAGTGATGGAATATCATGCATGAGTAGTGAGGTATCGTGTAAGGTGCTAAGAATAAAGAAGGGTCTCAAATTTAACCCTAAGGTAAGGCCATGATCATCTTCAACCTTGGATTGAAGCATGGATCTAGGGTTATGAACTTCCTTTGTTTTCTTCTTCACCAAGTTCTTAACTATGGTGATTCCTTGTATATGAAGGAGTTGTGAACGATCCATGGAATTTTGATAAGTCATCTTCTACCTTAGGAACATGGATTGGAGCTTGGAACTTTGAAGTTGTTCTTAAGGCGGTTATATAACTTGAACTCAACCATGTTATTATTCATCACCTAAATTGCTATACTTAATGAACTACTTTTAATTCCAGAATTTTCTGAAATAGTTGATGAAATTATGAGTTCTACTAGTTGCTTAGACCTGTTGCCATGAACTATAATAGTTAGAATGAAGGTCTAGATCATGAAGATGATGGTATCACCCTATAAAGTGATATCGGGTTCAGGCACACAAGCAAGCACCTCTAACCTGATATGGTGATGCAACTACTTCACTAAAATGACATGGATTTGAGTTTATACTTTCTTCACGATATGGTGGTGTAGTATACACATATTGCATGATAGGAGGTCAAGAATACACCTCAAGAACGATATTGGGTTAAGCACATACCTCTCTGCCCGATGTGGTGTGAAGCACACACACCTCTCTGCCCGATATTGTGTGAAGCAAACACACACCCTCTGCCCTATATGGTGTGAAGCACACACACACCTCTCTGCCCAATATGGTGTGAAGAACACACACACCTCTTTGCCCGATATGGTGTGAATCACACACACACATCTCTTCCAGATATGGTGTGAAGCACACACACCTCTCTTCCCGATATGGTGAGAAGCGCGCACACACCTCTCTGCCCGATATGGTGTGAAGCACACACACACCTCTTTGCCCAAAATGGTGTGAAGCACACACACACCTCTTTGCCCAATATGGTGTGAAGCACACACACACACACCTATAAAGTGATATGGAAGCACACATACACCTCAAACCTGATATGGAAGCATACATACACCTCAAGAGTGATATGGAAGCACACATACACCTCAAACCCAATTTGGAAGCATACATACACCTAAAGGTCGATATGGTAAGCACACATACACCTCTAGGTGATATGGGTAGCAAGTATACACCTTTAAACTGATATTGGGTTAAGCATACACCTTTTGGATGATATGGTGTTGAGCACATATCTCTAAAATGAGATGGTGGGTAACCCAATACACTAGATGACAAGAGTGGCAAGGTGGTTAGTACCCTAGTACATGTGATGGCCAATACACTAAAGTAGGGTGTGGCCAATATCTTCAAGTGAGGTGAGGATGTTACACCCATGAAGGGTGAAGTTGATACGCCATATGAATGGTAAGGTTGATACCTTAATGGGTAAGGGTATGAGGGATATGGTGATGCCTAGATCGATATACACCTAACCCAATACATGTGTTCAACTTGACATACATGATTCAACCCTATACACCTTGTAAAGGTGAGGGCAAGACACTCTTAGGAGTGATAAGGGTAACACCAAGTAATGGTGTGGCTAATACCTTAATAGGTGAAACACCTAAAGTGATTGATAATGGTCAATCCTATATCAACAATGTCTTAACCTGAGATGAGTCCATATCAATTGATGATATTTGGGTAATTCAAGTGTGTGACTTATGGCCAATACATTTCAGGATAAATGTGACGGGCTAGTGCATAAAGTATTAGTATGGGAAATACCCTAATACAAGATAAGATGATGAACTTAATTAAGTTAAAAGTGATGAGGGAAGTGATACACCAAGACATGATAAATATCACATCCAACACCTCAAGGTTGATACACCTTGATGCACCTCAAATCCAATATACATGGATGGGTAACACATGAAGTGTGTCATGTCAATTGTTACGTTGAGATGTAATGAGATTAATGCACTTTGATAAGTGTAGGCTAATATGCCTTGAGAAAAAGAGTTGAGCCAAGTTAATAAAGTATGATGTAATCAATATCCTAGTGAGGATGAGAGAGAAACTCATACTTTGTATTGATTATCATTTAATGATAAATGATGAGAATAAATAAGTATGATTGAATACTTATGATATCAATGTTTGCTCCTAGATGTGTGGAGCAATGAATTAGGGTTTGGATTAATAATATGAACATGAAACCCTATTCGGCTATAAAGGGAAACCCTAACCCTAATGTTGGGAAGGTTGTAATTTTCTTATTGCATATGCCTTGTAAGGCATGTTAAATACTTGTATAACAAGTATAATTATTTTTGTCCTTATGAGCCATATGAATAAGTTGTTGCCTAGTGAGAAGTGACAAGATGTGTAATGGCCTTGTGTGCCATGTGAATAAGTTGTCGCCTAGTGATAGGTGACAAGATGTGTAATGGCCTTGTGAGCCATGTGAATATGTTGTTCCCTAGTGAGAGGTGACAAGATGCTTAATGGCCTTGTGATCCATGTGAGATGCTTGTGAAACAAGTATCATGTATACATTGATCTGAGAACCTAAAGGTAATACTTACCTAATAAGTGGTAACAGTGTTCAGTGATGAACTAAGGTGAATACCCAAATTTAGTAATTAAGATGATGATAATGTTGAGGGATGAGAATTCCTAGTAATGAGATAAGGGATTGAGATCCTAAATGTTATATGTGTTCTAAAGATTTGAAAAGTACTTTATAGATGTATTACACCTTTCTTTGTAGCATATGTTATAATAATTTATGTTTGAAACTTGGTTGATGCTAAACGATATTGTAATGCACTTAATTAATCAAGTGGAATCTCATCATGTAGCACCATGACCATAGATCCATTAGCATCAGTACCCGCTGAATGGTGAAATAGGTTTTTCCACGGGATCTCCCAGAGGGCATATTTTAGAATATGTGGAGGTGATGGGCACAAATATCCTTACACCCTAATGAGGGATTGATGTGTAGATAATTGAGATCTCTCAATCCTTCATTATATATGCCAGGATGGATGTATCATGAATCTCCCGATGATGATGAATGTCGGGATCGATGTGTAAATAACTAAAATATCTCGATCCCGAAGAGAGTGCATGCTGCCTCTGTAGCTCTATAGAGAAGTTGCCAGTATACCCTGGAAAGCTATTTAGCAGTTGACATAGTCCTTCTTGTGGTCTCGCATTGACCAAGACAAGTGAGGTCATGGCAGCTGGCTCTTCCATTGACCTTGTATGGTGCTGATTTTGACTTCGCAGTGGTTGGTTGGAGTATGAGCGGTATACCTCATTTCCTCAGGGCATAAGTGTGATTGTAAAATGTAATCATCCGTGTAGCATATTTTCTTAAGGATTGAATATGGAAAACATTGGTTGATGTTACATTTCTTAATGCATCTTAAATGGATAGATGTTATACATGCTTTTCATATTCCTTATAAAATGAATAGTTGAATTATTTCTTTATCATATATAGCTGCAATGCTTCAGAAGATGATATTTCTCTACTCTGCTTAAATAGTGATTAAATCTTGTTATTAATGTAAAAGAATCCTCTTCCTAGTTTTATATTGTTTAACTGTGTTAATAATATTTTTGGCGGAGAGTTATATCTCTCGTTGGGACATGGGTCTCACCCCGTTAGTCACCAACATTTTTAGGTGGATGCGGATGAAGAGGTAGAGACCATACTATAGAGGGAGAACATAAACAAGAAGGACAATAGTGACAACTCAGTTTGAGTGTACTGTCTGTCGTGTCTTGTAGATAGAAGTCCTATGTGTCGTCTCTGTACTCTCACGTCCTTGGATTTAGTACATGTTTGTTTTATGAACAATCTGAGGTTTTGGCTAGTATGCCTTGAGGTTTTATGTTGCTTCAGTATATGTTTTGACAAAGTAATTGTTATATGTTATCCTCTAGAAGATAGGGTACAGTGTATGTACAATGTGAACAATGATGTATATAAGGTTTTGGTTCTTCCTTAAAGAGTTTTCCTGGAAATAGATCTCTTTGCAAATGGTTTTAATTTTTAGTGATATTTGTTAATATGCTGCTTATGATTATTCTATATAATTAGTAATGATTTGGTTGTCGGTTTGGTGGCGGTCATTTCAAGTTTTGGTATCAGAGCTTAAGGTTTGTTGAGTTTACAAAGACATAGGACTAAGGTGTTGAGTCTATTCTCGTGTCCTCCAATATACCCTATAGTGACTTCTGCTTATGCAGAAGAAAGGGTGAAGTTTAAAAATGACTGGAGAACACGAGGAACATGATGCTAAGAACAATGTTGTTGCTCTAGGGGAAGGTGCAAGGGATCAGAAAAGAGAAGAACGAATTCCTGAGAATCCCCATCTTGACCCAATCAAGATAGAGAATCCTACTTTTTATGCTCTTGTTGGGCAGGTTAGGACAACAATGATGCATATAGTAGACTGGATACTAGCATTAAAACCTAGGTTACCAGTCCTCAATGTAGGAACTTTGGGTTTTAAAAGGGTTCCTGAAAGACACAGTCATGTCGGAATAGTGAAAAATGCGGGAAGGATTGAGATATGGCAAGAAAATAGACTCTGCCATAAGTATAGATAGATAGTACATCTGTTATGATAATGCCCAAGGAGGGGCAATAAGTTGAAGGAAAGGTCTCTACAATTCTAGAGACATTTGCCTATTTGTTCTAAAAAGCCAAAGTTTTTGGTGCCACCAGTGCAATAAATGCCTAGTGTACCAGGGCACTAGTCACTAAGTAAAGGCAAAAGCCCTAACTTTCCACCAGTAAGAACTCATGGCTTAGCTTCTACATCGGTAATAAAACCGATAAGACTATGGCACGAGGACAAGACATGTTATAGATATGGACATGTTGAGAATGCTAAACTCTTTTGTTTAATAAGAAGGGAGGAAATGACCCAACAACTGAGGTAGACTCAACAGGCTTATGAAAGTTACAGCCTAATAGAGTAAAAAGCCAAAAGAAACAACATGAAACAACTAGACCCTATGTGTTGAGTCAACTTGAAGCGGTAGATGACCGCGAGGGGTAACAGTCAGATAGAGCTTTTTCATTTTGATATGCCTTCTTTTGGTGTTATCTAATAATCATAAGAAGGATTGCTGTTATTTATTGGTATATATGCCCATAGAGCCATCCCAAGCGATTGTATGGAGTCAGATATTAATTAATCAATTAATATGATTATTTGGTTAATTAATGAATTCCAGAATATTCTAATTAATCCATGAGCGTTTTAATTAACACAATGTTTCTGTTTACCGATAGGTTTAGGAAGCCCTTCTTCCTTTCGTCTCCTATTTAAAGGGGTTTGACGGCTGATATCTACATAAGATATTGAGAGAGACTTTTCAGTTTATGCTCATGTACGTAAACCCTAGCTGTCATCATCCTCAGGAGAAAAAGGAGAGAACCGCGATGCTAGCATGCCACTGCATAGAGACAACTCCTTCCCGTCAGCTTGGGAAGCACGACGTAGAGTTCTAGTCTATCTGCGTGGATGAAGTAGAGATGAAGACGCTGAGATGCCTGCATTCGGAGGACATCAATGACCATCCGTGCGCACTACGAGTGGTGTACATCACTGCACGAAAGGAGCACTGTCGTATCTTCCTACGAAAACAAACAGGAGAGAAGTTCCATATGTGTAGGTCAGCTTCGTTGCACACCATCATGCAGTGAGACATCACCGGACTTGCTCTGTGATAAGGTATATCCCGCAAACACTCTTTCCAAATACGTTTTTATCGACAAGATCCTATTTCAGGTTGAGTGGAATTTTTTTGTTGCTTCCGCCACACATGTTTTCTCCACAAAACCTAACAGTGTTATCAGAGCAGCATCGATCTATGGCATATTAGGATTCGTTTCAATATGATCAATTCATTGTATATTATTTTGTATGTTGAATACAATGCGAATTAAAACTACTGATGTGCAAATCTAAACCTAATTCCACATATGCCGCATGCTTTATTTTTGACGTTTTGAACGAGGTCGACTATGGAAAATACTGATTTTCCTAAGTGCACGGAAGTAAAATTCCGTAGACCTTTTAGGGGATCTGCCCCTGAGACCCCGCGAGGGGCGGCCTCCCTCTGTACCCCGCATAGTCTGTGTTGGAGTCAAAAATTTATTTAATGGGGAATGTCCTGCATTAAAAGTACTACAATTTTAATATGTATATAGGTATATGTAGATATTCCTATGATATCATACTCGTCGCTTTTAAAATCTATTTCATGTGGTGAATACATGCACGATTATGGCCTAGAATCCCCTTTTGTGAATGTTGTGAATGGATGTGGATGTCAATCTTGTGGACATGTTTAATTGAGAATTCTATGGATGTATAATGGTTGTATGTGGATCCTTTGTATAAAGTATTCAACTTGCATGCCAAGCCTCATCTCTTATTTCAAAGTGTAATTAATTCTTTCCCTTTATATTTGTACTCATGATGTAATTGAGATAGGATTAGTTTTAGCCTTTGTAAACTTGATGTAAGGAGGCCACTTGAAGATCCCACTCCAAGGAGCGTCCATGGAGAAGCACCATGAAGATCCAATTCCAAGAAGCAACCTAAAAATTCAACTCCAAGGAGCGGCCATGGAGAAGCAACATCAAGATCCAATTTCAAGAAGAAACTTGAAGTTCCAACCTCACAGAGCATCCATGAAGTTGTTCATTATAATGTTGATCCTTACAGGTTGATTCACAGGTGTTGTTGCATGAGATGCATAAGACCATAGGTGGACTGTAATCCTTTGTTGCTCCAAAGGATTAAAATAGTATAGCCATAACCGATGTATTTGTGTTTGTGATTGCATGTATATCATTTGTGGTTGTGGATATAGTAGTATATGATACATACTATAAGTATGTGGTGTTTGGATATGTATATGTATTTATAAAATCCCTCAATTAATAATATTAAGTTTTAGTTGACTTCCATAAAGCAACATACATGAAAAGCTTGATCGACTATGTGTGGGAATTCCTCCGCGTGGTACACTATCTATCTCATGGAAGTGTGATGTTGGGTGTGTGGGTCTGCCTTCGCAGGGTGCACACTCATCATGTTGGCTTATGGGTTGGACTTAACTAGGGAACCTTGATAGGATCAAGTACCTAGAGGCACACAGATGCATCATGGCAAGGAGTTGTGCATGATCATCTATCCAAGAGTTGCATATGATGCAATTGGTAAAAGTTTCCTACCTTAGTATTTGGTCTTTGACACCGGCGTTGGCCGGGCATTGATCCAATTATTTTGGATATTGGCTCACTAGAAGGTTGTACGTTGCAACCTTCCGAGTTGATAGTGAGGGATATCAATTTGAATAAAATAGTGGGAGTGTAACTAATTAAAGGCCTAATTAATCTTGTTGATCAAATCTTTACCAGTCAAAATGTTTTGGACTAAATGCAAACTTTTTCTTCTATAGAAATCAATTGGCAAACAACACTCACACTTTCTCATTGCGATCGGTCCTTGAGAAGGACAAACTTACTAAAACCAACTTTCAAAATTGGTTTAGGACGTTGAGAATTGTTCTCACACATGAGCGTAAGCTCTATGTCCTTGAAACACCAGAGCTAGTGGAACCCGCCGCAAATGCACCCAAGGCTGAAAAGGATGCTTACAAGAAAAACCTTGATGATGTTGTGGATGTCAAGTGCCTGATGTTGTTCTCAATGAACTATGAGTTGCAAGAGCAACATGAGAACATGAATGTCATGGAGATGGTAACACATCTCAAGAACATGTATCAACATCAAGCAAGACAGGAGAGATATGATGTCTCCAAGGCTTTGTTCAGGAGCAAGATGAAAGAGGGAGACTCAGTTGGCACCCATATACTCACTTTGATTGGGTACGTGGAAAGCCTAACCAAGCTGGGATTTCCCCTAGGTCAAGAGTTGGCCACTTATGTGATTATGCAATCGTTGTATGAATCATATAATCATTTTGTCATGAACTACAACATGAACAATCTTGACAAGTCACTGTCAGAATTGTTGGGCATGTTGAGGACAGCTGAAGCATAGATGAACAAAGATAAGCCCAAGTCTGTGATGATGATCAGTAAGACAAAGGCAAAGTCAAAAGGAAAAGGCAAGGCTAAGAAAGGTTCTAAAGCCGAGCAGAAGCCAAAGTCATCCACGCTCAAAGCTAAAGGTGGGATCTCCAAAGAAGGCAGTTGTCACCATTGTCACCAGGCTGGACATTGGAAAAGAAACTGTCCTCTCTACCTAGAGGAAATGAGAAAGAAGAAGCAGGGGATATAGATCTCCACTTCAGGTATATACATTATTGAGATAAACTTAAATACTTCTTCATCATGGGTACTGGATACCGTATATGGATCTCACATATGTTCTAATATGCAGCATCTGATAAGAAGTAAGCATTTACGAAAGGGCCAAGTCGAGCTACGGGTTGCTAATGGAGCAAGAGTTGTTGCCACTGCAGTTGGAGTTATTAGTTTATCTTTGCCTACGGGCCTTGTAATAGAATTTGAGAATTGCTATAATGTACCTTCCATTAATAGAAATATTATTTCTGTATCTTATATGGACAAGAGTGGATTTGAATTTCATATTAAGAATGGAATGATTTCTATTTCTAAAGATGAGATATTTTATGGTAATGCCCCTATGTCTTATGATATCTACTTGTTAGAACTTGAAACTAGCATATACAACGTAAATACTAAAAGGATAAAACTTGACAACTCAAACAAAACATACTTATGGCATTGTCATCTTGGGCACATAAACGAGAAGTGCATATCTAGACTCCATAAGGATGGTTATCTAGACTCTTTTGATTTTGAATCATTAGAAGCATGTTTATTAGGGAAGATGACCAAGACTCCTTTCACTGGACACAGTGCGAGAGCTAGTGATCTGGTAGGTCTCATACATACTGATGTATGCGGACCTTTTAGATCAAATGCTAGAGGAGGCTATCAATACTTTACTACCTTCACCAATGACCTCAGTAGGGATGGCTATGTATATCTTATGAAACACAAGTCAGAAACTCTTGAAATGTTCAAGACTTTCATGAATGAAGTAGAGAAGCAACCCGGTAAGAGTATTAAAGCACTCCGTTCAGATCAAGGTGGAAAATACTTAAGTCAAGAGTTTGAGGACCTTCTAAGAAACCATGGTATTGTATCACAATGAACTCTGCCTGGTACACCACAACATAATGGTGTGTCAGAAAGAAGGAATCGTACATTATTAGACATGGTATGATCAATGATGATTTCAGCAGAACTTCCAATATCATTCTGGGGATATGCTCTTAAAACTACAACGTTTACACTTAACTGTGTACCTTCCAAATCGGTTCAAAAGACACCATATGAGATATGGAATGGGAATCATCCCAATTTGTCTATGTTAAAGATTTGGGGATGTGAAGCTTATGTTAGGAAACAATTTCCTAAAAAGCTTGGACCCAAATCTGAAAAATGTTATTTTGTTGGATACCCCAAGGAAACTTGGGGATACTATTTCTACACACCAACTGACAACAAAGTGTTTGTTGCTAGGACTACTGTATTTCTTGAAAAGGAATTTATTTCTAAAGGAATCAGTGGGAGGAATGTAGAGCTCGAAGAAGTTCGAGATCAATAAGAAAGCAGAGAACCTGAGGAGCTACATAAGGAACATGAAGACTCATAAATTGTTGTGGAATTTCAAGTTCCAAATGTAACACATGAACTTCGTAGATCTAGTAGGAAATGGCTTGAGCCTGAGAGATTTGGATTTCTCGTGACTCAAGATAGTGACGAATTGGGCATAGCAGATGAGCCAACTTCCTATCTAGAAGCTACTAAGGGACCATAATCTGATAAATGGCTTGAAGCCAAGAGATCTGAGATGGAATCCATGTACACCAACAAGGTATGGACCTTGGTGGACCCACCCGAAGGGGTAAAACCTATAGGGTGCAAGTGGGTCTTCAAGAAGAAGACCGACATGGATGGAAATGTTCAAATTTATAAAGGTATATTGGTTGTGAAAGGATTTCATCAAATTCAAGGTGTTGATTATGACAAGACCTTCTCACCAGTTTCCATGATTAAATCCATCAGGATCATGCTTGCCATTGTAGCTTATCATGACTATGAGATTTGGTAGATGGATGTTAATACAACATTCCTTAATGGGAATTTACTCGAGGATGTGTACATGACACAACCTGAGGGTTTTATCAATCTGAAAGAAGCCAATAAAGTTTGTAAGCTACAAAGGTCAATCTATGGATTGAATCAAGCATCTCAGAGCTGGAATCTACGTTTTGACGAAGTAGTCAAAAAGTTTGGATTTAGTCAAAATGAAGATGAACCTTGTCTTTACAAAAAGGTTAGTGGGAGCACAGTCGTATTTCTCATATTGTATGTGGATGACATACTATTGATGGGAAATGACATATCTACTCTTCAGACAGTAAAAGGTTGGCTGGGGAAGACCTTCTCTATGAAGGATTTAGGCGAAGCATCCTATATACTAGGGATCAAGATCTATAGAGATAGATCTAGAAGGCTTCTAGGCCTAAGACAGAGCACATACATTGACAAGGTGCTAAAGAGGTTTAGCATGGAGGGTTCTAAGAGAGGTAACTTGTCCATGTCCCATGGGCTTACGATCTCTAAATCCTAATGTCCTAGTTCATGTGATGAACGGGCACACATGAGTAAGATTCCATATGCATCAGCAATTGGATCTATCATGTACGCAATGTTATGTACTCATCTCGATGTATCATATGCTTTGAGCATGACGAGCCAATATCAGTCAGATCCAGGTGAATGTCACTGGACAGCCGTAAAGAACATCCTAAAGTACTTGAGAAGGACTAAGGATCAAATCTTGGTATACGGTGGTGAGGAAGAGCTCATGGTAAAGGGTTACACTGATGCTAGCTTCCAAACTAACAAAGATGACTATAGATCGCAATCTAGATTTGTGTTTTGCCTAAACAACATAGTTGTGAGCTGGAAGAGTTCCAAGCAAGAGAAGGTTGCAGATTCCACAATAGAGGCTGAATATATTTCCGCATCTAATGCTGCAAAGGAAGCTGTGTGGATCAAGAAGTTCATTTATGAACTTGGAGTGGTTCCAAGCGCTAGTAATGCAATTGAGTTGTTTTGTGATAACAACGGAGCAATTGTACAGTATAAAGAACCAAGATCGCACCAACGTTCCAAACATATTCTACATTGGTTCCATCTCATATGCGAGATCATACAGCGAGGAGATGTGAAGATTTGTAGAGTACCTACAGAAAGCAATGGAGCTGACCCGCTCATAAAAGCACTTTCACAGCAGAAACATGATGGACATGTTCGATCACTTGGATTGAGATTCATGAGTGATTGGGTATAAGTGCAAGTGGGAATCTATTGGTATGTATGCCCATAGAGACAATCATTTGATGATTGTAATGGGATACTATGTAAATGATTTGTAATACTACATTGATCGTATCAATAAAGGCAAGTTTCCAATCTATATGTTTGTGTTTTATATTGTGAGATGACCATAAAACTTATAGATGTCTATAGAATAATATACTCAATGACATATGTCTTTGGGTTGATGACCTAAACTGTGAGATCATATGTATTCTAAGAGTATGTATTCTTGTTTTGTCCCTAATCGGTTGTTATTTTGGAAATATCCATAGACATCAATAACACATAAGATTAGAATGTATGTTGGTTGATGGAAGAATCTCATTATCCATGATATGGAGATATCAAACCTAATAATTAGATACTTGTTTTTGAATAGTGTATCGGACAGACCCACCTTGAGAGTGACACATGGATACCATGATTGGTATTTAGAGTCACATCTCATAATGATGGTGGTGATTGTGGTTCTTAGACTTGAAGTCACTACACTTATCACATGTCGTTCGGTGTAATGTGACATCATCCACCATAGTCCTGAATAAGGATTGCCATAAAGATGGTGCTTGGGTGCACTATGACACATGGGGATGACTGTGAGTGATGTAGATGAAATTTGTCCTTCCTACGGGAGTTTGGTATTCCGGCCACTTGATAAGCGAGACTGAGAAATGCATGGCCATGATGATGTGAGTCAATATGTGATATTGAGAATACATATATCTCAGACAGTCTGCTCTAGTTTAAGGAACATGGATTGAACGTTGAAGAGGATAACGATTCCATGACTCGAGTTCAATCCATATATCAACGACAAAGGAACTATACAATCATTGTAACACCAATCGTGAATGATAGGTTAAGCTATTCTCTAACTTCTCCAATTACTTGGGTGGTAATGCAGTCTTGCTAGATACCAATCACTGCTTGTGAAATCATAGTATGATTATGGATATCACTGCCAACATAATTTGGAGCCTACTGGGTCACACACATAGGATGTGTTGGAATAAGAGTATAATTGTGGATTTGATTGGAATTGCTTCGAATCACATTGATTACTAAAATGTTTATGTAATCGATTAGAATAATATTGGAGTGACGGGCTCTAAGTGCAAGTGGGAGTATGTTGGTATATATGCCCATAAAACCATCCCAAGCGATTACATGGAGTCAGATATTAATAAATCAATTAATTTGATTATTTGGTTAATTAATGAATTCTGGATTATTCTAATTAATCCATGGGCATTTTAATTAACACAATGTTTCTATTTACCGATGGGTTTAGGAAACCCTACTTACTTTCATCTCCTATTTAAAGGGGTTTGACGGCTGGTATCTACATAAGATATTGATAGAGGCTTTTCAGTTTACGCTCACGTACACAAACCCTGGCCGTCACCATCCTCAGGAGAAAAAGGAGAGCACCGTGATGCTAGCACGCCTCCACATAGAGACGACTCCTTCCCTCCGGATTGGGAAGTACGACGTGGAGTTCCACTCCATTTGTGTGGATGAAGAAGAGACACAAACACTGAGACGCCTGCGTTCGGAGGACATCAATGCCCATCCGTGGGCACTACGAGGGGCATATACCACGACACGAAAGGAGCACCGCCGGATCTTCCTACGACAGTGAACGGGAGAGAAGTTCCGTCCATGTAGGCCAACGTCGTTCCACACTATCGTGCAGCGAGACATCGCCGGACTTGCTCTACGATAAGGTATATCTCACAAACACTCTTTCTAAATACGTTGTTGTCGATGAGATTCTATTTTCGGTTGAGTGGAATTTTTTTATTGCTTCCACCGCACATGTTTTCTCCACAAAGCCCAGCATTATTGACTTCCCTATTGATTGCCCTATGGGAACATAGGAAAGAAATGATGAGAACTAGAATTTATATTCTGTACATTATTCTTTTAAATGTTCTATAATTGCTTTTATCTGTGTGAAAGAGGATGAGATATAGAAGTGATGCCTGGAGAAAATCCAGGAATATTAAATCTTGTGTGTGTGATGATAGGAAAAGTAAGGAATATGATAGTACACAAAGTGCATACTACCTAAAATCAGTACTTGTATACCCTGGCCAGGTATTCAACTATTGAAGATAAGGTGAGTATGGAACTCTTCGATTGTTATCTTTCTAATTACTCTGATCAAGTAGTCATTCTGATACAATCTAGTGAGTATAATGAAACTGGAAATATGGTATGGACATTTGTATCACATCCTAAGTACAATAAAGTGGTATCTGAAATGATCTTAGATCAGTCTATGTGTATGAGGAAGTAAAAAGTATAATCCTCATGATAAGAGAATGAGAATAAGGGAGATGAACCATGTCTGATATAACATGTATGAATAGTAAAGATCTTTTCCCATGATTAGGAAATGGGAAGTGTGATAAAATCACAAATGTTCATAACATGTTAAACAATAACAAAGAAAGGAGTGATGACATGTAATCATCCTTATAATTCCTATGCTGATGGCAAGGAACCTAGGATGAAACAAGAGTAAGTGACTCATGAATAGTTGAAAGTTCATGCAATAATTAGAGGAGATGATAATCTCCTCTTTGATAAACAACCCTGGATGATGATGGGGTGATAAGAGGAATATGTTTCTTTGTGTTCTCTCCTTTTAGGGACATGGAAATCAAGTGAGTACTATGACACTTGATGTGCATGGATTAGAAATAATCCATTGATGGATACTTAGAAAAGTATCAGTTCATCTTAGACTTTGGTTCCAAGATAAAGATATGTGTAACAAGTAATGTCCCAAGATGAAAGAAAGATCCTTTTATATGTGTGGATTTGGTAATAATAATAGAGAAATGGAAATGATAAGGATGTGATGTGTTTTCAACATATGTGATGGATACCAAGGTAAGGAATTTTGGTATCTAAGAAGTATCAAGTGGTATGGGAAAGTATATATATATATATATATATATCTATATCTATATATATATATATATATATATATATATATATATAACTTCTAATCAGATGATTTATGTTGGTTACCTGGAATGGCCAACTGTGAAATCAGTCTAGTTACATAAAACAATATGGACATCATATGTTAGGGGTTTATGCTTTGCATAAACATAACATAGATAAGGATGTGATAATTGAAGGAACAATTGTAAAATCATTGTGGGAAAAGCTTATCAAGCTAAAAATATTTCCTTCAAATACCCCTATCTATATCTGTTAAGACAACTTATACATAACATCTAGAGATACCTCTGAGATAAGTTCTTCTTTAATAAGTGGCCTCTCCTTATGAAAAGATAATGTACAACTAATGAGATATTGGTACAAGTACTAAGAAAGTTTAGTGTTGTGTCAGTAGATTAGATGGCACAACAGATCTATGATAAGACTTGTAATCCTAAGTGGGTGACAGAACGTAACTCTGGTCTTTCCTTGGAAATGAAATGCTAAACTGAATGGGGAGTATGGAAGACTCCCTAGATCAAGAAACTTATCACATAAAGTTATAAGTTGAGAAGGTGACAAATCAGTGAGGTTTAACACATGAGTTAAATAAGGTATGCATAATTCTTCTCCGACTAAGAAAAGAGTTACCTGACACAGAGTTGACTCCACAGTCAGTAATGGATAGGAAAAACTAAGTATGTGTCATGTATGATAGATCTTATGATGATCTTTAATGAAAGGACTTTGTGCTTGTCAACGTTCTATGGAATATATATGACATCAAGATGTTATGTGGAGACTTGATTATATGATTAATGAATAATATTTGTCTCCCTTTACCTGGGATTTCGAGGACGAAATCCTTGTTAGGGGTTTATAACTTGTAATGACCCTGACCTGGGTTATGAAGTAACCCTAAGTTTTGGCTAAGTAAGTTTCTTAGAAATTTAATATAATCCTCTAAGGAGTTTTATTATCATGTGACACACTTATGTTTTGAGTTTGGTCCTGATTGAATGTTGTTTGAGCAATGTTCCTTTGTTTTGGACCAAAGTGAAATTTACCCAAGATGAGAGGTTATATTGCAATATGTCACATTTTGAATGTGCATTAAGTTCTTTAGCATCATAAGAGAGAGAATGATGCTAAGTGGTGGCTTTTGGAAAGCCTAAATTCCAAGTTTGAACTTGTTTGAATAATGCTAGTACCTTGTGCACCGATTTTGGTACACATTGTAATTTACCCAAAATGTGGGGTTGATATGAAAATTACCACCTCTAGAGTGTTCTTACTTCCTATATGTATAATTTATAGGAGAGATAATGAATGATACACCATGTTTGAATAAATTATGATTGGTAGTATTCTTGGTGATGAAAAGACCAAGAAAGGGGTTGAATGGAAACCCTAATTTGAGCTTGTATTAAGTGTATCGGGTTGTAGTTATAAATGGGAGTCTCTATCGGCCAAGGAGCCAAAGAGGAGACCCCCATATCGTGTTGTTAACTCTTTGAATTTTCAAAAATGAGATAAGAACCTCAATAAAGCAATGGTTATCGGCTTGCAACTTTCCTTGGGAAAGGTTGCATTGAAATTGTGAATATAATAGTGTGAGTGGAAGTGGCTTATCCTAGAAGATATCAAAAGGGGGACGACCCTTATCCCTTGCACTATCCTCAACTTTTTATTTTGCATGGAAAGATAAAGATGGAGTGCATGCAAGTACATGTGTCAATCCATGCATGGCCATGTGGCCCCTAGTAGTAGTAAATTGATGACACCTCATATACATTCTTTTTAATGAACCTCAAGTATATATACCCTTCCTTTCACCCCTAAGTGAACTGTTTCGAATCCTACCACCTCCTTTCTCTTATATATCGTGCATGGGGTATTGGAATCGTGCATAGGTGATGTGGTATCGTGCATAGGCCTTGGGTATCATCCATAGCAAGTGGTATCGACCATAGCATGTTGATATCGGCCAAGTGGAGTGTTTTTTGCCACAAGTGAGGGGGATATCGGCCACAAGTGATGGCATATCATGCATGAATAGTGAGGTATCATGCATGGTGATAAGGAGCAAGAAGTATCTCAAATTCAACCCTAAGGTAAGGCCATGATCATCTTCAACCTTGGATTGAAGCATGGATCTAGGGTTATGAACTTCCTTTCTTTTCTTCTTCACCAAGTTCTTAACTATGGTGATTCCTTGTATATGAAGGAGTTGTGAACGATCCATGGACTTTTGATAAGTCATCTTCAACCTTAGGAACATGGATCTTTGGAGCTTGGATCTTTGAAGTTGTTCTTAAGGCGGGTTATATAACTTGAACTCAACCATGTTATTATTCATCACCTAAATAGCTATACTTAATGAACTACTTTTAATTCCGAAATTTTCTGAAATAGTTGATGAAATTATGAGTTATAGTAGTTTCTTAGACCTGTTTCCATGAATTATAACTATTAGAACGTAGGTCTAGAGCTTGAAGATGATGGTATCACCTTATAAAGTGATATCGGGTTCAGGCACACAAGCAAGCACCTCTAACCCGATATGGTGATGCACCTACTTCACTAAAATGATATGGATTTGAGTTTATACTTTATTGCATGATATGGTGGTGTATTATACGCCTCTTGCACGATAGGAGGTCAAGCATACACCTCAAAAATGATATTGGGTTAAGCACACACATCTCTGCCCGATATGGTGTGAAGTACACACACCTCTCTGCCTAATATGGTGTGAAGCACACACACACCTCTCTGCCTGATATGGTGTGAAGCACACACACACCTCTCTGCCCGATATGGTGTGAAGCACACACACCTCTCTTCCCGATATGGTGTGAAGCACACACACCTCTCTGTCTGATATGGTGTGAAGCACACACACACCTCTCTGCCCGATATGGTGTGAAGCACACACACCTCTTTGTCCAATATGGTGTAAAGCGCACACACACCTCAAAAGTGATATGGAAGCAAACATACACCTCAAACCCAATATGGAAGCATACATACACCTCAAGAGTGATAAGGAAGCACACATACACCTCAAACCCGATATGGAAGCATACATACACCTCAAGGTCGATATGGTAAGCACACATACACCTCTAGGTGATATGGGTAGCAAGTATACACCTTTATACTGATATTGGGTTAAGCATACACCTTTTGGATGATATGGTGTTGAGCACATATCTATAAAATGAGATGGTGGGTAACCCAATACACTAGATGACAAGAGTGGCAAGGTGGTTAGTACCCTAGTACATGTGATGGCCAATACACTAAAGTAGGGTGTGGCTAATATCTTCAAATGAGGTGAGGATGTTATACCCATGAAGGATGAAGTTGATACACCATATGAATGGTAAGGTTGATACCTTAATGGGTAAGGGTATGAGGGATATGATGATCGATATACACCTAACCCAATACATGTGTTCAACTTGACATACATGATTCAACCCTATACACCTTGTAAAGGTGAGGGCAAGACACTCTTAGGAGTGATGAGGGTAACACCAAGTAATGGTGTGGCTAATACCTTGATAGTTGAACACCTAAAGTGATTGATAATGGTCAATCCTATATCAAAAATGTCTTAACCCAAGATGAGTCCATATCAATTGATGATATTTGGGTAATTCAAGTGTGTGACTTATGGCCAATACATTATAGGATAAATGTGATGGGCTAGTGCATAAAGTATTAGGATGTGAAATACCCTAATACAAGATAAGTTCATGAACTTAATTAAGTTAAAAGTGATGAGGGAAGTGATACACCAAGGCATGATAAATATCACATCCAACACCTCAAGGTTGATACACCTTGATGCACCTTAAATCCAATATACATGGATGGGTAACACATGAAGTGTGTCTTGTCAATTGTTACATTGAGATGTAATGAGATTAATGCACTTTGATAAGTGTAGGCTAATATGCCTTGAGAAAAAGAGTTGAGCCAAGTTAATAAAGTATGATGTAATCAATATCCTAGTGAGGATGAGAGAGAAAATGATACTTTTTATTGATTATCATTTAATGATAAATGATGAGAATAAATAAGTATGATTGAATACTTATGATATAAATGTTTGCTCCTAGATGTGTGGAGCAATGAATTAGGGTTTGGATTAATAATATGAACATGAAACCCTATTCGGATATTAAGGGAAACCCTAACCCTAATGATGGGAAGGTTGTAATTTTCTTATCGCATAAGCCTTGTAAGGGATGTTAAATACTTGTATAACAAGTATAATTATTAATGGCCTTGTGAGCCATATGAATAAGTTGTTACCTAGTAATAAGTGACAAGTTGTGTAATGGCCTTGTGAGCCATTTGAATAAGTTGGTCCCTAGTGAGAGGTGACAAGATGTGTAATGGCCTTGTGAGCCATGTGAATAAGTTGTTGTCTAGTGAGAGGTGACAAGATGTGTAATGGCCTTGTAAGCCATGTAAATAAGTTGTTGCCTAGTGAGAGGTGAAAAGATGCTTAATGGCCTTGTGAGCCATGTGAGATGCTTGTGCAACAAGTATCATGCATACCCTGGTCTGAGAACCTAAAGGTAATACTTACCTGGTAAGTGGTATCAGTGTTCAGTGATGAACTAAGGGTTTGAATACCCAGATTTAGTAATGAAGATGATGATAATGTTGAGGGATGAGAATTCCCAATAATGTAATAAGGGATTGAGATTCTAAATGTTATATGTGTTCTAAAGTTTTGAAAAGTACTTGATAGATGTATTACACCTTTCTTTGTAGCATATTTTATAATAATTTATGTTTGAAACTTGGTTGATGCTAAAAGATATTGTAATGCACTTAATTAATCAAGTGGAATCTCATCATGTAGTGCCCTGACCATAGGTCCATCATCGTCATTAGCTACTGAATGGTGAAACAAGTTTTCCCATGGGATCTCCTGGAAGGCATATTTTTGAATATGCGGGGGTGATGGGCGTGATTATCCTTACGCCCTAATGAGGGATTGATGTGTAGATAATTGAGATATCTCAATCCTTCATTATATATGCTGGGATGGATGTATCATGAATCTCCCGATGATGACGAATGTTGGGATCGATGTGTAGATAAATGAAATATCTCGATCCTGATGATAGTGCATGCTGTCGCTGTAGCTCTATAGCAAAGTTGCCAGTATACCCTGGAAAGCTATTTAGCAGTTGACATAGTCCTGCTTGTGGTCTCACACTGACCAAGACAAGTGAGGTCATGGCAGTCATCTCTTCCATTGACCTTGTATGATATCGATTTTGACTTCGCAGTGGTCGGTTGGAGTATGAGCGGTATACCTCATCTCCTTAGGGCATAAGTGTGATTGTAAAATGTAATCAGCCGTGTAGCGTATTTGCTTAAGGATTGAATACGGAAAACAGTGGTTAATTTTAAATTTCTTAATGCACCTTAAATGGATAGATGTTATATATGTTTTTCATATTCCTTATAAAATGAATAAATGAATTATTGCTTTATCATATATAGCTGCAATGCTTCAGAAGATGATACTGCTCTACTCAGCTTAAAGAGTGATTAAATCCTGTTTAACAATGTAAAAGAATCCTCTGCCCAGTTTTATACTATTTAACTGTGATAATAATATTGTTGGTGGAGAGTTATATCTCTCGCTGGGACATGGGTCTCACCCCGTTGGTCACCAACATTTTTAGGTGGACACAGACGAAAAGGTAGAGACCATACTGTAGAGGGAGAACATCAGCAGCAGGGACAGCAGTGACAACTCAGGTTGAGTGTACTGTCTGTCATGTCTTGTAGATAGAAGTCTTATGTGTCGTCTCTGTACTCTCAGGTCCTTGGATTTAGTATGTGTTTGTTTTATGAACAATCTGAGGTTTTATCTAGTATGCCTTGAGGTTTTATGTTGCTTCGTATATGTTTTGACAAAGCAACTATTATATGTTATCCTCGAGAAGAGATGGTACAGTGTATGTACAATGTGAACAATGATGTATATAAGGTTTTGGTTCTTCCTTATAGAGTTTTCCTGGAAATAGATCTCTTTGCAAAATGGTTTTATTTTTGGTGATTTTTGTTAATCCGCTGCTTCTGATTATTCCACATAATTAGTAACGATTTGGATGTCAGTTTGGTGGTGGTTGTTTCATAATACATCTTAGTTGCAGTGGATTATGTATCCAAATGGGTGGAAGTAGTATCTACCCCCACTTGTGATTCGAAAGCCATGATAAGATTGTTTGAGAAGATTATTTTTCCCATATATGGTATCCCACACATCGTCATTAGTGATGGGGGATTCATTTTAGAGAAAGGAAATTCGAAGCCCTTTTAAAGAAGTATGGAGTGAGGCATAAAGTTGCCACCCCTTATCACCCATAAATTTCAGGTCAAGTAGGGGTTTCAGGTCAACAGATAAAGTAGATCCTAGAAAAGACAGTCAGACGTACCTAGAAAGATTGGTCAATGAAGCTCAATGATGCCCTGTGGGCATTATTGTACAACCTATAAAACTCTAATAGGGACCACTCCATACATATTCATTTATGGCAAGGAATGTCATTTTCCAGTTGAGCTAGAGCACAAGGCCTTCTCTGCAGTTAAATTCCTAAATATGGATCTAGATTTACCTAGTGAGAAGTGGTTCCTACAATTACAAGAACTAGATGAACTTGGACTTCATGCCTATGAAAATGACAAAAATTTACAAACGGAGAACTATGTGTTGCATGACGCCCACTTGAAAATAAAGGATGTGTATAAAGGAGATAAGGTTCTTTTTTTTCTAATTCAAGTATTAAACTATGTCATGAACAACTAAGATTAAGATGGTCATGATCCTTCAATGTATCAAATATATATCCATCAGGGATGATGGAATTATTTAGTGAAAAGATAGGGAATTCCCCTATAAATGTGAATAGAGTGAAGAGGTATTATGAGGATGAAGCATTTACCATAAGAGCGGATCTACAATTAGATGAACCACCACCACCACCTCATGAGGAAGAATGATGATCTGACCAGAGAGAGCCAAGCTCAAGAGTACAAATTAGTGCCCCTTGGGAGGCAACCCAAGGATTTATTGAACATGCTTTGTTGAATTATTGTCATTTGATTTTATTAGTTTCTATCCTAGGTTTCATTGTGTTTCTAATCCAGATTGATTTTTCTTCATAGTTTTACTGTATAAGGAATAAAGTTAGTGAAGAATTTCATTCAATTTTCTCTATTATAGGTATCATCAGAAGACAACAAGAGGAGAACCTTCAAATTAGGTCCATGGAACCATCATTTTCAAATACATATATGGGTTGATGTACCATCAGAAGATGGTCAGTTGACCCATAGTAAGATAAAGGAAAATGGAAACCATCGAGTTTCCAACACTGTCAAACAAATAATTGGATTGCAAAGTCCATGAAACCATAGGAAGGCATGGTAATATCGTGCCATTAGAAGAGTTATGCATATTAAAGAACCATCAAAAGGTGGAAATCTCGCCTTCCCATCGGAAGACTAGAGTCTGACAAACCATCAAAAGGCCAATAGATGCAGCGGAAGACTGAGTGGGCCCCACCTTCATTAAGAGAAGCTTCTATAAAAGAAAAAGGGCCTCTTACACTTTGTACAGTCATATATCACTACTACAGAAACAACCTTTGGCGTCGGTTGTTTAACCCCCTTTGGCGTCGGTTTCTGACCAACGCCTATGTGGGCGCCGCTAAAGGTCGAACACTTCGGCGTCGATTTTTTAACCAACACCTATTTAACATATAGGCGTCGGTCTTTTAGTAGATAACCGCCGCCAAAAGGTTTTGCGCCACAGAAAACGGCGTCATCTAGGACACATTCTGCGTCGGTTATCTACTAAAAGACCGACGCCTATATGGACTATAGCGTCGGTGTTTACTTGGTAACCGACGCAGAAAGTGTCCTAGATGACGCTGTTTTCTGTGGCGCGAACCAGTTTGGCGTCGGTTATCTACTAAAAGACTGACGCCTATATGCATTATAGGCATCGGTTTGACACGAACAGCCGACGCCATTTCTAGTACGGCTGTTGCCACATTAGGCGTCGGTTTTGTTCAGAAACCCGACGCTGTAGGTCTTTGCTGACGGTTTTCTGTAAATAACCGACGCCTATATCTATTTTTTTTTTCATATCAGTTTGCAGGCCTACTGTGGCTGGTCAGCAGGATGAGAACCTACAGTTCAGTTTTCTGAACTGTAGGTTTACGACATCCATTGATATCAGCCTACTAACAGGCCACAAACCTACAAAAGTCCCAAGGAAAATTTCACACAAGTAGATACATTCAGACATCAATTCAATTCTCACATTCACACATATAGAAACATTCAAATACATGTATTAACATTCAGAAATATTCATTTACAAAGTATCATTCATTATCGCTATCAACATCCCAATTATATCTTACAGTTGCCACTGCTTGTATGGCTTTTGCCCATTCTTCTCTTATTTCATTTAATGCTTCCATCGTATATGGAGCATGTATATTTTTTAAGCATTTACCTATAGTGTGGTCAGTTTTAAACACCTGCAAAGAGAATGATGTATATATATAAGTAATAATATAAAAATAAGATTGATATATTTCATACTAACTAATGAGACTATATATAATACCTCATGTATGGTATCGATGTCCAATGTGACATGTTTGATAATCATCTGCATAAATCGCATCACATAGTATGTGCATGCCCAGCGATTGTCTTGTGTAGCACACTATAAATTGAAACATACAAAATAATACAACCAAGCACAATTCACATCAATAATATATACATTGGAGTCGGGAACTTACTTGTACATTCTGCCAATTTATTGGCTGGTTCTTTTTCCTTGGGACCGTTCCTCCAGCCTTTTTGAATGCATCTAAACCCCTACATGTTAATATAACACAGTAAATTACATAAGTAAACAGTAATGTAATAACAGATGTTAACAGATACAAAAATGAAAAATTTCTCACCAGAATAATGGCATTCTCATTACGTGTCCAATTTTAGTGTTTAATGTACTTCCCGCGGGATGTAGATAATAAACAGTGAACGTCCCGGGACAATAACTAGTAACTCCCAATGTCTACCGCTAGAGGTAAGAAGTTAACAATTAATAACTCAAAATGCACAATAAAAATGGAATTTTCTTAAGTCCAAATTATAAATAAAGTAAACTTACTTGACATTGAATGGAGCTATTATTATCTTCTTGTTTTGCTGACCGAAAATTTTAAAAGCATCTATACAGTATTGTTGAACACTATCAGGGTCTTTATCTACCATACTAATCAATGATGGAATCAAAAATCCCACATGATCAAATTCAAATTGTTTGCAATGATCTTCGACTAAGTAGCTGCAAAACATGTATTACGTATGCATTAATATATAAGAAACCAGATCACCGGATCTTACACAAGGTATATGGATGTATAAACAAGATCTCACCTTATCCATGTCTCTATCATTGATGTATTCAGCCAATCATACATAAACAGCTCAATAATATCTTGTATAAATAAAGAGCTATCGTATGATTGACCTACATAATCTGCATCTAAATAAACAATTATCGGGCAATGTATATTATGTGCCCGTAGCCAACATGCCATTCCCCTACAAGCAGGACCTAACGGGTATGTTAGGTCAGTTGGAACCCAAGTTGGTAATGCGGGGGGTGGAGGTGGAGGCCTAGGTGCTCATGGTGTCTTCTTTTTAACCTGTATATATAATTTTAGATCAGTTGACATCATATATACACATTAACTGTCTAAATCAATGTAAATTTATCTTACAATTTCAGTAGTGTAGACGACATCTGCTTTGGGCCACAATATGACCCCGCCTTCTGCCTCAGCAAGTGTATCAATATCTGAGTGGGGATATGGCAATGTAGCTTCCCTCCAATCGGGTAACACACGTAATGGGCCCACACGAACGTAGCCCTGTGGCATTGGAGTCCCGTGAAACCTTTCCCCAAGAAGGGACGGGTAAGCCTACGCCTCTGCAACAACATAGTCTTGTATTCTTAAGTGGCATGGCTTCAATGCCTACAAATTTACGTAAAGAATGTTATACATATATACATATCATCTTGAAAACATATCATCTTGAAAAGACTAGCTACAATGTCATAAACAATACTTACAGCAGACGTGTTAGGCGATGGGTCTCCAGGATTACTCGCAGTCTGTGCATCAGGAGAAGAGTGGGTCGCCATAGGCTGATTGGAAGCCTGAGATGCCTGCCACCGCAGCAATTCTTCCTTGACCTTCTCAGCAACTACATCGTTGACCTTCTTAGCAACTATATCCTCGACTCTATTATTCTCCTATACATGGATAAAAGAAACATTAGCTTCTTATTATTGAATTTCCTTTTGCAGTAACATTCTAAAAAAAGAATAGGTTACCTCTTCTTGAGAAAGTCCCTCTCTAGGTTTGCGCTGGGATGGCCCAAAGAATGCTTTGATGCCCACACCAGCGCCTGCACCCCTAACACGTCCAGGATGCTCTGGGTTACCCAGAGCAACTGTCAATTCATCCCTTGTGCCCCGAGGGATGAACGTGCCTTGTTTCCTCTGCTCGTGCAGCTCCCGCTAATCACCATCTACAGAAATTGGTAAGTTAACACCACAAATAATCAATATTCAAACGATTGCTCTAAGAGTTGTATTTTACCATTTTCGCAGCCACCTCAGTAGTTACGGGCTTCTTTATTTCACCCTTCTTGTTTTGCCTCCCAGCTATCCAGATATCATGGCGAGGCATGGGTGTGGCAGACTCCTGAGTAGGAGCAGACTCCTGAGTAGCCGTAGACTCCGCATGTAGTCTTTGGCGAACGCTTGCATAGCCTTTTGGACCCATAGTGTGGTCATGCACATTCAGTGCACGCCTTGCTTTTTGTGCGTCACTGAGGGCCTAGTTAGTATGCACATTAATGGTTTGGTTAGTATCACTAAATGTTAATCTTGAATAGGTGAATACAATGCATATTAATTAAATTGGGAGTGACACCTAATACCTTGAATTCTTCAGATTTTCTTGAAGCAACAAAATTGTCCCAATCTTCTTTGTCCAAGAAGTTCCATTGTTCAAGGGCTGACTTCTTTTTCTTATCACCCTCTTTTATGTATTCTCTGTTCAGATTTGTCCTATAATTCCTAAGCAACTTTCCAGCACGTTGCATCACACTTTTACGATGCAACTTCTCATCCAATGCAAACATATTCTGTAAAATAGAAATGTTATTAACTAGTATCCAAAATAGAATTGTAAATAATAGAATTTTTAATCTACAAAATAGAATTGTAAATAATAATAACTCACACATAAATCCTTCCATATCAAGTCTTTTTTCCCCTGAGGAACTTTATGCCAATTATCATACTTAACACCACAATGGCTCCGAGTGGTACACCCAAGATAGTTTACAAAATTATTGCGGTTCACTCCAATTGCATTTCCTCCATTATCAAACTCCACAACCAATTTGGATCCACTGCCACTAAGCGCTATTAACTTCTTCAACAGAGTGATGCCCCTTTTCTTGTTAAGTGTTTGGTGTTGCGCATCAAGTTGCTCCAGTGCTTCAGTGAGTACATGTGCATCATCAACCTAAAATTTGACAAAAATAAACACACTGAATTAGCCCAATATAGAAATATAAGATATATGACATAACTAGAAGGATAAAGAATTTTATAGAAATACAGGATATGTTTTTAGAACTTACATTGGTATCCTCGCCATGCTCGTCATGGACAACATGCTCATCATGGACTTCATGCTCATCATGGACATCATGCTCATCATGGTCAGCCATCTGAAAATGTCATTAAAAAGGCAAACATTTAGCATTTGTATTAACTAGAAAAGGCAAACATTTAGCATTTGTATAAACATACATGTCTCTAAAATTGTGATCTTTTATCAATTAACAATCCTTCATTGTGATCTCTGTGCACATATAAGTCATCATTAGCTTCAATATTTTGTGGAGTTGGAAACCCAACTGAGAATGGACTGGAGTCATCATACTTATCATAGTACTCTTCTTCATCTATAGGATCTTCAATGAACTGTCTTTTACCATGAAGAACAACCGACCATTTATCATTTGCAGGATCATCGATATAGAATATTTGTTTCGCCTATGATGCCAATATGAATGGTTCACCCTTCTCACCAATCTTTTCAAAGTTCACCAAAGTGAAACCCAATTCATCCACTATAACTCCTTTGGTGTTATCAACCCAATTACATTTAAAGAGTGGAATTTTGAAATCTATGTAGTCAAACTCCCAAATGTCTTCAATGACACCGTAATATAACATTTTAGCTTCACGTGGACTCTTATCCTTTGCACTTGCAAAGTACATAGTCGACGCTTGAAGAGTGACCCCACTATTTTAGACGACACTCTTATCATCTTGGCGCTTTGTGTAATATTGAATCCATTAATGTCAAACCCTTCATAAGACATAACATTCGGTTTTGGTTTAAAGGCGAGGCATTTGATAGTTTCTGTAATATCATTTGGTGTTTGAGATAGTTGATGTAAGACTTTATCTTCAAACCACTTAGTAAAAGTCTTATTATGCTCTCTAGCAAGCCACATTGAACTTGCTCGAGGATGTTGTCTCTTTATGAAATTGGTATGTTCCTCGATATAAACACTCACTTCGTCCATATTGTATAAAATATACAAGTGAGCTTGTTCCAACTGCTCACGGCTGATTACTTTCTCCCGTGATCCCAAAATTCCTTTGCCCTCCTCAATATTCTTGTCATTATTAGGAGTGTCATTACCACTGAGAAAGTCATTGCAAAAATCCATAACCTCTCTCACCACATAACCTTCAATAATACTCCCTTCAGGCTGATAACGGTTTCGAACATCACCTTTAAAAATGCTCATGTATCGTTCAAAGGGATACATCCAATGCAAGAAAACTGGTCCCAACATTTTCACTTCCCTAGTCAAGTGGACAACAAGATGTACCATGATATCAAAGAATGAAGGAGGGAAATACATCTCAAGCTGACATAGGGTAACAACCACTTCTCTTTGCAAATTATCGAGAGTATCAGAGTCAATAACTTTGCTGCATAGACTGTTGAAAAAGAAACAAAGTCTGGTAATTGCAAACCTTACATGCTTCGGCAATATAGATCGAATTGCCACAGGCAATATTTGTTGCATTAGAGTGTGACAATCATGAGATTTAAGACCTGTCAACTTCAGATCTTTCATTGATACCAATCTACGGATGTTGGATGAGTAACCATGTGGCACCTTAATATTTACCAAGCATTCACAAAAAGTTTTCTTCTCCTTTCTAGACAATGTGTAACAAGCGGGAGGTAAGTATGTTCTTTTATTACCCATTTCACGTAATTCTATTAATTTTGACCTTATTCCCATTTCACGTAGGTCCAGTCTAGATTTTATCCCATCTTTAGTCTTACCTGGTATATTTAACAGAGTACCAATGATGCTATCACAGACATTTTTCTCAACGTGCATTACATCGATACAATGCCTGACTGTCAAAGAACTCCAATAAGGAAGATCCCAAAATATTGACTTCTTCTTGAATGAAGAATTGTCACTCCGTGTGGCCATACTACATTGTGATTTCTTACCAAATTCATTGACAATGTCTTTTACTCTTGCATAAACAACATCCCCTGGTATAGGTTTAGGTGCACTCCATTCATCATTCCATCCATTGAATGCTTTGCGCTTCCTACGATACGGATGGAATTTTTAAAGAAACCTTCAATGACCAAGATATACAGTCTTGCCGCCATGTTTTAGTCTTATTGAATCAGTGTTTTCTTCACATATAGGACACGCTTTAGCTCCTTTGACACTATATCCAGACAAATTCCCATATGCTGGAAAGTCATTAACAGTGCAAAACAACATAGCATGCAAATGAAATGTCTCTCTTGCTGAAGCATCATAGTTCATCACACCTTCAACCCAAAGTTTCTTTAAGTCATCAATCAAAGGTTCAAGATAAACATCGATATCATTTCCGGGTTGTTTAGGGCCCGATATCAACAATGGCAACATAACGTACTTATTTTTCATTCACATCCAGGGAGGAAGATTGTATATAACAAGCATGACTGGCCAAGTGCTATGTTGGCTGCTCAATGTCCCGTACGGATTCATCCCATCTGTACAAAGCCCAAGTCTTAGATTCCTATCTTCTTCACCAAATTTGGGGTACAATAGATCAATCTTCTTCCACTGTGGGGAATCAGACGCATGTCGTAGGATCCCATCATTATTTTTCTTAACATCTGCATGCCACCTCAAATTCTTCACATCTTTCGGATTTGCAAACAAGTGTTGAAACCGTGATATTATAGGTAGATACCACAACACCTTGGCAGGAGAACCAGTTTTGGACTCCCCCGAAGTCGTCAATTTATACCTTGACGCACCACATTTTGGACAATCTTTCAAATCTACATAGTCCTTTTGAAATAATACACAATCATTCGGGCATGCGTGTATCTTCTTGGCCTCCATTCCCATTGGGCACAACATTTTGTTTACCTGGTATGTTGAGATTGGCAGCTCGTTTCCTTCAGGAAGCATTTCTTTCAACAAAGTCAACAATGAAGTGAAGCTTTTGTCGCTCCATCTATTGTTAGCTTTCAACTTATACAATCTCAACACAGCGCTAAGCTTCATAAACTTAGCACAGCATGTGTATAACGGTATCTCAGCATCATGCACAATGTTTCTAAAGATAGGAGGTGGATCGGTGTGCTCTACCCTACAACTATCCAGCATCGCATCAATGATGTCTGCTGGAACTGGTTCGTTCACATTTACGTCATCAGAGGCAATTTCTTCTTCCACCCAAGCACTACTATCGACATCTACTTGTTTCAATTTTGAAATCTCTCCATGCTAGTGCCATTCTGTATAGCCTTGTACAATCCCGTTGCACATGACATGACTTTTGATTTCCTCACCAGTGTTGACTTTCAAGTTGTTACCGCAATGCCTACATGGACAGTAGAACCTATCTGTAGGTTTTTTCCTATGTTCCTCGGCAAATCTAATAAACTGATCAAGACCAGATATAAACTCTGGGGTGCAACGATTACGAATGGACATCCATGATCTATCCATTCTATGATCAGAGAAAACAAGTATATATTAGGAAACAAGTATATATTAGGAAAAGATTAGGGTATACACTTACATCCTAAGTGTATAATGTGATGTCATTCTTATATAAAATAAATGTGTACCACCTATCCCATCCTTGAACACCTAATCTCACTAGTAAGTGTATAATGTGTATTGGGTTTTCAAGAAAATTTCGGCAGCATTTCCCCGCTGTTCTCTAAGTACATATGTACTTAGAGAACAAACGGGGAAATGCTACCGAAATTTTCTCGAAAACCCAATACACATTATACACTTACATCCTAACTGAGATTAGGTGTTCAAGAACAGTCCCAAACCGGGGACTATCCAAGATTTACTCCTAATGAGTCAATCTTGGACGGGTTTCTAGGCCAACAAACACATGTGATGTCATTCTGATATATAATAAATGTGTACCACCTATCCCATCCTTGAACACCTAATCTCACTAGTAAGTGTATAATGTGTATTGGGTTTTCAAGAAAATTTCGGCAGCATTTCCCCGCTGTTCTCTAAGTGCATATGTACTTAGAGAACAAACGGGGAAATGCTACCAAAATTTTCTCGAAAACCCAATACACATTATACACTTACATCCTAAGTGAGATTAGGTGTTCAAGAACAGTCCCAAACCGGGGACTATCCAAGATTTACTCCTAATGAGTCAATCTTGGATGGGTTTCTAGGCCAACAAACACATTTGATGTCATTCTTATATATAATAAATGTGTACCACCTATCCCATCCTTGAACACCTAATCTCACTAGTAAGTGTATAATGTGTATTAGGTTTTCAAGAAAATTTCAGCAGCATTTCCCCGATGTTCTCTAAGTACATATGTACTTAAAGAACAAATGGGGAAATGCTACTGAAATTTTCTCGAAAACCCAATACACATTATACACTTACATCCTAAGTGAGATTAGGTGTTCAAGAACAGTCCCAAACCGGGGACTATCCAAGATTTACTCCTAATGAGTCAATCTTGGACGGGTTTCTAGGCCAACAAACACAATAATAGATATGTACATGTTAGGGTTTCATCACAATTAATGTTAGAGTTTCATCACAATTGATGTTAGGGTTTAATCAAATCAAATTAGGATGCTACAATTGACAAGTTTAAATCTTATTTCAACATGCATCAAAATTTACTGAATTAGGCCAAACATTACGATTAGAAGCACAAATATATGACAAATATATGCAAGCAACAAACCATTATATGGAACGAATCCTACATTATACACAAACTTTTCCTGAGTAAGACAATGTGCACTTCATGGAATTATTAATATCTGAATATATATATAAGTTGTTTCTACCTACTTTGATGGGATTTTATAACATTCGAGTCTTCCATTTAAGGCATTAGATGCATATATTGCAGTCCATTGTGTTGAGATAAGAATCCCATGTGATACACACGATTGAAAATCTTTCACCAACTCTGGGGTCCAACATGTGGATTATATGGGACATACACATCAAGGTGGTCATAAGGGAGGATATTTCCTTATTTATGAGTAAGCGATATAAGATTAAGATCCATATAAAAATTAGGGCAGAAGGAAGAAATAAATCTTCTTTAGGATACAATAGACCCTTATGGGTGTATTTAGGGTCATAGGTACCATCATAGAACAAAAGGGGTACACTCTAGGATTTAAGATCACACTACATCATGTATTTTATACAAAATTACATGTATGTGTATATAAAAAATATATTTATAAGGAACTTCTATACATATCTAATCAACAAATCAGTAATTAACTAAGTATTCATCAATACTTACTATTAATCAGTATCTCTAATCATTAAAATCGGCAAGCAGATCAGTAATTGTAAATAACAAACTACGAATTGTTGAATTAAAGTAATCACTAAAGTAATACTAACCAGTAGTACCAATCATTAATCACTGAAAGCAACAAGGAAATCAGTAAAACTAATCATGCATTACTAGTATAATAGAGCAATAGGATATTTACTTCGATGCATTACAGCAGTACCCAATTATTTCAGCTTACATACCTTTCGTTAGCGGTGGCGGACAAGTAGGCGAGCTCCCAACAGTGGTGGCGATGACCGGCGAGCTCCAAGCGGCAGGGCAGGCAGGTGCAGCGGTGGCCGGCGAGCTCCAGGCGGCAGTGGCGTCGGTGGGCGGCGGCGAGCAAGGATGAAGGAGCGGGCGGCGCTGGGCGTGAGCAGGGAGGAAGGAGCGGGCGGCGCCGGGCGTGAGCAGGGAGGAAGAAGCTAGGGCAGCGGGCGCGCTGGACGAAGTAGGAAGAAGCTAGGGCGGCGACGCACAGCAACAACACCGGCAGTGTCGGTGAGGCGAGGAGCACAGGTAGCGTCGGCGACGGTGAGAACCAGCAGGCGATCAAGTAGCAGCGGCGCGGCAGGCGATGAAGACAATGAAACAGGTGTGGGCGAAGAGTCGGGCGATCGTGGGATATTAAGTTCCCAAATAGCGTCGGTTGTTTCCAACAACTGACGCCTAAAGATCTTTCGCGTCGTTTGTTTGAAACAACCGACGTCCAATTGGACGATATTTTCACAAAATTATTTGGCGGGAACCACTTTCAGCGTCGGTTATAAAAGGATAACCGACGCTGAAAGTGACACTTTTCACGCAAATTTCCATCGCACATAGGTGTCGGTTTCTATCTACATAACCGACGCTGAAAGTGACACTATTTTTTTGCTCGAAAATTGGATTTCGCGGGCGACTTTAAGCGTCGGTTTGTTATTAACAACCGACGCTGTATTCAAAGTGGTACCCGTGTCTGGCTGGTCTTCGAATATAGACGTCGGTTTGCCTAAATAACCGACGTATAATATTGTAGGCGTCGGTTTTCCTAAAGAACCGACGCCCAGAAAAGCGACACTGAATGCTGTTTCTGTAGTAGTGTATGATCACTAAAATCAGAAAGCAAAGAACAACCCTAGCCATCTAACTCCATCGAGCTAAAGTGATTAACTTTGATATTCTACAACCATCAGAAGATGTGTGTCTTCTTCAACCTCTGACCATAGGAAGACGATGAATCAAAAAAGGATATCTTCAACACTGGCGATGCTCACAAGCTAAGGTTTGAAGCACACCATAGAGGAAGTGGAACTCCATTACTGGTGATGTGCGGAGCCTTGCAACTCAATGAGGAATGACGTTGGTGACATAAAATAGCAAATCCCTTGCTTAACCTTCTCTTTCTGTCCTACTTCTCTTTTCGTTATGCTGAAACCACTGCCATCATCGTTTTTGAGTCATATCTTGTCATTCTGATACTTCCAGAGGATAATATATAATTTTCCTTCCTTCCAACTTCAGTTATGTAAACTTTCCATCCAGTGTGGGGGTGCATTCCGAGAAGATTGGTCTCTCTCTACCATCATTTTCTCTTTCTCTCACTCTCTACCACCATCAAATGACTATTTATTCCATATCCTTTTCATGATCCATTGGTTCTTTGAACCTCTTTTGCAAACCATCAGTTTACTAACTACCATTATCTGTCTTCGATAAACATTAAAAGACACCCCTTGCCTCTGTGAACTATCAATTCTGGAGACTATCAAATTTCATCCATTAGAAGACTAGTTCTTCCCTGACCCTCTACAACCATCGGTTTTACATCGATCACTGATAGCCCTCCAATAACCATCAGAAGGCATTTCCTATCAGAGAACCATTAGTTGTTTGAATTCCTTTGCAAACCATCAGTTTGAAGATTTCTCTGACCTACCATCGACTTACATGTCCTCATTCTAAGACTGATTACATACTTCAAAATTACCTATTGGCCTAACCTTGCATGAGATATATCAATATCTACATTGCATTGAAAATTATAAAGATGGAAGGGAACCCAGGGAAAGAAGAAATTGTTCACACCTGACTAGTGTGGATGGTGAGTGAACCCAACAAGATTAGAAAAACATTCATACAGGAGGAAATTGATAGAATGGAGAGATTAAAGAATGAAGTTGTGGAATATATCCTAATCCATGGGAACCAACACCTACTAGTATACAAGCCAGGATGAAGGAAGATAGACAAAAATGTATGGATGATCCAATTCTAGAAGAGTCATTCAACTCCTATGAATCTATAGGGATAGAAACTTATGGGTATACACTAGCTATTGAAATCCAAAACCCCAAGAAGAGAGGGACACCAGTCCCTCCCAAAGACAAACTAGGCAAATTGGCCAAGTTGTAAAAATGGAAAGTACCAGAGGACAAACATAGCCACGACCAATAATAACCACAACTACTGATATTCTTGTTAGGATTGTACCATAATCAACAAATGTCATCTACTAGGATAAACCTAATAACTACTTCTTGCCTAGAGATGATGACCATCTGGATCTTTGGGATGAGATGTACAAAAGAAAAACATTTAAAACCACACGGTTTGGAGATGTGGACACCCTAAAAAATTGGGAATATACCAAAGGGTGAAGGAAAATTTAGAAAAGGTCTGAATATAAAAAATATGCTTCAATAACAACATCTCCTACAAAGACCTCACCTTGGATTTCATGTCATCTCTGAAGAAGCTTCCAGTTACAAAAGAAGAAGCCAAAGAGTGTGGGGGATAATAATTTGGCAGTCCAAATTATCAAGGAGGACTACATACTTACTGAGAAATGGCTAAATTCAATCTTTACTGATTCAAATGAACAAGCCAAAAAAGCCAATAAAGCTAAAAGAGATAGAGAGATTTGAGGCTTTTTCACCAACCAGATATCAAAGAAACTATTTGTAGAAAGGTGATATAGATCAAGGCTATCAAAACCTACCAAGATGCACTTGGGGATCATGCCTTTCATGCATAAGATCTTCACTAATGCCCTATTATGTAGGACATACACATGGAATTCAACCATGATGGATCTCCACATTCAATGGAGCATCATATAAAATAAGTTGATCAATATTGGGTTTATTGATTGACAAGCTAGCAAGAATAGTGGGATCAGAAGTCTCATGTGATTTCATCATGGATGGACTAATCACATGTATCCCACTGTCTAGGCTATCCCAGTGAACTTAAATTCTTTCTAAAATTTGTTAGGGAAAGGCTAGTAGATGCCAAGTACTTAACTACTACAAATGTACTGGCAAGGTAGAAGGAGAAGTACTTTCACAAATTTTGCAGATCAAAGGACCTTCTTGCCCTACCAAAAATGTGCAACTATGACTATGAAAAACTCCTATTTGGGGTTGTTGACATTTTAAAAATGAAGTCTGGAGCCAAGTCCCTCCCACCTCTAAGAAAAAAATCATCAACCGATTACAGAAAAGCAGATAAAAGAAACTACTATAAAACTGACACAGAAAAGAGTAATAATCTGCTTCCCGAAGATGGAAAATAAGCCAAAGCGCGTGAAATCCCCTACACCCGAGGTAGAAAATATGTAATAAGAAGTTGAACCTCCAATGACTACACCTACTGCCAGCATCCCAGAGATGCCTAAATATGTTCTAACTGGTAACATAAATGTTATACCATGGATGCCAGTAGATACGGAACTACAGGAGATAAGAGAACCCTCCATCGATGCAACTGGGGCATCACACCACCCTACTTCTAGGGAAACCAACAATAATTTCCTATTTGATACACCAACCAACCAAGAAGCCACCAAGGAAATAATAGATACAATAAGAAATGAGCCTTGTCAAACAACAAAGCTGAAAGGGAGATACCAGAGATAAAGAATTTTGAAAAAGGGTAGGCTCTACCAAGCTTTGAGGTTGCGCAAAGCCTACACATGAGCATGGCATTGGAACGATGTGTTCAATCTTGGAAAGCCAGGTAGGAGGCAAGATGAAATCAACATGAAGAGCAACCACAACATGCCCCTACCACATCAAAATTCATAAAGACAGGGAAACAAATTGACAACCTCTGTGATATCATCTCTAACTCTTCCCTAATATTTTAAATTTAACTACAAATATGTATACTCTAACTTGACAGGTTAAGAAGATTATAGAAGACTTGTATCCATTGCTAACATATCATACCAAATGTAACTCTCTACTGTGAATCGAATGTAGGTTTTGGAAGCTCTAGAAGGCATTACTAAAGAGGTCACCCTATTAAGCCAGGAGTGGGATGACCTATAATAAGAAAATGAGAGGTTTCATGCCGAAGAGAGGAAGCAGAAGGAGGCACAAATGACATCACTTTCCCACAAAGAAACATCACGAAAAAGACAATAGATTTCCAATGAAGATGACTCCCCTTCGACCGCAACCAACATTCATGTGCAAATTACAGTGGATATGACACTAGAGAAACTACACACCAACAAGGCTACACCACCTCCGGAAAAAGATACCACAATAGAAATATCTTCTGAAAGAGGGAGGAGTGTTCTGTACAAAAAAAATGAAGTGCCCTCTAGGGAGAACGATGATGTAAATTCCCCGCCTCTCCATAGCATTCCGCCAATAAATTCACAAAGGAAGAACTCATAGAGAAGGAAACTTAAAATTTCTTGAAAATTCCTGAACAAGTCATTCCCACTAAAATTGTTGAGGTGGCCGGTGAGAATGAAATCATTTAAAAAAGAAGATGATGGGGGAGGCAGAAACAATGGAGGACGTGATGAGTAGGTTATACCCTTTATTCGACTACATGGCTCCACCACCTCCAACCAAGTATGAAGAATTTATCAGTGAATTATTGTTGGATGAACTGATCAAAGGAGGAGTTTATACAAATTGTTTTGAGGTATAGATAGAGGAGTTTTTTTTTGACCAAGATGAGGGAAGCATGAACTGGATGTTTTTTAATGCCTAGAAAAAACTAGACAATCCAGTGCTTCTTGAACTGCCAACGGTAGATGATATAAACCTGGCAGCACCACCACCGCTGCTGAGTAAAATGAAGGACATGGACATGATGTCTGTATCAGGGACGTCACTTTGTGACATCCATGTTTTGGCATATATCCTTGATGATGATAAACCAAGATATGGTATTATCTACAATAATAACAAATACTATATGACAAGGAATGACCTACAATCAGACTTTAAACATAAGGCATCTATGAACAACATGTTTTTCAAGGTCCTGACTGGAACTATAATCGAAGAATATATGTATCAGGATAAAATAGGCCCCATTTTTTAATGCCAAATCAACTCTAGCTGCTGAGCTTTACATGGAAAATTGCAAATCCCCCTCAGTTGAAGAGTTGCAAGGCACTCTACACAAATCAAATAAGCTACAATTCTAACTATCCATTTCAAAGCCTTCCACCATTGGCTTTTGACCATGGTGTATATTTCCACTAGGCAGCTCCTTACCTACAATTACAATATAAAAGACCTACCCTAGAAGGATGGCCTTCAAGAAGACAGAAAATATGACAATACAAGAAATCCCCACATGTCTAAAACGTCTTATATAGGGGTTAGGAGCCTGGTATCATCCCAACTGAAGAGAAATATACATAAATTGTAGCTTACTCCAACAAATGCAAGATTCAGGGGACAACACATTCATGGTGTTGAGAACAATTGAAGCACTAAATAGGGGAATTCTTCTGGAGCATATTGCAAATGAAGACTTCCATCCCCTATGAGGGATGTATATCATGGAGGTCATCCATGAAAGAAGATTCTTTTATGACGAGCACATGGCGAACATCACAAGAAGGATGTACACTCGTATTCCCCTTCCTAAACTAACTTCCTAGAGGGAATAACTAAAAAATGTAGAAAATGAAGTAGAAGTTCCTCCTTGGAAGACAATGAACTAGCGTGGTGGTTCTCCCTCCCAATCACAACCACCATCATCTCCTCAAATAGAAACAAACATTGCTCCAAACCCAACCATAGAAGAAACATAATCTGAACCATTGGATCCCAAAGTAACTCCTGAGTAAACCCCAGCTCACCCCTCTGAAGTACCTGCATTTATTTATGAAATTGTAGGAGATACTTCCCCACATAAAGACAAGATCAACGAACCAGAGGAAGAAGAGGAAGTAGCCAACAATGAAGAATTTGATACCCCAATCCCCTCCAACCAAAAGGCTGAAGAAGAAGGGGTAGATAAAAATGATGCAATCAATGAACCAAATGAACTAGCACCAAGCAATTTAATACAATCCACTTTTTAAAATTTTGATAAATGAGTTTTTATGGGTTGTAAGTTGAGTATATATCTTTTATCATGGACGAAATAAGGCCTCAAGAAGATGAAATTGTCACCATTTTTTAACAGTACTATGTTCATGTCCTATGGCTAGACCTCCGTTAGACACTTACACTTAGAGGTTATATGTCAGTCAAGTCATGACATCCTGTCACTTACTTTTAGCTGATGAGCTCAATGATGTATATATGTCTTTGTATGATATGGTTGGGGACATAGTCCAAAAGAAAGATTCAGGAGAGATCCATGCGACTTATCGATCAGATAAACTACAATGTCCCGCATTTCATATTCATGCCTATTTTTCATGATGGACACTGGACTCCACTGTCAGTTTATACAAAGGCTCAAGTGATGATCTTATACAATAGCTCAGATGCTATGCTTAGCATGAAAAGAACTACTTACCACTCAACAACTAACAATGTCACTGAACATAAAGCTTCTGAGGTGGCTACACGGATTTTTGAGCTAATACAAATGTTTGGCAGCAGACTCCCAAAAGAAGGCTTGAAATTTGAGAAGTCGCACTCTGTCACAAGATCCCACAACATGCACTAGCTCCAAGGATAGTGGTTTCTACATATTATTCTAGATATAGATGTTGGATATATTTAATCATAAGGGGGAATATTATCTAGAAGATTATCACCACCACCTTCCCAACACATACACTATGAAGATCTTTACATCAGATTGGACATTGGTAAGTTCAAAGCATCAAATCTCATGTTCACACTCAACCTCAGTTTTTGACACCCTGAGGATAGGGTGCATGATAAGTTTGGAAGGTCCAAAAAGGGGATCTAGGCATGTTTACTTGTCCAAAGTATTAACTTTCTGCACTACTTTTTTTACTTCTTCCCTCCTCCTTCATGCAAAAACTTTGCTAAAACTTTGAAAAACCAGGAGACAATTTTCTCCAATGTGTAGATTTTAGTATTTTTAAAGGAAAGATTATATAAATAGGAAGTTTTAAATACAAATTTTGAATCCAATTTTCCTGAATTCTATCATCACTCTAACCTTAGACCTTCTATTCTTTAAGCTACTTCTTCTCGTAATCATTCCAATAGTGAGGTTTTGGGTTATTGATTCACCAAATAAAAGTTTACTTGATTATGCCTTTACATTATTCTTTTCTCAAGATGCTACAAGAAGAAAAGGAACACCACTATTCCTGGAGAAACCCTCTAAAATAAGGAGGATCTCATTTGGTGCACTCCCCATTGAACTCCTAACTCCCTAGTACAAGTCTAAAAATACAGGCACAAGCAACAAATGAAAAAACTACCCCTTCTAGTGCTTAAATCTTCGCTTGGGAACAAAAGAGGCATGGAAGCCCACTTCCTTAAAAAATCCTATCGCCTTAGATTTGTGAGCAATAATAAAAGCCAAGCGTGAATAAAATCTGAGAGTTGTTTCCAACAAGATGTTTAAAGTCTCTGCCCATTTGATTTATAGCTACACTCAAGAATGTAGACATGCCATGCCTGGTAGTGGAGCCTAAAATCCAAACAAAAAAATCCACCTATCTTTGGATGGCTATCTCACATAACCACTTGAAACTACATCAAGACTGACAGCTGAGTGATGCTGGTTTACAAAAAAACACATGGTTGAGTGAACCCTAGAAAGATAGAAAAAATAAACAATCTTAGCCTACTGCACACCACTAGTTATGACTATCCAGAAAAAAAATTGGATGTGAAAGCTACCTCTAATGATGTATTGTATAAGTACAACTGGGAAAGGAGTTCAGGTACAAATCATGAAGGAGACACTCCTCCTTATAAAAGAATGTACTAGACAAAAGAGGCCAAAAAACTCTAGATATAAGAGAATGAAACTTGGGGGTATAGTAAGCAATCCAAGCTATTAAGAAAAGGTATTGATCTAAGGATGGTATACGTACATATTTAACAATCATAAAAAATAAACAAATAAATACCTTGACATTTACTCAATGTATTGATTCTATTTGTTAGCTTGAGAACAGGCTACAATCTAAGTTTTGGGGGTTGATAACATCTAATTTTGTGGATAATTCATACATAAGTTTACCCCCAATTTCCTCTCTTTATGTATATTTGCATTAACTTTCTCATATGTTGCTTATTTTTACCATTTATGTCTTGATTTAAATCTTACCACTCATTTCAACGGAAGTAACTCACTAAACGATGGTCACAACCATTAGAAGGATATGCCATTGGTTTCCATGAATCGATGGTAAGCATCCACCCTCACCATGCCCAAGTTGACCATCCATTAGTTAGTGGAAACCGATGGGGGATATGTCTATTGGTTGAGACCATCATTTGGTTAGTTACCTACATGGAAATGAGTAGTAAGATTTAAATCAAGGAATAAATAGCAAACATGAGCAAAATATTAGAAAGTTAAGGCAACTATGCATGAAGAGAGAAAATTGGTGGGAAAATTAGGCATGAAATATCCACAAAATTGTATGTTATCTTCTCTGCATGAGAGGTTCTCAAGAATGACTGGATTTGATAGATACATCTTCATGTCATGAAACGAAGCTTTTTCTTTGTCATTGGGTGCATTTTCATATTTGGACATATTGTTAGTGGTGTTGAATTCTTGCCATCATGCTACTAGAAAGTACTCTCCTTGAGAACTTTGAAGGACCACACCAATTCCAACTCCTTTTTGATTCACAGTGCCATCAAAGGAGATTGTCCATGTATTAATATATGGATGGATCCCCATGTCTGATGTGTGGATCATCCCTATTTCTTTGTCAGGAAACTGACATTCATGAGTAGCAGAAATGGGGAATCAACTAGTTGATCTGTGAGGGCTTGTACTTTGATTGCCTTCATTTGGAGTTGGTAATAAAATTATGTAAGAAATACCTTCCACATAGAACATTATCCATTCAAAGTTGGGCATTTGCATAATATAAGTGTGGGTCATTCTTGGCGATAAGATCTAGACATTACATTATTAGATATTCTCATAGATTCCTCATTGTGTGAATTAGAGGAAGGAGGTATTTTTCAATTGTAGTTTAGTGAGACTCTGTGTCTTTGAATTTCTTGGACATGTAATAGATAGTGTGCACATAGTTGATTTTTGCTGGACTCAAAACTACACTAATCGATGTTTCACACACAAATATCCACAAGATGAGAGGATAATGAGGCACACATGGTCTCAATAGTGGGGGATTGGTGAGGTAATCTTTGATCTTCTAGAGCATGACCTAGCATTGTTTGTTGCATATAAAGTCAGAGTTCTTCTTTATCAGCTTGAAGATTGGCTCACATATAAGTGAGAGTTTGGAAATAAAGTGACTATTGTATTGGAGATGCCTAAGTAAGCCTCATACCTCCTTAGTAGTTCTTGAGGAAGGCATTTCTTGGATGGCCCGTTCTTTCTTGAGATCTATTTTTATTCCTTTCTATCTGACAATTTATCCCGATAGGTTACCACATGTAACTTTACAGGTGCATTTGGTAGGAGACAAGCATAGGGAGAATCATCATAGTCAATGGAATAAACTCTTGAGGTTGGCTATGTGATCCTCATGACGATTTGATTTAGCAATTATGTTGTCCACATAGACCTCCACCTCTTTGTGCATCATGTCAGTGAGAGAGGGCAACCATGGCCCTTTGATATGTAGCTCTGCCATTCTTGAAACCAAAATGCATGAATCAATAGAATATCACTCCCTAATCTATGATGAAGGTGGTCTTTGATTTGTCTTCTTTTTTCATTTTTATCTGATTGTAGTTGGCAATTGTGTCCATGAAACTGAGTAGTGTATGATTAGTGTTGTTGTCCATGAATATGTCAATGTGAGGAAGCAGGAAGTTGTCTTATAGAAATACATTTTTGAGGTCATAATAGTCCACACACATCCGTACTTTGTCGTCTTTCTTCATAATTAGTAAAATGGATGTGATCCTTTTAGTGTGTTGACTAGATCTAAGAAACCAACATTGTATTTCTTTTGAACTTCCTCCATAATCTTAAGCTCCATTCTCGCCAAAGTCATCTAGACTTTTGTTTGATGGTTCAGATGTTAGGTATGATAAGTAGTCGATGGAAAGTGATTGGCTTGTACAACCAAGGCATGTTGGCATAGATCCATTCAAACATGTCGATGTAGTGGCGTAGAATCTCTATCAGCTGATCTTTGATGTTTTTCATTAGATGCACCCAACTTCTACTTTGTGTTTCTCGGGGCCTTAGATGAGGTTTACTGTCTCTGTCTCATCTTTGATATGAAAAGGTGGATGCTCCTTTATCCTATACTCCAAGATAGGGACATCTTCAAACTAGGTATCTTTGTCATTGTAGATATGTGTTACCTTGATGAAGTAGAAAGAAAATATTGGAGAGCCATCGCTATTGGTATGTATGTATGCGAAGAGAGCCCATCATATGATGATTGGAAGGCAACATTAGATACCTGATTTGATAATAACAAAGGTAATTCTATCTATTATGTTTTTCTCAACATGAGATGATGACACAAACATAGTAGATGTCTAAAAAACAATGTTACTCGGTGATGTATGCCTTCAAGTACGTGACTTGAATAGTTGTAACATCCCAAAATTTCAAGGCTAATTTAAGTCTAACGATGTAGTTTTTCTCAAATAGAATTAGTTGAAGGTGTTTATGCAAAAATATCACAAAGTGATATTTATTATAAGAAATTGAGGAAGGAAATACAAAATGTGATTCAAAATGCATACTTCTCTTTCTACATGCACCTAGTACTATGGTTAACTCAAAATATAAATGGTAGTCTTTGCTTTCCTTTTTCCCTCTCCTCTACTGTACTCTTCTCTCTCGTCAAGACTCTCTTACTTAATTTGATTATGAATTCATAATGGGATCGTGATGATTATCTGATTTTGTCGACTACCATGGTCAATTTCACAATGAGTGACTTTAATTTGTACTTTTAACTAAGTATCTTGCTATATCATGTCACCTTCTTGTATCTAACTTTGAAGCTCAACACTATGATATTGTGTCTCTCTAATATGTTCCACATTGTAGAGGATTCAATTATGAATCCAACGGTGCAAAAATCACCTAAATCGGAGCTATGTAGCCAAAGTTATGGTCCATTGAATATATCTATTTAATGTTGGGTTTATTTTGCTTTTGAACAAAATGGGCCCAATTATGGGGCGTGACCCAGTAGCCGCCACCCATTCTAGGGAAAACACTACCATGCATTTAGTCTTAGCCGTTAGATGGCCAATCTGAGATTTGATGGCCAGGGGCGTTCCCCCCCTCGTTCTAGCCACCGACACGAGCCACAATGGCCGCCATTTACCCCCTTCAAGCTCCTCCATTATCATCGTTCTAGCCCTTGTTTTTGTATCTAACCCTAGTTCTGTCTATAAAGCTTCTTCCTTGAATCTTTTCTTCTCTTTGCTCACACTTCCTTGCTCTCTAGCTCGATTTCCAACTTCATCTCCTACCTTCAGCTTGTCGACGCCACCACCAAGAAACCCACCCATCGGGTCATCGTAGCCCAAGATGGATAGACCATTGGATGTGTCGAGCCATAGGGATGGCGGACGGCACCTCAGTCGATGCCCCCGCTGCCCCCATCATGACACGCATGTGACTCTTGTGAGCTCGACTTGGCCGCCGCTTCCCCTCGTCACTTGGGGCATTACACCCTCGTCCACCACTGTGCTCATGAAGACCTTCCACAAGTCCGCACTCCTACCACAAAATCGACCAGCCACTCTCCTTACTCCCCCAAGCCCATATTCTCTCTTTCTCATCAAATCAATTAATCTGATGCACCATTAAACTTCATGGGATCCCTAATCACCCTATTGCTCTTAATTTACCCATATTGCCCATATGTGACTTATTTGACACATTAGTGATGATGTCAGGTCTATATTGATAATCTTGTTTTGAAATGACATATAGTCTCACCCTGACCTTTAAAATCAGCAAGTTATGCTTAGCTATGGCCCTAACTCCATTCCAAGATCTTTTTCTAAATGGTTGTCTTATGTGGCCCTAATTGCACGTGTGATTGTATGTTGCTACCCCATGTTAGATCATGGTGCCTAGACACTAGTGGACATCACCTTACTTTGAGTGTGTTTAATATGGCCTATTCTTGCTAATCTAAACCATATTTTATGTCTGGACCTCTTGACTTGATGAATCCTGATCTAGATGCTCTATTGTGAGTCTTTTGAGCCTAGAATACATGTAAACACCTTAAACCTTGAAATGGTCATATATAATGCATGGAACATCGTAATGGCATGAAACTCGAACCACACCATCATGATGACCTCTAGTTCAGTATATGATCATCCAATGAATAAGTAAGAAACTTGGAACCTAACTTGGCCAAAACCCTAAAATGAAGATAATTAGAGTTAATGATGAGAATCTAATGCATGTATACAATCTTGTTGTTAATCAGATTTGGCATGTGGCTAGATGATGAAGGATAATTTAGGTTATGAATCTATGAATCAAGTGATTAAGATTTGGAACAAGGAATCAAGACTAAGTTAAGGACATCATTAGTGCAAAAGGTAAGTGGTTCATGCCCATGAGTATTTATACTTATCAAACCAAGTACATTTATATGCTTCTTCAATGAGACCTTCATGTCCAATGTTCTAACCAGATATGTCATCAGGGATTTTTGTACTTTATGATTTTGATATTTCATATGCTTAATGTCTTAATTAGAGATGTGTCTTGGGATTCCTAATGTTCATGAATTAACCATACATTAATATGTTAAGTACAAATATGCTATTTTCATAGTCATGTATAACCATGCATTAGGGCTTCAAGTAAGGAAATGTTGCCAAAGTTTATTACATAGGTAGAGATATATGAGCTATGAATTTAATTAGGTTCCTTAAAATGAGTACTTTATAAGAGTCAAGTACAATGTGAGTTTTGACATATCAATGTATGGTCAAATCTTCAAAGTAAAGATACTTGCAGGATTAGAATACATTGTAAATGCATCTTGTGATAATATTATAGGATTATGACACTTTGAGTATGATTAAGATGCAAGTTAATATTTTTTAAGATTTCTATTCTATGGTTTATGATTTAAGATTTAAATCCATTAAGATCAGATTTTGATGAGATTTTAATAGAGATTAAGTTATTTTGCCAAGAATCATATATCTTTATACTTTACTTAAGTTACTTTTTGGTATACTTAGCATTTTGATATTCATTTCAGATACTTTCTCATAAGACATTAGACTCATTTACGATATAATTGGTATAATGAAATAATCTTACCAAATCAGAGTTTTAGAATAAAGTTTACCCAGATGATGAGATACATGTTCAAATCCAGCAATGAATTAAGTTTAGAACTTAAGAATAAGACATTTAGATTCAGACTTAGACTACTCACTATGTGAGTAGCCAGTTTTCAAATAAAGATACATGATAAGGGTTATAGGCCCCGATCTCAATTATGTTGTAATTTGAGATACATATCCAAATTATATAATAGATTCAGTTCAGATTTTAAAGAGCAGAGATTCATATTTAGATTTCAGATTTAAAACTAAGTACGTGTTGAGTACTCAGTTTCAGATAAGTTTAGATGTTGAGTTTAGTAAAGATAGACTTAAGATAATTATTTCAAAACCTTCACATAATACATTATATAATAAGTCCTCATTCAGAGAGTCCTGGGATGATTCAGAGGCATCTGTTGCCAATTCAGAGGAGTGTTTACTCCATTTCAGAGGGCACATTATGCCAAAAGAGGGTGCATTGCGCCATAGAGGACACTTCGGTGTCAACGGAGGGCTCGTTATGCCAACAGAGGGTGCGTTGCACCATAGAGGACACTTCGGTGTCAACAGAGGGCACGTTATGCCAACAGAGGGTGTGTTGCACCATAGAGGACACTTCAGTGTCAACAGAGGGCACGTTATGCCAACAGAGGGTGCGTTGCACCATAGAGGACACTTCGGTGTTACAGAGGAGGACTTATTGTGTAATGGTGGCCACAAATAGATAAAAAGTGTAAGTAAAAGCTACTTTAGATTAGAGCATGTATGTGATCTCATCCATGAGTGTGATGAGAGGAGTTCAGATAAGATAAGTATGACCTAGACACTTTGATGTAGGTCATGAGACTCATAGTATAGGTCTCCAGAAAGATAGAGTATAAAGATAAGAGTTAAAGATTTTAAGAGATATTATGTTTCCAGATTTTAATCAACATTAATATTAGTTTTATAATGTCCAAGAATATTTTTGTAACATCTTTAGTTTCTTTATTGATGTACATTTTGGAATACTCATGCCACTTACTCTAACGATTGTTTTTCCCAATGCATGGCTGGGGACGTGATGTCCGCAGGGTTTGGAGCCGCTGAAGATCAAAGGACAAGGAAAAGTCTAGGAGATTTTCAAGCTTGCCTAGTGGGGTGCCATTCACCAAGACGATCCAAAGTTTAAATACATTTTTTTATCATGCTTAGTTATATTACCAATAGATTAACTTTATGGATATATATATGATGTAGTTTTCTATTGATAGAAACTATGTATGAATCAATTTTCCAGTTATGCAAAGTGTTTCATTTACTGTAATTGCATTGGTAATCATGTTTGTGACACTCCCAGATGAAAAAAATATGCTTCCGCTCATGTGATATGAAAATCTGGGTGTTACAATATGGTATCAAATCAATTTTGGTAAATTTCCACTAGGCAAACATGATTCTCATAGTCACCCTAGGATGAAGATATAAAATTAGGTATAAGTATGGAGTCAGAAAAAGATTTTATTACCTAGAATGACTAGTCTTTGCACCTTATATAGAATAGAGATGGGTGTTTTCCTATTTAAATCTAGGGCATCAACCTAACCCTAGCTAATGATATAACCTCTCCACTCTCATTGGTTATGGCCACCCAATTGAGACTTGAAGAGAAATGTCATGAGCATTAGACCTTGTATGCACTTCTCCTTTCTCACTAGTGCATGTGGTATGGGACATGTGCATTAGTAAGTTAGTGATGGGTAGCATGTTAAGATCCCACATCTATAGGTATGTTCTTGATCACCACATATCTAGGAATGTAGGAAACACCTAAAGACTTAAAGGTAGACAGTCACCTATGCCTATAGTTAAAAGTTGTGGTAGATGCCCTAAGTATAGATCCAAGTTTAGTTCCATAAACCCCAAGTATGAGTTGAGAAATGGACCAAGGTAATAGATAATGCTTACATAAATATTTTATGAAGATACATTAAATATATCTTTTCATGCAAAAGTTATGATATAAGCATGTCTTACAATAAATGAAGAGGTAAGAAGAACCCTAAGGTGGGTAGTAGCCTAGAGAAATTTTGAGGACGAAATTTATTTCAAGGTGGGTAGAATTGTAACATCCCAAAATTTCTAGGCTAATTTAAGTCTAACGATGTAGTTTTTCTCAAATATAATTAGTTGAAGGTGTTTATGCAAAAAGATGATGAAGTGATATTTATTATAAGAAATTGAGGAAGGAAATACAAAATGTGATTCAAAATGCATACTTCTCTTTCTACATGCACCTAGTACTATGGTTAACTCAAAATATAAATGTTAGTCTTTCCTTTCCTTTTTCCCTCTCCTCTATTGTACTCCTCTCTCTCGTCAAGACTCTCTTACATAATTTGATTATGAATTCATAATGGGATCGTCATGATTATCCGATTTTGTCGACTACCATGGTCAATTTTGCAATGAGCGACTTTAATTTGTACTTTTAACTAAGTATCTTCCTATATCATGTCGCCTTCTTGTATCTAACTTTAAAGCTCAACTCTATTATATTTTGTCTCTCTAATATGTACCACATTGTAGAGGATTCAATTATGAATGCAACGACACAAAAATTGCCTGAATCGAAGCTATGTAGCCAAAGTTATGGTCCATTGAATATATCTATTTAATGTTGGGTTTATTTTGCTTTTGAACAAAATGGGCCCAATTATGGGGCACGGCCCAATAGCCGCCACCCATTCTCGGGAAAACACTACCATGCATCCAGTCTTAGCCGTTAGATGGCCAATCTGAGATCTGACGGCTAGGGGCATTCCCCCCCTCGTTCCAGCCACCGACGCGAGCCATAATGGCCGCCATTTACCCCCTTCAAGCTCCTCCATTGTCATCGTTCTAGCCCTTGTTTTTGTATCTAACCCTAGTTCTGTCTATAAAGCTTCTTCCCCGAGTCTTTTCTTCTCTTTGCTCACACTTCCTTGCTCTCTAGCTCAATTTCCAACTTCATCTCCTACCTTCAGCTTGTCGGTGCCACCACCAAGAAACCCACCCATCGGGCCATCGCAGCACAAGATGGATAAACCATTGGCTGCGTTGAGCCATAGGGATGGCGGACGACACCTCAGGTGATGCCCCCGCTTCCTCCAACATGACATGCATGTGACTCTGGCGAGCTCGACCTGGCCGCGCCGCCCCTCGTCACTTGGGGCTTTACACCCTCATCCACCACTGTGCTCATGAAGACCTTCCACAGGTCCGCACTCCTACCACAAAATCGACCGACCACTCTCCTTACTCCCCCCAGCCCGTATGCTCCTTATCTTCTCTCTGGCGGACCTAGCCACTGCCTGGAGGTGGCACTGTGCAAGAAAGAGGAGCTACATATGCCACTGGATTGTGGCAGGACCACGATGCTCCCACAAGCGGACGTCCCAGATCCTTTGCATGATATTATAGGTAATGCCCCCATTTTAATATAGTTCCAAAACAAATGTTGTAAAATCAATATCTCCCCCATCTTAAGGCCAAACATAGAAAAATTATATATCAAATCGATCCTCTCGAAATGATCTACAATTTGAGCATAGTTTTAGACACGAAAACCCCTTCCTTTTTCTCTGTTATGCTAAAAATGAGATCTTTGACCATGATTGAACATATGTAATGCATGATTATGATAAAGTTTGAATGGTTGATAAACTTGTACTCTCTTGCTCATCAAATCAATTAATATTATGCACCATTAAACTTCATGGGATCCCTAATCACCCTATTTCTCTTAATTTACCCATATTGCCCATATGTGACTTATTTGACACATTAGTGATGATGTCGGGCCTATATTGATAATCTTGTTTTGAAATGGCATATAGTCTCACCCTAACCTTTAAAATCAGCAAGTTATGCATAGATATGGCCCTAACTCCATTCCAAGATCTTTTTCTAAATGGTTGTCTTATGTGGCCCTAATTGCACGTGTGATTGTATGTTGCTACTCCATGTTGGATCATGGTGCCTAGACACTAGTGGACATCACCTTACTTTGAGTGTGTTTATTATGGCCTATTCTTGCTGATCTAAACCATGTTTTATGTCTGGACCTCTTGACTTGATAAATCATGATCTAGATGCTCTATTGTGAGTCTTTTGAGCCTAGAATACATGTAAACGCCTTAAACCTTGAAATGGTCATATATAATGCATGGAACATCGTAATGGCATGAAACTCAAACCACACCATCATGATGACCTCTAGATCAGTATTGTGGCATACAACTCATAAAAACATAATTAACTAATGCGGAAGCGTTCACTAAGTAGCGGATTACCAAAAATCACTAAAAATTAAAACCTTTTTATCAAAAGATCCATCAAGTAAAAACTTTCTCACATAGAACAATAGTAACATATTTACATTCTGTTTTTCAAAAGTACATAACTTGTATCATCTCTTTTTGTGAATTACAAGTATCAGCTGCCCTATTAAACTAAACACAGGCAGTATGAAAATCTCGAGGCACTGAGCCAAAATCTCGAAAGCACTAACTACTACTCCGAGGACCTGAGAGTACAGAGACGACACATAGGACCCTATTTACATCTATACAAGGCATAACAGCCAGTGTCTCCACCTGAGACTTCACTGCTGTCCCTGTTGTTGCTGTTGTTGTTGTTGTCCTTCACCTACTGAAGGATTCCTGCCTCCTTGTCTGCGTCCACCTAAAAATGTGATTCCCACGGGGGTGAGACAATTGTAAATTTCCCCAGCGAGAGATATAACTCTCCGCCAGAAACATTATTATTGCATCTTAAGAAGATAGATATGAATAGAGGAGTCATATTTATTTGACAGTAGATATTTTAATGTCTAACAGATTAGAACATTATTCTTATCAGAAGCATTGTAGCTATAACTTGATAGAATCAACATGTCACTTATCCTTTAAGGAATATGAAGAACATGTATAATATTTATTCACTATAGAATCATTACCACAACATTAACTCTCTTCAGGCTTAGATCATATATCTAATGCATGGCATTGTCATTGGGGAGTCATGGCTTGTAGCCATACTCTTTTCACAAAGTGTTGGGATCTTAGTCCCTCAACTCATCAAGTACATTTCCACTTCTTAATAAGTTTATTATCATGATTATAGAATCTGGGTACTTGAACCCTTATCTCATCATAGAACACTTGTTACCACTTATTAGGTAACTTCATACTTTTAGGTCATCTGACCAAGGACATTATAAATCTTGCTACACAAGGTATTGCGCATAGTACACAAAGTTCAATGATTCTTACTACACAAAGCATATGAAGGCTTATAAAGCCTATAAAACATTCTCAATAAACAAACATCATAGACCATACCTGGCTATGCATCTCATCTCATCATTCCTGCATGATTAGTATTCGTGATAACAATTATGATGCTTTCAAATCAGTATCATACAACACTAAGTAGTATCACTATTCCCTTTTTAGGGTTCATGATTTCTCTTTCACATCAGTACCATACAAAACAACGGTTATCTTATTACATTCATAATTCATCAATCTGTATTAGAGTTTCACATAGGATTACTCTGTGTTAAGACTTCACATAGAATCATCTTGTACTAGGGTTTCACATAGAATTACCCTATATTAGGGTTCACATAGCATTAACTTATGTTAGGGTTTCACATAGCATTACCCTGTATTAGGGATTCACATAGCAAGGAATCAATATGAATAACATAAGTATTCAATCATACTTATTTATTCTCATCTTTCATCATTGAATGTATTATCAACACAAAGTATGAGTTTCTCTCTCATCTTTATCAGAATATGATTGTATCATATTCTATTGATTTGGATTAACCTTTTCATAAGGCATGTTAGCATGCATTCAACAGGGTGCATTACATCTCAATGTAACCATTGACATGACACATCTCATGTGTCATTCATCCAATTTCATTTGGACTTATAACACATCAAGGTATAGCAGTATTGGAGAGTTGGATGTGATATCTATCATATCTTGATGTATCACTTCCCTCAACACCTTTATCTTACTTGAGTTCATACACTTAGCTTTTATTAGGGTATTACCCATCCTAATACTGTATACACCAATTCATCACATTTATCATGTAAGGTAGTGGTCATTAGTCACTCACTTAGAATATACAACCATTGCCAATACTATGGACTCATCCTTGAGTTAGGAATTAACAAAACGGCCATGATAGGTCACTTGCAAATCAACTCCAAGTCAAGCATAGAGCACCACGGCCATGCAGCCAAGAATGGCCGTGCAAGGGGAAGCCACCACGGCCATGCTACCTTGCACGGTCGTGCTACAGAAGATCACCACGAATGTTTTACACCACCATGGCTAGCATCATCCAACCCATTTAGCTTAATTAGGAATAGTATTCTCCATATTTATAATTTGAGGATTCACATAGAATATTCCATACATCTGTGGATTTCACATAGTATTATTCTCCAATAGAGTTTTACATTTTTTTTATCGGAAAAGCGTGTGACCCTCTTTATATAATTTCTTCTGAATATGTACAAAATAGAGCAAAGCTCAAAACAAAACAAAAGATGTAGAAACAAAACTATACAAGAATATCTATATCTTTCTTCAACTTCCTCCATCTCCTATCTGCACAAATCTTACTGTCATTGAATACTCTATGATTTCTTTCCTCCCAAAGACCATGAAAGATCACCAGGATAGTAATCCTCTCCTTCTTCTTTACAAACGAGCAAGCATCAACTAAAGAATTAGGACATCTGACCATATAACCATCACCAGCAGCAGCTTTCCAAACCTGCAGAGAATACTCACACCTGAACAAGATATGAATCAGATCCTCCGCATCATTCTCACATAACACACACCTGGAAGGGAATTGAAACCCCCTACTCTTCATATGATCCAAAGTAAGCAGCTTGTCCAAAAAAGCATTTCCAGCCATGGGTCTTGTGCCTCATAGCAACTTTCGAATTCCATAACCAGCTTGACCACATCTGGACAGGTGCAGATAATCTAACAGCCTCCCAAGTATCCCTAACTCTCGTAGGAATCTTCCCTTTCAGCATAATCACATCTTCCTTCTCAGAGATTGACAGATCAGCACTACGAATAACATCCACAATAACATTCACATGTCTAGACCTGGAAACAATCCAGCTACCGTTAGACATGAGGCAGCTCACACTAGCAAACCTACCTATACCGCTTCTCATGACACAGCCAACAGCCAACTTCTCCTCCAAATACCCCCCTAAAAACCAAGCGACTCTCCATATTTTAATACTTTTTCCGTTCCCCACAGAGAAAGATATATGATCACTAATAATCTCTCTGTGATAAAGACATTGTTTCCAGACCCATGAAGCATTAGAGGCCACCTTGCACCTCCAAATAGAGTCTCCTTTCAAGTACATACCATGCACCCAACGGACCCACAACCTGTCCTTCTTAACAACAGCATTCCAAAGATTCAAAATAATGCAAGCGTTCACAATATCTCTTGATCTTTTCAAACCCAAACCTCCTTCTTCTTTAGGCAAGCACACTTGGTTCCAAGAGACAAGATGAGTCTTCTTGTCAAGTTTAGGTCCACCCCACAAGAAGTCTCTACACAGTCTATCAATATCCTCCGTAACAGCAACAGGTAAAGGGAAAGACGAAGCCCAATATAGCTGAAAAGAAGATAAAGTGGACCTTATAAGCTCCACTCTCCCTGCAAAAGATAAATGTCTTGCTTTCCACCCTTCAAGACGACTCTTAATATTATCAATAATAGGAGCACATAAGGATCTCGATAATCTTCCTACAAACAAAGGAAGACCAAGATACTTAACAGGCAGAACATCATATTTAATATTCAAAGCCTTTTCAATCATCTCTATGTCCACCACCTTATTAGCATAGAAAGTAGACTTCTGACTACTAAGCTTCAAACCAGAAATAGTGCCAAAGGCCTCAATAATCCTAGCAACAGCCTTCATGGATTCCTCATTTCCATCAGAAAATAATACCACATCATCAGCAAACAACGTATGAGATACCCTCATGTCATTACCATTCTTCAAAGGCTGAAAAAAAATGTTTCTAACAGCACTAGCCAACATAGCAGACAACCCCTCCATCGCAATGACAAAAAGATAAGGTGCAAGCGGATCTCCTTGCCGTATTCCATTAGATGGGCAGAAAGAATCCGAGGGCTGCCCATTGATAAGGATTTGAAAGCTAGTAGAATGGAGAATTTCAGAAATCCAACCTATCCAACCGTTAGGAAAACCCATCTCCGAAAGAACAAAGTGCAAGTACTGCCAATTGACTGAATCGTAAGCCTTCACAAGGTCTGCCTTAATACATATTTTGGGTGAGGAGCTCTTCATAATCATATTCAGAAGCTCATTCACTAGCATGGTAGCATCAGCAATAGACCTACCTTTTATGAAAGTGCATTAAGCTTTATCAATGATCTCAGGTAAAATCGGCTGAAGCCTGTTAGCCAAAACCTTCGATATAATCTTGTAAATCGAATTACATAACGAAATAGGTCTCCAATCTCTAACATCAACAACATTAGAACACTTTGGGATAAGGGTAATAAAAGTTTTATTCACCTCCCTCATCATACGACCACTTCTAAAGAAATTTTGAAAAACTCTCACAACATCCTCACCAATCACACTCTAGCAAGCTTTGTAAAATGTGAAATTAAAACCATCAGGACCTGGGGCCTTCTCCCCATCACTTCCCATGACAACCTTCTCAATTTCCTCCCTCATAACAATCTTACTCAACTCTTCAATATGAGTTGCAGATAAATGGGGCAGCTTCCAATCATCATCCCAGTTCACCATATCTCCACCTTCAGAATTAAACAGACCCCTATAGAAAGAAACAAACTCATCATGAATAACCTGCTCCTCTGAGATACACGTACCATTCACATTTACACTCCTAATGGAGTTCCTCATTCTTCTAGTGTTAATCGAGGAATAAAAGAACTTAGAGTTCTTGTCACCCAGCTTCAACCAATTGACCCGAGACTTTTGTTTAAGGAAAGATTCTTCAGCATTGTAAGCTTCCAAAGCTTCCTTTCTTTTAGTAGCTGCATTTTGGATACCCATGTCATCACTAGGATTGAGATCAACATAGTTATGAGCCACACAAGCCTCATACTCCTTCATATGTCTATTCTCAGTAAGATCACCCACTTTAGACTTGTTCCACTTCGAAAGCAAGAACTTGACATTGTCCAATTTCCTACAAACTTGGTACATAGGATTCCCAACAATCTCCACATTCCAAGCTTCTTTAACAACAGATATAAAATCGTTTCTCTGACACCAAGCGTTAACAAAACGAAAAGGGGCCTTCTTCCTGCTACTCCTTTTATCCATATGCATCAAGATGATCCTATGATCACTATGAATATTAGCCACCAACTCACCCCAAGAATTAGGAAAGCTATCCAGAAATTCTAGATTGTAGAACACCCTGTCCAACTTTGACATCACAAAATTATCACCCATTTGCCTATTATCCCACGTGTATTTGGAGCCTCTTAAATCCAACTCCACCAAAGAGGACTGAAGAATACACTCATTAAAAGCATCCATAGAACTGTAACAAGGCTCACAAGCACCAAACTTCTCATGCACAAAATGGACAGCATTGAAATCTCCACAGAGTAACCAAGGACCAGTGATGGAATTATATAGATCCTTAATAGAATTCCAGAGCAAACTTCTTTTATTAAGATTATTATGGGCATACACAGCAGTAAGAAAGAAATTACCAGTAGGTGATTTCACAAGAACATGAACAAACTGATCTGATTCTTTGATACTTGTGAATCTGATATCCTCTTTTAGCTTCACCAAAATAATTCTCCCCAAGGCATGACTCTCATGATTCGATATCCAGGACCCAACTCCAAACATTCTATTCAAAACCTTCCTAACCTTCTTTCTTCTTAACTTCGTTTCAAGAATACAACCAATAGAAACCCCATTCCTCGCTATATACTCCTGAAGTGCGGACTGTCTTCCCCCATAGTTCAGTCCCCTCACATTCCAGGAGGCGATAGCTAGGGAACTATCCATTAGAAATGATAGTAGTTGGATCCCTGCCAGCCTCAGTAGCCTCCTGCTCACCCTCATTCACAAACAGCTATTGAAACGAATTAGGCGTAATATTAACACAGACCTGAAAGCAACCTCCATATATTTGGAAGGACCCTTCGGAGGAGAGGAATTTTTCCTTCTGTTCTTCCTTGACCCATTAGAGACTGGAATGAATCCATCACTTCTAACTATACTATTCTCCGTAGTAATGAGATCCAAATCAGTGCAGAATGGAGACCCAACAACCACCTCCACCTCAATCTCCTTCGCAGGAAAATCTGAGGCATCTTCAAAATGCTCTGTTTCAGCCACAGAATCTACATCCACCATTTCTCCTTTATCTTTACTGTTCGCCACCACATTCTTAGGAACCCACACCTTTAGTTTCTTACCTTTCTCCACAACCTTCTCACACCCAGCATTTTCATGGCCAAACGTCCCACAGGTCTCACACCTATTCGGAACCCATTCATATTGAACAGAGACATTGTCCTCCATACCATCATCACTCACCAGTGGAATGGTGGTTAAGAACTTAGAGGACGCAGGAATTAACACCAGCATCCTAGCGAACTCCAGTCTTCTAAACTCCAAAGTAGCCTTGTCAACCTTCAGCGGACTACCAATGTATGAACCTATCATACCAAAAATTTCCTCATCCCACAGTTCCAAAGGTAAATCAAATATTTGCACCCAGACTGGAACCTCTGTAAGCTTCAACTTATCTAGCGAGCATCCTCTTGCCCATTTCTTCATGATAAGAGGCTTCCCCGCCACAAACCACGGCCCTCCATCAATGGCAGTGTCCATATCACCTACATCAGAGAAATTCACAATAAAATAGTTGTTTCCTCTCAAGATGATCTCAATGGTCCCCTTGATCTTCCACAGCCCCTGAAGATACGATTGCAGAGACGGCCAATGAGGTTTCAGATCGACGATGTAGCCTGCCGCCGAGAGCTTCCACCTAGTAGCATTCCTCTCCGGGGTCGACTTTGAGTACACTATCGCCCCATCCTTTATCTCTAGCTCCTTGGTCTGTAATACACCCAGATCTACTTCCTTTGACGGCCTCTTGAACAGATATGACCATTGCCTGGGTTCCTTCTCTACTCCGATGTGGATGTTTCTTCTGAATGCAGGAGCCTGGAGCCGCCGAGGATTAGGAATAGCAGGTCTCGTATCACCCCTAACAGCAATACCTCCCCCCGCTCCACCTCCGCTGCCTCCTCGGATCACTCCGCCGCCTCCTAGGGAAGTGTCATCGCCCCCTCCCTGGGAATCACCTCCACCTTCGCCAGAGCCTCCCACAGACATCGCATCTGAGTTCTACATAATCATCCTTCTATATCAAGGATTCACCTAGTATTATGTGAAATTAGGATTTCACAACACATCACCCAGTGATAGGACTTCACATAGAATTAGTAGCACAACCCTATATTAGGGTTTCATATATCTTTATCCCATTTTAGGGATTAGGGTTTATCATTCACATCCAAGTGGGGTTTCTCTTTCCTCATACCCAAATTAGGGTTAGGATATACAATTCCCATTAAATTAGGGTTTCCTTCATTGTTACACTAAGCTAGGGTTACATCATCACCCTGGATTTATGATAACACTCATCTTTTCCCTATATTAGGGTTTCACACATAGCTTTGCTCTAAGTAGGGTTTCACACATAGCTTTTCTCTAAGTAGGGTTTCACACATAGCATTTCTCTAATTAGGATTTCACACATAGCTTTGCCCTAATTAGGGTTATGGCTCATTGATTAGGGTCTCATGGTCTCATTATTATGGATCAAACCCTTATCACATAGTCTAATCATAAAGAGAGAATTATGGCTTAATTTTATAAACATTCATCTTTCTCACTCTCTCTCATCCTCTTTAGGATGTTAAGTACTTCCAAGATTAATCTAGGTCAACTCTTTACTTGAGTACACATAGCTAGGGTTAACCTTCACAATCATCATGGGTCTACATCTTTAATAATCACATAGTTGATTGACCTTTGATCATATTAGATGTCCAAATGGTCTAATCAATTAAACCATCAATTATATAAGGAATTCAAAAGAATTGACCAATTAAACTTTCAATTCCACAAAGTAATCAATTGGGTTAACCATTGAAATCTTCAAATGCATTAAGTATCTAAATAGGTTCACCATATTGGATCTTTAATTACATGAGATATTCAAATGGATTAACCATGTTGGTCTTCACAAAGTTAATTACTTAGACCCTCAATGATCTTGGTCCTCATACATCAATTGGTTGAAAACAATTTGAACAAGTTATACTTGAAACCAATTGGACAAAGTAGGTATTGAAATTGTTTGCACTTTGGGTCTCCAAACGGTTTGAGATCGTTTGCTCCCAAACGGTCTTGAGACCGTTTGGTCCAAACCCTCTCTAAACCGCATGGACCAAAAAGGCACTTCAACACTCAATCGACTCAATTATTTCAATCCATAATCCAATTATAAATTGAACCACTAAAGCATTCATCAATTGGACCACTGAATCACCATTCAATTAGACCTTCAATTTAGGGTTTTGAACCCAATTGAACTAGGTTTGATAATCAAGAAACCATCACTTAGGGTTCGAAATTGAGGATCCATCAATGGTTGACATTATGGAATCAAATCAATTGAAATCAATGAACTATCATCATCACATGATATGACCTGACCTCAAACAATCTTGGATGACCACCAAACGGTCTTGATACTGTTTGGTTGATCTCCAAACGGTATTGAGACCGTTTTCCCATTCCATCATCAAAAACCATGACATTCAATTAGGGTTTTGAACCATTGAATCGATTATCAAATCAGTACTTAGTTGCAAATCAATTTGGTACCTTTGGACCTTCAAACACTTAGCCATACTTAACCCTAAACCTCCAAACGGTCTTGGGTGACCCCCAAATGGTCTTGAGACCGTTTGGGTGATCCCCAAATGGTTTTTAAACCGTTTGGGTCAATCAACCCAAAACATCATCTCAACCAATTTCAAAATCAGCACTTAGCCGATTAGGGTTTGCAATTAAGGAATCAATCACATTTAAATCCATCAAGGACAACCAATTGGAACCATTGGATAAAGATCCAAGTACCACAGCATATATCTTCAAATGGTCAACCATCTCAAATGGTCAACCATTCCAAATGGTTTGGAACTCAAACCACCAAACGGTTTGCAAACCGTTTGGTCACTAAACGGTTTGGTGAAATCGTTTGGTCCCAACATTGAAACTGTTTGCCCTAGATATTTGAGGAGGTGTGTGCTTATGATGATGTCATCATCATCAAGTTCCAAACTCACAAAATATACTGTGATTTCAATGGATATTGCATCAATCAACCAAACTTAATTTTGGAAATGTAGAAATGATCACCAATTGATAAGGAATTGATTGCAATAATAAAATTAAGGGTTCAAGTTATAAAACCCGCCTCCAATTGAGTTCCAAAGCTCCAAGCTCATGGAAACAATGGTGGATGCAACTCCTTTCACTATTCCAAGGGTCATCCTCAAGCTTTGAGTGAAAATAATTGGTTAGAATTGAAGAGGGGATCGAGATATGAAGAATTCATGCATTGATTTTCGATTTTCACCATGGATTCAAGGTGAAAGGAGGTCAAGAACCTTACCAACAGGTTGGGGGTCGTCCTCCTGATCCTCCACAGCTCCTTGGTCATTTTCCAAGCAAGGGGAAAGAAAAGAATCCGAAAAATCCTTTGTTTTGTCTTGGAAAGGGTACTTTTATAAGAAAATTGATGAGAGAGAAAATCTTTTAATTCCAAAAATTTTGCCACCACTTCGCCCTTAGTTTCTTGCATGCAAGGGAATATCTATCCCCACCGAACTCCCTTCCATTATCCATGAATTAAGGGAAAAGAAATTAAGCACCTTAACCCTTATAATAAGAATATCCATATTTGAGTGGAAATGCTTTTTCTTATAATAATGGTGAGTGGAATTTCACCTCCTTAGGATATGCTCCTGCCTTTGCAAGAATTTAATATCATCCACACACATATGAATATAACCATTTTAATTTTGGTTGAAGGCCCTTTAATTAATACATTCATTTTTGCCCTAAATTGAATTAGGGTTTCAATTAGGGTTAAATCTTGATTATTTTAATATCAAGATTCTCTCTCCTCCAATCTTAATTCAAATGAGGCGCCCCTCTCATTTTATTTGCTCTACATGATGCCAATAAACATTAGGGACCTTATTGAAGTGGTAATTTGCATATTTAACCCTAGGTTTTGGGTAAATTGCACATTACACCAAAACTAGGTTTTAATGCACAAGGATTGCTTTACAAGCTTAATCTTGGTGCCCAAGCTTGTGAAAACCATACCACTACATCATATTCATTATTATTATGTCTCAACATCAGAGGAACATATTATCATGCAACATTTTCAATTTAACCCCTTAACTTGGGTAATTTGCACTTTAGTCCAAAATAAGCAATCATTGCTTCAACATTGTTCAAACAGGACCAAAATTGAAACATAAGTTTCTCATGAGCCCTAATTACTTTTCCAAAGATAATATTAAGCATCTACTCAAACTTATTAGGCAAAACATATAGGGTTAACACATAACCCAGGTCAGGGATGTTACAAGTATATGATCATCCAATGAATAAGTAAGAAACTTGGAACCTAACTTGGCCAAAACCCTAAAATGAAGATAATTAGAGTTAATGATGAGAATCTAATGCATGTATACAATCTTGTTGTTAATCAGATTTGGCATGTGGCTATATGATGAAGGATAATTTAGGTTATGAATCTCTGAATCAGGTGATTAAGATTTGGAACAAGGAATCAAGACTAAGTTAAGGACATCATCAGTGCAAAAGGTAAGTGGTTCATGCCCATGAGTATTTATACTTATCAAACCAAGTACATTTATATGCTTCTTCAATGAGACCTTCATGTCTGATGTTCTAACCAGATATGTCATCAAGGATTTTTGTACTTTATGATTTTGATATTTCATATGCTTAATGTCTTAATTAGAGATGTGTCTTGGAATTCCTAATGTTCATGAATTAACCATGCATTAATATGTTAAGTACAAATATGCTATTTTCATAGTCATGTATAACCATGCATTAGGTCTTCAAGTAAGGACATGTTTCCAAAGTTTATTATATAGGTAGAGATCTATGAGCTATGAATTTAATTAGTTTCCTTAGAATGAGTACTATATAAGAGTCAAGTACAATGTGAGTTTTGACATATCAATGTATTGACAAATCTTCAAAGTAAAGATACTTGCAGGATTAGAATACATTGTAAATGCATCTTGTGATAATATTATAAGATTATGACACTTTGAGTATGATTAAGATGCAAGTTAAAAAATTTTAAGATTTCTATTCTATGGTTTATGATTTAAGATTTAAATCCATTAAGATCAGATTTTGATGAGATTTTAACAGAGATTAAGTTATTTTGCCAAGAATCATATATCTTTATACTTTACTTAAGTTACTTTTTGGTATACTTAGTATTTTGATATTCATTTCAGATCCTTTCTCATAAGACATTAGACTCATTTACGATATAATTGGTATAATGAAGTAATCTTACCAAATTAGAGTTTTAGAATAAAGGTTACCCAGATGATGAGATACATGTTCAAATCCAGCAATGAATTAAGTTTAGAACTTAAGAATAAGAGATTTAGATTCAGACTTAGACTACACACTATGTGAGTAGCCAGTTTTTGAATAAAGATACATGATAAGGGTTATAGGCCCCGATCTCAATTATGTTGTAATTTGAGATACATATCCAAATTCTATAATAGATTCAGTTCAGATTTTAAAGAGCAGAGATTCAGATTTAGATTTCAGATCCAAAACTAAGTACGTGTTGAGTACTCTGTTTCAGATAAGTAGAGATTTAGAGTTTAGTAGATAGACTTAAGATAATTAATTCAAAACCTTCACATAATACGTTATATAATAAGTCCTCATTCAGAGAGTACCGGGACGATTCAAAGACATATGTTGCCAATTCAGAGGAGTGTTTACTCCATTTCAGAGGGCACATTGTGCCAACAGAGGGTGCATTGCACCATAGAGGACACTTCGGTGTCAACAAAGGGTACGTTATGCCAACAGAGGGTGTGTTGCACCATAGAGGACACTTCAGTGTCAACAGAGGGCACGTTATACCAACAGAGTGTGTGTTGCACCATAGAGGAAACTTCAGTGTCACAGAGGAGGACTTATTGTGTAATGGTGGCCACAAATAGATAAAAAGTGTAAGTAAAAGATACTTTAGATTAGAACATGTATGTGATGTCATCCATGAGTTTGATGAGATGAGTTTAGATAAGATAAGTATGACCTAGACACTTTGGTGTAGGTCATGAGACCCGTAGTATAGGTCTCCAGAAAGATAGAGTAGAAAGATAAGAGTTAAAGAATTTAAGAGATATTATGTTTCCAGATTTTAATCAGCATTGATATTAGTTTTACAATGTCCAAGAATATTTTTATAACATCTTTAGTTTCTTTATGAATGTACATTTTGGAATACTCATGTCACTTACTCTAACGATTGTTTTTCCCAATGCATGGCTGGGGACGCGATGTCCGTAGGGTTTGGAGCTGCTGAAGATCAAAGGACAAGGAAAAGTCTAGGAGATTTTCAAGCTTGCCTAGTGGGGTGCCATTCACCAAGACCATCCAAAGTTTAGATACAGTTTTTATCATGCTGAGTTATATTACCAATAGATTAAATTTATGGATATATATATGATGTAGTTTTCTATTGACAGAAACTATGTATGAATCAATTTTCCAGTTATGCAAAGTGTTTCATTTACTGTAATTGCATTGGTAATCATGTTTGTGACACTCCCAGATGAAAAAAAAAATGCTTCCGCTCATGTGATATGAAAATCTGGGTGTTACAATAGTGAGATCATAAGCATGATAAGAATACATACATTCTTGTTATGTCCCTAGTCATATATTATTGTTGAAGAAAAATAGAAAATAGTAATTTATAAGACTATAGTGTGTGTTGACTTTTGACAGAGTCTCATTAGTAAGGATATGTCATATCAAGTCAAGCACACGTGTATATGTTAGAGAATAGTATATCAAAAAGACCCACAATGAGAGTGATACATGGACACCATGGAATGGTAGTCAGAATCATCTCTCATAGTGATAGTATGATTGTGGTTCTTAGACTTGAAGTCACTACATTCATCACATGTAGTTCATGTACTTTGACATCATCCAGCACACTCTTGAATAAGTGATTCTATAACTGTGGGGATTGGGTGCACTGTGACACATGGGGATAGAGTGTGAGTTATGTAGATGGGATTTGTCCCTCCTACATGAGAATGATATCCAGGGCCTCTTGATTAGTGAGACTAAGAAACATGTGGCCATACTCACATCACTCAATATGTGATATGTGAGCTCACGTGCATCTCAGACAGTTTACTCTAGTTCAAGGAACATGGATTGAACATTGAGAGGGTAATGATTCCATGCCTCGAGTTGAATCCAGATATCAGAGACTAAGGAACTATACGATTACAGTAACACTAATCAAGGATTTTACGTTGAAGTTGTTCTCCAACTTCTCAAATTACTTAGATAGAAATGATGTGTTGCTAGATGCCACTCCTTTCTTGTGATGCCATAATTGATTATTCACATTCACTGTCAATGTAATTATGGACCTATAGGGTTACACACATAGGATACACTTGGATTAAGGAGAATATTCATGAACGGTTTTTATATTGATTATTAAAGGTGTTTATGTATTATTTAAATAATTGAGGTTCAGAATTGACTGACTGGACTATGGACCTACCATTTTAAGGGTTGAACCAATTGGTTGGAGTGTCAGGTCAATTGGAATTAATAATGGTTGATCAATGGCTGAACAAGGGAGTGAGTTGACCGATTCACATAGTGATCCGACAAGTTCACAAATCCCAACTACCAGTTCACGTGATGAACCGCCTAGTTCGGTTGTCAATTTGATTGGATCAAGGATTAGTGCTAACGTCATGTTACCAATTTAGTTTAGAAAAAGAAAGTGCGCAAACTGACCGGTTCGCTTAGCGAACTGATCGTCTCATGCACCAACTGGCCGTCAGGTGTGCAAACTGACCGGTTCTCCATGCACAAGTTCTAGAAAATTCATGAATTCAACCATTTCAACCCCCACACTGATTGGGAACCTTGACCCAGCTTGTCCTATAAATGAGAGGTACACGACAATTGACTCTAACAACTTGTTATCCTCTCTGGTTGTAGTAACCAATAGAGAGCCCGGGCAAATCCTAATCGATAAAGGGAGGGATAGAAAGGGAGACACAATTGTGGGAGAGTGCATAAACTCTAGCAAGTTGACGTTCAAAAGGATCAACTCATTCATGTTAGCTCTGGTAGCACAATGTAGAGTTTTTGTTGGTCTATGCGGACTACTCTAGAGGCGGGAGGCCGTTGCTTGCCTCTAAGAGGACACCATCAACTGCTATCCATGGTGCCACACTAGGAGGCCGGTGGAGATGACTGGTCGAGTGTTGCTGCTGAAGGAGTGTGTTGCTGACTAAAGAAGAAGAACGATACTACTACAAGGGTAATGTCGTTGGACTTGCTCCAAGACCAGGTACAACCTTGCAGCCTTTCCTTTCTAGATATATTGTTGTTGACACAATCTTGATGTTTTGTGAAATGAGCATTTAAATTTTTAATTCCCTTACATATATCTATGCCCAATTTTCCAATAGTGATATCAGAGCCACATCAATTTATAGTATATCTGGGATTTAAGTCAATGTGATCAAATTTATTATATTGCATACAATGGGAATATTAACAGGTTAATGTTAATATCTGATTAAATATCCCATACGATTCCCCAAACTTATATATACATACATACATACATACATACACACACAAATATATATATATATATATATATATATATAAATAGCCGACAAGGAGTGGCTCAAGTGGTCAAGTATGGTGTCCCCTAACAAAGGGACCCAAGTTCGAATCCTAGTTGTCGCCTTGATTTACCACCCTCTCGGGCGTTCGGCCTCCGCCACTGGCATGGGAGAGGGGGGGAGAAATATTTCTCTCTTAATCCCATATATATATACATACATACTAGTAAGTGCACGTTCTCTACACATGATCAAAAAAAAATATTTATTATGTTTTATACTTCCTCACAAAATTTCTACTTCATTTTATTTACCATGATATAATGTGATCATATATGCATACCTACAATAATATTACCTACATAAAAACTTGAATTTACTACTAACTGAATGTATATATACTTCCTCACTAAGGCCAATACATATTTGGATAAGATTTTATTAGCATTTTTAGTAAAAGACATGCGAAAATACTTTATAAATTAACTTGTACAACATCATTTATGGATTATTAATATCTGGAGTTTTTTCTAGAGATTTTTTATATGTGTTGTAGGTTATAATGATCATTACATATAATTTCTTCTTCTCAAAGAAACTATACATTAGTCTTGATTTCCTCTTGTGGTACATACCCAATTATTCTTAATTAATCCAATACATTTGATATTAGTCAGGTTTGTATAAATATAGAAAAATACACACATGTATGTATTAAAGATAAGCACATGGTTATTGGTTTCTTTTGTTTGACAAATTACACCTAACATCATAAAAAAAAGTATTTGACATAACATATTAATTGAATGATAGACTTACATTGTAAAATGAAAATGCGTTTTGTACTTGTTGTAATTGACATATTTTAGACCAAAACACGAAGATGCTTCTTTTTTGCAACTTGCAGCTTCCATTGTTGTGGTAAAAAAAAACAGAAGTATTTTATTATTGTTATACCATTTAGTTGAGCATTAGTTAGGTTCTTACATTTTAGAATTTTAGTCTTTCCTTATATTTAGATATATAATGAAATTTATTAGTGAATAATTTTCATTTATGAATTAATATTCATGTGAACTGAGAGATGTGTACTTCTCATGATATGTTGTTAAACAATTTAAAACAAAACCTTTAAGATAGCACCATGATGAAAGATCATACATTGGTACTTCGTGTAGTGTATATTGCAAATAATTTTTTTGTACATCCATTTTTGTTAATTATTATCAATATCCAAATCATCAATATGGTTAGATTATAGATTTGATAAATGATATATGATTGATGAGGTTAAAGGATATCTAACCATTTCCCCATTTTCTGTGAGTGTTATTAGTCTATTATAGGTCTTTGTGAATTGAATGGACATCATAGTTACAACATAGTAACAATAAAGAGAAATGGTGGATATGAGATGACACAATAAAAATTGTAGTTATGGTTGCGTCATAGTTTTATTTGGGTAAAGTGACTATTGCACTGTAGTTTTATTTGGGTAAAGTGACTAAGTTAACGATTTTAGTTGGTTTATTTTGCATCACAAGTGAAATCATATGTAATGGAAACATTCTTCATGGAAAATAATATAATAACTAATCTAGTTACATATCAAAACTTAATAATAATTTGTGTTTGGTATTTTATATTGTGAAGATGACATTTAAATGTAAAATATTTTTATTTTTCTTATTTATATTTGGGGTATTTATAGTTTTATTTGTTTGTTAGTAAATATTGTTTTTATATCCTGTTTCAATTTAAAATCACTCTTAAATTGTATTTTCTTCTATTTCAAATTTTAACTAAAAGGAGAAAAAATATATCTCATGGTCGTAGTCTAATTGTGAAATGTGTCTCATATCAACTCAAATCATATTTAGATAGAGAAAATTATTTTATGTAAACACCTAAAATATATAATCCTCGTTATTGGATAAATTGTACATGAATATATACAAAAATCTTGAGGTATCCTTGCTATTAAAAACATAGAATGATTCCATTAATGTATACAAACTTCTTGTCTACTTCAAATTAAACTATATCACAAAAGCATGTGCTCTTAACTTGTTAGTGCAATCTACCTTTTCTTCAGACCTCATGGGTGAGGAATGTGCTTACTAAGAGAATGACAAGCCTAAACCATTAGTGCATGGTCAATGCAGAAATATAGATTAATGAATCACATTGTATCTTATTAGCCTCATATGATGTCTAAAAATAGTTATCACCATATATCATATTATCCTAGTCCATCTTTCATCATGTTAGTGTAAGGAAAAGCAATTGGTGTATATTGATGAGAATACCAATAAAAGTGGTTTTATAATAATTATAATAATGCAACCTATGAACCATGTATAACTCATCTATCTAATAATATTTACAAGAACTTTAAAATACAAAACAATATGTATTCACAATAAATTTTCTGTATGTTTGTATTCCTATCATGAACATATAGAAAAAATGAGGAATACAATAGGGGAACAAATAGTATTTGATATTATCTACTTATGTCTTCTATATATTAAGTAGACGATTCTATAAAATAATATCAAAAATTGAATGTCACAGTTTACATTAGACAATGTGTCTCATATATTTGGTAACTTGAGAAATGCCAGGTGTACCTAACCGAATTATAATAACAACAAAAAAATCAGATAGTTAATATCTAGGATGTTATTGTATTTTTCAAGTTAATGAACAACAATACAATAGATATTTTTGTTGTTTAAATGTTGAACATACAACATCAGTCATTGCATGTTAGACTTGTGGTGAACTTTTTTGTTTCCAAGTAAAGATGACTTGTGAATCATTTGTGAAAACTATAACTATGCAATGAGTATACATCAAAAAAGTATAATAATATTCATCAAGACAAATTATCATCATAATTGTATATAGTCTTGTTGCTTTTCCTTGAAATCGACATGCATACCATATTTATAAAAATATATCATATGGACATGATTTTTTTGTTAAACTGTTATATAGAAAGCACTACAATTGGATTTTTCATCATCGTAAAATAATTTTTTCTCATGTTTCATTTAAAAATATATTCTATATTTCTATTTAATTCGTACTACTATAACTTTATGGAGTGGGAAACTATTTTTTATTTGCATAAAATATAACTAATTCAATTACTTTCATTGAATGACTTAAAGTACATTTTTGTATTTAAATTTGTGTAAGGATATAAATATAAAATACATATCTTTGTAATATATCATTCTTCATTTGAATACCCACAAACTTGGTTTACTAAATAGGAATATTGATTATATTATTATTGTGTTGTTTTATTATTATTTGATGCCAAAGATAATGAATTGACCATGGAACAATGAATATTATGTTTATTTCTAGTGATAAAATTTAAATATTGATATAAGTCGTTAACCAAAAGTAAAAAATCAAGACTAACACATGGATTAAACAATCAAATTTTTTTATTTTAATAAATTCATACGCCCTATTTCAAAATAATCTTAAATTGGTGGACATTAAGTAAAACAATGTAACTTAAAGAAAAATACAATATGAACGAATTTTTTAAACAAAAACTATAAATATTATATATAAATTGGTATATATTATACATATGTGTTTATTCAACATTACTACAAATATTATTATTCCACTAATAAAACTTCAATTTTAATACAAAATATGATTTATGTATTTATCTTATCTGAGTAATTTTACATTAAATTTAAAACTACTTTTTCCACACATTTTATTATTAATTTATGTATTCCTTTGTAGATCATGTAACTTTATTTTTAGATGATCCATTAGTAATAATAAATTTCACTTATATTGTATAGGGATGAGAATTATTTTTATATCTTAGAGTAGATTCTAGATACAATACAAACATAATTGTAAAAGAAAGTTCTAGATATATTATTTTTTAAAATTGTCACTTTGGTTTAACCAAAGATATTTTCTTCATACATTTGAAAACATATCAAAATGAACAAAGAAATTTACCTTTCCATGTCGATATATACCTAATATAATTTCACAATTTTGTGCTTTGAAGTTGAAAAGTATTATCATTATCGTAGTTCGATTAATTGTTGTATTTGTCTAAGTTTAGTGAAATCTGCATGTATTTTTATGTATGACTAAATATGATTTTTTTTCTAACAAACTTATAAAGAATATATGGTTCTACGATAACCAGCCAGGTATATTTTTTCCCAATACTCATCAATTACGGTAATGATATATAACATCAGTCACACAAAATGTTGATGCACACTCTATATTCATCAATAACTCAACAAAATGCATGTTATACTCCAAGTAAATCAGCCAATAAGTATCAAAAATCATATCTAAAAATTTATTTGAAGTTGATAAATATTATTAAAACTCCAGAATATGTACATAACACACAAATACAAACAAACATGCAAGCATGGATGCCCACATGTGTGCATATATGCACAAATCACAAACTAATTTTATATTGTAGGATCATTTCAAATATGATCTCATGGATAAGTCATGTGTAATATCATCTGTGATGGGTTTCTATAGCTTAACGCACTTGTATTTAGCTTACTTCTATACATCAGAGTATATTTACCCAAAACATTAAAAACAGAGTATCAAAAAAATGTCAATGCTTAAATTCAATCTAAACAATTAAGATTATTGCAGTGGGAGACATATAATGAAGAAAAGGAAAAAATATGTCCATTTCATGGCCTAGTTTTTCCATGAAGTTTTCTTCTTCATGCGTATTCTAATATAAAACATAAGTCAAACAAAAAACATTGTGATAAATAAACACAATGAAATCAGATAGAATTTGTCCTTAAGATACATACTAATTATAAAGGTGTTAACTTATGAAAACAATATAAGGTGTAGTCTTTCTCAGACGAACATTGATTATCACTTGGTTTGAAGCACACAAACAAGTAATTTTAATTTACCACCCCATCCGGACGTCCATCCTCAACCACATGTATGAGAGGGTGGGAATCATTCTCTCTAAACATAAAAATGTATAAAAGCTATATAATATTACATAGATTAAAATGAAACCAGTAGAAGAAATTCTTTTTATATCCTACTCAAATATAAGATTGTTATTGTACTTTGCATAAGTGAAATATAGTCTTCAGTGTAGATTTTCTACAATATAATATCTCATCTTTTGAATAGTTGTAGCTAGTTAGATGGTTGTTCCTAGTTATAATAGGAATGTTTGACTTCAATTTTGCATAGTAGATGAAAGAATTGATGTGAACACATCATACATGATTAGTAAAACTTGTTCTCGTTAGTGAGTAGAAATGACATTTATGCCAAACCAGATAAGATTAATGTATGGGGAGGAACGATCATCAACCTAAATCTAAAAGCATTCGATGCTCCCATATGGATGAATCCCTTATGTCCCCAATTTGAAAAAAAATACAAAAGTCAGTGTGTAAGGTCGTGAAAGACTTGACAACTTTCTTGGAAATAGTAACAATATATATTCAGAAATAGACAATAAATAAATTTGACTAACTTGACTCATCATGTATGAGATATGCATCATTTTTTAACACCAACAATGTTGTAACTATCAATAGAAAGAATAGTACTGATAGATATGTCGTTTTTGCTGAACCACTCCTTGGCAAGGAAATTTTAGTATCAATAGCAGCTTTAGCCATATTCTCGATGTGCATTGAACTGTCTCTGATTATATGCTTATGCTAGTTACTCTGTGAAGACCTCTATGTATTCCCAACCTTAGCACCTCGACCACATTGGCTGATAGCATATACGTGAATCCTATTTAGAGGATTGTATATGTTTCACCTGAATCCTATTCCAGAGGACCGGACATGTTTCACCTGAATCCTATCCTAGAGTTCTATCTTCTCAGACTAAGGAAGATCGACCGCGAATCCAGCATTTGTAGACTGCAGCACAGAGTAAGGCGGCTAGGTTACCAACTAAGCTTGTGGATAAGACATTCAAAATCTCCCTAGATCAATTGCATATTTGGTTGGCGATCACAAGGATCCATAACCTTTCACCAAACGGATATGGGAGTGCAGAAGCGAGAAAGTAAGAGTCCACATTTATCAAGTAACGAGGAGAATGGGAACCAGTGTTCGTGTTTGGTAGAGTCGTAGCAGATTTCTATTAAAAACAACCAGGATCCATATATATTCATGCTATCTGTCAAGTAAAGCACTCTGATGCAGATCGTGTTAAACCGCCACAACTTCTTCTATCATCTTGTTAAACCACCACTACTTCAATCACAGATATGACAACCTGACTCGAAAAATATGACCTTTATTTCTCTTCTCGCCACATGAAGTTTTCCTATTAGGAATATGTTGCATATCTAGCTTCTGTCGTCTTTGTCTATCACATGTTGCAGTTAACATGGCGGGTGATGGATTGGCAAGCCAACTCGTTACTACAGATTTCCCACATGAACAATTCCATCCATTTAAAAGTGACGACACATTCTTCTATTTTCATGTTACTCGGTGTGTGACGACCTATAGATATATCCACAATCATTAACGGCTATGCAATCAGGAATCCATAACACAGTAAAACCAGAGTAATAGATCATGACTACCCTTTCTGTATCACCGATTCCTCATACCAAGGAGAAAGGTCCGAGCAGCAATGCAGAAGGAGAGCCGTCAAGCTAAAACCTTAAAGACAGAAGAGCGAGAAATATTTTTTCAGTTGTCGATTAATAGGAAAACTGATGGATGGGGCGGCGTGTGTTGAGAGGAAGCCAAATTGGGTTAAGGAAACGAAGGGCGCGTAGGAGATTAAATAAGACAGATAAAAGATTACGGAAGTCAAGTATCCGGATTGTATAAGGAATTGGGGTGACAGAAACGAGTAGTGGTGTTTAGTATGGTAGAATAGTATAGTATGTATATATATATATATATATATATATATATATATATATATATATATATATATATATATATATATATATATATATATATATATATATATATATATATATAAATTTACACATGTCGTCCTAAAATCATTTTTGATGGTAGATGTTAAGTATGGTTACGGCCAATAACTCTAGATCTATGTACGTATGGTTGTGGTTGTTTATTCTTTTGTTACTCGGTCTGCGTACTGAGTCTCTCTCTTTATTTCCAAATGAAAATTAATGCTCTTATTCCTATTTCCCCACAAATATAACTCGAGTTTTTCTCTTTTACAATGTAATAAGAAATATGATAGTTTCAATTTATATATCATCGTTAGAAGAAATTCTACACAAAGGAGAACCGACCAAACTGTGAGACAAACCAATCAGCTGGAGGACCGAAGAGTCTAGATGATAGGAAGATGAACAGATCGACTGATGCCCAACCGATCGACTGGAGAAGTCCATACATTAGTTGAACCTGAGAACCAAATGACCATTTCAAGATTCCAACCGAGTGACTAGGAGGCGAGCTGACGGATTCGAGAGTTAAACCGATTAAACCAGAATGGTTTGAGCACATATCTTCATGAACAATCGGTCGCATATGATGTGGATCCTAGGTGGTGGTAATTCCTTGTCGCTCCAATGAATTACAATAGAATGGTCATAACCATCACTTGTGTGTTTTAATTATTTCATGTTTTCATTTGTGATTATAGCCTATATATGATATGTACTAAGTATGTGGTGATTACATATGTATATGTATTTATTTAAAATCCTTAGATATAATATTAAGTCATAGATGCTTTCCATAAGTAGCACATATGAAAAACTTGGTTGACCAAGTGTAGGTTACTCCAGAGCATGGTGTGCCATCCATCTCGTAGAAGTGTGATGGTAGATATGTAGGATCTGCCAAAGCAGGGTGCATATTTTGTCGTGTTGGCTTTGTGGTCAATATTATTAGTGTGTCCTTAATGAGATTAAGCACCAGAGGCATGCAAGTGACTATGAAAAAGAGTTCCATATGTCATCTATCCAAAAATTACATATGATGCAATTGGAAGGAGTTGCCTACCTTAATAATTGACTATGGATGGATGTGTTTGTCGGGTAATAGTTGAATTATTTTGGATCTTGGCTCACTAGAAGATAGTACGTTGTGATCTTCCGAATTGATACATGAAGGTTATCAAATTGAAAAAAATAGTGGGAGAAAGAATTAATTAACTGCCTAAGTAATATCATTAACTTATCAAATCAAATAAATAAAAAAATGTTTTAAAAAGTTGCAATATTTTTTTGTAGAATCTAATATCAAACACAAACATGTTCACATTGTGATCAGTCCTTAAGAAAGGATAAAATGGGCTAAATTTGCACAACTAGTTAAGGACTGTGAGAAATGTTCTCATCAATGAGAGAAAGCTCTATGTCCTTGAAAGACTAGAGGCAGAGGAACCCACTCCAAATGCACCTAAGTTTGAAATGGATGCTTATTGGAAGCATGCCGATGGTTCCATATACATTTGAGTACCTTATGCTATGTTGTATGAACTATGGGTTTCATGAGTAGCATGAAACTATGGACATTCTCAAGATGGTAACACATGTTAAGAATCATGTAAAGTAAGTAAGGTATAATGTCTCTAAGGTGTCATTTGAGTGCAAACTTATAGTGGAAGATCCAGTAGAGCCCAATGTACTCAATATGACTGGGCATGTGGAGAGACTAGGATTTCATTTAGGTCAAGAGTTGACCATGGATATGAATCTCCAAATTGTTGTGTGAATCATATAGACAGTTTATCGAGAGGTATCACTTGATTAACTTGGCCAAAGCATTGTCTAAATGGTTTGGCATGTCAATGTGAAAGAAAGAATGAAGAAGGACAAATCTGTGATGGTGATCAGCAGAAGTGAGTCCAAGGGCAAATGCAAGGACAAGGAGTGTTATGAGTCTAAGAGAAAGTCCAAGTCTTCTTCACTCAAGTTATGTAGAAGGGTAAGTGCAAAGGAATTTTTCCTTTTCACTTAAAGGAACAAAGGAAGAAGAAAGAGATAGAGATCGCTACTTCAGACCAATAAGAAATAATCTAGAACTGTAAGGAGTAAGATTTGTTTCAACTACAGTTGGAATCTATCATTCATGGACATATAATAAAATTACTAAATTTCTATTATGCACTTGCGTTAATGAAAACATCGTGTATCTTACATGGATAAGAATAAATTGATGTTTCATTTTCAAATATGAGATCTTATATGACAATGCCCTATGTCTTATAAACTATATTTGATAGTTGTATAGACAAATGTTCATGACACATATTTTAATGACTCAATGACTCAAACAATGAATACCTATAGCATTGTCCTCTAGAGTACATAAATGAGAAGTGCATTTCTAGAATTTGTGTAAGGCCCCTAAACTTGCTTAATGAGTTAAGTAAGCTTAATTATCATAATTGAATTCTTATAACCCTAATATAACCTTTTTATATGCTTTTAAATCATAATACAAGCTTAAATTTCAAATTTGGTCCAATTTAGAAATTGTTTGAGCAAGCTATGCAATTTTATGCACAATTTGGACTTTTCTGCAATTTGCAAAATTGAGATGTTTTCTTTGAAATTTATCACTTGCATTATGTTCCTTGGATATTATCTCATCATTCTTAAGCTTTTTGATCCATGGGGCACCTATTTAATCCTTGGTTTGAAGGTTTTTTCTCCAAGGGTATTTTACGGTTTACCCCTTCATGAATGAGCTACCTTTAGTAACTATCAACTAATGAATTATTTGTTTTGCTTGGAAATTCAAAAAATGAGGGATAAGGATGTATCTATGGACAGTGGTGGAGCTTCTTGTGTGTTTGCTTGTATATTCTTAACAGTTTAAGGCCATGGACACTTGGAAAGATACTAGAACTTCAACTTTTTCTTTTTCTTTATCTTAAAGTTTCATATACTTATCCTAAGAACCAAAACTAGCCATTTTCTCTCTACCACTTCCCTCCTTCTATGAACCTCGTTCTACCTCTGTGCTTCAATGAATTTCCTATCCAAGTAAAAAGAAAGAGGGAATCTTCTTAGAAAAAGAATCTAGAGTTGCAATTGACTTCCTTTTTGGGTTTAAAAGGCTTCCTTCTAGTGATCTTAACCTAAAAGAGTAAGAATCCCCCTATTTATTCCATTTATTTCTTTTTTATCCTTCCTCCTACCTTTCTCTAGGTAGGAACCTTGTTGTTCCATGGTATAAATTGCTCTAAATTTCTAAAACCCTACCTTTCTTGCTCCTTATGCTTAGGGTTTGCTCATTTGATGAAGAAAGGTGCTAGATGGACGAGTTCACAACTTATGCTTGGATTTCCTACCCTACTTGCTTGTGTTTTCTTCTGATTGGGAGTTTATATTCTAATTAGAGGCAAGTTTTATAACTTGCTCCATGGTTATTATTTACCATAAGCTTGCTAGCTCATGTTCTTGCTTGAAAATGATGATTCATGCACTAAAAAGCTATGCTTGACTTAGATTTTGATTTTTATAATGTTCCCTATTCTTATTTCAGTTCTAGATGAACCTATTGTCAAGTGTATGTATTACTAAGGTATAATATGACTTGGATCAGGTTGGTTTTACAACCTATGGTGCTAAGCACCTATCAACCAATGGTCAATCTTAGGGTTCTAAGCTGATTTCTTCTATAAACTCATGACCTGATGATGGTACCATTGCAACAACCCTATGGTGTTGTCTTCATGATAACTGATGGTCGGGATAAAAGGTGTCAAATGATGGTGACAACCTATGGTCACCCCCTTACGTCTGGTTTTTGTATCAATTAGAGGTTTAATGATCAACCATTAAGTACCCTACTGATGTTATCAATGAATGATGATATTAGCATAATATTTGATGTTGATTAATGAATATAGTGTTGATCTAACAACCTATGGTGACTTAATGGTCACTAATGATGGTGGATCAGGTCTCCACAGCCTATGGTGAGTTAATCATATAGTTGTAGCATCAATTAAACCTTAGACCAATGGTTTCTTGAGTCACTTGATGCAATGGTCGGACTTATACTGTAATTGATGGTTTTAACATTTGAACTTGACCCAAAGGTCAAGATATAATGTTTATTCCTCTAATAAAGTAGAATGATGGCTAATGTAATACGTTGTTCCTAATAATGTGATTTATATAGTTTTCTTTATATGACCAACTTAAGGAGCTTACTTGTTGACAATGGATGGCTTGTTTTAAATGAACAGTTAATTTTGGGTTTTACCCTACTCTCAATGAAACTTTTTGTGTTGTTAATAAAGGTATGTATAGGGTTATATGGTGACTCTTTCTAAAGCACAAATAAAGGAATTCATTGGAGGTTTATCCAAGGTGTTTACTTATCTAAACAACTAATGGTCTTACCTTTTAAACATCCAATGGTTCTGGATGACATTGTAGTATGGTGATATGGGTTGAATGATGATGGAACGAATGGAGGGTTACCCTTAATAAGGTAGTCTTACCTATTCACTAATTTGAATAGAAGGGATGAGAACCATATTGTGTTGATATGTAACCCTAATGAGTTATAGCTTATTATACCTAGCTTTAATATAACTAAATGATGGTAATTGGGTATGAATAGTCCTTGAATGATTAATATAATCATGGAGTACTCTATTACTATTGTTGAAACCCTAGTATGCTATAACTTGATGGTTACACCTTGATTTATGTTTAGGTTCATACTTGAGAATAGTATGTAATGTGATGGTGATTCTTTCATCTTATGCATTCATGATCTAATGGGGATGCCATGAGTTAGTGTTTTGGTATGAGTGTTGATTAGTAACATTAATATAATTTATCTTGTTGAACCTTACTCTAATGCAAATAGATAAATATGAGTGTTCATGTTTAACCTTCTTATATGATGGCATGATGGTGAAATAACCTCTTTAATATGATCATAACCTTAATGTGTTAATTGGTGGTTAACATAGCCACATGGTTGATACTTTCTTATGCTAAACATGTGCATTATGAATATGATGAGGGTTAATCATATCTAGATTCCTTGCATGTTGATGTAATAAAGGAATGTTCTTAATGTTAATATAATTTTTCTAAGATTGTTTATGAATATCTCCTAGCTCATTAATGCAATATTGTGTTGATCCAGTGTAGTATATGTAAGTGATGCTATTGATCCTTGTTATAAGGCATGCAAAGATAATGGTTGATAACACCCAATTTAGTGCATAATCTCTATGCATTTTATCTATAGTTTTGTGCCACTTTAGTCTTAATATGCACAATAATGCTCATGTTTTATGCTTTCTGTCTCTCATTAGATAATGTACCTAGAATAGCCAATAATGTAGCTAATTAGCCAATTTTTGACTTGCAGGCACCGAAACTAGCCAATTTTGGGACTCTCAACTACCGAACCTAAAAAGACAAGAATTCCAATAGCTGGCCGATATGGTCTGGCTGATATGGCTGCTCGATACAGCCTGCCCGATATAGGCTGCCCGATATGGTCTGGCCGATACAGGCTGCCCGATACGGCCTGCCTGATATAGGCTGCCCGATATGGTCTGGCCGATACAGGCTGCCTGATACGGCCTACCCGATATGGGCTGCCCGATACTCCCCATGCCCGACATGGTCATCGGGTGATAATCATATTGGCCCACCTGATGCCTCAAGATCGAAGCCATGGATGAAGGACACATGGACCAATAAAAGCTACAACTCCCATCAACTCGTTACCTATAAATAGCATCTACCAGCCTATAGAAGAGGGGAGTCGGAGGGAGGACCTGGCAAGACCTAGTGCCTAGACCAAGGAGCTAGTGTGTCGAATTCCCCAAAAGTTTGTTGCCCGATACAGTCTTCCCGATATGGTTTGCCCAATACAGTCTTCCCGATACGGCTGCCCGATACGGCCCACCCAATACGACTGCCCGATACGGTCTTCCCAATACGGTCTAGAGAGAGAGAGGACCGAGGAGTCCAGAGGGACGAAGAGAAGACCCAAGGGGTGAGATCCAGCCTGCACAGAGGCCAAGGAGTGAGAGCCACTTCTCCTCTACATGCTATATATCTTCCTTCTTCTCTTTCATTCTACTGCATTCCTTTGTTTCTTGTACAAATGATGTTCATCCATCTTTGTTCAGTGCTAACCATGCTTGTCTATGGCTAGTTAGCTCCTTCTTGTCTATGTAGCCTGATCTGGGCTTGTTTATATACTTTTTCCTTAAGCAAGTAGATTCATATCAGATCTAGTATGTTGCATGTTCTATTTTCTCTTTCTAAGTTATGATTGCTAGTTTAGTTGATCTCTTACTCGCTTGAACTGCTATTTCTACATGTATCGAGAGACCCGTTGTAGGAATAGCTAAGAGACGATAGTTTAGATCCGAACCCGAGAAGAGGACGATCTAAGGTATTCTGTTCCTAACACCCCAGAATATCCTAAGACCCGAGAGGGAACTTAGTGTATTCTGAGGTGTTGATATGGCATTCCTTGAGAGAGAGTCAATGAGATATTATTGATGGTTTTAGTCACGCATTGTGAGAGCGAGTGGGATGACCCCACAGGACAGATGCCACCGTGTGTACTAGATGCTTGCTTGGGTGTTCAAGGGTTGTCTACGCCCGAGAACAAGTGCATAGACTGCCCCATTAGTAGAACCACAAGCTCTGTTTTGTTTTGTTTTCTTTTCTTTGTTTTGTTTTAAATCGTGACAACCCGCTAGACTAGTTATAGTACTTACTTTTGTCGACTATCATCTTGGCTTATCTGACTAAAAAATGAGATATGTGGCATCCTAAACATCACCATGTCCCTATTTTAGACCCCGTATATCTACTTCGACCCCGTAATAAAGTTGCGGGGTCCTAGAAGGTTTTGAGTTATAAATTTAAAGCTTGATTCCTTCCTTTATCCTGCGTTCGTTTCTGGATGCGAGAAAAAGGCCGGTCAACTTTTGGCGCCGTTGTCGGGGACATGGTTTTCCATGTTTACACGCCTAGTAGATTTTTATTCTGTCACTATAAGTCTGTATATAAATGCATAGTTTTCCGCTTGCTTTACACATACTTGTTCATATATACTAAATCACTTTTCTTTTTCTCATACCTTTTTCAGCCATGGATCTTTCTTCTACAAGACAAGTCATCTTGTCCACCTGTCCTCTCGAGTTTTTCTACAGTTCTGACTGCTGGCAAATAATCGAAGGTCATGCTCTACAACTAGTCGAGTTATACTCACCTCCACTGTCATCATATGTTGAAATTCCAACAAAGGAAATTGCTAGTCAACCATCGACTCCTGTGCTATCATGGGATCAAGAACTGATTAAGGCAGTGGAATTAGTTGGAGAAAGTGTCAAGGCACTCACCTCCCTAGTTCCTCATCTCCAAGAAAACATCGATCCGCTCCAGCAACTAGTAGACAAGAAGGATCATCATCTCAAAGTAGCCACTGAAGCTACAGACCGCAGTAGTAGTATGCTTCAAACTGTTGAACAAGGATTCATCCTAAAGCATCAGTTTGATACAGCGGGTTCCCCTTATATGTGCATGGCAGAATCTATGGGTCTCGAAAACTTTGCTGCTCAAGTACAACAACTTCATGATAAAGATGTTGAACAAGGCAGGAGGCTCCAAGAGCTCATCGATCTGGCTACAATTCAGTTACAACTGCCATCACAAGACAATGAAGATGTTAGTCATCAAGACCATCCCATTGGGTCTAAAGTGGAGTATGCACCATCATCCTATTCAGACCATCAACTGGATTCACAAAAATTTTTCTGTGAAGACCAACCCACTTGGGGAAGCCCTTCATTCTATCCAGATGGCCCAACTGATGAACCAATGGAAGAAATAAGTCATAGACATGAATGGGTCTATGATGATGATGATGAAGACTCGAAAAGCCAATCGACCTCACAACTAGAAGGTTGGTTTGAGGAACCAGAGTCAAATATTGAACCAGAACAGAGTGACATTTCTCATATTGAGACTTGTCATTTCGCTTTGAGCAGTACGCCAACCATGGTTTGGAATAATTTGTTCGATGACAACGACGAAAACTGCTTGACATGGAGCAGTGAGTATAGTAACGAAGACGAGTTGGAGTAGCACGAGCCATCATTCGCCACCATCCCTTTACAAGGCTTGGTGGACGTCAAGGGGGTAGGATGGATGTTCACTACAACATGGCTGCTGAGCATGAAGACACCCCTGACTCCACACCAGGTGATAAGCTTGGGGTGGTAGAATCCCAAATAGATTTTTTAGGGGGTACTTTTTGCTCAGAAGATGATTGGATGACTCAGACGGTACATGAAAATTTATCTGAGCAACCAACCTCAAGTGTGAAAAACCACTAGAGGGGGGGTGAATAGGGTTTTATAGAGATTTTAAAAATAATTCAACCAAAATAAGAAACCAGAAAGATATTGGACAACGGGACAAGGATTTAGAGTGGTTCCAACCTTAGCAAATACTAAGGCAGTCAATCCACTACCCGGTTTCTTACCCAATCGGGATTTTGAAAGTATTTAAATTTTATTACCTCGCAAGGATGTTACATAAAATTACAAATACTTTCACCAAACCCTTTGTACAGCCTTCACCTAGAAGTAGTCTCACCAACCTCGAAGCAGCCTTCCTTGAAGTAACCTCAAGCTCCCCCTTGAAGTAGCCTTCCTCTTGAAGTAGCTTCCCGTTGAGACAGCCTTCTTGAAGTAGTCCAAAGTCCACCTTCTCCACTGAGAAGACCCTTCTCCACCTGAGAAGATAAACCCTTTCCAATCCGCAGCCTCCAATCTTAGGAGTAACAAGGAGAGTACAAACAATATAAAGGAACAAGAAGGAAAAATGGAAATTACAATACCGTTGTAGCAGAAGGCTTGATTTCCTATATCAAGCATTTTGATATCCTAACCAATGTATATGGAACTGTAAGTGTAGTGGATAGGAGATGCTAGCCTATAGGACACAAAATTCGAGCAATGGAAATGAATAACCAATGTTGGAGTTGTGCAATTGCTCACACAAATGGATTGCAGATTGCAAGTAATATGCTCAAGTGTTTCACAAGTGTGTATTGGGTGTCCTAAGGCATGTCCTATTTATAGGAATGGCCTATGAGTTCTTAAGGACGTTCTAGACACTTTCTAGGGGGTTCTTAGTGCTTAACTAGTTGTTAGGTATCCACTAATTGCTTTAGCAACGACTAGTTAATTAATCCTGAAAAGTGCAGACAGAGACAGTCTCGGTCGAGGAATTGTCGACCGAGATCCCAGTCGGTCGAAGTTTTTGTCGACTGAGGGACTGTCTGGAGCAAGAGTGTATAACGTTCTATTCCAACTCCCAACTACCTTGTCTGTTGTGTCTAATGGCTACTTGGGTCATTCTCGGTCGAGGAGATTGTCGACTGAGTGTCTCGGTCGAGAAGTTTGTCGACCGAGAATGACTTTGTTAATTCAATGTTTTAAACTATGTACTAAGTGTGTGTATGAGTATGCAATTGTGACACTATTGTAGGGTATGACCTATCTAAGTGTTGTGATTGGCTAGGAAAGATCTAAATGCTTGATTTACATGATATCTAAGTACTTGTACATTATATACTTATACAAGTTTTTACATTTGATTACGATCATGAATTAAATCTTTTTGAGCATATAGATCTTCCAAGTTGTGTCTTCCACCTAGTTCGTGCAACACTCAAGTAGCACGTTAGATCCACAAGAATGAAATGTTTGTCATCATCAAAATAAAGGGATTATAATAATGTCCAATTTAGCCAGCAATCTCCCCCTTTTTGAAGATGACAAACATTTCCAAAATATAAAATAAGGAAATGTAAATCATGTGAGTTTCATACCTGAAGTTTACCTTTTGTAGCCATTCTCTTGTTTGCAAGGCGAATGATTATGAAACTCATTAATATTTTCGATTTTATATTATTTCTCCCCCTTTGTCATTTCAAAAAGATAACCATGATAATCATTAAGTATGACTTTATTACTCCCCCTTAATTTGATAATTGGATGCTCCCCCTTAATAAGATATTTAGTTTTAAAAGCAAAGGATGCAAACCACTTATTGTCAAATTTAGCCACAATTTATTTCTCAATCATTTGCAAAGGATGTTAAGCCTTGAAATGATATGAGATTCTTTTAAATTCTTGGCATATGTGTTTTGATTTCTCATCCATTTTACAAGGGATGTTAAGCCCTAAAAAATGATATGAGTATCCTTTAAGCTTATAGTAGAGTACATGAATGTATCTCTAATGAAATACACGAGATGTTAAGCCCTGATCTGTTTAGAGAATTCCATTATATTCATACATATTGTAGGCTCCAAAATTACTTTAAAAATACTAAGGTCATAACTAGCCTCAAATTTTCTTTATGATGTTTACAACATTTTGTAGGTTCCTTCTTATAGTCAAGATAGTTTTTGTGAGATCCCTCGTAATCAAGATAAATTAAGGATTCTAAGGTCACAAGAAGTATAATAAGTTAACCTTTTATGAGAGCTATGCACTAAAATCTTGTTTTCAATATACTGAAATTAAGTGCAAGAAAATGATTTACAAATAAGCATTTTGTCAAGCTTATTTTAGGTCGACCTTGACTTCGACCATAGCGCCCCTTGGTCGAACTTTATTTCGACAAAGAGGCATTTCCTGCAGATTTATAGTTTAAATACTCATATGTGAAGTATAATGTCTGCAGATAACTTGACTAAATAAATATCAATTTGAAGCACTTTGAGTGATACCTATTATGAAGATGTTTTATCAATAACTTAATATGGGCATCACAGTGAAGTCTTTGTCCTTGATTTTCCTAGAATGTATGTTTTACATTCATTGTGAATGATGTCTCCTAAGCTTTGCTATGGGTACATAAATATCAAATCCCATTTCTTCTTGTACCCTTATTTTCAGATTAATCATAAGATTCTTTAGAAACATATATCCTTGAAAGCAAGATTATTGTCTTAAAGTCAAAATTTTGCAAACAACTACATAAAACATTAATATTCTTGTTCTAAGAGACACTATTTGGCTTTTCATAGCATCATCATTCATTTATTACAAGCCATGCACACAATAATAATTATCTATTATGTCAATATGCATTTATGCCATAGAGTTTTAGTGTTATGCAAAATGGCATTTTCAATTATAGCATCATCTTTATTTGTAATGAGTTGAATGAAAATGATCATTTGAAAACAATGTTCATTTATGGTTTGTATATATAGATCAAAGATTATTTTAGACAAACCAATGAAACACAATGATCATGGCACAATGACTATGATAGAACAGTAGAAGCATATCCACAATACAATGATCAAGAAACAAGCATATAATTTCATGAAATACAATGATCAAGATCATTTAAACCAAATTTCAATACACATGGTTCCTATATAGATAGACCAGGGAATACTTAGGATAAATCATGTGAATGATAGAATAGTAAAATCAACATGGTTCATAATTTTTCATTTTCAAGCTAAACCATGTAGAAGATGAATCAAAATAATCTCATAAGAAGCAAATTTATGATTTTCTTGATTAAACATGGTTCAAGGATTTTCAAATTTAAGACAAACCATGTAAATGATCATGCTTAATAAACTTTTTCAATCAATGAAGAAAGTATGTTCAATATCACTTTTTATTTTAGCAATATGTTCAAGGATTTCATATTCATAAATTTATACCTTCATTCAACAATTCATGATGCAAAAGATCAATATGTCTTGATTAAAAAAATGGTCTCCAAGAATTGTCATTCTCGATTAAATCAATTTTTATTATTGCTGAATTGATAGCAAATAAGAAACAATAGAACATATTTTACAGACTCTTGCTCGGTCGAACAATTTGTCGACCGAATTATTTTTGGTTGAAGTATTTCTCCACCGAGAATGTTTATGTAGATTTTATTCAGCAATCTATATGTTTTTAGTTTATGTGTTGAATTACTTTCATTTGTTTGTTATTCTATTGTGTGAAGTTGAGATAGATATAAAGTTGTTCAAATCAAGATTGTTGATTATATCTCAACTTGGTTAGTGCATATCCATTTAGGTGTCACAATGATTTTTATCATTTTTATGAAAATTTTAAGATAGACCATTTATGCTTAATCATCTTTTTCAAGACAGTAGAAATTGAAATTTGATTAACATTTGAATTTTCAAAGAAGGTATAATCAATTTCAATTTTCATAAAGATTAGAATTTCACAAGTTGTAGTTTGCATCAAGTTTAATAAGGATGTGATTAACATATATGTAATGATGCTAACTACTAATATGCTTGAGAAGATTTTATGACTTATTTTTGTAATCAAGTATGTCTTCTTGCAGTAAGAATATAGATTTCAGTATCATTTTTCTTTACAAGCAAAATTTTTGCAGCAGTTTTAGTAAAATTTATCCTTTTCTCTTGTATACTTGATAAATACAATTTAATCATGAAAAGTATCTAGTTTTGATGCTCATATATTCTTCCTTTTGATTTGTATCATTCAAATATTTAAAGCACAAGAATATGTAGAGTTCATTACATGCTTAAGTTGATTGCATTTTAAGTGTCTTGTTTTTATTTAAACAGTTCTGCCAGAGTTTTACTCAGTCGACAAAGTTCTCGACCGACATTGTCTCGGTCGACAACTTTCTCAACCAAAAATGTTACTGTTTCTCCAAAAAAATACAGATTTAAAGAAAAAGCCTTATCGGTTGACTAATTTCTCGACCGACATAGTCTCGGTCAAAGATTTTGTCGACCGAGATTATTTCTGTACTATTTCTGAACTGTTTTTAGTAATTTGTTTCCAAGTAAAACATAGATGACTTCCAATTCAATTATGCAATTTAAAAGTTCAATTTAGTTGAGATAAAACATTAAATATCAAACTAATATTTAGGTCAAATCTCAACTAATCATATTCGAATCTCTAGGTTTTGAGAACCCAAACAAGTTATTAAAGATGTGTCTCTGTAGGTATATATAAAATGTGTATTTTCAAATTAGAAATTTGAATCAATTTGTTACTATGTTAAGTTGAGATAGACATAAAGATATACAACTTAGAGTCTTTGGTCATATCTCAACTTAATTTAATTCATTTAGTTTGGGGTTTTGGAACCCATACCAACTCAACATCCTTTTTCTTGTAAGGAAATGAGAAGGAATAATGTCCAAGACGCAAACAATAATGGCAACATATAGAATCAATCACATTTCTCTTTTTATGAGTTTCATCTAGATTGTTCTTGGGTACATATATATATTTGCCTCTAGGTAAATACATATATTGGGTCTTTGGCACTTGTGTCCTTCCCCACTAGGTTTTTGATAAGATTTTCCTTTAGTCTTGTAACCTAGTCCTCTCCTTCCAATTTGAAGGTAAGAATCATTTAAGATTTTGTCAAGAATACCATTGTTACTTAAGCTACTAACTTCTTGTTGTAACTTAGCAATCTCATCCATTCTCTTGTTGATATCTAACTTTGCTTGATCTAGATTAAATAATAAAGAATCTCTTTCTTTCACGATAGTATCATAATCTAGATGTGTACACAAAATAGGTTATTTTTTAAGATCATTTACTTGAGTTTGCAAGTTTATCTTTTCTAGGGAGAGAAGATTGCAATTTGCCTCTATTGATTTCAGTTTAATATCATGGTCTTTAATAGCTAAGTTTAATGTCTCCTTAAGATCTTCATTTTCATATGTGAGAGCAAGAAGATTAGCATGGAACTCATCATTTTCTTTATTAGATTTCTTTAATTTCTTCTTGCACTCAATATACTTATCATGTATTTCTTGAAGACTAGCAATTAAATCTTCTTTTGATAAATCAAAAAGACTTACCTCTTCTTCTTCGTCACTTATTGTAGCAATAAGGCATTCTTTATGCTTATCTTCCTTCTTTAACCTCCATGGACAGCTAGGTGTTGTGTGCCTTGTTCCTAAGCACCAATTACAGCTTGTTGAAGATTGGTCCATGCTTTTCCTTTGCTTGCGGTTGTAGACACCACCACCCTTCATTCTTCAAGACTTGATTAGAGCTCCTTGAAGCCTGCTCTGATACCAAGTGAAAAACCACTAAAGGGGGGGTGAATAGGGTTTCATAGAGATTTTAAAAATAATTCAACCAAAACAAGCAACCACAAAGATATTGGACAAGGGGACACAGATTTAGAGTGGTTCCAACCTTAGCAAATACTAAGGCAGTCAAACCACTACCCAGTTGCTTACCCAACCGAGATTTTGAAAGTATTTAAATTTTATTACCTCGCAAGGATGTTACATAAAATTACAAATACTTTCACCAAACCCTTTGGATAGCCTTCACCTAGAAGTAGTCTCACCAACCTCAAAGCAGCCTTCCTTGAAGTAACCTCAAGCTCCCCCTTGAAGTAGCCTTCCTCTTGAAGTAGCTTCCCATTGAGACAGCCTTCTTGAAGTAGTCCAAAGTCCACCTTCTCCATCGAGAAGACCCTTCTCCACCTGAGAAGATAAACCCTCTCCAATCCGCAGCCTCCAACCCTAGGAGTAGCAAGGAGAGTACAAACAATATAAAGGAACAAGAAGGAAAAATGGAAATTACAATACCGTTGTAGCACAAGGCTTGATTTCCTATATCAAGCATTTTAATCTCCTAACCAATGTATATGGAAGTGTAAGTGTAGTGGATAGGAGATGTTAGCCTATATGATACAAAATTAGAGCAATGGAAATGAATAGCCAATGTTGGAGTTGCTCAATTGCTCACACAAATGGATTGCAGATTGCAAGTAATATGCTCAAGTGTTGCACAAGTGTGTATTGGGTGTCCTAAGGCATGTCCTATTTATAGGAATGGCCTATGAGTGCTTAAGGATGTTCTAGACACTTTCAAGGGGGTTCTTAGTTCTTAAGTAGTTGTTAGGTATCCACTAATTACTTTAGCAATGGCTAGTTAATTAATCTTGAAAAGTGCAGACAAAAACAGTCTTGGTCGAGGAATTGTCGACCGAGATCCCAGTCGGTCGAAGTTTTTGTTGACCGAGGGACTGTCTGGAGTAAGAGTGTATAACGTTCTATTCCAACTCCCAACTACCTTGTCTGCTATGTCTAACGGCTACTTGGGTCATTCTCGGTCGAGGAGATTGTCGACCGAGAGTGTCTCGGTTGAGAAGTTTTTCGACCGAGAATGACTCTGTTTCAATGTTTTAAACTATGTACTAAGTGTGTGTATGAGTGTGCAGTTGTGACACTATTTTAGGGGATGACCTATCTAAGTGTTTAGATTGGCTAGGGAAGATCGAAACACTTGATTTACATGATATCTAAGTACTTGTACATTATATACTTGTACAAGTTTTTACATTTTATTACAATCATGAATTAAGGATTTTTGAGCATAGAGATCTTCCAAGTTGTGTCATCCACCTAGTTCCTGCAACACTCAAGTAGCACGTTAGATCCACAAGAATGAAATGTTTGTCATCATCAAAACAAAGGGATTATAATAATGTCCAATTTAGCCAACAAAGTGCATAGATGGAGAGAGAAGATATGAGTCCTCAAGATGACGTCCAACCTCTCTCATCTATCTCATCTTGTTTCGACATCCCGGGACCTTCATTTTCAGAATCATATAATGAAAGGTACCCTGAGGATGATATGCCAAAGAATTCATCCCAGTGTAGTTCAAGCCACTTCCAGCACAAAGATGACTTCACCGAGTCACCATATTTCACTTCGCTTCTTCAGACTCGGCAGGGCCAACACATCCGCCTATTCTACTCCTACTATGTGGCAGAACCCGTCGGCAAGACACAGGTGACACTGGTCCCAAAACTTAGGATTTGGGATCCCAGTGTCAATATCGTGGGGCAACCACCCCCTTTTCTATTACCCACCCTCCCACCCTTTTATTACAATAAATTTTGCTTTTCATGTTCTTGTTAGTTAGTTTCTTTCTTCTAACTGTTTTTATATCCTTGCACCCATGCATCATATTTAGAACTTCAATAACTGCCTTTAAACTCATGCATTCCTGCCTCACTATCTCAACTTTGAGTCTTGCTCGAGGATGAGAAAAATTTTAAGCTTGGGGTGGTGGGTTTCGCCCTTCTTTCTCTTCACCCTTATTGCATGCATGTTTATTTCTTGCATTTAGTTTTAAATTTAAAAAAAAATTAGCTTTGCAATTAGGGCTATGTGGTGCAAATCTAATAGATAAATGCTTGACTTTATGCCTAAATGCATAGTTTTCATCTTAAAAATTGCTTGACCTTTTGCTTGACTTGCTCTTTGACTCTTTCCTTGAGTTAGGAAATCAATCTAAGGTTATGTCCATTTTTCATAGCTTAAAGCTATATTCCCTTGATCTATGTGGTGAATGGCAAATCCATGGTACAGGACCGTTGGAATGAGCTAAATCATGATTAAAGTCTCCTAGCTGTGAATTTCACAAGCTTGCCTCTATTCTAAAGATTCTTGAATCATAATTGCAACTTTTCACATAGGTGTCAAGCGGATCATGATGAGTTTTGAGTTATGATCAAAATGAAGTGTTTTCCTTGATGGACTACGTGCCTTCTCACATTAGATTGAGTCAAAAAGATGAAAAATATAAAATGTGCAAAAGAGGCTTGGCCGCCCACAAAATCCCAAAAATATCTATATAGTTCTCACCCAAGCCTACAGATAGAATGCATATGATAAAAGCCTGAGTGTGAACAATAAATGAGTGTTGTTTTCTCTTTTAGGAGAGTTGAGGATGGTGCCCATCTGGTGTATGACTATGCTCATGAACGCGGATATGTCGTGCCTGGTAGTACCACTCTAAATGCTCATTAGAGAGTCACTAGGAACCCCCTAGGTGACCTATGAGACCGTCTCAGTAGCAAGGTTGGTTCGAGCGCAGTACGAGGAGTTCATCTCACTGCTTTGGGCCAACTGGCTCGGACTACAGGGACTGTTGCTCACTACATGGACCAACCTGATGCAGATCAGGATTCTCAGAAGTCATTAGAGTCCTTTTCTTTGTTTCTTAGGACATGAATAAGTGAGAAGCACGTTGATTCTCGATTGGTATGCATGGATTCATGGTGATAACTCATTGTTCATCACCCGCGTGATCACCTGAGTGACAACTCTTTCTTGTTTAAATAATTATGGTTCAAACCCTCATGAGTATCGGCAGGCTATAGTGAATTTTCTTAATCTTTCTTGGATGCTCTTTGCTCTTGCTTTGGCAGGATTGTGCATGATTGGTGGGGGTTTGCTATGAAATGACATGGATCAAGAGAATAGATGTTTTAAACTATTTTTTCTGAACCTTAGCATCTATTACCAAGCTTAATTTGGATGTTATCTTTTTGTTCTTTGAGCACAGTCTTGCTTGAGGACAAGCAAGTTTTAAGCTTGGGGTAGTTGATAACACCCAAATTAGTGCATATTCTCTATGCATTTTATTTATAGTTTGGTGTCACTTTAGTCTTAATATGCCCAATAATGATCATGTTTTATGCTTTCTGTCTCTCATTAGATAATGTAGCTAGAATAGCCAATAATGTAGCTAATTAGCCTATTTTTGACTTGCAGGCATCGAAACTAGCTAATTTTGGGACTCTCAACTACCGAACCTGAAAAGACAAGAATTCCAGTAGCTGGCCGATATGGTCTAGCCGATATGGCTGCCCGATACGGCCTGCCCGATATGGGCTGCCAATATGGATGCCCGATACAGACTGCCTGATATGGTCTAGCCGATACCGACTGCCCGATATGGCCTGCCCGATTTGGGCTGCCCGATACAGCTAGTTTGGTTGATCTCTTACTCACTTGAACTCACATCAACTCGCTGCCTATAAATAGCAGCTACCAGCCTACAGAAGAGGGGAGTCGGAGGGAGGACCTGGCAAGAGCTAGTGTCTAGACCAAGGAGCTAGTGTGTCGAGTTTCCCAAAAGTCTACTGCCTGATACGGTCTGCCCAATACAGCAGCCTGATACGGTCTGCCCGATACAGTCTACCCGCTTGATCTGATAGTTTCATTGATCTCTTACTCACTTGAACTGCTATTTCGACCTATATCGAGAGACCCGTTGTAGGAATAGCTAAGAGACGATAGTTTGGATCTGAACCCGAGAAGAGGACGATCCAATGTATTCTATTTCTAACACCTCAGAATATCCTAAGACCCGAGAGGGAACTTAGCGTATTCTGAGGTGTTGATATGTCATTCCTCAAGAGAGAGTCAATGACATATTGTTGATGGTTTTAGTCACGCATCGCGAGAGAGAGTGGGATGACCCCACAGGACAGATGCCACTGTGCATACTAGATGCTTGCTTGGGTGTTCAAGGGTTGTCTACGCCCGAGAACAAGTGCATAGACTGCCCTGTTTGTGGTTACATAGCCAGGAACTATCCTTCTCTGATTAGTAGAACCACAGGCTCTGTTTTCTTTTCTTTTCTTTTCTTTGTTTTGTTTTAAATTGTGACAACCCGCTAGACTAGTTCTAGAACTTACTTTTATCAACTATCATCTTGGCTTATCTGACTAAAGAATGAGATCTGTGGCGTCCTAAACGTCACCATGTCCCTGTGTTCGACCCCGTTTATCTACTTCGACCCCGTAATAAAGTTGCGGGGGCCTAGAAGGTTTCGGGTTATAAATTTAAAGCTTGATTCCTTCCTTTATCCCGCGTTCATTTCCGAACGTGAGAAAAAGGCCGGTCAATGATGATCTTACAAAGAATAGTGTGATGGTCTTAATGACCTTTGTGTATGGTTGAGCCCTGAATGAGGTGTAATCCTCTTGTGTTGATACCTTGTGATATTGTGAAAAGGATTTATATACCTTGTGATATTGTGAAAAGGATTTATATCTTGTGATAGTATGATGGTCTTAATGACCTTTGGGCATGGTTGATGTAACATACTCGATTCTAGACACATAAGCTAATTTCCCATTCTTCTAGGCCCCTAATTGATTAGATGGATATACAAAATCCCTTGTCCCTTTTCTTTTCTTGGCTACCTTTCAATGTCTATATTTCGTTGTAATAGCATAGATCAAATCATATTAGGATCTGATAACCCTAATTGACTCTTTCAAATCACATGCACATGAAATCTTTGAATGTGATAACCCTAATACTTGAAGGATGAGAATTGGTGGATACTAATATTAAACTATAGCCTCAACCATTATTTAACATCCTAGAATAACCATGGAATATTAGAGTGAGAAATGTGGAAGGTTTCACCATAATTGATCATTAGGCTATGATCATTTGCATTTAGTGAATGATTTATGAACTATGGATAAATAATATCTAAGGTAACATGAAAACCCAAATCTAAGCCCATAGTCGAGTTCCTCATAGCTTAATTAGTCAACCCTCAAAATTTGGGGTCATTTCGACATCAAATGCACTTCCAATTAGACCCTAATAGATTATGTATGCTTTTACCCTAAAGTTTGGTCGATCAATTGATTTTGTTTTGGTCACTGCCGGACCAAGGTACTGGGTCGGGTTTATTTCCAGTTTTCTTGCTCAGGTGAGTGGGACGGGTCGGGACCTGGTCGTCCCTAACCCCCGATAATAGCACGCAGCGCAGCCTTTGGCTGGCGATGGAGTCAATCGTCGATATCTCCCTCCATCTTAAACTGAATCAATCGTTTTCTTCGCCAACAGAATCCTCTCACCTCCTCGAGTCCAATGAGCTCTCATACTCCCCTTGCGGTGTCCTTATACAAAAATGCCCATTTTAGGCCCGAGCAGTCATCGCTGCTCTTTTCCCCTCCCTCTCAACTTCTCCTTTCGGGTCCTCCTCTCGATCCCTCTCGGTTCGGAAGTCGACCTCGGTGACTTTCCTATGATTTCCCCCAATTAATTCAGTTCGTGGGCGCGTGGAGAGCCCGGACGGCGGTCGTCTTCCCCAAAGAAAAAGCTTGAAGCTCCGGCAGCTAGAGCAACCTCGGTTTGATTCCTCATGAGGTAACAATCTAGGATACCCCGTCTTCCGATCTGTGTCTTCGATTTCTCATGAGATGCTCCCGTTTTCTTGGTCGACAATCGCAGTCGTTATCCTCTGTTTTGGGCCACCGTGGGAAGAGGTCTTCATGACCCACGACCTGTTCTTGGACTCCAGAGCACCTCGCGAGCATGCCTCGAAGGTGATCGTCATTATGAGGGCCTCGCGAGGGTTTAGAAAGACCCTATCTATCCCAGCCTATGCCTCACACATTCTGCGATCGGCGACTATTCTCCTTGGTTTCTCAAGTCTCTCGGGTGTCTCTGGTCTCTGAATTCCCGCAGCCTGTCTCATCACGAACCTCTCTGTGAGGTGGGATTCGGCTAAGCATCATGATTGCTCGCTCTGTGTTTTCCTCTCTGCGGTCTGTACCGGGTCCTCCCTTAGTTTGCTGGACAACCATCTTTCTGACCTTCGCCAAAGGGACGACCATCTGCTTCTGATGTCCACGGACTTAGAGCACTGGTCTTCCTTGTTCAGTCACCATCCCGCAGACTCAAGGTAGTACACCCGGTACCGATCCCTTATAGTAGAGTCTGGGAACTGATGTCTTGGACATCGCCCATAGCGCGAGAGATGGGAAATCAGTCCTTGAGTTGAAAGCCCAGTCTCGGCCATGGGGCAGACTATTGGTGTCACGCCTGACCATGGGCATTTATGTCCTTTTCTCATGTTTGACTCATCTTTGACAACAAATATTGTGAAAGTGTATTACTAAGGTGCTGGGTAATGCCCCGTTTAGTAACTGATGTTCATTCGAGGGTATTTTGGTCAATCAATATTCAATTTTTCCTTTTTAAGCAGTAAATGATTTTAACTTATAAAAATCATAACAAATTATTGGTTCAGCAGAAAAATATAAATAAATTTTTTTTTTGAAATCTGAAAAAATGTGCCTAATCTATTTGGACAGGTTTCACGCCCAGATTTGCAACCTATTGTAGGGTCAATTTCTAAGAAAAAGATTTAATGCATATTATAGTAATCAAATGCACATATATTGTGACTAGGTTGAGACAACCCTGACCCTGAACTTAGGAGGTGTTATTGAATATCTAGGACTGATCATAAGGTATGTACATTCTCTATTTTATTTTGGGCATTATTTGACTGAACCTACATTTCTTTAATGAGGCATCTCTTCAACTATCAATTTTATTTAAAATTCAATTGTTGGAAATTCATACTTTCTGCTTTTAATTCATATAAATTCATGTGATTGCTGGAATATTCATTTATAATGGGTCTTTGGACCTCTCCTTCTATGATTGCCATTGTATGTGAAATTGACTAAAATGTTAGTCTTGCCACTCTGTTTATGCATGCTACATGTTTGACTAGAATATCTAGAATAGTGGTACTAATGTACAACCACACTTGTATATGGCATGCGTATTCCGCCCAGGCTGTGCGTTTCCACCCTTATTTCTTTTAGGCCATGATCCTATGGTGTTATGGCCCTGTTTTAGGTATATTTAGTCTACATTGTTATGCATGCAAATGTTTGTTGTTTTATTTTGAATCTGTGGATGATTATTATGGCAAGACACTCTTCATTATCATGCTTGTAATCTGAATTCAATATGCCTCATTTCTTTTGTTACTTTTCTCTTAAACATTCCTAATTGCAATTAGCCCCCTTTTCTTGTGGGAACATCTTTTTTTTTTGCACTTTTAACCCTATATAATGCCCAAAGTGTTTTATATATGTACATACTTAGCCTTTGCTGACCTCTTTGTTGTTTCCTATGTTCTGGGTGATGTTCCCTTCCACCCAGGTTTAGGTACATTGGAAGACAAGAGCTCAAAAAGATTGCCAACGTGTCATGAACTTAAGGATAGCTTGGAATGGCTGGGTTACCCTCTGCTACTGGCTTAGTTGTGCTTAGTTCAAGTATTTGTACAATCACCTATTATGGTGAGGAACAATTGTATAAATGAATCATGAAGTGACTATGTAATAGTTTTGATTCCGCTGCTTTATTATTACATGACTCTTGTATTATATCATTTTGAGTGGGTCTCCTTTTGGGTCTAACTCTTTACAGTTGAGCCTTGAATGAGATGTAATCCTCGTGTTGAAAAGGGTTGATACCCTGTGATATTGTGAAAAGAATTTATATCTTGTGATAGTATGATGACTAGTATAGCCTCATGAATGGCAAGTGAATAGTACCATGTGATGATGAGATGAGAAATTATGTTTCATGCATTTTATATCTTTTGAAGTGGTGAAATTTATATGCTTGTTAGAAGTGAATTAGGGTTTGTATGTCCACTTTTTTGATGCAACCTTAATTCACCCAATTGGCATAACTAATCAAGTGAAACTCTAATCATGTAGTGCCCCGTGCCATAGATCCATCTGAGTGTCAGAACTTACCACATGGTGAAGCGAGTATTCCTAAGGGACTCGGAGCGCATACTGTTGAGTATGTGGGGGTAGAAAGTTGAAAAAATATCCTTATCATCCACTATGCAGGTTGTGGAGGATGGCTATGGTCATGCCTCATACATCTAATGTGTTTGAGAATGGCTACGGTCGTGTCTCAGTGATTATATATGTGACAAGATTGGAGGACAACTGCGGTTGTACCTCGGATGGTAGGGTATGCGTACCCTCCTCCTTTCACTAGTTTTGTGACCTGTACCAAGGAAGGACTAGGTTGTTAGTAGCTTGACCTTATGTGTCATTGTGGCAGACCTGTACTGACTGGGGGAAAATAAGATCTTAGGAGTTTGACTCTTCCTAGATCTTATATTGCACTGATTTTGACTTAACAGTGGTCAGTTGGATTTTGAGTAGTATCCTCAATATTCTCAGGGCATAATAAAAGATGTAAGACAATCGTGTAGCATATCTATTTAGGGTTATACACAATGCTTCATATTGGATGATAACCCTTGTTTGCTTTCTTTTAACTGAGATCATGTATAGTAAAATAAGAGATAATAGATATGCTTATGTTGTAGTTATGCTCATGTTCTAAACATGCTTATGTTGTTAAATACACTAAAATTGATGGTTAAGATGCTGGTGCTAGCTATGTTTAATATTGCTAGCCATGCCTAAGAAATTAGAAATGCTTAAACTGTTAATCATGCCTATGTAGTTCATTGTGTTATTATGTTAGTTCTACTTATGATCTAGATCTGTTCACTTTATTTGAGATGCCAATATTGATAGCCATGTTATGTTACTAGACATATTCATGATGTCAGGGATGCTCATGCTAGTTGTACTGTTAGCAAGAAATATGATGATAGTCAGATTAATGATAATGATTGTAATAAGATGCAAATTGATGATATTGAGTATATATCTATTTAGAGAATTAGATTTATTTGTTATCTATATATGCATTGATGATCATACTTTTTGCTAAGATGATTTGCTTAATATATTTAGTATACTTGAACTGTTCAATCTGTTCAATTGATTATTAAATACTCCAATTGCTTAGTTATCTACTATTTAAAATGATGTAATCAATAAACATTGTTTGAGGTTATATCTCTTGATGGGACATGGGTCTCACCCTTGTGGTTCGCCACATCTTTTTAGGTAATCTGAAGTGATAAAAACAAACATGTGACAGCAATGAGGAGCGATAGTAATGAATCTTTGAGAAAGTTGATTAGATGTCTAGAGTGTCCTAGAGTCATCCCTGTACTCTCAGGTCTGGATAGGAAAAGTTTGTATATGGTGTTTCAAATGAATCGAACTTTTGTTAGCATATTAATTCTTGTTTGTGTGGCATACACGAATATTGTTCTCTTGTGTATATATGTTGTGTCTAAGGCAAAAGAACAATTTGTATCAAATTCTTGGCATAGTATGGATAAAAGAAAGATGTTGGGCTCTTATGCAAATATTTCTGAACAGGTGCTGACATTGAAATTGGTTTTAATTTACCCATATGTTTCGGTATGTGATTAATTATTGATCGATTGTTCTTTATGTTTTGAGTATTCTCGTTTAGTGTAAAGGGTTCTTACCATTTGTATGATGATTATCTAGACTCTTTTGGTTATTGAACCAATAGAGACATTAATATCTTATTTGTTGTGCAATATGACAAAAAGCATCTTCACTAGATGGAGAACAAATGTTCGATTAGGGATCATACATAGTGATGTATATAGAACTTTTAGAATAAATGCTAATAGTAGTTGCAAGTACCTCATTATATATTTACTGATGTTATTAGTAGATATGGAAATTTATATTTAATGGAATACAAGTATGAGTCTCTTAAAGTGTTCAAGGAGATTGTGAATGAAGTACGTAACTAACTTGGTAAAAGTATTAAGATACTTTGATGTGATAGGTGTTAAAATATTTTAAACCAAGAGTTTGAGTACCTTATGGGAGATCATGATGAACTCCACCTGAAACACAATGATAGTGTATTATAAAAGAGTATCAGAAAGTACCATATAAAAGATTATCAGAAAGTCATGGTGCAATTATCAATAAAATCTAGATAATTTTTCAATTTTCTTTTTGGGCAAATGCTTAACACTAAACAAAGTACCATATAAAATGGTTCAAAAGACACCATATGAGATATGGAATGGGATGTGTCTCGATGTGTAGTTTGTAGTGATTAGGGATGAATGCTTACATAAGAAAATAGTTTCTTGAAAAGCTTTTTCCATAAACTCACATTAATGTTATTTTGTTAAAATGCTACTCTTATCAAAATCTAGCAACAAAGTTGTTTGTTAATATGGATAGATGTATTCTAGAAGAGGAATATAGTTCCAAAAGGAATTAGTGGGAGTAAAAGTAGAACTCGAAATGCTCGAGACAAACAAGAAAACATTGAACCTAAAGATGTACAATAGGAACAAGGATAATTACAAGATGTTGTGGAATCTCAAGTTCCTTGTGTAACACACGAACCTCATATATCAAGTAGGGAACACACTAAGCTTGAAATATTATGGTATCTTCAAAAGGCGGTGTGTGATCATATATGATGAGTCAACTACCTACATAGAAGCTATTCAGGAACAAGAATCTGAGAAATGGCTTGAGTCCATCATCTCCATGATGGAGTCCATGTAAACCATCAAGATATGACCTTGATGGATCCACTTAAAGGGGTAAAATCCATAAGGTGCATTTGGTTCTTTGAGAGAATACCAACATGGAAGGGCATATTGGTTGCAAGGAGTTTCAACCAAGTTGAACGTGTTGAACATGATGAAGTCTTTCACCCGTTACCATGGTTAAATCCATTGGGATCATGCTTGTTGTTGCAGCTTATTATGACTAGTGAGAATTGTCATATGGATGTTAAAACCACATTCCTTAACTAGAATAGTTATAAGGATGTGTACATGACACAACCTAAAGGTTTTAAAAATACAATATTGCAAATAAATTCTATAAGCTGCAAAGGTCAATCTGTGGATTGAAGCAATATTCTCAGAGCTGGAGTCTTCTATTTGACAGGATTGTCAAGGAGTTTGACTTGAGTCTGAATGAAGATGAAATTTGTGATTATAAAAGATTTAGTGGGGGCACATTTATATTATACATGATAATGGGGAATAACATCTTTATCCTACAAATGTTAAAACATGGCAAGGAAAGTACCTTCTCTATGAAGGGTTTAGGCAAGACATTGTATATGATAGGGATTGAGATCTATAGAGATATATCTGGAAAGTTTCTTGGCCTAAGAAAGAGCACATACATTGGCAAGATGTTGAAGGGGTTTAGCATGCAAGACTCAATGATAGAAAACTTGTCCATATTCCACTGAGTTAGTCTCTTAGGAGCCTAGTGTCCCAATTCTTATGAAGAACTGGAACACATGGATAGATGCCATATGCATTCACAATTAGATCTATCTTAAATTCAATGTTATCAATCCCATTTTCTCATATGTATTGGACATGATGAGAGGATATCTATTCATCTCATATGTATTGGAAATGATGAGAGTATATATATATATATATATATATATATATATATATATATGCTTATCTATAAATCTCGTATATAGTGGACATGATGAGAGGGTATATGGAAGATGCTAGTGAGAGTCACTGGACTGCCATAAATAACATCCTTAGGTGCTTGTGAAGTACTAAAAGGATCACTTCCTTGGATATGGTAATAAGGAAGAGTTGGGTGTAAAGGGTTAAACCAGTGCAAGCTTATAAAATGACAAATGAAATTAAAGATCACAATCTATGTTTGTGTTTGACCTTAAATTAGAACTATAAGCTGGAAGAGTTTCAAGCAAGAGATAGTTGTTCTACAAGAGAAGATGAGTATCTTTGTATTCACAGAACTGCAGAGAATATTGTATGGATCAAGAAGTTCATATGGGTGAACTTCTGTGAGTTTCCAACCATTGATGACATAGTACAAATATTGTGACAATAGTGGAGCTACTAGTTAGGAATCCCTGATAGCATACTATGACAATTCCATCTCATGTGAAAAGTCGTACAATGAAGAGATGTGAAAACTACAAAATATCAACTTAACCCGCTATAAAAGAGATTGTGAAGTAGAAACATGATGGACAAGTTAAGATCACTTGGAATAAAAATTGTGGGTGATTGGCTCTAAGTGCAAGTGGTAGTCTGTTGGTATGTATGACCTGAGAGCCAATCATATGATGATTGGAATGTGACATTGGATACCTAATTTGGCAATAACAAAGGTAATTCTATCTAATATATTTGTCTCATCATGAGATGACACATCCATATTAGATGTCTAAAGAATGATGTTACTTGATGACATATGTCTTCAAATATGTGACTTAAACAATGAGATCATTCATATGATAAGAGTACATACATTCTTGCTATGTCCCTAGTTGGATATCATTATGGAAGAAAAATAGACAACAATATTACATAAGACTAGAGTGTGTTTTTACTAATGACAAAGTCTCAATATTCATGATATGTGATATCACGTCAAGCACATAGTTATATGTTAGAGAATAGTTTATCAGATAGACCCACTAAGAGAGTGATACATGGAGACGATGGAATGGTATTCAGAATAATCTCTCATTGTAATAGTGGTGATTGTGGTTCTTAAACCTGATGTCACTACATTTATCACATGTTATTCATGTACTTTGACATCATCTAACATAATCCTGAATAAGAGTTGCAATAAGGGTGATGATCTGGCACACTGTGACACATGGGGATAAAATATGAGTGATGTAGATAGGATTTGTCCCTCCTATAGGAGAATGATATCCATGACCTCTTAATAAGTGAGAATGCAAAATGTATGACCCTACTCATGTGAATCAATATATGATATGTGAGCTCACGTGTGTCCCATAGAGTCTCCTCTAGTTCAAGGAACATTGATTGAACGTTGAGAGGATGAAAATTCCATGCCTCAAGTTCAATTCAGATATCAAAGAAAAAGGAATTATACGATCATGGTAACACTAATCATGGATTGTAGTTTGAAGTTGTTTGCCAACTTTTTGGAATTACTTGGGTAGCAATGATGTGTTTCTAAACACCACTCTTTTCTTGTGACGTCATAATTGGTTAAGGACATTCATTGCCAATGTAATTTTGGACCTATAGGGTCACACACATAGGATGCACTTGGATTAAAGGAGTATATTCATGAATGACATTTTGATTGATTATTAAAGGTGTTTATGTATTCAATCAAAGAACTGAGGTTTGAAATTGACCGGATGGACTTTGAACTGACTCGTTCAAGGGTTAGACCAATCAGTTGGAGTGTCAGGTTATTTGGAATCAACATTGGCTGATTAATGGCTGACCAGGGAGTGAGACGACTAGTTCACATAGTGAACTGACCTGTTAATGTGATGAACCATACAATTTCATTGCCAATTCAATTGGATCAAGGATAGGTGTTGACATCATGTTGTGCATTAATTGTACATTGATTACCAATTTGATTCAGAATAGGAAACTGCACGAACTGACCAGTTCTCTTAGTGAACCAACTGACTCATTTGACATGCAATTTGACCAGTTTGCCATGCGCAAGTTGTAGAAAATTTGAGAATTTGACCCTTGTGACTCCCGCACAGACTGGGAACCCTGACCCCATCCTCTCTTATAAATAGAGGGGTACTGGGGGCTTCCTAGATAGGAAAATTACCTCTGATAATTTGTTGTCCTCTATGGTTGTGGTAACCATTAGAGAGACCAAGAAAGTCCTACCTGATAAAGGGAGGGATAGTAAGGGAGATACAATTGTGGGAGATCATACCAACTCTAGAAGGTTGACATTTTAAAGAAAAAATTCCTTCCCGTTGGCTCTATTAGCGCAAAGTGGTGTTCCCAGTTGTCTGCATGGAGTACTCTAGAGGTAGGAGGTCATTGTATGATGCTAGAAGGATACCGTCAATCACTCTCTGGGGTACCACACCAGGATGCCGATGAAGATGAGTGTTTGAGTGCTCATGTTGACAAAGGAGCAAGCTACTTTTTAAAGAAGAAGCATGGTGCTACTGTAAGGGTAATGTCATTGGACTTGCTCCACAACCAAGTATAACCTTGCAACTATTCCTTCCTAGATACATTTTTGTTGACACAATCTTACTCTTTTGGGAAACGAGTAGTTAATTTTTTTTTCAACTGCCTATATCTCCGCCTGATTTTCCAACAAGCTCGTGTTCAGATTCTTTTTAGATTTCTTAGTTTTTTTAATTATTTGTTTTTTTTTACTTTGCAATTTTTTTAGATATTGTGGAATGAGTGAGGATATGTAGAATGTGACAAGATAGTCACTCAGGGATCTCTAACTCATGAAGATGTCATTATTCTAATGGGAACTTTTTTGGTATGTGGAGAGCCTAGCCCTTAGGGCATTATGGGCTTCCACATACTAGTTTTGGAATCCATCTCCTTTCAGGATAGGGAAAATGAGAGTGTATGGGTCTTCCGCATCTTAGTATCGAAGATGGCATTGAAACCCCATCCTTCAATCATTCCATAGACATTGTCATACTTGTCCCACATGACATGATAGTCTTCTTATGGGACCTTGAAGTCTGTAGTCCTAGCATTATCTTGGGTGGGCCATTTGGGGAAATCCATAAATGATGATAGTCGACTCCTTAGAGTAGTGTATCCACTCCTTCAAGTGTTGGGTCAATAATTTTAGTCTAGACAACATGTTCATATTGATGATTTGTGGTGATTTTTCAATGTCAGAATCCTCATGACATGACTAGATGACAGTGGAAACAAGCATCTTTTTTATTGGGTTATCATATGTAGGGATTACTTTATTCTTATATGGTTGGTTTTTAATGGTATTCTAGATGCCCTGATCTTTGTTGGTGATGTAGGTGATCTCCCTAATGCTTGAGGTGATCCTAGGATAGTCCTCCTGGTTGATGTTTTTGACCTCTTTCATGTAGTAAGGAAATATCACAAGAACAATTGGGGACCCTTACGACCAGGTCCAAGGTCCCATCAATTTAGTCATCTGGTTGATGCTCTTCTTCTAGAGCATTGCAGTGGGTTTCATGGCTCACATCTCAAGTCAATAATAGACTATTAACATAAGCTCTTTGGGTTAAGTCCACTGTAGTGGGACACAATGCTACCTGATTCCAAATATAATGTCCACCTAGTGATTTGAGGTCATGTGTAGGATGGGCCATAGAACCCTAGACCCAACCCTTTTTGTCTGGGAAGGATCTGGATTCACCCTTGACTTCAGGTTGCCAATCCTTTGTTTGGAAGAATGTTCATCTACCACAACTATTGTTTAAACATCATAGGGTCATAAGGAAGATGATGTCTCCTTCTGTGTGGGTTTCCTAGTTAACATTAGTAAGGTGTAGCATCTTGAAGGTGAAGAAGGAGATGTTATTCTTTGATGTCTATAATAGTGCCAAGGTTGTCAGCTTGAATGGTGATAATGTCATGGCCTAATTGGTACTTCAATTTTTAGGTTAGTAATGAGGGAACCATCTAAATTTCATGAATCCATGGCCTACCTATGAGGATGTTGAAGAAGGGACTCAACTCCATGACAATAAATTAAATAGTGAACATCTGTGGTTTGTTTTGCAACTCTAGAGTAATTTCTCCCACAATGTCTTTGATTACTCCATCAAAGGAGGTTTCTCTCTTTTCCATAGATTGGGGGTAGGAGTGTTTCTTATCCAGGATGATTAGTGTCATTATAGGACACACATTAAGGCAAGTGTTGTTGTCAATAAAGAAGAAAGGTATCTTAAGGCTGTTGTATATTGTAGTGATTAATAAGGGCATGTTGTGACCTAATCCTTGTGGAATCTCACCATCAGAGAATGAGATTAAGTGTGGGGTTGTAATTAATCTAATGGTGTATGTAAGAGCTTCTGATCACATGCATTTGGAAACATACGCCCCTTCTAGAGTCTACATTTCTTCTTCTCAATGTACTGACCAATTCTTGATTGCTTGCTCAAGAGGCAGTACAAGTCAACATTGTGAGTCGTTAGGTCATAAAATCATGGAGATCATGTTGGAGAACAAAGATTCCTCCTCTGATAAAACTATATGGACTTTGCCACCATCTATCAAGTCTTGTAAGGTGTGCTTGAGCAAGGAATCTATCTTGTGGCCCTTTGCTTGGTGGAAGTCATAAAAGGCATTAAAATTTTAGCTCTTTGGAAAATGATTTGGTGGATCTCTTATGGCTTAAAACTTGACTAGATGCTTGATATTGAAAAGGATAGTATTGAGAGAAGCTCCCATTAGGGTGAACTTCCTTTTTAGTTTAGGGGTTCCTCCAGGGATGGAGCAGTAGTTTCTATCTCAACATGAGTTGTCAGATTACTCATTGTAGGAGGAGTGCTTTCGACTGTCTTTTGAAATGATGGCTAGAAAGGCAGTGATGCTTACCAATAGTAGTTTCTTGGATGCCACATATATTGTGGGGGGCAGGTAATGAGGCTGACAACGGATGGCATTATGTGAGTCTTTTATCGTTGAGGTGCTAGGGTGTGGACATTGTGTGTTGTCGATGGCTGCACCAACGACAACTATACGATTGGTGGTTGTCGCTTACCCATCTTGATGGGGATGAGTACTTCCCCTACCATGGCATCCGATGATTCTTTTTTCATCCACTTGAGCTTTTGACTAGGCATTGAAGACGTGGACATTGGTTAGAAAGTGAGGCCTATGTTTTAGTAGGCCCCTCTAATGATGGAATTTTTTATCCATACACCTACTTGTATGAGCTATGGGAAGGTTTTGTACCTTTGCAAAGGTAAGAGTGTAGTGATATTCATTGTGGAGGCTCTGATCACCATGTCCAAGGCCTCCTTATCTATAGGTTTGAATTCTAGCTAAGCAGATATATCTCTCCATTATCCAACAAACTCATAGAAGCTTTCATCTATCTTTTACTACTGATCAATAACCTTTTCGGCCATTTTGGACCATGTGGTAATGGAGGTCATCCTCATTATTGTACTAGGCCAAATCAGGACCATTAAAGGTCCGTGAAAAACAATGTATCAATACCTTATTATCATTCTACACTTCTACCATATATGAGCAACACATCTTGATGTGGGCCATCAGATCCCCCTTTCCAGAGTACTCATGAAACTTTGGAATGTCAAAGTCATTAGGATTTTTCACATCCAAAAAGGGAAAGAAACCAATGAACGTCTTCCCATGTCCTTCTTCTCTTCTAGTTGTTGGATCGTTTGCATGATCTCAAGCAGTTGGGGACAAGAAGTACCATGTTTCTATGAAACAACTCTTGGGCATGCATGCACCATGTCTACTACATGTGGTTTGGTTTTCGTTGGTAGAGTCATGACTACATGTGGTGGGAATCCATATCCTACCACCATGTACAGGATGTACAAGGAGAGGGGTGATGAATACACAAAGTGCAAGTTGGAAATTGATCCTTCGCCATTCAGATATTGCATTTGAATCTTTATGACAATGTCAGACTTCCCAATCCCTTGGGAGTCTCCTAGTATGGTTTTAACTCTTCTGATTTATGTTCCCTCTCACTTCTCATTCAAGATTCAAGAAGTATGTTGTTTCCTCTTGAGGCCTGATTGGAATGTATCTGGATGAGGCGAATGGGAATCCCACAAGCCGTAAGGGAGGAATGGACTATATAACATGACATGTACAACTCCTTGTCTGGTGAATCCTAGATGGTACACCCTCTTATCTATGTTGAACTTGGTGAAAGCATGAAGGGGATGTTGAAAACTACTCTTTTAAAGGTTTCTCTTGAGAAATAGTAGCCTTATGCATGATAAGATCTCCCCTTACATTTCCCCACATCTTCTAGTTTGTCTTTCTTGTTGTGATGATTGCATCCCTCTTGGAGGTACCATTGGACTAACGATCCATATCATTGTTCCTAATCATCTAGGTTGATTGTTGATGAAACCGGGTGAAGTACGAGATTCTTTCTTTTCCCATGATGTCCTGAAATGCACACTAGTGAGATTCAAAAGTATGGTATAACATTATGAGAAAATACTGTGTGTTTCAGGATGGATCCTTTTACATGCATTGCATCAATTAAGAAAGCAATATGACTTTCCCTTTGGTCGGGGAAGTGTTTAAAGAGGAGTACACCTGAACTTATTATGACATCCTCATGATGGAAGAAACATGTAATCTTCTTTTTATTGTAATTGTTATTTTAGTGTTTGTTCCTACCCCTAGGATGTTCTATATGAGGGAAATTTTCCACTTTTGGATGAGACACGCTTGCCAATGCCATGTAGAGAAAAAGATGGCGTATGTGATGATCCTTTGGGAAGTGATCCAAAAAGGACCATTCAAAATGGAACTAAAGGTGGTGGTTCGAGTGGTTGATCAATATTAAGTTAGCTATCACCAGGATAATTACTATGCTTGATAAATCAATTTTATTCCCTGGGGCATTAACACCCTATCCAGTTAGAAAACTAAAAATTTCCATTGGCAACATCCATGACACCGTAGTTCCCTCTTATATTGAGGGGTTCCTCCAGGGAGTTCTTTCCCTTCGGATTTAAGGAACTGTTGACAAGAAGGATGTGTCATCTTGGCTTCTCCTTTTCTATAGAATTCAACGAGAGGTCAAGGTCTAGTTCTTGGTTGTAGTCTAGGACCCTATGTTAGGAAGATGAAGTGCTATTGGGATAGTTTTAGGTCATGGTCCAAGACCCAAAAAGGATTTCAAAAATGAAGTGGGATCAATATAAGGTGATAGTCTAGGACCATTGTGGGGTGGACCTGGGATGAACATATGATATATTAAATGACGTGGAGGAGCTTGCCATTTTTCCCAATTTTAGAGGACATTCCTCTCTTTAGGGATTTTCTCTCTCTTCATTTTGAGTGGTTTTTAGTATGAGAAAGCTGAGTTTTGAATGATTCTCTCTCTTTTGAGTTTATTTATTGAAGAAAACCCTTTTAGAGATGTGTTCGAACTTGAGAGTATTAAGCTTTGAAGAAGATTGTTTTGAGTTTGAGATTTTTTAATCATTTCAAAATATTTTTTGAACTTGACATTATTAATCTTTTTTAAAAATATGATCTTGAGATCATTCATATTTGCAAAAGTTTATTTGATCTTGAGATTATTAATCTTTGGAAATAGTTTTTTAAATCTGCACATGAAAAGGGTTAGCAACAATCTCAATGATTTTTAGTAGCAAACACAAGACACAAGCACAAGAAGCAAAATACCCCCCATCCCATGAGTTTGAATCCGCGTTACGTCATCACTCAAGCATGCCTATGTAGGAGGGGTTGATTTTTATCTTCTCTATGGATGGATGGCACTCATAGAGGGGTATCCTAGGTTCAACAGACAAAGGTATTGCTCCCAATACACCTCATGACTATGATGTATGTAATCATTCACGAGTGCTAGTAGAGTGAAATTTTTTCAAGGCCTTCGGATGTTTATCTTAACTCTACACTGATACCTTTACTGGCATCTCATGTCATTTCTAAAGATCCAACGTGCGGTTGTCACCTGTTCCATGACACATAGGTTTATAGGAGTGAAATGTGTGTGCGATGGGTTTTAATATCTTTTAGGTTGAGCCCATAATTGATAATATGAGACATGGACATAAAGAAATATCAGTAACATGTGTTCAAGAAAGATCAAATTTCATTTCCAACCCACACTTGTCGCTCTTCCTTTATTATTTTTTTCAAGAAAATAATTAAGGGAAGAAAAAACTAAACCTTGTATGGGAAGTGTAGACAAAATATAAATCATTAGGATCTGAGATACTCGAATAAATGTAACTAAACATGATCAGAATTAGGGTAAAGAAAAGAAAACAAAGGGTGAACATGGACAATAGAACACCTCGATCTGTGTGTCTAGGATTGGTGGATCAGGGTGATAACTCATCCTTTTTACAAAAAGAATGTCCTGCAAACAAAACAAGGAATAAAAATAAATAGAAAACCAACAATCCTAAAGATGCTCAATCTTCAAAATAAGACATTGGGAGCTTGTTTCTGATCTTCTTGGCAATAGTCCCTAATAGAGTCACCTATTTGTCCAAAAATGCGATGAATCCAGTGATTGTAGAAATAATAAAAAAGCAAGAAAAAAATGATAAATCTATGAAACTCAGAATCACCACCCAATTTTATATGTATAATAAGGGGAAAATAAAGTTGGCATTTAAATCAGTGAGAAAACACATAAAAACCGAATTTTGACGCCTCCCAAGGGTGGATAAGTAAGTTTTGTATTAATTCATAGACTAGATCTGGTGATCCTATTACAAATAGTGAAGGTGTTAGCACCTCAATCTCACTTGATAATTCTATTGTCACCATTTTAGTCATCTTGGAAAAAAAATAGTGGTGATTGAGGTTGTATTTAGAGAAAATGGTTTATAAATGATAAAAACGATTTTTATGTTGGAGACCCTTTGGGGATGGAGACGGTATTGGCTTCCCATCATATCCCTAAATGTCCTAGTTTTTACGTGTGCTATGGTCCCAATCCCATCAATATCTCCCATAGTGGAGATCCATCACTGGCAGTTATGACCAATGCATAGAAAGACAAAGATGTGAGAGAGATAGGTTTAGTAGATCAAGATTAGATTTTTGAGAAAGAGTTTAGATATTTGAAAGAGAGCATAAAAATAGGAAATGATTATATTAATCTCATATCAAGTAGCAATTATTTATATGTATGTAGTAGAGAAAGCAATAAGTGAACAACCTACTGATGCTAGAAGAGAAATTGGTGTCATAGAAAAGATCCTCTGATCACATGCAAAAAATAATAGGGAGAGGTATTTCTTTCTCTAGATTTAGCAGAGACAAAAGGGGACTAGAATGCATTGGGTGTGGGGATCTATTTATAGGTGGATTTTAGGGTTCAAGATTCTGGGAAGAGTCTTCTAGAAGAGGTAGAGGATTACCGCATTGTGCCACGTACTAAGGGTGAGTGTATTGAGGCAATACCCCATGTGACATGTGGCAGATGACTGTGTCTATCATGTGTCCTCGGGTAAAAGAAGGTAATTTCTCATTTTCCTAGTAATTTTAATTAGATTTTGGCAAAAATCGGAGAACACTTGCACATAAAGATGAGTCAGAATTGTCTCACAGATTTTCCTAAAAAAGACACTTGAATAAGGAAGTATTTTCTTTTAGATAGACCTTTGTTACTTTGATCTCCATATCAAAAGAAAGGATTGGCTGGTTTAACAAGGGAAACTACACAAATTATGTGAAAAATAGCTTATTTAAAGAAAAAATCAAGGAAAGATACACTTTCTATTTGAAAGAAGGTTTCTTTGTAGAAAGCCCCCAACTCAATGAAAGTGGGCACTAAGGGATGGATAAAATGTGCTGAAAAATATGGGGGAAAAAGGTGGAAAAAGGTTTATGTGGATAATGCTGGAATGTGTAATGGACTTAATCACTAGATAGAACAATTATGGATTTATATTGAGTGAGCGAAAATTGGGTGTCAATAGTATGCAATCTTCAGGTCAAGCTGATGTAACATCTTTGACTCTTTTAAATGAAAATGGTGAAGATTCAAATATTTGGTATATGGATTATGGGGAATCTAAAGATATGAATGACGGGGATACATTCCTTACATCATGATCTGATGCTACTCATATGGCTCCTTATCAAACTACTAATGGAGCATTCTTTCCCATTAAGCATATTGGGACACTTAATAATAAAGCAAAAAAAATATTGTACCTTTTGTTCTACACATATCATATCTCACAATGAATTTATTTTCTATATCATCAATATGTGATCTGGGTTACAACTTGGAATTTCATTCCTCTTTATGTATTGTGTACAATCCAAGTGATAAGGAGATTTTTGGTTGAGTAGGGGAGATTTATGTTAGGTTGATTAACCGCCAATTCCAATACCCCCTTCAACTATTGCAACAACTACGTCCCCTTTATCTGCAGTTTTTTTTGGCATCAACAGATGGGTCATATGATGTTAGAGTCCTATCTTAGAAATATTCTTGACTCAAGAGTCTTAGGCCAATTTTGAGATTTTAAATTAACTCCTTGTATTAGATACAAACTTGCAAAACAATTGCAACTACAATTTTAAAAATCATTACCTAAATCATCTTCCACATCAGATTTTGTGCATTCTAATAGTTTGGGTCCAACACGAACTGATTCTTTTAGTGGTTTTTGGTACTATATACTACTTATTTATGACCATTCAAGGTATAGATTTATATACTTAATGAAGAATCATTCAGAGTTAGCTTATGTATACTCCACTTTTACCAGTTGGACTTATACCTAATATCATAAGAGTATCATGTTTTTTAGATCGGATAATCCACATGAATTTACTTCTCCAGTCATGCACTTAATGTTACAAGGTCATTGCACACAGTGGAAGTCTTCCCACACACTCATAAGAAAAAATGAGTGGCAAATAGGAAATGTCTTCATATTCTGGAGTCAACTAGAACCTTTCTCTTTGATGAGTCTACACCTCAATATTTTGAAAATATGATGTTGTTGCAGCTATCAATGTCATTTATAGGATGCGTACTCCTATTTTAAGTGGAATTTATTTCTTTGAGAGTTTAAAATTTCTCTCTTTGATAGTTTATTTTCTCTAACTCCAGATTACTCCCTTTTGAGAGTTTTTGGGTCCATAGTTTTTGTCCCTCCCTAGACATGAGAGAGACAAACTATCACCTACATCAGTTTCTTGTATTTTTATTGGATATAATCCAGAGACCAAGGGATATCATTGTTAACTCCCCCCTTTATGACATATGTTTATATTCAGACATGTCTCATTCATTTAACACACTCCTAATTGTCTCTTGAATCACATGATTTAGAATTTCTATCCATGGATGGTGTTTGCCAAACACCTTCAAATTGCATTATGTTGTTAGTTAGTTCAAATGAGTTGATGTGTGAATGAGTACAAGTGCATGACACACATGATAGGATACAACAATTAGCTGTTCCCACTTATTGAAATCAGCTCTTCTGAGACACTTTTTCATACTAATAATCATATTGTCGACACCAACTACATAGGTACCCCTCTTTCTCCCACTCCTACAAATACTTTGGGTCCTAGTATCTCTAAATGCATTAGAAAAACCACACAATGGTGTGGATATTGCGATGATAGTAAGACTTTTGATCATATTAGTGTCGAGTTTGTGTCTTGTCATGACTGTTCCATATGCAGAAAGTGAGACATATACCTAACAACAAAAGCAATTTGCCAAAATGGAAACATGCCATGCCTAACATACATGCACATGGAAGGTTCTTCCTTTTCCTTCATCAATAAAACCAATTAGTTTGGAATTGATGTATAAAATCAACTGGTGTCCAGATGGAGTTGTTGAGAATTATAGGCTCATCTTGTTGTTCGGGGATTTTTACAAGAGCACAACATAGATTATGAAGAAAAGTTTTCCCATGTTTCTCATATGATTACAATGCATTCTCTTTTAGCTGTCCTTACTTGTCACAGGTAATCTCTTTTTCAACTGGATATATATATATTGGTTTTGTACATGGTGAGCTTGTAGATACACTATACATGCAACCTCCACCAAGTTTAACAATTCCTTCAAAAAAATTATGTAAAGTAGTTGAAGAGCCATCATGGGATTTAGCAAGCTCCTAGAGCATGATTTCAATTCTTTCATCAAGCTCCAAAGTAAGAAAGTTATATATAGAGTAATCATGACCACTCAATGTTTGTTAGGAAATTGATAGGAGGTAGTGTCATTCTCATTCGCTATGTTGATGACACAAGCATCATTGGAGATGACACTATTGGTACCACAAAGCTACAAAAGTTCTTGGCGAGCCATTTTCAAATGAAAGATCTAATTGGTTGTTTGAAAAATCTAGGAGGTCTTAGTTGTTTCTTGGATCTTGAGATTAAAGGAAATCATTCTAGTATTTTTAATATATCAATTAAAGTATGCATCTGAAATCATTTGTAGGGAAACCATTTTAGATGATAGGGAAGTTGAGACACCACTGGAACAGCATGTAAAGTTCACTCCTTATAATGGTACATCTCCATTGGATGGTACCTGATACAGGAAAATGGTTGGTCAAATCATCTACTTGACAATCACTAGACCTAATATTTCTTATGTAGTGAGCGTTGTTCATTAGTTCATGAGTGTTCCTTGTCAATATCATGATTCTATTGTTTGTGAGTTCTTCATTATATCAAAGGAGTAATACAAAGATCACTTATCATGTGTAGAACTTAAGATCTCACTCTTAGAGTATATTCAATTGTAGATTGAGTTGGATATTGAACCATCAGACACTCTAGTATGATTTTCTATTTATCTTTGGAACCATCACTAGTTTCCTGGCATAATAGGATGAAAGACTTCACAACAAGATCTAGTTGTGAGGCATAAAATAGAGCATTCATGAAACAACAACTAAGATCATCCACTTAAGATGGCTTCTTGCTGACATGGGTGTTGTTATGAATAACACTACCCCACTCTTTTGTGATAATTAAAGTGTCATTGACATTGTAACAAATCCAATATTCATGTTTGAACAAAGCACATTAAAGCGGAGTATCACCTCATCTGAGGAAAGTTGCTGGCATGTATCATCTCTCAATCATGTACCTTCGATAGATCATTTTGCTTATGTCTTTACAAAGTCACTTCTAATGCATATACATAAAATTCTTGTATCCAAACTCAAGATGTTTGATCCATATTAGGTTTGTGGGGACGTGTTAGTTTCTATTGTGTTAGTTTCTATTTTTGTAGAATGTTGATATTGATTGATTATCAATTAATCTATTGATTGATTGTCAATTAATGTTAACATTGACTATATTTATATTGATAGATTGTCACTTTCTATCATATGTTCATTGTATTTATTATTTCTCTCATGTCTCTTAGATTTCTTCATCTCCTCTCATACCATATTATAAAGAGGGTGTCCTCCCATATAGAAAAGGAGCATACTACTTGTAACAAATATACAATGAGATTTACTTGTACTTTTAGTTTCATAAGCATATAAGATAGGACCAAAAAGAATATTCATCACACCTGGAAGATGAGTGAAGATATATATGCATTCAAAAGGGTTATTGAAGACCCAAATATTTCATTAGAAAGGTCCCTTCTGCTAGAAGTTTTTTTAAAGGAAATTTAGAGAGTTTTTTTATTCATCTCACCTCCCTCGTGCAAGCAAAATCTTCAACATTCATACGATCAGAATCTAAATTGAAATAAAACTTGGTATTACTTCTACCATTACAATGTTCTTTATTAAATATTTCAACTAATTCATTAGGAGGACTTCTATAGATATAGAATCCCCTTTGTGTCTTTTGGTGGTGTCTGGAGAGCATGTCTTATGCCTAGTTCAACTCCCTTTTGGTGCTTGTGATACTCCAACTTCTTCTCATCTTCTTCTTCACTTTACTAATCCATTTGGCTAGCTGAGGGTTCTCCTTCTCCTCCCCTTCTTCAACTTGTTTTACTAGAGCTGCATCCATTTCAATCGTCAATTAGTCTATGTTCAGCCTTCCTACCATATCAAGTGCAATTAGTAAGGCCCGGACTTCAACCTCCAAAGCAGATGTTGCGGTGATTTTCAAACCAACACCTCCCACTAATTTTCCATCCCGATCTCTATAGATTGCGGCTACACATGAGTTGTTCCCTTTAAAGGTAGCATCATATTAATCTTCAGGTGACCCCCTGCTAGTTTATGCCATTTGTGAAAGGGGGTTGGTTGACTTCTTGTGTCCAATTTTTACCTTGCCAGGAAATAGTGGTAGCCTCAGTTTCCTTATTTATAAGGTCAACAAGCTGATGAACCAAAGATTTAGTGTTCTAAAAAACCTCCAAGTTTCTTCTTCACCAAATTTTCCAACAACCCAACATAAAGATAATATGTTCATCGTATTTAGGTTGGATATTGGATTCTAGCCATTTCCAAGTAGTCATATCTGAAAAGAAAGAATTCCATTTTTCTGGACTAATGAGCCCCTTCCAAACCATTTTAGCCTGTGTGCAATCACATAAGGCATGAATGCAAGTTTCCACTTGATCACTGCATCTCAGACATATCATATTATCAGTCAGGCATCTGTCAGTTGTTCTTTTATTAGTTTGTAACACCTCATGGCCAACCAGCCACATGAACAACTTGACTCTCACAGATACTTTGGCCTTCCATAATATTCCATTGGCCTTGTGTTTTGATATCTTTTCCTTCACACAAGATCTTATAGGCACTTCCAGTTGAGAACTTCCCAGATTCCGCATGAATCCACACTCTCAAATCCTTCTTCATGGTATTTTGAGGTACTGGGATGGTAGAAATTTATTATACAATATTTACTGGAATCCAATCATCAAGGAAGTCAAATCCCATTTCTTTTTAATTGTGATTAAACTAGAAATCTACATGTCTAGAAGGTCTTAAGGTATTGGTTTGGTAACACAGTTAGCAAGGGTCAATTCCAGACTCCACCATTTATCAGTCCACGCCCAAGTATTGTTCCCACTTAGAGTAATCATCAAGGAGTTATCAGCTAGAAACCTTTTGAGTTGAAAAGCAGCTAGTCCTAACCTAGAAATGGTCTCCATTATACTTGGTAAACTTCACATAGAGGTAATTGCACTAGAGAGATATCTTGTTAGTACAAAGGTCCCATGCATGTTTAGCTATCAACGCCCTATTCCATTCCCTCATAGATTTAATACCAAGCCCACCATGTTGCTTGATGTAGGTAATCTTGTTCCATGCTACCAGGGATAGTGGATGACTTTTATGGTTCCCGCCCCAAATAAATGTCATGATGTTACTGTCAATGAGATCACATAACTTAGTTGGAAAGACTGCAGTTTGCATAATATATCCAGGGATAGCACTCGAGGTAGACTTTTTGAGGTTGACTCTCCCAACCAGACTTAAGCATCTTGTAGACCAAGAATTGATGTTAGCCAAAATTGTTTCCAACACACCTCTATAGGTGTATTTTGACCCGCTTGTGGATGATAGACACACCTAGATATTTGTCTAAGTCTTCAAACTTAGCGAACTCGCTCATCCTACACACCCATCTTCTTATCCTATTGGGAACACTTCGAGCAAAGTGAATGCAGGTCTTAGATACATAAATGGATTTCCCAGAAACCTTTCCAAAATATACAAAGCACTCTTTTATGATCTTCATCTGACTTGTAGATGCCTTGGAAGAGAGGAATATATCATCCGTGAAACATAGATGAGATATTTTTGGGCCGCTACTGTAAGGACTGACATGTGACCATTTTCCTTCCTTCACAAGGTTGTCAATTCTCTGGCTGAGCCTTTCTAAGCAAAGAACAAAAAGGTACGGAGATAAGGGGTCTCCCTACCTAAGGCCCCTGGTAGTTATAAAGGAAGCGTTGATTTGACCATTCAAAATAATAGAAGCTTTGCCTCCATAGATAGGATTAAGAATGTAGTTGATTACTGTGACAGGAAAATTCAACTTCACCAGGGTATCTTTTACGAAAGGCCATGCCATCTTGTTATAGGCTTTCGTCAAGTCAACCTTGATGGCCATCATGGGGGCAGAGTTCTTCCTTCTCATAATACAAATGATTTCCTAAGCAACTACAATGTTATCCAATATTATCCTACCTGGTACTAATGCACTTTGTGTTGGAGATATCCAATCATCTAGGAAGGTCTTTAATCTTTCAACAATGACTTTGGAGGCCAATTTCAACATGATGTTGTTAAGAGAGATAGGAGATATCCAATCATCTAGGAAGGTCTTTAATCTTTCAATAATGACTTTGGAGGCCAATTTCAACATGATGTTGTTAAGAGAGATAAACCTAAACTAGTTACTACGCTCTGGTTTAGGGATGTTAGGGATCAGGAATATGTTTGAGTTACATAGGTTTTCATTGATCTCCTTACCTGCTATGGCATTACTGATAGTAGATAGAAGAGATTGTTTCACGGTGTGCCCGTTCTTAAGTATGAATGAACTATCTATTCTATTGGGCCCTGTAGCCTTGTGAGGGTTGTATTTGCACATGATTTTATGTAGTTCATCTAAATAGGGTTCTCTAGCAATGTGGATCAGTTTAGTAGTAGTTAGAGGTTTGAAGTGATTGTTGAATTGTTGTGCACTCATGGTGTTCACTGACACTGATTTGGTGAAAATGCTTCTAAAATATCTAGGATCATGTCTCAAATTTCATCTTGGTTAGAGGTCCATTTACCTACGTCATTCTTCAGTTCCATTATAATGTTTTTCCTTCTTCTTTGTTTTACATATGCACTGTAGAACATAGAGTTGTTATCTCCATCAAGAATCAAGTTAAGGTAGCACCTTTGTTTTAGATCAACCTCCTCCTATTTCACAATCTCCTGATACTCACATTGTGTTGTTGTGATAAGATTAGATGTGATGTCATCATAGTGCTCATCCAGGTTGGATTGTAGGGTGTTTAGATTCTGTAGGATTCTCTTCTTGCATTTACCTTTATCACATTTTTTGTCACAGCCCAGTCTATCATGTCCCCTTTTGATGTTTTTAAGGCCTCATGAAAAGGTAAGTTCGGGTTCCATTGTCTTTGTAAGATGCCTTGAAAGTCTTTGTTAGATGAACATGATTCCTTTACATAAAAGCACTATTGAGCATTGTAACTGTTGGTCGAACGGACCAAGAGGGGGAAATGATCAGAATAAGCTCAAGGTAGATGTTCTACAGCAAAAGATGAGTACTTGTTGATAAATGTTGTGTTGGATACTGCCCTATTAAGCCTCCTATAGAGATCCATGGATATAAGTGAATCTTGTGCGTGAGAAGCCTATGTCCTCTAAGCCCACTTCCAAAAGTGTGTTTTTGAAAATGCAGGCTTCGTTATGGTTATATATAGGAGTTCCCTTCTTTTCCTTAGGGTGTAGGGTTGTTTTGAAGTCGCCCATTACAATCTAAGGAATAGTGAAGTATTTGTCCATATTGATCAGGTATCTCCACATTAGCCTCCTGATAGAGATGTGTGGGTTAGCATAAACAAAGGTGGTGATGGTGGTGTTGTTTATAGTAGTTGACGATGTCAACATCACAATATCCTTCATTCTAGCATACCCAAATGCCTTCAGCAAAACCTCTAGCTTCACATCAGAAGGATTTTGAGAAACCAAGACCCTTAATGGTCTGAGTAGCATAATCTTCACTGATTGTTGGCTCTAAGATAGCCATGAGTTTGGGTTTCTTCTGAGAGATAAGATCTCTGAGAACTTGATGAGTATCCTAGTTGCCAATGCCCCTAGTATTCCAGGAGATTGTGTCTAACATTAAATAGTTCTTGTACAATATGAATTAGGTAGTATTTCAATAAAATCATGCATGTGTGGTAGGGTCCTCATTCTCCTTGCCTTCGTGGTGATCATCCTCAATATTAGCCTCATTTTCCTACTGGAGTCTCAGGCTTTTCCACTTGTGTTTGTACGACGCTTTAGGTCATTGAGCTTTCATTCTCCAAACATTGCCTTTCACCTTCTTACCTGGTGGTAAAGGTGTTGGGATGATCACATTTATATCCTCAGTCATCTCTTTGACTGCTTCATTAGGTGGTTTTTCGGTGCCACTGTTTGGGGGATGTATAGTTGAGTCCATCTATTCGCTACTTCATGTGTGTTCCTTAGCTTTCTAATTTCTAATTTTAGTATTAGCATTGTGTGTAGTATTGGGAATATCCTCCACATTGATGACTTCTTCTATAACCTTATCTACCTCTGGATTGATAGGAACATGTTCCTCATTGTCTTTGTTTAGATCCTTTTCCTGGATTTCCTTCAAAACTTCCCTTTTGTCATCAGTAGGGATGATATTTTTCTTTTTCCATACTTTTTTTCTTATTTTGGGTGTTGTTGGATGTATTTTGCTCGTTTCCACCTTCCATATTATTGACTTTCTTTGCCATACTCGGTTCCTCTTCTTATTCATCTGCCAGAGAAGCAAACTTATTGTCTTTTTCCTTATCTTCTTTCTTTCCCGAAGTCCTCCTTTTGTTGTCGATTCCTGTTGATAGTGAATTTCCTCCTTTGGGTTTGCCATTTACTACCATTGGCTTTCTCTTGAGAGAAATTGGAGTCTTCCCCTCTTTCGTATTGTTATCTTTGTTACCAGTAATAGTGGTTGGACATTTATTTACTGTGTGTCCTAATTTCCCACAGCCTTTGCAGGAGTCACTCATAACTTCATATACAACCCGATAGATAATTCCATTGATGCTAATAGTGTGATTAAGAGGTTTGGAGGTATCTACCTCGATCGCCAATCTGGCAAACTTTCTTCTTGTCCTTGCCATCGTATGAGAATCTACTTTGACAAGGCTACCCAAGGCTAACCGAATATAATCAAACATAGTGGGGACATATAAGTGTAGTGGGAGGTCTAAGATTCTTACCCAAGTCACCAGATATTTGGGTAACTCTTTTGAAAGCCTGAACATTAAGTCCCATGGCCATACCGCCAAGCAACATCGAAATAACTTCCAAGGTCCACCCATTAGGGCAACTTCATAGTCATGGTTGCATGAGAACTATACTACATAGTGACCATGATCAACTTCATACATATTGAACCTGCCAATAGGCTTCCACAATTCCTTCAAGTGGTCACGCATTGTCATATAGCCAACATTACTCCCAATTATATTTTCTACAACTATATATCTCCATGGTCTGGCAAGGTCTTCCTTGGCATCATGTTCAATAACTAGTTCTAGCATGTCGTTAGCTTGCTTCAATGTCACGTCCAATATAGAAAGCTTGTTCTCAAATAGAGAATCTAATAAGGCATATGTGTCAGATGGGGTATCTGTTGTTGCATCTCTAAAGGACAACACTAACTATGAAGGGAGTATGCCCCCTTCGTGATTATTAGCAGTGTTGGTTCCATTAGCAAATGAGGTTCCCTCCTATTTAGGGTGTTGAGATTTACTCAGCAGTGGAAACATGTCGGACATCTGATCTGGGGATATCCCCTCATTGGCTAAGTCAGAGGGTTCATCTTCTCATAGGATTCCCCTAATGCCTGCAAACTAGAATTCCAAACCGACACTAGGTATGGAAAACCTAACTTCGTTCACTAAAGCCCCTCCTAGTTCATTTTTTAAGTCATGATCTTTCAAGTAAGATCCCTCCATAAATGGGACATGCTCTTTTCCCTTTCCTCTTCCTTCATGCGTCGCATCTATGTTCCTCGATGCCATAAACACCCTTGCACCACCACCGGATCCCCATTCCCCCCTTCAATTTCCATACCCCCCCAGACACCCTAGTTGTCACCATTGATCTAGAAGAAGTAGGCATCTATAGAAGACAAATGATCAAAATTAGAGAATTGGTGGCTGAATGAGGAGAAGAGTGGTATGCAATGTGCATTCTTAGGAAGATTGGTATACACTGGATTAAGGCTGATAAGATTTGTCTTTCTTTTTTTGTGTGTGTTAGGGTCTGTCAAGTTGATATTTATGTGAGTAAATAATAGTAAACCAACCATTTCCAATTAGTCGCATGCCAATCTTGACATTGTTACTCTGCCATAGTATATGGAACAAAAAAGTTGAAAATCAAATACGTACACATTGATGTTAGTATGTTGTATTTTAGTTTACAAAAGTAGTTCTCATACATGATTTTAATCACACAACAAATGAACAAAGAAGGAAATGTCTAAACTTCACCTAACTTAAATGTATGACAATCCCATCAACAAGAATGATCTGATTGTAGTAAAACAAACTTAAATGACAATATATTTGAGAAATATGAGATCAAGGTTACTAGGAAAAATTGAATATTACTGACAAAAAAAAAGAAAAAATTGAATATTTATCTCAAACATTTATGTTTATTTTATTATGCTAATATTGAAATAATATGGCTAAATAGAAGAAATCACTGGGTGGATGGTTTTTCTCATTTACAACCTATTTTCTCTCACTTATTGCATTATGAACGAGCATGATAATGCAAACATTGAAGATAGGTAATATGAACTTTTTGGAATGGGGATACATATGAACAAATATAACTCTAATATCACCATCATGTTACCTAGATTTTGTGTACCCATCACCTTAGTAAACACCTATATGATATTCTTATCAAGAGTTGAACATAAGAAATGATATCCTAAGTCTTTGGTTTGAAATTTTGTACATATAAGATCTTATAAACATATATATTTGTTTATCTTCATAGCTAGGGAAATACATTTTTTATTCAAAATGTAGCATGGTTCATACATGTAAGAATATATTAGAAAGAACAAACACAGGTGGTGAGGCTACCCCACACTATGTTAGGGGACTACCTTGTTCATCATAATAGCAAAAATATTAATAAAACAAGAGAGAAAGGAAGCCATTGCCATAGTAGAAACTAGATCTGCAACTTTGATATGTGGTTTTGTATTGTTTTACCCATTACAAACATCCTACCAAGCATCTAGGCTCAATGGTCATTGTTAAATTCATAAAAAGAAAAAACAGATTATGAGCAACCACCACGTTCTAATCACAAAATATATGGAAAAAAGGATAAGTTTTTATGATGTTAGAAAGCACAAAAATACAAAAAAGATAAGTACATCCAAGGGAGGATGGATACACACAAAATATGCCCAAAAATATATTGGACAATCCAATTACGAGTGGGGAAGGTGTTAGGTTGTAGGGTATTGGTGGGATGGACATAGCAGAAATACAAACTTTCTCCCAATAAAACTCAAACAAATGAATCTTTTATAGACACAAAATATTGGTATATAAAATACATATAAAGGACATCTAATATACCTTAGCACACATTAGTTCTTCAACAACTAGATATATTTTGTTGGTATAGAACTTTCACTTTCAGATCCAAACCCGAAATGGTTGCTTTTATTGCCACCTTGTTGGTGTAGAAATACCACATCTTCTTCTTATAAAATCTACTTGCTGTCAAGCCTTTAGACAAGGTCCGTGGACTCTACATATTCCACGTGGTTGTAGGAACTCTAGGTGCACCACCTTGGTTGCTAAGAGGAAGCAAAACATGGAGTTGTCTGACTCGCTCTCCTTCTTTTCCTATAATGGATTGTTGTCCTTGCAGTGATTTTTTCTCTATCTAATAGTTTAGTTGCACATCACTCCATGAATATCCACCCCTATATAGGAGATTCATGGGTTGGGATTTTCCAAAAATCTACTATTGTTCCTAATTGAAACTCAAAACAAAATCAAAATTAGAATACTATTAGAAATCTCAATCGCCCAACCAGACTATCCAATCGATCAAATGTGATTTGTTTTGTCATCTAATCGACTAACTAGGTTATCTAAACAAGTAATTGTCCAATCTTGGTCTTGTTTCAATTGACCAAATTTATTTCAAATCAAATAGAGCACATAGACCTTATTATTTCTTGTCTGTAATCTATTCAATTGACTAGAATACCTAGTCAACTGAATGACTGGTTTCCCAAACTAGTGATTGGTTGGTTGATTGGCAATCAATCAACCAGCTGATCCAAACCATCTAGTCAATTGAATGGATTTCCCCCCTTGACCGATTTGACAAAAAAATCGTCCTACATATATTTAGAACCATTCTAGTCATATGCTTGATTGTAAATTTCAATTCCCTTATGCATTTGTATGCATGTGACACCGTGGGTTTCATATTACATTGGAAGTGATATTCATAACCTCACAAGCAAAGATTTGTATGTAGAAACGTGTGATTTCTACTCAAGAAATAAAAGAAGTTGGAAAACAACTTGAACATGTGACCATTATTCCATAACCATATAATCCCTTTGTCACATAAATACAAATTGAAAATGAGGCATTATGTTCGTAGACTCTTAACTTTCACTCCAAATTCCATTAACTAGAGAAGACTATTGATATTGTGTGAGCTCATTATCAGATATTGACTCACAAGAGAATGGCCATGCATTTTAGAGTCTCGTTTATCAATTGGCCATGATATTGTTACAATGGAAGGACAAATTATGTTTACATCTTTCACAATTGTCCACAAGTGTCATTGTGCACTCAATCACCACTTGTATGAAAACCCTAATGTATAGTCACATTGGGCCAATGTTGAGGTACATAGAACAATATGTGATTGTTGTAGTGAATTCAGGTCTAAGGATCACAAAAAACCACTTTTACATTGAGATATGATTCTGACTTGCCATGAGAAGATTCCCATGTGTCATTATTAAAGTGGGTTTGTCCAGTATAACTTGTGCTCTAACAAGTACCCATATATATGAGTTGATATGCAATATCATGATTCACAAGTGCTCAATCTTATAAAATCTCAAAGTGACACTAAGATCACCCCAACATACCACAAGTGATCAAAGATCAAAGTTAAGAAAAAGCTCCATCGATGATTAAGTTCAAGACTAAAGTGCATGAAAAGACCCCCAAAATGATTGTGGAACTTTACCACAACTATGCTACATTACACCCAATCATAGGAAAACCACATATGTTCCAAGGATTCCACAATCTGGTAACCACGATCATGCTCATCAGAATGGTTGGTAAGTGGAGGACACCATGACCATTCCACTTGAAACAATAATGGCTACCAAGTACTAGTAGGTCTATGTTCACACCCACAAGCTCCCTCCATCCACTTCATCACATATGTAGTATTCACCATAGTTGTTCCACCATTCCACCACAACAACCATCATATCCATTCTACCTATTCTCATTCACCTACTTTTTACTTGATATTGTTTTTTTCAATTCCATCATAGTCATCCCAACATACCATGACCATTCTACCTACCTAACCATAATGCTCCCCACTACCACTTTACCCCCACTAAACTCGTACCCCACTATATATACATTAGTGGTGGTTGGGAGTCATAGAATATCTCCCCCTAGCATTCAAGGACACCACCTACTCTCACCTACCCCTTTTTTCTATTTTCCTTCCATCCTCCACCCCAAACTATAGTTTTCTAGGGTTTTGGTCATTCCCTTCAACATATCCATGTTTATGATTTCGACCTTTCTAGATGGAGAAGAAAAAGAAGACCTCTATTTAGATATCCTTGGACATTTGTAACTCTTTCTACTCCCTTTTTAGATTTTCTTCTACTATGAGTATCTAAGACCCTTTTGTGGGTTGGGGTCGGGGAATATATAACATCAATACCATGTTGGGAAACATTTAATGCAAAACACTTTGATTTTGTAGGAACGTGCTATTTTCTTATTATTCTTTATAAGGTGTTTGATGTTTGAAAAAAAAACTCTAATAAATAGAGAACGGAAAAAAAGATGCTAGGAGAGGAAAACACTCCTAAGTCAAACTAGTGGATCCTTAGATAGTTCCCTCTTTTTTACCATATTCCACTACTCAATTAGCCTTAGGTGTGATATGTAAGTATCTAGGTATGCTTATCAATATGCACTTCTAAAAGAGCATGTTGAGTGGTAGGATGGGAGGTAATAGAAGGCAAAACACCCTTCACATACAACCCACACCACCCCTTGCCATTAATTGCATTAGGATAATCACTTCTAGAAATATAGATTAAGGTCGTTTTGGTTAGATTTTATTAGTATATTTGTCAATTGAGCCACAAAAGGTTGGGTAGGAGGTGATAGAGAGTGGTCCCCATATGCTCACCCTATGCCACCCATGGCCAACAAGTAGAATAGGACCCTCTATCCTCATTACCCTTAGTTGTTTGGTTCGATAGCTTTCTTATCAGATGTACTTGCCTCTATATTACCCCTAGGAATAGTTGATAGTTGACAACATCCAAACATAGGTGTCATTGCTAAGTAATTAGATATTGATCCATGCCTATAATATCCTTGATATGCCCAAAATAACTCTAGATACTTAGATTTTCAGGATTTGTCTCATTTTGAATATATAGTTGCTCAACTAGCTAGTTTTGGGACTTTCAACCATCAAACTATAGGAGAAATTAATTTCACTAATTCTTGAGATGAAGATCACAAAATTTTAAATCAAATGACCAGTTCAACCTAATGAAACCAACCCAATTTATCTCAAACCAAGTCAGGTTTGGTCTTGTATGCATCAACATGCCTTAACACTCCATTAACCTTTCTCATTAGACGATGTGTGTTGAAAGTCATTCAATGAACTCTCAACTAATGGTCATCTCTGATACCAACATTCCTTTGAAGAAGCATTTTCTCAATCATCTACATGGATGAAAACTAGGTTGACTTCATTAAAGTAGGCCCAGGTATACATCCATCCATCACCAACATCTGTCATTGTAAGATAATTGAAGGTCTGGTCAAATAGTACCCTCTCCTGTGCCAATTGATGGTGACCTCTGGTGATTTTACCTATGATGGATACCGGTCCTTGACCAACCAATGTCACAAAACTGACCCAATTTTTCCCAAACAAGGTCGGTTTTGCCCCAACTTGCTGAAACACCACTTACCACTATAAATACCACTTCTTGGTCACCATGCCAAGGGTTTCACAATTTTTAGTCCCTCAACCTCCTCCTTAGAGTTCTAAGGTTCAAAAGGTCTAAGAATCTCACCCTACATCCACCACCATCATCATGTGTCAATTTTCCATCGATTTACACCATCTTCCAACAATCACCTCCACTTTCCACTCACTTACATTGACTTCCAACACCATCCATCCACACAGGTAAGATGTTTGGGACAAAATAACATAGATAAGTCTAAGGAGTCTAGAAAATTAAAGAGCGTGATGCAAAAGATGAGTTCCAACCCATACATAAGCTAAGGAGAGAGAGCCACCTCTCCTCTATGGGCTAAATATCTTCCTCTTCCTCTTTTCTTCTATTGTTCTCATTTATTTCTATACACACAATGTATTTTGATCTTTGTTCGATGCCAAATATGCTTTTCTATGGCTATTTGATCTTATTCTAGGTTGTCTAGCCTATTTTGGCCATGTTTATGTATTCTGACTCTAAAAAAGTAGTTAACACTCAGATCTAACATGTTTTTTTTCTATCTTCTCTTCTTAGTTATAATTGTTAAATTGGTTGGTCACTTTCTTGCATGAGCATCTATTTTTATAACCTCAAAAGATTAGTAGTGAGAATGGGTACATAATGTAATTTAGACTGAAATCTAAGAGGATGAGGTCCAAGGAATAATTTTCCCAGAACCCAAGGTCTGAGAAATCTGACCCCGCACAACCAAACTAACTCGATTTCACCAAATTGGGTCAAGTTCACTATGTTTGAATTCTTCATCGATCTTCTACCACTCCTGACGCTCCTGGCTATTTTGGACCCAATAGATACTCTAGGATAGTCAAGAGTGTTTGTCCATGATCCTTAAAAGAGGTATAGGGCTAATGATGGGGTTTTAGTCATGCTTCACAAGAGAGAGTGGAATGACCCTCCCCCCAAATGAGTAGCTACCATGGTATATGTTGGGTTGGAGTGTTATTTGCTTGATATGGTGTTTGATGTTTGTCTATATCCAATATGGACGTTCATATACTGCCTAATTTATGGTTACATAGCCTGAAACTCCTTCTCATAGATTAGTAGGATTTTTTAGGATCTATTTTCTTAATTTTACTTTGTTCTTTTTTCTTTGACTCACTCTTAATTCTACACACATATCTACCTATTTTTATGCTTAGCTAAGTAAGAATTGACTCTTAGGTGATTAGATGTCCCCACATCCATGTGTTTGATCTCGTCTACTATAATAGACTTCGTATTGAGTTGCATACGTCTCTTGAAGTTAGGTATAAATTTAAAATTGAATCCTTTATAACTAGGCAACTATATTATCACTTTTGACAAACATTTGAGGGCTGATCAATACTTACATATCCCAAACTGCCAACTATCACTAATTACTTATCAAAACCCTAACTTGTTTTGATATTGCTAATTTATCTTGCTTAGTTAATTAATAGCTTGCTCATGAAATTAAATTCTGATAGATTGATTGGTTCTTGTTCTTTGGTTCATGTTATAGGGTTTTCTAGCTATTTGCTTAATATAGTCTTTGTCTGCCTTGTTAGTGTAATTTCTAATTTAGTGTAGCTAATCATTCTCTCTTGCCTTTGTTAATATAATTTAGTGTAATTTTTCTCTTAGCTTATTACTTAATCTAATTTATTTAGGGTTACTCTAGACTTAATTCTTACTTTCCCTCAATTGCATGTTCTCTCGTAGTTTAATGATGAAACCAAACTAAACTATTGAAATCCTACAAACTTATCTCTAGAGTTCCCATTCTTTCTGTGTGTTGAACCCTAAATTGTCCCATTCCTATACTACATACAAACCCATGCGCTTATGGATCTTTTATATTAGAGTGTTGTGACTAAGGTAATTTGTTAGTGAAAGTGTGGTGAAGCATCAAAGCAAAATATTTGGTGGAAACTAAAGTTGTGTGTGAAGCTATATGACGGGGATGAATTCTACATGAACTTCTATAACTACAATATGAAGCTACAAAAATCTATTTTTATAATATGTTTGCTATTTCCATGACAAATATTTGAATTTTCCACACAATATTAGAACATATCAAAGTGTGGCACCACTTCAAGAGAGATCCTTATTGAAAAAGACAAAATATCATCAACTAGAAGATATGTTCACCAACCTAAGTCAAGGAGACTTCTCTGAAAGCTACGAATGTGTCAAACAGACCCACCTTGAGAGTGATACATGGATACCATGGAGTGATAGTTAGAATCAGTTATCATAGTAATAGTGGTGATTTTTGTTCTTATACATGAAGTCAATACACTTATCACATGTCGTTTGATGTATTTTAACATCATCTAATGTGACCTTGAATAAGGGTTACCATAAAGGAGATGCTGAGCTACATTGTGACACATGGGGATTGAGTGTGAGTGATGTAGATGGGATTTGTCCCTCCTACAAGACATTAATATCTAGACCAATTGATAAGTGGGATTAAGAAATGTGTAGACACACTCATGTGTCTGAATATGTGATATGTTAGCTGACATGCAACCTAGACAGTCTTCTCTAGTTCAAAGAACATGGATTGAACATTGAGAGGATGATGATCTAATGCCTCGAGTTCAATCTGGACATCAGAAACAAAGGAACTATAGGATCATGGTAACATTAATCTAAGATTCTAGGTTGAAGTTGTTCTCCAACTTTCCAACTTACTTGGGTAGCAATGATGTGTTACAATATACCGCTCATTGCTTGTGATATCATAAGTTAGTTATGGGTATTCACTGCCAAAGTAAATTGGAATGTATAGGGTCACACACATAGGATGCACCTAGAATAGGAGTTTATTCCTGAATGATATCTAACTTGATTAATAAAGTGTTTAAATATTCAATTTAACAACTACCGTTGATAAAAATTGACTGAATGGACAGTGACCTGACCGATTCAAGTATTGAACTGATCGATTCAAGTACCAGGTTAATTCAAACAACATTGGTTGAATATTACCTAAAGCTGGAGGAATGAAACGACCATTTCATGACCAATTCATCATATGGATTGCCTAGTTCAATGATCAATTCGATTGGATCAAGGACTGATGTTGATGTCATGATTGTGCATTAATCGAATATGGAATGCCAGTATGTCTAAAAATAAGAAAGCATATGAGCCGACTCATTGAAGGGTTGAACCGACCAGTTCACATGTGAATTGACTTGTTCAACAGAAAACCAACTGGTTCAATAGTGAACCAACTAGTTCAACAATGAAGTGACTAGTTCACCATTTGTAACTTCCAGAATTTTCATGAAATTCCATATCTTTGAATCCCAAATTGACTGGAAACCCCATACCCTAGCCCTCCAATAATTAGAGGTGTACTGGGGGATTCTTAGACACAACATTAATCTCTAAAAATGGTTGTCCTCTCTGGTTGTGATAACCAAGAGAGCATGTAACGACCCCGCCTCTCAGTAACCCCCACTTAAGGGAGACCAGAAGGTCCGAGACATTATCCCAATATTTCAGGATCAGTGGTTCGACATTTAAGCAATAATAATTATCAAATTCTACTATTACTAAACTGGAAAGATGGAATAAAATAAATCTCTTGCATACCTTGTAAAATTTTTGGATTTCTAGGATTCTATCCATAGATGGAGTCCATCTATCTAATCATCCCTGAACTGATTATTCGTATCTTCACAATGTTTCTATTTACTGTTTGTCCTTTTCAATGATCGTACCTAAAATGCTGACAATCAAAACATCGGTCAGTATATTTCTATACTGGTATGTGGGGAACAATCAAAATTCCCACAAATAGTTTCTAACAACCTAATTATCACAAATAAGTTATTAACAATCCAAATTACATTTTCAATGTGACATTCTCAACCACTTTTGCTCTAAACCCTGGATTACCCTCTCTTAGGGTTTTTGTCCTTGCAAGGGACATAAGGCCACCTTCTCCATCCTGAGCTTGATGCATGGGGTCACCTCTCGATGCCCAATGGTCTTCCCTCTGGGGCTTGACCGAATAGACCTTCCCTCTGGGGCTTGGTCATGCATCATACATCAGGGTGGCATGTAGGTTCGAGAATGCACATATTACTTAATTATGATAATCATAGTGACTTTATAGGATTGCATAAATAAACACTCAACAATTTAGGTTGCATCTAATCGATCAAATGTTCGAGAAAACTTCATGAAACTAGATCGATTATTCATAAATAACCACATACATGTTCAGCCAAACCAAGATAGCAATATTCCAAGCAAGTATGAAATTCAGGCAAGCAAGCAATTCATACAACAAGGATCTTGAAATAACCATAAAATTTCCTTCACTACTCATGTTATCAAGATCTATTCAATCTAACTTGCTTCCTAGGGTTTCTACTTTCTTTTAGGGTTTCATTTGCTATTAGGGTTTTGTTATCACTTTTTTCACTACAAACCCTAATTATCTTGTCCTATCTTATCTAACAGGCTTAGGATCAACAATTATCATCATATTTCCAAATATTTCAAATTAAACATATCAATCTCATCCTTTACCCTAAATTAGGGTTTCTACATGCATTAACATGGATTTTTGGTTTAAAACCCTAAAACATGCAATTTCTCATCTAGATTAGATTTGAATCTTTTATTATCATTTAATAGGTTATTACTACTGAAATTAACCCATTAAACATCATAGATTCAATCTTTAATCACAATTAGGATTCCTAACCTAAGTTTAATGAACTTTTCATAAACTTAGTATACTTTTAGAGCTACGATCAGATTCAGGATATACATATATTTTTAATGGATTCTTTGCATTTTTCTGATCAAAAATCATATATTATATGTTGGATTCTGACTTACCAATTTCTAGTTACGATTTTTGCAAAATTAATCATTTAGAACCAATGACTGATTGACACGTGAGCACTTTAGAGCCAAGTTGCTTGGAAATTCTCCTCGCGGACATCGACTAAGTAAACAATCAAAAGATGCTCAAGCTCTTACCTTGTTGTGTTCTGCTCAAGGGCATAGATGTAATCTCCCTAGGTCTCATCCCCTTCCTCCGTCTAGCTTCTCCTCATGAGGCCAACCGCGGCCGGTCAACCAGCGTGCTGACTTCGGCCTGCAGTGCGCGAAACGCCATGGCGGTGGCTCCATTGTCTCCGTCGGCCAGGGATGAACTTGCCCACAATGTCGTCAATGCCCCCGGTGGTCAGAATCTTCACTTGCGAGCAGCTGTCTCGCCAAAGCAGAGCATCAGATGGCGGGAGGACACAACAAACGGACGAGGGGTTTTGGGTGCCGATTTGGCGGAAAAGCCTGCTGGCATAGATTTGTGGAGCTTCACAAGGTGTATGCGACCTTACAGAAGGGGATACATCCCCTTTTATAGATTGGCCGTAGGCCAGTTCCCATGGAGTCTGGATCCATTGGGGAAACTCCTAAATCCGCACAAAACATAGGCATAAAAGGGGTTATTCAATTCAATTTGATCTTCCAAATATTATTATCCACTCTCCAAGAGTCCTAGTGGATCAAGGAAGGGGATACACTAATTCAATCCCCTCAGTTACTATTTCCTTTCCCCAATCTGACTCGATGAACAACCACTGTTGGATCAAGGATCCAACGGCTATCATTCCTCATATAAGAACAAGAGTCTGAGATAAATCGTGACATTTAGTTTTATCCTCTCACTTTAGAAAAACTTACAAAATTCATAACCCTAAAACGTATATCCTTTTAATACCAAATTTTAGGGCAGAGTCTGTGTTGACTTAATCCACTTGTGTGCCAAATTTGGAACTCAAACTCAAAAGTATGAGGGACTTTTCTTTATATGCAAGTTATTACTTATTAAGGCATATTTTATGCATATTTTCTCTCTCCTATTCCTTTATTCTCCTTATTTGGATTCCTTGTATCCCAAGAAACCATATGGAGTCAAAATCTCATTCATAATGATTCCATTATCCATATTTCAACATTTCTTATATTTTCATCATTATATCAACTTTCCTTCTTAATAATACTTCATCTGATTTTATTTCTTTCTTCTCCTATTATCTTTGCAACTTGGACTCCTTAGAACCCAAGAAATCCTAAAGATACAAATTCCCACTGTGAAGGATAATTCTTAGCCTTCTAGATGCTTTCACATCTTTCTTTTCTCATTATGTTAGTTATTCTTTTACTAATTGTTTCCTTTTCCTTTTTATTTCCTTTTTTTGTTATTGGGCCCAATATCCAACAAGGCCCATGAAATCAAACACACAAGGCTATTTATCAAAGGAATCTATTCAAACATTCAATATACATAATCATACCTTTATTTGGGGAAATTGCATTTCCACCCAAAAGAACCCAAAAATTGGGGTTGTAATAGAGCCTGAGCAAGTCCTACCTATAAAAGGGAGGGCTAGCAAGGGAGAGAAAATTGGGAGAGCAAGTGGGTGCTAGCATGCCTATGTTTGAAGAGTCAACTCCTTGTTGGCTCTGGTAGCACAAAATGGAGTTCTTGGTGGTACACATGAACTACTATAGAGACAAGAAGGCCATTGCCTCCCGCTAGGAGGACTCCATCAACTGGTTGTCCATTGTGTTGCACTAGTTGATCATTTCTAATGAGTGCTCGAGTGTTGCTTGAAGAAGAAGCACGCTACAACAAGAGTTGTCACTGGACTTGGTCCAGGACCAAGTATATCTCTTTCTACCTTTCTTCTTAGATACATCGTTGTTTATGTTATCTCACTGGTTAGCAAATCAGGCATTAAATTTTTTTATTTCCCTATCTTATATGTTGTTTGAATTTACCAACACTGGTATCAGAGCCACATCAATATCTAGATTTAAATTGATGTGGTCATATATATTTTATTACATGCAATATGAATATTAAACTAGTTTATGTGCATATCTGATTAAATACGGCATACCTGATATATATGCAATTTACATGTCACCCTAAAAGTTGGTTTTGATGGTGGATATAAAGTATCATTATGGCCAATAACCCCTAGATGTTTGTGCTTGGTTGGATTTTTGTTTTCCTTTTTATATCTTGGTTTTCATACCCAACCTCTCTCTCTCCTTTCATATGTCAAAGTATTAATTCTTTCCTTCCTATGCTCCCCTCGAATGTAACTAAAAGTTTTCCTATTACCATGTAATATGTTAAAAAAGATTAGGATAGTTTTAATTCCTATTATGACAAAAAAGATGCTCTACACCAGACAAACTGCCCATTTCAGAACTAGACCGACCAGTTGGGGGATCGAGGAGAAAACACAAAAATATCCAAACCAACCAGCTGGTGACCCAACCGATTGTCTGAAGGGTCCAGATGTCGCTTGGACATGAGAACAGATGATCTGATCTGACAGACCAACCGATTGAACAAGAGGTGAGTCGATTGGTTAAATTATTGAACTGACCAACTCAGGTTGGTTGGAGCATAGATCTTCATCAAAAATAGGTTTCTACATGTGATGTAGACTTTAGGTGGTAGTAATTTCTTATGGCTCCATAACAATCACTTGTAATCTGTAGTTGCATGTTTCATTTGAGGGATATATCATGTATATGATACATACTATAAGTATGTGGTAATTGTATAAATGTACTCAACAACTATTAAATCTAAGATACTTTCTATATGCAACACATATGAAAATCTTGATTGACCAAGAGTAGGCATGCCCAAGCGTGGTGCATTGTCTATCTCGTGAAATTATGATGGTAGAGATGTGGGTCTGCCCTAGTAGGGTGCATATTCTATCGTGTTGGCTTATGGGGTCATGCTTAATTAGGTGACCTTAATAGAATTAAGTGCTTAGAATCATATAGATGGAATATGGTAAGACATTGTGCATACCATCTATTCGATAATTGCATGAGATGCAATTGGAAAATGTGGCCTACGTTAATAATTGGTCATGAGTTCCATCGTTGGTTGGGTATTAACTTAATTGTTTTGGATCTTGTGTCACTAGAAGGTTGTATGCTACAATCTTCTGAATTGGTAGTGAGGGCTATCAATTTGAACAAAATAGTGGGAGAGAGAATTAATTAAAAGCCTTATTGATATCATAAAACTTATAAAAAAACAAATAAAATCAAAAGTATTTTTGGTAAAATTTGCAAATTTTCTTTTTTTGAATCTTAATGGAAAACACAAAAAGATCATTGTTGTGATAAATTCTTAAGAAGGACAAACTAAATACGAAAAACTTCTATGACTGGTTTTGGACTTTGAGAAGGGTTTTCAATGATGAGCATAAGTTTTATGTCTTGGATACACAAGTGCCAGAGGAACCTGCGCTTGATGTGCCTGGGGATGAAATGGATGCTTACTTGAAGCATGATAATGATTCCACATACATAAAAAAATATTATGATGAGTTGTATGAACTATGACTTGAATAAACAACATGAAAACATGGACATTCACTAGATGGTAACACATTTTTAGAATCATGTAAAGCAAGAAAGGTACAATGTCTACAAGGTGTTGTTTGAGTGTAAAATGATAGAAGGAGATCCAGTAGAGCCACATCTGCTCAATATGATGGGGCATGTGTAACATCGAGAGAGACTGGGATTACCTTTGAGCCATGAGTTGGCCACAAATATGTTTCTTCAATCATTTCTTGAATCATATAGCCAGTTTATCCAGCGTTATTACTTGTGTAACTTGGCCAAACCACTGTTAGAATTTCTTGGCATGTTGATAGATTTTAAAGCACAAATGAAGAAGGAAAAATCTATGATGAGATCATCAGAATTTAGTCTAAGGACAAAGGTAAGGCCAAGAAGTGTTCTGACGCTAAGCTAAAGTCCAAGTCTTCTACATTCAAAATAAGGATAAAGGTAAGTGCAAAAGGAATCTGTCCTTTGTACTTAATGAAACTAAGGAAGAAGAAGAAGGATATAGAGATCTCCACTTCAAGACATAAGAATAAGTAAGATAGAACTGTGCGAAGCAAGAGTTGATGCTGCAACAGTTGATAATTGTCATTAGTGTAATGGGCATGTAATAGAATTGATGGATTTCTATTGTGTACCTGTCATTAGAAACATCATTTATCTTGTATGGACATGAATATTAAGAATATATTTAATGTTTTGTTTTCAAAGATATGATGTTTTATGGTAGTGTCTCCAATTTCCATATTTTATGTTTGATAATTCTAGAGATAGATATTGAATGACTCAAACAATGTATACCTATAGAATTGTCATCTATAGCACATAAATAAGAAATGCATTTTTAGAATCCATCATGATGGTTATCTAGAGTCTTTTGGTTATTGAACCAATGGAGACATACAAATCTTATTTATTGGATAATATGACAAAAGCATCTTAACTAGATGTAATGGGAGAGTGACTATTCTATTCAGGCTCATACATACTGATGTATATAGACCTTTTAGAATCAATGCTGGAGGTGGTTAATGGTACTTCATTACATTTACTAATGATCTCAATAGATATGTAGTTTGTATTTACTAAAGTGTTCAAGAAGATTATGAATGAATTACATAACCCACTTGGTATAAGTATTAAGACACTTCAAAATGATCAATGTGGAAATATTTTACGAAGAGTTTGAGGACCTTCTGGGAGACCATGATAGTGTATCATGATGAATTCCACCTAAAATATAATGATAGTGTATCATGATGATGTGTCAGTAAGATGGGATCACACCATGTTAGTCATGGTCTAATCATCAATAAATCTTGCTAATCATCCATTTCCTTTTGGGCACGTGTTTTACACTAAAACAATGTATCGTCTAAAATGGTTCGAAATACACCATTGAGATATGACATGGGAGGTGTCTAATATGTCTTATATAATGATTAACATTGAAATCTTGTGTAATAAAATAGTTTCTTGAAAAGCTTTTTCCACAAATCACATAAATGTTATTTTTTTGAATACTAATTTTATATTCCAATCCAACAACAAAATTGTTTGTTTCTAGAACGGTTTTTTACTTACCAGAATTTAATTCCAAAGGAATTAGTAGGAGAAAAGTAGAACTTGAAAAGTTTGAGACCAACAATAAAACATCAAACCTAAAGGAGGTACAATAGGAACAAGGAGAATAAAAAATTGTTGTGGCATCTCAAGTTCTTTATGTAACACAAAATGTCATAGACCTAGTAGGACACACCTTGAGTTTAAAATGTTATGATATCTTATAAATCAAGAGGGCAATATGTTGGTCATAGATGATGAGTAAAAAAACTACATAGAATCTATTGAGGGACCAAAGTCTCAAAAATGGCTTGAGGCCATGAGATCTAAGATGGAGTCCTTGTAAACCAACAAGGCATGATATTAGTCAATCCACCTGAAAGGGTAAGACCCATACGGTGCATTTCAATCTTTGAGAAAATAATGACATGGATGGTAGTGTACAAACCTATCAGAGAGGATTGGTTTCAAATATTTCTAACAAGTTCAAGATCTTCACCAATTGCCATGGTTAAATCCATCAGGATCATGCTTGTTATTGTAGCTTATTACGACTATGAGATTAGGCATATGGATGTTAAAACTACATTCCTTAACAAGAATAATTATGAGGATGTCTATGTGACACAACCTGAAGGTTTTATAAATCCAATAATCCAAATAAAATATGTAAGATACAGAGGTCAATATTGTGGATTGAAGCAAGCATCTCAAAGATGGAATTTTCTATTTGACAAGATAGTCAAAGAGTTTGACTTCCGTCAAAATGATGATGAAATATTTGATTAAAAAAGATTTAGTGGGAGAATATTTATATTCCACATAATGGTGGGGAATAATATCCTTATACTAAAAATATTAAAACCTGGCTAAGAAAGTAACTTTTATATAAGCGGCTTAGGCAAAGTATCATATATGTTAGGAATCAAGATCTATAGAGACATATCATGAAAGCTTCTTTACCTAAGAAATATCACGTACATTGATAAGATGCTAAAGGGGTTCAACATGTAGGAATCAATGAGAGAAAAATTATCCATGTTCCATGGAGTTAGTCTCTCAGGAGCCTAGTCTCCTAGTTCTTGTGAAAAATAGGAAGATGAATACATGGCATGTGCATTTACAATTGGATATATCATGTATGCAATGTTATGCACTCATCCTGTTATCTCGTATGTATTGGATATGATAAGAGGATATTTGCCAGATCCCAGTGAAAGTCACTGCACTGCCATAAAGAGCACACTTAAGTACTTGGGAAGCACTAAAAGAATTAGTTCCTTAGTTATGATAATAAGGAAGAGTTGGCTATAAAATGTTACACCGATGAAGCTTCCAAAATTGACAAATAAAATTAATGATCGCAATCTAAATTTGTGTTTGACTTTAATATAGAACAATAAGATTCAAGTGTTCCGAGCAAGAGATAGTTTCTAATTCTACAATAGAAGCCAAGTATGTTGGTGTTATGTGAACATTAGAGGATACTGTATGGATCAAAAAGTTCATATAGATGAAATTGTGGGAGGTTCCATACCATTGATGACACAGTAGAGATACTGTGGCAATAATGAAGCTACTATATAGGATTGGAATCTTAGATAGCTCACTGCAATACTTCCATATCATATGAGAGTTCATACAATGAAGAGATGTGAAAAATTACAAAATACTGACTAAAGGCAAATGTTGCTAACCCTCTATAAAAGTGCTTGCGTAGAACAAATATGATGGACATGTTAAGATCAGTTCAAATAATGTTTATGGGTGATTGGTTCTAAGTTCAAGTGGGAGTCTGTTGGTATGCATTCCCATAGAGCCAATCATATGATGATTGTAATGGGGCATTAGATACCTAATTTGATAATGATAAAGGTGATTCCATCTATGATGTTTGTCTAAATCATGAGATGATGACACATAATAGTAGATGTCAAAGGAATGATGTTACTCAATGGCATATGTCTTCAGGTTGAGGATCTGAACAATGAGATCATATGTATGATAAGAGTACATACATTCTTGTTATGTATCTGGTCAAATATCATTGTGGAAGTAAAATAGAAAACATTAATACATAATACTAGAGTGTATGTTGATTGATGAAAAAATCTCGTTAGTCATGATATATCATATCAAACCAAGCATATAGATACTTGTTATAGAATAATGTACTACACAGACCCACCTTGAGAGTGATACTTGGATACCATGGAGTGATAGTCAGAATCGACTCTCACCATGATAGTAGTGATTGTGGTTCTGAGACTTGAAATCACTACACTCATCACATGTCATTCAATGTATTTTGACATCATTCAACGTGACCTTGAATAAGAGTTACCATAAAGATGATGCTCAAATACATTGTGACACATGGGAATTGAGTGTGATTGATGTAGATGGGATTTGTCCCTCTTACAGGAGATTGATATCCAAGACACTTGATAAGAAAGACTGATAAATGTATAACCTTACTCATGTGACTCAATATGTGATATGTGAGCTCACATGCATCTCAGACAATCTTCTCTAGTTCAAGGAACATGGATTAAACGTCGAGAGGATGATAATTTCATGCATTGATTTTAATATGGATATCAGAGACAAAGGAACTATACGATCATGGTAACACTAATCAAGGATTGTAGGTTGAAGTTGTTATCCAAATTTCCAAATTACTTGGGTAGTAATGATGTGTTGCTAGATACCGCTCATTGCTTGTGATGTCATAAGTTAGTTATGGAAATTCACTACCAACGTAAATTCAAACCTATAGGATCACACGCATAGGATGCACCTGTAGTAGAAGTTTACTCATGAATGATGTTTAACTTGATTACTAAATTGTTTAGATATTCAAATTAAACAACAACGATTAACAAATTGATTGACTAGACTATCAACTGACCAGTGTAAGTGTTGAACTAATCGATTTTCAAGTGCCAGGTCAATTCAAACAACATTGGTTGAATATTACATAAGTTGGAAGAGTGAAACGATCATTTTACAAGTGAAACGACCATTATACAAGTAAAATAACCATTTCATAATATGAAACGACCATTTCATAAAATGAAACAACTATTTCATGACATGAAACAACCATTTCAAAAGTGAAACGACTGGTTCATCATTTTGATTTTCCCAGTTCAGTGATCAATTCGATTGGATCAAAGATTGATGTTGATGTCATGATTGTGCATTAATTGAATGTTGAATGCCAGTATGTTTGAATATAGGAAATCATATGAGTTGACCGATTCAAGGGTAAATCAACTTATTCACATGTGAACCGACTGATTCACCAGTTGTAGCTTCCAAAAAATTCATGAAATTGCGTCTTTTTGACTCCCAAATGAATTGAAACTTTGACCCTTACCCTCCTATAAATAGAGGACTACTGGAGGCTTTCCAGACACAACAATAAGCTCTAACAATTATTACCTCTCTGGTTGTGGTAACCAAGAGATCATGAGCAAGTCCTACCCATAAAAAGGAGGGATAGTAAGGGAGAGACAATTAGGAGAGCATGTTAGTGCTAACATAGTTATGTTTGAAGGGACAACTCCTTCTTGTTAGTTCTGGTAGCGCAACATGGAGTACCGGTGGTCTGATTAGACTACTAGAGGCAAGGAGGTCATAGCCACCCTCTAGAAATACGTCGTCAACCGCCGTTCATGGTGTTACACTAGGAGGCCATTGCGGACGACAGCTCGAGTGCTGCTTGAAGAAGAAGCACGCTGCAACAAGAGTTATCGCTAGACTTGTTCTAGGACTAGGTATATCTCTTGTTACCTTTCTTTCTAGAGATATTGTTATTGATGCGAACTCATAAGTTAGAGAATCAGATATTAAAATATTTATTTCAGTTAAAGTGTATCTTCTGTACGTCCTTCGTCTTTTGTTTTCTCCAACATATTCTACTTCCATCACATATTTAAATGGCCATCAAAAATGGCAATATACACTTGCTCGTTTGTTGCACCATTAGACAATATTTTTTAGGGCACTTTCACATCTTACTTGCATACTCAAGAAGTTAATTATTGCACACTTATTAGTTTGAGGGGGCATATTAACATATAGAGAATACTACACCATGTCTCTCTCTGCTCACAACTAGATTAAAATGATACCAACGTGTATTCTTGACCAAACATGATCCAGTATAATTGATATTTGAATTTGACTAGATATTTATAAAGTATTCCTTCTATGTCCTAGTTCTTTAAGTATATGAAAGTTCAATTGGTCTAGAAATGGCCTTGTGTTGTATTTATACTGTATAATGGTTTTGTCACTTAGAAAATCTTCTCTTCTCCTACAACTTTAACACATATTTCATAAAAATTAGAATTTTAGATTAACTAGAAAAAATTGTTTTGTTATCCTAATATCCACTACACTATATATGACTTTCTTGGAGATGCCATCTAATGTTGTCTCCTTCCCACCGGAAGCCATAATTCTGGTCGAACGTAAACTGTTGAAGGATGTTTTCACGAAACGCGTGAATTTTTACAGTTAATATTTACAAAACAAGAGCCCAGAGTAGAAGTTTATTATGAATGGTGTTTAACTTGATTACTAAAGTATTTAGATATTCACATTAAATAACAATGATTAACAAATCGATTGATCGGACTATCAACCGACCGTTTCAAGTGTTGAACTAATCGATTTAAGTGTCAGGTCAATTCAAACAACATTGACTGAATATTACCTGAGCTAGAAGAGTGAAACGATCATTTTATGATATGAAACGACCATTTCATAAAATGAAACAACCATTTCATGACATGAAATGACCATTTCAAAAGTGAAATGACCGGTTCATCATTTCACTTTGCCCAGTTCAATGATCAATTCGATTGGATCAAAGATTGATGTTGATGTCATGATTGTGCATCAATCAAATGTTAAATGCATGCATGTTTGAATATAGGAAAGCATATGAGTCGATCGGTTTAAGGGTAAATCGACTAATTCACATGTGAACTGACTGATTCACCATTTGTAGCTTCTAGAAAATTCATGAAATTGAGTCTCTTCGACTCCCAGATGAATTGAAAACCTTGACCCTTACCTCCTATAAATAGAGGACTATTGGAGATTTTCAGACACAACAATAAGCTCTGACAATTGTTATCATCTTTTGTTGTGGTAACCAAGAGCCTGAACAAGTCCTACCCATAAAATGGAGGGATAGTAAGGGAGAGACAATTAGGAGAGCATGTCAACGCTAGCACGGTAATGGTCGAAGGGACAATTCCTTTCTGTTGGCTCTGGTATCGCAACATGGAGTACTAGTGGTTCGAGTGGACTACTACAGAGGCGAGGAGGTCATAGCCACCCGCTAGGAGGACGTCATCAACCATCGTCCGTGGTGTTGTACTAGGAGGCCATTGCGGATGACAACTCGAGTTTTGCTTGAAGAACAAGCACGATGCAACAAGAGTTGTCGCTGGACTTACTCCAGGACCATATATATCTCTTGCTACCATTCTTTCTAGATACATCGTTATTGACGCGAACTCGTGGGTTAGAGAATCGGATATTAAAATTTTTATTTTCACTTCCTTATCTATTTTTGTGATTTCCCTCTATTTTCTTCTCTAAAGTGTATCTTCCGTACGCCCATCTTCTGTTTGCTCCAACATATTCTATATTGATCACAGGTGAAACATGGCAATCGGAAATGGCAATATATACTTGCTCGTTTGTTGCACCATTAGACAATATTTTTCAAGGAACTTTCACATCTTATTTGCATACTCAAGAAGTTAATTATTGCATGCTCATTTGTTTGAGGGGGCATATTAACATACAGAGAATACTACACCACCCCGAGCCATACCAAACTTAATGTGGATATTGTTGTCAAAATCAAAATGAAGGTGGCTTGTACCGGATTTATCCAAAGAGACCACACAGTGACTTGGTTTTTGGGTGGTATACTTGAGGCAGAAATGTTAGCGATTCTGTGTGGAATCGAAACTATTATCCCTAAAAATCTGCCGATCTTAGTGGAGTCTGATAGCAGGACAACATGTCTCATCTTCAACAATAAGGAGGAGTGTCCACCAAAGTATGAACCGTTGTACCATGCTTTCAGAGAACTCCAGCACAACAGCGGACCTATACAACTAGCATATTGTAGAAGGAAGGCAAATAAAATAGCAGACATAGTGGCTAAGTGGGGCCTACGACATAAGTATTCTGAATTGACCTCGGTCACTTGCCCAGATTTCATAGCTGAACATATCAGCACTGAAATCGGGTATCTGACTCATTCTAATGTAATGAACCCCCATGTTAGCCTGTCTTAGAGGACAGGATGAATAAATCCTCTCTTTGATTTTAAAAAAAGAAGAAGAGAGAATACTACACCATGCCTCTCTCTCCTCATGATCGGACTAAAATGATACTAACGTGTATTCTTGACCAAGCCTGATCCAGTATAATTGATATTTGAATTTGACCACATATTTATAAAGTATTCCTTCTATGTCCTAGTTCCTTAAGTATAAAGGTCAATTCGTCTAGAAAACGGCCTTGTGCTGCATTTATACTGTGTAATGGTTCTCTCACTTGGAAAATCTTCTCTTCTCCTACAACTTTAACACATATTACATAAAAATTAGAATTACAGAGTAACTAGAAAAAGTTGTTTTGTTATCCTAATATCCACTACACTATATATGACTTTCTTGGAGATGACATCTAATGTTGTCTCCTTCCCATCGGAAGCCATAATTCTGGTCAACCGTAAACTGTTGAAGGATATTATCACGAAACGTGTGAACTTTTACATTTAATATTTACAAAACAAGAACACCGAATGAAAGAAAGAATTGGTTTATGACAAAGTCAATTTACATTTTTTTTATAAATCGATAAATCATCTAGCTCTGCAGTCTGGTGCAACTTTCCATCCTATATTTCAGCCACTTCGTGCTTGCTTGCCATCCTTTAAACGCATCTGGAAAGTTGCGCTTGGGTATTCTTGTTTTTCCTCCCCTTGGAATCAAGTCTCTTGAGACGGCTAAAGTCACCATCAGAAGCGGCACTCGTAAGAGGCAGCATAGGGAGGTTGTTGCAATTGCATATCTCGATCATGTAGCTGTCGGGGTCGTGGAAAAAGATTTGGTTGACGGTAATGCCATTGCGGACGACATCTCGAGTGTAGCTTGAAGAACAAGCACGATGCAACAAGAGTTGTCACTGGACTTACTCCAGGACCATATATATCTCTTGCTACCATTCTTTCTAGATACATCGTTGTTGACGCGAACTCGTGGGTTAGAGAATCGGGTATTAAAATTTTTATTTCTTCTTCCTTATCTATTTTTGTGATTTTCCTATATTTTCTTCTCTAAAGTGTATCTTCCGTACGCCCATCATCTTTTGTTTGCTCCAACATATTCTATATTGATCACAGGTGAAACATGGCCATCGGAAATGGCAATATATACTTGCTCGTTTGTTGCACCATTTGACAATATTTTCAAGGAACTTTCACATCTTATTTGCATACTCAAGAAGTTAATTATTGCATGCTCATTAGTTTGAGGGGGCATATTAACATACAGAGAATACTACACCACCCCGAGCCATACCAAACTTAATGTGGATGTTGCTGTCAAAATCAAAATGAAGGAGGCTTGTATCGGATTTATCCAAAGAGACCACACAGGGACTTGGTTATTGGGTGGTTTCCAAAAACTTAGAAGTAACGACATACTTGAAGCAGAAATGTTAGCGATTCTGTGTGGAATCGAAACTATTATCCCTCAGAATCTGCCGATCTTGGTGGAGTTTGATAGCAGGACAGCATGTCTCATCTTCAATAATAAGGAGGAGTGTCCACCAAAGTACGAACCGTTGTACCATGCTTTCAGAGAACTCCAGCACAACAGCGGACCTATACAACTAGCATACTGCAGAAGGAAGGCGAATAAAATAGCAGACAGAGTGGCTAAGTGGGGCCTACGACATAACTATTCTGAACTAACCTGGGTCACTTGCCTAGATTTCATAGCTGAACATGTTAGTACTGAAATCGGGTATTTGACTCATTCTGATGTAATGAACCCTCATGTTAGCCTGCCTTAGAGGACAGGATGAATAAATCCTCTCTTTGATTTAAAAAAAGAAGAAGAGAGAATACTACACCATGTCTCTCTCTGCTCATGATCGGACTAAAATGATACTAACGTGTATTCTTGACCAAGCCTGATCCAGTATAATTGATATTTGAATTTGACCACATATTTATAAAGTATTCCTTCTATGTCCTAGTTCCTTAAGTATCTGAAAGGTCAATTCGTCTAGAAAACAGCCTTGTGCTGCATTTATACTGTGTAACGGTTCTCTCACTTAGAAAATCTTCTCTTCTCCTACAACTTTAACACATATCACATAAAAATTAGAATTACAGAGTAACTAGAAAAAGTTGTTTTGTTATCCTAATATCCACTACACTATATATGACTTTCTTGGAGATGACATCTAATGTTGTCTCCTTCCCATCGGAAGCCATAATTCTGGTCAACCGTAAACTGTTGAAGGATATTATCACGAAACGCGTGAACTTTTACATTTAATATTTACAAAACAAGAACACCGAATGAAAGAAAGAATTGGTTTATGACAAAGTCAATTTATATTTTTTTTATAAATCGATAAATCATCTAGTTCTGCAGTCTGGTGCAACTTTCCATCCTATATTTCAGCCACTTCGTGCTTGCTTGCCATCCTTTAAACGCATCTGGAAAGTTGCGCTTGGACGAGATCTGTTGGGTGTTCTTGTTTTTCCTCCCCTTGGAATCAAGTCTCTTGAGACGGCTAAAGTCTCCATCTGAAGCGGCGCTCGTAAGAGGCAGCATTGGGAGGTTGTTGCAATTGCATATCTCGATCATGTAGCTGTCGGGGTCGTGGAAGAAGACCTGGTTGACGGTAATGCCGCTGTCCTCGACCGTGGCAGTAACGTAGTCTATCTTCATGTCCTTGAGTGTCGCTACCAGCAGGCTCATGTCGGAGCACTGGAAGGAGATGTGGTTGTCCTTGGGATTGATCTTGGATTTCTTTGTTGGAGCGTTGTCCGGGTTGTCCAACTCCAGCAAGTGGATTCCTATCCCGTACTTGGATAACCTGTTGAGATGGGAAGGCAGATGTTAATTGCTAGTTTATAGCGACACAGCGGACTATGTTAGGAGCTGGTTGTGGAAAATTGGAATAACGCTTACCAAGCTCCTTTGAAGTCAAAGGAAGAGGGCCTTTTGACGAGCGTAAAGCCCAGGACTTCCTGATAGAACTTTGATGACTCCTCCACGGACCTGCAGAGGAAGGAGACGTGGTTGACGGACACCAGAGGCAGGTGCACGGCTGCTGGTGCTGGTGCACTTTGGATGATTTCCTCGCCCATGCACGGATCCTTGTATAGTGTGTCTTATAGTAAAACTAGCTTGTGTGTTTTGTTCTTGATGGCTAGCAGGAAGAGGGAGATGCAGCACTAGGGGCGCACAAGCTTTTTCTTTCTCTGGCACGAAAATGAGGGCTCGAAAACGGAAGAAACCAGAAAAGTTGGTATATGCTGTCAAGAATGTTCTTTAGAGATTATATATAGTGGGAAAGGGCAAACCTCTGCTTCTTCACCCTAGTTTCCGACAAACGCACGAAACACGTCGAGTTAAGTTTCCGCATCAGCGTGAGCAGGAACTGCGACAGACTGGCATCCGCCAGCTACGTACTCGGTGAAACAGAACATGAGAGACGAAGGCAAGAAATTGATGTGTCACGCGTTAAGAAGATAGATATGAAGAAGAGGATTTGCATGGAAACGTGACGCATGACTGGACTTCGTCCAACAATCATTAATACTCAACTTTTTCCTTCTTCCGCACAACATCGTACGTCATCAACGGTGGAGTTAGTTACTTTCTAGCTAAGCTATTCAGCTTGAGAAGATCCGGTCGTAATCACTAGATAAGTTTAAATCTGGAAGTAGCCGTTACGTATGTGCTGGGTATGTACCATACAATCAGCCACCCTTGCTTGGTAAATCGACTAATTAAGAAAAATTCTATTGGTAACCGGTGCCCCACCCGCGCCCCCACTTGGACATCAGGAAATGTCGAGAATCCGCGTATATCAAATATGATCCACGTAAAGCGAGATCTCCTCCTACTTCGGCTCAGATTCTACATGTTATAATGCATGTTATAACATACAAATACCATGCAAGCAATGGCTATTCACAACTAAATCCAAATCCAGTCATGTTTTCATGTAACGATTCCCTTCATTTTTTTTTTGATTCTCAGATATTAATCAACTCTCCCCACTTATTTCCGGTCTCCTTCACCTTCGTCTCATACGAGTAAGTAATGTGTGTAAAATATTTTTATTTATCACTTCTATTTCATTACAATGTTATGTTGTTGTCTTTGTAGTTGCATTAATGACAACTTGATTCCAGATACTTTGACAATTGAATCATTCTCCATCCATCAAATCAGGTTTTTCTATTTTATTCCTTTATATTGTATTCTTCCACGAGTTTATGTACACGGCGGTAGCTTCAATATTTGGTAATGTATTGTTACACTATTATAATGAAATCAAAATAACTTATATATAATGAAATTAATGAAAATAAATATTTATATTAACATCTACCTATAGCTTTCATTATTAATGTTAACAGCTCCCTCACACGTACATCACACACACATAATGAAGAAAAGAATTGAGACCCTTCATATTTCTTATAATTATATAGTTATACTATTATTTCACACGTACAATACCCATATCAAACGAAGTCTAGTTTATATTACATAAACAAAATTACAACCAGATCACCAATTCAACTATACGTTACCGGTGCGATACATATGTACAATACATCAATATCTCTTTATATGTACAGATCAATATCATTTTGTACGTACAATACATATTTCAAGTATATACAAGAATCATATGTACAGTACGTCATCAAACAGATCCATAGAGCTAATTAAAGAAGACGTATTGTACATACACAACTCACATCAATTTAACCATACCTACATCAACAACGTATATCCAGCAGATCCAATAATCTAAGAAGCCATATGTACTGTACATACATATAATAATCGGTACGGTGTATATGTACAATACTTACACAACTCATATCCTACGTACAATAGTTATCATACAAATCAATACCATTCAATATCAGACATACATACAGTACACATAGCTACTGCCGTATAATATTAGATAAAATTAATCATATGTACAATATACACTCTTCATATTCAACACAACTATTCTTCTAATCCAACTTTCAATATTAACACATTGTTTTATTCAGACGGATTTTGAAGACAATAATAATTCTTCTTGTAGGCCAAATGAAGTTGTCACTCCATTGGAAGTGGTTGTTTCTGATGCCTATGTGGTTGTAATAAATTTCACTATGTATATTACTTCTATACATAACAATCTTTATGCATATTTTTTGTTATTTTTATTAAATTGTATAGATCTATTCAAGCCCAAATGAAGATGATTCTAACTTTGTACCTAATGAGTAGAGGTTACGTTTAAACCAGAAATTATTTGACTCTATACAGGAAGTTAGAGATTTTTACACCAATTATACTGACAAATGTGGCTTTGGCATTATAATAGTGCACTGTACTAAAGAACTGGGTGATAACTTTGTTAAAAGAGTGGTATTTGCTTGTGTCAAATTAGGTCCACCCCCCAAAGATCAATAAGATTGTTTGTACAGATACGAGCCCACTACGAACACAAACTGTCCAACTCATATTAGACTTCGTCGTAATTATCTTCGCAAGTATTGTATTTGTAACTTTATAGAAAATCATAACCGTGAACTTCTAGAGCCCCACTTGGTCAGAATTTTACCATCTAAAAAGAAGATCCCTCATGACATCCAAAGATGCATAGACCTAAACGAAAGTGCACATAAATAATTTTTTTATTATTATCCTCACGTATTATACTTCCCTTTACATACTCTATATTTACTATATTTTACTTCTAGTACAGTACTTGTAGTAAGTACATTACATCAACGTCACATATTGTACTTTCTTAACAAATAATTATTATACTGTACTTCGTACATAGTAATAACTTTTCCCATTTTATAAGTATCCACCCTGCCAAATCTATGTTTAGTTTTGTTGCTGAACCTGGATCATTTGATAATCTTCCATTTACGCAGAAGGACTTGATGAACTATGCCGCAACATCTTGAAATCTCTGCCTTGGAAAAGGTGATGCCCAAGAAATTTAGAAATATTTTATTACAATGCAAAAAACAAAATAGTGATTTCTTCTGTGTACTTGATATAGATGACCTTGGCGCTCTACAAAATGTTTTTTTGGGTGGACTCAATATCAAGACATGTGCACATATACTTTAATGATGTGATATCCCAAGATTGAGGCACATCACGCTGAAACATATACTATTAATATTTTTAGAAAATCCCAAAATGAACTTGAAGGAAAGATGTTTTTATGAGTCCAAACTCACATTTGGGGATTCTTTGAAGTCATCATTTGTTGTTATCTAGCAAAAAGATGTGATGATAGATTTAGAGGATTGTAAATCATTTACAAAGGAGTTTCACGTACAATACTTCAATCATGAGGAAGATATAAAATGTTTATGTTTTGAGTCAAAGGGTATTTTATGTAGTCATATATTATGCGTCATTAATAGACATCTAAAACTTGATAAGATCCCACAACAATATTGTAGAGAAGTGAAGCCACTTCTCTACTAAAAATTTGAACAATAGAACCTCCAATCCAAACACACTCAAAAGGTGTGATGGAGTGGGTGTAAAATTTTCAAATCTTTATATAATGGTAATCAAAAGACCAATGTATAGCAGCGGAAGAAAATATTTGACTATTCAATTATAAAACAAAGGGTTACAAACTTAAACTTACATCACAAGGATCCATGTAGAGGGAATCTAAACCACCTCAAGATTGTCTCCAAGCTTCATCATCACAAACTAAGTCCAGGTCCACATGTCATGCATCCAAGTTCTCCACCTAGGGTTGGAAGCATACCCCAGCAAAAGAAGAAACAAAAGGAAACATCAGCAAAGGCTGGTATGTGCATACTAAAAAGCAAATTGAGCAATATAAGGAATAAGGGACATCAAAATAAAAGGCTTCCCAAGAAAGAGATAAGTATCACCCAGACGGGTATCAAGTGAAAGATCACAACAAAAAGGGATACTTGCCATAAAACAACATATAAAAGGATTGTGCCATAAATAAATCCACTGCCATGGTGGGAAACAAAGCACAAGTAGGGAACACACCCCACAATCAATATCTTGCATTCATGTGAGATAAACATAACACTAGAACAATATAAACACAATTGGCGGCCAAGGCTTCACATCCTTGCAAACCTGATAGAGAATGACTCACCGCCAAACTCCCAAATATAAAATGGGTCAAGACACACATCTTGCCCTGGGTTCCTTGCCGTCCCAAAAGAACAAAAACCAATGCACTTACACTACTCTAGTGCTACTGAATCACATAGCATGTAAATATAGAGGCAAGTAGAAAAGTATAGTGAGAATTATCAAGGTTGCCATCACACAATGGACAACATAAACATATAATCATCCACATCACAGTGGCATATGATATCAAAAGTCCAACTTGCACCAAGGCAACATGATAAGATTCCAAGAGAATATCCATGATCATAAGATCAATAATAAATAAGATACTTCACATGAAGCATGATTTCAAAAGAACAAGACAATGTGTAGGCTAATGTCCATAGAACCAAAAGTAAGACAAAAATAGGATAATTGCTCAACAAGAATAATTGGGGATGCAAACATACATAAGATACAAGAATTGCTCAATATAGAAATAATATGGGATGCAAGCATACCTCAACTTCAGAGTCAAACGATCCAGGGTCACATCTAGGTCCAAGCCTAGGCCTCCAAAGAACCTATTAAGCATATATGTGAAATTAGGGTTAGGTTTCCATTAATATACAAAACCCTAAAAACTACCTTTTTATTATTATGTGAATTAGGTTCCCAAAATGATGTCATATTTTATACTAGGTTATTAGTATTCCAAAACATATTTTATTATATTTTTTTGACTTATAAATATTTAGTTATGAATTTTAGAAGTCAATTCATCATTAATTAGACCCATTAAAAACACATGTTAAAAACATCAGATTCAGGCGATAAAACCAATACCATAAGAAAGCTTGCATTTTTCTGAATCCAACGACTATTTATTTATATTTTTCTGATCAATATATAATTTGTTATTGATTTTTGAAAATCAGCCAATCATATAAATCTAAAAATCCACATACGCGAAGAAAACTTGCAAGAGGGTGGGCCAACCCGCTGACTTGGCCCAATCAGGGTTAGCCAAATCAGCAGTCAGCTACTTAGCAAAATTGCACCAAAGCAAAAGAAAACATGGGGAAAAGACAAAAATACCCCTGAACAGAAAAACAAAAGCTGAAAGAAGCAGAGGGGTAAGGAAAAGAATTCACACTAGGGAATCATCGCCCACCCCAGACTCCTCGCCATGGCCGCGAGAAGCAGCTAGGATGCAGCTCGGTGAGTTTGGGGAAATGGGGGAGAGCATGGTCAGATCAAAAACCGATTACGCAGATCGATGAGAAACACCACAACGAAGCTGCCGGTGAGGAAAAACAAGACAACATGGGTCCATAACATAGGAATCGCACCAAACAACAAAATATGCGAAGGACAAGACTAGAAGAGGGACAAGAGATGGGCTTGTCTTAGAGTCAAATTGACTAAGGCAGCAACTTCGCGATGGACAGAGGACGATATCTAGATACTCTCCCAAGATCGTGAAGGCTGGAGGGGCCACCACGAAACTGCAGATGCCGTCGGGACGACCTGAAGTTCGGGGAAGCGTCCCGGGGTCAAGAGACACCAGACCAAAGTTGTGACATGAATCTGCAGGTCGCCACGAAGGCAACAGAACCAATACACGGAGGTCTGATGGCCATAAACGGCGAGGAGAAGAGAAGGCCCAGAAAATAGGGGCGAGAACAGAGGACTCTCGCGGCGCCTGTGGAAAAAGGAAAGGATGCCTCGAGCCCAAGATTTTATAGGGTCATCGGGTGCGGGATGATAAGGGGAAGGTGAGCGCGAAGAAATCGTCGAAAAAGATTAATAATCGAGGGAGATATCCTCGTCCGAAAAACCCACAGAAGCAACTTGTACTCCTACTCCGATCGGAGCTAGGAGACAACCGTGGAATCGTCGGATCCAAAATCCACGGTCCAGATCAAGCGTGCCTAAATCAAAAGGTGTGACAAGGAAAATCGATCAAATGAATAAAGTAACATTTGCATTAAATGTATCTTTTTCTCTCTCTTCAAATAAGGGTTCAAACATTATCCAAATTAAACCAAATTTTGCACAGAGGCAAATAAAGGCATGTAGATTCCGATTATGTACTTAGTTTTGCCTTTTGGAAACTTTTATTGTGTTAAATAAATCAAATCATATTTTCTCTTTCCTCCTTCATTTATGGTATTAGGATTATCCAATTTTTATGAAACTTGACCCACAAGTCATATTTAATGTGTTGGATACGAATTTTCCATCAATTTTACATATTGGATATATTTGCATATTTATTTAATATCTTGAAGATTTTACACACTTTATCTCTCCTGATTTCACCTTTTAAGCAAACTTTCTCCAAATTGGATGAAAATTCACCCAAAGGATATATTTATTATGTAGATCACGAATATAACATTATTTTCCTCTTTTGGAGTAAATTATTATATTTATTTATTAATTACACCTTTTAGGCAATTTCTCTCTCCTAAATTACCATATTATTTTGAGGTTGTCCAAATTAAATGAAAATTGACATGTAGGCTTATTTTGATGTGTAGATTAAGAATTTGAAGTCTATTATTTAATTTGAGGCTTTATTACATGGATTATGCCATTAGGCCCATTAACCTTATTATACATGTAATTAAGTTATTTATCATCATATTATCTCCAAATAAATTATATGACATATTAGATTACATTTTCACACATTAGATTATTAGGATCATACTAACCTCAACCTTGTTTGACTAGGACCAAAAGGTCAAACTACTAGGGTAGGGTTCTAGATCTGGTATGTTACAACACTCCACCCCGTAAAAAGGATTTTGTCCACGAAATCTAAAGATCCAAACATCAACTATCAACTATTCTCCACCCCTTAAAGGGTTCAACTTAACAAGTCAAACTAAACAATTTTTTTAGAGCTACCCACATCACTTAGTTGTGAAATTTCTAGATACTTTTATTATTTATGTATCCAACTATAGTCATGCCATCTAGGGCTGAGTTATAGGTCCTCGTGTCTCTAACCTAACAACCCTACATGAACAACCAAAAAGTCATAGGGTAGGTCAACTACACCATTATATAAACTCCTAGTTTCAAAACTAGGGTTAGATTCTACTCAAACTATAGTTACTCTTCATTGTGACTTAGTTCAAGAAAACATCGATAAATCTGAGAAAACTTTTGTACATATAGTAGTATAATTGAAAATAATTTGTTGTGAAAAACTTTTACGATTGAAAACTGAAATTTAGGGCCCAAAATCAAAGCGAGAAACCAAGTCACAATATTTCCATATTTAGATCTCCTAACATATTCTCATCCTCAAAACCAACCTTATTGCATACAAAGATCATCATTGATAAATTCTATGGTCAACATCTCACTTAAAGCTATCTAGAAAAGTCAAGGGTTATAATGGGGAGACAAAATTGAAATAGTCGATTCTGACTACCATGGGCTCTGATACCATGTTGTAAAGAAGTGAAGCCACTTCTCTACTAAAAATTTGAATAATAGAACCTCCAATCCAAACACACTCAAAAGGTGTGATGGAGTGGGTGTAAAATTTTCAAATCTTTATATAATGGTAATCAAAAGACCAATGTATAGCAGCGGAAGAAAATATTTGACTATTCAATTGTAAAACAAAGGGTTACAAACTTAAACTTACATCACAAGGATCCATGTAGAGGGAATCTAAACCACCTCAAGATTGTCTCCAAGCTTCATCATCACAAACTAAGTCCAGGTCCACATGTCATGCATCCAAGTTCTCCACCTAGGGTTGGAAGCATACCCCAGCAAAAGAAGAAACAAAAGGAAACATCAGCAAAGGCTGGTATGTGCATACTAAAAAGCAAATTGAGCAATATAAGGAATAAGGGACATCAAAATAAAAGGCTTCCCAAGCAAGAGATAAGTATCACCCAAACGGGTATCAAGTGAAAGATCACAACAAAAAGGGATACTTGCCATAAAACAACATATAAAAGGATTGTGCCATAAATAAATCCACTACCATGGTGGGAAACAAAGCACAAGTAGGGCACACACCCCACAATCAATATCCTGCATTCATGTGAGATAAACATAACACTAGAACAATATAAACACAATTGGCGGCCAAGGCTTCACATCCTTGCAAACCTGATAGAGAATGACTCACCGCCAAACTCCCAAATATAAAATGGGTCAAGACACACATCTTGCCCTGGGTTCCTTGCCGTCCCAAAAGAACAAAAACCAATGCACTTACACTACTCTAGTGCTACTGAATCACATAGCATGTAAATATAGAGGCAAGTAGAAAAGTATAGTCAGAATTATCAAGGTTGCCATCACACAATGGAAAACATAAACATATAATCATCCACATCACAGTGGCATATAATATCAAAAGTCCAACTTGCACCAAGGCAACAAGATAAGATTCCAAGAGAATATCCATGATCATAAGATCAATAATAAATAAGATACTTCACATGAAGCATGATTTCAAAAGAATAAGACAATGTGTAGGCTAATGTCCATAGAACCAAAAGTAAGACAAAAATAGGATAATTGCTCAACAAGAATAATTGGGGATGCAAACATACATAAGATACAAGAATTGCTCAATATAGAAATAATATGGGATGCAAGCATACCTCAACTTCAGAGTCAAATGATCCAGGGTCACATCTAGGTCCAAGCCTAGGCCTCCAAAGAACCTATTAAGCATATATGTGGAATTAGGGTTAGGTTTCCATTAATATACAAAGCCCTAAAAACTACCTTTTTATTATTATGTGAATTAGGTTTCCAAAATGATGTCATATTTTATATTAGGTTATTAGGATTCCAAACATATTTTATTATATTTTTCTGACTTACAAATATTTAGTTATGAATTTTAGAAGTCAATTCATCATTAATTAGACCCATTAAAAACACATGTTAAAAACATCAGATTCAGGCGAAAAACCAACACCATAAGAAAGCTTGCATTTTTCTGAATCCAACGACTATTTATTTATATTTTTCTGATCAATATATAATTAGTTATTGATTTTTGAAAATCCGCCAATCATATAAATCTAAAAATCCACATACGCGAAGAAAACTTGCAAGAGGGTGGGCCAACCCGCTGACTTGGCCCAAGTAGGGTTAGCCAAATCAGCAGTCAGCTACTTAGCCAAATCGCACCAAAGCAAAAGAAAATATGGAAAAAAGACAAAAATACCCCTGAACAAAAAACAAAAGCTGAAAGAAGCAGAGGGGTAAGGAAAAGAATTCACACTAGGGAATCATCGCCCACCCCAGACTCCTCGCCATGGCCGCGAGAAGCAGCTAGGATGCAGCTCGGCGAGTTTGGGGAAACAGGGGAGAGCATGGTCAGATCAAAAACCGATTACGCAGATCGATCAGAAACACCACAACGAAGCTGCCGGTGAGGAAAAACAAGACAACATGGGTCCATAACACAGGAATCGCACCAAACAACAAAATATGCGAAGGAGAAGACTAGAAGAGGGACAAGAGATGGGCTTGCCTTAGACTCAAATTGACTAAGGCAGCAACTTTGCGATGGACAAAGGACGATATCTGGATACTCTCCCAAGATCGCGAAGGCTGGAGGGGCCACCACAAAACTGCAGATGCCGTCGGGACGACCTGAAGTTCAGGGAAGCGTCCCGGGGTCAAGAGACACCAGACCAAAGCTGTGACATGAATCCGTAGGTCACCACGAAGGCAACGGAACCAATACACGGAGGTCCGATAGCCAGAAATGGCGAGGAGAAGAGAAGGCCCGGAAAACAAGGGCGAGAATAGAGGACTCTCACGGAGCCTGTGGAAAAAGGAAAGGATGCCTCGAGCCCAAGATTTTATAGGGTCATCGGGTGCGGGATGATAAGGGGAAGGTGAGGGCGAAGAAATCGTCGAAAAAGATTAATAATCGAGGGAGATATCCTCGTCCGAAAAACCCACAGAAGCAACCTGTACTCCTACTCCGATCGGAGCTAGGAGACAACCGTGGAATCGTCGGATCCAAAATCCACGGTCCAGATCAAGCGTGCCTAAATCAAAAGGTGTGACAAGGAAAATCGATCAAATGAATAAAGTAACATTTGCATTAAATGTATCTTTTTCTCTCTCTTCAAATAAGGGTTCAAACATTATCCAAATTAAACCAAATTTTGCACAGAGGCCAATAAAGGCATGTAGATTCTGATTATGTACTTAGTTTTGCCTTTTGGAAACTTTTATTGTGTTAAATAAATCAAATCATATTTTCTCTTTCCTCCTTCATTTATGGTATTAGGATTATCCAATTTTTATGAAACTTGACCCACAAGTCATATTTAATGTGTTGGATACGAATTTTCCATCAATTTTACATATTGGATATATTTGCATATTTATTTAATATCTTGAAGATTTTACACACTTTCTCTCTCCTGATTTCACCTTTTAAGCAAACTTTCTCCAAATAGGATGAAAATTCACCCAAAGGATATATTTATTATGTAGATCACGAATATAACATTATTTTCCTCTTTTGGAGTCAATTATTATATTTATTTATTAATTACACCTTTTAGGCAATTTCTCTCTCCTAAATTACCATATTATTTTGAGGTTGTCCAAATTAAATGAAAATTGACATGTAGGCTTATTTTGATGTGTAGATTAATAATTTGAAGTCTATTATTTAATTTGAGGCTTTATTACATGGATTATGCCATTAGGCCCATTAAAGGCCCATTAACCTTATTATACATGTAATTAAGTTATTTATCATCATATTATCTCCAAATAAATTATATGACATATTAGATTACATTTTCATACATTAGATTATTAGGATCATACTAACCTCAACCTTGTTTGGCTAGGACCAAAAGGTCAAACTACTAGGGTAGGGTTCTAGATCTGGTATGTTACAACACTCCACCCCTTAAAAAGGATTTCGTCCTCGAAATCTAAAGATCCAAACATCAACTATCAACTATTCTCCACCCCTTAAAGGGTTCAACTTAACAAGTCAAACTAAACAATTTTTTTAGAGCTACCCACATCACTTAGTTGTGAAAGTTCTAGATACTTTTATTATTTATGTATCCAACTATAGTCATGCCATCTAGGGCTGAGTTATAGGTCCTCGTGTCTCTAACCTAACAACCCTACATGAACAACCAAAAAGTCATAGGGTAGGTCAACTACACCATTATTTAAACTCCTAGTTTCAAAAGTAGGGTTAGATTCTACTCAAACTATAGTTTCTCTTCATTGTGACTTAGTTCAAGAAAACATCGATAAATCTGAGAAAACTTTTGTACATATAGTAGTATAATTGAAAATAATTTGTTGTGAAAAACTTTTACGATTGAAAACTGAAATTTAGGGCCCAAAATCAAAGCGAGAAACCAAGTCACAATATTTCCATATTTAGATCTCCTAACATATTCTCATCCTCAAAACCAACCTTATTGCATACAAAGATCATCATTGATAAATTCTATGGTCAACATCTCACTTAAAGCTATCTAGAAAAGTCAAGGGTTCTAATGGGCAGACAAAATTGAAATAGTCGATTCCGACTACCATGGGCTCTGATACCATGTTGTAAAGAAGTGAAGCCACTTCTCTACTAAAAATTTGAACAATAGAACCTCCAATCCAAACACACTGAAAAGGTGTGATGGAGTGGGTGTAAAATTTTCAAATCTTTATATAATGGTAATCAAAAGACCAATGTATATCAGCAGAAGAAAATATTTGACTATTCAATTATAAAACAAATGGTTACAAACTTAAACTTACATCACAAGGATCCATGTAGAGGGAATCTAAACCACCTCAAGATTGTCTCCAAGATTCATCATCACAAACTAAGTCCAGGTCCACATGTCATGCATCCAAGTTCTCCACCTATGGTTGGAAGCATACCCCAGCAAAAGAAGAAACAAAAGGAAACATCAGCAAAGGCTGGTATGTGCATACTAAAAAGCAAATTGAGCAATATAAGGAATAAGGGACATCAAAATAAAAGGCTTCCCAAGCAAGAGATAAGTATCACCCAAACGGGTATCAAGTGAAAGATCACAACAAAAAGGGATACTTGCCATAAAACAACATATAAAAGGATTGTGCCATAAATAAATCCACTACCATGGTGGGAAACAAAGCACAAGTAGGGCACACACCCCACAATCAATATCCTGCATGCATGTGAGATAAACATAACACTAGAACAATATAAACACAATTGGCGGCCAAGGCTTCACATCCTTGCAAACCTGATAGAGAATGACTCACCGCCAAACTCCCAAATATAAAATGGGTCAAGACACACATCTTGCCCTGGGTACGAGGTTCCTTGCCGTCCCAAAAGAACAAAAACCAATGAACTTACACTACTCTAGTGCTACTGAATCACATAGCATGTAAATATAGAGGCAAGTAGAAAAGTATAGTCAAAATTATCAAGGTTGCCATCACACAATGGACAACATAAACATATAATCATCCACATCACAGTGGCATATAATATCAAAAGTCCAACTTGCACCAAGGCAACAAGATAAGATTCCAAGAGAATATCCATGATCATAAGATCAATAATAAATAAGATACTTCACATGAAGCATGATTTCAAAAGAACAAGACAATGTGTAGGCTAATGTCCATAGAACCAAAAGTAAGACAAAAATAGGATAATTGCTCAACAAGAATAATTGGGGATGCAAACATACATAAGATACAAGAATTGCTCAATATAGAAATAATATGGGATGCAAGCATACCTCAACTTCAGAGTCAAACGATCCAGGGTCACATCTAGGTCCAAGCCTAGGCCTCCAAAGAACCTATTAAGCATATATGTGGAATTAGGGTTAGGTTTTCATTAATATACAAAACCCTAAAAACTACCTTTTTATTATTATGTGAATTAGGTTTCTAAAATGATGTCATATTTTATATTAGGTTATTAGGATTCCAAAACATATTTTATTATATTTTTCTGACTTATAAATATTTAGTTATGAATTTTAGAAGTCAATTCATCATTAATTAGACCCATTAAAAACACATGTTAAAAACATCAGATTCAGGCAATAAAACCAACACCATAAGAAAGTTTGCATTTTTCTAAATCCAACGACCATTTATTTATATTTTTCTTATCAATATATAATTAGTTATTGATTTTTGAAAATCAGCCAATCATATAAATCTAAAAATCCACATACGCGAAGAAAACTTGCAAGAGGGTGGGCCAACCCGCTGACTTGGCCCAATCAGGGTTAGCCAAATCAGCACTTAGCTACTTATCCAAATCGCACCAAAGCAAAAGAAAACATGGGGAAAAGACAAAAATACCCCTGAACAGAAAAACAAAAGCTGAAAGAAGCAGAGGGGTAAGGAAAAGAATTCATACTAGGGAATCATCGCCCACCCCAGACTCCTCGCCATGGCCGCGAGAAGCAGCTAGGATGCAGTTCGGCGAGTTTGGGGAAACGGGGGAGAGCATGGTCAGATCAAAAACCGATTACGCAGATCGATCAGAAACACCACAACGAAGCTTCCGGTGAGGAAAAACAAGACAATTTGGGTCCATAACACAGGAATCACACCAAACAACAAAATATGTGAAGGAGAAGACTAGAAGAGGGACAAGAGATGGGCTTGCCTTAGAGTCAAATTGACTAAGGCAGCAACTTCGCGATGGACAGAGGACGATATCTAGATACTCTCCCAAGATCGCGAAGGCTGGAGGGGCCACCACGAAACTATAGATGCCGTCGGGATGACCTGAAGTTCGGGGAAGCGTCCCGGGGTCAAGAGACACCAGACCAAAGCTGTGACATGAATCCGCAGGTCACCACGAAGGCAACGGAACCAATACACGGAGGTCCGATGGCTAGAAATGGCGAGGAGAAGAGAAGGCCCGGAAAACAGGGGCGAGAACAGAGGACTCTCGCGGACCCTGTGGAAAAAGGAAAGGATGCCTCGAGCCCAAGATTTTATAGGGTCATCGGGTGCAGGATGATAAGGGGAAGGTGAGGGCGAAGAAATCGTCGAAAAAGGTTAATAATCGAGGGAGATATCCTCGTCCGAAAAACCCACAGAAGCAACCTGTACTCCTACTCCGATCAGAGCTAGGAGACAACCGTGGAATCGTCGGATCCAAAATCCACGGTCCAGATCAAGCGTGCCTAAATCAAAAGGTGTGACAAGGAAAATCGATCAAATGAATAAAGTAACATTTGCATTAAATGTATCTTTTTCTCTCTCTTCAAATAAGGGTTCAAACATTATCCAAATTAAACCAAATTTTTCACAGAGGCCAATAAAGGCATGTAGATTCCGATTATGTACTTAGTTTTTCCTTTTGGAAACTTTTATTGTGTTAAATAAATCAAATCATATTTTCTCTTTCCTCCTTCATTTATGGTATTAGGATTATCCAATTTTTATGAAACTTGACCCACAAGTCATATTTAATGTGTTGGATACGAATTTTCCATCAATTTTACATATTGGATATATTTGCATATTTATTTAATATCTTGAAGATTTTACACACTTTCTCTCTCCTGATTTAACCTTTTAAGCAAACTTTCTCCAAATTGGATGAAAATTCACCCAAAGGATATATTTATTATGTAGATCACGAATATAATATTATTTTCCTCTTTTGGAGTAAATTATTATATTTATTTATTAATTACACCTTTTAGGCAATTTCTCTCTCCTAAATTACCATATTATTTTGAGGTTGTCCAAATTAAATAAAAATTGACATGTAGGCTTATTTTGATGTGTAGATTAAGAATTTGAAGTCTATTATTTAATTTGAGGCTTTATTACATGGATTATGCCATTAGGCCCATTAAAGGCCCATTAACCTTATTATACATGTAATTAAGTTATTTATCATCATATTATCTCCAAATAAATTATATGACATATTAGATTACATTTTCATACATTAGATTATAAGGATCATACTAACCTCAACCTTTTTTGGCTAGGACCAAAAGGTCAAACTACTAGGGTAGGGTTCTAGATCTGGTATGTTACAAATATATATTATTGAGATGGCAGAATGATATACATCAAGAATACAACATCTCTCACACCCTTCTTGCGAGTATGGGTGACGAGCCTGAGCAACATACATAACATATTTTTAGTATATGTGGTGGGTTTGCAAACTTAGCAAGATCTTATATGAACACATCAAATGAGAGCTAGCACATGCATACCAAAGGATTAATAGTATTTTGAAAGAGAAATGTCAAGTCATAATGGTAAATGTTTTAGTGTCATACTGTACATACATTTCACATATATAATTCATGTACAATACGTTTACATGTAACTTTTTTATATATATGTTTGTATTATAGGATAACACACCAGCTATATAAGACCATGTTGTAGCTATCCACATTGGAAGACATTCAACTTTGGGGAAGAAATCAAAGAGAGAGCTATCAATGCCAAAGAAAAAAAAGACACCTAAAAAAGGAAGCAAAAGACATCAATACTAATGCCCGTACAATACGTACAAACAACATCACATGACATTTAGATACAAATCCAATTAATGCCAAAGATGCAGTCCCCCAATAGTGGGAAAGATAAATGTACAGTAGGCCCAGACCACAACACAATGGCTGTAGATGAAATTGATTGACAACCAATAGTTTATGAAATGTTTTCGAATAGACTTGTTCAAGATCTCAATGAATCTCCTTACATTTCACAGACTACGGAAGAAGTTCACTCTGTAATATGGAATTGGGGCTTAATCTATGAAATCCTACCATGATCCCAACTAATTTCCATCCCAACTTTCCCGAAACAAATAAATATTTGTATGGATAGTTTAATAATTGTCCGTCTGAAATGTAATCAAATTACTTTAGCTTTGTTTGAGTTTCTAAGTATGTATGGATTTTTGATCGAATACTACAAATCATTTTACTTACATTGGCTAAAGACATTCACATAGATTATGTATACACGACTATCAAGTACAATACTTAGCATACTCTTAAGTACGATACCCCACAATTAAAACAAAGCTTAATGTATAGAAGAATGATATTACATCTTTGTGTACACACCAACATCAAAGAAGTAATGATATTTAGTCTAACGGTCATACCCATCAAAGTATCGTACGACGATAGAAGTATACACAGTATGTCACTACATGTACATACATAGTAACACGTCAATAAAAGATTGTTCTATGCATCAAACATCTTACAGTTTCATGAATACACTCTGAATAATCTATAGTTCCTATATACATATAGCCTGTATACACTCTTACCCACACTTCAATTAAAGTAGGTTTAATCACATCCATGTCAAATAATTGTAGACGAATCAAGTACAATACCCATACATACACCCATACGTCATAATACAAAGACTTACAAAAAGAAGGAATCATTTGTAGTTTGTATTTAAATTTATAGTGAACATTTTACTGACATTGGGTAACACCATTCACATATATTACGTATCAACTACATTACTCGAGCATACAGTCAAGTATAGTACACCACACTAATAACAAATTTTAAGGTCTACAGATTCATTTCGATAATCAAAATATGGGACAATTTTTAATTTACTATCTCATATAGTACCTACATATGCAAGATCTTATCTCACACAAATCGCAAATATAGAGCCAAAAATGTTGTACTTTCAGTAAAACAATTGTTATAACACAATTTGAACAAAACATCAGTTCAATAGTTTATCATAGAACATACAGTTGATTCTACATAGTTCACCATTCAGTAATTATACATTATTCATCAATGAAATTTTCAAAATATATTGTTCATTGATCATTCTATTCTACTTAATTGCGAACTCTGAGTTCATAAATGTCGAAGCATAAAATCCTCACAGTGGATGGACATCATCAGCATGGGTGTCGTGAACTGTGCCATTTTCTAGTAGCTCTTCAATCCACGTAATAACATATAACACATAGTCATTAGAATCTGGTGGTTGCTGCGGTGCATACCTATCAAAGATCATATTCCAATATCCAGCAATCTCACCATGTTTCATAGATTACTTGACTGCATTTTCTTGTTATAAGTCACAAAGTAGTATTAAACATATGAATTTATAATTATCATTACATACAAAAGTATTGTACTCACCTCATGCTTTGCATCCTCATCGACTTTACTATTTTTTTGTCTCATTTCTAAACTATTATAGTGCATGGAAATGTTTTGATTAGAAGACACAGTAATATGATGTCAGTGATCGGTCAGTAGAGGTAACGACAAAACCTTATCCCTTTTGATCTGCTCAATTTTAGAGATCAAGTATGTAACTATTCCTCCATGATTTTGATCTCTTATCGCATGTCGCAGTGATGCATTAAAAATTAAATAATCTTCACATTTCATCTTCTCATATAACCCCCCTTTTAACTCCATCACAACTTCCATGATCTAAAACAATATTCTATATTTATTAATTAACATTAAAAAGATATCCATTTCGCTAACGCACAGTACATCCAAAGTGACATACAATACGTATAAAAATGTGTACAATACTACACAACTACTTTCAACATGTAATTTTACCTGATTCGTCACCACCCCTCCTACTTTCAACATCTCTTTTAGATCCTTCCATATAATCATTTCTATTGGAGATCTAAATATTATAGAATCTTTATCGCTTCCTTGACAATTTAGCTGCATATAGATTTCAGAATGATAAATGTCCCATATTCATGAAAGTACTATACATAACTTTAATAAACAATGAAAATGACAAACGATACATTACTATACATACCTTTATCAATTTTTTTCTTTCTACTTTAGGCAGACTCAAAACAGCTTTGTTATCAAAATCTCACATTTTCTTAAATGGACCCTTTGATGCTTCCATTAACATTTTAGCCTTCCTTGTCTGTGGTTTATGCTTAATATTTTTCACAAGTGAACTTAGACTCATTTTCTTCTTAAATGTTTCCATGTGGTCAATCAAAGAATCAATCCATTTTTATTAATCGATTAAATAATAATAAAATTAATTCTCTTCACAAACATATTCATTAACTACTTTACTTGAGATCAGATCTAAATACCTGGTCTTCTTTGGTCATTAGATCAACAAATTCGTATTGGATTTCATTTTAGAACAGTCTCCAACATCTGTTGATCCTTCTATCAACTTTTGTGAAGCATATATAGTTTCAATCTCCTTGTCAAGCATAAACGTAGTTTTCTCCTCACTGGTTTTCTTTTTTACAGAAACAATACGGTAGAGAGAAATAGTTAGCTAGATAATTATTAAAGTATTGTATATGAACTTTTAGTGTACATGAACTTACTTCTTGTTGTTCACTATCAGTTTCAACAACATTAACATCCACTGTTGCATCTACAACTTCTGTTTTGTCAACTTTTTCCTAATGTTACAGCAAAAAGGAAATGTCAGCCATTTTCCTAAAATTCTTTCGTAATGTGCTTGAAAAAATTGTGAAGTATTGTACATAAAGACAAACACTCCCCTAGAAACACGAAGCAAAAAGGATGGGAAAATGCGAACTTGTCCAATTTTCCACTAACACAATAGACTTGCTGCCAAAAATCTTGGGAAAATACAAAAAAGGCCGATTGGCCATCAACACAATGGACTTGCTACCAAAAATCTCGAGAAAATGATTTTGCATTTGAATCAATATCACCTTATCGCTAATAATTTGTTCCTCAACACCACTCTCAGCTATATTTTCAGATAGTGACGCATATACAACTTCATGTGCATCACCAACATTTTACACTTGAACTCCATTATCATTCAATATTTCAGCCTAACATTTAACAAAAAAAATTCAAGTACAATACATCAAGAACATCGCATTGAGTACAAACAACACCGAGTACAGTACTACAAACATTACGTACATAACTTGAAACATTATGCATCATTGCAATTTTTTGCACAACATATAAAACATCGAACTACGACACTACAAAAATTATGTACAAAACTTCAAACATTAAACATCACTATAACTTTTTACACAACATACAAATATACTAACCTCATTATTACAAACATTAAGCACAACAAAAAGGAAACAGTATCCATCTTCATAAATAGTTTTGTATTGTACTTTAACAAACTCCAAAATACTGTACTTCAATTACCTCACTGGTAACAAACTGTTCATCAACAACAGTTTGAACGACATCACCTTCATTTACATTTCCACCTTCACGTGCATCACCATCAATCTGCACATCAACTCCAATATCACTGACAGTCTTAGCCTAACAATTTACAAAAAAAGTAAATTAAAGTACACTACATTAAGAACAACACATTAAGTACAAACAACACAAAGTATAGTACTATAAACATTACATTCATAACTTGAAACATTAAGCATCACTGCAATTTTTACACAACATGCAAAAATACTGACTACAATACCAAAAACATTAAGCACATAAAAAAATGGGATCCATTGTAATAAAATAGTTTTGTACTATACTTTAACAAACTCGAAAGTACTATACTTCAATTACCTCATGGGTAACAAATTGTTCATCAACAACAATTTGAACGACATCACCGTCATTTACATTTCCACCTTCATGTGCATCATAATCTGCCTGCATGTCAACTCTAATATCACTGACAATCTCAGCCTAATAATTGATAAAAAATGAAATTAAAGTACTGTACATACATAATCACTATATACGATATTACAAACATTAAGTACATCATCACTACAAACATCCAATACAGTACTACCTTGTCATCAACAACTGTTTCTGTAGTGACATCACCATTCCGCCTTTCACCATCCCTTTCTTCAGCAACCGTCTCTGCAACTACATCACCATGCTCTTTTACGACATGTGAAAAATCTTCATTCTTTTCAAGTACTTCCGTGACACCATCATACTTATTATCCAAAAAAATGATAGATCAACAACAAAATCGACAACCCCATTTTTCAATATAGTACTACCTGACACAGTACCCATATCTAACACATATTAATGAAAGATTTTTATGTTATTCACTTACATTTTCCTTATTCAATCTTCCACTTCCATCACTCAGTGTTACCTTGCCTACATCAACTTGTTGAATTTCAACCTCCATGCTCACTTTAGTAGGTATTTATCCTTGTTCATTTGTATCATCCGTTGTGGCAGTATTTTTATTGTCCTCTTTCTTTACAGTTGTACCTTTTCCTTTGTCTTTAATAAACAACTTGAGTTTATTTTTTTTGGTGACAAACCTTTCTTTAGCATTTTGTCTAATTTTTGTTTAACAAAAATACATATATAAGACATGTAAAAAACACATAACTCTATCAGAATTCCATTCTCACCCCTACTCCTTTCAGATTATTATCATCTATAATTTAATCTCTCAACTGCAAAAATACAAAAATTACCTTAGTACATACCATGACATATACTACAATCTAGTAGATAATAAAATGGTGATTAATACACAACTACCGTTATATTGTAATATTAAAGTATTGTACTTGAAAAGTTTATTATGTTGTGTTTCATTGGAAATGATCTTACGCTTGATATGACATTTTGAACCGTATCAACAACATAATTTGATGAAGCTTCAATCATATTATCCTCAATTCTCTTCAACAGAGGATATATTTCAAAATCATCAAAATATGATTCACTATCTTGCACCACTAGTTGCATACCACAACCTACATTGGATGCATCTATAACATCCTGTAATGAGTAACAATTAGTAACTAATATAGGTGCTTGAGAAATAGAATATTAAGTATAGTACTTTAACAACTTGATCACCTTTGTGCAATCATTGTCATCCTTTACCCACTTTGTATCACCATCCAACAGAAGAGTTGGACCAGGAAGCCCATTCACCTCTTCACACAAAAAATGTACCGGATTCTTCAACCTCTCGTAATCTACTTTCACATCATTTAATTATTTCTTTAGCTCGTCTATCTCCATACCTAGCAATGTCACCTCTTCCTTTTATTTTTTAATGCATCTCTTAAGATACTTCTTCAACCTTTTCTTGTCACTTTTAATGATTCCAGCTCCGCCTGTATGTCTCCCACCTCACTCACGCTACATTCTTCCTTAGCTTTCATCTTGCCACATCTTTTCTCCTCTATCCAATCACTCTTCATGTAGTCCTCGCTGAAATTTCACACACTAATTTCCTTGTTCTATAAAAGTACACTCATTTTTCTTTCATAGTTCTATTTATTAATAAATGGAAATGCATCATTGTCTTCAGGAGGGAGTACAGTCTGGCACTCCTGGAACAAGCCTGTAACATAATTACAAATAGCATTTACCAAAAACTCAGAGATATACATTGCTAACAATATAATCATCAAGTACTACACTGATTTCAACAATAATTCATCTAACTATGTACAATACTAACAATATTACCATTAACATTGTGTCGCAGCCTTTTAAATACCCTTTCTTATTAGCAATAACATCAACAAGCCCATTTTGGAGGTATTATGTGATAGCTTCTGGCCAGTTATAATTATCAAGGGCTTGCAAATCATCTACCATGTCAAAGAAAACCCTATACAAAGCAAAACTCTCGTAAGGGAACAAAAATCTACAGTAGAACCAAAATTCATATCTTGACAAAATCTGTGACGCTTTTTTCATCCTTTTTTTCTTTACATCTGTAATGTCTCCATTGCATCTTTCACTTTGGGGTCTGCCCCAAAGTACTCCCCCCTCACAACTGAGTTCTTGCCTACAACCTTAATTGTTGAGTCCAAGAATGCAAATATTTAAATAAATGTACTCGCACACAATCATCTATCCAGTACAATACGTATTCACACATCCTCATCTATCTAGTATAGTACTTACCTTTAGAAACCAAACCAAAAATTTCAGATACATGTTCTATCTTCAACTTCACCACCACATTTCTAAATAGAAATCCCTTTTGTAGCACATCATAATAGAGGACAAGATCTTCTATTGATCTGAGATCCAATGCAGCATGACACTTCATGTCCAAAAATCCACCAAAAAACAGACTTCTTGAATTTCTTTTTATGGTCCATCTCGACCAATTTGCACACCTTTTCAAATTTCCTAAACTTGTACCTGGACTAAAATCTACATTCATTCTCCATCCAACAAAGACAAATATATATATTTTAAAGTTCATTTTATGTACAAGTGTAGTACTGCTATAAAATGCATCCATAAGTATTGTACCCACTTGTTAATTTCAACTCAGTTACTCAAGCATAAGTATGGTACCTAGCAAAATACAAAATCAACCATAATTGTATAACAAGTCTAGAAGCATAAGCATAGTACCTATGGAATCTCATAGCAACATTGGCCATCTGGAATTTTTTTTTTACAAAATGCACACATAAGTTGAGTACTCACTTGTTAATGATCCCAAAAGTACAGTGCACATCCGGACAAGAATCAACTATAAAATGCATCTTTAAGTATTGTACCCACTTGTTAATTTCAACTCGATTACTCAAGCATAAGTACAACACCTAGCAAAATATATAATCAACCATAATTGTATAACAAGTATAGATGCCTAAGCACAATACCTACGAAATCCCAAAGCAACATTAGTCATCTGGATAAATTTCTTTTACAAATGCACACATAAGTTGAGTACCCACTTGTTAATGATTCCAAAAGTTTAATGCACATACGTACAAGAATCAACTATAAAATGTATCCATAAGTATTGTACCCACTTGTTAATTTTAACTCAGTTACTCAATCATAAGTACATTACCTAGAAAAATACAAACTTAACCATAGTTACATAACTAGTCTAGAAGCATAGGCACAGTACCTACGGAGTCCCATAGACAATTTTTTTTTTACAAAATGCAGACATAAGTTGAGTACCCACTTATTAATAATCTCAAAGCATACAGTGCACATCAGGTCAAGAATCAACTATAAAATACATTCATAAGTACTGTACCCACTTGTTAATCTCAACTTAGTTACTGAAGCATAAGTACAATACCTACTAAATTACAAAATTAAGCATAATTGTATAAGTGGTCTAGAAGCATAAGCATAGTATTTATGGAATCACATAGCAACATTGATCATCTGGAAAAATATTTTTTTACAAAATGCAGACATAAGTTGAGTACCCACTTGTTAATGATCTCAAAAGTACAGTGCACATCCGATCAAGAATCAACTATAAAATACATCCATAAGTACTTTACCCACTTGTTAAGTTCAACTTAGTTACTCAAGCATGAGTACAATATCTAGAAAAATACAAAATCAACCATAATTGTATAACTCGTCTGAATGCATAATAAAAATACCTACGGAATTCCATAGCAACATTGGTCATCTGGACAATTTTTTTTACAAAATACAGACATAAGTTGAGTACTCACTTGTTAATGATCTCAAAAGTACAGTGCACATCAGGTCAAGAATCAGCTATAAACTGCATCCATAAGTACTATACCCACTTATCGATTTCAACTCAGAAACTGAAGCATAAGTACAATACTTAGCAAATTACAAAATCAAGCATAGTCGTATAACTGGCCTACAAGCATAAGCACAGTACCTACGGAATCCCATAGCAACATTGGTCATCTAGACATTCAATTGTTACAAAATGCCGACATAAGTTGAGTACCCACTTGTTAATGATCTCAAAAATACAGTGCACATCCAATTAAAAATCATCTATAAAAGGCATCCATAAGTATTGTACCCACTTGTTAATTTCAACTCAGTTACTCAAACATAAGTACAGTACCTAGCAAATTACAAAATCAAGCATAATTGTATAACCGGTCTAGAAGCATTAGCACAATACATAAGGAATCCATAGCAACATTGGTCATCTGGACAAACAATTGTTACAAAATGCAGACATAAGTATAGTAACCATTGGTTAATGATCTCAAAAGTAAAATGTACATCCGGTCAAGAATCATCTATAAAATGCATCTATTAGTACTATAACCACTTGTTAATTTCAACTTAGCAACTGTGGCATAAGTATAGAACCTAGCAAATTACAAAATCATGCATAAATGTATAACTGGTCTAGAAGCATAAGCACAGTACATAAATCCCATAGCAAAATTGGTCATCTGGACAAACAATTCTTACAAAATGCAGACATAAGTATAGACTCATTGGTTAATGATCTCAAAAATACAGTGCACATCTGGTCAAGAATCAGCTATAAAATACATCCATAAGTATTGTACCCACTTGTTAATTTTAATTCAGTTACTGGAGCATAAGTACAGTACCTAATAAATTAAAAAATCAAGCATAATTGTATAATTGGTCTAGAAGTATAAGCACAGTATATAAGGAATCCCATTGCAACATTGGTCATCTGGACAAATAATTCTTTCAAAATGTAGACATAAGTATAACACCCACTAGTTAATGATCTCAAAAATACAATGTACATCCAGACAAAAAGCAGCCACAAAATGCACCCACAAGTGGGTACTGTATTTATTTGTTTAATCCGTCTCAGTTGCTTCATACAGAGTTACGAACATCAATTTAAACCACACTAATCTCACATCTCAGTGTTTTTGTTTGATGCATATTAAAAAGGAAATGTGAAAGAGGAAAAATATGAGTATTGTACTAACGGTCAAGGTGAAATAGAGTCTTTTGTGGTGTGATTCACTACTCTTCTTACCAATGCTCTAAGCGTCGGGGGCGCCCTTAGTCTGTGGTGTCCACAACGGCTGCAGAAAGGAGAAGCTGCAGAGGGAACGACGTGGTATAAAAAGAGAAGCGGGGGGGGGGTGGAGGGAACAACGCGACTGAGCGTTGCTGCTGCGGGGAGCCAGAAGAGGGGTTGGCGGAAAGGAGAAGCTGCGGAGGGAATGACGCGGTATAAAAAGAGAAGCGAGGGGAGGGAGGGAACAACGCGACAGAGCGCTGCTGCACGAGCGGTGCTGGAGCAGTGAGGGAATGTTGTGGTGGAGGAAGGTTGTAGGAGAGGTGATGGAACGGTACGACAGAGGAAATGGAACGCTAGGGATTCACTATTACTAGGAGAGAGAACGAAATTTCTGGGCAGAGGAGAGATTGTGGGTTTTGAATGGTTCTAGTGGGAGAGAGGAGTGATGAGAGGGAGAAGTGGGCATATTTTTCCGAAGGCGTTGCAATCATATATGTATCTAGCAGAAAGCGGTTAGGCCGTCAAATTAGTTCTTACTGAGAAACCAGGTGGGTCAGTGGGTCTAAACCTGACTATGTGTAGTGTAGCTCCTAATTAAATGGTGTCAAAAAAAGGATATAAATGACGGATGCCTTTTCTATAGGAAGAAAAATTGATAGGAGATCAATTAGAAATCATTTTGGTAAAATAATTCATCATAAGTATTAAGAAAATTATTTCTCTAACCTTATTTTTCTAGAGATGAATTTTAGGGTAGTCGGTGGTACATAATCATGCCTTATTAAATTTATAAGACAGCCAACTATAATACATTTTTTTCTTCTCAATTCTCTCCAAAGCCCAACTACCTAAAAATTAAAGAGAGAGAAACACTTACTATACACTATAATGAAAATCTATTGGTTCCTACCAAGTTTTTATAAGATATATCTCCTATAAAAAAGAGTTTTTAGATGTTAATATTGAACTGTCATTCGTTGTCCTGTAAAATAAGTATAGAAGGCCTCCTATACTACCATTCCTTTATGAATGACCTTGATGTCATGATCAATGATCGAGGGGCCCTACTCCTCTGTCCATATGTCTTCCATATATCCTTGCTGCAAACTCCATGTATAGTAGTAGGGACGCAGGTAATATTTGGGATACGGGTGTAACCGATAACCATATCCTTATACATTGAACTTAATAAATTAGGATTCCATAATAAAAAATCTAAACTCGCTCCATAATACCCACAATACTCATGAGTATGTAGTGGTGTCAGTATGTGGGTTGACTGTTCTATATAAAATATCATCTTATATATTCAGAAAAAATTCAATATAGTTCTATATATTTTAATACAACAATATATTTATATCAATAAATTATTAACATCACATACTTAAATTTAATTATACAATATATTACAGAATGAAGATTAGTGGAGTTTATAGTTTATATATTTGCAGTCAACAATTCGTAGTGTTTGAGCTATGTAGTATAACAAGTTACTATTTTAGTTTTAAGTTTACATTATTATGATTAAGTCTATAATTATAATAGTTAGCTAAACTAAGTGACTAATACTCAACTTTGATTTAGTTGGAGTAGTATAAAATCTTCATTATTATACTAATTATACTAATAAAGTATGATATTAATCATTTATTATTTAAATAGTTATTTATATAGTGGGTGTACAACTCTTACGAGTCTGGTTCCAATATTGTTTAAATAGTTATTTATATAGTGGGTGTACAACTCTTATGAGTCTGGTTCCAAGTATATCTAGTATTGGATCCACTTAGATCTATGCTTAAGGGAGGCCCACATGAAGTTGGAAGTCTCTAGCGTACAAGTTTCCCTGGGCGCCTTGTTCACAACTGGTTTGCTCAACTCAACAATACCTAAATTCTTGTGAGAATCTCTCTTGTAAACTTATTTAGATTTCTTTTATCTTGCAAAGTTTTGCTTTGTTCTATTGAAAAGGGTTTCCTTTGGTTCATTTTTTTATGGATTCTATTATAGTATATTTTTATGTATTACATCTTCCTCTCTAAAATTATATCAGGTTAATGGATTAGAGACACTAATATAACAGATGGTACTAGATCAATTTATGTTTGGTGTGGCTATTTTTTATTGTACTTATTCAATTCTACTTCATTCTCAATTGTGTGTCAGTGTTACGTTGGGGTCATCCTAATCTTCCATGTATCATCTCAATTCTATCAGATGTCTCCGAAGAGAGGTTGTATATTTATTTCTAATTATGTTCTAATTAATTTTTCAGATATAGTATGACTTTCTTTTTATTTCTCTGATCTAACCTAAGACGAAAAATATTATAACAAAAATTTACATATGTATAAAAGTGAATATGAATATATCTAAGAATAAGTACTAATTATATTTTGATAAAACAAGATAGTGTACTCCTTAATAAAATTCGACCACATACAAATGTGAGCAAAAAAATCTTGAAAATTTCTTAGGATTAAAATTTCTAATGAGGAGAAAGCTAAAAATGAATGTGAAAATATCTAAGAGTAAGAATGGGATAATACTAAAACTATAAGTTCTAATCTAAAGTTTCGGACCCAATTTTAACTAAAATCTCAAAAATATTCAACCATTAGAACTTTTGCTTCCTCAATAGGGATGTCAGATCCATTCTTATGAATCATGTACTTACTTCCATGTCCATCTACTTCTTAAGTTGCACCCCTCCATCATGTTGTTCTCGACAAAATAGACTTCACACACAATGGTTTTCTTTGGGGACATAGTTGTGAAAAAGAGTATATGTCTTGTGAACTGGAGCATGGCTTTTCTTCTGAGATGTTTGAGTGGTTGGGGTACTGTAGATCTTTTACAACATTCTTTGTGTCTTTTTAGTAAAGTGCTTTCTACCTTATGTGATGAAATCTAAATTATTTGGTCTAAATTAGTCTTGCAAACATATTATTTAAGGAAGAAACCATAACAAACCTTGAATAGTAAGTCCTTATTCCTCTTTTGGTCTTCTTTTCAAAAGGCCTATTTTGTCATCCAACATTCCATCATCACTCCTGTAGACTCTTTGGGACTATTTTGTCATCCAACAATCCATCATCACTCCTCTAGACTCTTTCCCAAAAATAGTTTATTAGATGTATGTTTGGGTCTCCAGTTGTCTTCTTTTAGACCTGTGTCATGGCCTTCATATTCCTCTGTCTCACCTTTATTTAGACGTCTTGTAAGGGTGATGTTTGATAACTTTCTCTAGATCAAATAAGGTCAATGTCTTATCCTAGAAAATGGTCTATCCTCTATTGATATCTCTGAGTACACAAATTTCATTACCCAAAATTCATCTCGGAATGTTATTTGGACATGGGGTTAGACTTACCAAGCCTTCAAGATCTACAACGTCTTATAGACATTGGTATTATGAAAAGTCTTAGTATGCATTCATGGAATATCAAGTGTCCTATTTATGTAAATATATTCCTTTGTCTCTTAGACAACTCAAAATTGTTTATTATCTTGCCCTAATTCTCTAGAGGTTTTTCATTGTACTTATATTTGTTACTTGTGTTTCAATCACATTGAGTATATTCATCGTGTTATCTTCGATTGTGATTTTTCCATTAGTTTTTGAGACACTTCTATGAGTCCTCACATGTACACTAGTACATAACCAGCCTTTAGTGTCGGTTATTTAAGGCCGTTAGTGTCGGTTTCCAAGCGACACCTATGTGGGCGCCGCTAAAAGCCCAACTGTTACACGTCGGTTCTCAAACCGATGCCAAAACCCTTCGCGCGCCACCAAAAACGTGCCGAAAATGTGCCAGCAGGGGTATAGGCATCGGTTATTAGCTTCGAAACCGACGTCATATATCTCCGCGCCACAGAAAGGGCGCCATCTGGGGCACTATCAGTGTCGGTTTCTTAGTGATAATCTACGCCATCTCACCCGCTGCTACGGCCGTGCTGACCAGCACGGCCGTGTTGTCTGGCCTCTAGGGAAATCGACGTTGGTTACTAGTAGGGAAACCGACACTGTTATACTATGTCGTCGGTTTTATACAAATATCTGACGCCTGTTTTATGTCTGGTCCGCTGCCACGGCCGTGCTGGTCAGTAGGGCCGTGGTGTCTGGCCTCATTTGGGAAATCAACGTCGGTTACTAGTATGGAAACCGACATTGTAACCATATGTCATCGGTTTTGTTCAAATAACCGACGCCTATGATTTTTTTTTGTCAGTCTGTAGACTTGCTATGGCTGGGCACAGGATGAGAAACCTGCAATTCAGTTATGAACTGCAGGTTTTATGACATCCATTGATATCAGCCAACAACAGGCCACAAACCTACAAAATTAACATGATGGACAATATTATATATATGTGATTCACACTCATGTATAAGAACATTTAGTTCATATTATTTTTTTTCATCACATGCATGTAGAAAACAGTAGCAACCTGTAGTTCCATTTATTTCATCTCTTTTCACATTCAGACACATGTAGAAACATTCATGTATTGATGATTTTCACACACAATTCATAAAAATTCATTCAGATTGCCATCATTGTCATCATTGTCAAAAAAATCATATTGAAAGAGCCATGAAACAACAAAAGAAGCCATAATGAAGGGAAGCATGATACAGATACAATACATAAAGTGTAACATGCACAAGTGTTTCAGATTCATATAACAACATGACAGACTAACACATATATAGTGCATAACAACAACATCGCCGAATTTACATACAACACTATAGCTTAGTACATATATACTGGGACTAAGGTGACGATCCCACCTGCTAAAGCAGGTTACCGACAACTATATGTTATGACTGGGAGGTCGTGATTCAGTAACCGTATGCATTAGCAGGAGGACAAACAGATTTCACCATGAGTTAACGTTGAAGAAGATCTACTAACCTTCTTCAATGTTAACTCATGGTGAAATCTGTTTGTCCTCCTGCTAATACATACAGTTGCTGAATCACGACCTCCCAGTCATAACATGTAGTTGTCGGTAACCTATTTTAGCAGGTGGGGTCATCACCTTAGTCCCACTATATATCTATATAACCTTAGTGTGGGATGCTTGCTTTCTCTCTAACTGTTGCGCTTTGGATTTACAAAGCAATGTCGATGGCCTGCATAGCTAAGTCATGGTCGTCCGGCATAATATAATTATAAATGAACATATAGATAGAAACCTCAGGGATATATTCTTAAAACTTACATTGTCAGGCGGTGAAAGCACGTCCTCACCCTCACGGTGATCATCAGCACGGTCATCATGGAACATAATAAAAATATACACATCCATGCCTCTAATATTGTGATCTTTTATCAATTAACAATCCTTCATTATGATCCCTGCGAACATACAAGTCATTGTGATCCCCAGCTTCAATGTTTTGTCGTGTTGGCAACCCAACTAAGAATGGATTGGAGTCATCATACTTATCATAGTACTCTTCTTCATCTATAGGATCTTCAATGAACTGTCTTTTACCATGAAGAACAACCGACCATTTATCATTTGCAGGATCATCGATATAAAATACTTGTTTTGCCTGTGATGCCAATATGAATTGTTCATCCTTCTCGCCAATCTTTTCAAAGTTCACTAACGTGAAACCCAATTCATCCACAATAACTCCTTTGTTATTGTCAACCCAATTACATTTAAAGAGTGGAATTCTAAAATCTACATAGTCAAACTCCCATATGTCTTCAATGACACCGTAATATGACATTTTAGCTTCATGTGGACTTTTATCCTTTGCACTTGCAAAAAACAATGAAGACGCTTGAAGGGTGACCCCGCTGGTTTGGATGACACTCTTATCATCTTGACGCTTTGTGATATATGAGAAATCATTTATGTCAAACCCTTCATAAGACATAACATTCAATTTTGGTTTAAAGGCGAGGCATTTGATGGTTTCAGTAACATTATCTGGTGTTTGAGATAGTTGATGTAAGACTTTATCTTCAAACCACTTAATAAATGTCTTGTTATGCTCTCTAGCAAGCCACATTGAATTGGATCGAGGATATTGTCTCTTGATGAAATTGGTATGTTCCTCGATATAAACACTGACTTCATCGATGTTGTGTAAAATATACAAGTGATCTTGCTCCAACTGCTCACGGCTGATTACTTTCACCCGTGCTCCCAAAACTCCTTTGCCAAAATGCTCCTCAATATTCTTATCATTCACAGAAGCATCATTACCACTCAGAAAGTCATTGCAAAAATCCATAACCTCTCTCGCCACATAACCCTCAATAATACTCCCTTCAGGCTGATAACGATTTCGAACATCACCTTTAAAAATGCTCATGTATCGTTCAAAGGAATACATCCAATGCAAGAAAACTGGTCCCAACATTTTCACTTCCCTAGTCAAGTGAACAACAAGATGTACCATGATATCAAAGAATGACGGAGGAAAATACATCTCAAGCTGACATAGGGTAACAACCACTTCTCATTGCAAATTATCGAGAGTATCTGGGTCAATAACTTTGCTGCACAAACTGTTGAAAAAGAAACAAAGTCTGGTGATTGCAAACCTTACATGCTTCGGCAATATAGATATAGATTGCCACAGGCAATATTTGTTGCATTAGAATGTGACAGTCATGAGATTTAAGACCTATCAACTTCAGATCATTCATTGATACCAATGTACGAATGTTGGATGAGTAACCCTGTGGCACCTTAACATTTACCAAGCATTCACAAAATGCTTTCTTCTCCTTTCTAGACAACGTGTAACAAGCGGGAGGTAAGTATGTTCTCCGATCGCTACTAACTACTTCTGTTAATTCTGTCCTTATTCCCATTTCACGTAGGTCCATTCTAGATTTTATCCCATCTTTAGTCTTACCTGGTATATTCAACAGAGTACCGATGATGCTATCACATACATTTTTCTCAACGTGCATGACATCGATACAATGTCTGACTGTCAAAGAACTCCAATAAGGAAGATCCCAAAATATCGACTTCTTCTTGAATAAAGACTTTTCACTTGTTGTGGCCATCGTACATTGTGTTCTCTTACCAAATTCATTGGCGATGTCTTTCACTCTTTCATAAACATCCTCCCCTGATATAGGTTTAGGTGCACTATGTTCCTCATTCCGTCCATTGAATGCTTTGCGCAACCTACCATACAGATGAAATTTTGGTAGAAACCTTCGATGACCAAGATATACCGTCTTGCCGCCATGTTTTAGTCGCATTGAATCAGTGTTCTCTTCACATATAGGACACGCTTTAGATCCTTTGACACTATATCCAGACAAATTCCCATATGCTGGAAAGTCATTCACAGTGCAAAATAACATAGCGTGCAAACAAAATGTCTCTCTTCGTGAAGCATCATAGGTCATCACACCTTCACCCCAGAGTTTCTTTAAGTCATCAATCAGAGGTTCAAGATAAACATCGATATCATTTCCAGGTTGTTTAGGGGCCGATATCAACAACGACAGCATAACGTACTTATTTTTCATACACAACCAGGGAGGAAGATTGTATATAACAAGCATGACTGGCCAAGTGCTATGTTGGCTGCTCAATGTCCCGTACAGATTCATCCCATCTGTACAAAGCCCAAGTCTTAGATTCCCATCCTCTTCACCATATTCAGGGTACAATAGATCAATCTTCTTCCACTATGGGGAATCAGACGCATGTCGTAGGATCCCATCATTATTTTTCTTAACATCTGCATGCCACCTCAAATTCTTTGCATCTATAGGATTGGAAAACAAGTGTTGAAACTGTGGTATTATAGGTAGATACCACATCACATTGGCAGGAGAACCAGTTTTGGACTCCCCCAAAGTCGTCAATTTATACCTTGATGCACCACATTTCGGACAATCTTTCAAATCCACATAGTCCTTTTGAAATAATACACAATCATTCGGGCATGCGTGAATCTTCTTGGCCTCCATTCCCATTGGGCACAACAATTTCTTTAACCGGTATGTTGAGATCGGTAGCTCGTTTCCTTCAGGAAGAATTTCTTTCAACAAAGAAAACAATGACGTGAAGCTTTTGTCGCTCCATCGATTGTTAGCTTTCAGTTTATACAATCTCAATAAAACGCTAAGCTTCGTAAACTTACAATCCGTGTATAATGGTATCTCAGCATCATGCACAATGTTTTTAAACATGGGAGATGGATCGGTATGCTCTACCCCACAACTATCCAGCATCGCATCAACGATGTCTACTGGAACTGGTTCATTCACATCTACGTCATCGGAGGCAATTTCCTCTTCCACACAAGCACTGCTATCGACATCCACTGGTTTCAGGTTTGAAATCTCTCCATGCCAGTGCCATTCTGTATAGCCTTATACAATCTCGTTGCACATGACATGAATTCTGGTTTCGTCACCAGTACTGACTTTCAAGTTGTTACCGCAATGCCGACATGGACAGTAGAACCTATCTCCAGGTTGTTTCCTATGTTCCTCGGCAAATCTAACAAACTGATCAAGACCAAAAATAAACTCTGGGGTGCTGCGATTGCGAATGGACATCCATGATCTATCCATTCTATGATCAAATAGAAAATAAGTATATATTACAACAAGATTAGGGTCTAGGGTAAATAGATTAGAGTTTATGGTTAAAAACTTTAGGGTTTATATATGTGATGTCATTCTTAAATGTGTACCACCTATCCCATTCTTGAACACCTAATCTCACTAGTAAGTGTATAATGTGTATTGGGTTTTCAAGAAAATTTCGGCAGCATTTCCCCACTGTTCTCCAAGTACATATGTACTTAGAGAACTAACGGGAAAATGCTGCCAAAATTTTCTTGAAAACCCAATACAAATTATACACTTACATCCTAAGTGAGATTAGGTTTTCAAGAATAGTCCCAAACCGGGGACTATCCAAGATTTACTCCTAATGAGTAAATCTTCAACGGGTTTCTAGGCCAACAAATACAACACCAATTCCTTGTTCACAACCCCATTCAACACACAATTCCTTTCAAGCATGAGGATTTGAAGCACAAATATATGCAAGCACAAGGTTTATTCATATCTTAGGTTGATTTACAATAGCAACATCTAAATATGTAAACTCAAAACATTAGATAAATAAATATAATCAGTAGATAAAAAAATACAAAGCAATAGATAAAAAAGTACATCTCAGTTGGTAAACAAATATAAATCCAGAGATGATTAAATAGTTTTAGAAAGTAAATGAATAAATATAAAGCTCTAAATTTAAATAATGTGATGAATAAAAAATCATTAGATGAACGAGTAGATAAGTAAATACAAATCAGTATTTAAGTAAATACAAATCAGAGCGTCTTGCTCTGGAGCTGGGAGAGAGGGAGAGACAGAGGGTTTTTGGGGATGTTTACCTCTATTTGAGCCCAGTCGGGCGTCTTGCTCTGGAGCAGGGAGAGAGGGCGAAATGGATGGGTGTATGTGGAAGCCAAACAGGCAGGCAGAAGGCCGGCGAGCTCCTGAACCGTAATGGAAGTGATCATTGAAAAAATACTAGACAATCATATGTTAAAATTAAGCATTTTATTTTTGTCATATATTATTAATAACCAAGCCAATCATCAATTCTATTAAATAAACATTACATGTTTATAGGGATTATTTGTTAACATATGTTAAGGATGAATTTTGGATGCAAACCTAGTCAATTGGAGGCTTTACCTCTAGCAGTGGCAATGACAATAGTGGCAATGTCATGGGTGTACTGCCAGCCCTAGATGTGGTTGGCTCTGATGGACTGCTGTGGTGATGAGTAGTAGTAGGAGACCGGCTGGCTCTGACGGACTGTCGTGTCGTGGCAAGCTCTGGTTCCGGCTGCTGTTGTTGGCGCTGGCTTCTAGTGGCTAGAGGAGAGGACCGGCGAGAGGAGGACCGACTGGAGGAGAGGACCAACGACAGTGGCGGCTCCACGAATGGCGAGCTCCACGGAGGCGGCGAGCTCCACGGCAGTGGCGAGCTCCACGAATAGTGGCGAGCTCCACAAATAGCGGCAAGCTCCACGGCGGCGGCGAGCTCCACGGCGGTGGCAAGGAGAACGACGGCAAGCTCCACAGCGGCGGTGAGCTCCATGGTGGAGGGAGTCTGCTTGCTCAACGCCGGAATCGCCAGAGACCCTAGCTAAACCGATTGCAATACAGAGAGAACGGGGAAGAGTCGGGCTCGCTCGCGTGATTTTAAGTTAACGTTCGGTGTCGGTTATTCAACAAAACCGACATATAACACTAATGGTGTCGGTTAACAACACAAACCGACATATGTTCCCCATGATAATCGTCGGTTTTAACTAGACAAAACCCGACGTCTATCTACATATGTAGATTAAAAAATTGGTCTCGATTAATGACCATAGTCGTCGGTTGTCTTTAAAATCCGACGCTCAAAGGGTGTGAAAAATTTACCGCGAAGAGTGCGGAAAAACCCATAAGTGTCGATCATTGTTGTAAAGCCGACGATCAAAATGTGCCCAATTTCTGTTTTGTGAATAACTTTTCGTCGTTGGTTTATTAGTTAATGATCGACGCCATATGTTAAATTTTAGGAGGCAATTTTTTTCACTAAAAATTTTGGATTCGGTGGTTAATTTTCGGCGTCAGTTTGTTATTAACTAACCAACACCGAATAAAAGCGATACCCGTGTCTGGTCGCCCTTCACAGATTGATATCGGTTTATTTTATATATCGACGTTGTATAGTTTAGGTGTCAGTGTATTATTACAACCGACACCTTTAAAAGTAACTTTATAAGCCATTTCTGTAGTAGTGTATATATACATAATGTTTAAGTGTTGACTATATATAAGGTCTTTCACTCCCAAAATTTTCATCTGTAATCTTAGTTTTATATTAATTTATTGAATAAAACTTATCTATGAACTATGTGGTGTGAATGGTAGGATATGTTTTAAAAGAATACTTCATCATATTTCTCTTGACTTTGTAATTGCATTCTTTCTCCTTGCTTTGTTTGGTTCTCTTCATTCAGATGATGTTCCCTCAGTGCAGCAGGACAGAGCCAAAAGCCCTAGATCCTCTAACTTAAAACATGATGGTGATGTTGGTTCTCCCAAAGGTTTAGTGTAACGACCTCACTTTTCGGCATCCCCAATTAAAAAAATACCCAAAAATTCGAAATCCATTACCTAAATTGCTAAGGATCTAGATTTAACTATACAATAAATAATAGAAAATCGCTTCCATTTTTATTCAAATATGATTTTCAAGATGCACCTCTAAGGAGCTACATGAATTTCTATCATCAAAATTGTACATGTGAGAAGTATCTAACTAATCCTCCTTTACTTAGATTTTGTGCCTTCAGGCAGATTTCAACTGATATATCATATTTTGTCATCTTCATGAATGACATTTACCTAAAATGGCTATAAACAAAGCATGGATCAACATATCAAAATATACTATGTATGTGGAGTGCATGAAGAAGTACACAAGTAATATAACAACATATAATAAATCAATTACTTGCAAATAAGAACTAGCATTTTCTTTGCATATTCTAACCCATTCTAGATATGCTCTTTTAGGTGAGATCATTATCCCTCCAAGGCTCGTGTGCATCACCCATCTATGCATATCATCCTAGGGTTCATAATATGATATATCTACTTATGAGATGCTCATAATGGCATTATAACTGAACAGAAGGTAAATAAACAACCAACACTTTATTTAGTCAATCTTCTGAAAATCCTTGACAAACATCAACATACAATAATGTGGGTAATCATAGTCATAACCAAGTACCTTTTGTAGAACAATGCAAATCTTGTAGTTATACTTTAAGAATATTATCCAATCAAGCAAGAAAACCAAACAATCAACATTTAATCTACATGTATGTAAATCCTAAAGTGCCACCATCATATCAATAGAGTAAACCCTACTCGGTCATATTCTAGAGTTGTCTCAGGTTTAGGGTAAAGAATAAGGGTATAAACCCTATTTCCATAGCATGTATACCTTAGGTGAAACCCTAATTACTATATCCAGCATATCCTTTCATTATGATCACTTACATTCAATTATGTTCATTAACCACATAGCAAGTTATGATGATTAATCTTAATTCTTCATATGCATGGTTATTCACAATAAAAACCCTAATTATCATCTCTATGATCATAAACATATTTAATCATAATTTTATCCTACAATATTAGTTTACATCTCAAAGAAACATATTTAACATGATTAACAACTTATTCATAAAAAACTAGGGTTTTTATGCTTTAATCACCACTATAACACATATTAGCATTACTTTGGGAATTTAGATTAAACTTATGCAACACTGATATTTTATCTTTGTTCCTCCCATTTTCGATCAAAATAATATATAATATCATTCTATTTCGATCTACCAATAATTATTTATGAGTATTATAATCTAACCTTGTTAGAGACAATGGTAGTCTGACACATCATCATGTGTAGGTTTATTTCTTTTTATACCTGAGACATCCTGGCAAAACTGGGAAAGGACATTGTCACCCTTACACCTAAGTATGAATCCCATGGTGAGGAATACCTTGACACCTAATGTTGGAGACCAGGACATGATGGATATAGAGTTTGACTCTTGATCATGATCTTAGATGAATTTTGAGGATGAAATTTTCTTTTAAGGAGGTAAGGATGTGACAAACTGAATTTTGTGTGTCCTCTATTGTACTCATTATCTCTATTCAAGTGGCCTTCACAGTATATTGGACATTAATTTCATATTTGAGTTTTTTGATAGTCTAATTTGATCGCAAGTATTTTAGCAATGTGTGACAGAAATGTGAAATATTTATCACAGTGTAATGGTTTAATAAATCACCATCTTGCAATTTAAAATTGTACTACTTCATTCTCTTTTTAATGATTTGCAACATGTCTTAAGTTGTAGAGCTTCCAATTATGAATCTAATGATGCAAAAATCACTTTGATCAGACTTTGGAATCAAAAGTTATAATATATTGAAGGAATGCCTATTTACTTGAATGAAATGAGATTTAACCTTTATTAGGATCATTTTGACATGTGTCCCAGTCAATGCGCAAATGGGGTTGGTGGGAATTCTAAGGCCTAAATCCTTTCTTATCTCCTATTGTGACAAAAATGACATCTTTTAATATCTTTTCACATGATTAATCATGGATCTTGCCCCCATTTATCATTGTTGCTTAAAATGTTACTCTTATACTTTAGATCATTTACTTTTGTACACCCTTACACCATGTTGAGCCCCTAAACTCCCCTTTTGATCTATGATTCTTCCTAATTTCATAAAATGACTTACTTTTGGACCTAAACGAAGTATCATGCCCTATTACGCTACTATTGCATCTTAATGTTGACTAATGATAATCAAATTTGAAATTATTAAGCTATGTCACACCTCATGACTTTAATAACATTCCCTAATACCCTTTTGTTATGGTGGTTACATATGACACTAAGTATGCTTGTATGTGATTATACTTGAACTGTCCCATTTTTATGCATCAAATCTCCTTATATTCTTTGAAATTAATAACCTTATTTTGAATGATGACTCTAATTCCTGTGATCAACCCCTTTCTCTATGTAGTGTTTGAAACTCTAGTTTTTCTAATGTGACCTATCTGACTTGAATTGTGGTTCTTATGCCTTAATGCTTATGTGTATCCTTTTCTCTTGTCCTCCTCTCTCAAATCAAAGAACGTACTATCCCTCATGGTATATTTGAGGTTGAATTCCCATGTCTGTCATATGTTGGACCCTTATGATATGAGTCTTATATGTTAGATATCGAATGTATGTGGGTATGTTGATACCAATGTTGGATTATGATGCTTAGACTCTAGGGGAAATCCCCTATCTTGACATATGTTTATTATGCCCTTATATTGATGATCTAAATCACCTTAAATGATTGGACCCCTTCTTAAATCATGACCTTGTATCTCTAATGTGAATCTTTTGACAAAAAATATGCATAAGTGACATGAACCTTCAAATATTTATATAAAATGCATGGAACCTCGTAATGACTACACAAGGTTGGGTGTCTACTTGAGTTGTCAAGATATGGCATACCATGTTTATTAAAGGGTTATGTCTTAGTAATGGCCTTGAGGTCCCTCACATAGGAAAGGGTTAGCTAATCTTGATCACCCTTAAAGACTCCTCCAATGGGAAGTTAGTCAAAAAGGCATTATGATATATGATGGTGTTGGGTGGTGTAAATGATATAAAATATGGATCTTGTTTTTCTAACTACTTAACTTGTTTATTCTTGTTTGTTACGTCTGCAGCTTTTTTCAAATTATGCAAAGCTTATATATATATATATATATATATATATATATATATATATATATATATACATACATACATATATATATATATATATATATATATATATATATATATATATACCATTAGACTTATTAGGCTCTGATACCATTTTGGGGTGGAAGCCAATATTTTGGTGGATGTTTGGTATAGAGTGGTGTTGGAGTTTTGGCAGAGTGCATATATGATTGGTGGAGGAAGAAGGGCTGATTTGAGTTTGGATAAATAATGGAGTGGGTGATTAGAGAAAATTAGGGTTTGTGATTAAAGGTTAATAGGTTATTAAGTAATAATAGATGATTAAGGGATAATGATTAATATTTCAAAATTAAATGAATAATAGAGAACTTACATATTGAGATGACTGCTATGAAGAAGTGCGTCGTTAATCTCACCAAGGTAGCATCGAGTATGTCGTTGATGCACACTAATATCCTTTATCTTTCTTCTAAGTAAAGCAAGGATCTTTGATTATGATTCGAAGAGAAAGAACATGCACACATAATTTGTCTTAACAAAATATAAATATAAATTTTATTGGCAACTGGAGGGTTTACGCTCAGAAAATATGTGGAAACTAAGAACTCATGACTATATAGACGAAATTACAACATAAGTGAAGTGGATGAAGGAATACAATACTTGAAAATTCTATAAGGAAGGAGAATTTCAAACTAAGACACTTCCCACTACAAGAACTAAGCTGAACAAGCAAGGGCAGCTTTTTTGGTGGAAGAGTGTTGTAGATATTACCACTCTTGCTTTCTTCTTCAAGTTCTTTGCCTTTTATAGAAACTATGGTTGGAATGGACGAAGTTCCTTGGATTTCCATTTCCTCTCTTCCATTTGTGTCTTTGATAAATGTTTGTTGATGATGTAGTGGCCAAATTTGATGTGGTTGACACTTGTTCTATCAAACTTGTGCCCTAGGCAATCGTTTCATGCCTTTCTTGTTGTATGCATCCAATGAAATATTCTTGTCCTCTTATCCATTTATTTTTTATGGATATGTCACTTCCACTTTTGAGTGACTTTGTTTTCTATAGATGGAATCTTAAGAAAAATGTATCATTTATTTTGCTTTTACTTTTACCACATCATTATTATATTCATCTTTTATCTTTTACCAGACTGTTATTTTTATTTACTTATACCTTTTATCATTATTTGTTTACCAAGACTTTTTTACTGCCCAGTAAATATTTTTTCACTTACTTCTTTTTTTCCATCGTCTTTGATTTTTGATTTTTTTTTCCTCTGGACTGTTTTCATCCATAACTTTTGACATTTCTTTAAAGACCAACAATTGTAGTTAGTTATCTTCAATATTTGGATTTTCAATTTGAAATTTTCTTATCAACTCTTGCTTTAGTTGAGTAAATGCAAACTTCTATTTGTTTTAGTTTCTTGGTTAAGTTGGTATCCAGAAACTAGTACTGGAATCAATTTTCCGTTTAAAATGGGATAAATATTAAATTTGTCCCACCATTTGACATATATTTGTCTTTCTAGAATTGGTGGTAATTCAATGGTTTCTTTCTCCCATTTCCATTGTATGATCTATGCTATTCCATGGGAAGAGATATATTTATCATGTTTAGATCTTCCTCAATAAGATCATTTCCCATAATATTTGTCCTTAATATTGTCTGGAGTATTTCTCTTATTGCCTCAAAATTTTACCCGAATATTTAGAAAAACCAATTCGGAAATTTGGTTTGTAGTGGCCATTTTATTGACCATGTGTGACTCATTAGTGTATTATGAACATATAAAACTTTTTCCCATGCATTTTGATAATCCCAATAATTATAATAATGGGGTTGATAGAAATTTTTGAATCGTCTTGGAATATTAGGGTTTCCTTCTTTATTCCATTCAGATAACATGATTATTTTTTGAATTTTCAATTGAGAAAAATGCAAGTTTCTTTTTGTGGATTGATCTCTATAAGTATGAAAAACTTTTTCACTTCCTGTCTCTAAAAGTATTTTTTGATAATATGTTTGGGTTTCTCTAGGTAGAGTGGGAATATGATTGTATCCTTTAGGAAAATATTTATTTATTGTATAATCAATTTCTTTTGAGAGATCCTCATTTTCAAGAATAATTACTTCTTCATATGATTTTAGGATGATTCAGAGGATGTTTTAGTTTATAAATCAACTTGCATTTTTTTTTGTATATTCATTCTCCCTCCTTGTTTGTGTTATCGCGGGAGGACTTTATTTAGAAGCCAGTATTGATGTCATCATACTAGTCTTTTTTAAAACTATTTCCCTACAAAAATTCTCTTGATAAGAAATCAGGTAAAAAATATTTTCTCCTTTTATGAATTCTATATTTAAATCAGATATACCTAATATTGCTTTCAATCTAGCAAATATTTGCTTTCAGGCAAGATTTTTAACATATTTTTCTAAGAAAAATTTAGTTGATTTACAATCTACTCTTAATAAAAATTTATTATTTAAAAGTTCACCTTGAAATTTGTAATAGAAAGGACTCTGGCTAATATTTCGTTTTTAATAGTTGATTATTTTTTTCTGGTTTCATTCCATAGTCCTGAGGTGTATTGAACCAATTGTTCTTTAATATAAAATGTTTGCTTAAGGATTCCTCAATATCCTATATCTGATGCATCTGCTTCTACTATTTTATAGGCCTCTGGGTCAACAATGTTTAAATACGGTAACATTTGTACTTTTGATTTTATTCTGTGAAATGCCTTGGTGTGAACTATGGTCCAACTTGGTGGAATCTTTTTTAGTCTATCTGTAAGGAGTTTTCTATCTAGTGCAAGGTTTTCATAGAAGTCAGATATATATAGTTTAAGCACCCTAAAAAATTTTGGAGTTGTTTTTTTATCCAGGATTCATCTGGAAATTTGTTGGCAAAGTATATAGCTCTATCTATAGGTGATATAGTTTCCTTTTCTATTTTTTACCTAGAAATTGAATGCTTATTTGAAATAGTTTCATCTTTTTGTGGAAAATACTAGTCCATTATGTTTTACTGTTTGAAAGAATGTGTTTAGGTGTTTCCAATGTTGATCACAGTCTTTACAGAAAATAAGTATATTATCACTATAGACTATACTAAAAGAAGTGTATGGATTAAATATCTCATTCATTATTTTTTGGAGTTCTAATGGAGTATTTTTTAGTCCAAAAGGTATAAAATTCCATTCATAGTGACCAAAAGGTATTGCGAAGGAAGTTTTATATCTCTCCTCTTCATTTATTTGTAATTTCCAGAATCTAGATTTCATATCAAATTTTGAGAAGATATTAGCATCATGTATCTTTTTTATTAGGTCGCGTTTATTTGGAATTGGATATCCGATCCATTGGAATACTTTATTTAGAAGTTTGTAATTAATGACAAGCCTAGGAGCCCCTCTTTCTATTTTAGATGTATTTTCTACATAGAAGGCAGAGCAACTCCATGGAGAGGAGCTAGGTCTAATTATTTTCTGTCTCAAGTTCTTTTATTTTATCTTTACATATATCTAAAAGTATTTGATTCAATTGGATAGCTCTAGATTTTGTCGGGAGCTCAGTTTCATCAAAATTATTAATGTATGGTAAAGTAACTTCGTGTTTCTTTATATACCAAAATGCCAGAGGTAGTGTGGAGCAAATTTCTTTTTCAACTTTTTCTTGAAATTCTATTATTAGTTTTTGAAACTACTAGTTTCAATTTTGTTATGAATTGTTTCAGTTTCTATTTATGTGTTAAGTTTGTTAACAAAGTTTTCTTTGTATTTAATTGAACTGTTTATTTGTTGTAGAAATGATATTTTGGGTTCATTTTTTAACATAAAGGTAATCATTTTTCCATTTATATTAGCATGTATGATGAGTGCATACTCATCATGAAATTCAATTGCCTTTTTAGAACAATTTCATCTCTATTCCACATCTTTTCACCCTTATATGAATCATAATGCACAAAATTACTCAGTTGATTCAATAATCAAGGTTTTAACTAAATATCTTTCATTTAATGCAGGAAAATCAAGCAACTCCATGCATACGGTCTCAAGACCGTTTGGATCCTTGCGGTCTCAAGACCGTTTGGGTCCACGCGGTCCCAAGACCGTTTGGCGGAATACACGAAGAACAAATGACGAAACCGGTTGCCAAAGAAAGCCATGCGGTCTCAAGACCGTTTGGTCCCATGCGGTCCCAAGACCGTTTGGTCCCATGCGGTCCCAAGACCGTTTGGTCCCATGCGGTCCCAAGACCGTTTGGTCCCATGCGGTCCCAAGACCGTGTGGTCCCATGCGGTCTCAAGACCGTTTGGTCCCATGCGGTCCCAAGACCGTTTGGTCCCGTGCGGTCCCAAGACCGTTTGACGCAAGCACAAGGATCGATTGAAGAACTAAAGCCACACGCCCACGCCAAGGCCAGGACCGATCGAAGCAAATCGTTTGGTGCCTAAACGGTCTCCAAACCGTTTGGTGCCCAAACGGTCTCAAGATCTTTTGGCGCCCAAACGGTCTCCTAACCGTTTGGAGAAGATATTTCCAGCAACTTATCCAAACCGTTTGGGATCAGATCTGAACCTATAAATAGACCCCCAGGATCCCCATTTGGAGGTATCGGATCCGGGCGCCGATAGGCTGCCAGAGCACCACCCCGATCAAGTTCCACTCCATCTACTGCTGGTGTTGCATCCAAAGAGGCCAAGAAGAGAAAGAAGAGGGAGCAAGGAGCGCATCTTCTTCACCGGGATGCGTCCACCCTCTGCACCGAGCTCATGGCGGATCTATCTTTCTCTCCTAACCCTCTTGTATCTTGCATCATGAGCTAGTTGTCCTCTTTCGCTGGGGTGTGGGGACTAGCCCCGCTGCCCATGCAAACCATGTTCTTTTGTTAAACTTTCCATGGCAATGTATATAACTCTTCATTTTGTCGTTTATCGTTAAGCTTGTAGGTTGGTTACATGCTTGTATTCATCTTTGTGCTCCCTATGTTGCGATAACTTCAATGCATGGGTTCGAACGTTGCTTAACAAGTTTGACTCCCTAACTAGAAATAGGAGGGGATTCCTTGAGGTAGTAAGTGTATGATCCGTGAGGGGACGAGCCATTTAGCCTTCGGTGACGCTTCTTTGCGCCTAACGCCTGTATAGGGGGTTCACAACCTTAGTTGGATTTTGTATCATCTTGCTAAACGTCGATGTTTCCTTGCATGTTACCCTCCTGCTTGTTTATCAGTTAACGTGGCTGACTCCCAAACTAGAAATAGGATGGGATTTCATCGAGGTAGTTAGTGTATGATCTGTGAGGGGACGAGCCATCTAGCCTTCGGTGATGCTTCTGTGCGCCTAATGCCCGTATGGGGGGTTCACAACCTCTGTGGATTTCTGTATCTTCATAGTCGTAAGACATGTGATCCAGACGGCGACGAGAAATCTGCTGCCTATCTTGATGCTTTCGCGGACCTAACGCCCGTATGGGGGGTCTTGCAGCAGCTCTACTTAGAGTATTATATCTCGCCTGGATTGTTTGCAAAGGAGTATGTTTGTGTGGGAAGCGGTGGTCAAACCCGGTACCACCCTAGTGATTCCGTACCATTGATCCAAACCCATCTTTTAATTCAGTTTTTACTTTCCTGCATTTAGTTTAAACAACCCAAATAAAACTATTGTTCTAAATATTAGTTTTACTTGAGCTAGATCTAACTGACAAGGATTCTTAAAAACGTTGTCCTTTGGGTTCGATCCTCAACTAACTGCGATAAGACCCGTCTGCTTGCGGGTGTTATAGTTGCACTTGGTTTTGGTAAAAGCTCGGGGATCTCAGCCCCGGGTGAATTTGTTAGTGCATTCAAAAACCACATCAAATTCTGGCGCCGTTGCCGGGGACAACGGAATCAGTCAGTCAAATCTAGTTCTTCTAAGACTAATCTAGGATTTTGTTTTTCTTTTTAAACTATCGCTCATCTACTTGACCCTTATTCTACTTTGTGGATCTCACTTTTGAATCTTTTCCAATTTCAGGTGCTCTTCAACGTTTAGTGCATGCACCGTTCGGATAGTCCCGGACTGACTGCGAGCTTTGATCCCGAAATAGATAGAACCTTCCATCGACATATTCGGGAAAATCAAGCAAGGATGGCGCAAGAAGAAGAAGTAGCCCGCAGAGTGGCTCAAGCCATAAATGCACAGAGAGAGAGGCTCATGCAAGAAGCTAGAGCTGCGATTCAACATGAGATCTTAGCAGCACAGGCAGCAGCGCAAGCAGCAGAACTTCATAAAGATCTTAGAGAGTTCTCTATCCCAAAGGCTGTGAATGTCTATCACCCGGTGCAGCCTCCTCCCATCGAAGCTGCCAACTTTGAGATTAGAGCACATTGGATAACTTTGCTTCAGAACAACCCCTTCTACGGCAAACAAGCTAAAGATAGCCAAGGTCATCTTCTCAGATTCATCGACCTTTGTGCTATGACGAAGCAAAATGGAGTCACTGATGATGCCATTCGACTCCATCTTTTCAAGTATTCTCTTGTCGATAGGGCCATCAGTTGGTACAATTCACTGCAGAGTGAAATACCTATTACGACCTGGGAGCAGCTCCAAAACGCTTTTCTGGAAAAGTTCTACCCCCATCGCTTACATATGAAATCAGGGGACGAATCACAAATTTCACTCAAGTCCCTGGAGAAACCCTTGCCGAAGCTTGGGATAGGTACAAGGAGCTCCTACGTAAATGCCCACACCACGGAATTCCTAAGAACCAGCTTATAGAGATATTCTACAGGGGTGTGGAGGATGACATAAAGATGTTCCTTGACTCCTCGTCTGGAGGGAACTTCATGCGGCAAAGTTACGATAGCACATGGAGAGTCGTCACCTTGGGAGCAGAAAATCAAGCCAATTGGGGCAGATCTGTTGGCAAAGGAGTCTTAAAGGTAGCCATGGCTGAAGCTAACCCAGAATACAAATCTATAGCTGAAACTTTGAAGGTCTTAGTTACAAAGCAAGATCACATAGAATCATCCCTTGCTGTGATTGGAAGAGGACATTCTCCCACTAGACAACCAGAGCAGGTCAAGTCGACTTCTTTGTTTTTTGAAGCATGCAAAGGCACTAATCATTCCACACTGTCATGCAATGTTCTCTACGATGTTGTTTTAAGCAATGCCTGTGGACAAGGAGAAAATTGCCAGATGGAAAATCTTAATGCCATTAACACCATCCCTGGGCAGAATTATTACAATCCAAATCAAAATAGGAATCACCCAGGCTTCCAATACGGAAACCCTTCAGGAGCTATGAACTCACATCAATTTGGTCCCAACAATCAACCAAGAAGCCCATCAGGGTACCAGTTTAACCAACAACAAAACTTTGGGAATCAAGGAAACTTCAAGGGAAGCTTTCAGAACAGAAACTACAATAATTATCAGAACAACTCTCAATATCAGAACTTCAATCAACAACAAGGACAGGCATGATCCATCCCTTCTGATGACAATCTATCTACCATTGAAAAGTTGTTGCAAACACAACAAACAATGATAGCCAACCAACAAGCCCAACAGAAGGCTATTGAAACTCAACTGGCTTAACTTGCTGCTAGTATTAAGCCACCAGCTGGAGTTTTTGCTGGACAACCTGAGAACAATCCAAAACATCTTGAGCAGTTGAAGGTTGTCACCACAAGATCAGGGAAAGGTTATTCGGATCCCCCAATGAACACGACTGTGGTTATCTCTTACGAGAGTGAACCTGTGACAGTCCAAAACTTGACAACACCAGAATTGCAACCAGAGGAAAACGATACTGATGAGGGAAGTTCTGAAAAGGTTGCTGATGAAGAAGCTGAGACACCAGAGCAGGATATTCCTGTATATAAGCCTCGTGTTCCTTTCCCATCCCGTCTGAAGCAAACCAAGCTTGACACAAGATTCATCAAATTTAAAGAAGCCATGAAGAAACTCCATGTTGATATACCGTTCTTAGATGCTCTTGCTGAGATACCAGCCTGGACCAAGTATCTAAAATTGCTTCTCACTAAGAAGTACATCACTGAAGAGTTTGAAACTGTTAAGATGGCTACAACCACGTCAGATATCATACTTAGCAAGATGCCAAAGAAACAGAAAGATCCAGGATCCTTTGGAATCTCATGTCACATTAGTGACTCATCGTGCAAAAAGGGACTGGCAGATCTTGGTGCAAGTATTTCTATTATGCCATTCAGTTTATGCAAGAGATTAGGGTTCACAGAATTGCTTCCAACAGATATGACCATTCAACTTGCAGACAATTCGATCAAAAGACCGTTAGGAATTCTCGAAGACATCCCGGTCAAGGTAGGCAAGGACGCATATGTTCCATGTGATTTTGTCATCATGGACATAAAAGAAGACACCAGATACCCTCTTATCTTCGGTCGTCCGTTCCTCGCCACTGGAAGAGCCCTTATTGACGTCGAAGCGGGAACCTTACTGCTGAGGTTAGGTAAAGAGACTCTGGAATTTAAAGTTTTTGAAAGTATGAGAAGACCAAGTATACAGGAGGAAGTCTATCTGATAGATTGTGTTGAGCAAATGTCACAACTGACTCAAGAATATCACGAGTCATGCGATCCCTTGGAAACTTCTCTATCCGACATTTTTAATGACAAACCTATTGACCAACAAGATAAGGATTGCATCGAAGAATTAAAGACCACCGGAACTACGGAAGAAATTAGCGATAAACCAGAACCTCCTGAAATGAAGCCCCTACCTGAAGGGCTGAAGTATATGTTTTTAGATGATCTCAAAGCTTGTCCAGTAATCATAAACTCTGATCTAACAACCAAACAAGAAGAGAAACTTCTGGAGGTATTAAAGGAGAGAAAGAAAGCCATAGGCTATAAGATGAGTGACCTAACAGGGGTCAGTCAAGCCTTGTGCATGCATAGGATCCCCATGATGGAAGAACATAAGCCAACCATCGAGCATCAATGAAAGTTGAACCCGAATATGAAGGAAGTGGTCCGTCGCGAGATCATCAAACTTCTTACAGCTTGAATAATATACCCGATTTCAGACTCACCATGGGTGATCCCAGTTCATGTGGTACCCAAGAAAGGAGGGACAACTGTTATAAGAAACGAAAACAATGAGTTCATCCCCACCCGAACAGTCACTGGGTGGCGGATCAAGTTTTAGAAAGATTGGCCCATCAAGAATATTTCTGTTACCTGGACGGTTACTCTGGATTCTATCAGATTCCCATACATCCAGATGATCAAGAAAAAATAACTTTCACCTGTCCCTTCGGGACATATGCTTTTAAAAGGATGCCATTTGGCCTGTGTAATGCCCCCGCAACTTTTCAACGTTGCATGACTACCATTTTTGCGGGGCTTACTGAAACTGTTATGGAGGTCTTCATGGATGATTTTTCTGTATATGGGGACTCCTTTGAATCCTGTCTTAAGCATATCTCCATGGTCCTCAAATGTTGTGAAGAAGCACATGTGGTGCTAAATTGGGAGAAATGCCACTTTATGGTAAAGGAAGGCATTGTCTTGGGCCACAGGGTTAGCAACAGAGGAATTGAAGTTGATAAAGCCAAGATAGAAGTCATATCTAAATTGGCTATTCCCACAAATGTGAAGGAAGTTCGCGCTTTCCTTGGTCACGCTGGATTCTATAGAAGGTTTATACGAGATTTTTCCAATATAACAAAGTCGATGACCAATCTACTTTTAAAAGATGCTGATTTTAATTTCAATGAAGAATGTGTCAACAGTTTTGAAACGCTGAAGAAAGCCCTTACAACTACCCCCATCATTAGAGCTCCCGATTGGGACCACCCCTTTGAAATTATGTGTGATGCCAGTGATTACGTGGTGGGAGCTATCTTAGGACAATGCATAGAGAATAAACATTATGTGATCTATTATGCGTCGAAAACCCTCGACGAAGCTCAAAGGAATTATGCTACTACTGAGAAGGAACTTCTGGCAGTCATCTATGCCTTCGATAAATTCAGATCCTACCTTATTGGCTCGAAGGTCGTCGTTTACACAGACCATGCGGCTATCCGTTATCTTATGGCAAAGAAGGATGCTAAGCCAAGACTGGTCAGATGGATACTCCTTCTACAAGAATTTGACCTGGAAATAAGAGATAAAAAAAGGGACGGAGAATGTCGTGGCAGATCACCTCAGCTGCATCCACACTCTGGAGGCTGAAGGGATTCCGATAAACGACTCCCTACCAGATGATCAGCTTATGAGGGTCTCAAGAGTCGAACCATGGTATTCCGACTTGGTAAACTACCTTGCCGCCGGAGTCATCCATCCCCAATACACCGGGAACGCTCTGAAGAAGTTTATGCATGATGTAAAGCATTACTATTGGGATGAACCATATCTTTTTAAACTTTGCGTCGATGGATTGTATAGACATTGCGTCGCCGTAGAAGAAGCCCGTTCTATCTTAGAACAATGCCACTCAGGACCTGTAGGGGGATACATGAGCTCAAAGAAGACAACTTTAAAAGTTTTGCAATGTGGTTTCTTCTGGCCAACTTTATCCAAAGATTCCTATGATCTTGTCCTATCCTGTGATAAATGTCAAAGAGCTGGCAATATAACCAAGAGAGATGAAATGCCACTAAATCTATGGCAAGAAGTCGAGATATTTGACGTTTGGGGAGTGGATTATATGGGTCCATTCCCATCTTCCAATGGATTCTCGTATATCTTAGTGGCAGTGGACTACGTTTCAAAATGGGTTGAAGCTATCCCAACCGTCACTAGTGATTCAAAACTCGTCATCAAATTATTCAAAGATATCATCTTCCCACGGTTTGGAGTACCGCGAACCGTGATTTCTGACGGAGGCTCCCATTTCATTGAAAGAAGCTTTGAAGCTTTATTAAGAAAATATGGTGTCTCACACAAAATAGCTTCACCATACCATCCACAAACAAGTGGACAAGTAGAGGTATCCAACCGTCAACTTAAGTCTATTCTCGAAAAAGCCGTCGGACGCAATCGAAAAGACTGGTCAACAAAAATCAATGACGCCTTATGGTCCTACCGGACCGCTTATAAGACTCCCCTTGGGACTACACTTTTTCGATTGATATATGGAAAGGGTTGCCACCTGCCAGTCGAACTCGAACATAAGGCATGATGGGCAATCAAACAAATAAACTTCGATACGAAACAAGCAGGTCAAGCTAGAATTCTACAGCTCCATGGGCTGGATGAGCTCAGAATGTCAGCCTATGAGAATGCACGAATCTACAAAGAACGTACAAAACTCTGGCATGATGGACATCTGAAAAGAAAAGACATATGAGTGGGAGACCAAGTCCTAGTTTTCAATTCAAGATTAAAATTGTTCCCAGGGAAACTCTGCTCACGTTGGTGTGGACCTTACATCGTCAAAAGCATCTCTCCTCATGGTGCTTTCTCTTTATGGAGTGACAAGTCTGGAGAATTTATAGCAAATGGTCACCGCTTAAAAAGATACTTCACATCAACTGACAAAGGCACTGAAATAATGTTGGAATTCAACAATTCAAAGGATCCACCATAATACCGAAGAACTCTGTCGAGCCATCGACGTAAAACAAATGCGCTTGTCGGGAGGCAACCCGATCAATAAATCTGTTTTACTTTTCCTTTCCAAATTTTGTTTTTACCTTATAGTTAAATTTTCCTTATATAAAATTTGCCTTATGAGATAGTTTTCTTTCAGAACACGAGATCGGAGCGGCGCTGATCAGAACAAAATCATTCTCGGCAGCCATACCTGGTGTTACCTTTCCCCTCCATCTTGGATTTAGGGTTTGCTCGAGGATGAGCAAATCTCTAAGTTCGGGGTGGAGGGTGGGTGGTACGTACTTCACTTCCATATACACCCTCTTTTCATATAAGTTGTCTTTATCATAAAATTTTTCAAATTTTTGAACAGATACCTGATGAAATTTTGACTCTTGTCGATAAAAATGTAACTAACTATCTTGCTATGCATCTTCAATCATAACATCCTCCTTATTCGAAGCGAATCTTCAAGAGGACTGACTTTTGAAACTTGCCTTTTGCCTGAAACCATCCTGTGAATCTTATGATTCCTAACATCATAATACTTTTTACAAAATGATAAGTATCTGTCAAACTGATAGGGATCAAACACGTCGTGCTTCCTAACTGACTAGTGGAACAATGGCTCAGAATCCCCACCGGATCCGCATCAAGTCATTATTTGAGCAGAGTATGACAAAGAGAATAACCCGGTTTTGAATTGTAAATCAAGTTGCATTTTGATCTGAACTCTCTTCTACACTTCTTCTATCATCTTCGTATCCCTCCATCCATCAATACCACCAAAATAGCCAAATTTGTGCCAAACCCTAAGTTCGGGGTGGCACGCCACTTCCCCCGTATCCACTTCTTCCATACCCCTTCCAATAAATAGGGGCATACCACCAAAAATGCAATCTCAAGTCGAATAGAGGAGAGATCTGCAATAAAAGATGCCAAAGTGCACACAAAAAGAAATGCAATCTCGAGTCGAATAGAGGAGATATTTGCAATAAAAGATGCCATAGTGCACACAAAAAAATGCAATAAATGAAGTTGCAAAACAAATAAAAAAATCTCGAGTCGAATAGAGGAGAGATTTACTTCTTCCTTCCATACCACCTTTCACCCCTTTTCTCTACCTAAGGGCACAATACATGCCCCACCATCCTGAACTACACCAGTGTCAGATCGGATGCATATTTGTTGATTCTGCGGGTATCTCTGAACTCCTACAAAACTCCTTGACATGCTTGATGCTGGAAAAAGTGGGGAGGAAGTGTTGTTAGGAAACGAACTCAGGAACGAAGCTATGAAAAGATGTGTTTAGTGGTCCCAGGAAGTTAAGGTACTCATTCATACTGAGCAGAAAGAAAACATTTGTGATGTGAAGATGAAGAAATCACACGGATCGAAAGTATTTCATTAGGCAACAGTTTCAAACTTTATGTTACTCGAGGACGAGCAACGATTTAAGTTCGGGGTGTTTTGATGAGTGCATACTCATCATGAAATTCAATTGCCTTTTTGGAACAATTTCATCTCTATTCCACATCTTTTCACCCTTATATGAATCATAATGCACAAAATTACTCAGTTGATTCAATAATCAAGGTTTTAACTAAATATCTTTCATTTAATGCAGGAAAATCAAGCAACTCCATGCATACGGTCTCAAGACCGTTTGGATCCTTGCGGTCTCAAGACCGTTTGGGTCCACGCGGTCCCAAGACCGTTTGGCGGAATACACGAAGAACAAATGACGAAACTGGTTGCCAAAGAAAGCCATGCGGTCTCAAGACCGTTTGATCCCGTGCGGTCCCAAGACCGTTTGGTCCCGTGCGGTCCCAAGACCGTTTGGTCCTGTGCGTTCCCAAGACCATTTGGTCCCGTGCGGTCCCAAGACCGTTTGACGCAAGCACAAGGATCGATTGAAGAACTAAAGCCGTACGCCCACGCCAAGGCCAGGACCGATCGAAGCAAACCCAAACGGTCTCCAAACCGTTTGGCGAAGATATTTCCAGCAATTTATCCAAAACGTTTGGGATCAGATCTGAACCTATAAATAGACCCCCAGGGTCCCCATTTGGAGGTATCGGATCCGGGCGGCGATAGGCTGCCAAAGCACCACCCCGATCAAGTTCCACTCCATCTACTGCTGGTGTTGCATCCAAGGAGGCCAAGAAGAGAAAGAAGACGGAGCAAGGAGCGCATCTTCTTCACCAGGCTGCGTCCACCCTCTGCACTGAGCTCATGGCGGATCTATCTTTCTCTCCTAACCCTATTGTATCTTGCATCATGAGCTAGTAGTCCTCTTTCGCTGGGGTGCGGGGACTAGCCCCGCTGCCCATGCAAACCATGTTCTTTTGTTAAACTTTCCATGGAAATATATATAACTCTTCATTTTGTCGTTTATCGTTAAGCTTGTAGGTTGGTTACATGCTTGTATTCATCTTTGTGCTCCCTATGTTGCGATAACTTCAATGCATGGGTTCAAACGTCGCTCAACAAGTTTGACTCCCTGACTAGAAATAGGAGGGGATTCCTTGAGGTAGTAAGTGTATGATCCGCGAGGGGACGAGCCATCTAGCCTTCGGTGACGCTTCTGTGCGCCTAACGCCTGTATAGGGGGTTCACAACCTTAGTTGGATTTTGTATCATCTTGCTAAACGTCGATGTTTCCTTGCATGTTACCCTCCTTCTTGTTTATCGGTTAGCGCGGCTGACTCCCAAACTAGAAATAGGATGGGATTTCATCGAGGTAGTAAGTGTATGATCCGTGAGGGGGGACGAGCTATCTAGTCTTCGGTGACGCTTCTGTGCGCCTAACGCCCGTATGGGGGGTTCACAACCTCTGTGGATTTCTGTATCTTTAGAGCCGTAAGGCATGTGATCCGGACGGCGACGAGAAATCTGCTGCCTATGGTGATGCTTACGCGGACCTAACGCCCGTAGGGGGGGTCCTGTAGCAGCTCTACTTGGAGTATTATATCTCGCCTGGATTGTTTGCAAAGGAGTATGTTTGTGTGGGCAGCGGTGGTCAAACCCGGTACCACCCTAGCGATTCCGTACTATTGATCCAAACCCATCTTTTAATTCAGCTTTTACTTTCCTGCATTTAGTTTAAACAACCCAAATCAAACTATTGTTCTAAATATTAGTTTTACTTGAGCTAGATCTAACTGACAAGGATTCTTAAAAACGTTGTCCTTTGGGTTCGATCCTCAACTATACTGCGATAAGACTCGTCCGCTTGCGGGTGGTATTATTGCACTTGGTTTTGGTAAAAGCTCAGGGATCTCAGCCCCGGGTGAATTTGTTTGTGCATTCAAAAACCACATCAATGTACTCCTTTTCTATTCGCTATAATAGGTAGTATTTTATTCAAGAATGGTGTCCATATGATTATATCCTCAGGTATATTTTTCACGAGCATGAAAGTTGTTTTAATACATGTATCTTTTATAAAAACATGGACATTAGGGATTTTATAATTAACTTATAATTTGTCATTAGTGCATGAATTGACATTGTCTGTGGTTTTTTCAAAAGATTTGGTTGGTATTAGACCTTCTCTAATGCGTGCAGTTTGTCTTCTCTAGAATCACATAAAGCTAATTTCTTAATAATTAAATATGGGTTAATTTTAATTATAACATCTCCCTTCCATTTTCTTTTTATATATTGTTGGATGCTAGTTAGGGATTTTTTTTTATCTTGTATGCTATTATCTTGACTTAATGAATTTAAATAAGTTTTTCTAGTTTCTTTTAAATATTTTATTTCTCTTTGAATAATTTTTTGTTCTCTTTTAAAGTCTTTTAGAGTCGGTTGTTTTTCAGTCACACTTTTAGTATCATATACAATATTTAGGTTTGAGCTCTATTTAGAGTTGATTTGTTTTTTATTCATTTTTATATATTTTTAAAATAGTTTTAATTTATTTTGATCATTTCTTACATTATTAATAGTTATAAGAATGAACTATTGTTTTGTGCTTAACACTTTTATAGAGTACTCTTCAAAATCTTTACATTTAATTTTAGATAATTTATTTACTTTACCAATCATGTGTTTGTTATTGAAAGAATGAGAAATGTGTTCTTTTAATTGTAGATTACTCTTGTCTGTCATATTTTGGACTCACAGGTTCCCAGGAGGGTTTTCATGATGCAATGGTTTAATTTTACTATCACACTTATTAGGCTCACACCGCGGTGGAACAAGCCTATATATTTTTTATTTAAGTTCTTTCAAATAATAATTTTTATACACTCAAAGAAATTTACACTCCTTCTATGGTATTGCATTTATAAATACCATTTTTCTCTTATGTAATCTCTTTATTGTGTATCAAATTTTTCATAAAATTATTTTGTCTTGAACTGATTTCTATCAGATAAAAATTCTTCTCTTAGATTTTCATTGTCAATGATGAAATTATTTTTATTTTCCATTGAATTACTTTCAATTATAGTTTGAAGGGTATTTATTGTTTCATTGATGTCTTTTAGTTAGTTAAGCATTTTATTAAGCATATTTTCTTATGTCTATTGAGATAACTTTTTAAACAACCTTGTGAAGATACACTTGTTGAAAAGAAAGAGATCTAAGGCTTGAATCATAATTTTTTAAACCAAGGTACGTTGATAGAAATAATTATTTTATTGAGAAATCTTATTCTCCTTTTGCATTCACTGTAATAGGTAGTATTTTATTCAGGGTTGGTGTCCATATGATTATATCCTCAGTTATATTTTTGGCGAGCATGAAAGTTGTTTTAATACATGTATCTTTTATACAAATATGGACATTAGCGATTTTATAATTGATTTGTAATTTGTCATTAGTGCATGAAGTGAAATTTGTGGTTTTTTCAAAATATTTGGTTGGTATTAGACCTTCTCTAATGCATTTTTTGTCCGCTCCAGAATCAAATAAAGCTAATTTATAATAGTGAAATATGGGTTTATTTTAATTATAACATCTCCCTTCCATTTTCTTTTTATATATTGTTGGATGCTATTTAGGGATTTGTTTTTGGATTTTTCTTGTATGCTATTATCTTTACTTACTAGAATTTTCATAAGTCCTTTTAGTTTCTTTTAAATCTTTTATTTCTCTATTAATAATTTTGTGTGCTCTTTTAAAGTCTTTCAGTGTCGGTTGTTTTTTAGATACTCTTTTAGTATCATATGAAATATTTTGGTTTGGGCTACCTTTAGAGTTGATTTTTTATTCATTTTGATATATTTTGAAAATAATTTTAAATTTTCTTCATCATTTTTTACATTATTAGTAGTTTCTTGAATGAAGTATTGTTCTATGCTTGTTACTTTTACAAAGTACTCTTCACTTTCTTTACATTTAGTTTTAGATAGATTATTTACTTTATCATTCATGTGTTTATTATTTAAAGAATGAGAAATTCATTCTTTTAATTTTAGATTACTCTTGTTAGTAATATTTTGGACTGACATGTTCTGAGGAGGGTTTTCATGATGTAATGGTCTAATTTTACTATCAAACTTATTAGGCTCATACCACGGTGGAACAAGCCTATAGATTTTTCTTTAAGTTCTTTGATTCAATATTTTTTATACCATTCAAAGAAACATATACTTTTTATATGGTATTGTATTTGTGAATACCATTTTTCTCTTATATAATCTCTTTCTTTTTTATCAAAGTATTCATAAAATTGTTTACTCTTGTACTAATTTCTATCAGATAAAAATTATTCTCTTAGATTTTCTTTGTCAATGATATGATAACTTTTTAAATAGCCTTGTGAAGATAGACTTGTTGAAAAGAAATAGATCTAAGGCTTAAATCATATGTTGAAAAAAAAATAAAGTAGGATGATATAAATAATGATTTAAATAGCCTAGTGGCCTATCAATAGCTGAACTACTGCGATAAGGAGGCCTCAGACCTAGGTGTTTCTTAAAGAAAATTGAATATGATACACTCATAAAGGTTTGTGGGTGAGAGGTTGGAATCATCAACCAAGGGATTATGAAGTGACATGTCAATAGCTAAACTTATCCCTATAAAACCCTAAATGCCTACAATGACTAAAGCGGGTGCAACGGGCTACCACTATGACAAGGAGGCCTCAGACCCTACAACCCTAAGAAGGAAGACCCCAAACTCTCACCCCTTCATAGAGAAATAGAGAGAGAGACACAAGTATATCCCAACCGCCCCTAAGTTGGATCTGATACCAGTTTGGGGTGAAAGCTAAGATTTTGGTGGGTGGTTTGTGTAGAGTGGTGTTGGAGTTTTGGCAGAGTGCAGATATGATTGGAGGAGGAAGAAGGGCTTATTTTCATTTTGATAAATAATGGAGTGGGTGATTAGAGAAAATTAGGGTTTGCATTCACTATAATAGGCAATATTTTATTCCGGAATGGTTCCTTATGATTATATCCTCAGTTATATTTTTGGCATGCATGAAAGTTTTTATAATCATGTATATTTCATACAAACATCGACATTAGGGATTTTATAATTGATTTGTATTTTGCCCTTAGTGCATGAATTGACATTGTGTGTGGTATTTCCAAAATATTTGGTTTGTATTAGACCTTCTCTAATGCATTTTATGTCTACTCCAGAATCAAACAAAGCTAATTTCTTAATAGTGAAATATGGGTTAATTTTAATTATAACATCTCCCTTCTAATTTCTTTTTTATAAATGGTTGGATGCTATTTAGGAATTTTTTTTGGATTTATCATGTATGCTATTATCTTGACTTACTAAATTTTCATAAATATTTTTAGTTTCTTTTATTTCTCTTTTACTAATGTTTTGTTCTCTTTTAAAGTCTTTTAGATTCGTTTGTTTTTTAGTTACTATTTTAGTATCATATGAAATATTTTGGTTTGGGCTACCTTTAGAGTTGATTTATTTTTATTCATTTTCATATATATATTGAAATTAATTTTAATTTTTCTTAATCATTTTTTACATTATTAATAGTTTCAAGAATGAAGTATTGTTATATGCTTAATACTTTTATAGAGCACTCTTTTCTTTCTTTACATTTAGTTTTAGATAGATTATTTACTTTATCAATCATGTGTTTATTATGGAAAGAATGAGAAATTTGTTCGTTAAATTGTATATTACTCATGTCTGTAATATTTTGGACTGATAGGTTCTCAGGAGGGTTTGCATGATAATTTATTCTAATTTTACTGACAGGCTTATTAGGCTCATACCACGGTGGGACAAGCCTATAGATTTTTCTTTAAGTTCATTGATATAATAATTTTTATACCATTCAAAGAAATGTATACTTTTTCTATGGTATTGCATTTGTGAATACCATATTTCTCTTATGTAATCTTTTCCTTTTATATCAAAATTTTCATAGAATTGTTTTGTCTTGAACAAATTTTTATTAGATAAAAATTCTTCTCTTATTTTTAGTTTCCATTGAATTACTTTCATTTATAGGGATTTATTGTTACATTGACACCTTTTAGTGAATTAAGCATTTTATTCAACATATTTTATTATGCCTATTGAGATAACTTCTTAAATAGCCTTGTGAAGATACACTTGTTGAAAATAAAGAGAAGATCTAAGGCTTGAATCATATTTTTTTAAAAAACCAAAGTAGTTTGATGTAATAATGATTTTGTTGAGCAATCTTATTCTCCTTTTCTAATCAATATAATAGGTAGTATTTTATTCAGGAATGGTGTCCCGACGATTAATTCCTCAGTTATATTTTTTGTGAGCATGAAAGTTGTTTTAATACATGTATCTTTTATATAAAAGTGGACACTATTGGTTTTTTAATTGATATGTAATTTGTCATTAGTGCATGAACTGACATTGTGTGTGGTTTTTTCTAAATATTTGGTTGGTATTAGACCTTCTCTAATGCAGTTTATGTCTGCTCCAGAATCAAATAAAGCTAATTTCTTAATAGTGAAATCTTGGTTAATTATAATTATAACATCTCCCTTTCATTTTCTTTTTATATATTGTTGGATGCTATTTAGGGATTTATTTTTGGATTTATCTTGTATGCTATTATCTTGACTTACTGAATTTTCATAAGTCTTTTTAGTTTCTTTTAAATATTTTATTTCCCTTATAATAATTTTTAGTTCTCTTTTAAAGTATTTTAGAGTCGGTTGTTTTTTAGTTACTCTTTTAGTATCATATGAAATATTTTGGTTTAGGATACCTTTTTCATTTTGATATATTTTGAAAGTAGTTGTAATTTTTCTTGATCATTTTTCACATTAATAATAATTTCTAGAATGAAGTATTGTTCAGTGCTTGTTACTTTTATATAGTACTCTTCGCTTTCTTTACATTTAGTTTTAATTAGATTATTTACTTATCAATATTGTGTTTATTTTTGAAAGGATGAGAAATTTGTTCTTTTAATTTTAGATTACTCTTGTTAGTAATAATTTGGAATGATATGTTCTCAGGAGGGTCTTCATTATGTAATGGTCTAATTTTACTGTCAGACTTATTAGGCTCATACCACGGTGGAACAAGCCTATACATTTCTTCTTTAAGTTCTTTTATATAATAATTTTTATGCCATTCAAATAAATTTATACTTTTTCTATGGTATTACATTTGTGAATACCATTTTTCTCTTATGCAATCTCTTTCTTTAATATCAAAGTATTCATAAAATTGTTTAGTCTTGAACTAATTTTTATCAGATAAAAATTATTCTCTTAGATTTCATTTGTAAATGATGAAATTATTTTTATTTTCCATTAAATTACTTTCATTTATAGTTTGAAAGGCATTTATTGTTTCATTGATGCCTTTTAGGGAGTTAAGCATTTTATTCAACATATTTTGTTATGTCTATTGAGATAAATTTTTAAATAGCCTTGTGAAGATAAACTTGTCAAAAAGAAAGAGATATAAGTCTTAAATCATATTTTTTTAAATCAAAGTAGGTTGATATAAATAATTTTTTTATTGAGAAATCTTATTCTCTTTTCAATAAGTTGATTCCTAGTGGCCTGTCAATAGCTAAACTACTATGATAAGGAGGCCTCGAACTTAGATATTTCTTAAACAAAATTGAATATCATACACTTAGAAAGCTTTGTGGATGAGAGGTTGGAATCATCAACCAAGGGATTACTAAGTGTCCGGTCAATAGCTAAACCTAGCCCTATAAAATGCTAAATTCCTACCACAGCTAAAGCGGGTGCAACGGGCTACCACTATGACAAGGAGGCCTCAGACCCTAAAACTCCAAGAAGAAAGACCCCAAACTCTCACTCCTTCAAAGATAAAGAGAGCAAGAGACACAAGCATATCGCCCCTAACTTGGCTCTGATACCATTTTGGGGTGGAAGCTAGGATTTTGGTGGACAGTCAGTGTAGAGTGGTGTTGGAGTTTTGGCAGAATGTAGACATAATGGTGGGGGAAGAAGGGTTTATTTGCATTTAGATAAATAATGGAGTGGGTTATTAGAGAAAATTATGGTTTGTATTCACTATAATAGGTAGGATTTTATTCAGGAATTGTGTCCCTATGATTATATCTTCAGTTATATTTTTGGCGAGCATGAAGTTGTTTTAATACATGTATATTTTATACAAACATGGATATTAAGTATTTTCTAATTGTTTTGTAATTTTCCATTAGTGCTTGAATTGACATTGTGTGTAGTTTTTGAAAATATGTGGCTGGTATTATACCTTCTCTAATACAGTTGTCTACTCCAGAATCAAATAAAGCTAATTTCTTAATAGTGAAATATGGGTTAATTTAATTATAGCATATCCATTCCATTTTCTTTTTATATATTGTTGGATGCTATTTAGGGATTTGTTTTTGGATTTATCTTGTAAGCTATTATTTTGACTAACTGAATTTTCATAAGTATTTTGAGTTTCTTTTAAATCTTTTATTTCTCTTTAAATAATTTTCTGTTCTCTTTTAAAGTCTTTTAGAGTCAGTTTTTTTTCAGTTACTCTTTTAGTATCATATGAAATATTTTGGTTTGGGATACCTTTAGAGTTAATTTATATTTTATTTATTTTTATATATTTTGAAAATAGTTTTAAGTTGTCTTGATCATTTTTTACATTATTAATAGTTTCAAGGATGAAGTATTGTTTTGTGCTTAATACTTTTACAGAGTACTCTTTGCTTTCTTTACATTTAGTTTTAGATAGATTATTTACTTTATCAATCATGTGTTTATTATGGAATGAATGAAAAATGTGTTCTTTTCATTATAGATTACTCTTGTCTGTAATATTTTAGACAGAAAGGTTCTCAGGATGGTTTTCATGATGTAATGGTCTAATTTTACTATCAGACTTATTAGGCTCATACTGTGGTGGAAAAATCCTATAGATTTTTTCTTTAAATTCTTTGATATAATAATTTTTATACCATTAAAAGAAATGTATACTTTTTCTATGGCATTGCATTTGTTAATACCATTTTTCTCTTATGTAATCTCTTTCTTTTATATCAATGTTTTCATAAAATTGTTTAGTCTTGAACTGATTTCTATCAGATAAAAATTCTTCTCTTAGATTTTCTTTGTCAATGATGAAATTATTTTTATTTTCCATTGAATTACTTTTGTTTATAGTTTCATGGATATTTATTGCTTCGTTGACGCCTTTTAGTGAGTTAAGAAATTTTATTCAACATATTTTCTTGTTTCTATTGAGATAACTTTCTAAATAGGCTTGTGAAGATACACTTGTCGAAAAGAAAGAGATCTAAGGCTTGATTCATATTAAAAAAACACCAAAGTAGGTTAATATAAATAATGATTTTGTTGAGAAATCTTATTCTCCTTTTGTATTCACTATCATAGGTAGTATTTTATTCAAGAATGGTGTCCCGATGATTATATCCTCATTTATATTTTTGGTGAGAATGAAAGTTGTTTTCATACATGTATCTTTTATACAAACATGGATATTAGGGATTTTATAATTGATTTTTCATTTTTCATTAGTGCATGAATTGACATTGTGTGTGGTTTTTTCAAAATATTTGGTTCGTATTAGACCTTCTCTAATGCAGTTTAAGTCTGCTCGAGAATCAAATAAAACTAATTTCTTAATAGTGAAATCTTGGTTAATTTTAATTATAACATCTCCCTTCCATTTTTTTGTATATTGTTGGATGCTATTTAGGGACTTGTTTTTGGATTTATCTTGTATGCTATTATATTGACTTAATGAATTTTCACAAATCTTTTTAGTTTCTTTTAAATCTTCTATTTCTCTTTTAATAATTTTTTGTTCTCTTTGAAAATATTTTAGAGTCGGTTGTTTTTTAGATACTCTTTTAGTATCATATGAAATATTTTGGTTCAGTCTACCTTTAGAGTTGATTTCTTTTTTATTCATTTTGATATATTTTGAAAGTAGTTCTATATTTTCTTGATCATTTTTCACATTATTAATAGTTTCCTGAATTAAGTATTGTTTTGTTCTGGTTACTTTTACTAAGTACTCTTCGCTTTCTTTACATTTAGTTTTAGATAGATTGTTCAATTTATCAATCATGTGTTTATTATTGAAAGAATGAGAATTTGTTCTTTTAATTTTAAATTACTCTTGTCAGTAATATTTTGGACTGACATGTTCTTAAAAGGGTTTTCATGATGAAATGGTCTAGTTTTACTGTTAGACGTACTAGGCTCATACCACGGTGGAACAAGCCTATAGATTTTTTCTATAAGTTCTTAAATATTAATTTTTATAACATTAAAAAAGTGTATAATTTTTCTATAGTATTTCATTTGTGAATACCATTTTTCTCTTATGTAATCTCTTTCTTTTTTATCAAAATATTCATAAAATTGTTTCGTCTTGAACTGATTTCTATCTGATATAAATTCTTCTCTTAGATTTTCTTTGTCGATGATGAAATTATTTTTGTTTTCTACTAAATTACTTTCATTTATAGTTTGAAGGGTATTTATTGTTTCATTGACACCTTTTACTTATTTAAGCATTTTATTCAATATATTTTCTGATGTCTATTGAGGTAACTTTTTAAATAACCTTGTGGAGATATACTTGTCGAAAAGAAAGAGAATTAAGGCTTAAATATATTTTTTTAACCCAAAGAAGGTTGATATAATTAATGATTTTATAGAGCAATATTCTTGTTCTCTTTTCAATAAGTCGATTCCTAGTGGCCTGTCTACAACTGAAATGATATGACAATGAGGCCTTGGACCTAGGTATTTCTTAAAGAAAATCGAATATGATACACTCTGAAAGGTTTGTGGATGAGAGGTTGGAATCATCAACCAAGGGATTACTAAGTGTCTAGTCAATAGATAAACTTATCCATGCAAAACCCTAAACGCCTACCATGTCTAGAGCGGGTGCAACGGGCTACCACTATGACAATGAGGCCTCAGACCCTAGTACCCCAAGAGGGAGGACCTCAAACTCTCACCCCTTCAGAGAGAGAGAGAGAGAAACAAGTATATCCCAACCTCTCGTAACTTGGCTCTGATACCATTTTGGGGTGGAAGCTAAGATTTTGGTGGATGGTCGGTGTAGAGTGGTGGTGGAGTTTTGGCAGAGTGCAGATATGATTGGTTGAGGAAGAAGGTTGATTTGCATTTAGATAAATAATGGAGTGGGTGATTAGAGCAAATTAGGGTTTGTTATTAAGGGTTAATAGGTGATTAAGTGATAATAGATGATTAAGTGATAATGATTAATACTTTAAAATTAAATGAACAATAGAGAACTTACAGATAGCTACGACTGTTGTGAAGACGGGCGTCATTAATCTCACAAAGGTAGCATTGAGTATGTCATCGATGCACACTAATATCTTTATCTTGCTTCTAAGTAAATAAAGGGTCTTTGATTATGATTCAAATAGGAAGAACATGCACACACAATTGGTCTTAACAAAAATAAAATGGAAATTTTATTGGCAACTAGAGGGTTTACACTCAAAAAATATCTGGAAACTAAGAACACATGACTATATAGATGAAATTACAACATAAGTGAAGTGAAGGAAGGATTACAAGACTTGGAAATTGTCTAAGTAAGGAGACTTTAAAATTAATACAGTTCCTACTACAAGAATGAGGCTTAACAAGCAAGGGGAGCTTTATTGGTGGAAGAGTGTTGTAGCGATCACCGCTCTTCTTTGCCTTTTATAGGCCATTTTGATGGTGTGGACGAATGTGCTTCTCTTGCCACTTGTTCACTTTAGTTAGTGTCTTTGACAAGTTTTTTTGTTACATGAGTGGCAATATTTGTTATGTTTTCCATGTACTCTTTTGTCTTTGTGACTTTTGACAGGTATCCTTCATCTTCTTTTTCATATGCCAATAGTTGTTTTTTAGCTTTGAGTCTTGACAACTATCTTTTGTCTTTATGTTTAAGGAAGATCTATCTTGTCTTTTCCTCTTTTGTCACTTCTTCAAAAAGGTATTCGTACCTATAATTATGAATTGAGTAATCTGCAACAATCATCTCCATTTTCAAAGTTACTTTATCCTTGAGTAATATCCAAAATTAGAATATTTTCTAGATCTAAGATTTCATCAAATATAATTAATTGAGAATTGTCCATGCTAGGGTCTCTTATAAGGGACTTTTTTGATAATTTAATTTTCTTATATGGAGACCCCCTTTTAGTTTTTTGATCAATAAGATAATTAGAAATTGGGTTTGATATTAACTTTCCCTTTAAAATAGGGTCTATGTTGAAATTGTTCCACCATTTAATCAATACTTTCCCTCCTAGGTAGGGTAAAAAGGCATTAGTTTCTTTTTCCCATTTCCAATGCATAATCCATGGGATTCCACAAGCACAAAAACATCTTAGTATTTTAAGATCTTCTCGATCTAAACTTTCAAATAATAGAATATAATTATTATGCTTTGTGGGAATATTTCTTGAGTAGCTCCATATTTTTTCCAAAAATGTAGAAGAACAAATTTGGTAAGTTAGTCCTATAAGACCATTTTATAAACAATGAACGAGTCATTTGACTATTTTGAATACATAAGATATTTTTCCAGGCATCTTGATAGTCCCAACAATTGTAGTACTGGGGTTGATATTTATCTTTAAATCTTCTTGGCATATTAGGATTTCCATCATTGTTCCATTTTGAAATGGTGATAATTTTTTGGATTTTAATTGAGAAAAATATATCATTTTCTTTGTTGATTTGTTTCCAGAATTATGAAATATTTTTACACTACCCGTTTCTATGATAATTTTTTCATAATAGTAGTGATTCTTTCCAAACATTGTTGGAATAAAATTATATTTATCAGGATGGTAATTTTGAAGTAAAGTTTATGTTTCTTTGGAATAGTCTTCATTTTACAAAGTTACTGTACATATTGATGTTTTGAATAAGAATTTTGATATTTTTTTTCTAGGAAATCTACTTCCATTTCATCGTTACCTTCCTTAGTAGAAATACTTGATTCTAAACATACCTATGGAATATAGACTTGGATGTTGATGCAGACACATTCTGAGATTTCTATGATAAAGTAGAAGAAGTCATATAAACTGCAAGAAATATTTAGAACATCCTTTTGATGTGTCTCACATGAAATAGTAAGTGCATTAATGAAATTATCTTTGTAACTAATGTAGCTCTTAATTTCTTTAAGAACATAAGTTCAGGTTTATTCCTAAACTCAAAAGTTGCAAAGTTATTGTTAATCTGAGTATGAACCCCTTTTTCACTAACTAATATAGGGAGAATTTTATTAAGAAAGGGTGTCCCAAGGATAATATCCTCAGTTATATTTTAGGAAAGGATAAATGATGTTTTAATTTAATTCTTGTTGATGCATATATGTGCTTCAGAAATTTGATGTTTTACTTTTAGTTTGTCTTTTACAGTAGAATTAACATGATGATTAGTTGTTTCGTAATTTTTTTGATATAAGGTTTTCTCTTATACAATTAACATCATCTCTAGAATCAAATAAATCTATCCCTTCTAGGTTGAGTCATTTTTTTTATAGTCACTTCACCTTTCCATTTTCTCTTGATAAATTCTTGAAGATTATTAACAAAGGAATCTTCATTATATTCCCTAGTTTCATCGACTTAATTTTTATTTGAGTACTCTCTGAGAATTGTATTAAATATATGTTCATCCTCATCATCATTATACTTTTCATATATATTTTTAAAGATTTTCAACCTTATCTTTAAGTTCAAAGATTTCTATTTTGAATATGGTTTGTTCTTTTCTCAAATCCTGTATAGAAGTTTGTTTATCATTAGTTTTTTCATGTTCACTTCTTTTCATTACATGATCAAATGAGTAGAACTCATTTACTTTTTTTCTATTTTATTACTTGATTTTTTTATCTACAATCATATTGAGATATTTTGCAAGTTTAGTGCTTCTTTCTTGTTTATCTTGGATGGAATCTATGGTTTCAAGTATAAATTGTTGTTCACTAGTTAAGACATGAATTTCATCTGATGATATTTCATTGCTATAGTAATTACACTGGCATCCATCTTCATTCTCTCATTCTGAGGATTCATTTAGATTTAATTTACTAACAGAAGTATCAATTTCTTCTAGTGTAATACTTCCTGAATCTAGTACCAATTTGTTAACTTTTTTCTAAAAATCTCATTTGAAACATTTGTTTGCATAATGCCCTTTTTTGTTACAATTGTAACATGTTATTTTTTTCCTATTATCTTCTTTTCTTTTTTGTTTTCTTTTTGTATAATTATTCTTTGATTTGTTACTATCTTCACTAAACATTTTGCAAATTTTGTGTCATTTAGTTTCTTTTGTAAAATCCATGTCACATGATAACAAAATTCTCCTAGTTCCTTTTTATCTATTGTTTATTGTCTTTTTAATTATTTTTTTAGTTAATAGTCGTTACAAAGAGATAGTCATGTTTGGTTTATTCTTTGTATTATTTCACCATAGGATATGTGTTCTAGAGGGACAACATTTTTATATGCTTGTCCAATATGTTCTCTTACCTTTTCAGCGAATAAAATAGGTAATCTAGATAAAAACTTTTCTTTCCAAAAAATAGAATTACAATTTGTAAATTGGAAAACTTTAGAAAGAAAAACATATTCAAACAAAAAAAAAATTACTCAGACTCTTACTTCTTAAGTTCATTAGTTGTTCCCTTAGTTTTTCTAATATAGTGCCATTATGGCCTATAAAATGTTGAATTATGTTTACTATTAGAGTATATATTGTGTTTGTTGGGGTTGACCATTTTCTAACATAATTTGAGAACCATGCCCATTTCTTTTTGTAGCTTGAAGTATTTCTTATCTATGTATTCAATTAAGATAATTAATACACCATCCTCTTAGTTGACCCGTAAATGATGAAGTTATCATTTGGGCAATTGTGGTATTAGGGATACCATGAGCTCGACAAGCATAGGCATATATCAACATTTTATGGAAAATTGTAATATTTGGTATTATGAAAATCCATCTAAGTTCCATTCTATAAGAAATTGGCCATCAAATTGACATAAAGTAAGATCAGGAGTTTCTTCAAATTGTAGGTCAACCGGTGTTGGTCTAGAGTAATAATTTTTTGTTTTTGAAAATTGAGCAGTTTTACCAAAGCTGACTGTATTTAGTTGTAGCTTCTCAGGTATCTCCTCTTCATCTAAATATGATGAATCTCCATATATTATATTAATGGTTGGTTTTATTTAATTGGTCTAGTCGACTTGTGATTTCATGTGTTAAGTCATCGAGTTGTTTATCGAACTTAATGGGTGCCTTCTTTCCTAATATAATATTTCCAGATATAGTTTGAGGAACAATTAGTGGCAATTGTTTTGTTTCTAATTTATTTTGATATATTGATACTATGCCAATATCAATAAGTATTGTCTCTATCCTTTCAGTTTGTTCACTAAGGGTTTGAAGATTTATATTTGTATAGTTATTTTGTTCAATTATATGAGCAATATGGCGTGTTTTAGCTGGTTCTTGACTATATTCCATTAGTTTTAGTGGAATGGCATGGATGTCATTTTTTCTAAATTTTATATCTTGAAAAGGTGGATGAATTGATTCAACTTCTTCATCTTTTGAAGCACGTTTCCATGTTAAGGATAGTTTTTCTGTTACCACAGTATGATCCTCACTTGGGAGAGTAGGTAACATTTCTTTAAGTGTATCAAGATAATTAGTTTCATATCAATCAAAGAAATATATATTCTCATTTAACTATTTCATTTGAGAATACCATATATCTCTTATAATCGACCTTTCATATTTATCAAAATGTGTAAAAGACCTTTTTACTTTTGGTTTATTATTATCAGATAAAAAGTCATTGTTTAATAATTCTTTATTAATTTCAAAGTAGTTATAGTTGTCTTCAAGGAGACATGCTACTTTTAAATCGGATTCAAAGGGTTCATATTCGCTATATTCATATAATGGGTACGATATTCCTGTAGGTCTTCTATTCATAGTGCTAGATCATTTAAGTTTTTTTTTGGTCGTGCAAAAAACCTGTTACTATAAAACCAAAACTTTGGGTACAAAATAGCGCCCCATAAAAGAACTACTAGATCCCTCATCCCCACATACGGGGAAATGAGAGGATCCATCCAAAAAAGAAAAACTCCAACTGAAACAAGTACAGAGACAGAACCAGGACAACGACATGATAAGCAAGAACCTAGCAGAGGGAAAGGAGCTACATACAGCACACATTATACGCACCCACAAAGATAGTCTATATGAAGCTACAACCTGACTGTTAGACACCACTGATCAGTCATCTCCAGTACCAATGCAGCACAAGAAACAGGTGGATCACAAAACAAGGACCAAAAGTAGGGGAGAAAGGACTGCCACTGACTACCTCCTCTCCTGGCATACTGAAATAGCTGCACCTAAACCAGAACGCCATCCAAACAAGGAACAGAACAGAAAAAACCTAGAGTTGGAGGACTATCACAATCATAGCACAAGCTTTCTGCAACTGAGAGCATAAACCATGGAGCCAAGACATTCTAAGCACCCACAAATAATTGGACACGATCGATGGTCAACGGTTGCAAACCTCCAGATGCATCTGACTGAAAGAATCCCCAAAACAAGAGAGAATCCTATTCGGAACCACACCATAAAATTTGTCTTTGGAAACAAGCCAACTTAGATGGACCCCGAGAAATCCATCATAGGAATTTCTTTGCCATCAACAGACCTACGCTTTTTCTTCTTCTTCGACCTTGCTTCTTTATTCACCCTAAAGTCATCAAAATCATCTGGGTCAAAGTCGCAGGAGCTTGAAGAAGAAGCCTCTTCTGAGTTCCATGTGAGCTTCTGTTGATATTCCAGGGCTAAACATGTGTCGATCGTCAGCTGCTTCACGCATTTTGGCGTTGGACTCAGCTTGGACAGAAGAAGCTCCCACTCCAAGTTGAGCGCCTCATTTCCTCCTACTGGAGAGCAGCAACGCATCTCCGATTTAGGTAACCCGTAGGGGTTTCCTTTTCCTTCAGGTTGAGCTAAACCAGTACCTGCAGATAGATCAACTGCAGCTTCCCCTTGGTGTACTCCAGCACCATGTCGAAGACCTATCTTACTGCTACATTTCTCGGCTCTGAGTTGCATCTGGCTGGGCAAGGATTTGCAGCTGGCGTTCTTTGGACACGATGGCAACCGGTGCCCAAAGAGGTTGCAACCAGAGCAAACCTTGGGTTTCGCCACATAACTAATCCTCAGATCCTTTGGGATTCCATCAACAACAATGGTAACCACCTTTGGAAACGTAGAGCAAGATTCAATCTCCACGCAGACCAGAGCATCCTTCAGGCAGTTGACAGACAAGTTAGCATCATCTAGATCCAAGGGCTTCCCGACCAAACTTGCAACACCACCCAATCTTCTAGTCATCCAATGGAGTCATGGGTTCTCCAGGTTAATCCAGACCGGCAGCTTGGAGAAGGATAGGGGAGGAAGAGGGGAACCATGTTCCCAAGCTTGGGCGACGAGGAGGGAACCATCCAACATCCAAGGCGCCTCCTCCAGAATCCTTTCCCTTTCCGAGGGGGTAGGAAGCTTGACAATGAATCCCTCTGCTTCCTCTGTGACGATTTCAACATCCCCGCTGGGTCGCCATTGCCGTCGAATCCAGCCGAGAAGCTGGCTGCGGAAGGGCTTCCTCCCCGTGAATCTTGCTGAGACATACTCCCGCCATGACGGTAGCACCTCCTCCTCGCCAGAGATCGAGAAGCACTTGGTGCCGTTTCGGATTTCAGGCTCAATGAACTCGACGACAGCGACATCTACACAGGGTCTACCCAATCTACTGGCCGCTAGCCGATAGACCACCGCAGTCGATGTAGAAGACGCATGTCCTCCATTCAGGGTTTGCGGGATAGGGGAAGAATCTGACAAGGGGTTTTTCGGGGGAGATTCCGCCTGTGAGGGGTTGCTTTTCGGGGAAGAGGGAATCCTTTGCTCTCCAGTAGCCACACTTGAGCTGCCATGAGGAACCGTACCCGATTCAATTGGAGGAGACCCCGCCGCCGACGAGCCTTCAGACCCTCTAGGGTTTTCACCCCTTCCTCACCCTCTTCCTCCCCTTCCGCCTCTTCCGTCCCAAGCTAGATCATTTAAGTTTATTGTGATCTATATGTAAATATGAAGAAGAACCAATTTCTAAGGTGTTTTCCCTAGATTGAGATGAAGTATAATTTCTTCTTTCAGAAGGACAAAAACTTATTTCTACATCACCATTAATGTGCTTGATAATGTTTTGTATTTTGGTATTTTCTCTAGGTGCATGAGCATTTTCTTGTGTCATGGTCCAATTTTCTGGGAGCTTAACTTCCTCCCATCGCAAGGTCTTAGGAATAACGACTTTGTTTTTTATATTGGTTAGAAAAAGAGTTGTAATCCCCTTTTCTGGGCAAATCAAGGATTGAGGAGTTAATATTTTCATGCCCTTGAAGCAAACTCTATAACATAATACAATATTTTTTAGAATATGGATCCATGTCAAATCCCAATATTTTCACATTCAAGGTTAAGAACTTTTAAAGGCCTGGATCGGAAAGGGAAAGTGAGAAATTATGAAATGCATTAAAGGAAATAGGTTCGTCATCTAACGTTGATTCTACGAGTCCAAAAAGGGAATCTGAAAATTTTAGATGCTTACAGTCTCCAAAGCACAGAAGTATTGAACAATTTATACCTTTTCTTGTTAAGGATTTGGCAGATACTTAGACTAATCCTAAATGAATGAAGTTGTATCTTGAGTTATTTTTTATCATGATTATATCTCTTTTAGACATAAGTTATACGTATTCTTTTAAAGATGTAACTGATATAGCTTTTTCTATAGTTTGATGTAATAATTAGATATCAGTCAAAAACCACCTTTAGAGTAAATTTGTTTTATGGGAACTTTAGGCATTTCCCAATTTTGACTGGATTGTTCTATATTTACAAAATTAATTTGTTTACAATTTTTTATTGACATTGTTCGAACTATGGAATGGTTTGTATGGGAATTGGTAGAAACTCTATAGATTATTCTTTCCATTGGTCTTTAGGGATGAATTTAAATATCAAAGAGTTGAGAGATTGATTTTATTTCATCGGAGATAATCAGTGGCCTATCAATAGATAAACCTATCCCTACAAAACCCTAAACGCCTAACTTGACTAAAGCGGGTGCAACGGGCTACCACTATGACAAGGAGGCCTCCGACCTAAATATTTCTTAAAGAAAATTTAATATGATTCACTAAGAAAGGTTTGTGGTTGAGAGATTGGGATCATCAACCGAGGAATTACTAAGTGGTGTGTTAATAGCTAAACCTAGCCCTACAAAACCTTAAATGTGTACCACGACTAAAGCAGGTGCAATGGGCTACCACTACGACAAGGAGGCTTCAAATCCTATAACCCCAAGAAGGAAGACCCCAAACTCTCACCCCTTCAAAGAGAGAGAGAGAGAGAGAGAGAGAGAGAGAGAGAGAGAAGTATATCCCAACTGCCCCTAACTTGGATCTAATACCATTTTGGGGTGGAAGCTAAGATTTTGGTGGATGGTCGGTGTAGAGTGGTGTTCGAGTTTTGGTGGAGTGTAGATATGATTGGTGAAGGAAGAAGGGTTGATTTGCATTTAGATAAATAATAGAGTGGGTGATTAGAGCAAATTATGGTTTCTAATTAAGGGCTAATAAGTGATTAAGTGATAATAGATGATTAAGGGATAATGATTAATACTTTAAAATTAAATGAACAATAGAGAACTTACACATGGATATGACTATTGTGAAGAAGGGCATCGTTAATCTCACCAAGGTAGCGTCGAGTACGTCGTCGATGCACACCAATATCCTTTATCTTGCTTCTAAGTAAAACAAGGAACTTTTATTATGATTCAAAGAGGAAGAACATGCACACACAATTGGTCTTAACAAAATATAAATGGAAAGTTTATTGGCAACTGAAGGATTTACACTCAAAATATATGTGGAAACTAAGAACACATGATTATATAGACAAAGTTACAACATAACTGAAGTGGAGGAAGGATTACAAGACTTGAAAATTCACTAAGGAAGGAGAATTTCTAACTAAGACACTTCCTACTACAAGAACTAGGCTTAACAAGCAAGGGGCGCTTTTTTGGTGGAAGAGTGTTGTAGCTATCACAACTCTTGTTGTCTTCTTCAACATCTTTGCCTTTTATAGGAACTTTGGATGGAGGGGGTGGAGTTCCTTGGCTTGCCATTTTCTCTTTTAAATTTGTGCCTTTGACAAGTGTTTGTTGATGATGTAGTGGCCAAATTTGATGTGGTTGCCACTTGTTCTTTCAACCTTGTTCCTAGACAAGTGTTTCATGCCTTTCTTGTTGTATGCATGCAATAAAATATCTTGTCCTCTTCTCAATTTGTTTTTTATGGAGATGCCATTTCCATGTTTGAGTGACTTCATTTTTTATAGATGGAATCTTAAGAAAATGTATCAAATATTTTTCTTTTACTTTTACCACATCATTATTTCTATTCACATTTTATCTTTTACCAGACAATTATTTTTAATTTACTTTTACCTTTTATCCATTATTTTTTTACCAAAATTTTTTATTGCCCAGTAACTATTTTTTCCACTTTATTCCTTTTTTCCATTTTCTTCGATATCAGATTAATTTGAGTCCTCTAGACTATTTTCATCCATAACTTTTAACATTTCTTCAAAGACCAACAATTGTAGATGATTATCTTCAATATTTGGATTTTCAATTTGAATTCTTCTTGTCAACCCTTGCTTTAGTTGACTAAATGAAAACATTCTATTTATTTTAGTTTCTTGGTTATGTTTGTATCCAAAAACTAGTATTGGAATCAATTCTCCCTTTAAAATGGGATTAAATTTGTCCCACCATTTGACATATATTTGTCTTTCCAGAATTGGTCGTTATTCAATGGTTTCTTTCTCCCATTTCCATTGTATGATCCATGGTATTCCATGGGAAGAGATATATTTTATCATATTTAGATCTACCTCAGTAACGTCGTTGCCCATAATATTTTTCCTTAATATTATGGGGAGTATTTCTCTTACTACCCCAAAATTTTTCCAAAATTTATAAAAAAACCGATTCTGCAGTTTGGTTTGTAGTGACCATTTTATTGACCACATGTGACTCATTAGTGTATGATGAACATATAAAACTTTTTCCCACACATTTTGATAATCCCAATAATTGTAATAATGAGGTTGATAAAAAGTTTTGAATCGTCTTGTAATATAAGGGTTTCCTTCTTTATTCCATTCAGATAACGTGATTATTTTTTGAATTTTTAATTGAGAAAATTGTAAGTTTCTTTTTGTGGATTTATCTCTATAATTATGAAAACTTTTGCACCTCCTATCTCTAAAAATATTTTTTCATAATATATTTTGTTTTTTCCGAGTAGAGTGGGAATATGATTGTGTCCTTCTGGAAAATATTTATTTATTATATAATCAATTTCTTTTGAGAGATCCTCATTTTCAAGAATAAGTCCTCTTCAAATGATTTTCGGATGAATCTGAAGATGTTTTAGTTGATGAATCAACTTCCATTTTTTCTATATTTTCCTTTTCCCTCCTTGTTTGTGTTATTGTGGGTGGACTTTATTTAGAAGCCAGTATTGATGTCATTATGCTAGTATTTTTTAAGACTATTTCCCTACAAAAATTCCCATGATAAGAGATCAGGTAAAAAAATATTTTCTCCTTCTATGAATTCTATACAAAATTCAAATATAGCTAATATTGCTTGCCATCTAGAAAATATTTGCTTTGAGGCAAGATTTTGAACATCTTTTTCTAACACAAATTTAGTTGATTTACAATCTACTCTTAATAAAAATTATTATTTAAAAGGTCATCTTGAAATTTTGTAATAGAAAGGACTATGGTTAATATCTCTTTTTTAACAGTTGAATATTTTTTTCTAGTTTTATTCCACACTCCTAAGGTGTATTGAAGCAATTGCTCTTTATTATCAATTTTTTACATAAGGATTCCTCCATATCCAATATTTGATGCATCTATTTCTAATATTTTAAAGGTCTCTGGGTCAACAATGTTGGTGTGATCTATGATGGTCCAACTTGGTAGAATATTATTAGTCTATCTATAAGGAGTTTTCTATCTAGTCTAATATTTTCATAGAAGTCTGATATATAATTTAAGCACCCTAAAAATCTTTGGAGTTGTTTTTTCTCTAGGATTTCATCTAGGAATTTTTGGCAAAGTTTATAGCTCTTACTATAGGTGATACAGTTCCTTTTTCTATTTTGTAACCTAGAAATTGAATGCTTATTTAAAATAGTTTCATCTTTTTAGCAGAAACTACTAGTCCATTAAGCTTTACTATTTAAAAGAATGTGTTTAAGTGTTTCCAATGCGGGTCACAGTCTTTAGAGAAAATAAGTACATCGTCAATAGAGACTATACTAAAAGAAGTATATGGATTAAATATCTCATTCACTACTTTTTGGAATTCTGATGGAGCATTTTTTAGCCCAAAAGACATAACATTCTATTTATAGTGACCAAAAGGTATTGTGAAGGCAATTTTTTATCTATCCTCTTCACTTATTTGTATTTACCAGAATCTAGATTTCATATCAAATTTTGAGAAGATATTAGCACCATGTATTCTTTTTATTAGGTCGTGTTTATTAGGAATTGGATATCTGATCCATTGGAGTACTTTATTTAAAGATTTGCAATTAATGACAAGCCTAGGAGCCCCTCTTTCTATTTTAGATGCACTTTCTACATAGAAGGCAGCAAAATTCCATGGAGAGGAGCTAGGTCTAATTAATTTATTTGTCTCAAGTTATTTTATTATCTTTTTACATATCTCTAAAAGTCTTCAATTCATTTGGATAGGTCTGGCTTTTGTTAGAATTTTAGTTTCTTAAAAATTATTGATTTATGGACATGTTTCTTTCTATGCCAGAATGTCGAAAGTTGAGTGGAGCAGATTTCTTTTTCAACTTTTTTTGAAATTTTGTTATTAGTTTTTGAAAAACCACTAGTTTTGATTTTATTATGAGTTCTTTCAGTTTCTATTTCTTCATTAAGTTTGTTAATGATTTTTTATTTGTAGTTAAGTGAAGTGTTTATTTGTTGTAGAAATGATATTTCGGGTTCATTTTTAGACTTAAATATAATCATTTTTCTATTTATATTAAATATTATATATATACCATGTACTCAATACCTTATGTGTTGACCCTCATTGTTTTACGTATTTTATAGGTTCAAAGATGGATAGAGAGATGATGTCCTGGTGAGCTATTTCATGTGTACTTGTTGTTAGGTCCCTAGTGTACATGAGAAGAGTTGTAAAACTGTACTCTTTAATATGTAGTTAAAATTTTATAATAAGACAATGCAACTTAATAATACTTGTTGAATGTTAAGATTATGATTGGTACTTTTATCTTATTTTTTCATGCATGCTAAGCTTGTATGCTTCCACATTAACACTTTGATAATACCATGCTAGGGACAGACACCCAGATCCTATCGCCATTGAAATTTTTGTTATTTGGAGTTAGGATTTGGCTAGTAAATGGTTCCATGATGAAATCATACGGCTCTAGTCTCCATTTCCTTTTCTAGATGCATGCCTTATCCTCTATAGAAACAAGAATTTAAAGATTGCAACATGAAGATTATCACCTTCTTCATGGACTTTATGATGCCTTGCAGATGCTTTCCTATTGGGAAAATGAGATATTGCATGACGAAACTAAATCTCTGCAATTTATATTTAAACACATCCTTTGACACTATGAGGATGAAGTGAATGATAAGTTTGGGGTGTTGTAAATGGGCGGACTAGGTATTATATCATCCGCTCTACCTTAACTTGTTTACATTGTTCCATTTACTCTTACTCTACATGCATATACACTCTTGATAAAAATTTAAACAATTTTGCAAATTTTAGACTGCACATATTAGTTTCCATTAAATGCTTTAACCTTTAATCGAGTAGGTTTGATCTCATGGAGGATTAATTTTAACTAATAGGAAAATAGTGACCCAATTTTCTAGGTTACATCTTCATAGTAATTATGGTTTGAATGTCTTCAATATACTCGTTAATGATTTAGTGTATCAAGTATTGTGTTTGAGAAATATATTTGAATAAGTTTTTAAATGATTATGCATATATGACAACTCTATTTTAAGATTATGCAGGCTACGATAAAAGTCTTAACCCTAACAAATATACTTGATAAAAATGAGGATTGGAATCAAATTTTTTGAGTGATCATTTAACATAAATTCAAAAGGTACATCAATGAAAAGCTACCCATTCTAGTCGCTAAAATCATAATAAAGAGAACAAGAGGTTTGGAAGCATGCAAAATGCCTAAAAATCCCAATTCTCTAGAAAAATAAAAGAGAGAGAATAAAATCCTGAGCAAGAATATAATCATGAGGGTTTTTCTATGCTAGGATCAAAGGATGGTCCTCGATAGTTTATATTGTGCTTATGAATACATATACATCATCTTAGGTAGTAGAACATAGAAGATCAATAGAATAAACCCTTGTACTTCAATGGTTCACAAAGCAACAAAAAACCTGAGGTAGTGGCACTTAGGACATGAGCTCGCTTCTTTAGATCCAATTGACTTGGACTACACGGACCACTTTCCCACTACATCAAATATCTTGTTGAGTGACCTAGAGAAGCGCAAGCTACACCCCAGCCTTAGCCCACCCTACACATCCTTTTGATATCTAACAAATACAAGTTGGGAGTGAAAGCTGCCTTTATGAGAATTTTACATTGTAGGAAATATGCTTTCGATTGGATATCACAGAGGAATGACTCAACTCCAAGAAGGGGGAGTAACTGATGAAAGATTGATGCACTCTAAGTTTTTAGGTGAAATGTCAGGGACACAAAATGAAGTAACGGAAACTGGGCAGAAATCTTAGTATAAATTTGATATGAAGGCATGGTCATAATAATCATGATTAACCTAACTAAAAAGTCCTAGTTGTTGCCACATACTTTGATTATATTTGTTAGCTTGAGAACAAGCTAGACTTTAAGGGTTTTTTAGGGGGTTTGTGACATCCAATTTTGTGAATTTTACATGTGTAATTTATCCTATATTTGCTTTAAGATTCTAGTCTTCAATACAATAATTCTTATATTTACCTGTACAAGTTTGTATTTCATCTAGCAATAACTCTACATGTTTTTGCAAAAAAAATAGTTGAGGATGTAGCCCAAGGCATGTGCCCCAATACTTGGAACATAAGAAAAGGACTTGTGTGATCAGGTTCCTCAAGAGAACAACATTCTGTATAAATAGGGACCACAAGCCTTCCAAAGGGGTACATATTTTTCCATGAAGTGCTGCCCAACTTTTCACATGCCAACCATATTCACAGGTAAACCAAGATGAGAGTTTAAGTCCATCAATTTGTGATTGTTGGAGGAATCTACAGCATGTCTTCAAGAGGAGGAAAGGTGAAAAAGTCTTCCTTACAAGCATCACATGATTCTCACTAAAGAGGAGGTCTACATTGACATTCAGTACCTTATGGCTACTATTCTATATTTGTATTCTCCTTCTTGATCACTCTATTCCATAACAATCCCTTGTTTTTGTTCGGATATGACCTTCTGTACATGTAAATTAGCAATCTCATGGGAACATGAGTGGATACACTCATTATTTGGGTTGGTAGAAGACATCAAGGCCTCCCAACCATTTAATTACTCATATTCCATTGAATGTCTACACTCTTAGCAATGTTTGCCTCATTACTCTTATTCATGAATAAATTAGTTGTATTCTTATCTACCATATTGTGATATTTGAGATATGATTCCTCATGAGAGAAGTACTAGATCAGATTTGGAGCTAAGGAGTATTGTGAATGCATAATAATGTTATATTACTAGAGCTAATGATCATATAGTTATATGTTTTGATTATATGTTTGTCGTCTTGAGAGAGTGGCATCCTTGTAATCTAGATCTAACCCAATCTCAGGAGAGGAGGAAATAGACATAAATGATGATTGCTCATAAAATATGTTAATTGTAAACAATTGGTATGAGTGTTTGCATGATGGTGAGTGTGCTTGGTTGGTGAATCCAGATACAAGTTCTATCCATATTTTGGAATCTACCAAAAAGGATAATGCATTATATATTTTTTCCTTTTTAAGTTAGATTCCCTTTGATTTTTCTCTCTTTAGTTCTTGTTAGTAAATCAGTTCCATAAGGAATAGAAAACCTACCCTTAATTCAAATTAACTAAGCTAAGATTCAAGGTTCTAACTATATCTTGAACACTTGTCCCCATCCTTGACCCTATATTATTGTTCCGAGCATCATAAGGTATCAGGTTACCCATTTAAAGTATGAAAATCTGTATCCATGATCTCATATTTAGGACATGTACATCGAGGGATGATCAACAACTAATATATATATAGTAGTGCATGAAAACTTCAAATTAGACTTTACTCAAATGAATTCTAATCATATTATAGGGAGTAGGCAGATTCCAATAGATACGTTGGCACTTTACATCATAAAAATAACTAGTTGAGTACTGTTAAAATTTGCTAATTGTATGGGTCGTTTGAGATTTATATGAAAGCTTTTCTTGTTGCACAGTCATTAAACTGTAAGGCATAGGTCAGCTGGATAAAAATCTAAGAGAAAAGGTATGAGAAGAGAAGTTTGTCTGGGATTGAAAACCTCATCTAAGCAAGATTGTTTGTCGATCTTCATCCGAGGCTTGCTTCTGTGAAAGATGTGACTTTTCATCAGTTTAAATCTTTAACGGATCTTTAGCTGATTAAACTTCTATCTCAAGCTAGTCATTGGTAAGATAAAGTTGTAGAAGAGATTGTCAGCCAAAGTAGGTAGTTCACAAGTATAAAAAAATTGTATGGTATATTAAAGTTTGTGTAGAAAAATTCATTCAACTCACATATCAGCTCTAGGATTTTGTGAGTACATTTGTCAGTAAATTTTTACCAATCCAATTATTAAACACTATGAGCTATTGCCAGAGACGATTTCAAACCAGTAAATATGTGAGACACAACACAATAGATAGAATTGTACCATTGGAGGATGAGTAGTTCTATGTTTTCTTAAAATGGTTCAATCCGACTCACAAAGGAGATGTATTTTAGTGGATTGTGGCAGCAAGCTACTTAGCCAAGTATGCTGAAACCGATAAGGAGATTGTGGCAATCTATACAAAGCATGTCTGTGCATTCTATACTAATCAACAAGGAAGGTCATCTTAGGTCCGCAATATGCCATTATTTAGCGATTGCTTATAAGGACTTTATGTATTTCCATTACGAAAGGTGATCGAGCACGGGCATTGCGAATCATGGGACCGCAAAGATCTACACAATAAGATATTATCTATGATTGTACGAATATAAAATCCCATATTAATTTAATCATAGAAAATATTTCATTAGCTAATGAAGTACATAACATTGCTTTTTTTTAGACAACATAAAACTCTCGGGTCCCGAGCGCCATGCCTATCCAGAAATCAGTTAAAGCACACAGTTGGCCGGCCTGCACGACGGGTACCAATTCGGAAGTGGTCGCTGGGTTTCGTACACGGGTCCCTTCATGAAGGGTCACCGTCGCGAACCACCTGAACCACTCCTCCTCAGCGTATAGCATCGCTTTCGTTAAAGAGTTCACATAATATAAATGTCGAAGGATAAGTTAAATAATATTTTCTCTTGTCCTATTCAATTCATGCCAGTACCATGTCCTTGTTTAATTACGTATATTATGCAACTGCTGCTGGTCCTTTGTTCGGCTGATGGCATGTCCAAATATCAATAGAATCAGAATTGCTAAAGCATTGACATTTGTTATTTAGATTCATTTTGAAATCTATAATGGAACTTTATTCATTCTCCACTACATTTTTGAGATATAACAAATAAAATATATATTTTATTTGTTATATCCTCAAACATGTGGTGGAGAATCAGTGGGATTCGATTTTGAATTCCAAAATGATATTCACTTAGCATATTTCTTGACATAATATCACTTTTACATTTGCCGCTTCAATAACTCACCATGATATTTTAGCTGGGGCGTCGGCCGGCTGTTAGGTTCATTCGCCGCCCTTGTTCTCTCCTTTGGAGTACACTCTACTAAGAAGGCAAACCGCAGAAGGAGCTGCTGAGTGGGAGGAATGGGAGGTTATTGTAGTTGCATATCTCAATTATGTAGGGATCGGGATCGTGGTAGAAGAGCGGTCCTCCACAATGGCACTGACAGTCAATGTTCGTGGCCTATAGCTCGGTGACCAGCAAACCCATGTTTGCGCACTGGAAGGAGATGTGGTTGTCCTTGGGGGTTGATGTAGGACTTCTTTGTTGGGACGCAATTTGGATTGTCTGATTCCTAGAGACGAATTCAAATCCCTATTTGAACAAGAGGGACAGAAGGAATATAGACAAGGCCAATGTTGGTTTAAGTATCACACAGCTTAACCGTCAGAATGAGGAAAATGTGTATTTAATGATGCAGGAGATGACATTGTTGAAGAGGTGCATTTCCGTTACAATACTATTTCTTAGAAAACACGGGGGAATTCTATGCTTCTCGTTCCCTAGAACAATGTAAAAAAGAGGGAGATACAAGGTTGTGAGTGTCATGACACTAAAAGAGGAAGACACCCCAATAATCAACCCATCTAAAATCTAGATTCTGGAATATATAAAGACGGAATCCTCTATGATCCCCTTTATCCCAAAAACTTCCACCGTAGCTACGTAGTTTCTATGGAGATTGCCTCCCTATGTATGTCTATCCCGAAGGCCAGAACAGGTGCTTCCAGTCCGTATACCCTGCAGACCGACGGGGGCATCCCTAATAGTCTGTCGAAGGTATATCGGTCAAGAAGACCGCAGCCATACCTTGCGAGTCTACGCACCATCATGAATGTTAGCTTCTCTGTACACTCATATTGGATCTCTCTATTAGAATAAAAAATAGGCAAAAAAAAACCCAAAATGGCAGTTTGGCCATTTTAATTCCCATAATAGCACGTTCTTGAACTTAATTTCCAAAATGACATATTTTGGAGGCAATGCGTCTCCTGTGGAGACGCATTGTTCTCTCGCGAGGTAATGTGTCCCAGACCAGGACGCATTGGCCCACACAGGGGCAATGCGTCCCGGACCAGGACGCATTGCTCTGCGAGGGAGAAATGCGTCCCGAACTGGGACACATTGGTCCCACCGGAGAGCAATGTGTCCCGGCTCGGGACGCATTGCCTTACGTCCCAACGACTAGTTGGGGCAATGCGTCCCGGCTGGGGACGCATTGCTCCCCCGACCGTTGAAAATTAGTCGTTGCGGGCCGCGCCCACTGCCACGTGGGGGGGCAATGTGTCCCGTTGGGGACGCATTGGTCTCCTATATAAAGGAGACGAGATCACCCCCAAACCCACACCAGTCATCAATTTCTTCAACTTCTACTCTACTTCCATTGCTCTGGAGTGGTGCTCGGATTTCTATTGCTTGGAGCTAATTTCGGACAATCTAAGAGCTGATTTCGGGCGATTTTGGAGATATTCTTCTATTGCTTTGCTGCTCGGATCTCTATTGCTTCACTGTCAGGTCGGGATTCTTTCTCTTCTTTCTGTTCTTGGATTTTGAGATCTCGCCATTTGAGGTAATTTTCTACTATATTTTTAGATTCAAAAATTTGTACCCAAAATTATTATGTAATATTAAAAATAAAATAATTGTATTGTTGCTATTTGATTCCACATTACTACAATAATGTTATAGAAAATGACACTTGAAGGTTAATTACTGTTCAAAAAAATATTGTTCCAAATTTCAAAATTATTGTTCCAAATTCCAAAATTATTGTTCTAGAATGTTAATGTTATAGAAAAATATTATTTCAAATTTTATTTCCGAATTCAAAATTATTGTTCTAAAATCTTAACTACTCTTCTAAAATTGATGTCAATGTTCGAAAAAATTAATTCATGCTATAAATATTAATTCATGTTAATTATTATTCCAAAGTTAAATTACTGTTCTTAAATCTTAACTACTCTTCTAAAATTGATGTCAATGTTCGAAAAAAATAATTCATGCTATAAAATATTAGTTCATGCTATAAAATATTAATTCATGTTAACTATTATTCCAAAGTTAAATTATTGTTCTAAAATCTGAATTACTGTTTTACAATGATAGGAACATGGCATCTAGTTCACATTCACGAATTGTCAAGCTTCGATATAATTGTCAATTTCTCTTAGATGGGTCTTATTCTAGTCGATCTGTTAGACCCATAAATATTTCACTTATCAATACCCTATCTGAACTAAAATCATATATCCAGGATATCAACTCCAACCACTTCTCAATCAATATATCCTATCATTTCCCTGGAGAAGATCATATGCTCATACAAGTTAATGATGATGATGCATATAGAACCTTGTTCGCACTTTCATCTGATGCCTATATTGATGTGTTTCCTGAAAAAACATCTTTCCACCAACAATCTAGTTTCATTAGTTTGTTGAATCAATTTGAATCCCAATCATGTAGTAGTAATGTAACTGTTGAATAGAATCAACCACCTGAATTCTCTCAAAATCCTACTATTGAGAGTATTGGTGTTGAGGTTGAGGAGGGTGAACAAGAAGGTGATGATAATAGTGATCATGAAGGTGATAATGATAGTGACTAGGAAGATGATAATAATAGTGATCATGATGATGAGTCATTGACTGAAACTAATGATGAGCATGGACATCCATTCCGTGACTCTATTATAGCATTGAGTTCCATTCCATCTATATTTGATAAAGAATGACCCCAACATGAACACATTGATATCAACTATGAAGCTTTTCAAGATGAATAATGGGTGGCAGATTTTCGTCAGGAATTTCTCAATTACAACCCTTCCAGCATTGAAATATATGAGGGTGTTTTATTTGCATCCAAAGCTGTAATGGTTGAGACGATCCAAAAATAGTCGGTACAAAAGAATATCCAATATCGAACACAACGCTCAAATAATTGTCATATTAAATTTGTTTGTATCCATGACCATCGATGTCCTTGGAGTTTGACTGCTTGCCATTCCAAAGGAGCAGGTGGCATGTGGAAGGTAAAATGTTATAGTACAAGCCACAATTGTCAACTAACTGTTCTGAATGAGGACCATCGCCAAGTCACATCATCTTATATTGCTCGTATGATAATGTAAATCCTAGTATCAAGATTGGATATGTCCACACAAGAAATTCGTGACAAGGTAAATGCTGAACTAAGGGTCTATATATCTTACAAGAAGGCATTTCTAGAGAGGAGGAAGGATGTCTGTAAAATATTTGGAGATTAAGAATCATCATATCATACTTTGTTGTCGTTCCTGATTTCTCTGTCACAATTTATTCCAAGAACTATATATTCCCACCTTGTCGATGATTATACCCTTCAAACTGAAAGCACTCGTAGATTCGAGCGGGTGTTCTGGGCATTTGGTCCAGCTGTGAGGGGTTGGGCCTATTGCAGGCCTGTTCTTACTGCTGATGGTACATTTCTAACAGGAAAATATTTTGACACACTTCTCATTGCAAATGGCATAGATACTGATAATGGTCTATTTCCACTTGCCTTAGCTGTTGTCGAGGCAGAAAATATGGACTCATAGGAGTGGTTCTTTGATTCTCTACAAACTTGTATTCCAATCATTCCACGTCGTACAGATTTGTGTATTATTTTTGATCGAATGAATGGAATGTTTCCAGTATTTGGGTCAAAACTTAACTGGGCTCAACATCGTTATTGTCTTCGACATCTTCGTGAGAACTTCCATCAAAAGTTCAAGTCACAGGATTTCAAGGAACTTTTGTGGAAGGTGTGATCCACAACTGATACACATGAATTTGATCGTCTAATGGATGATACAAAAACCATAGAACCAACGGCTAAGGAGTATTTTGATAGCCCAAAATCCAGTACAGTGGTCTCTCACATATGATAGAAGCTACAGGTATGGGTCATTGACTAGCAATCATGTTGAAGGGTTAAATGGAGTCTTAAAAGGTGTTAGAGGTTTACCAATACAGGCACTTATTGTTCCCACATACTATTGCTCTGTTACAATGTGGTGGGAGAGGCGTAATCAAGCATATGGTCGTGCAAAAAAGGGTTTTATATGGCCCTTTAGGTTTAATGATACGCTTTTTGATGTATCACAGGATGCACGGCAACTATCAGTAAGCATACATGCTAACAATGATGAATGGCTTGTTGATGACATGGACAGATATCGATTTCAAGTCTTCATGCGTCCAAATGGTGTACGTGAATGCAGTTTTGGTTTTCCACAACAATGGCATTTTCCATGTGCTCATGTTTGGGTAGCTGCAAGATCTATCAATTATGATACTCATGCACTTGTGAGCCCATACTATACAAATGAAGCTTATTTAAACGCATGCAAAACTGAATTTAGTGGTATTCCCGACAAGAGGTATTGGCCTCATTTTGATGAAAGAAGAGGCATTTATCCCTTATTACCCCCAAGGAAACGAAGGCACGCTAGAAGATCAAAGAAAAAAAGAAGGCCTTCAACTATAGATGTTGATCCAAATCAATATACATATCATTGTCATAAGTGTGGCAGAAAGGGCCATAATAGATGCACTTGTCCTAATGTAATATGATGTCTGGTCATGTAATGTTTGCTATTTTAAATTTACTCAAGGCATGTAATGTTTGCAATTTTAGTTTATTCAAGTCATGTAATGTTTGCAATTTCAATTTACTCAAGTAATGTAATGTTGCAATTTACTCAAGTCATGTAATGTTTGCAATTTCACTAAAAGAATGAATTTATAATGGGTTTTTTTATAGATGGCTCATCGAAGGACATGGACATTTCAAATGTCCGTAGAGTTAATCCAAATAATAGCTACAAAGTGCCTACAGGAAAAAATGGCTCATCAAACTATATTGGATGATGACTGGAATGACGTACCAGCTTTATTGTACAACAAGATAGGATTTATAGTGACAAAAGAATAAGAAAAATTTCATTGGCAATTTTTAAAGCAAATGTTTCACCTGTATGAAGAAATTCTTGAGCTACCTGGTTGGTATTGGGATCACACAAAACAGAAAGCAATGTGAATCAATGAACAAGTTAAAAACTAGTTAGCTATATCACATCCTGAGATACATCGAGTTGTACATCAAATGTGGCCATTTTATGAACCTCTAGATGAGATATTGAATAAAATGCAGTAACTAATTTTTGTAATATTTCTCTTTTAGTAGTTCATGTTGTATTTTAATATTATTTGGTAGTTCATATATTTGAATCAATTCCATCTTATCTAATGAAGAATCTTGACAAACTTATATGTTGTACAATATTTGCACTTTTCATTTAATGTAACATTTGCACTTTTCATTTAATGTAATATTTGCACTTTTTATTTAATGTAATATTTGCACTTTTCATAGATATGGCTCCTAGGAAAGCATCCTTCCGACTCTCCCAGCACTACTTTATGTTGTCACGGTGGCCTATTACTGACCCGGGTGTTTTGGAAAATATTTCTTTGGCTGGTTTTGGGCTTGTTCATAGGCTACGACCTATCGACCTTGATCCCAATTTAATCACTGCCTTAGTTAGCTGGTGGGACAACTCTACCAATACTTTTAGATATCCCCCTTTTGAGATGAGTGTAACCTTCAGGATGTTGCAGTTCTTTTAGGCCTTAGGCACTACTACAGAAATGGCTTATAACGTCACTTTTAAAGGCGTCGGTTGTATAAATACACCGACACCTATAACCTTAAGCGTCAGTTTAATAAAAAACCGACATCGATCTGTAAAGGGCGACCAGACACGGGTATCGCTTTTATTCAGTGTCGGTTCCCTAATAATACACCGATGCCTAAAATTAACTACAAATCTAAAATTTCCAATGAAAAAAATTACCTACAAAATTTAACATATGGCGTCGATTATTAACTATTAAACCGATGACGAAAGGTCATTCGCGAGATAGAAATTGGGCACATTTTGGTCGTCGGTTTTGCTACAATGAATGACGCTTATGGGTTTTCCCGCGTTGTTCGCGGGAAATTTTTCACACCCTTTGAGCATCGGTTTTCGAAAGAAACCGACGACTATGGTCATTAATCGAGAAAATTTTTTTTAATCGACATATGTAGATAGACGTCGATTTTTTTCTAGTAAAAACTGACGACTATCATTGAGAATAGGTGTCGGTGTGTTTGTAGAACCAACACCTTTAGTTTTATGTGTCGGTTTTATTTAAGAACCGACACTTAATGTTAACTTAATAGCACCCGCGCGAGCCCGACTCTTCCCCTTTCTCTATTTCATTCATTCTTGCGCTACTCCAGGGTTTGGTCCGGCGATTTCTCCTCTACCCCACCTCCGCCGCCGCTTGCTCCAGCCATGCGTTGCTCCGCTCCCTTGCTGGTCCTCTGCCCACCTCTGCCGCCGCTTGCCCTCTGCCCCCAGCTCGCTGCTCTGACGACCTTCTCTCCTGCTCCAACGGCCTTCTCTCCTACTCTGGCGGCCTACTCTCCCCGCACCGCCGCCGCTCGCTACTGCTACTCTCCTCGCCGACGTCGCCGAAGGTACCTGCTCTGTTCTTCTTCCTCCTCTTCTTCCTCCGCCCTCAAGCAGGTACCCTGCTCCGCGACCGATGATGGTGTGTGAAATCCCAGGTTGGCACGGCCGTGCTGGGCAGCACGGTCGTGTTGGTAGCACGGCCGTGCTGCATAGCACGGTCGTGCTGCATAGCACGGCCGTGTTGCATAGCACGACCGTGTTGGCTGATTTTGTGTTATATTGCTCAATTATAATCGGATAGCTACATTTGTGTGTAATGATTATCCTCATGGTTGACCTAATTCAGTAAATTTTGTGCTTGCATATATTTGTCTTTCTAATCCTCATGCTTGACCTAATTCATTAAATTTTGATGCATGTTGAAATAAGATTTAAACTTGTCCATTCTAACATCATAATTTGATTTGATTATGTGCTTTGAACATTGAAACATGCGTGTTAAAGATGCATTGAATCTCTATATTGTATGATGTAGATTGATGATATTGTATGAGCTAGTTTGAAATTTTGAAATCAATTATGAATCTCTCCATCCCTAGGTCATACTAATTTAATTATGTGTGTCTTTATCTTGATGATGAACATGCATGGACACTCAAAATGTTGAAATCAATGTTATAGAATATGATACTTAGATTAAATGATGTTACATGAAACCTAGGATATGAATGATAAAACTAGGATTGTAGGTATTGGAACTCACAGATTTTACATGAATGATGTTACATGAAACCTAGGATATGAATGATGAAACCTAGGATGTCATTGAAGACATATGGGAGTTTGACTACATAGATTTCAGAATTCCGCTCTTCAAATGTAATTGGGTTGATAACACCAAAGGATTTATAGTGGATGAATTGGGTTTCACTTTAGTGAACTTTGAAAAGATTGGCGAGAAGGGTGAACCATTCATATTGGCATCACAGGCAAAACAAGTATTTTATATCAATGATCCTGCAAATGATAAATGGTCGGTTGTTCTTCATGGTAAGAGATATTCATTGAAGATCCTATAGATGAAGAAGAGTACTATGATAAGTATGATGACATGTTGGTTGCTATATGAATATGCTGAAGATCCTATAGACAGTTCATTGAAGATCCTTTACATGTGTTTGAATATTTATACATGTGTGAATGTGAAAATGAATGAAACTGCTGGTTGCTATATGAATGTTTCTACATGTGTGAATGTGAAAATGAATGGAACTGCATATTGCTACATGAATGTTTCTACATGTGTGAAAATAGAATGGAACTACAGGTTGCTAAATGTGTGAAAATTAATATTGTTAATTTTGCAGGTTTGTGGCCTTTTGTTGGCTGATATCAATAGATGTCATAAAACCTACAGTTCATAACTGAACTACAGGTTTCTCATCCTGCGACCAGCCACAGCAGGTCTGCAGACTGACAGAAAAGAAAAAAACTTGCAATAGGCGTCGGTTATTTGTTTAAAACTGATGACAAATGGTTACAGCGTCAGATAAATAATTATTACTGACGCCTAATGCATGTGATGTGGTGTCGGTTATCAATGATAAACTGACGTTGATGCTTCTGGCGTCGGTTTTCCTACTAGTAACCGATGTCTATTTCCCTAATGAGGCCAGGCACCACGGCCGTGCTGGCCACCTTGGTCGTGGCAGCGGACCAGACACCACGGTCGTGCTGGCCAGCACTGCCGTGGCAGCTGGCCAGCACGACCTTGGCAGCGGGTGATATGGCGTCGGTTATCACTAATAAACCGACGTGGATAATACCCCAGATAGCCCCCTTTCTGTGGCGTGAAGGTTTACGGAGTCGGTTTCAAATCTAATAATCGATGCCTATACCCCCCTACTGGCGCATTTTCGGTGGCGCACAAAGGGTTGTGGCGTCGGTTTGAGAACCGACGCCTAACGTTTGGCCTTTTAACGGCGCCCACATAGGTGTCGCATTAAAACCGACACTAAAGGCCTTAAATAACCGACACTAAAGGCCGGTTATATACTAGTGAGGATTGATGGGCTACCGGTTATAGATTCATATCCTTCAGGCATAGATGAGGGGCAATTTTCTTCATGGTCTCACATTTGTGAGAGTTTCTTAGGAGATGCATCAGATGGGATTTCTAAGGGGCATATCTCCTTGATATGGTTGCGTGAGACCTTTAGGGATATGGATTTCACTTTGGGAGATGAAGAACAACAAATACAAAATAGGATAAGGTACACTAGAGCATATCTCCTATACTTTTTAGGTAGTTACCTTATTCCTGATAGTACCAGGGACAGAGTTCATGTACGATACCTCCCGCTTCTATCTGACTTTGCTAGTTATAGCACTCTATTTTGGGGTGCTGCAACTTTAGCATACTTGTATCGGGAAATGTACAAGGCTACCAGCCGCTCTAGGAAAACCTCCTACCTATCTGGTTGTGTATGTCTACTGCAGATGTGGTGTTGGGAGAGGTTAGGAATTGGACGCCCAGGTTCAATTGTTATGAACTGGGGGGGAGTGGCCAGACAATGTTCCCTTGGGTTATAGGTAAAGATTTACACAATTGTTTTATACATTTATCCAAACATTTTGTAATGTTTATCTAAATTTAGTTTGTCAATTTAATAGGTGGCCTACATTTCTTGAAAGGAGTGATACTATGAAAGGATCGGTCCAATTTTATGATTCAACATTTGACCAGATTTTGCCCTCTCAGGTATAATTAACTTACTTCTACTAACATGTTATATGATATATGTTGTATTTTTTATGCAATTTACTCTATTTTATATGATATATGTTGTATCTATTTGAATAACAGTTACATTTAACTCCTTACACTGCTAATATTCTGGAGAGACTTCCAGCCTTATGTCGAGAGGGTCAGGATATTTGGTTGGTGCGAGTGCCTTTACTGTGCTACACAGTAGTTGAGTGGCACTTCCCTGACAGAGTACTTGGACAATTCGGATTTGTTCAAGTACAACCTACTCTGGAGTTGCCACACCTTAGTAGGATAGATGGGAGGGGTTAGCAGCTGAGGACTGGTTGCATCATTATAGGTGGGAGGTGCAACTATGGAACAACAGACGTGAGAGCTTAGTCTCCCCTCCACCAGCGGAGACAATCTTCAGTCTACATGTACACTATGGATGGTATCATCCCCAGTACGTACTGCCCCCTCCAGCTCAGCCTCCAACCACATACTACCCACAAAGTTATCGTCAACAAAAATTTATGAGTATCATTTATATTTTTTTTACAAATTGTTATCATTTATCTTTATTATTTGTAATATATGCAATTGGTCTTTATTATTTGTACATACTTTGTTTGAACAGGTGGAATCACATGTGCGGATCTGAGCGTCTTTACAGCATGCCCTTGCACATATCAGATATGACATCTATGGCATCCAGGGGACTAAGTTTGACGGTCTTCCTGACTACGCTCGCCCGTATCATCCCACACCCACTCATACCACAGTCCCTGAGCCCACTCCTACTCCTACTCCTACTCCTGTGATTATTGTTGCTGAGCCCACTCCCACTTCTCAGTTCATGGCATGGGGACCGACATGGCCATACTTTTCAGGAGTTGGTTCATTTTCCTCATACATCACCCCACCTCCACCAACATCCTACTATGGAGTAGGTCCTTCTTTTGTTCCATACACTCTACTCCCACCACTAGTTATTCATGACAATCGACCACCATCCTATGTCACATACTCACCGACTCCATTTGATTTCTCAGGATGCACCCTACTTGATGCCCCACATCCTAGTATTCAGAGACCCCTCACCCCACCTCCAGCTTTTTGTTATTTTCCTGGTCCTCATCAGCCTACTGCTATGTAGTTGTCCCACATTGAGGCATCTCCAGATGACTTCGGTACTCAGGAGCCAAATGTACAGGGAGGTGGGCGAGGACGTCGTGGGCGTGGAGGACGTGCTTAGATTTTCATAGTTTTGTACGTGTTGTGTAGTGTTGTATATATGCCTTGTTCAGGCATTTATTTGGCTTGTATGTGGATCTATCATATTATGATGTAATATTGGTTCATTTTGGATCTATCAGATTGTTCTGTTTTGTATTATTTTCTCATCAAGTTGGTTCATGTTTTAACCTTGTTTTTAATGATATCTCATTTTTTAGATTAATTTCTTCTTACATAATCAATTAGGAAGCAACTAGTGTTGGTTGCAATACCACTTCTATAATCCATATGCATGTTCATAGCTATTGAAATTAACAAATTTATAATAATTGGCTATATTATAGACATTCAAATACAAGCGAAAGAATAGTAAATGTGCAAATATAATCAATGTTGTTAATATACAAATATTATGCATTAAAGAATAATGATGAATGGAAAACAAATTGTAAAATAACAATGCGTCCTGCATGGGGACGCATTACTCAATGCGTCCTGATACGGGACGCATTGCCAGTAATGTGTCCCGCATGGGGACGCATTACTCCAGCGTCCCCATGTGAGCCCGCGTCAAGACGTATTGGCCCCACCGAAGGGCAATGCATCTCACACTGGGACACATTGTTCTATCGCAGAGCAATGTGTCCTGGTCCTCGCGAGGAAGTAATGCGTCTCCACATGGGACGCATTGTCTCAAAATGTGCTATTTTGGAAATTAAGTTTGAGAACGTGCTATTATGGGAATTAAAATGGCCAAACGTGCCATTTTGGTTTGTTTTGCCTAAAAAGTAATTCCAGAGTGCTTTTTGTCTCTCCCAAAGGGGGCATATATAACTTTTTATGGGGTCCTCTACTTCTACCATAACTATGTGGCGTCTATCTATGTGTCTGAAGATCTCTAGGCTGGCAGCTAGCGCGTCCAAGTGTCATCTTAAGCTAGAGATCCTGAACTAGGTCCGATGAAGCAACCCGTGACATGTCCCTCATGGTTTCTCAAGTTACCACCAATGGCTTTGCCCGTAGGACCCTTTCTTTGCTGTCTCCAGCTTACTATCCCTAACTTAAGCTTGAGCTTGCTAGGCTTCGGCTTCTCCCATCGGATCTCCTCATATGCATGCAAAAATGTCTCCCTTTATCCTTCCATCTGGATTCTAAACCATGGGGGTCCCCCGGTTATCTTATATGAACGATATGATCTGAAGGTAGTTAAGGCCTCCTCCCAAATCTTCCTAGGGTTCATATTTTGTTGTTGTCATATATAATATTACATCTCTCCCAAATGGTCTACAGATCGATTGATCGAATGTTTAAGGGAAAAAGTCCTCTCGTGATTTCTAACCAACTTGATAGTCATCTATAGCCCAAACACTTCTGAACGTATAGCGCAATTTAGACAATCGTTTACTTATGAACCCCTCCCGATCCGACATGGCATGCTGTCTCGCCTCTAAGGAAAAAGTGATATGTGATCTCATTTTTTTAATTTGTAAAAGCAGCGTTCGTAGACCTGATGTGCCACTGATCTGCAGATAAAGGAGACGTGGTTGAGGGACACCAGGGGTAGCCGGCCTGGTACTGCGGCTGCAGTGTTGTTATGTTCCAGGCCCATTGTAATGTTTTGTTTGTTGTCGCTGACGTCCAGATGAGAATGCAGGAGAAAACAGATTTGGGCTTTCTTTTCTGACGTGTGAAAGACTGAGAAGAAGAACTGGGAAGCTTCAATCTATGCTACGGAATCCTGAAAGCATGCTTTTTTCTGGGTCTCTGCCGATACACGTTGGATCTATTTGAATGATCCCAAATTAAATTAAATGAGCACTAGCCAGTACAGAGTAACATGCACAAAGCCAGTGCACCCAAGAAACCCTTATCCTGTAAATCTAAAGCTGAACTGGCGCCAAGCATGGGAGGACGTGGCAGCGAATAAGACAAAGATGGGGGTGAACTAGTACACGTGATGGAGTCGGTCGGACAAACAAGTTGCTATACGCGGTTTTGACATCCATACAATTGGAAACGTGAGTCACGAGTGGGAATTAGACGACCTTGAACACGCGTCCTTGACATGTTATTGAAGATAGTTTGATGCAGTACATAATTGATGTCAGTGGCGAAATTACAAATTTGCTATAGGGGGTTGAATGAAATTAGTCATTATTAAATTTTTTTTAAATAACGTTTAGCAACTAGTACTAATGGGATAGAATTTCATAATGCTAGTTTATTATGTTCTGCTTTTTTAAACCTTGTAATTTGGTGATGGATGGTGGCTACATATTTGTGTTTTTACCCAAAACTCACGCTGCGGGGATTCAGACCTGTGTGTCGCAAGGAACTACAAAGCAGCACTACCATTCAGGCTACAATTCTAAGTGATTGAAAGATATATATGTTATTTCCGTAGATTCTTTCTAGATGTATATATGTATATTTAGGCTATTCGAGTTGGGGAGGGGGGCTAGAGCCCCGACAGCCCCCAGATACGTCCTTGATTAACCATAAACGTATTAAAGTCTAAGAAACTCAAACTTGGTCTAATATAAATTACCTATTTCAATCCCATCCTCCTACTCCATCCATTCCAGTGGAATATTCAAGACTAAAAAAATATGTTATATGAGAGATAACCCAAGTATGCATAAAGAACAACCCAATCAATAAAGAGTAACACTATACACACCTGGATGTATACTTGGTTGTCTACCGATAATTAAGAGTTGTCTTTTTTGTACAAAAATGACCCACTATCCACTATGATGGGAGATAAAAAAAATGTGGAGATAAATAAGGATTGAGAAAAAAAAGTGAAAGAAAAAAAATTTGTTCATTGTTTTTCATCATAATGGATCTTTTGATAAAATAAAAAAAATTATTTGATTCCTTATAAAAAATACATTACAAAAGAATAATATTGACATATTTTAGAGAAATAACAATAAGAGAGAAATATAAAGTCTATATTTTGGGTACAATGTTCGTGTTTTTAAGTGCATTACTTTAGTCTTACATAAAGATAACTAAAAGATATTTTGTGTTTGAATATCTATCCTAAATTTTTTGTTTAAGGTCTTAAAGAAAACTAAAGTATCACATTTAACCTTTCGGGTGTTTGTTCCACTCTTGTGCCAAATTTAGTGATGGGTCATTGTTGGTATATTCTTACCGAAAAGCATGCCATTCATATTTACTTGATGATATGTCCCACCATAGCATGTACATTTAATATGGAAAATTGTAATGAATTGGATAATGATTGGAAATTGATTCCACACAATAAAAACAACCGTAAAAAAATATTCAACTATAAATCAAGTAAACAAAGGAGTAAGTTAAATTTCAAATGATGTAAGTTAAAATGGTGTATGCTAACATCAAGTGACTAGGACAAATAAGAAAATACATTGGAAAATACACAAAAATAGTAGGTTACTAAAAACTAGATTGTACACGAGGTCCCATACTGGGACTTTAGAAGGTAGGATACATAGTTGGATGCAGCTTATGCAATAGAGTAATGAGGTTTAATAAAGCTATTATGTCAGTAACTTAAATGCATACATGTAGGAAGAGTGTAAGGGCTTTATTCAGAAGTACTGAAATTGGCCTCTGCACGACTAATAGGGGTTTCATTTCTTGCGAGATGAGCGAACCTCCAGATCAGATACGACGCAAACCTTACATGTCTCTTGGGTCATAAAAAAGTACTAAAACCATCTCTATCTTTTTAAATGAATAATAATTAATAAGAAGAGGGGCTAGAGTCAAAATTAGATGTGAAATGGAGAACCAAAAATGTATCAAAATCAATAACTACAATTGATTTGGTTATAGGTCGCAAATTCAAATAATCGATTGACCCAACAAGTCGGCTAGCGTTCATTGCATGCAATGACGTGCCATAATCACTCAATTCAACCACTTCATTGCTTGAGTCGAGTGGAAATTTGGGAGAGGGATTTTCTTTCCATCAACTCACGATATGAAGAAGTTAGGTAATTATAACCATACCCTTGAATTTAAGTCCTCAGTAGATATATACACATCCTTGAACCTTCTACTTATTGTGTATCACTCTATGGTAAAAGAATCTCTCAATTGTGGGTTTGGAATTTTAATCCAAAATTTACACCAAAATAAGTCATCTCTTTCTTCACATCTCACCTTCTCAAGGAATGTTCATCTTACATTCAACTATTTTAAATTTCTTTCTCGACAAATTGTATCTCCTCAAAATAAGTTACATTTAGAGGAAATTCTTTACTGAATGACCTTTTTGAAGTATATAAATCTAGAAAATTTAATTGAAATCATCTTAGTATCAACCAAAGTCATTTCTAGGAGGGGCATGTTTCGATTCCAATATCTCTTAAACCATTATTTTAAATGTTAATTTAGAAACATAATTCATAGAATGACGTTCAATGTTGTTGTACTAGGAATCTAATATTTTGTAGGATTGTAATATAGAGATGAATGAGTGTGGTGATTGTTTCATGAACTTCATAAGTGTAACTCAAGTATGCTTCAACTTAAAGTAATGTTAGTGAGTTGATGGTGTATATATGCCCAAACTACCAAAATAAAATGGACAAATACCTCCACTTTCTTTTATTAGGCGATGAAAATTTTTCACTTAATTATTGTTATTTTGCTTTTATAAGTTATGTACATAATCAACTTGTTTCATGTGAATTAAGGGCTCAATGATAATGATGTGGAAAAAAATAGATAAAAAGATGGGAACCTATCTTTACTAACACCACTACGGGGTTCCTTAAACCTAAAAACTAAGAACCAGAGTTTTGGTAATCATCATTATTATTTTGAATGTCAAAAAGATGATAATATACACCTCACAATCTCATACAACCTCTAGTCATTCGATTACAACACAAATTCAAAGGCATCCGCATTAGGAACATCCAAATGGTTGAATGGATGTCTATAGGTGACATAAGGCCTTCACTGGATTGACTTAAACTCCATTGGATCTGTCTAAAGGTCTATAAACATTATTGAAAAAGGTAGTCGATCAGTTGCATCTTCAAACAACTAAAACATAATTAGGGTTTTCCCAAAACTCTTTATATGTGTACCTCAAGACTCAAAAAATCTATATATTCACTCCCTCAACTAAGAGAGGTGATAAAAAATCTAAAATCCAAAATAAACACCTTGATAGGAAGAAACAAATAGAGGCAAGCATGCAAAGGGAGGGATCCTATTTAAGAGTATCTAAGACTCTCCACTAACTGCAACGAGATTGATTAAGTGATTCTTGTCGGCTCTACCATGGAATTGATTATGTTTTATTCTTTATATAGTATATTTGTTGTATATACCTTGAAATTCTATGCATTCTTACTTTTGATCATATCTAATTATGAGTATCTCATATAGTTAAGCTGGGGTCATAAACCCATGTAATCGATTTCATATTTTTTGTAAATCTTCATGTATTGCCTTATTTATCACACTTAACATGTTTTCCTTATGTTTCATGATAGTTTGAAGCTTATTCATCATAAATATAATATAGTAAACAAAACTATGATGCAAAAGTGTGATTTTATGTTAGACAAAGGAAACTTACAAATCTCTTATACATGAAAGTAAAAGATATTAAGGTGGTTATAATACATGCTTAGTGTGTTACTGGTAGTTTGACCATCATGAGAGAATATATTTCTCTTAAATAATACATGTTTTCCATATACTTGAAAGGGGAATTATAAAATACCCATGAAATCATGGATATATCAATAAGTGATTTTTTTAAAAAGTTATGTGCTAGAGATTGTAAATTTCATTGTGATGAATTCCTTGACCAAATTATTTATTGGATTGATCTGAATCCTAATATTACACTTTTTACTGATTCTAGTTTGAACAAATTAATTTTTTATCAAATTCTCATCATAGATTATGCTAGATAATCTACTAATGACCTAGTACAGCCTCTTAGCTATTTATGGGATCAACCATAAAATTCTAAATTTCCATCATTATCTTAGGGGAGATTCATGTTGAAATTTACATTCAGTTTTGGTTTGATAATTGTTAACAACCACAATCTTAGTGTCATAAAAATATTTACCTTATTTCCTAGGAGAGGATGTAGTCAATGAATTCCTCATCAAAATATTCCCACCAATGCAAATTGGTAAATAAAATACATAAGCTTCTTTTTAAGAAGTTGACTTCAAGTAGTGTTTGTTTTAATATGATAACTATAAGATACATGGGATTAATTACAAACTAAACAAATATAATACTTTAATATCATTATATTGTTTGGGTGAAAAACTATCTTCCAATAGTTGTCTAGTAGTATATGATGAAAAAGATTGGTAGTGTATGTTGATTTGTGGCTTTTCAAATTGAAACTCTAACATGACTCATACCCTACATTAGAAAATTGTGGCTTTTATATAGAATCCAAGTAAGTGCACTCTTAGAATCTAGACATATTGTTTGCATCCCTTCCATTGTCACTAGTGATGGTTATTGCTAGGGAGAATCATATTTTATAGATGAGACCTATGTACTTCTTTTTTTTCATTGTGTAATGTTGAATTTCTTTTCACACGTACTAGAAAAATTGCTTATTGCCTATCCTTTTGCTTCTAATGTAACTCTTTTATTCTATGCAATTTCCAAGACTAACAAACATCTAACCACATTTACATTTAATGAAAATTAATTTCTCCTAGTCATTTGATGGAGTTGTGAGCTAGTGGAATAGAAATCATCTTTCACTAGTTGGTTCACTATTGCTTGGTTGTTGTTCATTTTGATCTTGTTGGTGGTTTGGATTTTGAGCATTGCTTGTGTTTCTATAGGAGAATTTTGGATGATCTCACCATCCTAGGTTGTAAGTGTTTAAGTAGGGGTTGTAGGGCTGCTTTTTCCCAAAACATACTACTATATTGGCTTAATTTGGCATCTCCTCAGCATTCTATTATGGGACAAAATAAGAAGAAAAGTTGTGCCTTGTAACTCCACATGCATCACAAATTTGTTCATCTACACTTTCTCATGCTTGACTACTTTGGCTGAAGCAGCTTTAAGGGTAGCATGTCCCACTTTAAAGGACCCACTCTTAAATCCCACCTAAGGAGGACCTCCTCTCAAATGCACACACACATGTTTCCCTCTGACCCATCCATAAATCAAAACATTGGCAGGTCTAAGTGTGGATCTCCCCTCTTGTATATGAGTTAAATAGCTCACATGTCCCTCTTTCTTAGTAGCCACACCTGCACGTCTGAGTACATCAAACAGAACATCTTTAATAGGATCGTGCTTGTATATAAAACCTAGAAGCTCCTTTCAATGAATGATATGATCCCCAAAAGTATTCAAGAATGCCTTACGACAAATTGGACATATATCATCGACTAAAAATAAAGGAATCATGAGACGATATATGAGGGTTCTACGATACTCTACTGGTGACATGTGCAGACCAATTCCATCAATAGGAATAGCAAGGAGAAAGTCTTGAACATGATCAGCTTGAAGACACCCAAAAACTTCCTTCTATCTAATGATCATATCAAACTTAACCTCCATGTCCTCAATTATTTTACTAAAAAGAGCACTCACCAAAGCATTTTGGACTTTAGGGGGGATGTTGTCTTTTCTAGAAAAACAACTGAGGTCAAAGGAGAGAATCGTGATACAAAGATGATCAAGAGCATAATCAAAATCAGAGTCCATACCTTGAATCTCGTTATCTCACAAGATGTGATCTTGAGGAACCCAAGATTGGGCCCTAGATGCCATAAAAGCATACCAGGAAGACTCAACTGCTGAATATAGTCCCAATCCACCAAGCCGAATGGGCAAATGAAGACACCCTCCACTGGAGGTCTCCAAAAAAGGGGCCTCCACAAAATACAATGTCTTCAATAGACCCTCGTAAGCCTCCGTCAAACAATATGTCTTCCTCCTCCATGTATATAGGTTGACAAGTCCTCAAGACAAATAAAAGTTTTACAATACCCATACACAATCAGAGTAAAAGAAGCTCACTCTGGGGATCACCCAACCAAGGAAGAAGATGCATAAACTCAATAGCCTTTCAAGCCCTCTCCATAGGCAAGCCCTCAATAAAATTTCTATCTCTACTAATAGCTCCTCCAAGAAACTACACCCCTAGCAAATGTCTTCCAATATCTTTCGAGAACAACTCTTTGTGAAGCTTCCTACCATGACATGTAGACCAGAAAAGCTTAGTTTTATGAATATTTAAAACCAGACCCAAATCTGATCCACACCGCTGAATGGTACCCAAAACCTTGGCCACCTCCTTTATGTCGCCGATGATTGTTCCATCGTCAAGATACCACACATGAAGAAGAAGCTTACAGTTATCCCTAATATGATGGATAAGTGGATGCAGTACAAGGGAAAAAAGTAGTCGGCCCAAAGGATCACCTTGTTACACCCAGTGGCTGACCAGATATGTTTGTCCCCAAGGTATATCCTTGCTTCCTGGCCATATAAGAACAAAACCCACAAAGAAATTGATGGACACCTCATACTCACCTCGCGTAGTAAGGTGGACCTATCAACCAGATTGAAGGCATTTGAAAAATCAATTGTTAGCATGGGTAGAGAGCAATCACTAAGTCTTGCGTTCAACACTCTGTTGACACTGTGCAAAATAGCCTCTGCCCCACCAGATACACCCACTCTGAACTAAAAGTCATTAAGATACTTGGCCATATTTTTACTCACTCCTGCCATAGCAACTTTGGACACTAGGCGCCTCCAAATAGTACCAAATGTGATGGGGTGTATGTCGTTGTCTGGCTTAAGTAGTGTTGTAAGCAACATAGAATCTATAAACTCTACCAAGCACAATAGACATCACCCTCCCAACCGTAGACTAACCACTAGGGTGATGGCATGTAGGAGGTCAATGTTCATGATAGACCCCTCTCCACACATAGAATCTAAGATGTATTGATCCCTCAAATAATGTAATTATAAATTTCATTGATTTTTGCAAAGATATTCATTGTACATTTCTAGAAGAAAAAATCATAAAAATCTACTTTTAAGGTATTTAAAATTTTATTCATTGATTTTTTAATTATTTATCCTTTTTATTGTTAGATGTTGTTGGCTAAATGGACATCTATAAATCCCTTTGTTTTGATTATGACAAACATTTCATTCTTATTGATCTAACGAGCTACTTGAGTGTGCAGGAACAAGGCGGATGACAAAGTACTAGGGAAATCCATATGCTTCCATATTTATATTTTCATGCAATGTAATCACCTTGTAAAAGCTTGTACAAATATATAATGTACAAGTACTTAGATTGCATGTAAATCAAGCGTTAGATCTTCCCTAGCTAAACACCACATATAGATAAGTCATCCCCTTCAAATAGGATCACATCTGCACACTCATACATATAATTAGTGCCTAAATTGAAACATTGAAACAGGATCAATCTCGGTCGACCAACTCCTCGACCGAGACACTCTCGGTCGACAATCTTCTCGACCGAGAAAGATCTAAAGTAGCTGTTAGACACAACTGACAAGTAGTTGGCAGTTGGAGATAGACGTTGCAAATCACTTGATCCAGAGAGCCTGTTGGTCGACAAAACTTCGACCGAGTAGGTATCTCGGTCGACCATTCCTCGACCGAGATGAACTATGACAGCAACTGCAGAGTAAATTAATTAGTCGTTGCTAAAGCAACAAACTTATACCTAACGGCTAGTTAAGCACTTAGAAACCCCTAGAAGTTGTCTAGAACGTCCTTAAGCATCCTTAGACCATTCCTATAAATAGGACAAGCCATAGGACACTCAAACTCACTTATTACACTTGAGAAATCCTTGAGCATACTTTGAGCAATCTGTTTGTGAGCAATTTGAGCATTGTGACAATTGGCCACTTTCTTCCTTAGCTCAAAATTCGTGTCCTATAGGCTAGTATCTCCTACCCACTGCAATCACAAGTCCATACACTTGGTTAGGAGATCTATACGCTTGATCTAGGCAAATCAAGCCTTGGGCTACAAAGGATAAGTTGTAATTTCCTTTTTCCTTTCTTGTTCTCTATTACTGTTTGTACTCTCCTTGCTACTCCTAGGTTGGAGGCTACGGATTGGAGAGGGTGGAGATCTTCTTGGTGAAGAAGGCGACCTTGAGCTACTTCAGAAGGCTGGTGCAACGGGAGGTTACTTCTAAAGAGGAAGGCTACTTCAAGGGGGAGCTTGGAGTTACTTCAAGAAGGCTACCTCAAGTTGGTGCACCTACTTCAAGTGAAGGTTGTTCAAGGGGTGTAAAGGAAAGTATTGTATTTTGTATAAATCCTTGAGAAGGTAATAAAATAAATACTTTCAAAATCCCGGTTGGGTAAGCAACCGGGTAGTGGACTGACAACTTTAGTATTTGCTAAAGTTGGAACCACTCTAAACACCTGTCTCCTTCTTCTAATCTCAATTGTGGTTGTTTGAGTTAAATAATTGTTAAAATTGTTTAAAACTCTATTCACCCCCCCCCCTCTAGTGTTTTTCAAATGGTATCAGAGCAGGCTTTAAGGAACCCTAACAAGGTCTTGAAGAAATGGGTGACGAAGTGCTCAACAACCTTAACCTTGAAGGGACACTTGTTGCTAGGCCTCCAGCGTGCGATGGAACAAACTACCAATATTGGAAAAGAAGGATGCAGTTCTACTTCCAAGGCATCAATTGGGACTTATGGAGAATGGTGTCAACCCCATATGAGCTCCCTCAAACTCAATTTGCAGAATGGGATGCCAATACGGTAAAACTGGCTCAAATGAATGCCAAAGCTGTAAGCATTTTATATTGTTCTATTTCGGTAGGAGAATTTAATAGAATATCTAATTGTGACACAACCTATGATATTTGGCATAGACTGTCCATAACCTATGAAGGTACAGTCCAAGTAAAAAATTCCAAAATTAGCATGTTTAAACAAAAGTTTGAACACTTTTGTATGGATCCTGATGAATCTATTAGTGAAATGTTTGCAAAATTCTCTACTATTGTTAATGGTTTAAGTGCCCTAGGAAAACCTGTCCTTGAAGAAGATCAGGTATCAAAAATCCTTCGATCACTTCCTCCAAAATATAAGCCAAAGGTGACAGCCATTGAAGAAGCAAACAACCTCACTCGACTGAAAATGGAGCAACTTATTGGCAACCTAGAAGCTCATGAAGCAACCCTAGAAGAGGAAGAAAGAAGAGCACGTGAACTTCAGCAAGGAAAGAAGAAGGACGTGGCTCTAAAAGCTTCAAAGGTCGTCACACAAGAAAGTGAGGAGTCAAGTGAAGAAGAAGGAGAAGAAGCCTTGATCGTCAACGGTAAGAAATACAAAAGATTTAAATCTAACAAAATTTCCAGTTCTTCTTCTACTCCTCCTAGGTGCTTTGAATGTGGGAAGAAAGGGCATTTCAAAAATGAATGTCCTAAAGCAAAGAAAGGAAAGAAAAGCTCACACAAGAAGAAGGGAGAAAAAGCCTATAAAGCTGCATGGGACGAGTCAAGTGACAGTGAAAGCGGAGAAGAAAAGGTGGAATGTCTAATGGTAAGAGAAGATGATGAAGACTCTATGCTCCAAACATATGACCGGGAACAAGGATGCATTTCAAACCTTGGAAGAAAAGAAAAGTGGAACGGTCACCTTTGGAGACAATGGTAAAGGCAAAATCGTTGGAATAGGTAATGTTGGTACAAACCTTGAAATAAAGAATGTTCTACTCGTTGATGGTTTGCACCATAATTTGATAAGTGTTAGTCAATTATGTGATAGTGGTTATGATGTGTTATTTAACAAAACCTGCTGCAAGTTATTGATAGAAAACACTACAAATGTTGTTTATGAAGGAAATAGAGTTGGAAATCTTTATATCCTTAAACCTAACTCTATGAAATCAGTAGTGGGAAAATGCTTACTTGCAAATGAAAATACCTTACAACTATGGCATAAAAAGCTAGGACATGCTAGTTCACATGTTATTAAAAAGTTAGTGAAGTATGATCTTGTTCGTGGATTGCCTACTTTATCTTTTGATCAAGTTGAAAACTGTGAACCATGCACAATGGGAAAGCAAACCAAAACCTCTTTTAAATCAAAACATGTACTTAGCACCAGTAGATCCTTAGAATTAATTCATATGGATTTATTTGGACCCATGAGGACACAATCTATTGGTGGTAAAAGATATTATTTTGTTATTGTTGATGATTATAGTAGATACACATGGGTACACTTTATTGCAACTAAAGATGATACTATTCATGTTTTTATACAATTTTGTTCCAAGATTGAAAATCTATTACAAAGCAAAATATGTACCATTAGAAGTGATCATGGTGGAGAATTTGAAAATCATACATTTGAGGAATTATGTACATCTCAAGGGTACACTCATAATTTTTCTGCTCCACGCACCCCACAACAAAATGGTATAGTAGAAAGGAAAAATCGATCACTACAAGAAATGGCTAGAACTATGATGCTCGAACACAACACACCCAAAACCTTTTGGGCTGAAGCTGTAAACATTGCATGCTATGTGTTAAATAGAGTAACTGTTCACTCTCACTTGAAGAAAACTCCATATGAAATAATACATTCTAAGAAACCTAGAGTTGACTATTTTCATACCTTTGGCTCCACATGGTATATGTTAAATACCAAAGATGATAGAGATAAGTTTGACTCTAAATCACACAAAGCATTCTTTTTGGGATATTCCACTTCTAGCAAAGCTTTTAGAGTATATAACACTATCTCTAGAAAAGTTGAGGAATCTATTCATGTTTCTTTTCATGAAGAGTCTAAATCTGAAAATCTAGAAATCATAGATCTCACTAATCAATTCGAAAATTTAAACATACCAAATGATAGTGAGAAAGTTACTACAAATAATCACCAAGCTGAACCACAACCTACATCTAGGCTTATTCAGGATCATCCTCAAGAACTAATTATTGGAGATCCTAATGATAAAGTCAAAACTCGGTCTTCCTTCAAAGATGTTGCAAACATGGCTTTTGTTTCTATCATTGAACCTAAGAAGATATCTGAAGCTCTTAAAGATGATTATTGGATAATAGCCATGCAAGAAGAATTGAATCAATTCACTAAAAATGATGTATGGGATTTAGTTCCTAAACCACAAGATAAAACCATCATAGGAACTAAATGGGTTTTTAGGAATAAGCTAAATGAGGCAGGAGAAGTAATAAGGAATAAAGCTCGGTTAGTAGCACAAGGATATAATCAACAAGAAGGAATAGATTTTGATGAAACGTATGCACCGGTAGCTAGACTTGAAGCTATTAGAATGTTACTAGCTATTGCTGCACATAAAAACATCAAACTCTACCAAATGGATGTAAAAAGTGCATTTCTAAATGGCATCATTCAAGAAGAAGTATATGTTGCCCAACCACCTGGTTTTGAAATACCGGAAAAAAGGTGACTATGTTTATAAACTTAAGAAAGCACTTTATGGTTTAAAACAAGCACCTAGGAATTGGTATGAAAGGCTCAAGACATATCTTTTTGATAATAGTTTTTCTATTGGAAATTCAGATTCTACTTTATTTTTCAAAACATATACATCTGATTTTCTAGTTGTGCAAATATATGTTGATGACATTATTTTTGGAGCTTCTAATGATTCATTGTGCACACAATTCAGTGACATTATGCAAAAAGAATTTGAAATGAGCCTCATGGGTGAACTAACTTTCTTTCTTAGTTTTCAAATTAAACAAACACCTGCCGGAATATTCATAAGCCAAGAAAAATATACTAAAGAACTCTTAAAACGTTTTGGGATGGATCAGTGCAAACATGCTACTACTCCTATGGCTACTTCTATTAAAATTGATAAGGATGAAAATGGGGAACCTATTGATGATTCCTTATATAGAGTCATGATTGGTAGTTTGCTTTACTTAACTGCTTCTAGACCGGACATTATGTTTTCCGTTGGTCTTTGTGCTCGATTTCAATCACAACCTATGCACTCTCATTTTCTAGCAGCTAAAAGAATTCTTCGTTACCTAGCCGGCACTACTTGTTTTGGTTTATGGTATCCAAAAGGACAATCCTTGGATTTTAAAGCGTATACTGATGCGGATTATGCTGGTTGTCGACTTGATCGCAAGAGTACTAGTGGTGGCTATTTCTTGTTAGGGAGAGCTTTAGTATCTTGGTTTAGCAAGAAATAAAATACGGTTGCCCTATCTACAACTGAAGCTGAATATATGGCAGCCGGGTCTTGTTGTGCTCAAGTGCTTTATATGCAACAAGTGTTAAACGATTATGGTTTTACTCTTTCATCTACGCCTATTTTTTGTGACAACACGAGCACTATAAACTTAGCACACAATCCTATTTTACACAACCGAGCTAAACATATTGAAATCCGTCATCACTTTTTACGGGATCATATCTCCAAAAATCATGTTTCCCTTCATCATGTTGATACGGAAGATCAATTGGCTGATATTTTTACAAAACCGCTTCCACTAGATCAATTTAACAAAATTAGGAAGCAACTGCTTATCACTCCTTTGGAAGATGTTTTCTTTGATATTTGTGCTTCTTAACAAACAACTTTTAATGGACATCTTTTTCATTAGATTTGATGGGACATCTAATTCAGGGGGAGTTTTTTTTTATTCTTAATGGATATCTTTTTGAAATGACAAAGGGGGAGAAATAAATATACATCTAAAACTTAGTAATTTTGAAAAACTCAATCAATGAGTTTCATAAATAAACTCTTGGCTTTACATTGAAAGTTGCTATATTCCCTAGTGAATTGGATTTCATGTTCCATAATTCATGGGGAATAATAAGCACACATTTTATAAACAAGAGGAAAAGCTACAAAAGGTAATCTAAAGGTATGAAACTCATATGTTTTATATTTCCTTCATTTATATTTTGGAAATGTTTGTCATCTTCAAAAAGGGGGAGATTGTTGGCTAAATGGACATCTATAAATCCCTTTGTTTTGATTATGACAAACATTTCATTCTTATTGATCTAACGAGCTACTTGAGTGTGCAGGAACAAGGCGGATGACAAAGTACTAGGGAAATCCATATGCTTCCATATTTATATTTTCATGCAATGTAATCACCTTGTAAAAGCTTGTACAAATATATAATGTACAAGTACTTAGATTGCATGTAAATCAAGCGTTAGATCTTCCCTAGCTAAACACCACATATAGATAAGTCATCCCCTTCAAATAGGATCACATCTGCACACTCATACATATAATTAGTGCCTAAATTGAAACATTGAAACAGGATCAATCTCGGTCGACCAACTCCTCGACCGAGACACTCTCGGTCAACAATCTTCTCGACCGAGAAAGATCCAAAGTAGCCGTTAGACACAACTGACAAGGTAGTTGGCAGTTGGAGATAGACGTTGCAAATCACTTGATCCAGAGAGCCTTTCGGTCGACAAAACTTCGACCGAGTAGGTATCTCGGTCGACCATTCCTCGACTGAGATGAACTCTGACAGCAACTGCAGAGTAAATTAATTAGCCATTGCTAAAGCAACAAACTTGTACCTAACTGCTAGTTAAGCACTTAGAAACCCGTAGAAGTTGTCTAGAACGTCCTTAAGCATCCTTAGACCATTCCTATAAATAGGACAAGCCATAGGACACTCAAACTCACTTGTTACACTTGAGAAATCCTTGAGCATACTTTGAGCAATCTGTTTGTGAGCAATTTGAGCATTGTAACAATTGGCCACTTTCTTCCTTAGCTCAAAATTCGTGTCCTATAGGCTAGTATCTCCTACCCACTGCAATCACAAGTCCATACACTTGGTTAGGAGATCTATACGCTTGATCTAGGAAAATCAAGCCTTGGGCTACAAAGGATAAGTTGTAATTTCCTTTTTCCTTTCTTGTTCTCTATTACTGTTTGTACTCTCCTTGCTACTCCTAGGTTGGAGGCTGCGGATTGGAGAGGGTGGAGATCTTCTTGGTGAAGAAGGCGACCTTGAGCTACTTCAGAAGGTTGGTGCAACGGGAGGTTACTTCTAGAGAGGAAGGCTACTTCAAGGGGGAGCTTGGAGTTACTTCAAGAAGGCTACCTCAAGTTGGTGCACCTACTTCAAGTGAAGGCTGTTCAAGGGGTGTAAAGGAAAGTATTGTATTTTGTATAAATCCTTGAGAAGGTAATAAAATAAATACTTTCAAAATCCCGGTTGGGTAAGAAACCGGGTAGTGGACTGACAACTTTAGTATTTGCTAAAGTTGTAACCACTCTAAACACCTGTCTCCTTCTTCTAATCTCAATTGTGGTTGTTTGAGTTAAATAATTGTTAAAATTGTTTAAAACTCTATTCACCCCCCCTCTAGTGTTTTTCAGATGTTTGATGCCAAACTGATAACACCCAAATCTACACATATTGTCTATGAACTTTATCTATCGTTTTGTGTTACTTTGGTCTTAATTTACCCAATAAGGCTCGTGTTTTAGGCTTTCTATCTCTGCTTAGGTAGTGTAGTTAGCATAGCCAATAATGCAACTAAATAGCCAGTGTTGGATTAGCATGCATCGAACATAGATGAACAACCTCTCTCCATACTCATATTTCCTAAATTATGGCCCAGTGAATTATACTGCCTGATATTTTGTATAACGATCATTACTATCTTATCCTTAACTCTGGGCCCAGTTTAACTCTCTGCTCAATTGCTTTCATTGTGAAATTCACTATGTACATCTATGCTCAACCCATTTGGTTTAGTATCAAATTTAGTTGGATTTATATTCAATGTGCAAGTTAATTTGGGCCCAAGCAAGCACCAAGGCCCAGCTAGTGGGGTAGGGCCTTTATTTCTTTTATGCTACTACAATGCCCTCTCTTCTCCCAGATCGCGGGCTCCAGCCAACCCTAATCGTGACCACAATTTCTAGTAATCGCAACCAACCTGGTCACGATCTTTCTACCTATGACCAACTACCTGCATGTAGGACGAGACGACACCAGTGCCAACCGCGACCTCAGATCTCTGCCCTCTCCATCCATCACACCTCGACCGTATCAGCAGTGTTCACGACCATCATCTCCATAGACTGCGGACACCTCTTCCTCGACCACCTGCACCTGCTCCTCTCCTCGATGGATCACGGTCGCTCCTTCACCAACACCAGGTCGCGACTCTACCTCCTCATGCTCAACACCTCCCTCATCATCCATTTCCTCCACAGACGACGCCCTGCGCCCTGTGACCAACGACAAACCGTGATCTTGATCGTGACTGTGATCTTGATCGCGACCGCGATCTTGATCGCGACCTCAATGTCCGCCCACGGCCTTCACCAACCAGCCTCCTGCATTTGCGAACGTGACCTACTCTCCCATCCAACTATCATGCACACCTGTCCACAACAACCGCGACCAGCCCTCAGTGTAGATAACTGTGATCGAGTCTCCAAAGACCTCGACTGTAATACGTGATCAGGAAAAGCAAACAGACCACAATTCTTCACAGAAGTGCCAACAACCACTGCAATACGTGATCACTCAACCCTAGCCACCCCCTTTTCTCTTATAAATACCACGTCCATCAGACTTAGAGAGGGGCGTCGAGAAAGGGAGATTTCCTAGCGCATCTCGCCCAGGGGGATCTCGCCCAGTGCCATCAAGCAGATGAAGGAGTGGGACCTGACCCTACCACACCACCAACAGATCAGGTTCAACCACCACCACCCTCTCCTCCAAGATCGACGACCAAGGCTGCTATCAGGGCAGGTTGCAGACTTGAAGGCTTATCCTAGAAGGAGACTGAACCGATCACAGCCATCCAGTAGCTCCATTCTCCACAACCATCCATCCACACTCTGCTTTCTTAGGATCTACGGTGGAAATCGAGATTCGACGGCCACAGTCCACTACCATCCATCCATCTATCCGCCCATGTAACCATATCTAAGGTGGAAATCATAGGCCTGGTTCATCCATCTGTTCATCCACATCCGCCAACACATCCACGCTGCTGTTTGGATCAGATCTAGTGAGAGAGAGAACCAAGGAGTCCAGATCTGATCAGGGAGAAGGACCAAAAGATGAGATCCAGCCTATATGGAGGCAAAGGAGTGAGAGCCACCTCTCCTCCATGGGATATATCTCTTTCTTCTTCTTCTCTTTCATTCATTCGTGTTCCTTGGTTTCCTATACAACGATGTTCATCCGTCTTTGTTCAGTGCTAACTATGCTTGTTCATGTCTAGTTAGTTCTTTCTTGGCTATGTAGCTCGATATGGGCATGTTTATGTACTTTTGCCTTAAGCAAGTAGATTCATTTCAGATCTAGTATTTTGCATGTTCTATTTTCTCTTTCTAGTTATGATTTCTAGTTTGGTTGATCTCTTACTCGCTTGAACTTTTATTTATGCCTGTATCGAGAGATCCATTGTAGGAATACCTAAGAGATGATAGTTTGGATCTGAACCCGAGAGGAGGATGATCTGGGGTATTATATTCCTATTATTCTAGAATACTCTAAGACCCGAGAGGAAACCTTAGAGTATCATGGGGTGTTGATGTGTCATCCTTGAGAGAGGTTAGATGACATATTGTTGATGGTTTGAGTCACACATCGTGAAAGCAAGTGGAATGACCCCATAGGACAAATGCCACTGTGCATACTAGATTCTTTCTTAGGTGTTCGAGGGTTGTCTACGCCCGAAAATGAGTGCATAGACTTCCCCATTTGTAGTTACATAGCTGGGAACTCTTTCTTTATCTGATTAGTAGAACCACGAGCTCTGTTTTCTTTTCTTTTTTTTGTTTGTTTTAAAATTGTGACAACCCGCTAGACTAGTTCTAGCACTTACTTGTATCGACTATCATCTTGGCTTATCTGACTCAAGAATGAGATCTGTGGCATCTTAAACATCACCACGTCCGTGTGCTCGACCCCATATATCTACTTTGACCCCGTAATAAAGTTGTGGGGGCCTAGAAGGTTTTGGGTTATAAATTTAAAGCTTGATTCCTTCCTTTGTCCCGCATTCGTATTCGGACGTGAGAAAAAAGTTGATCAAGTTTTGGCGTTGTTGCTGGGGATGTGGTTTTCCATGTTTACACGCCTAAAAGATTTTGTTCTGTCACTATAAGCTTGTATATATATGCATAGTTTTTCTTTTGTTTTAAACATACTTGTTTATATATACTGAATACCTTTTCTTTTTCTTATACCTTTTTTCAGCCATGGATCTCACCTCGGCAAGACAAGTGATATTGTCCACATGTCCTCCCGAGTTTTTCCGCAGTTCTGACTGCTGGAAAATAATTGAAGGTCATGCTCTACAGCTAGTCGAGTTATACTCACCTTCACCGTCGTCATATGTTGAAATTCCAACAATGGAGACTTCCAGTCAACCATCGACTCCCATCCTATCATGGGATCCAGAACTAATTAAGGCAGTGGAGTTAGCTGGAGAAAATGTCAAGGCACTCACCTCCCTAATCCCCCATCTCCAAGAAGATGTTAATCCAATGCAACAACTACTTGAAGAGCAGGATCATCATCTCAAAGTAGCCACCGAGGCTGGAGACCACAGTAGTAGTTTGCTTCAAACTGTTGACACTACAAAAAAAGTATGAATTAACTACAATTATTCTAACTACATATATTGTATTTGTAGTAAAAGCTACCACTATTTACATAACAAAATATGTAAATGAAAGAAATATAGTTAATTCCAACAACTACAAATTGACTACATATTTCAATTGACTACAACTAATACTCTTTCTCGACTCTCCGCTCTCAAGTATCACATGCTCGAAAATTTCAAGTTTTTGGTTCCTACTCCACTTTTCCTGATTTGGCACGACCAGATCCCCCCAATCAAATCTGGCACTCCACCCCACATGTACCTCGTCTCCTCCGCCCCATCCACACCCAAAAGCCCCCTCCTCCGTCCACTCGATATCCCCCTCCGTTGCATCCACTCCGATAGCCCCCTCTACTGCATCCACCCCAATACCCCCTCCACCATCCACCCTGATAGCCCCCTCTGCCCCCATGATCATGCTCCCTCTCTCTCACCCTCTTCTCTTCCCCGCACACCCCCAATCACGACTTCTTATTATTCTCCCCCCAGTTATCTTGAGAGCTCGTAGATCACCAGAAAGAAGGTGTTGGGAGCACGAGGAAACAAAATAGAGGAGAGGAGATGATCCAAATTGATGAGAAACCGTTCAAGCCAAAGGTTTGTTAATTTCACGCCACTTTCTTTCACTCGTAGTAACTTAGGACATGTTCATAGGAAAAACTACAATTGTAAGTAATGTTAGAGCATATCATAACCTTCTACGTCAAGTCCTGAATACACTCTAATCTCCCGTCATGTAAACGTTCTGTTTTGATGTCGTGTGCAACTAGGCCATCCTAGGAATAGCGACGTTAGATTCTCAGAGATGCTTTTAAAATGATGAAACATTCTATCCCATCAAGGACAAGTGTCGAGGAACTTCTAGCCTCTTCTAGTCCAATAGCGATCGTCACCTCGTTGCTCCCACCCATCTTCCACTGGCTATCATAACACACGTAGTGATCCGGTGGAGAGGAGATTGTAGCCTTGGTTGACCTGGAGGCAATCTACTGGCCTGGAAAATTGTTTCTTGACAGAGCTATCTATGCAGTTTTGGGAAGGGAAAGGGTTTAGCTGGGAGATGGGTGGGGGATTTAGTTGATCGCAACCTCTACTTGTGGCAACAAATCCTCTCAGCTTCATTCGCTCTTCCCATGACCAAGATGATCCATGTGGAAAAGGCCAAAGAGAGGATACTGAGCCCTACTGGAAAGCAAAGAAATCAATTCTTCTTCCAAGAATTTGATGATGATGGGGTCATATTGTGGATGGATGGAAGTCAATTCCATTAATTTTAGTATTGGCATCACATATTCTGCTCTGTGACCTATTGAGTGTAGGGCCATTATATGCTAATGACGTAACGGTCATTCTTGATCCTCATACTTAAATTAACGAATGCCAAGAACACAATCTAGATTGGCATTTTCAATAGGTTAATCTCTCCTTGCTTTTACAGTAGCTTTGTTTGAGGATGGAAAAGTGTCCTCCAGCTATTTTTTGGCCTTAACTTTTTTTGGGTTAATTAGGGGATGTATAAAAGCTCTGTATTTGTTAAATATAACAGTGATTTTACAATGGAGTTTCAAGCTGTGCCAATTAAGTTTCATGTTCCTCTGATCCTGCAATCATCTTAAATTATGTTGAAACCAAAGGACAACTGTGAAGTACCTGACAGTATAGATAACTATGCGAATTTGGGTGATATGAAATACTATTGTAGATGATTTCTATTAATACATAGACGGATGAGTGTGATAACATCGGCATGTCAAGCATAAAAAAGGTAAGGGTTGTAAGCAAGAATAATTTCATAGGGTCACGAACACTTCTTATCCTTGATAAGTTACTGGAATTGGTAATTTTAGAGAAGTCTTTGTGCTAATATTAAAGATAATTTTTATAAGATTCACATTGATTTATAAGAAAAGTCTCAGATTTATTATCAGATGGAGCTCATATGCACCATGGTATTCATTGTTTAAGGTATGTCTACTGAATTGTTTGTGGAAATTTGATTTATTTTATCAATAGCCATAATATGTATACCACCTAGTCCATCTTTTAATAATTAAACAATGGGGTTCCTGAAGTTTTTAGTCTAGTTAAGGCGAGTTCTAAATTTGAATTCTGAAAATGTTGTACTGGTTTAAGTAGGAAATAGTAAAATGTTACACTGACCAAAAGAAGTTCACTCTTATTTCAATTGAGAGGAAATACCTTCTTTACCAATGCAAGTCAAATCTTTTATAGTTAGAAACAAAGCTAACAAACCAGTAGTAACTCAAAACCAAATTTTTGTACTACAATACATGCTCAAACTGATTAAAAAAGACTACCCTGGTGGTCCAACTACCATTAGTGTAAACTGGTTCAAGTGGTGAACCTATCATACATAGATGTTATTAGCATTCTTGGCCCATTTCATTCTTCATACCAGTGCCACTATCGCCATTCATCCTTTTCATCACTACCAAGCCTCTGCCACCATTAAGCTCTTCCCTACAACCCACTGGATTCCTCAGCCCTGTATGTGAGGCACCTCCACATCTCCAACATTGAACAATTCCCCTCGATGCCATCTGTTAGTCCCCAACCCCATCTCCAACCTTGAATTATTCCCCTCAATGGTCAGCACAGGTTAGGACGAGTAAGAGTGAAGAAGAGAGAATAAAAACTCTCCTAGGCCAAGTTAGTTCTATAAATGTTCTACTATTTTACCACTAGTTCAACATCAACTTTTTATTCTTGTTCTCTTGTCCTACTCACAGAGCATGATATTTTTCCTAATGAAACTTTTCCAATCTGATTAATAATTTCAAGTAGATTTTTTTTGTGAAGATGAGTATTCAAGCCTATATAACCACAAATTATGATTGCAGTAGTTGGGATTACCCCTTTTCCATTCTTTATTAGATGAACCAACTAGATCCAAGTAATTTTAAGTACTATTATCATGAGCTTCTTGTGAATAAGGAGCCTACTGAATTATGTGAGCCAGCTAATGGTATTAAGCAACTAGATTCTCTGTATGCATTCCTGTTTATGTCTTTTTTCCCCAATTGGGACCCTTGGAAAATATGGAATGTCATGACAACAATGAACATTGATTTATACAGTGCTCACATCGACTCTTGCTCACACTTGGGTCCCATCTTACAACCATGCATCAATGTATCTATATCAGTAATTTGAATTTTTCTTCTTCTATATATTTAATCTAATTTTGTAGTCAACGTTACATATTATACTCTATCATCTCCAATATAACCTATCTTCTTATTGATCGACATTCCCATGCAAAATATTGCACTCTTCCTCAGAAAGACTATACAAGACAATGACTATATGTCTTAAATAATCGATAACAATTTGAATGATATTATATATTTGAGATCTTAAATTGATCACCAAGATTTTTCGTTTCTAGCTAGTAATTACAATTGGATGTTATACAAGTCACTGGCTTGAGGCTTGCCTGGTAACTTAAAAAATATCATGCATAACTACGACTTTATGTGTGTGTGGCCTTTTTCATGCAGTTTACACACGTAAGTATCTTGCACTATATAATTGTCATGCAGCCTACATGATCTGTTTCTCACTAGATTTTGTTCTCTTGGGAGTATCATTCAATACCTTTACATGGAAAACAACCTGCAAGGATCAAACTACTATCCTATACATATGCTCTTTCTCATTTATGTTGTTTGCGCTGCTTGTGTTGCAGCATGATCAGAATGGAGGTAGGACATAATAGTGCATGCTAAAGGCAATCTGGGTAAAACCTATGATGACTAGCTGATGAACGTAAGTGTAATTTATTAAAATTTGTATGTTTGCCAAATACATAATACTCACCTTAAATATGCACATACATTGGAATTGGATGAATATCTTTTATTGTCTATAAACAGAGTTTGATTTTAGTGGAACATGTTTGCGTGTATCAAATTATTTTGTAAGTGAATTCGGAATGACTTTGAGCGTGCCCTTGATCATGAAGGGCTTACTAAATTTATCCAGATAGTGATCAATATGTTCCAGATTTAATACTATGCCAATTCATCATAAATCTGATGAGATGGCTATGTAAAGGTGATATTCTCTACTTATTCAACTATGAAAAATAAGGCATATGGACTACTTAAATCACTGCCACTTCCATTTAAGAGTCATCAATGAGTCATGTAGTTCTACTGATATTCAAGTATGTATCCTAGAATTGTCCAGAATTCCAAAATTTTCATGTTCATGCTACTAGCTTAAGTTAGTAGGCCATTCATTCAGAGTGATACATTGCATAGTGTGTTTGAGATCCCATTTGGTTAAGTTGTCATCCAACACATTCCCTTTGACGTGCACCAGGTTGGTGCCATGTAAATCAGTTAATTGGCTTTGAATCATCTTATAAACAGAGTCTTGATGGAACAGCTTCACAGGACATTCAGGTCCAGAAAGGTGATGCTCTCAAAGCATGCACGCAGTTAATATTCTAGATGATCACTCCTTGGGCATTCCACAACTTTCCTTGCAAGTGCTCAAGGAGACTAGGCCCATGACTTTTTTTTGTAGTGGTGTTAATGAAATTTAGAGTAGTACGATATATTTCTGATTTATGATTTAAGTTTTTCACTTGTTGTATATGGTTAAAAATGAAGCAATAAGTTGATTGTAGTATAAACATTTAATGTATTAGTTGTTCGAGAGTCCCACTCAAGGTATGTGTGTTACCTGTTAAGTAATATTTTTTCGGGTACATTCTGAATTCTTTCTCTCATAGAAAGTAAGTTTTTTGAGGATGAGAACTTCTATGCTATCAGGAACTGGCAGAGGACAACATAAGTGGCACTGTAAAGAGGTTAAACAACAGATGCATTCAATAATGGAAAATAGGAACTGAGCCCAAAAGTTGAAGGGAATGGTGGCGCAAACAACAATAGCCTAAAGTAAGGGGAAAAGAGGAAGTGAGACACCCAAGGAATACATCCATGTCTAAGAAAGATGAGGCCAAGCCAACGACAACCATACTCTAGCACCTAAGAAGCACGGACACGAACACGGACACGGATACAGACACATGATATGGAAATTTTCAAATATATAAGACACAGACACGACGTTGGACATGGCTATATATATATATATATATACATATATATACATACATATATTTACATTAATATAAGACACGGACACGGCGTTGGACACGACTATATATATATATACATATATACATACATATATTTACATTAATATAAGACACAGACACAACGTCCTAGATGTGTCCACGCCGTGTCCAGCTTGCAAATAAAAAAAAATATGAAATTGGACACGCTGGAGGAGTGTCCGCCGTGTGTCCACGCGTGTCTGAGTTGGACACGTGTTGGACACGGACACGACAGCCTCCAGGAAGTGTCCGTGCTTCCTAGTCTAGCACAGAGGGTGAGTGTGGAGAAATTTTCAATTTTATTTACATCATATGACTGATAAAAGAGAACTATAAAATTCCAAGGTAGAACCTAACCTAAAAGCTAGTTTTTTAGGGAGGAGAGCCCCAAGGTTATATTAGCCCACCCTCAACATCCCATACTATGGATATGGATGAACCTCAACATCCCGTACTATGGGGATGGATGAAACAGATCTAGTAACAAACTTGTGTTGAAGTTGTTTGATCCACGTCCCAATTTCCATATCGAGAATAGTGGAGGCACTACAAAGGCTTGTGTACTTTTTAGCATAACTGATCCCACACCATGCCCCCCTAGAATGATTGGGATAAATTGACTTGGTGAGCCATACTCCTTGAGCAAAGACCCACAAATTTCTGTAAAAGCTCACTGATAGCTTCCAGCTTCTAGTACAAGTCCCTACTTGGTCTTTGTGAAAGCCTTTCTTATAAACATTGATTTTCATGCCACATCCAATAATATGCCAAGCTAACCTAGTTAATCAACTCAAAAACCTCTTTTCCTTAGTGCAAGGTGAAGCAAATGCTTCGTGTCACATGAATCACCTAGCGCCAACAGTGTTATTGATTAAGTCTCAGTACCATATCGAAACACATATAATTCTATCACTTCTTGTTTTCTCCTTGTTTCTCAAGCTTAGTGGTTCATTGTGTTCCACCACTTCTTATTTTCTTTAGTGTTTCATTGGAGCCGACCACTTCTTTTTTTCTCCTTATTTCGCAAGATTGCAGTGACCGTCCTACTCAAGCCAGTACCTTGCTACCTATCAGATGTTCGTCCAGGGAGGGTATTCCTTCATAGTGTCATTTGAGCATTGAGTCGCTAATGAAACCTTGAGCAGGTTATTATCTATCCGAATATGCTATTGTAGAAGCTTAAAGCTTGGAAACCACTTGACGCGAGGAGGCTTCATACCCTCACATCTAGCTTTCCTAGCATCCATTCTCGGGTGAACTTGATATGTAAGAGCCAATTGTTGGGTTCCACATCACATTTGAGAAGCTATGACAGTTTGTCTGTAATGACTGTATTAAGAAGCTTGTTGTCGATGCTGATGTAGCCATCTTCTGATCCAATAGGCTTAAGAAGAAAGGGGATTTCTCGACACTTCATCATGAAGTGGACATTTGGGCCACTTTTATATACATGGGTGAACCTTATTAATCTTGCTTAAGAAACACCTTCAAGTGCACCTAGTACTTCTTTAAGTGCGGCTAGTAAAAAGAATGGTCTGAATAGATAACAAGGGGAAAAACACCATGAAACCATGCATCTATTCCAATAGGAACATGCCATAGGACAATAAAACACTTCCAGGTTGGTCGTTGGTTCTCACAGGTACCACCTCTATATACATGAATAAGGGAGTGGTAAAAGAAATACATTTTTTGCATCTACAAACACATGTTAGGTTGTAAGACACCACATTAGGTCAAATGTAGACTAAAAGTAGGAAGAAGCTACTAGCAGATAGAATTTTAAACTGCATAGTAGGAAGAAAACAATGGGAGAAATGTTCAATCCATAACATTTGGGTGACGAACAAGAATCCCATCACAATTAACAATATTACTTGTAACCACTTGCCAGAGAGGGTACAATGATAAAATGTAGGAACTAAGATTAGGAAACTTATCTTCTCAGCCCTGATTTCATTTCTTATTAGAGGCTTTGTCCCATATTTGTTGGGTAAATATATCATATGTTGGTAGCCCTCTTACATTACTGGTTACTGCCCAAGTTTAAATTCAACACATTTACCTTTTCATTACACAAATTCCTGGGGTTCAGACTCCATCTCAGGGCCCATCCTTGTCTCATTCCCTCTAGATTTAAAGTCATTATTGCAAGCACGATATTTGATGAAACTTACATTGTCCTGTACTATGTTGCTACTTCACTTCAACTTGTCCTTTTAATCATGGATTACTCTGGAATTCTAGGCATTACCCTACATTATCATTTTCCAAACAAAACGAACCCACTTTCTGAAACTCTCTCAACAAGCATCGACCAAGTCTAGTCGATGACTTACTCAAATTCCCAATCTAAGGGGTCACCTATCCCTATGCAGACCACTCAACAAATTGGCATGTTTACTCAACTTTCTCCTGCTACAGAAAGTTTCCATTGCTCCTTGTCAATATAAGATGGTCGTCATACACCCATAGAATTTCAAATAAGCACATTTTCTACATCTTATTTCATCCCATATCTTAATAAATATGTAGTCAAATTGAGTCTACTGCATGGATCGATGTTTGTCATGCTTAAAAAGGACCAAAGCAATGTCTGATGTTTCTCATGCCACTTTGGCAGTTCTATCTACAGTTATATTTTACATGTCGTAGCTCATTTACAACCAGAGAAGCTGCATTTTGGAACTGATATAATGATGTTTTTACAATCAATTCCTAATGAGTTAACAACCAGAGAAGCTGCATTTTGGAACTGATATAATGATGTTTTTACAATCCATTTCTAATGAGTTGCCTTACAGGAAAGACTTATAGGCATAACAATGTCTAGGTCCTAGAGGTTAGATAATCTTCTTCAGTAATTTCATCTTGCATCATTTTGCAGGTTGTACTGCATAAGATTCATATACATGAGTCTCTTTATATACAATCAAGTTGTTCCCTTTTGGAAGGCTTTTTCAAAGGCCATTATAATGCATTTTCAAATTCCATGAAAAGATGTATCAAAAAATTCCATGAAAAGTTGAAAACAATCATATATTAATACAGGCTCCTCAGCTTTGTTAGGCACATTTTTTTTGGTTTAGATGAAATGGAAATGATATTGCTTTTGGAGGAAGGTTAAGGATTGAAGGCTTTGGCATTTGATTATTGTATATTTATGGTGGGTCTGATTACGATGTTTCATGTTCAAAACTCATGAGCAACAAGAAGGATCCCTTGTGGTGTGCTTGGTGTAGGGTTACAGTTTGGTTCATTGTGGGTATGCCAATCTACTACAATCACTTTGTAAGGATATTATTGAGAAAGAACATGGTTGTGGGCTGGATCATTATGCATCATCAGGATAAGATGCATGGTGGACCCTTCTGTTGTAGATTTTCTTCTTAGTAAATGAACTATAAATTTAGTCTTTCCAATAGGAATATTTTATAGTTGAATATTGACATATGCTTCTTCAGGATTAGATGGATCGATTTCTTTCATCATTTGAAAGGGTTCATACTCCTGTGATGGCCATTGGTTATAGATTTTCTGTATATGTTGACTACGCCTATTGTGGATTTTGTAGGGAGCAATTTTTCTTACCCAAAGCTTCAAGGTAAGACATTTCTTCGCACAAGTATACAAGTGTTTATCAATTACAAAATATCATGTCTCTGCTCTTTTTTTTCATTGTAGCCTGTACATCTACCCATTTATTTGAACGTAATATTATAGTATGCCTTTTTCTAAACTAGTTCTTTTAGGGCATAGTTTCTTATATATTTTCTCCTACTACATTCCTAATACCAACCCATTTCGGCTCTCTACTTGCACAAAAATTTGATGGACAAATCTGGGCAGAACATTTTTTTGATTTTGGATCCCATTCCTAATCATTGCACTAATATTACATATTCAACTTAGCACCGTTGTAGGTGATAGTTGCTAATTTGATTTTTTTAGATATGCATTTAAGTGTAATCATATGTGATCAAATTTTGATTATTTTATAATGTGATTACCACAAACTAGATTACTGGATTTTGTATGCTTCAACCTCTTTGATCCGGAAATGCAACTTTCACTGGACCTTTAATGTGTGTATTTGATTTTGCTCTACTCTAATATTCTTATTTTTTATGTTTCATCTGTGATTGCTTCCTAGGACGAGGATGATGCCTACAGGAAGTCTACTGAAAGCCATTCTAAGGTTTGGGTAAGGCTATGTGAGACCCATAGAAGGAGAGATGGTATGGTTTCATTAAACTTACTTTTACCTTGTTGTAGGTTAAAATTCATTGCAGTCACACTGTTGAAGGCATTCTCATTGACTCCATGAGTCATACGGTCAAAACAGAGTTTAAATAGTCTTCCTAACTCCCTTTTCTCTAGCCTACTAGTTGAAGTAGACTGAACGAAGGGACTGCTTCTTGTTTTAATTTATGTCGTACTTTTACCACAATAGATTAGATGGTGTTAATTGATCCATATATGGGTTGTGAGTATTTAGAAATGATCAAAATTCATATAATATGTACTATTGCCTACTAGTCACAAACTTACACGATGGCATGACTCCTTAGTCTACCAATTTTAGAACACCTATCACGATGGAATCATGTCAATGCATGCTCAGTTCAAATATCCGCTCCTCGCCAATCACTAATGCTCACTTTTCTCCATATATTAATGTAATGGTATTTTTAGCCAATTCATCTCAAGCATATAGTCCATCCTCACTTGGATATAGTCCCTCATCTAAGGTATTGACACCACCTCAAGCATATTGATAAGGCAGGGCATGCATGTGAATCCACAATGTAATATCTTATATCAAAAGATAATGCTCGAGCCCAACCAGGGAAACTGGAGTCTCCTTGTGTTTCTTCTATTACCATGATAGATTCCTATACAGGCATTTGCCACCTGATGATATTGACCCAATGAAGAGTTCATTGATATATGTAAAAAATTGAGCATTTGATAGATTGGTGTTCCACAGTAGAATATTCTACCCCATGCACCATATCGAATCAAGAAGAAGAATCTGAAGCAGCTAAAACATGGCTTCTACTTGTGAGAAAAATTGGGTTCATTATTATACCCCTTGAGCCACACTCATAAGTGTTAAAAGAGCTCATATATATATATATGTAAAAAATTTGTCGTCATAGGTTTCTTCCTATTTGAGCCTTGTTTTGTTAAGGCATTGTCCTTCTTGGATTAGAAAAAGTCTTTAAATAAGTTTTTTTGTAGTTCAGTTGATATTGTTTTGGATTTACATCTCATTTTTCTTATTCATTGTTCACTGCATACCAATGTAGAATCTTATTAAATATTGGTGTCCCAATGTATTTCAGTCATCTTTCACTGATGTTTATCTATTTGATGTTCTTATACATAATGTTTGTAGGTCCGAGATTGGTACCCCTCTATAATGTACAAGAATCTCTCTTATATTTGTCTTAGATATCATTATTTGTCTATTTCTAAAGTATTTCAAACTGCTACAAGCACGAAAATGGAGTTAAAAATTATTTTTGAAATAGTTGAGACCAAATCCATTTGAAGGTTAGAGGTCGTCAAATCCTCTCGAACAAGCTAGATTCATTTGATCTTGTCATCTAGCTCTCTTGTATCCTGCCAAACCTATACTAGATACATTGATGCATGAACAAATGTTTCAAATTGAGAAGTTCATCATTTTCCATATGCTTTCACATGACAAGGTTCTTTAGAAACAAACACATATATATGACCTGCAGTTGATTGGTGTATGTTAATGGTTCTTTTACTTGCCAGTTGGTATATTAGAAGGTTGAGCTATAGTTTGTACACTTCCCTCCTTATTTGTTAGGTCTCTATATAGCCTGGAATGCGCAGATTGGTTCTTATTATATAGTTGTGCATATTTCCATTTGGCATAACTTTTAGCTATTCAATTCTCCATGGTTTCAGAGATGGTTTCTTGTGTTTCTTGATGGAGGAGTCCTTTTGAAAAGGTTGGTTGAGACTTGCCTTATTGCATGCAGTTTGTTGTTTTTCTGGGAGTCAACTGCAATAGACACAAGAGAATCAGAACAATTGCAAAATGGTTTAATTGGCCGGATTTCGGCATGCTAAAAGCGGTCAGTCATCAGAAAATTCAGGTGTCAGGTCCATTGTCCAAATAATGTATGATTTATTTGAATATTCATTTAAAAAAACTTTAGTCTTGTCCCATTAAGAATGGGTGACAGTGGACTCAAGTCGTTTCCTACCTTTCTGCATGATGTTTATGATATGCATATATTTCAGGCATCTCACTCTTGCAAAATGATTTATTGTTTGATATTTTTCCCTTATTGTTTAATGATTTGAGCTCTTTTTTATGTTAAGGCTCTATTTTATAATTATATGTAGGATCTTTAATGTTTTGCAGCTCCTATCTTCTGGTTTTCCACTAGTGAGGGGTTTATTTCTTTGCTTCATGAAAGAGAAGTTGTGTTTACTTTTCTTTTTCTTAAACTTGTCATGCATCTATTTAGGAACCAACTATTAGGAATGTACTTTTGATTTCCCTGATTTGAGTAATATGGGTTTGCTTTTTTTAGGAAAACCTATTGTTCCTACTGTACCCGAGTTAATAATCTACTCACACAACTGAGAGCAACCTATAACCATATAGCTGATGTGGAAGGTATAATTTTTGTGTAGTCAACCTTGCCAATAATTCTAGGTTCATCATTTTATTATGTCATTTTTTATTGACTTCCTAAATGAAGAATTTTTTGTTTAAACAAAAAGGAATGTTTATATATGTCCTTCAAAATCAATTAATAGTTGTTTATGATTATAAGTAGGACTGCAGCAATTCAGTTGGACTAGAATCCTATTGAAAATAAGAAATATAGGCCTGCTACCTAGTATGCACACCAGAATAGAGAGTCTTCTGGAAAAAAATGTTACTTACTGGTGGAGGAAGATCAATTAGAAATGGCTTTTTGTAGGGTATAATATCTGAAAATGAACCATTTAAGTTGCATTTAGGAGGATACATGATTACTTATGGACTGCTGAAGATGGCATGAAAATGAAGATCTCAGTTGTGTAGTATCATATGTTGATTATGACTATACTTGTTCTAACTTTTAACAATATATTATAATCATGATAAAATCAATGAACTTTGAGTCTACCCTTGTTCGTTAGTTCTTCTTGAGTTGATCATATTGTCATTGATTTAAATGAACTAAACTCTTTGTAGGTTTCATGCTTCGACAAGCAATGCTACCTTATTTTCAAGCATTGGACAGTTTATTGACAATATGCTGATGTGCATAGTCTCTCATCAACTGCTCAGCATTCCATCTTTCATCCACCATCTAGTACCTAAGATCAAAGAAAAGGATGTTCATCCCTGAGGGTTTAATCCTTATAGATGCTCGTTCAGATGTTCTTTCCACTAAAGATGTGAATGAATTTGCACTGCATGTTAAGTCTGTTGAAGTTCTCTCTCTTGAAATCTTAGATGCACCTAATGAGCTAGAACTTTTCTTTGCCTGGGAAGTAATTGATGATGCTTTGTGGAGACCTGAAGGAAGTTGTTGCCAAACTGCAGTGGAAGTGAAACTATCCACATAGTCCCTTCCCTTGTCTCTACACATCACTTTGGTGAGAGGCTCCTGAGATGTTGGGGTTGCAGCACTGGTTGGGTTGTGGAAGATGCCAAGGATAAGATAGCAAAACTCTAGGAGGAGTATGATAGTGGTGGTGATGTTGCAAAGCTTGCCAGTGCATTCATGATATAGTTATGCCATGATTCTATCATGAAGTTGTGAACAAGGCACTGCTTATGCATGAAGAAAAAGAACGACAAGATTCTTGACTTATTACAGGAGATTTATGGGAAAGGCCTGATAACAACTAGCCAGATGACATGAGGTTCTTAAGGGTCTAGGACAACCTTGATCATCTATCAACTAACCATATTATGGGTCTGAGTTATACTTAAGAAAGATCTTTACCTAAAAAGATGAATGTATCTGTGAATGCCCCTGTTAGAATGCTGATAAATTTTGTGGACATGCAATTATTATGATATTATCATTTTTGATAGCAAAACCTATTTTTTAGAAGATTTATGTTTATCCGTACCTTAGATAGTCTAATGATATCTTTTTTGGTTTGGCAGAATGGCCATGTAAGCTTTCTCCTACAGTGTTATTGATGGTGAGCTTAATTATTATTGGCACCTTGATACATTCGGTGCTTGCCTGCTAGGTATGTACATGCTTTGACCATTTTCATCTTGTCATCTTGACTAATCACAAATCACAAATCTATTTGGATATAAGCTTTAATCATACAACCTATTAACTACTAGCATCAATCTACACATCTAGATTTGTTGTGCTAGCAGACACATTATTGTATCGTTATTTTAGAGAGAACAAAGAGCAAAAAAGGAATTAGTAGTTAGTAACTGTAAGTAATGAGAGACCACTGATTGTATATTCTATGATTGTAGTAGCTTTGACATGTTTTAATATATTACAGTAGCCTAGGGTTGGGCAGTTTCAACCACTTGACAGTAGAGATATCATCCTAGATATTACATCCTACTTTGCAGTCTTAGCCCTGTGACTCTTATAAGTGCTTCCACATAAGTAAACCTTAGACCTTTGGATAATGTCGTGATCTTGGATTCATTTGTGATCTGCATTGCTAAAATCTTCTCCTTGTCCTTAATGATTTATTTATCTACATCAATTTGACGTCACAAGTACATACATTCCAACCATTACTTCTTCTTGGATGGATTTGAATATATGAAAATCACCAATTTTTGATGTAACTTGTCTCCTTCCTTACTCATTCACAGCTGCAGCAATAGCCACAGGAGGAACCACAGTCCCAACCCCAACCTCACCCTATCAGTCAGTTTCAACTCCAACCTCAGACTCAGATCCCTCAAATGCTGGAACCACCAAATGTACAACAACAAATTCCTATATGAGCCCAACAAGCTCATGTGTAGGCTCAAAAGCAACCGCTATCTAATCTTCCTCAGATGCAAATGGGAAACCTGCCATTATGAAGCTAACCTATTCAAACTGCATAGCATCCTCAACATCAGCTCCTAGCACAACACCCTCAGATGTCACAACCACAGATGCAAACTCATGTTAAACCACAACTTCCTCAACTACATGTACAACAACAACAACAACTGAATCCACTTCCCCAGTCATAGTCACAAATAGTTACTCAGCCTCATCCTCAACCTCATCCTCAACCATGAAATTCTTCTGCTCATGCTGTGATAGGGCATTAGTCATATCCTTAGCATCAACGACACAAGCTCCAACTGTTGTTCCACAACAAAGGTCGTACATGAACCCTCAACAGTAGCTGCCTCACCATTCTACTTAGGTGCAAAATCAGGTTTCCCATCAAATGGCCCCAGTATGAACATCACAAACTCAGGTTCCCATGTAATCACAACAACCAAATATAGCTTTATCTCACCCAGGTCACAATCCTAATCAAACTACTGTTCAGCAGCATTCTCAATACTACCCATGATTGCAATCATCAACACAGATTAAAAACATGCCACATCAGCAAGTATGTGGATTGGTTCCTCCTCAGTAAGGGACTTACCCATCACCACTTGTTGCTTCCCTGCAACATCTATTTCGGCAACATACTATACCATATGGACAACATCATCTTCCTCCCAATCAACCCTCTCAGCAACGTTCATAGCTACGTTGGAACTACAACCAAGGGCTTTATCTTGTTCAATTACTATATTGGCATGAACAAGCTTCTCTTGCATTTGTCCCAGGCTTATGTGACCCAAAAAGATACCTTGCAATATGAGTTGTCAGATTGTAATGTTGACAGTTCACATGGCTAAGATTTAGTATGTTGCTTCTTTTAATTTTTAATTTTAAACTCTCCAATATAATTTGAATTTTTCATCAATACTATGTTGATCCATTGAATATCTTGTTCTTTGTAGAACATGGCTTCTTGATTTTTTGGAGTTTACTCATGGAATCCCACTCTGACCTTACAGTCTGAGATAGTATGCAATTGCCCACATGTACAAAGCCTTTGCCATCCTGCATAAGCAAGTAGAACATATGTTTTGTCCTTTAGTTTAGTTTCCTCAAATATAGTCTCCTTACTTCTGTTGCTTGGCTATTCAGGGTGTAGTACACAGAGATGTTAAAGCTGGAAATTTCCTCTTCTCTCAGGTTCTTAACAAAAGCTATCTTATTGATTTCAATCTAGCCATGGTTAGTCCTTTTTCTTCTTCAAAATTTTGATCCTTTTTTCCTGTTCATATTTCTGAAACTGATTTACATTAAAGCCTTATCATTTTTTTTTCATGTACATGATCTCCATCACAAGCATCGTACCAGCAGTAAGTGCCAAAATCTCTATATATTTTTGGATGGTATCCAACTCAACACTCTAATAAACTTTTCTGTAAGACTTTGGTTAGTTCTAATGCTCACAGTTGGAGTTGGCTCTCCATCTATGATAAATTGATAATGACTGTTGTGCCTTTGTACCTATACAATTGTGGATACTACATGGTATTTTTGAATACAAGCTACTTATAAATAAGACAGGAATGGCTGGATAGTCCGGTTCTAGTGCGTGTTTGCCCAGTTTAATTTAATATCTAATTGTCTGATGCATAACTAAACATTCATCTAGACAACCAACAGTGAATAGACAACTGAAATTGCTATTGGGAATAACATGTATTACCTATTTTGACTCTGTGTGCACGCTTTCTGTAATTATTAACACTGGTTTATCAATTTGGGTATGTTTTTAAATCAAATGATCTAAATGAATGACCTTATTGTGCAGGTTATAGATTGAAAATTCTGGACATGACAAGCCTCAGTGGTGCAAGTGAACTATCTTACAACTCTCCCATACAATGCTTGGGCTGCAACAAAACATGGATGAGCTGCCTATATACTTCTCGTCTCTTCAAGGTACTAATTCTGTCATCTTATTCTCATAACAACCTTCATTTAAGCCATGTATGAATGCTTATATATCTTTATTAAACTATTTGGATGATCTTTATCTTATTTTAATGCCTCTCCATTTGTAAAACCTTATTTTCAGGATTAAGAGAAGTACAAGCTTCACCATCGTAGCAACTTCCGTTACCTGAATTAGAGATTGAGCTTAACAACGTCAAGAATTCAGATACAGAGTATAAGAAGCATCTAAGACAGCCCTGGTGCAACATGTGCTCTCCTGTGAAGCATGATGATGCATCTCCATTTGAAGCCCAGGCCCGCCCAATCACAGCTGCAGCAACAGCCACATACGCAACAAAGTATCATGATATGTTGCAATTTGATATGGCTCTTTGCTGCTATGAGAAGGCTGCATTTCATAGACCTATGTATATATTTGAACAACCACTGTCAGCATCTGCAAGCATAGCGACCAACTTCATAGGGACGATATTCCTTGTATCTCTTCTTAGAAGGTTCTCTTCATATTCTTATCTCAGGTGCTTTTGGACGATGCTGGCCGAACAACAAGAGCTTGAACAAAAGAAGAAGACAATAAGGATGTTAAAACTGGCCGAGAAAGACAACTCTTTTGCAAAGATGTTAGTAGACCACTGAATCATTGATATATGTATATACTTTTCTTTGTACACATTGTGTAATAGGGGCAAGGTATATGTCCTCCCCATGTACATTCGACATTTCGGTATAAATGAAAGTAAGTTTGTTGGCATAAAAATCATAACTTGGTCTAACTACTACAAGTTTGTTACTAAAAGAGCTTATGGACTAATCACACAATACATGAATAATCAAACTATACATATATGTATATGTGGCACTACATATGTAACTAGTGCATAATCCGACTACATATATATGTGTACAGTAGATGCTGCCTTTCCCTACACATTAACTAAATATAATTTGTATTAACTTCATGTTTTTGCTACATATTGACTATATATACAATTGTAGGCATACATTTAGCTATAATTATACCTATATTTAAATATGTAAGGACAATATCTAGCTACGCTTCTGGATACATATGAATTTGTAGCGAATGGATTATCTAACTACATATTTGAAAAATATAGTTAAAGGCTTTAGCTATACGAGCATATACTACAATTTGTATGTGTAAATAGATATGTAGTTAAAGCCTTTCGCTACAAAATATGGGGTTTTCGCTACAATGTTTTTTTTATAGTTAAAGACCTTTTTTTAGTAGTGTGAATGAGGATTCATCCTAGAGCAGTAGTTTGATATAGCGGATTCCCCTCATATGTGCATGGCAGAATTGACAAGTCTCGAAAGCATTGCTACTCAAGTACAACAACTTCATGATAAAGATGTTGAACAAGGTAGGAGGCTCCAAGAGATCATCGATTTGGTTACAATCCAGTTACAAATTCCATCACAAGATACTGAAGACTCTAGTCATCAAGATCATTCCATTGGATCTGAAGCAGAGTATATCTCACCATCCTATTCAGACCATCAACTGGATTCACTAGGATTTTCCTGTGAAGACCAACCCACTTGGGGAAGCCCTTCATTCTATCTAGATGACCCAGCTGATAAACCTATGGAAGATATGAGTCATAGACATGAATGGGTCTATGATGACGATGATGAAAAATAAAAAAGCCAATCAACTTCACAACTAGAAGGTTGGTTTGATGAACCAGAGTCAGATATTGAACCAGACCAGAGTGATATCTCTCATATTGAGACTTATCACTTCGCTTTGAGCAGCACACAAACCATGTTTGGAAAAATTTGTTCGATGATGATGACGATGACAGCTGCTCGACATGGAGTAGCGAGTATACTAACGAAAACGAGTTGGAGCAGCATGAGCCATCATTCACCACCATCCCTTTACAAGGCTTGGTGGACATCAAAGGTGTAGGGTGGACGGTTCACTACAACATGGCTGTTGAGCATGAAAATACCCCTGACTCCATGCCAGGTGATAAGCTTGGGGTGGTAGAACCACCAACTGATTCTTCAGGGAGTACTTCTTGCTTAGAAGATGATTGGATGACTCAGACTATACATGAAGATTTAACTGAGCATCCAACCTCAAGTGTAGAGATGGAGAGAGAAGACATGAGTCCTCAATATGACGTCTGACCTCTCTCATCCATCTCATCCTATGTCAACATCCTAGGGCCTTCATGTTCATATTCATATCTTGGAAGGTACCTTGAGGATGATTTGCCAAAGAATTCATCCAAGTGTGGTTCAAGTCAATTCCAGCACGGTGATGACTTCACCGAGTCACCGAATTTTACTTTTCTTCTTCAGACTCGGTAGGGCCAACACATCCGCCTATTCTACTCATATTATGTGGAGGAACCCGTCGGCAAGACACAGGTGACACTGGTCCCAAAACTTAGGATTTGGGATCCCAGTGTCGGTATCGTGGGGCAACCACCCCCTTTTCTCTTACCCACCCTCCCACCCTTTTATAACAATAAATTTTGCTTTTCATGTTCTTGTTAGTTAGTTGCTTTCCTAGAGGATTTTTATATCCTTGCACCCATGCATCATCTTTAGAACTTAAATAACTACCGTTAAACTCATGCATTTCTACCTCACTATTTCAAGTTTAAGTCTCGCTCGAGGATGAGCAAAATTTTAAGCTTGGGGTGGTAGGCTTCACCCTTCTTTCTCCTCACCCTTCTAGCATGCATGTTTACTTCCTGCATTTAGTTTTAAAATTTTCAAAAACTTTCAGCTTTTTAGCTTTGCAATTATGGCTATATGGTGTGAATCTAATAGATAAATGCTTGACTTTATGCCTAAATGTACAGTTTTCATCTTGAATATTACTTGACCTTTTGCTTGACTTGCTCTTTGACTCTTTCCTTGAGTTTGGTAATAAATCTAAGGTTATGTCCCTTTTTCATAGCTTAAAGCTAAATTCCCTTGATATATGTTGTGAATGGAAAATCCATGGTAAAGGACCGTTGGAATGAGCTAAATCACGATTAAAGACTCCTAGCTGTGAATTCACAATCTTACCTCTATTCTAAGGATTCTTGAATCATAATTGCAACTTTTCACACAGGTGTCAAGCAGATTATGATGGATTTTGAGCTATAATCAAGAAGAAGTGTTTTTCCTTGATGGACTATGTGCCTTCTCACATTTGATTGAGTCAAAAAGATGAAAATATAAAAATGTGCAAAAGAGGCTTGGCCGCCCACAAAATCCTAAAAATATCTATATAGTTCTCACCTAAGCCTGCAATTAGAATGTAGAGGATAAAAGCCTAAGTGAACAAATAAATGAACGTTGTTTTCTCTTTTAGGAGAGTTGAGGAAGATCCCCATCTGGTGTATGATTGTGCTCTTGAATGCGGGTATGTCGTGCCAGGTAGTATCACTCCAAAAGCTCATTAGAGAGTCGCTAGGAACCCCTAGGAGACCTATGAGATCATCTCAGTAGCAGGGTTGGTTCGAGCACAGTACGAGGAGTTCGTCTCACTGCTCTGGGCCAACTAGCTCGGACTGCAGGGACTATTTCTCGTTACATGGACCAACCTGACGCAGATCGGGATTCTCAAAAGTCATTAGAGTCTTTTTGTTTTTTTGTTTCTTAAGGACATGAATAAGTGAGAGGCACATTGTTTCAGATTGGTATGTGCATGGATTCATGGTGATGGCTCATTGCTCATCACCTGTGTGATCACCTATGTGACAACTCTTTCATGTTTAATAATTATGATTCGAACCCTCATGAGTATCGACAAGCTGTAGTGAATTTGCTTAATCTTGCCTAGAAACTCTTTGATCTTGGTTTGGCAAGATTGTGGTTGACTGGTGGGGGTTTGTTCTAAAATGACATGGATGAGGAGTATTGATGCTTTAAAATGTTTTTCTCAACTTTAGCATTTATTGCCAAACTTAATTTGGATGTTATCTTTTGTTCTTTGAGCACAGTCTTGCTTGAGGACAAGCAAGTTTTAAGCTTGGAGTAGTTGATAACATCCAAATCTACACATATTGTCTATGCATTTTATCTATAGTTTTGTGTGTCACTTTGGTCTTAATTTTCCCAATAATGCTCGTGTTATAAGATTTCTATCTCTACTTAGGTAGTGTATCTAGCATATCCAATAATGCAGCTAAATAGCCAGTGTTGGACTAGCATGCACCGAACATAGATGAACAACCTCTCTCCATACTCATATTTCCTAAATTGTGGACTAGTGAATTATACTGCCTGATATTTTGTATAATGATCATAACTGTCTTATCCTTAACTTTGGGCCCAGTTTAACTCTCTAATCAATTGCTTTCATTGTCTAATTCACTCTATACATCTATGCTCAACCCATTTGGTTTAGTCTCAATTTTAATTGGATTTATATTCGATGTGCAGGTTAATTTGGGCCCAAGCAAGCCCCAAGGCCCAGCTAGTGGGGTCAGGCCTTTATTTCTTTTACGCTGCTACAATACCCTCCCTTCTCCCAGATCACGGGCTCTAGCCAACCCTAATCGCGACCGCAATTTCTAGTAATCACGAAGACCCTGGTCACGATCTTTCCACCTACGACCAACTAACCGCATGTAGGCCGAGACGACACCAGCGCCAACTACGACCTCAAACCTCCGCCCGCTCCATCCATCACACCTCAACCATATCAACAGTGTCCGCGACCATCATCTTCACAGACCGCGGACACCTCTTCCTCGACCACCTGCACCTGCTCCTCTCCTCAATGGATCGTGGTCGCTCCTTCACCAACACCAGGTCGCGGCTCTACCTCCTCGTGATCAACACCTCCCTCATAAGCTGTTTCCTCCATAGGAGACACCCTACGCCCCGCGACCAAGGACAAGCCGCGATCTTGATTGCGACCTCAACGTCCACCCACAGTCTTCACCAACCAGCCACCTGCATTCACGATCGTGACCTTTTCTCCCATCCAACTACCGCAGACACCTATCCACGGCAACCGTGACCAGTCCTCAGTGTAGATAATCATGACAGAGTCTCCAAAGACCTCGACCAAGGCAAAGCAAACAGATCACGATTCTTCACAGAAGTGTCGACAACCACTGCAACACATGATCTCAACCCTAGCCACCCCCTTTTCTCTTATAAATACCACGTCCATCAGACTTAGAGAGGGGCACCGGGAAAGGGAGCTCACCCATCACATCTCACCCAAAGGAATCTCACCCAGTGCCATCAAGCAGCTGAAGGAGTGGGACCCGACCCTACTGCACCACCAACAGATCAGGTTCATCCGCCACCACCCTCTCCTCCAAGGTTGATGGCTCCAAGGCTGCAGCCAGGGCAGGTTGTAGACTCAAAGGCTTGTCCTAGAAGGAGACTGAACTGATCATAGCCATCCATCAGCTCCATTCTCCACATCCATCCATCCACCCTCTGCTTGATTAGGATCGATAGTGGAAATCGAGATTTGATGGCCACAGTCCACTACCATCCATCCATCTGTCCGTCCATGTAACCATATCTGAGGTGGAAATCGTAGGCCTGGTTCATCCATCCGTTCATCCACATCTGCCAATGCATCTACACTGTTGTTTAGATCAGATCTAGAGAGAGAGAGAACCAAGAAGTCCAGATCTGATCAGGGAGGAGGACCAAAAGACGAGATCCAACCTATACGGAGGAAAAGGAGCAAGAGCCACCTCTCCTTCATGGGCTATATCTCTTTGTTCTTCTCTTTCATTCTTCTGTGTTCCTTGGTTTCTTGTACAATGATGTTCATCCGTCTTTGTTCGGTGCTAACTATGCTTGTCCATGGCTAGTTAGTTTTTTCTTGCCTATGTAGCCCAATCTGGGCATGTTAATGTACTTTTGCCTTAAGCCAGTAGATTCATTTCAGATCTAGTATGTTGCATGTTCTATTTTCTCTTTATAGTTATGATTGCTAGTTTGGTTGATCTCTTACTCGCTTGAACTGCTATTTTTGCCTGTATCGAGAGATCTGTTGTAGGAATAGCTAAGAGATGATAGTTTGGATCTGAACCCGAGAGGATGATGATTTGGGGTATTCTGTTCCTATCATTCCAGAATACTCTAAGACTCGAGAGGAAACCTTAGAGTATCTTGGGGTGTTGATTTGTCATCCTCGAGAGAGGTTAGATGACATATCGTTGATGGTTTTAGTCACGCATTGCGAAAGCAAGTGGGATGATCCCACAAGACAGATGCCATTGTGTGTACTAGATGCTTGCTTAGGAGTTGGAGGGTTGTCTATGCCCAAGAACGAGTGCATAGACCGCCCTTTTTGTGGTTACATAGCCTGGAACTCTCTCTTTCTCTGATTAGTAGAACCATGAGCTCTATTTTCTTTTATTTTCTTTTCTTTCCTTTGTTAGTTTTAAAATCATGACAACCCGCTAGACTAATTCTAGCACTTACTTCTATCGACTATTGTCTTGTCTTATCTGAATCAAGAACGAGATTTGTGGCATCTTAAACGTCACCACATTCCTGTGTTCGACCCCGTATGTCTACTTCGACCCTATAATAAAGTTCTAGGGGCCTAGAAGGTTTTGGGTTATAAATTTGAAGCTTGATTCCTTCCTTTATCCCACATTTGTATTCGGACGTGAGAAAAAGGTCGATCACAAACATGAAATAGGAGTTAGATCTTAAGTAGAAACTGAGAGAAGATCATAAAAATAATGATTCATTGTTTTAGGCTTGTTGATTAACTTGACCCTTATGTTCTCATGTGAACTATACGTTATAGTAATTCCCCAAGTAGTTACATTCTCTCTTGTATTTTATCTTTACTAGAACTTTCAAAAATTCCTATGTTGTTTTGATTCAACTATTTACAAAAAAATTACCACCATGTAGTTGTATTTGGTTTATCAAAAACCATCATCCGACCCATATCATTTTAGGGTAACACTTCCATTACTTTGGAGTTACTAACATCTGTAAATTAAAGTATAGTAAGAAAATGATTGATGATATTAGGGTATCTTCGACCATAAATACTAAATATGTAGCCTTGCTATAGCAATTACTTGGAAACTTTCATACTGATGATTATAAGTTCAATATTAAGCTAGCAAAAGTTCTAAGAAGGTTCAAATTTTGTAAGAGTAGTTAATGTTACTATAAACTTATTTTATTACGGAACAATCTTAAGGTATTTTAAGTCTTTAATTTGAACTTTGGGTAACAACATGAAGGTCTCAAATTAAGGGTTGTCAAACTAAGTAGGGTCTACAAGTGTTATAGTATCTTGGAGAAAGGAAGATTGGGATTCATAGTTTCCTACTAATATTTGGAGGTTCATTTACATAGATTTTTGAAATTAGTCCTTATATGTGGGGTCGCTAATGATATAAATGCAATTGTGGATGTCACTATTACTTTAACATGTGTGTAGAACACATAAATCTATGGAGAGAGTGACAAGAAAAATAGAAGTAATAGATAACAAAAAGTATATTTCCACGTATCCATGAGAAAATCACATCAATAACAATACAATGGGAAGGAAGATTTGTGAGATTATACCTCTTTCATCGAGTAGATATGATAAAGAATATTACACAAATAGATGAGGAAGTAGATGTCAAAGACAACATCCCAATATATCCATAACACATTCATGTTTCTATACTTTCCATGCAAATGATTGGGAACTCCAAGTTGCACTCTAAAAGACAATATAATAGGAGTAGCCTTTACGTTTGAAATGTGCTACCATTGCATGACCTTTCCTCTCTCCCCTTTTCCTATTAAATAATGATGGTTGGTCAAGGCCTCTTCAGAGGCATCTCTTTATATTACACAAAACTTGTAACCAAAACTGTGGTCATCATGCCCCTATGTATAGGAAAGGTAGGGAAGAAACATTTCTAATAAACCATGGTAAACAAAAAGGCAACAACCACTTTTTCAACAACCCTCCCACGATTAGTCCACTCATCCGATCAGACAATTGGACTTCTACACACTCTAATGATTTAGTTGATTACTAAACCTTTTTGTAACTGATTAAACATATACCCATGATGATACTCCTTTTACCTATGCTTCCTATCCATGTGACCATGTAGGTACCAGGTTATGCTGGAGTTAATGTCCATAATCACAATATGACTTCACAGACAATATTGACATCTAATAAGACTTGCCATCAAAATAATTGAAAAAGTTGGATGACAACTTCAGCCTAGTATTGTGACCAGTGTTATAATGATTATATAATCCCTTTGTCTCTGATATCTAGATTGAATATGAATCATGAAAACATCATCCTCAAAAAATTCAATATTTCTTTCTTGATCCACTATAGACCATTTGAGATACATTTGAGCTCAATATCACATGTTGACTCACATGAGCATGTCCATGTGTTAACAGTCTCACTCATCATGTTGCACGTATATCACTCCAATACAAGGGACGAATTCCATCTACATCAGTCTCAATAATACACATTTGTTACAACATACCCAAGCATTACTTGCATGGAAACCCTTATTCAAGGACACATTTATTGCTATTAAAGTATACCAAATGACATGTGGTTATTGTAGTGACTTTAGGTATAAGAACCACAAGCACCACTATCACATGGTGATATAGTTTCAACTACCATCTCATGGCTTCCATGCATCATAGTCAAAAGTGGGTTTGTCAGTACAACATGTTCTCTAGCAGGTACATATGTATCATAGTCATATCCAATATCATGACTACAAAAACATAATCATCACCCAACATACATATTAGTCTTATGATTATTGGTGTCCTATAATAACCACAATACTAATTGACTAGGGACATGACCTGAATGTGTACTCTTAAGTGTACATATACTATCACGTTTAGGTTCTCAATCCAAACCATTTGTGATCAAATCAAAATATTATTAGTATGTTATTATATTTACTCATATCCCATATTGAAACAAACATAATAATTAGAGTTTCCTTTATTAATAATAAAATCAATTACAAAGTGTTCCATGACAATCACCATATGATTGCCTCTTAGGAAATAATCAATAGTCTCTGACTTGCACTAGAGCCAATAACTCATGATCCTAAGACCAAGTGATCTAACATGACCATCATGCTTCTACTGTGAAATTTATTTAATCAGTGGATCAATAACATTGGTTTCAATGGGTAATCTACAAATCTTCACATCTCTTTGTTGTTTGATCTCTAGTATGGGATGGTAGAGCCATAATATATGCTTGGAATGCTAATGTGATCTATTTTCCTTATCTTGTGTGATTAGTACTTTATTGTCACACTATAATTGTACTACATTTTTAATGGATGGAGCCACACATTATTAATGTAACATACCTGACTTGAGGTATGTTTTCTTTTTACAGGTGACACATTCATATGTAGAATAACATTATTTTTATTGGTTCCACTAGTTATTATAAGTGTTCAAATAAACTCAAAAAGGCATTGGAACTATTAACTTCACTTAAATGTCCAATTCGTGGGTATTCAAAAGGAATTTAAGGTTAAATAGGGGTTAGCATGAAATTTGGAGATTTAAGTAGTGGGTCATTAAAATTGTCCCTAAAATCTGAAATGTATACAGTTTACTAATTTGTGGATTGGTTTTGGAAATGGGATATAGTAAATAATAAATTTTAGTTATATAAATGTTAATAGTAATGAGAAACCCTAAATCTCTAGAAAATCCTAAAAGATATTATCCAAACACAAATTAAAATGCAAAACTGAATTTGGCACGGTCAAAATAGGTACAACGTCAATTTTCACTTTATTTGGGTAATGCAAACTGGTCCAATTTAGTAAAATAGGATAATACCTAAATAAAAAATGGGAATATGATTTAGATTATCCAAATTAGAAGGTACATGACCTAAGTCATGGTGTCACATGCCCTAACTTATGAGCCCTAGCTCATGGTTGATGGATGAGGATTGGAGCATTCTATTCATTATCCATATCGGGACACAGTCCCACTTTGTGTGGAATCTAGTGTTGACCTCCCTCATTAATATGTCTCATTGGACTCTCAACATGACTAAGATTGCATTTCTTTCAACTTCTCTGTAATCTCACAAAGCTTCTAATACACAATTTGTTCAGGCTTGGTGGAGTGAAAATTTGGGGCGACCTATGATGGCTCATCGCAACCACAATTCTTCTATACTCCCAACCTATCAACCCCTCAGTATCCAAAACCTATAAATAACCCCTCCTAACCCTCATCACACACAACAATAACCCTAGCCCATCCAGCGGTGTGCGATCCATCAGTCACCCATTGCCCATCTCTAGAGACATGCTTGTGACTCCAAGATCTTGAAAGCGAGGCATAGGTCCCTGTGTTGATCGAAAAGAACTGGTTTTGATCCTAGGGGCATCCAAGACTCTACTGTGTTGATATCTTCCATTGATGTGTGATTATGTTTTACCTCTTTTCAATTCTTATAATGCATATACATGAGTTTGATGTGATGTTATAGGATACTGATGACTATTCAAATCGTTCTTCGCTATGTTGAGTTCTTTTTTATGCGCCAAATCTTTTCAAGATACTAGTTTTCTCTATGTTTGACTGGTCTGGTTTTTTCTTGTGAGCTTCACACTATGTCCATGGTGGAAGTATCTTTGGTAGATCTAGCCATAGTCCGACGCATCCTTGGCTCATCTAGCATAAGTAACCCTTCTGGGTATAGTTGTTGCAAATACTTCAATAGGTGTCAGACTGGTTTCACTAGACAGTTTGAGATCTATATCTCAGAGCTCTACTCCTCACGTAGGGATGAGACATCAAGAGGGGAAAAGGGTTCAGGGTATTAAATTGATAATTAACATGTTGGAAATTGATGTTGTCACAATTTGTATGGACAATATAGTTCTCTCAAATGATTTCAGATTGATGTCATCCCTCGTTTATAGCCAGTGCTAACATGTCACACATATGGTAACTATAGTTTAGGTGTATGAATATAGGGAAAGTTCAGTCATATTCAAATACTCTTTTACTAAATAAATTAACCTTTGAAAATTTATAGTAATTGATCGATAAGTCAAAAAATACTATAAAATATGGTTCAAATTTATAAAAAAATTTAGGCCTATTGATTGACATGGTTTTCAAAATATAAATTAGTGTTTTACGGAAGACAACTTTTTTAGGGTTCATCACTTAGTCAAAATTAAATATGATCAATCCTAAACATCAAACAAACTACTATGATATGTTTTGAGACCCAGAAATTAGGAATTTGATCTACTTGTTGATAACTAGGATTTATCAATTAAGGTATTTTTCTAACCCCCTATTTTAATTGTGGAATTATATTTTGATTATAAAAACCTACTTTCCTTTGACAAGTCTAATCTCTTGATATTAAATATGTGCTTCTTGAATCTTCATTGTTGAATATATTTCCTGAGTTATTTATCTTGACATATATAATACAAATCTTTAATCTTGATATTGATTGTCTATTTAATAATTAAATGATTTGATCATGTTATCAATGATGCTTGAATCAATATTTAAATGGACTAAACTATCTTGTCTTCTCTATTTATTATGAACGTTAGATTTGTTTGACTAGTTGTATCTGGTATAGAGATACATTATGGGGTTGTATCCCATTGTACAATGGTCTTTATATGGGTGATGGTGCTTTCACATACTTTATACACTTCATATAGAGGATTGGGATCCTCTCACCTCTTTCCTAGGCTTGAGATCTGGACGTTTCTTGGCCATGCACTTAGGTAGACTGGTCACATTGTAATCTATGTGTGAACTTAATATTTGTGGTTTGACATTATATAAGGAAATAATTTTTATTGTTACTCCATGTTATTTCTTTTGAAGACTCATCACTCTTGATCTTATAAACTTTCTTGTTTTCTCTATCTTCTAGTTGCACTTTCCTCTCTTGAAGGGGAACAACTTTTATTTTTGATCTCGAACATTATTTCCCAATGTTTACAATTATAGAACATGCCAAATTTATATCAATAAGCCTCTATATTCCTTCTCCTATTTTGGGGGTTGTTCCCAACAATCCATGTGTTGCTGCTCTAGAGGAGGGAAACTAGGAGGAGCCAAATCCAAATCTCTTAGTGCTCAATTAGCTAGAGATGGCCAGGATAGTAAGACCCCTGACCTGAGTTTTGGAGTAAACCTATTATCTTTGGATTAATCTTGTGATTAGAACCTTGATCTAATCCTTTGAGATGAATTAGGGCTTGTGGATAGCTTAAATTTCAAGTTTGATCTTGTTTGGATGGTGTGTGCACTTTCTGTGCTAGTTTTGGTGTAAATTGCAATTTACCCAATGTAGGGGGTTTATGTGCAATTTACCACCTCTAGAGTGTTCCTTATCTTCCTTGACATAATCTAGATGATATATAAGGAGGAGTGTGCCTTGTTTGAGCTCTAGTTGAAGAGTTGACACCTTAAGGGTGATTAGGGTTTCCATGCATGTTGGATGTCTCGACCCATGAAGTATGTTGGGTTGTCTCGACCATGGGTCGTGACCTAGGTCTGTATTGGAGGGTGTCATGGTCGGGACACTTCCTATAGAGTGTAGGGTCATGACCTATATAGTTTAGTGTGGTTTTGGGTCAAGATGGATGACCTAGTATGTGTTGTCTCGATCTAGGTTGATGGTGGTGTCTTGTCTCGACCTAGAGGTGATGTTGGTTGATGGTGTGGCGACCATCGGAGGTGAACCTTAGGATGGCCATGACCATGACCATGGGGGATGACATGGTGGTTGAGACACTACTTAGAGTGTATCACCATGTCTTGCATGCCATGTTTAAGTGGTTACATGTGGGTGCATGTTGGTGTTTTGCAAGGACAAGTGTCCCTTAGGTCCCTTAGTATGTTGACACATCATCCCTTGCTCTCTCTCTCTCTCATCTTCCATATATATAACCCCTTTACTTTCCATGTTTGCAACCCTTTCAGCCATCTATCTTCTTCCTCCTTTTCTTGTTCTCATTGCTTGGTGGAGCAGGGAGGTTCGTCCTTAGAGCTCGGGGGATCAATATCCTCTTGAATGTGGTGGTGGTGGTGATCCAAGCTCATCTACATCCTTAATAAGTGTTTGTATTCAAATTTGATGTTTCTTTTGATCTCCTAATTTCATATTCTTCTCATTTCTCTACCCTATACCATGGTTCTTGCTTGGTGGTTGATGTGAGAGAGAATATCCTCATCACAAGGTTCATAGACCATGTCTTGACAATGTAGACCCAAGTGTGAAGAGAATTTCTCCTCTCTTTCCCCCTTTCTCTTTTAGTTCGGCCAAGAGCTTCTTTGCTTCTTTCCTTGGGCTAGCTTTGACCTTGGTGTCTTCTTCTTCTTGAAGTACTCTTGTGGCTGAGTGTAGAGCTTTTGGTGAAGCGTCTTCAACCCTTGGATCGTGTGCTTTGAGCCCTTGATCTTGGAGTTTGGAGCTCCTGGTGGTGATCATCTTAAGGCAGGTTATATAACTCTTTTCCTTCTCTATTACTTGCACTCTTTCATACATGCAATATATTATATTCTCTCTTTAAAACCTTTCCCTAACATCATATTAGATGATAATATTCTACAGAACTTGTTTGGTGGTGATTATCTTGCTTGGTTTGGACGAAATCCAAAACCTAAATTTCAAATACCTGATTTTGATGATTATGGTGTTATGATGATATTACTATATCCTTTAAACCTTAGTTTTTCCCACATGCATGATGCTCATGACCTAGATGTTGAGGGAAATTTAGTTTCTATTTTAGATACCTTACTCATGGTTTCCTCTCTCTTAGATGAGATCCTTCCATGTGGTATTATGATGTATGTCTTAGGGTTTATGGCGATCATTTTGCATGAGACTTTCCTTCATGATGATCATGGTTCTCCCTTAGTGTTGTTTCTATTTTGAGACCCTAAAATCATCCCTTAGGATGGGCAAGACACCTACCCTATGTTGATCGTGACCGTATTTAATTTTAAGCAAGATTCTTTCCTTTTGATGTGTTGTACCTAGTGTTGATGGAGGTCACGACACTTGAGGATTGATGGTCATTTTTACACATGTTTAGTGAGGTGGTTGCCTTATCTTTTGGGAGTTGACCCTACCTTAGTGTTGGTAGTGACACACCCCTTAAGAGAGGTCATGACAGGGTGCTTGGTCATGACATGCTACTAGATTGAGGTCGAGACATTATTGGTCGAGACACCTTTTGGTCGAGACAGTTGTGGTGGTTAGAAACCCTAATCCTAGATGTTGCAGGAGTGAAAAGATCCAGGTGGTGAAGGTAACGACCTAATCATGTGAGTGATTGAGACACATAGGTGTTACGGTCATGATATGGACTTGGTTGAATGGTTGCGACCTAGTTGCTTATGTGGTCAACATATGGTGATGGTAGGTGGTTGAGAGGTATAGGCTTGGACACCCAATGATACTCTTGTATGAATGATGCATAAGAAATTTATAGTGTTGTTTGTAATAATGTATAATCAACTTTAATGATGGTCCTCAACCCTAATACACTCCATCATAGTGGGAGGCGGTGTACCTAGGGTTGGGTGGTTGAGTGTGACATCAAAACCCTGATCAGCTATAACTGGGAAAACCCTAACCCTAATGATTAGTATGGTGACATGATTGCTTCTCCTTCTTGGAATGGATATTATATTATGATGATATCTTTCTCTTGTTTTGAACCTTTTACCTTGCAGGATGAATGCATGCCATGCTTGTGTATGTTATTGTGATGGTTTTGTATAATTGAGGGATGTGGAGATGATGACGTAACACATGGATTTAGGATGTTTCCTCTTTCTCATTTATAAATTTCTAACCATGCATGTGATATGAAATTGAATATCATAGATAGTGCATGCTATGATTAAGGGATTGATATCCCACAGTGATGTGACATTAGTGATAGCATTGAGTGGTTCTCCAACAATGATGATGGTCTTGTGAATGGAAGTATATAGGTGTTATGTGGTGATAGTGTGACAAACTCACACCTTATATGTCTTATATATTTTAAAGTTGTACCATGCCCTTATCTTTGTAGTTCTTGTTATGGTTTTGTACGATGTAACTTGATTGATGCTAAAAGACACTTAATTGGAACAACTAAGAGATGACCATGCGTGAGCCGATCTTGTTGTGATGTATGGAATGAACATGCATGAGATGGTTTCCTTTCTAAATATGGATGGTCATGTGTGAGCCACTCCTTCTTTTTGGGACAGACATGCGTTAGCTGATTCTCTTATGATATATGCATGGCCATGCCTGAGCCACTCCTTTTTAGGACAGCCATGCGTGAGCTGATTCCCTTAGGATATATGGACACCCCATGAGCCGACCCATCTATTGACTAAATGTCACTTGTACAAGTTGACTGATATGACATTATAGTGTTACTCAAGTGCTAGCCGGGAGGTGTTAGAAAGGTCATGGAATCTAGATCTTCCATTTACCATGGGTTATACCAATAAGGACTTAGTAGTGGTACTTTTGTAAGATCGAATGTGAAAATATCAGATGAGGCTTTGCTTGCTTTTGTATAGTCTAGTTGGTAGAAAATATACATGTTATTCGTATTCCTCTTTAGTTTATAAAATGTTCTACTGCTCTGTTATAGTTCCCTGATCTATTTAGAGGATGATAACTACCCTGCTTAGATCAATAATTGTATATGTTCATTATAGTTCTAGCTTTACATATGTTCTTTTGTTACTTTACTTGTTCTTTAATAGTTTTAGAAGAGAGTTATATCTCACGTTGGGACGTTTGGTCTCACTCCATGGGTTTCCAAATCTTTTAGGTGTCCATGCACGATGTGGTGTTGATCATGTAGCAGAGGAGGAGCAGCAACAAGATCAATATTTGATAAGGTTGAGTGTGCTGCTTGTTGGTCTTTTGGTGTTAGAGTCCTAGAGTCGTTCTTGTACACTCGGGTCTTGGGGATAGTTCGGTGTGTTTTGTGGTTGTGCTATTGATGTGAGTTTTTGGCGTATGTGCCCTTTTGTTGTATATAGTTGGGATATATACATGTATATTTAAGTGAAATAGAAATCATCAGTGGTAGGTATGTTTATAAAACATGTAATCATAGGATTTTGTAAGATATATGTAAAAGATTGCAGGTTATGAATCTTTATGTCACAAGTTTTATGATGTCGGTTCCTTATGCAAGTGGTTTTAATTTGTAGTGGTTTTCAGCAATCCAATGTTAGTGTTTTGTTTTAATTTCATGGTTGTGACATGTGGTGTTATAAGGCTGCTCTTGTAATCAATCTTCATGATGTAGTTTTAGTTTCTATCCCTAGTTCGGATGCCCATATGGGTGTAGAACTTCCTTGATGAAATAATGTAATAGATAATTTTATTTTCCATAGCAAATGTTAAGACTCTAGATTTGATATGCATGCTTGAAGTTGTTACATTACCATTATGATAATTTTATGTTATATGTTGGATGGAATGTGTTCTATTTACTAATGTAATGAGTGGATCCATTCCATTAGATCCTCTTTGCAAGTACGGTATAAGAGCTATTTGCATACGGTAACACTAACTATTTCTAGCTATCCACTTAGATTCTTACCCATATCTATCTTGTGCAAATATGGTGAACTCTTAGAGGGTGTTGCGGGAACTCTTATGACCCCCATGATGTCTTTTCTAATGTACAAACTCTTGAGAATCCAAAGTATGGGATTCCCCATATGGATCCACCTCTCACCACTTCAACATCACATGCCATTCCTATGATAATGACACAATTTTGGGGTGGTGCAAACGTTTGATGCTTTGTTTGTTCCTTCTATGGGCATTCCCCTAGAACAAGAGTTGGCTTACCTTATGAAGATCCTATCTACTATGATGGTGGGAAGGGCAGATACAACTACACCAGTTGCAAACCAAAAGGAGTATTGCCTGATTGAGTTTCTCAAGATGCAGTCAAATGTGATAATGAGCTCAACATAGTGGACAAGGAGGATGACTGGGTGCTTGTTATGGAGCATACTTTTGAGGGTATGGCTTTCCCTACACAGCAAAATGTCAAATTTTCTATGTACATGTTGGACGTCCCCACTCGCCATTGGTGGAATGGGATTGGAAAGAACTGAGAAATTTCTAACCTGTCCTGGGAGCAATTCTTGGTGGCCTTTCATTAGAAGTTCATATCCTTTAAAACATTGTAGAAGAAGGAGTCCGAGTTCTACAACCTAAAGCAACATTCCTTATCTATGATGGACTATGTTCAGAAGTTTCTATTGCTGGAACACTATGCCAATAACTTGACAGAAGAGAGGTGTGCCAACATATTCTTAGAAGGGCTCAACTACAACATTGGGTGTGCTTTAATTCGACACCTCCCACTGACTTTCCAGTAGACAGTAGATAACGCCCTAGCCATTGAAGCAAGTCATGATTTTCAGCCTTAGACACAATACAATAATAGAAAGTTTCTTGCTAAAGATCAGAAGAAGTCCAAGTGTTCTATGTAAAGGAGATATCATCTTCCTAGTAGGTGTCCTACTTCCCCTAAGAGGGGGTGACTTGTCATCAATGTGGACAACTGAGGTATATTAGGCCCAATTGCCCTCAGTTGTAGTGAGGGTAGACATCAGCCTCCACACAACCTGCATAGCAACAATAAAAAGGAACAACAACAACAATAATAACAATAGAAGACCTATAGAACAACATGCAGGATGTGTCTTTACTCTCAATGTTGAGGAATTAGATGAGGATAATGAAGTCATTGAAGGTATTATTACATTTGGATCTACGTCCAGTTAAAGATCTTTATGATTCAGGATCCTCACACACTTTCATATTTGTTTCTCTAGTAAACATGATTGCCTTAGAAATTACATATTTGGGATAAATCTTAGATGTTGAAAGACCTAGTGGTAGGATGCAATCTTCTCATCTAAGGGTTCCTTTTGTGCAATTGTATATCTATGGGAAGTTGTTTGTGACTAGTTTCATTATGTTGAATATGACTGCCTTTGATATCATTCTGGGTATGGACTAGTTAAAAACCTACTAGGTGGCTCTTTACTATAGGAAGAAGGTTGTTTGTATACAACACATGGATGGGGAGCATTTCAGTTTACATGGAATCAAATGGGATGATTGTGAATTTATCATCTCTGTTATTAATGTGGAGAAGCTGGTTGCTTCTGGGTCAAGGACTTATCTTGAATATTAGTGTTGAATGCTAAACCACCCAAGAGCGAGGACATGGAGTTTAAAAATGTAACTACCCCACCCTCAGCAACCCCCATTTAAGGAAGGCTAAGAAGTAGGTGTTGTTATTCCAAAACAGGATCAAATGGTTTTACAAATAATCAAAAAATAATTAATAAACTCTACCAAAGACTAACATTAAAGTATGACTGCCTAATGTAGAGTTCTATATAACTAAATCCTCCTTTCATTGTTTAACTTTATTCTTCAAATACCACTTTACGGTTTGTACTTTTTCAAGTATTCCTAAAATGCCAACAAACAAAACATCGATCAGTATAAAGAATATACTGGTATGTGGTGGCAACCAATAACATGCACATATTTCATAATAACATAATGACATCAAATAGTTGTTAACAATCCAAGATTGTGTTTTTAATATAACTTCCCAACCTCTTTTACTCATCCTTTGGGATACCTTCTCTTAGGGTTTAGTCCTTGCAAGGGACTTTAGGCTACCTTCTCCATCCTGAGCTTGGTACCTTATGGGTCACCTCTCTAGGTTCCCTGTGGTCTTCCTGTAAGGCTTCACCACCTTTGACCTTCCCTCTAGGGCTTGGTTCTCTTAAATTACATCCAGAGATGGTATGTAGGTTCGGGAAAGTCATATATATATTTACATGGTGATAATCATAGTCACTTTATAGATTGCAGAAAATAAAGTCATCTAAGGAGTTATTTTCACACAATTGATAACACCTCAGGAATCATTGTGATGCTAAAGTAAATAATCATAAATTGTAATGACCGTCTCATGAAAATAGGATTAACTAATGCGGAAGCGTTCATCAAGCAGCGGATTAGCGAAAATCACTAAAAATTAAAACTTTTTGCAAAGAGATCCACACATAGTAAATCTTTTTCTTTAAGAGCCAAAGTATAACACATTTACTTTTTGGATCAAAGGTACATATCATGCATCATCTCTTTCTAAGAATTACAAGCATCAGCTGATCTATTAAGCTAAACACAGGTAGTATAAAATCTCGAGACACTGATCCAAAATCTCGAAAGCACTAACTACTACTCCGAGGACTTGAGAGTACAGAGACGACACATAGGACTTTCTAGCTACATAACTTGACAGACAGTATCTCCACCTAATATCTCACTGTTGTCCAGGCTGTAGCTTTCCTTTTCTTGCAAAAGAGTATCTGCTTCTTTGTCCGCGTCCACCTAAAAATGTTGGATCCCACGGGGGTGAGACAATTGTAAATTGCCCCAGCGGGAGATATAACTCTCCGCCAAAACATTGTTATTGCAGTTTAATGATATAAAACTAGGCAGAGGATAAGCAGTTTAAAGGATTCTCATCTTAAAGCATTGTAATTATTCATGATAGAATAATAGAACAACTATTCTCTTAATAAGGAATAGGAAAAACATGTATATAATTTATCCTCCATATTATACCATCATGTCAAACTTCTCTTGTGACACTCATTATCTTGATATGTCACCCATGAGACATTCTTGTTTCAACTTATTGGCCTTAGCCAATCTGCTAAACAGATTTTTGGTTATTTTGGACATGAGAGTGTACATCATCATGTCTTATTCAGGCATTGGTCTATACCAATCCTATATAAATATTCCAGGCATTGGATAACACCAATCCTATGCAACTAGTACAAGCATTAGACTTATATTATTCCTGTGTATCCATTCCAGGTATTGAACTATGTCAATCCTGTGTAACCATTCCAGGTATTGATCTATGTCAATCTTGTGCAACTATTCTAGGTATTGATCTATGTCAATCCTGTGCAACTATTCCAGGTATTGATCTATGTCAATCCTGTGCAACTATTCCAGGTATTGATCTATGTCAATCATGTGCAACTATTCCAGGTAATGGGATTTAGCCAATCCTGTACATTCCAGGTATTGGGAGTTAGCCAATCCTGTGTTATTATTCCAGGTATCGGGATTTAACCAATCCTGTGCATTCCAGGTATTGGGAGTTAGCCAATCCTGTGTTATCATTCCAGGTATTGGGATTTAACCAATCCTGTGCATTCCAGGTATTGGGAGTTAGCCAATCCTGTGTTATTATTCCAGGTATTGGGATTTAACCAATCCTGTGTTATTATTCCAGGTATTGGGATTTAACCAATCCTGTGTTATCATTCCAGGTACTGGGAGTTAGCCAATCCTGTGTTATCATTCTAGGTATTGGGAGTTAGCCAATCCTGTGTTATCATTGCATGTATTGGGAGTTAGCCAATCCTATGTTATCATTCTAGGTATTGAGAGTTAGCCAATCCTGTGACACTATTCCAGGTATTGGAATTTAACCAATCCTATGCAGATGTTATTCCAGGTATTAGACTATGCTAATCCTGTGCAACTATTCCAGGTATTGAACTATATCAATCCTGTAATGCTAAAAGTGATATTTATCACATATTGATATATCACTTTCCTCATCACTTTCAACTTCCTTAAGTTATCAGCTTATCTTAGATTAAGGTATTTTCCATCTTAATCCTTTCATCCATTAACCTATCACCCTTACCATGAAGTGAATAGGTCACACATAAGAATGGTCCAACTATCTTTAATAATATGGACTCATCTCAAGCTAAAGCATTACTTGCTATAAGGATATCCACAATCAATCACTTTAGGCATTTCCCCCATCATTATATTAGTAAACATTCCATTATTAGGATTAGGATTTCCCATACTATAATACTTCATTAGGGTGAGGATTTCATATAACATCACTCTTCATTAGGCTTTCTCATCATATTGCCTAAAATTAGGGTTTACTATTCATCCCAACATGGGTTTCTCATGGCATCACCCTCAATTAGGGTTTACATGGAATCAACCTCAATTAGGGTTCACATGATCTCTTTATTAAGGATCATACCCTATTCATCACATGATCAATACTCAGGTATGAATTCCTTTCCATCATCCTATCAACTTGATTAGGTTACATCAACCCTTCAATCAAGTATATACAACTATGGTTAACATAGTGTACTAAGACATTGTTCTTATAAGCAATTAGGGTTCATCCCTTAATTGGCACTAATCACTTAGGTACTATTAGGGTTTCAACCTTTGTAACTTCATTGATTATCACTACTAATCATCATTGGATCAATGGATGATTCATCATCTCTATTCTCAAGAGATTCAATCACATTGGACCTCCATTACTTAAGGTATCGAATTGAATTAGTCAATTGAGTCTTTAATATCATTGGGTACTCAATTGAATCAACCCATTGTTCCTTCAAATACATTTGGTACTCAATTGGGTTAACCAATTGATCCTTCAATTGTATTAGGCATCTGATTGGATTAACCAAATTGAACCACAAACGGTTTGAAACCGTTTAAGCAAAAAGCTTTGAAACTGCATGAACTTGAACCCGCATGAGTCTCAAATGGTTTGAGACCGTTTGGTCCCAAACGGTCTTGAGACCGTTTGGACCCAAATGGTCTTGAGACTGTTTGGTCTAAACCTCTTAAAACCGCATGGACCAAAGAGTCAATCAAGACTTCAACAACACTCAATTCCAATCTATGGAATCTCAACCAATTGGATCATCAACTCAATCATAAATTGTGTCATGAACTCATCCCTTAATTAGAACTTCAATTAGGGTCTGATCTCAATGGAATTAGGGTTTATAAACACCAATTAGAGCTTTGAAGTTGATCATCAATCAAGCTATTAATTATGTTTCAATTGATTGCATTGGATCTTCAACCATTGAATTCATGGAACCAATCATCAATTGGACCTATGCTCATACTTCAATCGAGTTTAGTAGGTCAACCTTCAAATGATTTGACCCTCAATTGACCCTCACTTGGTCATCAATTAGGGTTTAGAATCGATGATTCAACAACACTCATCAATGCAAGATTGTTTACTTTGAAACTTTTGAACCATCATCCAAATTGGGTATGACCTGACCCCAAACGGTCTTGAGGTCGTTTGGATAACCTCCATCCAAGCCATCCAATTAAGGTTTGGATCATGGGATTGATCACCAAATCAGCATTGCATTGTATATCAGCTTGGTACCTTTAGACCTTCAAACACCTAACCATACTCAACCCTAGACCTCCAAACGGTCTTGGTTGACCACCAAACCATCTTGAGACCGTTTGGACGAGCTCCAAACGGTCTTGAGACCGTTTTTCTCATACAACCTTTGGATTCTAGTGAAATTTTATCAAGGTTTGGTCTATCGAGTTGATCAACAAATAAGTACTTAATTGCAATATGATTTGGTACCTTTAGACCTTCAATTGGTGAAGTATACTTTACCCCAGACCTACAAACGGTCTTGGGGTGACCCCCAAATGGTCTTGAGACCGTTTGGGTGATCCCCAAACGGTCTTGAAACTGTTTGGGCTAATCAACCCAAAATCTCCAATTAACTCATTGGAATTTCAGCACTGTTTTCAATTAGGGTTTGCCCAATTGAATAGCCTTCAACTCACGATTCCTTGAGAGTTAATCCCTAAAATTTGGTGAGTCATTATACCAAATAATTAGGAGCAGTAATCCCAAACGGTCAACAATTGATCAACGCACTCAAACGGTCTTGAGACCGTTTTCCCAAAAAGTTCAATGAAATCAGATTGATAATCAGCACTTAATCCAATTAGGTTTCCCTAATTGATTAGCCTTCAACTCACGATTCCTTGGGAGTTAATCCCTAACATTTGGAGAGTCATCAACCAACATAATTATGAACAGGAATCCCAAACGGTCAATGCTTGGTCAACTCACTCAAACGGTCTTGAAACTGTTTTCCCAAACAGGTCAAGTTAATCAGGTCGAAAATCAGCATTTAACTCAATTCGATTTGCCTAATTGATTGACCTTCAACCTACAATTCCTTTGGCGTTAACCCCTAAAATTTGGTGGGTCATTAGACTACATAATTAAAAACACAATTCCCAAAAGTTTAATGCTTATTCAACCATCTCAAACGGTCTTGAAACCGTTTGCTCCCAAAAGGTTTCAAACCGTTTGCCTTTAAACGGTTTGCTGAAACCGCATAGCCAATCAAATTAAAATGATTTGGAATAGCTATCAAAACCGTTTGGATTGGTACTTTTCTTTGGATAAGCATCTAGGATGATGTAATTATCCCCTTCCTTCGAACAACCAAAAACAGAAACCGTTCTTGATGGAAATTGCAGCAAAGAAACAAGAGTGTATCAAATTGAAGAAATCAATCAACAAAGCATAGAGAATTGATGCAATAGCAATGTTTAAGGGATTCAGTTATAAAACCCGCCTCCAGTTGAGATCCAAAGCTCCAAGCTCACGCCATTAATGGTGGATGAAGCTCTTGCAACTCCCCCTAGGCTCTTCCTCAAGTTTTTTTATGAAAAAGTTGGCTAGGGTTGAAGAGGAGATCGAATTAAGAAGGAATCCATAATTTATTTTTGATTTCCACCATGAAATCAAGGAGAACGAAGGTCAAGGGCTTACCAACAGGTTGGGAGTCGTCCTCCTGCTCCTCCCTAGCTCCTTGGTCGGTTTTGCAAGCAAGGGGAAGAAAGAAATCCGAAAAGGCCTTGGTTTGGGCTTGGAAATGGCACTTTTATAAGGAAATTGATGAGAGAGAAAATGCCTTATTAAAATGCATTTAATCCCAAAAATAGTACCACCTCTTCCTCCTTGGTTTTCTTGTATGCAAATGCAACTCAAATACACTGAACTCCCTTCCATTATCCATGGATTAAGGGAAAATAAAATAAGCACCTTAATCCATTATAATACTAATATATCTTTTTGAGTGGGAATTCTTTAACTTATAATAAGGTGAGTGGAATTTCAAATATTTCGTTCCTTATCTTGACAAAGGAACGTCCATCCTTATTCAAAATCAACCAATAACATTTTGGTTGAAGTCCATTTAATTAATACATTCATTTTTGCCCTAAATTGAATTAGGGTTTCACTTAAGATTAAATCTTGATTATTTTAATATCAAGATTCTCTCTCCTCCAACTTAATTCAAATGAGATGCCCCTCTCATTTTATTTGCTCTACATGATGTCAAGAAATATTAAGGACCTTATTGAAGTGGTAATTTGCATATCAAACCCTAGGTTTTGGGTAAATTGCACATTACACCAAAACTAGGTTTTAATGCACAACATTGCTTTACAAGCTTAATCTTGGTGCCCATGCTTGTGAAAACCCTACCACTATATCATATTCATTCTTATGATGTCTCAACATCAGAGGAACATCTTATCATGCAACATTTTCAAGTTGACCCCTCAACTTGGGTAATTTGCACTTTAGTCCAAAATAAGCAAACATTGCTTCAACATTGTTCAAACAGGACCAAAATTGAAACATAAGTTTCTCATGAGCCCTAATTACTTTTCACAAGATAGGATTAAGCATATAATCATCTTTATTAATCAAAACACCTAGGGTTAAAACATAACCCAGGTTAGGGATGTTACAAATCATCCCCCCCTTATAAGGATTTCGTCCCCGAAATCCAGTTAAAGGAAGACAGATGTATTTTATTGATCATACTATCTAGTCTTTACATATCATCTCCTTATTCATGTTCTTATCTTGTGAGGAGTATATTTTTAATTCCTCATACACACATTCTCTTTTGATATTATCTCATGTTTCTCTTTCTTATACTCATGATATGACACATTTATTCATTCCACATTTCTTATTTCATGATACTCATTAGATTGTATCAGAATGAATACTTGATCAGAGCAATCAAAAGATAAAAATCTAAGAGTCTCCATACTCACTTTGTCATCAATAGTTGTATACCTGGCCAGGGTATATAAATATTGAGATCAAGTAGTATGCACTTATGTTATTTCACATTTTTCATCTCTCCCCTTTTCTAATGGAGAAGGAGAAACATCAAAGCATATAAAAGAATATTAAACTGAACACAAGTTTTCATACTACTATCTCTTCCTCATATCCTTAAAGGATTATACCGATGAACTAAACAACAACTACTTTTCTTATAGTACGAAACAGAAGGTAGCTCAAAATAGAAAGTTCTATCTTGACAAGTCTACCTTTTACAAGATAACTAGCATCTTATCTAACCCATGACATGGACTTAGTCATTATTTGTTATTGCCTTTGTCCTCTACTACCAGAAGTAGATGGACTAAACTGTGACACTTGTCTTTGTCCTCTACCATCTGCTCCACTGGACTGAGGTCCTTGTGGGTTTTGTAGATTATGCCTTGACTGCTAGGTCATCTCACTGTTTCTCCTTGGACATTGTTGTCTAAAATGTCCTAGCTGTCCACATTTATGACAAGCTCGACCCCAACTTGATGACCCCTGCATAGGTGCACTATATTGTGGTTGGATTGGTGAAGATTTTGGTTGTCTGCTGCCACTACTCATTAGTCCCTGTGATTGTGTAGACTTTCTTTTGAGGTTTGTCTCATGTTTCTTTATCGTAAATCGTTCTATCCTCCGTATAGACTCCACAAATGTGGCAAATATCTCTCTACTTTCTAGGGTAGATGTCGGAATGGACATCTCAGCATTCAATCCCTTATCAAAACATCGAATCTTTTCCTCCTCAGTAGTAGCCATCTGAGGACAAAATCGTAAAAGTTCCATGAACTTAACCTCATATTCACTTATTGACATGGCTCCCTGTCGTATTTTCTCAAACTGTGAGATCTTTTCATCTAAATAAGTCTTTGGAAAATACTTATTGACGAATTATCGACGGAATTCCTCCCAGCCAACCTCTTCATCATTCCTTTTTATTTCTTCTATAGCCCACCAGTGTCCAGCACTACCTTTCAAAAGGTACACTGCATGCTTAACTTTGTTAGCCTCTGGGATACTAAGGATCTTAAAGGCTTTTTCTAACTCAGTGAGCCAGAGATCAGCATCTGCTGGGTCAGATGTTCCGGCATATTCTATGGCTCCTACACGACGTAGTCGTTCAAAGGTCTTACCAGACCCATATCCCTCATTGGGAACTGGTGCCCTAGGTACCGGTGCTGGCATCCAATCTGCTATATACCTCATTGTAGTCATGAGTTGCCCAAAAAGATTATGCACATCTGGGTTTCCTCTCATGATTTCATCAACATGAGGATTTTTAGGCACTGGTTCTTTCCTTGCCTGATCCCTTGCACCTCCCATAGGTGCAGCAACATTACTCTCAGCAACATATTCTTCATGTCCTTCAGACAACTTTAAGTTATATATCTTCTTCTGCATAAGCAGAAGACACTATAAGATACACTGAAGTACACTTAGAACAGACTCGATACCTTAGTCCTATGTCTCTGTAGACTCAGCGAACCTAGAGCTCTGATACCACTATTGTAACGACCGTCTCGCGAAAATAGGATTAACTAATGCGGAAGCATTCATCAAGCAGCGGATTAGTGAAAATCACTAAAAATTAAAACTTTTTGCAAAGAGATCCACACATAGTAAATCTTTTTCTTTAAGAGCCAAAGTATAACACATTTACTTTTTGGATCAAAGGTACATATCATGCATCATCTCTTTCTAAGAATTACAAGCATCAGCTGACCTATTAAGCTAAACACAGGTAGTATAAAATCTCGAGACACTGATCCAAAATCTCGAAAGCACTAACTACTACTCCGAGGACCTGAGAGTACAGAGACGACACATAGGACTTTCTAGCTACATAACTTGACAGACAGTATCTCCACCTGATATCTCACTGCTGTCCAGGCTGTAGCTTTCCTTTTCCTGCAAAAGAGTATCTGCTTCTTTGTCTGCATCCACCTAAAAATGTTGGATCCCACGGGGGTGAGACAATTGTAAATTGCCCCAGCGGGAGATATAACTCTCCGCCAAAACATTGTTATTGCAGTTTAACGATATAAAACTAGGCAGAGGATAAGCAGTTTAAAGCATTCTCGTCTTAAAGCATTGTAATTATTCATGATAGAATAATAGAACAACTATTCTCTTAATAAGGAATAGGAAAAACATGTATATCATTTATCCTCCATATTATACCATCATGTCAAACTTCTCTTGTGACACTCATTATCTTGATATGTCACCCATGAGACATTCTTGTTTCAACTTATTGGCCTTAGCCAATCTGCTAAACAGATTTTTGGTTATTTTGGACATGAGAGTGTACATCATCATGTCTTATTCAGCCATTGGTCTATACCAATCCTATATAAATATTCCAGGCATTGGATTACACCAACCCTGTGCTACTAGTACAAAAATTAGACTTATATTATTCCTGTGTATCCATTCCAGGTATTGAACTATGTCAATCCTGTGTAACCATTCCAGGTATTGATCTATGTCAATCTTGTGCAACTATTCTAGGTATTGATCTATTTCAATCATGTGCAACTATTTCCTGTATTGATCTATGTCAATCCTGTGCAACTATTCTAGGTATTGATCTATGTCAATCCTGTGCATCTATTCCAAGTATTGGGATTTAGCCAATCCTATACATTCCAGGTATTGGGAGTTAGCCAATCCTGTGTTATTATTCCAGGTATCGGGATTTAACCAATCCTGTGCATTCCAGGTATTGGGTGTTAGCCAATCCTGTGTTATCATTCCAGGTATTGGGATTTAACCAATCCTGTGCATTCCAGGTATTGGGAGTTAGCCAATCCTGTGTTATTATTCCAGGTATTGGGATTTAACCAATCCTGTGTTATTATTCCAGGTATTGGGATTTAACCAATCCTGTGTTATCATTCCAGGTATTGGGAGTTAGCCAATCCTGTGTTATCATTCTAGGTATTGGGAGTTAGCCAATCCTGTGTTATCATTCCAGGTATTGGGAGTTAGCCAATCCTATGTTATCATTCTAGGTATTGAGAGTTATCCAATCCTGTGACACTATTCCAGGTATTGGAGTTTAACCAATCATGTGCAGATGTTATTCCAGGTATTAGACTATGCTAATCCTGTGCAACTATTCCAGGTATTGAACTATATCAATCCTATAATGCTAAAAGTGATATTTATCACATATTGATATATCACTTTCCTCATCACTTTCAACTTCCTTAAGTTATCAGCTTATCTTGGATTAAGGTTTTTTCCATCTTAATCCTTTCATCCATTAACCTATCACCCTTACCATGAAGTGCATAGGTCACACATAAGAATGGTCCAACTATCTTTAATAATATGGACTCATCTCAAGTTAAAGCATTACTTGCTATAAGGATATCCACAATCAATCACTTTAGGCATTTCCCCCATCATTATATTAGTAACCATTCCATTATTAGGATTAGGGTTTCCCATACTATCATACTTCATTAGGGTGAGGATTTCATATAACATCACCCTTCGAACAACCAAAAACAGCAACCGTTCTTGATGGAAATTGCAGCAAAGAAACAAGTGTGTATCAAATTGAAGAAATCAATCAACAAAGCATAGAGAATTGATGCAATAGCAATGTTTAAGGTATTAAGTTATAAAACCCACCTCCAGTTGAGCTCCAAATCTCCAAGATCACGCCATTAATGGTGGATGAAGCTCTTGCAACTCCACCTAGGCTCGTCCTCAAGTTTTTGTATGAAAAAGTTGGCTAGGGTTGAAGAGGAGATCGAATTAAGAAGGAATCCATAATTTATTTTCGATTTCCATCATGAAATCAAGGAGAACGAAGGTCAAGGGCTTACCAACAGGTTGGGAGTCGTCCTCCTGCTCCTCCTTAGCTCCTTGGTTGGTTTTGCAAGCAAGGGGAAGAAAGAAATCCGAAAAGGCCTTGGTTTGGGCTTGGAAATGGCACTTTTATAAGGAAATTGATGAGAGAGAAAATGCCTTATTAAAATGCATTTAATCCCAAAAATAGTACCACCTCTTCCTACTTGGTTTTCTTGTATGCAAAGGCAACTCAACTCCACCGAACTCCCTTCCATTATCCATGGATTAAGGGAAATGAAAATAAGCACCTTAATCCATTATAATACTAATATATCTTTTTGAGTGGGAATTCTTTAACTTATAATAAGGTGAGTGGAATTTCACCTCCTTTAGATATTTTCGTTCCTTATATTGACAAAGGAACGTCCATACTTATTCAAAATCAACCAATAACATTTTGGTTGAAGGCCCTTAAATTAATACATTCATTTTTGCCCTAAATTGAATTTGGGTTTCACTTAAGATTAAATCTTGATTATTTTAATATCAAGATTCTCTCTCCTCCAACTTAATTCAAATGAGATGCCCCTCTCATTATATTTGCTCTACATGATGCCAAGAAACATTAAGGACCTTATTGAAGTGGTAATTTGCATATCAAACCCTAGGTTTTGGGTAAATTGCACATTACACCAAAACTAGGTTTTAATGCACAACATTGCTTTACAAGCTTAATCTTGGTTCCCAAGCTTGTGAAAACCCTACCACTATATCATATTCATTCTTATGATTTCTCAACATCAGAGGAAAATCTTATCATGCAACATTTTCAAGTTGACCCCTCAACTTGGGTAATTTGCACTTTAGTCCAAAATAAGCAAACATTGCTTCAACATTGTTCAAACAGGACCAAAATTGAAACATAAGTTTCTCATGAGCCCTAATTACTTTTCACAAGATAGGATTAAGCATATAATCATCTTTCTTAATCAAAACACCTAGGGTTAAAACATAACCTAGGTCAGGGATGTTACATAAATAACCACATACCTGATTTGGAAGCCTCAAGGGGTCAATAAAGAAATCCAATCCAATAGGCAGTCCAATAAACCAAGTCAAGCAAATCACTCAAACAATCTCAATCTTGAAAAGAATGTATTATTTAATCATTAAATACTCCTCATAAACTCTTTTATTGACTTGGGAACTCCCTCTAGGGTTTTTATGTTGAATTAGGGTTTCCTTAGGGTTTCTTATATCTATTTCACAAACTTCACCTTTTTAAGTTAACAATGTTGGCTAAATGGACATCATAAAATTCCCTTTGTTTTGAAAATGACAAACATTTCATTCTTGTGGACCTAACGTGCTACTTGAGTATTTTAGGAACAAGGTGGATGACAAAGTTTTGGAAGATCTACATGCTTACATTGCCTTATTTTCATGATTGTAATCAAATGTAAACATGTACAAATATATTGTTACGACCCCACCTCCCGATAACCCCCAATTAAGGGAGACCAAAAGGTTGAAGCCGCACCCATTAATCCCAGATCAAAGGTTCGACATATAACCATAAACAATTATTAAATTCTAACAGACTATACTGAAAATGGTAATAAAATTTTTCTTTGCATACCTTTGAAGAGATTGGAACAAACTGAACTTCTAACCTCAGCTGAACTATTCTAACTAGTTCCTCCTTGTTCTTTAATTCTTGAATTCACAAAGTGTCATTTTACTATTTGTTCTTTTCATTGTACCTAAAACGCCGACAAACAAAACGTCGGTCAGCCGAAGCTGGTATGTGGGGGAAACAATAAACTTGCAATTATGATAACCATGTAATCATTCAATTAATCATTTAACAATCAAGATTACATTTTAAGACATACAACTCAATCCATACTTATTCTCGAACTCTGGGCTGTCCCTACAGTGGACATGAATATCACCTCTCTTTTAGGTAATTGAGTCGCATGGCACTATCCGAAGATAGCCCAATATCTAACTCATTATGACTTGATGGTCCTACCTCCATGGTAGCCATGTACTAAGTCAACCATAGACCTGATGGACCTACCCAATAGGTAGCCATGTACTAGGTCATCCATAGACCTGATGGACCTACCCTATAGGTAGTCATGTACTAGGCCTTTATCTAACCTGATGGACCTACCCATAGGCAGCCATGTACTAGGTTAGCTATTATGCCACTGAGAGAACCAGGATCTGAGTTTATAGGCATATACATTAAGTGATAGTCATAGTCACTTTATATTTGCAATATGAACATCCAAACAGTTTAGTTGCATTCAATGCGATTAAACGTCCGAGAAACCATCGGAAAACTAAGCGGTTATTCATAAGTAACCACATACCTGTCTTGGAGATCTCAAGTAACAATTTATCCAAATCCAACTAGATGTCCAATCAAGCAAGCCAATCAATCAATCAAGCAAACATTGATCCTGAAAACATGTATAATGTCTAAATGTCACAAGCATATCCCAAACAACTCCTTATTGACTTGGGACACCTTTCTAAGATTTCTAAGTCTCATTAGGATGCATTAGAGTTTCTTAGATCAATTTCTCGAACTTTATCCTTTTTAAGTTAACAAACCCTAAAACAACTTATCCACTCATAAAAACCCTAATTACTCAAATTATCCACATTAAGCATCTTTTATGCTCAAATTGGCTTAGGATCATCATATCTCTATTTTATTTGTGGATTTACACAATTAAACCAATTAAAAGACATATTCATCAAAATTAGGGTTTTCAAGCTCATTAATGCACGAAACCCTAAATTAAGCCAAATATATATATAAAAGATCATATTTTAGATCCTATTTTCACTTTTATTAACAACATGTTAATATCAACTGGAATTATGTCATTAAGACCATTTGCCATCAAATCTAAGGGTTTTCCTTTAATTAAAACATTAAAGATGATAACTTTATGCCCCTTTTCAAATTTCATGCATATTTAAGCACATAAACTCTAAATTAGACTAATTATGTGCAAAGTTATTCCTTTTTTATCATTATGTACCTTTTTACATTTAACAGGTTATCATCAACCCTAAAGATCCATTAAACCCTATTAATCACTTTAATCATACCAAAGTAGGGTTTCTTAATCATCATTACACTAAAGTTAATAACCTCTATTACTTTTCAAATTACAAACATAAACAGGCTCCAATTGTATTTTTAATGGATTCCTCTCATTCTGAGGATCAATTTTCATATAATATTCGTCTCAATCCAAGTTACGGTTTGCCAAATATGAATTTTGCAAATATCCACTTACTTGGCCAATGGCATTGCGCCACGTCATCCTTGCTATGTACAACGATCGATTTGGAACATTTCGAATAGACGCTTATACCCCCGATCAATTAGATGCACTCTTCAGATGGCGGAGGGCAAAACCGTCCAATGCCCTCCGTCATCCTCTTCCCCGCGAGTGCCTAGGTCAGCCGCTGTAGCAAGGGTGTGCGCGGCCTAGTGGCTGCTCCCTGGACCTCGTCGGCCACTGGGGCGGCTCCATTGCCTCCGTCGAACCCCCACGCAGGTCGATCTAGCTCGGTTATGGCTGCCACGTCCGGTACCAGGCTCTGCACGGCCGCGACCCACAGCCTATTGCAGCCGTGCTGCAGGTGGCCACCAGCGGTTGGGGTGAAGTTCATCGTTCAAGGGCGTTGGGTGATGACTCACTGATCATTGGGGTTCAACAGGACACCCTCCGGATGCCTCCACAACCCTGTATTACTCCAAAGAAGACACCACCCAATACTTAGGGTTTTGATGAAGAAGAAGATGGAGTGGAGAGAGAGAGACACAAGGAATTTGCTTGGGCTTATCCAAAGGTCTACCCTTTTATAGATGAGGGTCCCTCCTACCCCAATATGCTTGCCCATGAAGGAATAAAGCCTAATCCTAATAGGAACTATATTCCTTCACTTAAAGCAAGTTTCTCTCTCTCTTTCATATTCCTTTTTTTTATTTTTATTTTTATTTTTTTTTATTCCTTCCTCCTCTGATATTAGGATTTCGAAAATCCTTCCTCTTATCATCATTGTTCTTGCATTTTAATCCATTAACCATGAAAACCTATTTTCCTTTATAGAATATATTGTCCTTTTAAACAAAACAACATAATTCATTAATAATGCAACACATTATCCTCTTATTTTGCCTTTTTAGTATTCTCTATTTCTTTACTCTTTATTGGGACTCCTTGGATCCCAAGACACTCCATGATTTCGAAATTCTTTTTATTGGATACTTATTATCCACTTAGATGCATCTAAATGCATTACTTCACATAATTCCTCATTATCTTGTTTATCTCTTATTAAATTAGTTCTTTTTGAGGATTTCTCTTTATTTCTCTTTTATTTTCCTCATTGGTATTCCTTTTATCATTAGGAATCTCATGGATACGAAATTTCCCCAAGAAATCTCATTTATGCCTCTTTCCATTCATTTTCCACATTTTCTCATATTTTCCAATTTCTTTCTTCATAAAGAAAAACGTAATTAATCTTTTCTTTTCTTACTGCTTTCTTTTTGCAACCTTGGACTCCTTGGCACCCAAGGAACCCAAGAGGCACGAAATCCTCTTTGGATTTTCCTTCTAGAGGTTTCCACATATTTCTTTTCTTAGAATTTCGATTATTCATTTACTAATTGAATTTCCTCGGTATTTGGGCCCAATAGCCAACAAAGCCCAAAACACAACCAATCAAGGCTATTGTGAATGGAATCCATTTAATCAAAACAAAACATATCATTATTTGTTCCATTAGCTTTAATATGAGAAATTACATTTCTCACTATTTGAACCCAAAAATTGGGGTTATAACATCCTTCCCCTCTTATAGGAATTTTGTCCCCAAAATTCAAACAAGCAAACAAACAATTTAGGATAAGACTTTTCCATGTCCATCATTGGCCCCTATGTGGCTTTACCGTACTCATGGTGCATCCAAAGAACCTTTATCATCTCATATTCTTTTCTCTGAGTTCTTTCATCCTGGCGTCTATAAACTACACAGGTGACTCAGGCCATGTCTGCCTCCCTTGGGGCTCACTAGGTTCATTGCTCAGCACATGGTCGGGGTACCTCACATAGTGCTCTAAATTGGACACATGGAAAACATCCCACATTACTTTATCCTGAGGGTAGGGTCAAAACCTAACCATCTCCACCCATCCATCTCTAATGGACTCATGTATCGGGGACTCAGCTTTCTCGACTGTAGCTCAGAGGGGTCGGATTCTCACATTATATTTTCCCACTATGCACTGCATGTTAGTCTACTTTGCATCTGCTCACGACTTTTGTCATCTCTAGGCTCCTTTCAGCCATTGCATGATCAAAGTGACTTCATCTACACACACTGTGGTCCCTTTTCTAACCATCATATGGTTCTTTCACCAACATCACCTTAGTGAAGTGGTGACCGACACAACCTCCCTTACAGAGCTTCTTATAAAACTCGATACTGGCTATGGTGGTCATTGATACATCTTTCATAGGACAAGAACTATCTCTAGATATCACCCTGAACGAGCACACATGCCCTCATCAGACCCTTTAGTCTGGATCATACTAACCATAGTTAGGGGTGATAGCTATGCTAACATTGAGTTCTTCATGTACCTACTTCCACTTTATGGAAGTGAACCTTTAGGTCAAACTCAAGAACCTTTGAACTCAGTTCATGGTGTAGTTGAACCATCTCTCTCATGGGTAGTTCAACTAGATCTATCCCTTGATAGAACTCTTTCTTCTTTATGTCATCTAGGTAAGGCGATCTACCATAATCCATATTACATCTCGACCTTCCTTGGTCCTGTGGATACTTACAACATCCATAGAGATGAACTCCTATTCCCTCTCAGGGACTCTTTTGTCCTCTATATCGATGCACTGGGTTACTGGGGTTCGTCCTTTACCTCCTAGCTTGCATGGTCATAAACCACATGAAACTTTATCTTAAGCATCAAAGTGCTATCGTCACTTACTATCTTGGTAGTACCATGGTGTATGTTGATCCTCAATCATGATTTCTGATATGTCATGATTCCTCAGGATCAATTCCTTGGAAACCCTAAACCACCCTCATCAGGGTTTCATCACCTTCTTATCCAAAGAAGTGCACTTGAGGTTCTATCATCATCCTTCCATCGTATCAAGGACTAGATTGACTAACCAAACAACTCTTAACTTTTCGACGTATCTCGTTACATCTGAGTGTTATCCCAACACCTCTTCTTTTCAAACTTTAGGTTAGCCAAACAACCTCTTCTAGCTTCTAATCAAACAAGTCAGATGTATCTCAACCAGAGCATCCATTACCGCCTCACATCCTTAGGTATTAGGTAACATTGAATACATACACTTCCATGTATTTCACTTATCATATTACCTCAAACTCCATGTCTATCTCCATTAAGAACACTCTCTGATTTCATCATCATGGTGACCAAACTCAACCTGGTATAACTTGTAAGCTCCACTTAGCTCATGCAAGAAACATCCTCATAAGGTGACTACCTCATTCCTCTTAGGGTTTACAAACCATCCATGTATCATTCACCTTACCAGGGTAGATATCTTCTCTATCCCCATTTCTCGTGGCAACGTTCCAACCTACATTATCTCTTATCCTTGGTGTATGGCATGCGTAATGTCCTATCTCTCACCCCCATAACAAGAGGAAATAAGCATTTGGCTGCAGTCCAAATACATAGTTCTTCTTGTTCCAAGAGTAGAGATGGTACATCCCACCTTGCCAATACACCTTCACATCTAAGTTGCAACGTGCCACATATGTCTCTACAGAGATCATGATATCAAGGTTACCTCCATGGTCAACTAGTCTTGAATCTACTGAGGTTTATATCCTTGGTCATCTCCTCTAGGTCTATAGGGTACCGACTCTTTTGGGGTCATCCCTCTTCCCTCATGCATCAAGAGAGTGCCCTACTCATCTGCCCTTTGGGTCCCATGAGTTCATGAAGGTGATCAATCTCCTATCCCATGGCCCTCACACAATGATAGATGTTACCTCCCGACCCTATGGTCATGTGCAACTGGGGAATTAGGCAACTCCTACTTTCATCGGTCTTATCCCTACCTGACCCTAGGATAGACTTAGGATTCTCCATTACAGTACATGTTCACTTAGAACCTTACCCAAGTCTTCATCATCTCTCTTTCTGCATTCATGGGCTGACTCTCATCCTTTCATAGGGATCATGGCAACCTGCCTACCTTGGTCAAGTCCCATACTGGTTACCTCCATGGTACCATATTCACATGCAATAGAGATGGATATCTATGGGTCGGTAGATTCAAACTCATACTATGTACCTGTCACTTAGCTTCTCAAGATCCTATGAGACCTCTTTAGGTTACCCTGAACCAACAAAACTGATATACACCCAAAGGGGTCCCTTTCCCAAGATGGGAGGAAAACTATCTCTAAGGTCACAAAAGCTCTTAGGTCTAGGGTTTACATCCACACGAGCCTACTTAACCCTAGTAAGCCAGTAAGGCACAAGCAGGTCACTTACCAAACCATCCTAAGTCATACTTGTCCTCTTTCCTCAATGTTGGATCAAGATCATACCTTTCTTTATCATCAACCTAGCTGTGAGGGGTTCATCAAACACGGCTTAAACTTTAGGGGCTTCTCTTTTCCTCTATTCATGAGGCGTACCATGCTCGAAACTATAGAAACTTAATTCTCATCATGAGAATTAGGTATACCACTTCCCCTCTTAGGCCTAGGAACCCTAGGTTCACTTTAGGTGTCCAACTGCATGCTCTATCTCTGAACCACGAATCAAGCTTGCAAAAGGCATCTCGTGCACTTCCTGTCATTCTTCTTCTCGATCAACACTTAGGGTTGGGTCCTCCTTAAGGACAATTAACAAGGTACATGGCCTCATAACCTGCTACTAAACCTTTCTAGGTCTAAGGAACTCTTCTTCCTACCTCAGAAGATAAACACATATACCGTAGGCACATAGGCACCAGATGCTTCATTCTCATTCTCTAGGGTTGGTCCCTCTAAAGGCAACCAAGATATCATCAACTTTCAGGGATCGATCATGAGGCAACCACTATCATCCATTGTTCACATTTTTAGGCTTCCAACCTTCTTGCTGGGTTTCCTGCTCTCTCTAGAGCTAACCCCACATCCAACCTCACCATTAGAGGTCCTTTCTTCATGAAGGATCAACCTCAAAGGCATGCTCTACATGGGTGAAGCCTAGGTTCGAACTTATGGTTGCTCAAGATCATCCATAACCCTTTATACTCTATCATAATTCCTTATCCAGGGTTTCATCCTACTGTCAGCACTATGACATGCCCTAGGTGCCAGCTATACCCTACTTGCACAAGCCCAGAGGGTTTCTAAGGTCCTTCACTAACCTCATCATCTAGGAGCCATCCTTTACCCTAACATGCACGACCCTTCCCAGGGTTGGGTTGCCAAAGGTGTTAGGTCATCCATGGATCATATGGTATCCCAAAGGCATGTCCTTTCAAACACCTGGTCCAACTCATCTCTCTCTAAACTTCACTTAGGGTTAGGGTTAGCATCATCCCCAGAGGATGTGCCAGGTCTCTACCTGCAATGGAGATCTCTATCTCCAAGACCGACTTATCCTCCTGACAAGAAGGTCTAGCCTCAGGTCTCTTCTGAGGACATGACAACCTATGTCATACGATCTAAGCATGTATCTATTCTTTAATTTGCGCTTACTCTATTAAGCTTATGTCCATGACATCTTATTTACATGCATTTCCTTTAACGTGGGGGGAGGATCCCTTAAACCTTATCAACCTTACCCATACCTCAAGAGGGTGAGGAGAAGAAAGAAAACCCTAATCCCTTAGGTCCTTATCAGAATTTTGTGATGAGAAGGGATGAATAAGATGAGAAGTCCTAAAGGTATCTTATTTAGATTCATACCCTAAGACTTTGGCCAGGTGGTCACACGGGTCCGGGAGTCCTCGTATTCCGACTAGCGGTGCGGAGGAAAATCTTGCCAGCCCCCGGTCGTGATCCCTTTCTAGACACCTCCGTCTTTCGGATACTCCTCTAATAACTCCCTTGGATTCTATGGAGTTTGTAAAATTTAATAATTATTAATGGTTAACTGAGGAACCTAAGCTCTGATACCAAATGTTATGACCCCACCTCCCGATAACCCCCAATTAAGGGAGACCAAGAGGTTGAAGCCGCACCCATTAATCCCGGATCAAAGGTTCGACATATAACCATAAACAATTATTAAATTCTAACAGACTATACTGAAAATGGTAATAAAATTTTTCTTTGCATACCTTTGAAGAGATTGGAACAAACTGAACTTCTAACCTCAGCTGAACTATTCTAACTAGTTCCTCCTTGTTCTTTAATTCTTGAATTCACAAGGTGTCATTTTACTGTTTGTTCTTTTCATTGTACCTAAAACGCCGACAAACAAAATGTCAGTCAGGCGAAGCTGGTATGTGGGGGAAACAATAAACTTGCAATTATGATAACCATGTAATCATTCAATTAATCATTTAACAATCAAGATTACATTTTAAGCCATACAACTCAATCCATACTTATTCTCGAACTCTGGGCTGTCCCTGCAGTGGACATGAATATCACCTCTCTTTTAGGTAATTGAGTCGTATGGAACTATCCGAAGATATCCCAATATCTAACTCATTATGACTTGATGGTCCTACCTCCATGGTAGCCATGTACTAAGTCAACCATAGACCTGATGGACCTACCCAATAGGTAGCCATGTACTAGGTCATCCATAGACCTGATGGACCTACCCAATAGGTAGCCATGTACTAAGCCTTTCTCTAACCTGATGGACCTACCCATAGGCATCCATGTACTAGGTTAGCTATTATGCCACTGAGAGAACCAAGATCTGAGTTTATAGGCATATACATTAAGTGATAGTCATAGTCACTTTATATTTGCAATATGAACATCCAAACCGTTTAGTTGCATTCAATGCGATTAAACGTCTGAGAAACCATCAGAAAACTAAGCGGTTATTCATAAGTAACCACATACATGTCTTGGAGATCTCAAGCAACAATTTATCCAAATCCAACTAGATGTCCAATCAAGCAAGCCAATCAATCAATCAAGCAAACATTGATCCTGAAAACATGTATAATGTCTAAATGTCACAAGCATATCCCAAACAACTCCTTATTGACTTGGGACACCTTTCTAAGGTTTCTAAGTCTCATTAGGATGCATTAGAGTTTCTTAGATCAATTTCTCGAATTTTATCCTTTTTAAGTTAACAAACCCTAAAACAACTTATCCACTCATAAAAACCCTAATTACTCAAATTATCCACATTAAGCATCTTTTATGCTCAAATTGGCTTAGGATCATCACATCTCTATTTTATTTGTGGATTTACACAATTAAACCAATTAAAAGACATATTCATCAAAATTAGGGTTTTCAAGCTCATTAATGCACGAAACCCTAAATTAAGCCAAATATAAATATAAAAGATCATATTTTAGATCCTATTTTCACTTTTATTAACAACATGTTAATATCAACTTGAATTATGTCATTAAGACCATTTACCATCAAATCTAAGGGTTTTCCTTTAATTAAAACATTAAAGATGATAACTTTATGCCCCTTTTCAAATTTCATGCATATTTAAGCACATAAACTCTAAATTAGACTAATTATGTGCAAAGTTATTCCTTTTTTATCATTATGTACCTTTTTACATTTAATAGGTTATCATCAACCCTAAAGATCCATTAAACCCTATTAATCACTTTAATCATACCAAAGTAGGGTTTCTTAATCATCATTACACTAAAGTTAATAACCTCTATTACTTTTCAAATTTCAAACATAAACAGGCTCCAATTGTATTTTTATTGGATTCCTCTCGTTCTGAGGATCAATTTTCATATAATATTCGTCTCAATCCGAGTTACGGTTTGCTAGATATGAATTTTGCAAATATCCACTTACTTGGCCAATGGCATTGCGCCACGTCATCCTTGCTATGTAAAGCGATCGATTTGGAACATTTCGAATAGACGCTTATACCCCCGATCAATTAGATGCTCTCTTCAGCTGGCGGAGGGCAAAACCGTCCAATGCCCTCTGTCATCCTCTTCCCCGCGAGCGCCTAGGTCAGCCGCTGCAGCAAGGGTGTGCGCGGCCTAGTGGCTGCTCCCTGGACCTCGTCGGCCACTGGGGGCGGCTCCATTGCCTCCGTCGAACCCCCACGCAGGTGGATCTAGCTCGGTTATGGCTGCCACGTCCGGTACCAGGCTCTGCACGACTGCGTCCCACAGCCTATTGCAGCCGTGGTGTAGGTGGCCACCAGCGGTTGGGGTGAAGTTCGTCGTTCAAGGGCGTTGGGTGATGACTCACTGATCATCGGGGTTCAACAGGACACCCTCCGGACGCCTCCACAACCCTCTGTTACTCCAAAGAAGACACCACCCAAGACATAGGGTTTTGATGAAGAAGAAGATGGAGTGGAGAGAGAGAGATGCAAGGAATTTGCTTGGGCTCATCCAAAGGTCTACCCTTTTACAGATGAGGGTCCCTCCTACCCCAATATGCTTGCCCATGAAGGAATAAAGCCTAATCCTAATAGGAACTATATTCCTTCACTTAAAGCAAGTTTCTCTCTCTCTTTCATATTCCTTTTTTATTTTTATTTTTATTTTTTTTATTCCTTCCTCCTCTGATATTAGGATTTCGAAAATCCTTCCTCTTATCATCATTGTTCTTGCATTTTAATCCATTAACCATGAAAACCTATTTTCCTTTATAGAATATATTGTCCTTTTAAACAATACAACATAATTCATTAATAATGCAACACATTATCCTCTTATTTTGCCTTTTTAGTATTCTCTCTTTCTTTCCTCTTTATTGGGACTCCTTGGATCCCAAGACACTCCATGATTTCGAAATTCTTTTATTGGATACTTATTATCCACTTAGATGCATCTAAATGCATTACTTCACATAATTCCTCATTATCTTGTTTATCTCTTATTAAATTAGTTCTTTTTGAGGATTTCTCTTTATTTCTCTTTTATTTTCCTCATTGGTATTCCTTTTATCATTAGGAATCTCATGGATACGAAATTTCCCCAAGAAATCTCATTTATGCCTCTTTCCACTCATTTTCCACATTTTCTCATTATTTTCCAATTTCTTTCTTCATAAAGAAAAACTTAATTAATCTTTTCTTTTCTTACTGCTTTCTTTTTGCAACCTTGGACTCCTTGGAACCCAAGGAACCCAAGAGGCACGAAATCCTCTTTGGATTTGCCTTCTAGAGGTTTCCACATATTTCTTTTCTTAGAATTTCGATTATTCATTTACTAATTGAATTTCCTCGGTATTTGGGCCCAATAGCCAACAAAGCCCGAAACACAACCAATCAAGGCTATTGTGAATGGAATCCATTTAATCAAAACAAAACATATCATTATTTGTTCCATTAGCTTTAATATGAGAAATTACATTTCTCACTATTTGAACCCAAAAATTGGGGTTATAACATATATAATGTACAAGTGCTTAGATAATATGTAAATCAAGCATTTATATCTTCCCTAGCCAATCACAATACTTAGATAGGTCATATCCTATGATAGTGTCACAACTGCACACTTAAATACACACTTAGAATACATATAGAACTACCAAAATAGAGACATTCTCGGTCGAACTAATTGTCGACCGAGACACACTCGGTCGAACATCTTCTCCACCGAGAGTTTTCCGGGATAATCCTTCCAATAGGTTCTATAGCCATTAGACCTAGAAGACAAAGTGGTTGGGAGTTTGAATTGACCGTTGTATACACTTACTCCAGACTCTCAGTCAGTCGACAAAGAGTTTGATCGAGAAACTCTCGGTCAACAAACTCTTCGATTGAGAAGAGTTCTGTCTGCACTTTTCAGAATTAATAAAATAGTTGTTGCTAAAGTAATTAGTGGACACCTAACGGCTAGTTAAGCACTTAAGAACCCCCTATAAAATGTCTAGAACATCCCTAAGCACTCATAGGCCATTCCTATAAATAGGACATGCCTTAGGACGCCCAAACTCACTTGAGTACACATACTTGCAATTGAGAATCAATTCTTGTGAGCAATTGAGAAACTTCAACACTTGCTAATCATTTCCATTGCTAGCATTTCTTGTCCTATAGGATAGAATCTCCTACCCACTGTATTTCTAGTGTCATACACTTTGGATAGGAGATCAAAATGCTTGATACAGGATTCAATCCTTGTGCTTAAGTGGTAATTGTAATTTCCTTTTTCCTGTCATGTTCTTTCTTATTGCATTGTACTCTCCTTGCTACTCCTAGGTTGGAGGTTGCGGATTGGAGAGGGTGGAATCTTCTCTGGTGGAGAAGGAGGACTTTGGACAACTTCTAGAAGGTCTCAATGGGAAGCTACTTCAAGGAGAAAGGCTACTTCAAGGGGGAACTTGAAGTTACTTCAAGTGAAGGCTGCTTCAAGGTTGGTGAGATGACTTCAGGTGAAGGTTGTCCAAAGGGTTTGGGAAGGTATTTGTAATTTTTTGTAACATGCTTGAGAAGGTAATAAAATTCAAATACTTTCAAAATCCCAATTGGAAACAATCGGGTAGTGTACTGACTCCCTTAGTTTTTGATAAGGGTGGAACCACTATAAATCCTTGTCTCCTTCTTCAAATCTTTTTGTGGTTGATTGTTGGTTGAATTATTCTTAAAATTATTATAAAACCCTATTCACCCCCTCTAGTGGTTTTTCATTTGGTATAATAGCAAGGCTTCAAGGAACTTTAACAAGTCTTGAAGAAAATGGGTGATTGGGTACTCAACAACCTCAACTTGGAAGGAACGCTTGTGACTCGGCCTCCACCATTTGATGGCACCAACTACACCTATTGGAAGAGAAGGATGCAATTCTACTTCCATGGAATAACCTGGGATCTCTGGAGAATGGTCTCAAATGCTTATGAACTTTGTCAAACTGAATATGCAAATTGGGATGCAAATACGGTGATATTAGCCCAAATGAATGCAAAAGTTGTAAGTATCCTTTATTTTTCAATTTCAGTAGGTGAGTTTAATAGAATATCAAATTGTGAAACTGCATATGAGATATGGCATAGACTCTCTATTACCTATGAAGGAACTGTTCAAGTTAAAAATTCCAAAATTGGTATGCTTAAATAGAAATTTGAACAATTCTGTATGGAACCAAATGAGTCTATTAGTGAGATGTATGCAAAAGTTTCTTCTATTATTAATGATTTAAATGCACTAGGTAAAGCCATTGGTGAAGAAGATCAAGTGTCAAAAATTCTTAGGTCTCTTCCTCCCAAGTACAAGCCTAAAGTGACTGCAATTGAAGAAGCTAATGATCTCACTCGACTAAGGATGGAACAACTCATTGGCAACCTAGAAGCACATGAGGCAACCATAGAGGAGGAAGAAAGATGAGATCGTGAACTTCAACAAGAAAAAAAGGACATGTCTTTCAAGGCTACAAAGGTCATCACTCAAGAAAGTGATGAGACAAGTGATGGAGATGAGGGAGAAGAAGCCCTAATTGTAAATGGTAAGAAATATAGAAGATTTAAATCTAACAAAGTTATTGGCTCTTCCTCTTCCTCTCCTAGGTGTTTTGAATGTGGGAAAAAGGGGCATCTTAAGAATGAATTTCCTAAAGCAAAGAAAGGAAATAAAAGCTCATCCAAGAAGAAGGGAGAAAAAGCATACAAAGTTGCATGGGATGAGTCAAGTGATAGTGAAAGTGGAGAAGAGAATGTGGAGTGTCTCATGACAAGAGAAGATGATGAATCACAAGAGGTAAGACTTTTTGATTTGCTAAAAGAAGATTTAATTTCTAGTCTTCAAGATACACATGACAAGTATATTGATTGCAAAAAGAAACTAAAGAAGATTACCAAAACGAATGAGGATTTGTATGCTCAATTAAATGATCTTTCTTTTCAAAAAGATAGTATCATTTCTGAAAATTGTACCTTGAAATCATCTCTATATGACTGCAATATGAAGTTGCTTACTCTAGAATCAAATTATGATCTTGTTTCTCAAGAAAAGGTTGAATTGCTTGCAAAACTAAATAATTTTCAAACTCAACATATCTTGTGTACTCATCTAGATTATGATGCCATTATTAAGGACAAAGATACTTTATCATCTGATCTATATCAAGCAAAGTTAGATATCAAAAAGAAAATGGATGAGAATACTAAGTTACAAAGAGAAATTATCATCTTGAGAAATAATGATGTGCTTGATAAGATTCTAAAAAATTCTTCTAACTATAATGGAAGGAGAGGTTTAGGATATGTTCCAGAAGAAAAAACATATCAATCTAAACCTAGAAGAAGAACACAAGAACCCAAGACCAAGATCATTTATGTGCCCAAGAACAACTCAAAGAGAAATGAAATTGATTCTATTTGTTGTCACTATTGATTGCGTCTTAGACATTATTCCTTTTCATGCCCATACAAGAAAAAGGATGTTGAATTAGTTTGGGTCCTAAGACCTCACACTTAAAAAATTGAATATGATCAAGTTGAGATATGACTTAACACCTCATTTGAATATCTAAATGTCTTATCTCAACTAAATAAACTGATGTATTGAGTTGAAACTGTCATAAACAAAATGCTGAAATAGAAACACCCTCGGTCAAAAAATAGTTCGATCGAGACATCTTCGATCGAGAAAAAATTCGACCGAAGGAATGCCTGTGTTAAATATAAAATCTGCAGTAAAACAATAACTATTCTGATCGAGAAAACTTCGATCAAAACATAATATTGGTCGAGAAATTGTCGACCAAGTGATTTTCTGTTCCAACCTATAAAACAACAACAATCTTAGTTGACAAAATATTCGACCAAGACCCTGTCAGTCGAAATATTTGTCGACCGAATGGAGTTCTGTACAGCTTAATTATTGTAATCATGTTCATTTTGTTATTAAATGTACGTAACCATAATGGTCCATCACATGGGTACCAAAACCTATATTTTAATGCAGGATTGGGTGGTTGATAGTGGATATGACGTTTTATTCAACAAAAATTGCTGCAAGTTACTAGTAGAAAACACTACAAATGTTATATATGAAGGCAAAAGAGTTGGAAATCTTTATATTCTTAGACCTAACTCTATGCAATCTGTAGTTGGAAAATGCTTACTTGCAAAAGATAACTCTCTACAATTATGGCATAGAAAATTAGGTCATGCTAGTTCACATGTCATCAGAAAATTAGTCAAATATGATCTTGTTCGTGGTTTGCCTAAGCTATCTTTTAATCAATCTGAAAATTGTGAACCATGTACTTTGGGTAGACAAACTAAAACTTTTTTCAAATCCAAAAACATGCTTAGCACCAGTAGATCTCTAGAACTTATTCGTATGGATTTGTTTGGACCTATGAGGACACAATCTATTTGTGGAAAAAGATATTACTTTGCTAATATTGATGACTACAGTAGATATACATGGGTTCATTTTATTGCAAATAAAGATGATACCATTCAGGTATTCATACAATTCTGTTAAAAGATTGAAAATCAATTATAAAACAAAATATGCACAATTAGAAATGATCATGGTGGTGAATTTGAGAATCACTCATTTGAAGAATTCTGCACATCTCAAGGATACACTCACAATTTTTCTACTCCACGCACTCCACAACGAAATGGCATAGTTGAAATAAAAAATAGGTCCTTACAAGAAATGGCTAGGACAATGATGCTTGAACATAATACACCTAAAGCATTTTGGGCTAAAGTAGTAAACACAACTTGTTATGTGCTAAATATCATAACCGTACATTCCTTTTTGAAGAAAACACCATATGAACTCATTTATAATAAGAAACCAAGGGTTGAATATTTTCATACTTTTGGCTCAACTTGCTATATATTGAATACAAAAGATGATAGAGAAAAGTTTGACTCTAAATCACAAAAAGCCTTTTTCTTGGGATATTCAACCTCTAGTAAAGCATTTAGAGTTAACAACACCATCTCTAGAAAGGTTGAAGAATCCATTCACATTACTTTTCATGAAGAGCTAAAACAAAGTGCTGAAAATAATGACATAGTTGATGTTACTCATCAAATTGAAGATCTAACCATATCAACTAAAAATGATCAAAATGCAGAAAATGATCAACAAATTGAGACACCACAAACCGTTCCTAGACTCATTAAGGATCATCCTCAAGAACTAATCATTGGAAATCCTAATGATAAAGTGAAAACTCATTCATCTTTTAGAGATGTTGCAAATATGATCTTTGCATCTATAATTGAACCCAAGAAAGTAACCAAAGATCTAAAAGATGATTATTGGATAACGGCTATGCAAGAAGAATTGAATCAATTTACTAAGAATGATGTATGGGACTTAGTTCCTAAGCCTTAAGGTAAAACAATTATTGGAACTAAATGGGGTTTTTGTAATAAATTAAATGAAGTTGGGGAAGTAGTAAGAAATAAAGCTAGGTTGGTAGCACAAGGGTATAATCAACAAGAAGGAATAGACTTTGATGAAACTTATGCACCCGTGGAAAGAATTGAAGCAATTAGAATGTTATTAGCCATAGTTGCCCACAAAAACATCAAACTGTTCCAAATGGATGTAAAAAGTGCATTTCTAAATGGAATAATACAAGAAGAAGAAGTATACGTTGCCCAACCTCCTAGTTTTGAAATTCCTGAAAAAGATGATTATGTGTACAAAATTAATAAAGAACTTTATGGTTTAAAACAAGCACCTAGAAATTGGTATGAAAGGCTAAAAAAAATCTAATATAATAATTTTTCAATTGGAAATTCAGATTGTACTTTATTTTTTAAAACATATGAATCTGATTTTCTGGTTGTTCAAATTTATGTTGATGATATTATCTTTGGTGCATCAAATGAATCCTTATGTAAACAATTTAGTGATATTATGCAAAACGAATTTGAAATGAGTCTCATGGGAGAATTAAATTTCTATCTTAGTTTTCAAATAAAGCAAATGCCCGCTGCAATTTTTATAAGCCAAGAGAAGTTTACAAATGAACTTTTAAAACATATTGGGATGAAACATTTCAAACATGCTACCACACCAATGAGCACTTCTAGTAAAATTGACAAAGATGAAAATGGGGAACCCATTGATGATTCTTTGTATAGAACCATGATTGGTAGCTTGCTTTACTTAACCGCTTCTAGACCGGATATCATATTTTCTGTTGGACTTTGTGCTAGATTTCAATCAAAATCTCACTACAAAAAATTTGGCCTTTATTGAAGAACATTTGTGAGGAACCAAAAATCGTGAATAATGATGTCTATTTGTGAGGGATCATCCTTCAAACATGGGACCAAATCCCTCAACCGTGTTTTTTACATCCTTAGACCTTTTATGTGAACACTAATCCCTCACAAATACATTACTCACTAATCACCCCGTGAAAAATGCCATGCCAAATATTTCCCTCCATCTCATAACCCTTCCCTTCATTCTAAACACAACATTTACAAAAAAAAAGATAAACCCTCCCCTCTCTCGCCATGCACATCTCCCTCCCACGCCGTGCGTGTCCTATTTCATTTTGGAGAGGGTCGCGATGGAGAGGGTTGCGGCTGTTCCGTTCCTCTGCCTAGACGATCACGGTTGTTCCGTTCCTCTGCCTAGCCGATCATGGCTGTTCCGTTCCTTCCTCGCCCTAGCCCCCGACGCCCCCAACACCACTACGGTCGCCGCCGACAGGTGCCCTCGCCTCTCAGCCTTAGTCTTCCCTCCATTGCACCGACAGGTGCCCCCAACTCCACTACGGTCGCCACCGACAGGTGCCACTGGAATTGCGTCCCCTTCCTCACCCTAGCCACCGACAGGTGCCCCCAACACCACTACGGTCGCCTCCGACAGGTCAGATCACTATCTTGATACAAGATTTATTCATACAAAAAATAGTTTCCATCACAGATAAACTATTTCAAATCTAAAAAAATAGCTTCCTAGCTACCACTATAAGCGATGCCAGGCTTGCCCGCAAATTCGATAAGTATCTCAGTTTCTAACTAAAAAAATTTACAAGACTCTGAATCCAACACAGTCCTCTATGCAGAATCACCTTTTCTCTTCCATAAGTGGAGCATCGATTTCTATGAACATGACTCCTCTGTGCAGCAGGATGAATAGTTCTGGACCCATCTCAACTATAGACTAATACATTGCTGAGATCAACACACTCACTGCCACTGAATGGTTCGGCAGGGAAGCTAAGGCCCAGTAATGTCCCAACGAGTCCCAATTTATTTCAGGTAAGCTAAGGGTGTTCTCATCAAGAATTTGGAAGAGTCCTTGCAAGGAGTGATCATTAGCTATTTCTACAAATGCATACATGGGCCATGAATATTATACTCCCAGATTGGTTGAGTGAAACCCTCATTCATTAGATTGGTATAGGTAACCAATCATAACAGACATATGAAAAAATGAAGAAATAGGATAAATCAATCTACCATTTAGAGACTAGTCTACTTATTAAACCACACATAAAACATTGGAGAGGTGCACAAGTCAACTGGCCATAGGCTCTGCACCCATCACAAAGGATAATTTAAATGATTCATCATATAGTTTCCCAGTTGGGTACAAATGATGATATGGTGATAAGTCTAGCCTATAGACAAGGTGTGTTTCAGCATCTGACTAATCATCTAACCCCCACCCCCCAGATTTTTGGTGAACTATTTGAGGAGTTCAGGTCTGTGGAAGTGTCTCCCATAGTTGCTCTAGTTCTAACTAAATCCATGTATTGTTCTATCACATACTCATGCCTAGTGAGAAAAAGGTGGATTCAAAAGATGTTTGGATATGATTCAGGTTCCTTAGAAGATATTCTATAAAATTATAAATCTATAATCATGAAAGAACATAGAATCTTCTTGATTTTTAATGAACTATCATCTCTCTCTCTTCTATAATTATGTGATTGAATAATATAGGTCAATCACAATATTTGGTAGATTGAACAATTTAGGGATAGGATCACAACCCTAAAGTGTCAAATTGTAAAGAGTTGGATGCATAGAGTAGGGCTGCAATTAATCTTTTGTTTGTATGTTCAAGACAATGATTTTATATGGTACATTTTAAGGTCTTGTCAGGATCAAACTAAGGTACCATTCTAGAATAGGACTTTGAAATGAAGTGCACATGCTATATCATTATTATGTTTTAGTACCATACAATTATATGATGATGATGTATAGCCAAGGCATCTTCCTATACTTGTTAATCAATTGTTTCTCTGTATTGTATTTTGTTATGTCGGTGATTTTCATGGAAAAAGTGCTAAAAAAGATAACATACAATAGTAGACTAGTATCCAACAATGTGGTTTGCCTTTAGAATATATTCCATACTAGTTAATCATTTATCCTCTAGATGTTGGTGAACTAGTTGAAGAATTATAAGATTTTTGGTAGGACCTTTGAAAGAATCACTTATTAAACTCTATTTCTCAATGGCTATGTTCAACCATCTCTTAAACTACATCCTCAACAGAAAAAAGTGGGATGGTTCTTTATTAAAGTGGCATCAAGTCATAATCCAATTGATTAGCATTCAATATATGCGTAGATGTACGATCTTGCATAAGGGCTTAGTATAGGATAAATAGATATAGTTGTAAAATCATGATCATATGGAAGTTCCTATATTTACATATTGAAAGGTGAAATACATATTCAGAATAGAGTTAGTGTGTAGAAACAAAGTGAGTTGCCTTCAATTGGTAGGCCTTAAAATGTAGGATTTAAAAGAGGTTTTCCTACTCAAGATAGGTTTTTTGGAAAGCAAATAATCAGGGAAAGGCTCTGAAAGAAAGAATAAAATGGTGGTTGCCAAAGACAAGGCTTTAATTGTAAAATGTAAAATTAATTACCCAATTAGGGTAGATTTTTGAAAGCATATATGAAAATTTGTTCCTTCACATGATATGAATTTTGATGTAAATGTGCTTATTTGGGGTGTCTTATACTAGTAAGTTCCTATGTAAGTTAGGGCTTTGCATATGGTGCCTAGAGTATGAAAGTCTTTAATTGAGGTTCTTAAATGTTCATAGGGAAGGAGTTCCTACCAAAATGCATGGATTTTGTAGATGTGCACACTTGAATGTATGGTTTGAGATCAAGGAGTCAAATATGTGGTTTCCTATTCACAATAGGACTACATTCCTAAAGAATTCTTATTCATAATAGGGATTGTCAGCTTGTCAAAGTCAGTCGAGGTATTCCTATCTTGAATAAGGCTTTAGTGTAGATATCTTTCTAAGTCTATGGATTTGGTTTGAATGCCTTCCTAGATGTAGGGCTTTGAGAATGGTGCCTATATGAATGTAGGTCTTTATAGAATAAGAGAGCATACTCTAAAATATAGTTCTTCTAAAAGGGAAACCTACATGAATATACAATTTTCATCCAGAGATATGTCTACCATATTGTTGGACTAATATTCTGGGGTGCCTACCTATTATAAGACTTTAATCATAGGGAATTTGGATTAAATACAAAGATGAGCATTGTTCTTCAACAATAGTGCCTATCTAAGCATAGGGATGAAACTGGATCAATGTCTATTTGGGATAGGGCTTTGACAAACGTTCCTACTGGATATATACCTTTAAAAGGAGGGCCTACATAATTATAGGGCTTTGTCATAGAGATCCCTACCTAAATGTAGGCTTGATCAGGAATGCATATTTTGAATAGATATTGAGGTGATTCCTACCTAAATGTAGGGTTTTAACTAAGGGAATTTATTACTCATGACAGTTCTTTTGTAGGGGTGAAATGATTCTTGGGAATAGGTTTTTTCATAGATAAATGAGGGTCACATCTGATCATCAGATTTTGATTTTGAGTAGTTTTCACAACTATCCATGATTCAGGATCTAGATGATCGTTATGCCTCATGGAAGATAAAAAATTAATAAAAGAGTGTGTTGATGGTGTAGGGATTAGATTGCGTAGATACCTACCTATATGTTATTTTTTTTGGAAAGGAAGTGCCTATTTCATATATGTATTTCATCCTAATGCCTAATGATAGTAGGGTAATGCACTGATTCATTGTTGCATTTCACAGGCTCTTTATCATGTATTTGGTGAACTTCATGCTCAGTTTGATATTGTTGTGCTTGATTTACATTAATATCCCACGACTCTCAATTGCATCAAATAATCATTATTTTTATTGTTCCATGTCTATTTATCAATGATTTTGGAATTGATGATCTTTTTGTTGATTTCAAGAAAGTGACAAGAATTGACTCAGCTCACTATTAATGACATTGCTGTCGGTGGTACCGACAAGTGTATAAAGTCGAACAGATATGATCAGAATTATTTATAGGAATACTGACACATGAGTCGACACTACCAACTTATAATTTCCCAGATCAGAAGTAGGAGTTATTCTACAGACCATAATTTCCCAGATTCAGGTTCAGGTTATTCTACAGATCAAATTACGAAGTAGGAGTTATTCTACAGATTCAGGTTGGCGATTCACCAAAACCTGAAAATAGGAAAAGACTACAGATTCATGTATTTGATGGGTCCAGCAAATAGTATAGGGGACATATATAAAATATGAAGAACAAATTTACTCTAAATCAGACCTATATCAGGTTACTCAATTATTTATATATATAACAAGGAATATAAATACCTAGATAGACTGAAAGGAATATAATCAATATACTATTTGAATTGCATATATATATATATATATATATTTCTTGTAATGTGTGCTTAACTGATTATATATTTTCCTTCATGTAGATGGATTTTCTAATAGATCGGAGTTGGATGTATATTGGGAACAAAGTGCGAAGTGATGTATTCAAGGTAGGGTTACGAAAGTTCATTGAGTTTGCTCTTATCCATCAAAGACCAACTAGAAAGGGGAAATTAATATGTCCTTGCAAGGTATGTTTGAACAGATACCTTAAAACAGAGGAGGAGGTATTCTCACATGTATTACAAAAAGGATTTGTGCATAGCTATGATGTTTGGACGTTTCATGGGGAGGTGATTGGTAGGAGCAATCCTGTTGTGGCACCAAACATGCCTAGCACCGACAGTATGCATCAGATGTTGGGGGATTTGTTTGGTATGGGTGATACAACAAATGACCACTCTACTGAAGATACAGAGGAACCTGCAAATGTAGATGCACAAAGATTTTACAAGCTACTAAAAGAGGCATATCAACCACTCTATAGAGGTTGCACAAGTCATTCTAAGCTATCGTATTTGGTTGCCTTGCTATTTCTGAAGGAGGAATCTAGATGGTCCAACGATTCATTCACAAAGTTGTTACAGTTGATTATATCAGGATTTCCAGAAGAAAATTGTCTATTCCCAGAGACGTACTATGAAGAAAATGTGATCGTGGAGGATTTACGACTTGATCATTCTACTATAGATGTATGTACAAATAATTGCATGCTTTTTCACAAAGATGCAGCTTCAAAAGAAAATTGTGATGCTTGTGGTGCTTCAAGATGGAAGGAAAAGCAATACAAAACAAAGGGAAAGAAGGTAGCTGCTAAGTTCATGTATCACTTCCCTTTGATACCTCGGTTAGATAGGAAATATATGTCTTCATCTATTGCTAAAGATATGATTTGGCCATCTGAAGGAAAAGGCAAGGATGCTCGTATTCATCATCCTTCAAACACACCAGAATGGTTGTCTATTGATGCCAGGTATCCAGACTTTGTTGCTGAACCACGCAATATTAGATTGGCATTAGCAACAGATGGATTTAATGCATTTGGCAATATGAGTGCATCACATAGCATCTGGCCTATGTTGGTGACACCTCTCAATCTTCTGCCTCGGCTTCTTATGAAAGAACAATTTATTATGATGTCCCTATTAATCCCAGGTCCAGCATATGGTGACTTATCTGGTTGGAGCACTAAAGGTAAGAAAGATTTGGGATGTCCTTGTTGTAATGTAGAGACTGTATCAAAATGGTTAATGTTTGGGAAAAGGCAATGCTATGGTTTCCATCAACGCTTTCTTCCAATGAATCATCCACATAGACGTGATAGGAAAAAATTTGATGGTGAAAAAGATTTTTGACTTCCACCTAAGCCACTATCTTGAAAAGATATACTGAGTCAATTTGATGGATATGAAAATATCACATTTGGAAAATTTAATAAGCGCAAGAGGCTTGCAGATCAAATTCAACCATTACCTCCTAGTTGGAATAAGATAAGCATCTTTTTTCAGCTACCTTATTGGAAGTATTTATCTGTTAGACACATGTGATGCACATAGAAAAGAATGTGTGCGAGAATATTTTAAACACATGATTGGGTGATTCTAAGAAAAGTAAAGACAACTTACAAGCTCATCAAGATATGAAGAAAATGTGCATGCGAAGATATTTATGGCCAGTAGATGCAGGTGACCGCTATTACTTGCCTCCAACATCTTACACCATGACTAATGCACAGAAAGATAAGTTCCTATCTGTGTTAGAAAAGTTGAAAGTTCCTGATGGCTATTCTTCTAACATATCTAGGTGTGTTAGCAAATCTAATAGAAAACATGTTGGGATGAAAAGTCATGATTGCCATGTTCTTATGCATCAACTTCTACATGTTTCCTTGAGACATTGCATAAGCTTACATGTGTACAAGCCTATTGCTAATTTGTGCTCATTTTTCAACAAGCTTTGCTCTAACATTATTGATGTGGAGGAATTCAAAGAATTGGAACAAGAAATTGCTGTCACTCTTTGCCACTTGGAGAGAATCTTCCCTCCTTTCTTCACAATCATGAGGCATTTGCCCATTCATTTAGCTTATGAATCCAGGCAAGCCGGATCTGTCCAAACTAGGTGGATGTACCCAATAGGGAGATACTTGAAGAAATTGAAGAAGTATGTAAGAAACAAAGCTAAACCGGCTGGTTGTATTGCTAGTGGCTATTTAGCTGAAGAAAGTTTGACATTTTGTGCTAGGTACTTGCATAATTTTGAGACAAAACTCAACTGCACTCCTCATAATGTTGATGGATCTCCAATTAGAGTTGGAGTGTCAAGAAATTTCAACATACACACTTTGGAACAAGCCCATCGTTATGTCCTTTTCAATAAAGAGGAATTGGATGTTTACAGAAGGTAAGATTTAATTACGTCCTAAAATTCTTGTTGATATTTGTATATTTGTTGTACATTAATTTAGACACTTCTTATAAAGTAGTGAACACATGTGTATTCTTCAAGATATGGAACCCAACATTGCCCCACGGACCCTAGAAACAAAACGTGCAAAGGAGTTTTCTAAGTGGTTGAAAGAGCATGTAAGTCTCAAACATAAATATTGTTGTCACTCTTAATGTTCAAGTTAGTGTAGATTACATTAATGTTTTACTTTTTTATGAAGGTAATGCAAATGCGAGAGATTAGGACAAACAATATTAGCGATGATTTGAGATGGTTATCCCAAGGTCCTTGTGCTGAGGGAATGTCTTATGAAGGATTTTTGGTCAATGGATATCTTTTCCATTCAAAGCACATTGAAAGTACATGTACTACACAAAATAGTGGAGTGTATTTGTGTGCTGACACTTCAAGTTATTCAAGTGGTAGAGATCGAAATCCTATAAATGCTCAAGTCGCGTACTATGGCTACTTAGAGGAGGTTATTGAGCTAACTTATGGTCCAGGAATCAAAGTTCCATTGTTCAGATGTTCTTGGTATGATGAAAGCACTTCTAACGGGTTGTGAATTGATGAATATGGGTTCACACAAATCAACACTTCAAGGATAAAAAAAAGGAGGAACCATTTATCCTAGCTTCTCAAGCATTGCAATGATTTTATGTGAAGGATCCTAATGCTGATGATTGGTGCATAGTGCTAAAGCATCCTCCTAAAGATTATTCTGAAGTACCTCTTATTGAGAATTGTTTGACTGGTTTACAATCTGAAGCTATTGATGGTGGTGTAACTAGTGATGTGTCTTGGACGAGGAGTGACACCGAGGGATCTTTTGTTGATATAACTAAAAAAAAGAATGATGGGGCTAATGTTTAGTTCATTAATCTGTCTATTTTCATCAAATTATTTTGTTTGCAAGTCTAGAATAATTTATTTGGGGAATATGTTCTATTGCATTTTTTTGGCAAACTGTTACTATATGGCATATTCTTTGCAATTTATTTAGTCTTGTTTCATATACCAGCAAGTAGGACATCATTACAACTCATCATTATTCTTTTTTGGGAAATGAAACCAAGGTACTCTACAATTTATATGTTTTTCAAATGTTGAATATTCATATGTTGGTGTCTCATATTCTCTGCAATTTATTTGTTTTTCAAATGTAGCTACTACTTTTGTTACTGACATTTCTGCACTAATAATCTAAGTTTTTTTCTTGTCAGTTGAAGGATGGCAGGAAGAAGAATCACTAGATCTAGTTGTAACAACACACCCAGTAAACCTATTGTTGTCCCTCCATCCACAATTGTAGAAAATTGTGAGGATGAACCTACTCTACTGTCCAACAATATTGAATACGATGTAACAATTGAAGAAAATGTTGAGGATGAACAGGAGAATAGGAAGTATGGACGTGGGCCTGCAAGTGAGCAAAGCCTACTTCCTAAACAAGGGGAGCCACGTCACAAGGTCCAATGGGATTATGAAGGAAATGCTATTGGGGAGAATGGTTCCAAATTGAATCGTTATTGTCATATGCTAGCAAGGATACCACACATATGGCATCTAGACTTGAAGTGGAATGAACAACCACAACAAGCTTTTGCAGATAGAAAATCATTTATCGAGGTAATCTTTTTCATAAAAAGACCAAAAAATTGTATGATTGTTATATCTAAAGTAATATTTTCTATGTTTTATAGAAATACTTCGATTTAGGCAGTCACCCTAATGCATGGAATCACATTTATGAACACATTAGCAAAGGGATATCAGTGTGGAGGGCATGTGTAAAGAAAGATTACTATGAAAAGTACAAGATTGAACCAGAATTGATGATGAAGAAAGTTGAGAAAAATGCTTCCATAGATATGGACTAGTTTAAAAATCTTGTTAAAGAATGGGGAACCGAGAAGTCTAAGGTACAATGGTTTCATATAACTTGCATGTATACCTATCTACTTTTTCTAGTTATATTTTTCTTATGGTTTAGAAAATTTCCGAGATCAACAAGGCAAATAGAGCAAAAAAAGTGATGGATCATACCACAAGATCAAAGCCATGGAGTTGTTATCGGGTAGAAATGGTATTAATAATGGGCACTTGTATTTCTTATTAGGAGTTGAACATATAACATGGATAATTATTATGTTATCTATTATGTGTAGGTCAGTGAAGATCAACCTGTTGTGCCTCTTAACAAATTTTTGGAAAACGTTTACGACAAAAGCCCACAAGTGGTTAGAAAATGGATATTTGCTTTCCTATGATGTCTACAAAGCTACATATGCTTAGATATCTCAATTTAAGCTTTCCTTTTATGATGCTTTCTAATTACAGCTTGAAATCCCTGATATTTTGGAAAACCAAGTAGCAAACCAAGAAGAAACAGATCCTAGAAGTGTTGATAATCTAACACGTGATGCTTATTTGCAAGTTTTAAATCCTTCCAAAAAGGCTAGAATCCGAGGTGTTGGAATTGGGCACAAAGAGATAGGACATAGGGGAAAAGCTTCCCATATAAGATATGAAATTCTTCTTGGGGAAAGCAATGCAAAGGATGTATGTTGGATTATAACTAAATTTGAACTATTAGTTACAACTAGTCTATTAGATCGATGTTTGTAATTTTTTTCTATTTCAGGATAAACTTAAGGAACTTGAAGAAATAGTAAATGGATTGAAGAACTCCATCTCCCAGATAATGACTTGGTATAATCAATCACAGGTAACTTAGATTCAGTTGTCTATGTCAATGTAATATATAATTATTTTGAAATTGTTGATCTATTTGTTATAGGATGGTGGTATTAATGTTGATTGTGCAGCTGAATACCCCAATCAGAATACTGCAAGTGTCTTATACATGCAAAGTGGGACAAATAGGTCGGGTGTGGGTTCTTTTCACATACAAGACAATACAAGTAGTGGTGCAGATGTAGGCATGTTTCCCAAGCAAAATAATTCAAGCGGGGATGGCTTAGGAAGACTTTGTAGACAAAGAAATTCAAGGGAGACTGGAGTAGGCATGCTTTCCATACAAGGCAATTCAAGGGAGAATGGAGTAGGCAGGCTTTCCATACAAGGCAATGGACATCCACTAATCTTTCAGCCACATGTACCTCATAACAGCTATAGATTATTTTCAATATTCATACACATAAGAATATTAACATGTACACTTTATTAAAGGCTGCAGTTGAAAGTTGGTGCCCTACTTCTGGTAATAATCGACAAAGTCATCCTCAAATGTAGAGCACACCAAGCACATCTTCATCGGTGTCTTTCACACCAAGAACTCAACGTTTAAATCAAGTATTCAATACATGCTTGATTAAACTTCCAGGGTATCCATCCATATATCTTGTACTTATACCAAATCTGATATATAAGGCCAAATCAAATATATAAGGCACGAATCTACTTAATGGTTAATGCCTCAGGCCAGTCGGTATCCAAATAAAAGACATGTATCTTCTTCTCAAGAAGTGTGGATAGGTCCACAAGAAGGCAGGTGTTATTGTTCTTGAAAACTTTCTAGGGAGTCTAGATCAGTGGTCTTATAACAGCCTCCCTCATAAGGAGACAATCAACTTTATATTCTCTGGTTTCTCACCGAAGACTGTGTTACTAGCAAGTAAAATTACAAACTTTATTGCTAGGTCCATATGTGTATGTTCTGGAGTTTCAGATTAAGCTCTTGCATGTGTTGTCACTCACGTCATCTCTTATCTAGTATGTGCTATAGCACTATATTCTATAATCACCAAGTGACATGAGCAGATGTATGCTTATATAATATAGTGAAGCTGACCAATTGAGATGTTGAAGTCACATGGATAAAGCAGGAAGTCACAGGGAACCAACTACAGGGTAGAGGCATTTGGGAAAGACTTGTACAAGTTAATTCAACACCTCTACAAGCTTCTTATTTAGTAGGGGTCTAGTCCATAATGAACTGAAGTAGTTTTTGAAGGGAGAGTATTTGTTAGAGTCAAAGCTGAAGATTATTTCTGTAATCTCTTTCATATCTAATTAGATGTGCATTAGGCAGTTAGGTTTATTGTGGCTCATAAGGTAGCTACCTGGACTGAAATGTGTTCTTCAACTCAGTAAGAGCATTACTACAATTCGTTGGAGTGGATACAAGGACAAAGTATTACGTATTACCTTATCCAAATGTGGAGTCTAGAACTTTTATATATCCTGGTTGTCTTTGTTAAGGTTTGTTCAGTCAGGTAGGAAACTGGGAAATCATATTCCTCAAGGTTGCTGCACGCCTGCACCCCAAGATTGTGGATATTTATTCTTCGACCCCAAATGACTACCATCAGTTGTTTTGTTTTGTCAGTTTCGATGTTGGAGATCTATAACACGGTAGATCACAATTTGCAAACTAGTAAGTCAAATCATCTGAATAAAAAATCTGTAGAACATGATTATCCTAGCTACTTAGCTCTAATTACATCTTAGTTAAGGGATAATAATGCATTATACTTTCATGCTTAGAAAGACCTTGAGAAGAACGACAAAGAGTAAAATTCTGACAAATAATTTGTCTTCAGATGTTTCAGTTGTTGGATTTTAGCCTAGTTTGTCCTCTCTGATTCACGGTATTTCCTAACTGTTGCACCCATCGTTTGTTGAGCAAATTTGAATCATTTGATTATATTGTAGTAGTCATATCACGTAGTGCAGGCTCTTTATGCACATAAATGCCAAGTTGTGACCAACAATCTAGATCTCTGTTTACCTATACCAGCACTCTAGAATATGTTTCTCTGTACCAACAGTGTCTAGACGCTACCAGTTAGCATATAAGGTGATGAACTCTACTACTGTTGCTGCTAATTTTTGCTCTGAATAAGGTACTGCAGATTGACCAAGAAGTTGATGAAGTTACTAGATTAGGAACAGTTTTTGTGAGAGATTCATGTTTTAGGAAAAGGGATGTCTTATTTATTTTCACTTTCTTAGATTAGTGAGTTTTTTTATTGAAGAGTTAATATAGGTTCAAATTTGCCATGGATTCGCGTTCTCCAACATTACAACTAGAGAGGGATTTCAAAATATACGTCTGGTTTATTTATTGTTCCCAAACTAGTAGCCCAATAGCCAATTAGTTTGTCAAGTATCTAGTTTCCCCTCTCCCTGCCTCCTAGTCAATCTCAACAAACCTATCTCCAAACACCCACTTCATCAGTTCAATCAAGAGTAGGAACTTTTCCATGCATACATTTGGTTCACTTTAGAAGGCCTAGTATCAACCAACATATAGCGATTAGAGAAATCTCCTTATTCAGGTATCTACTTTCCCCTCTCTCTGCCTCAATAATGAACAAGCACAACATCAAGACAACCAGTGTTAGAATTTTGTGTTTAGTACAGTAAGTTGAATTGCAGATAAACCTTGTAGATCAAACAATCTTGTTGAATGGGATTACATGGCAATAGTATGTGTGTGTTTGGGGGGGTATGCTTTTGCAGATACAAAAGTTAACTTTTGGCTGCAAACTTTTGGAGGATACAAATTATGAACAAGCGCAAATCATTAAAACAAAATTTGTTAAAAAGCTGACAGAACAAAATTGCAGCTGGATATCACAGCTTCTTTACGGACTAGGATATCAGCTTCTTTAGGTTGTATCCCACTGAGTTTTTTTAATTATGTACTATTTACTAAGTTCAATCATAATTTTAGTTTACAGGTGCATGTTGTTTCTATGTTGGTTCACTTACATTTATCTCTACTTCGCACTCACTCTGATTCCTTTTTATATTTATATTGATAGGGTAGAATTACTTTTAGTGATGGATTTCGACGGACAATGCACCTTGGAGTAGACCAAAACCGAAATATAAGGGTAAGTTGTTTGTTGTACTATGATTTATGTATAAACTTTAAATTCTATTAATATAATGATTTGTCATTTTTAGGAGAAGAATATTCAAGTACCTAACCGTATGGGGCCTGGCATTGATGAAGAGCACCACACCATTTGAAGGAATATCGAGACATTATAGATCTTAAGAGTTTCTAGCATGATATGTTGATTGTCATCAATCTCAAATTTTAGAACCATATGTACTCTTTATTTATATCAACGTTGAGCACACAATGTATGGATAATATTTTGCTTCAATAACAAAAATTAGTTTGAGGTGATTTAACATTTTTATGTGTCATTTTGGTGTTGAATCTTCTTATGATGTAATGTGAATTAGTATAAATATATTTCTTGAGGTTATGTATATAAAGTTTTCATTTAAAATTTGATATTCACTATAGTAACAATTAATTAACATTTAATAAATCATTCAATAATCAATAACCAAGTCATTTACAGTAATTCCTCATAAATATATTGATGAAGGTCCAGATTGACCATCAAAATTGCATTGATGACAACCACATAGCCCCTCAAAAATAATATTAATGAAGGCATTATCCCTTCAAAAATATATTCTCCAGGACCATCAAGTCCCTCAAAAATGTATTTATGAGAACTAAACATGCCCTCAATAATGTTATTATGAAGGCTAAATTGTCCCTCAAAAATGTATTTATGAAGGCTAAATAGTCCCTCAATATAACATTCTTGAGGGTCAGTTGGTACGTGACAATTGTATTCGTGAGGGCCAATGGTATTTGTCATGTCAGTTCTCTTCACGGACCATTTCTGAGGGCCAGACTCACAACCATCCCTATTTGTGAGGGCCTGTAGAGAGGGGTTTGTGACAGGACTCACTCGTGAATAATGGCCCAAATTTTACTAGTGTCTATGCATATTTCCATTGGACTTGGTGCTAGATTTCAATCAAAATCTATGCATACTCATTTTCAAGTCGTCAAAAGGATTCTGAGATATTTAGCTGGAACTACAAACTATGGTTTATGGTATCCTAAAGGACAATCTTTGGATTTGAAAGCTTATATCGATGTCGATTACACAGGTTGTCGACTTGACTGAAAGAGCACAAGTGGAAGTTGTTTCTTGTTAGAAAGAGCCTTAGTATCATGGTTTAGCAAGAAATAAAACACGGTTGCCCTTTCTACAATTGAAGCTGAATATATGGCAGATGGGTATTGTTGTGCTCAAGTGCTTTATATGCAACAAGTTTTTAATGATTATGATTTTATATTTTCATCTACGCCTATTTTTTGTGACAATACCAGCGTTATAAACTTGGTAGATAATCCTATCTTACACAGTTGTGCCAAACATATTGAAATCTGTCATCATTTTCTAAGGATCATAATTCTAAAAAACATATATCCCTTCATCACGTTGATATAGAAGATCAATTGGAAGATATTTTCACTAAATCACTTCCATTAGATCAATTTAATAAAATAAGGAAGAAATTACTTATCACTCCCTTAGAAGATGTTTTCTTTGACATTTTTGCATTTTAAAATTGTTTGGTTTCCCCGATCCTTATAGTTTGGCTGTAAATGGACATATTTTCAGCATGTTATAACTGTTATCTTTTTGAAAGGGGAGAACCAATTAAGGGAGAGTTTTAACAAATGTTTTTAATGGTTATCTTTTTGAAATGACAAAGGGGGAGAAACAATATAAATCTTAAATACTCAATCAATGGGTTTCATACATACTCTCTTGGCTTCACATAAAAAGTTGCTATATTCCCTAAAGAGTTGGATGTTATGTTCCACACCTCTTTGGGGATAATAAGCACACAATCCATAAACAAGAGAAGGTATACACAAGGTAAATTTCAGGTATGAAACTCAACTCAATATTATTTAAGCTCATTTGATTTTTATTTAGAAATATTTGTCATTTTCAAAAAGGGAGAGATTGTTGGCTAAATGGACATCATAAAATTCCCTTTGTTTTGAAAATGACAAACATTTCATTCTTGTGGACCTAATGTGCTACTTGAGTATTTCAGGAACAAGGTGGATGACAAAGTTTTGGAAGATCTACATGCTTAAATTGCCTTATTTTCATGATTGTAATCAAATGTAAAATTTGAAAAACCACTAGAGGGGGGTGAATAGGGTTTTATGATAATTTTAATATAATTTAACTCAAACAACCACAATTGAAATAATAAGAAGGAGACAAGGTGTTTAGAGTGGTTCCAACCTTACCAAATACTAAGGCAGTCAATCCACTACCTGATTGCTTACCCAACCGGGATTTTGAAAGAATTAAATTTTATTACCTCACAAGGATATTACCTAAAATTACAATTCTTTCACCAAACCTTTCGAACAACCTTCACCTATAAGTAGTTGCACCAACCTTGAAGCAGCCTTCTTGAAGTAACTTCAAGCTCCCCCTTGAAGTAGCCTTCCTCTTAAAGTAGCTTCCCGTTGCAACAACCTTCTTGAAGTAGTCTGAAGTCCACCTTCTTGACCGAGAAGAACCTTCTCCAATCCGCATCCTCCAACCCTAGGAGTAGCAAGGAGAATACAAAAGATAAAAGGAACAAGAAGGAAAAATAGAAATTACAATACCACTTGTAGCTCAAGGCTTGATTTCCTATATCAAGCGTTTTGATCTCCTAACCAATATATATAGAAGTGTAAGTGTTGTAGATAGGAGATGCTAGCCTATAGGACACGAAATTGGAGCAATGGGAATGAATAGCCAATTGTTGGAATTGCTCTATTGCTCACAAGAATGAATAGACAATTTGCAAGTTTATGCTCAAGTGTTGTACAAGTGTATATGAGTGAGTTTAGGTGTCCTAAGGCATGTCCTATTTATAGGAATGACCTACAAGTGCTTAAGGACGTTCTAGACACTTTCTAGGGGGTTCCAAGTCCTTAACTAGCTGTTATGTGTCTACTAATTGCATTGGCAATGGCTAGTTAATTGACACTGAAAAGTGCACACAGAACTTTTCTCGGTCGAGGAATTATCGACCGGAATGTATCTCGGTCGAGAAGTTTGTCGACCGAGATTGAGTGTATTGCAACGTTCAATTCAACTCCCAACTACTTTGTCTGCTAGGTCTAACGACTAGTAGGGTCTATTCTCGATCGAAGATTTTATCGACTGAGAGTTTCTCGGTCGAAGTTTTTGTCGACCGATATTTTCTCGAACGACGATTTGTCAACCGAGAATATTACTGACTCAATGTATTCATGTACTAAGTGTGTGTATCAATGTGCAATTGTGATACTATCTTAGGGAATGACCTGTCTAAGTGTTGTGAGTGGATAGGGAAGATCTAAACGCTTGATTTATATGATATCTAATTACTTGTACATTATATACTTGTATAAGCTTTTACATTTGATTACAATCATGAAAATAAAGCAATTTTATCAATTTGTTCTTCCAAGTCTTTGTTATCCACCACCTTATATGCTTGTTCCTGAAATACTCAAGTAGCATATTAAAACAACAAGAATGAAATGTTTGTCATTATCAAAACAAAGGGATTAAATGATGTCCATTTAGCCAACAAACTTGTACAAATATATAATAGACAAGTACTTAGATATCATGTAAATCAAGCGTTTAGATCTTCCCTAGCCAATCACAATACTTAGATAGGTCATCTCCTATGATAGTGTCACAACTGCACACTTAAATACACACTTAGAATACATATATAACCACCAAAATAGAGACATTCTCGCTCTAACTAATTGTCGACCGAGACACACTCGGTCGAGCATCTTCTCGACCGAGAGTCTCCCGGGATAATCCTTCCAATAGGTTCAATATCCGTTAGACCTAGTAGACAAAGTGGTTGGGAGTTGGAATTGACTGTTGTATACACTTACTCCAGACTCTCAGTTGATCGACAAAGAGTTCGACCAAGAAACTCTCGGTCGACAAATTCTTTGACCGAGAAGAGTTTTGTCTGCACTTTTTAGAATTAATAAACTAGTTGTTGCTAAAGTAATTAGTGGGCATCTAACAGCTAGTTAAGCACTAAGAACCCCCTAGAAAGTGTCTAGAACGTCCCTAAGAACTCATAGGCCATTCCTATAAATAGGACATGCCTTAGAACACTCAATCTCACTTCAGTACACATACTTGCAATTGAGAATCAATTCTTGTGAGCAACTTCAGCACTTGCTATCGTTTCCATTGCTAGCATTTCGTGTCCTATAGGCTAGAATCTCCTACCCACTGTATTTCCACTGTCATACACTTTGAATAGGAGATCAAAATGCTTGATATAGGATTAAAGCCTTGTTCTTAAGTGGTAATTGTAATTTCCTTTTTCTTGTCTTGTTCTTTCTTATTACATCATACTCTCCTTGCTACTCATAGGTTGGAGGCTGTGGATTGGAGAGGGTGGAATCTTCTCAAGTGGAGAAGGAGGACTTTGGACTACTTCTAGAAGGTCTCAATGGGAAGCTACTTCAAGGAGGAAGGCTACTTCAAGGGGGAGCTTGAAGTTACTTCATGTGGCATCCAACTCACAAAAACAAGATTAACTAGATTAAACTAATGCGGAAGCATTTCGTTAGCAGCATAATTACTGAAAATCACTAAAAATTAAAACCTTTTATAAAAATATCCATTACCAAAGATTCTCTTAAACAAGAACCATAGTAGTGTATTTACATGTTGGTCCACATTGGACATTCCATGTATCATCAAACCAAAATCATAAGTTGATTATAAAAACATTATCTACTGACTCCTAGGACCTGAGAGTACAGAGACGACACATAGGACTTTATGTACAAAGCTTGACATCCACTATCCCCACCTGGGATATTACTATTGTCCTTGATGTTGTTGTTGCTGCTCTTCCTCTTCTATAGAGGTTCTGCCTCTTTGTCTGTGTCTACCTAAAAATGTTGAATCCCACGGGGGTGAGACAATTATAAAACTGCCCCAGTGAGAGATATAACTCTCTGCCGTAAACATTATTATTGCAGTTTAATAGAAATAAACTGAGCAGTGGGATAATATATTTCAATAGTAGATAATTAATATCTATGTAGGTTAGAGCAACATTCCTATTCAAGTATTTCAGTTATAACTTGATAAGGCATCATGTTTCTTATTTAATAAAGAATTAAAGAACATAAATAACATTTATGTATCAAGAACATGCTAAGAAGGATAACATCAACCAGTGGTTCTCGTATTTCAATCTTATGCAAATACGCTACACGACTGATTATATTTTTTTCAAACATTCTTAAGCTCTGAGGAGATGAGGTATACCGCTCATAATCCAATCGATCACTGTGAAGTCAAAATTGGTACCATACAAAATCAATGGAAGAGCCGGCTTCCATGACTTCCCACATCTCGGTCAGTCTGAGATTACATGCAGGACATCTTGTGTCTCTGCTTACATAGCTTTCTAGGGTATAGTGGCAACTCGCTATAGGGCTACAATGGCGGCTGTACTCTCTTCGAGATCGAGAGATTTCATGTTTACCTCCATCGATCCAGCATTAACATCATCGGGAGATTAGTGATACATCCATCCTGGAACATACAATGAAGGATTGAGAGGTTTAATGTTTACCTTCCATCAATTCCCTCATTAGGACGTAAGGATATTTTCACCCATCGACCCCCACATATTCAAGAAGATGTGAAATCCAGGAAATCTCATAAGAAAACATGTTTCACCATCACCAGCTACTGACGATGATGGATCTATGGTCAGAGAACTACATGAATAGCTTTCACTTAATTAATTAAGTACATTATCATATTCTTTTAGCATCAGTCAAGTTTTCAAACATAACTTATTAGGACAAATGCTATAAAGAAACATGTACTATTTTCATTAGTTATCTCTTAGTCTTTAAAAGACATTGGGATCTCAGTCCCTCATATAAACATATGGTTCTGGGTATTCAAACCCTCAGCTCATCACAGAGCACTGTTACCACTTTTTCAGGTAACCATCACCTTCAGGTCATCTGACCAAGGTACACATGATACTTCCTTCATAAGAATCTTATTTGGCACTTGAGGCCCAACAATTCTCTTGTTACCTCTTACTAAGAAACAAGGCATATTATGGCACACAAGACCCAATAAATAATTTCAATAAATAATGCATCATAGCTCAAACCTGGCTATGTTTATCATCTCAGGATACCGGCATGGTTAGTACAGATGATAACAGATATATCAATCATGATTCAGTTCCATGCTATGCCTTGGTAACACCACTATTCCCATACCAGGGTTAGGGTTTCCCATTTTATAGAAGTCAGGGTTACTCATCCCCCTTTATTCAATTAGGACCAATGATTCATCATTTCATTGTCCAGGATTAGGGTTTCATGCTAAATATCATAAATAAGAATTAGAGTTTACTATTCACATCACATCACCCTAGATTTAGGATTTATGTTCAATAACCCACAATTAGGGTTTACTTATTCATCCAAATTAGGGTTTTACATCAAAATACCATGAGTTAGGGTTACTCATGTCATTACCCTAAATTCATATCACAATATTTTCCTAGATTAGGGTTTCATTTAGAATTGCCCTAATTTAGGGTTTGAGTTCATTAATTAACTCAATTAGGGTTTCATGATCTCTTTACCAAGGATCATACCCTAATTGTATTTCACACTTACTTTGAATGTATTAGGCTTGATTGCTACATGATTATATTACATGTATAAATCTCTCTCTCATCCTCTTCTAGGATGTCCAGAAGATTTGATCAATTAATCCTTCCATCAAATGATTATTAAAATGAATTGACCAGTTGAATCTTCAATTACATATTGACCAATTGAATCTTCAATTACATTAGATATCCAAATGGATTAACCATTTTGAAACTCAAACGGTCTTGCCTACTTAGACCTTTAACGGTCTTGGACTTTCAAAGTTCAAACGGTTTGAAACTGTTTAAGAAAACATTGCCTTGAAACCGAATGAGATAGAAAGTGTTGAAACCGAATTAGCTTGGGTCTCCAAATGGTTTGGGATCGTTTGGTCCCAAATGGTCTTGAGACCGTTTGGTCCAAACCATCTTAAAACCGAATGGACCAAAAAGTCCTTCCAACACTTACACGATTCATAATTTCAATGGATGAACCGATTATCAATTGAGTCCTTGATTTATTTATCCCTTGAACTATTGAATCGACCTTCAATTAGACCATCAATTAGGGTTTTGAGCCCAATTGATCTAGGATTTCAACTGAAGGAACCTTCAATTAGGGCTTGGAATCGAATAGCCATCAATGTTCGACATTGTGGAATTGATTCCATTGCAACTAATGAATCATCGTCAAATTTTTGATATGACCAGACCCCAAACGGTCTTGAGGTCGTTTGGATGACCTCCAAATGGTCTTGAGACCGTTTGATCAATTCCATCATTGAAATTTGTGAAATTCAATAGGATTTGGGTCATTGGATTGATCATCAAATCAGCAATTGATTGCATTTCAATTTGGTATCTTTGGACCTTCCAATACTCAACCATACTTAACCCTAGACCTCCAAACGGTCTTGGTTGACCTCCAAACGGTATTGAGACCGTTTGGGTGACCTCCAAATGGTCTTGAGACCGTTTGGGCTAAGTCAACCCAAAAAAAATCTCAATTAACCAAATTGAAAATCAGCACTTAACCCGATTAGGGTTTACTAATTAATTAACCTTCAACTGATGATCCCTTTGGATTCATTAATCAAATTTGATAGATCATCAACCATCACCATTAACATCAGAATTCCCAAATGGTCAACCATGGTCAACTCTCCCAAACGGTTTGAAACTGTTTAACTTCAAACTGTTTGATAAAACTGTTTGCTTTCAAACGGTTTTGGTTGAAACCGAATGAGCAACATGTTGAAACCGAATGAGATACAATTCTTTGGGAAAAGTGTCCAAGGTGATGTCATCATCATCTAACTTCTTTCATGTAACTCCTAGTACATCTGTTTTCATGGAAATACCATTTTCAACAAGCAATTAATCAAGAAGATGAAGGAATCAACAAAATTGCAAGATTAATAGTTGAATAACAATGTATAGGGGTTCAAGTTATAAAACATGCCTCCAATTGAGCTTAAAATCTCCCAATGGTGGATGCAACTCCTTTCAATTTTCCAAGGCTCGTCCTCAAGCTTTGTGTGAAAAGGAATGGTTAGAAGTGAAGATGGGATCGAGATATGAAGGAATCATGCATTGATTTGTGATTTCCACCATGAATTCAAGATGAAAGGAGGTCAAGAAGCTTACCAACAGGTTGCGGGTCATATTAATAATGTCCCTAGCTGCCTTGATCGTTTTTTCAAGCAAAGGAAAGAAGTAAATTCGAAAAAGTCATTGGTTTGAGTGGTAAAGGGTCTTTTTATAAGGAAATCAACGAGAGAGAAAATGCCTTATAAAAATACTTTAATTCCAAAAATTGTGCCACTTCTTCCTCCTCAATTCCGTGCATGCAAAGATATCTTTCTTATCTACAAATCCCCTTCCATTATCCATGAATTAAGGAAAAATAAATTAAGCACCTTAATCGTATTATATTAATATCCCATTTTTAGTGGATATTACTTTCCATTAACTTAATGTCAGTGGACTCTCCACTCAAGTTAGATATTTCGTGGACTAGCAAAGGAAAAAGGATATTCACACTTGAACAAATCCAACCATATTGTTTTTGGTTGAAGGTCCTTCAATTAATTTATTTATTTTTGCATTAATTTGAAGTAAAGTTTCATTTATGATTAAATATTGATTATTTTAATATCAAGATTCTCTCTCCTTCAAAGTAGCTCAAATGAGACTCCCCTCTCATTTTATTGCCTCTACAAGATTTCGTGAATATTAAGGACCTTATTGAAGTGGTAAATTGCATATTGAACCCTGGGTTTTGGGTAAATTACACATTACACCAAAACTAGGTCTTAATGCACAAACATTACTTTATCAGCTCTTTCTTGGTACTCAGGCTTTCACTAGCCATACCTCTGCATCATTTTTATTCCCATGATGCTTCAACACATGAGGAACATATTATCATGTAACATTTGCAAATTACTCCCTCAACTTGGGTAAATTGCACTTTAGTCCATAACAAACAAAACATTATTTTCAATATTATTCTAAAAGGACTAAAATGAAATATAAGTTCCTCTTGAGACTTAATTACTTTTTAAAACATAATATCAATCATATAATTATTTTTCTTAAGAAAAACACCTAGGGTTAAAGCATAACCCAGGTCAGGGATGTTACACTTCAAGTGAAGGCTGCTTCAAGGTTGGTGAGACGACTTCGGGTGAAGGCTGTCCAGAGGGTTTGGGAAGGTTTTTGTAATTTTGTGTAACATCCTTGACAAGGTAATAAAATTCAAATACTTTAAAAATCCCAATTGGAAACAATTGTGTAGTGGACTGACTCCCTTAGTTTTTGCTAAGGGTGGAACCACTCTAAATCCTTGTCTCCTTCTTCGAATCTTTTTGTGGTTGATTGTTGGTTGAATTTTTCTTAAAATTATTATAAAACCCTATTCACCCCCTATAGTGGTTTTTCAAACAAACCCTAAAACAACTTTTCTATGTACAAAACCCTAATTACTCAAATTTTCACATTAAAGCCTCGTTATCCATAATTATGATTAGGATCGTTCTAACTCTGTCTCATACATTGGTTTTCAAAATATAACTCATTAAAAGTCATAATCACCTAGATTAGGGTTTCTAAGACCAATAATGCTCTTTATACCCATGAAACCCTAAATTAGGCTAATTAAGAAAAAGGATCGTACTTTTAGATCTAAACCTTCCTTCGTATTATAAATAGGTTAATATCAACTTAAAACATCAATATCACTTTGTTAATATAAAAATTTGGGTTTCTTATTCATAAATGCATTAAAGGTGACAACTTTATATACTTTTTAGATTGCAAGCAGATCTAGTATTCAATTGTATTTGTACTAGATTCCTTGCATTTTTTTGATCAAAAATCATATATTACTTGCTATAATTGGAGTTACAAATAATTTATTAGATTTATTGTAAAATTACCTTTAATGGCCAGTACAAATCTGCCACGTTGACAATTACTCTATGCCCTATTCCATGCTGGTCTGGGCTTAACCAATGTGCTTCTGCCATGCTACCGCCGATGTGCTTCTCCCATTTCTCTGTTTCTCTCACATCAACACAATGAATGGTCAACCCATACATTGACTTTCATCCTCGCAGCATCGAACCCTCACACAAAGGCTCCTTAAGTTCTCCCCTTCCCTTCTAGACTCGCAGCATCAAACCCTCACACAAAGGCTCCTTAAGTTCTGCCCCTCGAGCCAACGCCACCCCTGGTTAGAGAACATGCAGGACCTGGGAACAACATCCTTTCTCCACTCACAGATCCTTCTTTCAAGGATACACATTCTTGTACGAAGTACCATGAGACCATGAGAGCGTCGAGACCCCTTTTATAGGTAGGGCTATAAGGTGTTTTCCCTCCACAAAACTCCAATTTCTTGGATGAACTGGGATTTGGGGAAATCCCAATCCCACACTGAGGTATGGGAAAAAGTGGGATTGGAAAGTTCTAAAGGATCTCCTGGATTCAATGGGAGGGTTTCCATGAGCAAAAAAGCAATGAGGAGGGAGATGGTGGACAGTCTGAGAGGACCATACAAACCTTGGAGGACTTGCTTAGGGCATGTGTCCTTCAATTTGTAGGAAGTTGGGATCTACACCTGAGCTTGATATAATTTGCTTATAATAATAGCTATCATCACAGTATTGATATGGCACCATATGAGGCATTATATGGTAGATGTTGTAGATCTCCTTTATGTTGGTATGAAACAGGAGAATATCAACTTTTGGGTCATGAGCTAGTACAACAAACAACTGAGAAGATTAAAGTTATACAACAATAGTTGAAAGTTGCCCAGGATAGACAAAAATCTTATGCTGAAAAACGCCGTAGACCCTTAGAATTCCAAGTTGGAGACAAAGTATACCTCAAGGTCTCACCTTGGAAAGGTATCATGAGATTTGGAAAGAAGGGGAAGTTAGCTCCTAGATTTATGGGGACTTATCCCATCGTTGAAAGGATGGGGAAGGTAGCCTATGAGATGGAGTTACCACCTGAGTTGCATAGATTGCACCCAGTGTTCCACATTTCCATGCTAAGGAAATGTCATCCTGACACAGAATTAGTTCTGCAACCTATGGAGGTAGAACTAAATGATGATATATCATATGTTGACGGACCTGTGTTGATTCTTGATAGAAGAATCAAGAAGCTGAAAAAGAAAGACATATGTCTTGTAAAAGTTCTCTGGCATCACCGTGGCATTGAAGAAGCTACGTGGGAACTAGAGGAAGAGATGAGGAGGAAGTACCCTTCTCTTTTCTCTTGATGTTTTCGTTGATGATTTCGGGAACAAAATCCTTATAAGGGGTGGATAACTTGTAACATCCCTGACTTGGGTTATGCCTTAACCGTAGGTGTTTTTCTTAATAAAGTTGATTATATGTTTTATCTTATTTCTTGAAAAGTAAGTAAGGCTCAAGAGGAACTTATATTTCAATTTTAGTCCTTTTTGAACGATGTTGAAAACAATGTTTTGATTTCTATGGACTAAAGTACAAATTACCCAAGTTGAGGGGTTAAATTGCAAATGTTACATGATAACCTATTCCTCATGTGTTGAAGAATAATGAGAATGAATATGATGCATAAGAATGGCTTGGGAAAGCATGAGTACCAAGAAAGAGCTGATAAAGCAATGTTTGTGCATTAAAACCTAGTTTTGGTGTAATGTGCAATTTACCCAAAACCCAGGGTTCAATATGCAATTTACCATTTCAAAATATTCCCTAATATTTCTTGGCATCATGTAGAGAAAAGAAAATGATAGGGGTGTCTCATTTGTATCACTTTGAAGGAGAGAGAATCTTAATATTAAAATAATCAATATTTAGGCATAATTGAAACCTTAATTCAATTAAATGCAAAAATAAATAAAATAATTGAATGGCCTTCAACCAAAAACTAGATGGTTATATTTTCTCAAGTGTGAACGTCCTTGTGCCTTGAAAATGCAAAGGAAATATCTACGTGAGTGGAGAACCCACTAACATTAAGAAAAGAAAAAGAAATATCCACTAACTTATGGATATTAATATTATAAGGGTTATGGTGCTTAATTTCTTTTCCCTTAATTCATGGATAATGGAACGGAATTCATAGGTGAGGAAGATATCTTTGCATTCAAGGAATTGAGGGGGAGAGGTGGCACCAATTTTGGAACTAAAATACTTTTATAAGGCATTTTCTCTCTCATTGATTTTCTTATAAAAACACATTTTACAACTCAAACCAAAGGCTTTTTCAAATCCACTTCTTATCTTTGCTTAAAAAAATAACCAAGGGATCTGGGAGAAACAGGAGGATGACCTGCAATCTGTTGGTAAGCTTCTTGACCTTCTTTCACCTCGATTTCATGGTGGAAACCACAAATCAATGCATGATTTCTTCTTATCTAGATCCCATCTTCAATTCTAACCATTCGTTTTCACTCAAAATCTTGAGGAACGAACCTTGTGGTGTGAAAAAGCTTATTCCACCATTGTTGACGTGAAGCTCCAAGCTTTGGAGCTCAATTGGAGGCGGGTTATATAACTTGAACCCCTATTCATTGTTATTGAATTCAATTTCTCAATCACTTATGTTCAATTTCTCTTGTTACAATTCCTTTGATTAGTTGATGCAATTACCATGATAATGGAAGTAGTTTTCGATGGACCAAGGCTTTATGATGATAACATCATCTTAGGCACACATTCCAACAAGTTTCTATTGCAAATAGTTTTAAGACCTTGGTCCAAACGGTTTCACCAAACGATTTGCAAATCGTTTAGATGTTTGGATCCCAACCCGTTTGGAAGGGTTGAGTGTTTGGATGGGTTGACCATTTGACGTTAGGACCCTAGTACATGTTGGATGATGATCTAATGGATCCAATTGATTGAGCCAATATAGGAGAAATCCTCCAATTTGAAACCCTAATCGGGTTAAGTGCTGAAATTTTAATTGGTTGGTTTAAAACTTTGGGTTGATTAACCAAAACGGCCTCAATACCATTTGCAGATCAACCAAACGGTCTCAAGACCATTTGGAGGTCAACCAAAACCGTTTGGAGGTCTAGGGTTGAGTATGGTTGAGTAATTGAAGATCCAGAGATATCAAATTGAAATGCAATCAATAGCTAATTTGATGATCAATCCAATAATGCAAACCCTAATTGAATTTCACAAATTTTGATGATGGATGGGGAAAAAAGACTCAAGACTATTTTGGAGGTCATCCAAATGACCTCAATACCATTTGAGGTCATGTCATATCATAATTTGATGATGATTCATTGATTTCAATCAAATTAGTTCCACATCGTTAACCATTGATGGTTCCTCAAATTCAAAACCCTAATTGATAGATTCTTGATTATAAATCCTAGTTCAATTGGGTTCAAAACCCTAACTGATGGCATTGAAGGATGATTCAATAGTTCAATTGATGAAAGAATCAAGGATTCAATTGATAGGCGGTTCATTGATTGAAACCTTGAATTATTTAAGTGTTGAAAGACCTTTTTGGTACATTTAGTTTTGATAGGATTTGGACAAAATGGTCTTAAGACCATTTGAGTCCAAATGGTCTCAAAACAGCATCAAACCATTTGGAGACCCAAGTCTATTCGGTTTCAAAACATCTCTTGCTTAAACGGTTTCAAGGGCAATTTGCCCAAACAGTTTCAAACTGTTTGAATTCTGAGAGACCAAGACCGTTTAGGGTCTAAGTAATCAAAACCATTTGAGGTTTAACATGGTTAATCCATTTGGATATCTAATGTAATTGAAGACTCAATTGGTTATTCCACTTGGACACCCAATGTAATTGAAGGTTCAATTGGTCAATTCATTTGGATACCTCATGTAATCGAAGGTTCAATTGATCAAATCTTTTGGACACCTAAGGTAATTAGATGGTTGATACCCTTAGTGGGATTAATCATTGATGCATAATGATGCAATAATTCAATACATGATGTTAACCCTAAATGCATGTAATTGAATAAAGAGTAGGCTCAAATTTAGTCAAGAATTGAGTAGTAGACATCCTGAATAGGATGAGAGAGAGAGAGATTCATACATGTAAGATAATCATGTAGAAATCAAGTCTAACACATTCGAAATAAGTGTAGTATATAATTTAGGGTACGATCCTAGATAAAGAGATCATAAAACCCTAATTGAGTTGATTGATGAACTCAAACCCTAATTCAGGGCAATTTTGAGTGAAACCCTAATCTAGGGTAATAGTGTGACCCTAATTAAGGGTGATGACATGAGTAACCCTAATTTAGGGTAATGAAATGCAAAACCCTAAATTTAGATTAATAGTAAACCCTAATTTATGGGTAAATGAATGAAACCCTAATTGGGATGAATAGTAAATCCTAATTGTGGGTTATTAAATGTAAACCCTAATCTAGGGTGATACAATGTGGAAACCTAACTAGAGGTGATGTTATGTGAAACCCTGATATATTGATGTGATGTGGAACTCAAATTCTGGGTTATGCTATATAGCATTAAATCCTAATCTTGGACAATAAAATGATAAATCAGTGGTACTAATTGTGAAAAAGGGATGAGTAACCCTGATTGGCATGAAATGGGAAACCCTAACCCTGGTAAGGGAATAGTGGTGTTACCCTTGAATAGCATGAAACTAAATTATGATTGATATATCTATTATCATGTGTGCTAACCATGCAGGTATCCTGAGATGATGAACATAGCCAGGTATGATCTATGATGTTTTATTTATTAAAATTGTTATTGGGCCTTATGTGCCATAATATGCCTTGTTTTCTAGTAAGAGGTAATAAGAGAATTAATGGGCCTTAAGTTCCATGAGAGATGCTTGTGTAACAAGTATCATGTTTACCTTGGTCAGCAGACCTGAAGGTAATAGTTACCTGAAAAAGTGGTTATAATGCTCAGAGACGAGTCAAGGGTTTGAATACCTAGAACCATATGATTATGGCATTGAGTTTGTGAAGGGATGAGTATTCCCAGTATTGAAATGACGGACTGGGATCCCAATGTCTTTTAAAGACTGAGAAGTAATTGATGAAAACAATACATGTTTCTTTATAGCATTTATCCTAATAAATTATGATTAAAAACTTGACTGATGCTAAAAGAATATGATAATATACTTAATTAACCAAGTGAAATCTTTTCATGTAGTGCTCCGACTATAGATCCATCATCATCAGAAGCTGGTGATTGTGAAATAGGTTTTCCTACCAGATCTCCTGGAGTTCGCATATTTTTGAATATGTGGGGGTCAATGGGCAAAAATATATGTACGTCCTAATGGGGGAATTGATGGAAGGTAAACATTAAACCTCTCAATCCTTCATTATATGTGTCGGGATGGATGTATCACTAATCTCCCGATGATGTTAATGCCAAATCGATGGAGGTAAACATGAAATATCTCAATTGTGAAGAGAGTACAGTCGCCGTTGTAACTCTATAGCAAAGATGCCACTATACCCTGGAAAGCTATGTAGTAGAGACATAAGATGTCCTGCATGTGATCTCACACTGACCAAGATGTGGGAAGTCATGGAAGTCGACTCTTCCATTGACTTTTTCATGGTACCTATTTCAACTTCGTGATGCTCGGTTGGCGTATGAGCGGTGTATCTCATCTCCTCAGAGCATAAGCATGTTTGTAAAATGTAATCAACCGTGTAGCGTATTTGCATAAATATTGAAATACGAGAACCACTGGTTGATGTTATCTTGCTTAGCATGTCCTTGATACATAAATGTTACTTATGTTCTTTAATTTTGTATTGAATAAGATACGTGCTACTTTTCAAGATATAGCTGAAATACTTGAATAGGAATGTTGCTCTAATCTGCATAGATATTGATTTATCTGCTATAGAAATATATGATTCCACTGTTCAGCTTATTTATATTAAACTACAATAATAATGTTTTTGACAGAGAGTTATATCTCTCACTGGGACAATTAACAAATTGTCTCACTCCTGTGGAATCCAACATTTTTAGGTAGACGCAGACAAAGAGGCAGAAACTCTGTAGCAAGGGAAGTGCAGGAGCAACAACAACAGGAACAACAATGATATCCTGGGGGGGATACTGGATGTCAAGCTTTGTACATAGAGTCCTATGTGCCGTCTCTGTACTCTCAGGTCCTAGGAGTTAGTAGATAGTGTTTTTATATTCGATCTAAGATTTTAGTTTGAATGCCTTGAGGATTTTGTTACTTGTGCTTTTTAGCAAAGCAATGATGTATACATATTCCTCGAGAAGAGATGGTACATGGAATGTACAACATGAATCAGTATGTAAATATAATATTGTGGTTCTTGTTTATGGAGTTTTCTTGAGAATGGATCTCTGTGTAAAAGTTTTTAATTTTTAGTGATTTTCATTAACCCGCTGCTAACAATAGCTTTCGTTTAGTTAATTACATTTTATTTCAAACGGTTCATCACACATTAGTGGTATCAGAGCTCTAGGTTCGTTGAGTCTACAGAGACATAGGATTAAGGTTGTTGACTCTATTCTAGTATCCTCCAGTTTCTCTGATAGTGTCTTCTGCTCATATAGGAGGAAAAGAACTTGAAGATGTCTGGATCACATGATGAACATGCTGCTGAGAGTAGTGTTGCTGCACCAGGAGGAGGTGCAAGGGATCAAGCTAGGGAGGAACCCGTACCTGAGATTCCTCATCTTGATCAAGCTGCATTAGAGAACCCAACTTTCCATGCCCTATTTGGCCAGTTTATGGTGACCATGACACATATGGAAGACAGAATGCCACCACCTGCACCAAGGGCACCAACCCATAATGAAGGACATGGAGCCGGCAAGACCTTTGAACGACTTTGTCGGGTGGGAGCCACAGACTATGCTGGTACAGCTGAACCAGCTGATGCAATGTGGTTGACGGAGATGGAGAAAGCTTTTAGAATCCTAAACATCCTTGAAGTAGAGAAGGTGAGGCATGTTCTATACCTTCTGAAGGGGAGTGTGGTCATTAGTGGACCATAGAGGAAGGTAAAAGACCAGGCGTTGAAGTCGGATGGGATGGATTCCGACATGAATTTGTTGCTAGATACTTTCCCAAGATGAATCCAGATGAGAAGATCTCTCAATTTGAGAGGTTGAGGCAAGGATAGATGAATATTAGTGAGTATGAAGCTAGATTCATGGAGCTTTTGCGGTTTTGTCCGCACATGGAAGCTACTGATGAAGATAGGATTCGGCATTTCAAGAAGGGGTTGAACGCTGAATTGACCACTCTAGTGTCTGCTCTGGAGAACAGGGAGAGATTTGCCACTTTTGTAGAATCCGTTAGGCGGATAGAGAGTTATGTGATAGAAAAGCGACAGACCATTAATAAGAAAGTGTATCCTCAGTTTCAAAGACAAAGGTTTGAGAGTTTTAAGAAGCCGAGGTTCTCTACACCACCACCACCAAGTTTTAATACCTCGACGCAGTGGACGTCAAGTAGGGGTTGGGGTTGTAGTTTTCCTCCAAGTAGAGCCCCCAGTACAACATCAACATCAGTGATAGGACCACCCAGGTAGAGTTTGGGAAGTTACAACTGCTTCCAGTGTGGAGGTCAGGACACTTGAAGAGAGATTGTCCTAAGAAAGTCAGAACTGTAACTCAACCCCAGAGGCAGAGTTAGCAAGGCCCACAGAGGCAATAGTTTAGTAATAATTATAGAGGATGTGGACAAGCATCCCAAGCTGGATCGTCAGCACCCAACAACCAAGCACATGGTCAACAACAAGCAACATCTAGATTCTATGCCATGAATCATCCTGAAGCAGTAGTCAACCCTCAGGTTGTGACAAGTCAGATGGAACAATTTTATTCTGATATGTCTTTGTCCTGCTTTGTATTTGTGTTAATTGATCATGGTGCTACTCATTCCTTTATCACTCGAGAAGTGATTCATGACTGCAACATGATTGTCAGTCATAGAGAAGATAGTTTGATGCTAGAAACCCCTTTTCTGGGATCGGCAGTGTTGCTGGAGTTATGTTCTCCCTGTAATCTTTCCTTTTCTGATCATCGCATTCAAGTGGATCTTATACCACTTGAGATGCAGGGTTTTGATATAATCCTAGGGATGGACACCTTAGAGAAGTATAAGGTTGTCTTGAATTATAGTTCCAAACAAGCTGTGTTTACAGATGAGGGTGACACATGGATCTTTTAGGGAGATAGAAAGATTCTTCCAACCTGTTTGGTGTCAGCTATGGTAGCTGAGAAGTTGATGAGATAGGGATGCTTTGCATTCTTGGCACATGTGGTAGATACCACAATGGAGAGTCCTAATCCTTCTGAAGTTCCAGTTGTTAGGGAGTTTGAAGATGTTTTCCCTAAGGAACTTCTAGGTGTTCCTCCACCCCGAGAGATTGATTTTGAGATTAATCTAATCCCGGGCATGCAACCGATAGAACAAACACCTTATAGAATGGCACCTGCTAAAATGGCAGAGCTCAAGAAACAACTACAAGAGTTGCTTGAGAAGTGTTTTATCTGATCGAGTACTTCACCATGGGGTGCTCCGGTCCTCTTTGTTAAGAAGAAGGATGGATCGATGTGGTTATGCATTGATTACAGACAGTTAAATAAAGTAACAATAAAGAACAAGTATCCTCTGTCAAGGATTGATGACTTGTTTGATCAGTTCCGTGGTGAAACTATATTTGCTAAGATAGATCTGAGGTCGGGATACCATCAGTTGCGTATTAAGGAGAGTGATATACCTAAGTCTACCTTTAAGACAAGGTATGGTCACTATGAGTTCATAGTTATGTCATTTGGACTAACTAATGCACCAGCTGCATTCATGGAACTCATCAATAGAATCTTTCGACCTTTTCTTGATCAGTGCATAGTCGTCTTCATAGATGACATTTTGATCTATAGTAGAGATGCTCAACAACATGAGCAGCACCTCCGTCAGGCTTTGACCTTGCTAAGAGAGCATAAGTTGTATGCTAAGTTTAGCAAATGTGAATTCTGGGTACCAGAAGTTTCTTTTCTAGGACATGTAATATCTGCTTCAGGTATTCGTGTTGATCCTAAGAAGGTAGAATCTGTCCTACAATGGGAACAACCAAAGACACCGACAGAGATTCACAGTTTCCTAGGGTTGGCAGGCTATTATAGGAGGTTCATTAAGAACTTCAGTTCTATAGCCTTACCCCTGACCAAGTTGACCAGAAAGGAGGTTCCTTTTGTCTGGAATGACAAGTGTCAACAATCATTTCAGTTGTTGAAGGAAAGATTAACTAGTGCACCTGTGTTAGTGCTACCTGAGCAAGCGAAGGGGCACGTAGTCTTCTGTGATGCATCTAAGAACGGTCTAGGATGTGTGTTGATGCAGGATAAACAAGTGATTTCTTTTGCTTCTCAACAACTTAAGAAACACGAGGAGAATTATCCGACACACGATCTAGAGCTAGCTGTTGTGGTCCATGCTTTGAAGATCTAGAGACATTATCTCTATGGAGAGACATTCCAGATTTTCACAAACCATAAGAATATATAAGTATATCTTCTCACAGCATGAGATGAATATGAGATAATGCTACTGGATGGAATTAATCAAGGACTATGATTGTACAATTGATTATCATTCAGGGAAGGCTAAGAAAATCATCATCACCAACCTTAGATAAAGAACAGTTAAACTCCTTAGTTTTCTCTAAGAGAGATATGCTTATCTCCTTAAGGCAAGACAATGTACAACTTAAAGTATCATTGTTAGCCGGGTTGTTAGCTGAGATGCAAGTAAAACCTACTTTGAGACAGAAGATTAAAGAAGCACAACAAGCTGATACTGTGATTCAACAAATTAGGTCAGAGTATGGTAGTGAGAAACGGGATGGTTTCCATGATTCAGATGATTAGGTAGTTTGTTACCATGGTAGGATGGTAGTACCTGATGCTGATAACTTAAGAAAGTTAGCTGGAAGAGGCTCATTCTTCAATGTATGCCATGCATCCATGAAGCACCAAGATGTATCATAACTTAAAAGATATATATTGGTGGTCTGGATTAAAGAAAGATGTAGCTGAGTTTGTTAAGCGGTGTTCGGTATGTCAGCAGGTTAAAGCTGAACATCAAAAGCCTGCGGGAACAATGCAACCTCTGTCTATACCACAGTGGAAATGGGATCATGTAACCATGGACTTTGTGGTTGGGTTTCCTAGAACAGCCAAAAGTCATGATTCCATTTGGGTGATAGTTGATAGGTTGACTAAGACAACACATTTCCTTCCTGTCAAAACAACCTACACTGCTGAGATGCTTGCACAGATATATATAGATGAGATAGTGTGTTTGCACGGGGTTCTGGCTACAATTGTATCAGATAGAGGTCCCCAATTTACAATTCATTTTTGGGAGTGACTCCATAAAGCTTTGGGTACGTAGTTAAGGTTTAGTATAACCTTTCACCCACAGACAGATGGACAATCTGAGAGGACCAGACAAACCTTGGAGGACTTTCTTCGGGAATGTGTCCTTCAATTTGTAGGAAGTTGGGATCTACACCTGAGCTTGATAGAATTTCCTTATAATAATAGCTATCAGCACAATATTGATATGGAACCATATGAGGCATTATATGGTAGACGTTGTAGATCTCCTTTATGTTGGTATGAAACAGGAGAATATCAACTTTTGGGTCCTGAGCTAGTACATCAAACAACTGAGAAGATTAAAGTTATACAACAAAAGTTGAAAGCTGCCCAGGATAGATAGGAATCTTATGCTGACAAACATCATAGACCCTTAGAATTCCAAATTGGAGACAAAGTATACCTCAAGGTCTCGCCTTGGAAAGGTATCCTAACATTTTGAAAGAAGGGGAAGTTAGCTCCTAGATTTATGGGGCCTTATCCCATCATTGAAAGGATGGGGAAGGTAGCCTACAAGCTGGAGTTACCACCTGAGTTGCATAGATTGCACCTAGTGTTCCACATTTCCATGCTAAGGAAATGTCATCCTGACACAAAATTAGTTCTGCAACCTATGGAGGTAGAACTAAATGATGATATATCATATGTTGAAAGACCCGTGTTGATTCTTGATAGAAGAATCAAAAAGCTAAAAACGAAAGACATATGTCTTGTAAAAGTTCTCTGGCATCACCGTGGCATTGAAGAAGCTACGTGGGAACTAGAGGAAGAGATGAGGAGGAAGTACCCTTCTCCTATCTCTTGATGTATTCGTTAATGATTTCGAGAACGAAATCCTTATAAGGGGTGGATAACTTGTAACATCCCTGACCTGGGTTATGCCTTAACTGTAGGTGTTTTGCATATTATAATAATTTGTATGCTTTCTCTTATCTCTTGAAAAGTAATTAAGGCTCAAGAGGAACTTATATTTCAATTTTAGTCCTTTTTGAACGATGTTGAAAACAATGTTTTGATTTCTGTGGACTAAAGTGCAAATTACCCAAGTTGAGGGGTTAAATTGCAAATGTTACTTCATAACATGTTCCTCATGTGTTGAAGCATCATGAGAATGAAGATGATGTAGAATAATAGCTTGGGAAAGCCTGAGTACCAAGAAAGAGCTGATAAAGCAATGTTTGTGCATTAAAACCTAGTTTTGGTGTAATGTGCAATTTACCCAAAACCCAGGGTTCAATATGCAATTTACCACTTCAAAATAGTCCCTAATATTTCTTGGAATCATGTAGAGTAAAGAAAATGAGAGGGGCATCTCATTTGTATCACTTTTAAGGAGAGAGAATCTTGATATTAAAATAATCAAGATTTAGGCATAATTGAAACCATAATTCAATTTAATGCAAAAATAAATAAAATAATTTAAGGACCTTTAACCAAAAATGATATGGTAGGATTTTCTCAAGTGTGAAATTCCTTGTGTCTTACAAAGGCAAAGGAAATATCTACGTGAGTGGAGAACCCACTCACATTAAGAAAAGAAAAAGAAATATCCACTAACTTATGTATATTAATATTATAAGGGTTAAGGTGCTTAATTTCTTTTCCCTTAATTCATGGATAATGGAAAGAAATTCGGAGGTGAGGAAGATATCTTTGCATGCAAGGAATTTAGGGGTAGAGGTGGCACCAATTTTGGAATTAAAAGACTTTTATAAGGCATTTTCTTTCTCATTGATTTTCTTATAAAAACACCTTTTACAACTCAAACCAAAGGCATTTTCGAATCCACTTCTTCTCTTTGCTCGCAAAAATGACCAAGGGATCTGGGGGCAACAGGAGGACGACCTCCAACCTGTTGGTAAGATTCTTGACCTTCTTTCACCTCGATTTCATGGTGGAAACCACAAATCAATGCATGAATTCTTCTTATCTCGATCCCATCTTCAATTCTAACCATTCCTTTTCACTCAAAAGCTTGAGAAATGAAACTTGTGGTGTGAAAAAGCTTCTTCCACCATTGTTGACGTGAAGCTCCAAGCTTTGAAGCTCAATTGGATGTGGGTTATATAACTTGAACCCCTATTCATTGTTATTGAATTCAATTTCTCAATCAATTATGTTCAATTGCTCTTCTTACAATTCCTTTGATTAGTTGATGCAATTACCATGATATTGGAAGTAGTTTTCGATGGACTAAGGCTTGATGATGATGACATCATCTTAGGCACACATTCCAACAAGTTTCTATTGCAAACGGTTTTAAGACCTTGGTCCAAACGGTTTCACCAAACCGTTTGGAGACCAAACGGTTTGCAAACCGTTTGGAGGTTTGGATCCCAAACCATTTGGAAGGGTTGACCATTTGAGTTCAGGACCCTAGTAAATGTTGGATGATGATCTAATGGATCCAATTTATTGATTCAATATATGGACAATCCTCTAATTTGAAACCCTAATCAAGTTAAGTGCTGAAATTTTAATTAGTTGATTTAAAACTTTGGGTTGAATAACCCAAACAGTCTCAAGACCATTTGGAGATCACCCAAATGGTCTCAATACCGTTTGGAGGTCAACCAAGACCGTTTGGAGGTCTAGGGTTGAGTATGGTTGAGTAATTTAAGATCCATAGATATCAAATTGAAATGCAATCAATAGCTAATTTGATGATCAATCCAATGATGCAAACCCTAATTGAATTTCACAAATTTTAATGATGGATGGGGCAAACGGTCTCAAGATCATTTTGGAGGTCATCCAAACGACCTCAAGACCGTTTGAGGTCAGGTCATATCATAATTTGATGATGATTCATTGATTTCAATCGAATTAGTTCCACAGTGTAAACCATTGATGGTTCCTCAAATTCAAAACCTTAATTGATGGTTTCTTGATTATAAATCCTAGTTCAATTGGGTTCAAAACCCTAATTGATGGTCCAATTGAGGGATGATTCAATAGTTCAATTGATGAAAGAATCAAGGATTCAATTGATAGGCAGTTCATTAATTGAAACCTTGAATTATTTAAGTGTTGAAAGACCTTTTTGGTCCATTCGGTTTTGAGAGGATTTGGACCAAACAGTCTTAAGACCATTTGAGTTCAAACGGTCTCAAGACCATTTGGGTCCAAACAGTCTCAAACCATTTGGAGACCCAAGTCTATTCAGTTTCAACACATTTCTTGCTTAAACGGTTTCAAGGGAAATTTTCCCAAACGGTTTCAAACCGTTTGAATTTTGAGAGACCAAGACCATTTAGGGTCTATGTAATCAAAACCATTTGAGGTTTAACATGGTTAATCCATTTGGATATCTACTGTAATTGAAGACTCAATTGGTTAATCCACTTGGACACCCAATGTAATTGAAGGTTCAATTGGTCAATTCCTTTGGATACCTCATGTAATCGAAGGTTCAATTGATCAAATCTTTTGGACACCTAAGGTAATTAGATGGTTGATACCCTTAGTGGGATTAATCATTGATGCATAATGATGCAATAATTCAATACATGATGTCAACCCTAAATGCATGTAATTGAATAAAGAGTAGGCTCAATCTAGTCAAGAATTGAGTAGTGGACATCCTGAATAGGATGAGATAGAGAGAGAGATTCATACATGTAAGATAATCATGTAGCAATCAAGTCTAACACATTCGAAATAAGTGTAGTATATAATTTAGGGTATGATCCTAGATAAAGAGATCATAAAACCCTAATTGAGTTGATTGATGAACTCAAACTCTAATTCAAGGCAATTATGAGTGAAACCCTAATCTAGGGTAATAGTGTGACCCTAATTAAGGGTGATGACATGAGTAATCCTAATTTAGGGTAATGATATGCAAAACCCTTATCTCTTGACTTCTTTAACTCTTATCTTTATACTCTATCTTTTCTAGAGACCTATACCAGGGGTCTCATGACCTACACCAAAGTGTCTAGGTCAGACTTATCTCATCTGAATTCCTCTCATCACACTCATGGATGAGATTAGAGACATACTCTAATCTAAAGTATCTTTTACTTATGATTTTTATCTGTTTTTGGCCACCATTATACAATAAATCCTCCTCTATTGACACCGAAGTGTCCTCTGTGGTGCAAGACACCCTCTGTTGGCACAACGTGCCCTCTGTTGGCATAAATGCCCTCTGTGACATCCGCAGTGTCTGGCGCAGTGCGCCCTCAGAATCGTCTCGGTACTCTCTAGTGAGGACTTATTATATAATGCATTATGTGAATGTTTTAAATTAATTATCTTATATCTATCTTTACTAAACTTTAAATCTGAACTTATCTGAAATTGAGTACTAAACATGTACTGAATTCTAAATCTGAAATCTAAATATAAATCTGAATCTATATCTGAATCTGAATCTGAATGTATATATGAATCTTATCTGAATCTATATTTTAATGTAAACATGTATCTCAATTACTACATAATTGGGATTGGGTCTATAACCCATATTGTAACACCCAGATTTTTATAACACATGAGCGGAAGCAGTAATTTTTTTTTTCATCTGGGAGTGTCACAAACATGATAGTCATTGCAATTAAAGCAAATGAAACACTTTGCATTTAAGAAAAATTGATTCATACATAGTTTTGACAAAGGAAACAAGTCATCTAATATACTGTGATAACAAGACCATGCATAAAAGAAGATATCTAAACTCTGGATCGTCTCGGTAGATGGCACCCCACTAGACAAGCTTGAAAACCTGCTACATCTTTTCTTATTCTTTAAATATTCTGCTGCTCCAAACCCTGCGGACATCGCGTCCCCAGCCATGCATCGGGAAAAACAGTCGTTAGAGTAAGTGGCATGAGTATTATGAAATATACATTGCTAAAGAGCTGAAAATGGGTATTATAAACATGAACTAATATCAAACTGTGAGTAAACTGAAACATAAAATATCTTATTTCTCAATCTGAATCTTTATCTTTCTACCTTATCTTATTATGGATACATGTACCATGGTACGTGGATCTCAAGACCTACATCAAAGTACTTGGGTCATACTTATCTTATTTGATTCCCTCTCATCATACTCATGGATGAGATTATGGGCATGCTATGAACTAAGGTATCTTTGACTTACGATTTTTATCTGACTGTGGCCACCATTATACAATAAGTCCTCCTGAATTGGCGTATCTACGCCCTGAATTGGTGCTGCAACACCTCTGAAATGGCACTACATGCCCTGAATGACACCGAGGTGTCTCTGAATCGGCGTGTCTATGCCCTGAAATGGTGCCGCAACACCTCTGAGTTGGAGTGAACACTCCTCTGAATTGGCAACAACTGCCTCTGAAACGTCCCGGGACTACTGAATGAGGACTTATCATATAATGTCTTATGTGAAGGTTTCGACTTATTTATCTTAAGTCTAAACTTACTTAATTCTTAATTTGAACTGAAGCTGAATACGGATAGCTTTACTGAATACTGAATCTGAACTTATCTTATATTAAAATTGAACACTGAAAACTGAACTTATCTGAAACTGATTACTGAGTACTGAGCATGTACTGAATTCTGAATCTGAATTTAAATCTGAATCTTTTATTCTCAAGGGATAAACTGAATCTACAACTGAATGTGGATATGAATCTTAATTACTTCATAATTAAGATTTGGTCTAAAACCCTTATCATGTATCTTTATTCAACATCTGGCTACTCACACAGTGAGTAGTCTAAGACTGAATCTAAATCTCTTATTCTTGAGTTCTAAACTGAATCCATTATTGGATTTAATCATGTATCTCTTTATCTAGGTAAACTTTATTCTAAAACTCTGATTTGGTAAGATTACTTCATTATACCAATTATATCATACATGAGTCTAATGTCTTATGAGACAAGATCTGAAATGAGTATAGAAATCTAAATATACAAAAGTGACTTAAGTAATGTGTATAGCAAAAGTATGATTTCTGATTCTTGGCAAGATAACTCATTCTCTGTTAAAATCTCATCAAAATCTGATCTTAATGGACTTAAGTCTTAAAATCATAAACCATAGAATGGAAACCTTAGAAAATCTTAAGTTGCATGTTAATCACACTCAATTTAATCTCATAAAGTCTGATCTCAAAACATTTGTATGAACTTAAATCTTAAACCTTAAGGTAGAATTCATATAGATTCTCATCGTGCAACTCAATCATGACTTAATATCTCATAATTTGATAATATCATCATGAACTCATGTTACAATATCTTTAATGCCACTAGTACATTTATCCTAGAAATTGGGCCATGGTCTACCATGTGCAACAACCATATTCTCACATAATACTTAACTTTTAAACATCAACCTTACTAAGGAATCTATTTCACTTCTTAATTTCTTAGATCACTACATATATAAGAAACCTTGATGACATGTCCCTATTTGAAATCTCAATACATGGTTACATCTATATTTAAGAAATATGATAGAACTATATTTTCTTATCCTTCTTATGAACTTAACTTCATGATCTAGAATCATTCCATGACACATCACTACTTAAGGTATTGAGCATATGAATTTCTACAATCATAAGCACATAAAATATTTCTTACATATTTAACTCAAAATGTAGGACATGAAGGTCTTATCTAAAAAGCAGGTAAATGTACTTGATTTGATAAACGTAAATACTCATGGGCATGAACCACTTACCTCTTGTGTTAATGATGTCCTTAACTTAGTCTTGATTTCTTGTTCCAAATCTTAATCACCTGGATATAATCAAAGTTTTATAAGTCCAAGTACATGTTCCCTCTTTCTATTCCTAAATCTCAAAACCCCATCTTCCTAACTATATATACCAAGTTAGGGTTCTTAAACATAACTTTATACTCACCATAAAATCTTGGCGTTAAAATAAAATAAAATAAACTCTTATTATGTAGTTACTATAATATTTATACTCAACATAAATCGTCTTATGCACTAATATGAACACATACTTCATATAATGAGAATAATTACCAAACATAGTCACATATTAGAAAACTTACTAACTTGGTTAGGAAATCAAAATATAATACCATCATGCTAATAATATTAGACCTAATTAGCCATACATATGCCATTTATTGTCAAAATAATCATTTATTACCCTCACATAATGGTCACTCAGGTCCAAATCTTAATACAAATATGATAACACAAGAAAATCCATCAAATCTCTAGAAAAGTAATCACACAATGTAGTAAGATCGTGTATAAAATATTAGGTCATTTAAAAAAAATCATATCATGGGTGAAATACCCAAAATACCCTTATTAGGGTTTACATTAAAAATATTATTAAAACTTCATATATGAAATATCCGACTCTGATGTAATGTTAAATATATCAAAATACACATTCAATAAAATTTGTATGAATTTCTAAAGGTGTTTACTATTTTTAATTGACGAAACATCAAAATAATATAGTTTTGACTCCCTAACACATAATAAATAATAGACATCCAAATCACATTCTTGAGATATTTTTAGAATATAGTATACATCATAAGCTTTCTGTAGGTACCTTATACATTCAAAACAGACCTATGGATCACAAGATATGATTTAAATAATAATTACCTTTTGTTGGGTTTTATTGGATCCGGGCAGGATCCGCTTGACCCGAGATCCCTCGTTCTCAGCCGCGCGCGGACGGGGAGCGCCTGCTCTGTTTCCTCTGTTTTACAGAGCATCCGTCTTCAGCGTGTGGGAGAGAGAAGCAGTGGCTCATCGGCCACCCTTGGTTCACCAAGACAAGCCATCCTCTAAGGCGCCTCCCTCCTATTGCCGTTGGGAACATACTGGCCTCTTTGAGTCCTCGTCGAGCAGTGGTAGGACGCCAGTGCCTTTGTGCCGATGCAGGTACCCAACCTGGGGCTGCGGTAGAAGGACACAGGAAGCCTGGGAGCAACGCCCATCCACAGTTCCTTTGCTACTCGTCATCTTCCGGTCCTTCTCGATGAGTGGGCGAGGGCTCTGGTAGCTCCAGGTTTGAGGGTAGTAGCCGATCCAGCAACTACTGTAAGTGGCTTCATGGTGATCCCAAGGAGGAAGATGATCACACCCATGCTTTAGGGTTGAGGGGTTCAACGATATAGATGGAGGGCCAGAGAAAGAAGGCATGAACTCCACGAGTCTTCCAAATGTTTCCCTCGTGTCGGCTTTAGTCCATTGGAAGTCTACAAGGGACTGCCTAGAGAAAGAAGGATGGCGGCGCTCTCAGGCATTTCCAAAAAAAAAGGGACTGACTAGGGTTCGTATCGAGGATTAAAAAGGCCAAGAGGGGTTCACGGTGATGACGGTAGCCCTTGTTTCTAATATTATCCATCAAATCATGATAAATTCAAAGGTGGTTAGGATCGGTACCTTGATTCCTTATTCATCTTGGATTCCTTTTCCTATGAGGGAGATAAATCTAATGATGGATGTGAGTCTGCATATACTGCAAGTAAAGAAAACGGCCGTGAAATTCACGTGGCAGATTGGATTGCCATTATCTCGGCTAACCTAGGTGGACTTTATAAATTGATTGCATTATTTGTATATCTAAGTCAAACCTTGGTAAACGAACCTGCTTTCTTCCTAAAATCATTAAAACATGTAAGACTATTTGAAGTTGACTAAAATTAAACCATATGACTATTATTGTATATAGGTAAGTATCTTGTCATTGGATCTTGTTATAAGCACTCAAAAAGTCCTTTAAATTTGAAACCAATCAAACTTCCGTATATCATGTTATAATTAAATCTTTTCTTAGTTTAATATTCCCATTATTACACATTGTTCCTATTTGAAATAAGAGTGTACTATATACATATGCCTTGGGGATCGTGACACTATCATCTCATATAGTCATAAGACCAATTAATCACTAAGATATACACCTACATTATGTTGTATAGACAATTTTCATAAAATACCCTTGAGTTTTATAAATTTGCATTTGAGTACATACTTTAGCCTTATTTTAAATTGAGTCCTTTCCGAAAATAATTTGGGATGTTACAATTCTACCCACCTTTTATAAATTTCGTCCTCGAAATTTTTTTCTAGGATACTACCCACCTTAGTGTTCTGCATACCTTTTCATTCATTGATAGTCAACACATTAAAGTACACTTATGTTCAAACTTTTGCATGAAAGTTATATGTAATGTGTTTCATAAACATCTATGTGAGAATCATCTATTATATTGTTCTACTTCTCAACTCATACTTGGGGTTTATGAAACTAAACTTGGCTCTATAATTGGGGAATCTGCCTCAACCTTGTCATAAATTTCTAACATTAGTTGCACATGATTGTCTAACCTTGGGTTCTTCAGGTAGCTCCTACATTCCTAGATATGTGGTGATCAGGCACATACCTAGAGATGTGGGATCCTGAGATGCTATCTCTCACTCACCCACTGATACATGTGTCCCATACCACATGGACCAGTAAGAAATGAGAGATGCATAAAAGTCTAGTTCTTATGATATTCCTCTTCAATTCTCAATTGGCTGGCCATGACCATTGAGAATGGAGAAGCAACATCATTAGCTAGGGTTAGGTTGAAACATGAGTCCTAGAATATAAACATCTCTCTCGGACATCTCTATTTCTCCTAAGGTGAAAACTATTGGTCATTCTAGGTCATTGTATCGTTCTATGGGAGTCTATCCCTAAACTCTAATCTCTTATCTTCATCGTAGGGTGACTATGAGAATCATATTCTGCCTAGTGGCCATTTACCAAATTGCTCTGATACCATATTGTAACACCCAGATTTTTATAACACATGAGCGGAAGTAGTAATTTTTTTTTTCATCTGGGAGTGTCACAAACATGATAGTCATTGCATTAAAGCAAATGAAACACTTTGCATTTAAGAAAAATTGATTCATACATAGTTTTGACAAAGGAAACAAGTCATCTAATATACTGTGATAACAAGACCATGCATAAAAGAAGATATCTAAACTCTGGATCGTCTCGGTAGATGGCACCCCACTAGACAAGATTGAAAACCTGCTACATCTTTTCTTATTCTTTAAATCTTCTGCTGCTCCAAACCCTGCGGACATCGCGTCCCCAGCCATGCATCGGGAAAAACAGTCGTTAGAGTAAGTGGCATGAGTATTATGAAATATACATTGCTAAAGAGCTGAAAATGGGTATTATAAACATGAACTAATATCAAACTGTGAGTAAACTGAAACATAAAATATCTTATTTCTCAATCTGAATCTTTATCTTTCTACCTTATCTTATTATGGATACATGTACCATGGTACGTGGATCTCAAGACCTACATCAAAGTACTTGGGTCATACTTATCTTATTTGATTCCCTCTCATCATACTCATGGATGAGATTATGGGCATGCTATGAACTAAGGTATCTTTGACTTACGATTTTTATCTGACTGTGGCCACCATTATACAATAAGTCCTCCTGAATTGGCGTATCTACGCCCTGAATTGGTGCCGCAACACCTCTGAAATGGCACTACATGCCCTGAATGACACCGAGGTGTCTCTGAATCGGCGTGTCTACGCCCTGAAATGGTGCCGCAACACCTCTGAGTTGGAGTGAACACTCCTCTGAATTGGCAACAACTGCCTCTGAAATGTCCCGGGACTACTGAATGAGGACTTATCATATAATGTCTTATGTGAAGGTTTCAACTTATTTATCTTAAGTCTAAACTTACTTAATTCTTAATTTGAACTGAAGCTGAATACGGATAGCTTTACTGAATACTGAATCTGAACTTATCTTATATTAAAATTGAACACTGAAAACTGAACTTATCTGAAACTGATTACTGAGTACTGAGCATGTACTGAATTCTGAATCTGAATTTAAATCTGAATCTTTTATTCTCAAGGGATAAACTGAATCTACAACTGAATGTGGATATGAATCTTAATTACTTCATAATTAAGATTTGGTCTAAAACCCTTATCATGTATCTTTATTCAACATCTGGCTACTCACACAGTGAGTAGTCTAAGACTGAATCTAAATCTCTTATTCTTGAGTTCTAAACTGAATCCATTATTGGATTTAATCATGTATCTCTTTATCTAGGTAAACTTTATTCTAAAACTCTGATTTGGTAAGATTACTTCATTATACCAATTATATCATACATGAGTCTAATGTCTTATGAGACAAGATCTGAAATGAGTATAGAAATCTAAATATACAAAAGTGACTTAAGTAATGTGTATAGCAAAAGTATGATTTCTGATTCTTGGCAAGATAACTCATTCTCTGTTAAAATCTCATCAAAATCTGATCTTAATGGACTTAAGTCTTAAAATCATAAACCATAGAATGGAAACCTTAGAAAATCTTAAGTTGCATGTTAATCACACTCAATTTAATCTCATAAAGTCTGATCTCAAAACATTTGTATGAACTTAAATCTTAAACCTTAAGGTAGAATTCATATAGATTCTCATCGTGCAACTCAATCATGACTTAATATCTCATAATTTGATAATATCATCATGAACTCATGTTACAATATCTTTAATGCCACTAGTACATTTATCCTAGAAATTGGGCCATGGTCTACCATGTGCAACAACCATATTCTCACATAATACTTAACTTTTAAACATCAACCTTACTAAGGAATCTATTTCACTTCTTAATTTCTTAGATCACTACATATATAAGAAACCTTGATGACATGTCCCTATTTGAAATCTCAATACATGGTTACATCTATATTTAAGAAATATGATAGAACTATATTTTCTTATCCTTCTTATGAACTTAACTTCATGATCTAGAATCATTCCATGACACATCACTACTTAAGGTATTGAGCATATGAATTTCTACAATCATAAGCACATAAAATATTTCTTACATATTTAACTCAAAATGTAGGACATGAAGGTCTTATCTAAAAAGCAGGTAAATGTACTTGATTTGATAAACGTAAATACTCATGGGCATGAACCACTTACCTCTTGTGTTAATTATGTCCTTAACTTAGTCTTGATTTCTTGTTCCAAATCTTAATCACCTGGATATAATCAAAGTTTTATAAGTCCAAGTACATGTTCCCTCTTTCTATTCCTAAATCTCAAAACCCCATCTTCCTAACTATATATACCAAGTTAGGGTTCTTAAACATAACTTTATACTCACCATAAAATCTTGGCGTTAAAATAAAATAAAATAAACTCTTATTATGTAGTTACTATAATATTTATACTCAACATAAATCGTCTTATGCACTAATATGAACACATACTTCATATAATGAGAATAATTACCAAACATAGTCACATATTAGAAAACTTACTAACTTGGTTAGGAAATCAAAATATAATACCATCATGCTAATAATATTAGACCTAATTAGCCATACATATGCCACTTATTGTCAAAATAATCATTTATTACCCTCACATAATGGTCACTCAGGTCCAAATCTTAATACAAATATGATAACACAAGAAAATCCATCAAATCTCTAGAAAAGTAATCACACAATGTAGTAAGATCGTGTATAAAATATTAGGTCATTTAAAAAAAATCATATCATGGGTGAAATACCCAAAATACCCTTATTAGGGTTTACATTAAAAATATTATTAAAACTTCATATATGAAAGATCTGACTCTGATGTAATGTTAAATATATCAAAATACACATTCAATAAAATTTGTATGAATTTCTAAAGGTGTTTACTATTTTTAATTGACGAAACATCAAAATAATATAGTTTTGACTCCCTAACACATAATAAATAATAGACATCCAAATCACATTCTTGAGATATTTTTGGAATATAGTATACATCATAAGCTTTCTGTAGGTACCTTATACATTCAAAACAGACCTATGGATCACAAGATATGATTTAAATAATAATTACCTTTTGTTGGGTTTTATTGGATCCGGGCAGGATCCGCTTGACCCGAGATCCCTCGTTCTCAGCCGCGCGCGGACGGGGAGCGCCTGCTCTGTTTCCTCTGTTTTACAGAGCATCCGTCTTCAGCGTTTGGGCGAGAGAAGCAGTGGCTCATCGGCCACCCTTGGTTCACCAAGACAAGCCATCCTCTAAGGCGCCTCCCTCCTATTTCCGTTGGGAACATACTGGCCTCTTTGAGTCCTCGTCGAGCAGTGGTAGGACGCCAGTGCCTTTGTGCCGATGCAGGTACCCAACCTGGGGCTGCGGTAGAAGGACACAGGAAGCCTGGGAGCAACGCCCATCCACAGTTCCTTTGCTACTCGTCATCTTCCGGTCCTTCTCGATGAGTGGGCGAGGGCTCTGGTAGCTCCAGGTTTGAGGGTAGTAGCCGATCCAGCAACTACTGTAAGTGGCTTCATGGTGATCCCAAGGAGGAAGATGATCACACCCATGCTTTAGGGTTGAGGGGTTCAACGATATAGATGGAGGGCCAGAGAAAGAAGGCATGAACTCCACGAGTCTTCCAAATGTTTCCCTCGTGTCGGCTTTAGTCCATTGGAAGTCTACAAGGGACCGCCTAGAGAAAGAAGGTTGGCGGCGCTCTCAGGCGTTTCCAAAAAAAAAGGGACTGACTAGGGTTCGTATCGAGGATTAAAAAGGCCAAGAGGGGTTCACGGTGATGACGGTAGCCCTTGTTTCTAATATTATCCATCAAATCATGATAAATTCAAAGGTGGTTAGGATCGGTACCTTGATTCCTTATTCATCTTGGATTCCTTTTCCTATGAGGGAGATAAATCTAATGATGGATGTGAGTCTGCATATACTGCAAGTAAAGAAAACGGCCGTGAAATTCACGTGGCAGATTGGATTGCCATTATCTCGGCTAACCTAGGTGGACTTTATAAATTGATTGCATTATTTGTATATCTAAGTCAAACCTTGGTAAACGAACCTGCTTTCTTCCTAAAATCATTAAAACATGTAAGACTATTTGAAGTTGACTAAAATTAAACCATATGACTATTATTGTATATAGGTAAGTATCTTGTCATTGGATCTTGTTATAAGCACTCAAAAAGTCCTTTAAATTTGAAACCAATCAAACTTCCGTATATCATGTTATAATTAAATCTTTTCTTAGTTTAATATTCCCATTATTACACATTGTTCCTATTTGAAATAAGAGTGTACTATATACATATGCCTTGGGGATCGTGACACTATCATCTCATATAGTCATAAGACCAATTAATCACTAAGATATACACCTACATTATGTTGTATAGACAATTTTCATAAAATACCCTTGAGTTTTATAAATTTGCATTTGAGTACATACTTTAGCCTTATTTTAAATTGAGTCCTTTCCGAAAATAATTTGGGATGTTACACATATCATGTACCTTTAATCAAAATCTGGCTACTCATACAGCGAGTAGTCTAAGTCTAAATCTAAATCTTTTTATTCTTAATTTCTAAACTGAATTCATTGCTGGATTTGAACGTGTATCTTATTATCAAGGTAACTTTGTTCTAAAACTCTTATTTGGTCAAATTACTTCACTTATACCAATTATATGATAAATATCTTAGGAAAAAGGACCTGAAATGCTCATAGAATTACTAGGTATACAAAGTATCTTAAGTCGGGTTCATAAACGTATTTTAAGTACAACAAATCTAAAAATATGAATTTTGACAAGGTGCTTCAATCCTTCTTGTTAAATATGATGTTACCCAGAACCTTAATATTTGCATAAAAACTTACATGTTAAACGTTAAATATCAGAATAGAAATCTCATAAAATATTGTCTTGCAACCTAATCATAATTTAATTTGTCATTATCTTATAATGCCATCATAAACTCATTTTACAATACCTTCTGATCCCAAACATACTTTTATTAGTACACCATGTCCTAATATTTTCAAATTCATATTCTTACATTGTACTTGTATTCTAGATACTATTTATTCGAAGGAATCTAGTTCTTAGATTTCTACATATGTATGAAATCTTAATGGCATGTTTATACTTGAAATCTTACTACATAACTATGACTATAAATATGAGAAATTCTAATAACATATGTGTACTTACATTCTTCATAGACAGTTATTTGAAATCATCAACTAAGTATGGGTACATTACTGGCATATCTTATCTTGAAATCGTATTCATTACTTCCAAACATTTCTAAGAAATCTTATAGGAATATGATGATTCAATTTTCTCATGGACTTGGTCCATTTGTCACAACTATTTTGAGCAACAAATCACTATTTTAGACTTTGGGTATCTACACTAGCATAAATATAGAAATATGAAAATAATATTGTTTGTAAATCTTAACATTGAAGTCTTAGAACATTAAATGACATAGATCATGAAACTCTTATTAGGAGACATGTAAACATATTGAACATAGACTATGAGTACTCATGTGCATTCACCACTTACCTCTTATACATATGGCATCAATAAGGAAGTCTCAATTCTAAGTTCCATAACTTTAATAACATGGATATCATCGTAGTGTTATCAGTCCAAGCCTATATTCCCTCTTTCTATTTCTAAATCTCAAAACCCCATCTTCCAAACTACATATACCAACTTAGGGTTCTTATTTAGACTAAACATCGCTTTAATCTAAAATCACCGTAAAATCTTAGCGATGAAATAAAATAAAACTCATACTATATAATTAGTATTATCTTTTTCTCAAATAAGACATAAATCATCTAATGCACTAATATGAACATATACTTCATATAATGAGAATAATTCTCAAAAATAGTCACATATTGTAAACTTACTGACTCAACCAGGAAATTAAAGTAGAAAACCATCACATTATTAATATCAGGCCTAATTGGCCATACATATATCACTTATAGTGTCAGTATAATCATTTATTATTCTTTCGTAATGGCTACTCATCTAAAACTAAATACTAATATAATATCACAAGAAACTTCATAAAATCTCCAAAAAAGTATTCATATAATGTAGGAATGATCACGTATTAAAATATCAGGCTATTTAAAAATCATATCATGGGTGAAATACCCAAAATACCCTTAGTAGAGTTTACATTAAAAACCTCATTAAAACTTCATATATGAAAGATCATGATCTGAATTAATGTTTAACATATCAAAATACACATTCAGTAAAATTTGTATGAATTTCTAAAGACGTTTACTATTTTTAATTGGCAAAACATCAAAAACATATAGTTTTCTCTACCTAGAATATAATAAATAGAAGACATCAAATCATACTCTAGAACTATTTTTATAAGATAGTATACTCAAATAGATTTCCATAGGTATCTTGTTTGTCCCAAACCGAAATCTGTAACTCAAGATATGAATTTTTGAAGTTTACCTAGACTTGGCCAATCTCGACTGTCGAGATCTAATCTGACGACCATAATCTATCGCGTGTCACAGGCTTAGGGCCGGTGCTCCCTCCCTTTCCTTCATCTTCCTATGCGTGTAAACACCCAGAATAGAGGCCACTGTGCCCAAAATTTCCAATGAGCTTGATCTGGCTTCCTTGGTCAGAAACTCACAAGAGAAACCATGCCCCAACTCCGGCCTGGCCTGATCCGCAAGGGCGACACTCTCTCCTTGGTTTGGGCAGTCGGGATCAAGGATCCCTTGTGGCACACCTTCACAGCTGCTAGCAATGGTGTCGCCCAACTTCTTCTTCTTTTCTCTCTTTTACCAGCCCACAGTCTTGACCAGAACCCTAGCTACGAATCTGTCCAACCCTCGAGGTCTACAAAATTAGGCTTTTATAGTGTTTTGCCTTCCGGATCTTGGGCAAGCATCCTCTTTGTGGTGGCTCTATTCCACCCCCTATTCTGTTGGGTGTGGCTCTTCAGTCCGATACGAATTGGAGTCGCCCCATCCTTTTTTTATTTTCTTTTTCTCCTTCTTTTTGATAAAACTCCAAACTAAAGAAATATTTATACAAATAATTCTACAGCTCAGTTTGACTTCAAATTTTGGGTTAAATACTATATTATCATCAACTTCATAGGAGAAAGATTTTAAGTAAAAACTAGCTATACAAACATTCTAAACATGTCTTTTAAATAAAAACATTATAATTACTAATTTAATCACCTAGGCTACTATATACATCAAAATCATCTAAAATTTATCCCATCATCTTTTATTCTAATTACTATTCTACTAAAAATATTTTAAGCATTCATTATGATGATGAAATATTTAATTCTCAATTTGTACTCCAAGAACCTATTTGTAAAACTTAATTGGTCCAATAGGGCTGGAATTTGAGCACCAGGGCACATGGCCCATCCCTTAGTATTTCAAAGGGTCCATGAGCTTAATTGTATTACAAATCATGAAAATAAGTCTTCAATTAATATAATTTCTCAATTGCAGCTCATGTATAATATGTGATCAATATTTCTTTAGTTATATAACATGAAGACCTAAGCTAGGTCTATGGCGCAAGCCATGAACTAGATTCATCATATTACATATTTGTCACATTATTGTTCATAGGAATAATTCATTTATATTCATATACAACTGACTATAATCATACACATTTAAGTCATTATGTGTTCATTGGTTGATCAGATGGCTTGTATTACACATTCTATGAACTTAATTACATACCTAGCCATGGTTACGTTCATTGCATCCCCCGACATACCTTTACTAGAAAACCCCACATTAAAGGCCTACTTTAGATATGAAATTGAGGATGTTACAATTCTACCCACCTCAAAATAAATTTCGTCCTCAAAATTTCTCTAGGCTACTACCCACCTTTGGGTTCTACTTACCTCTTCATTTATTGTAAGACACACTTATGTTCAAACTTTTACATGAAAAGATATATGTAATGCATTTTCATAAAAACAAATTGTGAGTATTTTCTATTACCTTGGTCTACTTATCAACTCATACTTAGGGTTTGTGAAACTAAAATTGGATTTATACTTAGGGAATCCATCTCAACCTTGTCATGACTTTCTAACATTAGTTGTACATGACTGTCTAATCTAAGGTCCTTCAGGTAACTCCTACATTCCTAGATATGTGGTGATCAAGCACATACCTAGAGATGTGGGATCCTGAGATGCTATCTCTCACTCACCCACTGATACATGTGTCCCATACCACATGGACCAGTAATACATCAAAGATGCATAAAAGGTCTATTGCTTAAGACATCCCTCTTCAATCCTCAATTGGCTGGCCATAACCATTGAGAATGAATAGGTTATCTCATTAGCTAGGTTTAGGTTGCTACTTAGATCTAAACTAGGTTGACTTCTGCCTCTAAGATATCTATCTATTCTAAGCTTAAGCCTCTTAATCACTCTAGGTTATGGTATTCTTTTTTTGGAATCTATCCCTAAACCTTGATCTTACCTCTCCACTCTAGGGTGACTATGAGAATCATGTTTGCCTAGTGGCCATTTACCAAATTGCTCTGATACCATATTGTAACACCCATATTTTTATATCACATGAGAGAAAGCATTTTTTTTCTGGGAGTGTCACAAACATGATAACCATTGCAATAAAAGTAAATGAAACACTTTGCAAAATTGTAAAACTGATTCATACATAGCTTTTTGTCAACATACAACTACATCATGTTTATGCATAAGTTCATAATAAAAAGATGTCAATACTCAAGATCATCTAGGTAGATGGCACCCCACTAGGCAAGATTGAAAGTCTCTTAGGCCTTTGATGGTCCCTTTGTTCTTCAATTGCTCCAAACCTGTCGACATCACGTCCCCAGCCATGCATTCTAAAAAACAATCGTTAGAGTGAGTGGCATGAGTATTCTAAAATGTGCATTACTGAAGAGCTAACAATGTTACAAAAATATTCTTGGACATTATAAAACTGATAGCAATTGCTGATTAAATTAAAATCTGGAAACATAATATCTATTGACTTCTTTAACTCTTATCTTTCTACTGTATCTTTTCTGGAGACCTATACCATGGGTCTGATGACCTACACCAAAGTGTCTAGGTTATACTTATCTCATTTGAATTCATCTCATCACACTCATGGATGAGATTGGAGACATACTCTAATCTAAAGTATCTTTTACTTATTGTTTTTATCTGTTTGTGGCCACCATTATAAAATAAGTCCTCCTCTGTTGACACTGAAGTGTTCTCTGTGGTGCAATGCACCCTCTATTGGCACAACGTGCCCTCTGTTGGCATAAATGCCCTCTGTGACACCCGCAGTGTCTGGCGCAGCGCACCCTATGAATCGTCCTGAGACTCTCTAGTGCGGACTTAGTATATAATGCATTATGTGAATGTTTTAAATTAATTATCTTAAGTCTATCTTTACTAAACTTTGAATATGAACTTATCTGAAACTGAGTACTAAACATGTACTGAATTTGAAATTTGAAATCTAAATCTGAATCTGAATCTATATCTGAATCTGAATCTAAATCTATATCTAAATCTGAATCTAAATCTATTTCTGAATGTAAACATGTATCTCAATTACTACATAATTGGGATTGGGTCTATAACCCATATCATGTACCGTTATTCAAAATCTGGCTACTCATACAGTGAGTAGGCAAAGTCTTAATCTAAATCTTTTTATTTTTAATTTCTAAACTGAATTCATTGCTGGATTTGAACATGTATCTCATTATCGGGGTAACTTTGTTCTAAAACTATTATTTGGTCAAATTACTTCACTTATACCAATTATATGATAAATACCTTAGGAAAAGGACCTAAAATGCTCATAGAATTACTAGGTATACAAAGTATCTTATGTCAGGTTCATAAACGTATTTGAAGTACAACATATCTAAAAATATGAATTCTGACAAGGTGGTTCAATCCTTCTTGTTAAATATGATGTTACCCTGAACCTTAATATTTGCATAAAAACTTACATGTTGAACCTTAAATATCCGAATAGAAATCTCATAAAATATTGTCTTGCAACCTAATCATAACTTAATTTGTCATCATCTTATAATGTCATCATAAACTCATTTTACAATACCTTTTGATCCCAAACGTACTTTTATTAGTACACCATGTCCTAATATTTTCAAATTCATATTCTTACATTGTACTTGTATTCTAAATACTATTTATTCTAAGGAATCTAGTTCTTTGATTTCTACATATGTATGAAATCTTAATGGAATGTTTCTACTTGAAATCTTACTACATAACTATGACTATAAATATGAGAAATTCTAATAACATATGTGTACTTACATTCTTCATAGATAGTTATTTGAAATCATCAACTAAGTATGGGTGCATTACTGGCATATCTTATCTTGAAATCATATTCATTACTTCCAAACATTTCTAAGAAATCATATAGGAATATGATTCTTCAACTTTCTCATGGACTTGGTCCATGAGAAAACTATTTTGAGCAACATATCACTATTTTAGACTTTCGGTATCTAGACTTGCATAAATATAGAAATATGAAAATAATATTGTTTGTAAATCTTAACATTGAAGTCTTAGAACATTAAATCACATAGATCATGAAACTCTTATTAGGAGACATGTAAACATGTTGAACATAGACTATGAGTACTCATGTGCATGGACCACTTACCTCTCATACAGATGGCATCGATAAGGAAGTCTCTATTCTAAGTTCCATAACTTTAATAATCTGGATATCATCATAGTGTTATCAGTCCAAGCCTATATTCCCTCTTTCTATTACTAAATCTCAAAACCCCATCTTCCTAACTACATATACCAACTTAGGGTTCTTATTTAGACTAAACATAACTTTAATAAAAAATAACTATAAAATCTTAGCATTGAAATAAAATAAAACTCATACTATATAATTAGTATTATCTTTATACTCAAATAAGACATAAATCGTCTTATGCACTAATATGAACATATACTTCATATAATGAGAATAATTCTAAAAATTAGTCACATACTGTAAACTTACTGGCTCAATCAGGAAATTAAAGTAGAATACCATCACATTACTAATATCAGGCCTAATTGGCCATACATATATCACTTATAGTGTCAGGATAATCATTTATTATTCTTTCATAATGGCTACTCATCTAAAACTAAATACTAATATAATAGCAAAAGAAACTTCATCAAATCTCTAGAAAAGTATTCATATAATGTAGGAATGATCACGTATTAAAATATCAGGCCATTTAAAAATCATATCATGGGTGAAATACCCAAAATACCTTTATTAGGGTTTACATTAAAAAAACCTCATTAAAACTTTATATATGAAAATTTAGGATCTGTATTAATGTTAAACATATCAAAATACACATTCAGTAAAAATTTTATGAATTTCTAAAGACATTTACTATTTTTAATTGGCAAAACATCAAAATCATATAGGTTTGTCTACCTAGAATATAATAAATAGAAAACAACAAAATGATACTCTGGAACTATTTTTATAAGATAGTACACTCGAATAGATTTCCATAGGTATCTTGTTTGTCCCAAACCGAGATCTGTAGCTCAAGATATGAATTTTTGAAGTTTACCTAGACTTATCCAATCTTGGCCGTCGAGATCTGATCTGACAACCATAATCTATCGCATGTCACAGGCTTAGGGCCGGCGCGCCCTCCCTTTCCTTCATCTTCTTCTGTGCATAAACACCCAGAACAGAGGCCACCATGCCTAGAATTTCCGATGAGCTTAATCTGGCTACCTTGGCCATGAACTCGCATGAGAAACCATGCCCCAACACCGGACTGGTCTGATCCGCAAGGGCGGCACTCTCTCCTTTGTTTGGGCAGTCGGGATCAAGGATCCCTCATGGCACACCTTCACAACTACTAGCAACGGTGCCACCCAACTTCTTCTTCTTTGCTCTCTTTTACCAGCCCACAGTCTTGACTAGAACTCTAGCTACGAATCTGTCCAACCCTCGAGGTCTACAAAATTAGGCTTTTATAGTGCTTTGCCTTCCGGATCTTGGGCAGTCATCCTCTTTGTGGGGGCTCTATTCTACCCCAGTTCTATTGGGTGTGGCTCTTCAGTCCGATACGGACTGGAGTCGCCCCACCCTTTTTTATTTTCTTTTTCTCCTTCTTTTTGATAAAACTACAAACTAAAGAAATATTTATACAAATCATTCTGTAGCTCGGTTTGACTTCAAATTTTAGGGTAAATACTACATTATCATCAACTTCGCATGAGTAAGATTTTAAGTAAAAACTAGCTGTACAAACACTCCAAACATGTCTTTTAAATAAAAACATTATAATTACTAATTTAATCACCTAGGCTACTATATACATCAAAATCATCTGAAATTTCTCCCATCATGTTTTATTCCAATTACTATTCTACTAAAAATATTTTAAGGATTCATTATGAGGATGAAATATTTAATTCTCAATTTGTACTCCAAGGACCTATTTGTAAAACTTGATTGGTCCAATAGGGTTGGAATTTGAGCACTAGGGCACATGGCCCATCCCTTAGTATTTCAAAGGGTCCATGAGCTTAATTGTATTACAAATCATGAAAATAAGTCTTTATTATAACACCCATATTTTTATATCACATGAGCGGAAGCATTTATTTTTCTAGGAGTGTCACAAACATGATAACCATTGCAATAAAAGTAAATGAAACACTTTGCAAAACTGTAAAACTGATTCATACATAGCTTTTTGTCAAAATACAACTACATCATGTTTATGCATAAGTTCATAATAAAAAGATGTCAATTCAGGATCATCTAGGTAGATGGCACCCCACTAGGCAAGCTTGAAAGTCTCTTAGGCCTTTGTTGGTCCCTTTGTTCTTCAATCGCTCCAAACCTGCGGACATCGCGTCCCCAGCCATGCATTGGAAAAAACAGTCATTAGAGTAAGTGGCATGAGTATTCTAAAATTCACATTAATGAAGGGCTAACAATGTTACAAAAATATTCTTGGACACTATAAAACTGATAGCAATTGCTGATTAAAATCTGAAAACATAATATCTCTTGACTTCTTTAACTCTTATCTTTCTACTCTATCTTTTCTGGAGACCTATACCATGGGTCTCATGAGCTACACCAAAGTGTCTAGGTCATACTTATCTCATATGAATTTCTTTCATCACTCATGGATGAGATTACAAACATACTCTAATCGAAATTATCTTTTACTTACGATTTTTATCTGTTTGTGGCCACCATTATACAATAAGTCCTCCTCTGTTGACATTGAAGTGTCCTCTGTTGTGCAAAACACCCTCTGTTGGCACAACGTACCCTATGTTGGCATAAATGCCCTCTGTGACACCCACAGTGTCTGGCACAATGCGCCCTCTGAATCGTCCCAGGATTCTCTAGTGAGGAGTTATTATATAATGCATTATGTGAATGTTTTAAATTAATTATCTTAAGTTTATCTTTACTAAACTTTGAATCTAAACTTATCTGAAACTGAGTACTAAACATGTACTGAATTCTGAATCTGAAATCTAAATCTGAATCTGAATCAATATCTGAATCTGAATCTAAATCTATATCTGAATCTGAATCTAAATCTATATCTTAATGTAAACATGTATCTCAATTACTACATAATTGGGATTGGGTCTATAACCCATATCATGTACCTTTATTCAAAATCTGGCTACTCATACTATGAGTAGTCTTAGTCTGAATCTAAATCTTTTATTCTTATTTTCTAAACTGAATTCATTGCTGAATTTTGAACATGTATCTCATTATCGGGGTAACTTTGTTCTAGAACTCTTATTTGGTCAAATGACTTCACTTACACCAATTATATGATAAATAGCTTAGGAAAAAGGACCTAAATGCTCATAGAATTACTAGGTATACAAAGTATCTTAAGTCGGGTTCATAAACATATTTTAAGTACAACATATCTAAAAATATGAATTTTGACATGGTGGTTCAGTCCTTCTTGTTAAATATGATGTTACCCTGAACCTTAATATTTGCATAAAAACTTGCATGTTAAATCTTAAATATCTGAATAGAAATATCACAAAATATTGTCTTGCAACCTAATCATAACTTAATTCGTCATTATCTTATAATGCCATCATAAACTCATTTTACAATACCTTCTGATCCCAAACGTACTTTTATTAGTACACCATGTCCTAATATTTTCAAATTCATATTCTTACATTGTACTTGTATTCTAGATACTATTTATTCTAAGGAATCTAGTTCTTAGATTTCTACATATGTATGAAATCTTAATGGCATGTTTCTACTTGAAATCTTACTACATAACTATGACTATAAATATGAGAAATTCTAATAACATATGTGTACCTACATTCTTCATACAAAGCTATTTGAAATCATCAACTAAGTATGGGTACATTACTGGCATATCTTATCTTGAAATCGTATTCATTACTTCCAAACATTTCTAAGAAATCTTATAGGAATATGATTCTTCAACTTTCTCATGGACTTGGTCCATGAGTCACAACTATTTTTAAGCAACATATCATTATTTTAGACTTTGGGTATCCACACTTGCATAAAGATAGAAATATGAGAATAATATTGTTTGTAAATATTAACATTGAAGTCTTAGAACATTAAATCACATAGATCATGAAACTCTTATTAGGAGACATGTAAACATATTGAACATAGACTATGAGTACTCATTTGCATGGACCACTTACCTCTTATACATATGGCATCGATAAGGAAGTCTCGATTCTAAGTTCCATAACTTTAATAACCTGGATATCATCGTAGTGTTATTAGTCCAAGTCTATATTCCCTCTTTCTATTTCTAAATCTCAAAACCCCGTCTTCCTAACTTCATATACCAACTTAGGGTTCTTTTTTAGACTAAACATAACTTTAATCTGAAATCACAATAAATTATTAGCGATGAAATATAATAAAACTCATACTATATAATTAGTTATATATTTATACTCAAATAAGACATAAATCGTCTTATGCACTAATATGAACATAAACTTCATATAATGAGAATAATTCTAAAAAATAGTCACATATTGTAAACTTACTGACTCAATCAGGAAATTAAAGTAGAATACCATCACATTACTAATATCAGGCCTAATTGGCCATACATATAGCACTTATAGTGTTAGGATAATCATTTATTATTCTTTCGTAATGGCTGCTCATCTAAAACTAAATACTAATATAATAGCACAAGAAACTTAATCAAATATCTAGAAAAGTATTCATATAATGTAGGAATGATCATGTATTAAAATATTAGGACATTTAAAAATCATATCATGGGTGAAATACCCAAAATACCCTTATTAGGTTTTACATTAAAAACCTCATTAAACTTCATATATGAAAGATCATGATCTGAATTAATGTTAAACATATCCAAATACACCTTCAGTAAAATTTGTATGAATTTCTAAAGACGTTTACTATTTTTAATTGGTAAAACATCAAAATCATATAGTTTTGTCTACCTAGAATATAATAAATATAAGACATAAAAATAATACTCTAGAAATATTTTTATAATATAGAACACTCTAATAGCTTTCCATAGGTATCTTGTTTGTCTCAAACCAAGATCTGTAGCTCAAGATATGAATTTTTGAAGTTTACCTAGACTTGGCCAATCTCGGCCGTCGAAGTCTGATCTGACGGCCATAATCTATCGTGTGTCACAAGCTTAGGGCCAACGCTCCCTCCCTTTCCTTCATCTTCCTATGTGTGTAAACACCCAGAATAGAGGCCACCATGCCCAGAATTTCCGATGAGTTTGATCTGGCTTCCTTGGCCACGAACTCGCAAGAGAAACCGTGCCCCAGCTCCAGCCTGGTCTGATCCGCATGGGCGGCGCTCTCTCCTTGGTTTGGGTAGTCGAGATCAAGGATCCCTCATGGCACACCTTCACAGCTGCTAGCAATGATGCTGCCCAGCTTCTTCTTCTTTGCTCTATTTTACCAGCCCACAGTCTTGACCAGAACCCTAGCTACGAATCTGTCCAACCCTTGAGGTCTACAAAATTAGGCTTTTATACAACTTTGCCTTCCGGATCTTGGGCAAGCATCCTCTTTGTGGGGGCTCTGTTCAGCCCCCCTATTCTATTGGGTGTGGCACTTCAGTTCGGTATGGACTGGAGTCGACCCAACCTTTTTTTATTTTCTTTTTCTCCTTCTTTTTGATAAAACTCCAAAGTAAAGAAATATTTATACAAATCATTCTATAGCTCGGTTTGACTTCAAATTTTGGGTTAAATACTATATTATCATCAACTTCACAGGAGCAAGATTTTAAGTAAAAACTAGTTGTACAAACACTCCAAACATGTCTTTTAAATAAAAATATTATAATTACTAATTTAATCACCTAGGCTACTATATACATCAAAATCATCTAAAATTTCTCCCATCATCTTTTATTCTAATTACTATTCTATTAAAAATATTTTAAGCATTCAATATGATGATGAAATATTTAATTCTCAATTTGTACTCCAAGGACCTATTTGTAAAACTTAGTTGGTCCAATAGGGCTGGAATTTGTGCACTAGGGAAAATGGCCCATCCCTTAGTACTTCAAAGGGTCCATGAGCTTAATTGTATTACAAATCATGAAAATAAGTCTTCAACCAATATATTTTGTCAATTGAAGCTCATGTATAATATGTGATCAATATTTCTTTAGTTATATAACATGAAGACCTAAGCTAGGTCTATGGCACAAGCCATGAACTGGATTCATCATATTACATATTCGTCACATTATTTTTCATAGGAATAATTCATTTATATTCATATACAACTAACTATAATCATACACATTTAAGTCATTATGTGTGTATTGGTTGATCAGATGGCTTGTATTACACATTCTATGAACTTAATTACATACCTAGCCATGGTTAAGTTCATTGCATCCCCCGACATATCTTTACAAGAAAATCCCACATTAAAGGCTTACTTTAGCTATGAAATTGAGGATGTTACAACTCTGGTAGTAGGTTTTTCCACCTACCCTTCCTGAGAGGTGCATCTGAAGTTCCCCTAACAAACCTTTCATCTCATCAAGCTCCTGGCTAACCGACAACCACTAAGTTGACCGACAAGTTTGGTTGTATTTGAATGTTAGACACACATGTCTAGTTTTCTAACGATTGTAAGGTCCACCTAGCAACCTCTTCTAGCCTCTCCACTGGATAAACAAGGCAGCTATACACCTGAGCTGTGTTTTGGCAAACAATATCTATTACCACATTAGCTTTCTTATGTGCTAGATGATGGTGAAAACATATTCTTCCATATACTCCACTCATCATCCTTGTCTTGGGTTTAGGTCTGTCAGAGTCAGGAAAACTTCAAGATCTTGCATCCATCATCTTGATTATCAAACCCAAACTTTAACTCATAAACTCCAAACTACTCTTGATAAGAATGTCCTCATATGATGATTACCATAGTTCATCTATGCTTTCACACCATCTATTCAATATACTTCCAAAAGGTTGTGGTACTTCCTCAAACATCGTAGAAATGTTTCAACTCATATCACCTTTATCCTTAGTAAATGGAATGCATTTTGTCCTATCTCTCACACCCATAACGAGAGGAAATAAGCATTTGGATGTAGTCCAAATACAGAGTCCATCTCGTTCCAGGAGTAGAGAAGGTGTGTCACACATTGCCATTACACTTTCCAATCTAAGTTAAAACTTACTTATCATGACTCCAAACTATGAACATCTCACTTATGTGTCTACACCCATGGGAATACTTTTTCCTCATCACATTTGGGTCTTATCATTCTTCTTATGTACAATCCCTAGTCATTACCTCAAGGTCTCTAGGGTGCCTATACTTTTGGGTTGATTTTATCCTCATGCATCTAGGTAGTGCCTGTCACATTTACCCCTTAGGCCCCATGAACTCAGGAAGGTGGCCAACCTCCTAGCCTATGGGCCCCGGGTAAAGCTAGTTGTTACCTCCCGACCCTATGGTCTTATGCATTCAGGGAACAAACAATTACTACTTCCATCGGTCTTATCCCTACTTGACCAGTATTCACTTAGGATTCTACTGTAGCTTGTTGTTCCTTTTTTTATACTCAAGGACATCACATCCTTGAATCCTCACTCAAATCTCCATCATATCTCTGGGCACTCATGGTTAACCTTGCATCCCTTCATAGGAATCATGGTGACCTACCTAACTTGGTCTGGCCCCATACGTGCTACCTCCATGGTAAAATATCCTCATGCCCCTTAGAGATGGTCACACTTGGGTGTATAGATTTATACTCATACTATGTTCTCTTACACTTATCATCTCAAGCTCTTATAAGTGACCTCTTAAGGTTACCTCAAACCTAAACAAGAGTTGGTGCTCACTCCTACAAGAAGGGTCCCTTCCCAAGATAAGAGAAAACTATCACTTGATAGCAATAAATGTGAGAACCCATTACACTAAACAAGATTACTCAAAAAATAAAACACAATCAATCACCAATTAACCACATACCCAAAAATATGGGTGAATTAAAACTGATTTCAACATCAGCACCTGCTCAAAAACATTTGCATAAGAGCCCAACATTTTTCTTGTATCCATACCTTGCCAAGAATTTGATACAAATTGTTCTATTGCCTTAGCCACAACATATTTACATAGGAGAACAATTTTCATATGCCACACAAACAAGCATTAATATCCTAACAAAAGTCTGATTCGTTTGAAACACCATATAAAAACTTTTCCTGCCCGAACCTGAGAGTACAGGGATGACTCTAGGACACACTAGACATCTAATCAAATTTCTCATAGATTCATTACTATAGCTCCTCTTTGCTGCCACACGTTTGTTTTCTTCACTTTTGATTACCTAAAAAAAATGTGGCAAACCACAAGGGTGAGACTCATGTCCCAGCAAGAGTTATAACCTCCAACAACATTTATTGATTTCAACTTTTTAGGTAATGAGACAGTTTAAGAAGTTTAATAATATATAAAAAATAAGCTCAACAATAGTGATGATTAACAAAATATATAAAGGAGTATATAATAACTATCTTCATTTGCCAGACTATTTTCATATCCCTATTAACAGTATAAGGAGTCTAGCAGCATGAGCATCTCTAACATCATGAATAAATCTAGTATCATATGCATAGATAAAAACATCAGCATGTCTAACAGGTTGAATATATCAACATCATAAGAAGAGCTAACAACATAAGCACAACTTTCTGGATAAGCATGATTAGCAATATATGCATCCTAGTTACAAAGTCATGGCTAGCATGCTAAACATAACTAACAACATGAAATAGCTAGCATCATGATTATAATCAGCAGTACCAGTATAGTTATCAACACAAGCATAGCTACGGTATGTACGCATCAACAATCTTAAGCATATCCACAAACTAAGTATATGTACTATCTCTTAATTGAACTAAGCATCATCTTTATGTAAAGATAACAAATAAGGGTTATCATCCAATGTGAAATGTTGTATATAACCCTAAAAAAATATGCTACACAGTTGTATTACATCTTTTATTATTCCCTAGGGAGTTTGAGTCATACCACTCAAATTCCAACTGACCACTGCTTGGTCGTAATCAGTTCCATATAGGATCTAGGACGAGTCAGACTCCAAAATATTCTCCATACTCAGTCAATACGAGTCTGCACTACAGTGACATATAGTAAAACTTCACAATAGTGACATATAGTGATGTAACTAGCCCACCTTGGTATAGGCCACGACGCTAGCATCTAGGGTGTTCAAACCCAATCAATGAGGTACAACCACAGTTGCCCTCTAATCACATCATGTTATAATCACAGAGACCTGACCAAAGTCATTCTCAAAAAGTGGGCTAGGTATGACCGCAGCCATCCTCCCAAAACACTTGGTTTTAGGATGAAAAGAACCCTACATACTCAATAGTATGCACTCTGAGTTTCCCTTAGGAATACTTGTTTCACCATCCAGCAAGTTCTGACACTAAATATGGTTCTATGGCACCAGGCACTACATGATTAGAGTTTTACTTGATTAGATATCTCCAATTGGGTGAATTAAGGTTGCTTCAATCAAATGGACATACAAACCCTAATTCACATCTAGAAAGCATATAAGTATCACAACTTCAAAAGTTATATAATGTATAAAACAGAATTTCTCATCTCATCATCACATCGTACTATTCACTTGCCATTCATGAGATTACACTAGTCATCATACTATCACAAGATATAAATCCTTTTCACAATATCACAGGGTATCAACCCTTATCAACACAAGAGGATTAAACCTCATTCAGGGGTCAACCATGCCCAAAGGTCATTAAGACCATCATACTATCACAGGATATAAATCCTTTTCACAACAACCCTTATCAACACAAGAGGATTACACCTCATTCAGGGTTCAACCATGTCCAAAGGTCATTAAGACCATCATACTATTCCCTACAAGATCATCATTATCTTTGCATGCCTTATAACAAGTCTCAACAACATCACTTACATATTATACACTGGATCAACACAATATTGCATTAATGAGATGGGAGATATTCATAATTAAACAATCATAGTAGGGTTATATTAACATTAAGAACATTCCTTTATTACATCAACATGTAAGGAATCTATATATGATTAACCCTCATCATATTCACAATGCATGTGTTTAGCATAAGAAAGTATCAAACATGTGGCTATGATAACCATCAATTAACATATTAAATTTATGATCATATTAAGGAGGTTATTCCATCATATAAGAATGTTAAACATGAATACTCATCTTTATCTATTTGCATTAGAGTTAGATTCAACAAGATAAATTAAATTAATGATACTAATCATCACTTATACCCAAACCCTAACTCACGACATCCCCATTGGATCATGGATGCATAAGGTGTAGCATCACCATCACATTCCATACCATTCTCAAGTATGAACCCACACATAAATCAAGGTGTAACCATCATGTTATAGCATACTAGGGTTTCAACAATAGTAACATAGTACTCCATGATTGTATTAGTCATTCAAGGACATTCATACCCAATTACCATCATTTAGTTATAATAAAGCTAGGTATAACAAGATATATGATGAGTGCATACTCATCATGAAATTCTATTGCCTTTTTGGAACAATTTCATCTCTATTCCACATCTTTTCACCCTAATATGAATCATAATGTACAAAACTACTTAGTTGATTCAATAATCAAGGTTTTAACTAAAAATCTTTCATTTAATGCAGGAAAATCAAGCAACTCCATGCATACGGTCTCAAGACCGTTTGGGTCCTTGCGGTCTCAAGACCGTTTGGGTCCATGCGTTCCCAAGACCGTTTGCTGGAATACACGAAGAACAAATGACGAAACTGGTTGCCAAAGAAAGTCATGCGGTCCCAAGACCGTTTGGTCCCATGTGGTCTCAAGACCGTTTGGTCCCATGCGGTCTCGAGACCGTTTGGTCCCATGCGGTCTCGAGACCGTTTGGTCCCATGCGGTCCCAAGACCGTTTGGTCCCATGCGGTCTCAAGACCGTTTGGTCCCATGCGGTCCCAAGACCGTTTGACGCAAGTGTAAGGACCGATTGAAGAACTGAAGCCGCGCGTCCACGCCAAGGCCAAGACCGATCAAAGAAAACCATTTGGTCCCATACGGTCCCCAAACCGTTTGGTGCCCAAACGGTCTCCAAAACGTTTGGGGAAGATATTTCCAGCAACTTACCCAAACCGTTTGGGATCAGATCGGAGCCTATAAATAGACCCCCAGGGTCCTCATTTTGAGGCATCGGATCTGGATGCCGATAGGCTGCCAGAGCACCACTCCGATCAAGTTCCACTCCACCTACTGCTGGTGTTGCATCCAAGGAGGCCAAGAAGAGAAGGAAGACGGAGCAAGGAGCGCATCTACTTCACCGGACTGCGTCCACCCTCTGCACCGAGCTCATGGCGGATCTTTCTTTCTCTCTCTTCCTTCTTGTATCTCGCATCATGAGCGAGTAGTCCTCTTTCGCTGGTGTGTGGGGACTAGCCCTGCTGCCCATGCAAACCATGTTCTTTTGTTAAAGTTTCCATGGCAATATATATAACTCTTCATTTTGTCGTTTATCGTTAAGCTCGTAGGTTGGTTATGTGCTTGTTTTCATCTTTGTGCTCCCTATGTTGCGAGAACTTCAATGCATGGGTATGAACGTCATTTGGCAAGTTAGACTCCTTGACGAGAACTTCCGATGGGATTCCTTGAGGTCGTAAGTGTATGATCCGCGAGGGGACGAGCCATCTAGCCTTCGGTGACGCTTCTGTGCGCCTGACGCCCATTTGGGGGGTTCACATCCTTAGTTGGATGTTGTATCTTCTTGTTAATCGTTGATGTTTACTCGTACTATAATCGCTTACGTGCTTATCGGTTGACGCGGTTGACTCCTTGACGAGAACTTCCGATGGGATTCCTTGAGGTCGTAAGTGTATGATCCTCGAGGGGACGAGCCATCTAGCCTTCGGTGATGCTTCTGTGCACCTGACGCCCGTATGGGGGGTTCACAGCCTTAGTTGGATTTTGTATCTTCAGAGCCGTAAGACATGTGATCCGGATGGTGACGAGACATCTGATACCTATGGTGATGCTTACGCAAACCTGACGCCCGTATGGGGGGTTCTGCAATAGCTCTACTTGAAGTGTTATATCTTGCCTGGATTTTTTGCAAAGGAGTATGTTTGTGTGTGTAGCGGTGGTCAAACCCGGTACCATCCCAGCGATTCCATATCATTGATCTAAACCTATCTTTAATTCAGCTTTTACTTTCCTGCAATTAGTTTAAACAACCCAAATCAACCGATTGTTCTAAATATTAGTTTTATTTGAGATAGATCTAATTGACTAGGATTCTTAAAAACGTTGTCCTTTGGGTTCGATCCTCAACTATACTGTGATAAGACTCATCCGCTTGCGGGTGATATTATTGCACTTGGTTTTGGTAAAAACTCGAGGATTTCAGCCCCAGGTGAATTTGTTAGTGCATTCAAATACCACATCAATTCTGGCGCCGTTGCCGGGGACAACGGAATCAGTCAGTTAAATCTAGTTCTTCTAAGACTAATATAGGATTTTGTTTTTCTTTTGAAACTATCGCTTATCTACTTGATCTTTATTCTACTTTGTGGATCTCATTTTCAAATCCTCCAAATTTTCAGGTGCTCTCCAACGCTTAGTGCATGCACCGTTCAGACAGTCCCGGACTCACTGCGAGCTTTGATCCCGAAATAGATAGAACCTTCCATCATCAGATCAGGAAAAATCAAGCAAGGATGGCACAAGAAGAAGAAGTAGCCCGAAGAGTGGCTCAAGCCATCAATGCGCAGAGAGAGAGGCTCATGCAAGAAGCTAGAGCTGCAGTTCAACAGGAGATCCTAGCAGCACAAGCGGCAGCGCAAGCAGCGGAACTTTAGAAAGATCTTAGAGAGTTCTCTATCCCAAAGGCTGTGAATGTCTATCACCCGGTGCAACCTCCTCCCATCGAAGCTACCAACTTTGAGATTAGAGCACATTGGATAACTTTGCTTCAAAACAACCCCTTCTACGGCAAACAAGCTGAAGACAGCCAAGGTCATCTTCTGAGATTCATCGACCTTTGTGCTATGACGAAGCAAAATGGAGTCTCTGATGATGCCATTCGACTCCGTCTTTTCAAGTACTCTCTTGGCGATAGAGCCATCAGTTGGTACAATTCACTTCAGAGTGAAGTACCAATCACCACCTGGGAGCGGCTCCAAAATGCTTTTTTGGAAAAGTTCTACCCCCCATTTCTCACATATGAAATCAGGGGTCGAATCACAAATTTCACTCAAGTCCCTGGAGAAACCCTTTCCGAAGCTTGGGATAGGTACAAGGAGCTCCTACGCAAATGCCCACACCACAGAATTCCTATGAACCAACTTATAGAGATCTTCTACAGGGGTGTGGAGGATGACATAAAGATGTTTCTAGATTCCTCGTCTGGAGGAAACTTCATGCGTCAAAGTTATGACAGCGCATGGAGAGTCGTCACCCTAGGAGCAGAAAATCAAGCCAATTGGGGCAGATCTGTAGGTAAAGGAGTCTTAAAGGTAGCCATGGCTGAAGCTATCCCAGAATACAAATCTATAGCTGAAACTTTGAAGGTCTTAGTTGCAAAGCAAGATCACATAGAATCATCCCTTGCTGCGATTGGAAGAGGACATTCTCCCACTAGGCAACAAGAACAGGTCAAGTCCACTTCTCTGTTTTGTGAAGCATGCAAAGGCACTGATCATTCCACATTGTCATGCAATGTTCTCTACGATGTTGTTCTGAGCAATGCTTGTGGACAAGGAGATAATTGCCAGATGGAAAATCTTAATGCCATTAACACCATCCCTGGGCAGAACTATTACAATCCAAATCAAAATAGGAATCACCCAGGCTTCCAATACGGAAACCCTTCAGGAGCTATGAATTCACATCAATTTGGTCCCAACAATCAACCAAGGGGGCCATCAGGGTACCAGTTTAACCAACAACAGAACTTTGGGAATCAAGGAAACTTCAAAGGAAATTTTCAGAACAGGAACTACAATAGTTATCAGAACAACTCTCAGTATCAGAACCTGAACCAATAGCAAGGTCAAACATGACCCATCCCTTCTGATGACAAGCTATCAACCGTTGAAAAGTTGTTGCAAACACAGCAAACGATGATAGCCAACCAACAAGCCCAACAGAAAGCTATTGAAACTCAACTAGCTCAACTTGCTACTAGCGTAAAGCCACTGGCTGGAGTCTTTTCCGGCCAACCTGAGAACAATCTGAAACATCCCGAGCAGTTGAAGGTTATCACCACTAGATCAGGGAAAGATTATTCCGATCCCCCAGCGAAGACGCCCGTGATTATCCCTGACGAGGGTGAACCTGTGACGGTCCAAAATTTGACAACACCAGAATCGCAACCAAAGGAAAACGAGACTGATAAGGGAAGTTCTGAAAAGGTTGCTGATGAAGAAGCTGAGACACCAGAGCCGGATATTCCTGTATATAAGCCTCGTATACCTTTCCCATCCTGTCTAAGGCAAACCAAGCTTGATACAAGATTCATCAAATTTAAAGAGGCTATGAAGAAACTCCATGTTGATATACCATTCTTAGATGCTCTTGCTGAGATACCAGCCTGGACCAAGTATCTAAAGTCACTTCTCACTAAGAAGTACATCACTGAAGAGTATGAAACTGTAATACTGGCTACGACCACATCAGATATCATACTAAGCAAGATTCCAAAGAAACAAAAAGATCCAGGATCCTTTGGAATTTCATGTCACATTGGTGACTCATCATGAAAAAAGGGATTGGCAGATCTTGGTGCTAGTATTTCTATTATGCCATTCAGTCTATGCAAGAGATTAGGATTCGCAGAGTTGCTTCCAACTGCTATGACCATTCAACTTGTGGACAATTCTATAAAAAGACCGTTAGGAATTCTCGAAGACATCCCGGTCAAGGTAGGCAAGGACGCATATTTTCCATGTGATTTTGTCATTATGGACATAAAAGAAGACACCGGATACCCTCTTATCTTCGGCCGCCCGTTCCTCGCCACTGCAAGAGCCCTTATTGATGTCGAAGCAGGAACCTTACTGTTGAGGTTAGGCAAAGAGACTCTAGAATTCAAAGTTTTTGAAAGTATGAGAAGACCAAGTATACATAAAGAAGTCTATCTGATTGATTGTGTTGAGCAGATGTCACAACTGACCCAAGAATACCACGAGTCATATGATCCCTTGGAAAATGCTCTATCTGACCTATTTAATGACGAACCTTTTGACCAACAAGCTAAGGATTGCATTGAATCCCCCAACTCTACTAAAGAAAATACTGAAGCTACTTACGAAGAGCTAAAGACTACCAGAACTACGGAAGAAACTAGCAATAAATCAGAACCTCCTGAAATGAAACCCCTACCTGAAGGGCTGAAGTACATGTTTTTAGATGATCTCAAAGTTTGTCCAGTGATCATAAATTCTGATTTAACGACCGAACAAGAAGAGAAACTTCTGGAGGAATTAAAGGAAAGAAAGAAAGCCTTAGGCTATAAAATGAGCGACCTCGCAGGGATTAGTCAAGCCTTGTACTTGCACAAGATCCCTATGATGGAAAATCACAAGCCAACCATTGAGCATCAATGAAAATTGAACCTGAATATGAAGGAAGTCGTTCGTCACGAGATCATCAAACTTCTCACAGTTGGAATTATATACCCGATATCGGATTCGTCGTGGGTGAGCCCAGTTCATGTGGTGCCAAAGAAAGGAGGGACAACTGTTATGAGAAGTGAAAACAATGAGCTCATCCCCACTCGAATAATCAATGGGTGGTGGATGTGTATTGATTATAGAAAATTAAACAAGGCTACTCAGAAAGACCATTTCCCTATACCCTTCTTAGATCAAGTTTTAGAAAGATTGGCCCATCAAGAATATTTCTGTTACCTGGACGGCTACTCTGGATTTTATCAGATTCCCATACATCCAGATGACCAAGAGAAAACGACTTTCACTTGTCCTTTCGGGACATGCTTTTAGAAGAATGTCGTTTGGTATCTGTAACGCACCTGCAACTTTTCAACGTTGCATGTCTGCAATTTTTGTGGGGCTTACTGAAACTGTTATGGAGGTCTTCATGGATTATTTTTCTGTATATGGAGACTCATTTGATTCCGGTCTTAAGCATCTCTCCATGGTTCTCAAACGTTGTGAAGAAGCACGTCTGGTGCTAAATTGGGAGAAATGCCACTTTATGGTAAAGGAAGGCATTGTCCTAGGCCATAGGGTTAGCAACAGAGGAATTGAAGTGGATAATGCCAAGATAGAAGTTATATCCAAATTGGTTATTCCCACAAATGTGAAAGAAGTTCGCACCTTCCTTGGTCACGCTGGATTCTATAGAAGATTTATATGGGATTTCTCTAAGATAACCAAGCCAATGACCAACCTACTTCTAAAAGATGTTGATTTCAATTTCAATGAAGACTGCATCAAAAGCTTTGATACGCTAAAGAAAGCTCTCACAACTACCCCCATCATTAGTGCTCCTGACTGGGACCACCCCTTTGAAATTATGTGTGATCACTAGTACAGAAATGGTCTGTAGCGTCGGATTTTTAAAGCCTACAGCGTCACTTTTTAACCAACGCCTAGGTGTGCGTCGCTACAGAAATTGATCTATAGCGTCAGATTATTTAACCAAATAAAACCGACCTTACAGAATAAACACCGACGCAAAAGGTTGTAAAAATTATGACCTAGACGAGAAAAATGGAGCCTGTAAGGTCGGTTATTTCATAAAAACCGACCCTGTAAACGTTTTCGGTCGACAATTTGCTCGATCGAGTGTTACCACTGAAATGTTATTCAATCTTTAGGGTCGGTTATTTCATAAAAACCGACCCTATAAAAGGCCTCAGTCGAGAAAATTGTCGACCGAGAACGTTTATAGGGTCGGTTTTAATTAAATAACCAACCCTAAAAATTGAATAACATTTCAGTGGTAACACTCGGTCGAGCAAATTGTCGACCAAAAACGTTTACAGGGTCAGTTTTTATGAAATAACCGACCCTAAAAATTGAATAACATCAGTGGTAACACTCGGTCGAAAATTTTATCAACCGAGAAATCTCTATAAGGTCGGTTTTTTGAAATAACCGACCTTTAAAGATTGAATAAAACATTTCAGTGTAACAGTCGGTCGACAAGTTTGTCGACCGAAAGTAATTCGGTCGAGAAGTTTGTCGAACGAGTCTTACACAAAAATGTTTTATTCAAACTTTAGGGTCAGTTATTTCAAAAAATCGACCTTATAGAGGACATTTAGACTCAGTTTTTTTCCAGAAACTGACGCTAGAAGTTACAATTTTTTTTAAAAAAAATCAATCTTTAGGGTGGGTTATTTAAATAACCGACGCTAGAAGTTACGATTTTTTAAAAAAAAAATTCTGCAAAAATTGATATAGAACAGAAGAACAAGAAGATTCATATATTCTGGGAGAGGGGAGCATTGATGCTCAACTGCCACCATTCAAAACCACACATTCATAACAAAAATGATAATCATATCATAATTTACAAAATGATAGATTGCAAGTCTGAGAAGACATATACAAAAGTAAAAATATGAAAGAGTAGGTACTCAAACCTACATAATTTAATCCAATGCTACTTCGACTTCACTTATAAAACATTATGACCACTCTTCTCGGAATTCATCCAAGTCTACATGTGTGTAAGGCTGAGTTGTAAAGATCTGTAACAGAAAAAACAATTGCTAATATTTTAGAAAATGACTACAATCACTTGTAAATGTATGATGTTATTCTTTATTACCTGACTTATAGTCTGAATGTCATGTGATGCTTGTTTGATTATAGTTTGCATATATTTCATTACATAGTAGCCACAAGCCCAGTCATTATTTTGCATAGGACACTACAAATAACAAATTATACTTAATGTTAGTAAACTACTATAAACATCAATTGAGATAAGAGAATAAGAGTTGACATATTACAGTTGAAAATTAATACATAAATAGTAAACAGTTGTCAAAGTAGCTACCTTGACATTTTTCAAAGTCAATGTCTTTAATTTTGTGGGTATTTGTCCTCCAGCTTCACGAAAAGCCTTTATACCCCTATCAATTAAAATGATAGTTGGTAAAATAGAAATTCTAAATAGAAATATCATGTTGAAGAAATTGAATAAATTTATACTTACTCCATAGCTGGCAATTTCAGTTTGTGACTCCTTGTTGTTTTACCCATTGGGTCAAGATAATAAAGAGTCATCAATTTTGGGGCAATCACCACTAATTCCCAATATCTAGCTCTGAGTAAGAATAAAACAAACATTAAAATAAATATTTTTATTCATTATTAAAATTATATTGAATAATAATACTTACTGGACATTAAAAGGAATTAGGATAATTTCCTTCCCGTCACTAGCAAAATATTTGAATGCATCAGAGAAGTAATCATTCACATCCTCAATATTTGTCTCCACCTGAATAGTGACCGAAGGAACTAAGAATGCAATATTCTTTATATCAAAGTTGATGACCTTGGTATATAAATGGCTGTTAAACAATTTGTAAATTATTTTCAAATGTAGAAATAAGCTAAAAATGTATATTGGAATTTTCTATATATATTGATAGATCCTTACCTTATCCATACTTCTATTATTGAAGTGTTCAACCAATCATACCGGAACAACTCTATAATATCATCAAGAAAAATAAAATTCTCAAAATCCCTCCCAACTGCATCTTCTGTTAACTTGATCAACATATGTGATCCCGATCTTTGGTTGGCTAAGTATCGACACAAACATTTCGATTTGCTTCCCAATTTGTCGAATGTAGTTTCGGGAATGAAAGATGGCTTGGGCATAGGAGGACGATTACCAGAAGTTTTACTTTTTGGTTTACAAACCTGTTAATTAAATTACATACTTATATTACATGAGTTCATATATGCAGTCAAATATAAAAAATATGGTAGAAATAAGGTATACCTTGTCATTGATAACCAAGTGTCTAGGCCAACCCACCATAGCACCCTCAGCTTCTTCAACTGTACTATATTTAGGATTAGGTATGGGTAGTGGTTTGTCCCCCATTCCATTATACACAAGATGGATGGACACACGAAAAATGTCATCAGTAATTTGTTGGCAATGCAATGTACCACCAAGGTTGTACACCTTGCCCGCTGCCACAACATTATATTTTGGAACTTCCACTGCAAGTTTACAGTTCATACCAACCTAGATTGAAATAATATAAGTTATATAAGAAATAATAGAACAGATACATGTTACAACTATATATATTATAATATATTTATCATACTAATAACACAACATATAGAACAAAAACTTACTGCAGATTGTTGTGGTGGGTCATCGGGAGTGCTCCCATGACCTTCTACAACTGGAGCATTGGCTTGTACCTCATCACTTGAGAGACGCGCAGTATGAATAGGTTGAGTAGGATGATATGAAGACATTATTTCTTTTACTTTTTGCGCTACTAATGTTTCAACATCCTCTTGTGTAAGACCTCCAGCACGACCTCTTTCAGTTTGTGAAGGGCCAAAATAAGACTTGAATCCTATGCCAGCTCCTAATCCCCTAACATGGCCAGGATGCTCTTTCGTACCAAGAGCAACTGCTAGTTCATCCATGTATCCAGTTGGGATGAACTTTCCTTCCTTCCTTTGCTCGTGGAGATCAATCTATTCATAGTTAATAAAAAAAATAAATCACAATATCAATTACATATAAATAAATCTAAGATTGTGGGAGTTACTTTTTACTTAGTTTTGATAAACCTACCATCTTTTGTGCCACCTCCTTAGTTGCAGGGTTGACAATTTCACCGGCTCGATTCTTTCTAGCATCAATCCATGTCATGTGTCGGGGTGGTCGCTCTACTTGAGTTGTATTAGATTCTTCTCCAGAAGATGATTGCTTCTCTTATAGTTGGCGGCGGAAGGCATAACCACCGGGCCCCAAGCGATGGTCATGCACATTTTTAGCTCGTCTTTCCTTTTGAGCCTGGCGAATAGCCTGATCATTTAAAACGAGGTATTGCAATTTAGACTTGGAAAACATGTATAAAAAGATTCACGTCCTTAATTGTATAAAATTAAATATTCATACAATACATCACAATCTTTATTACCTGAAACTCTTCTGATCTCCTAGCTGCAAAAATTTTTTCCCACACCTCAGGATCTATAAAAATATATACATATGTATCTTTCTTCTTTTATTTAGGATTATTTATAAATTCCCTTACAAGATATGTCTTAAAACCCCTCCATCGTACACCACAACGTTGTAGCACTCTTTTCTTTTGATCTTTTTCATTTAGATGAAAAACACCCTATACATACAAAAGAAGCAATTAATAATGTTGTTTTGAAAAGGAATTAATTCCAAGCAAACTAAATTAGAATCAATAGATAAAAACATATTAAAATGATATCACTTCCACTCACAGATATATCTTTCCATATGAGGTCTTTTTTGGCATCAGGAACATCATGCCAATTTTCTATATCTATTGGCACCTTAGTGCGCGCGGTCGCCCCTACATAATGCTTGAAAGCACTATCATGTTCCCCAATAGGTGCTCCTGTCATATCAAACTGGACTGGCAATTTATCCCCTTTAGCCCTGAGCTCCTGCAGCCTACACATCAATGTAGGACCTCTAAGTTTCTTAGCATCACCACTACCATCCTCATGGTGCTCATGCTCAGAATGTTCATCTTCATGGTGCTCATGCTCAAAATGTTCATCTTCACTTGCCATTTTAGAACCTGCAAGTATACATGATAAAAAAAAGTGATAATAAAAGCACAAGTGATAAGGTATACATAATAATAAAATAAATAATTCAAAGAATACATGCCTTTAGTATTGATTGAGTTTTTAGTCAAGGAAAATTCCTTCAGCATGGTCTTGATGTTTATAATATTCATCGGTGTTATCTTCAACATTTACACTTGGCAAACCAACTGAGAATGGACTGGAATCATCATACTTTTCGTAATATTCTTCTTCGTTTATAGGATCTACAGTAAACTGTCTTTTTCCATTAAGAACGACAGACCAATTTTTATTTACCGGGTCATCAATATAGAATACTTGTTTTGCTTGGTTTGCCATGATGAATGGCTCATCTTTGAAACCAATTTTTTCAAAATTCACCAATTTGAAACCCAACTCGTCCACTAAAACTCCTTTGTTGTTGTCAACCCAATTACACCTAAATATAGGAACTCAAAAATTTTTATAGTCCATTTCCCATATGTCCTCAATGACGTCGTAATATGACATCTCAGCTTCACGTGGTCTTTTATCTTTGGCACTAGCAAAATACAATGAACAAGCTTTAACAGTGACCCCACTATTTTGAACTACACTACTTTCATCTTGACGTTTTGTGTAGTATGAAAATCCGTTAATGTCATAACCTTCATATGACATGACATCCATTTTTGGCTTAAAGGCGAGCCATTTTATGTTCTCAGCAACATTATTTGATGATTTAGATAGTTGATTAAATACTTTCTCTTCAAACCACCTAATAAATGTTCGATTATGCTCTCTTGCAAGCCAAATTGAACTGGATTGCGGATGATTTCTCTTGATAAGATCATTGTGTTTTGTGATGTAGCTACTAACTTCATCGATGTTGTGTAAAATATACAAATGCGCTTGTTCCCACAACTCACGACTGATTCCTTTCACTCGTCCTCCCAGAGTTCCTTTGCCACAATAAGATCCAGTGTGATGGGATTTTTTTTGATCGGTACAAGTTTCATTGCAATTCAAAAAATCATTACAAAAGTCCATCACCTCCCTAGCCACGTAACCCTAAACAATACTCCCTTCAGGACGATAACGATTCCGAACATCACCTTTAAAAACACTCATGTAGCGTTCAAATGGATACATCCAGTGTAAGAAAATTGGACCCAACATCTTCACCTCCCTTGTAATATGTACTACAAGATGAACCATGATATCAAAAAATGAAGGAGGAAAGTACATTTCAAGCTGACACATGGTAACAATTACATCTTTCTGTAATTTATCGAGAGTATCAGGATGTATCACTTTGTTGCATACTTCATTGAAGAAGAAACAGAGTCTTGTGATTCCAAACCTTACATGCTTCGGCAATATAGATCGAATATCCACAGGTAAAATTTGTTGCATTAAGGTGTGACAATCGTGAGATTTGAGACCTATCAGTTTCAGATCCTTCATTGATACCAATCTACGAATATTAGAAGAGTATCCTTGTGGAACCTTAATATTATACAAGCACTCAAAGAAAGTCTTTTTCTCTTTCTTTGACAAAGTGTAACAAGTCGGTGGCAAATATGTGCGGCGACCCATGATCTCCACTGATAATTCTTTTCTAATACCCATTAATTCTAAATATTTTCTAGATTTGATGCCATCTTTAGTATTTCCTGGTATGTTCAATAGCGTACCGATGATGCTATCACAAATATTTTTTTCAACATGCATGACGTCAATGCAATGTCTAATTGCCAAAGATCTCCAATAAGGAAGATCCTAGAATATTGACCTCTTCTTGTATAGAGATTTGCCACATGCGAGTGTATGACTACTTGAACTCTTTCCAAATTCATTAACAATATGTTTCACACTATCATATACAACATGTCCTGTTATAGGTTTAGTAGCACTTCGTTCCTCAGTTGACCCATTAAAGGTTTTGCGTTGCCTTCGATAAGGATGCACTGGTGGGAGAAATCTCCGATGACCAAGATATATGATTTTACCACCATGTTTCAGTCTGATTGAATCAGTATTTTCCTCACAAACAGGACATGCTTTGTATCCTTTTATGCTATATCCAGACAAATTTCCATAAGATGGAAAGTCATTAATCGTGCAAAATAACATAGCACGCAAACTGAAGATCTCTTTACGTGAAGCATCATATGTCATAATACCTTCTTCCCATAGTTTCATTATGTCATCGATTAGAGGTTGAAGGTAAACATCAATATCATTTCCAGGTTGCTTGGGCCCTGATATCAATGTTGACAACATCACATACTTATTTTCATACACAACCAAGGAGGAAGATTGTATATAACAATCATAACAGGCCACGTGCTATGTTGGCTGCTTAATGTACCATAGGGATTCATTCCATCTGTACAGAGTCCAAGTCTTAGGTTTCTTGGTTCTTTACCAAATTGAGGGTATAATAAATCAATTTTCTTCCATTGTGGTGAATCAGATGCATGTCGTAGGACGCCATCATCATTGATCTTTAACTCCCCATGCCAAGACAAATTTTGCTCATCTTCTGTATTAGCAAATAAGCGTTGAAATCGTGGTATTATTGGTAGATACCACATCACCTTGGCAGGAGAGCCATTTTTAGCCTGGGATGAATTTGTAGTCTTATACCTTGATGCACCACATTTTGGACAATTTATCAAATTACAATAGTCCTTCTGAAATAACACACAATCATTTGGACATGCATGAATCTTCTTAGCCTCCATTCCCATTGGGCACATTATTTTCTTTGCTTGATATGTTGAAATTGGAAGCTTGTTGCCTACAGGAAGAATTTCTTTTAACAAAGACAACAATGAAGTGAAACTCTTATCGCTCCATCGGTTTTGAGCTTTAAGAGTGTATAATCGCATCACAACACTCAACCTCATGAACTTAGTACAACCCTTATATAATGGTTTTTCAACATCATGGACAATGTTTGCAAATAAAGAAGGTGGATCAATGACATTGTCCTGACAACTACGTAGCATCTCATCAATTATATCATTCTGAATCTGGTCATCTTGAATCGGTTCATCATTAACATTATCATCATTATCTATATCTTCTATGCCACAACTATTAGTATCGACATTTTCTGCTCCATAATTCAATTTCTCTCCATGCCAATACCATTCATTATAACCTTGTATGATCCCATTGCATATGACATGATTCTTAATTTCATCACCAGTATCAACTTTCAAATTGTTACAACAATTTCTACATGGACAATATAGCCTATCTGTAGGTAGTTTCCTATGTTCCTCAGCAAATCTGATAAATTCATCAAGACCTTTGGCAAACTCTGGACTGCAACGGTTCTTGATAGACATCCAACTTCGATCCATTTTCTATATCATATTAAAATTAATTATAAAACTAATAGTTTAATATTGATACTATAATAATCTGTAAGTTTTTATTGATAGAAAGTGTACCACCTATCCCATTTTTGAATATTTAATCTCACTAGTAACTGTATAATGTATGTTTAGTTTTGAAGAAAATTTCAGCAGCATTTCCTCTAAGTTCTCCAAGTACACCAATGTAAATGGCAAATAACCACTCACATATGTACCCAGAGAACAAATGGAGAAATCCTACTAAAATAATCTACAAAACTAAACATACATTATACAGGTACATCCTAAGTGAGATTAAAATATCCAAAAACAGTCCCAAACTGGGGACTATCCATAGTTTACTCCTAATGAGTAAATTTTGAATGGGTTTCTAAGTTAATATATAAATGCATTATTTTCATATTTATATATTAAGTTAAACATCATGCATCAACCCTAAAGTGTCAATCTACAAGTACACATGTCTAATCTAGTATTAATTTCTAAAATTTATATAATGATTACATATGAAAAAAGACATGCATGTTTTTATTATTGGGTTATCAAATCATATAAATGGAAAATATTTGTACAAATTAGCAAAGTAAGGTCGTTTCCAACAGTCCAAAGATTGAAATCATTATAATATTCAGAACTATTTGTGAACATTACAACAAATATGATTAAAACATTTATAGCTCTAACATAAATAAGTTCCAGGTCCATCTCGGTCGACAATTAGTCGACCGAGAGCCCACCTGCGCGTAGCGTCAGGTCCACTCTCGGTCGATGAATTGTCGACCGAGAGTGGACCTGGACGCTGCGCGCAGGTGGGCTCTCGGTCAACTAATTGTCGACCGAGATGGACCTGGAAGCAGCAATGGCGGCGGGCGGGAATGAAGGGGAACAACGAACGAAGGAAGCTCGAACTTACTTGGAAATGGTTGTGAGCTTCGTGTAGGAAGAGACGAACTTCACGGAGAGGCGACAACCTTTGTGGAAGAGTGGAAGGCGGTGACGACGAGCTTCACGGCAAAGAAAAGCTTCACGACAACGAAGAGAGCTTCAAGGCAACGACGGGCTTCGTGAAGGAGGAGTGGAAGGCGGCGACGACGAGCTTCACGATCCTCTTCGCGGCGACGACAAGCTTCACGTTCCTTTTGGCGGCGTGGAGAGGCGGCAACGGCTTCACGGAGAAGCGTTCGCGGGAACAGTGGAAGAAAAGAGGGTTTCGCGGCACCGTGGGAGAGAGATGAGAAAAGAGAAAAAGGTTTCGCAGGAGAAAAGAAAGACAAAAATTTCAGCTTTTGTGTAAATCAAACGCAAACTCGGTCAACGAATTTGTCGACCAAAAAGACCTATAAGGTCGGTTATTAGGTAAAACCGACGCTATAGGTGCTTATACGAAGAAATATGGCTCGTTCGGTCGACGATTTGTCGATCGAAAAAAGGCAAAAAAAATTTCGTACAAGCACCTCTAGGGTCGGTTTTTTTGTATAACCGACCCTAAAGGTGCTTATACATGTGTGAAAAACTAAACTTCATATAGTCGGTCAACAATATTGTCGATCGAGGAAACCTATAGGGTCAGTTTTTAGAAAACCGACCTTAGAGGTGCTTTTGAGACAACAAATATGGCTTCATTTGGTCGGCAAATTCGTCGACCGAATAACTATCGGTCGACATATTTTTCGACCGATGATGTGTGGAAAACTGGTTCGAAATTTCATGTCGGTCGATAGAATTGTCAACCGGGGTGCGGTATAGAGTCGGTTTTAAAGGAGAAACTGACCCTATAGGTTCTTATACACGTGAAAGCTGACTCTATCTCGGTCAACAAATTCGTCGACCGAGACACTCTAAAGTGCATCCACAACCCTAATAATGATGTTATGTGAAACTTTAATATATGGTGATGTCGTATGAAACATTATTATGGGATAATGTTATGTGAAACCCTTATATGGAATGATGTTATGTGAAATCCTAATATGGAAATGTTATGTGAAACCTTAATATAGGGTGGTGTTGTGTAAAAACCATAATGTGAAATTTCAATATGGGATGTTGATATTTGAAACCTAAATTGATAAAGATGGGAAACTCTAACCCTAATGAGGGAATAGAGATGTAATTTTTGTATGGCATGATTTTGATATAAAATTGATATGGTTGATATGAAATTGAGATGATTGTGTAACAAATATCCTGAATATCTTGGTCAGATATGACCTGAAGGTAATAGTTACCTGATAAGTGATAACCATGTTTAGTGATGAACTAAGGTTTTAAATGCCCAGAATCAGCAAATGTGATCATGGTGGTATTGAGGGATGTGAATTCCCAACAATGAGACAAAAGATTGAGATCCCAATGCTTTTATAATATTTTGAAAAGAATTGAACTATATTTAAAAATTCTGTCGGTCGACTATTTGTCGATCGAAAAGACCTATAAGGTCGGTTATTAGGTAAAACCGACGCTACAAGTGCTTATATGAAGAAATATGGATCGTTCGGTCGACGATTTGTCGATCGAAAAAAGGCAAAAAAAAATTCGTACAAGCACCTCTAGGGTCGGTTTTTTTGTATAACCGACCCTAAAGGTGCTTATACATGTGTGAAAAACTAAACTTCATATAGTCGGTCGACAATATTGTCGATCGAGAAAACCTATAGGGTCGGTTTTTGGAAAACCGACCTCAGAGGTGCTTCTGAGAAAAAAAATCTGGCTTCATTCGGTTGACAAATTCGTCGACCGAATAACTGTCGATCGACATATTTGTCGACCGATGATGTGTGGAAAACTGGTTTGAAATTTCATGTCGGTCGACTTTTTCTCGATCGAAAGAGCTCTAAGGTCGATTACAAGGCAAAAACCGACCCTAAAGTCATCCTTGGTCGATAATATTCTCGACCGAGTTTAACCATGTTTCAATGTTTTAAATTAAGTACCAAGTGTGTGTGTATGAGATTAACCAAGTGATGCTTTTTCAAATTTAGCCATAATTTATTTTTCAATCATTTGAAATAACAATATTCTTATATAACATGTATATGTCCAAATGAAGCCATGGAAAACACTTTTATTCATAACAATTTAATGCTCATACACTTTATAAGATGAAACATGACATACTTGCTTTATAAAAAAATACATTACATCATTACAAAGATATCTCATAATCTCACTGGAAAGACTGAAGGATTACATCAATGTCTGGGTCTTTTCCAAGAAAGGGCTCAGCTCCATAATATTTGACCAGTGTCTGCCACTCCAAGGCACCTGTCATGGTTAAGGCATAAGCCTCCAAGAAGGTGGGAACACGATCAAAATGAAAGTGGGCAGCAATGTCTTGAAGTTGAATTGGGGAAAACTGAGTATGTGTGAGATCAGGAGATGGTGGAGGTGGAATTTGATAGTAGTTGTAGGAAGGATTGTAGGGATTTATCATGCCAGGATTAAGGGAATAGGGATATTCATCAAGTTGGCTAGGAGAGAGAGTTTGCATCCTTTGGTTTAAATAAGTCATGGCATGGTGATTATAATCCAATTGCCTACTTAGGTGATATTGGGTGCCAACAATGTATGTCAAGGTATTTGTAATAGGATCATGGGGTATGTTGGTAGGAGGAGGTGGTGGAGGTATGTCTTGGGTGGATGTCTCCCCTTCAGTCCTAGCCCTTTTGTGGCCAAAGTCAATTCCCATCTTTTCCATCGTATTTTTACTTATTTTTTGAGATTTTCTATCCCATGTGTAACCTAAGTCGTCCTCAATATTCTTTTTAAGAAAATGTTGAGTGATTTGGCATACAAAGTCAGCATATGGTGGATTGCCAGAAAACTCAAACATATTCTTAATGATGATATGAATAAAGTTTATGGGAATACTTTTGAGAATGGCATAGATAAGGTACATACGAAAGGTGGGTACTTCAGATTTGTTTGATCTAGGATGGATATTGGTGGCAACAATGAGATTTATTATCCTAGATTCAGGTTTTAAACTTATGGCATAATAGGTACCCCTATCTTCATGACAAGTCGTATTGGATTGAAAGATGGTTGTTTTGACATCACTAAGGCTAATTGCATTGTTATCTTGGGAGAGTTTGTTGAGTGGAGTTCCTCTAGTGAGATCAATAAAATTTTTATATTCTTCTATATCTATGTCAAGCATATCAAGAATACCCTCCTCAGTAAAATGGAATCCATACCCACCAACCATAGAGGAGAAGGAACCATGGTCAGGATGTTCAGCTAAATTGGCATAGAATTCATTAACTACTTTAGAGGAGTAGGAATGGAAGGAAGGATTTAGAAAATCAGTCAATTGTTGCACCTCGAAAAGTTCTTCCAGATCGACAATGCTTTGGAAGTCCATAACGTCGACTGGCCATTGTGGAAGAGGAGGTTTTGACGAGAGCCTGAGGTAGCGGTCTCCTGTAGCTGCGTCGATGAAAGGAACATCGTTGATGAACGGCAGCGTTGAAGAGACTGTCCTTCCTTTCCTACTTGCAACTTGCTTCTTTCTGCACGTAGATGATGAAGCCATTTCGTTGCTTTGAAATGGAGAAATATCAAGCAAGAATTTGATGTAGAGAAGCTGAAGATTTTTACAAGAATACACTAGAGAAGAGCTAGAGAAGTGAGAATGTGAAGGTGTGAAAATGGATCGTTTTGGGTGCTATTTATAGCAAAACAGATCCAATTTCGGTCGACAATTTGTCGACTGGCTCCCGCAACGGTCGTTTTATGGACCGTTCTCGTGGAGCCCAACGGTCGTAGTTATAGTTGTTACGACCGTTGAAATTCTAGCCGTTACGACGGTTGATTTTTTAGCCGTTATGACGGTTGATTTTATAGCCGTTGTGACAGTTAGTTTTTCTAGACGTTAATCGGTCGACAAAATTGTCGAACGAAAGGATTCGGTCGACAATTCGTAGACCGAGATTGAGCCATATTTCATTCGTTTAAGTACCTATAGGGTCGGTTTATATGATAAAACTGACCCTAGAGGTACGTATTCATGTGTGAAATACTAAATTGGATCATAATATCTTGGTCGACAATATTGTCGACTGAGTTGACTTCTAAGGTCGGTTTTAAAGAAAACACGGACCCTAAAGTTTCTTAAAAACTGACTTCTTTTCTCTCGACAAATTTGTCGACCGAGAAATGCTCTAAGGTCGGTTATAGGTGCAAATCCGACGCTAGAGATGCTTATACATGCTTGAACTATCAGAATCTAGAATAGAAATCGGTCGACGAATTTGTCGACCGAGGAAGAGCCAGATTTCCTTCGCATAGTACCTTTAGGGTCGGTTTTTAGACTAAAACCGACCTTAGAGACACATATCGATCGACAAATTTGTTGACCGATAGCAAATAGACATCGGTCGACAATTTTGTCGACCGAGAAGCCCTTTAAGGTCGGTTTTGTAGGAAATAACCGACCTTAGAGGTGCTGCACCGAAGATGACTGTAAAGTCGGTTATAAATAAAAAACCGACCCTATAGGTGCTTGTATACATGAAATTCAGCTCATATTCGGTCAAAGAATTTGTCGACCGAGATTGAGCCTTTCATTCGCTTATGTACCTATAGGGTCGGTGTTTAGGATAAAACTGACCCTAGAGGTACTTATTCATATGTGAAACTATATTGGATCCTAGTTTATCTCGGTCGACAATATTGTCGACCGAATATACTTCTAAGGTCGGTTATAAAGAAAAAACCGACCCTAAAAGTTGCTTATACACTTGAAAACTGACTCCATAACGGTCGACAAATTCATCGACCGAGATTGCTCTAAGGTCGGTTATAAGTGCAAATCCGACGCTAGAAGTGCTTATACATGCGTGAACTATCTGGATCCAGAATAGATATCGGTCGACTAATTTGTCGACCGACGTGGCCTTTAAGGTCGGTTTTGTATGGATAACCGACCTTAGAGGTGCTGAACCGAAGAGGACTGTAAGGTCGGTTATGAAAAAAATCCGACCCTATAGGTGCTTGTATACGTGAAATTCAGCTCTTATTCGGTCGACAAATTTGTCGACCGAGAAACCCTTTAGGGTTGGTTATCAGGTAAAACTGACTCTATAGATCGAGGTGCGAAACCAAATTTTTGCCACGGGAAAAATTGTCTATAAGGTCGCTTGTTCTAGAAAAACCGACCCTATAAAGATGTACTACAAGGTCGGTTATTTTAAAATAAACGACTCAAAAGGTCTTAAGTGGTGCCCGCATTTTTTATAGACATATAAGGTCGGTTATTTGGAAAACCAACCCTATAGAGATACACTACAAGGTTAGTTATTTTAAGAAAAGCGACCCAAGAGGTCTTAAGTGGTGCCCGTGTTTTTTATAGACATATAAGGTCGGTTATTTGGAAAACCGACCCTATAGAGTTACACTACAAGGTCGGTTTATTTAAAAAAACTGACCTAAGAGGTCTTAAGTGGTGCCCGCATTTTTTTTAGACATATAAAGTCGGTTATTTGGTAAAACCGACCCTACATGTAGTGACATTATAATCCATTTCTGTACTAATGGATGCCAGTGATTACGCGGTGGGTGTTGTCTTAGGACAATACATAGAAAGGAAACATTATGTGATTTATTACGCGTCGAAAACCCTCGACGAAGCTCAAAGGAATTATGCTACTACTAAGAAAGAACTTCTGGCAGTCATATATGCCTTCGATAAATTCAGATCCTACCTTATTGGTTCGAAGGTCATCGTCTACACTGACCATGTTGCTATCTGTTACCTTATGGAAAAGAAGGATGCTAAACCATGGTTGATTAGATGGATACTCCTTCTACAAGAATTTGACCTGGAGATAAGAGATAAGAAAGAGACGGAGAATGTTGTAGCAGATCACCTCAGTCGCATCCACACTCTGGATGCTGATGAGATTCTGATAAATGATTCCCTATCGGATGATCAGCTAATGAAGGTTTCGGAAGCTATACCATGGTACTCTGATTTTGAAAACTATCTAGCTGCTGGAGTCATCCATCCCCAATGCACCGGAAATGCACTAAAGAAATTTATGCATGATGTGAAGCATTATTACTGGGATGAACCATATCTCTTTAAACTTTGCGCTGACGGGTTGTGTAGACGTTGTATTGCCGAAAAAGAAGCCCAATCTATTTTGGAACAATGCCACTTAGGACCTGTAGGTGGGCATATGAGCTCAAAGAAGACCGCTTTGAAAGTTTTGCAATGTGGGTTCTTCTAGCCAACCTTATCCAAAGATTCCTACGATTTTGTCCTATCCTGTGATAAATGTCAAAGATCTGGCAATATAACCAAAAGAGACGAAATGCCACTGAACCTATGGCAAGAAGTCGAGATATTCGATGTTTGGGGAGTGGACTATATGGGCCCATTCCCATCTTCCAATGGATTCTCTTACATCTTAGTGGCGGTGGACTATGTTTCAAAATGGGTTGAAGCTATTCCAACCGTCACTAGTAATTCAAAACCCGTCATCAAATAATTCAAAGATATCATCTTCCCACGGTTCGGAGTGCCGCGAACCATAATATCTGATGGAGGTTCACACTTCGTTGAAAGAAGCTTTGAAGCTTTATTAAGAAAATATGGTGTCTCACACAAGGTAGCTTCACCTTACCATCCACAAAATAGTGGACAGGTAGAGGTATCCAACCGTCAACTTAAGGCTATTCTTGAGAAAACCGTCGGACGAAATCGAAAGGACTGGTCAACAAAAATCAACGACGCCTTATGGGCCTATCAGACTGCTTATAAAACTCCCCTTGGTACTACACCTTTTCGATTGATATATGGAAAGGCTTGCCACCTGCCAGTCGAACTAGAACATAAGGCATGGTGGGCAATTAAACAATTGAACTTCGATATGAAAGAAGCAGGGCAAGCCAGGATTCTGCAACTCAACGAGTTGGATGAACTCAGAATGATAGCTTATGAGAATGCACAAATCTACAAAGAACATACAAAACTCTGGCACGATGGACATCTGAAAAGAAAAGACATACAAGTGGGAGATCAAGTTTTGGTATTCAACTCAAGATTATGGCTATTCCCAGGAAAACTCCGTTCCCGCTGCTCTGGACCCTTCATCGTCAAAAACATCTCGCCACACGGTGTTTTCTCTCTATGGAGAGAAACGACAGGCGAATTTGTAGCGAATGGCCACCGCTTGAAGAGATATTTTACCTCGATTGACATTGGCAATGACACAATGATAGAACTGGCAAATACAAAAGACCCACCATGAATTTGAAGGACTCAGTTGAGCCATCGACATAAAACAAGGCGCTTTTCGGGAGGCAACCCGATCAATAAATTTGTTTTACATTTCCTTTCTAAATTTCGTTTTTACCTTATAGTTAACTTTTCCTTAAATAAAATTTGCCTCATGAGATAGTTTTCCTTCAGAACACGAGATCGGAGTGGCGTTGATCAGAATGAAATCACTCTCAGCAGTCATACCTGGTGTAACCTTTCCCCTCCATCTTGGATTTAGGGTTTGCTCGGGATGAGTAAATCTCTAAGTTCGGGGTGGAGGGTGGGTGGTACGTACTTCACTTCCACATACACCCTCTTTCCATACCCAAGTTGTCGTTATCATAAAACTTTTCAAAATTTTAAAATTTTTGAACAGATACCTGATGAAATTTTGACTATTGTCAATAAAAATGTAACTAACTATCTTGCTATGCATTTTCAATCATAATATCCTCCTTATTCGAAGTAAATCCTCAACAGGACTGATTTTTGAAACTTGCCTTTTGCCTGAAATCATCATGTGAAGCTTATGATTCCTAACATCATAACACTTTTTACAAAATGATAAGTATCTGCCAAACTGATAGGGATCAAACACGTCGCGCTTCCTAACTGACTAGTGGAACAATGGCTCGGAATCCCCACCAGATCCGCATCAAGTCATTATTTGAGCAGAGTATGACAAAGAGAACGACCCGGTTTCGAATTGTAAATCAAGTTGCATTCTGATCTGAACTCTCTTCTACACTTCTTCTATCATCTTCGTACCCCTCCATCCATCAATACCACCAAAATAGCCAAATTTGTGCCAAACCCTAAGTTCGGGGTGACACGCCACTTCCCCCTTATCCACTTCTTCCATACCCCTTCCAATAAATAGGGGTGTACCACCAAAAATGCAATCTCGAGTCGAATAGAGGAGAGATCTGCAATGAAAGATGCCAAAGTGCACACAAAAAGAAATGCAATCTCGAGTCGAATAGAGGAGAGATCTGCAATAAAAGATGCCATAGTGCACACAAAAAATATGCAATAAATGAAATTGCAAAACAAATAAAAATCTCGAGTCGAATAGAGGAGAGATTTACTTCTTCCTTCCATAACACCTTTCACTCCTTTTTCTACCTAAGGGCACAATACATGCCCCCACCTTCTAAAATTACACCAGTGTCAGATCGGATGCACATTTGTTGATTCTACGGGTATCTCTGGACTCTTACAAAACTCTTTGACATGCTTGTTGTTGGAAAAAGTGAGGAGGAAGTGATGTTGGAAAACGAACTCAGGAACGAAGTTATGGTAAGACGTGTTCAGTGGTCCCAGGAGGTTCAGGTACTGATTCATACTAAGCAAAAAGAAAACATTCGTGATGTGAAGATGAAGCAATCACACGGATTGAAAGTATTTTATCAGGCAACAATTTAAGATTTTATGTTACTCGAGGACGAGCAACGTTTAAGTTCGGGGTGTTTTGATGAGTGCCTACTCATCATGAAATTCTATTGCCTTTTTGGAACAATTTCATCTCTATTCCACATCTTTTCACCCTAATATGAATCATAATGTACAAAACTACTTAGTTGATTCGATAATCAAGGTTTTAACTAAAAATCTTTCATTTAATGCAGGAAAATCAAGCAACTCCATGCATACGGTCTCAAGACCGTTTGGGTCCTTGCGGTCTCAAGATCATTTGGGTCCATGCGGTCCCAAGATCGTTTGTTGGTATACACGAAGAACAAATGACGAAACCGGTTGCCAAAGAAAGCCATGCGGTCCCAAGACCGTTTGGTCCCATGCGGTCTCGAGACCATTTGGTCCCATGCGGTCCCGAGACCATTTGGTCCCATGCGGTCCCAAGACCGTTCGGTCCCATGCGGTCTCAAGACCGTTTGGTCCCATGCGGTCCTAAGACCGTTTGGTCCCATGCGGTCCAAAGACCGTTTGGTCCCATGCGGTCCCAAGATCGTTTGGTCCCATGCGGTCTCAAGACCGTTTGGTCCCATGCGGTCCCAAGACCGTTTGGTCCCATGCGGTCTCAAGACCGTTTGGTCCCATGCGGTCCCAAGACCGTTTGATGCAAGCGTAAGGACCAATTGAAGAACTGAAGCCGTGTGTCCACGCCAAGGCAAAGACCGATCAAAGCAAACCATTTGGTCCCAAACGGTCCCCAAACCGTTTGGTGCCCAAACGGTCTCCAAACCGTTTGGCGCCCAAACGGTCTCCAAACTGTTTGACGCCCAAACGGTCTCCAAACCGTTTGGGGAAGATATTTCCAGCAACTTACCCAAACCGTTTGGGATCAGATCGGAGCCTATAAATAGACCCCCAGGGTCCTCATTTCGAGGCATCAGATCCGGACGCCGATAGGCTACCAGAGCACCACTCCGATCAAGTTCCACTCCACCTACTGCTGGTGTTGCATCCAAGGAGGCCAAGAAGAGAAGGAAGACGGAGCAAGGAGTACATCTACTTCACCGGGCTGCGTCCACCCTCTGCACCGAGCTCATGGCGGATCTTTCTTTCTCTCTCTTCCTTCTTGTATCTCGCATCATGAGCGAGTAGTCCTCTTTCACTGGGGTGCGGGAACTAGCCCCGCTGCCCATGCAAACCATGTTCTTTTGTTAAACTTTCCATGTCAATGTATATAACTCTTCATTTTGTCGTTTATCGTTAAGCTCGTAGGTTGTTTATGTGCTTGTTTTCATCTTTGTGCTCCCTATGTTGCGAGAACTTCAATGCATGGGTATGAACGTCGTTTGGCAAGTTAGACTCCTTGACGAGAACTTCCGATGGGATTCCTTGAGGTCGTAAGTATATGATCCGCGAGGGGACGAGCCATCTAGCCTTCGGTGACGCTTCTGTGCGCCTGACGCCCGTATGGGGGGTTCACATCCTTACTTGGATGTTGTATCTTCTTGTTAATTGTCGATGTTTACTCGTACTATAATCGCTTACGTGCTTATCGGTTGATGCAGTTGACTCCTTGATGAGAACTTCCGATGGGATTCCTTGAGGTCGTAAGTGTATGATCTGTGAGGGGACAAGCCATCTAGCCTTCGGTGACGCTTCTGTGTGCCTGACGCCCGTATGGGGGGTTCACAGCCTTAGTTGGATGTTGTATCTTCAGAGCCGTAAGACATGTGATCCGGATGGTGACGAGACATCTGATACCTACGGTGATGCTTACGCAGACCTGACGCCCATATGGGGGGTTCTGCAGCAGCTCTACTTGAAGTGTTATATCTTGCCTGGATTGTTTGCAAAGGAGTATGTTTGTGTGTGTAGCGGTGGTCAAACCCGGTACCATCCCAGCGATTCCATATCATTGATCCAAACCTATCTTTAATTCAGCTTTTACTTTCTTGCAATTAGTTTAAACAACCCAAATCAACCGATTGTTCTAAATATTAGTTTTACTTGAGCTAGATCTAACTGACTAGGATTCTTAAAAACGTTGTCCTTTGGGTTCGATCCTCAACTATACTGCGATAAGACTCGTCCGCTTGCGGGTGGTATTATTGCACTTGGTTTTGGTAAAAACTCGGGGATTTCAGCCCCGGGTGAATTTGTTAGTGCATTCAAATACCACATCAATATACTTCATTAGGGTTACATATCAACACAATATGATTATCATCCCTTCTATTCATATGAGTGAATAGGTAAGACTACCTTATTAAGGGTAGCCTTAAATTTGCTCCATCATCATTCAACCCATATCACCATACCACAATGTCACCTAGAACCATTGGATGTTTAAAAAGGAAATACCATTGGTTATTTACATAAGTAAACACCTTTGATAAACCACCTATGAAGTCCTTAATTTGTTCTCTAGAAAGAGTCACCATCTAACCCTATACATCCCTTGATTAACAACACAAAAATTTCCATTGAGAGTTGGGTAAAACCCACAATCGACTGTTCATTTAAAACAAGCCATCCATTGTCAGCATGTAAGCTCCTTAAGTTGATCATAAAAAGTAAACCATATAAATCACATTATTAGGACATACATATTATATTAGCCATCATTTCACTTTATTGGAGGAATAAACCTTAGATCTTTACCATTGGGTCAAGTTCATATGTTAAAACCATCAATTACAGTATAGCTCCGACCATTGCATCAAATGACCCAAGAAACCATTGGTCTAAGGCTTAATTGATGCTACAACTATATGATTAACTTGCCATATGTTTTGGAGACCTGATCCACCATCATTAGTGACCATTAAGTCACCATAGGTTGTTAAATCAGCACTATATTCATTAATCAACATCAAATATCAAACTAATATCACCATTGATTTATAACATCATTAGGATACTTAGTTGATAATCACTAGGATTCTAATTAGGACAACACCTAACCTAAGGGGTGAATGTAAGTTGACACCCTTGGTTACCACCATCAGTTGTCATAAAGATAACACCATCAGTTGTTGCAATGGTACCACCATCGAGTCATGTGTTTATAGAAGAAATCAGCTTTAAACCCTAACATTGACCATTGGTAGGTGCTTAGTACCATAGATTGTCAAACCAACCTAATCCAAGTCATATTCTACCTTAGGAATAACGTAAACATGCCAAGTCAAGCATAGCTTTTTAGTGCATGGATCATCATTTAAAAGCAAGAGCATGAGCTAGCAAGCTTATGGTAAGAAACAAACGTGGAGCAAGTTATAAAACTTGCCTCTAATTAGAAGATAAACTCCCAAACATAAGAAAACACGAGAAAGTAGGGTAATAAATCCTAGCATAAGCTGTGAACTCATCCATTTATCACCTTTCTTCATCAAATGAGAAAACCCTAAGCATAAGGATCAAGAAAGGTAGGATTTTAGAGCTTTAGAACAATTTCTACCATGGAAAAACAAGGTTATGACCTAGAGTAAGGTAGGAGGAAGGATACAAAAGAAATAAATGGAGGAAATAAGGGGATTCTTACTCTTTTAGGTCAAGATCGCTAGAAGGAAGCTTTTCAAACCCTAAAAGGAAGTCAATTGCAACCCTAGATTATTTTTCTAAGAAGATCCCCTCTTTCTTCTTCCTTGGATAGGAAATTCATAGAAGCACAGAGGGAGATTGAGTTTCATAGAAGGCAGGAAGTGGTGGAGACCAAATGGATCGTTTTGGTTCTTAGGTATAATTATATGAAACTTTAAGATAAAGAAAAAGAAATTCCAAGTGTCCATGAAACTTTAAGATAATTATATGAAACTTTAAGATAAAGGGTTGAAGTTCTAGTATCTTTCCAAGTGTCCATGGCCTCAAACTATTAAGAATATACAAGCACACACACAATAATCTCCCCCACAGTCCATAAAGACATTCTTATCCCTCGTTTCTTGAATTTCCAAGAAAAACAAATAATTCATTAGTTGATAGCTACTAAAGGTAGCTCATCCATGAAGGGGTAAACCCTAAAATACCCTTGAGGAAAACACCTTTAAACAAAGGTTTAATTAGGATCCCCATGGCTCAAAAAGATCAAGAATGATGAGAGAATATACAAATAACACAATTCAAGTGATAAATTAATTGCAAAGAAACCTCTCAATTGGGTCAATTGCATAAAAGTCCAAAATGTGCATTAAATTGCAAAACTTGCTCAAACAGTGTCAAAATTGGACCAAATTTGAAAATTAAGCTTGTCTTATGATTTCAAAGTATATAACAATGTTATATTAGAGTTATAATAAATCAATTATGATAATTAAGCTTATTCGACTCATTAAGCAAGTTTAGGGGCCTTACAACAAAGGTCACACATCTTTTGTGCATCCAGGGTTCATACCATCATGTATATGCATAGCTCCTATCATGCTACTATGCACGTGGCTATCAAGAATACAACCTACCAAACCATGCTAAGTTCCTAAATATATCATACTTGTTCTTCATTCCTCAAGGTTGAAATGGTATCATATATACATATGTCACCAACTTGTGTGAGTGGTTCATCAAATATACATCTTCGTTCCAGTAGGGTTTTCTTTTACTCTAACACAAGTAGGGAGTGCCATGCTTAATTCCTATGAACTCAATCAGACTTGTGAGTATTATGTGAACTAGGTACTGCTACTTCCCCTCTTTGGTCTAGGAACCCAGGTTCACCTCTTAGGCACCAGTTGCATGCTTAGCTGCTCAAACATGAACCATACCTATACATGATATGGAATATACTTCCTAACACTTTTACATGTGAATAACCCTTAGATTCCTACACAGGGAAAACCAACTGGGTGTGAGGCCTCACAAATTTCCATCATACCATACCTCTTTAGGGTCATTGGAACTCTCTTTCCTAGACCTAAAAGGCAGATGCCCATATTATTTGTATGTTTGTTTAGGAAGCCTCTTTCTCTTTTCTAGGGTTTGGTTCATCTAAAGGAATCCAGGGTAAGACAAGCCTCTAAGCATCATGCAAGAGGAAATCACATACATTTACTCTGGATCATCTATTCTAGGCCAAACTGTACCAAACTTCTCATGATTCCTCATGTCTCAGAGTCTAGGCCTCCAACCTTCTTCATTGGGGTCTCACCCTCTCTCTAGGGCTAACCCTAAAACTGGCCCTAACATTGGAGTTTCTCTCATAGAAGATGGGTCAAGCTCTTAAAGATACACGTCTATCCCTACCTGAATGAAACCGACTATTAAAACTTATGTCCAACCAAGATCATCCAAAGCTCTACACACATATCTCATAAGCTATCAGGAATAACCCTTCTGGCTTAGGTCTGTAACCTGTTGTCAGTCTTGCTTCCATTCCCTTCTACATAGGTGCATTCCTCTTTACTCCTCATATATGCCCGTTAGGGTTCCTATTTAACAGGCACGACCCACCCAAAGTCGGGTCACCAAAAGGCACTAGTGGTCAAACAACTACACATGGTGTAAGTTTCTCATGTATACTCAAAACCTCTACATAAAGCATGCATGTCTAACCCATATACTTGCATGCATGGTCAACTATGATATCTAGCTCATCATATCTTCTCTTTCTCTTCCCACTACTTAAGGTATGGGGTTGAACATCATCCTCAGAGGATGTCTTAGGTCTCAACTTCTTGGTGGTTTCTTCCTCCAAGGCTATCCCTCTCCTCATCTTCCTATAAGATGGTCTAAACTTAGTGTTCTCCTAAGGGGAACCAAGGTCACAACAACATGTCCCTGCAACCTAAGCATGTACTAATCTCAATATATGTTTCATCATTAAAAACTTATGTCCATTACATCTTCCTTACATGATTTTTTATTATTAGGTGGAGGATTCCTTAATCCTTATTATTCTTAACCTTTAAACTCAAGAGGGGGTGGAGAGAGAGAAACCCTAACCACATAAAGTTATTTTGTGAAAAAGAGATAAAGAAGAGATAAAATCAGATGAGAAGACCTTGAGGTATCTTATTTCGAGTCAAATCCTTGAATTTCGGTGAGGCAGCCATACAGATTCTGAGAGTCCTCATAGACTAACTAGCGAGGTGAAGGAAATTCTTGCCAGCTCCCAGATTGTGATCCTTTTCTAGACACCTCCATCATTGGAAAAATCCTCTCATAACTCCATTGGATTCTAAAGAGTTTGTAAAATTTAATAATTATTAAAGATTAAATGGAAAACCATGCTCTAATACCAATTGTAATGACCCCAACCTTCAGCAACCCTCATTTAAGGAAGGATAAGAAGTTGGTGTCGTAATTCCAAAACATGATCGAATGGTTTTTCAAATAATAAAAAATAATAATAAATTCTCCAAAGACTAAGCTTAAAGTAGGATAAAATTTTATTTTTCACATACCTTTCAAAAATAGGATTGGAACTTTACCCAATGTAGAGTTCTATCTAACTAAATCCTCCTTTCTTTTTTTAGATTTATTCTTCAAATATCACTTTACTAATTGTCCTTTTTCAAGTATTACTAAAACAGTGACAAATAAAATGCCAGTCAGTATAAAGAATATACTGGTACGTGGTGGCAACCAACAACATGCACATATTTCATAACAACCTAATTACCTCAAATAGTTGTTCACAATACCAGATTATGTTTTCAATATAACTTCCCAACTGCTTTTACTCATCCTCTGGGATACCCACTCTTAGGGTTTAGTCCTTGCAAGGGACTTTAGGCTACGTTTTCTATCATGAGCTTGGTACCTTATGGGTCACCACTCTAGGTGCCTTGTGGTCTTCTCTTTGGGGCTTAGCCACTTTTGACCTTCCCTCCAGGGATTGGTACTCTTAAATCTTACATCCAAAGATGGTATGTAGGTTCAGGCAAGTCATATATATATATATATATATATATATATATATATATATATATATATATATATATATTTACATGGTGATAATCATAGTCACTTTATAGATTGCAAAAAATAAATTCATCCAAGTAGTTATTTTCATGCAATCGATGAAACCATGAGAATCACCATGAGACTAAAGTGAGTAATCATAAATAACCACATAGATGATTCGAAAGATTCAAAGTTTCTAGCAAGATATCCAATCCAACAGGCAATCCAATCAGCCAAGTCAAGCAAATCACACAAGCAATCTGAATCCTGAAAAGCATGTATAATCTAATCATTACATACTCCTCTCACCCTCTCACCCTCTCAGGCTCTCGAGAGTTTATGCTGTCTGGGGGGGTCACGATTGTGGCGCTTCTACGTGGGAGGTTCTCTCATAAACAAAAAAAATGCATTAAAGGTGACAATTATATATAATTTTCAGATTTCAAGAAGATCAAGGCTTCAATTATATTTTTACTAGTTTCCTTGCATTTTTCTGATCAAAAATCATATGTTACTTGCTATCATTGGAGTTACAGATAATTTATTAGAGTTATTGTAAAATTACCTTTAACGACTAGTAAAAAATCTGCCACATGGACAATTACTCTCTGCCCTATTCCACGCTGGTCTGGGCTTAACCAACATGTTTCTACCATGCTTGAGCCCCACACATAAGTGGCTCAGGAGAAAAACAAGAAAAAAGGTTAGAAATGACCCTACCTTCATAACGACGACGCGAGGGTATAATGGTAATTTCACTCGCCTTCATATCATCCCTTTGTTCTTCTCTTGTAACTTTATTTCTCACACATTAGCACAATGGATGGTCAACCCACCCATTGACTTTCATCCTTGCAACATCAGACCCTCATGTGAAGGCTCCTTAAGCTCTGCCCTTCCCTTCTGGACTCGCGAAGCCTCTAAACCCCCTTCCGGTGGTCGAGGTTGGATTCCCCTCGATTCGCCGCCACCCCAGGTCAAAGAACATGTAGAGCCAGGGAACAATGTCCCTTCACCACTCACTGATACTTCTTGCAAGGATACACACTCGTGGGAAGAGTACCCCGAGACCATGAGAGAGTCGAGACCCCTTTTATAGGTACGATTACAAGGTGTTTTCCCTCCACGAAACTCCAATTTCCTGGGTGAACTGGGATTTGGGGAAATCCCAATCCTACATGGAAGTATAGGTAAAAGGGGGATAGGAAAGTCTGAAAGGATCTCCTATTTTAAATGGGAGGGTTTCCAGGTGCTAAAAAGCAATGAGGAGGGAGATGGTAGACAAGGGTTCTTTGGTTTACTGTACCCCTCCTTCCCGATTTGGCTAGAGCTATGAGACAATCTATAGATCATTGATCTGTGATCTAAGGGCCCCGGGAGAGTGCGAAACCTAAAAGGGTTGGGTCTAAGATTTATGTTTCGATTTAAAATGTGACAAATCACATTATTATATGGGTTAACCCTTCACTTTAAGGAAACTTACAAAGATCATATCTCCTAAACTACTTATCTTTTTTATCTCAAATTTTAAATGAAAGTCCATAATGACTTAAACTACTTGTGTACCATGTTTGGGACTTAAATTCAAAAGTATGAGAGACTTTTCTTAATATACAAGTTATCACTTAAAAATGCATATTATATTCATATTTTCTCTCTCTTACACTTTTACATCTTTTGTTTGGATTCCTTTTACCATTAGAAACCATTTGGGTCGATATCTAATCTACTATTACTCTTCTAAACGTGAAGAATCGTCTCTATCATATGTCCTCTATATAGTATTTATTTTTTTATTTATATGCTCCACCAATGTTTATATATATTTTATTAAATGTTTCTAATCTATTCAGCTCTACCTACAATCTGAATCTCATGTCTGTCCGTTTCTATTTGCTTCGCATCCCTTCGGCTGACAACACCCGCTTCATCCCGTCGCATCTCCCGGAACCACTGGCCCTCCAACTCCGAGTCTCATCCTTTTCCTCGACCGTTTTGTTTCCCGTCGCTTCCTCCGGCACCACCCCGTCCCCTCTTCGGTTCCGTTGCTTTGCTCTTCTCAAGTGATCACGCTGCTGCCAATAGATTAGGGCGGTGGTCAGAGAGAAATTAATTGGTGGCATAGTTCTCCGCTTCACCATCGTCTGGGCAGACCGGATGTCTTCAACCTCTTCCTCGTTGTTTGTTGGACGGTACGATCGTTTTCCCTACGTTCGAGACCACTGTCCGTCCGAACCTGAAGGAAAGACGTGATTCATACTTCCGTACATCCGAGACCACTGCCAGACCAATCCTGAAGGAAAGGCACAATCTGTACTGTGAATATGTTCTCAATCTGCACTTGACGCTGAACCCTCATTTACAATTTCAAGCATACCCTTTCTGATTGCGACGCCCAGCACTGGGTATTTCTATTTCATCAGGTGAGTTGTTTAATGTTCACAATAATTTGCTTTTTGCGTCGATAATACTGGATTAATTTTTTAGGTATCATTGATTTCATTCTGTAGGTCTGAACGGCAGGAGTCGCAGCTTGGAGTGTAAGCGAGTGTCGCCCTTCGCCTCTGCCTTCGTCTTCGTGGTCTTAGAGTTAAGTATGACACCATACCTCGTATGTCAACCATTTTCATCGTCTCCTTTCTTTGTCTTTTTTCTGGAAGTCTAGGTGTCGATCATGTCGTCTCCTCTCACATTATGTTTTTATTTAGTTAAACTTGTAGCTCATAAACATACCAGTGATGATAATGATATTTATATTGCTTCAAAAATACAATAGATAAATGAAAATTGTTGAATTATGTATATTCTAATTATATGTTACACATGCATGTTTGATAGATAAATTTGAAAAGTTCATCTCAATTGTTAGATTAGTAATGGATGCTGAAAATTTATACAGGAAACATGAAGAGGTATATATGTTTATCATAAATAACATATGATTATTTGTAATATTATAAAATTTTAAGTGATTTTTTATATTCATGACGTACTACAGAGAAATATGAAATGAAGACAATATTATGCGAATATGTCACAAGAGAAGAAGGAAGAAATGCTAACAAAGAAGAAAGATGCATATTAAAAAAATAAACAAGATACCTATACACAAGGTAATTTCATTGTTGACAATGGATATATTTATATGTGTGTGTATTGTTTCCTTGTATGTATATCGATTAATCGATGAGCCAAACTAACCCTTCATATGTATATATTTTTAGACAAGAAACGTAAGAGAGACAGAGATTATAGAAAGATGCACAATTCAAATTCAAAAGGACAAATAAAAATAATATTACATGTGAGTGGCACACACAAAGTTTCCATTGGAGCTAATTGTGTCTATTGTGGAGCAAAGAGATTTGAATTTAAACCACCAACCTTTTGCTGTCATAAAGGGGAAGTTGTTATCAAAATAAATTCAATGCCTAAAGACCTTGTTGCACTATATACATCTGATTCCGAGGAAGAAAATGATTTTTGAAATCTTATACGCGGTTATAATAATGCTTTTTCATTTATTTCTTTTGGAATTGGAAATGTAGATAAAGATTTAGCTAGCATGAAAGATGGGATATACACATTTTGAGTGCAAGGAAAAACATATCATATGATTCCATCATTATTTCCTTCTGATAACATAGCAAAATTCTTACAATTGTATTTTTTCGACACAGATCATGAAGTCAAGAACAGACTGAAGCATGTTTCTAATTTGAATCCTCAAACAATTGAAAAGTTGATATCAATCTTCACTAGTACATAACCGGCCTTTAGTGTCGGTTATTGAAGGCCTTTAGTGTCAGTTTTCAAGAGACACCTATGTGGGCTCCGCTAAAAGCCCAATTGTTACGCGTCGGTTCTCAAACTGACACCACAACCCTTCGTGCGCCACCGAAAACGCGCCAGCAGGGGGGTATACCTTCGCGCCACAGAAAGGGCGCCATTTGGGGCACTATCAGCGACAGTTTATTAGTGATAACTGACGCCATTTCACCCGCTGCCACGACCGTGTTGGCCAGCACGACCGTGGTGTCTGGTCCACTGCCACGGTCGTGCTGGCTAGCACACCCGTGGTGTCTGGCCCGCTACCACGACCGTGCTGACCAGCACGGCCGTACTGTCTGGCCTCATTAGGGAAATTGATGTCGGTTACTAGTAGGGAAACCGACACTGTAACCATTTTTCGTCGGTTTTCGAAAAGAAACCGACATCATATCCCCTCAAATATACGTCGGTTTTAAGTGCAAAACCGCCGCGATATGTCTTTGGTGTCGAATTTCTTCAAATAACCAATGTCTATGTTTTGATTTTTTTTCTTATCAGTTTGTAGGCCTGCTGTGGCTGGTCGTAGGATGAGAACCTACAGTTCAGTAGAACTGAACTGTAGGCTTACGACATCCATTAATATCAGCCAACAACAGGCCACAAACCTGCAAAATTAACATGTTGGACAATATTATATATGTGATTGACACTCATGTATAAGAACATTTAATTCATATTATTTTTTCATCACACGCATGTAGAAACCAGTAGCAACCTGCAATTCCATTTATTTCATCTCTTTTCACATTCAGACACATGTAGAAACATTCATGTATTGATGATTTTACACACATATGACAATTCATAAAAATTCATTCACATTCACACAAAATTAATTATGAGAACAAAATTATTCTTTATTCATCATTGTCATCATTGCCAACAAAATTATATTTAAAAATTCCCACTCTTTGCAGGGCTTTTGCCCAATCTTCTCTTACAACATCTAATTCAGCTCTCATATAGGGAGCATGTACATCGAAACGCTTTGCACCTGTGTTGAAGTCCTCATTTTTAAAGACCTACAAAGAGAATGACGTATATACATAATTATATTAATATATAGTAAGATTCATATATTTCATATTATCTAACGAGACTATGTATAATACATGTTGTATGTTGTCGATTTCCAATACGGCATGTTTGATGATTAGGTCCATAAATCGCATCACATAGTAGGCACATGCCCAGCTGTTGTCTTGTGTAGCACACTATAAATTGAAACATACAAAATATTCAAAAATACAAATAAGCACAGTTCACATAAATAATATTTACATTGGAGTCAGGAAATTACTTTCACATTCTCCCAAATGAGTGGCAGATTTTTTTTCCTGGGGACCTTTCCTCCAGCTTTTTTGTACTCTTGTAAAGCCCTATATATGTTAATGTAACACATTAAATTGCATAATTAAATAGTAATACAGTAACATATGTTAACAGATACAAAAACATAAAATATTTCTCACGAGAATAATGAAATTTTAATTGCACGTCCATATAATACATCCAACTCACTCCCCGCAGGATCTAGATAATAGACGATGAATTTCTTGGAAACAATAACTAATAACTCCCAATGCTTAGCATTACAGATAAGAAAGTAGAAAATTAATAACTCAATATCCACAATAAAAATGTAATTTTCTTAAGTCCAAATTACAAGCAAAGTAAACTTACTCGACTTTGAATGGGGCTATTATCACTGTCTTATTATTTTTACCAAAATATTCAAAAACATCACAGCAGTATGAAGTAACAAGACTAATCAAAGATTGAACCAAAACTCCCATATGGGAAAACCCAAAATCTGTACATGTCTTGTGTAAGTGGTTGCAAAACATGTATTACGTATGCATTAATATATAAGAAACCAGATTGTTGTATATAAAACAAGGTATATGGATGCATAAACCAGATTTCCGTATGCATTAATCTCACCATATCTACAGCTCTATCATAGATGTGTTCAGCCATTCATAACTAAACAACTCCAAAATATCTTGTATAAAATGTTGTTTCTGAATGTTTGACCTGCATTAATACGTATCCAGAACTTCTATTACGTATGTATTAATACGTATGCTAAACTTGTATAAATAGATTATTATCGTATGATTTACCTGCATCATTCTCTAGAATAGTAACATTTATAGGGCAATTTGGATTATGTTTGTCGATCCATACTGCCACACTCCTACAATTAGGACCTATCGAGACGTGTAGGTCCCCTGGAAGCCAACTTGGTAGTCGAGGAGGTGGAGGCCGAGATGTAGAGGGTCTCGTCTTTTTGACCTGTATATATAATTTCATATCAATTGACTCATATATATACATACTAACAAATTAAAGTAATGAAAATTTATCATACAATATCAATATAGAGGACACTCGCTTCGGGCCACAATATCACTCTGCCTACTGCCTCACCAAGTGTTTCAACATCTGGGTGTGCATGAGGCAGTGCAAGATTCGTCCAGCCAGGGAGTACATGTATCGGGCTCACACGTACCATGCCATCCGGTACTGGACTCCCATGAAACATGCACCCTTTAAGGGGTGGGTAAGCCGATGCCTCTGCAATGAGATATCCTTCACTTTTTAGTCAGCATGGCTTCAACCCCTATAAATTTACGTAAAGAATGTTATATGCATATATACACAAACATATCATCTTGAACAGAATAACTATTATATATGCCATAAAAATACTTACCGAGGACGTACTAGGTTTTGGGTCTATAGGATTACTCCCAACCTCTGCAGTACAAGTAGTAGGAGAAGAGAGGTCCGCCACATGTACTGTCTAAGTGGCAGTCTGAGATGCCTGCCACTTGTTAATTGCTTCATGGAGTCTTTTATCAAGGACTTCCTCGACTCTCCTATCAATTAAGGAATCTACCTATACATGGATAAAAGAAATGCTAGTTTAGGATTATTGAATTCCCTTTCGCAATAATATTCTAAAATAAGAATAACTTACCTCGGCTTGTGAAAGTCCCGCTTTTGGGATAGGTTTGCGCTGGAATGGCCCAAAGAACGCTTTGATGCCCATACCAGCGCCTCCACCCCTTACACGTCTAGGATGCTTTGGGTTACCCAGAGCAACTGTCAATTCATCCCTTGTGCCCTGAGGGTTGAACTTGCCTTCCTTCCTCTGCTCGTGCAGCTCTCGCTAATCACCATCAATAAAAATTTGTAAGTAAACATAACAATAATCAATATCGATAGATTTCTCTTAGAGTTGATTTTTACCATTTTTGCAGCCGCCTCAGCGGTTGTGGGCTTCAGTATCTCTCCCTTCTTGTTTTGCCTCCCAGCTATCCACATAGCATGGCGAGGCAGAGGTGCGGGAGCAACAGTAGAGGACTTTGTAGTCTCCTGAGTAGCAGTAGGTTGAGTAGACTCAGCCTGTAGTCTTTGGCGAACGCCTGCATATCCTCTTGGACCCATTGTGTGGTCGTGCACATTCAGTGCATGCCTTGCTCGTTGAGCATCGTTGATAGCCTAGTTAGTTGCACATTGTTTTGGTTAGTAACACTAAAGGTTAATCTTGAATAGGTGAATACATAAAAATGTATATTAATTAAATTGGGAGTGACACTACGTTCCTCATTCCGTCCATTGAATGCTTTGCGCAACCTACGATACAGATGAAATTTTGGAAGAAACCTTCGATGAGCAAGATATACAATCTTGCTGCCATGTTTTAGTCATATGGAATCAGTGTTCACTTCACATATATGACACACTTTAGATCCTTTGACACTATATCTAGACAAATTCCCATATGCTGGAAAGTCATTCACATTGCAAAACAACATAGCGTGCAAACAAAATGACTCTCTTCGTGAAGCATCATAGGTCATCACACCTTCACCCAGAGCTTCTTCAAGTCATCAATCATAGGTTCAAGATAAACATCGATATCATTTCCAGGTTGTTAGGGCCCGATATCAAAGACGACAACATAACATACTTATTTTTCATACACAACCAGGAAGGAAGATTGTATATAACAAGCATAACTGGCCAAGTGCTATGTTGGCTGCTCAATTTCCGTACGGATTCATCCCATCTGTACAAATCCCAAGTCTTAGATTCCTGTCCTCTTCACCGAATTCAGGGTACAATAAATCAATCTTCTTCCACTGTGGGGAATCGGACGCATGTCGTAGGATCCCATCATTATTTTTCTTAACATCTGCATGCCACCTCAAATTCTTCACATCTATAGGATTGGAAGACAAGCGTTGAAACCGTGGTATTATAGGTAGATACCACATCACCTTGGCGGGAGAACCAGTTTTGGACTCCCCCAAAGTCATCAAATTAAACCTTGACGCACCACATTTCGGACAATCTTTCAAATCTACATAGTCCTTTTGAAATAATACACAATCATTCTTGCATGCGTGTATCTTCTTGGCCTCCATTCCCATTGGGCACAACAATTTCTTTAACCGGTATGTTGAGATCGGCAACTCATTTCCTTCAAGAATAATTTCTTTCAACGAAGACAACAATGACGTGAAGCTTTTGTCGCTCCATCGATTGTTAGCTTTCAGTTTATACAATCTCAACACAACGCTAAGCTCTGTAAACTTACAACCCATGTATAACGGTATCTCAGCATCATGCACAATGTTTTTAAACATGGGAGGTGGATTAGTTTTGGTGTGCTCTACCCCACAACTATCCAGCATCGCATCAACGATGTCTACTGAAACTGATTCGTTCACATCTATGTCATCGAAGGAAATTTATTCTTCCACACAAGCACTGCTATCGAAATCCACTGGTTTCGGGTTTGAAATCTCTCCATGCCAGTGCCATTCTATATAGCCTTGTACAATCCCGTTGCACATGACATGACTTCTGATTTCATCACCAATACTGACTTTCAAGTTGTTACCGCAATGCCTACATGGACAGTAGAACATATCTCCAGGTTGTTTCCTATGTTCCTCGACAAATCTAATAAATTTATCAGGACCAGAAATAAACTCTGGGGTGCAGCGATTGCGAATGGACATCCATGATCTATCCATTCTATGATCAAAGAGAAAATAAGCATATATTACAACAAGATTAGGGTCTAGGATAAACAGATTAGAGTTTATGGTTAAAACTTTAGGGTTTATACATGTGATGTCATTCTTATATATAATAAATGTGTACCACCTATCCCATTCTTGAACAACTAATCTCACTAGTAAGTGTATAATGTGTATTGGGTTTTCAGGAAAATTTCGGCAGCATTTCCCCGCTGTTATCCAAGTACATATGTACTTAGAGAACAAACAGGGAACTGCTACTGGAATTTTCTTGAAAACCAAATACACATTATAAATTTACATCCTAAGTGAGATTAGGTATTCAAGAATAGTCCCAAACTAGGGACTATCCAAGATTTACTCCTAATGAGTAAATCTTGGACGGGTTTCTAGGCCAATAAATACATGTATATATGTTGTCATTCCAATACCTACAATCCTAGTTTCATCATTCATATCCTGGGTTTCATGTAACATCATTTAATCTTGGTATCATATTCTATGACATTGATTTCAACATTTTGAGTGTCCATGCATGTTCATCGTCAAGATAAAGACACACATAATTAAACAACAAATCCATAGCAAGTCAATGTAACTTTAACACACATGTTTCAAGGTTCAAAGCACATAATCAAATCAAATTATGATGCTAGAATGGATAAGTTTAATATAAGTAAATACAAATTAGTAGATAAGTAAATACAAATCAGTAGATAAGTAAATACAATTCAGTAGATATATAAATTCAATTCAGTAGATAAGTAAATACAAATCAGTAGAAGTAAATATGAATCAGTAAATAAGTAAATACAAATCAGTAGATAAAAAATACTAATCAGTGGATTGAAATCAGCAACTTAGGATAAAATCCATCACTTAGCAGAGGGGGCTGACCTTGGACGGCAGAGGACAGGGAGCAAACGTAGAAGGATGGGCAGGGAGCAGGTGGAGAGGATAGCTGGGAGCCGGTGAGCACAGAGGGCCAGCGAGCACGGAGCGCCGGCGACCAGAGAGGGAGAGGGCCTGCGAGCAGAGAGCCTCCAGTGAGAACAGAGCCCTCGGCGAGCACAGAGGACCGACGAGAAGAGAGGGAGAGTGGCGGAGTCGGTACCACGGAGCAGCGACACGAGCACGGAGGGCAGGGAGCGGCGCACCGGCGGAGCATGGAGCAGTGGCAGGCGGCAGAGCAAGGAGCAAATCACCAGACCTATTTTTGCTGGGATGAAACAGAGAAAGGGGAACATTCGGCTTCGCGCGGCACTATAAAGTTAACCATAAGCGTCGATTATTTAAAAAAACTGACGCTAATAACAATAGTAGTCAGTTACCATAGAAAAACCGACGCCAGAGGGGGGGTAAAAATTTCCATACGGACAGCGCGAGAAAACCCATAAGCATCGGTCACTGTTGTAAAACCGACGACCAAAATGTGCCCAATTTCTATCTCGCGAATAACCTTTAGTCGTCGGTTTATTAGTTTATAACCGACGCCATATGTTGAATTTTGGAGGTAATTTTTTTCGCTGGAAATTTTAGATTTGGTGGTTAATTTTAGGCGTCAGTTTGTTATTAAGGAACCGACACTGAATAAAAGTGATACCCGTGTCTGGTCACCCTTCACAGATTGATGTCGGTTTATTTTGTAAACCAACACTGTATTGTTTAGGTGTCAGTGTATTTATACAACCGACGCCTTTAAAAGTGACGTTATAAGCCATTTCTGTAGTAGTGCTTGAAAATAAATCCATATTCCAAGTTTCTAAGAAGTTTGAGGAGTTATGGCTCCTTAGACAATCATAATATTACGATCTTAAGTAAATGTGACTTGGATCAAAGAGTATACAATGAGCCGACAACTTCTCAAGTAGTTGCAATCTGGGTTGAGGGAAATAATCCAAACGGAAGATACTCATTAGATGTTATTGTTCATGGTACTGCTGGAAGAACATATAGCGTGAAATCATATTTTGGATGTTATGATCCATTACAATACCCATTATTGTTTCCAAGAGGTGAATCTGGGTGGCATAGAGATATATTATGAGGCAAAAAAGGAAAGTCAACATGTCAATCACAAGTTGAGTCTAGCAATCCCACAATGAGTTTTAACACTTTTGAGCATATGTTGGACGAAGAAGAATGAGGTATGTTGATAAATTGTTTTATTTATAAAATAGAAAGAATTGTAACTTACAACCACTTTAGAGTATATTGGTTTGTTTTGTTTAGTTAATAGTTCATTATTTGAATAGATTTTTTTATTATAGATTTGTATATAGGTGTTATTTCAAAGATTTTTAGAAGACCTATGTCTATGAAGTGGATATTATGAAGTGAATACTATTTCTTAAGAATTTTCATCATAATTGTGAAACTAATAATTATTGTTATATAGTCTTTATTATCATTTTTTACTTAATAATATCTTCACTTGAAATATTCATTTTAAGGCTTGTGACTCAAATTTTAGTTATCAAAATTGTAGGACTTTATGTTTGAAGTTATTTTGATTCATATTTGAATTGTATATTTTTTCTAATGTTGCATATTTTTGCCTTTTTAAAACACAAGGAAACTTAATGGACCTACCTTTCAATGACATTGTTATTTATTGAAAACCAATTAATTTGAATGTTGACTATTTGAAAACAAAATAATGTGTTTCGTTTCAAATAAAAAATTATATTTAAGATTTTGTTTCACTTTTGTTAATATTTAGACTAAACTTACATGTTATATCTATTTTTTTAAATTGAAAGAATGCTTTGTAAGACTACTTATGAATGCAATTGTTATCTTTGAAGACAATTAATTTAAAGTTGACTATTTGTAAGTCAAAATAAAGTATTTTTTTATCAAATGTAGTTTTCATTGAAGTTACTCTACCTTTCCTTAAGTTAAATTAATAATAAATATTTATGTTGATAAATTGTTTTATAGTATCTACACTGAAATCTTCATCATAAGGATTGTGACTCAAATTTTAGTTGTTAAAATCATAGGAAACTTTATGTTTGAAATTATTTAAATTCATTTTTGAATTGTGTATTTATTCTAATATCACATATTTATGTTTTTAAAAGGCACTAAAATTTAATGGATCTACCCTTCAATACCATTGTTATTTATTTAAAACAAATTAATTTGAATGTTGACTATTTGAAATCAAATAATAATGTGTTTCGTTTCAAGTAAAATTGTATTTAAGGTTTTGTATCACTTTTAATTAATATTTAGACCACTATTACACATTATATCTAATTTTCTTTAAATTGAAAGAAAGATTTGTAAGTCCACTCATGAATGCCATTGTTATCTTTGAAGGCAATTAGTTTAAAAGTTTTTATAGCAAGATTTAGTTTGTATTGAAGTTACGCTACCTTTTGTTAAGATAATATGATAATAAATATTTATGTTGATAAATTATTTTTGTTTTAAAATAAAATAAATTGGAACTTGCAACAACTTAAATCTAATGATATGTTTTGTTTAATTAATAGTTCATTATTTGCACAACTTAAGTCCAATGATAAGTTTTTTTAGTGAATAGTTCATTATTTGCATAGAATTTTTATAATAGCTTTTCAAATACTCGTTATTGTTCAAAATTGTTATGAAAAGTATATCAGTGGGTGTGCTACTATTTGTTAGGAATTTTCATCAAATTTTTTGAATTGAAGCACTTAAATCTAATGATATCGTTTATTTAATTAATAGTTTATTATTTGCAAAGAATCTTTGTAATAACTTTTTATATATTTGTTATTTTTCAAAATTGTTAAAAAACTATATATATAGGTGTGGTTACTATTTGTTAGGTATTTTCATTAAAAAACTTGAAACTAATAATACTCTTATATAGTCTTTATTTTCAATTCTTTTACTTAATATTTGATTGAAATCTTCATTTTAACAGTTGTAAATTCAATTGTAGATGTTAAAAATATAGGAAAATTATATGTATATATGAATAAGATTGCAATAAATAAAATAAATTTTTAATTATATATGTATATTCCATTATTATATATTTTATTTTATTTTTTAAATGGAAGGAAGCTTTATGAGTCTACTTCTCAATACCATTGTTATTTATGAAAAGCCAACTAATTTTGATGTTGACTATTAGAAAGTACACAATAATAAATCATAGTGTCTATTATAATTTTTAATTAAGTTTCAATTTCATTTTGAAGTTATATATTTTTCAATGTTACACATTTATGTATCCTTTTTTGAAAACGAAATAAAGCTTAGGAAGTCTACTCATGGTTATAATTATTATTTTTTTAAAGCCAATTAGCTTGAGCTTTGATTATGTGAAAACAACAATAATGTATTTTTGTGTCAAGTATAATTTTTTAAGTTCATATTACTATTCCTTAGATAAGATAAATTGTTATTATATACCAATGCCATTTTCATGCTATTTTTAGATTTGGAAAATAAAAGGAATATTTACGTCTCAACTCGTGAATACTATTGCTATTTGTTTCAATTTCGTGATTCTGTGAAGACACTATTGTTAAATAGTGGAAGATTACTTCAACAATATGTGGTAGATATGTATATCAAGATTGAAACTATGAGATTGGACTACTTCTATAAACATCGAGATGATATAAGGGGGGGGGTCTGTATGAAGGCGTAGTTGATGCGGTGCATAACGGTGTAACTAGGGCATCTAAAATTGGTCAAAAAATTATTTTACCAACTTCTTTCATAGGAGGTCCACGTGACATGAGAAAGAGGTATTTGAATGCAATGGCTTTGGTACATAAATTTGGTAAGCCGAACATCTTTTTGACAATTACATGCAACCCTGAATGGGGGGAGATAAAATCTTTATTGAATCCATGGGAACACTCATCCAATAGGTCTGATTTAATAGTTCACATTTTTCTTGCAAAGATTGAGGACTTAAAACATAAATTATTTAAGGATGAAAAATTTGGTAGAGTTGCGGCTCACGTTCATGTGATATAATTTTAGAAAAGAGGATTACCTCATGCCCATTTCCTAATCATTTTGAAGTAAGATGATAAAATAATCAGCCCTGATAAGTACGATAACATTGTTTGTGCCGAGATTCCGAACAAAGAAGATGATCCTTTATTATATGAATTGGTTTTGAAGCATATGATTCATGGTCCATGTGGAAAATTGAGAAAGAACTCACCTTGTATGAGAAATAATTCATGTAAGTCACACTATCCAAAGTCGTATTGTCATATTTCAAAGTAAGGAGTGAATTCATACCCTATATATAGGAAATGATGGTGTCATGGAACAAGTTAGAAATTGTACAATTAATAATCAATGGGTTGTTCCATACAATCCTTACTTATTCAAGCATTACATCTGCCACATTAATGTTGAGATATGTTCATGTATAAAAGCTGTTAAATTTTTATATAAATATATCTATAAAGGACATGATAGAGTCATTGTTTATTTATATCCTGAAGAAATAGATGAGATAAAAAAATTTCAAGATGCAAGATGGGTTTCACCTTCTGAAGCTATGTGGGGGATATTTCAGTTCAATCTTAATGAAATGTATCCCTATGTTATCCCTTTACAGGTTCATTTACCAAACAAGCATTTTGTATCTTTTTCAAAATCAAAGAACCTTGCTCATGTTCTAAGTGAAGGTCGTACTAGAAAGACAATGTTGACTGAATATTTTAAATCTAATACTAACAATACTGGGGGAAGAAAGTATCTATATAGAGAATTTCTTGAATTTTTTGTTTGGAATAAATCATCTTTTTGTTGGTCTGTTACAAAGTCCTTCCAAGAAATCGGTTGTCTTAGTACTGCAAATCCTTGTGAAGGTGAAAGATATTATCTAAGAATACTGTTAAATCATGTGCGGGGACCTACTTCTTGCACTAATTTGCATACAGTTGATGGTGTAACTTTTGCTACATTTCGAGAAGCACCTCAAAATCTGGGACTTCTTGAATGTGATAATGCGTCATATTTGTGTTTACAAGAAGCAACTTCATATGAGATGCCAAAAGCATTGAGAAGATTATTTGCTACTATTTTAGTTTTTTGTGAACCAAATGATGCTAAAATGTTATGGACTAAATTTGTCAAAGACATGACAAGATTTCTCGAGAAACAATGAAGCAACAATTGAAGATCATATCCAAATGGCAGTAGATGATATTCAGGTTATACTAGAAAGTATGGGGAAAGATATCAAAGATTTTGATTTGCCTATTATCTCTTTTGAAAGAGATTTACATAATAATACTTCAAGAGAGGTACTAGATGAGCTAGCAATACCAACTCCTATAGACGATATTCATGTTGTGCAAATTTTGAATGATGAACAAAAATATTCTTTTGATATTATTATAGAAAGAGTAAACAATGAAGGCAACGGGGTGTTCTTTGTCGATGGACCAGAGGGGACGGGAAAATTTTTTCTATATCGTCCAATTCTAGCTCAAGTGAGAAGTAATAACTCAATAGTAATTTCCATGGCAACATGTGGTGTTGCAGCATCAATACTATCGGGAGGATGTACTGCCCACTTTAGGTTTAAAATTCCACTTGATGTTGATATTCCGTCTACTTGTGTGATCAAAAAGCAAAGTGGTCTAGCTGATTTAATTTGTCGAGCAAAAGTAATAATATGGGATGAAGCTCTAATGGCTAAAAAACTTACAGTCGAAGCTATAGACTGTTCAATGAAAGATATACTAGAAAATGATAAATTACCCTTTGATGAAAAGGTGGTCATATTTGGTGGAGATTTTAGGCAAGTATTTCCAGTTGTTCCAAAAGAAACCCACTCACAAACATTTGAAGAATCATTGGTTAAATCATATTTGTTGCCTTTAATGGAAAAATTGCATCTTAGTAAAAATATGAGAGTTGTACATGATCCTGAATTTTCAGAACTTTTAATGAGAATCGGTGAAGGAAGGGAACCATACAAAGAAAAGGAAATGATCAATATTCCCAAGGATATGTTAATTGAATATGATGATGATGAGGTGTCAAAATTAAGATTTATTGACTATATATTTCCTTTTTTACTTGAAAAAAGTGGCTGCTTAGATTATATGACAACAAGAGCAATATTGGCAACCAAGAATGAGTATGTTGACGATATAAATGACTTGATAATAAAAAAGTTTCCAGACGATGAATGCATTTATCTTAGCTTTGATGTGCCAATTGATGAAACAAATCATAACTATCAAGTGAAATTTTTAAATAATGAAACACCTCCCGGAATGCCATCCCATAAGTTGGTTCTTTAAAGAAATTGTCCAATTATGTTGTTGAGAAATTTGGATCCTCCAAATGGTCTATGTAATGGAACAAGATTAGTTTGCATAGATTTTCAAAAAAATGTCATTAGAGAAAGAATAGCCATTGGTCAATATGTTGGAAGAGAAGTTCTTTTACCAAGGATTCCAATGTTTCCAAAAGAAAATACAACTTATCCTTTCTCATTTAGAAGAAAGCAGTTTCCAATCTGTTTGCCTTATTCTATGACTATAAATAAAGAACAAGGTCAAATGATCCCACATGTTGGTATTTACTTGCCAGAACCTGTATTTTCTCATGGACAACTTTATGTAGCAATGTCAAGAGGAATTTCAAAATCTACAACCAAACTTCTGATTCGAGCATCAACTACTGAAGGATACATGCATTACACCAAAAATATTGTATATACTCATATATTTGATTATTAAACTAACAAGGTAAGAAAAATTATAATATTGGTTTATTGATTGATATTATATTGAACTCTCATATTTATGTTTCTATGTATAAATCCTACAAAACATTGTTTTTTTGTAAAATCTTAGGTGGTGGGATAAAAAGCTATAAAGACCAAGCTTCATTCTATTCCTTTGTATGTGTTCATTGACCTTGTGTGTGTGTGTGTGTGTGTGTCTATATATATATATATATATATATATATATATATATATATATATATATATATATACATATGGTCAATGGAAGATTTTCTTGCAAAACAACTATGTGAGCTACCATGTCCATACACCATAAGTATTGCAGTGTTTCTATTTTTTAATTATCAAATTTCACTTTGCATGATCAAAAGTTCTTTTTATTCATTTAAACTGAATTCATCTACATTTGGAAATAGATTAGTATATTAAAATTTCAATTTGATATTAAAACAATAACAACAATTGTTTTTCCTATCACACACCATAATCATAAGTCAGTTTGTCATATAGACCGATATGTAACAATACTTAACAATATTTGTGATGGAGAATGTGTATGATTGGTTTGAAATTGTAATGGAAAAAGGTCATCTTCCTATCAACTTTGTTCGTATTTATTTATTTCCTTATATGTCTGGAAAAATTTAAAACATATTTAATCATGAAAACCTTTAATCAACATTATTTTCTCTTTGTACATTGAAATAAACCAATACCAATTATTTTTTCTTTTAAACATATATCAAAACTATGAAGGTACATGAGACTAATAAAAATGTGAGAGAACATTTAGATTGTCAAGATGGATGTAGATAACAAAAGACAATGATTTTTAGAAAATATATTCTGCCTCATCAAAAATATCAAATAACATATATTTCATACAAAATATGTGAAGTAATTGATATTTAGATGTAAGTGTTTAGAAAAAAATCCTAGAGTTAAGTTCATTCAAACTTATGTTTGATACTTTAACATTCACTACAACTTTTCCAATTATTTACATAGTTATTAATGAGTTTGACCTTCTGATATTGTTTGCATTCTCATTTAATGATAGGAAAATGTTTAAGATCATGATATGCTTCAACTTTGCATTTTTTATTTAGTTCACAAAACTAAGGTGATTGAGAAAGAACAAGCTAAGAAATGATTCTAAATGAGGTAATGCTCGATACATGCCCTACGTGCAATTCATATCAATTTATTTCAATCTAGGCCCTTTCAAGATTTTTCTTTATTCTTATTAAGTATTATGGTACTAACTTCAAATCCATGATTGTGTTCATTATGATGACAATACTTAAACATTTGAAATAGTCGTGTGAGCATATGTACCACATTGGTTCCTTCAAAATGGATGTTGACATTGGGCTAGACGTAATGAAGGACATGGTGAGATATTGTTATGTTATACATGGGCTTTGATATATTGTATGGCTATATATTTGTATTTGTGAAAGTAAAGACACAAGAATAACATCTAAAATAAAAAAAAAATCTTCCTCACCAGCTGTGTACTCAACAAAGAACCAACCAAATACAAAGCTTAGTGTTTAATACATCAATTTATACACTTCCTTACATGGGAACAAACACTACAAGATGTCAACACTATGAGAAAATATTCCATGTTAATGTGGACTTTTTTTATATCTCGTGGGGTTAGTATACATCAACTATCTATGATGATCATGTGTATTTTCTTTTATGTCCAAAATATGTTATATAGTTTATATATAGGTACAAATTCACTAAAAGAACTTATTCAAATTATGAAATGATACTTCAACACAAACTATAGTTTTTTTATTCAATTATGTATATAGTCATGAGTAAATTTGACCTCCTACACTGATACTCAGCTATGATTGAAGATGGTTGTTATAAAGAATGCAAATGATCTCTTTTGGTTTAGATAAAAAATGTTACAATTAAAAGTAGTTAATATTTTATGATGAACATTATTTATATTATTTTACATATTCAATTACATACTAGTTATAAACTCAACTAATGTGATTCTGCTACATGTTTTGAAAACAACTATCTCATGCATGTTTTCCTTAGTCCCATGGTCTTCATATAAAAACTTTTTGTTTCATATGGACTTCATTCTTATTTATTTATTTATTTATTTTTACTAAAAGGTTTGTAAAGTTTGAAGTTGTGATCGTAGTTCTCTATCTTTAGTTTGTTTTTGCAACACTCAAAACAAGATTTTATGTGGTTTTAAAGAGAGATTGAGGAAAAGGGATCAAGAAATAGTTATTGTTTAATACACAATCTCCATGCTCTTCATATCCATTTATTTAGATGATTCAAGATTTGTATCCATACTTATTTGAATTTAAATCCCATGTGACATTATATTCATGCTATTGATAGTTTTTAGACATTTGAAGCAGCCATGTGTGCATATCTTCCATATCCCTACCTCCATACTGGATATTGACAATGAGCTAAGCCTCGTGAAGGACATGGCTGAGATATTTTTGTGTGATGTAGGATCTTTATAATTTGTTAGGCATATATATCTACATAAACAAAAGCCAAGATGCAAGAGTAAGGTCTATGAACAAAAATTTTATATAGCCATCATAATGACAATGGTTAAGCATTTCAAATAACCATGTGAACAATCTCCCACATTGGTTCTTCCTTGTTGAACATTGACGCTAAGCTAAGAGACTAGGACTATTGCATGAGCTTAACATTTTGTTTGGTATGTAATTTTATGTCTGTGAAGGCCATGGATGATATGATTGTGGTCTCATTTAAGATAAAATTTAGCATCAGTGACATACTCTTCTATGATTACCAATTTATTTTGAAGTGTTTCAAGATTTTTCTTTGTCCTTACTAAGTATTATTGTTTGAATTTAAATCCCCAAGATCCACACAAGATATTGATAGTGAACTAATACTAATGATTGACATGAATGCGCTATGATTATTGACATGAGTGCGCTATGTTTGTGTTATGCATGAGTTTGATATTTTTTTGGCTTATATATTTGTAATTGTGAAGTCCAAGATGCAAAAGTAATATTTAGAAAAGAAAAGTAGTTAATATTTAACAATGACAATTACTTATATTATTTATGCATATAAAATTACATACTATCTATAAACTCAACTAATGAGGTTCTGCTACAAGTTCTAAAAAAACAACTTTCTCATGCCTGTTTTGCATAGTCCCATTGACTTCATTTAAAACCTTTTTGAATTATTTTACTTCATTTTAAAAAAAAATTGTTTGATATTTTGTATTCATGAAGTCCGAGATGCAAAAGTAAAATTTAGGAAATAAAAGTTGTTGATATTTAATGATGAGAATTACTTATATTATTTATGTATATAAAATTACATACTATTTATAAACTCAACTAATGTGGTTTTGCTACAAGTTCTGAAAAACAAATTTCTCATGCCTATTTCCTTGGAAGACCCACTTCTCTCCATCATCATCAAACACCGCCTGCTTAGAACCACAGTCTAAAACAACCTTATACTTTTCTAAGGTATCCATCCCAAGGATCACATTGAAACCATGCATATCAAGTGGTATAAGATTCACTTGTATGTTGTGTCCCGAAAAAGATAAGACACAAGATGGAAACTCCTCTCGAAGCATCGAGGAACCATCAAGAGGGGTTTCTAACAACAAGCTATCCTTCTTACAACTAACAGGTAAACGACAGTTTTCAAGCATACTATAGGCGATAAAAGAGTGTGTAGCACCCGGGTCAACCAGAATAGATATAAAGTAAGAAGAAGACATTTCAGAATGAAATAACTGCATCTGACCTGCCACTACGCGTGGGTTAACTATCGCCTCCGGCTGACTCATAGCATAGAATTGAGTCGTTGCTTGCTGTCCACATCCTCTGCTCCCTTGAGCAGACGATCCCGCTTGCGACGCTTGACTGCGTCATCATCCTCTGCTACTACTGGGCTACTTTCTATCTGACCCTTGTTGATTCTGCCTCAGCTGTTGTGTCACTTCAACATCTCTACTTGGGCAATTTGACTTGAAATGCCATGTCTGACCGCAGATATAGCATGCCTTAAGTTCAAACCATGGCCTAGATGGCCCTGTCACTGCCACAGAAGCTGTACTATGTGCCTTTGATGGTGAAGAAACATATCCTCTTCCCTTACTCGGAGACCATTGCGACGGTACACTGGAACCTCTCATCACGGAAGGTGCTGAAAACCTTGGCTTCTTGAAGCCACCAAACCTCTATCCCTGGAACTGAGCATGCCTCTTCTTAGACATGGATTCTATTTTCTCCCTGACTGACCGTTAGATCCTATGAACATATTCCACAAATGTGGCAAACCGCTCACGGTTCTCCAACACAGAAGCAGGTGTTTTCAGCTCAGCACTCAGGCCTTTCTCAAAACATCTAATCCGCTCTTCATTTGTTGCTGCCATGTGAGGATAAAACCTCAACAAGTCCATGAACTTGGCTTCATACTCGGTGACGTTCATCGTTCCTTGGCGCAGGTGCTCAAACTGACTGATCTTCTCATCCAGATATGTCTTTGGAAAGTATATGCTGACGAACTCACACCGGAAAACCTCCCAACTGATCACCTCATCGGGTCGCTTCTCCTCCTCAATGGTCCACTAATGACCAGCACTGCCTTTCAGAAGGTAGACAACGTGCTTGACTTTGTCTAATTTGGGGATGTCGAGGATCCAGAAAGCCTTCTCAAGACTTGTCAGCCATAGATCTGCATCCGCTGGATCAGCAGTTCCAACATAATCTGAAGCTCTGACTCGGCGAAGCCGCTCAAAGGTCTTCCCAATACCGGATGTTTCACCATGGGGAGCCTGTGCTCTCGGCGGAGGCACTGTCAATCTTTCTACCATGAGATTCATCATAGCCATCATCTGCCCCATAAGATGTTGATAGGCAGGGTTTTTGAGAATGGATGGGTCAAGTTGGGGGACCTCAGGCACTCGATCTTCATGTGCCTGCCCTATAGCTCCATCAACTGATGCAGCATCGCTGCTCTCAGCAGCATGTTCTTCATGGTTTCCAGACATCTTGGCTTTTTCTTCCACTGAGGGAAGAAGATGATTGTGAGAAAATCTGGAAGACTCACAAGAATAGACACAACCTAGTCCTAAATCCCTGTAGACTCAGCGAACCTAGAGCTCTGATACCAAAAACTTGTGGCAACACATCCCACTATCACACAGACAGCGAGGTGTTACGTGAAAATGTGTAGAAAACACCATAAACCACAAATTACCAAAAACACGGGTTAATTAAAACTGATTACATAAAATAGATAAACTGAGAAACGATTGCATTTAGATCCTCATCCTGCAAGGAAACATGTTATATAAACATTTACAGGACTTGATACGTGTCCACAACTTATGGATCAACTATCTTGTCATCATATGAGTTCATCACCTATTTATACATACATAACAACCCACATCCGGCCAACTACAGGGCATACAAAGTATCATCAGCTACACATCGTGAAACAACATCAAAACGCTCCCAAGGACCTGAGAGTACAGGGATGACTCTAAGACTCTACCATAAAACAACAACATGTCCATCTCTTGCCTCCTACTGCTCGGCCGCAACTCCACGACCACCACCACGTCTAGCTCGAACACCTAAAAAGGTTATAAACCAGTGGGGTGAGACACACAGTCCCAGTGAGAAACATAACTCCCCGCCAAAACTATAAAACCAAGAAGGATTAAAGCAACAACAACATATAACTGGTAAAGCGTAGAATAAGAGCAGTCTATATAGCAAAGCTATTCATACCATCAAGCTTACCAGGATGTACGGAAGGCATGTACCCAAGCATTTCTTTATGGAACATGATTGACAATATAAGATTTATAAGATCTTACCACATAACATAAGGAACATATAAGCAACTGCAAGTATAACAAGATTAACTACGCAAGCAAGGTCTCAACTAATGTTCCGTGTTTTTCCTTAAGCAATGAATACTATTCGGCTGGATTACTTATTATTATTCCCTGAGGAAGTGAGCCATACCGCTCAAATACAACCTTCGGTTGCAAAACCCAAGTCGGTGCCATACAAGGTCAATGGAAGAGCCGGACTCCACGACCTCCCACCTCGTGGTCAGTGCACGAGTACAACACAAGCAGGACTGCAGTCTCATGCTTAAGTGGCATCAGCCACTGGGTCAGCTCCATAGGCTACCCTCTACCTAGCCCGCCTCGGTATAGGTCTCGGCGCTAGTATATCTGAGCCACGGGCCAGTTCACCGTGCTCCCTGAGCCATGAACACATTCATGCTCTATCACACTGAGCCATGGTCTTGTTCACCATGCTCTACATATATCCCGAGTCTGCAACCGCAACTGCACTCACGTACTCTCTATTTTAGGCTAGGAGAAACCACACATATTCAATAATATGCGCTTCCAGGTTAACCCGCAAGAGAACCTATTTCACCATCACCATCTACTGACGATGATGGATCTATGGCCAGGGCAAATTACATGATATGTTCCACTGTGATTAGTTAGTACATTTTAAGTGGATTGTTGAGGCAACCAAGTTGTAACACATGCAAAACATAAAGTTACATTATTATTACCACCATCATGCTATTCTGGAATCTCAACCCCTCATCACAAGAAACCACTGCCTCAACAGGCATTCTCATCACTTGGGATTTCAATCCCAGATCATCATCAGAGGATAACACCTCAACTGGGCACTTTAGCCATCTCAGGTCCTCAGACCATGACACATCATGCATGTTATCTCATCATCAAGAGTAACCATCAGAGCAGTGTTACTCAACATATATACCTCATAGCCCTTTACCTAGTTATGCATCTATATGAAACACATGCATGGTTAGTATACACAATCATCAAAGGTTGACAGAAGAATCATATTATCAATCACAGGCAACATTTGATGATCATATGCTTTATCATACATTTCTCAACCTGTGATCATAACATCATGCAAGGCATCTTATATGCTTACCATATAATTCTAGATGATCATAATCACATGTAAAGTCATGTCAAGATACATAGATGTAATCTACTATATCAAGCATATCAAGGTCACCAAACGTGTTTGCATAAGCAAGAACTAACATATCAGTTTCCCATATAAGGAACAAGACCCTCACTAAAAGTGTCCACTACCCTCACCAAAGGTAGTATCAGGCAGGGCACTCCCCCTTATCGCCCAACACTCTAGCCTCATATCGGCCAAGCCAACCAGCAAGGACAACGACTACCATCACAAGATGCATCGTGCAACTCTAGGTGTCGCACACCTCAGGTGTCGTGCAACGGCGCGTCGTGCACCACAGAGTATCGTGCAACACTGTGTCGTGCACCTCCATGTATAACGTGCAACATGGTATCGTGCAACATCCATCATGTGTCGTGCACCACCACGATGCCATGACGCCCAACACGCAGCTAACCACTGAGCCCCACATCGTCCAAAGGTGTAATGGGCACTTGAGTCAGGCGTGTCATGCAACCAACTGCAATCGGGCAACCAGGGCGTGCAGCTCAGTCAAAGAGGTATATCGTGCAACGGTGCATCGCACACTAGGGACATCGGGCAACACACACACAACAAGGCATAACACCCATCTAGTCTTGTGCTATCGTCCAACACACACAGGGCTAAGGCCAAGGGGGTAACGCCCACTACAGAACTAACTAGCAAAGCTTCCTCAATATCCAAGTATAACAACACCAGGCCACCTCCTAGGTTAAGTGTGTCGGGCAGGGTACTCAGCATAGTGTGACGCCCGACACAGCAAGGCAAGAACTATATATGCAATGCCCGACACAACAACATTATGTCAACCAAGGCTCTAGTCCAAAGAAAGGATATCAGGCAGCATCACCTCCAAGACCATATCGGGCAAGATGCAACCCAACCAGGTCATCATCAACCTCAAGCACAAGGGCACCAAAACCCTAGTGGATCAAGAAGATGGCTCACCTCTCAACAACCAAGAGAGGGGTCTTACACACCTTATCACCAATCGGGCAACACAAGGATCAACCCTAACAAGGTCCACAACCACCATAAAGCTCACCTCTCAAATCCATGGTGAGAGAAGGGTGTTGCTCAAGCAACTAGAACACAAGCTCACCTCTCAACTTAAATGAGAGAGGAGTATTACCCATGATACTAGAGTTCAAGCTCACTTCTCTAGACCAAGGAGGGAGAGGGATGTTTCTCAACAAGAAACCCTAGAGCATAGTTCGTCCAACTAGATGCAACTGAGCAAGAAACCAAACTAGTAACATATATAACCGATTATGATCACAAGAAACATATAAGAACATAGAAGAGGTAGTATAGTTAGGGTTAGGAGTTATGTAACCCACCTTAAGCAAGCTCCAAGCTCCTAGAACCAAGCTCCAAGCACCACCACAAGAAGGAGAGAAAGGCACTCTAGGGTTCAGCCACCACTAGAGGAAGAAGGAGACTCCAAGAAGGATCGGCCACCAAGCTTGCAAAAGAAGAGGGTGTCGTGCACCAAGGGAGAGTGGAAACAAAGGAACTAAAGGGATCCTTATCAAGAGAAAGGGAACACATATATAGGAGAGGATGGAGGACAAAACCAAGGTAAGACAAGGCAAGGTGTCGCCCACCTAGGGACACTTGTCCATGAGCAATGCCACCACTCTAACATGCCTTAAACACATGTCCAAGGCCATTGCCACATGCAAGCATCAAGCACCAAGTGTCCACTAGTGGTGACACAAACGAGGTCAAAGAGGTCAAAAGGTCAATGGGTGACACACCTCCACACCATGGCCGACACACACCCTGGGCAACACACCACAGGATGACACCACCATGGCCGACACACTTAGGCTGACACAAGGCTCACTTGCCCGACACAAGGTCCAAAAAGGCAAAGGCAAGGCACAACAAGGCCCACCAAGGCTCAACCAAGCCCAAAGGAACTCAAGAAATGAGCCTAACCCTTCCTCTCAACACCAGAGGAAGCAAGGAGAGGGAGGAACACCTCTCAAGGTGACAAACTTTCCCACAAACCCTAGACTTGGGTTAATTGCAAGTAGCACCTCCAACTCTCAACAAAGCACCAACAAACCCTAATCACCACTAAAGGTGATTAGAAAGCAACTAAGCACCAGGGTTAAGCAAAGCAAACAGGATAAGCCCTAAGTGGAGGTCAGGGTCCTTACAAGCTATAACCCTCTACAAAGGGATTTCGTCCTCGAAATCTGAAGAGAAAAGTGAGGGATCCTTCCTCCTCATCTCCTCTTCAAGCTCCCACGTGGCTTCCTCAATGCCACGATGATGCCAAAGAACCTTCACAAGAACCAGGTCCTTCCTCTTTAGCTTCTTAAAACTTCTATCAAGGATCATCACATGACCTTCCTCGTAGGTCACATCTTCATAAAGCTCAACTTCGACTGGCTGTATCACTATTCATGTATCCGGATGACTTTTCTTCAGCATACTGACATGGAACACTGGGTGCGACCTGTGCAACTCTGGCGGCAGCTCTAACTCATAAGCTACCTTGCCCATACATGCTATGACTGGGTATGGCCACATATATCTGGGTGCTAGCTTACCCTTTCGGCCAAACCTCAGCACACCTTTCCATGGCGAGACTTTAAGATACACTTTGTCTCCTACCTAGAACTCCAAAGGTCATCGGCGATTGTCTGCGTAAGACTTCTACCTGTCCTGTGCCGCTTTCAACTATTGTTGTATCACTTTGATCTTTTTTGTTGTCTGTTGTACTAACTCAGGACCCAAAAGCTGATATTCACTAGACTCATACCAACACAATGGAGATTTGCACTTCCTGCCATATAAGGCCTCATAAGGAGCCATGTTAATGCTCCTCTGGTAACTATTGTTGTAGGCGAACTCTATTAGACTGAGATGTATGTCCCAACTACCTAGGAACCGCAAAACACAAGCCCAAAGGAGATCCTCCAAAGTTTGAATAGTCCTCTCAGAATGTCCATCTGTCTGCGGATGGAAAGCGGTGCCGAACCTCAACTATGTTCCCAACGCCTTATGCAACTGTTCCCAGAAACGACTCGTGAACTGAGGACCTCTGTCGGAAACTATCGTCACTGGCACATTGTGTAAACGCACTATCTCATCCACATATACTCGACTGAGCTTCTCGGCTGTATATGTTGTCTTCACCGGTATGAAATGGGCAGACTTCATCAGTCTGTCCACTATTACCCAAATGGAATCATGATTCCTAGTTGTCCTGGGCAGACCAACTACGAAATCTATGGTTATATGATCCCATTTCCACTGTGGTATCGGCAGGGGTTGCAGCATACCTACCGGCTTTTGATGTTCAGACTTGACTTGCTGACATACCGCACATCTAGCCACAAGCTTGGCTACATCTTTCTTCAAACCGAACCACTAATACAAGTCCTTCAGATTATGATACATCTTTGTGACTCCTGTATGCATAGCATACATCGACGTGTGTACTTCTTTGAGTACTAGCTTCCTCAGATCTTCAACATCGAGTACCACCATCCTATCTTGATAGTAAACTAGTCCATCCTCGGACTCATGGAACCCATCACGCTTTTCTCTACCAAACTCTGATCTGATCAACTGTACTGTATCATCTATTTGTTGTGCATCTTTGATCTTCTATCTCAGCTTAGGCTTGACTTGCATATGTGCTAAAAGTCCAGCTAACAAGGAAAATTCCATCTGCACATTCATCTGCCGCAAGGAAACAAACATATCCCATCTATGGCATACAAAGGAACTCAACTGTGCCTTCTTTGAAGGAAAAGAAGAAGACTTTTGGCTAAGCGCATCAGCTACCACATTCGCCTTACCAGGATGATACTCGATGGTGCAGTCATAATCATTGATTAGCTCCATCCATCGACACTGTCGCATGTTTAGCTCATTCTGTGAAAACATGTACTTCAGATTCTTATAATTTGTAAAGATCTAGCATACCTCCTCGTAAAGATAGTGTCTCCAAATCTTTAACGCATGAACCATGGCTGCCAACTCCATGTCATGAGTCAGATAGTTCTCCTCGTATTTTTTAAGCTGTCGTGAAGCAAAAGAAACCACATGATCTTCCTGCATCAGCACGCTTCCTAAGCCCTTCTTGGAAGCATCGTAGAAAACAACATAGCCCTTTCCAGGCTCTGACAGTACTAACACTGGAGCACTAGTTAGCTTCTCCTTCAAACTCTGGAAAGCTTGCCGGCAACGATCATCCCAGACAAAAGGTACATCCTTTCTAGTCAACTTCGACATCGGCAATGCAATAACACAGAAGTCCTTGATAAACCTCCGGTAGTATCCTGCTAATCCCAGGAAACTACGAACTTCTATCGGCATCTTCGGTTGTTCACATTCTGCAACAGATTCCACCTTCTTTGGGTCCACTTTGACTCCTTCAACATATATCACATGACCCAAGAAAGTCACTTCTTCTGACCAGAAGTCACACTTACTGAACTTGGCATACAACTAATGTTGGCGAAGAAGAGTCAACGCTAGTCGAACATGTCACTCATGCTCTTGCCTATCCCGACTATAGATCAAGATGTCATCTATAAAGACTACAACAAACTGATCTAGGAACGGACGGAACACCCTGTTCATCAAATCCATGAAAGCAGCAGGTGTATTGGTTAGCCCAAACGACATAACCACAAACTCGAAGTGACCATACCTCATCCTAAAAGCTGACTTTGGCATGTCATCCGCCTTAATCCTCAAATGATGATATCCGAATCGTAGGTCGATCTTCGAAAACATTGTAGCACCGCGCAACTGATCGAATAGATCATCTATCCTTGGCAATGGGTACTTATTCTTGATCGTGACCTTATTCAACTGCCGGTAATCTATACATAGCCGCATCGACCCGTCCTTCTTCTTAACGAATAACACTGGAGCACCCCAAGGCGACGTACTCGATCGAATGAAACCTTTCTCCAACAACTGTTGCAACTGCTTCTTAAGCTCTGCCATCTCTACTGGAGTCATCCTATATGGTGTTTGCGCAACTGACTATGTTCCTGGGACCATATTGATCTCAAAATCAATCTCTCGGGGTGGAGGAACACCGGGGAACTCATCAGGAAACATATCCGCAAACTCTCGGACAACCGACACCTCCTCAAGGCTAGGACCTTTCACCTTGGTATCCACAACGTGAGCTAAGAAAACCTTACATCCTTGTCGTAACAACTTCTCTGCCACCATAGCTGATATTAGACACGTAGGGAGGATCTTCCTATCTCCTTGGAAGACCCACTTCTCTCCATCATCATCAAACACCGCCTGCTTGGAACCACAGTCCAAAACAACCTTATACTTTTCTAAGGTATCCATCCCAAGGATCACATAGAAACCATGCATATCAAGTGGTATAAGATTCACTTGTATGTTGTATCCTGAAAAAGATAAGACACAAGATGGACAATCCTCTCGAAGCATCGAGGAACCATCAAGAGGGGTTTCTAACAACAAGCTATCCTTCTTACAACTAACATGTAAATGACAGTTTTCAAGCATACTATAGGTGATAAAAGAGTGCATAGCACCCGGGTCAACCAGAACAAATATAAAGAAAGAAGACGACATATTAGAATGAAATAACTCCATCTAACCTGCCACTACTCGCGGGTTGACTATCGCCTCCGGCTGACTCATAGCATAGAACCGAGCCGCTGCTTGCTGTCCACGTCCACTGCTCCCTTGAGCAGACGATCCCGCTTGCAACGCTTGACCGTGTCCTCATCCTCTGCTACTACTAGGCTACTTTCTATCTGACCCTTGTTGATTCTGTCTCAGCTGTTGCGTCACTTCAACATCTCTACTTGGGCAATTTGACTTGAAATGCCATGTCTGACCGCAGATATAGCATGCCTTAACTTCAAACCGTGGCCTAGATGGCCCTGTCACTGCCACAGAAGCTGTACAATGTGACTTTGATGGTGAAGAAACATATCATCTTCCCTTACTCGGAGACCATTGCGACGGTACACTGGAACCTCTCATCACGGAAGGTGTTGAAAACCTTGGCTTCTTGAAGCCACCAAACCTCTGTCCCTGGAACTGAGCAGGCCTCTTCTTAGACATGGATTCTCTTTTCTCCTTGACTGACTGTTCGATCCTATGGATAGATTCCACAAACGTGGAAAACCGCTCACGGTTCTCCAACGCAGAAGCAGGTGTTGTCAGCTCAGCACTCAGGCCTTTCTCAAAACATCTAATCCGCTCTTCATCTATTGCTGCCATGTGAGGACAAAACCTCAACAAGTCCATGAACTTGGCTTCATACTCGGTGACGTTCATCGTTCCTTGGCGCATGCGCTGAAACTGATTGATCTTCTCATCTAGATATGTCTTCGGAAAGTATCTTCTGATGAACTCGCACCGGAAAACCTCCCAACCGATCACCTCACTGGGTCGCTTCTCCTCCTCGATGGTCCACCAGTGACCAGCACTACCTTTCAGAAGGTAGACAGTGTGCTTGACTTTGTCTGCTTTGGGGATGTCGATAATCCAGAAAGCCTTCTCAAGACCTTTCAACCACAAATCAGCATCCACTAGATCATTTGTTCCAGCATAATCTGAAGCTCCGACTCGGTGAAGCTGCTCAAAGGTCTTCCCAATACCCGATGTTTCACCATGGGGAGCCTGTGCTCTCGGCAGAGGCACTGGCAGTCTTTCTGTGTGAACTTTACAATGTGAATTACTTTACAATGTGAATGTGAACTTTACAATGTGAATTTTACAATGTGAATTACTTTACAATGTGAACTTTACAATGTGAATGTGAACTTTACAATTTGACCTTTACAATGTGAATTACTTTACAATGTAAACTTTACAATGTGAATGTGAACTTTCAGATGGCTGAGCATTGTCCTGATGACCGTTATGATGATTATCGTGAGGGTGAGGACATCAATGCGCCGTCTCACAATGTAAGTTTTAAAAATATATCATATATTTATATCTATATGTCCATTTATAGTTATATCCTGTAAGTGTGTTTATTTTGTCAAATTTTAGGTTGATGATTCACATTACCCTCTGAAGCACTTGAGGCACTTGATGAGAAACACCAAAAAGTTGACAAGAGAAGGGGCATCACTATGATAAAGAAGTTAACAGTTCTAAGGGGCAATGGACCCAAACTTGTTGCAAATTTTGATAATACAGGAAATGCAATTGGAGTGAATCACAATTCATTTGTTTCATATCTTGGGTATGTTACTCGTAGACATTGCGGTTGTAAGATAGATTCTTGGCATAAAGTTCCTAATGGGAAGAAAGAAATAATATGGAAGGATTTATGCGTGAGTTATTATTAATTTGCAATTCTATTTTGTAGATTACTAATTTTTTGGATAGTAGTTAATATCAATTCTATTTTGCAGAGTGTATTTGCCTTGGATGAAAAGGTGCATTGTAAATGCATGATGCAACACTGAGGGAGAGTCCTAAGGAACTATAGGAAAAATCTCACTCGAGAATACATAAAAGAAGGTGACAAGAGGAAGAAGACAACCACTGAATAGTGGAACTTGTTGGACCAAGAAGAATGGGATGCGTTTGTTGCTTCAAGAAAAACTGATGAATTCAAGGTATTAGGTGTCACTCCAAATTTAATTAATATAAGTTGTATTCACCTATTCAATATTAACATTTAGTGTTACTAACCAAATCATTAATGTGCATACTAACTAGGCCCTTAGTGAGGCGCAAAGAGCAAGGCGTGCATTGAATGTGCATGACCACACAATGGGTCCAAAGGGGCATGCAGGCATTCACCAAAGACTACAGGCTAAGTCTACTACTCAGTCTACTGCTACTCAGGAGTCCTCTACTATAGGTACCACACCTCTACCTCACCATGATGTCTGGATAGCTGGGAGGGAAAATAAGAAGGGAGAAATAAGGAAGCTCGCTACTGCTGAGGTGGATCACTACTACAGAAGTGCCTTTTAGTGTCGGTTGTTTAACCCCCTTTGGCGTCGGTTTCGGAACGACGCCTATGTGGGCGCCGCTAAAAGGGTGGACACTTCAGCGTCGGTTAAAAAACCGACGCCTATTTAACATAAAGGCGTCGGTGTTTTATAAAACACCGACGCCAAAAGGGTTCCCGCCACAGAAAACGGCGTCATCTAGGACGCTTTCTGCGTCGGTTATATACTACAAAACCGACGCAGAAAAGTGTCCTAGATGACTCCCATTTCCTGTAGCGCGAAAACTTTTGGCGTCGGTGTTTTATAAAAAACTGACGCTGTAAGTCTGTACTGACGGTTATCGGTAAATAACCGACGCCTATATCTATTTTTTTTTTTATAAATCTGTTTGCAGGCCTGCTGTGGCTGGTCAGCAGGATGAGAACCTGCAGTTCAGTTTTCTGAACTGCAGGTTTACGACATCCATTGATATCAGCCTACAAACAGGCCACAAACCTGCAAAATTAACATAAAAAGATTCACACAAGTAGATACATTCAGACATCAATTCAATTGTCACGTTCACACATATAGAATCATTCAAATACATGTTTTAACATTCAGAAATATTCATTTACAAAGTATCATTCATCATCACTATCAACATCCCAAGTATATCTTACAGTTGCCACTGTTTGTACAACTATTGCCCATTCTTCTCTTACTTCATCTAATGCTTCCCTCGTATATGGAGCATGTACATTTTTTAAGTGTTTGCCTATAGTGTGGTCAGTTTTAAACACCTGTAAAGAGAATGATGTATATAAGTAATAATATAAAAATAAGATTGATATATTTTATACTAACTAATGAGACTATATATAATACCTCATGTATGGTATCGATGTCTTTCTTCGCCTGTGTATGGTATAGAACTCTCCTCCAGTATCTCCCTCACAGACTCCTGTGCGGAGAGGGACATTCCAACTCGAGATATCATCTTCCGTTGCCTCCTCCGCAGCAATATCCTTATCTCTAAACGTTTCTCGTAGGATTCTGAACCCCTTCCTTCCCTCTACTGCATCGAAGCCATGCTGCAGTTGAACCCTTTCGCCGAGCCCTACCCGGCCAAGTAGGCGTCGCCTGAAGCACCACTGTCGTCGTCATCTCCACCTCCATCGCAACTTGCTGTGCTAGTCCTGGCAGTTTATCACCCCACATGCCTTCCTCCCCAGTTCCTGCCGCTAGACGACCACACAATGGATCCAAGAGGATATGCAGGCGTTCGCCACAAACTATAGGATGAGTATACTCAGCTTATAGGCTTTGGCGAACTCCTGCATATCCTCTTGGATCCATTGTGTGGTCGTCTAGCGGCAGGAACTGGGGAGGAAGGCATGTGGGGTGATAAACTGCCAGGACTAGCACAGCAAGTTGCGATGGAGGTGGAGATGACGACGACAGTGGTGCTTCAGGCGACGCCTACTTGGCCGGGTAGGGCTCGGCGAAAGGGTTCAACTGCAGCATGGCTTCGATGCAGTAGAGGGAAGGAAGGGGTTCAGAATCCTACGAGAAACGTTTAGAGATGAGGATATTACTGCGGAGGAGGAGGAAACGGTAGACGATATCTTGAGTTGGAATGTCCCTCTCCGCACATCAAGTTGCTCCGCGCATCTGAAAATGTCATTAAAAAGGCAAACATTTAGCATTTGTATTAACTAGAAAAAGGAAAACATTTAGCATTTGTATAAACTAGAAAAAGGAAAACATTTACCATTTGTATAAACATACATGTCTCTAAAATTGTGATCTTTTATCAATTAACAATCCTTCATTGTGATCTCCGCGCACATATAAGTCATCATTAGCTTCAATATTTTGTGGAGTTGGCAACCCAACTGAGAATGGACTGGAGTCATCATACTTATCATAGTACTCTTCTTCATCTATAGGATCTTCAATGAACTGTCTTTTACCATGAAGAACAACCGACCATTTATCATTTGCAGGATCATCGATATAGAATATTTGTTTTGCCTGTGATGCCAATATGAATGGTTCAGCCTTCTCGCCAATCATTTCAAAGTTCACCAAAGTGAAACCCAATTCATCCACTATAACTCCTTTGGTGTTATCAACCCAATTACATTTAAAGAGCGGAATATTGAAATCTATGTAGTCAAACTCCCAAATGTCTTCAATGACACCGTAATATGACATTTTAGCTTCACGTGGACTCTTATCCTTTGCACTTGCAAAGTACATAGTTGACGCTTGAAGAGTGACCCCACTATTTTGGACGACACTCTTATCATCTTGGCGCTTTGTGTAATATGTGAATCCATTAATGTCAAACCCTTCATAAGACATAACATTCGGTTTTGGTTTAAAGGCGAGACATTTGATAGTTTCTGTAATATCATTTGGTGTTTGAGATAGTTGATGTAAGACTTTATCTTCAAACCACTTAGTAAAAGTCTTATTATGCTCTCTAGCAAGCCACATTGAACTTGCTCGAGGATGTTGTCTCTTTATGAAATTGGTATGTTCCTCGATATAAACACTCACTTCGTCCATATTATGTAAAATATACAAGTGAGCTTGTTCCAACTGCTCACGGCTGATTACTTTCACCCGTGATCCCAAAATTCCTTTGCCCTCCTCAATATTCGTGTCATTATCAGGAGTGTCATTACCACTGAGAAAGTCATTGCAGAAATCCATTACCTCTCTCGCCACATAACCTTCAATAATACTCCCTTCAGGACGATAACGGTTTCGAACATCACCTTTAAAAACGCTCATGTATCGTTCAAAGGGATACATCCAATGCAAGAAAACCGGTCCCAAGATTTTCACTTCCCTAGTCAAGTGGACAACAAGATGTACCATGATATCAAAGAACGAAGGAGGGAAATACATCTCAAGCTGACATAGGGTAACAACCACTTCTTTTTGCAAAATATCGAGAGTATCAGGGTCAATAACTTTGCTGCATAGACTGTTGAAAAAGAAACAAAGTCTGGTAATTGCAAACCTTACATGCTTCGGCAATATAGATCGAATTGCCACGGGCAATATTTGTTGCATTAGAGTGTGACAATCATGAGATTTAAGACCTATCAACTTCAGATCTTTCATTGATACCAATCTACGGATGTTGGATGAGTAACCATGTGGCACCTTAACATTTACCAAGCATTCACAAAAAGTTTTCTTCTCCTTTCTAGACAACGTGTAACAAGCGGGAGGTAAGTATGTTCTTTTATTACCCATTTCACGTAATTCTGTTAATTCTGACCTTATTCCCATTTCACGTAGGTCCAGTCTGGATTTTATCCCATCTTTAGTCTTACCTGGTATATTTAATAGAGTACCAATGATGCTATCACAGACATTTTTCTCAACGTGCATTACATCGATACAATGCCTGACTGACAAAGAACTCCAATAAGGAAGATCCCAAAATATTGACTTCTTTTTGAATGAAGAATTGTCACTCCGTGTGGCCATACTACATTGTGATTTCTTACCAAATTCATTGACAATGTCTTTTACTCTTTCATAAACAACATCCCCTGGTATAGGTTTAGGTGCACTCCGTTCATCATTCAATCCATTGAATGCTTTGCGCTTCCTACGATACGGATGGAATTTTGAAAGAAACCTTCGATGACCAAGATATACAGTCTTGCTGCCATATTTTAGTCTTATTGAATCAGTGTTTTCTTCACATATAGGACACGCTTTAGCACCTTTGACACTATATCCAGACAAATTCCCATATGCTGGAAAGTCATTAATAGTGCAAAACAACATAGCATGCAAACGAAATGTCTCTCTTGCAGAAGCATCATAGGTCATCACACCTTCAGCCCAAAGTTTCTTTAAGTCATCAATCAAAGGTTCAAGATAAACATCGATATCATTTCCGGGTTGTTTAGGGCCCGATATCAACAATGACAACATAACGTACTTATTTTTCATACACAGCCAGGGAGGAAGATTGTATATAACAAGCATGACTGGCCAAGTGCTATGTTGGCTGCTCAATGTCCCGTACGGATTCATCCCGTCTGTACAAAGCCCAAGTCTTAGATTCCTGACTTCTTCACCAAATTCAGGGAACAATACATCAATCTTCTTCCACTGTGGGGAATCAGACGCATGTCGTAGGATCCCATCATTATTTTTCTTAACATCTGCATGCCACCTCAAATTCTTCGCATCTTTCGGATTTGCAAACAAGCGTTGAAACCGTGATGTTATAGGTAGATACCACAACACCTTGGCAGGAGAACCAGTTCTGGACTCCCCCGAAGTCGTCAATTTATATCGTGACGCACCACATTTTGGACAATCTTTCAAATCTACATAGTCCTTTTGAAATAATACACAATCATTCGGGCATGCGTGTATCTTTTTGGCCTCCATTCCCATTGGGCACAACATTTTCTTTACCTGGTATGTTGAGATTGGCAGCTCGTTTCCTTCAGGAAGAATTTCTTTCAACAAAGTCAACAATTCAGTGAAGCTTTTGTCGCTCCATCTATTGTTAGCTTTCAACTTATACAATCTCAGCACAGCGCTAAGCTTCGTAAACTTAGCACAGCCTGTGTATAACGGTATCTCAGCATCATGCACAATGTTTGTAAAGATAGGAGGTGGATCGGTGTGCTCTACCCTACAACTATCCAGCATCGCATCAACAATGTCTGCTGGAACTGGTTCGTTCACATTTACGTCATCGGAGGCAATTTCTTCTTCCACCCAAGCACTGCTATTGACATCTACTGGATTCGATTTTGAAATCTCTCCATGCCAGTGCCATTCTGTATAGCCTTGTACAATCCCGTTGCACATGACATGACTTTTGATTTCCTCACCAGTGTTGAGTTTCAAGTTGTTACCGCAATGCCTACATGGACAGTAGAACCTATCTGTAGGTTTTTTCCTATGTTCCTCGGCAAATCTAATAAACTGATCAAGACCAGATATAAACTCTGGGGTGCAACGATTACGAATGGACATCCATGATCTATCCATTCTATGATCAGAGAAAGCAAGTATATATTAGGAAAGCAAGTATATATTAGGAAACAAGTATATAAGCAAGTATGTCGTATTACAGTTCATCATTAAGAAAGATATAAGCAAGTATGTCGTATTAAAATAGACTAAACAATAAAAGAATTTTTTTTTTAGGCAAGACAATATGAGAAAATAGTAGTGTAATCATGTAAATGGGAACATTCATGGGAACACACACTTCAGTTATAAGCATTCATGTAGCAACTTACATTTCCATTCATGGGAACAAACACTTTAGTTATAACAATAACTAAACAAAGGGGTTGGTGTACTCCTAAACATGCGCATAATTAAAAAAACTATTACTACAGACAAGTCTAGATAGATAGACAACTAAATACTACACCAACATGGTCCCGCATGCATCAGTAACTTCTTTTTGATGATGAAGCTGTGTCACGAAGCTCCTCACTGTATTTAGACGAATCTGAACTGATAGGGGCCTCAGATTCTGATTTGTCTGAGCTGATATGCGACGCCGTGCGCTCATACCGCAGAAGATGATCGAGGGTGTCGCAGTTGTTGTTGGTTATCCAAACTTTGATGGAATTATCGCCAACTGGACGGAGAAAAAGCCTATTCCAACGGACCAGATACAGCTCTCCAATCCAATCATGCCAACCGGATTTTGATACAAGATTTCCCGCCAAATCATACTCAACCTCGATAACATGTGAATAATTTCCAAAAGTTAGGGTCACTTTACCAGGCATGTAGTGTCTTCCTTTTAGAAAACGCCAATGTTTGGGTATGACCAATTGGTTTAAGGAACGATCATCTAGGATGATGTCCAATTGTTCTTCAATAGGGAACGTTAACATTGACATAGAGGCCCAATTCATAGTCATTGTTATGGGAAGACAGAGACTGCACAATATTAGTATTAACAAAGTGTAAGTACATATAACGATGTTATATATTTTCAGAAAAAGTTGTATAACATCAGTTAACCTTTTAAACAAGTATATATTAGGAAACAAGTATATATTAGTCAATCTTGGACGGGTTTCTAGGCCAACAAACACATTTGATGTCAATCTTATATATAATAAATGTGTACCACCTATCCCATCCTTGAACACCTAATCTCACTTACGATGTAAGTGTATAATGTGTATTTGGTTTTCAAGAAAATTTCGGCAGCATTTCCCCGTTGTTCTCTAAGTACATATGTACTTAGAGAACAAACGGGGAAATGCTACCGAAATTTTCTCGAAAACCCAATACACATTATACACTTACATCCTAAGTGAGATTAGGTGTTCAAGAACAGTCCCAAACTGGGGACTATCCAAGATTTACTCCTACTGAGTAAATCTTGGACGGGTTTCTAGGCCAACAAATACATGTGTTGTCATTCTTATATAAACCCTATAATTCATGAAATCATTCTAATTCAATTTAATATGTTGGGATCACATAATTATATAATGACATCAGAATATATAGAAGAATCATAATTAACATGATTAACAACATGCTCATCAAACTAGGGTTTTCTTGAATATCATCTAATAAATCAAGAATTTCATAGTTTCAAACATGCAATAATTCACAATGCAATGTTATAAACTATAGGCAACATGGATAGATGAAATAAATAAACATCCAGCATCTATCACTTATTCAATCTTCAAAAAACCTTGACAAACATCCAACATCTATCACTTATATAATTTGCATGTATATACACCCTAAAGTGCCACAAATCATATAATAAAACTATCATGTTATGATATTAGGACCACTTAAAGCAGATTAGGCACATTAAGCAAGCAGAGTAGGGAGCCAATTTCGTGCAAACAGATTAGGCAACAGATTAGGTCAGCACATAAAGAACCAATTTCGCGCCTGGGTAGGTCTGCAGGTACCTGGGCAAGAAGAGTAGGGTGAGGTCGAGCTGGTTGAGTACGTGGGTGGCGGCCGACGAGCTCCAGAACCAGCGGCAGTGACTCCGACGAGCAAGAGCGTCAGCCGCAGCAGGCAGGCAGGCGGCCAGGCGGCGGCAGGCAGGCAGCGGCCAGGCGGAGGAGAAGGAGAAGGGGGTACGGCGGCGCCGGTTCTCAGGCGTGGCAGGCAGGTGGGCACCAGGCGTTGCGGCGGCGCCGGTTGTCAGGCGTGGCGGCGGCGCAGGCGGTTGGAGCAGGGGCGCCGGTTGTCAGGCGTGGCGGCGGCGCAGGGGTGCCAGAGAAGAAACGCGTCGGAGAGGGGTGCCGGAGAGGGGACGCCGGAGATGGGGCACCGGAGAGAAGCGCCGGAGAAAAATCGCCGGAGAAATCGCCGCACTAGGGAAATAGGGTAGCAATGAGGGGATGAGTCGGGCGATCGAAGGTTATGAAGTTCCCCAATAGCGTCGGTTGTTGACAACAACCGACGCCTAAACATATTTACCGTCGGTCGTTGGCAACATCCGACGTCCATTTGGACGATATTTTCGTGAAAATGTTTGGCGGGAACCCCATTCAGCATCGGTTAGTAAAGGACGACCGACGCGGAAAAGGACACTTTTCGCGCAAATTTCCATCGCACATAAGCGTCGGTGTTTTAACTAAATAACCGACGCCGAAAGTGACATTATTTTTTCGCTCGAAAATTGGATGAAATAATGCGTCGGTTTTGCATAAACAACCGACGCTGTATACAAAGTGGTACCCGTGTTTGGCTGGTCTTTGAATATAGACGTCGGTTCTTCGAAATAACCGACGCCTTTAATATAAGGCGTCCGTGTTCCTTAAAAACCGACGCCCAGAAAAGCGACACTGAATGCTATTTCTGTAGTAGTGGATGCAAAAATGGTAACCCAGAGCATCCTGCAAAAATGGCAAAATACTCAAGAGTCCTCTACTATTTGTGGTGTTTACTAAATTACAAATTTTTTTTGGCAATTAGCGGGAGCTGCATGAGCTGAGGAAATAAGGAAAGTCATCCTTGAGGGTACAAGGGATGAATTGACAGTTGCTCTGGGTAACCCAGAGCATCCTGGACATGTTAGGGCTACAGGCACTGGTGTGGGCATCAAAGCATTCTTTGGGCCATCCCAGCACAAACATGTCCCAAAAGCGGGAATTTCACAAGAAGAGGTAACCTATTCTTTCTTTAGAATGTTACTGTAAAAGATAATTCAATAATCAGAAGCTAACATTTCTTTTATCCATGTATAGGTAGATAAAATAGTTGATAGGAGATTCAATGAAGTAGTTGATAAGAGAATCAAGGAAGCAGTTGATAAGACACTCCATGAAGCAATGAGCAAGTGGTAGGCATCTCTGACTGCCACTCAGTAGACAATACCTATGGCATCCCACTCTACTCCTACTGTAGAGGTTGTGAGTAATAATCCTATAGACCCACCACCTAGCACATCCACTGTAAGTATTTTTATGACATAGTAACTAGTCTTTTCAACATGATATGTTTTCAAGATGATATGTATATATGTATATAACATTCTTTACATAAATTTGTAGGGGTTGAAGCCATGTCGTCTGAAAAGTAAAGAATATGTCATTGCAGAGGCGTCGTCTTACCCATCCCTACCAGGGGAAATGTTTCATGGGTCTCCATTACCAGCTGGTTGGGTTCGTGTGAGCCCGCTACGTATATTCCCCAAGTGGATGGATCTTCCATTGCCATATGCCCACCCAGATTGTGAAACACTTGGTGAGGCAGAAGGCGAAGTGATATTGTGGCCAAAAGCAGATGTCCTCTATACTAAAATTATATGGTAAATTTACATTATGTTAAATTGTTAGTGTGTATATGATGTCAATTGATCTGAAATTATATATATATACAGGTTAAAAAGAAGACACCTAGAGCATCTAGGCCTCCATCTCCACCTCCTACATTCCAAGTTGGGTTCCACAGGACCTATCTGTCCCGTTAGGTCCTAATTGTAGGGGTATGGCAATATGGTTAGATGAACATTATATAAATTTCCCTATAATGGTTTCTATAGATGTGGATGCCGCAGGTCAATCATATGAAAACAAACTATTTATACATCCATATACCATGTGTAGGATCTTCTTTATACATCCATATACCTTGTGTAGGATCTGGTGATCTGGTTTCTTATATATTAGTGCATACGTAATAAATGTTTTACAGCTACTTAGATAAGATATGTGCAGATTTTTCATTCGAACATATAGGATTTTTTATTCCATCTTTGATTAGTCTAGTAGCTAAAGACCCTTCGTTAGTTCAACAATACTTATGTGATTCTTTTACAAATTTTGCTCAAAATAACAAGACGGTGATAATAGCTCCATTCAATGTGGAGTAAGTTTACTTTGCTTATAATTTGGACTTAAGAAAATTACATTTTTATAGTGGATTTTGAGTTATTAATTTTTAACTTTTTTACCTCTAGGGGTATGCATTGGGAGTTACTAGTTATTGTCCTCGAGACATTCACTGTCTATTATCTAGATCCTAAGGGGACTAAATTGAATTCAAAATATGGACACAAAATGAAAATGACATTATTCCGGTGAGAAATATTTCATTTTCATATATGTTAACATATGTTATTACATTACTGTTTAATTATGCAATGTACTGTGTTACCTTAACATGTAGGGGTTTAGATGAGTTCAAAAAGGTTGGAGGAAAGGTCCCCAGGAAAAAGAACCAGCTAATAATTTGGAAGAACGTGGAAGTAAGTTCCCGACTACAATGTATAGATTATTTATGTGAACAGTGCTTAAATAGTTGTATTTTTTTAATATTTTTTATGTTTCAATTTATAGTGTGCTACATAAGACAACGGATGGGCATGTGCATACTATGTGATGTGATTTATGCACATGATTATCAAATATGTCGCAGTGGACATCGATACCATTCCTGAGGTATTATATATAGTCTCATTAGATAATATGAAATATATCAATCTTATTTATATATTATTAATTATATATATATACATCATTCTCTTTGTAGGTGTTTAAAACTGACCACACTACATGAAAGGCCTTACTAGATGTACATGCTCCCTATACGATGGAAGAATTAAATGATGTAAGAGAAGAATGGGCAAAATCCATACAAGTAGTGGGGTTTTTAAAATATAATTGGTATGTTGATAGCGAATAATGACTAAAGAATGATATTTTGTAAATGAATTTCTAAATTGTAATATGTGTGAATATTCCTACATGTCTGAATGTTTCTACATGTGTGAATGTGAAAATGAATGAAATTGTTAGTTGCTATATGAATGTTTCTACATGTGTGAATGTGAAAATGAATGGAACTACATATTTCTACATGAATGTTTCTACATGTGTGAAATCGAATGGAACTGTAGGTTGCTAAATGTGTGAAAATTGATGTTTTTAATTTTGCAGGTTTGTGGCCTATTATTGGCTGATATCAATGGATGTCGTAAAACCTGCAGTTCATAATTGAACTGCAGGTTTCTCATCCTACGACCAGCCACAGTAGGCCTGCAAACTGATAAAAAAAATACATACAATAGGCGTCGGTTATTTGAAAAAATCGACGACACATGCTTACAACATCGGATAATAGCTAAAACCGACGCCTAATGAGACCAGACACCATGACCATGTTGGCCAGCACGGTTGTGGTAGCAGGTGATATGGCATCAGTTATCAATCATAAATTGACGCTGACGGATACTTACAACGTCGGCTAATAGCTAAAACTGACACCTAATTAGGCCAGACACCACGGCCGTACTGGCCATCACGGCCGTGGAAGCAGGTGATATGGTGTCGATTATCAATAAAAAAACCCGACATTGATGGTGCCCTAAATGACGCCCTTTTTGTAGCACGAAGGTTTATGGCATCAGTTTCTGTAATAATAACTGACGCCTATATCCCCCTTCTGGCGCGTTTTTGGTGGCACATGAAGGTTTCTGGCATCGGTTAGGAAACTGACACCTAACAGTTTGCCTTTTAGAGGTGCCCACATAGGTGTCGCATTGAAACCGACACTAAAGGTCTTAAATAACTGACACTAAAGGTGGGTTATGCACTAGTGAATCCTATAAAAAGATACATAAAAATCATAAGGCAACGTCAATTGTTAGGCTTGGAAAGATTAACCACAAATACAGCCTTTTAGAATAAAAATCCAACTAACAAAGTGAGAACTATATCAATATGAAATAACAAATAAAAACAAAAAATAATAAACCAACTACCCTAAGGAAAACCAAAGTAAGAACACAACAACTTAACTTGGAACATAAATGTTTAGTTTTTCAAATATGAATTAAAATGTAAAAAGTATCATTGAAGTCAAAGTGCTTTTGTGGAATTCACCATTGAACCTTTTATCTGGAAAAGTCTTAAGCCACAATGGCATCCATCACTCTTCACATTCTAAGTATAGAAAGGATGTTGCAAGGATTGATATTATTGCTCATACTTAAGTGATTTCTTTACGATCTCATAAGAAACTTGACCAGAATTCTATTCTATGAATTAGAATACATTACCACAAAGAGATTAGTGTAGAAATGAAGCTGGATAGGAGACATGCTACCATTTGAGTAGAGACTATGATGGAAAGAGAACTATCATGATGGCCATGCTAGTAGATGTTCTTCTCTTACAGATGAAATGATCATGCTCATGTACAATATGAAAGGAATGAGACATTATGCCATAGAAAGTAGTATTACTTAATTCATTTGTCATTCAAGAATCATGCTAAAGGAGAAGAAGATTTGTCATTCAAGAATCATGCTAAAGGAGAAGAAGACCGGTTACCTTACAAGAAATTAAGAAGTAGTGAAAAATTCAGCAACACTGTTTGACCTGTAGATCTTGCAAATGTATTGATATTTGGGAATATTCCATTAGTTCAACCACGATAGGTTTAAGAAAAAATACAATTCACACACATTCTTAGGAGAAACAAAATAAGTTGGCATGTGGGCATGCAAAAGAAAGAAAGGAGAGTTACCTGCATAGATTTTGTTCTCAATGGTCAAAAGAAAATCCATGCTTTTTTTCTAGTTCCTTTCTTTATTGAACATCATAGTAGCACCAGACTTTGTGTAAGGATACATAATAGACAAGTCTACCTCTAAATGTATCCTAAAAAGATAATGAATAACATTAGATAAAAATCCAAAAATAACTGTTTAGAACACCATTCATAATAAATTTAATAAAATGCATACTGCTCATTAAATGCTAGAGTTGTTAGTTTATAGGTTCTCCCTCATGCACCACTAATTTCCTACATTTAAAACATGTTAGAAATGCCACAAAGATACATGTGATAAACAATTAAAATAAAACAATAAATAGAACTATTACCATCATAATTTCACAAGCCTCTCAATGTAGTATTACTTATATATACAATAATCAAGGTCTTTACACATTCACAGAAATATCAGTATACTAACAGTTGCTCCAATTAGATTGTAACACCCCTTCAATTCAGTTACACATGTATGGTAGTTGTGACTAACATGTACAAAATGTCACATTTCAAAGTTTTGACTTTTACATGTATCATTCAAGTTCATAGATAAAGTTAATTATAACATGCACGTTTGTAGAACACAACTCAAAAGAACGTATTGTTGAAAAAAAGTCAATAGACCAATCTTAGTCAGTAGTGTCCACATGAGAGTTGTTTGAATCTTAGGGAGACCCCGCTCCCCCTCCTCCTCAAATAGGTTCCAAATCCCAGATGACCCAATGAGTTGGTAATTGCAGTGCGCTCAGGGGGATTCGAACCCGGGTCCCCCAGGGAGGACAAGTCAGACTGAACCACTTGAGCCACACTGGACGGGTACATGAAAGTGTTGTATGTGAGAACACATCCCATTGTTGTTTGAATTTTCAGCATGAGAGCTTGGTATATCATCATCAATGTTTGAACCCCGAGCTTGAGAAGAAATAGATCCACTCTATAATGTATGTAGTTATGCCCAATACGCAATGCATAAAATAAGTTAAGAGCATGAATATTTTATTATTATAACATATCCCATCATATGCGCCATCCTAAGTTTTGCTTCTGCTAATGCCTTACCAAAAAACACAACTTACTTCTCAATTTATTGATAAGTTTGTTGAGTTATCTCCATCATGGGGGCCTCTTTTAACAATTTTTGTCATACCATGACAATAGCCCCTTTGATAACCACCATGATGATCCCCAAACACATGATTTACTACTGGGATAAACTCAAGGGCATCATGACTATCTTGCACATTTTTTTTCATGTGCTTCAGCTTCAAGCTCCTCCTACAAGTATATGTGAGTAACACTGATTGGGAGATTAAGGGAATCGTGACAATGTTATATAAGTATGGGTATAGCCTTCCATTTTCTTCTTAGTGTAGTCATCTGGATATTATCCATTCTTGTCTTTGTGAGAAATGATGTATGTATGATAATCAGATGCATCAAGACCTTCTATCATCTAAATGGGTAAAGTTAGCATAAAGATGAAATACTTGAATATTTAATTAAATTAAAATACTTACCATTTCAAATTGTTATGTCTGCATTGATGCCATTTCAAATTGTTATGTCTGCATTGACTTGGACCCTAATGTATAAGTTGCTCTTATTTTATCATGATTACTTGCATTTTGTTTTTCCACTAACTATATAAAAAATATCAATATATATTTGTAGATATGATTTGACCTTTATTTCCTAGTTACTCCAATATATAAGTAAATGTTGCCATTGTTCTTCGGTAACCTTTAAATCTAGTGAAAATTGAAGCTCCTCTGGGGACAAGTAATCTAGATGTGACTTCAAAGTGTGGCAGTGTGTGATGATACAAGTTTGTACCCTTACATCACACCACTTCATAATACAATACATATTTGGAGTCAGTTTAGTTACCCGACTCTTAAATTTGAACAGTTTCTGTTAGAAAATGATAACTTGGAGTGGGATGTAAGAATAATATATAAATAGAAGTGACAACAATATAGATAAAGAGAAATACCTCAACCTCTACCCAAACACTATAGAAATGTTTCTTGTGTAGATCCCCCCATTGTAGGTGCAATGGGAAACTATCACTTTCTCTAGCCTTCAATCCTATAAAATGCACTAGAATACCTCCTTCATCCCCCATAGGTACATTGTTTAGTGTCCAATAATCATGATGTAATTTTCCAATTGGAGGTTTTATGGATTTATAGCTAGTCCACCCACAACCTTTTCTTTCTTCTACTATATGGGGACCTTGATTTTCAAAAAAAAAATAGCATCACATTACATTTTAACATGTACAAAAGTGATAATTTACTCATGACGTATACCTAAAATGTTAGCAGCTATATCACGATATATTTTAGCCCGATGACTACTCTTCCTCATATGAATAGATTGTTTAAATGTGGATGGCATGCCTTCTACATTTTGATGTTATTGCCTCAAACATATTTCAATGTCAACAACATGACTTTCCCTTACTGTCACAAAAACATGAGCATCTAGTAAAGAAGAATACTACAAATCAAGAAGAAACAAACTATAAAGTCAAATAACACACCATCATTAGTAGTTCAAACAAAATTTGTTGCTCTACTTTCTCTGGGCAACTCAATATTTGGTTGGTAAATGCACCTTTTTCTTCAGTCCCTATAAGATAATCTTCACTAAGTCTAGGTAATACTCAATGGAGGTGATGAACTTGATAATCTACATTATAAAAAAACAACAATATCCAACAGACTACCTACAATGTGATTTTGAACAAGTGTGGAGAATCCTTGCCCAACTTCAAACCATGAGGAATCACCTAATAAAACAGTTTAGAGATTAGATATTGCTGTTTGAAAAATACAATTCTAAGAAAATAAAATAATATTACCATTTTTCCTTAGTCATACCTATTACATGGAAATATTATACCATACATAATATGATGTAAAGTACAAACCAACAAGACAATCATCACAATTTCACTATTATAGCAATGCATTTATAATCCTACATAATGCATCCATAATTAAAAAGCTCACCTATTACATGATGTTCAACAAGTCTAGTAGAGTCTTGGAAAATTTCAGACCTTCATGCAACACTCTTATGACCAGATTTGGCTTTAGGCACTTCATGATTTTCATTTACTATTTTGGCTTTTTCTTTTGCAACACCTGTAAATTGAAAAATTATACAATATACAAAGAAAGTTATATGAATCATTAATAAGTGTGATACCCATCTCAAATTACTCATGTGCTATGGAGTACAGTGATTGATCATTCAATATAGAAACATCATTTTTGTATGGCGTTGAGTAACGAGAGTAGTTGGATTGATGATTGAGAAGTTTCAATTTTGTTAGTTTTATCGTAAAGAGATACAATACTAGGAGTACATCAGAAGTTAAAAACCCACCATCCTCAATTCTTCTCAAAAAATCATTTGCTTTAATTTGACTATCTAGAAAATTTGCTATGTTATAAGTTGGGGAAGGTATTTCCTTGGTTCCAACTATGCAAGAAATTAACAAGTGATGATGCATTTGTCACCACGCATATATGTAGTTTCAAAAAGATACCTTTAATGGTTCTACAATGTAAAAATCACCAGCTTGTATGTTTACCAAAAAATCCATTTTATTACTTTGAACATGCAAGGGGTTAGGTACTCTATAACATGGAGAAGGTACTTCTTTGATTCATACAAGAATTATAGGAAATTAAAACAATATTAAGTACTCAACAACAAATAAATATTGTTCCCCAACAAACTACATGTACCATGATGTTCAACAAGTCCACCTGAGCCTCGACCAACATGAGATCATGATGCAACCCTACTAATGCCTAATAAAAATAAAATTTAGAGATCAGTTTTTGAATGTTTGAAAAATACAATTGTAAGAAAATAAAACAATATTACCATTTCCTCGAGGTACTTGGCATTTTTCATTGAAAATCTTAGTTTTTTCCTTAGTCGCACCCACTACATGAAAATTTTATGAAACACACAAAATTATGTGATGTAAAATTTAGCAAGATAATCATCAAAATTTGATAGCACTAATGCATCCATAATTAAAAAGCCCACCTATTACATGATGTTCAACTAGTCTACTGGAGTCTTGGACAATTTCAGACCTTGACGGAACATTCTTATTACCTGATTTTTCTTTCGGCACTTCATAATTTTCGTTTACTATTTTAGCCAATTCTTTTACAGCACCTGTAACTTGAAAAATTAATACTATATACAAAGAAAGTTATATGAATAATTAATAAGTGAGTTACCCATCCCAAAATTACTCACATGCTATGGAGTACAGTGATTGATCATTCAACACAGAAACATCATTTTTACATGGTGTCAAGTAATGAGAGTAGTTAGATTGATGATCTAGAAGTTGCAATTTTGTTAGATTTATCATAAATAAATAAAATACTAGGAATATATTAGGAGTTAAATCCCACCATCTTCAATGCTTCTCAGAAAATCATTTTCTTTACCTTGACTTTCTAAAAAATATGGTATGTTATAAGTTGGGGAAGGTACTTCCTTGGTTCCAACTATAAAAGAAGTTAACAAGTAATGCATTTGTCAACATTCATATATGTAGTTTAAAAAAGATACCTTAATGGTTCTAGAATGTAAACATCACCGGCTTGTATGCTTCCCAAAAAGTCCATTTTCTGTCTTTGAACATGCAAGGGGTTAGGTACTCTATAACATGGAGAAGGTACTTCTTTGATTCCTACAATAATTATATAAAATTAAAACAATATTAAGTACTCAAAAACATATAAATATTGTTCCCCAACAAACTACATGTACCATGATGTTCAACAAGTCCACTCGAGACTCGACCAACATGAGATCTTGATGCAACCTTTCTATTTCCAATAAAAATATAATTTAGAGATCAATTTCTAATGTTTGAATAATACAATTGTAAGAAAATAAAATAATATTACCATTTCTTCCAGGTTCATGGCATTTTCATTGAAAATCTTGGCTTTTTCCTTAGTCGCACCCACTACATGAAAAATTTATGACACACATAAAATGATGTGATGTAAAATTCAACAAGATAATAAATAAAATTTCATAGCACTAATGTGTCTATAAATAAAAATGTGAAAGATTGGGTTTTTGGGCTTAATTCCGAGGACTGGATTTCTTTTAAGGTGTGTAGGATGTGATGGAGTGAACTTTTGGAATCCTTAAATGTCCAATGACACAAGTGAATTCATACATGTTGAGTTGTTTTGAGAATCCCAAGTGTGTTAGTGAAGTTGGAGTGTTGATTGAGGTTTTTATAATGATTAATATCTATCTTTTTAATGCCTTTTGAGGAATTTCATTGAATGGTCTAACAATTGATTTTTAGAACCAAATTTGTGTTGAAGGTATCTTGAGTGGAAGGGAAGCTATGGTTAAAATTTTGAGCCAATCGGATGTTCCTAGAGGAAGTTATTAAGGTTTGAAATTGGTGAAATAATGTGCTTAATTGATGTTCATAGACCTAAGTTTGGGGCTTAATGGATGTGTCACATGCCCCTTGGTTTGGGATTCATTTGCATGGGAAAATCCTGGCAATCCATGGCTAATCTGATGGTTGAGGGCCCTGACTTAAGGGAAGCCGTGGATTGGGTTGTAGCTAGCTTCAATATGGACCGTAGATCGTGGATCTGATGGTTGTGCATTTGTCTCCAACCTCCCGACGATTTCTACTGAGACATGGGATGATCGTGGCCCAGCCTCGATGCCACAACCTCACCTGAGTAGTTGTAATCGTTGGTTACCTATGGAGTTTCCTCACACCTTATGGGCACTGAGAGGGGTGAGGAACGGGTTCCTCTCAACTCTGCCTTCCTACTCATACAAACAAGGAGAGGGACAAACTCCTCGCGTGACGGGTTTAGCTTGGGGAACTTTGTCTCCAAATTCTCCTAATCAGTTTGGAACTCTAAGATGGGATTTGGAGTCGGCGGTGGAGGCTTACCTTGGATCAGGCACTCCTCCTCCCATCGGACCGCAACGCCCTCAGCTGTGACAGGCGTAGAGGTGACGACGAGGAACATGTGAGCGTAGAAATGACGGTGGAGAAAGGAGACCAGAGAGGGCGTAAAGATAGGTTGAAGGTGAGAAAGGTGTCAAGATGGAGGAGAGACTTTGAGGAGTTGAATGCGGCAACCAATAGAATGCTGACGAGGAGCTAGGGAAGTGTTGGGACTGCTCTCCGGTGTCATCCCAGGTAGCGGCGACGCTCCTACCCGGATGGAGACCTGGAGTCGTGGCCAAGAACTGGAGGAGCTGACGAAGTCTACAAGGCCATGACAAAGTTGATGGTGCATCTAGTGGATGACAAGGAGGTTTAGGTAGTGAGGTATTTCTCACCGAAGGAGAGCATGTGCAGCGGTGCTCTGTTTCATAGAGGAAATAGAGACCGCAGGCTGGATCGCGAGAACTAGGCACCACGGTCGTGGTCTGTGGCACACGCCAGTGTCACGAAGCGAGAAAGAAAGGAGAGAACGAGCGAATTTGGTTATCGGGTCCACAGAACATGACACGTGTCGACGGCTGATTGGACAAAAGGTAAGAAAATTCTTAGAAATTCCTAGTTCTTCAATAATTCATAGAAATTAGCACGCTTATTAGAAAAATACAAATAAGGTACCAAAATTCTCAGAAAAATGTGTAGAACAACATGGAATCATAATATCAGCCTTTTAATTCTTTAATATCATTGATATCATGTAAGATGTGTAATTCTTAGTTCTTGAGTAATAAATATTATACAATGATATAAAATTATGGAAAAATGTCAGTAAGTGCTTAACCATGTTTATTATACATATGTTGTTAGATATGGTCATGGTATGACACAAAATCATGTAATGTGTGTCATATGGATAATTAGGTTTAATATCCCTAAATAAAATGTAATAAATACATACATGCTCAATAAATGATGAAATTTACAGAACACCCTAATACCAGTAACTGGAAGCTAATTTGGAACTCTTATATCAGTTAGATACATAGAATTCATGTTACATGAGGATGACCCTTAATACACATGATGTAACCCTTATGTATTTAATGAAAGTGACATAATGTTAAATATGTTCACATAATAATGTGACACATGAGTATATCCAGTTAATGAGCTATAATCTAGAATATGACGTTAGTGATATAAATCTAAGATAAGAATTCAAGTAATGATGCACATATCCTAATGAATTAACTAAACCCTAATGGACATAACTAGGGATAATGATGATGTGAACCTGATGATTGTATGTGATCTTATCTTTATCAGGGTTTGACCTGGGATACATAGTTGACATGAGGGATCTATGATGACTAGGTTTGTCTTGATCAAGGTACACCATTACCTCTTACTTGGCTTATTATATAATATGCTTGTGATATACATGTAGTAAAATACTTGGCATATGGTATTGGATGAAATGATTGTTCTTGTATGATATGTTGCATGATTTTCCTTATTGATATGAACACATGAAACATTATATATATGTTCCATTATATGAAAGCACTATATCTCTTTGGTAAGCATAGTGCTAGTGAGTGATCTATCTCTTTGGTAAGCAGATCACATGTACAATGATCTATCTCTTTGGGAAGTAGATCATGAGGCCTTGATGCATCTATCCGATTGGTAGGCAGATGCACAAGCATATAATGGAAAATGAGCTTAAAATATGTGTTTTCTTTTATTAATGAATATCTTTGTGCAAGTATACAATTTTATTTTATTTATTTAATACCCAAGTATTATTTTATCTTATTGACAAGATATGATGAGAGGTATATAAAATACATGTAGACGTACTCAGTACAATATTCTTGAATATTGTGCTGACATGTACCACATGTAATCTTTTGTTTAGGTTGTCATTATGCTCTTGAAGATCCAAGATCGTTGAGAGTTGTGTGGCAAGCTAATGTATAGGTGGACATGTTTTCTTAAGATCTTGTAGTTTAGTGGTAGTACATGTATATGTATAAGTTTGATATTTGATATGTAATATCAAATGTTGTAACAATTCATGTTGTAATTATATGTTGAATGATGAACATGTGTTGTATGGTTTTATTATTGTTCATGTACATGTACTGATTATTTCCTTCTGACTCCCTTGATTTTCTCTTTCTTAGCCTAGTATGTGATGTTTAAATTGGGATTCCCACAGAGGTGAGGTTTCAATTTGGATACATCAGATTAAGTTTTAGAAAATCTGGGGACATCACAGGTGGTATCAGAGCATGAACAATAGAAAATCCTGACATTTGCTCATTATGAAATGCAAAACTAAATAACCTTGAACTTAATAATCTTTAGGGTTAGATTAGTCATCTTTTAGAGACTAGATATGACCTAGCCTCTAGGTTAGCTCCTAGATGTATGAGAACTAGGTCTAGACTGGTGCTTGTTGTATAGCAAGTCCTTAGATGTTGTTCTTTCCTTGTTATGCAGCGGTATGGGACATTGCACTATTTGGAAATGACGTGCATTAAGGGAAGAGAAACCCTAGACATATTGTGCACGTTGTCTAGAGTAGCTACACTAGTCTACACCATGTTCTCACCCTTTTCACTAGTTTTCATGACACTAGACTCTCTACTATGTGTGGGGCACTCATTTCATGGATTTGTTTTTGGATTCCAATCAGATCGAACCTTGATAGTTTTCTCTGACACATGATTTATCAGAGAAAAACTATATAATATTTATTATATATATGTATTACAAAAATGTGTCCCCACACATGTATGAGTAGGAGGTCATCATGAACCCTAGTGAAAGTGAATGACATCAGTCTAGAAGAGAGAGTAGTTCTAGATTAGATGTCTAGAGCCTTGTTTGGAATATGTGATAGATGGAATAAGTTTTTATGATGATGTAAGTCTTATATAGATGATATAAGATGGTTTAGGATGAAATATGTCTTTCTTTGAGGGCCTAAGTTTAGTTTTAATGTTTTGAGATAAGTTTTGATGATGCAAATAAATAAGCTTTATGAGATAAGATATGTTAAGTTAAGACAAGTTGTGAGTCAGCATGAGCCTCAAGCTATTTTACAAAGGATGACCTCTAGTGTTAGGACCAGTTTTGGGGTTAGATCAAGAGAGAGTGAGACCCATAGGGAGAAGGTCAAAGAACCTAGACTCCATCATATGAGAAATACGAGAAATATGTGATATGATATGTCCTAAACTAGAATACACCTGAGTGATTGAGATGATTTTATTTATGCATGATTCTTATAGATCTATTGAACCCTAGATGTCCCAGGGAGGACCAAACCCTAGAGATATAGAGAGGCTCATTATATATGTGCAAGTGAAAATGAAAATCAACGTCTATCATCTGGGCGAGGGAGAGAGCCCAAGACCCTGGAGGAGGTATCTATGTTAGTTTTTGTGAATCCTCATTCTCGGGTTGGTGGTTCCTTGTAGGAATCTAGTGGTGTACATAAGAGAGTTTTGGGTAAGCATGTTTCAAGGGTAGAAGACCTGTGAAGAGAATATCATATCATGTTTTGGTTTGTGCTTATGTGGCTAAAGCTTGTGAAGATGATTACTAGTGGCAATGAGGTAATCTGAGAACCCTAGACTATGAGAGGAAAGATAAAGTATATGCAAATGAGATACTCATAGAGTTGAGTTAGATTAGAGATACTGATCATGACACTACCCTCATGATATGGGTCAGGAGAACCTTAATTGGACTAGATAAAGTTTTGATATATGTTTGATGAGACACTTGTATAAGTTTGCTTAAGCACTACCATGATGTAATATATGTTAGGATGTGATTTAATATCAAAACATGATATATAGACACGATATGATGGAAACCTAGAGATGGTTTAATAGATATCAATGTACAAGTGGTTAATCATATCCATGAATAATGATGATTAATGTGAAATTGTTGTTTATTCTTGTGATGAATTCACTCGTAAATGATGCAATTTAGTATGAACAATGGAATAAGATCATATGAATGAACATGTTACACGAGGTGTTAATCTTAGTGCTTAACAAAGATGGAAAATATAGTTTGAAAATTAGCACAATATAACGATTATGACACCTTGGTATGATCAAATGGATAAAGTGGGTTAACTATAGTTAACTCCCTCTTAAAAGGAATATGTTAATGTTGAACATGTTCTAACAATGATCTAAATAAAATGTTGATGAAACCTTGATATAATGGGTTAACTTTCCTTTAGAACATGGTAATATGATGACAGACCCCTAATTCATGGGCAAATATAAGGATGAAACCCTAACAATGAGATATGTTATGACATAATTAGAGTTTCTAAACCCTTTTAAAGGGGAGTTCACCGTAGATGATTTGATAACCTTCTACGAGTGGTTCATATACATTTTAGACATGATGTTTATGAGAATGTTTCACATAGAGTGGTGTCCTACATATGGACAAAGACCTTTAGTTTTCCTTGGAATATGAGAATGGCTTAATTTCAAGGAAAAAATTTCTTTTAAGATGTATATGATGTGAAAAATTGGGTTTTTGGGCTTAATTTCGAGGACTGAATTTCTTTGAAGGTGTGTAGGATCTTATGGAGTGTACTTTTGGAATCCTTAAATGTACAATGACACAAGTAAATTCATACATATTGAGTTGTTTTGAGAATCCCAAGTGTGTTAGTGAAGTTGGAGGTTATTTGAGGTTTTTATAATGATTAAGATCTCTCTTTTTAATGCCTTTTGAGGAATTTCATTGAATGGTCTAACAGTTGATTTTTGGCACCAACTTTGAGTAGAAGGTATCTTGAGTGGTAGGGAAGCTACGGTTAAAATTTTGTGCCAATTGGATGTTCCTAGAGGAATTTATTAAGGTTTGAAATTGGTAAAATAATGTGCTTAATTGATGTTCATAGACATATGTTTGGGGATAAATGGATGTGTCACACGCCCCTTGGTTTGGGATGTGTCTACGTGGGAAAATCTTGACAGTTCATGGCTAATCTGATGGTTGAGGCCCTTGACTTAAGGGAATCAATGGATTGGGTTGTAGCTAGCTTCAATATGGACTGTAGATCGTGGATCTGATGGTTGTGTGTCTATCCCCAACCTCCTAATGGTTTCTATTGAGACATTGGATGATCGTGGCCCAGCCTCGATGCCAAAACCTCACCTGAGTAGCTCCAAATTTCGATTACCTAAGGAGTTTCCTCACACCTTATGGGCGCTGAGAGGGGGTGAGGAATGAGATCCTCTCAACTCTGCCTTCCTACTCATATAAACAGGGAGAAGGACAAACACCTCGGCCGACAGGTTCATCTTGGGGAACTTTGTCGCCAACTTCTCCTCATCGGTCTGGAACTCTCAGCTGGCATCTAGAGTCAGTGGTGGAGGCTTACCTATGCTCAAGCACTCCTCCCATCGGACCACAATTGTAACATACCGAACTCTAAAATTTTGTCTTTTGACCTTTTTTCCCATCTTTTCCTTTCATTTCTATCCTTATTGGCCTTTCTATTTAATTAGTGGAATTTATAGTGGTTTAGTGAACATTTATTCACTAATTGTACCAATATAAGGGTTTATGCACAAATACCTCAGTGAAGGCTTAATTACCATAATTAAGTGCTCTAAACCTTAATCTAACTTTTTGATATGATTTGAAAACATAAAATGAGGCTAAGTTTCAAATTTGGTTCGATTTGGATGTAGTTTGTGAAAGTTTTGGAATTTTAGGTACATTCTGGACTTTTATGCAATTTACCCAATTGGGAGGTTTTCTTTAATAATTATCAACTGAATTTTAATACTTATATATTCCCTTACAATTAACGATATTTTAAACCATTGGAGAACCTAGTTTCACCTTGGTTTGATGGTATTTCTTTCCAAGGGCATTATAGGGATTACCCTCTTTATAAAGATGCTTATCCTTAAAAGCTATCAACCAATGAGGTTATTTCTTTCTTGAAAAACGGTGGGGATGGCCTATAATAATCTATGGGCTCTTATGACCGACTTTTTATATGCATGAAGCCTCTATGAGCTATCTTCTTGCATGGCCATCAATCCCTAGGCTAAAGACACATGGAAAGTCCATTAAGACTCCGCATGCTTCACCACTTTCTATATATAGCCATGTATACCCCTTCCCAACTCACAATTCGAAAACTCTTGCTCTCCTTTTCTTTCCTCTAGCTTAGATAATTGTTCCTTCTGTATTTGGCCATGAAGTTGCTGCCCCAAGGTAATAGAGGGAGCCTACCTTGGTGAAGAAGGCTCCTAGGGCTTCCAAATTGCTCTATTTGGGTTTCTAAAGCTCCTCCTTGGTAATTTCGACCAGAACTAGTAAGTTTCCTCCCTTACTTCCCTATTTCCATACTGTTAGTCTTCCTTGCACCTTCTTCTAGGTCGGAACCATGATCATACATTGTAAAACTCCACCTAAAGCCCTAAAACATCTCATCTCCATGCACTTTTTCTAGGGTTTGCACCTCTAAGTTGAGAAGGTGATCTTTGTCCAAGAAAGGAGCTAGGCTTGGATCAACCAGACCTTCTAAGATCGGATCCTTTCTGTTTGCACCTTATTATCTTCCCTAGAGGTGAGTTTCATAACCCACTTCTCATATATTTCTTGCTACATGCTTAAAAGTCATGCATCTATGTTTAAAATCGATGATTTCCATCTCTATTTACCATGTTCATCTAGGGTTTTGGTTTCTTACCGATTACCTTCTCTACAAGATCTAGTTTGGATAAATATTAATCTAAAACCATGATATTATGTCGAATGGTGTTTTTCCTCCCTCTCTCTCTCTCTTTTCTTATCTCGTTTGGTTTGATGATGTGTCGGTTTCTGATTGGCCGAATTTTAATAATTCATAACTTTTGATTCCTTTGTCCAAAAACTAAAGTAAAATACGTCCTAAAATTAGAAAAACATTTTATTTTCAATAATAATATTTCCAAGTATTGATTTTGAGTTTTGTCGATGGTGGTTTTCTAGTAAAGGATTTAATCACTTAAAAATCACCAAAAATACACTTTAATCATCGTAACTCTAAAATATGCAAAATTATATGTTTTCTTAATCATAAGAACCTAACTAAGTCTATGGTGATGTTTTTATATTCTAAATCGAGGTTTTTCAATAAAAGTAAAAATATGGGTTTTCTCTACCTTAATGCATATATATCATTCTAATACATGTATACGAATTGAAAATAGGAAAAATTGATGATGGACTCAATCAAGTGATGAAAGTAGGTAATATGAATCATAATGAAAGGTATGTGCTACGTATGTGCTATGTATGTGCAATCCCTCTTTATGTATGTGTATTTACACCTTAAGTTGGGAATAATTGTGCCTTAACCTATTTTTCTATAATGAGGCTTTATTAAACCCCATTTCATATACTCTTGAATCTTTTGCTATACTTTCCTCATAAATAAGTTCAAGAACATTATTCTTGGGTCTTAGAACCCCACCACTAAGTTGTAATTATATGATGATTTATCTTTCCACTTTACTATTTCTTGAGCATGATGGTTTATTTGGCTATTTATCTATAGTAGTGGTACTTATGTACAACCACCCACAAAGGGTATGCAAATAATTGCCCTGGGGAACTTCTTATTCTCCCCCTGGCGAATGTGTTATTCCTCCCCTATAAAATTTGATAGGTGACTGGGAATGTATGAATTCTCCCCTCACCTATAGGTTGAGGTTCGGTAGGTTCCTCAACCCTACTTAGTTAATGTAGTCCAATTAATATCATGCATGATACTTCTTATATGATTCATAATGGTAAGAATCTATTTTGTTATGTGCCTCATTCTCTTTGCCCTCTCATCTTATGATGATTCAATATATTTATGTTTCATATGATTTCCTTTTCTATTGTACTTATTCATTATTTGACGCATACCTTATTTTCCTCTTCCTTTTGCTGGGTGCTTTCCCAACCACCCAGGTGATGAGCAAGGTGATGAACAAGACAAGGAGTATATAGCTTTTGGCTTGGACTCAGTTGATGGGGATGTTGCTTGGAGACAAGATTGTAGTAGTCTAGACTTCCCTCTATCTAGATCCTTATTGTGTGTCTTGATGTAAAGCCTAATGGGAGAATTTGATGTATTTTTGTAAACCTTAATGAAATTGAATTTAGTCAAAAAAAAATTATTCCGCTACTTTCTAATGGTGTTTTGTTTACCATATTTTAGTAAAGGGGTGATTTCACTCTCTTTACATCATGGTATCAGAGCCCATGGTAGTTGGAATCTGAATATTTTAGTTTTGTCTCCCTAATTAGAATCCCTACCTTACATAGTTCCTTTAGGTGACATGGTTGTCCTACAGTTGATCTATAAATGATGAAAGGTTGATTTAGGACCCTATAGTTACACATTAGTATCACGATGAATAAAACCATAAAATACTCAAAACTAAAATATGCATAACTTAATGTTGTTTAGGTTTGGATTTAGGAAACTATTAGGGCATGAAGTTGAAGCAAAGGTGTCTAGAAAGGATCAGGTTCTGGGGGCTGAAAATATTTTCCTCCGTGCCACTTGCTTGGTTTACGAGGACTCCCAGATCCATATGATATAGGCCTGGCCTAAGCTAAAATGGATTGTACGAAATAGTTTGCTTTTAGGCAATAATGACCTTAGACATCTATGTTGTATATCTTTGGGAACCCTAAGTTTTAGGTTTATGGTGACTTGTTTGAGGATGGATACCAAGACTAGTTTCCTTATGACCCATAGGACGACATGTTTGGATAGTTATCCCTAGAACCTAGACTTTGAAGTTTGGGGTGAAGTGAGCTATCAGAGTGTGCAGTGGAAGTGTGATGGATCTTGTGCATGGTTAAGTTAGACTCATCCTTTAACCCTAGTATAGTTTGGCTTGATAGGTTGAACCCTTAAAGGGGTGGAGTATAGTTAGTTTGATGATGTTGGGTGGTTAGATTTCGTGGATGAAATCCTCTTTAGGGGGATGGAGCCCTATGACATCTTGAAATATATCTACACTCTCTTTAGAAACCCTAACCCCATACTTAGGAGGTTGTTGTGCTTAAAGCCTTAGTGGGGTCCAAATAAGTTATAGTTATAGCCTAACATGCTTGTTTATATATTAATGAAAATATAATGATCATCTGTGGAATAATTTATATGTTCAAACCCTAATGAAATGAAAAGTAAGATAATTGTAACCTAATCTTAGACTTAATACATGCTAAGTAAAATTTAGTGATCACATTAACCTGAACCCTAAGTTGTAATCATCTAACCTTACATATACATCCTTATTGCTTTTCATGATACATTAATGACATTAGGTTTCATAATCAGTTAAGATACTTTGATACATATAAATGATATATATAATCATCTAATCATGTATTAATCAGGTCATCAATATGAAATGAATGGTATGTTACCTTGTTATCTAATCCACACACGATTAGTCACTTAATGTGAATCAATTTGTCATATGTCTCACATTGATCATTAAAATACATGGAATGGCTTCAATATGAATATTAAGTGATTCGATTCACATAAATGTGCAAATCAATAATATAAATAAATATGATAAAATGATTAATGATGAAATAAATGTGAGAAATAAAGATAATGTGGTAATGAGATAACATTTAATATAAATATATGTAATTGATGTGACATAATTTGGATTGAATGAAGAATTAATGACAAATTGAATATTACACACAAAATAATTCGTTATAACTTAATGTGGTGATAGTATAAGGATAATGAAGTCGAAGTTCAAAATATTAAGGATAATGATCAAGTATATTGAGGGAATTGAGTAACCCATAATTTTGCCAAAATTCTTAGTAAGATAAATAAGAAATATATATGTATATATATATATATGATGTTTCATGGATGATAATGAAATATAACTTCCTTGGTAATAAGGTGATTATGACATGCCATAATTAAAATAATGGTAAATATCCTAAAAAGAATATCTAAATAATGGAACCTAGGTGATCCTTGAGAACCTAAACCTGTGTCAAGATGCTTGTGGAGTATATGTTGATGAGTTGTTTGGTAGAAGTTAAGGTTGGAGAAATAACCTGAAGTTTTGTGATGAGATGTTACACACTCACCCTTCCCTTCTTGCTTGTGATTTCGGGGACGAAATCCTCTTTAAGGGGTGGAGTGTTGTAACATACAAAACTCTAAAATTTTGTCTTTTGACCCTCTTTCCCATCTTTTCCTTTCATTTCTATCCTTATTGGTCTTTCTATTTAATTAGTGGAATTTATAGTGGTTTAGTGAACATTTATTCACTAATTGTACCAATATAATGGTTTATGCATACCTCAGTGAAGGCTTAATTACCATAATAAAGTGCTCTAAACCTTAATCGAACTTTTTGATATGATTTGAAAACATAAAATGATACTAAGTTTCAAATTTAGTTCGATTTGGATTTTTTTTGTGAAAGTTATGGAATTTTAGGTACATTTTGGACTTTTATTCAATTTACCCAATTGGGAGGTTTTCGTTACAAATTATCAACTGAATTTTAATCCTTCGATACTCCCTTATCATTAACAATATTTTAAACCATTGGATAACCTATTTTCACCTTGGTTTGATGGTATTTCTTTCCAAGGGTATTATAGGGATTACCCTCTTTATAAAGATGCTTATCCTTAAAAGCTATCAACCACTGAGGTTATTTCCTTCTTGAAAAATGGTGGGGATGGCCTAGAATAATCTATGGACTCTTATGACTGACTTTTGATATGCATGAAGCCTCTATGAGCTATCCTCTTGCATGGCCATCAATCCCTAGGCTAAAGACACATGGAAAGTCCCTCAAGACTCCTCATGCTTCACCTCTTTCTATATATAGCCATGTATACCCCTTCCCAACTCACAATTCAAAAAATCTTTCTCTCCTTTTCTTTCCTCTAGCTTAGATAATAGTTTCTTCTGTATTTGGCCACGAAGTTGTTTCCCCAAGGTAATAGAGGGAGCCTACCTTGTTGAAGAAGGCTCCTAGGGCTTCCAAATTTCTCTATTAGGGTTTCTAAAGCTCCTCCTTGGTAATTTCGACAAGAACTAGTAAGTTTCCTCCCTTCCTTCCCTATTTTCATACTATTAGTCTTCCTTGCACCTTATTTTAGGTCGGAACCATGATCATACATGGTAAAACTCCACCTAAAACCCTAAAACATCTCATCTCCATGCACTTTTGCTAGGGTTTGCACCTCTAAGTTGAGAAGGTGATCTTTGTCCAAGAAAGGAGCTAGGCTTGGATCAACCAGACCTTCTAAGCTCGGATCCTTGCTGTTTGGACCTTATTATCTTCTCTAGAGGTGAGTTTCATAACCCACTTCTCATATATTGCTTGCTACATGCTTAAAATTCATGCATCTATGTTTAAAATTGATGATTTCCATCTCTATTTACCATGTTCATCTAGGGTTTTGATTTCTTACCGGTTACCTTCTCTACAAGATCTAGTTTGGATAATTATTAATCTAAAAACATTATATTAGGTCGAATGGTGTTTTCCCTCCCTCTCTCTCTCTCTTTGCTTATCTCGTTTGGTTTGATGATGTGTCAGTTTCTGATTGGCCAAATTTCAATAATGCATAGCTTTTGATTCCTTTGTCCAAAAACTAAAGTAAAATACATCCTAAACTCAGAAAAACATTTTATTTTCAATAATAATATTTCCAAGTATTGATTTTGAGTTTTGTCGATGGTGGTTTTCTATAAAATGATTTAATCACTTAAAAATCACCAAAAATACACTCTAATCTCGTAACTCCAAAATATGCAAAATTATATGTTTTCTTAATCAGAAGAAGCTAACTAAGTCTATGGTGATCTTTTCATAGTCTAAATCGAGGGTTTTCTATAAAAGTAAAAATATGGGTTTTCTCTACCTTAATGCATATATATCATTCTAATACATGTATACGAATTGAAAATAAGAAAAATTGATCATGGACTCAATCAAGTGATGAAAGTAGGTAATATGAATCATAATGAAAGGTATGTGCTACATATGTGCTATGTATGTGCAATCCCTCTTTATGTATGTGCATTTACAACTTAAGTTGGGAATAATTGTTCCTTAACCTATTTTTCTATAATGAGGCTTTATTAAACCCTATTTCATATACTCTTGAATCTTTTGCTATACTTGCCTTGTAAATAAGTTTCAGAACATTATTCTTGGGTCTTAGAACCCCACCACCAAGTTGTAATTATATGATGATTTATCTTGCCACTTTACTATTTCTTGAGCATGATGGTTTATTTGGCTATTTAACTATTGTAGTGGTACTTATGTACAACCACCCACAAAGGGTATGTAAATAATTGCCCTGGAGATCGTCTTATTCTCCCCCTGGGGAATGTTTTATTCCTCCCCTATAAAATTTGATAGGTGACTGGGAATGTATGAATTCTCCCCTCACCTATAGGTTGAGGTTCGGTAGGTGCCTCAACCCTACTTAGTTAATGTAGTCCAATTAATATCATGCATGCTACTTCTTATATGTTTCGTAATGGTAAGAATCTATTTTGTTATGTGCCTCATTCTCTTGACCCTCTCATCTTATGATGATTCAATATATTTATGTTTCATATGATTTCCTTTTCTCTTGTACTTATTCATTATTTGACGCATACCTTGTTTTCCTTTCCCTTTTGCTGGGTGCTTTCCCAACAACCCAGGTGATGAGTAAGGTGATGAACAAGACAAGGAGTATATAGCTTTTGGCTTGGACTTAGTTGATGGGGATGTTGCTTGGAGATAAGATTGTAGTAGTCTAGACTTCCCTCTATCTAGATCCTGATTGTGTGTCTTGATGTAGATCCTAATTGGAGAATTTGATGTATTTTTGTAAACCTTAATGAAATTGAATTTAGTCAAAAAAGATTTATTCTGCTGCTTTCTAATGGTGTTTTGTTTACCATATTTTAGTAAAGGGGTGATTTCACTCTCTTTACAACAATGCCCTTAGCCGCGATAGGCGTAGAGGTGACAACGAGGAACATGTGAGGGAGAAATGACGGTGGAGAAAGGAGACCAAAGAGGGCACAGAGATAGGTTGAAGGTGAGAAAGGTGTCGAGGTGGAGGAGAGACTTCAAGGAGTTGAACTCAAAAACCAATCAAATGTTTATGAGGAGCCAGGGAAGTGTTGGGACTGCTCTCTGGTGTCATCCCAGGTAGCAGAGGCGCTCCTACCCGGATGGAGACTTGGGCCATGGACAAGAACTAGAGGAGTCGAGGAAGTCTACAAGGCCATGACAAAGTTGATGGTGCATCTAGTGGCCGATGAGGAGGTTCAGACAGTGAGGTATTTCTTACCAGAGGAGAGCCCGTGCGGCGGTGCTTTGTTTCACATAGGAAATAGAGACCGCGGGTTGGATCGCGAGAACAAGGAACCACGGTCGTGGTCCGTGGCGCACGCCCATGTCACAAAGTGAGAAAGAAAGGAGAGAAGGAGAAAACCAAGTTATCAGGTCCGCAGATCCACCGCCAGATCCGGATCGTGTCCCAGCCAGCGCCCATGACACGTGTCGACGGCCGATTGGCCAAAAGGTAAGAAAATGCTCCGAAATTCCCAGTTCTTCAATAATTCATAGAAATTAGCACTCTTATCAGAAAAATACAAATAAGGTACCAAAATTCTCAGAAAAATGCATAGAACAATATGGAATCATAATATCAGACTTTTCATGCTTTAATATTAGTGATATCATGTAACATGTGTAATGCTTAGTTCTTGAGTAATAAATATTAAATGATGATATAAAATTATGGAAAAATGTCAGTAAGTCCATAACCATGTTTATTATGCATATGATGTTAGATATGGTCATGTTATGACACAAAATCATGTAATGTGCATCATATGGATTATTAGGGTTAATAGTCCTAAATAAAATGTAATAATTACATACATGCTCAATAAATGACGAAATTTACAGAACGCCCTAATACTCGTAACTAGAAGCTAATCTAGAACTCTTATATCAGTTAGATGCATTGAATTCATGTTACATGAGGATGACACTTAATACAAATTATGTAACCCTTATATAGTTAATGAAAGTGACATAATGTTATGTATGTTCACATAATAAAGTGACACATGAGTATATCCAATTGATGAACTATAATCTCGAAAATGACATTAGTAATATAAATCTAGGATAAGAATTCAAGTAATGATGCACATATCCTAATGAACTAACTAAACCCTAATGGACATAACTAGGGTTAATGCTGATGTGAACCTGATGATTTTATGCGATCTTATCTTTATCAGGGTTTGACCTAGGATACATAGTTGACATGAGGGATATATGATGACTAGGTTTATCTTGATCAAGGTATGCCATTACCTCTTACTTGGCTTATTATACAATATGCTTGTAATATATGTGTAGTAAATTACTTGGCATATGGTATTGGATGAAATGATTGTTCTTGTATGATATGTTGCATGATTTTCCTTACTTATTGATATGAACACATGAAACATAATATATAAGTTCCATTATATGAAAGCACTATATCTCTTTGGTAAGCATAGTTCTAGTGAGTGATCTATCTCTTTGGTAAGCAGATCACATGTACAATGATCTATCTCTTTGGTAAGAAAATCATGAGGCTTGGATGCATCTATCCCATTGGTAGGAAGATGCACAAGCATATATTGGAAAATGAGCTTAAAGTATGTGTTCTATTTTATTAATGAATATCTTTGTGCAAGTATACACTTTTCTTATATTTATTTAATGCTCCCAAGTATTAGTTTTATCTTATTGCCAAGATATGATGAGAGGTATCTAAAATACATGTAGGCGTACACAATACAATATTCTTGAAAATTGTGCTCACGTGTACCACATGTAATCTTTTGTTTAGGTTGTGGTTATGCTCTTAAAGATCCGCGATAGTTGAGAGTTGTGTGGCGAGCTGATGTACAGGAGGACCTATTATCTTAAGATCCTGTAGTTTAGTGGTAGTACATGTATACGTATAAGTTTTCTATTCAATATGTAATATCAAATGTTGTAACAATTCATGTTCTAATTATATGTTGAATGTTGAACATGTGTTGTATGGTTTTATTATTGTTCATGTACATGTGCTACTGAGTGCTTCCTTCTGACTCCCTTGATTTTCTCTTTCTTAGCCTAGTCTATGATGTTTAAATTGGGATTCCAGCTAAGGTAAGGTTTCAATTTGGACGTCACACATCAGATTAAGTTTTAGAAAATTTGGGGACGTCACAGGTGGTATCAGATCATGAACAATAGCAAAGCCTAACATTTTCTCATTATGCAATGCAAAACTAAAGAACCTTGAACTTAATAATTTTTAGGGTTAGATTAGTTGTCTTTTAGAGATTAGATATGACCTAGCCTCTAGGTTAGCACTAGATGTCCGAGAACTAGGTCTAGATTGGTGCTTGTTGTATAGCAATTCCTTAGATGTCATTCTTTCCTTGTAGTGCAGCGGTATGGGACATTGCACTATTTGGAAATGACGTGCATTAAGGGAAGAGAAACCCTAGACATATTGCACACGTTGTCTAGAGTAGCTACACTAGTCTACACCATGTTCTCACCCTTTTCACAAATTGTCATGACACTAGACTCTCTACTATGTGTGGGGCACTCGTTTTCTGGATTTGGTTTTGGATTCCAATCTGATCGAACCTTTATAGTTTTCTCTGACGCATGTTTTATCAGAGAAAAACTATATAATATTTTATTATATATATGTATTACAAAAATGTGTCCCCACACATGTACGAGTAGGATGTGGTCATGAACCCTAAGTGAAAGTGAATGACATCAGTGTAGAAGAGAGACTAGTTCTAGATTAGATGTCTACACCTTGTTTGAAATATGTGATAGATGGAATAAGTTTTGATGATGATGTAAGTCTTATATAGATGGCTTAGATTGATATATGTCTATCTTTGAGGACCTAAGTTCAAATCAATTTACGATTTTCAATGTGTTAAACTCCACCGCTTTTACACTAACCCTGGAATACCCCCTTTTAGGGTTTCTCTTTGCCATTGACTTAAGGCCATCTTCTTCATCCTGAGCTTGGTGCTTGGGGTCACCTCTCATGGTGCCCATTAGTCATGCAATAAAGACCACCTTCTCTATCCTGAGCTTGGTATCTGGGGTCACCACTCATGGTGCCCATGGGTCTTCCCTCCTTGGCTTTACCTTTTGCATCTTCCATTAGGGTGGCATGTAGGTGCGAGAATACACACTTATATTATATTTGTGATAATCATAGTGACTGCATAATTTTCAAGTATGAAAATCCGAACTGATAGGTTGCATCCAATGCGATTAATCCTTCGGGAAACTAATGTGATTAATCATAATTAACCACATACATGTCAAGCTAACATGAGTGCAGGAATAATCCAACCAAGCAAGAAATGCAAAATCAAGCAAGCACACAAATTGGCCCTGAAATACACATCCAATGTTCCTGTCATGGATCATGTCATACAAGTCTAATAGACCCTAGTTGTTTCCTAGGGTTACTAGTCCTTTTTAAGGTTTCAACTACAATTAGGGTTTCACTTCCTTTTTACCACTTTAACCCTAATTCTATCAAAATATTTACAAAAGCCTAATTATCTCATCTTATCTTTCATAAAGATCCTAAGATCATATTTTGACAAAAAACCCTAATTTCGGATTAACTACTCTTTTCTTCTCCTTTTCCCCTTATTTAGAGTTTCTAAGGATATTATTCAACATATTAGGTTTAAACCCCTAAATCTTGCAATTTCATCACCAAAATAGGTTAAGATTCATCTTTATCATTAAACAAGTTAACAATGCTCGAATTAACTTATTTCCAATATCATAACTATCCTTTATCATTAGTTACAGTTTCTAACCACAAATTTATACCTTTTTCATCAAAATTATATACTTTTGTGAAATGATACTAATTTAGGCTTTCAAACTATTTTTAACTTATTCCTCATATTTTCCTGATCAACTTTCATGTATAAAGTTTATTAATCCAAGTTTTCTATTAATTTCTATGATTTTTTACAAGAAAAATCCTTTTTCAACATTATTTAAGTAGAGTGGGAAATTACCAAAAATTCGCGAGCCGTTAGATTGATGGACCGGTGATCCGCTCCCTGGATCAGAAAATCCTTGTCGTGCATGCCTAAATTTGCTACTCTCTCTCGTTCGTCTGATCCCCACTCATGATCATGATGGACCGTGATCGGACGGCTGTCCATCGTCGTCTTCCTCCGACTATGCGACGAACTGCAATCAACTTGTCGGTTGACTTCGAGTTCCAGGACACCAGTTAAAGATCAAAGAAGCCACGAAGCTTCTCCGTCATAATCCAAACTTAGTGCACTGCTCAATTGTGCAATCTACCCTGACCTTCACCGCGAACGAGTCACCAGAGCTCCGTCGTGACTTGCAGGTTGCAGAGCGGGTGGGTTAGGTTAGAACTGGAAATTGATGGCGTTGTTCCACTTGTCCTCGTGCTCTACAATGATTGGGATGGCTTTTAGGTTTGCTAGTACCCTCCCTTATATAGGTCTAGGTCTTGGGAGTCCTGCAATTTGGGGGTTTCTTCCCTCGTCGGCAATTGACCCCAAACTTAGGGTCTAGACGCTTCCAAACGTTCTCCCGAATATGATGGGCTCATTGGTTTTTCAAATTATTGCATTAACCGATGGGAATTTGGATTCCCAAATCGTCTCCCAGTCCCACTAGAACTCAAGGTAGATGATGCATGGCTTCTGTTGGATCCGTGGTCCCCCAGGACCACGTGGTCATCCAACGGCCGACATCACTCCCCCTATTGCTATTATCTAAAAATGAGTTAAAAATGGTATTTTAACATGATAACTTGGAAAATTCGTTTCTCTCTCCTTGTTTAAAAATTTCTTCTCAAAATTTATGGAAAACTCCATCTTAGCATTATCTAACCGTATATTAATTTGAAAGTTAAATTTCAACGGTTGAGAGTGTTTCCTTCACCTCCAAGTTATTCCTCAATTAAACCAATTTTAATTAGTTTTTCTTTTTCATTTGTCATTATCTAATTATCTCGGGTCCCTTGGTCCTCAAGGAACCCTAAGAGTATGAACTCTCCCATTGGGAAATATCTCTTTTCCTTTTCCCATTATATTTATTATTTTACTTATATTTCTCTTTTTATTAGGCAAATCCTTTTCTTTTTATTTCTCTTTTCTTTTCAATTGGGCCCAATGGCCAACTAAGCCCAATTACAAACAATCAAGGCCATTGTACATGAAATCCACTAATTAAAGCAAATAAATCAATCATAGATTTCATTTATCATTAAAAGAGATTACTCATCTCATTACATAATTCAGAAAATTGAGGTTACAACATCCTCCCCTCCTTATAGGAATTTTTCCCTCAAAATTCAACAATCAAACAAACAAGTCAGGGTATGCTTTTTCCATGTCCATATTCAGCTCCCATGTGGCCTCATCCTCTCCATGGTGCTTCCATAGAACCTTTACCATCTCTATATTCTTGCATATGAGCTCTTTCACCTTGGAATCTAGAATCCACAAAGGTGACTCAGGATAGGTCAGCTTCCCTTGAAGCTCAATAGGTTCAATGCTCAGCACATGGCTCGGATCTTGCACATATCACTTCAGGTTGGACATGTGAAATACATCATGCATCATGCTATACTGAGGGGGTAACGCCAAATGATAGGCAGCTTCACCAATCTGTTCTGACACCTCAAACGTACCCACATATCAGGGACTCATCTTTCCTCTATTCTTAGCTATAGCTCAGAGTGGTTAGATTTTCAAAAACACATGCTCTCCTATAGTAAAATGCACATCAGTCTGCTTTGCATCAGCATATGACTTCTATCGATCCTGGGCTCTCTGCATCCTTTGCTTGATCAAACAACTTTGTGAGCATACGCTTGGAGCTCATCTGACCTCAACATGGTCCTCTCACCCACATCATCCCAGTGAAGTGGGTACCGACACGGTCTCCCATACAAAGCTTCATACAGAGGCATCCTGATACTATCTTGGTAGCTATTATTTGTAGGAAAACTCAGCTAAAGGTAGGTACAGCTCCCACGAGCCACCCCAATCGAGCATGCAAGCTCTCAATAGATCTTCTAATGTCTGGATCGTCCTTTCTGAATGACCATCCGTCTGGGGGTGATAAGCGGTACTAAACTTCAACCTGGTACCAAGTTCCTCTTGAACTTGCTTCCATAACTTGGAAGTAAACTTTGGGTCTCTATCTGAGATGGTTGAGCATGGTAAACCATGCAAACATACTATCTCCCTAATATATAGCTCAACTAGGTCTGACACCTTACCAATGGTCTTTAGGGCAAGGAAGTGTGCTGACTTGGTAAGACGATCTACCATGACCCATATCACATTGTGACCTTTCTTGGTCTGGGGTTGACCCACCACAAAATCCATGGTGATCTGCTCCCATTTCTATTCTGGAATCTCTATTGATTGTAAAAGGCCCCTGGGTCGTTGGTGTTCAACCTTCACCATCTGACACATAAGACAGCAGGCCACACATGCTACAATGTCCTTCTTCATTCCTGGCCACTAGAAAAACAACTATAGGTCCTTGAACATCATAGTAGTTCCTAGGTGCACTATATATTTGGATCCATGAGCCTCTCACATAATACATTCCTTTACCGATGAATCCACTGGAACCCATATGTGATTCTCAAACCTGATTCATCCATCTACTCCCACGGATAGACGAGACTGTGGCTTCATCATCAAACCTTTCATCCTGTCTAGCTCTCCACTGGTCAACTGTGCTGCTATGATCTCACTTAACAACTCATATTGAATCTGGATATTAGCCAAATGAACTCGATCTTCAAGTGGTTGTGGAGTCCATTCCACCAGTTCCTCCAAACTCTTCCACTGACTGGACAAAACAACTGCACACTTAAGTTGTTTTCGACTCAAAGCATCAGCTATGACATTCTCCTTACCAGGATGATAGGCGATGGTGAAGTCGTAATCCTTCATATACTCCATCTATCGTCATTGACGTAGGTTCAGGTCTCTCTGTGTCAGTAGGTATTTCAAACTCATATGGTTAATGAAGATCTTGAAGGTAGCACCGTATAGGTAATGCCACCATATCTTCAAAGCATGGATAATAGAAGCTAACTCCAGGTCATGTTTTGGGTAATTCACCTCATTGGGCTTGAGTTGTCGGGAAGCATATGCAACCACATGTCGATTATGTTCTAACACATAACCAAGTCCCATCATGGAAGCATTGGTGAATATCATGAAACCGCCATTGCCAGCACGAAGAGTCAACATAGGGGCGGTGGTCAACTTCTCCTTCAGCTCTTAGAAGCGAGCTTTACATACGTCAGACCACACAAACTTCACATCCTTCTGGTTTAACATGGTCAATGGAAAAGCAGTCTTTGAGAAGTCCTTGATGAAGTGACGGTAATATCTGGCCAACCCCAAGAAGCTGCGTATCTCGGAGGGGTTCTTCAGTGTCGGACAGTCTCGTACCACCGATACTTTGGTTGGATCTACGGCGATCGTTCCTTCTGAGATGATGTGTCCAAGAAACATGACTTGGTCTATCCAAAACTCACATTTCGAGAACTTTTCGAGAAACTTATGCTTTCTCAGGATATCAAGGACTTTACCCAGGTGCTCACAATGTTGGGCTAGGTCATCAGAATACACCAAGATGTCATCCATCAACACTATCATGAAAGAGTCAAGGAAAGGCTGGAACACACTGTTCATGAGGTTCATAAAGAAACTAGGTGCATTGGATAATTCAAACAGATGACCACAAACTCATAGTGGCTGTATCGGGTCCGGAAAGTCATTTTAGGTATATACTCACTCCTCACTCTCACCTGGTGGTATCCTGACCTCAAATTGATCTTGGAAAAGACTCGAGCTGATTTGAGTTGGTCGAACATGTAATCTATTCTTGGCAAAGGATACTTATTATTAATGGTTGCCTGGTTGATCATCCGATAATCAATACACATTCGAAGTGACCCATCCTTCTTTTTCACAAAGAGGACTGTTTCTCCTAAAGGCGATGTACTGGGTCGGATAAAGCCTTTATCCAACAACTCTTGCAACTCGGTTTTCAACTCAAGCAACTCTGTAGGGGCCATTCTGTAGGGTGCCTTAGATATAGGGTTAGTCCCAGGAGCTAACTTGATGGAGAAATCTACCTCCCTCTCAGGGGGAATCCCTAGTAGATCATCCAGAAACACATCTGCATACTCCCAAACCACTTCTATCCCTTCTAAGGATCGACCCTTAACCTCAAGTTCAATAACTATGGCTAGGTAGGCTCGACAACCCTTGGATAGCATCCGCTCAGCTTTCATGGCAGACACATAAAGGCTGGTCGTCACGTCCTTCCTTCCTCAAATTATGAAGTGTGGATGGCCTATTTTTCTAATAAGGATCTTCTTCTCCCTATAGTCAATCTGGGATCTGTAGGTGGAAAGCCTATCCATACCGATGATTACATCAAAATCATTCATATCGAGAAGGATGAAGTCAGTGGGAAGCTCATGGTTCAGATACTTAACTGGGAAGACAGGGGTTTTCAAAAGAGATGTATAGATACGACCACTTGGGGTTGTGACATCCAAAATATATCCTAAATCTTTGATGTCTAAACAAAGCATAGTTGCTAGATTCCTCGAAATAAAAGTATTTATAGAACCAGAATCAAAAAGTGCTTTTACATGTTGTCCCATGATTTCCAACAAGCCTACATAGTTCATACCATATCAGAAAGCTATTACATGACCTACTAAACAAAAGGAAAACTATAGGGGTTATTACCCTCAATCATCCTATTAGCATTCGCCTGATCCTCTTTATTGTCGATGGAGAACACTCTAGCTTGCCTCCTTTCTCCAGCTGGGGGTGCTCCGACAGGTGCTCCTACTGGGGGTGCTGTAGCTACCGGTTGTGCTACCACCATTTGTGACCCCAAAGGTCCTCTTGGGTCAGGTTGAGGGCAGTTGGTGATGAAGTGACCCTCTTGCTGACATTGTAAACACACCTTCTTCTCAAAGTGACACTTCCCAGGATGTGTCCGTCCACATGTACGACACTTCTAGAAGCGATTTTCACCACATGGTTTGCCTTTGTGTTTGTGCTTGCCTTTGTTGTAGTTGTGCCCTTGTCCCTTCTTGTGCTCATTCTTCTTTCCCTGGGCTCCTTCAGTGAAACCCAGATATCTTTTACAGGGGTTCTGAGCAGGCATCACCGTCCTTTCCATGTCTAAGGCGGTGTCGTAGGCTTCAGAGAAGCTATTCAGCTTACTAGCCATCACATGAGGCTTGATGGCAGGGTGCAGACACTCTATGAAGTGGTCCACCCTTCTCTCTTCATCCATCATGTATCCAAAACATTCTAGGATGTGGAACTTGTGACCAAAGTCCGCAACTGACGAGCTTCCCTAAGTGATGTTGGTGAACTCCCTTTCCTTCTCCTTCTTATCTGAGATGGGGATAAATCTGGCAGTGAAGATAGTATTAAAATCAGTCCACGCCATTGGTTCTTCTCTTAGGTCTCTTCCTGTGATATGATTCTCCCACCATATCTTGGCTGCACCTTCAAGGAGGTGAGTAGCAAAGAGAACCTTCTTGTTTGGTTGTACCTCAAGCATGCAGAACCCATTCTTAACTGCAAGCAGCCAAGCCTCCGCCTTGTCAACCACTTCAGACTTATCATCTCCCCAGAAATTCTCGATGTTCAGCTTGACGAAGTCCAAGATGGTGGCTCCCAGTCGAGGACAAATAGGTGGCTCACCCTTATCATCTCTAGCTATGTCCTTGAGGGCCAGGGAACGGATAGCCTCGGTCAGCCGATTTTGCAACTCCATCCATACCGCATCAGTGGTGTGAACCGCCATAGTTGGTTCCAATCAACCGAACTGGTCCTCCTCCATCTGGGCTTCTTCCTTGTACACATGTTGCTCCTCATATCCTTGTCCCTCCTCTTGTTCAAGGATGCTAAAGGGTATCGGGTCAGGGTTGGGGACCTCAAGTGTAGTTCCTTCATGTCTCTTCCTCATTTTTGAGGATTCACCACCATGGTTATGCTTCCTCTTCTTGGAAGACCCCTTCTCCTTTCGAGGAGGTCCACCACCATTGGTGGCCACTGGGATAGCAATGATCTTTGTATGAGCCATATACATAGTCTATAGTTCTAATTATACTTATGTCAATGACATCTTAATTACATATCTTTTATTGATTTGGTGGAGGATTTCTTAAACCTTATCAACTTTACCCATACCTCAAGAGGGTCAGGAAGAGAGAGGAAACCCTAATCCTTAACATCCTTAACAACATTTGAGTTGAGAAGGGATGAACAAGATGAGAGAGTCCTAATGGTATCTTATTTCGAGTCAAATCCTGAGACATTAGTCAGGCAGTAACACAAATTCGGGAGTCCTTGTATTCCAACTAGCGATGCAACGGAAAATATTTCCAGCCCCCGGACGTGATCCTTTTCTAGACACCTCTGTCTTTCAGAAAATCCTCTAATAACTCACTCAGTTCTATGGAATTTGTAAAATTTAATAATTATTAAAGATTAAATGAGGAACCTATACTCTAATACCAAATGTAAAGACCCCGCCCCTGGTAACCCCCAATTATGGGAGACCAAGAGGTCAGAGCCTTTATCCCAATAAACCGGATCAAAGGTTCAACAATTAATCAATAATAATTATGAAATTCTACCAACTAAGTTGAAATCTTGTATAAAATAAAACTTTGCATACCTTTTTAAAAGCTTTGGTAATCTACCTCTATCCACAGCTTGAATCTATTCTATTTAATCCTCCTTGCACTTTATTTCTTATTTTCACAATGTGTCACTTTACTGTTTGTTCGTTTTAGAGTTGTACCTAAAATGCCGACAAACAAAACGTCGGTCAGCATATATGAATATGCCGGTATGTGGGGACAACCAAAATGTCACACATAAAGCTAAAAACCTAATTATCACAATCAAGTTAATTTAACAAATCAATTTATGATTTTCAATGTGTCAAACTCGACCACTTTTGCCCTAACCCTGGAATACCCCTTTTTAGGGTTTCTCTTTGCCATTGACTTAAGGCCACCCTCTCCATCCTAAGCTTGGTGCCTGGGGTAACCTCTCATGGTGCCCATTAGTCATGCAATAAATACCACCTTCTCTATCCTGAGCTTGGTGTCAAGGGTCACCACTCATGGTGCCCATGGGTCTTCCCTCCTGGGCTTGACCTTTTGCATCTTCCATCAGGGTGGCATGTAGGTGCGAGAATACACACTTATATTATATTTGTGATAATCATAGTGACTTTATAATTTTGCAAGTATGAACATCCAAACTGATAGGTTGCATCCAATGTGATTAATCCTTTGGAAATCCTTCGGGAAATTAATGTGATTAATCATAATTAACCACATGCCTGTCAAGATGACTTGAGTGCAGGAATAATCCAACCAAGCAAGAAATCTAGAATCAAGAAAGCACACAAATTGGCCCTAAAATACACATCCAATGTTCCTATCATGGATCATGTCATCCAGGTTTGATAGGCCTAGTTGTTTCCTAGGGTTACTAGTCCTTTTTAGGGTTTCGACTACAATTAGGGTTTCACTTCCTTTTTACCACATTAACCCTAATTCTATCAAAATATTCAAAAAACCCTAATTATCTCATCTTATCTATCATAAATATTCTAAGATCATCTTTTGACAACAAAACCCTAATTTTGGATTAACTACTCTTTTCTTCCCCTTTTCCCCTTATTTAGGGTTTTAAGGATATTATTCAACATATTAGGTTTAAAACCCTAAATCTTGCAATTTCTTCACCAAAACAAGTTAAGATTCATCTTTATCATTAAATCAGTTAACAATTCTTGAATTAACTTATTTGAAATATCAGAACTATCCTTTATCATTAATTAGGGTTTATGTCCACAAATTAATACCTTTTTCATCAAAATTATATACTTTTGTGAAACAATACTGATTTAGGATTTCAAACTATTTTTAACTTATTCCCCATATTTTCTTGATCAACTTTCATGTATAAAGTTTATTCATCTGAGTTTTCTATTAATTTCTATGATTTTTTACAAGAAAAGGCCTTTTTCAACATTATTTAAGTAGAGAGGGAAATTACCAAAAATTTGTGAGCCGTCTGATTGACGGACCGGTGATCCGCTCCCTGGATCAGACGATCCCTGTCGTGCATGCCTAAATTAGTCGCTCTCACTCTCATTCGTCTGATCCTCACTCGGGATCATGATGGACCACGATTGGATGGCTGCCCATTGTCGTCTTCCTCCGACTATGCGACGAATTATAGTCAACTCGCCAGTTGACTTCAAGCTCCAGGCCATCAGCAGAAGATCTGAGAAGCCACCAAGCTTCGTCGTCATTGTCCAAACTTGGTGCAATGCTCAATTGCACAATCTACCCTGACCTTCACCGTGAACGAGTCGTCGGAGCTCCATCGTGGCTTGCAGGTTGCAGAGGGGGTGGGTTAGGTTAGAACTGGCAATTGAAGGCGTCGTTCCACTTGTTGTCACGCTCCACAATGATTGGGATGGTTTTTAGGCTTACTGGTACCCTCAAGTACCCTCCCTTATATAGGGCTAGGTCTTGGGATTCCTGTGATTTGGGGGTTTCTTCCCTCATCGGCGATAGCCCCCGACCATAGGGTCTAGACGCTTTGGAACGTTCTCCCAAAGACGATGGGCTCATTGGTTTTTCAGATTATCGCCTTAACCGATGGGAATTTGGATTCCCAAATTGTCTCCCAATCCCATTGGAACTCAGGGTAGGCGATGCATGGTTGCCCTTAGATCTGTGGTCCCCCTGGACCACGCGGTCATCCAACGGCCGACATCGCTCCCCCTATTGCTATTATCTAAAAACGAATTAAAAAGGGTATTTTAACATGATAACTTGGAAAATTCGTTTCTCTCTCCTTTTTTAACATTTTCTTCTCAAAATTTATGGAAAAATCCATCTTGGCATTATCTAACCGTATATTAAATTTGAAAGTTAAATTCCAACGGTTGAGACTATTTCCTTCGCCTCCAAGTTATTCCTCAATTAAACCAATTTTAATTAGTTTTTCTTTTTCATTTGCCATTATCTAATTATCTCGGGTCCCTTGGTCCTCAAGGAACCCTAAGGGTACGAAATCTCCCATTGGGAAATATCTCTGTGCCTTTTCCCATTATATTTATCCTTTTACTTATATTTCTCTTTTTATTAGGCAAATCCTTTTCTTTTTATTTCTCTTTTCTTTCAATTGGACCCAATGGCCAACTAAGACCAATTACAAACAATCAAGGCCATTGTACACGTAATCCACTAATTAAAGCAAGCAAATCAATCTTAGATTTCATTTATCATTAAAAGAGATTACTCATCTCATTACATAATTTAGAAAATTGAGGTTATAACACTTGGATCCATAGGCAATAAGTTATGATAAACACGTATAGGTATAGAAATATCTTAACGAACCCATGTATTTTCCTACTCATCTCTAACCCACCACCCTCATCACTTATTTCCTCAATGAATTCTTCTGTGAGATCATTTTCAATATGTGAAGTATCTATTGGTAAATCAAAAGTATCTTTTGGTCTCCAATGACAAACAATGCTCTAATTATTTTCTTCTATATCGATAGAGTAGAATACTTGTATTGCTTCATCTGGATAAATGAATAGCTCATTTTCTAAACTTGTTCGGGATGTGTCAACCAAAGTGAAGCCAGATTCATCTACATATGAACCTATAGATTCCTCCATATCATACTATCTACATTTGAAAAGACATATAGGAGGGATAGTTTCATATTGGAGCTCTAATATGTCAACTAAGACTCCATAGAACATATTGTCCTCACCACCTTTTGTTGCAATACCACAATTTTGAGTGACATGACTATTATCAATTGTTTCAATATCAAATTTATGCCCATTCTCATAATATCCCTTATAAAAACGTACTCCTAATGTAGGCCCCCTGACAAGACACCTCACAATATATGGAATAACCATGTCCCGAGGTAGGGAATATACCTGATAAAGATGCATACAAGATATTATATGGGAGAATTATATTTATGCTCCAAAAATTACCATGATAATTACATAGTTTGAGAACCATTTAACAAAGTGATTATGTTGTTCAAATTGTATTTCGTTATCATTCCAATATGGATTTTGAAGTCGAATCTCATTACCATGAAACCTAAAAAACGAAATATTAAATCTAAAATTGATATCTTACTTCAAAGGATAATATAAACAAATACTTACAACATGCAAGGTTCAATTTCTACTCTATTGAATAGAATGAATATGCATACTTGATTCAGTTCATCCTACGAGAGTGTAACATATGAGCCAAAACCAATAGATCCTTCACTGTATTGAACTTTTCTGCTTAAATTGGACTCCACATATTTTAGATAGTGTTGGCAAAAGATAGCCGCTTCCTACAAAATATACCCCTCTGTGATAGATCCTTCTGGTCTACTTGGATTGCACACAAATTGTTTTAAAGAGTATAGATATCTCTCAACTGGGTACATCCATATGTATTCTACTACACCTGCAACTTTTTCTTCATATGCTAAGTGCATAGTTAAATGAACCATGATGTCAAAAAATGCTGGTGGAAAAATCCTTTCAAGCTTGCTAAGTAGAATTGGCATCGAGCTTTCCAACTTTTCCATGGTTTTACAACTAATTTCCTTTGCGCATAAGGAATTTAAAAATCGAATAAATTCGATTAGCACATTTGCAATAGGTTTAGAAATAGTTCTCCTTAAACATAGAGGTAAAAGATGTTGCATCAGCATGTGGTGATCATGACTTTTGAATCCAATAATCTTTTTCTCCTCTATTTGCACTTTATTTGATATGTTAGAAGAGAATCCATCAGGAAATTTCAAGTCTTTTAATACCATCAATAAATCCTCTTTTTCTTTACTTGCCATACTATATGATGTGTGAGGTAGTAAGAATTGGTCATTTTTCCCTTTTCTTTGGCCGTAACGGTTTTCTTATATTCAACTTTTGCATGTCCAAACTTGCGTTAACATTCACTTTACTATGAATGTATTTGTGTAACAACCAATTAAGGATATTTTCACTTACATTCTTCTCAATATGCATTACATCCAAGTTATGGTGGATCAGAAACGTAGACCAATAAGGAAGCTCAAAGAAAATACTCTTTTTATTCATCCATCGAGTAACTTTGAATTTGTTTGTTTTCCTACCCCAATTATTTGACCACTGGAATTAGCAATATCATAATTTTCCCAGAGCTTTAGTATATATGAACCACTAAGTTGTTCTGGTGCACTATCAAGTTCTTCCATGCCATTCAATTTTTTCTTATATGCACGCCATGGATGATTTGCGTCTAAAAAATGACAATGTCTCATATAGACACATTTACGACTATATAGGAGATAAATAGAACCATGGTCAATACCACAATGAGGACATGCCTTATATACTTTGGCACTCCAACCATATGACATACCTTAAGCATGAAAATCATTTATTATCCATAAAAGTGCTACTCGCATATTGAACATTTCATCTTTATTTGCATCTTAAGTCAAAACACCATCTTGCCATAATGTTTTCAACTCTTAAATTAATGGTTGCAAATATGTGTCAATTTTATTTTCTAGAGATTTTGGACCTTATATAAGAAGAGATAACATAAATAATGAAGGTTTCTGAAACATACTGAATTTTGGATATTTTATCCTTTGGAATAATTGGAATAATTGTATGTTAACTACAAAATTAAAGAGAATGTCCTATTTCATGTAAAATAATTTGTTATAACTTAATATGGTGATAAGATAAAGTTGATGATGAAGTCTAAGTTCAAAATATTAATGATAATGATCAAATATATTGAGATAATTGAGTAACCCCTAATTGTGCTAAAACTCTTAGTAAGAAAAATGAGATACATATATAATGTTTCATGGATGATAATGAAATATAACCCTTTTGGAAATAAAGTGATTATGAGATGACATTATTAAAATAATGATGATAATGTGATATCATAATGGATGTAATCCTAATGATCCATAAATGTAAATAAAGTTAAGTATCCTAAAAGGAATATCTTAATAATGGACCCTAGGTGATCCATGAGAACCCGACCTATGATTAGTTGATGTATGTGAAGTTTCTGAACCCTTAGGTGTAGTTGAAGTGTGAGTTTTGGTGAAAGTTTTATGGTTGGAGGAACAACCTAATATTTTGTGATGTGAGGTTATCCACTCACCCTTCCCTAATTGCTAGTGATTTTAGGGACGAAGTCCTCTTTAAGGGGTGGAGTATTGAAACATACTGAATTCTGGATATTTTATCCTTTGATCCTCTTTCCCATCTCTTTTCCTTTCATTTCTATCCTCTTTGGCTTTCCTATTTAATTTGTAGAGAATATGATGGTTTAATGAACATATGTTCACCTTTTTCCCCAATATTTGGGTTTTATGCACAAATACCTCAATGAAAGATTCGTAATGGGTTCAATATGTAAAATGTCCACTTAAGTAATAAAAAGGATAAAATATTTCATCGTAGAACTATTTAGTTCTTTTTAGAATATGAAAAAGAAAAGAAATCCCAAATATATATAATGGAGATGATAGATGTAATAATAGGAGATAATACAGAATATATTGTATAAAAGAGGATAATGAGGAATATGTTGTTTCAAAAATCATAAATAGGAATCCATGAGATAATTTGATAACAAAATTCATTTTCATGATCGAAAAGAATCTTAAGGGCCAAGTATCATTTAATTTGGAAGATAAAAAATATATTAAAGTCTTTATTAAAAGAAAATAGGAGATAAGCCAATAAGGTGAAATAAAATATCTAATGTTCTCAAATTGGAAAAATAACTCCAAATTCTTAATCTAAGCATGGAAATAAGCATTTGGGAAAATATGCATCTAATTTGGCCGATGTTTAATATTTTATTTTATTGAGGAGAGAGAAAATGATTTAAAGGACAAAAATATTAAATATATTTTGATAAAATTCATTAATATGAAAATTGTGTTCCTCACGTTTATTATTACTTGTATACCAAGTTTTATATTTTTAGAAGGTTTGTAGATACCCCTAATAAATTAAAAGGATAAATAAGTGATAAAATTTAAATGAAAAAAATAAAATAATAAAAGTCTTCAAAAAAATAAAATAATTCCAAATTCGTGTTATACATGTTAAAATAGACCTTTGCATGAATTTTGAATCAAATGGGAAAATATTTGTTGAGAAGATAAATTTAGGAGAGAGAACATGTGTAAAACTTTCAACTCGTAATTTAAAATAACAAACAATTTCAAAAAATGTAAATAATGGAAAAATCGTATCCAACATACTTAATATGACTTAGAGGTGAAGTTTTATTATTTTTGTAGAATCCTATATTCATTAATGAATGAGGAACGATAAAATATGATTTGAATTATTCAACTTATTAAAAATCCCCAAAAGGCAAAACTAATTCTATATTTGGATTCTACACATCAACATTAGTCAGAGTATGAATATTGGTTAATTTTGGATAATTCCTGGGCCTTCAAATGAGGAGAGAGAAAAATATTAAATCACTTTAGTCGAATTTGAATAGGAATAAAAAATTTAACTGTGATTTCGCGCTGATGGTCGGCTGTTGGATCTTGATTTGAGGATCTGCATTTTGTCTTCTTCCTCAGATCAATTTGGAAATAGGTGGTTGTTTTATGAAAATACAAATCCAAATATCTCGAGATATACTCGATGAAATTCGATAATTTGCTTCAACGAATTTCTCGTGAGATTCTGCTCGTCTTTATACCAAGATTTTTGTATTTTGACAAAATTTTGAGAAGCCCCTTAAGCAAACCGGCGGTCTCTCTCACCTTACCTAGCTAAACCCTAGCCTAGGCTTCCTTGCCTATAAATACTTATACCCTAAGCACTGTCGTCACCTTAGCAACTCAATCCAACCTTTGATTTCATGTTTCGTTTCCGTTTGGACCTCGTATAGCCGCCAAAGACGTCCAACTTGCGGCACTTATCTCTCTCTACTCTCTTTGTCTCGAGACAAATACAAGGCACCCTTGATTTCGTCTTTTTCTTTTGCATATCTGGACTTTAATTTTGGTTAAGTATAGCATTTACGCCCAGTCTTTTCCCAAGAAAGTTGTTGCTTGCTCACAGCCCTGGCATGAGCTGGGTTGGGGAAGACAACCCATGGCTTTTTACTGTTTTATCCCCGCTCTCTTCCTCTCTTTGGTATGAAGTGTCTACGTGGCAATTTCTTATTGGTTTATTTTCAAAAATTCATATCTTCTAAATTGTGAGTCCAAAAATAAATCTAAAATATGTTCTGAACTCAGCAAAATGTTCTATTTCTAATAAAAATATTTTTATGGTTTGATTCTAAGGTTTTTGAATATGTATTTTTCGAGTTGATTTAAGTAACTAATAAATATGGAAAATACCCTAAGAAGTCAGTAACTCGAAAATATACAAATATATATGTTATTTTGATCATAAGAACCTAATTAAGACAATGGTGATGTTTTCAGAGTCTAATTCGAAGGTTTGCACAAAAGTTAGTAACTTTAGGGTTTTAAGCGTTTAATGAATGAATATAATTCTAATACATAAACATGGTGTTGATATTAGGGAAAGTGGGTTCTGATTTCGTGTAAAGGGTTGGAAAGTGGTTTCTATAACTCTTGAGTCTAAGGTATGTGCATCTACCCCCTTCAGTTGGGAAAGTTTTTATACAATTACGCATGTTCCTAAATGAGGCTTAATCTGACCTAATTCATGATTCTTGAAACTTAATTTATTTTTGCCTCAAAAATCAGTTGTAGTATTATCTTGTTTGGGTTTTTATACCCCACTAACATGTTGTATAAATCCTTTGATTAATCTTACCATAACTCTTTTCCTAGAATGTAGTTATATGTTCTATTTAATTATAAAGTAGAGGTACTTATGTAAAACCACCCACAGAGGGCATGTATATAATCGTCCTAGGGGAATGTTTACAATTCTCCCCATATTATTATAGGTGACTGGGAATATCTTATTCTCCCCTCACCTAAGGTTAGAGGTCTGGTAGGTGCCTCAACCCTACTTAGTTAGGTAGACATATTAATTTACATGCAAATCCTTTATTTACAATTGTTATTGGCAAGTATCCTTATTTAAAGCCTCATACTCTTGATGTCTCATCTTTTGATGATTCCCTAGCATTTTTTACTTGTTACAATTATCTTGTCACCTTTAGTATAGTTTAGTGACACATACATTTTATTTTCCTTTCCCTCTACTGGGTGCCTTCCCAACCACCCAGATGCGATGTGGAGCAAGGTGATGAATAAGACTTGAATATCTTGGCTTTGGCTTGGACTTCGTTGATGGATTTATTGCTTGGAGACAAAAGTGAAGTAGTCTAGTTTCCCTCTACTTAGATCCTCTTTTTATATAAAGCATGTACACCCATATTGGGGAATTTTTTATGTACACTTTATTTAAATTGAATATAGTCAAAATTTTATCTTCCGTTGCTATCCAAATTGGATTTTGTTTACCGTTGTTATTAGTAGAGAGGTTGATTGATTTCACTTCTTTACAGTTTCATTACCAACCATGGAGGAAAGTTGTAGCATATCAAAATAACTGGCCAAGTACCCCAACTACCTCCCATTATAGAATTAAAAGGGTTGAAGCCATCACTTGCAAGAGCGAGTCATATATTATGAGGATCAGAATCAAATGTTGGATGTTTTAAAATAAAATCTTTCCATGCTAGTGAATCTCTAGGGTGACTCAACTCCTCATCATCATTCTTAGAAAAAGTGTTGTGACCAGCTAAAAGTGGGGCTAATTTTTTTAGGAGAACAATCTCTTTAATCTTGAGGTCAGAGGAAAGTAGCGAAGCAATTTTACATGTACTCGTTGGAACCTCCACACCCTACTTTTTTCTCTCGATCTTTTCCATCTATAAGAGCCACAAATAGGACATGCTTCAAGTTTTTCATACATATCGCGAAATAGTACACAATCATTTCGACATGCATGAATTCTTTGGTAGTCCAAACCTAGACTTGACATTATCTTTTGGCATGCATACAAACTCTTTGGTAGAGTATTATCCTTAGGAAGAAATTCAGCCAACATCATGAAAAGGGTTGAAAGTGCATTGTTGGCCAAGTTGAATTTGCATTTGTATTCAAACACACAAATAATGCATGACAATTTCATATACTTCAAGAATCCAAGATATAGAGGTTGACTGACATCTTCAATTATTTCCTAAAACTTCTTTATATCATCATTGTGATTTTCATTATGAGTGTTTACTATAGGGTCAGAATCTACATATTTTGTTTGTCCCATGGCATCATAAATGATCCCATTTATATCATCCATAGGATTAACTACTTGATAACATCAGTTTTTGTGACATTTTTGCCCTTTATTTTGTTATCAAAACTGCCCTTTTCTGCTATTTTCCTCTATTTTATTAGCATTTTTGCAATAATTGGCAAAGCAATGCTCTTACTCCAATTTTCCTATCTTTCGCAGAGTTTTCCTCATTTTGTGCAATAAGGCCATTCCGGCCCACGAATAAGTCCAAGCCCGTCTCGGCCTCCGTGACGCCCGATACAACCCCAGCCCGACAGGGGTTGGGCGACACAAAGATGCTCGACGGAGAGGGGCGTTGCGCGACAGGAACATGCCGGCCGACACACCTTCTACCCGACAGGGAGCCAAAGCCGCATCGACGACCCAGCTCGTCGGGCGACACAGCCACCCACCGGCAGGCGTGCCGCCCGCCACGTGACCGATAGCCAGTGCCTCGCGCCGAGATATGCCTGTATCGGCCGTCCATCTCCATCGACCGGCGCTTAAGGTGGCTACGTGGCGCTTCGAGCACCATGTTTTCTCACCAACCAACTGACTATAAATAGCAGCTACAGGGAGACAAAAATATGGTTCGCAACGGCTGGTCAGTTCGGAGTCGGACCGTCGGACAGCAGCCAGTTAGATAGTTGGGAGCTTGAGCGAGGGAACTCTGAGAGCAAACGTATCGTGCCCTAGTGCTCGTCTCGGGCGACACTAGGTGAGCTTCTCCTCTTTCGGAGAGGGAGAGGACAATTCACTTAGGACCATCCCGAGCGACACTGCGGGCCGATATCGGCCGACATAGCTGCCCGACATGAGTGCCCGACATCAATAATGCTTAGCTCTTAGCCCGACACGATATCAACCCGATACGCTTAGTATATCGAGCGTGCAGCCCGAGAGGGTGTGTCGTTCGACATGAGTATATCAGCCAGAGCCCTTGACCGATGCAGTCTCCAGTCGGTGCGTGCTGCCCGAGAGGGTGTGTCGCCCGACACCTCTGTATCGGGCTAGGCCTCTGACCGATATCGGGAAGGAGAGCTACAACACCCTGTCGCCCTTCTACATCAAGGAGGCAATATCTATCTTTTAATTCTGTTATTGAATTCTTTGTTTGTGTAATGTATTAAGACCTTTAAATGTTTATGGAAATGGAAAGATTTAATTGCTTGTTGCTCTATGCTTGGTGCACAATGTTGGATGACTGCTCTGTTTAATATCCGAACTCTAGCTTGCATGTTTTGGATCGCGTTTCGCTTAGCTACTGAATCATTTTCCCGTCGCAACAACTTCGAGAGTTGTGTTGCGGCTCTAGTGTTTGGTCCGATTATGGAGTACGAGAGTGCCCGGAACAGAGCTGTTTATGTAACATTCCGCTCTAACTGAAGTCCAGCAACCTCGAGAGGGGTGTTGATGTAGAGGTTAGAGGTACCCGCTCTGAGAGGAGGGGTGCAGGGTGTTACCGCTACCGCTTGTTTTACTATAGTCTTATCCTTCGTACCTTGCCTGTGCTATAGTGGTTATCTTTCTGCTTCTGTTGCATGAAAAACCCCTAAAAACTGCTAAATGACTAAAACCTTAAATCTCTCTTGTAGCTCCATTTGGAGATAGTTTTCTTGTTTATTTCGTGACATCTTGTCGTCCCCTTTCAGGAATTTATATCTCTTTATACCTACCGGAGTGTAGCGTGTCGATTCATGGTTCTCAACACTATCCCCTTGTCCCTGTGTTCGACCCCGTATGACTACTTCAACCCCGTAAGAAAAGTTGTGGGGGCCTAGAAGGATTCGGGTTTATAAATGCAAAAGCTCGACTACCTCAAATCCGCCTCCACTTTTGGACGCGTGATTTAGGCCGGTCAACTTTTTGGCACCGTTGCTGGGGACAAGGCAATAGCGGTACTGTAAGATGAACCTGAAACCACTAACTACACTCTAGTGCCTCAAGCTTAGAAATGAGCTTGACAGCACTCTTTTTCCTTTTCTTTCTTTTCTTAGCATTATTCTTGCTTTAAAATAAAAATTTAATTTTCTGAACTCAATTTTCTATGCCCTTTTCAGGAACTCTGAAGATCTGTGACTTGTTCCGCCAAGCTTTGAGACATGTCTCACTGCGAGCAGTCCTTTTCTGCAGATGAATGCCAGGGCAAAGGCAAGAGGTCAAGCCAGCCTAACTTGGTTGGCCAACTTTCTGCCTATATAAAGAGACAGGATGCCATCATCAGCCGACTGGTGCAGAACACGCTCCCTAGCCCTGGGGCTCTGGATTCAATGCAGTGCCAGATGGCCAGCTTGCAGACGCGTCAGCGCGAGGTTGATCAGCGACTGACCCAGATGGCTTCTCTGATGAAGAATCCTGTAATAAAAGCACTCCCACACCCTGAATCTGTCGTGATGGCGATCCTGAGGTCTGGAAGGACGCTGGAGCGCCCTGATGAAGCCAGGCCCGAGCCTGAGCAAAGGCCTGAGGGTGCAGATCCAGCAGAAGGAAAAGAAAGACAGACAGACGTTCAGGAGTCTGCGCAAGGTTTCCCTGAGGAGCTACCCGGTAGAAGGAATACTTACGCTCCTAGGATTCCGTTCCCGTACAAACTAATAAAAGCAAATATGAAGAAGCGTCACGAAAGGTTCATGGACTCGATCAGGAAACTGCATCTTGAAGTCCCCTTCCTTGATGCCCTGGAGGAGATGTCTACGTACGCCAAGTTCCTCAAGGACCTTATCACAAAGAAGAGAAGGGGAGGAAGGATAGAGACAGTGTAGCTAGCTTCCGCCTCCTCCGCCTTCCTGAAGCCTGACATGCCAAATAAGAGGAGGGATCCCGGAGCTTTCACAATCCCTTTTTCCATTGGAGATAACGTCGAGCGCAAAGGTCTAGCAGACTTGGGGGAAAGCATTAGCCTCATGCCTCTAAGTTTCGCACGAAGGGTGGGCTTGACCAACATGGTTGGAACCAGCATGCGGATTCAACTGGCGGACCACACCTTTAAGAGACCCGTTGGCATTGTCGAAGATGTGCCGATAAGGGTTGGCGATTTCTTCATCCCTTGCGATCTTGTCATCATAGATACAGCTGAAGACCCCTGGTGCCCGATCATCTTTGGGCGTCCCTTCTTGGCAATAGGAAGAGCGCTGATTGATGTCTTCGAGGGGATGATCACCTTAAGGGTCGGAAACGACCATATGGACTTCAAGCTGAAGGAAATAATGAGGAGCCCATCCATCTCTGAATCAGCACAGTTTGTAGATAGTTACAATAAATTCTGAGAGGAGATAGAGGAAGACATCCAGACAGTAGACCCGCTCTTGAGGGCTCTAAACTGTCAAGATCCTGACCTCGAAGATCCTGAAGTCGCAAAGCATCTCGACCTTCTCAGCCTTTCTGAGGAAGGCTTGCAAGAGGAAGATATGGGGGTAGAGTCTGCGATGTATGTCTCTCTTGAAGGAGAACCTCAGGAGAAGACACTCGGACCAAAACCAGAGTTAAAAGCATTACCCGAGGGTCTGAAGTATGAATTCTTAGATGAAGAGCACAGAAACCTCGTCATCGTGAATGCCGATCTTTTGAGCAGCCATCTAGATCGACTCCTTGAAGAGCTAAGACTCCACAGGGGGGCTATAGGATACTTAGTAGATGATATCAAAGGACTTAGCCCCGCCTTGTGCATGCATTGCATCAACCTAGAGGAATCTGCCAAGCCTCTGGCCCAACCCCAGAGGAAGCTGAATCAGATGCTCAAGGAGGTCGTCAAGAAAGAGGTAATAAAGCTTAGGGATGTGGGGATCATTTACCTAATCAGTGACAGTAATTGGGTAAGTCCGATCCACGTAGTACCCAAAAAGGGCGGGATGACGGTGGTCAGGGGTGAGAAGGGTGACGAGGTGGCGGTAAGGACCGTCACCGGCTGGCGGATGTGCATTGATTATTGAAAGCTTAATCAGGCTACAAAGACGGATCATTTTCCGCTACCTTTTATTGACCAAGTTCTTGAAAGGTTAGCGCATCACGATTTCTTTTGTTTTCTTGATGGTTTTTCAGGTTTTTACCAGGTACCCATCTTACTCGACGATCAAGAGAAAACAACGTTCACCTTCCTTTACGACACTTATGCCTTCTGAAGCATGCCCTTCGGACTCTGCAACGCCCCCGCCACCTTTCAACGATGCATGATATCAATGTTCTCAGACTTTCTGGAAGACATCGTAGAAGTTTTCATGGACGATTTTTCCGTCTATGGAAAGGACTTCGATAGCTTCCTGAAGAATATGTCATTGGTCCTTCAAAGGTGCGAGGAGAAAAGCCTAGTTCTGAACTGGGAGAAGTGCCATTTCATGGTACGGGAGGGCATCGTCCTCGGGCATAAGATCTCGAAGCGTGGGATCAAGGTGGACGCAAGCAAGGTTGAAGCAATATCCAAACTTCCTCCACCAAGGTCCGTGACGGGGGTGCGAAGCTTCCTCGGACATGCGGGATATTACCGAAGATTCATCAAGGACTTCTCAAGGATCTCCAAACCACTATCCAATCTTCTGGTAAAGGATGCTGAATTTGTTTTCTCTAACGATTGTCTAAGTGCTTTTCAGGCCCTAAAAGATGCTTTAACCTCACCACCAATCCTTCAAGCACCAGAATGGGGTTTACCTTTTGAGCTGATGTGCGACGCTAGCGACTACGCGGTTGGGGCAGTCCTGGGGCAAAAGAAAGACAAGAAGCACCATGTGATCTGCTACGCGAGTCGCACATTGGACGAAGCTCAGGTGAACTACACAACCACTGAGAAGGAGATGCTAGCGATCGTCTTCGTGTTTGATAAATTCAGGTCGTATCTCGTTGGAGCCAAGGTCAAGGTATATACAGATCACGGGGCTATAAAGTACTTGATGAAAAAGAAAGACGCCAAGCCCAGACTGTTGAGGTGGGCCTTGCTGCTCCAAGAGTTCGACCACGAAATTATCGACAAGAAGGGCGTAGAGAATGTGGTCGCAGACCACCTATCAAGGATCGTGACTGAGAAAGAGAGAGGACCTCCCATCAACGACAACTACGCAGATGAAGCTCTTATGTTGGCTGAAGCCCAAGAAGAAAGCCTACCCTGGTTTGCAGACATCTGCAATTATCTTGCTTGCGGTGAGCTGCCTCCTGACATTAAGTACAATCAGAAGAAGAAACTTCTCACGGATGTTAAGAACTACTACTGGGATGATCCCCTCCTATTCAAAAGATATGCCGACAACTTATACAGGAGGTGCATCCCAGAAGAAGAAACTGCAGACATCCTGAAGCAATGCCACGCCTCCCCCTATGGTGGTCACCTAGGCAGCGAGAGAACAGCTGCGAAGGTGCTACAGTCAGGTTTCTTCTGGCCTTCCTTATTTAAAGACGCCGCACAATTTGTGAAGGTTTGCAAAGAGTGCCAGTTCACGGGGAACATAGGGAAGAGGAACGAAATGCCTATGGCAAGCTGGATTGAAGTGGAGATATTTGACGTATGGGGAATTGATTACATGGGACCGTTTCCCCCATCTCGGGGGTATCAGTACATTCTCGTGGCGGTGGATTATGTATCAAAGTGGGTGGAAGCGGTAGCCACCCAGACCTGCGATGCCAAGTTAGTTATCCAGCTCTTCGAGAAGACCATCTTCCCTCGTTTCGGCATCCCACGCACAGTAATAAGCGACGGAGGGTCGCATTTCGGAGAAAGACAGTTTGAAGCAATTCTGCGCAAGTATGGAGTGAAGCACAAGATCGCTACACCCTACCATCCCCATACGTCAGGACAGGTAGAGGTTTCTAACAGACAAATCAAGCAGATCTTGGAGAAAACTGTCAGCTGAACAAGGAAAGATTGGTCCATGAAACTAGACGACACACTATGGGCCTACCGCACCGCTTACAAAACACCCATTGGAACGACCCCCTACCGTCTGATCTACGGAAAATCATGCCACCTTCCATTGGAATTGGAACACAAGGCCCTCTGGGAAATCAAGTTCCTAAATATGGACCTCGACAAAGCTGGAGAAAAGAGATTTCTGCAACTTCAAGAGCTCGAAGAGCTGAGAATGAATGCCTATGAAAATGCAAAAATGTACAAACAGAGGACCAAGTTGTGGCATGATGCACATCTCAGGAGAAAGGATGTAAGAGAAGGAGATAAGGTCTTGTTATTTAAGTCCTCTATTCGTCTTTTCCCTGGGAAGTTGCAAATGAGGTGGTCTGGACCGTTCACAGTGTCAAAGATATATCCATCAGGAATGATGGAGCTCTACGACAAAGACGATCCGACCAAGGCCTTCCAGGTGAATGGGCACAGGGTAAAAAGGTTCTACGAAGACGAAGCATTTGTCAGGAGGACAAAGATCAGTCTGCAAGATACGGGTACAGTTGAGGGATGAACAAGATGATCCTACACCGGTCGAGCTGGCGACACAAACCCCAGCGCTCCTCGGGAGGCAACCCGAGTTCTTCTTTCTTTCTTTCTTAGAATAGGTTGCATTTTTTTTTCTTATAACCAGCGAAAACAAACATTATGGATTGTAATAAGGCCCGAGTTAGAGCACGCGTCGAGCATGCCGACTCTTCTGTTTTATGGGTCATCGCTTAATTTTCTGAAGCTTTGACGAGCATCTCTGTCTGAGGGCAATGGGCTCTGTCCTGACCGATGATATCTTGCCCGTCAAACGCTTTTTCCCGCTTTGTTTTAAGTTTTTCGGCCGCCTGTTTTAGGCCGTGTCAGGCAGCAGCTCAGCTGGCGCGCAGAATCGCTCGTATCGAGCCAGAGTTTCTTGGGCACCGCAAGCGCCGCGACAGTTAGCATCCCCGAGCGACATCCGTTTCGTGCGAGGGAATAAATGCCCTTCACTTTGGCCGACGGGACCGTCGTCTCGGGAACGACATGTTTTAACCGGTCGACGCGCGCGCCCTGATCTGACTGATTTGCCCCCAGCTGAACTCGGTATAAATACGAAGGGGGGGACCATCGTGTCGGGCTACCTCACTTGTTCACTTTGCAGCCACCTGGAACGCATGCAGTAGTTCTGTGCGACATTCCTTGTACCGTCCAATTTTGTATCGACTCCAGCTTCTTTTGGTGGACGATACCCGGATTTTTGAAATAAGTCTTGTTTTTCTTTCATCAGGCGACACATTTTTCTTTTAGAGCATCCTATCAGGCAGTTGCCCTGTGGCGACACTATCGCCCGATACACCTATATCGGGAGGGATATTGTACTGCGCGACAGACATATCGCCTGATCCCGTCTCGCCCAAGCTTTAATAAAGTTTTTCTTTTTATCTTTATCTGCCTAACGTATAAATAAATTTTGATTTTAAATAACATGTATGGCTCATACGGAGAAAACCACCAGCCGCGCCAACAACGGTGCGGGGATCAGCAACAACTGTCGGGCAGAAACGACACCAACAAGAAAGGGATGGATTCTTCTTCATACGATAGCTCAAATGGAGGGTTACCCTGTTATAGGCTGTCTTCTTTGGTGGTTTAGGACCATCTCCAGAGACAGCACGAGAATGGCAACCAAGGCCTCCGAACAAGTTCGGGGCATTCCGGTTCCGCCCTCCTAAGGGAGAGGGCCCACCCTGACTACACACTCGAGGGAACTGAACTGGGACTGATGATCAGTCCTTTTGTTCATGTTCACAGTAGAGATTTGGAGAAAAGGTGGGCCAGAAGTGAATTTTGAGGGTTTACGCTCCTGCTCAATCTCTCATCGGCAGCAGCAAAACCCGCTAGACAACCTCCCAATGGCATGTTGCAACTTCGTAGGAGCACATTGCAGCACATCAGCAAGCTAACCCTCACTGGCTAGACACCGCCTTACCCTGACTTTTTCACCACTCTGGGACAGAGTGTGGAGTAAGTTTGGGGGGGGGTACCCGTATGCCAGTGAGGGAGGTATAAAATTTTTAACTCTTCAAGCTTTCTATGATGTGCTCTTATAGCTTCCTGTATATCTGATGTACGCATGTATGTCATATAAAAAAAATTCAAAAATCTTTCCTTTACAAATTTCTGCCCCTATGCATATGTACAAAGTTGTTGTAATAATGTAGTAAAAATTTGATGTTACTTTTTACAAAGTTTATTTTCTTTGTGCTAAATGTGACACAAGTTCTGTTATATCTTTTTGATAATGCTGCTTCAAACGAACAAAAGAGTATACTTTTCCATGTCAAAAATTTCAAAAATATAATAATCTCGCAAACAGCTAAGAGACGAGTATGGAGAAGGAAAAAGCTGCCCAAATAGCAAGAATCTCTTTGTTTCCCTCACCCAACAAAATCCCAAAAAAGAGAGAGAAGCCTTGAGAGAGTGAATAAAAGCATGAGAGTTGTGCCCAATAAAAAAAAGAAAAAAAAAGAAAAAAAATATATATATACCCTCTTGTTTCCCAAAAGTACCCATCTTTAGGCATGGTAGATCCGGGGCAGTTATACGTAGGATGTGAAATCATTGCTATAAAGCCAACTGGCTTGGACTGCAGGGACCACTTGCCCGTTAACGGACCCTTACCTGGATGGACTGATAGGAAACAAGATGAAAAACCCAAAAAGCCTTAGCCTACCCTATACACAACTTTCTGCCCTGAAAATAAAGCTATTTGGTGCGTAAGCTAACTTCGGAATCATACAACAAAGTCTCACTGAAGCTGTAGAGAAAAATTTTATTGAAATAAAAAGGCTAGGAAATGCTTAGTCTTTTGTTTGAGTGAAGCACCATTATCTCTAAAGGCATTACTACACTTGTTTTACCTCTTGGCCTGAAAGTTATCCAAGCAAAAAGAAGCATCACAAAAATATAGTTTAAATATTGATTGAGGACAATCAAAATGCTAAGTTTGGGGGAGTTGATAACATCAGTTTTTGTGACGTCTTTGCCCTTTATTTTGTTATCAAAACTGCCCTTTTCTGCTATTTTCCTCTATTTTATTAGAATTTTCGCAATAATTGGCCAAGCAATGCTCTTACTCCAATTTTCCCATCTTTCGTAGAGTTTTCCTCATTTTTGTGCAATAAGGCCGTTCCGGCCCACGAATAAGTCCAAGCCCGTCTCGGCCTCCCTGATGCCCGATACAACCCCAACCTGACAGGGGCTGGGCGACACAAAGATGCTCAACGGAGAGGGGCGCTGCGCGACAGGAACATGCCGACCGACACACCTTCTACCCGATAGGGAGCCAAAGCCGCATCGACGACCCAGCTCGTCGGGCGACATAGCCACCCACCGGCAGGCGTGCCGCCCGCCACGTGACTGATAGCCAGCGCCTCGCGCCGAGATATGCCTGTATCGGCCGTCCATCTCCATCGACCGGCGCTTAAGGTGGCTACGTGGCGCTTCGAGCACCATGTTTTCTCACCAACTAGCTGACTATAAATGGTAGCTACAGGGAGCCGAAAAGACAATTCGCAACGGCTGGTCGGTTCGGAGTCGGACAGTCAGACAGCGACAGTTAGACAGTTGGGAGCTTGAGCGAGGGAACTCCGAGAGCAAACGTATCGTGCCCCAGTGCTCGTCTCGGGCGACACTAGGTGAGCTTCTCCTCATCCTGAGAGGGAGAGGACAGTTCACTTAGGATCGTCCTGAGCGACACTGCGGGTCGATATCGGCCGACATAGCTGCCCGACATGAGTGCCCGACATCAATAATGCTTAGCTCTTAGCCCGACACGATATCAACCCGATACGCTTAGTATATCGAGCGTGCCGCCCGAGAGGGTGTGTCGTCCGACATGAGCGTATCGGCCAGAGCCCTTGACCGATGCAGTCGCCAGTCGGTGCGTGCCGCCCGAGAGGGTGTGTCACCCGACACCTCTGTATCGGGCTAGGCCTCTGACCGATATCTGGCAGGAGAGCTACAGCACCCCGTCGCCCTTCTACATCAAGGAGGTGACATCTATCTTTTAATTCTGTTATTTAATTCTTTGTTTATGTAATGTATTAAGACCTTTAAATGTTTATGGAAATGGAAAGATTTAATTGCTTGTTGCTCTATGCTTGGTGCACAATGTTAGATGACTGCTCTGTTTAATATCCGAACTCTAGCTTGCATGTTTTGGATCGCGTTTCGCTTAGCTACCGAACCGTTTTCCCGTCGCAACAACTTCGAGAGTTGTGTTGCGGCTCTAGTGTTTGGTCCGATTCTGGAGTACGAGAGTGCCCGGAATGGAGCTATTTCTGTAACATTCCGCTCTAACTGAAGCCCAACAACCTCGAGAGGGGTGTTGATGTAGAGGTTAGAGGTACCCGCTCTGAGAGGAGGGGTGCAGGGTGTTACCGCTGCCGCTTGTTTTACTATAGTCTTATCCTTCGTACCTTGCCTGTGCTATAGTGGTTATCTTTCTGCTTCTGTTGCATGAAAACCCCCTAAAAACTGCTAAATGACTAAAACCTTAAATCTCTCTTGTAGCTCCATTTGGAGATAGTTTTCTTGTTTATTTCGTGACATCTTACCGTTCCCTTTCGGGAATTTATATCTCTTTATACCTGCCGGAGTGTAGCGTGTCGATTCATGGTTCTCAACACTACCCCCTTGTCCCTGTATTCTACCCCGTATGACTACTTCGACCCCATAAGCAAAGTTGCGGGGGCCTAGAAGGATTCGGGTTTATAAATGTAAAAGCTCGACTACATCAAATCCGCCTCCACTTTTAGACGCACGATTTAGGCCGGTCACTACTCTAGCACGTTGATCATCTGTTGGACTCTTGGCTACCTCACCATGTCTTGTCCAAATTATGTAGTCTTCTAGAAATCCATTCATTATGATATGAGTTCTTAAAGTGCAAATGTCTGCATAACACTTGTTCTCGCACTTATTATATGGGCATCTGACTTCTTTTGTGAAGTTATTCTGAAATGCATATTTTAGAAAATCATCCACTCCTTTTTGAAATTGTGTGTTCTGACATCTATCAAAACTAGTCCTTGACAAATCCAACTTTTATAAAGAATCAAGTCCTCCATCAGTTAATACATATATTAAGAAAATGTTTATCATATAAAATGTATAAAAATACACCCATCTCTATCAATAAGACAAGGCTAAAATGGTTTATGTCAAAGTCTTTGAGCTATAGTTGTGACCCCAATACATGTTAGTAATGAATTTAACCATTACAAATTATACGATCTAACCCCTACATAATTTTTTTTTCGTGTTGTTGATCAAAGTTGGTATAGCAAAAAACAATTTCTAGTTTTGAGAATTTAACTGCTACATTTAGCGTTGTGTTCTATTGATATGGTTATTATTAGTAGACTTTAATTGATATTTTCATATTGTGCGAAAGAAAGAGAAATAAGAAATTAATTCTTGGGCTAAGTAACATGTTGCATTTGTGTATTTGCTAGATTTCATCAATATGTATATGTCACACTTTTTAATAAAAATATATTATATATTAGGCAAAAAAATATAAAATGAGGGTGACCTCCTTTTCCTTTTAAAATCCACCTTACCAATAGTATTTACTCACTTAATTATAATGGAAACTTACATAGACCTTGTAATTCATTGTGGCAACTTTCAGATGCCTAGTGTAGGAGGGGGGAGAAACTATGTTACACCTCATATAAAATACATCCACTCAATAAGATATTTCTCCCTTTCTAATGTGTGAATCAGATGATTAATAAGTTATCATAAAATCCAAATCCGATTTTTTTAGTTAAAATAAGAAAGAAGAAGGGGAACTTGATTACTACTTCATTAGATCAAGAAAACTTCCTATAACACTTCAACCTCAGTTACAATATCTGATTAGTTCAGTCTAAATATGTTTTAAAACTTGATCTAATATTTAAAATTAATTTTATACAAAAATAGTGAACGTAATATCTATTTACTAATTGCAATCAGTGGGTAGTAAAAAAATTTGACCAATCATGAATCATGACAATTTTTCAATAAAACAACTTCATTCCAATACTTATCTTATATAATATGATTTCACTTGGTTTACTTTACGTTTGACTAAAAATACTAAAACTATATGGATTTGAGAAATAGAAAGTCCAAGTTTAACATATACAAAGCCTATTCTATCAGATAAAGTTTTCATCGGCCAATAAATTTGAATTAGTAATCAATTGAACACCCAAATCTTGTTATATGCAACACTCGTTCATCCATATCACACAGTTAAGAAGTCTAAAATGCATAGGCTAGTGATTTAATTTAACCGTAGAACAACTTTTTTAGAAAATCATGTAAGGTGTGAGAGTATAATGATCGTATCTGGCTATGAGAGGGAGCCGGAATTGTAAGGTATAAGATAGGTGTGTACCTAGCAAAATGTGAGTTTGACCTCCATTTGATCAACAAAGACTAAATTTTTGACGGTACGGACCGGAAGCGGCAACGTCAACTTACTACAGACAGTGAATAATGATTTTTGTGTTGCTGAGAACTGAAAGTGTTGTCGGTGCCGTGGTCGCCCTGCTGCGGATAGGAGCGCTCGTTCCCTGCTGCGGACAGGGGCCATCGTCCTATTCTGGATAGGGACCAATATCGTTGCCTTGCTACGGATGAAGATTTGTACGTCATCTGCTTCTGAATGAGGACGGCTGGCAATGCCCCTACTCCGGATGGGGGAAGTTGTGCGACGTGGACTCGGAGCAGAGAAGACGGAGTGATAGAAAAGACCACGTATGACTAACCAGAAGGGGAACCTTTTTTTATATTGCCCTATTTGCTATTAACCCCAGCCATACACATTCAATAAATGATCCGAACCGTCCATCTATAACAAGGGGTATTTGGCGGGATCCCGCCTCCACCTTTGTGTAACAATTAGGCCCCTGAAATAAGGCTAATAATCCTTATAGCTCCAGCCTTATACAAAGTCATTTCTCTTCTAGTGTGTGACCTTTGAATCATTAGTTTCATGATTGCAAACAGATCTTTGTATATTCCACATTTGTTTCTGTGAAGAAGTATCGCTTACACTTTATTCCATTTATCGTCTATAAAGCACATTATAATTGAAGTTTTAGGAAAAAGGAAACGATATTTTCCCTTGTCCCATTCTAGACAATACGTAGCGTTGACTTGCTTGAGGATCTGATCTTTTTTTGTGACGTTCCCATCCCTCCTCTCGGCACGAAAAATCCTCATAGACCACGAATTCTGCGGAATGTTTTATGAAATACACTTTTAAATTTGGCCAGAAAATCTAAACGCACATTTGCCATTTTTATTCCCTAAATGGCATGTTCTTGAACTTATTGCCCAAAATGGCACATTTGGAGAGTAATGCATCCCCTGCTGGGACGCATTGCCCTGACGGGAGGCAATGCATCCCAGGAGGGGACGCATTACACCAATGCGTCCCCATGCAGGACGCATTGCGTTTTTTAATCATATTTTTGCAGTCACTGATATTGTTTCATTGTTATTGATATGTATATTAACAATATTCATTATATTTGTACATTTACAATTCTTTCACTTGTATTTGGATGTCTATAATATACCCAATTATTATAAATTTGTCAATTTCAATAGCTCGTAACATGCATATGGAATATATAAGTGTATTGCAACCAACATCAGTTGGTTCCTAATTGATTATATAATAAGAACTTAATCCAAAAAAACGAGATAGCAATTAAAAACAAGGTTAAAACATGAACCAACATTACGAGAAAATAATACACAACAGAACAATATGATAGATCCAAAATGAACCAATGTGATAACATAATATGATAGATCCACATACAATAGATGTCTTCACAAAGGCATATATACAAAACAGTACAATATATAAAAAAACTAAGTACGTCATCCTCACCCACGACGTCCTCGCCCACCTCCCTCTACATCTGGATCCTCTGTACCACTGTCATCTGGAGACACCTGAACTGGGGACAACTGCGTAGGAGGTTGCTTGCGAGCATCAGGGAAGAAATGCTAAGGTGGAGGTGGGGTGAGGGGTCTCTGAAAACCAGGATAGGATGCATCTGGTGGGGTGCATCCTGAGAAATCAAACGGAGTAGGCAAATATGTGACATAAGGTGGTGGTCAGCTCTCAGGAATAATTGGTAGTGGGAATGAAGTGTATGGAACAGAAGAAGAACTTACTCCATAGTATGATGCTGGTTGAGGTGGGGTGATGAATGAGGAATATGAAGCAGCTCCTGAAAAATATGGCTCTGTCAGTCCCCATGACATGAACTAAGAAGTGGGAGTGGGAGTGGGCTCAACATTAGTAATCACAGAAGTAGGAGTAGGAGTAGGAGTAGGAGTATGAGTGGGCTCAGGTGTTGTGGTATGAGTGGGTATGGGATCCCACAGTCGAGCATAGTCGGGAAGACTATCAAAGTAACTCCCCTGGATGTTATAGATGTCGTCTCTGATCTGTGCAGGGGCGTGCTCTAATGCAGCTCGGATCGTCACCTGTGTTTGTACCTATAAAACAAAATATGTACACATAATAAAGACTAATTACATATATTACAAATAACAAAGATAATAATAACAGTTTGTAAAAGAAATAATAATGATACTCACAAATTCTTGCTGGCGATAACTTTGCGGGTAGTATGTGCTTGGAGGCATAGCTGGAGGGGGCACGATGTATTGGGGATGATACCATGTATAGTGAACGTAAGGACTGAAGATTGTATCAGTTGGTGGAGTGGAAACTAAGCTTTCACGTATGTTGCTCCACATTTGCACCTCCTTCCTATAATGAAGCATCCAATCCTCAGTCGCATGACCCCTCCCATCTATCCGGCTAAGCCGCGTCAGCTCAAGAGTAGGTTGTACTTGAACAAAGCTGAACTGTCCAAGTACTCTGTCGGGGAAGTGCCACTCCACTATTGTGTAGCACAACAGAGGCACTCGTGCCAACCAAATATCACTACCCTCTCTATAAATAGAAGGCAATCTCTCGAGAATATCAACAGTGTAAGGAGTCAACTCTATCTGTTATTCATATAGACAACATGTATCATATAAAATAGAGTAAATTGCAAATAAATAAAACATAAACCATACAACATGTTAGTAGAGGTAATTAAGTTATACATGTGAAGGAAAAATCTGGTCAAATACTGAATTATAAAACTGGAATATTCCCCTGATAGTGTCACTCCTTTGGACAAAGGTAGGCCACCTGTTAAATTGACAAACTAAATTTAGATAAATACTACATAATGTTTGGACAAATATAAAAACTAATTGTGTAGATATTTAACTTGTAACCCAAGGGAACCTCTTCTGGCCAATCATCCCAGTGCATAGAAATTGTACATGGGCGTCCAATTCCCAACCTCTCCCAACACCACAGTTGTAATAGACAGACACAACATGACAAATGGGCAGTTCTCCTAGACCGGGTGGTTGCTTTATACAACACCCTATATAAGAAAGCTAGAGTTGCAGCACCCCCAAGTTAGAGTGTCACAACGTGCAAAATCGGACACAAGAGGGAGGTACCTAACATGCACTCTATCCCCGGTACTATCTGGGATAAGGTAACTACCTAAGAAGTATAAGAGATATGACCTGGTGTACCTTGTCCTCAGTTCTAGTTGTTGCTTTTCATCACCCGCGGTCAGATCCATATCCTTAAAGGTCTCACGCAGCCAAATCAAGGAGATATGCCCCTTAGACATCCCATCTGGTGCATCTCGTCAGAAATTCTCACAAAGGTGAGTCCAAGAAGAAAATTGCCCCTCATTTACACCTATAGGATATGAAGCTATAACAGGTGGGTCGTCAATCCTAAGACCTAGAAGCACTGCAACATCCTGAAGGGTTACATTCATCTCAAACGGGGGAAATCTAAACGTATTGCTAGTATTGTCCCACCTGTTAACTAATGCAGTGATTAAAGTGGGGTCAAGGTGGATAGAGGGTATCCTATGAACAAGCCCAAAACCAGCCATGGAAATATTTTCTAAAACATCCGGGTTAGTAATAGGCCATTGTGCCAACATGATGTGGTGCTGGGAGAGTCGGTAGGTTGCTTGTCCAGGAGCCATATCTATGAAAAGTGCAAATATTACATTAAATAAAAAGTGCAAATATTGTACAACATATTAGTTTGTCAAGATTCTTCATTAGATAAGATACAATTATTCAAATATATGAACTACCAAACAATATAAAAATACAACATGAACTACTAAAAGAGAAATACTACAATAATTAGTTACTGCATTTGATTCAATATCTCATCTAGAGGTTCATAAAATGGCCACATTTGATGTACAACTCGATGTATCTCTGGATGTGATACATCTAACTGGTTTTTAACTTATTCATTGATTGGCATTGCTTTCAATTTTGTGTGATCCCAGTACCAACCAGGTAGATCAAGAAGTTCTTCATATATGTGAAACATTTGCTTTAAAAATTGCCAATGAAATTTTGCTTGTTCTTTTGTCACTATAAATCCTAACTTGTTGTATAACAAATCTGGTACGTCATTCCAGTCATCATTCAATAGAGTTTGATGAGCCATTTTTCCCTGTAGGCACTTCGTAGCTATTATTTGGATTAACTCTACGGACATGTGAAATGTCCATGTCTTTCGATGAGCCATCTATAAAAAAACCATTATAAATTCATTCTTTTAGTGAAATTGCAAATGTTACATGACTTGAGTAAATTAAAATTTCAAATATTACATGACTTGAATAAATTGAAATTGCAAACATTACATGACTTGAGTAAATTGAAATAACAAACATTACATGACCAGATATCATATTACATTAGGACAAGTGTGTCTATTATGGCCCCTTCTTCCACACTTATGACAGTGATATGTATACTGATTTGGATCAACATCCATAGTTGAATGCCTTCTCTTTTTCTTTGGTCTTCCATCTTGCCTTCGTTTCCTAGGGGGTAATAAGGGATAAATACATATACTTTCATCAAATTGAGGCCAATACCTCTTGTCAGAAATATCACAAAATTCAATTCTGTATGCATTTAGATAAGCCTCATTTGTATAATATGCACTCACAAGTGCATCAAGATCCCAATTGACAGAGTCTGCAGCTACCCAAACATGAGAACATGGATAATGCCATTGTTGTGGAAAACCACAACTGCATTGGCTGCCACCATTTGGACACACTATTATTTGAAATATATATTTATCCATGTCACCAACAAGCCATTCATCATTGTTCACACAGATGTGTATTGTCAATTTTTTTGCATCCTCTCGAACATTATAAAGCTTATCATGAACCCTCAAGGGCCATTTCAGTCCATCTTGTGCACGTTTATTTGCGAGATTACGCCTATGCAACCACATGTTCAAGGAGCGATAGAATGTGGCAACAATTAACACTTGTATTGGCAAACCTCGAACACCTTTTATGACTCCATTACACCCTTCAACATGATTTCTAGTCAACGACCCATACCTGCAACCTCTGTCATATGTGAGAGACCAAAGTACTAGATTTTTGCCTAATAAATACTCATTCACTTCTAGTTCTATGGTTTCTATAACAGTCATATGACGATCAAATTCATGTGTATCAATTGTGGATCCCACCTTCTACAAAAGCTCCCTCAACTCCTTGGACTTGAACTGCTTATGGAAGTTCTCCCGAAGATGTCGAAGACAATAACGATGTTGAACCCAATCAAATTTTGATTCAAGTGCTGGAAAAATCCCACTCATTCAATCAAAAATAATACACAAGTCTGTACGTCATGGAATGATTGGAATACAAGTTTGTAGACAACCAAAGAACTGCTCTCAGGAGTCCTTATTTTCTTTCTTGACAATAGCAAAAGTAAGTGGAAATATACCATTATCAGCATCTATGCCACATGCAATGAGAAGTATGCCATTATATTTTCCTGTTAAAAATGTGCCATCAACAGTAAGAACATGACTGTAATAGGCCCAACCCCTCACAGCTGGAACAAATGCCCAAAACACCCGCTTGAATCTACGAGTGCCTTCAATTTGAAGGGTATAATCATCAATAAGGTGGGCATATATAGTTCTTGGAATATATTGTGTCAGAGAAATCAGGAACGGCAACAAACTATGATATGATGATTCCCAGTCTCCAAATATTTTACAAACAGCCTTCCTCCTCGCTAGATATGCCTTCTTGTAAGATATATGGAGCCTTAGTTCATCATTCACCTTGTCACAAATTTCTCGTGTCGACATATCCAATCGTGATACTAGGATTGGCATTATCATTCAAGCAATATAAGATGTTGTGACTTGGTGATGATCATGATTCATAATAGTTAATTCACAATTGTGGCCTACTTTACAATGTTTTATCTTCCACATGCCACCTGCTCTTTTGGACTGGCAAGCGGTCAATCTCCAAGGACATCGTTGATCATGGATACAAACAAGTTTAAGATGACGATTATTTGAGCGTAATGTATGGTACTGGACATTCTTTTGTACCGACCATTTTTGGAGCGTCTCAACCAGTACAACTTTGGATGCAAATAAAGCACCCTCACATATAAAAATGTTGGAAGGATTGTAATTGAGATGAAATTCATGATGAAAATATTCCACACAATCATCATCTTTAAAAGCTTCATAGTTGGAATCAATGTGTTCATGTTGGGGCCATTGGTTGTCAAATGTGGATGGAATAGAACTCAATGCTGCAATAGAGTCAGGGAATGGATGTGTGTGCTCATCATCTATTTCAATCAATGACTCATCCTCAGGTGGTTCACTGTTATTACCACCTTCAATATCACTATTGTTATCACCTTCGTGATCACTATCATTATCACCTTCATGATCAATATCATTATCTCCCTCCTCAACCTCAACACCAATATTCTCAGTAGTAAGATTTTTAGAATATTCAGGTGGTTGACTCCATTCAGCAGTTAAATTGCTAAGACTGAATTGAGGTGGTTGACTCCATTCAGTAGTTAAATGACTTTGAGAGAATTGAGGTGGTTGACTCCATAAATTATTGGGAGGGAATTAAGATTGAAATTGATTCAATAGACTCATGAAACAAGGCTGTTGGTGGATAGATGTTTTTTCAAGAAACACATCAATATAGGCATCGACTGAAAGTGATAACAAAGTTCTATATGCATCATCATCATCAACTTGTACGAGCATATGATTTTCTCCAGGGAAAAGAGAGGATATTTTGATAGAGAAGTGGTTGGGATTGATGTCAAGTGTTGTATAGATATATGAATTTAGTTCAGATATGGTATTAATAAGTGAAATGTTTATGGGTCTAACAGATCGACTAGAATAAGACCCATCAGAGAGAAATCGCCCATCATATCACATCTTGAAAATTCGTGAATTTGAACTAGATGACATGTTCCTATATTTTAGAATATTATATTAACATCAGAAAGAAATTCATATTTTATAACATTATATTATCATGAATTAATATTTTAGAGCAGTGACATAATTTTTAAAAGAGTAGTTAAGATTTTAGAACAATAATTTTGAATTTGGAATTAAATTTATTTTACTACTTTTTCTATAACATTAACATTTTAGAACAACAATTCGACTATTTTTAGTAACATTAACATTTCATAACAACAATTTTGCTATTTTTCAGTAAAATTAACTAACATTTCATAACAACAATTTTGCTAATTTTTTAGTAACATTAACATTTCAGAACAACAATTTTGCAATTTCCAACAATAAATTTTCAGGTATTAATTAACCTTCAATTGTCATTTTCTACGTCATTATTTCAGTAATTACTACTACAGAAAATGCTTTTTACAACAAGAAAAACACAACATTTCTGTTGGTTGTGTTGTAGTTAGCATATCTTTTACAACACGTCTATTTGTGTGTTGTGAATTATATATTTTATACAACACAAGTTATATACAATGGACCAAACTCGTTGTAGTATATGTGATACTACAACAGGTGTTAAATTGTTGTAATAGATTGTAATATCACAACATACTCAAACCCATTGTAAAAGACCATAATTACACAACATGCTCTAACCCGTTGTAATAGTCACATATGCTAACTTGTTGTAATAGATCATCATTACACAACATACTCTAAACCGTTGTAAAAGATCATAATTACACAACATGCTCTAACCCGTTGTAATAGTCATGTATGTTAACCCATTGTAATAGACCATCATTACACAACATACTCTAACCCGTTGTAAAAGTTCATAATTACACAATATGTTCTACCTGTTGTAATAGTCACATATGTTAACCCGTTGTAATAGAGCATCATTACACAACATACTATATCCCATTGTAGTATACTATAATTACACAACATGCTTTCACATATTGTAATAGTTACCCATTGTAATAGACCACAATCACACAACAGGTTTACACGTCATTTGTTGTATATGTACAACAAAGAATATATGTGTTGCATAAAATGAAACTAGTTCAGCGGTTTGAGATGTGTCTTACTTTCAAGTGGCCTCAAGTTCGAAACCTTGTCTCTAGATGTATTTTCCTTTTGTCTCAACATGTTATATACAACACCCCTATTACAACAGGTGTGTTCAATAAACTACAACATGTATTAACTGTTGTATAAAATATATATATTACAACATGCACAACACATGTTGTATAAAGAACCCCCCATAAGACCCTATGATCTAATACAACAGTTGACACCCGTTGTAAAATAGAAAAATGAACTGTTGTAAAAACCATTTTTTGTAGTAGTGAATGTGGAATTAAGGAGTAGCAATACAATTATTCCAGTTGTAATATTTCATACTAATGTTAAGTTTAAGTTTTGGAATTTAAAATTTTGGTAGAAAAAATACCTCAAATGGAGAGTTATCCCTTGACAATCGAAGAATAAAAGAAGAGAAAGATGAAGCTCCAAGATCGTCTCCAAGTAGTAGAAGATAGTAGCTCCAAGATCGCCCAAAATAAGCTAGAAATCGTCTCCAAGAAGTAGAAATCCGAGCAAAAATTCCAGAGCAATGGGAGTGTAGAGCAAGAGGAAGGAAATGAAGAATGGTGTGATTTGGGGGGTTGATTTTGCCCAATATATATAGGGGAGCAATCCGTCTCGGTTGGGGACGCATTGCGCCCACGTGGCACCGGGCCGTGACGCCAACGACAAAATAGGAGTTGGGTTGGGCCGGTCCGGGGAGCAATGCGTCCCCGTCCCAGACGTATTGCCTGCGTGGCAAATTTTATAGTCGTTGGGGGTGTCTCCGCGCGCAACACATTGGCCCCACAGAGGGCAATGCGTCCCGTTTGGGCACACATTGCCCTCTGGTGGGGCCAATGCGTCCTCTTCTGAGATGCATTGCTCTCCCTCGAGGCAATGCGTCCCGGGAGTGGACACATTGGCCCCACAGGAGGGTAATGCGTCCCCAACTGGGACGCATTACCCTCCTGTAGGGCCAATGCGTCCGCTTCCGGGACGCATTGCCTCCTGGGAGGGCAATGCGTCCCAGAAGAGGACGCATTGCTATGCAAATGTGCCATTTTGGGCAATAAGTTTAAAAATGTGCCATTTAGGTAATAAAAATTGGCAAATGTGCCATTTAGGTTTTTTGGCCTTTAAATTTTACATTGACTCACAAAGAATACAGTGAAGTTACATGGATACAAAAAGAATACAGTACGGTTAATGTATATATGTGATAAAAAAGGAGTCATCTTCCGGTCCTTATTTTTGCTTTTGGAATAGAAAAAATGTGCAACTTCTAGCTGTGAACTGTCCTGTAAGTTCCCATTATATCGTGCAATAACATGCCGCCCACCTGCTGTCCTTTCACAGCATCTGGACAATTGAGCTTGGACGCCATCTGTAGGGTACTTTGCTCGTTCCTTCCCCTGGAGTCAACTCTGGCGAGAGGACAAACGGCAGCTGGAAGACCGTCTGAGGTGTCAGTTATTAGCGGCTGCACGGGGAGGTTATTGCAGTTGCATATCTCGATCATATACCCGTCAGGGTCGTGGAAGAAGAGCTGGTCGACCTTGATGCCGTCCTCCACAACAGTGGCTGTCACGTAATCGATGTTCATGTCCTTGAGATTGGACACGAGCATACCCATGTCGGAGCATTGGAAGGAGATGTGGTTGTCCTTGGGGTTTATCTTGGATTTCTTCGCTGGTGCGTGGTTAGGGGCGTCTGACTCCAACAAGTGGATTCCTATCCCATACTTGAACAACCTGTTGAGTTGTGAAGGGAGATGTTATTGGTAATTTCGATAAAACTGAGAACAATTGACCATTAATTTGGTGAACTGCTGAACTTCTGAACTATGGCTAGTATGTGCACGGTCACTTACCATGCTCCTTTAAAGTCGAAGGAAGAGGGCCTCTTGATCAGCGTGAAGCCCAGAACTCTTTGGTAGAACCTTGCAGACTCAGCCACGGACCTGCAAACGAATGATACATGGTTGAGGGACATCAATGGCAAGGCCGAGCTTGAAGCTGCACATTGGATGTTTTCCACGCCCATGGATGGATCCTTCTTCAGTACAGTAACTGAACTCAAGCTATTGCTTGTCAGGATCCTGATGGAAACCAGCGAAAAAGCAAATGTGGCACCCAGAACAGGCTTCTGCGGTTACTTCACTTTGATGCTCTGACCTGAAGAACCCTGAGATCTTTTCTGCCAGCTATATAAGCACGAGTCTGCTGTGTCTTCTAGCTAGTTGGATATCAGTTTACGTACGTACAGCGGCGCATGATTCACGTTGGATGTGGTTATACGTTATTAAATTATTATAATCGCAATGTCAATGGTCCCAGCTTTGCAAGAACATGTGCCAGGACAGAAACAGGCAGAAGGTGCCAGCATGTCGACCGTGCCTCCCGTATCCTTCGATTGGAAAACAAGAAATGGAGAAGGGAAAACAACGGGCGTACACGTCAGCAGGGCGGAGAAGACGAAAAAGATGGGAAACAGCGAAGCAATTCTATTAGAATGGCTCTACCGGGTCGAAGTCCGATACAATTGGAAACGTGAGGCATGAGTAAACTCCTGCTACAACGGTTGATGTGCTGGTCCCTGACGAGCCAGTAGTTTAAAGTAGGTATGGCCAAGCTATTATAGATTAAAAAAATTGTACGGGGATTTTTATCGTTTGACCAAGTCGATCGGTCGTTTGATATAAAAGCAAGAATTATAGAATTGGAATGAAAAAGGAAACAAAGAAGATTTGCTCTGTATAATTAAACTATGTACTTAAAAAAAACGAAAGATTTCTCATTGTCAAATGTCAAGGTTGGCATCATTTTAAACAACGAGATCAATGTGGGTGCTACATGATGCGTTGCTTTACTTTAAGAAGGACAAAGTGAGACTAACACTTCAATCAAGCCACCACATGTTATGGAGCTAATCGATAAAAAAAATTCATACCAAGCAATATAATATAATCCAATAGACATAAAGAAAGAAAGAAAAAAGAAGATAGTTGAGCAGAGAGATTAATGATGAGATGATCCCAACAGTATATCCTCAACTAGAATCGTATCTCCACCGTAATCATAATGTCATTATGTGTGCTCATTATCACGCCAAATTCCCATGAAAATGTGATAAAGTAGAGACAGAAAAGACTGCTACACGAAAGTTCTTTCTCTGCCAACACATTTACGGAGAATTCATTGGGCAAAAGACACTTTACTTACTGAACATGAACGGCGCGCCACGCATGGGCTTGCGGCAGAGTACAGAATAATGAAACCGGTGATACAAATAGTTATTGTATTATGCAAGTTTCCAATAGCTACTAATGCTATATAGGCTGGTGTATATTGTAGGACTCACATCTAGCAAGTATATATACCTTAAAATAGTAAACATTTATATTAGAATGTAGTGTTCCATATTATAGCATTCAAATAGTCATATAAGTACCTTGCAGTAGGATAATGAGCAAATCCATTGACACATTATAGACACACAAGTACATTTCAATTAATTAAGAAGGCCATAAAGTCATTCTGTCATTCCTCTCGTCTCTTCTCTCTGCCTTGAATGATATTTCTCTATAACTTATCAATTTAAGTGTGGTAGTTTTTTGTATCTCAAAGTTTGTAGTGTATTATTATAATAAGTTAAACATAACCATATACCCAATTATCCATCCATATACCCGACGGTTATACAGATATGGGTTGTTGCGGGTATAGCTTTCGACAAAGCGGGTATATAACCGTAACCATATCCGCTTAACTAAACGGTTACGGTTATGGATATGACCATACCCACACCATACCCTACATCCGATCTGCTACCTAATGTTTAAGAAGGATGCCACGCATGGATTGATGAAGTAGAAGTTTCTACTAAATGAGTTTGATCTTGAGATCTGGGCTAAAAAGGATAGCAAGAATGTCATAGGTTACATGTGACCTGGATTCATTAATGGACAATGATGTTGATCCAGTTAACAATTTGTTGCCAAATGACCATTTCAAGAAGATATATCGACTTTCCCTTGGTTTGAAGACTATGTGTTATAACATGATTTTTCACATGTATTTATACAATCCAAATGCAATTATTGGATTGTTAAGGATATGTTAGAAAGATTGGTATGATTTGTTTTAAAAGTATGGGTTTAGTTTGCAAATCCTCCTTTGAAATAGATTTTGTGGTTTTACTATTTTCAATAATTCATTAGTGAAAGGAAAAGCGAGAAAATTTCAAAAATAAATGAATTACTAAAGTAATGGACAATTAGTAAATTACATATGGAATTATGTGGATTTTTCTAGAAAAGTGATGTTGAAGGAAACTAATGGTTTTGATCTAGTTTCATATTGTATTTAATGAGAAAAGTAATCACAAATAGTAATCATGCCAAGTTAGGAAGAGAAAAGAATTAATTTGATGCCTTAAATAAATGAAATAAAAGGGAGACGCGGAGACAAAGAAAAGTATCTTTAACTTTTGTATTTGTTCTCAAATTTTGCCCACACCTAGATATAAGTGTTAGAGACTTCCCTTCAATATTGGGGATTAAAAGGATAAAAGGAGAGAGATATGTAAATTAAACTAGATTTCCTATAGGTAAAGAATTAATGGATATATGTATTAAATGTCGCATATTATCATAATAGAAATACCATACTTAGGCCCTTTGATTATTCGTGTGGAATGACAGCCACTGGATCAAGGTCCAACGATGATTGAATAATCGTCTACCTCGCATGAGAAAGGAAAGACATAGTATAATATATTTTTTTCCTTTTTTGATTTTCTCTCACCCGATCCATGTGCAAATCTAGAATATGTTTTAATGGATTGATGAGGGGTTTTCGCACCTAACCGTCCTAAGTTTTTCCTACTTTGGAAGGCTATTGAAGGATCCCCTAAATTGTAAAACCTCTTGCTGAGAAACCCACTATAGCCAAGGATGTATGTAGGGATAGTCATTCCCTACAAAGCTACAAACTCCTTCGTGAGACTCTATAAGACCTAATGTATCTTCCCAACCTCCAATTCAAGTGCTATCCCAATCCTTCACCTATAGCACTTTACTGAACCTCATCGGAAATTCATCTTCACCGCCCTCATTGCTCCGACCTCCTCCTGATCAATTAAAGGCATCCATAACTTCAGCCAATGGAGGTGAAGGACCCAGTACCCAATTGGTCAATCAGAAGGTCGAGATATCAAAGTCAATTATCAAGTTGACCATCTGCTCATGAGAGAGGAGATGAGTCAAGGTTTCAGATAACCTCTAGGGAAATTACCCCTCTGTCCCCATCACTCCTTTTTAAGGTTGGGCTTAGTATTTTCTTTTCTTTGTCCTTTTTTCCATGTCTCTTAGCCTAGACATGCAAGGACAAGCTCTGACCTGGCGCGAGCCATGGCCCAGTTTCATGCTTAGATTACCCATTAATCTGCTGAGATGGCGGCATGTGATTGGCCTAAAAATGAATGAACTTCTAAAAATCATAGTAAATTGTAGGGTTATCCAAATATAGCGAGTAATAATAAAAATTGATTAGTAAAATGCAAGGAATCCATAAATTGAATCTTAGACCTAATTATACCCCAAATTCAAAAAGCGCCTATAGTTACTTAACTTTCATGTATTAAATGTATGGAAAACCATAATTTCTTAGTTTTAATGATCATAAATTGTTTAAATGAGTTTGAAGGATAAAGTTAAAAATAATTTAGATAAAATGACATCTTGTACTTAATTTGAGATTAAGAATTCATATGATACAAAAATTAGGGTTTGTAGGTTAAAAATCATTGAATGTGTTAATTAGGTTTTGGAAAGCCAAAGCCCTAGTGAAACCCTAAGTTGACTCCAAAACCTAACTTGGAACCCAAGTTAGTCTTAATGTGAGTTTATCAACAACATAGTAATACTTGGGTGTTATGCATTAATTTTAGGGTGATTGCTTGCTTGATTACAACTGCTAATCTTTACTTGGACTTTTGATCATCTCTAAGAAAGGTATGTGGTTACATCTATGGCTACTTGCCTTATCAAACTCTATGTTTTCTGATGTTCGCCGAAAGGATTGCAAATTAAAATTATGGATGTTTATTTACTTTCTTGCAATCTATAAGCCCCCTATGAGCATCACATGATATATGATTAACTTTCACAAACCATGCAATATAGGGAAGGTTCCCCGCTCATAGATTTTAATATTAGGGGAAAATGATGGGGTAGTTGTTTCTCAACCTCTGGTATCGACCTCTCTACAAGATGAGGTTCCTTTGTATTAGCCACATATTCCCTTTTCCAGTCGACTGAAGAAGACCCAGTTGGACTCTAGGCTCAACAAGTTTAAGGATATCATGAGAAAGTTGTGTGCTAACATTCCAGGTCTAGATGCCATGACAGACTTACCTGAATGAGGAAAAAATTTCAAAGCCCTTGTGAACCATAAGTGCACAACTAAAGAATCAAAAATAATAAAACTGGAAAGAACTACCTCCTACATCATCCATTGTAAAACACCAAAGAAACGTAAAGACCCAAGATCTTTTGGGATCACTTGTTCTAACGGTTATTCCATAAGCCATTTGTGACTAACTGACCTTGGATCTAGCATATCTATCATCCCTCTAGGCATGTGTAGGAGACTTGGTCTCATAAATGTTGACCCATTTCGATGCACATTCAATTAGCAGACTCTTCAATCACCAAGCCTCTTGGCATTATTGATAATGTGCCCATCAAGGTCGGAAAATTCTATATTCAATGAGATTTTATGGTACTTAATATCAAAGAAGACTATCTCTACCCTCTCATCTTTGGCAGGCCATTCCTTGCAACATCCAGGGCCCTCATTGATGTTGAGGCAGGACTATGAGTAGGAATAGGGTTCATTGATTTCCAAGCCTCTGGGAGAAGCATGAAGTATACCCAAGAGGAAGAAGCCTATTTCCTCAAATGCATGGAACGGTTAAATCAAAAGCAACAATGATTCCTTAATTCTGAACACCCACGTGTGATCAATACCCAAATTTCTCTCGTGGACAATCAAGTTGGTATTCAAGCCCAAACAGCCTTAGCAAGCCGTATGAAGATGGACCCTTCCCTCCTATTGTCCCCTTTGTGGTAAGAAAAAGCATCACCACTTCAGAATCTCTTACCCCATAACAAATTCCACTGCCTCAGCCCATACCTATCTTCTCACCTCCTTCTCCCTTAGAGGCACCAGTTTATGATACTCATCATACTTTTTATGAGTTTGTGCCTCCCTTTATCACTCAGGTAGCACAACCAAATGACATTGATGGATTTTTGACTTACCATCCCTTCAACCTACTACCCATTTATATTAGTGGCCTACATAGTGGAATAACTGGGAACCCAAACTCAAATGAAATACCTAATAAGAATAATTATTCAACTTTATCCATAACTGTTCCATGTCATATCTCAAATCATGGGAACATATATGCCCCAATTTTTGACCTTGGTGTACAGATGTATGCCAAGCACTCAGGTAGCACAACCAAATGACATTGATGGATTTTTGACTTACCATCCCTTCAACCTACTACCCATTTATATTAGTGGCCTACATAGTGGAATAACTGGGCACCCAAACTCAAATGAAATACCTAATAAGAATCATTATTCAACTTTATCCATAACTGTTCCATGTCATATCTCAAATCATGGGAACATATATGCCCCAATTTTTGACCTTGGTGTACAGATGTATGCCAAGCACTCTAGGATACTTTTTTGGCACTCAAGAAAAGATGATGCAGTGGTTCCAAGATAGTCAATTAAGTCTATACTTCAACCCTACCTACACCTCCACTCCTCCACCACCTTATTACCAACCGTTGTCGTGATCATCTCCCCTCCATCTTTGATTTAGGTTTTACTCAAGATGAGCAAAAATCTAAGTCCAGGGAGGAGGTGGCTGGTATGCTTCTATTCCATCCCCCTTATCTTTTTCCCTTCTTGAATTATCTTTTGCATTTTAATTTGTTTTACTTGTAGTTACTTTGTTCATGGCCTTTAACTAATTGTCCATGCTTTTATTTTCCTTACTTGCAAAATGGCCCCTATCTAATCAGCCAATTTGACTAGATGTTTCTCATTGTACCCCAATTTGAGTTTAGTAAAGAAATTTGCAAAAAAATTTACAAATTTCCATATCTGAAACCACCATGTCACCTAGGACCCCTGAACAAAAACACTGTACAAAATAGTTGACAAGTCGTATGGAATCAATTAGAACCAAGCATGATTTTCCTAATGTTTAACAATGGATCATCCTGTAATAAAATGTGTATAATGTGATTTATAGAAATACTCTATAGGGTTTCGATTGATTAGGGTTTCGATCAACAACCTTTAGGACACGCCATGTCTGCCACCAGACGGTCGTCTCGGTTTATCTAGATGGGCATTTTGCGGATCATTAGTAGTGTTTTTTCAGCAGCCGACACACCCAATTCCCCTCCCCCCCATTTTAGGGTTTCACCCTCCTTCCCCTATAAAATATGGGGGGACTCCACTAAGAAAAGGGTCCTCAAATTTTTTACTTGCATTTTATTCTAAAACTCTGTCATTTTAATTCATAGTTGTAATCTTTCAATTTAGCAATAAAGCTTGTTCTTCATTTTTTATCTGGATCTTGTTTTCTATTGTTCTTTCTCCTATTCTTCTTGAGAGGCAAGGAACTTAGGGTAGCGGCCATTTCATTGTCACTAGCACACAGTCATTTGGGATTCTACACTCTAGTCTAAGTCCTTCTCACTTTCTTTTGTTGTTTCTCCATTCCTTTCTTTGACTAGTGAGTAGTTCCCTTATCGAGGTGAGGGGAGTAGCCCCTTATCCATGTGTTGATTGGATAAGATTTATATGATTATTTTAGATGGATGGTTTTTGGTTTAAAAATCACCGATTTAAAAGAAGTAATTAAATTTTTTTATTGTGAGTTAATCCTAACTGATGTGACCTTGGAAATCAGGATTTAGAATGCCTAAACCGATTATACAAGGATTTGAATGTCACTGCAAAAAAATCCTCTTTAAGATGAAGTAGGATGCATGAACGCCAAGACCAATGGGTCAACGGAGTTCATGTATTGAATTTTATTTACGAATGATTCACATACCTGCTTCAATCTTACTTGTCGTCTATCTCTAGATCTTGTTTTTACCTTGGCTAAGCTGGTGAAACTCCTAGGCCTTGATGCTTTTCCTTTTGATTCAATCGTTCCGTTAAATTCTTGTTTCCAACCATTCCCTTCATTCTGGCATTTTATTTCTTGTCCTAAGTTATTTTATTTTGTTAATCATCATCTTTCTTTTCTTTTGTTAGTTCTTTGTTAGTGTAATATTTTGATTATTGCAATTTACATTCTTGTTCTAGTGTAATCATCAACCACCAATCTGGAAGTTACTCTTTGTTCCTTTATTTAAAAACACAAAAAATAAGTTCAAAAATAAATAAGGATAAAAGAGAACAATCTTAATAATTTTGTCATGTGGGATCGACCCTTCTATACTAGCCTTAATTGGAAAGTAAAAAAGGATTAAACTCTAAAATAATCATCTTAGTGAATTGGTATTCTTTTTGATGCATATCAATTTTGGCAGCATTGTCGGGGACAGTGGATCATTTTCTTGAACCCTAGAAATTTTTTGATTTTTTTTTCATTTTTTATGCCTTTCGAGTAACATTCTGGAAGTGTTATCTCCTCTTTCTACTGAGTTTCCATTATAGCAGTGCATTTTTTTCTATAATCGAATATTATTTGTCAATTATAAATGTGCATGCACTTCTTGTTGAATGCTGATTCCGCACTGCCAGTTTTTGATCTTGAGCTAGAGAGAACATTCATTCGATTACACTGAGTTAGAATGGATGAGGAGGAAGGTACCCATAGGATTCAACAGGCACTTGCTGATCAAAGAGAGTGAATGATGGTTGAACGTGTGGCTCTGGAAGCTACTCTATGTGAAAACTATGTAGCTAAGCAAGAGGCCTAAGAAGTCGGTCAGAGGGAGACTGAGAGACAAAAATAATTAAAATATTTTTACACTCCTACCACTGGGTATGCACAACATCCCATTGTGCCACCCGAGATCACAACCCCCCAATCTGAGATTCACAGCCAATGGATCCATGCTCTAGGCCAATCTGATTTCTAGGAACAAGGGTAAGAGTTGACAAGGTCATCTCCAACATTTCACCAACCTTTATTCTTTGCATAAGATCCCATGCTTTTCTAGAGACGCTAATAAACTTAGATTGTTCAAGTACTCTCTTTCAAGGCAAGCCAACAATTGGTACAGTACCATTGAGAGTGAACAATGGGTCGCCACCTGGGAAGCCCTACAAATTAAGTTCTTAAATAAATATTTCCCCCTTCCCTCACCTATGAAATCAAGGGACAAATCATTCTCTTTTCAATGATCCAGGGGAAACTCTAGGAAAATCTTGGGAGAGATTAGGGAACTTCTCCGATGCTTCCCTCATCATGACATCACTCAATCTCAACTCATTGAGATATTTTATCGATGTGTTGATGTGACACCAAGAAATTTATTGATTCCTCATCTGAGGAACTTTTATGTTCCAAAGCCTAGAAGAAGCCCCAGGAGTCATGAAGTATGCTTCTGAAACACAATCTAGATGAGGTACCAGTGGGGTCCTCAAGGTAACCAAGGCTAAGGGAGACCTTGACATCAAAAACATCGCTGAAACCCTTAATTTGATTTCTTTAAAATTGGATTGCCTTGAGTCCATCATCAATGCCTATGAGAGGCAACCTTAACAAATTAGAGTTGCAAAAGCTCTATGTGAGATTTGCCAAGGGTATGATCATGCTACCTTTCAATGTCAATAACTCTACAACACTCTTATGCATCCAGAAGTTGGCCAAAGGGAGAATCTCAACTCCATTCATAGAATCCCTAGACAAGCATATTACAACCCCAACCAAGCCAGAAATCACATTGGATTTCAATATGGTAACCCATCGGGTGCTAAAAATGCTTCCAAATTCAATCCTTGACAAAGACCCCCTAGCCCTCAATCCAATAACCTTCCCCCGCCAGGTTTTCCCTATAACAATTAGAGGAATTTTGGGAATCAAGGAAATTACAGGGAAAATTTTGGAAATAATGGGCCCTACCAAGGGTAAAAATACCAAAACTTGAACCAACCTCAACAAAACATCCTTGCTCCTCTTTCTAAAAGTGATAGGATAGCTTCCTTGGAGAAATGCATCCTTTCTACAAATAAAATCCTTCTTTCCCAATAGGCCCACCAAAAGGCAACTAAAGTTTAGTTTGCCCATTTCTTTGCCCAACAAAAACCCCTACCGACACCTTCTCCAACCAACCTGAACCCAATCCTAAGCATTTGGAACAACTTAAGATGGTTACCACCATATCCGGTCTTACCACACAAGATAGTGAAGGTTCCTCACTCATAGATTTTGACCAAGGGGAAAATGATGGGGTAGTTGTTTCTCAACCTTTGGTATCAACCACTTCACAAGATGAGGTTCCTATGTATAAGCCGTGTATTCCCTTATCGATTGACTAGAGAAGACCACTTGGACTCTAGGTTCAAAAGGTTCAAGGATATCATGAGAACGATATGCGCCAACATTCCACTTCTACATGCCATGACAGACATGCCTGAATGAGGAAAAAATTTCAAAGCCCTTCTGAACCGTAAGCGCACTACTGAAGAATCTAAAATGGTAAAACTGGAAAGAACTACATCTGACATCATCCAGAGTAAAATGCCAAAGAAACGCAAAGACCAAGGATTGTTTGGGATCACTTGTTCAATCAATGATTCCACCAGCCGTTCAAGACTAGATGACCTTGAAACTAGCATATCTATCATCCCTCTAAGCATGTGTAGGAGTCTTGCTCTCACGAATGGTAGACCCACTCTGATGCACATTCAATTAGAAGACACTTAGATCACCAAGCCTCTTGGCATTATTGATTATGTGCTAGTTAAGGTTGGAAAATTCTACATCCCATGTGATTTTGTCATACTTGATATCAAAGAAGACAATGACTACCCTCTCATCTTTGGTAGGCCTTTCCTTGCCACTACCAGGGCCCTCATTGGCATTTAGGCAGGACTTCTCACACTAAGAGTAGGAACAAAGTTCATTAATTTCTTAACCTCTGGGGGAAGCATGAAGTATACCCAAGATGAAGAAGCCTATTTCCTTGAATGCATGAACCAGTTCAATCAAATGCAACAACACTTCCTTAATTTTGAACCCCCACTTGTGATGTCCCCGAATTTTCGAAAACTTAATCTGATGTGTGACGTCCAAATTAAAACCCTCACCTCAGCGAGAACCCCAATTTAAATATCACACACTAGGCTAAGAAAGAGAAAATAAGAGGAAGTCAGAAGTAAACGACAGTAGCACATGCACATGAACAATAATAAAACCATACACCCCAAGTTCACCATTCAACATATAATTACAACATGAATTGTTACAACATTTGATATTACACATTGAACAACAAACCTCTACATATACATGTACTACCACTAAACTACAGGATCTTAAGACAACAGGGCCACCTGTACATCAGCTCGCCACACAACTCTTAGCTATCTCAGTCTTCAAGAGCATATGTCCAAAACCTAAACAAAAGATTACATGTGGTACACGTCAGCACAATATTCAAGAATATTGTACTGAGTACGCCTATGTGTCTTTTATATACCTCTCATCATATCTTGGCAATAAGATAAAACTAATACTTGGCAGTAATAGAAGAATATAAGAAAAGTGTATACTTGCACAAAGATATTCATTAGCAAAAGATAACACATATTTTAAGCACATTTTCCATTATATATCCATGCATTTGCCACCTGAGGGAATAATGCATCATCTCAGCTACCAAAGAGTATGAGATGTAAGGCCTTATGATCTACTACCAAAGAGTTAGATCATTGGACAATGTGATCTTCTACTAAAGAGAATGATCACTTTCCAGCACTATGCTACCAAAGAGAATTAGTGCTTTCATATAATGGAACATATATATTATGTTTGATGTGTTCATAACAATAAGTATGGAAAGCTCAAGCAACATAGCATACAAGAACAATCATTTCAACCAATACCATATGCCAAGTATTTACTACCATATAACACAAGCATATTGTATAATAAGCCAAGTAAGAGGTAATGGCATACTTCCAAAGAGATAGATCATTCTAAACCATATTCCTGATGTTCTTTATATCTTTGTTAAACCTGATCAAGACAAGATCATATATATCATCAGGTTCTCATCTTCTTACATCTCATCTTAACCCTATTTGTGTTCATTAGGGTTTATCTTACCTCATTAGGATATTCCCACTTTTACTTGAATTCCTATCTTAGAATTATCTTACTGATGTCACTTTCTAGATTATGGTTCATTATCTGAATAATAGGTTCCAAAATTTTTGTGTGAACATATATTAACCCTAGGTTCATGTATTAACCTATATTAGGGTTTTAAACCATGTGTTAATGGTCAACTTCATATAACATGGATTTCATTTATAAAATTGATCTCATATTTATATATTATCTTTCAGTTACTGATATGAGGATGTTCTGTGAATTTCATCATTTATTGATCACATGTGTATTTATTGCATTTATTTAGGGTTTAAAGTCCTAATTAGCCATATGGAGAAAATCACATGATTTCGACCATCAACATCATAATCATTGATCTTAAATGAATTATTAATATGAATATAGATCTACTGACATTTTATCATAATTTTTGTCCATCGTTTGATATTTATCATCCATCATATGAGCATTTCACATCGAACATGATATCACTATTATTAGTGCATCAAAATCTTGATATTATCATTCTACTGTGTTCTAATCATTTTTCTGAGAATTTGGGTACTTTGTTTGTATTTTTCTGATGCTCGAGCAAATTACTATGATTTATATAAGAACTGAACATTTATGAGGTAAATACCATTTTCGGGCCAATCAACATCCGCCATGTGGGCCCTGAGGGTGCGCTTCACTCCCAGCTTACCTGGCTGAGCCAGTCGGTTCTCAGTGGTTCATTGCCTCTGGATCGCCCGCTCTTCCCCCCTCGCGATCTCAGAGTCTGACGCCAGCCTGTGCGTTGTGCGTCTCCTCTGGTTTGCATCCGAGAACTACCATCGTCCACCTGTTCCCCAGCGTCGGTGCTAACTGTGCATTCGCAATGCTGTGCCTCTGTGAGTAGGCTTCCGTCCGCTCAATCCACCACTGTGGGATGTTGTTTGTGTGAGCACCTCAGCTAGATCGGAACACAAGCCAGAGCTCAGCCATGGCCTCCTCTTCCTCCTCATGATCTCTAACTCTCTCCCCCTGCGTTCTCACACGATCACGACTGCTTCTCGGTTACCGTCGTGCAGCTAGAATCTGTCCATGGACGCCGATGTGATGCTCTTCTATGGCCTGAGATCCAACATCACCAACTCTCGCCTGATTTGTAGAACACCCTGCCAAGCTTGTTCGCTATTATCGATCCCAGCCTACACCGCCGATGGTAAGGTCACCATCGTTGTTCTGATGACCTTACTGTTGGCAAACACCGTCACATGAGGGAGGGCTCCAGAAAGCAATTAGTCACGAGATCCTCCAACTCGGCCTCTGATAATGTCGCCTTCAACTTCGTCACAGTGAAAGGATGCACTGCGATCCTAACTCTTACTATTGCCTATGGTCGTTGGTGGACTCCAGGCTGCTATCACCATTGTAACTCCTCCACGACACAAGAGGAGATGGCCACAAGGGGATTGTTGTGTGAGAGTCTTCTTGTGATGGGTCGATGGCAAACTCTCTCAACTAGGTATTTCTCCCAAACACGATCAACAACATGTGCATCATGAGTAGATCGTGTACACATCCATTTATAACTGCAAGATTGAAGAGAGACCATAGCCATTCATCTCATCTAAGGGCTGTAGTCATCACTCAATAGCTATGAGACCAACACGCTAGCCAACTGTTCCACCACCATCGTGGTCACTGCCTGTACTCAAGGTAGTAACCACAAGATAGGAGAAGATATCTTATCCCTTCGTTAAGACCATCCAAGGGTGATTAAGGCTCCACGTCACCAATCTGTGGCCTCCTAATTTTTTTGACCTAGTTGGATGTGTGACACAACCACTAAGGCTAGAAACTCAACACTTAGGCCCATTAAACACCAATAACGCACATTATTTCCCAAATTTCAAACCTTCATAACTTCTTCTAGGAATATCCAATTACCACCCAATTTTAACCATAGATTCCCTACCTCTCAAGATACATTCTACTCAAATTTGGTGACAAAACTCAACTATTTGATCATCCAATTAAATTCCTAAAAATGACAAACTTTGGGATATTAATCTTGAAATCAACATCAATTCCCATCCAAACTTTACCAAAGAACTTGTAACTTTCAAAACAACTCAACATGCATGAAATAACTTATGTCAGTGGATATTTAGGGATTTCAAAAGTCCACTCCATCACATCCTACACACCTTAAAAGATATTTTGTCCTAAAAATTGAGTCAGAAATCCACTCTTTCACATCATATACATCTTAAAAGAAATTTCGTCCTCGAAATTAAGCCATCCTCTTACTTCAAGGAAAAACCAAAAGGTCTTCATCCATATGTAGGACACCACTCTATGTGCAACATATCCAAAAACAAAGCTCCACAGTCATATCTAAACCACTACTAGGAGGTTTTAAAAACATCTAAGGTGAATCACCCCTTCATAAAAGATTGCATCAAAGGTCTAGAAACTCAGATTAAGTCATGACATATCTCATATGTTAGTCTTTCATTCTTATCTTCACTGACGCATTGGGTTCTCACATCATATTTTCACGTTCTAAAGGAATTAACTAAAGTTAACCCATTATATCAAGCGGTCATCATCATTTTATTGAGCTAACTATTAGAACATGTTCAACATTAACATAGGCCTTTCAGGAGGGATTCAACTATAGTTAAACCACTTTATCCATCTAGGTCATATCAAGGTGTCATAATCATTCTATCGTGGTAACTGTTAAACTATATATATTTTTTTCATCTTTATTAAGTGCTAAGATTAACATCTCATGTATCATGTTTCATTCATATGATCTTATTTCATTACTCATAATAAATTGAAACATTTGCTAGTGATTTCATAACAAGATTAACCTACAATATCACAGTATCATCATTATTCATGTATATGGTTAACCTTATATGCATTGATACCTATTAACCATCTCTAGGTTTCCATCATATCATGTATATATATCACATATTGAGATTAAATCATATCCTTACATATATTATATCATGGTTGTGCTAAACAAACTTATGTGAGCGACTTGTTAAACATATATCAAAACTTTATCTAGTCCAATTGAGGTTCTTCCAACCCATATCGTGAGGGTAGTGTCACACTCAGTCTCTATGAGCTAACTCAACTATATGAGTATCTCATATGGACATACTTTATCTTTGCTCTCTTAGTCTAGGGTTTACAGGTATACCTCATTGGCACTAGTGATAACTTTACTAGATCTAGCCACATAAGCACAAACCAAAACATGCTATGACATACTCTTCATAGGTCTCTACCCATGAGTTATTCTTACTCAACACTATCTTTTACACATGCCACTAGTGTCCTATGTGGGGAACCACCAACCCGAGCTCGAGGCTTCATAGAAACTAACATACTACCTCCTCCAGGGTCTTGGCCTCTCTCCCTCACCCAGATGATAGGCACTCATATTTATTTTCACTTGCACACATATAATGAGCCTCTATCTATCTATAGGGTTTGGTCCTTCCAAGGACATCTAGGGTTCAACAAACTGTAGGAATCATGCATAAAGCAACTCATCTCAATCACTCAGGAGTATTCTAGTTTAGGACATATCATATCACATATTTTTCATACCTTATATCTTGGAGTTTAGGTTTTCTGACCTGCTCCTGCTGGGTCTCACTCTCTCTGGAGTTAACCCTATAACTGGTCCTAACACTAGAGGTCCTCCTTTGTAAAAGAGATTGAGGCTCATGTCAATTCACATCCCTATCTCATCTTAGCTTATCTCAAATCCTTGAAACTGAACCTTAATCCTTAAAGACAACATTTAACATCATAAACCATCTTATATTATCTATATAAGACTTAGATCGTATCATCAAACTGATTGTATCTATTCCATCTATCACATATTCTAAAAAGGCTCTAGACATCTAATCTAGAACTACTCTCTCTTCTACACTGATATCATTCACTTTCACTTAGGTTGCATGACCACCTCCTACTCATACATGTGTGGGGACACATTTTTATAATACATATATATAATAAAATATTATATAGTTTTTCTCCGATAAAACATGCGTCAGAGAAAACTATCAAGGTTCGATCCAATTGGAATCCAAAACCAAATCTAGAAAATGAGTGCCCCACACATAGTAGAGAGTCCAGTGTCATGAAAACTAGTGAAAAGGGTGATAACATGGTGTAGACTAGTGTAGATACTCTAAACAACATGAATAATATGTCTAGGGTTTCTCTTCCCTTGATGCACATCATTTCCAAATACTGCAACATCCCATACTGTTGTAGGGGTGAGCAGAATTTGGTTAATAATCGATTAACCAAACGGTTAATTCCGAATGGTTAATTTTATTGGGTCAATTTGGTTAATTTGGTTAATTTATTTCAGTTAATTGGTTAAATGGTTAATTTGAGGGTTAAAGATATTTTTGATTTGGTTAACCGAATTAACCGAATAGTCAGAATTTATTCATAAATAATATCCTACACATGCATATATACATATATAGTTGTACTTTTATTTCAAAATACTTCCCCATATATACAGTAATCAAGTTTTTGTGAGCCATACAAAATTAAATTTACAACAATACTACTATAATATAACAATATTGTCCCAAATTCTATGACTATTTCAAATAATATTATTACACGAGTGTTATTTGGTTAACCAAATTAACCGAACGAATCAACCATTAATCGATTGGACAATAACCGAATTAACTGACTCAATTTGGTTAAGTTAATGGTTAGAATCTCAAACCACAAACTAACCATTTAACCGAACTGAATTAACCATAACTGACCGAATTAACCGAATGCTCACCCCTATACCGCTATACTACGAGGAAAGAACGACATCTAAGGACTTGCTATTCAACAAGCACCAGTCTAGACCTAGTTCTCAGACATCTAGGTGCTAACCTAGAGGCTAGGTCAGATCTAGTCTCTAAAAGACGATTAATCTAGCCCTAAAAGATTATTAAGGTTCAAGGTTCTTTAGTTTTGAGTTGCTTAATGAGCAAATGTCAGGCTTTGCTATTGTTCATGCTCTGATACCACCTGTGACGTCTCCAAATTTTCTAAAACTTAATATGATGTGTGACGTCCAAATTGAAATCCTCACCTCAGTGAGAACCCCAATTTAAATATCACACACTAGGCTAAGAAAGAGAAAATCAGAGGAAGTCGGAAGGAAATGATAGTAGCACAATCACATGAACAATAATAAAACCATACAACACAAGTTCACCATTCAACATATAATTACAACATGAATTGTTACCACATTTGATATTACACATTGAACAACAAACTTCTACATATACATGTACTACCACTAAACTATAAGATCTTAAGACAACAGGTCCACCTGTACATCAACTCACCACACAAAGGGCCCTCATTGGCGTTGAGGCATGACTTCTCACACTAAGAGTAGGAACAAAGTTCATTAATTTCTTAACCTCTGGGGGAAGCATGAAGTATACCCAAGAGGAAGAAGCATATTTCCTTGAATGCATGAACCAGTTCAATCAAATGCAACAACGCTTCCTTAATTTTGAACCCCCACTAGGGACTAATACTTGAATTTCTTTGGTAGATAATCAAGTTTCTATTAACTACCCCAGCAAGCCCTATGAAGATGGACCCTTCTCATACCACTATCCCCTCTACGGTAAGAACCAACATCACTAATTCAGAATCTCTTGCCCCAGAACAAGTTCCACCACCTCATTCCATACCTATCGTCACCCTCTTCTCCCTTCGAGGCAACAATTTATGATACTTGTCATATTTCTTATGAGTGTGTGCCTCCTGTTGTCACTCATGTATCACATCCAAATGACATTGATGGATTATCCACTTACCATCCCTTCAACCTACTACCTATTGATATTAGTGCCCTATATAGTGGATTAATCAAGCACCCACACTCAAATTAAATACCTTATAACCATCCTTATTCAACTGAGATTCCCCATAATTGTTCCCTATCATATCTCAAATCAAGGGAACATGTCTTCTCTAATTTTTTCTATTGGTATACAGATGTACGCCAAGCACTCCAGGATACTCTTTTAGGAACTCAAGAAAAGATGATACCGTGGTTCCAAGGCAGTCAATTAATTCCATACTTCAACCCTGCATCCACCTCTAGTCCTCCACCACCTTATTACCAACCACCTTTGTAATCATTTTCCCTCCATATCCAATTTAGCTATTTCTCGGGATGAACAAAAATCTAAGTCAGGGTTGAGGTGGATGGTATGCTTCTATTTCACCCCCTTATCTTTTCCGATCTTGCATTGTTTTTTGCCTTTTTTTTCTTGTAGTTGCTTTGTTCACGGAATTTATGTAGTTGGCCATGCTTTTATTTTCCTAATTTGCAAAATGTCCCCTATCTAATCGACCAATTTGAGAACCCCAATTTGAGTTTAGTAAATCTTTTGATAAAAGTTTTACAAATTGCCATGTCTGAAACCACCATGTCACCGAGGACCCCTGAATAATATCACTCCATGGAATACTTGGCCAGTCATATGGAATCAATCAGAATCAAGAACGATTATCCTTATGTTCAACAATGGATTATCTTGTTATAAAACTTGTATATATTCTATCTAATGCAATGAAACTCTCTGGGAAAAATTGTTGATGTTATAAGCACAAGGACACCTCTTCCTTCCCCCTATTTTTCTTCTATAAAAGAGAAGCAAAGAACCACTACTGGACAAAAAATCAAGTCTGGGGTGGCACACTTCCCAAATAAAAATTACATATCCCACAAAGGGGCATACCATTAAAAGATGCTAAAAGTGCACATGAAAAAAATTGTGACTAATGTAGCCACAATTCCAAAAATTTATATCCCAAGTCGAATAAAGGAAGAATAATCATTTTTCTTCACAACCCATTTGTCCTTTCTGTGCAACAACTCACAAAAAGTAAAAGCTGAGAGTGTCAAAGAAAAAGTAAGATGGAGCCTATTTTCACACAAAATCTTGATTTAGAAGAAAGATAGGACAATTGTTTTGATAGGGAATGTAGAACTTTTTGCTATGTGGTTCTAGGAGTTTGGTTCAATTGGCTAAAATTTGGAGGTAAGGATTATAGTGATGTTACAAGGGTGAGGAATGACATGTTACAAGTATAAATTGGAACTTATTTGTAATTTAATTTTCTTGGGACGAGTAAAGATTCAAGTATAAGGTATTTTGATGAATTCATATTCATCTATCCTTTTACTTAATTTTCATAGTCTTTTTCAGTAGAACTTATATTTTTTTTGTAATTTCTAGGACAAATAGAAATTTACCCATTTTTTATTTATTGTGCAAAAATTCATTGTTTCCATCACCTTTTTGTAGGTTTTCCATTCAAAGTAAGATTCAGACCTACTGAGTGCACCAAACAGCCGTCTCGCAGCACCAAACAGTCATCTCACATCCATGACACCCAAACTATAGAGCCAGATGACCACTTGGTCCTCGGCTCAACATGCCACATCAACACTCTAAAGGGGCATCTTGCTTCAATAAGACGATCATGTCATGTCCCCAGCCGAGAACCTGAGCTTCTGTAGACGACATTTCATGATCATGCTAGATCAAACGTCCAAGCCGCCACTCAATGAGGGTTTTAACCTTTAGTTTCATGCGCATCATCGTGAGACGGGCGTTTCACAAGCTAAAATGGCCGTTTCAAACATTAAGCCCAAGCAATCAAGTCAAAGGGCACTGCCTCCCTCTCATTAGGGTTTCAATCTACAAACTTCAAGCCACACCACATCTACCCCCAGACGACCGTCTCGATTTATCCACATGGGCGTTTTGCAACCCACGAGCAATATTTTTCAGCAGTCGGCACACCCACCTTTTTCTGCCCCATTTTTGGGTTTCCAATCTTCCTTCCCCTATAAAAGGAGGGGGGGACTTCACTAAGAAAAGGGTCCTCAATTTTGTACTAGCATTTTATTCTGAAACTCTGTCATTTTAATTCATAGTTGTAATCTTTCAATTATGCAATAAAGCTTGTCTGTTGTTTTAGATTTTGATCTCTTTTTCTATTATTCTTTCTCATGTTCTTCTTAAGATGCAAGGAACTAAGGGTTGTCGACATTTAATTATCACTAGCATACGGTCCTCTGGGACTCTGTGCTCTAGTCTAAGGCCTCCTCACATTCTTCTGTTGTTTCTCCATTCCTTACTATGACTAGTGAGTAGTTCCCTTATCGAGGTAAGGGGAGTATTGAAATGACCGTCATCAAATCTACAAATAAATCGTTACTAATTAAGAGGAATGAACATAAGTAGTAGATTAACAAAAATCACTAAAAATTTAAAACCATTTTGCAAGGAGATCCTCTTCCAGGAAACTCTTACTAAAAGATCCAAAACTTATACATATCGTGATTCACATTATACGTACACTGTTTCATCTCATTTTGAGGACAACATATGATAGTTGCTCTATCAAATCACATACTGGAGCAACTTAAAACCTCAAGGCTTAAAAGACAAAAACTTAGATCGTTCACGAAATCATTACAAACTGACTCCAAGGACCTGACAGTACAGAGACGACACATATGACTTCTATCTATAAGACATGACAGACAGTACACTCAACCTCAGCTGTTACTACTGTCCCAGCTTTTGTTACTCCTCTACAGAACGGTCTCTACCGCTTTGTGCATCTCCACCTAAAATTTTTGGATCTCACGGGGTGAGACAATTGTCCCAGTGAGAGATATAACTCTCTGCCAACAATATTATTATCAAAGGAAATAATATAAAACTGAACCTGATTATGAAACATCTATTTATTTGAAAGGAATATGAAGAACATGTATAACATATATCTCATTAAGATGTATGAAAGTATTAATTAATCAACCAATGTTTCTAACAAGAATTATATCAAATGCTATAAAGAAAAGTATAATTGCATTTATCAGGTACTTTCATATTCACTTAGACACATAGATCACTTAGAATCTCAATCCTTCATCACCATCATACTTGGGTATTCAAACCCTTAATTCATCACTGAGTATGGTCACCACTTAGATGATGATCATTATCTCTAGGTCATCTGACCAGATATTTGTTCACATAGTCCACATAGTTCATTGAGTCTATATCACATAGCCACATAGTTCTTACTTAGCCATGCTTATTACTTTACGATACTTGCATGATTATCATATCATGTTATCAACCATTTCGACATATGTCTTTAACCATGAAGTACTAAGGAACACATCCACCCTAATGAATTAGGGTTATAATTAACCAACTTAGGGTTTCAAGATTTCATTAGCAATAATTATGCCCTAACTCATACTCCACTCATCTCAGGAGTATTAGTGTATGCTAATTACATACTTGTCTTTCAAGTCTTAGTTTCTCTCTCATCTTGACTAGGATGTAAATTACTTAGTTCACATCTTCAAGGTCTACAACCTTATAATTATCAAATTGAGTTAAGATCATTGTGTCTCAATATTACATTAATCATATTCATCACTTAGTAAATATTAATAATTGAGGACATGCCTACCTTAACAAATAGCATGATTGATAATGTCATTCTATTGTATTTGAAGATGCATATATCATCTTGTCAAGTATTCAATTTTAACATGTGGTATAACCACATCCTCATATCAGGTATAGGGCATCTTCCCTAACATCATATTGTGTAACCATCATATCGGTTTACCAATCCTAGATACCATATTGGGTTTCACCTCTAGGTATCATATCATTTTCCCTCTTGGGCTTACCATATCTGGTAGGTATATTGGGCACCATATCGGGTAGATGTGTATCGGGCACCATATCGGGTAGGTGTGTATCGGGCAACATATCGGGCACCCATATAAAGTGGTATCTCATTACCATATCGTGTGGCCATTATTGATAAGAACCTTGAACTCAAAACATGACAAGGTGGATACCAAATTGTTCTTTATCCTGACACAAAGTAGAGAAGGTGTATCGAGTTTCAAAGGAAAAAGCATATCGGGTTCCCATGTTCTCATCTAGGGTGATGCCTTACCCTGGTATTGTATTCAAGGTGATAAATAGGAGTCTTTTATATCGTTTATGGGACTTGTTTTACAAAATATGACCTACCTTCATATCGGGTAAACCCCCATATCAGTCTCTATATTGGTTTTCAAAGACCTTCAACCCATATCGGGTTGCAAGAGTCCTCTACCCATATCGGTTTGTTAAATGATGATGTCATCATCATCAACCTACAGATCATTTATCAAATCAAAACTATAGATAATAATCCTATTTACTTATTGGAACTCATGATTATACCATTTGATCAAAGGAAAACTGAATTGCAAATAATCAACAAATTGAACAATATTGAAGAAAGGATAATAATATTGAAGGTTTCAAGTTATATAACCCGCTTTTCAAAGAGCTTACAAGCTTCAAGCATCAACTCCACACGTTCCAAGGTTGAAGACGAGCCTTCTCCAAGCTCCAATCTCTTGCACGATACCTCCAATCACCTTGGGCGATATCACCTCACTTGATTGCGTCAACCTACTTTGGTCGATATCTCTCCTCTTTGACCGATATCAAGCTTCACCTCTCCACTCTCTTCACTATGGGTGACACAAGAGGGGGTGTTGCACAATACAAGAGGGAGGATCACTTACAAGATCTGAAAATCTTGCCAACAAATGAAGGTCAAGGTATTTATACTTGAGGTTTATAGAAAAGAGTGTCATAGGTGTCACTTACTTAAGGCACTTTATGCCACCTAGCCATGCAAGGTCGACACATACTCTTGCATGCATGCTACTATTATATTTTCCATGCAAAAAGGATAAAGTAAGAGATAAGGGGTGGCTCTTTAGTTGTCTTCTAGGGTAAGTCTTCTCCCACCAACTATATTATAATATTCATTTCCATCTTTCCCAAGGCAAGTTGCAAATCGATGCCTTATCATTTCCTTAAGGTTCCTTGCCCGTCATGGGCCAAACCAAAGCTCCAAAAACTGATAAGAGACTCTCCTTATGGATCTATGGCCGATAAGGACTCCTAATCTTAAGTCCACAACTTGATATGGCTCATATGTATAGCTTTCACCCTATGCATTTTCCTTGGTTTCTTCATTATTAAGAATGTTAACACTTTAAGATGGTTCAAACATATTGTCTCCTTCTTTCTATCTCCTCTAGGTAATACTAGGTAAGAGTAAAAACAATCTAGAGGTGGTAATTTAAACATTAACCCTACATTTTGTATATACTACAATTTGTACCACAATTGATGCACCAAGCACTTATCATTATATACACAAGCTCTCACTTAGAATTTTAGGCTTTGCACAAGCCACCACTTAGCATCATATTATCTTTCATGATATACAAAACACTTAGAATACATTTATCATGTAACATTTGCAACATAACCTCATTTTGGGTAAATTGCACTTTTTCACTTAAATTATCATATAATGCACACATAGTTTGCATATAATCTCAAATTTGAAAATAATACATCACAAAATACCTTAATTACTCTCTAAAAGATATGCATAAGTTGTAAGAAACTTACTTAGGAAAAACATCTAGGGTTGAGTCATAACCCAGGTCAGGGGTGTTACAAGTATCCCCTTATCCATGTGTTAATTGGATCAAGATTTATATGACTAATTTAGATGGATAGTTTTTGGTTTAGAAATATCCGATTTAAACAAAGTAATCAATATTTTTTATTGTGAGTTAATCCCGATAGATGTGACTGTGGAAACTAGGATTTAGAATGCCTAAACCAATTATGTGAGGATTTGGATGTGACTGAGGAAAAATCCTCTTTAGGATGAAGAACTAGGATGCATGAACTCTAGAACCAATGGGTTCACATGGAGTTCATCTCTTGTGTTGTATTTATGAATGATTAGCATAGCCAATTCTATATTACTTGTCATGTATCTCTTGATATTTTTTTCACCTTGGATAAGGTGGTGAAACCTCTAAGCCTGGATGCTTCTCCTTTTGATTCAATCTTTCCTTTAAATGCTTGTTTCCAACCATTCATTTCATTCTTGCATTTTTATTTTAGTCCTTAGTAAATATTTTATTTTGTTAATCATCATCTTTCTTTTCTTGTTTTAGTTCTTTGTTAGTGTAATCCTTTAATTATTGCAATTTACATTCATATTCTAGTGTAATCATCAACCACCCAATCAGGAATTTCCTCTTTGTTCCTTTATTCAAAAAAATAAAAAAGAAATAAGTTCAAAAATCAATCAGGATAAAATAGAACAAACCTAGTACATTGTCCTATGGGATACCCTTCTATACTAGCCTTAAATGGAAAGTAAAAAATGATTAAACTCTAGGATAATCATCTTATTGAATTGGTGTGCTCTTCGATGTGTATTATTAAGGAACAAGGAGCATATCAAATAGAGATGTGATGAACATTTTTTATGTATGAGGAATGAACTACATGGATGTGTTTCCCTCTTCTTGTGTCCTATATCTTTTCAAAAGTGGACTATGTCTCCAAGTGATTAGAGCGGATGATTTGTTCACAAAAAAGATCTTCTCCACCTCTAGTCTTACATTTTATCCTCTACCCCATGGAAATATATCAGGTGACTCACCCAACTCTTGGCCCTCGGTTTACTGACACATAGCCTTTAACATGATTCCCCCTCTCTACTAGTCTAGCAACCGCTTCCTTGGTCACCCAACGACCTCTCTTCAAGCACCCCTATAATACTTCCTGTCGAATGACCCATTTTCTGGTATCCTAACTCTTCCTCAAGCATACTCTCTCACACCAAGCTATTCAACTGACCCCTTCTATAAATATTGAATCTTCCCAGTCACCCAACTAATTCTTTTAGATGGACGACTCACACACCCCACAAAGTAAGCATGCCTAGGATGTGAGGAGGTTCATACCACACGTCCTAGTCATGGTCTCATTAAGAAGCTCAACCATTTAACCTCCTTGAAGAGCAAAGGGAAAGAAGTCGAGTGGAAATCTACACCCTCCCTCTCTCGATCTAATATGTTTAACCATGTATAATGTGAAATATCTAATTTTGGGAAAGGTGAGACGAAGATGACCTAGAGATGTGTAATGCATCTGGGGGATATGAATCCCTACCCGATGATGTTTTAGAACTTGAAATCTAGGTGTTTGAGAGGATGACCGAAGAGATTGATGCACAATGTCTCACACTTGTTATTCATAGTGGAGATTCCTCCTCACAGTAAGCACCATCACAACATCAATCATCCACTTCTCCCAAGGGCATGCCACGAGCCTGTCCACTTCCCCACACCTAGTGCATCACCCCCAGTTAGGCAAGTACAAACCATTGATCAACCTTGATTAGAAGAATTGATACAAGACTATGGAGATTTTTGAGATGCAATTGATAAGATGGGCATGACCAAACACCCTCTAGAAGCTGAGGATCTAGTTTGCAGTAGATCACATGATGTGCAACACCTGCTTGTCCCTCTACCCCTTCAATGTCCTCCCCATCTATAGGGATTTCACTAGATAGTTTTTCTCCACCTTCACTAAGCACGACACTACCAACTACGAGTACAAATGCTCCTTTAGGTTGTTTGAAGAGGAGCACACATTGCAAGACACTGACTTCATTACTCTTTTCATGGATGTTGACAAGGATTGGCTCGACAAGTGAGACAACAAAAACCACAACCATTGCAATGAGAAGTTATATTATGAGAAGTTTTGAGAAAGGCTAACCGGTCTCACTGAGCTCCTGGTCTTTCCCATTCAATCCTAGTGGAGTGAAGTCCTCCTACATGTATAACCCTATGATATGATCTCTATATTACATTTTTTCCTGCATTGTCTTTGTCAGGGTGGCACTTGTTGACCTAGAGGTTATACATTGTCCATATTTTGATAATGACTTAACCATTCCATTCATATGTATCTAATATGTGTATTAAAGATTGATTTCAGGTATTAGGTACATGAAAAGGATCCAAAATAAAAAGCCCTAGAATGGCTTAAGTTCAAGTCAAAGAGCTACAAGTGTGCATTTGTGGAAATCTATATAAATGACCTTAGAACATTTTTGTAATCACTTGTAATGATGAATTGACTTGTAACTTAGATGAGAAAAATTATTGGGACATAAAACACCAAAGTTAAATCACTTTAGATGCATTTTCAAAAATTGACATCATGTTGTCAATCAGTCGAGTTTTCCCCATGACAAACTCGGTCGATCCATCTTGATCAATTTTCTAAAGATAGCATCAATCGAGTTGTGTTTACAGAGAACTCGACTGATCGAGTACCTGCCCATTTCGATTTTAAATGGTCGGTCGAGTTTTGTCAGGACAAACTGACGTGGAATATTATCGCACTATCAAACTCACTTGGGGTTGAAATCCCAAAGCTTTTAACCAAAACCTTGTGCAATAATACCACCCACAAGCGGACAGGTCTTATCACAGTATAGTTGAGGATTGAATCCCAAGGGACAAATTTTTAAGAATCTTTTAATAGTCGAATCTAGTTGAATCAAGACTAATATTTAGAACAAGGTTGGTTGATTTGAGTTTAATTAAACTAAATGCAAGGAAAGTAAAGAGCGGGATTAAAAGTTGATTAAAGATTAATGATATGGAATCGATGGGATGGTCTCGAGTTTCACCACCACTACACATGCAAACACATCTAATAAAAAACATCCAGGCAAGATATAACTATCCAAATAGAGCTACTGCAAAACCCCCCATATGGGTGTCAGGTTCGCGTAAGCATCACCTTAGGTATCAGATGTCTCATCACCATCCAGATCACATACTTACAGCTCCGAAGATACAAATATCCAACTGAAGTTACGGGCACCCCGTACGGGTGTTAGGAACACAGAAGCATCACCGTGGGATAGATGTCTCATCACCTCATAGATCACACACTTACGACTTCATGGAATCCCTTTCTATTTCTAGTCAGGGAGTCAACCACGTTAATCGACATTCAAATCCTACATATTGAAGTTCTCACAGCATAGGAAAAGAACAAGATAAATGCAAGCGGGTGATCAATCCACAAGCACACATCGACGATTAACAACGAAATGAAAAGTTATATACATTGCCATGGAATGTTTAGTAAAAGGACATGTAAGAATGGATAGTGGGGCTAGTCCCCGCACCCCAGAAAAAGAAAACTACTCGCTCATGATGAGAGAAATAAGAAAAACTAGAGAGAGAGAAGATTCTGCCATGAGCATGGTGAAGAAGATGATCTCAGCTCAGCGGAGAAACGATCTTCTACACAACGTCGGGGCAGATCTGGACAAGGAGGGAAGAACACCCTGGCAGACGGGGTAGATCTTCTCTCTCCACCTTCTCCTTCTTCTCATAGTCCTCGCTCATAGTAGGAGCAACAACTCGTGGATATGATGGAAAAGTAGAAATGACGTAGATGCAACAGATCTAGATCCAGATCCAGATCTAGATCTAGATCCAAATCTAGATATAGATCTAGATCTGAATGGAGTGGCTTGCAGATCTGGGTTTTCACCTTAGATCTGGGTGAATGAGGTGCAAGACCACCACAGAAGCATGTGTTGGATAAATTGGACATTATGATAAATCCCTTTATTTCGATGATGACAAACATTTCATTCTTGTTGATCTAACGTGCTACTTGAGTGTGCAGGATTAAGGTGGATGACAAAGAAACTAGGAAAAATCCAAAAAGCTTACATATTTATATTTCCATGCAATGTAATCACTGTTGTAAAAACTTGTACAAATATATAATGTACAAGTACTTAGATTGCATGTAAATCAAGCGTTGGATCTTCCTAGCTAATCACCACACTTAGATAGGTCATCCCCTTCAAATAGGATCACATATGCACACTCATACACATGCTTAGTGGTTAATTAAAAGATTGAAAACAGAGTCAATCTCGGTCGACCACACTCCTCGACCGAGACACTCTCGGTCGATAAACTTCTCGACTGAGAATGACCCAAGTAGCTGTTAGACATAGCTGACAAAGTAGTTGGCAGTTGCAAATGAACGTTGATCCAGAGAGCCTGTCGGTCGACAAAACTTCGACCGAGTAGGTATCTCGGTCGACAAATTGTCGACCGAGATGGTCTCTGACAGCAACTACAGAATAAAGTAACTAGCCGTTACTAATGCACCTAACTTATATCTAACGGCTAGTTAAGCACTTAGAAGCCCCTAGAAGTTGTCTAGAACGTCCTTAAGTATTCATAGGCCACTCCTATAAATAGGACATGCCTTAGGACACCAAAACACACCTAAGATATACTTGTGCTATACTTGAGCTTGAATACTCACTTGCAATCTGTTTTAGAGCAATAGAGCAATTCCTACACTTGTCATTCATTCCTATTGCTCCCATTTCGTGTCCTATAGGCTAGTATCTCCTATCCACTACAATCACATTGTCATACACATTGGTTAGGAGATCTAAACGCTTGATATAGGAAAATCAAGCCTTGTGCTTACAACGGTATTGTAATTTCTATTTTCCTTCTTGTTCCTTTTTATCTTTTGTACTCTCCTTGCTACTCCTAGGGTTGGAGGCTGCGGATTGGAGAGGGTTGACTTCTCAGGTGGAGAAGGGGACTTCAAGCTACTTCAAGAAGGCTATCGCACGGGAAGCTACTTCAGAAGGCTGGTGCAACGGGAGTTGGTGCACCTACTTCAAGGGAAGGCTGCTTCAAGGTTGGGCGATTACTTCTAGGTGAAGGCTGTTTGAAGGGTTTGGGAAAAGAGATTGTATTTTATGTAAATTCCTTGCGAGGTAATAAAATAAATTTCTTTTCAAATCCCGGTTGGGTAAGCAACCGGGTAGTGGACTGACGGCTATAGTATTTGCTATAGTTGGAACCACTCTAAACCTTGTGTCTCCTTGTCCAATTTCTTCATCGTGGTTGTTTGAGTTTCAATAATTGTTAAATCTTTATAGAACTCTATTCACCCCCCCCTTTAGTAGTTTTCATTTGGTATCAGAGCAGGCTTCAAGGAACCCTAACCAGGTCTTGAAGAATGAAGGGTGGAGGTGACTACAACCACAGGCAAAGGAGCAACTTGGACCAACCTTCAACAAGCTGCAATTGGTGTTTAGGAACGAACCATACAACAATTGGCTGTCCATGGAAAGAAAAGAAGAAAGAGGTCCATAAGAATTGTTTCATTGCTACAACCAATGAGGAAGAAGAAGAAGAGGTAAGCCTTCTTGATTTATCAAAAGAAGAGCTAATTTCTAGTATTGAAGAAACTCACAATAAGTATATTGAGTGCAAGAAGAAGTTAAAGAAATCTAGTAAAATAATCGATGAGTTAAATGCTAGACTTCTTGCTCTTACTTCCGAAAATGACGATTTATATGCTAAATTGAATACTCTTGGTTTTGAAAAAGATAGCATTGTTTCAGAAAATCGTACTTTGAAATCATCTCTAAGTAGTAGTGATGTGAAGATTTTTACTCTAGAATCAAATTATGATCTTCTATATCAAGAAAAGGTTGAATTACTTGCAAAGTTAAATGATTTTCAAAAACAACCTGTTTTGTGTACACATCTAGATTATGATAATATAGTGAAAGAAAGAAATTCTTTATCATCCAATCTAGATCAAGCAAAACTAGACATTAAGAAAAGAATGGATGAGATCGTTAAGTTGCAACAAGAAGTTAGTAGGTTAAGCAACAATGGAATCCTTGATAGAATATTGGATAATTCCTATCATCAAATAGGGAGAAGAGGACTAGGTTATAAGCCCAAAGGGAAAACTCATCAACAACCTAGTTGGAGAAAGACACGAGCACATCAAGCCACATTTGTACCAAAGAACAACCTAGAACAAAACCATAGAAAAAGACTTGAGGTTGATTCTATATGTTGCCATTATTGCTCACGTCTTGGACATTACTCTTTTTCATGCCCATACAAGAAAAGGAATGTTGAGTTAGTATGGGTTCCGAAATCCCCAAATTGAATTGATTAGACTGAGTTGAGATATGACCGAAGACTTTAAATTGCACATCCTTATGTCTATCTCAACTTAACATAAAGGGATAACAAAATGATTTAAGTAACTAAAATCTCTAACTTGAAAAATTTATCTCAATTAAGGTCCTCAAAACTTAAATTTTGAATATGATTAGTTGAGATTTGATCTAAAAGTTACTTTGATATTCCTATGTTTTATCTCAACTAAAACTGATTCTTAAACTGCATAATTGATTTAGACATAGTCTACATTTTACTTGAAATCAATAAATAGTTCTGTAGGTAAAACAGAAACCTTTTCGGTCGAGAAATCGTCGACCGAGCAGTCAGTCGGTCGAAAAATCATCGACCGAACTGGTCACTGATTTCAGTCTGCAGTGAAATTACTGAACAAATAAATGGCTATCTATCTGTTGTTAATGACTGTTTTACAAAACAAGTTGAAATTTTTTTAATATAAATGACATCATTCTCTAAATAAGATAAAATTGAAAATCAAGTTTAGAAATCCCTATTTTATAATGTTTCACATGATTTTCTTTAAAGCATCTATCTAGATAGAAATCATATGTTTAAATGATTGCAATCACTGTATTTCATGAAATTATCATTCTATTGTTCTATCATTACATGCTTTCACTATTTCATCATTAAGCATGATGTTGTGTTAACACAAATAGATAATGATAATTGCATGCATGATTCTTGATGATAAGCAAGCAAAATAATTCATTGGTGATATGACTATTAAAAATGCTTGCAAAGAACAAAATGTTATAAAATTTCTCAAATTGATATCTTTAAAAAGACTTGAGATATTAATCATGCATTCATTTTAAGAAAATGTTTTCATATTGAGAATCACTTAACATGCTTCATCATGATCATTATGGATTCATTGGTTTAAAATAGGCTTTGATTCATATGTTCAAATCATGAATGATCATTGTGATTTAGATAATTGCAAATGTCATATTGACATAATAGATAATGCTTATGGACACAGCTTGTGATGATGATATTGCTATGACAAGCCAAACAGTGCTTCTTAGAACAAAATATTAATGTTTTTATCTATTTGCTTGTTCTAAGAAATAAAAAGCAAAAATCTTGACTTTAAGATATTAATCTTGCATTCAAAATATATGTTTCTAAAGAATTTTATGATAAGGGTATAAGAAGAAATGGGATTTGATATTTCTGTACCCATAAGCATATGAAACATCATTTACAATGAATGTAAAACATGAATTTTAGAAAAATCAAAGTCAAAGACTTCACTATGATGCTCATATTAAGTCTTTATAATAGGTATATCTTAATGTGCTTCAAATTGATATTTACAGCTATCTGCAGAAATTATACTTCACATATGAATGTTTATCTTGCAAATCTGCAGAATTTGCCTCTTGGTTAAAATTAAAATTGACCAAGGGGCGCTATGGTCGTAGTCAAGGGCGACCTAAAATAAGCTTTGACAAAATGCTTATTTGGACATCAATTTATTGAACTTAATCTTAGTATACTTTTGATAAAGGTCAAAATCAAAAAATTTATCATTTGTGACCTTAAAAGCCTTAAATTGCTTAAATTGTAAGATTAAGGGGGAGCTTATAAAAACAAATTTGATTATTTGATTATGAAGCTTACAAAAACATTGTTTGGAGTTTGTTATGACCTTCAGATTCTTAAAAGTAATTTTTATGAAAAAGAATTTCATCAAAATGATATATCTTGCTCTTAAAGGAACTCTCTAAACAAATCAGGGCTTAACATCCCTTGTTTTGGTTGGAGACATTTTTATGTACTCTAAGATTAAAGGATTCTCATTTAATTTAGGGCTTAACATCCCTTGATAAATGAGAAATAAATATACATTCATCATAAGCTTAAGGGAATCTCATATCATTTAAAGGCTTAACATCCTTTGCAAATGATTGAGAAACAAATTGTGGATAAATTAGACATAAATCCATGTTCCTTATAGGATATCTATTTAAGGGGGAGCTTAATATAAAATTAAGGGGGAGAAGAAATAGAATGTTTAACCTGGATATCTTTTTGAAATGACAAAGGGGGAGAAAGAATATAAAATCAAAAATATAAATATAAATGAGTTTCATCTTGATGGCCAGCACTCACTTGTAAAACAAGAATGGCTACAAAAGGTAATCTTCAGGTATGAAACATACATGCTTTATATTTCCTTATTTCATATTTTAGGAAATGTTTGTCATCTTCAAAAAGGGGGAGATTGTTGGATAAATTGGACATTATGATAAATCCCTTTATTTCGATGATGACAAACATTTCATTCTTGTTGATCTAACGTGCTACTTGAGTGTGCAGGATTAAGGTGGATGACAAAGAAACTAGGAAAAATCCAAAAAGCTAACATATTTATATTTCCATGCAATGTAATCACTGTTGTAAAAACTTGTACAAATATATAATGTACAAGTACTTAGATTGCATGTAAATCAAGCGTTGGATCTTCCTAGATAATCACCACACTTAGATAGGTCATCCCCTTCAAATAGAATCACATATGCACACTCATACACATGCTTAGTGGTTAATTAAAAGATTGAAAATAGAGTCAATCTCGGTTGACCACACTCCTCGACCGAGACACTCTCGGTCAATAAACTTCTCGACCGAGAATGACCCAAGTAGCCGTTAGACATAGCTGACAAAGTAGTTGGCAGTTGCAAATGAACGTTGATCCAGAGAGCCTGTCGGTCGACAAAACTTCGACCGAGTAGGTATCTCGGTCGACAAATTGTCGACCGAGATGGTCTCTGACAGCAACTACAGAATAAAGTAACTAGTCGTTACTAATGCACCTAACTTATATCTAACGGCTAGTTAAGCACTTAGAAGCCCCTAGAAGTTGTCTAGAACGTCCTTAAGTATTCATAGGCCACTCCTATAAATAGGACATGCCTTAGGACACCAAAACACACCTAAGATATACTTGTGCTATACTTGAGCTTGAATACTCACTTGCAATCTGTTTTAGAGCAATAGAGCAATTCCTACACTTGTCATTCATTCCTATTGCTCCCATTTCGTGTCCTATAGGCTAGTATCTCCTATCCACTACAATCACATTGTCATACACATTGGTTAGGAGATCTAAACGCTTGATATAGGAAAATCAAGCCTTGTGCTTACAACGGTATTGTAATTTCTATTTTCCTTCTTGTTCCTTTTTATCTTTTGTACTCTCCTTGCTACTCCTAGGGTTGGAGGCTACAGATTGGAGAGGGTTGACTTCTCAGGTGGAGAAGGGGACTTCAAGCTACTTCAAGAAGGCTATCGCACGGGAAGCTACTTCAGAAGGCTGGTGCAACGGGAGTTGGTGCACCTACTTCAAGGGAAGGCTGCTTCAAGGTTGGGCGATTACTTCTAGGTGAAGGCTGCTTGAAGGGTTTGGGAAAAGAGATTGTATTTTATGTAAATTCCTTGCGAGGTAATAAAATAAATTTCTTTTCAAATCCCGGTTGGGTAAGCAACCGGGTAGTGGACTGACGGCTATAGTATTTGCTATAGTTGGAACCACTCTAAACCTTGTGTCTCCTTGTCCAATTTCTTCATCGTGGTTGTTTGAGTTTCAATAATTGTTAAATCTTTATAAAACTCTATTCACCCCCCCCCCCTCTAGTAGTTTTCAGCATGCTCTTGGCTGTAGAGATCATATCCTTAGGCTCAGGACAGACCTGCAACCTAAAGGAATATGAAGATGATGTCTAAATGGTTGGGGGTCGCGTTCTATTTAAAGGCAAGCTGGAACCGACTTACTTTTGTGACCTTGGCAATTTGTAGTAGGTCACAGTTCTTGGGTTTTACGGTCTTTGGAGTCGCAGTCGCGATCTTGTGGAATTACGGTCGTGATCTTGTGGAATCACAGTCGCAGTTAGTTTTGTACTAAGGTCGCGACTGCCCTTTTCCCTTGGTCGTGGTTACTTGGAATCACGGTCGCGATCTTGTAGAATCGCAGTCGCGATCAGCATGAAGAGGAAGGTTGCGAATGCTGGGTGAAGAGACTGAACCGTGATCTCGGTTATAGCAGACCGTGAGCATGATCTTTGGGAATCGCAGTCACGGTTAATTGGAATCACAGTCGTGATTCTTGGAGTCACGGGCAGGTGGATGCGGTCACGATCTTGAGAAACCGCAACCGCGGTATTGTGGAGCTAGGTCACGATTGTTGAGAAGGACAGGGTTACGATTAGGAAAGATCATGGGTACATGTGAAGAAACCATGGGCACGTGGCAAAAGAATCGTGGTCGCGGTGAGGGGCAGAAGCCAATTTTCGGTCAGTCGACGACCTCGTCGACCGAGATGGTGCCTGTATGAAGAGAATAAAATCTAATTAAAATCAAGATTCAATCAATTAGGCTAAGCAGGGATGTATGAGAAGATTTAGGCAATAAAAGTAATAGATCAGAGCAAAACTAGACCAAAGATGGTGACTAAAACCATGATGAATATGCATTCATCAAAATACCCCGAACTTAAACGTTGCTCGTCCTCGAGTAACACAAAATCTGAAACAGTCGCCAAATGAATACTTTGAACTCGTGCGATTTCCTCATCTTTACATCACGATTGTTTCTTTTCTACTCGGTATGAATAAGCATCTCAACTTCCTGAGACCAATGAACACATCTTACCATATCTTCGTTCCCAAGTTCATTTCCCAACATCACTTCCTCTCCACTTTTTCCAACATCAAGCATGTCTAAGAGTTTTGTAAGAGTCCAGAGACACCTGCAGAACAACAAGTGTGCACCTGATCTGACACTAGTATTTTTCTGGATAAGGGGGGCATTCATTGTGCCTTTAGGTGGAAAAGGGAGTGAAGGGTGGTATGGAAGGAAGAAATAAATCTCTCCTCTATTCAACTTGAGATTTTTATTATATTATTTGGTTGCAGTTTCATTGACTGCAACTCTTATTAGAAAAAAAAATTGTGTGAATCTCTCCTCTATTTGACTCGAGATTGCATTTTTTTGTGTGCACTTGGGCATCTTTTCTTTTTGGTATGCCCCTATTAATTTGTGAGGGGTATGGAAGAAGAAGATATAGATAGAGATGGCGTGCCACCTCGAACTTAGGGTTTGGCACTATTTTGGCTATTTTTGTTTCTTTTTGATGGACGGAGGGGTAAGAGGATGATAGAAGAAGTGTAGGAGAGAGTTTAGATCAGAATGCCACTTGATTTACAATTCAGTGCACTGAGTTGTTCTCCTTATCTTACTCTGCTCAAATAATGACTTGATGAGAATTTGGTGGAGATTCCATGCTATTGTTCCAGTAGTCAGTTAGGAAGCACAATGTGTTTGATCCCTCTCAGTTCAATAAATACTTGCCATTTTACTGATCATGATGTTAGGATTCATAAGCTTAACACAGTGATTTCTAACCATTGGCTAGTTTCAGAATTTGTCCCCCTTGAGGTTTTGCTTCGAATAAGGAGGGTATAATGATTCAAAACTGCATGGAAAATGGGATAGCTAGCTAGGTAATGGCTTTGATTGAAACAAAAGCATCAAAACTTCATCAAGATTCTATACAAACTACTTTGAAAACTTCAAAATTTTGAAATTTTTTGAAAATTTTGCTCAAAATTGCAACGATGAAATTTTAAGTCTGAAACAGATAGGAGAGGGTGGAAAGTAAAGTATGTACCACCCACCATCCACCCCGAACTTAGAAATTTTTTCATCTTGAGCAAACTCTAAATCTGAGATGGAGGGGGAAAATCGTGCCAGTTGGCCCACCAGATGTGGTTGCATTCCTTTCGGTGACGTGTCCTCCATCTGAAATCTCAAAAATGAAAATTATCAGAACTTAAGACTACATCTTGCGATGCATTTTCTACCAGGTGCAAAATTTCCTAAAAAGTAAAAACAAAATTAAGGAAAAGTTCTAATTCAAAATTAAAAGTAAAAGCAAAATTATTGATCGGGTTGCCTCCCGACAAGCGCCTTTGTTTTACATCAATGGCTCGACGTGGTTTCTTCAATTTTCTGGTAGATATGTCAGTTTGGACAAATTCATCAATTGATCAGTACTAGTATCAGCTGTGGTGAAATATCTCTTCAAGCATTGGCCATTTGCCATGAAATCACGTGACTTCTCACTCCATAATGTAAATGCACCATGTGGATAGATGTTCTTGACAATGTATGGCCCATACCATTAAGAACGTAGTTTCCCTGGGAATAACCTCAGTCTAGAGTTGAACAACAGAACTTGGTCTCCCACTTGAATGTCTTTCCTCTTCAGATGACCATCATGCCACAACTTTGTGTGTTCTTTATAAATTCTAGCATTCTCATAGGTTGTCATTTAGAGTTCATCCAGCTCCTGAAGTTGTAGAATCCTAGCTTTTCCAGCTTTCTTCATGTCAAGATTTAGCTGTTTTATTGCCCACCAAGCTTTGTGTTCGAGTTCAATAGGCAGGTGACACGACTTTCCATATATTAATCTAAATGGTGTTGTTCCAAGAGGAGTCTTGAAAGCAGTACGGTAGGCCCACAAGGCATCATTGATTTTTACTGACCAATCCTTCCAGTTGCGTCCCACTATCTTTTCCAAGATAGCCTTGAGTTGACGATTTGAAACCTCTACCTGCCCACTTGTTTGTGGGTGGTAGGGGGAAGCTACCTTGTGCGTTACACCATATTTTCTTAATAGTGCTTCAAAGCTTCTTTCCATAAAATGAAAGCCTCCATCGGAGATTACAATTTGTGGGACTCTAAAATGGGGAAAAATGATATCCTTGAACATTATAATGACAGGTTTGGAATCACTAGTTATAGTTGGTATGGCCTCTACCCATTTAGAGACATACACAACTGCAACCAGGATGTAGCAGAATCCATGCGAGGATGGGAATGGACCCATGTAGTCCACTCCCCAAACATCAAAAATCTCGACTTCTTGCCATAGCTTAAGTGGCATCTCATCTCCTTTCATTATGTTACCCGTTCTTTGACACTTGTCACATGATAGAACAAAATTGTATGCATCTCTAGATATGGTTGGCCAAAAGAAACCACATTGTAAAATTTTCAAAGCAGTTTTCTTAGAACTCATATGGCCTCCAACTGGGCCTGAGTGGCATTGCTCTAAAACAAGTTGGGCTTCTTCCTCAGTGATATAACATCTGTAGAGACCATCAACACAGATCTTGAAGAGGTACAGTTCATCCCAGTGATAATGCCTCACATCATGCATGAATTTCTTCAATGCATTGCCAGTACATTGGGGGTGGATGACACCAACGGCAAGGTAATTCACATAGTCCGAGTACCAAGGGGTAGCTTCTGATACTTTCATAAGCTGGTCATCTGGAAGAGAGTCATTAATTGGGATCTTCTCAGTTTCCATAGTGTGGATATGACTTAAGTGGTTTGCTACAACATTTTCTATGCCTCTCTTATCTCTAATCTCAAGATCAAACTCTTGCAATAGGAGAATCCATCTTATTAGCCTTGGTTTTGCATCTTTCTTTTTTAGGAGGTAACGGATAGCAGCATGGTCTGTGTAGACAATGACCTTTGAACCAATGAGGTAGGATCTAAACTTGTCAAAGTCATACATGACTGCTAGGAGTTCCTTTTCAGTAGTCACATAGTTCCTCTGAGCTTCGTCAAGGGTCTTCGATGCATAATAGATGACATGATGTTTCTTCTCCATACACTGGCCTAAAACGGCACCAACGACGTAATCACTGGCATCACACATAATTTCAAATGGGTGATCTCAATCTGGAGCTCAGATGATGGGTGTTGTTGTAAGGGCATGCTTCAAGTTGTTGAAACTTTTGATACATTCTTCGTTAAAGTGGAAATAAGCATCCTTTAGTAAATTGGTCATAGGCTTGGTTATCTTGGAGAAATATTTGATATACCTTCTGTAGAAACCTGAATGACCAAGGAACACGTGAACCTCTCTTACATTGGTTGGGATAGAGAGTTTAGAAATCACTTCAATCTTTTCTTTGTCTACTTCAATTCCTCGATTACTGATCCTATGGCCAAGGACAATGCCTTCTTTTACCATAAAGTGACACTTCTCCCAATTCAGCACTAGATGTGCTTCTTCACATTGTTTGAGGATGAGGGAGAGGTGCTTTAGACATGAATCATAAAAATCTCCATATACAGAGAAATCATCCATGAAAACTTCCATAATAGTTTCGGTTAGACCAGCAAATATGGTTTCCAAGCAGCGTTGGAAGGTTGCAGGTGCATTAGAGAGCCCCAATGGCATCCTTCTAAAGGCATATGTCCTAAAAGGGCAAGTGAAAGTTGTCTTCTCTTGGTCATCTGGATGTATAGGAATTTGATAGAATCTAGAGTAACCATCAAGATAGCAGAAATATTCCTGGTGAGCCAATCGCTCTAAGACTTGATCCAGGAAAGGCATCGGGAAATGATCCTTGTGAGTAGCCTTGTTTAACTTCTTGTTATCGATGCACATCCTCCACCCGGTCACTGTTTGAGTGGGGATGAGTTCATTGTCTTCATTCCGTATCACAGTAGTGCCACCTTTATTTGGGACTACATGTACAGGAATCACCCATGGTGAGTCAGATATAGGACAGATGATTCCGGTAGTGAGCAACTTGATGACTTCACGACAGACTACTTCCTTCATATTAGGATTCAACTTCTGTTGATGTTCAATAGTCGGCTTGTGGTCTTCCACCATAGGGATTTTGTGCATGCAAAGTGCTTGACTGACCCCGGTGAGATCACTCATCTTGTAGCTGATGGCTTTCCTCCTTTCCTTTAATTCTTTCAGGAGTTTATCTTCTTCTTTGGTCATTAGATCAGAATTTATAATAACTGGATAAACCTTGAGATCATCCAAAAACACGTACTTTAGTCCCTCGGGCAGGGGCTTTATTTTAGGGGCTTCTGGCTTCTCGCATGGCTCTTTAGTTACGTTCATAGCCTTAAGTTCCTCGAACTTAGCTTCACAATCTTCTTCTATAGAGTCGAGGTGAAGAACACAATCCTTAACTTGTTCATTGATGGAATTATCAGCAGATGGGTTTGTTAGAGCCACTTCCAAAGGATCATCTTGTTCATACTCCTCTTGTGTGAGGAGTGACATTTTCTCAATGCAATGAATAAAATATACTTCTTCTTGCATGCTTGGTCTTTGCATCCTTTCAAAAAACTTTGAACTCGAGGGTTTCTTTACCTAGTCTGAGTAGCAAGGTTCCTACTTCAACATCAATCTAAGCTCTTGCAGTGGCGAGGAATGGATGGCCAAATATAAGAGGGTATATGGAGTCCTCTTTTATGTCCATGATGACAAAGTCGCAAGGGACATAAGAGTCTTTGCCTACCTTGACAGGGACATCTTCAATGATTCCCAAGGGAAGAGTCATAGAGTTATCTGCAAGTTGTATGGTCATGCCAGTTGGGAGCAGTTCCACAAACCCTAGCCTCTTGCAAAGGCTAAGTGGCATGATAGAAATGCTTGCACCAAGATCGTCCAATCCCTTTTTACACGAAGAGTCACCAATATGACTTGAAATCCCAAAGGATCCTGGGTCTTTCTACTTCTTGGGCATCTTGCTCTGAATGATATCAGAAGTGGTTGTCGCTAACTTTACTGTCTCATATTCTTCAGTTATGTACTTCCTTGTGAGGAGTGACTTTAAGTACTTCGTCCAGGCTGGTATCTCAGCCAGTGCATCAAGAAAGGGTATATCAACATGAAGCTTCTTCATAGCTTCCTTGAACTTATTGAAATGAGTATCAAGCTTGGTTTGCTTCAAACGAGCGGGGAAAGGAGGACGAGGCTTGTATACTGGCACATCTGACTCAGGTGTGACTTTTTCATTATCAGTAGGTTTTTCATAACTTCCCTCATCTGTCTTATCAACAGTTACTATCCCTTTTTGTTGGGACTTAGGTGTTGTCGAGTCTTGGGAAATCATAGAGTCATCCTCATTCGTAATAACCACAGGTGTCTTGACATGAGGATATGAATAATATTTTCCAAACCTGGTGGTAACAACCTTTAGTTGCTCAGGGTGCTTAGGATTGTTCTCTAGTTGGGCAGCAAAGGCTCCAACAGGTTGTTTCATGCTAGATGCAAGTTGAGCTAGTTGGGATTCAATAGCCTTTTGATGGGCTTGCTGGTAAGCTATCATAGTCTGCTGTGACTGCAACATCTTCTCAATAGCTGATAATTTATCATCGGGAGAGATGGGACCGACTTGTTGCCCTTGTTGTTGATTCTGGTAAGGGACTTGGTTGGCATTCTTAAATTGAGAATTATTCTGATACTGGCTGTATTTCCTGTTCTGAAAGTTACCCCTAAAGTTTCCTTGATTCCCAAAATTTTGATGTGGGTTATACTAGAATCCTGGTGGGCCTCGTTATTGATTATTTGAACCAAGTTTTCATGAGTTTTCCACTCCTGAAGGATTTCCATACTGCAAACCTGGATGGTTTCTATTCTGATTCGGATTATAATATCCATGACCAGTGATAGTGTTGATGGCATTTAGACTTTCCATTTGACCATTATCTCCTTGGGCACAAGTGTTACCCAGAACAATATCATAGAGAATGTTACAGGCTAGAGTTGAATGATCAGTTCCTTTACATGCTTCACAGAACAATGAAGCTGACTTGGCTTGTTCTTGTTGTCGAGGGGGCGAATGTCTTCTTTCATAGGAGGTAAAAGATGATTCAAGTTGGTCTTACTTGGAACTAGAAGCTTAAGAGACTCGGTGATAGACTTGTACTCAGGAGTAGCTTCTACCATAGCAACCTTTAACACTCCTTTACTTACGGGTCTACCCCAGTTGGCTTGATTTTCAGCTCCAAGGGTGACTACCTTCCATGCGCTATCATAACTTTGACGCATGAAGTTACCTCCAGATGAAGAGTCTAAAAACTTCTTGATATCATCATCCACACCCCTATACAAGATTTTGATAGGTTGGTTCTTAGGAATGCCATGATGTGGACACTTGCACAGGATCTCTTTGTATCTTTCACATGCTTCAGTAAGGGTTTCTCCAGGGACCTTAGTGAATTGCGTTATTCGGCCCCTAATTTCATTAGTGAGAGAAGGAGGATAAAAATTTTCCAGAAAAACATTTTGAAGTTGTTCCCAGGTGGTGATGGGTTCACATTGCAAGGAGTTATACCAACTCATGGCTCTATCAGCGAGAAAATATTTGAAAATCGAAGTCTGATGGCATCATTGGAGACTCCATCTTGCTTTGTCATAGCACACAGATCAATAAACCTCAGAAGATGTTCTTAACTATCTTCTCCTTGTTTACCATAGAAAGGGCTATTCTGAAGCAAAGTAATCCAATGTGCTCTTATATCAAAATTAGGCGCATTGATGGGAGGAGGTTGTACTGGGTGGTGAACATCAACACCTTTAGGGATTGAGAATTCTCTAAGGTCTTTTTGTAACTCAGCTTGTTGAGCTGCTGCTTGAGCTGCTTGGATTTCCTCTTGAACTGCAGCTCAGGCTTCTTGCATAAGCCTTTCTCTTTGTGCATTAATGGCTTGAGTTACCCTTCGGGAAATTTCCTCCTCTTGTTCCATCCTTTCTTGGTTTTCTCTGATCTGACGATGAAAGGTTCTGTCTATCTCAGGGTCAAAGCTAGTAGAGAGTCCGGGACTATTTTAACGGTGCATACACTGGACTTTGTGGGTACCTAAGATGGAAAGATCCTTGAGTAGTGAGATGGACGGAGAAGAGTCAAATTCAAGTTGATGATTGATAGTATCAAAATTAAAATAAAATCCTAGATTAGTCTTAAAAGAACTAGATTTAACTAGATGATTCCGTTGTCCCCGGCAACGGTGCCAAAATTTGACGTGGAATATTATCGCACTAACAAACTCACTCGGGGTTGAAATCCCCGAGCTTTTAACCAAAACCTTGTGAAATAATACCACCCGCAAGCGGATGGGTGCTATCACAGTATAGTTGAGGATCGAATCCCAAGGGACAACATTTTTAAGAATCTTTTACTGGTTGAATCTAGGTGAATCAAGACTAATATTTAGAACAAGGTTGGTTGATTTGAGTTTAATTAAACTAAATGCAAGGAAAGTAAAGAGCAGGATTAAAAGTTGATTAAAGATTAATGATATGGAATCACTAGGATGGTTCTGGGTTTCACCATCACTACACATGCAAACACATCCAATCACAAACATCCAGGCAAGATATAATTATACAAAAAGAGCTGCTGCAAAACCCCCCATACGGGCATCAGGTTTGCATAAGCATCACCTTAGGTATCAGATGTCTCATCACCATCCAGATCACATACTTACGGCTCCGAAGATACAGATATCCAACTGAAGCTGCGGGCCCCCCGTACGGATGTCAGGCACACAGAAGCGTCATTGTGGGATAGATGTCTCGTCACCTCACGGATCACACACTTACGACTTCAGGGAATCCCTTTCTATTTCTAGTCAGGGAGTCAACCCCGTTAATCAACATTCAAATCCTACATATTGAAGATCTCATAACATTGGAAAAGAACAAAATAAATGCAAGTAGGTGATCAATCCACAAGCACACATTGACGATTAACAATGAAATGAAAAGTTATATACATTTACATGGAATGTTTAGTAAAAGGACATGTAAGCATGGGAAGTGGGGCTAGTCCCCGCACCCCAGCAAAAGAAAATTACTCGCTCATGATGAGAGAAACAAGAAAAACAAGAGAGAGAGAAGATTCTGCCATGAGCATGGTGAAGAAGATGATCACAGCTCGGGGGACAAATGGTCTTCTACATAATGCCGGAGCAGATCTAGATGAGGAGGGAAGAAAACCCCAGTAGACAGGGCAAATCTTCTCTCTCCACCTTCTCCTTCTTCTCATAGTCCTCACTCGTAGTAGGAGCAGCAACTCGTGGATGTGATGGTGGAGTAAAAATGGCATAGATGCAACAGATCTAGATCTAGATCTAGATCTAGATCTGAATGGAGTGGCTTGTAGATCTGAGTTTGCACCTCAGATCTGGGTGAACGAGGTGCAAGACCACCACGGAGGCAGGCTCTTGGTTGTGGAGATCATCTCCTTAGGCTCAGGACAGACCTGCAGCCTAACGATGTCTGGAGATGATGTCTAAATGGTTGGGGGTCACGTTCTATTTATAGGCAGGCTGGCACTGACTTACTTTCACGACCTTGGCAATTTGTAGCAGGTCACGGTTCTTGGGATTTACGTTATGTGGAGTCGCGGTCACGATCTTGTGGAATTGCGGTCACGATCTTGTGGAATCACAGTCGCGATCTTGTGGAATCACAGTCACGGTTAGTTTTGTACTGAGGTCGCAACTGCCCTTTTCCCTTGGTCACGGTTACTTGGAATCACGGTCACGATCTTGTAGAATCGCGGTCATGATCAACATGAAGAGGAAGGTCACGGCTGTTGGGTGAAGAGACTGAACCGCGATCGCAATTAGTGCAGACCGCGGGCGTGATCTTTGGGAACCGCGGTCGCAGTTAATTGGAATCACAGTCGCGATTCTTGGATTCACGGGCCAGGTCGCGATTCTTGAGAAGGACAGGGTCGCTATTAGGAAAGATCATGAGCGTGGGTGAAGAAACCACGGGCAGGTGGCAAAAGAGCCGCGATTGCGGTGAGGGGTAGAAGCCAAGTTTCAGTCGGTCGATGACCTCGTCAACCGAGATGGTGCCTCCATGAAGAGAATAATATCCAATTAAAATCAAGATTCAATCAATTAGTCTAAGTAGGGATGTATGAGAAGATTTAGGCAATAAAAGCAATAGATCAGAGCAAAACTGAGCCAAGGATGGTGACTAAAACCATGATGAATATGCAATCATAACAAACTCGACCGATGATTTGAATATTGTATTTGTCTTTTACTTGATTAGTCGAGTTAACTTTATTGAAACTCGACCGATTGCACTGTATGGAAATTGCAGAAAAAAGTGTTGTGACCGTTGGTGAGTGTTTTGAGCAAAAATAGAGTCATTTCTTTGAACAAAAAATGGCTATTTTCGTATCTAAGTGTCCCACAACTTAAAGGGGCACCCTCAACTATAAATAGGACCTCTTGGAGTTCATTCTAAGGCTTCTCATTAATTTCAAACTTGGTCCTAGCTTAGTTGAGAGTGTTCCTACCCTTTGAGCCCCTTTCTCTCTCTACCTTCAAGTCAAATTTGTGAGTATGAGTGAGATAAGTTCCTGTGTAAGAGAGCTACTCCATGTAATGATGTAAAGCTCTCCTCCATCTTCATACCTCCATTCCTTTGAAGATAAAGGTTGAAGATATTCTCCTTGTGAAGGAGAAGGAGTTGCTATTCTTCAAGGTTGAAGAAAGCAAGGTGCTACAGATCTCCAAGTAAAGGAGATAGGTGATCAAGATCTCCAAGTGAAGGAGATGTACAAGGCGACACTCAAGGAAGATAGGTAATCCCTTGAAGGATGAAGACTTGAAGGAAGGAGTGGGTAAGTCCATGTTGATGGCTGAAGACTCCATGGTTCAAGTGGGTAAGCTCCTTCTATAGGTTGAAGATCTTTGCTTGAGGTACTAAGCCCTTGGATGTGTGGTTGTTGTGTCTTGTAATCTTATTATGGAATATAAGAGTACCAAGATTGCAAATCCTAGATATTAACCCACTCTAGGTAGTGGACTGACATTGCTCCTAAGTTTAGGGCATGAAATCACTCTAAACCACCTGTCCAAGTGCTTGCTCTTCCTTGTCTCTCATCCTTGTCATGCATGTTAGATTAAGTCTTCAAATTTCTTCTTGTTTAAGTTTCTGCAGTTAATATAATTTGATGGTCTAATCTGTTTTGTGAGAATTGTGAAGCTCTATTCACCCCCCTCTAGAACCCATTGATCCAACAAGTGGTATCAGAGTAGGTCTTCTCCAAGCTACTTCAAAAAGTAAGAGAAGATGGGCAATTTTTCTCTTGGATCCCTCAATCTAGAAGGGAACTTCTCCATGCGACTTCCGGTCTTCGACGACACCAACTTTCTTTATTGGAAGAGAAGAATGCAATTCTACCTACAAGGTGTGAGCTATGAGATGTGGAATGTTGTCCACCTCAAGTATGAAGACCCAAAGGGGGATATCTCCACTTGGACTGAAGCACAAATGAAGCAAGCTAGTCTAAATGCAAAGGCAGTGAGCATCATCTATGCAACCCTCACCCCATCCGAGTTCAACCGAATCTCTGCTTGGGACACCGCACATGAAATCTGGACCAAGATATGTGTCACCTATGAAGGTACGGAGCAAGTAAAGGAAGCCAAGATCTACATGTTTGGTGGGCTTCTTGAGAACTTCAAGATGGGTAAAAATGAGAGAGTGGCGGATATGTACACTAGGCTCAATGTGATCATCAATGGATTGGAAGCTCTTGAGAGTGTGATGGATAGAGGCACTATCAACTCCAAGATCTTGAGATCTCTTACTAAGAAATGGGAGCCCAAGGTTACTTCAATTGAAGAGGTGTACAAGCTAAGTGAGTTGTCAACCAAGGAGATGGTTGCTAACCTCCAAGCCCATGAACCTAGGCTTGACAAGCAAGAAGAGGAAGAGAAAAGAGAAGAGAAGGATAAAGGACACGACCTTTAAAGCCCAAATTGAAGAAATGATGTGGCAGCAATAGCTAGCTCTAAAGTCTCCTACTCCCTCCTCAAGTGAAGATGAAGGCCCAAATGAGTATGAAGAAAACTACTCTAAGGGCAAGCACTTCAAAGGGAAGCCTTCTTCTTCAACTCTAAGATGCTATGAGTGTGGCCAAAAAGGTCATTTCAAGAGTGACTGCCCAAAGACCAAGAAGAGCCATCACAAGAGCAGCCACAAGAAGGACAAGGAGTACAAGAGAGAAGACAAGTATAAGAGGAAAGAAAAGAAAGAAAGAAGATCCAAAGATGCAGCTCATGCAGCTTGGGAGGAGTTTTTCTCAAGCTCATCAAGCTCTGAAGATGGAGAATGCCACCTTGCTCTCATGGCCTCTACTAGTGAAGATGTTGTTGGGGTAAGTGAGGTAAGTGAAGTAAGAAATGCTAACTTACATGAGTTATCTAAGGAAACTCTCATTGATATGATAAACAAATTCCAATCATCATTTACTAAATGGAAATCAAAAAGGAAAAGATTAGGTAAGATAGTTGATGATCTTTATGCTAAAATTGAAATTCTTGATAAAAATGAAAAATTGCTCCTTGATAGCATAGACTCTTTGCAAGGGCAATTTTTTGACCTTGAGCTTCAACATAATGGAGTAGAGGCTGAGAATGGTGTCTATCTTAAGACTATTAAAAATCTTAAGGATGACAACCAAAAGTTCCAAGATGAGTTAGATATTCTTAAAACTTAAAATGTGGAACTAAATATCATTCTTAATGCTAGGAGGCAAGAAGTTCATGCTTATCAAAAGGAAATATTGTTTCTTAAATATGAAAATGCCAAAATGCTTGCTCAATTTATTGATTTATCTTCTAGACGTGTTTTGCAAAGTAATGAGGTTGCTAGCATAGATTTAGAAAGAGATTCTTTTCATACTAAAGCCCTCTGTTTAGAGGCCGACCTATTACATACTAGAGATGATCTTGCCAGTCTTTCTTATACTGTGATTAACCTTAGTGATGATAATGCTAAGTTAAGATCTTCTTTGCAAAAGTTCCTTACAGGTAAGAAATCCCTCAATGATGTCCTAGAACACTCTACCAAACAAATTGGTACTACTAGTTTGGGATATGATGGGACTGCTCCCAAAGGTAAGACCAAGAGAAAGGGTAAGAAGAAGAGTGTGGAACCTCCTATCTTCCATGTAGAGTCTTCCAGCTCTAAGAACCCTATGGTATGTATCCATTGCAAATGTGATGATAATTACTCTACTTACTGTCCTTACAAGCCCAAGGGGACCAACCCAAAGATGAAATGGGTCCCCAAGCTAACCCTAGATCCCAAAGTTTGAGTTGGATTCCGACATCCTTCTTTCTTGCAGGTCAAAAAGAGATGGATTGTTGATAGTGTCTGTTCTAAGAACATGACGGGTGAAATCAACCACTTCAAAAAATTCATGAGAAAGAAAGGAGGATCGGTAACCTTCAGTGACAACAAGAAGGGTAAGGTCATAGGTGAGGGTGATGTGGGAAATGAGTTATGTATCAAAAATGTTTTGCTTGTTGATGGCCTACATCACAATTTGATTAGTGTAAGTCAACTATGTGATAATAGATGTCTTGTGTTGTTTACATCTTTAGAGTGTTGGCTTCAAGATTCCCTCTCCTACAATGTCATATATAAGGGAACTCGAAATGGTAATCTTTATGTTATTGTTCTTGATGCTCTTAAGCCCGTACTTGGTAAATGCTTGGTAGTGGATAAAAATGATATTTCTCTTTGGCATCATTGTTTGAGTCATATGAATGTGCATCAAATGAAGAAGTTGAGCAAAAAATATTTGGTTTGAGGACTTCCTAAATTGGATTTTGATAAGGATGAGGAATCCCAACCTTGTACACAAGGGAAAAAAACCAAATCCTCCTTCAAGTCCAAAGGAGTCATGAGTACCAAAAGAGTTCTTGAGCTTCTTCATATTGATCTATTCAGACCAATGAGAATGCAAACACTTCGTGGTTCCATGTATTTCTTGTTATTGTTGATAATTTCTCTCGATATAGTTGGACCTTCTTTCTCGTTTCAAAAAGCAATACTCTTGATGTTTTCTCGACCTTTTGTAAACGGGTTGAAAATGAAGTTTCTTGCCGGATTATTTCTATCCACAGTGACCATGGGGGAGAATTTGAAAATGATCTTTTAAAGCATTTTTGTGAAAAATCTGGTTACTCGCACAATTTCTCTTCTCCTCGTACGCCTCAACAAAATGTGGTAGTAGAGAGGAAGAATAGGTCTCTTTAAGAGATGGTTAGGATTATGCTTCTTGAATATGATATTCCTAAGAAGTTTTGGGCCGAAGCTGTTAGCACTGCCTGTTTTGTGCAAAACCGAGTTTTTACACACCCTTCTTTGAAGAAAACCCCGTATGAGTTGCGGCATGGTAGAAAGACATCCATTGATTTATTTCATGTTTTCAGATGTCCTTGTTTTATTTTAAACATGAAGGATTCTTTAGACAAGTTTGATCTGAAATCTTATAAGGTTTTCTTCCTTGGCTATAGCACTACAAGCAGGGCATATAGAGTATTCAACATTGAATTGTCTAAAATTGAAGAATCTATAAATGTTAAGTTTATTGAAACTAACCATGTTGTTGGCAAGCATGTTGTTGAAAATGATGTTGCAGATGATTTGATTCCTATCTTGAAAGACCTCAACATCGAAAACAAAGGTAAGCAGGTGATGGAAGAAGAAGATGCAGAAAAGAAGGATCCTACCCCCCGTTTTGTTAAGAATCATCCCAAAGAGCTGATCATTGGCAACCCTTTGAGAGAGTGAAGAAACGAGTTGCCCACAACAAAGAACAAGAAGACAATGCCTTCATCTCACAACTAGAGCCAAAGAACATCAAAGAAGCCCTTAGTGACGATGAGTGGATCCTAGCCATGCAAGAAGAGCTAGAGCAATTCGAAAAGAATCGTGTGTGGACTCTAGTGCCAAAACCTAATGTAACATACTGAATCTTAGGGTCTTCCCTACAATTTACCCATATTCTATCTTTTCATTTCTTTCAGGTCCTTTTGGACTAATTTCATAAATTTCCCTTCTTTTATATTCTTTTTGGACTCCTTGTGTAATTTGAGCACAATTCAAGGTTGAAATTACCTTTTTCCCTCATTTATATAAATGGAGGGGTGTTTGCACAAATAACCCACACAATGAAATAATTAGAGTCTTAATATGAAAAATGTACACTTAAGAGAGAAAATAAGTGGATAATATTTATTTGGAGCTTTTTTGATAAATATATTAGTAATAATGTGTATTTGAGTTAATTATGAGTGTAATTAACCTAATCTCCTTCTCTCTCCTAAAAAATGATAATAATATATATAAATAGAATATTATGGTGAGTTTTTGCTCTTAAAGCTAATAATGGATGATATCTCGAAATTCACTGATATAATTCATTAAAGGAAGTCTTTTCATATAACTCATTCATTCTAATATATTAATATACACTTTAATGAGCAATATATTTATTAATGGCCAAATAAAGTGTAAAACGAGAATCTAACTACATAGCATGGTTCTAGACTTTAATATGAGCATGTGGTTAAAATTTGGTGGCTTTTGGAGTTGATATGTCCCTTGTTTGACCCCTTAAATCGATTTTATGATTTTGGAGTAATGTACAACTAAGGTTTGACTTCGATTTGCATTTAAATGCATTCATTAGCCTAAAGTTCAGTTATTTCCGCCCTGTCACGCATCAGCTCCTAGGCGCGCTCCATCAGATGGCTCTCATTTGATCATCGCATTTACGACTTGATCCGATGGCCGTGACATTGTCCCCTACCTCCCGCTCAACGTGAGACAGAAGTTGCTTCACGACAGTTCACCTCCTCGATCTCGTTCTCCCTCCAAGAGGCACCGATTCATGTGATTCTTGTCCTGTCGAATCCGTCTCTCACCGACAGTTCGAATGAGCCCTAGCTCATCGTCTACCTTGCTATTTTGTCGAAACTCCCAATCAGGCCTAAACCTCCTTCTCCACCACGATTTTCACAGAAGGACCTAGAGGCCTCTCCCCGCCTATATAAGGCCCCTAGAGCAGCATCGGTTCCCGCCCATCACTTCTCTTCCTCCAATTTCATCACATTCTGCCCCGAACTCCCTGACCTACTCGAAGTGGATCTCCAGAGACGATGGCTGGGAACTCGTCCTTCCAGCCACCTTTGTTCAATTAGCTTAGCGGTGAGCTTCCTTGGACTCTATTCTCCACTTCGCCTTCTTTATCTTGACTCGAGAAGCCCCCTATCGCCATAACCTGAAGCTTCATGTAGAAGCTCCGTCGGCGCTTGCCGTTTTCGAGTTCCGGTGGTCCTCCGCCCATGCAAGGACCTGCGTTAGTATCGTTTTCACTTTGCAAGCACCTTCGTGATCTTTTCGCAGACTATTCTCCTCGTTTCGATGGGATTCTAAGGCCGATGGTTCTGCCCCTATTTCCCGACCGTCTTTGGCTTACTTTTCGGGTTCTGAGGTCTTCGCCCTGTGGCCAAGGCTCCTTTGTCCTCGCCAGACTTCAGTGGTTTCTTCCGCATCACCCGTTTTCCGAGCTGCGGCATAATGGTGCGGTGCTAGGCTAGAGTCGAAGCTCCAGTAGCCTGCTCGCACCATGTCTGGGCTGGAAGACGCCTGGTCAGGCAATGACCAAGGCACCCATGCTCCTGCCATTGGGCAATTTTTTTGGGTATGGGAATTATCGTCATTTCGCCCCTTGTTCTTCCTCTCTTGTGCAAACAATCGATAGTTTCAAATGATAATACTGCCCTCACTACTTAATTATTTCGATTTTACGAGAAAGGGTATTTTGGTCATTTCACCTACTATTTACATCGAATTGCATTTTCATTTAAATTACTATCAGACTATGGTTTTCTTGCATTCTGATTGGCCAATTTTACTTAATTCATAGTAAATCGATCCATGGTCAGAAAAATGCAAATAAATAGTCGATGGAAAGGATTTTTCGAGTAGAATCCAATTTTTTGGTTTTTGAAGCCTGATTCTAAATTATTTTTCGAAGTTTGCTTTGAATGCCTTTTTAAGTGTATAAAATGTTCTAAAATACATAATTAATTCATTTTAACTCCAAATTGAGAAATAAAATATGTTTTCTTATTCAGGAGAATATGACTAATCTGTTAGACTAAGTTTTGAACCTTAAATCGTGGTTTTGAAAATAAGTTCCAAAATTAGGGTTTTTCATATACTTTATGCCTTAATACATTCTAATACATGATAATGTTTGCAACTAGGGAAATATGGAATTGGATACAATCAGACTGGTGAATGTGATGGTAATGAATTGAAACTAAGGTATGTGACTCCTATGTATGTGGCCCCTATGTGTGTGGATCCTATTTTAGTATGTGGAACCTATTTATGTGAACATCTATGATGAATGTGAGATCTGTGTGGAATGTATATGTGCAAATTACATATCCTTCAATTGGGTCTTATCCAACCCTACAAACATTATGTTTTAGCTTTGATCTCCTCCTAAAATACCTTTTATTTGGCTCTTTACTTTTTGATGCTTCTATTGCCATTGTGGCTCATCTATTTGAATTATGTCAATCTTGCTATTGCCTGTGGTGGCTCATCTTTTTGAAATGATTGATATTGTTGTTGCCTATGCTGGCCCATTTATTGAGATTTATTTATGGGGTTTTATTCCCATTTTCTATGATGCAATTACTTTTATAATTTCACTACTGCCAAGTGACTTATTTATGCATGATATAATTATTGGCCAAATGACAATGTAGTGTACATGAGTACAAACCACCCATAGGGCACTAGGGCTTTAGTCCCCCTGCCGTAGGCACTGGGGTTTAGCCCCCCTGCCACTTTATACAGGGCACTGAGGTTTTAGTCCTCCTACCAGGCACTGGGGTTTTAGTCCCCATGCCATTTTATTTGGTGAGGTCCGGTAGGTGCCTCACCCTACATTGAGATGAGTTTGTGTCATAATATATTCATGCAATGGGATTATTGTTGATGATGAAATATGGCAGTCTTCGAATTCTTATTTTCTCATTTGCCTCTTATTCTTGAAATCCCTTAGTATAGTGAATTCTCTTTTTATGCACTACTTATTCTTTATAATTGTCTTTATCTTTTAATAACACATACTTTTATCTTTCTCTTGCTGGATGACCCCAACCATCCAGGGTAGGATCAGAGTTGCGCATGGAAGCTTGGTGAACCTAAGGCTAAGGATAGGATAAGAAGAAAAGGAACATATAGCTTGCATGTTCATAGTTGCCTTTATATATTAATTTGTTTTGTTTGGAGACAATATTGAATTAGTCTAAGTGTTCCTCTACCTAGATCCTATGTTTTGTATAAAGTTGTACTTCCTTTATGGAAATTTTGTAATGTACTCTTTATACATTTTGAATAAATTCAAGTTTTATTTCTTACGCTGCCACACATTTGATGTACTCGTTTATCATGTTTTATAGTAGAGACTTGGTCTTTACAGCATGGTATCAAATCATCAAGGTAGTCAAATTCTTGACTAATTCAAATTGTCTCCTAGATAGAACCCTTATCATATATAGTTTCCCTATAGTAAGTTATTCACCTTAAAGTTGACCTATAAAGAAAGTTTCATTTAGGATCATAATAATTTCATATTAGAAATAAAATTTGTCAACTTTTTGGTGAATTGTCTATTGAGAAGCTACTAGAGCAAGAAGTTGAAGTGATGGTGTCTAGAAAGGGTCAGAGCTTGGGGGCTAGAAAAATTTTCCTTCGCCCCACTAGCATGGTAACGAGGACTCATGAGCTCATATGACCTGCCCTGGCCTGATCTGATACAGACAACTCGAAATAGTCTATCTTTGGGCATGTTGCCTAATTGTTGAATACCTTAGGAAAACCATAAGTGATGATTTGATCTCTGACACAAAAGACATCCTTAAGTACCTTATATGAGCCTCAGATATCCTATGTTTAGGGTTTATTATACCCTATGTTACACCTTGAAGTTGGATTAGTAAGTCCTTTTAGTGTTGAATCTTATGTACCCTTTTACCCTTAGCTTAGTTTGACTTAGTTGACCCTTTTAAAGGCAGAGTGAGGGTAATGGTGTTAGTACCCTATTTGGTTTTGCAAATCTGATTTCGAGGATGAAATCCCTTTTTAGGGGGATGGAATCCCAATTGAAAGCAATATCAAATACCTATAGAGTTAGAAACCCTATCTATGTGGACATATGTACATAATAACTTATGTGAACAAGAATTTACCAAACACATTATACTTGTAATTCAACTTGTTTGTTTATACACATGTGAATATGTAGTAAGTCATATAGGAATAATTCATATGCTTGAACCTTAATATATTCTTGATGAAAATAATAATTAGTTATTCATTAATATTTGTGAATATACATAACATTGACTATGCCACCCTAATGGTAAAATGTGTATGGATAATGCACCCTAAGGATAATTTAGCATGTAATGATCATGTTGACCTAAAACCTAATATGTAATCATATAGCCTTGACAACATATACATATTTATATCTTTAATGCCTTTCATGATACATTAGTGACATTAGGTGTCATCATCACATGATATACCTTGATACATATAAATGGATTATAGTCACAAAATTACCAATAATGTATATCACCTTGTTCTCTAATGAACACGTCATCATAACTTGATATATGAATTAATTCATTAATATTTAATGGGTTACACCCTATTCACTAAAATACATATAATTACTCAAACATGATAATGAATAATTGGATTCACATAAATATTCATAAATGCCTAATGTGATGTAAAATATGTATAATTTATAATATGAAGTGTAATGGATGAAAATGATTAATGATGTTATTAATATGAGTATGAAAGATGATATGACAATGTACAATATGAGCATTATTGGGAATTATTATAGGCGTAATAACTTGTTGGATAATATTAACTTTTTCTACAAAATAATTTGTGATAATTCTACATGATACTTTTAAGAGGATAATGGAAAATGAATTCATGTTATTAAGGTTTTGACCTAATACATTAATTAATGTTGAAATGGTTTAGTAAACCCTAATTGTGCTTAAAACCCTTGATGAAGGTAATACACATGATATAATGTTGAGATGTAATTGTTTGGGAATAAAATGTGGCACAAGTGATAGTATAATAAATATGATACCTCTTCATGATGGAGATTATGCTAATAAGGCAAAGATGTTAATTTGAGTTTTGATAAAAGGCTATAGGTTTTGTGGAAACCTTAGTAACACCTGACTTATGTAGATTTTGTGTTGTACCCTAGATTAAGGGTTATAACCTAGTTGTTTAAGGTTGGGATGGTACTCACTCACCCTCTCTTCCCACTTGTTGTGATTTCGGTGATGAAATCCTCTTTAAGCGGTGGAGTGTTGTAACATACTGAATCTTAGGGTCTTCCCTACAATTTACCCATATTCTATGTTTTCATTTCTTTCAGGTCCTTTTGGACTAATTTCATAAATCTCCCTTCTTTTATATTCTTTTTGGACTCTTTGTGCAATTTGAGCACAATTCAAGGTTGAAATTACCTTTTTCCCTCATTTATATAAATGGAAGGGTGTTTGCACAAATAACCCACACAATGAAATAATTGGAGTCTTAATATGCAAAATGTACACTTAAGAGAGCAAATAAGTGGATAATGTTTATTTGGAGCTTTTTGGATAAATATATTAGTAATAATGTGTATTTGAGTTAATTATGAGTGTAATTAACCTAATCTCATTCTCTCTCCTCAAAAATGATAATAATATATATAAATAGAATATTATGGTGAGTTTTTGCTCTTAAAGCTAAAAATGGATGATATCTCGAAATTCACTCATATAATTCATTAAAAGAAGTCTTTTCATATAACTCATTCATTCTAATATATTAATATACACTTTAATGAGCAATATATTTATTAATGGATAAATAAAGAGTAAAACAAGAATCTAATTGCATAACATGGTTCTAGACTTTAATATGAGCATGTGGTTAACATTTGGTGGCTTTTAGAGTTGATTTGACCCTTGTTTGACCCTTAAATCGATTTTATGATTTTAGAGTAATGTTCAACTAAGGTTTGATTTCGATTTGCATTTAAATGCATTCATTAGCCTAAAGTTCAGTTATTTCTGCTCTGTCACGCATCAGCTCCCAAGCGCACTCCATCGGATGGCTCTCGTTTGATCATCGCATTTACGGCTTGATCCGATGGCCGGGACATTGTCCCCTACCTCCCGCTCAACGCGAGACAGAAGCCATTTCACGACAGTTCACCTCCTCGATCTCGTTCTCCCTCCAAGAGGCATCAATTCATGTGATTCTTGTCATGTCGAATCTGTCTCTCGCCGACGGTTCGAATGAGCCCTAGTTCATTGTCTCCCTTACTATTTTGGCAAAATGCCCAATCGGGCCTAAACCTCCTTCTCCGCCACGATTTTCACAGAAGGATCTAGAGGCCTCACCCCGCCTATATAAGGCCCCTAGAGCAGCATCGGTTCCCCCCCATCACTTCTCTTCCTCCAATTTCATCGCATTCTGCCCCGAACTCCCTAACCTGCTCGAAGTGGATCTCCGACGACTATGGCAGAGAACTCATCCTTCTGGCCACCTTCGTTCAATTAGCTTAGCGGTGAGCTTCCTTGGACTCTGTTCTCCACTTCACCTTCTTTACCTTGACTCGAGAAGCCCCCTATCGCCGTAACCTGAAGCTTCCTGTAGAAGCTCCACCGATGCTTGCCGTTTTCGAGTTCTGGTGGTCCTCCGCCCGCGCAAGGACCTGTGTTAGTATCGTTTTCACTTTGCAAGCACCTTCGTGATCTTTTCACAGATCGTTCTCCTCGTTTCGATGGGATTCTAAGGCCGATGGTTCTGCCCCTATTTCCCGACCTTCTTTGGCTTGCTTTTCGGGTTCTGAGGTCTTCGTACTGTGGCCAAGGCTCCTTTGTCCTCGCCAGACTTCGGTGGTTTCTTTCGCATCACCCATTTTCCGAGCTGCGGCATAATGGTGCGATGCTAGGCTAGAGTCGAAGCTCCAGTAGCCTGCTCGCACCATGTCTGGGCTGGAAGACGCCTGGTCAGGCAATGACCAAGGCACCCATGCTCCTGCCATTGGGCAATTTTTTTTGGGTATGGGAATTATCGTCATTTCGCCCCTTGTTCTTCCTCTCTTGTGCAAACAATCGATAGTTTCAAATGACAGTACTGCCCTCGCTACTTAATTATTTCGATTTTACGAGAAAGGGTATTTTGGTCATTTCACCTACTATTTACATCGAATTGCATTTTCATTTAAATTACTGTCACACTATGGTTTTCTTGCATTCTGATTGGCCGATTTTACTTAATTCATAGTAAATCGATCCATGGTCAGAAAAATGCAAATAAATAGTCGATGGAAAGGATTTTTCGAGTAGAATCCAATTTTGTGATTTTTGAAGCCTGATTCTAAATTATTTTTCGAAGTTTGCTTTGAATGCCTTTTTAAGTGAATAAAATGTTCTAAAATACATAATTAATTCATTTTAACTCCAAATTGAGAAATAAAATATGTTTTCTTATTCAGGAGAATATGACTAATCTGTTAGACTAGGTTTTGAACCTTAAATCGTGGTTTTGGAAATAAGTTCCAAAATTAGGGTTTTTCATATACTTTATGCCTTAATACATTCTAATACATGATAATGTTTGCAACTAGGGAAATATGGAATTGGATACAATCAGACTGGTGAATGTGATGGTAATGAATTGAAACTAAGGTATGTGACTCCTATGTATGTGGCCCCTATGTGTGTGGATCCTATTTTAGTATGTGGAACCTATTTATGTGAACATCTATGATGAATGTGAGATCTGTGTGGAATATATATGTGCAAATTACATATCCTTCAGTTGGGTCTTATCCAACCCTACAAACATTATGTGCTAGCCTTGATCTCCTCCTAAAATACCTTTTATTTGGCTCTTTACTTTATGATGCTTCTATTGCCATTGTGGCTCATCTATTTGAATTATGTGAATCTTGCTATTGCCTATGGTGACTCATCTTTTTGAAATTATTGATATTGTTGTTGCCTATGCTGGCCCATTTATTGAGATTTATTTATGGGGTTTTATTCCCATTTTCTATTATGCAATTACTTTTATAATTTCACTACTGCCAAGTGACTTATTTATGCAGGATATAATTATTGGCCAAATGACAATGTAGTGTACATGAGTACAAACCACCCATAGGGCACTGGGGTTTTAGCCCCCTGCCACTTTATACAGGGCACTGAGGTTTTAGTCCTCCGACCAGGCACTGGGGTTTTTGTCCCCCTGCCATTTTATTTGGTGAGGTCCGGTAGGTGCCTCACCCTACATTGAGATGAGTTTGTGTCATAATATATTCATGCAATGGGATTATTGTTGTTGATGAAATATGGCAGTCTTTCAATTCTTATTTTCTCATTTACCTCTTATTCTTGAAATCCCTTAGTATAGTGAATTCTCTTTTTATGCACTGCTTATTCTTTATAATTGTCTTTATCTTTTAATAACACATACTTTTATCTTTCTCTTGCTGGATGACCCCAAGCATCTAGGCTAGGATCAGAGTTGCGCATGGAAGCTTGGTGAACCTAAGGCTAATGATAGGATAAGAAGAAAAGGAACATATAGCTTGCATGTTCATAGTTGCCTTTATATATTAAGTTGTTTTGTTTGGAGACAATATTGGCTTAGTCTAAGTCTTCCTCTACCTAGATCCTATGTTTTGTATAAAGTTGTACTTCCTTTATGGAAATTTTGTAATGTACTCTTTATACATTTTGAATAAATTCAAGTTTTATTTCTTCCGCTGCCACACATTTGATGTACTCGTTTATCATGTTTTATAGTAGAGACTTGGTCTTTACAACATGGTATCAGAGCATCAAGGTAGTCGAATTCTTGACTAATTCAAATTGTCTCCTAGATAGAACCCTTATCATATATAGTTTCCCTATAGTAAGTTCTTCACCTTAGAGTTGACCTATAAAGAAAGTTTCATTTAGGATCATAATAATTTCATATTAGAAATAAAATTTGTCAACTTTTTGGTGAATTGTCTATTGAGAAGCTACTAGAGCAAGAAGTTGAAGTGATGGTGTCTAGAAAGGGTCAGAGCTTGGGGGCTGAAAAAATTTCCCTCCACCCCACTAGCATGGTAACGGGGACTCATGAGCTCATACGACCTGCCCAGGCCTGATCTGATACAGACAACTCGAAATAGTCTATCTTTGGGCATGTTTCCTAATTGTTGAATACCTTAGGAAAACCATAAGTGATGATTTGATCTCTTACACAAAAGTCATCCTTAAGTACCTTATATGAGCCTCATATATCCTATGTTTAGGGTTTATTATACCCTATGTTACACCTTGAAGTTGGATTAGTAAGTCCTTTTAGTGTTGAATCTTATGTACCCTTTTACCCTTAGCTTAGTTTGACTTAGTTGACCCTTTTAAGGGTGGAGTGAGGGCATTGGTGTTAGTACCCTATTTGGTTTTGCAAATCTGATTTCGAGGATGAAATCCCTTTTTAGGGGGATGGGATCCCAATTGAAAGAAAAATCAAATACCTATAGAGTTAGAAACCCTATCTATGTGGACATATGTACATAATAACTTATGTGAACAAGAATTTATCAAACATATTATACTTGTAATTCAACTTGTTTGTTTATACACACGTGAATATGTAGTAAGTCATATAGGAATAATTCATATGCTTGAACCTTAATATATTCTTGATGCAAATAATAATTAGTTATTCATTAATATTTGTGAATATACATAACATTGACTATGCCACCATAATGGTAAAATGTGTATGGATAATGCACCCTAAGGATGCTTTAACATGTAATGATCATGTTGACCTAAAACCTAATATGTAATCATATAGCCTTGACAACATATACATATTTATATCTTTAATGCCTTTCATGATACATTAGTGACATTAGGTGTCATCATCACATGAAATACCTTGATGCATATAAATGGATTATAGTTACAAAATTACCAATAAGGTATATCACCTTATTCTCTAATGAACACCTCATCATAACTTGATATATGAATTAATTCATTAATATTTAATGGGTTACATCCTATTTACTAAAATGCATATAATGACTCAAACATGATAATGAATAATTGGATTCACATAAATATTCATAAATGCCTAATGTGATGTAAAATATGTATAATTTATAATATGAAGTGTAATGGATGAAAATGATTAATGATGTCATTAATATGAGTATGAAAGATGATATGACAATGTACAATATGAGCATTATTGGGAATTATTATAGGCGTAATAACTTGTTGGATAATATTAACTTTTTCTGCAAAATAATTTGTGATAATTCTACGTGATAGTTTTTAGAGGATAATGGAAAATGAATTCATTTTATTAAGGTTTTGACCTAATACATTAATTAATGTTGAAATGGTTTAGTAAACCCTAATTGTGCTTAAAACCCTTGATGAAGGTAATACACATGATATAATGTTGAGATGTAATTGTTTGGGAATAAAATGTGGCACAAGTGATAGTATAATAAATATGATACCTCTTCATGATGGAGATTATGCTAATAAGGCAAAGATGTTAATTTGAGTTTTGATAAAAGGCTATAGGTTTTGTGGAAACCTTAGTAACACCTGACTTATGTAGATTTTGTGTTGTACCCTAGATTAAGGGTTATAACCTAGTTGTTTAAGGTTGGGATGGTACTCACTCACCCTCTCTTCCCACTTGTTGTGATTTTGGTGATGAAATCCTCTTTAAGCGGTGGAGTGTTGTAACATACTGAATCTTAGGGTCTTCCCTACAATTTACCCATATTCTATCTTTTCATTTCTTTCAGGTCCTTTTAGACTAATTTCATAAATCTCCCTTCTTTTATATTCTTTTTGGACTCCTTGTGCAATTTGAGTACAATTCAAGGTTGAAATTACCTTTTTCCCTCATTTATATAAATGGAGGGGTGTTTGCACAGATAACCCACACAATGAAATAATTGGAGTCTTAATATGCAAAATGTACACTTAAGAGAGCAAATAAGTGGATAATGTTTATTTGGAGCTTTTTGGATAAATATATTAGTAATAATGTGTATTTGAGTTAATTATGAGTGTAATTAACCTAATCTCATTCTCTCTCCTCAAAAATGATAATAATAATATATATAAATAGAATATTATGGTGAGTTTTTGCTCTTAAAGATAATAATGGATGATATCTCGAAATTCACTCATATAATTCATTAAAAGAAGTCTTTTCATATAACTCATTCATTCTAATATATTAATATATACTTTAATGAGCAATATATTTATTAATGGACAAATAAAGAGTAAAACGAGAATCTAATTGCATAGCATGGTTCTAGACTTTAATATGAGCATGTGGTTAACATTTGGTGGCTTTTAGAGTTGATTTGACCCTTGTTTGACCCCTTAAATCGATTTTATGATTTTGGAGTAATGTACAACTAAGGTTTGATTTCGATTTGCATTTAAATGCATTCATTAGCCTAAAGTTCAGTTATTTCTGCCCTGTCACGCATCAGCTCCCAGGCGCACTCCATCGGATGGCTCTCATTTGATCATCGCATTTACGGCTGGATCTGATGGCCGGGACATTGTCCCCTACCTCCCGCTCAACGCGAGACAGAAGCCATTTCACGACAGTTCACCTCCTCGATCTCGTTCTCCCTCTAAGAGGCATCAATTCATGTGATTCTTGTCCTGTCGAATTCATCTCTCGTCGACGGTTCGAATGAGCCCTAGTTCATCGTCTGCCTTACTGTTTTGGCGAAACGCCCAATCGGGCCTAAACCTCCTTCCCCGCCACGATTTTCACAGAAGGACCTAGAGGCCTCACCCCGCCTATATAAGGCCCCTAGAGCAGCATCGGTTCCCGCCCATCACTTCTCTTCCTCCAATTTCATCGCATTCTGCCCCGAACTCCCTAACCTGCTCGAAGTGGATCTCCAGCGACGATGGCTGAGAACTCATCCTTCCGTCCACATTCGTTCAATTAGCTTAGCGGTGAGCTTCCTTGGACTCTGTTCTCCACTTCACCTTCTTTACCTTGACTCGAGAAGCCCCCTATCGCTGTAACCTGAAGCTTCCTGTAGAAGCTCCGCCGACGCTTGCCGTTTTTGAGTTTCGGTGGTCCTCCGCCCGCGCAAGGACCTGTGTTAGTATCATTTTCACTTTGCAAGCACCTTCGTGATCTTTTCATTGATCGTTCTCCTCGTTTCGATGGGATTCTAAGGCTGATGGTTCTGCCCCTATTTCCCGACCTTCTTTGGCTTGCTTTTCGGGTTCTGAGGTCTTCGCACTGTGGCCAAGGCTCCTTTGTCCTCGCCAGACTTCGGTGTTTTCTTTCGCATCACCCGTTTTCCGAGCTGTGGCATAATGATGCGATGCTAGGCTAGAGTCGAAGCTCTAGTAGCCTGCTCGCACCATGTCTGGGCTGGAAGATGCTTGGTCACGCAATGACCAAGGCACCCATGCTCCTGCCATTGGACAATTTTTTTGGGTATGGGAATTATCGTCATTTCGCCCCTTGTTCTTCCTCTCTTATGCAAACAATCGATAGTTTCAAATGACAGTATTGCCCTCGCTACTTAATTATTTTGATTTTATGAGAGAGGGTATTTTGGTCATTTTACCTACTATTTACATCGAATTGCATTTTCATTTAAATTACTGTTACACTATGGTTTTCTTGCATTCTGATTGGCCGATTTTACTTAATTCATAGTAAATCGATCCATGGTCAGAAAAATGCAAATAAATAGTCGATAGAAAGGATTTTTCGAGTAGAATCCAATTTTGTGGTTTTTGAAGCCTGATTCTAAATTATTTTTCGAAGTTTGCTTTGAATGCCTTTTTAAGTGTATAAAATGTTCTAAAATACATAATTAATTCATTTTAACTCCAAATTGAGAAATAAAATATGTTTTCTTATTCAGGAGAATATGACTAATCTGTTAGACTAGGTTTTGAACCTTAAATCGTGGTTTTGGAAATAAGTTCCAAAATTAGGGTTTTTCATAGACTTTATACCTTAATACATTCTAATACATGATAATGTTTGCAACTAGGGAAATATGGAATTGGATACAATCACACTGGTGAATGTGATGGTAATGAATTGAAACTAAGGTATGTGACTCCTATGTATGTGGCCCCTATGTGTGTGGATCCTATTTTAGTATGTGGAACCTATTTATGTGAACATCTATGATGAATGTGAGATCTGTGTGGAATGTATATGTGCAAATTACATATCCTTTAGTTGGGTCTTATCCAACCCTACAAACATTATGTGCTAGCCTTGATCTCCTCCTAAAATACCTTTTATTTGGCTCTTTACTTTTTGATGCTTCTATAGCCATTGTGGCTCATCTATTTGAATTATGTGAATCTTGCTATTGCCTATGGTGACTCATCTTTTTGAAATGATTGATATTGTTGTTGCCTATGCTGGCCCATTTATTGAGATTTATTTATGGGGTTTTATTCCCATTTTCTATGATGCAATTACTTTTATAATTTCACTACTGCCAAGTGACTTAATTATGCATGATATATTTATTGGCCAAATGACAATGTAGTGTACATGAGTACAAACCACCCATAGGGCACTGGGGCTTTAGTCCCCCTACCTTAGGCACTAGGTTTTAGCCCCCCTGCCACTTTATACAGGGCACTGAGGTTTTAGTCCTCCTACCAGGCACTGGGGTTTTAGTCCCCCTGCCATTTTATTTGGTGAGGTCCGGTAGGTGCCTCACCCTACATTGAGATGAATTTGTGTCATAATATATTCATGCAATGGGATTATTGTTGATGATGAAATATGGTAGTCTTCCAATTCTGATTTTCTCATTTGCCTCTTATTCTTGAAATCCCTTAGTATAGTGAATTCTCTTTTTATGCATTGCTTATTCTTTATAATTGTCTTTATCTTTTAATAACACATACTTTTATCTTTCTCTTGCTGGATGACCCCAACCATCTAGGCTAGGATCAGAGTTGCGCATGGAAGCTTGGTGAACCTAAGGCTAAGGATAGGATAAGAAGAAAAGGAACATATAGCTTGCATGTTCATAGTTGCCTTGATATATTAAGTTGTTTTGTTTGGAGACAATATTGGCTTAGTCTAAGTCTTCCTCAACCTAGATCCTATGTTTTCTATAAAGTTGTACTTCCTTTATGGAAATTTTGTAATGTACTCTTTATACATTTTGAATAAAGTCAAGTTTTAATTCTTCCGCTGCCACACATTTGATGTACTCGTTTATCATGTTTTATAGTAGAGACTTGGTCTTTACAACATGGTATCAGAGTATCAAGGTAGTCGAATTCTTGACTAATTCAAATTGTCTCCTAGATAGAACCCTTATCATATATAGTTTCCCTATAGTAAGTTCTTCACCTTAGAGTTGACCTATAGAGAAAGTTTCATTTAGGATCATAATAATTTCATATTAGAAATAAAATTTGTCAACTTTTTGTAGAATTGTCTATTGAGAAGCTACTAGAGCAAGAAGTTGAAGTGATGGTGTCTAGAAAGGGTCAGAGCTTGGGGGCTAGAAAAATTTTCCTCCGCCCCACTAGCATGGTAACGAGGACTCATGAGCTCATATGACCTGCCCTGGCCTGATCTGATACAGACAACTCGAAATAGTCTATCTTTGGGCATGTTGCCTAATTGTTGAATACCTTAGGAAAACCATAAGTGATGATTTGATCTCTTACACAAAAGTCATCCTTAAGTACCTTATATGAGCCTCAGATATCCTATGTTTAGGGTTTATTATACCCTATGTTACACCTTGAAGTTGAATTAGTAAGTCCTTTTAGTGTTGAATCTTATGTACCCATTTACCCTTAGCTTAGTTTGACTTAGTTGACCCTTTTAAGGGTGGAGTGAGGGTAATGGTGTTAGTATCCTATTTGGTTTTGCAAATCTGATTTCGAGGATGAAATCCCTTTTTAGGGGGATGGAATCCCAATTGAAAGCGAAATCAAATACCTATAGAGTTAGAAACCCTATCTATGTGGACATATGTACATAATAACTTATGTGAACAAGAATTTATCAAACACATTATACTTGTAATTCAACTTGTTTGTTTATACACACGTGAATATGTAGTAAGTCATATAGGAATAATTCATATGCTTGAACCTTAATATATTCTTGATGCAAATAATAATTAGTTATTCATTAATATTTGTGAATATACATAACATTGACTATGCCACCCTAATGGTAAAATGTGTATGGATAATGCACCCTAAGGATGCTTTAACATGTAATTATCATGTTGACCTAAACCCTAATATGTAATCATATAGCCTTGACAACATATACATATTTATATCTTTAATGCCTTTCATGATACATTAGTGACATTAGGTGTCATCATCACATGATATACCTTGATACATATAAATGGATTATAGTCACAAAATTACCAATAAGGTATATCACCTTGTTCTCTAATGAACACCTCATCATAACTTGATATATGAATTAATTCATTAATATTTAATGGGTTACATCCTATTCACTAAAATGCATATAATGACTCAAACATGATAATGAATAATTGGATTCACATAAATATTCATAAATGCCTAATGTGATGTAAAATATGTATAATTTATAATATGAAGTGTAATGGACGAAAATGATTAATGATGTTATTAATATGAGTATGAAAGATGATATGACAATGTACACTATGAGCATTATTGGGAATTATTAAAGGCGTAATAACTTGTTGGATAATATTAACTTTTTCTACAAAATAATTTGTGATAATTCTACGTGATAGTTTTAAGAGGATAATGGAAAATGAATTCATGTTATTAAGGTTTTGACCTAATACATTAATTAATGTTGATATGGTTTAGTAAACCCTAATTGTGCTTAAAACCCTTGATGAAGGTAATACACATGATATAATGTTGAGATGTAATTGTTTGGGAATAAAATGTGGCACAAGTGATAGTATAATAAATATGATACCTCTTCATGATGGAGATTATGCTAATAAGGAAAAAATGTTAATTTGAGTTTTGATAAAAGGCTATAGGTTTTGTGGAAACCTTAGTAACACCTGACTTATGTAGATTTTGTGTTGTACCCTAGATTAAGGGTTATAACCTAGTTGTTTAAGGTTGGGATGGTACTCACTCACCCTCTCTTCCCACTTGTTGTGATTTCGGCGACGAAATCCTCTTTAAGGGGTGGAGTGTTGTAACATACTGAATCTTAGGGTCTTCCCTACAATTTACCCATATTCTATCTTTTCATTTCTTTTAGGTCCTTTTGGACTAATTTCATAAATTTCCCTTCTTTTATATTCTTTTTGGACTCCTTGTGCAATTTGAGCACAATTCAAGGTTGAAATTACCTTTTTACCTCATTTATATAAATGGAGGGGTGTTTGCACAAATAACCCACACAATGAAATAATTGGAGTCTTAATATACAAAATGTACACTTAAGAGAGAAAATAAGTGGATAATGTTTATTTGGAGCTTTTTGGATAGATATATTAGTAATAATGTGTATTTGAGTTAATTATTAGTGTAATTAACCTAATCTCATTCTCTCTCCTAAAAAATGATAATAATATATATAAATAGAATATTATGGCGAGTTTTTGCTCTTAAAGCAAATAATGGATGATATCTCGAAATTCACTCATATAATTCATTAAAAGAAGTCTTTTCATATAACTCATTCATTCTAATATATTAATATATACTTTAATGAGCAATATATTTATTAATGGCCAAATAAAGAGTAAAACGAGAATCTAATTGCATAGCATGGTTCTAGACTTTAATATGAGCATGTGGTTAAAATTTGGTGGCTTTTAGAGTTGATTTGACCCTTGTTTGACCCCTTAAATCGATTTTATGATTTTGGAGTAATGTACAACTAAGGTTTGATTTTGATTTGCATTTAAATGCATTCATTAGCCTAAAGTTCAGTTATTTCTGCCCTGTCCCGCATCAGCTCCCAGGCGCACTCCATCGGATGGCTCTCGTTTGATCATCGCATTTACGACTTGATCTGATGGCCGTGACATTGTCCCCTACCTCCCGCTCAACGTGAGGCAGAAGTTGCTTCACGACAGTTCACCTCCTCGATCTCGTTCTCCCTCCAAGAGGCACTGATTCATGTGATTCTTGTCTTGTCAAATCTGTCTCTCACCAACGGTTCGAATGAGCCTTAGTTCATCGTCTGCCTTACTGTTTTTGCGAAACGCCCAATCGGGCCTAAACATCCTCTGCCACGATTTTCACAGAAAGACCTAGAGGCCTCACCCCACCTATATAAGGCCCCTAGAGCAGCATCGGTTCCCGCCCATCACTTCTCTTCCTCCAATTTCATCGCATTCTGCCCCGAACTCCCTAACCTGTTTGAAGTGGATCTCCGGCGACGATGGATGAGAACTCATCCTTCCGGCCACCTTCGTTCAATTAGCTTAGCGGTGAGCTTCCTTGGACTCTGTTCTCCACTTCACCTTCTTTACCTTGACTCGAGAAGCCCCCTATTGCCGTAACCTGAAGCTTCCTGTAGAAGCTCCGCCGACGCTTGTTGTTTTTGAGTTCCGGTGGTCCTCCGCCCACGCAAGGACCTGCGTTAGTATCATTTTCACTTTGCAAGCACCTTCGTGATCTTTTCACAGACCGTTCTCCTTGTTTCGATGGGATTCTAAGGCCGATGGTTCTGCCCCTATTTCCCGACCTTCGTTGGCTTTCTTTTCGGGTTCTGAGGTCTTCGCCCTGTGGCCAAGGCTCCTTTGTCCTCACCGTACTTCGGTGGTTTCTTTCGCATCACCCGTTTTCCGAGCTGCGGCATAATGGTGCGATGCTAGGCTAGAGTCGAAGCTCCAGTAGCCTGCTCGCACCATGTCTGGGCTGGAAGACGCCTGGTCAGGCAATGACGAAGGCACCCATGCTCCTGCCATTGGGCAATTTTTTTTGGGTATGGGCATTATCGTCATTTCGCTCCTTGTTCTTCCTCTCTTGTGCAAACAATCGATAGTTTCAAATGACAGAACTGCCCTCGCTACTTAATTATTTCGATTTTACGAGAAAGGGTATTTTGGTGATTTCACCTACTATTTACATCGAATTGCATTTTCATTTAAATTACTGTCACACTATGGTTTTCATGCATTCTGATTGGCCGATTTTACTTAATTCATAGTAAATCGATCCATGGTCAGAAAAATGCAAATAAATAGTCGATGAAAAGGATTTTTCGAGTAGAATCCAATTTTGTGGTTTTTGAAGCCTGATTCTAAATTATTTTTCGAAGTTTGCTTTCAATGCCTTTTTAAGTGTATAAAATATTCTAAAATACATAATTATTTCATTTTAACTCCAAATTGAGAAATAAAATATGTTTTCTTATTCAAGAGAATATGACTAATCTGTTAGACTAGGTTTTGAACCTTAAATCGTGGTTTTGGAAATAAGTTCCAAAATTAGGGTTTTTCATATACTTTATGCCTTAATACATTCTAATACATGATAATGTTTGCAACTAGGGAAATATGGAATTGGATACAATCTGTTATGACCCACATTGAGGTTATCCAGTAAATACCCCAATTAGCGTAAAACATCTTGATTAGTGTTGAGTATCTTATTAAACATCATGGTTAATCAAGATAAGCTAAGATGTGAATTAATAGTTGAGATTGAATCATTTGAGGTAGATGATGATAATGGCAATGATGATCGTTAGGTTAATTGTTGAGTTAAGTTAAATGCAAAGATGCAATTGGTGCTTTGATCAGTTGTGGCAAGATAATAATTGTGATTTCTTGCTTCGAGGTCGTAGTGAATTCTGTTATCGAAGTTTTGCAAAAGGAATCATTCCAATCGGACCCCCGAGGCCATAGTTATGGTGTTTATATATTCCTTGGACCATTTCTGCAATTTTTCCATTTATAGGTTATTAACATTTTCCTTTCCTTGGTTTTTCTCGCTTATCCCTTCCTTTCTTCTTTCCCAAATCGCGAACAGGGAACCGACTGAAGCGGCGCCCGAACAACGGTTGGAAGGGGGACGATTTTGGGGCGACCAAGGGCGATTGTTGGCCGATTCAACCGGCGATCGATCTCCACCTCTTCCTCCTCTACCTTTCCTCCTTCTTCTCTTCCTTCCCTACCCGCCTAGCCACCTGCAGCCTTGCTGCTTGGCTTGAACAGCCATCCTGCAGCTAGCAAGCCATTGCGGCATCATCCAGGGGCTCATTTTGGGCGTGCCAAGCACTAGGGGAGGTGCCCTTGAGGCCGGCCGTGAGCTCAGGGTTCAAGCAAGAATGCAGCGCCTCCATCCCCGACCCAGTTTTTGGTTGAGCGGACGACAAGCAACAGGGGCGGCGTCCCAATCAGTTAGAGTAGCAACAACTGCTGCAACCACGGCCAGGGGTCATTTGGGTGCGAGCAGCAACAATAGGCGTCATCCCCGAGCTCGTCTTCGAGATTCTAGGCCCAACCCGCAGCCCTAGCCAAGGCGCCAGATGACTGATCTGCAACAAAGGCTGCACGACGCACGACCATGCTAATTCTGTTGGTCCAATTAGCTCTTCGGGAAGGCGACGCTGCTATTGCTTGCAGCAGGTACGGCCAGGAGCACGATTGGACACGGACAACACCCAAAAATCGATGCCTTTCAGCTCGACCAAGGGTCCAGAGTAGAAATCCGAAGCTTCATCACCTAGCCAAGGACCTTTTCTAACCTATGCGTGAGATTGGCACTTGCTGCTTGCAGCAGGTCTGAACCAGGAGCAGTTGGCGTGAGAAGCACCTCCAAAACGACACCTTCAACTTGGCCTTGGTGCCTAAGCATGAATCTACCACCTCCCAGCCGAAATCATCAACCAATCAAGCTTCCCTATCAACCTGTACGTGTGTGTGAAGCAGGTTCGAGTCAAAACTAAACCGAGGTAGAAGAAGACCCAGAAATCGCCTGAAAACTGGTCCCTGGACGCATTTCCGGACAAATCCGGACATCCCCAATCACTGTGAGTAGGATTTCATTCATTTATCATTAAATAACTCAGGCGTTTGAATATTTTCTGTTTGGTGCGCAAATTACGCTGATAACAGGGGTTATCAGGCGTAGGACGGCGTTTGGCGTCGCCCGACTTTTTATTTCATAAATTGATTCTAGACGCTGTTATATGATTAAATTTAACAATTGATCAGTGTGGATTGAATCAGTAGGTTTATATGGTTCATTGGAACCTAAATTGCTTATTTGAATGTTGAAATTAGAAATTCATGTCTAAAAATGGTATGGATTGGGTATGAACCCAGACAATAAGGATTTCTGATAAATTATCAGATGTACGATTTTAAAGTTGATATGAATAAATAAAATATGCAATAAAACCCTAAATTGCATATATCTTTTGACGTTAATATGTGTAAATTGATATTTACATGAAATGGCATATTTCTCTGAATTATTACCAGAAATTCTCAAGTATTGTTATTAAATTGTGTTGTGATAGGTAATTAACTCTTAATTGAGTTAAGTGATGCACAAACCAGGATTTGGGTTAATGTGCACGTTTTTTTCGAGAAATTTAGAGAATTGATAATTGTTGAGTATGATTCTCATATGTGAAGTAAATTTCTTTAATTTGTGCAATAAGATGTTCAATTGCGTAAATTCGCTATGTATGTGCCAAATTGAAATAAGTTGGGTTATTTATGCATTTCTAATTTGCCTGAATGCATGGTATGAGAATTTATCAGAAATTACAATGATTTGAAATATATTGCTCTGTCGGTTTAGAATGACAGTGTATTGTGATTGGATATGAAACCAGTAAATGTGATATTCATGTTTAAATGTTTATTTGTTAATCAGTTAATAGACTTAGGTGCCCTAACGCCGTAGAACCCCTCGTGAGGTCTGCACCTTGGGGTGAAACGACCTACCTAGCGTGTGTCTAGATGGTCGGTGACTCGTGTTCAACAATAATCCGTGCGTGTGTCACGGTGGCACGAGGGCAGAAAGGCAGTGTTCAACAATAATCCGTGCGTGTGTCACGGTGGCACTGGAGTATATGGGGGTTATTCAACAATAATCCGTGCGTGTGTCACGGTGGTAACCCCGACTCTCCGCCTGTGTGCTCAGGTTAAAGGAGGAGTCTAGAGTACACTCTTTTGAGAGTGCAGTGAGGCCGTGTGAGCCTGAGAGTCCTGTAGCAGACCAGGACAGCAGTCAGACTTAGCATTTCCCGGGTGTGTCGCTAAGTCTTGTACGGTGGGACCGTAGCATGAACTTGCTGCGGATCTTTATATACAGAGTACACTGCATATATTTAGGGCATAATAATAATATGAATAAGTAATCGTGTAGGATCACAGTAAATTTATATAACTGTTTATTTATTCGAGATATCTGTTGATGCTTAGAAATGTGACTAATATCTGTATATCTGCTAAGTATTTAGAACTGCCTTGCTTAGATCTGCATTTATGTTTAATTTTAATTTATAAACCTGATGAGTTGTTTAGTGATAGCTAAGTAAAATACTATTCACTGAGCGAGTAGGCTCATACCTCTACTCAAAACATTTTCAGGTTATCATCAGCAGCAGGAAATCAGAAGGATCGTTTCATCCTAACGCCTAGTCTGTAGAAGGTATACGTAGTTAGTAGTTAGAGGTCTCTTAGTCCTTTCCCCTCGATCTTTGGGACAAGGTGTGTGTGAGAGAGTGAATGTGTATTAAGATGTAAATTATATGTTATGCTTTATTTTATGTCGAACAATGTAAAATGTTGTAGACTCTGTTTATATTTCTAGTCAGTTAATTAAGATGCTTCCGTAGTTTGTTTAGTTTCATTTTACAGCATAAAATAGATTATCTTTTCAATCTCTTTAAAATGTTTTAAAAAGTAAAGAGTGGTTGGCTTTTGTGTAAATCCCATCCTGTCGCGCCCTAATCTCGTGGTCTGTGGTTAATGTGAGATCGGGGCGTGACAATTTTGGTATCAGAGCATAGGTTGAGTATATGAATACTCTAAGTCAAGGTCAGGGGACGATAAGAGACCAATAGGATTAAGGTTTATGAGTCCTTCTATCTGTAATTTTCTAACAGGAAGTGTTCTGTTATATTATTGCAGATAACAGGAAGAGGATGTGGTCACGAGAATCAAGTAAAAAGGCTTAAGATGAGTCGTTAAGAAACATTAAGGTCAAAGAATAAAGTTATAAGTAAGGCGAATAATAAATGATGTGTTTTAGCTCTGGAAGATCTGAGTGTTTAGATACCCTGGCCAGGTGTCTGAATACTTAGATTGACCAGTATCAAGCTACTCTGTCTGTTCTTCTCTGGATGCCCTGGCCAGGTATGCAGAGGAAGGATAGGCTAGAGAGAAAACCCTAGAAATCTTAGGGTTATGAGATAAGAAATTAATATAGGAACAAGAGATTAAATATAGGATGCAATGCAATTTTTGATTTATATTGTTTATTTGATTGAAAAACCATTAAAAATGCTCTTATATGCATAATTTAGATTTTCAGTTTGTAAAGTAAATATGATTCTTTTATGTTTTTTATGTCATGAAATGATTTATTTATTGTTTAAATTCTTTGTATCATATAGACCAAAAGTTATGTTTAAATGAGTTTGCCTTAAGTGGATATTCATTCCACATGTTTGAGATTAATGGGAGTTGGTTAATCCCGAGTAGCTCTTGGCTTCAGGACTACAGGTTCGGCCTGGTCCGGCTGGCAGGATGCGTTACTGGGATCTAATGACTCCTATTAACAATATAATTAGAGTAGACTCTGAACGATTTAGACCTGAATCATAGTGAGAATGTATATACACTGAGATGTTGAAATATAATGGAAAGATTAGAACAGCTAAGAAGTAGCTGAAACTGATATCAGAAGCCTAATGTTGGAGTCTCATTTGTGCAATCCTTAATTGGAAATAAAAGGAAACGATATCAGGTTCATATTAAATTCAATGATTAGTATTATATGAACTCTGAATATGAGAATATGGAAAAGAAATGAGAAAAGTATGTAATGGCTAGGACGTAAGAATCGACCATGGATTGGATCATGTAATAGAGTAAAATACGTTTATGTATTTCAAAGCAAATAGAAAATAGAAGAAAATAAGTTGAACATACAATAAGTACATAGAAATAAAGAGTCTTATGAAAATCATAAGATCAAGACAAGAAACCTAGTTGGATTAAAGGAAATGTTAAAAATGATGACTTGATTAAGGAACGAGAATTACAAGACATAATTGAGAGTATGGAATGCATATCTTTATTATAAAGTTAAATACATGCATACATATTACCTTTGGATTCTAAGTCTCTATAAACTAACAAATTAGTTTTTAAAATAAAGGACAAACACATAACTTAGAAAATGAATGCATGATATAAAAATTTCTCAGTATTTACAATTATACGATCACATTTTCTGAATAATGTAGCAGTGTGATAATTGAATTTTATCTTTTTATTGGTATATCCAATTGATCTCAGATTTTTACTGTGCTTGAACAATACAATTTTAGACACTCTATTAATTTGGCGTAATTTTTGGATGACTTTTGATCTCTACAGTAAGGTGTCGGTCGAATTGCAACTCGACCGAATCTGCTGCAGACTGCAATATAGCAGTGCACTGTTCGATTTTTAATTAATTATTGGTAACTTGAAATGACCTGAAATTTTTACTGGAGGTCTAAAACTTCATTAGGTACAACATATAAAATTTTCAAAATTTTTGGAGTTTCTGTTTACAGTTTAATAAACGAATTACAGAAACTATTATAAAACTGAATTTTCAGCTAAATGTAATTAAAGTTGAGTGCTGGATTAATATGCTATTGACCCAAGCAACTCAAATTGATTTATATAATCGACCACACACACACTATAATGCTATGCTATTAATAAAGGATCAAACCCTAGAATGATTAAAGTTGTAGTAGTTTAAGGGATATCGTTAGTGATGTAACCTTGAATACTAGTAACTTTGTAAAATAAGATCTTGAGATATGTTCTATGAAAAGTAAACTGGCTTTGATAACGATCTAGGGTTTTGAAGAAGATAACCTGATCGGTACATGAACAACATGAATGACTTAGAGAAAAGAGTAAAACATAAACCTAAAATGTAACAACAAGAAAGTAGCATGGAATGCAGAGTATTATCCGATATATGATCTAAAGATAGCTGATGTAGTTCATGTTTTTAAGACATGGCGTCACTATCTTATGATGTGACAATAGATTACCACCTTGGTAAAGGGAATATGGTGGCTGATGTTTTCAGCAGAAAGTCAAGTTCAACAACTAATGCATTCTCTATGGCAGGTTTCAATAGAGACTTGCTAGTAGAAATGTGGAAGTTGAACTTAGACTTAGGGGTAATAACATAGAGTGATTTGATTGTACAGATGTAAGTTAAGCTTACTTCTTATGATCAGATCAAGAAACTACAATAGGGTGATAGTGAGTTAAACCAGACTATGCATGACATGATAGGAGGAAAAGAGACTACAGTTTAAGTTTTAATGATGATAAGGTGTTGTATTAACATGACATATTGTGTGTATCTCAAGATAGTGTAAAATTCTTTTAAGGGGAAAAGCTGAAAGAAAAGAATTTTTATAGAAGTGTATGCATTGATGTATGCTATGTTTTCAGGAAGACACTAAGATGTATATGAAATCCAAGAAGTTGAAATGGATGGTCAGATATGCAGAAGGATGTAACTGAGTACGTGGTTAAAAGTAGTGTATACCAGTAGGTTAAGGATGAGCACCAGAAACTTGTAGGTATATTGCAATCTGTTTCTATGCCTGAATGGGGGTGGGAACATTAAATCCATTGTGATAGGTTTTTCCAAGACACCTAAAGGTTATGACTCGATATGAATGATTGTGGATAGACTAAATTAGTCTGCTCATTTTCTTCATATTAAGTCAACCTTTGATGTCCCGAAGTTGACTAATATATATATGGATGAGATAGTCAGGTTGCATGGTATCCTAGTTTCAATTATACTAAATAAGGATCCTAAGTTCACATCTAGGTTTTGGAATCAGTTGCATCATGCTTTGGGGACAAGTTGAGATTCTGTACAGCTTTCCACGCGCAGACGAATGGTCAGTCTGGGAGGACCATTCAGACTCTTAAGGACATGCTGAGAGCATGTCTCATGCATTTCAGTGGAAGTTGGAAAGAACACTTGAGCCTTATAGAGTTTACATACAACAATAGTCACCATTCCAGTCTTGGTATGGCTCAGTATGAAGCTCTGTATGGTAGGTGAAAAGCAGATTCTTGGACCCGAATTAGTGGATTTGACCACTGAAAAGATTACTGTGATCAGAGAACAATTGAAAGCTTCACAAGATAGGCAGATGAGCTATGTTGAGAAGAGGCGTTGACCTCTTGAGTTTCAGGTAGGTGATGAAGTGTATCTGAAAGCTTTCACCATGGAAGGAAGTGTTGAGGTTTGATAAGAGAGGCAAACTAACTCTTAGGTTTATGGGCCCATATCCTATCGTTGAGAGGATTGGACCTGTAGCCCATAGGTTGGATTTACCATCCAAGTTGCCCAATTTACATGACGTGTTTCATGTATCGATGTTGAAGAAGTGTTACCCTAGTCCAGAGGAGATAGTGGGCCTCGAACTCATGCAGCTCAGACCTGATATGTCCTATGTTGAGGGACCAATACGGATAATTGATCGAAGGATCAAGAAGCTCAAGAATCTAGATACCATTAGTGAAAGTTCTGTAGAGAAACCATAACCTAGAGGAAGCCATGTGGGATCTTGAGTTTGGTATGCGTGATAAGTTTCCTTTTCTCTTTTAGGAATTTCGGGACGAAATTCTTATAAGGGAGGGAGATTGTTATGACCCACATTGAGGTTATCCAGTAAATACCCCAATTAGCGTAAAACATCTTGATTAGTGTTGAGTATCTTATTAAACATCATGGTTAATCAAGATAAGCTAAGATGTGAATTAATAGTTGAGATTGAATCATTTGAGGTAGATGATGATAATGGCAATGATGATCGTTAGGTTAATTGTTGAGTTAAGTTAAATGCAAAGATGCAATTGGTGCTTTGATCAGTTGTGGCAAGATAATAATTGTGATTTCTTGCTTCGAGGTCGTAGTGAATTCTGTTATCGAAGTTTTGCAAAAGGAATCATTCCAATCGGACCCCCGAGGCCATAGTTATGGTGTTTATATATTCCTTGGACCATTTCTGCAATTTTTCCATTTATAGGTTATTAACATTTTCCTTTCCTTGGTTTTTCTCGCTTATCCCTTCCTTTCTTCTTTCCCAAATCGCGAACAGGGAACCGACTGAAGCGGCGCCCGAACAACGGTTGGAAGGGGGACGATTTTGGGGCGACCAAGGGCGATTGTTGGCCGATTCAACCGGCGATCGATCTCCACCTCTTCCTCCTCTACCTTTCCTCCTTCTTCTCTTCCTTCCCTACCCGCCTAGCCACCTGCAGCCTTGCTGCTTGGCTTGAACAGCCATCCTGCAGCTAGCAAGCCATTGCGGCATCATCCAGGGGCTCATTTTGGGCGTGCCAAGCACTAGGGGAGGTGCCCTTGAGGCCGGCCGTGAGCTCAGGGTTCAAGCAAGAATGCAGCGCCTCCATCCCCGACCCAGTTTTTGGTTGAGCGGACGACAAGCAACAGGGGCGGCGTCCCAATCAGTTAGAGTAGCAACAACTGCTGCAACCACGGCCAGGGGTCATTTGGGTGCGAGCAGCAACAATAGGCGTCATCCCCGAGCTCGTCTTCGAGATTCTAGGCCCAACCCGCAGCCCTAGCCAAGGCGCCAGATGACTGATCTGCAACAAAGGCTGCACGACGCACGACCATGCTAATTCTGTTGGTCCAATTAGCTCTTCGGGAAGGCGACGCTGCTATTGCTTGCAGCAGGTACGGCCAGGAGCACGATTGGACACGGACAACACCCAAAAATCGATGCCTTTCAGCTCGACCAAGGGTCCAGAGTAGAAATCCGAAGCTTCATCACCTAGCCAAGGACCTTTTCTAACCTATGCGTGAGATTGGCACTTGCTGCTTGCAGCAGGTCTGAACCAGGAGCAGTTGGCGTGAGAAGCACCTCCAAAACGACACCTTCAACTTGGCCTTGGTGCCTAAGCATGAATCTACCACCTCCCAGCCGAAATCATCAACCAATCAAGCTTCCCTATCAACCTGTACGTGTGTGTGAAGCAGGTTCGAGTCAAAACTAAACCGAGGTAGAAGAAGACCCAGAAATCGCCTGAAAACTGGTCCCTGGACGCATTTCCGGACAAATCCGGACATCCCCAATCACTGTGAGTAGGATTTCATTCATTTATCATTAAATAACTCAGGCGTTTGAATATTTTCTGTTTGGTGCGCAAATTACGCTGATAACAGGGGTTATCAGGCGTAGGACGGCGTTTGGCGTCGCCCGACTTTTTATTTCATAAATTGATTCTAGACGCTGTTATATGATTAAATTTAACAATTGATCAGTGTGGATTGAATCAGTAGGTTTATATGGTTCATTGGAACCTAAATTGCTTATTTGAATGTTGAAATTAGAAATTCATGTCTAAAAATGGTATGGATTGGGTATGAACCCAGACAATAAGGATTTCTGATAAATTATCAGATGTACGATTTTAAAGTTGATATGAATAAATAAAATATGCAATAAAACCCTAAATTGCATATATCTTTTGACGTTAATATGTGTAAATTGATATTTACATGAAATGGCATATTTCTCTGAATTATTACCAGAAATTCTCAAGTATTGTTATTAAATTGTGTTGTGATAGGTAATTAACTCTTAATTGAGTTAAGTGATGCACAAACCAGGATTTGGGTTAATGTGCACGTTTTTTTCGAGAAATTTAGAGAATTGATAATTGTTGAGTATGATTCTCATATGTGAAGTAAATTTCTTTAATTTGTGCAATAAGATGTTCAATTGCGTAAATTCGCTATGTATGTGCCAAATTGAAATAAGTTGGGTTATTTATGCATTTCTAATTTGCCTGAATGCATGGTATGAGAATTTATCAGAAATTACAATGATTTGAAATATATTGCTCTGTCGGTTTAGAATGACAGTGTATTGTGATTGGATATGAAACCAGTAAATGTGATATTCATGTTTAAATGTTTATTTGTTAATCAGTTAATAGACTTAGGTGCCCTAACGCCGTAGAACCCCTCGTGAGGTCTGCACCTTGGGGTGAAACGACCTACCTAGCGTGTGTCTAGATGGTCGGTGACTCGTGTTCAACAATAATCCGTGCGTGTGTCACGGTGGCACGAGGGCAGAAAGGCAGTGTTCAACAATAATCCGTGCGTGTGTCACGGTGGCACTGGAGTATATGGGGGTTATTCAACAATAATCCGTGCGTGTGTCACGGTGGTAACCCCGACTCTCCGCCTGTGTGCTCAGGTTAAAGGAGGAGTCTAGAGTACACTCTTTTGAGAGTGCAGTGAGGCCGTGTGAGCCTGAGAGTCCTGTAGCAGACCAGGACAGCAGTCAGACTTAGCATTTCCCGGGTGTGTCGCTAAGTCTTGTACGGTGGGACCGTAGCATGAACTTGCTGCGGATCTTTATATGCAGAGTACACTGCATATATTTAGGGCATAATAATAATATGAATAAGTAATCGTGTAGGATCACAGTAAATTTATATAACTGTTTATTTATTCGAGATATCTGTTGATGCTTAGAAATGTGACTAATATCTGTATATCTGCTAAGTATTTAGAACTGCCTTGCTTAGATCTGCATTTATGTTTAATTTTAATTTATAAACCTGATGAGTTGTTTAGTGATAGCTAAGTAAAATACTATTCACTGAGCGAGTAGGCTCATACCTCTACTCAAAACATTTTCAGGTTATCATCAGCAGCAGGAAATCAGAAGGATCGTTTCATCCTAACGCCTAGTCTGTAGAAGGTATACGTAGTTAGTAGTTAGAGGTCTCTTAGTCCTTTCCCCTCGATCTTTGGGACAAGGTGTGTGTGAGAGAGTGAATGTGTATTAAGATGTAAATTATATGTTATGCTTTATTTTATGTCGAACAATGTAAAATGTTGTAGACTCTGTTTATATTTCTAGTCAGTTAATTAAGATGCTTCCGTAGTTTGTTTAGTTTCATTTTACAGCATAAAATAGATTATCTTTTCAATCTCTTTAAAATGTTTTAAAAAGTAAAGAGTGGTTGGCTTTTGTGTAAATCCCATCCTGTCGCGCCCTAATCTCGTGGTCTGTGGTTAATGTGAGATCGGGGCGTGACACAATCAGACTGGTGAATGTGATGGTAATGAATTGAAACTAAGGTATGTGACTCCTATGTATGTGGCCCCTATGTGTGTGGATCCTATTTTAGTATGTGGAACCTATTTATGTGAACATCTATGACGAATGTTACATCTGTGTGGAATTTATATGTGCAAATTACCTATCCTTCAGTTGGGTCTTATCCAACCCTACAAACATTATGTGCTAGCCTTGATCTCCTCCTAAAATACCTTTTATTTGGCTCTTTACTTTTTGATGCTTCTATTGCCATTGTGGCTCATCTATTTGAATTATGTGAATCTTGCTATTGCCTATGTTGGCTCATCTTTTTGAAATGATTGATATTGTTGTTGCCTATGCTGGCCCATTTATTGAGATTTATTTTTGGGGTTTTATTCCCATTTTCTATGATGCAAATACTTTTATAATTTCACTACTGCCAAGTGACTTATTTATGCATGATATAATTATTGGCCAAATGACAATGTAGTGTACATGAGTACAAACCACCCATAGGGCACTGGGGTTTTTGTCCCCCTGCCGTAGGCACTGGGGTTTTAGTCCCCCTGCCACTTTATACAGGACATTGAGGTTTTAGTCCTCCTGCCAGGCACTGGGGTTTTAGTCCCCCTGCCATTTTATTTGGTGAGGTCCGGTAGGTGCCTCACCCTACATTGATATGAGTTTGTGTCATAATATATTCATGCAATGGGATTATTGTTGATGATGAAATATGGCAGTCTTCCAATTCTTATTTTCTCATTTGCCTCTTATTCTTGAAATCCCTTAGTATAGTGAATTCTCTTTTTATGCACTGCTTATTCTTTATAATTGTCTTTATCTTTTAATAACACATACTTTTATGTTTCTCTTGCTGGATGACCCCAACCATCCAGGCTAGGATCAGAGTTGTGCATGGAAGCTTGGTGAACCTAAGGCTAAGGATAGGATAAGAAGAAAAGGAACATATAGCTTGCATGTTCATAGTTGCCTTTATATATTAAGTTGTTTTGTTTGGAGATAATATTGGCTTAGTCTAAGTCTTCCTCTACCTAGATCCTATGTTTTGTATAAAGTTGTACTTCCTTTATGGAAATTTTATAATGTACTCTTTATACATTTTGAATTAAGTCAAGTTTATTTCTTCCGCTGCCACACATTTGATGTACTCGTTTATCATGTTTTATAGTAGAGACTTGGTCTTTACACCTAATGATAGAAAGATAATTGGTACCAAATGGGTCTACCTTAACAAGCTAGATGAGCAAGGAAAAGTGGTAAGAAACAAAGCAAGCAAACAAAAGAAGGAAACTTCATCAACCAAGGCAAGTACACAAATGAACTACTCAAACACTTTGGGATGGAGAACATGAAGTCGATGGATACACCCATGTCCAACACCGCCAAACTTGATAAAGTTGAAGAAGGTGAGAAGGTAGATGAGAAGCTCTATAGTGGTATGATTGGAAGTTTACTTTATTTAACTGCCTCTAGACCTGATATTATGTTTAGTGTTGGCTTGTGTGCTCACTTTCAATCTAGCCCTAGGAAATCACATCTTATTTCTATTAAGAGGATATTGAGGTACTTAGCCAAAACCCAAAATTTTAGACTATTGTATCCTAAGTCAAGGGATTTTACTCTTAGAGCATATAGTGATGCGGATTACGTAGGCTGCTTGGTTGTTAGAAAGTGCATAAGTGGCACTTGCTTCCTTCTAGGACTATGCTTGGTGTCTTGGTTCTCTAAGAAATAGAGCACCATGGCATTATCAACCACCGAGGCTGAATACATTGCATCCGGGAGTTGTTGTGCATAGGTCCTATGGATGAATCAAATGCTATAAGACTTTAACATATTTTTTGATGTTTCTCCTATCTTTTGTGATAATACTAGTGCAATTGATCTCTCTTACAATCCTATATTGCATAGTAGAGACAAACATATAGAGGTTCGCCACCATTTTCTTCATGATCACATTGCCATGAAGGATATCTGTATCACACATGTGGACATGGAAAACCAGTTGGCGGACATTTTCACTAAACCTCTAGCTAGAGATCAATTCAATTTTATTCGATCTAAACTGCTCATTGTTGATTTGGATGATATTGCTATGTGATCTAGCTAGTTGTCTCTATCCTATATGTTTGTGCATGTTATTCCTCACCTTGTATGCCTATATATGCTCTTTTTGTGCCTAACTTGCTTGTTAACATACTTAGTTTTTGCTTGTTTTTGACTTTTTATTGAATTTCATGTTTTATCGCAGAATAGTACCCAATGATGAGCTACATGTGCCTAAGTATGTTAATTATACATAATAGAATTGAAAAATGAATTTAATTGGAATGTATATGGCTAGAAACTAAGAATGACTGTTTTAGTTCAGGTTGACCTTCGGTCGAGTTTCCCCCAGGAAAAACTCGACCGATCAAGAGCCGAGAGTTGTTCTTTAGAGAACCAATCGATCGAGTTTCCCCTCTCAGAAATCGACTGCTCCGCGGGCTGAACCAACTTTAAGTTAGGATTGGCTGACTATTCTCCCTATCAACTAGAAAATAGATGACCAATTCCTCATCTCTAAGCCCTAAGCTCTCACCCCCAACCCTAAATCTCCCTCTCCCAGCTGTAGTTTGACCTAGAGAGCTCGACCTACACCTTCTCGGGCGTTGCTTGCTAGTTTTGAACAATTTTTGAGGTTTGTTTTTCTTTTTTGCTTTGTTTTCTCTCTCCATTTCACCTCCATGGCCTCCCAAAGGAGAAAATGCCCGACTCCAAGCAATGCACCTTCATCTTTGTCCACTAATCACTTGATTCCCTTCGACGATACCTCATTTATATCGATTGAGGATGTTAATAGGTACAATGATCTTCTTTCACGGAGTCTTTTTCCTTTTTGCCCCTTGATTGATCCATCTCCTAGGCATCAAGCGGTTATTGATCAAGTCGCAAGGTTGCTTTCCATTCATCACCTTTCTGCACTAGCTGCCGAACATGATTGCTTTGACAATTCCATGTCTAGCACTAAAGCAGTTCACGAGTTCTATGCGAACTTGCGTTGGAACTGTGACTCCCTTATCCTGTCGCTGAATACTCAAGTAATCCTAACGTCGATGATCGTGGGAAAGAATTTCACCATCTCTGAGGATATTTTAAATGTCTTCCTTTCCGGAGATGAGGAAAATGACACCTGGCGTAAGGACTATGGTGAGTATTTCGACCTTTTAGACCCAGAGGGTTTCTACAAGCAAAACAAATTGATGTTACTGGATATTCATCGTTACTTGAAGAAGCCTGACGTGCCCTACAAGAAGAAGAGCACTCTTCCTTCCTCCTCCCTTGACCTTAGGAAGTGCATATTGGCATTAGTGATCAACTGTAATGTCCATCCAAAGAAGAATCAAACAGACATTTCAGAGAACACTACTGTCATTATGTATTGCCTGTTAGAGAACATCAGTGTCAAGTGGGCCAGGTACATTCTACATCATATGGCCTGCTTCGACACTGGTAAGAACACAAAAGGCACCCACCCTCCCTACCCGGCTTTGATATGTGGTTTATTCAAGTTTGCCACTGAGAAAACTCTCTTCTCTGGCTATCACTACAAAGTAACCAGAAAGGGTGTTTGCATTAGTGAGACCACAATTCAAAAGCATGTGCCTGTGTTTTCCTCCACCCCCAGTGCTTCTCCCTCAGCCTCAGCTTCTACAGCCCCTGCCTCCTCCACCCAAGCTCCACCACCCCAGCCACGTCCTAGACCTAGTCGTGCTTCGTTCTGTGTATCAAATGAGACCCTTATGGGCTATATGATGCACCAACAAGCATATAACCAATAGGTTCAGGACCATCTGCATCAGGATTTGTGTTCCATCATGTCTACTATGAACCTCTCCTATGCATCTCCCTATCCCACCTACCAGCCATATCCTGGTAGTGAGTATGCTTCCTATGCATATCATCATTTTTACCCCTCTCCCGAGCCTTCTACTGCTGCTCCACCTCCGCAACCCTTTGTTGCTGGTAGCTCTGCTCCTTCCTACCTCCAGTTACCTGCTGCCCCCTTGGCCACTCTACTTGCCAGCCTTGGTGACTCTGCTTTGACCTTTCCACAGGCCAATGAGCTTCACGCTCTTGGTATGTCTTGGGTTGAGCAGAATGCCCGTTGGCCCGATCGTACTTTTGGACCTCCTGCTGATGAGGAGATGCCGGACCAGGCTGATGATGTTGATGATGATGGTGAGGACGCTTCAGACGATGGTGTTGCTTCTGGTGATGATGGCACTACTACTGCACCCTCTGACAGAGACGAGGACTACACACCTGATATTGAGGTCGTAGATATAGATAGCTTAGATGTTTAGGTTGTTTCTTAGCTTATAGTCTAGCATGCTTATCATATATATCTTTCTAGGATATTTTGTATAAGAAACATCTCGGCACATTTATCTGAGCTATACTATTTTTATCTTAATTTTCATCACTTTCTGCTTGTAGTTTTTTTCATGTGGACATGCATCTCAGTTGTAATATATATGTGATGTGCACTCTTGCTGTTTTTCTCTGATATATCTTCTATGTTGGTATATCTTGCTACCATATTATGATTATGACTACGATTGTATGTTGTTTTCGTCTCTGTGTGCCATATGATATGAGATAGTTTGAATGTATATCCTTTGTTTGAGTTTTGGTGAATACCTGGTTTTTATGTTCTTCTACCCCCCTACTTTTTGATAATGTCAAAAGGGGGAGAGATATTTCAATGGTTTGAAACTCAATCATATTGTTATTCATTGTCTATACTACTGCTTTTTCTTGTGAGGTCCTTTTATTATTCATTCACTGTTTATCATGTGAACTTGCAAAGGACTACATACTACTTGTATATTATTATTTCTATGTGTAGAAAGACTAACCGTGCATGTTAGAGGAAGCATAGATTGAGGGGGAGCAATTCACATTGTTCGTACAATGAATCCCCCAAATTCATAAGGCAAAGGTATAACTTCTATATCCTTTTCAATATGTTTGAGGAATGGGTTGTCATTGTCAAAAAGGAGGAGAATGTTGACCTAGAGGTTATACATTGTCCATATTTTGATAATGACTTAACCATTCCATTCATATGTATCTAATATGTGTATTAAATATTGATTTCAGGTATTAGGTACATGAAAAGGATCCAAAATCAAAAGCCCTAGAATGGCTTAAGTTCAAGTCAAAGAGCTACAAGTGTGCGTTTGTGGAAATATATGCAAATGACCTTAGAACATTTTTTTAATCACTTGTAATGATGAATTGACTTGTAACTTAGATGGGAAAAATTATTGGGAGATAAAACACCAAAGTTAAATCACTTTAGATGCATTTTCAAAAATTGACATCAGGTTGTCAATCAGTCGAGTTTTCCCCAGAACAAACTTGGCCAATCCATCTTGATCAATTTTCTGAAGATATCATCGGTTGAGTTGTGTTTACACAGAACTCAACCAATCGAGTACCTGGCCATTTCAATTTTAAATGGCTGATCGAGTTTTGTCAGGACAAACTCGACCGATGATTTGAATATCGGCTTTGTCTTTTACTTGATCGATCGAGTTAACTTTATTGAAACTCGACCGATTGCACTGTACGAAAATTGCAGAAAAAAGTGATGTGACCGTTGGTTAGTGTTTTGAGTGAAAATAGAGTCATTTCTTTGAACAAAAAATGGCTATTTTTGTAACTAAGTGTTCCACAACTTAAAGGGCACCCTCAACTATAAATAGGCACTCTTGGAGTTCATTCCAAGGCTTCTCATTCATTGCAAACTTGGTCCTAGCTTAGTTGAGAGTGTTCTAACCCTTTGAGCCCCTTTCTCTCTCTACCTTCAAGTCAAATTTGTGAGTATGAGTGAGATAGGTTCCTGTATAAGAGAGCTACTCAATGTATTGATGTAAAGCTCTCCTCCTCCATCTTCCTACCTCCATTCCTTTGAAGATAAATGTTGAAGATCTTCTCCAAGTGAAGGAGAAAGAGTTGCTATTCTTCAAGGTTGAAGAAAGCAAGGTGCTACAGATCTCCAAGTGAAGGAGATAGGTGATCAAGATCTCCAGTGAAGGAGATGTGCAAGGTGACGCTCAAGGAAGATAGGTAATCCCTTGAAGGTAGAAGACTTGAAGGAAGGAGTGGGTAAGTCCATGTTGATGGATAAAGACTCCATGGTTCAATTGGGTAAGCTCCTTCTACAGGTTGAAGATCTTTTCTTGAGGTACTAAGCCCTTGGATGTGTGGTTGTTATGTCTTGTAATCTTATTGTGGAATATAAGAGTACCAAGATTGCAAATCCTAGAGACTAACCCACTCTAGGTAGTGGACTGAAATTACTCCTAAGTTTAGGACATGGAACCACTCTAAAACACCTGTCCAAGTGCTTTCTCTTCCTGGTCTCTCATCCTTGCTTTGCATGTTAGATTAAGACTTCAAATTGCTACTTGTTTAAGTTTCTGTACTTAATATAATTTGGTGGTCTAATCTATTTTGTGAGAATTGTGAAGCTCTATTCACCCCCTCTAGATCCCATTGTGAGAATTGTGAAGCTCTATTTACCCCCCTATAGATCCCATTGATCCAACATCACCCAGGGGATTGTTATACATACACTGACCTTTACTTCTTATGGAGCATATTGAATGAGAAGCCATTCAATTGGGACAACATGCGGATATAGCATCTAAACTTGGTAGTTAAAAGCAACACCAACTCATAGTATACACATGGCGGGTTGATCATTATTGTTGTTGCTTACTGGGGCTACACACACATTCCCTACCAGGATGTGACAGATAAGACAAGCAATCTGATCAACATAAAGCATCTTTAGGATTTGACAATCATATGTGATTTCCTAGAGAAAGAGATATACATTCTTTTCTTTGGAGATAACCCCAACCAAATCTCCATGCCACTCGTGCCTATTTTGTAGTTACGAACCTCACCTATAGCCTCATTGACTTATAAGTGCATATCCAAAGGTACCTGTGGGAGAACCCTCCCTTAGAGGGTGATATACATGAGCCATCCTCGGGTGGTTGCAATGCCTCCATGGAGTCAATTGACGAGGAAACATTCCCTTACCCATAACCTACTCAACATTGCATCATGTGGTACATTCTAGACAATGCAACACAATAACCAATTTCTCCTTTGACTTCCCTAAGTTTCAACAAAAATTGGTGCACATCAAGACATCACATACCTACACAGATCTAGAATAGTAGTTTCAAGGCCATTAGCTAAACCATATGTATCTAATGCAACAAACTCATGAGAGGTAGCACATCATCTGGGGTGACTACATCTACATGTAGACATTGTACAATGACTACAAAGCTGGTTGGACTTACTCCATACCCACTTTTCAATACTATTGGTGGTAGTATGCTAAGCCACCTTCACAGACTGGTATTCCATAGTCATCATGGTATCAAAATTATTGTGATCATACAAGGGAAGCTTTGTTTCATGAACCCACAAGAATGCCTTCTCAACAGCCACATGAGCCACCATTGTTGGGTTAACACATAGGATAGTGTCCTTCTAGCCAATTTTCTCCACTCCATTTTAAATTTGGTTTTTCTCATGGATGAGAAAATTCCCTAGGTTGGATTAAAGGATCAGTGGCGCATATCTACTCCACCCATATTATCTTCATTTTAGTTGTTGTTATTCTCACATTGCACTTTTCTAATGTATATTTTCAAAATGTTCATACTTGAAACTACATGTAGTCAGCCATTACATAGTCAACTTGGATTTACCTTCATGTTTGGATTGCATTCATTAGCACTCATTTCGTCATGTAACCCCCCTGAATGAAGCAATGTTTTTAACCTTAGTTTTGAAATATTGCCATTAATAGAACCCATTATGCCACCAAGGACCTCAATATTATCATCCCACAGAAAGGATAGCAAGTCGTACATGGTTGATTGGAATCAAATGCAATGTTCGCTTTTACTTACTAGAAATACTATTTGTGGAGATGTCTCTCATATTTAATGTTGTAGGCTGTGATTGAATTGATGTATGGTTGTCTTAGTGTGGTGAATTGCGAAAACAATGAGATACACAATTTTAAACACTCTTCTACATTTCTTCCATCATATCCCCCACTCACCAAAAAAAAGAAAATAAAACAGTACCAACCTTATATTAAAGTGGCACGACCCCCTCACCCCTTTGCTTCTTCTCTATCACTTTCACATAATAGGAGTACACCAAAATATAAGAAAAGATGTCAATTTGCCAAAAAGGAAAAAAAATTAATGTGCAGTGTATGATTTTGCACCAATAAAATGCAATCTCTAGTTGAATAGAGGAAAGATTCAAAATGATACTTCCACACCCCCATTCATTCCAATTTTCACCCAAGGCCACTTTTGATACACCAAAGCTAATGATTTTTGTGTATTGGGGAAATAAGAATGTAAATGTGAATCAATATACTCTAAAATGTGAAATAAAATGAGATAAATATGTATTCATAAAATAACCTCCAACTTGAATGTAGCTCATCCCTAAGTATCATAAAAAACTACAATTCCAAAGAGTAATACCAACTTGTCATCCTCTGTGACGTCCCCAGATTTTCTAAAACTTAATCTGATGTGTGACGTCCAAATTGAAACCCTCACCTCAGCGAGAATCCCAATTTAAACACCACACACTAGGTTAAGAAGAAGAAAATCAGAGGAAGTCAAAAGGAAACACAGTAGCACATGCACATGAACAATAAACAAACCACAACACATGTTCACCATTCAACATATAATTACAACATGAATTGTTACAACATTTGATATTACATATTGAATAGCAACTTATACATATACATGTACTACATCTAAACAACAGGATCTTAAGACAACAGGTCCACCTGTACATCAGCTCGCCACACAACTCTCAACTATCCTGGATCTTCAAGAGCATAACCACAACCTAAACAAAGATTACATGCGGTACACGTCAGCACAATATTTCATGAATATTGTACTGAGTACGCCTATGTGTCTTTTTATATACCTCTCATCATATCTTGGCAATAAGATAAAACTAATATACTTGGCAGTATCAGAAGAATATAAGAAAAGCATATACTTGCACAAGGATATTCATTAACAAAAGAGAACACATATTTTAAGCACATTTCCATCAGATATCTCATACATCTGCCCCCAAGGGCTTTGATGTTTTTAGGCCTTATGATCTACTACCAAAGAGTTTGAGATCATATTACGTGTGATCTACTACCAAAGAGTTTGAGATCTAACACATGTGATCTACTACCAAAGAGTTTGAGATCACTTCAATGCACTGTACTACCAAAGAGTTTAGTGCTATCATATGATGGATCAGATATCATATATTTGATGTGTTCATAGCCATAAGTATGAAGAATCAAGCAACATAGCATACAAGAACAATCATTTCATCCAATATCATATGCCAAGTATTTTACTACACATATAACACAAGCATATTGTATAATAAACCAAGTAAGAGGTAATGGCGTACCTTGATCAAGAACAAACCTAATCATCAGATATCCCTCATGTCAACTATATCTTTGGTTAAACCTGATTAAGACAAGATCACATACTATCATCAGGTTCTCATCATCTTACATCTCATCTTAACCCTAATCGTGTTCATTAGAGTTTCTCTTAGTTCATTAGGATATGTGTATCATTACTTATATTCTTATCTTATGATTATCTCACTGATGTCATTTTTCAGATTACATCTCGTTATCAAAGTTCATCATCTGAACATTAGGTTCCATGTCCTTTTTGTGCACATATTAACCCTAGGTTACATCATTAACCTAGATTAGGGTTTTATATCACATTAAGAGCAAACATCATTGTATAACAGGGATTATGGGTATCATCCTGATCTCATATTTAATTCTGAGGTTCCAGATACTGATATGAGATTACTCTGTAAATTCACCATTTATTGAGCTTGTGTGTATTAATCACATTTTATTCATGCTTATTATCCCTAACTAGCCATATTAATCAAATTACATGATTTCGTTCATTAACATGACCATATCTGACATCATATGCATTAAAGACATGGTTATGGACTTACAAATATTTTTCCATAATTTTATGTCATCGTTTGCTATTTATTATCCATTAAACAAGAATCACATATCTTACATGATATTTCTGATATTAAAGCATTAAAAGGTTGATATTATGCTTCTATATTGTTCTACTCGTTTTTCTGAGAAAAACAATATATTATTTATATTTTTCTGATCACTGTGCTATTTTCTACAAATTATTGAATATCTGGGCATTTACTGGGATTTTTGAGTTGATTACCTTATTCTGGCCAAACAGGGACCGCCACGTGGCCTCGCTGCTCCAACTGATTTCACTCATGGGCATTCCTTGTTCTGTGTCGAGCCGGCCGATCTGTATCCAATCTTCCGGTCTGGTGTTGGACCGCTTCAGGCCTCCCCCTTCCTTCACGCACACTCACATAACGTGGACTCCACGAATCTGTTAGGCAGGGGCCGCCGCAAGGGCTCCTCGCCAGACTCAGACACACCGAACTCCCACCCCTTAGCACCGCCGCTGGGATCCATCTTCCCCAACATCGTTTCTCTGTCGCCTTCTAACTTTCTCAGCGACCTACCCAAAGTGCCGGCGCACCTCGGCATGGAACTCAGACGAGGTGAAGCAGCAGCTCCAAAACTTGTCCTCCATGAACTCTTCGACAACCGGCATCGTCGTCATGACTATGAGCTCCGGCAAGGTAGAAGCATCTCTGCCATGGGATCATCAACTTATGCCCTCAGCGACGCCTGAAGTTGTTCTACTGGAAACGGTCGCCTCACCGAGGAGGCTCTCCAAGTCGAGCTAGCTCCATCGCATGCGAGCGATCATGCAACATGGTGTTGCGACAAGGCTGGGTCTGCTCCGACGAGGAGTCAGTCGCTTCTCCCTCCTTCCTTGGCTTCCATTTTCACATCCCAACGCCTGACTGGCGCCCCGTCCAGTCAAACACGAGCTATACCTCTGGCCGCCGTCATTGATAGCTTGGGTCTGATCCCTATGCGCTGGTGGTTGGATCTCCGGCAAGCACTCAGGGAGACTCGACTCCTCACGGACTTCTCCAGATCTTCCTCTATCCCACTTCCTATCTCATTGTATAACTCCTCCCTATGGACCTGTACGAGGTTGATCCAGTTAGGCGAGGTCCTCATCGTCGTTCTCTGGTGCCGTGATCATCCCCCGATCTCCTCCTTCTGTAACTTCTACCTCCCATCTACAACAGATGATGGAGAGATAGAGGGTGGGGTTTGTATATCTCCCGCATCCAGCTGCCTTATACAAGTGCTTGAACTATGCAATCGGCAACCCAAGGAAAAAGGACTGGTCCCCCCATTCTTTTCACACGAACAAACCACTCACCACTCTCGCTTCCTCAGGCCACGACCTGGACGTGGGAGTCCAATGAAGCTGGCGCCTTTGCTCATGTAACCACTGCGATGAAGACAACTTCCTAACTCCTCAGCCATTCGATTCTATCTAAGGGTCCTGATAAGAACTTAACAAAACTTGATCCGTGGCTGCTCATGTCAAGGCTTTGTCTATAGGATCGAGACTACCCAGCTCAAATCTTCTCCAAGCATCACACATGAGCGTGACATAGTATTTTATCAAAGCCCAAGCTTCTATATGTGAACATGGGTCAAACATACATCAAAAAGTTAATCATCATCCAAGATATCTCACATCCAACTTTGGTGCTAAAACTCAACTATATGACCAATAAATTAAATTCCTTAAAGGCATAAACTTATGGATCTTAAACATGATATCAACATCAATCAATAATCTGACTTTATCAAAAAGCTTGTAACTTCCAATATAAAAACTAAACATATTGATTCACTTATGTCCTTGACCTTTAAGGATTCCAAAAGTCCACTCCATCACATCCTCTCTCTCTCTCAGTATCATCTTTACTCCTACCACCTAACATGTTTGAGTAATTTGATTTCTTGGAATCACAAAACACAACTTCCAATACCCTCATTCACAATTTTGCATGGCAACACCTGAATCCATGTCAAGAATCCAAAACGAAGGTAGGGCATGTAATTCTCAAATTTTTGATGATCCCACATATTTTGGGGTATTTGAAGTGCCCCTGGGTGAAAATCATAGTGAATGGGGTTATAGAAGAATCATTGTGAATATATCCTCTATTCAACTAGAGATTACATTTTGTTGGTGTCAAATCAAACACTACACATTATATCTTTTTTCCTTTATGGATGAGGCTAGTGGAAGTTGTGTTTTGTGATTCCAATAAATCAGGTTACCTAGAAAGGTCAGGTGGTAGGGGTAAATATGATATTAAGAGAGAGGATGACAAGTTGGTATTATTATTTGGTGCTCTATTTTTTTATTTGTTACTCTAGGACGAGATACATTCAAGTTAGGGGTTGATTCATGAATACATACTCATCTCATCTTATTCCACATTTCAGAGTAGATTGATTCTCATTTACATTCTTATTTCCCTAATTATAGATAGATTTTACCAATTTGCCTTTATTCTTATTTCAGGGTGTTTGATATGAAATTCTCACTCTTATTTTATGACCAAATACTGAGTCTAATCTGTGTTCTCCTACAATTGGAAAATCATTCAGGCCAAATTCAAGAATCATGATGCTTTGGAAGCCCTGTTGGGTGATTGGATTCAGTAGTTGATTGATTGGGCTAGGGCAGAGACTTGAGTTCATCATGCACAAACAAAATGCCTCACTGACTTCATGATTAAGCCATCTGGTTGTTGATATAATTCCCACATGAAATTAAAAAAAACCCTAACCTCTTGCCATTTAGACAACTCACTTGTGAGGCACTCGAATGGACAGTGTGAGTTCTACCCCAAGCCAAGATCAGTTTGGTAATTTACAAATCATTCACCGACTGGGATCTACCTCACCTGGACCTAAAACTTCATACCACAATCCATTCGCCCGACTGTCACTGTAGTTGATTGATTGGGGGTTGGTGGACATGTTGCTAGTCTTATTGCACACACAAATTCCCCAAGAAGAATTATCCAAAGTTTTAAAACTTTTATTATAGTTGCAAATAACTCACCATCAAGTGGAAAGTTCTTTCACAATAAAACAAAGGTTCGAACAAAAAAGACAACATTTTTAGAAACTACCTTTGGAACCAATCTTAAGAACAATATTAAAAGCCAATTATTGGAGAATGATTATAAACTAAATATTGAATAAAAACTTTGCAGTGCAAGGGAACATATTAAATGATGGATTGAAAACCTATATTAAAGAACACTGGTATGTTTGGGTTTCAAAACCATTACTTCTGTACCTATCCAAATAATTACAATTCAACAGTATCAACAATCAAACTAGGACCAAGTGAATTTGCCTCCGTTTGGAATTTGAATTACACAAGGATGAAATCCCCCATGGGCTCCAGGTCTCATCACCCACTATTCATCATTCATTCTTCCTAAAGGAACCCTTACGTAATCACATCAGGAACCCTAGGAATCCAATTGAGAATCTAATCTTAAGCTTTATGGTATCTACGCTCATAATCATACCAAACACGATAGATGAAAAGGTTAATTCAAGAATCAAGCGTAAAATGAATCGAGAACATATTAATATACTGAGAAAAATTAAGTTGGATAACAATTAAGATAGAGTAAGGGAAATGGGGCTACTCACCATGCCCTAGAAAATATGTGATAGGGTGACATTTAGGGTTCTTGGATATCCAATTACTTAACTATTTCATAACTTTGAGAATGAATGATTGTCGATGTGGTGATGATCTCACTTTACCTTATTTGGGTTTATTAAGTTGACTATGAAGATAGAGGATTTTATGAGATTTCATAAACAAATGATGGTCCTTCAAGTATGGTTAATTATATGAATGAGTTTGATGTAGTTTGGAGGTATTGATGTTGAACGTATGTTTGCTACCCATTAATATATGTCTTTTGATGTATTTTAATTGATTATTCATATACAAATATATATTGGAACCAAAATTGGTCAGAGTGTAGCCTGGACTATGTTAATTCTATGTTTCAAATTTCATGATGAAATGAGCTTCCTAGAGAATGTTATTTAGGTTTGAAGCTTGCTAGATGTTCAATAATGTGCATCATATCAATAATGTGCATCTTTGGCCTAAAGTATTCAATAAACCAGTTTCCCACAATTCATAACTCGAGTGAGTTGCGGATTGGCTGTGTGGGGCTTATTCTGCCCTTGATTTGTTAAATTGAATGGCCCATAGTCATCTTCTTCACAGCGGTTACTGCAAGGCCAAGAGCCATGAGTACCCATGATGCTATTCTTACCCAACGTGGTGGAATAGATAGTTTTATCCCTACGGTAAGATTTGGGGTGGTACAACCTCTCAAAAGACCCCTCAGTTGAGGCATTGGGAGGACTGAAGAGAGGGATCAAGATGCCCCGATTCATTTCTTCTCCATTGCAACGTACAGGTGGTGCGAAGAGGAGGTATATGAATAAAGAGAGCCCATCAGAGGGAGATCATAGAGGGAAAAGGAAGAGAAGAGTTGATGGAGTTTAATCCATGAATCTATGTTCCTCAATGACCTTTCATGACCGACAACCTCCAGTTTGCTAGAGATGAAGTTCACACTTGGAGGTAGGATGTAGGGATTCCTTACTGCAAATTGAGTGTGTAGTCTAGTTCTTGAAGGTAGGCTTGAACTTCTGGAGGCCTTGGATTTCAGTCAAAGCACGATGATGGGTTTCCCCTTATCCCTTGGCCTCAATGGTAGATGACACCAGCGTTCTCAACCAGACCGCCAGAGGGAGGCTCCAGCAGAAATCCATGAACACAATGACATAGTATCTGAGCTAACGAAGTCTGCGGTAGTGTTTTAGATGGTGAAGAGGAGAACCTCACCATTGATCACTCATCGAAATCATGGACATGGCGGCGGCGCTCACACAGAGAATGGGTTTTGCAACCAAACCCTAGGCGACGAGTGGCCATAGAGGTGTGAAGGAGGTATCCAAAGCTCAACGAAGCTTAATCATGTGGTGAGGAGCCCTATAGGATGGCAGATATCATACCGGAGGAGAGCCAGGTGGTGGCAGATCTTGTGGAGGAATAGAGTCCTGCTTGGACTAATTGCGTGAGGATGCGAGAGAAGAAAGAACGGGGAACCAAACGAGGTCTAGTTGAATGAACTGATCGAACCAAATCAAACCAGACGACTAATATCTAAACTAAACCGGACCGCAGGAAGCAAAGTGAAGCATCAACCTAGTAGCCACATGGCAAGTCCTGAGTGGAAGAAAGAGGTAAATAGTTTAGTAATTGCATAGATCTTAGATAAATCATAGAAAATAGCCCGATTATAAGAAAAATACAATCAACATACCATTTTTCTCAAAAAATTATGTAGAACATCACTAGTACATAACATCAGTACTTTGATGCATAAAATTGGATGAAATCATGCAAGATGTGTAATACTAATTTTATGCATAATAATAGACTAATGATGGTTGAATAATTTGGAACTACATCAGAAATTGTATAATCATATTTAGGATACATTTGAGGTCTAATATTATTATGTTTGTATGTAAAATGATGTAATTTGTTTAATATTCCAAATTAGGGCTAATAACCCTAAATAAAATGTAGAAAATACATTTATGATCGATAAATGATGTAATATTCAGTATGAGATCATATCAGTATATGGAACCTTAGGTTTAATTATGATATCATGATGATGCACAAAATTCATGTTATAAGAAGATGACTCTTAATACATAAGATGTAACCCTAATTTGACTAATCAATGTGACATAATGTTAATATGTTTACATAATGATGGAAAACATAATTATTAGTTAATGAGGCAACTATATTGAATATGACATCAGTAACATCAATCCCAGATAACCAGATGACAAGACGAGTAATGATGGGAATATCATAAGACTAAGTGAAACCCTAATGAATCATAAGATGATGTGAATCTGATAATAGTACATGATCTTGTCTTAATCATATTTAACAAGGATATAGTTGATATCAAGAATATGTGGATTAGAATATCTCTTTTCAAGGTACGCCATTACCTCTTACTTGGCTTATTATACAATATGATTGCATTATATGTGTAGTAAACACTTGGAATATGATATTGGATGAAATGATTATTCTTGTATGATATCTTGCTTGATTTTCCATACTTATGGCTATGAACACATGAAACATAATATATCTATTCCATTATATCTATGCACTTCAACTCTTTGGTAGTAAAGTGTTGGAAAGTAAAGTACTTCAACTCTTTGGTAGTAAAGTACTTGGAAGTGATCTCAAACTCTCTGGTAGTAGATCACACGTATAATGATCTCAAACTCATTGGTATTAGATCATAAAGGACTTAACGCATTCAACTCTCCGGTAGTAAATGCATGGATGATATAATGGAGAATGACCGTAAAATTTGTGTTCTCTTTTGTTAATGAACATCTTTGTGCAAGTATATGATTTTTCTTATATGTCTTTAAAGCTACCAAGTATTAGTTTTATCTTATTGTCAAAATTAGTAATGAGAGGTATATAAAAAGACACATGGGCGTACTTAGTACAATATTCTTTTATATTGTGCTGACATGTAGCACATGTAATCTTTTGTTTAGGTGGTGGACATATGATCTTCAAGAACTAGGATAGTAGAGAGTTGTATGGCGAGCTGATGTATAGGTGGACATATTGTCTTAAGATCTTGTTGTAGATGTAGTACATGTATATGTGAAAGTTTACCTTTCAATATGTAATATCAAATGTTGTAACAATTTATTATGTAATTATATGTTGAATGGTGAACATGTGTTGTATGATTTTATTATTATTCATGTGCATGTGTTACTTTTATTTCCTTCTGACTTCCTCTTATTTTCTTCTTTTTATCCTAGTGTGGAGTGTTTAAATTGGGATTCTTGATAAGGTGAAGGTTTCAATTTGGATGTCACACATCAGATTAAGTTTTAGAAAATTTGGGGACATCATAGGTGGTATCAGAGCATGAACAATAGAAAAGCCCGACACTTTCTCATTATGCAACTCAAAACTAAAGACCCTTGAACTTTAAAAATCTTTAGGGTTAGATTAGTCATCTTTAGAGACTAGATCTTATCTAGCCTCTAGGTTAGCACCTAGATGTCTAAGGACTGGGTCTAGACTGGAGCTTGTTGTATAGTAGGTCTATAGATTTTGTTCTTTCCTTATAGTGCAGTGGTATGCGATGTTGCATTAGTTGGAAATGGTGAACATCATGGGGAGAGATACCTTTGGCATATGATTCATCTATGTTTTGGGTAGCTACACCAGTCTACACCCTATCCTCACCCTTTTCACTAGGTTACATGGAACTAGACTCTCTATGATGTGTCAGACACACATTTTGTGAATTTGGTTTTGGATTCCAATCAGATCGAACGTCGATAATTTTCTCTGATGCTTATTTTATCGAAGAAAAACTATATAATATTTTATTATATATTTAAGTATTACAAAAATGTGTCCCCACACATGTACGAGTAGGAGGTGATCATGCAACCTAAGTGAAAGTGTATGACATCAATATAGAAGAGAGAGTAGTTATAGAATATATGTCTAGAACCTTGTTAGAATATGTGATAGATGGAAAAAGATAATATGAGTTTACATGATATGATCTAAGTTTGATATAGTTATATAAGTTGGTTTATGATGATAAAGGTTTGTCTTTGAGGAAAGTTCAGTTTTAAGGATTTGAGATAAGCTTTGATGATGCAAGTAACTAGGCTTTTATGAGATAAGATAAGATAAGTTAAGATAAGATGTGGGTCAACATGAGCCTCAATCTCTTTACAAAGGAGGACCTATAGTGTTAGGACCAATTTTGGGGTTAACTCCAGAGAGAGTGAGACCCATTGGGGGAAGGTTAGAGAACGTAAAGTCCAAGATATGAGAATTATGAGATATATGATATGATATGTCCTAACCTAGACTACTCCTAAGTGAATGAGTTGAGTTGCTTTGTGCATGATTCTTATAGTCTTGTTGAACCCTAGATGTCCTTGGGAGGACCAAAACCTAGAGATTAAGAGAGGTTGGTTATATCTACATTTGTGAATATTAATATGAGAACCTACCATCTGGGTGACGGAGAGAGTCCCAAGACCCTAGAGGAGGAGGAAACTGTGCAAGTTTGTGTAAAGCCTCATGCTCGGGTTGGTGGTTCCTTATAGGAATCTAGTGGTTGCATATATAAGAGAGTTTGGGTAAGAATGTCTCATGGGTAGAGAACCTATGAATAGAATGTCATAGCATATTTTGGTTTGTGCTTATGTGGCTAGAGCTTGTAAGGCTATCAACAAGTGCCAATGAGGTAATCTTAGAACCCTAGACTAAGAGAGAGGAAAGATAAAGTACATTCATATATAATACTCATATAGACGAGTAAGCTTAGAGAGACTGAAAATGGCACTACCCTCAGGAAATGGGTCAGGACAACCTCAACTGGACCATATAAAGTTTTGGGCAATGTTTAACAAGACACTCACATAAGTTTCTTTAGCACAACCATGATGTAATATATATATGAACGTGATCTAATCTCAAGGTGTGATATATGATATGACATGATGACAAAACCTAGAGATGGTTTTCTAGTTTTCTCTATCTATATGGTTAACCATACACATGAATGATGATCATAATGTGATATAGTTGGTTAATCAGGTTATGAAGTCACTAATAAAGTCAGTAACCTAATATGAAAGTGAAATTAGACCATATTGATGATAAATATCAAATGTTTTGTTAATGTTAGTGCTTAATAAAGATGTTGAATACAATTAAGAAAAAAAATTAGCACAATATAATGATGATGGCACCTTGATATGATCTAGATGGAAAAGGTGAGTTAATTACATTTAACTATCTCATAAGAAGTATATGTTAATGTTTAATTCTTGAGTAAAGTGACGATGTAAATCCTAAAGTATAAAATATGAAATGACATAACCTAAGTTCCTAAACCCTTTGAATAAGTAGTTCACCCTAGATTTTTCTAAGACCTTCTAGGAGTGGTTAAGATATGTTCTAGAGATCTTGTTTGTGGAAGCGTTGCTCCTAGAATGGTGCCCCATAGGTGGGTGAAAATCGTTTGGTTTTTCTTGGAGTAAGAGTATGAATTATTTTGGATGATGAAATTTCTTTTAAGATGTATATGATGAAATAGACTGGATTTTAGCTTAATTATGAGGATGGAATTTCTTTAATGGTGCGTAGATTGTGATAGGGTGATATTTAGGGTTCTTAAATACCCAATTGGTTAACCTATTTCATAACTTTGAGAATGGATGATGGTCAATGTGGCGATGATGTCACTTTACCTTATTTTAGGTTTATGAAGCTAACTATGAAGATAGAGGATTTTATGAGATTTCATAAACAAGCTATGGTCCTTCAAATATGGTTAATTATATCAATGAGTTTGATTTGGTTTGGAGGTATTGATGTTAAACATGTGTTTGATACCCCTTACTATATGTCTTTTAAAGTATTTTAATTGATTGGTCATATACAAATACATATTGGAACTAAAATTGGTCGGAGTGTAGCCTAGACTATGATAATTCTATGTTTCAAATTTCATGAGGAAATGAGATTCCTAGAGGAAGTTATTTAGGTTTGAAGCTTGGTAGATGTTTAACAATGCACATCATATCAATAAATGGAGTAAGGTTGTATCTTTAGCCTAAAGTCTTTAATAAACCAATTTCCCACAATTCATAACTTGACTAAGTTGCGGATTGGCTACGTGGGGCTTGTTCTACCCTTGGATCTACTAAGTTGAATGGTCCAGAGTCATCTTCTTCATAGTGGTTATTGCAAGGCCATGAGCCATGAGATTGCATGATGATGATCTTGCCCAACGTGGTGGAATAGGTAGTTTTATCCCTGCGGTTAGCTTTGGGGTGGTACAACCTCTCGAAAGGCCCCTCAGTTGAGGCATAGGGAGGACTAAAGAGAGGGAAGAAGATGCCCTAATTCATTGCTTCTCCATTGCAACCTACAGGTGTGCGAAGAGGAGGAATATGAAGAAAGAGAGGCCATCAGAGGGAGATCACAAAGGGAAACAGAAGAAAAGAGATAATGGAGTTTAATTTATGAATCCATGTGCTTCCCCAGTGACCTTTCATGACCAGTGACCTCCAGTTTGTTGGAGAAGAAGTTCAAGCTTGGAGGTAGGATGTAGGGATTCCTCACTACAAATTGAGTGTGTAGTCCAATTCTTGAAGGCATGCTTGAACTTCTGGAGGCCTTGGATTCCAATCATAGCATGATGAGAGGTTTCCCCTTATCCCTTATCCATAATGGTAGATGGCACTGGCGTTCTCAACCAGACCACTAGGGGGGACTCCAGCAGCAATCCACGAACCTGTTGGCATAGTATCTGAGCTAACCAAGTCTGTCGTAGTGTTTTTAGATTGTGAAGAGGAACAACTCACCATTGATCACTCACTAGAATCATGGACATGGTGGCAGTGCTCGCACGGAGAATGGGTTTTTCAACCTAAACCTAGGCGACGAGTGGCCATAGAGGTGTAGAGGAGGTATCCAAAACTCAACAAAGCTTAATCATGTTGTTAGGAGCCCTAGAGGATGGTGGATTGCATACTGGAGGAGAGACAGGAGGCGGTAGATCTTACAAAGGAAGAGAGTCCCACTTGGATTGGTTGCATGAGGACGTGAGAGAAGAAAGAACGGGGAACCAGACCCGGTCCAGTCGAATGAACCAACCAAACCAAATCAAACTGGGTGGCTAATCTCTAAACCAAATTGACCCGCAGCAAGTAAAGGGCAGATCCAGCCTAGTAGCCACGTGGCGAGTCCTGAGTGGCCGAAAGAGGTAAATAGTTTAGTAATTGCACAGATCTTAGATAAATCATAGAAAATAGCCCGATTATAAGAAAAATACAAATAAGGTACCATTTTTCTCAAAAAGTTATGTAGAACATCATTAGTGCATAATATCAGTACTTTGATGCATAAAATTGGATGAAATCATGCAAAACATGTCATACTAATTTTATGCATAAGAATAGACTAATTGTGGTGACACATCTCGCTATCACACAGACAATGAAATGTTACACGAAAACATGCTGAACCATACATTACCGAAAACACAGGTTAATTAAAACCGATTTGTGGAAAGCATCCATACAAAATATTTGCAACCATGCCCTCCAAGAAGATCATATCATAGATGGATATATTTAAAATCACCTTCCTGATATATTATCCACTTAAAGTCACCCAATGTCGCAACATCATATTTTAGTTCACCACATGTTTATACATACAGAATAGCCAAGAACGGCCAGCAGCAGGGTAAAAAATTACAATAACTAAACTTCGGGAAATGTCGTCAAAACACCTCTGAGGACCTGAGAGTACAGGGATGACTCTAGGACTCTACAAGACCATCAAAACAACATCATATCCACCTCTTTCCTTCTACTACTCTTCTTGCTGCTCGGCCGCAACCTCACGACCAACACCGCATCTAGAGAGATCACCTAAAAAGGGTGTAAACCAGCGGGGTGAGACACCCAGTCCCAACGAGAGACATAACTCCCCGCCGCAACTATAAAACCTCAAGGGTTAAAACAGATGACAGTAATTAACTGAATAAGTGTATAACAAGAGCAGCATACTGAGCCAAGCTATTATTACCATCAAGCTTACTAAAAGATCCGGGAGGCATATTACCAAGTATTTCTTTATGGAACATGATTGACAAGATAAGATTTATAAGAAATTATCACAAGATATAAGGATCGTACACTTATCTACAAGGTGTAACTAAATCAGCTATATAAGCAAGGCCTCAATCAATGTTCCGTGTTTTGCCCTAAGCAAGATGTATTTATTCGGCTGGATTACGTTTTATTATGCCCTGAGGAAGTGAGCCTTCCCTTCTCAAGTCCAACCATTGGCTGCGAAGCCCAATCCGGTGCCATACATGTCTAAGGAGATCCGGACTCCATGACCTCACCTTCTCGTGGTCAGTACACGAATCATCAAGCATGACCGCAGTCTAATGCTTATAGGGCCTCAGCATCTGGGTCAGCTCTGTAAGCTACCCATATCTCTAGCTCACCTCATCATAGGTGCTAGTACATTCATCTGAGCTATGAACACATCACGCTCATCATCGCATATCCTGATCCATGGGTATGTTCACCATGCTCCATACATCCTGAGTCTGCAACCATGGTTGCACTCAACCATGGGTGACACACTCATGGCTGACACAACCATGACAGACACAAGGTTCAACATGGTTAAGCAAGGCTCAAGCAAGGCATAACAAGGCCCAAAAAGCTCATCCAAGCCCAAAGCAACTCAAGCAACGAGCCCAACCCTTCCTCTTAACACTTAGAGGAAGCAAGGACAGAGAAGAACACTTCTCAAGGTGACAACTTGCCATAGACCCTAGACTTGGGTAGATTTGCAAGTGGCACCTCGTGCTCTCAACAAAGCACAAACAAACCCTAATCACCACTAAAGGTGATTAGCAATCAACTAAACACCAGGGTTAGGCAAAGCAAATAGGATAAGCCCAAAACGGAGGTCATGGTCCTTACAAGCTAACCCTCTACAAAGGGATTTCGTCCCCAAAATCCAAAGAGAAAAGCGAGGGATACTTCCTCCTCAACTCTTCCTCAAGCTCCCATGTGGCTTCTTCAATGCCACGATGATGCCAAAGAACCTTCACAAGAACCAGGTCTTTCCTCTTCAACTTCTTTATTCTTCTGTCAAGGATCGCCACCGGACCTTCCTCATAGGTCACATCTTCATCAAGATCAACTTCGACTGGTTGTATCACTTCCCCTGTATCTGGATGAATTTTCTTCAACATACTGACATGGAATACTGGATGCAACCTGTGCAACTCTGGCGGTAGCTCCAACTCGTAAGCTACCTTGCCCATACGTGCTATGACTGGGTATGGCCCCATATACCTGGGTGCTAGTTTACCTTTCCAACCAAACCTTAGCACACCTTTCCAAGGTGAGACCTTGAGATACATTTTGTCTCCTACTTGGAACTCTAAAGGTCGTTGTTGATTGTCTGCATAAGACTTCTGCCTATCCTGTGCCGCTTTCAGCTGTTGCTATATCACTTTGATCTTTTATGTTGTCTGCTGGACTAACTCAGGATCCAAAAGCTGATATTCACCAGACTCATACCAACATAAGGGAGATCTACACTTCCTGCCATATAAGGCCTCATAGGGAGCCATGTCAATGCTCCGCTAGTAACTATTGTTGTAGGCGAACTCTATCAAACTGAGATGTACGTCCCAACTGCCTAGGAACTGCAAAACACAAGCTCAAAGAAGGTCCTCCAAAGTCTGTATAGTCCTCTCAGACTGTCCATTTGTCTGTGGGTGGAAAGCAGTGTTGAACCTCAACTGCATTCCCAAAGCTTTGTGCAATTGTTCCCAGAAACGACTCATGAACTAAGGACCTCTGTCAGAAACTATCGTTTCTGGCACACCGTGCAAACGCACTATCTCATCTACATACACGTGAGCAAGCTTCTCGACTGTATACGTCATCTTTTCAGGTATGAAATGGGCAGACTTTGTCAATCTGTCCACTATCACCCAAATGGAATCATGATTCTTAGCTATCCTTGGCAGACCAACCATGAAATCCATGGTTATATGATCCCATTTCCACTGCAGTATTGGCAGGGGTTGCAACGTACCTTCCGGATTCTGATGCTCAGCCTTGACTAGCTGGCATACTGCACACCTAGCCACAAACTTGGCTACATCCTTCTTCAAGCCAGGCCACCAATATAGGTCCTTCAGACTGTGATACATCTTGGTGACTCCTGGATTCATAGCATACATAGATGTGTGTGCTTCCTAGAGCACTAGCTTCCTCAGATCATCAACATCAGGAACCACCATCCTACCATGATAGTGAAATAGTCCATCCTCAGACTCATGGAACCCATCATGCTTTTCGCTGCCGAGCTCTGACCTGATCAACTGCACTGTATCATCTGTGTGTTGTGCATCTTTGATCTGCTGTCTCAGTGTAGGCTTGACTTGCATTTGTGCCAATAGTCCTACCAACAAGGAAACTTCCAACTGCACATTCATCTGCCTCAAAGAGACAAACATATCTCGTCTATAGCATACTAAGGAACTCAACTGTGCTTTCTTCGTGGAAGAAGAAGACTTTCTGCTAAGCGCGTCAGCTACCACATTTGCCTTACCAGGATGATACTCAATGGTGCAATCATAATCGTTAATTAGCTCCATCCAACAATGCTTTCACATTTTCAGCTCATTCTGCGAAAAGATATACTTCAAGTTCTTGTGATCTGTAAGATCTGACACACTTCCCCATAAAGATAGTGTCTCCAAATCTTTAATGCATGGACCACTGTTGCCAACTCCAAGTCATGTGTTGGGTATTTCTCCTCATGTTTCTTAAGCTGTCGTGACGCGAAAGAAACCACATGATCTTCCTGCATCAGCACACAACCTAAGCCTTTCTTAGAAGCATCACAGAAAACAACATAGCCCTTCCCAGTCTCGGGCAGTACTAGTACTGGAGCACTAGTTAGCTTTTCTTTCAGACTTTGGAAAGCTTGCTGACAACTATCATTCCAAACAAAAGGTACATCCTTCCTGGTTAGTTTTGTCATCGGCAACGCGATTGCATTGAAGTCCTGGATAAACCTCCGGTAGTATCCTGCCAATCCCAGAAAACTACGAACCTCCGTCGACGTCTTTGGTTGATCCCAATCTGCAACTGACTCCACCTTCGTAGGGTCCACTCTAACTCCTTATGCAGATATTACGTGACCCAAGAATGTCACTTCCTTCAACCAAAACTCACATTTGTTGAACTTGGCATACAATTAATGTTGGTGAAGAAGAGTCAACGCTTGTCGAAGATGTCACTCATGCTCTTGCATGTCCCGACTATAGATCAAAATGTCGTCTATAAATACTACAACAAACTGATCTAGGAACAGACATAACACTCGGTTCATCAGGTCCATGAAAGCAGCAGGTGCATTGGTTAGCCCAAACGGCATAACCACAAACTCATAATGACCATACCTCGTTCTAAAAGATATCTTTGGTATGTCATCCTATTTAATCGTCAACTGATGATATCCAGAATGTAGATCGATCTTTGAGAATACTATAGCACCACACAACTGATCAAAAAGATCATCTATCCTCAGCAACGCGTACTTATTCTTGATCGTGACTTTGTTCAATTGCCGATAATCTATACATAACCGCATCGATCCGTCCTTTTTGTTAACGAACAACACTGGAGCACCCCAAGGTGACGTACTTGGTCGGATGAAACCTTTCTCCAACAACTATTGTAATTGTTTCTTTAGCTTGGCCATCTCTGCTGGAGCCATCCTATACGGTGTCTGTGCAACTGGTTGTGTTCCTGGAACCAGATTGATCTCAAAATCAATCTTTCGAAGTGGGGGAACACTGGGGAACTCGTCAGGAAACACATTTGCAAACTCTCGAACAACCGTCACCTCCTCAAGGCTAGGACCTTTCACCTTGATATCCACAACATGAGCTAAGAACGCCTCACATCCTTGTCGTAACAACCTTTCCGCCACCATCGCTGATACTAGACACGTCGGAAGAATCTTCCTATCCCCTTGGAAGATCCACTTCTCTCCATCATCAACAAACATTGCCTGCTTGGTACCGCAGTCCAACACAACCTTATACTTTTCTAAGGTATCCATCCAAAGGATCACATCAAATCCATGCATAGAAAGTGGCATAAGATCCACTTGTATCTTGTGTCCCGAAAAAGATAGAACACAGGATAGACACACTTATCGAAGCATCGACGAACCATCAAGAGGGGTTTCTAACAACAAGCTGTCTTTCTTACAACTAACAGGTAAAGAACAACTTTCAAGCAGACTATGTGTGATAAAAGAGTGGGTAGCACCCGGGTCAACCAAAACAGATATAAAGCAAGAAGAAGACAAATTAGAATGAAATAACTCCATCTGACCTGCCACCACTCGTGGGTTGACTACCGCCTCCGGCTGACTCATAGCATAGAATCGAGTCGTTGCTTGTTGTCCACGTCTTTTGCTTCCTTGAGCAGACGATCCCGCTTGCGACGCTTGGCCGCGTCCTCACCTTGTGATACTACTTGGTTGTTGTCTGTCTAGTCCTTGTTGATTCTACCTCGGCTGTTGTGTTACCTCAACGTCTCTTCTTGGGCAATTTGACTTTAAATGTCCCATCTGTCCATAGTGATAACATGACCTGCCTTCTGTCTATGGTCTAGATAGCTTTGTTTCTGCCACCGAAGCTGTACTATGCGCCTTCGATGGTAAAGAAACATAACCACTTCCCTTACTCAGAGACCACTATTACGGTGCACCAGAACCTCTTATCATGAAAGGTGCTGAAAACCTTGGCTTCTTGAGGCCATCAGACCTTTGTCCCTGAAACTAAGCAGGACTTTTCCTAGTCATGGATTCCCTTTTGTCCCTAACAGATCATTCAATCCTGCGAACGGACTCCATGAACGTGGAAAACCGCTCCCGATTTTCCAAAGCAGCAGGTGTTGACAGTTCAACGCTCAAACCCTTGTCGAACCTTCTGATTCTTTCATCATCTGTCGCCGCAATGTGAGGACAGAACCTCAACAAGTCCATGAACTTGGCTTCATACTCGGTGATGCTCATCTGTCCTTGGCGCAGATGCTCGAGCTGGTTGATCTTCTTGTCTAGATACGTCTTCGGAAAGTATCTGCTGACGAACTCTTGCCAGAAGATCTCCCAACCGATCTCCACACCGGGTCGCTTCTCCTCCTCGATGGCCCACCAATGGCCAACACTACCCTTCAGAAGGTAGACAACGTGCTTGACTTTGTCTGCTTCGGGGATGTCGAGGATCCGAAAGGCCTTCTCAAGACCTATCAGCCACAGATCTGCATCCCCTAGATCAGCCATCCCAGCATAATCCGAAGCTCCGACTCGGCGAAGCTGCTCGAAGGTCTTCCCAATACCTGATGCTTCACCATGGGGAGCCTGTGCTCTTGGCAGAGGCACTAGCAACCTTTCCACCATGTGATTCATCGTAGCCATCATCTGCCCAATAAGCTGTTGGTAGGTAGGGTTTTCGAGAATGGTTGGGTCAAGTTGGGGAACCTCAGTCACCCGATCTTCATGTGCCTGCCCTGCTGCTCCATCAACTGATGCAACATTGTTGCTCTAGGTAGAATGTTCTTCATGATTTCCAGACATCTTGGCTTTTTCTTCTATTGAGGGCAGAAGATAATTGTAAAAAAATCTGGAAAACTCACAAGAACAGACACAACCTAGTCCTAAATCCCTGTAGACTCAGCAAACCTAGAGCTCTGATACCAAACTTGTGGCGACACATCTCGCTATCACACAGACAATGAAATTCTACGTGAAAACATGCAGAACCATACATTATCGAAAACACATGTTAATTAAAACCGATTTGCAGAAAGCATCCATACAGAATATTTGCAACCAGGCCCTGCAAGAAGATCATATCATAGATGGATATATTTAAGATCACCTGCCTGATATGTTCTCCACTTAAAGTCACCCACGGTCGCAACAACGTATTTTAGTTCACCACCTATTTATACATACAGAATAGCCAAGAACGGCCAGCAGCAGGGTACAAAATTACAATAACTAAACTTCAGGAAATGTCGTCAAAACACCTCTGAGGACCTGAGAGTACAAGGATGACTCTAGGACTCTACAAGACCATCAAAACAACAACATATCCACCTCTTGCCTTCTACTACTCTTCTTGCTGCTCAGCCGCAACCTCACGACCAACACCGCGTCTAGAGCGATCACCTACAAAGGGTGTAAACCAGCGGGGTGAGACACACAGTCCCAGCGAGAAACATAACTCCCCGCCGCAACTATAAAACCTCAAGGGTTAAAATAGATGTTAGTAATTAACTGAATAAGTGCATAACAAGTGTAGCATACTAAGCCAAGCTATTATTACCATCAAGCTTACTAAGAGATCCAGGAGGCATATTACCAAGTGTTTCTTTATGGAACATGATTGACAAGATAAGCTTTATAAGAACTTATCACAAGATAGAAGGATCATACACTTATCTGCAAGGTGTAACTAAATCAGCTATATAAGCAAGGCCTCAATCAATGTTCTGTGTTTTGCCCTAAGAAAGATGTATTTATTCGACTAGATTACATTTTATTATGCCATGAGGAAGTGAGCCTTCCCTGCTCAAGTCCAACCATTGGCTGCGAAGCCCAATCCGGTGCCATACAGGTCTAAGGAGATCTGGACTCCATGACCTCACCTTCTCGTGTTCAGTACACAAATCATCAAGCATGACTGCAGTCTAATGCTTATAGGGCCTCAGCCTCTAGGTCAGCTCCGTAAACTACCCATATCTCTAGCTCACCTCATCATAGGTGCTAGTACATTCATCTGATCTATGAACACATCACACTCATCATCGCATATCTTGAGCCATGGGTATGTTCACCATGCTCCATACATCCTGAGTCTGCAACCACGGTTGCACTCAACCCTCCTATTTTAGGCTAGGGGAAACCTCACATATTCAACAATATGCGCTCCAGGAAATCCCGCAGGATAAACCTGTTTCACCATCACCAAATATTGGCAGAAATGGATCTATGGCTAGGGAAAACTACATGATATGTTTATCTATCATTGATTAGTATATTTTAAGCCAATTGCTGAGGCAAAACAAGATATAAACATAAACTTAAAGAATTACATAACTATTGCCATCAACATATTGTCTTGGGACCTCGATCCCTCATGAAGTCAACCATTGCCTCTCAAGGCATCACAATCATGCATCAGCATCCTGGGAACACATCCCTTATCTCATCATCAGGGGATAACACCTCAACTAGGCACTCAGCCTTATATCAGGTCCTCAAACCTATCATCTTGTTATATCATTGACAAGGTTTATCATCACACTGTGCTAGTCAGAGCACATATATCTCATAATTCTTACCAGGTTATGAATCCACATGAAACACCTACATGGTTAGTATATACATAACTGAAGCCATCATGGATTACAAAATGATCATACTATCAAGTATAAGGAAGTGTCCATGAGTATATTACACATGCTTTATTATTCATAATATTATAATCATTTAGGGCATATATTATGCCTTATACTTGTGACCATATGCATGTGTTATATAGACATGTGAAGCAACATCCTAAGCTTCCAAGCTTCCTGGTACACAGCCTTATCATTACATCTCATCATCATAATTGCAGGATGCAAGGTGATTACATCATAACACTTGTTTTATCAACATATAAAAGGGAATCATCAACTACATACATTCCGGGTTATCATAACCCTCACCAGAACTCCTACAATCCTCACTATATGTATGGCAAACTGTGCCAATCCTCACCAAAGAGTATACCGATTAGGGTTAGGGTAATATTGTCAGGCTAATCTTCCCCATGAGCTATATTGGTCAAAGGGGTGTCTCCTAAGGTGCCCCTATCGTGTGACCTTCTAGCATCATCCAAGAGTTAACCCTATTGGCCAGGGTACTCATGAAGCCAAAAAAAAGGTGTTGTGCATGTCATGCAGCAGCATAACGACCAACATCAAAGGTTAGTGTATCAGGCATCAAGCCATATCGTCCAACCTTTCAAGGCTCAACTAGGACATGGTGGTATCGGGCAAGGACATCCTGGTACCATACCATATCGCCCAAACTCAACTATACAAGGGTAACAGCCAAGATCATCTCAAGGAAAGGGGGTGTATCGGGCACCCTCTATACATGGTGTATCGTCCAAGACTTAACCCTAAGGAGGTTATCGGGTAGTATCTCATCAGGGTGTATCTCCCATCCAGCAACTCCATCAAGGGTATTGTCCAAGGGACCATAACGGGCACCAACTCAGCTTCAACTAGTCATATCGTGCAAGAATGCAAGGGACATCCCAATGTCCAAACAATCATACCTACCAAGATCTACACCACAAGGACATGTCGTGCATCACCACATCTAAACCATTTCACCCAACATGAGGATAACCCACTGAATTCTATAACGCCCAAGGTATAGCAGGCACCAAGCCATCTGCCTTCACTAGGTGTGTCGTGTAGGGCACTAAACAAGGCATATCGTGCAAGACACAACCCCACAAGGTCGTCTTCAACCTTAAGCACAAGGGCACCAAACCCTAATTGATCAAGAAGGTCGGCTCACCTCTCAACAACTAAGAGAGAGGGGTGTTGCACAACCTCTTTCACAAACCACAAGGACCAACCTCAACATAGGTCATCATCTACCCAAAGGTTCACCTCTCAAATCCATGGTGAGAGGAGGGTGTTTCTCAAGCAACTAGAATATGAGCTCACCTCTCAACTTAAACGAGAGAGGGGTATTTCCCACATTACTAGAGCTCAAACTCACTTCTCTAGACCAAAGAGAGAAAGGGGTATTGCTCAACAAAGAAACCCTAAACCATGGTTCGACCAACTAGGTGTAAAGGCACATAAATCTTAAGACTAAAGGTGCAACTAAGAAAGAAACATATCTAGCAACATACATGGCCGATTATGATCATATGAAAACATACAATATAGAAGAAGGTAGTAAGGTTAGGGTTAGGAGTTATGTAACCCGCCTTGAGCAAGCTCCTCAAGCTCCAAAGCTCCAAGCTTTAAGCTTCAAGCTCCAAGCACACCACTATTCGGCCACCAAGCTAGATCCTCCAAGGGTATCGGCCACCATTGTTGTAAAAGGAGAGGTGTATCGGGCACCAAGGAAGAGAGGGGAAACTAAGGAACTAAAGGGATCCTTAGCAAGAGAAAGGGAACACATATATAGAAGGGGATGGAGGAGAAACCAAGGTAAAGCAAGGCAATGTGTCACCCACCTAGGGACACTTGTCCATGGGCAACGCCACCTTCATATCTTCCCCCATACACATGTCCAAGGCCATTGCCACATGCAAGCATCAAGAACCAAGTGTCCACTAGAGTGGTGACACAAACGAGGCTAGGAGTCAAAGGTAGTCCAAGGCCGATACAGTCCCATGGGTGACACACTCATGGCCAACACAACCATGAAAGACACAAGGTTCAACATGGTTAAGCAAGGCTCAAGCAAGGAATAGCAAGGCCCAACAAGCTCATCCAAGCCCAAAGAAAATCAAGCAACGAGCCCAACCCTTCCTCTTAACACTTAGAGGAAGCAAGGAGAGAGAAGAACACTTCTCAAGGTGACAACTTGCCATAAACCCTAGACTTGGGTAGATTTGCAAGTGTCACCTCGTGCTCTCAACAAAGAACAAACAAACCCTAATCACCACTAAAGGTGATTAGCAATCAACTAAACACCAAGGTTAGGCAAAGCAAACAGGATAAGCCCAAAATGGAGGTCAGGGTCCTCACACTAATGGTGGTTGAATAATTTGGAACTACATTAGAAACTATATAATCACATTTAGAATACATCTGAGGTCTAAGATTATGATGTTTGTATGTAAAATGGTGTAATTTGTTTAATATTCCAAATTAGGGCTAATAACCCTACATAAATGGTAGAAAATACATTTATGATCAATAAATGATGGAGTATTCGATATAAGATCATATGAGTAGGAACCTTAGATTTAATTGTGAGATCACGATGATGCAAAAAAATCATGTTATATGAAGATGACTCTTAATACATAAGATGCAACCCTAATTTGACTAATGAATGTGACATAATGTTAATATGTTCACCTAATGATGGAAAACATAATTATCAGTTAATGAGGCAATTATATGGAATACGACATCAGTATCATCAATCCCATATAACAAAATTACAAGACAAGTAGTGATGGGAATATCATAAGACTAAGTGAAACCCTAAAGAATCATAACCAGGGTTAAGATGATGAGAATATGATAATAGTACATGATCTTATCTTAATGAGGTTTAACAAGGATGTAGTTGATATCAGGAGTATGTCGATTAGAATATCTTTTTTAAGGTACGCCATTACCTCTTACTTGGCTTATTATACAATATTCTTGCATTATATGTGTAGTAAACACTTAGCATATGACATTGGATGAAATGATTGTTATGTATGATATCTTGCTTGATTTTCCATACTTATGGCTATGAACACATGAAACATAATATATATGTTCCATTATATCTAAGAACTTCAACTCTTTGGTAGTAAAGTGCTGGAAAGTAAAGTACTTCGACTCTTTGCTAGTGAAGTACTTGGAAGTGATCTCAAATTCTTTGGTAGTAGATCACATGTATAATGATCTCAAACTTTTTTGGTAGTAGATTATAAAGGCCTTAATGCATTCAACTCTCATGTAGTAAATGCATGGATGATATAATGGAAAATGAGTTTAAATATGTGTTATATTTTGTTAATGAACATCTTTGTGCAAGTATATGCTTGTTCTTATATTTCTTTATATCTGCCAAGTATTAGTTTTATCTTATTGCGAATCTTAGTAATGAGAGGCATATAAAAAGACACATAGGCATACTCAGTACAATATTCTTGAATATTGTGTTGATGTGTACCACATGTAATTTTTTGTTTAGGTGGTGGAGATATGATCTTGAAGAACCAGGATAGTTGAGAGTTGTATGGCTAGCTGATGTACAAGTGGACCTATTGTCTTAAGATCCTGTTGTTGATGTAGTACATGTATAAGTGGAAGTTTACCTTTCAATTTGTAATATCAAATGTTGTAACATTCATTATGTAATTATATGTTGAATGGTGAACATGTGTTGTATGATTTTATTACTGTTCATGTACATGTGCTACTGTTGTTTCCTTCTGACTTCCTCTTATTTTCTTCTTCTTAGCCTAGTTTGGGGAGTTTAAATTGGGATTCTTGTTGAGGTGAGGGTTTCAATTTGGACGTCACACACCAGATTAAGTTTTATAAAATCCGGAGACGTCAAAAAGAAGGTCTACTCCATGATCATCATGCCAAGAACGTATATACAAGAAGAAAGAGGACAAACCATGTCACTCATAGAGAGGAGAGAAGAATCCATAGGCCTCTAACTCATAATCTGCTATGACCATGACAAATCAGAGGAACTCTGCTAGGATGGTTTTGTTTTTGGCTCCTCGGTCTCCTTTCTCCAAACATGCCTCTTGACTGAGAGTGGATGTAATGAATACCCCTTTAGGTTGGAAATCATTTTTATTACAAAATAGCCCCCTATAAGTGGCATATAAATCTTCTATATCTGCCTTACTAATTGGCCGACTAAGAGGTCTCATTGGCCAATCACTCATTTGGAAGCATAACTGATCGATTTCTTGTTAGATGACCAACAACATTGATCGACTGGTATTCATTCTAATAAATATTCTAGAAATTAAGTGGATTAATTGATCCCAAGTGGGGATTTTCAAATGAATTGAATACTTTAGGTTGTTATTGGCCTCTTGACTTCATACGTGTGCTTATTAGTTGACCGAACAGTGAAGTGGATCGATTGATCAACACCGTGTTTGAGGTGATCTACTATTAAGGGATCGACCGATCATGTGAGTGGGTCAAGAAATCATTTGATCTTGAAAATTCATCAGAGTTATTATCAATTTTGCGGACCTTTTAATTAGCTAATCTATGATGGTGATCATCTGATCTGAAGCTTGTTCATGAAAGGCTTGGAATGGATAGCTTGACTAGCCATCCATGGGATCTGATTGTCTGATAAACATGTCCAACTTGTGTTGTTTAGCTACAATTGAGCCCGAGGAAGGAAAAATATCTTTCTCTCAAATTGATGTGATTTTTTTGGCATACAAGCAAGAATTTTAATCAATCCCAATATTTGAGGAAAAAACAAAATTGATGAGACTAAGAAAAACATGATGCAATTGAATACTAACATGAGAGAAACTAATCTAGAAATCATAGTGAAAAGGTAATGAACATACATTCATCAAACTATCATAAAAATGAACATCGCTCATCCTCGAAAGGTGCATAATCAAATCAATCTACCATAGAATACTAATATCAAGATATCCTCTCTTTTATAACATCATTTCATTCCCTAGAACTAAACATGGCCAAGAAAGATCTCTTGGAATCACAAAATTGTAGTTTCAAATTATATGTATCATCTTCACATTCACAAACAAGTTCCAATATCAAAACATGCACATCACAATCGTAATATCATGGCTTTTAAAATTTTGTGGATGTTCCTATGAGAATTGCATAAGCACATCATTCAATTATGAAGGGATTTTTTTTGGATTGGTTTCTTCCTCATGGTAAGAAATTAGAGTGAATAGAGGCATGGAAGGGAAAAATTGTGAACTTTTCCTCTTTTCTACTCAAGATTGCTTTATTTACGTTGCAATTAGATTCATTGCAAATTTTTCTTGGTGTGCACATTGGAATCTTTTTGTTGTAGTGTGCCCCTATTACATATGAAGGGCATGAAAGAAGTGGAGAGGTGAGAGAGGGTTGTATCCTAAACTTGGATTTTGGCACATTCTTTTTGGCTTTTGAGTTTATTTGTGGTAGATGATGTGATAAGAAGGTGGTGAAAAATATATTGATTATGATGAACTTGGGCATATTATAATTAGGAATTCAATGCATAATAACAAACTTCAACAACCAATTCAATCAAATCATGTAAATTTCAAAGTAATTGCAATTACATAAGAATCTTATGTTGATCAATAAGAGAGACATTGCAGTTCGATTCCTCTCAATCTCATACAAATTTCCACCTTTTCTAGGGAGTGATATTATTTAGGATCATTGGGGATAGGATAGGTTCTATCACTGGCATTTGATATTCATTATTGCAAAAAGGATCTCATTCATTCAAATGGGGAGTACATTGTTGATTATTCAATACAAAACATGCATACACTAATGAAATTAGGCCTACTATAATGGACAATTAAATACAACTAATAATGAAAATTTGAAAAAGAAAATAAGGAAAGGAAATAGATAAATTGCTAATCTAGAAAGAAAATAGTGGAGAAGGGAAGATAGAGGGGGTGGAGTGGAGACATAACACCCACCCTCGACCCGATACTTAGAAATTTGATCATCCTCAAGAAAACTCTAAATCAAGAATTGAGGGATAGAGAATCACTTGAAATGCCACCAATTTTCATGCCGACCTGATGGTAGTGGTTGTTGTAGAGGAAGAGGGCTTGTTGGTTGTGTGGAGCCTAGAATGAATCCTAGGATGGTGTATTAGACCAATCATGATATGTGGATGATCTCTCCAACCCCTCAGACCATGGCAAATCGATGTACTGGCCTCCCCAATATCGAGAGGTAGTGGAAGGATACGTCTTCCCTGCACCAAAATTGACGAGGAAAGTGAGCACCTATGGGTAGTTGCCTTGGTCCGTGTCCCACCACTCATGCACCTACTACATGATATATATGTGATTGAGTAGGTGTCCCTATCTCTTCTTCTCCCACTCCATGTGGTTCTATGTGCCATCTATGGGTTCAACTTCCCGTAGATCTCAATGAATATGTAGGACCCACATGTCCTTATTGTATTGGGCACGCATCACTTAATGTGACATGTAGACTGTGTAGAGGGGTCAGACTCCTCATCATTTGCCTCCATGGAAGTGATACATTTTCCAGACATTGGGTCAGGAACTTTACTCTCTAATGGTGGATGCTCCCTCATGTAACATTGGATGTGGCCACTAGGTCATTGAGGTTATAGATTAGGTTTGATGTTGCAAAGTACGAGTAGGTGGATAGAACTAGAATATCATGACTAGCTTTGAATAGGCAGTAGGTTATTCCATCCTCCTTGGAAATTCTGAGATTTTTAGAATTCACCATGTACTTGACTTAAATCAAGTGTGATAGCTTCTACATTACCATCACTACGAAGGAAATATGTGTATAGATAAGGTATGAAGAGATGGTGGTGGAAACTCCTTCCAAGATAACAAAGACCTTGTACTAGTGCAATTGGTTGTGTCGATGGTCAATTAGTGCACTCCCCAATTGTACAACATGTCATTCAACACACACCACTTGTTTTGACACCTCATCTTTGGGTCCTTATCAATTCCTTATTATTTGGATGATTTACATAATTTGAGTTGGGCCAAAATACAATTAGTGAAAACCCCAATTTATGCAAAAAGAATCAAACTTGGGCCAACTAGATAAATTTTGTTCAATTCAGAGTGCAAAATGATGTACACAAAGTTCTGGAAAGATGTTGACCCACATCAGACGTATAAAAACCTTAAAATTTTGATCGAAATGGGTATAGATCCTTAATGTAAATAATTAATACATTGTCTAGGTTAAGGTGAGACCAACGAAAAATCCCAATTTGGCATTAATAATGATAGGTGCAAAATCCGTCCTGCACCCATATTAGACATAATCAAACCCCCATCCCTTCAGGAATCTTAAAAGAAAGTACCTCATTTTGGTGTCAAAGAGTTTTGCACCCAAATGTTTCATACCAGAAAACTCAGTTTTTGGGTTCCCTTTTATAGACCACAATGGGCGCTAAAACGTTTCACACCTAAATGTGTCAATCTGACTACACATATTAGGGGTCCCATTTTATGGATCACACTAGGTGCTAAATAGTATCACACAAGAATGTGTCAAACCGATTCACAAACTTTTTTTCAGAATAGGTCACGTTGGGAGCCAAAGGGTTTCAAACACAGATGTGTCAAAACAATTCACACACATTTTAGTTTTTCTCAAAAAAAGGATACTTGGGCGCCATATACTTATGTTCCTATAAGTATCAACTACATCCTCACCCACCAAAACCTTGTTGGTCTTGGGAAGCATGAGGGAGGGCCATACGGCTACCCATGATATCCATAGAGAGAGAGAGGGATGTTAGTTTGGAGAGAGAGGTGGAAACCACCTCAACAATTCCCTCCACTCTAGAAAAGGAGAGGGTGCACCCCTAAAAGAAACCCTCTGATTGATCAAGAGGAGAATGATAGAGACTAGAGACAGTGAGAGAGAGAGATGACCGTAGATTTGTGAAAAAAAGATTTTCTCTTAGAAGTGCAAATCCCATTCATGTTGAGAAGTAACAAAGTTGTAGGCACCTAAAAGTGTGAAAGCAGTCAACACTAGATTGGATTAACGTCTACTCTTGATTCGACTCTATTGTCAGACTTATGAACGTGCGAATTAGCTCCATGCCCAGAGCTATGAAACCCTTTCATACACAAAATAAAAGGCAAGGTGAGAGAAACATCAAATCACTTTTCTTCTCCTTATTTACACAATTATTATTCAATGTAAACCCCCACAATACTATTGCGCCAGGCGGATAAGTGTACTAATTTTTGACCCTTTATTGATTCATAATTGAGTGGGATGAATCCAAATTCTCATACACCTTCCTTCCTTATCTAGGCATGGGACACTTTTTTCTAGATTTCTAGGTTTTATATTAGAACTCGGTGGCGATTCGAAACCACCCTTTTCTCATTTTTTAGTTTCTAATAGAAACAAAATGGTGAATCTGATGGGTATTGATCACGGTCGAGTTACAATAAATTTTTTGAACCTGCTAGTACAAATTTGTTCAGATTATGTTGGTACAAATTAGTTTTCTAATATAGATAATTTTTTTTATTTCTTTTTCTATGAGCCAGAAGCGACAGGGCACAAATATCCTTCAATTCAAGGTTCTTCCATTGCATACAGAATGATGTTTAGTTTGATAATATTTTTTAAGTCTGAATGGATAAGCACATATCTATTTCACACTTGCTTTTTTCAAGGTGACATAATCATGTTGCAAAGCCATTTGGCACTTAGAAATTTTTCTTTCCAATTTGTTATGGAAAACTTGATGAGGCATGGATTTTTGTTTAATTCACATCTAAAATCATGATGAGTAGATAACAATTAGTTTATAACAGTTGAGTTCAAAAGGGTTCAGGACATGTAATTTCTTTTATTTAAATTCAAATCTCATAAGGCACAAACTTTATTCACGTCAGAGATCTTCACACATTAGATAATTTTTAGTCTATAGTGTTCAAGGTCACTAAGTACATACCTTAACTGTTGAGTGTAAAAGGGTTTATCACATTAAAAAAAAATAGATCTCATATGATAAAAATTTAATTGACATGTGAGATCTTCACTCATTACATAATAGTTAGTCTGTAGAGTTCATGTTCACTAAGTACAAACCTTAAATGTTGAGTGCAGCAAAGCTTGACACATTTGAAAAAAATCAAGATCTCATAAGGCACAGATTTATTTACGTATGAGGTCTTGAAAAAGCACGTGATCTCATGATTTCAATGTACCAATTGTTGAGTGAAAAAGGGTTTGAGACCTAAAAAGCTATTCAAGTGCAATTTCGTACATTTTTGTTAAACCAAGGTTAGTGTAAGTCTAGATGTTAGCAAAGAACTTGAAACAATGCTTTTTCTTCAAATGCTAAAATGCTAACTACTAAGTGCAAAAGGGTTTGACACTTGAGTCACTACCCATGTACAATTTTGCACATTTTAGCCAACCTTTTATGACTACATCTTGGGAAAGCACACAATGTAAGTTTTTCTTTTAAGATTTTTTTGAATACTTGCATGTTGAGTGCAAAAGGGTTTGACACCTCAAATGCTATATAGGTTCATTCCACATGTTTTAAACTAGACTGGAATTTTTTCAGATCTTGGGAAACATGCAATCTAGTATCTGAAATGTTTCTGTCAAAATCCTTCAAACCAAATTGTTGACTACAAAAGGGTTTGACACATGAAGCATTATTCAGGTACATTTTCTCACATTAATGTGAAATAGTTTGAGTCTAGTCTTTAATGAAGCATGTGATATAATAACTTTTACTATTTATGTAGAATTGTAAGTTCTTGGATATTTAGTTCAAATGGGTTTGAGACTTTCCAATGTGCATATTTTTCACATATGTACTCATATACCTTGAGTAACTCGGAAACTGCATGATTAGAGAAATAAATTTTGAACTATGTGATTTTCATGATAGTTTGGAGAGGGAAATATTTGTCTGAAGTAAGATTTTTGATGAAGTTTAACTTTGCTTTTTCTTCCTTGGGTCTTGTAGCTGAAAGGTTGGCCAATCTTTTAGATGTAGTGCCCTATCCCTTCCCCTTCTATTATTTAAATCTTCTCTTTGGTTGAATATAACTACTTGCATGATTTTTTACCATTCTATTGGATGTTAAACATGTAAAATCATCATGTTTCACATACACATGTCCCATTTTCCTATTGTCCACGAGTAGAAGAATGTTGGAACTCACACTAACACTCTCGAAAGGGCATGGGAATGACTTGTACGAGTAATGGTGCCTCATTTGCAGGCATGTCAAAAGGCATCAGATGCTTCCCCCTATCCTACTACCATAGATCATTGCGTCCACTGTATCCATGAGGTATGTTTGGAGTAGTACCAAAACAAGAAAACCCATATATTATCCTGAGAGAGGAGATATCATAGATTCCATTAAATAACCTAAGGAGTACCTATTCTATATATGTAGGTACACCTGGGTGAGGATGAAAAGAAAATTTCAAAATGGATCTTATAGAGGGTATTTATCATGACATATTACATGCTTGTTTGAGTTATGATTCATGTAGACAGTAAGGTTCTATGAAATACAACCCCCCAAAAGGAAAAAAACTAGATTGAGTATAGATTCCTTTTTTAAATTCAATGCATACACCTTTGACCTAATTGAGTGCAGATGTATTATGCACTAGACTATACACATGTCCAATTTTCTCTGATTTAGACACCTATCATACAAACCCATATTATGTTGAAACTTCATATGAGTTTCAACCTAAAAATATGGCATTACACAAAAACCCAGATTAAGTCAAAATCTTGACCTGGTAAACCATTATGCTTAGAGCACATACCCTTTTTCCACAATATAAGGTGAATCTTTCTACAAACTTTCATGTGAATCCTTTTTGCAAAATAGAGTGTAGATCTATTTTGCATTGTTGTAGTAGAACACATCAACACTAGATTAGACACATGTCAGATCTACGCTGATTCATAATCAAATAAAAAACCCATATATATTGAATCTTTGTATGATCTTTAGTCTAGTAAATAAGGCATCATACAAAACCCAAATTTGGTCAAAATCTTGACTTGGTAAACTATTACACTTAGAGTGCAGAGCCTTTTTGTAGAATTTAGTGCAGATTCATTTTGCACATTTGAGTGCAAATATGTTTGCACCATTGTAGTAGATCATATTTTCACTAGACTTTAGACTCATGTAAGATATGCTTTGATTCAGATTGAAATCATAAAAACTCATATTGCATTGAATCTTTGTATGCATTTCAACCTAGTAAATATGGTATCATACAAAACCCAGATCAAGTAAATATTTTGTCATAGTAAGCCGTTATTGTTTTAGTGCAAATAGTTTGTACACATTTTAGTACAGACCCTTTCTTTACATTTTAGTGTAGATCTGTTTGGCATAGTTGAGTGCAGTTTTGTATCACAGACTTAACCATTGATCAAGTCTAAACTAGTCCAGACACATGCCAGATTTTCTCTTATTTGGACATAATTCATACAAAGCCATATTATATTGAAGCTCTACATGGGTTTCAACTTAGTAAATATTGTATTTTGCAAAACCCAGGCCAAGTCAAGTTTATGACCTGGTACACCATTATCATTACAAAACCTTTCTACAAATTTCTAGGAAAAACCTATTTGGACATATTGTACTATACAAAAAATGCTTAGAGTGCAAATCCTTTTTGCACAACTAGTGTATATGTTTTTTCACAATTTAGTGAAAATAATTTTTGCTCAATTTCGTGTAGATCCTTTTTGCACAATTGAGTGCATGTAAGGTCTGCATGAAACTAGACTCAAGTTAGATCTATTTAGAATTATACACATCTATGCAAACCCATATTATACTAAATCTCTGCATGAGATTCAACCTAATAAATGTGGTATTACGCATAACTTGGATTGCATTGAATCTTTACTTGAGTTTTGAGCCAGTAACTCAATTCCATAAAAGATAGATTAAGTCAAGATTTTGACTCAGTAAACCATGGTCATTCGAGCACAGATCCCTTTAGCTCAATTTAGTATAGATACCTTTTGCACAATTCAATGCAAGTACCTATTGCAAAATGCAATGCAGATTCCTGTTATAGAATTCAATGTAGAACCTATTTGCACATTTGGGTGCAAATCAGGCATGCACCAAACTAGACACATGTCAAATATGCTCTGATAAAGCACATATCAGATAAACTTAGATTGCATTGAAGATCCACCAGGGTTTCAACCTAGTAAAGCCAATGTCATACAAAACCCATATTAATATGACTTTTGACCCAGTAAGCCCTCATCCACCAACTTATTACCCACCTCAAAATGCTTCTCAAAGCCCAAAAATATGGTGCAATTTAGCTCCTTAATTCATCATATGCTACATTGGTTTGACTTAGCATACTTAACACTCGATCAAGTTCATACAAATCAATAACCTTAACATTCAACATCAAGATGTTTCCTTTCTCACACCTTTCTAAAACATATTTACATCACATTCATCTAACTCGCATCTAAGCACTATCTCCTATAAGTTATGATCCCTAGATCTCATTGGTTGTCCCTACATTAGGATTATTATGAGTTGCTCTTCCAGTCACTATAAATGACTAATTTTCAAAATGAACACCCTATGCAGTAAGCTCATCTCAAGAAGAGTATATTTTGTGCTTCCAATAATGATTTATGGACCAAAGGAAATTAGGAACACCCTTATAGCTTGTGTAAGGGCTAGCAGTCAGACAATTCTGAAATCTTTGGAGAGATATAATAGTTGGATGATTAAATATCCTCTACATGATGGTTGAGTATTCCACCTTAGTCCTATAAAGAAGATAGTGATAAACATTTCCTACCTTCCTTGATAGCCCATCCATCTTATTCCAATTGTCCTTGCTACACAAAGGACAATTTCGTTCATTCAATCTCCCCCATCATAATCATTAGAAAATCCAAAACCATACCAAAGTAGAGATGTTATATCTATATAATAACTTACCCCTCTCAATGGAGATCATTTTCTCATGTGTGATCATCCCCTTGCTCTATAAGGGGCAAATCTTGTTTTTTTTCTTTTCATCCAGTGTTCACCATCACATTTTCACCTTGCATACTTTTTCTTTTATTTATTTGGGTTTAACCCCAACTGGTTAAAATCACATTCCAGTATGTGTTCTCATCCCCTTGCTCTGTAAGAATAAACTCTTTTTCTTTTATTTATTTGGGTACTTGCCATGAAGTTTCCCTCCTGCTTAGTAATGGGAAAATTTTCATTCCCCTAATGCCTTCTTCCAATAATTCTCTCTCTTTGATGAATGGTGTAGCAGAAACTGTGAATAAAAATCTCCAAAAATTTTGAAAAGATAATCCACTCATGTAGAGACTGGAAGTAACAAATCCCACTAGTGTTATGGGCTTATAGAACATCAATCCGAACATAAATTGTGCTACCCCTTATTCTTTCGTTTATTGGACTGAAGAAGTTTTACTTGATGACCATGATATCCCTTCCTTAAGAATCCTTCAGGAAGCCAATATTTCAAAGACAAATTGGGTACAAGATTGTATCTATTCCTTGAATACCGTTCAATATAAATGACTATGAGCACTCTATTATGCACAATGATACCAAGCTAGAATGAATCATGCCTTTGCTAATAAAGTGCACCCACGACAGTTTAAAAAAGGTGACCTTGTTCTTCGCATGCCCATCAACCCTGATACTCATGGCAAGTTTAATCCAAAGTGGTAGGGGGGATACATTGTCCATTATTTATGTTCCTACAAAGCTCTATGTATTCAAGATATGGATGGAGACATGCACTTGTCACACATCAATGCAAGCAATGTCAATCTATAGTATTGTTGTTGAGTCTCGGTGGAGGTAAGGCCTTGTAAAGGCACTTAAAATACATCATAAATCACTTGGGAATACAAGGTGTAAAAAACAAAAATAAACAAAACCTATAGGCAACCTAAAAAACAAAAAATAGGATATGGGATTATGAACGAGGATCACGGTTGTCATATTGACACCCAATAGTTCATAAACTAAAAATCAAATTTTCAAACATGTCATGCAAACCCTATGCCAATGATACAAGGGAAATTCAAATCCCTCTCAAAGGAACATGCCAAAAGTCTAAAAAAAAGCTAATACCTAAAATATCAAAACTATACTATAGTACCCATGTTCACCAACATCCATCTTAAAAAACATATATCACATTGAATACAAATAATTCTAGTTTGTAGTATAGATCAAGGAAGGTAGAACAAAATGACTCATGACTTAGTCAACAATCTATAAGCGGTGAGAAATGAAGATATTAACAAACTCCTTCATTTTCATTATGAAAGGTTTACATCAGTTGAATGACTTTATTTGATGTGTACTGATTTCCAAAGTCAATTTCAACAACATTCATCACTATGACACTTACTTGATCATTCTACTAGAAGGACACATAAGAAAGATTATTAAGATCGTGACTAGTCAACATCTCTTGTTGTGACGTCTAGACTCAATAAACATAGGTGTCATCCTCCATGGATACTCTTCGTGAGGGAATGGCTTGCATGAAATTTATGTCCCCATCCTAAGGCTCTAAGATTTGATGTCCTCAATCCAATATCAGATTGAACAAGAAGGGATATGTGCTTGTAATAAATTTATTGAGCCTGATAATTGATTAGATCTGATGCCAAATCTAGTGAGGCACAAAAGCCTCCATCCTAAGGACTTGAGCACCATTGTCCCAAGGTTCATTAGTAATTGAACCAAGGTGATATGTGCTTGTGAATTTTTTTCCAAGATTTTAAGGTGATTTGACATGCTGTCTATAATGTCCCAGGATTTGAGGTCTTGGATAAGACAATCTTAAAAGGAATGATTGGACTACCCATATCACCAAGGTGCACCTCCTTTTCCGGGAGCCCATCCCAAAAGAACTCCATAGTTAAGTGTGCCAGGCTTGGAGTAGTACTAGGATGGGTGACCAGTCAGGAGGTTGACCTCATCTTGCGAGTGAGTGAGAAAAAAGCACACAGTTAAGGCTAGTGGTAGTCTGTGGGGCCATCCATCATTCCTAAAACTCTACTAGAGCGTAGTCCATTGGGCCCAGGTGTTACAAATGATATCAGAGCCAATTACCCTCCAGCAGGTGAGGCCCACATGAGCATGTGACATGCCAATCTTGAGTCGTGCGGTCCAGGCATGTAGGAAAGGGATGTCCATGGTGACATAGCTACCCTTGTGTTGGTAGCCTTGATCGGGAGCTAGGTGTACATGGGACATTTGGGCCTACACTAAAAATGGGGAAAGATTACGAGCCCATATAGTTGAGCCTTGATGAGGATGTCAAGAGTCTAAGTGGGGGAGATTGTAACGCCTCAGGATTTGAGGCCTTAGATAAGACGATCTTAAAAGGAATGATTGGACTAGCCATATCACAAAGGTGCACCTCCTTTTCTGGGAGCCCATCCCAAAATAACTCCATAGTTAAGTGTGCCCAACTTGGAGTAGTACTAGGATGGGTGACCAGTTGGGAAGTTGACCCCAGCTTGCACGTGAGTGAGGAAAAAGCACACAATTAAGGTTAGTGGTGGTCTATGGGGCCATTCGTCATTCCTAAAACTCTACTAGAGCCTAGGGCATTGGGCCCGGGTGTTACACTGTCAAACACCAATGAGGTGCAAAAGCTTTTACCATAAGGTCTTGAAACCAATATCCCATGGTCCTTTTGCAATTAGACCAAATCAATATGTGTTTGACACAAATTGTTAAAAAAAAGGTATATCATATGCATAACAATATGAAATAGGGGAATTTGGTCTTTGTTATTTGGCAAGTCACTTGATCTAGAGATAGTAAGACACCAAGTTTTTCTTATATCCTTAATATATCTCATAATTAACATAATTGATTTCTAGCTTGTACTATTGTTTAAGGTAGGGACAACAAGATGACTCATGGCTCGATCAAGAATCTAGTAGTGGTGGCAATGATGATACTAACTAACTCCTTAATTTTCACTATGAAATATTTATGTGAATTGAATAACTTCATCCAAATATGTACACACTTATCAAGGTCAATATCCACAACACTCATCACTATGTCACTTTCCTCATCATTCTACTATATGATAGGAAAGAAAGGTGGTTATGATTGTGATTGGTCAACATCTCTTATTGTGATGTCTATACCTCACTCAATGAATTTAGGTGTCAACCTCCATGGATACTATAGTACCACATGTGGTGGTTGATGACAACCTCCTAGTGTGGTGGAAATGGCCTCCATGCCTCTATGTAGTCCAAGAGGACCACTTGGAACTCCATGTTGTGCTACCAGAGCCAACACAAAGGAGTTGTCTCTTCGAACATCAACGTGAGGGTTTTTTATCTCTCTCGTGTTGTCTCTCCCTTGTTGTTCCTCCCTTTTATGAGTAGGACTTACTCAGTCTCTCTAGTTACCACAACTAGAGAGGACAACAATTGTTAGAGCCAGGGTCAAGATTTCCATATTATCTGAGAGTTGAAGAGATAGAACTTCATGAATTTTTTGGAAGCTACGAATGTTGAACTAGTCAGTTCACATGTGAAATGATTGATTCAACACTTGTACTGATTGGTTCACTTGCTTTCCTATTATCAATAACATTCACTTTCAATATTCGATTAAGGTACAACATGATGTCAGAATCAATCCTTGCTCATCATATAGATCATTGAACCAGTTGATTCACAAGTTGAACTGGTCATTTCAGACCTTGAACTAGTCAGTTCTCTAGCTGAACTGGTCAATTCATGCCCCACTTTAGGCAATGTTTATCCAATGTAGTTTAAATTGACCCAACACTTCAATCGATCAGTTCATCACTTGAACCTATTGGTTCACAGTCCAGTCAACCAATTCTCAGACATTGTTGTTTAAATTGAATGCCTAAACACTTTAGTAATCAGGTTAAACATCATTCATGAATAAACTCCTATTCCAGGTGCATCCTATGCGTGTGACCCTATGGGTCCCAAGTTATGTTGTAAGTGAATGTCCATAACCAATTTATGACATCATGAGAAATGAGTGGTATCTAGCAACACATCATTTCTACCCAAGTAATTGGAAAGTTGGAGAACAAATTCAATCTACAATCCATTATTAGTGTTATAACGATCTTATAGTTCCTTTCTCTCTAATATCAGGATTGAATTTGAGGTATGGAATCATCATCCTCTGAACATTCAATCTTCGTTCCTTGAACTAGAGTAGACTGTATGAGATGCATGTGAGCTCACATATTATATATTGAGTCACATGAGTGTGGCCATACATTTGTCTATCACACTTATCATGTGTGTTACGACCCATATCAGAGTTAGTCAATAAATACCTTGAATTACGTAAAACACCTCAGTTAGTGCTAAGCTTTTGTTTAACATCATGAATAATCAAGATAAGACAACATGTGGACCAATAGTCAAGATTTAATCATCTGAGGTAATTAATGATAATAGTAATGAGGATTGTTGAGTTAATTGAGTTGAGTTGAGTGCTGACTAATGCAATTAGTGTTGAGTATCAAATTAATGATATCAATATTGATTATTTAGTACACTAAGTTGAATCAAGCAATCACAGTTGTAATTAGAGTTTTGATCCAGTGAAATAGTCTTTTTAGCATGTTTTTGCACTTTGAGGTTATAGAGAATTCCGAGCTTAAACCGTTGCAAGAAAAATCACTCGAAACTGACTTCTGAGTTAAAAGATACGGACTTTTGAATGTTTAGGGACCTAGTTGTAAATATCGGATAGTTTTGGGCAAATTGCAGACGGCCCCTCCGCGACCTTTCTTGCTTATCTTCTCCTTCAGTCGGCCGATAGAACAGGAGCCGACTGAGCAACAGAGAGAAAGGGAGAGCAGGGGCGATTGAGGGGCGATTCTTGCTCCTAGCCTCGTGCTTGGCTGCGCCCACTCTTCCTCTACCCTTCCTCTTCCTTCCCCACTCTCGTTTCCTTGCCCAGCCGTGACCAACAGTAAGGGCGGCGCCCCTGCGTTGCTGCAGCAATAGCTGCTCGGAGCAGCAGCTAGAGGGCCACCTTGGGGCGCCCAGCAATAGGGGAAGGTGTCCTCAAGCTCGGCCCATCATTCTACGCTCAAAACCGCAGCCTACAACCATGAGAGAGCACTCAACCGAGCCTCCTCTCCACCTGTACGTGAGAAGAACAGCTGCTTGATTGCAGCAGCAGCCAAGAACATCTTGGGCCGCCAACAGTAGGGGAAAAGCTTCCTTGAACTCCGATTTTGAGATCCCGGCATGATTCTGCAGCCCTAGCTGCGATTTGGTTCTCAATCAAGCGTTGCTCCTCAATCAAAGCTTGAGCGTCAAGCTGCTGTAGAGAAGAACCGTAAACATGATATTATCAAAGGTTGAAGACAACCAAACTCTGCCGGAATTAGACCCCGAACGCATCCCCGGACGAATCTGGACAGACCAAACCAAGGTGAGTAGTGTTTCACTCAGCTATCCTAAATTAACTCTGGCGTTTGAAAAGTTTTGGTTAATTGCGCGAATTACGCTGATAACAGGCGTTATCAGGCGTCGGGCAGCGTTTGGTGTCGCCCGACATTTTATTTCATAAATGCTTCTAGACGCTGTTATATAATTGGATTTAGCATTCGAACCATGATGAATATCATTTCAATTATTTGTCACGATTTAACTCAATCAAACCGACGATTTCGGTTCGACTCGTGCTTGACGCAGTTTACAGTGTATACCCGGGTGCCGGGTAGTGCCGACACTGATAAACTATTAAATAACGTGTTTCATTTACTTGAGTGCGTAGAACACAAATTAGTTGATTAATGTGTGCGATTTGATTAATGAGATTACTTAACTGATCGGAACTTAATTTACTCGATTAATTTGTCAAATAGCAGCACACGACCAAAACTGGAAAGTTCGGGTACAAGCCCGGACCGTACGATTTTATAAATGTAAATGATACTGATTCGTGTTTAATTACGATAAGGGATATATATGCGCTTCTTGTGATGTCTAGATTGTGCATTATGTATGGAATGAAATTTTCATGTTATTTGTTTATTGTCTAAACAATAGAGAATGTTAGATTCATTAGAATCGAACTACGTGATATACTTAATGAAAATGATGAGATTTCCTGTATTATTGTTGCAATGTATTTACTGATTTTAAATATAATTGTTTAGCATTGAAACTGGATAAATGATTCTGAATCATGTTTAATTATGATAATTATATATATGTGCTTTTGTGATGTTTAGATTGTGCAAAATGAATGAAGTGTGTTATTCCTGTTTAAATGTTTATTTGTTAATCAAGTATAGACCTAGATGCCCTAACGCCGTAGAACCCCTCGTGAGGTCTGCACCTTGGGGTGAAACGACCTACCTAGCGTGTGTCTAGATGGTCGGTGACTCGTGTTCAACAATAATCCGTGCGTGTGTCACGGTGGCACGAGGGCAGAAAAGCAGTGTTTAACAATAATCTGTGCGTGTGTCACGGTGGCACTGGGAAAAGAAAAGAAAACACAGTTATCTAACACCATTCGTGCGTGTGTCGCGAAGGTAACCCTGTGAGACTCTCCGCCTGTGTGCTCAGGTTAAAGGAGGAGTCTAGAGTACACTCTTTTGAGAGTGCAGTGAGGCCGTGTGAGCCTGAGAGTCCTGTAGCAGACCAGGACAGCAGTCAGACTTAGCATTTCCCGGGTGTGTCGCTAAGTCTTGTACGGTGGGACCGTAGCATGAACTTGCTGCGGATCTTTATATGCAGAGTACACTACATATATTTAGGGCATAATAATAAAATGAATAAATAATCATGTAGGTTCACAGTAAATTTATATAACTGTTTATTTACCTGAAATACCTGTTGATGCTTAGAAATGTGGTTACTATCTGTATGTTTGCTATGATATTAGAACTGTCTTGCTTAGTTCTGCATATATGTTTATTTTCAGTTTATAAACCTGATGAGTTGTTTAGTGATAGCTAAGTGAAATGCTATTCACTGAGCGAGTAGGCTCATACCTCTACTCAAAACATTTTCAGGTTATCGTCAGCAGCAGGAAATCAGAAGGATCGATTCATCCTAACGTCTAGTCAATAGAAGGTTCGTAGTTAGAAGTTAGAGGTCTCTTAGTCCATTCCCCTCGATCTTCGGGACAAGGTGTGAGTGAGAGAGAGAATGTCTTTAAAGATGTAAATATTCTGTTATGCTTTATTTATGTCAAACAATGTAATATGTTGTAGATTCTGCGTATATTGCTATTCAGTTAATAAAGATGCTTCCGCAAATTTGTTTAGTTTCATTTTATAGTATAAATCGGATTTCCCTGTTAATGTCTTTAAAAAGTTTAATAAATGAAGAGTGATTAGCTTATGTGTAAATCCCATCCTGTCGCGTCTTAATCTCGTGGTTTGTGGTTAATGTGAGATTTGGGGCGTGACAATTTTGGTATCAGAGCTTTGGTTTGAGTACATAGTTACTCAAGGTCAGGGGACGATAAGAGACCAATAGGATTAGGACTTAGGTGTCTTTCTTCTAACTGTGATTTTATAACAGGAAATGTTCTGTTATACTATTGCAGATAGCAGGAAGAAGATGTGGTCACGAGAATCAAGTAATGAGCTTAAGTTGAGTCGATAAGAATCATTAAGATCAAAAGATAAAGTTATAAGTAAGGCAAACAATAGTTGATGTGTTTTAGCTCTGGAAAGTCTGAGTGTTTAGATACCCTGGCCAGGTGTCTGAATACTTAGATCGACCAGTATCAAGTTACTCTGTCTGTTCTTCTCTGGATGCCCTGGCCAGGTATGCAGAGAAAGGATAGGCTAGAGAGAAAACCCTAGAAATCTTAGGGTTAAGAAATAAGAAAATAATGTAGGAGTAAGAGATTAAATAAAGGATGTGATATAACTCCTACCTTACATTGCTTATTGATTAAAGATCATTAGAAACGCTCTTATATGCATGAATTTAGACTTTCAGTTTGTACAATAAGTATGATTCTTTTATATTGTTGTGACATGAAGTGAATTGTTTAATGTTGGTTTTCCTTGTATTAAAGTAGACCCAAATTTATGTTTAAATGAGTTTGCTTTGAGTGGATGTTCATTCCACATGTTTAAGATTAATAGGGGTTGATTAATCCCGAGTAGCTCTTGGCTTCAGGACTACAGGTTCGGCCTGGTCCGGCTGGCAGGAAGCGTTACTGGGATCTAATGACTCCTATTAACAAGTAACATAAGACTAGAAGTATAAATGTTCTTAATCTTGAGAATTAGGGCTTGAGAAGCATAGACCCTAATTGGCCCAAATTAGGATTCAAATAACGCATGAATACAGAATTTGATAAATAGAATGTCTCACTAGATGATTTTTAGTATTTTATGTGTAACTTTGATTTAGCTCCAATTTGGATATGAGTTGGATATATATAATGTGAACAACATTGGAAGATATCAGAATTTTTGAAGAATGTTCTGACCAGTTTATCGGCTGAGTATCAAACTCGACCGATCACATTTTCTGAATGATATAGCAATGTGGTAATTGAATTTTATCTTTTTATTGGTATATCCAATTGATCTCAAATTTTAACTATGTTTGAAAATCACAAATTTTAGACATTCTATTAATTTGGTGTAATTTTTGGATGACTTTTGATCTCTTCAGTAAGGTGTCGGTCGAGTTCCAACTCGACCGAATCTGCTGCAGACTGCTATATAGCAGCGCACTATTTGATTTTTAATTAATTATTGGTAACTTGAAATGACCTGAAATTTTTACTGTAGGTTTAAAACTTTATTAGGCACAACATATAAAATTTTCAAAATTTTTGGAGTTTCTGTTTACAGTTTAATAAACGAATTACAGAAACTATTATAAAACTGAATTTTCAGCTGAATGTGATTAAAGTTGAATGCTGGGTTAATATGTTATTGCCCCAAGCAAATCAATTTGATCTATATAATCGACCACACACAATAATGCTATGATATTGATTTAGACCAAAACCCTAGGATGATTAGGGTTGAAGTAGTTTAAAGGGTATCATTAGTGATGTAACCTTGTATGCCAATATCTTTGTTAAATAAAGATCTTGGGATTTGTTCTACGAAAAGTAAACTGGTTTTGATAACGATCTAGGGTTTTGAAGAAGATAACCTGATCGGTACATGAACAACATGAGATGATTTATAGGAATAAGTAAGACATAAACCTAAAATGTAACAATAAGTAAGTAGCATAGAAATCGGAGTATTATCCGATTATGATCCAAAGATAGTTGATGTAGTTCATGTTTTAAAGACATGGTGTCACTATCTTTATGATGTGACAATAGATTATCACCCTGGTAAAGAGAATGTGGTGGATGATGTTTCTAGCAGAAAGTCAAGTTCAACAGCCAATGCATTCTCTATGACAGGTTTCAATAGAGACCTGCTAATAGAAATATGGAAGTTGAACTTAGGCTTAGGGGTAATAATACAGAGTGATTTGATTGTATAGATGTAAGTTAAGCTTACTTCTTATGATCAGATCAAGAAACTATAAAAAGGGTGATAGTGACTTAAGTCATACCATGCATGACCTGATAGGAGAAAAAGAGACTACAGTTTAAGTTTTTATGATGATAAGGTGTTATATTGACATGACATGTTGTGTGTATCTCAAGATAGTGTAAAATTCTTTAAGGGGAAAAGCTGAAAGAAAAGAATTTTTATAGAAGTGTATGTATTGATGTATGCTATGTTTTTAGGAAGACACTAAGAGGTATATGAAATCCAAGAAGTTGAAATGGATGGTCAGATATGCAGAAGAATGTAACTGAGTACGTGGTTAGAAGTAGTGTGTACCAGTAGGTTAAAGCTAAACCCTAGAGACCTATAGCTACCTTGTAATCTTTTTCTATGCCTGAATGAGAATGGGAAATTATCACAATGGATTTTGTGGTAAGATTTCCCAGGACACTTAGAGATTGTGATTCGATATGAATGATTGTGGACAGATTAATTTAGTCTGCTCGCTTTCTTCATATTAAGTCAACCTTTGATGTCTCAAAACTTGACTAAGATATACATGGATGAAATAATTAGGTTGCTTGATAATCCAGTTCCAATCATGTCATTTTGAGATCCTAAGATTCACATCTAGGTTGTGGAAACAGTTGCATCGTGCTTCGGGCACAAAGTTAAGATTCAATATAACCTTTTCAACTGCAGACGGATGACCAGTCTGAGAGAACCATTCAGACTCTTGAGGACATGCTGAGAGCATGTGTTTTGCTTTACAGTGGAAGTAAGAATGAATGTTTAAGTCTTATACAAGTTGCCTTATGTGAATGTTGAGTTTAGTAATACACAAACGATAATGGTACAGTTTGGGTAAAAACCCAGACAGCACAGTTTTGGTAAACCATCAGGTGCATGATTTCAAGATAGTAAGATAGCATTAAAATATGTAAATAAACCTAAATACCTGCTTCCTGTTATGTTAATGTGTGTGATCTGACATTTTACATGATTTGGCACTTTTCATTAAGATATCATTAGAAATTCTCAAGTACTATTAAATACTTGTGTAATGATACGTAAATAACTCTTAATTGAGTTATGTGATGCATAAACCAGGAATTTGGTTAATATGCACGTTCTTCGAGAAAATTTAAGTAATTGAACAATAGTACAGATGGTTTGTTATATGCGAAGTAAATAGCTTTTATTGATGTAATAAGATGTTCAATTACATGAATCCGGTATGTATGTGCCAAAATTGATTGAGTTTGGAATATTTATGAATTTTTAATCTGTCTGCATGCATGATATAAACATTACTCGGTAATTACAATGATTTGAAATATATTGTTCTGCCAGTTGTAGAATGATACCGTATTGTGATTTGAATTGAAATCTAACAGATGAGATAATGGAAACCCTAAGAGTAGGGTGTTGCCATGTGGTTAATGAATGAGGAAACCCTAAGAGTAGGGTGTTGGCATGTGATGAATGAACAAGGCAAATGAAACCCTGAGGATAGGGTGTACGATGAATCAAGTATTTTGATATTAATTTTCACTATGAGATGTGATGATTTTAACAGTTAAATTGCATGATTTTAACTTAGCACCAGATTGACATGTATTCTGTTTATTTAAGAATTTTAGTCTGTTTGCATGAATAGTATAAAATTTCTTGGTAATTACCATAAAGTGAGATACTGTTATAACGATTCAGGAAAGACAAAGTTTTGTGGGTTGGTCTGGGATCAGATCAGATGTGTTCTAGGTTAAGGGACTTATACAGATGATTGATCGGAGGATCAAGAAACTCACGAATTGTGAGATATCATTAGTAATAATTTTGTGGAGAAATCTTGACCTAGAGGAAGACACGTGGAAACACGAGTTAGGAATGAATGACAAGTTTCCTTTTCTCTTTTAGGAATTTCGGGACGAAATTCTTATAAGGGAGGGAGATTGTTACGACCCATATCAGAGTTAGTCAATAAATACCTTGAATTACGTAAAACACCTCAGTTAGTGCTAAGCTTTTGTTTAACATCATGAATAATCAAGATAAGACAACATGTGGACCAATAGTCAAGATTTAATCATCTGAGGTAATTAATGATAATAGTAATGAGGATTGTTGAGTTAATTGAGTTGAGTTGAGTGCTGACTAATGCAATTAGTGTTGAGTATCAAATTAATGATATCAATATTGATTATTTAGTACACTAAGTTGAATCAAGCAATCACAGTTGTAATTAGAGTTTTGATCCAGTGAAATAGTCTTTTTAGCATGTTTTTGCACTTTGAGGTTATAGAGAATTCCGAGCTTAAACCGTTGCAAGAAAAATCACTCGAAACTGACTTCTGAGTTAAAAGATACGGACTTTTGAATGTTTAGGGACCTAGTTGTAAATATCGGATAGTTTTGGGCAAATTGCAGACGGCCCCTCCGCGACCTTTCTTGCTTATCTTCTCCTTCAGTCGGCCGATAGAACAGGAGCCGACTGAGCAACAGAGAGAAAGGGAGAGCAGGGGCGATTGAGGGGCGATTCTTGCTCCTAGCCTCGTGCTTGGCTGCGCCCACTCTTCCTCTACCCTTCCTCTTCCTTCCCCACTCTCGTTTCCTTGCCCAGCCGTGACCAACAGTAAGGGCGGCGCCCCTGCGTTGCTGCAGCAATAGCTGCTCGGAGCAGCAGCTAGAGGGCCACCTTGGGGCGCCCAGCAATAGGGGAAGGTGTCCTCAAGCTCGGCCCATCATTCTACGCTCAAAACCGCAGCCTACAACCATGAGAGAGCACTCAACCGAGCCTCCTCTCCACCTGTACGTGAGAAGAACAGCTGCTTGATTGCAGCAGCAGCCAAGAACATCTTGGGCCGCCAACAGTAGGGGAAAAGCTTCCTTGAACTCCGATTTTGAGATCCCGGCATGATTCTGCAGCCCTAGCTGCGATTTGGTTCTCAATCAAGCGTTGCTCCTCAATCAAAGCTTGAGCGTCAAGCTGCTGTAGAGAAGAACCGTAAACATGATATTATCAAAGGTTGAAGACAACCAAACTCTGCCGGAATTAGACCCCGAACGCATCCCCGGACGAATCTGGACAGACCAAACCAAGGTGAGTAGTGTTTCACTCAGCTATCCTAAATTAACTCTGGCGTTTGAAAAGTTTTGGTTAATTGCGCGAATTACGCTGATAACAGGCGTTATCAGGCGTCGGGCAGCGTTTGGTGTCGCCCGACATTTTATTTCATAAATGCTTCTAGACGCTGTTATATAATTGGATTTAGCATTCGAACCATGATGAATATCATTTCAATTATTTGTCACGATTTAACTCAATCAAACCGACGATTTCGGTTCGACTCGTGCTTGACGCAGTTTACAGTGTATACCCGGGTGCCGGGTAGTGCCGACACTGATAAACTATTAAATAACGTGTTTCATTTACTTGAGTGCGTAGAACACAAATTAGTTGATTAATGTGTGCGATTTGATTAATGAGATTACTTAACTGATCGGAACTTAATTTACTCGATTAATTTGTCAAATAGCAGCACACGACCAAAACTGGAAAGTTCGGGTACAAGCCCGGACCGTACGATTTTATAAATGTAAATGATACTGATTCGTGTTTAATTACGATAAGGGATATATATGCGCTTCTTGTGATGTCTAGATTGTGCATTATGTATGGAATGAAATTTTCATGTTATTTGTTTATTGTCTAAACAATAGAGAATGTTAGATTCATTAGAATCGAACTACGTGATATACTTAATGAAAATGATGAGATTTCCTGTATTATTGTTGCAATGTATTTACTGATTTTAAATATAATTGTTTAGCATTGAAACTGGATAAATGATTCTGAATCATGTTTAATTATGATAATTATATATATGTGCTTTTGTGATGTTTAGATTGTGCAAAATGAATGAAGTGTGTTATTCCTGTTTAAATGTTTATTTGTTAATCAAGTATAGACCTAGATGCCCTAACGCCGTAGAACCCCTCGTGAGGTCTGCACCTTGGGGTGAAACGACCTACCTAGCGTGTGTCTAGATGGTCGGTGACTCGTGTTCAACAATAATCCGTGCGTGTGTCACGGTGGCACGAGGGCAGAAAAGCAGTGTTTAACAATAATCTGTGCGTGTGTCACGGTGGCACTGGGAAAAGAAAAGAAAACACAGTTATCTAACACCATTCGTGCGTGTGTCGCGAAGGTAACCCTGTGAGACTCTCCGCCTGTGTGCTCAGGTTAAAGGAGGAGTCTAGAGTACACTCTTTTGAGAGTGCAGTGAGGCCGTGTGAGCCTGAGAGTCCTGTAGCAGACCAGGACAGCAGTCAGACTTAGCATTTCCCGGGTGTGTCGCTAAGTCTTGTACGGTGGGACCGTAGCATGAACTTGCTGCGGATCTTTATATGCAGAGTACACTACATATATTTAGGGCATAATAATAAAATGAATAAATAATCATGTAGGTTCACAGTAAATTTATATAACTGTTTATTTACCTGAAATACCTGTTGATGCTTAGAAATGTGGTTACTATCTGTATGTTTGCTATGATATTAGAACTGTCTTGCTTAGTTCTGCATATATGTTTATTTTCAGTTTATAAACCTGATGAGTTGTTTAGTGATAGCTAAGTGAAATGCTATTCACTGAGCGAGTAGGCTCATACCTCTACTCAAAACATTTTCAGGTTATCGTCAGCAGCAGGAAATCAGAAGGATCGATTCATCCTAACGTCTAGTCAATAGAAGGTTCGTAGTTAGAAGTTAGAGGTCTCTTAGTCCATTCCCCTCGATCTTCGGGACAAGGTGTGAGTGAGAGAGAGAATGTCTTTAAAGATGTAAATATTCTGTTATGCTTTATTTATGTCAAACAATGTAATATGTTGTAGATTCTGCGTATATTGCTATTCAGTTAATAAAGATGCTTCCGCAAATTTGTTTAGTTTCATTTTATAGTATAAATCGGATTTCCCTGTTAATGTCTTTAAAAAGTTTAATAAATGAAGAGTGATTAGCTTATGTGTAAATCCCATCCTGTCGCGTCTTAATCTCGTGGTTTGTGGTTAATGTGAGATTTGGGGCGTGACAATGTGTCTTGGATATCAATCCTTATAGGAAGGATAAATCCCATCTACATCGCTCACGCACAATCCCCATGTGTCATAATGCACCCAAGAATCACCTTTATGGAAACCCTTATTAAAGGTCATGTTCGATGATGTCATAATACATCGAGCGACATGTGAAGAGTGTAGTGACATCAAGTCTAAGAACAATAATCACTAGTATCACTATGAGAGATGATTCTGGCTACCATTCAATGGTCTCCATGTATCACTCTCAAGGTAGGTCTGTTTGATACATTGTTCTCTAACATGTACCTATGTATTGAACTTGATATCACATATCATGACTATAGTGACTAAATCACCAATCAACACACACTCTAGTCCTATGAATTACTATTTTCTATTTTTCTTCCACAATAATATCTGACTAGGGACACAACAAGAATGGATATACTCTTATAAAACATATGATCTCATTGTTCAGGTCCTCAACCTAAAGACATATGTCCTTAAGTACCATCGTTCCTAAGACATCTACCATGTTTGTTGTCACAGAACCATTCTTACCCCAAACCCAATCCCACTTCCTAGATAGTGGTAAAAGGATTGAAGCACCCATACCTGAGTGGCCCAATAGAATTTCACACACTGGCATATACAATAAGAAAAAATGACTTAAAAATAGGAGACTTAAAGAACATACTAACCCAAAATGGGAGATTGTAGATTTACCCTTGTCATCAGAGTATATTGAATGCATAAGTAATCTAGTCAATGTTCCATTTGTTTTTCCTAAAATCAAGAAAATCAAAACACAATCAATGCAATTGCACGATACTCTATCAAAAAAAAGTAAAACAATTAATAGAAAAATAATACACTTGGCAAGACTTATATTCAAGAAGTATAATAAGAAAATTTCCAAACCCAATACTTATTCGACAAGATTTTTATTTCAAACAATTCAATTTTTATTATGAGTTCCCATTATGTTGATTCGAGAAGCATGCTTATATATTTTGTGTGGATCCGTTTCCACAACATGATGAGGGGGGTCACCAAGATCCTTCTCTCCATTTGAGGTAGGAGGTCAATGTAAAAGTTCCACCCCTTGAATGAGGAGGTCGCTTGCACTCAATATCGACATTTTTAATATTACCATCATCAACATACGGGCAATCATAATGGGCAATCTCATTTATGTTTTCAAGTTTGTCTCAAAATATAATATAAGAAAAACAAAAGCGTAATCAATAGGGAATAGTAGCTCAACCATGTATATAAGCAAGTATACAATCAAGATATACATAAAATGTATCTTCAATACAACCGAGGAGATATAATAGTGTACCTTTTTCTTAGTCTAGAGTATTATCAATGTCCAACCCAAATTTTTTACTGAGTATTTGATCCTGGTACATAATGAGAACAAACATGTATCAATATATGTGGTCCACTGCTCTAATGACTTACTAAGGCATTTGTTCATGTGTTACTACTATGATTATTGTATTTGTTTCCTATGGTAATTAGAATCATATGATTGAGATCAGGTGCTTGTATTTTGAGTTAGATCTGATCTGATGTGCAAAATATCCAAGATTGATGATATTAGATCATTTTCATGTACAAACATGCCAACAATAGATTGGGATATGATCTAAAAATTATAATCATGTGATCAAATCACCAATATATAATCCGAGTACAATTCGGTATTGATGTGATCATATGCTATGCAAATGAGGTCTTTAAGCAAGATTAGGGTTTGAAATAATCAATAGAAAACCCGAAATATGATGATAAGAGAGATGCAATTCATCATCATGAAAAAGTCAAATATCAGGTCAATATAATGGTTCCATATTATTCTATACATTTTTCTAAGAACAACGATACTTTCTGGGCATTTTTATGCTAATCAAGCTATTTTAAGGAATTTTACAAGTCTGGCCAATCAGATAATAGCTAGGAGGATAGAATGAAAATAAATAAATAAAAAGTCCAGTAGGCTTCATGGATCAGGGGAGGGATCTGAATTTGCAGATCCTCTTACTAACCCACGAGCGATGGACTTGTTCGAGAGGCTCACAACAGGGGGAAAGGACACAAATGTCCTAGGTCATGAAATCAAGAGTGTGACAAAATATGAGGCACATCAGTAAAAACACAACCCCGATTGATACAACAAAGGTATCACACCATTATTACTGGGTAGTAAGGAAAGAAGGGAAGATGGGAACATGGTGAATGAGTGGAAGTAAGCAAAAAGGTTTGGGCCTATTACTAATGGCTTCACAAATGCACAAAAATCTTAGAGAGCCATTACACGAATAAAAAAATGGACTAACACAACAAGATCCAATCAAGTTGTAGATCAAGGAACATAGAAAAAGGGAAAAGGGTTTCGAGCATCATACCGCAAGCTGGTGACAACTCAATATCACATAGGTTCATGACCTTACAAGGAGTCATGCACAGGTCTTGACTTCCTGCGGCAGCTCCAGGTGATGCATGCTGGTCAAGTCCACACGAGAAGGATACATGGACTTGTCATCAATGCATTCCTAGACACTGTGAGTTCATCTAAAGGTTGGGGAGGAGCTGTCAGATTCGATACATGGTTCAGGCACATGCAATTGAAGGGAGGAGCTCAGTGGTCAAGGTTCCATGCTTTGGGTCAGCTGATCAGACATGTAGTTCGACAAGAATGAGAGGGGGTGATGATGAGCAATTGACGGATTAGTAATTCCTAAGGTGTCATGGCATTGCTATTGGAGCCCTTAAATAGGCAAGAAGAGGCCCACGGTTTCCTGGGTGTGCTTCTCTTCTAAGTCCATGACGATTCCATATTGGGCATTTTTGAAATACTAATCATTAGTAAAATTTGTGCATATCATTAAGCAGAGGAGACAATTTCGGATTGATAAGAACTTGTTTGATGAGGAAAGGGTCAGTGAGGATGGAGAACAATCAATTTAAAGTTAGTGCATTTTGTGTGCTATCTCACCCCTGTGATTTTGGGCAAGCGAGATGACCCTCCGCACGGCTAGATCCGGATTCAGATCCGAACCGGGTTGGGGTCCAAATAGGATCAAACAATAGCTATTTTAGGTGATTTTATATGTATTTATTCATAAATTCATATCTCTTTATCCCCTTATCCAAAAATGCAATATTTTAATCAGGACTTCATCAAGATATTACCTAGCTATAGAAAAATTTCCAAGATAGAAATATAATGGTTGATCCTTGATAAAATAAAATGGGTAAGGGAAGTAGTTAAGCTCAAATTGGATGTCATAAGGTACAAATTATGATATTTTGGCATCATCATTGAATTGTGGATGTCTAAATTATTCAATGATTATGAGAGTAATGAAGTGAGGTTAATTGAGCAATACTTGATAATAGAAGGGCATAATTATATTTTAGGTCACTAAATGTGGAAAACCCCACATCATCACATTTGTGTCATCATATCATGATTGAGACAAACATAATACATGGAATTACCTTTATAATGATAAAATCAAGTATATGATACCCCATTAGAATCATCATATGATTGGCTCTTTGGCATACATACCGATAGACTCACACTTGCACTTAGAGCCAATCACCCACGAATCTTATTCCAAGTATTCTTAACATGTCTATCATGTTTCTACTGTGCAAGAATTTTTATGGCAGGTTAGAAACATTTTCTTCTAGTCGGTATTTTGCAAGTTTCACATCTCCTTATTGTATGACTTCTCATATGAGATGGAAGTGTTGTAGTATGCTATGTGAGTTCCTTTGCCTATCCAATAGCTCCATTGTTGTCACAATATTTCTATTATGTCATTATTTGTTGGAACTTCCCATAAGTTCATTCAAATGAAATTCTTGATTCGTACAATATCCTTTTTTGTGTTCATAACACCTAGATTCTCAGCTTCTATTGTAGATTAAACAACTGTCTCTTGCTCAAAACTTTTCTAGCTAATAGTTCTATTTTAAGGTCAAACACAAATTTAGATTGCAGTCGTTAATTTCTTTTGTCATTTTGGAAGCTTGCATCGATGTAACCCTTTACACTCAAGTCTTCCTAATTACCATAATTAAGGAACCAATCCTTTTAGTGCTTCTCAAGTACTTAAGGATGTTCTTTATCGAAGTCCAATGACCTTTATTGGAATCTGATAGATATCCTCTCGTCATGTCCAATACATACAAGATAGTGAGATGTGTACTTAATATTAAAGACAAAATAAATCCAATTACGAATGCATATGGTATCTTACTCATGTTTTTCCATTCTTCACAAGAACTGGGACACTAGGCACTTGAGAGATTAATCTCATGTAAATGGACAAATTTTCCCTCATTGAGCCCTGCATGCTGAACCCTTTCAACAACTTGCCAATTTATGCACTCTTGCTTAGGTCCGGAAAATTAGTAGATCTATCTCTATAGATCTTGATTCTTATCATGTAGGATGCTTAGCCTAATCTCTTCATAGAGAAGGTACTTTCCTAGCTAGGTTTTAACATTTCTAGTATAAGGATGTTATTCCCCATAATAATGTGCAATATAAATATGCTCTGAAAAAATTCTTGTAGTCACATATTCCATCTTGATTCCTATCAAATAGAAGATTCCAGTTCTGATATTTTTTTTTCAATACAAATATTGACCTTTTTAGATTATATACTTTATTTGTAATAACTATATTTATAAAACCTTCAAGATATGTCATGCACATATCTCACAATTATTCTCATTTAGGAATGCTATTTTAATATCCATATGACAAATCTCATAGTCTTATTATGTTGCATTGGCAAGCATGATCCTGATGGAATTAACCATGGAAACTAGTGAAAAGGTTTCATCATGCTCAACATTTTGAGCAAGTTTAAAACCTAGTGTGTATAGGTTTGTACATTACCATCCATGTTAGTCTTCTTCTTGAAGACTCAATTTCACCCTATGGGTTTTACCTCTTACGGTGGATCCACCAAGGTCATACCTTATTGTTGTACATGGAGTTCATCATTGATCACATGGCCTCAAGAAACTTCTCATATTTTGGTGCCTCAATATCTTCTAGGTAGGTTGTTGTCTCATCATCTATAACTAATTCACCGCCTTATTGAGTGATAATATATCCTAATCTTTCAAGCTCAAGACATTTTCTACTAGGTTTACATGTTTTGTGTTACATAAGGAACTTGAGATTCCACAAAAAATTGTGATTATACTTGTTCCAACTATACCTCTTTAGGTTCAACTTATTTTTTGGCCTAGATTTTTTTGGGTTCTACCTTTCTCACACTGAATCCATTGGAAATAAATTCCCTTTAGGAATACATATGCCTTGGAAACAAACACTTTTGTTGTCGGATTAGAATATAAAAGTAGTATTCAACAAAACAAAGTTTGTCGACAAAGCTTTTCAAGAAATGATTTTCTTACACAAGCTTTTAAATCCTAATTTTGTTAGAAGACATATGATGACACCCTTCCATATCTTATATGGTGTCTATTTGAGCCATTTTGGAGAGTACATTATTTTAGTGTAAAGCATGTGCCAAAAAGGAAATTGGAAGATTAACTAGATCTATTGATAATCGTACCATGACTAACACGATGTGATATTTTCTTTCTTATACATCGTTATGTTTTGGGTGGATCTCAATGTGACACATTATCATAGTCTCCTAGATGATCCACAAACTCTTTGTTTAAAATGTTTCAACATCGATTATATCGAAGTGTCTTAATACTTTTACCAAGGTATTTATGTACTTCATTCATGATCTCCATAGAAACTACAAGAGACCTAGACATGTATTTCATTAAATACAATCTACCATAATCATGAGAACATTAGTAAATATAATGAGGTACAAGTAATAACCTCTAGGTGTACATACATCAATATGTATGATCCCTAATGGAATATTCACTCTCCAATTATTTCTAGTGAAAGGTGCTTTTATCATATTTCCCAATAAATATTATTTACATGTCTCTATTGGTTCATTAACCAAAAGAGTCTAGACAACCATCTACACAGATTCTAGAAATAAATCTCTCAATTATTTTCTCAATATGAAAATGCTATAGGTATTCATTATCTGAGTTGTCAAGTCATTCAGTGCATGTGTAATATATAGTTGTCTCTACAACTATCAAGTATAGATTATGAGATAGAGGGCATTTTCATACAAAATCTCATCTTTTAAAATGAAATATCAATTTATTCATAATATCTTATCCATTCAAGATACATGATGTTTTCAACAATGGTTGGTACGTAATAGCAATTCACAATCCTATTACATGCCCATTAGGCTAAATGGTAGATTCCAATTGCAGTGACAACAACTCTTGCTCCACATAGTTCTAGATTACTTCCTCTCAGGTCCTAAAGTGGAGATCTCTATCTCCTTCTTCTTCCTGAGTTCCTCTATGTAAAGATGACCATTCCTTTTCCAATGTCCAGGCTGGTGACAGTGGTAGCACTTCCCTTCCTTATTCACATCTACCTTAGATTTTAGTGTAGAATACTTTGGTTTATGGCTAGCTTTAGTACTCTTCTTAGATTTTCCTTTTCCCTTGGAAATCCCTTTGTTGATCATCATCACATATTTGTGTTTTTCCTTCTTCATTTGTGCTTCAAGTGTCCTCGACATGCCAAGTAATTCTGACAACAACTTGTCAAAATCATTCATGTTGTAGTTCATGAAAAACTGGCTGTATGGTTTTGGCAGTCACTATTGAATCACAACTCTGGCCAACTCTTGGCCTAAAGGAAATCCCAGTCTAGCAAGATTCTTCACATACCCAATCAACTTGAGTGTATGGGACCTACTGGATCTACTTCAACCATATTACACTTGAACAACACCTTAGAGACATCATATCTATCTTGTCTTGTCTGGTCTTGGTGTAAGTTCTTAACATGTGTAACCATCTCAATAACATCCATGTTCTCATGATGTCTCTACAATTCAAAGTTCATTGAGCACAACACCAGACGCTTCACATCCATAACATCTTCAAAGTTCTTTCAGTAAGCATTCCAATCAACCTTGGGTGTGTTGGGAGTAGGTTCATCGGGATCTGGTGTCTCTAAGATGTAGATCTTACTCTCGGGAATGAGAATGATTTTCAAAGTCCGTAAGTAGTAATTGAAGTTGTTCCCGATCATCTTGTCCTTCTCAAGGACCGATCACAAAGAACATGTGTTTGTGTTTTCCATGAGATTCTACTAAATAAATTTGCAATTTTTGTCAAAACACTTTTGATGAATTTGATTTGATAAGTTTGAATATATTAATAAGGATTTTAATTAATTATCGCTCCCACCGTTTTGTTCAACTTTGTAGCCCTCACATATCAATTTAGAAGATTTCAATGTACACCCTTCTAGGAAGTCAAGATCCAAAACAATTACGTTCGTCCGGCCAACGTCGGCGTCCATAACCCACTATTAAGGTAGGAAGCATTTTCTAATTGTATTTCATGCAATTCCTGGATAGATGGTGTGTAGGGTTGTAAATGGGTATGGTAGACCCGCAGACCCACAAATACGGACCCTTACAAAACCCATCACGGGTCTAATTTTTTATACCCGCATACCCTTGGACCCATATACCCTTGGACCTGCATATAAGCAGGTCCAATAATGGGTATACTTGGACCCAGACCCACTAGACCCGTGTACCCACTATACATAAGTAACTATTTATATAATATGTTATATATACCATACTTTACTAGTCTAACTAATATAATTATTGAGATTATATCCTACTCTAACCACAATAAGGCTGACACTAGTCATATAATTAAGAATTAGCTATTCTAGTTACAATAATGAACATCATATGTAAACTTAAAATAAAAAATCTACTAGATTACATTACTTTATACACAAGGTAAATGCTATGATGATGACTACAAATATGTAAACTTTTAACCCAATCAATGTTAGTGTATAAAATATGAAATTATCTATTATAACTATGGAATGTTAATATACTATATAATAATAATATCTTGTTGTATTAAAGTATATAGAATATTGTCATTTTTCTTACATAAACAATACAATATTTATAGAACCACTTACCCGAATACCTGCTATTATTTTGGGTACGGGTACGGTGCGGGTCTATGTTTAGTATTATGTGGGTCTAGAACCGGAGCCGGACCCACTAAATTAGATGGGTATGGGTATGGGTATGGGTATGGCCAGACCCGCACCGTACCCGCACCGTTTACACCCCTAATGGTGTGCACAACTCTTTGTTACAATCATCTGCATGCTTCAAGGCACTTAATCTCATTAACATCACTAGTTAAGTCTAACCCAAAATCCAACATGATACTAATGCATTCTGCTTGACATGCCCACATGACTGTCATCACACTTCTGTGAGATGGACGACGCATCACCCTTGGCGTTCCCACACTTAGTCGATCAAACTTTTCATGTATGTTTTTTATGGAAAGCATATAAGACTTAATATTTTACTGAGGGGTTTTATTTTTATTCATATACATATCCAATCACCACATACTTATAATATGTATCATATATATACTATATCCACACGTAAACATGTAATAATAAAATACGAGTGATGGTTATGGTCACACTAATGTAATTTCTTAGAGCCACGACGAATTGCTACCACATAAGATCCACATCATATGTAGCACCCCATTCTTGAAGAAGATCTAAGTTGCAACTAGTCCAGGTCAATCAATTAACCTCTTTAACCACTTGGTTGGCCTCATGGTCAGTTTGTTGGTCTCTTGGATCAGTCGACTGGTCTCTCATTCAAGCAACGTCTGAATCCCTCCAGTCGATCGATTGGGCTACTAGATGATTGATTGGTTCCTCCTGTCATCTAGCCTCCTTATCGTCCAATCGATTGGTTTGACTTATGAATCAGCCAGTTCGTATGGAGAAGAACACCTTCTTTTCCACAATAGAAAATAAAATTATCCTAATCCTTATTACATTGTAATAGAGAAAATTGGAGTTATATTCGAGGGGAGCATAGGAAGGAAAGAATTAATAGTTTTCAATATGGAAAAGGAGAGACAGGCTCAGTATGCAAACCGAGATATAAATTAGGAATAAAAACCATCCAACCAAGTACAAAGATCGTAGGGTTTATTGGCCATAACAATGATTACATTCACCATAAAAATAATTTTTACGGTGACACGTATAAATTGCATATTATAATATCGTATATATATTGGGATTTTATGTGGTATTTCATCAGATATGCACGTTAATAATTTAAATATTTGCATCACTTATCATAAATAAATGATAAAACCAAAATTTGATGACATCGATTAAATCCCAAAATATAGTATATTGATGTCTCTCTAATACCAATGTATGGAAATATGACGACATATATTGCAGTGGATTTTTTTTTATTTATTTCCATATTCCCCTTAAACAGTAGATTGTGTCAACAACTATGAATTGAGAAGGGAGGTTTGCAATTCATATACCTAGTCCTGGAGTAAATCCAGTGGCTTAACCTTGCAGTAGTGTGCTTCTTTCACAAGTAGCAATTGGATAGATGTAGGCATTGGCATCCTGATATATCACCACAGATGGCAGTTGATGACATCCTCCTAGAGTAGTAGAAATGGCCTCCATGCCTCTACATATAAAACACAGACCACTGAGAACTCCACATTGCGCTAATAGAATCAATGGGAAGGAGTTGTCCCTTCGAACACCAACCTACTAGGGTTGATTCACTCTCTCGTGCTATTTCTCCCTTGATGTTTGCTTACTTTCCTATTCTCAATCACATTGGCTTTCAATACTTGATTAAATTTACAACATGACGTTAGAATCAATCCTTGATCCAATGGTATTGGTCATTGAAGTGGGGGATTCACAAGATGAATCGGTTGTTTCAGACCTTGAATCAGTCGGTTCACCAACTGAACCAGTCGATTCATACCCTAGTTCAGGCAATGTTCAACGAATGTAGTTTAAATTGACTTGATATTTGAATCGAACGGTCAACACTTGAACGAATCGGTTCACAGTCCAGTCAGCCAATTCTCATCCATTGTTGTTTAAATCCAAAACCTAAACACTTTAGTAATTAAATTAAACATCATTCATGAATAAACTACTATTCTAGGTGCATCCTATGTGTGTGACCCTATAGGTCACAAGTTATTTTGTTAGTAAATGTCCATAACCAACCTATGACATCAAGAGCAATGAGTGGTACCTAGAAACACATCATTAATAACCAAGTAAATCGAAAGTTGGAGAATAACTTCAACACAATCCATGATTAGTGTTACAATGATTATATAGCTCCTTTTTCTCTGATATCCAGATTGAAGTGGAAGCATGGAATCATCATCCTATCAACGTTCAATCCTTGTTCCTTGAACTAGAGCATAATGTATGAGATTCATGTGAATTCACATATCATATATTGAGTCACATGAGTATGGACATATGTTATTTAGTCTTGCTTATCAAGTGGTCTAGATACCAAACTCTTGTAGGAGGGATAAATCCCATCTACATCACTCACAATGTAACATTCACTCCCATTGAGAAATGACAAATGGCCCAATAGACCACCACTAGCCTTAACTGTGTGCTTTGTCCTCCCTCATGCACAAGCCAGGATAAACTTACCGACTGGTCACCCATCCTAGTACCACTTTGGGCTGAGCACACTTAACCACAAAGTTCTTTAGTGATGGTCTCCCTAAAAATAAGGTGTGCATTTTATGATATGGGTAGTCCAATCATTCCTTTTAAGATCATTTACCTAAGGCCTAAAAATGTGGGATGTTGCAATCTCCCCCACCTAGACTCTTTACATCCTCATCTAGGCTCAACTATATGACCTCATAATCTTTTCCCCATATCAGTGCAGACCCAAATGGCCATGTACACCTAGATACTGATCACGAGTACCAACACAAGGGTGACTCTATCAACTCAGATAGCTCTTTCCAGCAATTCTAGATACTACCAGTGGGAGGGTCCATCAACTCGGATAACCCTTTCCAAGTGCCTAGACTGCACAATTCAAAGACTGGAATTCCACATCCCATGTGGGCCCCACCTACTTGAGGGTAATTGGCTCTAATACTATTTGTAACCCTAGGCCCACTGTGTAAGGATCTGGTATAGTTTCGAGAATGATGAATGGCCCCACAAACCAGCACTAGCTTAACTATGTGCTTTGTCCTCATGCACGCGCAAGCCAGGATAGACTTCCTAAGTGGTCACCCATCCTAGTACTACTCTGGACTGAGCACGCTTAACCACAAAGTTCTTTAGTGATGGGCTCTCTAAGAAGGAAGGGCACCTTGATGATATGGATAATCCAATCATTCCATTGAAGATCATTTACCTGAGGCATCAAATCCTAGGACGTTACACACACTCATTCCTCATTTGTCAGAATGCACCCAAGCATCACCTTTATGGTAACCCTTATTCAAGGTCATGTTGGATTATGTCAAAATACATTGAACAACATGTTATGAGTGTAGTAACTTCTGGTTTATGAACCACAATCACCACTGTCACTATGAAAACTAATTCTAACTACCATTACATGGTCTCCATGTATCTCTCTCAAGGTGGGTTTGTTCGATACACACTTCTCTAACATGTAACTATGTGTTTAATTTGATTACATATCATGACTAATGAGACTCTATAATCAGTCAACACACACTCTAGTAATATGTATTATCACTTACTATTTTTCTTCTAGAGTAATATCCGACTAGGGACATAATAAGAATGCATGTACTCTTATCATACATATAATTTCATTATTCATGTCCTCAACTTGAAGACATATGTCATCAAGAATCATCATTCTTTAGAAATATACCAGGTTTTTGTCATCATCTCATGATTGTGAAAACATAATAGATAGAATTACCTTTATAATTATCAAATCAAGTATATGATTCCCCACTACAATCATCATAGGAGTGGCTCTGTGGCATACATACTAACAAATACTCTTTGAGAGGAATGTCTTTCTTGAGGAAAACCCAATCAATGATTAAGTAAATGAATTTGTTCCCCATCCTAAGGCTCTAAGCGTTGAAGTTCGACAATCCCAAAATCAAATTGAGCCACAAGAGATATGTGCTTGTAATAAATTTCTTGAGATTAGTAATTGATTGGACACTATGCAAAATACTAGTGAGGAACAAAGGCATCCATCCTAAGTGAAATGTGGTTGTGAAAAATTTCCCAATATTATAAAGTGATTAGACATGCTATAAAAGACCAAAAAGGCCCCAAAATCCTTCTACCTAAGGTCTCGAATACCAATATCCCATGGTCCTTTTGAATTGGACCAAATCGGTATGTGTTTGTGACAAATTATAAAAAAGAGTATATCATATGAGTCATAATATGAAAAAAGGGGAATTTTTCTTTGTTATTTGGCAAGTTATGTTATCTAGATCCCATAAGGAACCAAGTTTTTCTTATATCCTTAAAAAAGTGATCGCCATGTGAACATCTTGTGAGGAATAACTACCTATGAGTTACTTAGAGAGGTTATGATATTGCTTAAATATGCTTGACCTATTGACTGGATCACTATCGGAGGTGGGAAAGGGATTTCTTAATGTGTAGAGTGATCGTCCACTTCCATATGAAAAACATTCATTTCCACCATAAGTCAAAATAAATACATGCATTTCCATTCATTTAAGTGAATTAAGAATATTCAAAAATTGAATTCAAATGAAAGTAACCTCTAAAATAATTGGGATTATGAGCCCGAATGTTCTAGATAAAGGAATAATTCTTGTTTTGTCTTGAAACATCTCAAGGCCTGAAGTCAAAATTACTATAGTTGGATAATATAGAAAAAACTCAAAACATGTTTTGTAATGATAAACTTATCTAAAAAAAGAGACTCAAATGCAATATGAAATCTACAATCTCAAAATTAGCCACTTCCATGCTAATCAACCAACCTCAAAAATGGAAATATGATAATAAAGCTATATCTAATCTGTCTCATCCTCTACCAATTTCTTCATCTACAAGAACCCATTAGGCTTGCAAGTCACTTATAAGTGCTAAAATGCTACTTGTTGATGTAAATACTTTAGTGTGCAGCTCCAACTAACAGGGTATTCTTCCATGGCCATTATCGTGTGGTTATTTCATGTATTATAACTTGACCGACAAATAACAGTCACGCTCTTCAACATATTACGTATAGTAGTGTGGAATTGATTGAATTGATACACAACATGATATCTCCCAAACTAGAACAATACTCTTATAGGGAAATGCACCTAAAAACTCCCAAAGTCCAGAAGAATGACAATACTAATAAAACCTAGCATAACAATACCATATGAGGATGTATCAATCCCTTGTTGCATCCATCTCCATCTAATCAACTCATCTATAAAATTTGCCAACCAGGCGACTATCTCACCTGTCTTCTGGAAGGGCATATAACATATTTTGACTTGTGAGACAATTTTCTGCAAGCTTAGTCATTAGATTATAATCAACAACAAAGATATGAAAACCTAGTGCATCCCAAAGTACAATTACAAAACTTGGAATGGAACCACCATTCTCTAAAATCTTTGGCAGCACCAAGACACCAGTATATCTCACTCAAGATCCAAGGGGTGATAGTCTCTCACTTCTCTAAGAAACCACCATGGCCACCAAATTAGATTTAACCTTTCCATTTTTACTTTCAAAGAATAAATTACCAACCACAACAATTAGTAAGGCATGAAAGCGCTCATTTCCTCATTTTGGCTTCTTGTAAGTTGTTGCTTTGATGAAACTACCCCATAAAGTACTAAACTTTATAAAACATTGCTCTATATCCATGAATTTTCCTGAAACTTTTTTTTTCACATCGAGAACTCATCTATGCTCTATATGCCAATGTTGTTCATATGTGATCTAAGGAAATTTATCATTCTTCTTCAGTTGACTGATCAACTCTATGTCCTATAGTGTCGACATCAAGATCATATTGCCAAACTGAAATGAGTGTGAATTTTTATCCCAAAACTAAATTGCAGCTTCCATCATCTCTCTAGATACAAGAATATACACCAAATCCATCAAAGATTTGTCAATGTTATAACTCTATAAGTTCATCCTTTTAGTTATCTCTATGTCAACTATCCATTCACATGCAATTTCGAAGTTGTCACAACCCTTCTTCAATTTTGAAACTAATAGAGAATTTTCATTATGTTCGATCTTTCCCCTAACAGATACAAATCAATTTGACATAGATTGTTGTAGATTGATTTCACAACATTAGATTCAAGTCCCTTCCATGGACAAAGAATAGTCTTGCACCTATCAGGCATATATGAACTTTCCACCTATCAGGTGCATATCAGTTTGATGTAGATTGGTTTGACATAGAATGGTGAAGACCAGTTTCACATCTATTAGATTTTTATCTATTCTGTAGACAAAGAATAGAGTTCCACCTATTAGGGCACATATCAACTTCCCAGTTGTTAACTATAAATTGGTTTGACACAGATTGGTGCTGATTGGTTTCATACAAATTGGAGAAGATCAATTTTACATAGATTGGTGTAGATTGGTTTCACACTAGTTAGATTCAGATCTCTTCAGTAGATAAAGAACAATTTTCTACCTATCTGGTGTAAATCATCTTTCCACCTACCCAACACAATTCAATTTAACACGGGTTGAGGCAGAATGACTTGCAACAATAGGAGACTCCCTAGAACAGATCTTCTCCATGATTTGACAGGTTGAGATGCATTATATGCAAATCTCCTTCACAAATACCGCAATATTTATCACCTAGCCAGTGTAAAATGGTTTCTCACTTTAGAGTGCCAAACCCTTTCATGGTCATATTTTTCATCCTGATTGAAGTGGTGACAGATCTCACATACCATTGAAAGATCCTATTATTTATAGATTTATTAAGATTTCTATTTTATACAAACTCTTTGTCAAGTGGACATGTGATTCCACGACTCTACCATACAATTTGAAATGATTGAGAAAACACACAAAAATGAGCACAAAAGCTTTTTGCTCTCTAGAAAAGAACTTTTTTTTTTCAAAATCGACCGCTAACCCATTAGATCTAAAAAGTTTTCTTGTAGAAAAATTGAGCATGAAACCCTTTTGCGCTCTAAAATAAATCCTTAAAAATGAAAAATAAATCAAACACCAATCCCTTTCAGGCTCCAAAAACTTATTAAAAAAATTGGAAAAAATATAAAATGCATAAAGAAACAAGTGCCAAACCTGTTGTAGCTCCAAAATAAAAATAAAAATAAAAATAATGAAAAATGCACCACAAATTCTGAACAAATCGAATAAATATTAAGAAAATTAAAAAATATAGAGTACACGAGCATGAAACGTCTTCATGCAAAAAAATCTCAAAAAAATTGAGCTCCAAATCCTTTAGCCCTCTAAAAAATGGCGTAGAAAAAATGGGGTCATAAAAAAGGGCTTCAAAAATATATACACATCAAACAAACAAAATCCTTATATGGCTCCCAACTCGTTGCACATATATAATTGAAACATACATCATTGTTCTGGCTTGTGGGCATCAAGGTCAACTCCCAACATACCATGATGGGAATTACTTTGGGTCCTAATCGGTCATCTCAAGAACTAGATTCTTTTGAGGACTTGGTAAAGTACCTCATGTTTCTATTTACATATTTGCCTTCAGCTTTTCTTAACAAATTCCAGGGCATGCATATCTCTTCATCCCTCATTTGAGGCAATGTTCTCTTCATTCAACTCATACCAATTTGGAATGGATTTTTTTCATAAAGTCCTACTATGGTAGGCATTTCCTATATATTTAAATCAAACTCTATTGAGTTATATATGGTTTCAAGTCCAACTATGGTAGGCAATTTATATTTTGGTGTCAGATTTTGTGATTTAAAGTTGCTAGTTTTTTCTATTTACGTGTTTCGTGGTTATTAGTCTTCTCAATCAATGAGTCTACTCAATGTCCAATCTATCCAAAAAAATAATATCCATGGTGATAATGCTCTCCAACAAAAAATGGGTTTTGGCTAGTCTCAAGATATCATCCCACGGCGTGGGTGGATTCATCAACTATGTCTTGGCCACATCCTGAAAGGGGCAGATCATTGACACATCATTTTTGGGTTCCCATAAAATCCTTTTATTTGGGGTATTTACATAATTAGAGTCATGTCATACTATAATTAGTGAAAACAAATTTCTATTAAATGAATCAAATGTGGGCCCACTAGATACATTTTGGTCAGCTCAGACTGCAACAATCAATTTGCACAAAGTTTACAAAAGATATTAGCCCACATCGTACTAATAAATACCTTAAATCTTGATCCCAACGGTTCTTGAACCCTAATGGACAAAATTTACACATTTTCTAGGTTAAGATGGACCTACAAAAATGGCAATTTGACCTTACGTATAATGGGTGCAAATCTATTTTGCCTCCATATTAGAAAAAATATGAGCCTCATCCTTTCTAGAATCCTTTGAGAAAGAATCTCATTTTGGTGTCAAAGGGTTTTGCACCCAAATATGTCATATCAGATAACACATATTTTGGGTCCCCTTTTCACAAACCACACTGGGCGCCAAAGGGTTTCACACCCAGATGTGTCGAACTAGACCACATATAATCTAGGTCCCCTTTTATAGACCACACAGGGGGCTAGGGTTTCACACATATATGAATTAAACTAATTTACACAATTTTCTTTCCAAATAGGTCACAGTTGGCGCCAATGGGTTTCACACACATATGTGTCAAATTGATTTGTGCACATTTCAATTCTTCTCGAAATAAGACACTTCGTTGCCAAACCCTTTTGTTCCTGTAAGTGATACTACATCTGTTCCCACCAAAACCATGTTGATTTTGAGAAGCTTGAGAGATGGATACATGGCACTCCATGACTATACATTGAGAGAGTGGGGCATCCATTTTGAGAAAGAGCAGGAAATCACCTCAACAACTTCCTCCACTCTAGAAAAGGAGAGGGATGACCACCAGAATAAATCCCTCAGTTGACTGAGAGGAGAATAGGAGAGAGTAAGAGAGAGATAAAGAGATACAACCCTGGCATTGTACAAAAATGGTGCATACTAGGAACTACAAAACCATTTTGCATTGAGAAGTGCCAAATCTATTGTCACCCAGAAGTGGGAAAGCGTTGAACACTGGATTGGACCAACATCTGCTCTTGATCAAAATTAGTTGTCAGAGACTTTTGACTTTGTTCAAATTAGTGTGAAACCCTTTATCACACAAAATACAAAGCAAGGTAAGATCAACATGAGATCACTTTTATTCTCAGTTTCTACACGACCATTTTATAATGTAAACTTCCACAATATTATTTAACGGGAAGATCAGGGTACCAATTTTTTACTATTTACCAGTTCATAAATGAGTTGACAAATTCAAATTCACTTACGCCCTCATTCCTTATCCATGCACGAGTCACTTCTTTCTATTTTTAGCATTTTATGGTCAAAACTCGATGGTGACTTCGAAGCACCCTTTTCTCATTTTTTATTTCTAATGAAAACAATAGGCAATAAGGATCAGAAGAAGTGACAATGTTGGGTGCATCCAAGCAGTCAAAAATTGTGCAAGCCAAGATGTGGGGGAGATAGAGGACCATCAGGATATGAATGAATGATGCCTTGACACCATGTGGGAAGGAGGGGAGCTACCCAGTGAACTCTACCTAGAACTTGTTGGTGTTGTACTTCTTAGATGAGCAACTATTATTTACTTCAATTCACTTCGTCTACCACTACTTGTAAGCATCGATCATGAGAGTAGCGAGAATACATTGTCCAAGGAGTGATCCTCCTTGAATATGTAAAAGGAGCATTTGTACTCATGGTCATTGTTGAAATGCTTTGTGAAAGAAACAAGAAACTCCAAGGTGAGATCCTTAAAAATTCTCCACACATGAAAGGATAACATGGAGATGTGAACACTGAGTAAAATGTGCATTAAGGACTCGTAGATGCCCAAGCATCTGAGTGACTTGGGGCATGCCCAGCTTCACCCCAATGGCTTCATTGGCCTTGTGCCACTTTTGATACTTGGCAATGATGAGGTACTTACACTGTATTGAAAGAAAAGCTATGTGGAAAGGGAAGGCTGGAGAATAGGCCTACTATGTTCTCCTAGTCTGGGAAGATTATATCAGGGGTGGGGTAGAAGAGGTGTCTATGTTGTAGGTGATCACTCCCCAATGATCATTGATGTCATTAATCATCTACTTGACTACAGTTGTGTTAGACTCCATGGCCTCCTTGATGAAGGCCTTCTCATCCTCAATGTTATCATAGGGAGGAAAGTAATCTTCTTTTATCCTCTCCCAAATATGTAATCCACTTATGGGCCTGAGCGGAGTGTGAGTGGGGGAGGTCAAAAGATACCAATGTGACCTTGCCATATATGTTGGGCTTTGGTTAAGCAATGAAGGAATGTGATCAAAAGATTGGATGAAGTGGCTACATCCCTAATAGTGGCTAATTTGGATATCAACATAGGTGATTGGTCGATTAGTGGTGGTTCTACGCTCCTTGTGGATGGCTGATCAGACTATTAGAGAAGGTTGGTTAGTCGATCATAAGAGGACCAGGGGGCTCTAATGTTGGTAGATCAAACAACTCTGGGAGGTGATGAATTGATCAATGAGGAGTTAGTGGACTCTATTAGCATAAGATTAGGTGAACGAAGGCTTGGATCAACCAATCAGGAGGGTGATCTCCCTACATTGTATAGTTGATTGAGAAAAATAGGGTCATGCGAGAATTGAGAGGAACATATTTGTCTCGATAGATATAAAGGGGAAGGTTTCTTAGGCAACAAACCAGTGTGGTTGGATATAGGGCGACCCATGGTGAAGAATGGTGGTGGCTTGTGGTGAGTGGTCGATCAAAAGGGGAGAAGAGGTCATGAACTTCTTGGGTGATGCATGACAACTCACAGTCAGCCAGTCATGGTTGGTTGGCTAGGAAGAATGGAGGTGGTAAACATGCAGAGCAAGTAACTGTAGTTCCATAGTTGGAAAATAAGGTGCTTTTGTGGAGGCTAGGTTGAGGGGATCATTTGGGGCATGATGTCACCCCCTTGCCCAACCCCTATTTATAAAGGTGTGGGGCTATTTGTCGTGTGATTTGGAGCTTCCAGGGCATTCGATCAAGGTCCAACTTAAGAGGAAAATCGGGCATTGCCTGGACGATCTACTCACCATATTGGATTGACCAATTAGAGGGTCCTAGGATGGGTGACCAACTAGATTTTAACCAACCGACCAAGTGCTTGGAAGATTGAATATTCCCCTGGTTGGTCGGGAAACCAATGGAATTGATTAGTAATGATTATGCAAATTTTTCGGACTAAGAATTACTGACGTTTTTGTGTATCACTTTGGTTGGTCAATCAACATGATTGGTCAGCTGATCTAAATTAAATTCCTCACATCTAGGTCTACTAAAAATTTAGAACTCTTTGTGGTGGCTCAATTCGCAAGCCTGGATGGGAAATCAAAATAGTGGAGAATGTCTGCTACATGCTAGTGAGGCAACTAGGGTGGCTGGTTAGGCAATGTACCTATAGATAAGTCCCTATTAAAAATTGGACCTCTTTGGACAACCACTCAATGAGTCTGTTCTGATGATTACGTGGCCTATAGGAATCTCACAACCTTCCAGGAAAATTTAAACAAAAACCAGATCAATTGAAAGTTTAACTACTAAATGAAACTAGGAAAATGGACTAACCAGATGGAAATGAAAATCTAACTAGTTCAATAAATCATAATGTAAGTAGCAAACTATTAGGTTGCCTCTTGAAAGAACCTTACCCAATGTCTTGCAACAATGCCTGCATTTTTATATCTAGGTGGGGTAGCCCACTGGAATATGAGTAGGGATGTTATACTTTTTTGGTTGCATTCTTTTCAGCTCATCTTTGATTATTTCCTTGATTCTTACTTCTTGTATCCTCCCCTAAATTGTGAGGAAGATATCTGAGAACTGAGGGAGCTATTTTAAATTGCATATGTTATAAGTCCTTTGTGAATATGTGATCACCCCATAGTTGTGGTAGTTGTCATTAGTGTTTGTGGATAATGCATTTAGGGGCTGATATTCGTAATACTCACAATACATGCTCCCAAACATTTATTCATGATTCACATATGGTATCGTCAATTCCTGAGGTATGTGACTGTCTTAATAGATCAAAAACTAATGAGGAAGAGGGATGGAGTAATCAAGTTCTACCTGATGCACGACATTAGGGTGTGCAAGTGCCTATGGAGGAATATGATCTGGTGCACTTAGGGTAGACGTTGTAAGAATGACAATATAAAGAGAAGGAGGAGGTGCCTCGACTATTAGTAGCCTTTCATTAGAGGTGGAGTTTCCCAATGTACTCTCAGATTTCCTTATGTGGTGATCATACTCTTAAAGATATTGTCGTAACAGTTCTAGATGATGATTTTGTGGGAGGAAGTTGTTTATACATCTAAGTAAATTGATCTAAATAGTAGATGAAGTATGCCTCTTCTCATCCAGTGTGCTTTGTCATATGTTCTTGAAAATAAAGGGATTGGTTTCCCACTAGCAGGGTTAGGAGTCCCATCTTGACATCAATCAATGCTCTAGTAGTTTCTAGTAATGGTCTGCCGAAAATAAGGGGGAAGCGATAGTACTCCTTGATAAAAAAATCCAACCTTATCTGGTATGTCTTCTATAATATCAAACGTCTTGCTCATGGAAGAATCCAAAAGCCATATAATCATCTTGGTGGGTAGCACATCAGTGATATTGAGTCTCCTGCATAAGCTGTTAGGGATGATGGAAATGCTAGATATGAGACCTATTAGACATGTTAGGATTTTAGAGTCACGTCAATAGAATGAAATCTTGAAGGGGTTTGGGGCCTTGTACGTGCAATGCATTTTAGTTGACATCCTTACTAGTTCTAAATTTTCCAATAATGTTTGGTTGCAACAATGGTGGGGTTTTGACAATGATGTAAATGATGACCGAATCAACCTCATCATTTTGGCAAATTAGTAGACGATGTGCCTAGTTCATGCACAAAAAAATCAGAGTGAGTCGTCACGGCCTTTAGTTGCTTCATATTCTTTTTTTTGGGTTCCAATTTCCCTAAAAAATTACATGGAGGAGGGTGCATTGGTGCAGCCAACTGAGCCAAAATTTCAGGGTGGAGGGTGATTTAATAAAAATTGAAGTGGCCACCAACATAGAAAAAGACTATTGATGTGCCAAGTACTCAAGGACTTGATCAAGGAAGGGAAGAAGTAAGTGATCGTTCCTTTTAGTTTTGTTCAAATTATTGTTGTCAATGCACATCCTCAACCCTGTGAAGGTGTGACTGGGGTTGAGTTTGTCTTATCATTCCTCACAACATTGTTGCCACTTTTCTTGGGAGCTTGTACAGGTCTCACCCAAGGGGAATCTGAAATGGGGCAAATAATTCCTAATTTTAAAAATATAATAACATCTATATGGACCACCTCCTTCATTTTGGGATTTAGTTTGTGATGAGGGTCTATAGATGGTTTGTAGTCCTCTAGCATGGGGATCTTGTGTATAAAGATAGCTTGTTTAACACCTATCAGATCTATCATTCTATAACCCAAGGTTTCTTTTCTCTTGTTCTGTTTGGTCATCAACTTGTCGTCTTGTTCTTGTGTGAGATCTTCATTGATGATTACCGGACCAACTTATTGCTCATCAAGAAACATACTTCAGCCCCTCAAGTAGGGCTTTCATTTCTAGTGCCTTTGTTAATATTGGTTTATCTTGAACTATTGATACATTTTTAGCTCTTCAAATTTAGCATTGGATCCTTCTTCGTAGGACTAAGTAGATTTAGTATTGGCTAACTTGTTCATCATCAAAGTCAGTACCATTAGAAATGATGAGGGCTCTTTGCAATGGGTCTTATATCACATTATAAACAAGTCTAAGTTGAGATATCTTATTAATACAATCAAGCAAGAAAACTTCCACATGAATATTTGAGCCCTTCATGCTTCAAATAACCTGAATTCAAGAGTTTCACTTCCTAATCTCAGAAGAATGGTGTCTTCATCTACATCAATCAAGGCTCAGGCTGTGGTAAGGAATGTGTGGCCAAAGATGAGAGGATACAGAGTATCCTCCTTGATATCCATAATCACAAAGTCGCAAGGGACACATGCATCCTTTTTTACCTTCACATCAATGTCTGTTGTGATACCTATGGGTTTCGTCATGGAGGAATGTGCTAACTGAATGGTCATGGAAGTGGGGAGCATATCAGTGAAACTGAATCTTTGACATTGGTTGTATGGCATGATAGATTGCTAGCACCTAAGTCCGCAAGCCTTTTCTTGCAAGTATCATCACTAAGGTATCTACCAGTCCTGAAGGAAATATGATCCTTTTGATTCTTACTATTTTGTTCAAGATGTTGTAAGGATATTTTCTTGCTAATTTTACTATCTCATACTCCGCAATGGTGTACTTCCTTGACAAAAGAGCCTTTAGGTATTTGGATCAAGCTAGAATTTCCAAAAGGGCATCAAAGAATGGGATGTCTACATGAAGCTTCTTCATAACTTCTTTAAACCTCATGAATTTGGCGTCCAACCTCATTTGTTGAGACATGCTTGGTAGGGAGCCCTTGGCTTGTAGAATGGCATGCCATGTGCAATAGAATCAACATGTGGTTTTACAACACTATTAGCTTGACTCGCATCAACATCAACCATTATGTCTTGTACTAGTTCCTTCTCAACTATCACGTTGTTATCATCATCAAAATCAATACGAACGATATCTAGTTTCATTAGAGGAGGAGGATGGGAATACACATTGCATGAACATATTCATTTTACTTTAACTTGCTCAGGATGCTTGGGATTTTTATTAGGTTTCCCAACAAAGGTACCTACAGGGGGACATAGGGAGGTAATTTGTTGGGCCAATTGAGAAATCATGGATTTCTACTAAGCTTGCTTATTGGAAACCAAGGTCTGTTGGATGACAATGATGGACTGCTGAGATTGGAGAATTTCTCAATAGCTAAAAACTTGTCATATGTGGAAGAAAAAAGAGTGGGTTGCAGTATCTATGGCACTTGGTTTGTATTCTAAAATTGTTACCCTTGGTTGTGGAAATAGTTAAAATTGCCCCAATAATTTCCTTAGATCCTAAAATTCTGCTATTGATTGTATAGGAACCCAGAGGGGTAAAGCCTTAGGTTGTTTTCTTGGGTTGGTCGTTGTTGTGATGAATTCTCAGAACTAGCTATATTATTATACTGAAAACTATGATGGTTTCTAGCTTGGATCAGATTGTAGTAGCCTTGGCCAGGAATGTTGTGGATGGAGTTGAGCTCCTCGATCTTCCCTCTTCTTCTTTTACATGGGTGTTGTTCACCATCACATTATATAGAATATAAGAAATAAGAGTGGAGAGTGGGCATGGCCCTTGCACACCTCACAAAAGAGGTCGGTGGACTTGACCAACTATTGTAGGTGTTGTCTCTATCCAATTTTTTCATTTGCATTGAAAGAAGACTCGAGGTTGACTTGAAGAATTGGATTGTGACTTATGATCCGAACCTCTTATTAAAACCATCCATGTGTTTTCAAAGTTCTAGAATATGAAATTTCCACCACTTGTGGTATCAAGAAATTCCTTAGTGTTTCCATCTACGTCTCTATAGAACGTGTCTATTAGCTAAATTTGTGAGATGAAATGATGTGGGCATCCACGAAGGAGATCTCTAAACCATTTCCAAGCCTCGGCTAGGGACTATCTTGGCACCATGATGAATTATATGATCTAGCCCAAGATCTGATAAGTGAGGGAGAATGATTAGTAATTCTCTAGAAATTGGGATCAGATACCTTCCCAGGTGGTTATATAGTCTCCCTCCATGGTGTAGTACCAACTCCTTACACCCATCTATTATGAGTACGAATAGATAAAGTTTGATGACATATTTAGAAACGCTATGTTGATTATTGAAAGCACAAAGGTCAACAAACCGCTACAGGTGAACTTGGCAAACATTGCCTCAATTGATAATGAAGGTTTTGCTCTATAGCATAGTGATCCGTTGAGTGTGGATCTCAAATTCTGGGGAAGTGATGTCTAGAGTCACCATCGCATGCATCAATAGGATTAGGGATTGAGAAGTCCTTAAGATCCTTCTATCGTTCTTCTTCAAGTGTCATTGACTTTGTAGCTCTATTTTTGGCAGCCATAGGTGCTCTTGTTTATTAGATAAGGGCATCTCTCTGGGAAGCTTGAGCCAAGTTCATTATCTTGTTTATTTCCTCCTCATCCATCCTATTCTAGAAAGCTCAATTCATGTGGTGAAAAGTCATGTCAATCTTTGGGTCCAACTCAAAAGGTGTAGAGTCAACCCTTTACGAGTGTCGCATGCACCTTTGGTACTTAAAAAGGGAATTGAAAACAACAAAAATTGAGGAACAAGAAATTCAATTTGATAAGAATCAATATCAATTGAAAAATAAAATCCTAATGAATCAAAACAACGGGGTTCAAAGGCTATTATGTTGTCCCCGACAATGGTGCCAAATTTTTATGTGAGTTTTATTGCAAACACAAATACTTGAAGTATAATTATCCTAGATTTAGAATCTTTATTACAATTGTAACTATCTAACATGCAAGTTTATTGATCAATCGTATTATAGAATAGGGTCATACCCAACAGAAAATGTCCTTTAGAGATCACCTTCGAAACCAATCATTATGAATAATATTTAAAACCAAATTGTATAGATTGATCATAAGTTAAAGATTGAATTCAAGGTTTGCACTAGAAGGGAAAAAAAGAAATGATGAACTGAAAATCAATTTTAAAGAACATCATGATGTTTGGGTTTCACCACCATCATCTGCTTAACTAAATAGTCTCAACAATTAAAGTAGGAAAAAATGAATTTGCTACCTTTCAGAATGAAAATTACACAATGACTAAATTCCCCATGGTCATAAAGTCTCATTACCCATAGTTCATAATTTAGTCATCTTGTTGGATCTATTTTGTGATCACATACAAAACCTTACTCATCCATTCAACAATCTAATTATAAGTTTTATTTTCTCGATGCTCAATATTATGTGAAACATGCTTTATTCAAAGGTCAAGAAAGCATTAATTTAATGGAAAACAATCTAATATACTAAGAAATATTAAGTTTTATAACAACAAAGGTAAAGTAAAAGTGATGGGGTTACTATCCATGCTCCAAAGAGAATGTCTACTCTCCCATATTCATAGAAAGAACACAAATACAATAAGAGAGATAAGAAACCGTGTCATTGATAGAGAAGAGTGAAGCAGTCAGAGGTCTTTGACTCCAGCTATCTTCTTTGACCATAAAAATTCTGAGGAACTCTACTAGGATGGTCCCCTTCTTCCTCTCCCTCATCTCCTTTCTCCAAAATGTTCCCCTCAATGGAGAGTGAATGGGATGAACCCCCCTTGAGGTCAATCCTTCCTTTTTTTACAAAATAGTCCCAATGCCAGTAGCTATAAAAAATTTCTATATCTGTCCAACTGATCTGGCTTCTAGGAGGTCTGTTTGGCTAATCACTCAGTTGGCAACACGATTGATGAATTTTTGGTTGCCCAACCAATAGGAATGGTTGTCCTATCTTCATTCTAATAAGTCTTATAGTGATTAAGTAGATCAATGGAACCAATTAGGGGATCATCTGTTCACTTGAATTCCTGAGGTTGTTGTTGGTCTCAGACTTTGGAGGCACAATTTATGGTCAACCAACCAGTGAGATGGATCAACTGATCAGCACCATATTTGAGGCACTCTACTATCGGTGGAACAACAATTTATGTGAGTGGATCAGATGATCATTTGATCTCAAAGATTCATCAGAGTTACTAACATTTTGGTGACATTCTGATCATAGACCTATGATGGTGATAGCCTATCTAGAGCTTGTCTGGGAAAAATCTTAGAATGGGTATGTTAATCAATCATCTTGGAGATCGGATCACTCGATCAATATGCCTAACTTGTTTTGTTTTGCTCCAATTGTTCTTGGGGATGGAGATCTATCTTTCTTTGAATTTGATGTGTACTCTTCTGCATTGAAGCAAGAATTTGGATCAAATTTCCAATATTTTAGGACAAAAGAAAAATTTATGAGATTGAGCAATGCGGCTGATGATGGTTCCCTTCATCAGTGGTTGTTAGTCTGATCTCAGGTTGATCTCACCATAGGAGCACAAGTATTGATTTTAGTTGGTAGTCATCAGTCTGTCGGTACAGTCTGCACTTTTTGTGGGTGTGCTTATTGACAACGGAGATCCTCTATTGTGCAGGGTGATGCTCCTACCAGCTTTTGTCTGTATGAATGTGCTTGTATTGTCTTCTGTATCTGGGTCTTCTGGCTTTATTTCGGTCTTCTAGGTAAGACTTTTGTTTTTTCCTTTTTTTGTCTTGGTAATCCTCTTCAGAGGGTTAAGGGGTGCGCATATGATGTACCTAAAGTTTTGGAATCACAATAGAAACAGAGTTTTTTTCCGACCAAAAAAAATATGATGCAATTGATAGCTAAATGACCAAAATAATCCAGATATCACAATCAAAATGTGATGAATATGCATCCAATAGGTTAGCCAAGGACAAAATGTTAGTAGACTGACTAGAGAAAGCTAGAGAGATGCAACTAGAATACCATCTTGCCAATAATTGAGTGATTTTTGTTAGAATGAGAGACTCTTATAAAAGGACTTTCAACTTGGTTGACAAGGGAAATACCCATAAGCCCCAAGCAATGATTTTCTTAAGCAAAATAACAAACTATGAGCAAGGAACGGTGCCCTCCTCCCGGAGTCTAGTCAGACAGCTACACTCCCGCAGTTGGTGAGAGACTTGTCGAAACCATGTTGCACCCCCTTCACCTTAGATAACATGTATCCTTCTCTATCTATAATAGATATTGTGTTTATTGTTGTGTTATGTGAAAGTATATTCCCTAGTTAGGGCATAGAGATTGGCCCTATTGCTCATAGTCTAAGTTGTATGTTATTAATTCCCAACCCTATGGATATATGATTTTCTCCATCTATTTCTCACGTTCCTTGTGGATTTATCATCCTATATGCATGTTTATTACAATCATAGACGTAGATAACATGGAATCTAGGATTAGAATATTAAATAATAAACATAGAATCCTAGATATGACCATGGAAGGTTGTTCTCCAGGTGATGGGCTAGTGATATGTAGGCACTGAGACCTATCTTGTAAACTCCACACTTTGAAAGATTAAATAATTCATTAGCCCCAATCTAAATAGATTTCATCATGTGAAATGTTACATGTAGGATATATTACACAAGTGGCGGTGGTGAAACCCACTCTGCCCCAATGCATTACTATTGATTCAATTACCTTAACTCAATTTCCTTTTCCCTATAATTTAGTTTAATGCAATTCAATCAACCCAACAAACATTGATTTAAATGATATTTGATTTTATAGTAATTTCTTAAAAATGTTGTCTCTAGAATTTAATTGTAAAGCTATATAACAATAAGATATTTTTTTGGTGGTGACTATAGTACATAGTTTAGGTAAAAATATGGAGACTTTCACCCAGGTTAGTTTGCCTGTACAATAAGTCACTCATCAAGAAGCATATCAGCTTTTACTCCTTGTTCATGGTTTTTTTTTGGGAGGGGGGATATGCTTCTATGCATCAGATTCATAGTTAAATCTATTGTTGAGAAACTCACTAAATCTTGGGAGGACCTTGCTCTCGATCTCAAGCATAAAAAGGAGCACATTCTTATAAATGATCTAATCATAGACATAACTATATAGAACAAAACATGTTTTATAAGAAATCTAGGATGATTGTAATTTTTCTTAAGGTCAACCTTCTAATAAGAAAGAAGAGTGGTCCAGATCACAAGGTAAAATTAAATTCTAACCATTAAAAAATCAATATCCAAAGAAAACCCAAACCAAATTATGTTGTTTTTTAGGTCAGTTGGTCATTGAGATAAGGAGTCTCCTTTCAAAAAGTCTAAGAAACATGTGGCCGATGTTGAAGCTATGGTCCAAATGAAGACTGGTACTTCTTCCAACTTTTATAAGTACATAATTCTTGAACATAAAATTCTCAATATACTTGAACTGATATACTGGATTGTTGATGGGGCAAGTGTGCATGTTTGTGTAGAAAAGTCCATGTTTATATCTTACTATAACATCAATAATTAATCAATAACATAAGGAGATAACTACAATGCTACATTTCAAGGAGAAGGCCCTTTGTATTTTATGTTTCCTTCTATAAAGATTCCTATTCTTCACAAAGTAAGACTATGTCCTCAAGATCACACTAAATATCCTTTTGGTCCTATGTTGATTTCAAATAGTTTGAGAGAAGATTTAAATTGTAATAAAGTTGTACTAACTATAGTTCCTGATGGTTTATTGTTTGGAAAGGTTTTTTGTGTGACATAGATTACCTATTTAAGATTCATATACAACATATTTCAATTTCATCATTGAACAAGAACGAAAGTTATTTTTCTGATGTTCCAAACACGTTTTCTCTTTTTGTTTGCATAATATAAGTTTTACAAAGGCAGTACGCTAATTGTACTTAAAACACACAAAAAAATATCTTCTTCTAACTAAAATAACAACAAAATGATAGAAAGGGATTAAGAAGAAAGAGCATCACAATACACATATAACTTTGTTGTCAAGAACTTGTTCACTAAATATTCTATTATTCCTTTCGAGACACAGAACATCAATATTCAGGCATCATGAGATCTTAGCTTTCCCCATAATCAAGATTACATCATTAAAATTTTATATAGAATGTAATACTTTTCACAAAACATCACCCATATGCCTTTTGTAATGTTACATTCAAAGATAATATTATTTAAAGATTTTTCATGTCGATACATCAGTAACATCTAGAACCTAAAATATCCCCAAATCTTATAGAACATCTAGATTAGAATAATAATTCAAGAAGAATTTCCATGAGAAGATGAAAATTGTTGTAGTTATATTGTCTGACTATAACTATATCTCCCAAGGAAAATTTTGATGAATAAGTTTGCAACCATTCTAGGAACTTTTAGAGAAATATACTTCTTTCAATTGGATTGAGCATGGTATTCATCGCCACCACGTGGGGTAAAAAAATGAAAAACAATTACGAGAAGCTTTGGAACCCCACATATATGGAAACCCCCATTGTCCATTTTTTATAAATTCATGACCTTACAATCATCTCCTTTTAACATCTAATAGAGATTAAGGACAACATTACACCAAAGGTCTTACAAAATAATGGACTTATTTCCTTTGCCAACTTTGAATCAAATATACTTAATATTTACACTTCTTATAGAAATAGGTTTCCTCCATAGTCGCAAACTCTTTGCATTTACCTTGTAGGACCATAGAGAGTCTTGTTGAATATATCCTTTACTAAGACACTCTCGCTAACCAATTTTATTTCATGAAACAATATGTAGTTTCTTTATTTCATCCCAATTTCCATAAAGAGATTTCCTAATTTTCCTAAAAACATTTATCACAATTTATAAGCAAGGGAAAAGATGTTGAAACTAATAAGGTATAAGACCAATAATTGGCTTGACAAGTTATGGTCTCCCTAGCATGGATAATAGACTATTATCCAAGACTTTATATTACTATCACTATATAAACAATATATGAGTACATTTCCTTCATAAGACGATGTAAAGAAGAGAAATCAATTCTCTACTAAAAATTTGAACAATAAAACCTCCAATACAAACATACTCAGAAGGTATGATGGAGTGGGTGTAAAATTTTCAAATTTTATGTAATGGTAACAAAAGATCAATGTATAGCAGCGGAATAAAAACATGACTATATTCAATTATAAAACAAGGGAACATATTAAACTTACAACATAAGGATCCATGTAGAGGAAATCCAAACCACCTCAAAATTGTCTCCAAGCTTTAACTTTACAATCTATGTCCATGTCAACATGTCTTGTCATCCAAGTCTTCCACCTAGGGTTGGAAGCATACCCCACCAAGAAGAGGAAATGAAAGACATTAGCAAAGGCTGGTATGTACATACTAAAAATAAAATTGAGCAATTTATAAAGAATAAGGGACATCAAAATAAAAGGCTTTCCATGCAAGAGATAAGGACTACCCACAAGGGCATAAAAGAAGAGAATCATCATCACATAACAAAAGAAGATACTTGCCAAATATAAAACAATATAGATTGTGCAATACTAGCACATAAAGAAGGTAGGGCACACACCCCCACAATCCACATCAATAACATGCATTCATGTGAGATAAGCATAGACCTAGAACAATATAAATAACAATTGGTAGCCAACCCTCATAAAGTTGAAACCTGATAGAGAAAGGAATACTGCCAATCTCCCAAATATATATAAAACATGGGCCAAGAATCACACATCTTACCCTGGGTATGAGGTTCCTTGCCATCCCAAAAGAGCAATAAATATCACATATGCTATAAACAAAACCAATGCAATTACACAATTCTAGTGCTACTGAATCACATAGCATGTTAATGTAGAGGCAAGTAAAAAAGTATAGTCAAACATTATACAAGATTTTCCATATCACACAATGGACAACATATGAAACCACCAATAAACCTCCACATCACAATGGGCATATACCATAAAGAAGATCATCATGTACCATATCACTAGGTAGGAGCCAAAAGAATATCCAAGATCACAATCAAGATAGTTCACATGAACCATGATAACAAGAGATAAGACATATTATGTAGGTTAAATTCAAAATAATGATAAGATAGGTGAATTGCTCAACATGAAATAATAGGGGATACAACATACCTCAACATCAGAGTCAAACGATCCAAAGTCACTTCTAGGTCCAAGACTAGGCTTTCAAAGCACCTATTAGCATATATGTGGGATCAGGGTTAGATTTACATTGATATCATAACCCTAAAAATTGCCTTTTTATTAATGTGTAAATTAGGTTTCCAAAACCATGCCATATTTTATTATATGTCATTAGGAGTCCAAAACATATTTTTTTATATTTTTTTGACTTATAGATAATTAGTTATGATTTATAAAAGTTAATTCTTATTTAGGTTAAACCATAAAAAGCACCTCTTCATAACATTAGATTTAGGATACAAAACCAACACCATTATAAAGACCTTAGTTTCTGAATCCAATGAATATTCATTCATAATTTTTGGACAAACATGTAATTAGTTATGCATTTTCAAAGCTCGACCAATCAGAATTTCAAGAATTGCCAAATAAGCTTGAGACTCTGTGTGTGTGTGTGTGTGAGAGAGAGAGAGAGAGAGAGAGAGGGTCGTTCCCTACTGACTTGGGCCAATCAATGGCCTCCGGCTTAGTGGGTCAATGGTCTGCTTTGACCTCGCCCAAAATAAAGAAAACGTGTTCAAACAACCATTATGCCCTTGGCATAAAAAGCAGAGAAAAAAGAAACCAGGAGGGTAGAAACAAGAATGTGCAATGAGGAATCATCCCCTTTGCATGCACAGAGGCCACATCCTCGAGGTACGGAAGCAGAAGTTGCTCGTTTTTGGGGAAAACTCAATTGCGCAACCAAACACCAAACCAACACATCAGAAACATCTTCGTCGGTCCAAGAAATCTTACCCCAAAAATAATTGCACTCTGATGAAGGAAACCGGCATGGAGAGGTGCCGCAAACCTAGAACATAGATTCGACCAATATCGTTGAAGTGAGGATGAGGGATGAAATTGTGAGTGAGGGATGAAATTGTGAGTGTGGGAGAGTTCTAGGAGGTGCGACGACACTCACGGGTCAGGTTCTTATAGATGATACCCAAGGTTATGGGTTCCCCACAACCGAAGTCTAGAGAGCATGGCGGCCAAACGGGAATTTCCCAAATAGGGCATGAGAGAGGTTCTTTTATGGCTTGGGGTGAGCGGAATCCTCTCCCGAAACTAATGCAACAAAAATCATATAAATCGGTGGAGAAACGAGTAAGGAACCCATGAAAAATTGAGCCATAAATTCGGCGCTACAGAGCTCATGCGGCCCTCTCCTACCCGAGGTAGGAGATGAGTTCTACACCATCCGATGCGAAGATCCAACAGTCCAAAATCAAAGTGAAATCAGAAATAAAGTGTAACAATGTGACAAATCAAATTCCAAATCAAAATCGAATAGAGTGACATGTACATTAATTTAACTTTTCTCTCTCTTCAAACGAGGGTGCAAATGAAACCCAAATTAGATGATATTTTGCATAGAGTCTAATTAAAGAATATAGATTATGATTATGCAATTATATTTGCCTTTTGAGAACTTTTAATGTGTTAAATAAATCAATTAATATTTTTCTCTTTCCTCCTTCATTAATGGTGATATGATTATCCAAATTTGATGAAACTTGACCCACAAGTCATATTTAATGTGTTGGATACGAATTTACCATAAATTTTATATATTGGAGTTGTTTGCATATTTATTTAATATTTTGAAGGTTCTACACACTTTCTCTCTCCTGATTTTACCATTTAAGCAAACTTTCTCCAAATTGGAGGAAAATTCACCCAAAGGCTATATTTATTATGTAGATTACGAATCTAAAATTATTTTCCTCTTTTGGAGTCATTTATTATTTTATTTGATATTTTGAGAAAAATACACATCTTCTTAACCAATTTGAATTAAATGAATTATTATAATGTGAATAATGTGAAACTTGACTCCCAAGGTAATTAGGACCCAAGGAACACGATTTTACACTTAAATTCACTTTTGGGATTTCTTTTTATGAGATATGTCATATGGCCCATTAGTGGCCCATTATCTTAATTACTTAACCAATTAAGTTCTTTATCATCTTATTATCTCCATATGAATTATATGACATATTAGATTACATTATTCATGCATTTGATTATTAGGATCACTCTAACCTCAACCTTGTTTGGTAAAACCCAAAAGGTAAAACTTCCTGGGTAGGGTTCAAGATCTGGTATGTTACAACACTCCACCTCTTAAACGGATTTCGTCCTCAAAATCTATAGATCCAAATAGCACTCCACCCCTTAAACGGATTTCGTCCTCGAAATCTATACATCCAAACATCAACTATCAATTATTCTCCACCCCTTAAAAAGGATCAACCTAACAAGTCAAACTAAACAACTTTTTAGAGCTACCCACATCTCTTAGTTGTGAAAAATTTAATGATTTATGTTTCTCATGTATCCAACTAAAGTCACCATCTAGGGTTGAGTTTTAGGTCCTCGTGTCTCTAACCTATCAACCCTACATGAACCTCAAAAGTGATAGGGTAGGTCAACTACACCTTTATATCAAACCTAGTCACAAAACTAGGGTTAGATTCTACTCAAACTAGAGTTCTCTTGATTGTGACTTAGTTCAAGAAAACATCGACAAACCAGAGAAAAGATTTGTACATATAGTAGTATAATGAAAATAATTTTTGTTGATGTAATACTTTGCGATGTAAATCCAACATGTTCACTAAAAATCAATACAAGAACCAAGTCACAATATTTCCATAACAAGACTTCCTATTCTTATCCTAAAACCAAACCTCATTGCATAAGGAGATCATCATCGATCAAATCTAGGGTCAACATCCCACTTAGAGCTAACTAGCAAAGTCGAGGGTTCTTATGGGGAGACAAAATTGAAATAGTCAGCTTCCGACTATCATGGGCTCTGATACCATGCTGTAAAGAAGTGAAACCACCTCTCTACTAAAAATTTGAATAATAAAACCTCCAGTCCAAACATATTCATAAGGTATGATGGAGTGGGTGTAATATTTCCAAATCTTTATGTAATGGTAACGAAAGACCAAAGTATAGCAGCAGAATACAAAACATGACTATATTCAATTATAAAACAAGGGAACATCTTAAACTTACAACATAAGGATCCATGTAGAGGAAATCCAAACCACCTTAAAATTGTCTCCAAGCTTTAACTTCACAATCTATGTCCAGGTCAACAAGTCTTGTCATCCAAGTCTTCCACCTAGGGTTGGAAGCATACCCCAGCAAGAAGAGGAAATGAAAGACATCAGCAAAGGCTGGTATGTGCATACTAAAAAGTAAATTGAGCAATTTATAAAGAATAAGGGACATCAAAATAAAAGGCTTCCCATGCAAGAGATAAGGACTACCCACAAGGGCATAAAAGAAAAGAATCATCATCACATAATAAAAGAAGATACTTGCCAAATATAAAACAATATAGATTGTGCAATACTAGCACATAAAGAAGGTAGGGCACACACCCCACAATCCACATCAATAACATGCATTCATGTGAGATAAGCATAGCCCTAGAACAATATAAATAACAATTGGCAGCCAACCCTCATAAAGTTGAAACCTGATAGAGAAAGGAATACTGCCAATCTCCCAAATACATATAAAACATGGGCCAAGAATCACACATCTTGCCCTGGGTATGAGGTTCCTTGACATCCCAAAAGAGCAGGAAATATCACATATGCAATAAACAAAACCAATGCAATTACACTACTCTAGTGCTACTGAATCACATATCATGTTAATGTAGAGGCAAGTAAAAAAATTATAGTCAAACATTATACAAGATTTGCCATATCACACAATGGACAACATATGAAACCACCAATAAACCTCCACATCACAGTGGTCATATACCATAAACAAGATCATCATGTACTATATCACTAGGTAGGAGCCAAAAGAATATCCAAGATCACAATCAAGATAGTTCACATGAACCATGATAACAAGAGATAAGACATATTGTGTAGGTTAAATTCAAAAGAATGATAAGATAGGTGAATTTCTAAATATGAAATAATAGGGGATACAACATACCTCAACATAAGAGTCAAACGATCCAAAGTCACTTCTATGTCAAAACCTAGGCTTTCAAAGCACCTATTAGCATATATGTGGGATCAGGGTTAGATTTACATTGATTCCATAAACCCTAAAAATCACCTTTTTATTAATGTGTGAATTAGGTTTCTAAAACCATGCCATATTTTAGTATATGTCATTAGGAGTCCAAAACATATTTTATTATATTTTTCTGACTTATAGATAATTAGTTATGATTTATACAAGTTAATTCTTATTTAGGTTAAACCATAAAATCACCTCTTCATAAGATTAGATTTAGGATACAAAATGAACACCATTAGAAAGACCTTAGTTTCTGAATCCAACGAATATTTATTCATAATTTTTGGACAAACATGTAATTAGTTATGCATTTTCAAAGCTCGACCAATCAGAATTTCAAGAATTGCCAAATAAGCTAGAGACTGCGAGAGAGAGAGAGAGAGAGAGAGAGAGAGAGAGAGAGAGAGAGAGTGGGACATGCCCTGCTTACTTGGGCCAATCAATGGCCTCTGTGTTAGCATGTCAATGGTCTTCTTTGACCTCACCCAAAATAAAGAAAATGTGTTCAAACAACCATTATGCCCTTGGCATAAAAAGCAGAGAAAAATGAAACCTGGAGGGCGAAAATGAGAATTTGCAATGGGAAATCATCCCCTTCGCATGAATAGACACCATGTACTCATGGTAGGGAAGTAGTAGTTGCTCATTTTTGGGGAAAACTCGATTGCACAACCAAATGCCAAACCAACACATCGGAAACATCTTCGTTGGTCTAAGAAATCTTACCCTGAAAATAATTGCACTCTGATGAAGGAAACCGGCATGGAGAGGTGTCACAAGCCTGGAACACGGATTCGACTGACATCATTGAAGTGAGGACGAGGGATGAAATTGTGAGTCTGGGAGAGTTCTAGGAGGTGCGACGACACTCAGGGGTCAGGTTCTATAGATGATACCCAAGGTTATGGGTTCCCCACAACTAAAGTCTAGAGATCATGGCAGCCAAAATGGGTGTTTCCCAAATAGGGCACGAGAGAGGTTCTTTTATGGCTTGGAGTGAGCAGAATCCTCTCCCGAAACTAATGCAACAAAAATCATAGAAATCGGTGGAGAAACGAGTTAGGAAAACATGAAAAATTGAGCCATAAATTCGGCGCTACAGAGCTCACGCGGCCCTCTCCTACCCGAGGTAGGAGATAGGTTCCACACCATCCGATGTGAAGATCCAATGGTCCAAAATCAAAGCAAAATTAGAAATAAAGTGTGACAGTGTGACAAATCAAATTTCAAATCAAAATTGCATAAAGTGACATTTACATTAATTTAACTTTTCTCTCTCTTCAAATGAGGGTGCAAACAAAACCCAAATTAGATGGGATTTTTCATAGAGGGTAATTAAAGCATATAGATTCCGATTATCCAATTATATTTTCCTTTTGAGAACTTTTAATGTGTTAAATAAATCAATTAATATTTTCTCTTTCCTCCTTCACTAATGGTGATAGGATTATCCAAATTTGATGAAACTTGACCCACAAGTCATATTTAATGTGTTGGATATGGATTTTCCATAAATTTTACATATTGGAGTTGTTTTCATATTTATTTAATATTTTGCAGGTTCTACACACTTTCTCTCTCCGAATTTCACCATTTAAGCAAACTTTCTCTAAATTGGATGAAAAATCACCCAAAGGCTATATTTATTATGTAGATTATGAATCTAAGATTATTTTCCTCTTTTGGAGTCATTTATTATTTTATTTGATATTTTGAGAAAAACACACATCTTCTTAACTAATTTGAATTAAATGAATTATTATAATGTGAATAATGTGAAACTTGACTCCCAAGGTAATTGGGACCCAAGGAACACAATTTTAAACTTATATTTCACTTTTGGGATTTTGTTTTATGAGATATGTCATATGGCCCACTTGTGGCCCATTATATTAATTACTTAACCAATTAAGTTCTTTATCATCCTATTATCTCCATATGAATTATATGACATATTAGATTACATTATTCATGCATTTGATTATTAGTATCACTCTAACCTCAACCTTATTTGGTCAAACCCAAAAGGTCAAACTTCTAGGGTAGGGTTCAAGATCAGGTATGTTACAGATGACCACAAAATAGAGGTAAACCCAAATACCACACATGAAGGTTCTCCAACTAGATATTCATAATATTTCACCCTCGTTTCTTCTTCTTTGCACTTCTAGTTAGTAATAACTAACTTTTCATATGATCTAGCATCATGCCATATTGGTCACCAAAATTGTAAGACTATCAAGAATAATCTTTGCATTCCTTTCACCATGTGCATGAGAAGGAACTTCATTTTTAAGGATTTGTTAAAATTGAACTCAAATAATTTATCAACCCAACTAAGACAAGTGATAGGAAAACCCTTCTTATTCATCATGTACATGGTAAAGCCTCTATCATTCATATCATAAACTTTTATTTGGACAACCTTTAAACTCAATTTTGGGCATCCATAAGTGTTTTGAAAGGAACACAACATCTCATTAGGAAAAAGGATCACATCTTCCATTTGTCTGTAATTGACAAATGCCACATTATTGAGGTCAATGGTATTTAGAAGAATTTTTTGCATTCTATTTCTAAGATTTTTTTCATAAATTCCTAAGCTTTCTCATAGAGAGAATTTAGCTATCAGTCTCTTATATATTCAATCCCTTCACATTTTGGAATAAAAAAATATATGGTTGATTATTTGCTGAGAGATACTTTGTGTTATCAAAGAAATTTAAAATTGCTTTAGTCACATCCTCCTCGATGATATCCCAAATTTCTTTACCAAAGTCATATTCATAATGATTACTTATAAAATATTTATAGTATCTAGGGCATCCTCCTTTATCACCCATTTCCTTAAATGATTGATTTCATTACTTGAAATACAAGGGACTTTCTGCTCATTATTCTATCTCCTCATGGAAGAGTTAGTTGAATTGAATAACTTTTCAGAAAAGGAAATTGTTTTTTTATCAACCATCTTTTGTTCAATAATCAAATTCGATCAATATTTAGAACTCAAATAGTAATTATGAGTCTTTGGTTTTATTAGAGTATTAAAAAATAAAGTTGTATTATGACACCCTCTTTGATCCTTTGTATCATTGACTTTTTTTATATAAGTACTCCACATGTTCAATTACACATAGTACTTTTTTTCCTGCATCCTTCACCTCATCTGCAAACCTTCCTTTTTAGGTTCCATGTCATCTTTTTTCTATAATTTAGAGTATGCATCTCCAGAATTCAATTATTTGAGACAAAATTCACCACATACTTTTTATTAGTCCACTGAATTTAGTCCCATCTCAATTAATTTAATTTAGAATGTAGACCGTAGGACCATGTGTCTCAAAAGAAGTCTTGATATTTCTAACAACATTTAGAAATTTTGTCACGTTTCAAACAAGAATTTTCAAATCTAAGAGGACTACTTTTCACCACATATAGAAAGTTCACTTTGACCAACATGTTATCACTAACCATAGAAGAAATAATTTGATCCCAAGCTTTGTCAAGATTTTCAAGAAACTCCATATTGAATAACACAATGCCTATCATTGAAAAATTAGGAACAACTTTCTATTTGCTACAATCTAAAGTACAATAAGGGCATTGAGTTGGTATTTTTAGGTGGATAGTTATTTCAAGAGCATTATTAAAGTCACCCACTAACATTTCTGTAGGTGATGTATTAACCAATTTTTTACACACCAACCTAAAAATATTAAAATTCTCTAGGACACATCAAACAACTTCCCATTGAATATGAAAGAGATCATCCATATATCATTTCTATCATTATCTAGTTTCACACTATAGAAAACAAATTGATGGAAATTCATATTTCTATGACAAATATCATTGTCAATAACCAACATGCTAGAGAAAATCCTTTTGATTTTAATAAATGCCCACATGATAATAATTCTCATAGAAGAATAGTATTCCTCATAAGTAGTATAAGAATTATCCTTCCACATAGATTAAACAACATATTTTAAAACTCCAAGATTAATATTTGACTTCAAAATAATAACAATGTCATTATCCACCCTCTTTATCCCCTCCAAGATATACTTGAGTTTTTTATTGGCTCCCCTAACATTCTAATAGTTCATAGTTAATGATCAAGTCATTGGGCTCGTTGGCTAGAAACATTATGACCTTAGTAGTGTTTACCTCCCCTTCCTCCATGAAATTCATAATAAATATTTGGTTAAGGGATAATTCAATGTTTTGAATGCCACACTAGCTTGCTTTGATACTTTTGGGGGATGAAGTTTTTCTATTAGAATTTTTTGTAAGAGTAAAGATATTTATAGTAGCATCACTATAAGTAAGAGGTTTCAAATATGGAGTTATAGATGCATTACCCTCCTCCAATATGTAGAAGAAGTATTAGATATAGTTTCTATATTGGTAACAACATCATCAACCCATTCTAAATCTAATTGAAGCTCATCCACAATCTTCTTCTTTGGATGCAATTTTTTTTATTTTAAGTTCATATGCTAAAACTTTAAAGCATAAAATATCATAACGTTCAAAATTTCCATGGTATATACATCAGTTGGATGCTATTAATGCTCCAACTTAAATGTGTTCAAAATACCATCATGAATAATAATTCAGACATCCCTTGGAAATGTAGAATCTTTAGGGATACAAACATGCTTACAAGGAAACTTTAATATATTAAAAGAAAAAGTCATCGTAGCAATCCTTTTAGGTTTTATTAGGAAGAATCCTATTTATCTGAACATCTCTTCATACCATAACTTAATAGGGAAATCAATGATTCTAATCTACACTAAGATCTTCTTCAAGCTCAGTTTCTCTAAGAGATCACCTCTCTCCCACTTTTTCACTATCAAAGCTAACTGACAATTAATTATGGGTCACCATTGACAACAGATCCAAGCTCTTCATCATAAGAAAAATTGATAATTAAAAAACATCTTCCTCCATATTTAACTTCTATTGTACCTTTCACCTTCCATATGTGATTAAGATGCTCCATCAATGTCAGTAAGTGCAACTTCTAACCTATAATGTAGCATACCATTGATTTGCTAGGAAAGCCTAAAGTTAATGACTTTCAATCAAAATTAATCCTTGATGAGAAAATATTGTCCCAAGTTTTCAGTGTAGTAGCCAGTTGAGTTGTAGTAATATACTTTCAATTACCCTCTCCATCCTCTTTTGATCCTACATTGAGATCATTCTCTGGCTAAGTCACTACATTTTCCTCTTTTTCTCCTCTCCCATTGGAAAATTGTAAATGTAATGTAAGTCTACCAGCTACAAACCTAGGAAACTTTCTACTAGGTTGATAGAAAATATGATTACTAGATTTCGTGCACACTAGCATTTTTTAGTTTAATAGTGTAACCACTAGGGATAATAAAAGATATTCTATAACCTTCATTTATAGCTCTAGCAGATACTACAATGTTTACTTACATGAAAGTAAGTATGAAGATTTTAAAAAGTTCCAAATTTGATTGAATGAAGTAGAATCTCAAACTGGTAAGGTACGTATAAGACTTAGATTTCATAGGGATGAGAGTATACCTCATATATGTCTCTAAAACTGCAAAAATGGTGTGATTGTACATGAGGTAAATACTCCATGCTCACTGTAGTGAAATGGAATATAATTATGAAAAAAATAAGACTATAATAGATATGGTCAACTGCAATATTCTTGGTTACCCAACTTTATAATGGGGGACTTTACATCTGACATGTAATAATATAAATAGAATTTTCCATAAACATAATGAACATGCCATTTTAACTTTGGTGTGGTTGTAAGATAAGTCTCAATACCTCAAAGCATGGGGATGTCTTTGAGATATATTTATCCCAGAGAATGAGAGAAAGAAGTTTAGACCAAAACTATTAATGTCATGTTCTTGGGTCAATCATAGAAGCTTTTTGTAAAAAAATTTAATCATTAGATCTTAGACTTTTAGCATGGATGTGAACACAATAGTTGAATTGTATGATGCACTTGAAAATGTATTTCCTAAGAAAATGGTCCACCCCAAAGTGATTTTTTAGTAGATCCCAACACTACATGTTCAGTTCTTGAAAAGTAGAAAGGATGTCTAATGTGTTGGTAAAATAAGTTGTTTTATATCGAGGATGATTATCAGAAAATAAAAAAACCAAAAATGAGGATACATGCATGGATATCCAAGGAATTTGGAAGCAACAATGTCACTTACAATGTTAAGAGAATCATAATTTCTACTTGTAAGATATGGTTTCTTCTGAACAAAATTGTGAAAAGAAGACAAGACAATGATATCAAATAAATTAGAAACATGAAATTTGGTGGATTTTCCTCAAGGTTGCTTCTTCAGTTGGATGCAAATGGATCTTTCAAAAAAAATGGATGGGTCTATAATTAAGTACAAGACTTGATTTGTTGCCAAGGGATATACATAAAAGGTAGAAATAGATTATTTCAATACCTATTTGTATATTATGCATGACCAAAATATCAGTATTATCGCACTAGCTTCCATGCATGACCACGTTACAAACCTAATCAATGCAAAAGATTACAATCTTTCATGAGGATCTTAAAAAGCATATATACATAAATTCCATGTGGCAATGAATTCAAAGTGTACAATCATGTTAAATTATTATGTGGTTTGAAAAATACCCCTAAATAATGTAATGAGAAGTTTGATAATGTTATATTATCCACTACTACAGAAACAACATTCAGTGTCGCTTTTCTGGGCGTCGGTTATTTAGGTAATCCGACGCCTATACTATTCGACGGCGGTTATTTAGGAAAACCGACGTCTATATTCGAAGGCCAGCCAGGCACGGGTACCGCTTTGTATTCAGCGTCGGCTGGGTATAACAAATCGACGCCTAAAATCGCCCATGAAATCCAATTTTTGAGCGAAACAATTTGCGTCACATATCAGCGTCGGTTTTTTAACTATTCACCGACGCCTATTTAAGATGAAAATTTGCATGAAAAGTTCCACTTTCGGTGTCGGTTATTCTCAAATAACCGACGCTGATAATGTTCCTGCCAAATAATTTAGGGCAAAGATTGTCTAATTGGACGTCGGTTTTTTACTATCAACCGACGCTGATGAGTAATAGGTGTCAGTTTTGTAGATAACCGACGATGTTGACCAACTTAATAGACCCGATCACCCGGCTCTTCCCCCTTTCATCGTGATAATTTTCCTGTGCTCGCCGCTCTCGCCTAAAATCGCTGACGCCCCCCGCTGCTACTCACCGCCGCTGCTGCTGGTGCGCCTCTGCTCGCCACCGCCGCCGCCGCGTCCTCTTTCTGCTACTGCCTCCACTGCCGCTCTGCTCTTCTCTGCTACTCTGCTTGTCTCTTAGTACCACTGCGAGCGTCGCTCTACTCTTCTCTTCGCCTGCTCGCCGCCACTACTGCCGCCGCTCGCCGTCGCTCTTCTCCATGCTAGCTCCAGGTAGCCCTAGCCGCTTTTCTTCCTCCTCCCTAGCTCCTTACCAACAACAAGCACGACCGTGGCTGTGTTGGCCTACCACGGCCGTGCTGGACCTCAGCAATAATCATCTTTTACATTGCATTTGTCATTTATTGTTTGTGGAAAATTTGTAGAGAGATTGAGTTAGAGCATACTTGAGGACAAGTATGTTTTAAGTTTGGGGTGGTGATGCAGCCCTATTTTAGGGTTCCATCCTGTGCCATTTTGTACTTAAGTTGCATCTAAACATGTTAGATTACAAGTCTTTTTGTATTGCATCTCAAATTTTGATGAAACCCTAACTTAAGTTGCATCTAAAATTGTGATGAAACCCTAACATGTACATATCTATTATTGTGTTTGTTAGCCTAGAAACCCATCCAAGATTTACTCATTAGGAGTAAATCTTGGATAGTCCCCGGTATGGGACTGTTCTTGAACACCTAATCTCACTTAGGATGTAAGTGTATAATGTGTATTGGGTTTTCGAGAAAATTTCGGTAGCATTTCCCCGTTTGTTCTCTAAGTACATATGTACTTAGAAAGAAACGAGCTGCCAATATCAACATATCGGGTAAAGAAATTGTTGTGCCCAATGGGAATGGAGGCCAAGAAGATACACCCATGCCCGAATGATTGTGTATTATTTTAAAAGGACTATTTGGATTTGAAAGATTGTCCAAAATGTGGTGCGTCACGGTATAAATTGACGACTTCGGGGGAGTCCAAAACTGGTTCTCCTGCCAAGGTGATGTGGTATCTACCTATAATATCACAGTTTCAACGCTTGTTTGCAAATCCGAAAGATGCGAAGAATTTGAGGTGGCATGCAGATGTTAAGAAAAATAATGATGGGATCCTACGACATGCGTCTGATTCCCCACAGTGGAAGAAGATTGCTCTATTGTACCCCAAATTTGGTGAAGAAGATAGGAATCTAAGACTTGGGCTTTGTACAGATGAGATGAATCTGTATAGGACATTGAGCAGCCAACATAGCACTTGGCCAGTCATGCTTGTTATATACAATCTTCCTCCCTGGCTGTGTATGAAAAATAAGTACGTTATGCTGTCGTTGTTGATATCGGGCCCTAAACAACCCAAAAATGTCATCGATGTTTATCTTGAACCTCTGATTGATGACTTAAAGAAACTTTGGGCTGAAGGTGTGATGACCTATGATGCTTCAGGAAGAGAGACATTTCATTTGCATGCTATGTTATTTTGCACTATTAATGACTTTCCAACATACGGGAATTTGTCTGGATATAGTGTCAAAGGAGCTAAAGCATGTCCTATATGTGAAGAAAACACTGATTCAATAAGACTAAAACATGGCGGCAAGACTTTATATCTTGGTCATCAAAGGTTTCTTTCAAAATTCCATCTGTATCGTAGGAAGCGCAAAGCATTCAATGGATGGAATGATGAACGGAGTGCACCTAAACCTATACCAGGGGATGTTGTTTATGAAAGAGTAAAAGACATTGTCAATGAATTTGGTAAGAAATCACAATGTAGTATGGCCACACGGAGTGACAATTCTTCATTCAAGAAGAAGTCAATATTTTGGGATCTTCCTTATTGGAGTTCTTTGACAGTCAGGCATTGTATCGATGTAATGCACGTTGAGAAAAATTTCTGTGATAGCGTCATTGGTACTATGTTAAATATACTAGGTAAGACTAAAGATGGGATAAAATCCAGACTGGACCTACGTGAAATGGGAATAAGGTCAGAATTAACAGAATTACATGAAATGGGTAATAAAAGAACATATTTACCTCCCACTTGTTACACGCTGTCTAGAAAGGAGAAGAAAGCTTTTTGTGAATGCTTGGTAAATGTTAAGGTGCCACAGGGTTACTCATCCAACATCCGTAGATTGGTATCAATGAAAGATCTGAAGTTGATAGGTCTTAATTCTCATGATTGTCATACTCTAATGTAACAAATTTTGCCCGTGGCAATTCGATCTATATTGTCGAAGCATGTAAGGTTTGCAATCACCAGACTTTGTTTCTTTTTCAACAGTCTATGCAGCAAAGTTATTGACCATGATACTCTCGATAATTTGCAAAGAGAAGTGGTTGTTACCCTATGTCAGCTTGAGATGTATTCCCTCCTTCGTTCTTTGATATCTTGGTACATCTTGTTGTCCACTTGACTAGGGAAGTGAAAATGTTGGGACCAGTTTTCTTGCATTGGATGTATCCATTTGAACGATACATGAGCGTTTTTAAAGGTGATGTTCGAAACCGTTATCGGCCTGAAGGGAGTATTATTGAAGGTTATGTGGCGAGAGAGGTTATGGATTTTTGCAATGACTTTCTGAGTGGTAATAACACTCCTGTTAATGACAAGAATATTGAGGAGGGAAAAGGAATTTTGGAATCACGGGTGAAAGTAATCAGCCATGAGCAGTTGGAACAAGGTCACTTGTATATTTTACACAACATGGACGAAGTAAGTGTTTATATCGAGGAACATATCAATTTCATCAAGAGACAACATCCTCGAGCAATTTCAATTGGCTTGCTAGAGAGCATAACAAAACTTTTACTAAGTGGTTTGAAGATAAAGTCTTACATCAACTATCTCAAACACCAAATGATATTACAGAAACTATCAAATGCCTCGCCTTTAAACCAAAACCGAATGTTATGTCTTATGAAGGGTTTGACATTAATGGGTTCACATATTACACAAAGCGCCAAGATGATAAGAGTGTTGTCCAAAACAGTGGGGTCACTCTTCAAGCATCGACTATGTATTTTGCAAGTGCAAAGGATAAGAGTCCACGTGAAGCTAAAATGTCATATTACGGTGTCATTAAAGACATATGGGAGTTTGACTACATAGATTTCAGAATTCCGCTCTTTAAATGTAATTGGGTTGATAACACCAAAGGAGTTATAGTGGATGAATTGGGTTTCACTTTAGTGAACTTTGAAAAGATTGGCGAGAAGCGTGAACCATTCATATTGGCATCATAGGCGAAACAAATATTCTATATCGATGATCCTGCAAATGAGAAATGATCAGTTGTTCTTCATGGTAAAAGACAGTTCATTGAAGATCCTATAGATGAAGAAGAGTACTATGATAAGTATGATGACTCCAGTACATTCTCAGTTGGGTTGCTAACTCCACAAATTATTGAAGCTAATGATGACTTATATGTGCGCGGAGATCATAATGAAGGATTGTTAATTGATAAAAGATCACAATTTTAGAGGCATGCATGTTTATATTTTTTTATTGAAGCTAAATGTTCCAATTCTAGACATTGATCAGTATTTCACTAACTCTACACTAATAATTTTTGTTTGTATTTTCTGAAAAATAAATATAGGAAGAAGGAAGCCACACAGCAATGGAACTACTTGGACCCCAAACACTGGGAGGAGTTTGTTACCCGAAGAAAAATAGATGAATTCAAGGTATTAAGCGCCACTCCCAATTTAATTAATATACATTTTTATGTATTCACCTATTCAAGATTAACCTTTAGTGTTACTAACCAAATCAATGTGATAACTAACTAGGCTATCAGCGATGCTCAACGAGCAAGCATCCCACACTAAGATTATATAGATATATAGGCAGCAAGCCATGAAACAGCAAAAGAAGCCACAATGAAGAGAAGTAGGATACATATACAATACATAAAGTGCAGCACGCACAAGTGTTTCAGATTCATATAACAACATGACAGACTAACACATATATAGTGCATAACAACAGCAATGCCGAATTTACATACAACACTACCTTAGTACATATATAGTGGGACTAAGGTGACGAGTTAACAGGAGGACAAATAGATTTCACCACGAGTTAACATTCAAGAAGGTCTACTAATCTACACTGAGCTAAACAAGTTTATCAGTACTAGCCTAAGGCACAAGTACCATTCGTCGGGACAATGACGATCGTGGAAGCTTAGTGGCCACTACACGTTCAACTGGCCAGTGGCCACTAAGCTTCCACGACCGTCATTGTCCCGACGAATGGTACTTGTGCCTTAGGCTAGTACTGATAAACTTGTTTAGCTCAGTGTAGGCTAGTAGACCTTCTTCAATGTTAACTCGTGGTGAAATCTGTTTGTCCTCCTGTTAACTCGTCACCTTAGTCCCACTATATATGTACTAAGCTAGTGTTGTATGTAAATTCGGCATTGTTGTTGTTATGCACTATATATGTGTTAGTCTGCCATGTTGTTATATGAATCTGAAGCACTTGTGCATGCTGCACTTTATGTATTGTATCTGCATGAGAAGAGGAAATAAGGAACATTCATCCCTCAGGGCATAAGCAGATGTTGAATGATATTTTGTAAATGAATATTTCTGAATGTTTATACATGTCTGAATGTTTATACATGTATTGGAATGTTTCTACATGTGTGAATGTGAGAATTGAATTGATGTCTGAATGTATCTACTTGTGTGAAAAGTATATTTATTGATTTTGTAGGTTAGTGGCCTGTTTGTTGGCTGATATCAATGGATGTGTAAACCTACAGTTCAAAACTGAACTGCAGGTTCTCATCCTGCTGATCAGCCACAACAGGCCTGCAAACTGATAAGAAAAAAAAAATTAAAACATAGGCGTCGGTTATTTATAGAAAACTGTCATCAAAGGCTTACAACGTCGGTTATTGGATAAAACTGCCGCCTAATGTGACAAACAACCCGACCGTACAGGAAAGCACGACCGTGGCGGTAAAAGCGTCAGTTATTAGTATAAAACCGACACTATAGAACTAAACACGGTGGTTTTTTAGTTGCAAACCGACGCAGAAAGTGTCCTAGATGGCGCCCTTTTTGTGGCGCGAACCCTTTTGATGTCAGCTTACTATACATAACTGACGCCTATAGGTGCCCTGCTGGCACGTTTTCGGTGGCGCGAAGCCTTTTGGCATCGGTTATAAAACTGACGCCGAAGAGTTTGACCTTTAGCGGCGCCCACATAGGCGTCGCTTGAGAACCGTCGCTAAAAGGGGTTAAACAACTGACGCCAAAGGAGTATTCTATAGTAGTGATCGTTCAGATTGAATTCAAATGAGTTTGACATGTGTTTCTACTACAAAATTTTCAATTAAGGGTTTGTCATTCTTTTCTTACATATCAATAATATTCTTCTATGTAATTCAATTTGAGAATTATTGATGAGACTAAATCATTTTTGCATAGTAAATTTGATATGAAGGATATGGGAAGTGATATCACATCACTTTGTCAATCTCACTATGTTGAGAAAGTACTTGAGAGGTTTGACTATACATCTTAAAGACCTATCCGATCATCAAATGATTCTTATTAAGATTTTTTAAGAATGAATTTTTATTCTTTTGTCTCAATTAATACATTATTATATCCTGTGAAGGTCAGTATATCTTATGAACTTTACTTGACCAACATTGTGTTTGTTGTATGCAAGTTAAGTAGATGCAAAGTTAGTCCAAATAAAACCCATTAGAGAGCTTTAGATATGATACATAGATGTATAAAAGGAACATATTCTCTTGGTTTGCATTTTAGAAAATTTCTTATAGTTCTTGAAGGTTTTGTGATGCGAGAAGGATAGATAAGAAATCTAGGAGTAATGGAACAACTTGGATATGTGTTCCTTTTAATTAGTGTTGTTGCCATCTAGAAGTCTAAGAAACAAACTATCTTGTTTAAGTCCACATTTAACGATGATTTTTGTTTTGTAGATGAAATCGGGATAGAAGCTGAACGGATAAAGGGACATACATGTTGTTTACTTATAGTAAAATGATCACATTCTGCATTTTCAAACAATTGTGATAAGATGGCCGCAAATGTCAAGTTCAATATTTTTAGGTACACTTATAAACAAAGAAGACACATCCAATTCAAACTTAAATTTCAGGGAGATCCTATTTTTAGTGGGGTTGTGACTATTGATATCATTGGTACAAAAGTCAATACAATTGATCTTTTCACTAGAAATTTTTTGTATCTCTATAGATGAGTCTAGGTTGGTAATGTAAAAAAACCCTTGACTTATTAGCAACTCAACCTAACAAAGTAAACATCCCACATATTAGGACCAAAATGGTAATAACAAACTATAAGATAAACTGATGACACCGAAAAATAAGGTTGACTTTTGTGAATATGTGGAGTTGTCTCTAGAAAACCTATAGGCTTGATGGACTGTAAGTAAGTAAGAGAATTATTCTCTATATGAACAGGAGAAACTCTTTGTATAGGATGTTAGCTATAAATTGTTAATGATTTTCAACTAAGTGAATAATCTTATGTCGTCATAGTAAGGGAATTGGGTTATTCCTTCCTCTCAATTATGATACATGATAAGGATGAATGACTATTATTGTATCAACCTTACATATCACTTCCATAAATTATATTATGTGGTTATCCATATAAAACTGTACGATCAAGGTACAGGTTCAAAATTAATATCCATCATGTTCATTACATGATTTAGGAAGTGATTTAAACATAAAGGTGCCACTAGCAAATGACATAATATGATAGCATTTTTGAAAAATTCTTTAGAATTGACTTTTTGAGGGATAGTTAGATCTTAACCATATAAGTGTAATAGTTGCAACACTTTGTAGCATGTGTACCTGGTATTTAGTATATGTGGAAAAATGACTCTTTGTTCCCCAATGACTGCTTGTAAGTTGGAACCAATACTTATATATTGTAATGTTTGTGAGCACTTTTTCAAAGAACTAGATGAGGTAATGGTTGACCACAAACACAAAAATGTACACACGAAATATCAGTCTGACACATGCAAAAACATCATTTCCCCAGCCTTCGTACTCTAGATAATGGTATTTGGCCTTTGATCTTATATAGTATACAAATTTAAAATGAAAATTTTCTCTCGAGATGGAATGTATTCATTAAATGGCTGACTAATAGTTTCATGTGGTTAGTTACCATTCTAGTAATTGTGTAGTAAATTCATTTAGCACTTCTACTTCAAGTATGTATGATTATATGTGAGTAAGAGAGAAGTTTTTAATTCATATTGCTTATATAGACCCTCTGCGTGATTATGTTTGATACTTGATTCATTATTCAGTAATATTATCCCTGTTGTGGCACCATCTTAAGTTTGGACAAATGTATTTTCGTTCTCTTACTGTTTTGATCTATTATTGTTGTTGCTCACTGATTAGAAACTCTAGGTGACTAGGTTTTGCTTAAAGTTTGACTGAGATAATGTATGTATCTTGATCATCTGAATTTTCTATCACACTATTGGCGAGATTTATTTTCGTTAGAGAAAGTCTTGTGTGCGGCTCATGTTATGATTAAATTTTGATATGTGTTTGTTCTTTTTATCAATCTACTACTAGGTTATAATTTCATGTCAGATCTCGTTGTATGTTTTCTAACCTTTTTAACAGCCATTATTAGTTTGTTTCTTAGTGTTGCACGATATGCATTCATTATTTCAAACATCGATATCCAATCGAGTTGTAGTAATAGACTTTCATTGACCCTCTCCATCCTCTTTTAATCCTACATTGAGATCATTCTCAGGTTAAGTCACTACATTTTCCTCTGTTTCCCCTCAGATTTGGAAATTATAAATGTAATGTAAGTGTACTATCTAAAAACCTAGGAAACCTTCCACTAGACTAATAGAAAATATGATATACTAGATTGAGTGCACACTAACATTTGTTAGGTTAATAGTGTAACCACTAGGGATAATAAAAGATATTGTATAACCTTCATTTGTAACTCTAGTAGATACTTCTATGTTTACTTACTTAAAAGTAAGTATGAATAATTTAACAAGTTCCAAATTTAAAAGAATGAAGTATAAACCCAAACCGGTAAGGTGCATAAAAGACATAGATTTGATAGGGCTGAGGGTATACCTCAAATATGTCTCTAAAATATTGCAAACATGGTACTACTGTACATGAGGTAGATACTCCATGATCACTATAGTGAAATGGAATATAATTATGGAAGAATAAGATTATAATAGATATGGTCGACATACAAGGGCAATATTCTAGGTTAACCAACTTTATAATGGGGAGCTTTGCATCTGACATTCATTATTCTTAATAGAGTTGTCCATAAACATAATGAGTAGTCCATTTTAACTTTGGTGTGGTTGGAAGATAAGTCTCAATACCTCAAAGCATTAGGATGTCTTTGAGACATATTTATCCTAGAGAACAAGAGAAAGAAGTTTAGACCCAAAACTATTAAAATCATATTCTTGGGTAAATTAGAGATAAGCTTTGTGTAAATATTTTTTAATCAATAGATCTAAGACTTTTGGCATGGATGTCAACACAATAGTTGAATTGTATGATGTACTTTACTTGAAAATGTATTTCCTATGAAAATGGTGCAGCCAATGTGATTTTTTAGTAGATCCCAACACTGTATATTACATTCTTGAAAAGTAGAAAGGATATCTAATGTGAGGGGATAATACTAGTTGTTTTATTTCTAAGATTACTCTGAGAAAATAACTAACCAAAAAACAAGTATATATGCATGGACATCCATAGAATTTGGAAGTGACATTGTGACTTACAATGTTGAAGAGGATAACAATTCTACCTGAAAGCTATGGTTTCTTCTGAAGCTAAATTGTGAAAAGAAGACACGAACAATGATATCCAATAAATTAGGAACTTGATATTTGGTGGATATGCCTCAAGTTTGCTCTTCAGTTGGATGCAAATGAATATTTAAAAAATAATCAAAATTTTTATGGGTCTATAATTAAGTACAAGGCCTAATTTGTTGCCAATGGCTATACATAAAAGGAAGGAACATATTACTTCAATACTTATTGTATATTATGTATGACCCCAATTTCAGTATTATCGCACCAGATTCCATGCATGACCCCATTATCAAACAAATCATTGCAAAAGATTGTAATCTTTCATGAGGATATTAAAAAGCAAATATACATAAATTCCATGTGGCAATGAATTCCAAGGGTGCAAACATGTTAAATTATTATGTTGTTTGAAACATGCCCCTAAATAATGGAATGAGAAGTTTGATCATCCTTCAGATTGAATTCAAATGAACTTTATGTCTATTTCTACTACAAATTGTTCAATTATGTGTTTATCATTCTTTTCTAATATATCAATAATATTCTTCTATGTAATTCAATTTGAGAATTATTAAAGAGGCTAAATCTATTTTGCATAGTAAATATGATATGAAGGATATGGTACCTAATAGCACATCACTTTTTCAATCTCACTATGTTGAGAAAGTACTTCAGAGGATTGACTATACATCTTAAGGACCTATCCAAACATTGAATGCTTCTTTTTAAAACTTTTTTAAGAATGAAATTGTATAATTTTTTCTCAATTATGATATTCTTATATCATGTGAAGTTGAGTATATCTTATAAACCTTACACGACCAAAAAATTGTGTTTGTTGCACAAGCTAACTAGATAAAGGTTGTCCAAATAGAATCCATTGGAGAGCTTTAGACATGATTCCTAGATGTACAAAAGGAATTTCTTCTCTTGGTTTGCATTTAGCAAATTTCTTACCGTTCTTGAAGGTTTAGTGATGCAAGAAGGATAGCTAAGAAATCTAGGAGTAATGGAACAACTTGGATATGTTTCCCTTTTAAGTAGTGGTGTTGTCATCTAGAAGTCTAAGAAACAAAATATCTTGTTTAAGTCCACATTTGAGGATGAGTTGTGTTCTATAGATGAAACCAGGATAGAAGTTGAATGGATAAAGATACATAAATCTAGCTTACCTGTAGTAAAATGATCACATTCTACCATCTCAACTCATTGTGATAAGGTGACCACAATTGTCAAGTTCAAGATTTTCAAGTACACGAATAAATAAATAAGACACCCAATTCAAACTAAAATTTCTGAGAGAACCTATTTTTAGTGGGGTTGTGGCTATTGATATCATTCGTACAAAAGACAATACAACTGATCTTTGCATTAGGAAATTTTGTAGATATGTGGATGAATCTAGGATGGTAATGTGAATAAACCCCTTGACTTATTAGCAACTAAACATAATGAAGTAGACATCCCAAATATTAGGCCCAAAATCGTAATCACAAAATATAAGATAAATTGATGACACTAAAAAATAAAGTTGACTTTTGTGAATATGTGTATTTGTCCCTTGAAAACCTATAAGCTTGAAGGATTGTAAATAAGTAAGAGAAATATTGCCTAAATGAACATGATCAACTCTTAGGACAGGATGTTAGTTGTAAATCGATGGTGATTTTCAACCAACTAAGTGAATGATGTTGTGTGGTCATAATAAGAGAATTTATTTGTTCCTTAAACTCAATTATGATACATGATAAGGATGAATGACCATTGTTGCATCAACCTTAGATATCACTTCCATAGAATATATTATGTGGTTATCAATAGGCACCTTTAGGATCAAGGTTGAGGTTCAGGTTCACGTTCAGGTTCAAAACTTATATCCATCTTGTTTATTGCATGCTTTAGGAATTTATTTAAACATAAAGGTTCTACTACCAAACGACATAATATGATAGCATTTTTGAAAAACTCTTTACTATTGACTTTTTTAGAGATTGTTAGATCTTAACCATATAAGTCTAATAGTTGAAACACTTTGTACGATGTATAGCTAGTATGTAGTATGTGTGGAGAAATGACTCTTTAGTCTCACAATACATGGTTCTAAGTTGGAACCAATCCTTATATATTGTAATGTTTGTGAGCATTTTTTCAAATAACTAGATGAGGTAATGGTCGACCACAAACACAGAGATGTAAACACACAATATCTGGCCGAGACGTGCACAAACATCGATTCCCCGGCCTCCGCACTCCGGAGAATGGTCTTTGGCTTTTGATTTTTTATAAGTATACAATTTTAAAATGAAATTTATGTTCGATCTTGAAAGTATTCATTAATGGCTGACTACTAGGTGCATGTGGTTGGTTACAATTCCAGTAATTGTGTAATAAATTTATTTAACACTTCTACTTCAGGCATGTATCATTATATGCGAGTAAGGGAGAAGTTGTTTAATCCATATTGCTTATATAGACCCTTGCATGATTATGTTTGATACTCGATTCATTAGTCGTTAATCTTATCACCGTTGTGGCATCATCTTAAGTTTGGACAAATGTATTTTCCATCTCTTGTTGTTGTAATTTGTTGCTGTTGTTGCTCACTGATCAGCAGCTCTAGGCGACTGAGTCGTGGTTGAAGTTTGACTGAGATAATGTGTGTCTGGATCATGTGAACGTTCTATTGCACTATTGCCGGATTTTATTTTATTTAAAGCAAGTCTTTTGTGTACAACTCGCTTTAAGATACATTTTTGATATGTGTTTGTTCGTTTGATCAATCTACTACTTGGTTTATCGTTTCATGTTAGATCTCGTTGCATGTTTTCCAACCTTTTTAACAACCATGGTTATATTGTTTCTTAATATTACGTGATGCCCATTCATTATTTCTAACATCGGTCACCTGTCAATCACTAGGAACTACTTCAACGTGGAACTCTTCTTGGCGGAGGAAGGGAACTTAGATTGAATAAGCATAGGGGGCCGAACAACTTGGAAATCCCAAGCCAGACATATAGCTGCGTCAGTCATCGGAAAGTTTGAACTTATCAATGCCGTGGTAAACAGGGCAATGTATATGTAATTGTATTCTAGATTAGTACTATGTTGTATCTTATGGAGCATTGCAAGGCGAAATTCCAGCAGAATGGAGATGGCAAAAGCATCTAGATGTAGAGAACCAGCACATGGCAAGCAGTTCCTTGGCCGATCAATCACTTAGCATGAACGCATGCAAAGTAGAACAGTTTCCCAAGCAAAACGAGAAAACCATGTTGAAGATGTCAAAACTCAAATAACGTCTGATTTCTTTTAGAAAAAGATACTCCTATGCATTGAGCAAGTGGAGTATATTACATTAGTTGTGAATAGTTAAAGCAAACATGATGGAGAAGTAGAAGCAAACAATATTTTTGGGACAGTTTAAAACAACAAGACGGAGAGTAAAAGTAAACCACCAAATAATGAAACACAATGGCACGACAGGGTTTACGGGAATCGAATTGACTTACATTCATGTCCAAAGAGAAGAATCACACAGGTTAAACAAGAAGTAGGTCTCACAATAATATTGGCGAACAAACTTGGGAAAGAGGTGATGGTGTTAGGCTTCGGAAGAGGTGGAAGAGGCCGCGATGGCCGAGGAAGCTATGGGGAGCGGATAGCATGGAAGGGATCTTAAAAATCCCCAACATGGCAGTACAGGATCCAGGACAACCAACGACGCAAGGTCTGGCTGCAACACAGGCTGACGTCCTTAGGAACCGCGGCATCTCCATAAATTACTCAGATCCAAAAGGCAGGAACCAAATGACCACTCATCAAAGCAGGCAACATGTGATAGGGAGCATCGCCACTCCAGATCCTCGTCGACCGATATCCTACAAAGATATTAACTCTATAGTAGGAGGTAAATATATGGAATCCATTATGGGGTTCGAAGCTCTGAACATAGATCTATCCAAGCTAGCATCGAAATAAGGGATACTGAAGGAACTCCAAGCTTGAAATCGACAAAGGGAAGTACATGGAGTTGATGAAGTCATGGTACTATATTGTGATAATGAAAGTCCATGTAAAGAAAGTTAGGTTCTTGATGCTGGAAAAGTGAATCAAGGCTTTGTGGAACTCCATCCGGAACTTTCGGCTGATAGATCTCAAAAATAACTACTTTCTAGTTCAGCTTCTCCCGCAAGATGACTATTTGAACACCTTGACAGGAGGCATGTGGCTGATGATGGGATCTTATTTGTGTGTGCAACCTTGGATCCTGATTTCATCCCCTCCACAGAAAGGAAAATTCTAGCCCTAGTCAACTGTCCACCCGCGGGCATAACCGAAACATGGGGAAAAACGAGATTTAATGCATCAGAGAGTTATTCCACATGCAACCGTTATTGTCCATGCAATAGTTTAATGCATCAGAGAGTTATTGCACCTGCAGCAGCAGTTATTGTTCATCCAACAGTCATACAAAGTGCATACAAATTGTATTTATTGTATTCATTTCTCTAATAATTGTACCTTTAATATTTTAACTCTACCACAGATTATGAAAAGTATTTAGAATTAATTTTCTATTCGTTTGTATTTTCTTCCAACTCACGTATTGTAATCACGTATTGTATATGCACGTACTGTAAAAACATTTATTAATATTTTTTGTTGTAACTTATTTCATATGTTGCATCTAATAACGTTATATATACATAATAATCTAGTTTTTAAATTTTAATCTTGTATACATTACTTTACGCAACGTTACATATTGCAGTATTTGTTCATGCATAATGATTATCATTTTAACTCAATTTTTACGTACAATACACGATTTATAGTAAAATATGTACAGTACAAGACGTACAGTACAAACAACAATGTATTACGTGTAGCGCTCAAATCTTGTTACCATCATCACGTCATATATTTCATCTTTAATGGGTACGGTACAAGACGTATAGTAAGAAAGTACAATATTAATATCATTTGACAATTTATTTAGACGTACAGTATGAGCGTGTAATATTTCAATACTGCATTTTGCATACATTAGAATATAGCGCTTGTCAAAATTGCACACAAAAAGTACAATACTAACAACCACATTGTACAAGAATATAATATTAACCTCCACATTTTGCATACATTCAAAATGCAACGTTTGACAAAAGTGTATATAAAAAGTACAATACTTTCAACCATATCTCGTAAACATACGCATTGTACTAGTGTGGAATCGTTAATGGGATGGAATGAAGCTGAAGAGTGGAGTTGCAAGAGAGAAACAATGAATTTTTAAAAATTAAGGCTAGAGAGATGAGTGGAGAGGGAATTTTGGGATTCTTCAACTTCTGCATGGAGTTAATTGATGTGCAATTAATGCGCATGAGTGAAAAACGGTTGGGCCATACTTTTGTAGGCTCCCAAGAACCGGGTGTGTGAACGGGTATATAAGTTACTTTGGGTAGCCTAACTCCCGCAGGAAACACTATATATGTTGTTGCATGGATACGCATCTCGATGCTGCCAATCTTCCTATATCGATGGAGATTCTTGGAGGAAATTGGAGACCATGGCATCATCAGGTCGACACAAAGACTGATCTCAAACAGAGGATGAAATTTGTGAGACTAGTTGTAAAACTGGATTTCACAAAACCACTTATGTAATAGACATCCAGGGAGAGACGTACAACCTTGCTAGTTATATGCATGCACTGTGGATGACTAGGCCATAGAGAGAGAAACAGCCAAGGGGTGAGACACAACAGTCAGAACCCCTGATCCTTTAGGTGAGTTCAGCATTTCTATGAATGCTAAACCCTTCCAGTGTAAGTTGAGGAAACTACCGCAAGCTGCATGCAATACAAATATAGAGGCAACCAATAAGTTCAACAATCTTTCGAGTGAAGAAGAGGAAATAGGTGATGTAGATCATAGCCACATCATTGCTCGGGTCACATGCGTTGAATGGCGGCAGAGGAAGTAATACAATAGGACGAACAACCAAAAAAAGACGACGAATGCTCGAGTACCATTGCAAAGAATCCACAACTAACAAAAGGTGGATAGTCACATGCTAGCAATTAATAGAGCAGCGAGGAAAGGAAACCAACATGTGGCTAGAGAGATCACTGAGGAAGACACCATGGCATCATTGGGGAGCAAGCAAGATCTGATCCACCAATAAGTGTTTTCTTTGTATCCATCATGAGTACAAAGTCATCAAGTAGCCCACCAACACCCATAGGAAGTTGTGTGAGGCTACACTTGAGGATCAAGAGATCTATGTCGCAAGTGATCTGGAACTAAATAGGTCTAGGAAGAGAGGCAGGAAGAACCAAATTCATGTTCTAACTAAAATTCCAAGTGCTTAATGATTTTCACATCTTGGAATGTGTTGGGGGTATGCTTGATGGATGTCCAGAACACAATCAAAGAGTACACTTGTATTTATAAAATTGATATCTTGGGAATTGTTGAGCCACTAACCATTGGTTCAACTGCTAATTCTATAATGATAGTTGAGCTTTAATGCCTCATGCTGAGTTGAAGCAAATGGGGTCTACAGTTGCATCCGGGTTCTCTAGAAATCTAGGATTGGGGTCATAGAGGTCTTAGATCTTCAGAATGAGTTTATTCATTGCCTGGTTAATAAGAGATTCTTAATTACCTTTCTCTATGAGAGAACTAAACAAGGATAGAGGCGCATGTTGTGGAATACCCTGAGGACAATTGCAACTAATACCGTGTTGTTATGGATGGTCCTAGGTGACTTCAACGCTATTATTAGTTCCTTTGAAAAAGTTGGGAGTGATAAGCTCAATATCAGTATCTGTAGGGAGTTTACAAAAGCTCCAACGAACTTGGGTCTCGATGACTTAGGGGATTTAGGTCCCTTTATGGATTTCAAGTGTGACACCTTATAGGAGAGACTAGACATGGTATTACTAACCAGGCATGGCTAGATTCTCTCCCCCAAACACATGTAGAATTATTTCCAAAAATATGTCAGAATATGCCCCTTTGTTGGTACACACTAAGTTGTGGAATGGTCCTCACACTTATCACCTAAAGATGTGTGTTAAATGGAATTCTAGAAATTAGTTCCAAAATTTACTAGCTCAAAACTAGAAGGGAAAACTTGATTTCACCTCAGTTGCTTCTGACTTCATGAAGAAGAGGAGTCAATGGGATAGGGATGAGAGGAGGAGAGAACAAGGAGGAAAGAGGTGAATGTTGAACTAAATTTTCTACAAATTGAATTCCTTAAAGTCTTGAACAATGAGGAAGCCACATGGCAAGAAAAGGCGCGGTGTGATTGGATCAAATTAGGAGATTCAAATACCATGTATTTCCAGGCACTTGTAAAGTCCAAAAGAAGAATTAATGTCATAACAAAATTGAAGGATTCTAACTTCATTTGGTTGGAGGAGGTAAACACCCTTAATGATTTAATTACCTCTCACTTTGTTGCTGAGTATACATGGAATACTTGGGGAAACTTCATCAACAATGTAGAAAATTACCCGGGAACCTTTCCTTACGTACAACATCAACAAATGGTCCAACTTGAAGTGATGCCTTCTGAGGAGGAGATACATGATACCTTGTGGAAGATGAATGCCATCAAAGGTGCTTGACCTGATGAAGTTGATGTTGGAGTTCTCCAAATAAATTGGAAATAACTCAAGAACTTGTTATGCCTAACCATAAGTAAGTGTTTTGCAGGGAAACCTATTTCAAGCAATATGGAAACTACCACTTCGGTGTTGATTCCTAAGACTCCATTCCATTAGATTTGCAACTAGTTGTGTCATATAGCCCTCAACAACACAAGTCTCAAACTTCTATCCAAAATCAATGTTAAACATATTAAACATTTCCTCAATGACTAGATTGCACCCTTTCAAGGCCATTTTGTTCTTCAACAATGGATTGTAAACAACATAATCCTGGTCCAAGAGGTAATTCATATGATGAGAACTAAGATTACTAGTCAACTCTGTATGTCTATCAAATTGGACATGGAAAAGGATTACGGTCCTATGTAGTGGAGCTAGATTCATGATACTCTACAAAGGACAGACATCCCTGATAACCTCATTTATATCATTATGAACATCATCACCACTAGGGAGCTCGCCATCTACTGGCAAGGTGAAGTGTTGTCCCCTTTAAAGAAAAATTGGGGTCCTCCAATGGGATCCTTTATTACCCTATGTGATTGTACTCTTCCTAGAAATATTTTTCTAGGCTATCATTGAGGAACAAGCCCAAGGGAGGTGTTCACCTATTCTCATAGCCAGATTGGCCCAATTTTCACCCACATCTTTTTTTTTCAAACGACATCATCTTGTTTGGAGAAACCTCTCTTTCTCAAGCTCAAATAATGATGAAGTGCTTAGCTGATTTTGGGCTAGCTTCTGTGCAGTCATTATCCAAAAAAAATTAGTAGTTTTGTTAAAGAACACAAACCTCTACGCTATAAAATAGATGACAAGGCATATGGGCATTGCACAAATTTGACAACCTTGGATGTCACCTTGGTGTACCAATTTTTCATAAATGTACAAACAAGGCCCTATACCTCAATATCTTGAATGTGATGGAAGGAAAAGTAGCACCATGGGCGAATCACACCCTATTCCTTGCTGGTAGAGTCATCGTGGCTCGGTTTGTCCTCAATTCTATTCCATCTTACCTTATGCCAAACACTCAGCTTCCCATCTATGTCTGCAATGAGTTTGACATGATCATTAGAAATTTTATTTGGGGGGTACTGCTGACCAAAGGAAAATAAGCATGACTACTTGGAAGAAGGTGACTATATCTAAGAAAGAAGGGGCTCAGTATTATACCAGCAAGGATTCAGAATAATGTGCTTCTATCTAAGGTTATGGGGCATGTCTGCACTCATCAGGAAGTCTGTTGGAGAGAGATGATGGAGGTCAAGTATTACCACCTAAAAGTTATATGAAAATTGACAATATCTTGTCTTTGGAAGTTTGTTGTAGTGAACAAAGAAAATATGGATTGTTATACAGGTCAAATCATCCTCAATGGTGATGATACTTTAGCTTGGAATGATAATTACATTAGGGGTAAACAGGTGCCTATTTTGCAAAATGACTTAACAATTCTTGAGAATATCAAGGACCTTAAAGTCTCATCTATTACTATCAATGGTGTATGGGACCATGCCTTCATTAACCATTGGTTGGAGGAAGAGACCTTTATGAAAACCCTAAGCATTATACCTCAGATATCTCAGTTGGTCTGGATGGTTTGAAATATATAGGCTTGAGGAAGGGATGATTCTCCATTAATGCTATATATGACCGTGAATTGAAAACATTCAGTACTCTTATCCAAGAGGTTTTTGAATGAAAGCATGGAATATGGGGGTCCTACAGTAGATTAAATGTTTCCTTTGGAGAGTCATGCATGAAGGGCTTATGAAAACTACAACTAAGTCAGTAGGGGTCTAACTACTGAGGATCTTTGTGCCTCGTTTAATTGGGGAATATCCTGAAAACCCCATTCATATCTTCCTAACCTCCCAACATGTCCAAATAATCTAGAAGCTTTTGATTGCAAAATTTTATTTACAGTAAGAAGACTATCCTTGCCTAAAATCAAAGGATTTCCCAGAATATGAAAAATCAAATGAGGATTACTGATAGATCAATTTGGTTTGTTGTGGCCATTGATATAATTTGGAAGTCATGAAATGGCCACTCATTCAACAAAACACATTTCAACACAGTCCAGATTGTGCACCTAATTAGTGTTCAGGTCAGATCATTACTAATGCCTTTGAAGCTCCGACTATGTAGGAAAATCATATTGACTCCAAGGATAGATGGAGTAAACCCCCTACTGGCATTCTTAATCTAAATGTGGATGTCTCCTATATCATAGGATTCTCAATGGCCTCAACTGGATAGGTACCGAGCCATCATGGCAAGAACTGGATCTTACAAGGATGTAAGCTTTTTTACTACTCTGATGTCATGGAAATCGAACTCCAAGCTAGTAACCATTGCCTCGAGTTTGTAATCCATCTTCAATACAAGATCCTAATTGTCTCATACATCAAGCTTGCTTATGAGTATAACTACAAGAGGAAGTGCACTAGCTAAGTATTTGCCCTGAATCAAAGGTGTAGAAGGCATGTTGAAGAAGAAACCAAATGTTTAAATTGGCTACAACATGAGGCATATTAACATTGTCATGGGCTGCACTGTTGAATGGGGCTCGCTGAATCTTAGGGGTTCCTATAATTGAGATAACTACTCAAAATTTCCTATGAATACTTCAAGTTTTAACTTGGGGAGAATAACTCGCATGTTGTAAACCAAGCTCCTTTTCCTACAATCACAGGGATGAATAAAATCACCTCTTAGTTGACCAAAAAAATATAGAAGCATTAAACAAACACACACACACACACACACACACACACACACACACACATATATATATATATATATATATATATATATATCTGTGTGTGTGTCTATATGTACATATAAACATACTTATATATACATATAGATATAAATAAATATATACATATATATATACAAACACATACATACATATAAATATATATATGTATCTATGTAGATATACATATATATATATGTATGTATGAGATTAAGAGAGAAAGATTCCCCACCCTCACATGCCCGTGGCGGAGGCCGAACGCCCGAGAGGGTGGTAAATCAAGGCGGCAACTGGGATTCGAGCCTGGATCCCTTTGTTAGGAGACACCGTGCTTGACCACTTGAGCCACTCCTTGTCGGAATATATATTCAGTCTTAGGGAGACCCCACTCCCCCTCCTCCTCAAACAGGTGCCATAGCCCGGATGACCCAAGGAGTTGGTAATTACAGTGCATTCAGGGGAATTCGAACCCGGGTCCCCCAGGGAGGACAAGCCGGACCAAACCACATGAGCCACACTGGCCGAGTCTTGTCGGAATATATATGTATGTATGTATGTATGTATATGTGTGGACACACATACACATGTATATATATATATATATATATATATATATATATATATATATATATATATATATATATATATATATATATATGCCCATCTTTATTGCCCGCGCGGGTAGCTAGCCGCCCACCCTTCCCATCACTTTTTTTCAAAAAAAAATTTCGCAATTGTAGAGGACTATTTTGTCTAGCTCTCCAAAAAATTTTAGGAAAAAATAATATCATTTGCCCCTCCAAAATAAAAAAACCCGTCCTTATATATATCTGCTGTATATTTTGTACAGAGTTACTTTTTTGCCCAGCAGAGTTACTTTTTTGACAGCAGACTTACTTTTTTGGCTAGGAGAGTTACTTTTTTGGCTGCAGGGTAGCGAAAATCCAAGTTACCCACGCGGGCAACGAATGAACGCCATATATATATATATATATATATATATATATATATATATATATATATATATATATATATATATATATATATATATGGTATTATCTTTATTACCCACGTGGGTAACTATTTCTCGGTACTCGTTCCACTCAAAAAGTATCTATTTGGTCAAAAAAGTAACTTTGTAGAGAAAAAAGTAACTATGTTGATAAAAAAGTAACTATTTGACTAAAAAGTAAACTCGACAAAATACACAGTAGAAATTTGAGAACAAATATGTAATAGTACATTTTCTACAAATGTAACTATTTATGCTTGAAATGTAACAGTTTGAATGTAATATAACCATGTCCATGTGTAAAGTAGAAAACTCTAGAAAAAAGTAACTAAATTTGGAGTGGTTAGCTACCTGCGCGGACATTGAATGAAAGTCCTATATATATGTATGAGATTAAGAGAGAAATATTTCTCCCCCTTCTCCCACTCCCGGGGTGGAGGCCGATATGCATGTGTATATATATGTATGTATGTAATGCATATATATATATATATATATATATATATATATATATATATTACATACATTACATACATACATATATATATATTTGTATGTAGTGTATCTATATATACAGATATATGTATATATGCATGTGTTTGCGTGTGTGTAGATTTATTAAAGGGGTTTTTGATCCCCTTGGATGGCGATCGACGATTTCAATAATGTCATAATGCTAGCTGAAAGGAAAGGAAAGGAAGAATACTATCACAAATTATGTTATTGATGCATGTACTCATGCTATAGATAAAGTTTGGATTTTAAACTACCAATGAAAGGTGGAAACCTATTCACATGGAATAATTAGAGGAAATTAGAAGACCGCACAGAAAGCAAACTGCACATCTCATTGGTGATTGATGATTGGCTACACATGTTTTTCAAAAGTGTAATTGAAGGCAAGAGGATCCAAAATAAGTGAATACCCTCCTATCCTTGTGGATATCACTTAGAAGAAGTAGAAAAGGAAGCCATTCAAAACTGTAAATTACTAGACAACTAGAAATACTTTGAAGAGAAAATAAAGGAAATTTAGAGAAAATCCATAGGAGAAAATCCTATTTTGATTTTTTTAAAGAAACTATGAATACCTAGATGACTCGAAAGAGGTGAGAAAAGGTTGAGGTGAATATTCCCAATCCACTAGCCGTGACAAAGGATTTCTCCTTGATGAGAAAGTAGATCCTCTCAGATCCAAAGAATAAGGAGTAGATACAAAGGGGTGATGAGCACCTAAGGATGCTTGTAGATTTAAAAAAGATTAAGAAAAAATATTTTGGGAAAGGATTGAGGAAAAATGGTTAAATGATGGAGATAGGAAAATAAAATTATACCACTCAATAGTTTAAAGAATAAAAGAAATAAATATTCTTTTCAAACTTATTAACGGGAAAGGTAAATAGTAAATAATTAGGCAAAACCTGAAGAAAAGACCATTATATTCAATAGATGCATCTACAACAAATGATTCAAGGAAGATCTAGAAGATATTATGAAGTGAAAATTCAAGCTTTCAGGAACGGACAACAACATCCTCACAAGAAAGGTTAATGAGCAAGAATTCAAAGATACACTATATATATATATATATATATATATATATATATATATATATATATATATATATATATAGAGAGAGAGAGAGAGAGAGAGAGAGAGAGAGAGTCGGGCTAGAATACATTGAGTGTACAGATTACACGGTACACCCCAATGGTGTTTGCCAATTTAGACCATATTTTTGTAAAATATAATCCATTGATCTTCATTGTTACAATAATAATAGGCCCCATACACAACAAAATTGGATAATTGTAAGTCACTCATCAAAACACAGCAAAATTGAGGCACATAACTAATTTGAAATGCATGATTTATGCCTTCTTTAGATGCATGACCTATAAGTGTCCAAATGATCTCAAGTTTATTATACAGTATGTTCTTAACATATTTAAGGAAGATCAATGACTTATATTTTCATAATAATTATTTTATGATGGAAAAAAACTAAGGTGTATAGCATCTCCAATACAATCGAGTGTATTCCAGCTTTATATATATATATATATATATATATATATATATATATATAAGAAGATATTTACATGAATCTTATAAGTATATATATGTATATATACACTAATATATATTAATATATATACATAAACATATATATGGTATTAGGGAGTATACCGGCCACCACATGTAAGTTACGTGTACTAATGATTAAAATCAAATATGTAGAATCCGCTAATTATATCCAACCATGTGGATTTAATCAACATTTTATAGATTTGACGTGTTTAAAAGATTGCAACCATATCTTATGTATATCAAGAGATCTAAAAATACATCATCTTGATTCCTATGATAACTAAAACTTATCTTTGATTAGAAAATACAAATTTTCTTTAATTGGATGATCTAGGAATATCTGATTGAGGTAATTTTTGATACACATGTTATTTAAGAGGTATAAAATACATCTATAAGGTTGGATTATTCTATGGTGTTGTGCAATCATGACAAATGTAGATGGGTACATATAAGATACATGAACTTAGGTACACAATTGTTTTATCCTATATATATATATATATATATATATATATATATATATATATATATATATATATATATGGGGCCATCTTTATTGCCCGCGTGGGTAGCTACCCACCCACCCTTCTGGTCACTTTTTTTCAACAAAAAAAATTCCCAACTATAGAGGAGCATTTTATCTAGATCCCCAAAAAATTTCATCCAAAAATAATATCATTTGCCCCACCAAAATAAAAAAACCCATCCATATATATATATGTTGTATATTTTGTACTGAACTACTTTTTTAGTCGGGTAGTTACTTTCTTATCACCATAGTTACTTTTTTGACAGCAAAGTTAATTTTGTGGCCAGAAGAGTTACTTTTTTGGCTGCCGGGTAGCAAAACTCCAGGCTACCCGCACGGGCAACGAATTAAAGTGCGATATATATATGGGGATTTATTCGCTACCCACGTGGGTAGTCTTATTTTTCGCTACACGCACATCCAAAAGTATAACTATATGGTACACAAAAGTAACTCTACGATCAAAAGAGTAACTATACTGATAAAAAAGTAACTATATGACTAAAAAGTAACTGCGCAGAAAATATACAGTCAGTAAATATATGGATGTATTTTTTGATTTTGGTGGGGCAAATGATATTATTTTTGGATTAATTTTTTTGGGGAGCTAGATAAAATGCTCCTCTATAATTCCTATTTTTTTAAAAAAAAAGTGACAGGAAGGGTGTGCCGGTAGCTACCCGCGTGGGTATTAAAGATGATCCCTATATATATATATATATATATATATATATATATATATATATATATATATAGAGAGAGAGAGAGAGAGAGAGAGAGATAGAGTCAGGCTGGAATACACTCGAGTGTACATATCGCACAGATACACTCAAGTGTGTTTGCATATCAAGACTATTTTTTACAAGATGTAAACCATTGATCTTCATTGTCATACTATAATTAGGCTACATACAAATTTTGAGCCCATTTGGATGAGTATAAGTCACTCATCCGAGGGTAACAAAATCGACGCATGAAACTAATTTAGAATGCATAATTTTTGCAGTCTTTATAACATGAACTATAAATATCCAAATGTACTCAAATTTTTATATGAGTTATTCACAAGATGATTAAGAAGATCAATGGATTAAATTTTTGGAAAAAATATTGCATCATGAAAAACTACTTGAGTGTATTCTTCTCCGAATACACTCGAGTGTATTCTAGCCTAACTATATATATATATATATATATATATATATATATATATATTATATATATATATATATACACTTACATTGTTGGAATCATGTAAATATATTATGACATCTTCATAAAAATATAGGAGGTCAAGAGTTACATGTAGGCCCAACGCCATACATAAAGAAACATAGAGACAACACACTCCTTTAACTAATGTGCAACATACGTTTAACACATTTATAAATTTTTACAGCAATGTACATATATTTTGCATCAACACCTCAATGTTTTTTGGCATTGCGTTCCTCCCAGACATGGTAAGAAAGTGTCGTAAATAGCTGCCTCATCCCATCATTCTGAGACTTTGTCAGCATTCTTTTTGGATCACCCTCCAGTCAGAGTTACACTTTGAATTCCTTACAAAGCATGTCCAAAATATCTCTTGTGAATTTGCATTCACCCACAAGATGAGTATGGGATTTATCAACGTCTTTACATAGTAGGAACCTTGTGGAAACGTCAAAGTTCTACTTTTTAATCCTATCAAGAGTGGTAAGAATACCATATAAAATTTTATATATGCACATACTCTATTTTAGCACGTGCACACCGGTCCAAATCAGAGCCCCATGTGTGTCCTTGACACCTCTTGAACGTGTAACCTCCCACTAGAAAGTCTTTGGATATTTAAGTCTCCAGCTCCCCCTTTCCTTAGGAACGAACAGGTGTCTTATGTGCTTCCATGTATCAATCATAACATTTATAGTGTGTGAATATCCTTCTCTTGTCCTCGGCTTGAAGTCTAGTCCTCTTGGATATCTCTCTCTCATCCATTTCCCCATGTAGAGATACCTTCTTGATAAATAATTATTCTCACATTGTTCCCCATCTTGCTATGTCTCTTGGTGCTTTTAAGTTCAGTCCCCCTTCATCTTTTGGAAGTGCCACTCTAGTATATGTCATAGGATGATATTCACTTTCTCATAGAAAATTTACCATCTTCATCTCCATTCTATCAAGGACTGACTCTGATATCTCCCCTTGTTGAACTACAAAAATGAGAAGTCCTTCAATATCAACCTTTATCAGTGTTGCTCTCCCCTCCATCGATGTCTTTTGTGTTGGTCATCAATAAACCATATCATCCAACCTGTCTATGCATTTGGTAAAGTCCTTCACATGTAGATTGCCCCCTGCTAAAGGGAATCCAAGGTATTTTGTAGGAAATTTACCTTTTTCAACACCCACTTCATCTACAAGCCTCTCTTCCATCTGGTAGCAATTATTAGATAAAAATATATGTGTTTTGCTCACATTTACACAGCCCTATCTGCTCCCCATAACTCCCTAGAAATTTTTTTAGATTTTCCAAATAGTGTTGTTTAGCTTCAACAAAAACTAGCACATCATTTGTGAACACCAAATGAGTCATAACCTTTGTGTCGTGAACTGTGTAGGGCTTGATCTCCTTCTTTATTTCATCTTGTTGCATCTTCTGTGTAAAATATTTCTTAATGATCACAAAAAGGAGAGGTGATAAAGGATCCCCTTTGTGCAAACCATTGCCCCCTCTGAACATACCTAAAGATGTACCATTAAACAGGATAGAGAAGCTTGTAGTACTAACAAATTGATTCACCCAATAGATCCATTGTTCATTAAACCCCATTTTTTTCAGAATCTACCATGATTTCTCCCACCTAACACTATCATAGGCTTTTGAGACATCCAGTTTTAAGCAGAATTTCCTACTACATCTCATCACATTGTAGTGCAGCGAAAATTCCCCAGCCAGTAGAGCGCAATCACTAATATTTCTTCCAGTCACAAAGGCTCTTTGATTTTTAGAAATGAGATAGGGGAGTAGCATCTTCAATCTAGCAGTTAGAATCTTGGTAATCATTTATATTGTACCAAGAAACATGCAGTATGTCTAAAATCAGCAAGAGAGGAGCTTACCTTATTTTTTAGAATAAGAACTAGAAAAGAATGATTACCAGTCTCACCATATTGCCTCCTTCCAGAAACCATCTAACATATGAAACCAAGTCCTCCTTTATGATGTCCCAAGTCTTCTTGTACAAAAAGGCATTAAACCTGTATGATCCTAGAAACTTATTGCTACCAATACTCCATATTGCATCCTTGACCTCTTGCTCATTCACCTTCCTTATAAGAATGTTATTATGTGTGCTTGTGAACCTGAATTTCAACTCCACATCCTCCTCCTCTATGTCATTCTCAAACCTTTTGTTGTATAAGGCTGTATAGAAGTTCATGACCTGTTCTTCTAGATGTTCTTACTTTATTTCCTGCACCTTCATGAGGGAGAGGCACTTCTACTTCTCCTACATGAGGTCAAGCTACTAGACCTCTCTACTGCAACTGGTGTGGTCATGACAATCACACTAAAGATAGGTGCCGGATAAAGCACGACAAGCAAGCCTGGACAAACTAGGCCTTGACTGAAGCTACTACTGAACATCTGATCCACTAGCTTCTCCTCCAACCACTGACTGGATTCACTCTGATTTTGAGAAATTCTTCCAGGAGTGAATGACTCAACTACCTTCGACATCAGCGGACGGTTCCTCTTCTATGCTTGTGTCTCCCTTTGTTGGTAACCATAAGTGGTGTATTGATTCTGGAGCATCTGTCCACATGGCAGACGACATCCACTTATTTTTAGCTCTATCTAAAACTTTGCATATTCCATCGTTCATAGTTGCTAATGGCTCAAAAATGCTTGTCCATGGCATTGGCACAGTTCCACTATCTCAAAAGATGAATCTTCACTCTGTTTTATATATACCTCAGTTTCCTGTTAATTTATTATCTTTCAGTAAAACTGTCAAAAAACTTCAATTCTCTATTAAATTTAATCCCTCTGGTTGTGTTTTGAAGGATCTCCACATGAAGACGAGGATTGGTTTGGGCCATGAAGGATTAGATGGACTTTACAACTTGGATGCACCACTTGCAGCTTCAGCACTCTTATCTACATTTGTCTCTGGACTTCAGTGGCACCTGTGTTTTGGGTAAACAAATGAGGTCTGTCTTTCCTGCTAAGAAAGAACTTGGGTCTAAAGATATTTTTGATATTGTTCATTTGGACATCTGGGGTCCATGCAGTATCCCGAGTCAAACTGGTGTTAAGTATTTTATGACATTTATTGATGATTATTCTCATTCTACCTGGCTATTTTTGGTCAAAGATCGGAGTACTATTTTGGACAATATCTGCATTTCTTTTCTAAAATAAAAATCCAATTCAATAAAACCATCAAAATTTTCCATACTGATAATTCCCTAGAGTTTATGCAGAAGTATGTCACTTCCTTTTGTTATGATCATGGCACCATACACCAAATCCCTTTCCCCTATACTCCTTAGAAAAATGGTGTTGTTGAACGCAAAAATCGCCATCTCTTAGAGGTTGCTCGCACTCTTCTTATCCATTGTAACGTTCATCACCATTTCTGGCCTGAGATAGTCACTATGACATGTTTCCTTATTAACCACATACCCTCTTCTGTTTTACAAAATCGCATACCTTACTCGACTTTGTTTCCTGATGCACCTCTTTTTCCTGTACCACCTCACATTTTTGGGTGTACCTGCTTTGTTAAGAATCTGTGCCCAGGAATTTCGAAACTTGACCCTCGGTCTACTAAGTGAATTTTTTTGAGTTATTTGAGAACTCAAAAAGGCTATCACTGCTTTGATCTGATACTCAGACAGTGGTTTGTCAGTGCAAATGTAGTCTTTTTTTAGCATATGCCCTTCTTTTCTGAGGATGGAGCAAGCCTATCTCAAGATGTGTTGGCACAAACACCTCTACTGGACATTGTTAAAGATTTGTTTGTCTCAGAAAAGTCTAAAGAACGTCTGATGCAAGTATACAAATGTCGACTGAAGACAAACACTCCTTCCAGGGCCCCTCTACCAATTCTTACGTCTACAGATGATCACATAAATAATGAGGTAACTTCTGACTTGCACCTTCCTATCAGCTTACGGAAAGGTGAATGCTCCTGTACTAAACATCCTATTAGTCATTTGTGCACATCTGACAATCTACATAACAAACTTTGCATGCTTTACTTCTGCACTTTCTGTTGTCACTGTTCCAAAAAATGCTACATAGGCTCTTACTATTCTAGCATGGAAGAAGGCAATGGATCAGGAAATGCAGACTCTATGTGATCGCAAGACATGGGAGCTTCACATAAACATTGAGGTGACTTCTGACTTGCACCTTCCTATCAGCTTACGGAAAGGTGAACGCTTCTGTACTAAACATCCTATTAGTCATTTGTGCACATCTGACAATCTACATAACAAACTTTGCATGCTTTACTTCTGCACTTTCTGTTGTCACTATTCCAAAAAATGCTACAGAGGCTCTTACTATTCTGGCATGGAAGAAGGCAATGGATCAGGAAATGCAGGCTCTATGTGATTGCAAGACATGGGAGCTTGTGGATCGCCCTTCTTCTTCCCCTACAGTGGGCTGTTATTGGATCTTTACTATTAAATATCAGCCTGATGGGACTATTGAACGCCTCAAAGCCCATATTGTTTCCAAGGGCTACACACAGACATACGATGTTCATTATTTTGAGACCTTCTCTCTTGTTACACAATTAAACTCTTTTCGCATTTTGATTTATGTTGTTGTGAATAAAGACTAGTTTCTCTTGTAGCTTGATGTATAAAATGCATTTCTTTATGGAGATTTATAGGAAGAAGTCTACATGGAGCAACCACCTAGATTTGTTGCTCAGGGGGAGTCTACCTCCAAAGTATGTAAGCTGCACAAGGCTATCTATGGTCTCAAACAAAGTCCGCGAGCCTGGTTTGATAAGCTCAGTTAGATATTAGTCACCTTTGGCTTTCATCATTCTCATTCCGATCATTCAGTCTTTATTTGCAAGACAGTGGTTGGATTTGTCATTCTGATTGTTTATGTGGATGAAATTATCTTATCTGGCAGTGATAGTGTGGGCATACGGGAAACTAAAACTTACTTAGGAAAGCACTTTGTCATTAAAGATCTCAGAAAACTTTGATATTTCTTAGGTATTAAAGTCTCTAGATCATCTGTAAGGCTGTGTCTCTCTCAGATAAAATATGTGCTTGATCTGTTGCACAAAACTGGCATGCTAGGCTGCAAACGGGCTAACACTCCACTTGACCCAAACATGGACAGAGATGATGCAAACTCTCCACCCTATGTTGATCATCACCTGTTCAGGAGGCTAGTAGGCAAGCTTATTTATTTGAATGTCACACGAGTTGATCTTACTATTGTCGTCAGATTCATCAGTCGGTATCTTGACAAACCCCGACAATGTCATTGGGATGCTATATGCCATATTCTGAGATATCTTAAAAGTTCTCCAGGGAAAGGCTTGATGTATAAGAAGCATGGCCACTGCAACCTATCTGGTTTCTTGGACTCAGACTATGCAGGAAGTCATTCTGATTAAAAGTCAACATCAGGCTATTGTACATTTGTGGGTGGAAACCTTGTCACCTGATGAAGAAAAAAGTAGACTGTTTTCGCTAGATCCTGTGCAGAGGAAGAATACCGAGCGATGGCTCATACTTCTTGTAAACTGTTGTGGGTTCAGGGTCTCCTTCAGGAGTTTAATATATCTTATTCCAATCCTACTCCAATGTTTTGTGACATAAGGCCTCTATTTTTATTACGAGCAACCCCACTTCTCATGAGAGAGGTCGATTGTCACTTTATTTGAGTAGCGGTTCTCTCTGGTAGGATTTGCACTCTATGTCTCAATACTGACAAGCAAGTTGTAGACATCTTCAAAGATACTTCCCAAAGATCATTTTCAAACTCTAGTTGACAAGCTAGGCATGTTCGACATCTATGCTCCAGCTTGAGGGGGAGTATAGAGATATGGTGTGTTCTGTTATGTTTTGTTGAGTGTCATGTGCATAGCATGTTCCTAACTTATGTTGTTCACTTCTGTAGTTTAGTCCCATATTTCTCACTGTCTCTGCTTACGCCTCATGAAGGAATATTGATTTCCTCATGTCGGCATAGGTTCCTTTTATCCTTCTCTCTATCCAAAAATGGGTCCTTATGATCTGATGCATCATATCCCTGTTGTTGCTACTTCCCCATAGAGGGTTCATTATTTACTATTTGTTGCTGCCTCATCGTGGGTTCTTTAGTTGTTTTTGTTACTTCTATGCCACCATCTTGCTACTACTTCCTCGACTCAGTATGGCTTCCGTTTAGCCTTCTCGGTCTCTATGCGTTACCACTGTCAAGCTTGATGACTCAAACTACCATCTGTGGTCAGCGTCCTTTATACTGTATGTGAAGGCTCAAGGTCGATACTCACATCTTATTGTTGATTCTCCTACTACATGTTCTTCTACTACTGACGATAAGACCAAACGAGCTTATGCTCAATGGTCCAAAGATGACTCAGGCATTATGGCATGGCTTCTCAATAGCATTGAGCCACACATTAGTCTGTCTCTACTACGCCTTCATGATGCCAAAGTAATGTGGGACTAGCTATCTTATGTCTACTCACATCAACAAAATCCTAAGAGGGTTTTTGAAATTTTCAAAAACCTAGCCAAGAAGGAGTACTCCTCAGATGTGTCGATTGAAGATTTTTACAACCAGTGTTTTGCTTTCTAGAATGAGTATGAGATCTACCGCCCTCTGACTGCTGACATCAAAGAGGCTCAAAAGCAACACAATGAACTCCAACTTGTTCATTTCCTGGTTGCCCTGCATGTATCTTTTCAGGCGTGGTAGGTCAAATTTTGTCAAGTGATCTTCTACTGACTCTTCACGACTTTCTAAAGTGATTCCAATGACTCCCATCTGTATCATCTACACCTGCTATTGAGCATCCTACCTTGGTTACTCGTACTGTTGATTCTGGACATGGCCGCGGTCATGGATGTGGCCGTAGAGGATGCCCACCACCTTTTGGAGGAAGAGGCACTTCTACTGATCCTAGACGAGGTCAAGTCATTGGCCCTAGCTACTGCAACTGGTGTGCTCGTGACAATCACACTGAAGATAGGTGATGGATCAAGTACAACAAGCCAGCCTGGGCAAACTAGGCTTCCACTGAAGCTACTACTGAAGCTGCATCCGATCCACCAGCTGCTCCTCCAACCACTGGTTGGCTTCGCTTTAAGTTTGAGAAATTCTTCCAAGAGTAAATGACTCAACTACCTTTGACATCATCAGTTGATTCCTCTGCTATGCTTGCGTCTCCCATTGTTGGTAACCATAAGTGGTGTATTGATTCTAGAGCATTTGTCCACATGTCACGCGACATCCACTTATTTTCTACTCTATCTAAAACTTCACATATTCAATCTGTCACAATTGCTAATGGCTTGAAAATTCATGTCCATGGCGTTGTCACAGTTCTACTATCTCGCAAGATGAATCTTCACTCTATTTTATATATACCTCTGTTTCCTGTTAATTTATTATCTATCAATAAAATTGTCAAAAAACTTCAGTGATCTATTCAATTTGATCCCTCTGGTTGTGTTTTGAAGGATCTCTGCACGAAAATGAGGATTGGTTTGGGCTATGAAGGACCAGATGGACTTTACTACTTGGATGGACCACCTACAGCTTCAACTCTCTTATCTAAATCTATCTCCAAACTTCAGTGGCACTTTCGGCTGGGTCATCCGTCTATTGTGAAGTTGAAGATTTTATTTCTCGCTTTAGCTAAAAATAAATTCTCTTGTGAAACTTGTGTTTTGGGTAAACAAACGAGGTATGTCTTTCCTGCTAAGAAAGAAGTTGGGTCTAAAGATATTGTTGATATTGTTCATTTAGACATCTGGGGTCCATGTAGTGTCCTGAGTCAAAATGGTGTTAAGTATTTTCTGACATCTATTGATGATTATTCTAGTGCTACCTGGCTATTTTTGCTCAAAGATCGGAGTACTATTTTGGACAATATCTGCATTTTCTTTTCTGAAATAAAAATCCAACTCAATAAAACCATCAAAATTCTCCATACTGACAATGTCCTAGAGTTTATGCAGAAGTCGGTCACTTCTTTTTGCTATGATCATGACACCATATACCAAATCACTTGCCCATATACTCCTCAGAAAAATTGTGTTGCTGAACGCAAAAATTTCCATCTCTTAGAAGTTTCTCGCACTTGTCTTATCCATTATAAAGTTCCTCACAATTTCTGGCTTGAGGCAGTCACTACGGTATGTTTCCTTATTAACCACATGCCCTCTTCTGTTTTACAAAATCGCATACCTTACTCGACTTTGTTTCCTAATGCACCTCTTTTTCCTGTACCACCTCGCATTTTTGGGTGTACCTGCTTTATTAAGAATCTGCGCCCAGGAATGTCGAAACTTGACCATCGGTCTACTAAGTGCATTTTTTTGGGTTATTCGAGAACTCGAAAAGGCTATCACTGCTTTGATTCGATACTCAGACAGTGGTTTGTTAGTGTGGATGTAGTCTTTTTTGAGCATATGCCCTTCTTTTCTGAGGATGGAGCAAGCCTATCTCATGATGTGTTGGCACAAACACCTGTACCAGATATTGTTGAGGATTTGTCTGTCTCTGACAAGATGGAAGAACGTCTGCTGCAAGTATACAGACATCGACTGAAGACCAGCACTCCTTCAATGGCCCCTCAACCAATTCTTGCGTCAGTGGATGATCGAATAAACACTTAGGTAACTTCTGACTTGCACCTTCCTATTAGCTTACGGAAAGGTGTTCACTCCTATACTAAACATCCTATCACTTATTTCTGTACATCTGGCAATCTGCATAATAACTTTGCCTGCTTTACTTCTACACTTTTTATTGTCACTGTTCCAAAAAATGCTTTAGAGGATCTTACTATTCCAGCATAAAAGAAGGTAATGGACCAAGAAATGTAGGTTCTATGTGATCACAAGACATGGGAGCTTGTAGATCGTCCTTCTTCTTCCCTACAGTGGGCTGTCGTTTGATCTTTACTATTAAATATCAACCTGATGGGACTATTGAATGCCTCAAAGCCCGTCTTGTTTCCATGGGCTACACGCAGACATACAATTTCGATTATTTTGAGACCTTCTCTCTTATTGCACGATTAAACTATATTCACATTCTGATTTCTATTGTTGTGAATAAAGACTAGTCTATCTTTTATCTTGATGTGAAAATGCATTTCTTTATGGAGATTTACTGGAAGAAGTCTACATGGAGAAACCACCTGGGTTTATTGCTCAGGGGGAGTCTGCCTCCAAAGTATGTAAGTTGCACAAGGCTATCTATGGCCTCAACCAAAGTCTGTGAGCCTGGTTTGACAAGCTCAGTCAGATATTAAGTCACCTTTTTCTTTCGTCATTCTCATTCTGATCATTTAGTCTTTATTTGCAAGATAGTGGCTGAACTTGTCATTCTAATTGTTTATGTGGATGACATTATCTTATCTGGTAGTGATACCGTGGGCATACAGGAAACTAAACCTTACTTAGAAAATCACTTTGTCATTAAAGATCCCTAAAAACTTCGATATTTCTTTGGCATCAAAGTCTCCATATCATCTACAAGACTGTATCTCTCTCAGAGAAAATATGTGTTTGATCTGTAGCAGGAAACTTGCATGCTAGGCTACAAATCGGCTAACACTCCACTTGACCCAAACATGGACTGGGATGATGCAAACTCTCATCCCTATGTTGATCATCCCCGGTTCAAGAGGCTGGTAGTCAATCTTATTTATTTGACTATCACACGAGTTGATCTTACTGTTGTCGTCGGATTCATCATCTGGTATCTTGACAAACTTATCTGGTTTCTCAGACTCAGACTATGCAGGAAGTCATTGGGATGCTATATGCCATATTCTGAGATATCTTAAAAGTTCTCCAGTGAAAGACATGATGTATAAGAAGCATGGCCACTACAACCTATCTGGTTTCTCAAACTCAGACTATGCAGGAAGTCGTTATGATTGAAAGTTAACGTCAGGCTACTAAACATTTGTGGGTGGAAACCTTGTCACCTAGCAAAGCAAAAAGAAGATTGTTGTCGCCAGATCCAATGTAGAGGCGGAATACCGAGCGATGGCTCATACTACTTGTGAATTGCTATGGGTTCAGATGCTCCTTCAAGAGTTTGATATATCTTATTCCAGTCCTGTTCTAATGTTTTGTGACAATAAGGCCTCCATTTTTATTGTGAGCAACCACACCTTTCATGGGAGGACAAACCATATTGAGGTTGATTGTCACTTTATTATTCAAGAAGAGGTTCTCTCTAACAGAATTTGCACTCCATATCTCAGTACTGACAAGCAAGTTGCAAACATCTTCACGAAGATACTTCCCAAAGCTCATTTTCAAACTCTAGTTGACAAGATGGGCATGTTCGACATCTACGCTCCAGCTTGAGGGGGAGTATAGAGATATGTTGTGTTCTGTTATGTTTTGTTGGTTGTCATGTGCATAGCATGTGCCTTAGTTATGTTGTTCACTTCTATAGTTTAGTCCCATATTACTCAGCTCTGATTTAGTCTCTATTCTCTTATGTTATATAAGAGACTGCATTGTACACTATTTTACTCACTCAATAAACAAGTCTCAGTTTATTCATATTAACAATTCTCCCCTCAGCATAAATCAGCTCAGAAATGATGTTATTTTCCTCCCTTGTTTTCATAGCAATGTGGTAGAGTTTGGTGTTCCTATCCCCATCCTCCATCCATATGTCTCTTCTCCTTTGCTAGTAAAAATTTTCCTCTACCCTTTTTAGGTCCTCTAGCATTCTTTTCAACCCCTTATCCTTTTCAATCATTTCATAATTAAATGGGTCAACCACTAGTTTTTCCCTGACCTCCTTACATTATCCTTTTGTTTCTTTAATCATCTTTGGGATATTCACTTCAACCTTGACCCAGTTCTTTAGTGCACTCTCGGTACTTGCTAGATTTCCTACAAAAATATGCATTGGATTTACTGCCACTTTGGTTCTTAATCATTCTTTTATGACCTCCTACAAACCTTTACATTCCGCCCAATAATTTAAAAATGTAAAAGATTTCCTCTTCTTCTTTTTCTCTGTAATATGAACCGAGATAGGTGCATGATCACTTAGTTCTGAACCTCCAGCCTTGACATGTACTTTAGGAAAAATATGCAGCCATTCATTATTCACTAAAGCTCTGTCCAGTTTACTAGTTATCCTGTCATCCAATCCCCTTTCATTATTCCAAGTGAACATATCACCTCCCACCATTGGTAGTTTAGAAAATCATGCTTTATCAATGGATGGATTAAAAACATCTATCTCTGCATTAATTGTTAATCCTCTCCCTTTCTTTTCAATATGTAGACATACATTATTAAAATATCCAATCATCAACCATGGTAGCTTTACCTTCTTAGAGAGAGACCATACTTTCCCATTAATCCAGTCTAGCCTTATCATTGTGACAATATACAACTATCATCTACATGTGCAAGCCTCCATTATTCATGCAATCCATAGTAACATGTTGATCTCACATCTCTATCACTGACACCTATCATGCACTTGGTTTACATGCCACACAAACTCTGGCTACCTCATCACAATCTATATTGGATACATGCTCCTAGCCTTGTAGAAATAAGTATTTAATACTATTTTTGTCATGTACTTTTATTTTTGTTTCCACCAAAGCAACCAAAGAATGTCCACTAGCAGCAATCCAGTCTTAGATTTCCTTATTTTTGCTTTTGTCACATGCTCCTTTGATATTCCCTAGGAGCATGGACATATTAAAAAAATTTATTTGACCTGGTATGCCTATCAGGCTCCTTACTGGTATTCTTTTCTTTTCCCACCTATTCTTTTTGTTTTGCTACACTTTCCTCCTCTTTATCCAATTCAGATAGAGCTTAAAAAAATTTGTTGTATCAAGAATGGTGCTCACACCTTGGCTACTAAGAATACCAATTTTCTTAAACCCTTTCCTTTTCGAGCTAGGCACATATTCTCCATCTTCGTGATTGTTCTTTTCCTTGACTTTAGTATTTTCCTTCCCATCTGGTTGATTTTTACCCTCCTTCTCCTTATTGGCAGATGATTCCCCCTCCACCATTGGCGCCTCGGGGTCATTTTGTTGATGTTTCTCTTGGGATTCCTCCTCTGCTGGATAATCTTTAGAAGTCCTACTCCCTTGGATGATGTTGGTGCCTTCTCCTTCCATACTCGCCCAGCAGAGTTGTTGCTATTATCCAGTTTGCGATCACAGTGAGTATCAACATGACCGAACACATTGCAGGTGGAGCATCTCATCAAAATGTGGTCATACTTCACCCTCACTGGGATAGGCTCCCTCCCTTTCATGTTCAATAAGATCTTCCTCAGTGTTGGCTTCCCTACTTCAAGCTCCATGAGGATACAAGCTTCATCATTCTCCAGACATTTCTCGTCGATATGCGAGACAGTCCTGACCCCATTTACAATCATGCCCACCGCTCGCTTCATCCATGATCTGCCAAAGGAGTGCACCATGATCCAAGAGGGAACCATGGAGAAGATGTCCTTCTTCAATTCATTGCCATACTTGTAATCTTTATCTCTCACAAGTTGGTAGTCAAACCACCTCGGCCCAGATTTTAGAGCTTCCATCTTATCCATCACATTCGCAAACATGGCCAAGAAGATGTCATTCTCTCTTGACTGGAGGTCGAAGGTGCCTTTACGTCTCCACTTGTTGGATCCATGCCTTAAAGTGAGGATAAACTAGTCACTTCCCAAGCACATATATTAGGATGGTAGACTCCCACATGTTCTGCATCCTCTCATACTCGTCGGTCTCTAGTTCGACATGGATTTCCCCTTCCTTCTCCACTGGCTTTGAGTAGTCCATCTGCTTCTCGTGAGCCGCCAGCGACCGTGTAAGGACCTGAGTCCATGCCTTGCGGATGTCATCTCCTTCCTTCGACCCCCCCCCCCCCCGAATTAGGGTTCCCCTTAGATTCCTTCCTTCCTTCGAAACCCCCAAATTAGGGTTCCCCCGAATTAGGGTTCCCCTCATATTTCTCACATTGTGTGTGTATTTATGTATGTATATATATGTATGTTTACATATACTAGTAAATATACACATGCCCATGCACATGACCTGAAACATCCCATCCTCAACAAAAACACAATTATATACTAACCAGCGGATTACCAAAAATCACGTGAAATTAAAACTGATTTACAACAAGCACCACAAAATGAGACATATTATATCTGAGCCAACACTTTTCTTTTCATAACATATTTTAAAGGTGCTAGAACATAATTTCCCATCATCTCGTTACATGAAATAAATGTTTCAAATGCTAATTTACATCAAGGTACATAAATCTGAAAACCGTACATCGACTGTTATACAAGAAACATCGAAAACTCTCCCGAAGACCTGAGTGTACAGGGACAACACATAGGACTCTACTGCTAGACACTATCTATACCACTAGGTATGATGCCTCTGCATATCATCCATAGCCACATGATCTTCATCTTGCCAGGCGTGTCCACCTAAAAATGTTATTAACCACCGGGGTGAGACACACAATCCCAGCAAGAAACATAACCCTCTACCAACTTTTTTATGATCATAGATAACTGAGAAGATGTAACAAACTGAACAACAGGTAAAAGCTAACCAATTATTCAAGAAGGGATATGAAGAACATGTATATGAAAACTTATACAATGACCTTTTAGGAACATATAAGAAAGCTTACATCATCCAAGGCCTCAACCAATGTTTCACATTTGCCCTAAGAAAAAATACTATATGGCTCGATTACAAATTATTATGCCATGAGGAAGTGAGTTGTACCGCTCAAATCCAACCTTCAGCTGCGAAGCCCAAAGCCGGTGCCATACAAGGTCAATGGAAGAGTCGGACTCCACGACCTCACCTTTTTGTGGTCAATGCACGATATTGAAATTAGGACCGCAGTCTCTTGCTTAAGTGGCCTCAGCCACAGGGTCAGTCCCACATGCTGCCCTTTCTCTAGCCTACCTTGGTACAGGTCTCGGCGTTAGTATATCTGAGCCACGGACCAGTTCACCGTGCTCCCTGAGCCATGAACGCATTCATACTCTATCGCACTGAGCCATGGGTCTGTTCACCATGCTCTTATACACATCTGGAGTCTAGAACCCATGTTGCACTCTAATCCTCCTATTTTCGGCTAGGAGAAACCCCGCATATTCAACAATATGCGCTCTGGATTATCCCGTAGGAGAACCCGTTTCACCATCATCTAATTACTGACAATGATGGATCTATGTCCAGGGCAAAATACATGAGAGGTTCATCTGTAATTAGTTAATGCATTTTAAGTGGATTGTTGGGGAAACCAAGTTGTATTAAGAAACCATATATAAAACATGAATGACATTAGATTCCATTACTTTGGTGTTACACTGCTACTATTATTCTCATTGCCCTCAACAATCATCATATTGCCATGGAATATTAATCCCTTATTTCATCTCATAGTGCCACTGCATCACAAGGCTTCATCATCATCATCATCATGGGATCTCAATCCCTATATTCATCACATAATGCCACTGCCTCTCAAGGCTTCATCATCATCATCATCATGGGATCTCAATCCCTCTGTTCATCACATGATTCCACTGCCTCTCAAGGTTTCATCATCATCATTACTCACATATTTCATATACCAAGTTCCACACAAAGCACATATTAATATAATCATCATAGCTCTTACTTGGCTATGAATTCAATTGATAATACCTGCATGGTTAGTATTGAAGAATACAAAATGTCTGTCATGCTAATTTTTATCTCCCATGAGACCACCAACATATCACCCATAGCCTTCAGGGACACAAAATTATATACCAAATAAAATGTCAAGCTCATGCAGTAGTGTTACTCTCTTAGCTTAGCGTTAATGTTCAACAAGGAGGAACCGATGTGGTAAATTTGGTCAGATATCTATCTGAAACTCTTAACCACTGTCATTATGATGTATATATATACTTATTATTTTTAGACCCTACTCTCGCATCTTGACATTCATGTATACAAATATATAGGCCAAAGAAAATATCAAGATCTTTCATAACACAAAACTATCTCATCCATATCCTTTATGAGGCTTAGCTCAATGTCAATATTCAATATGGGGGAATGGATGTGGCAGATATGCTCACATGGCTGTTTCAAATGTCTATGCACAATCATTACCATGAACACAATGTACCATGGGATTTAAATTCAAATAATAACACTAAATACAGATAAAAATTTTGAACCACTAAATAAATGGTAATGAATATCATGGAAATTTAATATTGAATAATACCTCATTTAAAACTATTTTTTTATTCCCTTTCCTCAATCTCTCAAAAAAACCAAGTAAAATATTATTTTGGGTGTTGCAAACATAAACTAAAGATAGAGAGATATGATCATGACTTCAAACTTTACAGACTATTTTGGAAAAAAAATAAAGAACTCAATGAATAAGAATGAAGTCAATATGGAACAGAAAGTTTTTAAATGAAGACAATGGGACTATGCAAAAAGACATGAGAAAGTTGTCTTTTAGAACTTGTAGTTGAACCACATGTAGTTGAGTTTCTATATAGTATGTAATTCTATATGCATAAATAATATAAGTAATTTTCATCATTAAATATTAAGTACCTTTCATTCCTAAACTTACTTTTTTGTTTTGGACTTCACGAATACAAATATATAAGACAAACAAAATACCAAGCTCATACATAACAAAAAAATAGTTCACCCATGTCTTCATTAGGATTAGTTCAATGTAAATATCTAGTATGGAGCCTAGGTATTTAAATTCAAACAATAACACTTATTAACAATAAAGAAAAATCTTAAAAAGCCTAAAATTTAATCGATATGAATAGCATTCAAATTTTATATTGAACAATACCTCATACAGAACTATTTCTTGACCCCCTTTCCTCAATCTCTCTGTCAAATCATGTAAAATGTAGTTTTTAGTGTTGGAAAAGTAAAATAAAGATAGAGCATAAGCATGATCATTACTTAAACAAGAATGCATATGAAGCAAATCTTTTTTAAATGAAGGCAGTGAGATTGTGTAAAAATAACATGAGAAATGTGTTTTGCTAATTAGATATTCAGTATTTTTTTCTAATAACATAGTTCCTTAATAGGTTAAAAAAGAAAAACATGCAAATCAGTTTTAAAGCAACATGTAAAGGCCAAGATCTGGAATTGAAACTAATGTTAGTATTGTAGAATAACATATGTCTTGATGATGCAGTCATAGATGAGTATGTTAATGATGCTAACTTTTATCTCCCATGAGCATGAGCACAATGTCCCAAGGGATTTAAATTCAAATAATAACACTAAGGATATATAAAAATATCGAACCATCTAAATAAATGGATACTAATCACATGGAAATTGTGTATTGAACAATACCTTATTTAGAACTCTTTCCTTATCCCCTTTCCTCGATCTCTCTGTAAAACAACTAAAATCTTGTTTTGAGTGTTGCAAAAAAAAACTAAAGATAGAGAGATATGACCATGACTTAAAACTTTAGAAACCATTTAGAAAAAATAAAGAAATGAATAAATTAGAATGAAGTTAATATGAAATAGAAAGTTTTTAAATGAAGACAATTCGACTGCAGAAAACATGCATGACAAAGTTGTTTTTAAGAATTTACAAAAGAACCACAATAGTTGAGTTTCTAAATAGTATGTAATTATATATTCATAAATAATATAAGTAATTGTCATCATTAAATATTAACTACTTTTATTCCTAAACCTTACTTTTGCATCTTGGACTTCACAAATAGAAATATATAAGCCAAACAATATACAAACTCATGCATAATAGAAAATAGCTCACCCACGTCCATCATTAGGATTAGTTCTGTGTCAATATCCAGTATGGAGTATGGGGATTCAAATTCAAACAATAACACTTAGTAAGGATAAAGAAAAATCTTAAGTCACCTAAAAATGAATTGGCATGGATAGCATTAAAATTATGTATTGAACAATACCTCATAGAGAACTATTTCTTGACTCCCTTTTTCAATCTTTCTATAAAATCATGTAAAATATAGTTTTTAGTGTCGCAAAACTGAAATAAAGATAGAGAGTGTAAGCATGATCTTGACTTAAATAAGAATGCATATGAAGTATATGTTTTTTAAATGAAGGCAATGAGATTGTGGAAAATGAACATGAGTGAGGTGTTTTTCTAATTAGATATTCAATATATTTTTTCTAATAAAACTTTTACTTAATAGGACAAAGAAGAAAAATATGAAAATCAGTTTTAAAGAACACGAGATATAAAAAATGTCCACATTAACATGGAATATTTTCTCATAGTGTTGACATTTTGTAGTATTTCTTCCCGTGTAAAAAAGTGTATAAATTGATGTATTCGTGTCTAGTAGAGGGAACAGAGTGATCGTATTGGTTCTATGGTAATGGTGTGGTCTAATTAGTGTATGCCTGCTTGACAACAATTAGCTTTGGATTTTGTTGGTTCTTTGTTGAATACAATGTTGGTGAGGGATATGTTTTATTTCTAGACCTTAATCTTATGTCTTTACTTTCACAAATACATATATAGGTCATACAACATATCCAAGACCATGTAAAAGCACGAATATCTGACACATGTCCTCCATTATTCCCAACCTAGTGTCAACATCCATTATGGAGGAATCGATGTGGTAGATATGCTCACATGGCTGTTTTAAATGTCCAAGCACTATCAATAGCATGAGCAGAATAACCCATAAGATTTAAATTTGAATAATAACACGAAGGATAGATAAAATCTTAAACCACCTAAATAAATGGATACGGATAGCATGGGAATTTTGTATTGAACAATACCTCATTTAGAACTATTTCTTAATCCCCTTTCCTCAATCTCTTTATAAAACCAAGTAAAATCTTATTTTTAGTATTGCAAAATAAACTAAAGATAGAGAGCTATGATCACGGCTTCAAACTTTACAAACCATTTAGAAAAAATAAAATCAAGAAATAAAAATGAAGTTAATATGAAACAGAAAGTTTTTTAAATGAAGTCAATGGGACTATGAAAAATAGGCATGAGAAATTGTTTTTCAGAACTTGTAGCAAAACCACATTAGTTGAGTTTATAAATAGTATGTAATTTTATATACATAAATAATATAAGTAATTCTCATCATTAAATATTAACAACTTTTATTTCATAAATTTTTCTTTTGCATCTCGGACTTCATGAATACAAAATATAAAACAAAAAGTTTTAAAATGAAGTAAATATAAAACAAAAAGTTTTTAAATGAAGTCAATGGGACTATGTGAAACATGCATGAGAAAGTTGTTTTTCAGAACTTGTAGCAGAACCTCATTAGTTGAGTTTATAAATAGTATGTAATTTTATATGCATAAATAATATAAGTAATTGTCATTGTTAAATATTAACTACTTTTCTTTTCTAAATATTACTTTTGCATCTTGGACTTCACGGTTACAAATATATAAGACAAAAAAATACCAAACTCATGCATAACACAAACATAACGCATTCATGTCAATCATCATAGCGCATTCATGTCAATCATTAGTATTAGTTCACTATCAATATCTTGTGTAGATCCTGGGGATTTAAATTCAAACAATAATACTTAGTAAGGACAAAGAAAAATCTTGAAACACTTAAAAATAAATTGGTAATCATAAAAGAGTATGTCACTGATGCTAAATTTTATCTTCAATGAGACCACAATCATATCATCCATGGCCTTCACAGACATAAAATTACATACCAAACAAAATGTTAATCTCATGCAATAGTCTTAGTCTCTTAGCTTAGCGTCAATGTTCAACAAGGAAGAACCAATGTGGGAGATTGTTCACATGGCTATTTGAAACGCTTAACCATTGTCATTATGATGGCTATATAAACTTTTTGTTCATAGACCTTACTCTTGCATCTTGGCTTTCGTTTATGTAGATATATAGGACAAACAAAATATAAAGATCCTACATCACACAAAAATATCTCACCCATGTCCTTCATGAGGCTTAGCTCATTGTCAATATCCAGTATGGAGGTAGGGATGTGGAAGATATGCTCACATGGCTGCTTCAAATGTCTAAAAACTATCAATAGCATGAACATAATGTCGCATGGGATTTAAATTCAAATAAGTATGGATACAAATCTTGAATCATCTAAATAAATGGATATGAAGAGCATGTAGATTGTGTATTAAACAATAATTATTTCTTGATCCCATTCCTCAATCTCTCTTTAAAACCACGTAAAATCTTGTTTTGAGTGTTGCAAAAACAAACTAAAGATAGAGAACTATGATCACGACTTCAAACTTTACAAACCTTTTAGTAAAAATAAATAAATAAATAAATAAGAATGAAGTCCATATGAAACAAAAAGTTTTTATATGAAGACCATGGGACTAAGGAAAACATGCATAAGAAAGTTGTTTTTCAAAACATGTAGCAGAATCACATTAGTTGAGTTTATAAATAGTATGTTATTGTATATGTAAAATAATATAAATAACGTTCATCATAAAATATTAACTACTTTTAGTTGTAACATTTTTATCTAAACCAAAAGAGATCATTTGCATTCTTTATAACAACCATCTTCAATCATAGCTGAGTATCAGTGTAGGAGGTCAAATTTACTCATGACTATATACATAATTGAATAAAAAACTATAGTTTGTGTTGAAGTATCATATCATAATTTGAATAAGTTCTTTTAGTGAATTTGTACCTATATATAAACTATATAACATATTTTAGACATAAAAGAAAATACACATGATCATCATAGATAGTTGATGTATACTAACCCCACGAGATATAAAAAAATTTCACATTAACATGGAATATTTTCTCATCGTGTTGACATCTTGTAGTGTTTGTTCCCATGTAAGGAAGTGTATAAATTTATGTATTCAACATTAAGCTTTGTATTTGGTTGGTTCTTTGTTGAATACAGTGTTGGTGAGGCATATTTTTTTATTTTAGACTTTATTCTTGTGTCTTTACTTTCACAAATACAAATATATAGCCATAAAATATATCAATGCCCATGTATAACATAACAATATCTCACCCATGTCCTTCATTACGTCTAGCCCAGTGTCAACATCCATTTTGAAGGAACCGATGTGGTACATATGCTCACACGACTATTTCAAATGTTTACGTACTGTCATCAGAATGAACACAATCATGGATTTGAAGTTAAAACCATAATACTTAATAAGAATAAAGACAAATCTTGAAAGGACCTAGATTGAAATAAATTGATATGAATTGCACGCAGGGCATGTATCGAGCATTACCTCATTTAGAACCATTTCTTAGCATGTTCTTTCTCAATCACCTTAGTTTTGTGAACTAAATCAAAAATACAAAGTTGAAGCATATCATGATCTTAAACATTTTCCTATCACTAAACGAGAATGCAGACAATATAAGAAGGTCAAACTCATTAATATCTATGTAAATAATTGGAAACGTTGTAGTGAATGTTAAAGTATCAAACATAAGTTTGAATGAACTTAACTCTAAGATTTTTTTCTAAACGCTTACATCTAAATATCAATTACTTCACATATTTTGTATGAAATATATGTTATTTGATATTTTTGATGAGGTAGAATATATTTTCTAAAAATCATAGTCTTTTGTTATCTACATCCATCTTGACAATCAAAATGTTCTCTCACATTTTTATTAGTCTCATGTACCTTCATAGTTTTGATATATGTTTAGAAGGAAAAATAATTGGTATTGGTTTATTTCAATGTACAAAGAGAAAATAATGTTGATTAAGAGGTTTTCATGATTAAATATGTTTTTAAAGTTTTCCAGACATTGCACAACTAAACTAAAGATAGAGAGCTAAAGAAAAACCATGTCATCTTAAATTTTCACACCATTCATAAGAAATAAGGAAATAAATAAATACGAACAAAGTTGATCGGAAGATGACCTTTTTCAATTACAATTTAAACCAATCATACACATTCTCTATCACAAATATCGTTAAGTGTTGTTAGATATCAGTCAATATGACAAACTGACTTATAATTATGGTGTATGATAAGAAAAACAATTGTTGTTATTGTTTTAATATCAAATTAAAATTTTCATATACTAATCTATTTCCAAATGTAGATGAATTCAGTTTAAATGAACAAAAAGAACTTTTGATCATGCAAAGTGAAATGTGATAATTAAAAAATAGAAACACTGCAATACTTATGATGTATGGACATGGTAGCTCACATAGTTGTTTTGCAAGAAAATATTCCATTGACCACATATATATATTTATATTTATATATATATATATATTTATTTATTTATTTACATATATATATATACACAAGGTCAATGAATGCATACAAAGAAATAGAATGAAGCTTGGTCTTTATAGCTTTTTATCCCACCACCTAAGATTTTACAAAAAACAATGTTATGTAGGATTTATACATAGAAACATAAATATGAGAGTTCAATATAATATCAAACAATAAACCAATATTATAATTTTTCTTACCTTGTTAGTTTAATAATCAAATATCTCATTATATACAATATTTTTGGTGCAATGCATGTATCCTTCAGTAGTTGATGCTCGAATCAAAAGTTTGGTTGTAGATTTTGAAATTCCTCTTGACATTGTTACATAAAGTTGTCCATGAGAAAATACAGGTTCTGGAAAGTAAATACCAACATGTGGGATCATTTGACCTTGTGCTTTATTTATAGTCATAGAAAAAGACAAACGGATTGGAAACTGCTTTCTTCTAAATGAGAAAGGATAAGTTGTATTTTCTTTTGGAAACATTAGAATCCTTGGTAAAAGAACTTCTCTTCCAACATATTGACCAACGAATATTCTTGCTCTAATTACATTTTTTTAAAAAATCTATGCAAACTAATCTTGTTCCATTATATAGACCATTTGGAGGATTCAAATTTCTCAACAATTTAATTGGAAAATTTCTTTTAAGAACCAACTTATGGGGTGGCATTCCAGGAGGTGTTTCATTATTTAAAAATTCCACTTGATAGTTATGATTTGTTTCATCAATTTCCGTATCAAAGCTAAGATAAACGCATTCATCACCTGGAAACTTTTTTATTATCAAGTCATTTATATCGTCAACATACTCATTCTTGGTTGCCAATATTGCTCTTGTTGTCATATAATCTGAGCAACCACTTTTTTCAAGTAAAAAAGGAAATATAGAGTTAATCAATCTTAATTTTGACACCTCATCATCATCATATTCAATTAACATATCCTAGGGAATATTGATCATTTCCTTCTCTTTGTATGGTTCCCTTCCTTCACCGATTCTCATAAAAAGTTCTGAAAATTTAGGATCATGTACATCTCTCATATTTTTACAAAGATGCAATTTTTCCATTAAAGGCCACAAATATGATTTGACCAATGATTCTTCAATTGTTTGTGAGCGGGTTCCTTTTGGAACAACTGACAATACTTGCCTAAAATCTCCACCAAATATGACCACCTTACCACCAAAGGGTAATTTATCATTTTCTAGTATATCTTTCATTGAACGGTCTAAAGCTTCGACTATAAGTTTTTTTGCCATTAGAGCTTCATCCCAGATTATTACTTTTACTCGACGAATTAAATCAGCTAGACCACTTTGCTTTTTGATCACACATGTAGATGAAATATCAACATCAAGTGGAATTTTAAACCTAAAGTGGGCAGTACGTCCTCCTGGTAGTATTGATGTTGCAACACCACATGTTGTCATAGCAATTGCTATTGAGTTATTACTTCTCACTTGAACTAGAATTGCACGATATAGAAATGTTTTTCCTATCCCCCTGGTCCATCGACAAAGAACACCCTGTTTCCTTCATTGTTTACTCTTTCCATAATAATATCAAAAGCATATTTTTGTTCATCATTCAAAATTTGCACAACATGAATATCTTCTATAGGAGTTGGTATTTCTAGCTCATCTAGTACCTCTCCTGAAGTATTATTATGTAAATCTCTTTCAAAAGAGATAATAGGCAAATCAAAATCTTTGATATCTTTCCCCATATTTTCTAGTATAACCTGAATATCATCTACTGCCATTTGGATATGATCTTCAATTGTTGCTTCATTGTTTCTCGAGAAATCTTGTGTCATGTTTTTGACAAATTTAGTCCATAACATTTTAGCATCATTTGGTTCACAAAAAACTAAAATAGTAGCAAATAATCTTCTCAATGCTTTTGGCATCTCATATGAAGTTGCTTCTTGTAAACACAAATATGACGCATTATCACATTCAAGAAGTCCTAGATTTTGAGCTGCTTCTCGAAATGTAGCAAAAGTTACACCATCAACTGTACGCAAATTAGTTAAAGGAGTAGGTCCCCGCACATGATTTAACAGTATTCTTAGATAATATCTTTCACCTTCAGAAGGATTTGCAACACTAAGACGACCGATTACTTGGAAGGACTTTCTAACAATCCAACAGAAAGATGATTTATTCCAAACAAAAAAATCAGGAAATTATCTATATAGATACTTTCTTCCCCCAGTATTGTTAGTATTAGATTTAAAATATTCAGTCAACATTGTCTTTCTAGTATGACCTTCACTTAGAACATGAGAGAGGTTCTTTGATTTTGAAAAAGATACAAAATGCTTGTTTGGTAAATGAACCTGTAAAGGGATAACATAGGGATACATTTCATTAAGATTGAACTGAAATATCCTCCACATAGCTTCAGGAGGTGAAACCCATCTTGCATGTTGAAATTTTTTTATCTCATCTATTTCTTCAGGATGTAAATAAACAGTGACTCTATCATGTCCTTTATAGATATATTTATATAAATATTTAATAGATTTTATATATGAACATATCTCAACATAAATGTGGCAGTTGTAACGCTTCAGTAAGTAAGGATTGTATGGAACAACCCATTTATTATTAATTGTACAATTTCTAACTTGTGTCATGACACCATCATTTCTTCTCCTATATATAGGGTATGAATTTACTCCTTCCATTGAAATATGACAATACGACTTTGGATAGTGTGACTTACATGAATTATTTCTCATACAAGCTGAGTTCTTTCTCAATTTTCCACATGGACCATGAATCATATGCTTCAAAACCAATTCATATAATAAAGGATCATCTTCTTTTTTCAGAATCTCAGCACAAACAATGTTATCGTACTTATCAGGGCTGATTATTTTATCATCTTGCTTCAAAATGATTAGGAAATGGGCATGAGGTAATCCTCTTTCTGAAATTCTATCACATGAACGTGAGCAGCAACTCTCCAAAATATTTCATCCTTAAATAATTTATGTTTTAAGTCCTCAATCTTTGCATGAAAAATGTGAACTATTAAATCAGACCTATTGGATGAGTGTTCCCATGGATTCAATAAATATTTTATCTCCTCCCATTCAGGGTTGCATGTAATTGTCAAAAATATGTCTGGTTTACCAAATTTATGTACCAAAGCCATTGCATTCATATACCTCTTTCTCATGTCACGTGGACCTCCTATGAAAGAAGCTGGTAAAATAATATTTTGACCAATTTTAGATGCCCTAGTTTCACCGTTATGCACCGCATCAACTACGCCTTCATACAGATCCCCTTTATATCATCTTGATGTTTATAGAAGTAGTCCAATCTCGTAGTTTCAATCTTGATAATACATATCTACCACATATTGTTGAAGTAATCTTCTACTATTTAACAATAGTGTCTTCACGGAATCATGAATTTGAAACAAATAGCAGTAGTATTCCTGAGTTGAGCCGTAAATATTCCTTTTATTTTCCAAATCTAAAAATAGCATAAAAATGACATTAGTATATATTATAACAATTTGTCTTATCTAAGGAAGAGTAATCTGAATTTAAAAAATTATACTTGACACAAAAATACATTATTGTTGTTTTCAAATAATCAAAGCTCAAGATAATTGGCTTTAAAAAAATAATAATTATATCCATGAGTAGACTTCCTAAGCTTTATTTCATTTTCAAAAAAGGATACATAAATGTGTAGAATTGAAAAATATATAACTTCAAAATGAAATTGAAACTTAATTAAAAATTATATTGGACACTAAGATTTATTATTGTGTACTTTCTAAAAGTCAACATTCAAATTAGTTGGCTTTTCATAAATAACAATGGTATTGAGAAGTAGACTCATTAAGCTTCCTTCCATTTTAAAAATAAAATAAAATATATAATAATGGAATATACATATATATAATTAAAATTTTATTTTAATTATTGCAATCTTATTCATATATACATATAATTTTCCGATATTTTTAACATCTACAATTGAATTTACAACTGTTAAAATGAAGATTTCAATCAAATATTAAGTAAAGGAATTGAAAACAAAGACTATATAACAGTACTTATTAGTTTCAAAAATTTTTAATGAAAATACCTAACAAATAGTAACCACACCTATAGATATAGTTTTTTAACAATTTTGAAAAATAAAAAATATATAAAAAGTTATTATAAAGATTCTTTGCAAATAATGAACTATTAATTAAATAAAAGATATCATTAGATTTAAGTGCTTAATCTAAGAACTTAAAAAAGAAATTAAATTCACTAGTAGTTTGTATAAGGTCGAATTTGACCCCCTATGGTGTTCATATTTTTTATACACACTCCAAATAGACCCTTAGGTGGTCCTTAATCTACTGCTATAATTAGGAACCTCGACTTCCATTGTAAACACAAATAAGAGATATTTCTTTCAAAATAGTTTGAATAATAATATTTGTGTTAAAATCCTAATATCTCTCATATTATGAACTTTTCCCACTATAGATATTGCATATATTTTAGAAAAGACCCCAATTCATTGAAATCTTTTGTGCTTGATTTTTACTTCCATTTTCTATCTCTTCCATGTTGTTGTTGGGAGTATAGCTAGAGAATCTTATTGGCTAGAAAGGGGGAACCAGCCAACATGAACATAAGAAGATGTGCAAAACTAGTTATGTTTGTGACAACATGGTTTCACACTGTGTTCCCATGTATGATGACAAAGTAATTTCAACATTAAGAAAAGAAAACATAAATATTGTTCTCTCAGCAGAAGCATAGGATAAAGAATTATGTCCACTAGGGATGAAATGCTAAAAATACTAAAGAAAAGAGGATCACAAAGGACACCTATCCTTATGCTCCTTCTCCATCTAGTCTCCAATCATAGTAGCAAAATCTTCAATGTGGGGCAGTCCATTTGTCCATGTATTCTCACATGTAAAGAAACAACACATGGACCCCAAGAAGGGAAACATAGGTCATCAATAATAAACTAAATTATTGAGCTATTTAAAAATAATGATTTATGAAATCAAGTCTAGGTAAGTTTACTTGGTAGACTATGCTAATAATAAGGGGGTGGTCTAGTTATCATGTTAATTTAAATAGGGTATAACAGGTTTAAATTGGAAAGTAGAAACAATAAAGATATTCCTCCATATTAATATTAAGATGTCAAATTATTCAAAATGAAACGATTTATTCATTTGCACAAGCAATTTAATATTTTGTTTGACCAATGGATAGGTCCCTATTGTTCTCCCCTCTTGAGAGAACAACACTTTTTCCTGTGGGATTGACTAGTATTGTGGGACCTCTAATTGTCCATTATCCTCTACGTAGGGTTGGGGGATATGACCCGTCGAATCTATTGATCCAAAGCTCTTAGCCATATTTTAAGTTTTTATGAAAATATCAAAATCCACCAATATTTCAATTACTCAACAATGGTCTACGTTCAATTTAGTTGTGGTGACCTTCAACATGAGGGAAAATTTAAAAGCAAATTGGTTCACCACTTATTGAAAAATTATATGAATGCAAGAGGGAGACGAAGAGCTCAATAATAGAATCAAGAATTTAGTACATGCTTCAATCAATAAGTTCTAATCAAGATACTCACAAGGATCATTCTTCTGATTGTATTGGTACGACTTTGTTCTTAAAGATGTTCCTATTGTTTATTTATCTAAAATGGTACATTGTAGTTGTTTTATTAACTCTCCTCTTGGTACCCATGAGGAAGCCAATGTAACCTTATATTCAGTTTCTCGCATGAGGAGGGCGAGGTGAATAGATGACCTCCTGGATTCTCTTAAAAAAATATGCTCACAAGGATCAACGATGCCAATTTTCTCATGAATCTTGAAAGAGATAATGTACCAGGGTTATTTAACAATTCTTGGCTTGCAAATCACTTCATAGATTCTTATTAAGTGAAATTACTATTTTATCCTTTTATGGTTTGAACATTTAATAATCATCTTTGGGTAATTATAATGTCCCATCTTAAGATTATTAAGTTCATTTCTTTGTGATTATATATTTGTACATATAGTCACATACGATGTACTAGTTATTAACTGTGGTCCTAATACCTAAATATTTCATAAATTCATATGTATATCAACCCAAGGTTTCACTATTTATTAAAGATGTGTGATCTACATGGATTTATTCTTATATTGATAAGCTTCTCAAAAGTAGGATGAAGATATAATAATGCATAAAGTCCAAAATATTCAATTTTCTAAATTTCATATGTTAACATGATTATTTGTCCATTTATCCCTTTGTGGGATAAAAATCCCCTATGTATGTACTATTAACAAGAATATTCAATTAGGAGGTCAAGTATTAAATGATATAGTGCATACAATGGGTTATAATTATTCAATTTTTCCTAGTTTTCTTTCCTCTTTAATGGAATTCAGAAGGACAACCAATTGGGAAAACCCGAAACATTTTCAGCAGCTATATTCAGAAGGAATGGAATTCGATTGACCGAAGAATTTAAGGTGATAATATAAACAAGTGTACTTTTGTTGTTTTGCTTGTAAGACATTTAAATATATTTTCATATTTATTGTTCGTAAAAATAACCAGAGAAGAAGTAAGGCTGGAAGAGAATTATCGTCAAAGAATGAGTATCGGCCTAGAATTTCTCGTAAGGGATATGTTGGCTTAGAGCAAGAAATTGTAAGATTTGATTCGTTTTAAAGAAATTTGTGAAATTTCATATAGAGGTATAAAAGTATTATGGTTTTATCATATTATAAACAGATCAGTGAGAATAGTTTAGATCCAGTTATTTCAAAGATTTCTAGAGCAGAATTATGGAAAAGAGCTAGAATGGACAAAACTGGTGTTGTTACTAGTGACAAGGTCAAGGAAGTGGTGTACAAGATTGTAAGTTTAATTTTTTATCTCGTTGATTTTTCATCACAATATATAGTTTTTATTATTTTTACATATGTTTGTTTTATATTTTGCAAGGATGCTCTATCTCAGGAAGTTTCTGAGGGACTCATTAATGAGAAGGGATGTAATGATGTGTTAACAATGGCATTGGGAAAAAAGGATCACCCAGGACATGCGAGAGCAACCGGACTAGGAATAACAATTACAAAATATTGTCAAAGTGTGGCTCGAACAGATGATCAACCATCCCATATGTTGTTACAAATGCAACAGACCATTTAAACTGTTATTTAATTAAATAGCACAGAAGGAGGAAACAAAAGGGACATCCTCCTCCTCACAACCCCTCACCCATTCATTCCAAACCCTACCAAATTGGCTTCCCTTCTTGTAAATGGCCGACCCATCAATTGACAGTGAGGAGCAAGAAACATTAATTACAAGAAATTTATGACTGGAAACCTAAAATGAAAATGGGTGATGAGGCATAAAAAGGCATAAAATGAACAATTCTTGGTTTTGGAATTACATAAAAAGACATTATTGATTACTAGAGTTTCATATTTAAACTAAATGTGAGAGTAGTTATTTAGCCATCTTGAACTCATGACATGATGGAGTTGGTATTTTTAATTATTAGATTAGTACCCATTAACAAAATTTTGAAAATTTCAAAGAAAATACATGTAGGGACTAAGAGATATGAATTTATGAAGGCAATAATCAATTAAAACAAAATAGGAGGGGTATATTAGTTTTTTCGATTGGTCAAAACTCAGTGTGACTGTCTTCGACACCCCGAATGGCCACACACCTAGGGTTCTCTTGTGGACTGTTACTAGCACAGAAGGAGGAAACAAAAGGGACATCCTCCTCCTCACAACCCCTCACCCATTCATTCCAAACCCTACCAAATTGGCTTCCCTTCTTGTAAATGGCCGACCCATCAATTGACAGTGAGGAGCAAGAAACATTAATTACAAGAAATTTATGACTGGAAACCTAAAATGAAAATGGGTGATGAGGCATTAGCCGTACACTACAACTCCCATGTTGAATTCAAAACACCCATAAAATCACCTAGAATTCCTAAAAACAAACACTAGAAACCATGACTTGAAAAATACATTAGCTACTCCATTTACAGGCACCAACCCTCCATATTTGATGCCAACCTCTTCTTTTTCCTCCCCTCCCCACCACATGCTAGGTTTGTGGGTTTGTCCCCCTCTGCAGCCAGCTGCACAATGATCACCATTGTCTCCTTATCTTAGACCTCTAGACAACCACTCCCTTTGCCTCCTTAGCCTCGCCTAATCCTGTTGCACATCACCCTGAAAACACTTGGCTGTGAGTTGATCTGACGGGCGTGCTACTCATTCCCCCCATCATATTGAATTGGCAGTCACTACTGGACTCCAACCAGCTGTAGACCATGACTCCTCAAACAAACAACCACGACACCACCACCAACCTCAAATGACATCGACAAGATCCAAACCTCCACGATGACCTTCAGTCAAGCCCAACCCCCAAAACTTGAGCTCTAACCCTATGTCAAGCTCCAAAACACGGTGCTATGTATGGTCAGGAACACTGAGGCAGGAAACACTCCCTGAACCTGGACACTTCTCTCCCCGTAGTTAGTTTGGCACCTACATATAGTCAATGACAAACAAGGAATAACAAATCTATGATAACACATCCCCTACAACATGGGGGTATGTGATCTCCTCCTTCCCTCTTTTCATCTTCAAGTGTCTAATGAACCTTGGTTTGAAACCATCATTAGAAACTTTGGAAATGAATAAATTGGTACTATGGTCAATGATAATGCAAAAAAATATAGATCGTGACATACTTTACATCTTCCTCTATTCACTATACTTACAATTGATTGATCTAATACATAAGTATGTGTATATGATCCAAAGATAGGTATTTTGTACTTCTGTGAGATAAGACTACAAACCAGCCCTTGTTAGCTGTGTCTATCACATAGAAAACTTGTTTTGCCTGTAATGACATTATAAATGGATCGTGTTTACATCCCTCCCTATCTAGGTTCACTAAGATCAATCCATCTTCTGTGCGTACACCCTTATCATTTTCATCCCACTTGCAACGAAAAATAGGAATCTGAAACGTGCTATAGTCCAACTCATATATATCTTGGATTACACCATAATAGGACATGTCACACCATACTGGATTTTTGTCTTTAGCACTAGCAATGTGCAAAGCTTCAGATACCAAAGACACCCCACTGTTTTGCATTGTGCTTTTTTCATCTTGACATTTTGTATAGAAAGTGTATCCATTTATAAAATAACTAGCAAATGACAACACGGTTGATTTAGGCCCCACTGAATAACCATTTCAAGGTCTTTGAAACAGAATTTGGTGAATGATCAATATGCTCACTAATATGATTCTTTAACCATTCGGTGAAACAACGGATGTGTAAGTTCATTATATCCTTCTCATTCTTAGATCGGTAACGAGTTTGTAAATAATCAATGTGTTCTTTAACATATGGTTCAACCTCGGTTGTATTACGAAGGACATACACATGCGTTGTGTGTAATTCATTAGTTGAAAGTCGTACAAACCTGCATCCTGTACTTCCTTGTCCATCAATTTTTCTGACATGTCGTGATTTAGGAAGACCAATGGCTTCAACATTGGATAAATGTTGGACACAAAATTCAATAGCCTCTTCTACTATGTAGCTTTCCACCATACAACCCTCGGGTCGATATCTATTCTTCACATACCCCTTTAATAGCTTCATATATCGCTCGAACAGATACATCCAACGTAAAAATACCAGACCACATAGTTTGACCTCTCTAACCAAGTGCACAGTCAAATGAACCATTACATAAAAGAATGAAGGAGGGAAGTACATCTCAAGCTGACACAAAGTGATGATGATATGATTTTGCAATGAGTCCAACGTCTCAGGGTAAATGACTTTTGAGCATAAAGCATTGAAGAACATACAAAGTTTAGTGATTGCATTTCTAACCCGCTTAGGCAAAATGGAACGGATAGCCAATGGCAAAAACTATTGCATTAAGATGTGGCAATCATGTCATTTCAATCCCAACAGTTTCAAATCTTTCATATCCACAAATCTACTCATGTTTGAAGAATATCCCTCTGGAACCTTAACTCCTTTTAGGAACCCGCAAAATACAGCTTTCTCAGACTTTGAAAGTGTGTAACATGCTGGGGGCAAGTAGGTCCGACTTCCCCTCATTTGTGGAGCCAATCTATCTCGAATACCCATGTCAACCATGTCCAATCTTTCCTTGAGGCCATCTTTTGTCTTCCATGGGATATTAAGTAATGTTCCAATCAGACTATCACATATGTTCTTCTCTATGTGCATCACATCTAAACAATGCCTCACATATAAAGACTTCCAATAAGGAAGATCAAATAATATAGACCTCTTCTTGTAGAGACCTTTGAGAATTGGAGATTTATTCTTTTTTCCGAAGTTTACTTTCAACTGTTTCACCTTAGTGAAGATTTCTTGACCGGTTAATGGTTGTGGAGCTCTTCGTAGTTCTACTTTTCCATTAAAAGCTTTCTTTACTCTACGATAATGATGATCCTTAGGCAAGAACCTGCGATGGCCGAGATAAATAGTTTTCTTCCCATGTTTCAGTTGGCAGAAAGAGGTATCATCTTCACAGATAGGGCAACCAAGATGTCCTTTGATACTATACCCAGATAGATTTCCATATGCCGAGTAATCATTTATCGTACAAAATAGCATCGCCCTCATATTAAAATTCTCTTTGCGGTATGCATCATACAACTCAACACCCTTGTCCCACAAAATCTTTAAATCTTCAACAAGTGGAGCCAAGTAAACGTCAATATCGTTTCCAGGCTACTTTGGTCCTGAAATCAGCAAAGTCAAAAGCATATACTTGCATTTCATGCATACATCTGGATCAAGATTATATATAACCAAAATTACAGGCCATGTACTATGACTTCCAGAATTATGGGGATTCATTCCATCTGCAGAAAGTGCCAGTCTCAAGTTTCTAGGATTACCACCAAATTCTGGAAATATATTATCGATTGTCATCCATTGCGGAGAATCTGTAGGGTGTCTAAGAAAACCATCTCTTTTTCTATCCTCAGCATGCCAAACCAACTTCTTCGCATCATCAACATTATTGAACAAGCACCTAAATCTTGGTATTATTAGTAAATATCACAACACCTTACTAGGGCTTCCATCCTTCTTGTATCGTGGTTCTGCACAGAATGGACAACTGTCCTTCAAAGCATGATCATTTCAATACAAAATGCAATCATTGGAGCATGCATGTATCTTTTCATAATCAAGGCCCATGGATGAAAGCACTTTCTTTGCCTCGTAAGTGCGACGAGGAAGCACATTATCCTTGGGAAGCATATCTTTCAAGAGATGTAGCAAGGTGGTAAAACTTTTATCAGACCAACCATTGCTCGCCTTCAGGTGATATAACTTTAAAACAGTAGATATTTTGGTGAACTTGACACAGCCATTGTATAATGGTGTTTCAGAGTCAGTCATTAACCTTTCAAACATTTTAGGACAGTCTCATATCTTTTCTTCTACATTGTAAGCCATGTCCTGCAATGTGTCTCCTTCGCCTCCCTCAAATTGTTCACTCTGATCTACAATATGAAAATCTTCCCTCTCTCCATGATGTATCCATCACGTGTAAGCCGTATCAATGTCATCTCAAAATAAGTGATGACACAATGTGTCTTTGTTAATCCGCTTACTGAAATAAAACTTTGTGCAAGGACAAAGAAGTCTAGTATCATTTCCTGCATGTTCAATTGCACACCTTACAAATTCATCCACTCCTTTTTCATACTCTTCAGATAAGCGATTTTAAGACATCCACTTTCGATCCATTGCTGCACAACAATAAAAGGGGTGAGTAAAAATATGTGGATAGTTCTTGTAGGGAAGGCATAGTTGCAAGCAAGACGCATGGACTGATATTCAGATCTGTGTTATGGCGCATGGGGCAAAATTTCAGGATGGCATAGTTGATATTCTGGTTCTTAACCTTGTGCTATTTCAAGTTTCTAATCATCCCCTTAAGTTTTTAGTCTTCCCTTCAAATTATTACTTTCCTACCAAATTTTCAAGTTCTATATAACATAGAAATCAATGATCAGTGATAACCTAGCACATTTCAACCATAAATATATGGTACTTGAATTTTGTCATACTATTATGTTGTTTTTATAGTCTCATCTCCGACTTCTGATGTTTCTTTTTATCTCTACTCTGGAATTCTGTCATACTATTATGGCTTCTTAGTTATTCATCCTGAGATAAAACACATTTGAAAGCGCCAACAACGGGTTACTTTTTAGACTGGTAAACTAATTTGTTTTTTTTTTGGTCGGTCAAAACTCGTGTTGCTTTTTTTTTGTATTTTTTCTTAGTTTCTGTATAGAGCTATCCATCTTCAAAAACCTAAAGATGGTAAAAAAAAACAATGAAAGAAAAAACAAGAACTAAACTAGGCAACGGCTAACCCCAAGAACAAAGAAAGAAATAGATCCAAATAACAGACGCTGCCAGAAGACACTGGAGCACTGAAAACCTCAGCAAGCATCAGGCATAAACACTCAACAAAAAAAGAACCAACAGACCCCTCCTACCTTCTACATAATCTTGACCACCTTCATAAGACTCCCAAGCCAGTCATCGCCAGACTAACCATCAGAGCAGCAGATGCTTGAAAACCTCCAGCAGCACAAAACACACAGAACAGAACCGAATCTCGGCCCATTATAACTCAACCATCACAGCTGTGAAAATCAGCCATGAGAGGGGAGCGAGAGACCCAGCACCACAACAACCATCTCTTTCAAGAATAAAAGGACATAAACCATCCAGGGCACAAGACCTCATCTATCGCAGGTCAGAAACCAAGCCAGATCCAGAGGAACTCGACCATCATAGCTTTAAACCCAGCTATGAGAGGGGAGCAAAAAACCCAGCACCACTGCAAACATCTCATCACAGAGGAAAGAGGACATAACCCATCCCAGGGCCTGAGATAACTCGACCATCACTACATACAACAGTGAGAGGGGAGCAACATCACCCAGCATCAAAGCCATCAAAGAAAATCAGGCACAATCTGCCAGCCATCAGATCAGTAGGCGGTAGACAACATCCAGCAAACAACCCAGAATAGAACCAAACACGATCCAGAAGAACTCAACCACCATTACCTTAAGAACCAGCTATGATATGGGAGCAAGAAATATCCGCAGCATCACCACCCAAACCACAAAAGGTCCTCAAACATCCTCGTAAGAACATCAACTAAAACTAACAGACCAAGGCAAGACAAAAGGAAAAACAGCATCATCAGAACACCCTCCAAGGGGAACCATAGCCACAAACAACCCTACTCCATCACAAGAATCAACAGACTAAGCCCCAAATAGCAGAAAAATGATTATGTGAACCAACCTTCCACCGAGAACATCCAGGAACAACTACTCATAGCACAACAACAGAACACACAGAGCAACCACCTTTAGAAGATCGCCATCAAAAAACCCAGAAGATAAAACACAGAACGGCCAATGAGGTACTCTGCCAAAGCCATCAAGCACCAAGATCAGTCAGCAACCAAGCAGACGCTCGTCATCATCCAACCAAATAAAAGAAAGAAAACCCAGCAGCCCCAAGAGGAAATCGACTCAACCACTTATCATGATGTTGTAATCGTTCTCAATACTTATCCATAAACTGGAAATGTCTTTAGAACTGTTATCATGGACTCTCCTGTTCCTCTCCAACCAAGTATGATAAAGCAAAATAGGACAGAGGATACCAACATTCTTTTGCTGAAAAGAAATGAGATCATTCCAATTGTTGTCTTTTGGTGATTATTCCACTAGAGTGTTTTGTGTTATGGTTCTATTTTATTATTTTTTACTCAAGGTAAATGGTTTCTTATCTTATTAAGAGGCCTGAGTTACTTAGGATAGGCAATTCTTAACAAGACCAAGAGTGAGAATCTTTTAGGAGTCATATTTCTATTTTGCTAAAAACTTATTTTGTTCCCTATAATGATAAACAAACTATTAGATTTTTTTAGGATGGGAATGTATTTTCAAGGTAGTTGAACCCAGTAGCTCTATAGCCCTGCTTATTTCTTCAAATTCTTAAGCAAATACATTATCTTAAGGAACTAACTCTATTTCTTGTTTGCAAGTTTTGCGGATATGCATCTAGTAGGACCCATTGCCTCCCAACCATCTATTCTTAATTGATATGACCTATAAGGAAGATATTTTCAAGCTTATCTTTCCTATTAAAGCCAAGTTGGATTGCATTATCACAAATTTGCAATTCCATATTATGCAAAGAAGGACTGATCCCTTAAGAGACTGCTTCTTATTATTCCTTTCCCTATACTAAATCTATAAAAATATATACGACTAAAAGACATGGCATCATATCTAGATTATTTGCTTTAATAAGAACAAAGACTAAGATAGTGACATGGAAATACTGCTTGAAACACCATTTATTTATTTTGAAAGGTTGTCTGTTTGTCTATCAATGATGGTAATGGTGATATCTTCAAAGATTCTAGGAAGTTCCCTCTATGCAGTGGGGGGGACAAGGAGGAAGTGAATGGAAAGATGAAGAGATTGGCGATTTTGGGTTGTTACTAAAAATTAAGGAGATCAAAAGGGAGCTCAAGTCTTGTGGTGTGGTCTGGTGTGGTCATGATGTCTGAAATGTTACTTTAGCTAGTAGGTAGTATCTTTTTTGTACTTATAATTGAGTGCCATGCATTTTGCATTTTTGTTTTAATTTCAGGCCTTGCGGGAATAGAAGTGGCTAAAGTTACACCTGACTAGAAAATCCATGTTCACAGTTTACCCTTTACATTTTTTTTAACTTTTAGTGTTATTATTTACATATTTCTTCCTAACATCTTAGACACATTCATTTCCTTTTATTTCCTCTAGATCTAATAGTAAATGTTCTTCTAGGGAATGTGAATGTATTACTTCCACATTAGAACATAGTTTAATTCTTGAATGAGTATGAGGAAATTGTTAGTATGTATACTTGTATGTAGATAAGACAGATTGAATAACATATTGGTTCTCCTTTCAGAATGGCCACAAAATCTTTTGAGTTTCCCGCTATTCTTTTTGACACATGTGGCAACTAGAACAATTGATTACATCAAAAGTTTCTTGGAATGGATGAGTGATTCTATAGCAAAGTCCTTTGAGCACACATGTGATAATGCTTTTCTATTGAAGTAAGTCACATGGTACTTTTATTATGCTATCAGTACTTTATTTTCCTATTGTACAGTCATGACAATGTTACATTTGATCAGCAAGCATGTCTAAAATAGGGCAAAGCTTAATAGAACTGTGATACTCCCAAAGTAATCTATTTTTTGTTTATGAAGAAATGCAACTCTTTATCATATGGGAAAATTATCCGATAGATAGACTTCAATTTAAAAATATATAAATGCATTTTCATGTTGTCTTGTTATCCATGTCCAATTTAGAAGCAAGACTTTCTCATGACATTTTTGTTGAATGGGCGACTGCTGCAAAATCTTGTACTATTTACTCAATAAGGCCAGGTATCCATGGTCTTACATCTTTCTTGGCATATGTTTATAACAGTTTGCTCACACATTTTATTGATGGTAGTTTGTGGTGGCATGTATCTAGAATGTTGTATGCTTGAGTTCATCCAATGCATACTATTATCTAAGTCCATTCTAAATTATTGAAAATTTGTCCAACTATCCTAAATGGTTGCTACATAACCTTAATGTTTTTTGTAGTTTGGAACTTTAGCTCGCATTCTTCCAAAAGAGGTCATCCTTGTTAAAGAAAAAGATAGTAAAGGATTACATGGATGTTATTCTCATTTAGATGATGCAATGGTAATCGATGGATCAATTAAAGCCACTCCAGATGGTATGTTTGTTTCTTATGTCGATTAAATGTTGTTAGTCTAGTTAGTGGTTTTGTTCACTGTCAAATTAGTGAAATTTCTTAATTTTTGAACTCATTATTGTCTTCCCAAGTTTTCTAATAGACAGAGAGATCGCAATACTACCTCATTAACATGTTCAATTAAGTTATGCTTTACCAATATTTATACTTGGTCTGCTACTTTTCTCACAAACTTCTAGGTTCTAATTGATACACTTTGGACATGCTCAAATCTCAAAAAGTAGTGTGCTAAATAATCATAATACATAGAACAATGGGAATTTTGTTCTCATATGAAAATGGAGCAAGTGCAAATCCCAGTAATCTTATGCATGTAAAAATTATTAAAAATTTGAACTCCCAAATTGACTATACTTTTAGATATGTTAAGTCAATGACCTGGATAAAAGAACACTAGTTGATCTAGTTATCAAAATGTAGGACTCGTGTAATCAACTTCCCATAGTTGATAACTCATAGATTTGTTTTTCATCCTTTCATGACTCTGATTTAGAGTCAACATGAGCAATACTTTTGGTATCTTCCACATTGGTATTATGCACTCCTTGTATTGATATATCAAGTGTATGAGGCCTCTATGCAAAATTATATCCAACACTTACCAGGTTAGGCTCCTCCATGTCACTAAGTGATGAGAAAATTTCGATTCACAACTGCTGAAGATAATTTGTATTTTGTTGCACAGAGGCTATGAAAAATGAAAGTCATATATTTGGATAGCAGAAACCAATATTCATATAACTTGACATAATAGGTTATCTTATGTGGCGTGTCAAGTATTATACTTTCTCTATCTCTCACTCAACCAGTCAAATCAGATAGATCTAGCCACTGGATCAGTTGCTGCCCACTGTGTGGCCAGTTCCTGCCTCTTTGGGGCTTCCTCTCTCAAAGATCAAGGGATGTAAAAGATAACATGTTATGATCTCCCTATCATCGGATGATAGGTCAAGTCCATGATCAGCCTCTCCCTTGGATGATAGGTCAAGTCCACATAGAAATGGAGATCAAGATGAAACTCGAATGTAGATTCTCAAAGCATATAGGTCTACTTATGGATGTATCTTGCTACAGGGATATTTATTGGCTCTTTACTTAATTTACCCACGGCTATGAGTCCTTTTCGTGTAAGCAGAGGTTACCTTGGATTGAAGGGAGCTCAAAGTAGAGGTGGGTGTGAAACGCTTTCTGGCAAAGAGTAGAGGACAACGGCGCTTTCTGGTGAATGAGGAGGCGTTGTCAGTGGTCTCACCAGGGCAGCAGAGTCGAGTCGTCGTCCGTCTCTCCAGGGCAGCAGAGTCGAGTCGTCGTCTATCTGGCGAAGAGTAGAGGGCAGCGGCGCTTTCCGGAGAAGTAGTACGGTGAAGGCAGTCATCGTCGGTCTCTAGCGATGCGCTCTGCGGTTCTCTGGGACAGGGGGGGTCATCGTCCGTCTGGTGAAGAGAAGAGGGCAGCGACGCTTTCCAGAGAAGTAGTACGGTGAAGACAGTCGTCATCGGTCTCTAGCGGCGGTGAGCTCTGCGATGCTCTGGGACGGGGGGGGGGGCAGTTTGCGGTGAAACTGTTGATCGCAGGAAGCTCTAGTCAATTTTGGGGGAAACGGTGGGCGGAGGAAAAGAGGAAGCGCGGGTGTTGAAATTTATTTTTGTGACACCTATTTATTAATTAGATCTATACATGTGTATAATACATGTACATGTACATATATATATGCAATGTATATGATTCATGTAGGTTAATAATTATTCTGCAATAATATCACATAAGGGTGTTAAATAATTGTTAGTTCTGGGTAAAAAAAATGAATCGGCCCAGTCAATCTCGGACCCAATCTAAAATTGAATTTTTTTAGCAAAATAATTCAAAGGCTATTTTGTATGTAAAATAGTAGACACATATGTATAACATGTAAATATAGAGGTTGATTAGTTACTTTGTTATAATATCACACAGGGTGTTAAAAATTGGTTTTGAGTTAGTCAATTTTGGGACAAAACATGGCCCAGTTAGAGAGTTCAATTGTCAGTGTCGGACCCAAATACAAAACTAGATTTTAATTATTCGAATGGTGTCTCAATTGAGAACGACCCAGATTGAAAACATTAGATTCGAAAGAAAACTCTGAGCCAGATTTGACAATGAATATAAAAAAAATCTCTGATTATATGTTCATGATTATATTTCATGTGATATAATATTGGGTGGTCGGTTCCGGGTCAAAACATCTACCCAAAGTGAAAAAATTGTCATTCCCACATGACCACACAAAATGAAATTTTATTCAATCGACCTCTCAAACTGAAACCAACCCTTATTAAAAAAAATTAAAGCCCAAAAAGAACTCGGACCCATATTTGACAATAATTTTATATGAAAAAATAATTATTTGATTACATGTTCATGATAAAATTCTCTAATAAAAAATTGGGTTTAGCTCGGTTCCGGGTATATAAAACAAGTCAGAGTCTATTGTATAATCTTGGTATATAACAATGGATTATAGCATATTGTGTGACTATGGTCTATTACAACATGTAGCTATTACAACGGGAGACCAGACAGAAGAAGACTTACAGTGGCACAAGGAGAGGGAGTGCTTGTTCTGGTTTTGGAGGCGGGACTTTGACGTCGTTCTATTTCCGGAGTGGGAGCGAGAGCGAGAATGAGGGTTTGGCACCGTTGTTTTGTTTTCGGAGCGGTAGATATAGAACGGAAGGGAGGCATGTATTGGAAAGTAATCCACCGTCTAAATGAATTAGGATTCAACAAGTTACAAAAAAGGAAACTGCAATTGTTGTTTAAAATCAACGACTGATCCATTTAAACAATTATGATTATCTAAAAAGAAAAGGATAAATGACCACAATCAAATGGATCCTCTTCACGGAAGTAAAAGAGACAATGGTTGGTTTAATATAGTTAATATTGGTTAGGAAAAAAGTTAATGAGGGTCAGGAGCAATCCTTGGGTAAATTAAATAATAGTCTGGGATACATTTTCATAAGATCAGGGATAAGCCTTTGGGAAAATTTAATATACTCATCAAGGACAGCATCACAAGGGTCAGGGATAAGCCTTCGGAAAAATTAATACACTTGTCAGGGATTATGTCCTTGAGGAAAAATCCTTCGGCCTTGTTGAGTTTTGTAGTAGTGATTGAGGGGAAATAGTCTTTAGAAAATATTAAAACATGAAATAATGCTAAGTGAGTATTTTTTTAAACAATTCGGAAATAAATTGTTTTGTTCGGGATAATACGTGAAAATGCATAAATGACGAATAAAACACGAATAATTCATAAAATTCGGGAAAAATATGGGTTTAATACGAAATTCAGGTGTAGCATACATTTAATAAAAAATTTGTATATTATACATGAATAATTGAAAATTTCAGAGAATTATGTGAATATGATGTGTTGTTTAACTATGGTATTTTACAATATGTAGCTATTACAACAGGTGATATCATGTTGTGTAATTATAGTATATTACAATGGTTTAGTTTACTTTGTGTAATGGAGGTCTATTACAATGATGTTTTATGTGTGAATAATTGAAAAATTTAGAGAATTATGTGAATATGATGTGTGGTTTAACTATGGTCTTTTACAATATATAGTTATTACAATAGGTGATATCACGTTGTGTAATTATAGTATATTACAATGGTTTAGTTTACGTTGTGTAATGGAAATCTATTACAATGATGTTTTATGTGTGGATATTACAACAGGTTACAACATGTTGTGTAATTATAATATATAACAACAGGTTGGAGTCTGTTGTCTCATGTTGGGATATAACAATGAGTTTTAATATGTTGTATTATGGTGGTCTATTACAACATGTACCAAATATAACATGTAAAGGCATGTTGTATAATTAATACATACTACAACGGGTGAGTCTGCGTTGTGTAATGATGGTCTATTACAACATGTGACTATTACAACAGGTCAAAATATGTTGTGTAAATAACATCTTTTACAACGGTTTTGAATATGTTGTGATACTACAACCTATTACAACACTTTAGCAGTTGTTGTAGTATCCCCCTATACTACAACAGGTTTGACATGTTGTAAATGACTTGTGTTGTATAAAATATACAATATACAATACAAAAATGGGCTTGTTGTGATAAGTATGCTAACTACAACACAATCATCAGAACTGTTGTCTATCTCCCGTTGTAAAAAGCATTTTCTGTAGTAGTGCATGTATACATATGGCCACATGGGTTGTTTCACATTCACACCCATAGAAAATGGGTTTCATTCATTCATTCAAGGAATATCATTACATCATTCACAAATTAGTGTGAATAATAAGGAACACAAAAATATTGAGAAGGGAAAAACAATTACATGCATTCATTCATCGACTCACAAACAAGTACAAAGACACAGGACACTACAATTTCATCGACACATTACTATTTCCCACCACTTTAGGACACTTACTATTACAAAATAGATGCCCATGCTCTATGAATATCGATCCACACATTCTAACACAATCATGCATGCATGACAAGACACAAAACCCATGAAGCCAGTGATAAAACCACACAACATCTATATTTAGTTATTGCTTTTTTTCCTTGATCCTATAAAGCTTTATTCATTCTTCAATTAGTAACATTTTCCACTGGAAGAACATGCAATAATTATTTCCCTATGTACAAAAACCAAACAAAAAGATAGATTTCAAATACAGATTTTGATGCATCAACATACCATTCAATGCTTGAGAACAATATGTTTGTCCATGGGACAACAACAAAAATCAGTCATAATTCTTATGAGTATTAGTTGTCTTAGTTTCAAGAACATCACCCAGATTGGATAGAGTGGAAAAATAGAATTATGATTTTCCTTTTTTAGAAACCATTAATTGACTGAATGGAATAAACTAAAAATTGGTGGGAGGATGAAGAAATTCAGGCGGCTTGAGAAAATGTAGAAAGGGAGAAGTGGAACATAATAGGGTGACTGGATAGAGGGGGAAGAGGACTTGGTGGCATGATTTAGACCATGTTTCCTATAGCCCTGTTGACCTAGCATGTGAAAGGAAAATGATTGTGTCCAAATATCCTTGGATCACCTGTGCAATTGGACGTGAATATCGGGTAATTATTGGTGGAGGTGCAGCCGGCCTTGTTGTTGTTGATGTTGGAGCTGGCCTAGCTACTAGTGCTACAGTAGTTGTCGTCCCTCGGGGGTGAAAGTAGCCAGTTCGATGCCTCCTATGGGAGAAACACATGAAGATAGAGTTGGATAGGAAAAGAAGCAATGAAAGGGAGATATATGCCCTAGTGATGACTAGAGAGAAGAACACGGTGGTCCAATCCCTCTCCCTAGTTGGTTGTGGGCACGAGAAGAGAGCTCCTCACTACCATCCCCTGGATGAAGAGGAGAGCGATGAGAGAGAGGAGTGGGAGTGCAGCTTGTGAGGAGAGAGGTTACGGGGTGGGAACTACACACAATATATATACATATATATATCCATATATATATATATATATATATATATATATATATATATATATATATGTATATGTATATATATATATATATAATGGTGTGTGTACATACATATATACATACATATATGTATTTGTATGTAACTAAGGCATATCTCATTCATTGCATGAGTTTGAGAATATAAGATTTTTTGAAGACATAAATAGAATACTGCACCATCTTATTTAGCTAACGGAAAATGAGAGGTAATATTGGAGTTGAAAAATAATTACATTGTGAGTAAGATCTATTGCAAGAAAAAGACATTTTCTTTCAAACTTGTTTTTGACTAATGTTGTATTTAGCAAAGTGGTAAGAAAGAAGATGCATCACTAAACGGAGTAGAAATTGTGAAATGAATGATAACTGCTTTCTAGCATTTGCAATTTGTTGTCACGTTCGAGCGATCATGTCCTTCACATCCTATGACATTGGTTCTGCCATATTATCAATCACAACAACCGCAAAAAGATGACACAAGTGCTATTGGTAGGAGTCAACTCTCAATGCATGGTATATACAGTCTTTCTAGAATATACAAGACTTGAATTACTTTTTTCTTCTTTAGAAATATATATTCATCTTGCCCACTCTTTGCAAGCCGAATCCAGAGAAATATTATAAATATTAGCCAAAATATCTAGGTATAATTAGAATTACTTACAATGGAGGCAGAGTTTGTTGGAGAAATAATATTGTGTCGAGAGGGGCAAAACGGAGGAAACTATTAGAAAGATTTTAGGTGTTGATTTGGCTAGCTCATCAGCTTGCATATCATTTTCTCTTCTGATGTGGTAGGCCTTTCAGTCCCACTCAAGTCCCACTCAAGGTCACCAAGCTTTGAGATCACCTTGTGTCAAACAGATAGAGTAGGCCAGTTGTTGGTTTTCGTGTTCAACCGATTATAGACCTTGAGACTGTCCATGACTATAAATTTTTTTTTGAAACTACAACCCCAAGGCATATTTGAGGGAAAAGACGACTGTAGCAACTTTAGCTTCTAGGACCATGACTCGAATTAGTAATTCAAAATACTAAATTAAAAACTGAATGCAACCATTTCCATAAAATTATATATATAATAAGGTCACCAACCTATAATTATAAAAGTTAAAATCAAAATTATACTCAACTTTCCTGTGCCCTTTTAATATAACCTTATTAGAGTGCATAAGTAGAAATTTATAATTTTAAACTAAAGAAAAAAATACATCCAAACCTTTGTACGTCATGATACAAGACTAATATATAACTAAAGATATAAAAAGATTATATAAAATATCTTTCACATTCTTTCCTGTATAATATAAAGTGGAATATAAAGATTTTTTGTAAATCAAATAAATAAAAGAAACATAGAATAGAAGAGGCGCTACATACATTCTTACATTATATAGATATAACATAATGTTCTCGAGGACTGTACACGTCATCTGCTGCGAAATAGAAATGAAACTCCGATGTGAAATTCACACACGCAATGCGCTATATGCTGCATACTGGTCACCATAACGTTTTCATATAGTTTTGTATAGAGATCCACATGTGTGGGGCATCAAACATTGTTGCATGACATCACGTGGTTCACGTTTTCGTTTCTACGTATCCGTCGAATGCCCTTCTCCACTTTCCCCTGGCACATGCACTTCCGAGCTGGGACCATTGACATTGCGGTTATTATAATTGTTGTGAAAATTGTGATGGGTAAGTGAGGATGCGGCAAGACTGAAGGCACAAGATTTAACGTGGAAAACTCTCTCCAAGATTAGGAGAGAAAAATCACGGGGCAATACCGACCAACAAGTACTATGTAATCTGAATTACAACTCACACTGCCCAGATTTAATCACCCATAAATCTGGGAAGCTCCCCCTGCCCGAGAACAAAGATAAGGAAGAACGGAATTACACCCAATGTGTACAAAATAAAACCTCTCTCTTAACTTTATCTCCTCACGACGCCACTACCGCTGTGATGAGTGCATACTCATCATGATTTTCAATTACCTTTTTGGAACAATTTAATATCTATTCCACGTCTTTTCACCCTAATATGAATCATAATGCACAAAACTACTCAGTGATTCAATAATCAAGGTTTTAACTAAATATCTTTCATTTTATGCAGGTGTAGCAGACAACTCCATGCAAACGGTCTCAAGGCCGTTTGGATCCATGCGGTCTCAAGACCGTTTGCTGGAATACACAAAGAACAAGACGAAACCAGTTGCCCAAGAAGTCCACGCGGTCTCAAGACCGTTTGGTCCCATGCGGTCTCAAGACCGTTTGGTCTGGTCCCATGCGGTCCCAAGGCCGTTTGGTCCCAAACGGTCCCAAGACCGTTTGGTCCCGCGCGGTCCCAAGACCGTTCGATGCAAGCGCAAGGATCGATTGAAGAACTAAAGCCGCGCGACCACGCCAAAGCCAGGACCGATCAAAGCAAGACCGTTTGGCGCTCAAACGACCTCCAAACCGTTTGATGCCCAAACGGTCTCAAGACCGTTCGGCGCCCAAACGGTCTCAAGACCGTTTGGCGCCCAAACGGTTTCCAAACCGTTTGGAGAAGATATTTCCAGCAACTTATCCAAACCGTTTGGGATCAGATCTGAAACTATAAATAGACCCCCAGGGTCCCCATTTCGAGGTATCGGTTCCGGACGCCGAGAGGCTGCCAGAGCACCACACCGATCAAGTTCCACTCCATCTACCGCTGGTGTTGCGTCCAAGGAGGCCAAGAAGAGGAAGAAGACGGCGCAAGGAGCGCATCTTCTTCACCGAGCTGCGTCCACCCTCTGCACCGAGCTCATGGCGGATCTATCTTTCTCTCCTATCCTTCTTGTATCTCGTATCATGAGCGAGTAGTCCTCTTTCACTGGGGTGCGGGGACTAGCCCCGCTGCCCATGCAAACCATGTTCTTTTGTTAATCTTTCCAAGGCAATGTATATAACTCTTTATTTTTTCGTTTATCGTTAAGCTTGTAGGTTGGTTATGTGCGTGTTTTCATCTTTGTGCTCCCTATGTTGCGATAACTTCAATGCATGGGTTCCTATGTTGCGATAACTTCAAGGCATGGGTAGGAACGTCGTTTAGCATGTTTGACCCTTGACGATAACTTCCGATGGGTTCCTTGAGGTCGTAAGTGTATGATCCGCGAGAGGACGAGCCATCTAGCCTCCGGTGACACTTCTGTGCGCCTGACGCCCGTATGGGGGGTTCACAACCTCAGTTGGATTTTGTATCATCTTGCTAATTGTCGGTGTTTGCTCGCATATCATCTTCTTGCTTGTTTATGGGTTAACGCAGCTGACGCCCAAACTAGAAATAGGATGGGTTTTCATCGAGGTCGTAGGTGTATGATCCGCGAGGGGACGAGCCATCTAACCTTCGGTGACACTTCTGTGCGCCTGACGCCCGTATGGGGGGTTCACAACTTCCGAGGATTTCTGTATCTTCAGAGCCGTAAGACGTATGATCCAGATGGCGATGAGAAATCGGCTGCCTATGGTGACGCTTACGCAGACCTGACGCCCGTATGGGGGGTTCCGCAGCAGCTCTACTTGGAGTGTTATATCGTGCCTGGTTTGTTTGCAATAGAGTATGTTTGTGTGTGTGGCGGTGGTCAAACCCGGTACCATCTCAGCGATTCCATACCATTGATCTAAACCCATCTTTTATTCCGCAATTACTTTCTTGTAATTAATTTAATCAACCCCAAATCAACCTATCGTTCTAAATATTAGTCTTACTTGAGCTAGATCTAACTGACAAAGATTCTTAAAAACGTTGTCCTTTGGGTTCGATCCTTAACTATACTGCGATAAGATCCGTCCGCTTGCGGGTGGTATTGTTGCACTTGGTTTTGGTAAAAGCTCGGGGATATAAACTCCGAGTGAATTTGTAGTGCATTCAAAAGCCACATCACGCTGCTGGGACTGCTTGTTGTCGTTGCGACCGTTGACCGGGTCGCCTCTTCTACTGTTGTCGCGTCACCAATAGTGTGCCACCAACTGGTGTGCGTCTTCCGCTACTCGGATCCGCCGTCGTAGTTGATGCACCACCTATGTGTCGCCGATTGATGTGCGTCCTCCACTGACTGGACAGTCTGCCATCGCTTCAGTAGCCACCGACTGATGAGCGTCTTCCTCTGCTCGGATCCACTGTCGTAGTCGATGTCAATGTCACAACACCAACAAAGTACTACCAACTGATGTGCGTCCTCCGCTACTCGGACCCGCCTCCGTTGTCGATGCACTGCTATTGTGTTGCCGACTGCCAACCGCTACTTTGCCTCAAGACAAAGTCGTTGGCCCTCTCTCATCCACAAGAGAGCTACACTATCGGTGCACCCAATGTACCACCAACTGTCAGCCGCTACTTTGCTTCGAGACAAAGTCGCTGACCCTCTCTTATCATAAGAGAGCACCACCAGTTGTTATTGTTTTTTGGCTCTTCTACCACAGAAGGCACCAACAACCAACAACTGGTGGGATCACACACCAACCGGTGGGATGATCTCAATGGCCTCCCCGAGGGCCTCTATTTATAGGCCTCCATGTATGTGATTGCAACCAGGAATTCTAGTCCTAGTTCAAATTCTAGTCCAACTCCATGTTGCACATAGCCACTTTTTTCTTCTTGGACTCAAGTCATATTAGGATTGACAACACAAAATACCAACTCCAATTAAATCCTAATCCAATTCTAAAGGTGCACGTAAGGAGCCATCTTCTTTCCTTCTTGGATTTAACTTCCAATAGGATTAGAAACACAAGTCAACTCCTATTAAGTCCAAATCACAATAGAACATGGGTCGGAACCTTTCAATCCCAACAATAATGTATAACCAATTGATATCCTATTAGCTAGGGCACAGTGCAGATTCATGCTTTTATATAGGATCACGTTGAATTCTTACAATATTCTTAAAGTTGTCTAGGTTTCATCTGGTTAGAGAGAGCGATTCTTTCGGATTTAGAAGCAGAAACCTGCTGTCAGTGCTGCATTTGCATTTTGGTGGTTGCCATTAGGATCCACACAAGTAAAAGCCTGAATTTCACTACTGTGCACTGAAGGACTCGTCCATGGGTGTGGTGAACATCACGTGTGCAGCCGCAGTTGGTGCCTTTTACGTCTCTCAACCATATATTTTTAAGGAAATTATTTCTGCAACACAGTCTCTACTAAAAGTTACACCCCCACCTTAGGAATACACACTCAACATTATTAACACAGTGTGTCTTGTTTTTTGAAAGTGACATTAATTGTTTTTTGGAGAGAGATAGACTAATATATATTAGTGGATGGAGAGAGTGTGAAATGAGAAAAGGGAGGACATAGTGGATGGAGAGAGAATATGTAATTAATAGAAAGAAGGTGGTAGTGTATGGAGAGATGCATAATAGATAGAAATAAAAAAGTAGTGGTTAGACAGAAGGTGTTATTAATATAAAGGAGATAGTGGATGGAGAGAGAGATAGTGCACTATATAGAAAAGAGAGGTAAAAAATAGAGAGATTTGCGACACAATAAATCATACAGGTAGTTTTAACATTGTTCAAGTTTAAACTAGGTCATGTAGTATTTATTCGTGAGTACTATTTATTTTAAAAATAGGTATGGTATTTTTCGTACTTATTTATAAATACTATTTAATCTAGAAGTACTCAATAAAGGATATATAAATATATGATGCACAAGTATTATTTAAAAATATGTATATAACATATACATGAAATAATATAAAAAATATAACTAGTATTGATTAACACTTTTATTGGTACTATTTTAATTTAAAATTTGCACTGCTCACAATGATATTTATCACTAATAACAAATACTTGTATATTATTATATTCTCTCTCACGTCTTGAGACTTTTCAACTTCTGCACTGTGCGAAAAAATTCTTTATATAATACCAAAAAATATTTTGTATTCGCGTTCACATTAATCGATGTCAAGGTGTAAAACTTGATGGAAGTTATGTGATCTATATCAGTACTCATATTTTTATGTTGTGTCCAGCGGGCTCTTATTCCTAATGGTAGCTCAATATGGAGACATACAGATCTAAGAGGTTTTGTCTTGCTTTGAGCTCAAATAACAATCCTACTTACATTGTGATTGTAATTTTAATTGGAGTTATATGTAATTACTTTAGAGATGACTTCTTATGTGCAATATGAGTTTCTTTTTGTTTTGGACTCTTATGAAGACCGACTATTCCTATTTGAAACCTTAGCCTCTATTTGGCTTGAGACTTGGATTTTTTATATCTTTATTGGGTTCGACGAAGTTTGTTTTGATAATGGGTTTGTTTAATTTGATTTCAAAATAATTATTTTTGGCGACCAATCCACAATGTTTGGAAACTTTATCTGGTTTTGGTTCTGGTCTGGTTGTCAGTCTATCAAATAAGACGAAGTAGAATATAAGTTGGTTAATCAAGATTTGGTTTTCAAAATCCTACAGCGAGATGGATTAAATTAATCCAGAAATTGAGATTACGAAACGCCGAATGGACCTGTTAGTCTATTTTTTACCTAATAGCATTGGATTGAATTCTTATTTTGATATTCAAATTTAATTCTACGAGGTGCATATGTTGCATAAAAAGACATCTGCAAGTCCATTCCAGTCCAACTAATATCCCGAGCCAAAGGAAGCCTTATGACTTAGAACCTATATATATAGGGCCTTTGGGAATTGAAACTTTCTTGTACCAAAGTGTAAAAAAGAGTTGCTTCTCTATTTGGTCTAAAGGTTCCTTGCATTCTCTCCTTGAAAGCTACCCTTTTTCGTAATCTTCTTGATATAGTAGAATTTTGCTTCAATTTTTGGGGAGTACGTCATTTTTTACTAAATCGTATAGATAATGATTATATTGTTTGTTTTGATTCTTGTTCTTCTTTTAACATATACATATAAGTTGATGTTTTTTTTCTACGCCAACTCTACAAATTGGTAGTAATTCTTGGTGATCAGAAAAAGATCACAAGAAAATACAACATGTGCAATCAACTTCGAGTTTGACAGATCGGGATGTAAGGAATGCGAGTACAACAAAGTGTCACTAAAGCGTTGCTAGGAGTCGAGTATACTCCAACATCCTTGATAAGTGAGCAAAGCTAGGACATGAATGAGAACGCACAAACCTTCATCCATTTGTCATTTTCATGGATAGTTCTTGATGTCGATAAAATAAAGATTGTCATAGGATTGAGTCTGAAATTTAATTCTTTCTACACGTCAAAAACTCTCTAAATAAAATTGTATTATAAGAAAATAACATATCTAGTACGCATGGTTAAAGGTACCATTCGTGTTCATAATGATGAGTTTGATTCATCATTGATCTAGTAGTAATGACATGAAGGTGAAGGATATAGATAAATCCTTAAATCATTTATTCTCTATTCTCCCTTTTTACATGAAATTTGGTAAAGCTATTGTCTGGAAAATACTCCCTCAAGCTAGAAGAACTCATGTATTATCTCATGTCTAAATCTTGGATGGACAAAGAATCAAGTGTCTATCTTAGTCGAAGCCAAATTGAAGATGTTACCATTAGGGATCAAATGAAAGAAAAGGAAACTATAAATAATACTATAGATTTAAGACAATGTTAAAAAAAGACTAAGTCCTAAAAATACTATTAAAACAAGGGACATGCAACTGAACAAGTGTTATCATTGTAGAAAAAAACATAAGTGTGAAAGAAAGATATTCACAAGAACAAATAGATGTTACCAATGTCACACAAAAAGATAATCAACTTGGTATATGACATCCTATATCAATTCCTGTTATGTTATCAAACTCTTTTGTCCTTTTTTGAGTTTGAACAAAGAACGAGTGAATACATCGGTTATATCATTACAATTTTGCAATTCCAATCAAAGTGACGGCCCCTGAGGTGCTCGCTCATAGGAGCTCCTTTCATTATGGAGGTTCAATCGAGGTGGAATAAAAATAAATGGTAATTCAATCCATCTATCCTTATCAATCAATGTCTATTTGTTCAATCATTCCCTTTCTCTTCCCTTTCCTAAAGAGCTTCTTCATGAAAAGCAGATTTGAGGGCATCTACACCTTCAATATGTTAGAATTAATTCTTCAACTCTTGACTCCAATTGTTCCCATCAAATGTTATAAATACAATTTGGCTCTCTAGATACCATGAGTTAAAGGTCGAGTTGTTATTAGGACTTATGATTCTACTTGTAAGACCAATAAATTGACCCTTCCACATCAAGATATTTGATGCTTTATTAGAACCATCTCTTGTTTCCATCATGTTCAACATCTTGCTGAAAATCTCATTTAATTGGGCATACTTGAAGAGAAAAGTTTCTACGTGATGAAATAAATGAAATATATATATATTTTTTTAAATATGTCGTAGTTGTGATTAAGGGTAAAAGACAAACATGGGGAATTATAGCCCAATATTGATAAAATTACCACAAAGACAATTGTTGTTTCTTCTTCATTTGTTTTTGTTATGCGTACCACCAAGATCTTGCAAATGAGACATGGACACATGAGTGGAAGTATAGATGAGTATGTAAGAAATTATAAATAGAAGTACTAGTGAGAAGTTATATTTCAGTGAAAAAATTATAATTGGAAAACAAAGAAAATTATATTCTTCATAATATTTCATATCATATCAAATAATATATTGTTCACATTCAATTTAGTATCTAGGGTCCCTCTAAGATTCCATCCAAGGGTGGTTCTAGATACATAGTCATTATTGTTTGATTACTTCTAAGGAAAGTCATGATTCTTTGATACCAACTTCTGGGTCCTGAATTAGTGCAACAAACAACTGAAAAGATTAAAGTCATACAACAATAGTTGAAGGCTGCACAAGATAGACAAAAGTCTTAAGTCGATAAATGTAAATTAGTCTAAATGTTTTAAGAAATTTAATAAGGTGAAGATCTCAATGAAAAGATAACCATAAAATACATCAAAATTTTGAAAAGATATAATAGTTTAGAGTTTTTCTCATTGGAATTTACAAAAATATTCTAGTCTGAAGTTGTTTGCATAGCATAATAATCAAACACTCTTCGAGAGAGTAATATGCATATTAATTATTTTGGACTTAGAAGGGAATTTTTGGTTGAAGCTATTTCTACATCCTCCTACATTTTCAAACAATCTCCATTCAGCATATATAATCTTAAACCTCTTAAAGATGTTTGGTCTAGTCGTACTTGGAACTAATCTATCTCTATATTTTGGTTGTTATGCTTATGTTTGGTCAAAATATAAAAATATTGACACTAGGGACAAGAATTTAGTTTCTTGGTTTATATTAAAGGTGTAAAAGGATATACATTTTTGTGTCCTATCCATAAGTCTTCAACTACTTGATTGAAAGGAATGCCACCTTTAATGAGTTTTCCATGCTCTTAAAAAACATACTACCAGAAATGTATGTATAGGTCCTTCTCCTATTGTCACCAAGAATATGGAGCTATAAGTTGGTGATGTCTCATCACCTTCACATTTCAGTTTGTCACCTCTTATTGTACATCAATAAGATGTCTTAGATAATACTCAAGATGTTCAAATTTTTGTATTGTGCATGCTATACAAAGTCATAATAGGTAACCAAATAGACATTCTTATGACATTATTCATTATTCTTTATCAAATTGTAAGGAGACCGATGATATTGGCAAGCAACCTACTTACACGACATCTATAGCTTCTATAGAATGAGTTATTTGGTTTTATGATGCATATGAAGAAATGAATTCATTTAATGACCCCTCCCCCTATTATCCCCTATTTAGGCAGACCGAGAGGGAAAGGGACATTAACATAAATACAGGATCGAGGTTTATCAAATAATCAAAAATAGTTAATGAATTTACTATATAGGAAAAGAGTTTGTACAAGATAAAATTTCTTTAAAAGAATTACATGATATGATTTTCTAGAGTTTGCAACATGAAAGAAAACAAACTAAGTAAATCCTTCAGAATTACATTACTTTATGTTCTTTTGATGCCTTCTATTCTGGATGTCCATTTTCCATTATTCTTGCATGTATGATAGCAGATTATCCTAAAATACCAAGAAATTAAAACCCAGTCAGTATAACAAGTTACACAACAATTATTGTTGGGGAAAATAAAATTCACATTATTTGTAACAACATAATCAAAAAAATTATTGTTAATAGAATCAAATTAATATTTTAATCATAACTACCAAATTCTGCTCTATCCAACCTCTTTCAAACTCCTATGGGGTATTGTCCCTGCAGTGGACTTAGGCCACCTTCTCCCCATGGGTGCTTGGTGTCATATGAGTCTTCCTCTATTCAGGCAGATGACTGTTGATGATCCTCTTCCCCATGGGCTTAACCATAATTTTCCATATATATATATATATATATATATATATATATATATATATATATATATATATATATATATATATATATATATATATATATATATATATATATATATATATATATATATATATATATATATATATATATATATATATATATATATGTATATCATAGATCCATAGGTGGCTAAGGATTCGATCTAGTCATGCCCATATAATGCGATAGTCATAGTGACTTTATTGTTTGCATGAAATAAATAAATATGAAACTATTTATTTTGCACTCCATCTAAAAAACTTCAGAAAGTATTTGAAAACTAAATTGAGTAGTATTAGGCAAATCCACATATATGTTTTAGAGTAACCTATTGATATCCAAGAAAAAGATAACAAGAGCAAGAAAGAAACTACCCTAAAATTAAAGCATAATACCCATGTGTTATTATTTTACCCAAAATCTACTATTAATGATTGAATTGGGTTCCAAGTAAGTGTTTTGGATCAAATTGGGGTCTCATTAGGGTTTTAACTTCTTAAACCCTAATTATCACTTTTCATGCTTTTTAGGTCACAAACCCTAATCTTAACTTTAATTGCACTTTTAATCACAAGGAAGCCCTAATTCATCATTTAATGAGTTACTAATCTCAAATTTGATCCAAATTATCCTTTTTATCCAAAAAGACCAAACAGTGATTATTAGGATCAATTGAACACATTAGAATCATCAAAACCTAGAAATTAGGGTTTTGATTCATTTAACACATTTCAGATAGCAACCGTTGAACACTTTTTTTTATTTTAGAGGCATATCCAAGTATTGATTCTATTTTCGTCGAACTCCGTGTATTTTTCTGAGAAAAAGCACTACTTGTTTATATTTTCGAAAAAGTGTGTATTTTTAGGTATTTTTCAAGTTCAATGTATTTCCTTGATTTTTCCTATTACGGAGATGAGAAATACCTTTTTTGGAAATATGTGCACTATCGCATCTATAGGTCTTTGTTGACCAGAGTGGGGATCGCTCGACTGTGGTTATATGTGCCCACTCACCCTGGCTTGAGTCATGGAGAAGCTCAATCGTTGATTTCCCTCTCTAATCCACGCTTGACTAGGATCCTATGATCCTCTGCTCTCCCTCATTATTAGATCTTAAGTTTCTTACATGACAGCATTGTGGAGGAAGGGCATGCTGGGGAAAGGTGAATTGGGAGGATGAGGGGAGTCTGAGGGGAGCGTCTTACGGTTCGTATCCATGGGGTCTAGGCAAAGTCGAGGTGAGGTCTATTTATAGGTGTGGTGGTGAGTTTTAGGGTTTCCAAACACCAGTAGAGAAGGGAAGGATGGTGAGGGTTCTATTTGATTCTATAGGTCACTGTTGCTTGCAAAAAAGACAAAGGGTCGGGTTTTCCCTAAACTTAAATCATGATATTGGAAAATATTTGATAATCTAGTCACTTTAGGATTTTTGGAAAAAATTATTAATCCCGCATATTTATATATTTTGATCCCAAGTTTTAAGATGAACGTTGATAATGACATTATCTAGCCATGATCAAAGATTGAGACCAAAATTCAAAAATAAAGATGCTTCTTCTTAGCGTCAAAGTATTCTCTTTGTAAAGCATATTTCAAGCATTAAACACATCTTTTTCTCTTTCTTTATTTTCTATTTACTTTATTTTGCTTACTCATCTTATTAAAAATCATGTGAAACCAAAAATTAATTACTAGTGGACATCAATACCACTTTCTAGAGAATTCTACACTCCTCTCATGAAGCTTTCACTTATTAGCTATTACTATTGGATTTTCTTCTATCCTTTCTCCCATATTTCATTATTAGATTATCAAAACAGACAAATTTCACCCCAAAGAAGAATTTGCTAAAGAAACCGTATTTATAAAATGAAATATAACATATTACTATTATAAAAAATTTATTTAAATAATTGCATTTCAATTATACAAATGCGTGATAAACCAAGTTATAACAATTCCATTAATAAGAATTAAAATTTGGAGTTTGTCAAGCATTTTTTTGACAAGAAGTTGTTCTTTATATTGATTCTTCCTTTTTAGTTAATCTTGATAAGGGATAATATCTTACTTAAATGTTATCAATTGTGTTGTGAGTATGAAATGTACATTATAGCCTACAATTGCACCATTTACTACCAAAGTTGAATACAATACATGGACTGAAGTGGTCAAAGAATCTTGTGTGTAAAATTTCATCTTAATAAAAGATATCATGGTAATCTAATATTGCAATCAAAGTATTTTTCTAGCTTAGTAAAGATCACATTCTGGTAAATAAACAAGAATAATGACATCAAATATCAATTCATTAGAGAAGTGATCACATAGAGGATAATTCTTGTGAAAAAGATTAACGTTCAAGATAATCTTGTAGATTTGAGGACAAACCAACTAACAATTTCCAACTTTAGTATCTTCCTAGAGTTGGTTATCCTTCATAACCTACTATGATGTCCTCAGGGTTTGGAGGGAAGAAGTGTGCTATTTTTTTCTTAGGATGTTGAGTTTGAATCAAGGTGAGTTTTTGTGTCTCAAAAACTCTTAATCCTGATCCTAATCCAAATTCAACATCAGATGGAAGTTCTATTCATTTGATTTTAACCCATGTTCCTACTTATTTTAGGATTTCTAATCCTAATTAGAGTTGATCATAATTCTCTATGATAGTGATGCATGATTTATCACATAAAACATTCCATTAGGGATCTAATTACCTATATGATACCTTAACCAAATGTATAAAAATTACACATGCAATTGGATGGATCTTATCATACCATATTTTAGGGTCATACCCTAAGGACAACATATTTAAGAAATTTCTAAACAGCATCACTACAAAAGAACCAATATTTAGAAAAAGAATGGATGTGGTTGGTTACAATAAGATTGCATTAATAAAAAAATAGTGGATTGAAGTTCTAGATATCAAATGGTGGAAACACAAGGGTGAGTGGGCTTCACCACTTCCACCTATGCTAGTTTTAGATATCATAATAATCATGAACATACATATTTTAAGTCCTAATAAACTGACCCTTATGGAATATTGACTAAACTCTGGCAGATATTACTCAAAGCTTGTCGTATGCGTTACCTAGAGGTTATGTGTCCATCACCTCAGAAAATAAAACCTATCTAAAGTCCCTCATCAAGGTTTTAACATGAATAAAATATTATCCTGGGTATTCGATTTGATGTTCTTCACATAATATATCTGATAAACATGTAAAACAATAAGCCAAAACAAATTTGCAAGCATACAACATTTTGATTCAAAGAATAGCTTGGTTCATATAAGAGTAGTAGTAGTAAAAAAAACTAATAGAGTGACTACTCCTGGAACCCAAGAGAGAGGACTACATGCTCTTCAAGGCAATAACAATTTCAATAGGAAAAGGAAGGAAGAAAGACATTGTAATAGTATAAGATGGAAATGTAGTTGTGGTGTGTAGTTCCACTATCTCCGAGCTTAGAGATGAGGTAGGTCAATGAAGCAGCAAGTAAAACCCTTTGACGTTCGTCAAAGTTGGACATGGTGGTCACATATCTCCTTCTATGTGTGTTGGAGTTAGGGTAAGGAGGTGGATTAGTTAATCGAAATTGATATCAATGGAAATCACATGTCATCAACCTGGCATCTTTCAAGGTCAGGGCCTTGACCCTTTATGGAGGTGGATTCATTATCAATTAATCGATGAATCGATTGATGAAAATAATCAACAAAAACTAGAGATGGATGTTGACCATGGAGTCTGATATCCTTCATCATATTCAATATGATGATTCCATGGAAGAAGGGGTTGGTATTTATAGATGGATGGAGTTAGGGTTTGGAACTTGTCTATCTTCCTAAAGTAATAGCATCAATGACCATCAATTTTGGGGAAACAACATGAGGAAGATGAGGGGGGTAAGATTCAGTTAGAATCCTAATGAAGCACCAGTCTCATTAGTTGGTAGAAACCTTACTAGTTTGTAGAGTCATTTGCATAGAGCCATGTCTAGTTGATCACTTCTTAGATATTCAATTAGTTATTTTGTTCGATTAGTGGGTCATTTGTCATTGAGTCTTGTCACGTAGAAATTCCAACTATAGGTAGCTAATTAAAATTTTCATTAGTGGATGAGTCAACAATTGAGGTGTCATCTATTAATTTGAATGCAAACCCATGACACTACAGACCAACAATAGTGTTGAGCGATGAGAGTGATGACTGATGGAAGTGAAGACCAGTGGGGGTATAGTTGGTGTGTGTCACTAAAACCACCATCCCAAATGGTGTGTGCATATTTAAGATCAAGCTTGGCATGAAAATCAAGAAACTATGTCAAAACTCAAAGAAATTAGCATATAACATAGAAAAAACTAAATTGAAGATAATTCTAAAATAAAATGTGAAATATAAATGGGAAACTAGACTAAAATTGCAAATACAACTAAGATGAATATGATTCATCAAGATGGATAATCTATGTGCAACACGGTTTCCAGTTTTGTTTCACTCTTAGAATGTTTGATTACACCTTGTGGAAATAGTATGCCTTGGATCCTATTTATAGTGGTTTCGATCATTGAAATCTTCTTTTATCTAGGTGTACTTGAGCAATAACTATATTCTCTTGGTGTATCACTAAAAAGTTTCTTTGTAATCTTCTTTCATTAGTGTTTTTTTTCTTCTCCTACTATGAACTAGGTCATTTAGAGTGAACCATGTAAATCTCAAGTTTGTTGCTTGTGTAGATTGTTGTTCTTCCTCTCGAAGCTTACATATTACTGGATGTTATTTGTAGTATTGTAAGGAGGTGAGATCACCCCCTTACTAAAAAAAATTAAGAATTAACATCCATTACAAACACACTCAAAGGTATGTTGGAATAGGTATAAATTTTCCAATTTTATTATAATGGTATGTAAAAGACCAAAGTGTAGCAGTGAAATACTTTTTTTTGACTATATTCAACTTTCATAAAAGATTACACAAGTACATCAAAATCTCCCATTAGGGTTTACAACAAGATACACCAAAAAGGATCTAGATAGAGGGAAGTCTAAAATACTTCAAATCTTGTCTCCAGAGCACATCTCCAAGTGCTAGGTCCATGCCCAAAGCTATGTTCTCCTGATTCAAATCAACAACTTATCCTAACCTAGGTGGTTGGGAGAGCACCCACGAAAAGGGAAAGGAAACAAGGTATGTGTCAAAATATTGAACATGTATAAAAGATAAAAATAACATTGAATCATAAATATATGGATTCATCACATGATGAGAGGGCCAGGAGGATGAGACATATAACAAAAATAGATTCTTGCCAAAATACCAACAAATAATAATGAAGTGCATAGATGATCAATATTGGACTACATTAACTAAGTAGGGCTGAGGCACATACCGGACCTCAACCTATAGGTGAGGGGAGAATTCATACATTCCCAATCACCTACACATATTTTTATAAGGGGGAGAATAAGATGTTCCCCAAGGCAAATTAACACATGCCCTACTATGGGTGGTTGTACATAAGTACCACTACTATATCTCAATAGTCAAATAAAACACCATTCATAAGAAGTAGTAAATTGGAAAGATAAATAGTCATATAATTATAATATGGTAGTGGGGTTCCTAGACCAGTGAATTAAAACATAAATACTATTTTTGAGGCAAGTACATCAAAAGGGTTGGGACCTTTATTAGAGGATCTTCATAGTGTATCCTAAGATAGGGTAATCGTGGAAGCTCATTAGGGTGTTCATATTTTCTTTCACCTCCTATTCCCCCCAATAAAATCTACATATCTTCCTTCGATAGAAAGGGAAGTGTTGCAGATGGATGTGGATTGGGGGAAGTTGGAAGATACTCGACAAGTAATGCTGGTAGAGCATGATGGATAGAGTCAGGTGGAGGATTTGTCTTAGGTTTTCCACCATCATAATGACATACGTATGGGAGAAGTGATGTTGATATAGAAAAATTCAAATCATTAACAAAAGTGTTTTGTTTCTCCTTAAAAATAATGCCATCAACTTTGGGTTTGGTAAGTTTATCTATTGATATAACATATGGCTCTATTTCTTTTGTATAAGGGGTCCCCAAGGATTTGGGAGGGATGAGAACATCTTCCTTGCAAACAACATAAGGGGATGTATGGGCTTCTTCCGAGGGTTTCTCCCCTTCTACATTATCCTTATGTAGAATGAGAACTGTCTGTGTTAAAATGGGAGGAATCATTTTGTCGAAGGGGGTTGGATGCTCATTATTCAAAATAGACTCAAAAAAAGGGATTTGGTCTCTAATATCAATTGGGTGTGTTAAGGATGGAAGGAGTTGTTGGATCTTTAGAATGACTCTCCTGCTTCACCTTTTCATATTCTATTAATAGAGCCTCTAAAGGAAAGGTAGGGATACCAACGTCCTCATCACACGCAAAATGGATCCATGGTTTGTGCTATTTCTTCAGAATCTGACATATGTGACACAAAAATAGGTTCATCGTCGTCATCGTCGGGAAGAACTATCTTGGTTCGCTCAAGCTATACATGGGGAGTTTGTGATTGAGCCTCTAGTAAGGTAGCTAACAGGGCTTGACTGGATTCAAAATTTTCTTGTCCTTCTGCTGACATCTTCTCTAGGGCCTTAAGTCTCTCTTCTAGTTTAGGATTAAATTGATTTTCACCATAGGATTTATACACCCAAAAACTTTGGCCATCCTCACCATGCATGGTTGTCTTGGGGCTTGTGATCCTCATATTTATTGTGGCATTGCTCCTCATAATAATCTTAATAAGATGATGGATTGTAATTTCATTGCATCCATCTTGGTGGGAAGATTTCGTATTACAAGGTGTCACCAAATCATGGGGGAATATATTTGGAACATCTGGGTTTTGGGATTTGACTTCCAGCAGAGCAGCTAACAAGGTTTGGTTGGTTTTTATTTTCATTGTAATCTTCTCTAGGGCCCTAAGTTTCTCTTTTTGTTGAGTATTATAATGAGTATCGTAAATAGGTCCATTTCCCCCAAAGTTTTGTTGGTCATACGCTCCAAAATTATGTTGATCATACCGCCCCTCAGAATATGGATAACAAGATTACCCACAATGGTTCTCATAAAAATATGGATTCCCATTGTACCCAGCAAGATGAAAGGACTCGTAAAGAGAGGTGCTATGGGATAAAGTCAGTCATGAAAGAGATGCATGATGGTAAAGACCACAATAATAACATTGTGGGGGATATTGGGATGCCCACTCTATTTGAAATGTTCTTGAAAGATATGTCAATCAATGCAGGAGAGAAGAGAGATTACAAGATAATGGGTTAGTCAAAAATATAAAGAGAACCAAAAATTATAAAGCTAAAAAAATTATAGAATAAACTAAAATTACAAAAAAATAAATAGAAAGTAGTATTGCTGAAATGGAAACTCAACAGAAAGAGGAGATACACTTCTGGAATGGTTCTCGGAAGGCAAAAAGAAATTACGAAAATCTAGAAGAAAATATAAAAAAGACTAAAGTTATAGAAGTTAATGAATATGAAATAAGATTATACAAGATATACTAGAAACCGAATCTGAAAAACAACCATGTCATCCCTGGTAACGGCGCCAAGTTGATGCATGTCGTTTAGCACACCAATCACTAGGAAAATTATCCTAGAGTTTATCCTTTTTTCTACTTTCCGATCAAGGGTAGTATAGAAGGGTCGATCCATAGAGACGACAAAAAGAGCGGTTGAAATCCAAATCTGATTGCTAAAATGGGAAAATAAATTCCAATGAGAAGGTTGTTTAAAACTAAGAACAAAAATAAAAGTGCTGAAATAAAGTTCAATTAATCAAGAAATAAAGATCCAGGGGTCCGGAAGATCACCACCAAAACATATTCCTATTCAACTAATCAAATTCTAAGCTCCAAGGATCAAAATAGGGTTTTGTAGTTACATGTCCTTATGGACAAACTCACAAGGGTCACACTTCCCATGAACCCGTTGGTCCCGACAATCACAGATCATTGCCCAACCGTCCAACATGCCACTATCCACAGTCATATCAAAAAGCATGTGAATTTAAATTGGCATTCAACCCAAGGCTCAGGTGGTTGCGTCACCAAGGATTATAATGAGAATACGATTAAAAAGATGAAAAGATGATAATCACAATTAAGGGACTATTGTTTCGTTCTTACAGAGATCCACAGTCATATCACTCCATAAGAATATATCAGATCATCTAAATAACCACACATAAATAGAGAGAATACATTCTTTCGATGGATCAATATAACTGATTATATTGAATAGAACTGGGATAAGGGGATACTCCCATGCCTCAGAGAGATTTACTCAGACATAACGAGACTAAAAGAAATACAAAATAAAATGAGATCCAACATTGTACAAGATGTGGTCTAAAACTAAAAATTTGATGAAATAGAATGAATAATGGAATGCTTTTACAAGTGGAGAGACCTTTCTTTTATAGGAGGGGGAGGATGCAGGCTGCCCTCAAAAAAGGAGGAAAAAATGGGAGGCAGCTGGCTTTTTGAAATTTCTAGAGTTGGTCAATAGAACATTGATTGTCTTTAATTATTTTGACCATGTAACTCTCTTTAATGTAGATTCCCACATAAGAAAATTCTAACGTATTTATCTCCTGTATATAAAATAAAAGTGGTCCAAATAATAGGATATTCTTTTAGAAAATAAAATTTCCTTTCCAATGAATACTTGTACACTCAATTTAAAGTTTGGACGTGAAAGTTATGGCACTTTTGGTGATGAGTATATTTGAATTACAGGACTGCTACAAATTGTACAATTATGCTCCAAGAGTATTTATGTCATTTTCCTATGAAACCCAAAAAAATATAATTAAAACTCCAATTAAAGAGAAAATTTTAAAATAATACTATTAGTTATAAAACTAAGTAAATAAATAACATAATTAACCTAAAGAGAAATCTAAAAGATATAAATAAAAGGGACAAATAGACATTTATCACCCCTTTAAATGATTATTTGGGTATTATATACATCCCTTTTAGATGTGGATTCTTGTACCCTTTAGAGTCCAGTGTTAAAATTCAACTTTAGGGAATGCATGAACTTAATAAAAAATGCATTAGCCAATGTGGTGGCACCTGAGTGGTAAAAGTCATTTTGTACAATCGAGAGGTCACAAGTTAGAAACCCCTGGCAAAGGGATGAATGAATCGCCAATTTTTTTTAAGAAAACAACAAATGCATTATAAAATTCTTAAGTAACTTCCCTACTTAATAGAAAATGAATATAACTGCCATATAATTAAGATGAATTAACAAAAATTGCAAGGTGAACCATCATGAATTTTAACTAGATAACTAAATTAATTTTAAGAATTACATTGCACTTATCTAAGGTAGGGAGCACAACTAAGGTAGGTTTCTAACTTGGATTTTAAATATTAATTGAACTTGATACTCCTTTACCACATCTTGGTTTAAAGGCAACAATATGAGTAACTCTACCCTAGAATCTAAGATACACACATTAAGAATAGAGAATATATATCCTTACCCCAATTTACAGTAACAAACTTAAGTGACAAGAAGTTAAGTACATCCCAAAATTAATCTTCCTAATAGATTGAATGTAATGGATTATTCCTAAACTATGAGAAAACTATTCTTTCTTGATGTAATCAACTCATGTGGTAACCCTAATATTTAAAATAAAGAAATGTATATGCACAATATACTCAATAAGGACATACACATTTAACCTTTTAAAAAAGTAAAAGAATATATACTAATGATAACAGTAATAATAATATGATATATTTTGCAAATCATCACAGTTGTGAATATTATGATTAGACCTATTTCTATTAGACTAATATTAAATGATAACATCAACTTGAACCTATGAATGAACATGTACGCTCCAATAGGGTTACCAATATTTGTAATATAGTTGCTCATGCATACCTGATAGAAAATAAGAGGCTTTGATAAACCTTGGTAACCATGAAATTCCATCAATTAAGAATATTATGGAAGTAATGTTGATGGTGAAAAGGATGATTACATGAAAACATAGTGTTAGGTAACCCCTATAATACGGAAATGATAAGAAAATCCTATAATTTGGAGTAACTCGCTAGCATAAAATCTAGGATGAGTAAACTAGTAGAAATATGATGCACTGACTAATATAGTTAAATCTTAGTTGATTGGTGACTCGGCACACTAGATTTTGGTAGGTAGGATTTCAGGACCAAGATCCTCTTTAAGGTGTGTATTGATGTAATGTACCAAAACCTCAATATAGTTATTCTTGCGACCCTAACACCACGGTTGAAGTGGGAATAAGGCCAAGAGATAATTTGTAACTTAATGGTATACTAATATGAACAATAATTCATTAATAAATTCACAATATATGTATGGGTAAATATTATTGAATACTCCTAAGTAGGTTTCTATTACCACTACTTTATATATATATATATATATATATATATATATATATATATATATATATATATATACATAAACCAATTCGTGAATTTATATTTTCATTATTTAGTTGAAATTATAATAAAGAATGTTATGGTCTACGTTAAAGGGAACTGATTAACATGATTATGAAATATAAAAACTATATTTATTAGAAAATATCAAAATGAGTTAGTTTCCATGTATGGATTAGATATAAAGTATACTAAGATAAACACTGAACAATTAAACAACTCTCAGACAATAGATAATTCAATAAACGATCACATATCCCAATTCAGAAATTAATTTCTCTCCATTATGTAAAATACTTTATAGGATAACTCAATCTGTATACCCTATATTAAAGGAAAGAAATCTATAACGTTGAGCACTAGTTATATGGAAATAGTCGGTATCCTAAAACATACCCATAAATTAATAGATGAAAAGTAGGAAACAATTAACATCTTATTGATACTCTTTCCTTCAACAAACGTACTTCTCTTCTCCTCAAATTATTAATAATGGAATATTTGGGCATATACATTATATTCTCATATTTCTATATTTATTTCCATGAAATGATTATAAGTAAAAATGGATACTATAACAATTACAGAAGTAATTTACTCATGAGTGGTTAATACAATTAAACTTAGAACATAAGGATTAGTTAACTTTATGCTTTGGGTAAAGAAATAGAGATATATGAAAATAAATATCAAGGAATGCCTAATGAATATATGATCCGAAATTAGATTCTTTCCTCAAAAGATGAGAAATATTTTTATTTAGGATAATAAATTGGGTAACAACATACGTAAACTATAACACATTTATTAGCCTAAAATATAATTTCACCTGTTGAAATTGACGAGGAAATCAGATTCCATATTTATTAATTGGACTAGACGTAAATTTTCATTACATTTAAATAGTTCTAGAGACCTAACTAATTTAGGGAAGAAAGGAGAGAAAAATTGATTACATTTAACTATACCAACAACAAATTCTATGATTAGTGTACTATCACACTAATATTTTTAATAGCACGAAGCATTTTTTACATCATATTTTCTTGGCACCCTATATTCCTAACTTGACAGTGCTTGCATCATCTTCTTCATCACCATCTTTCCATTTTTAACCCTGTATAATATGATTGAGTTTTTACCTTTCCTATCATTCTCCTCTTGTGCTCAATATCTTGAGTTTTTTTGTTTGAGACATAGTTTGGGGAATTTAGTGTATTATAAGAGGAAGTCCACTTCCCTATCCATTAGTTCTTTTTGCAAAAATATGCAACAAGAACTAAAATCAATCCCTACTAATTGTGTTGCTTCCCAGAGGTACTAGAGACCATGAGATACCACTACCTCCCTTCAATTTCCTATGCAACTTCCTTATCCATTTAGATCTCATCCATTTTTGTTCCTTGACCACCAGAGTTCACGACAAAGCCTATGGTCATCTTTATCCAATTTCTCAATCATCAACCATCTGTGGGAGTTCTCAAATTTTTATGTTATCATATCACCCTTTGTCATAGTGCCTAGCCTTCAATCGAACTCCATCTAGGCAAGCTCGTCAGAGTCTCCTCACTAGATATGGTTGGGCATATGAAAGACCCACATATGAGATATTTCAGACTTCTTAAATCTATTGAGATATTCTACTATTTCTTGTATTAAGTCTTCCTCCATTTTCTTGTTTGTTTTCTATTTTCATCTATACATTAATCCATGTGTTCCCTTGGACTTTGCAAGAACTTAATGAACAAAACCATGATCAACCCTTTCCTTAATGTATTGAAATTTTGCATATCAACCATAAAAGTCAGATTAACATGCTTGATGACATTGGATCTTCTAGATCAATTATGTTTGTAGTTTAACCATTTTTCACTAGATACTATTTAGTTTTGCACACCCCTTGGAGGGTATTTTGGTGATTCCCATATCTTTTTTGTTCTAGTTGTGTGAGGTGTTAATAAGATGAAAATGTTATCTTTCCCCTATCACACATCAAGGTTGAAAATTAATGACAAAGTAAGTTTGTGTTTTGGTTTGATATTTAATTTATATATTTCTATGAATAGATTTGATTTATTAAATCAAAATTAGATATATATATCAATACAAAAAATATGTAAACAATTAAGAAACATTAGATAATAATCTAATTATCATGATAGGTTCCAAGACCTAAACCAAATTTGTTTAAGATATAATTTTTTGATTTTGTTTTATAAATCTCATAATATACCTTAAAATTCTAAAATTCACAGTTATTAGGTCGAACATTTAAAATATACAATATAATGTGTTTTCAAATCATCAATGGAGATCTTTTGATTGGTGTGGTTTTTTTAACCTGATTAGACTATGCAAAGTCCATTTTTAGGATTGTAAAACTAATGTAATTTAACCCTAATTAAAGGTGTTCTAAAACCCAAATCTTGGACTCTAGGATTCAAATTTGGATATATGTTAACCAAATATAACATTTGTGCATCGACACTATTTCATTTGAGCATTTTGTGACTGAAATCCTTACTTTCCTTAAAAAGGAAAATCATTTGGAAATTATTCTATTTTTCCTATCTCTTGAAGTACGTTTGATCTATGCATTCTTATGAAATATTTTCTCACTCCTGATTACTGAACTTATGGAATCATTTCTTGTGAGTTCTTAGATGTCAACTTTTCATATTATGGATGCTCGCTTCCATTTTTTTAAATGACCTTAAATTGACAAAACTTATAACTTATACTACCTAATATGCATGTTACTTAGTGAATATTATTTGGAGTAGTTGTACATTTTTACAAACATATATTGGGTGACTTATTTCCACCCAAAGAGTGATTTTCCAGTCATATTATATAGGGGTGTGTTATTTCTGCCCACTGTGTGCTTTTCTCACTAAATATTTTGTCATGAGATCCTATGGTTTCTCATCCCTATTGACAAAATCAAAGTCCTATATTTTCTTTGCATGCACAGTTGATATCAAACGATTATCGAAACAATTATAAATGAAATATTCTCTTGAAGGAAGATACCTCTTATTCAATTAAATGACTCATTTCTTCTGGTATGAATATTATTTGAGACACTTTCTATTGAAACTTCTATAATTGTTCTAAATTCCTCTTTATTGGGAACATTATCATTTCAAATGCCCAAACATTTCTTTATTTCACACATACAATTTTATAACGAAGCATCCCTTTTCTTTTGTATACGTTTTATAGTGTTTATTCCCAACCCACCTAGATATAGGTGTTTTAGAGGAAGATAGCTCGACCAAAACATGCATCACATTGTAGAACCTGGAGCCCTCTACAACATGTCCTCTTGTTATTAGTTAGTTGTGAATTTCATTTAGATAATTCCACCTTTTTTGGCGAGAACAATGTAAATGAATTATTTTTTATAATTGAAACAAATTAATTTTCTGTTGATATATAATCATTTTCTTTTTGTACATTATACTTATGTGGAATGAAAACCAAAAACCTTCTTGTATACTTTTCAATGATTGGAATGTATGGGTTTATTGCTCAAATAAGTAAGGAGTTGATCCTCTCTCAAATCCCACTTTGTACAAAGCATCACCAAAAAGTTGAAGAAAGGGAAAAAAACCTTATAGTGTAGAGAGGGAAAGTGTATCAATTCTTCTTACACTTGGGCGATAGAGAACCTACTTCCTATATTGATCTTCTCTTACGTAATATCCACTACCACCCCAATCTTCTCATCTTCCCAATGTGGTCTTGTGATCCAAAAATGATTGAAATCTATTTGTGTTAGTCTAAGAGAGTATATGTTGGGTTTTTTCAAAGAGGCCAATTTTTTGGTTTTTTGGAGTGAACCCTTGTTATGTTTTTTGTTCCATTACTTTGTCATTCAGTTGTATGGATCGCTAATTGGCAATCCCATCACAAGATTGAAATGAACACAATTGAGTTACTTCGAATCTAGATGAGTTCATCAATATACCTTGGTTCTTGTATCTCATGATGGCATCTCATCAATCAACTCATAAGGTGAGTCTAAAAACTAGTGCATTAAAGATATCTTATGCTTGACTAGTTCAAAATTAGCAAATGAGTCAATTGATTAACCCATTTTAAGTTGTTGGTGGTTTCACAAGTATTTTATTAGTTGACCAAATATTCTTGTGGTGATCCCTCTACTCCTATTGATCAGAAAGCCTCTATTAGACAATTCATCAATGAAACCATTTATTACGTGATCCCAAGGATGTTAGAGTACTTTTGTAACACCCTAAAACTATTGAAGTTTTAGATTTAGTTCAAGAGTATGATTTAAAGAACTAAATTTGAACAATAAACAAAATGGTATGAATTCGATCAATAATTTCGACCCTTTGAGTTTGATAGAGTCTATAATTTTATTAGATAAGGTAATATTGTTCTTAATTTACATATATACTTCAAAATAGGTACTTATGGAGAATCAAGGCCTTAATTACGTAAATAAGAACATGGTGTAGCTTATTGCTCCGATAGAAGTCCTAGAATGGGACAATGTGCCTCACGATTCAATATAAGCCCAATTGAACTACTTTTGGGTTTATAAATAGGTCCATTAGATACAAATTAGGAAACTTCGTATTCCTAGTGCATGTTTAGTAACAATGATAAGTTATTTTTTAAATAAAGAAATTATAAGACCGCAAAGGAATTTACAAAAGATCCCAAGTTTCCTTTATGGTCGAGGTCATTAATGAAATAATTATTTACCTATTACTTGGAATTTAGTTTTGAAAAAATAACTAAATTAGATAAGGTTTGGTCTTTTTCCCTTTGGTGGATAGTTTCTAAGTGAGCATTATCCTATAATTTGAGTATATATAGGACAATCATGTGGCCTATAGAATTAACTCTATGAATTGGATTTTTCATTAAGAGGAAATTCAAATTCCCTAAAAGGAGAGAGTCCACTCAAACATCAACTCTCAAAACTAGGAAGAATCGTACGTGGAGAGCTCTCTTTCCTAGATTGGTTTCTATTCCCACCTTGTATAATAGGAGTCCCCTTCATTCATAGTCATTCTATCCCTTCTAGACCACCATTTTCCTTTCAATCTTCATCACAATCTTCAAGAGGATAAGAAGAACCTAGATAACCCTTAGGTTACTGGTATATCCTAGCTTTGAAATACCCCTAAAATTCAAGTAATCTAAACTTCCATGTATTGTCACCATTTCCACTCTCCACGACCCAAACACTTATAAAATGCCATGGCTACCTCCAGACCACTATACATGAACTCCAAGTACTCCTAAATTCTCCCTTAGCCACATAATACTCATCACCTTCCTAGTTCTCCTCACTCCAAACCATGGGGTGGTTACCTACTCCATCTTTGAGAAATTCCATGTGCCAAAAACATTAAGGGAGGTAAGGAAGATTATCCCCAAGTTTTCTAGAGAAGGAGAAGGATCCCCTCAAGCCACAAAGTGAATTTCCTCTCCTCCAGCTAGGTGGCAGTCATGTAGAAGTAAAAGACTGGGCTAGGCCTTGGTAAAAAGGTTGTGAGCTTCTTGGAGGATCCACAATCTTTAGTCCATGCTTCCCAGGTGATAGGTAAGGTCCCTAGTCCAATTGTTGGGCTTCATTCCCATGTTCTTACCCTTTTAGAGCTTGATTATCATTCTCCCCATCTAGATAATCTCATGTGAAACCAAATGCCTGGTCAAGTCTAGCAGGACCATACTAAGATAGTTGGATCTTTGTGCAACTTTCACATAGTCAAGAGGAGGAAATCAAATACATATTTGACCATTTGAGTTTGGTTGAAACTGGTCTATGAGGAGGAAACAAATGTTGGGGTGATTGGACCTATTTTCCCTAAAGTGTGTGACACAGCAAGTTCACTATACAAGGGCAATAATGTGTTTCAACCCCTTTCTTTTATAATATTCTAGAAAATAAATCATATATGAGATTACAATGAAAATATATATCAAATTGATAAAAATATGAACATTACAAGTAAAATATATTCAAGGTCTAAATATGTTTCTTATATAATATTTTTAACCAATCCATGAATATAAAGTTACGAACATAAGTAAATCCTAATTTTGATGAATAATTTATAAGCACGATAAATAGATTTACATTATTATATAATTTAAATACTCAAAATCCATGAATATAATCTGATGACAATGGTGTATCTTTAGGGTTCTACATCTTTAGACCTTGAACATGAAAATTATTGTTGGGGAAATAACTATAATATCACCCTAAATCTATACACTATGATCAAGACTAGACCTTGATTTGAGTCTAATGAATACAATTGGAACACATTGGTATTATGCATACATTCAGGTTGGTTGATTTCTTGGAATACATATGCTTATTGAAGTGCATGGTTGAATACTACATGGTTTCTTCAAGAAAAGACTACATGATTATTTTATGAATAATTGATCATATTGACTTCTTATGGATTCCTAAATATTTCTGAATGTTTTCTCCTATGATAAACTACTTGGTTGTTTATTTCAATTTAATTCAAATATAAATGCTATGGATGGAACATAAGAAATACTATGATATTATAAACCAAATATTAGACCTACCAATGGGTAATCCATATAACTTCAATGATGGATCGAGGAATGAATAAATCCAAGATGGGATATGGGTTAGAATATGAAATGGAAATCCAAGTTCATATGTGTAATTAATTGACTAAATAGTAATATATATATTTCTATCCATATATGGACCATTTCTTGCAACCATCTACACAATACAGAAATATACTTCTGCATATATCTTTGTCAGCATTTTAGGTTATTTGATTTACTTGAAGATTAAAGATATGTGTATCTATAGGAATGATCATTATGAAAAAGTTAGTAAGAGGACTAGATAGATAGATAGTATTAAAGTGTTTTCAATACTAGAATGCATAAGAAGATTAAAACCTTTAGGTGTCTTCTATTACACAAGCCATCCTTACAAATTCTTAGGAAATGGGACGATATATTATACTACACTATATTGTCCAGTTTATGAATACTCTGAAGATACCCTCACCTATTTCATGTGGTAATTCCCCTTAAGTCAGCCTATCTCATCTAATCTGAACCTCCTAAATGAAATGGAAAGTATCTCTATTGATGGATGGCTGAGTTAGTCACCAGTAGTCAACCAAAGGACAGAAAAATGCAAATTACCATTGCAATTACCTGGTGGCATCTACGGAAAGTCAGAAATGACTTTATACACACAGGATAACCTTGATTCTAAAGGAAAATCACTACCTTCATTCAAGAACATGTCCAAACTATTTTGCGTCTCACTTCGAACAAATACCAGACCTAACATCGCCAAGCAAAGATCTATTATCAATATCCCCCCTCACAACAAGACCTTAATATTTGTGGATGCTTCTTTATGCAAAGAGTAGGGTGCAAATACTATGGGTTTTCTTGCTATGATTAACTCTCTCCAATCTCCCCTTGTTTGCAATACCATTAGCATGGCTACTGGGGTTCTTAAGGCAGAAAAACATGTAATCTACAAAGCACAAATTTTGTGCAAATTTAAAGATTGGATCTCATGTTGGATCTTGTCAGACTCTCATCAAGAAATTTCCATGTCTACCTCTACGAACAAACCATTCACAGACACTTTCTCCTTATTTAACAGTCTCAAAACATATCATCTCTTATGAGTAACCTAGATATCTCTTTCATTCTTAAGAAATTCAATGCATTGACGACTCTTTGGCTAAACATGCTCTCTTGATCCCTTATATTACTTCTTTCTACACCTCTAGACCTAGTTGGGTAGATCATAGAATAAATATTTTTATCTAAGACTGGATGTCTATATTATAGAGTAGGAAAAATAATAACTAATCTATTGTTTTTAAAAAAGATAGTATTGATATTTCATATTATGTATTATCTTCATTTTCAAAATTGATGTGACTCCTTTGAGGAGAATTTAGCATCCTTACGTTATGAATGAAATCATTGATTACTGTTATTTAGAAAATATGGATTATAAAATCTTGGATGATGATTATTGACCTCTCAATATTCCTTCAATTAGGGATAACATGGGGAGGGGTTTGTCATAATTGGTATTAGAGCCTATATCTAACAAAAATTATAATAATTAATAGTTTCTAATATATCATAGAGAATAAAGGAATTATTAGTGCATTTTTGAAGAACAATGGTGTGTACAAAGGATCAAAACATGGGGGATGACAAGATTTTCCTCTACACAATAGTTGGTTAATGAGGACATCCTGGACCTTGTGAACCTAATCTAGCCAAAGTCTTAGGTTTATTCCCTAAGTAAAATACCTATCGGTCCTATTATCTTAAGTTTTGTCCTCCTCTCATATTTTATCTTCCAAAGATCTGGAATTCATTTCTCTCCTCATTTTGAGTTAGGACTTTAAGAAGATGTGCGATTAAGGAATTCTCCACAAATTAAAGTAAATATAATGCTAACTAGAGATACAAATATAAAACTATATCATATAATATGTACATATATATATGTGTGTGTGCTCCTAATGAGGGTAATCCCTAGAAGGACCTAGGGATCCGTTTGACTCACCCAAGCATCAATGAAAACTTAAATGGGTTAGAGGAAAAATAAGACCCTATGATATAGAGGTTAATCCTTAACCCCTAATCTTGTGTATATATAAAGAGTGAAGTAAAACAATATGTTTATCTAGTTTGGTTACCAATGTTGGATACCAGTAGTTTCATCAACATGCAAGTATGTAAGGTACAAGAAGTCATGCAGACACATAAAGAATTATATATATGTACAAATAGAAGATAGAACAAATGATAAGGAAATAAGTAAGGCACTCAAATCACTTTTAGGGGATGGTGTTTAGACTTGGTGAGGGTCATCTTGAGTAAGGGACTAAACCTGTGATGGAGGAATAACCCCTGAGGTCAGGTTGTGGCTAGAGAGTCTAATATCCTATTGAAAACCAAGTGAACACCCTATGGTAGAACCTCCTATAGAAATATGAGATGAACAACCTTAGGTGTGGTGTTAAAAACTGAGGTAACTTTATAAGTCTAAAATGACCTAAAGGATTGGGTGGTATGGATATAAGGTATGTAATCCCTTACCATTACCTAGTCAGAATAAGTTGGTTTTCATGATTGAAAAGTAACTTGACATATAAAATGTGAAAATTTTGGTTAGAGAAACTCTAAGATAGATATACAATGATAATCTAGATACATTGAAAGGTATTCAATAATATACATATGAGTCATAAAGTCTCCATGTTTGAGATAAGTCACAGTACACAAATAAGGTGTTATTTGAGACCATTATCCTTAAACAAGGTAAAAATAATGATATAGACAAAGTAATGTTTATCACTTCTTTAGTCAACATTAGGGTCAAGTAGGGATTCTTAGAGATACATTAAAGCAAAATGGTTCGGATGTGATCATGCCTAAAGTACATAGGACTCTTATGGATAGGAGAAAGTTACCCATGAGTGGATAAGGCCTAAGGGGTCAGGAGATATCTACATGAGGCCCAAGGGGTCATGTGAAAGACACTCCATAAGTATATAGGACCTTGGGGTTAGGAGAAGATAAGTCCAAAGGTACCTATACCACTAGATATCTTAAGGTAATGATTAATGATACATGAGATGTGAATATAAAGAATACTAAATTTTATGTAATATTGATTCAAATTAAATCCTAAGAGAGATTGTTATAACCTCAATCCTGCTTGTATTTTAAATAATTGAAATGCAATTATTCTATGAAAAGAGTCTTTTTTAGAAATTTGGGTGCTTTGTTTAAAATAACGAATTTCTTTGCAAATTTCCCTCCAATGATGAAATGTGCTATTATGTTATTATTCCAATAATAGATAAAAAGAAAAATGGAGAGAAAAAATCCCATAATAAGCAAAGACCAAAGAGAAAATAGATGATAATTATCGTTCTTGAGATAATTGTGTAGAATTCTCTACAAGGCAGAAAAGATGGAAAACATTAATTAATTTTCATTTTCATATGGTTTTTCATATAAAGAATAGAAAAAATAAAGAAAATGGAAAAAGGAATAAAGAGAAATGGATTAGTTTTGATGCCTTAAATGCATGATTTTATAAGGAGACTTGCATATGAAGAGAAGTCCCTTTTCTTTTTGAGTTTTGGATCCAAACTTTGCCCACAGATAGATGAAGTCATTACAGACTTTCATTTAAAATTTGAATAAAAAGGAGTTTCCATGTGGTGAGAGTAATTACATAAAGGTTTTTGTAAAACAGGAAGATTCGACTAATTAAGTTATTCCAATAACTCCCAAAAATTGGATGAATGTTGGAAAGTTAACAATGACGTATTCTCCAAATTTGGGATCAAAAAGGTGTTCCAAAAAGTCTAGAGAAATTCATAAAGATAGAGGGATCTAATTAAAATAAATTAATTATATTCCTTTTGAAGAGAGAGAGAAGAGAAGCATTTTGAAATATCTTTTAGACACCAAATCTTGCCCATGCCGAAATTTAATTGTTAAAAGCTTTAATTTGGATTTAATAAAGTGAAGGATGAGAGAGATATGTAGTTTTTTAGTTTATATAAAGTGAGGGGATTACTCCAAATGAAAGTAATGTGTCACATTTATATCAGGAAAGGAATCTAGGCCCATCCCTTGCACCTGTTATGCAAACTCGTGACCACACAATCGATATCCAATGATTCTCCTTGTGTCTTCTACCTCCGACCAAAAAGGAAAATAAGGCAACAATATCTAACTCACCCTCTCTTATATATCCCTCCTCAATTTAAAATAACTCAGGAAAATGCTTCCATCAGATTTTGGAGGTGAACCCGATCTAACCTACCCCTACTTTCTATGGATTTTGTGTGGGAAAGAGGTTTCCCCCAATTTCAGTGAAAATCGGGTCACATGGGAACGTTGGGGAGGAAACTGCTTCACCCTCAATCTACCCCAAGAGGGTACACAACCCTTTTCCAAATGAGTAGGGATAATTTCTGCAACACTAGGGTGTGAGAACTCTGGTCCACTGTATGTTCCTGAGGCCACCTAGTCCCCTTCTTCTGCCGACCAGTATACCTCCAAACCACCCTCGATCCATGACCCTTCGATGATCTTGAGGTCATCTGTATGTCCACTTTGGCCTATCATAGGAGACTACATCCTTTCTTGGTCAATGACGCCCCCACAATAGGGAGTCAACCCACCAATTAATTGTGGCCTAACGGTGGCTCGTGTAAGAACCAGAGAAGAGAAGGTAGAAGATAAGTGCAGAGGAAATTACCTCCTTACCCCTACCCTAATGTAGAGGAGTAAGGATAGTCGTGTCCCTTCAATCCTTTTCTTTAGAGTTTTTATGTATGGGATGCGTGTCAAGGTGGTGGGTACTTATTGGTCCGAGCAGGCGATGTGGGAAATGAGGTAACAACAACTATTGTTGATATGGCCTCCTCTGAGTGGATAGTTTATGATTTAATATGAAAAAATCCTAGTAATTAGTATGAAAATTGGATAAAGGCATTTTATATATGGGATTTGCCCAAAAAATATAAGGAATCCAATAGAAATATGTACATTGCCTAAATCAGCTTCTAGTTTAAATAGTGAAAAAAGTTGTTATCTTTAATGTAGTTAATGAACTACCACCCAAAATTTTTTGTTTGATGATCCTAATGAGTTTTATATTAATGATAAAACATTGTTCTTTTATGAATAAAAAGAGAAACGTGAAAGTTATATGAACTTAACAACCCACAATTTGGATAATTAGGGTTTCCTTGAGACTAAGAGTGTAATTAATGATGAATTAGGGTTTGTAAACCCAATGGGCAAGAAAATGGAAATTAGGGTTTGGAGAGCCAAAACTCTAACGAAAACCTAAAGTTGACCTACAAAACCTTAACTTGAAACCCAAGTCAGTCTTAATGATGATTTGGATAAAATAATGATGCATGGGTACATTGCTTTAACTTTCAAGATAATTTTCTTGGTTGATTGTTTGATTCCTCTTGCTTGGACATAAAGAACTCATGATAAAGGTATGTGGTTACACCTATGACTAATCACTTTACTTTCCCATTGTTTTATGAAGTTTTATCATATTGCTTGAAATTAAATGCTTGGATGATATTTATTACCTACAATCTATAAAGTCACTATGGCTATCACAATATTAAGCTTATAACTTGCTTGAACCCACATACCAAATTTGGAAATTGAGAATGGAAAAAAATGTAAATTCATGGTGATGAATAAAGACCAGGCCCCAGATTGGGAAAGTCACAAGAGGTCATACCCTAGATTGGGAAGACCTAGTCGATCCTAGATCTAGATTGAGAGGTAGCCAACAAGGTACCTAGATCGAGATGGAGAGGTAGCCTAAATTCCGCTATAGGGACAAAACCTTAATAGAGGGTGTACCAGAGGTTGAGTAAAAGTAGTTGATAATTTATAAAGAAATGATAAATTTTCTTTGTGTAATAATAATTTCTTGGTTATGTTGTTACAAGTAGATGTGAACATTTTGGTTCCCCCAAATACTAGTATAACTTGTTATACTAACCGACTATTTTGTTTGTCAATGTTTTAGGATATTATGTTTTTATTGCTACAAGTTTAATGAAATGTGTAGATTCATGAAGAAGGCACCAAACAAACAAAGAGTAATGTTATCCTTGGAGGATTTAGTTAGTATTCTTTTTTTGTTTCCAGCTTCTAAAATATATTATGTAATCCATTTGTGGAAGTTGAATCTTGTATAAACTCATTCCTATTTAGTGAAATTACTAATTATTTCTATTTATTTGCTAAACATGTGGTCCTGTATGATTGATAATGGCCCTTTCCCTCTTGGTCTGCCTAAATAGGGGATAATAGGGGGAGGGGTCATTACAGTGATTGACTAATAACTCAAACGCTCTGAGAAAAACACCTTCCCTTTGGGATAATAATATTTAAGGAAACATGTTGGAGTTAAAAAGTCTTCATGGTTTGGGGTCCTTTTTGGAGGATGACTCAACCAAATTTTAAAAATTATAACATAATATTTGGATCCACCATCTCTACACATACATAGTATGATATTTATACTTGGATTGCATCTAAATATTTATTTCCCTATAGAATAGGTGTGAGAGATTGGGTAGCCACCAGTGATGCATATAAATATTTTATGAGAATCCAAATCATCAATTATAATTAATGTTATGATGTAGGGTATCGAGGCTTTACCTCACCATCTCACAAATATATTTGAAATATGTTTAGTATGCTTGCAACATAGGAGAAAGAACAATCACCATGTTGAAATGTAATCACCAAGTGATAATTTAAGATAATGAATAAGGAGGTGGAACTACACTTTCAAAAATTATTGTTCTAGTCTTAGTTATATAGATAATTTTCACTTCAATAAAAGTTATTAATAACGATCTAGCTAAAACCCTCCAAAGCAAGGTTGGTAGACATACAATGCTTGAATCTAATAGAGTTGTCATTCACCTTAACCTGACTAGGTTCCAATTTTGGGACAAAATTCCTTTCAAGGTGGGTGAATATGACAAACTCAAACCTTTAAAGTTTTAGATTTGATTGAAGAATATGATGTAATAAATTAAACAATAAATGAAACTATATGACTTAAATAATGAGCCTATGAATTTTATTGAGTCTATATTTTAAGTAAATAAGGTAATATCGAGGTATATTTACAAATTTAATTGAATTAGATACTTAAGGTATCTCCACCTATGTTTCAAACATTTTGTCAAAAGTAGTCGGTACCAAGCTCGGGTAAAGGAGGAGGGTTGGTGGTAGGTTGACAACCAGCCATAAGAACTATATCATTTTGTCTATGACATGGATCCTTATAAAAAATGTGTTGGAGCATCCCTATCTAATGACACACTGCATGGACACTCAGGTGTAGTAATAAATATGAAAGGGGTTTTCACGCAACAGTGTCGAGTTGTGTTGAAGGACAAACAATGGCTTCCATATCTTATACGGGTATGGGTAAAGAAGCTAGTCCCACTGCATCATTCCCTAGATGTATTGAAAAATGTGCAAGGATTACCACATGTTGGACGGATGTGGGTAATGAATCTAGTCATGTCGCATCATTTCCCAGATGTAGTGAAAAAATGTGCAATGGCAACATTTTTTACGAAGGCAAGTAAAGAAGCAAGTTAAAAAAAGGGATTAGAGTTGGATCTTGGAATGTTGGCTCTTTGATAGGGAAATATTCAGAGATAGTGGATACAATAATGAGAAGAAAATCCAGTATTACTTGCTTATAGGAAACCAGTGGACAGGGGAATGTGGTAAAGAAATTGGAGACAAAGGATACAAATCTAGTATACATCTATTGATAAACATAGAAATGGTGTATGTATTATTGTTGATAAGATGTTTAAGGATAATGTTGTCAAGATCACAAGGATGGGTGATATAATCTTAGCTATCAAGGTTGTTCTTGGGGGAAATATTTTAAACATTATTAGTGCTTATCCCCCCCCCAAGTTGGTTTAGCTAGGAGGCTAAGAAGTTTTTGGGATGACATGGATGAATTGATGCAGGGTATATCGATAGATGAGAAGATCATTCTTGGGAGTGATTTAAATGTCCATGTGGGGAGTATAGTGCTGGATATGAGAGATTTCATGGTGGTTTTGGATATGGCAGCAGAAATGGAGAAGGAGAGAGGATATTAGACTTTTTTCAGTACTGAGAGAATATTAGAGTTTGTAGTTTCATATGATATCCTTTTTACAACCACCCATTTCAAGAAAAGAGAATCTCATAAGGCTACTTTCAAGAGTGGACTCAATTGTATCCAAATTGATTACCTCCTTACGAGGTGGGTTGATCATAAACTATGAAAGGATTGTAAAGTGATTCCTGGCAAAGAACTCATGACCCAACATAGGTTGCTAGTTTTAGATATTTACATGAAGATCAATAAAGGCAAGCATAACATAAACCAAGATGGCAGGATCAAGTGTGGTGGAATCTTAAAGGAGAAACAAAATTGACTTTTCATGATAAACTCATTAAGGAGGGAATTTGGAGTCTGATGTTAATACTATGTGGCATAACATGATCTCCTGCATAACAGAAATTGCCAAAGAAGTTTTGGTGTGGTCCAAAGGTTATGTGCCTCCACACAAAGAGAGTTTGTGGTGGAATGATGAAGTATAGAAGGATATTTAGTTGAAATGGGAGATCTAGGAGCTTGCCCAAATCTCACAATGATGCAACATTCAAGAGATACAAACAAGCAAAAAAGAAGTTGAAAAGGTTGTTGAGGAGGCAAGGTCTAGATACTTTGATGATATTTATAAGAATTTGGACACAAGGGAAGGGGAAAAAGATATATATATAAAATGACTCATACAAGAGAAAGGAAAGGAAGTGACTTGAGTCATGTACAATGCATCAAGAATGAAGGTGGTAGAGTGTTGGCGAAGGACGATGATATCAAGAACCCATGGATATATTACTTCCATAATAATGTTAGAGACTTGTGAGACATGAATACTACGAGTTTCACTATTTGAGGTCAAGAATTCTTTGAAAAAGATGAAAAGGAGAAAGGCATGCAGGCCAAATGGTATTCAGATTGATGTATGGAAGAGTATGGGGGGATGAAGGAGTTATGTGGTTAACAAATTTCTTTAACAAGATCATGAAGACTGAGAAGATTACAGATGAATGGAGAAATAGTACTATAGTTCCCATATACAACAACAAAGGTGATGTTCAAAGCTGCACAAACTATAAAGGTATCAAGTTGATGAGTCACATAATGAAGCTTTATCTAAGACTCATGACCTAGCTTAAATATTTAATTATGTTTACCTTATTTGATGAGATGGTTAAACCTTAAATCTAAGCCCTTGAGATGCTTTAATATCATGTGACATACTTGTATTTTCATTATTGTTGGACTAATTTGATTAATGTTTGAGATATTATGCAATATATGTTTGTGTTTTGGACTAGTTTGCAACTTACCCATAGGTGAGGGTTAATTTTCAAAATGTCACACGAATAAAGGGCATCTTATGTTTTGGTATCATGAGAGATAAGAATATGGTATGGGGTGCTTTTCTTGAATCTTGAATAATAATGTAACATCATCATGTAAAATTAGGGTTTCTAGGGCCTCTAGGGTTTACATAGTTGACTTAATGTTTGACCTAGGGTTTGATGTTATGACCTTTACACCACTTTTGGTGAGGGTCTCGACCAAGGCACATGATTGGGAAGCATGGTCGTGACCGAGACAAACTTGTGAGAGGTGGGTTGAAACACCTTGTCTTTTTATGACTTGACCATATACATGTAAGAGGTAGGGCTTTGGTGTTGGAGTATCATGATTGAGACAAGTTGGGTAAGGTTATTTCAAGACCACAACAATAGGGAAACCAACCTAGTAGGTCACGACATAGTTGTTAGATAAACATGATCATGGATATTTGCATGCGAGTGAAGGGAAGGTTATCTCTTGGGAGGGCATGTGTCCCTTGGTGAGATATGGTGTTGACACCTCAAAGATCTTCACTTTTATGTTCCTTTTGGTTATATAAACCATCCTCTTCACAACCAAGCAATCTTTTTCGGTCTACAACTTCATCTTCTTCCTTTATATCACCTTTGGAGCTTGAGGAACAAGGAAGGTCAGAACTTGGACCTTGGGCGGTTGATCTACCTTCCTTAGGAAAGATCTTGTGCTATATCAACATCTTGTTGGAGATTTCATAGAAGTTTACCCTTTTGGTAAGTGATCTTACTCTTGGTTATGTTTCCTCTCTCCTGAAACCTTCATCTTCTTCCTCCTTCTTGACCAGAGGTGTGAATCTTCATGGTGTCCATTTGTAAAGATGACTCCATTTCCTTCACCTTTCTTCTTTGGTTCAGATTAGGCCCAATTTCCTTCTTTATGAACTCCATGGTGACCATGATTTCTTTCTTCTTCTTCGAGAAGATCTCTTGACTGAGGTGTTGGATCTTGGTAGAAGATTTTGGATCTTGAGATCATACAAGTTATTTCTCTCCAAAAATTAGGTTGGTTTTATAACTCTTCCTATCTCTATTATGAGCATATTAACCTAATTTTATACTACCTTCTATGTGGTTCATTATACTTGTAATAGCACGAGGTTTGATCTATTACACATGCATAAATTTCTCAGTTATCTTCTTTTAAACATTTTTATATGATCTTTCATCATCACGTTTAAGGTTGATGAACCCTATGATTTAGGGTATTATGCACACTGTGTACAATGGGTTACCCTGTTGTTATCCATCTATTAGATCTTGGTTCAGTACTGTCATGGAGTGGTGTAGGTTGTCGAGACAACCCTTAGAATGATGTCACAATCGACATCCTGGGTTGGGTGGTTTCGTTTGTAACACACCCATTAACCCTACATTGGTCGCTACCTATTAGTTGGATCATGACGCAAGATTGTTGTAGTGTTCGACTTGGTTAATGGTCAATGTTACAGCTTAGATGGTTGATTGTTCAGGTCATAACATTGGATTAGAACTTGGTAACGGTCCAATCATTTTTTAGGGCTAAAATACTTGATTGTTAGGGTGGTAACAACATGTTCTATAACTTGTTCTGGATGCCATACCATGTGGTCATGACACACCTGGGAAGTAACAGTCCCAACGCACCTTGTTGTAGTTGTGATGAAGCATTACATGTCCCCAGTGTCGTGGTTGTGACACAACATTACATGTCTTTAATGTCATGATCACGACATTGTGATGCTAAGGGGTCGAATATTTTGTTGCTAAGGATTGAGACACTCTAAATTGGTGTTAATCACAATGCCTTGTGAGGCTGTGTTAAGGTCAAATGTCTAGTTGGTCAGGTCACGATACCCCATAGTTAGTTGGTCACGACATCCCACAACGGGTTAGTTGCAACACCCCATTCATGGCTATGTCGTGATGCCTTGTTGCTGAACAAGTTGACACGCATGTGCCCAGGGTGATCAACACCCATGTGTTAAAAAGTGGTTAAGATACACACATGTAAGTAGGAATATGGTTAGTACCTAAGGTAATGGTCTACCTAAAAGTAATGTGATTATGAATGACTAACCATCAACAATGATATGTAATTCTCCAACAATATGGAAAGTGATGGAATTAAGGGTTTTGAGGTGGTATGATGCTATTAAACCCTAATCAGGTACACATAAACCCTAACCCTAATATGATGATAACAAGATAAGTGTGTTCACTATATTTGAAAGTTGTTATTCATGGATAGTGATTTTCTCTCTTACTTATGCAACCTTACATAGCCAAGTAAATTCTATGATGAGCCTTATACAATACAGAGTGATGAATGTGAGTAATGTTGAGGCTTCTTGTGATATTGAATGTTGTAGGGTATATGAGTTGGTTTAGTGACCTAGCAAATGTTTTGTGCATAATTGATAGATTGGCATCCCATAGTGATGTTTTGTTAATGATGAGATTGAAAATGGAAGTATTACAAGTGCCATGTGATGATGAGACAAGTTCTCACTTAAAATGTTTTATATCTTCTAAAGTTGCACTTTGCCTTATTTTGTAAGAATTTGTTTAGGGTTAAAACATTGTAACTTGATTGATGCATTAAAAGATACTCAATTGGCATGTCTAATCAAGTGAAACCCTAATCATGTAGTTTACTTGTACCATAGATCCATCTACAACGTCAGTATCAAGCTGGATGGTGAAACGATTAACTCCTACGGGAAACTCGGAGCACATATTGTTGAATATGTCGGGTGTAAGTGATAAATATTTCCTTGTATCCTTTAATTGTTGAAATAGTGGTATATTATTCATTATTGAACAACTATGTGTGAGCCATTTCTCTAGTGTTGTTCCATGTACCAAGGAAGACTAGTTGTTTACAGGACCATAGCTTGACTATGAGTTCCTGTCTTTACAAGATTGTAGCTATGAGTATAGGTTGTTGTCTTATAGTTGTCTGACTGTATGTCACTGCATTGCAGACTTGAATTGACCAAGTAGTGATGGATATGATCATGTAGTCTAACTCTTCCATATATCTTGTATGTTACTGATTTCGATTTAGTAGTGATCAGTTGGATTTGAGTGGTATGCCTCAAATCCTCAAGGCATAAAAATGGTTAAACAGTCATGTAGTATATTGTTTAGGATCAAATATGAATCACATTGGATGATCCCATGCCTTTTCTATGATGTTTAGTTTAGAATAGTTATACATGTTCTTCATATTCCTTTTATATAGTATAATATGTTCTACTGCCTAATTGTAACTACTTAAACTACTTAAAAAGAATTACCTACCTTTTTCTTGTGTACATAGCTTTATGCTTATAACAGATGTTGACGAAGAGATAACTCTCGATGGGATGTTTGGTCTCACTCTATGGGTTCCAAAACTTTTTAGGTGGTCATGGATGAGGAGGTCGAGGTCATGGTGCATATGTAGAGCAATAGAGTGGGCAATAACTGTCAAAGGTTGGACATGTTACTAGTTAGAGTTTTTATAGTAGAAGTCCTATGTGTTGTCCATGTACTCTCAAGTCTTGGGGAGAGATTTTGCTTTGTTATTTATTGACACTAAGATTTTGGTTTTATGCCATGAACATATAGGAAGGGCTTGTACATATGAACAGGTTGGAATATGTAACAAATATGATTTGATAGCCTATGAACTAATATGTAACATATTTTGGTAAATGTGAAATACATATGGCCTATGTTGAAGGCTTGTTAACAAAATACTTCCTCTTAAGATATTAAATTGAAATTGGTTTTAATTTCCCCTATTTTGTGATCAGTGATAATTCCACGATTTGTTTTGAGGAATCTCGATTATTGTGGTGATGGTTGTCACACTATGGGAGAGGATTATTGAGTAGAGGATAAGATCTATAATGTGTATATCAAACAACCAATTTGGTTTCATGCCTGGAAGATCAACAACATATGTGATTTTTCTAATAAGGATGCTTATGGAGAAGTATAGAGAAAACAAAAGAGATTTTCATATGGTTTTTATTGTTCTAGAAAAGGCTTATGATCGAGTACCCAGGGAAGTGTTGTGGATGATTTAAAGAAAAAGGGTGTGTCAATCTGATTCATTGACTTGATTGACAACATATATGATAGCTTACTGCAAGTGTGAAGACTCCTGGAGGAGAGACCCCAACTTTTCCTATCACTATTAAGGTACACCAAGGATCCATACTCATCCCATATCTATGTTGGCTAAATGGACATCTATAAATCCCTTTGTTTTGATTATGACAAACATTTCATTCTTATTAATCTAACGAGCTACTTGAGTGTGCAGGATGACAAAGCAACAAGGGAAAATCTACAAGCTTACATATTTATATTTTCATGCAATGTAATCACTATTGTAAAAACTTGTACAAAAATATAATGTACAAGTACTTAGAATTGCATGTAAATCAAGCATTAGATTCTCCCTAGCTAAACACCACAGTTAGACAATTCATCCCATTCAAATAGGATTACTTATGTACACTCACACACATAATTAGTGCCTAAATTGAAACCTTGAAACAGGATCAATCTCGGTCGACAAACTCCTCGACCGAGACACTCTCGGTCGACAATCTTCTCGACCGAGAAAGATCCAAAGTAGTCGTTAGACACAACAGACAAGTTAGTTGGCAGTTAAAGAAAGACGTTGCAAATCACTTGTTCCAGAGAGCCTGTCGGTCGACAAAAGTTCGACCAAGTAGGTGTCTCGGTCGACCATTTGTCGACCGAGATGGTCTCTGACAGCAACTCCAGAATTAATTAATTAGTCGTTGCTAAAGCAACAACTTTGTACCTAACAGCTAGTTAAGCACTTAGAAACCCCTAGAAGTTGTCTAGAATGTTCTTAAGCATCCTTAGGCCATTCCTATAAATAGGACAAGCCATAGGACACCTAAACTCACTTGTTTTACACTTGCTACACTTGAGAAACCTTTGAGTATACTTTGTGCAATCTGTTTGTGAGCAATTTGAGCATTGTGACAATTGTCTATTTCATTCCTTAGCTCATAATTCGTGTCCTATAGGCTAGTATCTCCTACCCACTGCAATCACAAGTTCATATACTTGGTTAGGAGATCTATACGCTTGATCTAGGCAAATCAAGCCTTGGGCTCTAAAGGATAAGTTGTAATTTCTATTTCCTTTCTTGTTCCCTATTATTGTTTGTACTCTCCTTGCTACTCCTAGGTTGGAGGTTGTGGATTGGAGAGGGTGAAGATCTTCTTGGCGAAGAAGGAGACTTTGAGCTACTTCAGAAGGCTGGTGCAACGGGAGGTTACTTCTAGAGAGGAAGGCTACTTCAAGGGGGAGCTTGGAGTTACTTCATAGAAGGCTACCTCAAAGTTGGTGTACCTACTTCAGGGCGAAGGCTGTTCAAAGGGTGTAAAGGAAAGTATTGTATTTTGTATAAATCCTCGAGAGGTAATAAAATAAATACTTTCAAATCCCGGTTGGGTAAGCAACCGGGTAGTGGACTGACAACTATAGTATTTGCTATAGTTGGAACCACTCTAAACACCTGTCTCTTTCTTCTAATTTCAATTGTGGTTGTTTGAATTCAATAAATTGTTAAAATAATTCAAAAACTCTATTCACCCCCCCTCTAGTAGTTTTTCAATTGGTATCAGAGCAAGGCTTCAAGGAACCCTAACAAGGTCTTGAAGAAATGGGTTACAGAGTACTCAACAACCTCAACATTGAAGGGACACTTGTTGCTAGGCCCCCAGCGTTCGATGGAACAAACTACCAATATTGGAAGAGGAGGATGCAATTCTACTTCCAAGGCATCAAATGGGATTTATGGAGAATGGTGTCTACTCCATATATGCTTCCTCAAAATGAATTTGCGGAATGGGATGCAAACACGGTAAAGCTGGCCCAAATGAATGCAAAAGCTGTAAGCATTTTATATTGTTCTATTTCGGTAGGAGAATTTAATAGAATATCTAATTGTGACACAGCATATGATATTTGGCATAGACTGTCCATAACCTATGAGGGTACAGTCCAAGTCAAAAATTCCAAGATTAGCATGTTTAAACAAAAATTTGAACACTTTCGTATGGATACTAATGAGTCAATTAGTGAAATGTTTGCAAAATTCTCTACTATTGTTAATGGGTTGAGTGCATTAGGAAAACCTATTCCTAAAGAAGATCAGGTATCAAAGATCCTTCGTTCAGTTCCTCCAAAATATAAGCCAAAGGTGACAGCCATTGAAGAAGCAAACGACCTCACTCAACTGAAAATGGAGCAACTTATTGGCAACTTAGAAGCTCATGAAGCAACTCTAGAAGAGGAAGAAAGAAGAGCACGTGAACTTCAGCAAGGAAAAAAGAAGGATGTGGCTCTAAAAGCTTCAAAAGCTGTCACACAAGAAAGTGAGGAGTCAAGTGAAGAAGAGGGAGAAGAAGCCTTGATAGTAAATGGTAAGAAATACAAAAGATTTAAATCTAACAAAATTTCCAGCTCTTCTTCTACCCCTCCTAGGTGCTTTGAATGTGGAAAGAAAGGGCATTTCAAGAATGAATGTCCTAAAGCAAAGAGAGGAAAGAAAAGCTCACACAAGAAGAAGGGAGAAAAAGCCTATAAAGCTGCATGGGACGAATCAAGTGACAGTGAAAGCGGAGAAGAAACTGTGGATTGTCTAATGGCAAGAGAAGATGATGAAAACTCTCAAGAGGTAAGCCTACTTGATCTTTCTAAAGAAGAGTTAGTCACTGGTCTACAAGAAATTCATGACAAGTATGTTGATGTCAAGAAGAAACTAAAGAAGGCTATAAAATCAAATGATGAGAAAATTGCTAAATTAGAAAATCTTTCTTCTGAAAAGAATAACATTGATCTTGAGAATTTATCTTTAAAAACATCTTTAGATGATTACACTAGAAAGCTACTCACTCTAGAAACAAATGTTGATCTCCTTTCTAAAGAAAAGACTGATTGTTAGCTAAACTAAAAGATTTTCGGACTCAACCTATTTTGTGTAACCATCTAGACTATGAAAATGTTATAAAAGAAAGAGATTCATTGCTATCTGATTTAGATCAAGCAAGAAAAGATTTACACAAGAAAATGAATAATATTGCTCAGCTGCAAAGAGAACTTCATGAGTTAAGAAGAAAAGATATATTTGATAACATTCTAAGTATTGGTACTGTTTTCAACGGAAGAAAAGGTTTGGGATATGCTCCAAAGAGAAATCAACCTAAAAGAACTCAAACTAGGTTTGTACCCAAAAACACAATGGCTAGAAAGAGAAATGAAGTTGACTCTATTACCTGCCATTTTTGTTTACGTCTTGGACACTATTCCTTTTCATGCCCTTATAAAACTAAGGATTCCGAATTAGTTTGGGTCCCAAGACCTCAAACTTAGTAGAATCAAATAAAATTTAGTTGAGATATGACCAAAAAGCTCAATCTTGCTATTTATATTGTCTTATCTCAACTAAACAAAAGATTTTATGCTCATTGGTAATTTTCTGCACTAGTGTACTAAAACAGAAACTTAGTCGGTCGAAGAATTGTCAACCGAACCATTAATCGGTTGAAGTATTGTCGACCGACCGAATGTCTGTAACATATCAAAATTTATAGCAATTATTTCGGTCGAAAATTGCTCAACCGAGATACATTTCTGTGTTTTCTGGTTTTGTATTACAGTAATCTTCTCGATCGACAAATTGTCGACCGAGACATATGTCGGTCGAACAATTGTCGACCGAATGGACTTCTGATTCAGAACTTTTATACAAATCTATATTTAAATGATTCTAACCATATCGGACCATCACATGGGTACCAAAATCTACATTTTAATGCAGGAATGGGTGGTTGACAGTGGATGTTCCAAACATATGACCGGAAACAAGGATGCATTCCAAACTTTTGAAGAAAAGAAAAGTGGAACAGTCACTTTTGGAGACAATGGTAAGGGCAAAATCGTTGGAATAGGTAATGTTGGTACAAACCTCGAAATTAAGAATGTTCTACTTGTTGATGGTTTGCACCATAACTTGATAAGTGTTAGTCAATTATGTGATAGTGGTTATGATGTGTTATTTAACAAAACCTGCTGCAAGTTATTAATAGAAAATACTACAAATGTTGTTTATGAAGGAAATAGAGTTGGAAATCTTTATATTCTTAAACCTAACTCTATGAAAACAGTAGTGGGAAAATGCTTGCTTGCAAATGACAATACCTTACAAATATGGAATAAAAAGCTAGGACATGCTAGTTCACATGTTATCAAAAAGTTAGTGAAATATGATCTTGTTCGTGGATTGCCTACTTTATCTTTTGATCAAGTTGAAAACTGTGAACCATGCACAATGGGAAAGCAAACCAAAACATCTTTCAAATCAAAACATGTACTTAGCACCAGTAGATCATTAGAATTAATTCATATGGATTTATTTGGACCAATGAGGACACAATCAATCGGTGGTAAGAGATACTGTTTTTTTATCGTTGATGATTATAGTAGATATACATGGGTACATTTTATTGCAACTAAATATGATACTATTCATGTTTTTATGCAATTTTGTTCCAAGATTGAAAATCTCTTACAAAATAAAATATGTACCATTAGAAGTGATCATGGTGGGGAATTTGAAAATCATACATTTGAAGAGTTTTGTACATCTCAAGGATACACTCATAATTTTTCTGCTCCACGCACCCCACAGCAAAATGGTATAGTTGAAAGGAAAAATCGATCACTACAAGAAATGGCTAGAACTATGATGCTTGAACATAACACACCCAAAACCTTTTGGGCTGAAGCTGTAAACACTGCATGCTATGTGCTAAATAGAGTAACTGTTCACTCTCATTTAAAGAAAACTCCATATGAACTAATACATTCTAAGAAACCTAGAGTTGACTATTTTCATACCTTTGGCTCCACATGCTATATCTTAAATACCAAAGACGATAGAGATAAGTTTGACTCAAAATCACACAAAGCATTCTTTTTGGGATATTCCACTTCTAGCAAAGCTTTTAGAGTATATAACACTATATCTAGAAAAGTTGAGGAATCTATTCATGTTTCTTTTCATGAAGAATCCCCATCTGAAAATCTAGAAATCATAGATCTCACTAATCAATTCGAAAATTTAAACATACCAAATGATAGTGAGAAAGGTGCTACAAATAATCACCAAACTGAACCACAACCTACACCTAGACTTATTAAAGATCATCCTCAAGAATTAATTATTGGAGATCCTAATGATAAAGTCAAAACTCGTTCTTCCTTTAAAGATGTTGCAAACATGGCTTTTGTTTCTATCATTGAACCTAAAAAGATATCTGAAGCTCTTAAAGATGACTATTGGATAATAGCCATGCAAGAAGAATTGAATCAATTCACTAAAAATGATGTATGGGATTTAGTTCCTAAACCACAAGATAAAACCATAATAGGAACTAAATGGGTTTTTAGGAACAAGCTAAATGAGTCAGGAGAAGTAATAAGGAATAAAGCTCGGTTAGTAGCACAAGGATATAATCAACAAGAAGGAATAGATTTTGATGAAACATATGCACCCGTAGCTAGACTTGAAGCCATTAGAATGTTACTAGCTATTGCTGCCCATAAAAACATCAAACTCTATCAAATGGATGTCAAAAGTGCTTTTATAAATGGCATCATTCAAGAAGAAGTTTATGTTGCCCAACCACCTGGTTTTGAAATTCCAGAAAAAAGTGACTATGTTATAAACTTAAGAAAGCACTTTATGGTTTAAAACAAGCACCTAGAAATTGGTATGAAAGGCTCAAGACATATCTTTTTGATAATGGTTTTTCTATTGGAAATTCAGATTCTACTTTATTTTTCAAAACTTATACATCTGATTTCCTAGTTGTGCAAATATATGTTGGTGACATTATTTTTGGAGCTTCAAATGATTCATTGTGCACACAATTTAGTGATATTATGCAAAAAGAATTTGAAATGAGCCTCATGGGTGAACTAACTTTCTTTCTTGGTTTTCAAATTAAGAAAACATCTGCCGGAATATTCATAAGCCAAGAAAAATATACTAAGGAACTCTTAAAACGTTTTGGGATGGATCAATGCAAACATGCTACTACTCCTATGGCTACTTCTGTCAAAATTGATAAGGATGAAAATGGGGAACCTATTGATGATTCCTTATATAGAGCCATGATTGGTAGTTTGCTTTACTTAACGGCTTCTAGACCGGACATTATGTTTTCTGTTGGTCTTTGTGCTCGATTTCAATCACAACCTATGCATTCTCATTTTCTAGCAGTTAAACGAATTCTTCGTTACCTAGTCGGTACTACTTGCTTTGGTTTATGGTATCCAAAAGGACAATCCTTGGATTTCAAAGCTTATACTGATGCGGATTATGCTGGTTGTCGACTTGATCGCAAGAGTACTAGTGGTGGCTGTTTCTTATTAGGGAGAGCTTTAGTATCTTGGTTTAGCAAGAAACAAAATACGGTTGCCCTATCTACAACTGAAGCTGAATATATGGCAGCTGGGTCTTGTTGTGCTCAAGTGCTTTATATGCAACAAGTGTTAAGCGATTATGGTTTTAATCTTTCATCTATGCCTATTTTTTGTGACAACACAAGCGCCATAAACTTAGCACACAATCCTATTTTACACAGCCGAGCTAAACATATTGAAATCCGTCATCATTTTTTAAGGGATCACATCTCCAAAAATCATGTTTCCCTTCATCATGTTGATACGGAAGATCAATTGGCTGATATTTTTACAAAACCGCTTCCACTAGATCAATTTAACAACATTAGGAAGCAATTGCTTATCACTCCTTTAGAGGATGTTTTCTTTGATATTTTTGCTACTTAAACAAAAACTCTTGTTTACATTTTTGGCTTTTAAATGGACACCTTTTTCATTAGATTTGATGGGATATCTAATTAAGGGGGAGTTTTTATTCTTAACGGTTATCTTTTTGAAATGACAAAGGGGGAGAGATAAATATAAAACTAAAATTTAGTAATTATGTAAAACTCAATTAATGAGTTTCATAAATAAACTCTTGGCTTTACATTGAAGTTGCTATATTCCCAAATGATCTGGATTTCATGTTCCATAATTCATGGGGAATAATAAGCACACATTTTATACACAAGAGAAAAATCTACAAAAGGTAATCTAAAGGTATGAAACTCATATGTTTTATATTTCCTTTATTTATATTTTGGAAATGTTTGTCATCTTCAAAAAGGGGGAGATTGTTGGCTAAATGGACATCTATAAATCCCTTTGTTTTGATTATGACAAACATTTCATTCTTATTAATCTAACGAGCTACTTGAGTGTGTAGGATGACAAAGCAACAAGGGAAAATCTATAATCTTACATATTTATATTTTCATGCAATGTAATCACTATTGTAAAAACTTGTACAAAAATATAATGTACAAGTACTTAGAATTGCATGTAAATCAAGCGTTAGATTCTCCCTAGCTAAACACCACAGTTAGACAAGTCATCCCATTCAAATAGGATTACTTATGTACCCTAACACACATAATTAGTGCCTAAATTGAAACCTTGAAACAGGATCAATCTCGGTCGACAAACTTCTCGACCGAGACACTCTCGGTCGACAATCTTCTCGACCGAGAAAGATCCAAAGTAGCCGTTAGACACAACAGACAAGTTAGTTGGCAGTTGAAGAAAGACGTTGCAAATCACTTGTTCCAGAGAGCCTGTCGGTCGACAAAAGTTCGACCGAGTAGGTGTCTCGGTCGACCATTTGTCGACCGAGATGGTCTCTGACAGCAACTGCAGAATTAATTAATTAGCTGTTGCTAAAGCAACAACTTTGTACCTAACGGCTAGTTAAGCACTTAGAAACCCCTAGAAGTTGTCTAGAATGTTCTTAAGCATCCTTAGGCCATTCCTATAAATAGGACAAGCCATAGGACACCTAAACTCACTTGTTTTACACTTGCTACACTTGAGAAACCTTTGAGTATACTTTGTGCAATCTATTTGTGAGCAATTTGAGCATTGTGACAATTGGCTATTTCATTCCCTAGCTCATAATTCGTGTCCTATAGGCTAGTATCTCCTACCCACTGCAATCACAAGTTCATATACTTGGTTAGGAGATCTATACGCTTGATCTAGGAAAATCAAGCCTTGGGCTCTAAAAGATAAGTTGTAATTTCTATTTCCTTTCTTGTTCCCTATTATTGTTTGTACTCTCCTTGCTACTCCTAGGTTGGAGGTTGTGGATTGGAGAGGGTGAAGATCTTCTTGGCGAAGAAGGAGACTTTGAGCTACTTCAGAAGGCTGGTGCAACGGGAGGTTACTTCTAGAGAGGAAGGCTACTTCAAGGGGGAGCTTGGAGTTACTTCATAGAAGGCTACCTCAAAGTTGGTGCACCTACTTCAGGGTGAAGGCTGTTCAAAGGGTGTAAAGGAAAGTATTGTATTTTGTATAAATCCTCGAGAGGTAATAAAATAAATACTTTCAAATCCCGGTTGGGTAAGCAACCGGGTAGTGGACTGACAACTATAGTATTTGCTATAGTTGGAACCACTCTAAACACCTGTCTCTTTCTTCTAATTTCAATTGTGGTTGTTTGAATTCAATAAATTGTTAAAATAATTCAAAAACTCTATTCACCCCCCCTCTAGTAGTTTTTCAATCTATTATTCTTATTATGGATGTCCAAGGTGATATTCCTTGGTTATATTATCTGTTGATGATGAAACTAAATATGGATTGAATGATAAAGTTGAACTTTGGAGAAAGGCATTAGAATCAAATGGATTTATGATTATTAGGAGAAAAATTGAGTACATGCATTGCCATTTTATCCAATCTCACAATGTAATGATGGATCCAAGTGGGAAAGAGTCGATATACCAAAATGTGATAAATTTCATTACTTGGGTTCTATAATTCAGATAGTTGGGGATTTCTAAAGTTATGTTTGTCACAGGATGAATGTAGGATGGTTGGAATGGAAGAGTGCACTAGAGTATTGTGTGATCAAAATACCCCTCTCAGATTAAAAAGCAAGTTTTATAGAATAACTATATGGCCTACCATGCTCTATGGTAGTGAATGTTGGGTGTTGAAGGAAGAACGTATCAACAAAATGGACATGGCTGAAATGTGTATTTTGAGATGGATGTGTGGGAAGACAAGAAAAGATCGCTTGAGAAATGACTATATCAGGAATAAAGTGGGGTGGAAAGAATTGAGGACAATTTGCACGAGGGCCGACTCATATGGTATGGACATGTGCAACGCGGACTAGCTAATGCGCATATACAAAGTTATGCAATTGAATCAAACACAATTAATAGAAGAAGAGGAAGGACTAAATTAACATGGTAAGAGATTATAAAGAGAGATTTTGAATCTCAACCAGAATATGACCCATGATAGAGCTGAATGGAAATGATGGATAAAAGATATGCTATACAGAATCACACAAAGCTTGTGGATGACAACCAGAATATGACCTACAAGGACACGGTAAAGCTTGTGGATCCACCAGAAGGTCTAGGTTCAGAGCATGGGCCCTATTTTCTAAGATAATCCCAATTGAACTACTTTTGATTTTATGAATATATTTTTTGGTTACAAATTAGAAGTTATGTATGCTATGCTCATATTAAATGCCAAGGATAATTTAGTGGTGGATAAATGAATGATGAGACCATAGAAGAAATTCTAGAGGATTCCAAGTTGCTTTGTGGAAGAAGTAATTAATTATAGAATCATCTAAGTATTTGGTTCAAACCAAGTTTTATTCAACCAAAAAATTAGTTGATTTTTGGTCTTTTACTCGTTGGAAGATAATTTCTAGGTGAGATTATCCCAAAATTTAGGAGAAAATAGGGTTATGATGTGTTATAATTTTAATAATTTCGTTTTAAACTAAAGGGAAAATTGAAATTCCTCTAAAGGAGAGAGTCTAGTCATATTTGAACACTTAGATCCAAGTAGAATTGATGGTAGGGATGTCTCCTCCCTTGCTCGATCTTTTTTCTACCCCATTGCACATGAATCCCTTCTATCCTTGGTCACTCTCTCCCTCTCTAGATCATCATTTTTCCACAATCTACACAATTATCTTTGGGAGACTAAGCAAAATGTGGACAACCTTGAGGTCTTTGATATCTCCAAGATTTGAGATAATCCCTAAAATCCCAATTATCTAAACTCTTAGTTTTATCATTATTTTCACTCTCAATGACATAAGTTCCTATAACAGGCCATGTCTATCTCCAAGCCATCACATAGAAATTTCTACTAGTCCCAATTTCTCTCTTTAGTCGTGGAATGCTTGCCACCTTCCTAGTTCTTCTCGCTGCCAATTAGAAGGAAGGGGTGACGATCTGCTCCATCTTCACACAATTCCTAGCACTAGCAACATTGAGAGAATTTAAGAGGAGTATCCCCAAGTTTTCTTATCACAGATAAGGATCCCTTAGGCCCAAAGGACTTCCTCTCTCTACCAAAAAGGTGGCTATCATCTAGGAGCAGAACACCAACCCAATTCTTAACAAGAAGCTTGTGATCTTCCTAGAGGAAGCCCAATCTTCAACCCACGCTTTCCTGGTGCCTAGGTCAAGTCCCTAGTCTAGTTTTTTGGTTTCATGCTCATGTTGTTAACCCTATAGAAATCGATTGTCATTTTCTCCATCTAGGTCATCTCTAGTGAAACCAAAGGGTTGATTGAGTTTAAGTAGACCCTACGGTGATAGATGGATCTTTGGACGTCTCTCCCATTTCCAGGAGGAGAAAGTCAACTACTGTATTGACTCTCAATGATGGGATGGAGCTGCTTTGCAACGAGGAAACCACTTCTGGTGTGATTGGACTTATTTTCCCTATAGTTTGTTACATATCAGGTTCACTACACAGGGGCAATATCATGTTTCATCCCCTCTCAATACATAGGCTCATTGATTAGAAATTGATTTATCTTGCTGATGTGGAAATTTTCCATTAGTTAGAATGTATTTTGAAGGCTTCTCTACTTACTTATATTAACAGGCCAAATTGGCTGAAGCAAGGTCCATTACAAACTTAGGGAAATTTCTATAAAGAAAAAACCCGCCACTACTAATGGCTCTCTATGCTAGATCATGAACTACTTTATTAAGAGGCCTACATTAATTGTGAAAACAAATAAAATTAGAAAACCTTCTAATCAAAGATATGTCATTTACTAAAGACCCTAGGTAATCAAGCCTCTCCCTCTTGGACATTATGGCATTGATGATGACTTGGGAGTCTGATTCTACAATGATTTTGTCCCCTGCAATGTCTGTACAATAGATTATCCCCCCTAAGTTCCATAGCCTTGGTGACCTCTTTATCCACTTGTTTGAACACCTTCTGGGCCACTGACAAGATGAGTTTGCCTATGCTACACCTTCCTGCTATTTTGGTCCCTGAGTACCGTGTACTTCCCGTGGCCGCATCACAATTGACTATCATGGTTCCTCTCAATGGCGGTCTCTAGGTTACGTTTAGGCTTGTTACTCCTTCCAAGATCTATAGTTTACCCTTTTGTTCTTAGTTAATAAAACCTTATATGATCTTTGAGAATATAAGTTTAGATTTATCGACTTCTCAAAACACATTCATTCATGCATTTCCATATCCCCCATAGTGTAGTAAGGATCTCATCTCCTTCCTTTTCATCACACTGCTCGAAGATTTCGTAAATTTCCTCCCTACTCAGTTTGGTTCTAATGCTTTAGATCTTCATCTGTGGGATACTACATCCGGTCTTCCATGGCTCCTAGACATTGGCACATCTTAATGGCATGTGCACAATGGATTATTTCTCCTTCTTGCAGAAACTATATAACATGCTTTCTTGGCAGTAGCGATCATGGAGTCAGCCTTGGGTGGCAAGGGCTCCATTAAAACATTGCCACAAGTAGTGAGCCACCTTGGGAGTCCACCCTTGATGCCAAATATGGTACCATGTGTTTTGCATATTATAGGTACTATGCTGAAGTAGTTTCTTATGGTCAAGACGGCCAAGCCAGTAAGCCAATCAGACAATGTAGCTCCCATCTACACTCAACCACCAAAAGATTGAATTTGGATGTGTAGTTTCTCCTAGTGGGTTAGAAAGGATACTTGCCTCTACCTCCTCAGGGAAGTCATGTTGGATCACCTCCTTCTTCCAATCTTTGTGTGTGTCCAACATGAGCTGTGTGATGGACATTTGGCAACAACTCTAGTGACCGTTGTAAGGATGGTACCCATCTATCCTTCCACATATCTACCTGTTGCCCATCTCCTACCATTCATTTGATCCCCTCCAGAAGAAAGTACTTAGCATTCCATAAGATATGCCATATGAAACTTGGGTTGTGACCCTACCTTGCTTCCAAAAAAAAGTTATTGGGGAGAAGTATTTACCCTTTAGGACCTTGTAGACTAGAGTATCTTTCCTATGATACAGCCTCCATACTTGTTTGTAGAGTAGGTCTTGGTTAAAAGTCTACAGTTCTTTGAACCCCTTGCCCCCTTGACTTTTCATTTTACACATTTTCTCCTAGCTCAATTCCTTTTACACCTCGATAGGAACGTGATATACAATTGTTGGTCGCTTCTATGATACCCATGGGAAGCTAGAAAATATTCATCACATATGTGAGAATGGCTTGTATTGTATAGGTAATTAGGACTTCCTTCCCTATCTTTGACAACAAATTTTCCTTCCAATTTAAACCCATTCTTGGATAAAATTGGAAACATGTTTCTTCAATCTTCCAATCAGTTTGGATAGCCCAACGTATTTGGCATCCTGGTCTGCCTACTATACCCCTAAGAGTTTTTTAAGCTCCTCCCTCTTTTTTGTGCATGAATTCTTTTCTAAAGGACACTTTGTTCTTAGATAAGTTATATTTTTGTCTAGATGCCTGTTCATATTGGTTGATGATCGCAACTGACTTCAAGAACTTTTCCTTGATATGTTTAACAAAGAGGATAGAGTTGTCTGCATAAAAAAGGTGAGAGATGCTAGGGGCATATCTACTAGCCCTCACACCGTGAATAGATTTTTTTTAGAAGCAAGACACAAAGATATGGGAAATCTTCAGTGAAAAGAATAAAAAGATAAGGAGGGAGAAGGCCCGTCTGGAAAAGTTTGCCACTTGTCATTGTCTTACTAGTCCTGTCTCCATTAATGGCAATGGAATGACACACAATCTTGGAACTTCTTCCTCCACTTATCACCAAACCCAACTTTTGTAGGACGTGATCCACAAACTTCTATTCTACCCTATCATATACATTTGACATATCTAACTTGAGAGTAATGTTTCCGTTCTTCATACCCTTATCACCTTTCATAGAACTATATAACTCATAGGCAATGAGTGTGTTATATGTAATCCAACTCCCTGGTATGAAGGCATATTCGTTCTCTGAGACCATTTTGTCCATGAACGACTTTAGTCTATTGTCCATGGCTTTGGAAGCTATTTTGTAAATCACATTACATAGGCTAATCAATCTAAATTTTCCATCTTTGTCAGCTTTTGGACCTTTGGATCAACACAACAAGTGTATCATTTATCTTATCAATACTTCTTTTAGGTTTCCACCAACCCTTGAGGTAGTTTATCACGTCCTTTCCTATTTTCTACCAATATTTCTAATAGAAAATAGCTTTCATATTATCAAGTGTTGGAGATTTATTTGGATGCATTCATTGTAGGGATACCCTGATCTATTGATCTATTAAATCTTTATCCACGTTGTACTTTTAATTTTGTGCAATCATTATGATAATGTCTTGCATAGCCTCCTCCAAGCCGTTTGGGTTGGATGTTTGAAAGAGTGTGCTAAAAAACTCAATCACATTTCTTAAATTTTCCTTCTCTTTAGTCTTGCACTCCCCCCTACAAAATTTTTAGCCCTTCAATTGTGTTCCTTTTTTCTTCTATGAGATGCCTTCGGGTGGAAATATGTAGTGTTATGGTCCCCTACCTTTGCTTCATTGACCCTTTCCCTTGCATTATAGTATGTCTCATAGTTCTTGTGACAATATTGTAGTGGATTTGCTAGCTCCACACACTTCTTTAAATTTGCACCATCTGGAGGTTTCATTTTCTATTCACCGAGCTCAGCTTCAATCTCTCTAATATTTTTTTACATATCTCGATGGTGTTTTGCATCCCAATCGTTCATTATTTTCCCACAAGTTAATATTTTCATTGTCATTGGTGATGCTCTTGTATCATCCTAGGATTTTTTGATAATTTCAGTACATTGTTCCTCTTTTGCCCACATTAGTTCAAAAGCAAAGAACTTTCTTCTCAACTTCTTCTTTTTTCTCTTCTATCTACTATGATAATAATTGGTGCATGGTCCAACTCATACTTTAGGAGGCGTATAACACTACAATAGTTGATTATGGTTCTCCACTTGACACTTCTCAATTCTCTATCCATTCTTTCTTGTAGATAAGTCCTTGGCATCAGTTCTTTATACCATGTAAACTTATCTCCCTTGAAGCATAGATAATTAAGTTCACAATCACCAATAACATCTTTGAAATCCTATAGCCATGTATCCAGCTTTGGTGGACCCCCTATTTCTCACTATTTGATCCTATTTCATTGAAGTCGCCAAAGAAGATGATGGGAAGCTCTATTTCATTCTTCAACTGTCTCATTAAATCCCACATATGGAATTTATGTGGATGGTTTCCCCATCATGTAGGGAAATATGGGGACGTGATGGCAGCGAAAAATAAAAATTTACTTGTCATATTACATGTGGATCATGTCAACAACTATGGATTAGGAAGAAAGGTTTTAAAGGTATATACCTAGTCCTAGAACAAGTTCAACGACTACCCTTGTAGTGGCATGCTTCTTTTGAAAGTAGCACATAGATGGTTGTCATCGATGACCTCCTAGTGTAGCATCACAAGTGGTGGTTGATGACATCCTCCTAGTGGGTGGAAATGACCTCCACGCCTCTATGTAGTCCACGTGGACCATCGAGAACTCCTTTCGTTCTTCTAGGACTGACAAGAAAAAGTTGTCCCTTCGATGTTAACATTATAGCATTGACTTCTCTTCCTTGTTGTCTCTCCCTTCTATGGGTAAGACTTGCTCAGTCTCTCACATTACCACAATTGTGATAGGACAAAAATTGTCATAGTGTATTGTTGTGTCTCCTAACACCCTTGACTGCCACTCTATTTATAGGAGGGCCAAGGTCAAGCTTTCTAGATCAACTGGAAGTCAAAAAGATAGAATTTCATGAATATTTTAGAAACTACAAATCAATAACCAATTTCTTCACATGTGAAACAGTCAATTCAACACTTGAGTCAGTCAGTTCACATTATTTCCTATTTGCTAACATATTAGCTTTAATGTGACGATTAACGCACAAAATGATGTTAGCATCTATCCTTGGTCCAATCTTATTGATCACTAAACTGAGTGATTTACAATTCAAACCAGTAGATTTAGAATCTAAACTGGTGGGTTCAAATTCTAAACTAACTGATTCATTTTCCAATTTTGCCAATTTTTAGCAAATCTGATTTAAATTGAATACCTTAACACTTCAATAATCAATTTAAACCTTATTCATGAATAAGCTCCTATTCTAGGTGTATCCTATGTATGTTACCCTATCAGGCTGAAGTGACATTGACAATGAATGTCCATATCTAGTTTGTGACATCACAAGCAATAAGCGGTATCTAGTAACATCTCATTGCTATCCAAGTAACTAGAAAGTTGGAGAACAACTTCAACTACAATCTGTGATTAGTGTTATAGAATTGATATAGTTCCTTTGTCTCATATATCCATATTGAACTTGACGCATTGAAACATCATCCTATCAACATTCAAGCCATGTTCCTTGAACTAGAGCAGACTATCTGAGATGCATGTGAACTCACATACCATATATTGATTCACATGAGTATGGACATATGTTTCTTAATCTTGCTTATAAAGTGGATAGGATAAATTTCCAGTAGGAGGCACAAATTTCATGTACATCACTCACAATCATTCCCCATGTGTCACATCATATCAAGCATCACCTTTGTTGTAACCCTTATTTAAGGTCACACTAGATGATGTTAAAGTATATCAAATGATAAGTGTAGTGATCTCATGTCTAAGAACCGCAATCACCACCATCACTATAAGAGTTGATTTGACTAACATTAAATGGTTTCCATGCATTAGTCTCAAGGTACATCTATTTGATAGATTGTTCTCTAATAAGTACATGTGTGTTTGGTTTGATATCACATATCACGACTAATGAGATTTTGTCATCAACCAACACACACTACAGTCTTATGTGTTATTGTTGTATGTTAGATTCCACAACAAAATCCATCTAGGGACGTAATAAGAATGTATGTACTCTTATCATTCGTATGATCTCACTATTTAGGTCCTCAACCTAAAGACATACACCATCGAGTAACATCGTTCTTTCCACATCTCTCTTGTTATATCATTATCTCATAATTGAACAAACATATAGATGAATATTGCATTTATTATTAATCAAATTGCTTACAAAATATTCCATTACAATCATCATATGATTTTTTCTCTGGGCATACATACCAGCAGACTCCCACTTATACTTAGAGCCAATCACTCATGAATTTAATTCCAAGTGATCTAATATGACCTTCATGCTTCTGTTATGAAAGTGCTTTTGTCAAGGGGTCAGCAACATTTCTTTTAGTCGGTACTCTACAAATCATCACATTTCCTCATTGTATGACCTCTCATATGAGATGGAACCGCCACTATATGTTCTTGGAACGCTGATGTGATTTGGGTTTCTTAGCTTGTGCAATAGCTCCATTGTTGTCATAATACAGTTGTGTTGCATTGCTAATACTTAGAACCACCCCAAGTTCAGTGATGAACTTCTTGATCTAAACAACTTCCTTTTTCGCATCAGAGGTAGCAATATACTCAACCTCTATTTTGAAATCAGTGACTATTTTTTCTTAGAACTCTTTCAGCTTACAACTACATGGTTTAGGAAAAAACAAAACTAGAATATGATCTGAAGTCATCTTTGTTATTTTGGAAGCTTGCATCAGTGCAACCCTTTCCCACCAACTCTTCCTCACCACTGTAGATAAGAAACTGATCATTAGTTCTTCTCAAGTACTTAAGGATGTTCTTTATGGCAGTCAATAGGCTTTCACCAAGATCTGAATGATACTTGCTAGTCATACTCAATGCATATGAGACATCGGGATGAGTACATAACATTGCATGCATGATAAATCACATTGCAGATGCATATGGAATCTTACTCATGTGTTCACATTCTTCATAAAAACTGGGATATTGAGATCCAGAGATACTAATACCATGAGACATGGGTAAGTTTCCTCTCTTCGAGTTCTCCATGTTGAACCTCTACAGTACTTTGTAAATGTATATGTTGTGTATTAGGCCAAGAAGTCTTCTAGGTCTATTTCTATAGATCTTTATTCCTAAGATATATAATTATTCTCCTAAGTCCTTCATAAGAATGTATTTCCTAGACTTGTTTTTACCATTTTTAATGTAGGGATGTCATTCCCCATAAATAGTATGTCATCTACAAACCATATGAGAAATACAATCATGTTCACACTAACCTTCTTGTAAAAATATGGTTCATCTTCATTTTTACTTGATCCAGACTCTTTGTCTATTTTGTCAAATCAAAGATTCTAACTCTAAGATTCTTGCTTCAATCTATAGATTGAACTTTGTAGCTTACACACTTTATTTTCATCCTTTGGATTTATTAAACCCTTGGATTGTGTCATGTACTCATCCTCAACCATATTCCCATTGAGGAATGCATTTTTAACATTCATCTACCAAATCTCAGTCAGAATAAGTTGCAATGGAAAGCATGCTCTTGATGAACTTAACCATGACAATTGGAGAAAAGGTTTTGTCATAGTTAACACCTTGAACTTGTCTGAAACCCTTTGAAAAAAACCATCCTTTATAGATTTGTACATTACCATCCATGTCAGTCTTCTTCTTGACGACTCATTTGCACCCTATTTGTTTTAAACCTTTAGGTGGATCCACCAAGGTCCATACCTTGTTTGTGTACATAGATTCCATCTCAAATCTTGTGGCCTCAAGCCACTTCTCAGAATCTGGTCCCTTAAGGGATTCTAGGTAGGTTGTTGTCTCATCATCAATGACCAACTCATCTCCTTCTTGAGTCATAAGATAACCAAATCTTTTAGGCTCACAGCATGTTCTACTAGATCTACAAGGTTCTTGAGCTACATGAGGAATTTGAGATTCAACAATAGTTTGTGACTCTCCATGTTCCTCGTATACCTTTATAGGTTCAATGTTTTCTTGTTGGTATTGAACCTCTTCGAGTTCTACTTCCCTCACACTAATTCCTTTGTAAATGAATTCTTTTTCTAGGAATACAACATCCCTGGCAAAAAACACTTTGTTGTCAAATGTAGTACAAAAGTAGTATCCTTTGATTTCTCTAGGATATCCAAAAAAATTACAATTAACTAATTTGGGTCCAAGATTTTCGGGAAACTATGCTCTCACATTAGCCTAACATCCCCAAATCTTCATAAAAGACACATTGAGACACTTCCCATACCATGTCTCATATGATGTATTTTGAACCAATTTAGATGGTACATGGTTTAGTGTGAACGATGTAGTTTCTTGAGCAGAGCCCCAGAAGGAAGTCATAAGACCAAAAAAACTCATTATTAAACTCACTAAATCTAGTAATGTGTGGTTCCATCTATGTTGTGGTGTTCCATGAGGATTCTATTGTGATACAATAACATGGTCCTTAAGAAAGTCCTCAAACTCTTGGCTTAAGTACTCTTCATCTAAGTTTGCTTTAACACTTCTACCAAGTTGGTTATGTACTTCATTCATGAAATCCTTGAACTTTTTAAGGGTTTTTACTTATGTTTTATCAAGTCAACATACCCATACCTATTAAAGTCATCAGTAAAGGTAATGAAGTATTGGTAACCACCTCTAGCATTTGTTCTAAAAGGTCCACATACATCAGTATGTATGAGTCCAAATAGATCACTTTCTCTCTCACTATTTCTAGTGGAAGGAGTCTTTGTCATCTTGGCTAACAAACAATATTTGCATGTCTCTATTGATTAGAAATAAAAAAGAGTCTAGATATCCATATTTGTGGTCTAGAAATGTGTTTCTCATTTATTTGCCCTAGATGACAATGCCAAAAGTGTGTTTTATTTGAATTATCAAGTTTTTACCCTTTTGGTATTTCTGTTATGAAAATTTGTCTCTGTATGAAATAAGTAAAGACCATAGAGCATTGGGACACTTCCATAAAAAATCTCATCTTTTGAAATAGAACATTGACCATTCTTTATATGAAATTAAAACCCATTCTTTTCCATAAAAGATACAATGATAATGTTTTTGTTAATGGTAGATACAAAATAGCAGTTCTCTAACTCTATTACAAGGTGGGTAGAGATAAATTATAGGTTCCAACTACAATGACAACAACTCTTGCTCCATTCACAATGCACAGTTTGACCTCATCCCTTCTTAAAGGCTTACTTCTTTTCAGAATTTGCATATTTGAAAATATGTAAGATCCACATTCAATATCTAGTACCCAAGATGAAGAAGTAGACATATTTATCTCAACAACATAAATACCTAAAGTGATATCTCTATTCCATCCTTCTTTTTCCTTAGTTCCTCCAGGTAAAGAGGAAATTTCTTTTCTAGTGTCTAGGCTAGTGACGGTGGTGACAACTGCCTCCCATGGTCACCCTCCCTATGTTTTAAGTGAAGAAAAATTGGGTTTCTTGCCATCTTTATAACTCTTCTTAGCTTTGACTTTGCCCTTGGACTTCCCCTTTCCTCTTTTGATCATCCTCATGTATTTAGGTTTGTTCTTCTTCATTTTCTCTTTAATAGTTCTCAACATGCCAAGTAATTCTGACATCGACTTGTCAAAATTGTTCATCTTATAGTTCATGACAAACTGGCTATATGATTCCGGTAATGACTACAAAATCACATATGTGGCAAACTCTTGGCCCAAGGAAAATAACAATCTAGCAAGGTTCTCCACATACCCAATTAGCTTGATCACATGGGACCTACTGGATCTCCTTCTGCCATATTGCACTTGAACAACACCTTGTATACATCACATCTCTCTTATCTTTCCTGATCTTGGTACATGTTCTTAAGATGGGTTACCATCTCAATAACATCTATGTTCTCATGTTGTCTATGCAACTCATACTTCATTGATCATAGCACCAGGCACTTGACATCCACGACATCTTCAAATTGATTCTTGTAAGCATCCATGTTAGCCTTGGGTGTGGTGGGAGTAGGTTCATACGACTTTGGTGTCTCCCAGACATAGATCTTGTGCTCTTGTGTGAGTACAATTTTCTCAACGTCCTAAACCAAACATGAAAACTATTCATGTTCAGGTTCTTCTTCTCAAGGACTGGTCACAAGGAAAATGTGTTATTAGTTTCCATTTGTTTCTAAAAAAACTACAATTTGTCAAAATAATTATGATATGATTTTATTTAAAGATTGTTTTAATAGTATTAATTAGGCCTTTAATTAATTATCACTCCCACTATTTTTTTTTAAATTGATATCCCTCACATCTCAATTTGAAATATTGCAGTGTATAACCTTCTAGTGATCCAAGACCCAAAACAATTATGTTATTACCCAGCTAAACCCAGCTTCCATAACCAATTACTAAGGTAGGCAACATTTTCCAATCACATCTCATGCAACTCTAGGATAGATAGTATGCGCAACTCCTTGTCATTGGCATATGCATGGTTCTAGGCACTTAATCTAACTAAGGTCACTTAGTTAAACCTGACTGAAAGGCCAACACGATAGTAATGTACCATTGTTGTCATGCCCACATAGATACCATCACACTTCCATGAGATAGACGATGCACCAAGATTGGCGTGCCCAAGCTTAGTCATTCAATTTGTTCATGTTTCTGATGGAAAGCATATATGAATTAGTATTGAATTGAGAGATTTATATTATATAAATACATATACATATCCAATCACCACATACTAATATTATGTATCATATACATACTATATCCACAAGCAATACATGTAATAAAATAGGAGTGATGGTTATCACCATACTAATGCAATTTTTTGTGAGTGATGGTTATCACCACACTAATCCAATTCTTTGGAGCCACATAGAATTGCTAGCACCAAAGGTCCACATCATGTGTAACAACATGTACTTGTCAAAATCTGTGTAGAACTAGTCCAGTCGGTTGAATCAACCCTTGAGTCGATCAGTTGGCCTCCTAGTCAGTCGATTGGTCTCTTGGATTAGTTTACTGGCCTCTGGTTGAAGCAATGTATGGACTCCTCCATTCAATCTATTCAGCCACTATTCAATTTATAGGCTCCTCCTTTATCCTGGCCTCCTTAGTCCACTAGTAGATTGGTTTGACTTTAGATTCAATTGACTCGTCTAGTGCATAACACCTTTTCTTTGCCAAAATAGAAAATAAAACAATCCTACTCCTATTTAACTTATTACATTGTAAAAGTGAAACTCAAGTTACACTCAAGGGGAGAATAATAAGAAAAGTATTAACTTACATATGGAAAAAAGAGACACTTTCAGTATGCAAATTGAATTTAAAAGGCAGGATTGAAACCATTCAACCAAGCTTACATATCCAGGGATGTTGACCATAACCACACTTACATCCACCATCAAAACAATTTCAAGACACACATATAAATTACATATATATATATATATATATATATGTGTATATATGTCATTAACTCACTACCCGTGTGGGTAACTAAGGTTAGTTACTCATGCATCTATTTTGTAATAGGAAGGCACATAGTTGTAATGAGACAACCAACATTGTAATGAGATGATAAAAATGTAATAGAAAGACTTGCTCTATAAAACTACGTAAACTGCTATCATAAATATCTTTTTTACTATATTCAGAGGAAGAATAAAGTTTTCACGCTGCATTTACAAAATGAGTCATTATTTTAGAATTTAGGTTATATCATTACAATTAGGTGTCTTTCTATTACAAAATTGATCCACATGTAACAAAAGTTAGTTTCTTGTATAGACAATGAATATATACCCATTAATATATATATGTATATATATATGATCATATTGGTATTTAAATAGATATTCACATTAATCTTATTATATATTTACATAGTATGAAATAAAATAAATGATAAAACAAAATTCCAATCATAGCAATAAGTCCCAAAACATAATACATTAGCATGTCTTTGATACCACTATAGGGAAATATGGAGATAGAGATGGCAGTGGAAACAAAAAATTCTTGCCATATCCCTCTTTACCAGTGGATCGCATTAGCAACTATGCATTAGAAAGGAAGATTTACAAGATATACATGTCTTGGAGCAAGTCCAGAGACTACCCCTACAGTGGTGTGCTTCTTTCACAAGAAGCACAAAGATGGTTTTCGGTGATGGCCTCCTGGTGTAGCACCACTAATAGTGGTTGGCGATGTCCTTGTAGTGGGTGGCAATGGCCTACATGCCTCTATGTAGTTCACATAGACCATCAGGAACTCTTGTCGTCAATTTGGAACTGACACAAAGGAGTTGTTCCTTCGATGGAAATGTGCTAGCATTGGCTACTCGACCTTGTTCTCTCTCCCTTGTTGGCTCTCCCTTTTATGGGTAAGACTTGTTCAGGTTCCCACATTTCCACAACTTTGAGAGAACAATATTTGTTAGAGCTTATTGTTGTGTCTCCTGAGAGCCTTGACTCTCCCTCTATTTATAGTGGGGTTAGACTCAGGTCTTTTAGATCAACTGAGAGTCGAAGAGACAAAATTTCATTAATTTTCTAGAAGTTGTGAACCACGAATCCATTGGTTCACTATTAAATCAGCCGGTTCACATGTGAATAGTCGATTCAACACTTGAATTTAGTCAATTCACATAATTTCCTTTTCACAAATATATTGGCTTTAATGTGACGATCAATGCACAACATGACGTCTGCATAAATCCTTTATCCAATCTTATTGATCATTGAACCGAGCAATTCACAATCTGAACTGATCTATTCAAAATCTGAACTAGTCGATTCATTTTCAAATTTAGCCAATTTTTGGTGAATATTTTTTAAATTTAATACATAAACACTTTGGTAATCAAGTTAAACCTTATTCATGAGTAAACTCCTATTCCAGGTGTATCCTATGTATGTTACCCTATAGGTCTCAAGTTATGTTGGTAGTGAATGTCCATAACTAATTTATGACATCACAAGCAACGATAAGTATCTAGAAACACATCATTTCTACCCAATTAATTGAAAGTGGGAGAAAAACTTCAACCTACAATCTATGGTTTCTTTGTCTCTGATATCCAGATTGAACTTGAGGCATGGAAACATCATACTCTCAACATTAAATCCATGTTCCTTGAACTAGAGCAGGCTATCTGAGATGCATGAGAGCTCACATATCATATATTGATTCACATGAGTATGTCCATACGTTTCTCAGTCTCGCTTATCAAGTGGCCAGGATGTCAACTCTAGTAGGAGGGACAAATACCATCTACATCACTCACAATCATTCCCATGTGTCACAACATATCCGAGCATCACCTTTATGGTTACCCTTATTCAAGGTCACATTAGATGATGTCAAAGTACATTGAATCACATGTGACGAGTGTAGTGATTGTAGATCTAAAAACCACAACCTCCACCATCACTATGAGAGTTGATTATGACTACCATTCAATGGTTTCCATGCATCACTCTAAATGTAGGTCTATCTGATACATTGTTGTCTAAAAAGTACCTATGTGTTTGGTTTGGTTTGGTATCACATATCATGACTAATGAGATTCTATTATCAACCAACACACACTCTAGTCTTAAGTGTTATTGTTGTATGTTAGCTTCCACAATAACATTTGACTAGGGACATAATAAGAATGTATGTACTCTTGTCATTCATATGATCTCATTGTTCAGGTTTGAAACTTGAAGACATACATCATCAAGAAAAATCATTCTTTAGACATGTATCATGTTATACCATTATCTCATAATTGAACAAACATATAGACAAAAATTTCCTTTATTATTAATCTAATCATTTACGAGATATGCCATTATGATCATCATATGATTGGATCTCTGGGCATACATACCAACACATCTGCATATCCTAATTTCTCTCTAATTGTTCGTAGAGACCTTAGAGAAGATGTCACATGCCACATAATGTTGAGAATAGGATTTTATGACAAGATCAACATCCTTCCACAATAGTCCCAAACAACATGCTCGTTCCTCATTGGAAAAACCAATACCTTTAAAAAACCCACATTTTCTTTTCACCTCTTCTAAATTTGTTGACTACATAATGGTCTCCATGAGGAAGACCACATTAGGATTTCTTTCCAACACTAGGATCAAAGAGCACTCACCATGTCAGGGTGTCCCATTCCCTTACAATTCCAGCACAAGTTTTTCATTGTTCTTTGCGAGTTTAGGCAACACCAAACTCCACTACTTGGATTGTACCAGTCCTAATATTTGATGTTGTTCCCCTACAAAGAATCAATATTTCTTTCCCAGATCTACTAATTCTTCCTCCTCATCCAGTTCTAGATCACAACACCCTGCCTCTCTATCTTTCTTCTCGGGGATGGACTGCCACTCCACCTCCTCCTCCAAAATCCTCAATCTTATTTCTCATCCCATCTTTTACACCTAGAATTATTTCTTTGTGGTATTCTTTTTCCCGGTGTCAATCTTGTTTCTTAATTTTCATACCACCTTCCTCCTACATGCTCTTGTTTGAACTTGTTTTTCCATTACATCCCTATTCACCTCCAACTTGTCGCCTTCTAACCCACCACCTATTTCTTAATTTTCCTCACCCATCACCCACTCAGCCCTAGGGCCATTATTTCTCTGACCTTCCATTCCTTTTTGGGTGTCTATATTTGTCTACTCCTTTTCATGCCTTTTATTTCTCTCTATCATATTACTCATCTTCTGTGTATCCACTTGGTCATTTTGGTTTCCCTTGTCAAACTCATTGGTAACTTTCATTTCTCATCTATGGTGCATCAACAATTTTGTACTCACCTCTGATGTTGCTCCTTTCCAGAATTGGTTTCCCCATGATGAAACATTTCCCTCTTTACTACTACTTTTTACTTCCTTCTGATGGAATTGGATTTAGTTTGCTACATAAATGAATTCTTCTTTTGACTTGTCCTGCTCCATAAACTTCATCCGCCACTGGGACTCTAGGTTTCATGGGAGATGCCTTAATCCACATGCCCCATTGCCTATTTTTGTCACCTTCTTCGTCAAATTTAGGGAAATCTTTCTCAACATGCCCCACTAAACCACAAAGGAAGCAAAAGTTTGAAAGTCATTCATATTTGGCTTTGAATTCTATTAATCTCTGGCTCTGTCCCCTAAATTCTAATAATCCTCTTTAAAGTCTTTGTGATATCAAGTTTAATTGTGACTCTCACTGATGATTCCCATCCGTAAATGTCCATGTGTAAGACAGTCACAGTAATACTCACAATCTCCAAAATCATTTTCTCTGACTAGTAACCTAGTGGCAGCCCATACATCCGGATCTAGAACATGTTATGTGTATCCCCCCTAGCTGCTCCTCTTCATCAAATTCCTTGATCAGGATAAGTTTTTTGTCGAAGTTCCATGACACATCTTTCACTACTTTATTTTTATACTTGCAATGAAGAACGCCAGTTATTTGAAGATAACCTTGATTGCTAGGCCCCACGCCTGTGTGAGGGTCTATTTAATTTTCTAGAAGTTGTAACTCATGTCCATAAATAGTCATGCCACCAACACCAACCCAAGGTGACCACACTCTTTATCCTCTTGCTCTTATTGCAAATCAACAATTTCCTTTTCCTCCTCTTTCAACTATATCTTAGCATATCTTTCGACTAGTTCCTATGTCATCATGGAGAGAGAACTAGTAGGATATGCCAGAATCTTGAACCTACAAGAGAAAAGACATGTCAAGGTAGCTAGGTATTTCTTCTTCTGAAACCTTGATCACCTAACAAAGTAGGGTAGATGTGAGGGAATAGTTTACCACTAGTCAGAATATAGTTATTTTTTAATAATTCTAAAAATAAACATCATCTCATATTATAATGGAATGATATATCATTTTGATCAAAAACTTTTTTAGATTAAGATAAAATAGATTCAAGGTATAAATATTCTTCTTGTCTAAAATGTATGTATTAATGCATGAATACAAAATTAATGAATGCAAGTATATCCTAATTTTGATTAATAAAGTTGTTAAACATGTTAAATAAATTTATTTTATGATATAATTTGATATCAGTGAACAAAGTTGAAATATCAGTAATCTAGTAAGATTAGGGTGTAAACGATGCAAATATAGGGTTTTTATACCTTTACATCTTGTACATAAGAATCAAGGTTTGGAACATAACCCTAATATCACCCTAAAACAAGATACTAGGATCAAAAGTAGACCCCAATTCAAGTCATATGGATAGGATGACAACACATTGGTATTGCATGCTTTCATGATGATCAATTGCTTCTAATACATATGATTGGATTACATACAACTTCAACTGGTGATATATATATATATATATATATATATATATATATATATAGAGAGAGAGAGAGAGAGAGAGTCAGGCTAGAATACACTCGAGTGTACAGATCGTACGAATACACTCAAGTGTGTTTGCATATCAAGACTATTTTTTGCAAAATGTAAACCATTGATCTTCACCATCATACTATAACTAGGCTACATACAAATTTTGAGCCCATTTGGATGAGTGAAAGTCACTCATCTAAGGGGAACAAAATCGATGCGCGAAACTAATTTGAAATGCATAATTTGTGCGGTCTTTATAACATGACCTATAAATGTCCAAATGGGCTCAAATTTTGCATATGAGATGTTTAAGAAGATCATATATATATATACATATATATATATATCATAGATATCATTTATCCAATCCCTATAAACTTAGCCTCTTAGTTGTCCTCAAAGATAGAAGGATTATCTTAATCAAATAAAAATTCAAGATGTAAAGTGTCATATGAACCTTTAGTTCGTCTAATTATCCCATAACTTTATCTAAGGAATAGACTAAATAGAATTAGATAGGAATAATGCTTCCATTTTATCCAATACCTAGATTGTAACGACCCCGCCTCCTGGTAACCCCCAATTAAGGGAAACCAGAAGGTCAGAGACTTTATCCCAATATTTCCATATCAGTGGTTCGACATTTAATCAATAATAATTATCAAATTATACTAAAACTACATTGAAAAGCTGGAATAAAATAAATCTCTTGATACCTTGTAAAGATTTCAGATTTCTAGACTTCTATCCACAAATGGAGTATATCTATCTAATCCTCCTTGAATTGTTTATTCGTACCTTCACAATGTTTCAGTTTACTGTTTGTCCTTTTCAATTATTGTACCTAAAGTGCTGAAAAATAAAATGTCGGTCAGTATATTTCTATACTGGTATGTGGGGGACAATCACAATTTCAAAAATAATTACTAACAACCTAATTATCACAAATAAGTTATTAACAATCCAAATTACGTTTTCAATGTGACATTCTCAATCGATTTTGCCCTAAACCCTGGATTACCCTCTCTTAGGGTTTTGTCCTTGTAAGGGACATAAGGCCACCTTCTCCATCCTGAGCTTGGTGCCTGGCGTCACCTCTCATGGTGCCCAATGGTCTTCCCTCTGGGGCTTGACTGAGTAGACCTTCCCTCCGGGGCTTGGTCATGCATCATACATCAGGGTGGCATGTAGGTTCGAGAATGCACATATATACTTAATTGTGATAATCATAGTGACTTTATAGGATTGCATAAATAAAACAATCAATAGTTTGGGTTGCATCCAATCGATCAAACGTTCGAGAAAACTCCATGAAACTAGATCGGTTAATCATAAATAACCACATACCTGTTCTACTGATTTGAGATAGAAATATTCCAGGCAAGTAGGAAATCCAAGCAAGCAAGTACACAACAAGATCCTGAAATAAACATACAATTTCCTTTTACTACTCATATTATTAAGATGTATTCAATTTAACTTGCTCCTTAGAGTTTCTACTTCTTTTTAGGATTTCACTTGTAATTAGGGTTTTGCTATCACTTTTATCACTACAAACCCTAAATAAGAAAAACTACTCATAAACCCTAATCATCACATCCTATCTCTCCTAAGAGGCTTAGGATCAACATTTATCAACATATTTACATATATTTCAAATTAAACATAATCATCTCTTCTTTTACCCTAAATTAGGGTTTCTAGATACATTATCATATATTCTTGGTTTAAAACCCTAAAACATGCAATTTCTCATCTAAATAAAATTTGAATCTTCCATTATCATCAACAGGTTATTAGTACATCAAATTAACCCATTAAACATTATAGATTCAATCTTTATTCACAATTAGGGTTTCTAACCCTAATTTTAATACACTTTTCATCAAATTAATATACTTTTGCAATTAGAAAAGATATTAGTTTCTAAAACTACTTTTATCAGCTTCCTCATATTTTTCTGATCAAAATTCATATATTAAGTTTATCCATCAGAGCTTCCGAGCAATTTCTATGAATTTTGCAAAGAAAAGCACTATTCTGGATTATCTATTATTTTTAGAAAAACGTAGGCCGCTTAATCTGTGGTCCACTGGACCATGCAGGATCTAACAGCCCACGGTCGTGTGCCCTAATTTGTGATCAAAAGAAACAAAAGGCAATTATTCCCTTACCCGAACTGCAGAAGAGGGAGGGTAAATCTGGTAATTTGCCTGGGGCCTTCTTCTACCTCACGCAAGCAGGTCTGCAGCGAGCCATGGTCAACCTCCTCGTTGACTCCAAGGTTTCAGCCACCAACACACAACCCAGTAGACTTGAAATCTCCTCCGTACACATCCAAAGTCACCGACCTCCTTAATTGCACCTTGGCGCCATGCTTCTACCACCAAAGGTCGCCAGCGCTCTGACGAGATCTGACGGGTTGAAGAGAGGGAAGGTTAGGGTTGTTCATCCAATTGAACTCGCCAAAACATTCGTCGTCTCTCTCTGAAGGTGTGAGGGTAAGTTTTAGGTGAGCGGGTACCCTCGACCACCCTCCCCTATATATAGGGTCAGCTGTGAGAGTCTGGCGATTTGGGAACTTCTTTTCTTGTCAATGAAACTACCCATAAATTGGGTCGAGAAGCTTCAGAACAGACTCCCGAAGACAACATGGGATTGTTCTCTCCTAAGTCTATCACATAAAACATGAGCAAAAAGGATTTGAAATCTCGATCTCCCCTCTCCCTTTCCTTCTGTGAATCAAGGTGGACGATGCATAGCCATCGTTGGATCCGTGGTCCACTGGACCACGTGGGGAATCCGATGGCTGTCATCGCTCCCTTGTTTTCCTTTTCTTCTAAAACAAGGAAAATTATGTGTTATTCAAAGGAAACTTGTAAAATCTATATATCTCTCCTCATTTAACATTTTTCACTCAAATTTTAAAGGAAACTCTATCTTGGTATTATCTACTCGTGTATTAAATTTGAAACCCAAATTCTAAAGGAAAAGGGCATTTCCTTCATAAACAAGTTATCCTTCATTAAAACTAATTTAATTGGTAATTTCTCTTTCTTATGCCATTATCTTGGTATCTTGGACTCCTTGGACCTCAAGGAATCCTAAAGGCACGAAATCCCCTCTTGGAGGATATTCCCTTGCCTTTTCTTTATCTTTTCTCCTTTTCATCTTTATTCATTTATTGTTTGGATTTTCTTAATCTCTTTCTTGTTATTGGGCCCAATAGCTAATAAAGCCCACTAAGCAACCAAACAAGGCTATTGTAAATGAAATCCATTCAATTCAAACAGATAAACCATTATTGATTTCATTTATCATTAAAAGGAGAAATACAATTTCATTACATGGCTAGGAAAAATGAGGTTATAACATAGACTGACATAAAACCCAAAAATCTATAGAAAATTATAGAGTGAGTTTAAAAATGCTTTGAAAACTTATGTATTGGACATGCAGGTTAAGATATAGATTAGTTGATATAAATTTTAATATAAGAACTACAAGATGATAGAATCCATCACATTGTTAACTAATCCATTTTAATTATGTACACATTTAAATGTGCAGGTATTTGAGTAACAATTGAAATGAATTTAAGATTTTTTTCTTCTAGATTTTCCAGAACTTCTCAGACTAGCTCTATACTAGAAAGAAACCAATCCCTACAAACATTGATAGTCTGATTATACCAATGATTTAAACCTTCTACTCAATGAATCCCTATAGTTGTCATTGCAAATTATTTGGTTTAGAGAGTATACAATCGATAATTGTTTTTGTTTATATTGTCACTTTTTGAGTTTATGGTGGTATAATTCTTTGGTTCAACCATTTGTTTGTAAAAAATATTCTCCTCAAGAATTATTTATGCATGACTCAACTAAGTAGTGAAGATGATAGCAAGTTCAAATTTATGAAATTTTAATGATTTCTAGGTTTGTGCAATGAATAAGCTTATTTGAGTGGCAGTTATAATATCCTACTTTCAGATCCTAGGTACTTATTTAATAATAAAATAAATCATCTATTGGGGATGATATATGATATATGAATGTAATTAAAAATGACATTTTTAAAGGTTTAAACTAATAAATTAATGATCTTGCTTCAATTAAATGAAAACATGGCATGGGCTAGTCTCACTTTGTTTTAGAAAAATCATTTACCCTAAAATAAATTATATAGTTAGCACTAATAAGAAAATTTAGGCAACACAATTAGGTCATAGAAATTAAAGAAACATGCTAAAGAAGGAAAAATTTAAATACTCCCCTTCACCACAAGCATAAATATCTTTAATCATCATAAGTACGTGAAATTAGTGTGAAGGAATTGTCTGAATGGTCACTGAGTGGTGTCTTATGGAACTCTAATGTGGCTCTTTGATGGTGTAGGTATAGAAGTATGCATCACATATAGTCAAATAATATCTTAGAGTTTATGTATACCATCACCACTAATATAGTGATTTTATCTAGGAAATCGTGAATGTGTCTAGTAAGATGAATTAGATATGACATTGAGTATTATCCCTACTACTTGTGCTACTAGTAGTTTCACTTCAAGTTAAGATTAATATTCTTATGATGGTAACCTTTCCTATACTACTCCAGATACATGTTATCTTGCATTCTAATGATTGGCACATGTTGACTCAGGATATAAGTATGATACACTAATTTAATAAACAATGCATGCTAATGATCCGGAGTCACGTACACATGTGTCACTTCTTCTTATAGTAGGTGAATATCTTCATCCCAATTGAATCTAGACTATTTATGTGGGATAGTCGAAGAAGTTCAAAGTGTGTCTTCATGTGCTTCCTCATTATCTTATTCAACATCTTTATTTTGAACATATCATTATTCTCCATTTCTTTGAATCTTATCTTTCTTCTACTTCGTTTTTTAGTGAAAATCTTTCTTTCTTCTCCTTCTTTACTCAATTAGTGTGTTTATTAAGGTTGTTGATATAAAAAATCAATATTCAAATATGAAATTCATATGAAGTTGCAGTGTTAATGTTCCTAATTTGTTATTGAATCATAGGAGGCACTAGTCCTTCCCCATATCAAACATATCTAATAGTCTATCCTAGTGTCACCTCTAGATGATATACTATGAATCCTAGGTAAAGATCAATATTGGTGATCAGTTCAACCATCCAGATAGAAATATCCTTTCATTGGATAAAGATGTTATAAATGAGATTAATCACCTACTTGGAAATGTTTTTTGAGTGTCTTGCTCCATGGCCCAGTGGTAACTGAGGTTGATAGTTCTACAAACACATTGGGTATACCCACAAGAAAATATACATGTTTTGAGGACTTCACATGCATAGGAATGGTGGGTTGAAAATTGTTCTTGTCTTAGGCCTTGAAAATGCAAATGTTCTATTGCCTATGGTAATCACTATTCATTAATCATGTTGATTGACATTAGGATGGGTAACATTTATCTCAACTTGATTCTGTATAGCATATCTTTTATCAAATATGGTATACTTTTTTTGGAAATATTAAGTATATTAATGCCTCTATGTCATTAACATGTATTCTCTTTCATGAACAAGTCAATAATGTGTTAGGATTAGCTTTGTGTTTACATGGTAGTCAAGTTCCTTCTTTAAAACATGTTTCAAACTTCATCCTATGAACAGATCTTAGTCAATATGGTCATATTAGCATGTATAGTAAGTGTGAAACCTTAGAATGTACTACATCAAAGAACATATAATGGTTTTGTCCCATAATATATGACATTTGGTTGGGGATGTCACTTTCTTGTTACATCTAGCCAAATGTTTAATGAGAAAATAGCTTTCTTAGTTGGGTTTTTCTTTGGTTGTTTTCAAGTGAGGTGGTGGCTGAGAGGTTTGTTGTTAAAAGTCAAATAATTTTGTATTGGATTTTAGCATGGTGTGTTACCTTTGATTATAAGAACCTTTCCACCCCAGGGTGGTCCAATAAAACCTCATGGTGGTTTTGTGTGTTTCGGTTTTTATGGCTGTAAAATAAATCTAGTTGTCTTCACGCCATTCTAGCATCATTCATGAATGAAATCATGTTGTGTGGTGGTAGGAGTTAAGTGGGAATCAGTTGGCCTTTGTTATCACTTTATTAGGCTTAGTTTTTTTCTATTAGAAAGGGTGATAGTCAATTAGGGGAAATTATGTGATGGATGTTTGCTACGGTAATATGTGTGTGACATCAAAACCCATAACTAAAAGTTTCAGATACCGTGGTAGAATAATATATGAACCCATATAACTTCTACAAATTATATAATAGAAGTGATTCCTTATATACCTCCACTATGTATATATGTGTATGTTCTACTAACAAGCTTATAGAAGAAATTCACATAATATACCAAGATTATGACAAGTGCTTATCAACAAAAGGATAAGTCACATACTATCCAATTTTTCTCATATACAACATGTCAATAAATTAAAATGAACTAAGATATTATAACACATATGTCTATCACCTATCCCAAGACTTGATTACATACAATACCACAACTAAAAAAATGATAATAAAGAAGCAATTTCATACTCCTTAATGTGGGTCAGATGTCATCAGAGTCTTCCTATTGATTTTCTTTGAGCATAAGGTATGTTGAAATGTTTCTTGTAGAGTGTGAACTTATATTTTATGAGTTATAGGCCACTTAAAACAATATTAAATAGTTTATTTAGTCATCAATAAGAGAGAATGACATGTATCGAGGCTTACCAAACTAGGAAAATTCAAATAAGAAAGTAGTAAACATTTCAATATTTTTGGTAGATAGATGATAATATTGGACATACATGATGTACAACTAATACTTTATAGGATAATTACTATAATACCACGTCAAAAATAATTACTTAGTTATAGGTATAAGTAAATTTACATTATTAAACATATCTAAACCCCATGTTTAACAATATTTTGAGATTATTCACTACTACAGAAACGGCCTTTGGCGTCGGTCTTTTAACCCCATTTGGCGTCTGTTTCCGACCGACGCCTATGTGGGCGCCGCTAAAGGTCGAACACTTTGGCGTCGGTTTTTTAACCGACGCCTATTTAACCTATAGGCGTCGGTCTTTTAGTAGATAACCGACGCCAAAAGGGTTCGCGCCACAGAAAACGGCGTCATCTAGGGCACTTTCTGCGTCAGTGATTTACTAAAAGACCGACGCCTATATTCCATGTAGCGTCGGTCTTTTAGTAGATAACCGACGCATAAAGTGTCCTAGATGACGCTGTTTTCTGTGGCGCGAACCCTTTTGGCGTCGGTTATATACCAAAAGACCGACGCCTGGTTGTTTAAATAGGCGTCGGTTCGATACGAATATCCGACGCCATTTCCAGGACTGCTTTGGCCACATCAGGCGTCGGTTATCTATAAATAACCGACGCTTTAGGTCTTTGCTGACGGTTTTCTATAAATAATCGACGCCTATTTATATATATTTTTTTTCATATCAGTTTGCAAGCCTGCTGTGGCTGGTCAGCAGGATGAGAACCTACAGTTCAGTTTTCTGAACTGCAGGTTTACGACATCCATTGATATCAGCCTACAAACAGGCCGCAAACCTGCAAAAGTCACAAGGAAAATTTCACACAAGTACATACATTCAGACATCAATTCAATTCTCACATTCACACATATAGAAACATTCAAATACATGTATTAACATTCAGAAATATTCATTTACAAAGTATCATTCATTATCGCTATCAACATCCCAATTATATCTTACAGTTGCCACTGCTTGTATGTCTTTTGCCCATTCTTCTCTTACTTCATTTAATGCTTCCATCGTATATGGAGCATGTATATTTTTTAAGCGTTTACCTATAGTGTGGTCAGTTTTAAACACCTGCAAAGAGAATGATGTATATATATAAGTAATAATATGAAAATAAGATTGATATATTTCATACTAACTAATGAGACTATATATAATACCTCATGTATGCTATCGATGTCCAATGCGGCATGTTTGATAATCATCTGCATAAATCGCATCACATAGTATGTGCATGCCCAGCCATTGTCTTGTGTAGCACACTATAAATTGAAACATACAAAATAATACAACTAAGCACAATTCACATCAATGATATATACATGGGAGTCGGGGAGTCGAGAACTTACTTGTACGTTCTCCCAATTTATTGGCTGGTTCTTTTTCCTTGGGACCTTTCCTCCAGCCTTTTTGAATGCATCTAAACCCCTACATGTTAATATAACACAGTAAATTGCATAAGTAAATAGTAATCTAATAAAAGATGTTAACGGATATAAAAATGAAATATTTCTCACCAGAATAATGGCATTCTCATTACGTGTCCAATTTTAGGGTTCAATGTACTCCCCGCAGGATCTAGATATATTTCATACTAACTAATGAGACTATATATAATACCTCATGTATGCTATCGATGTCCAATGCGGCATGTTTGATAATCATCTGCATAAATCGCATCACATAGTATGCGCATGCCCAGCCATTGTCTTGTGTAGCACACTATAAATTGAAACATACAAAATAATACAACTAAGCACAATTCACATCAATGATATATACATTGGAGTCGGGGAGTCGGGAACTTACTTGTACGTTTTCCCAATTTATTGGCTGGTTCTTTTTCCTTGGGACCTTTCCTCCAGCCTTTTTGAATGCATCTAAACCCCTACATGTTAATATAACACAGTAAATTGCATAAGTAAATAGTAATGTAATAAAAGATGTTAACGGATATAAAAATGAAATATTTCTCACCAGAATAATGGCATTCTTATTACGTGTCCAATTTTAGGGTTCAATGTACTCCCCGCAGGATCTAGATAATAAACAGTGAATGTCCTGGGGATAATAACTAGTAACTCCCAATGTCTACCGCTAGAGGTAAGAAGTTAACAATTAATAACTCAAAATGCAAAATAAAAATGGAATTTTCTTAAGTCCAAATTATAAATAAAGTAAACTTACTTGACATTGAATGGAGCTATTATTATCGTCTTCTTTTGCTGACCAAAAATTGTAAAAGCATCTATACAGTATTGTTGAACATTATTAGGGTCTTTAGCTACCAAACTAATCAATGAAGGAATCAAAAATCCCACATGATCAAATGCAAATTGTTTGCAATGATCTTCGACTAAGTAGCTGCAAAACATGTATTACGTATGCATTAATATATAAGAAACCAGCTCACCGGATCTTACACAAGGTATATGGATGTATAAATAAGATCTCACCTTATCCATGTCTCTATCATTGATGTAATCAATCACTCATACATAAACAACTCAATAATATCTTGTATAAATAAAGAGCTATCGTATGATTGACCTGCATAATCTGCATTTAAAGAAATAATTATAGGGCAATGTACATATGTGCCCGTAGCCAACATGCCATTCCCCTACAAGTAGGACCTAACGGGTATGTTAGGTCAGTTGGAACCCAATCGGGTAATGCGGGAAGTGGAAGTGGAGGCCTAGGTGCTCATGGTGTCTTCTTTTTAACCTGTACATATAATTTCAGATCAGTTGACATCATATATACACATTAACAGTCTAAATCAATGCAAATTTATCTTACAATTTCAGTCGTGTAGACGACATCTGCTTTGGGCCACAATATGACCCCGCCTTCTGCCTCACCAAGTGTATCAATATCTAGGTGGGCATATGGCAACGCAACTTCCCTCCAATCGGGTAACACACGTATCGGGCTCACACGAACGTAGCCCTGTGGAATTGGAGTCCCGTGAAACATTGCCCCAGGAAGGGACGGGTAAGCCTGCGCCTCTGCAACAACGTAGTCTTTCATTCTAAAGCGGCATGCCTTCAATGCCTACAAATTTACATAAATAATATTATACATATATACATATCATCTTGAAAACATATCATCTTGAAAAGACTAGCTACAATGTCATAAACAATACTTACAGCAGACGTGCTAGGCGATGGGTCTCTAGGATTACTCACAGTCTGTGCATCAGGAGAAGAGTGGGTCGCCATAGGCGTATTGGAAGCCTGAGATGCCTGCCACCGCAGCAATTCTTCCTTGACCTTCTCAGCAACTACATCGTTGACCTTCTTAGCAACTAAATCCTCAACTCTCTTATTCTCCTAAACATGGATAAAAGAAACATTAGCTTCTTATTAATGAATTTCCTTTTGCAGTAACATTCTAAAAAAAGAATAGGTTACCTCTTCTTGAGAAAGTCCCGCTCTGGGTTTGCGCTGGGATGGCCCAAAGAATGCTTTGATGCCAACACCAGCGCCGACACCTCTAACACGTCCAGGATGCTCTGGGTTACCCAGAGCAACTGTCAATTCATCCCTTGTGCCCTGAGGGATGAACGTGCCTTGTTTCCTCTGCTCGTGCAGCTCCCGCTAATCACCATAAATAGAAATTGGTAAGTTAACACCACAAATAATCAATATTCAAACGATTTGTCTAAGAGTTGTATTTTACCATTTTTGCAGCCGCCTCAGCAGTTACAGGCTTCTTTATTTCACCCTTCTTGTTTTTCCTGCCAGCTATCCAGATATCATGGTGAGGCATGGGTGTGGCAGACTCCTGATTAGGAGCAGACTCCTGATCAGACTGCTGAGTAGCCGCAGACTCCGCCTGTAGTCTTTGGCGAACGCTTGCTAGCCTTTTGGACCCATAGTGTGGTCATGCACATTCAGTGCACGCCTTGCTTTTTGTGCGTCACTGAGGGCCTAGTTAGTATGCACATTAATGATTTGGTTAGTAGCACTAAATGTTAATCTTGAATAGGTGAATACAATGTATATTAATTAAATTGGGAGTGACGCCTAATACCTTGAATTCTTCAGATTTTCTTGAAGCAACAAAATTGTCCCAATCTTCTTTGTCCAAGAAGTTCCATTGTTCAAGGGCTGACTTCTTCTTCTTATCACCCTCTTTTATGTATTCTCTATTCAGATTTGTCCTATAATTCCTAAGCATCTTTCCAGCGCGTTGCATCACATTTTTACGATGCAACTTCTCATCCAATGCAAACAGATTCTGTAAAATAGAAATGTTATTAACTAGTATCCAAAATAGAATTGCAAATAATAGAATTTGTAATCTACAAAATAGAATTACAAATAATAATAACTCACGCATAAATCCTTCCATATCAAGTCTTTTTTCCCTTGAGGAACTTTATGCCAATTATCATACTTAACACCACAATGGCTCCGAGTGGTACACCCAAGATAGTTTACAAAATTATTGCGGTTCACTCCAATTGGATTTCCTCCATTATCAAACTCCACCACCAATTTGGATCCACTACCACTTAGCGCTAATAACTTCTTCAACAGAGTGATGCCCCTTTTCTTGTTAAGTGTTTGGTGTTGCGCATCAAGTTTCTCCAGTGCTTCAGTGGGTACAGGTGCATCAACCTAAAATTTGACAAAAATAAACACACTAAATTAGCCCAATATAGAAATATAGGATATATGACATAACTAGAAGATAATGAATTTTATAGAAATACAGGATATGTTTTTAGAACTTACATTAGTATCCTCGCCATGCTCGTCATGGACAGCATGCTCATCATGGACTTCATGCTCATCATGGACATCATGCTCATCATGGTCAGCCATCTGAAAATGTCATTTAAAAGGCAAACATTTAGCATTTGTATTAACTAGAAAAAGGCAAACATTTAGCATTTGTATTAACTAGAAAAAGGCAAACATTTAGCATTTGTATTAACATACATGTCTCTAAAATTGTGATCTTTTATCAATTAACAATCCTTCATTGTGATCTCCGCGCACATATAAGTCATCATTAGCTTCAATATTTTGTGGAGTGGGCAACCCAACTGAGAATGGACTGGAGTCATCATACTTATCATATTACTCTTCTTCATCTATAGGATCTTCAATGAACTGTCTTTTACCATGAAGAACAACCGACCATTTATCATTCGCAGGATCATCGATATAGAATATTTGTTTCTCCTGTGATGCCAATATGAATGGTTCACCCTTCTCACCAATCAAAGTTCACCAAAGTGAAACCCAATTCATCCACTATAACTCCTTTGGTGTTATCCACCCAATTACATTTAAAGAGCGGCATTTTGAAATCTATGTAGTCAAACTCCCAAATGTCCTCAATGACACCGTAATATGACATTTTAGCTTCATGTGGACTCTTATCCTTTGCACTTGCAAAGTACAAAGTCGACGCTTGAAGAGTGACCCCACTATTTTGGACGACACTCTTATCATCTTGGCGCTTTGTGTAATATGTGAATCCATTAATGTCAAACCCTTCATAAGACATAACATTCGGTTTTGGTTTAAAGGCGAGGCATTTGATAGTTTCTGTAATATCATTTGGTGTGTGAGATAGTTGATGTAAGACTTTATCTTCAAACCACTTAGTAAAAGTCTTATTATGCTCTCTAGCAAGCCACATTGAACTTGCTCGAGGATGTTGTCTCTTTATGAAATTGGTATGTTCCTCGATATAAACACTCACTTCGTCCATATTGTGTAAAATATACAAGTGAGCTTGTTCCAACTGCTCACGGCTGATTACTTTCACCCGTGATCCCAAAATTCCTTTGCCCTCCTCAATATTCTTGTCATTATCAGGAGTGTCATTACCACTGAGAAAGTCATTGCAAAAATCCATAACCTCTCTCGCCACTTAACCTTCAATAATACTCCCTTCAGGCCGATAACGGTTTCGAACATCACCTTTAAAAACGCTCATGTATCGTTCAAAGGGATACATCCAATGCAAGAAAACTGGTCCCAACATTTTCACTTCCCTAGTCAAGTGGACAACAAGATGTACCATGATATCAAAGAACGAAGGAGGGAAATACATCTCAAGCTGACATAGGGTAACAACCACTTCTCTTTGCAAATTATCGAGAGTATCAGGGTCAATAACTTTGCTGCATAGACTGTTGAAAAAGAAACAAAGTCTGGTAATTGCTAACCTTACATGCTTCGGCAATATAGATCGAATTTCCACGGGCAATATTTGTTGCATTAGAGTGTGACAATCATGAGATTTAAGACCTATCAACTTCAGATCTTTCATTGATACCAATCTACGGATGTTGGATGAGTAACCATGTGGCACCTTAACATTTAGCAAGCATTCACAAAAAGTTTTCTTCTCCTTTCTAGACAACGTGTAACAAGCGGGAGGTAAGTATGTTCTTTTATTACCCATTTCACGTAATTCTGTTAATTCTGACCTTATTCCCATTTCACGTAGGTCCAGTCTGGATTTTATCCCATCTTTAGTCTTACCTGGTATATCTAATAGAGTACCAATGATGCTATCACAGACATTTTTCTCAACGTGCATTACATCGATACAATGCCTGACTGTCAAAGAACTCCAATAAAGAAGATCCCAAAATATTGACTTCTTCTTGAATGAAGAATTGTCACTCCGTGTGGCCATACTACATTGTGATTTCTTACCAAATTCATTGACAATGTCTTTTACTCTTTCATAAACAACATCCCCTGGTATAGGTTTAGGTGCACTCCGTTCATCATTCCATCCATTGAATGCTTTGCGCTTCCTACGATACGGATGGAATTTTGAAAGAACCCTTCGATGACCAAGATATACAGTCTTGCTGCCATGTTTTAGTCTTATTGAATCAGTGTTTTCTTCACATATAGGACACGCTTTAGCTCCTTTGACACTATATCCAGACAAATTCCCATATGCTGGAAAGTCATTAATAGTGCAAAACAACATAGCGTGCAAACGAAATGTCTCTTTTGCTGAAGCATCATAGGTCATCACACCTTCAGCTAAAAGTTTCTTTAAGTCATCAATCAAAGGTTCAAGATAAACATCGATATCATTTCCGGGTTGTTTAGGGCCCGATATCAACAATGACAACATAACGTACTTATTTTTCATACACATCCAGGGAGGAAGATTGTATATAACAAGCATGACTGGCCAAGTGCTATGTTGGCTGCTCAATGTCCCGTACGGATTCATCCCATCTGTACAAAGCCCAAGTCTTAGATTCCTATCTTCTTCACCAAATTTAGGGTACAATAGATCAATCTTCTTCCACTGTGGGGAATCAGACGCATGTCGTAGGATCCCATCATTATTTTTCTTAACATCTGCATGCCACCTCAAATTCTTCGCATCTTTCGGATTTGCAAACAAGCGTTGAAACCGTGATATTATAGGTAGATACCACAACACCTTGGCAGGAGAACCAGTTTTGGACTCCCCCGAAGTCGTCAATTTATACCGTGACGCACCACATTTTGGACAATCTTTCAAATCTACATAGTCCTTTTGAAATAATACACAATCATTCGGGCATGCGTGTATCTTCTTGGCCTCCATTCCCATTGGGCACAACATTTTCTGTACCTGGTATGTTGAGATTGGAAGCTCGTTTTCTTCAGGAAGCATTTCTTTCAACAAAGTCAACAATGAAGTGAAGCTTTTGTCGCTCCATCTATTGTTAGCTTTCAACTTATACAATCTCAACACAACGCTAAGCTTCGTAAACTTAGCACAGCCTGTGTATAACGGTATCTCAGCATCATGCACAATGTTTGTAAAGATAGGAGGTGGATCGGTGTGCTCTACCCTACAACTATCCAGCATCGCATCAACGATGTCTGCTGGAACTGGTTCGTTCACATTTACGTCATCGGAGGCAATTTCTTCTTCCACCCAAGCACTGCTATCGACATCTACTGGTTTCGATTTTGAAATCTCTCCATGCCAGTGCCATTCTATATAGCCTTGTACAATCCCGTTGCACATGACATGACTTTTGATTTCCTCACCAGTGTTGACTTTCAAGTTGTTACCGCAATGCCTACATGGACAGTAGAACCTATCTGTAGGTTTTTTCCTATGTTCCTTGGCAAATCTAATAAACTGATCAAGACCAGATATAAACTCTGGGGTGCAACGATTACGAATGGACATCCATGATCTATCCATTCTATGATCAGAGAAAACAAGTATATATTAGGAAACAAGTATATATTAGGAAAAGATTAGGCAGCATTTCCCCGCTGTTCTCTAAGTACATATGTACTTAGAGAACAAACGGGGAAATGCCAACAAACACATTTGATGTCATTCTTATATATAATAAATGTGTACCACCTATCCCATCCTTGAACACCTAATCTCACTAGTAAGTGTATAATGTGTATTTGGTTTTCAAGAAAATTTCGGCAGCATTATCCTGCTGTTCTCTAAGTACATATGTACTTAGAGAACAAACGGAGAAATGCTACCGAAATTTTCTCGAAAACCCAATATACATTATACACTTACATCCTAAGTGAGATTAGGTGTTCAAGAACAGTCCCAAACCGGGGACTATCCAAGATTTACTCCTAATGAGTAAATCTTGGATGGGTTTCTAGGCCAACAAACACAATAATAGATATCTACAATGAAGTCGGACTCCATACAAACAGTATATAATTTAGTGATTGTTCATTCTAATTTATACCAATGTACAAGTAATATAAAGAACAATGATTGTTCACATTCTAGGCCAACAAACACATGTGATGTCATTCTTATATATAATAAATGTGTACCAGCTATCCCATCCTTGAACACCTAATCTCACTAGTAAGTGTATAATGTGTATTGGGTTTTCAAGAAAATTTCGGCAGCATTTCCCCGCTGTTCTCTAAGTACATATGTACTTAGAGAACAAACGGGGAAATGCTACCAAAATTTTCTCGAAAACCCGATACACATTATACACTTACATCCTAAGTGAGATTAGGTGTTCAAGAACAGTCCCAAACCGGGGACTATCCAAGATTTACTCCTAATGAGTCAATCTTGGACGGGTTTCTAGGCCAACAGCATGGTTAATCCTAATATGTTAGGATCACATAATTATACTGGTAGGATTTTAATAGACATGATAAGTACCTAATCTATAGAGCATTATTAAATAATAAATCAAGAATTTAATAGTTTCAAACATACAATAATTCACAATGCAATGTTATAAACTATAGGCAACATGGATAGATGAGACTAGAGTTCATATTAGAATAAAAATTAGCAACTTAGGACAAAGTGTGTTACCTTTCAATCTGTGTAACCTAGGGTTCAGAATATCATGATTTACTTAATGTGATAATCATAAGGACTTTATAATTTGCATGAAATAAATAAACATCCAGCATCTATCACTTATTCAATCTTCAAGAAACCTTGACAAACATAGGAAGTAAATACATGTAATCATAAGTACAACCACGTACCTTGATGGTGATCCATGCAAATCATACATTAATTCACTGAGTATATTATCCAAGCAAATAAGAAAACCAAGCAATTAACTTTTTTTGCATGTATATACATCCTAAAGTGCCACAAATCATATAATAACATTAAACGCTACTCAAGTCCTAATCTAGAGTTTAGGTTTCCTTATTATCCTGTTATCATTAGGGTTATTCTTGAACCCCCAATTCCTAAGTTCATTGATTTAATGACATAAAAAGATCTAGTTCATATTATGTTTAGCCATGATTATAAAACTATCATGTTATGATATTAGGACCACTTAAAGCAGATTAGGCACATTAAGCAAGCAGAGTAGGGAGCCAATTTCGCACAAGCAGATTAGGCAAGCACATTAGGTCGGCACATAAAGAACCAATTTCGCGTCTGGGTAGGTCGGCAGGTACCTGGGCAAGCAGAGTAGGGCGAGGTCGAGCTGGTTGAGTATGTGGACGGCGGCCGGCGAGCTCCAGAACCAGCGGCAGCAACTCCGACGAGCAGGGAGCGTCAGCGGCGGCAGGCAGGCAGGCGGCCAGGCGGCGGCAGGCAAGCAGCGGCCAGGCGGCGGCAGGCAGGCAGCGGCCAGGCGGAGGAGAAGGAGAAGGGGGTGCGGCGGCGGAGGAGAAGGACAAGGGGGCGCCGGAGAAGGGGGCGTCGGAGTAGCAGTGGCGGCACGGCGGCGCTGTCGTGGAGAAGAAGGAGCAGAGAGTCGGGCGACAGCAGAGAAGAAATCGATCGCAATGAAATAGAAGAAAGGGGAAGAGTCGGGCGATCGAGGGTTATGAAGTTCCCAAATAGCGTCAGTTGTTTACAACAACCGACGCCTAAACATCTTTAGCGTCAGTTTTTTGAAACAACCGACGTCCAATTGGACGATATTTTCATGAAATTATTTGGCGGGAACCACTTTCAGCGTCAGTTATAAAAGGATCATCGATGCTGAAAAGGACACTTTTCGCGCAAATTTCCATCGCACATAGGCGTCGGTTTTTTATCTACATAACCAACGCCGAAAGTGACACTATTTTTTTCACTCGAAAATTGGATTTCGCGGACGACTTTAGGCGTTGGTTTGTTATAAACAACCGACACTGAATACAAAGCGGTACCCGTGTCTGGCTGGTCTTCGGATATAGTCATCGGTCTGTCTAAATAACCGACGCCTTATATTATAGGCGTCGGTTTTCCTTAATAACCGACGCCCAGAAAAGCGACACTGAATTCTATTTCTGTAGTAGTGATTTTTATTATTCAACTTGATTTCTCATGAGCCGTGCTCTCATATGAAAGTATCGTAGTGAAGTCTACAGTTTTAGATTATATTTTTTTAGTTAAAATACATGTACCTTACATGTAACTACTAGTTCTCTAGTCTGCTATGGGTTATCCACATTTGGCCGTGGTAGTTAACTCAAGTGGGAAATACTAGTTAGACACTATTAAATATAAGAATTCATGTATGAAACATCAAAGGATCCTTATCCTATAACCACCTAATAAAATGGTTCCAAAAATGTTGGCACATTCCATGGTAAGATAATGACAAGGATGGTCATCTCCCCATTATCTTCCATATTACTATGGTACTAGTAGAATATCCAGTTCATGTTGGGTATCATAGACTATATGTGAATTTCCCACTATTGTTTGCTCCACTCCTACTTGGGTGTGATTTATGTTACTTCATCTCGGTCCTTGACAGTCCATAAACATATTTTAGACACTCCAATATAGACCACAAAAAAAAAATATAAATTGTTTGAGGCATCTAATTTCATATGAAACATTTAATTAGATATCAATCAATCTCGCTTTCTCTCATTAATACTTACTCTTATGAGGTTAAGTGAGCTAATTTAATCAAAAAATATTTAAATATCAATTGTGTATCATAAACATATAACTAGTATATGTATAATGTTTTTGATATCAATAATTTTCTCAAAATTTCAACTCAATTGATGATCAAATCTCAAAACATAATAAAATTTAGTATAATAATTCCATATAATCATTTTTGAATTGTACAATACCTAGTTTTATAAACTTCCTACAAATCTATAATAGAACCAAAGCATACACAGTAGAACAATTGAGCACCTATTTGAACTACTAATTCTATAATCTATGATACAATTTTTTTTGATATCACATATTATTTAACACTATAAGAACTCACCTTTTGAAGTAGTATTAGTGAATTTCGTGAAGAATCATGTGTATAAAAATGTATAAAAAAAAGAATAGTTATGGTTTTGTAAGGTATTTCACTCATCAAACACCATTGAAACATGATGATACAACATCTTGTTTTTCATTGTTGCACCTAAAAACAAATTATTCTCTTTTTAGTGAATGATAATGGACAAAATTCCACATTCATATTAGGTGAAAATATCACATACAAGGAAGTAGGGGAAGAAAATGTGGATCAGCATACATAGACAACAACTAATCAAGAAGACCCTTTTCATCTTAAAACCCTTTTCATCTTAAAACCCCTTCAAAAGTATACACTTCTCTATTTAGTAAAGGAAGTTTGAAAAATATGAGGTTTACATAGGTGTAGGTTTTTCTACATCATTTTTTATTAAATGGATGTTCAAATAGAATTTTGGCAATGTATCGGTGATTCAGCATGGCCTTTTATGTCCCCACATGGTTTCCATGATCCCTTAACTAAACTACTAATATTTTCTGGCTATTCATTTTGGCGGCTCTAACGCATTATACAAAAATCATATCCATGGATGAAGTCTGAAGAAACGTCACTACCGACCCTCCAAGCATTACACTACTAACACCAGAATTCCAATGGAAATTGACCTTTTGGTTGATCACTATTGGTCACTCAAAGTCTTTATTGAGATTAGTTAGTTCATGTTGTTTTAAACACGGTTGATGATGAATTTATTCATGTCATACTATCTGATATTGGACCATAATGATCAAATAAGGCTTCCAAGGAGAAAATCCTTGGACAAATACTTCTAAAAACATATCATCGTGCTTAGACCATAATTAAACAAAATTGAAAATTGTTCTAGATTGCGTCTTGTATATTATCATCTAATTCAAGATCTTTTTATTTGAAATTACGTAGATTTTATGATCTTTTATGAATAACAAAAAAAGTAGATCATAGTCTTGTGTCGTCTTTAGTTCATAATCTCCAACTAAGAACAAGGGTTAGTCATACAATCTGGATTAGACAAACATTACAAGCTAGCATGGTCACAATCAGAACATTGTTGGGGCTTCATTTTAGTGTTTATAATGGATAACTAAAGTAGATTTTATGAATGGTTTTGATATTGGGCATTTGGGATAAAAAACCTATAAAAGATGTGGTTCTTTTATGCAGAGGATATTGAGAAGGTTACATTGGTATAGAAGGGAGTGATCTTCTCATTGGAATTAAATTTAAGTGTTACCTAGAAGGTGATTTGTAACATACTAGAACTCAAACCCTACCCTAGAAGTTTGATCTTTTAGAATTAGCCAAACAAGGTTTAGTATAACCCTAATGAGATAAAACATAAACAAATCACCCTAATGTAACCCAAATGTTCTCACATTATATTAGACCAATAATGGAACATAAAAAGTTACACATGGGGAATACATGATAATTAGAGTTGAATAATCGCACATAAATCTTTAACTGAAGTTTTAAGCATAATTATATGGATAAAAAAATAATGATGATAAATGTGAGGATAATAGGGTCAAATATTAATTGCATGATAACTCATTAAAAGAAACCCCAAAGTGTAATCTAAGTTAAAATTGTGTTCCTTGGGTCCTAATTACCTTGGGAGTCAAGTTTCACATTATTCACATAATAATAATTAATTTGATTCATTTTGGAAAGAGAATAAATGTGTTTTCCACAAAATATCAAATAAAATAATAAATGACTCCAAAAGAGGAAAATAATCATGGATTCAAAATCTACATAATAAGTATAGCCTTTGGGTGAATTTTCATCCAATTTGGAGAAAGTTTGCTTAAAAGACGAAATCAGGAGAGAGAAAGTGGGTAGCATCTTCAAAATATTAAATTAATTCTGAAACAACTCCAACATGTAAAATTGGTGGCAAATTCGTATCCAACACATTAAATATGACTTATGTGTGAAGTTTCATAAAATTTGGAGAATCTTAAAGTCATTAATACAAGAGGAAAGAGAAAATAGGATTTGATTTATTTAACACATTAAAAGTTTCCAAAAGGCAAAGCTAAAGTGCATAATCAAAATCTACATGCTTTATTAGCTCTGTGCAAAATTTCTTCCAATTTGGGATTTGTTTGCACCCTCAAATGAAGAGAGAGAAAATAGGAAATTGATTGCATTCCACTTTAATCGGATTTTGATCTATATAAGTTTCTTATTTTTCTTTTTCACAATTTTATTTGATCTCAAGTTTGACCTGGGTCATCCAATATTTTGATCCAACGGCTGTGGATCATCTCCTACCTTGTGTAGGAGACTGAGGCACATGTGAATAGTAGAGTCAGCTACTGTGTCTGGTTTTCTCATTCCTCCCTCAAATCTTGACCAAATTTGGAAATCTTTGGTACATTAGATTCATTATGAGTTTCTGCATCCATCAAGCCCAAACTTGGACTCTGTATTTTCTTTTTCGTGGAAACCCCAAATCCTTGGGCCACTAGGCATCTCAGATCCTATGCTTATGCCCCATATCTGACCCTTACCAATATTTATGGGTATGTGGGTGTTCTTGGTTTCATGTACAATTGTTCTACGCTCCCAATTACTTTGCTCATGGTTGTTTTGCCCTTCGAGATTGAGTTTCTTCACCTGTGCTTGTGGAGAGCTTCCTTCTTCTCCCCGATGGCTAATGCTCCAATTTGTTGTATCTATAGGTTCGTGAGGTTCTTCTCTTCCTTTCTACATTTTTGTTTTCTCGATTTAACGACTAGCTTGGATTTGCCCAAATTTTTTTATCTGCAACCCAATTGGTTCACAGCCATGACGTGCGAGCAGAGAAGAGAAGATGAGTTGTGGTGTTTTCTCAGTTCTAACCTTGTCACCTCTGTTTCTTTTCTTTTCTCACGAGGTTCAATTTTGTCTTTTCGCAATGTTTGCTTTGCCTTGATGCAAGTCAATGACAACCTTGACCGTGCTACTTGGTAGTCCCTAACTAGGCCAGCTCACACAGTGGGCCCTCTCTCTCTCTCTCTCTCTCTCTTTCTCTCTTCTCTCTCAATGCAAAGTGTTAATGTGGAAGTTCCTGATTGGCTGGTTTTCAAAAATGCATAACTAATTATCTGTTGGGCCAAAACTTACAAAAATACTCGTGTTGATTTTTTTTCACTTGAATCCAATTTTTAGTAATAAGTAATTTTAATGGATTAATCTAAATAGATAATATATCACAAAATTCATAATCAATAATTTATAACTTAGACAAATATATTAAAATATGTTTTGAACTTAGAAAAATATAACCTAAAACATGGTGTGGTTTTGATAACCTAATTCACTAATATTAAAAAGGCAATTTCTAGGGTTTGTGAGATCAAAGTGAATCTAACCCTAATTTCACATACATGATTAATAGGTACTTTGGAGACCTATATTTAGGTCTAGGAGTGGTCTTGTACTGTTAGACTTTATAGAGAGGTATGTTTGTCAACCATATTATTTCCTTGAGAAATTGATCTATATTTCTTCTTTGTCTTGGTCATGTAGACATTAGCCTACACGTCACTCTTTTCTTTTGAAATGCACGATTCATGTGAACTATTTTATTTGTTATTGATCTTGTGATCATGGATATTCTTTTGGAATCTTTTTCTTATGCCTTGGTGCATGTTGGACTTATTTGATGATGTGTTCACACTTTGAGGTGGATGTTTATATGTTTATGTTGTCCATTATTATGATGGCAACTTTTGTATAATCTAATTATACTTTTTACTTGCCTCTCTATTAAACATGCCATGTGAATCAGTAGCACTAGAGTAGTGTAATTGCATTGGTTTTTGAGAAGTATGCCCTTGTTATTATTGTGATGGAGGTGGTGGTGCCCCATACCCGATTTTCAAGTTTTTTAGGCTTAACCCAATATATATATATATATATATATATATATATATATATATATAGTCAGGGTAGAATATACTCGAGTGTATTCGGAGCAGAATACACTCAAGTAGTTTTTCATGATGCAATATTTTTTCAAAAATATAATCCATTGACCTTCTTAAACATGATGTGAATAGCTTATATGCAAAATTTGAGCTCATTTGGACATTTATAGGTCATGTTATAAAGACTGCAAAAAAAATATCCATTTCAAATTAGTTTTGCACGTTGATTTTTTTCCCTTGGATGAGTGACTTACTCATCCAAATGGGCTCAAAATTTGTATGTAGCCTAGTTATAGTATGACGGTGAAGATCAATGGTTTACATTTTGCAAAAAAATAGTCTTGATATGCAAACAGACTTGAGTGTATTCGTGTGATCTATACACTCGAGTGTATTCTAGCCTGACTCATATATATATATATATATTATATATATATGTATATATATATATATGTATGTATATATATATATATTAGGAGTTGGCAGTATGTCATCTCTATTAGGTTTCAAGTTTGTGAGGCTTGGCCGCCTTTGTATTTATATTATTCTAGGGCTATGTTTATCTCACATGCATGCAGGTTGATTATTGTGGGGTGTGTACCCTACTTTGTTCATATGTGCTAGTATTGCACAGTTTAATTTGTTTAGTTATGGAAAGTATCTCTTTTGTTGTTGTTCTTTTCTTTTATGCCCTATTTTGGCCAGTCCTTTTCTTTTCTATGGGAAGCCTTTTATATTTGATGTCCCTTTATTTCATAATATTGCTCAATTTTCCTATTTAGTATACACATACCAGCTTTTGCTAATATTTCCATTTATTCTCCTTTTTGTGGGGTATGCTTCCATCCCCAGTTTTAGATCAAGGAGAGGATAAGCAAGGTGGACTTGGAGAACAACTTTTGTAGCTGAGATTTTGGGAGACATGAAATAGGTGATTAGATGATCCCCACCTAGACCCTTAAGTTTCTTTTATAACTCACCCATGTACAGTGTAGTGATGTAAAAGATGTCAAGCTTTGTAATAGTTTCATGTATTTCTTTTTTGCTGCTACTATTTGTGTTATGATACATGTTGAATAAATTGGTTATCATCCCTTTGGTGAAAATTTTATGTGGTGTTTGCTTCAAGGAATGTTGCCTTTTTATTTCTAGCAGGTAGTGGTTCCCCTTTGGGATCCCACTCCTTGCTTCATGTGTTTAGGATGGACCTGCTCGAGTTTGGTGGAATGGAATAGCAAGGACTCATGATATCTCAATCATGACCTGGGAGTAGTTTTTGGTACTTTTCCAGGGGAAGTATATCTACATTGCTTCCTTGAAGAAAACGAAAGTTGAGTTCTATAGTTTGAAGTAAGGATCGATGATAGTTTTGATTTATGTGCAAAAATTCCTATTTCTAGAGGGATATGCTTCTAGAATTAGTGAAGAACGTAGAGCTAACCTATATCTGCAAGGACTCAACTACAATGTGGGTCGTGCTCTTATCCCACAACTGCCATAGACCTTTCAGAAGATGGTTGATAAATCTTTGGTTGTGGAATCATACCTGGGGTTTCAACCTAGGGAGTTTTCCAAGAAGAGGAAGCCCTTAGGAGATGAACAGAAAAGAGACAAGTGTGCTAAGTGCAATGGTTACCATCCTCCATAGAAGTGTTCTCAGGACAAACCTCATCATGGTACTCCAGTGATATGTCATTATTGCAATGAACCTAGACACATTCGACCTAAGTGCCCCAAGCCTCATAATGGGTAAGAACCAGCTCAACAACAAGCACATCAAGTACCTCATCAGAATAATGGAAACAATAATAGAGGAAGACATGTGGAAAGGTGAGCTGGAAGAGTTTTTACTTTGGATGGTGAAGAAGTTAATGAGGATGAACAAGATCAGGGTAATCCATAGTTATGTTTTTAGGCTTTACAAGTTATGTTTCCTTTTTGCATGATTCTTTTATGTATGGATGAAAGGAAGTTTAGTGGAACCCTTTGTACCTAAATAATAGTTTTGACTTAATAAGATGAATCCTTTAAGGGGTGGTGAATGATTTGTTTTCTTATATGTGGATGTTTTGATTTTGAGGACGAAATTCCTTTAAGGGGTGGTGTGCAGTAACATACTAGAACTCAAACCCAACCTTAGAAGTTTGATCTTTTGGACATAGCCAAACAAGGTTTAGTATAACTCTAATGAGATAAAACATGAACAAATCATCGTAATGTAACCCAATGTTCTCACATTAGATTCAGACGCATAATGGAACATAAAAAGTGATACATGGGGAATACATTATAATTAGAGCTTAATAATCACACATAAATATTTAGGTGAAATTTTGAACATAATTAGATGGATACAGGAAATAATGACGATAAATGTGATGATAATAGGCTCAAATATTAATTGTGTCATAACTCATTAAAAGAAACCCCAAAAGTGGAATCTAAGTTAAAAATCGTGTTCCATGTGTCCTAATTACCTTGGGAGTCAAGTTTCACATTATTCACATAATAATAATTAATTTAATTCATTTTGGAAAGAGAAGATATGTGTTTTCCTCAAAATATCAAATAAAATAATAAATGACTCCAAAAGAGGAAAATAATCTTGGATTCGTAATCTACATAATAAATATAGCCTTTGGGTGAATTTTCGTCCAATTTAGAGTAAGTTTGATTAAAAGGTGAAATCAGGAGAGAGAAAGTGTAGAACCTTCAAAATATTAAATAAATGATCAAACAACTCCAACATGTAAAATTAGTTGCAAATTCATATTCAACACATTAAATATGACTTGTGTGTGAAGTTTCATAAAATTTGGAGAATCTTAAAGTCATTAATATAAGAGGAAAGAGAAAATAGGATTTGATTTTTTTAACACATTAAAAGTTTCCAAAAGGCAAAACTAAAGTGCATAATCAGAATCTACATGCTTTAATTAGCCTATATGCAAAATTTCATCCAATTTGTGATTTGTTTACACCCATGAAGAGAGAGAAAATAGGAAATTGATTTCATTCCCACTTTGATCGGATTTGGATCTGTATAAGTTTCTTATTTTTCTTTGTCACAATTTTATTTGATCTCAGGTTTGACCTGGGCCATCCAATCTTTTGATCCAACGGCTTTAGATTATCTTCTACCTTATGTAGGAGACTGAGGCGTGCATGAACAGTAGTGATGGCTACTGTGTCAAACTTTATTGCGATTCCTCCCTCTATTCTCAACCAAATTTGGAAATCTTTAGTGTGTTGGATTCACGAGGAGTTTCCACATCCATCAATACCTAACTTGGACTTTGTGTTTCATTTTTTGAAAAAACCCCATATCCTTGGGTGACCAGGCATCTTGGCTCCAATTCTTATGCCCCATATCTAACTCTTATGTATATATATGGGTATGTGGGTGTTCGTGGTTTCCTGTACAATCATTCTAAGCTCCCAATTACTTTGCTCATGCTTGTTTTGACATCTGAGATCAAGTTTCTTCACCTATACTTGTAGCGAGCTTCCTTCTTCTCCCCGATGGTTGTTGCTCCAATTTCTTGCATCTACGGGTTCGTGAGGTTCTTCTCTTCCTTTCTACATTTTTTTTCTCGATTTAGCGACTAGCTTGGATTCACCCAAAATTTTTGAGCTATAGCCCTGCTGATTCATAGACATGGTGCATGAGTAGAGAATGGAAGATGAGTTGTGGTGTTTTCCTGGTTCTACCCCTGTCGCCTCTATTTTCTTTCTTTTTTCGTGAGGGTCAGTTTTGTCTTTTCACATTGTTTGCTTTTCCTTGATGCAAGTCAAAGACGACCTTGACCACATGACTTGGCAGCCCCTAATTGGGCCAAGTCACACGGCATGCCCCCTCCCTATCTCTCTCTTTTCTCTCTCAATGCAAAGCGCTGATATGGAATTTCCTGATTGGTTGGTTTTCAAAAATGTAATACTCATTATCTGTTGGGCCAAAAATTACAAATAAATACTCGTTAGATTCAGAAAAAATTAACCTTTCCAATGGTATTAGTTTTTTTTCTTGAATCCAATGTTTAATAATAAGTAATTTTAATTGATTAATCTAAATAGATAATATATTGAAAAATTCATCACTAATAATTTATAAGTAAAAAAAAATATTAAAATATGTTTTGATCTCAGAAAAATATAACATAAAACATTAGGTGGTTTTGATAACCTAATTCACTAATATTAAAAAGGATATCTCTAGGGTTTGTGAGATCAAAGTGAATCTAACCCTAATTTCACATACATGATTAATAGGTGCTTTGGAGACCTAGATTTGGATCTAGGAGTGGTCTTTGACTGTTAGACTCTATAGAGAGGTATGTTTTTAAACCATATTAATTCCTTGAGAAATTGACCTATATTTCTTGTTTATCTTGGTCCTGTGGACATTAGCCTACACATCACTCTTTTCTTTTGAAGAGCATGGTTCATGTGAACTATATTATTTGTTATTGATCTTGTGATCATGGATATTCTTTTGGAATATTTTTCTTATGCCTTGGTATGTGTTGGAGTTATTTGATGATGTGTGCCCACTTTGAGGTGAATGTTTATATGTTTATGTTGTCCATTATTATGATGGCAACTTTTGTATAATCTGATTATACTTTTTACTTGCCTCTCTATTAAACATGCCATGTGAATCAGTAGCACTAGAGTAGTGTAATTGCATTGGTTTTTTGGAAGTATTCCCTTGTTATTATTGGGATGGAGGTGGTGGTGCCCCAATATATATATATATATATATATATATATATATATATATATATATATATATATATATATATATATATATATATATATATATATATATATATATATATATATATATATATACACTGATATATATATAGGGATTGGTAGTATGTCATCTCTATCAGGTTTCAAGTTTGTGAGGCTTGGCCGCCTTTGTATTTATATTTTTCTAGGGCTATGTTTATCTCACATGCATGCAGGTTGATTACTATGGGGTGTGTGCCCTACTTTCTTCATATGTGCTAGTATGGAACAATTTTATTTGTTTGGTAATTGCAAGTATCTCTTTTGTTGTTGTTCTTTTCTTTTATGCCCTCTTTTGGGTAGTCCTTGTCTTTCTATGGGAAGCATTTTATATTTGATGTCCCTTTGTTTTATAATATTTCTCAATTTTCGTATTTTGTATGCACATACCAACTTTTGGTGATATTTCCTTTTATTCTTCTTTTGTGGGGTATGCTTCCATCCCCAAGTTTAGATTAAGGAGAGGATAAGCAAGGTGTACTTGGACAACAACTTTTGTAGTTGAGCTTTTGGGAGACTTGGAAGAGGTGGTTAGAAGATCCTCAACTAGATCCTTAAGTTTCTTTTGTAACTCACCCATGTACGGTGTAGTGATGTAAAAGATATTAAGATTTGTAATAGTTGGATGTATTTCTTTTCTACTGCTACTTATTGTGTTATGATACATACATGTTGAATAAATTAGTTATCATCACTTCGCTAAAAAAATGTATGTGGTGTTTGGTTCAAGGGATGTTGCCTTTTTATTTCTAGTAGGGAGTGGTTCCCCTATGGGATCCCACTTCTTACTTCATATGTTTTGGATGGACCTACTCGAGTTTGGTGGAACAGAATAGCAAGGACTCGTGATATCTCTATCATGACCTGGGAGCTGTTTTTGGTACTTTTCTATGGGAAGTATATTTGCATTGCTGCCTTGAAGAAAAAGGAAGTTGAATTCTATAGTTTGATGCAAGGATCGATGATTATTTCTACTAATGTCAATAAAGCCATGTTCCTTGAGAGATATGCTTCTGGACTTAGTGAAGAACGTAGAGCTGACCTGTATCTACAAGGACTCAACTACAACATGGGTTGTGCTCTTATCCCACAACTACTTTTGACCTTTCAACATATGGTTGATAAAGATTTGGATGTGGAATCTTACCCAGCGTTTCAATCTAAGGAGTTTGGCAAGAAGTGGAAGCCCTCAAGAGATGAATAGAAAAGAAACAAGTGTGCTAAGTGCAATGGTTGCCATCCTCCAGGGAAGTGTTCTCCAGACAAACCTCATCATGGCACTCCAGTGATATGTCATTATTGCAATGAACCTGGACACATTCGACCTAATTTCCCCAAGCTTCATAATGGGCAAGTATCAGCTCAACAACAAGCACCTCAAGTACCTCATCAGAATAATGGAAATAATAATAGAGGAAGACATGTGGAAATGTGAGCTGGAAGAGTTTTTTCTTTGGATGGTGAAGAAGTTAATGAGGATGAACAAGATCCGGGTAATCCATAGTTGTGTTGTTCGTATTTACAAGTTATGTTTCCTTTTTACATGATGCTTTTATGTATGGATGTAAGGAAGTATAGTGGAACCCTCTGTACCTAAAGAATAGTTTTGACTTAATAAGATGAATCCTTTAAGGGGTGGTGAATGATTTGTTTCCTTATATGTGGATGTTTTTATTTTGAGGATGAAATCCCTTTAAGTGGTGGTGTACTATAACATACTAGAATTCGAACCCTACCCTAGAAGTTTGATATTTTGGACTTAGCCAAACAAGGTTTAGTATAACCCTAATGAGATAAAACATAAACAATTCGCATTAGATTTAGGCCAATAATGGAACATAAAAAGTGACACATGGGGAATACATGATAATTAGAGCTTAATAATCACACATAAATCTTTAGGTGAAGTTTTGAACATAATTAGATGGATACAAAAAATAATGACGATAAATGTGAGGATAATAGGCTCAAATATTCATTGTGTCATAACTCATTAAAAGAAACCACAAAAGTGGAATCTAAGTTAAAAATTGTGTTTCATGGGTCTTAATTACCTTGGGAGTCAAGTTTTACAATATTCACATAATAATAATTTATTTTATTCATTTTGGAAAGAGAATATATGTGTTTTTCTCAAAATATCAAATAAAATAATAAATGACTCTAAAAGAGGAAAATAATCTTGGATTCATAATCTACATAATAAATATAGCCTTTGAGTGAATTTTCATCCAATTTCGAGAAAGTTTGCTTAAAAGGTGAAATTGGGAGAGAGAAAGTGTGTATAACCTTTAAAATATTAAATAAATGTTCAAACAACCCCAACATGTAAAATTGGTGGCAAATTTAAATCAAACACCCTAAAAATGACTTTTGTGTGAAGTTTTATAAAATTTGGAGAATCTTAAAGTCATTAATGCAAGAGGGAAGAGAAAATAGGATTAGATTTTTTTTGGTAACCCAAGAGACTCGTAAGGCTTGCACCAAGCCCAACCCAGGGAGCTCAGCCCCATCTCATAAGGAGAATAGCCCATTAAGTCACACAGAGGCCGACTGTGCTACGGGAGAAACAATTCTGAAAAGTACCACCAGGGAGATTCGAACCCGGGACCCTTCATGAAGGGCCACATGCTGTGACCACCTGAGCTACTACTCGTTAGTGGATTTTATTTATTTAACATATTAAAAATTTCCAAAAGGCAAAACTAAAGGCATAATCAGAATCTACATGCTTTAATTAGCCTCTGTGTAAAATTTCATCAGATTTAGGATTTTGTTGCACCCTCAAATGAGGAGAGAGAAAATAGGAAATTGATTTCTTTCCCACTTTAATCGGATCTCGATCTATATAAGTTTCCTATTTTTCTTTGTCACAATTTGATTTGATCTCAGGTTTGACCTAGGCCGTCTGATCCTTTGATCCAACGGTTGTGGATCGTCTCCTACCTTGGGTAGGAGACTGAGGAGCGTGTGAACAGTAACGCCAGCTACAATATCCGATTTTCTCACAATTCCTCCCTCAATTCTCGACCAAATTTGGAAGTCTTCGATGCATTGGATTCGTGAGGAGTTTCCACATCCATCAAGCCCTAACTTGTACTTTGTGTTTCCTTTTTCAATGCTACTTATTGTGTTATGATACATGTATGTTGAATAAATTTGTTATCATCCCTTTGGTGAAAAGTTTTATGTGGTGTTTGGTTCAAAGGATGTTACCTTTTATTTCTAGTAGGGAGTGGTTCCCCTCTGGGATCTGACTCCTTACATGATTTGATAGGATGGAGAGTAGAGGGATATTAATCAATTTCTAGGGGTTAGGTTGGTGTGCCACTTAATTATTTAAATAGATAGTCTATATAGATTGTGGGGTTCTTATTCTTATCTCTAGGTGACCAAATAGTAAATTAGCTAGAAATTGTGGTGGTATGGCGATCCCAAATATGCAAGTTGCTATTTGAACATGGTTTCTAGGTTTATTTTCATCAATGACCAGTGGTCATGACACTAGGTTATATTAGGGAAAGGTTAAATTGGTCCTCCAGTTGATAGACAGGTTGTAAAGGTTGATTGGGTGTTTTAAGTCTAATCAAGGTTTACCTGCATCACATATATATTTGTGATAAATTAGATACAAATAGTACCATGATTTCAAAGTCAGATGAAGATATACCTAAACTTAACAAATAGTATTATTTTTGTTAGAAAACATCAATGAGATTTTGATTTCCTCTTTGTAATTACTCATTTTTATGTTTCAATGTAGATGCATCAATTCTCAATTTGGAATGGTATATCTGAGAGCAATAAATTCGTTCTCTATAACTTTGACCTTAATTGTCCCAAGGAAAAATCATAAATACCTATTTTCATAAGTGAAATGTTTCCTTATCAATTATTCTAATAATGGTATTTTTTTACATGTATACTGGAGTCAGAAGAACATTCATCTAAACATATATTGAAATTACTATAAAAAAAATTACCAAAGAAATTTAAATTATGTAAATGTTGATTTACTTTTACACATGTAACAAGGTATATAATTGGTTGAAAGATGGTCCAGATAACCCCTAGATTTATCCATATTGATCCATTAGGTCTGTTGGTTTTTCTTGAACAACCATCTAGGGTTAAAACATTATTTTGGTGTTTTAGAAAAATGACTTAATTTTGTGTGGGCTCTAGTTTTTTTTTGACATAATATTTAGTTAAACTTGTAGATCCACCTAACTAATTCATGCATACATTGAGACTCTAGGGTCATTCTCAATCAAACTCTACTCAAATCAATAGATGGGTAGTTCTCAATCAAACTCTACTATAATCAATAGAGGGTAGTAAAAACCACTTGTACATCAAAGATCTAAGCTTTCTGCATCTGAATCTTGACTTGTGCACCTGCGGTCTAAGTTATAGTTCAACAAAAATATTTTTCTATTGAAGTATGTGTTTGTCATAAAAAAGAAATTAAATTCACTAGTAGTTTGTATAAGGTCTTTTTATGCCTCATCACCCATTTTCATTTTAGGTTTCCAGTCATAAATTTCTTGTAATTAATGTTTCTTGCTCCTCACTGTCAATTGATGGGTCGGCCATTTACAAGAAGGGAAGCCAATTCGGTAGGGTTTGGAATGAATGGGTGAGGGGTTGTGAGGAGGAGGATGTCCCTTTTGTTTCCTCCTTCTGTGCTAGTAACATTCCACAAGAGAACCCTAGGTGTGTGGCCATTCGGGGTGTCGAAGACAGTCACACTGAGTTTTGACCAATCGAAAAAACTAATATACCCCTCCTATTTTGTTTTAATTGATTATTGCCTTCATAAATTCATATCTCTTAGTCCCTACATGTATTTTCTTTGAAATTTTCAAAATTTTGTTAATGGGTACTAATCTAATAATTAAAAATACCAACTCCATCAAGTCATGAGTTCAAGATGGCTAAATAACTACTCTCACATTTAGTTTAAATATGAAACTCTAGTAATCAATAATGTCTTTTTATGTAATTCCAAAACCAAGAATTGTTCATTGAGTTTAACTTTTCAATTGTGGGTCCTTAATGGGGTGACAAGATCAAGACAAGGAAATTTTGCATTTTGGTACTCATATTTCAAGATATTTAAATGAAGTGTAAATATGAATCAAAGTGTAGCAAAAGATATTCTCAATTAGAGAGTATTGTGTAAAATATCTCAAAATTAAATTAAGTACGAAACTTTGGTATGTTACAACTCACCTCCCCTAAAAGGGGATTCCCTCCCAAAATCTAGAACTAGGTGAGTTTGTACATGTAGTCCTTATACAAATTTATCAATATGTCTACCTACCAAGGGATCAATATGAGCAAGGGTAAGAGGTAATGTTTCAATCCTAAATAGATTTAAGTATCAAACGAATGATGAATGATCATGTCAAAATAATAGGGTTACCAAAAAGTCCTTCCTACTCAGAGGTATGTCTATAGGGTAAAACTATGATAGTTTGTCTCTATACAACCCCTAGGGTTTATAATAGTCACACTATAGGTTATATAGGTGGTTTTAGGATTTGAAGTATTTTCTAATGAGTAATATAATCAACTAATTAGGAATTGGAAAGGGCCTTTGTTGATTGGCCAACAATAAAACTCATACCTTCAATGGATTCATTATTGCTTTTAGCTTCCTCAATCCTCATGGCATATAACTTTTCTTGGTGATGATTTGTAGGCTTTTGAGAAGTAGAAGGCCTAGTATTATTTTGTCTTACTTAATCTAGGGTATTCTTAGGGTTTTCATGAGGAGCACTATTGTTTTTTTAAGGCTTAGAGAAATTTGCATTCCAGTGACCTAACTTAAAGTAGTTTAAGCAAATGTGTGAAGGATGGTAGCATTCTCCATGCTGCCTCTTCCCATAGTTATAACAAGGATCTGGGTGGACAAAAGATTCTTATTGTTGTTATCATTGTGATGTTTTTGACTACTTCCATGATTGTTGTTATAATGGTGTTAGTTGCTTTCATAAATATTGCTATTGCTTTTCAGGTTTGCAAAATGAACAAAGTCTTGTAGGTGTATTTCAGTGTATTGTGCTTTAGCAACTATCTAATCAAATGTTAGGGGGAACTGAGGGGCCAAGTTTCAGACTTCGTTTAAGTCCCTTCATGAAAACTTGGATATTTCTTTACTCAATAATATCAGCAATGTACCTTTCTAGAAGGGTTGGAATTAAGCTAAAGATTCACTCCCTTGATAAATGGAATTAAATTCCATTTCTTTTTTAATTACCACATATTGAGGGGCATATTCTCATCAGAAAACTCAAGGAATTCCTTCCATTAAAGTGATGTAGTACCTCTAGGATGGGTACCAGACAGGATGTGCCACCAGAATTTTATCTCTCCTTTCAAAATGAAGGCAACATACTTGACCCATAGGTGTGATGGGCAACTCATTTTCTAGTATATCCTCAGTGGTCAGAATCCAACCCTCAACTTTTTCATCTATGTCATGTACACTTTCATTTTGAACATAGAAGGCTTCATCTTTAGGAAGTCAACGAGGGTAGATTCCTTGGTCACACCACTTGTGTGAATGAACCCTTCCATGGTTGACCCCATGATTGATTTAAGTTAGGCTAAATTGTTAGCCGCATTGTCCTTTAGGGGTGAAGGGGGTCCCTTGTGATGAGTTTGGGAAGATGGTTGATCTCTCTCTTTTGAGGGCGTATTGTACAACTTTCTTTTGTAAGAAGAGGGTGTACATTACTTTCTTTTCTTCTCTGATGAGAGGGTATGGTTCTTTATTTTTGTTTTCAATGAGAAGGTATGGTGCTTTCTTATCTTCTCTTATTAGGGGTATGATGCTTTCTTTTATTCCTCAATTAGGGTGGGGTGGGTGCAAAATACCCTTCACTATCAGATCTTGGCATCTTATATTCAGGTTTCTCAGAGAAAAATGGGTTACCTCTCCTAGACATGAGAACGACACAAATTAATAAGGGTCACTACTAAATGAAACCCTAATTTGGAGCAAAGATATATGTCAATTGCTGATGACTCTGATACCATTTCATGTGACAACATGGTTTCACAAAATGTGTTCATGTATGATATCAAAGTAATTCAAACATTAACAAAAGAAAATAGAATTATTGTTATCTCAACATAAAGATAGGATAAATAGTTATCTCCACTAGGGGTTATAATGTTAAAAGTATTGAAGAAAAGAGGATCACAAAAGATAGCTAGCCTTATGTTCCTTCATGATCTAGTTCCCATTTCAAGAGAGGAATCTTCAATGTTGGGAGGTCCTTCTGGAGATGATTTCCCAAAGGGAAAGAAATAATAGATAGTCCCCAAGAAGGGAAACATAGGTCAGTAAGGCAGGAACTAGATTCAATTATTGAGCTATTTAAAAGTAAAGATTTATAAAATCAAATCTAGGTAAGTTTGGTTGGTGTACGATGGTAATAACAAGTGGATGGCCTAGTTACCATGTAAATTTCAAAGGCGTACAATAGTTTTAAAGTGGAAACTAAAAATAATAAAGAGATTCCTCCAAATTTATATTAAGATATCAAATTATTCAAAATGAAATGATTTATACATTGGCACAAGCAATCTAATATTTTGTCTTCATCAGTGGCTAGGAACCTAGTGTTCTCCCCTCTATGAGAAAACAACACTTTCTCAAGTGGGGGTAACCAGTACTGAGGGACCTCAATTATCCATTATCCACTTTGCAAAGTTGGGGGATATGACCCGCCTAATCTAGCGAGCCAAATATCTTAGCCAATATTTCAAGTTTTTTGCCAATATCAAACTCAACCAATATTTCAAGTAATTTAACAATAGTTAACATTCAATTTAGTCACGGTGACCTTCAACATGAGGGAAAGGCTAAAAGAAAATTGGTTCACCATTTTTTGCAAATTATATGAATGCAAGATGGAGATAAATAGTTCAATAATAGAATCAAGAATTTAGTACATGCTTCAGTCGAGAACTTCTAATCAAGATGCTCACAAGGATCAAGGGTGCCATTTTTCTCATGAATCTAGCAAGAGAGAATGTACTAGGGTAATTTGATGGTTCTTGGCTTGTATATCACTTCCTACATTCTTATTAGGTGAAATTACTATTTTACCCTTCTGTGAGTAGAACATCTAATAATCATCTTTTGGTAATTATAATGTCCCATCTTCAAATTATTAAGTTCATTTCCTTGCAGTCATATATTTGTACATATAGTCACATAATTAGGGTTGTAAATGGATATGAGTATACCCGCATACCCTCAAATCCATACCTTGTAAACTCGTCATGGTTATAAATTTTCATAACCATGTAACCACTTACTGTCATACCCATGTACCTGCCTCTCACTTGGTAAGGTTATGGTTATGCATATACCCATTTGTTGTATACCCATATACCGCATTCAATTTTGTGTTTATATAAATATTTGTATTAGAATGTAACGACCCATATTGTAGGACTTGCATCTATCTCGTAAGGACCTTGTAATAGTAAATGTTTATATTAGAATGTAAGTTCAATATCATAACACTCACATGTAGCATATGTAAGTACATTTTAATAGTACGATAAAAAAATACATTAGTGCACCTTCATAGTTAGACAAGCACATTTTATTAAATTGAGAAGGCCACAAAGTCATTCTCGCATTTCACTCCTCTTTCCTCTATGCCTAGAATGATATTTCTCCATAAGCTACCCATTTAAGTGTGGTAGTTTGGTGTATCCCTATGTTTGTAGTGTATTATTGTAGCACATTTTTCTACAATCATATACCCAATTACCGATCCATATACCCAATGGTTATGAGGATACATGTATGATGCGGGAAGATTTTGATGATGTGGGTATAATACCTATACCTATACCCGCTTAACGAAATGGTTAAAATTATTGATATGACCATACCCACACCATACCCTACCCATTTACAGCCCTAGTCACATATGATGTACTAGTCATCACATGTATTCACAATACATATCTAATCCATAAATTCATATGTACATCATCTCAAGGTTTAAGTACACACTAAAGATGTGGGATCCATATGAATTTATTCTTATATTGATAAGGTTCACAAAAGTAGGATGGATATAAAATAAGGCATAAAGTCTAAAGTATTCAATATTCTAAATTTCATGTCTTACCATGATTATTTGTCCAATTGTCCCTTTTCCAGATCAATATTCTCAATATATGTATTATTAACAATAATAGTCAATTTGGAGGTCAATTATTGAATATAGTCTAGAACATTGGTTATAATGATTGGAAATTTTCCTAAATTTCTTTCCCCCTATCATAACTATATGTTATGTTCTTTGTATGGCCTATCTTAGGATCATACACATACACTTATATATTAGATCACTCAAGTGTGAGTCTAGTGAATAGGCGAAGATATAAAATACTTCACGAGTTGTATTTTATTACCTTATCACTGATCATAGTACCAATAGATTTAGTTTTGAAGTTTCGAATATGGTGTCTTTGATTCAAGGTTCATGAGATGCTTGAAGATGAAAAGAGAGAAGGAGGAGATCAGGTACCTCAATGTTGCAGGGGAGGTGTTATCGAAGATTGGTCATTCCTTGGTTGTCATTCACTGTATGTAGGAACTAGACCAACTCAGAGAGAGAAGTGGTCAAGTTTAGGGAGCATTGTCTGCCTCTATTTTCCTAACTAGAAGCATGTTCTTGTGGTGGGGCTTGGCACATGGTTATCACTCAAGTTATTGTGCTCGAGTTTGACTGAAGATCGTCTTGGTGGTTTGGATGTTGTTTAGTGCCATCAGAGGCTGGAGGTGGTGTCGTGGTGGTTGGTTTGTGGAGATGTGGTATGTGGATGGATGTAGTCTAGCACATTATGATGGTGTGGTAGGCCTGGAGGGGTAATGAGTAGATCTCATGTGAGCTCAATTCATGGCCAGGGGTTTTTGGAGTGATGTGCAACAGGCTTAGGAGAGGCTAAGATGACAAAGGGAGTGGTTGTACAGAGGTCTAGAAGAAGGAGACGGTGGTGATCAACGTGTGGCTGGCTGTAGTGGGACAGAGACCTGCAAACCTAGTAGGTACTGAGAAGGGGAGGAAGAAGAAGAGGTCGTCAATGTATATGGTGAGTTGGCACTTTTTGATAGAGTATCTAGGGTATTTTTAGGGTCGTGGTTTCTAGGATTTACGTTCAGGGATTCCAGGCGATACTATGGGTATTTTGCGTTCATCATGGGGCCCATAGTGCACGACTAATGGCTCGATAACTATTTTCGTATTAGGTTTCCAGTCATCATTGGTTTCTAATGTTTCTTGCTCCTCACCTCTAGTTGATGGACCATCAGTTACTGTAAGGGAATCCGAGTTGATAGGGTTTGGAATGAGTGGGCTAGGGGTTGTGAGGAGAAGGATGTCTTCTTCTATTTCCTCCTACTACACCGGTAATAGTTCACAAGAGAAACCTAGATGCATGGGCACATAGGGTGGGGAAGATGGTCAAGCCCAGTTTTTACTAGTCAGAAAATATGAAATAACCCCTTCCCTATATGGTTTTAATTTCTTATTTTCTTAATAAATTCATATCTCTTAATAACTACATAATTTTTTTTGAAATTTTCAACATGCTTTTAGTGGTTATTAATCTAATTATTTAAAATATCAACTCCCTCAATTCAAGAGTCCAAGATGGCTAAAATAATTAATCTGACATTTAATTCAATTAAGAATACCTAAAAAATTATGGTGCCCTTTTTTGTGACGTCTAAAGCCAAGCTTTTTTCATCGAGCTTAACTTTTCAATTATGGGTCTAAATGGAATGACAAAATCAAGATAATAAATTTTGCATTTTCAATTTCAAGATATTTAAATGAAGTGTAAATGTGAATGAAATTTTAGCAAAAGAGATTCTCAATCAGAGAGGATTGTGTAAAATAGTTCAAAATTAAATTGAATACCAAAATCTGGTATGTTACAATATTTCAAGGCCATGTAAAGAAGTTAGATGTTTCCTAATCTTTGGTCATGAGCAAATAAGGAGTGTTGTTTTCAGGGTCCAGGTGCCGAAAAGAATAGTTGATGATCTCCCTCAACTAAAATTAAAACGAGGTATTTTTATTTCAAATGATGTTTTAGTATTATGTATTGTAATTCTTTTACTTGCATAAATTTATATTTTTACAATAATGATGTTTGCAAGTGAAATCAAGGGAGGATGTATGACTTCTTTCAAGTAAGAACCAACTTATATATGTGTGCCCAACTATAGAACTTTTTCCTTCTTCTATCCTAATCATGGTTATGTTAGGAAGGATGTGAAAACAAGCACATTTTATTTTTATGTGATTTTTATGTCATCTACTGGATTCTTTCATCCCCTCTAGAATATTCTTTCGATTATAAATGCACCAATTTTTTTATCTCCATACATTCATATAGCTCCATATTGGTAGAACTTGTTAAACTTCATTGGTGTAGATCGGTGAGAGAATAGCATCATTGCAAATTATAGAATTGAAGAGTTGACTAGTATTTATAGGTTCCTTCATCCAAGTCTATTTTTTTGGTAATGAGCCATATAACAAAGCACAATCTTCTTCTTGTATATATGAGTTTTTCATATGTATGCAGGAATATCTCTCCAAGATCTTAAAGATATTAAGGTTTATTCTATTCTATGGGATTTAGATCTAGATTTAGGGCTTTGTTGGACTACCATTCATTTTTCTCTATCTCCACATCCAAGTTACATGATTTTTTAGAAATAAGACAATATGGGACTGTGCCTATGGATATTAATGAAGCTATGTGGAAGGATCACGACACACATAGTAGCATGAGTAGCTAATCTTTTCTTGTTTGTTAACCATCTTTTTCAAAATATACTTTACTGACTGATTTCAGACTTTAAATTGGCCTCAACTTTTTGCATGGTATGGACCTTGTTAGATACACTATGTTATGTTAGATAAAATGCAAATTTTCTTTTAAGAAGTCTAACCCACTATGAAATATCAACGTGCATGGTATTTTGAATAGAGAGAGAATGTTGCATTATTGATGATTTTTATGACTAGCTTGGATTACTTGATGGGGTGGGTATGGATTCCACCCACTATAAAAAAATATCTACCTCCACCTGAATGTATTTGTTTCATTGAGATAATAAGAATGGTATCAAGTAGTTAATCTCCTAGACACCAAAAAGTACACTTCCATATAGTTTCTAAGTGGTATGCCATCTAACTTCTCAATGTTACCCATCCAATGGCATCCATCATTGGTCATATGAAACCACTGGTTGGTGTGGTTTTTTGACATTTCATGTGTTCTCTTTGTCCCAACATTAAGGCATTTGTACTGAAATTCCCTTCCTACTACAAAAAATAAGAATGCTTTCATATGGGAATTAAATATAACCAATATAACCAATTTTTTCACCATGACGAGGGCGTTTGTATTACACCTCCTAAAGTATCTCATATATACAAAGATTCACTCTCTTTATTCACGAAAATGGTGATATATTCCTCAAGGTAAACGTCGATGATAAAAGGGAAGAACTATGAGGTATGTCTCGACTAGTTCTTTCCACTTTTAAATGTTTTTAGTAGGCACATTGTAACATTATTTCCTAGCTCTATAGAGCATTTATAAATTAAAGATATGCACTATTAATAAATGTGTATTTAGATCCTTTGATATTGCATGTGTCGTGTAGAATAAGGAATTGATGGATACACTTGTTGGGGCCTTTGTTTGCATTTCCAACAAACTAGATTTTTTAGATCTTGTGACTGTGGTTCATCTTTATATCATAGTTGTTGTCATCTATTTTTGTGATAACGACCACTCTCGAAGTGATGGTAAGAATAGAATATTATCAAATTATTTATGTTTCATATTTAAATTATTTGATTTGTCTCGTGACAAATTTAGGATAGGGTTCATTCAATTCCTACATCAAAGACCAATATTTTTCCTTATCAAAGGAACATCCCATGCAACAGGTGAACATAAGTGGACTATAGAGATCAAAACAATTACATATATGGCTAACAAGACATAAATGATATCTAATTAAAAGAAAGACAAAATAATGTATAACTTATCATAGAAACTCTATATAAGTATATGTAGTTCATGTTTCTCCTTGTTTATCTCAACTTCTATTTGAAGTGGGCTTTACTACACTAACAAATCCACCTAGGGCTGAAATCCCTAAGTTTTTACCAAAACCTTGTGCAATAGTACCACCCGCAAGTGGACGGGTCTTATCGCAGTATAGTTAAGGATTGAATCCCAAGGGACAACATTTTTAAGAATCTTATTAGTTGAATCCAGATCGACTAAGACTAATATTTAGAACAAAGAGTTGATTTGGGTTTAGTTAAACTAATTGCAAGGAAAGTAAAAGAGAAGGATTAAAACTAAGTTTAGAATAATGACAGGAATCAATGGGGTGGAATCGGGTTTTACCACCACTACACATGCAAACACATCCAAAACACATCCAGGAAAGATACAACTATCCAAATGGAGTAGCAAACCATCTATTAGGAGATAGAGTTTGCGTAAGCATCTCGATAGGCTCGATGTCTCATTACCTACAGATCTCACACTTACTACTCCAGAGATATCCCTTCGGAAGTTCTCGTCTGGGCATCAACCATGTTAATCAATATTCTAATTCTGAGTATTGAAGTTCTTGCAACAAAGGAATACAATAGATCATGCAAGGTAGGTGATCAATCCACAAAGCATGCATTAAACTATTAACAATGAAATGGAAAGTTATATACAATCCATGGAATGTTATAAGATGGATATATAAGCATGGGTAGTAGGGATAGTCCCCATACCCCAGTGAAATGGACTACTCACTCCTCATGATAGAAATAAAAAGAACAAGAGAGAGGAAAGATTCCACCATGGTCATGGTGAAGAAGATCACCGCTACTCAATGGAGAAACAATCTTCTACATGATGTGATGAGGAGTGGAAGAACACCAAGATAGATGAGGAAGATCTTATCTCTCCTTCTTCCTTCTCTTCTCATGCTCTTGCTCATAAGAGATGGAGCGGTAGATGGTTGATGGATGAAGATGTTATAGATCTGAAATCACACCACTTTTGTAGCTAGGAGATAGATCTTGATGGAAAAGAGTCGGCAGAGTAGCAAGAACACTACAGAGGTAGTCTTTGGCGGTGGATGATTGTCTTCCTTTGATAGGCATAGAGCTACAACCTGTCAGTGTTGTGAAGTGGAAGAGATTCCTTAAATGAAGGAGGGGTCATCTATTTATAGGTGCAAGTCTGTGGAGCATTGTCTTAACTGCCACAGTCGAGGTCATGTGCCACGGTCTAGGTCATGTGATGCGGTCACGGTTGGGTCTTCTTGGTCTCAGTTGCACTACCTTAGCCTTGGATCAACCGTTATGAGGTGGGTGCGATCGTGTCAAGTGTTGGTCGAGGCTATATCTTGATCGCGGTCGTGGCCCTTTCTACATTACGGTCATGGCCATCCTTATGTTGTGGTCGCGGACCTCCTTATGCTGCGGCCGTGGGACCATCATCTCCTATACTTGTACACATAGTGCGATGCTTAATCCTATAATGGAAATGAATGGATTTGATCAAAACTCTAAATAATCATCTAAAACTGAGTAAAATTGTATATGAGCAGATTCATAGGGCATATGAGAGCTTTTCGTGCAAAATTGGGCTAAAAATGGCGACTAAAACTAAGATGAATATGCATTCATCAAAACACCATGAACTCAAACGTTTCTCATCCTCGAGTAACACAAAATCTAAAATAGTTGCCAATTGAATACTTTCAACACTTGTGATCGCCTCATCTTCACATCACATTTGTTTCTTTTCTTCTTTGTATGGTTGGGCATCTCAACTTCCTGAGACCTCTGAACACATCTTACAATATCTTCGTTCCCGAGTCTATTTCCCAAAAGAACTTCCTCCCCACTTTCTCCAATATCAAGCATGTATAAGATCTTTATAAGAGTCCAGAGATACCTGTTGAACAACAAGTGTGCATCGGATCTGACACTGGTGTTTTACAAAAGAGGGGTAAAAATGAGGCATTCATTGTGCCTGTAGGTGGAAAAGGGAGTGAAGGGGGGTATGGAAGGAAGTAGTAAATATTTCCTCTATTCGACTCGAGATTTTTATTCAAGGTTTCAATTACATTAATTGCATATCTTTTTTGTATGTGAATCTCCCTCTATTTGACTCAAGATTGCATTTTTTTCTTGTGTGCACATTGGCATCTTTTCTTTTTCATTTTGGTGATACACCCCTATTACATAGAGAGTGGTATGTAAGAAGAGAATAATGAGAGGGGTGGTGTGCCACCCTGAACTTAGGGTTTGGCACTATTTTTATGGCTTTTTGTTTTTTTTATGGATGGAGGGGTACGTAGATGGTAGAAGAAGTGTAGAAGAGAGTTCAGATCATAATGCAACTTGATTTACAATTTAGTGCACCGAGTTGCTCTCCTTATCATACTATGCTCAAATAATGACTTGATGGGGATCTGGTGGAGATTCCATGCTATTATTCCACTAATCAGTAAGGAAGCACAATGTGTTTGATCCCTCTCAGTTCGACAGATACTTGCCATTTTACTAAAGGATCGTGATGTTAGGATTCATAAGCTTCACATGGTGATTTCTAACCATTGGCTAGTTTTAAAAAATTTCCCCATTGAGGCTTTGCTTCGAATAAGGAGGGTATAATGATTTAAAATTGCATGGAAAAAGAAACTAGCCAGCTAGGTAATGGCTTTAATTGAAATAAAAGCATCAAAATTTCATCGATTTTCTATAAAAAAAAACTACTTTGAAAACTTAAAATTTTGAAAATTTTGACAAAAATTGCATCAAAATTGCAATGATGGAATCCTAAGTCTAAAATAGATAGGTTTGGGTGGAAAGTAAAGTACGTACCACCCACCCTCCACCCCGAACATAGAAATTTGGTCATCCCGAGAACATTCTAAATCCAAAATGGAGGGGGAAAACGGTACTGGTTGATCCATGAGATGTGGTTGCGTTCTGCTCAGCAACGTGTCCTCCATCTAAAATCTCAAAAATGAATACTATCAGAACTTAAGATTGCATCTTGCAATGCATTATCTACTGAGTGAAAAAAATTCTAATTGAAAACTAAAAGTAAAATCTAAGGTAAGGATTGGGTTGCCTCCCAACAAGCACCTTTGTTTTATGTCATTGGCTCAACATGCTTCTTTCAATTTTCTAGCAGATATGTTGGTTTGGAAAGATTCAGTGATGCTTCAATGATCATGTAAGCTGTGGTGAAATGTCACTTCAAGCATTGACCATTTGCCACAAACTCTCTTGACTTTTCATTCCATAAAATGAAGGCACCATGTGGGTAGATGCTCTTGACAGTGTATAGTCCATACCAATGAGAACAGAGTTTCCCTAATAACAATCTTAGTCTTGAGTTAAATAGTAGAACTTGGTCTCCCACTTGTATGTCTTTTCTCTTTAGATGACCATCATGCAATAATTTTGTGCATTCTTTGTAGATTCGTGCATTCTCATAGGCTATCATCTGAAGTTCTTCCAGCTCCTGAAGTTGTAGAATCCTAGCTTGGACAGCTTTCTTCATGTCAAAATTCAGTTGTTTGATTACCTACCAAGATTTTTTTTCAAGTTCTACAGGTAGGTGATATGATTTTCCATAGATTAATCTAAAGGGTGTTGTTCCAAGAGGAGTCTTGAAAGCAGTTATGTAGGCCCACAAGGCATCATTGACTTTTACTAACCAATCCTCCAGGTTGTGGGCTACTGTCTTTTCCAGTATAGATTTGAGTTGGTGGTTTGACACCTCCACCTGTCCATTTATTTGTGGGTGATAGGAGAAGCTACCTTGTGAGTTACACCATATTTTCTCAATAGAGCCTCAAAACTTCTTTCCATAAAATGAGAACCTCCTTCGGGTATCATAGTGCGTGGAACTCCAAAATGGAGAAAAATAATATCTATAAAGATTTTGATAATAGGTTTCCAATCGCTAGTGACGGTTGGTATGGCCTCTAACCGTTTTGAGACATAATCCACCACAACTAGAATGTAGCAAAATCTATACGAGGATGGGAATGGTCCCATGTAGTCCACTCCCCATACATCAAAAATCTTAACTTCCTACTAGAGCTTAAGGGGCATCTCATCTCTTTTTGTTATATTACCCGTCCTCTGGCATTTGTCACAAGACAAGACAATGTTGTAGGCATCCTTAGATATGGTTGGCCAAAAGAAGCCACCATTGTAGAACTTTCAAAGCAGTCTTCTTGGAACTCATATGGCCTCCAGCGGGGCCTGAGTGGCATTGATCTAAAACAAGCTGAGCTTCTTCCTCAGTGATACATCATCTATAAAGACCATCAGCACAGCTTGAAGAGGTATGGCTCATTCCGGTGATATTGCCTCACATCATGCATGAATTTCTTCAGTGCAATGTCAATGCATTTAGGGTGGATGACACTGGCCGCAAGGTAGTTCACATAGTCCACGTACCAAGGGATGGCTTCCAAAGATTTTATGAGCAAGTCATCTAGAAGAGAGTAATTAATTGGGATCTTTCCAGTGCCCAGAGTGTGGATACAACTCAAGTGGTCTGCCACAACATTCTCTGTGCCTTTCTTATCTCTTATCTCAAGATCAAATTCTTACAAGAGGAGAACTCATCTGATTAGCTTGGGTTTTGCATCTTTCTTTACAAGGAGGTAACGAATTGCAGAATGATCTGTGTAGACGATGACCTTCGAACCGATGAGGTAGGATCTAAACTTGTCAAAGGCATACACAACTGCTAAAAGTTCCTTCTCGGTAGTTATATAGTTCCTTTGAGCTTCATTAAGGGTCTTAGATGCATAATAGATAACATGATGTTTCTTTTCTATATATTGGCCCAAAACATCTCTGACTGCATAATCACTGGCGTCACACATAATTTCAAATGGGTGCCCCTAATCTCAAGCTCTAATGATAGGGGTTGATGTAAGGGCATTCTTAAAATTGTTGAAATTCTTGATGCATTCTTCATCAAAGTGGAAATCAACGTCCTTCAGTAATAAGTTTGTCATAGGCTTGGTTATCTTAGAGAAATCCTTTATAAACCTTCTATAAAAGCCTTCATGACCAAGAAATGTGCGGACCTCTCTTACATTAGTTGGAAGATCGAGTTTAGAAATCACTTCGATCTTTGCCTTGTCTACTTCGATCCCTCAATTGCTGAGCCTATGGCCGAGGATAATGCCTTCTTTTACCATGAAATGACATTTCTCCCAATTTAACACAAGATATGCTTCTTTGCATCATTTGAGGACCAGGGAGAGGTACTTTAGACATGAATCGTATGAATCTCTATAAACAGAGAAATCATCCATGAAAACTTCCATAATGGTTTCAGCGAGTCCAGCGAATATGGCTTCCATGCAACGTTGAAAAGTGGTAGGAGCATTACAAAGCCCGAAAGGAATACTTCTAAAGGCATATGTTCCAAAGGGGCAAGTGAATGTTGTGTTCTCTTGGTCATCTGGATGTATGGGGATTTGATAGAATCTAGAGTAACCATCGAGATAGCAAAAATATTCTTGGTGAGCTAACCACTCTAAGACTTGATCTAGGAAAGGTAGTGGGAAATGATCCTTACGCATGGCCTTGTTTAATTTCCTATAATCGATACACATCCTCCAGCCAATTGTTGTTCAAGTGGGGATGAGTTTGTTATTTTCATTATGTATCACGATAGTTCCACCTTTCTTTAGGACAACATGTACAAGACTTACCCATGGCGAGTCAGATATAGGATAGATGATTCCTGCGTAAGCAATTTAATGACTTCAAGGTGGACTACTTCTTTCATATTTAGATTCAGCTTCTATTTACATTTGAGAGTCGGCTTGTGGTCTTCCTCCATGGGGATTTTGTGCATGCAAAGTTCTTGATTGACCCCATTGAGGTCACTCATTTTTTATCCAAGGGCCTTTCTTCTTTCCCTTAATTCTGTCAGTAGTTTATCTTCTTATTTGGCGTTAGGTCAGAATTTATGATAACTGTGTAGACCTTGAGATCATCCAAAAGCATGTACTTCAGTCCCTCAGGTAGGAGCTTCATTTCAGGGGCCTCTGGTTTCTCACACAGTTCTTCAGTTACATTCACGGCCTTGAGTTCCTCAAATTTAGCTTTAGGATCTTCTTCTGTAGAGTTGAGGTGGAGAACACAATTCTTTACTTGTTCGTCAATAGAGTCATTAGTAGATGGGTTTGTTAGATCCACTTCTAAAGGATCATCTGGTTCATGATTTTCTTGCGTGAGCAGTGACATGTGTTCTATGCAATCAATCAAATAGACTTCTTCTTGCATGCTTGGTCTTCACATACTTTCAAAGACTCTGAACTCGAGTATTTCCTTACCCAGTCTGAGGAACAAGGTTCCTACTTCAACATCAATCAAGTCTCTTGCAGTGGAAAGGAACAAATGGCCAAAGATAAGAGGGTGTCGAGAGTCCTCTTTTATGTCCATGATTACAAAGTCACATGGGACATAAGAGTCTTTGCCTACCTTGACTGGGACATCCTCAATGATTCCCAAAGGGAGAGTCACAGAATTGTCTGCAAGCTGTATGGTCATGCCAGTTGGCAGAAGTTCTGCAAACCCTAGCCTCTTGCAAAGACTAAGTGGCATGATAGAGACTGATGTCAGCTAATCCCTTCTTACATGTGGAGTGGCTGATATGGCACAAAATCCCAAAAGATCATGGTTCTTTTTTCTTCTTGGGCATTTTTATCTGAATAATATCAGAGGTAGTTATTGATAATTTGACTATCTCATATTCCTCAATTATATACTTCCTTGTGAGGAGAGATTTTAAGTACTTCGTTCATGTTAGTATCTCATCCATCACATCTAGAAAGGGTATATCAACATGAAGCTTCTTCATTGCTTCCTTGAACTTCATGAAACATGTGTCAAGCTTTGTCTGTTTTAGTTGAGCTTGGAAAGGAGGATGAGGCTTGTATACCAGTATAACTGGCTCAGGCATGTCTTATGCTTCTGCAACGATAGGTTTCTCAAGATTTTCTTTGTCTTCCTTATCAGTGGTCAGTGGTTCTTTCGGTTGACATTCAGGTACTTTAGTGTCTTGGACAATCACCAAGTCATGCTTGTCTATAACTACCATTGGTGTCTTGATAAGAGGATTAGAATAGTCTTTCCCAGATCGAGTAGAAATAGTTTTCAATTGTTCTGGATGTTTAGGATTGTTCTCTGGTTGGCCAGAAAAAGCTCCAGTAGGTGGCTTGAGGCCAGCTAAAAGTTGAGCTTGTTGAGATTCAATAACCTTCTGATGGGCTTGCTGATTTTCTATCATAGTCTATTGTGACTATAACATCTTCTCAATGGCTGACAGTTTGTCTTCAAAAGATATGGGACTGGCTTGTTGTACTTTTTGATGTGGGACTTGGTTGAGATTCTAGAATTGAGGGGTGTTTTGATATTGGTTGTAATTTTTGTTCTAAAAGTTACCCCTAAAGTCCCCTTGATTCCAGAATTTTTTTTGTGGATTATACTGAAATCCCAGCGGGCCTCGTTGTTGATTATCTAAACTGAGTTTTTGTGAGTTTTCCTCTCCCAAAGGATTTCTGTACTGAAAACTAGGATGGTTCCTGTTCCGATTTGGAATTTAATACCCTTGACCAGGGATAGTGTGGACGGCATTCAGATTTTTCATCTGACCATTACCTCCTTGGGCACAAGCATTGCCTAGAACGACATCGTAGACAATATTACAGGCTAGAGTAGAATGATCAGTTCCTTTACATGCTTCACAAAATAGTGAATCTGATTTGACTTGCTCTTGTTTTTGAGGGGACGAGTGCCTCCTTTCATAGGCATTGAAAGATAATACAAGGTTGTCTTGCTTGGCAACTAGTAGCTTCAGAGATTCGACGATGGACTTGTACTCAGGACTACTTTCTGCCATAGCTACCTTCAACACTCCTTTGCCTAGATGTCTACCTTAGTTAGTTTGATTTTCAGCTCCAAGGGTGACAACCTTCCATGCACTATCATAACTTCGACGCATGGAGTTTCCTCCAGATGAGGAGTCTAAGAGCTTCTTGATATCATCATCCACAACCTTATAAAAGATTTCGATGAGCTAATTCTTAGGTATGCCATTTTGTGGACACTTGCGTAGTAACTCATTGTATCTTTCCCATGCTTCTTCTAGTGTTTTGCCTGGGACTTGAACAAATTGTGTTATTCAGTCCCTAATATTATAGGTGAGGGAAGGAGGATAAATTTTTCCAAGAAAGCATTTTGAAGTTGTTCTCAAGTGGTTATGGGGTCGCATTGCAAGGATTTATACCAACTCATGGCTCTATCTCTAAGGGAATATTTGAAGAGACATAGTCTGATGGCATCATCTATAACTCCATTCTGCTTCATCAGCACATAAATCTATGAACCTCAGAATATGTTCTTGACTATCCTCACCTTGCCTTCCAATGTGACTTGATCTCAAAGTTTGGAGCAGTGATGGGAGGAGGTTGCACTGGTGTTGAATGTTAACAACCTTAGAGAGTAACCCAGCTTATTGAGATGCTACTTGAGCTGATTGGATTTCCTCTTGAACTGCAATCTGGGCTTCTTGCATAAGACTTTCCCTGTGTGCATTAAAGGCATGAGTTACCCTTCAGGCAATTTCCTCCTATTTGCCATCCTATCTTGGTTCTCTCTACTCTTACGACAAAAGGTTTTTTCTATCTTAGGGTCAAAGCTAGTTGCAAGGCCGGTGTTGTTGGAGAGTGGCATGCACTAGTCTTTGGGGGTACTTCGGGATGGAAAGATCTTTCGGGAGTCAGATGGATGGAGTAGAACCAAATTTAAGTAGATTATCAATAGTATCAAAGTGAAAGTAAAATCATAGATTAGTCTAAATAGAACTAGATTTAACTAGGTGATTCTGTTATCCCTGGCAACGACATCAGAATTTGACGTGGGTTTTACTGCACTAAGAAATCCACCTAGGGTTGAAATCCCTAAGTTTTTACCAAAACTTTGTGCAATAGTACCACCTACAAGTGGACGAGTCTTATCATAGTATAGTTAAGGATTCAATCCCAAGGGACAACCTTTTTAAGAATCTTATTAATTGAATCTACATCGATTAAGACTAATATTTAGAACAAAGAGTTGATTTGGGTTTAGTTAAACTAATTGCAAGGAAAGTAAAATAGTGGGATTAGAATTGAGTTTAGATTAATGACGAGAATCACTGGGGTGGAATCGGGTTTCACCACCACTACACATGCAAACACATCTGAACCACATCCAGGTAAGATACAACTATCCAAATAGAGTAGCAAACCATCTATTAGGAAATAGAGTTTGCATAAGCATATCTGTAGGCTCGATGCCTCGTTACCTATAGATCACACACTTACTACTCCAGATATATCCCTTCAAAAGTTCTCATCCGAGCATCAATCATGTTAATCGATAATCTAATCTGAAGTATTAAAGTTCACACAACAAAGGAATATAATAGATCATGCAAGGCAGGTGATCAATCCATAAAGCATGCATTAAACGATTAACAATGAAATGAGATGTAATATACAAGCCATGGAATGTTATAAGATGGACATGTAAGCATAGGCAGTAGGGCTAGTCCCCACACCCCATTGAAATGGACTACTCACTCCTCATGATAGAAACAAAAAGAATAAGAGAGAGGGAAGATTTTGGCATAATCATGGTGAAGAAGATGATCGCTGCTCAGTGGAGAAATGGTCTTCTACATGATGGTGGGGCAGTTCTAGATGAGGAGGGGAAGAACACCAAGATGGACAAGGAATATATTCTCTCTCCTTCTTCCTTCTCTTCTTATTCTCTTGCTCACAAGAGATGGAGCGGTAGATGGCTGATGGATGAAGATGCTACAAATCTGAAATCACACCACTTTCGTGGCTAGGAGATAGATCTTTATGGAACGGAGTGGGAGGAGTAGAAAGGACACCACAGAGGTAGTCTTTGGTAGTAGATGATCGTCTTCATTGGATGGGCACAGAGCGGCAGCCTGACGGCATCGTGGAGAGGAAGAGATGCCTCAAATAAAGAAGGGGGTCATCTATTTATAGGTGCAGGTCTACAGAGCATTGTATTAACTACCACAGTCGAGGTCATGTGCCTCGGTCAAGGTGGGGTCTTCTTGGTCGCGGTCATGCTACCTTGTCCTCAGCCCGACCGTGCCAAGGTGGGACCGGTCATTTTGAGTGCCGGTTGAGGCTATATCTTGATCGTGATCATGGTCCTTTTTACATTACAGTCGTAGCCATCCTTATGTTGTGGTCGCGACCCTCCTTATGTCATGGTCGCGGCCCTTTTGGAATAAACCCACCCCTATATGGGTGGTCTAATAACATGGGTCGATGGGTCTGTGTCAATGAATCCTCTGAGTGATGAGGATGCTTTCTAATGAAGGAACTGGCCATCAAAAATATGGTCCAAATTATCAAAAGTTTCTTGGGCCCACTAGTCGGTTAGCGGGACCACTGTCTCCTACACTTGTGTACATAGTGTGATGCTTAATCCTATAATGAAGATGAATGGATTTGATCAAAACTCTAAATAATCATCTAAAACTGAGGAAAATTGTAAATGGGTAGATTTATAGGGCACATGAGAGCTTTTGGTTCAAAATTGGGCCAAAAAAGGTGACTAAAACTAAGATGAATATGCATTCATCACTAATACTTAAAATTTAAGTTTCTCCTTGGTAGTGACACCAAGCCTTTTATGAGATAAAAATCAAGCATGTTGTATTATATATATTCAAACATATTATCTATTAGGTAATCCTAATCTCCAAACAAGAGATTAACAACTGAGAATATTTTAGGTTTAATCTAACATGATGCAAGGGATTCATATTCGATGTAATTAAATTATGTACACAAACCAAATAAGAAAAAAATTCTTTAACAATTTTTTATCAATCAGACACAAAGAGCTACATGAAATCCAATCAGTAGGAGGAAGTGTTAGGTCTTGCTTCACCACCATTAAACAAAGATAAAAGTAGTTATGTCTCTCTTAATGAACCCAGATTGGTTGTTATAATGTGTTTACTTTTTCTATTTCTAATTTACATCTCATATATAGATGAAAAAAAGTCTTGAAGGTGATACATATAATCTTTCCATAGTCAATCTCTTTTATAACCAAATAAGCATGCAATTTTACATCACATTGCTATATTCTACTTTCATATACAAAAGAATCATTTGTAATCCATGGTCTAATTTACATTATATTTTCTAAAGTAATAATTTAAATTACTAGATCACAATAGTTGGTGACCAAACATATAGACTAACATGAAACATGAACAAGAAGGAATGGTATTCAAAAAATCAAGTAAAGTATAAAGAAAAAGAAAAAGTAGAACTCAAATTTTAAGGGGATATACCCCCTTTGCTAAAAAAAATGCATACTCGTTCATGTTAATATTTTTATATTCAAATTGAACAATAATGGAAACACATATGATATCCATAGTGTAAGGTGGGGGAAAAATCTAAATCCATCAACCTTTTAGGCGATGAAGAATCTAAAGTTTAAACAGATATTCTTTTCTTCAATCTCATTTCTACTCCAGTTTCCATCATGGCCTCTTGATTCCCCAAGCTATTGATTTCTCATCATTTGAATTGGGATGGGCATTTGTAAATTTTTTTGTACAGAGGAAAAGTCATGTGCCAATGAGAGAAAACTATAGTCAGAGTATTGTTTTTTAGGATGCCTATAGTTGGTTGGATGGACAATAAACTGAGTATCCAATCTTGTGGTTTGAATCCAATGCTGACAAGTTATTTCCTAAGGACATCTTGGAAAATATCCCAATCATCCATTCCATCAAAATCTTCCCTCGTGATCTGTGTTTCACTATGCACACATATCTGGGGAGGGGTAGCATTGGATGTCCTGAGAAAATATCGTATAAACACCAGATTTAAAAACATATCTTGTTATTGGTCTATGCATGGTTTAATTTGTTGATTATCGACTAATCATGTGTGTTCTTTCTACTGATACCATACAATCACTTCAACCGATTGATGAGTTGATCTCGATAAAATCTAAGAAGGTTAAATGAAAGGAAACCCTATATCAGGAGAAGAGGATAGATGCGATGGAAACCTGGAAAAAGGAATGAAGAGAGAAAGAAGTGTGTGGTGTCTAGTTTTATTCAAAATGAATAATGCCTGGTTACAACACACTGACCACATACAAGTTCATTTATACATATGGTGTCACACATGTCGCGAGATCCAAGTAAAGGCTAAATTGCATAATGGACCTGTATGAAATATTAAATGTACATCAGAGATTAACAGGTCATTCTATTTATCCAATACCCCTTTCAAGATGGGTGTAGTTCGCGGATCCCAAGCTTGTAACGTGGTTATACAAACTAGAGTTTAGGTAGAGGCTTAGTTACAATATTAGCTAATTGTTCTTGACATGTAACATTAGTAGTAATATGTCCAAGTGCTACCTTTTCTCACACGAAATGGAAATCAATTTTCAATATGTTTGGTTCTAGCATGGAAGACAGGGTTATTCGTAAGTTGAAGAGAACTCATGTAGTCATAGTAGAGGAAAGAAGTTGTAGAAGTTGTAATATGAAGATCCTTTGGCAGAGAATAAATCCATGTAAGTTCAGCTGCAGTAGATGCCATGGCATTGTATTCAGCTTCACAAGTAGATCTGGCTATTGTATTTTTTTCTTGGCACTCCATGAAACACATGTGTGTCCCAGGAATACACAAACTGTAGTAATTGGTCGTGTAGTATGAGGACAACCTACCCAATTACTGTCACTATATGCACTAAGTTGTAGTGATGAATTTGGAGATATAAGAATACCCTAGGAAAGGGTTGCCTTCCGGTAGTGAAGTATTAATTTTACAAGATGTAAATGATGCATCATGGGATTAGTTTTTTTTTGGGTGAACCCATCATGGGATTAGTTGTATGTTGATATGAAGTATTTACAACAAAAGAGATGTTGGGTCTTGTTATTGTTACATACTCTAAGCACCCAACTAATCGTATGTACATAGATAGATCATAGAATTTTATTGCATCAATGGTTTTATGACAACCCACAATAATTGGCATAGATATTGGTTTACAATCGGTCATTTGAGCCTACTCAAGTATATCATGTATATATTTTTCATGACAAATAAGAAGAGTTCCGTTCTGTTTCTTAGTAACTTGAATCCCTAGAAAGTAGTTCAACTCTCAAAGATCACGTAAATCAAAGGCATTACTTAGATCTTGTTGAAATTTATAAGAGAGTTGGAACAATTTCCTGTGATGATAATATCATCCACATTGAGCAGTACATAAATGATGATATATTTATCTTTGAAAATGAAAAGTGACAGATCAATATCACTGCACATAAAATCATTAGAAAATAGGTATTTACTAAGGTTGTTAAACCAAGCTCTTAGGATCTGCTTCAATCCATAGAGATTCGATGAGTTTACAAACATAGTTAGGATAAAGTATATCAAGAAATCTTGTAGGTTTCTCCATACAGATAGGTTCCTAAAGTTCACCAATTAGGAAGGCATTGCATATGTCGATTTATAGTAAAGACCGTTTAAAATTCATGGCTATGGTTAGAACAATTCTGATTGTAGCATCTTTCACCACAGGACTAAATGTCTCAAAATAGTCAATTCCTTCCTCTTGTGCAAAGCCTTTAGCTACAAATATTTCTTTAAGGCGTTCAAGAGATCCTCCAACTTTTGAATTTGTTTTAAATATCCACTTAGAGACAATTAAGTTATAGTGTTGTGGACGTCGTACAAGAGTACAAGTTTTATTCTTATGTAGAGCATGTATTTCTTGAGACATAGCTTTAAACCACAATGGATTTTGTATACCTGACTTTGTGGGGTGGGGAATTGAAGGAACAAAGCTACTCATCAAAGCATATTTTGAATTTGGTTTGTGAATGCCAATCTTAGATCTGGTTAGCATTCCATGTATAGGAGGAGCTTTTGATGTTGAGCACGATGCTTCATCTAGTCTTTCAAAAGCTTTAGATGAGTTGGACACATCTAAGTTGTTGGACTCTAGAGAATCAGATGTGTCAGTAGTTTCATCTTGAGAATATTGTATTCCATGGCTAGTACATCATTTGAATCATGAGTTGAGTTTCATCAAGAAAATGTGTATCACGACGTGCATTTCAACCATCTGATTTATTTGAAAAGACATCTATTGACTGAAGATGCACTAGATTGTCAGAAGATGTTGTAGTATTCAGATCATGAGTATCAAACCCATTTGAAAAATTAGAATAGCAGGTGAATTCTCCAAGAGATACACTAGTCAACATATGTTATTTGTAAGGAAAAATGTTTTCATTAAACACCACATGTCTGGAGTAGTATATTTAGTTAGTTTGAATGTATAGACATCTATATACCTTGAATTTGTCACTGTAACCCAGAAAACACAAGCTAAGGATCTTGGTTCAAGTTTGTTCTTTGTGTAATCACAAAGGTAGGGAAAACATAGACACCCAAACACCTTGAACATGTTATAATCATGGTTCTTTTTGAAAAGTTTCTGAAAAGGTGATTGATAGTCATGGACTTCACTTGGAATACGATTGATAATAAATTTTGCATATGCAAAAGCTTCATCCCAAAATTTGGTAGGGACACTTACTTCTGTAAGCATAGAGAGTCCATGTTCCACAATGTGGTGATGCTTTCTTTCAATAGAACCAACTTGTTCGTGTATATAAGAACAATTGATATTATGAACAATACCATGCCCTAATAGAAATTCATGCATCTTTATATTAATGAACTCACTACCACCATCAGTCAACACTTGTAACTTTATCAAAAAATTGAGTTCCAATCATTTTACAAAAACTTTCAAACACAGAAGAAATTAGACTTGACTTTTAAAGGATAGAACTACAAGAATCCACTATATTCATCAACTAACAAAGCATAATACTGAAAACCCTGTGTAGACATTGCAGGTGATTTCCCTCATAGATCACAATATATATGACCAAAAGGAACGATACTTTTTACATGCTTATTCTGAAATGGAAGTCTGTGACTTTTACTAAGTGCACAAATATTACATATATCAAAAGTTCTATTAGTAGAAACTATAAGATGTACATTATCCATATACTTCTGCATTTTTTGATGGAGTTGTCCCAGTTGCATGTGCCACAAGTTGGATGAAGCCTTTTTTTTATGCTTGCATGGAAGGATCGAGCCACTGTGGATTGTAGAACAAGAATCCCATCTTTAAGTCTTCCCTTCCCTAGAGTGAAATGACTCTACAAATGCCTCATTATAAAGCAATCTCGAAAGAACAGAAAGTAATGAGGATAATCCCTAATGAGTTGAGCTATAGACAGAAGGTTCCTCTTCATTTGTGGGACAACTAGAACTTTATATAAAGGAATAACATGATTTGAGATAATAGAAGTTTCTCTGACTTGCTTAATAGGAAGAAAGGTCCCATCTCCAATCATGATAAAATCGGATCCATGATGTGCGTCGTTGTACACGCAACAATCACTAGGAAAAGTCCTAGAGTTTAACCTTCTAACCTGGTTGTCAACTTATTGTGAACAACAAGTCAACTTAGTATAGATAGGTATCGACCCAAGGGACGGCAGAAAATAAAAGTTGAAATCCAAATCCAATTGCAAGTACAAGAATTAAATCCCAATTTGAGAGAGTTGTTAATACTAAGAACAAAAATAAAAGTGCTGAAATAAAATTTAACTAATCAAGAAATAAAGATATGGGGTCCGGAAGATCACCACCAAAACCATGTTCCTATTCAACTAATCAAATTCTAAACTCTAAGAATCAAATTAGGACCTTGTGGTTATATGTCCTAATGGACAAACTCACAAGGGTCAGACTTCCCGTGAACCCGTTGGTCCCGGTGTTCACAGATCATTGCCCAACCATTCAACATGCCATTATCTACGGTCATATCAAAAAGTATGTGAATTCAAACTGGCGTTCAAACCCAAGGCTCAGGTGGTCGCGTCACCAAGGATTATAACAAGAATAAGATTAAAAAGATGAAAAGATGATAATCGCAATTAAGGAACTATTGTTTCATTCTTACAGAGATCCACAGTCATATCACTCTATAAGAATATATCAGATCATCCAAATAACCACACATAAACAGAGAGAAGACATTTGTTCGATGGAGAAATATAACTGATTATATTGAATAGAACCGGGCTAAGGGGCTACTCCCATACCCCAGAGAGATTTACTCAGACATAACAAGACTAGAAGAAATGCAAACTAAAATGAGATCTAACATTATACAAGATGTGGTCTACAACTAAAAAATAGATGGAATAGAATGAAGAATGGAATGATTTTACAAGTGAAGATTCCCTCCTTTTATAGGAGGGGGAGGGGGTAGGCTACCTCAAAAGAGGGAGACCAGTTTTTGAATTTTCTAAATCTGGTCAAATCGAAAGTTGGTTGTCTTTAATTATCTTGACCATATAACTCTCTTTAATCTACATTCTCACAGAAGAGATTTCGAACGTATTTATCTCCCTTCAAAAGCACAAAATCGGTCCAAATAATATGATTTTCTATTAGGAAATTAAATTCCCTTTCTATTGAATACTTGTACACTCAATTTGGAGTTTGAACACAAAAGTTATGTCACTTTTGGCAACGGGTATCCATGAATTTCAGGACTGCTGCAAATTGTGTAATTTTCCTACAAAACCCAAGAAAATATAATTAAAATTCCAATTAAAGAGAAAAATCTAAAATAATACAATTAATTATGAAATAAAGAGAATAAATAACAAAACAATCTTAAACAAATATCAAAAATATGTAAATATACACATTTATCAAAATACCCCAGACTTAAATCCTTGTTTGTCCTCAAACAAATAAAATCACAAATTATTCTAATTTATACTAACAACATGTCTATCCTCACCCTTGTAACATCACTTTATTCCTTACCTCCAAATTTTGCCAAGCAACCCAATCTCCTAAAACAACAAAACATAAAATTCTATATTCCCTATTGAAAACAAATATCATATCTTGTTTCTAAATCAAGATTTTGTAGAAAAACATGCTTCATCTTACTTTTGCTTTGACACTCTCATTTTATTATTGTAGTTTTTTATGTGAGTTGTTGCACAAGAACGGGATGAAATTGAGGGGTGTGAAAATAAAGAAGGAAGTGATGATTTTTTTATCCCTTCTCTATTCGACTTGGGATTTAGATTTGTGGAGTTGTGACTACATTGGTCACAATTTTTTTCATGTGCACTTTTGGTATCTTTTGATGGTACGCCCCTTTGTGGGGTATGGAATTTTTTTTTATGGGAAGCATGCCACCCCGGACTTGATTTTTGTCTGGTGGTGATTCTTTGCTTCTCTTTTTTTAGAAAGAAAATAAGGGGGAAACAAAAGGTGTCCGTGTTCTTATAACTTCACACATTTATTTTCTCCTTTTTTTTTGAAAGTGTCATTACTACAGAAAGAACATTCATGTCAATCACATTATACAAGATATATCAAGTTAATCAACAGTTTAAAAATAGAGAAAATTTGTGTTTGGTTTTGATTGATTCCATACAGCTTGCCAACTTTTCCAAGGAGTGGTGCTATTTTGGGATCTTAGGTGACACGGTGGTTTCAGACATGGCAATTTGTAACAATTTTTTACAAAAGATTTACTAAATTCAAAGGGTACAATGATAAACATCTATTCATATTGTACAACTAGATAAAGGCCATTTTGCAACAAAAGAAATAAAAACATGACCGACTAGATAATGGCCATGAACAAAGCAACTATATGTAAAACAAAAAAAGGTAGAACTAATGTAAGAATAAAAAAGATAAGGGGGTGGAATAGAAACATACCACCCACCTCCACCCCGGATTTAGATTTTTGCTCGTCCCGAGCAAAATCAAAACCCGAGATGGAGGGAAGAGAAGAGTGAGGATTTCTAGGTGGCCCAGGTAGCTCAAAAAACATCCAGCTAAAGGGGATGTGTATGAGGGATGGGACCTTTATCTGAGGAGCATCATAATGTACCATATGATAGGGTAATTGTAGAAGCTCAGTGGGGTGCTCATATTTTCTTTCACCTCACATTCCCTCCAATAATATCCTTAGATCTTCCTTCGATAGCAAGGGAAGTGTTGAAGATGGATGTGGATTAGGGGAGGTTGGCAGGTACCCGACCAGTAATTCCAATAGAGCATGATGAACCGAGTCAGGTGGAGGATCTTGTTCAAGTTTTTCACCATCATGATGACCTGCATATGGGAGAATTGATGCTAATACAAAAAATTTAAAATCATTTACAAAAGTATTTTGTTTCTCCTTAAAATTAATGCCATCAACATTGGGTTTGGTAAGTTTCATTGTTGATATAACATATGTCTCTAATGTTTTTGTATAAGGGTTCCCCAAGTATTTAGGAGGGATGATGATGTCTTCCTTGAAAACAACAGAAGGGGGCGTGTGGGCTTCTTCCAACGGTTGTATCTCCCCTTCTAGATCAGTCATGTGTGGGATGGAAATTGGCTGTGACGACTTGGGAAGAATCATAAAGGGGATTAGATGCTCATTATCTAAAATAGACTCAAAAGAAGGGTATTGGTCTATGGTATCATTCAGATTTATGTTGAGGATGGGAGGAGTTGTTGGATCTTCAGAATGACTCTCCTTCTTTGACATTTCATATTCAAGTAATAGAGTCTCTAAAGGAAAGACAGGGATACCAACGTCCTCATCACACAAAATATGGCTCCATGGTTTGTGCTATTTCTTCAGGATCCGACATATATGACACAAAATAAGGATCATCATCATCATAGTCAGAAAGAACCATCTTGGGTTGCTCAAGCTCTATAGGGGGAGTTTGTGATTGATCCTCTAGTAAGGTAGCTAACATGACTTGTCTGGATTCAAGTTTTTCTTGTCCTTCTACTGCCATCTTTTCTAGGGCCTTAAGTCTCTCTTCCAGTTCAAGATTAATTTGCATTTCACCATAGGATTTATACACCCCAAAATTTTGGCCATCCTCACTATACCCCTTATGGTAGTCTTGGTCCTTGTGCTCCTCATACTGATTGTGACATTGCTCCTCATAATAATCTTCAAAAGATGGTGGATTGTTTCCATTGCATCCATCTTGGTAGGAAGATTCAATACTATGAGGTGTCACCAAATCATGATGAAACATATTTGAACAATCTATATTTTGGGTTTGGGCTTCTAGCAGGGCGGTTAAGAAGGCTTGGCTGGTTTTTAGTTTTATTTCTCCTTCTACTGCTATCTTCTCTAGGGCCCTAAGTCTCTCTTCTTGTTGAGGATTACATTGGGTTTCATAAACATGTTCATAACTCCCAAGGTTTTGTTAGTTACACCCCACAAAATTTTATTGATCATATCCCCCATTAGAATATGGATAACAAGGTTCCCCATAATGGTTCTCAGAAAAATTTGGATTCACATTGTACCCACCAGGATGAAAGGGCTCATAATTAAAAGGGGTGCTATCATAAGCATGGGGTAGAGTCAGGCAGGAAAGAGATGCATGGTGGTAAAGACCACAATAATAACATTGTGGGGGATATTGGGATGTCCACTCCATTTGAAAAGAAAAGTTCCTAAAAGATATGTCAATCAATGAATGAGAGAAGAAAGATTACGAGATAAGAGGTTAGTCAAAAATTACAAAGAGAACAAATTATAAATCTAAGAAATTATGAAACAAACTAAAATTACAAAAAAAAGTAACTAGAAAGTAGTACTGCTGGAATGGAAACTCAGCATAAAGAGGAGATACACTTCCAAAATTATGCTCAGAAGGTAAAAAGAAATTACAAAAATCTAAAAAGAAATTATAAAAAAGACTAAAGTTATGAAAGTTAGAGAATACGAATAAGGATTATACAAGATATACATGCAACCAGATCTAAAAAACAACGGTGCCATCCCCAGCAGCGGTGCCAAATTGATGTGTGTCATTGTACAAACAACAATCACTAGGAAAAGTCCTAGAGTTTAACCTTCTAACCTAGTTGTCAACTTATTGTGAATAACAAGTCAACTTAGTATAGATAGGTATCGATCCAAGGGACGGCAGAAAAGAAAAGTTGAAATCCAAATCTAATCGCAAGTACAAGAATTAAATCCCGATTTGAGAGAGTTGTTAATACTAAGAACAAAAATAAAAGTGTTGAAATAAAATGTAACTAATCAAGAAATAAAGATCTGGGGTCCGAAAGATCACCGCCAAAACCACGTTCCTATTCAACTAATTAAATTCTAAATTCCAAGGATCAAATTAGGACCTTGTGGTTATATGTCCTTACGGACAAACTCACAAGGGTCGGACTTCCCGTGAACCCGTTGGTCCCTGTGTTCACGGATCATTGCCCAACCGTCCAACATGACATTATCCACGGTCATATCAAAAAGCATGTGAATTCAAACTGGTATTCAAACCCAAGGCTCAGGTGGTCGAGTCACCAAGGATTATAACAAGAATAAGATTAAAAAGACAAAAAGATGATAATCACAATTAAGGAACTATTGTTTCATTCTTACAGAGATCCATGGTCATATCACTCTATAAGAATATATCAGATCATCCAAATAACCACACATAAATAGTGAGAAGACATTTATTCGATGGAGAAAATATAACTGATTATATTGAATAGAACCGGGCTAAGGGGCTACTCCCATACCCTAGAGAGATTTACTCAGACATAACAAGACTAGAAGAAATGCAAACTAAAATGAGATCCAACATTATACAAGATGTGGTCTACAACTAAAAAATAGATGGAATAGAATGAAGAATGGAATGCTTTTAAAAGCGAATAGTCCCTCCTTTTATAGGAGGGGGAGGGGGTAGGCTGCCTCAAAAGAGGGGAAAAAGAGAGGGAGACCGATTTTTGAATTTTCTAGATCTGGTCAAATCGAAAGTTGGTCGTCTTTAATTATCTTGACCTTATAACTCTCTTTAATCTACATTCTCGCAGCAACAATTTCGAACGTATTTCTCTCCCGTCAAAAGCACAAAAGCGGTCCAAATAATATAATTTTCTGTTAGGAAATTAAATTCTCTTTCCATTGAATACTTGTACACTCAATTTGGAGTTTGAACATAAAAGTTATGCCACTTTTGGTAACGGGTATCTATGAATTTCAGGACTGCTGCAAATTGTGTAATTTTCCTACAAAACCCAAGAAAATATAATTAAAACTCCAATTAAAGAGAAAAATCTAAAATAACACAATTAAATATGAAACAAAGAGAATAAATAACAAAACAATCTTAAACAAATATCAAAAATATGTAAATAAAAGAGATAAATACACATTTATCAATCCACGATATGCAATTAGTTTGTTTAGTATACTTGTATCATGAGCAACATGATTGGTGGCTCTTGAATCAACATGCCATTCACTGATGTTGAATTTTCCCTAATTGGAGATCTAAATGGCTTCTAGAGATTTTGCTTGTTTAGTGGTAGAATCTTCAGTCAAAGTCTGAGGAATGTCTTCAACTTGATAGTGGTCATTGAATCTATACCAACATCTGAGAGTTTCATGTCCTCTTCTTCCACATATCTGACAAAAGACAACTTGTCTAGTACTACATTCTTGACTGATGCCATGATTGAATCCCTATCCATAAGATGTGAAAGAATTTCCTATGTTTGCTAGGTTTCGTCCAAGAACACCTTGCTGAGTGGATGGGTTTGGACCATGTGTGCTTCCTAATATGTTCTCACCAGAGAATTTGTGATAATCGTTACCTCTCCCATAACCTTGGTCCGGCAAATTAGTCTATGAGGATCTTCTCTGGATGTGTGCATGGTCCTTCAATGAAGCTCTCGAGGGAGTTGCTTTCGATCAACGCCATGATCTGTACTTGGCAGTACAAATAGTTGTTGTTGTTCAGCTTGAGGGAGACAAAACTGGCCACATTGAGACCAACCGGGAAGGGATACTTCGGTGGATGATTGTTGGAGGAAGAGGAAGGGGTTTTTGAGACAGATGATGCAGCGAAGGTTGCCATTTCGGATCAAAAGCTCTGATACCACAAATAGAATATGAGAAGGTGAGATGAAAGGAAACCCTAGATCAGGAGAAGAGGATACATGCAATGGAAACCAGGCGAAAGGAATGAAGAGAGAAAGAGGCACGCAGTGTCTCGTTTCATTCAAAATGAATAATACCAGGTTACAATACACTGACCAGATACAAGGTCATTTATATAGATGGTGTCACACATGTCGTGACATTCGAGTAAGGACTAAAATGCATTATGGGCCTGTATAAAATAATAAATGTACATGAGAGATTAACCCGTCGTTCTGTTTATCCAATAGATCTTCTTCGCCTACACGAATGGAAAATGAATCGACCATATGATTAGGTTTTAGGATATTGGTGTTTTTCGATCTGGCGAACTGGTTGGCCTCTCGTGAAACAAGCAACCTTGGGTTCAAGATTCGTATAATTCCCACCCATAAATTCGCTTACTTACTAAGCACGGATAGTCATGGTTTTTTTATGCTCGCCCATGACTCACGAGTCACGTTTAAAATTGCGTGGATATCGAAACCGCGTAGCAACCTGTCCGTTTGGACGGCTACACCGCGTGACTAGCTAGTACTCCAGCAGTACTACAACCCCATCCTCATCTGTCTTTACTCAGCCAACGTCGTCCTTTGCCCTCAGGATTTGCTGTTCCTTGTTTAATAAGGAGCAGGCTACACCTTGTGTTAGATTGCACCATCTGTACTGTCAATAAAATCCGGACCCTATAAATCGAAGGGCAGGAACACATGTAAATTGATAGCGGAAGGAGCAGCCTACTCCTCGTAGAAAGAGGAACAGCAAATCTGAACTCCGTCCTTTGGGGATTGTTGGGTGCGCTGGCGTTGGCAGAATGTTACTGTACGGGCTCGTGCGCATTAAATTTTGGGACTCTACATAGATCCATCGTACGTGTGTCGTGCGTGGCTGTATGAAACATGTAAAACGATATCCATACAGCTAGGCGGCTGAGCAGATTCTGCTTGTATGTATAGGCCCAAAACATAACATGCTTTCAGGAGTCCGTATGCTTGCCGTTTCTTCTATTCACAGTTCACATTTCTTTGGACGTCTGGAAAAGAAAGCCGAAATCTGTTGCATTCTCTTCTAGCATCAGCAACTACAAACAAGCATTTTTTTTAATGGGTCTGGATAACATCAAGACCGCAGCAGCAGGACCAGGCCAACTACCTCTAGTGTCGCTCAACCATGTCTCGTTCGTCTGCAGATCAGTGGCAGAGTCGGCCAAGTTCTACCAAAAAGTGCTTGGATTCACTCTCATCAAGAGGCCATCTTCCTTCGAGTTCAATGGAGCCTGGTAGGTGTTGTAACAGAAATTAAGTACTTGCCCGTCTCAGTACCAATTCTAGAGTTTAAGCTCTGTGGTAATTAACATATATCTTCTTGCTTGCTCGAAACCAGGTTGTACAAATACGGGATTGGGATTCACCTCTTGGAATCTGACGATCCAGATTTCGCCCTGGGAAAGAAATCTAAGATAAACCCCAAGGACAACCACATCTCCTTCCAGTGCGCAGATATGGGCTTGCTCGTCTCCAAGCTTGAGGCCATGAACATCGACTATGTCAGCGCCATTGTAGAGGACGACGGCATCAAGGTCAACCAGTTTTTTTTCCACGATCCTGATGGATACATGATTGAGATATGCAACTGCAATAACCTCCCCGTCCTCCCACTCACCAGCTCAGATGCCAGCTCCTTCTGCCGTTTGCCTTCTCAGTAGAGTTTTCTCGGAGGGAGAGCAAGGACGGAGAATGCACCCAGTAGCCGGCCGATCCGCCAGCTCAAGTGGACAGATTCTTCAAGGGGCACAATGTGGACAAGACCAGAGGCCGAGCCCGGGGGGGGGGGGGGGGGGGCAAGAGTAGGCCACGACCCCCCAAAAAAAATTAAAAAATAAATATGAATACTCATATACATATATTTTTATACATAAGCTGTATAATAAATAAATACTATAGTGAGCCCTATGCATCAAGGTGTTTCTAGTCTAGTGGTTTGTTCTCCTTAACTTTGGTTCAAGGTCATGTGTTCCTACCCCGCAGCTTCAACTAATTTTTTATTAAATTTGTCTATTGTCTACAAATTGGTCAAGAATATATATAGAATGTATCATGATGTAGCTTCAACTCATTTTTTATTAAATTTGTCTATTGTTTACAAGTTGGTCAAGAATATATATAGAATGTATCATGCTGAAGTAAAGTGTGAAATTGGTCTAGTGGTCTGTGTGTGTATTGCTAAACTTATGGTCTTTGGGTTCCAGTCCTAGGTAACACAAGTATTTTTTACCCCCCAAAAAATCAACTTCTGGCTCCACTCCTGGACAAGACTCTAGTATAAAATATCATGGTGAGTTATTGAAGCCGCAAATCCGAAACAACTGTGTATATTAAACATTCTTTGGATGAAGAAACTGCTTTCACTCAGAGGTCATAACTTCTTGTCTTTAAGTGGCGTTGTGTGTTCTTTGCGAGAATGCCATATATAAAAGTGATTTACATGTCGATAGTTTAGCAATTAGGCCTAATTTGACTGATCCCTTTTCCAATCCCAGTAGTTTATAAATGTTAATGGCTCCGTTTCAGTAGTTACCATTACTATGATACACAAAGTTTAATTCAAATGAGCTGGATATTCTGAGTCACTCCAAAAATGAGATGACTGGGAATTACAGCAGTCCTTCTGCACGACGTATCAGCATTCTCATGTGTATGCAGCTGGCGAACACGGTATTCCTTCCAACTGGTTTGCTATCTTTTTCGCACAACCTATCCGTTCCGCATTCTGCTCTTTAGACAACTATACCAGAATTTTAAAATACACCATCTACATTTGTCCTTAATATTTTGGCATGCTATCAGCAGAACAAAGGACCAGAAGACGTCGCCAAACAAGCAAATGGCACTTGCATGAATAGAAAAAGACAATAGAAAACATCATTTTACACGTGATTACGTGCACATGGTTTTATACGTGGCGTCTATAACTTTGCTCAACGGCTCACCACCGCAACGGGCTGTGTGTGGTTGCTGTTTTTGGATTATGCTAACGGCTAAATATAATGTGGGTAACTAGCTTAGTTTCTGTTTATTATTTTAATTACTTTTTTGTTCTATGATCTACCAAACAAAATATTATTCACAATCCAAATTTCTATCAATCATTTTATACGTGATATATATACATGGTTTTACACCCGACGTTTATAACCTTGCTCAACGACTCACCACCGCAACAGACTGCGTGTGTGATTGTTGTTTTTCTATTGTGCTAACGGATAAGGACATGTTTGTTAGGGTGTTGTTGGGTGTAGTATGTTGAAAACGAACATCAAACAACTATAATTATAATTATGCCTATTAAAGAGCTCCAGATCTATTTGGAACGGGGAGATCTATTTGGAACGGTGTACCACCAGTTCGTCGTTTTTATTTGTTAGATTAAAAAAAGTTGCAGTAGCAGCGGTCTGTATCATACCACCCTTTGCCGCAGAAGAACAACCCGTTTTACATCCGAAATTAATTCCGTCACGCGTGTTGGGGTCAAGCGCGGCTTACGCACGGCAGAGAGTGGTTTATTGGGGGAGATGCTGATTTGAGGGTGATGACATGGTGGTTTTAATTGGATGAGTTGACAGAAGTTTTGTAATATGTAAATAAATTTGTTTTGCTTATAACTTTTGAACTGTGATGAATTTTTTAACGAAACAAAAATCATTGGATTCATTATGAAAAATACATTCCAACAATGTTAAAATTGATATATTTTTAAATAAAAAAAAAATAAAAATAATATGAATAGATTATTCTGGATGCTCATGAATCATTTTGGACGTCAATTAACCATCTTTGGGTGTCAATAGCAATTTATGAGTGTCGTTATAATTCTAGGTGTCAATGAACTATTTTAGGCGCTATTAAGTGGTTCTAGGTGTCAAACAAACATATTTGAGTGTCGTTATGTTGTTTTGGTTGTCAATCCCTTATTTGGGTGTCATTTTAAACTTTTGGGTGTCAATGAACTATTTTGAGCATCAATTACCTTGTTTGGATGTCATCTTTATACTTTTTGGTGTTAATGAACCATTTTGGGCGTCAATTAACTATTTTTGGATGTCAATAACCATTTATGGGCGTCATAGCATCAAAAAATACTTTATTTGGGCATCATTTTAAACTTTTGGGTGTCAATAAACTATTTTGGGTGTCAATTACCTTATTTGGGCGCCATCTTTATACTTTTGGGTGTTAATGTATCATTTCGGGCGTCAATTAACCATTTTGAGGTGTCAATAGCCATTTATGGGCGTCATAGCATCCAAAAATGGCTAAATAGCGCCCAAAAATGGTTAAATAGTTATTTTGGTTGTCAATACCTTATTTCGGCATCATCTTTATACTTTTTGGTGTCAATGCACTATTTTGAGCGTCATTTAACCATTTTTGGGTGTCAAAGAGACTTATTTAGGTGTTGTTATGTTGTTTTAGTTGTCAATACCTTATTTGAGCGCCATCTTTATAATTCTGGGTGTCAATGGCGTCATAGCATCCAAAGATGGCATCTTTGGGTGTCAATTAACTTATATATATCATTTTTTTTATTTTTTTTCTAAAAAATATGTCAATATTAGTCTTGTTGGATTGTATTTTTCATAACGAATCTAATAATTTTTGTTTCATTAAAAAATTCATTAGGTTCAAAAGTTATAAGTGAAACAAATTTATTTGTCTGTTTTATAATCCTAAAAAATCAGCAAATCGCATTCTGCCACATGGAGGCGGTTTGGTAATTAGTTCGGGACTGGTTTCATCCGCGTGTGAACCACATGTAACCATTGTGAGCTTGACAAAAGCTTAATCGCGCCCAGATGGGGTGCGGTACAGTTTCCTAGATTTTGTGTCCAAGCCGCGAATTTCACCGCACCATGTTGTACCAAACGAAAATTATCTCTGTGTACCATGCTTTTCAACGTCAGGAAAATAAAGAACATCCTGCCAAACATGGCCTAAATGTAATGTCGTTAATTAGTTTACTTTCTCTTTATTAATTGTTCTACGGTTTATGTTAATTACTTATTTTGTTCTACCGATCTTCCAAGCAAAACATTATTCTTAATTTAAATCTTTATCCAAAAATCAAAACCTATAACTACGAGTTCTAAAATTAGGACTTCCAATGACACGTCAACCCACGCACCCAGTCTCAACTTACTTGGAAAAAGATGGTTCTGGAACTGGCTTTGACAATATGGGTCGGTTTTCGGCTCCAGACTGTAAGATCAATATTTAACTTCAGGTTGGTTTGGGGGTCATATATCGGAATCGGGATCGGTTTTGAGTTTTGCAAAGTCCGACTCCGGGTCGTTATCGAGTTAGACTGGTGGAAAATCTTGGAAGTAGAATTTTGACAAATATTGTTGATAAAATGATCCAATTCTTGGTCCTGGTCATTTTCGGGGACATGCATTTCATACTTCCTCTAAGTGGTCGGGATATCATTTCAAAGGGGGGACAAATTCGATCTACATCACTCAATTTCTCATGTGTCACAGTGCACCCAATCAATACCTTTATTGGAACTCTTATTCAAAGCATGTTGAGCTAATGGTCAAAGTACATAGAACATCTTGTGCTACTATAATGACTTTAGGTCTAAGAATTATAGTCATCAATGTCACATTGAGATATGACTCTATCATGTCATTACATGACTTTCATGTGTCAATCTCAAGGTGACTTTGTCCAGTACAACTTATTCTCTAACAAGATTAGGCATTGGGATCCCATGGTGTAAATTTGAGTTGTTATCCAAGTCAGATAAGTAGGAAAATAAAAGAACAAAAGAAATGTAGATAAACTAGGTTCCATGATATTGTTACGAGTGGGGAAGGGTCAACACCTCCATCTTGCCCGATAAACTGGTGTCGAGTTGTCTTTATGCAATTGCTAAGGCAGCATTTCAGAATGATAATCAAAAGAAAACAAGAAAATTATAATAAAAAGCATTTTTATGGGTGGAATTTTAGGAATGGAGATGTCTGTGTCTTTCCCATCGTCACCCTAAAAGTCATATATTTTTAGGCATATTGGTGTCCTAATCCCCTCATGACCTCCCAGAATGAATATCCCTCAGGGGTGATTAGGACCAATGATAGGATTTTGAGGATGATTGGAAAGAGTGAGTTAGTAGCAAGATCTAATTTTAGATAGATGTTGAGCAACAAAATCATGATAACATAATAGTATTGGCAGAATGACTGAGCGGCTATGGAAGAATAATAGAACAGTTATGGTAGAATAATAGTTTAAATTACCATTTTAACAACCTATTGAACCTAACATGAAAGGAGGTGTTAGAGGAAGGATCCCTTGATCATGAATAATGCAAGAAATAAAGAGAGAGGTAGTTCAATCCCCTAGCTTCATGAGGTTTGAAAGGAGTCTCAAATGGGGGGTATTTATAGGTATATATTAGGGCTCGGGGTTCTAGACACAACTTTCTTGAAGAGGAAGCAAATCACCTTGATGCCCTCACATCTACGGGGTTCACAGATTGAGGCAATCTTCCATGCACCACATGGTGGACGGATAGGATCCGCTAGGTGTCTCGGTTGGATGAAAATATGTTTTCTAATTTTCCAGTAATTTTAGGAATGTTGTAGAGAACATTCTGGAAAATTTGGAGAAAGATATTCAAGATTATCTCTCAGATTTATCAAGAAAATCAATTGGTTATCCCTAGGGAAAATGGAATATTTTATTCTCCATTATTCAACTGGGAAATGTATTAGAAAAAACTTATAAAAACAATAACAGAGAGAAATTGCACTTTGGATTTGAAAAGAAAGTTTCTTTATAGGAATCCCCAAGCTAGGAAAAAGTTGTATATATGGAAAATATATTCAAAATGTAAGAAAAATCATAAATGTGAATACAATGTGGAACGTGGAATATATTTCATCATTATCCAGAGAATTAGCATTAATTGTGATTTTTTTTAGTGAGAAAAAATTGGGTGTCAATAGTTTACCCCTCTCAAGGAAAAGTTCAAGATAAGAGTGAGAACTGTAGGCTTGAGCCAAGTCATACCCCTATTCTTGATAATGTAAGGACAAAAAGGTTGGACTCATCAAAGATTTTCTGATAAACCTTGTAGAGGGTGGAAAGATTGAGTGATGTCTCTTCCTTCTAAGGATGGGTTAATGAAATAGCCATTCATAACAAGCATAATATTGGATATGAATAATTATAAAGTAACTATAGACTCTAGTCAAGACACCTACATATGTTTGACCAATCATTCATTCCCCTAAAGTGTTGATGTGCCATTTGAGGCTTATCGATGGCAAAATCAGCTCTCATCCTTACTTTAGTTCTTACATTCATACATGTCTGATTGTCTTGCTACTCAATGCCTTAGTGGGAGAAAGGTGGATGTGAAAAAGCGAATAAAAGTTGAGGTCTTTCATAAGTTGCTAGGATCAAGAGTCTATGACCATTGCAAATAATGGCAACTACTGAATTGTGAAAATATCTTGAGAAAGGATTTATCGTTTCTTTTCCTGTGCGTGTTCAATTTTCAAATTCTTTTCCTTTTTTGAGTGGACCACTTTAAATTAAGAACCAGAATCCTTGAAGAGGAAAGAAAGTGGGGAGTTTCAATTCTGAGATATGACTTTGATTCATCCAAATTGGTGGTTATGTTTTAGACAAGTTCCTCAATTTGACGTGACCTTCTAGCGAGTGACTACATTAGTCAATTGTATGTCCTCTCAGAGTAATGGAAATCCTTCAAAACAAGCTTAGGGTGAGCATTAGGTGATCATTTAGTAAAAAGGTTTTGACAATTTAGCTCATTTTCAAGTCATGATCCAAGATGTCAAGAGAAGTGAAAGCATGGTTTGGTTCATTTTAAGGTCATCATCTAGGACCATCAAAAGGTGTATCCAGAGGCTTTTAAGTCGGTGTAGTTTAATGTCATGATATAGGACACAAAAATATTGGAAATGAAAGTGGGGTGATGGTCCAGTTTTTGTCTTGGTCCAGGACTATCAATGTGATACCCCGTGCGAAAAAAATGTTATTAACTAAACTAAATGATGCGGAAGCGATTAATTAGCAGCGGAATTACTGGAAATCACTAAAAATTTAAATTTTTTTGTAAAGAAATCCACAATGGTAAAACTCTATCATAAAGAACCAAAGTAAGTTATTTACAAGTTGATTCATTAGTACATCTCTGTATTATCTCATCTCGAGAGTCATAACACTAAATGCCCTGTTAAACTGTACATGAGCAGTATACAAAAATCTCGAGGCGTTAAGCCAAAAATCTCAGATCTATATTAAACCATCTACTGACTCCTAGGACCTGAGAGTACAGAGACGACACATAGGACTCTCTATATACTTGACCTAACAGATAGTGACTCCACCTGTGGATCACTACTGTCCTTGATGTTGCTGCTGCTGCTCACCCACTGATGGGCTCCTCCTTCCTCGGCGTCTACCTAAAAAGTTGAATCCCACGGGGGTGAGACAATTGAAAAATTGTCCCAGCGAGAGTTATAACTCTCCGCCAGAAGCATTGTTATTGCAGATAATAGAATAACACTGAGTAGTAGATTTATAAAAATTTAATAGCAGGTAAATCATTGAATAACTAAATAAAGCAGTATACTTTATGTAATCATTTCAATTATAACTTGATTGAATAGCAAGTCATTAAATTCAATAAGGAATATGAAGAACATGTATATTATTTGTCCAACTAGGACTTAATAAACAATGTATCATCAATCATTGTTTCTCATAGTTCAACCTAAGCAAATATGCTACACGGTTGATTACATTTTACAAACATACTTATGCACTGAGGAGATGAGGTATACCGCTCATACTCCAACCGACCATTGTGAAATCGAAATCGGTACCATACATAGGTCATCAGAAGAGCCGAATTTCTATGACCTCATCTTCCTCAGTCAGTGTGAGGAAAAACATGCAGGACATCTTGTGTCTCTGCTATAATAGCTTTCTAGGGTATTCTGACAACTTCACTATTAGAGTTATAGTGGCATGTTGTACTCTCTTCGCAATCGAGGGATTTCTTATTTATCTCACATTGATTCGGCATTAACAACATCATCGGGAGATTAGTGATACATCATCCCGGCATAACATATAATGAAGGATTGAGAGAGTTATTGTTTATCTCACATCAATTCCTTCATTAGGACGTAAGGATATTCGTGTCCATAACCCCCACATACTCAAAAGTATGCTCTTCAGGAGTTCCCTTAGGAAAACCTGTTTCACCATCATCTAGTTTTTGACGATGATGGATCTATGGTCAGGGCTCTACATGATATCATTTTACTTGATTAATTAAGTACATTACAACATTCTTTTAGCATCATCCATGTTTTCAAACAAAAACCATTAAAACAATTGCTATAAAGAAATAGTACTATTTGAATCAAGTTCATTTCACATTTTGTTAACATTGGAATCTCAATCCCCCATCAATTTATCATCATGATCCAAGAATATGGGTTTTCAACCCTTAGATCATCAAATCACTTGTTACCACTTTAACAAGTAACTCAATGCCATTAAGTCATTTAAAAGTGTAAACATAATAGTAGCATTGCAGGTATTTCATATGGCTCATACAGTCTGTCAATCTCATTTGTTAGCTTTCAATAGGCAACATTGCATGTTATTGCTTACAAGGCTCATTACATACTTTTTAATGAACAAAGCATCATAGCTCTTACCTGGCTATATCCAATATTTCATAAAACCTACAGATTAGCACAGATGATAACAGGTACATCAATTTCATATTAGCATATTACAAAACAAAGATAACTTCACTATTCAAGGGTTGCACCACTATACCCTTACTAGGGTTAGGGTTTCCCTTTTCAATTCAAATATGATTAATCATCCCCTTAACTCAGCTAGGAATAGTTATTCCTCAATTCATTATCCAATCATAGAGCTTCATGCTATAAAGCATAACCCAGGATTAGGGTTTCACACCTTTATTCACCTTAAATGGAATTAGGGTTTACTATTCACATACCTTAATTTAGGGTTACTATTCACATACCTTGATTTTAGGGTTTACTATGTCATCATTATGGTTTAAGATTACATCATCATCATGCTTTAGGGATACTTTCATTATTACCCTCAATTTAGGGTTAAGAATCATTAACCATCATAATTAGGGTTCTCATGATCTGACTATGAAGGATCATACCCTAATTAGATATTCATTCATATTGGAAGTCCATTACTTGATTAACATTCATAAAAAGAATCTTATCTTTCTCATCCTCTATAGGATGATATTTACTTTAGCTTTGATTAGGTTAAGTAACTCAATCATGAAAGAGAATTGACTCCATGGTTTATATCATTACCATTATAATCATTAGAGCTTAATTACTTTATGGGTCTCAATCACACTATTCCATTAAGATACAAGTACCATGATCACCTTTGATTACATCATGTATTAATTAATCACTTTGTCCTTTAACCACTTTAAGTACCCATGAGGTTTTGGTTAAACATCCACCAAACGATCTTGGCCACTAAGACCCCAAACAATCTTGACTAACTCAGACCTCAAACGGTCTTGCCTACTAAACCTCCAAATGGTCTAAGACCGTTTGGATCTTCATGCGGTCTTGGTCTACCCATGAGACCGTTTGGTAAAGTAGCACACTCAAGACCGTTTGCTAAAGTAAGAGGTGAAGACTGTTTGCCAAGTTTGACTTTTGAAACCGCATGGATACAACCGATTTTGAAACCACATGCACTCAACAGATTTGGAAACCGCATGAACCCTAAACGGTTTGGGATCGTTTGGTGCCAAACGGTCTTGAGACCGTTTGGTCCAAACCACCTCAAAACTGAATGGACCAAGTATGGTCTCAAGAAGTCAAAATGAAATAGGGTTTCCATTGTTGATCCCCTCAACAGTTGTATACATGTATTCAATCATCAATTGCACTTATCACCATCATTTAATTAAGTTATTTAGGTCAACCTTCAACTGATTTGACCCTCAATTGACCCTCAATTGGTCATCAATTAGGGCTTCAATCAATTGAATTAGGGTTTGGAATTGATGACCCTTCAACATAATTCAATGTGAGTCTAATTGATTTGAAACCATTAAACCATCATCCAATTGGTCATGACCTGACCCCAAACGGTCTTGGAATCATTTGGATGTCCTCCAAATGGTATTGAGACCATTTTCTAAAGTCACCACTACAAACCTAAGTCAACCAATTAGGGTTTGACTCATTAGATTGATCACTAGGTCAACAATTGAATGTACTTCAACCTAATACCTTTAGATCTTTAACCACTTAACCATAGTCAACCCTAGACCTCCAAATGGTCTTGGGTTACCTCCAAACGGTCTTGGGATCATTTGGATATTCTCCAAATGGTCTTGAGACCGTTTTCCCATCACTTCATCAATAACCATGCCATTTATTTAGGGTTTGGATCCTAGGATTGGTCACCAAATCAGCAATTAATTACATATCACCTTGATACCTTTGGAGCTTCAATTGGCCAACCATGCTTAACCCTAGACCTCCAAATGGTCTTGGGTGATCACCAAATGGTCTTGAGACCGTTTGGGTGATCCCCAAATGGTTTTGAAACCGTTTGGGTCACTCAACCCAAACTTCAACTTAATTCAATTATCAAATCAGCAATTTACCCGATTAGGGTTTAGAGGGTTGATGGACCTTTAATTGGGGAACTACCTAGAGTTAATTGATAATTATTGATAGGTGATTAGTCTATATTATTCTCAACAGACCTCCAAATGGTCAACGCTTGGTCAACGCCAGCAAACGGTCTTGGACCGTTTGCTTCTATGCGGTTTGGATGAAACCATTTGCAATCAAACGGTTTGAAACCGTTTGCTCCCAAATGGTTTGGGAAACCATTTGAGAACAAAGTCAAACCGTTTGGTAAAGTGATTTTCTTTGGATAAACATCAAAGTTAACGTCATCATCTTCTTCCTACGAGCAACCAAGAACTGTTGTTGTTCTTCATGAAAGTTATAGCAATTAACCAAAAGAGTACTAAGGAAGAAAAATAGCTAACGATTATTAGAGAGACGGATGCATTAGCAATGCTTAAGGGTTAGAGTTATAAAACCCGCCTTTAGAAATGATACAGAGCTCCAAGCTCTGCAGCTTTAATGGTGGATTGATCTCCAACAATTGTCCAAGCTTCGTTCTTCAATCTTTGGATGAACAAGGTGGCTAGAAAAGGAAATCGTGTGAAGAAAACTATGAATATAACCTTGTTTTATGGTTTCCACCATGAATTCGAGGTAGGAGATGACCCACACTTACCAACATGTTTGGTCATCCTCTCTCTGCTCCAGATCTCCTCCTTGGTCGGCCAATGCAAGAGTGAGAAGAAAAGAAACTAAGGAAACGATCCTTTGGTGTTTAGGAAAAAGGATACATACATATATATATATATATATATATATATATATATATATATATATATATATATATATATATTTATGGGTTTTCAAGGAAAATGGAAAAAGAGGATTATTTCCTATTATCTTCCAAAAATATCCACCTAGTCCTCCTCCACTTCTTGGATTCATGTCCACCTTCTATTCCCTTGCAAAACTTTCCATTATCCAAGAATAATGGAAAGGAAACTAAACACCTTAAAAAGTTGTGTTAATATCCATCTTTTAGTGGATATTGCTTTATATACTATTAATGTGAAAGGCTTCCACTCAAACAAGATGTTTTTGGTGCCCAAGCATGACACAATCTTTTCCAAACTATTGCAAACACATCCTCCAACTTTTGGTTGAAGGGCTCCATAATTAATATATTTCTTCTTACATTAAATTATATTAAAGAGCCATTTGTGCTTAAATCTTGATTACTTTAATATCAAGATTCTCTTTCTCCCATGATAATTCAAATGCGGTGCCCCTCTCATTTTCTTTGCTCTACTTGGTGCCAAGAAACATGAGAGACCCTCTAGAGATGATATCTTGCATATTGAACCCTAGGTTTTGGGTAATTAGAACATTACACCAAAACTAGGTTTTAATGCACAAGGTTTGCTCTACAAGCTTTATCTTAATGTCCAAGCTTTGTGGAATCCATACCACCACATCATATACATTCTTATGATGTCTCAACATTAGAGGAACATCTTAACATGTGCAATTGCAAGTTAACCCCTCTACTTGGGTAATTTGAATTTTAGTCCAAAGTTAATAAAACAATGTTTCAACATTATTCAAAAAGGACTGAAATTGAAATATAAGTTCCTCAAAATCCTTAATTACATTTCAAAGGATAAACACAAGCATATAATCACTTAATTAAGCAAAACACTTAGGGTTAGTACATAACCCAGGTCAGGGATGTTACAAATTATCCACCCCTTACGAAGATTTCATCCCCGAAATCATTACAAAAACATATTAAGAGAAAAGAGTAGGGTATTTCCTCCTCATCTCTTCCTCTAGCTCACACGTGGCTTCTTCAACACCACGGTGATTCCAGAGGACTTTCACAAGACTTATGTCTTTCTTTTTTAGCTTTTTAATTCTTCTGTCAAGGATCAACATAGGTCCTTCTATATTAGATATATCATCATTCAACTCTACTTCCATAGGTTGTAGAACTGATTCTGGTTCAGGATGACATTTCCTTAACATGGAAATGTGGAACACTGGGTGTAACTTTTGCAACTGTGGTGGTAACTCTAGCTTATAAGCTAACTTTCCAATTCGTTCAATGATTGGACAAGGCCCCATAAACCTAGGAGATAATTTTCATTTCCTTCTAAATCTAAGAACTCCCTTCCAGGGTGAGACCTTAAGGTACACTCTGTCTCCAACCTAGACTTCCAAAGGTCTACAACGTTTATCAGCATAAGATTTCTTCCTATCCTGTGCAGTCTTCAAATGTTGTTGTATTATTTTAATCTTCTCGATGGTCTGCTACACAAGATCAGGACCTAAAAGTTGATATTCACCGGTTTCATACCAACATAAGGGAGATATACAACGTATACCATACAAAGCTTCATAAGGTGCCATGTCAATTCTATGTTGATAGATGTTGTTGTAGGAGAACTCTATCAAACTTAGATGTAGATCCCAACTTCCTGTAAACTGGAGGACACATGCCCTAAGAAAGTCCTCTAAGGTTTGTATGGTCCTTTCTAATTTTCCATCAGTCTAAGGATGAAAGGTTGTACTAAACCATAACTATGTGCATAAAGCCTTATGAATTCGCTCCCAAAAATGACTCGTAAACTGGGGACTTGTGACAAAGTGAGTTTTCTGGCTTAATTTCGAGGACGAAATATCTTTTAAGGTGTGTAGGATGTGATGGAGTGGATTTTTGAAATCCATAAATATCCAATAACATATCTTGAGCTACAATGAGATTTCCAAGTGTTTTGGTAAAGTGGAGATGTTGAATGAGAATTATATGATGTTTAATATCTCTCTTTATATGCCTTCTTGAGGAATTTTATTGGATGACCTAACAATTGAGTTTTGGCATCAAATTTGAGTAGAATGTATCTTGTGTGGTAGGAAACCTATGGTTAAAATTTGGTGGCAATCGGACATTCCTAGAGGAAGTTATGGAGGTTTGATGTTTTGTGAATTGATGTGCAATATTAGGGTTGATTAGCCTAAGTTTTGCTTTTAATAGGTGTCACGCCCCTTTTTGTTTTGGGTCGGGCTGCGTGGCCTCTTGTGTGCCCTAGATGTGCGATCTAGCGGTTGTGCCTGGCAGCTTTAGTGAGCCGCGGATAGGCTCATGTGAAGGACTGTCTGGAGCCCTTGGATCAAGATCTGATGGATGGCAGCTTGTCTCCTACCTTGCAGTTAGAGCAAGGTAGTGGGGCAGCTGACCGTGCGCCCACCCCGGCCACAACCTTCCAAGATCGTGGGGGAGAGGGTGGAAGATATCTTGGTAGTTAGTCTCCCCTGTATGAGACGTTTTTGTAGACCCCTTAAACGAGTCAAAAGACTGCTCTATGAGGGAGAACGAGCCCTCCCTTCTTGCTGCTCTCTCCACCGCACGGAGCAGGTGGTGGCTAGGATGAGGATTTTGAGGTAGAAGGTGGACTGGAGGAAGAGGAATATGGGAAGAGCAACCAGAAGGCCTGGGGAAGCATCCGTGCTTGAACGCTTGGCCTCAAGTGGCCATTTCCATGACCGACCAACTCAGGTCAGCCGCACATGAACTGGGAGATCGAAGACCTGTTGGGAGAGCTGCTCACCGCTAGCGAAGGCAAGGGTTGAGTTCACGGAGACCCTGTGAAGCTTTTTGAAGCTTCGGTCTGGTGCGAAGATGAGAAGAGGCCGCTTGCCTCTTTGACCCATCACAATCAAGGACTGGGCGGCGGCGCCCCAGTGGAGAAGGAACTCCACGTCCATCGATGAGGAGCAGACTAGCCGTGGAGATCGTGTGGTTGACGTTGAAGCTGGCTGCGGTCTTAGTAATAGAGGAGGACCCCTACACCTCAGTTGATCGCTCGCCGGAATGGAGGCCCAGCGGCGGCGCTCTGTTCCAGGTCCGCACGCCCGCGTTGTGCGAGAACGGGGGAGAGCGGACAGCCCGCCCCGGGTTATCGGGTCCAGGGGTTCGCGGATCCCACACAAGATCCGGACCGGGTCCCAGCCCTAGCCAGGAACCAGCCGGTCCAAGACAGCCGAACCGGGTCCAGGAGAAAGAACCGGCCCAGACCAAACGTGAACCACCGGCCCAACCAAGGAAAGGAGCGCCAGCCTGAAGGACACGTGGCGCATGGCGATTGGACGAAAAAGGTAAATGATCTAGTAAATGCTTATATCTTCAAAAAATTCATAGAAAATAGCCTGGTGATCAGAAAAATGCAAATAAGGTACCAAAATTCTCAGGAAAATGCGTAGAACAACCTGGAACCTTTATATCAGTCTTTTGAGATAATAATATCAGTGATATAATGTAAGATGTGTAATGCTTAATTTATGAGTAATAAATATCAAACAATTCCCTAAAATTATGAGAAAATACCTGTAAATCATATTTCATGTTTATAGTGCACCTGATGTTAGTGATGATCATGTTGATGCACGAAATTATATAATTTTCTTAATATGTCTAATTAGGGCCTATAACCCTAGATAAAATGTATTAAATGAATACGTGCTCAATAAATGATGAGATTTACAGAGTAAGCTCATATCTGTATATGGAACCTCAGTATTAATTATGAGATCATAATGATGAACATAATTCATGTTATAAGAAGTTGACCTTTAATACATGGTTTAAAACCCTAATCTTGGTTAATGGTGTAACCTAGGGTTAATTAATGTGCACAAAAAGGATATGGAACCTAATGTTCATATAATGAACCATAATATGGAAAATGACATCAGTATGATAATTCTAAGACAAGAATGCAAGTCATAATGTATATATCCTAATGAACTAAGTGGAACCCTAATGGATATAATTAGGGTTAAGATGAGATATAATAAGATGGGAACCTGATGATAGTGTATGGTCTTGTCTTGATCAGGTTTGACCAAGCTTATAGTTGACATCAGGAATATATGATTAGGTTTATCTCTTGATCAAGGTACGCTATTACCTCTTACTTGGCTTATTATACAATATGCTTGTGTTATATGTGTAGTAGAATACTTGGCATATGGTATTGGATGAAATGATTGTTCTTGTAAGATATGTTGGTTGGTTTTCTATACTTACTGCTATGAACACATCAAACATAATATATCTGTTCCATTATATGATAGCACTAAATCTCTTTGGTAGAATAGTGCATTGATGATAGTACTAAATCTCTTTGGCAGAATAGTACATGTGAGCACTAAATCTCTTTGGCAGAATAGTGCATTTGTGAAGTACTAAATCTCTTTGGCAGAATAGTACATGTGAGCACTAAATCTCTTTGGTAGAATAGTGCATGTGGTTGATCAAGTTTACATATAATGGAAATGTGCCTAAAATATGTGTTCTCTTCTGGTAACAAATATCTTTGTGCAAGTATACGATGTTCTTATATTCTTCTGTTGCTGCCAAGTATATTAGTTTTATCTTATTGCCAAGATATGTTGAGAGGTATATAAAAAGACACGTAGGCGTACTCAGTACAATATTCATGAAATATTGTGCTGACGTGTACCACATGTAATCTTTTTGTTTAGGTTGCGGTTATGCTCTTGAAGATGCAGGATAGATGAGAGTTGTATAGCGAGCTGATGTACAGGTGGACCTGTTGTCTTAAGATCCTGTAGTTTAGTGGTAGTACATGTATATGTATAGTTTGCTGTTCAATATGTAATATCAAATGTTGTAACAATTCATGTTGTAATTATATGTTGAATGGTGAACATGTGTGTATGGTTTTATTATTGTTCATGTACATGTGCTACTGATGTATGTTCCTTCTGACTCCCTCGATTTTCTTCTTCTTAGCCTTATGTGGGATGTTTAAATTGGGATTCTCACTGAGGTGAGGGTTTCAATTTGGACGTCACACATCAGATTAAGTTTTAGAAAATCCGGGGACGTCACAGGACTTCTATTAGAAACAATGCTAACTAGGACCCCATGCAGCCGCACTATCTCATCTACATACAACTATGCCAACTTCTCAACAGAATATGTTGTTTTGACAGGTAAGAAATGTGTTGTCTTTGTCAACCTATCAACTATTACCCAGATAGAATCATGACCTTTGGCTGTTCTGGATAAACCAACCACAAAATCCATGGTCACATGATCCCACTTCCACTGAGGTACAGGCAAAGGCTACATTATTACTGCGGGCTTCTGGTGTTCAGCTTTAACTTGTTGACACACATGACACCGCATAATGAACTCAACAATTGCCTTCTTCATACCAAGCCACCAATACATATCTTTCAAGTTACGATACATCTTATTGCTTCCTGGATGCATAGCATACATTAAAGAATGATCTTCTTCCAGGACTAACTTTATTAAGTTATCCACATCAGACACTATCATTCTACCATGATAACAGGCTACCTGATCATTTGAGTCATGGAAACCTTCTCGTTTCTCACTACCATATTCTGATCTAAACTGTTGAACTGCAGCATCAACTTGTTGTGCCTCTTTAATCTGCTGTCTCAGAGTAGGTTTTATGTGCATCACAACTAACAACCCAGATTACAATGATACTTTTAACTGTACATTATCCTGCCTTAAAGAGATAAGCATATCCCTTCTAGAACACATCAAAGAATTCAACTGTGCTCAATCTAAGGCTGGTGTTGCTGATTTTCTACTTAAAGCATCAGCAACCACATTGGCCTTCCCTGGATGATAATCAATTGTACAATCATAGTCCTTGATTAATTCCATCCAGCGGCATTGTCTCATGTTAAGCTCATGCTGAGAAAAGATATACTTTAGGTTCTTATGGTCTGTGAAAATCTGGAATGTCTCTCCATAAAGATAATGTCTCCAGATCTTCAAGGCATGGACTACAACAGCTAGTTCTAGATCGTGTGTCGGATAATTCTCCTCGTGTTTCTTAAGCTGTCGAGAAGCAAAAGAAATCACTTGTTTATCCTGCATCAACACACATCCTAGTCCATTTTTAGAGGCATCACAGAAAACTATATACCCTTTCCCTTACTCAGGTAACAAAAGCACATGTGCACTTGTCAACCTTTCCTTTAACAGTTGAAAAGATTGCTGACAATTGTCACTCCAGGTAAAAGGAACATCCTTCCTGGTCAACTTAGTCAAGGGTAAAGCTATAGAACTGAAGTTCTTAATGAACCTCCAGTAATAGCCTGCCAACCCTAAGAAACTACGAATCTCCGTCGGTGTCTTCAGCTGCTCCCATAGCAAGACAAATTCTACCTTTTTAGGGTCAACACGAATGCCTGAGGCAGATATTACGTATCCAAGAAAAGAAACTTCTGGTAACCAGAACTCATGCTTGCTAAACTTAGCATATAACTTATGCTCTCTTAGTAAAGTTAGAGCTTGACGAAGATGGTGCTCATGTTGCTGAGCATCTCTACTGTACATCAGGATGTCATCCATGAAGACAACAACACACTGATCAAGACGGAAAATTCTATTCATGAGTTCCATAAATGCAGCTGGTGCATTAGTTAGTCCAAATGACATAACTGTGAACTCATAGTGACCATACCTTGTTCTAAAAGCAGACTTAGGTATGCCACCCTCCTTAATACGTAGCTGGTGATATCCCGATCTTAGATCTATCTTTGAGAAAACTATTGCACCACGTAACTGGTCAAAGAGATCATCAATCCTCGGCAAAGGATACTTATTCTTTATTGTTACTTTATTTAACTGTCTATAACCAATGCACAACCGCATTGACCCATCTTTCTTTTTAACAAAGAGGATCAGAGCACCCCAAGGTGAAGTACTCGGTTAGATGAAACCCTTCTCAAGCAACTCTTGCAGCTGCTTCTTGACTTCTTTCATCTCAGCAGGCGCCATTCTATATGGTGTTTGTGCCATTGGTTGCGTGCCCAGGATTAGATTAATCTCAAAATCAATCTCTCGCGGCAGAGGTACACCTGGAAGTTCTTCAGGAAATACATTATCAAATTCCCTAACTATAGGAACTTCAGCAGGATTAGGACTCTCCATGGTGGTATCTACCACATGGGCCATGAATGCATAACATCCTTGCCTCATCAGCTTCTCAGCAACCATAGCTGACACAAGACAAGTTGGAAGAATCTTTCTATCTCCTTGAAAGATCCATGTGTCACTATCATCTTTGAACACAGCTTGCTTGGACTCACAATCCAAGACAACCTTATACCTTTCTAAGGTATCCATCCCAAGGATTACATCGAATCCGTGCATTTCAAGTGGTATAAGATTCACTTGAATGCGATGTTCAGTAAAGAAGAGGATGTAGGGAGAACATACCTCCCACAAAACAGCAGATCCCATCAAAGGAGTTTTTAGCAACAAACTATCTGTTCTATGATAACTGTCATATTGCAGTCAAGAATCACTCTTCGAGTGATAAAGGAATGTGTAGCACCCGGATCAATTAAAATAGATACAAAGCATGATGTATATATATCTGAATAAAACAATTCCATCTGACCTACCACAACCCGAGGGTTGATCACTGCATCAGGTGGATTCATCACGTAGAATCTTGTCGTTGCCTGTGGTTGATTCGGTTCTTGATGACTAGGTGTCGATGATCCAGCTTGGGACGCTTGTCCATGTCCTCTAGCTCCTCCTGGAAACTGTCTCCTTTGATATCCTTGCTGACTCTGTCTTTGGAGTTGAGTCACACTCGCCTCTCGGGCTCTGCAATCCTTCATCAGATGTCCCACCTTTCCACATATATAACAGCTTCTGACCCCTTGTTGTGGTCTGGTTGGTCCTGTAACTGACACAGATGCTGAGCTATGAGCTCCTTCTGGTGGTAGACTTCGTCCTATACCCCTATTTGACATCCACTGCGTCTGGGTACTGAATCTGGGTGGTGGTGTAGGCACAGAAAACCTTGGTATCTTGAAACCTTTGGATGAGGATCCTTGAAACTGGGGGTACATCTTCTTGTTCTTGGTCTTTCGCTTCTCCGTAACAGACCTCTCTATTCTTCTGAAAGACTCCACAAAGGTAGAAAACATTTCCCTGTTCTCTAGTGCAGACACAGGGGTGGTCAACTCAACGTTTAATCCTTTCTCAAAACGCCTAATCCTTTCTTCATCTGTAGTTGCCATATGCGGACATAATCGCAACAACTCCATGAACTTAGCCTCGTATTCGCTAATGTTCATCAGTCCTTGTCTTAACCTCTCAAACTGAGAGATTTTCTCATCCAAGAAAGTCTTAGGAAAGTACTGTTGACAAATTCTCGTCGAAAAACTTCCCATTCGATCTCCACACCTGGCCTTTTCCCCTCCTCTATGGCCCACCAGTGTCCAACACTCCCCTTGAGAAGATACACAACATGTCTAACCTTCTCAGCTTCTGGAATGTTCAAGATTCTAAAAGGCCTTCTCTAGTTCAGTTAGCCACAAGTCAGCATCTGCTGGTTCAGCTGTTCCAGCATATTCTATGGCCCCAACCCGGCGTAGTCGTTCAAACGTCTTGCCGGATCCTTGTACTTCTAGATGGGTGGGTGCCCTAGGTACAGGTATAGGCATCCTATCAGTCATGTGTGTCATGGAAGTCATGAACTGCCCAAACATGGCTTGGAAGGCTGGGTTCCCCATGTCAACTGGGTTGAACTGGGGTGGTTCAGGTATAGGTTCTTCCCTTTCTTGGTTTCTTTCATCTTCTCTAGGTGCAACAACACTACTCTCTGCAACATGTTCCTCGTGTGATCCATACATCTTTAGTTTTATCTTCTCCTCCTATATGAGAAGAAGACACTATCAGATATACTGGAAGACACTAGAACAGACTCTACAACCCTAGTCCTATGTCTCTGTAGGCTCAGCGAACCTAGAGCTATGATACCACTAATTGTGATACCCCGTGTGAACAAAATGTTATTAACTAAACTAAATGATGCGGAAGCGATTAATTAGCAATGGAATTACTGGAAATCACTAAAAATTTAAAACTTTTTGTAAAGAAATCCACAACGGTAAAACTCTATCACAAAGAACCAAAGTAAGTTATTTAAAAGCTGATTCATCAGTACATCTCTATATTATCTCATCTCGAGAGTCATAACACTAAATGCCCTATTAAACTGTACATGAGCAGTATAAAAAAATCTCGAGGCATTAAGCCAAAAATCTCATATCTATATTAAACCATCTACTGACTCCTAGGACCTTAGAGTACAGAGATGACACATAGGACTCTCTATATACTTGACCTAACAGACAGTGACTCCACCTATGGATCACTGCTGTCCTTGATGTTGCTGTTGCTGCTCACCCACTGATGGGTTCCTCCTTCCTTGGCGTCTACCTAAAAAGTTGAATCCCACGGGGGTGAGACAATTGAAAAATTGTCCCAGCGAGAGTTATAACTCTCTGCCAGAAACATTGTTATTGCAGATAATAGAATAACACTGAGCAGTAGATTTATAAAAATTTAATAGCAAGTAAATCATTGAATAACTAAATAAAACAGTATACTTTATGTAATCATTTCAATTATAACTTGATTGAATAACATGTCATTTAATTCAATAAGGAATATGAAGAACATGTATATTATTTGTCCAACTAGGACTTAATAAACAATGTATCATCAATCACTGTTTCTCATAGTTCAACCTAAGCAAATATGTTACACGGCTGATTACATTTGACAAACATACTTATGCCCTGAGGAGATGAGGTATACCGCTCATACTCCAACCGACCATTGCATATATGGGTCGGTTTCCGGCTCCAGACTGCAAGATCAATATTTAACTTCAGGTTGGTTTGGGGGTCATATATCGGAATCGGGATCGGTTTTGAGTTTTGCAAAGTTCGACTCCATGTTGTTATCGAGTTAGACTGGTGGAAAATCTTGGAAGTAGAATTTTGACATATATTGTTGATAGAATGATCCAATTCTTGGTCCTGGTCATTTTCGGGGCCATGCATTTCATACTTCCTCTAAGTGGTCAGGATATCATTTCAAAGGGGGGACAAATTCAATCTACATCACTCAATTTCTCATGTGTCACAGTGCACCCAATCAATACCTTTATTGCAACTCTTATTCAAATCATGTTGAGCTAATGGTCAAAGTACATAGAACATATTGTGCTACTATAATGACTTTAGGTATAAGAATTATAGTCATCAATGTCACATTGAGATATGACTCTATCATGTCATTACATGACTTTCATGTGTCAATCTCAAGGTGACTTTGTCCAGTACAACTTGTTCTCTAACAAGATTAGGCATTGGGATCCCATGGTGTAAATTTGAGTTGTTATCCAAGTCAGATAAGTAGGAAAATAAAAGAACAAAATAAATGTAGATAAACTAGGTTCCATGATATTGTTACGAGTGGGGAAGGGTCAACACCTCCATCTTGCCCGATAAACTGGTGTTGAGTTGTCTTTATGCAATTGCTAAGGCAACATTTCAGAATGATAATCAAAAGAAAACAAGAAAATTATAATAAAAAGCATTTTTATGGGTGGAATTTTAGGAATGGAGATGTCTGTGTCTTTCCCATCGTCACCCTAAAAGTCATACATTTTTAGGCATATTGGTGTCCTAATCCCCTCATGACCTCCCCAAATGAATATCCCTCAGGGGTGATTAGGACCAATGATAGGATTTTGAGGATGATTGGAAAGAGTGAGTTAGTAGCAAGATCTGATTTTAGATAGATGTTGAGCAACAAAATCATGATAACATAATAGTATTGGCAGAATGACTGAGCGGCTATGGAAGAATAATAGAACATTTATGGTAGAAGAATAGTTTAAATTACCATTTTAACAACCTACTGAACCTAACATGAAAGGAGGTGTTAGAGGAAGGATCCCTTGATCATGAATAATGCAAGAAATAAAGAGAGAGGTAGTTCCATCCCCTAGCTTCATGAGGTTTGAAATGGGTCTCAAATGGGGGGTATTTATAGGTATATATTAGGGCTCGGGGTTCTAGACACAACTTTCTTGAAGAGGAAGCAAATCACCTTAATGCCCTCACATCTACGGGGTTCACAGATTGAGGCAATCTTCCATGCACCACATGGTGGACGGATAGGATCCGCTAGGTGTCTCGGTTGGATGAAAATGTGTTTTCTAATTTTCCAGTAATTTTAGGAATGTTCTAGAGAACATTATGGAAAATGTGGAGAAAGATATTCAAGATTATCTCTCGGATTTATCAAGAAAATCAATTGGTTATCCCTAGGGAAAATGGAATATTTTATTCTCCATTATTCAACTGGGAAATTTATTAGAAAAAACTTATAAAAACAATAACAGAGAGAAATAGCACTTTGGATTTGAAAAGAAAGTTTCTTTATAGGAATCCCCAAGCTGGGTAAAAGTTGGACATACGGAAAATATATTCAAAATGTAAGAAAAATCATAAATGTGAATACAATGTGGAACGTGGAATATATTTCATCATTATCCAGAGAATTAGCATTAATTATGATTTTTTTTAGTGAGAAAAAATTGGGTGTCAATAGTTTACCCCTCTCAAGGAAAAGTTCAAGATAAGAGTGAGAACTGTAGGCTTGAGCCAAGTCATGCCCCTATTCTTGATAATGTAAGGACAAAAAGGTTGGACTCATCAAAGATTTTCTGATAAACCTTGTAGAGGGTGGAAAGATTGAGTGATGTCTCTTCCTTCTAAGGATGGGTTAATGAAATAGCCATTCATAACAAGCGTAATATTGGATATGAATCATTATAAAGTAACTATAGACTCTAGTCAAGACACCTACATATGTTTGACCAATCATTCATTCCCCTAAAGTGTTGATGTGCCATTTGAGGCTTATCGATGGCAAAATCAGCTCTCATCATTACTTTAGCTCTTACATTCATACATGTCTTATTGTCTTGCTACTCAATGCCTTAGTGGGAGAAAGGTGGATGTGAAAAAGTGAATAAAAGTTGAGGTCTTTCATAAGTTGCTAGGATCAAGAGTATATGACCATTGCAAATAATGGCAACTACTGAATTGTGAAAATATCTTGAGAAAGGATTTATCATTTCTTTTCCTGTGCGTGTTCAATTTTCAAATTCTTTTCCTTTTTTGAGTGGACCACTTTAAATTAAGAACCAGAATCCTTGAAGAGGAAAGAAAGTGGGGAGTTTCAATTCTGAGATATGACTTTGATTCATCGAAATTGGTGGTTATGTTTTAGAGAAGTTCCTCGATTTGAGGTGACCTTCTAGCGAGTGACTACATTAGTCAATTGTATGTCCTCTCAGAGTAATGGAAATCCTTCAAAACAAGCTTAGGGTGAGCATTAGGTGATCATTTAGTAAAAAGGTTTTGACAATTTAGCTCATTTTCAAGTCATGATCCAAGATGTCAAGAGAAGTGAAAGCATGGTTTGGTTCATTTTAAGGTCATCATCTAGGACCATCAAAAGGTGTATCCAGAGGCTTTTAAGTCGGTTTAGTTTAATGTCATGATATAGGACACAAAAATATTGGAAATGAAAGTGGGGTGATGGTCCAATTTTTGTCTTGGTCCAGGACTATCAATGTGATACCCCGTGCGAACAAAATGTTATTAACTAAACGAAATGATGCGGAAGCGATTAATTAGCAGCGGAATTACTGGAAATCACTAAAAATTTAAAACTTTTTGTAAAGAAATCCACAACGGTAAAACTCTATCATAAAGAACCAAAGTAAGTTATTTACAAGATGATTCATTAGTACATCTCTGTATTATCTCATCTCGAGAGTCATAACACTAAATGCCCTGTTAAACTGTACATGAGCAGTATACAAAAATCTCGAGGTGTTAAGCCAAAAATCTCAGATCTATATTAAACCATCTACTGACTCCTAGGACCTGAGAGTACAGAGACGACACATAGGACTCTCTATATACTTGAACTAACAGATAGTGACTCCACCTGTAGATCACTACTGTCCTTGATGCTACTGCTGCTGCTCACCCACTGATGGGTTCCTCCTTCCTCGGCGTCTACCTAAAAAGTTGAATTCCACGAAGGTGAGACAATTGAAAAATTGTCCCAGCGAGAGTTATAACTCTCCGCCAGAAGCATTGTTATTGCAGATAATAGAATAACACTGAGCAGTAGATTTATAAAAATTTAATAGCAGGTAAATCATTGAATAACTAAATAAAGCAGTATACTTTATGTAATCATTTCAATTATAACTTGATTGAATAGAAAGTCATTAAATTCAATAAGGAAAATGAAGAACATGTATATTATTTGTCCAACTAGGACTTAATAAACAATGTATCATCAATCATTGTTTCTCATAGTTCAACCTAAGCAAATATGCTACACGGTTGATTACATTTTACAAACATACTTATGCCCTGAGGAGATGAGGTATACCGCTCATACTCCAACCGACCATTGTGAAATCGAAATTGGTACCATACATAGGTCATCAGAAGAGACGGATTTCTATGACCTCATCTTCCTCAGTCAGTGTGAGGAAAAACATGCAGGACATCTTGTGTCTCTGCTATAATAGCTTTCCAGGGTATTCTGGCAACTTCTCTATTAGAGTTACAGTGGCATGTTGTACTCTCTTCGCAATCGAGGGATTTCTTATTTATCTCACATTGATTTGGCATTAACAACATCATCGGGAGATTAGTGATACTTCATCCCGGCATAAACATATAATGAAGGATTGAGAGATTTATTGTTTATCTCACATTAATTCCTTCATTAGGACTTAAGGATATTCACGTCCATAACCCCCACATACTCAAAAGTATGCTCTTCAGGAGTTCCCTTAGGAAAACCTATTTCACCATCATCTAGTTTTTGACGATGATGGATCTATGGTCAGGGCTCTACATGATATCATTTTACTTGATTAATTAAGTACATTACAACATTCTTTTAGCATCAGGCATGTTTTCAAACATAAACCATTAAAGCAAATGCTATAAAGAAAGAGTGCTATTTGAATCAAGTTCATTTCACATTTTGTTAACATTGGGATATCAATCCCCTATCAATTTATCATCATGATCCAAGAATATGGGTTTTCAACCCTTAGATCATCAAATCACTTGTTACCACTTTAACAGGTAACTCAATGCCATTAAGTCATTTAACAGTGTAAACATAATAGTAGCATTGCAGGTATTTCATATGGCTCATACAGTCTGTCAATCTCATTTGTTACCTTTCAATAGGCAACAATGCATATTATTACTTACAAGGCTCATTAAATACTTTTTAATGAACAAAGCATCATAGCTCTTACCTGGGTATATCCAATATTTCATAAAACCTGCAGATTAGCACAGATGATAACAGGTACATCAATTTCATATTAGCATATTACAAAACAAAGATAACTTCACTATTCAAGGGTTGCACCACTATACCCTTACTAGGGTTAGGGTTTCCCTTTTCAATTCAAATAGGATTAATCATCCCCTTAACTTAGTTAGGAATAGTGATTCCTCAATTCATTATCCAATCATAGAGCTTCATGCTATAAAAAATAACCTAGGATTAGGGTTTTGCACCTTTATTCACCTTAAATGGAATTAGGGTTTACTATTCACATACCTTAATTTAGGGTTTACTATTCACATACCTTGATTTTAGGGTTTACTATGTCATAATTATGGATTAAGATTACATCATCATCATGCTTTAGGGATACTTCCATTATTACCCTCAATTTAGGGTTCAGATTCATTAACCATCATAATTAGGGTTCTCATGATCTCACTATGAAGGATCATACCCTAATTAGATATTCATTTATATTGGAAGTCCATTACTTGATTAACTTTCATAAAAAGAATCTTCTCTTTCTCATCCTCTATAGGATGATATTTACTTTAGCTTTGACTAGGTTAAGTAACTCAATCATGAAAGAGAATTGACTCCATGGTTTCTATCATTACCATTGTAATCATTAGAGCTTAATTACTTTATGGGTCTCAATCACACTATTCCATTAAGATACAAGTACCATGATCACCTTTGATTACATCATGTATTAATTAATCACTTTGTCCTTTAACCACTTTAAGTACCCATGAGGTTTAGGTTAAACATCCACCAAACAATCTTGGCCACTAAGGCCCCAAACGATCTTGACTAACTCAGACCTCAAACGGTCTTGCATACTAAACCTCCAAACGATCTAAGACCGTTTGGATCTTCATGCGGTCTTGGTCTACCCATGAGACCGTTTGGTAAAGTAGCACACTCAAGACCGTTTGCTAAAGTAAGAGGTGAAGACCATTTGCCAAGTTTGACTTTTGAAACCGCATGGATACAACCAATTTTGAAACCGCATGCACTCAACCGATTTAGAAACCGCATGAACCCTAAACGGTTTGGGATCATTTGGTCCCAAACGGTCTTGAGACCGTTTGGTCCAAACCACCTCAAAACCGCATGGACCAAGTATGGTCTCAAGAAGTCAAAATGAAATAGGCTTTCCATTGTTGATCCCCTCAACAGTTGTATACATGTATTCAATCATCAATTAGACTTATCACCATGATTCAATTAAGTTATTTAGGTGAACCTTCAACTAATTTGACCCTCAATTGACCCTCATTTGGTCATCAATTAGGGCTTGAATCAATTGCATTAGGGTTTGGAATCGATGATTGATGCGATGATTTTGAGTCGCATTTATTGACTTGTTTGATATGTGTTTTATGCATTTATTAGTCATTTTCATGGTTAATGTTGCATAATTCATTCACTTTGGTCTATGCTACTACTTTATGTCAAATTTCCCCTATTTTCAACATTTTGAGTATTAATTATCAAAAGAATACATTTTGTGTGGACTTTTGTGGTTTTGCGTGTTAATTTCAGGAAAAACAAGTATTTGCTACTATCGATACCATCGACAGTGGTCGATACCATCGACCAGACCACAGGTTGCCAGCCGCAAGGACAAGAAGTGAGTCGATACTATCGACCCTTATGTCGATACTATCGACTGGTGGAGCTACAATGACACATAAAGACAAAACCGTCGCTACAGGTTCGTCGATACCATCGACCCTCGTCGATGGTATCGAGATGACATCAGGCGCAAAGACAAAAGAAAAGAAGAACAGCCAATATCGCGCTAGGTCGATACCATCGACCCGCGTCGATGGTATCGACACCGTCAGATATGAGGTTGTTTCAGATTAATCTTAATCGGATGGTTGTGATTAATTGGCGACCTAATTCGGGAAATATACCTAATGACGGCGCCCAAGAGGGAATCATCACATCATTAGCCGCTGTACACATCCCGAGAAGAGGTGGAGAGAAGAACGGAGCCCAGAAGCACACCCCAGGCGATCCAGACGCTGAAGAAGACGATTTCCACCACCGAGAGGCGGGAGAACGCGTATTCCACGCCAAGGATCGCTTGGATCTTCTCCGTTCAGGGGTTTCACCACTCAATCACGTTTTTCTCCATGTTTTCCTTTTTCTACTCCACGTTTTTCTTTGAGATGAACATGCGGGGCTAATCCCCTTTGTCTTTAGAACTGGGAGTAGCCCGGAAATTCATTGTATGATGATTTTATCATAGTAATTCATATCTTATCTCTTAAATCCGTGGTATAATTTCGTTTTCTCCAATATATTGTTATGCTTGATCACCATAATAATAATCTAATGCCCTTAATTGCTTTGAAAGAAGAATTAATGGTTGAAAAGAGACGGAATTTACATTAATTGACAAATCCCTTGAACAAGGTGGTGTAAGGTTAATGGTGGATACTGAGAGATCGTTTTTAATGCACCTAGTTTAGGGTATAGGTTACTACGACGGTGGAACCGACCTAGACATAGGTAGTGAATTGTACCACGATAGTGGGCAATTCTGATTTTAGGCCACTACCCGGATAGAGAGATAAAATTGAGTGAATGCATAGAATTTAATACAATGAAAAACCCGCGGTGAAACCGCAATCCTAAAGATCTCCTTTTCAATTGATTAAACCAAACATTTAATTGATTGTTTTGTTTTATTTCATTTTTTTTTTTCTTTTGATTTTAACAACAACTCTCAACTATTTAATCGGCTTAGTTGATCGCGAGTAGTTAGTAGGAGTCTCTGATAATTTCACATATCCCTGAGTTTGACTCGGGCCTCACAAAGGCCTATATTACTTCGACGCGTTCACTTGCGTTTCTGCGCACGGTAAATTTGCGTCAAGTTTTTGGCACCGTTGCCGGGGATACGGCAAACTGTCGGCACTTCGAGTGCTGCAAGCGGCCACTCTAGGCCACATTTTTATTTTTTTTATCATTTCAAAAATTCATAATCTATTTTCTAAATATTTACAATCGTCAAGCACTGTACTAAATTTAATTTTTCTATTTGTAGGTACTGTGCATGGTGCAGACGCGTAGTACAGACTACACAAGTCACGCACCAGAGGTTCCGCTGCTGGGACCGGAAGACGAAGGTGAGTATAATCAAGACCATCTTGAGGATATAGTTTCTGAACCTGAACAAGAAGAGATGGATGAGCCACGGACAATATGGGAGAAGATCAAGGATTCTTCCTCATCCGCTTCCAAGGGGCCGATCAAGAAGCAAGCTGTTAATATTCTGACATACAAGATTGATCCGGCTTTAATCAACTTGATGAAGTCGAATGCTTTTCATGGGCTCAAGAATGAAGATCCCGTTGCGCATATAAGTCAATTTGTGGAGAATTGTGATATGATAAAAATCGACAGATTTCCACAAGATGTGCTCTACTTGAAGCTTTTCCCGAGTTCTCTAGCGGGAAACACACGAGAATGGCTACACAACTTGGACGATGAATATGTGGAGTCTTGGGACCACATGGTGGAGGTTTTCTTTGAACGGTTCTTCCCACCCGAGAAGACCAATGACATGATCAAGAAGATCCACAACTTCACCCAACAAGCAGGAGAGACCTACTCTGAGACCTGGGAAAGGTTTCAAATTATGCTCAGGCGGTGCCCGCATCACGGGCTTGATAAGGAGACACAGGTTAAGATCTTCTATTTTTCTCTCTCCGAGCATGATAGAAACAACCTTGATTCAGCCGGCTCAGGATTCTTCTTGAATAACACGGACACCAGGTGTTGGGAAATCCTAAAGAACATGGCCAAGAAACAATCGTGGGGCGAAAGAGGCGCCGTGGAGCAAGTTCGAGTGGCAGGTGAATCTAAAGCAATCAAGGAGATGAATGAGAAGATGGATCTTCTCACGAAGAAACTGCTTGCAAAGGAGGATACTGAGTCCGAGGATGAGTCTCAAGTTAAATTCATGAGGCAGCAGCAAGGCTACAGGAATAACGACTATTCATGGAGGAAAGACAAGAAGTTCTCCTGGAAGGATCCAAATAACTTCTTGCAGGATCCATATGCTAAACCCCAGCCAGTAGCGGAGGATAAGAGCACAGAGCCACTCAACCAAGTGATAAAGCAAAATCAAGAACTCATGACTACTTTCGGCCAACAAATAAAGCAACAAGGGGAGTTTATGAACCAATTTGGGCAGACACTGCAGAGCCATGGGGCTCAAATGAGGACAATAGAGACATCCATGGCACAAATGGCAGTAGAGATAGCAAATTTGAAGAAGCCGGCGCACCCAGGTTTTCCGGGTAATACTAATGTTCCAGGAAGAAACCAGCAAGCGAAAGCCATCTTGTTAAGAAGTGGCAAGAAACTATTAAATCCCAGAGTCGATGAACCAAGAAAACCCCAAGCAGAAATTGAAGGTGAGGCCACTGAGGAGCTTCCCATACCGGTCACAGAACCAGTCGCTGACATAGCGGTGGATGCTACTGAAGATCCTATTTCAGAGGAGGAGGAGCCTCAGAAAAGGACACCCTATGTGCCACCATATCAAAGAGCACAGGCTGTCCCGGTCCCTTATCCAAATAGTGTTAAGGCAAGGAAGGTAGACACCCAATTTAAAAAGTTTTTAGACAGTTTCAGAAAGCTTTCAGTCAACATCCCTTTATTGGAAGCTATTGAGCAAATCCCTTCTTACGGGAAATTTCTGAAAGACATCATCACCAAGAAGAGAAAAATCCCAGACACAGAGGTTGTTGTACTTAAGGAGCAGGTGAGTGCCTTCATCATGGGCACATTGCCACCAAAGAGGCAAGATCCGGGCTGTTTCAACATCTCATGTTACATCGGGAAGGTCAAGTTTGGTGAAGTACTATGTGACTCATGGGCGAGCATTAATTTGATGCCCCTCTCTACATTCAAGAAGCTGGGATTAAAAGAGTCACAGCCAAGCAACATGACAATCCAATTGGCAGACAATTCAGTGGTAAAGCCATATGGGATTTGTGAAGATGTGCTAGTGAAAGTGGATCGATTTGTATTTCCAGCAGATTTTGTCGTCATGGAGATGTAGGATGAACAAGGCAATGAGCTGCTACTCGGAAGACCTTTCCAAGATACATCCGACATGATACTTGAGATGGGGAGAGGCCGGTTGACCTTAGGTATAGCCGATGACCGATTTGAGATGGTCATGCCTTCCAGCGCCACTTCATCTAAATCCAAGGAGCAATGCCACATAGTAAAACATTTTGATAACAATATTTCACTTTGTCTAGGGAAGCCATTTTTAGATATGGCCCATGTAATGACCAAGGTGGAAAAAGGGACTTTGGCTGTGGACATCATGGAGCAGACCAAAGTGGTATCCCTTTTCAAGGCTGTAGGGTTCCCGAACGATGAGGATGAGGACATTCCTCCCTCTACGGAAGATGATGTTATAGCAAATTTAGTTTTTGATGCATATCCAGAATTACCACTCGAGGCTTGTTTAGTCAATATCACTCATGATTGGATGAGAAGAAAATCACTCAAGGAGTGCGCCAAGATGCTTCAGATGTTGCCATGCTTCTATGCGAGGTATTATGAAGATTTAGGCGAGCTCCCACCACCGCTTCAATCATCCTTAATCAGCCCACCGGAATTGGAATTGAAGCCGCTGCCACCGCACCTCAAGTATGCCTTTCTAGCTGAGGAAGACAAGTTGCCTGTGATTATTTCTACTTATCTGAGTGCTGAAGAGGAGGACCAGTTGTTGATAGTGCTGAAGAACCACCGGGGAGCATTTGGGTGGTCTGTTGCAGATATCAAGGGGACTTCTCCTACTTTGTGCCAGCATAAGATTCAGCTCGAGGAGGGAGCCAAGCCGGTGATTCAACCGCAACGTCGACTGAATTCGAGCATGATGGAGGTTGTGAAGAAGGAGGTGATTAAGCTTCTTTCCGCAGGTATCATCTATGCAATTTCAGACTCGACATGGGTGAGTCCCACGTAGGTAGTCCCTAAAAAGGGGGGAATAATTGTTACTCATAACCTATTAAATGAACCTGTCACCACTTGATTGGTGACCGGATGGTGAGTTTGTATTGATTACCGATGACTGAATGCCGCTACGCTAAAGGATCACTTTCCTCTTCCGTTTATTGATCAAATTTTAGAGCGTTTAGCTGGCCGATCACACTTTTGTTTTCTGGACGGGTATTTGGGGTACAATCAGATTTCGATTGATCCTAAGGACCAAGAGAAGTCCACCTTCACTTGTCCCTATGGAACGTTCACGTATCTCCGCATGCCCTTTGGATTATGCAATGCACCGATGACCTTTCAGCGTTGTATGCTCGTTATTTTTTCTGATATGGTAGAACGCTGTCTAGAGGTCTTTATGGACACTTTCTCAATTTATGGTGCATCTTTTGATGAATGCCTTTATAATCTGGATAAGGTGTTATAACGATGCAAGGACACACATTTGTTCCTCAACTGGGAGAAATGGCATATGATGGTGAGTGAAGGGATAGTGCTAGGACATAAAGTGTCTAGCAGAGGTTTGGAGGTAGATCCGGTAAAAATTGAAGTAATTTCTAAATTGCCCCCACCAAATTTGGTAAAAGGGGTAAGAAGTTTCTTAGGTCACGCCGGATTCTATCGCCGTTTTATAAAAGATTTTTCCAAAATCGTCAAACCTTTATCCGAGCTGCTAGAAAAGGATGTTGTTTTTGATTTCAATGACAAATGTTTACACGCATTCAACGTACTGAAGGAGAAATTGATTTCCACACATGTAGTTCAAACACCGGATTGGACTAAGCCGTTTGAACTCATGTGTGATGCATCTGATTTTGCTGTAGGAGCTGTGTTGGGACAACGGGTGGACAATAAACCCACCGTGTTTTTTTATGCCTCTAAGACTTTGAACGATGCCCAACTAAATTACATGACTACTGAAAAAGAATTACTCGCCGTTGTTTTCACTTTTGAAAAATTTTGGAAATATCTAGTTGGATCGAAAGTTGTAGTTTGGACTGACCACGCCGCTATTAAATATTTTATGCATAAAAAAGATGTCAAACCTAGATTGATTAGGTGGATCTTGCTCTTACAAGAATTTGATATTGAAATCAAAGACAAGGCGGGGATTGAAAATGTTGTAGTGGATCATTTGTCTAGGTTAGAGAGGGTAGATGAAAAAGATTTACACATATCCATTACCGAGACATTCCCGGACGAACAACTTTTGAAAGTGAATTCTAAGGATCCGTGGTTTTCATATATCGTGAATTATCTTGCTTGTAGGATCATCCCGGATGATTGGACGTATCAAGAGAAGAAGAAAATTTTCCATTCTCTACGATATTATTTTTGGGATGACCCTATTCTCTTAAAGCAATGCAGGGATGGTGTCCTACGCAGGTGTGTACCTGAGGTGGAATACGAGAGTGTTCTTCGTCATTGCCACACACTACCGACGGGCGGACACCATGCGAGCTCTCGTACGACAGCCAAAGTACTTGAAAAAGTGGCCTATATTGGCCTACTTTGTTTATGGACACTTACGAGTTCGTGAGACAATGTGATTCCTGCCAAAGGGCGGGTAACATTTCAAAGAGACAAGAGATGCCCTTAAATGTTTTCCAAGAGGTTGAGGTATTTGATTTATGGGGTATAGATTTCATGGGACCCTTTGTGTCCTCAAATTCGAATTTGTATATCCTTTTAGCTGTTGACTATCTGTCGAAGTGGGTAGAAGCAATACCCATGAGGACTAATGATTCTACTTTAGTGTGCAGGTTTGTTAAGGAAAATATCTTCTGCAGGTTTGGGGTGCCCCGAATGATCATTAGTGATGGGGGTACGCACTTCTGGAATCAAAAGTTCTCGGTACTATTGAGGAAATACGGGGTCAAACATAACATTGGTACCCCGTATCACCCGCAAACTCAAGGACAAGTGGAGTTCTCCAATCACGAAATTAAGAAGATCCTGGAGCGTACTGTGGCTTCCACGAGGAAGAATTGGAGTGCCTTACTACCGGATGCGTTGTGGACATACAGGACGGCATACAAGACACCTATAGGCACCACGCCTTTTAGGTTGGCGTACAGTCGGGCCTGTCACTTACCGATGGAGTTAGAGCACAAAGCACATTGGGCGCTGAGAAAGCTCAACTTGAGTTATGATGAAGCAGGGAAGAAGATATTACTTGAATTAAATGAACTGGATGAGCTGCGAATGACTGCATATGAGAACTCTCAGATATACAAGGAGTGCACAAAGTTGATCCACGATCGCCACATTCAGATGCGCACCTTCAAGAAAGGAGATCATGTGCTTTTATTCAATTCCAGGCTGAAGTTGCATCCCAGGAAGCTAAAATCCCGATGGATGGACCATTTACGGTGGAAGAGGTCAAACCACATGGCACAATCATGGTGCGCGATGGCAAGACTACATTTTTGGTGAATGGACAGAGGTTGAAGTTATATTTTGGTGAAGATTACACGAGGAAGGTGAATGAGGTCAAACTCATTTCACTTTCGGATGCATGACGTGCTTCAAGTCGTCTAGCCTAAGACGTTAAATAAGGGCGCTTGTTGGGAGGCAACCCAACCATTGGTACTTTAGTTTAGTTCCTTTACATTCGTAATTTGATTTGTTTTAACTTAGTTTGTAGTGTAAAAAAGATACCGTGATCATTTGCTACATGTGTAGGGCTGAGGCAGAGTTGATACCATCGACCCTTGTGTCGATGGTATCGACCATGGTACATATTGGCGACTGTAGAAATTACATTGCGTCGATACCATCGACGGCCTCATCGATGGTATCGACATACCAACAGGCAGATCGCAAGCAGAGGTCGATGGATCTACATGGGTGTCGATACTCACGAGATCTATGGAGATTTTCAGAACGAATCGTCTCAGTAAAGTCGATACCATCGACGGGCATGTCGATGGTATCGACACATTCATACAAAGAAGGCGGCGGTCAGGCCTCGTGAGGGTTTTCCCTAATCAGAGAGTCGATACTATCGACTCACGTCGATAGTATCGACGCACCACGTCAACGATCCGCGAGGAAAGATCTACGGAAATCGCAGCAATCAGGAGTTCGATCCAGGGGACGAGTCGATACCATTGACTCACGTCGATAGTATCGACGCGTCAGCAATCCGGGCCCCGCAGATCCAGACATTGACAACCGTCGATACTCGCAGTGGTACGGATTGTGCTACCCGTGTCGATACCATCGACCCGTGTCAATGGTATTGACGGGCATACAGCAGTGCCGGCCACGGCTATATATGCGGAGGATTTGCGTCAGATGACATCACAACTCCATAGCAATCCTCCTCCACTTGTGCTGAGCGTATTCCAGAGCTATCCAAGCCTGACGACGAGAAACACTGAGCACGTTCTTCATCGAGTAGATATTCACTTCTCCGATCTTCACCGAGCTCCATTCCTATTCCTCTTTCTGTCGCAATCATGGTGCATGTTGCTGGCGCATCGTCGTCTCGTGCTGAACCGATGGAGATCCCAGTATTCGTGCCACCTCCGACCACGTCAATCGCACGCCCGCGGTTGATCCATCCATCCATGGAAGACAAGAAGATCTACGATGAGATCTTAAAGAGGAAGATCGAGCCGACCAGTTATGTTGAACGGGATACCATCCGCAACCTGGGGTTCAAAGCCAACCTCGACTACGTCCTGAAGGGTCAGGCCCGACACACGGGAAGACGGCCTGACGAGCTGGAGTTTCATGCAGATGGCCAGCCGTTCTTCGGCGAGTGGCCTACGTACAAGGAGTTGGTGGCTGAGTTTATGGCGTCACTGGACGTCTGCATCGTACCCAACGACGTCATAGCCACCGACCGCGAGTGGATCAGGGGTGGGGTGTCTTTCTGACTGTACAATAATGACTACACCCTTACACTCCGGCAGTTCAACCAGATATTCAACTGGAATCACTCGTGGTCAGACTACCAGCGACCGGACAACCGCACCGACTACGATGCAATCTTCGCCGAGCTGGTGACGGTGCCGCCGGGCAAGTCAGTGAGCTACCATAATGCTGCAGTAGCTGATTTTGAGCACCCCTTCGTCCGGATACTTCACTGGATGCTGAGTTCTACGTTGTTTGCTAGGGGTGATCTAGCCCTTAGCAAGTTTCAGGAGACAGACCTATTTTTCTTGTATAAACTCCTGAAGTGCCAAGAATGCAACTGGGGCGCTTTCTTTTTGCAGTGGGTTTTGGCAGTGAAGAAGAGTACACAGAAAGTGCCAATTCACTTTGGTGGGCTTATCACCAAGCTGGCCTCCTACCTTGGGTTGAATTTCCAGCAGCTTACTCCTCTCTCCAACAGGAGCAAGGTGAACTTGCAACATTTGCACCACTCCAACCTCATCCTTCTTCGAGATGGCTTGGCGTATGCACACTGCCACGTCAACCATGCTTACCAAGAATGCTCGCTTCCCGATCCGATCTTCAACATCGAAGGGGCACAACACTTCTGATGGCCTATCATAGCCATTGCTGACTCCGATTAAGACGGAGGCAACGACGACGATAACAACAATGACGATGAGGCTGAAGAGGAAGAGGAGGCCTACACCCCTCTTCGGGCACGAGTGGCACCACAGAAGCATCCTCGCATGCATCCGGGTGCATCTTCATCATCGCAGCCTCCACCACCACCACCGCCCTCGCAGCCAAGCGAGGATGCCTACTCGATGCATGGCATGTATGCTATGCTGCAAGATATACAGCAGACACAACAACATCACACGACAATGTACACCGGTGTTCAAGAGACGACAAACCGGCTACTGGACAATCAATGGGAAATCTTCGAGAACAAGCGTCTTCTCCTCAACAACCAACAACAGATTCATGACCGGTTGCATAGGATGGAGATGCAACAACAACCCTTTTACGATCACTATTGGAGCCAAAACTACTTTGGAGGCTATCCACAACCTCCACCTAGGGCCCAGTTTGATCTGAGCTTCCACGGGGAGTATCCTTCTTGGGACCCTACGGCTCCACAGTACCAGCCTCCGCCTGAAGAGTAAATCGATATCTCTGTTCCGACCTTTAAGTTTGTTTTTGACTATGAGGCCATAGTCGAATTCATGCTTAGGGGGGTGTTGGAACAACTCTATCTTTTATTTTCTCTGTTTTTAGTTTTATTGCTTTTGTTTCTTGTCATTTGTTTATGGAAATCTTAGTTTGTTTGTAGGATCCACATTCTATCTAGTGTAATCATGGATGTCTTAAAATTTTGTGTCATCTCAGTTGCATGTACATGGGAATTAAGGGAAACTTAAAAATTTTTGAGTGTTCACAAGTTTGAGTGTTGTTCAACTTTGAGCACTTAACTAAAGGAAATGATTGGTTTTTTTTAACTTTAAAATAAAAAATCACAACTGTACATTCCTAATGATTCATGAAAGTGGACGGAATTGGTTGTTTGAGCCTAAACTGACCAAATGATAATGAGAATCTAATTTGAAGTAAGAGAGAGAAACTTCTTAACTACTACACAGGTCAGTAAGGAGGGACACATAATATTTTTTTTCAAAGGTTCAGTCAATTAGTCTTGTGATCTGTTCACCTCATTGTTTTTCACAATCCACCATAAGATTTGGAAGTAAAGTACGGTTTTAACCTTTTTGATTGCATGTCATGTAGAGAGGACTTGCATTGCAACCATTTTCATATGTTTTGCATGAAAAATGAAAAAAATAGAATAGGTTTACATGCACATTACCTTTAGGTGCATGTCATTTAGTTGCATTCACAACTTTTATGCATAGAGTATATCATGTACCTCATTTGTTCTTTCATGGTGAATTAAATTGTTCCATACCTTCTAAAGAGTGCAAATCTTCGAGTTATGTAGAAAAAATAAGCCCAATAAAGCATTCATTGTCAATTATGGATATAAGGGCTTAGAGAAAAAAAAAGAAAAAAAAATCTGAAATTGAAAAAAAAGTCATTTAGAAGAAACTAGAATAAGAAGGAGAAAGGAACATAATCTCACCTGCATTTTAAGATGAGTAAGTACATGACATAGCTCAATTAGATATCCATCTCGTTTTGAGACGGAATGTTAGTGCATGCATCATTCCACCCAATCTTATGCATTAGGGCATTTTTCATGTGCATTTGCATCATTTAGGTCATTTTTGTTTTATGCATGTGAAACCGTATAATACCTCACTTCTTCCATGAGCCACCCATTCCATCCACCCATTGCTTGAATTGGTAGGCCACCGTGAACTTCTCCTCACTTGTGAATATCAGGAGAACTGCTTCCATGTAGATGGTAGTTAGGGCGAGCAACGTAGTATAGGAGATCACAAGATGCACTAAGTCTGGACCGGCGAATTCTATTATGTTAACTGCCTCATGTGATAGTGTTCATCAGTTTTGAGGTTGATATCTTTTATGAATGATTACTGTCGCCTTTAGGGTAATTATCATTCTGTGGTTAGCAAGGGCCGGTATGTGAATGTCCGGTGGGAGTCATATGGGATGTTTGTTGTGATGCTTTGTTCTTTAGTTGACTCTGGCAATTCTATTCTAAGGTTTAGTTGCTCGAGGGCGAGCAATGTTCAAGCTTAGGGGAGTTTGATGCGATGATTTTAAGTCACATTTATTGACTTGTTTGATATGTGTTTTATGCATTTATTAGTCATTTTCATGGTTAATGTTGCATAATTCATTCACTTTAGTCTATGCTACTTCTTTATGTCAAATTTCCCCTATTTTCAGCATTTTGAGTATTAATTATCAAAAGAATACATTTTGTGTGGACTTATGTGGTTTTGCGTGTTAATTTCAGGAAAAACAAGTATCTGCTACTCCCGATACCATCGACCAGACCACAGGTTGCCAGCCGCAAGGACCAGAAGTGAGTCGATACTATCGACCCTTATGTCGATACTATCAACTGGTGGAGCTACAGCGACACATAAAGACAAAATCGTCGCTACAGGTTCGTCGATACCATCGACCCTCGTCGATGGTATCGAGATGACATCAGGCGCAGAGACAAAAGAAAAGAAGAACAACCGATATCGCGCTAGGTCGATACCATCGACCCGCATCGATGGTATCGACACCGTCAGATATGAGTTTGTTTCAGATTGATCTTAATCGGACGGCTGTGATTAATTGGCGACCTAATTCAGGAAATATACCTAATGACGGCGCCCAAGAGGGAATCATCACGTCATTAGCCACTGCACACATCCCGAGAAGAGGTGGAGAGAAGAACGGAGCCCAGAAGCACGCCCCATCCGATCCGGACGCTGAAGAAGACGATTTCCACCACCGAGAGGCGGGAGAACGCGTATTCCACGCCAAGGATCACTTGGATCTTCTCCGTTTAGGGGTTTCACCACTCAATCACGTTTTTCTCCATGGTTTCCTTTTTCTACTCCACACTTTGCTTTGAGATGAACATGCGGGGCTAATCCCCTTTGTCTTTAGGACAGGGAGTAACCCAGGAATTCATTGTATGATGATTTTATCATAGTAATTCATATCTTATCTCTTAAATCCGTGGTATAATTTCATTTTCTCCAATATATTGTTATGCTTGATCACCATAATAATAATCTAATGCCCTTAATTGCTTTGAAATAAGAATTAATGGTTGAAAGAGACGAAATTTACATTAATTGACAAATCCCTTGAACAAGGTGGTGTAAGGTTAATGATGGATACCCGAGAGATCATTTTTAATGCACCTAGTTTAGGGTATAGGTTACTACGAAGGTGGAACCGGCCTAGACATAGGTAGTGAATTGTACCACGATAGTGGGCAATTCTGATTTTAGGCCACTACCCAGATAGAGAGATAAAATTGAGTGAATGCATAGAATTTAATACAATGAAAAACCTGCGGTGAAACCGCAATCCTAAAGATCTCCTTTTGAATTGATTAAACCAAACATTTAATCGATTGCTTTGTTTTGTTTCATTTTTTTATTTTCTTTTAATTATAACAACAACTCTCAACTATTTAATCGGCTTAGTTGATCGCGAGTAGTTAGTAGGAGTCTCTAATAATTTCACGTATCCCTGAGTTCGACTCGGGCCTCACAAAGGCCTATATTACTTCGACGTGTTCACTTGCATTTCTGCGCACGGTAAATTTGCATCAATGACCCTTCAACATAATTCAATGTGAGTCTAATTGATTTGAAACCATTGAACCATCATCCAATTGGTCATGACCTGACCCCAAATGGTCTTGGGATCATTTGGATGTCCTCCAAATGGTCTTGATATCGTTTTCTCAAGTCACCACTACAAACCTAAGTCAACCAATTAGGGTTTGACTCATTAGATTGATCACTAGGTCAACAATTGAATGTACTTCAACCTAATACCTTTAGATCTTTAACCACTTAACCATAGTCAACCCTAGACCTCCAAACGGTCTTAGGTTACCTACAAACAGTCTTGGGATCATTTTGAAATTCTCAAAATGGTCTTGAGACCGTTTTCCCATCACTTCATCAATAACCATGTCATTTATTTAGGGTTTGGATCCTAGGATTGGTCACCAAATCAGCAATTAATTACATATCACCTTGATACCTTTGGAGCTTCAATTGGTCAACCATGCTTAACCCTAGACCTCCAAACAGTCTTGGGTGATCACCAAATGGTCTTGAGACCATTTGGGTGATCCCCAAATGGTTTTGAAACCGTTTGGGTCACTCAACCCAAACTTCAACTTAATTCAATTATCAAATCAGCAATTTACCCGATTAGGGTTTAGAGGGTTGATGGACCTTTAATTGGTGAACTACCTAGAGTTAATTGATAATTATTGATAGGTGATTAGTCTATATTATTCTCAACAGACCTCCAAATGGTCAACGCTTGGTCAACGCCACCAAACGGTCTTGGACCGTTTGCTTCTATGCGGTTTGGATGAAACCGTTTGCAATCAAACAGTTTGAAACTGTTTGCTCCCAAACGGTTTGGGAAACCGTTTGAGCACAAAGGAAAACCGTTTGGTAAAGTAATTTTATTTGGATAAACATAAAAGTTAACATCATCATCTTCTTCCTAAGAGTAACCAAGAGCTGTTGCTGTTCTTCACAGAAGTTATAGCAATTAACCAAAAGAGTACCAAGGAAGAAAAATAGCTAACGATTATTAGAGAGATGGATGCATTAGCAATGCTTAAGGGTTAGAGTTATAAAACCCGCCTTTAGAACTGATCCAGAGCTCCAAGATATGCAGATTTAATGATGGATTGAGCTCCAGTAGTTGTCCAAGCTTCGTTCTTCAATCTTTGGATGAACAAGGTGGCTAGAAAAGGAAATCGTATGAAGAAAACTATGAATCTAACTTGTTTTATGGTTTCCACCATGAATTCGAGGTAGGAGATGAACCACACTTACCAATAGGTTTGATCATCCTCTATCTTCTCCAGAGCTCCTCCTTGGTTGGCCAAATAAAGATTGAGAAGAAAAGAAACTAAGGAAACGATCCTTTGGTGTTTAGGAAAAAGGATACATATATATATTTATGGGTTTTCAAGGAAAATGGAAAAAGAGGATTATTTCCTATTATCTTCCGAAAATATCCACCAAGTCCTCCTCCACTTCTTGGCTTCTTGTCCACCTTCTTTTCCCTTGCAAAACTTTCCATTATCCAAGAATAATGGAAAGGAAACTAAACACCTTAAAAAGTTATGTGTTAATATCCATCTTTTAGTGGATATTTCTTTATATAATACTAATGTGAAAGGCTTCCACTCAAACAAGATGCTTTTGGTGCCCAAGCATGACACAAGATTTTGCAAACTATTGCAAACACATCCTACAACTTTTGGTTGAAGGGCTCCATAATTAATATACTTCTTCTTACATTAAATTATATTAAAGAGCCATTTGTGCTTAAATCTTGATTACTTTAATATCAAGATTCTCTTTCTCCCATTATAATTCAAATGAGGCACCCCTCTCATTTTATTTTCTCTAATTGGTGCCAAGAAACATGAGAGACCCTCTAGAGATGATATTTTTCATATTGAACCCTAGGTTTTGGGTAGTTAGAACATTACACCAAAACTAGGTTTTAATGCACAAGGTTTGCTCTACAAGCTTTATCTTAATGTCCAAGGTTTATGGAATCCATACCACCACATCATATACATTCTTATGATGTCTCAACATTATAGGAATATCTTAACATGTGCAATTGCAAGTTAACCCCTCTACTTGGGTAATTTGCATTTTAGTCCAAAGTTAACAAAACAATGTTTCAACATTATTCAAAAAGGACTGAAATTGAAATATAAGTTCCTCAAAAGCCTTAATTACATTTCAAAGGATAAAAACAAGCATATAATCACTTAATTAAGCAAAACACTTAGGGTTAGTACATAACCCAGGTCAGGGATGTTACAATCAAGTATTTGCGCTTTAAAGGTGGTTTTGGTTTAGTCTAATAGAGAAACTTAGGTTTTGAGTTAGTTCAATTTTAGTTCATGATTTGGGATACAAAAAGATTTTAAAGTGAAAACACATGATTGCTCTAGTTTTAGGTCATAGTCGACCCTAGCAATTACAATTAGATTAAAGATCTTTTTTTTCTTATCAATTAGGAAAATTTCATATGTTAAGCCAAGAATTATAACACTTAGATTTCTACAAATGTTTGGTATTTTATTTGTATTTTTCTGACTACTCTACATTTTTTGTGATTTTAAGAAGGTTTTGATTTTTTTTGAAAATAAAGGGGCCTGTTTTGAATTCTTGCAATAGTTTTGTTATTCAAATAGGAGGAAATGGGAGGGACCATCCATCCTTCTAAATTTCTCACATTTTTTGAAGCAATGGCGGTGGAGACCTACTCATACGATCAGAATAGGCGACATCAGTGACTAGGAGAGAGAAGAAGAAATCTAATGGAGTGCACAAATTTGCTTGTCTTGGACCGGTGGATAATAAGGTTTGCTATCTCTTCTCAGTGATGTTGTGAGTGGCATTCTTATAGAAACAGAGGAGCTTCTAATCTCCCTCTCTAGTGTGTTTTGTGTGGGTTTCAGCTACATCCATCTCAGGGAAAGCATAACTTTCTTTTTTCCATTTTAGTTTGCAATTTTAGCCACTAGTGGGAAAATGTAGATTTTGTCTTCCTGGTATTCTTCGTTGTATAGAGGTTGAATATGACCTAGACTTGAATTCTAATTTGTGATTCAACTACTTTTGTTGTTTTTAAGTTTTCTTGGTCATATGTTGTCTGATTGAGATGATTTCAATTATTGTGGAAATCTAATTCCATTGTGGTTGTGATTTTAGAGATAGAATCTCATGATTGGTGTGAGGAGGATCTCATCATCGATAAGTAGTATGCAAATGATGATGATAGGAGAGAGGTGTACCTGTGGTATGCATTGTAACTTCTTATGGTAAGGTTGTATTTGATTTATGAGGCTTCTGATTTGTGTTTGCTCTTGGCAGGTGTCACAAAAGTGCGAGTAGGATCATCGGGGAGCTGCTTCTTTTAGAGGTGATTGTGATTCATCCAAACATGTTGTGGATGAACATGCACCATATAGGACGTCGAGCGGATGATGAGGTGTAACTTTGAAAGTTTTCTCCATTTTGTTTACAATCTTCTTCATTGAGCTTGAATCATGTTTTTCGCTTGTGGTGATGATTTTTGACTTTGTCTTCTATTTTTCCCTTTTATGTCTTGGATTTCCAAATGTGTATATGTGGACCCGTTGGAATGATCTAAGACTGTTGTACACCTATTTAGTTGTTGAGGAGCTAGATTTCCTTTAAGGGACCAATTTTGATAGTATTTTTTGTTGTGGAATAGTCGATAGGACCTATATCATTCCTTTTATTGAGCATTTACATACCAACACTAGCACCTTCACGTATTGTTTTTGTGAGATGTCCATAACCCCTAGTGAGTTTAATGGGATCACTGGGTTAGGGTTTGGTGGGATTACCATCCATTTTTTCCCTGATTGACAAGAATGTGGGTGTCACCATCTGATTGGGATTTTACAGGTGAACCCTAATGACATATAGAATTCCTCCAGATATGAGCTCAAGTTTACTTGGTTGTGGGCCACCTACTTTGATGGGGGCGAGAGATGGACTTCCACTAATCTTTTCTACACAATCTTAAGGGTCAGGGTATTCTTATTTGTGATGGTTCTCCTTCCTTCTTGATTAGGATGTGGTCCCTTCCATTTATTGGGTGGAGGTGTGTGTTCCCACCTACTGAAAAAACTTTAGAAGGTGTCATGTGTGATACTTTATGGGAGAAATTGTTCGTGGTACAAAGGGTTGCAGTGCTTTATAGGCATTTTTCCTCAAATATATGCAACTGTTGACTTTGTTAATCTTTCTTTTGTAGTTATTGGGCTACTTTCTCTTATAGATACACATACTTGTCACTCTAAGTGATCTAGAGGGTTACTTGCATGCCTCCATCCCTATATGTCACCACTGGGTCAAGTGCAGTAGTAGGGTGATGTACATGCAATGGAGAGGTGAAGTGGATATGTTGATCATAGATGAGGTATATGTAGTGCTTTTTAGTACTATATTATCTTGTGTGTGTGCATTAACTAACTCTAACTCATTATTGTTTCACATGTTTGATTTAGGATCTTCTCTAGGTTCTAGTGTGTCGAGGTTTCTACCTCCTGTGTGGCCTATTTTCAGGAGTGGTCTCTAGATGCTTATCGGGTCTAGTTTGAGTCACCCTCCAAGAGTGTTCTTTATATGTGTGAGTTGCTTCTTGTTAGTGGGTTGGTGGCTGGCACATCCCCTTTAACACTATTCCAGTGTTGATCTATCCTAGTCTTGAAATCCATCAGGCTTATTGAGAGATGACGTAGGATCAGGTGATGCATAACAAGTACCTATAGTGGTATTATGTACATGGCCAACTGATACTTCTTTATAGGGAGGTTTATGATTGCCTTTGACATCCTCCAATGGTAAGTGTTTCCAATCTGGTTTTGTCTTTATTTTCTTGCATTTTTTACATGTGTTTTCTATAGGTGGTTGACTATGGATCTTCTGAGGAGCAAGATGATTACTGATACAAATTTCTTTGTCCACCTCTTCTTGAGGAAGTTACTTCTCCTGAGGCTCCACCTTCTCCATCGGTTAAAGCTCATGGCTTTGAAAATTTTCTAGGATGAAGCTCACACTGAGACTTTGGCATTGGAGGTTGGTGTCACTTCCTAAGCAACATTGTTGGACTTCATTCTTCTAGGAAGATGATGTGGATGTGGATGTGGGTGTAGAGGATGGACTCTTCGTCTTGAGCATCCCGCCTGGATACAGTCATAGTCAATTCTTTAGAGGATCCACTGGCATGGGTGACTTTTCCTTAGAGGACCCTATTCAGACTGCATATTCATCATCGACTAGTGTTGGAGCAGGTTCATCTCATCATAGGGATGTTTCTTTCTCCATGGATATGCCTTCTAGTAGTTCCTCCTTAGGCAACCACTGGACCACTATTTCTATCCTTTCTGATGTGAGTGGGGAGCTTAGGTCCTCTGGGTGTTCTTCCACTCGTCATCGTTCTTTGACCAAGAGTTCGACAAGTGGCTGAAGAAGAAGCAGAAGAAGTAGTGTTTGTATTAGCACTTATGTCCCTTGATATATTTTTCTTTTCTGTAAGAAAAATAATGTACAAGACATATATTTATTTGTAAGATGTCATTTAATTCTGAAATTTAAACCAAATTGTAATGTGAGGTATCATGATTTCTTATTTACAATTAGATTTTCTAGATTGATCCTTAGAAGATCTCTACTAGGTCTGAAGGATTGCATCAATGAGAGCTTTACCTATGGTTGGAGGATTGTAGCAATCCACTGACTAGTGGGACATAGAGTCTTGTCATTTCAGAATGTGTGTCCACAATTTCCTATTGATGTAGATGTCATTGGAATATTTTTCTATTCCACTAGGAATATGGAAAAGAGTCCTCTTGTCTTTAGGAGGTGAATCCATCCTTGTGAAGCCTATAAATAAGGCTTTGTGGTATTATCTATTCTGCACATCTTGACTTTATTGACTCTGAACCATGTGAGGAGGGTTATAAGCAAAATATCACTTTTGTGGCATCCTCCCATGAATCTATCCATGGTGTGTCATTGTGCTATTAATCTCTCTGAGATTGAGGAAGTTGAATTGATGATATTTGACGTGAGTTGTCATCTCCATCATCTGGCTTATGTCCCTATTATAAGAGAGCCAATGTTGGTTTTTATCTTTTTCTAGAATCCTCTTAGTCACTCCTTCTTTGAGGACGTTATTTTGATTCCTACCCTAGAGGACATGAACAAGATTTCTCAACTAAATTTTCACGATCGCCGGAGTGTTGTACTCAAGAAGTCAAGATGGACAACTGAGCTGGAAATCTTTTGGGCCCGAAGAAGTCCCTTATTTCTTGATGGTTGACTAAAAAAGGTCGATGTGCTCAGATGCCACCCCTATGGGGGTCTTTTAAGAGTTTAACGCTGCATGATGATGGTTCTCCCAAAATGACCCATGTGAAAGCATACACCTAGATTATCATGGCAGAGCTATTCTTTGAAGAGACCTTTGAGCGAGTGATGGCTACTGATTATGTATTTTTTTTCTTCCATTTAAAGAAGGAGACTATAATCCCTTAGATATTTGGATGAATTTTAGAGTTTTCTGAATGAGTCTTAGTTGAGTGTGGCAATGAGGGGACTTCAAGGTCCTACATATTTATCTCAGAATGTGCATCATCCCTACTAGGCCAATGGAGTCAAACCCTCACTATAGTGTGGAAAAGGAGTTCTTATGGAAGCACATTTAGGTCATTGATCCTTATCAACTATGTGGACATCTGGGTCGATGGTTGGATGTTCTTACGTCATTGAATGTTTTTTGGGGATGGATGCAATTCCATCTTGACAACTCAAGTTGTGGAGTCACCATGCCTGGCTTTTAGTCAATGATTGTCCTACCAATACTAGAGATATATATAGCATACTACCTTGTGTCAGTGTTTAGATAGTTTAATCATCGTTAGTATGAGTATCAGGTGAAGCATTTTCTCCTTTATTCAAGAAATTGATGATTTGTTTTTTAAAGGTTCATGATAAGGTGGCAGAGATGCAGCTGAAATGGAAGAAGTTGACCTATGATTCATTACTTGTAGACTGGAAATACTCTCCCAAGTACCTGGAGTGGTTCACATTGATGCCTCCGATGGTGGTAGCATGTGAGTCTTCTGGAGAACCAAAGTGATATTTTATGTTTTATTCTTTGAAAGTTTTAATTTTTTATTTGTTTGTTGGCACAAGGAGAAAGCCTTTGTAATAATTTTATTTTGAAATATTTTTTCTTCATTCATGAAAGGGGAACTAGATATGGGTATCACCTTCATGATGTTTAAAAATATGTATTTGTACTTAGGTCCTCATTACTTCCTAAGGTGCATACCACTACAAGCCCCCTTCTGGTGAATAACAACATCAATTATAATCTTGACTTCTTTCTTATGCTTTCAACATACCAGGGATAACCTATAGGTTATAAAATATGTTGGGGTCATCGCATTTTGATCTAATTACCTTAATGAAGTCAAAGGGTTATAACCCCAAGCATTTTTGAGCTACCTCCTACCCTGATTTTCTATTGGTAGGTGTTTCTTCCCTCAAAACATTTACATCATGTTCTAAAATGAGGGGGACCTTCATTCTAGGGGAGGAGATGGACTAGGGCTTTGCTGGTCCTAGGTGTCATGCTAAGAGAAAAAGTCATGCCATGTAGCAGTTATATCAATGATAACTCCCTACCCAGTTATGCTAAGGCTTCATATATCATATACACCCTGATAGGCTTCACTCCAGACACACTTTGGTGTAGCATTCTAACACAATTATGTGTATAGTTAGTTAAAGGGCTTTGATGGTGATTTTTTTTAGGTGTCCACTTGTTGCGAATCTTTTCATTGAAGATTTTGAAATGGAAAGTGATTCTCATGGCCTTAGTATGAGATCCTATGATTTCAAGGAGAATGAATGAGATTCTCCTAGAAAAGGTCTCCCACGTCATTGCTCCCATGTTTGTCCAAGAAAAGGTTGGTCTAACATGCTTTTAAGAGATAATGCATAGATAGCCAGATTGGAGTTTCAACTTCTTCTTTCACTCACCACTCGCCCCTTTTAGATTAACTCCAACAATGTCATTGTTATGCAAATCACTTGGATATGGGTACCCAGACGCTGATTGTGAGGATTGGATCTAACTTTCCTATGCAACTCATAGTTTCTTCCATCCTCCTATTATGCAGATCAGGTGGTTTCACCTTGCCTTTTCCACAAAAACAAACTTTTTTGTGTATACTACTAATTTGACCTATTTAAGGAGTAAATTTTAGGTTTGCAAACCATTGGGCTTGTAGAATAATGGTCCTGTTCCTATTCTATGCCCTAGCTTATACTTTGACCGTTCCTCTTCAGGGTGCAAGAGGGGGGGCACAACCACGTACTTAAGTAGTGTGACACCCCGCCATCACACAGACAACGAGATGACACACAAAAATGTGCGGAACCATATATTACCAAAAACACAGGTTAATTAAAACCGATTTGAGGAAACATACGTACAAAACACTTGCAACCAAGCCCTGCAAGAAGATCAGGTCATATATAGATATATTCAAGGTCACCTGTCAGATATATTCACATCTTAAAGCCACCCACTATCGCAACAGTGCATATTAGTTCATCACCTGTTTATACATACATAACAGGCCACGTACGGCTAGCAGCAGGATATATAAAAATTACAGCAGCTAAAACATCATGAAACGTCGTCAAACACCTCTGAGGACCTAAGAGTACAGGGATGACTCTAGGACTCTACTACAAAACCACCAAAACAGCAGCATGTCCATCTCTTGCCTTCTACTGCTCTTCTTACTACTCGGCCGCAACCTCACGACCACCACCATGTCTAGAGCGATCACCTAAAAAAGGTGTAAACCAGTGGGGTGAGACACAAAGTCCCAGCGAGAAACATAACTCCCTGCCGCAACTATAAAACCTCAAAGGTTTAAAGCAGATAATAGCAAATAATTGAATAAGAATATACAAGAGCAACATACTAAACAAGGCTATGATTACCATCAAGCTTACCAAGAGATTCAGGAGGCATATTACCAAGTATTTCTTTATGGAACATGATTGACATGATAAGCTTTATAAGAACTTATCACAAGATATAAGGATCGTACATGTATCTGCAAGGTGTAACTAGATCAGCTATGCAAGCAAGGCCTCAATCAATGTTCCATGTTTTGATCTAAGCAAGATGTATTTATTCAGCTAGATTATGTTTTATTATGCCCTGAGGAAGTGAGCCTTCCCTTCTCAAATCCAACCATTGGCTGCGAAGCCCAATCCGGTGCCATACAAGGTCTAAGGAGATCCGGACTCCATGACCTCACCTTCTCATGGTCAGTACATGAATCATCAAGCAAGACTGCAGTCTTATGCTTATAGGGCCTCATCCTCTGGATCAGCTCCGCAAGATACCCATATCTCTAGCTCACCTCATCATAGGTGCTAGTACATACATCTGATCCATGAACACATCATGCTCATCATCACATATCCTAAGCCATGGGTATGTTCACTGTGCTTCATATATCCTGAGTCTGCAACCACAGTTGCACTCAACCCTCCTATTTTAGGCTAGGGGAAACCTCGCATATTCAATAATATGCGCTCCAGGTAATCCCGTAGGATAAACCTGTTTCACCATCACCAAATACTGACGGTAATGGATCTATGGCCAGGGAAAACTACATGATAGGTTCATCTATAATTGATTAGTATATTTTAAGCCAATTGTTGAGGCAAAACAAGGTATAAATATATCCTTATAGAATTACATCATTATTGCCATCAATATATTGTCTTGGGACCTCAATCCCTCATGATATCAACCATTGTCTCTCAAGGCATCGCAATCATGCATTAGCATCCTGAGAATGCATCCCTTATCTCATCATCAGAGGATAACACCTCACCTAGGCACTCAGCCTTATATCAGGTCCTCAGACCTATCAACTTGTTACTTTATTAACAAGGATTATCATCACATTGTGTTAGTCAAAGCACATATATCTCATAGCTCTTACCAGGCTATGAATCCACATGAAATACCTGCATGGTTAGTATACACATTTGTAGAGATTACTGAAATCATCATGGATTAACAGAATGATCATGCTATCAAGTATAAAGAAGCATCCATGAGTATATCACACAAGCTTTATCATTCATAGTATTATTATTAGTCATGGGCATATATTATGTCTTATACTTGTGACCATATGCATGTGTTATATCAACATGTGAAGCAACATCATAAGCTTCCAAGGTTCCTGGTTCACAATCTATCATTATATCTCATCATCATATTTGCAGGATGCAAGGTGATTACATCATATCACTTGTGTTATCATTGTTAAAAGAGAACCATCAAATATATACATTCTGGGTTATCAGAACCCTCACCAAAACTCCTGCAACCCTCACTATAGGTATGGCGAGCAGCGCCAACCCTTACGAAAGGGTGTACCAGCTAGGGTTCCAAACCCTAAAGCAACTCACCACCATATCAACCAAACACTGCACATCCTCTAACATGCATCAAGGTTCAACTAATACTCGTGGTGTCGGGTAGCCATCCATGAGGTTATAACGTGCAACACTACCATGGCTATCGGCCAAAGGTCTAACGTGCACCAAGCTAGGGTTAGGGTTAGGTTCCACTATCAGGCTAACCTTCAACATGAGCCCTATCAGCCAAGGGGGTGTCGCCCAAGGCACCCCTATCGTGCAACCTTCTAGCATCATCCGAGGGTTAACCCTATCGGCCAGGGTAACCATGACGCCCAAGAAAGGTGTCGTGCATAGCCAGCATCATAACGGTCTGCATCCTAGGGTTGGCATGTCGGGAATGAAACCATATTGTCCAAGATTATCAAGGATAATGGCCAAGGCCACCTAAAGATAAGGGAGTGCATCAAGCACCCTCTCTACATGGTGTGTCGTCCAAGACTTAACCCTAAGGAGGGTATCGGGCAACATCTCATCAAGGGTATATCGCCCATCTATCAACTCCACCTAGGGTATCGACCAAGGGACCATAATGAGCACCAACTAAACTTCAACTAGGCATATCGGCCAGGGATACAAGGATCACCCAAGCAAGCTTATCTACCAAGGATTACACCTCAAGGACATATCGTGCATTAAGGGTAGACAACTCATGTCGCCTAGAGCAACACTAACACCCAAGCTTGGGGTGAGGCTTCATATCGACCAAGATGCCCATCCCAGGGTTTAGCAACCCTGTCGCCCAAACCCTAACTCTAGGGTGGATAAGGGATATCGAGCACCAAGGTAAAACGATCTCAACAAGGTGTATCATGCAGGGCACTCAACAAAACATAACGCCCAAGCACACATGGGTATCGGCCAAAGGTACAACCCAAGACAAGAAGGTTATCGGGCAGCACCATCCCAAGGTCATATCGTGCAAGACACAACCCAACAAGGTCATCTTCAACCTCAAGCACAAGGGCGCCAAACCCTAATTGATCAAGAAGGTTGGTTCACCTCTCAACAACCAAGAGAGAGGGGCGTTGCACAACCTCTTTCACAAATCGGGCAACGACAAGGATCCAACCTCAACATAGGTCATCAAAAGCTCACCTCTCAAATCCATGGTGAGAGGAGGGTATTGCCCAAGCAACGAGAATATAAGCTCACCTCTCAACTTAAACGAGAGAGGGGTATTGACCACATTGAGCTCAAACTCACTTCTCTAGACCAAGGAGAGAAAGGAGTGTTGCTTAACAAGGAAACCCTAAACCATGCTTCGGCCTACTAGATGTAAAGGCATATAACCCATCAACAACAACAACAACATCATGCTCATAAATCCATAAGATCAACAACATGTTCTAGAGAAAGAAACATACATGCATGGCCGATTGTCAACATATATGAAACATGCAACATAGAGAAAGTAGTATAGCTAGGGTTAGAATTTATGTAACCCGCCTTAAGCAAACTCCTCAAGCTCCAAAGCTCCAAGCTTCAAGCTCCTAGCTCCAAGCTCAACACTTCGGCCACCTCAAGAAAAGGAACAAGAAGCATAACCACCATGGTCAAAGAGTAGGCAAGATGGAGAAGAAGATGCTAAGGAGAGAGGGAAGATGCTTACTAAGGAAACAAGACCCACCTAGGGTTCGACCACCAAGCTAAAGGAAGAAGAAGGGAACTCCTTCAAGGGGATCAGCCACCAACCTTAGCTCTTCCAAGGGTATCGGCCACCAAAGGTTGCAAGGGAGAGGTGTATCATGCACACAAGGAAGAGAGGAGCAACAAAGAGCTAAAAGGGTTTCTAAGGAAGAGAAAGGCAAGGCATATATAGATGGGGGTTAAGGTTAGACCAAGGCAAGGTGTCACCTTACCAAGGGACACTTGTCCACACATTGTACCACCTTGCAAAACTCATGCACATGCCATGCCACTACTCTCCCAAGGGTCGGCCACATGTCCAAGCTAGGGTGACACAACCAAGGCAAGAAGGTCAACAAAGGTCAAAGGCCGACACACTCCATCCATGGCTGATACACCCCCATGGGCGATACCCCATGGCCGACACAAAGCACCCTTTCCCGATACAGGGCTTAACCAAGCAAGGCAAGGCCCAAACAAGGGAGAACAAGGCCCAAAAGAGCTCAACCAAGTCCAAGACAACCCAAGGCACGAACCCAAACCTTCCTCTCAACCCTAGAGGAAGCAAAGAGAGAAAGACATCTCTCAAGGTGACAAACTTGCTCTCCAACCCTATCTTAGGGTATTTTGCAAGTAGCACCTCCAGCTCTCAACTAAGCACCAGAAAACCCTAATCATCACTAAAGATGGTTAGCAAGAAACCAAGCACAAGGTTTAGGCAAAACAAACAAGGTAAGCCCAAAATGAAGGTCAGGGTCCTTACAAGCCATAAACCTCTACAAAAGGATTTCATCCCCGAAATCCGAAGACAAAAGCGAGGGATACTTCCGCCTCATCTCTTCCTCAAGCTCCCACATAGCTTCCTCAACACCATGGTGATGCCAAAGAACCTTCACAAGAACCAGGTCCTTCCTCTTCAGCTTCTTTACTCTTCTGTCAAGGATCGCCACTGGACCCTCCTCATAGGTCACATCTTCATCAAGCTCAACCTCAACTGGATGTATCACTGTTCCTGTGTCTGGATGACTTTTCTTCAACATACTGCCATAGAACACTGGATGCAACCTATGTAACTCTGGCGGAAGCTCTAACTTGTAAGCTACCTTGCCAACACGTGCTATTACCGGGTACGACCCCATATACCTGGGTGCCAGTTTGCCCTTCCGGCCAAACCTTAGCACGCCTTTCCAAGGTGAGACCTTGAGATACACTTTGTCTCCCACTTGGAACTCTAGGGGTCGTCGACAATTGTCTGCATAAGACTTCTATCTGTCATGTGTTGTTTTCAACTTTCAAACACAAAGTTCATCCCATTCCAAGAGAGGAGATGGTACATCCACACATTACCTTTCAATTTCACATATTAAGTTGAATCATACTCGATATGACTCTAAACTTACTTGTTCTTAATTTCATAACATTCTTATATTCCATGAAGTCAAGAGTCCTTTTTCTTACTCTTAAGTTAGAGCTCAACTTCTTTCAAGTTTTCATGACTTCATTATATCTTTTATATTTACACTTCATGTTTTATAAGTCTTAGCCAATTCCTTGAGGTCTGTAAGGGTATAGGTACCTTTGGAGTGATCTCATCCTTATGCATCAAGGAAGTTCCTTTCACATCCACCCATTAGGCTACATGATCATCATGGAGGTAGCTAATCTCCTAAGACATGGACCTTGGGCAAACTCAGTTGTTACCTCCCGACCACATGGTCGTGTGCATTCATGGTACAATCAACTCCCAACCCATCAGTCCTATGTACCTCTAATACACCCTACTTGACCCTAGGATTGCATTAGGACTCTACCCTCCCTAAGGTTTCTTTTGAGATGTCACATATTTTAAGCACATATTCTCTTATTTAATTCTTTAAAGCGGATTACCTTCATCTCTCTCTTTTGAGTACACATTATGCAGTGTAGTCCCAACATTGTACCAGGATGATACTCAATGGTGCAATCATAATCATTGATTAGCTCCATCCAACGACATTGTCGCATATTCAGCTCACTCTGTGAAAAGATGTACTTTAAGTTCTTATGATCTGTAAAGATCTGACACACTTCCCCATAAAGATAGTGTCTCCAAATATTTAGCGCATGGACCACCGCTGCCAACTCCAAATCATGTGTCGGATAGTTCTCCTCATGTTTCTTAAGCTATCGCGGAGCAAAAGAAACCACATGATCTTCCTGCATTAGCACACAACCTAAGCCTTTCTTGGAAGCATCGCAGAAAACAACATAGCCCTTCCCAGGTTCTGGCAGCACTAGCACTGGAGCACTAGTCAGCTTCTCCTTTAAACTTTGGAAAGCTTGCTGACAACGATCATCCCAAACAAAAGGTACATCTTTCCTAGTCAGCTTTGTCATCGGCAACACAATCACACTAAAGTCCTTGATAAACCTCTGGTAGTATCCGGCCAAACCCAGAAAACTATGAACTTCTATCGGCGTCTTTGGTTGTTCCCAATCTGCCAATGACTCCACCTTCTTAGGGTCCACTCGAACTCCTTCTGCAGATATCACATGACCTAAGAAAGTCACTTCCTTCAACCGGAACTCACATTTGCTGAACTTGGCATACAACTGATGTTGGCGAAGAAGAGTCAACGCTTGTCGAATATGTCGCTCATGCTCTTGACTGTCCCGACTGTAGATCAAGATGTCATCTATAAAGACTACAACAAATTGATCTAGAAACGAACGGAACACTCGGTTCATCAGGTCCATGAAGGCAGCAGGTGCATTGGTTAGCCCAAACGACATAACCACAAACTCAAAGTGACCATACCTCATCCTAAATGCAGACTTAGGTATGTCATCCACCTTAATCCTCAACTGGTGATGTCTGGACCGTAGGTCGATCTTTTATAACACTGTAGCGCCACGCAACTGATCGAACAGGTCATCTATCCTCGGCAACGAGTACTTATTCTTGATCGTAACTTTGTTCAACTGCCGATAATATACATAACCACATCGACCCGTCCCTCTTCTTAACAAACAACACTGGAGCACCCCAAGGCGACGTTCTCAGTCAGGTGAAACCTTTCTCCAACAACTCCTGTAATTGCTTCTTCAACTCTGCCATCTCTGTTGGAGCCATCCTGTATGGCATCTGTGCAACTGGTTGTGTTCCTGGTACTAGATTGATCTCAAAATCAATCTCTCGAGGTGGGGGAACACTGGGAAACTCATCAGGAAACACATCCGCAAACTCTCAGACAACTGTTACCTCCTCGAGGCTAGGAACTTTTTCCTTAGTATCCACAACGTGAGCTAAGAATGCTCTACAACCTTGCCGCAACAACTTTTCTGCCACCATTGCTGATACTAGACATGTCAGAAGAATCTTCCTATCTCCCTAGAAGATCCACTTCTCCCCATCTTCATCAAACATTTCCTGCTTGGAACCACAATCCAACACAACCTTATACTTCTCTAAGGTATCCATCCCAAGGATCACATCGAATCCATGCATATCAAGTGGTGTAAGATCCACTTGTATATTGTATCCCAAAAAAGATAAGACACTAGATGGATACTGTTCTCAAAGTATCGAGGAATCATCAAGAGGGGTTTCTAACAACAAGCTATCTTTCTTATAACTAACAGGTAAAGGACAACTAGCAAGAAGACTATGTGCGATAAAAGAGTGCGTAGCACCGGGGTCAACCAAAATAGATTTGAAGCAAGAAGAAGACAAATCAGAATGAAATAGCTCCATCTGACCTGACACCACTCGCGGGTTGACTATCGCATCCGGCTGACTCATAGCATAGAATCGAGCCGTTGCTTGTTGTCCACATCCTCTGCTTCCTTGAGCAGACGATCCCGCTTGCGATGCTTGACCACGTCCTCGCCCTCTACTACCACTGGGTTGTTGTTTGTTTGATCCTTGTTGATTCTGTCTCAGCTGTTGTGTCACTTCAACGTCTCTTCTTGGGCAATTTGATTTTAAATGTCCAATATGTCCACAGTGGTAACATGACCTGCCTTCTGTCTGTGGTCTAGATGGCTTGGTTACTTCCATAGAAGTTGTACTATGCACCTTACATGGTAAAGAAACATGAACTCTTCCTTTACTTGGAGACCACTGTGACGGTGCACTAGAACCTCTCATCATGGAAGGTGCTGAAAACCTTGACTTCTTGAAGCCACCAGATCTTTGTCCCCGAAACTGAGCAGGCCTTTTCCTGGTCATGGTCTCCCTTTTCTCCTCAACAGATCGTTCAATCCTGCGGATAGACTCCACAAACGTGGCAAACCGCTCCTGATTCTCTAAAGCAGCAACATGTGTCGATAATTCAACACTCAAACCTTTCTCGAACCGCCTGATCCGCTCATCATCTGTCACTGCCATGTGAGGACAAAACCTTAGGAAGTCCATGAACTTGGCTTCATACTCGGTGATGCTCATCGTTCCTTGGCGTAGACGCTCAAACTGGTTGATCTTCTCATCTAGATACATCTTCAGAAAGTATCAGCTGACGAACTCTCGCCAGAAGATCTCCCAACCGATCTCCTCACTGGGTCGCTTCTCCTCCTCGATGGCCCACCAGTGGCCAGCACTACCCTTCAGAAGGTAGACAACATGCTTGACTTTGTCTGCTTTGGGGATGTCGAGGATCCAGAAGGCCTTCTCAAGACCTGTCAGCCATAGATCTGCATCCACTGGATCAGTCGTCCTAGCATTATCCGAAGCTCTGACTCGGCGAAGCCGCTCAAAGGTCTTCCCAATACCCGATGCCTCACCATGGGGAGCCTATGCTCTTAGTTGAGGCACTGGAAACCTTTCCACCATGTGATTCATCGTAGCCATCATCTTCCCCATAAGCTGTTGGTAGGCAGGATTTTCAAGAATGGCTGGGTCAAGTTGGGGGACCTCAGGCACCCGATCTCCATGTGCCTATCCTCCTGCTCCATCAACTGATGCAACATCACTACTTTCGGCAGCATGTTCTTCATGGTTTCCATACATCTTTAAGCTTTATCTTCTGCTGAGGGCAGAAGGTTATTGTAAGAAAATCTGGAAAACTCACAAGAACAGATGCAAACCTAGTCCTAGATCCCTATAGACTCAGCGAACCTAGAGCTCTGATACCAAACCAACTGTGACACCCCACCATCACACAGAAAACGAGATGACACGTGAAAATGTGCGGAACCATATATTACCAAAAACACGGGTTAATTAAAACCGATTTGCGGAAACATACGTACAGAACATTTGCAACCAGGCACTGCAAGAATATCAGGTCATATATAGATATATTCAAGGTCACCTACCAGATATGTTCACATCTTAAAGCCACCCACTATTGCAACAACGCATATTAGTTCATCACCTGTTTATACATACATAACAGGCCACGTACGGCCAGCAACAAGATATACAAAAATTACAGCAGCTAAAACATCGTGAAACGTCGTCAAACACCTCTAAGGACCTGAGAGTACAGGGATGACTCTAGGACTCTACTATAAAACCACCAAAACAACAACATGTCCATCTCTTGCCTTCTACTGCTCTTCTTGCTGCTCAACCGCAACCTCACGACCACCACGATGTCTAGAGTGATCACCTAAAAAGGGTGTAAACCAGTGGGGTGAGACACAAAGTCCCAGTGAGAAACATAACTCCCCTCCGCAACTATAAAACCTCAAAGGTTTAAAGCATATAACAACAAATAACTGAATAAGCGTATACAAGAGCAGCATACTGAACAAGGCTATGATTACCATCAAGCTTACCAAGAGATCCGGGAGGCATATTACCAAGTATTTCTTTATGGAACATGATTGTCAAGATAAGCTTTATAAGAACTTATCACAAGATATAAGGATCCTACACGAATCTACAAGGTGTAACTAGATCAAATATGCAAGCAAGGCCTCAATCAATGTTTTTTGTTTTGCTCTAAGGAGGATGTATTTATTCGGCTGGATTACGTTTTATTATGCCCTGAGGAAGTGAGCCTTCCCTGCTCAAATCCAACCATTGGTTGCGAAGCCCAATCTGGTGCCATACAAGGTCTAAGGAGATCCGGACTCCATGACCTCACCTTCTCGTGGTCAGTACATGAATCATCAAGCAAGACTGCGGTCTTATGCTTATAGGGCCTCATCCTCTGGGTCAGCTTCGCAAGCTACCCATATCTCTAGCTCACCTCATCATAGGTGCTAGTACATACATCCGAGCCATGAACGCATCATGCTCATCCTCACATATCCTGAGCCATAGGTATGTTCACCATGCTCCATATATACTGAGTCTGCAACCATAGTTGCACTCAACCCTCCTATTTTAGGCTAGGGGAAACCTTGCATATTCAATAATATACGCTCCAGGTAATCCCATAGGATAAACCTATTTCACCATCACCAAATACTTACGGTAATGGATCTATGGCTAGGGCAAACTACATGATAGGTTCATCTATAAATGATTAGTATATTTTAAGCCAATTGTTGAGGCAAAACAAGGTATAAATATATCTTTATAGAATTACATCATTATTGCCATCAACATACTGTCTTGGGACCTCAATCCCTCATGATATCAAACATTGCCTCTCAAGGCATCATAATCATGCATTAGCATCCTGGGAACGCATCCTTTATCTCATCATCAGAGGATAACACCTCAACTAGGCACTCAGCCTTATATCTGGTCCTCAGACTTATCAACTTGTTACTTTATTAACAAGGATTATCATCACATTGTGTTAGTCAAAGCACATATATCTCATATCTATTACCAGGCTATGATTCCACATGAAATCCCTGCATGGTTAGTATAAACATTCGTAGAGATTACTGAAACCATCATGGATTAACAGAATGATCATGCTATCAAGTATAAAGAAGCATCCATGAGTATATCACACAAGCTTTATCATTCATAGTATTATTATTAGTCATGGGAATATATTATGTCTTATACTTGTGACCATATGCATGCTTTATATCAACATGTGAAGCAACATCATAAGATTCCAAGCTTCTGGTTCACAATCTATCATTATATCTCATCATCATATTTGCAGGATGCAAGGTGATTACATCATATCACTTGTGTTATCATTATTAAAAGAGAACCATCAACTATATACATTCCGGGTTATCATAACCCTCACCAAAACTCCCGCAACCCTTACTATAGGTATGGCGAGCAGCGCCAACCCTTACCAAAGGGTGTATCGGCTAGGGTTCCAAACCCTAAAGCAACTCACCACCATATCAACCAAACACTGCACATCCTCTAACATGCATCAAGGTTTCACTAATACTCGTGGTGTAGGGAAGCCATCCATGAGGTCATAACGTGCAGCACTACCATGGCTATCGGCCAAGGTTCTAACGTGCACCAAGCTAGGGTTAGGATTAGGTTCCACTATCGGGCTAACCTTCAACATGAGCCCTATCGGCCAAAGGGGTGTCACCCAAGGCGCCCCTATCGTGCAACCTTCTAGCATCATCCGAAGGTTAACCCTATCGACCAGGGTAACCATGATGCCCACAAAAGGTGTCATGTATAGCCAGCATCATAACGGTCAGCATCCTAGGGTTGGCATGTCGGGCATGAAACCATATTGTCCAAGCTTATCAAGGATAATGGTCAAGGCCACCTAAAGACAAGGGAGTGCATCCAGCACCCTCTCTACATGGTTGGTCATCCAAGACTAAACCCTAAGGAGGGTATCAGGCAACATCTCATTAAGGGTATATCGCCCATCTATCAACTCTACCAAGGGTATCGACCAGGGGACCATAACGGGCACCAACTAAGCTTCAACTAGGCATATCGACCAGGGATACAAGGATCACCCAAGCAAGCTTATCTACCAAGGATTACACCTCAATGACATATTGTGCATTAAGGGTAGACAACTCATGTCGCCTAGAGCAACACTATTGCCCAAGCTTGGGTTGAGGCTTCATATTGACCAAGATGCCCATCCAAGGGTTTAGCAACCCTGTCGCCCAAACCCTAACTCTAGGGTGGATAAGGGATATCGGGCACCAAGGTAAAACTATCTCAACAAGGTGTATCATGCAGGGCACTCAACAAAACATAACGCCCAAGCACACATGGGTATCGGCCAAAGGTACAACCCAAGACAAGAAGGTTATCGAGCAGCACCATCCCAAGGTCATATCGTGCAAGACACAACCCAACAAGGTCATCTTCAACCTCAAGCACAAGGGCACCAAACCCTAGTTGATCAAGAAGGTCGGCTCACCTCTCAACGACCAAGAGAGAGGGGTGTTCCACAACCTCTTTCACAAATTGGGCAACCACAAGGATCCAACATCAACATAGGTCATCAAAAGCTCACCTCTCAAATCCATGGTGAGAGGAGGTTATTGCCCAAGAAACTAGAATATAAGCTCACCTCTCAAATTCAACGAGAGAGGGGTATTACCCACATTACTAGAGCTCAAAATCACTTCTCTAGACCAAGGAGAGAAAGGAGTGTTTCTTAACAAGGAAACCCTAAACCATGGTTCGGCCAACTAGATGTAAAGGCATATAACCCATCAACAAAAAAAACAACATCATGCTCATAAAATCCATAAGATCAACAACATGTTATAGAGAAAGAAACATACATGCATGGCCGATTATCAACATATATGAAACATGCAACATAGAGAAAATAGTATAGCTAGGGTTAGAAGTTATGTAACCCACCTTAAGCAAACTCCTCAAGCTCCAAAGCTCCAAGCTTCAAGCTCCTAGCTCCAAGCTCAACACTTCGACCACCTCAAGAAAAGGAACAAGAAGCATAACCACCATGGCTGAAGATTAGGTAAGATGGAGAAGAAGATGCTAAGGAGAGAGGGAAGATGCTTACCAAGGAAACAAGACCCACCTAGGGTTCGGCCACCAAGCTAAAGCAAGAAGAACGGAATTCCTTCAAGGGTATCGGCCACCAACCTTAGCTCTTCCAAGGGTATCAGCCACCAAAGGTTGCAAGGGAGAGGTGTATCATTCACACAAGGAAGAGAGGAGCAACAAAGAGCTAAAAGGGTTCCTAAGGAAGGGAAAGGCAAGGCATATATAGACGGGGGTGAAGGTTAGACCAAGGCAAGGTGTCACCTTACCAAGGGACACTTGTCCACATGTTTTACCACCTTGCAAAACTCATGCACATGCCATGCCACTACTCTCCCAAGGGTCGGCCACATGTCCAAGCTAGGGTGACACAACCAAGGCAAGAAGGTCAACAAAGGTCAAAGGCTGACACACTCCATCCATGGCTGATACACCCGCATGGGTGATACCCCATGGCCGACACAAAGCACCCTTGCCCGATACAGGGCTTAACCAAGCAAGGCAAGGCCCAAACAAGGGAGAACAAGGCCCAAAAGAGCTCAACCAAGCCCAAGACAACCCAAAGCATGAACCCAAGCCTTCCTCGCAACCCTAGAGGAAGCAAAGAGAGATAAAGACACATCCCAAGGTGACAAAATTGCTCTCCAACCCTATCTTAGGGTATTTTGCAAGTAGCACCTCCAGCTCTCAACTAAGCACAAGCAAACCCTAATAATCACTAAAGATGATTAGCAAGCAACCAAGCACAAGGTTTAGGAAAAACAATCTAGGTAAGCCCAAAATGAAGGTTAGGGTCCTTACAAGTATATTTTAAGTGTATTTTATATGGGAAAGATTTTATCTCCCTTACAAGAAACTTTTCCAGAGTCTTGTAGTCATTCAAGATTTCTTTTCAATAGTAGTGGCACTTGACAAGGTTGGAATTTGTGTGGTGAAGACGAATGTCTCCATCCATGTCTTTTAGGTGTAGGTTGTTCCAGTCATAGTTGTGGTGGATGATGTAAGGACCTTTTCATTTGGGGTTGAACTTGCCCCTGGAATCGACATTCTAGATGACACATGGTACCATGTATCCCTTTTGGAAGTTTAGGTCTGAACCCTCTTGTTGAATGCTCAAGAAGTCTTTTCTTGGTAACTTTGTGTGTGATGTTGAGCTCTTGGTTACCACTATTTAAGTATGTTGAGGTAGTAGATTCGATTTTGGAGACACTCTAGGTCATCAATGTTTACTTCTTGTAGTATTGGAGTGAAGGTATTTGAACCTAGATTGTAAAAACTGCCTCCATCCCATATACTAGAGAATAGGGTGTAGCTCCCATGGAAGTTATGATAGAAGTGTTATAGGCCCAGAGAGACATTGCACGATGTTCATTCCAGTTGACAAGGGAGTTGGTTGTCTTATTCAAAATCTTTATCAAGTTCTTGTTTGTAGCTTCTATGGCTTCATTCAGCTAGGCCTGGTAGGATGATGTTCAATTTTGGCGATGAAGTTTGTACCATTTCCAGAGATGATCCCATGTGATATCCCATACTAATTTATAATATTATTCTTGAGGAACTTGATTACTTGTTAAGATGACACATTAATGATGGATACTACTTCCACCCATTATATGAAGTAGTCAATTGTGACTAAAATCAAGAAATTCTCATGCAACGCTTTAGGATTAATCTTTCTAATCATCTCAATTCCCCAAGCTAAGAATTACCACAATATGACCAAGTTGTATAGTTGATTAGTAGGTCCATGAATTTAGTCACCATGGATTTGGTACGCTTGACACTTGCAGACATATTGTCAATAGTCAATCTCCATGGTTATTCAGTATGATTGCAAGAGCTATATTTTCTTGGCTAGCATGACTCCATTCATATGTGTACTGCATGATGCTACATGAACTACCTTCATGAGAATTTCTACTTTTATCTTATGGACACATTGCAGGAGAGTCTGGTTGTAGAATCTATGATTTAGTTGTTCTGCCCCTAGGATACACTGTGTGGCTTGTTGTTTGAGCATCTTCTACTCTCTTCAGTACATGTTTTCGACAATGAACTGATTTTCTACATATGCCATAATGTCATTGAACTAAGCCTTTTCTTCGTCAATAAGTGTGTTGTCGATTACCATGCAATAAGTGGGCTGAGATGTCATTTCTTCTTTGAAAGAGAAGGCATGGTCCCCTCAGATGTTGATCTAGGAAGTGAGGGTGTCAAGGACATCAACAAATTCATTGTGTTCTCCTTTGATGAAATGAAGAGATGTGCTTAATGTTTTGAGCCATAGAAGAGAAGTTGAGTCCATGGAGGAGGAAGAAGATCCTTAGGAGACTGGTGGAGTTAGGTGTAGCGACAGTCACCAAACCGACAAACAAACCGTCACTAACTAAATGGAAGTGATCATTAACAATGGATTACTAAAAATCACTAAAAATTAAAACCATTTACAAAGAGATCCAAACACAGGAAAACTCTTTTATCAAGAACCAATGTATTTTATTTACATCCTGGTTCATAAGTACATATCCTGTACCGTCTCTTCTCAAGGATTACAAGCATCATCTGCTCTGTTAAAACTATACACAGGTAGCATAAAAACCTCGACGCATCAAGCCAAAATCTCAGACTGTTTCATTAAAAGTACTAACTACTAACTCCGAAGACCTGAGAGTACAGAGATGACACATAGGACTCTCTATACAAAATATGACAGCCAATGCCTCCACCTGAAATTATCACTGCTGTCTATGTTGCTGCTGCTACTGCTCTTTCCCTACTATAGGGTTTCTGCCTCTTCTTCTACATTTACCTAAAAAGGTTGGATCCCACGGGGGTGAGACAATTGAAATTGTCCCAGCGAGAGATATAACTCTCCGCCAGAAACATTATTATTGCAGATAAACATTAATAAACTGAGCAGGAGTTATTTTATATCAACAACATTATTAATCATTATATGAACAGAATGAGATAATCTCCTTTCTTATGGATAACATTGCATCTACCCATGGTAGAATTATACATCATCTATCTACTTTGTAAGGAATGTAAGGAAACATAAATATATCATTTATGAACTAAAGATGCATAAAGAAATATAACATCAGCCAATGAATTTTTGTATTCAATCCTTAAGAAAACATGCTCTATGGAAGATTACATTTTACAATCACACTTATGCCCTGAGGAGATGAGATATACCGCTCATACTCCAACCGACCATTGCAAATTCGAAATCGGTGCCATACAAGGTCAATGGAAGAGTCGGCTACCATGAACTCCCTTATCTCGGTCAGTACGAGATTCCATGCAGGACATCTTGTGTCTCTGCTAAATAGCTTTCCAGGGTATACTGGCAACTTCTCTATAGAGTTACATCGGTGGTTGTACTCTCTTTGCAATCGAGAGATTTCATGTTTATCTCACATCGATCTGGCATTAAAATTATTGGGAGATTCGTGATACATCCATCCCGACATCGGGGAATTAGTGATACATCCACCCCGACATATATAATGAAGGATTGAGAGATTTAATGTTTATCTCACATCAATTCCTCCATTAGGGCGTATTTAAAAATATGCCTTTCGGGTTATGCCGTGGAGCAACCTTTTTCACCATCCAACAAATTCTGACGTTGATGTTTATATGGCCAGGGAACTACATGATAAAATTCCACTTGATTAATTAAGTGCATTACTGTATTCTTTTAGCATCAGTCAAGTTTTCAAACATAATTATTATGATAAATGTTACAAAGAAAAGTATTATACATCTATCAAGTACTTTTCAAAGCTTTATATAACATTTGGATCTCAATCCCTTATCTCATTACTGGGAATTCACATCCCTCAACAACATCATCATCATGTTTACTGGGTCTGGGTATTCAAACCTTTAGTTCCTCACTGAACATGGTTACCACTTATTAGGTAACAATTACCTCTAGGTCTTCTGACCAAGGTATTCAGGATACTTGTTACATAAGCATCTCACATGGCTCACAAGGCCTATTAAGTATTTTGTCACCTCTCACTAGGCAAAAAAGTATCACATGGCTCACAAGGCCATTACATCCTGTCACCTTTCACTAGGCAACAACCTATTCAAATGGATCCTAAGGCCATTGATCTTTATACTTTTATTCAAGTATTTAACATGTTTAACAAGGCTTATACAACAAAAGAATTACAACCTTCCCATCATTAGGGTTAGGGTTTTCCTTCCTTATTGATTAGGATTTATCTTTACATATCATCACCCTTCATTAGGGTTAGGGTTTTCCATTATTAACCATTTAGGTTCTCAAGATCATATTATTAATGATCAAGCCCTAAATCATTGCTCCACACAGCTAGAAGCCAACATTGATAACATAAGTATTCAATCATGCTTATTTATTCACATCATTGATCATTAAATGAATTATCAACACAGGATATGAGTTCCTTTCTCAACTTTACCAAAATATGATTACATCATTATTTATTAACTTGGCTTAACCTTTTATTAAGGTATGTTAGCCTACACTCATCAAGTGCATTACATCTCAATGCAACAATTGACATGACACACTTCATGTGTTACTTATCCAAGTATATTGGATTTAAGGTACTTGAGGTGCTGAATGTGATATCTATCATGTCTTAATGTATCACTTTCCTCATCACTTTTATATTACTTAAGTTCTTCAACTTATCTTGTATTAGGGTATTCCCCATTCTAATGCTTTATGCATCTGTTCATCACATTTATCATGTAATGTATTGGTTATAAGTCACATATTTGAAATATTCAACCATCATGAATGATATGGACCCATCTTGAGTTAAGGAATTAATGATATAAGGTTATCCATTATCAACCACTTTAGGTGTTTCACTTATCAATATATTAGTCACTATTCCATTATTAGGAATAGGGTTTCCCATTTTTATCAATTAGGGTTTACATAACATCACCCCATATTAGGGTTTCACATAACATCACCCTGCATTAGGATTTCACATATCATCATCCTATATTAGGGTTTCACATAGCATTACCTGAAATTAGGGTTTCTCAACCCATAGCCCAAAATTAGGGTTATGGTTTATTATCATATTGCCCAAGATTAGGGTTTCATGCACTATAACCCAAAATTAGGGTTTACCATACCTTCACCCTTTATTAGGGTTAGGGTTTCATATTAGGGTTTCATATAACATTACATAGCATCACCCTAGATTAGAGTTTCACATTACATCACTACATTAGGGTTTCACATGGCATCACATAGTATCACCATGGATTAGAGTTTCACTGCATTAGGGTTTCACATGGCATCACATAGTATCACCATGGATTAGAGTTTCACATTACATCACTGCATTAGGGTTTCACATGGCATCACATAGTATCACCATGGATTAGAGTTTCACATCATATCACTGCATTAGGGTTTCACATGGCATCACATAATATCACCATGGATTAGAGTTTCACGTTACATCACTGCATTAGGGTTTCACATGGCATCACATAGTATCACCATGGATTAGAGTTTCACATCATATCACTGCATTATGGTTTCACATGGCATCACATAGTATCACCATGGATTAGAATTTCACATCATATCATTATCTTGAATTAAGGTTACTTATAACTTTTCCCCAAATTAGGGTTTCATGTAACTTTACCCAAAATTAGGGTTTCAAGAAGCATCCTCTTAAATTAGGATTTTTCATTATATTACCCTGAATTAGGATTTCTCATATCATCATCCTAGATTAGGGTTACACCATTACCCAATATTAGGGTTTCATCTAGCATTGCCCTAAATTAGGGTTAGGGCTCATCAACCTTCTCAATTAGGGTTTCATGATTTCTTTATCAAGGATCATACCCTAATTACATACTTTATTCATGTTGAAAGTGTTGAGGCTTAACCACTACTTGATCATTATACATGTATGAATTCCTCTCTCTCTCATCCTCTCTAGAATGTTGATTACTCCATACTTATCAACTTGGATCAACCCATTATTCAAGTACATACATCTATGGTTATCATAGTGTATTGAGTTACTACTTTCATACGCATCAAAGGTTAACCAATCAAAAGGTACTAATCACCTAAGTACTTGAGAGGTACAACCAATGTAATTAACTTTGAGATACATCATTAATAATCATAGGGTTAATTGATCTTTCATCGCATTAGGTCTTCAAACGGTTTTGGTTACATTGAATCTCCAAACAGTTTTGACCCCTCAACCTCCAAACGGTTTTGAGACCATTTGCCCTCCAAACGGTCTTGAGACTGTTTGGGCATCTATGGTTGAGATCGTTTACCCTCCAAATGGTCTTGAGACCATTTGGGAACTCAACCTTTGAGACCATTTCATCACATTACCTTTGAAACTGAATGAACAATCCATCATTGAAATTGATTGAACATCAAACGGTTTGAGACCGTTTGCCCTCTAAACGGTCTTGAAGACCATTTGATATCAAACGGTTTCAAGACCGTTTGGTCCAAGCTACCTTGAAACTGAAAGGATCATCTAGGGTTTCCTTCAACCAATCAATTAGGATTTGCTTCATTGATTCATTTATCAATTGGACCATTGAGTGTACATCAAATTACAACCCTTGAATCTCCAACCATCCATCACATCCCTTGACCTCCAAACGGTCTTGAGACCGTTTGGGCCATTCAACATAGAAATCGACTCCATCAAATTAGGGTTTCAACCAATCAATCTGATTAGGGTTTGCAATTAATGGATCATCCATTCTTGAAACCATTGTAATTAGATCAATTGAACCATTAGATCTGCATTCATCCACATCAGAAATTGACCCCAAACGGTCTTGAGACCGTTTGATCACCAAACGGTCTTGAGACCGTTTGGTCATCAAAATTGAAGACCGTTTGCTCATGATTTTTGTTGAGGTGTGTGCTAAGATGAAATCATCATCTTCAAGCTACAAACCTTTGAATTTTTCTGTGATCTTTGTGGTGATTTCAACAATTAATCAAAAGGAAATTCGGGAAAGAAAAAGGAATCAACATATGATGAAAAAATAAAATCAATAATAACATTTAAGGGTTCAAGTTATATAACCTGCCTTAAAAGTTGAATCCAAGATTCAAGCTTCACGTCCTCAATGGTGAATGAAGCTTTCTCAACTATCCAAGGTCTGTTCTCAAGTCTTTGGATGCAAAGAATGATCAAGGTTGAGCATTGAATGGAGAAAAGGAGAAAATAAGCATTGAATTTCGATTTCCACCATGAAATCAAGGTTGAAGATGATTAAGGAGCTCACCTACAGGTTGGGGTACGTCCTCCTATTGCTCCTAAGCTCCCTTTTGCTCAGGCCAAGCAAAGAAAGAAAGTATATTAAAAAAAGAGTCTTTCATGTGGGTGGAAAATGGGATATATGTAAGGGAATTTCAAGAGAGAGAAAGTGTTATAAAAATCCTTCAATTCCCTAAATTGGTGCCACTTATCCCTCTCACTCCCTTGCATACGAAGCCATCATCCTCCCTTTCGAAATCCTCTTCTTTATCCATGAATTAAAAGCAACCACTTTAAGCACCTTAATCAATATAATAATAATATCCAAAAATGAGTGGATATTACTTTTTCTTTAACAAATGTGAGTGGGCTCATTACTCACTTTAGATATTTGGGTACCATTGCAAGGCACAAGGACGTCCATACTTATATAAGTTCAACCATTACATTTTTGGTTGAAGGGCACTTCCATTAATATATTTATTTTGCATTAAATTGAATTAGGGTTTCAATTATGCGTAAAATCTTGATTATTTTAATATCAAGATTCTCTCTCCCCCAAAGATATTCAACTGACATGCCCCTCAAATTTTCTTGTCTCTAATTAATACCAAGAAACATTAGGGACTCTCAAGAAATGGTATTTTGCATATTGAACCCTAGGTTTTAGGTAAAGTGCACATTACACCAAAACTAGGTTTTAATGCACAAACATTGCTTAATAAGCTCTTTCTTGGTGCTCAGGCTTGCGGAAGCCATACCTCTACATAATTTTCATTCTTATGATGCTTCAACACTTGAGGAACATTTATCATGTAACATTTGCAAAGTAACCCGTCAAGTTCGGTAAATTGCACTTTAGTCCAAAACAAGTAAAACATTATTTCAACATTATTCAAAAAGGACTAAAATTGAAACATAAGTTCCTCTTGAGCCTTAATTACTTTTCAACCGATAAGAGCAAGCATATAATTATCTTTCTTAAACAAAACATCTAGGGTTAAAGCATAACCCAGGTCAGGGATGTTACAATTATAAACCCCTAACAAGGATTTCGTCCCCAAAATCCCAGGTAAAGGAAGACAGATATTATTTATTCATCATATATTAAAGTCTCCACATAACATATCTATGTTACAATTATCTTTCTTAAACAAAACATCTAGGGTTAAAGCATAACCCAGGTCAGGGATGTTACAATTATAAACCCCTAACAAGGATTTCGTCCCCAAAATCCCAGGTAAAGGAAGACAGATATTATTTATTCATCATATATTAAAGTCTCCACATAACATCTCTATGTCATGGAGATGCCATAGAACTTTGATCAACACAAAGTCCTTCCATACAGGATTATCATAGAACTTGTAACACATGACACATACTCTACTGTTTCTTTAATTAATACATTCTTATCGATGTTATGTTTATGCAGAGTATAAACCCCTAACATGCGATGTTCATACTATTTTATGTAACTTGACTGATTCCATAGTTGGCCATTCTTGGTAACCAACATAAGTAATCTAATTGGAAGTTATGCTTTTACTTTTCCATACCACCTGATATTTCTTAGATGTCAGAATTCCTTACTTTGGTATCCATCACATGTTTTAAAAACACATCACATCCTCATCATTTCCATCTCTCTGTTGTTATTACCAAAGCCACACATATAAAAGGATCTTTCTTTCATCTTTGGAACATTATTTGTTACACATATCTTTATCTTGGAACCAAAGTCCAAGATGAATTGATACTTTTCTAAGTATCCATCATTGGATTATTTCTAATCCATGCACATCAGGTGCCATAGTATTCACTTGATTGCCTTGTTCTAAAAAGAAGAGAACAGAAAGAACATATTCCTCTTATCACCCCATGATCACCCGGGGTTGTTTATCAAAGAGAAAGGATTATCATCTTCTTTAATTATAGCATGAACTTTCAACTATTCATGAGTTATTTACTCTTGTTTCATCCTAGGTTCCTTGCTATCAGCATAGGAATTATAAGGATGATTACATGTCATTACTCATTCCTTTGTTATTGTCTAACATGTTCATGAACATTTTGTGATTTTATCACATTTCTCATTTCCACATCATGGGAAAAGATCTTTATTATACACACATGATTTATCAGACAGGGATCATCTCCCTTGTCTCATTTTCTTTATTATGAGGATTATACTTTTTACTTCCTCATACACATAGATTGATCTATGATCATTTCATATTCAATATTATTATACTTAGGATGCGATAAAAATATCCATGCCATATTTCTAGTTTCTTTATGCTCACTAGATTGTTTTAGAATGACTATTTGATCAGAGTAATTAGAAAGATAACAATCTAAGAGTTCCATACTTGCCCTATCTCCAATAATTATATACCTGGCTAGGGTATACAAGTACTGAGATTAGGTAGTATGCACTTTATTTACTTCATGTTCCTTACTTTTCATATCATTATAAACATAGGATTTAATATCCCTAAATTTTCTTTAGGCATTACTTTTATATCTCTTCCTTTTTCACACAGATAAGAGAAATTATAAAGCATTTAAAGGAATACTGAGTAAAATATAAGTCCTCATCTTCCTTGTGTCCTCATATGACTAGTCAAAGGAAGCTAAACAACAACTACTTTCTTACATTAACACATAGATTCATGAAATGATATATCAAAATAAAACTGTTTATCTAACCTATCTCACCTCATAGTTTGTTTACTGCCTCAGGCTTATTCTTTTCATAGAACCTTGCCTGGGATGTCAGTCCACGTCCTCAAGTGCCACTTGAAAATTGTTTCCTCTGATGACCTTGATGTCTCTGTTTCGGTGGTTGGGTTACCATTGTGTTTCCAACTGGACAATTCCTTACTAGATGTCCTACCTGTCTACACTGGTGACCGGTTCTATTCGCTTGATATGGTCTAAAAGGTCCTTTACCCTTTCTGGGTAGCCCTTTCCCTAGTGCACTAGACCCTAGTTGTATCGGGGGTACTAAAAACTTCCCCTTTTTGGAACTACTAGGCCTCTGACCCCGAGTTTGGATAGGCCTTTTCTTAATTCTCTCCTCATTATCCTTTTCTGGACAGTCTTTTCTGATATGTCCAAGCTGCCTACACCTGTGGCAAATCCTGATTTCAGGTTGTAACATATTCCTTTCATCATTATTCATTGCTCCAGCATGCTGATGTTGAGCAAAAATCCTGTAGGAGTCCAAAACTTCATCATTAGGGGCTGGTAATCTAGGTTGTATTGCTAATATATGGTCCACTATACACATCATTTCAGTCCTAACTTTCCCAACAGTGATATCAAAAGAAGAATTCCTTATCATAGTTGGATCATCTTGGGGGTTCTCAGGCAGTCATTTTTCTCTCGCTTGGTCCCTTGCACCCTCTGTTGGTGCAACAACATTGCTTTCAGCAATGTACTCCTTCAGCAGTCCAAACATCTTTAAGCTTTATTCTATCTTGTAGATGAGAAGAAGTCACTATAAGATACACTAGAAGACACTAAAACAGACTCAACACCTTAGTCCTATGTCTCTATAGACTCAGTGAACCTAGAGCTCTGATACCACTAAATTGTAGCAACATATGCCAAACCGACAAACAAACCGTCACTAACTAAACGGAAGAGATCAATAACAACAGATTACTAAAAATCACTAAAAATTAAAACCATTTACAAAGAGATCCAAACATAGGAAAACTCTTTTATCAAGAACCAATGTATTTTATTTACATCATGGTTCATAAGTACATATCATGTACTGTCTCTTCTCAAGGATTACAAGCATCATCTGCTCTGTTAAAACTATACACAGGCAGCATAAGAACCTCGAGGCATCAAGCCAAAATCTTAGATCGATTCATTAAAAGTACTAACTACTAACTCCGAGGACCTGAGAGTACAGAGATGACACATAGGACTCTCTATACAAAATATGACCGCCAATGCCTCCACCTGGAATATCACTACTGTCTTTGTTGTTGCTACTGCTGCTCTTTCCCAGCTATAGGGTTTCTGCCTCTTCTTATGTGTTTACTTAAAAAGGTTGGATCCCACGGGGGTGAGACAACTAAAATTGTCCCAACAAGAGATATAACTCTCCTCCAGAAACATTATTATTGCAGATAAACAGTAATAAACTGAGCAGGAGTTCTTTTATATCAACAACAATATTAATCATTATATGAACAAAATGAGATAATCTCCTTTCTTATGGAGAACATTACATCTACCCATGGTTGAATTATACATCATCTATCTACTTTGCAAGGAATGTAAGGAAACGTAAATATATCATTTATGAACTAAATATGCATAAAGAAATGTAACATCATCCAATGATTTTTCATATTCAATCCTTAAGCAAACATGTTATACAGATGATTACATTTTACAATCACACATATGCCATGAGGAGATGAGGTATACCGCTCATACTGCAACCGACCATTGCGAAGTCAAAATCGGTGCCATACAAGGTCAATGGAAGAGCTGACTGCCATGACCTCCCTTATCTCAGTCAGTATGAGATTCCATGCAAGACATCTTGTGTCTCTACTAAATAGCTTTCTAGGATATACTGGCAACTTCGCTATAGAGTTATAGCAGCGGATGTACTCTCTTCGAAATTGAGATATTTCATGTTTATCTCACATCGATCTGGCATTAAAATTATTGGGAGATTCGTGATACATCCATCCTGACATCAGGGAGTTAGTGATACATCCACCCCGACATATATAATCAAGGATTAAGATATTTAATGTTTATCTCACATCAATTCCAACATTAGGGCATACGGATATTTTATCCCATCACCCCCACATATTCAAAAATATGCCTTCCGGGTTATGTCGCGGAGCAACCCGTTTCACCATCCAGTAAATTCTGATGCTAATGGTTATATGGCCAGAGCACTACATGATAAAATTCCACTTGATTAATTAAGTGCATTATTGTATTCTTTTAGCATCAGTCAAGTTTTCAAACATAATTATTATGACAAATGCTACAAAGAAAAGTATATTACATCTATCAAGTACTTTTCAAAGATTTATATAACATTGAGATCTCAATCCCTTATCTCATTACTGGGAATTCACATCACTCAACAACATCATCATCATGTTTACTGGGTCTGGGTATTCAAACCTTTAGTTCCTCACTAAACATGGTTACCACTTATCAGGTAACAATTACCTCCTGGTCTTCTGACCAAGGTATTCAGGATACTTGTTACACAAGCATCTCACATGGCTCACAAGGCCTATTAAGTATCTTGTCACCTCTCACTAGGAAACAAATTATCACATGGTTTACAAGGCCATTACATCTTGTCACCTTTCACTAGGCAACAACCAATTCACATGGATCCCAAGGCCATTGATCATTATACTTTTATTCAAGTATTTAACATGTTTAACAAGGCTTATACAAAAAAATAATTACAACCTTCCCATCATTAGGGTTAGGGTTTTCCTTCCTTATTAATCAGGATTTCTCTTTACATATCATCACCCTTCATTAGGGTTAGGGTTTTCCATTATTAACCATTTAGGTTCTCAAGATCATATTATTAATGATCAAGCCCTAAATCATTGCTCCACACAACTAGGAGCCAACATTGATAACATAAGTATTCAATCATGCTTATTTATTCCCATCGTTTATCATCAAAATGAATTATCAACACATGATATTAATTCCTTTCTCAACTTTACCAGAATATGATTACATCATACTTTATTAACTTGGATTAACCTTTTCTTAAGGTATGTTAGCATACACTCATCAAGTGCATTACATCTCAATGCAACAATTGACATGACACACTTCATGTGTTACTTATCCAAGTATATTGGATTTAAGGTACATTAAGGTATATCAACCTTGAGGTTCTGAATGTGATATCTATCATGTCTTGATGTATCACTTTCCTCATCACTTTTATCTTACTTAAGTTCTTCAACTTATCTTGTATTAGGGTATTCCCCATTCTAATGCTTTATGCATCAGTTCATCACATTTATCATGTAATGTATTGGTCATAAGTCACATATTTGAAATATTCAACCATCATGAATTATATGGACTCATCTTGAGTTAAGGCATTAATGATATTAGGTTATCCATTATCAACCACTTTAGGTGTTTCACTTATCAATATATTAGTCACTATTCCATTATTAGGAATAGAGTTTCCCATCTTTATCAATTAGGGTTTACATAACATCACCCCATATTAGGGTTTCACATAACATCACCCTACATTAGGATTTTACATATCATCATCCTATATTAGGGTTTCACATAACATTACCTAAAATTAGGGTTTCTCAACCCATATCCCAAAATTAGGGTTTCATGCACTATAACCCAAAATTAGGGTTTACCATACCTTCACCCTTTATTGGGGTTAGGGTTTCATATTAGGGTTTCAAATAACATTACATATCATCACCCTGGATTAGAGTTTCACATTACATCACTGCATTAGGGTTTCACATGGCATCACATAGTATCACCATGGATTAGAGTTTCAAATCAAATCACTACATTAGGGTTTCACATTGCATCACATAGTATCACCATGGATTAGAGTTTCACATTACATCACTACATTAGGGTTTCACATGGTATCACATAGTATCACCATGGATTAGAGTTTCACATCATATCACTGGATTAGGGTTTCACATGGCATCACATAGTATCACCATGGATTAGAGTTTCACATTACATCATTGCATTAGGGTTTCACATGGCGTCACATAGTATCACCATGGATTAGAGTTTCACATCATATAACTGCATTAGGGTTTCACATGGCATCACATAGTATCACCATGGATTATAATTTCACATCATATCATTATCTTGAATTAAGGTTCCTTATCACTTTTCCCCAAATTAGGGTTTCATGTAAGTTTACCCGAGATTAGGGTTTCAAGAAGCATCCTCTTAAATTAAGGTTTTTCATTATATTACCCTGAATTAGGATTTCTCATATCATCACCCTAGATTAGGGTTACACCATTACCCTATATTAGGGTTTCACCTAGCATTGCCCTAAATTAGGGTTAGGGCTCACCAACGTTCTCAATTAGGGTTTCATGATTTCTTTATCAAGGATCATACCCTAATTACATACTTTATTCATGTTGAAAGTGTTGAGGCTTAACCCCTACTTGATCATTATGCATGTATGAATTCCTCTCTCTCTCATCCTCTCTAGAATGTTGATTACTCCATATTTATCAACTTGGATCAACCCATTATTCAAGTACATACATCTATGGTTATCATAGTGTATTGAGTTACTACTTTCATAAGCATCAAAGGTTAACCACTCAAAAGGTACTAATCACCTAAGTACTTGAGAGTTACAACCATTGTAATTAACTTTGAGATACATCATTAATAATCATAGGGTTAATTGATCTTTCATCACATTAGGTCTTCAAACAGTTTTGGTTACATTGAATCTCCAAACGGTTTTGACCCCTCAACCTCCAAATGGTTTTGAGACCGTTTTCCCTCCAAATGGTCTTAAGACCGTTTGGGCATCTATGGTTGAGATCGTTTGCCCTCCAAACGGTCTTGAGACCGTTTGGGCACTCAACCTTTGAGACCATTTGATAACATTAACTTTGAAACCAAATGAACAATCCATCATTGAAACCGATTGAACATCAAACGGTTTGAGTTCGTTTGCCCTCTAAACGATCTTGAAGACTATTTGATCTCAAACGGTTTCAAGACCATTTGGATTCAAATGGTCTCAAAACCGTTTGGTCCAAGCTACCTTGAAACCGAAAGGATCATCTAGGGTTTCCTTCAACCAATCAATTAGGGTTTGCTTCATTGATTCATTTATCAATTGGACCATAGAGTGTACATCAAATTACAACCATTGGATCTCCAACCATCCATCACAACTCTTGACCTCCAAATGGTCTTTAGACCATTTGCCTCTAAATGGTCTTGAGACCGTTTGGGCCATTCAACATAGAAATCGACTCCATCAAATTAGGGTTTCAACCAATCAATCGGATTAGGGTTTGTAATTAATGGATCATCCATTCTTGAAACCATTGTAATTAGATCAATTGAACCATTGGATATGCATTCATCCACATCAGAAATTGACCCCAAATGATCTTGCCCTCAAACGGTCTTGAGACCGTTTGCCCTCAAACAATCTTGAGACCGTTTGATCACCAAACGGTCTTGAGACCGTTTGGTCATCAAAATTGAAGACCGTTTGCTCATGATTTTTGTTGAGGTGTGTGCTAAGATGACATCATCATCTTCAAGCTACAAACCTTCGAATTTTTCTGTGATCTTTGTGGTGATTTCAACAATTAATCAAAAGGAAATTTGGGAAAGAAAAAGGAATCAACATATGATGAAGAAATGAAATCAATAATAACATTTAAGGGTTCAAGTTATATAACCCACCTTCAAAGTTGAATCCAAGATTCAAGATTCACGTCCTCAATGGTGAATGAAGCTTTATCAACTATCCAAGGTCCGTTCTCAAGTCTTTGGATGCAAAGGATGATCAAGGTTGAGCATTGAATGGAGAAAAGAAGAAAATAAGCATTGAATTTCGATTTCAACCATGAAATCAAGGTTGAATATGATTAAGGATCTCACCTACAGGTTGGGGTACGTCCTCCTATTGCTACTAATCTCCCTTGTGCTCGGACCAAGAAAAGAAAGAAAGTAGATTTGAAAAAGAGTCTTTCATGTGGGTGGAAAATGGGATATATGTAAGGGAATTTCAAGAGAGAGAAAGTGTTATAAAAATCCTTCAATTCCATAAATTGGTGCCACTTATCCCCCTCACTTACTTTCATATGAAGCCATAATCCTCCCTTTCGAAATCCTCTTATTTATCCATTAATTAAAAGTAACCACTTTAAGCACCTTAATCAATATAATAATAATATCCAAAAATGAGTGGATATTACTTTTTCTTTAACAAATGTGAGTGGACTCTCCACTCACTTTAGATATTTCGGTGCCATTGCAAGGCACAAGGACGTGCATACTTATATAAATCCAACCATTACATTTTTGGTTGAAGGGCACTTCCATTAATATATTTATTTTTGCATTAAATAGAATTAGGGTTTCAATTATGCGTAAAATCTTGATTATTTTAATATCAAGATTCTCTCTCCCTCAAAGAGATTCAAATGAGATGCCCCTCTAATTTTCTTGCCTCTAATTGATACCAAGAAACATTAGGGACTCTCAAGAAGTGGTATTTTGCATATTGAACCCTAGGTTTTGGGTAAATTGCACATTACACCAAAACTAGGTTTTAATGCAAAAACATTGCTTAATAAGCTCTTTCTTGGTGCTCAGGCTTGTGGAAGCCATACCTCTGCATCGTTTTCATTCTTATGATTCTTCAACACTTGAGTAACATTTATCATGTAACATTTGCAAAGTAACCCCTCAAGTTGGGTAAATTGCACTTTAGTCCTAACAAGTAAAACATTGTTTCAACATTATTCAAAAAGGACTAAAATTGAAACATAAGTTCCTCTTGAGACTTAATTACTTTTCAAAAGATAAGAGCAAGCATATAATTATCTTTCTTAAACAAAACATCTAGGGTTAAAGCATAACCCAGGTCAGGGATGTTACATTAGGCGTAAGCGGAAAGTCTATGCTTGTGGATTAAGAGCTTGTACCTTCCTCTCCATACTATATCCTATGATGTGATATTGTGATTCCCAAATAAATCATGTGGTTTCATTAAAACAAGAGAGATGAAAATAGCAAAAGTGTAGTTGTAGGAGATGAATAATGAATCTCATGAGGTAATGAAACACAACTGAAAAAGCTAGAGTTTTAGGATGAGTGGATGGTTGATTCCAAGTAGTTGGACATTTGGAATTTCATCTGAAGTCATTAGTTGAGAGGTTAAACTGCATTGATAGCCTTTTATATTTGATTGTTTTCTCCATCAATAAAAGTTGTTGCAAGTTGGGCGATGGATGACACTCAAAACACAACCTTACATAAATTTTCAACAAGAGTATTGATCTTTTGTGGTTCATCCAAAGGATCATTTTCTTTATAAAAAAATCCATATTTATAGGGGTAATTTGCATCTGAAGTTAAAGAAAAAGGAAAAAAACATATGTTCCTGATATGGAACCAAGTTCTAATGGTGTGTCTTATATTTATTCTGGGCATGAGATATTATAAGAGGAGTTTCAATATGTCAGGAAATATGGCTACATAATAGGAAGCAAAAACAAAAATTTAATTGCCATATTCCCCTTTATATTAGATCGAGTCAACAACTATGTAATGGGAAGGATGGTTTATGATGACATGTGTGGCCCTTGAGAAAGAGCATAGACCATTCCCTCGTGACAGTATGTACATTTCTTCAAGTCACACCCGAACAACATCAACAACAGCTCCTGGTTGATCTCCACAGACAACAGTTGACCTTGTATTCCTTAGTGGCAGGAAAATGCCTCCTTGCCTCTATAGTAGTCCACATGAACCATCGACTCCTATCATTCTAGAAGAACGGACAAGAAGGAGTTGTCCCTTCTAATTGGTACTAGCACCAACTTGCTCTCCTACAATTGTTCTCCCTTGCTATCACTCCCTTTATCAGGTAAGACTTTCTTGGGTTCTCTTGGTTACCACAACCAGAGAAGACAATAATTGTTAGAGCTAATTGATGTGTATGAGAAGCCCTCATTACCCCTCTATTTATAAGAGGTTTAGGGTCAGGGTTCCCAGTCTGAGTGGGAGTCAAAGGGGATGGGTTTCATAAAATTTCACATCCTGCAAGAGGAGAAACGATTGATTAACATGTGAGTGGATCGATTCAACCCTTGAATCGGTCATTTCATCATGTTTCTCAATCAAAATTATATTGTAAACTAATATTAAATTAATGAACAACATGGAGTCAACACTAATCCTTGATGCAAGTGAATTTGATCAATGAACTAGGCGGTTCATCACATGAACCGGTCATTTGGGACCTTTGTCGATTGGTTCACTCTGTGAACCAATCGTTTCATGCCATAGTTCAACCAATATTCATATAATGCAATTTCAATCAACCTGACACTCCCCCGGTCAGTTAAATACTTAAACCGATCAGTTCATAGTCTAGTCATTCAATTGTTGTTTAAATCAAATACCTAAACATTTTAGTAATCAAGTTAAATATCACTCATGAATAAGCTCCAATCCAAATGTATCCTATGTGTGAGACCCTATAGGTTCCAAGATAAATTGGAAGTGAATGTCCATAACTAATTTATGACATCACAAACAATGATTGGTATCTAGCAACACATCATTGCTACCCAAGTAATTTGAAAGTTGGAGAACAAATTAAACATACAATCTATAATTGGTGTTATAGTGTTTGTATAGTTCCTTTGTCACTGATATCCAAATTGAACTTGAGGCATGGAATCATTATCCTCTTCAACATTCAATCCATGTTCCTTGAACTAGAGAAAACTATATCAGATATATGTAAGCTCAATATGACATATTAACTCACATAAGCATGGCCATACATTTCTCAGTCTCTCTTATCAAGTGGCTTGGATATCATACTCTTATGAGAGGGACAAATCCCATCTACATCACTCACAATCATCCCCATGTGTCATAGTACACCTGAGTATCACCTTTATGACAACCCTTATTCAAGGTCACAGTGGATGATGTCAAAGTACACCGAACAACATGTGATGAGTGTAGTGACTTCAGGTCTAAGAACTACAATCACCACACATACTATGAGAGGTGATTATGACTACCATGTAATGGTTTCCATACATCACTTTCAAGGTTGGTCTATCTGATACATTGTTCTCTAACAAGTATCTATGTGTTTGGTTGGATATCACATATTATGACTAATGAGATTTCATCTTCAACCAACAGACACTCTAGTAGTATGTGTTATTGTTGTGTATCAACCTTCCACAATAACATCCAACTAAGTACATACAATGAATTTATATAATATTAACATCCATATGATCTCATTGTTCAGGTCCATAACTTGAAGACATATGTATATGAGAAATATCATTCTTTTGACATTTATTATGTTACATCATTATCTCATAATAGTTAAAACCAAAATAAAGTGGAAGTTTCCTTTATTATTAATTAGATCATTTATAAGATATGCCATTACAATCATCATATGACTGGCTCTCTAGGCATACATACCAATAGACTACCACTTGTACTTAGATCTAATCACCCATGAATTTAATCCCAAGTGATCTAACATGACCATCATGCTTCTACTGTGAAAGTGCTTTTGTAAGGGGTCAACTACATTGCTTTTAGTTGGTACTCTGCAAATCTTCACATCTCCTCATTGTACGATCAATTGTATGAGATGGAAACTCCTTTGTATATGCTTGGAACGTTGATACGATCTGGGTTCCTTAGCTTGTGCAATAACTCCATTGATGTCACAATATAGCTCAATTGCATCGCCGATGCTCCAAACCAACCCAAGTTCAGAAATGAACTTCTTGATCTAGAAAACCTCCTTTGTTGCATTGGATGTAGCAATATACTCAGCCTTTGCTGTAGAATCCACAACTATCTCTTGCTTGGAACTCTTCCATCTCATAGGTCCATTGTTGAGGAAAAATACAAATCCTGATTGTGATTGATAATTGACTTTGTCAGTTTGGAAGCTTGCATAGGTGTAACCTTTTGCCACCAACTCTTCCTCTCCATAATAGATAAGGAATTGATCCTTAGTTCTTCTCAAGTACATAAGGATTGTTCTTCATGGCAGTCAAGTTACTCTCACTAGGATTTTACTGACATATGCTCATCATGCTCAAGGCATGCAATATGTCTGAACGAGTGCATAACATCACATACATGATAGATCCAATTGTAGATGCATATGAAATCTTACTCATGCACTCCCTTTCTTCACAAGAACTAGGATATTGAGCTCTAGATATACTAACACCGTGAAACATGGGCATGTTTCCTATCTTTGAGTTCTCCATGTTGAATCTCTTCAACACTTTATCAATGTATGTGCTTTGAGTTAGTTCAAGAAGCCTTCTAGATCTATCTCTATATATCTTGATTCCTAAGATATAGGATGCCACACCTAATTCCTTCATAGAGAATGTACTTCCCAACCAAGTGTTTACCATTTATAAAGAAGGAATGTCATTCCCCATCAATAGTATGTCTTCTAAATACAATATGGGGAACACAATTATGCTCCCACCAACCTTCTTGTACACACAAGGTTCAACTTCATTTTGACTAAAGCCAACCTCTTTGGCTGTCTCGTCAAAATGAAGATTCCAGCTCCAAGATGCTTACTTCAATCAATACATTGGCTTTTGGAGTAAACCCTCATGTTGTGCCATGTACACACCTTCTAGAAGATTATTGTTAAGAAATTTGGTTCTAAAATACATCTACCAAATCTCATAGTCATGATAAGATTCTATGGAAAGCATGATCTTGATGGACATAACCATGGCAATTGGAGAAAAACTTTCATCATAGTCAAACACCTTGAACTTGTTTGAAACCTTTTGCAACCAATCTACCCCTATATGTTTGTACATTACCATCCATGTCAGTTTCCTTCTTGAAGACCCACGTGCACCCTATGGGTTTTACCCCTTCAGGTGGATCCACAAGGTCCATACCTTATTGGTGTACATGGATCCCATATCGATCTCATGGCCTCAAACCATTTCATAGACTTTGGTCCTTTAGTAGCTTCTAAGTAGGTTGTTGGATCATCATCTATGACCAACTCACCACCTTCTTGAGTCACAAGGTAACCAAATCTTTCACGCTCAAGGCATGTCCTACTAGATCTACAAGGCTCCTGTGTTACTTGAGGAATTTGAGATTCCACAACAATTTTTGAGTCTCCTTGTTCCTCATGTTCCTCTACATGTTCAATGTTTTCTTGTTGGCCTTGAACCTCTTCAAGTTCAACTTTTATCCTACTGATTTCTTTGGAAATAAATTCTTTTTCTAGGAATACACTAGTCCTAGAAATAAACACTTTTTTGTCAGATAGAGTGTAAAAGTAGTATCCCCCAGTTTCTTTGGAATATCTAACAAAATAACATTTATAGGATTTGGGTCCAAGATTTTCAGGAAACATTTTTTTGACATAAGCTCTACATCCCCAAATCTCCATAAAAGACACATTGGGACATTTTCTGTGCCATATCTCATATGGTGTCTTTTGAACCACTTTTGAAGGTACGCAGTTAAATATAAACATTGTGGTTTGTAGAGCATGTACCCAGAAGGAAGTCTAAAGATAAACAAAATTCATCCTTGATCGCACCATATCTAGCAATGTGGGATTCCTTATTTCTGATACACCATTTGTGGTGGTGTTCCAGGTGGAGTCCATTGTGATGTAATACCTCGGGCTCAGAGTAGGTCCTCAAACTCTTGGCTTAAGTTTCTCCACCTCGATCAGAATGAAGTTCCTTAATACTTTTGCCAAGTTGGTTCTATACTTCATTCATGAAATCCTTGAACTTTTCAAGGGTTTCTTATTTACTTTATATCATAACCATACCTACTGAAGTCATCAATAAAGGTAATTAAGTACCAATAACCACATGTAGTAGTTGTTCTAGAAGGGCCTCACACATCAATATGTAGGAGTCCTAATAGATCACTCACTCTCTCACTAATTCTAGTGAAGGTATTCTTTGTCATCTTTCCCAACAAACAAGATCCACATCTCTCTATTGATTAAAAAAAAAGTCTAGATAACCATCTTTTTGGAGGCTAGAAATGTGTTTCTCATTTATGATCCCTAGATGACAATGCCAAAGGTATGTTTGGTTTAAGTTATTAAGATTTTGTATTTTGGTATTTACATTATACACACTTATCTCTAGATCTATCAAGTATAGACCATAAGAGATTGGGGAACTACCATAAAAGATCTCATTTTTACGAATAGAACATCGACCATTCTTTATAAGAAATTCAAATCCATTCTTGTCCAAACAAGATACATATATGATGTTCCTATTTATGGAAGGTATGTAACAATAGTTCTCCAACTCTATTATAAGCCCACTTGGTAGAGATAACTCGTAGGTTCCAACTACACTGGAAACAACTCTTGCTCCATTAGCAACACACAGTTCAAACTCACCTTTTACTAAAGGTCTAGTTCTTTTTAGATCTTTCACATTTGAGAAAATGTGTGATCCACATCTCATATGTAGTACCCAAGATGAAGAAGTAGTGAAGTTAATCTCAATTGCGTATATACCTGATGTAGATATCTCTTTCCCTTGCTTTGTCTTCCATTGACATTTTGGGTGAAAAGGAAAAATTCCTACCATTCTCCCTACTTTGAGTGCGGAAGACTTGGACTTTAGTTTAGCCTCAAAACACATCTTGGCCTTGCATTTGTCCTTGGACTCTTTGTTTCTGATCATCATCATAGGTTTGTCCTTCTTCATTTGTTCTTTGACATATATCAATATGTCAAGAAAATTAGACAGTGGTTAGCCATGTTACTCAAGTTGTAACACTTCATAAAATGGAGATATTATTTAGGCAATGATTGCAAAGTCATATGTGCGTCCAAATCTTTACCTAAAAGAAATCCCAAACTTTCAAGATGTTCCATATGCCCAATCGTATTGAGCACATAGGGCACTATTGGATCTCCATCTGTCAGTTTGCACCTAAACAATGCCTTAGAGACATCATACCTTTCTTTCTTATAATACTATTTATGAAACTCATAGTTCATACAATCTAGAATAAGGGTTTTGGCGTCTATGGCATCATTGGAATGCTTCAAATTAGAATCTTTCTTAGTCTTATGTGGATATGGAGTGGCTTCCACTGGAACTGGTATATCAGGAACATAGAGAACTCTTCTCAAAGTCCCGAACCAGTTATGGAAGTTTATCTCATATAGACTTTCCTTCTCAAGGACTAACCACAATTATTGTGTGTTTTCCAATTATCTACAAGGAAAATTTTGCATTTGTCAAAACACCTTTTCATTTCATTTGATTTTATTTGATATGATGATATTTAATTAGGCTTTTAACTAATTATCTCTCCCACTATTTTCTTCAAATTGATAGACCTCACTAACAATTTAGAAGAGTGTAGCGTACAATCTTATAGTGAGCAAAGATCCAAAAAAATTAAATCAATATACAACCAGCATTGGTGCTCATAGCCAATCATTAAGGTAGGCAACATTTTCCAATTGCATATCATGCAATTCTTGGATAGATGGTATGCACAACTCCTTGTCATAGTTCATCTTCATGCTTCTAGGCACTTAATCCTATTATGGTCACCTAGTCAAGCTTGACCCATAAGCCAACATGACATAATATATGCACCCTACTAGAATAGACCCACATACCTACCATCACACTTCTATGAGATAGATAGTACACCAAGCTAGGGTGTGCCCACGCTTGGTCGATCAAGCTTTTCATGTGTGTTGCTTTATGGAAAGTGTAATACTCCTGGCCTAGCTTAATGTTTAATTATGTTTACCTTGTATAGTGATATGGTTAAACCTTAATCTAAGCTCTTGAAATGCTTTAATATCATGTGACATACTTGTATTTTCATTATTGGTCCAATTTGATTAATGTTTGAGCTATTTTGCAATATATGTGTGTGTTTTGGACTAGTTGCAACTTACCCACAAGTGAGGGTTAACTTGCAAAATGTCACATGCAGAGAGGGCATCTTGTGTTTTGATATCATGAGAGAGAGAAACATAGCATGGGGAACTTTGTTTGAATCTTGAATAATGGTGTAACATCATCATGTGAAATTAGGGTTTCTAGGGTGTCTAGGGTTTGCATAGTTGACTTAATGTTTGACTTGGGATTTGATTTTATGACCTCTACACCACTTGTGGTGAGGGTTGCGACCAAGACACATGCTTAGGAAGCATGGCCACGACCGAGACAACCTTGTGAGAGGTGGGTCGAAACACCTTGTCTTTTAGTGACTCGACCATGCACATGTGAGAGCTAGGGTTTTCAACTTGGAGTATATCAATCGAGACAAGTTGGTGAAGGTTATGTCACGAACACAACAAGAAGGGAAACCAACCTTGTAGGTAGGGACATAGTTGCTAGATAAACATGACCATTAATATTTGCATGCAAGTGAAGGAAAGGTTATCTCTTTGGAGTGCATGTGTCTCTTAGTGAGCTATGGTGTTGACACCTCAAAGATATTCACTTCTCTCCTCCTTTTGGGTATATAAATCATCCTCTTCACAACCAAGCAATCTTTTCAGCCTACAACTTCATCTTCTTCCTTTAGATCACCCTTGGAGCTTGAGGAGTAAGGAAGCTCAAAACTTGGACCTTGGGTGGCCGATCTACCTTACTTGGGAAAGATCTTGTGCTAGATAAACATATTGGTGGAGATTTTGTCAAAATTTACTCTTTTGGTAAATAATATTACTCTTGATCACATTTCCACTCTCCTAAAAGCTCCATATTCTTCCTCCTTCTTGACCATGAGGTGTGAACCTTCCATGGTGGTTATTTATGAAGATGAATCCATCTCTTCCACCTTTCTTCTTCGGTTCATATTAGGCTTGATTTCCTTCTTTCTTAACTCCCTAGTGAGCATGATTTCTTTCTTCTTCTAGTAGGTGCTCTCTTGATCAAGGTGTTGGAGCTTGGGTGAAGCTTTTGGAGCCTGAGATCATAGGAGTTGTTTCTCTCCAAAAACTAGGCAGGTTTTATAACTCTTCCTACCTCTATTATGTGCATGTTAACCTGATTTCATATTTACTTCTATGTGATTCATTATACTTGTAATAACAAGAGGTTTTGAATAGTTACACATGCATAGGATTTTTGGTTGCCTTCTTTTTAACATCTTTCTTTTGATGATCCTACATCATCATGGTTACAGTTTTTTTTAAACTTGAGAATATGGTGATTCTCACCATGTGATGCTTGGTGTTCTGGGTTGATCCTTGTTCCGATGTGGTTCAGACCTATTATTAGGTTGGTGCAGGTGGTGGGACAATCCATTAGTCTTCTGTCACGGTAAACACTCCTTGGTGGGGTGGTCATGATACACCCTAAATCCTAAGATGATCGCTACCTATTAGTTGGGTCATGACACAACATTGTCGCAATGTTAGACTTGATTGTTGGTTATCATTATAGTTTTTTATTGGATAAGTACACAAGTCATAACACCAACTTAGATACTATTAACAGTCGAGACTTTTGTGTTTGGGTTAATACACTTGATGATCAAGGTAATAACACCATGTTACATGACCTGGTCATGACATTGGGTTTGGATGGTCGTGGCACACCTTGGTGGTTGGATCACAACACACTAAGTGTTGCGGTCATGACACATCTCTTGGTGTAGCGGTCATGACATGACTTGAGTTGCGGTTGCAAGAATGTGTTGTAAGGGCTTGAGTTGCGGTCGTGATGTTGTGATGTTGAACTAACGAAATGTCAAGTTGTTGAGGGGTCCTGACACTCCATAGCTGGCTGATTGCGACACCCTTTCTTTATACTTGGTCAGGGCATGACGCCTCATTGCTAAAGGGTGATTGACACTCTTGTGTTAAAGGTGGTTAAGATACACACATTTAAGTATGAATATGGTTAGTACCTAGGTAATGGTTTATCTAAAAGTAATGTGATTATTAATGGATAACCATCATCAATAATACGTGACTTTCTCACAATATAGAAAGTGATGGAATTAGGGATTTGAGGTGGTATGATGATATTAAACCCTAATAGGGTACAATAAACCATAACCCTAATATGATGATAATAAGATAAGTGTGTTCACTATATTTGAAGGTTTTTATTCATGGATAGTATTTTCTCTCCCCTACTTGTGCAACACTAAATTGTAGGTGAAATGAATGACATAGCTAAGTGAATGCTATGTGAGCCTTATACAATACATAGTAGTGACTGTGAGTAATGTTGAGGCTTTTTGTGATATTGAATGTTGCAGGGGCATATGAATAGGTCTAATGACCTAGAAAGTGCTTTGTGCATAAATGAGGGATTAACATCCCATAGTGTTGTGTTGTTAATGATAATATTGAGAATGGTAGTATTTCTAGTGCCATGTGATGACAAGATAAGTTCTCACTTAATATGTTTCATATCCTCTGAAGTTGCATCCTGCCTTAATTTTGTAGAAATTGTGTAGGGTTAATAAATTATAACTTGATGGATGCATTAAAAGATACCCAATTGGCATGTCTAATCAAGTGAAACCCTAATCGTATAGTTTCCATGTACCATAGATCCATCTACAACATCAATATCTAGCTAGGTGATGAAATGAGTAACTCCTACAGGAAAACTCAGAGCACATATTATTGAATATGCAGGGTGCAAGTGATATATTTCTTTGTGTCCTTAAATTGTGGAAATAGTGATATATTGTTTATTATTAAATGGCCATGTGAGAGCTAATTCTCTAGTGTTATGCCATGTACCTAGGTAGACTAGTTGTTTATAGGACCATAGATTGACTATGAGTTGCTATCTCTACAGTACTATAGCCTTGACTACAAGTTGTTTTCTTTTAGCAGTATGACTATATGTCACTGCATTATAGACTTGAACTAACCAAGTAGTTCTTGTGATGATCATGGAGTCTGGCTCTTCCATTGATCCTGTATGGTACTAATTTTGACTTAGTAGTGTTCAGTTGGATTTGAGTGGTATGCCTCAAATCCTCAGCGCATAAAAATGGTTAAATAGTCGTGTAGTATATTGTTTAGGGTCAAATACGAATTACATTGGATTACCCCATGCCTTATTTGTTGTATTTTTTAGTTTATAATAGTTATACATGTTCTTCATATTCCATTTAATAGGTATAAAATGTTGTACTTCTCAGTTGTAACTACTTAAACTACTTAAGAAGAGCTACCCGCTTTATTTATTTCTCTTTATAGTACTATGCTTATAATATATGTTGGCGAAGAATTATAACTCTCGCTGGGATGTTTGGTCTCACCCCTTGGGTTCCACAACTTTTTAGGTGGTCGTGGATGAGGAGGTTGAGTTCATGGTGTAGGAGCTGAGAAACAAGGAGAGCGGTAGCTATCTGAAGGTTGGGCATTCTACTAGTGCAACGTCTTAGTAGATTCCTATGTGTCATCCCTGTACTCTTAGGTTTTAGGGAGATATTTTGCTGTTTTGCTTATTGACACAAATATTTTGGTTTTATGCCATAATTTTATAGAAAGGGATTTTACATATGAATAGGTTGCAATGTGTATCAGATATGGCTTGATAGACTTTGAACTTAATATGTAACATCTTTTGGTATATGAAATACATATGGCCTATGTTGAAGGCTTGTTTACAAAATACTTCCACTTGAGATACTATTAAATTGCAATTGGTTTTAATTTACTCTATTTTGTGGTAATATTGTTGTTAGTAGTAATTACATTATCTATTTTGAGTAATCTTGTTTATTGTGGTGATGGTCGGCATAGAAAGCATCTTAGGCTTGGTATTTGTTGAGGGATTTGTATTTATAAATACATATACATATCCAATCACCAAATACTATAGTATGCATCATATACATTCTATATCCCACAAACATAAACATGTGATAAAACATGAGTGATGTTTATGGACATACTATTGTATTATATGCATGCTCCTCCTATCCTCGTTCGTCCTCAGTCCTCCAACAGATCAGCTCATCTGGTGTTGCACGTCTTCTTCTTCATAAAAAGAAATCAAACTATCATAATGCTATTTAGCATATTATAAAGTAATAGGAAAACCTCGAGTTACATTCGAGGGGCGCATAAGAAGAAGAGAATAATACTTTTACATTTGGAAGAGAAGATGAGGCTCAATATACAAACTGAGATATAAATAGGAATAAACAAACACAAAACTATGCACATAGATCTGGTTTATTGGCGATAACCATGCCTCACATCCACCATCAAAACTAACTTTTAGGTTGATGCATGTAAATTGTATATATATATATATATGTATATATATGTATATATATATTAATTGGGATTTTATGTGGTATTTAATCAGTTATACACATTAATTATTTTAAGTATTCACATCCTATGTAATAAATAAAAGAAGAAAACCAAAATCCGATCATATCGATTAAATCCCAAAGCATAGTAAATAGATGTGGTTATGATACCACTGTAGGGAAATATGGCTAAAAAATAGGCAAACAAAACAAAACTTTAACTTTCATATTCCCCTTTGTACAATAGATCACATCAACAACTGTAATGTGGGAAGGATGATTTGCGAGGCAATACATGGTCCTGGAGAAAGTCCAACAACAATTCCCTTGTGACAATATGTGCCTTTCTTCAAGTTGCACCCAGACAACCCAACAACATCACCTTGTTGATCACCATGAACAACAATTGATGTTGTCATAGTAAGAGGAAGGCAATGACCTCCTTGCCTCTATGGTAGTCGACATGAACCACGTAGAACTCATGTCACTCTAGAAGAACAGAGAAGTAGTTTTCTCTTCTAGTTGGTGTACTAACACCAACTTGCTCTCCCAGAATTGTTCTCCCTTGCTATCCCTCCCTTTATCGGGTAGGACTTGCTTGAGTTCTATTGGTTACCATAACCAAAGAAGACAACAATTGTCAGAGCTAATTGATGTGTCTGAGAATCCTGCAATACCTCTCTATTTTTAGGAGGGTTAGGGTCAGGGTTCCCAGTCTGAGTGGGAGCCAAAGGGGACAAGATTTCAAGAGATTTCACATCTTGCAAGTGGCAAAAGGATTGGTTCATAGGTGAACCGATTGGTTGTCAGGTGAGTCAATTGTTTCAACCCTTGAACTAGTCCTTTTACTGTGTTTCCCAATCACAATTGTATTGCAATTAATATTCAATTAATGTACAACATGACATCAACACTAACCCTTGATGCAATCCAATGGATCAATGAGTTGGGCGATTCATAACATGATTTGGTTGTTTGGGACCTTGAACCAATCGGTTCACTCTATGAACTGGTCAGTTCATGCCATAGTTCAACCAATATTCAACCAATGCAATTTCAATCAACCCAATACTCCAACCAGTCAGTTCAACACTTGAACCTATTGGTTCAGAGTCCAATCAGTCATAATTGTTGTTTAATTTTTATACCTAAGCACTTTAGTAATTGAGTTAAACATCATTCATGAATAATCTCCTATTCCAAGTGTGTCCTTTGTGTGTGACCCCTATCGGTTCCAATTTATGTTGGTAGTGAATGTCCATCACTTATATATGAAATTACATTCAATGAGAGGTATCTAGAAACACATCATTGATACTCAAGTAATTGAAAAGTTGGATAACAACTTCAACCTACAATCTGTGATTGGTGTTACAATGTTTGTGTAGATCCTTTGCCATTGATATCCATATTGAACTCATGGCATGGAAGTGTCATCCTCTTCAACATTCAATCCATGTTCCTTGATAAGAGCAGACTATTTGAGATGTATGTAAGTTGAATATCACATATTGACTCATAGGAGGATGGCCACACAATTCTGAATCTTGCTTATCAAGTGGCCAGGATATCATACTCCTTAAGAGGGACAAATCCCATCTACATCATTCAAAGTCATCCTCATGTGCCACAGTGCACTGAGCATCACTTTTATTGCAACTCTTATTCAAGGTCATTGTGGATGATGTCAAAGTACACCAAATGACATCTAACCAGTGTAGTGGCTTTAGGTCTAAGAACCACAATCACCACCAACACTATGAAAGACGATTATTACTACCATGTAATAGTTTCCATGCATCACTGTCAAGGTGGGTATGTCTGATACACTATTTTGTAACAAGTATCTATGTGTTTGGTTTCATATCACATATCATGACTAATGAGATTCTGTCTTCAACCAACACACACTCTAGTCTTATGTGTTATAACTGTCTATCAACCTTCCACAATAATATATGACTAGGGACATAACAAGAATGTATATACTCTTAACATCTCTATGATTTCATTATTTAGTTCCTTAACCTATAGGCATAAATCATTGAGAAATATCATTATTTAGACATTTATTATGTTACATCATTATCCATAATTGAACAAAACAAAATAAATTGGAAGATTGCCTTTATTATTAATGAAATTATTTATAAGATATGCCATTACAATCATCATATGACTGGATCATTGGGCATGCATACCAACACCTTAGACCTACAAGTGGTGTGCCCCTTGCTATTAGAACGTCTATTATTGTAATATACAAGCTTCATACTTGGCCACATTGTTAGTTCCATTGAACTCCAACCATCTTAGTATAGGAACTTGTTCTCCTTGAGGGTTCTGAAGTACTACTGCTACAATGACTTCTTTGCAATTGATTTCTCCATAGATCAGGATTTGAAATGGTAACCATGTTAGGTGGGCCGATCATCCCTATGTCTTCATCTAGGAACTTGTACTCGTGTTTTGCTTCCTTTGGAAGAAGAAAATATGATATTTGATTGGCCAGATCTTATGCTTTTATTGCCTTCATCAGTATATAGGTGATTTTTAGTTCAAAGAGAATTACTTTCCAGTTTGTGCATCGTCCTGTGAGGGTAGGATGATTTCACAAATAACAAAGAGGGTAGTGCTCAGAGATCAGTTCTAACAGATATGTCATAGAATAATGGTGCAACTTCCTTGTTGAATTTAACAAGGAAAGAAAACACTTATCTATAATAGTGTAACGAGCATTAGAATCATTGAATTTCTTAGACATATAATAGATAGAGTGCTCAACATTAGTTTTAGCTTGATTGAGGATTCCTCCCATCCATGTTCCACATATTGATATGAAATGAGTGAGAGGGTAGCCTGGAACTATTAGTCTTAGCACTGGTGGATTGACATAGTAGTTTTTAAGCTTCTAGAGCTCCTCTTCACATTTCTCATTCCATACAGAGCTTGATTTCTTCTTGACTAGCTTGAAAATAGGCTCACATATAGGTGTAATCTTAGAAATGAGGTGACTGGTATATAGGAGATGATTGATAATGCCTCGTATCTCCTTCTCTTTTCTCAGGAAGGGCATCTCTCAAATAGCTTGACCCTTCCTTAGATCGACACCAAATCCTCTTTGGGTGACAATGTACTCAATTAGGTTACGTAACGTAGCCCCAAAGATACACTTAGTTGTATTTAGGCATAGAGAGAATAGTCATAGCCATTGAAATAAGTTTTTAAGAATGGTGATGTGGTCCAGACGACATTTAGATTTTCCAATCATGTCGTCCATGTAAACCTCCACCTCCTTGTGCTTTTTTTCATGGGATAGAGCGACCATCTCTCATTCATACGTAGATCCAACATTGTTAAGATGGAATTTCCAAACCTGATAGCAACACACTCTTCATTCTATGATGAAGACTGCCTTCTCTTTATCTTCCTTGGGAATCTTGATCTGATAGTAACCGGTGAATCCTTCCATGAAATGAGGAGTGCATTATTAGCTTATAGTTTACAAGTACGTCTATGTGTGGAAGAGGTAATTATCCTTAGGGGGCACCTTGTTAGGATCGTGATAGTCCACACACATCCACACTTTTCTATCCTTCATAGACACATGTAAAATGTTGGAGACTTATGTGGGATAGTTGACTAGCTCTATGAAATCAACATTGTACTACTTATGTACTTATTCCCTAATATTGAGACTCCATTTTGGTTGCATCCGTCAAGCCTTTTTCTTGAGATAGTGAATTACAGGATGATAGGCAGTCGGTGAACCGTGATCACTTCATCCAACCCAGGCATGTCAAAGTAGATCCATGTAAATACGTCGATGTAGTGGTGTAGAAGCTCTATAAATTGATCTTTGATATTCTTATGTAGACGTGCCCCTATTTTGAATTTGTGTTGCCTGCAGCCTGAGTTGAGGTTTACCACTCCATATCATACTTGATATAAAAGGTTAATGATCCTTCGTCATATACACCAGGATGGTAATGTCTTAAAAATTATCATCTTCATTATTGTAGATCTCTTCTACTTCAATGAAATAGTTAGCAATCTCATGGTGACCATGCTCATCTTCAGATAGTTTTGGGTTTCCTGAGTTTTTGTAAATTTTTGGGATTTTGTTTTTTTTTTGCATATTTTTAGGATTTTATGGGGGAGAATAGGGATGTGGTAGACCATGAATAAATATCCACTATGGGATCTCTATCACATTAGGGTTTCATTCTTCTAATAGTTTTTTTGGTATGTGATGGGACATTGTCCTCAGGACTTTACGATCATTTGCACACTGATTTTGGACTTCTTCAGCATTTGCACAAGGCATGTGAGGGTTTGTGGGTTTTTTGTAGATTCTCTAATAAAGATGGTGTTCCCCCATCCCTCAATCATGCCATAGGTGACGATGTAGTCATCCCACATAACACCATAGCCCCCCTCCATGACTTCAGGACATGTAGTCTTGGAGTCATCTTAGATGGGCCAGTTGGAGAAAATCTAGAGAGGATCATAGTAGACTCCATATGATGGTGCCTCCATCTATTAGGTGTTGAGATGGAAATTTTCACCTTGCCTACATGATAATCTTGGTGATTGTTTATGATTTCTATGGTGTAGTGGTGCTCAGGTCATGAATTTTAACTGCATGAGTAGGCATGCGCTTGATTTCTTCCTTAGTTGGAGGGATGATCTTGTATTTAGACAATTGGTTGTTCTATGTGGTCTGTACACTCTGGATTTCTTTGGTGATGAGGCAAATTTCCTTGATATTGGTTATGATCTTAGGGTTGTCATCCTAGTCACCTTCATCAACCCTTGCATGAGGTAGGCTAGGGGATGATAGTCTTGGCGACATTGAATTCTTATTTGGTTGCATTTATGGTGCAACAAAAGTAAGGACGTGGACCTTTATGCTTAGGGTTGATGTCCCATTGATACAATACTTTAAATCTATTCTCATCATCTAGATAGATGATTTTGGATTCTTGGCCTAGATCTAAAGTCAAGAGGAGACAGTTGAGATAGCCACCCCTAGTCACATCTATTATAGTGAGCCACAACATTGCAGGCTTCCAATACATCATCCAATGAGGTCATGCATAGGATGGGCCATAAAATCCTAGGCCCAACCCCTTTTTTCTTGGATAAATCTAGGTGGTATTATGTTCTAAGTGCCTAAAGAGAACATTTTTGTGAATACACACAACTGATGTTGGCAATATGCACCATCTCAAAGTAAAACTGCCATTCATCTTCTTTGATGCAGGATATAGTGTCAGGGTTATCATCCTAGATTGTGACAATGGATTCTCCTATCTAATAATTCAATGTTTGGTGTAGTGATAAAGGAACCACCTTGTTGTGATGAATCCATTTCCTTCCTAAGATAAGGTGAAAGTAAGGACTCAATTATATGACCACGAATGGAACTGGGAAGGATTGTGGTATAGTAATGGTCTATAGATTCGGTGTTTTTAAGCCTATAGCGTCACTTTTCAGTTGACGCCTAAGTGGTCGTCGCTAGAGAAATTGCTCTATAGGGTCGGTTTTTTTAACCAAAGAAAACCGACCTTATATAGTAAAAACCGACCCAAGAGGCTGTCAAAAACTAACCCCAAACGAGAAAAGAAACTGTACCTGAACCCTATAAGGTCAGTTTTTGTTAATAACCGACCCTAGAGATGCTCTATAAGGATGGTTATTTGAAGAAAACTGACTCAATAGAGTCTATATATTGAGCTTGTTGATAACCAGACCCTATAAGGTCGATTTTTCTTAATAACTGACACTAAATATGCTCTGTAAGGACGGTTATATGAAGAAAACTGACTTAATAGAGTCTACAGCTGTGTTATGATATGGTAGAACGGTCGTGCCGCGTATCATGGCCGTGTTGGGATATGGTAGCATGGTCGTGCTACGCGGCATGACCATGCTACCATATCCCAACACGGCCGTGCTACGCGGCACAGCCGTTCTATCATATCCCAACATGGTCGTGCTATGTGGCACGACTGTTCAACGCCGCAATACGTCCGTTCTATCCGGCATAGCCGAGATACCTATAAGGTCGGTTTTTTAAGATAACTGGCCCTATAGGGTACAATGTTTTTAAAAAAAATTCTACAGAAATAGAACAGAAGAACAAAAAGAACCAGGATATGGGAGAGGGGAGCATTGATGCTCAACCGTCACCATTCCAAACCACACATTCATAACAAAAATGATTCATATATTCAGTTGAGTTACACATAATCACATCATAATTTACAAAATGATAGATTACAAGTCTGAGAGGATATTAAATGTCAGATAAAAAAGTAAATATGAAAGAGTACTAAAACCACATACATAAATGGAGCTAACATATTTAATCCAATTCTATATTGACTTCATTTAGAAAAGCATCTGACCACTCTTCTCATAATTCATTTAAGTCCTGACGTGTGTAAGGCTGAGTTGTAAAGATCTGTAATAGAAAATGCACATGCTAATATTTTATAAAATGACTACAATCACTTGTAAATTTATGATGTTATTCTTTATTACCTGATCTATAGTCTGAATGTCATGTGATGCTTGTTTGACAATAGCTTGCATATATTTCATTACATAGTATCCTCAAGCCCAGTCATTATTTTGTATAGGACACTAAAAATAACGAATTATACTTAATGTTAGTAAACTACTATAAACAGGAGTTGAGATAAGATTATAAGAGTTGACATATAAGAGTTGAAAATTAATACATATAAGACTAAGCAGTTGTCAAAGTAGCTACCTTGACATTTTTCAAAGTCAATGTCTTTAATTTTGTGGGTATTTGTCCTCCAGCTTCACGAAAAGCCTTTATACCCCTATCAATGAAATGATAGTTGGTAAAATAGAAATTCTGAATAGAAATATCATGTTGAAGCATTGACTAAATTTATGCTTACTCCATAGCTGGCAATTTCAGTTTGTGACCCCTTGTTATTTTACCCATTGGGTCAAGATAATAAAGAGTCATCAATTTTGGGACAATCACCACTAATTCCCAATGTCTAGCTCTGAGTAAGAATAAAACAAACATTAAAATAAATAATTTTATTCATTATTGAAATTATATTGAATAATAATACTTACTGGACATTAAAAGGAATTAGGATAATTTCCTTCCCCTCACTAGCAAAATATTTGAATGCAATAGAGAAGTACTCATTCACATCCTCAATATGTGTCTCCACTTGACTAGTGATTGAAGGAATTAAGAATCCAACATTTCTTTTATCAAAGTTTGTGGTTTCGGTATATAAATGGTTGTAAAACATTTGTAATTATTTCTATATATAGAAATAAGCTAAAAATGTGTATTAGAATTTTCTATATTGATAGATCCTTACCTTGTCCATACTTCTATTATTGAAGTATTCATCCAATCATACTGAAAAACTCTATAATATCATCAAGAAAAATATAACTGTCAAAGTCCCTCCCAGTTGCATCTTCTGTTAAATTGATCAACATTTGTAATACAGAGCTTTGGTTGGCTAAGTATCGACACAAACATTTACATTTACTTCCCAACTCATCGACTGTGGATTCTGAAATAAAAGATGTCTTGGGCATAGGAGGATGACTATTAGAATTTTTACTTTTTGGTTTGCAAACCTGTTAATTAAATTACATACTTATATTACACGAGTTCATATATGCAGTCAAATATGAAAAATATGGTAGAATTAAGGTATACCTTATCATTGATAACCAAGTGTCTAGGCCAACCCACCATAGCACCCTCAGCTTCTTCAACTGTACTATATTTAGGATTAGGTATGGGTAGTGGTTTGTCCCCCATTCTGTCATACAGAAGATGGATGGACACACGACTAATGTCATCAGTTGTTGGCAATGCAATGTACCACCAAGGTTGTATACCTTGCCCACTGCCACAACATTATATTCTGGAACCTCCACTGCAAGTTTACAGTTCATACCAACCTAGAATTGAAATAATACAAGTTATTTACGAAGCGGTGAACGAGATACCTATTACAACAATATATATATATATATATATATATATATCATATATATATCATACTAATAACACAACATATAGAACAAAAACTTACTGCAGATTGTTGTGTTGGGTCATTGGGAGTGCTCCCATGACCTTCTACAACTGGAGCATGGGCTTGTACCTCATCACTTGAGAGACGCACAATATGAATAGGTTGAGAAGGTTGAGTAGGCTGAAATGAAGACATTATTTCTTTTACTTTATGTGCTACTAATGTTTCAACCTCCTCTTGTGTAAGACCTCCTACACGACCTCTTTTAGATTGCGAAGGGACAAAATAAGACTTGAATCCTATGCCAGCTCCTAATCCCCTAACACGGACAGGATGCTCCTTCGTACCAAGAGCAACTGATATTTCATCCATGTGGCTAGTTGGGATGAACTTTCCTTCCTTTATTTTCTCATGGAGATCAATCTATTCATAGTTAATAAAAATATTAAATCACAATATCAATTAAATATAAATAAATCTAAGTTTGTGGGAGTTACTCTTTACTTAGTTGGGATAAACCTACCATCTTTTGTGCCACCTCCTTAGTTGCATGGTTGACAATTTCACTTGCTCAATTCTTTCTAGCATCAATCCACTACAAGTGTCAGGGTGGATGCTCAACTTGAGTTGTACTAGACTCTTCTCCAGAAGAGAGTTGCTTCTCTTATAGTTGGTGGCGAAAGGCATAACCACCGGGCCCCAAGCGATGGTCATGCACATTTTTGGCCCGTATTTCCTTTTGGGCCTCGTGAATAGCCTGATCATTTAAAATGAGATATTGCAATTTAGACTTGGCAAACATATATAAAAAGATTCACCTCCTTAATTATATAAAATTAAAGATTCATACTATACATCACAATCTTTATTACCTAAAACACTTCCGTGTTCCTAGCTACAAAAAATCTTTCCCACACCTCAAGATCTATAAAAATATACATATTTGTTGCTTTCTTCTTTTATTTAGGATTATCTATAAATTCCCTTTTGAGATATGTCTTAAAAGCCTTCCATCATACACCACAACGTTGTAGCACTTTTTTCTTGTGATCTTTTTCATTTAGATGAAAAACACCCTATACATGCAAAAGAAGCTATAATGTTGTCTTAAAAAGGATATGTATTTCCAAGCAAACTAAATTAGAATCAATAAACAAAAACATATTCAAATAATATCACTTCCACTCACAGATATATCTTTCTATAGGAGGTCTTTTAAGGCATTAGAAACATCATGCCAATTTTCTATATCTATTGGCACCTTACAGCTCACGGTCACCCCTACGTAATTCTTGAAAGCACTGGCATGTTCCCCAATAGGTGCTCCTGTGACATCAAACTGGACTATCAATTTCTCCCCTTTGGCATTGAGCTCCTGCAGCCTATGCATCAGTGTGGGTCCTCTACTTTTCTTAGCATCACCACTACCATCCTCATGGTGCTCATGCTCAGAATGTTCATCTTCACTCGCCATTTTAGAACCTGCAAGTATACATGATAAAAGAAACATAAGTGATAATAAAAGCACAAGTGATAAAACTATACATGATAATACATGATATATGATGTATATTTAAAAGATTACATGTTTGAATGATAATAAAATAAATAATTCAAGGAATACATACCTCTAGTATTGGTTGAGTTGTTAGTGAAGTAAAATTCCTTCAGCATGGTCTTGACATTTATAATATTCATCAGTGTTATTTTCAACATTTACACTTGGCAAACCAAGTGAGAATGGGATGGAATCATCATACTTTTCGTAGTATTCTTCTTCATTTATAGGATCTACAGTAAATTGCCTTTTTCCATGAAGAATGACAGACCAATTTTTATTTGTCGTGTCATAAATATAGAATACTTGTTTTGCTTGGTCTGCCATGATGAATGGCTCATCTTTCTCACCAATCTTTTCAAAATTCACCTATTTGAAACCCAACTCATCCACTAAAACTCCTTTGTTGTTGTCAACCCAATTACACCTAAAGATAGAAACTCTGAAATTTGTATAGTCCAATTCCCATATGTCCTCAATGATGCTGTAATATGACATCTCAACTTTGCGTGGTCTATTATGTTTGGCACTAGCAAAATACAACGAACAAGCTTGAATAGTGACCCCACTATTTTGAACTACACTACTTTCATCTTGATGCTTTGTGTAGTATGAAAATTCATTTATGTCGTAACCTTCATATGACATGACATCCATTTTTGGCTTAAAGGCGAGCCATTTTATGTCCTCAATAACATTATTTGGTGATTCATATAGTTTATTAAAGACTTTCTCTTCAAACCACCTAATAAATGTTCGATTATGCTCTCTTGCAAGCCACATTGAACTGGATCGCAGATGATTTCTCTTAATAAGATCATTGTGTTCTGTGATGTAGCTACTAACTTCATCGATGTTGTGTAAAATATATAAATGTGCTTGTTCCCACAACTCACGACTGATTCCTTTCACTCGTCCTCCCAGAGTTCCTTTGCTACAATAAGATTCAGTGTCATGGGAATTTTTTAGATCGCTAGAAGTTTCATTGAAATTCAAAAAATCATTGTGAAAGTCCATCACCTCCCTAGCCACATAACCCTCAATAATACTCCCTTTAGGACGATAAGGATTCTGAACATCACCTTTAAAAACACTCATGTAGCGTTCAAATGGATACATCCAGTGTAAGAAAATTGGACCCAACATCTTCACCTCCCTTGTAATATGTACTATAAGATGAACCATGATATAAAAAAATGGAGGAAGGTACATTTCAAGATGACACATGGTAATAATTACATCTTTCTATAATTTATTGAGAGTATCAGGATGTATCACTTTGTTGCATATTTCATTGAAAAAGAAACAGAGTATTGTGATTGCAAACCTTACATGCTTAGGCAATATAGATCGAATAGCCACAGGTAAAATTTGTTGCATTAAGGTGTGACAATCGTGAGATTTGAGACCTATCAACTTCAGATCCTTCTTTGATACCAATCTATGAATATTAGAAGAGTATCTTTGTGGAACCTTAATATTATATAAGCACTCACAGAAAATGTTTTTCTCCTTCTTTGACAAAGTATAACAAGCTGGTGGTAAATATGTGTGGTCACCCCTGATCTCCATTGATAATTCTTTTCTTATACCCATTAATTCTAAATCTTTTCTGGATTTGATGTCGTCTTTAGTCTTTCTTGGTATGTTCAATAGCGTACCAATGATGCTATCACAAACATTTTTTTCAACATGCATGACGTCAATGCAGTGTCTAATTGACAAAGATCTCCAATAAGGAAGATTCCAGAATATTGACCTCTTCTTGTATAGAGATTTGTCACATGCAAGAGTATGACTACTTGAACTCTTTCCAAATTCATTAACAATATGTTACACCCAATCATATACAACATTTCCTGGTATAGGTTTAGGAGCACTTCGTTCCTCAGTTGACCCATTAAAGGTTTTACGTTGCCTTTGATAAGGATGCACTAGTGGGAGAAATCTTCGATGACCAAGATATACAATTTTACCACCATGTTTCAGTCAGATTGAATCAATATTTTCCTCACAAATAGGACATGCTTTGTATCCTTTTATGCTATATCCAGACAAATTTCCATAAGTTGGAAAGTCATTAACCGTACAAAACAACATAGCACGCAAAATAAAGATCTCTTTACGTGAAGCATCATATGTCATAACACCTTCTTCCCATATTATCATTAGGTCATCAATTAGAGGTTGAAGGTAAACATCAATATCATTTCCAGGTTGCTTGGGCCCTGATATCAATATTGATAACATCACATACTTATTTTTCATACACAACCAAGGAGGAAGATTGTATATAACAACCATAACAGACCACGTGCTATGTTGGCTGCTTAATGTACCATAGGGATTCATTCCATCTGTACAGAGTCCAAGTCTTAAGTTTCTTGGTTCTTTACCAAATTGAGGGTATGATAAATCAATTTTCTTCCAGTGTGGTGAATCAAATGCATGTCGTAGGATGCCATCATCATTGTCCTTTAGCTCCCCATGCCAAGACAAATTTTGCACATCTTTTGTATTAGCAAATAAGCGTTGAAATCGTGGTATTATTGGTAGATACCACATCACATTGACAGGAGAGCCATTTTTAGCCATAGCTGAATTTGTGGTCTTATACCTTGATGCACCACATTTCGGACAATTTATCAAATTACTATAGTCCTTCTGAAATAACACACAATCATTTGGACATGCATGAATCTTCTTAGCCTCCATTCCCATTGGGCACATTATTTTCTTTGCTTGATATGTTGAAATTGGAAGCTCGTTGCCTTCAGGAAGAATTTCCTTTAACAAAGACAATAGTGAAGAGAAACTCTTATCACTCCACCGGTTTTGAGCTTTAAGAGTATATAATCACATCACAACACTCAACCTCGTGAACTTAGTACAACCCTTATATAATGGTTTTTTAGCATCATGGACGATGTTTGCAAATAAAGAAGGTGGATCAATGACATTTCCGCGAAAACTACGTAGCATCTCATCAACCATATCATCCTAAATTGGGTCATCCTAAATCGGCTCATCATTGAAATTATCATCATTATCTATATCTTCTATGCCACAACTATTAGTATCGACATTTTCTGATCCATAATTAAATTTCTCTCCATGCCAATACCATTCATTATAACCTTGTATGATCCCATTGCATATGACATGGTTCTTAATTTCCTCAGTAGTATCAACTTTCAAATTGTTACCACAATTTCTACATGAAAAATATAACCTATCTTTAGATAGTTTCCTATGTTCCTCAGCAAATCTGATAAATTCATCAAGACCTTTGGAAAACTCAGGACTACAACGGTTCTTGATAGACATCCAACTTCGATCCATTTTCTATATCACATTAAAATTAATTATAAAACTAAACATTTAATATTGATACTATAAGCTGTAAGTTTTTATTGATAGGAAGTTAATTACTTTTATACTAAAGTGTACCACCTATCCCATTTTTGAATATTTAATCTCACTAGTAACTATATAATGTATGTTTAGTTTTGAAGAAAATTTCAGCAGCATTTCCCCTAAGTTCTCCAAGTACACCGATGTAAATGGAAAATAACCACTCACATATGTACCCAGAGAACAAATGAGAAAATACTACTAAAATTTTCTTCAAAACTAAACATACATTATACAGTTACATCCTAAGTGAGATTAAATATCCAAAAATAGTCCCAAACCGGGGACTATCCAAACTTTACTCCTAATGAGTAAATTTTGAACGAGTTTCTAAGTTGATACATAAATGTATTATTGTCATATTTATAAATTAAGTTAAACATCATGCATCGATGATCTCATCTATAAACCCTAAAGTGTCAATCTGAGACTACACAATGTCTACCCTCATATTTCTGGAATGTATATAATGATTATATATGTGATTGATAACAAAATGTAGATATGAAAGAATATATATTTTTATTATTGGTTGATTTACTATTCAAATAAAATGGCACATTGGGAGAGTGAGAATATTATACCTCACTTGTAGGCTAAAGAAGAAATATATGCAAGTCAACAACAAGTCAATAGCACCTACAACAACACAAATGCACAATTCAATTATGTTATAATGTATTAATTAGGGGTCAATATATATCAATTTTAGAGGAGCAGTAATAATTAACAAATGCAAAATTGACAAATTTTGAAGTTTCTACAATTCAGTCAGCATGGTCGTGCAATCACCATGGCCGTGCTACCCAGCACGGCCGTGCTGCCTGGTCAGTTGCATGACAGTAAGAAGAAAATAGAGGAGTGAGGTGGCAAAGACAACCGAGCTACCTTGAGAAGAACTGGACGATGGGGGAGCTTGTGTGGGAGAAGAACTGGAGAGAGAAGGTGTTCGACCCTTGCAACGCCGTAGGCGTCATCACCATTCAAGGAAGAAAGTGGTTGGGCGTCGTCGTACAAAGTGCACGGTGCCAGAGATGGTGGTCTATCCGGAGGCGTCGATGCCGTCCAAAGAAGCAAATGGCAGCTGGGCATTGTCGTCCAAGAAGGGGTGCCGATTTGCCTCTCTTCGGGTGTGAAGATGGTTGGGAAGGTGACCTTGGAAGCGGCGGTGATTTGCTTCTCTTCAAGCGCGGGAGTAGGAATGCAGAGACAAACAAAATGAACTGAAACACGACTCAGCTTTGATCTAATATCAGCCCGACCTCCCGACCTGTAGCGTCAGTTTTTTGAGATAACCGACCCTAGAGACTAAGTGGTGCCCAAAATTTCTGAGACCATCTATAAGGTTGGGTATTTGAAAAAACCGACCCTTGAGGTCAGGGTTTATAGGGCCAGTTATTTGAAAAAACTGACCCCAGAGACTAAGTGGTGACTGAAATTTTTGAGACCATCTATAAGGTCGGGTATTTGAAAAAACTAACCCTAGAGGTCAGGGTCTATAGGGTCCGTTATATGAAAAAACCTACCCTAGAGTTCCAAAGCGGTGCTCGCATTTTTTGTTGATGCTATAGCATCGGCTATTTGGAAAAACTGACCCTATAGATCGGCGAAGCCAAAATCGTACGAATTTTCACCGTGGGAAACCTATAAGGTCGGGTTTTATGATAAAGTTGATGCAATAGTCTATTAGGTCGGTTATTCTAGTAAAAATGACGCTATGGGCAGTGACGTTACTGGCCAAAAATGTAGTAGTGTGATTTCTTTGTTGTAAGTTGTAGATAGGAGGGATCCCTCCCTAAGATGATAAGAGTCTTTAAGGGGCACACATTGAAGCATGTATCATTGTCAACAAAATAAGTTGGGATTTTGAGGTCATTTTAGATTGATGTCTTTAGCAAGGATCGTTGTGACTTCCTCTAGTGAGTACATCATCTTCATAAAATGAGATTAGGTGCAGTAGTCATGATTACCTGATAGTGGATTCAAGTAGACATAATCCCATTCAACCATCTTCATGACTACTTCACGATATCTGGTGAACTCTGCACCACTTGAGCTATTGACACTTCCCCTTCAGATTCATTTAGAAACTAGATTATGTCTGAGCCTCCGATATTTGTTTCCCTACACAGTTCAGGTGTGGGATATGCTTGCTTGGTGTTGACCACGGGAATGAAGACCTTTCTTGTCTTCTTTTCTAGTGTGTTAGTAGGGACTCCTACATATGTTGTATGTTGCTACTTTCTCTTTTCCCTTTGTCAAAGGATCTTATCTATTGGGATGACATGTTGGTCCATCTTAGTGTGTCTAGTTTGGATATGTTAGATTGTACCAGTACAATGGGATGGATCCTTTCCTAGGACTGGCACCTTAGGAACCCACATTTTCTACCCTTTCTGCCACTAGAAATCACTTGCTATGTTGATTGGCTTCTTGGTGATTATAGTAAATGCCAACCTATTTCTTGGATAGAGGCAATGATTTATGTGTTTTGAGACCAGTTCTTAATGGCTCATTCCAAAGTGAGGATAAGCATGTGCACCAGATCTTCTGGTGATGAGATGATAGCTACAATGTTGAAAGATGAAGGCATCTCCTCTTATACTATTGTGTTGATCTCATCATAGTCTATTAAGTCTTATGATGTGTGATTGAGTAAGAGGAATAAATTTGTCTTATGTACTTTATCTCTATGGATATTTTAGATAGTGTTGGCATTGTAGCTTTTCAACAAGGGATTTAAAGGCTCCCTTTTACCTGTGAACTTCAATAGGTGCTTGATATCTATCACTATGGTAGCAGAGGGAATCTCCCAATGGATTGAACTTCAGTGTCTTGGATGGTTCTTCTTCTACTTCAGCCAAGGCTATTGGCTCTGCTTGAGCTGTAGGATTACATGTTTTTTGAGGGATGTTCACCACTTTTTGATACATAGGTGGTTGGAATGGAGGTGATGCATGTCCATAGTAGTTTTTTGGTGGACATGAATGTTGCAGAGTCATGTATCAAGGGTGATATTTGTGTGGCACCATCTAATCCTACTTCTATTTGGGCACCAAGACATTGGTTGCCTAAGTTGTTGGTATGTGAACTAGAAAATTTTGGATGGTCAGTTGTTGTAATTTTTTGTTATCAACTGATATGAGTACCTCTCCTACCGTCAAATCTAATATCTTTTCCTTAATCCATTTGAACTTCTAATTGATTGTCATAGAGGTGGACTATGACTAAAATGTGAGGCAAGTCTTTAATATACTCCTTCTTGTATGATTTTTTCGAAGATATTATACCTTGGTAAGGATACCACAATAATTAGAGCCTGTTTGGCTGCTTTCATCACCACATCCATGCCTTCCTAATCTGTGGGCTAGAACTCTAGTTGGGCAGTTAGCTCCATCCATTGTCCCACAATGTCAGAGAATATTTTGTCCTTCTTCTATTGTAGCACCTCAAGGTCCTCTTTGGTGGGGACATGGTCTAGATTCCAAGCATATTGATCAACAAAGCTTTCGGCCATCTAGTCCCAGAGGTGTGATGTTTGTAATATCTTGCTTGTTGTACCATGATAATGTGGGACTTGTGAGGGTCTGTATGAAGCAATAGAGTCTACACCTTGTTGTGGTCTTATACTTCTACCATGTCTGAATAGTATGCCTTGTGTGGACCAACAGGTCCCCTTTTCTGGAGTACTCATGGAACTTAGGCATGATGAAGTTGTTGGGTAGTTTTGCATCTAGGAAATGGTAGAAGTCATTGAAGATTTTCCTATTTCCTTCTTCCATTTGAGTTGTTTGATTTTTTATAATATCTCGAGCATGAGGGGATCTATGACTATGTGTTCTAGAATAGTGGCTTCTTGGAGGGAGACCACCAAATTTCTCACACAACACCAAGTATGTATATATTATGCCATGGGTATGGCAATGGGTAGAGGGAAAGCATGCTGGCATGATGTCCCTTAGGTAAGCATCCGAATGGAGTTATTCAAAATAGAAGGGAAAAGTGGGGGTTCAAGTGGTTGATCAAGATTAGGTTAGCCCCTTTTGGGCCATTGAATTTTCACAATCAATTAGTTTTACTTCCTAGGGCATCCTCATCTAGTGGAATTCCCAAATGGAAACCCTTGGTAGCATCCATGACACCAAGTTATTTTTAGTTCAATGAGTTTGCTCTGGGGATTCTTGACCTTGAGAAGCTATGAACAACCAGTAGAGTGGATACCCTAATTTGGCATCTCCAAGTTAATCACAAAATAGCATGAGTTGAGGTCAAGTTTAAGGTCATAGTCTGGGACTGTAGATGGAGGCATGAGGAGCACATGATGGTCTAGTTTATTGTCATAGTCTGGGACCGTAGATGTAAGCGTGAAAGGAGCTCAATGGTCTAGTTTTAGGTTGTATATCATGGCCAAATTGATGGGAAGACTCGACATTTGCAATTTATGTCTCAATCAAATTTGATGATATATTTGTCTTGACGTCGTTTGAAAAGTAGGGTACTCTTTTAGAGACTACTCAATATGTTTTGTTCAATTTTTGAAAGGTTATTTATCTTTTAGAGGATTGTAGAATTTCAAAATCTGGTTGATCCTTAGAAATATAATTTTTATTTGAAAAAATATTATTAATCTTTAGAAAGATTTTTTTAGTTTCAAAAATATTGACAATCTTTCAAATGATTGTTTGATTTGAAAAGGTTGTTCAATCTTTTAACTGGTGTTTTGAAAAAGATTGTTAATCTCTAAAAGATTATATAGATTTGAAAATATTTTTAGTCTCCAAAATTATTTTTCGTCTTTGAAAATATCTTATCTTTGAAAATGTGTTTGTTTTTAAAAATTTGTTGATCATTAAAAATATGATTTGGATTTGAAAATATTTTTTTCTTAAAAATATTCTTTGGTTTGAAAAATTGACAACCTTTAGAAGATTGTTTGATTTGAAATGACTTTTCATACTTCAAAACATTGTTTGGTTCTAAAAATATTGTTTAACCTTTTAAAAATAGTATGATTTGAAATTATTTTTCATATTTAAAAATATTGTTTGGTTTAGAAAGATTGTTTCATATTTAAAAAGGATTGTTCAGTTTTGAAAAGATTGTTAATATCTAAAAAGATTGTTTGATTTTTCATAGATTGTTTGATTCTAAAAGATTGTTAATATTTATAGTGATTGCTTAGATTTGAAAAGTTTGTTTATTATTAAAGAGATTGTCTGCACACAAAGGGAGTTAGTAATCTTAGATGTCTTAATAACCGAAACAAGATATATGTATACAAAGAAAATAATCATTCTATTTTATCCCATGACTTTAGATCTGCCTTACGTCCTCACTCAAGCTTCACCATCAAAGGAGGGGTCGGCCCTTAACCTCTCTTTAGGAAGACAAGACTCATTAGGGGGAAACCTAGTTTCAACAGATAGGAGTACTGCTCCCGTTACACCTAGTTACTAAGGTAGACAAAATAAGTCATGAGTGCTAGATGAGGAGGGGTGTTTTCAAGGTCTTTAGACATATAGATTAAAGTTGCATCGATACCTTTACTAACACCCCACATCACTTCTATGGATTCAATGTGAGGATGTCACATGTTTCATGATGCATAGGTTTGTAGGAGTGTAGAGTGTGAGTGTGACATACTAATTGTTTTTAGAAGAAACCTCGTGAAGCATTGAAAGCAAGTCATATGCAGCTGAGGAAACAATGATACTATTTTACGATAAACATAAGGTCATGCTTCAGACTCAAATATGTTATCCATTATTTCCTAATTTTTTTGTTTTCCTCTTGTTTTTTCTTTTTTGAAAGATATTATTTTTTTTAGAAAAAACAATGCAAGATAAGGGAACTTTAATCCCTAAGAAAGGAAGCATGCCCAAAAACCCTAAAACAATAGAAAAAACAAGAGAACAGGAAAAAAAACTCAAAAATGAATAAATGTCAAAATTGCCAATGTCACCAAGATAGTGGACCAATAGACTTCCTCGATCTGTGGGCACAAGGTCAGAAAATTAGGATGATGCACGACCCTTCCCCCAAACAAAATAGAAAAAAGACAACAAAAAAGAAAATAGAGTCAGAATCAAAGAAGAAGAGAAATCCTATAAATGTTTAATCTTTCCAAGAGCAAATGGGGATTTGATTCATATCATCTTAGCATCGACAATAGAGTTACTAGTCTGCTACACTCTATCCCAAAAATATAAGATGATTTATATCATTTTGATAGTGAAACTTTATCCAACCATCACTTTGAAAATTAACGATAGTTGTTTGGAGTCGCCACCACATTTTATATGAAAACTGAGGAAAAACAAGATCGTGCATTAGGATTCCATGGTGGAAATATAGATTGTCATTTGATTTTGATTGGTAAGAAAATAAAATAATGAAACAAACACATTGAAATTAGGTTCACGGTCTTGTTACGAGTGGGGAAGGGTTGGCACCCCCATCTCCTATCATAAATTGCTTCGAGCCATTTTTATGCGATTGGAAAGAAGAGAGAAATTTTAGGATAGTAATGAAAAGAAAATAGCATGATTAATATAAAAAAAATATTGGTGGACTTTTAGGGATGGAGATGTTTGCATGTTTCCCATCATTGCCCTGAAAGTCCCATTTTTTAGGCAAATTGGGGTCTAATCACCTCATGACCCCCATAGCAGGATCCGTAATGGGTGATTAGGACCAATGCTTAGGATTTCGAGGATTATTTGTAGACATGTGTGAGAAGAAATATGATCTTAGACAGATGTTATTATAGAGTAGTCATTGTAGAATAACAAAGTAGTTATGGCAAGATCGTTGTTTTAAATACCCTTTTAATGGCCTATTGATGATAACAGGGTAGGAGGTATCAAAGGAAAATTCATTCATGACAAATAATGCAAGAAATAAATAGAGAGGCAGTTTGATCCTTTAGTTTTGGGAGGTTTGAGAGGGGTCTGGAATACAATGGATATTGGGGGTATTTATAGGTGGATATCAGGGTTTGGTGTTCTAGATAGAACCAAACCTTTTGGAAAAGGTGGTGGATCACCCTAATATGCCAAGTCTATTTAGCGCAAGGATCGAGACCATCCATCACATGGAATGTGGCAGATGGCTCCGATCATTCAGGTGTTCTGGTTGGATAAAAACTCAAATTTTATTTTTCTAATAATTTAAGGAGTGCTCTAAAGAAAATATTGGAAAATTGTGGAGTAAGACAATTTAATATCATCTCTCAGATTTATCAAGGAAAATAAATTGAATATCTATTGGGATAAAAGGAATATTTTATTTTGTATATTTCAACTGGGTAATTTATGAGAAAAATCTTGTAGTAGTAACACTATAGAGAAAACAACACTTTGGGTGAATTAGATAAGTGGAAAATATGGGAAAATGTGAAAAAATGATAAATGCAAATAGAGTGTGGAATTTGGAACAGAATACATTATTAGCCAGAGAATTAACATTATCTTGAATTAGACTGAGTGAGCAAAAAGGGGGTGTCAGAAGTTGTACTAGAGGCAACAATGCACTAGATCACCTCTAGTGTAGAGTTTGACATTTTTCTTGCTTGGTACTCTTGTAGCTTATAGCTCAGCCGCTTAGGAAAACCATGAATCTTGATTCTGATGAGTGATCATCTTTATCAATTTAGAATCTTGCACATGTGAGAGACCTTTTACAACAAATTCTTACTCACTATCATATATTAGGAATTTATCCTTCATTCTTCTCAAGCACATAAGGATGTTCTTTACTGATGTCTAGTATCCATCATCAAAATCTGACGGCTACCTACTTATCGTGCTCAAACAATACAAAACATTTGGGCACATACATATCAATGAATACATGATAGATTCAATTGTTGAGACTGATTGAATGTTACTCATGTGTGCATGTTATTCCAAAGAGATCAAACATTGAGTTATAGAGAGATTTATTCTATTGTACATGGGTACATTTCCACTCTTACACTCTTGCATGCTAAACTATTTTAACACTTTGTCAATGAATGTACTTTGTCTTAGGCCAAGAAGCCTTCTTGATTTATCTCTATATGTTTTGCTTCCTAGTATATAAGATGTTTTGCCTATGTTTTTCATGGAATAGGTATTTCCCAACCAATTCTTAACCAACTTGTAGAGTAGGGAGTCATTCCCTATCACTATGTAATCTACATACAATATGATAAATACAATTATGATCCCACTAACCTTTGTGTAAACAAAAGGTTCATCTTCATTTTGGATAAAGCCAAATTGTTTGTCCGTCTCATAAAAATGAAGATTCCACCTCTGAGGTGCTTGATTGAATCCATAGAATGACCTCAATCCATAGAATGACCATTGTATCTTACAAACTTTTTTGTCTTCATTTGAAGTGATAAAACCTTCATGTTGTGTCATATACACATCCTATAGAAGATTCTCATTAAGGAAAGAAGTTTTAACATCCATTTTCCAAATCTCATAGTTATGATAAGATGAAATAGTAAGAATGATCTTGATAGATTTAAGTATGGAAATTGTTGAAAATGTTTCATCATAGTCAACACCTTGAACTTGTCTGAAACCTTTTGCAACCAATATACGTTTGTAGGTTTGTACATTACTATCCATGTCAGTCTTCTTCTTGAAAACCCATTTCATCCTATGGGTTTACTCGTTCATGTGGATCCTCCAAATTCCATACCTTGTTGGTGTACATGGAGTCCATCTTAGGTCTCATGGGTTCAATGCATTTCTCAAAATTTGGTCCCTCAATAGCCTCATTGTAGGTTGTTGGCTCATCATGTTCAATGACCAACACATGATCTTGTTGAGTCACGAGAAATCCATATATCCTTGCAAGACTTTCAAGGTTCTTGTGTTAAAATAGGAACTTGAGGTTCTACAATAGTTTGAGGTTCCTCTTGTTCCTTGTCTACCTCTAGAGGTTCCATGTTGTCATGTTTGTCTTGAAATTCTTCATGTTCTATTTTCCTCCCACTGGTTCCTCTTGAAATAAATTCCTTTTGAGGAGTATAGTAGTCCTGACAACAAACACTTTCTTATTAGATGGATTACAGAAGTAGTAACCCATAATTCCCTTAGGGTACCCAACAAAGATACATTTATTCTATTTGGGTCAAAAAAATCAAAGAAATGCTTCTTTACATAAGCCTCACATCCCCAAATTTTCAGAAAATACATATTCAGACATTTCCCATTCCATATCTCATATGATGTCTCTTCAACGGTTATGGAAGGTACTCAGCTAAGTGTAAACATGAATATTTCAAGAGCATTTCCCCAAAAGGAAATCAAAATATTATCTAAACTCATCATTGACCATACCATGTCCAACAAGGTGTGGTTCCTTCTTTTTGATAAATAGTTATGTTGTATTATTCTGGTTGGAGCCAACTGTGATACAATATCATGGTCTCTAAGACTTGTCTCAAACTCTTGGAGAAAATATTATCCACCGTGATGAGATTGTAGTTCTCTAATACTCTTACCTTGTTGATTTTGTACTTAATTCATGAATTCCTTGAACTTTTCAAGTGATTCTAAATTTAATACACATATCCAAATATACTGAAGTCATCACTATATGTGATGAAATATTGATATCCACCTCTGGCACTTGTGCTAAAAGGCCACACACATTAGTATTCATGAGTCCTAATAAGTCACTATCTCTCTCACTATTTCCAGTGAATGGTGATTTTGTTGTCTTTACCAATAAAAAAGACTAACGTGTATCTATCGATTAAATTCAAAAGAGTTCAAATAACAATCTTTATGAAGTCTAGAAATGTGATTTTGAATTATGTTCTCTAGATGACAATGTCATATATAAGTTTTTTTAAGTCATTGAGTTTTAACTTCTTGGTTATTTTTATCATATACATGTGTCTCAAGATCTAGTAAATAAATACCATAAGACATAGGGGCACTACCATAAAAGACATCATCTTTATAAATAGATAAATGATGATTCATTGTTAGAAATTAAAATATGTTATTTTCTAAATAAATTTCAAAGATAATGTTTCTATTTATTTTAGGAACATAATAGAAGCTATATCACTATATTACAAGCCCACTAGGTAGAGATAAATAGTAGGTGCCTATAGCAGTGGCATGAACTCTTATTCTAACTACAATATGTATTTCCAGCTAACGTGTGCTCAAGGGTCTACTTCATTTTAGAGTCTCCATAATTGAGCTTATGTGAGATCCACATCTGGTATCCAATACCTATGATGAAGAAGTCAATAAGTTTTTTCTGTAACTTATATACATGAAGTGGAGATCTCTATCCCCTCCTTCATGTTCTTTAGTTTCTTAAGGTAGAGTGGGAAATTTCTTTTCCAATGTCCAACCTAGTAACAATAGTGATAATTTCCTCCCTTATCTACTCCTCCTTTTGCCTTAAGTGTAGAAGACTTTTGGCCAACATTATAACTTTTCTAGGATTTTCCTGTTCCCTTGGAATTTACCTTTGATGACCATCAAGATGGATTTGGGCTTGTCTTTAGTTTTCTTCTCAATTGTTCTCAACATCCCAAGTAGCTATGTCATGTCTTACAACAACTATCCATCCTGTAATTCATGAGAAATTGTTTGTATGAATCCAACAACAATTGCAGGATTACATATGTGCCCAACTCTTAGCCTAAAGTATATCCCATTCTTGCAAAACATTCCATATACCCAGTTAACTTGAGTACACTATGTCCAACAAGAACACCTTCCACCATCTTGAACTTAAACAACACCATAGAGACATCATGCCACTCTTGTCTATATTTGTCTAGATACATGATCCTAAGGTTTGTTATCATCTCAATAACATCCATGTTCTCATGTTTCTTTTGAATCACATGATTCATGGAACATAGAATTAGGCACTTGACGTCCACGAGGTCATCATAATGCTTATTATGAGCTTCCATTTCTTCCCAGGGCACATTTGGAGTTGGATCATTAGGTACTGATGTGTCCAGGATATAGATATTATGCTCATGTGTGAGAACAATTTTTAGTATTCGAAACTAGTTGTAAATTTATTCCAATTAAGTTTATCTTTCTTGAGGACTAACACAATTTAAAAAGGGTTGTTTCTAGTGTTTTCGATTGATCAACATAAAGTATATTTGCACGAGTGAATATATTGATTTGCAAATTAATTTTGATTTCAAAATTATCATTTTACATAATTAATTTGGACTTTAATTAATTACACTCCCATTATTTTATTCAAATTAATAGCCTCACTATTAATTTGGATGATTACACCAATAAATCTTCTAGTGATCCAAGATTCAAAATACATTAAGTCATCAGTCAACTATGACTAACAACTCACAACTAAATTATAAAGTCAGGTAAAAATTACCAATTCCATCCCAAGAAATTCTTGCATAGATAGTTGTACAACTCTTTGTCAATAAATCATCATATGATATATATGCCATATTTATGTTGGGTAGGTACTTAATCCTATTTGCATAACCTAAACAAGTCCAACCCAAGGCAATACAATAAGATATGCACCCTATAGAGCATACCCACATACTTGTTATCACACTTCCCCAAGGTAGATGTTTCACCATGCTTTATGTGCCCATACTTACTCAAACAAGTGTTCATGTGTATTGAATTTGAAATCCATATTCAATGTTGATATTATATTGAGGGATATATATATACATATATACAATACACACACATATATTGTAACATCCCTGACCTAGGTTATGACCTACCCTAGAAGTTTTTCTTAAGTAAGTTATTTACAAAATTGTATTAATCTTTTGAAAAGTAATTAAGGCTCTTTGTGAAGTATATTTTCAAGTTTGAGCTTATTTGCAAACTATGAGTACATTAAGTGATAGTTTGAATGCAAAGTGAAAATTACCCAAGATGAGGGGTTATATTGCAAATGTCACATTTTGAATGTACCCTAAGTGTAATAAACATCATAAGAAAGAGAATGATACTAAGTGGTGGCTTGTGGAAAGCCTAAATTCTAAGTTAGAACTTGTTTTAAAAATGCTAAGTGCTTTGCGCATCAATTATGGTACAAATTGTAAATTATCAAAAATGTAGGGTTGATGTGTAAAATACCACTTCTAGAGTGTCTCTACTCCTTCCTACTGTCATCTAGAGGAGAGATAAAGAAGAAGACACTATGATTGAATCATCCTAGAGTGGTAGCACTCTTGGTGATGAAAAGACCAAGGAAGTTGTATAGTTGAAAACTTTATATGAGCTATATAAGGTTGTAGACTTGAAATGGGAGTCCCTATCGGCCAAGGAGCCATAGAGGAAGTCTCCTATCAGTTTTTTGATTCTTGGTTTTATCCATGATGGGCTAGGCACCTCAATTGTAACGTCCCCGGATTTTCACATTCTCAAAACCCCATGGAGATGAGAAGACAAAATCTGAAAATGTTAAGCAATTGTATCAGAGTGCATTGCGGAAGCAATTCGTGCTTACATGAACATACAACCATAACATACTCAACATTCAACATGAATATTAATTATAACATGAACTATTACAGATTACATTTACACATTGAATAGAAAATTTTACATAAGTCTATGAACATGTATGCTAATCAGGATCTTAACACAATAGGTAAACCTATACAACTGCTCACATCCCATCCTTTTATCCCATGCTATCTTTGAACCTAAAACATATGTGAAACAGCGAATCAACATAAAGTTGGTACGTGGTTGGACGATACTATACTATGCTGGCATATTTAAAATACTTGATAAAGAAGAAAGAAAAATGAAAGCATTATTTAAGGCAGAAAAATTAGGTAAACCCAAGTTATTAACTATATTTCAATGGACATGTATTACTATGGTGGACTTAGCATAAACATATATTATTGGGCCCTATCCCCACGTACCTTGTACCATTAGGGATCTCCCCGCGTACTTTGTACCATTAGGGAGGTGCTAGTCAACATTAATACTTTCCCTCTCTAATAGGGAGACTAATGAACCATCAGTAACTACATTCCATTTTCTTTCGTTAGTGTTCTTATTGTTCAAGGCGGAAATGACAATACATATAGATGTACATCCAACAAGATATTCAAATACATGCAAGCAATTACTCATAATTATCATCCAGTGAAAACTAGTCTTATACTTATATACACGTACCTGAGTTCAGATATTCATACTTATATTCTAGATCATCTACATCTCTGGTCACCACCTGATTAATAGAAATTAGTCATCATTAATATATGTGCATCATATTCTAGGTATTTTAGGTCTAAATTAGGGTTTGGCCAAATCTAGGTTCCATCTAATCTTAGGATGGTATCTAATATTTTTCTACTGATCATGCAGTCATTATAAGGGTCTGGTCCACAGTAGATATTTTTCTAATGATTGCGTTATTTTCTATAATGAATATAAGATTAAAAGCATAAAAAAACATAAATTGGAAAAGACCTAGTATTTTGACAAAATTCTCATATCAGAGTTCACATTTGGTTTCCAAGTGGTATTAGGGTTCAAGAGTATTTTTCTCATATTTTATATCCATCATTTTCTAATTATACAAATTAAATGAACCCTAAAAGATGCATTTCACCCTAAATTGAATATCATCAGTAGTTGTGCTTCAAATCCAGAACTAAGGGTTCAAAAATATAGGGGATCATTTTCTGAGTCTAGAGGTATTTTTGGGGGATTTATAGGATACTGGAGCTATTTTTAATGTATTTTCTAAGATCTATACTTAAATTGAGATATTTACCTTGCTCCGTGGGGTCCATCGCCAAGGGTGGTGGTCTGCGATTGGTCCACATTAGCCATTAGAGTGGGGTCGCAGCTCTGGGCATGCTTACCTAGTTTAGCTAACCGGTCAGGCACCTCCTCTCTTCCCGATCTGCCCTGACTGGGCTTCCCTTAGCTGGAGCGTGAAGCCGCCGACTCCGTTCTCCGTTTGGGCGCCGCCTGCACTGTTCTCCGGTGTGAGTGCAACCCCACAGATGCTTGGGTTAATGTGGCATCCACTTCCATCAAGATCGCCCCAATAGCAAGCTGTCCCCGACTCCTTCTTTCGCGACTCTGTCACGTGTGTCCTGACCTGGGCGTGAAATCGCCACCGCCGTGCCTTCTTGTTGGCCAGCGCGAGCCAAGGATAGGACCTTCCATCCCCTACACGTGTGCTTGGAACCTCTGAATGGGTCAATGGCAGCTAGGTCATGATCACTTACTGCCCTCAAAACCCAACTCGGCTAACAGTTGTAGGTAGAATCAGTGATCGGTGGGCAGATTGGGCATCTGCAAAAGGACCCATATCACCTTTACCTGAAGCGGCTGAGAGTTGCACCCAGATTCTAGGAACTCGAGAGAGAGATAAGGACATGGCGTGGAGGCGGAAACATGCCCTCCAGGCCGCTCTGCCATCTACAACTAGGAAGAGATCGAGAGTCCCATCTAGGGCTCCACACAATGAAGCTAAGTCATCCTTGCCTTTCCGGAGATCGGGTATTGTTTTCCCCCAGAAATCCTTTTCGATTCAGCCCTCTATCTCACCCCCTTCTGCTATTGTGAGTGGAGATGGAGAAGGAGTGGAGAGTGTAGTAAGGACGAGGGATGAAACTCTCACATCCCACCATGGCTTCCTTACTTTGAGGGGTCGTTGTCTAGTTCCAGATATTGTGGATCTCTTCCTACACTCAAAAATTATCCTTGGCTGCTATGCTATCGTTCTCACCATGGCTTCATCTCTGTTTTAGTCGGAGTTTGAGGATGACGATCTGCCATCCGATCCAGCTACTGGAGTGCTTGGGATCGTGCCACCCTGCCACGCTTTAGGCCGCGCCCAAGTAGAAGTAAAACTGAACCAGCATGACACTGATGTCACGGGCCAAATTACAAAACCATACTCTTATAACTCGTCACCCATTTGTTCATTTTACGAAAGTTCCATAGCATTTAAACCATTAATCTCCTCAACTTCAACCGACTATATATTTCTATAAAAATCCCCAAACATCCTGCAATTTGAGACATAGGCTCACAGTATCTTATTGTCTCTTATACCAAGGTTTGAGACACAAAACAATTATTTGGTTATGCAAATAGATTCTTATAGCAACATTATATATATATATATATTGTAGAAACCTTGAATTCAATTTAGTTTATCATCAAATATTGGTCTGACACATCTAACAACACTTGATATGATCTTAACATACATTAAAACTCATCAATGGACACTTGAATTTGTTATGACTACCAAATGGACCTCTTGACCTCATGAGCACATAATCAGTTTGATAATCACCAATTACACCTTTAATCACTCTATTTAAGTTGAAGATATTTCAAAATTAGATGATCCATTCCTCAACTAGTTTCAACCACATATAGAACACTCACGGTCCTCAAATATCATATTGGGTATCAAACCCTAGAATTGGGGCCATCACATTCACCCCACCTTAAAAGGAATTTCGTCCTCAAAATTCAACAAATATCTCAATCATGGTGATATCAAGGTTTCTTGTCATTATTTATTGGAAGTATTAGACTTAACATCTTTAATGTGATTTATCATCAACATCATACTAAATTTTAGCATTAGAGAGAAATGATTTTCATAATTACATACTAGGTTTTTCACCTGATTGTATGAGACTTGTCTTCAAACTAGAAGCACGTATTTAGAAGTGTTGAGGTCAGGAACTATATTTTTGATCTTATAATCTATGAACCAAGGATATCTTCATTTCAAGATCATGATTTCAAAATTATATGTTGCATGAATGATATGAAGGGAAAGAGAATATACTTAGTCAATCTTATCATGACTGCAAACTTGGATATTACATGTATGATATAGGAGGGGAATATAGAATAGGTCAAGGTTATATGAGTGACTCCTCATATATAAATCATCTATCTAGCTCAAGTGAGGTTTCAAGCATCATCTATCAAGAAAGAGATAAGGAATGAACAACATTTATGAGAATCTTATGCACAAGGCATCTTACTATCAGAACTAAAGTTTCATATATCACCTCGCTTGTAGCTAATGATGAGTTTCACAACATAAGTCACTCAAGCTAGGACCTAACTTAGTCAAAGGATTGACTTCTCATTATCAGTCATCTACCCATCATCATTTTTTTACCCAACTCTCACATCTAGAATCTAGATCAAATGTTTGAAGCATACATGAGCACTCAACTCATCTACTCAGGAGTAACCCAGCTTAGGACACATCATTTCACATATATCTTGTAATTTTCATATATTGTAGGGTAGGTCCTATGACCCTCTCCCTGTGGGTCTCACTCTCTCTAGGGTTCACCACATATCTTGTCCTAACACTGGAGGTCCCCTTTGTAAAAGAGCTTGAGGCCCATGCATATTCAACCTTATCTTAACTTAGCTCATCTTAAGTAAGGAAAGAGAATGTACTTTCATCATCAAGACTGAACCCCTATTTCTTATAATTGGATAAAACATCATATACAACTTAAATCAATATAAGGAACTTATATAGTCAGAGATCAAACTTAGATACAACTATCCATACTTATATCAACTATCATTCTATCTTCTATTCTATGTATCACATATCTTGATAAGGTTCTAGACATCTATTCTAGATATACTCTCTCTTCTAGACTGATGTCACCCCCTTTCACTTAGGTTGCATGAACACTAACTACTCTCCAGTGTGAGGGACACATTTTCATATTTACATATATATATAATAAAATATTATGTAGTTTTTCTCCGAGAAGAAAGACGTCAGAGAAAACTGTCAAGGCTCGAGCCAATTGGAAAACAAAACCAAATCAGCAAAACCGAGTGTCCCACACACAGTAGATAGTCTAGTGCCATGTCACCTAGTGAAATGGTGAGAATGAGATGTAGACTAGTGTAGCTACCCAATACATATGAGCTCTATATGGAAAGGGTTTCACACACTTGTATAAACCTAGTTCTTGAATATCTAGGTTCTAACCTAGAGGCTAAGTCAAACCTAGTCCTTTCTTTTAACAACTTACTAAGTTTCTAGGATTTAAGGTGAAAGGTGAAAATTAGTTTAACATTTCATGGTGAGCAATTGTCAGGTGTAGCTATTGTTCATGCTCTGATACCAACTGTAACGTCCCCAGATTTTCACCTTCTCAAAACTTCATGGAGATGAGAAGACAAAATCCGAAAACATTAAGCAATTGTATCAGAGTGCATTGCGGAAGCAATTTGCACTTACATGAACATAAAACCATAACATACTCAACATTCAACATGAATATTAATTATAACATGAACTATTACAGATTACATTTACACATTGAATAGAAAATTTTACATAAGTCTATGAACATGTATGCTAATCAGGATCTTAACACAATAGGTAAACATGTACAACTGCTCACATCCCATCCTTTTATCCCATGCTATCTCTGAACCTAAAACATACGTGAAACAGCGAATCAACATAAAGTTGGTACGTGGTTGGAAGATACCATACTATGTTGGCATATTTAAAATACTTGAAAAAGAAGAAAGAAAAATGAAAGCATTATTTAAGGCAGAAAAATTAGGTAAACCCAAGTTATTAACTATATTTCAATGGACATGCATTACTATGGTGGACTTAGCACAAACATATATTATTGGGCCCTATCCCCACGTACCTTGTACCATTAGGGATCTCCTTGTTTACCTTGTACCATTAGGGAGGTGCTAGTCAACATTAATACTTTCCCTCTCTAATAGGGAGATTAATGAACCATTAGTAACTACATTCCATTGAAATATAGTTAATAACTTGGGTTTACCTAATTTTTCTACCTTAAATAATGCTTTCATTTTTCTTTCTTATTTTTAAAGTATTTTAAATATGCCAGCATAGTATAGTATCTTCCAACCACGTACCAACTTTTCTTTGGAAAAGTTTGTGTTGTATTATGAATATAATAATAATGTGAGTGGAAGTAACTTGCCCTAGAAGATAACCAAAGGGACGACCCTTATCCCTTGCATTATACTTAAGTTCTTATTTTTGCATGGCAAAATAAAGATGGGATGCATGCAAATACATGTGTCAATCCATGCATGGCCATGTGGCACTTAGTAGCTTAAGGCAATGGCACCTCTTACACTCTTTTTCATAAACCACGAGTATAAATACCCTTCTCTTCACCTATTAGTAGAATTTTCAGATCTTGTTACCATCTTTTCCTTAGATATCGTGCATACCACTTTGGTATCATGCATAAGAAAAGGAGTGTTGAGTTTAGAGCTTGGTATCGGCCATAGAGATAGGATATCGGCCAGGCAAGGTGATATCAACCTAGCAAGGCAATATCGGCCACAAGGAGTGAAGATATCATGTAAGTTCTAAGGAGATCAAGCCTTGGACCTTGGATAAGCTCATCTTCAACTTTGGGAACGTGAATATTTGGAGCTTGAAGCTTGGAAGATTGTTCTTGAGGGGGGTTATATAACTTGAACGCAACTATGTTATTATTCACCTTCAATATTGTTGAACTTGTTGATTTATTTTCCATTTTGAATTCCTTTGATCAATTTATGTTCCTTTGAGTTCATAGGTTGTTATGACTGTTGTCCACGAACTAGAATAAGCAAGAAAAAGGTCTTGAGGTTGATGATGATGACATCATCATGGTACAACCCGATATGGGGTTGAAGTACCTTAAACCTGATATGAAACCCAAGATGAAGGGCAACTCGATATAGTGGTGAGTGATATCACATGAACGATATGAGTGATATCTCATGGATGATAGGAGTAGTTCCTACTTGTACCTTGTGAACAATATGAGGTCAAGTTCATACCTCATGCACGATATGGTACACTCTACCCGATATGGTTTAACACCCTAGATGAGGAAGTGAAACCCGACATGCTTTTGAAACCCGACATACCCTATCATTTTGTGTGAATAATTGTTGTGAAAAAGCTCAACCTGATATCTAGCATGTCATGGAATTATATGATACAACTGAACCTTGAAAGGAATGAAAGGTTATGAGCATAATGGTCGATCTAAGATGCTAACCCGATATGATCAACCCACATGGTAACCCGATATGATAATCCAACACAGGAACCCGATAGGGTATAAGGTTTAGACTACTAAAATGATACCATGATGAGGCATATACCCTATGCCCGACATAGTGCACACCTTGTGCACGATATGGAACCAAATATACCCTTATATCTGATATGAGGTCAGGTATCTAGCCCATACACGATATGAGGTTAACTTGAGATGATAAGAACTAAGTGATAGTTAAACATGAGATGGATACACATTATGGTGTAAGGGGATACACCCTAAACACGATATGATAATGTGGTTACACCACATGCCCAATATGGATACACGATATGATGTGAAGGTTGTATCTCAAGCATAATATGATAAGATATATACACCATGATGCCCAATATGTTAAGTATGCTTCACTCCAATGTATTTGACTAAGTGATGTATGTTGTGTGTTATGTTAAATGCAACATTATAAAGGTAATGAGTTTAATGCAATTTCATAATTATGAGGTAACATGCCTTGAAAGGAGAATGGAGCCAACTTAGTAGAAGTATGGTGGAATCAACCTCCTAGTAAGGGTGAGAGAGAAACTAATATTTGAATGTTGAATATTTAATAAGTATATGTTGATACTCCTAGGATGAATGGAGTATGAATTAGGGCTTGATCTTTTATGATGTAATCTTGAAACCCTAATTGGTTAATAAAGGTAAATCATAACCCTAAGAATAGGTGATGAGATGATTTGAAACCCTAATCAGTTGATGAAGGGGAACCCTAACCCTAGTTAATGGGAAGAATGTGTTTATTTTGCATTACATGGTTGTGACATGTATTTAATATTGTTGTTAGCATGATATACTAACCATGCAGGTATCATAAGATGATGAGCATAGCTAAGTAAGAGCTATGATGTTTATATGATACAGATTCAATGAGCTTTGTGAACTATGTGAATTAATACCTTGGTATGATGACCTAGAGGTAATGGTTACCTAATAAGAGGTAACAATACTCAGTGATGAATTAAGGGTTTGAACACCCAAGTATGATTATGATAAGAGATTGAGATCCTAAGTGTTATATGTGTTCAAAAGAAACATGAAAGTACTTGATAAACATATTATATATTTCTTTGGAGCATCTGATATAATTCTTGCTTGCAACTTGATTGATGCTAAAAGATATTGTAATGCACTTAATTAATAAAGTTAAATGTTATCATGTAGTTTCTCAGACCATAGATCCATTCAGTGTCAGGATTTTCTGAATGGCAAAATGAGTTTAACTTGGTATACATATTTTTGAATATGTAATTATTATACCGGGGTGCTCAGTGGACTCCCCAACTAAACAAGGGTGCTCAGTGGACTCCCCAACTACACCAAGTTGCTTAGTAGACTTCCTAATGAAACTAAACTAGGATCGCTCAGTGGTCTTCGTGATAAAAAATAATCTGGGAAAGCTCTGTGGTCTTCTCTCAAAGTGAGTACATGTTGCGGCAATAACTCTATAGTGAAGATGCTGCTATACCCCGAAAAGCTAATTACAGTTGACACAAGATGTCCTGCCACTTATCTCATACTGACTAAGATAGGTGAGGTCTTGACAGTCGGCTCTGCCATTGACCTTCTATGGTACCGATGCTTAACGTAAGTTGTGCTCAGTTGGAGAATGAGTGGTATACCTCATCTCCTCTGGGCATAAGTGTGAATGTGAACATTAAATCAGTCATGTAGCATATTTGTTTAAGGATTGAATACGGAAAACATTGGTTGATGCCTCATTACTTTTATACATCTTAGTAGATTATGTTATACATGTTCTTCATATTCCTTATAAAAAATAGATGGTTTATAACTATGTAATGAATAGTTTAACTATCTTATCAATACTATTTCTTTGCACTGCAAATATACCTACTAATTGTATAAAGTATCCTCTGCTCAGTTTTATACTATTTCCTGTGATAATAATATTGTTGGCAGAGAGTTATATCTCTCGCCGGGACAATAGTCTCACCCCATGGGATCCACAATTTTTTTAGGTGGGCGTGGATGAGAAATTAGAAACTAGATTGTAGAGGAAGGATTACATCAGTAGGGATAGCAGTAGTAACTCAGGTTGAGTGCACAGTCTGTTGTGTCTTGTAGATAGAAGTCATATGTGTCGTCTTTGTACTCTCAGGTCCTTGGGAGATAGTACTTAGTGGTTTTTATGAACGACTTGAGATTTTGGCTTGGTTACCTCGAGGTTTTATGTTGCTGATGTATATGTTAAAGTACAGTAACTAGTACTTGTTATCCTCGAGCTGAGACGGTACAATATATGTACTATATGAACCATGATGTATATAAAGTTTTAGTTCTTTCTGTAAGAGTTTCCTGGAAGAGGGTCTCTTTGCAATTGGTTTTAATTCTTAGTGATTTTTGTTAATTTTACTGCGTATGATTATTCCATGATTATTACTGGTGATGGCTTGATTTGTTATCGGGTCGTCACAAAGTTTTGGTATCAGAGCCTAAGGTTCATTGAGTCTACAGAGACATAGGAATAAGTTTGTTGAGTCTATTCTAGTGTCCTCCAGTTTATCTTATAGTGACTTCTCCTCATACAGGAGAATAAGTAAAACTGAAAGATGGCTAGAGTGAACGAAGAACATGCTGTTGGGAGCAGTGTTGCTACACCAGGACATGGTGTAAGGGATCAGGTAAGAGAAGAACCAGAGTTTGAGAATCCCCAACTTAACCAAGCTATGCTAGAAAACCCAACCTTTCATGCTCTTTTTGGACAGATTATGATTATGATGATGCATATGGATGATTTGACACCAACACCGGCCCCTAGGGTACCAGTTCCCAGTGAGGGACATGTATCTGGTAAGACCTTTAAGCGGTTGCGTCGGGTAGGAGCCATTGAATATGTTGGCACAGCTGACCCATCAGATGCAAATTCATGGCTTACCGAGAGAGAAAAAGCCATTAGGATCCTTGACATTCCAGAGGCTGATAAAGTTAAGCTTGTTGTGTACCTTCTGAAAGGAAGCACTGGCCATTGGTGGGCAATTGAAGAAGAGAAAAGACCTGGTGTTGAGGTCGGATGGCAGGAATTTCGACGAGAGTTTATAAGTAGATACTTTCGCAAGAATTATCTGGATGAGAAGATTTCACAGTTTGAGCGGATTAGACAGGGACCGACGAAGATTAGCGAGTATGAAGCTAAGTTTATGGAGGTTCTGTGGTTTTGTCCACATATGGCTACTACATATGAGGAGAGAATTTGGCATTTCGAGAAGGGTCTGAATGATGAATTAACCCCACTTGTATCTGCTCTAGAGAATAGAGAGAGGTTTTCCATCTTTGTGGAGTCATTAGGCGGATAGAGAGGTCCATGACTGAAAAACATGAGGCAAACAATAGGGAGACACTTACGCAGTTCCAGGGATAGAGGTTTAGTAGTTTTAAGAAACCAAGGTTTACTGCACCACCAGTAGAACCACAGAGGTTCAGTGCTCAGACATAGTGGACATCTAGCAGAGGTAGAGGCCATGGTTTTCCGCTAAGTGGAGCCCATAGCTCGGCATCAATGTCAGTGGGGGGACCACCTAGGTCAGAGTGGGAAGATAGAGTCTACTACATGTGTAGGCAGATAGGACATATGATAAAGGATTGTCCAGTTAGAGACATGGAAGTAACACAACCACAGAGGTAGAGTCAACAAGGCCCATAGAGACAACAGTTCAGTAGTGGCACTCGAGGACGTGGACAAGCATCCCAAGAAGGATCATCCACACCAGCCAATAGGGCACGAAGTTGGAAACAGGCAACGATGAGATTCTATGCTATGAATCAGTCAGAGGCTGTGGTTAATCCACAAGTTGTGACAAGTCAGATGGAATTATTTCATTCTGATATATCTTCATCATGTTTCGTATCTATTTTGATTGATCCAGGTGCTATGAATTCTTTTATAACTATAGAAGTTATTCATGACTACAATATGACTGTCAATCGTAGAATGGATAATTTGTTATTAGAAACTCCATTATTCAGATCTGCAATGTTGCGAGAGGCATGCTCTCCCTGTGTTCTTTCTTTTTTAGAACACATCATTCATGTGGATCTTATACCACTTGAAATGCATGGATTTGATGTAATTCTTGGGATGGATACCCTAGAGAAGTATAAGGTTGTCTTGAATTGCGGTTCTAAGCAAGCTATGTTCACATATGGTGATAAGACATGGCTCTTTTAGGGGGACAGAAAGATTCTTCCAACTTGTCTAGCATCAACATGGTAGTTTGAGAAGTTGATGCGATAATGATGCTTCACATTCTTGGCACATGTTGTAGATACCAGAGCAGAGAGTCCTAGTCTTTCTAAAGTTCCTGTTGTTAAGGAATTCAAGGACGTGTTTCCCAAGAAATTTCCAGATATTCCTCCACCCTGAGAGACTGATTTCGAGATTAATCTTATTCTAGCTACGCAACCCATAGCCCAAACACCTTATAGGATGGTGCCAGCTGAGATGATAGAACTCAATAAATAGTTATAGGAGTTTCTTGAGAACGGTTTCATTCAACTGAGTACTTCTCCATGGGGTGCTCCAGTCCTTTTTGTTAAAAAGAAAGATGGGTCTATGAGACTATGTATATATTATAGACAGCTTAACAAGGTGACTATAAAGAACAAATATCCTCTACCAAGGATATATGATCTATTTGACCAGTTGCATGGTGCAATAGTGTTCTCTAAGATAGATCTAAGGTTAGGATATCATCAGTTATGCATCAAGGAGAGTGACATACCTAAGTCAGCCTTTAGGATGAGGTATGGTCATTATGAGTTTGTAGTTATGTCATTTGGACTAACTAATGCACCAACTGCATTCATGGAGTTGTTTAATAGAATCTTCCGGCCATTCCTTGATCAGTTCATAGTAGTTTTCATAGTCAGCATCCTGATATATAGTAGAGGTGGTCAACAAAATGAACAACACCTTCATCAAGTCTTGATTTTGTTGAGACAACACAAGTTATATGCTAAGTTTAGCAAGTGTGAATTCTGGTTGTCAGAAGTATCTTTTCTTGGACATGTTATATCTGCATCAGGTATTCATGTTGATCCTAAGAAAGTAGAGTCTGTTGTGTAGTGGGGACAGCCCAAGACACCGACTGAGATTCACAATTTCCTAGGTTTGGCAGGTTACTACAGAAGGTTTATCAAAAACTTTAGTTTTGTAGCATTACCCCTAACCAGGTTGACCAGGAAGGAAGTTCCTTTTGTTTGGAATGACAAGTATCAACATTTTGTTTAGTTGTTGAAAGAAAGGTTGACTAGTGCACATGTGTTGATTCTACCTGAGTAGGGAAAGGGATACGTTGTTTTCTGTGACGCTTCTAAGAATGGTCTAGACTGTGTGCTGATGCAGAGTGATCATGTAGTTTCTTTTGCTTCCCGACATCTCAAGAAACATGAGGAGAATTATCTGATGCATGATCAAGAATTAGCTATAGTGGTTCACGCATTAAAAATTTGAAGGCATTATCTCTATGGAGAAACATGTCAGATTTTCACAGACCATAAAAACTTAAAATACATTTTCTCACAACATAAGTTGAATATGAGACAACGTCACTAGATGGAGTTAATAAAGGACTATGATTGTACCATTGATTATCATCCAGGGAAATCCTATGTAGTGGCAGATGCACTCAGTAGGAAATCTTCGTCTCCACCCACAGATAAAGCACAATTGAATTCTTTAGTGAGTTGTAAATGGGATATGCTTGTCTCTTTGAGACAACTGAATGTGTGGTTAGAAGTATCTTTGCTAGCCGGATTGTTAGCTAATATGCATATGAAACCTACTCTAAAAGAACAAATCAAAGAGGAACAACAGGTTGATATTGTGATTCAGCAGATTAGGTCAGAGTTGGGCAGTGAGAAATGAGACGGTTTCCATGAGTCAAAGGATGAGATAGTCAGTTACCATGATAGGATGGTAGTACCAGATGTCAGTAACTTAAGTAAGTTAGTTATGGAAGAAGCTCACTCATCCATGTATGCAATGCATCCAGGAAGAACCAAAATGTATCATAATTTAAAAGATATGTATTGGTGGCCCTGTTTGAAGAAAGATGTATCTGAGTTTGTTATTAAGTGTCTGGTGTGTTAGAAAGTTAAAGTAGAACACCAGAAGCCTGCAGGAACATTACAACCCTTACCTATACCTCAGTGGAAATGGGATCATGTGACGATGGACTTTGTGGTTGGTCTACCTAGAATGGCCAAAAGTCATGATTCCATTTGGGTGATAGTTGATAGGTTGACTAAGACAATGCATTTTCTTCCTGTGAAAACAACCTATGCTATTGAAAAACTTGCACATATCTACATAGACAAGATAGTGCAGTTGCACAGAGTTCCAGCTACGATTGTGTCTGATAGAGGTCCGCAGTTTACAACTCATTTTTGGGAAGAACTACATAAAGCCCTGGGTACACAGTTGAAGTTTAGTACAACTTTTCACCCTTAGATAGTTGGATAGTCTGAAAGGACTATACAGACTTTGGAAGACTTTCTTAGAGCATGTGTTCTTTAGTTTGTGGGAAGTTGGGACTTTCACTTGACCTTAATAGAGTTTGCCTACAATAATAGTTATCAAACTAGTATTGATATAGCACCATATGAAGCATTATATGGAAGATGATGTAGATCTCCGTTATGTTGGTTTGAAATAGGAGAATACCAAATTTTGGGTCCTGAGTTAGTGGAACAGACAACTGAAAAGATTAAAGTTATACAATAAAAGTTGAATGCTGCACAAGATAGATAGAAGTCTTATGTCGATAAATGCCGTTGACCTTTAGAATTCCAAGTTGGAGACAAAGTGTATCTCGAGGTCTCTCCTTGGAAAGGTGTTCTCATATTTGGAAAGAAGGGTAAGTTAACTCCTAGATTTATGGGACCTTACCTAGTGACAACACATATTGGAAAGGTAGCTTATAGGTTGGAGTTACCACCTGAGCTATATAGACTACATCCAGTGTTTCATGTGTCTATGCTGAGAAAGTGTCATCCTAATATAGAATGGGTGTTGCAACCTGTAGAGGTTGAATTGAATGAAGAAATATCCTATGTGGAAGGTCCTATGACGATCCTCAACAAAAAAGTCAAGAAGTTGAAGAAGAAAGACATAGTTCTTGTGAAAGTTCTCTGGCATCATCTTGGCGTGGAAGAAGCCACATGGGAACTAGAGAAAGAGATGACGAGGAAGTGCCCTTCTCTTTTCTCTTGAAATTTTGGGGACGAAATCCTTTTTTTAGGGGTTGATAATTGTAACATCCCTGACCTGGGTTATGACCTAACCATAGAATTTTTTCTTAAGTAAGTTATTTACAAACTTGTTTTAATATTATAAAAAGTAATTAAGGCTCTTTATGAAGTATATTTTCAAGTTTGAGCTTATTTGCAAACTATGAGTACATTATGTGATAGCCTGAATGCAAAGTGCAAATTACCCAAGATGAGGGGTTATATTGAAAATGTCACATTTTGAATGTACCCTAAGTGTTTTAAACATCATAAGATAGAGAATGATACTAAGTGGTGGCCTGCGGAAAGCCTAAATTCTAAATGAGAACTTGTTTGAATAATGTTAAGTGCTATGTGCATCAATTATGGTACAAATTGTAAATTATCTAAAATGTAGGGTTGTTGTGTAAATTACCACTTCTAGAGTGTTTGTACTCCTTCCTAGTGTCATCTAGAGGAGATAGAAAGAAGGAGACACTATGATTGAATCATCCTAGAGTGGAAGCACTCTTAGTGCTGAAAAGACCAAGGAAGTTGTATAGTTGAAAACTTTATATGAGCTATATCAAGTTGTAGACTTGAAATGGGAGTCCCTAGCGGCCAAGGAGCCATAGAGGAAGTATCCTATCAGTTTTTTGATTGTTGGTTTTGTCCATGATGGGCTAGGAAACTCAATAAAGCAATAGATATCAATTTGCAACTTTTCTTTGGAAAAGGTTGTGTTGAATATGAATATAATAATAATGTGAGTGGAAGTAACTTGCCCTAGAAGATAACCAAAGGGATGACCCTTATCCCTCGTATTATCCTGAAGTTCTTATTTTTTCATGGAAAGTTAAAGATGGGATGCATGCAAATAGATGTGTCAATCCATGCATGGCCATGTGGTACTTAGTAGCTTAAGGCAATGACACCTCTTACACTCTTTTACATAAACCGCAAGTTTAAATACCCTTCTCTTCACCTATTAGTAGAATTTTCAGATCTTGTTACCATCTTTCCCTTTGATATCGTGCATAAGCAAAGGAGTGTCGAGTTGAGAGCTTGGTATCGGCCATAGATAAAGGATATCGACCAAGCAAGGTGATATCAACCTAGCAAGGTGTTATCAGCCACAAGGAATGAAGATATCATGCAAGTGCTAAGGATCTCAAGCCTTGGACCTTGGATAAGCTCTTCTTCAACCTTGGGAATGTGAAGATTTGGAGTTTGAAGCTTGGAAGATTGTTCTTGAGGTGGGTTATATAACTTGAACTCAACTATGTTATTATTCACCTTCAATATTGTTTAACTTGTTGATTTATTTTCAATTTTGAATTCCTTTGATCAATTGATGTTCCTTTGAGTTCCAATAAGTTGTTAGGACTGTTGTCCATGAACTAGAATAAGCAAGAAAAGTTCTTGAGGTTGATGATGATGACATCATCATGGTACAACCCGATATGGGGTTGAAGTACCTTAAACCCAATATGAAACCCAAGATGAAGGGTAACTCGATATAGTGGTGAGCGATATCACATGAACGATATGAGTGATATCTCATGGACGATAGGAGTAGTAACTACTTGTACCTTGTGAACGATATGAGGTCAAGTTCATACCTCATGCATGATATGGTACACTCTACCCGATATGGTTTAAAACCCTAGAAGAGGAAGTGAAACCTAACATGCTTTTGAAACCTGACACACCATATCGTTTTGTGTGGAGGATTGTCATGAAAAAGATCAATATGATATCTAGCTTGTCATGCAATTATATGATACAACTGATCCTTGAAAGGAATGAAAGGTTATGATCATAATGGTCTATCTAATATGCTAACCCAATATGATCATCCCACATGGTAACCCAATATGATAATCCAACATAAGAACCAAATATGGTATTAGGTTTAGACTACTAAAAAGATACCATGATGAGGCATATACCCTATGCCCGACATAGTGCACACCTTGTGCACGATATGGAATCAAATATACCCTTATACCCGATATGAGGTCAGGTATCTAGCCCATACACGATATGAGGTTAACTTGAGATGATAAGAACTAAGTAATAATTAAACCTGAGATGGATACACATCATGGTGTTAGGGGATACACCCTAAACATGATATGATAATGTGGTTACACCACATGGCCAATATGGATACACGATATGATGTGAAGGTTGTATCTCAAGCACAATATGATAACATATATACACCATGATGCCCGATATGTTATGTATGCTTCAATCCAATGTATTTTACTAAGTGATATATGTTGTGTGTTACGTTAAATTCTACATTAAAAAGGTAATGAGTTTAATGCAATTTCATAATTATGATGTAGCGTGCCTTAAAAGGAGAATGGATCCAACTTAGTAGAAGTATGGTGGAATCAAACTCCTAGTGAGGGTGAGAGAGAAACTAATATTTGAATGGTGAATATGTAATAAGTACATGTTGATACTCCTAGAATGAATGGAGTATGAATTAGGGCTTGATCTTTTATGATGTAATCTTGAAACCCTAATTGGTTAATAAAGGTAAATCATAACCCTAAGAATAGGTGATGAGATGATTTGAAACCCTAATCGGTTAATGACGGGAAACCCTAACCCTAGTTAATGGGAAGAATGTATTTCTTTTGCATTACATGGTTGTGACATGTATTTAATATTGTTTTTAGCATGATATACTAACCATGCAGGTATCATAAGATGATGAGCATAGTTATGTAAGATCTATGATGTTTATATGATACAGATTCAATGATCTTTACGATCTATGTGAATTAATACCTTGGTCTGATGACCTAGAGGTAATGGTTACCTGATAAGAGATAACAATACTCAGTGATGAATTAAGGATTTGAACACCCAAGTATGATGATTATAAGAGATTGAGATCCTAAGTGTTATATGTGTTCCAAAGAAACATGAAAGTACTTGATAAACATATTATATCTTTCTTTGTAGCATCTGATATAATTCTTGCTTGCAACTTGATTGATGTTAAAAGATATTGTAATGCACTTAATTAATCAAGTTAAATGTTATCATGTAGTTGCCCAGACCATAGATCCATTCAGTGTCAGGATTTGTTGAATGGTGAAACGAGTTTAACTTGATATACATATTTTTGAATATGTAATCATTATACCAGGGTGCTCAGTGGACTCCCCAACTAAACAAAGGGTGCTCAATGGTCTCCCCAACTACACCAGGTTACTCAGTGGACTTCCTGATGAAACTAAACTAGGATCACTCAGTGGTCTTCCTGGTCAAAAATAATCCGGGAAAGCTTAGTGGTCTTCTCCCGAAGAGAGTACATGTTGTGGTCATAACTCTATAGCGAAGACGCCGCTATACCCCGACAAGCAAATTGCAGTTGATACAAGATGTCCTACCAGTTATCTCGCACTGACTGAGATAGGTGAGGTCTTGACAGCTGGCTCTACCACTGACCATGTATGGTACTGATGCTTAACGTAAGTCGTGGTCGTTTGGAGCATGAGCGGTATACCTCATCTCCTCTGGGCATAAATGTGAATGTGAACATGTAATCAGCCATGTAGCGTATTTGCTTAAGGATCAAATATGGTAAATATTGGTTGACGCCTCATTACTTTTATACATATTAGTAGATAGATGTTATACATGCTCTTCATATTCCTTATAAAGCAAATAGATGATTTATAACTCTGTTATGAACATTTGAACTATCTTATCAATACTATTGCTTTGCACTACAAATATACCTACTAATTGCATAAAGTATCCTCTGCTCAGTTTTATACTATTTTCTGTGATAATAATATTGTTGGTAGAGAGTTATATCTCTTGCTGGGACAATAGTCTCACCGCATGGGATCCACAATTTTTTTAGATGGACACAGACGAGGAATTAGAAACTGGACTGCAAAGGAAGGACTACATCAGCATGGACAGCAATAGTAACTCAGGTTGGGTGCACTGTCTGCCATGTCTTGTAGATAGAATTTCTATGTGTCATCTCTGTACTCTCACATCCTTGGGAGATAGTACTTAGTGGTTTTTATGAATGACTTGAGATTTTGGCTTGTTTACCTCGAGGTTTTATGTTTCTGATGTATATGTTAAAGTACAGTAACTGGTACTTGTTATCATCAAGCTGAGACGGTACAATGTATGTACTATATGAACCATGATATATATAAAATTTTAGTTCTTTCTGTAAGAGTTTCCTGGAAGAGGGTCTCTTTGAAAATGGTTTTAATTCTTAATGATTTTTTTTAATTCCACTTCTTATGATTATTCCGTGATTATTACTAGTGATGTCATGATTTGTTATCGGGTCATCACAAAGTTTTGGTATCAAATCCTAAGGTTCACTGAGTCTACAGAGACATAGGAATAAGTTTTTTGAGTATGTTCTAGTGTCCTCCAGTTTATCTTATAGTGACTTCTCCTCATATAGGAGAAGAAGTAAAACTGAAAGATGGCTAGAGTACACGAAGAACATGCTGGTGGGAGTAGTGTTGCTACACCAGGAGGTGGTGTAAGGGATCAGGCTAGAGCAAAACCAGTGCCTGAGAATCCCCATCTTGACCAAGATATGCTAGAAAACCGAGTCTTTCATGCTCTTTTTGGAAAGATTATATATATGATGATGTATCTGGCTGATCGGATACCAACACCAGCCCCTAGGGTACCAGTTCCCAATGAGGGACATGGATCTGGTAAGACCTTTGAGCGGTTGCGTTGGGTAGGAGCCATTTAATATGCTAGCACAGCTGACCCAACATATGCAGATTCATGGCTTACCGATATAGAAAAAGCCTTTAGGGTCACTGACATTCTAGAGGCTGATAAATTTAAGCATGATGTGTACCTTCTAAAAGGAAGCACTGGCCATTGGTGGGCCATTGAAGAAGAGAGAAGACCTAGTGTTGAGGTCGGATGGCAGGAATTTCAATGAGAGTTTGTCAGTAGATACTTTCCCAAGACTTATCTGGATGAGAAGATTTTGCAGTTTTTGCGGATTAGACAGGGACCAATGAAGGTTAACGAGTATGAAGCTAAGTTTATGGAGATTCTATGGTTTTGTCCACACATGGCTACTACATATGAGGAGAGAATTCGGCATTTCGAGAAGGGTATGAATGTTGAATTAACCACACATGTATCTGCTCTAGAGAATAGAGAGAGGTTTTCCACCTTTGTTGAGTCAGTTAGGCGGATAGAGAGGTCTATGATTGAAAAACGTGAGGCGAACAATAGGATGACACCTGCACAGTACTAGGGATAGATGTTTGGAAGTTTTAAGAAACCAAGGTTTACTGCACCAGAAGAACCACAGAGGTTCAGTGCTTAGACACAGTGGGCGTCCAACAGAGGTAGAGGTCGTGGTTTTCCACCAAGTGGAGCCCATAGCTCGGCATCCATGTTAGTGACAGGATCACCTAGGTCGCAATGGCAAGATAGAGTCTGCTACAGTTGTAGGAAGATAGGACATGATAAATGATTGTCCAGTTAGAGACATGGAAGTAACACAACCACCGCGGTAGAGTTAACAAGGCTAACAGAGACAATAGTTCAGTAGTGGCACTCGAGGACGTGGACAAGCATCCCAAGTAGGATCATCTGCACCAGCCAATAGTGCACGAGGTCGGCAATAGGCAACGACAATATTTTATGCTATGAATTAGCCAGAGGCAGTGGTTAATCCACGAGTTGTGATAGGTCAGATGGAATTATTTGATTCTGATATGTGTTCATCTTATTTCATATCTATTTTGATTGATCTGGGTGCTACACATTCTTTTATCACTCAAGAAGTGATTCATGACTGCAATATGACTGTCAATCGTAGAATGGATAATCTGTTATTAGAAACTCCATTAGTCGGATCTGTAGTGTTGCGGGAGGTATGCTCTCCCTGTGTTCTTTCTTTTTTAGAACACAACATTCAGGTGGATCGTATACCACTTGAAATGCATGGGTTTGATGTAATTCTTTGGATGGATACCCTAGAGAAGTATAAGGTTGTCTTGGATTGTGGTTCCAAGTAGGCTATGTTCACATATGGTGATAAGACATGGGTCTTTCAGGGGGAAAGAAATATTCATCCAACTTGTCTAGTATCAGCAATGGTAGATGAGAAGTTGATGCGACAAGGATGGTTTGCATTCTTGGCACATGTGGTAGACATCAAAGCAAAGAGTCCTAGTCTTTTTGAAGTTCCTATTGTCAAGGAATTTGAGGACGTCTTTCTCGAGGAATTTCCAGATATTCCTCCACCCTGAGACATTGATTTCAAGATTAATCTTATTCTGGGTACGCAACCCATAGCCCAAACACCTTGTAGGATGGCGCCAGCTGAGATGATAGAACTCAAGAAACAGTTACATGAGTTGCTTGAGAACGATTTCATTCGACCAAGTACTTCGCCATGGGGTGCTCCAGTTCTTTTTGTTAAAAAGAAAGATGGGTCTATGAGACTATGTAAAGATTATAGACAACTTATAAGGTGACTATAAAGAACAAATATCCTCTTCCAAGGATAGAAGATCAGTTTGACCAGTTTCATAGCGCAACAATGTTCTCTAAGATAGATCTAAGGTCAGAATATCGTCAGTTACACATCAAGGAGAGTGACATACCTAAGTTTGCCTTTAGGACGAGGTATGGTCATTATGATTTTGTAGTTATGTCGTTTAAATTAACTAATGCACTAGCTGCATTCGTGGAGTTGATGAATAGAATCTTCTGACCATTCCTTGATCAGTTCGTAGTAGTTTTCATAGATGACATCCTGATAAATAGTAGACATGGTCAACAACATGAACAACACCTTTGTTAAGTCTTGACTTTGTTGAGACAGCACAAGTTATATGCTAAGTTTAGCAAGTGCAAATTCTGGTTGTCAGAAGTATCTTTTCTTGGACACGTTATATCTGCTTCATGTATTCATGTTGATCCTAAGAAAGTAGATTCTATTGTGGTGTGGGAATAGCCCAAGACACCGACTGAGATTCACAGTTTCCTAGGTTTGGCAGGTTACTATAGAAGGTTTATTAGAAACTTCAATTCTGTAGCATTACCCCTAACCAAGTTGACCAGGAAGGAAGTTCCTTTTGTCTGGAATGACAAGTATCATCATTCTTTCCAGTTGTAGAAAGAAAGGTTGACTAGTGCACCTGTGTAGCAGGGAAAGGGATACATTATTTTCTGTGATGCTTCTAAGAATGGTCTAGGCTGTGTGCTAATGTAGAGTGATCATGTAGTTTCTTTTGCTTCCCGACGGCTCAACAAACACAAGTAGAATTATTTGACACATGATCTAGAATTAGCTATAGTGGTTCACAAGTTAAAAATCTGGAGGCATTATCTCTATGGAGAAGCATGTCATATTTTCACAGACCATAAAAACTTAAAATACATTTTCTCACAACATGAGTTGAATATGAGACAACGTCATTGGATGGAGTTAATAAAGGACTGCAATTGTACCATTGATTATCATCCAGGGAAAGACAATGTAGTGGCAGATGCACTTAGTAGGAAATCTTCATCTCCACCCACAAATAAAGTACAATTGAATTCTTTAGTGTGTTGTAAATGGGATATGCTTGTCTCTTTGAGACAAATGAATGTGCAGTTAGAAGTATCTTTGCTAGCCGGATTGTTAGCTGAGATGCATATGAAACCTACTCTAAAAGAAAAATCAAAGAGGCACAACAGGCTGATACTGTGATTCAGCAGATTAGGTCAGAGTTGGGCAGTGAGAAACGGGACGGTTTCCATGAGTCAAAGGACGGGATAGTCTATTACCATGATAGGATGTTAGTACCATATGTCAATAACTTAAGAAAGTTAGTTATTGAAGAAGCTCACTCATCCATGGATGCAATGCATCCAAGAAGCACCCAAATGTATCATCATTTAAAAAATATCACAAGTTGTCTTAAAAGATGTGTCAAATCGTTTGGGATGTGCACCATTTATATAGTAGATTCATGTACTTAGAAAACCCTAAATCAAATCCATTCCCAATCACAATCGCAATAATAGTCCAATACTAAAATACTTAGATTAGAATTTCAATCAGCTTACCAGGCTACCCAATCAACAGATTGGGCTACCCAATCAACTGACGGATTCCTTATGGGACTCATACAACATTCAGATTGACCTATTGGGTCACATGATCTGCCGACTGGGTTGGTTTGAATACATTTTGAAATTGTTTTCCAATTTGAGACCTTTCTTATTGAATTTTGATCGGCCAAATTGGATAATATATCAGCTGACCACGATTCTCAATAGGTTGACTGGCCCATTCTAGTAAAAAAACTCAGTCGACCAATTGATAATCAAATAATCTATTGATCCAACTTATCCGATCAGTCAACTCGTCATTCTAGACACCCCACCGATCAGGAAATCATCCTATTTATGATTTGGAACCATTCTAATCATTTGCTTGATTGTGTGTGTGACCTGGTAGGTTCCTAATTTCAATGGTAGTGATGTTCAAAACCTCACAAGAAAATGTTGGTCTCTATCTATTTATCATTTCCATCCAACTAATAGGAATGAGTTGGAGAACAACTACAACCTTTTAAAATGACCAATTTACTATGACTGTAGAATCGTTTGTCATAAATATCCATACTAAAATTGAGGCATGTAATTTCATCCTCTTATCATTCAATTTGAGTTCTTTTAACTACAATAGACTGATTGGGATATTGTGAGCTTGATATCATATATTGACTTACATGAGCATGGAAATACAATTCATAGTCTTTCTCATCGAATAACCATGATATAAATTTAAAGGAGGGACAAATTACATCTAATCACTCACAATATTCCCCATGTTTCATAGTGCACCCAATCACTACCATATTAGCAACTCTTATTCATAGCACACTAAGCTAGTGATCAAAGTACACATACCAACATGCGTTACTATACAAACTTCAGCCTTCAAGATCACAATCGCCACTATCACATTGAGATATGACTCTGACATGTCATTACATGACTTCTTTATCTCAATCTCAAGGTGGGTCTGTCTAGTACAACTTATTCTCTAAAAGGTAACCATGTTTCTATGTTGATATTCAACACCATGCCTAAGGAGACTTAGTCAGCTCTCACCATACATGCTAGTCTTGTGTAGTATTGTTGTCTTATACTGTCCATTATAATGACCGACTAGTGACATAAATAGAATGTGTGTTCCAAGTATACATATGATGTCATGTTTAGGTCCTCAGCCCAGACAATATGTCATGGAGTCATAACATTCTTGATACATTATTAGGTTTATCTATTATCTCAATATTGATACAAACATAATAAGTGGAATTTCCTTTTATTAATAATCAAATAAAATAAAAAGTATCCCTATTATAATCATAACATGATGGGACTCATGGCATACAACCAATAGTGAGAACGTTTGTGTTGCATCTCCTAGAATATATCAAAGTTTTTACATTAATTTGCTCCTTTTTTGTGTGAATTTGGTGATCTGTACCCAAGATAAAAGGTGAGGCACGGTGGGAGTATCTTCATGAGGCATGCCTTTGCTAGTTCTTACAAGTTTTGGATGTTTTAGTGGGTATGTTGGAGTACTAGTGCCTAGATTTACAATACAATTAGAAATGGTATGTATGTACTTCTAGAAAATGTGGTTGCAACTTCATTTAATTAAATGCGTTATATTAAGAAATTTCTTAGATATGTTTTTTTGGGCCTTCTTTGGCATCACCAAAAACTAATTTTCTAGATTATTAGAATAAGTTTCATTTTTATCTTAAAGGTGTTGGTATGAATTTCTATATTGAGAACCACACATTAATTGATGGTAGGAATCGCAAATTCTCAGAGTGGTTCATGTATTCAAGTTACTTGTATTTACTTTGTCTCATAGACAATGTAGCTTAATGTGCATTCAATCTCTACATCAATGTCCAATAGGTTTCCTTTTCCAAAGGAATGTCTCATGTGTTTGGTAAACATGAACATAAATATAGTGATTAACACAATAATAAATTTGGCTAAGAGTGAATAAAAATAAATAGTTAAATGAAAGAATAAATATTATGAGCTACAGTAGTAACTCTATGGAAGTATATATCGTTCATGGTTTTCCTAGTCTAACCTGACTTTGATTACTTTTATGATTCCATTATTCCTTGGTACTAATGCAAAAACTACAACAAGACTCAAATGATGTGTGACATACTGACACCTAGAATAACTATCGATGAGAATCTTGATTCCATAGATATTTAAGAATAGTATAAGTGAATCTTATATACCTCAATCTTTTCCAAATATGCACAAAAACAAATTCATGCCCCTTTATGTCCCCAATTTTGGGTCTACAAAATATATTTAGGTACATATATTTACCCTAAGAGAAATATGTAATCCCCAAATGAAAAGCATGACATATTTTAGTATGAAAAGATGACAGATGGTGGAATACAATCAATGAAATGAAATATGTGCATTAATGAACCTTGTGCTAGTTTGAGACATTGTATTTTAACTTTAAATCTCATTTAACAATAGTTGCAAAAAATAGTATGTCACATATTAAATTCATATACATAAGGATACCAAACAAGGCATGCATACTTGATAATATGCCTGAAACATGAGTTATTGGACGATCTATACTCAAGACATCTAAATATGTACAATTGGACTTGTGAAATGCATGATATTGCACCGTAAAAATTCACTGCGGGTGAAATTCTAATAGTTTAAGTAGACCAAGTACAATAGTCACCACCCAAAGTGAATGGATCTTATCATAATATAGTTAGGATCCCAAAGTATAACTTGTTTAAGAAGTAATCTAATCAAAGTATACGAATAAGAACTCATATTTATCATAAGATTGATGGTTGTTAATTATACTAGTTGCATATGCTAAAAAGGATGAATTAAAGGGTGATTTATGAAATGATGGGAACACTAGGATGGGATGGGTTTCACCACCACTACCTATCATTCACTCTCTTACTGCACCATATTAAGTATGAACATGTATATGTTGAGGCTAGCAAAATACCCTTTTTGGTGTTAGGATAAAAACCCAGACAAATACCCCTCTAAGCTCATCGTTGTGTTACATAGAGATAACACATCTATGGACTTGGAAAACACCTATTCAAATTCTCATCAAGGTTAAAATAGAATGTAATCGATATCCTAGGTCTTGGGTTCAAAATTCTCTACATCCAATACCATGAAAAATAGCCAAACCTATTGATTAGATATGCATAAAAGTAAACAATTGATTATAAATAGGCAATGGTTCATAAAAAAATAGATTCAAATACAAGAGGAAAATCAGGTAGAGAGGCTACTCCCTGCACCCTAGTGTGAGGACTATTCGATCATGGAAAGAGTAGTAGAAACAACAAGGGAAAGGAAGAAAAATCCATGATAACATGAGAAGAAGTTGCAGTCATGGTGTGCAGAACCAACTCTTCAAACTCTAAAATGATGGAAATGGTGGATATGCAAGGATTCCCCTGGAGATTCATCAGGTATAGTTGGAATCATCGTTCTTCCTCACTTTTATACTGGAACTACTAATGTATGGACAAAGTAATTGGTTGGTGATGGCGGAGGTTGACAACTTATGGAAACAAGTGTAATAGAATAAGCCTTTGTTGAGGTTTGGTCCTTGGATCCTTGGAGGATAAGAGATGGGAGCTTCCTTGGTTTATATTTTTTCAACTAATGGTGAAAGTTCATGACTCCTAAAAGTCAAAGTGTGGAGCAAAACCAGTAGCCATGTAGTATAAAATGGTGATCCTTTCTCTGTTGATAGTCCCCTTGTATTTATAGTAGAGGATGGGGTTTGGAACCCTCCCAGCCACCTTGGAGATAAGTCCTCAGCCACCATATAGGTGAAGAGACAATGATGGAGGTAGACAAAGGGTTGGAAACATTCAGTAACTCCATCAGTAGGTGGGATTTGGAAAACCATCAGAAGGAAAACCAAAGACCCTTCTAAAGATTGAGAACCATCACTTGTCATGTGTTGGACTTCCATCGTATGTTGACCATTGATAGATGTCTGCAGTATTTCATTCAGTAAGCAGTATAGGTAAGCCATCAAAAAGCAAATGCATTGGATGGCCATTAGTTGTTGGCTACAGAGCAACCTTTCGAAGGGAGTGTAGGGGAACCATTGGAAGTATACACTAGGGTCTCATTCAATTTTCAGCTAATGGATAAATAGAATGAGCTAACCTGATGGAGTGGCAGAAAGATAGAAATCTATGGTTTAGTAGACACAAGCGTAAATCGATGGTTCGGTAGAGGATACCAATCTGGGAGGGTTGGCGTAAGGTTAATGGCCTGCATCAATCAAAGAAAATGACCACCGATAGAAGGGCATAAAGTTGAAAACTAATGGCTTGGCCGGTGATCTACAAAACGATGACTTCAACATCTGATGAGGGAAATGGATCATCCAAAATATCATCCATTTAGCAGGATCACCATCTTAGCTCCTTTGCTTATGCATGAGATATGAGGCTTAATCCTGCCATGAAAAATGGGGGAAATGGATCAAAATGTTATAAATGAACACATAATCAATAAACCATAAATGTTGTCTAGTTCAAAACTAAAATAATGAAAATAAGTGAAAAAATATCTGGAAAATGTAGCTAAAACTAGGGAGAATATACATTCATCAAATTTTCACCCAGGTTTGTTCATTGAAGTTTACATTATCTATATGAATGATCATAAATAGACTAACTCAAAAAATTAAAGTAATATGTGATATTTAAGGAAAGTTAAAATACTAGAGACTTCCCTCAAGAGTGGTAATCCCAAAATATTCCTAATTGCTAATCATAGTAACTGACAAATAATTACACAATGTTTGTTTTCAATAATACTAAAAATTTCTAGTAATTTTATATGGGTAGATGTATGATCTCAAAAAGGGAAACATGTGTTATATTGGAATTCTACACAAAATACTTAGGCTGCTTCTGAATTTTATTTTAATAGGGTTATGTGGGTTTCCTTAAATGAATTATAAAAGAAAACAACAAGATATGTTAAGGAGACCTAATATATTAACTAGCCCTATGAACATTCCAGAAATTAAAAACTAATATAAAATTACATTTTATACCTACTAATTTGGCTATGTGTCACTTTTCATATTAATTGGACTATGTTTGGTCCCTATTTAAATTAGGAAAGGAAATGCATTATCAATAACTAAAAATGTCAATTATAAGATTTATATATTTGGATTTCTACAGTTTCTCTATGTTTTCATAGTCATGATCATTTGAAATTTATTTCCAATTTTAGAGAAACAAACGAGTGACTCAAACCTCATTGGTGATTTATTATCTACACTTGAATCAATCAATGGGATTCCTTCTCTCTCACCTAGTTCACCATATCCATCTCTCACTCTTGTTAAGATGAATAACACCTTGATTTCTCTTTTCCATATACCCACCCCCTCTATCATCATCTCTCTCTACTTTTTATCTATTTAGAATTGTAGGGTTATCCCATGTATTTTGACCCTAGATTCCATGGTCTTTGGTAGCCTAGAAAACCATAACCATTCTTAGGTCCCTCCTTCTCTCTATTTTATATTCATTCATCATCATTAACTGCTCATGTCTTTGTATTTGAACCAAAACCCCAATCCATCCTTGCACCTCCATCATTGCAATGGAACCCTCAAGCAACCCTTTGTAGCTCTTTGATGGTGGTTTGAAACACCATTTTCATCACTCAGCCATCACAGTTTGTCAAGGTATACACAAGACAGGACACAACATAGAAAGCACTGAGATCTTCTCCTAGGCCATTGGAAAACCTTTTGGAACTCTCAATTGAACCCTAAGGCAAGAACATAACATTTCCCACTTTTTATTTCTTCTTATACCACATAGCTAATTCTCAAGTGTCATTTTTTGGTTTTTACTAATATCTTTGCCAAACACTTTTTTTTGGATAAAGAGTTGAGCCTAATTTAGAATTCATGTTGTTTTTGTTTGTAGCTATGTTTTTTGGCTTGATCCTCTCATGCTTCCATTTGAAGAGGTCTAGATGAGTTCACCGACCAATACATATCACATATAACAGGTCCCTACTTTGGGAGAACTTGAGGAGACTATTTCAGGGGTTGGTTTGTCAAATCTTTCACCACTCTAAGACTTTGTGATACACAATGATACTTGAAGAGTCTGCTTTCATTATGAGATCAATAAAAATATAGTATATGAATCCCACTTATACCCTTCAAGTTTTCTTATTTTGATACACGACAATAGGGGTGCATTTATGTTTCCATCTTGTTTTGCTTAGCCCTCACATAAACATTTGACTTGCAGTTTTCACTTGGTTTCCCGTCTCACTCTTAAAGTTAAGATTTCATATGGAGGGGTACATTATTCATTTAATCATTTTTAAAATTTTAAATCATTTCATAAGTTTCATCTTAAAAAATTAATAATATTTCAACTGTAAGTCAAAAATAAAATAAAATATGATTTGAAATAAAATTGGAGATCTTTTTTTATTAGCATGAGTTATGTGACTTAATTGCATTAGTGGAAAAAGTTAAATTTTAGGTTTTAGTTATTTAAATAGAATTAGACTAAAAGCATATGAATATGATATTAGGTGATTTGGGACCATATCTTGGATCTTGAGTTTGAACTCATATACCTTTAGGGATGATTGCAAGTATCTACTGCTGTTGTATCTCTTTGGGACATTATATTGACTATATTCCTCAATTTACTATATGATGTATGTATCTACAAAATGTGTCTCTTTTGCTTATGTTTTGAAATATTTATTACAATAAGATTTTCTTTCTCTATGGTTAATGAAACTTGTGGAAATAATACTAATGGATCTTTTGACCTCAACTTGATATATATGAATATACTCATTCCTTTTTATTTGAAATGATCTAAAATTGAGTTAAATTATACTCATCTTCCCTATTGTGCATGTGTCTTATATTAATATTATCTATAGTAGTAGGGTATGTTGTTTATTCATAGGGTGTCATTTTTTCATTTGTGCTTTTAGCATGAGATCCTATGGTGTACGACCCACTATATACAATCTTAGTTGATTTTTTCTTACATGCATTGTTGATTGAGATACTATGGAAATATAATGTAAAAACAAGTTTCTCTTGAACTATGATATCTTTTAATAAATTAAATTCCTCACCACTTAAATTTTGATATTTTCTGAAATGAACTCCCTCTTAAATTACCTAAGTATTATGAACCTATTTTGCATGAGCATTCTTATTTCTTTTATGTTTTCTTATTAAATGCCCATATATTGCCATATTGCACATACTCAATTTGAAATGACTCGGACTACTCAGTTGTTTTTTTCTGTTGTTATTATAGGCATCTAGATACAAGTATTTTAGAGGAAGATCCCTCAAGTAGTAGATATACCATGAAGTAGAACTTGAAGAATAGCTTGAGATGGCAATATTTCTCTCTACAATTGATCTTCTTGTATATGTCAAGTTTGTTTCTGATGTGTATCATACCACCCTTATTGGGTGAGGAATAATGTAAATGTATTATTTTGGGATAATGTAAAGATTTTCAATTTTTGCCTTTATATTATCATTTGTCTCCATGTATCATACTTTCATAGAATTGATATAAAATTCCTCCCTCCCTTCATAAATTTTTGTATGTTTGAATTGGGATGTGATTTATTCCTTAATTTAGTCCCATCTGGGGTCCCACTCCTTTCAATGTATATCATTGTATTGAAAAAATTTAAACCTAATTTTGTTATAAAACAAAAATGTCTTGATGGAGAACAATAATTGGGTAATATTTTATGGCTGAGCAAGGAACCTCACAAATCAATGTTATAAAATTTTGTACTCAAACAAATACAACAAGTTATATAGTAATTACGGTGATTGCATCATATGAAGTGCATCATGAGTTCAACTCAATTGGAGGATGCATTAGGTCTCAAACTACTTCATCATTAAACAAAAGAAATTATGGCTCACTCCATGAACCCTAATTAGTAGTTATATTGTATATTAATTTATCCAATTCCAATATCCTCTTAGATATAGATGAAAAACTCATCATTAAGGAGTTATATACAATGTCATTATATTCAATCTCATTTATAACTCAATAAGCATGCAATTTTACCGAAGCTACTCTCTTCTACTTTTGTATATGAGGGAGAAGCATTCATATTCCCTAATCTGATCCAAGGTATACTCACTAAGTAGTTACAATCATATTATGATTAGAAAAGATGGTGATCTAGCATCTAGACTAACATGAAACATGATGACAAAGGTCTAATATTCACATAATCAAATGAAATAAAGAACATGAGATAAAACTAGAAATTAAATTCCATGGACTAAACTCCATTTCTAGTAAGATATGTGTTCACTTGTGTCCATTTTTACAATGAAGAATTTTGAGCATCATGTGTACATAAGTGAATAGATTACAACAGATAATAAGGAGGAACTCCATAGTGTAGATAGAGAAAACCTGCAATGCATCTCGCCTTTAGCTAATTCAGAAATTGAAGTTTGTAAGAATTTTTTTTCAGTCTCGTCTTCCACTCCAGTCTTCTCATTTGACAATATCTCCTCTTGATTCCCCAACTATGCATATCTCTTCCTCCAATCTAGGAGTGGTATATATATGTTTTAGTAGGAAGAGTTCAAGCCATGGGCTATGAGAGAAAACACTAGTTAGGGTTTTGTTCTTCAGGTGGACTAGTCAACTAGTTAAGTTCGTCGACTAGTGAATGAATAATTCGAGTAATACTAGATTTCCTTTCTACTAATGGCCTCTGTCAAATTGACTTATCGACCATTTGTTCTCTAACTTATAGTTGAATGTTTGGAAAATGAGTCAATCCAATTGGCCTAATGGCTTTTCCATGGGGTCAACCGGTTGTCCAGACGTGAAATAAGAAACATCTTCAACATTTAGAAAACATATTACACCACATTTCACTCATAGGCCCACATATGAGTCACGTTTCCAATCAGACTAAATATTTGGCACGCTCAAGTGTTGTTGCGCTCCTATCTCACCCTCTAAAGTCACTTAGCAAAGTTGCCTCCCTGAGTCATTAGTACCCCACTAACTAACTGACCCCCCAACACCCACTATCCCACTGATGAACTCAGACACATGGCATTAAGGGGACGGTACTCCTGCCACTATGCAACCCAACATGACATGATGCTAGACAAAGGGCCGCCACGAGCGATGAAGTGAGGTTTCATTTTTATTTTTTTGGGGTGATCATTTTCAATGTGGAGTTGGGGTATCTAGCGATACAAAGGCAATTTTGCATAGTGTCAATAGGGTGGTGAGAGAACAACATGGAGATGGGTCTTTGTCCAAGCTTATGATTGATTTTTCAATTGCTTCAACTTGGTGTTTTGGTTCATAACACTTAATGAGGTAAGGGTGAGGTGCCCATCTATTTATTTATTGTGGAGTTTTCATACATCCAGGCTACAAGGTTGTACATTGGCGATGTGCATATTTGGTCATCCATAGGAGTGCAAAAAGGTGACCCCTTGGGGCCATTTCCTTTTCCTCTTGTTCTACATCCATCTATTCATGATATCGGATACAACTACAACCTTCTACTTCATTATTGGTATCTTGCCAATGGGACTATTCTCAGGGACATAGAGGAGGTGGCCAAGGTTCTTCACATCATTGAGAGGATTAGTCTAGGTTTTGGTCTTGAATTGAATATGAACAAACCTGAGCTTTTTTTACCACATGTGATGGCAGGAAGATAGATAAGGGGATGTTTCAAGCAGACCTCATGACGTCATTGTTGGGAGTGAAGCTACTTGGATGATCTATTAGTGGGGATAGATATTTTATTAAAGGGTTATCCATGAGGAGGTTGGCAAGGCTATTGATTTGATGCATCTTCATCAACAAATGCATGATCAACAGAGTGATCTCAACTTACTTCAATTATGCATGGGTACTGCTAAGTTGTTGTTACATGCTAATCTATACATATGAAGTAGGAAACTACCTTTTTTGACAAAGGTTTACGAGGGTCTATTGAGGACATTGTGGTCTATGGAGGCCCTTTGTTTGGGAACCTTCAATGGTGAATAACTTCCTTACCCATTAGACTTGACATCTTAGGTTTTTACTCACCTCTACAAGATTCCTCCTATGCTTTTGTAGCCTCCAGGGCGTGATCTAGGAGGCTTCAAGATCATATTTGCAAGGAAGTGAAGTTTATGGTATGGACTGTGATTTTGATAGTGCTTTGGATTGTCTTCATGTTATAATTCCTACTCTGACCTCAATATTTTTTCTAACAAGTACACTATCCCCCATAAATATAAAGATGCATTAGAGAGTGTCCCTCTTAGAAGACTTATTGAGGAAACAAAAGATAAATTCAACATGATTGTTAGACAAAAAGTAGTGTTTGGATGTCTACAAGCTAATCAAGTACAAGATTTTATTCTTTCTATTCTTATTGATGGGTTAGGTTTGCACATGTCACCCATGAAGTATTGACCTATCCTCTATTATCATCTTATGATTCCTATATTTCTAGTTGATGAGGCATGCCCAAATTGTTGTAAGGAATGTTTGGATGCTTTTAGGGAACATGATGTTCACTATAGAGAGCTCTCTAGTTTCAAGTACATGCATGACCTTGTTATGGATGTTCTCTATGATGTACTAAGATACGCTAGAGTTACTGCCAAAAAAGAAGAACATGTGAAATTTTTTATGGGACCACGGAAGGGGAGATCAACAGTTAGACCATCTGACGCCTTAATCTTCTGATGGGTTGGCAGGAAGCATGCATGTGTTGACCTGACTATGGTTTCCCCACTACAAGGCTTGAGGGATAAAGTTTTTACTATGGGACATGCTTCCCTCAAAGCTTCCTAAAACAAAGTGGAAAAACATGAGAAAGTGTGCATTAACAATCAACATGTTTTTATACCTTTTGCATTTGATGCATTTGGTTTCTTATCACCAGATGTATAACATCCCACTTTTTATATCACATGAGTGGAAGGATTCTTACTCAAATGGGGATGTAAAAATATGTTGATCAAGCAATTAAAGTAAATGAAACACTTTTCATTTGATTTAAAACTGATTCATATGGAAAAAGAAAACTACATCATATTCATCTATAAGATGTAATCTAAGTGATAATATGACTAAACATAAAATGAATGATATCTAAATTCTGGATTGACTTGGTAAATGGCACCCCACCAAGCTAAGCTTGATGTTCCTCCTAATCCTTGATTTTTCTTGATATCCTTCACTTACTCCAACTCTTGCAAACATTGCATCCCCAACAATGTAAAACAAACATCACATTAGTAAGCTATATTTGACACTTTATAGGACAAGAGTATATATAACTTGACTTGAAATAAATCAACATAAACTTGAGCATTGATTATCTTAATCATTCATGAGTCATTAATAACATTAAGAACTGAACAATAAATATATGCATATCTTTATGATTTGCTCACTTAAGAGATGATAATTGGCATGAATGCCCATGATTTGGCTAAAAAGTCCATAGCGACCCTTGAGGTCCATGATTGGCTATAAAAGTCCATAATTAGAATGAAATCCCATAATGACCCCTTGATTTCCATGATGGTGAGAGAATATAAAAACAAATTCAATTCCATTTATCATTAACTTTAACATTAACATTAACATGATATTTAAAATTTAACATGATGGGATTTCTCCCTCTTAAAGCCATGATGGGATTTCTCCCTCTTAATGTCTTAATGGGATTTCTCCCTCATAAACCGTAATACAGTTTTCCCTTGTTTATCATGATTCATTAATCTTAATTCATAATCATAGTTAGGGTTTTACCATAGACTATAAATAAGCAACCAAACATATAGTGATAGATATACATTATGTCTTTTGATAAGGCATTCATAATTTCATGGAGAATACTAATTTGCATAATAATAAATAGATAACAAATAAACCAAAATTACTTATGCCAGATATGCATGTCCTGCTTATCTAGAGTAGACCTCGTTTGGGCCAAATCCTCTGACTTGATTGAGCTTCTATTCCCCTATAATTTGATTAAGATCAAAATATGTACATTAGTTCATAGTCATCAAACCCTAATCTTGGTCTTTAATTTTTTAGCATATTGGATTTGTAAAACAATGTTTGAAAATAGGGTAGATGCATAGGGAATCAAAAGAGCTTTCCAACAAATATTTTTCCATCATTTTCTGAGGCCATATGCAAAAGTTAGGAATTTTTCATCATCGACCAATGAGAAGTCAGGAAACCATATAGTGGCATCGATTTAAATCAACGATTAAACCAATGTAAATAAAACATGGAATGTCAAAAAAGATCAAGGTGTGTGTGACACATTAATCAAATTTGTAGGGACATTTTAGTCATTTAGTTAAAAAAATGAAGCTTGTGGTTGACAGATTAAAAGTGTGGTTGAAATCTCTAAAATGCCCATGGGCAGCAAGACATAGTCATTTAGATGTGGAGGTACTGAGGTCATTCAATGACCTAGAATCTTCCTGCTTGATCCATTATGAGAGTAGTTGATCGGGGCTCTCAGGTTCTCATCTTGCATGAGGATCCCAACTTCTTCCCAAGAAAATAATGTGATCATCAACCTCCTTGCAACAAGTCAAAACCAAAGATCCTTGGTTGCAACTAGGAGTTCTACAGGAGACCAAGAAATGCTCCAACCATGCCCAAAATAGGGAAGGAGGATCGGTAAAATAAACCACTAAAATTGGGCTGAAACACATTAATCAAGACCTCAAAGACACTCGCAGGGGCAAGGCAAGGCCAAAAAAGGCGCTTCCAAAGGCGGAGGGACACTGGAGTGGCGTGGTGGTGATCGACAGCATAGACAGGTGTTGAACATATAGGATACAACCAATTTGACAATTGTAGGGAAAAACTCTGATGCAAAGACAAAGGAGGGAGGTTGAGGATGATCACTTGGTGGCCATTTGAGCCAAAGAAGATAGAGTGTTCCAGGGTGAAGCAATGGTCGTCAGAAAGGAATGTTGAGTAGATTTGGGAGCTTGGGACTAGAGGAGACCCAATTCGATGTAGAGGAGAGGTGGGTTGGGGACTAAAATGATATAGGGTACCTAACAGAGTAGTGGGAAAGAATGTTGTGGCGGCAGTTGGTTTTGGCATTGAGGAGAAGGAAGCCCTAAAGGGGAGTTTAATCTATAAACTGCAGGAGCAGTTACAAGAGGGCTAACTAGGTTTGGGGGAAAGAGACGAAGGCAAAGACGGAGTAGTCTCAATAAATAGCTGAGAGGTGAGGGAGAACAACGCTGAGAAAGCATATAAGTGTTACTGTGCTCAGAATAGAGAAAAACATGGAGGTAGGAGATGACTCCTCATCCGTTAGATCATGGAGAAAAAAGAAACAAGAGATCTGAGCCATCAGATCTCATGCAGAAAATGGAAGGCAAATAAATGTAACATGTGACAGAATAAATGACCAGAACCATTTTATAGCGTTATTCGTGCATTAATGACCATTCAATAAAACCTTAGTAAAAACTATATGGTAAATTGTTTAATTCATTTAGAGGGTCAAACATGATCAGAAGTTGACCAAATTTCGACACCAAGTCGAATAAGTGATATAGATCCTTCCTCAAAAATTAGATTTTGGTTTTTCACAAGTCTTGACCATAGTTTCTATATTAGTCATTTAAATCTAATTTTAAGGCATTTATTGATGAAATAAGTGGTAAACACTTACATTGTGAATACTTGAGTCTAATTCGAGAGAATCACATATTAATCACTCAAGGTCCATGTCTTATATATATTATGCCTTTTTGAAAAACTTTCTTGGAGGAGAGAGAAATGAAGCAATTGATACTTTCTTCTTATGAAATATTTTTAAAAAGAAAATGATGGCTTACTACTTAACTTATCCAATGTATAATTTTGAATTCCAAATATCTTATGTTTCCCTTTTATGTCCTTTAAGTGTCATGAATGGTAGGAGCGACAAAAGGTATGGGGGATATAATTTTCATCAATTTGAGTTAATTTCAACTCAAAACGCCCATTAAGTAAGAGAAATTATGTTTTGATTCTCATTTTAATTCCCTTACTTCATTTTTCTTTAAGGAATTTCATTTCATGGTCTTTTTGGATTAAGATCCTCAAATATTTTTATTTAAATAAAACCACATCCTAAGGCTTAATTTTTTCTTGAAAAAGTTGGGATGTTACAAGATGCTTCTCAAAAGGGTTCAAAAGGTTATGAATAGTAATATTGTGACCCCCAAGTCAATGGATGTAGTTTTCCAAACAACAGTCTTTACCATTAAGAAATGGATGGTGTCATACCTTGTTGTCCGCCTACCTATATGCTAATTAGTATAAAAGGAGTCAGACATTTGATAAATACACTTTCATGCGCACCCAAACATCTAAAAAACACCCAAACCCTTTTGCAGACAACCAAACTAGAATGTTGATGCCCAAACAAGATATTGGGGCCCAAACATGGTTAATGAAGGGACACACATCTAAATTCATGCTCAAACATTTTAATGAAGGTCCAAACATCTAAATACACATGTCCAATCAAATGTTCTTAGATACCCAAATATATGAAGGCAGCCATACATTTGTAATAGACATCCAAACATGGTTATAAATGTCCAAAGATTGTAGACAACTATAAATGTTTGTAGACATATTTGTAGACAGCCATAAATGTTTGTAGACATATTTGTAGACAACGATAAATGTTTGTAATAGACGCACAAACATATTTGTAGACAACCATAAATATTTGCTTACTTCCAAACATTGTTATGTACTCATAAATATTTGAATACACCCAAAGACATTTGTATACATTTTAATACACTTATACAAGATTACTAACGCCCAAACATTTTTAGTAGTCTCCTAAATATAGGTTATGATGCCCAAACATTTAAATACACCTAAACAACAATATTGGCATCGATGCACTAACATTTTTAGTAGACACCTAAATATAGGCTATTGACGCCCTAACGTTTGAATACACTCAAACAACAATATTGACGTCCAAACATATTTGTACACACATAAACATATTTTTAGACACCCAAACATTTGTAGTAGACACCTAAATATAGGCCATTGTCATCCAAATATTTGAATAGAACCAAATAACGATATGGATACCCAAACATATTTGTAGACTCCCAAACATGTTTGTAGACACCCATATACTTGTAGTAGACACGTAAATATAGGTTACTGATGCCTAAACATTTGAATACACCTAAACAACAATATTGACACCGAAGCATGTTTCTAGATGCCCAAACATTGATATTAGACACCTAAATATGGGCTACTAACTCCCAAACACTGAATACACCTAAACAATACTATTGAAGAAAAAATATATTTTTGGACACCCAAACATGTTTGTAGACTCCCAAACATTTGTAATAGATAACTAAATAAAGGCTATTGACGTCTAAACATTTGAATACACCCAAATAAAAATATTGACACCCAAATATATTTGTAGACACCCAAACATATTTGTAGATGCCCAAACATTCATAGTAAACACCTAATTTAGGTTGTTGATGCCTAAATATTTGAATACAAGAAACAACAATATTTATGTCCAAATATATTTTTAGTTAGCCAAACATGTTTGTAGACACCCAAATATTTGTAGTAGACACCTAAATATAGGCCATTAACACCCAAACATTTGAATAAACTCAAAAAATAATATTGACACCCAAACATATTTCTAGACACCCAAAAAAGATTACTAACACCCAATCATTTATAGTAGACACCTAAATATAGGTTATGGATGTCAAATATTTGAATACACCCAAACAACAATATTAATAGTCAAACATATTTGTAGACACCCAAACATGTCTATAGACACCCAACAATTTGTAATAGACTCCTAAACATCTGAATACATCCAAACAGATTTATAGACATTTTATGCACCCAAAATAATTTAATAGACACTCATACACTTGAATAATATTGATGCCCAAAGGGATATATTTGCACCCAGAGTATTGTGTTTGCATCCAAACTTGTTTCTTTGTGCCCATATATCTTTATAGGCACACAAACATGTATTTTTGCACCCAAACATCTGTATAGGAGAACAAACATGTGTGTTGATTCCCAACAGTTATGTATTGATGCCCAAAAGTTTTAAGAATATGATGTGCCCACAAATACAACCATCCCAGTACAAAGATTTCATTGGTGCCCGGTTAAAGTTATTTGTGCGCCTTTGTTACATGTGACTAAAATGCCCTTAATCACCCATAAAAGTAATGAATGTAGTTGTTGTTTGTTTACTGACCAGAAGGTTGTTCAACAACTTAATTCATTAACAAAAGACACTAAATATAAGGGATCCATTTTTTTCTCTCTCAAAACCATTCTCTCAACTCCCCCCCTAAAAACATCATCTCAGCCGTAAGACCCATCAAAACCAACAATTAATGGCCCTTGACATCTTTTGCACTTGTAAAGGCATGCAATAAGGCCAACGGGACCCAACACCCAACCTAGCACCCACTAAGTATGAGAGAAACCAGAAAACCACCCAACCCGATCCCACTTAGTGCCAGAAAAACTACTTTGGCTGTACGTAACATCTGCGCATGACGTATCCACACTTCACGGGATAGGTTTTGTTTCCAATTGCATGCATGTGAAAACTAGGTAGAAACTGACCGCTTGATCGGCTCCACTGCGATTACTAGTAGGAGTACCCCCGTCCTCATCGGTATATTCTTCGAGACCATGTCGTCTCTTGCTTAGCACAATTTCAGATATGGATCCATTAGATAAGGGGTGGTTGTGTGTGCTGGTGTTGGTTGCAAAAGTTAGCAAACTCAAATTAAGTGTCTATATGCCGAATTTAAATTAAAAAGGTAGAATCTATTGTATTGCAAACTTATGAATCGTTTTTATGTGATGGTTAATATTTAAAAATAACTATCACTATATGAAAGAATTGATTTCTACTTTGATAACAAAATATATCAGTGTATTAGCAAGTTCACCTCCTATTACATTCATTTATTTTTACATACTTATTATATATTTTATTGGTTTTATTAATTATTCAAATTACTTGTATGAAATAGAATTGACCTCTAGAGTATGCCTTCAAATAAGAAGCTAAAGTCGATTCAAGATGTTATGCAAGATAAGAATCCAAGTTATGCAACTGTGACTCTTGATAGTCAACATAAACTTATGTCTCAAAATGCAGCACCTTCAATAGATACTTTGTTTGAATCATCTCATGGCCAATGGTTGTCTTCTATAACAAGTAAACAAGTGCAATATTCTTATGATTAATATGTTATTCCAGCATTATCTTTCACATTATTCTATTCATGGAATGAGAGGATCGAGTAAAGACAAAATTGGTCAAAGTAATCCACATAGCAAATAAAAAAGGCAAATCTCTCATTTTTCTTTAATTATTGGAATATGGATCAAGAAAAAGTATACAATTTTTTATACCCTACATTGAGAAGTGGTAGCAAATTTCACTAGAAATAGTAAATATGGTACACATATTTTTAAATACTTATTTGATGTAATATAAGTTTTCCTTTTAGGCAATATTAGATATGTGGGGGGTTAGAGATAATCAATTGGTTAATATTTTTGTTGTAGGAATCAATGGAATCAAAAGAGGAAACAATGGTGGATCTAAGATTTGAACACCCACCAGCCATGAAGATGGTAGAGAAATTTCCTTCCACAAGGACACTCAAGTTGGTAGGTTACTACTTTTAGCAAGAATAATGTCGTATCATATAATTTAGTTTTTTATAACTAATTGTTACATTGTTGTTTCTAAATATGTAATGTTCATCATACAAAGAAACCTCAACAGAGGGAAAAATTGACCAATACAAATACTATAATATCTCAAAAGGGTAACTTTTCATTCTATTTTTAATATTAGTACAAATAATAACAAATTTAAATGGTCTATACGTTACTTTTAGACTATTTTACATTGAAAAGTAGAAGTAAAGTTAACAAATTTATTGATATTTAGTTTGTAGGATATGATGGTTTGGAAGAGGAAACAACAGTTGATCCACTCTTCAAACTCCCACTACCCATGAAGATGATAGAGAAATTTCCCTTTCTCAAAGATGCTCAAGTTTGTAGGTTACTCATTTTTAACAAAAGTATTAATGTCCTATAATTTTTTTGCTTATAACTAGTTGTTACATTATTGTTTTTAAATATTTGATGTTAATATTGAAGGTGAGTCACAAAAAAGGACACATATGACCAATGTAAACACCATAATATCCTAGGAAGGTAACTCTTTAACATAAACTTTCCTTTTTAGTGAATATTGAGTGTCTAGAAAAGTAGATATAATCAATTCGGTGATGTTTTTGTTGTAGGAATTGTGGAGTCAGAAGAGAAACTGATGGTAGATTCAAATTTAAACACCCACCACCCATGAAAATTCTAGAGGAATTTTCTTCTACAAGGACACTCGAATTGGTAGGTTACTCATTTGTAAGAAGAATAATGTCGTGTCATATAATTAGTTTCTTATAACTAACTAATACGTTGTTGTTACTAAATATGTAATGTTCACCTCAAATGAAGACAAAAATAACCGATATAAGCACCATATTATCTCAAAAACGTGATTTTGGTTCTATTTTGTATATATTAATCTAAAAAATAATAAATTTAAAGGTCCATATGTTAATTTTTAGATTATTCTACATAGTAAAAGTAGAAGTAGAGTTAACAAATATGTTGATATTTAATTTCTAGGAATTGGTGGATTTAGATGGGGGAAAAATGCTTGATACAGTCTTGAAACACCCACTACCCATGAAGATGGTACAAGAATTTCATTTCTTAAGGATGTTCATGTTGCTATGTTACTCATTTTTATAAGAGTATTAATGTCATATAATTTTCTTTCTTATAACTAGTTGTGATACTGTTATTTTTAAATATGTAATGTTAATCATAAGGGGATTATTGAAAAAGAATAGGTGAAGGGGTACCTTTGTCTCTCTAGGATGGTTCCAGTCCATCTCTAGAATCCTTGGGCCGCCATGCGGGCTCCCCACCGCCAAGGGGGGCACGCATGCTCCTTCCCTGGATGTGGTTGCTCTAGGTGGTCAGATCTCATCCTCGACCACCACCTCCTCCCCTCCACCTCAATATCCTTCTCCACTACCACCCCTCCTCCTCCCTAGTTGAACTGCTCCATTGATATCACAGTGGGTTCGTCTTGGTCGGATATCCTTTGAAAGCCTATGAAGCTTTTTTATTGTTTTTGTAGACCGGTGGACCTCCCTAAAGATCCCAAATGCCCCTAGATTAGGGATGGAGATGTATGCCCTTGCATGAAATTCTCGAAGCCGATAGTGGAGGTGATGGAAGACTTCCAACGATGCATCATCACCATCCAGGTGATAGGGAACAAGTGCCACATTTCCCAACGTTATGGATCAATGCTTCACTCTTCGAGGCCCAGAGGTGAAGTGCACCTTTCATCGATCAAAGGTGGTATGTCCCTTGCTTGCTTTGCATGTGAGAATGATATAAAGTGTTCCATGGAAGAGGGGTCGTGGGCTTTTGACAACCAATTGGTCATCACAATGTGTTGGACACTAGAAGTAGATGTTAGGTGGACTATTGTCACCTGTGCACCAGTGTGGGTGACCCTACCTAATGTTAGGGCACACTGGACCTGCTGGGCCATCATCATCATTCGGTATGGCTTGGTCATGCTAAAATTTATAGACTTTATGGAGAAAGGTAAGCATGTTGGTTCTACTCACATATGTGTTGAAATGAAGGATGACAATGCCCCCTCCTACTGTCATGGTCAAGTTCCTAGATGGTAAGGAGACGGAAATCTGGGTCGAATATGTGTTCTACTGGGTAGATGCTATGCCTACAAGCTATTATAACATTTTCTAGGGGAATGCCCAGGATCTAGGGATGCTACTTCTGATCATGTGGGACGCTCATGGGAGGTCTAGTAGCAAAAGATCGAGAAGAAGGAGAAATAAGAATGGGAGTAGTTAGGGTTAAGAAATGATAGTGGCGTTGTGGATCGAGGCTGTGAGTGTTGAAGATTCCCTCCCAACCATCCCAGTGGTTGATTTGATGGTGGAAGTGGAGGTACCAATCTAGGTGGGTTCTGCTGTGTACATTTTTGGGTAACAAAAATGTTGAATTGGTGACATAGGTTATTGTGAAATAGGTTGAGGAACCCTCTGTTCATGGGGAGGTGACCTCCCCTATAACAGACAACCTTTTTTCAATTATTGATAATTTGGATGTGAATCTGCTATTCGAAGAGAAGACTGCTCAAGGGGATGGAGTAATAATGATGGTAGAAGGAGGAGAACATCCTCAAGACTATCCACCTTGGGCCGAGGTGGTTCCTCTTAGTCGAGATGACCATACTTGTAAGAACCCAGACCTATGTTTTGGGATAACCCTATTTTTTGTTTTATTAAGTTCTTAGAACCTTTCTATAAATGATTGAGATGTTTTTAAATCTTGTGGAGAGCTTAAGGCCTAGTTTGGGAGAAAAACTTGAAAACGCACCATTTATGTATAGAGCCTATAGTATCACGATTATTCGGTGGTAATCATAACAACCACACTGTTCAGATTTAGGAGCTAAACGTTGCATTTATAAAGCATGTCAAAACGGACAGCTTTTTTGATCACCACGTTTCTCTCGGGGGACGAGTCTCACCGGACGAGCTGGGACATGGCAACGCTGAGCAGGAGTATCTAATCAAGGAGCCCAATCACCACGCTCCACAAAATTCAAGTATTAAATACCGGAATTTAAAAAATCGGCGGCCAAACTAGGCCTAAGTCTCCAGTTTGAGCATGTTTGGATGATGTTTGCACTTTGTGTGCTTGTTTTGGGTCAAGTTGCAATTTAACCATTTGTGAGGGTTATCTTGCAATTTTCCACACCTAGTGTGTAACTTATCTCTCTTGTCTTCATGAAAGAGAGTGTGATGCATTGGGGCACCTTGGTTGGGCCTTGGTTGAATGGTGGCATCACTAGAGATGATTAGCGTTTCTAGTGTTTGCTTGGTTTTTACCCATGTGTGCTTTGTTGGTTTGTCTCGACCCTTGTCTCGATCATGTGGGTTCTTGGGGTGTGTCTTGGTTGATACACCTTCCTTGGGTGTGTTTTGTCTTGACCATGTTGGACTTGGGTCGAGACAATTGCCGTTGTGTGTTGTGTTTCGACCTTGAGCGGTAGTGATCCTTTGTCTCGACCTAGACATGTGCTTTGTTGTTGTTTCGACCTCCTTTGGAATGTCTCGACTAAAACCATGACTTTGGGACCCCAAGAGGTTGAGACACAACATAGGTAGTATCACCATCTTGTGCATGCAAGGTTTAAGTGGTTGCAAGTTGGTTTCTTGGGTGGACAAGTGTTCCTTTGGTGCCCTTAGGTGTTGACACATCACCCCTTACCCTACCTCCCTCCTCCTTTGCTATATAAACCCTTTTCTCTCCATGCAAATGAATCTTTAGGTCCTCTTCCTTCCCCACCCTCTTTTTCTCATCCTTGGATCTTACTAGAGCAAGAAGAACTAATCTTGGAGATCTTAGTGGTTGATATCCTTTGCATGTGGTGACTCTTGCTCATCTTTAACCTTGGTAAGTGTATGCCTTTCTTTTGTGGCATTTGCCTTGGATTTTCTACCCCATATTCTTCTCTTTTCTCTCCCTTAGACTATGTTTTGACATGTTGGCCATTCATGAGAGTAAATCCTCATCACAAGGGACATAGGCCATGTTTTGATAAGGAGGAATCAAGTGAGAGGGAGTTTCTTCTCTCTTTCCCCCCGTCTTCCGTTGGTTCGGACTAGAGATCATTTTGCTCTCTTTTCTTTAGCAATCTTCAACCATGGTGTCTTCTCCTTCTTGAGTGATCTTGTGGCCAAAAGTGGATTGGTGATCATGTGCTTGGAGCTTGTGATCCTTGGAATGATCTTCCTTAAAGAGGGTGATATAACCCTCTTATTATTACACTTTCCTTTACATACATCTTGTTGTTTCTTTCTCTAACACGTACCCTTAATATGTTAGTATATGTTAGCATGCTCTAGAACTTGAACGGTTAAATAAAACAAGATATATATATTAACATAATCCAAAACCCTAATTTGTGGTACCGAATTTTGAGATGATAATGAGATAGATGGTTTCCTCTTATCTTTTGATCTTGGTTTTGATCACATGCATGATTCCCATGTACCTTGATGTATCATGGAGTGTAGGTTCCATTTTGGGTGTGTTAAACATAGTTTATTTCTCTTTCCTGAGGTTCTTTCTTGGTAGTTTGATGACACACAATTTTAGGGTTTTGGTAACTGTTTTTGTGAGAAGTTTCTCTCCTTGAGGATGGTGGTTTTTCTTGAGATTGCCTTCTATTTTGAACGAGGCTTACCACTATTTTGGTGTTAGTTAAATGTTGTTTGAGGTGGCATGATCTCGGCGGTCCAAACATCTTTGGTTTGGTCTTGTTTGAAACACATTGGTCTTCTTTTAGGGCCAAGACAACCTTTGTTTTGAGCTGAGACATGTGCTTTGATGGGTGATCAAAACCCTAGTTCATGAAGGGTCAAGACATGTTTTTATGTTGAGGTCGAGACATCAAGTTTGTTGTGTTCAAAATGCCATGTTGGAAGGTAGTCGAGACACATGATGTGTCATGGTCGAGACACGTAGTGTGTCATGATCGAGACACCTCCATGTGTGGTAGGTCGCGACACTTGGATGGGGTGTGGTCGTTACATATGTATGGCATAATGAAATGACACACATACACATGTATATGATATTGATACCTAGTGCTGGTGACATGAATTGTGGTTAGTTAATGATGATTTACTTATGGTATGATCCATGAATGTGGGAGGTGATATAATTCGGGTTTGATGATTGACTTTTGATATGAAACCCTAATCGGCTAAACACAAACCCTAACCCAAATGTTGGATAATATGATATGTTTGCTTCTCTCTCTTAAATTGGTTATCATATTATGCTATTTTTCTCTCTCCTATTTATAAGCCTATAGCCTTACATGTGACATGAACTTGACCATCATAGTTGTGTTTGCTATTGTGGTGATTATATGACACAAGGTAATGGCTATGAGACATGATGAGATCATACTGATATGATGGGTCCTATGACCTGGTGATGGCTTGATGCTCATTGTGAGGTGGTATCCTCTAGAAATGTGATTGAGGGATTTATATTCCCCATTGATGTGATATTGGTGACGTACTTATGAATGAAAGTGTTACAAGTATCTTATGGTGATGATGTGACTAGTTCACACCTTATACATTTTTATATCTTCTGGAGTTGTATTATTCCCTTTTCTGTGTAGAGCTTGTTTTGTCTTTGTGTGTTGTAACTTGATTGATGTTAATAGATACCCAAATGGCTTAGTTAATCCAGTGGAACCCTAATCATGTAGATTCCATGTTCCATAGATCCTTTCTAGTATCAACTTTAATTGTTGGATTGGTGAAACAAATATAACTCGGAGCGCATATTTTTGAATATATGGGGGTGCAAGTCAAGTATCTTCTTGCGTCCACAATTACAGTTTGTGTGAGACGGTCATGTGTGAGCCGAACTCCTTGTGGTATGTATGGCCATATGTGAGACACTCCTTTTTTGAACATTCATGTGTGTTGTTATATATTTGGATAGGTGTTGTATCTTCTAGCGTCATACCAGTACCAAGGTGGGATAGGTGTTGTTATATATTTGGATGGCCATGCGTGAGCCAATCCTTTAACTTGACCATATGTCATTGTTGCAGTTGACTCATGTGTCTCTATGGTGTTTTCTCCAGAGCTGACCAAGAGGCATTGGGGAGGTCGTGGATTCCAACTCTTCCATTGACCTTGTATGGAACTTATTTCAACTTAGCAGTGATCAGTTGGATTTGGGTGGTACAACTCAAATCCTCATGGAAATAATGAAAGATGTAACACAGTCGTGTGGCATATTTTGCATAGGGCCAAATGTGAATAACATTGGTTGATTCATTTGCCTTATATTTGTACTAATTTCTTGAATTATAAGGTGGTAAGAGAATTCAACTATTATACATGTTCTTCATATTCCTTCTTAGAATATTAATTGTTCTACTACTCAGTGGTAGCTGCCTAGTTTTGCCTAATCTAATTTATCTATTGATTATATATTGTTTAGTTGGGTCTACTCAATCTACTTAGTAATTTATCTAAATGCTTGGTTATTTGTGCTTTAATAATTTTTGGCGAAGAGTTATATTTCATGTTGGGATGTTTGGTCTCACCCCGTGGGTTTTCTACAGCTTTTAGGTGGTCGTGCACGAAGAGGTAGAGATCGTGTAGCTAAGGAAGAGCAACAACAAGAGCTATAGCTGATAAGGGAGGATGTGCTGCTCGTCTTTTATTGTAAGAGTCCTAGCATCGTCCCTGTACACTCAAGTCCTTGGGGACTTTCTCGATGTGTTTTGTGGATACAATATCGTTATGAGGTTTATGGGCTTGTGAGCCATATATGTATGTTATGGCATGTGTATATGTATATATATGGATCATTCTCCTCATGTAACATGTTGATGTCAGAAATGATGATGCACAATGATGATGTAAGCACCATGGTTTATGTTATGTGATACAGGTTTCCTATTGAGGACTTATATGTGAAGGTTTCTAGTGCTTTGTGCAATCAATTATATTTTCCTATGTTTTATGGTAATCTTCATGTTTAATGATGTTTTTCGTTTATAGTTTTGAGTAAACTTGTTTGTGGCATATCATGGTGTCACAATACTCGTGTGGAATGTGAGGGGACCCTCGAGGCCCAAACATCAAAGGAGACTAACAAGAATCATCAAAAAGGTCTAGGCTAGTTTCATCATATTCTTTGAGACTAGAATCAAGAGGAAATCCAAACAAAAAGTTTATGATCCCTTCCCAACTAGATGGGGTTTTATCTCCAATCTTCAGTAGGTTGAGGGAGGAAGGATTAATGTGGGTTAAAATAAGATTGTTTGGGATGCACAATGTATATTTTCATCTATTTAGGTGATGGTTTTTAGTTTCAAAAATGGAGGAGGGTTCCAATGTGTAATCACTAAGGTCCATGTCTTCAACAATGAGATTTGTAGGCGTACCATTTGGGAGATGGTAGTCAACACCACTCAACATGACATCCCCTAGATTGTCATGGGTGATTTCAACCATGTGAATCAAGCCTCTCAGAAGTTGAGAGTTAAACCAATACTTGATTCTATCATGAGTAGATTCAATGTGGTAGTGGATGTTGTTTATATAGTGGAAATGAAAAAGATTGGAGCCATTTCTATGAGGCACAATAAAAGAAGCATTGAATTTAGAATAGCCAACAATTTGGATCGATGCGTTGCTTGTATGTGTTGGCTGAATGTTTTCCCTGAGGCTTATGTTGGTTTTGAGGACATCTCAATAGAGATCAAACTTGGATGACCATAAATTTGATGGTTTCTCCATAAGACAACATACCTTTCCAGTTCCTTAACCTCTAGTTAGATTGGCCTAGTTTTGAGAAAACTATCAAGGAGGCATGGGACTTGAGTGTCGATGGTAACCCAATATCCACTGTCAATGAGAAACTGAAGTGCACCAAGATTGCTCTAAAGACCTTGTCCAGGGATCACTATGATCTTCTAACTCTTCTGAAGAAGGAAAAAACTAACTTTGGTGTGGCCACCACTACCTTGAGAGTTGATACTCTCAATGTCGATCTTATTGATAAAGAGAAGAAGTCTACAATGAGGGTGATTCAGTCAGAGAAGGAAAATGAAGTGCTTTACTAAAAACATAGTTGATTAAGATGGATGAAGGATGGTTACCAGAATATCAAAGTCTACTATAGGGAAATAAAGAAAAATCATATGAGAGAATGGATTCATACCCTCATAAATGAAGACATTATTGACTGACAACTCTGTTGAAGTGGCAAAAAAGGTAGTGGTCTTCTTTAGAAGACTATATAATAAAAATTAGAGTAATGTGAATGAAGTTCTACCTCAAACCAGAGTCATAGTGGATATAAATCATATCCTTTGTGGTCCGACCACTGAAGAGGAAATTAGGAAGGTTATCTTCTACATTGGGTCTTCGAAGTCACGTGGATAAGATGAAATCAATAAAAATTTCTCCCAAGCCTTGTGGTCTATCTTAAAATATGATGACTATCATTCCATTCCATGGTTACTGGTGGATGGAGTGATGGTGAAGAAGGTGAACCACATGTTTGTAAGGCTTATCCCTAAGAAAACAATGCCTATGTCACTTTTGGACTATAGGTCGATCACCTGCTATTCTGTGTTCTACAAGATTTTTGTGAAGTTCCTATCTAGGAGGAAGGAGAAGTTCCTTCTGACATCATCTCCTCCAATCATTCGGCTTTAATTAAGGTCTCTCCATCTCCAAAAATGCTTTTCTTGTCAGAGAGTTCCTGGTAGACTTCAACAGTAAAAAAAGACTAAGAAATCATGTATTAAGATCGACATCATCAAGGAATATGTCATGTGAATTGGCAAGTCCTATGGGAGATTATGGCCACCATGTGTTTCTCTTCCCAATGGGTGAAATTGATGAAGCAATGCATGCATACCACATCTTTTCTATCTTGATAATGGTGTCCATAAATCCCTTTTTTGTGCGTCTAACAACCTACAATAGGGGACCCCTTTTTCCCCATACTCTTCACCATTTTCATGGAGTCTATGACCTTCCTAATCAGGGATGCACAAGAGAGGGGTGAGCTTCATGCTTTCAAGGTAAACAACACCCAGATCCTCTCCCACCTCATCTTCGCAAATGATGTGCTCCTCTTTGTTGTTGGGAACTATAGGAATCTCAAGAGGCTACGGTGCATCCTTATGATGTTTGGAAATCTCATGGGGCTCTACATGAATGATATCAATTCTAGAGTGTCCTTGTCTAGGCCTTATGATGTTAGAAGAGGCAGGCTGAAGTTGGCAACAACTATGGAGGAAGAGGTCTTCCCTGCCAAATATTTAGTTATTCTTATCTTTGAGGGTGGCAGCTCTATCTAGGTATATTCTACGAACACTAATATCCTCTGTGAGACAGTTTATATTGATGGATCTCTCCCTTTCTCTTTCCAGTAGAGAAGTGCTTATTAGAACATTGCTTGTGTCAAAAGTCTCCTTCTAGTGTAGACAAGTAGATCTTCATCCTTTCATCCTTGACAAAGCTAGAATGATATGTTGTTGTTTCCTATGTGATGGCAAAGGGCATGTTGTGTCTTGGTCTGCGGTGTCCTAACCCTTTGATCTCTGGGTGAAGACATCGCATTTCCGACCACCCATAAGAGATTTGACATTTTTATAATGTAGTTGTCTTCCCCATGGGCTATATGGTTGAAGAGATATGGGGACTCTTTGGATAGAATCCATGTTGATTGTTTGAGAGTTTGAAGGGTGATTGTAGGAAGATGGAGAATTGTTAGACAATATTACTTGTTGACTAGAGATCGATGAACCATGCTTCATTCGTCTTTTCCTATACTTTTCCCCAGGTACCCTGGTTCCAACTTCTATGAAATTAGTACCATACTCCAAAAAGGAGTCATTGTCTTTACAGAGGCATTTTGAGGAGGATGTCTATGTTGGACATAGTAAGCGGATGGGGTCTGGTTTCTAATGCTTGTTGCCTTCTCTACAAAAGCATGAATGAATCCCATGATCACTTAATGTGGAACTACCCTTTCACCACATATATCTGGTGTAGAGTTACTATCAAATTAGGGTGGGGAGCCCCCCCCCCCAGCAACTTAGATGATGGTATCTCCTATATTCTTGTGAAGACATCTACAAACCATGCAATGAGGTGCTTCATAGGGTTGTGCCTTAGTACTATGATTTTCCATGTGGAAGGAGAGGAATAGTAAATTTCAATCTAGTAGAGAGACAGATTATTTAGTGATCTTTGATGAAATTGTAAATAGTCTCAGAGATGCTTGTAAGGTCAAACATGGGCTTTGTGTAAGTTTGGACCATATGGTCTTAGCACGTTGATTTTTTTGTAATGTATACCCCTTTGTACGATTGTACATGGAGTTTTTGGATTCTCCCCCCCACCTATACTTTTCCTTTTACCTTATCCAAAAAAGGACACATATTACCAATGTGAAGACCATATAATCCCAAGATGAGAAAAATGTGTAACATAAACATTCTTGTAGGGAATATTATATATTTGAGGAAAAAGAAATAATCAATTTGTTGATATTTTTGTTGTAGTAGTCAATGGAATCATAACAGGAAATAACTTTGGATCCAATATTCAAACACCCACCAGCCATTAAGATGGTAGAGGAATTTCCTTTCACAAGGACACTATGTTTTTAGGTTACTCAATTTTATCAAGGATAATGTTGTGTCATATAATTTAGTTTCCTATAAATAATTATTACATTGTTGTTTCTAAATATGTAATGTTATTAATACATGGAAACTCAAAAGAGGGAAAAAATTATCAATATATAAACACTACAATATTCAAAAGGTAAATTTTCTATATTTTTTAAATATGAGTATAAAAAATAATTATTTTAAAGGTCTATATGTTACTTTTGTATTATTCTACATAGGAGAGAAGTAGAGTCAAACAATTTACTGATAGCCTTGTAGGAATTGACAGAGTTGAAAGAGGGAACAATGGTTGATCCAATCTTCAAACACCCACTACCCATGAAGTTGATATAGGAATTTCCTTCCTCAGCTACATGATCTCTACCTCTTTAGAAAATTCATCATTGTATTGGTCGAGTTTCCAACTCGGTCGATAAACAACATGTGACAAATTTTCTAATTTGACTTTTGAGTGACCAAACATTGGAATTAAGTGTCCCTGATTTTTTCTCATCTTAGTTACAAGTCATATCATCAAGACAAGTGATTACAAAAATCATCTAAGGTCATTTGGAGTGATTTCCCAAAATGTGCACTTGCATTGCTTTTGACTTGAACTTGAACAAGCTAGGGCTTGTGTAATTTGATGCCATTCATGTACCTAAAGCCTAAAATCAATCATGAACAAACATATTAGATACATAGGAATGGCATGATTAAGTCATTATCAAAATATAGATAATGTATAAATATAAAGTCAACATTATTTCCCTTTTTGATAATGACAAACCATTCCTCAATCATATTTAAAAGGATATGAAAAGTTCTACCTTTCCCTTGTGAATTGCATAGTGATTTGAACAATGTGAATTTGCTCCCTCTCAATCTATGCTTACTCTTACCTGCATAGTTAGTCTATCTACACAAAGCAATATGACATATATACTATATGGTCTTTTAGCAATTCACATGATAAAGCATATAATGAACAAAAGGATCACGCTTAAAATTTTGGCTAAATTTTTTTAGGGCTTATTCACTCAAGAGATACAGACGGAGGAAGAAACCATCCACTATGATCGAAATGCGGGAAAATTAATTTCCAGTAGGGAAAAAATAAATCAAGAAGAAATTGATATTGGTGAAACACACAAAAACACGATTCCATTTATTTTGACTAGAAAAAACTTTTTTTCGAATATAAATAATAATTTAAATGCTTGTTGTGACTTATCTTATAGTATGGTTGAGCTTCAAAGCATTGAAGTTCTCTCCCCCTTTTGACATTATCAAAAAGGAGGGGGGTAGAGGAGCACAGAAAATAGGTTTTCTCTAAGCAAAACCAAACATACATCCACAACATGCAATCTCAAAGCATACACCAAATAGAGATGAGAGAAACAAGAAATATAAGTCATAATTAAAATATGGCAAACATGGCACCAACTCATGAGATATAGTAAATCAAAGAGTAAGTGTACAAAGGATTAAGATTATAATGCAGAGAGCATGTCCACAGAAATAACTACAAGCCAAAATGATGAAAAACATGATGATAAATAGTACAACTCAGAAAATGTGCCCAGATGTTTTTAGTACAAAATAATGTACAAAGATATATATGATCAACATCTAGACTAAAACCTAAAAATTCTCAACATCTAGGTCATCTATGTCCACATCATCAACAACATCATCAACATCAACATCCGAGGCATCTGGCTCTGAGGCCTCTGGCTCATAATTGTCATCTCTATTTGAAGGTGCAACAACATCACCTTCATCACTAGAGTCACCAATGAAGCCATCATTAGAACCTTCATCACCATCATCATCCTCAGAAATCTCCTCACCAACAGCAGCAACATCCTCATCAGCCTGATCTGGCATCTCCTCATCGGTAGAAGAATCAAAACCACGACCGGGCCAACAAGCATTCTACTCATACCAAGACATGCCAAGAGCATGGAGCTCATTGGCCTGAGGGAAAGAGGGAGAAGAAGTACCAAAGCAACAAGTAGGGTGGATAAAGGTCCAGAAGGAAGTGGCAACACTCCAGGGGTATATCCACCAACAGCAGATTGTGTAGTAGTAGAAGTAGTAGGCAGAGGGGCTGGGTAAAAGTGATCACATGCATAGGATGCATAGTCACTTCCTGGGTAGGGATGGTAGACAAGATAAGGGCGTGCACATGATAGGTTCATGTTGGACATGATGGCACAGAGAGATCATGATGCATGTGCTCCTAAACTTGAAGGTTATACATCTATTGATGCATCATTTAGCCCATGAGGGTTTCATTACATACATGAAACGAGGCACAGGAAGGTTGGGATGGCTAAGGTGGTGGAGGTGCATGGGTGGAGGTGAAGGTAGAGGCTCCGGGTGTGGTAGAGGAAGGGATAGGCACATACTTATTTTTCTTTTCTACATATCAAAATATAGGATTATGATACTTTAGTAAATTCCCATGTAAAGTACACACCCCATGCAGGTGAGTTACATATTTTTATAAATTCAATTTACATAGATGCTTTACATGTTTTTAATTATAATAATATTATATTGTTGAAAAAAGAAAAGGCATTGTTAGTAATTTTTTGGTTCATTTTTTGGTATTCATAAGGAGCATAATTATGAATTCGTGTGCAACAACTCACCTTCCAGAAGGATCCAAGTAGAGGAAAATTATTTCTTACAAACTATCAAATTGATTCATTACTTATATTTTTTGATAACTACATGTTATTTGAATCTTTTTTATCTAAATATATTTCTCATGTAAATTATATTTGAAATATTTTATCCAGAATGTTTTACTTATCTAAATTAAAATGGAGGGTGTCAATCTTGATATAGATCCAATTACTTGTAAGAAAAATAGATAGGTCATTACATTGTATTTAAACATTTACAAGTTTTTTTTTTACATCTCTACTATATATAATCTTGAAGTTAGTGGGGATGACCAATATTCAAATACAATATTCAAATACAAACACTCCTACAGTTCAAAGTAGAGTGCATTGCTCTAATATGAACTTTGAAATTGGTGAGATTTTTTTATTATTTCATCATGTGATTTAAATTGCTTTTCATAAAGATATTGTTGACCTAACTGGGAGGGAAGTACCTCCCAGTGAAGTTGATGATTTGCATGAATAAAAACAAGAGACACCTACTGTGAAAAAGATATCATATAGAGTGAGGAGATCTATCCATAGAGATAAGTCTTTTCCTAGAAGAGAGGCCAATAAAGCCGGCATGTGGCATTATATATGATGTTCTAGTAAATCTTTAGTTTTATTGTTTAAATTACTTCATTTTTACATAAATTATTCCAACATTTTGGTTTAGTATAAATTCATACTTTAATGATATACATCCTGAAGAGCTTTAGAAGAGTCCTGAACCCAAAAACCTATTAATCTATTGGTATAAAGAAGAACTAAAGGTAATATATATGGTTATTATATTGAAGGAACATCATATATTAATGATTCTGATAGTTGATTATTTTAATTCTTTTTATACAGGAAGAGGCTGAACAAAATGAAATAAACCACTCAATGACTAGACCTACATATGCAATTGGGAGAAAATCTATTATGAAAAAATAATTTAATATAGTACTTACTTACTAAATGAATTATAACGTGTTCTTATAATTATGGCTTATTGATATGGTTTATTATTGTTAGTTATTACAAGGCGAACAACCTTATGCTTTGCAAACCTATATAGTTCTCCATAAAAATAAAAATGTACAGTTTCCATATGATGAAACTAAGAGGCTCACTGTGCATATTACATAATAAAATATGTTATTTCCTTTGTATTTTATACACACTTGTAATGGATTTTATTACTTTAACTAATATTATTATATCTATATATTTATAGGAGGAGGTTGATAGTGAAGAAATACATGAAATGTTAAATATAGTCATGACTTGCTTGACATGCTACCTATATATGATCATGTATATGGTGGAACCATGGTGGATATCAAAGAGGTTGTGGAATTGGTGTGACAATACAAATGTTAGAGTTGACATCCATTATGATGGTAGCACATCCAAGTTATGAAGAACATGATCAAGAAGCTAAATTTTATTCTCAAATGCTTGATGATGCTAAGCTTAAGATGGAACAAATGATGGACCGGTTAGGAAATTATGAGGCCAGACCTAGAAGACCATACACCCATCTCTGAGATAGGATAATCTTATCTTTACCTTGTGTGATCCAAATCATCCTTTATGCTTGGTCTTCATGTCTGGATGAATCTTTCCCTTGGGTGCTCTATTATGAGTCTTTTAACCCTAAATTGTGCATAAGTGACATAAATCTTATAATGTCCATATACAATGAACGGAATGTCAAAATGACATGAACTTGAGCTAAACCTCCATGATGACATATAAATTAGTAAAATATCATCAAAAATGTAATTAACCAACTTTGAACCTAACTTGGATGAAACCATAAAATGGATCTAGTAGGGCTAATTATGAGAATCTAATACATGTATGCAATCTCATGCCTAATTGATGTGGCTTTTTGAATGCACTAACAAATTCACTCGGGGTTTATATCCCCGAGCTTTTACCAAAACCAAGTGCAACAATACCACCCGCAAGCGGACGGATCTTATCGCAGTATAGTTGAGGATCGAACCCAAAGGACAACGTTTTTAAGAATCTTTTTCAGTTAGATCTAGCCCAAGTAAAACTAATATTTAGAACAATTGGTTGATTTTGGTTTGATTAAACTAATTGCAAAAAAAGTAAATGCGGAATAAAAGATGGGTTTAGATCAATGATGTGGAACCGCTGGGATGGTACCGAGTTTGACCACCGCTACTCACACAAACATACTCTTTTGCAAACAATCCAGGCACAATATAACACTCCAAATAGAGCTGCTGCAGAACCCCCCATACGGGCGTTAGGTCCGCGTAAGCATCACCATAGGCAGCCGATTTCTCATCGACATCCGGATCACATGTCTTACGGCTCTGAAGATACAGAAATCCACGGAGGTTGTGAACCCCCCATACGGGCGTTAGGCGCACAGAAGCGTCACCGAAGGCTAGATGGCTCGTCCCCTCGCGGATCATACACTTACGACCTCGATGAAATCCCATCCTATTTCTAGTTTGGGAGTCGGCTGCGTTAACCGATAAACAAGCAGGAAGGTGACATGCGAGCAAACATCGACGTTTTAGCAAGATGATGCAAAATCCAACTAAGGTTGTGAACCCCCTATACAGGTGTTAGGCGCACAGAAGCGTCACCGAAGGCTAGATGGCTCGTCCCCTCGCGGATCATACACTTACGACCTCAAGGAACCCATCGGAAGTTATCGTCAAGGGTCAAACATGCTAAACGACGTTCCTACCCATGCCTTGAAGTTATCGCAACATAGGAACCCATGCATTGAAGTTATCGCAACATAGGGAGCACAAAGATGAAAACACGCACATAACCAACCTACAAGCTTAACGATAAACGACAAAATGAAGAGTTATATATATTGCCTTGGAAAGTTTAACAAAAGAACATGGTTTGCATGGGCAGCGGGGCTAGTCCCCGCACCCCACCGAAAGAGGACTACTCGCTCATGATACGAGATACAAGAAGGATAGGAGAGAAAGATAGATCCGTCATGAGCTCGGTGCAGAGGGTGGACGCAGCTCGGTGAAGAAGATGCGCTCCTTGCGCCGTCTTCTTCCTCTTCTTGGCCTCCTTGGACGCAACACCAGCGGTAGATGGAGTGGAACTTGATCGGTGTGGTGCTCTGGCAGCCTCTCGGCGTCCGGAACCGATGCCTCGAAATGGGGACCCTGGGGGTCTATTTATAGTTTCAGATCTGATCCCAAACGGTTTGGATAAGTTGCTGGAAATATCTTCTCCAAACGGTTTGGAGACCGTTTGGGCGCCAAACGGTCTTGAGACCGCTTGGGCACCAAACGGTCTTGAGACCGTTTGGGCATCAAACGGTTTGGAGGTCGTTTGAGCGCCAAACGGTCTTGCTTTGATCGGACCTGGCTTTGGCGTGGTCGCGCGGCTTTAGTTCTTCAATCGATCCTTGCGCTTGCATCGAACGGTCTTGGGACCGCGCGGGACCAAACGGTCTTGGGACCGCGCGGGACCAAACGGTCTTGGGACCGTTTGGGACCAAACGGCCTTGGGACCGCATGGGACCAAACGGTCTTGGGACCGTTTGGGACCAAACGGTCTTGAGACCGCATGGGACCAAACGGTCTTGAGACCGCATGGGACCAAACGGTCTTGAGACCGCATGGGACCAAACGGTCTTGAGACCGCATGGGACCAAACGGTCTTGAGACCGCGTGGACTTCTTGGGCAACTGGTTTCGTCTTGTTCTTTGTGTATTCCAGCAAACGGTCTTGAGACCGCATGGATCCAAATGGTCTTGAGACCGTTTGCATGGAGTTGCCTGCTACACCTGCATAAAATGAAAGGTGTTTAGTTAAAACCTTGATTATTGAATCACTGAGTAGTTTTGTACATTATGATTCATATTAGGGTGAAAAGATGTGGAATAGATATTAAATTGTTCCAAAAAGGTAATTGAAAATCATAATGAGTATGCACTCATCAATATACCCTGAACTTAAATCTTTGCTCGTCCTCGAGTAACATAAAATTTGAAACTGTTGCCTGATGGAATACTTTCGATCCGTGTGATTTCTTCATCTTCACATCGCAAATGTTTTCTTTTTGCTCAGTATGAGTGAGTACCTCAACTTCCTGGGACCACGAAACACGTCTTTCCATAGCTTCGTTCCTGAGTTCGTTTCCCAACAACACTTCCTCCCCGCCTTTTCCAACACCAAGCATGTCGAAGAGTTTTGTAGGAGTTCAGAGATACCCGTAGAATCGACAAGTATGCATTTGATCTGACACTGGTGTAGTTCAGGATGATAGGCCATGTATTGTGCCCTTAGGTAGAAAAAGGAGTGAAAGGTGGTATGGAAAGAAGAATTAAATCTCTCCTCTATTCGACTCGAGATTTTTATTTGTTTTGCAATTTCATTTATTGCATTTTTTTTGTGTGCGCTATGGCATCTTTTGTTGCAGATCTCTCCTCTATTCGACTCGAGATTGCATTTATTTTGTGTGCACTTTGGCATCTTTTTATTGCAGATCTCTCCTCTATTCGACTCGAGATTGCATTTTTGGTGGTACGCCCCTATTTATTGGAAGGGGTATGGAAGAAGTGGATATGGGGAAAGTGGCGTGCCACCCTAAACTTAGGGTTTGGCACAAGTTTGGCTATTTTTGTGGTATTTATGGATGGAGGGATACGAAGATGATAGAAGAAGTGTAGAAGAGGGTTCAGATCAGGATGCAACTTGATTTATAATTCAAAACCGGGTTATTCTCTTTGTCATACTCTGCTCAAATAATGACTTGATGCGGATCCGGTGGGGTTTCTGAGCCATTGTTCCACTAGTCAGTTAGGAAGCGCGACGTGTTTGATCCCTATCAGTTTGACAGATACTTATCATTATGTAAAAATAATTATGATGTTAGGAATCATAAGTTTCACAGGATGATTTCAGGCAAATTTCAAAAGTCAGTCCTCTTGAGGATTTGCTTCGAATAAGGAGGACAAAATTTCATCAGGTATCTTGTTCAAAATTTTGAAAAATTTTATGATAGAGACATATTGAATATGAAAAGAGGGTGTGTATGTGGAAGTGGAATACGTACCACCCACCCTCCACCCCAAACTTAGAGATTTGCTCGTCCTCGAGCAAACCCTAAATTCAAGATGGAGGGGAAAGGAAACACCAGGTATGACTGCCGAGAATGAATTCGTTCTGATCAGCACCAATCCGATCTCGTGTCCTAAAAGAAAAACCCTCTCATAAGGCAAATTTTATTTAAGGAAAATTTAACTATAAGGAACAAAATTTGAAAAGGAAAAGTAAAATAGATTTATTGGTCGGGTTGCCTCCCGACAAGCGCCTTTGTTTTATTTCGATGGCTCGACAGAGTTCTTCGGAATTATGGTGGGTCCTTTGAATTGTTGAATTCCAACATTATTTCGGTGCCTTTGTCAGCTGGTGTGAAGTATCTTTTCAAGCGGTGACCATTTGCTATAAATTCGCCAGACCCGTCGCTCCATAAAGAGAAAGCACCATGGGGGGAGATGCTTTTGACGATGTAAGGTCCGCACCAACGTGAGCGGAGTTTTCCTGGGAACAATTTTAATCTGGAGTTGAAAACTAGGACTTGGTCTCCCACTCGTATGTCTTTTTGTTTCAGATGTCCATCATGCCAGAGTTTTGTACGTTCTTTGTAGATTCGTGCATTCTCATAGGCTGTCATTCTGAGTTCATCCAGCTCATGGAGTTGCAGAATTCTGGCTTGACCCGCTTGTTTCATATCAAAGTTTATTTGTTTAATTGCCCACCATGCCTTATGTTCAAGTTCGACTGGCAGGTGGCAACTCTTTCCATATATAAATCGAAAAGGGGTAGTCCCAAGGGGAGTCTTATAAGCAGTGCGATAAGCCCATAAGGCGTCGTTGATTTTTGTCGCCCAATCTTTTCGATTACGTCCAACGGTTTTCTCAAGGATAGCCTTAAGTTGTCGGTTGGATACCTCTACCTGTCCACTGGTTTGTGGATGATAAGGCGAAGCTATCTTGTGTGAGACGCCATATTTTCGTAGAAGAGCTTCAAGGCTTCTTTCAATGAAGTGGGATCCTCCGTCAGATATCACGGTTCTCGGTACTCCGAATCGTGGGAAGATAATATCTTTGAATAGTTTGATGACTGGTTTTGAATCACAGGTGACGGTTGGTATAGATTCAACCCATTTGGAGACGTAATACACCACCACAAGGATGTAAGAGAATCCATTAGAAGATGGGAATGGCCCCATATAGTCCACTCCCCAGACGTCAAATATCTCGACTTCTTGCCATAGATTCAGTGGCATTTCGTCTCTCTTGGTTATATTGCCAGCTCTTTGACACTTATCACATGATATGACAAAATCATAACAATCCTTGGATAAAGTTGGCCAGAAAAATCCACATTGCAAAACTTTTAAGGCAGTCTTTTTAGAGCTCATATGCCCACCCACGGGTCCTGAGTGGCATTGTTCCAAAATAGAATGGGCTTCTTCTTTGGCGACACAACGTCTATACAATCCATCTGCACAGAGTTTGAAAAGATATGGTTCATCCCAATAGTAATGCTTCACATCATGCATAAATTTCTTCATAGCATTCCCGGTGTATTGAGGATGGATGACTCCGGCGGCAAGGTAGTTTACTAAGTCTGAATACCATGGTTCGAATCCTGAGACTCTCATAAGTTGATCATCCGGTAGGGAGTCATTTATCGGGATCCCGTCAGCATCCAGAGTGTGGATGCGACTGAGGTGATCAGCAACAACATTTTCCGTCCCCTTTTTATCTCTTATTTCCAGGTCAAATTCTTGTAGAAGAAGTATCCATCTGATCAGCCTTGGCTTAGCATCCTTCTTTGCCATAAGATAACGGATAGCAGCATGGTCTGTGTAAACGATTACCTTCGAACCAGTAAGGTAGGATCTGAATTTATCGAAGGCATAGATGACAGCCAAAAGTTCCTTTTCAGTAGTAGCATAGTTCCTTTGAGCTTCATCGAGGGTTTTCGACGCATAATATATAACATAATGTTTCTTCTCAATGCATTGTCCTAAGACCGCACCCACCGCGTAATCATTGGCATCACACATAATTTCAAAGGGGTGGTCCCAATTGGGAGCTCTAATAATGGGGGTAGTCGTAAGGGCTTTTTTCAGCGTATCAAAACTTTTGATGCATTCATCATTGAAATTTAAATCAACATCTTTTAAAAGTAGATTGGTCATCGGCTTTGTTATCTTGGAAAAATCACGTATAAACCTTCTATAGAATCCAGCGTGACCAAGGAAAGCGCGAACTTCTTTTACATTCGTAGGATTTGCCAATTTAGATATGACTTCTATCTTGGCTTTATCAACTTCAATTCCTTTGTTGCTAACCTTGTGGCCCAAAACAATGCCTTCCTTTACCATAAAGTGGCATTTCTCCCAATTTAGCACCAGATGTGCTTCTTCACAACGTTTGAGGACCATGGAGAGATGCTTAAGACAGGAATCGAAGGAGTCCCCATATACAGAAAAATCATCCATGAAAACCTCCATAACTGTTTCAGTAAGCCCTGCAAAAATGGCAGTCATGCAACGTTGAAAAGTTGCAGGGGCATTACACAGACCGAAAGGCATCCTTTTAAAAGCATATGTCCCAAAGGGACATGTGAAAGTAGTTTTTTCTTGATCGTCTGGATGTATGGGAATCTGATAGAATCCAGAGTAACCGTCCAGGTAACAGAAATATTCTTGATGGGCCAATCTTTCTAAAACTTGATCGAGGAAGGGCATAGGAAAATGATCCTTTCGAGTGGCCTTGTTCAATTTTCTATAATCAATGCACATCCGCCACCCAGTGACTGTTCGAGTGGGGATGAGCTCGTTGTTTGCGTTTTTTATAATGGTCGTCCCTCCTTTCTTGGGTACCACATGAACTGGGCTCACCCATGGTGAATCCGATATCGGGTAAATTATTCTAGCAGTAAGGAGTTTGATGATCTCACGACGGACCACTTCCTTCATATTCGGGTTCAACTTTCATTGATGCTCGATAGTTGGCTTATGGTCTTCCATCATGGGGATTCTGTGCATGCACAACGTTTGGCTGACTCCTGTGAGGTCACTCATTTTGTAGCCTATGGCTTTCTTGCTATCCTTTAATACCTCCACAAGTTGCTCTTCTTGTTTGGTCATCAAACCAGAGTTTATAATGACAGGACAAACTTTGAGATCATCTAAAAACATATACTTCAGCCCTTCAGGTAGGGGCTTCATTTCAGGAGGTTCTGGTTTTTCACTGGTTTCTTCTGGGGTTTCGGTAGCCTTTAATTCTTCATAGGTAGCTTCAGGATTTCCTTTAGCAGATTCGGGAGGTTCGGTGCAGTCCTTATCTTGTTGGTCAATAGGTTCATCGTTAAAAAGGTCGTATAGAGAAGTTTCCAAGGGATCGCATGACTCGTGATATTCTTGAGTAAGTTGTGACATCTGCTCAACACAATCTATCAGATAGACCTCCTCCTGTATACTTGGTCTTCTCATGCTTTCAAAAACTTTGAACTCTAGAGTTTCTTTACCTAACCTGAGCAGTAATGTTCCAGCTTCAACATCAATAAGGGCTCTAGCAGTGGCGAGGAAAGGGCGACCGAAGATGAGAGGGTATTTGGTGTCTTCTTTTATGTCCATGATGACAAAATCACATGGGACATATGCGTCCTTGCCTACCTTGACCGGGATGTCTTTGAGAATACCTAACGGTCTTTTTACTGAATTGTCCGCAAGTTGAATTGTCATAGCAGTTGGAAGCAATTCTTCGAACCCTAATCTCTTACATAGACTCAACGGCATAATAGAAATACTTGCGCCAAGATCTGCCAATCCTTTCTTGCATGATGAATCACCAATGTGACATGAGATTCCGAAGGATCCTGGATCTTTTTGTTTCTTTGGCATCTTGCTTAGTATGATATCTGATGTGGTAGCAGCCAATTTTACAATTTCATATTCTTCAGTGATGTACTTCTTGGTGAGGAGCGACTTTAGATACTTGGTCCAGGCTGGTATCTCATTAAGAGCATCTAGGAATGGTATATCAACATGGAGTTTCTTCATAGCCTCTTTAAATTTGATGAATCTAGTGTCAAGTTTGGTTTCCCTCAGTCGGGATGGGAAAGGAACACGAGGCTTATATACAGGAATATCTGGTTCAGGTGTCTCTACTTCTTCATCGACAACTTTTTCAGAACTTCCCTTATTAGTCTTGCTTTCCTTTGATTGTAATTGCGGTGCTGTCAAGTTTTGGTCTGTCATAGGTTCACTCTCGTCAGAAATAACCACAGTTGTCTTTGTTGGGGGATCCGAATAACTTTTCCCTGATCTTGTGGCGATAACCTTCAGCTGCTCCAGATGTTTCGGATTGTTCTCAGGTTGTCCGGCGAAGACTCCAGCTTGTGGCTTAATACTAGCAGCAAGTTGAGCTAGTTGAGTTTCAATAGCCTTCTGCTGGGCTTGTTGATTGGCTATCATCGTTTGTTGTGTTTGCAATAACTTTTCAATGGTAGATAGCTTGTCATCAGAAGGGATGGATCCTGTTTGACCCTATTGTTGGTTCAAGCTTTGATACTGAGAGTTATTCTGATAATTATTATAGTTTCTATTCTGAAAGTTTCCCTTGAAGTTTCCTTGATTCCCAAAGTTCTGTTGCTGGTTAAACTGATACCCAGATGGGCCTCTTGGTTGATTATTCGGAACAAATTGATGCGAGTTCATACCTCCTGAAGGATTTCCGTACTGGAAGCCTGGGTGATTCCTATTTTGATTCGGATTGTAATAGTTCTGCCCAGGGTTGGTGTTAATAGCATTAAGATTTTCCATCTGGCAATTATCTCCTTGCCCACAGGCGTTGCTTAAAACTACATCATAGAGAACATTGCATGATAGTGTGGAATGGTCAGTGCCTTTGCACGCTTCACAAAACAAAGAAGTGGACTTGACTTGTTCTGGTTGCCTAGTTGGAGAATGTCCTCTTCCAATCGCAGCAAGGGATGATTCTATGTGATCTTGCTTTGCAACCAAGACTTTCAAAGTTTCAGCTATAGATTTGTATTCTGGGATAGCGTCAGCCATAGCTACCTTTAAGACTCCTTTACCAACAGATCTGCCCCAGTTGGCTTGGTTTTCTGCTCCCAGGGTGACTACTTTCCATGCGCTGTCGTAACTTTGCCGCATGAAGTTCCCTCCAGACGAAGAGTCAAGGAACATCTTAACATCATCTTCCACACCCCTGTAGAATATCTCTATCAGCTGGTTCTTAGGAATTCCATGGTGTGGGCATTTGCGTAGGAGCTCCTTGTACCTATCCCAAGCTTCGGAAAGAGTTTCTCCTGGGACTTGAGTGAAATTTGTGATTCGTCCCCTGATTTCATATGTAAGAGACGGGGGGTAGAACTTTTCCAGAAAGGCATTTTGGAGTTGTTCCCAAGTGGTGATGGGTACATCACTCTGTAGTGAATTGTACCAACTAATGGCCCTATCAGCCAGAGAGTACTTGAAAAGACAGAGTCGAATAGCATCATCAGAGACTCCATTTTGCTTCGTCATAGCACACAGGTCAATGAATCTGAGAAGATGGCCTTGGCTGTCCTCAGCTTGTTTGCCGTAGAAGGGGTTGTTTTGAAGCAGAGTTATCCAATGTGCCCTAATCTCAAAGTTCGCAGCTTCGATGGGAGGAGGCTGCACCGGATGATAGACATTCGCGGCCTTTGGGATAGAGAACTCTCTAAGGTCTTTCTGAAGTTCTGCTGCTTGTGCTGCTGCTTGCGCTGCTAAGATCTCCTGTTGAACCGCAGCTCTAGCTTCTTGCATGAACCTTTCTCTCTGCGCATTGATGGCTTGAGCCACCCTTCGGGCTACTTCTTCTTCTTGCGCCATTCTGGCTTGATTCTCTCGGATCTTATGATGGAAGGTTCTATCGATTTCGGGATCAAAGCTCGCAGTCAGTCCAAGACTATCCGAACGGTGCATGCACTAATCGTCAAAGAGCACCTGAAATTTGAAAAGGTTTGAAAGTGAGATCCTTGAAGTAGAATAAAGGTCAAGTAGATGAGCGATAGTTAAAAAGAAAACAAAATCCTAGATTAGTCTTAAAAGAACTAGATTTGACTGACTGATTTCGTTGTCCCCGGCAACGGCGCCAGAATTTGATGTGGCTTTTTGAATGCACTAACAAATTCACTCGGGGTTTATATCCCCGAGATTTTACCAAAACCAAGTGTAACAATACCACCCGCAAGCGGACGGATCTTATCGCAGTATAGTTGAGGATCGAACCCAAAGGACAACGTTTTTAAGAATCTTTTTCAGTTAGATCTAGCCCAAGTAAAACTAATATTTAGAACAATTGGTTGATTTTGGTTTGATTAAACTAATTGCAAAAAAAGTAAATGCGGAATAAAAGATGGGTTTAGATCAATGATGTGGAACCGCTGGGATGGTACCGAGTTTGACCACCGCTACTCACACAAACATACTCTTTTGCAAACAATCCAGGCACAATATAACACTCCAAATAGAGCTGTTGCAGAACCCCCCATACGGGCGTTAGGTCCGCGTAAGCATCACCATAGGCAGCCGATTTCTCATCGCCATCCGGATCACATGTCTTACGGCTCTGAAGATATAGAAATCCACGGAGGTTGTGAACCCCCCATACGGGCGTTAGGCGCACAGAAGCGTCACCGAAGGCTAGATGGCTCGTCCCCTCGCGGATCATACACTTACGACCTCGATGAAATCCCATCCTATTTCTAGTTTGGGAGTCGGCTGCGTTAACCGATAAACAAGCAGGAAGGTGACATGCGAGCAAACATCGACGTTTTAGCAAGATGATGCAAAATCCAACTAAGGTTGTGAACCCCCTATACAGGCGTTAGGCGCACAGAAGCGTCACCGAAGGCTAGATGGCTCGTCCCCTCGCGGATCATACACTTACGACCTCAAGGAACCCATCGGAAGTTATCGTCAAGGGTCAAACATGCTAAACGACGTTCCTACCCATGCCTTGAAGTTATCGCAACATAGGAACCCATGCATTGAAGTTATCGCAACATAGGGAGCACAAAGATGAAAACACGCACATAACCAACCTACAAGCTTAACGATAAACGACAAAATGAAGAGTTATATATATTGCCTTGGAAAGTTTAACAAAAGAACATGGTTTGCATGGGCAGCGGGGCTAGTCCCCGCACCCCAGCGAAAGAGGACTACTCGCTCATGATACGAGATACAAGAAGGATAGGAGAGAAAGATAGATCCGCCATGAGCTCGGTACAGAGGGTGGACGCATCTCGGTGAAGAAGATGCGCTCCTTGCGCCGTCTTCTTCCTCTTCTTGGCCTCCTTGGACGCAACACCAGCAGTAGATGGAGTGGAACTTGATCGGTGTGGTGCTCTGGCAGCCTCTCGGCGTCCGGAACCGATGCCTCGAAATGGGGACCCTGGGGGTCTATTTATAGTTTCAGATCTGATCCCAAACGGTTTGGATAAGTTGCTGGAAATATCTTCTCCAAACGGTCTGGAGACCGTTTGGGCGCCAAACGGTCTTGAGACCGTTTGTGCGCCAAACGGTCTTGAGACCGCTTGGGCACCAAACGGTCTTGAGACCGTTTGGGCATCAAACGGTTTGGAGGTCGTTTGAGCGCCAAACGGTCTTGCTTTGATCGGACCTGGCTTTGGCGTGGTCGCGCGGCTTTAGTTCTTCAATCGATCCTTGCGCTTGCATCGAACGGTCTTGGGACCGCGCGGGACCAAACGGTCTTGGGACCGCGCGGGACCAAACGGTCTTGGGACCGTTTGGGACCAAACGACCTTGGGACCGCATGGGACCAAACGGTCTTGGGACCGTTTGGGACCAAACGGCCTTGGGACCGCATGGGACCAAACGGTCTTGGGACCGTTTGGGACCAAACGACCTTGGGACCGCATGGGACCAAACGGTCTTGAGACCGCATGGGACCAAACGGTCTTGAGACCGCATGGGACCAAACGGTCTTGAGACCGCATGGGACCAAACGGTCTTGAGACCGCGTGGACTTCTTGGGCAACTGGTTTTGTCTTGTTCTTTGTGTATTCCAGCAAACGGTCTTGAGACCGCATGGATCCAAATGGTCTTGAGACCGTTTGCATGGAGTTGCCTGCTACACCTGCATAAAATGAAAGGTGTTTAGTTAAAACCTTGATTATTGAATCACTGAGTAGTTTTGTGCATTATGATTCATATTAGGGTGAAAAGATGTGGAATAGATATTAAATTGTTCCAAAAAGGTAATTGAAAATCATAATGAGTATGCACTCATCACTAATAATGTCTTGGTAGTGGCTATATGGTCATGGATAAGGTTAAGTTATGGAATCTGTGATGAATTAGGTATGAGCTTTAATAATTATATAACTATAGATTTCTTGCTTCAAATGTGATACATATGTATTCCTATTTACTTTCTCAAACATGTCCATGTAGTTTTCAAGTATAGTACTCAATGTTTGTTTCATCAATCTTATAACTTGCAAACATAATATAGATCTTCATTATACGAACCTTATGCACATGCCTAAAATTTTGGGGTAAGGACACACAGTTGGGCATCTTACTTGAGTTGTCAAGATAGGATGGATCACGAAGAGACAATGGTTAGCTCTTGGTGATGGCCTTGAGGTCCCTTGAGAGTAGGGTTGTCTAATCTTTAGCACCTTGACAGACTCTTCCGATGGGAAGTTAGTCAAAAAGGCCTTACTAATGCTTGAAATTGAAGGTATAATTGGAGTAAAATGACATAAAACAAAAGTCTCATTTTTCTGATCACTTAACTTGTTTATTCTTTTTCATTTAATTCTACAACTCTTTTCAAATTATGCAAAGCCTATGCATATGTGTCTTTCTACCATGTACTCAACACCTCATGTGTTGGCCCGCTTGTTTCATCTATTTTAAGGATCAAAGATATCTAGGAGTTGATGGGCTTGGTGAGCTATGTTCATATGTACTTGTAAGATCCATAGTGGTACATGAGTAGACTTGTATAAATTTGACTCTTAATTTGTAACTCAAATCTTGTAATTAAAAATCTTGCTTAATATATCTTGTTGAATGATGAAATTTGTTAGTTCTTTCATCTTGTTACTTGTTCATGTATGCTAAGATTTTATGCTTCCACATTCTCTCTTTGATAATACCATGTTGGGAATGGACGCTTGAGTCCTACTGATGTTGACTCTGGAGTCAATTGTGGTAGGATAAGAATATTTAAATGGTTCCATGACACTGGCATATTCTATACTCCTAGCAGTGCTTTAATGGCGCTATGTTGCATTATTAGGACTCACATCTTGATCTCCCATAACTAAAAGTTGATTGTGCAATCAAATATCTCGATGTTGTATCTGTGCATCATTGTTCTTCATCACCGAGAACTGATATCAATTTGTTGAGTCAGTGCAGGAGAAAATCAACACGCAACACTTACACAACAAGTAGAAGAATAAAAAATCCACACAAAAAATGAATTTAGGATTTTGATGGTTATGTCTAGATGACCTATTCTAGGGGAGGATGAGATAATTTCATTATTATAAGAACATTTCATAGGAGAGATACTCTCAAAAAAAGAACCCAAAAACCTTGATAAGGTTAAACACAAATAAGGAAGAGAACTTTTGGATACAATTTAGTATTCATGAGTACATTTTAGTACAATAAAACCCAATGCCCTAAGGGCCGTATTTATTTGATCCATTCCATAAGACTTGGACTAAGAATAACCATTCCTAATGGGAGTCTAGAACACAACAAGAACCCAAGTGGCATGTAGAGAGAGCCATATCCAACTCCAAATAGGAATATTGATCCAAGTCCAAGTAGGAACATGAGTTGGACTCAAACTTAGACAAGAATGAAACTAGACTTGCATCTCATGTACGATCATGACTAGGACTAAGAGTCATCAAGGAATAATATTCTTTCGGTTGATTAACTTTGTTAAAATTAATCCATGAACATGTTGTTCAAATATGAGATTTGCACCCATCTCTTGGAAATGGACAATCCTGATGGCACCCCAACCAAGAAGCCTGACATCAACCCCAAGGAAAACCACATCTCCTTCCAGTGCTCAGGCATTGGCCTTCTTGCTTCCAAGCTCGATGCCATGAACATTGACTATGTCAGTGCTATAGTGAGATTGACGACATCAAGTTTATCCAATTGTTCTTCACGATATTGATGACTACATGATTGAGACATGTAACTACAATAACCTCCCAGTCCTCCCATTCATCAGCATAGATTCTATCTCATTCTATTGTTTGCCTTCTTGGTAGAATTTAATCTAAACAAGAGCAAGGGTGGCAAAAATCAATTGCAGTCGACCAACGCCCTGGTCTAGATTTTTCAACAAATACGATGTGGATAGGTCCTTATTCTATGTTTGTTACATTATAAATGAAGGGAAGTGGAGGGAAGGAAGGGGAGGGGGCACTATGTTTTGCTATTTTCTTATAATGGAGTGGGGAAGGTAAGGATAACATGAAAACTGATGTGAATACAAAAAATTGGCTACTGATATGGAACATTGGTGATATAAAAGTGGGATGACCAATTCTTTTGTCTATTCGTCACGATTATAGTAGTTCTCTTCATTTTTTTGAAAGCCGCCTTATCGACTAATTAATATTAGGGTTACATCTTATGTTTCCTACATTTACATGCATCTCCTCCCCATACACTTCTATTAGAGCATTTGGATATTATAACACATTCCAAACATAGTTTGGTTGTTTAGGTAACAACCTAGCTAGCATATCTATGAAAGTATTATATGTCCTAATTATGTGTTGTATTCCCCAAAAAAAATTTGGCTCAAGGTATCCAAAACCCGGTGACATACCGACCATACTTTCCACACACTGCTTTATTAACATGAATAAAATTGCATTCAGATATTGAATCTGAATATAATAGTATATTCCTAATATTGTTAGACACAGGTAGGTATGAGCCATGTAGAATAGCATTGAGTTACACATGAGGTCCTACTTGTTGACTCGATGTCTAATTTTACTTAACACTTGTTTTGATGATGACTAAACCATTCCACTTATTTGTGTCTATGCTTCTTCTTGGGTGATTTCAGAATAGGTATAGACACACTCCAAATTCCTAAACTTGTGCATACAAACTTGGAGAAAAATAAGTCAAAATCAATGCAAGTGCACTTTTCTGTAAAATACCTCATATCAATTAGAATCATATTATAAATACTTGTAATGATTGTATGACTTGTAATTAAGCCTAGAAAAATCAAGAATGCTTAAATTGAATATTTATGCACTTTTATGGCACTTTCCAAAATTCATCACATGGATTTTGTCAGCCAAGTTTTCATCTAGGATAAACTCAATTGACACCCTTAATGGATATTGAGAACTTCCAGGGTCGATCGAGTTTCCCCAGGACAAACTCAACTGACACCCCTGCTCAGGCAAATCAATTTTAAGATGTTAGCCAAGTTTCATCCTGGATAAACTCGACTGACAACTCAAAATTGCTTTCTCACATGGTGGTATCAGTCGAGCTACCTTTATTGAAACTCAACTGACACTACTAAATGAAATGTTATGAAAAAGTGTTTCTAACCATTTTAATGTTGCAAACATCAAAAATATATCTGTTGCAACACCCAAAATGGCTAGAATTTGATCCTAAGTGTCTCTACTGGCTAGTAGGAAACATAAACTATAAATATGACCCATTGAGGCCATAGCCAAGAGCTAACCCTTTATCAACAATATTATAATGGAGTTCTACCTATATATGTGTTCAAGTTATAAAACTGATGAGGCAAACATCGATTAAGACACAGTAATACTACATTGCAATATTTGAGCAAGTAAACAAACAAGCATACAATATATGTCTTTTCAAGAAATAAGGCGATAGTCATATAAATAGATAAGGCCCATACGTGATTTAGAGATTTCATAACCTAACATATCCTTCACCATCTAGCCACATGCCAAACCTGATTAAGAACAAGATTGCATATATACATTAGATTCTCATCATTAACAATGATTATCTCCATTTTAGGGTTTTGGCCAAGTAGGGTTCAAGGTTGGTTATTAGTACATTAGTTGATCTCATATTTATTTACAGTCCATCATAAGAGTGTGATTCAATTTTCATATGCTTTTGAGGTTTCATGTGGACATGACAAGATTAAGGACACTTATGCTCAAAGTAGGTCACGAGACTCATAATAGAGAAGACAAGATTATAAACCATAAAGACATGATTCGGGGCAAGACATGAGTTCAGATCGATAAGGTAGGACACAAGAAGCATAACCAAAGTAGGTGTATGTCCCCCCAAGGTCTAGGCATCATATTCCCAACCTTGGGCATCATATTCTATCATACATGCAATTATCATAATAGCATACCTATGTCATCAAGAGTTCAAGGTAGGCTATATGTTTCCCAAAGGTTCTAGCAACATAAATTACTGATATCAGGTTTGATTAAGCATTTGGTATCCTTAGGTATCAATTTTAGCATCGAACGGGCAAGGTACATCATTAAATCCCAAACGTATGTTACTTATGCCAAAAGGGAATTCAAGAGAAATATGAGTGATTAGAGCCCTCTATAACTCAAGGATATCAAAGAGATACTAATTTCATGATTAAGAGGGTTAAAGTTCTCCAAAGTTCCAAGCTTGATCATAAAAGTACATTAAACATAGTCAAAGAGGGTCCAAGTTCATATTTTAAAAAATCAAGGGAACTAGAAGAAGATATAGGGTCTGAAACCATTTTTAGGAGCTAGATCTTGTTCTCCTGATAGTTTGTCATATATAGCATGATAGATTTAGCCAAAGGATCATAAAGTTATAAAATTCAGAAGATTTACCTCAATGTAAGCATCCTGAATTGTTAGATCCTAGATCTACGCCCAGGGAGGCGCTGCCCACACCCAGCAAGGGTGCCCCGCACTGGACCTCCTGGTCCCTGGGATGAGTTCCTCTTATTGAGTCGAGGTGTTTATTGGGCTTCTCTCACTCAAGCGCTAACACCGCCCGGTCTTTGGCTCGTCTCCTTCGCCCGATGCCCAGTGACACCTCTGTTTCCCATGTGGGAATAGGGGAGGGACAGGGGACGGCGGTGCCCCAGCCTCCAGTGGATATTGTGCCCGCAAAAGCCCAAAAAGGAGCAGGCTGGTGGGCAGAGATCTAAAGCACGCCGGCAACCGAGTTTTTCCAGCCGTGATCGCCACTGATGGCATGTGGGCGAAGCTTGCTACCCACCTTGGCCACCATCAACAAACCAGTTGAGGAACCAAGGAAGAATAAGGGAGGGGAAGGAAAGAAGAAGAAGGGCTAGATCTAGATGGGGGGTTTATAAATAGGTATGTTAGGGTTAGATAAGTTAGGGTTGTGAGATCATGGTTTCCGTCAGTTGCCAAAACTGGATGGAGGCGGAGAGTTTTTCACCAGCCGTTCATTCGTTTCTTGAAGAGGAAGGAGAGTAGGAAACAAGCGATTGGACTGCACTGTTGTATTGGACCTATGTGGGCGGCCCAATAGAGATAAAGGCATAGAATTGAGCTAAAACAAGGTAAAACAAAAGCCAAATTTCAAGGTGTCATAACTTGGAGTCCGATGGTCCAATTGAGGTGATTTTTGTTCCGCTAGATTCGTAATTGAATCTTCTACAATATGATACATATTAAAGAGCCAATAGATTATGGTGATGAGTTTCAAAATTAGATACAAGAAGGTGACATGATATAGCAAGGTACTTAGTTTAAAAGTACAAATTAAAGTTACGCATTGCAAAATTGACCTTTGTAGTCACCAAATTGGAACATCACAACTATCCAATTTTGAAAATAATGTCAAATTGAGTAAGAGACTCTTGATGAGAGAGGAGGAGTACAATGGAGGAGAGAGATAATCGAGGTTGTCACATCCTTCCCTCCTTACAAAGAATTCCGTCCTCGAAATTCATCCATGATTAAAGTTAAGCGTCAAGTCAGGATCCATTGGGTCTGGCTATTCAACCATGGTTGTCAAGGCATTCCCCACAATGGGATGTAGACATAGGCTATCATCATTCAGGGTGTACCCATCTTGATAATGTACATGTTACTTAGTGTTCCCTCATAATGTGGAATCATCATGGCATTAGGGTTTACCCAACCCTTTGTATTCATACATTAGGGTTTTTTGTTCATATCTTTATACGAGACCAAGGTGTATCATCAACATCTACATTTATCAATTCTCAAGCGAACATGTGTGTGATCATGACCAAAAGAGACTACCATCGAGTGTGTATCTCATCTTTACTCTAGATTCTAAGCAATTTTTCCCAAAATTTCTACCAACTCTAAACAATTATGTTCATTATTATTCCTTTCAAATCTAAAATTATAGAATTTATTCAGCATGTTTATTCTAGTTATGACTCCAAGAGTATTGTCATATTGAGTTGATCATTTGGGTATGAGATTAGGCATGTTACCCTAATTATTTGAGCTGAGATTTCATGACATCATCATATTTAATTTCATGATTTCAAAGCAACATATTTTATGTATAGTATAATTTCATATTAGGTCTAACTTATGAGAGTGGATTATTTTGCATATGTCAAATTTTTTAACATTGGTGAGATATTTTATGTATCAAACGTCATTCAAGGAACAACATTATCAATGTCAAGGTTTTTGAATTCTCTTAAGCTCAAGCCACTCATGCTAAGGCATATATGTGTCCAACAAGACATGTTAACCACAATCTCCTACATGTAACACAAATTTCTACCCATCTTAGGGTCAACCACTAGATTCCTTTATATGCAACTACTAACCCGAGTATGAGGCTCATCATGGATATCACACATCATATACATCATCTTAGGTCTTGGGACATCTCCCTCACATATATGTATCAAGCATCAAATTTTCAATTGCCTCTTTCTCTAGGGTTAGATATTTTCATAGGACACCTAGGGTTCAACATTTTCAAGGAAACCACACACACTAGGTCACTCAACTCATATACTTAGAAGTATTCTAGCTAGGGACTCATCATCAAGTATTTCATCATTCCTATTTTTCAACATTTCAAATATTTTGGAGTTTAGGTCTCTAACCTTCTCCCGAAGTGGGTCGACTCATATCAAAAGGTCACCCTATTCATATGTACCATGCTAGAGGTCCTCCTTTGTAAAGAGATTGAGGCCCGTGTTGGTCTCAAACTGTATGTCACGTATCATATCTCAACATGTACAAAACTAGGTACAAGCAAGCATGCCAACCCACTAACTATGTTTAGCACATCAACCAAGACATATGTATCATACAAGGTGCTAGGTTTAGCTAGGGTTGCATGGTCCAAATCATTCCATATAATAAACATACTCGACCTTCCTCAAACAACTTGGGTCTTATCAACATCGACATCATCATCAATATCATTATCATTATCATCATCTTAGGTTTCTATCGCTTGCCTAACCTATATCATGGCTCTAGACAACTCTAGAGACTATTACTATCATCTAAACTCTCTCATCTAGACTTGATGTTACATCTCTTTCTCCTAGGTTGCATGGAAACTCACTACCTTTCTATGTGTGGTAACATTTTTCATATGTACATATAATAATACTTGAAATATGTTCTCTCCAACATTTAAACAGGCGATGAAAACCACCATACTCCATCCGAATAAAACCAAAACCAAAACAAGTTACCACACTCATTAGGCAGTCTAGTATCATGAAACCTAGAGAACTAGCAAGAACATGGTGCACACTTGTGTAGACATCCTAAGCACATGTCGTGAATCATGGCTAGGGAGGTAATTTATACAAGTCGACACCTAGTTCTAGAACTTCTAGGTTCTAACCTAGAGGCTAAGTCAACCTAGTCCACAACAGACATCTTATTAAGTTTTCTAGGGTTGAGATGTAAGGTGAGTTTAGTTTGTGTTTCATGTGAGCAATGTTTGGTGTAGTTATTGTTCATGCTCTGATACCATTTGTCACGGAACCGGAATCCTAGTCCCATGAACCAAACGTATACCAAAGGCAACATGCGGAAGCGTAAAGCTTAGCACACATGAACAGATAACAAGATAAAGGCACCAACACAGTCTCAACATTCAACAAGTATAAATTATACAAAATGCTTTATATTCATGAATTCAATTACATATTTCCATAGTCAAGGTACAAGTCATTCATGTGCTCTAAATTTGGATCTTACAACAAGTACACCTAGCATAGCTCACTGAGCCCATCAACCTTCTAGCCATCTTTGAACCTAAAAACAACATATGAGAAATGAGTCAACACACGAGGTGTTGAGTATGGGGCAGAAAGATACATATATGTATAATCTTTGCATAATTTTGAAAAGATTTCAAGGCTAAACGAACAAGAATAAATATGTTAATTGTTTACAAATGCAAAACCATATTTTATGTCATTTCACTCCATTATACCAACAATATCAATCATGTTTAAGGCCGTTGACCATCTTCCCGTCGGAATGGTCTGTAAGGGTGCTCAAGATTAGCTAACCCTTTTATACGAGAGGGACCTCAAGGCCATAGCCAAGAGATAACCCTTTATCAACAATATTATAATGGAGTTCTATCTATATATGTGTTCAAGTTATAAAACTGACAAGGCAAACATCGAGTAAGACATAGTAATACTACCTGGCAATATTTGAGCAAGTAAACAAACAAGCATACAATATATGTCTTTTCAAGCAAGAAGGCGATAGTCATATAACTAGATAAGGCCCATACCTGATTCAGAGATTTCATAACCTAACATATCCTTCACCATCTAGCCACATGCCAAACATGATTAAGAACAAGATTACATATATACATTAGATTCTCATCATTAACCATGATTATCTCCATTTTAGGGTTTTGGCCAAGTAGGGTTCAAGTTTGGTTATTAGTACATTAGTTGATCTCATATTTATTTACAGTCCATCATAAGAGTGTGGTTCAAGTTTCATATGCTTTTGAGGTTTCATGTGGACATGACAAGATTAAGGACACTTATGCTCAAAGTAGGTCACGAGACTCATAATAGAGAAGACAAGATTATCAACCATAAAGACATGATTTGGGGCAAGACATGAGTTCAGATCGGCAAGGTAGGGCACAAGAAGCATAACCAAAGTAGGTGTATGTCCCCCCCCCTAAGGTCTAGGAATCATATTCCCAACCTTGGGTATCATATTCTATCATACATGCAATTATCATAATAGCATACTTATGTCATCAAGAGTTCAAGGTAGGCTATAGGTTTCCCAAAGGTTCTAGCAACATAAATTACTGATATTAGGTTTGATTAAGCATTTGGTATCCTTAGGTATCACTTTTAGCATAGAACGGGCAAGGTACATCATTAAAGCCCAAAAGTATGTTACTTATGCCAAAAGGGCATTCAAGAGAAATATGAGTGATTAGAGCCCTCTATAACTCAAGGATATCAAAGAGATACTAATTTCATGATTAAGAGGGTGAAAGTTCTCCAAAGTTCCAAGCTTGATCATAAAATTACATTAAACATAGTCAAAGAGGGTCCAAGTTCATATTTTAACAAATCAAGGACATAGAAGAAGATATAGGGTCTGAAACCATTTTTAGGAGCTAGATCTTGTTCTCCTGATAGTTTGTCATATATAGCATGATATGTTTAGCCAAAGGAGCATAAAGTTATAAAATGCAGAAGATTTACCTCAATGTAAGCATCCTGAATCATTAAATCCTAGATCTACGGCCAGGGAGGCACTACCCACACCCAGCAAGGGCGCCCCGCACTGGACCTCCTGGTCCCTAGGCCGAGTTCCTCTTGTTGGGTCGAGGTGTTTATTGGGCTTCTCTCACTCAAGCGTTAACATCGCCCGGTCTTTGGCTCGTCTCCTTCGCCTGACGCCCAGCGGCACCTCTATTTCCCATGTGGGAACAGGGGAGGGACAGGGGATGGTGGCGCCCCATCCACCAGTGGGTACTGTGCCCATAAAAGCCCAAAAAGGAGCAGGCCGGTGGGCAGAGATCTAAAGCACGCCGGCAGCCGAGTTTTTCCAGTTGTGGTCGCCACTGATGGCATGTGGGCGAAGCTTGCTGCCCACCTTGACCACCATCAACAAACTAGTCGAGGAACCAGGGAAGAATAAGGGCGGGGAAGGAAAGAAGAAGAAGGGCTAGATCTAGATGGGGGGGTTATAAACAGGCAGGTTAGGGTTAGATAAGTTAGGGTTGTGAGATCATGATTTCCATCAGTTACCAAAACTGGATGGAGGCGGAGAGTTTTTCACCAGCCATTCATTCGTTTCTTGAAGAGGAAGGAGAGTAGGAAACAAGCAATTGGACTGCAGTGTTGTATTGGGCCTATGTGGGTGGCCCAATAGAGATAAAGGCATAGAATTGAGATAAAATAAGGTAAAACAAAAGCTAAATTTCAAGGTGTCATAACTTGGAGTCTGATGGTCCAATTGAGGTGATTTGTGTTCTGTTGGATTCGTAATTGAATCTTCTACAATATGATACATATTACAGAGCCAAAGGATTATGGTGATGAGTTTCAAAATTAGATACAAGAAGGTGACATGATATAGCAAGGTACTTAGTTTAAAAGTACAAATTAAAGTCACACATTGCAAAATTGATCATTGTAGTCGCCAAATTGGAACATCACAACTATCCAATTATGAAACTAATGTCAAATTGAGTAAGAGACTCTTAATGAGAGAGGAGTAAAACAGAGGATAGTGAAATCGAGGTTGTCACATAAATCAAGGTGTAACCATAGGGTTATAGCATACTAAGGTTTCAAAAACAATAAGAGAGTACTCCACGATTGTATTAATCATTCAAGGATTACTCATACCTAATTACCATCATTTAGTTATATTAAAGCTAGGTATTACAAGCTATACCTCATTAGGGTTACCCATTAATTCATTATGGTGATTATCAATCATAATCATACAATGGTAAGGGTAAGACTACAAGTTTAAGGCATTTAACCATCAAATTCTCATAATTAGAATCATAACATTACACTATAGGCTTCACCCAAAACAATGGGAATATTAAGACATCAACTTCTAACCATTAAATGTTGAAAAGGTAAATCCATTGGTCGTTTACATAAGTAAACATCTTGAACAAACCACCTATGAATTCATTGAGTTGTGCTCTATAAAGTGTCACCATCTAACCCTAGACATCCCTTAATTAACAACATAAAAAGTTCCATAGAGAGTAGGGTAAAACCCATAAGCGATTGTTTATTTAAAACAAGTCGTCAGTGAATGAGCTTCTTAAGTTGATCTTATAAAGGAAAACATTTAAATCACTTTATTAGGACCAAAATATTACATTTAGGCATCATTCCAATTTATTGGATGACGAAACATTAGATCTTAACCATTAGGTCAAGTTCATATATAAAAACCATCAATTGGAGTATAGGTCTGACCATTGCATCAAATGACCCAAGAAACCATTGCTTTAAGGCTTAATTGATGCTACAAATACATGCTTAACTCACCATAGTTTGTGGAGACTTGATACACCATTAGTAGTGACCATTAAGTCACCATAGGTTGTTAGATCAGCACTATATTCATTAACCACCATCGAATATCAAACTAATATCACCATTGATTGATAGCATCATTAGGGTACTTAGTTGTTAATCAATAAGATTCTAATTAGGCCAACACCTGACCTAAGGGGTGAACGTCAGTTGACACCCTTGGTTACCACCATTAGTTGTCATGAAGACAACACCATTGGTTGTTGTAATGGTATCACCATTGAGTCGTGTCTTTATAAAAGAAATCAGCTTTAAACCCTAAAATTGACCATTGGTTGATAGGTGTTAAGCACCATCGGTTGTCAAACCAACCTGATACAAGTCATATTATACCTTAGGAATAATGTACACATGATTATAGGTTAATCTAGAACTGAAATCAGAATAGTGAACATTATAAAAATCGAAATCCAAGTCAATCATAGCTTTTTAGTGCATGGATCATCATTTAAAAGCAAGAATATGAGCTTGCAAGCTTATGGTAAGAAATAAACGTCGAGAAAGTTATAGAACTTGCCTTTACTTAGATGATAAACTCCCAAATAGAAGAAAACATGAGCAGGTAGGGTAGAAAATCCAAGCATAAGCTATAAATTCGTCCATCTAGCACCTTTCTTCATCAAATGAGAAAACCCTAAGCATAAGGAGAAAGAAAGGTAGGGTTTTAGAGATTTATAGAAATTATTACCATGGAAAAGCAAGGTTCCAACCTGGATAAATGTAAGAGGAAAGATAATAGAGAAATAAATGGAGCAACGAAGGGTATTCTTACTCATTTAGGTCAATATCACTACAAGGAAGCTTTTTAAACCCTAAAAGAGAGCAAAACAAAACCCTAGGAGCTTCCACCAAAAAATTTGCCTTCTTCTACCTTGGACAAGTCCTCTATAGATAAACATATAGGGAACGAGGTTCTTATCTGGAGGGAAGTGGTGGAAAGAAAAATTTTCATTTGGGATCTCAAAAATAGATATATAAAGCTCTAGGATAAGGGAGAGAAGAACATGAGGTGTCTAAAAAGCTCCATGCATCCATGGCATTAAACTATTAAGGATATACAATCATCCACACAAGAAGCTCCCCCACCGTCCATAGAGACATTCTTAGCCATCCTTTGTCAAATTTCCAAGCCAATCAAATAAATCATTGGTTGATAGCTCCTAAAGGTAGCTCATCCATAAAGGGGTAAATCCTAAAATACCCTTGAGGAAAACACCTCCGAACCAAGGTTCAAATAGGATACCCATGGCTCAAAAAGCTCATTAATGATGATAGAACATTCAAGGAACATAATCAAAATCATAAATTGCAAGAAAAACCTCCCAATTGGGTAAATTGTAGGAAAGTTCAAAATGTACATAAAACTGCATAACTTGCACAAATATTGTTCAAATTGAACCAAACTTGAAACTTAAGTTTGTCTTATAATTCCAAATAATATCACAAGGTTATATTATAGTTATAAGAATTAAATTATGATAATTAAGCATGTTCAACCATTTAAGCAAGGTTAGGGGTCTCACAACCATAAACCCCTAACATGATTTTCACCCTCTAAATCCAAGGTAAAAAAAGATGGATACTTATCATGCACCTCATCCTCAATCTTTCACATTGTTACTTTCATCACATGATGATTTCACATCATTCTCATAGAATACATATTCTTCTCCTTCAACTCTTGCATGGGTCACCTTGGTTCAACATAAGAACTGTTGTACCATCTGTACATGTATGGTAGTACCTTTCAACTTTGGGACTCGATTGTCGTCTTGAACTATTCTATTTGTTTTATCACACATCACTCAGAGGCCATACTCATTGGATCTTACCAAACATAGAACATCATGTATCTCTTATCATATGTAACTTTACAAGGTTTCATATTAATGTCCCTTTAATGATTGTTGTTATTAACAACTCAATCAACCAGGTACACATCTACTAATTTTCAAGAACTATGAAGAATATTTTTTAGAGGATTCTCTAATCATCTCAATAGTGAAATGACCATTTGTTTGGTTGAAGAATCATACATTTATCTATAATTGTTAACAAATATAACTTCCTAATTGACCTTGTTAGGAGTAGAACAACGACGTTGTCTTCATATTATCAGGATTCACATAACATGCTTAATAGAGGTATCATAACTCTAAGAGGATACTTTATTCAACCCCCAACTCATTCTTGCTAGACTTGTCGCACATAAGTACAATTACTTCAACATTCTTAAGGTTTATAAAAGATGTTGACCATGTTACTGACCATCTTTGAAATACTTTGAGATGTCATCATTCAAAGCTTGCTACAACTTGTAAGACATGACATGAACACTCTATTCCTCCCATTCATAAATTCTATTGGTACATTAGTTAGTCTAAAGGATATAACCATAAACTCATCATGATCATGTAACTTATGTCATCCACTCTAACTCTTATGCATTGATATTTGATCCTAGGTTTATCTTAAAGGAACACGGTAGCACATGTCTACTGATCAACAAACCATATATCGTTGATAGTGGTCTTGCCCAGCTATCACTGAACCATACACAACATTATAGAATCACTTTTGTTTTTCCTTCCAAACAAAATTTATAGGGTCATCATCAACTCTCTATCTCTCTCTAAGGGAGAGGAATATTTCATTTAATAAACATCTCCAACCTTCACATACTTCCATACCATTGATACATCTTGGATACTAAGATTCATTATCTTGGTATCCACCTCATGCACTATAAAGAACTCACATCCTTATCTCATCTACTTTTACTAACATGAAAATCTCAAGACATATAAGAGGAGTCTTCCTAATTATTGGAAGTCTCAAAAGTAAACTCATCACAAACTTTATGATCTCAGAACCATAGTCCAAGAAACCTTATGCTATAATAAGCTATCCACCTTCATGTTTACAATGAATCCACACATACCAAGTGGAAATGATCCACTTGAAAGCTGTGCCCTAGAAAGGAAAGACACAAAGGGAAACACACTTCCCACGTCATAGGAGAATTGTTCAAGGGTCAAGCAAAAAGGTAACCAATTCTATTTTCATTATGTAGGTTACAACTTCTTATGTATCATTTTACCTTTTTCATTTCGGGTTCCTTGCCATTAGCATAGGAATCATAATTATTAACATATCTCATTACTCCTTCCTTCATGACTATTTATCACACTTGGATATGTTCTCCTGTTTTATTATGTTTTTCAACCACTTATCCAAAGGTAAATCATCATATTCAAAATTTTCTTCATTAAACAAGGATCACCTCCCTTAATTTCTTTCACACTCCATGTTGATTTTACATTAAAATCATCCTACATACATAGGTTGGTCTGAGATTAACTCAAGTTCCACCTTATTCCTTTGTCATTGTTCCCATTCATCTTCTCATTTTATATTTATCATAGGAATTCTCTCCATCTTATGTGAATTTCATACCTTGAATCACTTTATAAGAACATACTTTTCTGTCTTTTACTTTATTATCTTCTTGAATTACATCTTCAAGAGCTCCTCTTTTGCTTATTTGTATTCAGATTTATATTTCATGTTATTGTATATTTCTCTTATAGCTACCAAACATTCAAGTATTGATAGTTAATGATGTAATTTTCATCTTCTATTGAGGTAATATTGAGTTATTTGCACCATGATTGTGACGTCCCCGAATTTTCCTTAACTTAAACTGATGTGTGACAACCAAATTGAAACCCTCACCTCAGTGAGAATCCCAATTCAAACACCCCACATTAGGCTAAGAAGAAGAAAATCAAGGGAGTCAGAAGGAAACAACAGTAGCACATGTACATGAACAATAATAAAACCATACACACATGTTCACCATTCAACATATAATTACAATATGAATTGTTACAACATTTGATATTACATATTGAACAACAAACATCTACATATACATGTACTACCACTAAACTATAGGATCTTAAGACAACATGTCCACTTGTACATCAGCTCGCCACACAACTCTCAACTATCCTGGATCTTCAAGAGCATATGTCCACAACCTAAACCAAAGATTACATGCAGTACACGTCAGCGCAATATTCAAGAATATTGTATTGAGTACGCCTACGTGTCTTTTACATACCTCTCATCATATCTTGGCAATAAGATAAAACTAAAACTTGGCAGCATAAAGGAATATAACAAAAAGCATATACTTGCACAAAGATGTTCATTAACAAAAGAGAACACACATTTTACCATGACTTTCCATTATATGTAAAGTTCATCAACCACATGCACTATTCTACCAAAGAGATTTAGTGCTCACATGTACTATTCTGCCAAAGAGATTTAGTACTTCATAAATGCACTATTCTTCCAAAGAGATTTAGTGCTTTCATCAATGCACTATTCTACCAAAGAGATTTAGTGCTATCATATAATGGATCAGATATTTTATGTTTCATGTGTTCATAACCATATAAGTATGGAAAAACAAGCAACATATCATACAAGAACAATCATTTTAGCAAATATCATATGCCAAGTATTTTACTACACATATAACACAAGTATATTGTATAATAAGCCAAGTAAGAGGTAATGGCGTACCTTCCAAAGAGATATCATAATCACATATCACATTACTGATGTCAACTATGTATCCTAGGTCAAACCCTGATAAAGAAAAGATCACATACTATCATCAGGTTCACATCATCATACATCTCATCTTAACCCTAATCGTGTTCATTATGGTTTTCTTAGTTCATTAGGATATTTCTATTATCACTTGTATTGTCATCATAGAATTATGTTACTGATCTCATATTCCATTTTATGGTTCATTATCTGAACATTAGGTTCCATATCCTTTTAGTGCACATATTAACCCTATTTTATATATATACCTTATCCAAATTAGGGTTACAACCCATGTATTAAGGATTATCTTCATATAATAGGAATTTCATGTACAAAACTGATCTCATATTTACGTATTATCTTTCAGTTACAGATATGAGGATGTTCTATGAATTTCATCATTTATTGAGCATGTATGTATTTATTGCATTTCTTTTAGGGTTAGTAGCCCAAGATAGCCATTCTAAGCAAATTACATGATTTTATGCATCAACATCATAATTACTGACATCAGATGGATTCTAAACATGATTATAGACTTAGTAATATATTCTCATAATTTTAGGTCTTCGTTTATTATTTATAACAAATGGTATAAGCATTATACAACTTACATGATATCAAAGGAGTCAGAAGGAAACAACAATAGCACATGTACATGAACAATAATAAAACCATACACACATGTTCACCATTCAACATATAATTACAATATGAATTGTTACAACATTTGATATTACATATTGAACAGCAAACATCTACATATACATGTACTACCACTAAACTACGGGATCTTAAGACAACAGGTCCACCTGTACATCAGCTCGCCACACAACTCTCAACTATCCTGGATCTTCAAGAGCATGTGTCCACAACCTAAACCAAAGATTACATGTGGTACACGTCAGCACAATATTCAAGAATATTCTACTGAGTACGCCTACGTGTCTTTTACATACCTCTCATCATATCTTGGCAATAAGATAAAACTAAAACTTGGCAGCATAAAGGAATATAAAAAAAGCATATACTTGCACAAAGATGTTCATTAACAAAAGAGAACACATATTTTACCATGACTTTCCATTATATGTAAAGTTGATCAACCACATGCACTATTCTACCAAAGAGATTTAGTGATCACATGTACTATTCTACCAAAGAGATTTAGTCTTCATAAATGCACTATTCTGTCAAAGAGATTTAGTGCTTTCATTAATGCACTATGAATAGTGCATGTGGTTGATCAACTTTACATATAATGGAAAGTTGTGGTAAAATATGTGTTCTCTTTTGTTAATGAACATCTTTGTGCAAGTATATGCTTTTTGTTATATTCCTTTATGCTGCCAAGTTTTATTTTTATCTTATTGCCAAGATATGATGAGAGGTATGTAAAAGACACATAGGCGTACTCAGTACAATATTCTTGAATATTGTGCTGACGTGTACCACATGTAATATTTGGTTTAGGTTGTGGACATATGCTCTTGAAGATCCAGGATAGTTGAGAGTTGTGTGGCGAGCTGATGTACAGGTGGACCTATTGTCTTAAGATCATGTAGTTTAGTGGTAGTACATGTATATGTAGATGTTTGTTGTTCAATATGTAATATCAAATGTTGTAACAATTCATATTGTAATTATATGTTGAATGGTGAACATGTGTGTATGGTTTTATTATTGTTCATGTACATGTGCTACTGTTGTTTCCTTCTGACTCCCTTGATTTTCTTCTTCTTAGCCTAATGTGGGGTGTTTAAATTGGGATTCTCACTGAGGTGAGGGTTTCAATTTGGACATCACACATTAGATTAAGTTAAGGAAAATTCGGGGACGTCACAATGATTTCTAATTCATTATGCTCTTTAGATTGTTTCAAATTGACTATTTGATCAGAGTAATAAAAAAGATAACAATCTAAAAGTTCCATACTTACCTTTTCTTCAATAATTGAATACCTGGCCAGGGTACCCAAGTATTGATATTAGGCAGTATGCACCATGTTTATATGTCCTATTCCTGACTTAGACATCATCCTAGTCCTAAGTCCTAGTGTCGACATCATCCTAGTCCTAAGTCCTAGTGTCGATATCATCCTAGTCCTAAGTCCTAGTGTCCCTATAGACTCAACAAATCTAAATCTCTCGTATCAACTTGTAAGAACCTGTTACACTAAACGAGATTACTCAAAACATAAAACACAGTCGATCACTAATTAATCACATACCCAAAAATATGGGTAAATTAAAACCTATTTCAACATCAACACCCGCTCAAAAACATTTGTATAATAGCCCAATATCTTTCTTGTATCCATACTATGACAAGAATTTGATACAAATTGTTCTATCACCTTAGCCACAACATATATACATAGGAGAACAATATTTGTATATGCTACACAAACAAGCATTAACATACTAACAAAATTTTGATTCATTTGAAACACCATATACAAACTTTTCCTGCCCAGACCTGAGAGTATAGGGACGACTCTAGGACACACTATACATCTAATAAACTTTCTCAAAGATTCATTATTATAGCTCCTCTTTTCTGCCACAGTTTGTTTTCATCACTTTTGATTACCTAAAAAGATGTGGTGAACCACAAGGGTGAGACACATGTCTCAGCAAGAGATATAACCTCCAACAACATTTATTGATTCCAACATTTTAGCTAATGAGACAGTTTAAGCAGTTTAATCATATAAAACAAATATGCTCAACAACACTGATGATTAACAAAATATATAAAGGAGAAGATAATAACTATCTTCATTAGCGAGACAATTCTCATATCCCTATTAACAGTATAAGGAGTCTATTAGCATGAGCATCTCTAACATCATGAATAAGTCTAGTATCATAAGCATAGCTAACAACATCAGCACATATAACAAGTTGAACATATCAACATCATAAGTAGATCTAACAATATAAGCACAACTATCTGCATAAGCATGATTAGCAGTATAGGCATCTCTAGTTACAAAGGCATAGCTATCAATATAAGCATAGCTAACAACATGTGATAACGAATGTCATAATCATAGCCAACAGTAATAGTATCTCTATCAACTTTAACATGACTATTGTATGTACACATTTATAACATGAGCATATCCACAACATAAGAGTACATACTATCTTTTGATGCATCCGTCGTGTATAACCCTAAAAAGATTTGCTAGACATCTATATTACATCTTTTATTATGCCCTGGGGAGTTTGAGTCGTACCACCCAAAGTCCAACTGACCCCTGTGAAGGGCTATTCAGTTCCGTACAATATCTAGGAGTGTCGATATCCTAAGATCTCTTCCCCTCGGTCTTTATGAGTAAAAAGGTAGTGACATATCAGTCAAAGCTGCCACTACAATGACATATAGTAAAGTTTTTAACCAATAGTCCACCCTTGGTACAAGTCACAACACTAGAAACCAGGATATACAAAACCCTCTAATCTGAGGTACAACCGTTGTTGTCCTCAATCACATCAAATGTCTGAGGCATGACCATAGCCATCCTCCATAACCAACATTGTGGATGACAAGGATATATCCTCAACTTACCACCCCCACATACTCAATAGTATGCACTTTGAGTTTCCCTTAGGAATACTCATTTCACCATCCAGTGAGTTCTAACATTGAAGATGGCTCTATGGTACATGACACTACATGATTAGAGTTACACTTGATTAGTTATGTCAATTGGGTGAATTAAGGCTGCATCAAACAAGTGGACATACAAACCCTAATTCACTTCTAGCAAAAATATAAATATCACAACTTCAAAAGATATAAAATGTGTGAAACATAATTTATCATCTCATCATCACATGGTACTATTCACTTGCCATTCATGAGACTACACTAGTCATCATACTATCACAGAATATAAATCCTTTTCACAATATCACCGTGTATCAACCCTTATCATCATAAGAGGATTACACCTCATTCAGGGATCAACCATGCCCAAAGGTCATTAAGACCATCATACTATTCCCTACAAGATTATCATTATCTTTGCATGCCTTATAAAAAGACTCAACAACATCATTTACATATGATACTTCAGATCAACACAATATTGAATTAATGAGCTAGGACATATTCATAAACAACCATAGAAGGGTTGTATTAACATTAAGAAAATTCCTTTAGTACATCAACATGCAAGGAATATAGATATGCTTAACCCTCATCATATTCATAATGCACATGTTTAGCATAAGAAAATATCAACCATGTGGCTATGATAACCACCAATTAACATAAGGTTATGATAATATTAAGGAGGTTATTTCACCATCATTCCATCATATAAGAATGTTAAACATGAATACTCATCTTTATCTATTTGCATTAGAGTTAGGTTCAACAAGATAAATTATATTAATCTTACTAATCAACACTTATACCCAAACCCTAACTCACGACATCCCCATTGGATCATGGATGCATAAGGTGGAGCATCACCATCACCTTACATACTATTCTCAAGTATGAATCCACACATAAATCAAGGTGTAACCATCAGGTTATAGAATACTAAGGTTTCAACAATAATAAGAAAGTACTTCATGATTGTATTAATCATTCAAGGACTACTCATACCCAATTACCATCATTTAGTTATAATAAAGCTATGTATAACAAGCTATACCTCATTAGGGTTACCCATTAATTCATTATGGTGATTATCAATCATAATCATACGAGGGTAAGGGTAAGACTACAAGATCAATAATGATGACAGAACTGATGGAGTTTTAATTTGCAACACCACTAAAAATCCTAGAGATGATGAGTCTCTAAGTTTAGCCTTGCTAGTACTATGGTGAAGACTCCACCCACATGTGCTAAGACATGTGGAAGTCTTATCGTAGTATAGTTAAGGGTCGAATCCTCGGGACAACGGTCTTGACGAAGTCAAGATGGAAAACGTTTAGCTTTTACTTAACAACTTAAAGATTGATATTTAGATCGAAGGTTTGATTTGGTTGTTTTAAACTAAGCACAAAGAAAGTAAAGCAAGAAAGTAAATAAAGCAAGTAAATCTTAAAAGTTAACAAATGATGATGAATCACTGGGGTTAAGCAGGTATTTACCACCGCTACGCACGCATTGTATATGTACTAAGCAAGACTTATAAGCTAGATGCATGGATGTTTCCACAAGACCGATGCCTTATAAGACAAGAGCGATGCGTTGCATCCAAGGGTGTTCCACAAGACCGATGCCCACATAAGACAAGGGCGATGCATTGCACCCTTTGATGTTCCACAAGACCAATGCCCATATAAGAAAAGGGCAATGCATCTCATCCTTCAAGGGTTAAGTAACTCTAATACGGTACATCCTACGCGTCACTGAAGGGTGTAGTCTCTGAAAAGAGAATCTTACTCAACCTCATGAAACGTACATCTAAAACTAACAAGCGAGCGATAATTACCAAATCGAATAGCGTCTTTGTAGGCCTAGTTTCCGGTGAGGGATAACCTAGCTACGAGAAGTGCGGGAATAATGCAACGCCAGCCATCCCCGAACGAATGGTCACATGCTTTACATCATTCCCCTCGCAAAGTGTGTTCCTCGACTTATCAAAGGTCTCTTCCATACAGATGGGAGTGTGCCATATGATAGTGAGTTTACTCCACTCTTTGAGATACACTTCTAGACACCGAAACGGATGCGTGGTGGATACACACACCAGAAACCAACACTAAATCGGTATTCAAGCCTCGATAGAGGTCGTAGACAAACCACAACGAAAGACAATAAATGCATACAAGAACGTGGCCATCATTCAAGCATGTGTGAAACGATTTAGTATTAAAACGAAATGATAACATCTCTTTTTACAGTACATAATACAAAACATGGGCAGCGGGGCTAGTCCCCGCGCCCCAGTGGATGGAACTACTCGCTCCTCATAGAGGGAGCAACAAAGAAGGAGGCAAGAAGAGATAGAAAGAACATCATCTCCACTAGGAGAGAAGGTTGAACCCTTGGTGGAGAGAGCAACGATCTCCACCCCTTGTAGATTGCTTGATGACGGATCTTCTCCTCTCACCTTCCTTGTTGATGAGAGAGAGAGAGTAGCTTGCAATGGACGTGAGTCTCAGACCGGCAGCCTCGAGTGATGGATGGAGTTGTTCTGGTAGTAGAGAGGCAGCCTCTGGACGTCTGGACTCTTATGAACGGTCCTGAGGTCTTATTTATAGGCTTTGAGTGAGATCCAAACGGTTTGGAGACCGTTTGGGCTCAAACGGTCTTGGGACCGTTTGGCGTCAAACGGTCTTGAGACCGTTTGGCGTCAAACGGTCTTGGGACCGTTTGGCCTCAAACGGTCTTGAGATCATTTGGCGTCAAACGGTCTTGAGATCGTTTGGCGTCAAACGGTCTTGGGACCGTTTGGCGTCAAACGGTCTTGAGACCGTTTGAACTCCATGCGGTCTCGGGACCGTTTGGCTTCATGCGGTCTCGGGACCGTTTGAACTCCATGCGGTCTTGGGACCGTTTGGCTTCATGCGGTCTCGGGACCGTTTGAACTCCATGCGGTCTTGGGACCGTTTGGCTTCATGCGGTCTCGGGACCGTTTGAACTCCATGCGGTCTTGGGACCGTTTGGCGTCATGCGGTCTCGGGACCGTTTGAACTCCATGCGGTCTTGGGACCGTTTGGCTTCATGCGGTCTCGGGGCCGTTTGAACTCCATGCGGTCTTGGGACCGTTTGGCTTCATGCGGTCTCGGGACCGTTTGAACTCCATGCGGTCTTGGGACCGTTTGGCTTCATGCGGTCTCGGGACCGTTTGAACTCCACGCGGTCTTGGGACCGTTTGGCTTCATGCGGTCTCGGGACCGTTTGAACTCCACGCGGTCTTGGGACCGTTTGGCTTCATGCGGTCTTGGGACCGTTTGAACTCCATGCGGTCTTGGGACCGTTTGGCTTCATGCGGTCTCGGGACCGTTTGAACTCCATGCGGTCTTGGGACCGTTTGGCTTCATGCGGTCTCGGGACCGTTTGAACTCCATGCGGTCTTGGGACCGTTTGGCTTCATGCGGTCTCGGGACTGTTTGAACTCCATGCGGTCTTGGGACCGTTTGGCTTCATGCGGTCTCGGGACCGTTTGAACTCCATGCGGTCTTGGGACCGTTTGGATCCACTCGACCCTTGGGCTAGTTTATTCTTTTGTTATTTTTTTGTGCTTTTTCTGCAATTATAAAAGGAAAAGTTAGTTTGATGATGTATTTACAAAAAGGGGTAAAATTAGGTTTAAGTACAATATAAATGTAGAAAGAGTATGGAAAACTAAAGAAAAAGACTAAGATAAACTACTAAAATAGGAGGTTATCACCCCCCCTAACTTAGAGTCTAGCTTGTCCTCAAGTTAGATAGAGCTGAGACATGAAATGGCGCGGCGATCTTAATTAAAATTTCCATACTCTTGCTTCAATTCTTGACCTGAGTTCCCCAGGGGTCGTATCGAGGCTTATTGCATGCCTTGATCCTTTTGGATTTCGAGAGTTGCTTGGATTTCAGGTTTTTCCGTATCTCAAAGTTCTCCTTGGGACCACATTTATTTTGTGCATGCTATTGACTCTAATCAACTTTATACCTCTCTGGAAACCTATTGGAAGCTAGAGAGGGTATGAGGGTTGGCTAAAGGCTTTGAAGTGTAACTCCCCTTTGAGTGGGGGAGGGGCTATTTATGCTTTTTAGGATCTCACTACCGGACACGACACATCTGCCTTTATGAGGGCAGCTGAATGTACCGGCCGGGCAAGTCCTTCATTAGCCTTTTCATATGCTTGGAACTTTTAGGGTTTCACTACCGGACGCGACGCATCTGCCTTTCTGAGGGCAGCGGAATGTGCCGGCCGGGTGAGCCCTTTATCAGTTCTTTATATAGGTCCTTATTCGTGGCACAACTCTCATGATTTTATTCGTCTCTCTGGCTTTTATTCAAAAACTCACAGGCTTGGGTTTTGGGATGGGGATTTATTTTGGGCGGCCAAGCCTCTTTTATTTTGAAGAGAGGAAAGTTGTTCTTAAAGTTTTTCAGCATGCACTTATTTGGTTTGTGGTCCACTTGCAGAGCTTTTTGACTTGGAAGTTGCCTGATTTCCCTCTCATCCTTGAGATCTCGGCTTATTTCTGCCCTGATTTTGACCTATGGAGAGTCAGATAAAGAAATGGAACAAAAAAATAGGATCCATAGTGGATGGGGGTCGATAAATCGCCATGTGATGTCTAAGTGCTAAATACTTGTAGAGACTAACATGATTCTAGAGTTAGTTGAGGTGACTTATTTTAAGGAAAAGGGGTGTATAGAGATTGATACCTAGCCCTTGTCTGATGACCCCCCCCCCTAACTTATCACACACTCTGTCCTCAGAGTGGGAAAGTGATAGGTTGAGAAGTCATTTGAACAAGGGCTGCGAGCTAAGCTAAAATTGCGGTAATCCCTGGAGATTGGAGTAGAGTGAAAGCGAATTGGGGTGCCTTGTAGCGCTGACTCAGGAGCTTTATTGATGTCGCAGTGCATTCCTTTGCAATTGTGTCTTGATATTGTAGACGAAATCTGCAATTCTAGCAACGAATCTGCTAGACAATATCAAGACAAAATTGCAAAGGAGTGCACTGCGATATGTGCTGCTTGATTGCACAAAAGCTCCCAAACGGTTTGAGGACCGTTTGGTTCCAAACGGTTTGAAGACCGTTTGGTTCCAAACGGTTGGAGGACCGCTTGGAAAGCGAGGAGCCGCAGGTCGCCGGCGCGGGGGGGGGGGGGGGGGGAAGGTGGAACGGGGCGAAGGTGGAACGGGGCGAGGGTTTGAAGGTGGGTGGAGGAAACGGCGACTGGCGCGATAGTGGCGACGGAACGGCACGGCAACAAAGAACATCATTTGACGACGACTGCGAAGGTGGCGTGGAGTGAGCAGCGTGCTTGGAGTCGCCGGACAAACTTGTGGAAGGTGGATTGAGAAGCTTGCGCGGAAGCACAGAAGCAAAAAGGTGAAGTTCTGCGCACTAAAAGACTGTAGAGTGCGAAGATTCGAAGAAAGGAAGATGGAGATGCGGGGTCGGTATTTATAGCGGTGACTTATTGTATTCCAAACGGTTTCAAGACCGTTTGGTTCCAAACGGTTTCAAGACCGTTTGGTCCCAAACGGTTTGAGGACCGTTTGGTCCCAAACGGTTTCAAGACCGTTTGGTCCCAAGCGGTTTGAGGACCGTTTGGTCCCAAACGGTTTCAAGACCGTTTGGTCTCAAGTGGTTTGAGGACCGTTTGGTCCCAAACGGTTTCAAGACCGTTTGGTCCCAAACGGTTTCAAGACCGTTTGGTCCCAAACGGTTTCAAGACCGTTTGGTCCCAAACGGTTTGAGGACCGTTTGGTCCCGAACGGTTTCAAGACCGTTTGGTCCCAAACGGTTTCAAGACCGTTTGGTCCCAAACGGTTTGAGGACCGTTTGGTCTCAAACGGTTTTAAGACCGTTTGGAGTATAAATATATTTGTATATATTTTTTTTTTGTATTTTTAGATTTAGTAATGAAAGAACTTAGAGAAAGCAAAACAAAATTAAGAGAGTATAAAACTAGAAAATTGGAGAAATTGATACTCAGGTCTTGGGTTGCCTCCCAAGAAGCGCCTTGGTTTTACGTCACTGGCTCGACGAAATTGTGGGCGTAGCGTTTCTGACATCGAGGGTTTGTTGATGTGTTTTGTCTTCCTGAGTGTAGTATCTTTTTAAACGGTGTCCGTTGACCGTTCGTTCGCTTCCGTTGTTGTTGATGATAATGGCAGCTCCAGTTGGGTAGATATGTTTTATAGTGAAGGGTCCGGACCATCTTGTTCGAAGCTTTCCGGGGAATAATTTGAGCTTGGAATTGAATAAGAGCACTTTGTCACCAACGGTGATATCTTTTCTCCTAAGATGTCCATCGTGCCACATTTTCGTTTGCTCCTTATAGATTCTGGCACTGTGGTATGCTGTCATGCGGAGTTCTTCTAGCTCCTGTAGTTGAAGTTGTCTGTTCTCTCCTGCACTTTTAAGGTCGAAGTTTAGTTGCTTGATGGCCCACCAGGCTTTATGTTCCAGTTCTACTGGAAGATGACATGATTTACCGTACACCAAGCGGAACGGAGTTGTTCCAATTGGTGTTTTGTAAGTCGTACGATATGCCCAGAGGGCGTCAGGAAGTTTGGTGGACCAATCAGTGCGATTTTTGTTCACTGTTTTTTCAAGAATCGCTTTTATCTGTCTATTGGATACTTCCACTTGGCCACTAGTTTGCGGGTGGTAAGGTGTGGCAACTTTGTGATGGACTCCATATCTTTTTAGTAATGCTTCGAAACTTCGTTCCAGAAAATGGGTTCCGCCATCAGATATGACCGTTCTTGGGACTCCAAATCTTGGAAAGATGGTATCTTTGAACAATTTGACAACAGGTTTGGAGTCATTAGATGCAGTGGGTACAGCTTCGACCCACTTCGAGACGTAATCCACAGCGACCAAAATGTACGAGAAACCATATGATGAGGGGAAAGGTCCCATGTAGTCTACCCCCCATACATCAAACAGCTCAATTTCCTGCCACATGGTAAGAGGCATTTCATCTCTTTTTGATATGTTGCCCGAAAATTGGCATTTATCACAGGATTTGACAAAATTATGTGAGTCTTTTGATATGGTGGGCCAAAAGAAACCAGATTGTAGAACTTTTATGGCAGTTTTCTTGGCGCCCATGTGCCCCCCCGTGGGTCCGGAGTGGCAGTGTTCCAAAACCGATGTTATTTCTTCTTCTGGAAGGCATCGACGAAAAAGTCCGTCGGCACAGAGGTAGAACAAGTAGGGTTCATCCCAATGATAACGTTTTACGTCATGAAGGAATTTCCTTTTATCTTGATAAGTAGCAGATGGGTGAATGATCCCTGTGGCTAGATAGTTGACAATATCTGCAAACCAAGGGAAGGTATGAGTGGCTTTCATAAGTTGATCATCAGGAAGAGAGTCCCTGATAGGGATTTTATCTTTGTCTTCAACCTCGATTCTACTGAGGTGATCGGCGACAACGTTCTCTACGCCACTTTTATCTTTGATTTCTAGATCGAATTCTTGAAGCATCAATACCCAGCGGATGAGCCTGGGTTTGGCATCTTGTTTCTGAATCAAATGTCTGATAGCAGAATGGTCAGTGTAGACAATCACCTTAGAGCCGATCAGGTAAGAGCGGAATTTTTCGAAGGCGTAGATGATAGCTAGGAACTCTTTTTCCGTGGTCGTGTAGTTTCTTTGTGCTTCATCCAGCGTTTTGGACGCATAGTAGATGACATAGGGTTTCTTGTCGATTCGTTGTCCTAAAACGGCCCCTATGGCATAATCACTTGCGTCACACATAATTTCAAAGGGTTGCGACCAGTCTGGAGCCCTTAAAATAGGTGCGGAAATTAGTGCTTTTTTAAGGGTGGAGAAACTTTGCATACATTCTTGGTCAAAAATAAACTCGGCATCTTTTGTCAGGAGTTGGGTCATGGGTTTAGCTATTTTTGAGAAATCTTTGATGAACCTTCTGTAAAACCCGGCATGACCTAGGAAAGCTCGGACTCCTCTTATGTCCTTTGGAGGTGACAACTTCGAGATGACATCAATCTTTGCTTTGTCGACCTCGATCCCTCTATCACTTACTCTATGTCCGAGGACGATACCCTCTGTTACCATGAAATGGCATTTTTCCCAGTTCAGGATAAGGTTTGTTTCCTTGCAACGTTGCAGGACTTGTTCGAGATTATTTAGACAGTTATCGAAAGATTCTCCATAAACAGAGAAATCATCCATAAAGACTTCCATAATAGATTCAGTTAATCCGGCGAAAATGGCGGACATGCAGCGTTGAAAAGTAGCAGGAGCGTTACATAGCCCGAATGGCATTCTTCTAAAAGCATATGTCCCGAAGGGGCAAGTGAAGGTGGTTTTTTCTTGGTCCTCTGGATGTATGGGTATTTGGTAGAACCCAGAGTAACCATCGAGATAACAAAAATATTTTTGGTGGGCCAAGCGCTCCAGGACTTCGTCTAGAAAGGGTAGAGGGTAGTGGTCTTTCCTTGTGGCTTTATTCAACTTCCTATAATCGATGCACATTCTCCACCCCGTTACAGTCCTAGTAGGTACGAGCTCATTTTTATCGTTGATCACTACAGTAGTGCCCCCTTTCTTTGGGACAACTTGAACTGGACTAACCCACTGAGAGTCGGAGATAGGGTAGATCATACCAGCTTTAAGCAGTTTGAGGACTTCCAAACGGACTACCTCTTTTAAATTTGGGTTCAATTTTCTTTGATGTTCGCGAGTGGGTTTAAATTCTTCAACCATAGGAAGCTTGTGCATACACAGAGCCGGATTTATGCCTGTGAGGTCGGTTATTTTATAACCGATGACCTTTTTGTGTTTCCTTAGTTTGTCTAGAAGTCTGACTTCTTGGTCTTCGGTGAGGGTGGAGCTGATAATAACTGGGTATAGCTCTTCCTTATCCAGGAAAACATATTTGAGTCCTGTTGGTAGGGTCTTCAATTCAGGGGTTTTTGGTGGTTCTGCTGCTTCAATAGTCGTTATGGCTTTAAGCTCTTCAAAGGTAGCCTTTGGTGCTTCTTCTACCGTTTCTAGATATTGGATGCATTGCTGGACTAGTTCATTTGCAGAGAACTCGACTTCGGGATTGATAAGAGCATTTTCAAGTTCGTCGATTGGCTCGGAGATTTCTAGTTGCGACATTTGTTGGATTGCGTCTAAAAGAAAGACTTCTTCTTGAATGTTAGGGCCTTTCATGCTGTCAAGGACACGGAATTGAATGGCTTCTTTTCCGAGCCTAAGGATGATGGTTCCGGCTTCAACATCGATTAGTGCTCTGGCTGTAGCTAGGAAAGGCCTGCCGAAAATGATCGGATATCTCAAGTCTTCTTTAATATCCATGATGACAAAATCACATGGAACGTAAGCATCCTTGCCTATTCTTACTGGAACGTCTTCAATGATTCCCAAAGGTGCGGTTATGGTGGAGTCAGCAAGTTGAATAGTCATTGTTGTAGGTAGCAGATCTGTGAAACCGAGGCGTTGGCACATTGAAAAAGGCATAATGGATATACTAGCCCCGAGGTCATCTAATCCTTTCTTTGTGGATGCGTTTCCAATGCAACATTGGATTCCGAAAGAACCTGGGTCCTTCTTCTTTTTGGGCAGGTTGTTCAAGATGATGTCAGAGGTGGTTTGGGCAAGCTTGACGGTTTCCTGCTCTTTGGTGATATACTTACGTGATAGCAAAATTTTGAGATACCTTGCCCATGCTGGTACTTCGGATAGAGCGTTGAGGAGTGGGATATCGATATAAAGTTTCTTCATTGCTTCCTTGAATTTCTGAAACCTGGCATCCATTTTTGTTTCTTGCAGTCTGCCTGGATATGGAATCCTTGGTTTGAATTGCGGGACCTTGGGTTCTGCGGGTACATACTCTTTGTTTTTGTCCTCGGTGTCTTCGGGAGATTTCCCAATCTCTTGTTGTGAGATCTCTTTCGTCAAAAGAATGGGCACATCATCATCGTCTAGAGTGATCTTGATGGGTTCAGGCAGAATGCGTCCCGACCTTGTGGTGATGGCGTTCAGCTGTTCATGTTCATTTTGCCCATTTGGTTCAGGCTGCCTATCAGAAGCGCCAGCCGACGACTTCAACTGTGCAGCAATCTGAGCTAGCTGGGTTTCAACTGCCCTTTGTTGGGCTTGCTGGTTAGCTAGCATAGTTTGCTGAGACTGAAGCATTTGCTTTATCAAAGATAGTTCGTCTTCTGGTTGTTGCAGAGGTGCGGTTAACTGTGGCTGCAGGGGCTGCTGCAACTGGGGTTGCTGTGGCTGCTTCAACTGGGGTTGGTGCAACTGAGGGTGCAGTCCTGAAAGAGTGTATTGGTAAAAAGGATTCCTGGGATAGTTAGGTCTTTGAAAACTTTGTCTGTAATTCCCTTGACTGAAGCTATTCTGAAGTCCCGGTGGTTGTCTGTTGAAAGATCCACCTTGTGCCTGCTGCTGTGGGTTGGCAGTCCCTGCATGATTCCCGTATTGGAAACCAGGATGGTTCCTTGGTTTATCTGGGTTGTAATACATTTGGCCAGGTATTGAATGTATGGAGTTGACTTGCTCTGGCATTTGATCTTCAGGATGCTCGATGATGGGTTCATATTGCGGCATAGGTGGTTGTAAATCCATCATGACATTGTACAACAACCCACATGATAATGTGGGATGATCGGATGCATGACAAGCTTCACAAGTTCCAGTAGCTGCCTTATCTTGTTGAACCTGGGAGCTTTTCTTCTTATCATATTCCCCGAAAGAAGTTTCGAGGGCTTGTTGCTTGCTAGCAATAGTCTTCAAAGCCTCAGCAATGGCTTTGAGTTCCGTAGCTTCTTCCGCTTTGTAAACCTTGAGAACGCCTTTGGGTTGGTTAGATGACCTTCCCCAATTGGATTGGTTCTCGGCCCCCAACGTAACTATATTCCAGGCGTCTTCGTAGTTCTTTCTCATAAAGTTTCCTCCAGATGAGGAATCTAGGAACTGTTTAATGTCATCATTTACCCCCCGATAAAAGGTCTCAATCAGTTGATTTTGTGAAATCCCATGATGAGGGCATTTTCGTAGGAGTTCTTTGAATCTTACCCATGCCTCGGCGAGGGTCTCTCCAGGAAGTTGAGAGAAATGGTTGATCTGCCCTCTGATTTCGTAAGTAAGCGAGGGTGGAAAGAACTTCTCCAGGAATTTCTCCTCTAGAGGGGCCCAGGTGGTAATAATGGGTTCTCTATCCAATGAATTATACCAACTTAAAGCCCTTCCAGATAGAGTGAAATGAAACAGATGGAGCATTATTGCATCGAAAGCGATGCCAGCTTGTGGGACCAGTCGGCATAATGCCTTAAACCGTTTCAGGTGGTCCATGCAGTCGTCTCCAGAACTTCCAGAGAAAGAAATCCCTTGCATAATCTGAATCCATTGGGTCCGGATCTCGAAGTGTGGGATGTTAATGATCGGAGGCCGGACCGGATGGTTGTCTTCGTAATTCTTCGGGACGGCGTAATCCCGAAGTTGCTTGTTTCTTAACGCAAGTTGAGCAGCAGCCTGCTCTGCTTGGATGCGGGCTCGTTCCTCAGCTCGGATCTCAGCTTGCACCTGAGCACGAGTGTCAGCGATAAGTTGTGCTCGTTGTGCTGCTATGGCGGCGTTGACTCTTTCTGCAACAAGGCGTTGCTCTTCGGCCATCTGTCTAGCTCTTTGGCGGTTAAGTCTATTCCTTCGGTGAAAGCTTCTTTCTACCTCAGAATCGTATTCTGGTTCAGGGGAGAATCCGATGCTATGCGGGGGTTGCATACACATTTTCTACCTGAGTAGAAGGAAAATCTCAAGTTAGGAAAAATGGAGGGAAACGAAAAAGATCAAGAAATATTGGATTGGTTATTAAGAAAAAGTGTAAAATCCTAATCAACCAAGAAATTGGTAAGTAAAAACTAAAAAGTTCTGTTGTCCCCGGCAACGGCGCCAATTTTTTTGATGGAGTTTTAATTTGCAACACCACTAAAAATCCTAGAGATGATGAGTCTCTAAGTTTAGCCTTGCTAGTACTATGGTGAAGACTCCACCCACATGTGCTAAGACATGTGGAAGTCTTATCGTAGTATAGTTAAGGGTCGAATCCTCGGGACAACGGTCTTGACGAAGTCAAGATGGAAAACGTTTAGCTTTTACTTAACAACTTAAAGATTGATATTTAGATCGAAGGTTTGATTTGGTTGTTTTAAACTAAGCACAAAGAAAGTAAAGCAAGAAAGTAAATAAAGCAAGTAAATCTTAAAAGTTAACAAATGATGATGAATCACTGGGGTTAAGCAGGTATTTACCACCGCTACGCACGCATTGTATATGTACTAAGCAAGACTTATAAGCTAGATGCATGGATGTTTCCACAAGACCGATGCCTTATAAGACAAGAGCGATGTGTTGCATCCAAGGGTGTTCCACAAGACCGATGCCCACATAAGACAAGGGCGATGCATTGCACCCTTTGATGTTCCACAAGACCAATGCCCATATAAGAAAACGGCAATGCATCTCATCCTTCAAGGGTTAAGTAACTCTAATACGGTACATCCTACGCGTCACTGAAGGGTGTAGTCTCCGAAAAGAGAATCTTACTCAACCTCATGAAACGTACATCTAAAACTAACAAGCGAGCGATAATTACCAAATCGAATAGCGTCTTTGTAGGCCTAGTTTCCGGTGAGGGATAACCTAGCTACGAGAAGTGCGGGAATAATGCAACGCCAGCCATCCCCGAACGAATGGTCACATGCTTTACATCATTCCCCTCGCAAAGTGTGTTCCTCGACTTATCAAAGGTCTCTTCCATACAGATGGGAGTGTGCCATATGATAGTGAGTTTACTCCACTCTTTGAGATACACTTCTAGACACCGAAACGGATGCGTGGTGGATACACACACCAGAAACCAACACTAAATCGGTATTCAAGCCTCGATAGCGGTCGTAGACAAACCACAACGAAAGACAATAAATGCATACAAGAACGTGGCCATCATTCAAGCATGTGTGAAACGATTTAGTATTAAAACGAAATGATAACATCTCTTTTTACAGTACATAATACAAAACATGGGCAGCGGGGCTAGTCCCCGCGCCCCAGTGGATGGAACTACTCGCTCCTCATAGAGGGAGCAGCAAAGAAGGAGGCAAGAAGAGATAGAAAGAACATCATCTCCACTAGGAGAGAAGGTTGAACCCTTGGTGGAGAGAGCAACGATCTCCACCCCTTGTAGCTTGCTTGATGACGGATCTTCTCCTCTCACCTTCCTTGTTGATGAGAGAGAGAGAGTAGCTTGCAATGGACGTGAGTCTCAGACCGGCAGCCTCGAGTGATGGATGGAGTTGTTCTGGTAGTAGAGAGGCAGCCTCTGGACGTCTGGACTCTTATGAACGGTCCTGAGGTCTTATTTATAGGCTTTGAGTGAGATCCAAACGGTCTTGAGATCGTTTGGCGTCAAACGGTCTTGAGATCGTTTGGCGTCAAACGGTCTTGGGACCGTTTGAACTCCATGCGGTCTCGGGACCGTTTGGCTTCATGCGGTCTCGGGACCGTTTGAACTCCATGCGGTCTTGGGACCGTTTGGCTTCATGCGGTCTCGGGACCGTTTGAACTCCATGCGGTCTTGGGACCGTTTGGCTTCATGCGGTCTCGGGACCGTTTGAACTCCATGCGGTCTTGGGACCATTTGGCGTCATGCGGTCTCGGGACCGTTTGAACTCCATGCGGTCTTGGGACCGTTTGGCTTCATGCGGTCTCGGGGCCGTTTGAACTCCATGCGGTCTTGGGACCGTTTGGCTTCATGCGGTCTCAGGACCGTTTGAACTCCATGCGGTCTTGGGACCGTTTGGCTTCATGCGGTCTCGGGACCGTTTGAACTCCACGCGGTCTTGGGACCATTTGGCTTCATGCGGTCTCGGGACCGTTTGAACTCCACGCGGTCTTGGGACCGTTTGGCTTCATGCGGTCTTGGGACCGTTTGAACTCCATGCGGTCTTGGGACCGTTTGGCTTCATGTGGTCTCGGGACCGTTTGAACTCCATGCGGTCTTGGGACCGTTTGGCTTCATGCGGTCTCGGGACCGTTTGAACTCCATGCGGTCTTGGGACCGTTTGGCTTCATGCGGTCTCGGGACCGTTTGAACTCCATGCGGTCTTGGGACCGTTTGGCTTCATGCGGTCTCGGGACCGTTTGAACTCCATGCGGTCTTGGGACCGTTTGGATCCACTCGACCCTTGAGCTAGTTTATTCTTTTGTTATTTTTTTGTCCTTTTTCTGCAATTATAAAAGGAAAAGTTAGTTTGATGATGTATTTACAAAAAGGGGTAAAATTAGGTTTAAGTACAATATAAATGTAGAAAGAGTATGGAAAACTAAAGAAAAAGACTAAGATAAACTACTAAAATAGGAGGTTATCAAGAACATACAAGGAACATAATGAAAGTGATAAATTGCAAGAAGAACCTCCCAATTGGGTAAATTGTAGAAAAGTCCAAAATATATATAAAATTGCATAACTTGCACAAACATTGTTCAAAGTGGACCAAACTTGAAACTTAAGATTGTCTAATGATTCCAAATCATATCACAAGGTTAGATTATAGTTCTAAGAATTCAATTATGGTAATTAAGTATGTTCAACCATTTAAGCAAGGTTAGGGGTCTCACATCCACTTTTCTCTCATAGCCTATACAAATGAAGACTCAAATGAGGTAAATCTAACCTTTTAGATATAGAATATTTAATTGACATTGTTTATGCTAATCATTCCTCTCTTAAGTCTTCTAAAAAGAAAAAGAAAAAGCTTGCTAGAATTGTTGATAATTTGCATGTAGAAAAAAAATGATCTTGAACATGTTGATACTGTCTTGGTAGATGAAAACAATGCTTATCTTAGTCAAGTAGACTCTATTAAACATGAAATTACTGATTTTCTTGAAGATTAGATTTCTATAAGCTCAACTTTTTATGCCTAGTTGTAATGAAGGGCATAGTAATATTGTGAATTATCACATGCTTGATATTGATGTTCTTACAACTAAAAATGAGGATAAAATTTTTGTTTTGTAAGGATTAGAATATGAAAATGGTGTTTATCTTTGTAAAATTGCTTTTCTTGAAAAATAAAATGCTTCCTTTCTAGATAAATCAATGCTCTTGAATCTTTTTCTAGTTCTACTAGTAGAGAGAATAATGTTGGTTCTCTTCATATTGATACATATTTTTATATGACCAATTCTCTTTGCTTAGAAACTGATATTTTGCATGCTAGAGATAATATCAATCAATTGTCTTCTACTATTACTTATCTTATGCATGATAATCATAGTTTGAGATCTTCTATGCAAAGTTTTTAGATGATAAAAAAAATCTTAATCAAATCCTAGATCATACTACCGAACAAATGGGTAGAGATGGTTTTGGACTTGATAGTAGCCAAAGGAAAAAAAGATAAAGGACCCTCAATTTTCAATGAAGAATCCTCTAGATCTAAGGCTTCATGTAATCATTGCAATGAAATTCGTCAGTATTCCACATATTTTCCTTTTAGTAAAGAACCCAAGAGTAATAGGACTTTTGTTGCTAAGCTAACCCCTTCGAACCCAAAAATATGATTGGGGACCATTTATATTTCTTCTTCTAGGTCAAGTGCAATTGGATTGATATGAGCTATTGATTTGTGAATTGACTTCTCAATCCACATGAAAGAAGAAAGGTGAGATGTGTGTGGGGTGGCAACTAGTGGAAAAGAAATGGTAAGAATAGAGGTAATGCTATTCTTTCTCACATTCAATCATTATGTGTTTTTGCCAAGAGAGTATGCACTATACATATGATTTTTTATTTAAAAGTGGTCTATTGTGATTCTCATCACTTTCTTGCTAAAAAATGTTCCTGATGCTTTCATAGTGCTTTATTAACTTAGCTATACATGTTTGGATATTGTCTATATTTTTATCATGCCTCTAGATATGTTTTTCTAAAAATACATGTGCTTTTTGACAACAACTATTGTCAGCTGAGTTTGTCCTGTAAGAAACATGACCGACAAGCACCAATGTATGTTGGCAACAACTATTGTCGGCCGAGAAGCTCAACCTAGAAACTCAATCGACAACACTGTGTACAGAATATACAGTTGGTTTTTTGGATGTTAATTTCTCTCTCAACTAGACTTTCTCAACAAATATCCTTATTCTATGGAACTCCCCTTGGTACCTTTATATGTGCATATTTCCATGCTTTAATCTGCCTATCTTGCATACAACTCAATCTCTTTAATTGATTGCTCTAAATTAGTATCTTCATATCTTGCAATTACTTGCCTTGAGTTGTTATGTAGGTTTTGATGATGATCCTTTTGGATATCTTGGTTGTCTTAAAATACTTCCATTTTTCTCTAACTTGATACGTCTATCTAGTAGTATATCTTGTTTTATACAACCTTGAGTCTCTAAGTGGTATGATTCTTTGGTAATGATGCATTTTTCTTGTGAGGTATATCCTTTCATGCTTCTGAAATTACATTTTTTTTTATATATCTCTACATATACTCATAGATTGTTCTTTAACTTGTGAATCTTTTGATATGACCTAGATCCTACTAGTAGTCCTAACTTGTGATATCGTCTACTAGTAGTTCATATACATGTAGTTCTAGCCTTTTTTTATCAAGTGGTATTCTACTATTTGCTATGCTTGTATCTTGTTTCATTCCTCAAGCTTGATTCTTGAATTGTATATCTACTATCTTGTGTTACTTGCCTACATATCTTTATCTTGGTTGTTTTCAGAGCTGTATCCATGGTTGTTCCAATGCATGTCTTCATTTACTTTATATACATTGCTTGGACAATCCCCTAGTTTTTTCTCTTCTACTCTCCTTTCTAACATTTTGTATCTCCTTATTTTAACATGTTTTTTTTATCTCTTCAAACCCCCATGTTTTGAGATGACAATGGGGGAGAAGGCATGTCTTATGTAAAATGGGGATAAGGCATGTGTAGGGAGAAGGCATGTCTTATGTTAAAGGGAGAAGACTTATATGTAGAACATATTTTAGTAGAAGACATAGTTTCTATAAATGTTGTGAAAGCTAGCATGCAAGAGAAATAGCATCAATTAAGGGGAAGTATGAGAACACCATGAGCATAAATTGAGGGGGAGCATATGAACTCAATTCAATTGAAACCCCTAGGTTTCTCCAATGGTATGATTTTACTTAAAATCTTTCAATACATTTATGGAATGGTTTGTCATGTTAAAAAAGGGGGAGAATATTGACTCAGGTCTAAATTGACTAAATCCTTGTTTTGATGATGACTAACCATTCCACTTATTTGTGTCTAATGCTTCTACTTGAGTGATTTCAGATTAGGTATAGACACACTCCAAATGCCCTAACTTGTACATCCTAACTTGGATAATAGACAAGTAAAAATCAATGCAAGTGCATTTTAGTGGAAAAGGCTTAAAATTATTTAGATTCATTTTGTAAATCACTTGTAATGATTGTATGACTTCTATTTAAGCTTAGAAAAAATCAGGAGCACTTAAATAAAATATCTAAGTACTCTAATGACATTTTGTAAAATACATCACATAGTGCCTATTCGGTTGAGTTTCTTCTGTGATGAACTCGGTCGACACCCTTGATGCATTATAAAAGGAAGGTCATATATTATATGTCTTATAATGGAATATACTCACGCAATGGTTGCAAAATCTAGAGCTTGACCTCTCTAGGTAGTGGACTAACTTCCTCTTAGTTTGGAGATTGGAACCAATATACATAGCTTGTGTTGTTGTAATTGTTCAATCTCTCTCCCTTTCTATGTATGTTTTAGTTACAGTACAAATTCCATATTTGAAATCCCATATCTTGAAGTAACTTGAAGGTCTAATGAATTTTGTTTAAGTGCATTTATCTCTATTCACCCCCTTCTAAAGCCCATCCTACATCCAACAAGTGCTATCAGAGTGGGTCTTCTCCAAGTATCCTTCAACAAGTAGGAGAAGAGGGGATATTATCTAGGAGGGAGATACCTCATCAACATTCCAATATTTGATGGGAGCAATTTCCTCTATTGGAAGAGAAGGATCCACTACTACATCCAAGGATCAAGTCTTTGAGCTATGGAGAATGGTGGACCTTCCATAAAGCTACCGGTGACAAAGATAGAAGAATGGGATGAGCCTACTTTGAAGAAAGCAACCTTGAATGCAAGAGCCATCAACATTCTTTGACAATTATTGTATTATCTAGTTGTGGTAACCAAGAGAACTAAAGCATGTTCGACCCAACAAAGGGAGGGATAACAAGGGACAAAAATTGTGGAAGAGAAAGTTGGTGCTAGTACACCAACAAGAAGGGAGAACTCCTCCTTATTTGTTATTCTGGAATGAGAGAAGTTCTAGGTGGTCCATGTGGACTAGTGTAGAGGCAAGGGGGCATTTCCTACCACTTAGGAGGATAAGGTCAACCACTATCCATGGTGATCAACAAGGAGCTGCTACTGATGCTGTCTAGGTGCAACTTGGAGAAAGGTGCATATAGTTGTGGGGATATAGTCGTTGGAGTTGCTGCAAGACCCGATATGACCCCACAAACCATGCTTCCCATTATATAGTTATAGACATGATTGTCTGTGAAAGGGGAATATGGTAGATAAATTTGTATGCTTCCACTGCCTTTCTGTTGCCACATTTCCCAATAGTGGTATCAGAGCCATGCCAATTTACTATATTTTGGATTTAATCGATATGATCAAAATTTGGCTTCCATTATTTATTTATTGCATATGAGATGAACATTTAAAAAAATTAATGTGCACATTCTAATTAAATACCACATACTATCCAAACACACACACACACACACACACACACACACACACATATATATATATATATATATATATATATATATATATATATATATATATATATTTATATATATATATTTATATATATATATTTATATATATAGGGTAGCGATCCAGTGAGAATCATCCTATGGTGAGAGCATGAGAGGCATTTGAATAACTACAAATTCATAATTATTTTTTAAAATCCAACCGTATAGATGGAAAAAGCATCATTTCATTTACCTTGTCACAAAAAATCATTGCAATCAGACATTGTTTTCATGTCCATATGTACAATATACACTTTTTACATCCAACGGTCAGCCTGAAATTCAATATAGAGCGTCAGAAAATATTTGGTTGTTGTGAATGATCTACAAATTGAATGGTGATAAAATTTTGTAGGAAGGTATATATTAAGGTATACTTGTAATCTGTATGGTAAAATTATGAAAAATTGATCTATGTGGAGAGTTATTCAAATGCCTCTCATGCTCTCACCAGATATGTTTCTCACCGGATCGTTGCCCTATATATATATATATATATATATATATATATATATATATATATATATATATATATATATATATATATATATATATATATATATATATATATATATATAGATATATATATATATATATAAAATTTACAAGCGTCACCCTAAGATTGGTTTTGATAGTGGATGTGTAGCATGGTTATGGTCGATAAACCTTGTTATGTGTGTTTGCTTGGTTTTGGTTGTTTATTCCTATTTACATCTCAGTTTGCATATCGAGCCTCTATCTTATCTTGCAAATGTAAACATATTATTCTCTCCATCCTATGCTTCCTGAGAATGTAACTCAAGGTTTCCTATTACCATGTAATAAGTTAAATAGGATTGGGTTAGTTTTTAATTCTTCTACGATGAAGAAGACATCCAGCACCAGACAAGCCATCCATTTTAGAAGATGAGCCAATCATCCGGATGATCGAGGAGGATAGAAAATAGGAGGAGCCGAGCCGATCGCTTGGTGGCCCAACCGATTGTTTGGAGGTTTACATACATCACTTGCACCAGAGGATAGATGATCATTTTTAGAACCAACTGATCGACTAGGAGGCAACCCGATTGGTTTAAGGGTTGAATCGATCAACCTAGATTGATTCACGTACTAATCTATACCGACAATAGGTTCATGCATGTGATGTAGACCTTAGGTGGTAGTAATTCCTTATGGCTCGAAGGAATTACAATAGTATGGCCATAACCATCACTTATGTTTTAATTGTATGTTTTTGTTTGTGGGGTATATCATGTATGTGATACATACTATAATATGTGGTGATTGGATATGTATATATATTTATAAATATATATAAATACCTCAATCAAACATATTAGGTCTAATATTCTTTCCATTAGCAACACACATGAAAAGCTTGATCGACTAAGTGTGGGCACATCAAGCATGGTGCATCATCTATTTCATGGAAGTGGGATAGCAGTAATGTGGGCCTACCAAGCAAGGTGCATTATTATCATGTTGACTTTTGAGTCAGACTTAACTAAGTGATCTTAATGATATTAAGCATTTAGAATCATGCAAATGACTATGGCAAAGAGTTATGCATACCATCTATCCAAGAATTATATAAGATTCAATTGGAAAATATTTCCTACCTTAATGATTGATTATGGATGCTAGCGTTGTTGGGTAATAACTCAATTATTTTGGATCTTGACTCACTAGAAGGTTGTACACTGCGATCTTTCAAATTGATAAGTGAGGTTTATCAATTTGAACAAAATATTGCACCATCTTTCAAATTGATAAGTGAGGGTTATCAGTTTGAACAAAATAGTGAGAACAATAATTAATTAAAGGCCTAATTAAACATCATCAAATTTTATTCAAATCAAATTAGAATGTTTTGACAAATGTAATTTTTTCTTATAGAATCAAATGACAACAAACAACACTTTTTCTTTGTAGTCAATCCTTCAGAAGGACAAGTTAAATGTGAATAACTTCCACGACTAGTTCAAGATGCTGAGAATTGTTCTCATACAAGAGCACAAGATCTATGTACTGGAGACACCAGAGCAAGATGAACCTACTCCCATTGCACCTAAGGTTGATAGGAATTCTTACTAGAAGCATACTAAAGATGCTTTTGATGTCAAATTCCTAATGTTGTGCTCCATGAACTATGAGTTATGGAGACAACATGAGAACATGGATGTTATTGAGATGGTAACACATCTTAAGAACATATTCCAATATCATGCAAGACTAAGAGAGATATGATGTCTCCAAGGCACTATTCAAATGTAACATGGTAGAAGGAGATCCAATAGGTCCTCATGTGCTCAAGCTTATTGGGTATGCGGAGAACCTTGGTAGACTAGGATTCCCCTTCGGTCAAGAGTTGGCCACTGATGTGGTTATGCAATCTCTACCAGAATCATATAGTCAGTTTGTCATGAACTACAACATGAATGACTTTGACAAGACATTGATAGAGTTACTTGGTATGTTCAGAACAACTGAGGAACAAATGAAGAAAGGCAAGCCCAAGTCTTTGATGATGATCAATAAACTAAAGAGGAAGTCTAAAGGCAAAGGCAAAGCTAAGAAGAGTTCTAAAGTTGGTTAGAATCCCAAGTCTTCAATGCTCAAAGTAAAGGGAGGGGTGAAAAAGGGAGACAATTGTCACCACTATCACCAGCCCAGACACTGGAAGAGGAATTTCCATCTCTACTTGGAGGAACTAAATAAGAAGTAGGGGATAGAGATCTCCACTTTAGGTATATATTTTATAAGAAAAAATTAATTACTTCTTCATCTTGAGTATATGATATAGATGTAGATCTAACATATGTTTGAATATGCAGTATCTGATAAGATATAAGCCTTTACAAAAGGTCAGGGTTGGACTATATGACAAAAATGGAGCAAGATTTGTTGCCACTATAGTCTAAATTTATTTCATCCCAAAGGGAATGTAATAGAGTTAAAGAACTTTGATTTCATTTCTATCGATAATAGAAACATTTTACTTTATGCATTTTGTATGGACAAGGATGATCATGAATAATAGTTAATGTTCTATTCCCAAAGATGTAATATTTTATGGAAAACCATAGATATCTTAGGATCTTCGTTTACTAGATTGAAAGATAAATGTGTATAACATAGACACCAAAAAGATTAAAATTTGATAACTCGAGAAATATGTATAACATTGTCATCTAGATCAAATCGATAAGAAAATGCATTTCTAGAATACATAATGATGTTAATCTAGACTCTTTGGTTATTTTATCAATTGAGACATGCAAGTATTATGTATGAGACAACATGCTCACTAGATGTAGTGTAAGAGTGAATATTATATTAGGCGTTGTACATATATGTAGACCTTTAGAATAAATTCTTGAGATAGTACCTCACTATATTTACTAAAGATCTCAGTAGATATGGTGATTTGTATTTAATGAAATAAAAATATGAATCTCTCAAAGTGTTCAAGAAAATCATGAATGAAGTACATAACAAAATTGGTGAAAGTATTATGATACTTTGATATGATCAATGATGAAATACTTTACACCAAGAATTTGAGGTCCTTCTAGAGACATCGTGATAGTGTATCACAATGAACTCTACATGATCACAATGAACTCTACCTGAAACATAATGATGTATCGGAAATAAGGGATCACATCCTAATAAATCATGATATGATTTTCAATTAATCTAATCAATCTTCTAATTTCCTTTTAGACACATGCTTTACACTAAAAATAATGTATTCTATAAAATGGTTCAAAAGGACACCATATGAGATAAGGCATGGGAAATGTCCCTATATGTCTTTATAATGATTAGGATTAAAACTTATACAAGAAAATAGTTTCTTGAAGGATTTATCCATAAATTGCATTAATGTTAGTTGAATACTACCTTTTATCCCAGTCTAACAACTAAAGTGTTTGCTACCAGGATAGCTGAATTCCAATGAAGAATTCAATTCTAAAGGAATCAGTGGGAGTAAAGTAGATCTTAAAAAGTTCAAGATCACCAAGAAAACATTTGAACCTAAATAGATATAGTAAGAACAATAATAATCACAAATTATTGTGGAATCTCAAAGTTCCTAATGTAACACACAATATCACAAATCTAGTAGAACACGCCTTGAGATTAAAAAATTGTGAATCTTATAACTCATATAGATGGTGAGTTGGTCATAAGATGACAAGACAACAATCAACTAGAAACTATTGAGAGATCAAAATCTAAGAAATGGCTTGAGGCCATTGTATCCAAAATGGAGTCCATGTAGACTAACAAGGTATGACCTTGCTAGTACCACCTAAAGGTGTAAATCCCACAAGGTGCAAGTGGGTTTTTAATTACAAGACTGACATGGACAACCTATAAGAAAAGATTGATTGAAAAGGGTTTTCAAACAAGTTTAAAGTGTTGGACATGATGAAACCTCTTTATCAATTTCCATGATTAAATTCATCAAGATCATGCATACTTTTGTAGTTCATTAAGACTATAGGATTTGGCATATGGATATTAAAACCACATTCCTAAATAGGAATAAATAAGAGGATGTGTGATGAAATATCCTAAAGGGTTTTATAACTCCATTAATGCAAATAAAGTCTATAAGCTACAAAGTTCAATCATTATGATTGAAGAATGCATATAAGAACTGGAATATTTGGTTTGACAAGACAGTCAAAGAGTTTGACTTTATCCAAGACAAAGATGAAATCAGTTATTACAAAATATTTAGTGTGAGCATATTCGTGTTCCACATTTTGATGGGAATCCCTATACTGTGAGTATTGCAAACTAGCATGAAGTACCTTATACAAAAAGGAATTAGGTGAACCATACTATGTGATAGGAATTGAGATCTATAGAAGTAGTTCTGGAAAACTTCTTAACCAAAGTAAGAGCACATACATTGGTAAAATGTTGAAATGGTTCAACATGAAGGATTCATTGAGAGGAAATTTGTCCATGTTTCACCAGATTGGTCTCTCAAGAACCTTGTATCCCAATTCTTGTAAAGAATGGGAAGACATGAATAAGATACCATATTCATTCACAATTGATTTGATCATGTATGAAATATAATGTACTCATCCATTATCTTGTATGCATTGGATATGACGAGATGATACTAGTCAGATTCCAATAAAGGTCATTGGAATACCATAGAGAACGTTCATAAGTACTTGAAAAGTATTAGGATCGGTTCCTAAATTATCATAATTAGGAAGAGTTACATGTAAATAGTTACACATATGTAAGCTTCCAAAATGACAAAGAAAATTAATGATCATAATATAAAATTTGTGTTTGACCATATAATTTACAATTGTAATTTGGAAGAGTTCTAAACTACAAACAATTATTTAAACTCTATAATAAAAGCCAAGTATCCTAGTGCTATGAACACCAAGAAAGAATGTTGTATGGATGTAGAATTTCCTATAGATGAACTTATAGAACATCTCAACCATTGATGACATAGTAGAAATACTATGACAATAATAGAGCTACTGGTTAAGCAAGGAATATCAGATAGCATACTACTAAAATTCCACCTCGTACGAGATTTCATACAGTGAAGAGATGAGAAACGTGCAATATACCGACTAAAGGCAAATGTTGCTAACGCGCTAGATTAGTACTTACGTAGAAAAAACATGATGGACATGTTTAATATCACAAAGAATGAGATTCATGGGTGATTGTCTCTAAGTTCAAGTGGGAGTCTATTGATATGTATGCCCAGAGAGCCAATCATATGATAATTGTGATGACATAAAAGATTTGATTGATAACAAAGACAATCTTCCAATCTATTATGTTCCAATAAGTGATGATATAATGATGAAACATGATGAATTTATAAACAATGACATTACTGAAAGATGTATGTCTTTGGGTTGATGCCTAAACAGTGAGATCATACAGATGTCAAGAGTATGTACATTCTTGATATGTCCCTAGTCGAATATAATTGTGGAAGGTTGATAGACAACACTAACACAAAGACTAGAGTGTGTGCTAGTTGATGGTAGAATCTCATCAGTCATGATATATGATATCAAACCAAACACATAGATACTTGTTAGAGAACAATGTAGAAGATAGACCCACCTTGAGAATGACACATTGAAACTAATATTGATAGTTAGAATCATCTCTCATAGTGAGGGTGGTGATTGTGGTTCTTAGACTTGAAATCACTAAACTCATCACATGTCGTTTGATGTACTTTAACATCATCCACCGTGACCTTGAATAAGGGTTGCCATAAAGGTGGTGCTCAGGTACATTGTGACTCATGGGGATGAGTGTGAGTGATATATATGGGATTTTTCCCTCCTACATGAGTTTGATATCCTAGCCACATGATAAGTGAGACTGAGAAAAGCATGTCAAACCCTAGATGCTCCAACAAGAAGGTTGGCTATCTTCTTGTACCTTGGCCACTCTATTCGCCCCCAACAAGGTGAAAGATGAAATTCCAATAAAAGGGGATAGATAAGGGACCAAAGGCTTTGTTTGGGAGCCTAAGGATAAGTATATGCACATGTGAATCAATATATGATATTGAGGTCACATATATCATAGACAATCTGCTCTAGTTCAAGGAACATGGATTGAACATTGATAGGATTACAATTCCATGCCTTGAGTTCAATCTAGATATCAATGACAAAGGAATTAAACAATCACTACAATACCGATCACATATTGTAGCTTGAAGTTGTTCTATAACTTTCTGGATTACTTGGGTAGTAATGATATGTTGCTGGATCCTGCTCATTGCTTGTGATGCCATAAATTAGTTGTAAACATTCGTTGCCAATGTAACTTGGAACCTATGGATCACACACGCAGGATACACTTGGAATAGGAGTTCATTCATGAATATAGTTTGAACTTGATTACTAAGGATTTAGGTATTCAATACTACCCAATGCATGTTTGTGTGTGTGCGTGAGAGTGTGTGTCTGTATATATATATACATATATATACATATACATATATATACATATACATATATACATATACATATATATATACATATACATATATATATACATATACATATATATATACACACACACATATATATATACATATACATATATATACATATATATATAGTCAAGCTAGAATACACTCGAGTGTACAGATCACACAGATACACTCAAGTGTGTTTTCATATTAAGACTATTTTTTACAAGATGTAAACCATTGATCTTCATTGTCATACTATAATTAGGCTACACACAAATTTTGAGCCCATTTGGATCAGTGTAAGTCACTCATTTGAGGGCAACAAAATCGACACACGAAACAAATTTTAAATGCATAATTATTGCAGTCTTTATAACATGACCTATAAATGACCAAATGTGCTCAAATTTTTCATATGATTTATTCACAAGATGATTAAGAAGATCAATATATTAGATTTTTGAAAAAAATATTGCATCATGAAAACTACTTGAGTGTATTCTGCTTCGGATACACTCGAGTGTATTCTAGCCTGACTCTCTCTCTCTCTCTTTCTCTCTCTCTCTCTCTCTCTATATATATATATATATATATATATATATATATTTATATATTTATATATATTCTATATCTGTACACTCATGATTTGTACACTCAAGTGTATTCTATCCTGAAAACAAATTAACTACATTATAACTATTATGCGTGTAATGTAACTATTTGGAAGCTTATGTGTCCCTCTCAATGTGTACAATAACAATCTATTGGAAATTTAATTATATTATGGAGTGGGTAACCGACTTGTGCGAATATTTGAGAAAACTCACCTATATATACATATATATGTATATACATATATATATACATATCTATATACATATATATACATATATATATAGTCATACTAGAATACACTCGAGTGTACAGATCACGTTGTACACCCCAATGGTGTTTTCCTATCTAGACCATGTTTTTCCAAAATCTAATCCATTGATCTTCATGGTTACAATAATAATAGGTCACGTACAAAATTTGAACTCATTTGGATGAGTGTAAGTCACTCATCCAAGGACTACAAAATTGACACACAAAACTAATATGAAATACATGATTTTTGCCTACTTTAGATGCATGACCTATAAGTGTACAAATGAGCTAAAATTTATTATATAGTATGTTCTTATTATAATTAAGAAGATCAGTGGTTTAGATTTTTCAAAAATTTATTGCATCTTCAAAAATGACTGAGGTCTACGGTGCCTCTGGTACACTCGAGTGTACACTAGGCTGACTCTCTCTCTCTCTCTCTCTCTATATATATATATATATATATATATATATATACATATATATACATTATATATATACACATTATATATACATATAAACATATATCTATGCATATACATTCACACACACATATACATATGTGTATATACTTATGTATGTATATATATTAATATTTACACATATATGGGATTAAGAGAGAAAGATTTCTCTCCCCCTCTCCCGTAACCCGTGGCGGAGGTCAGACGCCCGGGAGGGTGATAAATCAAGAGATGCTTCTCCGTGTGGTTTCGAACCCAGGTCCCTTCATTGGGGACCAGCGGAATTCGCCAACCGGGCTATTCCCTTGCCGGCTTATGTGTGTATATATATGTATGTATGTATGTATGTATGTATGTATGTATATATATATATATATATATAGAGAGAGAGAGAGAGAGAGAGTTAAGTTGGAATATAGCCGAGTATACCAGAGACCAAATGCCCTCAAGGTGTTTTTGTTGACTCAAGGTCTAAATAGGCTATAAACCCTATTTTTGATGATGACTAAACCATTCCAATCAATTGTGTTTAATGTCTCTACTTGAGTGATTTTAGATTAGGTATAGACACACTCCAAATTCCCTAACTTGCGCATATCAACTTGGAGAAAAGACAAGTCAAAGTCAAGTTTGGAATATGATGTAAATCCATTAGAATCATGTTGTGAATCACTTGTAATGATTGTATGACTTGCAATTAAGCTTAGAAAAAATTAGGAGCACTTAGATCAAATATTCAAGCACTCAAAAGCCATTTTCCAAAATTCACATTAGGTTGTTCATCAGTCGAGTTGTAAGGTCCTTCGATCCTGATTGGATCTTGAAAATGGCTTTTGATCGGTCGAGTTTTCATTTCACAGAACTTGATCGATCCCTCTGCAGACCAAAACTAGTTTAAGTGAATTGTTCGAGTTACCCCAGAACAAACTCGACCGATGGCCTAAATTGGTCTTGTCTCTTAGTGGGATCGGTCGAGTTACCTTTACAGAAACTTGACCGATTGTACTGTATGGAAAAGTGTAGAAAAGTATTTCTAGCCATTGTGGAGTTGTAACAATAAAAAATATATCCGTTGCAAGCCACAAAATGGCTAGTTTTTGTTCTTAAGTGTTTCCAAAGTCTTCTAGGCATCCCCAATTATAAATAGAACCCCTTGGGCTTCATCCCTTGGTTAGCCAAGCACTATGAAGGTCCCTATTCTATAGTTGAGTGATCCTACAACCTCCTCTCTCTATCTAAGCTTAATAACTTGCTACTACATCCATTAGAGTGAGTAGGAGATTTGTAAGAGAGCTCGCCCTACATATATATCTTGTGAGGCTCTCACTTCCACCACCTCCCTATCTCTCATTTCAACCATGAAGATGAAGGTTCTCTCTCTTGGATAAGATAGGTGAAGAAGAAAAAGGGAAGGAATCCCTTGGTGAAGATTAAGGCTGAAGACTTGGAGAGAGTGGGTAAGCCCTTGGTGAAGGCAGAAGACTCCTTGCTCAGGTGGGTAAGTCCTTGGTGGAAGATTCTCTGAGTGAAGGTGAAGTCAAAGGCTAAAAATCCAAGAAGAGTGGGCAATTCCTAGAAGGCTAAAGACTTGTGCAAGAGTGGGTAAGTCTTTGGAGAAGGTTGAAGACTCATTGCAAAGTGGGTAAGTCCTTGGTAAGATTGAAGACTATTTGTATTGCATAGTCCTTTGGTGGGTCATGTATTGTAGGTCTTATGAATGAATATAAGAGTGCAATGGTTAAGAAATCCTAGAGGTTGACCTCTCTAGGTAGTGGACTAACATACTCCTATTTTGGAGTGTGGAACCACTCTACATAGCTTGTCACTTGGTTCTTGTTCAATCTCTCTCTCTCCCTTTCTATGTATGTTTCAGTTGCACTTAAACTTCCTATTTAGCAACCTTATCTTGTGATATAATTTGAAGGTCTAATGAATTTTGTTTAAGTGCTTTCATATCTATTCACCCCTCTCTACAGCACACAATCACCCATCTAGGATCCAATAGTTTTTCATAATGCAACATTCTTTTTGAAAATGTAAAGTATTAGTCTTCTTATATCTCTTATGAACATACTACATACAAAATTTGAACTCATTTGAATATTTATAGGTCATGTATCTAAAGGTGAAAAAAATGATGTAATTCAAATTAGTTTTGTGCATCAATTTTTTTGGTCATGAAAGAGTGACTTAAAAGATATCAAATTAGCTTCAAATTTATATGTAGCTATTATTTTTCATATCAATGGTTTGGATTCTTCAAAGAAAGGGTCTATATATATGAACGCCAGTTGAGTGTATAGTGAGATTTGTACAATCAAGTGTATTCTAGCCTGACTCTCTCTCTATATATATATATAAATATACATATATATATATGTATATATAGGCCCTTTTTTTAATACCCGCGTGGGTAGCCTGGATTTCGCTACCCGACAGCCAAAAAAGTAACTATTCTGGCCAAAAACGTAACCCTGCTATAAAAAAGTAACTATGCGACTAAAAAAGTAATCCTGTACAAAATACACAGTAGATATATATGTACCCGTGTTTTAAAATCTACTGTTGCAAACGTAACTATCTATGCATGAAACTTAACAGTTTGCAAGGTAAAGTAACCATCTACATGTCAAAAGTAACCAACTTGAAAAAAAGTAACCGAAATAGGGGGCGGGTATATACCCGCGTGGGCATTAAAGATAAGCCCATATATATATATATATATATATATATATATATATATATATATATATATATATATATATATATATATATACACACACACACACACACTACCCGTGCAAGTAACTAACTTTTGTATCCCGTGGATCTATTTTGTAATAAAAAGGTACCTATTTGTAACGAGATAGACAACATTTGTAATGAGATGATCAAATTTGTAATACAAACACTCATTTTGTATTACACTCTTATTACAGTAAAATTGAAATCTATGACAATAGTTTATGTCGTAATAAAAAATGAGAGTTTGTATTAAAATTTTGGTCATCTCATTATAAACATTATATGTTTCATTACAAAGAGGTACCTTTCTATTATGAAATAGATCCACAGATAACTAAAGTTAGTTACCCACGCGGGTGGTGAATGAATATATATATATATATATATATATATATATATATATATATATATATGTATGTATTTATATATATATATATATATGTATATGTATATGTATATGTATATGTATATATATATATATGTATATGTGTATATATAAATACATACAAACATACAACATACATACATACAAATAGCTGACAAGGAGTGGCTAAAGTGGTCAAACACGGTTTCCCCTAACAAAGGGACTTTTGTCCAAATCCTAGCAGCCGCCTTGGTTTACCACCCTCCCAAGCATTCAACCTCCAAAAAGGGCATGGAAGAGGGGGAGAAATTGCCTCTCTTTATCTCATACTTATATATATATATATATATATATATATATATATATATATATATATATATATATATATGTCGGTTTTTTAATACCTGCGCGGGTAGCCTGGATTTCACTACCCAACAGCCAAAAAAGTAACTGTTCTGACCAGAAAAGTAATTCTGCTATCAAAAAAAGTAACTATGTAGATCAAAAAGTAACTATACGACTAAAAAAGTAATCATGTACAAAATACACAACATATATATATGTAACCATGTTTTAAAATCTGCTGTTGCAAATGTAACTATCTATGCATGAAACTCAACAGTTTGCAAGGTAAAGTAACCATCTACATGTCAAAAGTAACCAACTTGAAAAAAAAGTAACCGAAATGGGGGGCGGGTAGTTATCCGCGCGGGTAGTTACCCGCACGGGTATTAAAGATGGACTCATATATATATATATATATATATATATATATATATATATATATATATATATATATATATATATATATATATACACATATATGTATATATATACATATACATATATATATGACATTCGATTCTGTGCACGATTAATTTTTAGTTATGCTTACAATTTTCATATTAAAGTTTAATCTATTAAGCAAACTGGATAGTGTTGAAGAAATATTTACATCTAAGAAGAAAAAAATCACAATTTATTTAGAATAGTGATGAAATCTTTTTAAATGCAAGTTGTTTCAATTTTTTTGGCATCTTTTACACTCATATACAAAAAGTGTTGCTTTATCTTAATGTTGATAAGATGCCACCTTTGTATGTTCTGAAGCATTGGACTAGGGAAGCAAAAAAACACATATAAGAACATAGGGTTGAAGAAATAGGGGTGGATGTTTGTGGTAGTACCTCTTTGGGTAGGTATAATTCACATTGTTGGCCTATAGTGATGTTGGTTGGCATAACTTCTCACATGATGGACACTTACATTATGATGCAAGTGTTTTTCTAAAAATATTGTGATGATTTGGTGGTGTTGTCTATGTCGGCTAAATTGGACATTATTAAACCCTTTGTTTTGACGATGACAAACAATTCATTCTTGTGGATCTAACTTTTTATTTGAGTATTTAAGGGATAAACAAATAAGGCAGTGGATAGTTGAAGATCAATACATATTGTAAGATCTAACATGCTTAAATTTATTTTCATGATTGTATTCAATGTAAAATTTGTACAAGTACATAGATATCGTGTAAATCAAGTATTAAATCTTCCTGATCCACTCACAACACTTAGGTAGATCCTCCCCTAAGATAGAATCACAATTACACATTATTATAGGCACTTAGTAAATGATTCTAAATTTTGAAATAGGGAAATTCTCAGTCGAAAAACTTCTCGATCGATACACCCTCGGTCGACAAAATCCTTGACTGAGAACCACCTCAGTTTAACTCATGAACACTGATTATTGACATGCACATGTAACCTAGAACAGCTCTCGTTCGACAACTTTCTTGGCCGAGATAGACCTTCTAGTAGGTTCCATAACTGAGAGTAGTTGGTAGTTGAAAATTCACAATACGCGTTGAATACATTTACTCCAAACCAACCCTCAGTCGAAGAATTGCTCGACCGAGACACACCTCGATCGACAGACTTCTCGATCGAGAAATTTTCTAGATTGCACTTTTCAGCACTAAACAACTAGTCGTTGCAAGGTTATTAATGGAAACCTAATGGGTAGCTCAGCACTAAGAACACTCTAGAAACACTCTAAAACATCCCTAAGCCCTTACAACCCATTTCTATAAATAGGACATGCCTTAGGACACCCAAAATATACTTTATTACTTGAGAATCATTCTTAGTGAGCAACAAGCAAAATCATATTTGCAATCTTGTTTCCTTGAGTTCTAATTTTGTGTCCTATAGCTAAGCATATCCTAGCCAACACAACCACATTCATCAATAGTGGATAGGAGATCTATACACTTGATATAGGATCAAAGCGATGTAATCAATTGGTAAAGTTATTTCTGTCTTCCAATCTTGTTCTCTTTTATTGTATATTGTTCTCCTTGACTACTCCTAGGTAGGAGGATGTTGAAAGGAGGAGTTCTTGAGATTACATCAAGGAAGGCTTCTTCAAAGGAGGTTGGAGCTACTTCTAAAGGAAGTCTATCTCAAGGTGGTGGAGCTACTTCAAGGTGGTGAAGGCTGCTCTATGGACTCAGAGTTACTTCAGAAGGCTGCTTCAAGGAGGTTGAAGCTACTTCAGGTGAAGGCTACTTCAATGGTGTATATAGGAAGGAATTGTATTTTTTGTAACATCCTCGAGAGGTAATAAAATAAATTTCCTTCAAAATCCCAGTTGGAAACAATCATGTAGTGGACTGACTACCTTAGTTTCTAAGGTAGGAACCACTCTACATCCTTGTGTCTTCCTTGTTTCCTCCTACTTCTTATTCAATTGTTTTAATTATTTTTAAAACTCCAAAAAGCTCTATTAACCCCCCTATAGATCTTTCAATTGGTATCAGAGCAGGTCTTCAAAGTGCTTTAACAAGTCTTGAAGGATGGGGGATGGTATGCTCAACAACTTGAACCTGGAGGGAACCCACATATCTGTCCACCACCATTCAATGGAAGCAACTAAAATTGTTGGCAGAGAAGGATGCACTTTTACTTCTAAGGCATCCGTTGGGAGCTTTGGAGGATGGTGTCTACTCCATATGAGCTTCTAGAAACTGAGTATGCTACATGGGATTCCAATACGGTAAAACAAGCTCAACTAAATTCCAAGGCTGTAAGTATTTTATATCGTTCTATTTCGGTAAGTGAATTCAATAGAATTTCCTCATGTGAAACTGCATATGATATATGGCATATACTTTCTATTACACATGAAGGAACTATACAAGTTACAATTCTAAGATTAGCATGCTTAAATAAAAATGTGAACAATTTTGTATGCAACTAAATGAGTCTATTAGTGAAATGTATGCTAGATTTTCTACTATCATTAATGGTTTGAGTGCATTAGGAAAATTTGTAAGTGCAGAAGATCAAGTATCCAAAATTCTTAGGTGCTTGCCACCAAAGTACAAGCCAAAGGTGACAGCCATTGAAAAAGCCAATGATCTCACCAGATTAAAGATGAAGCAACTCATTGGCAACCTCGAGATTCATGAGGTCACCCTTGAAGAAGAGGAAAGATTGGCAACCAAACACAGAAAGGAGAAAAGGAAGGATATTACATTCAAGGAAACAACTAAAGCTAGTCATGATATAAGTGAAGAAGATATTGAAGAGGAGACTCTCATTGTAAATGGTAAGAAGTATTGAAAATTTAAATCTAACAAAATTTCTAGTGTTTCTTCTTCCTCTTCCCCTAGGTGCTTTGAATGTGGAAAAAACAGACACTTAAAGAATGAATGTACTATAGTCAAGAATGAAAGGAAATCCTCTCCCAAGAAGAAGGAAAACAACCTACAAAGCAGGATGGGATGACTCAAGTGATGATACTGAGAGTGGAGAAGAAGAAGAAGTAGAATGCCTCATGACTAAATAATACAAGGTACAATGTCTCATTGCAATTACCAATGAAGAAGAAGATGAGGTAGGTCTTCTTGATTTATCTAATGAAGAGTTAGTTGCTAGCATAGAAGAATTACATGATAAATATATTGATTGTAAAAAGAAATTAAAAAGACTTACAAAAATTAATGAAGATTTGAATGCTAAATTGAACAATCTTACTTTTGAAAAGGAAAGTTTTACATTTGAAAAAACTACTTTGAAATCATCTATCAGTGATTGCAATATTAAGTTGCGTGCTCTAAAAACTAACAATAACTTTCTTTGCCAAGAAAAGGTTGAATTTCTTGCTAAGATAAATGATATTCAAACTCAACCTATCTTGTGTACTCATTTAGATTATGATGCTATTGTAAAAGAAAGAGATGTTTTGTCATCTAATCTAGACCAAGCTATGTCAAATATTAAAAAGAAGATGGATGCAATTGCTAAGTTACAAAAGGAAATTAGTAGCATAAAAAACAATGGTATTCCTGATAAGATCCTAAAGGATTCTTCTGGCCAAATCGGAAGAAGAGGTTTAGGATATGTTCCAAAAGAAAAATCTCATCAAAAACCTAAATATAGAAGAACACAAGCACCCATTACCAAGGCCATATATGTACCCAAGAACAACTCAACTCAAAATCCTAAAAAGAGAAATGAAATTGATTCCATTTGTTGTCACTATTGTTTGCGTCTTGAACATCTTTTTTTCTCATGCCCATACAAGAAAAAGAATGTTGATTTAGTTTGGTTTCCAAGACCTCAAACTTAGGAAACTTGAATATGATTAGTTGAGATTTGACCTAAAACTTAACTTTGATACCCATAATGTCTTATCTCGACTAAACTCATCTTTATCTTGGATAATTAAAGTAATCTAAGCTCAAATTGAAACTAATAAAATTGTTGAAAAACAAAACAGAAACAATCTCGGCCGACAACAACTTCGATCGAGATACTCTTCGGTCAAGAAAATAGTCGACCAAAGAAGTTTCTGTCTCAAACCTGCACTTTTTGGACAAATAGTAACTTGCTCGGACGAGAAAAATGTCGACTGAGAGGAATTCGGTCGAGAAAATTGTCGATCAAGAAAGTTACTTTCCTAAGCTTGCAAAAACTTGAAAAACATATGGCTGGCAAATACTTCAACCAAACCTCACTCGGTCGAGAAAATTGTCGACCGAGGATATTTCTGGCAGAACTGTTTGATAAAATTAAAATAGTTTACTTGAGTAATAAACTCTACATGATACATTACCCAAATATTTGAATGATCTTAAGGAATTATATATGTGCATCAAAACTTTATACTTTGCAAGATTAAATTGTCCAAACTAGCATATAATTGTAGAAATTTTCACATACATGAGGAAATAATTGGCCTTATTAGAGGAAATCTTAATGACAAAACTATTTGTATAAGAGATCTTGTCCAACATTAACATAATCGAAATTGAAAACAAAAGGACTGATCATACTAGGAACTTGGTTAGAATATAATCATCACCATTTTGTGAGAAAATTTAAAGTTGGAGCATTCTCGGAAATTAAAACAAGATTTTTTTTAAATCTTTCCCACATGAATTAAGAAGGAAAACTTGATCTTAGGTCACAAAAAGGCTTTATCTTAGAATTTTCAACATTTAACAGTTCACATATGAGTAAAATGAAAAATTATTATATACAACAAGGTTCAATCATATTCAAGAAGAAGTGGATTATTGGATAACTTATGAAAATGCTTTACTTATGCCTTTTTGGAAATCTACAAAAATGCATCTCGGTCGAAAAAAAATAGTTCGACCGAGGGGCATCCTGGTCGAAGTCATTGTCGATCGAAAATAAGCCTGACAAAATGCATATTTGTGAAATCAAATCATTCACTAGCACTCAAACTTAGTATATTTGTTCATCATGTTAAAAACAAATTGATTCATTGCTTTACTTATTCAATTGAACTTCAAAGATAGTTATGACCTTAGTTTCCTTAAAGTATTCTTGGCCATAAAAATAAGGGAGCTTACAACATTCTTGAATACAATGTATATCTTGCTCTTAATTGAATTCTCTAGATCAATTAGGGCTTAACATCCATTGTTCTTGGTTAGAGATACATTCCTTCCACTATGAGCTCAAAGTATTCTCATATCATTTTAGGGCTTGACATCCCTTATAAATGGTTGAGAAACTAATAACGTATACCCATGAGCCGAAAGGATTCTCATATCATTTCAGGGCTTAACATCCCTTACAAATGGTTGAGAAATAAATCATGGTTTTTGAATTGTGGCTAAATTTGACATTCTTATTCAAGTATACAATTAAGGGGGAGCATCATATTCATGGGGAGTACTAACAATAATAATTATTATTATTATAATACTAATGCTTGGTTATCTTTTTGAAATGACAAAGGGGGAGAAGTAATATAAATAAAAAACAAAATAATATAACTCAAAACAAATGAGTTTCATAATCTCTTGGCTTCACATAAATTGTTTCTATATTCCTTAAAGAGTGGATACTATGTTCCATACCTCTTTGGGAATAACTAGCACACACTTCACAAATAAACAAGAGAATGTCTACATAAGGTAAATCTCAGGTATGAAACTTATGCTATTTAGATTCCCTTGATTTATATATTAGAAATGTTTTTCATTTTCAAAAGGGGGAGATTGTTGGCTAAATTGGACATTATTAAACGCTTTGTTTTGATGATGAAAAACATTTCACTCTTGTGGATCTAATTTGTTATTTGAGTATTTCAGGGATAAACAAATAAGGTAGTGGATAGTTGAAGATCAATACATATTGGAAGATCAACATGCTTAAATTTATTTTCATGATTGTATTCAATGTAAAAATGTGTACAAGTATATAATGTAAAAGTACATAGATATCATGTAAATCAAGTGTTAGATCTTCCCTGTCCACTCACAACACTTAGGTAGATCCTCCCCTAAGATAGAATCACAATTACACATTATTACAGACACTTAGTAAATGATTCAACATTTTGAAATAGGGAAATTCTCAGTCGAAAAACTTCTCGACCAATACACTCTCGGTCGAAAAAATCGTCGACCGAGAACCACCTCAGTTTAACTCACTAACACTGATTATTGATCTGCACATGTAACCCTAGAACCGTCCTTGGTCGATGGCTTTCTCGACTGAGATAGACCTTCCAGTAGGTTCCATAGTCGTTAGACTGAGAGTAGTTGGTAGTTGGAAAGTCACAATACACGTTGAATACATTTACTCCAAACCAACCCTCGGTCTAAGAATTGCTCGACCGAGACACATCTCAGTCGACAAACTTCTCGACCTAGAAGGTTTCTGGATTGCACTTTTCAGCACTAAACAACTAGTTGTTGCAATGTTATTAATAGACACCTAATGACTAGTTGAGCACTAAGAACACTCAAGAAACACTCTAGAATGTCCCTAAGCCCTTGCAACCCATTCCTATAAATAGGACAAGCCTTAGGACACCAAAATATACATTACTACTTGAGAATTATTCTTAGTGAGCAACAAGCAAAGTCATACTTGCAATCTTGTTTCCTTGAGCTCTAATTTTGTGTCCTATAGCTACGAATCTCCTAGCAAACAGATAATCACGTTCATCTATAGTGGATAGGAGATCTATATGCTTGATATAGGATCAAAGCGTTGTAATCAATTGGTAAAGTTATTTCTTTCTTCCAATCTTGTTCTCTTTTATTGTATATTGTTCTCCTTGACTACTCCTAGGTTGGAGGCTTTTGAAAGGAGGAGTTCTTGAGATTACTTCAAGGAATGATGCCTCAAGGGAGGTTGGAGCTACTTCACGGTGGTGAAGGTTGCTCTGTGGACTTGGAGTTACTTCAGAAGGAACCTACTTCAGGTGAAGGCTACTTCAAGGGTGTAGATAGGACTCAATTGTATTTTGTGTAACATCTTCGAGAGGTAATAAAATAAATTTCTTTCAAAATCTCAGTTGGAAATAATAGGGTAGTGGACTGACTACCTTAGATTTCTAAGGTAGGAACCACTCGACATCCTTGTGTCTTCCTTGTTTCCTCCTACTTCTTGTTAAATTGTTCTAAATATTTTTAAAACTCGAAAAAGCTCTATTAACCCCCCTCTAGATCTTTCAATTGGTACCAGAGCAGGTCTTCAAAGAGCTTTAACAAGTCTTGAAGGATGGGGATGGTGTGCTCAACAACTTGAACCTGGAGGGAACCCACATATCTGTCCACCACCATTGGATGGAAGCAACTAAAACTATCAGAAGAGAAGGATGTAGTTTTACTTATAAGGCATCAGTTGGGAGCTTTGGAGGATGGTGTCTACTCCATATGAGCTTCCAGAAACTGAGTATTCTACATGGGATTCCAATATGGTAAAGCAAGCTCAACTAAATGCCAAGGCTGTAAGTATTTTATGTTGATCTATTTCGATAAGTGAATTCAATATAATTTCCTCATGTGAAACTGCATATGATATATGACATAGACTTTCTATTACACATGAAGGAAATATACAAGTTAAAAATTCTAAGATTAGCATGCTTAAACAAAAATTTGAACAATTTCGTATACAACCAAATGAGTCTGTTAGTGAAATGTATGCAAGATTTTCTACTATCATTAACAGTTTGAGTGCATTAGGAAAATTCATAAGTGAAGAAGATCAAGTATCCAAAATTCTTATGTGCTTGCCTCCAAAGTACAAGCCAAAGGTGACGTCCATTGAAGAAGCCAATGATCTCACTAGATTGAGGATGGAGCATCTCATTGGAAACCTAGAGACTCATGAGGTCTCCCTTGAAGAAGAGGAAAGATTGGCAGCTCAACACAAAAAGGAGAAAAGGAAAGACATTGCATTCAAGGCAACAACTAAAGCTAGTCATGATACAAGTGAAGAAGATAGTGAATAGGAGACTCTCATTGTAAATGGTAAGCAGTATAGAAGATTTAAATCTAACAAAATTTCTAGTGTTTCTTCTTCCTCTTCCCCTAGATGCTTTGAATGTGAAAAAAAGGGACACTTAAAGAATGAATGTACTAAAGTCAAGAATGGAAGAAAATCCTCTCACAAGAAGAAGGAAAAAGCCTAGAAAGAAGCATGAGATTCTCAAGTGATGATAGTGAGAGTGGAGAAGAAGAAGTAGAATGCCTCATGACTAAAGAAGACAAGGTACAATGTCTCATTGCTACTACCAATGAAGAAGAAGATGAGGTAAGTCTTCTTGATTTATTTAAAGAAAAGTTAGTTGCTAGCATAGAAGAATTACATGATAAATATATTGATTGTAAAAAGAAATTAAAAGACTTGCAAAAACTAATGAAGTTTTGAATGCTAAATTGAATGATCTTACTTTTGAAAAGGAAAGTTTTACATCTGAAAAAGCTATACTTTAAAATCATCTATCAATTATTGCAATATTAAGTTGCATGCTCTAGAAACTAACAATAACTTTCTTTGCCAAGAAAAGGTTGAATTGCTTGCTAAGATAAATGATCTTCAAACTCAACCTATCTTGTGTACTCATTTAGATTATGATGCTATTGTAAAAGAAAGAGATGTTTTGTCATCTAATCTAGACCAAGCTAAGTGAAATATTAAAAAGAAAATGGATGAAATTGCTAAGTTACAAAAGGAAATTAGTAGCTTGAAAAACAATGGTATTCTTGATAAGATCCTAAAGGATTCTTCTGATCAAATTGGAAGAAGAGGTTTAGGATATGTTCCAAAAAAAATCTCATCAAAAACCTAAATCTAGAAGAACACAAGAACCCAAGACCAAGGCCATATATGTACCCAAGAACAACTCAACTCAAAATCATAAAAAGAGAAATGAAATTGATTCCATTTGTTGTTAATATTATATGTGTCTTGGACATTATTCTTTCTCATGACCATACAAGAAAAAGGATGTTGATTTAATTTGGGTTCCAAGGCCTCAAACCTAGGAAACTTGAATTTGATTAGTTGAGATTTGACCTAAAATTTTACTTTGATACTAATAATGTCTTATCTCGACTAAACTCATCATTATCTTGGATAATTAAAGTAATCTAATCTCAAATTGAAACTAATAAAATTGCTTAAAATAGAACAGAAACAATCTTGGTTGATAATAACTTCGACCGAGATACTCTTCGGTCGAGAAAATAGTCGACCAAAGAAGTTTCTGTCTCAAACCTGCACTTTCTGGATAAATAGTAATTTGCTCGGTCGAGAAAAATGTCGACCGAGAGGATTTCGGTTGAGAAAATTGTTGACCAAGAAAGTTACTGTCCTAAGCTTACTAACACTTGAAAAACATCAAACTGGCAAATACTTCGACCGAATCTCACTCGGTCCAGAAAATTATCGATTGAGGATATTTCTGGCAGAACTGTTTGATAAAATTAAAATAGTTTAGTTGAGTAATACTCTCCATGATACATTGCGTAAATATTTGAATGATCTTAAAGAATTATATATGTGCATCAAAACTTTATACTTTGCAAGATTAAATTGTCCAAACTAGCATGTAATTGTAGAAATTTTCACATGAGGAAAAGATGGGCCTTATTAGAGGAAAGCCTTAATGGAAAAACTATTGGTATAAGAGATCTTATCCAACATTAACATAATCGAAATTGAAAACAAAAGGATTGATCAAACTAGGAACTTGGTTAGAATATAATCATCACCATTTTGTGAGAAAAATTAAAGTTTGAGCATTCTAGGAAATTAAAACAAGATATTTTTTTTAAATCTTACCCACATTAATTAAGAAGGAAAAAATTGATCTTAGGTCACAAAAAGGATTTATTTTAGAATTTTTAGCATTTAACAGTTCACATATGAGTAAAATGAAAAATTATTATATACAACAAGGTTCAATCATATTCAAGAAGAAGTGGATCATTGGATAACCTATGAAAATTCTTATATCAAAAATCTACAAAAATGCCTCTCGATCGAGAAAAAAAAGTTTAGCCGAGGGGCGCCCCGGTCAAAGTTATGGTCGACCAAAAATAAGCCTGACAAAATGCTTATTTGTGAAATCAAATCATTCACTAGCACTCAAACTTAGTATATTTGCTAATCATGTTAAAAACAAATTGATACATTGCTTTACTTATTCAACTGAACTTCAAAGCAAGTTATGACCTTAGTTTCCTTAAAGTATATTTGGTCATAAAAATAAGGGAGCTTACAACATTCTTGAATACAATGTGTATCTTGATCTTAATTGAATTCTCTACATCAATTAGGGCTTAACAACCCTTGTTCTTGATTAGAGATACATTCATTACACTATGAGCTTAAAAGAATCTCATATCATTTCAGGGCTTGACATCCCTTGTAAATAGTTGAGAAACTAATAACATATACCCATGAGCCTAAAGAATTCTCATATCATTTCAGGGCTTAACATCCCTTGCAAATGGTTGAGAAATAAATCATGGTTTTTGAATTGTGGCTAAATTTGAAATTCTTGTTCAAGTCTACAATTAAGGGGGAGCATCATATTCAGGGGGGGTACTAATAATAATAATAATTATTATTATAATACTAATGCTTCATTATCTTTTTGAAATGACAAAGGGGGAGAAGTAATTTAAATCAAAAACAAAATAACATAACTCAAAACAAATGAGTTTCATAATCTCTAGGCTTCGCATAAATTGTTGTCATATTCCTTAAAGAGTTGGATACTATGTTCCATACCTCTTTGGAAATAACTAGCACACACTTCATGAATAAACAAGAGAATGTCTACATAAGGTAAATCTCAGGTATGAAATTCATGCTTTTTAAATTCCCTTGATATATATTATAGAAATGTTTGTCATCTTCAAAAAGGGGGAGATTGTTGGCTAAATTGGACATTATTAAATCCTTTGTTTTGATGATGAAAAACATTTCATTCTTGTTGATCTAACTTGTTATTTGAGTATTTCAGGGATAAAAAAATAAGGCAGTGGATAGTTGAAGATCAATACATATTGGAAGATCAACATGCTTAAATTTATTTTTATGATTGTATTCAATGTAAAAACTTGTACAAGTATATAATGTACAATTACATTGATATCATGTAAATCAAACGTTAGATCTTCCCTATCCACTCACAACACTTAGGTAGATCCTCCCCTAAGATAGAATCACAATTACACATTATTATAGACACTTAGTAAATGATTCAACATTTTGAAACGGGGAAATTCTCGATCGAAAAACTTCTTGACCGAGACTCCCTCGGTCGACAAAATCCTCGACCGAGAACCACCTCAGTTTAACTCACAAAGACTGATTATTGACCTACACATGTGATTCAAATATATGTCACCTAAGGTATTTAATCCTTTCTAAACTTAAGTGTCTCAAATGTTTGCCACCTTTAGGGTATAACCTTTTCTAATTTGTCAAAATGACTATCATCTATTTTACGAAGATTTGTACAAATTATAGGTGATTTACATGCACATCACCTAAAGTGTGTAACGTTTTATATGACTGTCACCAATGTCCTACTTTTGAGTAGTGTGTGTACTAAACTATGTTTTATACAAAACATAGGAGAAGGCTTCCTTCACCACTAAGATAGGATATGTTAGGGATGTTAGTGAATTCAGTTGGAACAAGACATGGTAATGGCTTAACAGGGAGACAAAGCACCATGCTGACTCTTGAAAGGTATCCCCAAGTACCCTCAGTTTTATTAGAGTGATTCAAAAGCTCATCACCAATGCCATTTTTACAAGATCTAACACTGGTAACATGACTAGGAGAGACTTGTTCCTCATCTAGTACATGTTGAACAAGAAGTATGTGAACATCATATGACTATTAATATACAAACTTTCTACTACTAGTGCCTTTGAAGACCCAATGGATTTCTGCATAGGAGGTCTAATCACTATTATAGGATTCCATCTATGGTACCCTCTCCTACTAAAAATTTCAAGGATAGCAAAGGAAGTAGGTTCATCGACCTCAAATACGTCCTTATAGTGGGAGTGATTGTAGTGAAGGGAAAGAATTTCTACAAATTTGCAAAGATAAATGATCTACTTCCTCTACTAGAGATGAGAACCTAAGACTATCATAAGCTCATTTTATATAGAGATGACATCAAAAAAATGAAGACTTACACAATTGCACAACCAGATATGATGCCAAATGCAACCAAAAGTCATCAATAACTAAAAATAGAAAAGGCTGCAAAACCAACAACCAAGAAAAAGTTGACCTTTACGGTCCACACATCAATCTCAAAGGGACCAAAAGACACAAAGACCCCCATTGCTTCTCAAGAAACCAATGCCACAACAAAGGGGCAAGAGAGGAAGAAACAATAGGTTGAAGAAACTCAAGCGGAAAACACAGTCCAAGAAGGAAGAATAACCACTAACAAGGGACAGGCTACGGTGTCGACTAATGCTCAAGTCAGGAACGAAGAAACCCAAACTACAGATGTCAAGCCCCCTATTAACAAAGATGAGCCAGAAACCCTAGTCAGAAACTAGGGGAACCACCCCGAGACACCTTGGGAAAGTGTAGAAAAAGAGACACAGGAAAGTAAGATGGTTGATACAATATCTCCAGATCAACCATAAATGACAACACCAATTGGAACAGATGCCAATCAAGTAGTTGAGAAAGAACAACATGCCTCTCCCCCACCTCGATCTGACAAAGAAACAACACAACACATGGTCAATGCGGCGACCATAACATCAACTACACCTCCACAAAAGAAACAAGATCTTGGAGAAGATCTAGGAGGTCAATTTGACATCATGTGAGAAAATTCATACCGCCTCAAATTCTCATATATTTCATCTAGCATGAAAATACTAACCATCCAGGTAAATCGAATAGATGAAAGGACCATTGGCTTGCTAAAATTAAAATAGGACATGATGGTAAGTCTGTAGCAGTTGCTGAAGGCCATGACTGCCATGGAAACTGAAATGATGGAGTGGCAACACGAAAGAGATGAAATATGATAGTAACATGGAATTTTTTTGAAGGCAATGGAGGATGATCACATGTGATACAAAGAAAGGCACACAAATAAAAGACTGAAACAAGGTGCTAGTCCATCGTCGTCAACCACTTCTTTAAGCCCATACAATCCTTCATCTCAATGGGAAGTAGGGAAAGCACCCTCATCCCAGAAAGCAACCAATCCTAAAGTTCCCCCGAGTAATCCAAAAGAATCCATGAGCAAGCACAACATGCCGACCACAAATCTTGACTTAAACTCATTGCCAATGGATGAAGAACTAGTATAAGAGATGTAATATGAAGAGGGTATCCAAGCCAGATAGATGGAGGAGAATCCCCCTCAGTCTGACAAAACACTACCTCCTAAAGAAACAACAACAAAAATAGTAAGAGAAGATGACAAAATGCTCGAACAACTACCTATAGATGTCGTAGCCACCACACATAATGCAAAAAAGCTAAATGGTGATGACATAGATTTGACTTCAAAAGAGGTGTTTCAAGAAGCGGCTAGGATAATGGGCATAGATATGGATATGTTTGACTTGTATCTACAATTCAATCAACAAAGTGAGAACACCCCTGTCAACAACGTTGATGGGGACATTGCTAACAAAGTGGCTAATTTAGGGGCTACGATAGAACCTACGATACCGATGCCAACTCCCAATTTAACAAGTGTAGATGGTACCTCAGATGAAGATGAGTATGGAATCAATTCTTTCTTTCAAGACGCTCCTGCTAAAGAACCTTAACCCTTGACCCAGGAAAATTTACCACAACAGCCCACGCCTACACCCCTTCCTTGCAAAACTTATCAGGATGGACATAGCAATCGTGTCTAGTATTTCTTGCAAAGATGTCCATATCCTTACAGATATCCTGGATGACAATGTACCTAAGATAAAAATCCTATCCAACAAATGGAGGAAGAAACTAGTGAGACAACACTTTAGGGATCTTTAGGAGAAATTCCAAGGTATACCAACATCTTTTATAGTGCTATGTGTAATTGCATTTGAAGAATTCCTACATCTAGAAAAGGTCTAGGATATTTTTAATAGGACTCCTGTCTTGAAAAAAAGTATGTATGAAAAGAAATATGAGTCGGCACATATGAAGGACCTTCAATACATAGTAAACAAACGAGAAATGAAACTTGTGACCTTACCTTATAAGACATCAAAGCATTGGGTTTTGACAATTGTAGACTTGTAAAAATGAGGCATGATCATCTACAATTGTTGTGTTGCAAAGTTTCCATGAAACAAAATGTTCTTTCAAAAGTTGCAATCATGTGAAGTTCAAAAGATCCCTATTAGGCTTTAGCAGACGATTTAAAAAGTAGAAAATGGGCACATCAATGGCTGGAAAAATTTCATGATACGTGTTAAGGTTCCCTAAGAAGTAGTTGAATATGGGGACTGTGAATTTATCATGATGTGTCTGATGGAAGCAGTGAACAAAGGAATTCCATTTGAAGATCTATTCCATGAAGTTTTTCACAGATTATGTGGTGTCTACACTATGGAAATAATCTATGACTGTTGCTTCTTCATAATCTGATGATGCCTCGAGATAAAGTGCCGCATAGACTCTACAAAGGGTATCCCTCTTCCTAAAAGGCAACTATGGTGAGTGCAGAGAAAAGGTCTACATATGGATCCTATAGAAACGAAAAGAGACTTGGCATGGAAAAAGGGATGATCCATCACAGAGAAATAAAAAGAGAAGGATCAAGTGTCAGCTGAACCAACAACTAAGAAGTATATATGTCGCGTAGAGAATGAGCAGACAACAAAAAAACCTCCAACAATTAATCTTAAGAACCAACGGTCACATCAAAGGAAGAAGCTCAACCTGTAAAAGCAGACCAACCAGAGGAGGGAGAAATAGAAGACGAACTCCTCCCAGTCCAACCAGAAGAAGAACATTTAGAAGCTAGGCACAAAGGGGCAGTTGGGATTGTCAAATCTAGTTTCTCAAACTTTGATAGATGGCCATGAAAATGCCTTTCACTAAAATTCTTAAACATGATCATGAACAAGTTGAAGGAATACGATGACCTTAGAGAAATGGTCATTGAAAGAGAAGGAATTTATGTTTTTAAAGACAACCTCTGGGATGCCTTGAAGGTAGACAGATATGTGTCAGTAAGCATTATGAAAACATACCAATCCCTATTATGGAATGGTATACTAAACACACACATGGCATACTATCTACTATAGGAGGGCATCATTGAAAAGAAGAGTACATGAGAAAAGGAATTATTGATACAATTTATATAAAGCTCTATCCCAAATTTTATCTTCTCACCAGTGGAACACGACAACCATTCGACACTTATGGAAGTCAATGTGATGACAAAAAAAAATTATAAACAACATTTTGACTTTGCTTATGTGTAAACAAATACACAAACATGACGAACACATAGAATGTCATAGAGGAGAAAGCAAAAACTTGTGCACAATAAATAATATGGTTAATACAAAAACATGGCAAGGGATATTAGTTAGTCCCTAGAAAAGACTTCAAGAAACCACAATTTTTCCATAGAAGCCCTCAACAACTTCACTAGTCCAATGACTATGTTTTCTATTGCCTATATTGGATGCAAGCCTTGTATAAGAGGGAAGTCAAGGTTGAAAGTTTACAACATGACAGTTAGCACACTCTTCACAGAATTTATGTTGTTGTGCTACTACCCTCTTGTTGGTCAAACAACATACCATGGAAAATATGTAAACCTCATTTGTTTACATTCAAACTCAATCTTGACACTCTTGGACATAGTGTATGATAAGTTTGGGGGTCTGTAAATAGGTGATGGAGGTACTATCATTGCCACTTTACCTACTATCTTCTATATTTCTTCATCTTTACTATAACGTTCTAGTCCCTTGCACATACACTTATATACACATTTTCTCTTTGGTCAAAACAATAAAAATTTTAAACATAAATTAGGACTTTTTGCTATACTAAAGGAAGAAAAATTCATAGGAAAATTTTGAATCTAATTTTCCTGGATGCTTTCCTAACTCTCATTTTTCGACCTTCTTGATTTCAAGCTAATCCTTGGCTTAATTATATTAAAAGTGATGGATTAGGGTTATCTAACTCACTTAAAAACCAAGCACGACTATGTTTTTATGCCAATTTTATCTTATGACACTATAGAATGCGGACGGATGCTCACTCTCCCCCGATAAATTGTCAAAAATAAGCAAGACCTATGATACACTCCTGACCATCACTCTGGCTCCAAGTACATGTTGGAAAATGCATATATCATGAAATAGGATACAACTACCCCTTCTAGTGATAAAGTCCTTGCTAGGTATCAAAAGAAGTTTAGTGGCCCAAACACCCTAAAAACCTATTACCCCAAGCCTTGTAAGCAAGAATAAAAATTGAGCATGAATAAAATCATGAGAGTTGTGCCCAATAAGATGTTGAAGGGCTCTACCTAGCCAATGTATGACTACACTCACAAATGGTGATATGTCGTGCCTAGTAGTATAGTCTGGAAGCCAAAATACCACCCACCCGTCAGTCAAAGGTGATCTCACATAACTACATGAGACTACATTGGGAATAATAGTTGGCTAACACTGCCACTAGAACACCACCCATGGGTGAGTGACCCTGAGAAAGATAGAATACACAAAAACCTCATCCACCCAATATAGATAGTTAGAATACCCACAAAAACAAAGATGGGTTTGAAAGCTAACTCTTGTCAAAACCTTGCATGAGTACGACTAGGAAACAAGATCTTAAGTGTATCACGAAGGAGAAACCCTAGAAGGTTGCAAGATAAGAAGGGCCATTCAACTGCAGATCTACAAAAAAGAATTTGAGGATTACATGAGAAACCTAAGAATGACACATATATCTTGATCTGAAGCTGGCATGAGAACATACTTCATGCTCCAAAAACACTTGAAGTCATTCGATGCTTTATTTTTATTTATTAGCTAGAGGACAAGATAGATTATATGATTGGGGGGTTAATAACATCCAATTTTGTGGATTGAAATGCATATTTTACCTTCATCTTATTGAATTTTCATGATGTATCCATATAAATCCTCCTTGTTTTGGCATTTCTTGAATAACTTCTCTAATTATCGACCAACGATGTGCTCTAATGGATGGGGCGACTGAAGAGATTCACTGCCAAGGAGCCCAATGAGGATTTTTCACCTGGTCACTCGAAGAATTTTTTCACTCTCAATAGAAAGAACCCAACTGATGGCTATTCTGAGCTCCATCGACCGAAGAGGGCCCCGATGTCTCATCAACTGATGAGGACTTTAGTCATCCCATTAGCCACTGACAGGACACACTCCATCACCCAACAAGATCTCAACTCCAGTTTCCTATCAAGGCTACAGTCTCATAGACCGATGATGTTCCAGTGGCCAAATCCTAACAAGTGTTGCTTCCAAGCTGCATCGACTGATTCCAAAAAAAACCCATAGACCAAATGCAAATGCATCGCCAGCCTATTATTCATCTTGTAGCCCAACAACTTCTCAGACCACTATGACCGATGAGTCACCTTCCATTCCACACCCCGCATTTATAAATACCCAATTGCCTCCATCATAGAGGGGGATTACTTTGACTTAACTATGATGAGAGGCTGTTGCTTCATGCGCATCCAAGGATGAAGATCGTCGAACATCACTTCACTATCCTAATCCATGGCATAGTTGTGGTCCTACCATCTTTCTTTGCCATGCCAATCCACCATCCAACCATGAATTAGGATGGAGATTCATCTCCATTACCATACAGTGTTCTAATCCCTCTTCTATAATGGAACATAGATTTGAGGAGACCATCAACGCCTATTCTAGGCGTTCCCCTTTGTCCCTCGATTGAGTTAGAATCTTCATCGAGTAGAAAACTGCTATTCCATCGAGCTGTGATTTTCTTCTCCATCATGACCATTGCTAAATATTCCTTCTCCCCATTTTCTCTATTCCTATTATGAAGAGTGAGTAGCCATTCTCACTAGGATGTGGGGATTGGCCCCAATTCTTGTGCTCACATATTCATATTTTGACGTTCCATGGCTTGCATATTCTTCATTGCAATGTGAACTGTTTCATGCATGTTTTGTGGAATGATCACCTACTTTATCTGATCTATTATATTCCTATGTTGTGAGAACTTCAATACTTATGATTTGAGTATTGATTATCTTGGTTGACACCCAGATGAGAACTTTTAAAGGGACATCTCCAGAGTAGTTGGTACATGACCACGTGTAACATTACATCAAGCTCATGGGGTTATCTACACAATTTCCCAAACCTAACATGTGAGTCTTGGTTTTGATCCATTTGAATGGTTTTATCTAGCCTAAACATGATATGGATGTGTTTGAGCATGTAGTAGTGGTGAAACTTGATTCCACCTGAGTGATCTTAATCAATAATCTAAACTTTGTTTTAATCCCTATTTTTTTTACTTACCCTTACAATTAGTTTAACTTAGCCCAATTAAATCTTGGTTCTAAATATTAGCCTTATTTTAACTATATACAAACTACCTAGATTCTGAAAAATGTTTTCTCTTAGTATTTGATCCTTAACTATACTATGATAAGACCCTTTCGCTTGTGAGTGGTATTATTTCATGTTGTTTTGGTAAAACCTAAGGTGTTTCAACCCCTAGTTGATTTTTTTAGTGTGATAAAATTGCCATGTCAACCACTCATTAGCTTTTTCTTTTAAGGAGAATGGACAGAGAGTGAGGTGGATAGAGTCACCTAATAGAAGATAGAGTGTTGAATGTATGGGAAAGTCTCTATGAATGTATCTATATATGTTCTTTTAGGGGTTTTCATTCTCTAACTCATATAAGTTGGGAAGGAGTCCCACTAGGGCTGGTGGAAGAGGGAACACTTGCCCAGACATTTTCTTACTCTTGTAACAATTAGTGATGTGTAGTTTCCCGACATATGTAGGGGCCTTCTTGCAAGTGGAATAGGTAGATAACCTTGGTGATCTTGTTCATGATGCCTCATTGCTTTCTCTTTGACTTGATTCCCTTTTCCTTTGCCTTCTTCTACCTATCTCAAGATCTCTAAAGAAGAAACAATAGAAAAGGAGCATTGTTTGAACATGAACTTTCACTTGCGTACGACACAACCAAGCCAAGAGAAGCAAGATAGGAATCACACGTGTAAAAGTGTAACAAAGAATAAAGAATAGAAATGATAAGGGGTACTATAAAACCTAATAAATAACAAATAGCTAGGTCATGAAGGACACCCCCACAACAAAACTAGAAAGCTTGATGCACCCGCCTAATTGAAAGGATAAAGAAACACTGAGCTAAAAAATGTGTAACCAAAAAGGAAGGCACATGCTCATACACACATGATCCACTTGCACATGGGCTTGGGTTGTAGTATAGAAAAGGTGGCATGTCGAAGTTAGGCCCACGGGGAATAAGGTAGGACACTATTTAAATAGGTTGTTTCTTAAGATTTCTTGAGCGAGTATAAGGTTTCAATGGTATAATTAGGATTTGAGTTAAACTAAGGTGTAGATGAAAGTAAGAAAGACAAGAATCAAACCTAGATTAACTCTTACACAATCAATTCTAACTAACAAACTAATAGAGAAATTATAGTAAGTTAAACTAGCAAACAACAAGAAAGTGGAACTAACTACAATAGACTAGCATTTACACTAATAAAGAAAACAAAGACTATATCAAGAAATTACTAGCAGAAGAAATGAAGGACAAGAGCTAATAACCCTAGAAAGAGCCAACTAGAATGAAAAAGGGAGAATATTAAGGAAACAAAAGACAAATAACTAGGATGGGAACAAGTTGGGTTTCTAGGATGTAACTGGGGTACTGGGTTGTATGGGGGGATATGCATCCATAAACAATGCAATAGGGTCCTACTCATGCCCAATCATGCAGCAGGTAAGCTATCAAACTAAAAAACATGAATAAACTAAGGGATATGAAGACATGCTTATACAAGTCTAGTTTTCTAGGCATGGTTCTCCTAATACACTTAGGGGCAAGGAGTGGTGTGGGGTATAGGTGAAGGGTATTTCACCTCCCACTATCCCCATTTAATCGCTAGGCAAGCCTTTTATCTAACTGCATATGTGGAGAACACTTAGTAACTTAGATAGCTCACTTAGGGCTAGTGGAATGAAAAGATAAAGGGACAAGTATATAAACTAGCTAAGGTCCCTCTAGGGAACTTATGAGTTTTCCCACCAAAGAGCCCAATATCACCCCTTCCTCTATATCTTAGGTGATTCCATAACTCAAACAACCATATCAATTGGTATGGAAGAAGAAAAAGAAATAATATAACATTACATAATGAAATCAGATTATAGTGTATACATATTTTCTAACATGGTACCAAAGTTACATATTTTTTCCTCAAATAGTCCACAAAGCGGGATTAACTACTCATGCTCCAAGAAAAAACAAAGGAAAGGGGAAAAATGATAGAAACTCCATGAACATGGATGGATAAGCTCCAATATTCACCTCAAGTAGACCTACTCTTCTCCTCCTCGTCCCTATGGATAGAATGGTATGAAAAGTATAAGGGATATGGTCAAAACCCTTGAATACTAGGGTTTTGGGGTGAAAGATTAGTGTTATGGAGTAAGTGGGGTAAGTAGAAGTGGGTGACAACAATGATATCTGCAACAACTAACCTTTGACTCTTGACCTCCACTAATCTACATATAGGAGGCTAGGGTGGCTAAGGTAAATGGGGTAATTTAGGTATTTATTGTAGGAAGCAGTAGGCTTTCACGGTAGAATGGCCATTCTGAGGGTAGTACGACCATTTTGACACTAGGTGAATGCATGTGTTGATTTGTTTGAATGTCATTCCAACATGGAATGGCCATTTTTATGGTTATGGCACATACATTATGAGAAGAATTTCCATTCTCAATGTGAAGTAGCATGGTCGTTCTAGTGAGAATGACTATTTTGGGTGAGGGTGGAATTCTTTGTGGAATGGGTTAAGTACATATTGAAAGGGAAAATGGCCAAACTAGCATGACCGTTCTTTGACCAGGACAGTTGTTCTACAGTCTAGGTGAGAAAATTTGGTATATTTAAATTTTCATGGTTGTTAAGGTGAAATGACAATGTTTTGTGGAAATGGCACTTGTTGAATAGTATTTGTAGGATAGAATGGCCATTCCAAGGCATGGGTGTGGTGAACTTAGGATTTGAAATGGAATTCAGGGTTTCTTTTCCTTACTTTGCCTTTACCATGTTGTTATTGATGTAGCTTAATCACTCTTGGGGGCATGAGATGCACCTTTAGTAGATTCTTGATCAACTCGTGGAATTTCTTTCTTCAATGATTATTTGGTATCTTGGGATAGTTTTGACTTTGTTTCAATGGTTCCTTAGGCTCTTCCTAGCATGCACCAGTCATGCTGGTCATCATCATCTCTCCCTCTATCCATCAAGTATCCTCCAAATTATTGAAAAAATATACAAGGAACATCCATAAGTGTATTTGACAATAGTACCAATTTCAAGGAATGGCTTGCATTCTACACATCTTATTGTGAATAAGTTTCAAAACAACACAAGATGGAGAATCATATGTGTATATATATATATATATATATATATATATATATATATATATATATATATATATATATATATATATATATGTGTGTGTGTGTGTGTGTGTGTGTGTGTGTGTGCGCGCACACACACGCGCGTGTGTATGTGTGTGTGTTTGTGTGTGTGTATGTGTGTACATATATTCATGTTGATATTTTCATGTAAAGTCATGCATGAAAGAAATGTGAAGAGAATTTCCCTAAGGGGCATCATCAAACTTTCTATGTTATTTGAGATTCATTAGACCATGATTGAACTCCCCATTGTTAGAATTAAAATAGGGATTAACTATCCAACGAGTGATTATATCAACTACATGGAGGTTAATGATATAAGACTAATATTTTCTACCGCATAAAATTTAGTAGGCTTCCACCTCGTTGGATTGCCTCAAGGCATGATCTATTCTAGATTTGGCTACTTAGGTTATCCTTAAGAGGACCATAATATTAATATTGAAAATTGAGAGAACAAATAAAATATAATAGACAACATATTTATAAAGAAGGGAAAATTTTAATTGATGAATATATTTGTGTCACATAAAAGTGGGAAAATTAGTGGCTCCAAATCTATATAGGATTCGAAATCATGTTGTTTATAATACCACAATACATCAAAGGGGTTCCAAAAACTTAACATCTAAGATATGATTTGATATTATTGCCAAGGAATAAAACAAATTATATCACATTTAAAATTTATAAAACCCAAAACTAAACAAGGATCTATTGGTGCACAAAGTCTATCATACTTTCTAGGGTCCTTAAATAGGACTTGAGAGGTAGTATCATGCATTCCTTCACCCTTTATTATTATACCAAGGTAATATGAGGATCAATTATACATAATGAAATGTAAGATTTATAATCGATAAGAAAACCAAACATATACCAAAGTCAAGATGGAAAATAAAGTAGGTGATAACATGGAAAGTTATATTTTGTCCACCTTATAAAATAATTTTACTCATGCAAAACAATGAGAAGAAAATAAAAAATATATAAATTACAAATAACATTAAAATTAGGAAGAACATTACCTCACTCAAATTCAAGGCTTGATATATATGTATATGTATGTATGTATGTATATATATGTATGTATGTATATATATGTATGTATATATATGTGTATATATATATATATATATATATATATATATGTATGTATATATATATAGAGAGAGAGAGGGTCAGGCTAGAATATACACTCGAGTGTACATATCACATGTGCACCTCAATGATGTTTGCCTATATAGACCATGTTTTCCCAAACTCTAATCCATTTATCTTCATGGTTACAATAATAATAGCCCACATGTAAAATTTGAGCTCATTTGGATGAGTGTAAGTCACACATCTAAGGACAAAAAAATCGACACACAAAACTAATTTGAAATGCATGATTTTTGTCTCCTTTATAGGCACGACCTATAAGTGTCCAAATGAGCTGAAATTTATTTTATAGTATGTTCTTAAGATATTTAAAATGATTAATGGTTTAGATTTTTCAAAAAGTTATTGCATCTTTAAAAATGACTGAGGTGTACTGTGCCTCCAGTATGCTCGAGTGTACACTAGCCTAACTATATATATATATATATATATATATATATATATATATATATTTATATATATATATATATATTTATATATATATATATAGTCAGGCTAGAATACACTTGAGTGTATTCAGAGCAGAATACACTCAAGTAGTTTTTCATGATGTAATATTTTTTTCAAAAATCTAATCCATTGATCTTATTAAACATGTTGTGAATATCTCATATGCAAAATTTGAGCACATTTGGACATTTATAGGTCATGTTATAAAGACCGCAAAAATTATACATTTCAAATTAGTTTCACGTGTCGATTTTGTTGCCCTTAGATGAGTGACTTACACTGATCCAAATGGGCTCAAAATTTGTATGTATCCTAGCTATAGTATGACGGTGAAGATCAATGGTTTACATTTTGTAAAAAAATAGTCTTGAAATGCAAACACACTTGAGTGTATTCATGCGATATGTACACTCGAGTGTATTCTAGCCTGACTCTCTCTCTCTCTCTCTCTCTATATATATATATATATATATATATATATCTGTGTGTGTGTGTGTGTGTATGTATATATAATAGGATAATATCAATTTATATAGTACTACAACATCATATTATAATAAATATTGTATGCATATATTAAAGAAGACCCACACCAATGAATTTCATTTTCACTCTCAACTCTAAGTGTGAACTTTCTATCCCCGTTGATATAAAACAAGGCATAAATCATTACAAGTTAGTAAATAAAGTATTATGCATATGCAAGAGACCACATAATAAAAAAGAAAAATAGTGTTTCATTTAGCTCATATATTTATACTATATAAGTTATTAGGGGCCTAGTTGGCTACATCTGTATCTATTAAGAGGTCTATCTAATCATGGTGACACTGACTAGATGAAGCATCATCCATGATTTCAACATGCTTATATATAGAGGAGGAAAAGAATAACAATTAAAGAGAAGATGATTTTGTATGGTGAATATCTCCATATCTTCCTCCTAAACATTATATATACTCCATGTACATGACTTTCTCCTTGTTTCTAAAAATAGAAAACCTCATTTACAAGTATGAATTCAGAATAATTATGGACAAAAATGGACATAAATACATGGTATGACATGGTCATTGAATGGTATAACAGACTTCCATCAACTAATAAATGAGCATCAATTGTTGGGATGGTTGTGATAGATACATATGGAGTAGATGATGGTATTGATCACTATGGAGGTGGTGTACAATGATTATAGTAGCAATTTTTCATGTAGGATCTAATGATATGGTATATGATTCTTTTTCCCATATATCCATCCCCATTAATATTTAGAGTACAAGGTATGTGTTTAACTATATAGTTAAAGGAAGGAAGTGGCATATCATATTTACACAAGATAAATGGCATCAATATGTGCATTGTGTTGCACACATCTATAGAAAGTTGGTGTGAATAACATGCAATCATTATTAACAAGGAATTCTTTTTGGATAAGAAAGGTAAATGATACTCTCCCATTAATTTGCCTTCAATTCCAATCACTATCAACTTGACAGGTCAATGTGACGGTACACAAAAAGTTGTTGTAGTCATATAGTTTAATCATGTACCCATCAAGGTCATAGAAGAGGATTCAATCCACAATGATGTCATTGTCTCAGATATTGGTTATCATGTAGTTAATTGTTCAAGTCATCAAGTTGGGTCATGGACTCACCCATGCCAGATCACTAATAGGAGACATGACTATCCTTAGGGTCAATATTGACTTTCTTCATTGGCGTGTTTGTGGGGATGTTCGACTATAAGAAGTGGAATAATATTACCTACTTGAACAACTTGTTGAATACATGAAGATAGATGCTAAAGAAGGTTTAAGTATGACATGTATCCATTGTCTATGACTTAAAACTACTATTTACATAGATTAAAAATGTAGCTGAACTTAGACTGATTGATTTGAAATGCTTATTTTGTGTAAGCTTACATTTGAAGTTAAAGGAAGAGGATCTCTTGTTGGGAGATAAATCTAGGATTTATTAATAGAACCTTGTGTATTTAGCCATAGACTTGTACACAAAGGGTTGATTTTCTGTACTAGAAAGGATATCCAACAATATGTAAGCTTGAAGAAGAAGAGCAACAACATATACAAGCAACATACTCAAGATTTACATGGTTTGGTCTAAAAGACATACTTCATAGTACATAAGACAAAATATGCTATTGCAAGAAGATTACAAAGGGCATATACCAAGAAACTTTGTTAAGGATACACCAAAAGAATACAACAATTGCTTGAGTACACCTCAGTAAAAGAAAATTTCAATGCCCAATATCCCTATATATAGGATCAAAAGCGTACTATTTCCACAAGATGAATCAAACATTCTAAGAGACCAACAAAACTAGAAACCATGTTGTACATAGATTATCCATATTTGATGAAGCATATTCATCTTAGTTGTAGTTGAAATTTTGGTGTAGTTTCCCATTTAGATTTCACATTTTCTTTAGAATCAGCTTCTGTTAGTTTTTTCTATGTTTTATGCTAATTTGTTAATGTTTTGACATAACTCCTTGATTTTCATGCCAAGCATGATCTTTAATATCCACACACCATCTTGGAATTGTGGTCTCATCTATACACACCAATTCTACCCCACATTGGTCTTCACTTCCATCGATCTTCATTCTCATCGCTCAACAATATTCTTGGTCTATAGTGTCATCAGTCTACGTTGACATTAACATATGACACCTCCATTGTTGACTCATCCATGGATGACAATTCTACTTATATACCTACGTTGAAATTCCTACACGACAATACCCCCATGACAAATGGCCCACTAGTCGATGAATAAAATAACCAATGAAACATATAACCACCCATCAACTGGAGAGGATTCTATGCACTCCTCAACAAATTCATACACAAATAAATAAGGTTTCTACCCATTTATGAGGTTGGTGCTTGATTGCGATTCTATATGAATCTTACCCCCTCATCTTACTTGCATTGTTGGCCCAAAATTCATGGTCGCCAATGCCATTATTATAGGTATCTAGAGGAGTTCCAAACACTAACTCCATCCATCTATACATACCAACCCCTTCTTCCATAGAATCATCATATTCAATATGATGTAAGGATATCAAACTCCATGGTCAACATGAACGTCCATATTTTGTTGATTATTTTCATAAATTGATTGATTCATTAATCGATAATGAATCCAACTCCATAAAGACTCAAGGCCTTGACCTTGAATGAGGCTAGGCGACGACATATGATCTCCATTGATATTAATTTCCATACACTAATCCACCTCCTTCACCCTAAATCTGACACACATAGAAGGATATCAGTGACAAACATGTCCAACTTTGACGAACGTCAAAGGGTGTTACTTGCTACTTCATTGACCTATATCATCTCCAAGCTCGAAGACAGTGCAACTGCACACCACAACTACATTTCCATCTTCTACTACTATAATGGATTTCTTCCTCTCTTTTCCTATTGAACTTGTTACTTCCTTGAAGAGAGAGCGGTCCTCTCAGTAGGGTTCCAAGAGTAGTCGTGCTACCAATCTTTATTCTTTTTTCTGCACCTTCTCTTATATGAACCAAATGTTTTAGATCAAATGTTTTATGCTTGCAAATATAATTTGTCTGATTTTTTACATGTTTATCAAATATTTTATATGAAGAACATAAAACCTAATATCTTGGGTAACATTTTATTCATGTTAAACCCTTCATGAGGGGCTCTAAATAGGTTTTCATTTCATAGGTGGTGGATACATGACCTTTAGGTAACACATATGACAAGATTTGAGTAAAATCTACCAAACTTTAGTCAATATTCCATAAGGATTAGTTTATTTGGACTCAAGATATGTATTTTCATGCTTATTATGATGTAGTGAGATCTATCATAGGTGGAAGTGGTGAAGCTCAATAACCTCCAGTGTTTCCACCATTTGATAGCTAGAAATTCAATCCAACCCTTTTCGTTATTACAATCTTATTGTAATCAACCACGTCCATTTTTTTGCTAAGTACTAGTTCTTGTGTGGATATGTTGATTAGATAATTTTTAAATATGTGTTCCTTATGGTATGACCCTAAAATATAGTCTTATAAGATGCATGTACTTGTGGGTGTGATTCTTGTATGTTTGGTTAAGATAACATCTAGAAACTAGATCCCTAATGGAATGTTTTATAAGATAAATCATGCAACACTATAATAGAGAATTGTGCTCAACTCTTGTTAGGATTAAAAATCCTAAAATAAGTAGGAACATGGGTTACACTTAAATAAAGGCAAAACTAAAATTAGAACTCCCATCCCATGTTGAATTTTGAATAGGATCAAGATTAATAGTTTTTGAGACAAAAATTCATCACCTTGAATCAAAATCAACATCCTAAGAAACAAATAGCACACTTCTTCCCTCCAACCCCTAAGGACACCATAGTAGGTTATGAAGGCTAACCAACTCTAGGAAGATACTAAAATTGGAAATTGGCAGTTAGTTTGTCCTCATATCAACAAGATTATCTTGGCAAGTAATCTTTTTCACAAGAATGGTTCTCTATGTGATCAACTCTCTAATGAAGTGATATTTGATGTCATTGTTCTTGTTTATTTACTAGAATATGAAATTTACTATTCTGGAAAAATACTTCGATGTTACTATTAGATCACCATGATATCTTTTATTAAGAAGAAACTCTACACACAAGCTTCTTTGACCACTTCAGTCCATGTCTTGTATTCAACTTTGGTAGTAGACATTGCTATTGTAGGCTATAATGTAGATTTCCTACTCACATCACAATTATAAACATTCAAGTAAGAGATTATCTCTTATCAAAATCATCTATAAAGTTAGAATCAATATAAATAACAATATTCTTATCAAAAAAATGTTTGAAATTTTTAATTCTTATGCTAATTCATTTCTTCATATGCATCATAAACCCGCATATCTATTGTATAAGTAGGTGGCTTGCAATATTACCGATCTCCATGCAATTTGATAATGAATAATGAATAATATCATATGAATGTCTTATTGGTTGCCTAATCTGTCTTTCTATAGCATGAGCAATACTAAAAAAATTACATCTTCAATATTATCTAAAACATCTTGATGATTTATAATAACATGTGACAAATTGATTTGTGAAGATGATGAGGCATCACTAACCTATAGTCGTTCCTGCTTGGTGATAATAGGAGAAGGACCTAAAATTAAATATCTAGTAGTTTTTTTCAAGAACATGTAAACTCGTTAAAGGTAACATTCCTTTCAATCAAGTAATTGAATACTTAGGGCTAGGAAACTAAAATATATATCCTTTTACATGTTCAATATAAACCAAGAAATTAAATTCTCGCCCCTAGTGTCAATATTTTTATCTTTTGACCAACATAAGCATGACAATCAAAATATAGAGATTTGATTAGTTCCTAGTATGACTAGACCAAACATCTTTAGGAGGTTTAAAACTATGGATAATGGCTGACAATGTAAGTGGGTGTAGAAATAGATTCAACCAAAAATTCTCTCCTAAGTCCAATAATAATTAATATGCATTTGCTCTCTACAAGTATGTTCAATTATTATTCCATGCAAACACCTTCATACTAGAATATTTTTGTTTATTTATATGAGAAAAACTCTAAACTGTTGTATTTCTTCACATTTTTGTTATGCTTTATGGTTATCTTTTTAGTCAAGATTTTCACTTTTATTAAACTACTTAAAACATTTAGACTTATTTTCAAGAAGAAGACAAGACGTTCCTTGAAAAATAATCAAATAATAATGACTATGTATCTAGAATCACCCTCATATGGAACATAGAGGGACCCTAGATATCAAATTGAAGGTAGTGAACAATATATTGTATGATATGATATGAACTATTGTGAAGAATTTTCTTTGATTTTCCTATTATATAATTTTTGCAGAAATATAACTTGTCACTAGTACTGCTATTTATAATTTCTTACTTGATCATCTATACTTCCACTCATCTGTCCATGTCTCATATGTAAGAATTTGTTGGTACCATAAAAAATTGAATGGAGAAGAAAAAACAATTGTCTCAGTGAAAATTTTATCAATACTAGGGTATAAGTCCCCATGATGTCTTTTACCCTTAATCACAACTACTGCATCTTTATAAATGTATATGATTCCATTTCTTTCTTCATGTAGAAACTTTTTGCCTTCAAGTGTGCCCATTGAAATGAGATTTTCAGCAAGACCTTGAGCATGATGAAAACTAGAGATGGTTGTAGTAAACCCATCAAACATCTTTATGTGGAAGGGTCTATTTAATAGTCTTACAAGTAGAATCATAAGCCATAATAACAACTCAACCTTTAACTTGTGTTGTCTAGAGAGTCAAATTGTATTTATAACATTTGATGGGAACAATCAGAGTCAAGAGTTGAAGAATAGTAACATCTTGAAGGTATAGATGCCTCTCAAATCTTCTATTCATGAAGAAACTCTTGAGGGAAGGAAGAGAAAGGGAATGGTTGGACAAATAGACCTGATTGATAAAGGAAAACATGGATTGAATGCCCATTTCTTTTTATCTTGCCTCGATTGAACCTATGTAAGGGAAGGAATTTCTATGAGGGAACACCGCAGGGGCCATCACTTTGATTGAAATTGGAAAGACGTAAGGATAAAACCTTTGTATTCATTCGTTCTTTGCTCAACTTAAATAGGGACAATGAGAGTTTGATAACATAACATGAATGGATGCTTGATTTCATACACATGGTTGATCACCTTTTTGTGTGACATTAGTGCCATCTATTTGTTCTTGTTAATATTTTTTTCAAGCTTATGTTGTTCTACAATAATAACACTCCTTCAGTTGTATGCCCCTTATTAAAATAATATTTTCGGGACTTATTTTTTTTCCACATTGTCTTAAATATGTAGTACTCTTTATACTTTCCTTTTTATTTCATTTGATCCCTAGAGGCAACATCCTCAACTTGGCTTCCACTAGGATAAACACTTTATTCTTCGTCCATCCAAGATGTAGACATGAGATAATACATGACTTCTTCTAGCTTGAGGGAGTATTTTCCAAACAATTGCTTTACCAAATTACATATAAAAAGGGGGAATAGAGAATAAATTATTTAAGACTTTATCTTTATCATTCACCTTTATGTCATTACTTACTAGATCAATAATAAATTGAATTCGTCAATATGATCACAAATTGTACCTTTAACCATGCACACTAGATATGATATTTTCTTAATAATAAAATTTTATTTAGAGAGTTTTTGATGTGTAGAAAGATTTAAGTTTTAGACCAAGCATATGAAAATCTTTACTTTACCAACATCATCAAGAACCGTCCATGAAAATGACAAATGGATGATGGTTTCGGCATTCTCATTCATGTCCTACTTTTGCTCACTTATCAAGGATGTTGAAATATACTCAACTTCTAGCAATGCTTTAGTGACAGTTTGTAGTAGTCACATGCCTTACATTCCGATCTGTCATACTCGAAGTTGATTATGCTTGTCGCACTTTCCTATGATCTTTTTCTAATCACCAAGACTTGCTACCAATTTGGAGAGTTGGCGTAGAAGAAAAAAATCAACTAATATGTATATGTCTAAAAGAAGAAAAAATCCAAAACACACAATACACTCATTATTTACATGATTTAGTAAAATGACCTACTCCCCAAAAATTGAATCAAAATTCTACTATGGCAAGAAGATTACGAACGAGGGCTGCTTTCAAGAGAGAATGCAAGGAACCTTTAGACCAAATAGAGAATCAACTTTTTTTTACACTTTGCTACAAGAAAGTTTTCAATTCCCAAGGGCCCTATATATAGGTTCTAAGTCATAAGGCTTCCTTTGGCTCGGGATATTAGTTGGACTGGAATGGACTAGCAGATGCCTTTTTATGCCACATATGCACCACGTAGAATTAAATTTGGATATTAAAATATGAATTCAATCCAATGCTAACAGGTCCATTCGGGGTTTTGTAAACTCAATATCTGGATTAATTCAGTCCATCTCGCTATAGGATTTTGAAAATCAAATCTTGACTAACCATTGACTTATTAGCTACTTTGTCTTATTTGATAGACTGACGACCAGACCAGAACCCGATAAGGCTTCCAAACATTATGGATTGTTCGCCAAAAATAATTATCTTAAAATTAAATTAAACAAACCCATTATCAAAACAAACTTCGTCTAACCCAATAAAGATATCGAAAATCCAAGTCTCAAGCCAAACAGGGGCTACGGTTTCAAATAGGAATAGTCTGTCTTCATAAGAGTCCAAAACAAAATAGATACTCATATTGCACATAGGGAGTCATCTCTAAAGTAATTACATTCAACTCCACTTAAGATTACAATCACAATCTAAGTAGGATCATTGTTTGAACTCAAAGCAAGACAAAACCTCCAACAGGTCTGTATATCTCCATATTGAGCTACCATTAGGAATAAGAGCCCACCGGACACAACATAAAAATATATGGTTGAGGGACGTCAAAGGCACCAACTGCGGCTGCACACGTGATGTTTACCACACCAATGGACGAGTCCTTAGTTCAGTGCAGTAGTTAAATTCAAGCTTTTACTTGTCTGGATCCTAATGGCAACCATCAAAATGCAGCACTCGCAGCAGGTTTCTGCTTCTTTTTTTCTGAATTAACCAGATGAAACCTAGAAAACTTTTCAGCAGGCAAAGGAATATTGTAAGAATTTAACGTATTGATCATATATAAAAGTACGAACCAGCACTGTGCCCTAGCTAATAGGATATCAATTGGTTATACCTTATAATAACATATGTCAATGGTCCCAGCTCGGAAGTGTATGTGCCAGCTGAAAATGGAGAAGGGCATTCAACGGATGCGTAGAAATGAAAACGTGAACCACGTGAGGTCATGCAACAATGCTTGATGTCCCGCACATGTGGATCTCTAAACAAAATTATATGAAAACATTATGCTGACTAGTATGCAGCATATAGTGCACGGCATGTGTGAATTTCACATCCGAGTTTCATTTCTATTTCGAAGCTCACGCATTGTACTGTAACATTCTGAATTCTGGACATTTTGCCTTTTTGATCCTCTTTTTCATCTTTTCTTTTTATCTATATCCTCTTTGGCCTTTCCGTTTAAGTTGTGGAAAATATAATGGCCTAATGGCATTTGTTCACCTTTTATTCCAATATTTGGGTATATGCACAAATACCTCAGTGAAAGCTTAGTAATGGATTTAATATGTAAAATGTCCCCTTAAGTAATAAAAATAATAAAATATTTCGTCCTAGAACTTTCTAGTGCTTTTTAGAATATAAAAAAGAAAGAAAATCCCGAAATATAAATAAAGGAGATGATTTTTTTTTAGGAAAGGTTATGTCATGTATTGATAGCACATCAAGCAAGCGAAACCTGCTTATGTGAAAAACTTACAGAATGTTGGAAATGTAACTGATAGTTGTAAACTGAAAAATGCATGCAGATAAAAAAAGCAATGTTTTGATAATGAGGGGGAGGCACCCCTTAACAAGCCTCTAGATGTTATGAAGATGATCAACCCTAGTTGTTAAAAAACGAACATCCGCCTGAAGGAGAAATCATAGTTGTTGTTGAACCAAACTGACGCCAGTCTCATCGTCCACCATGGCTTTGAGATCACACAGAAAAGCAGCTTCGAATTCTCCCTCCTCGGATTCATCCAGTCCACCATCTGCTAGGTTACCTGCATTTTGTTAGAATGTAAAGATCGGCATCTATTTGTGATATAATATTTTGGGCCAGATTCTTTTTGTTGTTGAAAATTCTGTTGTTTCTTTCTTTCCATAGATTCCAACTGATTGTGGTGAATAAATCACTGCTTTTGAAATTTTTATAAAGTCTATTTGGTGTTGTTTTTAAGGGAAAAATGGCTTCCTTAAGGTCAGGAAGGCAGTTTCTTGTAAAATGTTGGAAGATATTTTGAGAGAATTGGCATTTGAAGAAGATGTGGTCAACCGAGTCATTGTTTTTTTTCACAAAGTGAGCATCTGAAAGGGCCGATGAAACCCTTTTTTGTAATATTTTCACCTGAGAGAAGTTTGTTATGTAGCAGAAGCCAAAGGAATGTTTTGTATTTTTGAGGCCATTTCTGTTTCCATATCTTTGATGATGATGGGGAAAGACATCTGTAGGAGAGGTAGGTGTAGGCATGTTTAACCGAATATTTGCTGCCCCATTTCCAGGTGATAGTATTTGAGGTGTTATTTTCCAGGGAGAGAGTGAGATGTCTAAAATCGTTTTGACTAATCTGAGATAGAATGCATCTTTTAAGGGAATTTGATCTATTACTGGTGATAAGTGGTAGAGCTTTGTCAATCTTTATGTTGAGGAGTTTATTTGGAATAGACCAATTTGGTCGAAGATTTATTATCGAGTTGTTTTCGAATCAAGGGTCAAACCAAAAGGAGATATATTTGTGCGAGTGAGGTGGCGTGTTGATGAGTTGTGTTATCGTGTGGATGTTTTTGTTGATAAATTTCCAAAGTGGGGAAGCTATTTTTTGGGGGGTTTGGTGCCAGGGTGGAGAACTTTGATAATATTTACATTTGATGAGTTGGGTCCAAATTTTTTGTTTGTTTTGAAGCAGACTATCAATGATTTTTGCTATAAGGCAGAGTGAGTGTGTTTCAATATTGATGATTCCCCAACCTCCTTGATCGAGAGGAGCTGATATGGTTTTCCAATTTACAAGATGGTAGTGTTTCCCTGGTCTATCCACCTTGTGGTAGTTGTTCCACAGAAAATTTCTTCTGATTTTGTCTAAGATGGATTTTTTTTTAGGGCAGGGGAATGCATCTCAGGAAGTGGGTAGTAATAGGAGTGATGACACTGTTTAGAAGGGTAAGTCTACCCGAAAGGTTAAGGAAATTATTTGTCCAGTTTGTGAGTTTTGTGTTTATTTTTGTTATGATGGGGGTACATATAGCATTTGTAATGTTGTATGGAGTGATGGGGAGCCCCAGATATTTGATAGGGAAAGCCTCTGTCTTGCAATTTAAGAGGTCTCTAAAGTGCTCCAAAGTGGATTGATTTATGTTAACCCCAAAGATGGAAGATTTTTGCATATTTATTTTTATCCCAGAGATATATGAAAAGATGTCAATGACCCTGAAGATATTTTGAAGGGAGGATTCATCTGGGGAGGAGAAGATAATGGTATCATCAGCAAATTGGTTGATATTCTCCTTGCATTCATCAGGAGAAATGATAAGACCATTTTGTTTGCCCAAATGGATCATGCGGGAGAGAATAGTAGTCAGGATGATGAACATGTAGGGAGAGAGAGGGTCCCCTTGTCTAAGTCCATTTGAGTTATGGAAATAATCAAAAGAAACACCATTAATGATAGTAGAGAAATGGTTTGTTGATATGCAAGCATGGATCCAAGTAACCCATATGTCGGGAAAACCAAAACCCTTGAGAGTTTTTAAAAGACATTGCCAGTTAACAAAGTCAAAGGCTTTTTCAAAATCAAGTTTGATGGCTAGAAGGGGAGTTTTGTTTTTGTGGCAAAGATGGATCGTTTCATTTACCATCAGGAAGGCATCTTGAATACTTCTATTTTTGAGGAAGGCAGTTTGATTAAGAGGGATGATGTCCTCCAAGTGCGGTTTAATCCTGTTTGCTAGAGTTTTAGCAATGATTTTATATGAGGTGTTTATGAGGCTGATGGGTCAGAAGTGAGATATGTTTTCAGGTTGACTATTTTTTTTAATCAGGGTGATGAAAGTTTTATTTATGAATTTGATGATGTTATGTGGGCTTGTACTAGCGTGGAAAGTAGACAGAAAAGCTATGAAATCAATTTTATAGTGGTCCCAATTTGCCAAGTAGAATTCCACGTTAAGTCCATCAGGTCCAGGAGATTTATTTTTACCAAGATCAGTGATAGCGGTTTGTAATTCTTCGAGGGAGAAGGATTTGATGAGTTCATGAGGATTTTTTATGTTTTGATGACAAATTGTATTCCATGATAAGTTATTGAGACATATGGGATTGTGGTTGTTATTGAAGATATTTTTAAAATGATTTTTTATGTGGGTTATGATGGCTTGTTTATGAGATGTGAGTCTGTCGTTTATAGTTAAATGGGTTATGGCATTTTGTCGAAAGTTTTGGTTACAAGTTTTGTGAAAGAATTTTGTGTTTTTATCCCCTTCTTTAGCCCAAGTGATTTTTGCCCTTTGTCTCCATCTTGTGTCTATACAGTTGTTTATGTGGTTGAGTTCTGCTTTGATGGTAAGGAAAAGAGCAGGGTCAGCATTTGGGTCCTTGTCCACAAAGAGGAACTGCTCTTCAAGATTTTTTTGTTGTTCAAATAAGTTTGTAGGGTTTTGTAGTTTCCATTTTTTGATATGATTTTTGATATTTTTTGTGTTGTTTTGAATATGAAGACCAATGTTTGTTGTTTGTGAGTCGGCAAGAAACCAAGCTTCTAGACAGGATCTAGAGAAGTTTTCTATGGAGAGCCAACTGTTTTCAAATTTGAAAGGGTGTGTGCCCCACGAGGTGGAAGATGTGTCAAGGATTAGAGGGAAGTGGTCAGATATGGTTCGATGGGAGATATAGACTGAAGAGAGAGGATGTTTATCTTCCCAAAGGTTTGTGAAAATGAAATGGTCAAGTTTGGCATAAGTCTGGTTTCTAGACCAGGTGTATAGAGTGTTTGTGGGACTGATATCGATTAAAGAGTGGTTTGTAAGCATATGATAGATTTTTTTATCAACTGCTGACATCGATTGTGTGGGGAGATTTGGATTGAGCCTATCTGAGATTTGGGTGATCAGATTAAAATCTCCACCCAAAACCCAGGGAGTCATATGTAAATTTGTAATGAGGTGGTTTAGTTCCTCAAGGTAGAGGGATTTTTTGTATCCATGTTCCCCATAGATACCTGAGAATGACCATAGATATCCATCGGAAAGGTTTTTGAATTCAATGGTTATGGAGAAGTTAAGGATGGATGTGTTTTGTGAAACTAGAGTCTGGTTGTTAAAACCAACAATGATGCCACCTTTGAAACCCTCAGGAGGTAATTGGATCCAGTTTGTGATTCTATTACCTCCAATAGTTTTGAGAGAAAATGGTGAAAGAAAGGTTTTAGTTTCTTGAATGGTAATAAGATCGATTTTGTTTTTGTATATGTGAGAGAGCATATTTTTTTTCTTCTTTGGAGGTTTGCAGCTCCACATATATTCCAAGAAGAAAATTTCATAATGAAAAACTAGGGATGATGAGTGCAAAAGGGCAAATTAGATGGTCGTAGTTTTGGTGCCAGCAGGAGCGGGTCTTTTCTTTGTCCATCCCATAAAGGTTTCTAGGTTGTCTAGAACTTTATGGGCATCATCATCATCTTCAAGTTGAAAACCTATCTTGTTTGCAAAGGACGTAAAGATTTTTATGTTTGACCAAGAAGCTAAATCCTCGATAGAATCTAAGTCTTTATTTTTGTCTTGAAAATTTGGAGTAGATGATAAAGAGGTAGCAGTAGAAACTTTACTAAAAGAGCAGGGAGAAGTATGTGGAGAAGTACCTTTCTTTGCTCTGTTGATGATGATAGAACCTTTTGGGTCTTGGTGATTTGGCTGCATGATCTTCTGGAGGTAGCAGGAAGTGGGCCTTTGTTGTGAGGTCTCCTGCTCCGAACTCTGCAATGAATTATCATCCTTGAGCTGAGATGAGGCTTGGTTTTTTGAAGTTTGGTGGATTTTGTTTTGGGTTGGGCAGCTTTCCTTAGTAGATGAAGGAGATGGAAAAGTGGAGCTTCTAGGTTTGTACTTGTGAACATGGAGAGAAGGTTCAGGAGATCTGGTTCTTTTTTTGCTTGGAAGGAGATAAGATTTTCGGAGTGGTTTGGGTTTTTCCAGATCCATACATGGTTTCGGTCGTTTGAAGCCCTGGAATGCAAGGAAGATAATTTATCCTTATTTGGGCTAAACCATGATGGTGGATGAGTTGTGAGGTCGGAAAAGGCAGTGTTGTTAATGGAAGGATGTTCAACAGCAAGTTTTAGATGGTAGATGGATTCGCCAATTCTTATATTGATGGATGGAGGGAGAGAGATGGCAGCTTTAACAGAGAAGAGACAGTATGCTTTGATGTATTGAGATGGGTGTAAGGTTTTGGGGCTGATGTATTGTAGAGTAGCCCCTATAGAGTGTGCAATGCCACGGAAGATCTCTATTTCCCAAAGATGAGGAGGGAGATTTGAAATGGCGACCCAGTCAGAGCCACCAGCAGGGGCAGGGAACGATCCAAAATCGGCAGACCATTTTGATAATCTGGCCATGATGAAGCTTGAACCACAAGGTATGGTGAGAACTTGGTTGAAGAGGTGATTTATCTTTGTACCTTCTGGGACGGTATAGATGAGCTGGGTGGGGGAGAAAATTTTTGGTTTAAGGATGGTGTGACCAGGAGGGAGAAGGGCTAAGGCGCGGGTAATGTCAAGGACATTTATGGGGTTATTGTCCAGGTTGTTTTCAACAGATACAAGAATACTTCTGAGGGTGAAGACCTTGAGAAGACGCATTGAGTTTGCTGGAAGGTCAAGGGCGATCACATATTCCAGGTGGTCAGGGACCTTCATGTTTGGTGAGGTAGAATGATGGTTTACGTTGTGAGTTTGTGAAGGGGTTGGAGGAGGAGGGTTTTTGGATTGTGGTTTGTGCTTTGTGGCAGATAGGTTCTTTGTCTTGTGAAAGGGTTTAGATATAAGAGGAGTCCAGGAGTTTGTGTTCGGTTGGCTTGAAAGGGTATCGTCTGCATGTTTAGGCGGGAGATTTGCGAGGCATGCAAAAGAGTTTTTTGAATGATAATGATGTTGTGGGTGGTGTGTGTTGTGCCAGAGATCTGAAAAGGGCTTTTTTGGGACAGTGAAGGTTTTGTGAAAAGGCGAGATTTTGATCGAGCGAGAGTGCATGGAGGAGGAGGAGGGATCTGCATAGTTTTTGTCCTGGTTTGGGAGGATGCTAGTTTTGCAGAACCTTTTTATGTTCCCTATCTTGTGGCAGCCAAAACATATGCGGCGAGAAAAACATCTGGATGTTGAGTGGTTGTTTTGGTGGTAAAGAGAACAGAGCAGAGCTCTAAAAGGTCTTTTGGGGGGGACCGGCAGTGGGGGTTTTTTCTAGGATCTTGTTTATGAGGAGGGATGATTTTGCATAAAGGAGATGATAAATGCAATAATTGGGGATAATATGGAATATTTTGGATAAAAGAAAATAATGAGGAATATATTGTCCCAAAAATCATAAGAGGAAACCCATGAAGATAATTTGGATATTAATTTCATTTTCTTGACTTAAAAGTTGCTTAATGGCCAAGTATCATCTAATTTGGATAATAAATAAATATATAATGCATTTAATACAAGATAATGGGAAATAAACCAAGAAAGAGAGATAAAATATTTAATGCCCTCAAATTAGAAATCTATATTAAGATTCGTAATCTAAACAAAAAAATAAGCCTTTGGGCAAATTTGCATTTAATTTGGCCAATGTTTAATATTTTATTTTATTTAGGAGAGAGAAAATGACTTAAAGACAAAAAATATTAAATATATATTGAAAAAAATTAATTAATGTCAAAATCGTGTTCCAAACATTTATTATTGCTTATAGGCCAAGTTTTATATTTTTAGAAAGTTTCTAGATGCTCCTAATAAATTAAAAGGTTAAATACGTGATAAAATTTAAATGAATTAAATAAAATAATAAAATATTCAAAACAATTATGCCAAATTCGTGTTCTACATGTTAAAATAGACTTTTGGATGAATTTTGACTCAATTTGGAAAATATTTGATGAGACGATAAATTAAGGAGAGAGAAAGTGTGCAAAACTTTCAACTTATTATTTAAAATAATAAACAAATTCAACAAATGGAAGTAATACCAAATTCGTGTCTAACATACTTAATATGAGTTACGGGTGAAGTTTTGTAATTTTAGATAATCTTAATGTCATTAATGAAGGAGGAAAGAGAAAATAGTAATTAATTTATTTGACACAATAAATCCCCAAAAGGAAAAAATAATTTCATATTCCGATTCTACACGTCAAAATCAGTCAAGGTGTAAAGTTTGGTTAATTTTGGAGTTCGTTTGCACCCTCAAATAGGAAAAGAGAAAAAATTAAATAATTACATAAGGAACTATAGTCCGAATTGGTTTTGGAAATGAAATAAATGTAACCCGACCAGCTGAATGTGTGCGCCCCTCCCAACCGTCGGATCAAGATCTGACGGCTACGTATCATCTTCTACCTTGCGTCAATATGGCAGGTAGGTGGGTTGGTAGCTAGGACTTAAAATCGACATCTTTTTCCCGATACTCGACTATTTCACACGATTTCTTCACCTACGAATTCCTTATAAAATTCCGCACCGAATGGTACCCTATTCATGATCTTTAGTTGTGGTTTTAGGAAACATCCAATTCTTACGGGCCAAGCATCACGCCGCCTATACAACTGAGGCCCTAACTCGAACCTTATATATATCTTAGCCACCCTATAGCTTCATTTTGCCTCGAGCATTATTCCTCTTGTTTTAATTTCGTCCAAGACACAACATAGCGCCGTGAAGAACTTACAGATTGGGGAGCATCGGTGACAGTTCTTACACCATCTTCGCCTGCCCTCGTGTCTATTCCTTTGGGGGTATGATTCCTTACCCTTCGTTTTTTGATTTCGTGCAATCAGATTGTTGTTTGGTCGCCCAATCGCTTTTTGCCCGATTTCCAGCTGAAACGGAGAAGCTTTGTGTGTCAGCCATGGCAATGGGTACGAAGGAGAAGAAACTTCCTTGTGCTTTTACTCAGTTACCCTTTTCGTTACTGTTTTCTATTCTTTCACGCAAGTGGGTAGATTAGTCTTTTGCTTTAGTTTTGAACCGGCTCTGACCGGGGCTGCCAGTGAGGCGGACCGCTGACTTGGCCCACGGAAATTGGGCCAAGCAGCGGGGCCCACCCCTCTCTTGCTCTCTCTTTGCTTTCCTGGTTGATGACAAGGCATTCTCTGATTGGTGCATATTGCAAAAATCATAACTTTTGCTCTGGTTATCTAAAAATAAAAAGAAAATATGTTCTGGACTCGGAAAAAGATTTCCTATCTAATAAAAATAATTTCAATACCTGGTTTTGAGATTTTCGAGTATGAGTTTTTGAGGATGGTTTAATTAACTAAAAATCACCAAAAATACCCTGAAAATTTCATATCTTCAAAATATACAAATATATATATGTTATTTTGATCAGAAGAACGTAACTAAGATAGTAGTGAGGTTTTCAAAGTCTAAATCGATTGTTTGTGGAAAAAGTCGATGGTTTTGAGGTTTTAAGCCTTTAATGAATATACATATAACTAATACATAAATATGATGATAATATTAGGGAAAGTGGATCTGATCTCGTGTAAAAGTTATGAAAAGTGATTCTAGGATTCTAAAGAATAAGGTATGTGCTTAATAAACTTCAGTTGAAAATTATTTGTTCATTAACCTATGCTTTCCATAATGAGGCTTATTTGCACCTTATATTCTACTCTCTTGAATCTATTGCTATACTGGCCTCGTAATCAGTTTGGAATATTGTTCTTGGGTCTTGGTACCCCACTGCCATGTTCTACATATGAGATTCTATTACTTGTCATAGTTTTTAGCATGTTGATTTTATTAGACTAATTAACTAGTGTAGTGGTACTTGTATGTACAACCACCCATAGTTGGGGAATGTGTTATTTCTCCCCTGGGGAACGTGTTATTCTCCCCCGCACATGAAATATGTGTAGGTGACTGGGAATGTGTTACTCTCCCCTCACCCTTTCGGTTGAAGGTCTGGTAGGTGCCTCAACCCTACATAGTTAAGATAGTCAATATTAATCATACATGCTAATCCTTGGTTATATATTGTTTGTGGCAAGCATCTACTGAAATACTCTTTTATATATATGGCTTCATTCTCTTGATATCTTCATCATATGATGAACCCTATCATGTTTATATTTTCTTTGCTTATCTTGTTGCATTAGAACAGTTTTTGTAACACATACTTTTATTTTCCTTCCCTCTTGCTAGGTGCTTTCCCAACCACCCAGATGTGGAGCAAGGTGATGAATAGGACTTGAAGATCTTAGCTTGGTTTGGACTTAACTTATGGATATGTTGCTTGGATACAAAAGTGGAGTAGTCTAGACTTCCCTCTATCTAGATCCTAGTTGTATATGATGATGTAACCCTAAAAGGGAGATTTTTGATGTATCTTGTACAGTTTTTTTTATGAAATTGAATATAGTTAGAAATTTTATCTTCCGCTGCTTTTCCAATGAGTTTTGATTATCATAATTAGTAGAGGGTGGTTTATCCCACTCTTTACAACATGGTATCAGAGCCCATGGTAGTCAGAATCTGACTATTTCGATTTTGTCTCCCTAATTAGAACCCTAGACTTCCATAGTTTTCTCTAAGTTACATGGTTACCCTAGATTTAATCTACGTTGAAAGGTTGACTTAGAACCCTATAGTTTCACCTTAGTGTCTTGATGAATAAAACTCTAATATGCTCATAATTAAAATATGCATAACTTGATGTTGTTTAGGTTTGCCTTTAGGAAACAATTAGGGCATGTAGTTGAAGCAAGGGTGTCTAGAAAGGATCAGGGTTTCGGAGGCTGGAAAAATTTTCCTCCACACCACTAGCTTGGTATACGAGGACTCCCGTGCCCATATGATACCGGCCTGGCCTGAGCTGATACGAATTGCTCAAAATAGTTTGCTTTTAGGCAATAGTAACCTTAGACTTCTATGTTGTATATCTTTGGGAACCCTAATTTGATTTGTTTGAGGATGGATACCAAGATAGTTTCCTTATGTCCCAAGAACCTAGACCTTAGAATTTGGATGTTTGGAAAGATATCAGAGTGCACAATGGAAGCATGATGGATCTTGAGAATGGTTTAGTTAGACTTATCCTTTAACCCTAGTTAGTTTGGCTTGATAGGTGAAACTCTTTAAGTGGTGGAGTATGGTTAGTTTAATGATGCTAGATGTTAGATTTCAAGGACGGAATCCTCTTTAGGGGGATGGAACCCTATAATATCTTGAAATCTATCTACTCTATCTTTAGAAACCCTAACTCCATGCTTAGGAGGTTGTTGTGCATAGTGTTCTCCAAACAAGTAATAATGGTAACCCTAACATGCTTGTTTACATATTAATGAACATATAATTATCATCTAAGGAATAATGAATGTGCTTGAATCCTAATAAATATCCAATGCACATAATATGAATATCGATGCTAATTGTCAATAAATAAGATGTTAATAATGTCATGAACTAATAAACCCTAATGATATGATGAGTAAGGTTATAATTCGTAATTAATGCATGCTAAGTATGAATAAGTGAAATAAAATGGTCATGTCGGCCTAAACCCTAAGTTGCAATAATCTAACCCTAATCTATACATCTTTAATGCCTTTCATGATACATTAATGATGTTAAGAGCCATAATCAGTTAACATACTTTGATACACATAAATGATATATATATATAATCATCTAATCACATATTAATCAAGTCATCAATATAAAATGGAAGTTACCTTGTTATCTAATACACATGTGATTAGTCACTTAATGTGAATCAATTCATTGATAAGTAATATGTCTCACCTTGATCATTAAAATACATGTAATGACTTCAATATGAATATGAAGTGATTGGATTCACATAAACGTGCAAAATGAATAATATAAATGAATAATGATTAATGATGACATTAATGTGAGCAATAAAGATAATGTGACATTGTGATAACGTTAATATGAATATAAGTGACTAATGTGACATTAATTGGAATAATTGTATGCTTAACCACAAATTGGATAGAATGTCTTACATTCATATAAAATAATTTGTTATAATAAATAAAGTGGTAATATGAGGACAATGAAGTATAAATCCGAATTATTAAGGAAAATGATCAAATATAATAATGAATGTTGAAATAATTGAGTAACACCTAATTGTGATAAAATCCTTAATAAGATAAATGAGAAATACATATAAATAGTTTAATGCATGATGATGAAATATTTCCCCTTTTGTCAATAAAGTGTATATGGCATGATGTAATTAATATAATGATGATAATGTGATATCATAATAAATATAATATTAATGAGCCAAAAATGTAAATAATGTTAAATCTCATAAAAATAATCTTAATAGTAGAAGCCTAGGTGATCCTTAAGAACCCAACCTATATTGAGTTGTATGTGAAGTTTCTGAACCCTTAGGTGTAATTGAAGTATAAGTTTTGATGGAAGTTGTATGGTTGGAGGAACAACCTGAAGTTTTGTGATGTGAGGTTGCACACTCACCCTTTCCTAATTACTAGTGATTTCGGGGACGAAATCCTCTTTAAGGGGTAGAGTGTTGTAACATACTGAATTCTAGACATTTTTACCTTTTTGGTCCTCTTTTCCATCTTTTCTTTTTATCTATATCCTCTTTGGTCTTTCCGTTTAAGTTGTGGAGAATATAATGGCCTAATGGGCATTTGTTCACCTTTTATTCCAATATTTGGGTATATGCACAAATACCTCAGTGAAAGCTTAGTAATGGGTTTAATATGTAAAATGTCCACTTAAGTAATAAAAATAATAAAATATTTCATCCTAGAACTTTCTAGTGCTTTTTAGAATATGAAAAAGAAAGAAAATCCTGAAATATAAATAAAGGAGATGATAAATGCAATAATTGGGGATAATATGGAATATTTTGGATAAAAGAAAATAATGAGGAATATATTGTCCCAAAAATCATAAGAGGAAACCCATGAAGATAATTTGGATATTAATTTCATTTTCTTGGCTTAAAAGTTTCTTAATGGCCAAGTATCATCTAATTTGGATAATAAATAAATATGTAATACCTTTAATACAAGATAATGGGAAATAAGCCAAGAAAGAGAGATAAAATATGTAATGCCCTCAAATTAAAAACATAACTTAAGATTCGTAATCTAAACATAAAAATAGGCCTTTGGGCAAATTTTCATTTAATTTGGCCCATGTTTAATATTTTATTTTATTCAGGAGGGAGAAAATGACTTAAAGACAAAAAAATATTAAATATATGTTGAAAAAATTAATTAATATCAAAATCGTGTTCCAAACATTTATTATTGCTTATAGGCGACGTTTTATATTTTTAGAAAGTTTCTAGATGTCCCTAATAAATTAAAAAGTTAAATAAGTGATAAAATTTAAATGAATTAAATAAAATAATAAAATATTCAAAAAAAACAAAATGATACCAAATTCCCGTTCTACATGTTAACATAGACTTTTGGATGAATTTTGACTCAATTTGGAAAATATTTGATGAGACGATAAATTAAGGAGAGAGAAAGTGTGCAAAACTTTCAACTCGTTATTTAAAATAATAAACAACTTCAACAAATGGAAGTAATATCAAATTCGTGTCTAACATACTTAATATGAGTTACAGGTGAAGTTTTTTAATTTTTAGATAATCTTAATGTCATTAATGAAGGAGGAAAGAGAAAATAGTAATTAACTTATTTGACACAATAAAAGTCCCCAAAAGGTAAAACTAATTTCAGATTCCGATTCTACACGTCAAAATCAGTCAAGGTGTAAAGTTTGGTTAATTTTGGAGTTCGTTTGCACCCTCAAATAGGAAAAGAAGAAAAATTAAATAATTACGTAAGGAACTATAGTCCGAATTGGTTTTGGCAATGAAATAAATATGACCCGACCAGCTGAATGTGCACGCCCCTCCCAACCGTCGGATCAAGATCTGACGGCTACGTATCATCTTCCACCTTGCGTCAATATGGCAAGTAGGTGGGTTGGTAGCTAGGACTTAAAATCGGCATTTCTTCCTCCATACTCGACCATTTCACACGATTTCTTCACCTACGAATTCCTTATAAAATTCCGCACCTAATGGTTTCCTATTCGTGATCTATCGTTGTGGTTTTAGGAAACGCCCAATTCTTACGGGCCAAGCATCCTGCCGCCTATACAACCGAGGCCCTAACTCGAACCTTATATATATCTTAGCCACCCTATAGCTTCGTTTTGCCTCGAGAATTATTCCTCTTGTTTTAATTTCGTCTAAGACACAACATAGCGCCGTGAAGAACTTACAGATTGGGGAGCATCGGCGACAGTTCTTACACCATCTTCGTCTGCCCTTGTGTCTATTCTTTTGGGGGTATGATTCCTTACCCTTCGTTCTTTGATTTCGTGCAAATCAGATTGTTGTTTGGTCGCCCAATCGCTTTTTGCCCGATTTCCACTGAAACGGAGAAGCTTTGTGCGCCGGCCATGGCAATGGGTGCGAAGGAGAAGAAACTTCCTTGTGCTTTTACTCGGTTACCCATTTCGTTACTGTTTTCTATGCTTTCACGCAAATGGGTAGATTAATCTTTTGCTTTAGCTTTGAACCGGCTTTGACCGGCTCTGACCGGGGCTGCCAGCGAGGCGGGCCGCTAACTTGGCCCACGGCGATTGGGCCAAGCAGCAGGGCCCACCACTCTCTCGCTCTCTCTTTGCTTTCCCGATTGATGACATGGCATTCTCTGATTGGTGCATATTGCAAAAATCATAACTTTTGCTCTGGTTGTCTAAAAATAAAAAGAAAATATGTTCTGGACTCGGAAAAAGATTTCCTATCTAATAAAAATAATTTCAATACCTGGTTTTGAGTTTTTTGAGTATGAGTTTTTGAGGATGGTTTAATTAACTAAAAATCACCAAAAATACCCTGAAAATTTCATATCTTCAAAATATACAAACATATATGTTATTTTGATCATAAGAACGTAACTAAGATAGTAGTGAGGTTTTCAGAGTCTAAATCGATCGTTTGTGGAAAAAGTCGATGGTTTTGAGGTTTTAAGCCTTTAATGAATATACATATATCTAATACATAAATATGATGATAATATTAGGGAAAGTGGATCTGATCTCGTGTAAAAGTTATGAAAAGTGATTCTAGGATTCTACAGAATAAGGCATGTGCTTAATACACTTCAGTTGGGAATTATTTGTTCCTTAACCTATGCTTTCCATAATGAGGCTTATTTGCACCTTATATTCTACTCTCTTGAATCTATTGCTATACTAGCCTCATAATCAATTTGGAATATTGTTCTTGGGTCTTGGTACCCCACTGCCATGTTCTACATATGAGATTCTATTAGTTGCCATAGTTTTTAGCATGTTGATTTTATTAGACTAATTAACTAGTGTAGTGGTACTTGTATGTACAACCACCCATAGTTGGGGAATGTGTTATTTCTACCCTGGGGAACGTGTTATTCTCTCCCGCACATGAAATATGTGCAGGTGACTGGGAATGTGTTACTCTCCCCTCACCCTTTCGGTTGAAGGTCCGGTAGGTGCCTCAACCCTACATAGTTAAGATAGACAATATTAATCATACATGCAAATCCTTGGTTATATATTGTTTGTGGCAAGCATCTATTGAAATACTCTTTTATATATATGGCCTCATTATCTTGATATCTTCATCATATGATGAACCCTATCATGTTTATATTTTCTTTGCTTATCTTGTTGCATTAGAACAGTTTTTGTAACACATACTTTTATTTTCCTTCCCTCTTGTTGGGTGCTTTCCCAAACACCCAGATGTGGAGCAAGGTAATGAATAGGACTTGAATATCTTAGCTTGATTTGGACTTAGCTGATGGATATGTTGCTTGGAGACAAAAGTGGAGTAGTCTAGACTTCCCTCTATCTAGATCCTAGTTGTATATGATGATGTAACCCTAAAAGGGAGATTTTTGATGTATCTTGTACAATTTTTTTTATGAAATTGAATATAGTCAGAAAATTTATCTTCCGCTGCTTTTCCAATGAGTTTTGATTATCATAATTAGTAGAGGGTGGTTTATCCCACTCTTTACAACATCCGAGTTTCATTTCTATTTCGAAGCTGCGCATTGTACAATCCTCCAGAACATTATATCTATATAATGTAAGAATGTATGTAGCGCGTCTTCTATTCAATTGTTCTTTTATTTTTTAGATTTATAAAAACATCTTTGTATTCCACTTTATATTATATAGGAAAAAGTGTGAAAGGTATTTTATATAACCTTTTTATATCTTTAGTTATATAGTAATATTTTATCACAACGTAGAAAGGTTTGGGTGTAACTTTTTTCTATAGTTTATAATGAAAAATTTATGCTTATGTGCTCGAATAAGGTTATATTAAAAGGGCATAGGAAAGTTGAGTATAATTTTTACATTTACCTTTTAAAATTATATGTTGGATACCTTATTATATACAAATTTTCATAGAAATGGTTACGTTCACTTTTTAATTTAGTATTTTGAATCACTAATTCGAGCCTTGGTCCTAGAAGCTGAAACTGCTGTTGTTGTCTTTGCCCTCAAATATGCCTGGAATTGTAGTTTCAAAAATGGTAGCATAGTCATTGACAATCTCAAAGTCTGTAACTGGTTGAACATGAAAGCCAGGAGCTGGCCTTCTCTATCTGTTTGGCACAACGGAGATCACAAAGCTGGGTGACCTTGACTGGGATTGGAATACATCAATAGATAAAATAATATGCAAGTTGATGAGCTAGCCAAATCAACCCTCAAAACCTTTCCAATGGCCTCCTTTGTTGGCCCCTCTCTAGTGGTGGATCTTAACCAGAAATCTTTGGGGGGGGGGGCAAGGTGTTAATATAATTCTTAACCTGAACCAGGTCCACAACCAATTTAGATTTTGAACCAAAAAATATTGATATCATATTTGTATTATTGGAAAGTTATATCTCCTTGACTACCTCATATTATAGTATTCTTAACCCAAATTTTGATCTGATCTGATCTAGTTCATTTATAGTAATTTGACTTGATTTTGACTTATATCACATAAATTTATAATGTATTACATAATATGAAGAAAAATATATTAATTTTACAATTAAACTAGCTACTTCAACTATATGTAATAAAGTAAATTTCATTGAAAAAATCCATACAGGTTTAGAAATATAGTTCATATATTGACTCAAATAATAACTCAAGTCTCAATCCAAATTGAACCTAGCCTGAATTTTAAAAGCATTATCTTATATAATTAATTTGATGCAAACCTTCTTATCCTAAGCATTGGTTTTTTTTTATTTAGAAAGGGGTGATGGCACAACTAGTTGTCCTTCTTTATTCTATTTCAATATAATTTCTTATCATTTTTATGATTATCTCCGGCATAGAAAAGAAATCAAAGTAAGTATAAATAGTAAAAATCATAATGCAAACCAACGTATAGTTTTAAAAGTAACATAAATTTTAACATTAGCATATATTTTATAATTTCTAAATTTGGAATTTATTTATTGTATCTCTCAAGTATAAAAGGTAAATTTAATATTAAATGTATGACTAATCTATATTACAATTTGATAGGGAGGGGAAATGCTTATGTAATAAGCATAGGAATTGAGAAAATGCTTATGTATCCCACAACTAATATAAATAAGTAGATTAATTGTGCTTCTTACAGAAATATTTATTTTCTCTTTGATATCATTTTATTTCCTTCCTCATAAAAATAGAACACATTAAAATATCACCTATCGTCCTTCATCCCCTCTCTCTCTCTCTTCCCATCAATTCATGACATATCAATTTAAGAATAAATCCATAGATGAAAAAGTAGTCTAATTAGAACATGACTTATAATAACATTGCAAGATGATTATTGTTTCTAAAACAAAATTTGATATTAAGGTACTCTCTTTCAACTTTAAACAATATTTAATTTTTGGAAAATTCTAGATTAATTGTTTTGTTCCTATTTAATTTATTTTATATATTCCATATATTTATATTTTTACATTACTATGTTTATTATTAATTTAATGATAAACAGTTAATCTTTAATATAATTGTACAATTGTATTTTCTCTATTGGTATGAAAGATACTAAGAAATATTAGACCGTATTTATACATTCATTACCCCCCCCAACACATAATTATGTTTTCATAATTTGAATGATTTAAACATAATGTGTTATAATGTCTTACTCTTATATGAATAAATATTAATCATATATATATATATAATTTCATTTGTAAAAGTCATTTGGGGGGCCATAATTAGTATAACATATTTTTTTCTTGAAAACTCAAACATGCTATCACAATATAATATTTTTTCCAAAATCTTGGGCGGGCATGGTCCCCCGGCAGTATAATAGATCTACCACTGCCCCTCTCCACGCAACATTATTTCTCTAACAAACTTTACCTCCACTGTAAGTAATTCTGATTGTGCCTAGATATTTTGGTTAATATCTGTAATATTTCTCTAAATTTTGCTGGAAAAGAGAGGGCAAGATGAATACATATTTCTGAAGAAAATAAAGTAATTCAAATCTTGTATATACTAATAAGATTGTATATACAATGCATTGTGAGTTGACTCCGACCAATTTCCTCACTCGTGTCATCTTTTTACTATTGTTGTGCTTGATAATATGACACAACCAAGGTCATAGGATGTGGAGGATATGACCGCTCTGATGTGACAAGAGATTGCTAATGCTAGAAATCAGCCATCATTCCTTTCACAATTGCTACTCCTTTTTTTGATGCATCTTCTTTCTTGCCACTTTGTTGGACACAACATTAGTCAGAAACAAGTTTGAAAGAAAATACCTTTTTCTTACAACATATCTTACTCATAACTAATTATCTATTAACTCTAATATTACTTCTCTTTTTCTATCTAGCTAAATAAGATGATGCAATATTGTATTTATCCCTTAAAAGGTCTAATATTCTCAAACTTCTACAATGAATGAGATATGCTTTAAATATATATATTTATTTATACATATATATATGTGTGTGTGTGTATGTATGCATATTGTGTAGTTCCCTCCCTGTAACCTCTCTCCTCACAAGTTGCACTCCCACTCCTCTCTCATCTCTCTCATCTTGGTATACGAGATGGTAGTGGAGCTCTCTTCTTGTTCCCATAGCCAGCCAGGGCGAGGGAGTGTGCCACTATGATCTATGCTCTAGTCATCACTAGGGCATTGATCTCCCTTTCATTGCTTCTTTTCCTCTCCAATTCTCTCTCTCTCTCTCTCTCGCTCTTCTCATGCCTTTATCCCTAAGGAGGCATCCAACTAGATGTTTTCACCCCCAAGAGATGACACTACTCTGGCACTAGTATCTAGGACAGCTTCAACATTAGCAACATCAAGGGTGGCTCATCTCCACCAACAGTCACCAGGTATTCACATCCAATTGCATAGGAGCGCCAAGGAGATTTGGACACAATCATTCTTCTTTACATGCCAGGTTGGTGGGGCTGCATGCGGCATGGTCTAAATCATTCCACCAAGTCTCTTCCCCCTTTCTCTTATCACCCTACTATGCTCTACTTCTCCCTTTTTCCACTTTTCTCAAGCCACCTAAATTTCTTCATCCTCCCCTAAATTTTCAATTTATTCCACTCAGTCAATTGATAGCTTTCAGAAAAGGAAAATCATGGTTCTATTTTTCCACTCCATTCAATTGGGATGATGTGCCTAAAACTAAGACAGCCGATACTCATCAGAATTATGGCTGGGTTTTTTTTGTTGTCCCATGAACAAACAATTGTTCTGGAGTATTGAATGGTATGTTGATGCATGGAAATCCATATTTGAAATTTATCTTTTTGTTTGGTTTTTTTACACAAGGAAATGATTATTGCATATTCTTCTAGTGGGCAATGTTACTAATTGAAGAAGGAATAAAGATTTCTAGGATCAAAGAAAAAAAAGCAATTACTAAATATATGTGTTGTTTGGTTTTATCACTGGCTTCATCGGTCTTGCTTCTTGTCATGCATGCAGGATCGTGTTAGAATGTGTGGATCAGAATTGACAGAGTAAGTATTGTTGGCTAAATTGGACATTATTATAATCCCTTTGTTTTGATGATGACAAACATTTCATTCTTGTGGCTTTAACGTGTTATTTGAGTGTTTCACGAATAAGCATAAAAGGTGATGGATAGCAAAGATTTGGAAGATCCTTATGATCAAATTTGCTTTATTTTCATGATTTTAATCAATGTAAAAACTTGTACAAGTTTATAATGTACAAGTACTTAGATATCATGTAAATCAAGCATTTAGATCTTCATATCCACTCACAACACTTAAATAGGTCATCCCCTAAGATAGAACCACAATTACACATTGATACACACACTTAGTACATGGCTCAACACATTGAAATAGGGACTTTCTCGGTCGACAAAGTCCTCGACCGAGACACCCTCGGTCGACAATATTATCGACCGAGAATAAACCCTACTAGCCATTAGACTGAGTTAGCAAAGTAGTTGGGAGTTGGAATCGAACGTTAAAACACATTGACGTCACACTCCCACTCGGTCGAAGAAAAGTTCCACAAAGACATTCTCGGTCGACAAACTTCTTAACTGAGAGAAGTTTTAGACTGCACTTTTCAGCAATAAATAACTAGCCATTGCAATGTAATTAATGGACACCTAACGGCTATTTGAGCACTAAGAACACCCTAGAAGGTGTCTAGAACATTCCCAAGCATTAGCAAACCACTCCTATAAATAGGACAAGCTATAGGACACCCAAAGCATCACTTATGCATACAATTACACTTGAGATTCAATCTTTGTGAAAAACAAGCTGAGCTTCACTTGTAATCTATTATATATTAGTGTCTTATATCTTAGTATCTCCTAGCCATCACACTACCCCGTTCATCAACAGTAGATAGTAGATCAATACGCTTGATACATGATCAAAGCGCTATACTAAATTGGTAACATTGTTTCTTTCTTCTAATCTTGTTCACTTTATTGTGTTTTGTTCTCCTTTTCTACCCCTAGCTTGGAGGCTGCGGAAAGGAAGTTGCAGGAGCTTCTTCGGTGGTGAAGGTAGCTCGGCGTGACTTTGGACTACTTCTAGAAGGTCTCAATGTGAAGCTACTTCAAGGAGGAAGGCTACTTCAAGGGGGAGCTTGAAGTTACTTCAAGTGAAGGCTGCTTCAAGGCTGGTGAGATGACTTCGGGGTGAAGGCTATCCAAAAGGTTGTGAAGGTAGTTGTATCTTATGTAACATTCTTGTGAGGTAATAATATACAATTTCTTTCAAAATCCCAATTGGAAACAATTGGGTAGTGGACTGACTCCCTTAGTATTTGCTAAGGGTGGAACCACTCTAAACGCCTTGTCTCCTTCTCCAATATTTTTGTGGTTGTTTGTTGAATTAATTTTAAAAATATCATAAAACCTTATTCACCCCCCCTCTAGTATTTTTCAATTGGTATCAGAGCAAGCTTCAAGGAGATCTAATCGAGTCTTGAAGAAAATGGGTGATGGGGTACTAAACGACCTCAACTTGGAAGGAACACTTGTAGCTCAGCCTCCACCATTTGATGGCACCAACTACAACTATTGGAAGAGGAGGATGCAATTCTACTTTCAAGGGACTAGTTGGGATCTTTGGAGAATGGTGCCAAATGCCTACACTCTTCCTCAAATAGAGTATGCTACATTGGATGCAAATACGATAAAATTGGCTCAATTGAATGCAAAAGTTGTAAGTATCCTTTATTGTTTAATTTCCATAGGTGAGTTTAATAGAATATCAAATTGTGAAACTGCATATGAAATATGGCATAGACTCTCTATTACTTATGAAGGAATTGTTCAAGTAAAGAATTCTAAAATTGGTATGCTTAAACAAAAGTTCAAACAGTTTTGTATAGAACCAAATGAGTCTATTAGTGAAATGTATGCAAAGTTTTCTTCTATTGTTAACTGTTTGAATGCATTAGGTAAAGCCATTAGTGAAGAGGATCAAGTGTCTAAAATTCTTAGGTCTCTTCCTCCCAAGTACAAGCCTAAGGTGACTACAATTGAAGAAGCCAATGACCTCACTCGACTGAGGATGGAACAACTCATTGGAAACTTAGAAGCACATGAGGCAACCTTGAAGGAAGAAGAAAGATTGGCGGCTGAACACAAAAAGGAGAAAAGAAAGGACATTGCATTCAAAGAATCAACCAAGATTAGTAATGACACAAGTGAAGAAGATAGTGAAGAAGAAACTATCATTGTAAATGGTAAGCAGTATAGAAGTTTTAAAACTAACAAAACTTCTAGTGTTTCTTCTTCCAGGTGCTTTGAATGTGGCAAAAAGGGACACTTAAAAGGTGATTGTCCTAAACTTAAGAAGGGAAAGAAATTATCTCACAAGAAGAAAGAAAAAGCCTACAAAGCTACATGGGATGATTCAAGTGATGATAGTAAAGATGGAGAAGAAGAAGTAGAGTGCCTTATTGCTACAACAAATGAAGAAGAAGATGAGGTAATCCTTTTTTATTTATTTAAAGAAGAGTTAGTTGCTGGAATTGAGGAATTACATGATAAATATATTGATTGTAAAAAGAAACTATAAAGAGTTACTAAAACTAATGCGGATTTGTATGCTCAATTAAATGATCTCGCTTTTGAAAAGTAAAGTATTATTTCTAAAAACTTTACCTTGAAATCATCTTTAAATGATTGTGAAATAAAGTTGCTTACTTTAGAAACAAACTATGATCTTATTTCTCAAGAAAAGGTTGAATTACTTGCTAAGTTGAATAATCTTCAAACTCAACCTATTTTATGCACTCATTTAGATTATGATGCCATTGTAAAAGAAAGAGATAGTTTGTCATCTAACTTAGATCTAGCAAACTTAGATATTAAAAGAATATTGGATGAAATTGCTAAGTTACAAAAGGAAATTAGTAGCTTGAAAAACAATGGTATTCTTGATAAGATCTTAAAAGATTCTTCTGGTCAGATTGGAAGGAGAGGACTAGGTTATAAGCCCAAAGGTGAATCCTATCAAAAACCTAGAGCAAGAAGGACACAAGTACTCAAGACTAAAGTCATGTATGTGCCTAAAGACAATCTAGCTAAGAAGAGAAATGAAATTGGTTCTATATGTTGTCATTATTGTTTACGTCTTGGACATTATTCATTTTCTTGCCCATATAAGAAAAATGATGCTGATCTAGTTTGGATTCCAAAACCCCAAACATAGAAATATTGAACTTGATTAGTTGAGATTTGACCTAAAACTTTGCTTTGATACTCAAAATGTCTTATCTCAACTAAACTGAGCTTTAATTTGCATATTTCTATAATTGTATTGAAAGTAACTTATGTTTTACTTGAAAATCATTGCTGAAATAGAAACTTTGTCGGTCAAAAAAATCCTTGCTGAGATACTTTTCGGTCGAGAAAATCGTCGACCAAAGAAGTTTCTGTCTCAAACCTGCACTTTCTGGACAAACAATAACTTTCTCAGTCGAGAAAGTTGTCGACCAAGAACATTTTGGTCGAGAAACAGTTGACCGACTAAGGTTCTGTAAAACCTAGTTAATTTATTTCAGTTTGCTATCAATTTGCTATTAATATTGATTTAATCTGCAAATCAAAAATGAATCTTGGAGAAATTTTTTTACATATTTATAAGCTTGCATCGTGACTTATTTCAAAGCTATAATCCTTGCAAACTCTTAAAAAGAATTGTTCTTTATGAAGAAATGACATTCTTTATGATCATAATTGAGAAAAGTTTAAATGGGAAGACTGGTGGAATAAGAGATCTTGCTTAGAATAAAATTATTCTATCTAAAGCCTATTCTAAGAAAATCAAGAGTAAGACACCATTTCAAAATCAAATATTGCTCACATGAATTAAGTTCTATACAAACTTGATCCTAAGATATAATCTTTTAAATTGATATAAACTATTTCAAATTGATATCCACCTGTTACATAAAGGCTTTATATTCAATCAAGTGGATCATTGTGAATGCTTCTCGATCAAAAAAGAGTTTGAGCGAGGGGCACCCTGGTCGAACTCTTTTTTGATTGAGAAGCATTCACAATGATCCACTTGATTGAATATAAAGTCTTTATGTAACATAAAAGTCAAGTTCAACCTAAAATAAGCTTGACAACATGCTTAATTGCAAATCATTTCGTTGCACTCAATCTTAGTATATTGATCTAAAACTAGTTCATCATATTGAAAACAAGATTTTAATGCAAAGCTCTCATAAAAGTTTAACTCAAACTCTAATGCTTATTATGACCTTAGAATTCTTAAATTATATTGATTATAAGATTAAGGGGGAGCTCACAAAACTTTGTAAACATTATGATAAATCTTGATCAAATCAAACTTTAAAAACTAGCCATAACCTTAGAATTATTGAATTATCTTGATCTTAAATGGACTCTCTATATCAATATGGGCTTAACATCCCTCATTATTGATTAGAGATATATTTCTTGATCCTACTATGCTGTAAAGAAAATCTCATTTCATTTTTAGGGATTAACATCCCTTGTAAAATGGATTAGAAATCAATACATATATCCATCATGAGCCTAAATGGATCTCATATCATTTCAGGGCTTAATATCCCTTGTAAATGATTGAGAAATCAAAACACATATGCCATGAACCTAAAAGGATCTCATATAATTTCAAGGCTTAACATCCTTTGCAAATGATTGAGAAATAAATTGTGGCTAAATTTGACATAAAAATAAGTGGTTTGCATTAAATTGTGTTTGCTTTAAAAATTTAGCATCAAATTATCAAATTAAGGGGGAGAAATAAAAGTCATACTTAATGATTAGCTTGGTTATCTTTTTGAAATGACAAAGGGGGAGAAATAATATAAAATCAATAAAATAAAGTAAAATGAGTTTCATAATCTCTCATCTAGCACACACTTTCATTCACAAACAAGAGGATGGCTACAAAAGGTAAACTTTAGGTATGAAACTCATATGATTAATATTGCCTTGATTTATATTTTGGAAATGTTTGTCATCTTCAAAAAGGGGGAGATTGTTGGCTAAATTGGACATTATTATAATCCCTTTGTTTTGATGATGACAAACATTTCATTCTTTTGGCTTTAACGTGCTATTTGAGTATTTCAAGAATAAGCATAAAAGATGATGGATAGCAAAGATCTGGAAGATCCTTATGCTCAACTTTGCTTTATTTTCATGATTGTAATCAATGTAAAAACTTGTACAAGTTTATAATGTGCAAGTACTTAGATATCATGTAAATCAAGCATTTGGATCTTCCTATCCACTCACAACACTTAAATAGGTCATCCCCTAAGATAGAAGCACAATTACACATTGATACATACACTTAGTACATGGCTCAACACATTGAAACATGGACTTTCTCGGTCGACAAAGTCCTCGACCGAGACACCCTCGGTCGACAATATTCTCAACCGAGAATAAACCCTACTATCCGTTAGATTGAGTTAGCAAAGTAGTTGGGAGTTGGAATCGAACGTTACAACACATTGACCTCACACTCCCAGTCGGTCGAAGAAAAGTTCGACTGAGACATTCTTGGTCGACAAACTTCTCGACCGAGAGAAGTTTTAGACTGCACTTTTTAGCAATAAACAACTAGCTGTTGCAATGTAATTAGTAGACACCTAATGGCTAGTTGAGCACTAAGAACACCCTAGAAGGTGTATAGAACGTCTCCAAGCATTAGCAAACCACTCCTATAAATAGGACAAGCTATAGGACAATACAAACATCACTTATGCATACAATTGCACTTGAGGTTCAATCTTTGTGAGCAACAAGCTGAGCTTCACTTGTAATCTGTTCTATATTAGTATCCTATATCTTAGTATCTCCTAGCCATCACACTACCACATTCATCAACAGTGGATAGGAGACCAATACGCTTGATATAGGATTAAAGTGTTGTACTAAATTGGTAACATTGTCTCTTTCTTCCAATCTTGTTCCCTTTATTGTGTTTTGTTCTCCTTTGCTACTCCTAGGTTGGACGATGTGAAAAGGAGGTTGTAGGAGCTTCTTCAATGGTGAAGGTAGCTCGGCGTGACTTTGGACTACTTCTATAAGGTCTCAATGGGAAGCTACTTTAAGGAGGAAGGCTACTTCAAGGGGGAGCTTGAAGTTATTTCAAGTGAAGACTGCTTCAAGGTTGGTGAGATGACTTCAGGGTGAAGGTTGTCCAAAGGGTTGTGAAGGTAGTTGTATCTTATGTAACATCCTTGCAAGGTAATAAAATACAATTTCTTTCAAAATCCCAATTGGAAACAATTGGGTAGTGGACTGACTCCCTTAGTATTTGCTAAGGGTGGAACCACTCTAAACGCCTTGTCTCCTTCTCCAATATTTTTGTGGTTGTTTGTTGAATTAATTTTAAAAATATCTTAAAACCATATTCACCCCCCTCTAGTGTTTTTCAAGTACATCTATTTTTTAATAGTAAGTGTCCTAAAGTAATGTGAAATAGTAAAGTATCAATGAAGTTGTAGTGTCCTCAATCTCTGTACTTGTTTGTGAGTTAATGAATGAATGCATGTAATTGTGTTTCCCGTCTCAATATTTGTGTGTTCCTTATTCTTTGTAGCAATTTGTGAATGATTTCATGAACTTGCTTGAATGAATGAATGAAACCCATTGTCCAAGTGTGTGAATGTGAAACCACCCAAGTGGCCAGATGTATACATGGTTGTAGACTGGTTACTACTTGCAGTAGGCCAAATGGATACATGATTGCATTATGTCAAATGGATACACACCCAATAACTGACATGGAAAATGATATTGATCATAATAGGGAATTGTAACTCAAACATCATTGTGTACTAACATAAATTATATGTAGCCAATTATTGACAACCAATTTACTCAAATAGATACATTACTATTTCCTAACATAAACCATATATATGCTTCTAAACAACTCCCTGCTTGTGAATGAGGATGTGATTCCTTGGACTACTCGTTGTATCGTTGTTATCTCCATGTGTGTATTGTGCAAGAATTACTAAAGCATGACATCACACAAAATGAATAAAACTAACTAAAAGTATATTCGAAGGGCTCGAAATTACCAACAAACTATACACATGGAGCAATGCGCCCTACAACCAATCAGTTGCTACCCAACAAGAAAGAAACTGATAAAACATAGCAGCAATTATGAATCAAGAAACTCCTCCCCCACAAATTCTCCAACACTTAAGTCAAACCAAACCCCAATTTCACATAATGCTTTGAATCCACAAACAAAACCAAAACTTACTTATGTAATAATTAAGCCATTGGACATGTACCCAAGATCATCCGGGAACTAGTTTCACTAGATTTTAATATCTTTCATTGGTAGAATAAATGAGTACATTAAATGTAAGTGAATCAAGTATAACTGAATACACGGATAGTTGAAATATCAACTGAACTAAGGTCATTTGAAGAGAACTCAATATAGATAAACTAAATTGAATATACTAACAATATGGAACTGAATACATTAACTGCACTAGAACAACACAAGTAGAATACACAATCTCTACTGGACTCAAAGATCGATTGATTTCAAATGAAAACACTGGCTTCAATTCCAAAAATTCAAGAAATGACACCATGCCCTCATAATAATTTTGGAATAACTATTGCATCATTGGATCCAAATACAGTGGCACATGTTCCTAATATAATCACATACATAAACAACATGATATTAAGAGACAAAAAACATGGTTTAGTAAAAGTTATTAATTCTATCAAGACACATTACCCCAAATTAAGCTACTACTTTGAATTACAAACCACCAACGAACATGGTTTAGTAAAAATATGTACATAAATAAAAAAAACAAAGACAACTAGATGAAAATTTGACATTCAACCACCAACCAACATGCTTGGGAGGAATAGTCAGGTCATGCATGAATAGTAAGCACATGCTTCAATGTCTATTTTTTGCTTCATTCATAAATATCTCCAACACCCCAAGTGAAAAATTATTTGGTATCCTTCCAAGGATAAACAATAACATTTGACTTACATGTCATTGAAGATCATATTAACTAGTAACATAATAAATACATTAAACTATTACAAACCTCTAATTTTCATGTTCGGCTATTATGCCCTTTTCCATACAAGTGTGACAAGTCCTTTACTTTTTAGCTTTTAACTCATCTTGTGGTTTAAATCTTTATGGTTTACAACTACCCTTGTAATGAGATGTGAGTGGATATATTAGTTGTATTTCATCTTTGACATCATGGATTCATTGCACACATTGGCTACCATGAGTTAGAATATGAGTATAAGATGATGGTATGAATCATTTACTAAAACTAATTCAAATATCTCTAGACTGAAAGATCTAGAGGGGGGTGAATCGAGATTTTTGGAGTTTTAAAAATAATTAAAACAATTGAACAAGAAATAGGAGGAAACAAGGAAGACACAAGGATGTAGAGTGGTTCCTACCATAGAAATCTAAGGTAGTCAGTCCACTACCTGATTGTTTCCAACCAGGATTTTGAAAGAAATTTATTTTATCCCGTTGTTCCCCTCCCCACTCCCCCCTCCTACTCACACCACTTCCAGCCCAGTTCCCCTCCTACTCACACCACTTTCAAAATCACCCACAAACATGGTCAACGGTCAATGCAAGTTCCAGCTACACTCCCCCCTCTTCCCATCCCCATGCTCGTCTCTAGGAGAATGAAAAGGACATGGCAAGGTCTTCCTCTCTCGATCACTCGATCCATCATGTTCTCCATAATCATCTTCTAGGAAAAATTTCCACCTTCAAAACCCTGAACTCTATGCCTTTGTTCTTGTGAGATTCGATTCTGTCTCCAGCACAATTATCTCATGCCCGAGCTCGAAATCAGGGAGTCAAGTTTCCTAGAATTGCTACTGTCAAGGGCCAACACTCGAGCACCCGTCAAAGAAATCAATCTGTGTATGCCTGACAAAGCCCTATATGCGGCCCATACCTCCGTTTGCAATCAGCTGAATGTTCAATGCTCCAACCCCAATGTCATTGCTTCCTAGCCTTCATCTGTAATGAAGGAATCGAGTTCCCCGGTATCCCTAGCTTAAATTTGGGTTTTCCAACTCCCTAAAAATGTTATGAAATGGCTTCTCGTCTCCTCTACTACTATTGGCTTCTAGATAAGGGACGAACTGTTGATTCCATCAACCACAACCAACATCTTCTAGCCAACACACAAGTCAGTTCACTTCCTCTATATATGTTAGTCTGTGCTTCCTATCATTCTAATGCCATTATGCAAAACTTCTTGTTTTTCTTAAAACTCCATTATGTAGGATTATGTAGCTCGTTGATGCAATGGTGAACTATTTCTTATTTCTTCAGGATAAATTTTCCAAAATCCTAGCCATTGGGGCTCTACTATTTTGTAATGCTACACATTGTTCACAATCTTTCATTGTGGGTCAGATGTTATGACTATTCTAGGTTAGTTTTTCATTTTTGTTACCAAAATATCAATGATTCATTCTAAATCATAGTTAGTCTATATAATCCACTCACTGTGGATTGTATATACACTTATTATGCCAAGATTTATGAATGCATCAACCGATTTTAGCGTTTATTACCTTATTTTCAAGATATGATATTTCATAGGCCAGGAATTGCAACTCTGCAAATAAAAAAAGGGTACAATATGGAACTATAAGTCACCTGTATCAATAACCTTGATTTTATAGTCAATTTTCTTATGAATAAACCATATCTTTCTTGATAGGTTGGTGACCATAGTAGTTCCTTTTGTGCTGAAGTAAAGTCTAATTGTGTATTAGATCCTTATTTTTTAGGGAAGCTTCTATGTAGACTAGATATCATCTAAATGTGTTTATATGGTTTCTCTGATTGTGTTATACCTAGAAAGCATGGGCACTTCTATACAGCCCCCATGTCCGTGTCAGACACGTTTTAGACATAGACACTTCCCAGACACAACCCAAAACGTTTTGGATACAACCAAAATGTGTCCTATCCATTTTAGTCTTTTTTTAGACTGGAAACGGCTAGACACCGCCCAAACACTTCCTCGACACAATGACCTAATAATTATTTCTACTGCAACCTATTTTAGTGAGTAAAATCTGAATAGCAGCTACTCCCTGGGCACATTAACCTAGCACTTGTTGTAGCTGAAACCTATTTCACTACAACTACTTTTTATTTATGCCTTGTTACTGAGAATTTGCTTTACGAAGCTGAGATATAATCACAAAATTGCAAACAAAATGTCTTTGAAAGAATCCACATGTAAAATCAAAGTTGAACCAATTATCATATATCAAAATTTGTCTACTAAACTGACTAAATGAGTAACATATACTCATTTATTCAATCTAAAAATTGACTATATTTACCATAAAATTGCAACAACATGTTGATGTATGTTTGATATTATTTATACTACACAAAAACACACATATTCATATTCATATACATTTCTGAATACATATGTAAATCTTTTTTAGATATTTTCTTAAGAAATTGCAATACATACATACATGCATTATACACACATATGTATATATTTTTATAAAAAAATTCCCATCCAACGTCGTGTTTGTGTCCTATATTTTTGAAAATTTTCATGTTCGATGACTGTACCCGTGTTCATGTCTGTGTCTGTGTCTAAAAATGTGTCCTTGCTTTCTTGTACTACACGCTTATGATATGATCTAAAGAGTAGTAGTGCTTCTCATGTGGCCAAATAGCTGGATTGGATTCTGGACTACTTTGTTTTGTTTGGTTCCATGTTGTCTTTCTATTTTGAGAAGTGGACTCTAATCTTGTTGATTAGGTTGTTGTTTCAATGTTTATTCTTTACTGTGGTAGCCCTGCTATGACAAGTACTATTAAAAACCTTTTCTTAATTTGAAATTCCATTATAGTCACTTTCATTATTATTTCTTATATTATTTTAGAATGTCTGTCATTGAGTCAACCTCATCAACTTGTGGGGTTTGTTCTTGTTAGGCATAACCTCTTAAATGGGATTCATGTCTACCTTCTCCACTTGCTATTCCTCTCTCTAGTTTCCTTTTACACACTCTACAAAAAAATTCCCATGTAGCTATACAATCATCCTCTTTGCGGCCAACTCTGCCACACTTCAGAGGTCTTATGGATCTCAATAGTAACACATAAACAATGTCCTCTACTCTTCTTATACGTGTTGGGATTGAACTTATTAGTTTTCCCAATTATGTTTTTCAATTCTTTCATGAATCTACTCCTCATGTATGCAATGAAAAATATTTGAGATCCACATGTCCGCTAATCAATATTACATACAATTTTAATCACAATTTTTAGATGTCATACTTAAGCATTCATCACGAGTCGTAAATATACAAACTAAATTCTAACCAACTTTACATCTTGGCCATGCTTACACATTTTGATATAGTTGTTTGGGCACCCACTTAGGTTCCCTAGTCTCTCATGGATCATACCAAATATGCGTGTCTGAGTCTTTTCTTGACTTACATGGGTGCCTAGGCCTTTGAGGGTCCATTCAACTCACTTTAGGGTTGAATTATTTATTTTAGTTTAAAATTTGTATACATGTCTAGCTATATTCAAATAGATGCACCACAATGTACATTTTTAATGGTTATATATAAGATTTAACAATTATAACTTGGCCTAAACCACTCATAAGATGATCTCAACTAACCAGATTGACCCTAATATTACCTATCTTTGTTATCAAACCTTAAATTTCCCAAATTTAAGGCACATTTACCTGAATGAGACATAATTTCTCCAAATCAGTCCTAATTTCCCCAAAGTGGATTTATTTTTCCCGCAACACACATGTTTCCTCCAATGAGACATAACTTTCCAAAATTTGACCTGATTTAGGCTATGAATCAGACCTAATAGTGCAATAAATGACCTAATAATACCTTACTTCCTCGAATTTATTTTATATTGACTTGCATGAGACCGAACTCCCCCAAACCAGACCTAACCTCCCAATATCAGACATCTTTCTCCCAAATCATACTTAATTTGCCAAAATTTAACTTGGTACGGTATAAATCAGACCTAATTTTGCATAACATTACCTAATCAGACCTTACTTCCCATAATTTATCCTATGTTTACCTAAATGAGACCTAATTTGGCCAAAGCTGACCTAATTCCCACAAATTAGACTTATCTTTCCCAAATCAGGCATTCTTCTCGTAATCAAACCGAATTTGCCAAAATTTGACCTGAGTTGTCCTAAATCAGGCCTAATTTATCCATAAAATGAATGTAGGTGATCTAGTTTGACCAAATACAGACCCAATTCATGTTAATTTAGCCTTCATCATGCTTAATTTGGGCCTAAAAGGCCTTAGACACCCAATGAAGAGACTTAAGAGGCTAGGGTAATCAGGGAAAGAAACAACATGTATGCTTTTGCTCAACTTAGGTCATATTTGGGTAGTTAGGGCAACAATTCTATATTCATAATTATAAACAATAGTTCTCATATATTAATGACAATTTAAGAAAATTACCTGCTCAATTCTCAGGGAGCCATGGATTAAAGTTAGATGAGTAGAGGAAAATATAATCATGAACACTGACAGGAGGCATTCATGCAAGGATTTAATCCATATTTGTATTTTGCATTCATGAATCATATTAAGGTCTTGTACCCTTGTTGAAATCTGAGAACAAAATTTTGTATACTAGGGAGACAATTAGATGGCATGTTAGTATATTGGGATATCATCTAAATGTGACTATATGGTTGCGTTGGTTGTGCTACACGCTTAGGATATGATCTGAAGAGTAGTTGTGCTTCTCTAGTGGCCAAACTGTTGGATTCAATTATGGACTTCTTTCTTTTGTTTGTCTCTTTGGTGTCTTTCTATTTTGAGAAATTGACTCTAATCTTGTTGATTATGTTGTTGTTTCAATATTTATTCTTTATTGTGTTGGCCCTTCTATGTCAAGTATTAATACAAACATTTTCTTATTTTGAAATTTCATAATTGTCACTCCCATTGTTATTTGTTCTATTATTTTAGAATGTCTCTCATTGAATCAGCCTTATTGCTTTGTGGGGTAAGTTCTTGGTAGGCGTAGCCTCTTAATGGGATCCATGTCTTCCTTCTCCACTTGTTGTTCCTCTCCCTGATTTCCTTTTGTAAATTCTATGGAATTTTTCCCATGTAGATATGCAATCATCCTCTTTGTGGCAAACCTTGACACACTTCATAGTTCACACGGATGATGGGTAATTTCTCATGCTCCCTTACACCTTCTATGAACAATTATCCAATATTTCAAGGTCTTATGGATCTCAAAAGTAACATGGAAACAATGTCCTCTACAAAGGCCTATCAAGTTATTTAAGGCATTCCAAGGGGGAAACACTTAGTTTCAGTCTAATGTATATCATTTTAAGGTTGAATAAGGTTTACTTTAGTTCATGTTTAGGTATGTGTGTTAAATTTAACATGTCTAGGTTAAATTAAGTCTGATTTAGCTCCATTTAGGAATAATTTGCAAAATGATTGCAAGGCATGTGTTATGGAATGTAGATTCCATTAGCGTTTCACTAATTGGGTCTATCATGGCGACAGTCAAAATCATATGGTGTACTGAAAGTGTAAGGGTAAACTGCACATCCATCTAGGACAATTGCAAAGACATTGAAGTAGTTTTTTTCTAGTCACATATTGCACCTTAAACAATTTTTGCAACCCTCTTCTCCACTATATCACAAATTTTGTGTTTAAACTGTAGTTTGTTCTTTGGGGCAGTTCCATTCCCAAAAAAATAAATGAATTCATTTGCACATTAAAAAGAGTATGTCTAGGTATCTTTTTTTTTATGAACCAGTATGTCTAGGTATCTTTAGGTCTAATATGATGCGATATTGGCAAAATCACGACAAGTTAGGATAAAAATGTATCATTTTATTATTGTGTTAGCTTTTAGTTAGTTGAAGTTTAGGCATGACTAGGTCAAATTAGGTTGGATCTCATCAAATTAGGTCTGATTTAGCTCCATTTAGGCATATTTTGGCAAAATTGGTTATTTTTCTTGCTCATTTAGGAGAATTTTGGTGTACCGCAAGTGTAAGGGTATATTATGTATCCATGTAGGACAATTTTGAAGGCATGGAAGTACAATTTTTCGAGTCACATGTTGCACCTTGAACAATTTTTTTAGCCCTCTTCCCCCTATGTGCATATTTTTGATGTTCAAACGATAGTCTTTTCTTTGGGGAAGTTCCATTCCCAAAAAATAAATGAATGCATTTGCACATCAAAAAGAGTATGTTTAGGTATCTTTAGGTCTAATTCGATGTGATATAGGCCCAATCAGGGCAAACTAGGCCTAATATATATCATTTTGTTGTTGTATTAGGTTTTATTTAGTTGAAATTTAGGCATGTTTTGGTCAAATTGGGTCAAATTTCCTCAAATTAGGTCTGATTTACCTCCATTTAGGAATAATTTGGCAAAATTGGTTATTCTCTTGTTCATTTAGGAGTATTTTGGTGTACTGTAAGTGTAAGGATATAATGTGCATCCATCTAGGACAATCACAAATAAATGGAAGTAGTTTTTTTCCAGACACATGTTGCACCTTAAATAATTTTTTCAGTCCACTTCCCCCCTATGTAGCAGATTTTTGATGTTCAAATGGTAGTCTGTTCTTTGGGACAGTTCAATTCCCAAAATATAAATGAATGCATTTGCACATTAATAAGAGTATGTTTAGGTGTCTTTAGGTCTAATTCGATATGATATAGGCCTAATCAGGGCAAGTTAGGCCTGATGTATATTATTTTTTTGTTGTATTAGGTTTTATTTAGTTGAAGTATAGGCATGTTTGGGTCAATTAGGTCAGATTTCCTCAAAATAGGTCTGATTTAGCTCCATTTAGGAGTATTTTGGCTGAATTAGTTATTCTTTGCTCAAATTGGAGTATTTTGGCAAAATTGGTTATTCTCTTGCTCAGATTGGGTATTTTTAGATCAATGAAGAGAAAGGAATTGTATGATTTGCTGATGTTAAAATAAATTCTGTTCTTAAAACAAAAATTATATTTTTCATTTTATAGTTACATTTTAAAGAAATTAAGTTATCAATTTTCAGGGAGCCATGGATAAAAGTTGGATGCAAAGAGGAAGATCTAAATAAGAATGCTTCCAAGATAAATTCATGCAAGGATTCAGTTTGTTTTTGGATTTTGCATTTAAGAATCATGTGGAAGTGAAGTGTCCTTGTGTGAAATGTGAGAATAAATTCCTCTATAATAGGAAAATGATAACATGGCATGTCACTCAATCTGGTTTCCTTCTGACTTACACTGATTGGGTTTATCATGGTGACAATCTAGATCATATGGTCAATCAAATTTTAGGAAGCTCTTTTAATGATATAGAGGGTTTGATAAACGATGCATGTTATGATAATGTAGAGTTGAGCACAAATGATAATGATAATTAAAATCCTCTTCCTGATGACAATGGTAGTGATAATGGAAACCCTCATTGTGATGATACTAAATTTGAGGAACTGTTGAAAGATACATGTGAACCATTGTACCCAGGTTGTGATAACTATTTAAAGATGTAATTTAATGTTCATCTATTTAGACACATATTTTGTATACTCGTTGTGGTTGAGGCTACTAAATAGATACATATTACATGATATGGTATATGACATGATATAGGTTGTTGGATTATTATGTAATGTTTCTGAACATGATGGTAAGGCTATAATTAGTTTTGATTATTATGCTTTCCTGGCTATCTAGATGTTTAGTTGTAGATCACTTGTTTTGTTTTGAGTAATCTCAGGTGTGTGGCATTAGGTGTCACAACAAGGGATAGGAGGAACAAGATCTAAACTCAGAGGTACCAAGATAAAACATTATTGACCACACAGATGGACATAATAGGAATTCAAAAAGAGAAGGAAATTACACAAGAAACAATAATAGGAATCAATAAGGAGCAAGACAATAGATACAAGGGTAATGGAAGGAAACTAGAAGATAGGAATATGTAAATAAACACCAAAAGACAAGAAGAAATGACAGTGAATCATCCATACAAAATAACATAGGAAAAAGGAAGCATGTTGCTATAAATGTGGATGGGGATGGGGTTGTAGAGGGCCAAAGGGTACAAAACAATAGAATTAACAACAACCAAACCACAAATACATTCCAATCAAGTTGTGTATTCATCTTTGGGGAAGGAAAACCACTAGATGGTAGAGGTGGTCACAGTTCAAGTATTCATTTGAGAAATAGGAAAGTAGACATGTTCCATTAGAGGAGAGCATAGGTTGTTCAAGGAAAAAGGGAGAAACAGTAACATCTGATGCAAGCATTCATTTAAGAAATATGAAAGTAGATAGATTCCATTGGAGTAGAGTGTAGTTTCTTCCAGGAAAAGGGGGGAAGCAATCAAATCCAAAAGATCTTGAATAGGAAGCAATTTGTGAAAGGATAGAGGAGCATAATATAGAGATGGATGGAATTGATAATAAGAACACCCACTCTTTTTAGATGTTCCTAGTATGGAATGTCTTGGGTGTGGCTAAGGATCATACATAAAATTATTTGATGGAAGTTATTCTGAAGCATAAATCAAGAATTGTGGTAGTTTTAGAAACCAGATAGTTAGACGTAGAGCTACTGCTACAATCAAGAAGATGGGCTTTATCAACTCACACAGAGTGGAAGCAATTGGATCCTATGGAGGAATATGGAGTATGTAAATAGACCTTGACATGGACATAAAAATCATAGAAAGTCACAAGTGATATATTCACTACTCCTTCTCAAATGAATATTGCATTATTATCGCCTATGTAAGTCCACAACCTGGTCATAGGAAACTCCTTTAGGACCATATCTGATTATTATCAAACATTTCTAACCACCCATGGCTCTTAATTGGGGAATTCAATACCACTCTCACGAGGGACAAAGAGTTTGGATCTTGGTCCTTCAATCAATTAGATATGTCCGAGTTCATGGCTATAATGGGTTATTCCAACCTAGAGGATAAAGGGGCATCAGGTCCCATGACAATTTTCAATAGAGGAAGCTTACTTTCTAGACTCCATAGAGACATGGTCAGTAATGAATGGTTCAATGTCTTCCCACATACAATTGTCTAGTACTACTAAGAATCTCATTTAACCACGCACCACTCCTACTTTCCTGAAACATAAGAACAAAACAAAATCAAGTACAATGTATCCCATTTACAATCATCTCATGATGGTTCTTAGGGCATATAATGAACATTCTCCCTCTTGCACAATAGATCCAATCACTCATGAACTAAGTCCAATAGATCTAACATGACCATCATGTTTTTTTAGAAGGTGCTTTTTTCAAGGGAACAACAACATTGCTTTAACTTAGTACTCTAAAAAACTTTATATTTCCTTATTGTACAATCTCATGAATGTCATGGTAGAGTGTGAGTATGTTCTTGGAATCCCAATGTGATTTGGGTTCCTTAGCTTGTGGAATAGCTCAGTTGTTTTCACAATATAGTTCTACTACCTCTTTGATGGTTGGAACAACCCCAAGTTCACTAATGAACTTCTTGGTCCATACTTCTTCCTTTGTTGCACTTGAGGTAACAATGTACTCAGTCTTTGTTATATAATCGGCCGTTGTCTGTTGCTTGAACTCTTCTATCTCACAGCTTCCTTGTTAAAGTAAAACACAAATCCTAATTATGATCGGTAACCTTCCTTGTCAGTTTGGGAGCTTACATAGTTGTAACCCTTTACCACTAGCTCTTCCTCACCTTCTTTAATTAGGAATTGATCCTTAATTATTCTTAAGTATTTAAGGATATTTGTTTACTTCTATCTAGTGACCATCAACCAGATCCGACTGGAAGTGGCTCATGATTCTTAGAGCATACGATACATCTGGGTGTGTACAATTTATCACATACATGATTGATCCAATTTTCAAGGCATATGGAATATTACTCATGTGTACTAGCGCTTCCAAAGATATAGGAAATTAATTTCTAGAGAGACTTATTCAATGAGACATGTGTAAGCTTCCTTATTTTGCATGCTAAACTGCTTTAGAATTTTGTCAATGTATGTACTTTGTCTTAGACCATGAAGCCTTTTAGATCTGTCTCTAAAGATCTTGATTCCTAGTATATAGGATGCTTTGCTTAAGTCCTTCATGGAAAAGGTATTTCCCAGCAATTCTTAACCAATTGTAAATTGGGTATGTCATTCCCATCATTAGCATGCGATCTACATACAATATGAGAAATACAATCATGATCCCACTAACCTTCTATAAACACAAGGTTCATCTTTATTTTGTATAAAGACAAACTAATTTGACTATCTCATCAAAATGAAGATTCTAACTTCAAGATGCTTGCTTCAATCCACATATTTAGCATTGTATCTTACATACTATATTGGATTCATTTAGAGTAATATATCCCTCAGGTTGTATCATGTACACATCCTCTAGAACATTCTCATTAAGGAATGCATGTTTAACGTCCATTTGCAAAATCACATAGTCCTGATTAGCTGTAATGGCAAGCATGATCTTAATGGATGTGTCCATGTCAACTGGTGAAAAAGTTTCATCATATTCAACACCTTGAGCTTGTTTGAAACCTTTTGTGACCAATCTACCTTTGTAGGCTTGTACATTACCATCCTTGTCGGTCTTCTTCTTGAAGACCCATTTGCACACTATGGGTTTTACCCTTTCAAGTGGATCCGCCAAGGTCCATACCTTGTTGTTGTACATGGAGTCTATAGAATAGAGTGCTTTTAGTGGGTGAAATATGAGAAAGATGTCTCCTACATATAGGATCCAGGGAGTACATGGGCTAAACATAAAAATGGAAAATACAATGGGCTTAAGACTAACTAATTAAATATACCAAAATGCCCCATCAACTTGGAGAGTAAACACTGTGAAGTCCAAAATCGACGCCCATATATTGGAATAAAGTAGGAGGAAGTGGTTTGTGAAGGATGTATGCAATTTGATCACTTGTCCTAGTGTGAGGAGTGATGATCTACTTGGATTTGAGAAGGTCTTGTACAAAATGGCAAATGACTTCATTATGTTTTGTGCGTGGAAGACTAGGCTGTTAGCTATGTGTAAAGCTATTTGGTTGACATAATAAAAAGTAGTTGGAGTTTGGAAAGATATTTCATATTCAGTCAAAATGGACCATACCCATTGTAGATCATAACTATTGGGTTTTAGGGGAGGCAGAGATGGAAGCGGAAACAAAAATTTTCTCCCCAAACCCAAAACAAAAAAGATCTCGTCAACATCTATACGGTAGAAGGATGGTTTATAGAGGCATACCTTGTCCCGAGGTTTGCTCAGCAACGTTACCTCATGGATAGCGTGGTCTTCACCTCTGGTCTTGGACGGTGTCCATGCATCTCCTGGTCGCACCCAGACTGACGGCTCCTGGTCTCACCCAGACTGACGGATTGACAGTTGTCCTCTGAGCGGCAGAAATCCCCCGCCTCTGTAGTAGTCCACACGAACCACCGGGAACTTCAGTCGTCCTGTCCTACAGGACACTGGAAAGAGTCATCCCCTTCTATCAGTGTACTAGTCACTGACGTGCTCTCCCGCCACCACTTGTCATCCTACAGTTGTCTTCCCCTCTTTGTGCCTCCCTAGTCAGGTAGCACTTGCTTGGGCTCTTTCGGTTACCACAACCAGAGAGGACAACTTTTCAGAGCAACTGATGTTCTGAGTTGTGCTATCTGAGAAGCCCCAGTACCCCTCTATATATAGGAGGGGTCAGGTTCAGGGTTCTCAACCCCGGGCAATGCAGGACTAAAGCGGGAGTAGAAGGGTCCAGAATTTCCACGAATTGATACACTACGACAAGTGAACCAGTCATTTCACAAATGAACCGATCGTTTGGGGAGTAAACTGATCAGTTCATCTCATGAACCGGTTGTTTGGGGAGATGAACCGATCGGTTCATTCATGAACCAGTCATTTCACTTCCCAGGGTAGTTCCCAATTGACATTCTTCTTTCTGTTTCCAATTAATCCAAAGATCAATACTTGTCCCAATCGAATTGTACAAGTGAAACAAAAATATTTTCTCACCAACCTAACTTTCCCAAACTGGCTCGTTTGGTCCATCTGAACCGATCAGTTCAACACTTAAAGTGGTCATCTCACTTGACCTTGAGCCGATCATTTCAACAGTTTGAACTGGTCGGTTGGCAGTCCAGGTTGTGCAGAAATCAGTCAATGTAGTTCTCAATCAATCTGACACCCAAATCAATTAGTCCAACACTTGAACTTGGTGATTTTGAGTCAAGTCAATTGACTGAATGTGTGAACTACTAAACACATTTAGTAAACAATCTAAACATCATTTGTGGATAAACTCCTCTTCCAGGTTAAATTCTATGTGTGTGACCCTGCAGGCCCATTTCACATTGGCAGTGAAAGTCCATAACACTTATGACTTCACAAGCAAAGAGTGGTGCCTAGTCGCACATCAGTGCTACCCAAGTGAAAAAGGAAATTTGGAGAACAACTTTCAATCCTACAATCCGTGAATGATGTTATAGTGAATGTATAATTCCTTTGTCACTGATATCCCGAATGAACTCAAGGCATGGAACAAACATCTTTTCAATGTTCATTCACTTCCTTGATCTCAGAGAAGATTGGATGAGATATGTGTGACATAAATATCACATATTGGTTCACATATTCATGTGCATGCCTTTCTCAGTCCTACTCATCAAGTGCCCATGCACATCAAACTCCCTCAGGAGGGACAAATCCCATATCTATCACTCACCCCTCAAAAGCCCCATGTGTCAAAGTCACCCAATCATCACCTTTATAACAATCTATATTTCAGGACTACATTTGATGATGTCAAAGTGTGCCCAATGACATGTGTTGAGTGTAGTGATTTCAGGTCAAAGAATCACACTCACCACCATCACTGTGAGAGCTGACTGTGACTACCAAGTCATGGTTCCATGTGTCACTCTCACGATGGGTCTGTCCAATACACTTATTCTCTAACAAGTATCTATGTGCTTAGTTTGATATCACTATATCATGACTAATGAGATTATGTCATCAACCAATACACAATCTAGTCTTGTGTGTCATTGTTGTCTATCAACCTTTTACAATGACATTCGACTAGGGACAAAACAAGAATGTATACTCTTAACATCCATATGATCTCATCATTTAGGTCCTGAACCTAAAAGCATACGTCATTGAGTAAAACAATTCTTTAGACATTCAATATGTTCTGTCATTATCTCATAACTGACTGAAACAGAATGAATTGGAAGCTTTCCTTTGATGTTTATCAAATCAATCTTAATGTATCCCACCAATCATCCCATGATTGGCTCTCAGGGCATAAATTCCAACAAATTCCCACTTACACTGTGAGCCAATCACCCCAGAATCATATTCTTAGTGATCTTCAAACATGTCCCACATGTTACTGTTCTCTAGTGCTAACGTAGTGAGTTATGGCAACACCTTACCTAAGTCAGTATTATTGCATGTCTCACATCTCTTCACTGTATGTCTTACATATGAGATGGAGTTTCCTTAATATGTGATCCAATATTCCTTTGCTAACCTTTAGCCTCATTGCATGACCAAGCACTCCTTACTTGTCATCAATGAATGGAATATCTATAAGTTCATCTTTATGAACTCCTAGATCCATATAATATCCATTGTTGTTCTCTAACACACAGATACTTGGCCTTTCCCTTTTAAATGACTTTTAAATTGGAACGTTTCCATTTGTCAACTCATATTCACTTTTATATATCTTATATATTTTGTGATAAATTTTCTATCTTTTCGAAAGTTCGCATCATTGTAACTCTTTACAGTGAACCCTTCCTTATTTCCATAGAACTAGTTCTTCTCAAGTACTTATCAAGTTCTCATGGTATTCCAGTAACCCTTACTAGAACTAGACAAACATCCACTCATCATGTCCCACACATGAGTTATCAAGATGAGCATATCATATTGTCATGTCCTACATACAAGATGATAAATGCATTTTATTCTTGCTATGTCCATACATGCAAGATAACGGGATGATTACATACATGATATATCCATATCTATTCTTTGTGTTCCCATTCTTCATAAGAATTGGGACACTTGGCCTTGGGATACTAACTCCATGTAACATGGACAAGTTTTCTCCCACTGAATCTGTGCACACTGAACCCTTCAGTACAGATTGCTAATGTATGCTCTCTCTTTTCCAGGTCAAGAGGCTTTTGAGAACTATCTCTATAGGTATCTATTCCTATCACATGGGAATCATCTCTATCTTCCCTAAAGATAATTTCCACAAAGGATTCCTTTCTAGAACATCTCATTCCTCATCAACATGTAGAATGTAAATACGCTCCCACTAAATCACAGATGCCTTCTTTATCTTTGTCATATCAGTCAAACCCTTTGACTATATCATCAAAGTAAAGATCCCAGCTCTGAGTTGCTTGTACTCAATCAATCACATTGGTTAATCCATTGTAACTTATAGACTTCATCTGCATTAATGGATTCATAAAACTTATAGGTTGTGTCACGTACACATCCTTGTTTTATTCCTCAAAGGAATGTGGTTTTAGTATCAGTATGCCAAATCTCTTAGTCATTAAGTTGCAATCAACAAGCATGATCCTTCTCAAAATGTCATCCATGTGTCTTAACGCTTAAGACTCATTCACACTTATGGATTTTATCCCAATGGGTGCTACCATCAAGGTCATACCTTATGGTTCACATGGAAGTCAGTTAGGATCTAATGGTCATAAACCATAACTCAAAATTTGATTCTTCAATATCATCTACATTGTTGACTCATCATATGTCCAACTCATCCATAGATATTTGAGGTGTATATGTTAAGGAATTTGAGAGCTCACAACACTTTGTGATTCTTAATATCCTTTATTAGTGTAAGGTATTCTCTATTTAAGAAGAATTTAGTTATTTGATAATCATCCTCTAACTCCTTAGAGTATGACTCCTTTTTTATTTAGACATCACTATACCTTAATCATGAGTTCTCTATGATACACTATCATAATCACTCATAAGGTTCTCAAACATTTGGTTTAAGTATCTCATTCATTGATCACATCAAGAATTATAACTTTTACCAAATTTGTACTTCATTCATGATCTTCTTGAACACTTCAAGATATTCATATTGGTATTTCTCTAAACCCCATTTGAAGTATTAGCATTTACTCCAATAGGTATGTAAATACATCATATGTATTATACCTAATAGGATAATCATTCTCCCACTACCACTACTGAAGATTGATTTATCATGTCCAAGATATTCATGTCTGTTAATGGTTCACAACCAAAAGAGTCTAGCTTTATCTGTCAATATGGAAACTAGATATGAATTTCTCATGATAATGCTAATTTTTGAGTTATCAATAACTTTTAGGTATCATTTTATCTTATGCATACCAAGTACGACAAGATAAAGAAAGGCATTGTCACAAAGATCACATCTTTGAAATTGAAACATCAACTTTATTAATAGCCATCCTTGTCATACAATATGAAAAAATAAAATGTTTCTATTTATTGGAAAATATGAAATAGGAGTTCACAACTCATAACATGCCTTTAAGGCTGAAAATAAATTAAAGTACTCCTATCTATGGCAGCAACACTTGCCCTAATTATTGAGTGCTTATCACATTACATCTTGGTATCATATACCTCAAAAGTGTTATAAGTTTATTTCATGATACCTTCAGTTGGAGACATCCATCGCCTCCTTCTTCTTCTTTTGTTCTTCTAGATAGAGAGGACAATTCCTTTTCCAATGTCCTGGCTTTTGACAATGGTGGCAATTGCCTCCCTTGGTCACGCCTCCCTTGGCCTTGAGAGCTGAAGACGACTTGGGCTGCTGGCTAGCATAAGAACCCTTCTTAGCTTTGCCCTTACACTTTCCCTTGGACCTTCCTTTCTTTCTATTGATCAACATCATAGACTTAGGCTTGTCCTTCTTCATCTGTGCCTCGGCTGTCCTCAACATGCTCAACAACTCTGTCAATGGCTTGTCAAAGTTGTTCATGTTATAGTTCATCACAAACTAACTATAGGATTCTGGCTATGATTACAGTATCACGTCAGTAGCCAACTCTTGGCTCAGGGGAAATCCCAGTCTTTTCAGGTTCTCTACATACCCAATCATCTTGAGTGTGTGAGGACCAACTGGGTCTTCTTATGTCATGATGCACTTAAACAGTGCCCTGGAGACATCATATCTCTCTTGCCGTGCTTGGTCTTGATACATGTTCTTGAGATGCTGAATCATCTCAATGACGTCCATGTTCTCATGTTGTCTCTGCAACTCATGGTTCATTGAGCACAACATCAAGCACTTCGCATCAATGGCATCTTCAGAATGCTTCTTAAAAGCGTCCCTTTCTGCCTTTGGTGACGTAGGAGCAGGTTCCTCTGGAGCTGGACTATCCAGGATGTAGAGCTTTCACTCTTGAGTGAAAACAATTCTCAATGTCCTAAACCAGTCATGGAAGTTAGTCCCATTCAACTTGTCCTTCTCAAGGACTGATGCAACGAGAAGTGATTGTTGTTTGTGGCCATTTGTACTGCAAAAGGAAATATATGCAATTTAGTCCAAAAACTCATTTTTGGCTTATTTGATTGATTTGAAAAAGTTTTTTGATATAATTAGGACTTTAATTAATTATTCTTCCCACTATTTTTGTTCAAATTGATAGCCCTCACCATCAATTCAAAAAATTGCAACGTACAACATTCTAGTGGGTCAAGATCCTGAAATCCTCTTAGTCATGGACTGGCTAGGGCTATCACCCACAACTTAGATCTTCCAGGTGGGCTACTCTTGCCAATTGCATCATATGCAACTCTTGAAAGATGTCATGCACAACTCCTTGCCATGATCACCTCCATGCCTCAAGGTGCTAGATCCTATCTAGGTCACCTTGTTAAGTCTGACCCAAAGCCAACACGATGAATATGTAGCCTACTAGGGCAGACCCACATATCCATCCTTCACGCTTCCATGAGATAGACGGTATACCACGCTAGGGCGTGCCCACACTTGGTTGATCAAGATTTTCACGTGTGTCGCATTTGGAAGGCATCTACAACTTAATATTTATTGATGGATTTGGTTTTATAGGTACATATACATATCCAATCACCACAATATATAATACATATCATATACATGCCATATCCCACAGAAAACATGTGAAATGATAAAAGCGATGATTATGGCCATTCTAATGTGATTCCTCAAGCCAAGAGGAATCACAGTCATCTAGGTCCACATCACATGCAACCTATACAAGATGAACTCTGTGTTTTGCCATTCTGGGTTTGATCAACTCATCTCCATGATTGATCGGCTCGCCATCAGGCCGGTCGGTTGGGTGCCACCAACCGATCGATTAGTGCCTCCAGTCGATCAGTTCATTGGTCATCGTGCATCGCCTCAGGTTGCCACCCGCTCGACTTGCTCCAGGAACCGGCCGCCTTAGTCCACCATTCAATCATCTCACGCCCAAGACGATCGTCTCGGTCCTCCAGGTGTCTACCATTCTTTAACATAACATGAAATATAAACTAATCCTATTTACATTTGCATTGGGAAACCCCGAGTTACATTTGGGGGGAGCAAAGGTAGAAAATAATCTCGAGTTACATCAAGAATAAGAGGTAGGGAATCGGTGTGCATACCGAGATGCAAGCAACAATAATCAACCACACACAGATTTGTTTATGGCCACAATCATGCTACAATCACCACATAAATAGTTTAAGGGCGACGCGTATTGAATGCATCTATATACCATATCATATATGTATAAATAGGGATTTGTGGATTTATAGTGTACACGCATAAAGCCAATTAATTATTCACATCGTATGCAATAAATAAAATACGACAAACCAAAAATCAATCATATCAATTATCCTAAAGCATAGAACGTTGATGTGGCTCTGATACCACTGTTGGATTTTAGGGGAGTCAGAGATGGCAGCGGAAAAAAAATTTCTACCCAAACCCAAAACCCAAAGAGATCTTGTCAACATCTATACGGTAGGAAGGATGGTTTGTAGAGGCGTACCTTGTCCCGAGGCTTTCTCGGCAACATTACCTCGCGGCTAGCACAGTCTTCACCTCCAATCTTGGACAACATTTGTGTAGCTCCTGGTCGCACCCGGACTAACGGCTCCTAGTCGCACCTGGACTGACGGATTGATAGTTGTCCTCCGAGTAGTAAAAATCTCCCGCCTCTATAGTAGTCCACACGGACCACCGGGAACTCCTGTCGTCCTGTCCTATAGGACACTAGAAGGAGTCATCCCCTTCTATCTGCATACTAGTCACTGACGTGCTCTCCCGCCACCAATTTTCATCATGCAATTGTCTTTCCCTTGCTGTGCCTCCCTAGTTGGGTAACACTTGCTTGGGATCTCTCGGTTACCACAACCAGAGAGGACAACTTTGCAGAGCAACTGATGTTCTGAGTTGTGCTATCTGAGAAGCCCCCAGTACCCCTCTATATATAGGAGGGGTCAGGGTCAGGGTCAGGGTTCTCAGCCCCAGGCAATGTGAGACTAAAGCGGGAGTAGAAGGGTCTGGAATTTCCATGAATTGATACACTACGGCAAGTGAACCGATCTCACTACTAAAATAATGGTCTATAGCATCGGTTTTTTTAAGCCTATAGCATCACTTTTTAACCGACGCCTAAGTGGCTATCACTATAGAATTTTCTCTATAGGGTCGGTTTTTTTTACCAAAGAAAACTGCCGTTATAGAGTAAAAACTGACCCAAGAGGCTGTAAAAAACCTGACCCAAGCGAGAAAGAAGAGGTTGTAAGGTCGGTTATTCCTAAAAAACGACCCTAGAAATGTCTTGTAAGGTCGGTTATTGCTAGAAAACCGACCCTATAAAGCAACAGAGGTTTTTTCGATTGAGAAATACTTCGACTGAGAAGGATTTCGGTCGAGAAAATTATCGATCGAGAATGTACTATCTTAAGCTTCTTATAGGTCTTCTAAGGTCGGTTATTTCTAAAAAATCGACCTTATAAAGCAACATAAGTTTGCTCGATTGAGAAATATGTCGACCGAGCGATCTCTAAGGTCAGTTATATTTGAAAATCGACCATAGATCTCTAAGGTCAGTAATTTGAAGAAAACCAACCCAACAGGGAAGTGAGTACCTGATAAGTTTGTGTTGAAGCTATTAGGTCAGTTATTTTGAAAAAACTGACGCAGTAGGTCTCTAAGATCAGTTTTGTAAATAACCAACCCTAGAAGTTACATTTTTTTAAAGAACAATTCTACAGAATAGAAATCTTCAGAACAGAAACATGCATAACAGAAATCTGCTTTACACAGTTCAAAACCTACAATAGAAATAGACTTGCAAATGCAATGATGCAAGCCAGAAAATGCATTCCAAAGCCATTTTCTAGCTTTTATGTCCAATCCTTTTTGAATTGATGTATTAATCTCCAAACCACACACATTCATAACAATAGTAATTCAAAATATTCAGTTGAGACTACTCATACACATAACACATACTAACATTCATGCAAGTCTAAGATAGATTCATTCAGTTGAGGCATAACACAAACTAACATTCATACACATAGCACATACTTACAACAATGATAGATTGCAAGTCTAAGATGATATTAAAATTTATGTCAGAAACAAAAGTAAATTTGATAGAGTTTCAAAATTACATACACAAATGAAGCTATGCATTCAATCCAATGCTATAGTCACTTCATTAAGAAAAGCCTTTGACCACTCTTCTCGAAATTCATTTAACTCATCAAGTGTGTAAGGCTGAGTTGTAAAGATCTACAACAGAAAATTCACATGCTAATATTTTGTAAAATGAGTACATCTCAATTGTAAATTAATGATGTTATTCTTTATTACCTGATCTATAGTCTGAATGTCATTTGATGCTCCTTTGACAATAGCTTGCATATATTTCATTACATAGTAGCCACAATCCCAATCATTATTTTGTATATGACACTACAAATAAAGAATTATACTTAATGTTAGTAAACGACTATAAATAGAGTTGAGATAAGACTATAAGGGTTGACATATACATTACTATAAGAGTTGTACATATATAATACTAAGACTTCAAAGTAGTTACCTTGATATTTTTCAAAGTCAATGTCTTTAATTTGGTGGGTATTATTCCTCCACCTTCATGAAAAGCCTTTATACTCCTATCAATTAATTGATTACGGTAGTTTTCAAAATAGAAATTCTAAATAGAAATATCATGTTGAAGCATAACAATTGATGTGGTAGAAACTAAATTTATGCTTACTCCAAAGTTGGCAATTTTAGTTTGTAACTCCTTGTTGTTATTCCCATTGGGTCAAGATAATAGAAAGTCATCAATTTTGGGACAACCACCACTAGTTCCCAATGTCTAGATCTGAGTAAAATGCATATTGAAAACAAAAATTAGAATTATAAATTTAGTCAATATTAGAATTAATTTGAATAATAATACTTACTTGATGTTAAAAGGAATTAGGATAATTTCCTTTCCCACACTAGCAAAATATTTGAATGAAGTACAGAATTACTCATTCACATCCTCAATGTGTGTCTCCACTTGACTAGTGATTGAAGGAACTAAGAATCCAACATTCCTTACATCAAAGTTTGTCATCTTGATATATAAATGGCTGTAAAACATTTGTAATCATTTCATATATTAGAAATAAGCTAAAAATGTATATTGGAGTTTTCTATATTGATGAATCCTTACCTTATCCATACTTCTAATATTGAAGTATTTAGCCAATCATGCCGGAACAAATATTTAATATCATCAAGAAAAATAAAATTCTCAAAGTCCCTCCCAACTGCATCTTCTGTTCAATTGACCAACATATGTGATCTCGAGCTTTGGTTGGCTAAGTATCGACACAAACATTTACATTTGCTTCCCAATTCATCGAATGTAGCTTCGGGAATGAAAGATGGCTTGGGCATAGGAGGACGACTAGTAGAATTTTTACTTTTTGGTTTACAAACTTGTTAATTAAATTAAATACTTATGTTACATGAGTTCATATATGTAGTAAAATATGAAAAACATGGTAGATTTCAGATATATACCTTTTCATTGATAACCAAGTGTTTAGGCCAACCCACCATAGCACCCTCTGCTTCTTCAACTGTACTATATTTACGATTATATATGGGTAGTGGTTTGTCCCCCATTCTGTCATACACAAGATGGATGGACACACGACAAATGTCATCAAAAACTGGTTGGCAATGCAATGTACCACCGAGGTTGTATACCTTACCCGCTTCCATAACATTATACTCTGGAACCTCCACTGCAAGTTTACAGTTCATACCAACCTAGAATTGAAATAATATAAGTTATATACGAAGAGATAAACCAGATACCTACTACAACTATATATATATATAGAGAGAGAGAGATAATCATATATATATCATACTAATAACACAACATATAGAACAAAAACTTACTGCAGATTGTTGTGGTAGGTCATTGGGAGTGCTCCCATGACCTTCTACAGTTGGAGCATGGGCTTGTACCTCATCGTCTAAGAGACGCACAATTTGAATATGTTGAGAAGGTTGAGTAGGTTGAAGTGAAGACATTATTTCTTTTACTTTATGTGCTAATAATGCTTCAACTTCCTCTTGTGTAAGATCTCTTGCAGGACCTCTTTTAGATTGTGAAGGGCCAAAATAAGACTTGAATCCTATGCCAGCTCCTAATCCCCTAACACAGCCAGGATGCTCCTCCTTACTAAGAGCAACTGATAGTTCATCCATGTGGCCAATTGGGATGAACTTTCCTTCCTTCCTTTGCTCATGGATATCAATCTATTCATAGTTGATAAAAATATGAAATCACAATATCAAATAGATATAAATAAATCTAAGTTTGTGGGAGTTTCTCTTTACTTAGTTGGGATAAACCTACCATCTCTTGTGCCACCTCCTTAGTTGCAGGGTTGACAATTTCACCTGCTTGATTCTTTCTAGCATCAATCCACTGCAAGTGTCGGGGTGGACGCTCAGCTTGAGTTGTACTAGACTCTTCTCCAAAAGATAGTTGCTTCTCTTGTAGTTGGCGGCGGAAGGCATAACCACCGGACCCCAAGCGATGGTCATGTACATTTTTGGCTCGTCTTTCCTTTTGGGCCTCGTGAATAGCCTGATCATTTAAAATGAGGTATTGCAATTTAGACTTGGCAAACATATATAAAAAGATTCACCTCCTTAATTGTATAAAATTAAAGATTCATACAATACATCACAATCTTTATTACCTAAAACTCTTCTGTGTTCCTAGCTGCAAAAAATCTTTCCCACAGCTCAGGATCTATAAAAACATACATATCTGTTACTTTCTTCTTTTATTTAGGATTATCTATAAATTCCCTTTTGAGATATGTCTTAAAAGCCCTCCATCGTACACCACAATGTTGTAGAACTTTTTTCTTGTGATCTTTTTCATTTAGATGAAAAACACCCTATACATGCAAAAGAAGCAATAATGTTGTCTTAAAAAGGATATGTCTTTCCAAGCAAACTAAATTAGAATCAATAAAAAAACATATTAAAATAATATCACTTCCACTCACAGATATATCTTTCCATAAGATGTCTTTTAAGGCATTAGAAACATCATGACAATTTTCTATATCTATTGGCACCTTACTGCGCGTGGTTGCCCCTACGTAATGCTTGAAAGCACTAGCATGTTCCTCAATAGGTGCTCATGTGACATCAAACTGGACTGCCAAATTCTCCCCTTTGGCCCTGCGCTCCTGCAGTCTACGCATTAGTGTGGGACCTCTATTTTTTTTAGCATCACCACTACCATCCTCATGTAGCTCATGCTCAGAATGTTCATCTTCACTTGCCATTTTAGAACCTGGAAGTATACATGATAAAAGAAACATAAGTGATAATAAAAGCACATGTGGATTAATGATATATGATGTATATTTAAAAGATTACGTGCTTGAATGATAATAAAATAAATAATTCAAAGAATACATGCCTCTAGTATTGGTTGAGTTGTTAGCCAAGTAAAATTCCTTCAACATGGTCTTGACATTTATAGTATTCATCGGTGTTATCTTCAACATTTACACTTGGAAAACCAACTGAGAATGGGCTAGAATCATCATACTTTTCATAGTATTTCTTCATTTATAGGATCTACAATAAACTATCTTTTTCCATGAAGAACGACAGACCAATTTTTATTTGTCGGGTCATCAATATAGAATACTTATTTTGCTTGGTCTTCCATGATGAATGGCTCATCTTTCTCACCAATATTTTCAAAATTCACCAATTTGAAACCCAACTCATCCACTAAAACTCCTTTGTTGTTGTCAACCCAATTACACCTAAAGATAGGAAATCTAAAATTTGTATAGTCCAATTCCCATATACCCTCAATGATGCCAAAATATGACATCTCAGCTTCGCGTGGTCTTTTATCTTTGGCACTAGCAAAATACAACGAACAAGCTTGAACAGTGACCCCACTATTTTGGACTACACTACTTTCATCTTGACGCTTTGTGTAGTCTGAAAATCCATTTATGTCATAACCTTCATATGACATGACATCCATTTTTGGCTTAAAGGCGAGCCATTTTATGTTCTGAGCAACATTATTCGGTGATTCAGATAGTTGATTAAAGACTTTCTCTTCAAACCACCTAATAAATGTTCGATTACGCTCTCTTGCAAGCCACATTGAACTGGATCGCGGATGATTTTTCTTGATAAGATCATTGTGTTTTGTGATGTAGCTACTAACTTCATCGATGTTGTGTAAAATATACAAATGTGCTTGTTCCCACAACTCATGATTGATTCCTTTCACTCATAGGTAAAATTTTTTGCATTAAGGTGTGAAAATCATGAGATTTGAGACCTGTCAACTTCATATCCTTCTTTGATACCAATCTATGAATATTAGAAGAGTATCTTTGTGGAACCTTAATATTATACAAGCACTCATAGAAAGTCTTTTTCTCCTGCTTTGACAAAGTGTAACAAGCTAGTGGTAAATATGTGTGGCAACCTCTGATCTCCATGGATAATTCTTTTCTTATACCCATTAATTATAAATATTTTCTAGATTTGATGTCGTCTTTAGTCTTTCCTAGTATGTTTAATAGCGTACCAATGATGCTATCACAAACATTTTTTTCAACATGCATGACGTCAATCCAGTGTCTAATTGCCAAAGATCTCCAATAAGGAAGATCCCAGAATATTGACCTCTTCTTGTATAGAGATTTTTCACATGCGAGAGTATGACTACTTGAACTCTTTCCAAATTCATTAACAATATATTTCACTCTATCATATACAACATTTCCTGGTATAGGTTTAGGATCACTTCGTTCCTCAGTTGACCCATTAAAGGTTTTGTGTTGCCTTCGATAAGGATGCCCTGGTGGGAGAAATCTCCGATGTCCAAGATATATGATTTTACCACCATGTTTCAGTCGGATTGAATCAGTATTTTCCTCACAAACAGGACATGCTTTGTATCCTTTTATGCTATATCCAGACAAATTTCCATAAGCTGGAAAGTCATTAATCGTGCAAAACAACATAGAACGCAAACTAAAGATCTCTTTACGTGAAGCATCATATGTCATAACACCTTCTTCCCATAGTTATTAGGTCATCAATTAGAGGTTGAAGGTAAACATCAATATCATTTCCAGGTTGCTTGGGCCTTGATATCAATATTGACAACATGAATTACTTATTTTCATACACAACCAAGGAGGAAGATTGTATATAACAATCATAACATGCCACGTGTTATGTTGGCTTCTTAATGTACCATAGGGAATCATTATATCTGTACAGAGTCTAAGTCTTAAGTTTCTTGGTTCTTTACCAAATTGAGGGTATAATAAATCAATTTTCTTCTATTGTGGTGAATCAGATGCATGTCGTAGGATGCCATCATCATTGGCCTTTAACTCCCCATGCCAAGACAAATTTTAGGCAAATAAGCGTTGAAATCATGGTATTATTGGTAGATACCACATCACCTTGGTAGGAGAGCCATTTTTAGCCTTAGCTGAATTTGTGGTCTTATACCTTGACGCACCACATTTTGGACAATTTATCAAATTACTATAGTCCTTCTGAAATAATACACAATAATTTGGACATTAATGAATATTCTTAGCCTCCATTCCCATTGGGCTCATTATATGTTGAAATTGGAAGCTCGTTTCCTTCAGGAAGAATTTCCTTTAACAAATACAACAATGAAGTGAAACTTTTATCACTCCACCAGTTTTGATATTTAATAGTATATAATCGCATCACAACACTCAACCTTGTGAACTTAGTACAACCCTTATATAATGGTTTTTCAACATCATGGACAATGTTTGCAAATAAAGAAGGTGGATCAATGACACTGTCCCAACAACTACGTAGCATCTCATCAACCATATCATCCTGAATCGGGTCATCCTAAATCGGTTCATCATTGGCATTATCATCATTATCTATATCTTCTATGCCACAACTATTAGTATCAACATTTTCTGATCCATAATTAAATTTCTCTCCATGCCAATACCATTCATTATAACCTTGTATGATCTCATTGCATATGACATGATTCTTAATTTCTTGACCAGTATCAACTTTCAAATTGTTACCACAATTTCTACATGGACAATATAGCCTTCTGTAGGTAGTTTCTTATGTTCCTCAGCAAATCTGATAAATTCATCAAGACCTTTGGCAAACTCTGGACTGCAACGGTTCTTGATAGACATCCAACTTCGATCCATTTTTTATATCACATTAAAATTAATTATAAAACTAAGTATTTAATATTGATACTATAAGCTGTAAGTTTTTATTGATAGGAAGTTAATTACTTTTATACTAAAGTGTACCACCTATCCCATTTTTAAATATTTAATCTCACTAGTAACTGTATAATGTATGTTTAGTCTTGAAGAAAATTTCAGCACCATTTCCCCTAAGTTCTCCAAGTACACTGATGTAAATGGCAAATAACCACTCACATATGTACCCAGAGAACAAATGAGGAACCACATACCTGTTAATGAAGACTTGAATGCAGAATTAACTTAATCAACTAGGAAATCAAGCAAGCACACACACAATCTCCTGAAAAAGGTATTTAATTCCTCTATTATTAATCATGTCATTATGATTCAATAATTCTAAGGGTTTCCTAGGTTATTTGCCCTTTTTAGGGTTTTGACCATAATTAGGGTTTTATTCCTTTTTATTGCCTTTACCTTACTTTTATCAAATTATACATCAAACCCTAATTTTCTTTGTGAATCATCCGTTAAGATTCCTAAGATCAGACTTAGTCCATTAAACCCTAATTTCGAATTACTTTATCATTTCTTTTTCTAAATTAGGGTTTCCAAACATTTTAATCCACATATGGAGTTACAAACCCTAAACTTGTAATTCTATCATCAAAACAGGTTAATAATTATCTAAAATAGAAAATAAGTTAACCATACTCGAATTAACTTAATTGCAAGACTAATTACACTTTTTATCAACAATTAGGGTTTTTATCCACAAATTAACCCTTTTTCTATTCTAGAAATATACTTTTACAAAACGAGTCAGATTCAGGGTCTCAAACTATTTTTATTAAATCCCTCATATTTTTCTAGTCATTTTTCATGTATTAAGTTTTTCCATCCGAGCTTCCTAGCTCCAAAATATAATTTTTCTAAGATAAATTGTTTTTATCAAATTATTAACTAATTAGGAAAAACGTGGATCGCACGATCAATGGTCTGGTGGTCCACTTAGGATCCAGCGGCCACGATCATGTGTGCCCCTACAAAGCGCTCAAACTAATAAAAGACAGGAGTGCCCTTACCTGACTTCACAACCCGGAGGGGTAGTTTGGTAAAAGGCCAGGAAAGCCTTCGTCTTCAACCTCGCGCGAGGGCTGTAGCTTCGGCAGTCAACTTTTGAGTTGACTTTGGGCTCTAGTCCTCCTGCGAGCGGGCTGAAGGTGCAGGGAACTTTGTCTCCCATTGACAAACTCAACCAAAGGCTCAATTGCAGGTGGCAACTGCGTCTGGACTCTCCCTTGCTGGCCGGACTCCGGCGAGCTTCGCGGAGGTGGCGAGGGCGAAGGTCGGGGTAGGTTTGGCAATTGAGGGCACCAACGAAATCCCCGCGTTCATCCGAAGGGTTTGGACTAGCAACCAGAGATGCTGATGCCTCCTTCCAACCTCCCCTATATATAGGGTCGAGGCAGAGACCTTCCCAATTGGGCGTTTCCTATTTTGGCGATGAAACTCAGAGATGTTAGGGTGGAATCTTCGCGATTCCTTCTCCTGGGTTCATTGGAACCAACATCCAGCTGGTATGATCAACGAATCGCGAGAAAAAAGGGTTGCAGAATCAACCTGTAAACCTCAGAGTCCTAGTCCCAGCGGGACTTAGATGATGAGTGATCGCCGTCGGATCAAGATCCAACGGGCTGGATTGGTCGCGTTCAAAGGAAAGCAGATTCATTTATTATATAATTCAGGGAAATTCCCAAATCCAAGATAATCTTGCAAAATTAATATCTCTCACACCATAACTCTGATTGGTCTCAAATTTTAAAGGAAAGTTCCTTTTAATATTCCCTATCTTTGTACGAAAATTGGGAAGCAAAAAGCAATGTAAGAAAAGGATTTCTTCTCTCCCAAGTTTTCTTATTAATTACTCCCAATTAATTCTTATCCTTATTTCTTTTTCCTTTATCTCATTATTTTGGGTCCCTTGGACCTCAAGGAAACCCAAAGGCACGGATTCCCATATTTGGGAATATTAGTTTACCATTATCTTCTTTTAATTATCAATTTCTCATATTTCCCTTTTATTAGTCAATTTCTTTTCCTTGTTAATTCCTTTTTCTTTTCAATTGGGCTTAATGGCCTACAAGGCCCACAATCAATCAATCAAAGCCATCTCATACGAAAATCATCACAATTCAAAGAAAAATATCTCATTTAGTCATTAAAAGAGAAATGCCTTTTACATTATATTTTCAGAAATTTGAGGTTATAACATCTCCCCATGTATCTAGAAATATTTGAACAACATTCATCCATAGTAGAAAATTATCACATTGAGTATGACAACAGTAATATGGGGGATATCACAACAGATAATGGTAGGCATTGTAGACGTTGGCTTGGAAGCGCCACCCATGATATGATGCTAAAAGTACCATAATATGGAGATTGGTAAAAAGAAAAAGTAAAGGTACTGTAGTGTAACATGGTAATAGAAAGTACACGAATGTAGCACAGTACAAAAGAACAAAACAAAAATACTACTAGAATGAAAACTTCATAGAAGGAAGTGTAGCACTACCCGAAAGGAACTTGGTAGATAGAACAATGCTACCTAAATGAAACTTAGTAGAAAGAGGGGAGGCACTACCATAATGGATTGTGGTAGGAAAATAGAAAGCACTACCTGAATAATGGTGTGGTAGGATAGATAAAAAAAAATCCCCAACTTTTAAGAAAATCACTTATCCATGTAGTTTAGGGAACCACATAGATCGAAATAAAAAGGTAATGCTTTTCACCATGTTTGTTTTGGTGATTTATAGTTCAACATAGGGTCTTTGGTTCCTCTCTTTTATATGTATATAGAACTTGATTGAATTTGAACATACAAAAGAAGTAAGGAGAAGAACATAGGAGTCTTTCGAAATTCCCTCTCAATTGAGACCACTAATGGTGGTGACCTAGACTGGTGGTAGATAGATCCGGATGGTTGATCCTAGAAACTACAAGCTATCTTGGTTGTGTGTGGCTGCTAGACACTAGAGGAGGGAGACCACCTCTTGTGTCTACTGGCCACTGGCCTCCGGGCTGCCTGCGGCCCTTGTTGTGGCTCGATGGCTTGACTCTTGGATTCCACAACATGATGGAGGAAGGGGGAGGATGGTGGTTGGAGACAGGTAGGTGGGAGTGAGGAGGGGTGGCGGCCGCCGGGTGGGAGATGGAGAGGGGGAGTTAAATAAAAGAGAGGAGAGGAAAGGGAAGGTTTAGAATCCTACTTGTAAAACAATGTATAATATTTTTTTCTTAGTTTGTGAAATAAGAGAACTAGGTATCCTATATATAGAAACTACATAGTACATGGTATAAATAGATATAAGGGGAAAATACAATGGGCCTAAGCCAATCTAATCAAATATACCAACAATAAATACATCTTACAGACTAGAGAAGCTTGGTAGGAGTGGTTAGAGTTTCATGGATTCCCCAAATCAAGCCTGGTACAACATCTAAATTATGAACACACCATAAAATATTTTAGAAGGAAGGCAATAATGTGGGATGAAAACACTTGATACAAAAAAAAAAGAGAAAGCTTCTGAAGAGAATAAGTGATTTGGAACAAGTATCAGGAACCAAGTATAGTGAATACATCAACTCCATTCTTTTGGATGTCAGAGAAAAATATGAATCTATTCTTTGTGAGGACAATATCAATTGGTGTCAATCATCAAGATGCAGTTGACACCTACATGGGGATAGGAAAATTGAGTTCTTTCAAAAATTTCCCAATGAAAGAATAAGAAGGAATACCATCAATAGACTAAAGAATGAAGATGGGCCATGGGTTGGGAAAAAGGAGGGTCTGAGATACTGATCTTCAACCATTTCCAGAGCGTATTCTCTAGTGACAATTCGAGGATGAAAGGAAGACTAGAAAGTTCATATATCGGTTCTTTCAAGTAGTTGAATGAAAGACATGTAAAAACCTTACAAACCCCAATCACTGAGGAGGATATTTATGAAGCTCTGATGAAGATGGACCCATATAATGAACCTGGTTGGGGTGTAATTGATGCAAGTTTCATACATAAAAATTGGATGCATGTTACGAACCCTATCATAAAGATGATAAGCAAAGTCTTTCATGGTGATCCCTTGCCTAGTCAATTTTTTAGCTCCATAATTTGTTCTCATCCCAAAGATCATTCAACCCTATCACCTGCAATCATTTAAGGCTGATATCTTTGTATAATGTCAATGCTAAATTAATATCTAACATTAGTGTTGAGATAGTTAAGCCCTTTATGCCTGATTTGATATCACCCTTCCAATCTTGTTTTGTACCAAGCTGAAGGATTGCTGGTAGCATTATCCTTACACAAGAACTTATACATCTTATGAGGATAAAAAATGGATGCATAACATTGATAGAAATGAATATAGATATGGTAAAAGCCTGTGATAGACTCAACTGGAGTATCGTCGAAGATACTATGAAACATACAAACACTCCTCATGTTCTTATCAATGTTTTGTTCTAGATAACTTGACAAGTAGAAACTATAATTGTGTGGAACAAAGAGTCTTTAACCCCTATCAAACCTAATCTGGGAGTGAGGAAGGGTGATTCTATATCACCTTACATCTTTGTGATGTATGTAGATTATTTGTGACAAAGAATACAACATCTAGTAATCATAAATTCATGCAAACATGCAATAGCTTCTAGAAGTAGTGCACCTATATCACATTTATGTTTTGCAGATGATATCATTTTTTGGGGGGAGTTATTAAATACTAGGAAAGGACTATCATTAATTGTTTACATCAATTAAACAAAGCTTCAGGTCTTGAGTTATCAAGAGAAAAATATATTTTGCACTTCTCAAGAAATACATCATCCATCATATAAAGAAAGATAATTTGAGTGGCAACAATGGTCTTTACATCTAATCTAGGAAGGTACATTGAGGTACCAATAATCCATGGAAGGAGCATGAAGGCTATGTATGAATCAATCATTAATAAGATATTATCTCGTCTAATAGTTGTGCAGCAAAAATTTTGAGTATGGCTGGAAGAGTGACACTAGCTAAATCCACTCTCACATCAATAACCTGCACGTACAATTCAAACTGTAAAGCTACCTAGATTAGTGTATATTTAAATTGAAATGTAAGGAAACTCATCTGGGGGTGGAAAAGAACAAAATATTATCAGCAATGTTTCTTATGAAAAGATCATTGTAAGGAAGAATGAGGGAGGACTATTAATAAAACCAGTAAAAGATATGAATGAATCTCTATTAATGAAGATTGTCTAGGATTTTATTAATTCAACAAAGGGATGTACCTTGGTGTAGCTTGATGAAGCATAAATATTATGACACAACAGCCTACAAATGATCCATGTTGTGGGGATGTATAAGAAGTCATTTTGACCTCATTTACCCTGGTGTTGTAGATGTAGTATGAATGGAGAAAGCACAATAGTTTGGGATAATTAGATCTCTACAATTTTACCGCCGTCCAATATAAATTCAAGGATCATACATAAATAGTTTCACAACCTTAAGGTTGCAAGCCTAATAATGGAAGATGGAATATGGAATGTAGATTTCATCAACAGATCACTTGACTCAGGTATTGCGGAAGAAATCCTCAACACACCTACATTATACCCATCTTCTAGATAGGACTATTGGATCTGGAAGCCTAGTACAAAAGGTATTCTCACAACTAGATTAGTATATCAACAAAATATCAAAGCCACAAAGAAACTTTCACCATGGAAATGGAACAAAGTGTGCAAACTAAGATAATAGAGAATATTAAAAAATTTAGATGGTTATTAATGAATGAGAGTTTGATGGTAATCCATAAAAGATATCAAATGGCCTTGGTGAGTGATCACTATTGCAACATGTGTATTAATGTTGAGGAGTTAGTTATACATGACTTTTGTGGCCACAATGCATCTCAACATGTATGGAATGCCCTACATCCCAACCTAGATGATAGATTATATAACCCGTAGGACTTCAAGTCATGCTTCAACATTATCATGTACATGAATATTAACATGAGAGGATGGATGGGGAAATGCTTAGTGATCATACAGAATATATAGAAAAGAAGGAACACCCTAATCTTTCATTGGAAACATGCTCACACACAACATGTTCTAAACAACATCAAGCAATGTCTATATGAAATAAACATAGCATTCTCTGATGATGGCATGTAAACAAAACTTAAATCACATAAACCTTTACCCCACCATGCAACAAGGATAGTAATACATGTCGATATAGGCGAGGGCCAACAATCTAGAAAGCAGGTTACTTGTTCTATTTATAGAGATGAAAAAATGAATTGGGTTACTACCTAACAGAGCATGCTTATGGGTAGCGCTGGATCAATGATGGGCTCTAGAGGGGGGTGAATAAAGATAAAAACCACTTAAACAAAATTCATCAGACCTTCAAGACATTTCTAAGATAATATGGAAAATATGAACTTTAAGTGTAGCTAAACATACATATCAAGGGAGAGAGATATTGAACAAGCACAAGAACACAAGCTATGTATGGTGGTTCCAAACTCCAAACTAGGAGTGTGTACACCCACTACCTATAGAGGTCAACCTCTAGGATTTTTCAACCATGTCTCACTCCTTATATTTCATTATAAGAGTTACAACATAAGACCTTCCTTTTCCAGGACAAGGATACCTAGTATTTCCTTTAAAGACAAGGGAGCCAATAACCTTACAAAATACTTACCTATCCATGAACAAGAGTCTTCTACCTCACCAAGGACTTACCTACTTTTGCAACAAGTATTCTTCCTTCACCAAGGACTCACCCACTCATGCAAAAAGTATTCCTCCTTGAGGATTTACCCACTCTTGACTTGGATATTTCTCCTTTAACTTCACCTTCACCTTCACCAAGGAGAAACTTTCACCAAGGGACTTCATTGTTTTTTCTTCTTCACCTCTCTTCGCTAAGAGATAACCTTCATCTTCATGGTTGAAAGAGAGATTGGGAGGCAGAGGAAGTGGCAGTCTCACAAGATATACATGTAGGACTAGATCTCTAAATCTCCTACTCACTCTAATTGATGTAGCAAGTGATTAAGCTTGAGAGTGGAAGGAGGCTCTTGGATGAACTCAACTATAATAGAGGGACCTTCATAGTGCTTGGATAACCATGGGATGAAGCCCAACGGGTCCCATTTATAGTTTAGGTAGCCTACTATCCAGTAGAGAGACTTAGTATCAAATTCAAGCCATTTAGGGTGTTGTGACGAGTATATTTTTGTTTGCAATACTCCAATGGTTACAAACATTTTCTCTATACATTCCATATATTGTTTCCAATCATGTTTCAATAAAGGTAACTCAACCTATGGTACTATACGATAAAGCATTTTTGAGTTGTTAGTGGAGTTAATCATGGATTAAACTTGGCCATCGGCTTAAAATTTATTTACTTGTGTAGGTGTGTTCATCGAGTTTGTCATGGGGAAACTCAACCAACCCTGGTAGTTCCCAAGATCCATCAAGGGTGTCGGTTGAATTTATCTTAGATGAAACTCAACCGACAAAAGTCCCTATGACAAATTTTGGAAAGTTTTGCAGAAGTGTTTATTTTTTTTATTTAAGTGCTCTTGATTTTTTATAATCTTAATTAAAAGTCATACAATGATTGCAAGTGATTTACAACATGATTCAAATTGATGTGAGGTGTTTTCACTAAAGTGCACTTGCATTGATTTTGACTTATTTTTGTCAAAGTTAGGATGCACAAGTTTAGGCATTTGGAGTGTGTCTATACCTAATCTTAAATAACTCAAGTAGTAGCATTAGACACAAATAAATAGAATGGTTTAGTCATCATCAAAACAAGGGTTTAGTCAAATTAGACCTTGAGACAAAATTATCCCCCTTTTTGAAGATTAAAAATCATTCCATCAATGTATTGAAAGCATTTAAGTAAAATCATACCTTTGGAGAAACTTAGGGGTTTCAATAGAATTGAGTTCATACACTCCCCTCAATTGATGCTAATGGAGTTTACATACTCCCCCTCAATTGATGTTATTTCTCTTGGATGGTTATCTTTCATAAAATTTATAGAAACTTTGTCTTCTACTCATATATGTCTTCTAAATATGTGTATTCTCCCCTTTACATAAGGCATGACTTCTCCCCCTTTGTCATTTCAAAAATTGAGGGGGTTGAAGAGCTAAAAACACAACTTTTTAGTAAAAGGAGATACCAAATGTTATAATGGAGAGTAGAAGAGCAAAAATTGGGGGCTTTTCCAAGTAGAGTATATAAAGCAAATCAAGAATACATTTGAACAAGCCATCATGTAATTCTAGCTAATGTTGAGGCAATGCTATGCAAACAAGTAATTCAAGATATGCTATGAATGTATATTGTTTCATACTTACTCTTAAAATTGTTCCTAGACCTGCATAATTATTTGTTATATATGATTAAACTGCTTAAACCGTCTCATTACCTAAAAATGTTGGAATCAATAAATGTTGTTGGAGGTTATATCTCTTGATGGGACATGGGTCTCACCCTTGTGGTTCGCCACATCATTTTAGGTAATCGGAAGTGACAAAAACAAACATGTGGCAGCAAAGAGGAGCTATAGTAATGAATCTTTGAGAAATTTGATTAGATTTCTAGTGTGTCCTAGAGTCGTCCATTTACTCTTAGGTCTGGGTAGGAAAAGTTTGTATATGGTGTTTCAAATGAATCGGAATTTTGTTAGCATGTTAATGCTTGTTTGTGTGGCATATACAACTATTGTTCTCCTATGTATATATGTTGTGGCTAAGGAAATAGAACAATTTGTATCAAATTCTTGTCATAGTATGGATACAAGAAAGATATTGGGCTCTTATGAAAATGTTTCTAAGAGGGCGTTGATATTGAAATCAGTTTTAATTTTTCCATATTTTTGGGTATGTGATTAATTAGTGATCGATTGTGTTTAATGTTTTGAGTAATCTCGTTTAGTGTAACTGGTCCTTACAGTGGCATTCTCCATCTTCACTAGAGCTTGAGCTAGATCCTCCACTTGATTCTTCACTTGATCTTGAGTTGGGGGAGTCACTAGAGCATGAATTGGAGGAGTCACTTGAGATTTTGTGCTATTTCTCCTTTTTATTGTGCTTCTCTTCTCTTGTGATGATAGGTCTTTTTTCCTTATGGAAAATCTTCCTTGAAGTGACCCTTCTTCCCACATTTGAAGTAACAGGTGAAGGAGGATGACTTGCCTTTGTAGAGTATATCCTTAGAGTACATGGCATCTTCTTCAACTTGAGAGAATTTATAGGCTTGACCAACAATAGATTCAATGTGTGTTTTTATTTCATACTTCATCACTCTATTTAGCTCTTTCTCTTCTTCTCTTTATTCTTCATCTTGCTTGTCAAGTTTGACTTCATGGGCTTGTAGATTTCCTATGAGATCTTCAATAGGGATATCACTAAGAGACTTTGTTTCTTCAATGAATGTCACCTTGGATTCCCATCTTTTGGGAAGATTTCTAAGGATATTTGAGTTGATCTCTCCTCTATCCATAGGATTACCTTAGATGGAAAGACAATTTACAATGGTGTTGAGCCTTGAGTACATCTTGGCTATCCTCTCCTCCTTTCCCATCTTGAAGTTTTCAAGAAGCCTTTGGGCATGTAGACTTTGCTTTTTTTAACTTGCTTTGTCCCCTCATAAGTGACACATAGCTTTCTCCATATCTCGTAGGATATCTCACAAGAGAAAATTCGGTTGAGCTTAGTGGGGAACACAGAGGCACAGAGAATGTTGTTGGCTCTTGCATTCAAGGTTGTTTTCTTCAAAGTAGGTTGATCCCATTCTTCTGTCTTTGTCTCGGGTATCTTATATGGAAGGTCTACCATTATCTATAGCTCAATACTTGATCCTTGGATGTAGTATGGATCCTTCTCTTCCCAGAGAGAAAATTTCTCCCATCAAAGATTTGAATGTTGATGAGGTATCTCCCTCATCAAAGCTTGATAATTTCCCATCTTCTCCTACTTGTGGAAGTATGCTTGGAGAAGACCTGCTCTAATACTAATTGTTGGATCTATGATGGGATCTAGAAGGGGGTGAATAGAGATAAATTCACTTAAACAAAATATATCATACCTTCAAGTTACTTCAAGATATGGGATTGCAAATATTGAATTTGTAGTGCAATTTAACATACATAGTAAGGGAGGGAGAGATCAAACAAGCATAAAAACACAAGATATGTAGAGTGGTTCCAATCTCTAAACTAGGATAAAGTCAGTCCACTCTCTAGAAAGGTCAAGCTCTAGGATGTTGCAACCATTGTATACTTGTATTCCATTATAAGACATACATTATATGACCTTCCTTTCCTGGATAAGGATACCCAACCTTCCATTTAAGGAGAAGGGAGCCAACAACCTACCAAAGGACTTACCTATCAATGACCAAGTGTCTTCACCCTCTACAAGGACTTACCCACTTTGCAACGAGTCTTTCTCATTCACCAAGGACTTGTACACTCCTACACAAGTTTTTCGTCTTAAAGGAATTGCCCACTCTTCATGGATCTTCTACCTTTGACTTCACCTTTTCCAAAGAGAAGCTTTTACTAAGGGACTCCTTCCCTTCTACTTATTCACCTCTCTTAACCAAGAGAGAGAATATTAATCTTCATCTCCATGGTAGAAATGAGAGAGTTGGAGGTGGAGAAAATGAGAGCCTCACAAGATATACATGTAGGACTAGCTATCTTACAAGTCTCCTACTCACTCTAATGGATGTAGCAAGTGATCAATCTTAGAGAGAGAGGGAGGTTGTTGGAGGCACTCAACTATAATATATGGACCTTCATAGTGCTTGGCTAACCATGAGATGAATCCCAAGGGGTCTTATTTATAGTTGGGTATGCCTACTAGCCAGTAGAAACACTTAAGGATGAATATTGGTCGTTTGGGGTTTTGAAATGGATATTAAGTTTTGCAACACTCCAATGGCTAGCAATACTTTTTCTACACTTTTCGTAGAGTACAATTGGTGGAGTTTACTTTTAGGAAACTCGACCGATTGCATTATGAGACAAAGCAAATTTTAAGCATTTGTCGAGTTTATCCTGGATGAAACTCGGCCAATCACTTAAATCTAATTTTCTAGTGCAGGATGTCGGTCAAGTTTTGTGTTTTAGAAACTTGACCAAACTTGGACATTCTCAAAATGCATCAAGGGTGTTGGTCGAGTTTATCACAAGGAAAATCGGCCAAATAGGCACTCTATGATGTATTTTAGGAAATATCATTAGAGTGTTTAAATGTTTGATTTAAGTGCTCCTGGTTTTCTAAGCTTGATTACAAGTCATACAATCATTCAAGTAATTTACAAAATGATTCTATAGGACTTGAAGCATTTTCCAAAAAAGCTCACTTGCATTTATTTTGACTTGTCTTTTCTCCAAGTTAGGATGCGCAAGTTAGGGAATTTGGAGTGTGTGTATACTTAATTTGAAATCACTCAAGTAGAAGAACTGGACATAAATAAGTGGAATGGTTAGTCATCATCAAAGAAAGGGTTTCGTCAATTTATACCTTGAGTCAACATTGACCTTGAGTCAACATTCTCCCCCTTTTTGAAGATGACAAACCATTCCATAAATGTATTGAAAGCTTTTAAGTAAAATCATAACTTTGGTGAAACCTAGGGTTTCAATAGAATTGAGTTTGTAACGACCGCCACCAAACCGACAGCCAAATCGTCACTAATTATGAGGAATAATCATAAGAAGCGGATTAACAAAATCACTAAAATTTAAAACCATTTTGCAAAGTGATCCATTTCCTGGAAAAATCTTAATGAAAGAACCAAAACTTTATATACATCAGGGTTCACATTGTACATACAATGTACCATCTCATCTCAAGGATAACATATAATAGTTTCTTTGTCAAAACATATACTGAAGAAACATAAAACCTTGAGGCATACAAGCCAAAATCTCAGATTGTTCATAAAACCATCTTGTACTAAATCTGAGGACCTGAGAGTATAGAGACGACACATAGGACTTCTATCTGCAAGACATGACAGATAGTACATTCAACCTGAGCCGTTACTATTGTCCCTACTATTGTTGTCCTTCCTCTATGGAATGGTCTCTACCTCCTCGTGCACGCCCACCTAAAAATTGTGGATCCCACAGGGTGAGACAATTGTCCCAGAGAGAGATATAACTCTCCTCCAATAATGTTATTATCATAGGTAAATAGTATAAAACTAAGAAGAGGTTCTTTTATATTAATAAGCAAGGTTAATCACTGTGGATAAGTAGATTAGAACATTTCTCATCTTTGAAAGCATTGTAATTATCCATGATAGGGCAGTAAATCATCTATTCACTTTATAAGGAATATGAAGAACATGTGTATCATTTACCCATCATACTATATCGACATCTCAAGCTTATCTTGTGATACTATTATCATGGTATGACATCCATGAATCATTCTCATTTCTATCTGTTGGCCTCATCCAATCTGCTAGCCAGGTATTGGATTGTACTATTCATGTGAATATACATCATCATGTTCTGTCCAGGTATTGGTTTATACCAATCCTATGAAATTATATCCAGGTATTGGACTATACCAATCCTGTGAAATTAAAGCCAGGTATTAGATTATGCCAATCATGTGAGATCTTATCCAGGTATTGCGTTATCCCAATCATGTGAAATTATGTCCAGGTATTGGGTTATCCCAATCCTGTAAAATTATATCCAGGTATTGGACTATGCCAAACCTATGAAATTAAATTCAGGTGTTGGATTATGCCAATCCTGTGAGATCTTATCCAGTTATTGGGTTATCCCAAACTTGTGAAATTATATCCAGGTATTGGGTTATGCCAATCCTATGAAATTATATCCAGCTATTGGACTATGCCAATCATGTGAAATTAAAGTCAGGTATTGGATTATGTCAATCCTGTGAGATCTTATCCAGGTATTGGGTTATCCCAATCCTGTGAAATTATATCCAGGTATTAGGTTGTGCCAATCCTGTGAAATTATATCCAGGTATTGGACTATGCCAATCCTGTGAAATTAAAGCCATGTATTGTACTATGCCAATCCTGTGAAATTATATCCAGGTATTGGATTATCCCAATCCTATGAAATTATATCCAGGTATTGGGTTATCCCAATCCTATAAAATTATATCCAGGTATTGGGTTATCCCAATCCTGTGAGACTATATCCAGGTAATGGGTTATCCCAGTCCTGTGAGACTATATCCAGGTATTGGATTATACCAATCTTGTAAAACTATATCCAAGTATTTGATTATACCAATCCTGTGAAACTATATCCAGGTATTGGATTATACCAATCATGTGATATCATGGCCACATTGCTAAGGATTCCATAGTAGTTGGAATACCTTTATGTTTCCCTTTCTCTTTCATTATAAGATATCAATCCCTTAAACTCATCAATTAATACCACATCACCTTTACAAGGCATTATACCTCAGTTAAGCCATCATACCCATTCACATCCTTTATGTGATACAACTATTCCTCATATCTCATCTTAGCATATTCTAAACACTATATCCCTTATTTGGCTATAACCATAATGCATGTATGACCAAGATTTCATTATTATCTTTATAACCATTTATTATTATTATGTTACGTGGTTTCCTTTTTCCTAGATTATTTTGAACACTACCATCTCTTACATCAATCTCTAGATCATGAGATTTTTATAAACATCTTGTCACCTCTCACTAGGAAACATCCATCTCTAGGTCATAAGACTTGTATAAACATCATACTTGTTGTACAAGTATTTCACATGACATACAAGACTCATATAATTTGTATTATATGAAACATCATAGCTCATACTTAGCTATGCTCATTATCTCATGATATCAACATGGTTTCAATATCACATACATATCATCACCATTCAATACAAGAGAAATACAACCTTCCCATAATTAGGGTTAGGGTTTCCCTTTATTAACTGATTAGGGTTTCCAGTATGTTCATTAAGAATCAAAACCCTAATTCATACTCCATGCATATTAGGAGTATCAATATATACTCATTACATGAGTATTATACAACTATAAGTTTCTCTTTCATCCTCACTAGGATGTTGATTACATCATACTCCATTAGGTTGGCTCAATCCTTCTCTCAAGGTACATTGGCCCATACTTATGAAAATGCATTAAACTCTTTATGTCTTAATGTATCATTGGACATAACTCACTACATGTATCACTCAATCAAGTGTATTAGATTGAGGTTCTTTCTCCATATCGGGTATAGAGGTGTAGGTATGCTTCCATATCAGGTATAGAGGTGTATCCTCATCACCATATCGTGCATCCATATCGGGTATAGAGGTGTATCCTCATCACTATATTGTGCATCCATATTGAATTACTCAACCTTTAGGGTTTGCATATTGGGTTTGACCCTTATGCTCATATCCCATCACAACCTTCATGATATTTTCCTACCCTTCATCATGTGATGAGTAATAGTTTGTACAACTAATTAGTCACAACTAGATCATTTGTACAAACTGATAGGGGTGTGGGGTTCCAATGCATATCGGATTTCACAACACCATGTTGAGTTTCAACATCATATTGGGTTAGGGTACATACTCAACATTATATCGGGTATAAGGTGTGTGCTTGACCCCATATCATGCACAAGGTGTGTGTATGTGTCACTCAAATCATCCATGAGGTGTAAATTCATCAATATATCATGCTAGTAGTGTATTCATATCATCATATCGGGTTACTCATCATCTAGGGTTTGTCATATCAGGTTTGAGTATATACTTGACTCCATGTCGTGCATGAGGTGTATACTTGACCTCATATCATGCACATGGCGTATGCTTGACACAATATCATGCCCAAGGTATCTACTTCATCATCATATTGTGTATAAGGTGTATGCATCCTCATGGTATCATGTTAGTGATATGTTCACTTCACCATATCGGGTTAGAGGTGATTCGACCCAATATCGGGTTGAGCCATGATGATGTCATCATCATCAACATATAGACTCTTGTTCTTACTGTTCCAGTTCATGGAAAACAGTCCTATGTCACTAATAGATCTCATGAATTCATCAATTATGCAAGAAATTTCGAATTGAAAGTAAATCATTAACTATGGCAAGATTGATGGTAAATAATAATATAATTGAGTTCAAGTTATATAACCCACCTCAAGAACAACTTCAAATCTCCAAGATCCAAATATTCACGTTCCCAAGGTTGAAGATGAGCTTATCAAAGGTCCAAGACTTGATATCCTCAGCACTATGCACGATACATCACCACTTTGTGGCCAATATCCCTCACTTGGTCGATATCACTTCACTTTGGGCGATATCACTTTGCTATGGCTGATATCACCTTGCTATGGCCGATACCAAAGCTCTATGCACGATACCCCTCTTCCTATGCATGATAGTAAGACTCTATACATTATATCTAAGAGTAAGAGGGTGATAAATTTCGAAAATTTCACTTACAGGTGAAAGGAAGGGTATATATACTTGAGGTTCATGAAAAAGTGTGTATATAAGGTGTCATCATTTTAAGCTACTAGCTAACACGTGTCCATGCATGGTTGACACTTTTCCTTGCATGAAATAATATTTATATTGACATTCAAAACACTTGAGGATAATATAGAGATGATATTTTGGCCATCACTTATCTTGTTGGATAAGATATCTCAATTCAATCACCACTTTATTCACAACCCGATACAACTTTTCCAAGGAAGTTGTAAACCAATACACTTCACCTACTTGAGGTGCTTTGCCCATCATGGAAAATTCTAATAGTTCACAAACCTATATGAGACTCCCCCTATGGATCCTTGGCTGATAGCCACTCTCATATGAACTCTACAACTCGATACAACTCAAGTTAGGGTTTCACATTCAACTCTTTCTTGGTCTTTTGATCACTAGAAATACTATCACTTATACATGATTCAAACATGGTATCTACTCCTTTATCTCTCCTATAAATGATACTACGAGGGAGTAGGGACACTCTAGAGGGGGTAATTTGCATATCAACCCTATATTTTGGGTAAATTACAAGTTGTACCAAAATTGGTACACAAGGCACTAGCATTATTCAAACAAGTTCAAATTTGGAATTTAGGCTTTCCACAAGCCACCACCTTGCATAATTCTCTCTATTATGATTCTAAAACACATGAGGTATGTTCAACATATGACATATTTCAATACAACCCCTCATCTTGGGTAAATTGCATTTTGGTCCAAAACATGAGAACATTGCTCAAACATTATTCAAACAGGACCAAACTTAAAACATAAGTTTGTTACCTGATAACAAAACACTTTAGAGAATCATATTAAAGTTCTAAAAAACTTATTTAGGTTAATAAAACATGGTTAGACATAAACCTAGGTTAGGGATGTTACAAAGTTCATATGCTCCACCTCAATTGATGCTCATGGAGTTCTCATACTCCCCCTAAATTGATGTTATTTATCCTGTATGGTTAGCTTTCACAACATTTTATAGAAACTATGTCTTCCACTCATATTTGTTCTTCTATCTTTAAAATAAGGCATGTATTCTCCCTACACATGCTTTCTCCCCATCTTACACAAGGCATGCTTTGTCCCCCTTAGTCATTTCAAAAGGTGGGGATTTGAAGAGCCAAAATGAAACGTGTTAGAATAAGGAGCTATCAAATGTTAGAAAGGAGAGTAGAAGAGAAAAAACTAAGCACGTGTCCAAGCAATGTATATAAAGCAAACAAAGACATGCATTGGAACAATCCAAGATGCAGTTCTAGCAAACAACCAAGATAAAGATATGCAAGAAAGCAACTCAAGATAGTAGATAAGCAATTCAAGGAGCAATCTTGAGTAAGAAATATGATACAAGCATAGCATAGAGTAGAATACCACTTCATCAAAAAAAGAACAAGGCTAGAACTACATGTATATGAACTACTAGTAGATGATATCACATGTGACGACCCGATAACAAATCAAGCCATCACCAGTAATAATTGCAGAATAACCATAAATAGTGGATTAACAAAATCACTAAAAATTAAAACCATTTTGCAAAGAGATCCAATACCAGGAAACTCTCATGGAAAGATCCAAAACTTATACATATCATGATTCACATTGTACATACACTATTTCATCTCATCTTGAGGACAACATATAATAGTTTCTCTATCAAAACATATACTGAAGCAACATAAAACCTCAAGGCATACAAGCCAAAATCTCATATTGTTCATAAAACCATTACGTACTGACTCCAAGGACCTAAGAGTACAAAGATGACACATAGGACTTCTATCTATAAGACATGACAGACACTATACTCAACCTGAGTTGTTACTGTTGCCCTAGTTGTTGTTGTTCTCCCTTTGTAGAAAGGTCTCTACTGCCTTGTGCACGTCCACCTAAAAATTGTGGATCCCACGGGGTGAGACAATTGTCCCAGCGAGAGATATAACTCTCCGCCAATAATATTATTATCACATGTAAGCAGTATAAAACTGAGAAGAGGTTCTTTTTATATTAACCATCATGATTAATCACTGTTATAAGAAGAACAGAGTAATCTCTTTTCTTAAAATAATGCATCTATCTATGGTAGAGAAATAAATCATCTATTCACTTTACAAGGACTGCAAAGAAACATGTATAACATCTATCAACTAAGGTGTATAAAAGAAGTGTACATCAACCAATGTCTTCTGTATTTGATCTTTAAGCAAATGTGCTACATGGCTAATTACATATTACAATCACACTTTTGCCCTGAGGAGATGAAGTATACCGTTCATACTCCAACTGACCACAACTAAGTTCAAAACAGTACCATACAAGGTCAATGGTAGAGCCGGCATCAAGACCTCACCTGTCTCGGTCAGTACGAGACAACTTAGCAGGACATCTTGTGTCCGCTGCTGGCAGGACATCTTGTGTCAATGGCAAATAGCATGTCGGGGTATAGAGGCATCTTTTCTATAGAGTTACAGCCATAGAATGTACTCTCTTTGGGAGAAGACTACAGAGCTTTCTCAGATTATAAGGATAAGGAATATTATACATCAATTCCTCACCTGGATGAGAGATTTTATACTTCAATCCCGATACACATAGAATGAAGAAGGATTTTACACATCAATTCCTCATTTTCTAGGGATATTCACATCATCCCGTGATAAATAAGGAAGGTGCGACATCGGTTCTTCATCGGGACGTATGGATATATTTCATCCTTCACCCCCGCATATTCAAAAATATCCTCTCTGAGTTAAACTCATTTCACCATCAGCAATTTCTGACACTGAATGGATCTATGGTCAGGGAAACTACATGATGAGATTTCACTTGATTAATTAGGTACATTATAGTATCTTTTAGCATCAACCAAGTTTCAAACATGAATTATAACATATGCTATAAAGAAAGGTGTAGTACTTTTATGATCTTTGGAACACTTTGAATGTATAACACTCGAGATCTCTGTCCCTTATCACAATGTTGGGAATTCTCATCATTTCACATCATCATCATCATGATTACTGAATCTGGGTATTCAAACCCTTAGATCATCACTGAGCATTGTTACCTCTGTAACAAGTAACTATTACCTCTAGGTCCTCAGACCAAGGTATTCATCGCACTTGTTGTACAAATATTTCACATAGCTAACATGGTTCATTAAATATCTTGTCACCTATCACTGGGCAACAAGTTATCTTTTAAGATATCAGACTGTATAATCATTATACTTGTTATATAGATATTTAACATGGCTCACAAAGATTATTTAAATATGTATCATATAAAACATCATAGCTTATACCTGGCTATGCTCATCATCTTATGATTCTTGAATAGTTTGCACTTCATGATAAAAACTCTAACAATATATGAAATTACTATGTAATTCAAGAGAAATACATCCTTCCCATTATTAGGGTTAGGATTTCCTATTTTAACCAAATAGGGTTTCAAATTCACATCATCACTATGTGATATAAGAGAAATACATCCTTCCCATTATTAGGGTTAGGATTTCTCAATCTAACTGATTAGGGTTGTAAGTGCATCACCCTTCATTAGGGTTAGGTTTTCCCTTTATTAACAAATTAAGGATTCAAGATCATATTATCTAGAATCAAACCCTAATTCATACTCCACTCATTTTAGGAGTATCAATGCATACATATTAACATGTTTATCACACATGTAAAAGTTTCTCTCTTATCCTCATTAGGATGTTAATTACATCATACTTTGGCCCAATATTTCTCTCAAGGTACATTGGCCTACACTTAACACACTGCATTAAACTCTTTATGTCTTAATGTATTACTTTACATAACACAATTCATGTGTTACTCCATCAATTATATTGAATTGAGATGCTTCCAACATATTGGGTATAAAGGTGTGTACTTGACACCATATCATACTTTCATATCGGGCTTGAGGTGTAACCTAAACACTATAGCGTGCATCTATATCGGGCATGTGATATTGCCTCATCACCATACCGTGTTTAGGGTGTGTCCCCTATTACCATATCGTGTACCCAAATCGGGTTGGCTATCACTTAGATTTTATCATCTCAAGTTAACCTCAGATCGTGTATGGGCCAAATGCTTGACCTCATATCGGTTATAAGGGTGTACATAATACCATATTGTGCACAAGATGTGCACCATATCGGGCATAGGGTATATTCCTCATCAAGGTATCGTTCAAGTAGTATATACACCATACAATGTCGGGTTACCATATTGGATTTAGCATATTGGGCAATCATGTCGGGTTATCATATTGGTTCTAGCATATCAGGCAATCATGTCGGGTAGACCATTATGATCATATCTTTGTATACATTCAAAGGACCAGTCCCATCATATATTTGAATGGCAAACTAGATATCTGGTTGAACTCTTTCATAAACAACCCTTTACACAAAAGGATAGGGCTATGGGTTCAAAAGCATGTTGGGTTTCTCTTCCTTATCTAGGGTTTCAACATCATATCGGTTAGAGTGTACCATATCGTGCATGAGGTATAGACTTGACCTCATATCATGTATAAGGTGTATGTAGGTATCACTCCTATCATCCATAAGATATCACTCATATCGTTCCTGTGGTATCACTCACCACTATATCAAGTTACCCTTCATCTTGGTTTTCATATCGGGTTTCACATCACCGTCTAGGGTTTCAACCCATATCGCGTTAGGGTATAATCCTAGCATCATATCATGTATAAGGTGAATACTTGACCCCATATCGTTCTCATGGTGTGTACATGTATTTCTCATATCGCCCATGAGGTATACACTCCTCACCATATCGTGTTTATGGTATATTCATATCAACATGTCGGGTTACTTATCACCTAGGGTTTGTTATATCAGGTTGGAGTTCATGCTTGGCTTCCTATCATTCATAGGGTATATACTTTAACCTCATATCATGTATAAGGTGTGAACTTCATCATCATAGTGTGCAAGAGGTACATACTCATTACCATATCATGTTAATGGTGTGCTCACTCCATCATGCCGGATTAGAGGTGCTTCAACCCAATATCGGGTTAGACCTTGATGATGTCATCATCATCAACCTCTAGATTCTTTTTCTTAATGTTCTATTTCATGGAAAACAGTCCTAAGATACTTTTGGAACTCAAAGGAACATCAATTAATCAAAGGAATTCGAAATTGAAAGTAGATCATCAAGTTCAACAATATTGAAGGTGAATAATAACATTGTTGGGTTCAAGTTATATAACCCGCCTCAAGAACAACTTCAAAGCTCCAAGCTCAAAAGATTCACATTCCTAAGGTTGAAGATGGGATTATCCAAGTTTCAAGGCTCGTTCACAACTCCTCCATATACAAAGAATCATCATAGTTAAGAACTTGGTGAAGAAGAAAAGAGAGGAATAACTATAACCTGAGAATCATACTTCAACCAATATTGAAGATGACCATGACCTTACCTTAAGCTTGGTTCTCGATCTCCCCTTGCTCCTTGCGCTACTATGCACAATATATAAGAGATTATGCATGATATCTCAAAGAAAGGGAGTTGTGTGGTTCATAAACTTCCATTAGTAGGTGAAAGGAGAGGTATATATACTTAGGGTTCATGAGAGAGAGTGTATAAGAGGTGTCATCACCATATGCTACTAGGTGACACGTGGCCATGCATGGTTGACACATTTCCATTAATGCACACATGTATATCTTGCCATAAAAAATTCTTGAGGATAATCTAGATATGATATTTTGGCCATCCTTTATCTTTTTGGATAAGATTTCTCATCTTTATCTCACAAATATTCAAACCGATACAACCTTTTTGCAAAGAGCATCTAACTCGTCATGGACCACCTCCTTGAGGTTATTTACCCTTCATGGCCTTTTCCAAGAGTTCAAAAACCGATATGGGATATCCTTTATGGCTCCTTGTCCGATAGGCACTCCCATATCAAGTATGCAACTCGATATAACTCAAGTAAGGGCTTCAACTATACATCATCTCTTGGTCTTTTCATCACCAAGAGTACCATTATTCAAATATGATTCAAACATGGTGTCCCCTTATTTATATCTCCTCTAAATGATACATAGAGTGAGTAGGGGCACTCCAGAGGTGATAGTTTGCATATCAACCCTATATTTTGGGTAAATTACAATTTGTACCAAAATTGGTGCACAAGGCACTAGCATTACTCAAATAAGCTCAAACTTAGAATTTAGGCTTTCCACAAGCCACCACTTAGCATCATTCTCTTTCTTATGATACTAAAACACTTAGGACACATTCAACATGTGACATATTGCAATATAACCCCTCATCTTGGGTAAATTGCATTTTGGTCCAAAATAAGAGAACATTGCTCAAACATTATTCAAACAAGACCAAACTTGAAACATAAGTTTGTCACCTAATAACAAAACACTTTAGAGGATTATATTAAAGTTCTAAGAAACTTATTTAAGCCAAACAAATAGGTTTATCCTTTAACCCAGGTCAGGGATGTTACAATTATAAACCCCTAACAAGGATTTCGTCCCCGAAATCCCGGATGAAGGAAGACAATTGTTATTCATGCATCATATCATCAAGTCTCCACATAAAATCTTGATGTCCTGGAGATTCCATAGAACTTTGACCAGTACAAAGTCCTTCCATTCAGGGTCATCACAAAATCTGTCATACATGACACGTATTCAACTGTGTTTTCATTAATGATTGTAGTGTCAATTATGTGTCAGGTAACATTTTACAAGTCAGAGAAGTACTATTCATACTTTGAATAATTTGGATGTCAAACTTTATTGACTTATCATATTTTCAACTTACATCTTTTATGTAATAAGATTCTTGACTTTGGGAGTCTTCCATGCTCCTCACTTAGTTTAACATTTCACCTCCAAGGAAAAACTATTTGGGACTACAAGTCTTATCATGCTTCTATTGTGCCACTCTAATCCGCTGACACAACACTAAACTTTCTTATGACTTGTACCAACTATCCCATTAGTTGTTTATTTCTTTCCATAAGGAGAGGCTACTTAGCAAATAAGAACTTATCTCAGAGGTATCTTTAGATGTTATGTATAAGTTGCCTCAACTTATCTAGATAGGAATATTCTAATAAATTATTTTTTGAGCTTGATAAGCTTTTTCCCAAAATGATTTTATAATCGTTCCTTCAATTGATACATCCTTATTGATGTTATGTTTATGCATAGCATAAACCCCTAACATATAATATCCATACTATAGTTGTAAGGAGGTGGGATCACCCCCTCACTCAAATTTAATGGAAAATACAAAACATCCCTCAATTGCATAAAACTTTGATGAGGAAGAATGCATGCATAATAATTCCATTTAAATAAGCATGAACCAAATACATAAATGTCAATAGTAGCAGCGGAAGATAAAGATGAGAAGTCTATGCTATTACATGGCTCTATATCAAAAGTTTATAACATAGTCTGAACAACAAACTACAAGATCTAGCAATAGCAACCCAGTCATGATGGAATCTCTACTCTTGTCATGGTACTCCTTGCCCTTGATCCAGTCCTTGCCCTGGTCCTAGGTGGTTGGGGGTCACCCAGCAAGAGAGAGATAAAAATTATGTGTCAAAACATGACTAAGTACAAGTAACATTTTTGGACAAATGGCAAAGTAAAGATTCACTACACTAAGATTTGTCAAGAGTATGAGGCATGTTAACAATTTAGATTTCTGCCAAGTAAATAATAAGTTAAGAGAAAGCATGATTCATTGACTACATTAAACTAATATAGGGCTGAGGCACCTACCTAACCTCAACCAATAGGTGAGGGAGAGTGGTCACATTCCCAAACACCTACAAATATATATAAAACGAGGAGAGTGGTCACATTCCTCATGGGTAGAGTGGTCACATTCCCCTAGGGTGAATTTACGCATGCCCTCTATGGGTGGTTTGTACTCATGTACACTACATTAGTTAATTAGTCATTTACATCATCATCATGCTTAAAATAATCAAATGGAAGATATAAGAGATTGGCAACATTGCAAGTGGGGTACAAGACCCAATAAAAATCCAAGTACTCACAATAAGCAAGTTATGGTATAACAAGTGTATAATCTCAATTCACAATAAGCAAAATATGGTGTAGCAAGTATATAGGCTCATGCCTCATTGGGAAAATAGGATTGGATTAAAATGATGTCCAACTTAGGTGTTAGAATGCACATACCTGACTTAGATCCCTAGATGTGATTTTTCCACCAAAAGATTAATTCCAAGTCTCTTTAAGCCCTAGGTACAAGGTTCATTACATATATTAGTTATTTGAAAGAGATTAAGTGTAAAGTGCCCAAAATTTGGGCCTTCTAAACAAACCATCGATTTTGTACTTGAAAACTTGACCAATCAATTCCTAATATTTTTCTAGTTAAGAAAACATATTTATTTATCAAAATCGAACTTAGGATGCATTAGTTATCATTTTTAGAATATTTAATATGATTAAGATGGTACACACATTAAATATATAAATAAAACTGAGATTCAGCAATCAAAAACCTGAAATTCAAATTCTACTCAAAATTAGCTTTCATACAAGTATTTATTCGCATTTTTCTGATAAAGCATCGATTTTCTATGATTTATTTGCTCTGGGCCAATCAGAGAGCGAGAAAAAGCCATGTGGGCTTGGTGACTTGCGCAAGGAGAGGGAGGTGAATGATAGAAATAACCCTGACATCAAAATTGAGAGTGAGGCACACGTGGGGGCAAAATGGTAAAAATCAACGAGTCTTCTTCTACCTCTCACGCGAGGCATGGCCGCCGAGGAGAAGCTTGCCTGATTGGGCATTTCCTCATTTCTTGACCAAATCGGACGTATAGGTACTCGAAACGAAGCTCAAGGTGAGAGAAACTCACCAGTGTGCTTTATTGGGGCTCTTCTATCACCGAGAATCCAAGAAAAGGGCCGCAAGTCAGGGAGGAAGGTGGAGATGTCGGGGCTAAGCGAGAGAGCTTCGGGCCAAATTAGCGCTAGGGAGGAGTTGCTAGGGGGCGACGGAGGTGTGGGAATAGCTTTTTATAGGTGAGGCGGCTCGTTGAGCTGAAATGATAAAGGGGTGGAGTAGCCTTAGCCGGCATCGTTGGGCATTTCAGCCACAGTGCATGAGAGTGAATGAGTGATGGCTTGAACGAAGTGTCAGAGCACGGTGGTTCATTTGGCGAAGAAATCTCATGAAGGGATCGAGAAATGAGGGAGAACAAAGTCGAGGGGGTCAAGTACACTGTACATGAAGAGGTCGGAGGTAGAAGATGATGCAGATGCTGTCGGATCAGGATCATACGGTGATCTAGGGCGCGTGACTAGGAAATCAAATGACATAAATGAAATTCGATTGGTATTCTATAGTCACACTTTATTGAAACTTGTAAAATTCATTTGAATGGTCAAACGAAGTCCAAATGACCTCAAATTTTAACCATAGGTTTATGAAAACACCTAAAACGTGCATTTAATTTTTAGTTTTTCCCAATATAAGGCCCCTAATCAATTTATTTTCCTTTAACATATGTATTAGTGTATAAATTCAGTAAATTAATGTGAAGATGCATTATGATAATTTTTCTTGTTGTATTTTTTAGATAGGCCAACCAAAAGGCTTTCCCCACTCTATTAATTACATTTCATAACTTTATTCACTCATAAGGAGCGAGAAAAATAAAGGGGTTATTAATTCCTTAACATTGAATATTTTTAACCCATTATACATGAGATTTGTATAATAACATTATTCATTGATAAAATCTTATTTATGCAACACTTGTTTCATTTTTGGGAATATTTGCATCATTTTCCTTACTAGAAAAATAATAGAGGTAATTTGTGCACTAACCCTTGTGTTGGCATGTATATGTTATCCAGACCATTAAATTCCCATAATTCAATATTAAGGACAAAACAAAAGGAAAATGAGATAACACAAAGTATATAGGGTGGAAATTGCAAATATTATTTGAAACTCGGTTCGTTACAATAGTTATCTCAAAGCTGGCCCTTCTAGGTAACCAAACATTATTCATCTTATCAGGAGTTATGTTCTCATTTTATCCTACCATTAAAAGTTCTTGGATACTAGGATTCTTTACCTTGGTATCCATTATATGTGCCAAAACACATCACATCCTCATCATTTCCATCTCTCTGTTGTTATTACCAAAGCCAAACATATAATAAGACCTTTCTTTTATCTTGGGACATTACTTATCATATATAATCTTGTCTTGGAACCAGAATCCAGGATTAGTTGATACTTTTCAAAGTACCCATCTATAGATTACTTTCTAATCCATGCACATCAGGTGTTATAAGACTTACTTAATTTTCATGTCCCTACAAGGAAAGAACATAAGGAAACATATTCCTTTATATTGCCCCATCATTATCCAGGGTTTTTTATCAAAGAAAGAAGATTATCATCTTCTTCAATTATTGTCTGCTATGTTCATGAATCATTTTCTGACTTTATTTATTTCCACATCATAGAAAAGATCTTTACTTTTCACATATTCTTTATCAAACATGGATCATCTCCCTTGTTCCCTTTCTCTTATTGTAACATCCCTGACATGGGTTATTCTCTAACCCTAGATTTTTTGCTTAATAATGTTTATTAAATGCTTGTTTATATTTTTTGGAAAGTAATTAAGGCTCAAGAGTAACTTATATTTCAATTTTAGTCCTTTTTGAATAATGTTGAAACATTATTTTGTTAGTTTTGGACTAAAGTGCAAATTACCCAAGTTGAGGGGTTAACTTGCTAATTGTACATGATAAAATGTTTCTCAGATGTTGAAGCATCATAAGAATGAGAATGATGTAGTGGTATGGTTTCCACAAGCTTGAGCACCAAGATAAAGCTTGCTGAGCAATCCTTGTGCATTAAAACCTAGTTTTGGTGTAATGTGCAATTTACCCAAAACCTAAGGTTCAATATAAAAAATACCACTTCCAGAGGGTCCCCATGTTTCTTGGCATCATGTAGAGAAAATAAAATGAGAGGGGCACCTCATTTGAATTATTTTGGAGGAGAGAGAATCTTGGTATTAAAATAATCAAGATTTAAGCAAAAAAGGAACTTTATTTCAATTTAATGCAAAAAGAAATATATTAATTGAAGATACCTTCAACCAAAAGGTGAGGGATGAATTTGCAAAGGGGTTGGACGAGATTGTTCCTTGCAAAGGCACGAAAATATCTTGTGTGAGTGGAGAGCCCACTCATATTAAGTTAATAAAAAGTAATATCCACTAAAAAGGGGATATTAGTATAATATGATTAAGGTGCTTAATTTCTTTTCTTTTAATTCTTGGATAATGAAGAAGTTTTGCAAGTGGGAGAAGATGACTTCGTGGCCAAGGAATTGAGGGGGAAGAGGCGGCACTAAATTTGGAATTAAAAGATTTTTATAAGGCATTTTCTCTCTCATTGATTTTCTTATAAAAACACCTTTTACAACCCAAATCAAAGGCTTTTTCGAATCCACTTCCTCTCTTTGCTTGAAAAAACGACCAAGGGAGCTAGGAGCATCAGTAGGACGACCCCCAACCTGTTGGTAAGCTTCTTGATCTTCTTTAACCTTGATTTCATGGTGGAAATCACAAAACAATGCATGATTTCATCTCTATTTCACTCCATCTTCAATCCTAGCCAATCTTTTCACTCCAAAGCTTGAGGACGAGCCTTCGGAGAGTTTCAAAAGATTCCTCCACCATTTTTGATGTGAAGCTCCAAGATTTGAAGCTCAATTGGAGGCGGGTTATATAACTTAAACCCTTAAATATTGTTATTGCATTCAAATCTCCATTATTTGTTGAACGTTTTGTTCTGTTTGAAATTCCCTTGATCCATTGTTGTAATTACCATGAAAATGGAAGTATATTTTGAATGAACGAAGGTAAATTATGATGAAATCATCTTAAGTACATATTCCAACAAGTTTCCCTTGCAAACGGTTTTAAGACTTTGGTCCAAACGGTTTCAACAAACTGTTTGGAGACTAAACGGTTTGCAAACCGTTTATAGTCTTGAACCCCAAACTGTTTAGATGAGTTGACCATTTGGATGGGTTGAACATTTGAGGTTTGGACCCTAGTACATGTTGGATGAGGATCTAATGGTTCCAATTGATTGAATCAAGATATGGACAACCATCCAATTAGAAACCCTAATCGGGTTAAGTGCTGATTTTGCAATTAAATGAATTAAATCTTTGGGTTGATTAACCCAAACGGTCTCAAGACTATTTGGACATCACCTAAACGGTCTCAAGACCGTTTAGAGGTCAACCAAGACCGTTTGGAGGTCTAGGGTTGAGTATGGTTGAGTATTTGAAGGTCTAAAGATAGCAAATGGTAATGCAATCAATAGTTCAATTGTTGATCAATCTAATAATCCAAACCCTAATTGAATTTCATAATTTTATGTGATGGGATGGGGAAAATGGTATCAATATGAGTGGTTGATGAAATAATTAATCTTGGAAACCCTAAATCAATATGAGTGGTTGAGACCATTTTTGGTCCAATCAGTTTTGAGGAGGTTTGGACCAAACGGTCTCAAGACCGTTTGAGTCCAAATGGTCGCAAGACCGTTTGGGACCAAACGGTCTCAAGACCGTTTGGGACCAAACGATCCCAAACCAGTTGAGACTCAAACATCCCAAGTACATATGTTCTAAACGGTTTCAAGAACCAACTTTGTTAAATAGTTTCAAGAACCAATTTTGTTAAACGGTTTCAAGAACCAACTTTGTTAAACGGTTTGAAGTACCAACTTTACTAAACGGTTTCAAGCACCAACTTTACTAAATAGTTTCAAAACATTTGATCAAGACCGTTTGGAGGTCTAAACGGTCTTAGACCGTTTGGAGGTATTTCAAGCAAGACTGTTTGAGGTCTGGATGGTCAACACCGTTTGGGGTCTAAGTGACCAAGACCATTTGGAAGTAATTAACCAAAACCGTATGGACACTTAAGGTGATTAAAGGTCAATTGTTTAATTGATCATTACATGATGTAATTCAAGGGTGATTATGGTAATTGTACCCTTAATAAGATAGGGTGATTAGTACCTTTTGAATGATTACTCTTTGATTATTATGGAAGTAATGACACAATACATGTGTCAACTCTCCAATCAAGTTGAGTTGACCTAATCTAATTAAGTCTGAAGTATATATCATCATATAAAGGATAAGAGAGAGAGGACTTCCTACATGAATGATAATCATGTAGTGGTTAAGTCTCAATGCTATAAATGTGAATGAATGTGTAATTAGGGTATGATCCTTAATAAAGAGATCATAAACCCTAATTAAGAAGGTAACGTGCCCTAATCCTAATTGAGGGCAATGATAGGTGGAACCCTAATCTATGGTAATGGTATGACCCTAATTTAGGTTAATGACATGAGAAACCCTAGTTCATGGTATTTTAATAATAAACCTTGATTGAATGTGAATAGTAAACCCTAATTGAGAATGATGTTAAGAGAAACCCTAATCAAGGGTGAAGCCATATGAGACCCTAAATGAGGGTGATGTCATGTGGAACCCAAGATAGGGGTTATGTTAAAATGAAATCACAATAATGTGATGAAAAACCTAATTCAAGGCAATGCTATGTAATGGTATGTGGTACCTTGATATGAAATCCTATACTGACATAGGACGAAGATATGTGGAGCCCTAATCTTGGGTTATAATGTATGAACCCCTAATTTTGGGCAATATGATGATAAATCATAACCCAAACCAGGGTAATGAGATAAAGTATTCCTAATTGACATAAATTGGGAAATCCTAATTCAAATGATGAAATAGTGATGTTACTCTTACAATGCATAGTGTTGATATGTAATAGTTATAATTGTTATCATGTGCACTAATTATGCATGTTTCATGAGATGGTGGACATAGCCAAGTATGAACTATGATGTTTTACTATTGAAATTACTTTATGGGCTTTGTGAGCCATAATATGTTGTGTTGCCTAGTAAGAGGTAACAAAAGACATTATTGGGCTTTAAGAGCCATGTGAAATACCTGCATTGCAAATATTATGTTTACAATGATCAAATGACATGAAGGCATTAAGTTACCTAATAAAGTGGTAACAAGTGTTTTGATGAACTAAGGGTTTGGAAACCCATGTTTTATAATCATAATGATGAGATGATAAGGGATGGGAATACCCTGATGTGATAAGGGATTGAGATCCCAATGTTTAACAAAGCTTTGAAAAGAACTTGATAGAAATAGTACTCATTCTTTGTAGCAGTTATTATAATGGTTTATGTTTGAAAACATGTTTGATGCTAAAAGAATATTGTAATGTACTCAATTAATCAAGTGAAATAGTATCATGTAGAGCCTTGACCATAGATCCATCATTGTCAGTAGTTTGGTGATGGTGAAACAGGTTTTCCTACGACAACTCCTGGAGGGAATACTTTTGAGTATGTGGGGGTTATGGGTGCGAATATCCTTATGCCCTAATGGTGGAATTGATGTGAGGTAAATATTAAATCTCTCAATCCTTCATTAATTATGCCAGGATGGATGTATCACTAATCTCCTGAAGACCGAGAGGGATGTATCATTAATCTCCCGATGATCTTAATACCAGATCGATGTGAGATAAATATAATGTCTCTCCATTACGAAGAGAGTACAACATGCCACTGTAACTCTAATAGAAAAGTTGCCAGTATACCCTGGAAAGCTATTTAGCAGAGACACAAGATGTCCTGCATTTGGTCCTCACACTGATTGAGGAAGATAAGGTCATGGAAATCCAGCTCTTCTATTGACCTATGTATGGTACCGATTTCGATTTCGCAATGGTCGGTTGGAGTATGAGAGGTATATCTCATCTCTTCAGGGCTTAAGTATGCTTGTAAAATGTAATCAGTCGTGTAGCATAATTGCTTAAGGTTGAAATATGAGAATCATTGGTTGATGTTACTTAGCATTGTACGTTCTAATGGACAAATGTTATTTATGCTCTTAAATTCCTTATTGGATAAGTAATATGTTGCTTCATCAATTTATAAGTAAAATGCTTTGAGTAAAGAATAATGCTCTAATCTGTTTATACATTGATTTAACTGATGTTGAATGCTTATGATTCTTCTGCTCAGTTTTATACCATTAATTGCAATAATAATGTTTCCCGCAGAGAGTTATATCTCTCGTTGGGACAATTTTCAATTGTCTCAACCCCGTGGGATCCAACTTTTTAGGTAGACACCGAAGAAGAGGAAGGAACCCTACAACAAGGGAAGAACAGCAACAACAACAGAACCAAGGACAGCAGTGAATCCTCAGGTGGAAACACTGGTTGTCATGTCCTATAAATATAGAGTCCTATGTGTCGTCTCTATACTCTCAGGTCCTAGGAGTCAGTAGTTAGTTTAATATTGATCTGAGATTTTGGCTTGATGCCTCGGGATTTTTATATTGCCTATGTATAGTCTAATAGGGCAGCTGATGTTTGTAACTCTTGAGAAGAATTGGTACAAGAGATGTGAATGTATTTGAAATACTTTGGTTCTTTATGAAAGAGTTTTTTAGTTTATGGATCTCTTTGTAAAAAGTTTTAATTTTTAGTGATTTTCAGTAATTTCGATGCTAATGAATGCTTCCGCTTAAGTAAACCATGTTTTTAAAAGTTGGACGCCACAAATTTAGTGGCATCAGAGCTCTAGGTTCGTTGAGTCTACAAAGACATAGGATTAAGGTTGTTGAGTATGTTCTAGTGTCTTCCAGTTTATCTGATAGTGTCTTCTGCTCATATAGGAGGAGAAGAAAAACTAAAGATGTCTGGATCACACGATGAACATGTCACTAAGAGCAGTGTTGCTGCACCAGGAGGAGGTGCAAGAGACCAAGATAGGGAGGAGCTTGTACCTGAACAACCCCAATTAAACCAAGTTAATATGGGGAACCCAGCATTCCAAGCCATGTTTGGGCAGTTTATGGTGGCCATGACTCATATGATAGATAAGATGCCACTACCTGCACCTAGGGCACCTACCCACCATGAAGGATAGGGAGTCGGCAAGACATTTGAACGACTTCACTGGGTTGGAGCCACAGAATATGTTGGAACAGCTGATCCAGCAGATGCTGACATGTGGCTAACTGAACTGGAGAAAGACTTTAGAATCCTTAATATCCCAGAAGCTGAGAAGGTTAGACACGCAGTGTATCTTCTTAAAGGGAGTGTTGGACATTGGTGGACCATAGAAGAGGGCAAGAGGACAGGTGTGGAGATCGAGTGGGAAGTATTCCGATGAGAATTCGTCAATATATACTTTCCTAAGACGTTCCTGGATGAGAAGATCTCTCAGTTTGAGAGATTAAGGCAAGGACCAATAAACATTAGCGAGTATGAGGTTAAGTTCATGGAGCTTTTGCGGTTCTGTCTGCATATGGCAGCTACCGATGAAGAAATGATTCAGCATTTTGAGAAGGGATTGAACGCTGATTTGACCACTCCTCTGTCTGCCTTAGAGAATAGGGAGAGGTTTGCTATTTTTGTGGAGTCTATCAGATGCATAGAGAGGTCTATGACTGAGAAGAGATAGACTAAGAGCAAGAAGGTGTATACCCAGATTCATGGACAAGGGTCCAAAAGTTTTAAGAAATCGAGGTTTTCTGCACCAATTGCACCACTAAGGTTTAATACACAGACGCAATGGACGTCTAATAGGGGTAGAGGTCGTAGTTTACCACCAGAAGGAGCCCACAGGTCAGCATCGGTGTCGGTAACAGGACCATCTAGACCACAACTAGGGAACATAGGTTGTTTTATATGTGGAAAGATGGGGCATCTGATGAAGGATTGTCGAGCCAGAGAAGCAAGTGTGACTCAACCCCAGAGGCAGATTCAGCAAGGCTCTCAGAGGCAACCGTTTCCAAGTGGCGTAAGAGGATGTAGATAAGCGTCCCAAGCTAGATCGTCGGCACCCAGTAATTGAGCACCGAGTCAATCGCAGGTGACGGTGAGATTCTATGCGATGAATCAACCTGAAGCAGTAGTCAACCCTCAGGTTGTGACAAGTCAGATGGAACTATTTTATTCTGATATGTCTACATCTTGCATCGTATCTATTTTAATTGATCTGGGTGCTACGCATTCTTTCATCACTAAAAGTGTGATTCTTGACTGCAATATGACAGTTGGTCATAGGGCAGAGAGTTTGAAGTTAGAGACTCCTTTGATGGAATCTGTAGTGTTATGGGAGGTTTGTTCTTCCTGCACTCTTTTCTTTTCTGAACATCGCATTCAAGTGGATCTTATACCACTTGAGATGCACGGGTTCGATATAATTCTTGGGATGGACACCCTAGAAAAGTACAAGGTTGTCTTGGATTGTGAGTCCAAGCAAGTTGTGTTCGTAGGTGATAGTGACACATGGATCTTTCGAGGAGATAGAAAGATTCTTCCAAACTGTCTTGTGTCAGCCATGGTAGCTGAGAGGTTGATGAGGAAAGGATGTTGTGCATTCTTGGCTCATGTGGTGGATACCACATTGGAGAGTTCTAATCCTTCTGAAGTTCCGGTAGTCAGGGAATTTGAGGATGTGTTCCCTGAAGAACTTCCAGGTGTACCTCCGCCCTGAGAGATTGATTTTTAAATTAATCTAATTCCGGGCACGCAACCTATAGCACAAACACCGTACAGGATGGCACCTGCTGAGATGGCAGAGGTCAAGAAAAAACTTCAGGAGATGCTTGAGAAAGGTTTTATTCAACCGAGTACTTCACCATGGGGTGCTCCGGTTCTTTTTGTTAAGAAGAAGGATGGATCGATACGATTATGCATTGATTATAGACAGTTGAATAAAGTAACTATAAAGTATAAGTATCCTTTGCCAAGGATGGATGACTTGTTTGATCAGTTGCATGGTGCAACTGTCTTTTCTAAGATAGATCTGAGGTCGGGATACCATCAGTTGCGTATCAAGGAAAGTGACACCTAAGTCTTCCTTTAGGACAAGGTATGGTCACTATGAGTTCATAGTTATGTTGTTTGGACTAACTAATGCACCAGTTGCATTCATGGAACTCATGAATAGAATCTTTCGACCTTTTCTTGATCAGTGTGTAGTAGTTTTTATAGATGACATCTTGATCTTCAGTAGAGATGCTCAACAACATGAGCAACACCTTTGTTAGGCTCTAACTTTGCTAACAGAGCATAAGTTGTATGCTAAGTTTAGAAAATGTGAATTCTGGCTACCAGAAGTTTCTTTCCTAGGACACGTAATATCTGACTCAGGTATTTATGTTGATCCTAAGAAGGTAGAATCTGTCGTGCAATGGGAACAGCCTAAGACACCAACGGAGATACACAGTTTCCTAGGGTTGGTAGGCTATTACAGTAGGTTCATTAAGAACTTTAGTTCTATAGTTTTACCCCTAACCAAGTTGACCAGAAAGGAGGTTCCTTTTGTCTGGAATGACAAGTGTCAACATTCTTTCCAATTGCTGAAAGAAAGGTTAACCAGTGCACCTATGTTAGTATTACCTGAGCAGGGAAAATGGTACATAGATTTCTGTGATGCATCTAAGAACGGCTTAGGATGTGTGTCATCTTAGGATGTGTGTTGATGCAGGATAAGCACGTAATTTCTTTTGCTTCTCAACAGCTTAAGAAACACGAGGAAAATTATCCGACACACGATTTAGAACTAGATGATGTAGTCCATGCTTTGAAGATCTGGAGACATTATCTCTATGGAGAAACATTCCAGATTTTCACAGACCATAAGAACCTAAAGTATATCTTCTCACCGCATGAGTTGAACATGAGGCAATGTCGCTGGATGGAGTTAATCAAGGACTACGATTGTACAATTGATTATCATCCAGGGAAGGCTAATGTAGTAGTTGATGCACTAAGTAGAAAATCAGCAACACCAACCTTAAACAAAGCACAGTTGAACTCCTTAGTGTGCTCTAAGAGGGATATGTTTATATCCTTGAGGAAAAACAATGTACAGTTTAAAGTATCATTGTTAGCCGGGTTGTTAGATGAGATGCACATAAAACCAACTCTAAGACAGTAGATTAAAGAAACACAACAAACTGATACTGTAGTTCAACAGATTAGGTCAGAGTATGGTAGTGAGAAACGAGATGGCTTTCATGAGTCAGAAGATCAGGTAGTCTGTTACCATGGTAGGATGGTAGTACCTGATGCTAATGATTTAAGGAAGTTGGTTTTAGAAGAAGCTCATTCTTCGATATATGATATGCATCCAGGGAGCACCAAGATGTATCATAACTTAAAAGATATGTATTGGTGGCTTGGACTAAAGAAAGATGTAGCTGAGTTTGTTATGCGGTGTCCGGTGTGTCAGCAGGTTAAAGTTGAACATCAGAAGCTCACAGGAACAATGTAACCTTTGTCTATACCACAGTGGAAATGGGATCATGTAACCATGGACTTTGTGGTTGGTTTTCCTAGAATAACCAAGGGTCATGATTCCATATGGGTGATAGTTTATAGGTTGACAAAGACAACACATTTCTTACCTATTAAAACAACCTACACTACTGAGAAGATGGCACAGTTATATGTAGATGAGATAGTGCGGTTGCACGGGGTTCCAGCTACTATCGTTTCTGATAGAGGTCCCCAGTTCATGAGTCATTTTTGGGAACGACTTCACAAAGCTTTGGGCATGCAGTTAAGGTTTAGTAAATCCTTTCATCCACAGACAGATGGACAATCTAAGAGAACTATACAAACTTTGGAGGACTTGCTTAGGGCATATGTCCTTCAATTTGTAGGAAGTTGGGATCTACACCTAAGCTTGATAGAATTTGCTTACAATAATAGCTATCAACACAGTATTGACATGGCACCATATGAAGCATTATATGGTAGACGTTGTAGATCTCCTTTATGTTGGTATGAAACTGGAGAAAATCAACTTTTGGGTCCTGAGCTAGTGTAGCAGACAACTGAGAAGATTAAAGTAATACAACAATAGTTAAAGACTGCACAGGATAGACAGAAATCATACGCCGACAAATGGAGAAGACCCTTAGAATTCCAAGTTGGAGACAGAGTACATCTCAAGGTCTCACCTTGGAAAGGAGTTCTTAGATTTGGAAGGAAGGGAAAGTTAGCTCCTAGATTTATGGGGCCTTGTCCAATCATTGAACGGATTGGAAAGGTAGCCTATAAGATGGAGTTACCACCTGAGTTTCATAAGTTGCATCCAGTGTTCCACATCTCCATGTTGAGGAAATGTCATCCTGACATAGAATTAGTTCTACAACCTATGGAGGTAGAATTCAATGATGATATATCATATGTTGAAGGACTTGTGACAATCCTCGATAAAAGAATTAAAAAGTTGAAAAAGAAAGACATTTGCCTTGTAAAAGTCCTCTGGAATCACCATGGCATTGAAGAAGCTACGTGGGAGCTAGAGGAAGAGATGATGAGGAAATACCCTACTCTTTTCTCTTAAATGTTTTTGTTGGTGATTTCAGGGACGAAATCCTTATAAGGGGTGGATAATTTGTAACATCCTTAGCCTGGGTTATGCTCTAACCCTAGATGTTTTGCTTAATAATGTTTATTAGATGCTTGTTTATATTTTTTGAAAAGTAATTAAGGCTCAATAAGAACTTATATTTCAATTTTAGTCCTTTTTGAATAATGTTGAAACATTATTTTGTTAGTTTTGGACTAAAGTGCAAATTGCCTAAGTTGAGGGGTTAACTTGCAAATTGTACATGATAAAATGTTTCTCAGATGTTGAAGCGTCATAAGAATGAGAATGATGCAGTGGTATGGTTTCCACAAGCTTGAGCACCAAGATAAAGCTTACAGAGCAATCCTTGTGCATTAAAATCTAGTTTTGGTGTAATGTGCAATTTACCCAAAACCTAGGGTTCAATATACAAAATACCACTTCCAGAGGGTCCCCCATGTTTCTTGGCATCATGTAGAGAAAATAAAATAAGAGTGGCCCCTCATTTGAATTATTTTGGAGGAGAGAGAATCTTGGTATTAAAATAATCAAGATTTAAGCATAAAAGGAACTTTATTTCAATTTAATGCAAAAAGAAATATATTAATTGAAGAGCCAATCAACCAAAAGGTGAGGGATGAATTTTCAAAGGGGTTGGACGATCTTGTGCCTTGCAAAGGCACGAAAATATCTTGTGTGAGTGGAGAGCCCACTCACATTAAGTTTATAAAAAGTAATATCCACTAAAAAGGGGATATTAGTATAATATGATTAAGGTGCTTAATTTCTTTTCTTTTAATTCTTGGATAATGAAGAAGTTTTGAAAGTGGGAGAATATGTCTTCGTGACCAAGGAATTTAGGGGGAAGAGGCGGCACTAATTTTGGAATTAATTTTTTTTTATAAGGCATTTTCTCTCTCATTGATTTTCTTATAAAAACACCTTTTACAACCCAAATCAAAGGCTTTTTCGAATCCACTTCCTCTTTTTGCTTGCAAAAATGACCAAGGGAGCTAGGAGCATCAGGAGGATGACCCCCAACATGTTGGTAAGCTTCTTGATCTTCTTTCACCTTGATTTCATGGTGGAAATCACAAAACAATGCATGATTTCTTCTCTATTTCACTCCATCTTCAATCCTAGCCAATCTTTTCACTCCAAAGCTTGAGGACGAGCCTTGGGAGAGTTGCAAAAGCTTCCACCACCATTTTTGACGTGAATCTCCAAGCTTTGAAGCTCAATTGGAGGTGGGTTATATAACTCAAACCCTTAAATATTGTTATTGCATTCAAATCTCCATTATTTGTTGAACGTTTTGTTCTATTTGAAATTCTCTTGATCCATTGTTGTAATTACCATGAAAATGGCAGTAGCTTTTGAATGAATGAAGGTAGATGATGATGAAATCATCTTAGGTACATATTCTAACAAGTTTCCCTTGCAAACGGTTTTAAGACTTTGGTCCAAACGGTTTCACCAAACCGTTTGGAGACTAAATGGTTTGCAAACCGTTTAGAGTCTTGAACCCCAAACCATTTAGATGAGTTACCATTTGGATGGGTTGACCGTTTGACGCCAGGACCCTAGTACATGTTGTATGAGGATCTAATGGTTCCAATTGATTGAATCAAGATATGGACAACCATCCAATTAGAAACCCTAATCGGGTTAAGTGCTGATTTTGCAATTAAATGAATTAAATCTTTGGGTTGATTAACCCAAACGGTCTCAAGACTATTTGGAGATCATCCAAACGGTCTCAAGACCGTTTGGAGGTCAACCAAGACCTTTTGGAGGTCTAGGGTTGAGTATGGTTGAGTATTTGAAGGTCTAAAGATAGCAAATGGTAATGCAATCAATAGTTCAATTGTTGATCAATCTAATAATCCAAACCCTAATTGAATTTCATAATTTTATGTGATGGGATGGGGAAAACGGTCTCAAGACCATTTGGAGGTCATCCAAACGACCTCAAGACCGTTTGAGGTCAGGTCATGCCCAATTTGAATGATGGTCCAATAATTTCAAAGCAATTAGTTCCACAATGACTAATATTGAAAGTTCATCGATTTCAACCCTAATTCAATTGGGTTCAAAACCCTAATTGATGATCAATTGAAAGTGTAATCAATTGAAAGATGATCCATTAAGCTCAATTTAAGTATGATGCTTCGGTTTAATTGATGAGTAATTACATGGATTCAATTGATGAAGGAATTAATTTTGGAAACCCTAAATCAGTATGAGTGGTTGAGACCATTTTTGGTCCAATCGATTTTGAGGAGGTTTGGACCAAACGGTCTCAAGACTGTTTGAGTCCAAACGGTCTCAAGACCATTTGGGACCAAACGGTATCAAGACCGTTTGGGACCAAACGATCCCAAACCAGTTGAGACTCAAACGATCCCAAGTACATATGTTCTAAACGGTTTCAAGAACCAACTTTGTTAAACGGTTTCAAGAACCAACTTTGTTAAACGGTTTCAAGCATCAACTTTACTAAACGGCTTCAAAATGTTTGATTAAGACCATTTGGAGGTCTAAACGGTCTTAGACCGTTTGGAGGTATTTTAAGCAAGACCGTTTGAGGTCTGGATGGTCAAGACTGTTTGGGGTCTAAGTGACCAAGACCGTTTGGAAGTAATTAACCAAAACCGTATGGACATTACATGAAGTAATTCAAGGTTGATTATGGAAATTGTACCCTTAATAAGATAGGGTGATTAGTACCTTTTGAATGATTAATATTTGATGATTATGTAAGTAATGACACAATACATGTGTCAACTCTCTAATCAAGTTGAGTTGAACTAATCTAATTAAGTCTGAAGTAAATATCATCATATAAAGGATAAGAGAGAGAGGACTTCCTACATGAATTATAATCATGTAGTGGTTAAGTCTCAACGCTTTCAATGTGAATGAATGTGTAATTAGGGTATGATCCTTGATAAAGAGATCATAAACCCTAATTAAGAAGGTTAACGTGCCCTAATCCTAATTGAGGGCAGTGATAGGTGGAACCCTAATCAATGGTAATGGTATGACCCTAATTTAGGGTAACGACATGAGAAACCCTAATTCAGGGTATTTTAATAATAAACCTTGATTGAATGTGAATAGTAAACCCTAATTGAGAATGATGTTATGAGAAACCCTAATCAAGGGTGAAGCCATATGAGACCCTAAATGAGGGTGATGTCATGTGGAACCCTAGATAGGGGTGATGTTAAAATGAAATCACAATAATGTGATGAAAAACCTAATTCAAGGCAATGCTATGTAATGGTATGTGGTACCTTGATATGAAAACCTATACTGACATAGGACGAAGATATGTGGAGCCCTAATCTTGGGTTATAATGTATGAAACCCTGATTTTGGGCAATATGATGATAAATCATAACCCAAACCGGGGTAATGAGATAAAGTATTCCTAATTGACATAAATTGGGAAATCCTAATTCAAATGATGAAATAGTGATGTTACTCTTACAATGCATAGTGCTGATATGTAATAGTTATAATTGTTATCATGTGCACTAATTATGCAGGTTTCATGAGATGGTGGACATATCCAGGTATGAACTATGATGTTTTACTATTGAAATTACTTTATGGGCTTTGTAAGCCATAATATGTTGTGTTTCCTAGTAAGAGGTAACAAGAGACATTATTGGGCTTTAAGAGCCATGTGAAATACCTGCATTGCAAATATTATGTTTACAGTGATCAAATGACCTGAAGGCATTAAGTTACCTAATAAAGTGGTAACAAGTGTTTTGATGAACTAAGGGTTTGGACACCCATGTTTTATAATCATAATGATGATATGATAAGGGATGGGAATACCCTGATGTGATAAGGGATTGAGATCCCAATGTTTAACAAAGCTTTGAAAAGAACTTGATAGAAATAGCACTCATTCTTTGTAGCAATTGTTATAATGTTTTATGTTTGAAAACATGTTTGATGCTAAAAGAATATTGTAATGTACTCAATTAATCAAGTGAAATAGTATCATGTAGAGCCTTGACCATAGATCCATCATCATTAGTAGTTTGGTGATGGTGAAACAGGTTTTCCCACGGGAACTCCTGGAGGGCATACTTTTGAGTATGTGGGGGTTATGGGCGTGAATATCATTACGCCCTAATGGAGGAATTGATGTGAGGTAAACATTAAATCTCTCAATCCTTCATTAATTATTCCGGGATGGATGTATCACTAATCTCCTGAAGACTGGGATGGATGTATTTAATCTCCCAATGATCTTAATACCAGATCGATGTGAGATAAATATAATGTCTCTCGATTGCGAAGGGAGTACAACATGCCACTATAACTCTAATAGAGAATTTGCTAGTATACCCTGGAAATCTATTTAGCAGAGATACAAGATGTCCTGCATTTGGTCCTCACACTGACTGGGGAAGATGAGGTCATGGAAATCTGGCTCTTCTATTGACCTATGTATGGTACCGATTTTGATTTTCCAATGGTCGGTTGGAGTATGGGCGGTATACCTCATCTCCTCAAGGCTTAAGTATGCTTGTAAAATGTAATCAGCCGTGTAGCATAATTGCTTAAGGTTGAAATACGAGAATCATTGGTTGATGTTACTTTGCATAGTACGTTCTAATGGACAAATGCTATTTATGCTCTTAAATTCCTTATTGGATAAGTAATATGTTGCTTCATCAATTTATAAGTAAAATGCTTTGAGTAAAGAATAATGCTCGAATTTGTTTATACATTGAATTAACTGATGTTGAATTCTTATGATTCTTCTGCTCAGTTTTATACCATTAATTACAATAATAATGTTTCTGGCGGAGAGTTATATCTCTCGCTGGGACAATTTTCAATTGTCTCACCCCCGTGGGATCCAAATTTTTAGGTAGACACCGAAGAAGATGCAGGAACCCTACAGCAAGGGAAGAACAGCAGCAGCAGCAGAACCAAGGAAAGAAGTGAATCCTCAGGTGGAAACACTGGTTGTCATGTCCTATAAATATAGAGTCCTATGTGTCGTCTCTATACTCTCAGGTCCTAGGAGTCAGTAGTTAGTTTAATATTGATCTGAGATTTTGGCTTGATGCCTCGAGATTTTTATATTGCCTATGTATAGTCTAACAGGGCAGTTGATGTTTGTAACTCTCGAGAAAAATTGGTACAAGAGATGTACTAGTAAACCAGAATGTATTTGAAATACTTTGGTTCTTTATGAAAGAGTTTTCAAGTTTATGGATCTCTTTGTAAAAAGTTTTAATTTTTAGTGTTTTTTAGTAATTCCACTACTAATGAATGCTTTCGCTTAAGTAAATCATGTTTTTAAAAGTTGGATGCCACACTTATCATGAGGATAGTACTTTGTACTTCCTCATACACATATATTGGGTTGAGATAAACTCAGTTTCTATTTCATTGCAGTTGGGATGGGATAGAAATATCCATGCCATATTTTCAATTTCATTATTCTCTTTAGATTGTCTTAAAATGACTACTTGATCAAAGTAATAAAAAAGATAACAATCTAAGAGCCTCATACTTAACTTGCCTTCAATAGTTGAATACCTGGCCAGCGTATACAAGTATTGAGATTAGGTATTGTGCACCTTGTTTATATCATATACCTTACTTTTCATATCATCCCAATCGTAGGACTTAGCATCCCTGGATGTCTCCAGGCATCTCTTTTACACCTCATCCTCTCTTATATGGATAAAAGAAATTATAAAACATTTTTAAAGATTACTGGGCAGAATGCAAGTTCTCATCCTCTTTATCTCTTCCTTATGTCCTCATAGGACTAGTCAAAGGAAGCTCAACAACAACTACTTTTTTTTTATTTGCGAGAGAACCACCCCCGTAGGCGGTGCAAACTCTCGGGGACCCCTGCCGCCCATACCGGGGCCCCAATACAGTGGCATCGTTGGCCGGCCGACGCGTGGGCTAAATGTTTTCCGAACAGCACGACCAGCGTGATTCGAACCCAGGACCCTTCATGAGGGGCCCTGTGCTGCGAACCAGCTGAGCTACTGCTCGCCGGCAACAACAACTACTTTTCTTATAATTAACAGATAAAATCAGGAAAAGACATATCATAATGAAACAATTTCCTCTGACATGTCTCAACTCGTGGATCAATTACAGCCTCAGGTTGATTCATTGCATAGAATCTTGTCGTTGCCTATTTCCAACATCATGCTCTATCGTTTGGTGCAGATGGACCTGCTCATATGTTGAAGGACTTGTGACAATCCTGGATAAAAGAATTAAAAAGTTGAAAAAGAAAGACATTTGCCTTGTAAAAGTCCTCTGGAATCACCATGGCATTGAAGAAGCTACGTGGGAGCTAGAGGAAGAGATGACGAGGAAATACCCTACTCTTTTCTCTTAAATGTTTTTGTTGGTGATTTCAGGGACGAAATCCTTATAAGGGGTGGATAATTTGTAACATCCTTAGCCTGGGTTATGCTCTAACCCTAGATGTTTTGCTTAATAATGTTGATTAGATTCTTGTTTATATTTTTTGAAAAGTAATTAAGGCTCAAGAAGAACTTATATTTCAATTTTAGTCCTTTTTGAATAATGTTGAAACATTGTTTTGTTAGTTTTGGACTAAAGTGCAAATTGCCTAAGTTGAGGGGTTAACTTGCAAATTTTACATGATAAAATGTTTCTCAGATGTTGAAGCATCATAAGAATGAGAATGATGCAGTGGTATGGTTTCCACAAGCTTGAGCACCAAGATAAAGCTTGCAGAGCAATCCTTGTGCATTAAAATCTAGTTTTGGTGTAATGTGCAATTTACCCAAAACCTAGGGTTCAATATACAAAATACCACTTCCAGAGGGTCCCCCATGTTTCTTGGCATCATGTAGAGAAAATAAAATAAGAGGGGCCCCTCATTTGAATTATTTTGGAGGAGAGAGAATCTTGGTATTAAAATAATCAAGATTTAAGCATATAAGGAACTTTATTTCAATTTAATGCAAAAATAAATATATTAATTGAAGAGCCAATCAACCAAAAGGTGAGGGATGAATTTTCAAAGGGGTTGGACGAGCTTGTGCCTTGCAAAGTCACGAAAATATCTTGTGTGAGTGGAGAGCCCACTCACATTAAGTTTATAAAAAGTAATATCCACTAAAAAGGGGATATTAGTATAATATGATTAAGGTGCTTAATTTATTTTCTTTTAATTCTTGGATAATGAAGAAGTTTTGAAAGTGGGAGAATATGTCTTCGTGACCAAGGAATTTAGGGGGAAGAGGCGGCACTAATTTTGGAATTAAAAAATTTTTATAAGGCATTTTCTCTCTCATTGATTTTCTTATAAAAACACCTTTTACAACCCAAATCAAAGGCTTTTTCGAATCCACTTCCTCTTTTTGCTTGCAAAAATGACCAAGGGAGCTAGGAGCATCAGGAGGATGACCCCCAACATGTTGGTAAGCTTCTTGATCTTCTTTCACCTTGATTTCATGGTGGAAATCACAAAACAATGCATGATTTCTTCTCTATTTCACTCCATCTTCAATCCTAGCCAATCTTTTCACTCCAAAGCTTGAGGACAAGCCTTCGGAGAGTTGCAAAAGCTTCCACCACCATTGTTGACGTGAAGCTCCAAGCTTTGAAGCTCAATTGGAGGTGGGTTATGTAACTCAAACCCTTAAATATTGTTATTGCATTCAAATCTCCATTATTTGTTGAACGTTTTGTTCTATTTGAAATTCTCTTGATCCATTGTTGTAATTACCATGAAAATGGAAGTAGATTTTGAATAAATGAAGGTATATGATGATGAAATCATCTTAGGTACATATTCTAACAAGTTTCCCTTGCAAACGGTTTTAAGACTTTGGTCCAAACGGTTTCACCAAACCGTTTGGAGACTAAATGGTTTGCAAACCGTTTAGAGTCTTGAACCCCAAACCATTTAGATGAGTTACCATTTGGATGGGTTGACCGTTTGACGTCAGGACCCTAGTACATGTTGGATGAGGATCTAATGGTTCCAATTGATTGAATCAAGATATGGACAACCATCCAATTAGAAACCCTAATCGGGTTAAGTGCTGATTTTGCAATTAAATGAATTAAATCTTTGGGTTGATTAACCCAAACGGTCTCAAGACTATTTGGAGATCACCCAAACGGTCTCAAGACCGTTTGGAGGTCAACCAAGACCGTTTGGAGGTCTAGGGTTGAGTATGGTTGAGTATTTGAAGGTCTAAAGATAGCAAATGGTAATGCAATCAATAGTTCAATTGTTGATCAATCTAATAATCCAAACCCTAATTGAATTTCATAATTTTATGTGATGGGATGGGGAAAACGGTCTCAAGACCATTTGGAGGTCATCCAAACGACCTCAAGACCGTTTGAGGTCAGGTCATGCCCAATTTGAATGATGGTCCAATAATTTCAAAGCAATTAGTTCCACAATGACTAATTTTGAAAGTTCATCGATTTCAACCCTAATTCAATTGGGTTCAAAACCCTAATTGATGATCAATTGAAAGTGTAATCAATTGAAAGATGATCCATTAAGCTCAATTTAAGTATGATGCTTCGGTTTAATTGATGAGTAATTACATGGATTCAATTGATGAAGGAATTAATTTTGGAAACCCTAAATCAATATGAGTGGTTGAGACCATTTTTGGTCCAATCGATTTTGAGGAGGTTTGGACCAAACGGTCTCAAGACCGTTTGAGTCCAAACGGTCTCAAGACCATTTGGGACCAAACGGTATCAAGACCATTTGGGACCAAACGATCCCAAACCAGTTGAGACTCAAACGATCCCAAGTACATATGTTCTAAACGGTTTCAAGAACCAACTTTGTTAAACGGTTTCAAGAACCAACTTTGTTAAACGGTTTCAAGCATCAACTTTACTAAACGGCTTCAAAATGTTTGATTAAGACCATTTGGAGCTCTAAACGGTCTTAGACCGTTTGGAGGTATTTTAAGCAAGACCGTTTGAGGTCTGGATGGTCAAGACTGTTTGGGGTCTAAGTGACCAAGACCGTTTGGAAGTAATTAACCAAAACCGTATGGACATTACATGAAGTAATTCAAGGTTGATTATGGAAATGGTACCCTTAATAAGATAGGGTGATTAGTACCTTTTGAATGATTAATCTTTGATGATTATGGAAGTAATGACACAATACATGTGTCAACTCTCTAATCAAGTTGAGTTGAACTAATCTAATTAAGTCTGAAGTAAATATCATCATATAAAGGATAGAAGAGAGAGGACTTCCTACATGAATGATAATCATGTAATGGTTAAGTCTCAACGCTTTCAACGTGAATGAATGTGTAATTAGGGTATGATCCTTGATAAAGAGATCATAAACCCTAATTAAGAAGGTTAACGTGCCCTAATCCTAATTGAGGGCAGTGATAGGTGGAACCCTAATCTATGGTAATGGTATGACCCTAATTTAGGGTAACGACATGAGAAACCCTAATTCAGGGTATTTTAATAATAAACCTTGATTGAATGTGAATAGTAAACCCTAATTGAGAATGATGTTATGAGAAACCCTAATCAAGGGTGAAGCCATATGAGACCCTAAATGAGGGCGATGTCATGTGGAACCCTAGATAGGGGTGATGTTAAAATGAAATCACAATAATGTGATGAAAAACCTAATTCAAGGCAATGCTATGTAATGGTATGTGGTACCTTGATATGAAATCCTATACTGACATAGGACAAAGATATGTGGATCCCTAATCTTGGGTTATAATGTATGAAACCCTAATTTTGGGCAATATGATGATAAATCATAACCCAAACCGGGGTAATGAGATAAAGTATTCCTAATTGACATAAATTGGGAAATCCTAATTCAAATGATGAAATAGTGATGTTACTCTTACAATGCATAGTGCTGATATGTAATAGTTATAATTGTTATCATGTGCACTAATTATGCAGGTTTCATGAGATGGTGGACATAGCCATGTATGAACTATGATGTTTTACTATTGAAATTACTTTATGGGCTTTATAAGCCATAATATGTTGTGTTTCCTAGTAAGAGGTAACAAGAGACATTATTGGGCTTTAAGATCCATGTGAAATACCTGCATTGCAAATATTATGTTTACAGTGATCAAATGACCTGAAGGCATTAAGTTACCTAATAAAGTGGTAACAAGTGTTTTGATGAACTAAGGGTTTGGACACCCATGTTTTATAATCATAATGATGATATGATAAGGGATGGGAATACCCTGATGTGATAAGGGATTGAGATCCCAATGTTTAACAAAGCTTTGAAAAGAACTTGATAGAAATAGCACTCATTCTTTGTAGCAATTGTTATAATGTTTTATGTTTGAAAACATGTTTGATGCTAAAAGAATATTGTAATGTACTCAATTAATCAAGTGAAATAGTATCATGTAGAGCCTTGACCATAGATCCATCATCGTTAGTAGTTTGGTGATGGTGAAACAGGTTTTCCCACGGGAACTCCTGGAGGGCATACTTTTGAGTATGTGGGGGTTATGGGCGTGAATATCCTTACGCCCTAATGGAGGAATTGATGTGAGGTAAACATTAAATCTCTCAATCCTTCATTAATTATGCCGGGATGGATGTATCACTAATCTCCTGAAGACTGGGATGGATGTATTTAATCTCCCAATGATCTTAATACCAGATCGATGTGAGATAAATATAATGTCTCTCGATTGCGAAGGGAGTACAACATGCCACTATAACTCTAATAGCGAAGTTGCTAGTATACCCTGGAAATCTATTTAGCAGAGATACAAGATGTCCTGCATTTGGTCCTCACACTGACTGAGGAAGATGAGGTCATGGAAATCTGGCTCTTCTATTGACCTATGTATGGTACCGATTTTGATTTCGAAATGGTCGGTTGGAGTATGGGCGGTATACCTCATCTCCTCAAGGCTTAAGTATGCTTGTAAAATGTAATCAGCCGTGTAGCATAATTGCTTAAGGTTGAAATACGAGAATCATTGGTTGATGTTACTTTGCATAGTACGTTCTAATGGACAAATGCTATTTGTGCTCTTAAATTCCTTATTGGATAAGTAATATGTTGTTTCATCAATTTATAAGTAAAATGCTTTGAGTAAAGAATAATGCTCTAATTTGTTTATACATTGAATTAACTGATGTTGAATTCTTATGATTCTTCTGCTCAGTTTTATACCATTAATTACAATAATAATGTTTCTGGCGGAGAGTTATATCTCTCGCTGGGACAATTTTCAATTGTCTCACCCCCGTGGGATCCAAATTTTTAGGTAGACACCGAAGAAGATGCAGGAACCCTACAGCAAGGGAAGAACAGCAGCAGCAGCAGAACTAAGGAAAGAAGTGAATCCTCAGGTGGAAACACTGGTTGTCATGTCCTGTAAATATAGAGTCCTATGTGTCGTCTCTGTACTCTCAGGTCCTAGGAGTCAGTAGTTAGTTTAATATTGATCTGAGATTTTGGCTTGATGCCTCGAGATTTTTATATTGCCTATGTATAGTCTAACAGGGCAGTTGATGTTTGTAACTCTCGAGAAGAATTGGTACAAGAGATGTACTAGTAAACCAGAATGTATTTGAAATACTTTGGTTCTTTATGAAAGAGTTTTTAAGTTTATGGATCTCTTTGTAAAAAGTTTTAATTTTTAGTGTTTTTTAGTAATTCCGCTACTAATGAATGCTTTCGCTTAAGTAAATCATGTTTTTAAAAGTTGGATGCCACACTTATCATGAGGATATTACTTTGTACTTCCTCATACACATATACTGGGTTGAGATAAACTCAGTTTCTATTTCATTGCAGTTGGGATGGGATAGAAATATCCATGCCATATTTTCAATTTCATTATTCTCTTTAGATTGTCTCAAAATGACTACTTGATCAAAGTAATAAAAAAGATAACAATCTAAGAGCCTCATACTTAACTTGCCTTCAATAGTTGAATACCTGGCCAGCGTATACAAGTATTGAGATTAGGTATTGTGCACCTTGTTTATATCATATACCTTACTTTTCATATCATCCCAATCGTAGGACTTAGCATCCCTGGATGTCTCCAGGCATCTCTTTTACACCTCATCCTCTCTTATATGGATAAAAGAAATTATAAAACATTTTTAAAGATTACTGGGCAGAATGCAAGTTCTCATGCTCTTTATCTCTTCCTTATGTCCTCATAGGACTAGTCAAAGGAAGCTCAACAACAACTACTTTTCTTATAATTAACAGATAAAATCAAGAAAAGACATATCATAATGAAACAATTTCCTCTGACATGTCTCAACTCGTGGATCAATTACAGCCTCAGGTTGATTCATTGCATAGAATCTTGTCTTTGCCTATTTCCAACATCATGCTCTATCGTTTGGTGCAGATGGACCTGCTCAGGATGTCTGTCCACATCCTCATGTACCACTACTAAACCATTTCCTTTGAGAGTCTTGTTGACTCTGCCTCGATGATTGGGTCATTCCCTTCTTTCTTTTCAGACAAAAGGATCTAATATGCTCAACCTATCTACACTTATGGTATACCTTATATGCACTCCATGGTCTAGTCGGCCTTATTATTGATGTAGAAACTAAATCAAGAGTCCTAACTGGTAGAACATTAGGTCCTTTGCCCTCTCTTGGTAGCCATTGCCCTGGTGCATTAGATTTTGGTAGCATTGGTGGCACCAATAACTTCCCCTTTTTAGAGCTACTAGGCATCTGTTCCCGTGTTTGGACAGATCTTTTCTTAATTCTTACCTTATTATCCTTTTCTGGACAGTCCTTTATAAAATGTCCTACTTGCCTACACCTGTAGAAAACTCTGATTTCGTGTCGTGTTCTAGTCCCTTCGACATTTTCCACTACTCTAACATAACTATGTTGATCAAAAATCCTACTAGAGCCCAAAATTTCATCATTGGGGACTGGTAATCTAGGTTGTGTTGCTAGTATCTGGTCCATTATATGCATCATTGTTGTCCTAACATGTCCAATAAGAACATAAAAAGCAAGATTTTCTATCATTGCTGGATCAACTTGGGGATTCTCAGGTAGTCATTCTTCTCTTGCCTGATCCCTTGCACCTTCTCTTTGTGCAACAACATTGCTCTCAGCAATGTGTTCCTTGTGTTCTCCAGACATCTTTATGCTTTACTCTATCTTCTGCATAAGCAGAAGTCACTATAAGATATACTAGAGGACACTAGAACAGACTCAACACTTTAGTCCTATGTCTCTGTAGACTTACTGAACCTTAGGCTCTAATACCAAAACTTTGTGACGACCCAATAACAAATCAAGCCATCACCAGTAATAATTACGGAATAACCATAAACACTTTAGAGGATTATATTAAAGTTCTAAGCAACTTATTTAAGCTAAACAAATAGGGTTAGCCTTTAACCCATGTCAAGGATGTTACATCAAAAGTTAGGACTACTAGTAGGATCTAGGTCATAGTAAAAGATTCACAAGCTAAAGAACAAGCTATGAGTATATGTAGAGATATATCTAAAAAATATGCAATTTCAGAAGCACGAAAGGATATAGCTGACAAGCAAAATGCATCATTACAAAAAGATGATACCACTTAGAGCCTCAAGGTTGTATAAAACAAGAGATACTACTAGATAGATGTATCAAGTTAGAGCACAATAGAAGCATTTTAATACACAACCAAGACATCCAAAAGGATCATCATCAAAACATGTATAACAACTCAATGTAGATAACTGCAAGATATGAAGATACCAAATTTTGAGCAATTAAAGAGATAGAGTTGTATGCAACATAGGAAAATTAAAGCATGGAAATATGCACATATAAAGGTACCAAGGGGAGTGACATAGAATAAGGTTGTTAGTTGAGAAAGTCTAGTTGAGAGGGAAATTCTCATCCAAAAAGCCAATTGTATATTATGTGCACAGTGTTTTCGTTCAAGTTTCTGGGTTGAACTTCTCGGCCAACAAGAGCTATTGGCAACACCCATTGATGTTTGTCGTTCGAGTTTTTTATAGGACAAACTCATCCGACAACACTTGTTGTCAAAAAGCACATATTTTTTAGACAAACATATATAGGCATGAGAAAAATATATCCAATATCCAAACATGTATAAGCAAGTTAATAAAGCACTATGAAAGCATGAAGAATAGTTTATGAGCAAGAAAGTGATGAGAATCACAATAGACCACTTTTGAATCAAAAACCATATGTATGGTACAGACTCACTTGGAAAAATACATAATGGTTGGATATGAGCAAGAATAACATTACCTCTATTCTTACCAATTCTTTTCCACTAGTTGCCACCCCATACATATATCACCTTTAATCTTTCATGTGGACTGAGAAGTCAATTTGAAAATCAATAGCTTATGTCAATTCAATTGCACTTTACCTACAAGAAGAAATATGAAATGGTCCCATTCATATTTTTGGGTCAGGAGGGGGTAGCTTAGCAACCCAAGTCGTACTCTTGGGTTCTTTCCTAAAAAGACAATATGTGGAATAATGACCAATTTCATTGAAATGATTACATGATCTCCTAGCCTTGGAACTAGAGGATTCTTCATTGAAAATTGAAGGTCTTTTATCTTTGTTGTTCCTTTGGTTACTATCAAGTCCAAAACCATCTCTACCCATTTTTTTGATAGTATGATCTAGGATTTGATTAATATTCTTTTTATCATCTAAGAATCTTTTCATAGAAGATCTCAGACTACGATTATCATGCATAAGAGAAATAATAGTAGAAGATAATTGATTGGTATTATTCTAGCATGCAAAAAATCACTTTCTAAGCAAAGAGCATTGGTCATGTAAACATCTTTATCAATATAAAGAGAAGCAACATTATTCTCTCTACTAGTAGAACTAGAATAAGATTCAAGAACATTGATTTTATTAGAAAGGAAGCATTTTCTTTTTCAAGCAAAACAATCTTAGAAAGATAAACACCATTTTTAGATTCTAATCCTTGCCAAACAAAATCTTTGTCCTCATTTTCAGTTATAAGAACATCAATATCAAGCATGAGAGAATTCACAATATTACTATGCTCTTCTAGGTGTAAGAGGTTGAGATTCTAGAAATCTAATCTTCACAAATAAATTAGCATTTTCAAGTTTAAGAGAGTCTACTTGACTAAGATAAGCTTTGTTTTCATCTAGCAAGCAAGTATTAACTTGTTCAAGATCATCTTTTTCTACATGCAAATTATTAAAAATTCTGGAAAGATTTTTCTTATTCTTTTTAGAAGACTTAAGAGAGGCACAAGTAGCATAAATAATAGCATTTAAAGATTCTTTATATAAATATTTTAGATTTACCTCATTTGAGTCTTCCCTTGTTGAGTCCATGAGAGAAAAGTGGCATTCTCCATCTTCACTAGAGCTTAATCTAGATCCTACACTTGATTCTTCACTTGAGATTGAGTTGGAGGAGTCACTAGAGCTTGAATTGGAGGAGTCACTTGAGATTTTATGCCATTTCTCCTTTTTCTTGTGCTTCTCTTCTCTTGTGATGATAGGTCTTTTTGCCTTGTGGACAATCCTCCATAAAGTGATCCTTCTTTCCATACTTGAAGAATTGGGTGAAGGAGGATGACTTGCCTTTGTAGAGTCTACCCTTGGAGTACATGGCATCTTATTCAACTTGAGATAATGGAGAGGTTCGACCAACAATAGCTTCAATGTGTGCTTTACTTTCAACCTTCTTCATTCTCTTTAGCTCTTTCTTCTTCATCTTTCTTGTCAAGTTTAAATTCACGGGCTTGTAGATTTCCTATGAGCTCTTAAATATGGATATCACCAAGAGAACTTTGTTTCTTCAATGGAGGTCACCTTGTATTCCCACCTTTTGGGGAGAGTTCTAAGGATCTTTGAGTTGATCTCTCCTCTATCCATAGGATCAACTAGGCCGGAAAGACCATTTACAATGGTGTTGAGCTCATCTATCCTCTCCTCCTTTCCCATCTTGAAGTACTCAAGAAGCCTTTGAGCATGTAGACTTTGCTTTCCTTCACTTGATATGTCTCCCCATAAGTTACACATATCTTTCTCCATATCTCGTAGTCTATCTCATAAGAGGAAATCTGGTTGAACTCAGTGGGGGACATGGAGGAATAGAGATTGTTGATGGCTCTTGCATTCAAGGTTGCTTTCTTCAAAGTAGTCTCATCACATTCTTCTATCTTTGTCTCTGGTAGCTTGTATGGAAGTTCCACCATTACCCATAGCTCAAGATTTGATCCTTGGATGCAGTATTGGATCCTTCTCTTATAAAAGAGTAAATTTCTCCCATCAAAGATTGGAATGTTGATGAGGTATCATCCTCCTTAATAATTTCCCATCTTCTCCTACTTGTGGAAGTATGCTTGGAGAAGACCCACTCTAATACCACTTTTTGGATCTAGGATGGGCTCTAGAGGGGGTGAATAGAGCTAAATTCACTTAAACAAAATATATCAAACCTTCAAGTTACTTCAAGATATGGGATTGAAAATATAGAATTTGTAGTGCAATGAAAACATGCATATCAAGGGAGGGAGATATCAAACAAGCCCAAAAACAAAACATGTGTAGAGGGGTTCCAATCTCCAAACTAGGAGAAAGTCAGTCCACTACCTAGAGAGGTAAAGCTCTAGGATTTTACAACCATTGTATAGTTATATTCCATTATAAGACATACAATATATGACCTTCCTTTACGGAGCAAGGATACCCAGCCTTTCCTTTAAGGAGAAGGGAGCCAACAACCTACCAAATGACTTATCTATCCATGACCAAGAGTCTTCAACCTCTACAATGACTTACCCAATTTGCAATGAGTCTTCCTCATTCACCAAGGACTTACCCACTCATGTACAAAACTTCCGCCTTGAAGGAATTACCCACTCTTCATGGATCTTCTACATTTGACTTCACCTTTGCCAAGGAGAAGCTTTCACCAAGGGACTCATTCCCTTCTTCTTCTTCACCTCTCTTAGCCAAGAGAGAGAATCTTCATCTTCATCTTTATGGTATAAATGAGATATTTGGAGGTGGAGGAAGTGAGAGCCTCACAAGACATACATGTAGGGCTATCTCTCTTACAAATCTCGTACTCACTCTAATGGATGTAGCAAGTGATTAATCTTAGAGAGAGAGGGAGGTTGTTGGAGGCACTCAACTATAATATATGGACCTTCATATTTCTTGGTTAACTATGGGATAAATCCCAAGGGGTCCTATTTAAAGTTGGGGGTGCCTAATAGCCAGTAGAAACACTTCAGGATGAATACTAGTCATTTAAAGTGTTGCAACATATATTTTTTCAAGCTTTGCAACACTCCAATGGATAGAAATATTTTTTCTGCACTTTTTGTATAGTGTGATTGGTCGAGTTACTTTTGGGAAACTCGACCGATTGCACCATGTGACAAAGAAAATTTGAAGCATTAGTTGAGTTTATTATGGATGAAACTCGACTGATCACTTAAATCTGATTTTCCAATGCATGGTGTCAGTCGAGTTCAGTGTTTTAGAAACTCAATTGAACATGGACATTCTCAAAATACATCAAGGGTGTCAGTCAAGTTTGTCATAGGAGAAATTCAACTGAATAGGCACTCTGTGATGTATTTTTGAAAATGTCATTAGAGTGCTAAAATATTCGATTTAAGTGTTCTTTGTTTTTTCTAAGATAATTACAAGCCATACAATCATTACAAGCGATTTACAAAATGATTCTAATGGGTTTGAAGTACTTTCCACAAAAGTGCATTTACATTTATTTGGACTTGTCTTTTCTCCAAGTTAGGATGTGCAAGTTAGGATATTTGTAGTGTGTCTATACCTAATCTGAAATCACTCAAGTAGAAGCATTAGACACAAATAAGTGGAATGGTTAGTCATCATCAAAATAAGGGTTTAGTCAATTTAGACCTTAAGTCAACATTGATCTTGAGTCAACATCATCAACCCGAAGACATATGTCTTTGAGTGATGTCAATCTTTAGATATTCATCATGTTTCATCATTATCTCATAACTTAATGAAACATAATAAATTGGAAGATTGACTTTATTATCAATGAAATATTTTATGCCATTACAATCATGATATGATTGTCTCTCGGGAAAATATAACAACAATTTAGGCCTAATAATGAAGTGGAAATGATTTATTTATCCACGACTGAGGACCTCAATGATCCTTCATCCCTTAGCTTTTCCAGACCTAGGTATATTTTGTGATTCCATCTTGCATTTATATTCCCCATTGTCTATACATAGAGCATTGGTTTGCTTCAATGATTTTTTCTAGTTTTGATCACATAGCCTTCATGAGGTATTTTCAAAGTCATGGTATGAGGTTGTCACCTCTAATTGTATCGATTTCCAATTTGTGGATAGACAATTTTAAGCTCCTTGTTTCTAGAATGATAGAGAATGGTTTTCTAGTTGTTGATTGCCTCCAACAAACCTAATTTGGATCTTTAGTTTCAAAAAAAAATCTAGGAAATTGAACCTAGGGTTATTAACCCTTGGCTTACCCTAGAATCATGGATTAAATCTTATTTTCTCATGCTCCATCGCAAGCTGGTTAAGAACAATCTCTCAAGCCTTTTCCCATATTTGCCTTTGGTCCAGTGTATCTCTATCATGTGTGTCTCTAAAGAAATGGCATTCCCTTTCACACATCAAGTAATTGACGTATAATGTAGGGGCGTTATTGTAGTTTACCCATGATTTTGGATTTAAAAACCAATAAATATATTACATTTATGAAATCATAATACATTAATGGTAGGTCATAAAAATGAAACAAAATGTGTTTTGAAATCATAAAAATAGTGTTCATCTAATGATGTTGGTTTTATGACTTGATTTCAAAATGCAATTTATATGTTTTTTTTCTAATTGGCCATAACTTCTAAAATTTATAACAAATAGATTATAAATCAAAAAGTATACAAAAACATATATTAGAATCATAAAAATATTATCTAAAAATGAAATAGTATTCTAACTTAAATCAATGGTAGTAAACAAGATTTTCATATGGTTGTTTATTTTATGCAAATTTAACCCTAAATCTATATAAACGTTTAACATGTGAATCAAGACCTTGTTGTGGAACTAGGGTTTATGAATCAGGTATGTTGTAGTCTTTTTATTCATGTTGGGATATCACATGTTAGGACGTCTGAAGGATGACCAAGTTGATCGTGACATGCACACACGTATTTGAAGATCTTTGAGTGATACAGTTGATGTGGTTGGATTGATCTTTATTCTCAGAATCAATTATTATAAGTTTGCCTCATAACTCACCCATATGGGATTCGACTTGTAATCTTATAGAATTGTATAGTCGGAAACATTTTCTTCAGGTACTATGTTTTGGTATATTGAACATACCATTTGAATATGTTGGATCGTATCCTCTTGTAAAGTACGGCGCAACCACTATTTCGTAACCAGCATTTCCCCTGTCAGTTAAGAAAAAAAATTGAACATGTCCCGTTGCAGAACATGAATTTTCACGGCCACGAGTGCAGATCTCTAGCAGTACCGTAAACGTGAACTGCACCCGACCGCGCTTTATCTAGGCGCGGTACAAGTTTCGCTCGGTAGGGAGTGGGCAGTTGGGGGAATTACAAAGCACACAACTACATCTTAATACACCCTATCAAATAAAAGTCCAATTGAAAAATCTAACATTTTAATTTTATTTTTTTATTCAACAACCTACCAAACATATCCTTAGCATTGCTTAGATGGCATTAGGTAAGGGAACGCCCTGCATATCCAAGAAGTATGGCCTTCTTACAGGGGTGGCATGCCGGCTAAACTCTCAAAGAAGTAGCAACCTGATAGGCCACCGCCCGTAAACGGCTAGGCTGCGGCTACTCTATTAACAACCCTATGTATATATGCACGACAAAAATTAGGCTTGTTATATCAGTTTGAATATTCACGTGGGTTCTAATATTAATTGTAGCATCATAGGTAAGGCAGTAAATGGGTTCAATTGGACCCGTGGATCCGCAAATTTGACCTTTTCAGAATCCATCACGAGTTTGAATTTGTGTACCCGTATATATATACACCTGTATATAAGTGGGTCCGCTAATAGATATGTTTAGATCTGTATGCCCGCTATATATAAATAACTACTTAAATAATATATTATTTATATCATATTATTCATATCATATTTTGTAATTCATTATCATATCCGTGTACCCGTATATCTATACCCTATCAGCATGTTTGGTTCACAGTATTGGTGATGGGATAGGACTTGAAATCTATTAGTAATCTGAATCCTATGTTTGTTTACATAAAAAATATTTAAGGATACTAATCCATGGATAACAAGAGTCCCATCTCAATAGGATTTTTGAGTTCCGCACCCCCCCCCCCTAGGTATTCAGCGGTATAATTATTTACACGCTCCCGACCCCGACCCCCACCCCCGAAACTTTTCTTGCAGCCTGACTCCCGACACCTCTTCTGACGGCGCGTCTCTTCCCCGATGTGCACAACACTGCACGAGCATATCTTACTCGCTTTGCTCTTGACATCTGATTGAGTCTGCTTTGGAGCATGTAGTAATTGCACGCCGTTGCAGGGTCGCCATGGACGCGTTACAGAGACGGCAAGGAAAGGCGCCATATTTTATCAATTGCGTATTTGTGATCGACAATATTGTGCGATCCTGGTCAATGTTCGTCATCTTATCATGCTGCTAATCTTTCGCAATCTGAACCTGTCCTGGTATTTGATTAAGACGCTCTTCGCATCATGTGAATGTTAGCAGTCGGAACCTGCTGCTGGTAGAAAAAAATTGACTTGAGCTTTTATATTGCTGATTCAAACGTGATTGACTAACAACCCAACAGGTTTTTTTTTTTTAATCCTATTCTCAATAGTTACTTAACTAACAGATGACGATCTAACATATGCTATATAATTTCTGTTTATGATATACTATTCTAGATTGAACAAGTAGCAGGCTAAAAACAGTTAGACGCAACTGCTAACAAAAAATTAATCAATCAGTTTGTGTTCTTTCAGCAAGCTTTCTCATGTGTAAATGCCCAATTCGTATAAGTTTGATTATAAAGTCGACTTGATGATTATTAAGTTGAATTTTTGTTAATATCCACGGATCTAGATCATTATGAAAACATAACACATGATCGAATGAACAATTAGAATGATTAAGTAGCGTTGCCACTAATCCTATCCTACACGCAACCAAACATAAGATAGGATTACCGAACCTCCCATCCCATGCTCTTTATATACTTTCCAATCCCATCCACTTGCATATCCTACTCTAATCTTTTCCAGCAAACCAAACATGCCGTATGTATATATGCAGGTTTAAAATTGAAACCAGACTCGCGAGATTAAATAGGCATGCACCGTGCCCACACCATTCACACCCATAATCATAAACATAGAAAAAGCCCCAATCGGCGTGAACCTACAACTTGTTCTTGCAGCTGGGATGGAATTTTTGAAGGGATTTTAGGCCGAGGTAGGTTGAGATAGTCTGGATTTCAGGATTCCGTTGGGATCTACAAGCAAGTGATCCGATTTCATCGCATTTCAATCAAACACCCCCATGGCTTGAATTTAGTTCCAGTTTCAGTCCATTCCCTAGGGCCTATACTTTGTACTGTGAAGTGATTCCCACAACAATTCGTTTGCCAACCTAACAACCAATCTTTCGTTGTCTTTTACTGGGGTCTAACATGCCAAAGCCACCCCTATACCTCACGTTCATAATAGTAGACGCATCAGATAGCATCATAGCAGTGTATTATATTGTCACATTGTCTAGTAAAATAAATATCTACAATCAGCACTCCGTCAAAAATAAACGATTAAGATCGTGATATGCGCCGTTGAGAAATATGTACATCAGATCGTTACAACTATATGTATAACAATCACAATTGCATCCCACGAAATGATTCTTAATGGGATTCAAGTATCAACTTCTATACATCTGCATCTAAGCGACAGAGTACATCGTTACAAGAATTTATTACCGGATCATACATGAAGAAAATTAATTAGAAACCCCCTCAAAAAAGCCCCTGTGCAACTAGATGCTGCGGGATTGGCGTCGTGAAAAAACTGAAATCTCATTTCAATCAAAGAGGGCAAATCAAAAAGGGTGTCTGTAGAGCTTGGATCGAGGGAAACAAGTGTATGTGGAGGAGCCGTTCTTTCCTAATCTAGCAAAGTTGTAGTCGTCTTCTCACCGTTTCTCCTGGACGCAGATGCCGTCGATGACACAGGCCCTCCGCCGTCCCCACCGAGGAATGAATCGGTGGTGGAGGACGGGACCTGAGCAGAGGGCGCAAACGTGGAGATCACACTGACGGTGGCACTGCCACTAGTAATGCTAACAGACGCATCAACAGCTTTGGGAGCAGGGGGTCGCTCGATGTCCATAACTCCTTCCAGCATCTGCACGACCTTCCCCATCGTCGGCCGCTGCGAGGGCTGTTCTTGGATACACCAGAAGCTCACCTGCACCGCCCGCTGCACCTGCGCCATGTCCAGTTCCTGTACAGAAAGCCTGCCGTCAACAATGCTCCGGACGCTCCCTTTATCATATTCCTCATACGCCCATACGGAGAACTTCTTCCTCCCTGTATCTTCCGACACGTCGAAGTTCCTCCGCCCGCTTACAGTCTCCAACAGCACCATCCCGTAGCTGTATACATCAGACTTGGACGTGATTGGTAAATTCGCCAGCCACTCCGGCGCAAGGTACCCTCGAGTCCCGCGGACGCTGGTCAGTGTCCGGTACCGGTGGTCCTTTGGGTTAACCAGCTTGGCGAGCCCGAAATCAGACACCTTGGCATTGAATCCGTCATCAAGGAGGATGTTCTCTGGCTTGATGTCGCAATGGACGATACAGTCCCGGCACTCCTCGTGCAGGTACGTGATCCCTCTAGCGGTGCCGAGGGCGATACGATACCGGACGTCCCAGGGGAGAGGCGGCGGCGGTTTAGGGACGGCGTCATCGGATGAGGTAGACGGAAAGAGGAAGTTGTCCAAGGAGCCGTTCTTCATGAACTCGTAGACAAGCAGTCGGTGTCGACCTTCCGAGCAGAACCCAATGAGGCGGACGAGGTTGAGATGGTGCGTGCTGCTAATGGTAGCAACTTCCATCCTGAACTGCTTCTCACCTTGCTCGATCCCTTCCAATTGCTTCACAGCCACGACAGTCTTGTTCGCCTGCAGAGTGCCTTTATACACCGCCCCAAACCCACCAGCACCAAGCCGTTCCTTAAACCCTTTTGTAGATCGATGGAGCTCTTTGTACGAGAACTGGACGGGGGCACCAGAGGCGTACTCGAGCAGAGCGTACTGCGCAGAGGTGGTGCCGCCGCCGACGCCGTACTTTGAGTTGCCCTTGCAGAAACACAGCCACAGGGCATACTCGATCAACACTAACCCCGAGACGGTGCCGAGAATGACTATCAGGACGATCCACCACCGTAGCCCCTTGGAGGAAGAGTCGCTAGCGAGTGAGGAACCAGAGGCGGCGTTCGCCGGCGGATTGGGGATACCAGGGGCACAAACCTTGACGTAGGAGGTGCTAGGGAGGGCACGGGACTGGTACCCGCTGATGAAATTGGAGACTTTGAGGTAACACAACCCCGACCCATCTGCCAACGAGGTGGATGCAACGCAGGACGGGCCAGAGAGGCAGTTGAGCCGGCACGCGGAGATCCCGACGAAGAAGAGTTCCGCGGAGAGGTCGGGAGCGTAGGTGAGGAACTTGGTGTTGTCGAGCTCCAACATGGTGGAATTCCCAGGACAATCCTGGATCTCCTGCGTCCTCCTACAACCCATCCTTGGGTTGTTCGGGTCGGTCAGAACGAAATTCCTCGACGGGCACCCGCACACCGGCTGCGTCTCGTTGTAGCTACAGACCCCAAAATTCCCACACCAGCCGAACACCTCGCACTGGTCCTCGACGGCAGACCACCGCGGGGTCTCCGGTTGGCCAGCACTGCCCCTCACGAGGCTGTAAGCGCGGAGGTTCCCGTCGTCGTCGAGCCGGACATACCTCACCAGGTTCGCGTCCCCGCCCTCGCCGTAATCGCTGCTGTAGGCGATCACGGCGGACGGGAGAGTGAGGGAGTTTAGGGATAGGATCCCGTTCGGCTGGAGGATCAAGGTCGGTGACGCCAGCGTGCTGTTGCTGTTGAAGGAGGAGTTGAAGCTGTTGAGGTTCTTGTTGTAGTACACCACGTTGTTGTTCCATGTCAGAGTGAGGTTACCGGATGAGAGGATGCGGAAAGAGTAGGACCCCGACCGGAGAGTCTGGTCCGACGTGAAGTTCTGGTTCTGGACGATGGTGTCGGTTGGGTTCTCGAACGACTGCCAAATGGGGGAATTAGTCCTATTGCGGAGCACGAGGTTGCCGGATTCCTGGAGCTCCGCGGTATTGACTCCTCGTCCATTTGTGCCGGACTCCCAGACCAGCGAGCCCGAGCCGTTGAGAAGGCGGAGGTTCCCGTCCGAGAGGAGCTGGAGTGACCCCGCGGAGTCGACGGAGGCGGATCTATTGCCGGCTCCTCCGGCAGTCCAGACGGCGACGTTCGGCCCGGCGAGTGTGATGGCGGCGCGGAAGAGGGAAGATGGGGAGCGGGGGTCGGGGAGGAAGCGGATGACGAAAGTTCCGTTCGGGGATGACCAGGCCGGAGTCGGCTGGTCGTTCGGGCGGAGAGTCGCCCCCAGCAGTACGACGGCGGAGGCGGGTGATGGGAGGAGGATGTGGAGCAGGATGGCGAGGAGGGAGGGGAAGACGAGGGAAACCCGCATCTTCCCGTGGGTCGGTAGGAGGTCAGGTTGAAAGCTTGCCGTTTGCCCTCTTTTCTACTTGATTAGGGATTTCAGGGGAAAAAGGAGGTGATGAGATTGGAGGACCCAGATGGTCAAGTGTGGGGCGGAGACCGGGGCAACACACGACCAGTCAGTCCGTGGACTTCCCAGGTTGGAGCTACGAAAGTGGTTGTCGCCGGGAACGGAACGGCCAACCGAGACACGGTGGTATAAGGTTGAATTCTAATTTCCGTTGGGAGAAATTTATGAAGAAAAATTGACACGTTAAACATTCTCAACGAATCACAATATGATCTGCAATATCACATATCTCACCATGACTTTTCTTCTTCGACAACACCCCACCACCTTGACTGTTGCGAGGACACAACGTCACTCTTGCCCCGTTGTATACCATGCTGACTAAGAAAAGTAGGTAATGCCTTCGTAAATTACCTTTAACGCCATTGTGAATAAGCCAATGCTTAATCTGGACAACAACTCAAGACAGGATCAGGGTACAGTTAAGTTGGTATCAATAAAGACCCCTTGATCCTTCATCAATCCAACTCCAACCAAACACAACTCATGACCAGATCCAACAAACTGGGGTATGCTCAAGTGACACAATTATTATGACAAATTAACAAAGATTTTTTTCATCTTTTCATTTACAATAATGAATTGGGAATTTCATTTCATGAAGATTTGGTATGCAATACCAATGTGGAACGACATTACCCGTTTCAATAAATATGACGCTATTTACCATCAGGGAGAGTTAAACTAGCAAGATTTTAAGAAGATGATCTGACATTTGCATTGTATCTTAATACATGAATTGTTTATTTTCCATGGATAAGCCTAATCATAGGTAAGAGAAAACCCGAATAATGATGGATGTTACCTTATCAGCTTATCCATAGTTTTCAAATTAGGTTGTGTCATCACATAAGCAAGAGATGGAGCCAACTGTAAGTGTTTATTATTATCACATATGCATTGACAATAAGAGGTGCCACAATCAAGGACTCAATTCTAGCTTAACAAGCTAATCAAGGTTTATTTGATTAGTTATGTGCTTGGTGTGTCTCTTGTTCAGATTAGTCTGGATTTGGACATGAGCCAAACTTTAGTTCGGGACATTGTTGTTTTGGGGTTTTTTTCATCTAAATTTGACGACAACCCCAATTTAAACAATGACATAATCATATTTAGTTTTTTACAAGTTATTTGAGCAAGTAAGAAATCCTAGATCATAGTATTAGATGCAATGGGTTCGATTTGAGTTGGTTGGAGATTGTTTGTAATTTTGACATGGGTTGGGTTAAAGATCATCGTGCCATTCATATCAACAAAGATTAGGGTTTATTTGCAGGGAGGCCATTGACTTGTGTAGAGGGTTGTCAAAAGGTCAGACCAACCTTCCCACAAGTTGACTATCAAAAATGAGCATGTCAATTTGATGGTCTAGTCAATGATGGACAATAAGCATCTCTAAGATGGACAGCTTGAGCAGCAAGTTGTCTATTCTTCCAAAAGGCCAGCCAACCCTTTAAGCGATTGCATAAAATCTTAGTTTGTGTCACCTTGTTAAATAGTAAGCACTGAGATATCCTATAAATAACCCTAAACATGAGTAGAATATCATTTGCACAGTACGACCTCAATAGAACTAAATTTATCCTAAGAGTGGATAATTAGAGTTTAATGTCAGTAAAATCTTTGATCTTGGTGTAATTGATGTGTGTTTTACCATATTGTAAATTCACTAGAATGTCCTTGTCCTAACCTCTAAAGAAATCAAATAGAATGCACCTACAAGAGGATGGATCTTGCACAACATAGTTGATGGTTGCCTTAATAACTAGGCAATTAACAAAATATGGTTTGATTAGAGTAAGCAAATAAGGAAAGCAATGATCAAATTATGAGATTGTATATATAAAAGAATTTGAGCATAAGGTTTCACCTTGCTACTTGAGTCTTTCACTCTATATATGATCAGTATTATTGTTAAAATCAATTCATTCGAGCCATTCATTTATTGAAATATGATCCAAAAAGAGGACTACATTAATGGACAAACATAACCCCCATCACACAATTGTGATATTTGGTAGGTAACTTGCTCATCATTTCAAAAATGACCTATCCACAATTACATCTAGGTGTTAAATAGATTTATCACAATTATTAGTCATCCTCACTGAGACGATCTGATCCATAAACCACGATATAAACTCAGCGGAAGCATTTGATTAGCAGCGGAATACGAAAAATCACCGGAAATTAAAACTTTTTGAGATAAGATCTTAAAATCATAAAACTTCTTTTATAAGAAACAAGATAAACAATTTACATCTCTGTTAAATCACTTCTTGAGTGATTATACACAACCAGATACAAAATCTCAAGATTTGAACCAAAATCTCAGACCAACTAACTCCAAGGACCTGAGAGTACATGAGACGGCATAGGACTAATTAACTACATGACTCAGCAGTCAATATCTCCACCTGAGATTCACTGCTGCTCCTGGTGCTGCTGCTGCTGATACTGATCACCTACAGACTGGTTCCTTCGTCCTCGACGACCACCTAAAAAGTTGAAATCTACGGAGTGAGACAATTTTAAATAATTGTCCCAGCGAGAGTTATAACTCTCCGCCATAAGCTTTATTATAACAATCAAAGGACAATATGAGCAATAAAAGCTTTTAAGGTAATCAGCAGCAGAATGACATTGAGTAAGACAACATCATTTAAGAAATATGAAGAAACATGTATACTAGCATAATCCGTGTAACTTCAATCATGTATCTTGTAGTTCAATCTAAACATATGCTACGCGGTTGATTATGTTTTACAAACATTATTATGCCCTGCGGAGATGAGGTATACCACTCATACTCCAACCGATCACTAGTAAGTCGCATCGGTATCATACCTAGGTCATCAAAAGAGCTGGATTCTTATGACCTCATCTTCCTCAGTCAGAGTGAGGATAAACATGTAGGACATCTAGTGTCTCTGCTACTATAGCTCACCAAGGTATTCTGGTACTTCGCTATTAGAGTCACAGTGGCATTCTGTACCCTCTTCTCTATCGAAAGATTTCTTGTTTATCTCTCATCGATACGGTATAAAAGATTTCCTCGGGAGAATAGTGTTACATCACCCCAGCATAAACATATAGTGAAGGATTGATAGATTAAGATACATCTACATCAATTCCTACACTAGGATGTAAGGATATACACATCCATATTCCCCCACATACTCAAAAATATGTGATCCAGGAGTTCCCTTAGGAAAACCTGTTTCGCCATCATTTAACTTCTGACAATGATGGATCTATGATCAGGGCTCTACATGGTATGATTATACTTGATTAGTTAGGTACATTTCAGTATTCTTTTAACATCATACATGTTCTCAAGCATTAATCATTAGAACAGTAGCTATGAAAGTAGAATACTATATGTATCAAGTATAACTCACATCAGTTATCATTTCTTAATCATCTCATCACAAGTCATCTAATTAGTATGACCTTGATGATACTCATGGCTCTTTCATCCTATCATCTCATAAGATGCCACTTACTAGGCAACAGGATATGTCACTATTCATAAAGCGAATAACATGCTTTCAATGAATATGGTATCATAATCCTTACCTGGATATGATCATTCTCATATAATAACATGCATGCTTAATTCAAATAATAAACAATTCATATTAAGAGTTGTATCTCCCTGCTCAAAAGCATAACCTAGAATAAGGGTTTATTGTACAATTCATCACATCACTCTCAATTAGGGTTTACTATTCACATTACATGTTTTGTCCTAGAATTAGGGTTTATTATTCACTTCATAGTGGATTGAACTCATAGCATCATCATGTATGAGAAACATCATCATTGATGCCTTCCAATTAGGTTAAGATTCATCAAACATCATAATTAGGGTTTTCATGATCTCACATAGGTGGATCATACCCTAATCATGCACATTCATATACATTGAAGGTACTTTACTTGAATTTCAATCATACTTGGGACCTTCTCTCTCCTCTTACTAAAAGATGCTGATTACATCACTCTAGATTAGGTTAGGACAAATCAATCTTGGTTAACATAAGCTAATTCACCATTATCATGTCATTAGGGTTTTGATTAAACAAGGTGTCATCTACTTGAACCCTTCAAGAGCACATTGGTAATGTACACCATTGATCACAATCATGGGTCAATCTATTAATCACTTAACCCCTTAATATATTTAAGTATCATTAGGGTTTGGATTGGATCACCATTGAACCAATTTAAACCTTCAAAGTACTAAGCAATCACAACCCTAAAGTCTCCAATCGATTACTCACCTTCAACCTCCAAACGGTCCTAAGACTGTTTGGATGTGTTGACCGTTTGCTATAGTTGACTTCAAGACCTTATGACACTCAAGACCGTTTGCCCTTAAATGATCTTGAGACCGTTTGATTGTGTTGACCGTTTGAGAGTGTTGACTTCCAAACCGTTTGGATGAAACGACCTTGAAACCGCATGAGTTGAAACGATCTTGAGATCGATTGGACCAAACGACCTTGAGATCGCTTGAGCCCAAACAGTCTTGAGACCGTTTGGCCCCAAACGGTCTTGAGACTGTTTGGCCCCAAACGGTCTTGAGACTGTTTGGATCCAAACGGTCTTGAGACCGTTTGGTCCAAATGGGCTCAAAACCGCATGGACCTCAAAGGTGTATCAAAGGTTATAATCGATTAGGGTTTTCTATGTTGAAGCCCTCAATTGGCCACACCCTTGTTAACCACTTATCAATTGAGCCAATTAGGGTTAGCATTAACCAATTGGACACCAATTTGACCCTCAATTGATAGCTAATTAGGGTTGAAATTGATTCAATTAGGGTTTGCAATCAGTTAACCATCAATCATTCATCAATGTGAATCAAATTGAAGTTGAACCCATCAATTGACACTCAATTGGGCCCAAACTTGGCCCAAATGGTCTTGAGATCGTTTGGACACCCTCCAAACGGTCTTGAGACCGTTTGCCCAAAGTTTCATCAAAATCTAAGTCGATTTGATAAGGGTTGAACCCTAATTAGGTCTAAAATCAGCACTTTTACACAATTCATCAACCTATTGTGATTGGACCTCCAATTCATCAAATTACCTTAACCCTAGACCTCCAAACGGTCTTGGGTTGTCACCAAACGGTCTTGAGATCATTTGAGTGAACCCCCAAATGGTTTTGAGACCGTTTGGGCCCTTCAACCCAAAGTTCACCAAAATTGGTCCTTGAAATTACCAATTGAACCCGATTAGGGTTTTGAAGGTTGAAGTGCCTTCAACTTGTGATTAGTTTGCAATTAGATCATGATTCTTTGTAATTGATTAATTTAACATGTGTAAAATAGACCTCTAAATGGTCTTCACTTGGTCAACCTTACCAAACGGTCTTGGAGACCGTTTGAATCTAAACGGTCTTGCAAGACCGCATGAGATCAAACGGTTTTGAGACCGTTTGATTTCAAACGGTTTGCAAACCGTTTAGACCAAATGGTCCAAGGTCGTTTGATAAAGTTACCTAGGAATTCATGCCCATCATCTTCAACCTTGGAACAGGTCAGTTACTTCATGGATTTGCTTGTAAGAAAGCAAAGAAAGATGGGGAAGAAGAAGAACTTAACTACTACTTGCTAGAATAACGATATGCATAATAAAGCAAAAGGCTAGAGTTATAAAACCCGCCTCAAACGTTGTTCCTAGAGCTCCAAGCTTCCAAGATTCAAGTCTTTAATGGCATCTAGAGCTCCACAGGTCAGACAAAGGTGATTCTCCAAGGAAAGGTTGGGGAAAGTCGGCTAGAACAAGAAACCTAAGTGAGATAACCATAAAACCAACCTTATACAAGGAATTCCTCCATGAATCCGAGCTAGAAGATGGTCTCTTCTCACCTTAGAACAAGTTAGTCGTCTCCCTGAACTCCAGAGCTTTGCCTTAGCTGGTTGAGCAAGATGATAAGTGAAAGAGTGAAGAGAATACGTTTACTTGGTTTGCAAAGAAGGAAGCTTATATAGCTTGGGTTAGTTTTCAACATAAGGGCCTCTAGTTTCTTAGTTTCTCATCTAGGTCCCTCATTTCTTCTTTGCACGTCCCTTCTATTTGTTTCTAAGGCAAAACTCCTTCTAAGACCAAGAACTAAAGGCAAAGAAGGTCAACTTACTACCTAGTTGCACATATAAGAGGGTCCCATTACTCATAGCTTGGTGATTCCATTACAAAGGTGTTCCTTATTATATGTTTATTAAAATGAAGCGCCGCTTTCATCATTATTATTCTAAATGATGCCAAGAGTTATGAAAGATATTTTAAAAGGTATATTTTATAAGTTGCACCCCACATTTTGGGTAAATTGCACTTTACATCAAAATTAGGGTTTTAAGCACAAGGATTGCTCCACAAGCTACATCTAGGTGCCCAAGCTTGGAGATTCCATCATACTTCATCATTTTCACTCATATGATGTCTCATCATCAGAGGAACATCTTAACATGTGTAGTTTTGCAAGTTAACCCCTCTAACTGGGTAATTTGCACATAGGTCCCTGTATTACAAAACAATACTACAACATTGTTTAAAAAGGACAGAAATGAAAATGTATGTTCCGTAGGAACTTAATTACATGTCATGGAATAATCAAAAGTATTTAATTACATGATTAAGCAAAACACCTAGGGTTAACTTATAACCCAAGTCAGGGATGTTACAAATTATCCACCCCTTACAAGGATTTCGTCCCCGAAATCGATAAAATGTATTAGGAGAAAAGAGCAGGGTATTTCCTTCTCATCTCTTCCTCTAGTTCCCAAGTGGCTTCTTCAACACCACGGTGATTCCAAAGGACTTACACAAGACTTATGCCTTTCTTCTTTAGCTTTTTAATTCTGTTATCAAGGATTGACACTGGTCCCTCCTCATAAGTTATATCATCATTCAATTCTACCTCCATAGGTTGTAGAACTGACTCGGTGTCAGGGTGACATTTCCTCAGCATAGAAATGTGAAACACATGGTGTAACCTCTGTAACTCTGGTGGCAACTCTAGTTTATAGGCTACCTTTCTAATCCGTTCAATGATTGGATAAGGCCCCATAAATCTAGGAGCTAACTTCCCTTTCCTTCCAAACCTCAAAACTCCCTTCCAAGGTGAGACCTTGAGGTACACTCTGTCTCCAACCTGGAACTCTAAGGGTCTACGACGTCTGTCAGCATAAGATTTCTACCTATCCTGTGCAGTCTTAATCTGTTGTTGTATTACTTTAATCTTCTTTGTGGTTTGCTGCACAAGATCATGACCTAACAACTGATGTTCACCAGTCTCATACCAACATAAGGGTGATCTACAACGTCTACCATACAAAGCTTCATAAGGTGACAAATCAATACTATTTTGATAGCTATTGTTGTAGGCAAACTCTATCAAACTTAGGTGTAGATCCCAACTCCCTGTAAACTGAAGATCACATGCTCTCAGTAAGTCCTCCAAGGTCTGTATAGTCCTTTCCGACTGTCCATCAGTATGTGGGTGAAAGGTTGTACTAAACCTTAACTTGGTGCCTAAAGCTCTGTGCAACTACTGCCAAAAATGACTTGTAAACTGGGGACCTCTGTCAGAAACTATTGTGACAGGAACTCCGTGCAATCGCACTATCTCTTGAACATACAGTTGTGATAACCTTTCAGCAGAATAGGTTGTTTTGACAGGTAAGAAATGCACTGTCTTTGTCAACCTATCAACAATTACCCAGATGGAATCATGTCCTTTGCTTGTCCTGGGTAGGCCAACCAAAAAGTCCATGGTCACATGGTCCCACTTCCACTGTGGTATGGGTAAAGGTTGCATTGTCCCTGCAGGCTTCTGGTGTTCTGCTTTAACTTGCTGACACACAGGACACCTTAAAACAAACTCAGCAACATCCTTCTTCATCCCAGGCCACCAATACATATCTTTCAAGTTTCGATACATCTTGGTGCTCCCTGGATGCATGGCATACATTGAAGAATGAGCTTCTTCCAAGACTAACTTCCTCAAGTTATCCACATCCGGTACTATCATCTTCCCATGATAACATGCCACTTGATCATCTGAGTCATGAAAACCATCTCGCTTCTCATCACCATACTCAGACCTAATCTGCTGAACTACAGCATCAACTTGTTGTGCCTCCTTGATCTGCTCTCTTAGGGTAGGTTTAATATGCATTTCAGCCAACAACCCGGCTAATAATGACACCTTCAACTGTACATTGTCTTGCCTTGAAGAGATAAGCATATCTCTCCTAGAGCATACTAAAGAGTTTAGTTGTGCTCTATCCATGGTTGATGTTGCTGATTTCCTACTCAAGGCATCTGCAACTACATTGGCCTTCCCTGGATGGTAATCAATTGTACAATCATAGTCCTTGATTAACTCCATCCAGTGACGTTGCCTCATGTTAAGTTCATGCTGAGAGAAGATATACTTAAGGTTCTTGTGGTCTGTGAAAATTTGGAATGTCTCTCCGTAGAGATAATGTCTCCAGATCTTCAAGGCATGAACCACAACAGCTAACTCCAGATCGTGTGTCGGATAATTCTCCTCGTGTTTCTTAAGTTGTCGGGAAGCAAATGAAATCACTTGCTTATCTTTCATCAACACGCATCTGAGTCCATTCTTGGAGGCATCACAGAAAACTACATATCCCTTACCTTGTTCAGGTAGCACAAGCACATGTGCACTTGTCAACCTTTCCTTCAACAGCTGAAAAAATTGCTGGCACTTATCACTCTAGACAAAAAAAAACATATTTTCGGGTTAACTTGGTCAAGGTTAAGGCTATAGAACTGAAGTTCTTAATGAACATTCGGTAGTAGCCAGCTAACCCTAAGAAACTACGGATCTCCGTCGGTGTCATCAGTTGTTCCCACTATAGAACGGATTCTACCTTTTTAGGGTCAACACGAATACCCGAGGCAGATACCACGTGTCCAAGAAAAGATACTTCCGGAAACCAGAACTCACACTTGCTAAACTTAGCATATAGCTTGTGTGCTCTTAGCAAAGTCAAAGCCTGACGAAGATGATGTTCATGCTACTGAGCATCTCTACTATAGATTAGAATGTCATCTATGAAGATGACAACACACTGATCGAGGAAAGGTCAGAAGATTCTATTCATGAGTTCCATAAATGCAGCTGGTGCATTAGTTAGTCCAAACGACATAACTGTGAACTCATAGTGACCATACCTCATCCTAAAGACAGACTTGGATATGTCATTGTCCTTAATACGAAGTTGATGATATCCAAACCTCAAGTCTATCTTCGAGAAGACGGTTGCACCACGCAACTGGTCAAAAAGATCATCAATCCTCGGTAGAGGGTACTTATTCTTTATTGTTACTTTGTTTAATTGTCTGTAATCAATGCACAACCGCATTGACCCGTCTTTCTTTTTAACAAACAAAACCGGAGCACCCCAAGGTGAAGTGCTCAGTCGGATGAAACCCTTCTCAAGTAACTCCTGAAGCTGTTTCTTGAGTTCTGCCATTTCGGCAGGCGCCATCCTATACGGTGTCTGGGCTATAGGTTGTGTATCTGGGACCAAATTGATTTCAAAATCAATTTCCCGAGGTGGTGGTATACCTGGAAGTTCTTCATGAAACACGTCTTCAAATTCCCTGACTACGGGAACTTCAGCAGGGTTGGGACTCTCCATGGTAGTGTCTACCACATGGGCCAAGAATGCATAACATCCTTGCCTCATCAGCTTCCCAGCAACCATAGCTGATACAAGACAGGTGGGTAGAATCTTTCTCTCTCCTTGAAAGATCCAAGTGTTGCTATTATCATCAGCAAACACAACCTGCTTGGAATCACTATCCAATACAACCCTATACCTTTCCAAGGTATCCATCCCAAGGATTATATCAAATGCTTGCATCTCAAGTGGTATAAGATCCACTTGAATGCGATGATCCGAAAAGAAGAGGATGCAGGAAGAGCATACCTCCTACAATACAGCAGACCCTCACAACGGAGTCTCAAGCAACAAGCTATCTGCCCTATGACTGACTGTCATATTGCAGTTATGAATCACTCTTCAAGTGATAAAGGAGTGCGTAGCACCCAGGTCAATCAAAACGGATACAACATAGGATTTAGACATATCAGAATATAATAGTTCCATCTGACCTGCCACAACTCGTGGGTTGATCACTACATCAGGTGGATTCATAGCATAGAACCTTTTTGTCGCCTGAGGTTGAGTCGGTGCTGACGATCCAGCTTGGGACGATTGTCCACGTCCTCTAGCTGCTCCTTGAAATTGTCTTCTCTGTGACCCCAGTTGACTCTGCCTCTGTGGCTATGTCACACTGACAGGCCTAGCTCTGTAGTCCTTCGTCAAGTGTCCCACCTTCCCACAGTTGTAGCAGCTTCTTTCCAGTTGTTGTGGTCTTGGTGGTCCTGTGACTGACATTGATGTTGAACTGTGAGTCTCTTGTAGTGGTAGGCTTCGTCCCCTGCCTCTACTTGGTGTCCACTGTGTCTGAGCACTAGATCTGGGTGGTGGAGGTGTAGGTGCAGATAATCTAGGCTTCTTAAAGTCTCTAGATGAAGAACCTTGGAACTGTGGATATCTCTTATGGGTTTGCCTATTCTCGGCTACGGATCTCTCTATCCTTCAGACTGACTCAACGAAGGTAGAGAACCTCTCCCGGTTCTCTAGGGCAGACACGGGAGTAGTCAACTTGGCATTCAAACCCTTCTCAAACCTTCTAATCCTCTCTTCTTCTGTGGCAGCCATGTGCAGACAAAACCACATCAACTCCATGAACTTAGCTTCGTACTCATTAATGTTCATCATACCTTGCCTCAATCTCTCGAACTGAGAGATCTTCTCGTCCAGGAAGGTCTTTGGAAAATATCTGTTGACAAATCCTCGACGAAAGTCTTCCCACGAGATCTCCACTCCAGGCCTCTTCTGCTCTTCCATGGTCCACCAATGACCAGCACTTCTTTTGAGAAGATAGATGGCATGTCTAACCTTCTCAGCTTCTGGGATATTTAGGATTCTGAAGGCTTTCTCTAACTCGGTCAACCACAGATCAGCATCTGCGGGGTCTGCTGTTCCAAAGTATTCGGTTGCTCCGACACGACGAAGTCGCTCGAACGTCTTACTGATACCTTGTCCTTCAGGCTGGGCAGGTGCCCTAGGTGCAGGCATGGGAATCCTGTCAGTGATGTGTGTCATGGCAGTCATAAACTGCCCAAACATGGTTTGAACAGCTGGGTTACCCATGTCAGCTGGGTCAAACTGAGGTGGCTCCCTGGGTGGCTCAGGTACGGGCTGTTCTATTTCTGGGTTCCTTGCACCTTCTCGAGGTGCAGCGACACTACTTTCTGCCACATACTCCTCATGTGGCTCAGACATCCTTATATATCTTCTTCTCCTGAGGAGCAGAAGATTCTATTAGATAGAAAAGAAACACTAAGGATAGACTCAACATCCTAAGTCCTATGTCTCTGTAGACTCAGCGAACCTAGAGCTCTGATACCACTAAATTGAGACGATCCTGAGATGATCTGATCCATAAACCATGATATAAACTCAGCGGAAGCATTCGATTAGCAGTAGAATACGAAAAATCACCGGAAATTAAAACTTTTTGAGATAAGATCTTGAAATCATAAAAATTATTTTATAAGAAACAAGATAAACAGTTTACATCTCTGTTAAATCACTTCTTGAGTGATTATACACAACCAGATACAAAATCTCAAGATTCGAACCAAAATCTCAGACCAACTAACTCCAAGGACCTAAGAGTACATGAGACGGCATAGGACTAACTAACTACATGACTCAGCAGTCAGTATCTCCACCTGAGATTCACTGCTGCTCCTGGTGCTGCTGCTGCTGATACTAATCACCTACAGTCTGGTTCCTTCATCCTCGACGACCACCTAAAAAGTTGAAATCTACGGAGTGAGACAATTTTAAATAATTGTCCCAGCGAGAGTTATAACTCTCCACCAGAAGCTTTATTATAACAATCAAAGGACAATATGAGCAATAAAAGCTTTTAAGGTAATCAGCAGCAGAATGACATTGAGTAGGACAACAACATTTAAGAAATATGAAGAAACATGTATACTAGCATAATCTGTGTAACTTCAATCATGTATCTCGTAGTTCAATCTAAACATATGCTACACGGTTGATTATGTTTTACAAACATTATTATGCCCTGCGGAGATGAGGTATATTGTTCATACTCCAACCGATCACTAGTAAGTCGCATCGGTATCATACATAGGTCATCAAAAGAGTCGGATTCTTATGACCTCATCTTCCTCAGTCAGAGTGAGGATAAACATGCAGGACATCTAGTGTCTCTGCTACTATAGCTCACCAGGGTATTCTGGTACTTCGCTATTAGAGTCACAGTGGCATTATGTACCCTCTTCGCTATCGAAAGATTTCTTGTTTATCTCTCATCGATACAGTATAAAAGATTTCCTCGAGAGAATAGTGTTACATCACCCCGGCATAAACATATAGTGAAGGATTGATAGATTAAGATACATATACATCAATTCCTATACTAGGATGTAAGGATATACACATCCATATCCCCCCACATACTCAAAAGTATGTGATCCAGGAGTTCCCTTAGGAAAAACCTGTTTCACCATCATTTAACTTCTAACAATGATGGATCTATGATCAGGGCTCTACATGGTATGATTATACTTGATTAGTTAGGTACATTTCAATATTCTTTTAACATCATACATGTTCTCAATCATTAATCATTAGAACATCAGCTATGAAAGTAGAATACTATATGTATCAAGTATAACTCACATCAGTTATCATTTCTTAATCATCTCATCACAAGTCATCTAACTAGTATGACCTTGGTGATACTCATGGCTCTTTCAGCCTATCATCTCATAAGATGCCACTTACTAGGCAACATGATATGTCACTATTCATAAAGATAATAACATGCTTTCAATGAATATGGTATCATAATCCTTACCTGGATATGATCATTCTCATATAATAACATGCATGCTTAATTCAAATAATAAACAATTCATATTAAGAGTTGTATCTCCCTTCTCAAAAGCATAACCTGGAATTAGGGTTTATTGTACAATTCATCACATCACTCTCAATTAGGGTTTACTATTCACATTACATGTTTTTGTCCTAGAATTAGGGTTTATTATTCACTTCATAGTGGATTGAACTCATAGCATCATCATGTATGAGAAACATCATCATTGATGCCTTCCAATTAGGTTAAGATTCATCAAACATCATAATTAGGGTTTTCATGATCTCACATAGGTGGATCATACCCTAATCATGCACATTCATATACATTGAAGGTACTTTACTTGAATTTCAATCATACTTGGGACCTTCTCTCTCCTCTTACTAAAAGATGGTGATTACATCACTCTAGATTAGGTTAGGACAAATCAATCTTGGTTAACATAAGCTAATTCACCATTATCATGTCATTAGGGTTTTGATTAAACAAGGTGTCATCTACTTGAACCCTTCAAGTGAACATTGGTAATGTACACCATTGATCACAATCATGGGTCAATCTATTAATCACTTAACCCCTTAATATCTTTAAGTATCATTAGGGTTTGGATTGGATCACCATTGAACCAATTTAAACCTTCAAAGTACTAAGCAATCACAACCCTAAAGTTTCCAATCGATTACTCACCTTCAACCTCCAAACGGTCCTAAGACCGTTTGGATGTGTTGACCATTTGCTATAGTTGACTTCAAGACCATATGACACTCAAGACTGTTTGCCCTTAAACGGTCTTGAGACCATTTGATTGTGTTGACCGTTTGAGAGTGTTGACTTCCAAACCGTTTGGATGAAACGACCTTGAAACCGCATGAGTTGAAACGATCTTGAGATCGATTGGACCAAACGACCTTGAGATCGTTTGAGCCCAAACGGTCTTGAGACGGTTTGGCCCCAAACGGTCTTGAGACGGTTTGGCCCCAAACGGTCTTGAGACCGTTTGGCCCCAAACGGTCTTGAGACCGTTTGGTCCAAATGGGCTCAAAACCGCATGGACCTCAAAGGTGTATTAAAGGTTATAATCGATTAGGGTATTCAATGTTGAATCCCTCAATTGGCCACACCCTTGTTAACCACTTATCAATTGAGCCAATTAGGGTTAGCCTTAACCAATTGGACACCAATTTTACCCTCAATTGATAGCTAATTAGGTTGAAATTGATTCAATTAGGGTTTGCAATCGGTTAACCATCAATCATTCATCAATGTGAATCAAATTGAAGTTGAACCCATCAATTGACACTCAATTGAGCCCAAACTTGGCCCAAACGATCTTGAGATCGTTTGGACACCCTCCAAATGGTCTTGAGACCGTTTGCCCAAAGTTTCATCAAAATCTAAGTCGATTTGATAAGGGTTGAACCCTAATTAGGTCTAAAATCAGCACTTTTACTCAATTCATCAACCTATTGTGATTGGACCTCCAGTTCATCAAATTACCTTAACCCTAGACCTAAAAACGGTCTTGGGTTGTCACCAAACAGTCTTGAGATCGTTTGAGTGAACCCCCAAACAGTTTTGAGTCCGTTGGGCCCTTCAACCCAAAGTTCACCAAAATTGGTCATTGAAATTACCAATTGAACCCGATTAGGGTTTTGAAGGTTGAAGTGCCTTCAACTTGTGATTAGTTTGCAATTAGATCATGATTCTTTGTAGTTGATTAATTCAACATTTGTACAATAGACCTATAAATGGTCTTCACTTGGTCAACCTTACCAAACGGTCTTGGAGACCGTTTGAATCTAAACGGTCTTGCAAGACCGCATGAGATCAAACGGTTTTGAGACCGTTTGATTTCAAACGGTTTGCAAACCGTTTAGACCAAATGGTCCAAGGTCTTTTGATAAAGTTACCTAGGGATTCACGCCCATCATCTTCAACCTTGGAACAGGTTGGTTACTTCATGGATTTCTTGTAAGAAAGCAAAGAAAGATGGGGAAGAAGAAGAACTTAACTACTACTTGCAAGAATAACGATATGCATAATAAAGCAAAAGGTTAGAGTTATAAAACCCGCCTCAAACGTTGTTCCTAGAGCTCCAAGCTTTCAAGCTTCAAGTATTTAATGGCATCTAGAGCTCCACAGGTCGGACAAAGGTGATTCTCCAAGGAAAGGTTGGGGAAATTCGGCTAGAACAAGAAACCTAAGTGAGATAACCATAAAACCAACCTTATACAAGGAATTCCTCCATGAATCCGAGCTAGAAGATGGTCTCTTCTCACCTTAGAACAAGTTAGTCGTCTCCCTGAACTCCAGAGCTTTGCCTTAGCTGGTTGAGCAAGATGATAAGTGAAAGAGTGAAGAGAATACGTTTACTTGGTTTGCAAAGAAGGAAGCTTATATAGCTTGGGTTAGTTTTCAACATAAGGGCCTCTAGTTTCTTAGTTTCTCATCTAGGTCCCTCCTTTATTCTTTGCACGTACCTTCTCTTTGTTTCTAAGGAAAAACTCCTTCTAAGACCAAGAACTAAAGGCAAAGAAGGTCAACTTACTACCTAGTTGCACATATAAGAGGGTCCCATTACTCATAACTTGGTGATTCCATTACAAAGGTGTTCCTTATTATATGTTTATTCAAATGAAGCGCCCCTTTCATCATTATTATTCTAAATGATGCCAAGAGTTATGAAAGATATTTTAAAAGGTATATTTTATAAGTTGCACCCCACATTTTGGGTAAATTGCACTTTACATCAAAATTAGGGTTTTAAGCACAAGGATTGCTCCACAAGCTACATCTAGGTGCCCAAGCTTGGAGAATCCATCAGACTTCATCATTTTAACTCATATGATGTCTCATCATCATAGGAACATCTTAACATGTGTAGTTTTGCAAGTTAACCCCTCTAACTGGGTAATTTGCACATAGGTCCCTGTATTACAAAACAATACTACAACATTGTTTAAAAAGGATAGAAATGAAAATGTATGTTCCGTAGGAACTTAATTACATGTCATGGAATAATCACACGTATTTAATTACATGATTAAGAAAAACACCTAGGGTTAACTTATAACCCAGGTCAGGGATGTTACACTCACACTGTCATGATATTGAATAAACCAACATGCATATTACATGGTGATCGATCATAATAGAGGATCTATATATAGTAGTGTTATATAATATCCAATTTTCAGAGACATTCAAGAACATCGGGTAGTGTGGTTACTCCCTACACTCCAGTAGTATAACTACTCTACATGTGGAAATGGTGCAAGTATGAAAACATATGGAGAGTAAGATTATTGATGATAGATGCAACATACTCAATTTTGGGTACTAAATCTTGCTATAATTCATATCTTCCCCCTAGATTGAGATTATGTACAATGTTGTCCTTCATTCCATGTCTTAGTCAGTTCTTTTGATTGAATTGTCATTATTTTGATACAGATTGATCTTCAATGGAGTTACCCTTGTCTAAATGTATCTATTCCCTTCACTTGAGAAAATACTTACAAATTTCCCCCTCAAGTTATCTTCAAGAATCCTTGTGGCATAAATTATTGATATTGATAATATTTGAGTCTGCATATATTGAATGGACCTTTCATTGATTAAATGTTCTAGATTTGAGTAACAATGGCTTCAGAATCAATTAATATATCTTTTTAAAATATTGTATATTAAGTATTAAGGGATATATGATGGACAAACTCTTAGGCAAAGTTAGAGCCATGAAGTAGGGAACTAAAACTTTCATAAATTAGCATAATATGATATTGCTAATAGAAAAATTTCATGGCAATCAAATTTATAGTTTAGGAGATATAAAAGCTTGAAGTTAAGGAGGTTCATGTTTAGTTATAGTCAATATTGTGATAATTGTGATCCACTTAATGAGCCTTAAAAGGGGAAGCGTGTAAGACCCCCGACCTAACTTAATGGATGTGCATACTTTATTATCATAATTTGAGGCTCAAAACCTTAAGTTAACCCTGATATTTGCTTTGATATCATGTGATAAGATAAAGTTTCAAGTTTGGTCCAATTTGGACACCATTTGAGCAAGCTATACAATTATATGCTTATTTTGGGCTTCTCTGTAATTTACACATATCTAGGGTTTTCTTGTAATTTGATACATTCTTGTTGTTGATTATATTTTTTCTTATCATCTTAAAGTTAGTTGTACCTTGGGGCACCTAGATGCACCTTGGTTTGATGGTGACACTTATCTAGGGTTGAGTTAGGGTTTGCCCTCTTGGATGAGCTACCTTGGAGGCCAAAATTTGATGATATCCCTTGGTTGATGGGATCCTATGGTGTTGGTCCGATGGTGGGTCCTTGGCAGTCCCTAGAGGTGTGTGATTTGATGTTTTCCCCTCTTGAGGCTCCTTGGGTCAGTGGTTCACCTAGGAAGGTGTTGCAACTGGTGATTTTGACCCTTGTGACCCATGGTTCATCAACCGATGGTCACCATGCTTTAAAACTCAATGGACACCTTGGGAATTCATGATCTGATGTCCCTAAAGACTCCCACAACCTATGGATCTTCTACTTTGCATGGACGTCCTACTTTAGGCCATGGACACATGACATTCTTAGTATGACACCTTAACCTTCTCTTATCTCTCACCCATAGCTTTACAAACCTCCCCCTTCCATGAAAAAAACATTTGACCCCCTTTCTCTTCCTTGATGTTTAGAGATTCATCCCCCTTTTCTAGGTGGAGAAGAATGTGCCCAAGGTAGAAGAAGGTGGTTGATCTAACTTGCATGTGCACCTAGGGTTCAAATCTACCCTAGTAGAGGTCGTTTGGTGCTTCCTTGCTTGGTTTCTTGGCCTAGGTGTGTGAGATCTTCCTCCTTTATTTCATCTTATATGATGTTCTACCTTCTCCTTTCTTCTTTCTGGTCGTTCCCATGGTGTTCCATAGTGGATCTTGTTCTAGATCTTAAAGAACATCTCTTTCTTGCTTCCTTGACCTAGGATTTTGCTTCCTTGCTTGGTAAAGGAGCTAGCATGGCCATGTGGAGTGCTCAAGATAGGGTTTCTTACTCTTTTTCCCAAGATAACATGTTGTTTGAATCTTCATCTTCATCCTATATATGAGTTATATAACTTTATTCACATTTATTGCTTACTCCTAGCTTGCATGTACTATATCATGCTCTAAAATGAAGTTCTAAGTAGAAAGATTGTGTCTTTGCCTAGGGTTTGAGCTTAGGTGCTAGTTCTTGAGTAGTTATCTTCTTGGATGGACCCTAAATCTTTTGCACAAACCTTCCTTTGGTAGTGGAATCTCTATACCTAGCTTGCTTGTGGTAAATGATGGTTTTCTCTCTCTCAAATGATGGTTTCGTTCTAAGGTTTTGAGCTATTTTCCTTCCTTGAGATGCAAACTGATGGTTTTATTCTTGGTGTTGTTTTAGTTGCCTTTCTTGTGCCAAATGATGGTTTAACTTATATTCTATTTTGGAATCTTTTGTGTTCAAGAAACTATGGTTGTAGTGCCCCTTTAAGTGATGAGATTGATGATTTTCTTCCCCCTTATGTTTGATGGGTTTTACTTGGAGTTTGAAGCATGTTTCACCACCTGTTGACCAGACTCAGTGGTCATTCTAGTTCAACACTCGATGGTGTAATGACCCCGACCTGGGTTTTGATTTAACCCTATATTTTTTATCTAAATAAGATCCTCTAAAGAGTTTTGTTATCGGTTGACAAACTTATGTTTCAAATTTGGTCCTGTTTAAATAATGTTTGAGCAATGTTATCTTTTTTTGGACCAAAATGCAATTTACACAAGATAAGGGGTTATATTGCAATTTGTCACATGTTGAACGTTCCCTAAGTGTTTTAGCATAAAAAGGAATAGAATGATGCTAGGTGGTGGCTTGTGGAAAGCCTAAATTCCAAGTTTGAACTTGTTTGAATAATGCTTGTGACTTATGTACCAATTTTGGTGCAAGTTGTAATTTACTCAAAATGTAGGGTTGATATGCAAATTTATACCTCTAGAGTGTCCCTACTCACTCCTAGTATCATATATATGACATATAAATAAGGAGGCACCATGTTTGAATCATATCTGAATAATGGTATTCTTGGTGATGAAAAGACCAAGAAAGGGTTGAATGTGAAACCCTAATTTGAACTTGTATCGAGTTGTAGAGTCCATATGAGAATTCCTATCAGACATAGAGATATAGAGGGAGTATCGTATCAGTTTGTGAACTCTTGACTTTTTCCATGACAAGATAAGCACCTCAAGTAGGTGAAGTGTATCGGTTTTCAACTTCGTTGGAAAAGTTGTATCGAGTTGTGAATAAAGTGGTGATTGAGTTGAGATATCTTATCCAAAGAGATAAGTGATGGCCAAAATATCATCTCTAGATTATCCTCAATTGTTTTTCATGTAAAGATAAATATGAGTGCATGCAATTAAAGGTGTCAACCATGCATGGACACGTGTCACCTAGTAGCTTTAAAATGGAAACACCTCATATACACACATTTTCATGAACCTCAAGTATATATACCCTTCCTTTCACCTATTAGTGGAATTTTTCGAAATATATCACCCCCTTGCTCTTGTATATCGTGCATATAGTCTTGATATTGTGCAAAGGTGAAGGAGTATCATGCATAGAGCCTTGGTATCGCCCATGGCAAAGTGATATCAGCCAAGTGAAGGATATCAGCCACAAGTGAGGGATATCGGCCGCAAGTGGTGAGGTATCGTGCATAGGGCTAAGGAGATCAAGTCTTGGACCTTTAAGAAGCTCATCTTCAGTATTTACAACTTGAATATTTGGAGCTTGGAGCTTTGAAGTTGCTCTGGAGGCGGGTTATATAACTTGAACTCAATTATGTTATTATTTACCATCAATCTTGCCTTAGTTAAATGATTTACTTTCAAATAGAATTTTCTTGCATAATTGAGAATCCATGATCTCTAGTAGTAACATAGGACTGTTTTCCGTGAACTAGAATAGTAATAACAAGGGTCTAAAGGTTGATGATGATGACATCATCATGGTTCAACCCAATATTGGGTTGAAGCACCTCTAACCCGATATGGTGTTGAAGGATACATATCTTGCCCGATATGAGGTTGAAACCCTAGATAGTGATGGTTATACACCTCTAGAATGATATGGTGATGAGCATAAACCTTATGCACGATATGGTGACACACACACACATCTCATGAATGATATGGTGATGAGCATAAACCTTATGCATGATAATGGTGACACATACACCTCATGAATGATATGGTGATCAAGATACACCTAATGGGCAATATGGAAGCACCCATATACCTCATGCCTGATATGGTAAGAACATATACACCTCAAGGTCTATATGGTGAGCACACATACACCTCAAGGTCGATATGGTGAGCACACATACACTTCTAACCCGATATGGTGTTGAAACCCTAGATGGTGATATGGAATTCGATATGCATTGGAACCCCACACCCTATTGTATTGTGTAATGGGTTGATTGTGAAGGGTTCAACCAATTGTCTATCCTATCACTCAATACATGATAGGATTGATTCAATGAAGGAATGGGAGTGTATGAGCATAAGGGTTTAACCCGATATGCTAACACGATATAGCAACCCAACATGGTAATTTGATATGGTAATGCAATATGGTGACATGAACACAACCACTAGCATGATATGGTGATGAATTTATACCTCATGGAGGATATGAGTAACACATACACACACTTTGTACACGATATGGGGTCAATTACACACCTTATACCTGATATGGTGTTGAGTAGATACCCTAACCCGATATGATGTTGAAACTCAACATGGTTCTGTGAAACCTGATATGAAAACCCTTGGGGTTGAGTAATCCGATATGGATGCATGATATGGTGATGAGGATACACCTCTATACCCGATATGTAAGCATATGTACACCTCTATACATGATATGGAGGAAGCACCTCAATCCAATACACTTGATTAAGTGATACATGTAGTATGTTATGTCAAATGATACTTTAAGACATGAAGAGCTTAATGCACTTTGATAAATATGGGACAATGTACCTTCAGAGAAGGATTGAGGCAACCTAATGGAGTATGTTGTAATTAATATCTTAGTGGGGATGAAAGATAAACTTATACTTGTTTAATACTCATGTAATGAGTATACATTTATACTCCTAATATGTGTGGAGTCTAAATTAGGGTTGTGATTCTTGATGAATGTACTTGAAAACCCTAGTCGGCTTAAAAAGGGAAACCTTAACCCTAATGAAGGGTAATGATATGATCTGAAACTAGAATTGGCTAATAAAGGGAAACCCTAACCATATTGAAACCATGTTGGTAGCATGAGATAATGAACATAGCTAAGCATGAGCTATGATGTTTCAAATAATATCGATTATCTAGGTCTTATGACCTAGAGATAGTTGTTTCCTAGTGAGAGGTGACAAGATGTTTAATGGGCTTTGTGGACCATGTGAATAGTTGTTTCCTAGTGAGAGGTGACAAGATGTTAATGGGCCTTGTAAGCCATGTGAATAGTTGTTGCCTAGTGAGAGGTGATAAGATGTTTTAATGGGCCTGGTGAGCCATGTGAATAGTTGTTGCCTAGTGAGAGGTGACACGATGTTTATAAAAGTCTCATGAAAGAAATGGTAATGTTCAAAATAAACTAGTGGAAATGGAAACCCAGTAATATCATAATAATAATAAATGGTAATGAAATCTTGGACAAGGATTTATGCTTATAGCCAAATAAGGGCTATAGTGATTTGAATATGCTTAAATGAGATAAGAGGAATACTTATATTACATAAAGAGGGTGAATAGGTATGATGTCTTGGCCAAGGTATAAATGCCCAGTAATGGTGATGTGGTATTTAGTGATAAGTTTAAGGGATTGATATCCCATAATGAAAGTGAAAGGGAAACATAAAGGTATTCCACTACTATGGAATCTTTAGCAATATGGACACGATCTTACAAGATGTCATAGTCCAATTCCTGGATACAAACATCACAGGGTTGGCATAGTCTAATACCTAGATATAATTTCATAGGATTGGCATAATCCAATACATGGATGCAACACTCACAGGATTGGGACAACCCAATACCTTGATTTAATTTCATAGGATTGGCATAATCCAATACCTAGATGCAACACTCACAGGATTGGGACAACCCAATACTTGGATATAATTTTATAGGATTGGCATAATCCAATACCAAGATGAAACACTCACAGGATTGGGACATCCCAATACATGGATATAATTTTACAGGATTGGCATAATTCAATACCTGGATGCAACATTCACAGGATTGGGATAACCCAATACCTGGATATAATTTCACAGGATTGGCATAATCCAATACCTGGATGCAACACTCACAAGATTGGGACAACCCAATACCTAGATATAATTTCACAGGATTGGCATAGTCCAATACCTGGATATAATTTCACAGGATTGACATAGTCCAATACCTGGACATATTTTCATAGGGTTGGCATAGCCCAATACCTGGACATAATTTCACAGGATTGGCATAGCCCAATACCTAGACAAAATATAATGATGTATATTCACATGATTAGTGCAATTCAATACCTATCTAGAAGATTGGCTGAGGCTAACAGATAAAACTGAGGATGATTCATGGATATCATACCATGATAATATTATCACAGGATAAGCTTGAGATGTTGGTATAGTATGGTGGGTAAAAGATACACATGTTCTTCATATACCTTATAAAGTGAATAGATGATTATACACATGTTCTTCATATTCCTTATAAAGTAAATGGATGATTTACTACTCTATCTTATACAATTACAATGTTTTAAAAGATGAGAATGTTCTAAACTTCTTATCCATAGTGATTAACCTTGATTAATAATATAAAAGAACCTCTGCTCAGTTTAATACTATTTACCTGTGATATAACATTGTTAGCGGAGAGTTATATCTCTCGCTGGGACAATTGTCTCACCCCGTGGGATCCACAATTTTTAGGTGGATGTGCATGAGGAGGTAGAGACCGTTCTATAGAGGAAGGACAACAACAGTAGGGACAGTAGTGACAGCTCAGGTTGAGTGTATTGTTTGCCATATCTTATAGATATAAGTCCTATGTGTCGTCTCTATACTCCCAGGTCCTTAGATTTAGTTCGTGATGGTTTTATGAACAATATGAGATTTTGGCTTGTATGCCTCAAGGTTTGATGTTGCTTTAGTATATGTTTTGAAAAAGCAACTATTATATGTTAACCTCGAGATGAGATGGTACAATGTATGTACAATGTGAACCCCGATGTATATAAAGTTTTGAAATGGATCTCTTTGCAAAATGGTTTTAATTTTTAGCAATCTTTGTTAATCTGCTGCTTATGATTATTCCACATAATTAGTAACAATTTGGCTGTCGGTTTGGTGGAAATCGTTACAAGTTTGGTATCGGATCTTAAGGTTTGTTGAGTCTACAGAGACATACGACTAAGGTGTTGAGTCTGTTCTAGTGTCCTCCAGTATACCCTATAGTAGCATGTGCTTATGCAAAAGAAAGGGTGAAGTTTAAAAATAACTGGAGAACATGAGGAACACATTTCTAAGAGCAATGTTGTTGCACCAAGAGAAGGTGCAAGGGATTAGGCAAGAGAAGAACGAGTGCCTGAGAATTTCCATCTTGACCCAATCAGGATAGAGAATCCTACTTTTTATTCTCTTGTGGGGTAGTTTAGGACAACAACAATGAATATAGTGGACTGGATACTAGCAATACAACCTAGGTTTCCAGCCCTCAATACAGAAACTTTGGGTTCTGAAAGGGTTCTTGAATGACATAGTTATGTTGAACAGTGAAAAATATGAGAAGGATTAACATATGTCAAGAAAATAGACTCTGCCATAAGTATAGACAGACAATACATCTATGATGGCAATGCCCAAGGAGGGGCAATAAGCTGAGAATTAAGAAAAGGTCTCTACAATTCTAGAGACATTTGCCTAGTTGTTCTAAAAAGCCAATGTTTTTGGTACCACCAGTGCAATAAATGTCTAGTGCACCAGGACAGTAGTCACTAAGTAAAGGCAGAAGTCCTAACTTTCCACATGTAAGAACTCCTGACTTAGCTTCTACATCAGTAATAAGACCGATAAGACTATGGTACAAGGACAAGACATGTTATAGATATGGACATGTTGAGCACACTAAACCCTTTTATTCAAAAAGAAGGGAGGAAATGACCCAACAACTGAGGCAGACTCGACATGGCTTACGAAAGTTACAACCCAATAGTGTAAAAAGGCAAAAACAACAACATGAAATAGCTTGACTCTATGTTTGAGTCAACCTGAAGTGGTAGATAATCACGAGGGGTGACAGTCAGATAGAGCTTTTTCATTCTGATACACCTTCTCTTGATTTTATCTGATAATCATAAGAACATAGTTGTTGTTGAGCTTCCTTTAATTAGTCCTATGAGGACATGAGGAAGAGATAAGAAGGATGAGAACTTATATTCAGTCCAATATTCTCTTATATGTTTTTGAAATTTCTCTCTTCATGAAGAAAGGAAAGAGATGTAAAATAAATACCCAGAGAAAATTTGAGATACTAAGTAGTAAAATTTAAAGAGATGTTAAAAGTAAGAAACATAATATAAAATAAATGCATACTACCTAGCTTCAGTTCTTACATACCATGGCCAGGTATTCATCTATTGAAGGCAAGGTAAGTATGGAACTCTTAGATTGCTATCTTTTTTATTACTATGATCAAGTAATCATTTTGAGACAATCTAAAGAGCATAATGTAGTTGAAGATGTGGCATGGATATTTCTACCACATCCTAATTGATATATGGAGGAATCTGAGTTAATCGTAGATCAACTTATAAACAAAAGAAGATGTTTAGTATAATGTATACCTTGGTCTGAGGACCTAGAGGTAACAGTTACCTGATGAGTTGTAATTAGATCAACTTATAAACAAAAGAAGATGTTTAGTATAATGTATACCTTAGTTTGAGGACCTAGAGGTAATAGTTACCTGATGAGAGGTAACAATGTTAAATGATGAACTAAGGGTTTGAATACCTAGATCTAGTAATCATGATGATGATAATGCTAAAGGATGATCACATGTAATCATCTTTATAATACCTATGCTGATGGCAAGGAACCTAAGAGGAAATAAGTTTGAATGACTCATAAACAGTTGAAAGTTCATGCAATACTTAAAGGTGATAATCTCTTTTCTTTAATAAACAACCCTGAATGATGATGGGGTGATAAAAAGGACTATGTTTCCTTGTGTTCTTTCCCTTCAAGGACATGACAATCAAATAAGTCTTATGGCACTTGATGTGCATGGATTAGAAGAAATCTATAGAAGGATACTTTGAAAAGTATCATATTGTCCTAGGTTTTAGTTCCAAGACAAAGTATATGTGTTAAGTAATGTCCCGAGATGAAAGAAAGGTCCTATTATATGTTTGGTTTTGGTAATAACAACAGAGAATGGAAATGATGAGGATGTGATGTGTTTTTAACACATGTAACTAATACCAAGGTAAGAAATTCTAATGTCTAAGAAGTTTTAAAGGTACAAAATAGTGAGGACATGACTTTTGATAAGATGAATAATGTTTGGTTATCTAGAAAGGGTAACTTTGAGATTAATTCGGTTACATACGATGATGTGAACACCATATTTTAGGGGTTTATGCTCCACATAAACATGACATCAGCAAGAATGTATGAGTTGAAGGAACAATTGTAGAATCATCTTGGGGAAAAGCTTACCAAGCTAAAGATAACTTCTTAGTATATCCCTATATAAATTTGTTAAGGCAGCTAATGCAAATAACATCTAGAGATACCTTTGAGATAATTCTTCTTTGGATGATTGAATGTAACTCTAGCCTTTCCTTGGAGGAGAAATGCCAAACTAAGTGAGGGGTATGGAAAACTCCTAAGATCAAGGATCTTATTACATAAAGATGTAAGTTGAAAAGGTGACAAAGCAATAAGGTTTGACATTGAGTTATACAAAGTATGTATAGTACTTCTCTGATTTAGAAAGTGTTACCTGACATAGGATTGACACTACAATCATTAAGGAAAAGGATCGTGGAATATATGTCATGTATGACAGATTCTATGATGACCCTGAATGGAAGGACTTTGTGCTGGTCAAAGTTAAATGGCATCTCCATGACATTGAGATGTTATGTGGAAACTTGATGATATGATACATGAATGACAATTGTCTTCCTTCATCTGGGATTTTGGGGACGAAATCCTTATTAGGGGTTTAAAACTTGTAATGACCCTAACCTGGGTTATGAGTTAACCCTATTTGTTTTGTCTAAATAAGTTGCTTAGAACTTCAATACAATCCTCAAAGAGTTTTGTTATCAGTTGACAAACTTATGTTTCAAATGTAATCATGTTTAAATAATGTTTGAGTAATGTTCTCTTATTTTGGACCAAAATGCAATTTACCCAAGATAAGGGGTTATATTGAAATTTATCACATTTTGAACGTTCCCTAAGTTTTTTAGTATCATAAGGAAGATAATTATGCTAGGTGGTGGCTTGTACAAAGCCTTAATTCCAAGTTTGAACTTGTTTGAATAATGCTAGTGACTTGTGTACCAATTTTGGTGCAAGTTGTAATTTACTCAAAATGTAGGGTTCATATGAAACTTTCTACCTCTAGAGTGTCCCTAATCCCTCATAGTGTCATATAGAGGAGAGATAAAGAAGGAGGCACCATGTTGAATCATATTTGAATAATGGTATTCTTGGTGATGAAAAGACCAAGAAAGGGTTGAATGTGAAACCCTAATTTGAACTTGTATCAATTTGTAGAGTCAATATGAGAATGCCTACCAGCCATAGAGTCATAGAGGGGGTCTCATATCAGTTTGTGAACTCTTGGATTTGTCCATGGTGAGCTAAGCACCTCAAGGAGGTGAAGTGTATCAGTTTTCAACATCCTTGGAAAAGTTGTATCGGGTTGTGAATAAAGTGGTGATTGAGTTGAGATATCTTATCCAAAGAGATAAGTGATGGCCGGAATACTATCTCTAGATTATCCTCAAGTGTTTTTAATTTCAAGATAAATATGAGTGCATGCAAGTACAGGTGTCAACCATGCATGGACACAAGACACCTAGTAGCTTTAAAATGGTGACACCTCATATACCCACTTTTTCATGAACCTCAAGTATATATACCCTTCGTTTCACCTATTAGTGGAATTTTTCGAAATATATCACCCCTTTCTCTTCGATATCATGCATAGAGACATGATATCATGAAAAGGTGAAGGATTATCATGCATAGAGCCTTGGTATAGCCCATACAAAAGTGATATCGGTCAAGTGAAGGATATCGACCACAAGTGAGGGATATCAGCCACAAGTGGTGAGGTATCGTGCATAGGGCTGAGGAGATCAAGTCTTGGACCTTTGAGAAGATCATATTCAACCTTGGGAATATGAATATTTGGATCTTGGATCTTTGAAGTTGCTCTGGAGGCGGGTTATATAACTTGAACTGAATTATGTTATTGTTTACCATCAATCTTGCCTTAGCTAAATGATTTACTTTCAAATAGAATTTTCTTGCATAATTGATGAATCCAAGAGCTCTAGTAGTAACATAGGAATGTTTTACATGAACTAGAACAGTAAGAACAAGAGTCTAGAGGTTGATGATGATGACATCATCATGGTTCAACCCGATATTTTATTGAAGCACCTCTAACCCGATATGGTGTTGAAGGATACATCTCTTGCCCGATATGAGGTTGAAACCCTAGACAGTGATGGTTATACACCTCAGGAATGATATGGTGATCAACATAAACCTTATGCATGATTTGGTGACACACACACATCTCATGAATGATATGGCGATGAGCATAAACTGTATGCATGATATTGGTGACACACAAACCTCATGAATGATATGGTGATCAAGATACACCTCATGGGCAATATGGAAGCACCCATATACCTTATGCATGATATGGTAAGAAAATATACACCTCAAGGTTGATATGGTGAGCACACATACACTTCTAACCCGATATGGTGCTCAAACCCTCGATGGTGATACGGAATTTGATATGCATTGGAACCCTACACCCCTACTATTTTATGTAATGGGTTGATTGTAAAGGGTTTAACCAGTTGTCTATCCTATCACTCAATACATGATAGGATTTATTCCATGAAAGAATGGAAGTGTATGAGCATAAGGGTTTAACCCGATATGCTAAAACGATATTGCAAACCAACATGGTAATTTGATATGGTAACTCGATATGGTGATATGAGCACAACCACTAGAATGATATGGTGATGAATTTATACCTCATGTATGATATGAGTAACACATACACACACCTTGTGCACGATATGAGATCAATTACACACCTTATACCTAATATGGTGTTGAGTATATACCCTAACCTGATATGATGTTGAAACTCAACATGGTGTTGTGAAATCCAATATGCAAACCCATAGGGTTGAGTAATCCGATATGGATGCACGATATGGTGATGAGGATACACCTCTATACCCGATATGGAAGCATACCTACACCTCTATACATGATATGGAGGAAGCACCTCAATCCAATACACTTGATTGAGTGATACATGTAGTATGTTATGCCAAATGATAGTTTAAGACATGAAGAGTTTAATGCACTTTGATAAATATGGGCCAATGTACCTTGAGAGAAGGATTGAGGCAACCTAATGGAGTGTGATGTAATTAATATCATAGTGGGGATGAAAGAGAAACTTATAATTGTTTAATACTCATGTAATGAGTATACATTGATACTCCTAATATGTGTGGAGTCTGAATTAGTGTTGTGATTCTTGATGAATGTACTTGAAAACTCTAGTCGACTTAAAAAGGGAAACCTTAACCCTAATGAAGGGTAATGATATGATTTGAAACTAGAATTGGCTAATAAGGGAAACCCTAACCATATTGAAACCATGTTGGTAGCATGAGATAATGAGCATAGCTAAGCATGGGCTATGATGTTTCAAATAATATCAACTATCTAGGTATTATGACCTAGAGATAGTTGTTGCCTAGTGAGAGGTGACAAGATGTTTAATGGGCCTTGTGAGCCATGTGAATAGTTGTTTCCTAGTGAGAGGTGACCAGATGTTAATGGGCCTTGTGAGCCATATGAATAGTTTTTTCCTTGTGAGAGGTGACAAGATGTTTAATGGGCCTGGTGAGCCATGTGAATAGTTGTTGCCTAGTGAGAGGTGACAAGATGTTTATAAAAGTATCATGAAAGAAATGGTAATGTTAATAAACTAGGGGAAATGGAAACCCAGTAACATCATAATAATAATAAATGGTAATGAAATCTTGGTCATATATGCTTTATGCTTATAGCCAAATAAGGGATATAGTGTTTTGAATATGCTTAAATGAGATAAGAGGAATACTTGTATTACATAAAGAAGGTGAATAGGTATGATGGATTGGCCAAGGTATAAATGCCTAGTAAAGGTGATGTGGTATTCAGTGATAAGTTTAAGGATTGATATCCCATAATGAAAGTGAAACGGAAACATAAAGGTATTCCACTACTATGGAATCCTTAGCAATATGGCCATGATCTTACAGGATTGCCATAGTCCAATACCTGGATACAAATCTCACAGGGTTGGCATAGTCTAATACCTGGATATAATTTCATAGGATTGGCATAATCCAATACTTGGATGCAACACTCATAGGATTGGGACAACCCAATACCTGGATATAATTTCATAGGATTGGCACAATCCAACCTGGATATAATTTTATAGATTGGCATAATCCAATACCTAGATGCAGCACTCGTAGGATTGGGACAACCCAATACCTGGATATAATTTTACAGGATTGGCATAATCCAATAGCTGGATGCAACACTCACGGGATTGGGACAACCCAATACATGGATATAATTTCACAGGATTGGCATAATTCAATACATGGATGCAACACTCACAGGATTGGGACAACCCAATACCTGAATATAATTTTATAGGATTGGCATAGTACAATACCTGGATATAATTTCACAGGATTGGCATAGTCCAATACCTGGACATAGGGGTGAGAAGAATTTGGTTAATAACCGATTAACCGAACGGTTGATTCCGAATGGTTAATTTTATTGGGTCAATTTGGTTAATTCGGTTAATTTGGTTAATTTATTTCAGTTAATCGATTAAATGGTTAATTTGATGGTTAAAGATATTTTTTGTTTGGTTAACCGAATTAACTGAATAGTCAGAATTTATTCATAAATAATATCCTACGCATGCATATATACATATATAGTTGTACTTTTATTTCAAAATACCTCCCCATATATATAGTAATCAAGTTTTTACGAGCCATACAAAATTAAATTTACAACAATACTACTATAATATAATAATATTGTCCCAAATTCTATGACTATTTCAAATAATATTATTACACGAGTGTTATTTGGTTAACCAAATTAACCGACCGAATTAACCATTGACTGATTGGACAATAACTGAATTAACTGACTCAATTTGGTTAGCTTAATGGTTAAAATCTCAAACCACAAATTAACTATTTAACCGAACCGAATTAACTGTAACCGACTGAATTAACTGAATGCTCACCCCTACCTGGACATAATTTCACAGGGTTGGCATAGCCCAATACCTGGACATAATTTCACAAGATTGGCATAGCCCAATACCTGGACAGAATATAATGATGTATATTCACATGATTAGTGCAATTCAATACCTATCTAGCAGATTGGATGAGGCCAACAGATAGAACGGATGATGATTCATGGATATCATACCATGATAATATTATCACAGGATAAGCTTGAGATGTTGGTATAGTATGATGGGTAAATGATACACATGTTCTTCATATTCCTTATAAAGTGAATAGATGATTATACACATGTTCTTCATATTCCTTATAAAGTGAATAGATGATTTACTACTCTATCTTAGACAATTACAATGCTTTAAAAGATGAGAATGTTCTAAACTTCTTATCCACAGTGATTAACCTTGCTTAATAATATAAAAGAACCTCAACTTACTTTAATACTATTTACATGTGATAATAACATTGTTGGTGAAGAGTTATATCTCTCACTGGGACAATTGTCTCACCCCATGGGATCCACAATTTTTAGGTGGACATGCATAAGGAGGTAGAGACCAATTTGTAGAGGAAGGACAACAACAACAAGGACTATAGTGACAACTCCGGTTGAATGTAATGTATGTTGTGCCTTATAGATAGAAGTCCTATGTGTCGTTGATGTACTCTCAGGTCCTTTGATTTAGTACGTGATGGTTTTATGAACAATATGAGGTTTTGGCTTGTATGCCTAGAGTTTGATGTTGCTTTAGTATATGTTTTGACAAAGCAACTGTTATATGTTAACCTCGAGATGAGATGGTACATTATATGTATAATGTGAACCCTAATGTATATAAAGTTTTGAAATGGATCTCTTTGCAAAATGGTTTTAATATTTATCGATCTTTCTTAATCCGCTTATTATGATTATTCCGCATAATTAGTAATGATTTGGTTGTTGGTTTGGTGGCAATCATTATAGATGGTCCCATTGGTTCATCAACCAATTGTTTTTCTGACTCGGTGGTTCTCGATAGTTCGTCAACTAATGGTTTCTCTGACTCGATGGTTCATCAACCAATGGTTTCTCTAACTCAGTGGTTCGTCAACCAATGGTTACTCTAACTCGATGGTTCATCACCCAATGGTTTCTCTGACTCGATGGTTCATCAACCAATGGTTGAACTGGGTTGATGGTTCATCAATCAATGGTAGGACTGGGTCGATGGTTCATAAACCATTGGTTGTACTGGGTCGATGGTTTATCAACCAATGGTTTGACTAGGTCGATGGTTCATCAAATAATGGTTGGAGTGGGTTGATGGTTCATCAACCAATGGGTGGACTGAGTCGATGGTTCATCAACCAATGGTTGGATTGGGTTGATGGTTCAACTACCAATGGTTACCCTACTTTCAAAATCAATGGTCTTTATAGATTACAACTCAATGGTTTTATAAAACATAAGGTTCAAAGTTTTACTTGTATTTCATCCAATGATTATGCTTATCCAACATCTGATGGTTTAGGTGAAATTCATGGTTTGATGGCTTGGTTTTTTGATGAATAATCCGTGATTCTATAACCATAACTTTATATTCTTACATTTTCCCTCGTATGAATGAAAACTCATAGTCACCATAACGAGTTGATGTGTAATACTAACATATTTTATCTTACTACACCTAACCCTAATACATATAGGTGACGATGGTTAGTTGAACATAACTTCCTTGTGTAACTAGAAGAGGATGGAATACTCTATTAATGTGGTTGTAACCCTAATATGTTATGAACGTCATAAGCTTCTTAATACAATGTTGTGTTAAAACTATGTATTACACGTGTGGTGATGGTCTATTGAATCCTGTTATAAGGTGTGGAAAGATAATGATGTTCTTGCATATAATTATGAGAATGGTCTTGATGACCTTTGGGCATGTCTTGATCCCTAACGGAGGTGTAATCCTCTTCATGATGTGACAAGGATTGGTATCATGTGATGTTGTGATAAGAAACATGCTCATACATTTTATTGTGGGTTTGTATGCCCAGAGAGCCAACCATATGATTATTGGAGTGAGGCACTAGATACTTGATTTGATGAATCATAAAGGTAATTTTGTCTATTATGTTTGTATTAGTCTTGATAAGACGACACAAACATAGGTAGATGTCTAAAGAATGATGATACTTGATGTTGTATGTCTTCAAGTACATCACTTGGAGGATGAGATCATACAAATGATAAGAGCTCATACATTCTTGTTATGTCCCTAGTTAGTTATTACTATGGAAGCAAAATAGACAAAAATAATAGATAAGACTAGAGTGTGTGTTGGTTGATGACATAGTCTCATTAGTCATTATATGTGATATCAAATCAAGCACATAGATACATGTTAGTGAATAGTTTATCAGACAGGCCCACCATGAGAGTGATACATGGAAACCATGGAATGATAATCAGAATCATCTGTCATAGTGATGGTGGTGATTGTGGTTCATAGACCTAAAATCACTACACTCATCACATGTCGTTGAGTACAATTTGACATCATCAAACGTAGTCCTAAAACATGGGTTGGTATAACGGCGATGATTGGACGACTTTGACACATGGGGATACACAGTGAGTGATAGAGATGGGATTTGTCCCTCCTACTGGAGTTTGATATCCAGGGCCCTTTGATAAGAGAGATTGAGGGTGTACGACCCTACCCATGTGATTTAATATATGATATGTGAACTCACATGCACATCAGACAATCTACTCTAGTTCAAGGAACATGGATTGAATGTTGAAAGGATGATAATTCCATGCCTCGAGTTCAATCTGGATATCAGAGACAAAGGAACTATACGATCATAATAACAATATTCACAAATTATAGGCTGAAGTTGTTCTCCAACTCTCTGAATTACTTGGGTAGTGATGATGTGTGACTAGGCACTACTCTTTGCTTGTAATGTCATAAGTTGTTATGGACATTCACTACCAATGTAATTCTGGATCTATAGGGTCACACACATAGGATATACTTGGATTAAAGGAGTATATTCATGAATGATGTTTAGATTGAATGCTAAAGGTGTTTATGTATTCAATTAAGCAATAAATCAACTGACTGGACTCATAATCATCAAGTTCAAGTGTCAGACTGACTGATTGGAGTGTCAGGTTGATTGGAATTGATTACTAAAGTGTTTAGACATTCAATTCACGCACCAACAGTTGACTGCAATACCAAACAGCCATCTCAAGTGTTGAGATAGGTGTCTGGGGTTCCAAATAAGTGTCTCAAGTGTTGAGACAGGTGTCAGGTTAGTCAGGCTGGTTGGAACAAAGTTGGTTGCCCAAACTGAGGTGAACCGACCATTCCATGCTAATGAACTGACCGGCTTGGCTTGGCTCACCAGAAGACCGTCTAGGTGAGAAAGACGACCGTATTGCATATGAGAGATCACTTAGTTAGGTCGGGGAAGGTTCTAGATACTTTCCCAAATTCGTTTGGATTGCACATTGCTTGTTGTGTAATAAAAATCGATGTTTAACATTGATAAGAAGCGAATTGCCAATTCTGTGTTAAAATAGGAAACTGCAAAAGCATGAGAGGACTATCTCGTGGTCTACAAATTCCAAAACATTCATGTTTTTGGAGGATTCTATGCCCACGTCAACTGGGAACCCTGATCCTGCCCTCTACTATAAATAGAGGGATACTGGGGGCTTCCCAACACACAAAATTGGATTAGTGGCCCTGATAATTGTTGTTCTCTCTGGTTGTTGTAACCACGAGAGTCCAAGCAAGTCCCACCCAACTAGTGAGGGAGGAGCAACTGAGATCAGTTGTCGTGGGAGAGAAAGTTGGCAACTAGTATACTAATAGAAGGGGGCAACTCCTTCCGTTAGCTCTGGCAGCGCAACATGGAGTTCCCGATGGTTCAGGTGGACTACTTTAGAGGCAAGAGTCATTTGGTTGCTGCTAGGAGGACAACGTCAACCTGCAATCTGTGGCAAGTCCACAAGATCCATTGCAGGAGATGTTCAAGTCTGCTATCTGTGGTGTAGACCATGAGCTACACAGACACCGTCCAAGATAATACTTGTAGGGTGATGTCACAGGACTTGCTCCAGGGCTAGGTATAACCTTGCAACCCTTCCTTCCTAGATACATTGTTGTTGAGAAGATTCTGCTAGTTTCTGGGAAATGGACATATAATTTTTTTGTTTCTATTGCCTATATCTATTCCTGATTTCCCAATAGTGGAATCAGAGCCCCGTCAAACTATGACGTATCTGGAATCTAAATTGATGTGATTGGATTTAGTTTTTCATTTATTATTTCATATGTTGCAAATATTAAAATTATTAATGTGCATATTCGATTAAATACAACATACGATCATAACTAATATATATATATATAGTGTGATATAATATGAAATCCATACGCATCACCATAAAAATGTTTTGATGGTGGATGTTAGCATGGTTATGGCCAAAACCCTACATCTGTGTGTGCATGGTTGTGGTTTATTCTTGTCAATAATCGAGTCTAGGTACCGATCCCCTCTCTCCTTTCTAAATGTAAATTAATGCTCTTCTTCCTATTTCCCCTCGAATATAACTCGAGGTTTTCCTTTTATAATGTAAAGAAATATGATAGTTTCAATATATGCATCATCGTGAGAAGTTGTTCTGCACTAGGCGAACCGATCGTTTGGGGGACCGAGGAGGCTAGATGACAAGAGGCAAACCGATCAATTGGTGACCCAACAGACCGGCTGGAGGAGACCATACGACCGCTTTAGGAGCCCAACCGGGCTACCAAGAGGTGTGCCGACCAGTTCAAGCATTGAATTGATCAACTAGGTTTGGAGCAAGCACAAATCTACATCAACAATAAGTTGCATGTGATGTGAAACTTAGGTGGTGGCAATTCCTTGTGGCTCCAAGGAATTGCAATAGACTGGCCATTACCAATGCCCGTATATTTCTGATTGCATGTTCACATTGTGGTTATAGAATGTATATGATACGTACTATAGTATGTGGTGATTAGATAAAGTATATGTATTATTTATACATACAAACTCCCTCAATTAAAATATCAAAGTCTTAGATGTCTTCCATTAGCAATACACAGCGAAAGCTTGATCGACCAAGCCTAGTTTTGCATAAAGCATGTTGTGCGGTCTATCTCATGGAAGTGTGATGGTAGATATGTAGATTTGCACAAATCATGGTTCATATCTATCGTATTGGCTATTGGGCTAGGCTTGACTGGTGACTTGGAGAGCCCAAGCCTAGAGGTATGCAGACGATTATGGCAAGGAGTTGTGCAAATCATCTATCCAAGAGTTGCATATGATGAAATTGGACTGATGGCCTACCTAAATAGTCAGGATGTGGGCGATCAAAAAAAGTTGACTAGTGACTTGATGAAATATGGATGTACACTACAATATTCTGAATTGATATTAAGGGCTATCAATTTGAATAAAATAGTAGGAGTGGTAATTAATTAAAGACCTAATTAATATCGTTAAATTTATCAGATCAAACCAAATTAAAAATGTTTTGAAAAGTTGCAATATTTCTTTGTAGAATCAAATGTCAAATACGAACACATTTAAATTACGATCAATCTTTGATAAGGATAAAATGGGATAAAGTTCCAAAATTGGTTAAGGACTTTGAGAAATGTTCTCATCTATGAGAAAAAGCTCTATGTCTATGATAGACCAATGCAGAGGAAACCACTCCAAATGTGCCTAAGGCTAAATGGATGCTTAATGAAAGCATGTGAATGATGCCATAGACATTTGAATACCTAATGACATGTTGTATGAACTTTGAGTTGCATGAACAACATGAATACATGGACATTCTTGAGATGGTAACACATCTTAAGAATCATGTAAAGCAAATAAGGTATAATATGATTCCAAACTGACAAAGGGAGTTCCAGTAGAACCCCATATGCTCAATATGATTGGACATATGGAATGACTGGGAATTCTCTTAGGTCAAGTGTTGACCATGAATATGATTATCCATGTGTTGCATGAATCATATAGTCAGTTTATCTAATACTTGGTATGTTGATGCCAAAGCAAGGAAGAAAATGGACAAATCCATGATGATGATCAGTAGAAGTGAGTCCTAGGGTAGAGGCAAGGCCAATAAGTGTTCTGAGAAAGCTGAAGTCCAATTATTCTGCACTCAATATATGGAGAAGGGTAAGTGTAAAAAAATCTATCCTTTTCACTTAAAGGATAAAGTACCACCACTTTCACTTGTCTGGACATTGGAAAGGAATTATCCTCTTCATAGAGGATCTCAAGAAGAAGATAGAGATCTCTACTTCAGAACCTGATAAGAAATAAGCTAGAACTGTGTGGAGCAAGGGTTGCTGCCACTACAATTGAGAGCTATTATTTAAGGGAACATGATAGAATTAGTGAATTGCTATTATGAACTTGCCATTAATGAAAAACATCATATGCCTTGTATGGCAAGGACATTATGTTTCATTTTAAAAGATATGATCTTTTATGGCAATGCCCTATGTCTCATAAACTATAATTGATAGCTGTAGATACAAATGTGTATGACACATATAATGCATGACTTGATGACTCAAAAAATGTATACCTATAGCATTGTCATCTAGTACACATAAATTAGAAATGCACTTCTGGATTCCAAAATGGTGTTGGTCTAGACTCTTTTGGTTATTGACCCAATAGAGACATGCATGTCTTATTTATTGAGCAATTTGACAAAAGCATCTTCACTAGATGTAGTGGGAGAGCGACTATTCTAATAGGCCTAGTACATGCTGATGTACAACTGACCTTTTAGAATGAATGCTAAAGGTAGTTACTAGTACCTTACTATATCTAGTGATGTGATCAGCAGATATAGAAAATTGTATTTAATGAAATACAAAGTATGGATATCTTGAAGTGTTCAAGAAGATCATAAATGTAGTACATAACTAATTTGGTAAAAGTATTAAGGTACTTTGATGTGATAAATGTTGAAATATTTTAAACCAAGAGTTTGAGGACCTTCTGGACATATGTGATAGTGTATCACAATGAACTCCACCTGAACATGATGATGTGTCAGATGGAAGGAAGCACGCCTTGTTAAGGTATGATTATCAATGAAACTAGCTAAAATTCCAATTTCCTTTTGAGACATGCTAAACACGAAAAGAATGTTCCGTCTAAAATGGTTCAAAAGACACCATATGTGATATGGTATTGGAAGTGTTCCTATATGTCTTTGATAGTGATTAAAGATGAATGCCTATACAAGAAAGTTGTTTCTTAAAAGGGGCTTTTTCCACAAATTACATAAATGTTATTTTGTTAAATACTACTCTTATCCCATTTCTACAACAATGTTGTTTGTTGATCTAGGTGGATATATTCCTGATGAGGAACCTAGTTGCAAAGGAATCAGTGGGAGTAAAAGTAGAACTCAAAATGTTTGAGACAAACAAGAAAACATTGAAGCTAAAAGAGGTACAGTGGGAACAATGAGAATCACCAAAGTGTTGTGGAATCTCAAGTTCCTTATGTAACACAAAACCTTATAGTTCTAGTGGATCATGCCTTGGTTTAAAGATTAATGATATCTTGTAACCCAACAAAGCAGTGAGTAGATCATAATGATGAGTCAACTAACTAACTAGAAGCTATTGAGGGACCAAAGTCTGAGACATGGCTTGAGGCCATAAGATCAAATATGGACTCCATGTACTCCAACAAGGTATGACCTTGATGGATCCACCTAAAGGGGTAAAACCCATAGGGTGCATTTGGGTCTTTGAGAGAAGAGAAACATGGAAGGATAGATTGCTCGTGATGAGCTTCAAAAAAGTTCAAGTTGTTGAACATGATGAAGTCTTTCACCAAGTACCATGGTAGAATCCATTATGATCATGCTTGCAATTGCAGCTTAGTAAGACTGTGAGATTTGACATATGGATGTTAAAACCGCATTCCATAACTGGAATAATTGTATAGGATGTGTACATGAAAAAACCTAAAGGTTTTAGAAATCCATTAATGCAAATAAAGTTTGTAAGCTAAAAAGGTCAATCTGTTGATTGAAGCAAGCATCTTAGAGTTGTAATCTTCTATTTTGACAAGAAAGTCAAAGTGTTTGACTTGAATCAGAATAAAATCTGTGATGATAAAAGATTTAGTGGGAGCATATTTATATTCGACATAATGATGCAGAATAACATCCTTATCCTACAAATGTTAACACATGGCAAAGAAAGTACCTTCTCTATGAAGGACTTAGGAGAAGCATCCTATGTGATAGGAATTGAGATCTATATAAATAGATCTGGAAAGCTTCTTGATCTAAGAAAGAGAACATATATTGGCCAGATGTTGAAGGGTTCAACATGCATGATTCATTCATAAAAATGTGTCCATGTTCCATGGAGTTAGTCTCTCAAAAGCCTAGTGTCCTAGTTCTTATGAAAAATAGGAACACATGGATAGGTGTCATATGCATTTGAAATTGGATCTACCACGTATGTACTCACCCCATTATCTCATAAGTATTAGACTTGATGAGAAGATGTCCCATAATCTTATATGTATTGGACATGATAAGAGGATATCCAGCCATCTCATATGTGTTAGACATGATGAGAGGATATATATATATACATGTCTAGTAATCTTGTATGTATTGGACATGACAAGAAGGTATATGTCAGATGCCAGTGAGAGTCACTAGACTACCATAAAAGAACATCTTTAGGTGCTTGTGAAGCACCAAAGTGTAGTTACTTGGTCATGGTAATAAGGAAGAGTTGGGTTAAAGCGTTACATCGGTGCAAGCTTCCTAACTAATAAATAAATAAATAGCAATCTATTTTTGTGTTTGACCTTAAAACAAGAACTGTAAGTTGGAAGGGTTCTGAGCTAATGATAGTTGTTTAAATCTACAATAAAAGCTGACTATCTCTGTGTTATGAGAACATTAGAAGATATTGTATGAAGTTCATGTAAGTGAACTTATGAGAGGTTCCAACTATAGATGACTCAGTAGAAATACTGTAATAGAAATGGAGCTATATGATAGGCATGGAATCTCAGATAACATACTATAACACTTCCGTCTCATATGAGATGTAGTACATTGAATAGATGTGAAAATTGCAAAATACCGATTAAAAGTAATTGTTTCTAGAGTGCTTGCACAAAAGAAACATGATTGACATGTTAAGATCACTCAGAATATGATTTGTGGGTGATTGGCTCTAAGTGCAAGTGGGAGTATGTTGGTTTGTATGCCCAGAGAGCCAACGACATGATGATTGGAGTGAGGAATTAGATACTTGATTTCATAAATCATAAAGGTAATTTCATCTATTATGTTTGTCTCAGTCTTGAGATGATGACACAAACATAAGTCTAAAGAATGATGATAATCGATGTTGTATGTCTTCAAGTGCGTGACTTGGAGGATGAGATCATATGAATGATAAGAGTTCATACATTCTTGTTATGTCCCTAGTCAATTATTACTGTGGAAGTAAGATAGACAACCATAATACATAAGACTAGATTGTGTGTTGACTGATGATAGAGTCCCATTAATCATGATATGTGATATCAAGTCAAGCACATAGATACATGCTAGTGAACATTGTATCACACAAACTTACCATGAGAGTGATACATGGAAACCATGGAATGGTAGTCAGAATCATCTCTCATAGTGATGGTGGTGATTGTGGTTTTTAGACTTGAAATCATTGCACTCATCACATGTCGTCGGGTACACTTTGACATCATCAAACACAATCTTAAAACCTGGGTTGTTATAATGGTGATGATTGGGTGACTTTGACACATGGGGATAGAATGTGAGTGATAGAGATGGGATTTGTATCTCCTACTGGAGATTGATATCCAGGGCTCCTTGATAACAGAGACTGAGGGTGTACGGTCATACCCATGTGATTCAATATATAATATGTGAACTCACATGCATCTCAAACAGTATGCTCTAGTTCAAGGAACATGGATTGAACATTGAGAGGATGATGATTCCATGCCTCGAGTTCAATCTAGATATTAGAGACAAAGGAACTATACGATCACATTAACACTATTCACATATTATAAGTTGAAGTTTTTCTCCAATTTTTTTAATTACTTGGGTAGCAATGATGTGTGACTAGGTGCCATTTTGTGCTTATGATGTCATAAGTTGTTATGGACATTCACTGCCAACGTAATTCTAGACTTATAGGGTCACACACATAGGATGCACTTGGATTAAAGGAGTATATTCATGAATAATGTTTAGATTGAATGCTAAAGATATTTAGGTATTCAATTAAATAATAGATCAACTGATGGGACTCAGAATCATCAAGTTCAAGGGTTGGACTGACTGATTGGAGTGTCAGGTTGATTGGAATTGATTACTAAACTGTTTAGATTCAATTCACGCACCACAACTGATTGCACTGCCAAATGTATGTCTCAAGTGTTGAGATGGGCGTCTTGGGTGCCAAACATCATTCTCAAGTGTTGATATAGACGTCTGGTTAGTCAGGCTGGTTGGAACAAAGTTAACTTCCCAAACAGAGGTAAATAGACTAGTTCATGCCGATGAACCAACCGGCTCGGCTCGGCTTGGCTCACCAGATGACCGTCTGGGTGAGGGAGATGACCGTATTGCATATGTGAGATCACTCAGTTAGGCTGGGGAAGGTTCTAGATACTTTCCCATTTTTTGGATTGCACATTTCTTGTTGTGTAAGAAAAATCAATGTTTAACATTGATTAGAAGCGAATTGCCAGTTCTGTGCGCAAACAGGAAACTACAGAAGCATAAGACGACTATTTTGCACTGTTAAACAATTATATCGCACATGAGATGACTGTTTCTCAATGCGAGATGACTGTCTCATAGTCTGCAGATTCCAGAACATTCATGTTTCCGAACCCTTCTACTCCCACATCAATTGGGAACCCTTAGCCTACCCTCTACTATAAATAGAGGGGTATTGGGGGCTTCCCAACACACACAATTGGGATCAATGGACCTAAAATTGTTGTTCTCTGTGGTTTTGGTAACCACAAGAGACAAAGCAAGTCCTACCTGACTAGGGAGGGATAGCGAGGGAGGAGCAACTGAGATCAATTATTGTGGGAGAGCATGTCGGCGACTAGTACGCTGACAGAAGGGGGAAACACCTTCTTGTTGGCTCTGGAAGCACAACGTGGAGCTCTCAGTTGTCTGTGTGGACTACTCTAGAGGCAAGAGTCCTTTGGCTGCTTCTAGGAGATGACATCAGACTGCAATCTGTGGTGAGTTCAGAAGAGTCATTGCAAGAGATGTTTGAGTCTGTTGTTCGTAGTGAAGACCAGGAGCTACACAAACACCGTTCAAGATAATAATTGTAGGGTGATGTCGTTGGACTTGCTCCAGGTAACTCTTCCTTCCTAGATACATTGTTGCTGATAATATTCTACTGGTTTCTGGGAAATGGGCAAATAATTTTTTTTTGTTTTTGCTGCCTATATCTGCGCCCGATTTCCAAACATTTATATATTATGGAGTTGTTATATATCAATGCTTGTTAGAATGAATTAGTGTTTTTATGTCCACTTGTTTTATGCATCCTTAATTCACCCAATTGACATTAACTAATCAAGTGAAACCCTAATCATGCAGTGCCCAGTGTCATAGAACCATTTAGTGTCAGGACTTGTTGGATGGGGAAATAAGGATTTCTAATGGATGCTCAAAGTTGCATATGTGATGATCCAACAGTTAATCAAACTATCACCAATGATATAATTACATAATAACCATAAGCAGCAGATTAAAAAAATCACTAAAAATTAAAACCTTTTTGCAAAGAGATCCATTTCCAGGAAACTCTTAAGAAGAGAACCAAAGTACTACATACATCATGGTTCACATTGTACATATCATGTACCATCTCATCTTGAGGATAACATATAATAGTTGTTTTTCCAAAACTATACATAAGCAACATAAAACCACGAGACATACAAGCTAAAATCTCAGATCATTCATAAAACCATTACTTACTGACTCCAAGGACCTGAGAGTATAGAGACGACACATAGGACTTCTATCTACAAGACATGACAGATAGTACACTCAACCTGAGCTATTACTGCTGCCCCTACTACTGTTGTTGTACCTCTGTAGAATGGTCTCTACCTCCTCGTCTGCGTCCACCTAAAAATATTTGTGACCAACGGGGTGAGACTCATGTCCCAGTGAGAGATATAACTCTCTACCAATAATATTATTATCATAGGTAAATAGTATAAAACTGGGAAGAGGATTCTTTTACATTAATAAGTAGGATTTAATCACTATTTAAGTAGAGTAGAGCAATATCATCTTTTGAAGCCTTGCTACTATATATGATAAAGCAGTAAATCATCTATTCATTATATAAGGAATATGAAGAACATGTATAACATCTATCCATTTAAGATGTATAAAAGAAATGTAACATCAACCAATGTTTTCCATATTCAATCCTTAAGCAAATATGCTACACGGCTGATTACATATTTACAATCACACTTATGCCCTGAGGAGATGAGGTATACTGCTCATACTCCAACCGACCACTGCGAAGTCAAAATCGGTACCATACAAGGTCAATGGAAGAGTCGGATGCCAAGACCTCTTCTGTCTCGGTTAGTGCGAGACATCTAAAAGGAAATCTCGTGTCAACTACAATTAGCTTACCAGGGTATACTGGTATCTTCTCTATAGAGCTACAACCGCAACATGCACTCTCTTAAGGGAGATTTTAGTTACCCATCCCCAACATTCATCTTCATCGGGAGATTATACATCCATCCCGAATTATAATGAAGTAGATATCACATCAATCCCTCATTAGGACATCTGGATATTGGCGCCCATTGCCCCCACATATTCAAAAATATGTGCTCCAGATAATCTTGTGGGAAAACCAGTTTCACCATTCAACAACTACTGATGCTGATGGATCTATGGCCATGGCACTACATTATAAGATTCCACTTGATTAATTAGGTGCATTATAGTATCTTTTAGCATCAACCAAGTGTCAAACATGAATTATAATAGATGCTACAAAGAAAGATGGAATACATTTATCAAGTACTTTTATAACCTTTGGAACACTTTGAATGCATAACACTCGAGATCTCAGTCCCTTATCACATTACTGGAAATTCTCATCCCATAAGATTATCATCATCATGATTACTAGATCTGGGCATTCAAACCCTTAGTTCATCACTGAACATTGTTACCACTTATCAGGTAACTTATACCTCTAGGTCCTCAGACCAAGGTATACTGATACTTGATGCACAAGCATCTCACATGGCTCACAAGGCCCATTTAAATGTCTTGTCACCTCTCACTAGGCAACAACTATTCACATGAATCACAAGTCCCTTTAAACATCTTGTCACCTCTTACTAGGCAACAAATATCTTTTAGATCATCAGACCATATAAACATTATACTTGTTATAAAAGTATTTAACATGTCTCACAAGGCTTATGCAATAAGAGAAATACAACCTTCCCATTATTAGGGTTAGGGTTTCTCTTTATAGCTGAATAGGGTTTCAAGTTCATATTATCAATCCAAACCCTAATTCATTGCTCCATACATATAGGAGCATACATTGATATCATAAGTATTCAATCGTACTTATTTATTCTCATCATTTATCATTAAATGATTATCTACACAAAGTATGAGTTTCTCTCTCTTCCTCACTAAGATATTGATTACATCATACTTTATTAACTTGGCTTAACCTTTCTCAAGGTATGTTAGCCTAAACTTATCAAAGTGCATTAAACTCATTACATCTTAATGTAACAATTGACATGAGACACTTCATGTGTTACTCATCCAAGTATATTGGATTTAAGGTACATCAAGGTGTATCAACCTTGAGGTGCTGGATGTGATATTTATCATGCCTTGGTGTATCACTTCGCTCATCACTTTTAACTTACTTAAGTTCATCAACTTATCTTGTATTAGGGTATTTCCCATCCTAATACTTTATGCACTAACTCATCACATTTATCCTGTAGTGTATTGTCCATAAGTCACACACCTAAATTACCCAGCTTTCATTAAGTGATATGGACTCATCTTAGGTTAAGGCCTTGTTGATATAGGATTGACCATTATCAATCACTTTAGGTGTTTCACCTATCAAGGTATTAATCACACCATTACTTGATGTTACACGCATCACTCCTAAGAGTGTCTTACCCTCACCTTTACAGGGTGTATCAAGTCGAATCATATATGTCAAGTTGAACACATGTATTGAATTAGGTGTATATCAGGCTAGGCGTCATCATATCCCTCATACCCTTACCCATGAAGGTATCAACCTTACCAATCATATGGCGTATCATCTTCACCATAAATGGGTGTAACATCCTCACCTCACTGGAAGATATTGGCCACACCATACTTTAGGGTATTATCCATCACATGTTCTAGGTTATTAACCACCTTACCACTTTTGTCATCTAGTGTATTGGGTTACCCACTATATCATTTTAGAGATGTGTACTCAACACCATATAACATGTTTGGGTTCAAGTTATATAACCCGCCTCAAGAACAACTTCAAAGCTCCAAGCTCCAAAGCTTCACGTTCCTAAGGTTGAAGATGACTTATCAAAAGTACAAGGCTCGTTCAGAACTCCTCCATATACAAGGAATCACCATAGTTAAGAACTTGGTGAAGAAGAAAAGAAAGGAAAGAATTACAATCGAGATCCATGCTTGAACCAAGGTTCAAGATGACCATGGCCTCACCTTAAGCTTGGTGCTCAAGCTCCCCTTGCTTCTTGAGATTCTATGCACGATATATAAGAGGGAGAGAGTTGTAAGGTTTGTAAACTTTCACTAGTAGGTGAAAGGAGAGGTATATATAATTGGGGTTCATGAGAGAGAGAGTGTATAAGAGGTGTCATCACCATATACTACTAGGTGACACGTGGCCATGCATGGATTGACACATGTACTTGCATGGATTCCATCTTTATCTTGCCATAAAAAATAAAAACTTGAGGATAATACAAGGGATAAGGGTCGACCCCTTTGGTTATCTTCTAGGTCAAGCCACTTCCACTCACATTATTATTATATTCACAACTATGCAAGCTGATACAACTTTTGCAAGGAGCATCTAACTCATCATGGATCACCTCCTTGAGGTGATAATCTGATATGAATAATTCCCAGAAGTTAACAAGACTATATGGGATCTCCTCTATGGCTTCTTGGTTGATAGGCACTCCCATATAAGCTTTATAACTCAATACAACTCAAGTTAGGGTTTCACATTCAACCCCTTTCTTGGTCTTTTCATCACCAAGAATACTACCACTAAAAATTATTCAAACATGGTGTCTCACTCTTTATGTCTCCTCTAAATGATACATAGAGGAAGTAGGAACACTCCAGAGGTGGTAATTTGCATATCAACCCTACATTTTGGGTAAATTACAATTTGTACCAAATTGGTATACAAGGCACTAGCATTATTCAAACAAGCTCAAACTTGGAATTTAGGCTTTCCAAAAACCACCACCTAGAATAATTCTCTCTATTATGATGCTAAAGAACTTAAGGAATGTTCAACATGTGACATTTTGCAATATAACCCCTCATCTTGGGTAAATTGTACTTTGGTCCAATGCAAAGGAACATTGCTCAAACAACATTCAATCAGGACCAAACTTGAAACATAAGTGTGTCACGTGATAAAAAAAATACCTTATAGGATTATATTAAAGTTCTAAACAACTTACTTAGCTAAAAAAAATAGGGTTAACGCATAACCCAGGTCAAGGTCATTACAACATACATAATTGTTGAGTATGTGTGGGTGCAGGGAGGGTATATCTTTGACATCTGGATCCCAAGGTTATGGATGATGGCTGCGCTCATGCCTCAGTTTGAGAGTTTGTATATTTTATGTGGTTGAGGATGGATGTGGTTGTACCTCAAATATTGGGTTTTTTATACCCTAGTTTCTAGTGACATGGCATGTACCAAGGGCGGACCAGGCTGTTAGCAGCTTAACTATATGTCACTATAGGAAGTTTGATTGATATTTCACCACAGTTGACTTGTACTGACTGAGGGGGTGAGATCTTAGGATTCTAGCTCTCTTAGATCTTGTACGGAACTGATAGTGACTAAGTCGCGGTCAATTGAACTTTGAATGGTACGACTCAAACTCCCCATGACTTAATAAAAGACGTAATACAATTGTGTAGTATATTTGTTAAGGTTAAATGTGCTTCACATTGGATGTTAACCCTTGTCGTATTTTTCATACTGTTAGATGCTATATGATGCATCAAGAGTAGTCAACTGTTAGTAAATGATGGTTTTATCTATTCCTTTATATACCTTGCTAATCATGCATGTTTTATGCTTATATGCTTAACTTGCTTAACTTGTTTAATCTGCTTAACTTGTTTATGAATGTATAAAGAAAGCCAATACTCAATGATGTATGTTTTCTAGTACGTGACCTAAACAATGAGATCATACAGATGTTAAGAGTATGTACGTTCTTATTATGTCCCTAGTTGGAGTTGTTGTGGAAGGCATATAGACAACAATAACACATAAGACTAGAGTTTGTGTTGATTAATGACAGAATCTCATAAGTCGTGATAAGGTATATCAAATCAAGAACATAGATACTTGTTAGAGAATAGTGTATCAGACAGACCCACCTTGAGAGTGACACATGGAAACCATACTTGGTGGTCATAGTTGTGAGAACCCATTACACTAAACAAGATTACTCAAAACATAAAACACAATCAATCACCAATTAACCACATACCCAAAAAAATGGATAAATTAAAACCAATTTCAACGTTAGCACCTACTCAAAAACATTTGCATAAGAGGCCAACATCTTTCTTTTATCCATACTATGATAAGAATTTGATACAAATTGTTCTATCACCTTAGCCACAACATATATACACAGGATAACAATATTTGTATATGCCACACAAACAAGCACTAACATGCTAATAAAATTCCAATTCATTTGAAACACTAAATACAAAACTTTTCCTGCTCGAACCTGAGAGTACATGGACAACTCTAGGACACACTAGACATCTAATCAACTTTCTCAAATATTCATTACTATATCTCCTCTTTGCTTCTACAAGTTTGTTTTCGTCACTTTTAATTACCTGAAAAATGTGGTGAGCCACAAGGGTGAGACCCATGTCCCAACAAGAGATATAACCTCCAACAATGTTTATTGATTACAACATTTTTAAGTAATTAAACAGTTAAGTAGTTTAATTATATATAACAAATAAGCTCAACATCACTGATGATTAACAAAATACATAAAGGAGCAGATAATAACTATCATCATTAGCCATATTATCATCCTTTATCTTGTTGACAATATAAGCAATTCAGTAGTATATTCATATCTAGCATCATGAGAAAGTCTAGTAACATAGAATCTCTATCATTACGAATAAGTCTAGCTACATAAGCATAGCTAAAAACATTAGCATGTCTAATAGGTTGAACATATCAACATCAAAAGAAGAGCTAACAGCATAAGCACAACTATCTGGATAAGCATGATTAGCAGTATATGCATCTCTAGTTACAAAGGCATGGCTACCATGCTAAACATAACTAACAACATGAGATAGCTAGCATCATGATTATAATCAGTAGTAGCAGTATAGTTATCTACATAAGCATAGCTATTGTATGTATGCATCTACAATCTTAAGCGTATCCATTATCTCTTATTGTACTATACATGATCTCAGTGAAAAGATATCAAAAAAGGGTTATCATCTAATATGAAGCATTGTGTATAACCCTAAATAGATATGCTAGACGATTGCCTTACATCTTTTATTACTCCCTGGGGAGTTTGAGTCGTACCACTCAAAGTTCAACTGACCACTGCTTGGTCACAATTAGTTCCATACATGATTGAGGAAGAGTTAGACTCCATGATCTTCTCCATACTCGATTAGTACGAGTCTGCACCGCAGTGACATATAGTCAAACTGCAAAACAGTGACATATAGTCCTATAACTAGCCCACCTTGGTACAGGTCATGATGCTAGCATCTAGAGTATTCAAACCCAATCACTGAGGTACAACCGTAGTTGTCCACTAATCACATCATGTTCTAATCACTGAGACCCGACCAAAGTCATTCTCAAAAAGTGGGCTAGGTATGACCACAACTGTAAGGACCCTGACCTTCATTTTGGGCTTACCCTGTTTGTTTTGCCTAAACCTTGTTCTTGGTTGCTTGCTAATCATCTTTAGTGATGATTAAGGTTTGCTTGTGCTTAGTTGAAGAGTTGGAGGTGCTACTTGCAAAATAACCTAAGATAGGGTTGGAGAGCAAGTTTGTCACCTTGAGAGATGTCTTTCTCTCTCTTTGCTTCCTCTAGGGTTGAGAAGAAGGTTTGGTCTCGTGCCTTGAGTTGTCTTGGGCTTGGTTGAACTCTTTTGGGCCTTGTTTTCCCTTGTTTGGGCCTTGCCTTGTTTGGTTGAGCCCTGTATTGGGCAAGGATGCTTTGTATCGGCCATGGGGTATCGCCCATGGGGGTGTGTCGGCCTTTGACCTTTGTTGACCTTATTGCCTTGGTTGTGTCACCCTAGCTTGGACATGTGGCCGATCCTTGGTTGAGTTGTGGCATGGCATGTGCATGTGTTTTGCAAGGTGGTGGAACGTGTGGACAAGTGTCCCTTGGTAAGGTGACACCTTGCCTTGGTATAACCTTGACCCCCATCTATATATGCCTTGCCTTTCTCTTCCTTAGGAACCCTTTAGCTCTTTGTTTCTCCTCTCTTCCTTGTGTGCACGATACACCTCTCCCTTGCAACCTTGGTGGCCAATCCCCTTGAAGGAGTTCTTCTTCTTCTTCCTTTATCTTGGTGGCCGAACCCTAGGTGGGTCTTGTTCTTTGGTAAGCATCTTCCCTCTCTCCTTAGCATCTTCTTCTCCATCTTGCCTACTCTTTGGCCATGGTGGTTATGCTTCTTGTTCCTTTTCTTGAGGTGGCCGAAGTGGTGAGGTTGGATCTAGGAGTTTAAAGCTTGGAGCTTTGGAGCTTGAGGAGTTTGCTTAAGGCGGGTTACATAACTTCTAACCCTAGCTATACTACCTTATCCATGTTGCATGCTTCATATATGATGATAATCAGCCATTGCATGCTATGTATCTTGCTCTAGTACACGTTGTTGATCTTATGGATATAATGAGCATGATGTTGTTGATGTTGTTGATGGTTTATATACCTTTGGACCTAGTTGGACGAAACATGGTTTAGGGTTTCTTTGTTGAGCAATACCCCTTTCTCTCCTTGGTTCTTGAGAAATGAGTTTGAGCTCTAGTGATGTGGGAAATACCCCTCTCTCTTGGTTGTTGAGAGGTGAGCCTACATCCTAGTTGCTTGAGCAACACCCTCCTCTCACCATGGATTAGAGAGGTGAGCTTTTGGATAGATGATGACCTATGTTGAGGTTGGTCCTTGTGGTTGCCTGATTTGTGATAGAGGTTGTGCAAAACCCCTCTCTTGGTTGTTGATAGGTGAGCCGATCTTCTTGATCAATTAGGGTTTGGTGCCCTTGTGCTTGAGGTTGAAGATGATCATGTTGGGTTGTGTCTTGCACGATATGACCTTGGGATAGTGCTACCCTATAGCCTTGTCTTGAGTTGTACCCTTGGACGACACACCTAGTTGAGATGGTTGGTTTGATGCCCATATGGTCCTCCTAGTTTGGGGTAGAGTTTGGGCAATACACCTTATATCTTGTGCTCTGAATGATACATCTTAAAGTAAGGTTTCCCAATACCCCTACCTTGTTGAGATAGTTGGCTTGTTCCCGTTATGCTTTGGCTAATGTGGAGCCTAGTAGGCTATCCTTGTGTTGGGCGATAGGGTTTAGTTGTGGTGATGCCCGATATGAGTTGGATGGTGCATCTTAGTGAGTATCCTAGTGGTGTTGTTCCTTTGGCTGATATGCTATGATGAACTTGGTGGCTTGGTGCCTGATATGATGGTTGTATAAGAATCCTAGACGACGCCTTAGTGGTGGCTGACATGAGGTGTTTGACCTAGTTGGATGATAGGTGTTGCTTGTTATGTGGGCGACACCCTAGACCTTTCCTTGGACGATATGAGAAGGATGGGTAACCTTGTGTCGAGCATGAGTTTGTGTTTGCTCGACATACCCTTAGTGAGTTGGCCGATATGGTGCCTTAGTGGTTACCATGCCTTGGACGATAGGGTGCCTTGGCCGTCATAAGGGTTCCCAGGACGATAGGGGGGATGGTTGGATGTCAAGGCGTCTTGGGCACCATACTCTTGGTCGATATGCTTCTTGTTGAGAGGGTTGGCTGATAGAAACCCTAACCCTAGTGCACAATAGGATGGTGTGTCGTTGACCGTTTTGATGGTGCATATGCTTTAGGGGTTGGAACCCTAGCCAATACACCCTTTGGTGAGGGTTGGTGCTGCTCGCCATACCTATAGTGAGGGTTGCAGAAGTTTTGGTGAGGGTTCTGATAACCCAGAACGTATATAGTTGATAGTTCTCTATTAATAATGATAACACAAGTAATATAATGTAATTACCTTGAATCCTGCAAGTATGTTGATGAGTTAAAATGATAGGTTGAGAACCAGGTATGTTTGGGAGCATATGATGTTTCTTCACATGATGGTGTGGCACATGCCTATGATCACAAGTATGGGGCATGATATATGTTTATGATGAATGTGTATACTAACCATGCATGTATTTCATGTGGATTCATGGCCCGGTAAGAGATATGAGATATATGTGCTTTGACTAGCACAATGTGAAGATAATCCTTTTTAATTAAATAACAAGTTGATAGGTCTGAGGACCTGATATAAGGCTGAGTGCGTAGTTGAGGTGTTATCCTTTGATAATGAGATATAGGATGCGTTCCCAGGATGCTGATGCATGATTATGATGCCTTGAGAGGTGGTGGTTGATATCATGAGGGATTGAGGTCCCAGGACAGTATGTTGATGGCAATAATGATGTAATTCTATAAGGCTATGTTACATTTTGTTTTGCCTCGACAATTGGCTTAAAATATACTAATCAATTATAGATGAACATATCATGTAGTTTGCCCTGGCTATAGATCCATTACCGCTAATATTTGGTGATGGTAAAACAAGTTTATCCTGCGGGATTACCTGGAGCGCATATTGTTGAATATGTGAGGTTCCCCCTAGCGTAAAATAGGAGGGTTGAGTGCAACTATGGTTGCATACTCAGGATATATGGATCATGGTGAACATACCCATGGCTCATGATATGTTAGGATGAGCATGATGCGTTCATGGCTCAGATGTATGCACTAGCACCTATGATAAGGTGAGCTAGAGATATGGGTAGCTTGCGAGCTGACCCAGAGGCTGAGGCCCTATAAGCATAAGACTACGGTCTTGCTTGATGATTCATGTACTGACCACAAGAAGGTGAGGTCATGGAGTCCAAATCTCCTTAGACCTTGTATGGCACCGGATTGGGCTTCACAGCCAATGGTTGGATTTGAGCAGGGTAGGCTCACTTCCTCAGGGCATAATAAAATGTAATCCAGCCAAATGGTATATCTTGCTTAGAGACAAACACGGAACATTGATTGAGGCCTTGCTTATATAGCTGATCTAGTTACACCTTGCATATATGTGTACGATCCTTATATCTTGTGATAAGTTCTTATAAAGCTTATCTTGTCAATCATGTTCCATAAAGAATGCTTGGTTATGTGCCTTCCAGATATCTTGGTAAGCTTTATGGTAATAATAGCCTTGCTCAGTATGCTGCTCTTATTATATGCTTTATCATTTATCTGCTTTAACCTTCTGAGGTTTTATAGTTTTGGAGGGGAGTTATGTTTCTCGCTGGGACTGTATGTCTCACCCCGCTGGTTTTCACCCTTTTTAGGTGATCGCTCTAGACGTGGTGGTGGTCGTGAGGTTGCGGACGAGCAGCAAGAAGAGCAGTAGAAGGCAAGAGATGGACATGTTGTTGTTTTGGTGGTTTTTTAGTAGAGTCCTAGAAGTCATCCCTGTACTCTCAGGTCCTTGGAAGTGTTTTGACGACGTTTCACGATGTTTAGCTATTGTACTTTTTGTATATACTGTTGTTGGCCGTATGTGGCCGTTCTGTATGTTTAAATAGGTGATGAACTAAAATGCGCTGTTGCGACAGTGGGTGACTTTAAGTGGTGAACATATCAGGCAGGTGATCTTGAATATATCTATTTATGACATGATCTTCTTACAGGGCTTGGTTGCAAATGTTCTGCATGTATGCTTTCCGCAATCGATTTTAATTAACCTGTGTTTTCGGTAATATATGGTTCTGCTCATTTTCACGTGTCATCTCGTTGTCTGTGTGATGGCGGGGTGTCACAGTTGGTTTGGTATTAGAGCTCTAGGTTCGCTGAGTCTACAAGGATCTAGGACTAAGTTTGCATCTATTCTTGTGAGTTTCCCAGATTTTCTTACAATAACCTTCTACTCTCAGCAGAAGATAAAGCTTAAAGATGTCTGGAAGCCATGAAGAGCATGCTGTCGAGAGCAGTGACGCTGCATCAGTTGATGGAGCAGAAGGGTAGGCACATGGATATCGGGTGCCTGAGGTCCCCCAACTTGACCTAGCCATTCTCGAAAACCCTGCCTACCAACAGCTTATGGGGCAGATGATGGCTACGATGAATCACATGGTGGAAATATTGCCAGTGCCTCAGCCAAGAGCACAAGCTCCCCATGGTGAAACATCGGGTATTGGGAAGACCTTTGAGCAGCTTCGCCGAGTCGGAGCTTCAGATTATGCTGGAACGGCTGATCCAGCGTAAGCTGATCTGTGGCTGACAGGTCTTGAGAAGGCCTTCCGGATCCTTGACATCCCCGAAGCAGACAAACTCAAGCATGTTGTCTACCTTCTAAAGGGCAGTGCTGGCCACTGGTGGGCCATCGAGGAGGAGAAGCGACCCGGTGAGGAGATCGGTTGGAAGATCTTCCGGAAAGAGTTCTTCAGCAGATACTTTCCACAGACGTATCTGGATGAGAAGATCAACCAGTTTGAGTGTCTACGCCAAGGATCGATGAGCATCACCGATTATGAAGCCAAGTTCATGGACTTGCTGATGTTTTGTCCTCACATGGAGGCAACAGATGATGAGCAGATCAGGCGGTTTGAGAAGGGTTTGAGTGCTGAGCTGTCGACACCTGCTGCTACTTTAGAAAATTGGGAGCGGTTTGCCACGTTCATGGAGTCCGTCCACAGGATTGAACAGTCTGTTAGGGAGAAAAGGGAGTCCATGATCAGGAAAAAGCCTGCTCAGTTCCAGGGACAAAGATCTAGTGGCTTCAAGAAGTCAAGGTTTTCAACACCTTCCATGATGAGAGGTTCTAGTGCACCATCAAGTGGTCTCTGAGTAAGGGAAGAGGTCATGTTCTTTGCCTTCGAAGGTGCATAGTACAACTTTTGTGGCAGTAACAGGGTCATCTAGGCCGCAGATAGAAGGCAGGTCATGTTACCACTGTGGATAGACTGGGCACTTGAGGTCAAACTGCCCAAAGAGAGATGTTGAAGTAACACAACAGCCGAGACAGAATCAACAAGGGCCAGACAGACAGCAGCCCAGTGCTAACAGAGGGCGAGGACACGATCAAGCATCGCAAGTAGGATCGTCTGCTCAAGGAAGCAGAGGACATGGACAACAAGCAACGGCTCGATTCTATGCTATGAGTCAGCCAGAGGCGATAGTCAACCCACGAGTGGTGACATGTCAGATGGAGTTATTTCATTCTGATTTGTCTTCTTCTTACTTTATATCCATTTTGGTTGACCGAGGTGCTACACACTCTTTTATCACACACAGTCTACTTGATAGTTGTCCTTTACCTGTTAATTGTAAGAAAGACAACCTGTTGTTAGAAACCCCGCTCGATGGTTCCTCGATGCTTCGAGAAGAGTGTCCATCTTGTGTCTTATCTTTTTCGGGACACAATATACAAGTGGATCTTATACCACTTGATATGCATGGATTTGATGTGATCCTTGGGATGGATACCTTAGAGAAGTATAAGGTCGTGTTGGACTGTGGTTCCAAGCAGGCAGTGTTTGATGATGGTAGAGAGAAGTGGATCTTCCAAGGAGATAGGAAGATTCTTCTGACATGTCTAGTATCAGTGATGGTGGAAGAAAAGTTGTTACGGCAAGGTTGTAAGGCTTTCTTAGCTCACGTTGTGGATACCAAGGCAAAAGGTCATAGCCTTGAGGAGGTAACAGTTGTCCGAGAGTTTGCAGATGTGTTTTCTGATGAGTTCCCCGATGTTCCCCCACCTAGAGAGATTGATTTTGAGATCAATCTGGTACCAGGAACACAACCAGTTGCACAGACGCCGTATAGGATGGCTTCAGCAAAGATTGCAGAGTTGAAGAAGCAGTTACAGGAGCTGTTGGAGAAAGGTTTCATCCGACCGAGCACATCGCCTTGGGGTTCTCCAGTGTTGTTTGTTAAGAAGAAGGACGGATCGATGCGGCTATGTATAGATTACCGGTAGTTGAACAAAGTTACGATCAAGAATAAGTACTCGTTCCCGAGGATAGATTATCTGTTCGATCAGTTGTGTGGTGATACAGTGTTCTCAAAGATCGATCTATGGTCTGGATATCATCAGTTGAGGATTAAGGTGGACGACATACTGAAGTCAACATTTAGAATGAGGTATGGTCACTTTGAGTTTGTGGTTATGTCGTTTGGGATAACAAATGCACCTGCTGCTTTCATGGACCTGATGAATCGAGTGTTCCGTTCGTTCCTAGATCAATTTGTTGTAGTCTTTATAGACGACATCTTGATCTACAGTTGGGACAGTCAAGAGCATGAACAACATCTTTGACAAGCGTGGACTCTTCTTCGCCAACATCAGTTATACGCCAAGTTCAGCAAATGTGAGTTTTGGTTGAAGGAAGTGACTTTCTTAGGACATGTGATATCTGCAGAAGGAGTCCGAGTGGACCCTAATAAGGTGGAGTCAGTGGCAAATTGGGAGCAACCAAAGACGCCGACAGAAGTTCGTAGTTTTCTGGGTTTGGCTGGATACTACCGGAGGTTTATCAAGGACTTCAGTGCGATCGCATTGCCGATGACAAAGCTGACCAGGAAGGATGTACCTTTTGTTTGGGATGATCGTTGTCAACAAGCTTTCCAAAGTTTGAAGGAGAAGCTGACTAGTGCTCCAGTGCTAGTGCTGCCAGAGCCTGTGAAGGGCTATGTTGTTTTCTGCGATGCTTCCAAGAAAGGTTTAGGTTGTGTGCTGATGCAGGAAGATCATGTGGTTTCTTTTTCTTCACGACAACTTAAGAAACATGTGGAGAACTATCCAACACATGATTTGGAGTTGGCAGCAGTGGTCCATGCGTTAAAGATTTGGAGACACTATCTTTATGGGGAAGTGTGTTAGATCTTTACAGATCATAAGAAATTGAAGTACATCTTTTCACAGAATGATCTAAATATGCAACAACGTCGTTGGATGGAGATAATCAATGATTATGATTGCACCATTGAGTATCATCCTGGTAAAGCAAATGTGGTAGCTGATGCACTGAGCAGAAAGTCTTCTTCTTTCCCCACGAAGAATGCACAGTTGAGTTCCTTGGTATGCCATAAGCGGGATATGTTTGTCTCCTTGTGGCAGATGAATGTGCAGTTGGAAGTTTCCTTGTTGGCAGGACTGTTAGCACAAATGCAAGTCAAGCCTACGCTGAGACAGCAGATCAAAGACGTAGAGCAGGCGGATGATACAGTATAGTTGATCAGGTCAGAGCTTGGCAGCAAAAAGCGTGATGGGTTCCATGAGTCCGAGGATGGACTAGTTTGCTATCATGGTAGGATGGTGGTCCCCGATGGTGATAATCTAAGAAAGATAGTGCTCGAGGAAGCACACACGTCAATGTATGCTATGCATTCAGGAGTCACTAAGATGTATCATAACCTGAAGGACCTGTATTGGTGGTCTGGCTTGAAAAAGGATGTAGCTGAGTTTGTGGCTAAGTGTGCAGTATGCCAACAAGTTAAAGCTGAGCATCAGAAGCCGGCAGGTACGTTGCAACCCATGTCAATACCACAGTGGAAAAGGGATCACATAACCATGGATTTCATAGTAGGTCTACCAAAGACAGCTAGGAATCATGATTCCATTTGGGTAATAGTGGACATGTTGACAAAATCTGCTCATTTTATACTAGTAAAAACAACATATACAACAGAGAAGCTTTCTCAGGTGTATGTAGACGAGATAGTGCGTTTGCACGGTGTACCAACAACAATAATTTCTGACAAAGGTTCCAGTTCACGAGTCGTTTCTGGGAGCAGCTGCACAAATTTTTGGGAACGCAGTTGAGGTTCAGTACCGCTTTCCACCCACAGACGGATGGACAGTCTGAAAGGACTATTCAAACTTTGGAGGATATTCTCCAAGCTTGTGTTTTGCAGTTCCTAGGCAGTTGGGACATGCATCTCCGTTTGATAGAGTTTTCTTATAACAATAGTTATCAATGGAGCATTGACATGGCTCCCTATGAGGCTCTATATGGAAGGAAGTGCAGATCCCCTTAATGCTGGAATGAGTATGGTGAAAATTAGCTTTTGGGTCCTGAGTTAGTACATCAGACAACAGAAAAGATCAGAGTGATACAGCAAAAGTTGAAGACGGCACAGGGCAGACAGAAGTCTTATGCAGACAATCGTCGACGACCCTTAGAATTCTAGGTGGGAGACAAAGTGTATCTCAAGGTCTCACCTTGGAAAGGCGTGCTAAAGTTTGGCCGAAAGGGCAAACTGGCACCCAGGTATATGGGGCCATACCCGGTAATATCACGTGTTGGCAAGGTAGCTTACAAGTTAGAACTACCGCCAGAGTTGCACAGGTTGCATCTAGTGTTCCATGTCAGTATGCTGAAGAAAAGTCATCCAGACACAGGGACAGTTATACAGCCAGTTGAGGTTGAGCTTGATGAAGACGTGACCTACGAGGAGGGTCCAGTGGCGATCCTTGACAGAAGAGTAAAGAAGCTGAAGAGGAAGGACCTGGTTCTTGTGAAGGTTCTTTGGCATCATCGTGGCGTTGAGTAAGCCACGTGGGAGCTTGAGGAAGAGATGAGGCGGAAGTATCTGTGGCATATAACTCATGAAAACATAATTAACTAATGTGGAAGCATTCACTAAACAACAAATTACCAAAAATCACTAAAAATTAAAACCTTTTTATCAAGAGATCCATCAAAGGAAAACTCTCTCACATAGAACCAAAGTAACACATTTACATTCTTGTTCGAAGGTACATATTCTGCATCATCTCTTTCTAAGAGTTACAAGCATTAACTGTTCTGTTAGCTAACACAGGAAGTATAAAATCTTGAGGCACTGAGCCAAAACCTCAAAAGCACTAACTACTACTCCGAGGACCTGAGAGTACAGAGACGACACATAGGACTCTATCTACATCTATACAAGGCATAACAACCAGTGTATCCACCTGAGACTTCACTGTTGTCCCTGCTGCTGCTGCTGTCCTTCACCTACTGAAGGATTCCTGCCTCCTCGTCCGCGTCCACCTAAAACTGTGATTCCCATGGGGGTGATACAATTGTAAATTGCCCCATCGAGAGATATAACTCTCCACCAGAAACATTATTATTGCAGCTTAAGAAGATAAATATGTATAGAGGAATCATATTTATTTGGTAGTAGATATTTTAATGTCTAACAGATTAGAACATTATTCTTATTCAAAAGCATTGCATCTATAACTCTTGAAAGAGCAACATGTCACCTATCCATTAAGAAACATGAAGAACATGTCTAACATTTATTCACTACAACATCATTACCACAACATTATCTATCTTCAGGCTTAGATCATATATCTAATACCTGGCATTGTCATTGTGGAGTCATGGCCTGTAGCCATACTCTTTTCACAAGGTGTTGGGATCTTAGTCCCTCATCTCATCAAGTACATTTACACTTTTTAACAAGTTCATTATCATGATTATAGAATCTGGGTATTTGAACCCATAACTCACCATAGAACACTTATTTCCACTTATTAGGTAGCTTCATACCTTCATATCATCTGACCTAGGAACATTATAATTCTTGCTACACAAAGCATTGCACATAGTTCACAAAGCTTATAAACAATCTAAGATAATTAGCACATCTTGTGACACACAAGATTTATTATTTGTAGGTTACCTCTCACTACGCAACAAAGCATATGAAGGCTTATAAGGCCTATAGAACATTTTTCGTATACAGAACATCATAGCTCATACCTGGCTATGCTCATCATCTCAACATATCTGCATGATTAGTATTCATGATACCATTACATTTCAGTACTATGCAATACAAGGGTTATCTTATAACATTCATAACCCATTAGTCTGTATTTGAGCTTCACATAGGATTACTCTGTGTTAGAACTTCACATAGAATCACTTTATATTAGGGTTTCTCATAGCAGTACCATGTATTAGGTTTTCACATAGCATTACCCTGTATTAGAGTTCACATAGCAAGGAATCAATATGGATAACACAAGTATTCAATCATAATTATTTATTCTCATCATTCATCGTTGAATGTATTATCAACACAAAATATGAGTTTCTTTCTCATCTTTGCCAGAATATGATTGTATCATAGTCTATTGATTTGAATTAACCTTTTCATAAGGCATGTTAGCCTACACTTAACAAAGTGCATTACATCTCAATGTAACAATTGTCATGACACATTTCATGTGTCATCTATTCCAATTATAATGGACTTATAACACATCATGGTATATCAGAATTGGGGTGTTGGATATGATATCTATCATATCTTGATGTATCACTTCCCTCAACACCTTCATCTTACTTGAGTTTATTCACTTAGCTTGTATTAGGGTATTTCTCATCCTAATACTTATGCACTAGATCATCACATTCATCATGCAATGTATTGGTCATGATTCATCTATTTAGAAAACACAACCATTGCCAAAGATATGGACTCACCCTTGAGTCAGGGATAGGGGTGTAAACGGTGCAGGTACGGTGCGGGTTTGGCCATACCCATACCCATACCCATCTAATTTAGTGGGTCCGGTTATGGTTCTAGACCTGCATAATACAAAACATGGACCCGCACCATACCCGTACCCGCAATAATAGCAGGTATGCAGTGCGGGTATGTAGGTAAGCAGTTCTATAGAACATCATATTGTTTATGTAAGATAAATGAATATGTTATATATATTTAACACAAAAAGATATTTTTATCATATAGTATATTAACATGTAATAGTTATATTAGACAATGCTATATTCTATACAATAAAATTAATTGAGTAATTGTTTACATATTTGTAGTCATGATCATAACATTTAATTTATGTAGAAAGTAATGTAGATTAGTAGACATTTTGATTTTAAGTTTACATATGATGTTCGTTATTGTAACTAGAATAGTTAATTCTTAGTTATATTACTAGTCTCAACCTTAGAGTAGGATAAAATATCAATAATTATATTAATTAGACTAGTAAAGTATGATATATATAACATATTATTTTAGTAGTTACTTTTGTATAGCGGGTACACGGGTCTAGCGGGTCTGGGTCCAAGCATACCCATTATTGGACCCGCTCATATGTGGGTCCAAGGGTATATGGGTCCAAGGGTATGCGGGTATAAAAAATTAGACCCGTGACGGGTTTTTTAAGGGTCTGGATTTGCGGGTCCGCGGGTCTACCCGTACCCATTTACAGCCCTAGTCTGGGACTATTAATATAAGGATATCCATAATCAACCCCTCTAGGTATTTCATTTGTCAATGCATTAATCACTATTCCATCAATAGGAATAGGATTTCCATAATTATAATTTAAGGTTCACTCTCACAACATATATATATTTCACCTAGAATCACTCTTCATTAGAGTTTCACATAACATCCTTCTATATCAGGGTTTCACCTAGTATTATGTGAAATTAAGGTTTCACAACACATCACCCAGTGTTAAGGCTTCACATTAGTGTTAATGGCACTACCCTATATTAGGGTTTCATATATCTTTATCCCATTTTTAGGGATTAGGGTTTACCATTCACATCCAAGTGGGGTTTCTCTTTCCTCATACCCAAATTAGAGTTTCCTTCATTGTTACACTAAGTTAGGGTTACATCATCACCCTGAATTTATAATAACACTCAGTTTTGCCCTAGATTAGGGTTTCCCACATAGCTTTGCTCTAATTAGGGTTTCACACATAGCATTGCTCTAATTAGGGTTTTACACATAGCATTGCTATAATTAGGGTTTCACACATAGCATTGCTCTAATTAGGGTTTCACACATAGCATTTCTCTAATTAGGATTTCACACATAACATTGCTCTAATTAGGGTTTGGGCTCATTGAATTAGGGTGTTGGATATGATATCTATCATATCTTGATGTATCACTTCCCTCAACACCTTCATCTTACTTGAGTTTATTCATTTAGCTTGTATTAGGGTATTTCTCATCCTAATACTTTTGCACTAGATCATCACATTCATCATGCAATGTATTGGTCATGATTCATCTATTTAGAAAACACAACCATTGCCAAAGATATAGACTCACCCATGAGTCAGGGACTATTAATATAAGGATATCCATAATCAACCCCTCTAGGTATTTCATTTGTCAATGCATTAATCACTATTCCATCAATAGGAATAGGATTTCCATAATTATAATTTAAGGTTCACATAGCATCTCACAAACATATATATATATATATTTCACCTAGAATCACTCTTCATTAGAGTTTCACATAACATCCTTCTATATCAGGGTTTCACCTAGTATTATGTGAAATTAAGGTTTCACAACACATCACCCAGTGTTAAGGCTTCACATTCATGTTAATGGCACTACCCTATATTAGGGTTTCATATATCTTTATCCCATTTTTAGGGTTTAGGGTTTACCATTCACATCCAAGTGGGGTTTCTTTTTCCTCATACCCGAATTAGAGTTTCCTTCATTGTTACACTAAGTTAGGGTTACATCATCACCCTGAATTTATAATAACACTCAGTTTTGCCCTAGATTAGGGTTCCCCACATAGCTTTTCTCTAATTAGGGTTTCACACATAGCATTGCTCTAAGTAGGGTTTCACACATAGCATTGCTCTAATTAGGGTTTTACACATAGCATTGCTCTAAATAGGGTTTCACACATAGCATTGCTCTAATTAGGATTTCACACATAGCATTTCTCTAATTAGGGTTTCACACATAGCATTGCTCTAATTAGGGTTTCACACATAACATTGCTCTAATTAGGGTTTGGGCTCATTGATTAGGGTTTCATGATCTCATTATTATGGATCAAACCCTTAATACATATTTTACTCATAAAGAGAGAATTAGGGCTTAATTATATAAGCATTCATCTTTCTCACTCTCCCTCTCATCCTCTTTAGGATGTTAAGTACTCCAAGATTAATCTAGGTCAACTCTTCACTTGAGTACACATAGCTAGGGTTAATATTCACAATCATCATGGGTCTACATATTTAATAATCACACAGTTGATTGACCTTTGATCATATTAGATGTACAAATGGTCTAATCAATTAAACCATCAATTATATAAGGAATTCAAAAGAATTGACCAATTAAACTTTCAATTCCACAAAGTGATCAGTTGGGTTAACCATTGAAATCTTCAAATGCATTAAGTATCTAAATAGGTTCACCATATTGGACCTTCAATTACATGAGGTATTCAAATGGATCAACCATGTTGATCTTCACAAAGTTAATTACTTAGACCCTCAATGATCTTGGTTCTCATACATCAATTGGTTGAAAACCATTTGAACAAGTTGTACTTGAAACCAATTGGACAAAGTAGGTATTGAAACCGTTTGCACTTTGGGTCTCCAAACAGTTTGAGATCATTTGCTCCCAAATGGTCTTGAGACCGTTTGGTCCAAACCTTCTCAAAACCGCATGGACCAAAAAGGTACTTCAACACTCAATCGACTCAATGTTTCAATCCATGGACCAATTATAAATTGAACCACTAAAGCATTCATCAATTGGATCACTGAATAACCATTCAATTAGACCTTTAATTTAGGGTTTTGAACCCAATTGAACTAGGTTTGATAATCAATAAACCATCACTTAGGGTTTGAAATTGAGGATCCATCAATGGTTGACATTGTGGAATCAAATCAATTGAAATCAATGAACTGTCCTCATCACATGATGTGACCTGACCTCAAACGGTCTTGGATGACCACCAAACGGTCTTGAGACCGTTTGGTTGATATCCAAATGGTCTTGAGACCGTTTGCCCATTCCATCATCAAAATCCATGACATTCTATTAGGGTTTTGGACCATTGGATTCATTATCAAATCAGCACTGAGTTGTAATTCAATTTGGTATCTTTGGACCTTCAAACACTTAGCTACTTAACCCTAGATCTAAAAACGGTCTTGGGTGACCCCCAAATGGTCTTGAGACCGTTTGGGTGATCCCCAAACGGTTTTGAAACCGTTTGGGTTAATCAACCCAAAACATCATCTCAATCAATTTCAAAATCAGCACTTAGCCGATTAGGGTTTGCACTTAAGGAATCAATCACATTTGAAACCATCAAGTTCAACCAATTGGAACCATTGCATCAAGATCCAAGTACCACAACATATATCTTCAAATGGTCAACCATCTCAAACGGTCAACCATTCCAAACGGTTTGGAACCCAAACCACCAAACGATTTGCAAGAAACCGTTTGGACTCAACATTGAAACCGTTTGCCCTATATATTTGGGGAGGTGTGTGCTTATGATGATGTCATCATCATCAAGCTCAAAAATCATGAAATCTACTATGATTTCCATGGAGATTTCATCAATCAACCAAACTTAATTTTGGAAATGTAGAAATGATCACCAATTGATAAGGAATTGATTGCAATAATAAAATTAAAGGTTCAAGTTATAAAACCCGCCTCCAATTGAGCTCCAAGCTCACAGAAACAATGGTGGATGAAGCTCTTGCAACTCCCCCTAGGCTCGTCCTCAAGCTTTTGTTTGAAAAGTTTGGCTAGGGTTGAATAGGAGATCGAAATAAGAAGAAATCAATGATTTATTTTTTATTTCCACCATGGAATCAAGGAGAACGAAGGTCAAGGGCTTACCAACAGGTTGGGGGTCGTCTTCCTGATCCTCCACAGCTCCTTGGTCATTTTCCAAGCAAGGGGAAAGAAAGAAATCTGAAAAAGCCTTTGTTTTGGCTTAGAAAGGGTACTTTTATAAGAAAATTGATGAGAGAGAAAATCTCTTACAAAAGTCTATTAATTCCAAAATTGTTGCCACCACTTCCCCCTTGTTTTCTTGCATGCAAGGGCATCTCTATCCCCACCGAGATCCCTTCCATTATCCATGAGTTAAGGGAAAAGAAATTAAGCACCTTAACCCTTATAATAAGAATATCCATATTTGAGTGGAAATCTTTTTCTTATAATAATGGTGAGTGGAATTTCACCTCCTTAGGATATGCTCATGCCTTATCAAGGCTTTAAGCTCATACACACACATCTGAATCCAGCCATTTTAATTTTGGTTGAAGGCCCTCTAATTAATACATTCATTTTTGCCCTAAATTGAATTAGGGTTTCACTTAGGATTAAATCTTGATTATTTTAATATCAAGATTCTCTCTCCTCCAACTTAATTCAAATGAGGCGCCCCTCTCATTTTATTTGATCTATATGATTCCAAGAAACTTAGGGACCTTATTGAAGTGGTAATTTGCATATTGAACCCTAGATTTTGGGTAAATTGCACTTTACACCAAAACTAGGTTTTAATGCACAAGGATTGCTTTACAAGCTTAATCTTGGTGCCCAAGCTTGTGAAAACTATACCACTACATCATATTCATTCTTATGATGTCTCCACATTAGAGGAAAATCTTATCATGCAACATTTGTAATTTAACCCCTCAACTTGGGTAATTTGCACTTTAGTCCAATATAGACAAACATTGCTTCAACATTGTTCAAACAGGACCAAAATTGAAACATAAGTTTCTCATGATCCCTAATTACTTTTCCCAAGATAAGATTAAGCATCTAATCAACCTTATTAGGCAAAACATCTAGGGTTAACACATAACCCAGGTCAGGGATGTTACAAATTATCCCCCCTTATAAGGATTTTGTCCCCAAAATCCCAGGAAAAATGAGGGACAGGTTATTCATTAATCATGCCCTCGAGTCTCTACCTAACTTATTGATGTTATGGAAATACCATAGATCTATAATTCACACAAAGTTCCTTTCCCTAATTCAACCTTATCAATGTTTATGCTTATACAGAGCATGAACCCCTAACATATGATGTCCATATTGTTAAAATGAAGAAGCATAAAAGAACATACTTCAATCATTACTCAAGAATATTTACCAAAAGAAAAACATATATATCTAACAGAGATAATTCACTCAGCAACCCTTTATTCATTAAGGGAAGTTCACTTAGCAAACTCTATGTAATTGGGAATGTTCACATAGCTTTTCCTTTTTAGTTGGGAATGTTCACATAGCTTTTCCTTTTTAGTTGGGAATGTTCACATAGCTTTTCCTTTTAGTTGGGAATGTTCACATAGCTTTTCCTTTTAGTTGAGAATGTTCACATAGCTCTTCTTTTTAGTTGGGAATGTTCGCATAGCTTTTCCTTTTAGTTGGGAATCTTCACATAGCTTTTCCTTTTTAGTTTCATTATACTCTCTAGATTGTTTCAGAATGACTACTTGATCAGAGTAATAAAAGAGATAACAATCTAAGAGTTTCATACTTACCTTATCTTCAATAATCATATACCTGGCCAGGGTATATAAGTATTGAGATTAGGTAGTATGCACTTTACTTACTATCATATTCCTTACTTTTCATATCATTATACACACAGGATTTTCCATTCTTGAATTTTTCTTCAAGCATCACTTCGAAATCTCATTTTTCAACACACAGATAAGGGAGATTATTAGAACATTTTAAGGAACACTAAGTAAGATATAAGTTCTCATCTCCCTTGTTTCCTTATAGGACTAGTCAAAGGAATTTCAAAAACAACTACTTTTATATCTTTAACACATAGAATTAGAAAATGAAGTATCATAATGACTTTATTTCATCTGACTTGTCTGGGACGTCTGTCCACGTCCTCTATTGTTACTAGTAAACTACCTCCTTTGTGATACTTGCTGACTCTGCCCCTGAGGTTGAGTCATCATTGGATTCCCGCCTGGACAATCCTTTACTAGATGTCCCGGTTGTCTACATTGATAATAGATCCTAGGTGCAAAATAGGGTCTGTGAGGTCCAGATACCAATGTTGATGCTATGTTGGAGGCTCTATTTGGAACATTACTACGATCCCTATCCCTACTTGACATCCATTGTGTCTGGGTATGGAATCTCGATGACACTGCTGATGCAGAAAATCTCAACTTCTTAAAACTTTCAGACCTTTGTTTTTGAGTTTGAGTGTACACTTTCTTGCCACTAGTCTGTCGTTTCTCAATTTCAAACCTCTCTATCCTCCTTACTGATTCCACAAAGGTGGCAAACCTCTCCCTATTCTCTAAAGCAGACACAGGAGTGGTCAGTTCAGCGTTCAACCCCTTCTCAAAATGCCGAATTCTTTCCTCATCATTAACTGCCATTTGCGGACAAAACCGCAACAACTCCATGAACTTAGCTTCATACTCACTAACGTTCATCTGTCCTTGTTTGATCCTCTCAAATTGAGAAATCTTCTCATCTAGATACGTCTTAGGGAAGTATCTACTGACGAATTCTTGTCGAAAAACCTCCCATCCAATTTCTTCACCTGGTCTCTTATCTTCCTCTATCATCCATCAATGACCAACACTCCCTTTTAGGAGGTACACTACATGTCTTACCTTTTCAGCTTCAGGAATATCAAGGATCCTGAAAGCCTTTTCCAGTTCTGTCAGCCACAAATCAGCATCTACTGGATCAGATGTACCAGCATAATCTATGGCTCCAACCCGGTGAAGTCTCTCAAAAGTCTTGCGGGATCCATAGCTCTCATGGTGAGCTGGTGCCCTGGGTGCAGGTATTTGCATCCTATCAGTCATGTGAGTCATGGCAGCTTTAACTGGAAGACACTTAGAACAAACTCTACAACTTTAGTCCTATGTCTCTGTAGACTCAGCGAACCTAGAGCTCTGATACCACTTAATTGTGGCATATAACTCATGAAAACATAATTAACTAATGCGGAAGCGTTCACTAAACAACAGATTACCAAAAATCACTAAAAATTAAAACCTTTTTATCAAGAGATCCATCAAAGGAAAACTTTCTCACATAGAACCAAAGTAACACATTTACATTCTTGTTTGAAGGTACATATTCTGTATTATATCTTTCTGAGAGTTACAAGCATTAACTGTTCTGTTAGCTAACACAGGCAGTATAAAATCTTGAGGCACTGAGCCAAAATCTCGAAAGCACTAGCTACTACTCCGAGGACCTGAGAGTACAGAGACAACACATAGGACTCTATCTACATCTATACAAGGTATAACAGCTAGTGTCTCCACCTGAGACTTCACTGCTGTCCCTACTGCTGCTGCTGTCCTTCACCTACTGAAGGATTCCTGCCTCCTCGTCTGCATCCACCTAAAAATGTGATTCCCACGGGGGTGAGACAATTGTAAATTTCCCCAGCGAGAGATATAACTCTCCGCCAGAAACATTATTATTACGGCTTAAGAAGATAAATATGAATAGAGGAATCATATTTTTTTGGCAGCATATATTTTAATGTCTAACAGATTAGAACATTATTCTTATTCAAAAGCATTGCATCTATAACTTGAAAGAGCAACATGTCACCTATCCATTAAGGAATATGAAGAACATGTATAACATTTATTCACTACAGCATCATTACCACAACATTATCTATCTTCAGGCTTAGATCATATATCTAATACCTGGCATTGTCATTATGGAGTCATGGCATGTAGCCATACTCTTTTCACAAGGTGTTGGGATCTTAGTCCCTTATCTCATCAAGTACATTTACACTTTTAAACAAGTTCATTATCATGATTATAGAATCTAGGTATTTGAACCCATAACTCACCATAGAACACTTATTTCCACTTATTAGGTAGCTTCATACCTTCATATCATCTGACCCAGGAACATTATAATTCTTGCTACACAAAGCATTGCACATAGTTCACAAGGCTTATAAACAATCGAAGATAATTAGCACATCATGTGACACACATGATTTATTATTTTTAGGTTACCTCTCACTACGCAACAAAGCATATGAAGGCTTATAAGGCCTATAGAACATTTTCAGTATACAGAACATCATAGCTCATACCTGGCTATGCTCATCATCTCAACATATCTGCATGATTAGTATTCATGATACCATTACATTTCAGTACTATGCAATACAAGGGTTATCTTATTACATTCATAACCCATTAGTCTATATTTGAGCTTCACATAGGATTACTCTGAGTTAGAACTTCACATAGCATCACTTTATATTGGGGTTTCTCATAGCAGTACCTTGTATTAGGTTTTCACATAGCATTACCCTATATTAGAGTTCACACAACAAGGAATCAATATGGATAACATAAGTATTCAATCATACTTATTTATTCTCATCATTCATCATTGAATGTATTATCAACACAAAATATGAGTTTCTCTCTCATCTTTGCCAGAATATGATTGTATCATAGTCTATTGATTTGAATTAACCTTTTCATAAGGCATGTTAGCCTACACTTAACAAAGTGCATTACATCTCAATGTAACAATTGTCATGACACATTTCATGTGTCATCTATTCCAATTATAATGGACTTATAACACATCATGGTATATCAGAATTAGGGTGTTGGATATGATATCTATCATATCTTGATGTATCACTTCCCTCAACACCTTCATCTTACTTGAGTTTATTCATTTAGCTTGTATTAGGGTATTTCTCATCCTAATACTTATGCACTAGATCATCACATTCATCATGCAATGTATTGGTCATGATTCATCTATTTAGAAAACACAACCATTGCCAAAGATATAGACTCACCCATGAGTCAGGGACTATTAATATAAGGATATCCATAATCAACCCCTCTAGGTATTTCATTTGTCAATGCATTAATCACTATTCCATCAATATGAATAGGATTTCCATAATTATAATTTAAGGTTAACATAGCATCTCACAAACATATATATATATATATATATATATATATTTCACCTAGAATCACTCTTCATTAGAGTTTCACATAACATCCTTCTATATCAGGGTTTCACCTAGTATTATGTGAAATTAAGGTTTCACAACACATCACCCAGTGTTAAGGCTTCACATTCGTGTTAATGGCACTACCCTATATTAGGGTTTCATATATCTTTATCCCATTTTTAGGGTTTAGGGTTTACCATTCACATCCAAGTGGGGTTTCTTTTTCCTCATACCCGAATTAGAGTTTCCTTCATTGTTACACTAAGTTAGGGTTACATCATCACCCTGAATTTATAATAACACTCAGTTTTGCCCTAGATTAGGGTTTCCCACATAGCTTTTCTCTAATTAGGGTTTCACACATAGCATTGCTCTAATTAGGGTTTCACACATAGCATTGCTCTAATTAGGGTTTTACACATAGCATTGCTCTAAATAGGGTTTCACACATAGCATTGCTCTAATTAGGATTTCACACATAGCATTTCTCTAATTAGGGTTTCACACATAGCATTGCTCTAATTAGGGTTTCATACATAGCATTGATCTAATTAGGGTTTGGGCTCATTGATTAGGGTTTCATGATCTCATTATTATGGATCAAACCCTTAATACATATTTTACTCATAAAGAGAGAATTAGGGCTTAATTATATAAGCATTCATCTTTCTCACTCTCCCTCTCATCCTCTTTAGGATGTTAAGTACTCCAAGATTAATCTAGGTCAACTCTTCACTTGAGTACACATAGCTAGGGTTAACCTTCACAATCATCATGGGTCTACATCTTTAATAATCACACAGTTGATTGACCTTTGATCATATTAGATGTACAAATGGTCTAATCAATTAAACCATCAATTATATAAGGAATTCAAAAGAATTGACCAATTAAACTTTCAATTCCACAAAGTGATCAGTTGGGTTAACCATTGAAATCTTCAAATGCATTAAGTATCTAAATAGGTTCACCATATTGGACCTTCAATTACATGAGGTATTCAAATGGATTAACTATGTTGATCTTCACAAAGTTAATTACTTAGACCCTCAATGATCTTGGTTCTCATACATCAATTGGTTGAAAACCATTTGAACAAGTTGTACTTGAAACCAATTGGAAAAAGTAGGTATTGAAACCGTTTGCACTTTGGGTCTCCAAACAGTTTGAGATCATTTGGTCCCAAACGGTCTTGAGACCGTTTGGTCCAAACCTTCTCAAAACCGCATGGACCAAAAAGGTACTTCAACACTCAATCAACTCAATGTTTCAATCCATGGACCAATTATAAATTGAACCACTAAAGCATTCATCAATTGGATCACTGAATAACCATTCAATTAGACCTTTAATTTAGGGTTTTGAACCCAATTGAACTAGGTTTGATAATCAAGAAACCATCACTTAGGGTTTGAAATTGAGGATCCATCAATGGTTGACATTGTGGAATCAAATCAATTGAAATCAATGAACTATCCTCATCACATGATGTGACCTGACCTCAAACGGTCTTGGATGACCACCAAACGGTCTTGAGACCGTTTGGTTGATCTCCAAATGGTCTTGAGACCGTTTTCCCATTCCATCATCAAAATCCATGACATTCTATTAGAGTTTTGGACCATTGGATCGATTATCAAATCAGCACTTAGTTGCAATTCAATTTGGTACCTTTGGACCTTCAAACACTTAGCCATACTTAACCCTAGACATCCAAACGGTCTTGGGTGACCCCCAAATGGTTTTGAAACTGTTTGGGTTAATCAACCCAAAACATCATCTCAATCAATTTCAAAATCAGCACTTAGCCGATTAGGGTTTGCACTTACGGAATCAATCACATTTGAAACCATCAAGGTCAACCAATTGGAACCATTGGATCAAGATCCAAGTACCACAGAATATATCTTCAAACGGTCAACCATATCAAATGGTCAACCATTCCAAACGGTTTGGAACCCAAACCACCAAACGATTTGCAAACCGTTTGGACTCAACATTGAAACCGTTTGCCCTAGATATTTGGGGAGGTGTGTGGTTATGATGATGTCATCATCATCAAGCTCCAAACTCACGAAATCTACTGTGATTTCCATGGAGATTGCATCAATCAACCAAACTTAATTTTGGAAATGTAGAAATGATCACCGATTGATAAGTAATTGATTGCAATAATAAAATTAAGGGTTCAAGTTATAAAAACCGCCTCCAATTGAGATCCAAAGCTCCAAGATCATGGCAAAAATGGTGGATGAAGCTCTTGCAACTCCCCCTAGGCTCGTCCTCAAGATTTTGTTTGAAAAGTTTGGCTAGGGTAAAAGAGGAGATCGAAATAAGAAGAAATCAATGATTTATTTTCGATTTCCACCATGGAATCAAGGAGAACGAAGGTCAAGGGCTTACCAACAGGTTGGGGATCGTCTTCCTGATCCTCCACAGCTCCTTGGTCGTTTTCCAAGTAAGGGGAAAGAAAGAAATCCGAAAAAGCCTTTGTTTTGGCTTAGAAAGGGTACTTTTATAAGAAAATTGATGAGAGAGAAAATCTCTTATAGAAGTCTATTAATTCCAAAATTGTTGCCACCACTTCCCCCTTGTTTTCTTGCATGCAAGGGCATCTCTATCCCCACCGAGCTCCCTTCCATTATCCATGAATTAAGGGAAAAGAAATTAAGCACCTTAACCCTTATAATAAGAATATCCATATTTGAGTGGAAATTCTTTTTCTTATAATCGTGGTGAGTGGAATTTCACCTCCTTAGGATATGCTCGTGCCTTTGCAAGGCTTTAATCTCATCCACACACATCTGAATCCAACCATTTTAATTTTGGTTGAAGGCCCTTTAATTAATACATTCATTTTTACCCTAAATTGAATTAGGGTTTCACTTAGGATTAAATCTTGATTATTTTAATATCAAGATTCTCTCTCCTCCAACTTAATTCAAATGAGGCGCCCCTCTCATTTTCTTTTCTCTATATGATGCCAAGAAACATTAGGGACCTTATTGAAGTGGTAATTTTCATATTGAACCCTAGATTTTGGGTAAATTGCACTTTACACCAAAACTAGGTTTTAATGCACAAGGATTGCTTTACAAGCTTAATCTTGGTGCCCAAGTTTGTGAAAACCATAACAATACATCATATTCATTATTATGATGTCTACACATCAGAGGAACATCTTATCATGCAACATTTGCAATTTAACCCCTCAACTTGGGTAATTTTCATTTTAGTCTAAAATAGGCAAACATTGCTTCAACATTGTTCAAACAGGACCAAAATTGAAACATAAGTTTTTCATGAGCCCTAATTACTTTTCACAAGATAAGATTAAGAATCTACTTAACCTTATTAGTCAAAACATCTAGGGTTAACACATAACCCAGGTCAGGGATGTTACAGTATCCCTCGCTTTTCTCTTCGGATTAAGGGGACGAAATCCCTTTATAGAGGTTTATGGCTTGTATGGACCCTGACCTTCATTTTGAGCGTACCCTGTTTGTTTTGCCTAAACCTTGTGTTTGGTTGCTTGCTAATCATCTTTAGTGATAATTAGGGTTTGCTTGTGCTTATTTGAAGAGCTAGAGGTGCTACTTGCAAAATAACCTAAGATAGCGTTGGAGAGCAGGTTTGTCACCTTGAGAGATGTCTTTCTCTCTCTTTTCTTCCTCTAGGGTTGAGAGGAAGGTTTGGTATCGTGCCTTGAGTTGTCTTGGGCTTAGTTGATCTCTTTTGGGCCTTGTTTTCCCTTGTTTGGGCCTTGCCTTTCTTGGTTGAGCCCTATATCGGGCAAGGATGCTTTGTATCGCCCATGGGGTATCGCCCATGGGGGTGTGTCGGCCTTTGACCTTTGTTGACCTTCTTGCCTTGGTTGTGTCACCCTAGCTTGGACATGTGGTCGATCCTTAGTTGAGTTGTGGCATGGCATGTGCATGTGTTTTGCAAGGTGGTGGAACGTGTGGACAAGTGTACCTTGGTAAGGTGACACCTTGCCTTGGTATAACCTTGACCCCCATCTATATATGCCTTGCCTTTCTCTTCCTTAGGAACCCTTTAGCTCTTTTTTGCTCCTCTCTTCCTTATGTGCACGATACACCTCTCCCTTGCAACCTTGGTGGCTGATCCCCTTGAAGGAGTTCTTCTTCTTCTTCCTTTAGCTTGGTGGCCGAACCCTAGGTGGGTCTTGTTCTTTGGTAAGCATCTTCCCTCTCTCCTTAGCATCTTCTTCTCCATCTTTCCTACTCTTCAGCCATGGTGGTTATGCTTCTTGTTTCTTTTCTTGAGGTGGACGAAGTGGTGAGCTTGGATCTAAGATTTTAAAGCTTGGAGCTTTGGAGCTTGAGGAGTTTGGTTAAAGAGGGTTACATAACTTATAACCCTAGCTATACTATATTCTCCATGTTGCATGTTTCATATATGATGATGATCAGCCATTGCATGCTATGTATTTTGCTCTAGTACATGTTGTTGATCTTATGGATATAATGAGCATGATGTTGTTGATGTTGTTTATGGTTTATATACCTTTGGACCTAGTTGGCCGAACCATGGTTTAGGGTTTCCTTGTTGAGCAATACCCCTTTCTCTCCTTGGTTCTTGAGAAGTGAGTTTGAGCTCTAGTGATGTGGGCAATACCCCTCTCTCTTAGTTGTTGAGAAGGTGAGCCTACATTCTAGTTGCTTGAGCTACACCCTTCTCTCACCATGGATTAGAGAGGTTAGCTTTTGGATAGATGATGACCTATGTTGAGGTTGGTCCTTGTGGTTGCCTGATTTGTGATAGAGGTTATGCAAAACCCCTCTCTCTTGTTTGTTGAGAGGTGAGCCGATCTTCTTGGTATCCTACGGGATTACCTGGAGCGCATATTGTTGAATATGCGAGGTTTCCCCTAGCCTAAAATAGGAGGGTTGAGTGCAACTGTGGTTGCAGACTCAGGATATATGGAGCATGGTGAACATACCCATGGCTCAGGATATGTGATGATGATCATGATGCGTTCATGGCTCAGATGTATGCACTAGCACCTATGATAAGGTGAGCTAGATATATGGGTAGCTTGCGGAGCTGACCCAGAGGCTGAGGCCCTATAAGCATAAGACTGCGGTCTTGCTTGATGATTCGTGTACTGATTACGAGAAGGTGAGGTCATGGAGTCCGGATCTCCTTAGACCTTGTATGGCACCGGATTGGGCTTCACATCTAATGGTTGGATTTGAGCAGGGAAGACTCACTTCCTCATGGCATAATAAATGTAATCCATCCGAATGGTATATCTTGCTTAGAGCCAAACACGAAACATTGATTGAGGCCTTGCTTATATAGCTGATCTAGTTACACCTTGCATATATGTGTCGATCCTTATATCTTGTGATAAGTTCTTATAAACCTTATCTTGTCAATCATGTTCCATAAAGAATGCTTGGTTATATGCCTTCCGGATATCTTGGTAAGCTTAATGGTAATAATAGCCTTGCTCAGTATGCTGCTCTTATTATATGATTTATCAGTTATCTGCTGTTATCTGCTTTAACCTTCTGAGGTTTTATAGTTTCGACGGGGAGATATGTTTCTCGCTGGGACTGTGTGTCTCACCCCGCTGGTTTTCACCCTTTTTAGGTGATCGCTCTAGACGTAGTGGTGGTCGTGAGGTTGTGGCCGAGCAGTAAGAAGAGAAGTAGAAGGCAAGAGATGGACATGTTGTTGTTTTGGTGGTTTTGTAGTAGAGTCCTAGAAGTCATCCTTGTACTCTCAGGTCCTTGGAAGTGTTTTGATGACGTTTCATGATGTTTAGCTGCTGTAATTTTTGTATATACTGCTGCTGGTCGTACGTGGCCGTTCTGTATGTATAAACAGGTGATGAACTAAATTGCACTGTGGCGACAGTGGGTGACTTTAAGTGGTGAACATATCAGGCAGGTGATCTTGAATATATCTATATATGACATGATCTTCTTGCAGGGCTTGGTTGCAAATGTTCTACATGTATGCTTTGCGCAATCGGTTTTAATTAACCCGTGTTTTTGGTAATATATGGTTCTGCACGTTTTCACGTGTCATCTCGTTGTTTGTGTGATGACGGGGTGTCACAATAACAATCCTCCCGAAACACTTGGTGTCAGGATGATAAGGACCCCACATACTCAATAGTATGTGCTCTGAGTTTCCCTTAGGAATAATCATTTTACCATCCAGTAAGTTCTGACACTTAAGATAGTTCTATGGCACATGGCACTACATGATTAAAGTTTCACTTGAATAGTCATCTCCAATTGGGTGAATTAAGGCTGCATCAAACAAATGGACATACAAATCCTAATTCACATCTAGAAAGCATATAAGTATCACAACTTCAGAAGTTATAAAATGTATAAAACACAATTTCTCATCTCATCACCGCATGTTACTATTCACTTGTCATTCATGAGACTACACTAGTCATCATACTATCACAAGATATGAATCCTTTTCACAATATCACAGGGTATCAACCCATATCAACACAAGAGGATTACACCTCATTCAGGGCTCAACCATGCCCAAAGGTCATTAAGACCATCATATTATTCCCTACAAGATCATCATTATCTTTCCATGCCTTATAACAAGGCTCAACAACATCACTTACATATAATACACCTGATCAACACATTATTGCATTAATGAGCTAGGAGATATTCATAAATAAATCATAGGGTTATATTAACATTAAGAACATTCATTTATTACATCAACATGCAAGGAATCTAGATATGATTAACCATCATCATATTTATAATGCACATGTTTAGCATAAGAAAGTATCAACCATGTGGCTATGATAACCACCAATTAACACATTAAGGTTTTGATCATATTAAGAAGGTTATTTCACCATCATACCATCATATAAGAAGGTTAAACATGAATAATCATCTTTATCTATTTGCATTAGAGTTAGGCTCAACAAGATAAATTATATTAATGTTACTAATCAGCACTCGTAGCCAAACCCTAACTCACAGCATCCCCATTGGATCATGGATGCATAAGGTGAAGCATCACCATCACATTCCATACTATTCTCAAGTGTGAACCCACACATAAATCAAGGTGTAATCATCGGGTTATAGCATACTAGGGTTTCAACAATAGTAATGGAGTACTCCATGATTGTATTAGTCATTCAAGGACTATTCATACCCAATTACCATCATTTAGTTATATTAAAGCTAGGTATAACAATATATACCTCATTAGGGTTACATATCAACATAATATGATTATCATATCTTCTATTCATATGAGTTAATAGGTAAGACTACCTTATTAAGGGTAACCCTCCATTTTTCCCATCATCTTTCAACCTATATAACCATACCACTATGTCACCCGGAACCATTGGATGTTTAAAAGGTAAGATCATTGGTTGTTTACATAAGTAAACACCTTAGATAAACCATCTATGAAGTCCTTGAGTTGTGCTCTAGAAAGAGTCACCATTAAACCCTAGACATCCCTTGATTAACAACATTAAAAGTTCCATTGAGAGTAGGGTAAAACCACAAGCGATCGTTTATTTAAAACAAGCCGTCAATAAATGAGCTTCTTAAGTTGATCTCATAAAGGAAAACATCTAAATCACTTTATTAGGACCAACATATTACATTAGGCATCCTTCCAATTTATTGGATGAAGAAACATTAAATCTTAACCATTAGGTCAAGTTCATATATTAAAACCATCAATTGTAGTATAGGTCCGACCATTGCATCAAATGACCCAAGAAACCCTTGGTTTAAGTATTAATTGATGCTACAACTGCATGATTAAATCACCATAGGTTTTGGATACCTGATCCACCATCATTGGTGACCATTACGTCACCATAGGTTTTTAGATCATCACTATATTCATTAATCACCATCGAATATCAAGCTAATGTCACCATTGATTGATAACATCATTAGGGTACTTAGTTGTTGATCATTAAGATTCTAATTAGGCCAAAACCTGACCTAAGGGGTGAACTTTAGTTGACACCCTTGGTCACAATAATAAGTAGTCATGAAGACAACACCATCATTTGTTGCAATGGCACCACCAATGGATCATGTGTTTATAGAAGAAATCAGCTTAAAACACTAAAATTAATTGTTGGTTGATATGTGCTTAGAACCATAGGTTGTCAAACCAACCTGATACAAGTCATATTATACCTTAAGAATAACTACACATGATTATAGGTTCATCTAGAACTGAAATAAGAATAGGGAACATTATAAAAATCGAAATCCAAGTCAAGCATAACTCTTTAGTGCATGGATCATCATTTAAAAGCAAGAACATGAGCTAGCAAGCTTATGGTAAGCAATAAACGTGGAGCAAGTTATAAAACTTGCCTCTAATTAGAATATGAAACCCTAAACATAAGAAAGCTTGAGAAGGTGGGGTAGAAAATCCAAGCATAAGTTGTGAACTCGTCCATCTAGCACCTTTCTTCATCAAATGAGCAAACCCTAAGCATAAGGAGCAAGAAAGGTAGGGTTTTAGAGCTTTTGAGAAATTTCTACCATGGAACAAAAAGATTCTGACCTAGAGAAAGGTAGGAGGAAGGATAAAAAAGAAATAAATGGATTAAAGAAGGGGATTCTTACTCTTTTAGGTTAAGATCACTAGAAGGAAGCTTTTTAAACCCAAATAGGAAGTCAATTGCAACCTTATATTCTTTTTCCAAGAAGATCCCCTCTTTCTTCTTCTTTGGATAGGAAATTCACAACAACATAGAGGGAGGAAGAGGTTTGTAGAAGGAGGGAAGTGTTGGAGATAAAATGGTTCATCTTGGTTCTTAGGGATAAGTATATGAAACTTTAAGATAAAGAAAAAGAAAAGGTTGAAGTTCTAGTATCTTTCCAAGTGTCCATGGCCTTAAACTATTAAGAATATACAAGAACACACACAAGTAACTTCCCCACCATCCATATAGACATGCTTATCCCTCGTTTCTTGAATTTCCAAGCAAAATAAATAATTCATTAGTTGATAGCTACTAAAGGTAGCTCATCCATGAAGGGGTAAACCCTAAAATACCCTTGGAGAAAACACCTTCAAACCAAGGTTTAAATAGGTTCCCCATGGTTCAAAAAGCTCCAAAATTATGAAATAATATCCAAGGAACATAATTCAAGTGATAAACTGCAAAGAAAACCTCTCAATTGGTTAAATAATAGAAAAGTCCAAAATGTGCATAAAATTGCATAGCTTGCTCAAACAATGTCCAAATTGGACCAAGTTCGAAACTTAAACTTGTATCATGATTTAAAATCATATCAAAAAGTTATATTATAGTTATAAGAATTAAATTATGATAATTAAGCTTATTCAACTCATTAAGGAAGTTTAGGGGTCTTACAACTATAAACCCCTAACAAGAATTTCACCCCCGAAATCCAAGGTAAACAAAGATGGGTACTTCCTTTGCACCCTATCCTATTACCTTCACATGGTTACTTGTATATCATGGTGATGTCACATCATTCATACATATATCATCTTGGGTCAACACAAAAACCCCCACCTAAGAAGACATTCTCAATATGGAATGTAGAAACTTATTGTGTCATCTATACAACTCTAGTAGTAATGTTCAATTTTAAATTCTAGCTATAATCCTAAAATTATATCTATTATATCAACACATTACTCAAAAGTCATACTTGCTAACTTTATACCAATCATCCATGTGTCCCATACCATTCCTTGAAGCATAAAAAAGTGATGTATCCATCCTTTTTTTTCTAGATACACTGACACTGGAACACTTGTCAGTTCTTTTTCAGCATCAAAAGAAATGATGACGCTGGCACGTATCATTCCATACAAGGAAACATCATTCCTAGTCAACCTTGTTAGGGGTGAAACAACAAAACTATCTTCACCTTACTAGGATTTACACAACCTACTTCAAAGACATATCCTGATCCCGTAAAGACTTTTAATCAACCCCATCTCACTCTTGTTCAACTTGATTCATAGCTATTGCTGCTTTGGAAACCCTAAGGTTTTTGAAGAAATATTGATCATATTTTTGAACATATTTGAAATACTTTGACATGTCATCATTCAAAGCTTGATATGACTTGTATGACATGATAGGAACACTATGTTCCTCCTATTCATAAATTCTATTTGTACATTGGTTAGTCTAAAAGACATAACTCTAAACTCATCATGGTCATTTGAATTATGTCATCCAAATTAATATGCATTGATATTTGATCATAGATTTATCTTAAAGGAATATAAATCACATATCTATTGACCAACAAACCATCTATCATTGATAGTTGTCTTGCCCAACTATCACTAAACCATACACAACATTATAGAATCACTTTTGTTTTTCCTTCCAAACAACATTTAGAGGGTCATCATCAACTCTCTCCCTCTGTTTAAGGGGGTGGAATACTTGATACATTCATTTAGTAAACATCTCCAACCTTCACATACTTCCCATATTGTTGATACATCTTAGATACTAGGATTCATTACCTCAGTATCCACCTCATGTGCTATAAAGAACTCACATCCTTATCCCATCTACTTTTACCAACATAATAAATTTCAAAACATATAATAGGAGTCTCCCAAATTATTTGAAGGCTCAAATGTAAACTCGTCACAAACTTTATGATCTTAGAACCATAGTCCAAGCAACCTTATGCTATAATAAGCTATCCACCCGCATGTTTGTAGTGAATCCACACGTACCAAGTGGTAATGATCCACTTGAAAGTTGTTCCTTAGGAAGGAAAGACACAAAGGGAAACACACTTCCCATACCATAGTAGTATTTTTCAAGGGTCACTAGCAAAAAGGTAACCAATTCTATTTCATTATGCAGGTTACAACTTCTTATGTATCGTTTTACCTTTTTTTATTTCAGGTTCCTTACCATTAACATAGGAATCATCATGATTAACATATCTCATTACTCCTTCCTTGATGACTATTTATCCCACTTCGGTATGTTCTCTTATTTTACTATGCTTTTCAACAACTTATCAATAGGTAAATCATCATATTCCACATTTTCTTCATTAAAGATGGATCACTGTCTTAATTTCTTTCAAATGCCGTGGTTATTTTACATTAACACTTTCTTACACGCATAGGTTGGTCTGAGATTAACTCAGGTTCCACCTTATTCCTTTGTCATTGTTCCCATTTATCTTCTCATTTTGAACTTGTTATAGGAGTTCTTTCCATCTTATGTGGATTTCATACCTTGACTCACTTTATAAGCATAGTGTAACACCCGGGCCCACTACCCAAGGCTCTAGTAGAGTTTTATGAATGACGACTGGCCCCACAAACCACCACTAGCCTTAACTGCACACTTTGTCCACACTGACACACAAGCCAAGATCAACTTCCCAACTGGTCATCCATCCTAGTACTACTCCAAACCGAGAACGTTTAACTTTGGAGTTCTTTAGTGATGGGCTCCCGAAAAAGGAGGTGCACCTTGGTGATATGGCTAGTCCAGTCATTCCTTATAAGATCATGTTATCCGAGGCCTCAAATCCTGGGACATTACAATCTCCCCCACTTAGACTCTTGACGTCCTCATCAAGGCTCAACTATATGGCCTTATAATATTTCCCCATTTCAGTGCAGACCCAGAATGGCCCATGGACACCCAGTTCCCAATCATGGGATACCAGTGCAAGGGTGGTTACGTCACCACGGACAACCCTTTTCTACATGCCTGGACTGCACGACTCAAGACTGGCATGCCACATGCCCATGTGGTCCTCACCTACTAGAGGGGTTATGGCTCTAATACCATTTGTAACACCCGGGCCCACTACTCAAGGCTCTAGTAGAGTTTTAGGAATGACGACTGGCCCCACAAACCACTACTAGCCTTAACTGCGCACTTTGTCCACACTGACGCACAAGCCAAGATCAACTTCTTGACCAGTCACCCATCCCAGTACTACTCCAAGCCGAGCACACTTAACTTTGGAGTTCTTTAGTGATGGGCTCCCAGAAAAGGAGGTGCACCTTGGTGATATGGGTAGTCCAATCATTCCTTATAAGATCAAGCTATCTGAGGCCTCAAATCGTGGGACGTTACACATAGACTTATCTGTCTTTTACTTTATTATCTTCTTGAATCACATTCTCAAGAACTCATCTTTTTCTAATTTGTATTGAGATTTAGATTTCATGGTGTTGTATCTTTCTCTTATAGTTATCAAACATTCAAGTTTTGATAGATTATGATGCAATTCTCATCTTCTTTAAGGTAGGATTGAGATATTCATACCATGATTTCTTATTCATTATGCTCTTTAGAGTGTCTCAAAATGACTACTTGATCAGAGTAATCAGAAAGATAATAATATAAGAGTTTCATACTTACCTTTCTTCAATAATTGAATACCTGTCCAGGGCATCCAAATACTGAGATTAGGCCGTATGCACCATGTTTTTGTGTCACGTTCCTAACTTAGACATCATCCTAGTCTTAAGTCCTAGTGTCCCTGTAGACTCAGTGAACCTAAAGATCTGATACCAACTTGTGAGGACCCGTTACACTAAATGATATTACTCAAAACATATAACACAATCAACCAAAAATATGGGTAAATTAAAACCAATTTCAACGTCAGCACCTGCTCAGAAACATTTGTATAAGAGCCCAACATCTTTCTTTTATCATACTATGACAAGAATTTGATGCAAATTATTCTATCACCTTAGCCACAACATATATACACATGATAACAATATTTGTATGTGCCACACAAACAAGCATTAACATGCTAATAAAATTCTAATTCATTTGAAACACCATATACAAACTTTTCCTACCTGGACCTGAGAGTACAGGGATGACTCTAGGACACACAAGACATCTAATCAACTTTCTCAAAGATTCATTACTATAGCTCCTCTTTTCTGCCACATGTTTGTTTTCATCACTTTCGATTACCTAAAAAAAGTGGTGAACCACAAGGGTGAGACCCATGTCCCAGCAAGAGATATAACCTCCAACATCGTTTATTGATTACAACATTTTAAAGAAATTAAATAGTTAAGTAGTTTAATCACATATAAAAAATAAGCTCAGCAGCACTGGTTATTAACAAAATACATAAAGGAGCAGATAATAACTATCATCATTAGCCATACTATCATCCTTTATCATGTTGACAATATAAGCAATTCAATAGTGTATGCATATCTAGCATCATGAGAAAGTCTAGTAACATAGAATCTCTATCATTATGAATAAGTCTAGCCACATAAGTATAGCTAACAACATTAGCATGTCTAATAGGTTGAACATATCAACATCAAAAGAAGAGCTAACAACATAAGCGCAACTATCTGGATATGCATGATTAGCAGTATATGCATCTCTAATTACAAAGGCATGGCTACCATGCTAAACATAACTAACAACATGAGATAGATAGCATCATGATTATAATCAGTAGTAGCAGTATAGTTATCAACATAAGCATATCTATTGTATGTACACATCTACAATCTTTAATGTATCCATTATCTCTTATTGTACTATACATGATCTCAGTAAAACGAAATCAAACAAGGGTTATCATCCAATATGAAGTGTTGTGTATAACCCTAAATAGGTATGCTAGACAGATGCCTTACATCTTTTATTATGCCCTGGGGAGTTTGAGTCGTACCACCCAAAGTTCAACTGACCACTGCTTGGTCACAATCAGTTCCGTATAGGATCGAGGAAGAGCCAGACTCTGTGATCTTCTTCATACTCGGTCAGTACGAGTCTGCACCGCAGTGACTTATATTCAAACTACAAAATAGTGACATATAGTCCTATAACTAGCCCACCTTGATACAGGTCACGACGCTAGCATTTAGACTATTCAAACCCAATCACTGAGGTACAACCGCAATTGTCCTCTAATCATATCATGTTATAATCACTGAGACCCGACCAAAGTCATTCTCAAAAAGTGGGCTGGGTATGACTGGAGCCATACTCCCAAAACACTTGGTGTCAGGATGACAAGAACCGCACATAATAGTATGCGCTCTGAGTTTCCCTTAGGAATACTCGTTTCACCATCCAGCAAGTTCTGACACTGAAGATGGTTCTATGACATAGGGCACTATATGATTAGAGTTTCACTTGATTAGTTATCTCCAATTGGGTGAATTAAGGCTGCATCAAATAAATGGACATACAAACCCTAGTTCACATCTAGCAATCATATAAGTATCAAAACTTCAAAAGTTACAAAATGTGTATAACAAAATTTCTCATCTCAACATCACATGGTACTATTCACTTGTCATTCATGAGATTACACTAGTCATCATACTATCACAAGATATAAATCATTTTCACAATATCACAGGGTATCAACCCTTATCAACACAAGAGGATTACACCTCATTTAGGGCTCAACCATGCCCAAATGTCATTAACACCATCATATTATTCCTTGCAAGATCATCATTATCTTTCCATACCTTATAACAAGGCTCAACAACATCACTTACATATAATACACCAGATCAGCATAATATTGCATTAATGAGCTAGGAGATATTCATAAATAATCATAGCAGGGTTATATTAACATTAAGAACATTCCTTTATTACATCAACATGTAAGGAATCTAGATATGACTAACCCTCATCATATTTATAATGCACATGTTTAGCATAAGGAAGTATCAACCATGTGGCTATGATAACCACCAATTAACACATTAAGGTTATGATCATATTAAGGAGGTTATTTCACCATCATACCATCATATAAGAAGGTTAAACATGAATACTCATCTTTATCTATTTGCATTAGAGTTAGGCTCAACAAGATAAATTATATTAATGTTACTAATCAGCACTCATACCCAAACCCTAACTCACGACATCCCCATTAGATCATGGATGCATAAGGTGAAGCATCACCATCACATTCCATACTACTCTCAAGTATGAACCCACACATAAATAAAGGTGTAACCATCGGGTTATAGCATACTAGGGTTTCAACAATAGTAATAGAGTACTCCATGATTGTATTAGTCATTCAAGGACTATTCATACCAATTGCCATCATTTTGTTTTATTAAAGCTATGTATAAAAAGCTATACCTCATTAGGGTTACATATCAACACAATATGATTATCATCCCTTCTATTCATATGAGTAAATAGGTAAGACTACCTTATTAAGGGTAACCCTCCATTTATTCCATCATCTTTCAACCCATATCACCATACCACTATGTCACCCAGAACCATTGGATGTTTAAAAGGTAAGATCATTGGTTGTTTACATAAGTAAACACCTTGGATAAACCACCTATGAATTCCTTGAGTTGTGCTCTAGAAAGAGTCACCATTTAACCCTAGACATCCCTTGATTAACAACATTAAAAGTTCCATTGAGAGTAGGGTAAAACCACAAGCGATTGTTTATTTAAAATAAGTCATCAATAAATGATCTTATTAAGTTGATCTCATAAAGGAAAACATTTAAATCACTTTATTAGGACCAAAATATTACATTAGGCATCCTTCCAATTTATTGGATGAAGAAACATTAAATCTTAACCATTAGGTCAAGTTCATATATCCGACCATTGCAACAAATGACCCAAGAAAACCTTGGTTTAAGGCTTAATTGATGCTACAACTACATGCTTAACTCACCATAGGTTGTGGAGACCTGATCCACAATCAGTAGTGACCATTAAGTTACCATAGGTTGTTAGATCAACACTATATTCATTAATCACAATCAAATATCAAGCTAATGCCACCATTGATTGATAGCATAATTAGGGTACTTAGTTGTTGAGCATTAAGATTCTAATTAGGACAAAAGCTGACCTAAGGGGAGAACGTCAGTTGACACCCTTGGTCACCATAATCATTTGTCATGAAGACAACACCATCGTTTGTTGCAATGGTACCACCATTAGGTCATGTGTTTATAGAAGAAATCAGCTTAAAACCCAAAAATTGACCATTGGTTGATAGGTGCTTAGCACCATAGGTTGTCAAACCAACCTGATCCAAGTCATATTATACCTTATGAATAACGTGCACATGATCACAGGTTCATCTATAACTGAAATCATAATAGGGAACATTATAAAAATCAAAATTCAAGTCAAGCATAGCTTTTTAGTGCATGGATCTTTATTTAAAAGTAAGAACATGAGCTAGCAAGCTTATGGTAAGCAATAAATGTGGAGCAAGTTACAAAATTTGCCTCTAATTAGAAGATGAAACCCCAAACAAAAGAAAATTCGAGCATGTAGGGTACAAAATCCAAGCATAAGTTGTGAACTTGTCCATCTAGTGCCTTTCTTCATCAAATGAGCAAACCCTAAGCATAAGGAGCAAGAAAGGTAGGGTTTTAGAGATTTAGAGTAATTTCTACAATGGAACAACAAGGTCCCTAACTAGAGAAAACAAAGAAATAAATAGAGTAAAAAGGATATTCTTACTCTTTTAGGTCAAGATCACTAGAAGGAAGCTTTTTAAACCCTAAAAGGAAGTCAACTACAACCCTAGATTCTTTTTCCAAGAAGATACCCTATTTCTTATTCCTTGGATAGGAAATTCATAGAAGCAGAGAGGGAGTATGAGGTTTTTATAAGGAGGGAAGTGGTGGAGATAAAATTTCTCGTTTTGGTTCTTAGAGATAAGTATATGAAACTTTAAGATAAAGAAAAAGAAAAAGTTGAAGTTCTAGTATCTTTCCAAGTGTCCATGGCCTTAAACTATGAAGAATATACAAGCACACACACAATCAGATATCCCACAATACATAGAGACATATTTATCCCTCATTGATTGAATTTCCAAGCAAAACAAATAATTCATTAGTTGATAGCTACTAAAGGTAGCTCATCCATGAAGGGGTAAACCCTAAAATACCCTTGGAGAAAACACCTTCAAACTAAGGTTTAAATAGGTTCCCCATAGATCACCAAGATCAAGAATGATGATAGAATATCCAAGGAACATAATTAAAGTGATAAATTGAAAAGAAAGCCTCTCAATTGGATAAATTGCAAAAAAGTCCAAAATGTGCATAAAATTGCATAACTTGCTCAAACAGTGTCCAAATTGGACCAAATTTGAAACTTAAGCTTGTATTATGATTTAAAAGCATACCAAAAGGTTAAATTAGGGTTATAAGAATTAAATGATCATAATTAAGTTCATTCAACTCATTAAGCAAGTTTAGGGGCCTTACAATAGTCATATCTCATAGTGAAGGTGGTGATTGTGATTCTTAGACTTGAAGTCAATATACCCAACACATGTCATTCGATATACTTTGACATCGTCCAATGTAACCCTAAATATGGATTGCCTTAATAGCATTGATTGGGTAGTTGTGACACATGGGGATTAACTGTGAGTGATGTAGATGAGATTTGTCCCTCCTACTAAATTTTGATATCATGGCTGCATGATAAGAGAGACTGAGAAATGCATGTGCATGCACAAGTGAATAAATATATGATATTGAGGTCATATATATCTCAGACAGTCTACTCTAGGTTCAAGAAACATGGATTGTACATTGAGAAGATGACAATTCCATGCCTCGAGTTCATTCTGAATATCAGAGACAAAGGAATTATATAATCACTGCAACACCTTACACATATTGTAGGTCGAAGTTGTTCTCCAACTTTCCATTCACTTGGGTAGCAATGATGTTCGACTAAGCACTTCTCTTTGTTTGTGATGTCATAAAATAGTTATGGGCATTCACTATCAAAGTGATATGGTACCTATAGGATCACACACATAGGATACACCTAGAAGAGGATTTTAATCATGAACGATGATTGAATTGATTGCCAAAGTGTTTGGGTATTCAATTCAAGAAACAAATCAACTTACTGGAGTCCCAGTCGGCCAGTTTAAGAGTTGAACCGACTGATTGGAGTGTCATGTTGATTAAAAATTGAATTGGTTGAGTTCTGGATGAACTGGGAAGTGAACTGACTGTCTTCACTTAGTGAATTGATCGACTCAGCTCAAAAACTGACCATTTGGTTGGGTGAGATGCCCAATTCATGGATAAATTTGAGTGCATCAAGGATTAGTGTTGACGTCATGTTATGCATTAATTGGGTTCAAATTACCGATTCATATGTGATTGGAAAAATGGAGAAAGGACATGTTCGCTGATCTATAAATAGAGGGGTATTAGGGGCTTCTTGGAATAGAACTCAATTGCCTCTAACAATTATTTTTCTATTCTGGTTGTGGTAACCAAGAGAACCCAAACAAGTCCTACCCACTAAAGGGAGGGATAGCAAGGGAGAACAATTGTGGGAGAGCAAGTTAGTGACTAGTACACCATCAGGAGGGACAAATCCTTTCTGTATGTTCTAGTAGAATGACATGAGTTCTAGGTGGTCTGTGTGGACTTCCTTAGAGATGATGTGACCATTGCCCGTCGCTAGGAGGACAACGTCAGCCTACTGTCCATGGAGGAGTTGTTGCAGATACCGTTTGAGTCTACTGTCCTTGGTGGAGATAAGGAGCTACTGCAAATGAGCCCCAGTACAACTAGGAGTGAATGACTACTGCAACAAGTTATTATCGTTGGACTTGCTCCAGGACCAGATATGAACTCGTTAAACCATCCTTTCCATTAAATAATTGTTGTCACGGTCATGCTGTTCTAGGAAATATGGATAGATAAATTTTTGTTTATGTTGCCTACTCTGTGCCCATATTTTCCAACACTTGTCACATGATATCAAAGCATATCTTATGGTTTGATTAAGGTTTAAAGCATCCAATTATGATAATTACGCATGTACAACCAAAAAAGTAAGGCCAAGGGCCTTACATTCTCCAACTTTTTCGACCACAACTTTGTGTTTGTTAAGTTTATCGTGCCCTCATATTTGGTTGTACCAACACGCTTCGGCCTCTCAAAGGTCTTCCATGGACCCCGTCAGTCAGCATTTGTAATGTGTGCCCTTCGTTTGGGTACAGGCACCTGTCAACTAAATGTATTATTTTAGCCATCAACTGTTAAAAAATTAACTAGAAGACTGGATCAGATATGGTCGTAGGGTCAAAAGGAGGTAGGACAAGTTGTTTTGGTCCCGTCTCGGGTACTCTTCCCTCTAGTACCCATCTCCTACCTCCACCTCCAGGCGCCCCTTGGCATGTCCTTTATGTTCTTCAGACATATCTGTATAACTATAAACCATGGTTAGATATATGTTGGATACGTAAGAACAGACACAACAATTCAAGTCATCCTTGTAAATAACTTAAGGCTCTGATACCACCAAACGTGGCAACTCTCTATGATAAATGAAATAATTCAAAACATAAATATTGATCAAATACTAATTAATCATGTTACCGAAAAGGTAAATAAAAATCGAATAAAAAATTAAAACTTTTCAAAAGAAACATTTTCACAGAGGTCCAACTTCTTATATATCTGTATTAGGTATTTTTACATGAGTTCAATGGCCTTAGCAACAACCTATATATTAAAGTGTTGTAAAAATAATTACCATATTTACATTGATCAACGCATATGAGTAAAAACCAAAGTCAATATACATAAAATACAAATCACCCTTCCTAGACCTAAGAGTACAAGGATGACCCTAGGACTCTAACAAGAACCACAAGAACCTCTCACTCTATAGATCTGGAAAGTGAGACTCGGTGCACCATGAATCTGACCATGTTGTTGATCACTTAAAAAAGTGTGGAAACCCACTAGGTGAGACCCCAAGTCCCGTTGATATGATAGATCCTCTAATAACCTTTGTTGCTTACAAGTTTATTATGAAACCAATGCAGTTAAGACAAATATAGTATAACCGATTTGGAAACTGAGAAGTGTCTTTATAATGATCAAGCATAACTAAAGTTATGAGTACATATAACTACACATAAAGAGATATGAATCATATATGATGCTAGCAAGAGAAGCAAAAATTTTGTTGTCATACAAGGTGATTTTCCCAAGAAATCCCAATAGGTATACTACACAGGTGATTTACATATTTTATTAAGCCTTGAGTAGTTTGAGGTGTATCACTTAAATTACTAGCTAACAATAGCAAAGTCACAATCGACCCAATATAAGATATAGGGTGATCGGAATCCTAAATATCTCTTCCACTCAAGTCAACACGAGTGACAAGTTGTAATGTCTTATCAGCTCAAACTACCAAAATCAAACCTGATCCATCCTTGGTCCATAGCCCACGGCACAGAAAGTAGGATATTTATCCTCAAATCCAAGTTGTGACCACAACTTCTCTCTATTACGTAAAAATTGAGATACTTCCTCAACCACTCTCTAAAACTTTGAAAATAGGATGACATAGATATACCTTCCATGCACCCTCATATACTCAATAGTGTACATCCAGAACCTTTGTCAGTATAATCCTTTCAGGTTGTCTAGTTTTTCCATTGGGCTACCTCCATCGGTCACCATTCCAGATCTTAGTCGGTTTATCCCATGAATATGCTCGTTGATCGCTAGTACTATAATTAGACCTGTAAAATGGGTGGGTGGGTTGGGTTTGGGTTGGGTCGTTGTGGGTGCAGGTCCGGCTGGTGCGGGTCAAAAAGATACACTTCTAAACGGGTGGAAGAAAAGCACACCCAAACCCAACCCAGCGGGTTGTAGGTTGCCCACGGGTACCCATATAAAATGTGTCCAATCAATAATAAGTTGTCAGTTTCTTTCCTTCATCATCATCATCATCATCTAAGCCTCAATCCCAACTATTTTGGGGTCGGCTACATGGATCCTTCATTTCCATTCAGCTCTATCATGGGTCATATTCTAATTGAGATGTAGAGATTCAAAATCTCTCTTTATAAGCTCATCCCATGTTAATTTAGGCCTTCCTCTTCTTCTATTTATAGTGTTTGGCTCAATAGCATTGCTTCGTATAGGCGCACTAGTAGGTCTGCATTGCACATGTCCGTACCATCTGAGTCGGCCCTCACGCAACTTGTCCTCAATGCTCGCCACCCCCACTTTATTCCTGATATAGTCATTTCTCAAAAATAATATTTAAATCAGCTTGGTAGTTGGTTGGTTCCTTTTCACTATAGTTTCTTTCCTTAACACTAAAAATAATATTTAAATCAGCTTGTAACTATTATTTTTATGTCAACTATAGTGAAAAGGAACCAACCAACTACTATGTTTGATGTCAAACCATTCATTTAGTTGTTGATATATGTTTATGCAAACTTAAAGAAATAATAACAACTAATTGTTGTATATTGATGTAAAATAGAAAAATTTATGTAGTTTTCATAGATATATATCACAAAAAACAACAAATACTTTTGCTATGTAACATTAGACATTTATGATATTACAAGTATTTATTTTTGCATATTGCAAACACAAAATAAAGAGAATACAATTGTTGTCAGTAAATGTAAAGAGTTAACTTGTATGAAATGAGTATCATCTTTTGATAGCTCTATGTGTATATTATGTATATATATATACTTGCTTCAGTTAACTGGGTCACCCGCGGGTGCCCGCGGATTACCTGTGAAACCCGCTAAATAAACGAGTGGGTATGGGTTTGGGTGATTTTTAGTGGGTGGCAAATTTTACCTCCCGAACCCAACTTAAACGGGTCGACCCATAGACACCCACGAATTTTGACCCAGTTTGATAGGTCTAATTATAATGCAAAAGGAAATAGAAATCTCTTTGCTTATCCTTCTAATTTGGCCCCTTCGTTGGTCAAAGGGACTTTGACCGCCGGGCACAACACAATGCCGCTGAGGATAAGGCACATCAGTCCAATGGGGTCATGGGTTCTCGTAAACCCTATCTCAACCCAGGCCTCTAATCGTATTAATTCCATTGCTAGTAGGAAGGGTGACCCGTGACTTGGTTTGAAATAACAAGGCTTTCAACAGAAGAGTATTGGGCCATCAGGCACAACATGGCATTGAAGGTATAAGATACACTTACGGCTCATCGTCGGTCCTACGAATATCATATGTCTTAAGTATTAAGCCATCGGTTAATTAAATAAAATTCACTCCTACCAACTAAATTAATATTTGTAAGGAAACCTGATCCAACAAAATCTCCTACCAACCATCTTTCTTTTTTGTTTTATACATCCAAAATTGGCCAAGCTCCTTTCCAATATTCTTTTTTGTTGCACCCCCACTTTTTTGTTTGATGGTAAGTTTTTTTTTCTGATGGAACCATTCTTTTGTTTATTTATTCTCATAAGCGTCGGAAACCATGCGAGTTTTATACGTGGCCTTTTGGTTTTGACTTTTCTTTATTTATATCTTACTGTATTAGTTTCTTATGATTAACAAAAGCCATGCCATTTGATTGCCATGTGAACAAAAAAGAAAAGGGAAGTAGAGGATCGTTGTGTAACATCAAAAGAAAAAGAAACAAATGAAAATAGAAGGGAGGAAAAATCAACATTGTTGAAGGCGAAAGGAAAATTTCCGAATTAAAAAAGGAAACAAGAACAAAGCAATAAAAAAATAAGAAATAAAAGACCATGTGCTAGTTTATAAAGTATCAAAAAAAGGGACATTGTATTTTTTCTTCCTCTTTATTAAAAAAATCCCCCTACCACCCCTCATGTGTGTGTCAATTTTTATGTGCAGGGGGTATTGTTTTTCTTCCTATCAATTACTCAAACATTTTGTAGTTGGTGAGTGGGGAGAAATATAGGAGAGAGAATGTATGAAGAGGGAATATGAGAAGATAGAGTTGAAAAGAAAAATGTATGAGTCTAGACTATTTAGATCTCCATCGAGCTTCTTGTTCTTCTGTAGATCCATACTTGCGATATTATTGTGACGCTTCATTCCCACTTAGCCTCTTGCTTCTAGTGCATCATTGGTGTATCTTTCCAAGTGACGTTGTGCTTCAAGTGCATCGTTGGTGTATTACTTCCCAATGACATTGTGCTTCTTCATGTTTGTGCCATGATATGATGTAGGTTGGTTGTTTGTGCTTTCTTATCCCAATTAGGTATCATTGTAATGCGTTGAAGATCTCACTTGTGACATTGACACCAAACCTTTCACATTCATACTGCATAATGTATGTCAGGCAGAGTTTTTTATGCTTATTACAACCTCTAGTTCTCTTTTGTGTTAATGATGTGTCAATTTCTCATTGTCACTATATTTCCATGAGATGAATAATTGCTTCTTCACAAGCTCCTCAATTTCTAGCCTATAAATTTTGTATGTATAAGGATTCCATTCAGTTTTTTATCTTCACTGAGCTACTTTCATTATGGCTTTTCTAAGTTGCACCTGCTAACATGGCTCTTCTACTTATCTTCTTGGGTTTATCATTGATGGTGTCATTCATTCCTATCAAGCCCCCAAGATTCATGCATCATATTCACGGAACCAGTTTGGTAGTCATCAACACCTCACCCATTTATATTTGTCACACATTATGCATGTGTGTAGTCTTCTATGTTTATTCTAGTCGACTGCACTTCTTAAACGATTTGAAGATACCTCTATCGATATCTCGACATTGTTCCTCTGTGTTTGTGCCTCATTATGTATATGGGATGTGTTTGAGAGCTGATGGGTCCATTGATAAGTTCAAGGCCTGATTAGTTGCTCAGAGGTTTATATATAAGTCAGATTTGCATTTCAGAAAACATATGCTCTTGTCAGAAATTTTGCTTTAGTAAGAATGATCTTGACAATTGTTGCATGTCTTGACTTGGAATTACATCAAATGGATGTAAAATTGTTGTCCTTAATAGGAAATTAAAGAAGACATTTATATAAATCAACCTGAGGATTTTTAGGTTGAAGGAAATAAGCATAAATTATTTAAGTTGAATAATTCATCATATGGTTTAAAACAATCTTCTAAACAATAATATCTCAGATTTCATGATGTAGTAGTTCAATTGGAGTTTGTCTCGAACAAACTAGATAGTTATATTTATGTTTTGAAAAGTGAGAGCAAGTTTATCGTATTATCCTCATATGTGGATGATATCTTGGTTGTGTGAAATGATATAAATATAACAAACAACATTAAAATTGAAGTTAGTAAAAAAAATGAGATGAAAGACACGGTTATAGTAATCTATGTACTTGGAATTTGGATTTGTAAGGAATCAAAAGTCTATAATATTCAGTATAAATTAAAAATGCACTTAAATACAGTGTTGAAAGGTTTGGAATGAAAAATTACAATCTGGAACCTACATCATATGACCTCATTTGGTTCTCAAGAAAGGATATGAAACTGAAGAAACATAGTATGTGGAAGTATGTGGTGAAGTGTAGGGTGATGTTTACCCATCCCGTGTTTGGATGGAACACAAGAAAGGATAGGATACAATGTATAACTACTCAACTAAACTTACATTGGTATTGTAAGGACCCTGACCCAAGTTTTGGGCTAACCCTCTTTTCTTTTCTTACGGAAGGTGCTTAGAACCTTAATCTAATCTTTTAAGATGTTTTGGTATCATGTGACAAGCTCATGTTTCCAGTTTGGTCCCGTTTGGATGTTGCTTGAGCTATATTTGCTTATTTTGGACCAAAGTTCAATTTACCCAAAGTAAGGGGTTATATTGCAATATGTCACATTTAGAGCATGCCTTTAGTTCTCTAGCATCATTAGAAAGAGAATTATGAGGTAGGGATCCTTATGGAGGACCTATGTTCCAAGTTTGAGCTTGGTTGGTTGAAGCTTGTGCTTTGTGCGCTAGTTTTGGTATAAATTGCAAAATACCCAAAATGAAGGGGTCAATGTGCAATTTATCAGCTCTAGAGTCTTCTTGATTATGTTTTACATCATATAGAATGATTATGGATGATGGGGCGCCATGTTTGGTTGATAGATAAGGAATGACATCTTTATATGGTCTTTATAACATATATGTGTTACATATGTCACCATGTTCTTTAGTGTATCGGCTAGGGCTTGAAGGTGTGTCACCCAATAGGGGTGTATCGGCCATGGAAGCTGCCCAGCTGCACGATACACATTCTAGAGTGTATCACCATGCCATGCATGAGCTGCTAGGGTGGCAACAAGTGGCGTTATGAGCTAGAGCAAGTGGCACCTTGGTTTATGTGGTTAGGACACCTCTCCCTTGCTACCTCTCTCTTCCTTGGTGTATATAACTCCCTTCCTCCTTGACCAAGTACTCCTTTTTGGCCACCTTCTTTCCCCTTCTTGTTTGGGACGAGCATGGGAGCTTGGGAGCTAAAGGAAGACTCCCACGGAGCTTAGGAGGGCGAGCCCCTTGGCCATGGAGACTCCTTGCTCAAGATCTGACCTTGGTGAGTTATGCTTCCTTGCTAGCTTTTCCTTGTGCCTTCTTCTTCATATCCTCCTTTCCCTCTCAGCCATTGATGGGCCCTTAAGAAGAGTAGGCATGGCCGTGGTTAATTCCCCTCTTTTCTTCTTCTTGAACTACATATAACCATGGTATCTTCTTCCTTTTCCTTTGTTTCTTGAGGTGTTGATGTTAGAGCCGAAGGCAATCTTTGAGCTTCGGATGGATGGCTCTCATGGAGGGGAATGTGTGCTTGGTTCTTGGATCATGGAGCTTTGTGCCTTTCATGGAGATCCGCTTAAGGCAGGTTACATAACTCTCAACCATCTCTATTATGTATACTCTCCATATGATCATATATTGATCTTGTTCTTTAAATTGGTATCCATCTTTATGGTGTTTATGCATGTGGAGCATGAGATCTTATTTGATAGAGATGGTCACGTTTTACTACTATATTGTTGGGTTTTATGGGAGGCAGAGAAGGCAGCGGAAAAAAAAAAATTTCTCCTCCCCAAACCCAGAACAAGGAAACGCGTCAACGTCTATACAATAGGAAAGGATGGTTTGTGGAATCATACCTTATCCCGAGGCTTGCTCGGCGACAATACCTCATGGCTTGTGCGGTCTTCACCTTCGGTCTTTGACGGCATCTGTGCAGCTCCTGGTCACACCGGGACTGACGACTCTTGGTCTCACCGGGACTGTCAGGGTTGACAGCTGTCCTCCGAGTGGCAGAAATCTCCCGCCTCTGAAGTAGTCCACACGAACCATCTGGAACTCCAATCTCCTTGTCCCACAAGGAATTGGAAGGATTCGCACCCTCCTGTCAGCGTACTAGTCACTGACACACTCTCCTGCCACCAGTCGCTTTCTGCAGTTGTCTTTCCCTTGCTGTGCCTCCCTTATCGGGTAGCACTTTCTCGGGCTCTCTCGGTTACCAAAACTAGAGAGAACAACAACTTTACAGAGCAACTGGTTGCACTGAGTTGTTCTTTGAGAAGCCCCCAATACCCCTATATATAGGAGGGTCATGGGACAGGGTTCTCTATCCCGGGCAATGCGGGACTAAAGCAGGAGTAGAAGGGTTCAAGATTTTCCACAAAAAACAACCAACTGCGTAACCTGGACCGATCGTTTCATTCCTGAAATGGTCAGTTGGGGACCTGAGCCGGTCGGTTGACACCTCAACTGATCGGTTGGGACCCATGAAACGATCGGTTCACTTCTAAACCGGTTGGTTCGTGGTCCTTGTCAGTTCCCGATCGAATTTCCATCTTTTGTTCCTAATTGGTATCAAATAGCAATCCTTGTTCCAATCAAATTGGGCAAGTGAAACGAAAAGAAATTTCTCACCAATCCTACTTTCCCAACTTGCTCGGTTGCATCAGTTAAACTGATCGTTTCAACACTTGAAGCGATTGTTTCATCCTGTCCATGAGCCGATCGACTCACAACCTGAGCCGATCGGTTCACCAAGTTGAGCCGATCGGTTCATCACATGAGCCAATCGGTTGGGATTGCAAATTGTGCAGAATCGGTCAATTGCAGTTTCAATCAATCTGATACTCCAATCAATGTGTCCAACACCTTGAACATTATGACATTGAGCTATCAATTAATTGAGTGTTTAATTAAACTACTAAACTCCTTTAGTAATCAATCTAAACATTGTTTGTGGCCAAAACTCCTCTTCTAGGTTAAATCCTATGTGTGTGACCCTGCAGGTCCATTTCACGTTGGCAGTGAAAGTCCATAACACTTATGACTTCACAAGCAAAGAGCGGTGCCTAGTCACACATCAGTGCTACCCAAGTGAAATAGAAAGTTGGAGAACAACTTTCAATCCTACAATCCGTGAATGGTGTTACAGTGAATGTATAATTCCTTTGTCACTGATATCCCGAATGAACTTGAGGCATGGAACAGTCATCCTGTCAACGTTCATTCACTTTCTTGATCTCAGAGTAGATTGGAAGAGATATGTATGACATCAATATCACATACTGATTCACACATGTGTGCACACCTTTCTTAATCATACTCATCAAGTGGCCATGGATATCAAACTCCCTCAGGAGGGACAAATCCCATATCTATCACTCACCCCTCAATCACTACAAAAAATTGGCCTTTGTTGAAGAACATTTGTGAGGAACCATAGATTGTGAATAATGATGGCTATTTGTGAGGGCTCATCCTTCAAATATGGGACCAAATCCCTCAACCGTTTTTTTAACATCTTTACAAATACTAATCCCTCACAAATACATTAGTCACTAATCATTCCTTGAAAAATATCATGACAAATGATTCCCTCCATCTCATATCCCTTCCCTCCATCTCATTTTCCTTCCCTCCATTCTAAAATACAACATTTGGATATCAAAATTAAAAAGGAAAAGAAAAACCCTCCCCACTCGTCCCTCTGCACAATGACGAACTAGGGAAGCACTGATCACCTGCCCTCGTCCTCGACGCCTCCTTGATTCCATCGACCACGCCTTCAGTCCTTCGACAAGGCCTCGCTCACTCCACGGCCAGGGTCTGCTCTAGCTTAATGCCGCCCAGCCTCAGCAACCCCACGACCCCAGCCGCTTAGCATTTCCCAAATCCCACCGGTCGCACCCAGCTGCAACCGCGCCTACCTCCCGGACGGCGCCCCAACTGCTCCTGCCACCCCAACTACAGCAGGTCATCACTCCAATCGTCGGCCGGCTTCCAATTCCACGGCCAGGAGTAGCCATATTGTGCCGGATCCCAGCAAAACCAGCGGCACCCGACTCAGGCGGTGCCCAACATGAGCTCTGAAGAATACTTCAACCTTGGATCAAGCTACCGGTCTCTTTTCCTTGATCTGATGCCCATAAGCTGCCCAACCGCCTCTGCTCCAGTTCTTCTCTTGCAACGTCCATTTTTCTTCTTCTTCAGTTTTAATCTCGTTGCTTCTGTCCATTGACCGGAAGTGTGGGAAAAGGTACTGCTACTAAAACTGCATCTTTTTTCTGTGCTACTTGTTTTATTATTCTCTTGCAACTATTGTGCTTGCTTGTTGTTATGCTGTTTGATTCAATCATGTGTTGGTCATTTAGTTTTAGGTAACGATTCCAATGTGCATCCTTCTTCATGTGTATCCCAGATTTGAGTTCACTGTAATGTACTGTTCACTGCCAATGCTTGCTTATTTCTTCATATGTGTATCCCAATAGTTTACTGTAATCTGTTAATTACTGCCAGTGTTTGCTTCTTTCTTCATTTGCGTATCCAAATTTTGAGTTTCCTATAACGTATCTCCTCTTTACATAAAATAGCCATATAAATTAAATCTCAAACCTTATAGCCTTCATTCGGAACTCACATTGTGATGTTTGATAAATGGGTAATATTACTATGGACTGAGAATGGGTTGATGTTTAAAAATAGACATGTAGTAAGCTAAGTGTAATGATTTATTAAAATTATATGGGTCAAATGGAATATGTAAGAGTCTAGTCACCACTTAATTTTGTTTTTGGTTGTAAGTATAATATAGCCTGGTGTTTTTGCATTTTGCAGAGGCACACTAAGTCATTGTCAACATCTCAGATCTGATTGAGAAGTCTAGGCAGAAGCCTCAAGAACGAATGAGTGTTCTTATTAATGTGGGTTCCTCCTAAAACAACAATTGGATATATTATATGTCTTTTTTCCTTTACCCCCTCCATCTAAAATAATACCCTTTCTGTAACATGTGGTTGTGATGTATGACCTAAAAGCCAATAATTATGGTAATGATCCTCTGGTAAGTGTAGCTCTGTACTTAGAGATTAATTAAAGGCCGACTGCCCGGGGCTCCCATGGGACACATCCATTCCTAATATAATAGTTGGCACTTTGGAGATCTTTGGCATGGATGGAGGATGCTCAGCTGTGGTGAACTTCTCTGCATCTTCCATCCATGCCAAAGATCTCCTAAGAGCCAACTATTATATTAGGAATGGATGTGTGCCATGAGAGCCCTGGGCAGTCAGCCTTTAATTAATCTCCAGGTACAGAGCTGCACTTAGCAGAGGATCATTATCATAGTTATTGGCTTTTAGGGCCTGCATCACAACCACATGTTAAAGAAAGGGAATTATTTTAGATGGAGGGGGAAAACGAAAAAAGACAAATATACAAATGTTGTTTTAACAACAAAGGGATCAAGGAGGAACCCACATTACTAAGAACACCCATTCGTTCTTGAGGCTTCTGACTAGACTTCTCAACCAGAGCAGACCTTTTGTTGAATGTATGTCTGAAGCTTTCCATGGTCATGATAGACATTCTATTGATGCTAAGCGTGCACAAAGTTGGTATGCTACTAACTTATAATGATACATATCATACAAGTGAACCAGAAGTTACATTCATTTTACGCCCATGCTTTAGTGCTTCTATGCCCATCATTTGATTTTTAAAGATACCAAACTTATTTACATATCATTTCAGTTTCCATTGGAGACTAGAACTTTGTAATTCTACTATGTCCGCCAATAAAAAATTCTGGTCCTCTTCCTTTTCACTTCCTACTTCTATCTGTGATGAAGTGGAAATAATTATTATAAATTTCTTGTGGGGATAGTGTGAAGGCAAGAATGATATCCATCTTCTTAAGTGGGATGATGTAACCATCTTCTTAAGGTAGTCTATGGATCAAATTGATCCATGACAAATACCTTCTTAAGGATTCTATCTAAAATATTGATATCTATGGTCAACTTTCTTGGTATTTAATTTAGATGATCATACATATGAATTTAAAATCCTATTACGAAGGATTGCTAGAAACAACATCTCAGTGATGAACAACCTAAAAAAGAGGGTTTTTCTATACTTCTATATGTTTTCTGTGTAGAAGTTCTAATGAATTTATCATTCATTTATTCTTTAATTGCCATGTAGCTGATTTCATTGGGGTAAAGTTGTTGAGTGTAAACTCATTGATAGGATTCCCCTGTATATTTACAAAGTTAATAAAAAGTATATACATTTTTAAATGTGTTTATTGTACTCCCAGGTTGGAGGCTATTGCTACTCATCTCTGTATCCAAATTGCCATTTTTCGGAAGTGGGTATTTTCCTCTTTTGATATCTAGCAGCTATCAATGAAAGTAATCTTTTTAGATGGGATAGACACTTCTACAATGTTTCTCTTGGGAGGAAACTTCTTTTCTTCTGTAGTGGTTGGTATATATGAACTGTTTTCTTCTGCTAGTCTATTGTTCTACTGGTTTACAGTCTCCTACTATCATAATTTGAGTGTTGTGTTATTAACAAGATACCAAACAATGAAATTGTCCCTGTTGTCCTGGTCTGCATGTCATATGTTCTATCTTGGTTGGTATTAAGTCTTATGCAGCTGACTTATTTTTAGTATTTCAGTTCTTAATTTTATGAGATGTTATACATGATATCATATACTTATATGTTTAAGTATTTCAGCTGACTTATAGGGACAGTTAGGTATTTGTCTCATAATGCTTGTTATAAGTAATAACAATATGTTGATATCAGATCTAAGAAGAAATAGACTGTCAGTGCCTTTATGCATAGAGATCTGCTACAATATTGAGATTCTATGGCATATGTTGGACATAACCCATAGCATCAGGACCACACACAACTTTGAATCACCTTTATAACAACCCATGTTTCAGGACTGTGTTTGATGATGTCAAAGTGTGCCCAACGACATGTGTTGAGTGTAGTGATTTCAGGTCAAAGAATCACACTCACCACCATCACTGTGAGTACTGACGGTGACTACCATGTCATGGTTCCATGTGTCAAACTCACAGTGGGTCTGTCCGGTACACTTGTTCTCTAACAAGTACCTATGTGTTTGGTTTGATATCTCTATATCATGACTAATGAGATTCTGTCATCAACCAACACCACAATCTAGTCTTGTGTGTCATTGTTGTCTATCTACCTTCCACAATGACATCCGACTAGGGACATAACAAGAATGTACAAACTCTTAGCATCTGTATGATCTCATCATTCAGGTCCTCAACCTGAAAGCATACGTCATTGAGTATTGTCATTCTCTAGACATTCAATCTGTTCTATCATTATCTCATATGACTGAACCAGAAAGAATTGAAAGCTTGCCTTTGATGTTTATCAAATCAATCTTAGTGTATCCCACCAATCATCCCATGATTGGCTCTCAGGGCATACATACAAACAGACTCCCACTTGCACTGTGAGCCAATCACCCTTGAATCATATTCATAGTGATCTTCAAACAAGTCCCACATGTTACTCTGCTCTAGTGCAATCATAGTGAGTAATGGCAACGCCTTGCCAAAGTTAGTATAAATTGCATGTCTCTCATCTCTTCGATGTACGTCACACGTATGAATGGAGTTGCCGTAATATGCGATCTATTATTCCTTTGCTAACCTTTATCCACATTGCATGATCAAGGATTCCATACTTATCATCAATGAGCAGAATATCTATAAGTTCAACTCATGAACTTCCAAATCCATATAGTATCCACTGTTGTTCTCCAACACATAGATACTCGACATTTCCTTTTAAATGGTTTTATTGGAACACTTCCAATTTTCAACAAACTTTCACTTTTATATATCTATATATATATTTTGCGATTAATTTTCTGTTCTTTCGGAAGTTCACATCAATGTAACTCTTTACATTGAACTCTTCCTTATATCCATAGAACCAGTACTTCCCAAGTACTTATCAAGTTCTCATGGTATTCCAGTAACCCTTGCAGGAAGTAGACAGACATCCACTCGTCATGTCCCACATACGAGTTTATCAGGATGAGCACATCATATTGATAGGTCCTACATACAAGATGATGAATGCATTTTGTTCTTGCCATGTCGATACATTCAAGATAATGGGATGATTACATACATGATAGATCCATATCTATTCTTAGTGTTCCCATTCTTCATAAGAATTGGACACTTGGCCTTGGGATACTAACTCCATGTAACATGGACAAGTTTTCTCCCACTGAATCTGTGCATACTGAACCCTTCAGTACAGATTGGCAATGTATGCTTTCTCTTTTCAGGTCAAGAGGTTTTCGAGAACTGTCTCTATAGATCTCTATTCCTATCACATAGGAAACATATCTATCTTCCTCAAAATAATTTCCACTTTTGGATTTCCATTCTAGAACATTTCCATTTCACATCAACATGTGGAATGTGAACACGCTCCTACTAAATCACAGATCCCTTCTTTATCTTTGGCATATCAGTCAAACCCTTTGACTATATCATCAAAATAAAGATCCAATTCTAAGTTGCTTGTACTCAATCAATCACATTGATTAGTCCATTGTAACTTATAGACTTCATCTGCATTAGTGGATTCATAAACCTTATAGGTTGTGTCACGTAAACATCCTTGTTTTATTCCTCATAGGAATGCGGTTTTAGTATCCATATGCCAAATGCTTAGTCATTAAGTTGCAATCAACAAGTATCATCCTTCTAAAAATGTTATCCATGTGTCTTAACACTTAAGATTCATTTGCACTTATGGATTTCATCCAATGGGTGCTTCCATCAAGGTCATGCCTTATGGTACACATGGATGTCATTTAGGATGTAATGGTCATAAACCATAACTCAAAATTTGGTTCCTCATATTCATCTAGATAGTTGATTCATCACATGAACAACTCATCACATAGATAATTGAGGTGTAAGGATATAAGAATTCACAACCCTTGTGATTCTTAATTTCTTTTATTAGTGAGAGGTATTCTTTTATTAAGAAGAATTCAGTTATTTGATAATCATCCTCTAACTCCTTAGAGTATGAATCCTTCTTGATTTATACATCACCATGCCTTAATCATGAGTTCACTATGATACACTATCATAATCACTCATAAGGATCTCAAACATTTGGTCCAAGTATTTCATTCATTGATCTCATCAAGAATTAACACTTTACCAAATTTGTACTTCATTTATGATAATATTGAACACTTTAAGATATTCATATTGGTATTTCTCTAAACACCATTTGAAGTATTAGCATTTGTTCCAATAGGTATGTAAATACATCACATGTATCATACCTAATAGGATAATCATTCTCCCACTACCTTTACTGAAGATTGTTAATCATGTCCAAGATATTCATGTCTCTTACTGGTTCTCTAACCAAAAGAGTCTAGATTTATCCATCACATGGAAGCTAGAAATGAATTTCTCATGATTGACGCTAATTTGATTGTTTGAGTCATCTATAACTTTTAGGTATCATTTTATCTTATGCATATCAAATACCACAAGATAAACAAGGCATTGCCACAAAGATCATATCTTTAGAAATTGAAACATCTCTTTATTGATTGCCATCATTGTCATACAATATGCAAAAAATAAAGTGTTTCTATCTATTGACAAATATGAAATAGTAGTTCATAACTGTATTACATGCCTTTTAGGCTGAAAATAAACTAAAGTACTCCTATCTATGGCGGAAACACTTGCCCCATTTATTGAGTGATTTACACTTTATATCTTGGTATCATATACCTCAAAAGTGTTACAAGTTTACTTTCATGACACCTTTAAGTAGAGACGTCTGTTGCCTCTTTCTTCTTTTGTTCTTCTAGATAGAGAGGACAATTCCTTTTCCAATGTCCTGACTTTTGACAATAGTGGCAATTGCCTTTCTTGGTCACGCCTCCCTTGGCCTTGAGAGTTGAAGACGACTTGGGCTCTTGGCTAGCATCAGAACCTTTCTTAGCTTTGCCCTTGCCCTTGCCCTTGCGCTTGGACTTGCCTTTCTTGCTCATGATCACCATCACAGACTTAGGCTTGTCCTTCTTCATCTATGTCTCGGCTGTCCTCAACATGCCCAACAACTCTGACAGTGGCCTATCAAAGTTGTTCATGTTGTAGTTCATCACAAACTGACTGTAGGATTCTGGAAACGATTGCAGTATCACGTCAGTAGCCAACTCTTAGCTCAGTGGAAATCCCAGTCTTGTCAGGTTCTCCACATACCCAATCATCTTGAGTACGTGAGGACCAACTGGATCTCCTTCTGTCATGACGCACTTGAACAGTGCCCTTGAGACATCATATCTCCCTTGTCGTGCTTGATCTTCATACATGTTCCTGAGATGCTGAATCATCTCAATGACACCCATGTTCTCATGTTGTCTCTGCAACTCGTGGTTCATAGAGCACAACATCAAGCACTTTGCATCGATGGCATCATCAGAATGCTTCTTGTAAGCATCCCTTTCTGTCTTTGGTGCATTAGGAACAGGTTCCTCTGGAATTGGAGTATCCAGGACATAGAGCTTTCGCTCTTGAGTGAGAACAATTCTCAATGTCCTATACCAGTTGTGGAAGTTTGTCCCATTTAGCCTGTCCTTTTCAAGGACCGATCGCAAAGAAAAGTGATTGTTGTTTGTTGTCATTTGTACTATAAAAGGAAATATGCAATTTTAGTCCAAAACTCATTTTTGACTTATTTGATTGATTTGAAAAGTTGACGATATAATTAGGCCTTTAATTAATTATCGCTCCCACTATTTTACTTCAAATTGATATCCCTCACCATCAATTTGGAAGATTGCAGCATACAACCTTCTAGTGGGCAAGATACTGAAATCCTCTAAGTCATGGACCAGCTAGGGCTGTCACCCACAACTTAGATCTCTCAGGTAGGCAACTCTTGCCAATTGCATCATATGCAACTCTTAATAAGATGTCATATGCAACTCCTTGCCATGATTATCTCCATGCCTCAAGGTGCTAGATCCTATCTAGGTCACCTTGTTAAGTTCGACCCAAAGAAAACATGGTGAATATGCACCCTGCTTGGGCAGACCCACATATCCATCCTTCACGCTTCCACGAGATAGACGGTGCACCACGCTTGGGCGTGCCCACACTTGGTCGATCAAGCTTTTCACGTGTGTCGCATTTGGAAGGCACATAAAACTTAATATTTAATGAGGGATTTGGTTTTATATACATATACATATCCAATCACCACGATACATAGTACGTATCATATACATGCTATATCCCATAGAAAACATGCAAAATGATAAAGCGATGATTATGGCCATCCTAATGTGATTCCTCGAGCCAAGAGGAATCACAGTCATCTAGGTCTACATCACATGCAACCTGTACAAGATGAACTTTGTGCCTTGCCTTTCTGGGTTTGATCAACTCATCACATGACTGATCGGCTCGCCATCAGGCCGGTCGACTGGGTGCCACCAGCCGATCGGTTGGCTCCTCCAACCGATCAGTTCGCATGGTCGTCGTGCATCTCATCATGGCCGCCACCCGCTCGTCTCGCTCCTCGAACCAATCATCAATCGATCGGCTCACTCCTTAAACTGATCGTCTCGAACATCAACCGATCGGTTCACGCCTTGAACTGATCGTCTCAATTGTCGTCAGGATGTCCTCCGTTCTTTGACATAACATGAAATAAAATTCTATCATATTTTACACTGTAAAAGAGAAACCACGAGTTACATTTGAGGGGAGAAAAGGTAGGAAATAAATCTCGAATTATTTTGAGTTACATCAGGAATAGGAGAAAGAGAATCAGTGCGCAGACTGAGATGCAAGCAACCACATACAACCATACACAGATAGGGTTATTGGACATAACCACGCTATACATCCACCGCAAAACTCGTTTAAGGGCAACGTGTATCGAGTGCATTCATAATACATATCATATATGTAAATTTGGATTTGTGGATTTAGGATTGAACATGCATAAAGCCAATTTTATTCGCATCGCATGCAATAAATAAAGGCGACAATCCAAAATTGATCATATCGATAATCCTAAAGTATAGAGCAGTTGACGTGGCACTGATACCATTGATGGGTTTTAGGGAAGGCAGAGAAGGCAGCGGAAACAAAAAAATTTCTCCTCCCCAAACCCATAATAAGGAAACGCGTCAACGTCTATATAATAGGAAAGGATGGTTTGTGGACTCATACCTTGTCCTGAGGCTTGCTCGGCGACAATACCTCGCGGCTTGCGCAGTCTTCACCTCTGGTCTTGGAAGGTGTCTGTGCAGCTCCTGGTCGCACTGGGATTGACGACTCCTGGTCTTACCAGGACTGTCGGGATTGACAGCGGTCCTCCAAGCAGCAGAAATCTCCCACCTCTGAAGTAGTCCACATGGACCACCTGGAACTCCAATCTCCTTGTCCCACAAGGAATTGGAAGGATTCTCACCCTCCTGTCAGCGTACTAGTCACTGACACACTCTCTTGCCACCAGTCGCTTTCTGCAGTTGTCTTTCCCTTGTTGTGCCTCCCTTATCGGGTAGCACTTGCTCGGGCTCTCTCGGTTACCAAAACCAGAGAGAACGACAACTTTACAGAGCAACTGGTTGCACTGAGTTGTTCTTTGAGAAGCCCCAAATACCCCTATATATATAGGAGGGTCATGGGATAGGGTTCTCTATCCCGGGCAATACGGGTCTAAAGCAGGAGTAGAAGGGTTCGAGATTTTCCACAAAAAACAACCAACTGCGTAACCTGAACCGATCGTTTCATTCCTGAAATGGTCGGTTGGGGACCTGAGCCGGTCGGTTGACACCTCAACCGATCGGTTGGGACCCATGAAATGGTCGGTTAACTTCTGAACCGGTCGGTTCGTGGTCCTTGTCAGTTCCCGATCGACTTTCCATCTTTTGTTCCTAATTGGTATCAAATACCAATCCTTGTTCCAATCAAATTGGGCAAGTGAAACGAAAAGAAATTTCTCACCAATCCTACTTTCCCAACTTGCTCAGTAGCATCAGTTAAACCGATCATTTCAACACTAAAATCGATTGTTTCATCCTGTTCATGATCCGATCGACTCACAACCTGAGCCAATCGGTTCACCAAGCTGAGCCGATCGGTTCATCACATGAGCCGATCGGTTGGGAGTGCAGATTGTGCAGAATCGGTCAATTGTAGTTTCAATCAATCTGATACTCCAATCAATGTGTCCAACACCTTGAACATTATGACATTGAGCTATCAATTTATTGAGTGTTTAATTGAACTACTAAACTCCTTTAGTAATCAATCTAAACATTGTTTGTGGACAAAACTCCTCTTCTAGGTTAAATCCTATGTGTGTGACCCTGCAGGTCCATTTCACGTTGGCAATGAAAGTCCATAACACTTATGACTTCACAAGCAAAGAGAGGTTCCTAGTCACACATCAGTGCTACCCAAGTGAAATAGAAAGTTGGAGAACAACTTTCAATCCTACAATCTGTGAATGGTGTTACAGTGAATGTATAATTCCTTTATCACTGATATCTCGAATGAACTCGAGGCATGGAACAATCATCCTGTCAACATTCATTCACTTTCTTGATCTCAGAGAAGATTGGAAGAGATATGTATGACATCAATATCACATACCGATTCACACATGCGTGCACACCTTTCTCAATCCTACTCATCAAGTGGCCATGGATATCAAACTCCCTCACGAGGGACAAATCCCATATCTATCACTCACCCCTCAAAAGCCCCATGTGTCAAAGCCACCCAATCATCACCTTTATAACAACCCATGTTTCAGGACAGCGTTTGATGATGTCAAAGTGTGCCCAACGACATGTGTTGAGTGTAGTGATTTCAGGTCAAAGAATCACACTCACCACCATCAATTTGAGTACTGACTGTGACTACCATGTCATGGTTCCATGTGTCAAACTCACGGTGGGTCTGTCCGGTACACTTGTTCTCTAACAAGTACCTATGTGTTTGGTTTGATATCTCTATATCATGACTAATGAGATTTTGTCGTCAACCAACACCAAAATCTAGTCTTGTGTGTCATTGTTGTCTATCTACCTTCCACAATGACATCCGACTAGGGACATAACAAGAATGTACAAACTCTTAGCATCTGTATGATCTCATCATTCAGGTCCTCAACTTGAAAGCATACGTCATTGAGTATTGTCATTCTCTAGACATTCAATATGTTCTATCACTATCTCATATGACTGAACCAGAAAGAATTGGAAGCTTGCCTTTGATGTTTATCAAATCAATCTTAATGTATCCCACCAATCATCCCATGATTGGCTCTCAGGGCATACATACCAACATATACATATGTTGGTTTTCTTGTACTTAATGCTTGAATGGCTAGAGGTTAAAGATGACTTGCACGACATAAGTCTTTGGCCAACAACTAGGTTTCCCGATATGGTTTGCTTGCCCGATACAATACCTTGTTTTATAGATTATGCTTCACTTGATAGTTATGGCAATACCCCTTTCTCTCTTTGGACTTGAAAGGTGAGCCTATGACCTAGACTTATGGATGATATGATGAGTTGGTAATAGTTTTATTTGGGTGCCCGATATCCCTTATCCACCCTAGAGTTAGGGTTTAGACGACATGGTTGCTAGACCCTTGGATGGGCTCTTGGCCGACATGTGTTTCCTTGGTGACATTTTGAGTATGTTGCCCGATACCCTCATTAGGGTTAAGTCTTGGACGATATGAGAAGTTAACTCTTTATGGATCTTGTGGTCGTTATGCCCTTCTGCCTGACATGGTGATAGGTGAATTGGTAGTTGGCTGACATAACCCTGATCCTTGAATCTTGGCCGGTATAGAGCCTCAACCCTAGTTTGTGTGTTAGAGTTGCTTTGGGTGACATGAGTTGTCTACCCTTGTTGCATGATATGTTCTTGAGGTGGAATCCTTGGTAGACATGCTTTCTTGGGCATTAGGTTTATCCTTGTACCCTTGGTCGATATGCCTAGTAAAGCTTAGTTGGTGATCGTTATGGTCCTTTGGCCGATATCCCCTGTGGAGATGATGGATGGGCGATACACTATGTTGAGTGCCCTGCCGATACACCTTGTAGAGGTGGTTGCCCGATACACCTAGTCAAGATGGTTGGATGATACACCATGTACAGAGGATGTCTGATACACCCCCTTGTCTTGAGATGATCTTGGCCATTATGTGAAGTTAGCTTAGTGCCCGACATGGTATTGGCCGATAGGCTTTGATAGCTTGGTTCCCGGCACAGCCTTGGCCGTTATCATTATTTAGATGAGCTTGGGAGATATGGTATGGTGCCCAAGATGGCTTTGGCTGATACCACCATGTCTTAGTTGAACTTTGACTTATATGAAGTGTTGGACGATATGGCTTGATGCCCGACATGCTAACCCTAGATGTTGGTCGTTATGTTTCTTCATGTCCATCCACGACACCGTTCTTGGGCGTCATGGGTACCCTGGCTGATAGGGTTAACCCTTGGATGATGTTGAGATGGTTGCACGATAGGGGCGCCTTGGGCGACACCCCTTTGGTTGATATGGCTCATGTTGAAGGTTAGCCGATAGTGAAACCTAACCCTAACCCTAGCTTGGTGCACGTTAGACCCTTGGTTGATAGCCATGGTAGTGCTGCACGTTATACCTTGGTGATGGCTTTCCGACACCACGAGTGCCAATGGAACCTTGATGCACGATAGAGGATGTGCAGTGGCTGGCCAATATGGTGGTGAGTTGCCTTAGGGTTGGAAACCCTAGCCATTATACCTTTGGTAAGGGTATTGCTATACCGGGCACATCCTTTAGTGAGGGATGGCGCTGCCCGCCAGACCTTTAGTGAGGGTTGCAGGAGCTTTGGTGAGGGTTCTGATGACCTGAAATGCATATAGCTAATATATGTGGTCACATCTCGGTTAATAACACTGATACATGTGATATGGTTTAATCACCTTGAATCCTGCACCTATGTTAATAATGAGGTAAGATGATAGGTTGTGAACCCGGTATGTTTGGAAGGATATGATGTTACTACACATGATAATGTAACACAGGTATATGACCACAAGTATGGGCCATGATGTGTGCTCATGTTTAATGATAAAAGTATGATGCGCCTAGATAAATTGGGTTGTGGACCACTGTGCAGTGGTTATTTATGGGTAACGATAGATGAACCTTTGATAAGGTTGGATGGTGGGTCATGGTGTATGATCATTAAGATAATCCTTAGGGATGATGTGCTTAATAGTTGAAGATGCGGGATATGGTGGGATATCCCTGACTTGATAGCTGTGGTGTATTGATGAATACACCAGTCATGACATTAATATACACATGTTCATAATGATGAAAGAATATACCAATGTATGAACCTTAATCTTGATGATATGATAATCAAAGATATGCTCATGAGATATGGGGCATGATGTGTGCTCACAGTTTGGTAATGATAATGTAATTTCATTACTTGCATTTACAACCTTGAATCTCATGTATATATGAACATGGATGATGTTCCATTCTGTACACTGGAATTCCTGATAGCATGATAATCCCAATATGTTCTATGTTTGGTAATCTGGTTATCTCTTTTTTATTAAAGCTAACTATGTAGGTATATTGAATTCATAGCCAGGTAAGAGCTATGGTGATTATATGATTATGTGCTTTATGTAGCACTTGATGAATGTGTAATGAATGAATAATAATGATGATAACTATGTTGAAAAGATAACATGTAACAACAAGTATAATGTGAAAGGTCTGAGGACCTGATTAAAGCTGAGTGCCTAGTTGAGGGATGCGTTCCCAAAATGCTGATGCATAATGTTGAAGCCCTGAGGGGCAGTGGCAATATGTGACAGAGGGATTGCGATCCCATGGTGATGTATGATGTGAAAGCCTTGAGAGGCAGTGGCATTGTGTGATGTATGAGGGATTGATGTCCCATGGTGATATGATGATTGTTGAGGGTAATGAGAACAACAAAGGCAGTATAACATCAATACAATGAGATCTAATGTTGTTCATATTCTATATATATGTTTGGCTGTTCAATATAACTTGATTACCCCAAAAATATACTCAAAATGCATTAACTAATTACAGATGAATCTCTCATGTAGTTGCCCTGGCCATAGATCCATTACAGTCAGTATTTGGTGATGGTGAAATAGGTTTATCCTGCGGGATTACCTGGAGTGCATATTGTTGAATATGTGAGGTTTCCCCTAGCCTAAAATAGGAGGGTTTGAGTGCAACTGTGGTTGCAGACTCAGGATATATGGAGCATGGTGAACAGACCCATGGCTCGGGATATGTGATGATGAGCATGATGCGTTCATGGCTCGGATGTATGTATGGGTAGCTTGCGGAGCTGACCCAGAGGCTGAGGCCCTATAAGCATAAGACTGCGGTCTTGCTTGATGATTCATGTACTGACCATGAGAAGGTGAGGACATGGAGTCCGGATCTCCTTTGACCTTGTATGGCACCGGATTGGGATTCACAACCAATGGTTGGATTTGAGCAGGGAAGGATCACTTCCTCAGGGCATAATAATTCGTAAACAAGCCATATAGTATCTTACGTTGGGAAAATACGGAACATTGGTTGAGGCCTTGTTTGTACTGTTAAACCAGGTACGATATGCAGTTACCATGTGAACCTTGTATTATGTGGAGAATTCATATACAGCTTATCTTGTCTATCATGTTCCAAATAGAGTATCTGGATATAGGACTCATGAGTATCTTGGTAAGGTTGCTGGTAAGATTAGTCCTACTCAGCATGCTACTCTTATAATCTGCTTATATCAGTTATCTGTTATCATAATAAAGTTGGTAGAGGGTTATGTTTCTCGCTGGGACTGTGTGTCTCACCCCGTTGGTTAATAACCCTTTTTAGGTGGACGTGCCTGGCGAGATGAAGATCATGTGGCTACGGATGATATGCAGAGGTATCATATCCAGTGGAATAGATAGTGTCTAGCAGTAGAGTCCTATGTGTCGTCCCTGTATACTCAGGTCTTCGGGGAGAGATTTTCGATGTTTCTTATACAATGATCGATGTATGATTTTCGATATGTATCTTGATGTAAAGCATCATGGCAAACAGTTATTTCATGTAAAGAGATGATGGGAAATAATATTGTAGCACCTTGGAAATATGCTATGAAATGAAAAATGTTGGCTCATATATTATATGTTTCACCTTGTGGTGCTTGTTGTAAATCGGTTTTAATTTCACATGTTTTTCGATAATCCGCTGGTTAACATGTAATTGTGTTTTGTTGTGGATGGGGTGTTTCAAGTGTTTGGTATCAGAGCTCTAGGTTCGCCGAGTCTACAGGGATACTAGGACTAGGATTAGGATGGTGTTTAAGGTTGGATCGTGACATAAAGGATGGTGCACACTACCTTATCTCAGTACTTGGATGCCCTAGCCAGGTATTCAAATATTGAAGACATAGGTAAGTGTGGAGCCTTAGATTGTTTCCTCCTTGATTGCTATGATCAAGTAGTTATTATGGAGCAATCTAAAGAGCATAACAAGTTAGAAATACAATGTCAATATCTTAATCATGTCATAAAAGAGGTAAGTGAATGCACCATAACTCTTTAAAACATGTATGCTTGATAATCAAAAGAGGAAGTAATAGTTCTACGAAACCTAAATCTATATAAGAATATGATGAGATAAGTTCTTGAAACCGTAATCTCAAGAGATATATGTGACAAAAGACAGATTAACCTGTGATCACAAGGTAAGTAAAAGCGTAAAACTCACACAAGATGAAGAAAATACCTGAAAGAGAAGGACAAGTGATGAGAAAATAAGATGAAACATGAGATAATCTCAGACCAACCAATGAACGTAAGCAGAAATGTGAAAGTATAAAGTGCAGATCCGTGACAAGAAAGAGAAAACAAGGGAGATGATCCCTGTCCACTAAAATATATGTGAAGAGTAACGATCTTTTTCACACAAAGAAAACAAAAATCTGATATAATCAGGGACTAATCATGATCATGATGAAACGATAACGAGAGAAAGAGAATAATAACATGTAATTGTCTTGATGTTTCTTGTGCTGAGTGCAAGGAACCCAAGAAGATACAAGATAAAAACCATATGGAACAAGGTTTAACGTTGTATAAATGGTTGGAAACTCATGTAAGGATCAAAGAAAGTGATAATATCCTCCCCTTTGATATGAAACCATATATGTTGATAGGTTGATGGGAGGAGTTTGTTCCTTTGTGTTCCTTCCTTCCGAGGGAATGGTTGTCAAGTGGACCTTGTATCACTTGATGTGTATGCCTTTGGAGTGACCTCTAGTTGGATACTTCGAAAAGTATCAGTTGATCTTGGACCTTAGTTTCTAAGATAGAGACATCTGTGATAGATGATGACGATAGGATCCTCTTGACATGTTTTGAACCTGTGACAACGGTAGACTATAAAGAGGATCAGGAAGTGATAAGTTTTGACTCAGGAGATGGATACCAAGGTAAGGGAAACCAGTATACGAAGTGCCAAGCAAATGGGAAGACGAAAACGTGCCCTCTGGTAAGGGGTTAAGAATCAAGATGCCTAGATAAGTGAAGGTATGGTGGTGAACCGTCCTGATAGATCCACCTTGACCTTGAACCTACAAAGATGGATTGACGTATACTCTGAGAGTAATGGTGTCTCAGGATATGTATTTCTGTTGGGCAGAGGAGTTGTTTCCTGGAGGTCTAAGAAACAGATCATATTGTCTCGGTCTACTTTTGAGGTAGAGTAGTGTACTTTAGATGAAATGGGATTGGAACCTGAATGGCTACATGGACTTATGTCCATATTACCTATGGTAAAGAAGCTGCTTCCTACAATTTCAGTTCACTGTGACAACACTACAACTATTGTCAAGATAAAGAGTCACAAGTATAATAAAAAACAACATAGACACATCCAAGTCAGACTCCAGTCTGTAAGGGAGTTAGTGTCTAATGGGGTCATGGTTGTGGACTATGTCGGTACCAAAGATAATACAACTAATCCTTTCACTAAAGGTCTTACCTTAGCTTTAGTGGAAAAATCCAAGTTGGGATGGGACTGAAACCCCTCATTGTTCGCAGGCAGTAGCAACCCAACCCAACATAGTGGAGATCCCACTTGGGTTCAACGTGGTAATAACAAATTGTTGGGTGAAATGGATGACACTATGTAATTGCTTTGATGCTTCATGCATTTGTATGTCTATTTCCTGGGAAACATGTTAGTGCATGACTACAGTTAGTAAGAGATTAGTCTCTGAATGGTGTCAAGTCTTAGGACAGGATGTTAGCTGACATCCTTGGAGACTCCAACTAAATGATTGATATTGTGTAGGCCGCAATAGGAGAATTGGGTTGTTCTCTGTTATCAATCATGACATAAAATTTTGTATGCATGGACTTAATGCATTGTTTTCTTTCCGACCATGTCTTTATTGTATTGTTACCAACTTATACTCTTACACCCAAGGTTCGGGTTCAAGACTTTTGTTCACCTAGTTTATGTAGGGGTCACAGTTGAATAACTCAGGTAGATTCAAACCAAAAAGGTATCTACTGAAAGCACAGTATGGAGGACTAAATGGTGGATCACACTATAAAAATACATTAGACTTTGTGGGGATTATTAGATATATGGCTGTTACAGCCATGTATATAGCATGGGTTAAGCTCAATGTAGTGCAACTAGTACATGTGAGAGAGGTAGTTTTGTCTCCAGTGTAAATGGAAAAGAAGTTTTATCTCACATTGCTCACTCCTAGAACTTTTGTGGTCCTTATATGTAGGATCACATGGGACACTAGTATCCAATGGTCATAGTAGGAGGATATACCCACCTCCTTGGTGGGTATGGTGACCACAACACGCACACACGCACGCACGCGCACCATACCATGCCTCGCCTGGCTTGGAATATGGATTGTGGATTGTAGAGAATATCTTCCATCTTCTTTTTATACTAGGATACAACTACGTAATTAATTATTAATTTAATTAATTGTTTCTTTTCTATTCAGATTTATTAATCTTAACTGGAAAGTGTCTCTTTTATGAAATTTTTCGTAATGTGTACAAGAGCAACCGAGTGGTCGTATCGTGTGTAAGGCTATAAATATGTCTCTGGTCATTAGGATTAGACACATATTTCGAATACACAGTCGTCAGCGGTTCGAGTACGTATTTGTGAACCCTAAAGTCGGAGTCTTTCTGCCATCGTCGCTTCCGTGGTGCTACGTGAAGATCTCCTCCTGGGTGTAGCAAGTTCGTCCATCCTTCTATTCCGAGACGTAACTTGTCTGGCGGTAGTTCTTGTGGTTGCTGAGCTGCACTCGTAGTGCAAGTGGTTCGTCTACATCGTTCGTCGTCAACACGAGAGAGACGTCTCTTCTTCAGGTTTGTAACCGGGTCGACTAGGAGAATGGCGCCTACCTAGAAGGGTTGCAAGACGTTAATTTCTTTAAGTATATCACGTTCATTTCTCAACAAACGACCTGGTTTGATCCTGACCTTTTTTACTTTTATTCTCCTACATTGGTTTATTCTATTCTTTTTTATCTGGATCGGCCTGAACTGTAACATAAATTGCACATGTCGTTGTTGCATATAACGACGTAATTCAAAATTAACAACACAAGAACTACTCAAGGATTATTGGTGTAGGCAAAAAATGGTGAATCAAAGAATTTAACTGCATCTAGTTCGTAATTCAAACAAGACTGGTTGGACCAGATTCATGTTTTTTTTTTCGATTATGTATCTGTAAATAACGGCACACCCGTATTTTTCTAATTAAAATTTAGTGTTAACACGGTAAACTTTAACCATATCAGATCAATAACACTCGTCTCTCGAGCAATTTATATTTTCTTACTTCTTCACATTCACGTATTCTGTACCATACAGTCAACTTATAACTGAAGTTTAAACTGTCTGGCCTGTTTTGGAGTGGACCTGGCCAAAGTGAAGATGAGACTATCAGGATTTCTGGACCAAAAACTAGCTGTCTATATCACTCTGCCCTTTACAAATTACGCTCTCTTTTTAGGAAATTCTACCGACCAGTCAACCAAATAGTCTTTATTTTTTGTAGAACGTTTGGCAGAAGAAAGGAAAGGCTGGGGTGCCGAAGAAACGGCAATCGTTGTTTGATTATTTCTACTTTAACTAAACGAACTTCTGCTTGTTAAACAGAGATGCTGACTCCCATTGGTTGGGTTTTTGAGAAAGGTGAAATGTCATGCGTCAAAGCAAAGTGACATAAGAGGGAAAAGGATGGCGGCTTGATGTGTACTGGTAAAATGGGCTTAGACCGTGCGGCATGCGAATTGTCAAACACTTCCATGAACTTCCTCACGGGATAAGGAGCAGTTGAAATTGTTAGGATTTGATTCTTATTCTAATTAGAATTATTAGGAAAGGAAAAATAATATCCAACGTGGAGCCCAAACATTATTTCCAACTCGTATTTAATTGTCGCTCTCCTAATCATTATAGAATAGACGTAACTCGTTTATTCCTTTACAGGAAGATGTCATATACCTATAGATAGAGGTAGACATCATGTGTTATCGGTGTGCTGAATAGTACCAAACATTGTGTGTGTCGAATAGCGTCAAATATTGTGTCAATACAGGAGAAGATATACAGACAACCAAGAAGGAAGAAAGCGAGAGTGGGGTACGGAATTTTATTGTGGGCATGGAATTGCGGGAGAGTGATAATCCTTGTAATCTTTGTGGAGTTGCTTAATAGAATTTTGCGGTCTTCTTCGTCAACTCAGTTCTCTCATTGGTTATTTGTTTGTCGGTTTGGCCTGTCGACTGGGAGGCCGTTGTCGCTTTTATCGTGCAAGCTAGGGTTGTATCTCGTCTAGCATTTTCTTGGGCTTGGAGGGCTTCTGCGCGAATCCCATCAAGTGGTATCAGAGCGAAGGTTTCTACGAGACGATCAGCGAGCACTGGAGGCACGTGAAGTATGGCGGCGTCGACTAGCAACGTGGGGAGTCATCATATTGACAAATTTGATGGCAGAAGCAACTTCAGTGTGTGGCAAAGGACGGTGAAGGACTTCTTAGTCCAACAAGGTCTAATCGAAGCTCTTAAAGGGGAATAGTCGAACAAGATGTCTGAAGGCGACTGGAGGATGATGGAGCGCAAGGCGGTCAGTACAATCCGTCTGAGTCTTTCCGACGAGGTAAAGTATTCGGTGATCAATGAAGATTCACCGAAGAAATTATGAAAGGTCTTAGAAGAGTTGTATATGGCTAAGTCATTGAGGAACAGGTAGGTGCTGAAAAGGCAATTGTACAAATTACATGGAAGAAGGCACAAGGTTTGTCGGCCATCTCAACGTCTTCAACAAGCCTATCACATAAATAGTTAGCATGGAGGAGAAGATCAACGAGAGTGATAAGGTCATTCTCTTAGCATCATCTCTACCACAGTCATGGGAACAACTGGTGATGAACATCCTTGTCGGGAAGACTACACTTGACTTCAACGAGACGATTATATATTTATTGGAGGCGGAGTCTTTGAAGAATCTATTTGAATCTTCCCCATCGAGTGGTAATGTTTTGGCTGTTACAAACGACAGCTACAAAAGTAAGGGTCACGGAAAGAAGAATCAAAAGTGCAAAGACAGACGTGTGTGCTATATATGTGACGAGGAGGGCCACATATTAAAAGATTGTCCAACGATGCCACATATTTAAAAGATTGTCCAACGATGAAGCAGTTGAAGAGTGGAGCTTTTCTGTTAGCGGAAGGATATTCAGAAGCACTGGTTGTCATGAAATCAAGTACCGATCATGGGTAGATATTTGATTCAGGCTCGTGCTACATCATATGTCCAGAGAGAGATGTATTTGATGAAGGATCTCTCCATCGGGCATGTGGGATTGTTCAACTGGCAGATGGCAAACTCTACCAAACGTCGAAATTGGAACAGTTACGTTCAAGATGCATGATGGAGCACATCGCACATTGTCGGGTTGTCGGGGATTCATTATGTTGACAGTTTCAAGAGGAAACTAATATCTGAGAGGGCACTTGAATCTATTGGTTGTAAGATTTCAAAGCAAGGTGGAGTTGTGCAAGTCACATGCAAGGGGCAAGTGATCATGAAGGGTACTTGGTCCAAAGGAGCATATCGATTGTTTGGAGAGGTTCTAACTAAAAGAGGAGTAGTTGACGGGAGTTCTACCACTGGAGGCGTAGATGAAGCATTGACATGTGATGTGAGCTCAAAACGTGCTACATGTCTTCAACTCTCAGGGGAAGTCATGTGCGAGGCTGCAAGATCGGTTACAAAATTCAACACATGTAGAGGCGGAGTTGTCAACTGTTGGAAGAGGAAGACATGGTAAGACCGACCACGCAGTACTAGTGAGAAGGTGGAGCTCAGAGAAGGTACAAACCTATGGCATGGAGGGCCAAAGGAATGAAGGCTGCAATAGCTGTAGGTGGAGGCAGTGCAGTTTTCCAAACTGTAAAACTTGAGGAGCTCTCATATCCGGGCAGCCATATCTGGACACGCACTCCGCATAAGCGTGCAACGGTAGAGTGCTTCCGAGGGAAGAAGCAGCTTCCGAGGGCAGAAGCAAATAGAAGAAGAATGGGAGTAAAATTCTTGAAGGAGGAGATACTTCAGCGGATAAGATCTAAGGTGAAGATTGTTAGGTTATGATTCTTATCCTAATTGGATTAGAATTAAATCTAACAATATTAGAAAGGGAAAATAATGTCCAACGTGGAGTCTAAGCATTATTTCCTTCTCCTATTTTATTGTCTCTCTCCTAGTCCTTATAGAATAGACGTAACTCTCTTACTCCTTTATAGGGGGATGTCATGTACCTATAAATAGAGGTAGACACTATAGGTTATCGGTGTGCCGAATAGCGCCAAACATTATGTGTGTCAATACAAGAGAAGGCATACAGACAGCCAAGAAAGAAGAGAGCGAGAGTGGGGTACGGAGTTCTTTTGTGGGCACAGGATTGTGGGAGAGCGACAATCCTTGTAATCTTTGTGGAGTTGTTTAATAGAATTTTACGGTCTTCTTCGCCAACTCAGTTCTCTCATTGGTTGTTTGTTTGTCGGTTTGGCATGTCGACTGGGAGACCGTTTTCATTTTTATTGTGCAAGCTAGGGTTGTATCTCGTGTGGTGTTTTTTTAGAATTGGAGGGCTTCCGCGCGAATCCCATTAGAAGTGAATTTCAAAGGTTGGACCAGTTCCTACTAACTTGAATTAGATTCCAACCCTCAACAATCTGCCTCTTGATTAAAACATACGAGTGATGCATTAAGGTTTAATTCGTTTAATACCAATCTCAAACTACATAATTGAATTTGGATAGAAGGTTGGAGGTACAATGAATATTCCCTTCCTCTTTCGTTGCAGGTGATGCGATTTATAGTCCCTAGCCTTTGGGCCACCATCTTGCATAATCTAGGTGCTTAGATGCTTGACTAATAGGTGAATTTAGACACTTGGGTTTGAGAAAGACAAATCCAATTTCCCAAAAATGGTCATGCAAAAAGAAAATGACACCGGACTCGATTTTTTCAGTGCCACTGCGTCATGACATACTTTTAAATCTCATGTCTATTAGCAAAGATACTAGATAAAATACAGAAGGCTTTTTTTCAGCCTTAATCTAAGCTATCATTTATATATTAATATAAGAACTTCAGAAGTCGATGGACAAACTGAAAAGACACAAATTGGGTTTCCTTTGCTATTTTGGATTGGAGTCAGTTTATGTTCTAATTTCATCTTACGTCCGAGAGAACAGAATCGAAACAAAAACGAGAACCAATATTATATTCGCAACTTCATCCACAGTGAGACTTAGACAGTAAATACTTCGACACTTTGCTGGGAAAGAAAAAATAACACACGAGATTGATTTAACGCCATGTTTTCAGTTTTACTGAGTTCCTTCTTTTGTACAAATTGAGTATGATTGACGTCTAGAGTTCTACTTTAGAAAAGGAGAATTGTGCAGTCTGTTTATTTGCTTGCTCAATGTGATTTGTTTTTCTACGTTGCCGGTCATGCCTATGCACTGATTTTTATAGGAAAAACGTCAACTCTGTCGCATGCTCTAGAGATAGTGACTAGATGGGTTGGATTTTTTTTCTTAGTAAATCCGTCCTATCTTGCGGAGGGTCTTTGGATATGCTAGGTTGGAAGATTAAAAAAATGTAGAGGGCCTACTCTGTCGAGCGTAAATCAGATTTTTCGTTCAAGTAAACTATTTCACAACGATGATGACACAATTATACTTATCCATTGTCTAACCAAGAAACAAATGTCACGTGTGCGGTTCATCTTCATATTGAGATTTCGTCGTATGCATAGGATCCCGAAGAGTTGAAGAAAAAAATGAAGAAACAACATTCTGTTTTTCAATTTCAACCCAACTGAATAAATTCTCAACCCAATGGGTATCCCTCTCTTTATTCGAAGTACTTCAGGAAGGTTGCATTGCCGTTGATTAAGTACATTTATTTCATCTACACAATTCCAAACTCTCAAATATTATCAAATGAATCTAGTCCCCTTGATTACACTAGATTTCCATGCTAAGGATGAGCTAAGTCTATTAGTGGACTTACATTTTCTTTCCTTACAATCACTCCAAATTATATCAGATCCGGTCCTTTGAAGAAGGAAGAGAAAAAGTTATTCATAAATCCTTTTACCAACATCAAGCAAAACTTATCTAGTATTATACATCCTTCTTCTCATTTTTCTGAAGGTGAGACCTAAGTGTCACCACTATCATTGTATCATATCAAAGTCCTTCAATTGAAGGTTGATTCCTGCCTCATATCCCTATCATGCAAGGTCAGGTTATGAAGAGGATTCAAATTTCTAAACAGGATGCATGAGGTACAATGTACATTGATCTTCTAATTTCTAGAGGAAATGAGCCACCAAAGGTCAGATTCATCTAGTTAATGATTCCAGGAATGTTTGCATGTCTAATTATGATCAATTTAACACTCACACACAATATGTAGATTACTTGAAAGATAAGTTCACAATCTTAAAATGAGTGTCTCTTTATCTCAAGCCAATAATACTCATCTTAGATTATTGTTGACTTACCTCTTAATATCTATCACATCACACATCATTTGAGGAGGGGGGCATATGTCCACACCACCATTTTTTATCAAATTGCATAAACATGAAATTATTGAATGTTTTTTACATCAAAACATCATCCAAACCAAGTCAATATCCATATATAGACAATACCTTGCATGGGCACATGTATAACACTCACTCATGTACACAGGGTTGTTATGAGATGTTTGTTCAATATCAAGTATCTAGCATTTTATTACACCAGTTCATTCAAATGACCAAGTTAAATGTTGCAGACCTCGTTAATTTGGTGACACCACATACATCTATAAACAACACCTCCAACAAGCTTCGAATGGATCTTTGGTCAATTTGGTGTTCATCCCTAAGCTCCATGTTATCAAGATTCTTCATTCTTTAGATTCCATGATGGTTCAAAGATGTGTATACCATATGATAATTTTCTACTATTTTCTCGATCATCCACCTTTTTTTCCGGCAATCTTTAAGAAACCATGAATTTCTCACGTTTACATCAATTTTGTAATTATATTGACAATAAGTTTAACCTTCTATGGATAAATGTTGAAATAAAATATTTTTTATGGATTCTAAGCACATCTTACCACTTCCAAACATTAGACTTGTAGAGGAATGTCATGTATCCATTGTCTTATTGTAGTATTTTGTAAGCTTTTTATATTTTTCCTTCAATAAGCATGGCAATAATGTTGTTGTTTCTTGGTCTTGACACCTAAAACATGGACCATTTGACATTGTACGACATGTCTTAGGGACATATATATGTTAGGGATGAAAAAGTAAGACTTGATCTGATGGACCCAATCTGAACCAGAATTGTCAAAGCATTTTAGGGTTTGAATTGTTCAACCCAACCTCAAAGTTTGACCCAAATACAAAGAACCCATATATACATTTTAGAGTTGGATTTGGGTTTGAACATTAGACCTAAACAAACCCAATTAATTGAGTATTTGTAGTCATATATCAAATAAAATCATAAATCTTACCCAAACAATGGCCTCTTAAATTGCAAATACACCCATCAACATGAATATCTGGCGATTCTATATAGTTTTTTTTAAATGGTGATTCATTCATCCTGTCGTGTGGCTCCAAACTCAGGACCTCTTGGTCTTACATCATCACTTCTACCACTGGGGTGTCACTTCATTGGCTATATAGTTTTGTATTTGGTAACATTTTATATAAGTTGATTTAAAACCCTTGTGCTAACATATTATAGTCATACTTTAGGTTTGTTTACATTGATATATGTTGATCATATTGTATTGTTTTCAAGAATTCAAAAACTATAGATTTTAAAAAAAATAGTGTTCTTGGTTTGTAGATTTTTGAGTTAGACATCATAGATCCAAACATATTTTAAGATCATGTTAGTGTCAAGTATTTCAACTCTAAAATACATCTCTTTTAAGTTTAGGTTCTAGCCAAAGTGTTAAATTGAAATGATATAAAATAAACCCTGGTCAATATGAACCCGATTGAGACCCTGATAGATGTCATAGTAGCAAAAATGGTGATGGTCATGGGAATGCCAATGGGATTATGATTGGAAATGGAAATAGTTGGAGTAAAAAAGGCTTCAAAGTAGCAAGGATTATTGGTTTGGGCAAATATAGAAAAATTGGTACAATAAACTTAAATTGACCTCAAAGTTATGAACTAAAAATATTATATTTTGAGGCAGAGTTAGGATTTTAACATGGGATAATATATACTTTAAATGGTTTTTATAAATACTATAGAATGACTTCAAATTATTGTCGATATTATAGTACGTATGCTAAATTAAATGTGAAAACTATAGATAGTCTTTAATAAAAAATTTAAAGTTAAATAGCATACATATTATATTTTGTAATATAAATTATTTACAACAATAGTTGTACCATTTGCATTGCTGACAAATTAAATAACAAAAAAGCTTTCTGTAAATAAATTTTATAGAAAGTTTTACTTGAGATTGGTAATAAATATATTTGACGATATATGGAAACATTTTTATTCTAACTGTCAAGTAATACGAGAATTTTAGTATAAGTTATAGTATAAATGATTTCCTATAAAGTTGTGGTATGTAAGTTGAAATGTATTACCAGACATTGTTTTAAGCATGAAGGAAATTTCACATCACAATAATAAAAGAAATAGTTATAAAAACAAATTTATAAAAAGGATCAAATATTGTAGTAGGTCTTTCAATAAATTAAATATTACAACAAAAAGGAAATTAGTCTTCCTTTACAACTTTTTTGGACTTATGCATAAACAAGGCTGCAATGATAATTTGGTGTTAGATAATAAATAAATGAAATAACAACAATTTAAACTGAACACAAATTAATAACATAAAAGGAATGAACATACACTATAATTATATGTTAAAGGACACCTCTGTGATTTATTAAAATCATAAATACCCCAATGTTTAGCTTGAAGATAGTTTAGAACTTATTTTTTAAATGTTGGGATTCTTTCTATTGAATTTTTTGTTTTTGTAGAGAGTTACTGCAATCACCAAAATAATATGCTATGATATGACTAGCAATGAAATAAGAGAATTGGTAACTAATAAGAACACAAAGAGTTCTCTAACACTGTTTTATGGAGAAAAATTTTTGTTGTAGTTTTCTTTCAGTTGCTCAATGTCATGAACATTGAGTTCATTTTATGTGCAAGTTTCCTCCTTAATTTGACCCATCTTCTTCCCTACCCTTATAATTATCTTGTTTTCTTTAATTCATATTGATTAGAATTAAATATACAAAATTAAAACTTATATTCTGCAAAATATAGGGAGATATACCAAATTGTCTTATAGGAAATTAACTTTTGTTGCAAATGCAACCCAATTTTGTCGCAAAATTGGGGCAACAGATAAGGAAGTAGAAATAAAATTTTAAAACTTGATTCTCTAACTAGCAGGATTGCGTGAACAATAATGTATCTAGGAAGGAAGGTTTGTAAGTTATACTTGGCCTTTGGAGCAAGTTCAGTGACCATACACTTATAGTAGTGTCTGCCTTTCTTCAAGCAGAAGTGTGCTTCTTCTTCAGCGGTACTCTAACAGTCATCATTAATGGCCTCCTGGTGTAGCACCATGGACGGAAGTTAACGGCATCCTCCTAGCAGAAAAAACTTCTTGCCTTTAGAGTAGTCAACATAGACCACTGGGAACTCCACGTTGTGCTACCACAGTCAATGGAAAGGAGTTGTCCCTTTAAACCTCAGTGTATTAGCATCGTTTCGCTCTCCCACAATTGTCTCTCCCTTGCTATCCCTCCCTTTATCGGGTAGGACTTGATCAAGTTATCTATTGGTTACCACAACCAGAGAGGACAACAATTATCAGAGCTTGTAGTTGTATCTAGGAAGCCCCTGGTACCCCTCTATTTATAGGAGAGGCTAGGATTGGGGTTTCCAGTTGATCTGGGAGTCAAAGAGACGGGATTCGTGAATTTTTTGAAAACTACTAACAGTGAACCTATCAGTTTGTGCATGTTTCCTATTCAGAATCATATTGGTATTCAATGTATGATTAATGCACAACATGACGTCAGCACTAATCCTTGATCCAATCGAATTGATACTTGAACGAAGTGGTTTATCACATGAATCGGTCATTTGAGACCTTAGATCAGCCAGTTCATGCCCTGGTGCAACCATTGATCAGCCAATGTTGTTTCTAATTGGCCTGACACTCCAACCGATCGGTTCAACACTTGAATTGGTCAGTTCAGAGTCAAGTAAGTCAATTGTGAACCTCACTTATTTAATTGAATACATGAATACTTTTAGTAATCAATCTAAACATCATTTATGAATAAACTCCTATTCCAAGTACATCCTATGTGTGTGACCCTGTAGATCCCAAATTACGTTGGCAGTGAATGTCTATAACCAACTTATGACATCACAAGCAATGAGCGGTATCTAGCAACACATCATTGCTACCCAAGTAGTTTGGAAAGTTAGAGAACAACTTCAACCTACAATTTGTGATTAGTGTTACCGTGATCATATAGTTCCTTTGTCTCTGATATCCAGATTGAACTCAAGGCATTAAATCATCTTCTTCTCAATGTTCAATCTATGTTCCTTGAACTAGAGCAGACTGTCTGAGATGCATGTGAGCTCACATATCACATATTGAATCACATAAGTATGGTCATACATTTCTCAGTCTTGCTTATCAAGAGGCCTTGATATCAATCTCTTGTAGGAGGGACGAATCCCATCTACATCACTCACACTCAATTCCCATGTGTCATGGTGCACCCAAGCATCACCTTTATGGCGACCCTTATTCAAAGTCACGGTGGATGATGTCAAATTACATCAAATGGATGTGATGAGTGTATTTATTTTAGGTCTAAGAACCACAATCATCACAATCACTATGAGAGATGATTCTTACTACCATTACATAGTCTCCATGTATCACTCTCATGGTGGGTTTGTAAGATACATTGTTCTCTAACATGTACATGTGTGCTTGACTTGATTTCATATACCATGACTAATGAGAATTTGTCATCAGTCAACACACACTCCAGTCTTATGTACTATTGTTGTCTATTTTTCTTTCATAGTAATATCTGACTAGGGACATAAAATGAATGTATGTACTCTTATCATACATTTGATCTCATTGTTCAGGTTATCAATCTGAAGACATATGTCATCAAGTAACATCATTCTTTAGACATCTATTATGTATGTGTCACCATCTCATGATTTAGACAAACATAATATACGGAATTACCTTTATTATTATCAAATCAGGTATTTAATGCCCCATTACAATCATCATATGATTGGCTCTCTGGGCATACATACCAACAGACTCCCACTTGAACTTAGAGCCAATCACCTATGAATCATATTCCAAGTGATTTTAACATGTTCAATGTGTTTTTATGCATAAGCACTTTTCTAGCAGGTTAGTAACATTTGCTTCTAGTTGGTATTTTGCAAGTTTCACATCTCCTCATTGTATGACGTCTCATATGAGATGGAAGTGTTGTAGTATCCTATCTGAGATTCCTTACCTAACCAGTAGATCCATTGTTGTCACAATATTTCTATTGTGTCATCAATGGTTGGAACCTTTCATAAGTTCATCAATATGAACTTCTTGATCCATACAATATTCTTTGTTGTGTTCATAATACCAAGATACTTGGATTCTATTGTAGAATTAAACAACTATATCTATATTGGAACTTTTCCAACTTACAGTTCTAATTTTAAGGTCGAACACAAATTTAGACTGTGATCGTTAATTTTATTTGTCATTTTGGAAGCTTGCATCTGTGTAACCCTTTACACCCAACTCTTATTTATTACCATAACCAAGGAACTGATTCTTTTAGTGCTTCTCAAGTACTTAAGGATGTTCTTTATGGCAGTATAATGACCTTCATTGGAATCTAACAATCATCCGCTCATCATGCCCAATACATAAGAGATACCTAGATGAGTATATATCCTCTTGTCATGTCCAATACATATGAGATAACAAGATGAATACATAACATTGCATACATGATAGATCCAATTGCCAATGTGTATGGTATCTCACTCATGTTATTCCATTCTTTACAAGAACTAGAACACTAGGATCCATAGAGACTAACTCCATGGAACATGGACAAGTTTTCTCTCATTGAGTCTTGCATGTTGAACCCTTCAACATGTTGGCAATGTAGGTGCTCTTTCTTATGTTGAGAAGCTTTCCAAATCTATCTCTATGGATCTCAATTCCTTTTACATAGGATGCTTCACCTAAACCCTTCATAGAGAAGCTACTTTCCTTTCCAGGTTTTAATATATGATGTATAAGGATGTTATTCCCCATCATTATGTGGAATATACATATGCTCTCACTCTACTTTTATAATCATATATTTCATCTTCATTATAACTCAAGTCAAACTCTTTGACTGTCTTTTCAAATCAAAGATTCCAGCTCTGAAATGCTTACTTCAGTCTAAAGATTGACCTTTATAGCTTGTAGACTTTATTTGCATTATCTATAGATTTATAAAACCTTTAGGTTGTGTCACGTAAGACATCCTCCATGATATTCATGTTAAGGAATGTTGTTTTAACATCCATTTTTCTGAGTCTCGTAGTCATATTAAGCTGCAAGTGCGACTATTATCCTAATGGATTTAACCATGGCAACTAGTGAAACGATTTCATCATGTTCAACACCTTGAACTAGTTTGAAACCCTTTACAACCAATCTACCCTTCCATGTTGGTATTCTTCTTGAAATCCCGATTGCATCCTATGGGTTTTACCCCTTCAGGTGGATCTACCAAGGTCATACCTTGTTGGTGTACATGGACTCCATCTTAGATCTCATGACCTCAAGTCATTTCTCAAACTATGGTCCCTCAATAGCTTCTAGGTAGGTTGTTGACTCATCATCTATGATTAAATCACCTCCTTTTGAGTTATAAGATATCATAATATTTCAAACTCAAGGTGTGTTTTAATATAACTGTGAGGTATTATGTAACATAAGGAAATTGAGATTCGACAACAATTTATGATTCTCCTTGTTCCTAATGTACCTCTTTAAGTTCAATTTTTTCTTGCTTGTCTCAAACATTTCCAGTTCTATTTTTCTCCCTCTAATTCCTTTGAAATTAAATTCCCCTTTAGGAATACTACCATCATGGCAATCAAACACTTTGTTGTCGAAATGGGATTAGAGTAGTATTTAATAAAATAATATTTATGTGATTTGTTGACAAAGCTTTTCAAGAAACTATTTTCTTAAGCATTCAATCCTACTCTTTATATAAGACATATCAGGACTCTTCCCATGCCATATCTCATATGGTGTATTTTGAACCATTTTAGATGGTATATCTATTTTTGTGTAAAGCATATGATTAAAAGGAAATTGGAGGATTAGCTAGATTTTATTAATAATCACACCATGACTTAATAAGGTGTGATTCCTTCCTTTTTATACACTATCATTGTGTTTTAGGTGGAGTCATCATGATGCATTATCATGGTCTCCTAGATGGTACTCAAACTCTTAGTTTAAAATATTTCAACATCGATCATATCGGAGTGTCTTAATACTTCTACCAAGTTAGTTACATACTTCATTCATGATCGTCTTGAACATTTCAAGAGATTTAGATTTGTATTTCATTAAATACAAACTTCCATATCTACGGATAGCATCAGTAAATATAATGAGGTATTAATAACTAACTTTAGCATTTATTCCAAAAGGTCTATATACATCACTATGTATGATCTCTAATAGAATAGTCACTCTCCTACTACGTCTAGTGAATATGCTTTTGTCATATTGCCCAATAAATAAGATGTGCATGTCTCTATTGGTTCAATAACCATAAGAGTCTAGATAACCATCATTATGGATTCTAGAAATGTTATTCTCATTTATGTGTGATAGATGACAATGCTATAGGTATTCGTTGTTTGAGTCATCAAGTCATTCAATATATGAGTCATACACATTTGTCTTTCAAACTATCTAGTATAGTTTTTGGGACGTAAGGCATTTCCATATAATATCTCATCTTATAACATGAAACATCAATTCTTGTCCATACAAGATACATGATGTTCTCATCAATGGCAAATACATAATATCAATTCATTAATGCTATTACACACCCATAAATGTCAGCTTTCAACTACAGTGGCAGCAACTCTTGCTTCGCATAGTTCTAGTTTACTTATTCTCAAGTCATGAAGTGGAGATCTTTATCTCTTACTTCTTCTTGAGATCCTCTATATAAACAGGACATTTCCTTTACCACTTTCTTTCCTTAACCTTCTAAGTGAAAAAGGATAGATTCCTTTTACACTTACCCCTCTCCTTATCTTGAGTGCATAAGATGTAGACTTAGCCTCAGAACTCTTCTTGGCCTTGTCTTTGTCCTTAGACATTGTTCTGGTGATCATCATCACAGGTTTGTCCATCTCCATTTGTGCTTTGTCATCAACATTCCATGCAGCTTAGACAACAGTTTAGCCATGTTACTCAAGTGATAGCACCTTATAAATTGGAAATTTGATTCAGGCAACGATTGTAGAATCATATCTATCATCAACTCTTGACCTATAAGAAATCCCAGTCACTCTAGATGTTCTACATGCTCAATCATATTGAGTACATGGGGCTCTACTGGATCTCCCTCTATCATTTTGCACTTAAACAACGCTTTAGAGACATTATACCTTTCTTACTTTACATGATTCTTAAGATGTGTTACCATCTCGAATATATCTATGTTTTTCATGTTGTTCATGTAACTCATATTTCATACAGCTTAGCATAAGGTCTCTAATGTCTACGACATCATTGGCATGCTTCAATTAACCATTCATTTCAACCTTAAGCGCATTTGGAGTGGGTTCCTCTCAAGTTGTGGTAACTACAGATTAAGCACCTAGAAGCATGTAGAAGGACTATGGCAAAGAGTTATCCATACCATCTATGTTTTCAGTGTATGCTTTAGATAATTTACATTGAAATCTTATATTTGTGAGATTTAATTTAAAGAACATATTTTTAAGAGCCTAATACTCTCCCACAACCATGTAATTCATGGGAAATTGGGTTACAACAAATCCTTAGAGAAAAATGCATAGGAAAGGCAAGGTAAGGATATATACCTAGATTTAATTATATTACATGTTCCCATTCCCTACATTATAGTCATTATCAGGATACGTACCTATATTTTAGTATATTAGATCTGCCCATTCCCTACACTACAATCACCCCAATAATCATCACCAAAGGTACACAAGCAAGTGGATTAATTTTCACAGTGGGTTCATAGTAGAAGACATTTATAATCATGATTTGCATGATTATACTATGTATATACACAAGTGCATCCTTGTGAAAATTTATCCAATAGTTTGTGAAACTTTTCATGTTTACCATGTCCCTCCTATAAATAGAGGGGTAGTCAGGTCTTTTAGAGAACATCCCAAATGTTGCCCTCTCTAGTTGTGGTAACCAGATAGCCTGAACAAATATTACCTGTAAAAAGAAGGGATAGGAAGGGAGAAACAACACGGGAGAGTGAATCAACCCTAGCATGTTGACATTCAAAGGATCAACTTCTTCTTATCAGCTCTGGTAGTACAAAGTGGAGTTCTAGGTGGTCCGCTTGGACTAAGTAGAGGTGAGGAGGCCTTTGCCATCCTCTAGGAGGATGTCATCAATATTCATCCTTGGTGTTCCACTAGGAGGTCGTTGCTGACAACTGCTTGAGTGCTTCTTGAAGAAGAAGCACGCCGTTGCAAGGATAAATCACCGAACTTGCTTCGGGATCAGGTATATCTTGTGCAACCTCTCATTCCCAGTTTATAGTTGTTGATGCAATATACTAACTAAGGGGAACATGCCGGTAAATTTTTTTTTCACTGTCATATCTGATGTCATATTTCCCTAAAGTGGTATCAGGGTCACGTCAATTTATAGTGTATTTAGATTTGAATCGATATGATCAAATTTACTTTATTGCATAAAATGTGAATACTAAAAATGATTAATATGGATATCCAATTAAATACCACATACGATCCCACAAATAGAAATGCATATATGATATGATATATATGCAATTTATATGTGTCACCCTAAAATTGGTTTTGATGGTGGATGCTAGCATGGTTTGGCCAATAACCCCTTGATCTTTGTGCTTGGTTGGATGGTTGTTTTTCTTATTTTATATATCAGTTTGTATACCAAGCCTGTCTCTCCTTTTCCATATGTAAAAGTATTAATACTTTCCTTTCTATGCTCCCCTCAAATGTAACTCGAGGTTTCTGTATTACAATGTAGTAAATTAAATAGTAATAGGATACTATCTATTTCATGTTATGGAAAAGAACATGTTCTGCACCAGAAGAAACGACCAACTCAGGAGTCAAATAAATCAAGTGGAGGACCAAGGAGGCCATAGGATAGAAGGATCTGACCGATCGGCTGGTGGGTCAACTGATTAACTGGAGGAGTCTAGACGTCGCTTGAACCAGAGGCCAGTTGACCGATCCAAGAGACCAATCAATCGGTTCAAGAGTTGAACTAATTGACTTGGACTGGTTCCAGCATAGATCTTCATCAATAACAGGTTGTTGCATATGATGTGGACCTTAGGTGGTAGTAGTTCCTTGTGGGTCCAATGAATTATGTTAGTATGGTCATAAACATCGCTCGCATGTTTTGTGATTGCATCTTTTTTGTTTGTGGATATAGCATGTATATGATATGTACTATAAGGATGTGGTGATTGTATATGTATATGTATTTAAATATAAAATACCTCAATTAAATATTAAGCCTAAGATGATTTCCGTAAGAAACATACATAAAAATCTTGATCGACTAAGCATGGTCATGCCAAGCGTGGTGTGTTGTCCAACTCATGGAAGTGTGATGGTATTCATGTGGGCCTGCCAGCAGGGTCCATTTCTATCATGTTGGATTTTGGGTCAGAATTAACTAGGTGATCTTAATGAGATTAAATACCTAGAAGCATGCTAATGGCTATGGAAGAGAGTTGTGCATATCATCTATCCAAAAAAATTCAATAAGATGCAATTGGCTAAAGATGCCTACCTTAATGATTGATTATGGATGTGACATTGGTCGGGTGATAGCTCAATTATTTTTTGTCTTGGCTCACTAGAAGGTTGTGCACTGCAATCTTCTGAATTAATATGTGAGGGATATAAATTTGAAGAAAAAAAAGTGGAAGCGGTAATTAATTAAAATTCTTTTTAATATCATCAAACTTATTCAATCAAATGATCAAATCAAAAGTGTTTTGACAAAAGTTGCAAATTTCCTTTTGTAGAATCTAATGGAAAACACAAACATGTTGTCTTTGTGATTGGTCCTTGAGAAGGATAATCTGAATGGGAATAACATCCATGACCAGTTTAGGATGTCAAGAATCGTTCTCACTCAAGAGCATAAGCTCTATGTCTTAGATACACCAGAGCCAGATGAACCCACTCCCAGCACACCTAAGGCTGATAGGGATGCTTACTGGAAACACTATGAAGATGGCATAGATGTCAAGAGTCTGATATTGTACTCAATGAACTATGAGTTGCAGAGATAGCATGAGAACATGGAGGCTATTGATATGTTACACATCTAAAGAACATGTACCAAGATCAGGCAAGACAAGAGAGATATGATGTCTCTAAGGCATTGTTCAAGTGAAACATGGCAAAAGGAGATTTAGTAGGTCATCATACACTCAAGTTGATTGGATATGTGGAGAACCTTGCTAGATTGAGATTTCCTTTGGGTCAAGAGTTGGCCACATATGTGATTTTGCAGTCATTTCCAGAATCATACATCCAATTTGTCATGAACTACAACATGAATGATTTTGGCAAGCCGTTATCAGAATTACTTGGCATGTTGAGGATAGATGAAGCACGGATGAAGAAGGACAAATCCAAATGTTTGATGACAATCATCAGAGGGAATTCCAAGGGCAAAGGCAAAGTTAAGAAGAGTTCTAAAGCTAGCCAGAAACCAAAGTCTTCTACACTGAAAGCTAAGGGAGGAGTGAATAAAGAAGGAAAGTGTCACCATTATCACCAGCCTGGACACTGGAAATGGAACTATCCTATTTACATAGAGGATCTCAGGAAGAAGAAGGAGATAGATATATCCACTTCAAGACCCCAGAAGAAGTGAGCTAGAATTGTGCGGAGTAAGATTTGTTGCCACTACAGTTGGAATGTGTCATTCAGCCTAATGGGCATGTAATAGAATTAGTGAATTTATATTATGTACCTACCATTAATGAAACATCATGTATCTTGTATGGACAAGAATATTATATTTCATTTTAAAAGATGAGATCTTGTATGGAAATGCCCTATGTCTCATAGTCTATACTTTATAGTTTTGAAGATAAATATGTGCATCATATATATTGAATGACTCGATGATTCATACAATGAATACCTTAGCATTGTCATCTAGAGCACATAAGTAAGAAATGCATTTCTAGAATCCATAATTATGGTTTTCTAGAGTCTTTTGGTTAATGAACCAATGGATACATGCAAGTCTTATTTATTGAAAAATATGATAAAAGCATCTTTCACTAGATGTAGTGGGAGAGCAAGTATTCTATTAGGATTCATACATATTGATGTATATGTTGACTCCAAGTCTAGTTGAATAAACCCTAGTTTTGATGATGACTAACCATTCTACTTATTTTTCACTAATGCCTCTACTTGAGTGATTTCAGATTAGGTATAATCAACACTTCAAACGCCCTAACTTGTGTATCCTAACTTGGAGATAGACAATTCAAAATCAATGCAAGTGCACTTTTGTGGAAAAGACCTCCAACCCATTAGAATCGTGTTGTAATTCACTTGTAATTATTGTATGACTTGTAATTAAGCTACGAAAATATCAAGAGCACTTAAATTGAATACTTAAGTATTTTTATGGCACTTTCTAAAATCCATCACATGCACTTTTGTCGGCCGAGTTTTCAACTATGATAAACTCAACTGACACCCTTGATGGATCTTGGGGAATGGCCAGGGGAAATCGAGTTTTCCCAAGACAAACTTGACTGACACCCCTACACAGGAAAATTAATTTGAAGCCATCGACCAAGTTTCATCCAGGATAAACTTGACCGACAACTCAAAATTGACTTATTGCATAGTGCCATCAGTCGAGTTTTCCAAAAGTAAACTTTATTGATCGCAGTGTATGAGATCTGTAGAAAAAATGTTTCTAACTATTTGAGTGTTGCAAAACTTGAAAATATATCTGTTGCAACATCCCAAACTACTAGAATTCATCCTTAAGTGTTTCTACTGAATATTAGGCATCCCCAACTATAAATAGGACCTCTTGGGCTTCATCCCATAGTTATACAAGCACTATAAAGGTCTCTATATTATAGTTGAGTGCCTCCAAGACACTCCTTCCACTCTTAAGCTTAATCACGTGCTACATCTATTAGAGTGAGTAGGATTTTTGTAAGAGAGCTAGTCCTACATGTATATCTTGTGAGGCTATCACTTCCTCCACCTCCCAATCTCTCATTTGTACCATGAAGATGAAGATTCTCTCTCTTGGTTGAGAGAGGTGAAGAAGAAGAAGGGAAGGAGTCCCTTGGTGAAAGCTTATCTGATCAACCTGAAGGCATAAAACTCATAGGGTGCAATTGGGTCTTCAAGAAGAAGACCGAAATGGATAGTAGTGTACAAACCTATAAGAGCATATTGTTTGAAAGGATTTCAAACAAGTCCAAGGTATTGAACATGATGAAATCTTTTCACCATTTGACAGGGTGAAATCCATTAGGATAATCTTACCATTGTAGCTTATCATGACTGTGAAATTTGGAATATGGATGTTAAAAGTGCATTCCATAATAGGAATAGTAATGAGGATGTATACTTGAGACAGCCTAAAGGTTTTATAAATCCAATTATTGCAAATAAAGTTTATAAGCTACAAAGATCAATGTATAGATTGAAGCAAGCTTTTCAGAGTTGGAATATTTAATCTGACAATATAGTCAAAGAGTTTGACTTTAGTCAAAATGTAGTTGAAATTTGTGATTACAAAAATTGTGTGAGAGCATATTTATATTCCAGATAATGATGAGGAATAACATCCCTATACTGCAAATGTTAAAACCTAGCAAGGAGAGTACCTTCTACATGAAGTGTTTAGGTAAAGCATCCTATATTATAGGAATTAAGATCTATAGAGATGGATCTAGAAGGTATCCTGACCTAAGTAAGAACATATACATTGGCAAGATGTTGAAGGGTTCATCATATAGGACTCAATGAGAGAAAATCTATCCATGATCCATGGGATTAGTCTCTCAAGAGTTTAGTATCCCAGTTTTTGTGAAGAATGGAAAAACATCATTAAGATGCCATATGTATTCGCAATTGGATCTATCACGTATGTAATGTTATGTACTCATTTTGTTGTCTCGTATGTATTGGACATGATGAGAGGATATCTACCAGATCTTAGTGAAGGTCACTAGACTGCCATAAAAAACATCCTTAAGTACTTGAGAAACACTAAAAGGATTAGTTCCTTGGTTATGGTAATAAGGAATAGTTAGGTGTAAAGGGTTATACTGATGCAAGCTTCTAAAATGACAAATAAAATTAATGATTGCACTCTAAGTTTGTGTTAAATCGTAAAAGAAGTAACTATAAGCTAGAAAAGTTACGAACAAGAGATAGTTGTTTAATTCTACAATAGAAGTCGAGTACCTTGTGGTTTTGAGAACCGCATAGGATAGTATGGATCAAGAAGTTCATATACTTGAACTTGTGGGAGGTTCTGACCATTCATGACACAGCAAAAATATTGTGACAACAATGGGCTACTGGTTAGGCAAGGAGTCTCTGATAGCATACTACAGCAATTCCAACTCATGCGATAAGTCGCACAGTGAGGTGATGTGAAAACTTCCAAAATATCGTCTAGAAGCAAACATTGCTAACTTGCTATAAAAGCCCTTGTGCAACATAAATGTGATGGACATGTTATGATCACTTGGAATAAGATTCATGGGTGATTGGCTCTAGGTGGAAGTAGGAGTTTGTTGGTATTTCTACCCAGAGAGCCAATCATATGATGATTGTAATGGGGCATTAGACACCTGATTTGATAATTATAAAAGTAATTTCATCGATTATGTTTGTCTCAATCGTGAGATAACGACAAAGAAATAGTAGATATCTAAATAATGATGTTACTCGATGACATATGTCTTCAAGTTGAGGACCTAAACAATGAGATCATATGTATGATAAGAGTACATACATTCATGTTATGTCCCTAGTTGGATTTTACTGTGGAAGCAAAATAAACAATAGCAATACATAAGACTAAAGTGTGTGTTGGTTGATGATAGAATCCCATCAGTCATGATATGTGCATCAAACCAAAAACATAGGTACTTGTTGGATAACAATTTATGAGATAGACCCACCTTGAGAGTGATACATGGAGATCATGGAATAGTAGTAAGAATCAGCTCTCATAGTGATAGTGGTGATTATGGTTCTTAGACCTGAATTCACTACCCTCATCACATGAAGTTTGATGTATTTTGACATCATCCAATTTGAACTTGAATAAGGGTTGCCATAAAGGTGATTCTCAGGTGCATTGTGACACATGGGGATGACTGTGAGTAATGTAGATGGGATTTGTCCCTCCTACTGGAGATTGATATCCAAGACACTTGATAAGATAGACTGAGAAATGTTTGGCCATATCATGTGAATCAATATATGATATGTGATCTCACATGCATCTCAGACAGTTTGTTCTAGTTCAGCGAACATGGATTGAATGTTGAGAGGATGACGATTCCATGCCTCGAGTTCAATTCAAATATTATAGACAAGGGAACTATACAATCACAGTAACACTAATCACGGACTTGTAGGTTGAAGTTGTTATCCAACTTTCAACTACTTGGGTAGCAATTATGTGTTGCTAGATACCACTCATTGCATGTGATGTCATAAGTTGGTTATGGATATTCACTGCCAATATAATTTGGGACCTAGAGGGTCATACGCATAGGATGCACCTAGAATAGGAGTTTACTCATGAATTAGGTTTAACTTCATTACTAAAGTATTTAGGCATTCAATTTAAACAACATGAGTTGTACATTGGTCGAATTGTAAAATGAAATGAAACGACCATTTAAAAAGTGAAACACTTTCATGAAATGAAATGACTATTTTATTAATGAAATGATCGGTTCATCATCAGGATCGCCCAGCTCAATGATCCATACGATTGGATCAAGGATTGATGATGGCATCATGTTTTTCACTAATTAAATATTGAAAACCAATGTGATTGAAAATAGGAAAGTAAGTGAATCGACCAGTTCGAGTGTTGAACCGATCGCTTCATGTGTGAATCAATCATTTAAAGGTTCGCAAATTCTAGAAAATTCATGATAATTTGTTTCTTCAACTCCCACTTGATCCGGAAATCCTGACCCTGGCCCTCTTATAAATAGAGGGGTAGTCAAAACTTTTAGAGATCATCCCAACATTTTCCTCTCTAGTTGTGGTAACTAGAGAGCCGAAACAAGTCCTACCCATAAAAGGGAGGAACAATAAGGGAGAAACAACACAGGAAAGCAAATCAATCCTAGTAGGTTGACATTTGAAGGGACAACTTCATGTTGGCTCTAGCAGCACAACATGGAGTTTCTGGTGGTCCGCACATACTTTGTATAGGCAAGGAAGACTTTTCCATCCTCTAGGAGGACGTCGTCAACCGTTGCACGTGGTGCTAACCCAGGAGGTCATTTTTGATGAATGCATGAGTGTTGCTTGAAGAAGAAGCACAATGTTGCAAGGATAAGTTGTTGGACTTGCTCTAGGACCATGTAGATCTCCTGCAACTACTAGTATAGAAATGTCCTTTAGTGTTGGTTATATAAGTCTTTTGGTGTCGGTTTTCAAGCGACACCCAAGTGGGCGCCGCTAAAAGCATACACTTTCAGCGTTGATTTCATATCTGATGTCATAACCCTTCCCACCACCAATAAAGCGCCAGCAAGGGCACCATAGGCGTCGGTTTACATCGACAACCGATATTATATCCCTATAAAAGATGTCAGCTTTATACTAATAACCAGTGCCATACCCCATCTCGAATAAAAAAAAGCAACCCCCAGAAAGGGATAAAGACATCGGTGTTATACTAATAACCGACGCAGTAAGGTTTTGTTGTCGGTTTTATACTAATAACCGACACCTATGTTCTGATTTTTTTTCCTTATCAGTTTGCAGGCCTACTGTCCAGCTGGTCAGCATGATGTAGAACCTGCAGTTCAGTTCTGAACTGTAGGTTTACAACACCCTTTGATTTCATCCAACAACAGGCCACAAACCTACAAAATTAGCAAGGATAGACAACAATTTATGATCATGTGATTCACACACATGTATAAGAACATTTAATTTATATTATTTTTCATCACACACTTGTAGAAACCAGTAGTTCCATTTCAAATTTCCTCCATTTTCACACACATTTAGTAACCTACAGTTCTATTCATTTCATATCTTTTCACATTCAGACACATGTAGAAACATTCATGTATTCATCTTCACATTCACACATATGACAATTCAAAAAAATTCATTCAGACATGTATATATAAAAGTTTCACATGTCATCAAATACAAAAATAGTTATGAGAACAAAGTTTAGAAATATCATTCTTTATTATTATCATCATCATCATTATCGTCATCAGTATTCCCATCATAATCAAAAATTCCCACTACTTGTAAGGATTTTGCCCATTTTTCTCTTACATCATCTAATTCTTCCATCGTATAAAGAGTATGTACATCTAATAACTTTTCATCTATAGTAAAGTCACTGGTTTTAAACACCTATAAAGAGAATGACGTATATATATAATTAATAATATATAATAGGATTGATATATTTCATATTATCTAATGACACTATATATAATACATGTTGTATGGTATCGATTTCCATTGCAGCATGTTTGATAATTAGGTTCATATATCACATCGCATAGTATGCACATGCCCAACCGTTGTCTTGTTTCACACTATAAATTAAAACATATAAAATGTTCAAAAATACAAACAAGCACAGTTCACATAAATAATATATACATTGGATTCGGGAAATTACTTTCACATTCTCCCAAATTAGTAACTGTTTCTTTTTCTTAGAGATGTTTCCTCCAGTTTTTTTGAACTCTCTTAAAGCCCTACATGTTAATGTAACACATTCAATTGCATAATTAAATAGTAATATAATAACAGATGTTAACAGATATAAAAATATGAAATATTTCTCAGGTGAATAATGGCCTTTTCATTGGGTGTCCATATAATGTGTCCAATTCCTTCCCCCCAGGATCTAGATAATAAACAGTGAACGTCTTGGGGACAATAACTAGTAACTCCCAATGCCTACCACTTGAGGTAAGAAAGTTGAAAATTAATAACTCAAAATCCACAATAAAAATTTAATTTTCTTAAGTCCAAATTATAAGCAAAGTAAACTTACTCAACATTGAATGGAGCTATTATCACCGACTTCTTTTCTTTACCAAAATAATTAAAAGCGACAGAGCAGTATGAGGTAATTGATGAAGGATCTTTATCTACGAGACTGATCAAAGATGGAACTAGAAATCCCACATGGGAAAATAAAAAATCTTTACAGATCATGTGTAAGTGGTTGTAAAACATCATATCATGTATGCATTAATATATAAGAAACCAGATCACCGTATACAAAACAAGGTATATGGATGTATAAACAAGATCTCACCATATCCATAGCTCTATCATAGATGTATTCAGCCAATCATAATGAAACAACTCCAAAATATCTTGTATAAATAGATTGTTATCGTATGATTCACCTACAACTTCCACTGGAATAGAAAGTTTTATAGGACAATTTGAGTTATGTTTGCCTATCCATACTTCCATACCCTTACAATTAGGACCTAACGAGGTATATAGGTCCCTTGAAGGCTAACTAGGTACTTCAAGAGGTGGAGGTGGAGGCCGAGATGTAGCGGGTTTCTTCCTTTTGACATGTATATATAATTTCAGATCAATTGACTCATATATACACACTAATAAATTAACGTAATGTAAATATACCATAAAATATCAGTATAGACGAAATCCATATTGGGCCACAATATCACTCCACCTTCTGCTTCACCAAGCATTTCAGAATCTAGGTGGGAATATGGCAATGGATGATCCCTCCAATTGGGGAGTACATGTATCGGGCTCACACGAACCGCACCATCTGGTACTGGAGTCCCATGAAACATGTCCCGTGGAAGGGGTGGGTAAGCCTAGGCCTCTACAATGATAAATTCTTGGATTTTTAGACGGCATGGCTTCAACCCCTACAAATTTAAATAAAGAATGTTATATACATATATACATAAACATATCATCTTCAAAAGACTAGATAATATGTCATAAAAATACTTACAGCAGACGTGATAGGTGGTGGGTCTATAGGATTACTCCCAACCTCTGTAGTAGGAGAAGAGCGGGACGCCACATGTACTATCTGAGTGGCAGTCTGAGACGCCTGCCACTTGCTAATTACTTCATGGAGTCTCTTATCAAGTGCTTCCTCGACTCTCCTATTAATTAACTCATCTACATATACATGGATAAAAGAAATGCTAGCTTCTGATTATTGAATTCTCTTTCACAATAACATTCTAAAAAAAGAATAGGTTACCTTAGCTTGTGAAAATCTTGCTTTTGGGACAGGTTTGCGTTGTGATGGCCCAAAGAACGTTTTTATTCCCACACCAGCGCCTACACCCCTAACACGTCCAGGATGCTCTGGGTTACCAAGAGCAACTGTCAATTCATCCCTTATGCCCTCGGGGGTGAACTTGCCTTGCTTCCTCTGCTCATGAAGCTCATGTTAATTGCCATCAATAGAAATTCGTAAGTAAACATAACAATAATCAATATCGATTGTTGTAAGAGTTTAATTTTACCATTTTTGCAGCCGCCTCAGCAGTTGCGGGCTTGGTTATATCTCCTTCCTTGTCTTGCCTCCCAGTTATCCACATAGCATGGTGAGGAAGAGGTGCGGGAGTAATAGTAGAGGACTCCACAGTCTCTTGAGTAGCAGTAGATGGAGCAGTAGACTCATCCTGTAGTCTTTGGCGAATGCATGCATAGCCTTTTGGACCCATTGTGTGGTCATACACATTTAGTGCATGCCTTGCTCTTTGAGCATCATTGATAGCCTTGTTAGTAAGCACATTGATTTGGTTAGTAACACTAAAGGTTAATCTTGAATAGGTGAATACATAAGAACGTATATTAATTAAATTGGGAGTGGCGCTTAATATCTTGAATTCAATAGTTTTTCTTTTAGTAACAAACTCCTCCCAGTCATTGGGGTCCAGGTAGTTCCATTGCTCAGTGGCTGACTTCTTCCTCTTCTCAGCATCTCGTATGTAATCTCGGGTGAGATTTGTCATATAGTTTCTTAGGACCCTCCCACAGCATTGCATCACACATTTATGATGCAACTTTTCATCCAGTTCAAATATACTCTGCAAAATAGAATTGATATTATCTAGTATCCTAAAAATTAGTAATCTACAAAATAGAATTGCAAATAATAATAACTCACGCATAGTTCCTTCCATACGAAGTCTTTCTTCCCCTTAGGAACTTTATGCCAAGATTCTACATTAGGACTACAATGGCTACGAGTAAGAACCCCAAGATATGAAATAAATGAGTTACGGTTCACTCCAACTAGATTTCTTGCATGATCAAAATCTACAACCAGTTTGGGTCCATTACCCCTTTGTTGTAGTAACTAGTTCATCATAGTGATGCCCCTCACTTTTTCAAAAAAAAATTACTGCTCATCAAGTGCCCCAAGTTCTTTAGGGGGTACATCATCAACCTAAAATTTGACAAAATAAACACACTTACAGGATATAACTATAAATGGACATATAGATAGAAATATAGGATATATTTTTAAAACTTACATTGTGAGGCGGGGCATTGATATCCTCGCCCTCATGGTAATCATCATCACGGTCATCATTCTTAGTCATCTGAAATCAAACATTTAGCATTTGACATAATTAGAAGATAATAAAACATATAAAAAATATAAGCATGCATGCCTCTAATATTGTGACCTTTTATCAATTAACATTCATTCATTGTGATCTCCGCACACATACAAGTCATCATCATTAGCTTCAATATTTTGTGGTGTTAGAAACCCAACTGAGAATGGAATGGAGTCATCATACTTATCATAGTACTCTTCTTCATCTATGGGATCTTCAATGAACTATCTTTTACCATGAAGAACAACCGACCATTTTTCATTTGTAGGATCATCGATATAAAATACTTGTTTCGCCTATGATGCCAATATGAATGGTTCACCAATCTCACCAATCTTTTCAAAGTTCACTAATGTGAAACCCAATTCATCTACCTAACACCTTTAGTGTTATCAACCCAGTTACATTTAAAGAGCGGAATTCTGAAATCTACATAGTCAAACTCCCATATGTCTTCAATGACACCGTAATATGACATTTTAGCTTCACGTGGACTCTTATCCTTTGCACTTGCAAAAAACAATGAAGACGCTTGAAGGGTGACCCCACTGTTTTGGACGACACTCTTATCATCTTAACTCTTTGTGTAATATGGGAATCCATTTATGTCAAACCCTTCATAAGACATAACATTCAATTTTGGTTTAAAGGCGAGGCATTTGATAGTTTCAGTAAGATTATTTGGTGTTTGAGATAGTTGATGTAAGACTTTATCTTCAAACCGCTTAATAAATGTCTTGTTATGCTCTCTAGCAACCCACATTGAATTGGCTTGAGGATATTGTCTCTTGATGAAATCGGTATGTTCCTCGATATAAACACTCACTTCGTCGATGTTGTGTAAAATATACAAGTGAACTTGTTCCAACTGCTCACGGCTGATTACTTTCATCCGTGATCCCAAAATTCCTTTGCCAGAATATTTCTCAATATTCTTATCATTAACAAGAGCATCATTACCACTCAGAAAGTCATTGCAAAAATCCATAACATCTCTCGCCTTATAACCCTCAAAAATACTCCCTTCAGACCGACTACAGTTTTGAACATCACCTTTAAAAATGCTCGTGTTTCATTCAAAGGGATACATCCAATGCAAGAAAACTAGTCCCAACATTTTCACTTCCCTAGTCAAGTGAACAACAAGATGTACCATGATATCAAAGAACGAAGGAGGAAAATACATCTCAAGCTGACATAGGGTAACAACCACTTCTCTTTGCAATTTATCGAGAGTATCAAGGTCAATAACTTTGCTGCATAGACTGTTGAAAAAGAAACAAAGTCTAGTGATTGCAAACCTTACATGTAGTGCCTAGAACATTCACCAATCTACCTCAACTCCTATATAAACAACCACCAGGGCAGTTGGCAAGTCATCCTCACCTCTAACCCTCCATGGCCCTTCCTCCTCTTCCTCCCCTCTCCTTCCTTCTCTTCTTCATCTTCTTCACATGTTAGCTTTTGAGAATTTGACCCCAAGGGGACCCTTTGTCAACTAAATGATGACCCCCATCTCCTACTCTAATTTTGAAGGCTTCTTTTTCTTGCATGGCTCTTTCTCTCTTCATCAAAATGACAATACAAAACATATGCTCTTCTCCTCCCTCTTCTCCTAGATTCGTACATGAAAAAATTATTATACCAGACACCTTTGTGGAAGGAGATGATGATGATATCATTCCAAAAGAGAGATCATTAACCAACTGAAATGAATTGATGACTTATATGGGTAAAGGCCAAATGAAAGGTATGGAGTACCATTTGCTGAGTCATCACCTTGTTATCTAATTTGTTGTATGGAGTATCCTCTTCTGAGTCATCTTGAAACATAGATTGTTATATCGAATATCTAAAACACCATGCATACATTTTTAGGAAATTATAATCCTTCTAATGAGTCATCACCTCCCATTTATGGGCCTTCCCTAAGACGATTATTGTAAGGACCCTGACCTTTGTTTTGCGCTTACCATGTTTGTTTTGCCTAAACCTTGTGCTTGGTTGCTTGCTAATCATCTTTAGTGATGATTAGGGTTTGCTTGTTCTTAGTTGAGAGTTGGAGGTGCTACTTGCAAAATAACCTAAGATAGGGTTGGAAAGCAAGTTTGTCACCTTGAGAGATGTCTTTCTCTCTCTTTGCTTCCTCTAGGGTTGAGAGGAAGGTTTGGGCTCGTGCCTTGAGTTGTCTTGGGCTTGGTTGAGCTCTTTTGGGCCTTGTTTTCCCTTATTTGGGCCTTGCCTTTCTTGGTTGAGCCCTGTATCGGGCAAGGATGCTTTGTATCGGCCATGGGGTATCGCCCATGGGGGTGTGTCAGCCTTGGAGGTGTAGTGTGTCGGCCTTTGACCTTTGTTGATCTTCTTGCCTTGGTTGTGTCACCCTAGCTTGGACATGTGGCTGATCCTTGGTTGAGTCGTGGCATGGCATGCGCATATGTTTTGCAAGGTGGTGGAACGTGTGGACAAGTGTCCCTTGGTAAGGTGACACCTTGCCTTGGTTTAACCTTGACCCCCATCTATATATGTCTTGCCTTTCTCTTCCTTAGGAACCCTTTAGCTCTTTGTTGCTCCTCTCTTCCTTGTGTGCACGATACACCTCTCCCTTGTAACCTTGGTGGCCGATCCCCTTGAAGGAGTTCTTATTCTTCTTCCTTTAGCTTGGTGGCCGAACCCTAGGTGGGTCTTGTTCTTTGGTAAGCATCTTCCCTCTCTCCTTAGCATCTTCTTCTCCATCTTGCCTACTCTTCGGCCATGGTAGTTATGCTTCTTGTTCCTTTTCTTGAGGTGGCCGAAGTGGTGAGCTTGGATCTAGGAGTTTAAAGCTTGGAGCTTTGGAGCTTGAGGAGTTTTCTTAAGGCAGGTTACATAACTTCTAACCCTAGCTATACTACATTCTCTATATTTTGCATGTTTCATATATGTTGATGATCGGCCATTGCATGCTATGTATCTTGCTCTAGTACTTGTTAATATTATGAGCATGATGTTGTTGATGTTATATACCTTTGGACCTAGTTGGATGAACCATGGTTTAGGGTTTCCTTATTGAGAAATACCCCTTTCTCTCCTTGGTTCTTGAGAAGTGAGTTTGATCTCTAGTGATATGGGCAATACCCCTTTCTCTTGGTTGTTGAGAGGTGATCCTACATCCTAGTTGCTTGAGCAACACCCTCCTCTCATCATGGATTAGAGATGTGAGCTTTTGGATAGATGATGACCTATGTTGAGGCTGGTCCTTGTGGATGCCCGATTTGTGATAGAGGTTGTGCAAAACCCCTCTCTCTTGGTTGTTGAGAGGTGATCCGATCTTCTTGACCAATTACGGTTTGGTGCCCTTGTGCTTGAGGTTGAAGATGATCTTTTTGGGTTGTGTCTTGCACGATATGACCTTGGGATAGTGTTGCCCGATCGCCTTGCCTTGAGTTGTACCCTTGGGAATACACCTAGTTGAGATGGTTGGTTTGATGCCCATATGGTTCTCCTAGTTTGGGGGTAGAGTTTGGGTGATACACCTTATATCTTATGCTCTGAACGATACATCTTGAAGTAAGGTTGCCCGATACCCCTACCTTGTTGAAATAGTTGGCTTGGTGCCCGTTATGCTTTGGCTAATATGGATCCTAGTAGGCTATCCTTGTGTTGGGCGATAGGGTTTAGTTGTGGTGATGCCCGATATGAGTTGGATGGTGCATCTTAGTGAGTATCCTAGTGGTGTTGTTCCTTTGGCCGATATGCCTAGTAGGGCTTGGCCAGTACTCCTTGTGGAGTTGGGGCTTGGGCGTTACACCTTGATGTGTGCCCTACACGAAACATTTTGTGATGATCTTGGCCGATATGCTATGATGAGCTTGGTGGCTTGGTGCTCGATATGAGGTGTTTGACCTAGTTGGACGATAGGTCTTCTTAAGGTGTTGCTTGTTAGGTGGGCGACACCCTAGCCCTTTCCTTGGATGATATGAGAAGGATGGGTAACCTTGTGTCGAGCATGAGTTTGTGTTTGCCCGATATACCCTTAGTGAGTTGGACGTTATGGTGCCTTAGTGGTTATCATGCCTTAGACGATAGGGTGCCTTGGCAGTCATAAGGGTTCCCTGGATGATAGGGGGATGGTTGGACGTCAGGGCGTCTTGGGTGCCATACTCTTGGTCGATATGCTTCTTGTTGAGAGGGTTGTCTGATAGAAACCCCAACCCTAGTGCATGATAGGATGGTGTGTCGTTGGCCGTTTTGATGGTGCATGCTTTAGGGTTTGGAACCCTAGCTGATACACCCTTTGGTGAGGGTTGGCGCTGCTCGTCATACCTGTAGTGAGGGTTGCAGGAGTTTTGGTGAGGGTTCTGATGACCCGAAACGTATATAGTTGATATTTCTCTATTAATAATGATAACACAAGTGAATTGTTGTAATTACCTTGAATCATGCAAATATGTTGATGAGTTAAAATGATAGGTTGAGAACCAGGTATGTTTGGGAGCATATGATGTTGCTTCACATGATGGTGTGACACATGCCTATGATCACAAGTGTGGGGCATGATATATGTTTATGATGAATGTGTATACTAACCATGCAGGTATTTCATGTGGATTCATAGCCTGGTAAGAGCTATGAGATATATGTGCTTTGACTAGCACAATGTGATTATAATCCTTGTTAATGAAACAACAAGTTGATAGGTCTGAGGACCTGATATAAGGCTGAGTGCCTAGTTGAGGTGTTATCCTCTGATAATGAGATAAGGGATGTGTTCCTAGGATGTTGATGCATGATTATGATGCCTTGAGAGGCAGTGGTTAATATCATGAGGGATTGAGATGCATGATTATGATGCCTTAAGCAAAACCCCTCTCTATTGTTATATTGGTTAGAAACTAACCCCACCTCGAGGGCAGAGTAAGACCCCTTTGCTTAATGAGGAAATTCATTAAGCATCAATTTTCATGACTTCAATCTCATCATTCTAACCATTTCATCAAGCATGATCAATCATGTTGAAGCATTGTATAAATAGGGTAAGACTCAATGAAGATAAAAGGAAGAAGTAGAACATGTCTTCAATCTCACTTTTCACAAGTCATCATTTTAATTGAAACAATAGATACTATAAGTAATATTGATTCTCATGATATCATATTCATCAAGAGTCCATTTAGACACAACCACTTGTTATAATAGATAATTGCTTCTTGAGGTTGACTTAGTAAGATAGTGAATTCCAAACGAGCATTTAACTTTTAAGGCATGTAATTAATTTTTTAAAAGGACATTGAAGACCTTAATGCTACATTATAAATATACAATACTTAATTGTATATAATTTTTATGAAAGAAAGATCGAGTATAAAGGAAAAGGGTGAATAGATATGAAAGAGCTGACATGTGGACTAATCAACTCTTTAATTATATTGTAATCTTACGTTAATGATATTAATAGATTGTACATGGTAATTGTGACACCCCGCCATCACACAGACAACGAGATGACACGCAAAAATGCGAGAAACCATATATTACTGAAAATATTGGTTAATTAAAACTGATTGCGGAAAGCATACATACAGAACATTTGCAACCAGACCCTGCAAGAAGATCATGTCATATATAGATATATTCAAGATCACCTGCCTGGTATGTTCACCACTTAAGGTCACCCACTGTCACAACAGCGCATTTTAGTTCATCACCTGTTTATACATATGGAACGGCCACGTACGGCCAGCAGCAGGGTATACAAAAATTACAGCAGCTAAACATCGTGAAACATCGTCAAAACACTTCCAAGGACTTGAGAGTACAGGGATGACTTCTAGGACGCTACTACAAAACCACCAAAACAGCAACATGTCCATCTCTTTCCTTCTACTGCTCTTCTTGCTGCTTGGCCGCAACCTCACGACCACCACCACGTCTAGAGCGATCACCTAAAAAGGGTGTAAACTAGCGGGGTGAGACACATAGTCCCAGCAAGAAACATAACCCCCCCCCCCCCCCGAAACTATAAAACCTCAAAGGTAAAAGCAGATAACAGCAAATAACTGATAAAGCGTATAACAAGAGCAGCATACTGAGCAAAGCTATCATTACCATCAAGCTCACCAAGAAGTCTGGGAGGCATATAACCAAGCATTCTTTATGGAACATGATTGACAAGGTAAGATTTATAAGAACTTATCACAAGATATAAGGATCGTACACATATATGCAAGGTGTAACTAGATCAGCTATATAAGCAAGGCCTCAATCAATGTTCTGTGTTTTTCTCTAAGCAAGATATACCATTCGGCTGGATTACATTTTATTATGCCCTGAGGAAGTGAGCCTTCCCTGCTCAAATCCAACCATTGGCTGCGAAGCCCAATCCGGTGCCATACAAGGTCTAAGGAGATCTAGACTCCATGACATCACCTTCTCATCATCGGTACATGAATCATCAAGCAAGACCGTAGTCTTATGCTTATAGGGCCTCAGCCTCTGGGTCAGCTCCGCAAGCTACTCATATCTCTAGCTCACCTCATCATAGGTGCTAGTGCATACATCTGAGCCATGAACCCATCATGCTCATCGTCACATATCCTGATCCATGGGTATGTTCACCATGCTCCATATATCATGAGTCTGCAACCACAGTTGCACTCAACCCTCCTATTTTAGGCTAGGGGAAACCTCGCATATTCAACAATATGCGCTCCAGGTTATCCCACAGGATAAACCTGTTTCACCATCACCAAATACTGGCGGTAATGGATCTATGGCCAGGGCAAACTACATGATATGATCATCTATAATTGATTAGTATATTTTAAGTCGCTTGTCGAGGCAAAACAAAATGTAACATAGCCTTATAGAATTACATCATTATTGTCGTCAACATACTGTCCTGGGACCTCAATCCCTCATGATATCAACCACTGCCTCTCAAGGCATCATAATCATGCATCAGCATCCTGTGAACGCATCCCTTATCTCATTATCAGAGGATAACACCTCAACTAGGCACTCAGCCTTATATCAGGTCCTCAGACCTATCAACTTGTTTTTCATTAACAAGGATTATGATCACATTGTGCTAGTCAAAGCACATATATCTCATAGCTCTTACCAGGCTATGAATCCACATGAAATACCTGCATGGTTAGTATACACATTCATCATAAACATATATCATGCCCCATACTTGTAATCATAGGCATGTGTCACACCATCATGTGAAGCAACATCATATGCTCCCAAACATACCTGGTTCTCAACCTATCATTTTAACTCATCAACATATTTGCAGGATTCAAGGTAATTACAACATATCACTTGTGTTATCATTATTAATAGAGAACTATCAACTATATACGTTCCGGGTCATCAGAACCCTCACCAAAACTCCTGCAACCCTCACTACAGGTATGACGAGCAGCGCCAACCCTCACCAAAGGGTGTATCGGCTAGGGTTCCAAACCCTAAAGCATGCACCATCAAAATGGCCAACGACACACCATCCTATCGTGCACTGGGGTTAGGGTTTCTATCAGCCAACCCTCTCAACAAGAAGCATATCGACCAAGAGTATGGCGTCTAAGATGCCCTGACGTCCAACCATCCCCCCTATCATCCAGGGAACCCTTATGACTGCCAAGGCACCCTATCGTCCAAGGCATGGTAACCACTAAGGCACCATAACGTCCAACTCACTAAGGGTATATCGATCAAACACAAACTCATGCTTGACACAAGGTTACCCATCCTTCTCATATCGTCCAAGGAAAGGGCTAGGGTGTCGCCCACCTAACAAGAAACACCTTAAGAATACCTATCGTCCAACTAGGTCAAACACCTCATATCGGGCACCAAGCCACCAAGCTCATCATAGCATATCGGCCAAGATCATCACAAGATGTGTCATGCAGGGCACACATCAAGGTGTAACGCCCAAGCCCCAACTCCACAAGGAGTACCGACCAAGCCCTACTAGGCATATCGGCCAAAGGAACAACACCACTAGGATACTCACTAAGATGCACCATTCAACTCATATTGGGCATCACCACAACTAAACCCTATCGCCCAACACAAGGATAGCCTACTAGGTTCCATATTAGCCAAAGCAAAACAGGCACCAAGCCAACTATCTCAACAAGGTAGGGGTATCGGGCAACCTTACTTCAAGATGTATCGTTCAGAGCACAAGATATAAGGTGTATCGCCCAAACTCTACCCCAAACTAGGAGGACCATATGGGCATCAAACCAACCATCTCAACTAGGTGTATCACCCAAGGGTACAACTCAAGACAAGGCTATCGGGCAGCACTATCCCAAGGTCATATCATGCAAGACACAACCCAACAAGATCATCTTCAACCTCAAGCACAAGGGCACCAAACCCTAATTGGTCAAGAAGATCGGCTCACCTCTCAACAACCAAGAGAGAGGGGTTTTGCACAACATCTATCACAAATCGGGCATCCACAAGGACCAACCTCAACATAGGTCATCATCTATCCAAAAGCTCACCTCTCTAATCCATGGTGAGAGGAGGGTGTTGCTCAAGCAACTAGGTTGTAGGCTCACCTCTCAACAACCAAGAGAGGGGGGTATTTCCCACATCACTAGAGATCAAACTCACTTCTCAAGAACCAAGGAGAGAAAGGGGTATTGCTCAACAAGGAAACCCTAAACCATGGTTCGGCCAACTAGGTCCAAAGGTATATAACATCAACAACATCATGCTCATAATATTAACAACAAGTACTAGAGCAAGATACATAGCATGCAATGGTCGATCATCAACATATATGAAACATGCAACATATAGAGAAGGTAGTATAGCTAGGGTTAGAAGTTATGTAACCCGCCTTAAGCAAACTCCTCAAGCTCCAAAGCTCCAAGCTTTAAACACCTAGCTCCCAGCTCACCACTTCGGCCACCTCAAGAAAAGGAACAAGAAGCATAACTACCATGGCCGAAGAGTAGGCAAGATGGAGAAGAAGATGTTAAGGAGAGAGGGAAGATGCTTACCAAAGAACAAGACCCACCTAGGGTTCGGCCACCAAGCTAAAGGAAGAAGAAGAAGAACTCCTTTAAGGGGATCGACCACCAAGGTTACAAGGGAGAGGTGTATCGTGCACACAAGGAAGAGAGGAGCAACAAAGAGCTAAAGGGTTCCTAAGGAAGAGAAAGGAAAGGCATATATAGATGGGGGTCAAGGTTAAACCAAGGCAAGGTGTCACCTTACCAAGGGACACTTGTCCACGCGTTCCACCACCTTGCAAAACACATGCACATGCCATGCCACAACTCAACCAAGGATCGGCCACATGTCCAAGCTAGGGTGACACAACCAAGGCAAGAAGGTCAACAAAGGTCAAAGGCCGACACACTACACCTCCAAGGCCGACACACCCCCATGGGTGATACCCCATGGCCGATACAAAGCATCCTTGCCCGATACATGGCTCAACCAAGCAAGGCAAGGCCCAAAAAAGGGAAAACAAGGCCCAAAAGAGCTCAACCAAGCCCAAGACAACTCAAGGCATGAGCCCAAACCTTCCTCTCAACCCTAGAGGAAGCAAAGAGAGAGAAAGACATCTCTCAAGGTGACAAACTTGCTTTCCAACCCTATCTTAGGTTATTTTGCAAGTAGCACCTCCAGCTCTCAACTAAGCACAAGCAAACCCTAATCATCACTAAAGATGATTAGCAAGCAACCAAGCACAAGGTGTAGGCAAAACAAATAGGGTAAGCCCAAAATGAAGGTCAGGGTCCTTACAAGCCATAAACCTCTACAAAAGGATTTCGTCCCCGAAATCTGAAGAGAAAAGCGAGCGATACTTCCGCCTCATCTCTTCCTCAAGATTTCGGGTGGCTTCCTCAACACCACGATGATGCCAAAGAACCTTCACAAGAACCAGGTCCTTCCTCTTTAGCTTCTTTACTCTTCTGTCAAGGATCGCCACTGGACCCTCCTCGTAGGTCACGTCTTCATCAAGCTCAACCTCAATTGGTTGTATAACTGTCCCTGTGTCTGGATGACTTTTCTTCAGCATACTGACATGGAATACTGGATGCAACATGTGCAACTCTAGCGGTAGTTCTAACTTGTAAGCTACCTTGCCAACATGTGCTATTACCGGGTATGGCCCCATATACCTGGGTGCCAGTTTGCCTTTTCGGCCAAACCTTAGCACACCTTTCCAAGGTGAGACCTTGAGATACACTTTGTCTCCCACCTGGAATTCTAAGGGTCATCGACGATTGTCTGCATAAGACTTTTGTCTGTCATGTGCCGTTTTCAACTTTTGTTGTATCACTCTGATCTTTTCTATTGTCTACTATACTAACTCAGGACCCAAAAGCTGATTTTCACCAGACTCATACTAGCATAAAGGGGATCTGCACTTTCTTCCATATAGAGCCTCATAAGGAGCCATATCAATGCTCTGCTGATAACTATTATTATAAGCAAACTCTATCAGACTCAGATGCATGTCCCAGCTGCCTAGGAACTGCAAAACACAAGCTCAGAGAAGATCCTCCAAAGTCTGAATAGTCCTTTCAGACTGTCCATCCGTCTGTGGGTGGAAAGCGGTACTGAACCTTAACTGCGTTCCCAAAGCCTTGTGCAGCTTCTCCCAGAAATGACTCGTGAACTGGGGACCTCTATCAGAAATTATCGTTGCTGGTAGATTGTGCAAACGCACTATCTCGTCTACATACACCTGAGCAAGCTTCTCTACTGTATCCGTTGTTTTTACCGGTATAAAATGAGCAGATTTTGTCAACCTGTCCACTATTACCCAAATGGAATCATGATTCCTAGCTATCTTTGGTAGACCAACTACAAAATCCATGGTTATATGATCCCATTTCCATTGTGGTATCGGCATGGGTTGCAACATACCTGCCAACTTTTGATGCTCATCTTTAACTTGTTGACATACTGCGCACTTAGCCACAAACTCAGCTACATCCTTCTTCAAGCCAGACCACTAATACAGGTCCTTCAGGTTATGATACATCTTGGTGACTCCTGGATGCATAGCATACATTGACGTGTGTGCTTCCTCAAGAACTAGATTTCTTAGATTATCACCATCGGGGACCACCATCCTACCATGATAGCAAACTAGTCCATCCTCAGACTCATGGAACCCATCATGCTTTTCGATGCCAAGCTCTGATCCGATCAAGTGTACTGTGTCATCCGCCTGCTGTGCATCTTTGATCTACTGTCTCAGCATAGGCTTGACTTGCATCTGTGCCAACAGTCCTGCCAACAAGGAAACTTCCAACTACACATTCATTTGCCGCAAGGAGACAAACATATCCCGCTTATGGCATACCAAGGAAATCAATTGTGCTTTCTTCGTGGGGAGAGAATAAGACTTTCTGCTAAGCGCATCAGCTACTACATTTGCCTTACCAGGATGATACTCAATGGTGCAATCATAATCATTAATTAGCTCCATCCAACGACGTTGTCGCATGTTCAGCTCATTCTACGAAAAGATGTACTTCAAGTTCTTATGATCTGTAAAGATCTGACACACTTCCCCATAAAGATAGTGTCTCCAAATCTTTAACGCATGGACCACTGCTACCAACACCAAATCATGTGTCAGATAGTTCTCCTCATGTTTCTTAAGCTGTCGCGAAGCAAAAGAAACCACATGATCTTCTTGCATCAGCACACAACCTAAGCCTTTCTTGGAAGCATCGCAGAAAACAACATAGCCCTTCCCAGTCTCTGGCAGCACTAGCACTGCAGCACTAGTCAGCTTCTCCTTTAAACTTTGGAAAGCTTACTGACAACGATCATCCCAAGCAAAAGGTACATCCTTCCTGGTCAGCTTTGTCATCGGCAACGCGATTGCACTGAAGTCCTTGATAAACCTCCGATAGTATCCGACCAAACCCAGAAAACTACGAACTTCTGTCGGCGTCTTTAGTTGCTCCCAATCTGCCACTGACTCCACCTTCTTAGGGTCCACCCGGACTCCTTCTGCAGATATTACGTGACCCAAGAATGTCACTTCCTTCAACCAGAACTCACATTTGCTGAACTTGGCATACAAATGATGTTGGTGAAGAAGAGTCAACGCTTGTCGAAGATGTCGCTCATGCTCTTGTCTGTCCCGACTATAGATCAAAATGTTGCCTATAAATACTACAACAAACTGATCTAGGAACGGACGGAACACTTGGTTCATCAGGTCCATGAAAGCAGCAGGTGCATTGGTTAGCCCAAATGACATAACCACAAACTCATAGTGACCATACCTCATCCTAAATGCTGACTTCGGTATGTCGTCCACCTTAATCCTCAACTGATGATATCTAGACCGTAGATCGATCTTTGATAACACTATAGCACCACGCAACTGATCGAACAGATCATCTATCCTCAGCAACGGGTACTTATTCTTGATCGTAACTTTGTTCAACTGTCGGTAATCTATGCATAGCCGTGTCGATCCATCCTTCTTCTTAACGAACAACACTGGAGCACCCCAAGGTGACGTGCTCGGTCAGATGAAATCTTTCTCCAACAACTCCTGTAACTGCTTCTTCAACTCTGCCATCTCTACTGGAGCCATCCTATATGGCGTCTGCGCAACTGGCTGTGTTCCTGGTACCAGATTGATCTCAAAATCAATCTCTCGAGGTGGGGGAACATCGGGGAACTCATCAGGAAACACATATGCAAACTCTCGGACAATCGTTACCTCCTCAAAGCTAGGACCTTTTGCCTTGGTATCCACAACGTGAGCTAAGAAAGCCTTACAACCTTGCCACAACAACTTTTTTGCCACCATCGCTGACACTAGACACGTCGGAAGAATCTTCCTATCTCCTTGGAAGATCCACTTCTCTCCGTTATCATCAAACACTGCCTGCTTGGAACCACAGTCCAACACGACCTTATACTTCTCTAAGGTATCCATCCCAAGGATCACATCGAATCCATGCATATCGAGCGGTATAAGATCCATTTGTATAATGTGTCCTGAAAAAGATAAGACACAAGATGGACACTCCTCTCGAAGAATCGAGGAACCATTGAGTGGGGTTTCTAACAACAGGCTATCTTTCTTACAACTAACAGGTAAAGGACGGCTATCAAGCAGACTATGTGTGATAAAAGAGTGTGTAGCACCCGGGTCAACCAAAACAGATATAAAGCAAGAAGAAGACAAATCAGAATGAAATAACTCCATCTGACATGTCACCACTCACGGGTTGACTATCGCCTCCGGTTGACTCATAGCATAGAATCGAGCCATTGCTTGTTGTCCACGTCCTTTTCTTCCTTGAGCAGACGATCCCGCTTGTGACGCTTGACCGTGGCCTCACCCTCTTCTAGCACTGGGCTGCTATCTGTCTGGCCCTTGTTGATTCTGTCTCGGATGATGTGTTACTTCGACATCTCTCTTTGGGAAGTTTGACCTCAAGTACCCAGTCTGTCCATAGTGGTAACATGACATGCCTTCTGTCTGCGGCCTAGATGGCCCTGTTACTGCCACAGAAGTTGTACTATGTGCCTTTGACGGTGAATAAAACATTACCTCTTCCCTTACTCGGAGACCACTGTGACGGTGCACGAGAACCTCTCATCATGGAAGGTGTTGAAAACCTTGACTTCTTGAAGCCACTAGATCTCTGTCCCTGGAACTGAGCAGACCTTTTCCTGGTCATGGACTCCCTTTTCTCCCTAACAGACTGTTCAATCCTGCGGACGGACTCCACGAACATGGCAAACCGCTCCCGGTTTTCTAAAGCAGCAGCAGGTGTTGATAGCTCAGCACTCAAACCCTTCTCAAATCGCCTGATCCGCTCATCATCTGTTGCCGCCATGTGAGGACAAAACCTCAGCAAGTCCATGAACTTGGCTTCATACTCAGTGATGCTCATCAATCCTTGGCGTAGACGCTCAAACTAGTTGATATTCTCGTCCAGATACGTCTTCGGAAAGTATCTGCTGACGAATTCTTGTCAAAAGATCTCCCAATCGATCTCCTCACCGGGTCGCTTCTCCTCCTCGATGGCCCACCAGTGGCCAGCACTGCCCTTTAGAAGGTAGACAGCATGCTTGACTTTGTCTTCTTCGGGGATGTCGAGGATCCGGAAGGCCTTCTCAAGAACTGTCAGCCACAGATCTGCATCTGCTGGATTAGCCGTCCCAGCATAATCCAAAGCTCTGACTCGGCGAAGCCACTCAAAGGTCTTCCCAATACCCGATTTTCACCATGGGGAGCCTGTGCTCTTGGCTGAGGCACTGGCAACCTTTCCACCATGTGATTCATCGTAGCCATCATCTACCCCATAAGCTGTTGGTAGGCAGGGTTTTCGAGAATGGCTGGGTCAAGTTGGGAGACCTCAGGCACGCGATCTCCATGTGCCTGCCCTTCTGCTCCATCAACTGATGCAGCATCGCTGCTCTCGGTAGCATGTTCTTCATGGTTTCCAGACATCTTTAAGCTTTATCTTCTGTTGAGAGAAGAAGGTTATTGTAAGAAAATCTGGGAAACTCATAAGAATAGACGCAAACCTAGTCCTAGATCCCTGTAGACTCAGCGAACCTAGAGCTCTGATACCAAACTAACTATGACACCCCACCATCACACAGACAACGAGATGACGCGCAAAAATGTGCAGAACCATATATTACCGAAAACACGGGTTAATTAAAGCCGATTGTGGAAAGCATGCATACAGAACATTTGCAACCAGACCCTGCAAGAAGATCATGTCATATATAGATATATTCAAGATCACCTGCCTGATATGTTCACCACATAAGGTCACCCACTGTCGCAACAGCACATTTTCGTTCATCACTTGTTTATACATACAGAATGGCTGCGTACGACCAGCAGCAGGGTATACAAAAATTACAGCAGCTAAACATCGTGAAATGTCGTCAAAACACTTCCAAGGACCTGAGAGTACAGGGATGACTTCTAGGACTCTACTACAAAACCACCAAAACTACAGCATGTCCATCTCTTGCCTTCTACTTCTCTTCTTGCTGCTCAGCCGTAATCTCACGACCACCACCACGTCTAGAGCGATCACCTAAAAAGGGTGTAAACCAGCGGGGTGAGACACAGTCCCAGCGAGAAACATAACTCCCCGCCGAAACTATAAAACCTCAAAGGTTAAAGCAGATAACAGCAAATAACTGATAAAGAGTATAACAAGAGCAGCATACTGAGCAAAGCTATCATTACCATCAAGCTCACCAAGAAGTCTGGGAGGCATATAACCAAGCATTCTTTATGGAACATGATTGACAAGGTAAGCTTTATAAGAACTTATCACAAGATATAAGGATCGTACACATATATGCAAGGTGTAACTAGATCAACTATATAAGCAAGGCCTCAATCAATGTTCCGTGTTTTGCTCTAAGCAAGATATACCATTCGGATGGATTACATTTTATTATTCCCTGAGGAAGTGAGCCTTCCCTGCTCAAATCCAACCATTAGTTGCGAAGCCCAATCTGGTGCCATACAAGGTCTAAGGAGATCCGGACTCCATGACCTCACCTTCTCATGGTCAGTAGATGAATCATCAAGCAAAACCACAGTCTTATTCTTATAGGGCCTCAGCATCTGGGTCAACTCCGCAAGCTACCCATATCTCCAGTTCACCTCTTCATAGGTGCTAGTGCATACATCTGAGCCATGAACGCATCATGCTCATCATCACATATCCTGAGCCATGGGTATGTTCACCATGCTCCATATATCCTGAGTCTGCAACCACAGTTGCACTCAACCCTCCTATTTTAGGCTAGGGGAAACCTCGCATATTCAACAATATGCACTCCAGGTAATCCCGCAGGATAGACCTGTTTCACCATCACCAAATACTGACGGTAATGGATCTATGGCCAGGGCAAACTACATGATATGTTCATCTATAATTGATTAGTATATTTTAAGCCGATTGTCGAGGCAAAACAAAATGTAACATAGCCTTATAGAATTACATCATTATTTTCATCAACATACTATCCTGGGACCTCAATCCCTCATGATATCAACCACTGCCTCTCAAGGCATCATAATCATGCATCAGCATCCTGGGAATGCATCCCTTATCTCATTATCAGAGGATAACACCTCAACTAGGCACTCAGCCTTATATCAGGTCCTCAGACCTATCCACTTGTTGTATCATTAATAAGGATTATCATCACATTGTGCTAGTCAAAGCATATATATCTCATAGCTCTTACCAGGCTATGAATCCACATGAAATACCTGCATGGTTAGTATAGACATTCATCATAAACATATATCATGCCCCATACTTGTGATCATAGGCATGTGTCACACCATCATATGAAGCAACATCATATGCTCCCAAACATACCTAGTTCTCAACCTATCATTTTAACTCATCAATATATTTGCAGGATTCAAGGTAATTACAACATATCACTTGTGTTATCATTATTAATAGAGAACTATCAACTATATACGTTCCGGGTCATTAGAACCCTCACCAAAACTCCTGTAACCCTCACTACAGGTATGGCGAGCAGTGCCAACCCTCACCAAAGGGTGTATCGGCTAGGGTTCTAAACCCTAAAGCATGCACCATCAAAAAGGCCAACGACACCCCATCCTATCGTGCACTAGGGTTAAGGTTTCTATCAGCCAACCCTCTCAACAAGAAGCATATCGACCAAGATTATGGCGCCCAAGATGCCCTGACATCCAACCATCCCCCTATCATCTAGGGAACCCTTATGACTGCCAAGGCACCCTATCGTCCAAGGCATGGTAACCACTAAGGCACCATAACGTCCAACTCACTAAGGGTATATTGGGAAAACACAAACTCATGCTCGACACAAGGTTACCCATCCTTCTCATATCTTTCAAGGAAAGGGTGTGCCGCCCACCTAACAAGCAACACCTTAAGAAGACCTATCATCTAACTAGGTCAAGCACCTCATATCGGGAACCAAGCCACCAAGCTCATCATAGAATATCGACCAATATCATCACAAGATGTGTCATGCAGGGCACACATCAAGGTGTAGCGCCCAAACCCCAACTCCACAAGGAGTACCGGCCATGCCCTACTAGACATATCGGCCAAAAGAACAACACCACTAGGATACTCACTAAGATGCACCATCCAACTCATATCGGGCATCACCACAACTAAACCCTATCGCCCAACACAAGGATAGCCTACTAGGCTCCATATTAGCCAAAGCATAATGGGCACCACGGCAACTATATAAACAAGGTAGGGTATCGGGCAACCTTACTTCAATATGTATCGTTTAGAGCATAAGATTTAAGGTGTATTGCCCAAACTCTACCCCAAACCAGGAGGCCCATATGGGCATCAAACCAACCATCTCAACTAGGTGTATCACCCAAGGGTACAACTCAAGACAAGGCTATCGGGCAGCACTATCCCAAGGTCATATCATGCAAGACACAACCCAACAAGATCATCTTCAACCTCAAGCACAAGGGCACCAAACCCTAATTGGTTAAGAAGATCGGCTCACCTCGCAACAACCAAGAGAGAGGGGTTTTGCACAACCTCTATCACAAATCGGGCATCCACAAGGACCAACCTCAACATAGGTCATCATCTATCCAAAAGCTCACCTCTCTAATCCATGGTGAGAGGAGGGTGTTGCTCAAGCAACTAGGATGTAGGCTCACCTCTCAACAACTAAGAGAGAGGGGTATTGCCCACATCACTAGAGCTCAAACTCACTTCCCAAGAACCAAGGAGAGAAAGGGGTATTGTTCAACAAGGAAACCCTAAACCATGGTTCGGCCAACTAGGTCCAAAAGTATATAACATCAACAACATCATGCTCATAATATTAACAACAAGTACTAGAGCAAGATACATAGCATGCAATTGTTGGTATGTATGCCCTGAGAGCCAATCATGGGATGATTGGTGGGATACATCAAGATTGATTTGATAAACAACAAAGGCAAGCTTCCAATTCTTTCTGGTTCAGTCATATGAGATAGTGATATAACAGATTGAATGTCTAGAGAATGACAGTACTCAATGACGTATGCTTTCAGGTTGAGGACCTGAACAATGAGATCATACGGATGCTAAGAGTTTGTACATTCTTGTTATGTCCCTAGTCGGATGTCATTGTGGAAGGTAGATATACAGCAATGACACACAAGACTAGATTGTGGTGTTGGTTGATGACAAAATCTCATTAGTCATGATATAGAGATATCAAACCAAACACATAGGTACTTGTTAGAGAACAAGTGTACCGGAAAGACCCACCGTGAGTTTGACACATGGAACCGTGACATGGTAGTCACAGTCAGTACTCATAGTGATGGTGGTGAGTGTGATTCTTTGACCTGAAATCACTACACTCAACACATGTCATTGGGCACACTTTGACATCATCAAACGCAGTCCTGAAACATGGGTTGTTATAAAGGTGATGATTGGGTGGCTTTGACACATGGGGATTTTGAGGGGTGAGTGATAGATATGGGATTTGTCCCTCCTAAGGGAGTTTGATATCCAAGGCCACTTGACGAGTAGGATTGAGATAGGCGTGCGCACGCATGTGTGAATCAGTATGTGATATTGATGTCATACATATCTCTTCCAATCTACTCTGAGATCAAGAAAGTGAATGAACATTGACAGGATGACTGTTCCATGCCTCGAGTTCATTTAGGATATCAATGACAAAGGAATTATACATTCACTGTAACACCATTCACGAATTGTAGGATTTAAAGTTGTTCTCCAACTTTCTACTTTCACTTGGGTAGCACTGATGTGTGACTAGGCACCGCTTTTGCTTGTGAAGTCATAAGTGTTATGGACTTTCACTGCCAACGTGAAATGGACCTGCAGGGTCACACACATAGGATTTAACCTGGAAAAGGAGTTTTGTCCACAAGCAATGTTTAGATTGATTACTAAAGGAGTTTAGTAGTTCAATTAAACACTCAATCAATTGATGGCTCAATATCATATTGTTCAAGGTGCTGGACACATTGATTGGAGTATTGGATTGATTGAAATCGCAATTGACTGATTCTGCACAACCTGCACTCCCAACCAATCGGTTCATGTGATGAACCGGTCGACTGAGCTTGGTGAACCGGTCGGCTCAAGTGTTGAGCCGATCAGCTCATGTACAGAGTGAAACGACCGGTTCAAGTGTGAACTGATCGGTTCGAGTGGTGCAACCGAGCAAGTTGGGAAAGTTAGGTCGGTGGGAATTTTCCTTTCGTTTCACTTGCCCAATTTGATTGGGAATAGGATTGGTATTCGATACCAATCAGAAACAAAAGAAAGAAAGTCATTTTGAGTTGGATCAGGACTGTGAACCGATCAGTTCAGGGCACCAACCGATCGGTTGGGGGCCCCAAACGATCGGCTCAGGTCCCAACCGATCAGCTCAAGGGCCGAAATGATCGGTTCAGGTTGTGAGTTGGTTGCTTTTTGTGGAAAATCTTGAACCCTTCTACTCCTGCTTTTAGTCCCGCATTGCCCGGGATGGAGAACCATGTTCCATGACCCTCCTATATATAGGGGCATTGGGGGCTTCTCAAAGTACAACTCAGTGCAATCAGTTGCTCTGCAAAGTAGTCGTTCTCTCTGGTTTTGGTAACCGAGAGAGAGCCCGAGCAAGTGCTTCCCGCAAAGGGAGGTGCAGCAAGGGAAGGACAACTGCAGTTGCAACTGGAGGTAGGAGAGTGTGTTGACAACTAGTACGTCAACAGGAGGGTGTGACTCCTTCCACTTCCTTGTGGGACAAGGAGTGTGGAGTTCCAGGTGGTCCGTGTGGACTACTTCAGAGGCGGGAGGTTTTTGCCGCTCAGGAGGACAATTGTCATCCGACAGTCCGGTGAGATCAGGAGTCGTCAGTCCCGGTGCGACCAGGAGCTGCACAGACACCGTCAAAGACCAGATTTGAAGACCACGCAAGGCGCGAGGTATTGTCGCCAAGCAAGCCTTGGGACAAGGTATGATTCCACAAACCATCATTTCCTATTATATAGACGTTGACGTGTTTCCTTGTTCCGTGTTTGGGGGAGAATTTTTTTTGTTTCCGCTGCCTTCTCTGTCTCCCCTAAAACCCAACAGTGGTATCAAAGCCACGTCAACTGCTCTATATTTTGGGAATATCGATATGATCGATTTTGGTTTGTCGCCTTTATTTATTGCATACGATGCGAATAAAATTGGCTTTATGCATGTCCAATCCTAAATCCACAAATCCCAATTATATATATGATATGTATTATTAATGCACTCGATACGCGTCGCCCTTAAACGAGTTTTGTGGTGGATGTGTAGCGTGGTTATGGCCAATAAACCCTATCTGTGATTAGTTGTGTGTGGTTGCTTGCATCTCGATCTACGCATTGATCTTCCTTCTCTTATTCCTGATGTAACTCAAAATAATATGAGATTCTTTCCTACCTTTGCTCCCCCCGAATGTAACTCGGGGTTTCCCTTTTAAGCAATGTAATATTAGGATAGATTTTATTTCCTGTTATGTCAAAGAACGGAAGACATCAAGACGACAGCTGAGACGATCATTTCAAGGCGTGAACCGATCGGTTGACGTTCCAGACGATTGGTTCAAGGAGTGAATCGATCGGTTGATGACCGGTTTGAGGAGCGAGACAAGCGGGTGGCGGCCATGAAGAGATGCACGATGACCAGGAAAACCGATCGGTTGGAGGAGCCAATCGATCGGCTGGTGGCACCCAGACGACCGACCAGAGAGAGCAGATCATTCATATGATGAGTTGATCAACTCGGAAGGCAAGGCACAGAAGTTCATCTTGTAAAGGTTGCATGTGATGTAGACCTAGATGACCGTGATTCCTCTTGGCTCGAGGAATCACATTAGGATGGCCATAATCATCGCTTTTTATCGTTTGTGCATGTTTTCTGTGGGATATAGCATGTATATGATACGTACTATGTATTGTGGTGATTGGATATGTATATGTATATAAAACCAAATCCTTCATTAAATATTAAGTTTTAGATGCCTTCCAAATGAGACACGTGTGAAAAGCTTGATCGACCAAGTGTGGGCACGCCCAAGCGTGGTGCACCGTCTATCTCGTGGAAGCGTGAAGGATGAATGTGTGGGTCTGCCAAAGCAGGGTGCATATTCATCGTGTTTGCTTTGGGTCGGACTTAACAAGGTGATCTAGATGGGATCTAGTACCTTGAGGCATGGAGATGATCATGGCAAGGTGTTGCATATGACATCTTATCAAGAGTTGCATATGATGCAATTGGCAAAAGTTGCCTACCTGAGAGATCTATGTTGTGGGTGACAGCCCTAGCTGGTCCATGGCTTAGAGGATTTTAGGATCTTGCCCACTAGAAGATTGTACGCTGCAATCTTCCGAATTGATGGTGAGGGCTATCAATTTAAAGTAAAATAGTGGGAGCAATAATCAATTAAAGGCCTAATTATATCGTCAAACTTTCAAATCAATCAAATAAGTCAAAAATGAGTTTTTGGACTAAAATTGCATATTTCCTTTTGTAGTTCAAATGGCAACAAACAACAACAACTTTTCTTTGTGATCGGTCCTTGACAAGGACAGGCTTAATGGGACAAACTTCCATGACTAGTATCAGACATTGAGAATTGTTCTCACTCAAGAGCGAAAGCTCTATGTCTTGGATACTCCAATTCTAGAAGAACCCGCTCCTAATGCACCAAAGGCGGAAAGGGATGCTTACAAGAAGCATGTTGATGATGCCATTGATGCAAAGTGCTTGATGTTATGTTCTATGAACCATGAGTTGCAGAGACAGCATGAGAACATGGGTGTCATTGAGATGATTCAGCATCTCAGGAACATGTATGAAGATCAAGCACGGCAAGAGAGATACAATGTTTCTAGGGTGTTGTTCAAGTGCGTCATGACAGAAGGAGATCCAGTTGGTTGTCACACACTCAAGATGATTGGGTATGTGGAGAACCTGCAGAGATTGGGATTTCCACTGAGCCAAGAGTTGGCTACTGACGTGATACTGCAATCGTTGCCAGAATCTTACAGTCAGTTTGTGATGAACTACAACATGAACAACTTTGATAGGCCACTGTCAGAGTTGTTGGGCATGTTGAGGACAGCCGAGATACAGATGAAGAAGGACAAGCCTAAGCCTGTGATGGTGATCACAAGCAAGAAAGGCAAGTCCAAGCGCAAGGGCAAGGGCAAAGCTAAGAAAGGTTCTGATGCTAGCCAGGAGTCCAAGCCGTCTTCAGCTCTCAAGGCCAAGGGAGGCGTGACCAAGAAAGGAAATTGCCACCATTGTCAAAAGCCAGGACATTGGAAAAGGAATTTTCCTCTCTATCTGGAAGAACAAAAGAAGAAGGAGGCGACTGATGTCTCTACTTAAAGGTGTCATGAAAGTAAACTTGTAACACTTTTTAAGGTATATGATACCAAGATGTAAAGTGTAAAGCACTCATAATTGGGGCAAGTGTTACCGCCATAGATAGGAGTACGTTAGTTTATTTTCAGCCTATAAGGCGTGTAATACAGTTATGAACTGCTATTTCATTTTTGCCAATAGATAGAAACACTTTATTTTTTGCATACTGTATGACAATGATGGCAATTAATAAAGTTGAGTTTTCAATCTTAAAGATATGATCTTTGTGGCAATGCCTTGTTTATCTTGTGGTATTTGATATGCATGAGATAAAATGATACCTAAAAGTTATAGATAACTCAAACAATCAAATTAGCATCAATCATGAGAAATTCATTTCTAGTTTCCATGTGATGGATAAATCTAGACTCTTTTGGTTAGAGAACCAGTAAGAGACATGAATATCTTGGACATGATTAATCAATCTTCACTAATGGTAGTGGGAGAATGATTATCCTGTTAGGTATAATACATTTGATGTATTTACATACCTATTGGAACAAATGCTAATACTTCAAATGGTGTTTAGAGAAATACCAATATGAATATCTTGAAGTGTTCAAGATTATCATAGATGAAGTGCAAATTTTGTAAAGTGTTAATTCTTGATGAGATCGATGAATGAAATACTTGGACCAAATGTTTGAGATCCTTTTGAGTGATTATGATAGTGTATCATAGTGAACTCATTATTAAGGCATGGTGATGTCTAAATCAAGAAGGAATCATACTCTAAGGAGTTAGAGAATGATTATCAAATAATTGAATTCTTCTTAATAAAGAATACCCCACACTAATAAAAGGAATTAAGAATCACAAGAGTTGTGAGTTCTTATATACTTAACAGATACACCTCAATTATCTATGTGATGATTTGTTCATGTGATGAGTCAACTATTTAGATGAATATGAGGAACCAAATTTTGAGATATGGTTTATGACCATTACATCCTAAATGACATCCATGTCAACCATAAGGTATGACCTTGATGGTAGCACTCATTGGATGAAACCCATAAGTGCAAATGAGTCTTAAGTGTTAAGACACATGGATAACATTTTGAGAAGGATGATGCTTGTTGATTGCAACTTAATGACTGAGGCATTTGGCATATGGATACTAAAACCGCATTCCTATGAGGAATAAAGCAAGGATGTGTACGTGACACAACCTATAAGGGTTTATGAATCCACTAATGCAAATGAAGTCTATAAGTTACAATGGACTAATCAATGTGATTGATTCAGTACAAGCAACTCAAGAATTGGATCTTTGCTTTGATGATATAGTCAAAGGGTTTGACTGATATGTCAAAGATAAAGAAGGGATCTATGATTTAGTGGGAGCATGTTCACATTCCACATGTTGATGTGAAATGGAAATGTTCTAGAATGGAAATCCAAAAGTGGAAATTATCTTTAAGGAAGATAGAGATGTTTCCTATGTGATAGGAATAGAGATCTATAGAGATATCTCTCGAAAACCTCTTGACCTGAAAAGAGAGAGCATACAAAGGCAATCTGTATTGAAGTGTTCAGTATGCACAGATTCAGTGGGAGAAAACTTGTCCATGCTACATGGAGTTAGTATCCCAAGGCCAAGTGTCCAATTCTTATGAAGAATGGGAACACTAAGAATAGATATGGATCTATCATGTATGTAATCATCCCATTATCTTGCATGTATGGACATGGCAAGAATAAAATGCATTCATCATCTTGTATGTACGACATAACAATATGATGTGCTCATCCTGATAACTCGCATGTGGGACATGACGAGTGGATGTCTGTCTACTTCCAGTAAGGGTTACTGGAACACCATGAGAACTTGAAAAGTACTTGTGAAGTACTAGTTCTATGGAGATAAGGAAGAGTTTGATGTAAAGAGTTACATTGATGCGAACTTCTGAAAGGACAGAAAATTAATCGCAAAATACATAGGATGTATAAAAGTGAAAGTTTGTTGATAATTGGAAATGTTCCAATAAAACCATTTAAAAGGAAATGCCGAGTATCTATGCGTTAGAGAACAACAGTAGATATTATATGGATCAGGAAGTTCATGAGATGAACTTATAGATATTCCACTCATTGATGACAAGCATGGAATCCTTGATCATGCAATGTGGCTAAAAGTTAGCATAGGAATATAAGATCGCATATTACGGCAACTCCATCTCATACGTATGACGTACATCGAAGAGATGTGAGACATGCAATTTAAAACTAACTTTGGCAAGGTGTTGCCATTACTCACTTTGATGGCACTAGAGCACAGTAACATGTGGGACATGTTTGAAGATCACTATGAATATGATTCAAGGGTGATTGGCTCGCAGTGCAAGTGGGAGTCTGTTGGTATGTATGCCCTGAGAGCCAATCATGGGATGATTGGTGGGATACATCAAGATTGATTTGATAAACAACAAAGGCAAGCTTCCAATTCTTTCTGGTTCAGTCATATGAGATAGTGATAGAACAGATTGAATGTCTAGAGAATGACAGTACTCAATGACGTATGCTTTCAGGTTGAGGACCTAAACGATGAGATCATATGGATGCTAAGAGTTTGTACATTCTTGTTATGTCCCTAGTCGGATGTCATTGTGGAAGGTAGATAGACAGCAATGACACACAAGACTAGATTGTGGTGTTGGTTGATGACAGAATCTCATTAGTCATGATATAGAGATATCAAACCAAACACATAGGTACTTGTTAGAGAACAAGTGTACCAGATAGACCCACCGTGAGTTTGACACATGGAACCATGACATGGTAGTCACAGTCAGTACTCACAGTGATGGTGGTGAGTGTGATTCTTTGACCTGAAATCACTACACTCAACACATGTCATTGGGCACACTTTGACATCATCAAACACAGTCCTGAAACATGGGTTGTTATAAAGGTGATGATTGGGTGGCTTTGACACATGGGGCTTTTGAGGGGTGAGTGATAGATATGGGATTTGTCCCTCCTAAGAGAGTTTGATATCCAAGGCCACTTGATGAGTAGGATTGATATAGGCGTGCGCACGCATGTGTGAATCAGTATGTGATATTGATGCCATACATATCTCTTCCAATCTACTCTGAGATCAAGAAAGTGAATGAACGTTGACAGGATGATTGTTCCATGCCTCGAGTTCATTTAGGATATCAGTGACAAAGGAATTATACATTCATTGTAACACCATTCACGGATTGTAGGATTGAAAGTTGTTCTCCAACTTTCTACTTTCACTTGGGTAGCACTGATGTGTGACTAGGCACCGCTCTTTGCTTGTGAAGTCATAAGTGTTATGGACTTTCACTGCCAACGTGAAATGGACCTGTAGGGTCACACACATAGGATTTAACCTGGAAGAGGAGTTTTGTCCACAAGCAATGTTTAGATTGATTACTAAAGGAGTTTAGTAGTTCAATTAAACACTCAATCAATTGATGGCTCAATATCATATTGTTCAAGGTGTTGGACACATTGATTGGAGTATTGGATTGATTGAAATCGCAATTGACTGATTATGCACAACCTGCACTCCCAACTGATCGGTTGATGTGATGAACCAATCGGCTGAGCTTGGTGAACCGGTCGGCTCAAGTGTTGAGCCGATCGACTCATGTACAGAGTGAAACGACCGGTTCAAGTGTTGAACTGATCAGTTCAACTGGTGCAACCGAGCAAGTTGGGAAAGTCAGGTCGGTGATAATTTTCCTTTCGTTTCACTTGCCCAATTTGATTGGGAATAGGATTGGTATTCGATACCAATTAGAAACAAAAGAAAGAAAGTCATTTTGAGTTGGATCAGGACTGTGAACCGATCGGTTCAGGGCACCAGCCGATCGGTTGGGGGCCCCAAACGATCGGCTCAGGCCCCAGCCGATCGGCTCAAGGGCCAAAACGATCGGTTCAGTTGTGAAACGATCAATTCAGGTTGCGAGTCGGTTGCTTTTTTTTGGAAAATCTTGAACCCTTCTACTCCTGCTTTTAGTCCCGCATTGCCCGGGATGGAGAACCCTGTCCCATGACCCTCCTATATATAGGGGTATTGGGGGCTTCTCAAAGTACAACTCAGTGCAATCAGTTGCTCTGCAAATTTGTCGTTCTCTCTGGTTTTGGTAACCGAGAGAGAGCTCGAGCAAGTGCTTCCCGCAAAGGGAGGTGCAGTAAGGGAAGGACAACTACAGTTGCAACTGGAGGCAGGAGAGTGTGTTGGCGACTAGTATGTCAACATGAGGGTGCGACTCCTTCCACTTCCTTATGGTACAAGGAGTGTGGAGTTCCAGGTGGTATGTGTGGACTACTTCAGAGGCGGGAGGTTTCTGTCGCTCAGGAGGACAACTATCATCCGACAGTCCGGTGAGATCAGGAGTCGTCAGTCCCGGTGCGACCAGGAGCTGCACAGATACCGTCGAAGACCGGATTTGAAGACCGCGCAAGGCGCAAGGTATTATGACCAAGCAAGCCTTGGGACAAGGTATGATTCCACAAACCATCCTTTCCTATTATATAGACGTTGATGTGTTTCCTTGTTCCAGGTTTGGGGTAGAAATTATTTTTTTTGTTTCCGCTGCCTTCTCTATCTCCCCTAAAACCCAACAACAATGGTTGATCATCAACATATATGAAACATGCAACATATAGAGAAGGTAGTATAGCTAGAATTAGAAGTTATGTAACCCTCCTTAAGCAAACTCCTCAAGCTCTAAAGCTCCAAGCTTTAAACTCCTAGCTCCAAGCTCACCACTTCGACCACCTCAAGAAAAGGAACAAGAAGCATAACTACCATGGCCGAAGAGTAGGCAAGATGGAGAAGAAGATGTTAAGGAGAGAGGGAAGATGCTTACCAAAGAACAAGACCCACCTAGGGTTCAGGCACCAAGCTAAAGGAAGAAGAAGAAGAACTCCTTCAAGGGGATCGGCCACCAAGGTTACAAGGGAGAGGTGTATCGTGCACACAAGGAAGAGAGGGGAAACAAAGAGCTAAAGGGTTCCTAAGGAAGAGAAAGGTAAGGCATTTATAGATGGGGGTCAAGGTTAAACCAAGGCAAGGTGTCACCTTACCAAGGGACACTTGTCCACACATTCCACCACCTTGCAAAACACATGCACATGCCATGCCACAACTCAACTAAGGATCGGCCACATGTCCAAGCTAGGGTGACACAACCAAGGCAAGAAGGTCAACATAGGTCAAAGGCCGACACACTACACCTCCAAGGCTGACACACCCCCATGGGTGATACCCCATGGTCGATACAAAGCATCCTTGCCCGATACAGGGCTCAACCAAGCAAGGCATGGCCCAAACAAGGGAAAACAAGGCCCAAAAGAGCTCAACCTAGCCCAAGAACTCAAGGCACGAGCCTAAACCTTCCTCTCAACCCTAGAGGAAGCAAAGAGAGAGAAAGACATCTCTCAAGGAGACAAAATTGCTTTCCAACCCTATCTTAGGTTATTTTGCAAGTAGCACCTCCAGCTCTCAACTAAGCATAAGAAAACCCTAATCATCACTAAAGATGATTAGCAAGCAACCAAGCACAAGGTTTAGGCAAAACAAACAGGGTAATCCCAAAATGAAGGTCAGGGTCCTTACAGTAATGATTTTTATTTTGTTTCAAAATACATAACAGTTTAAAAGTTATTAACAAACTAAATATCTCTCTCTTGATTTCTCTTTCTTTTTGTAACACGATACATTTTTCAAAAATATGTCAATATTGGTCTTATTAGAATGTATTTTTCATCAGGTATCCAACAAAACTTATTTCTTAAAAAATATATAACAGTTTGAAAGTTATCTCTCTTGATTTTTCTCTCTCCTTACACCCACATGTTACATTTTTCAAAAATATGTTGACATTGGTCTTATTAGAATGCATTTTTTATCAGGAATCCAATGGAATTTATTTTGTTAAAAAATATATAACGGTTTGAAAGTTATTAGCAAAACAAATATATCTCTCTTGATTTTTCTTGCTCTTTATACCCACACGTTACATTTAAAAAAAAATATGTCAATATTAGTCTTATTAGAATGCCTTTTTCAGTAGGAATCCAACAAAATTTATTTCTTGAAAAAATATAATAGTTTGAAAGTTATTAGCAAAACAAATATATCTCTATTGATTTTTCTCTCTCCTTACACCCACATGTTGCATTTTTCAAAAATATATTGTCATTGGTTTTATTAGAATGTATTTTTCATCAGGAATCTAACAGAATTTATTTTGTTAAAAAATATAACGGTTTGAAAGTTATTAGCAAAAGAAATATATTTCTCTTGATTTTTCTCTCTCCTTACACCCACACGTTACATTTTTCAAACGTATGTCGACATTAGTCTTATTAGAATGCATTTTTCATCAGGAATCTAACAGAATTTATTTTGTTAAGAAATATATAACAGTTTGAAAGTTATTAGTAAAATAAATATATTTCTCATGATTTTTCTCTCTCCTTACACCCACTCCCTCTCTCCCCCCCACTCATTCTCTCTCACCCAGCTGGTCCCATCGTCAGTCACTCTCTCCCCCTCTCTCTTTTTCTCTCACCCAGCCACTCTCTCTCCCTCTCCCTCTCTCTCTCTTTCTCTCTCACATAGCCAACAAGTCACGTCACAGAGAGCAAGTCCTGTCGCCACCCAGCTGGGGCCGGAGCTAGAAGCCAAATTCGGGTCTCGTTTCTAGGTCGGCTTCTGGTCTCTATATCATTTTCTTGAAAAAATATATAATAGTTTGAAAGTTATCTCTCTTAGTTTTTCTCTCTCCTTACACCCACATGTTGTATTTTTCAAAAATATGTTGACATTAGTCTTATTAGAATGCATTTTTCATCAAGAATCCGACGGAATTTATTTTGTTAAAAAATATATAACGGTTTGAAAGTTATTGGCAAAACAAATATATCTCTCTTGATTTTTTTCTCTCCTTACACCCACATGTTACATTTTTCAAAAATATGTCAATATTATTCTTATTAGAATGCATTTTTCATCAGGAATCCAATGAAATATATTTTCTTGAAAAAAATATATAACAGTTTGAAAGTTATTAGTAAAACAAATATATCTCTATTGATTTTTCTCTCTCCTTACACTCACATGTTGTATATTTCAAAAGTATATTGTCATTAGCTTTATTAGAATGCATTTTTCATCACAAATCTAACAAAATTTATTTCGCTAAAAATATATATAACGGTTTGAAAGTTATTAGCAAAACAAATATATCTCTTGATTTTTCTCTCTCCTTACATCCACACGTTACATTTTTCAAAAATATGTCGACATTAGTCTTATTAGAATGCATTTTTCATCAGAAATTTAACAGAATTTGTTTCGTTAAAAAATATATAACAGTTTGAAAATTATTAGCAAAATAAATATATTTGTCATGATTTTTTTCAGTCTCCTTACACCCACTCTCTCTCCCCCCCCTCTTTCTCTCATACCAAGCTAGTCCTATTGTCAGCCACTCTATCCCCCCCCCTCTCTCTCTCTTTCTCTCTCACCCGACCAAGTCTCGTCGCCACCCAGTTAGGCCCGGCGCTAGAAGCCGAATCCGGGTCTCATTTCTTAACTAGCTTCTGGTCTCTATATCATTTTCATAATATAATTATCCATTTGTATGACTAGCATATTAACCTTTTGTTCTCCGTTTGAAGGGCCCACTCCTCCTTTCCTCTCTCGTTATATCCTCCTTTACGCTCTCTCTCCTCTCCCACCCCAACTTTATATTCTTCTCTGTCCTCACGATTGGCTGCTCTCCCCAACAACTATTGACCCATCCATCTTTTTCTCATTACTTTTCTGTAATACTGAATGCAGTTAAAAAACATGACTGACTGGCCCACCTATTCATTAATAATAAACTGGCAACGCTACCCTTTTCTCTTTCACTCCTTCATTTGTTAAGTCACGATTCACGGTGCCCCATCCCCTCTCCCTCACCACTGCGTGCATAGATGGGATTGACAGCAGCAACATATAACCGGTAGCATCATGCCACGTAATACCTGACCCCACTCCTCTTTCCCTTGCCCATTCCTCCTCCTCCCTCTTCTCCCCTCCCTCCCCACCCCCCACGAGAAGGTCGGAAAAGCGTCTTGGGAAAGCTGCGGTCTCAGCCATACCATCACCCGCCGCTCTTGACCACCAATTCGGCCATGCCACGGCTGCATCTTCAGGCTGCCGACAGTGCTGCAAACTGTGCCGGTTAGCTACAGCGCGGCCTCCTCATGTCCCATCAGTGCCAAAGCCTACCTCGTCGATATAAAGAAACGGACTAAGATTCTATCACGCTCACGCCTGTAACGCGATCTCACGCGCGGGTGAAAACCACCACCCAAATCGTCGCCACGTGGCGGATGAAAACCACCACCCAAATCGTCGCCACGTGGCAGATGATGATTGGGCCGTTTTATTGGAATTAGGAAAAGGTAAATAAATTTGTTTCGTTTATAACATTTAAACCGTAATGAATTTTTTAATAAAACAAAAACCGCTGGTTTCGTTACGAAAATTGCAATTTATCAAACCTATTATTGATATATTTATGAAGAAAAATAATATAAAAATGATATATCTAGGTTAATTGACAACCAACTATGGCGCACATAAATGATTATTGACACTCCAAAATGGTTAGTTGACGCTCAAAATTATTCATTGACACCCAATATCATTTTTGGATGCTATGGCGCCCATAAAATGACGCTAAAATAAGACATTGGATGTTATGACACCCATAAATGGTTATTGACACCCAAAAAATAGTTAGTCGACGCACAAAATGGTTCGTTGACACCCGTAAATATGAAGATGACGCCCAAAATAAGGTAATTGACGTCTAAAATCGTTTATTGACACCCAGAAGTTTAAAATAACGCCCACATAAGATATTTTGGATACTATAACACCCATAAATAATTATTGACACCCAAAAATAGTTAATTGACACCCAAAATGGTGCATTGACACTCATAAGTATAAAAATGGCGCCCAAATAAGGTAATTGACGCCCAAAAAGGTTCATTGACACCCAGAAGTTTAAAATGATGCCCACATAAGGTATCGACAACCAAAACAACATAACGACACCCAAATAACTTATTAGCATCCAAAAATAGCTAATGACACCCAAAGACACCCATAAATGGCTAATGACACCCAAATATGATTATTTGACGCCTAAAATGATTGACTTACACCTAAAATTATAACGACGCCCACAAATGCCTAATGACACCCATAAATGCCTAATGACACCCAAAAATGGTTAATTGATACCCAGAATAACATATTCATATCATTTTTATATTTTTTTGTTAAAAATATATATAAATATTAGTCTTGTTGAATTGCATTTTTCATAACGAATCAAACGATTTTTATTTCGTCAAAAAATTCATCCCGGTCCAAAAGTTGTAAGCAAAATAAATTATTTACACATTACACACTCTTTACCAACCCATCCAATTAAATGCTGCCACGTCATCATCCGAAAACCACCTTCAAAAAAGGCAAAACTTCTCAAAATTTCTCAAAACCATCTTTGCCTTGCGCGTGACTGCGCTTCACGGTAACCGCGCGTTGCCAAATCATTTTCGTAAAGAAACCGACACATTGTCTAAGACGCCCCTGATGACGAGTAGAAAGAAGACACATCATCTTCAACCTCTATCCAGAAACACAGTGACATTGGCATCATGAACGGGATGTCAACTCCGGGGAATGAAATCTGTTACCTCAGACTACTATTTCACATAAAACGTGCTTCTGTTGGCCACATGAACGACTACAGGGACGACCACTTTCCTTAGCCAATGGTTAGCTAGACCAAAACTTATCCCTACCCAAAAACGTCCCGTCACCATGGGTGTGTGCTACGAGGCAGACTCTACATCATCCTTATCCAAACACCTGTAGTTCCTAGAACATTCACCAATCTACCTCAACTCCTATATAAACAACCACCAGGGCAGTTGGCAAGTCATCCTCACCTCTAACCCTCCACGGCCCTTCCTCCTCTTCCTCCCCCTCTCCTTCCTTTTCTTCTTCATCTTCTTCACATGTTAGCTTTTGAGAATTTGACCACAAGGAGACCCTTTGTCAACCAAATGACGACCCCCATCTCCTACTCTAATTTTGAAGGCTTCTTTTTCCTGCATGGCTCTTTCTCTCTTCATCAAAATGACAATACAAAACATATGCTCTTCTCCTAGATTCGGGCATGAAGAAATTATTGTACCGGACACCTTTGTGGAAGAAGATGATGATGATATCATTCCAAAAGAGATATCATTGACCAACTTAAATGAATTGATGACTTATATGGGTAAAGGCCAAATGAAAGGTATGGAGTACCATTTGCTGAGTCATCACCTTGTTATCTAATTTTTTGTATGGAGAATCCTCTTCTGAGTCATCTTGAAACATAGATTGTTATATTGAATATCTAAAAACCATGCATACATTTTTAAGAAATTATAATCCTTCTGATGAGTCATCACCGCCCATTTATGGGCCTTCCCTAAGACGATTATCATGTACAATCTATTGATATCATTAATGTAAGATTACAATATAATTAAAGAGCTGATTAGTCCACATGTCAGAGCTTTCATATCTATTCATCCTTTTCCTTTATACTCGATCTTTCTTTCATAAAAATTATATACAATTAAGTATCGTATATTTATAATGTAGCATTAAGGTCTTCAATGTCCTTATAAAGAATTAATTACATGTCTTAAAAGTTAAATGCTCAATTGGAATTCACTATCTTACTAAGTAAACCTCAAGAAGCAATTATCTATTATAACAAGTGGTTGTGTCTAAATGGACTCTCAATGAATATGATATCATGAGAATCAATATTACTTATAGTATCTATTGTTTCAATTAAAATGATGACTTGTGAAAAGTGAGATTGAAGACATGTTCTACTTCTTCCGTTTATCTTCATTGAGTCTTACCCTATTTATACAATGCTTCAACATGATTGATCACGTTTGATGAAATGGTTAAAATGATGAGATTGAAATCATGAAAATTGATGCTTAATGAATTTCCTCATTGTTTAATAAAATTATGATAACTATTGTAGAGATCCCACCATTGAAGAGTTGCTTTCACAGTCCCAGAGCCTGTGAGGACCGGAAGATTGAGATTGATATGCTATGTTACATGTTATGTTATGTTTGATCTGGATCGTATCCTTGGGATGGATAAGGGAGGAGGAATAGCCTATCCCTTACACCTACCCCACCTTGAGGGCAGCCAAAGTACTACTGGTCTGTGAGATAAATCATCAAAGGTTGTGTATAACAACCACTAAGGTGACGTACCTGCACTAGGCCGCCAGACCATGGAGAGATATGGTTAGAAACCGACCCCACCTCGAGGGAAGAGCACGGGCTGCAGGACTACCCTTTGAGTAGGCATCGAATCAGGGGCCTACAAACCACACCAGCGGTGTACAGCGGTGGGACAGAGGAAGTTGTAAGGGTAGAATTAGCACATGTTTAACGTCATTATCTATGTGATATGTTTAACGACGGTGTGCGAAGAGAATATATGCATTGTTTTTAGTCATGGTCTATGAGACCTTAGCTGTGGTTGTAGGCCACGAGCTGGATCTAGGGTTGGTTAACAATCCCTCTGGACTGAGTGGGGAATGATACAATAAAATAATTTATATGTTTTTTTCTCTCTTATTATGTGTTTCACTTTAATATGACATGCTTCAACTTTCATATCATATGATCAATTTTTTTTGTCTTTCATTAACAAATATTTGTCCCATATTATCAAGTGTCCCATTATACATATGAACTGCTTAAATTTTATGCCTCTCCATACTTAGACATTTGTCTAACTCCTCTTGCTACGATTCTTGTTCCCCTCCCACCGTAGGTTAAAGAAGACCTCAAGTTTCATCGTGTGGCTTTTCTAACTAGATCCTGGCGGGAGCTGCATCAGGATAAATGATCAAATGCTTAGTTGATGCTCAAATTCAAATGTTAATCAAGTGAATGTAATATTTGAAACATTTTTGTGACTACTTTCATGTAATACAAATATTTGAATATGTAATAAAGTTTTGTGGTTGCTATCTATTGCGTGATGCTTCTTCCATAACGCCCTCAGGTTTTAATCTCCACGATTAGGAGTTAATTGTGGAGGCAAAAATCCAGGACGTTACACCTACGATAGCATAAATTATGAGTGTATTTCCTTGGGTAAATACTACCATATTTCGACGGGATTGTTTGATCACGGATGCACAAAGGAAAAGGTAGTGATGATTACAGTATTCTCAATTTTCGGGCTTAAACGTGTGGGAGGATGTAATGTAATGATTCCATGACTATTCTCAAACTTGACCACGCAGAAGTATGTGATGTAATGATTCAATCACCTTTAAAAGTTAGCGAGAATTTGTGGAATGGGAAAAGGAAAGTGAGGGAATGGAAAGAGATAAAACAAAAGGGGTGGGAAATAGGAAGCAGAGATGAATTGGTAGAAGAAAAGGAATTGACGCTAACTAAATAATGGAAATAAGGAAAAGAAAGTTGATGTTGCTTAAAATAATATTTCATACCAGCATAACGGAGATCTACAACGTCTACCATATAAGGCTTCATACGGTGCCATATCAATACTGGTCTAGTTACTGTTGTTGTAGGCAAACTCTCAAGTGTATGTCCTAACTTCTTACAAACTGAAGAATACTTGCTCTAAGCAAATCTTCTAAAGTCTGTATAGTTCTCTCAGATTGCCCATCTGTCTGAGGGTAGAAAGTTGTGCTAAACTTCAACTGAGTACCCAAGGCTTTATGTAGTCGTTCCCAAAAATGACTTGTAAACTGGGGACCTCTATCAGATACAATTATAGCAGGAACCCCATGTAATCGCACTATCTCATCTATATATATCTATGCAAGTTTCTCAGCAGTATAGGTTGTTTTGACAGGAAGAAAATGTACTGACTTAGTCAACCTATCAACTATCACCCAAATGAAATCATGACCTTTGGCTGTTCTGGGTAAACCAACCACAAAGTCCATGGTCTCGTGATCCCATTTCCACTGTGGTATAGGTAAAGGTTGCATTGTTCCTGCGGGCTTCTGATGTTCAGCTTTAACCTGCTGACACACTAGACACCGCATAACAAACTCAGCTACATCTTTCTTCAAACCAAGCCACCAATACATACCTTTTAAGTTATGATACATTTTGGTACTCCCTGGATGCATTGCATACATGGACGAATGAGCTTCCTCCATGACTAGCTTCCTTAAGTCATTGGCATAAGGTACTACCATCCTACCATGGTAACAGACTACCTCATCCTCTGACTCATGAAAACCGTCCCGTTTCTCACTACCATACTCTGACTTGATCTGCTGAATCACAGTATCAGCCTGTTGTGCCTCTTTGATCTGTTGTTTCATAGTAGGTTTCACTTGCATCTCAGCTAACAATCTAGCTAACAAAGATACTTTAAGCTACACATTGTTTTGCCTAAAAGAGACATGCATGTATCGTTTAAAGCACACTAAAGAGTTCAACTGTGCTTTATCTATGGTTGGCGATGATGATTTTCTACTTAGTGCATCCGTCACTACATTGGCCTTTCCTGGATGATAATCAATTGTACAATCATAGTCCTTGATTAACTCCATCCATCGACACTGTCTCGTATTCAACTCGTGTTGTGAGAAGATGTACTTTAAATTCTTATGGTCTGTGAAAATATGGAATGTTTCTCCATAGAGATAATGTCTCCAGATCTTCAACACATGAACCACTGCAGCTAATTCTAGATCATGTGTTGGATAATTCTCCTCGTGTTTCTTAAGTTGTCGGGAAGCAAAAGAAACTACATGATCACTCTGCATCAGCACACATCCTAGACCATTCTTAGAGGCATCACAGAAAACAATGTATCTCTTTCCCTGCTCAGGTAAAGCTAACACAGGTGCATTGGTCAACCTTTCTTTCAACAACTGGAAAGAATGCTGACACTTGTCATTCCAGACAAACAGAACTTCCTTCCTGGTCAACTTGGTTGGGGGTAAGGCTATAAAACTGAAGTCTTTAATAAACCTCCTATAATAACCTGCCAGGCCTAAGAAACTACGAATCTCAGTCGGTGTCTTGGGTTGTTCCCACTCTATCACAGATTCCAATTTCTGTGGATCAACATGAATACCTGAAGCAGATATAACATGTCCAAGAAAAGACACTTCTGACAACCAAAACTCACACTTGCTAAACTTGGCATATAGCTTGTGCTGTCTCAACAATGTCAAGGCTTGACGAAGGTGTTGTTCATGTTGTTGACCATCTCTACTGTATATTAGTATGTCATCTATGAAGACTACTACAAACTGATCAAGGAATGGACGGAAGATTATATTCATCAGCTCTATGAATGCAACTGGTGCATTAGTTAGTCCAAATGACATAACTACAAACTCATAATGACCATATCTTGTCCTAAAGGCTGACTTAGGTATGTCACTCTCCTTGATACGTAACTGATGATATCCTAATATTAGATCTATTTTAGAGAATACTGTTACACCACACAACTGGTCAAACGGATCATCTATCCTTGGCAGAGGATATTTGTTCTTAATAGTCACCTTGTTAAGTTGTCTATAGTCTATGCATAATCTCATAGACCCATCCTTCTTTTTAACAAAAAGAACTGGAGCACCCTACGGGGAAGTACTCAGTCGAATCAAATCTTTCTCAAGCAACTCTTGTAACTGTTTCTTAAGTTGTGCCATCTCAGCTGGCGTCATCCTATAAGGTGTTTGAGCTATAGGTTGCATACCCAGAATTAGATTAATCTCAAAATCAATCTCTCGAGGTGGAGGAATGTCTAGAAGTTCTTCAGTAAACACATCCTCAAATTCCCTGACGACAGGAACTTCATAAAGACTAGAACTCTCTGCTCGGGTATCTACCACATGTGCCAAGAATGCGAAGCATCCTTGTCTCATCAATTTTTTTGCTACCATAGCTGACACTAGACAGGTTGGAAGAATCTTTCTGTCCCCCTAAAAGGCCCATGTCTCACCATTATTTGTGAACATAGCTTGCTTGGAACCACAATCCAAGACAACCTTATACTTTTCTAGGGTGTCCATCCCAAGAATTATGTCAAACTCGTGCATCTCAAGTGGTATAAGATCCACCTGAATGTTGTGTTATGAAAAGGAAAGAATACAGGAAAAACATACCTCCTGCAACACCGTAGATCCGACTAACAGAGTTTCTAATAACAAATTATCTGCTCTATGACTGACAGTCATATTGCAGTCATGAATCACTTCTTGAGTGATAAAGGAATGTGTAGCACCCGGATCAATCAAAATAGATACAAAGCAGGATGAAGACATATCAGAATGAAATAATTCCATCTGACTTGTCACGACTCGTGGGTTGATCACTGCCTCTGGTTGATTCATAGCATAAAATCTTGTCGTTGTTGGTTGCCGTTCACACGTCCTGTTGTTGGGTGTAGATGAACTGACTTGGGATGCCTATCCACGTCCTCGTGTGCCACTGCTAAACTGTCGCCTTTGAGAGCCTTGTTGACTCTGCCTCGGTGGTTGGGTTACACTCATATCTCTAGCTAGATAATCTTTCATCAAATGTCCCATCTTCCCACACTTATAACAGCCTTTGCCCTCCCATTGCGGCCTAGATGGTCCTGTTACTGACATTGATGCTGAGTTGTGGGCTCCAATTGGCGGTAAAGTACGACCTCTACCCTTGTTGGACATCCACTGCGTCTGAGTACTGAACCTTTGTGGTGCTATTGGTGCAGAAAACCTTGGTTTCTTAAAACTTTCGGACCTCTATCCTTGGAATTGTGCATGCACTTTCCTACTGTTGGCTTCACATTTCTTAGTCACGGACCTTTCTATCCACCTAACTGACTCCACAAAGGTGGAAAACTTCTCTATATTCTCTAGAGCAGATGCATGTGTGGTCAAATCAACGTTCAAACCCTTCTCAAAATGTTGAATTCTCTCCTCATCTGTAGTAGCCATGTGTGGACAAAACCATAGAAGCTCCATAAACTTAGCTTCATACTTGCTAATGTTCATTGGTCCTTGCTTAATCCACTCAAACTGTGAGATTTTCTCATCCATATAAGTCTTGGGAAAGTATCTACTGACAAACTCTCGTCGAAACTCTCTCCATTAGACCTCAGCACCTAGTCATTTCTCTTCCTCAATGGCCCACCAGCGGCCAGCACTCCCTTTCAACAGGTACACAGCATGCTTAACTTTCTCGGTTTTTGGAATGCTGAGGATTCTAAAGGCTTTCTCCAACTCAGTGAGCCATGAATCTGCATCTGCTGGGTCAGCTGTACTGGCATATTCGGTGGCTCCTACCTGACGTAACTATTCAAAGTTCTTACTAGATCCATGTCCCTCATTGGGAGATGATGCCCTAGGTGTTGGTGGTGGCATCCGATCTGCCATATGTGTCATTGTGTTCATGAACTGTCCAAACAGAGCATGAAAAGCTGGGTTTTCTATCGAAGCTTGGTCAAGATGGGGATTCTCACGTACTAGTTCCTCTCTAGCCTGATCCCTTGCACCTCCTCCTGATGCAGCAACACTACTTTCAGCAGTATGTTTTTTGTGTGATCCAGCCATCTTTAAGCTTTACTTCTTCTCCTATATGAGTAGAAGTCACTATCATATAAACTGGATGACACTTAGATCAGACTCACAACCTTAATCCTATGTCTTTATAGACTCAGCGAACCTTAGGCTCTGATACCAAAACTTTGAGACGATCCGACAACAAATCAAACCGTCACCAGTAAATAATTGCATAATAACCATAAGCAGCGGATTAACAAAAATCACTAAAAATTAAAACCATTTGCAAAGAGATCCACTTTCAAGAAACTCTTAAGAAGAGAACCAAAGTATTACATACATCATGGTTCATATTGTACATACCATGTACCATCTCATCTCGAGGATAACATATAACAGTTGCTTTTCCAAACTATACATAAGCAACATAAAATCTTGAGGCATACAAGCCAAAATCTCAGATCATTCATAAAAACCATTACTTACTGACTCCAAGGACCTGAGAGTACATAGACGACACATAGGACTTATATCTACAAGACACGACAGACAGCACACTCAACCTGAGATGCTACTGTTGCCCCTGATGATGTTGTCCTTCCTCTACTGTATGGTCACTACCTCCTCGTCTGGGTCCACCTAAAAAATGTTGGTGACCAACGGGGTGCGACCCATGTCCCAGCAAGAGATATAACTCTCTGCCAATAATATTATCATTACAGATAAAAAGTAATAAACTGAGCAGAGGATTCTTTTATATTAATAAGCATGATTTAATCACTATTTAAAAAGAATAGAGCAATATCATCTTCTAAAATATTGCAGCTATATATGATAAAGCAATAATTCATCTATTCATTTTATAAGGAATATGAATAACATGTATACCATCTATCCATTTAAGATGTATTTAAGAAATGTAATATCAACCAATGATTTTCGTATTTCATCCTTAAGCAAATACAATACACGGCTGATTATTTTACAATCACACTTATGCCCTGAGGAGATGAGGTATACCACTCATACTCCAACCGACCACGGCGGCGTAAAGCATCAGTTCCATACTCAGGTCAATGGAAGAGCCGGAATCCATGACCTCATGCATCTCGGTCAGTGCGAGACCACAAGCAGGACTACGTCAACTACTTAACATAGCTTTCCAGGGTATAGTGGCAACTTCGCTATAGAGCTACAGCGGCAGCTGCACTCTATTCGCAATCGAGAGATTTCATGTTTATCTCACATCGATCCGACATTCATCATCATTGGGAGATTAGTGATACATCCATCTCGGCATATATAATGAAGGATTCAGAGATCTCATGTTTATCTCACAACAATCCCACATTAGGGCGTAAGGATATTCACGCCCATCACCCCCACATATTCAAAAATATGCCCTCCAGGAGATCCCGTGGGAAAACCCGTTTCACCATCACCAGCTGCTGACGATGATGGATCTATGGTCAGGGCTATACATGATAAGATTCCACTTGATTAATTAAGTACATTACCATATTCTTTTAGCATCAGTCAATTTTTCAAACATGAATTATTATGACAAATGCTACAAAGAAAGGTATAATACATATATCAAGTACTTTTCAAATCTTTAGAACGCATATAACATTTAGGATCTCAATCCCTCATCTCTTTACTGGGAATTATCATCCCTTAACATCATCATCATCATCATCATGATTACTAGTACTAGGTATTCAAACCCTTAGTTCATCACAGAACACTGTTACCACTTATCAGTTAACTATTACCTCTAGGTCTGAGGACCAAGGTATACATGATACTTGTTACACAAGCATCTCACATGGCTCACAAGGCCTATTAAACATATTGTTACCTCTCACTAAGAAACAAATAATTCACATAGCTCATAAGGCTCATTAAGCATCTTTATCATATAAAACATCATGGTTAGTATACATGATAACAACCATATCAGATACATATCAATACCATGCAATACAAGGTAATACCACTATTCCCTCATTAGGGTTTGGGTTTCCCTTTCTTATCAATTAGGGTTTCACATACCATTACCCTATATTAGGGTTAGGGTTTCCCTTTCTTATCGATTAGGGTTTCAAGATCACATTATCAAGGATCAAACTCTAATTCATACCCTACACATATTTGAAGCATTAATGTATGCACATTACATGTTTATTACACAAGTATGAGTTTCTCTCTCATCCTCCCTAGGATGTTGATTACTCCATACTTTATTAAGTTGGTTCAACCTTTCCTTCAAGGTACATTAGCCTACTTAATAATTATTCATTAAACTCCATACCTCTTAATATATGACTTGATATAAAAAATCCATGTGTTACTCCATCATGTACATTGCATTTAAGGTGCTTCCACACCATATCGATTTTGAGATGTATGTGTTCTTGCTCCCACCATATCGGTTTGGAGGTGTGTGTGTGCTTGCTCACACCATATAGGTTTGGAGGTGTATGTATGCTTGCTCACACCATATCAGTTTGGAGGTGTATGTATTCTTGCTTCCAATATATCGGTTTGGAGGTGTATGTATGCTTGCTTCCGCCATATCGATTTGGAGGTGTATGTATGCTTCCACCATATCAGTTTGAAGGTGTGTCTGTGATTCACTCTATATTGGGTTAGCCCCTTATGCTCGAACCTCTTCAAACCTTCATGGCTTCAACTTGCCCTTCACCATGGGTTAAGTGACAGGCTAGCCAACTGGTTGAACCTTTGTCAACCCATTGTACAAACCAATGCACACCCCTATCGGTTTCCAAGTCATCTAGGGTTACTTTACCATATCGGGTTGGAGGTGCTTGTTTGTGTGCTTCCACCCAATATTGATGATGTCATCATCATCAACCTCTAGACCCTTGTTCTTACTATTCTAAGTCATGGACAATAGTCCCATGAAGCTTTTAGAACTCAAAGGATCAGCAATTATTCAAGAGAAATCGAAATTGCAAGTAGATCAACAAGTATGAAAAAATTGAAGGTGCATAATAATATAATTAGGTTTAAGTTATATAACCCGCCTCAAGAACAACTTCAAAGCTCCAAGATCCAAAGATCCACGTTCCTAAGGTTGAAGATGAACTTCAAAACTCCTATATATGCAAAGAATCACCATGGATAAGCAATTGGTGAAGAAGAAAAGAAAGGAAGATCATAACCCTAAAATCATGCTTCATTCCAAGGTTGAAGATGATCATGGTCTCACCTTAGGGTTAAGTATGAGCTCCTTCTTTCTCCTTAACACCTTTTCACAATACCCTAGTGCTCTTGCACGATATGTGTGATAAAGTGGATTTTCTCTTTTTTTTGCATAATTACCCTTGTTACTTTAAGTCCTCACTTTTTATGTCTCCTTTGATTTCATAACTCTATAATGCCCACCAAAGTCAAAGATTCCACATTTTGAGTCAATATGATACTCATATATACATGAACTCCTAGTGTTGTTATACCCTTTAATCCTTTGATTAAAATCTTGATCATACATGATCTTTTTGATTTGATATTTTGCACATTTGTTCTATACCCTGTTATGAAGATATGGTCCAAATTTGAGATCATTTGGACATTCCTACAATTTTATATGAATTTTCTATGATATACCTTTGATTCTAGAACAATTACTCTTTTGATTGCTTGTTGGGCCCGGCCCATTCAGCCGCTTGGGCGCCTTCCCGCTCTGGCCCGACCACAATGCCTGAACCGGGACTCAATCCCGTTGAACCAACCTCAGCTGATCATGAACCAAGCCCCTCTCTTGGCCAAGCGTGCGACTCAACGTCCGTTGGATGGAGATCCAACGACATCAGGTTATCTTCTACCTTGCGCCCAAAATGGCAGGTCCACCATGGACCCGACTCTCCTAGCACACAACCCGACCCCCTTCTGAGCCCTCTCGTGCCTCTTTTTCACAACCAAACTCTTCCTCTCTCCCTATAGAACCTTCCGAACCCCTTCTTTGTGCGGAACTGTGGCTTGAGGGCCAAGGGAGCCCGCCGCCACCTTGGTGTGCCGCCCCCCTTTGGGAAGCCCTAACCCTAGCCCGATATCCCATAAAAACCCCACCCTTACTTTCGTTTTGCTCCCTTGAGTCTCATCGGCAACTTGCCTCTACCTCCCTGTCCCTCCTCCACGATTCTTTCCTTCTCTGGCCACACCTCCGCCGCGGCACCGCCGTGCCCGTACGCGGGACTTCTGATCCTGGGGCGTCGATCCGCGATCGTCGGATCAGGGCCAGAGGCTGACCAAGACCGGAATCGACGACCACACGTCACCCACCCTTTTCCCCTCTCTTGTTTCTTTTGCAATCACACACACAGGAGAACACCACTCCTCTGCCGTCGATCTAACACGTGGGTCAAAGTGTTGACCGAAGGATCAACGGTAGTCGTTTTTCATCATTTCTGGTAAATGGCCCTCTCTACTCAATATTCAGATTAATGGCTTTTTCTTGCAAAAATGATAACTCTCAATCCCCTTGGCCAAAATATACGAAATTATATATCAAATTGATCAACTCGAAAAGATCTACAACTTAGGAATGGTTTGAGGACCTGAATATGATCCTAGCTCTCATGTTTTCCAAAAAATCCACCTTTTGATCTTCTTAACATATTTAATGCAATATTATGATCAAGATTGGAACTTTGATGAACTTTCACTCTTATAATCATGAAATCAGTAATATTTATTCACCTTGAACCAAGTTGAGCACCTAAGCTCCCCTTTTGATCCATGGTTGTCCCTAATGCATGTTGTGGCTTATTCATGGACTTTAATGCATGATTATGATGAAGTTTGAATCTTTGATATACTTATAGCCTCCTAAGCATTGAATCAGTAAATCTTGTTCTCTTGTGGCTCTAATGAAGGTCCTACCCTCCCTATTTCTCATAAATGACCTCAATTGTACATATGTGCCTACTTTGGACTATAATGTTGAACTATGCCCTATTATGAGTCTCATGATGTTATAACCCCAAATTTTGGGTTCAATTAATGAGAAATGAAATTTCTCATATTAAGGATAATTGAACAAATAATGATGTGATTTGTTTTGAATAATTGGATTTCGTTTAAAATAGCCTTGTTATGTGATTTGTGGGCTTTATTGGCTATTGGGCCCAATAAAAAGGAAAATAACAAAGGAAATTCAATTAGTAAATGGATATTTGAGAAAAGAAATATGTGGAAACCTCTAGAAGGCAAATCCAAAGAGGATTTCGTGCCTCTTGGGTTCCTTGGGTGCCAAGGAGTCCAAGGTTGCAAAAAGAAAACAATAAGAAAAGGAAAGTTTAATTAAGTATTTCTTTTATAAGAAAGAGATTGAAAATAATGTTGAAATGATGGAAATAAGTTGGAAAAGGTGTAATTAGGAGATCCTTTGTGGAGTTCGTGTTACAAGGATTCCTAATGATAAAAGGAATACCAATGAGGAAAATAAAAGAGAAATAAAGGAAAAATCCTCAAAAGGAGGTATTTTAATAAGAAATAAATACAATATGAGAAATTGGCTTTTAAAAGAAGATAAAGGCAAACCAACATTCCCCAATGTGGGAATCCGTGCCTTGGGTTTTCTTGAGGTCCAAGGGACCCAAAATAACAAGATAATTACAAAATGGAAAGAGAAAATAGCATATTTGCAAAATAAAAAGATAATGAGATAAATTATTAATGAATTTGTGATATTGATAAAAAGAAAGCTTTTTCCTATTAAAGGAAAAGAGAATTCGTGCCTTTGGAATAAAGGGCAAGTAAATAAAAGGAATTTCGAAATTCCTAAAGCATCCAAATAAGGAAGGATATTAGAAAAATATAATGAAGAGAGAGAGAGAGAAGGGTTGTTACTTCACAACCAAGGAAATGTGTTTCCTTTCATGTTTGGGACTTGGGACCCCTTGAGGCACGCCTCAGGGCTTCATGTCCACCCCTATAAGAAGGGTGGAGCCTCTGCTTCAAGATCTAGAGGGATTCTACGCAGTGTTTCTTCTTCTTCTTTCTCTACTAAAACCTAACCATGAAAGCATGAATCATCCTGGCGGCTAGCGGCTATAGGAGGATCGTAGTTGGGGCATGATGCTCCCAGGTCTCTAGAGGGGGGAGCTTGGACATCGTCGCTTGGCCCCAACATCCGCACGGATCTGCAGTTTAGATTGCAGGGCAGCCATGGTGGCAGACCCGCTAGACTCGCCCCAAGATGACCGGCCGTCCGCCAAAGGCACCTCCAGGTGCGCAAGGGGGCGGCGGAGTAAGGAGACCAAGCTTTGGTCATCGTCGGGGTCCGGAGGGGAAGAAAGAGCCGCGCCCAGCCTGCAGATCGGCGACTAGGGCGGCTGCCTTCGACCTGCACAAGGTTGAAGAAAGGAGAATCGTCGCTGGACGATTCTACCCTCAGCATGACAAAAGGCGGGTCTCTTAAGTGAAGGGCAGAACCGTCATTTGGTTATAAAATCAATTGGGCGCGTTGCATGGAATCGATGACGTGGCAACACATCATTGGCTGAAAGAGGTAAATCATACAAAATTCATATCTAGCAAACCGTAACTCAGATTTAGACAAATCTTATATGAAAGTTGATCCTTAGAACGAGAGGAATCCAAATAAATTATGTTGGAAGCCTGATTCCTTATGCAATTCGAAAAATAATGGAAGATATCAACTTTAATGTGTTAATTGTTTAAAGAACCCAATGTTGGTATGATTAAAGTGTTTAGTAAGGTTTAATTAATGATTAAAGTTGATATTATCTTGTTAATGATAAAAATGGATATTTGGAAGAAAAAGGATGGACTTGGCATATAATTAGTTAGTTTAGAATTTATATGCTTGAAATTGGAAAAGTACATAAAGTTATCATATTTTATGGTTTAATTAGTAAAAAACCCTTGAAATAGATGATAGTTAAATATAGTGATGTTCTCTGAATGTTTAGAACGAATATTAACAAGTTGATAATAAAAGGATGATAATTTCACATAATTGGCTTAAATTAGGGTTTCATATATCTAAGTTTGCATTAATGGGCTTAGAAACCCTAATTTAGGAAGATATGCCTTTTAATGATTTAATTGTGCAAATCCATGAATAAGACAATGTTATTTTGTTATAAATCCAATTTGAGTATCCAAGATCTTTAATGTGAATTATTTGGATAATTAGTGTTTCCTAGTGTATAAAAGTGGATATAGTGATAAATAAGGTTCATATATGTGAGTCAAACTATAATGAAATAAAAGTTTTGTCAATTTGAAAGAAACCGAAAGTGATAATTAGCCTTAATGTTGTGGATATGACCTAAAAGGATAAAGGTAATAATTTTAGTATGAAAGAAACATATTAGACTTAATTGACATGCAATCATGCATACGATGTAGAAATTAGGGTTTGTGAACTAAAAGAGCATTAAAAGTGATAAATGCATAATGAAGGCTAAAACCCTGATAACACCCTAAAGTTGGCCTAGAAATCATAAGGAGAAATCAAAGTTGATCTTAAGGATGTTTGAATAAAACAATGACACTTGAATGTTATGCATTATTTTTAGGATATTGTTGATTGCCTGTTTATTGTGTTGAATGTTAATGCATGGACATCAAGTTACTATGGATCAGGTATGTGGTTACGCTTATGGCTATACCGCTTAGTTTTCTGAGGTTTTACCGATGTTTCCCTAAATGTGTGAAATAACTGTTGGATGATTTAATTCCTGCCTCTATAAAGTGACTATGGCTATCATAATGATTATATATGTATGACTAGCTAGATCCGAGTCCACCCATGTGGCTATGTCAAGGCTAAGGATAACCTAGAGCAAGGTCTAGGGTATCATAAGTCAGAAACTGGGCTACACATGTGTAGTGCCATGAGACTCTTAGCATACCATGAGTTAAGGAGTGGGCTATCCACGGGTAGTGCCATGTGACTCAGCCCTAGAAATTGATTCACCTATTAGGTGAAGTCATGAGGGGTAAAATGGGAATCTACCATAAGGGAGGTAGTATCCAGGTCCTCTGCAGGGACAGCGCAGGGGATAGGGTACACATGGATCGCGTAGTTATACTTAAAACATATTATTGTTTGTTAAATGATTATTTGAATGATTACATGGTTACCTTAGTTGCATGATTATCTATTTCCCCCACATACCAGCTATGGCTGACCGACGTTTTGTTTGTCGGCGTTTTAGGTACAATGAAAAGAACAAACAGTAAAGTGGCACATGTGATACTAAATGAGAATTAAAGTGCAAAGGAGGATTAGATAGATTAGTATTGGTATGGATAGAAAATAGAGATCCAAGTTTCAAAAGGTATGTAAAGAAAATTTTATTACCATTTTCAGTATAGTCTGTTAGAATTTAATAATTGTTTATGGTTATATGTCGAACCTTTGATCCGGGATTAATGGGTGCGGCTCAACCCCTAGGTTTCCCTTAATTTGGGGTTATCGGGAGGTGGGGTCGTAACATTTGGTATCAGAGCCTAGGTTCCTCAGTTAACCATTAATAATTATTAAATTTTACAAACTCCATAGAACCCAAGGGAGTTATTAGAGGAGTATCCGAAAGACGGAGGTGTCCAGAAAGGGATCACTACCGGGGGCTGGCAAGATTTTCCTCTGCACCGCTAGTCGGAATACGAGGACTCCCGGACCCGTGTGACCGCCTGGCCAAAGTCTTAGGGTACGACTCGAAATAAGATACCTTTAGGACTTCTCATCTTATTCATCCCTTCTCATCACAAAATTCTGATAAGGACATAAAGGATTAGGGTTTCCTTTCTTCTCCTCACCCTCTTGAGGTATGGGTAATGTTAATAAGATTTAAGGAATCCTCCACTAAATTAATGAAAGACATGTAAATAAGATGTCATGGACATAAGCTTAATAGATTAAGCGCAAAATAAATAATAGATACATGCTTAGGTCGTATGACATAAGATGTCATGTCCTTAGGAGAGACCTGAGGCTAGACCTTCCTATCAGGAGGATAGGTTAGTCTTGGAGATAGAGATCTCCAATGCAAGTAGAGACCTGGCACATCCTCTGAGGATGATGCTAACCCTAACCCTAAGTGAAGGTTAGAGGGAGATGAGTTGGACCAGGTGTTTGAAAGGACATGCCTTTGGGATACCTTATGATCCATGGGTGACCTAACACCTTTGGTAATCCAACCCTACGAAGGGTCGTGCATGTTATGGTAAGGGATAGATCCTTAGGTGATGAGGTTAGTGAAGGACCTTAGAAACCCTATGGGCTTGTAGGGCATAGCTGGCACCTAGGGCACGTCATAGTGCTGACAGTAGGGTGAAACCCTGGATAAGGAATTATGATAGAGCATAAAGGGTTATGGATAATCTTGAGCAACCCTAAGTTCAAACCTAGGCTTCACCCATGTAGAGCATGCTTTTGAGGATGAACCTTCAGGAAGAGAGGACCTCTAATGGTGAGGTTGAATGTAGGGTTAGCCCTAGAGAGAGTAGGAAACCCAGCAAGAAGGTTGGAAGCCTATTACCCTGAACTACGGATGATAGTGGTTGCTTCATGATCGATCCCTGTAGGTTGATGATATCTTGGTTGCCTTTAGAGGGACCAAACCCTAGAGAGATAGAAGATGAAGCATCTGGTGCCTATGTGGCTACGATAGAAAGAAGAGTTCCTTAGACCTAGAAAGGTGTAGTAGCAGGTTATGAGGCCTTGCACCTTGTTAGTTGTCCTTGAGGAGGACCCAACCCGAAGTGTTGCTTGAGTTGAAGAATGACAAGAAGTGCATGTCATGCCTTTTGCAAGCTTGATTCATGGTTCAGAGATAGAGCGTGCAGTTGGACACCTAAAAGTGAACCTAGGGTTCCTAGGCCTAAGAGGGGAAGTAGTATACCTAATGCTCATGAGGAGAATTAAGTTTCTATAGTTTCGAGCATGGTACGCCTCATGAATAAAGGAAAGCCCCTTAAGTTTAAGGTATGTTTGGTGAACCCCCTTATAGCTAGGTTGATGATAAAGGAAGGTATGACCTTGATCCAGCATTGAGGAAAGAGGACAAGTATGACCTAGTATGGTTCAATAAGTGATCTTCTTGTGCCTTAATGGTTTGCTAGGGTTAAGTAGGCTTGGGTGGATGTAAACCCTAGACCTAAGAGCTTTTGTGACCTCAGAGATAGTTTTCCTCTCATCCTGGGAGAGAGACCCCTTTGGAAGGGTGTATATCAGTTTTGTTGGTTCAAGGTAACCTAAAGAGGTCTCGTAGGTTTTGAGAAGTTAAGAGCAAAGTACATGGTATGAGAATGAACCCGTAGACCCGTAGATACTCATCTCTATTGCATATGAATGTGTTACCATGGAGGTAACCGATATGGGGCTTGACCAAGGTAGGCAGGTTGCCATAATACCTATGAACGGATGAGAGTCAACCCATGATTGCAGAAAGAGAGATGATGAAGACTTGGGTAAGGTTCTAAGTGAACATGTACTATAATGAATAATCCTAAGTCTATCCTAGGGTCAGGTAGGTATAAGACCGATGAAAGTAGGAGTTGCCTAATTCCCCAGTTGCACATGACCATAGGGTCAGGGGGTAACAGCTATCATTGTCTTAGGGCCATGGGTTAGGAGATTGATCACCTTCATGAACCCATGGGACCCAAAGGGCAGATGAGTAGGGCACTCCCTTGATGCATGAGGGAAGAGGGATGACCCCAAAAGAATCGGTACCCTATAGACCTAGAGGAGATGACCAAGGATATAAACCTCGGTAGGTTCAAGACTTGTTTGATATCATGATGGTTGTGATGAAGAGACATGTGTGGCACGTTGCAACTTAGATTTAAAGGTGTACTGGCAAGGTGGGATGTACCATCTCTACTCTTGGAACAGGAAGAACTCTGTATTTGGACTGCAGCCAAATGCTTATTTCCTCTTGTTATGGGGGTGAGAGATATGACATTATGCATGTCATACACCAAGGATAAGAGATGACATAGGTTGAAACGTTGCCATAAGGAATGAGGATAGAGAAGATAACCTACCCTAGTAAAGTGAATGATACATGGAGGGATTGCAAACACTAAGAGGAATGGGGTAGTTCCCTTATGAGGATGTTTTTATCATGAGCTATGTGGAACTTACAAGTTATACCAGGTTGAGTTGGATCACCATAATGATGAAATCAGAGAGTGTTCTTAATGGATGAACATATAGTTTAAGGTGACATGATAAGTGAAATACATGGAAGTGTAATGTTACCTAAGGATGTGAAGTAGTAATGGCTGCTCTGGTTGAGATACATCTGACTTGTTTGACTAGAAGCTAGAAGAGGTTGTTTGGCTAACCCGAAGTTTGAAAAGGAGAGGTGTTCGGATGACACTCAGATGTAACAAGATGCATTGAAAAGTTATGGTTGTTTGGTTAGCCAGGCTAGTCCTGGATGCAATGAAAGGATAAAACCTCAGATGCACTTCTTTGGAGGAGAAGGTGATGAAACCCTGACTAGAGCGGTTTAGGGTTTCAGAGGATTTGATCTTGAAGGAATCATGACATACAGGAAATCATGATACACCACAGAAATTGGCAATAGCACTTTGGATGTTTAAGATGAGGTTGCATGGGGTTTATGGCCATGCAAGCCCGGAGGAAAAGGACGAACCCCAGTAACCCAGTGTATCGATATAGAGGACAAAAGAATCCTTGAGAGGGAACGGGAGATCGACACTATGGATGTTGTGATGGGTATTCCCTGGGCCAAAGAAGGTCGAGATACAATATGGGTTATGGTAGGTCATCTTACCTAGATAGAATGAGAAATATAGAGTTCTGTAAAGGGACAGATCTAGTTGAACTACCCATAAGAGAGATGGTTCAACTACACCGGAAAGCAAGTTCAAAGGTTTTTGAGTTTGATATAAAGGTTCCCTTCCAAAAGTGGAAGTAGGTACATTGAGAACTCTATGTTAGTATGGTTTATCACCCCTAACTATGGTTAGTATGATCCAGACTAAAGGGGTCTGATGAGGGCATGTGTGCTCGTTCAGGGTGATATCTAGAGACAGTTCTTGTCCTATGAAAGATGTGACAATAACCACCATAGCCAGTATCGGGTTGTATATGAAGCTCTGTAAGGGAGGTTGTGTCGGTCACCACTTTAGTAAGGTAATGTTGGTTAAAGTACCACATGATGGTTAGAAAAAGGAACCCCAGTACGTGTAGATGAAGTCACTTTGATTGCGCTAGGGCTGAAAGGAGCCTAGAAGACGATGAGAGTCGTGAGCAGATGCAAAGTAGACTGACCTATAGTACACTGTGGGAGAAAATATGACATGAAAATCCGACCCCTCTAAGTTATAACTAGGTGAGCTGAGTACCCGATACATGAGTCCATTAGAGATGGATGGGTGGAGAAGGTTAGGTTTGACCCTACCCCTCAGGATAGAGTAATGGGAGATGTTTTCCATGTGTCCAATTTAGAGCACTATGTGAGGTACCCCGACCATGTGCTGAGCAATGAACCTAGTGAGCCCCAAGGGAGGCTGAAATGGCCTGAGTCACCTGTGTAGTTTATAGACACCAGGATGAAAGAACTCAGAGAAAAGAATATGTGATAATAAAGGTTCTTTGAAAATGTCATGGGTACGGCAAAGCCACGTAGGGGCCAATGATGGACATGGAAGAGTCTTATCCTGAATTGTTTGTTTGCTTGCCTAAATTTTGAGGACAAAATTTCTATAAGAGGGGAAGGATGTTATAACCCCAAATTTTGGGTTCAATTAATGAGAAATGAAATTTCTCATATTGAGGATAATTGAACAAATAATGATGTGATTTGTTTTGAATAATTGGATTTCGTTTAAAATAGCCTTGTTATGTGATTTGTGGGCTTTATTGGCTATTGGGCCCAATAAAAAGGAAAATAACAAAGGAAATTCAATTAGTAAATGGATATTTGAGAAAAGAAATATGTGGAAACCTCTAGAAGGCAAATCCAAAGAGGATTTCGTGCCTCTTGGGTTCCTTGGGTGCCAAGGAGTCCAAGGTTGCAAAAAGAAAACAATAAGAAAAGAAAAGTTTAATTAAGTATTTCTTTTATAAGAAAGAGATTGAAAATAATGTTGAAATGATGGAAATAAGTTGGAAAAGGTGTAATTAGGAGATCCTTTGTGGAGTTCGTGTTACAAGGATTCCTAATGATAAAAGGAATACCAATGAGGAAAATAAAAGATAAATAAAGGAAAAATCCTCAAAAGGAGGTATTTTAATAAGAAATAAATACAATATGAGAAATTGGCTTTTAAAAGAAGATAAAGGCAAACCAACATTCCCCAATGTGGGAATCCGTGCCTTGGGTTTTCTTGAGGTCCAAGGGACCCAAAATAACAAGATAATTACAAAATGGAAAGAGAAAATAGCATATTTGCAAAATAAAAAGATAATGAGATAAATTATTAATGAATTTGTGATATTGATAAAAAGAAAGCTTTTTCCTATTAAAGGAAAAGAGAATTCGTGCCTTTGGAATAAAGGGCAAGTAAATAAAAGGAATTTTGAAATTCCTAAAGCATCCAAATAAGGAAGGATATTAGAAAAATATAATGAAGAGAGAGAGAGAGAAGGGTTGTTACTTCACAACCAAGGAAATGTGTTTCCTTTCATGTTTGGGACTTGGGACCCCTTGAGGCACGCCTCAGGGCTTCATGTCCACCCCTATAAGAAGGGTGGAGCCTCTGCTTCGAGATCCAGAGGGATTCTACGTAGTGTTTCTTCTTCTTCTTTCTCTACTAAAACCTAACCATGAAAGCATGAATCATCCTGGCGGCTAGCGGCTATAGGAGGATCATAGTTGGGGAATGATGCTCCCAGGTCTCTAGAGGGGGGAGCTTGGACATCGTCCCTTGGCCCCAACATCCGCACGGATCTGCAGTTTAGATTGCAGGGCAGCCATGGTGGCAGACCCGCTGGACTCGCCCCAAGCTGACCGGCCGTCCGCCAAAGGCACCTCCAGGTGCGCAAGGGGGCGGCGGAGCAAGGAGACCAAGCTTTGGTCATCGTCGGGGTCCGGAGGGGAAGAAAGAGCCGCGCCCAGCCTGCAGATCGGCGACTAGGGCGGCTGCCTTCGACCTGCGCAAGGTTGAAGAAAGGAGAATCATCGCTGGACGATTCTACCCTCAGCATGACAAAAGGCGGGTCTCTTAAGTGAAGGGCAGAACCGTCATTTGGTTATAAAATCAATTGGGCGCGTTGCATGGAATCGATGACGTGGCAACACATCATTGGCTGAAAGAGGTAAATCATACAAAATTCATATCTAGCAAACCGTAACTCGGATTTAGACAAATCTTATATGAAAGTTGATCCTCAGAACGAGAGGAATCCAAATAAATTATGTTGGAAGCCTGATTCCTTATGCAATTCGAAAAATAATGGAAGATATCAACTTTAATGTGTTAATTGTTTAAAGAACCCAATGTTGGTATGATTAAAGTGTTTAGTAAGGTTTAATTAATGATTAAAGTTGATATTATCTTGTTAATGATAAAAATGGATATTTGGAAGAAAAAGGATGGACTTGGCATATAATTAGTTAGTTTAGAATTTATATGCTTGAAATTGGAAAAGTACATAAAGTTATCATATTTTATGGTTTAATTAGTGAAAAACCCTTGAAATAGATGATAGTTAAATATAGTGATGTTCTCTGAATGTTTAGAACGAATATTAACAAGTTGATAATAAAAGGATGATAATTGCACATAATTGGCTTAAATTAGGGTTTCATATATCTAAGTTTGCATTAATGGGCTTAGAAACCCTAATTTAGGAAGATATGCCTTTTAATGATTTAATTGTGCAAATCCATGAATAAGACAATGTTATTTTGTTATAAATCCAATTTGAGTATCCAAGATCTTTAATGTGAATTATTTGGATAATTAGTGTTTCCTAGTGTATAAAAGTGGATATAGTGATAAATAAGGTTCATATATGTGAGTCAAACTATAATGAAATACGATTTGTCAATTTGAAAGAAACCGAAAGTGATAATTAGCCTTAATGTTGTGGATATGACCTAAAAGGATAAAGGTAATAATTTTAGTATGAAAGAAACATATTAGACTTAATTGACATGCAATCATGCATACGATGCAGAAATTAGGGTTTGTGAACTAAAAGAGCATTAAAAGTGATAAATGCATAATGAAGGCTAAAACCCTGATAACACCCTAAAGTTGGCCTAGAAATCATAAGGAGAAATCAAAGTTGATCTTAAGGATGTTTGAATAAAACAATGACACTTGAATGTTATGCATTATTTTCAGGATATTGTTGATTGCCTGTTTATTGTGTTGAATGTTAATGCATGGACATCAAGTTACTATGGATCAGGTATGTGGTTACGCTTATGGCTATACCGCTTAGTTTTCCGAGGTTTTACCGATGTTTCCCTAAATGTGTGAAATAACTGTTGGATGATTTAATTCCTGCCTCAATAAAGTGACTATGGCTATCATAATGATTATATATGTATGACTAGCTAGATCCGAGTCCACCCCTGTGGCTATGTCAAGGCTAAGGATAACCTAGAGCAAGGTCTAGGGTATCATAAGTCAGAAACTGGGCTACACATGTGTAGTGCCATGAGACTCTTAGCATACCATGAGTTAAGGAGTGGGCTATCCACGGGTAGTGCCATGTGACTCAGACCTAGAAATTGATTCACCTATTAGGTGAAGTCATGAGTGGTAAAATGGGAATCTACCATAAGGGAGGTAGTATCCAGGTCCTCTGCAGGGACAGCGCAGGGGATAGGGTACACATGGATCGCGTAGTTATACTTAAAACGTATTATTGTTTGTTAAATGATTATTTGAATGATTACATGGTTACCTTAGTTGCATGATTATCTGTTTCCCCCACATACCAGCTATGGCTGACCGACGTTTTGTTTTTCGGCGTTTTAGGTACAATGAAAACAACAAACAGTAAAGTGGCACATGTGATACTAAATGAGAATTAAAGTGCAAAGGAGGATTAGATAGATTAGTATCGGTATGGATAGAAAATAGAGATCCAAGTTTTCAAAAGGTATGTAAAGAAAATTTTATTACCATTTTCAGTATAGTCTGTTAGAATTTAATAATTGTTTATGGTTATATGTCGAACCTTTGATCCGGGATTAATGGGTGCGGCTCAACCCCTAGGTTTCCCTTAATTTGGGGTTATCGGGAGGTGGGGTCGTAACATTTGGTATCAGAGCCTAGGTTCCTCAGTTAACCATTAATAAATATTAAATTTTACAAACTCCATAGAACCCAAGGGAGTTATTAGAGGAGTATCCGAAAGACGGAGGTGTCTAGAAAGGGATCACTACCGGGGGCTGGCAAGGTTTTCCTCCGCACCGCTAGTCGGAATACGAGGACTCCCGGACCCGTGTGACCGCCTGGCCAAAGTCTTAGGGTATGACTCGAAATAAGATACCTTTAGGACTTCTCATCTTATTCATCCCTTCTCATCACAAAATTCTGATAAGGACATAAAGGATTAGGGTTTCCTTTCTTCTCCTCACCCTCTTGAGGTATGGGTAATGTTAATAAGATTTAAGGAATCCTCCACTAAATTAATTAAAGATATGTAAATAAGATGTCATGGACATAAGCTTAATAGATTAAGCGCAAAATAAATAATAGATACATGCTTAGGTCGTATGACATAAGATGTCATGTCCTTAGGAGAGACCTGAGGCTAGACCTTCCTATCAGGAGGATAGGTTAGTCTTGGAGATAGAGATCTCCAATGCAAGTAGAGACCTGGCACATCCTCTGAGGATGATGCTAACCCTAACCCTAAGTGAAGGTTAGAGGGAGATGAGTTGGACCAGGTGTTTGAAAGGACATGCCTTTGGGATACCTTATGATCCATGGGTGACCTAACACCTTTGGTAATCCAACCCTAGGAAGGGTCGTGCATGTTATGGTAAGGGATAGATCCTTAGGTGATGAGGTTAGTGAAGGACCTTAGAAACCCTATGGGCTTGTAGGGCATAGCTGGCACCTAGGGCACGTCATAGTGCTGACAGTAGGGTGAAACCCTGGATAAGGAATTATGATAGAGCATAAAGGGTTATGGATAATCTTGAGCAACCCTAAGTTCAAACCTAGGCTTCACCCATGTAGAGCATGCTTTTGAGGATGAACCTTCAGGAAGAGAGGACCTCTAATGGTGAGGTTGAATGTAGGGTTAGCCCTAGAGAGAGTAGGAAACCCAGCAAGAAGGTTGGAAGCCTAAAACCCTGAACTACGGATGATAGTGGTTGCTTCATGATCGATCCCTGTAGGTTGATGATATCTTGGTTGCCTTTAGAGGGACCAAACCCTAGAGAGATAGAAGATGAAGCATCTGGTGCCTATGTGGCTACGATAGAAAGAAGAGTTCCTTAGACCTAGAAAGGTGTAGTAGCAGGTTATGAGGCCTTGCACCTTGTTAGTTGTCCTTGAGGAGGACCCAACCCGAAGTGTTGCTTGAGTTGAAGAATGACAAGAAGTGCATGTCATGCCTTTTGCAAGCTTGATTCATGGTTCAGAGATAGAGCGTGCAGTTGGACACCTAAAAGTGAACCTAGGGTTCCTAGGCCTAAGAGGGGAAGTAGTATACCTAATGCTCATGAGGAGAATTAAGTTTCTATAGTTTCAAGCATGGTACGCCTCATGAATAAAGGAAAGCCCCTTAAGTTTAAGGTATGTTTGGTGAACCCCCTTATAGCTAGGTTGATGATAAAGGAAGGTATGACCTTGATCCAGCATTGAGGAAAGAGGACAAGTATGACCTAGTATGGTTCAATAAGTGATCTTCTTGTTCCTTAATGGTTTGCTAGGGTTAAGTAGGCTTGGGTGGATGTAAACCCTAGATCTAAGAGCTTTTGTGACCTCAGAGATAGTTTTCCTCTCATCCTGGGAGAGGGACCCCTTTGGAAGGGTGTATATCAGTTTTGTTGGTTCAAGGTAACCTAAAGAGGTCTCGTAGGTTTTGAGAAGTTAAGAGCAAAGTACATGGTATGAGAATGAACCCGTAGACCCGTAGATACTCATCTCTATTGCATATGAATGTGTTACCATGGAGGTAACCGATATGGGGCTTGACCAAGGTAGGCAGGTTGCCATAATACCTATGAATGGATGAGAGTCAACCCATGATTGCAGAAAGAGAGATGATGAAGACTTGGGTAAGGTTCTAAGTGAACATGTACTATAATGAATAATCCTAAGTCTATCCTAGGGTCAGGTAGGTATAAGACCGATGAAAGTAGGAGTTGACTAATTCCCCAGTTGCACATGACCATAGGGTCAGTGGGTAACAGCTATCATTGTCTTAGGGCCATGGGTTAGGAGATTGATCACCTTCATGAACCCATGGGACCCAAAGGGCAGATGAGTAGGGCACTCCCTTGATGCATGAGGGAAGAGGGATGACCCCAAAAGAATCGGTACCCTATAGACCTAGAGGAGATGATAGTGGTTGCTTCATGATCGATCCTTGTAGGTTGATGATATCTTGGTTGCCTTTAGAGGGACCAAACCCTAGAGAGATAGAAGATGAAGCATCTGGTGCCTATGTGGCTACGATAGAAAGAAGAGTTCCTTAGACCTAGAAAGGTGTAGTAGCAGGTTATGAGGCCTTGCACCTTGTTAGTTGTCCTTGAGAAGGACCCAACCCGAAGTGTTGCTTGAGTTGAAGAATGACAAGAAGTGCATGTCATGCCTTTTGCATGCCTTCTGATACCATATCGATTTTGAGATGTATGTGTTCTTGCTCCCACCATATCGGTTTGGAGGTGTGTGTGTGCTTGCTCACACCATATAGGTTTGGAGGTGTATGTATGCTTGCTCACACCATATCAGTTTGGAGGTGTATGTATTCTTGCTTCCAATATATCAGTTTGGAGGTGTATGTATGCTTGCTTCCACCATATCGGTTTGGAGGTGTATGTATGCTTCCACCATATCAGTTTGAAGGTGTGTCTGTGATTCACTCTATATTGGGTTAGCCCCTTATGCTCGAACCTCTTCAAACCTTCATGGCTTCAACTTGCCCTTCACCATGGGTTAAGTGACAGGCTAGCCAACTGGTTGAACCTTTGTCAACCCATTGTACAAACCAATGCACACCCCTATCGGTTTCCAAGTCATCTAGGGTTACTTTACCATATCGGGTTGGAGGTGCTTGTTTGTGTGCTTCCACCCAATATTGATGATGTCATCATCATCAACCTCTAGACCCTTGTTCTTACTATTCTAAGTCATGGACAATAGTCCCATGAAGCTTTTAGAACTCAAAGGATCAGCAATTATTCAAGAGAAATCGAAATTGCAAGTAGATCAACAAGTATGAAAAAATTGAAGGTGCATAATAATATAATTAGGTTTAAGTTATATAACCCGCCTCAAGAACAACTTCAAAGCTCCAAGATCCAAAGATCCACGTTCCTAAGGTTGAAGATGAACTTCAAAACTCCTATATATGCAAAGAATCACCATGGATAAGCAATTGGTGAAGAAGAAAAGAAAGGAAGATCATAACCCTAAAATCATGCTTCATTCCAAGGTTGAAGATGATCATGGTCTCACCTTAGGGTTAAGTATGAGCTCCTTCTTTCTCCTTAACACCTTTTCACAATACCCTAGTGCTCTTGCACGATATGTGTGATAAAGTGGATTTTCTCTTTTTTTTTGCATAATTACCCTTGTTACTTTAAGTCCTCACTTTTTATGTCTCCTTTGATTTCATAACTCTATAATGCCCACCAAAGTCAAAGATACCACATTTTGAGTCAATATGATACTCATATATACATGAACTCCTAGCGTTGTTATACCCTTTAATCCTTTGATTAAAATCTTGATCATACATGATCTTTTTGATTTGATATTTTGCAAATTTGTTCTAGACCCTGTTATGAAGATATGGTCCAAATTTGAGATCATTTGGACATTCCTACAATTTTATATGAATTTTCTATGATATACCTTTGATTCTAGAACAATTACTCTTTTGATTGCTTGTTGGGCCCGGCCCATTCAGCCGCTTGGGTGCCTTCCCGCTCTGGCCCGGACACAATGCCTGAACCGGGACTCAATCCCGTTGAACCAACCTCAGCTGATCGTGAACCAAGCCCCTCTCTTGGCCAGGTGTGCGACTCAACGTCCGTTGGATGGAGATCCAACGACATCAGGTTATCTTCTACCTTGCGCCCAAAATGGCAGGTCCACCATGGACCCGACTCTCCTAGCACACAACCCGACCCCCTTCTGAGCCCTCTCGTGCCTCTTTTTCACAACCAAACTCTTCCTCTCTCCCTCTAGAACCTTCCGAACCCCTTCTTTGTGCGGAACTGTGGCTTGAGGGCCAAGGGAGCCCGCCACCACCTTGGTGTGCCGCCCCCCTTCGGGAAGCCCTAACCCTAGCCCGATATCCCATAAAAACCCCACCCTTACTTTCGGTTTGCTCCCTTGAGTCTCATCGGCAACTTGCCTCTACCTCCCTGTCCCTCCTCCACGATTCTTTCCTTCTCCGACCACACCTCCGCCGCGCCCGTGCGCGGGACTTCTGCTCCTGGGGCGTCGATCCGCGATTGTCGGATCAGGGCCAGAGGCTGACCAAGACCGGAATCGACGGCCACACGTCACCCACCCTTTTCCCCTCTCTTGTTTCTTTTGCGATCACACGCACAGGAGAACACCACTCCTCTACCGTCGATCTAACACGCGGGTCAAAGTGTTGACCGAAGGATCAACGGTAGTCGTTTTTCATCATTTCTGGTAAATGGCCCTCTCTACTCAATATTCAGATTAATGGCTTTTTCTTGCAAAAATGATAACTCTCAATCCCCTTGGCCAAAATATACGAAATTATATATCAAATTGATCAACTCGAAAAGATCTACAACTTAGGAATGGTTTGAGGACCTGAATATGATCCTATCTCTCATGTTTTCCAAAAAATCTACCTTTTGATCTTCTTAACATATTTAATGCAATATTATGATCAAGCTTGGAACTTTGATGAACTTTCACTCTCCTAATCATGAAATCAGTAATATTTATTCACCTTGAACCAAGTTGAGCACCTAAGCTCCCCTTTTGATCCATGGTTGTCCCTAATGCATGTTGTGGCTTATTCATGGACTTTAATGCATGATTATGATGAAGTTTGAATCTTTGATATACTTATAGCCTCCTAAGCATTGAATCAGTAAATCTTGTTCTCTTGTGGCTCTAATGAAGGTCCTACCCTCCCTATTTCTCATAAATGACCTCAATTGTACATATGTGCCTACTTTGGACTATAATGTTGAACTATGACCTATTATGAATCTCGTGACCTACTTTGAGCATAAGTGTCCTTAATCTTGTCATGTCCACATGAAACCTCGAAAGCATATGAAACTTGAACCACACCCTTATGATGGACTGTAAAGAAATATGAGATCAACTAATGTACTAATAACCAACCTTGGAACCCATCTTGGCCAAAACCCTAAAATGCACTTAATTAGGGTAATTATGAGAATCTAATGTATATATGTAATCGTGTTGTTAATCAGGTTTGGCATATGGCTAGATGGTGAAGGATATGTTAGGTTGTGAAATCTCTGAATCAGGTATGGGCCTTATCTAGTTATATGACTACCGCTTTCTTGCTTGAAAAGACATATATTGTATACTTGTTTGTCTATTTGCTCAAATATTTCCATGTATTATTGCTATGTCTTACTCGATGTTTGCCTCGTCAGTTTTATAACTTGAACACATATATAGATAGAAATCCATTATAATATTGTTGATAAAGGGCTCTTGGTTATGACCTTGAGGTCCCTCTAGTATAAAAGGGTTAGCTAAGCTTGAGCACCCTTACGGACCCTTCCGACGGGAAGATGGTCAAAGGCCTTAAACATGTTTGATATTGTTGGAATAATGGAGTGAAATGACATAAAATATGATTTCGCATTTTTTAAACAATTAACTTGCTTATTTTTTTTCGTTTAGTCTTGAAATCTTTTCAAAATTATTCAAAGCTTATATATATGTGTATCTTTCAGCCCCATACTCAACACCTCGTGTGTTGACCCATTTTTCGTATGTTGTTTTTAGGTTCAGAGATGGCTAGAAGGTTGATGGGCTTGGTGAGCTATGCTAGGTGTACTTGTTGTAAGATCCAGATGTAGTATACATGAGAAGACTTGTACAAAGTGACTTTTGAACATGTAATTCGAATCATGTAATATAATGATGTTTATTAATATATCTTGTTGATTGTTGAGATTATGTTGGTGCATTTATCTTGTTAGCTGTTCATGTGTGCTAAGCTTTATGCTTCCGCATATCGCCTTTGGTATACGTTTGGTTCATGGGACTTGGATTCCGGTTCCGTGACAATATGCCACCGCTCATGCACGATATGCTACTCACTTGCACGATATTCCACTCACTTGGGATCAAAACTCTTCACTATGGCCGATATCACCCTATATGGCTGATATCACCCTACTTGGCCGATATGCTCTTGCTATGGGCGATACCCAAGGACCTATGCATGATATCTTTTCACTCCTGTATGATACAAGAACTCTATGCATGATACCTTAGGGAAGGAGGGTGGTAAGAGTCAAAAAAATCACTAAGGGTGAAACTAGGGGTATATATACTTGTTGTTCATGAAGGAGTGTAAAAAATGAGGTGTCATCAATTTGAGCTAGTAGGTTCCACGTTTCCATGCATGGATGACACGTGTAAATGCATGCATAAACATTTATATTGACATGAAAAATAGTTGAGGATAATCTAGGGATGAAAATCAACCCATTACATATCCCTTTGAATAAGATATATCAATGAAATTATCACTTTATTCACAACCCGATAGAACTTTTCTAAGGAAGTTGTAACCCGACACACTTCACCTCCTTGAGGTGCTTTGGATGACATGGACTTTTCCAAGAGTCCAAAAAACAATATGAGTCTCGTCCTATAGCTCCTTGGCCGATAGGCACTCATATATAAGCTTTTCAACTAGATACAACTCAAGTTAGAGTTTCACAATTAACCCCTTTCTTGGTCATTTTATCACCAAGAGTACCATCATTCATAATTGATTCAAACATGGTATATCCTCCATTCTCTCTCCTCTACATGATACTAGGAGGGAGTAGGGACACTCTAGAGCTGGTATTTTTCATATTAACCTTACATTTTGGATAAATTACAATTTGTACCAAAATTGGTGCACAATGCACTAACATTATTCAAACAAGTTGCAACTAGAAATTTAGGCTTTCCACAAGCCATCCTTTAACATCATTCTCTCTCTTATGATTCTAAAACACATGATGTACATTAAAATTTTGACATTTTGCAATATAGCCCCTCATCTTGGGTAAATTGCACTTTATGCCCAAACTTCATATAATGCACAAACAGTTTGCAAATAAGCTCAAACTTGAAATTTAACTCTACAAGAGTCTTAATTAATTTTCAAAAGAGCAAAACAAGTTTGTAAACAACTTACTTAAGCAAAAATTCTAGGTTTAAGCCATAATCTAGGTCAGGGATGTTACATTATTCCTGGTATAGTCATTTCTCAAGTGATTTTTTTCTTGTCTTCCCACACATCCATGTGAGCATACACATTTCACCCACATTCATCTTATTGAGACTTTGTTTCTTCACCACCCAACATTCACACCCATAGAGCATGGTTGACCATATAGTTTTTCTATAAAACTTAATTTTTAAAACAAAGTCCACCATGAAAAGATAAATTATAGGTTTCTACAACACTAAAAATGACTCTTGATTCATTTGTGAAGCATAGATCATCCTTCCCCTTCTTTAAGGGTCTACTTTTTGTCAATAGTTGTACAATATGACAAACTTGAGACCCACAAATGGTATTCAATATCCCTGATGAAGGAGTATATAAATTTAACTCTACAACATAAATACATGATGTCAAGATCTATATCTCTTTCTTATTTATGTCGAGTTCATCTAGATAGAGAGGAAAATCTTTTTCCCAGTGTCCAGACTGGTGAATATTATCCTTGTTTGTTGACCCTACTTTAACTTTAAGTGTATAAGACTTGAACTTTTAGGTAAGATTGTTGGCTAAATTGGACATTCTTATAATCCCTTTGTTTCGATGATGAAAAACATTTCATTCTTGTGGATCTAACGTGCTACTTGAGTGTTGCAGGAATTAGGTGGATGACAAACTACTTGGAAGATTTATATGCTCTAATTGCTTTAATTCATGATTGTAATCAAATGTAAAAACTTGTACAAGTATATAATGTACAAGTACTTAGATATCATGTAAATCAAGCGTTTAGATCTTCCCTAATCAATCACAAGACTTAGATAGGTCATCCCCTACAATAGTGTCACAATTGCACACTCATACACACACTAAGTACTTAGTTTAAAAACATTGAAACAGGGTTAATCTCGGTCGACAAAATTCTTGACCGAGACACTCTCAGTCGACAAACTCTTCGACCGAGAATGACTCGGGTAGCCTTTAGACACAGCAGATAAGGTAGTTGGGAGTTGGATCAGAACGTTATATACACTTGCTCCAGACAGTCCCTCGGTCAACAAAGACCTCGACCGACTGGGATCGCATTCGACAATTCCTCGACCGAGAATGTCTCTGTCTGCAATTTTCGGGATTAATTAACTAGTCGTTGTTAAAGCAACTAATGAATACCTAACGGCTATTTGAGCACTTAGAACCCCCTAGAAAGTGTCTAGAACGTTCTTAAGCATTCATAGGTCATTCCTATAAATAGGACAAGCCTTAGGACACCCAAAACACACTTGTGCAATACTTGAGCTTACATACTTCCAATTGGCAATCTATTTTGAGCAATTGAGCAACTCTAGTACTTGCTACTCATTTCCTTTGCTCAAAATTCATGTCTTATAGGCTAGCATCTCCTACCCACTTCTCTAACACTTCCATATACATTGGTTAGGAGATCAAAATGCTTGATATAGGAAATCAAGCCTTGTGCTACAACGGTATTGTAATTTCTATTTTTCCTTCTTGTTCCTTTATATTGTTTGTACTCTCCTTGCTACTCCTAGGGTTGGAGGCTGCGGATTGGAGAGGGTTTGACTTCTTAGGTGGAGAAGGGTCTTCTCGGTGGAGAAGGTGGACTTTGGACTACTTCGAGAAGGCTGTCTCAACGGGAAGCTACTTCAAGAGGAAGGCTACTTCAAGGGGGAGCTTGAGGTTACTTCAAGGAAGGTTGCTTCGAGGTTGGTGAGACTACTTCTAGGTGAAGGCTGTCCAAAGGGTTTGGTGAAAGTATTTGTAATTTTATGTAACATCCTTGTGAGGTAATAAAATTTAAGTACTTTTAAACTCCCGGTTGGGTAAGCAAACCGGGTAGTGGATTGACTGCCTTAGTATTTTCTAAGGTTGGAACCACTCTAAATCCTTGTCCCCTTGTCCAATATCTTTGTGGTTGCTTGTTTTGGTTGAATTATTTTTAAAATATCCATAAAACCCTATTCACCCCCCTCTAGTGGTTTTTCATTTGGTATCAGAGCAGGCTTCAAGGATCTCTAATCGAGTCTTGAAGAATGAAGGGTGGTGGTGTCTACAACCGCAAGCAAAGGAAAAGCATGGACCAATCTTCAACAAGTTGCAATTGGTGCTTAGGAACAAGGCACACTACACCTAGTTGTCCATGGAGGTCAAAGAAGGAAGATGTGCATAAAGAATGCCTTATTTCTACAATAAGTGAAGAAGAAGAAGAAGAAGAGGTAAGCCTTTTTGATTTACCTAAAGAAGAGCTAATTACTAGACTTGAAGAGACACACAATAATTATATTGAGTGCAAGAACAAATTAAAGAAATCTAATAAAGCAAATGATGAGTTACATGCTAAAATTCTTGCTCTCACATCTGAAAATGAAGATCTCAAAAAGGTTATTGAAGATCATGATATTAAGCTGAAATCTGTAGAAGCAAATTGCAATCTTCTTTCCCTAGAAAAGTTAAACTTGCAAACTCAAGTAAATGATCTTCAAAAACAACCTGTGTTGTGTACACATCTAGATTATGATATTATTGTAAAAGAAAGAGATTCTTTGTTATCTAATCGAGATCAAGCAAAGTTAGATATCAAGAAGAGAATGGATGAGATTGTTAAGCTGCAACAAGAAGTTAGTAGTTTGAGTAACAATGATATCTTTGATAAAATCTTAAATGATTCTTATCGTCAAATTGGAAGGAGAGGACTAGGTTATAAGCCTAAAGGAAAATCTTACCAAAAACCTAGTTGGAAAAAGACACAAGTGCTAGAGAATCAATCTATGTATGTATTTAGAGGCAAATATACATATGTACCCAAGAACAACCTAGAACAAAATCATAGAAAGAGATATGAGGTTGATTCTATATGTTGCCATTATTGTTTGCGTCTTGGACATTATTCTTTCTCATGTCCTTACAAGAAAAAGGATGTTGAGTTAGTATGGGTTCTAAAACCCCCAAACTAAATGAACAAAATTAAGTTGAGATATGACCAAAGACTCTAAGTTGTATATCTCTATGTCTATCTCAACTTAACATAATAACATAACAAATTGATTCAAGTAATTAAAATTTCTAACTTGAAAATATACATTTTAAACAAATCTGCAGAGACACATCGTTAAAATTTGTCTTAATTAGGGTCATCAAAACATAAAGATTTGAATATGTTTAGTTGAGATTTGATCTAAATGTTACTTTGATATTCATATGTTTTATCTCAACTAAACTGAGTTTTTGAATTGAAAATGACCTATGATATACTTGTAAACAATTACTGAAAAACAGTACAGAAACATTCTCGATCGAGAAACTGTTCGAGCGAGATTACTGTCGGTCGAGAATTAGTCGACCGAGCAGGTTACTGTTTTGAAGTATGCAACAAATCTGATAAAACCTGTACAAATAACAGCATTCTCGATCGAGAAAAATGTCGACCGAGATAAATTTGGTCGACAAAAATTTCGACCAAACCAAGTTCTATTGAACCTGTTTTAATTAATCTAGTTTGCTATCATTTTGTTATTACTGATTGATTTAATATGCAAATCAAGAGTGAATCTTAGAGACCATCTTAAAATCAAAACATATTGATCTTTTGAATCATGAATTGTTGAAAGAAGGTATAACCTTATGAATATGAAATTCTTAAACATATTACAAAAGTGATATATGAAAACTGATATTGAACAAAACTTTCTTCATTGATTGACAAATATTGTTAAGCATGTTCATTTACATGGTTTGTCTTAAATTTGAAATTCCATGAGATTATTTTGGTTTATCCTCTACATGGTTTGGCTTAAAACTGAAAAATTATGAACTATGTTGGTTTAATCAAGGAAATTACTATTTTATCATAATCCACATGGTTTTTCCTAAGTATTCCTGGTCTATCTATATAGGAACCATGTGTATTGAAATAAATGATCATAATCATGTATGTATATGTTTCTATCTTGATCATTGTATTGTGGATATACTTCTACTGTTCTATCATAATTATTGTGCCATGATCATTGTGTTTCATTGGTTTGTCTAAAATAATCTTTGATCCATATATACAGACCATGAATGGATATTTTTTTTCATTGTGATTTAGCTCATATGAAGATGCCATTTTGCATAAACAGTAAAACTTCATGGCACAAATGCATTTTTTTTTTGAAAATCTGCAGAAATTATACTTCACATATAAGTGTTCAAATTGGAAATCTGCAGAAATTGCCTCTTGGTTGAAATCAAGTTTGACCAAGGGGCGCTATGGTTGAAGTCAAGGTCGACCTAAAATAAGCTTGACAAAATGCTTATTTGTAAATCATTTTATTGCATTAATCTTAGTATCTTGATTCAAAATATATGCATCATATTGAAAACATGATTTTAGTGCAAAAGCTCTAATAAAAGGTCAAAATCAAATCTTAAAAACTAGCTATGACCTTAGGATTATTGAATATGATTACATTATTACTCCCCTAGAAGATACATGTATGTGCTCTACAAATATAGTCTCTCACTTGCATTAAATACCAGCTCAAAATCTCATCCACAGCAATTTCATCGGTTAAGCAAAAATCTCGACCGAGACATTCTCGGTCGACAAATTTGTCGACCGAATACATCTCGGTTGGTTATATTCCTCAACCGACACTCACCAAGTAGATGTTGTACAGTCGAACCCAGACATATCCCCGGTCGACAAAATGTTCGACCGAGTCAACATCGGTCGATAAAATTGTCGACGGAGACTAACTTTGTGAAACCCATTCGCATAAATTACACGGTAATCTTCTGATTAAAATACTAATTAAAAAAAATTGCAACGGCTAAATTTTAATTCTCGATCGACCGTTGGACGACCGAGAGGAGCGTCTGTAGAAACGACCGTTGCGGTCATCGGTCGACGAATTATCGACCGAGATGGGTTCTGTTTTGCTATAAATAGGGCCCAAAACGACCCCATTCTTCACAAACTCACATTCTCACTTCTCTAGCTCTTCTCTAGTGCATTCTTGTACGAATTTTTAGCTTCTCTCCACCCAAATCTTTCCTTGTTTCCTCTCCACTTCAAATCAACAAGATGGCTTCCTCATCATCACGTGGAAAGAAGCAAGTCGCGGCTAGGAAGGGAAGGACAGTCTCCCCGACATTGCCGATCATCAACGACATTCCATTCAACGACGTAGTTGCTGACGATCACTACCTCAGGCTATCCTCAAGGACCCCTCTTCCACGACGGCCGGTCGACGTCGTGGACTTCCACAACATCGTTGATCTTGAGGAAATCTTTAAGGTGCAACATTTGTCTAAATTTCTAAATCCTTCCTTCTGTTCCTACTCCTCCCAAGTAGTCAACGAATTCTATGCCAACCTAACCACACATCCTGACCATGATCATTCTTTCTCTTCTATGGTTAGTGGGTATGGATTTCATTTTTCTGAGGAGGGCATTCTTAGCATGCTTAACATAGATGTAGAAGACTATAAAGTGTTTATTGATCTCACCACCGGAAATCCACTAAATAAGCTTTCTCAAGAGGACACTGCCACTAGTTTAAGTGACATTAAAAGAGCCATTTTTCTATCAAATACCACTTGCCATGAAGATAGGGGTACATATTATGCCATCAATTTAAAACATGAAGCTAGGATAGTAAACCTCATTGTTGCCACAAATATCTATCCTAGGGTAAATAAATATGAAGTACCCACTTTTCGCATGTATCTTATTTATTCCATTTTAAAAAAGTATACCTGTCAATTTCATTTGTCTCATTCTTAAGAACATGGTTGAATTCTCTGGCAATCCACCTTATGCTGATTTTGTTTGCCAAATTACTCAACATTTTCTTAAGAAGAGTATTGAGGACCTAGGTTACAAATGGGATAGGAAACCCCAAAAGATAACTAGAAATACAGTAGAGAAGATGGGGATCGATTTTGGACACAAGAGGGCTAGGACTGAAGGGGAGCCATCCACCCAAGACATACCTCCACCACCTCCTCCCAGTAGCCTACCTCATGATCCTATCACAAACACTTTGACATACATTGCTGGTTCTCAATATCACCTAAGTAGACAATTGGATTACAATCATCATGCCATGTCTTATTTAAATCAAATGATGCAAGCCCTTTCTCCTGAACAACTTGATGAATATCCTTATTCACTTAATCCTGGCATGCTAAACCCATACAATCCATCCTACAATTACTATCAAATTTCTCCTTCACCATCTCCTGATCTCACTCATACTCAGTTTTCTCCAATCCAACTCCAAGATATTGCTGCCCATTTTCGATTCGATCGTGTTCCCACCTTCTTGGAGGCTTATTCTTTAACCAAGATAGGTGCCTTGGAGTGGCAGACACTGGTCAAATACTATGGAGCTGAGCCCTTTCTTGGAAAAGACCTGGAAATTGATGTAATTCTTCGGTCTTTTTAGTGAGATCATGAGATGAATGGTTGTCTTTGTAATGTTTGTAATTGCTATTTTTTATAAGCTAGTATGTCATGATTTATGGGTCATCTTATGAGTTGTATGAGCACTGAGTTGTTATGAATAAAAGTGTTTTCTATGGCTTCAATTGGACATATCCTTGTTATATAAGAATATTATAGTGGAGCATAAAAATCAGGGGGAGTAATATATGAAATGAACCTTAAAGGATCTCATTCTTTGCAAATGATTGAGAAATGAATTGTGGCTAAATTTGACAATGCTTAGTTTGCATTCATATTAATCCCTTGCTTTTAAATTGAATATCTCTTTGAGGGGGAGCATAGCAATAAAATTAAGGGAAGTGGTACACTTAATACTTAATGATTACTCCATCATCTTTTTGAAATGACAAAGGGGGAGAAATAATATAAAACCAAAAATATAAAGTAAAATGAGTTTTATAAATCTTGGGTCAGCACACACTTGAAAACAAGGGAATGATTACAAAAGGTAAACTTCAGGTATGAAACTCATATGATTTATGTTTCCTCATTTTATATTTAGGAAATGTTTGTCATCTTCAAAAAGGGGGAGATTGTTGGCTAAATTGGACATTCTTATAATCCCTTTGTTTTGATGATGACAAACATTTCATTCTTGTGGATCTAACATGCTACTTGAGTGTTGTAGGAATTAGGTGGATGACAAACTACTTGGAAGATCTATATGCTCTAATTGCTTTAATTCATGATTGTAATCAAATGTAAAAACTTGTACACGTATATAATGTACAAGCACTTAGATATTATGTAAATCAAGCATTTAGATCTTTCCTAATCAATCACATCACATAGATAGGTCATCCCCTACAATAGTGTCACAACTGCACACTCATACACACACTAAGTACTTAGTTTAAAAACATTGAAACAGGGTTAATCTCGGTCGACAAAATTCTCGACCGAGACACTCTCGGTCGACAAACTCTTCGACCGAAAATGACCCAGGTAGCCGTTAGACACAGCAGACAAGCTAGTTGGGAGTTGGATCAGAACGTTATATACACTTGCTCCAGACAGTCCCTCAGTCGACAAATATCTCGACCAACTGGGATCTCATTCGACAATTCCTCAACCGAGAATGTCTCTATCTGCAATTTTCAGGATTAATTAACTAGCTGTTGTTGAAGCAACTAATGGATACCTAACGGCTAGTTGAGCACTTAGAACCCCCTGGAAAGTGTCTAGAACGTTCTTAAGCATTCATAGGCCATTCCTATAAATAGGACAAGCCTTAGGACACCCAAAACACACTTATGCAATACTTGAGCTTACATACTTCCAATTGGCAATTTATTTTGAGCAACTCTAGTACTTGCTACTCATTTCCTTTGCTCAAAATTCGTGTCCTATAGGCTAGCATCTCCTACTCACTTCTCTAACACTTCCATATACATTGGTTAGGAGATCAAAATGCTTGATATAGGAAATCAAGCCTTGTGCTACAACGATATTGTAATTTGTATTTTTCCTTCTTGTTTCTTTATATTGTTTGTACTCTCCTTGCTACTCCTAGGGTTGGAAGCTGTGGATTGGAGAGGGTTTGACTTCTCAGGTGGAGAAGGGTTTTCTCGGTGGAGAAGGTGGACTTTGGACTACTTCAAGAAGGTTGTCTCAACGGGAAGCTACTTCAAGAGGAAGGCTACTTCAAGGGGGAGCTGGAGGTTACTTCAAGGAAGGCTGCTTCGAGGTTGGTGAGACTACTTCTAGGTGAAGGCTGTCCAAAGGGTTTGGTGAAAGTATTTGTAATTTTATGTAACATTCTTGCGAGGTAATAAAATTTAAGTACTTTCAAAATCCCGTTTGAGTAAGCAATCGGGTAGTGGATTGACTGCTTTAGTATTTGCTAAGGTTGGAACCACTCTAAATCCTTGTCCCCTTGTCCAATATCTTTGTGGTTGCTTGTTTTGGTTGAATTATTTTTAAAATCTCCACAAAACCCTATTCATCCTCCTCTAGTGGTTTTTTAAAGATTAGGTCCCATATGTGCCTTCCCTTTGTCCTTTGACTTACGTTTTCCTTTATTGATCGTTGATTTGGAATTGGGTTTGTCTTTCTTCAATAAGAAAGGGGAAGGCAAAAAGTTTACAATGTGTCTTGTGAAATACTTGGATAGGGGTGGGCAATATTTTCTCCATTTCTACATAGAAAGTCCAACTTAACTTATTCCTTAAGTCCCCTTTCCATATTAGGACAACCAAGTTATGTCCAACTCAACATAAGTATTCTATATTTTACCTATATAAACACCTTACTTTTTTTTAACCATGCACGTGTCTCCTCTATATTCATCTTAGGGTCTGACTGGTTTGGTATAACTGCAACTTTCCAAGAACTCAGTTTCCCAGAATTGAAATTGAGTTCTGGGAAAAAGAATTCCAGGTAATTGGTTTGAAACTGGTGTTTTATAAAAAAATCTGGGATTTCCGTCGAACAACTTCAATGCACTACTTAAAACATGATACAGAATGTCTTTGGCAAAGATCCAAGGACATAAAAGAACCGAGTGTCTGAGTTGTTCCGCTTCCTTCCACAGGTCATAGATTGGGGGTGACACCCACATCCAGTGCTTAAGCTGTAGTGTTGCTATCTCATCCAGTGCAGGCGATCAGACGAATGAATCAGCCCGGATCCGATACACAACAGTCTTGAACAACCCCCGCGGCAGTAGCACTGCATCGTCGGGCGGGTACCATAGCCGACAGCAGCCCTGACCCACCACCACGGAGGTTTTGCGGGAGAGAGATTACCGGCGGAGGTAGACAGGGAGGGAAATAGGAAAGGGGAGGGGAAAAGAGAGAAGACGGGAGGGTGGAACAACTCAGAGACTCGTGTCGGTGGTGCTTGAGCGGTGTGCGGCAGAAGAAGCTCCACATAGGAGCAGCCACGAAGGGCGCAGGTGAATCGAACGCGAGTTGGAGGCGGCGTAACTCGTTTTACCATCAATTCAATTAGGAAATTAGATCTGGAACTCTATTTATACTTCCAGAAGACCTTGGAAAGTTGTGGAACTGGAAATCACGAGTTCCTTCAAACCATTCAGGAAAAACAAGTTATGGAATAAGACTTCCCTCATTTTCTTGGTCAGTTACGCGAAACCAGTCAGACCCTTAGAGAAAACCAAAAATCCTCTGTACAAAAGCACAAGGCTTAAAAGAAATGGTATTATAAAATGAAAAGAAATATTTAAATGTACATACTATCTACATATTGGCCACTTAGCCCCAAACAACTATAAAATTGCAACATCTTGCATTAAGGATTCAATTATTCCTTCCAATCCACAAATGATAGAGCACAAAATAAGCAGTTGTCTTGGCTTTACCATTGAGCTTCAACAGATCATTCTGGCATTATGGAGCTCCCCCATAAATGACTACTAACATGGCCCATAAAACATAAGTAAACTTACAATAGAATAACATATGAGAAATATTCTCTTGCTCAGAATGGCAACACATATATTGAAGGCAACTGAAAGGAGATAATATTCAAAACATCATTTGTATGTAAATGATACAGGAAGTACTTCCATAGAAACACAAACATCTTCTTGGGAATCTTACTATTCCAGATCCATTTGGCCAATCTTACCATTTTTAAGGAGTGGGACACGATACATGATCCACTCCCTACTAAATTTGAGGAACAAACCATCATTCTAAACACACTGTAAAAGTATGTTGGAATAGGTCATTTTTTATTTCTCAAATAGTGGTATTCAAAAGATCAAAGTATAGCAATAGAATAAAATTTCATGGCAATATTCAATTTAAACATGATTACAAAATATTCTCCCATTAAGGGCTTATAAGAAAGAAACTACATCAAGATCTAAGTAGAGTGATATCTAGCTATCTCAACTCTATCTCCACAAAAGCTCCAACTGCTAGGTCCATGTCACCATGTCCAGTCTTCATAGTCATACACCTGGGGTTGGAAGCATACTCCACCAAAAGGAGAAAAACTAGATGAATCACCATAAATGCTAGTATGAGAATATTAATATCAGGATTGAGCAATATAAGGAATAAAGGATGTCAAATAAATAAGGCTTCCTATAGAAAAGGAAAGGACTACCCAAGTGGTTATTGAGAGAAAATGAATCACAATGTTATGATATACATGAAGAATACTTTCCATTAAACCAACATAAAAGTTGTGCCATACAAGCACACATAAGTTTTGGGCACAAAACCCATCATAATAATGTCAATATGCATGCATGTGAGATAAGCATAAAACTAGAATAATATAAATAACAATGGCGGCCAAGGTTCACAACCTTAAAACATGATAGACAATGATGTACTACCAAACTCCCAATATATATAAAAGTGGGCACACAATCTGGGTATGGTGCACACATCTCCATCCCAAAAGAATAACATGGGAACACAACCCAGAAACCAAAGTACTTACACTACTCTAGGGCTACAAAATCACAAAGCATGCTAAATGTAGAGGCAAGTAAAAGTCCAGTCATAAAAATAGAGTTAAAGAGATTGCCATCACATAAATGGACAACATAAAACATCCACCACAAAAGTGGGGGAAAATAGCATTTCATCATGAAGCAAAGTACAATATAGAATCAACAAGAATAACCAACAAAGTAAGATGATCATAAGATCATAATACAAAAGAATATTTTTCATGAATAAATTCTCAGAAGAGAGAGATTGTGTAGTCTATCAAGAGAGAGATAATTTAGGTTAATTTCTCAATAAAAAAAATAGGGAATACAACCATACTAAAAGAGAGGATAATATTAGATTAATTCCTCAGTATAGAATAATAGGGGATGCAACTATACCTCAAATAAAGTATACATATATCCAATTTCAAACCCCTAAGTCCAATCCAGGGTCTCCAAAACACCTATTAGGTTATGAAAAACATGTCATTTCATAGATTACATTTTTCTGAGTTCATATCATATTTTACTTCATTTTTCTGACCCATATATTATTGGTTATGAATTTTAGAAAATCCAACCAATTAGGAATATTTATGGAAAAACATATATTTACTAAATTAGAATTGGGTGGTGAAACAGATACCATTATATAGATTACATTTTTCTGATTCCAAGACATATTTTATTTTATTATTCTGATGAGTAAATATTTACATGTTAATTTTGTAAGTTTTAGCCAACTGGAAATCATGAAAAATCCACATAGATAGAAGATAATCCCACTAGGGATCTTGCTAAGTTGGGCTTATCATACATAGCCATCTTCCTGGGCCAGGCACGCAACTCTTGTGAAACTAATAGTCAAGAATGAATTGTAAAAAGACAATTTACCTAAGGGCAAGCAGACAAAATCCAAAATCGAGATGAGGGCAATATCGAGACTTTTAAGATATCTGTCTCCTTCCTCACATTCAGCCAAAACACCAAATCTTCCAGTTTTTGATGCACTAGCATTTGAAGGATTAAGACCTTGAATCAAGTTCCCTTGTGCACATTGAAACCAGGCAATTGACCTCGTAAATCCATTCTTCTTTCCTTATTTTTTGGGGACTCAAACAAGAATCAATTAAAGCCAAATTTGGTACCCAGACCAATTGGGACATGACAAATCCCATTTTATAATTAATTTTCCCTTTTGAGATATTTTACTATATTATTTAATATTTTGGGCTTTAAATCATATTCTCTTTTCTAAACTACACTAAGATAGACAGGTTTGTCAAAATAATGTGGAAGTTCACACATAAACTTATTTAGGTATTTGGATTTGGAATTTGGGGTTTATTTCCATTTTTGAAGACTTTTATTAATTTATTTAACATGTTTGGCCTTTTTTCATATTTTCTTTTCCAAATAGAATTAAAATTATTGTTATTATGCAAATAATGTGATCTTGGCACCCAAGGCAATTGTGACCCAAGGAACATGAATTTCATAGTTGTTTTGTGTTTTGAGATACTCTATTATGAGTTATGGTAAAATTAGGAATTTTGTCTTATAAGAATTATATATTTATTTAAAGTAGTATATATTTATCATCAACACTCACATAATTGAGTCCTATTAAATTCATATTGTTTCATAAAGACTTATATATTATTATTATGATTGAAATCCACATTTGACTCAATTAACATATTCTAATGTGAATCTATTTACATTTTGGCACACAAATAAGTTATTATGTTAATATGAATGTATTATGATATGTGATGTCAATTATAGAACCTATTGCTACATTAAGGTATAAGCTTATCCTTATTTGGTTAGATTTAAAGAATCAAATGTTCTAATCTCCTAATCATGGGAATATGGTGAGATCCTAGATTTTGGTACGTAATAAAATCCACCCGTTAAAAGGATTTCATCGTCAAAATCACACCATCCATATATTATCCACCAATGCTCTCCACCCCTTAAAACGATTGACCTAGTAAGCAAAACTAAACAACATCAAGGTACTAGGGTTACCTATGCATCTTTTAGTCATGAATATTTTAGGGGTTGATATTTTACATAGATCATGCATCAACTAATAGGTGAAAACCACCTAGGGTTGAATTTCAGGTCCTTGTGTTACTAACCTAACAACCCTACGGTTCACAAGAGCAACCAAAAAGTCATAGGGGATATAAGGGTATGCCAGATAAACCTTTAGCACAAGCCTTAATATCCTAGTCATCACTTCCACTCAAAACTATGTTTTAGGATATATTTTCCAACTAATTCTATAGTGTATATATCAAACTTCATACATATCTGCCTTGTGACTCAGTTTGAGAAAAGTTCGATAAAATCTGAAAGAAAATGTTTTGTACATATAATTGTATAATAGAAAATAACTTTTGATGATGAAATCTATTTGACATAAAATAAAAGATAGATCCAAAATCAATCACGAGAATTGAGTCACAAGGCATTCCATATTTCATCTCCTTATCAACTACTTTCTCATCCTCAAGCCCAAAACCACCCTAAGTTAAACCTCATAACTTTCAAGAGATATATTACAACAACTTATGTATGCTCTTAACAGTTTCCTCACACTAGGGTTTGCTCATCAAGATTCTTATGTGTGCTCCTTATGATTCCAAAATGTTTATTCATCAACTCGTAAACAACTTAGGTAAGTTTTAGGGTTATCATATCACTTAGAGGATAACTTGTAAGGAAATGATTATAATTAGGGAGACAAAATTTAAATAGTCAGAAATCTGACCACTATGGCTCTGATACCATCTTGTAAGGAGTGGGACCCGGTAGGGGATCCACTCCCTACTAAATTTGAGGAACAAACCATCAATTCCAAAGACACTGTGAAGGTATGCTGGAAGAGGTGGATTTTTTTATTTCTCAAATAGTGATATTCAAAAAACCAAAGTATAGTAGAGGAATAACATTTCATGACTACATTCAATTTAAACATGATTACAAAATATTCTCCTGTAAAGGGCTTACAAGAAAGAAATTACATAAGGATCTAAGTGGAAGGATACCTAACTATCTCAACTCTATCTCCACAAAAGTTCCACCTAGTACGTCCATGTCACCATGTTCACTCTTCATAGTCCTACACCTAGGGTTGGAAACATACCCCAACAAAAAAATGAAAAAGTAGATGAATCAACATAAATGCTGGTATGAGCATATTAAAAGTGGGATTGAGAAATATAAGGAATAAAGGATGTCAAGTAAACAAGTCTTCCAATAGAAAAGGAAAGGACTACCCAAGTGGGTATCAAGAGAAAATGAATTGCAATGTTTTGATAAACAAGAAGAATACTTGCCATTAAACCTAGTAAAAGTTGTGCCACACACACATAAGTTTTGGGCACAAAACCCATCATAATAATATCATGTAGCATGCATGTGAGATAAGCATATCACTAGAATAATATAAATAGAAATAGCGTCCAAGGCTCACAACCTTGAAATGTGATAGAGAATGGTGTACTACCAAACTACCAATATATATATAAGTGGGCACACAACCCAGGTATGGGTCACACAACCTCAATCCCAAAAAATAACATGGACACACAATACAAAAACCAAAGTACTCACACTACTCTAGGGATAATGAATCACAAAGCATGCTAAATATAGAGGCAAGTAAAAATTCAGTCATATAAATAGAGTAAAAGAGATTGCCATCACATAAATGGACAACATAAAAGATCCACCACAAAAGTTGGCCAAATTAGCATTTTATCATGAAGCAAAGTACAATATAGAGTCAACAAGAATATATAACAAAGTAGGATGATCATATAATCATAATAAATAAGAATATTTCTCATGAAATAAATTCTCAAAAGAGAGAGATTGTGTAATCTATCAAGAGAGAGACAACTTGAATTAATTTTTCAATATAGAAAAATTGGGAATGTAATCATACTAAAAGAGAGGAAATAATTAGATTAATTGTTGAATATATAATAATAGGGGATGCAATCATACCTCAAATGAAGTCGACATATGTCCAAGGTCAAACCCCTAAGTCCAATCCAGGGTCTCCAATCCACCTAGTAAACATATTTGTAGAATTAGGGTAAGGTTACACCAATTATATAAACCCTAGAAATCACCTTTTTATTAGTTATGAATTAGGTTATGGAAACATGCCATCTTGTATATTACATTTTTTTAGTACATATCATATTTTACTTTATTTTTCCGACTTATATATTATTGGTTATGAATTATAGAAAATCCAACCAATTAGGAAAATCCTTGGAAAAATATATATTTATTAAATTATGCAACGTATCATTATATATATTACAATTTTTTTATTCCAAGATATATTTTATTTTATTTTTTAATGAGTAAATATATATTTGTTAATTTTGTAAGTATTAGCCAATTGGAAATCATGATTAATCCATGTAGACGAAAGATAATCCCATCGAGGATCTTGCTGAGTTGGGCCTATCAACATAGCCATATGAATTGGACCAGGCACACAACTCCTATGTAACTTATAGTCAAAGAATGAATTGTGAAAAGATAGTATTATCCAAGGGCAAGCAGACAAAATCCAAAATTGAGATGAGGGAAATATCAAGACTTTTGAGATATTTGTCTCCTTCCTCACGTATGGAAAAAATACCAAATCTTCCAGTTCAGGATACACCAGTATTTGAAGGATGAAGACCTTGAATCAAGTTCCCTTATGCACATCAAAACCAGACGATTGGCCTCAAAAATCAAGTCCCTAGGTTCTCCCAGTCCTAAAGATCCAAACCCCATGCTCCATCATGCCCTAGGATGTGATCCCTCCCTTCCACCATTAATGGAAGGAGGTGCAAGGTTGGAGGACACAAATATATCAAGGAGCACTAAAACAAAACACAAGAATCAATTCCTCAACCTAAACCAAAACTCTAGAGATGAGAACATGTATCTAGATAACACATATCTCTCTAATCATTTGAGAAGGTCAACACTGAGTTGAAAGGGCAGAACTACCTACTGAGAGGAAGGGATGAATTTGTGGTGATCAAAGCTTCACAAGACCACTGATGACCTCTCTGAACCTAAAGCAAGCCTCACAATGGTCAGAGGGGTGCCAACAAACTCACTCCTTATCAACACATAGGTGGAACTGGGGAAAACAATTCAAGAGACAAGAGTGAAAATAACAATCAAAATCACTGCACGAGGAATTAGAGGAGGTGATGGGGAGTTTTATATGGGGTCCGATGACTCCAGTTTGTGAGGAGAAAGGACGGTGTGTGGAAACATGGTAAAAATATGGAAGTCAGAAAGGTTGGGATCTGGTTGGGGAAGTAGGTGAGGAAACCAGACAAAAATAGAGCCTACATTTATGGGAAGGGAAGGGGAATGTATAAGAATAGAAATCAGAGGGAAAAAGAAGGGAGAGGGAGAGAGAGAAAGAATCATTGTAGAAGAAGAAAGTTGGAACTGTGTGAACACAATACATGAACTAGAACCAGAAGGTAGGAGACACAAAGCCATCTGTTCGATTAGAAATCAACGGTGTGAATGGATGTTGAGAGAAACAAAGTTGCCAAGCCCAGCTTGACACGAGAAATCAAAAAAACTATAGGAAAGGAGATTTATTCGATTAAATACATTCAATATTAAGTATTTAAAATCCTTTATTCTTTCCTTATTTATTTGGGGGCTCAAACATGATTTGATTAATGCCAAATTTGGTAATCTGATTTTACAATTAATTTCCCCTTTAGGATATTTTACTATATTATTCAATATTTTGGGCTTTAAATCATATTCTCTCTCCTAAAGTACACTAAGATAGATAGATTTGTCAACTGGAAATTTACACATAACTTGATTTAGGTATATGGATTTCGAATTTGGGGTTTATTTTCACTTTTGGAAGTCTTCTATTAATTTATTTAACACATTTGGCTTTTCTCATATTTTCTTTTACAAATAGAATTAAGATAATTGTTATTATGCAAATAATGTGAAATTTGGCATTCAAGGCAATTAGGACCCAAAGAACATGAATTTCACATTTGGTTTGGGTTTTGAGATACTCTTTTATGAGTTAGGGTACAATTAGGATTTTGTATTATTAGCATTATATTTATTTAAAGAAGTATATATTTATCATAAGAACTCACATAATTGAGTCCTATTAAATTCATATTGTTTTAAAAAGAGTTATATGTTATTACTATGCACGAAATCAACCTTTTATTCAAGTAACATATTCTTATTTATCATTGTGAATATATGGATCTATTTACATTTGGCACATAATTAAGTTATTATGTTAATATGAATCTATTATGATATGTGATGTCAATTATAGAGCATATTGCCACATTAAGGTATAACCTTATCCTTGTTTGGTTAGAATTAAAGAATAAAACATTCTAATATCCTAATTATGGGAGTAGGATAGGATCCTAGATTTTGGGACGTTACACCATTCTAATAATGAATACATTACATTATTAGACGTGCAACATGTTATGGTATTCCTACTTGTCTATCAATGCATCGACATGTACCATACTGTAAAAGATTCTAAGATCTAATATTTAAATAAAAGGATTTTTTCATAATGATTACACATATCTAGTCATCACACACTTATAATATATATCATATATGAATTATCATCACAAACTATAGTTACACATTTATTGGCTATGCCATACTAACACAATCCCTTAGAGCTGACAAAAGATTGCATCCCACCTAAGGTCTTTGTATCATAATGACGGAAAACTATGAACGCTTACGTAGGCTTACACTTATTTCTTTGTGTCTGATGCATGTCTATTCATAATTTTTCATTACATTTTAGATTTATTTTTATGTATGTTGTTTGCATTCTACTCAATATTTTACTTGTTTTAAGTTTTGAGTAGTTTATGTGATTTATTTAAAATTTAATACATTTTTGGTATTTATTTTTAAGTTGATACAAGAAGAAGAGAAGTAAATATACTTACATGAAATCTCAGGAGAATGATCAAGTATTTCACATCCTCACTCACCAACTCTGAAAATTGGAGTGAGAATCACTAAAGTATAATTGGTCATTCAAATAATTACTAAAGTATAGACGATCTTCAAAATTACCATAACTTTCAAATACAAACTCAAAATATGATGATTTAAAAGTCATTGGATGCATAATTCAAGTACCATAAAAAGAAATTTATAATTGATAGATTATTACTAGGAGATATTCCCATGAATTATATTCTTGATCGGACAATCTTCTTATAGATAGAAGATGCTAAAAAGTTGATTGACCGACCAATGTTTATGATCGACCGATCTTAATTAATTTTCAATTGGTAAGTAACTATAGAGATTTTTACATACTTGTGATCATATGATCACCATTATAGATTCTTCAATCTTCTTGTATGGGAAAATCCTTATCATTTAGTGGGTCGCACAATCACAAAGTGGGTCGCTTGTCTAATAAGTATACAATGACACTAAAATGGTTCTAACTATCACATTTGATGTCAAAATTGAGTGATTAAAGTCGAGTTAGAAAGATAATTCAATTATCTATAGGATGAATATGTTTTTTATCACTTCAAATCAATCAAATGCCACAAAACTCGCTGGAAACTCATGTGATAGAAATCTATAGGTAACAACTGCTAGATTAATTTAGATGGATCTCATATTTTATGAGAGGATATAAAAATTCATAAGGGACGTTTCTGGATGCATATTCATCCTAGTTTTAGTTGCATTTTTAATCTAATTTGGCATACATCTTTAATATTTTAGTTTAGAAATAGCTTGCATTTAGGTTTTTCTAATTTTATAATAATTTATAAAGTTTTGATCCAAATTCTTAGATATCATGAAAAGCTTAAAATTAATTTAATGTGAAGAGTTTAGGAGGTGGTGGTTCTACTAATTGAATAGTGGGTGTATGAAACTTTTGATAAAATAAACAAGAATTTCAATGGTCTTGAGTCTTTGTCAAGCTACATTGTTGACTAACATTTCATCGGTCAGAGTTTAGGTTGGTTCATCCCCGACAACCCATAGAAATAGCCCCTCTGAGGTTGGTTTACCTCTCCCAAAAATCTCATCGGTCTTATAGGAAGTATACCTGACAAAGACCTATCAACCGATAAGACTCTATACCAACACAATTCTTGCACCTGTTGACCGCTGGTAACCCGCCCTGATGGAAACCCAACGTTCGACAAAGATCATGCCTGATGGGTCTACTTCCTCATCCCCTGATGGACACCCTAACCATACGTTGATCGATGAAACTCCTGTTTGATAGGTCTATTGTGTCATCCTCCTACAAGCACCCTACCCCTGCACATTAATGACTGATGAGAATCTTATACTCATTGACTAATGAGACACCTGTCCAATTAAATTCTTACATCTAGTACTTGACGAATGGGCAAACTTAGCCTTTGACATGAACCTAGTTATTTTCGACCGATGATTATCATGTGTGCCCCGTCCCTCGACAAACAAACAGACCTCAACGCCGATGTTCGACCTGCATTCCACCCCGACAACGGTCCCCCAATGGGATCACTCAAGGGATGCGAGACCCTTTGTCTACCTACAACCTCTGACCCTTTGTATCCATGAAGGTTGTACAAAGAAGCTAGAAAGGGACCTAAACCCTAGACCCCGCCTATAAATAGAACAACAATGTCGCCAAAAAGAGGATCCACACAGACACCACTAGACTGCTGGTTTCATTCCACAATACTGACTTCCACCGTCGACCTCTTCCATCAATCCCCTCCCTCAGTCTATACACCAAGAAGATCCCAACCTCCACCAAGATTCCATAATCTCAACTTTGAAAGAATCTACACGAAGAAATTCCTCCTCCATCAATCCACCATTATTTTGCACTTGCTTTTCCCAAATAGTAGCAGATACAGTCTGTGAGAAAAGAGAGATTGACGACCCAACAGTTCACCTTCAACGAATGTCCAGGAGTTGTTCTTGTTGTTGTCTGACGTATTCACTCTAGAGTTTGAATAATTGATCCCACACACCATGGCTACAATCCATTCTTCTTTTGTGATGATAACTTCTTCATCGCTTTTTCCCTCTTTTGTACTTGTATTTGCTGCCATGAGCAAGTAGTCCCCTTTCTAGGGCGTGGGGAGCATTCAAGCTATATAATTTTGTTCTCTTTACTACATCTACTATTGTATGAACCATCCAATATTTGGAATCAATCATCATGCTTATATTCTTTCCTAATCATCAAATTTATATGTAAATTATACCTTAGGTGTACAAAATCTCAAACCTAAGATCTAGGATACTAATTGATTCATGTTAAATCATTGATGAGAATTTTGGATAGGTATTTTTTAGGTGATATAGACATGAACTCTACATAGCACAATCGATAACTTAAAGTGATGTTTGTACGAATAATCCTAACGTCAAAAGGGGGAATTACCTGACCTCAACGTATATGTTCCTACTTAATATGATGTAGTGAGAGAATGAATGATAGGTAGTGGTGGTGAAACCCATTCCACCCTTGTGTCTCCATCATTTGTTAATTAACCTTTATTTTAGCCTTTTAATATTGCAACTTTAGTATAATCAACGATCACCCTTTGTGATAAATACTTGTTCTTGCTTGGTCGATAAACCAATTCCTAAAAATATAATCCATTGGCTTCAATCATAAACTATACCACAATAACATCAGTCCACTTATGAGGGGTGATTATTGTATGTTGGTTAAGGTGAACTCCTGGGATTTCACCCCTAGTGAATTTTCCAGTGCATATCACACACGGAAAGCATCCATGGCAAGGGTTCATACCTATTATTTCCCATTGACAACCCTAGACATCATCAAAGAATGCCATAGATAAAAGTTTCTGATTTGAAGAGAAGACACACTTTGTCATAGATCTGGATCATAGACTACAACTATTATTTGGGAGTTGTGACAATACCACTGAATTTATCCTCCATGATGGTACTTTCTCCATGCGATTGTTCTTATATCTCATTATCATGATTAAGATTTGGAAGTAGATCTTTTTCTAGGGTTTGAGGATTAGCCCCATTGTCAGTATCTTTTACTCTATGTGATAAAATTGCTATTCATATGGATTTTCATATTGATTTCTGATTGATTGGTTTCATGATATATAGATTAACTATCATATTTTGCATGATTGTTAGAATCCTAGATGTAAAGACATTGAAATATAAGATTATAATACCAATCAATGTTGTTGAATCCCAGATGAGATCACAGAAGGGAGTTCTCTAGTCTATGGATTAAGGATTCACAGGTAATGATTCATCGAGCCTATGGAATTTTTTTATTTTCGAACTCCATACCCTGAAAGGATATGAAATTCTTTGGCCCCAATCTAAATATCTTACGGTTGAGTGATCTAACATGAGATGGTTGATACATAGGCAGTAGTGTTGAAACCTATCATCCTGCTAATTTAATGATAGTGTAAAAAAAATTTCCTTCTTCGTTTGATTTCATTTCTTATTTGTTAATTTAGTTAATCAACCATCAATGATATCCTTATTTAATCACTTTTCTTGATTAAGCTAAAAATATGAATTGTTCTTGAAAGGGTTGCCCTTTTGGTTTGATCCTAAAGCTATATTATGATAAGACTCGTCCGCTTGCGTGTGGTGATTATTGCACCTTAGATTGGATAAAATACTTGAGGACTTTTTCCAAGGTGAATTTCTTGTGCTATAATCAACCACATCAAATTTTGACAAGGTTGTCTCATACAACAATATTTGTATATCTATCAAAATAAAGTTATGATTTTTTCCTTTCTAGTTTGTTTCTATACTTTTAGTTTGGCTTTCTAATTTGTAGTTTCTTTTAGTAAACTGTTAGCTTTTTTATTTTTTAGTTATGTTAACTCCTTAGTTTGTTTTTATAATTTTTAGTTTGTTTTAGATTTTTTCCTATCTCATCTTTTCATCATTTATTCTTTCTATTCCATTCTAAAGAAAAAAGTTGTATACTCATTCATCAAAAAAATTTCTCTTGAGTATGGTAGCCAAATTTTCTATTTTCCATGCATTCGTTTGAAATGGAGTGGCCAATGCCACAAATTATACAATGTAGAAAATGCGGCTTCTTCAATCACGACACATGGGGCTGTCAGGAGAGTACTCTAAAGGCTAAAATACTGATCTATAGGATTGTCTCCGCACAAACTACTAGGAACAACACTAAACACATGGATTGTCCTTAATTGCCTTCACAAGCCAAATCAATCATTCAGAGGATAAACTTCGAGCATAATGTTATATTCCTTAAAAGAAAATATGAAACAGAATACAATATATAATATTTTATGAGATACTATGAGGAGTCGTGCTATGTAGATGATTATCCAAATGACACATACTACAATCAACAGTCTTTTGAGAGTTGTGATGAAGAGCCTTATTATGCATATCAATATCCACCTGACAATGATCAGTGGATGGAGACCGCTAGTAGATGTTAGTTGTCCAAAAAACAATGCTAGTTAATGGAGAATCTTTAGGTAAAAGAATGATGACACAACTTTCCAACATAAAGAACTACTCTTCCAACAACTTGAGGCCCCACCATCCCTCCTTATTGACTAAGATCCATATAGGATGATCAACCAATATTGTTTGAATCTATCTTACAAGATAAAAGACCAACTTCTATTTCATATCTGGTTATTTTTATGATGAGGTATAGCCCCAAGAGGAGGTATACATGTCACCACCGATTGATTTTCTATCTCCTCTCTAGTTCTAGGTCATGCTAAATCCATAGATGAGTTGGATGTATTCCATGTGGAGAAACCAGAGTCACAAGTTTATATAGTGAAAGATTCTACTACTGTAACATCCCAAATTTCAAGAGTAATTTGAAACTTAAAATGTGCCTTTCTTAAATAAAAAATATTTGAGGTCCTTATTGCAAAAAGACCATGAAACAAAAATTTTAAAAGATGATAAAGTAAAACGAGAAAAATGAGGCCCAAAATATGTTTTCTCTTTCATATGTACATTATGTGTTATAATTAATTCAAATACATAAATGTTGATTTCCTTTCTCTCTTTCTCTCAAATCCTTAAAACGTTTGAAAGAAATGAAAGGCAAGAGGATAATTCGGAATTCGAAAAATATAATTATGAAATATATTTCTTGCATAGAAATTTTTTCTTTTTTCCTTTTTATAGTCTCCATATAAAGAGAAAGTAAATTAATCTCTTTTTCTCTTTCTTCCATGGACATTGCTCAAAAAGGCATAAAAATATAAAGGAAATAACTTCTAAGTGAGTAATAAGGTATTATCTCAAATTTTGGCTCCAGAGTTCACAATGTAAAATCCTTTCCACAATATGTGTAATGCATTAAAGTTAATTTAGATGACTAAATGGGAATGGTGTCGAATTTTCTAGAAAAGAGGTGTTAAAGGCAATTAATAAATTAGATTCGGTTCAATATTATAATTAAATAAATAATACACCTAATTGAGGTTGCTTGCCAAGTTTGGATGTAAAAGGGAGTTAATTGATGTCCTAAATAAATTAAATAAGTCTTTTGCTTAAGGGGCAATAAAATGATATCTAGCTTTCATATTTTGACCCCAAATCTTTCCCACGCAGAGATTTAGGTGTTAACAGCTTCCCTTTAAAATTTGAGTTTAAAAGGATTAAGAAAGAGAGAGGTATGAATTATTAAATCTTTCCAAAAGTGGATGTGTTGATTGAGTGATGCATTTAAATGTCACGATTAAACTGGAAAGCAAGAGCCCGACCCCTTTGATTTTTGCATGGCACGTCAGCCTTTGGATTGGGATCCAGCGATCCCCCTTTTGTCTTCTACCTTCGACCAAAAAGGAAATAAGGCCACAGTAAACCTGAGATTTCTCTTACGCCTATCTCTCTCTCTACAACTCATGGAAACATCTAGAAATACTCCCAATAGATTCACAAGGATTTTCTGAGTAGATCTACCCTAGGTTTTACCTGGTGTGGAGGACCCTAGAGTTTTTCCCTTTTTACAGATAGTCGTCGGCCACCTTCCTTAGTTCCAGCTTTTATAAGGAGTAGGTTCCCTCTGACCTTGATTCATTTCCCTCCGCTAAGATCTTCTCGACTCCCAATTTTCTCCTCGGCCTCCAATTACTATGCTCAGACCTTCCTCCACCTCTAGTCGCTCCCTGCATCCCGCCGGTGTTCCACCTTGCCGTCTTCGCTCCTCCGATGGCGCCCTGCCCATTTGATGCCATCCATGAGTTTGACCAGACGAGTCGAAGGTCCTCGTGCTCTCAGTTTTTGCTTGGAGGCTCTAGATCCCGGAGTCAACCGTCGGGTTGACCGCCCAAGCAGGCTGCTCGTGAGACGGAGGTTGAAGACAACCAGGGCACGAAATTACCTCTCTACCCTCCGTTCATCTGCAGTAAGGTAAGGGCAATATCTACCTTTGTTCCTTTTTCCGCTTAAACCCAGGCGGGGCTAGGTGCTAGCAAGGCGCAAGCAGATTGGATTGGTCGTTGTTGTGTGGCCTGGGCCCTGGCTGCCTAGTTGGCAAGCTATGATTGGCTAGTTAAGTTAAAACTTGAAATAATTATAATAATTAATTTTTATGTCAAATGGAAATAAGTAATATATGAAAATTACTCAGAAAAATACAAGGAGTTCAATAAAGTTAATTTTATGTCCTGATTCCCATCCTAACTCAAAAAGTATATAAAATGTTATCTTTATGTGATTTCATATGTGAAAACCCTAATTTCATAAGATTAATGAAATTGATGATCATAACATGTTTAATTGGACCTGTTGTGTAAGAAATGACCTTCTTGTATAACAAGATCATCTCGGATCTAATTCAAGATTAATAATTCACATGTTATAAACATTAGGGTTTTAGGTGATGAATGGAATATAGATTGATATGTTGAATGTTATGGACATGATGCTTAGGGTTTTCAAACCCCAAGGATGTGAGTAGGATATACTGAACCTAGGAAGAGAAATCAGATCTTCCCCAAGTATAAGGTAAGTGGTCCATGTTAATTAAACATAGTTAATGGTTGATTTTATGTATGTATGTATGCAATGAATGTATTGAATGTTCTATCTATTTTAATTGCTTAAAGTCAATGAACTTGTGATGAATGGAATGTAATGTTTTACTGTTTATATTATGGTATCATCTTCATGAATATTAAGAGTAAAGTTATAGTTAAATTTTAAGAGCAAAGCAAGAGTTTTCAAGAGAAAGTTAATGTAAAAGATAGGTTATATAAGGTCCTCATTAAGAGGCTCCTCGGAGCCAAATTTAAGAGGCACTTCGGTGCATAAGAGAAGAGGCACTTCGGTGCAACCCAAGAGGCACTTCGGTGCATAAGAGAAGAGGCACTTATGTGCAACCTGAGGATCCTTATATAGGTCAATATAAAAGAGAATTGAAAAAGTAATTGTATGTCTTTTAAATGTTTAATGTTTAATGTTCAAAGTCTATTTTCAGTTTACAAGTTTTCTTTATGTTATAATATGTTCAATTCCACTTACCATTGGTTTTATGCATGGCTGGGGGCGAGATGCCCACAGATAAGGAGCAAGCTTAGGAGGAAGAAGTTACATGACATGCAAGGATTAGTTCAAGGAAACTTCAAGAAGAAAGAACCTAGTGGGGTGCCATTTACCAAGATGATCCACAGTTTAAATAGAATTTATATCATGTAGAGTCTTTCTACCAAAGTGGATTAAATGTATTTGATGTGGTTTTCTTTTGCCAAAGCTATGTATGAATCAGATTTACATAATGCAAAGTGTTTCATTTATTCAAATTTTAAATGATAGTCATGTTTGTAACATCCTAATAAGATGTATGCTTCCGCTTAGTTTGTGAAATTGGGGTATTACAACTACCTCTATTCATTTTGATTTTGATTGGGTAAAAGACCAGGAGGATGCATTCCGTATATAAATATTCACTAAGATAATTTTATAGATGACACAGTTCCTCCTATTCCATCACCACATTTTGCGCACACTGCTTTAGTGATACAAAGAAGGTAGTCCACCTATAGTCTTTACATATGAGTAGATCTTTAGGCCACCAGAGAGGAACCACTCCTTCATTATGCCACTTCTTCCTGATCCACACATTGCTGCTACACTTCCTCTAACGCGGGAGGAGTATTGGTAGATCCTACTGGATGAGTTTTGGGGTAAAAGACAAAACTATTTCAAGCATCTGGACAATACCTTTGAGCTACCACAACCACCTGATCACATTTTCACCATAGAGATCTTATGAAAAAGGTGCCATGCTTGTTCATATTCCCTTCAATTGGACCTTCTTCAAGTTTCCAAGATCACCTGGATGAGTATTGAGAACTTCTTCCCCTCCATCTTGGGTTTTATTTAGATGAGAAAATTTCTAAAGATTGGGGTGGAGGGTGGGTGGTATGAAATCTATTCCACCCACACTTATGTCTTTATTTCTTATTTTATTTTAGTAATTTTTAAATTGGCATGTATCCAATGCATTTAGTTTACTTGCATTGCATGTAGCTTAAAACTATTCCATTTCAGTTTATCATCCTTGCAATGTTAGTTGAAGCCATTATCTAGTTGGATTAGTTTACATCCATTTTGCATTGCATATAGAATTAGTCAAACAACCCCCTTGTTCGATGTAAATTCTTGATGTTGATTATATTTTTGATAAATATGCCAATGGTAAGGAAAGCACTATTTATAGCCAGTGAATATAAGCATTTTGTTCCTTTGAAATGATGGCAAGTCATATGGGATTGAGTGAAATAAAATGAAACATGTATCTTTACTAATTGGCATAGCATGCTTGTAGACATATCTTAATCTTGCATGTGAAATGATGTGATTGAATTGTTGTGTAAGACTGTCCCTATGTTTTGTATTCCAATATATGAGATGTACATAGTCAGCCCTCTTCTACATTTCTTGTATCACCATCGTGTCCCACCATTAGCCAAATAATAAAGAATCTATAAAGTATTCCAAACTCTAATATCAGGGTGACACACTCTCTTTCTACCTATATAATCTCTTCTTCCATATCCCTCTCAATATCTAGGGGGTTATCACCAAAAATAAGCAAAGATGTCAATGTGCACATATAAAAGTACAATTGATTTAATTGCAACAAGTAATTTCGAGTCAAATAGAGAAGAAATTCACGATTCTTCTCTCATACCTCCATTTAACTCTATTTCCACCAAGGGGAAGCAAAATATCCCCAAAACAACCTTCCACATCCCATTGTTCTTGTGCAAAATCTCATAGGAATATGCAGGATTATATGAAACATAAATAATATTACGTCTTTATAACATCCCTGACCTGGGTTAAGTCTTAACCCTAGAATTTTTGCTTAAGTAAGTCACTTAGAATCTTTTCTTTATCTTTTGAAAAGTAGTTAAGGCTAAAGGAGAGCTTATGTTTCAATTTTGGTCCTATTTGAATAATGTTGAAGCAATGTTTTACCTGTTTTGGACTAAAGTGCAATTTACCCAATTTAAAGGGGTTACCTTGCAAATGTTACATGATAAATGCTACTAAAGTATTATAACATCATAATAATGAGTATTATGCTGAGGTATGGCTTCCACAAGCCTAAGTTTCAAAAATGAGCTTGTTTGAGTAATGTTTGTGTATTGAATGTTAGCTTTGGTGTAATTTGCAATTTACCCAAAACCTAAGGTTGAATATGTAAAATACCACTTCAAAAGTGTCCCTACTGCTTCTTGGTATCATTTAGAGAAAATAAAAAGAATGGGGCGTCTTGTTTGAATTGCTTTTGAGGAGAGATAATCTTGATAATAAAATAATCAAGATTTAAGCATAATTGAAACCCTAATTTAAATTGTAGCAAAAATAAATATATTAATTGAAGTGCCCATCAACTAAAAAGGCTTTTGTTTAAATACTATAATTCAAGTAAGTCCAAATGCCTTGAGTTTCACCGAAATATTCTAAGTAGGTGAAGAAACCCACTCACATTTGTTAATTAAAAAGTAATGTCCACTAAAAATGGATAATAGTATTACATTAATTAAGGTGCTTAAATGGATTGCTTTTAATTCAAGGATAAACGAGAGGATTTTTAGGATGAAGGGAGTTTTCTTCATAGGCAAGGAAGGGAGGGGGCATGTGGTAAGGAGAGTTGATGGATTTCCTTCTACTTTCTCTCTCCTAGAAAATCAATCACATATATTCAATTTTCTATTTACTTGAAAGGCCACATTGCAAACCATTTTCTTTCTTTGCTTTGGCTGATGACCAAGGAGCTTAGGAGTAGGAGGAGAACTTTCCCCAAGCTGAAGGTAAGCTCCATGATCATCTTCAACCTTGAATTGATGGTTGAAATCGGAATTCAACATTGATTTTCTTCTCTTTTCCAACCAATGCTCAACCTTGATTGTCTTTTGCATACAAAAAGTTGCAAACGGACCTTGGATAATTGAAGGAGCTTCATTCACCATTATAGACATGAATCTTGAAGCTTTGAATCTACTTTGAAGGTGGGTTATATAACTTGAACCCATCAATGTTATTATTGATTTCAATTTCTCATCATATGTTGATCCTTTATTTCTTCTTGAATAATTGTTGATTTAATCATGTATATGGCAATAGAAATCAGAGGTCTGAAGCTTTATGATGATTACATCATCTTAGCACACACCTCAATAAATATCATGAGCAAACAGTTTCAAACCGTTTTAGACCAAACGGTTTCAAACCATTTGGTGACCAAACGGTTTCAAAACCGATTGGAGGACAAGTAGTTTCAAACCGTTAAAGACTAAATGGTTTCAATAGGTTCAAGTATTGATTGGTCTCGTGACCTAATAACTTCAAATAAGTCAAATTCAATTAATTTCATAACCCTAGCCCGATTGGGTTCAAAGCCCTAAATCAATTGAGATCGTAACCCTAATTTAGGGTTAAACAGTTTCAAGCTGAATTGACCAAATGGTCTCAGATCGTTTGAGGACTAAACGGTCTCAAACCATTTGGGGTTAAATAATATTTAAATCAAATGGTCTCAAACCATTTGGGGTTTATTAATATTCAAATCAAACGGTCCCAAACTGTTTAGGGTTAAACTTTTTTAAAATTGATTTGATCAAACGGTTTCAAAATCGATTGAAGATTTTAGGCAAGACCGTTTGAAGGTCAAGCACCTCAAGACCGTTTGGAGGTCAAGCACCTCAAGACCGTTTGGAGGTCAAGCACCTGAAGACCGTTTGAAGGGTCAGTTGGTCCAAGACCGTTTGAAGGGTCAATCGGTCCAAGACCATTTGAAGGCCTAATTGGTTCAAATCATGTAATTACTAATAACCCCACAAGTGGTAGAAGGGTATCTCAAGGATGATTTCAATGGAAGAACTTTTAAAGTATTTAGGTTATTAACATAATTAGAGTGATTATCATTCAATGCTTATGAAGGTAATAATTCTATACATTATGATATGCATGGTTGCATGTCCTTAGTGAAAGGTTAAGTCAGCCTAATAAAGTATGATGGTTGTGTGTGTTCCTAGTACATGGAACAATGATAAGTATGATTTAATACTTAAATAATGCTATGTGCTCCAAGATATGAGGAAGCACTGATTTAGGGTTTGGATTAATGAGATAGTTATAAAACTCTAATTAATGGAGAATGGAAACCCTAATCGAGAAGGATGAGAAACCCTAACCCTAATTTTGGGTAATGGGTTGAGAAATCCTAATTGAAATGAAATGGGAAATACCTAACCCTAATTTGAGTAATGGGTTGTGAAACCCTAATACAGGGTGATGTAATGAGAAACCCTAATACATGGTGATGCTATGTGAAACCCTAAAATGGGATGATGTTATATGAAACCCTAATATGGGATGATGTTATGTGAAACCCTAATGTAGGGTGAGGTTATGTGAAACCCTAATTGATAATGATATGAAACCCTAATACAGGGTAATGTTATGTGAAACCATAATTGATAATGATATCAAGCCCTAATATAGGGTGAAATTATGTGAAACCCTAATATAGGGTGATATTATGTGAAACCCTAATTCAGGGAGATATTATGTGAAACCCTAATTGATAAAGATGGGAAACTCTAACCCTGATGAGGGAATAGTAATGTTATCTTGTATTGCATGATGTTGATATGAAATTGATATGGTTGTTATCAAGTATACTAACCATGCAGGTATCATGAGATGATGAGCATAACCAAGTATGAATTATGATGGTAATGGGCCTTGTGAGCCATTACTTTATTTGTTGCCTAGTGACAGGTGACAAGAAGTTGAATATACCTGGTGAACTATGTGAAATGCTTGAGTAACAAGTATCCTGAATACTTTGGTCAGATAACTTGGAGGTAATAGTTACCTGATAAGTGGTAACCATGTTTAGTGTTGAACTAAGGGTTTGAATACCCAGATCCAGCAAACATGATGATGATGATGTTGAGGGATGTGAATTCCCAGCAATGAGATAAGGGATTGAGATGCCAATGCTTCATAAAGTTTTGAAAAGTACTTGATAAGAGTATTATTTCCTTGTAGCATTTTTCATAATAATTCTTGTTTGAAAACTTGACTGATGCTAAAAGAATATGGTAATGTACTTAAATAATCAAGTGGAATATTATCATGTAGAGCCCTGGCCATAGATCCATCATTGTCAGTAGCTCGTGATGGTGAAATAGGTTTTCCTGCTGGTTAATCAGGAGTGTATCTCCTAGCCAAAAATAGGAGGATTAGAGTGCAACTTTAGTTGTAGACTCATGATATGTTTAAGAGCATGGTGAACATGCCCATGGCTCAGTGAGCACGGTGAACTAGCCTGTGGCTCAAATTTACTAGCATTGGGACCTATACCAAGGCAGGCTAGAGAATGGGTGGCCGTGTGAGCTAACCCTATGACTGACGTCACTTAAGCAAGAGACTGCGGTCTTACTTGTGGTCTCACACTGACCGAGATGAATGAGATCGAGGATTCCGACTCTTCCTTTGATCTTGTATGGCACCGACTTTGGGTTTCGCAATCGAAGGTTGGATTTGAGTGGTACGGCTAAACTTCCTCAGGGCATAAGAATGATTGTAAAATGTAATTCAGTCGTGTAGCATATTTTCTTAAGGACGAATTACGAAAATCATTGGTTGATGTTACATTGCTTATTGTATCCTAAAATGGATAGATATTATACATGTTCTTCATATTCCTTATTAAAATGAATAGATGATATTGCTCTATTCTGCCTAATAATGATTTAATCATGTTGTTCAATAGAGATTCCTCTATTTAGTTTATTACTGTTATTTCACAATAATAATGTTTCTGGCGGAGATTATATCTCTCGCTGGGACAATTTCAATTATCTCACCCCCGTGGGATCCAACATTTTTAGGTGGAAGAGGACGAGGAGGTAGAAACCCTACAGCAGGGGAAGGATAGCAGCGTCAGGGATAGCAGTAACATCCCAGGTGGGGATACCGACTGTCAAGTCTTGTAAATATGAATCCTATGTGTCGTCTCTGTACTCTCAGGTCCTAGGAATCAGTAGATAGTGTTTTTACAAACGATCTGAGATTTTGGCATTGAATGCCTCGAGGTTTTATAGAGCAACTGATGTATGTAATCCTCGAGAAGAGAAGGTACATGACATGTACTTTGTGAACCAGAATGTATGTGTATATAATATTTTGGTTCTTGTTATAAGAGTTTCTTGGAAATGGATCTCTTTATAAATGGTTTTAGTTTTTAGTGATTTTCAGTAATCCGCTGCTAATGATATCTTCCGCATTAATAATTATCTGATGTTTGGGGTCTGTCATCACAGTCTTATTTATAATTTAGATTTTTTGACATAAAAGCAAGTGTGCTAAGTTAAGTTGGGACATAGAATATGGAAAGTTTTGTTATGTGATTCAGGAAATCCATGTTGCTTGGCTATGCTTGGTTCAAACACGATGTGAATGTGAGGCATGTACATTAGTTGAAAGTATTTATTTGAAAAGTGTTATCAATTTTATATTATTAGAGGATGAGCAATGTTAAATCTTGGGATTGTGAGGAATGTCTATTCATCATGTTTTTAGTTACATCTTAGATTTAGTTTTGCATATTTTGTCTGTATTTTAAATATTTTACTTATTTATAAGTTTATGCAATTTGTTTATAATTTATTATATTTTTATATTTTATTTGTAGGTTGATACAAGAAGAAGAGAGAAGAAAATATCCCTCCATGAGATCTAGGAGAATTATTAAATATTGCATATTCTTACTCCCCGACTCTAACAATTTGAGTGAGAATCACTAAAGTATATATGGTCACTCAAATCACCATAACTTTCACATAAAAATTCAGAATTGGATGATTTAAAAGCCACAAATGCACAATTCAACTATATTCAAAATAAGTATATATAATACATGTTTATTGGGTGATATACCCTTGAATTACATTCTTGATAGGGTGATCTAATTGTAGATAGATGAAGGTGAAAAGTTGATCGACCAATCAATGTTTATGATCAATTGATCTTAATTGATTCTCAATCAGTCAGTAATCATACAAACTTTTATGAACTTGTAATCGCCTGATAACCCTTTTAGATCACTCGGTCTTCCTGTAGGGGGAGATCCTTATCCATTAACGAGCCACACAATCACAAAATGGGTTACCCGATCAAAAAGTATACCCCGACACTAAAATGGATATAGCTTTCACATCTGATGTTAGAATCGAGTGATTCAAGTTGGTTAAAAAGATATTTCAATTATCTATGCAATGAATATGTATTATGACCACTCCAGAATGACCAAATGGCCCAAAATTCCTATTACAGAAATATGTAGGTGATAATAGTTTGATTAATTTAGATGGATCTGATATTTTGTGGGCATATACAAAAATACTTGAGGGACATCTTAGGCAAGAGTTCAAATCTAATCTCTCCCACACGCAACCCTAGAAGTCATCAAGGAAGGATGGAGACAAAAGTTGTTTATTTGATGAGAAGATGTCATCCGCCTAAGATCTAGACTGGACACTACAAGTACTGTTTGGAAGTTGTGATGAGACTAATGAAATTCTCCTCCATGACATTAATTTCTCCATGAGATTCTTCTACTCTCTTTATTTTTGTATCATGAATAATATATGAGAGTATATCTTTTAATGGGATTTGGGGATCATTCCCTCTGCCACATCTTATCCTCTATGTTATAAAATTACTATTCATTTGGATTTCCAAATTAATTATCAATTCATTGATTGTGTACTCTATAGATTAGCTACATATCTTGTATAATTGTTAGAATGCTAGATGTAATCAAGGATTAGAATACCAACTGGTGTCATTGAATCTCAGATGATACCACCGAAGGGAGTTCTCCGATGCGATGGATTTAGGATTTGCTGGTACTGAGATATCGAACCTATGAGGAATTATGTCCTTGAGAATTTTATACTCTAATATGAAACTCATTGGTCCCAATCAAAATATCTATCTGAGTGAGCGATGTAACATGAGAGAGTGGATACGTAGGCAGTGACAGTGAAAACTATCATCCTAATAATTTTATCATAGTGTGAAAATCATATCCTTCTTAGTTTGATTTCATTTTTTTCTTGTTAATTTATATAATTAACAATCAACTCAATCTATCTTTGTTTAATCACTTTTCTTAATTATGTTAAATATTTGAATTGTACTTGAAAAAGTTTTCCATTGGGTTCGATCCTAAAGCTATATTGTGATAAGACCCGTTCACTTACAAGTGGTGATTATTGCATGATAGATTAGGTGAATAACTTAAGAACTTTTCCTAGATGAATTTCTATTGTTATAATCTACTAGATCAAAATTTGAGTGTGGGTGGTATGTACTCCTTTACACACACACCTATCTCTTTTCTTTTCTTATTTTATGTCAACAATTTTTTACTTTGCATGCATCTATTGCATTTAGTTTACTTACATTAAATGTAGCTTAAAATTATTTCATTTCAGTTCATAATTTTTAGAATCAAAGTTGAAATCATGTTCTAATAAACTTAGTTTACATTCATATTTCATATAGAATTTGTTATACAAACCCCATGTTTAACATATGTTTTTTATGATAACTATACTTGTGAATGCATGCCAATGGTTATAAATCACCCTTTGTAGCCAATGAATATAAACATCGTGTTTTCTAGAAATGATGGAAAGTCGTATGGAATTGAGCAAAATCAAATGCAACATGCATCTTTACTGATTAACATAGCATGCTTGTAGAAATGTCTTCTTGCACGTGGTATGATGTGATTGAATTATTGTGTAAGATTGTCTCCATATTCTAATTCTAATATATGAGATGTACAGCCAAAGAGATGGCACCCAGATGATAAAAGTACTGATGTAAGACCGAGAGGTCTCAAGTTCGAAACCCCCCGGCCACGGGATGAACGAATGGCCAATTTCAAAAAAAATATATGAGATGTACAAGTTCAACCCTCTTCTATATTTCTTCTACCTAACATACTCTATTCATTTGTGTTGTGAAGGGATTCTGGGACATCGCTTTAGTTTTGGATCTTCATAGCCACCTCATCTTTTCAAGTAAACAAGATTGAAATATATTTTCATTTAATTCTACAACTACATCATAAGTGTAAGAGAATACCTTAAATTACATCAAAGGGGAGTTATTAGGGAGGGAATTAATTACATTTAAAACAAAAAGGAGGCTCTACATGAAAATGAATAATTTTCTCTCCACAAAATTTCAAACAAGTACACCAAAAGTAAATATTTGGTCAATAATTAATAATAAATCCACCAAACAAGAAAATTCAAAAACGAGTTGTAAGCACAAACTTCACTAAGATGGCGGCGCGCGGGGGCTCTGGGGGTTCAGACAGGAGTGGCGATAATGGTGGCGACGATGTGTGCATGGAAGCACAAGGGAGATCGAGTAGCCATCAGCCCCCAGGGGGACGAAAGGGGGAACGGCATCGGACGGAAGAACTAGAAAGAAACCCGACAAAGAAATGACGACGGAAACGGAGGAAAGGAACTCAAGGGGTGTTAGGGTTTTGATCCCCTTAGTGGGAATCGATTTCTAGTTCTCCGGTATGAGAGGCGACGGTGGATCACCGCAGAAGGAGGCCCAGGATAACATATCCAGCGGTTTAGCCGGGACTCACAAAGAGGCATGGGGAAACGATGGACCAAATGTGACGGCGGCGGTTATAAGCGACACGACACTGGCTGACGAACAACTGCTACGCCCTAAACAATCGTTCAAAGAAGCCCTGAGCGGTCCGAGCAATAACACGGTTGGCAACCGGATGACAGGGTCTTCTTCCTGGATAAACTGTTCGAGGACAAACTTGACCACAACGCCATTGAACTCTCACAGATAGAGGGGAATCCGACGATCTTCATCGATCAGGATGCAGAAGATGAGTTGGCGAGGCCTTGGAAGTATGTCGTCGTGATCCGACTCCTGGGAACAGACGTCGGATTCATGACCATGAGAGACAGGATCAAACTCCTTTGGAATCCGAAAGGATGCTTCAATATGTTCGAACTTGATCTTGGCCATTACGTAGTCTAACTGTCCTGCAAGGACGACTATGACACCGCAATCACCGGAGGGCTATGGAAGCTCTTCGGTTGCTGCCTCACTATGTGGGACTGGTTCCCTACGTTTAAATCCTCAGAGGAGATACCCCAGTACGTCGTGACATGGGTGAGAATAATGGACCTTCCCCTACACCTGTATGCTCCCGCATTTCTCGAGTACATAGGCTTTGCCTTGGGAAGACTCATCAAGATTGATAGTCACACAGCAATGAGAACAAGAAGTAAGCTCGCCCGAATGGCCATTGAGGTCGACACCTCTAAACCGCTGAGCCCAGTGATCTGGATAAATAATTTGGAGTACAAAGTGGAGTACGAGATGACGCTGGAGTCTTGCACATATTGCGGCAGAATTGGACATACTGAAAAGTACTACAGGACCAAGGCCCACGACTAGGCAGAGATGGAGCACACAACTAAAGATAAGGAGTTTACCGTAGGGGCACAAGATCAGGAGAATGATTGGCAACTACATGGCAATAGAAGATGGAGGAAGAGGAAACCTTTCAAGCCACCGCCCCATACTGATATTCCGCTAGTTGCTAATAGGTTTGACAACCTTCTGTATGAAGAAGACCTAGACAACAGGGGGAGGCAACACAGGAGGCTACGCAGAAAAGCTCACCGGAGAGACAACAACAACCCCCAAAGAAGATCTGGATACAGAAGGAAAAGAAGGGAGAAACATCCGGAAAAGGAGGCAAACCCACACATGACGAACAGCTGAGGAGTGTAGGACAGAAGGAAGTACACAGTGGGGATAGGGAGAATTGTGCAGGAGAAATGCATACAGCAGTGAACCCTGGGGTGGATGAGGTTATCGTAGAAATGGAATAGGATGAAACACAGGGAGTTATCCCGATCGACGAAGAGACACTTGGCAGCGAGGAACAGGCCAAGAGACAAGAAGAACCACATGGTAACACTGAACCCCCTGAACCTCCAGTGAACCAGGGTCACACTGATGGCATTACGGCGTACACAGGCAGTAACGTCCCACCCCCAAGTCAGGAGAAGACGGGAATGGAAGGTGAAAACAGATCCAAACCACAGCCTCCACCTTCGGGAAGGAAATTGAAGGCGAGCGGGAACGAAGATGAAAAAGAGTAGACCCACTCCTCCCTATGAGTATAGGAGGAAGAGTCCTCGCTTAAATAGTGGAAACTCGCAGAACCAGAAGGAGTCTACAACCGGTCCTCGCAGAGCTCAGTAAGGAGGCTGGGGCCAACTTCTTTCTCCCCCACTAACCAAGCTCTTAATGTCTTTACCAAATCTTATTTGCTGGAATGTAAGGGGTATGGGTAGTGAAGATAGATGCAGAGTTCTAAGGGAACTTAAAGCAACACACAAACCTGGAATCGTCAGGATCCTTGAACTGCACATCAGCTCCACCACAGCTGACAGAATCATCCGGTCTTTGGGTTTCAAGTGTTCTCACCGCGTCGAAGCCAGGGGTTTCTCCGGCGGGATCTGGGTCTGCTGGGACCCGAAGGTCTGCACGGTTTCTATTACCCACATCCATAGGCAGTTCATTACCTGTAAGGTGAATAACGCTTGCTACCTTTCCTTCATCTATGCGAGCCCACAGAATGGAACGAGACAACTGCTGTGGAAACACCTAACTCATATGGGGGAGAACTTTGATTTACCATGGCTTGCTTTGGGCGATTTCAATGCCATCATCGACCCTTCTGAACAGAGCGGCAGTGACCATTTCAGCCAGTCGAAGGCTACAACTTTCCAAAACACTATGATGCATGCTGATTTGTCGAACCTCGGCTTCTCTGGCACGAGATTCACCTTCCGCCATGGGTTGCTCTTCAAGAGGTTGGACAGAGCCTTGGCGAACTCGAAATTCATTAGCTCCTTCACTGACGTCATGGTCGAGCATCTTCCCAAATTGGGGTCCGACCACTGTCCTATTCTCATAAAGAATAGGCAACGAAACAGGCCACCCCGAAGGTTTGTTACAAGGGCTTCTTGGCAACTTAACCCGACGTTCATGCCTATGCTTAAGGAATCCTGGATTCAGCACCCTGCAGTCAATTTTAATGAAGCCCTACAGAGTGCACAGTCTACCATCATAAGATGGGACACTCATATGAGGAGGAATCAAAGGAAGCAAAAGGAACACCTTATACAGAACATCAGCAGACTGCAGAGAGAGCTTGGGGAGGACTACAACAAGATATCTGATGCCCTATGTGCCGATTTCCAACGGGAGCTGGACGAAATCCTAAAAGCTGAGGAGCAAGACCTCCAGCACAGATGCCATATCAACTGGCTTAAGAACGGAGACACAAATTCTAAGTTTTTCCATAACTTTGTCAATCAGAGGGCAAGAGGAAATACCATCTCCAAGCTGAGAAATAACGAAGGGATCGGGATAACCGATGAGACTGAGCTGAGGGAGCTGGTCGTCTCACACTTTGAGTCCATTCTCACTACACCTAGCGACGATGATCAGCGACAACCAGAAAACTTCCCTGGCAGATTCACGGAGCTCAGACCAGATCAACTAGCTACCATTGGGGTCATTCCCTCTGCCGCTGAGGTCTACGAGGTGACAATGTCGCTAGACCCCACGAAGGCGGCAGGCCCTGACGGTGTTTCTGCTCTGTTTGTTCAAAAAAATTGGGTGGTTGTTGGCCTAAGCTTTGTCAGAAACTGTACAACAAGTTATTATCACAGGACGAGTCCTCGACAAGCTATGAAACTCTACGATGGTTCTCATACCGAAGATACAGAACCCAGAGAGATGTGAGAACCTCAGGCCGATATCCTTAAACAACGTTGCCTTAAAGGTAGCCTCCAAGGTAGTGGTGGAAAGACTCAAACCTTATATGGCAGGGTGGATCTCTCAGGCGCAAAGCAGCTTCATACCTGGCCGGAAGATAACTGACAACATTGTTGTCGTCCAGGAGCTTATCCATACCATGAAACGAAGAAAGGGAAGAGCGACCATGGCTATCAAGGTCAACCTCACGAAGGCTTATGACCAAATGTCATGGAGTTTTATCAAGGATATGATCTGTAGAACTCACCTCCCACACAACATCCGCAGCTATATCGTGCAATCTATTTCCAGGGGCCATACAACCATCACGTGGAATGGAGAAAATGTTAGACCCTTCAAGCCATCAAGGGGACTCAGACAGGGCGATCCTTTATCCCCATATCTGTTCGTTTTGGGCCTCGAGCGCCTCAGTCAGCTCATAGAGTACAAGGTGGAGCAGGCCGCGTGGAAGCCTGTTAGAATGTTGAGGAAGGGCCCGCAGATCTCCCATGTCTGCTTTGCCGACGATCTCATCCTTTTCGGACAGGCATCCATTCGTCAAACCAAAGTAGTGAAGGAGTGCTTCCAGGCTTTCTATTGGGCATCCGAGCAATCAGTATCTGAAAAGAAGACCAGGTTCTTCTTCGCAAAAAGTGTGGATACAGCTATGAGGAGGAGAATCAGAAGGACAGCTGGGTTCCAATCCACTGAGGACTTGGGAAAGTGCCTTGGAGTTCCTATCGTTCATCAGAGAGTTACTAAACAAACCTACAGCGATGTCCTTGGCAAAGTGTCGAACATGTTACATGCCTGGTCCACGAGGTGTCTCTCGTTAGCTGGGAGAGGTGTCTCTTAGCACACACCTCAATAAATATCATGAGCAAATGGTTTCACTTTGTGTTGGTCAAATGGTTTCAAACCGTTTTAGACCAAACAGTTTCAAACCATTTGGTGACCAAACGGTTTCAAAACTGATTGGAGGGCAAATAGTTTCAAACCGTTAAAGACTAAATGGTTTCAATAGGTTCAAGGATTGATTGGTATCATGACCGAATAACTTCAAATAAATGAAATTCAATTAATTTCATAACCCTAGCCCGATTGGGTTCAAAGCCCTAAATCAATTGAGATTGTAACCCTAATTTAGGGTTAAACGGTTTCAAGCTGAATTGACCAAATGGTCTCAGATCGTTTGAGGACTAAACGGTCTCAAACCATTTGGGGTTAAATAATATTTAAATCAAATGGTCTCAAACCATTTGGGGTTTATTAATATTCAAATCAAATGGTCCCAAACCGTTTAGGGTTAAACTTTTTTAAAATTGATTTGATCAAACAGTTTCAAAATCGATTGAAGATTTTAGACAAGACCGTTTGAAGGTCAAGCACCTCAAGACCATTTGGAGGTCAAGCACCTCAAGACCGTTTGGAGGTCAAGCACCTGAAGACCGTTTGAAGGGTCAATTGGGCCAAGACCGTTTGAAGGGTCAATTGGTCCAAGACCATTTGAAGGCCTAATTGGTTCAAATCATGTAATTACTAATAACCCCACAAGTGGTAGAAGGGTATCTCAAGGATGATTTCAATGGAAGAACTTTTAAAGTTTTAAGGTTATTAACATAATTAGAGTGATTATCATTCAATGCTTATGAAGGTAATAATTCTATACATTATGATATGCATGGTTGCATGTCCTTAGTGAAAGGTTAAGTCAGCCTGATAAAGTATGATGGTTATGTGTGTTCCTAGTACATGGAACAATGATAAGTATGATTTAATACTTAAATAATGTTATGTGCTCCAAGATATGAGGAAGCACTAATTTAGGGTTTGGATTAATGAGATAATCATAAAACTCTAATTAATGGAGAATGGAAACCCTAATCGAGAAGGATGAGAAACCCTAACCCTAATTTTGGGTAACGGGTTGAGAAATCCTAATTGAAATGAAATGGGAAATCCCTAACCCTAATTTGAGTAATGGGTTGTGAAACCCTAATACAGGGTGATGTAATGAGAAACCCTAATACATGGTGATGCTATGTGAAACCCTAAAATGGGATGATGTTATATGAAACCCTAATATGGGATGATGTTATGTGAAACCCTAATGTAGGGTGAGGTTATGTGAAACCCTAATTGATAATGATATGAAACCCTAATACAAGGTATTGTTATGTGAAACCCTAATTGATAATGATATGAAACCCTAATACAGGGTGAAATTATGTGAAACCCTAATACAGGGTGATATTATGTGAAACCCTAATTTAGGGAGATATTATGTGAAACCCTAATTGATAAAGATGGGAAACTCTAACCCTAATGAGGGAATAGTAATGTTATCTTGTATTGCATAATGTTGATATGAAATTGATATGGTTGTTATCAAGTATACTAGCCATGCAGGTATCATGAGATGATGAGCATAACCAAGTATGAATTATGATGGTAATGGGCCTTGTGAGCCATTACTTTATTTGTTGCCTAGTGACAGGTGACAAGAAGTTGAATATACCTGGTGAACTATGTGAAATGCTTGTGTAACAAGTATCCTGAATACTTTGGTCAGATAACCAGGAGGTAATAGTTACCTGATAAGTGGTAACCATGTTTAGTGTTGAACTAAGGGTTTGAATACCCAGATCCAGCAAACATGATGATGATGATGTTGAGGGATGTGAATTCCCAGCAATGAGATAAGGGATTGAGATCCCAATGCTTCATAAAGTTTTGAAAAGTACTTGATAAGAGTATTATTTCCTTGTAGCATTTGTCATAATAATTCTTGTTTGAAAACTTGATTGATGCTAAAAGAATATGGTAATGTACTTAAATAATCAAGTGGAATATTATCATGTAGAGCCCTGGCCATAGATCCATCATTGTCAGTAGCTGGTGATGGTGAAATAGGTTTTCTTGCTGGTTAATCCAGAGTGTATATTGTTGAATATATGGGGTGCTCCTAGCCGAAAATAGGAGGATTAGAGTGCAACTTCAGTTGTAGACTCATGATATGTTTAAGAGCATGGTGAACATGCCCATGGCTCAGTGTAATGGAGCATGAATGCGTTCATGGCTCAGTGAGCATGGTGAACTTGCCGGTGGCTCAAATTTACTAGCGTTGGGACCTATACCAAGGCGGGCTAGAGAATGGGTGGCCATGTGAGCTAACCCTATGACTGACGTCACTTATGCAAGAGATTGCGGTCCTGCTTGTGGTCTCGCACTGACCGAGATGAATGAGATCGAGGAGTCCGGCTCTTCCTTTGATCTTGTATGGCACCGGCTTTGGGTTTTGCAATCGAAGGTTGGATTTGAGCGGTACGGCTCACTTCCTCATGGCATAAGAATGATTGTAAAATGTAATTCAGTCGTGTAGCATATTTGCTTAAGGACGAATTACGAAAATCATTGGTTGATGTTACATTGCTTATTGTATCCTAAAATGGATAAATATTATACATGTTCTACATATTCTTTATTAAAACGAATAGATGATATTGCTCTATTCTGCCTAATAATGATTTAATCATGTTGTTCAATAGAGATTCCTCTATTCAATTTATTACTATTATTTCACAATAATAATGTTTCTGACGGAGAGTTATATCTCTCACTGGGACAATTTCAATTATCTCACCCCCGTGGGATTCAACATTTTTAGGTGGAAGAGGACGAGGAGGTAGAAACCCTATAGCAGGGGAAGGATAGCAGAGTCAGGGACATCAGTAACATCCCAGGTGGGGATACTGACTGTCAAGTCTTGTAAATATGAATCCTATGTGTCGTCTCTGTACTCTCAGGTCCTAGGAATCAGTAGATAGTGCTTTTACAAACGATCTGAGATTTTGGCATTGAATGCCTCGAGGTTTTATAGAGCAACTGATGTATGTAATCCTCGAGAAGAGAAGGTACATGACATGTACTTTGTGAACCAGAATGTATGTGTATATAATATTTTGGTTCTTGTTATAAGAGTTTCCTGGAAATGGATCTCTTTGTAAATGGTTTTAATTTTTAGTGATTTTCAGTAATCCGCTGCTAATGATATCTTCCGCATTAATAATTATATGATGTTTGGGGTCTGTCATCACAGTCGTATTTATAATGTAGATTTTTTGACATAAAAGCAAGTGTGCTAAGTTAAGTTGGGACATAGAATATGGAAAGTTGTGTTATGTGATTCAGGAAATCCAGGTTTCTTGGCTATGCTTGGTTCAAACACGATGTGAATGTGAGGCATGTACATTAGTTCAAAGTATTTATTTGAAAAGTGTTATCAATTTTATATTATTAGAGGATGAGCAATGTTAAACCTTGGGATTGTGAGGAATGTCTATTCATCATGTTTTCTGTTACATCTTAGATTTAGTTTTGCATATTTTGTTTTTATTTTCAATATTTTACTTATTTACAAGTTTATGCAATTTGTTTAGAATTTATTATATTTTTATATTTTATTTGTAGGTTGATACAAGAAGAAGAGAGAAGAAAATATCCCTCCATGAGATCTAGGAGAATTATTAAATATTGCATATTCTTACTCCCCGACTCTAACAATTTGAGTGAGAATCACTAAAGTATATATGGTCACTCAAATCACCATAACTTTCACATAAAAATTCAGAATTGGATGATTTAAAAGCCACAAATGCACAATTCAACTATATTCAAAATAAGTATATATAATACATGTTTATTGGGTGATATACCCTTGAATTACATTCTTGATAGGGTGATCTAATTGTAGATAGATGAAGGTGAAAAGTTGATCGACCAATCAATGTTTATGATCAATTGATCTTAATTGATTCTCAATCAGTCAGTAATCATACAAACTTTTATGAACTTATGATTGCCTGATAACCCTCTTAGATCACTCGGTCTTCCTGTAGAGGGAGATCCTTATCAATTAACGAGCCACACAATCACAAAATGGGTTACCCGATCAACAAGTATACCCTGACACTCAAATGGATCTAACTTTCACATCTGATGTTAGAATCGAGTGATTCAAGTTGGTTAAAAAGATATTTCAATTATCTATGCAATGAATATGTATTATGACCACTCCAGAATGACCAAATGGCCCGAAATTCCTATTACAGAAATATGTAGGTGACAATAGTTTGATTAATTTAGATGGATCTGATATTTTGTGGGCATATACAAAAATACTTGAGGGACATCTTAGGCAAGAGTTCAAATCTAATCTCTCCCACACGCAACCCTAGCAGTCATGAAGGAAGGATGGAGACAAAAGTTGTTTATTTGATGAGAAGATGTGATCCGCCTAAGATCTGGACTGGACACTACAAGTACTGTTTGGAAGTTGTGACGAGACTAATGAAATTCTCCTCCATGACATTACTTTCTCCATGAGATTCTTCTACTCTCTTTATTTTTGTATCATGAATAATATTTGGGAGTATATCTTTTAATGAGATTTGGGGATCATCCCCTCTTCCACATCTTATCCTCTATGTTATAAAATTACTATTCATTTGGATTTCCAAATTAATTATCAATTCATTGATTGTGTACTCTATAGATTAGCTACCTATCTTGTATAATTGTTAGAATGATAGATGTAATCAAGGATTAGAATACCAACTGGTGTCATTGAATCTCAGATGATACCACCAAAGGGAGTTCTTCAATGCGATGGATTTATGATTTGCTGGTACTGAGATATCGAACCTATTAGGAATTATGTCCTTGACAATTTTATACTCTAATATGAAACTCCTTGGTCCCAATCAAAATATCTGTCTGAGTGAGCAATGTAACATGAGAGAGTGGATACGTAGGCAGTGACAGTGAAAACTATCATCCTAATAATTTTATCATAGTGTGAAAATCATCTCCTTCTTAGTTTGATTTCATTAATTTCTTGTTAATTTATATAATTAACCATCAACTCAATCTATCTTTGTTTAATCACTTTTCTTAATTATGTTAAATATTTGAATTGTTCTTGAAAAAGTTTCCCATTGGGTTTGATCCTAAAGTGATGTGTATTTTACTACGCGCTGAAAATGCAAGTATACACGTCGAGTAGTACAGGCCTTTGTGAGGCCCGAGTCGAACACAGGGATACTCAGAGTTGTTGGAGACTCCTACTAACTATTCGCGATCAGATAAACCAAATAACAAATTGGGGTTTGTTGTCAAAATTAAAAGAAAATAAAAATAAAACAAAGCAAACAATCGATTAAAGGTTAATTTAATCAATTCAAAAGGGTATCTTTAGGATTGCGCTTTCACCGCGGGTTTTCATTGTATTAGATTTTATATAATGCCTCAATCTTCTCTCTCTATCTGGGTAGTGGCCTGAAAACATAATTGCCCACTATCGTGGTGCAATTCACTACTTAGGTTTAGGTCAGTTCCACCATCGTAGTAACCTATCCCCTAAACTAAGTGCATTATGAACGATCTCTCAGTGTCCACCATTAATTTTACACCACCTTGGTCAAGGGATTTGTCGATTAACGTAGGTTTCGCCTCTTTTCAGCCGTTAATCCTTCTTTCAAAGTGATTAAGGGCATTAGGTTATTATTATGGTGATCAAGCATAACAATAGATGGAGAAAATGAAACTATACCACTGATTTAAGAGAGAAAATATGAATTACTATTATAAAACTGTCATACAATGAATCCCCGGGCTACTCCCGGTCCTAAAGATGAAGGGGATTAGCCCCGCATGTTCATCTCAAACAAGTACAAGGTAAAGATAGGGGAAATCATGTGAAAAACGTGAATTGAAAGGGAAAACCCCTGAACGGAGAAGAAATGGTTGATCCTTTGTGTAGAACACGTTCTCTCCTGCCTCTCGGTGGTGAAATTCGTCTTCTACAGCGTCTGGATCGACTGGTATGAACTTCTGGCCTCCGTTCTCCTCTCTACTGCTCCTCGGTACTCGTGCAATGGCTAATGAGATCCCCTCCTCATCTGGGCGGCCGTCATTAGGTATAAGTCCCTAATTAGGTCGTTAATTAACTCCAGCCGTCTGATTGGGATCAATCTGAATCCAACGCATATCTGACGGTGTCGATACCATCGACGCGGGTCGATGGTATCGACCCGATGTTGTAGCGGCACCCCTTCTATTCTTTTCATTCGAGTGCCTGATGCAGTCTCGATACCATCGACTTGGGTCGATGGTATCGACTACTCTCTAGCGACGGTTTTGTCGTTTTGTGTCGCTGCAGCCTCCTTGTGTCGATGGTATCGACTTGGTGTCGATACTATCGACTGCTTCTTCACCAGCAACCTGAAGGTGACTCGATACCATCGACATCCCTGTCGATAGTATCGACGCTTTGCTGCTCCTTTCGGCTGGTAACCTGTGACCATGTCGATGGTATCAACTTCCGTCGATGGTATCGACGGAAGCAAATACTCGTTTGTCCTGAAATTCACAGACAAGATCACATAAATTCACACAAATAATAATTATGTGACAATTAATGCTCAAAACAATGAAATAAAGGGGATTTGACATAAAATGGTGGCAAAGACCAAAATGGATGAATTATGCAACATTAACCATAAAAAATGACTAATAAAAGCATAAAACACATATCAAACATGTCTATAAATGCGACTCAAAATCATCGCATCAAACTCCCCTAAGCTTGAACATTGCTCGCCCTCGAGCAACTAATCCTTAGAATAGAATTGCTAATGTCAACTGAAAAACAACACACCACACCCAACATCCCATATGACTCCCACCGGACATTCACAAACCGGCCTTCTCTAACCACAAAACAGTAATTACCATACATGCGATAGTAATCATCCATAAAAGAAATTGACCTCAAAACTGATGAACACTATCACATAAGGTAGTTAGCATAATAAAACTCACCGGTTCAGACTTGGTGCATCTTGTGATCGCCTAAACTACGTTGCTCGCCCTGTCTACCATCTACATGGAAGTAGTTCTCCTGATATTCATTAGTGAGGAGAAATTCACGGTGGCCTACCAATCCGAGAAACGGGTGGATGAAAATGGGTGGCTCATGGAAGAAAGTGGAAGTATTGTACAATTTCAACATGCATAATAAAAAAATGTCCTATATGATGCAAGTGCACATGAGAAATGCCCTAATGCCTAAAATTGGGTGGAATGATGCATGCACTAACCATCCGTCTCAAAATGAGATGGATATCTAGCTAAGCTACATCATGTACTCAATTATCCTTAAATGCAAGTGATATTACGTTCCTTTCTCCTTCTTGTTCTAATTGCTTCTAAATAACTCTTTTTCATTTTTCATATTTTTCAGATTTTTTTTGTTTTTTTTGTTTCAGCCCTTATATCCATAATTGCTTAAAAATAATTTTATTGGGCTATTTTCTTCATACTCATAAATTTTGCACTATTTAGAAGGTATGGAACAATTTAGTTCACCATTGGGGAAAAATTGAGATACATGATATACTTTATGCATGAAAATCATGAATGCAACTACATGGCATGCACCTAAAGGTAATGTGCATAAATCACTACATTTTTTCTTTTTATGCAAAACATATGGAAGATTTCAATGCAAGTCCTATCTAAATGCTATGCAAACAAAAGGAATTAAAACTGCACTTTACTTCCAATTCTTGGGTGGATTATGGAAAAATGAAGTGGAACGATCACAAGACTAGATGAGTGAACCTTAGAAAGATATTATGCGTCCCTCCTTACTGACATGTGTAGTAGTTTAGAGGGTTCTCTCTCTTACATCCAATTAAAGTCCCATTACCATTTGGTTAGGTTAGGCTCAAACAACCATTTCCGTCCACTTTCATGAATCATTAGGAGTACAGTTATGAAATGTTGTTTTAAAGTTGACATAACCAATTATTTTCCATAGGATGTGTGCCCAAGGTCAAAACAGAACAAGCTATCCAAACACACCAAAAATTTTCAAATTTCCCTTGAATTTCCCATGCACTAACAATGAGATGACACAACTTTATGACATCCACAATTACACTAGATAGCACGTTGATCCTACAAAAGCTAAAATTGCAAGAAACAAATAACAAGAGCAAAAGCAATAATGCTGAAAACTAAAAACAATAAAAGATAAAGTTGTTCCAACTACCCCCCTAAGCTTGAATTCGACTATGGCCTCATAGTCAAAAACAAACTTAAAGATTGGAATAGGGATACCAGATCATTCTTGTGGAGGTGGAGGTGGAGGCGGGTACTGCGGAGCCATAGGGTCCCAAGAAGGATACTCCCCCTGGAAGGTCGGATCATACTGGGTCCTAGGTGGAGGTTGTGGATAGCCTCCAAAGTAGCTCTGGCTCCAATAATGGTCGTAGAAGGGCTCCTGCTGCATCTCCATCCGTTGCAACCGATTTTGTATCTTTTATTGGTTGTCTAGGAGAAGACGTTCATTCTCAAACATCGCCTTTTGGTTGTCAAGTATCTGGTTCGTCGTGTCATGTAAACCGGCATACATCGCCATATGATGCTGCTGTGTCTGATGGATGTCCTGCAGCATCGTGTACATGCCTTGCATGGAATAGGCATCCTCGCTTGGATGCGAGGGCTGTGGTGGAGGCGGCGTAGGCTGTGATGATGATGATGCACCTGGATGCATCCGAGGACGCTTCCAGGGTGCTACTCGTGCTCGAAGAGGTGTAAATGTCTCTTCTTCCTCCTCAGCCTCGTCGTCATGTCCGTCATCGCCGCCGTCATTGCCGCCTTCTTCATCATCGGAGTCGATGGCTATGATCGGCCATCTAAAATGTTGTGTGCCCTCGATGTTGAAGACGGGATCCGGAAGCGCGCACTCCTGGTACGCTTGATTTACGTGGCAATGCGCAAAAGCCACACCATCCTGGAGAAGAATGAGATTGGCTCGGTGTAGATGTTGCAAGTTGACCTTGCTTCTCATAGAAAGAGGAGTCAGCTAATCGAGATTCAAGCCCAAGTAGAGGGCTATCCTGGTGACAAGCCCGCCAAAATGAATCGGGGCTTTCCTCGTGCTCCTCTTCATCGCCAACACTCGTTGTAGAAAGAATGCACCCCAGTTGCACTCTTGTCTCTTCAGGAGCTTGTAGAGAAAGAAAAGATTGGACTCTTGGAATTTTCTTAGGGCAAGATCACTTCGAGCAAAGATGGTTGAACTCAACATCCGGTGCAATACCCGAACAAACAGGTGCTCGAAGTCGGCTACCGCGGCGTTGTGGTAGCTCACTGACCGTCCATGCGGAACTGTCACCAACTCGGAGAAGATGGCAGTGTAGTCGGTGCAGTTGTCCGGCCGTCGGTAGTCGTACCGCGAGTGGTTCCAGTTGAAGATGTCGTTGAACTGCTCGAGGGTGATTGTGTAGTCGTTGTTGTAGATCCGGAAAGACACCCGGCCCTTCTCCCACTCACGGTCGCTTGCGGACATCTCGTTGGGCACGACATTGACATCAAGGGACGCCATGAATTCTACCACCAGTTCTTTGTATGTCGGCCACTCGCCGAAGAAAGGTTGACCGTCCTCGTGACACTCAAGCTCGTCGTGTCCACGGCCCGTTTGGTGGGCTTGTCCTTTCAACACGTAGTCCAGATTGGCCTTGAAGCCAAGATCACAGAGCATCTCCGGGTCCACGTACTGGGTTGGCTCGATCTTGCGCTTCATTATTTCTTTGAAAATCTTCTTCACCTCCGTAGAAGGATGGACAAGTCGAGGACGTGCTACCAATGATGGCGGTGGTGGCACGAACTCAGGAATGTCCTCCTGACGAGTATGTGAGGAAGAAGCTCCAGCGGTACACACCATGATGGCGAAGAGAATGGGATTAGAAGGAGAGCTCGGTGAAGAATGGAGATATGAATCTCCGCTCGGTGAAGATCGTCGCTCGGTGATGCTGCTCTTCGCTCTTGGATGGCTCAGGGGATTGCTCGGCGCAAAAGGGAGAAGATCACTCTGAAGGTGTGACGTCAAATGACGTAATGATTCTCCTTAAATAGACTTGGCCGGCGCTACTGTTGGCCTGTCGATACCATCGACGCGAGTCGATGGTATCGACACGGGTCGATGCTATCCGCCCCTCACTGGTATCGACGGTCGTCGATTGCTGGATCTTGAAACCTGGATCGTTGTCATGTCGATACCATCGACATAGGTCAATGGTATCGACCCTGCACCCAGATCGATGACGTGGAAGCCGCGATCACCGTCAATTTGTTTGCGCGGATCGGTGATGTGGATGGTCGATACCATCGACGGGTGTCGATGGTATTGAATTGTCTTCATTGCAACATCGTCACTTTGCATTTCAACCTATAACCATGTCGATACCATCGACAAGGCCGTCGATGGTATCGAGTTGACTGAGATAAATCGGTCTGAACTTCTCCAGAGATCTCGATGGTATCGACGCATGTGTTGATACTATCGAATTTTCCTTTGGACCTGCCTGTAGGTAGGTCGATACCATCGACGAGGTCGTCGATAGTATCGACTCAGAATGAAATCTGCAGTTCTCAACCTGTACCCTTGTCGATACCATCGACCAGTGTGTCGATGGTATCGACTCTGCCTCAGCCTGCACAATTAACAAACAGATCACGGTATCTTCTTTACACTAAAAATTGAACAAAAACAAAGCAACCTACGATTATAAATAAACTATCCTAATGTACCGATGGTTGGGTTGCCTCCCAACAAGCGCCCTTATTTAACGTCTTAGGCTAGACGGCTTCCAGGCATCTCATTCATCCGAAAGTGCAATGAGTTTAACCTCATTCACCTTCCTCTTGTAATTCTCACCAAAATAGAGCTTCAGCCTTTGTCCATTTACCAAAAACGTGGTATCACCATCACGCACTAAAATCGCATCGTGTGGTTTGACCTCTTCCACCACGAACGGTCCACTCCACCGGGATTTGAGCTTCCCGAGATGTAACTTGATTCGTGAATTGAACAACAAAACACTATCTCCTTTCTTGAACGTGCGCAACTAGATGTGGCGATCGTGGATCAGTTTTGTGCGCTCCTTGTAAATCTGTGCGTTCTCATATGCCGTCATCCGTAACTCATCCAGCTCATTCAATTCAAGCATTCTCTTTCTCCCCACTTCATCGCAACTCAGATTTAGCCTTCTAAGTGCCCAATGGGCTTTGTGCTCCAACTCTACCGGTAGGTGACAAGCCCGACCATACGCCAACCTAAAAGGTGTGGTGCCTATAGGTGTTTTGTAAGCCGTTCTGTACGCCCACAGTGCATCCGGTAGTAGGGCACTCCAGTTCTTTCTCGTGGATGCCACCGTTCGCTCTAGAATCTTATTAATTTCACAGTTGGAGACCTCCACCTGGCCTTGGGTCTGCGGATGATATGGGGTGCCGATGTTGTGCTTGACCCCATATTTCTTCAATAATGTCGAGAACTTCTGATTCCTAAAATGCGTACCCCCATCACTGATTATCATTCGGGGTACCCCAAACCTGCAGAAAATATTCTCTTTCACGAATCTGCACACTACAGTGGAATCATTAGTCCTTGTGGGTATTGCTTCCACCCACTTCGACACATAATCAATTGCTAACAAAATATATAAATTGGAGTTTGAGGACACAAAAGGTCCCATGAAATCTATACCCCAAAGATCAAATATCTCCACTTCCTAAAACACATTCAGGGGCATCTCCTGTTGCTTTGAGATATTACCTGCTCGCTGACAAGGATCACATTGCCTCACAAAATCGTAGGCATCTCGAAACAAAGTTGGCCAATAAAGGCCGCTTTCCAAAACCTTAGCTGTCGTTCGCGAGCTGGCGTGGTGTCCTCCCGTAGGTGATGCATGGCAATGATGGAGAACGCTCACGTACTCCACTTCAGGCACACACCTGCGCAAGATACCGTCCCTGCATTGCTTAAGAAGAATTGGATCATCCCAAAAATAATATCTTAAGGAATGAAAAAATCTCTTCTTCTCTTGATATGACCAATCTTCCGGGATGATCCCGCAAGCCAAATAATTTACAATTTCAGCGAACTAAGGCTCTTTAGAGTTAATTTTCAAAAGCTATTCATCCGGAAACGTCTTGATTATGGGTATATGTAAATCTTTTTCATCCACCCTTTCTAACCTAGACAAATGATCAGCCACTACATTTTCAATCCCAGATTTATCCTTGATTTCAATGTCAAATTCCTGTAAGAGCAAAATCCACCTAATGAGTCTAGGCTTTGCGTCTTTTTTCACCATCAAGTATTTTATTGCAGCATTGTCAGTCCATACAACTACTTTAGATCCAACTAAATACTGCCAGAATTTTTCAAAAGCAAACACAACGGCGAGTAATTCTTTTTCAGTAATTGTATAATTCAATTGGGCATCATTCAAAGTTTTTGAAGCGTAGAAAATCACGGCGGGCTTATTGTCTACCCGCTGCCTCAATATGGCTCTTACCGCAAAGTCCGAAGTGTCACACATTAATTCGAAAGGTTTTGTTCAATCCGGCGTTTGAACAACCAGTGCAGAAATCAGTTTTTCTTTCAAAACATCGAATGCATGTAGACACTTATCATTGAAATCGAAAACCGCGTCTTTCTCCAAAAGCTCGGATAGAGGTTTTGCAATTTTAGAAAAATCCTTTATAAATCACCGATAGAACCCGGCGTGTCCCAGAAAACTTCTTACCCCTTTTACAGAATTTGGTGGGGGCAACTTGGAAATGACCTCAATTTTTACTGGATCCACCTCTAGACCTTTGCTAGACACCTTGTGTCCTAGCAATATCCCCTCAGTCACCATCATGTGACATTTCTCCCAGTTTAGGACCAAGTGTGTGTCCTCACAACGTTGTAACACTTTGTCTAGGTTATAGAGACATTCATCAAACGATGCACCATACACCGAAAAGTCATCCATAAAAACCTCAAGACACCACTCTACCATGTCAGAAAATATGGCGAGCATACAGCGTTGAAACGTCGCCGGTGCATTGCATAAACCAAACGGCATTCGGCGGTAAGCAAAAGTCCCATAAGGACAAGTGAACGTAGATTTCTCTTGATCCAAAGGATCAATCGAGATCTGGTTGTACCCCAAGTACCCGTCTAGAAAACAAAAATGCGATCGACCGGCAAGACGCTCTAAAATTTGATCAATGAAAGGTAAAGGAAAGTGATCCTTAAGTGTGGTAGCATTCAAACGGCGGTCGTCAATACAAACTCGCCACCCGGTTACCAATCGGGTGGTGATAGGTTCATTCAACAAATTTTGAGTGACAGTAATTCCCCCCTTCTTAGGGACTACATGTGTGGGACTCACCCATGTCGAGTCTGATATGGCATAGATGATACTTGCAGTAAGAAGTTTAATGACCTCCTTCTTCACAACCTCCATCATGCTTGGATTTAGACGTCTTTGAGGTTGAATCACGGGCTTGGCTCCTTCCTCGAGCCGAATCTTGTGCTGACATAAAGTAGGGGAAATCCCCTTAATGTCTACAACGGACCACCCACAAGCTCCCCGGTGGTTCTTCAACACTATCAATAATTGTTCCTCCTCATCCGCACTCAAATAAGCAGAAATGATCACCTGTAACTTGTCTTCCTCAGCTAGAAAGACATATTTGAGATGCGGGGGCAGCGGATTTAATTCCAACTCCGGCGGGCTGATAAGAGATGATTGAAGCGGTGGGGGAAGTTCACCTAAATCTTCATAATGCCTCGCATAGAAGCATGGAAGCATCTGAAGCATTTTAGCGCACTCCTTGAGTGATTTACTCCGCATCCAATCATATATAATATTCAACAAGCAAGCCTCCAATGGTAATTTCGGATATGCATCAGAAACAGAAATAGCAATCACATCATCCTCCAGAGAAAGGGGAATGTCCTCATTCTCATCATTAGGAAATCCCATAGCTTTACACAAAGAAACTACCTTAGTCTGCTCCATGATATCCACAACCAAAGTTCCATTGTCCACCTTGCTCATCACATGAGCCATGTCCAGAAACGGCTTCCCAAGGCAGAGTGAAATATTACAATCAAGATGTTTCACCATATTGCATTGTTCCTTTACTTTAGATGACGCAGTGCTAGAAGGCATGACCATCTCAAAGCGGTCATCGGCTATGCCCAAGGTCAAGTGACCTCTCCCCATCTCTAAGATCATGTCGGTTGTAGCTTGGAAAGGACGTCCAAGTAACAGCTCATTGCCATGTTCATCCTACATCTCCATAACCACAAAATCAGCCGGAAAGACAAACCTATCCACCTTTACTAAGACATCTTCACATATTCCATAAGGCTTCACCACAGAGTTGTCCGCCAATTGAATCGTCATATTGCTCGGTCGTGACTCCTTCAATCCCAGCTTTTTAAATGTCAAAAGGGGCATCAAGTTGATGCTTGCCCCCGAATCACACAATGCTTTGCCAAATTTAATCTTCCCGATATAGCAAGAAATGTAAAAACACCCTGGATCCTGTCTCTTTGGCGGCAAAGTGCCCATGATGAAGGCACTCACTTGTTCCTTTAGCACGATGACCTCTGTATCTGGAATTTTCCTCTTCTTGGTAATGACATCTTTTAGAAACTTCCCGTATGAAGGAATTTGCTCAATGGCTTCCAGTAAAGGGATATTGACTGAAAGCTTCCTAAAACTGTCCAAGAACTTCTTGAACTGTGCATCTGCCTTCCTTGCCTTAACGCTATTTGGATACGGGACCGGAACAGCTTGTGCCCTTTGATGAGGTGGCACATAAGGCGTCTTTTTCTGAGGTTCTTCCTCTGCAACCTGTTCTTCAGTATCATCCGCGGCTATGTCTTCAACTTGCCCTGTGACTGGTGTGGGCTGCTCCTCATTGGTTGCACCTTCAACTTCATCTCGTGGTGTGCTTGTTTCCTCAGCTCTTGGATTCAACACTTTCTTGTCGCTTCTAAGCAGAATAGCCTTAGCTTGCTGGTTTCCCCCGGGAACATTGGTATTCCCCGGAAAACCTGGATGTGCCGGTTTCTTCAAACTAGCTATTTCGGCTGCCATCTGTGCCATGGATGTCTCAATGGTCCTCATTTGAGCCACATGGCTCTACAATGTCTGCCCGAATTGATTCATGTATTCTCCTTGCTGCTTGATTTGCTGGCCAAATGTATTCATTAGCTCTTGATTTTGCTTTATAACCTGATTGAGCAACTCCGTGCTCTTGTCTTCTGCAGCTGGCGAGGGCTTGGCATCCGGATCCTGTAGAAAATTGTTTGGATCCTTCCACGAGAACTTTTTGTCTTTTCTCCATGAATAGTCATTGTTCCTATAACCTTGCTGCTGTCTCATGTATTTGACTTGAGCCTCATCCTCAAACTCATTGTCCTCCTTTGCCAGTAGCTTCTTTGCGAGAAGATCCATCTTCTCATTCAGCTCTTTCATTGCCTTAGACTCGCCTGCTACTCGAGCTTCCTCTACCGGGCCTCTCTCTCTCACCCCAGGACTGCTTTCTAGCCATATTCTTGAGTATCTCCCAGCATCTGGTGTCTGTATTATTCAAAAAGAAACCTGACCTAGCTGAATCCAGATTACTCCTATCATGCTCGGAGAGAGCAAAATAGAAGATCTTCACCTGCGTCTCTTTATCCAGCCTGTGATGTGGGCACCTCCTCAGCATGACCTGAAATCGCTCCCAGGTCTCAGAATATGTCTCACTGGCCTGTTGGGTGAAATTATGAATCTTCCGGATCATGTCGTTAGTCTTTTCATGAGGGAAGAACCTCTCAAAGAAGACCTCCACCATATGGTCCTAGGACTCCACAAACTCATCATCCAGATTGTGTAACCACTCTCGTGCTGCTCCCTCCAATGAACTTGGGAAAAGCTTGAGATACAATGCATCCTGTGGAAACCTATCAATTTTTACCATGTCACAGTTCTCAACAAACTGGATGATGTGTGCGACAGGATCCTCATTCTTCAGCCCATGAAAAGCATTTGATTTCACCAAATTTATCAATGCCGGATCAATCTTATATGTCGATATGTTGATTGCCTGCTTCTTTATAGGCCCCTTTGAAGCTGATGAGGAAGAAGCCTTGATCTTCTCCCATATAGTCTGTGGCTCGGCCATCTCTTCCTGTTCAAATTCAGAATCTACCTCTTCTCGGTGCTCTTGCTCGTAATACTCCTCGTCCTCAGGTCCTTGCAGCGGAACCTCGGGTGCGCGTTCCGCGTAGTCAGTACTACGCGTCTGCACCATACACAGTACCTGAAATAAGAAAACTCAAGTTCAGTACAATGTTTTGACGAGTATAAAAATTATCGCACAATTTAAAAATATTTGAAATTGAATGAAAATTGTAAAAAAAATGTGGCCTATAGTGGCCGCTCTTAGCACTCGAAGTGCCAACAATTTCGTCGTATCCCCGGCAACGGCGCCAAAAACTTGACGTGTAGTTTACTACGCGCTGAAAACGCAAGTATACGCGTCGAGTAGTACAGGCCTTTGTGAGGCCCAAGTCGAATATAGGGATACTCAGAATTGTTGGAGAATCCTACTAACTATTCGCGATCAGCTAAACCGAATAACAAATTGGGATTTGTTGTCAAAATTAAAAGAAAATAAAAATAAAACAAAGCAAACAATCGATTAAAGGTTAATTTAATCAATTCAAAAGGGTATCTTTAGGATTGCGGTTTCACCGTGGGTTTTCATTGTATTAGATTTTATATAATGCCTCAATCTTCTCTCTCTATCCGGGTAGTGGCCTGAAAACAGAATTGCCCACTGTCGTGGTGCAATTCACTACTTAGGTTTAGGTCGGTTCCACCGTCGTAGTAACCTATCCCCTAAACTAAGTGCATTATGAACGATCTCTCAGTGTCCACCATTAATTTTACACCACCTTGGTCAAGGGATTTGTCGATTAACATAGGTTTCGCCTCTTTTCAGCCGTTAATCCTTCTTTCAAAGTGATTAAGGGCATTAGGTTATTATTATGGTGATCAAGCATAACAATAGATGGAGAAAACGAAACTATACCATGGATTTAAGAGAGAAAATATGAATTACTATTATAAAACTGTCATACAATGAATCCTCGGGCTACTCCCGGTCCTAAAGATGAAGGGGATTAGCCCCGCATGTTCATCACAAACAAGTACAAGGTAAAGATAGGGGAAATCATGTGAAAAACATGAATTGAAAGGGAAAACCCCTGAACGGAGAAGAATCGGTTGATCCTTTGCGTAGAACACGTGCTCTCCCACCTCTCGGTGGTGAAATCCGTCTTGTGCAGCGTCCGGATCGACTGGTATGAACTTCTGGCCTCCGTTCTCCTCTCTACTGCTCCTCGGTACTCGTGCAATGGCTAATGAGATCCCCTCCTCGTCTGGGCGGCCGTCATTAGGTATAAGTCCCTAATTAGTTCGTTAATTAACTCCAGCTGTCCGATTGGGATCAATCTGAATCCAACGCATATCTGACGGTGTCGATACCATTGACGTGGGTCGATGGTATCGACCCGATGTGGTAGCGGCACCCCTTCTCTTCTTTTCGTCCGAGTGCTTGATGCAGTCTCGATACCATCGACTTCGGTCGATGGTATCGACTACTCTCTAGCGATAGTTTTGTCGTTTTGTGTCGTTGCAGCCTCCTCGTGTCGATGGTATCGACTTGGTGTTGATACTATCGACTGCTTCTTTGCCAGCAACCTGAAGGTGACTCGATACCATCGGCATCCCTGTTGATAGTATCGACACTTTGCTGCTCCTTTCGGCTGGCAACCTGTGACCATGTCGATGGTATCGACTTTTGTCGATGGTATCGACGGAAGCAAATACTCGTTTGTCCTGAAATTCACAGACAAGATCACATAAATTCATACAAATAATAATAATGTGACAATTAATGTTCAAAACAATGGAATAAAGGGGATTTGACATAAAATGGTGGAAAAGACCAAAATGGATGAATTATGCAACATTAACCATAAAAAATGACTAATAAAAGCATAAAACACATATCAAACAGGTCTATAAATGCGACTCAAAATCATCGCATCATAAAGCTATATTGTGATAAGACCCGTTCACTTACAAGTGGTGATTATTTCACGATAGATTAGGTGAATAACTTAAGAACTTTTCCTAGCTGAATTTCTATTGTTATAATCTACTAAATCAAAATTTGAGTGTGGGTGGTATGTACTCCTTTACACACACACCTATCTCTTTTCTTTTCTTATTTTATTTCAACAATTTTTTACTTTGCATGCATCTATTGCATTTAGTTTACTTACATTAAATGTAGCTTAAAATTATTTCATTTCAGTTCATAATTTTTAGAATCAAAGTTGAAATCATGTTCTAATAAACTTAGTTTACATTCATATTTCATATAGAATTTGTCATACAAACCCCATGTTTGAAGTATGTTTTTGATGATAACTATAATTGTGAATGCATGCCAATGGTTATAAATCACCCTTTGTAGCCAATGAATATAAACATCATGTTTTCTAGAAATGATGGAAAGTCGTATGGGATTGAGAAAAATCAAATGCAACATGCATCTTTACTGATTAACATAGCATGCTTGTAGAAATATCTTCTTGCACGTGGTATGATGTGATTGAATTATTGTGTAAGATTGTCTCCATACTCTAATTCTAATATATGAGATGTAAAAGTTCAACCTTCTTCTATATTTCTTCTACCCAACATACTCTATTCATTTGTGTTGTGAAGGGATTTCGGGACATCGCTTTAGTTTTGGATCTTCATAGCCACCTCATCTTTTCAAGTAAACAAGATTGAAATATATTTTCATTTAATTCTACAACTACATCATAAGTGTAAGAGAATACCTTAAATTACATTAAAGGGGAGTTATTAGGGAGGGCATTAATTACATTTAAAACAAAAAGGAGGCTCTACATGAAAATAAATACTTTTCTATCCACAAAATTTCAAACAAGTACACCAAAAGTAAATATTTGGTCAATAATTAATAATAAATCCACCAAACAAGAAAATTCAAAAATGAGTTGTAAGCACAAACTTCACTAAGATGGCGGCGCGCGGGGGCTCTGGGGGTTCAGACGGGAGCGGCGATAATGGCGGCGGCGCTGTGCGCACAGAAGCACAAGGGATATCGAGTAGCCATCAGCCCCCAGGGGGGACGAAAGGGGGAACGGCATCGGACGTAAGACCTTGAAAGAAACCCGACAAAGAAGTGACGACGGAAACGGAGGAAAGGAACTCAAGGGGTGTTAGGGTTTCGATCCCCTTAGTGGGAATCAATTTCCAGTTCACCGGTATGAGAGGCGACAGTGGATCACCGCAGAAGGAGGTCCAGGATAACATATCCAGCAGTTTAGCCGGGACTCACGAAGAGGCGTGGGGAAACGATGGACCAAACGTGATGGCGGCAGTTACAAGCGACACGAAACAGGCTGATGAACAACTACTATGCCCTAAACAATCGTTCAAAGAAGCCCTGAGCAGTCCGAGCAATAACACAATTGGCAACCAGGACGACGGGGTCTTCTTCCTGGATAAACTGTTCGAGGACAAACTCGACCACAACGCCATTGAACTCTCACAGATAGAGGGGAATCCAGCGATCTTCATCGATCAAGATGCAGAAGATGAGTTGGCGAGGCCTTGGAAGTATGTCGTCATGATCCAAATCCTGGGAACAGACGTCGGATTCATGACCATGAGAGACAGGATCAAACTCCTTTGGAATCCGAAAGGACGCTTCAATATGTTCAAACTTGATCTTGGTCATTATGTAGTCCAACTGTCGTGCAAGGACGACTATGACACCGCCATCACTGGAGGGCCATGGAAGCTCTTTGGTTGCTGCCTCGCTATGTGGGACTGGTTCCCTACGTTTAAACCTCAAAGGAGATACCCCAGTACGTCGTGACATGGGTGAGAATAATGGACCTTCCCCTACACCTGTACGCTCCCGCATTTCTCGAGTACATAGGCTTTGCCTTGGGAAGACTCATCAAGATTGATAGTCACACAGCGATGAGAACAAGAAGTAAGTTCGCCCGAATGGCCATTGAGGTCGACACCTCTAAACCGCTGAGCCCAGTGATCTGGATAAATAATGTGGAGTACAAAGTGGAGTACGAGATGACGTCGGAGTCTTGCGCATATTGCGGAAGAATTGGACATACTGAAAAGTACTGCAGGACCAAGGCCCACGACTGGGCAGAGATGGAGCACACAACTAAAGATAAGGAGTTTACCGCAGGGGCACAAGATCAAGAGAATGATTGGCAACTACAGGGCAATAGAAGATGGAGGAAGAGGAAACCTTTCAAGCCACCGCCCCATACTGATACGCCACTAGTTGCTAACAGGTTTGACAACCTTCTGTATGAAGAAGACATGGACAATGAGGGGGAGGCAACGCAGGAGGCTACGCAGACAAGCTCACCGGAGAGACAACAACAACCCCCAAAGAAGATCTAGATATAGAAGGAAAAGAAGGGAGAAAATTCGGAAAAGGAGGCAAACCCACACACGACGAACAACCGAGGAGTGGAGGACAGAAGGAAGTACACAGCGGGGACAGGGAGAATCGTGCAGGAGAAATGCATACAGTAGTGAACCCTGGGGTGGATGAGGTTATCGTAGAAATGGAACAGGATGAAACACAAGGAGTTATCCCGATCGACGAAGAGACACCTGGCAGCGAGGAACAGGCCAAGAGACAAGAAGCACCACATGGTAACACTGAAACCCCTAAACCTCCGGTGAACCAGGGTCACACTGATGGCATTACGGCGTACACAGGCAGTAACGTCCCACCCCCAAGTCAGGAGAAGACGGGAATGGAAGGTGAAAACAGATCCAAACCACAGCCTCCACCTTCGGGAAGGAAATTGAAGGCGAGCGGCACAAAGATGAAAAAGAGTAGACCCACTCCTCCCTATGATCATAGGAGGAAGAGTCCTCGCTTAAATAGTGGAAACTCGCAGAACCAGAAGGAGTCTACAACTGGTCCTCGCATAGCTCAGTAAGGAGGCCGGGGCCAACTTCTTTCTCCCCAACTAATCAAGATCTTAATGTCTTTACCAAATCTTATTTGTTGGAATGTAAGGGGTATGGGTAGCAAAGATAGATGTAGAGTTCTCAGGGAACATAAAGCAACACACAAACCTGGAATCGTCGGGATCCTTGAACCGCGCATCAGCTCCACCAAAGCTGACAGAATCATCTGGTCTTTGGGTTTCAAGTGTTCTCACCACGTCGAAGCTAGGGGTTTCTTCGGCGGGATCTGGGTCTACTGGGACCCGAAGGTCTGCAGGGTTTCTATTACCCACAGCCATAGGTAGTTCATTACCTGTAAGGTGAACAACGCTTGCTACCTTTCCTTCATCTATGTGAGCCCACAGAAGGGAACGAGACAACTGATGTGGAAACACCTAATTCATATGGGGGAGAACTTTGATTTACCATGGCTTGCTTTGGGAAATTTCAATGCCATCATCGACCCTTCTGAACATAGCAGAAGTGACCATTTCAGCCAGTCGGAGGCTACAACTTTCCAAAACACTATGATGCATGCTGATTTGTCGGACCTCGGCTTCTCTGGCACGAGATTCACCTTCTGCCATGGGTTGATCTTCAAGAGGTTGGACAGAGCCTTGGCGAACTCGAAATTCATTATCTCCTTCACTGACGTCGTGGTCGAGCATCTTCCCAGATTGGGGTCTGACCACTGTCCTATTCTCATAAAGAATAGGCAATGGCACAGGCCACCCCGAAGGTTTGTTACAAGGGATTCTTGGCAACTTAACCCGACGTTCATGCCTATGCTTAAGGAATCCTGGATTCAGCACCCTGCAGTCAATTTTAATGAAGCCCTACAGAGTGCACAGTCTACCATCATAAGATGGGACACTCATATGAGGAGGAATCAAAGGAAGCAAAAGGAACGCCTTATACAGAACATCAGTAGACTGCAGAGAGAGCTCGGGGAGGACTACAACGAGATATCTGATGCCCTATGTGCCGATTTCCAATGGGAGCTGGACGAAATCCTAAAAGCTGAGGAGCAAGACCTCCAGCACAGATGCCATATCAACTGGCTTAAGAACGGAGACACAAATTCTAAGTTTTTCCATAACTTTGTCAATCATAGGGTAAGAGGAAATACCATCTCCAAGCTGAGAAATAATGAAGGGACCTGGATAACCGATGAGACTGAGCTGAGGGAGCTGGTCGTCTCACACTTTGAGTCCATTCTCACTGCATCTAGCGGCAATGATCAGCGACAACCAGAAAACTTCCCTGGCAGATTCACGGAGCTCAGACCAGATCAACTAGCTGCCATCGGGGCCATTCCCTCTACCGCTGAGGTCCACAAGGTGACGATGTCGCTAGACCCCACGAAGGCGGCAGGCCCTGACAATGTTTCTGCTCTGTTTGTTCAAAACAACTGGGCGGTTGTTGGCCAAAGCTTTGTCAGAACTGTACAACAAGTTATTAGCACAGGACGAGTCCCCGACGAGCTATGCAACTCTACGATGGTTCTCATACTGAAGGTACAGAACCCAGAGAGATGTGAGAACCTCAGGCCGATATCCTTAAACAACGTTGCCTTAAAGGTAGCCTCTAAGGTAGTGGTGGAAAGACTCAAACCTTATATGGCAGGGTGGATCTCTCAGGCGCAAAGCAGCTTCATACCTGGCCGGAAGATAACTGACAACATTGTTGTCGTCCAGGAGCTTATCCATACCATGAAACGAAGAAAGGGAAGAGCGACCATGGCTATCAAGGTCGACCTCACGAAGGCTTATGACCAAATGTCATGGAGTTTTATCGAGGATACGATCTGCAAAACTCACCTCCCACACAACATCCGCAGCTATATCATGCAATCTATTTCCAGGGGCCATACAACCATCACGTGGAATGGAGAAAATGCTAGACCCTTCAAGCCATCAAGGGGACTCAGACAGGGTGATCCTTTATCCCCATATCTATTCGTTTTGTGCCTCGAGCGCCTCAGTCAGCTCATAGAGTACAAGGTGGAGCAGACCGAGTGGAAGCCTGTTAGAATGTTGAGGAAGGGCCCGCAGATCTCCCACGTCTGCTTTGCCGATGATCTCATCCTTTTCGGACAGGCATCCAATCGTCAAGCCAAAGTAGTGAAGGAGTGCTTCTAGGCTTTCTATTGGGCATCCGGGCAATCAGTATCTAAAAAGAAGACCAGGATCTTCTTCGCAAAAAGCGTGGATACAACTATGAGGAAGAGAATAAGAAGGACCGCTAGGTTCCAATCCACCGAGGACTTGGGCAAGTACCTTGGAGTTCCTATAGTTCATCAGAGAGTTACTAAACAAACCTACAGCGATGTCCTTGGCAAAGTGTCGAACATGTTACATGCCTGGTCCGCGATGTGTCTCTGGTTAGCTGGGAGAGTTGGCCTTGCCAAAGCAACTCTCGCAGCCATTCCCACTTCGTTATGCAGACGGCTAGGCTTACAACACAACTCTGTGATAGAATTGACGGCATAGTGAGAAGTTTCATCTGGGGAGGGACACACAAGGCCCACCCCCTTGCTCTTGTCGCCTGGGACAAGGTCTGTTGCAGAAAGGAGAAGGGCGGGCTCGGAGTTAGAAAGATGAGATACTGGAACCAAGCTCTTCTCTACAAACACTCATGGGAGCTATCGACCTCACACCCCTCACTGTGGTACACTGGCTTGAGGGAACGTTTCAAGAGGGATGTCGTGGGGAAAACATACAACCTTTCAAGGCTTGGAAATGTTGCATTTGAAGGGAAGCAGTTCATCGAAGATAACTCATACAAGGTGCCTATGAATGGACATGACACGAACGTCTGGGAGGACAGATGGTGGAGGAAAGATCGGATCCTGAAGGATATCGTAACACAGCCAATCCCTCCAAACCTGATGGACCTTACAGTCAGCTCTCTGGTTAATCTACAAGGTAGATGGGACATAGATTTTCTTCAAGAATGGTTGCCAACCAATGTGGTCCAGGACATTGCAAAGATGGACATTCCCTCTGATCTACACGGGAAGGATGTACGTGTTTGGAACCACACCAGTTCTGGCTTGTTTTCGACTAAGACTGCTTACCACAAGGTCATGGAAGACAAATGTCATCCCACTGAGGGATACTGGAACAAAATATGGCATGCAAAGGTGTCTCCACGCATTATGTTTTGTACATGGCTACTCAAGCATGAGGCCATCCTAACCAATGAGAGAAGGCTGAGAAGAAAGATGAGCTCTGAGTCCTCTTGCCCAAGATGTCATAATGGAGAAGAAAGTACCAACCATGCGATCAGAGATTGCAAGTTCGCACGGTCTGTTTGGATGACTCTTTACAAAGACAGAACCGTGAACCAGTTCTTCGCAAGCACAGTCTTCCAGCAATGGTTCAACGATCACATCCAACAGGATGAGCGATCTACGACCCTCTTCCTTACAGCCTGTTGGTACATTTGGAACTCCAGGAACAGGCATGTCTTCCAGAATGAAACGCGTGATCCTCAACAGCAGGCACGAATGATCGTCAGAGAAGCCAGCAACCAAATGGAAGTGCACATAGATGAGAGATCTTTGGCTGGAACGCCTATTGCTATCAGACATTTGCCATGGTCGCCTCATACCCATAAGGTTCTGAAATTCAATTCAGATGCTGCTGTAAAGAGGGATATAGTTTCCTATGCAGTGGTTGTGAGAGACGAGCATGGCAGGTGGAAAGGGGGTGCGGCCATGCACGTGTTTACCCAGGATGTTATAGAAGCTGAGCTACGCGGAATCGTCCTAGCCATGAAGATTGCTCAAGTGAACAAAGTGGAGTATGTGATCTTTGAGTCAGACTCTTTATCTGCTGTCCACATTGCTCAAAATTACGCACGAGACAACCTAAAGTATGCGAAGTTGGCTGCAAGAATAAGGAGCCTGAAGAATGAGCTTTGGTCCTTTGCACATGTTTGCAGAGAAGGAAATTATGTGGCTGATACGCTTGTCAAAAAACACCTTCATCAGAGTGAGAATTACACTCTCTACAATCCCCCCCCCAATAGTTATTTATGAGGCCCTCCTTAGGGACAAATGTAAGGGTAGTAGTACTACCTTATTTTCTTCTGCAGATCTTATTAGTGATTGTATCCTTTGTTTGAATTTGCTCGCTAGAGGAGGGCGGGATGAATAAGATCGCCTCCTGAATTTATTTAAAAATAATAATAAATCCACCAAAAAAACCATTTGTGAGGAAATATTTATAGATTTGATGGATACACGGCATATATATATATATATGTGTGTGTGTGTGTGTGTGTGTGTGTGTGTATTTAAAAGGTGCAACTTTTTTTGGATTGGGCCTTCACTCTCATTTAGTTTTGACACCATATATAGACCATTTGGGGTGCATAATGTAGAAGTTATTAGCTATATATGCAGTTTAGTTTAATTAGTTTTGCATCTCATGTGATGTCATATACAATAAAGAAAAATCTACTCATATAATTCAATTAAAATAAGAGTAATCTAACATGTGAGCCATAAAAACGTTGTTCCATTAGACTAGTGAGCCTCACCTTTATTGTATATGACATTTCCAAATGTGCCATTTACTTAGAGATTATAGTGTGGGGGTCTTTCAAAGAGGACGTCTAAAACAAAACAACCAATTCCATATTCTCAATTATTTTTCTACTTCGTGCAATATGATAAGAGAGATATCATTCCAACTAAAAGATAGTTGAAATTTGTGCCTCATGAAGAGAGTTATGATAGAAGTGATGAATGCATATTCATCATGATATTAAGTCACCATCTAGGGCCAAATTCGACTCAATGCTTTCACTTTCATATCCTAAATCTCACAAAATGCAAAATTGCTTAATTGGTTCAATTATCAAGGTTATCAACTAAGTTTATGTTGATTTTATGTAGGTCATGAGGAGGTTCAACCATCAGATGGCTCCCACCTCCATTTAACCCTAATCCACCTTCAACACTATCATCACTGCCACTTGCTTCACTCCACCTTTATCTCCATCAACCATCATCCAAATCAAACCCTAATAAGTGGGGCCCACCTTTCTTTGACCTAGATCTACCTTCACTCAAGATCCACTCACTAAATGGTCTTAATCTAACGGTTTCATGAATTTAGTTTTGACCTATCGGTCTTATCCATTCATCTGCACGGTCTCAAGACCGCGATCCTTTCTACACCATCAGATCTTGGATATACGGTCCTCATTCATTTGGGCTAACGGTTTTGATCTCAACCTACCCTATCAGTTCCCTCCTAACGATCCCTCAAGACCGTATGGGCAACCACTTCATCAAGACCGTTTGGATCTAACATGTCCTCAAGATCGTTTGGTACCCATCAGTCTTCAAGACCATTTGGGAATCTATCTACACTAAACGGCGAGGACCTACGACGTCCTCTGTCTTCCACCATCCTCCCGCCTGTCTCCACGCGCGCTAGCGGACCTCAACCGTGGCTTCCTCACCTTCTTCTTCTTCCTTCACTCCATTCTATAACCCTAATGCCTGTGCCACGACCTACAAATACGCCGATCGAGCCCCCTTCCGCCTTCATCTTCCTCTTCCACCTACACACATAAACCCTAAAATGCCATTGTCGTCTTCCCTGCCTCCTCACACCCTAGCAGTCGCTCCACGCTAATCGTGAGACCTACTCCTCGTGGTCTCAAGACTGTGAGGCACCGATCGGTTTCCAAACCGAACAGATCCGGGATTAGTTGGCTAGCACACGGTCCCAAAACCATTTGGCGGCACACTAAACAAGACTATTAGGCCAGATCGTGAAGGCAGGAACAATCAAAATTGTGAGGAAGCAATCTCCAAGACCGTTTGATGGAAACTGATTAGAGCAAAATTGTGTAGAGCATCGCGGTTTCCAAACTGTGAGGCCATATTGTGTCAATAGCGGAACCACGAGATCGTGAAGACTAGTTGGATGATGAGGACCGATCAAGAGCAAGATCATTTGTTGAAGACAGTAGGACTGTTTGGAGCCACAACCGAAGACCGTTTGGATGAAGAATGATTAGAGGTAGCAGACTACAGAACCAGGACCGGTTGATACCAAGACTGGTTGGATAGAAAACCACGAAGAGCACTGATTAGCCAAGACCGATTGGAGGAAAAATTTCAAAACTGTTTGGATATTAAACGGTCTTCCAAATCGTTTAAATTCAAGACCGTTTGGGTATGAATATTTATCAAGTCCAAACTGTTGAGAACAAATGACGGCCATCCAAAACCGTTTGAAGGGGATTCACACCAAAAACATGAGGACCCCGTCCAGTGCCTATAAATAGGACCAGTAGGGTCCTCATTTGGGACATCAGGTCTGGGACGCCGACAGGCTGCCTGAACACAGGTCTGATCCAGATCATCACGCATATTCACCTGCTACTCCTGCTGCAATTGAGGAGACCAAAAAGAGAAGGAAGGAGGAGTTAGAAAGACTACCCGGTCTGTCTTGGCATCCCTCGTTCCTTGTCCAGATCTGCTCTGACATGATGTAGAAGACTGCATCATCTTCACCGAGCTGCGACTACCTTCTGCATCATGCTCATGGTGGAACCTTCCCTCTCTCTTGTTCTTCTTGTTTCTTGCATCATGAGCGAGTAGTTCCTTTTTGCTGGGGTGTGGGGACTAGCCCCGCTGCCCATGCAAGCATGTTCTCTTATTAAAAATTCCATGGCAATGTATATAACTCTTCATTTTGTTGTTAATCATTAAAGTTTGTAGATTAATTACCTGCTTGTGTTCATCTTATTCTTCCCTATGTTGCGAGAACTCTATATGTAGGGTAGAATGTCGATTAACGAGGTTGACTCCCAAACTAGTAGAATGGGATTTCTTGAGGTCGTAAGTGTATGATCCGTGTAGGGACGAGCCATCTAGCCCACGGTGACGCTTCTGTGTGCCTAACGCCCGCAAGGGGGCCCCGCAACTTCAGTTGGATATCTGTATCGTCGTTGTTAATCGTCGATGTTTGCTTGTAGATTAATCACCTGCTTGCTTGTCGATTAGCATGGTTGACTCACTAACTAGAAATAGAATGGGATTCCTTGAGGTTGTAAGTGTATGATCTGTGTGGGGACGAGCCATCTAGCCCATGGTGACGCTTCTGTGTGCCTAACACCCGCAAGGGGGCCCACAACTTCAGTTGGATTTCTGTATCTTCGGAGCCGTAAGTGAGTGATCCGGAGGGTGACGAGAAATCTGATGTCTAAGGTGATGCTTACGTGAGCCTATCCTAGCGGAGGGTTTGTAGAAACTCTATTTGGATAGTTATATCTTGCCTGGATGTTACATGTTTGGATGTGTTTGCATGTGCAGTGGTGGTGAAACCCGGGATCATCCCAGCGGTTCCATATCATTAATCTATATCAACTTTAATTCTGCTCTTTACTTTCTTACAATTAGTTTAATTAACATCAAATCAACCAATCATTCTAAATATTAGTCTTGCTTGAGCTAGATTCGACTAAAAATTATTATTAAAAATGTTGTCTCTTGGGATTTGATCCTCAACTATACTACGATAAGACCCATCCGCTTGCCGGTGGTATTATTGCATAAGGTTTTGGTAAAAGCTCAGGGATTTCAACCCTGAGTGAATTTGTTAGTGCGATAATATTTCACGTCAAATTCTGGCATCGTTGCCGGGGACAACGGAATCAGTTAGTCAAATCTAGTTCTTTTAAGGCTAATCTAGGTTTTTCTTTTGATACAATTGATCATTCACTTGAATTTGACTCTATTCTGTGGATCTCACTTTTGAAACTTTTCCACTTCAGATACATCCAAAAGACTAGTGTATGCACTGTTTGAACAGTCTCGGACTCTCTGCTAGCTTTGATCCAGAGATAGATAGGACCTTTCATCATTAAAATAGAGAGAATCAAGAAAGAATGGCTCAAGAGGAGGAAATAGCCTGAAGGGTAGCTCAAGAAATTAATGCACAAAGAGAAAGGCTCATGCAAGAAGCCAGAGCTGCAGTTCAAGAAGAAATCCTTGCAGTACAAGCAGCAGAATTATAGAAGGACCTGAGAGAGTTCTCAATCCCTAAGGCTGTTGATGTTCATCACCTAGTTCAACCTCCTCCCATCAATGCTCCCAACTTTGAGATACAAGAACATTGGATCACCTTGCTTCAAAACAGCCCATTCTATGGTAAACAAGGAGAAGATAGTCAAGAACATCTTCTGAGGTTTATTGATCTATGTGCCATGACAAAGCAAATTGGAGTGTTCGACGATGCCATTAGACTCCATCTTTTCAAGTATTTGCTTACTGATAGAGCTATGAGTTGGTACAACTCCTTGCAATGCGAGCCCATCACTACATGGGAACAACTACAAAACATTTTTTTGGAAAAAATTTACCCTCCTTCTCTCACCTATGAAATTAGGGGTCGAATAATAGTGTTCACTCAAGCCCCTGGAGAAACCCTTGCGGAAGCATGGGAAAAATATAAAGAGCTTCTACGCAAATGTCCACACCATGGCATTCCCAAGAATCAACTCATCGAGATCTTCTATAGGGGTGTGGATGACGATATCAAGAGATTCTTAGATTCCTCATCTGGAGGGAACTTCATGCGTCAAAGTTATGATAGTGCATGGAAGGTTGTCATCCTTGGAGCTAAAAATCAAGCTAATTGGGGTAGATCTGTAGGTAAAGGAGTGTTGAAGGTAGCTATGGCTGAAGTTATTCCAGAATACAAGTCTATCGTTGAAACCCTCAAACTTTTAGTTTCTAAGCAAGACCATATCGAATCGTCCCTTGCTGCATTTGGAAGAGGACGTTCACCCCCTCAACAACAAGAACAAATCAAGTCAACCTCATTGTTCTGTGAAGCATGCAAAGGCACTGATCATTCCACATTAGCATGCAATGTTCTCTATGATGTTGTTCTAAGAAACGCTTATGGTCAAGGAGATAATAATCAAATGGAAAATCTTAATGTTGTCAACACTATCCCTGGTCAAGGATATTACACTCTGAATCAGAAATGGAATCATCTTGGTTTTCAATATGGAAATCCTTCAGGAGCAGAAAACTCGCGAGAACTTGGTCAAAATAATCAACAACGAGGACCACCAGGATTCTAGTATAACCAACAACAAAAATTTGGGAATCAAGGAAGCTTATGGGGCAACTTTCAAAATAGGAACTACAACAATTATCAAAACAACTCTCAATTCCAGAATCCCAACCAAGTTCCTTATCAACCACAAGGACAACAAGCCAATCCTATCTCTCCGGATGACAAACTAACATCCATTGAGAAGATGTTGCAGTCACAATAGACTATGATAGCTAACCAACAAGCTCATCAGAAAGCTATTGAATCTCAACTAGCTCAACTTGCAGCTAGCATGAAGCCACCTGCTGGAGCCTTTGTTGGCCAACCAGAAAATAACCCTAAACACCCTGAGCAGCTAAAGGTTGTCACCACCAGGTCTGGAAAAGACTATTCTGATCCTCCTATCATGACACCTGTGGTTATTACAGACAAGGATGAACCTGTAATTATCCAAGACTCTAAAACACTGGAGTCTCAACCAAAAGAGGCAGTAACTACTGATAAGACAGATAAGGAAAGTCCATAGAAACCTACTGATGAAGAAACTGAAAAACCAGAGCCAGATGTTCCAGTATACAAGCCTCGTCCCCCTTTCCCTGCTCGTTTAAGGCAAACCAAGCTTGATACTCATTTCAATAAGTTCAAGGAAGCCATGAAAAAGCTTCATGTTGATATACCCTTTTTGGATGCACTGGCTGAGATACCAGCCTGGACGAAGTACTTGAAATCACTTCTCACCAGGAAATATATTACCAAAGAATATGAGACAGTCAAGTTAGCAACAACTACTTCATACATCATCCAAGAGTAAGATGCCCAAGAAGTATAAAGATCTAGGATCTTTTGGGATCTCCTGCCATATCGGTGATTCATCGTGTAAGAAAGGATTAGCCGATCTTGGTGCCAGTGTCTCCATCATGCCACTTAGCCTTTGCAAAAGGCTAGGGTTTGCTGAACTACTCCCGACTGGTATGATAATACAACTTGCAGATAACATTGTGACTCTACCTTTAGGAATCATTGAGGATGCCCCTGTCAAGGTTGGTAAAGATTCTTATGTCCCTTGTGACTTTGTCATCATGGACATAAAGGAAGACACTAGATACCCTATCATATTTGGGTGTCCGTTCCTCGCCACTGCAAGAGCTCTAATTGATGTTGAAGCAGGAACCTTGCTGCTCAGATTAGGAAAAGAAACCCTCGAGTTTAAAGTTTTTTAAAGTATGAGAAGACCGAGTATGCAAGAAGAAGTCTACTTAATTGAATGCATAGAGAAGATGACATTGCTTACGCAAGAGGATTATGAACAAAAAGATCCGTTAGAAGTGGCTCTAATAAACCCATCTGCTGATAACTCCATTGACGAACAAATAAAGGATTGTGTTCTCCACCTCGATACGGCTGAAGAAGATCCTAAAGCCAGGATTGAGGAACTCAAAGATATGGATGTCACTGAAGAACCATGTGAAAAAACACAAGCTCTTGAAATGAAACCCCTACCTGAGGGATTGAAGTATATGTTTCTAGACCTCAAAGTCTGCCCAGTCATCATAAATTCTGATCTAACGGTAGAACAAGAAGATAAACTCTTGACGGAATTAAAAGAAAGAAGAAAAGCCATAGGCTACAAGATGAGTGATCTCACCGGGGTCATTCAAGCACTGTGCATGCACAAAATCCCCATGATGGAAAATAACAAGCCAACTGTTGAACACCAAAGGAAGCTTAATCTGAATATGAAAGAAGTTGTCTGCCTTGAAGTTATAAAGTTTCTCAAGGCAAGAATTATCTATCCAATCTCTGATTCACCATGGGTAAGTCCTATGCACGTTGTCCCGAAGAAAGGTGGGACTACAGTGATACAGAATGAAGACAATGAACTCATCCCCACTCGAACAGTCATAGGGTGGAGGATGTGTATTGATTATAGGAAGTTGAACAAGGCGACTCGAAAGGATCATTTCCCAATGCCTTTTCTTGACCAAGTCCTAGAAAGATTAGCTCGCCAAGAGTATTTTTGTTATCTCGACGATTACTCTGGATTCTATCAAATACCTATACATCCAGATGACCAAGAGAAAACAACCTTTACTTGCCCATTTGGAACGTATGTGTTCAGAAGGATGCCATTTGGACTTTGCAATGCTCCTGCCACTTTCCAACGCTATATGGCAGCCATATTTGCTGGACTCACTGAAACCATTATGGAAATTTTCATGGATGATTTCTCCTTATATGGGGATTCGTACGACTCATGCCTGAAGCACCTCTCTCTGGGTCTCAAACGATGTGAACAAGCACATCTTGTGCTAAATTGGAAGAAATGTCACTTTATGGTAAAAGAAGGCATTGCCCTTGGCCATAGGGTCAGTAACTAAGGAATTGAAGTAGACAAGGCCAAGATTGAAGTGATCTTCAAACTCTCTCTCCCAACCAATGCAAGAGAGGTTCGCACGTTCCTTGGTCATGCAGGATTTTACAGAAGGTTTATGAAAGATTTCCCTAAGATAACCAAGCCTATGACCAACTTGTTACTAAAGGATGTTGATTTCCATTTTGATGAAGAATGCATCAAAAGTTTCAACAACCTGAAACATGCTCTTACAACAACGCCCATCATCTGAGCTCCAGACTGGGATCACCCATTTGAAATTATGTGTGATGCCAGTGATTATGTTGTGGGTGTTGTTCTAGGGAAATGTATAGAGAAAAAACACTATGTGATCTACTATGCATCGAAGACCCTCGACGAGGCTCAGAGGAATTATGCAACTACTGAGAAAGAACTTCTTGCAGTCGTGTATGCCTTTGATAAGTTCAGATCCTATCTCATAGGTTCAGAAGCCATTATCTACACAGATTATGCAGCTATTCGTTACCTCCTAGCGAAGAAAGATGCAAACCCCAGGTTGATAAGATGGATTCTCTCTTGCAAGAATTTGATCTAGAGATAAGAGATAAAAAGGGGACAGAGAATGTTGTGGCAGATCACCTTAGTTGCATCCATACTCTGGAAACTGAGAAGATCCCAATTAACGATTCTCTTCCAGATGACCAACTAATGAAGGTCTCAGAATCTACACCTTGGTACTCGGACTATGTGAACTACCTTGCCGCTAGTATCATCCCCCCAGACTGCACTGGAAATACACTGAAAAAAAAGCATGCATGATGTGAAACGGTATCACTGGGATGAGCCATACCTATTCAAGCTCTGTGTTGATGGTATCTATAGACGTTGTATCGCTGAAGAAGAAGCTCAACCTATTTTACAACAATGTCACTCAGGCCCAGTTGGAGGCCATATGAGTGCTAAGAAAACTGCCTTGAAAGTTTTGCAATGTGGTTTCTTTTGGCCAACCATATCCAAAGACTCCTACAAATTTGTTCTATCATGTGACAAGTGTCATAGGATTGGAAACATTACAGAGAGAGATGAGATTCTACTTAAGTTGTGGCAAGAAGTCGAGATATTTGATGTTTGGGGTGTGGAATACATGGGCCCATTCCCCTCTTCACATGGATTTTCCTACATCCTGGTCGCGGTTGATTACGTTTCAAAATGGGTCAAATCCATACCAACCATCACTAGCGATTCTAAACCCTTTTATAAAAATGTTCAAAGATATCATTTCCCCCCGATTCGGAGTCCCACGCACTGTGATATCCGACAGAGGTTCTCATTTCCTGGAAAGAAGCTTCAAAGCGTTGCTAAGGAAATATGGTGTTACACACAAAGTAGCTTACCCTACCATCCACAAATAAATGGACAGGTAGAGGTTTCTAACCGTCAACTCAAGGCTATTCTGGAAAAGATAGTAGGCCACAACCGAAAGGATTGGTTAGTGAAAATCAATGACGCCTTGTAGGCCTACCGAACTGCTTTTAAGACTCCTCTTGTAACAAAACCCTTCAGACTCATCTATGGAAAATCATGTCACCTGCCAGTTGAACTTGAACACAAAGCTTGGTTGGCAATCAAACAGCTGAATTTCGACTTAAAGAAAGTTGGCCAAACCAGAATTCTACAACTTCAAGAACTAGATGAACTCAGGATGACAACCTATGAGAATGCCACAATCTATAAAGAACGCACAAAGTTATGGCACGATGGTCATCTAAAGAAGAAGGACATTCAAGTGGGAGACCAAGTCCTACTGTTCAACTCAAGACTGAGGTTATTCCTAGGAAAACTCTGTTCTCATTGGACTGGACCATACATTGTCAAGAGCATCTACCCGCATGGTGCTTTCGTTTTATGGAGTGAAAAGTCAGGAGATATTGTGGCTAATGGCCAACGTTTGAAAAGATATTTCACCACAGCTGACACAGGCATCAATGCATTGTTGAATCTCTCTGAACCAGATTACATGCCTGAAAATTGAAAAAATATCACGTTGAGCCATCGACGTAAAACAAAGGCACCTGTCGGGAGGCAACCCGATCAATAAATTTGTATTTAGTTTTAATTTTGAATTAGAATTTTTTCTTAATTTTGTTTTTATATTTTAGATAACTTTGCACCAAATAAAAATTGCATCGCAAGATGCTATCTTGAGTTCTGATTGGTCTTTATTTTTGAAGATTTTCAGATGGAGGACGCACACTGATTGAAACATAACCACATCCGGTGGTCCAACCGTCATGAATTTCCCCCTCCATCTCAGATTTAAAGTTTGCTCAGGATGAGCAAATTTCTAAGTTCGGGGTGGAGGGTGGGTAGTATGTATTTCACTTTCCACCCCCACCCATATTTTTCAGACTAAGATTTCATCATTACATTTTTGAGCAATTTTTTCAAAAATTTTCAAAATTCGAAATTTTTCAAAGAAATTGAACAGATACTTGATGAAGTTTTGATGATTTATATTTCATTAAAAGCCATTTCCTAGCTTTCTATGCATTTCGAATCATTATACCCTCCTTAATTGAGCAGATCCTCAAAAGGACCATTTTTTTGAAATTAGCCTATTGATTGAAATCATCTTGTGAAGCTTATGATTCCTAACATCATGATCCTTCTGCAAATATGGCAAGAGTCTGTTGAACTAATAGGGATCAAACATGTCGTTCTTCCTAACTAACTAGTGGAACAATAACATGGAATCCCCACCGGATCCTCATCAAGTCATTATTTGAGAAGAGTACGATAAAGAGAACAACCCGATGCACTGAATCATAAATCAAGTAGCATTCTGATCTGAACTCTCTTCTACACTTCTTCCATCATCTTCGTACCCCTATGTCCATCAAAAAGAAACAAAAACAACTAAAATAGTGATGAACCCTAAGTTCGGGGTTGCATGCCATTTCCCTCTATATCCGCTTCTTCCATACCCTCGCAAATTAATAGGGGCGTACCACTAAGAAAAGATGCCAAAGTGCACACAAATAAATGCAATCTCGAGTCGAATAGAGGAGAGATTCGTACAAAAAATGCAATAAATGAAATTACAAATGATATAATAAAAATCTCGAGTCGAATAGAGGAGAGATTTATTTCTTCCTTCCATACCACCTTCACTCCCTTTTCCACCTAAAGGCACAATGAATGCCTCCACTATCCTAAAAAACACCAGTGTTAGATCAGGTGCACACTTGTTGTTCTGCAGATATCTCTAGACTCTTACAAAAGTCTTTGACATGCTTATTGTTGGAAAAAGTGAGGAGGAAGTGATATTGGAAAGTAAACTCAGGAATGAAGATACGGTAAGATGTGTTCAGTGGTCTCACGAAGTTGAGATGCTTAGTTATACGAGGCATAAAGGAAACAATCGTGATGTGAAGAAGAGGCAACCACACGAGTTGAAAGTATTCATTTGGCGACTGTTTCAGATTTTGTGTTACTCGAGGATGAGCAATGTTTAAGTTTGGGGTGTTTTTATAAATGCATACTTATCGTGATATTAAGTTGCCATCTGGGGCCAAATTCGACTCAATGCTTTCACTTTCACATCCTAAATCTCACAAAATGCAAAATTGCTCAATTAGTTCAATTATCAAGGTTATTAACTGAGTTTATGTTGATTTTATGCAGGTCATGAGGAGGTTCAATCATTAGATGGCTCCCACCTCCATTTAACCCTAATCCACCTTCAACACTATCATCACCACCACTTCCTTCACTCCACCTTTATCTCCATCAACCATCATCCAAATCAAACCCTAATAAGTGGGTCCCACCTTTCTTTGACCTAGATCTACCTTCACTCAAGATCCTCTCACCAAACGGTCTTGACCTAACGGTTTCATCCATTCAATTTTGACCTATCGGTCTTAGCCATTCATTTGCATGGTCTCAAGACCGCGAGCCTTCTACACCATCAGATATTAGATATACGATCCTCATTCATTTAGGCTAATGGTTTTGATCTCAACCTTCCCTATCAGTTCCCTCCTAACAATCCCTCAAGACCGTATGGGCAACCACTTCATCAAGACCGTTTGGATCTAACATGTCCTCAAGACCGTTTGGTACACATCGGTCTTCAAGACCATTTGGGCATCTATCTACCCTAAACCGCAAGGACTTGCGACATCCTCTGTCTTCCACCATCCTCCTGCCTATCTCCACACACCCTAGCAGACCTCAACTGTGGCTTCCTCACCTTCTTCTTCTTCCTTCACCCCGTTCTGTAACCCTAACGCCTGAGGCACCACCTGCAAACACGCCGATTGAGCCCCCCTTCCGCCTTCATCTTCCTCTTCCACCTACACACATAAACCCTAAAATGCCACTGCCATCTTCCCTGCCTCCTCACGCACTAGCAGCCGCTCCACACTGATCGCGAGACCTGCTCCTCACGGTTTTAATATTGTGAGGCAGTGATCAGTTTCCAAACAAAATAGAACTGAGATCAGTTGGCTAGCGCACGGTCCCAAGACCGTTTGGCGCCGCACTCCTCCAGATCGTTAGGCCAGATCATGAAGGCAGGAACAATCGAAACTGTGAGGAAGCGATCTCCAAGACCGTTTGATGGAAATCGATTAGAGCATAACTATGTAGAGCATTGCAGTTTCCAAACTGCATGGCTAGATCGCGTCAGCAGTGGAACCACGAGATCGTGAAGACCGGTTGAATGATGAGGACCGACCAAGAGCAAGATCGTTTGCCGAAGACAGCAGGACCGTTTGGAGCCACAGTCAAAGACCGTTTGGACAAAGAATGATCGGAAGCAGCAAACTACAGAACTAGGACCGATTGATACCAAGACTGGTTGGATAGCAAACTGTGAAGAGCACTGATAAGCCAAGACCAATTGGAGGAAATATTCCAAAACCGTTTGGATATTAAACGGTCTTCCAACCCGTTTAAATTCAAGACCGTTTGGGTATGAATATTTATCAAGTCAAAACTGTTGAGAACAAATGGGGGCCATCCAAAACTGTTTAAAGGGGATTCACACCAAAAACATGAGGACCCTACCCAGTGCCTATAAATAGGACTAGTAGGGTCCTTATTTGGGACATCGGGTCTGGGACGCCGACAGGCTGCCTGAACACAGGTCTGATCCAGATCATCACACATATTTACCTGTTGCTCCTACTGCGATCGAGGAGACCGAGAAGAGAAGGAAGGAGGAGTGAGAAAGACTGCCCGGTCTATCTTGGCATCTCTCGTTCCTTGTCCAGATCTGCTCTGACATGACGTAGAAGACCGCATCATCTTCACTGAGCTGCGACTACCTTCTGCATCATGCTCATGGAAGAACCTTCCCTCTCTCTTGTTCTTCTTGTTTATCACATCATGAGCGAGTAGTTCCTTTTCGCTGGGGTGCGGGGACTAGCCCCGCTGCCCATGCAAGCATGTTCTGTTGTTAAACATTCCATGGCAATGTATATAACTCTTCATTTAGTTGTTAATCATTAAAGTTTGTAGATTAATTACCTACTTGTTTTCATCTTGTTCTTCCCTGTGTTGCGAGAACTTCTATATGTAGGGTAGAATGTCGATTAATGAGGTTCACTACCAAACTAGAAATAGAATGGGATTCCTTGAGGTTGTAAGTGTATGATCCGTGCAGGGACGAGCCATCTAACCCATGGTGATGCTTTTGTGTGCCTAACGCCCGCAAGGGGGGGGGCGCAACTTTAGTTGGATATCTGTGTCATCGTTGTTAATCATCGATGTTTGCTTGTAGATTAATCGCCTGCTTGCTTGTCGATTGGCATGGTTGACTCCCAAACTAGAAATAGAATGGGATTCATTGAGTTCGTAAGTTTATGATCCGTGCGGGGATGAGCATCTAGCCCACGGTGACGCTTCTGCGTGCCTAACGCCCGCAAGGGGGCCCCGCAACTTCAGTTGGATTTTTGTATCTTCGGAGCTGTAAGTGAGTACATATGGAGGGTGACGTGAAATCTGACGCCTAAGGTGATGCTTACATGAGCCTATCCTAGTGGAGGGTTCACAGCAGCTCTATTTGGATAGTTATATCTTGCCTGGATGTTACATGTTTGGATGCTTTTGCATGTGCAGTGGTGGTGAAACCGGGACCATCCCAACGGTTCCATATCATTAATCTAGATCAACTTTAATTCTGCTCTTTACTTTCTTGCAATTAGTTTAATTAACATCAAATCAACCAATCATTCTAAATAGTAGTCTTGCTTGAGCTAGATTTGACTAACAACAATTCTTAAAAATGTTGTCTCTTGGGATTCGATCCTCAACTATACTGCGATAAGACCCTTCCGCTTGCGGGTGGTATTATTGCACATGGTTTTGGTAAAAGCTCAGGGATTTCAACCCTGAGTGAATTTGTTAGTGTAATAATATTTCACGTCAAGAAGTTATATTTCAAAAGATAATTAATCATGGTCTTCATATGTATTCCATTTTTATAAAAATAATGTATCATTAACTAGTTACTTGAAATCATCTTTAGACTGAAGTTAAATATATTTTCTAGGGTTTTAGATTGTGGCTTGGGGTTTCCATGTTTTGGTTTTAATCACTCTCACAAAACACTTTCTAGGACTAGACTATGCGTATGGTCACATTTTGATAAAATTCTCCCATGTAATTTAATTACATGTATTATAGTTTTTTGTAATGGTACTAATACAATTTAAGGACTCTTTAGTTTAAACGTATCTAGGACCACGAATTGCCATTTTTATATATTTAATTGTCATTTGCACAGGTAAAGTTTACAAATCAAAGGTATGTAAGTTATCCAAGCTAAACATGCATGTCACATAAGTTGCTCAAATTGGTTCAAGCTTAGAGAAATTTTGTATTATCATCCATTTCTATATTTATTTTACACTTTTAATAGCAAAATTTGTAACTTTATTGTACCTTTTGAGATATCTAGATTTCATTTTATAATTTGATCTTGTATTTTTTGTTGGCGCTGAGACATATTTATCCCAACTTGTTGATATAGTAACATGCTCATTAAAAATGTGGAAATAAAATTCATTAATTTGTAATTAGATATTGTTAAAGTGTACAATATAAATTCCATTCAAGAATAACAAACCCAATCAGATTATGATTTTCCTATCTTATTCTATAGAAAAATTACATAAAAGGGGGTTAAATACCTTGCCGGAATAGTTAAATAGTGATTTGGGTCGATCTAGAAGAAATTTGGGATGCTAGTCCAACTGACCCATTCAGTTACAAATGTGATCTCACACAAAAGAGTTCATGGTTGTGTCATGCCTAGTTGTTGTCTTTGACCATACCGACCACTTCCCATGGTGGATCTATAACATCCCATGATTAAGGTCGCATATAAAATGATGTTAAAAGAAATAATTAGAGCATATAAATAAGACACACCTCCTTTTCATTCAGCCCATCAACAAGTATTCTAAAGTTAAGTGTACTTAGCCCAGAGTAGTACTAGGATATATGTGACCTATTGGGAAGTTTTCTTGGGTCGTGTGTGAGTGAGGACAAGGCATGTAATAGAGGCTAGTTTTTATTTGAGGGGCTAGTCATAATCCCAAATAATCTACTAGATCCTTGGGACATGGTCATGGGTGTTACAACTTGTATCAACTCTAGATATCCCTCCAAGAAGCATAGGGCCTGTAAAGAAGTGAAACCACCTCTCTACTAAAAATTTGAAGAATCAAACCTCCAGTATAAACACACCTCTAAGGTATCTTGGAGTGGGTGTAAAATTTTCAAATCTTATTAATGGTTTGCAAATCAACCAAAGTGTAACAGCGGAAGAAAATAATGACTATATTCAATTTCTCATAAGGGTACAAAAGAACATCTTAAACTTACATGTAAAGGTACATCATAAGGATCAATTAAAGGGTAATTTAAACCACATCAAGATTGTCTCCAAGCTTTAACCTCTTAAGCTAAGTCCATAACTTTAAGCCATGACCTCCATATCCATCACCTAGGGTTGGAAGGATACCCCAGCAAGAAGAGAAAAATAGAAGACATCAGCAAAGGTTGGTATGTGCATACTAAAAAGGAAATTGAACAATATAAGAAACAAAGGACATCAAGTATAAAGGCTTCCCATGCAAGAGATAAGGACTACCCACAAGGGAATAAAATATAAGAATCATCATCATCATAAAAGAAGATACTTGCCATATCTAAAACAATAAAGTGGCGCCACATAAGCACATATCATGATCATCATCCTACATGCATGTGAGATAAGCATAACACTAGATCAATATAAAGACAAAGGCAGTTAAGGCTTCACGTCCTTGAAACCTGGTAGAGAAGGATGCACTGCCAAACTCTCAATATATAAAGTTGAGCCAAGGCTTCACATCCTTGAAACTCGGGTATGGGGCACCACCACCTCCATCCCAAAAATAGGGGCACACACCCAAAAACCAATGCAATTACACTATTCTAGTACTACTGAATCACATAGCATGTAAAATGTAGAGGCAAGTAAAAAGTATAGTCAGAATTATATAATGTTTCCATCACACAATGGACAACACAAACATATAAACATCCACTTCAAAGTGGGCAAATATCATTATATAAGACCAACCTACACCAAGGCACAAGACAAGAGTTTAGAGAATATCCAAGATTACCACACACAAGATAGTTCACGAGAACCATGATATCAAAAGATAAGAGCAATGTGTATAGGCCATTGTCCATAGGACTAAGAGAAAGAATAATATAGGTGATTGCTCAACAAAGAAAAATAGGGGATACAACATACATAAAGAGAGAAGATTTAGAAATTTCTTAATATAGAAACAATGTGGGATGCAATCATACCTTTCTTCAGAGTCTATACAAGTCCAAGATAGATCTATATCCAAGTCTAGGTCTTCAAAGCACCTATTAAACATGTATGTGAAATTAGGGATAGATTTACATTGATTTCATAAACCCTAAAAATCACATTTTTGTTATTTGTGGATTAGGTTATCAAACCACGCCATATTTTAGGTTATATTTTCCTAAGTTCAACACATATTTTATTATATTTTTTGGCTTATCGATATTTAGTTATGAATTTTACAAGTTATTACATATTTAGGTAAATTCATTAAAATCATCTATTTTTAATATTGGATTTAAACCAAAACCAAAAGATATCTCTTATTTTTATGAATCCAACGACTATTTATTTGTACTTTTTGGATAAATGGAGAATAAGTTATGAATTTTTGAAGTCAGGCCAATCATAATATTAGCAAAAATATTTGTCAGCAAGTAAACCCCAGTCAGCGGTCAACTCGCTGAGTTGGTCCAATCAGAGGTGGACAACTCAGTCAGACTCACAAACTACTGGGCGAATTTGCATATGCGGAAAATAAAACCCAAGACTAAGGTGAAATGACTTTTATACCGTTCAGGTTGTGATCAAATAGACAAGTTAGAGCGAGGGTAAAATTGTGAAAGTAGCATCAATCATCTTCCCCGTTCTAGTAGTGAACTAGCAAAGCCGATGAACTAGAAATCTGGAGCCAAAATTGAGATCTAAGCTCACAAGTCAGGCCCCCTTGACGACTGGGGAACATTCCCACAAATTCCCTAACTCTTCATGATCACAGCGAGACTAAGAAACCACCATAAAGAGAGTTCAAGAATATAATGGGCATACCTCCCCTCACCCTGTGCTACAAGAAGACGGGGATCTAAAATTTCCTCAAGGCTATCGAAAAAAATGAATGTGCTTTAAGCGTCGCGTGAACGAGAGAAACAAATCAATGCCATCTCCAAGTTCCTCGACAATCAGGAACACCCAACATGTACCATGACTGTCGGAGAAGACAGTCAGAGTTAGGGGTAGAGTGCCCAAAGTCAGGCGAGATGGAAATCTCATAGTAAAATGAACCTTGGGCAAGCATTGAAGGTCAGTGACCATTCTCCAGATTGTCTGATGATCTAGGGATGCAAGGAGGTGGGAAAAAGGTAAGAAACAGAACAGGAATAGGGCACGAAGAACTCTGACAATAGTTTTGCAAAAAAGCCCACGAAAACCCTATGCATATATAGGGAATCGTGTGTGGGACCCCTCTAGGAAACCTTAGGAGAAAATATCGGTCAAAAAGATGGAGAGGAGAGGGATATATCCACGCTAGAATCAGAGGAGAAATCAGTGTTTATTTGCGGGGGGAAGAAAGGGGGCAGAGGTAGGAGAGAGAGCAGCTGCCATTAGATCTAGATCCAACAGCTCAGATATGGCCCAAAATAAGGTAAGTTGAAGGAACCACATGACAAGGAAATAAGACCAAACCTTATACAAAATGAAATCGGAATAAAGTGATACATTGAATTATTTAGCTTTTCTCTTTCTTCAATGGAGCTTGCAAACAAATCCTGAATTAAATGAAATTTTGCGTAGAGACTAATTAAGACATGTAGATTCCAATTATGCAATTAGATTTGCCTTATATAAACTTTTAATGTGTTAAATAAACCAAATCCTTTTTTCTCTTTCCTCATGCATTAATGACTTTAACATTCTCCAAATTTTATGAAACTTCACCCACAAGTCATATTGAATGTGTTGGATACAAATTTTCTATGAATTTCACATGTTGGAGTTGTTTGTACAATTATTTAATATTTTGAAGGTTCTACACACTTTCTCTCTCCTAATTTCACCTTTTAAGCAAACTTTCTCCAAATTGGATGAAAATTCACCCAAAGGCTATATTTATTATGTAGATTATGAATCCAAGATTATTTTCCTATTTTGGAGTCATTTATTTTTTTATTTGATATTTTGGGGAAAACCCACATCTTCTTTTCCGATTTGAATTAAATGAATTATTATTATGTAAATAATGTGAAACTTGACTCCCAAGGCAATTGGGACCCAAGGAACACGATTTTAAACTTAGATTTTACTTTTGGGACTTATTTTTATGAGATATGTCATATGGTTCCTTAGTGGCCCATTAGTTCTTTGTTCTACCAATTATATTCTTATTATCTCCATGTGTGTCCTATATGAATATTAAGCATGATTTATTATGTTACTCACATTTTATGTTATATTATTGGCCTAATTACATGCATTAGCTTATTGAGGTTCATCTTTGTTTGGTTAAGCCCAAAAGAGAAAACTTCTAGGGTAGGGTTTGAGCTCTGGTAGATTACAACACTCCACCCCTTAAAAAGGATTTCACCCTCAAAATCTATTTGATCCAAACATCAAACAACCAACTACTCTCAACCCCTTAAAAGGTTTAACCTAACAAGTCAAACTAATCAACATTTAGGGTTACCCACGTAACCTTTAGTTATGAAAGTTTTAGAGATTTATGTTATTCATATATCTATCTAAAAATCAGAACCAACTTAGGGTTGAGTTTTAGGTCCTTGTGTCTCTAACCTATCAACCCTACATGAGCATCCACAAGTCATAGGGTATGTCAACTACACCTTTATATCAAACCTAATCACGACTCCAAAGTCATAACTCGGGTTAGATTCTACTCAAACTAGAGTTTCTCTTTATTGTGACCTAATTCAATAAAACATCGACAAACCAAAGAAAAATTTTGTACACATAGTAATACAATTGAAAATATATTTTTCTTCAAAGAATCATGTGATATAAATCAATGGTGAGCTCAAAATCAATGCGGAACCAAGTCACAATTTTCCATATGAAGGTATTCATAACCTATTACTTCCTCATAACCTAATTTCATCCTCAAGTCAACTTTATTGCATAAGAAGATCATCATTGATCAAATCTAAGGTGAACATCTCACGCATAGGTCACTATCCAAGTCAAGGGTTCTAATAGGGAGACAAAATTGAAATAGTCAGATTTCGACTACCATGGGCTATGATACCATGCTGTAAAGAAGTGAAACCACCTCTCTACTAAAAATTTGATGAATAAAACCTCCAGTCCAAACACACCTCTAAGGTATCTTGGAGTGGGTGTAAAATTTTCCCATAGTGAAATAGAGTGACAATAGAATGGTCATAGATTTGCATCATACCTCGATATACATATATTCAATGTAAGGTATTTCTACACACTACAGCAAAAGTACCCATTAGTGGTTTTTATTCCAGTGGCTTTTCTAAAAAAAAGCCACTATCTATGTAATGCACTGGTAATCTAAACCACATCAAGATTGTCTCCAAGCTTTAATCTCTTAAGCTAAGTCCATAACTTTAAGCCATGTCCTCCATATCCATCACCTAGGGTTGGAAGGATACCCCAGCAAGAAGAGAAAAATAGAAGACATCAATAAAGGCTGGTATGTGCATACTAAAAAAGAAATTGAGCAATATAAGAAACAAAGGACATCAAGTATAAAGGCTTCCCATGCAAGAGATAAGGACTACCCACAAGGGCATAAAAGATAAGAATCATCATCATCATAAAAGAAGATACTTGCCATATCTAAAACAATAAAGTAGTGCCACATAAGCACATATCATGATCATTATCCAGCATGCATGTGAGATAAGCATAACACTAGAACAGTATAAAGACAAAGGTGGCCAAGGCTTCACATCCTTGAAACCTGATAGAGAATGATGCACTACCAAACTCTCAATATATAAAGTTGAGCCAAGGCTTCACATCCTTGAAACTCAGGTATGGGGCACCACCACCTCCATCCCAAAAATAGGGGCACAGTCCCAAAAACCAATGCAATTACACTTCTCTAGTGCTACTGAATCACATACCATGTAAAATGTACAGACAAGTAAAAAGTATAGTCAGAATTATACAATGTTGCCATCACATAATGGACAACACAAACATATAAACATCCACTTCAAAGTGGGCACATATCATTATATAAGACCAACATGCACAAAGGTACAAGACAAGAGTCAAGAGAATATCCAAGATTATCACAAACAAGATAGTTCACAAGAACCATGATATCAAAAGATAAGAGCAATGTGTATAGGCTATTGTCCATAAGACCAAGAGAAAGAATAATATAGGTGATTCCTCAACAAAGAAAAATAGGGGATACAACATACATAAAGAGAGAAGATTTGAAAATTGCTCAATATAGAAACAATGTGGGATGCAATCATATCTTTCTTTAGAGTCTATACAAGTCCAAGATAGATCTAGATCCAAGTCTAGGTCTTCAAAGCACCTATTAAACATGTATGTGAAATTAGGGTTAGATTTATATTGATTTCATAAACCCTAAAAATCACCTTTTTGTTATTGGTGAATTAGGTTATCAAAACCATGCCATATTTTAGGTTATATTTTCCTGAGTTCAAAACATGTTTTATTATATTTTTTGGCTTATAGATATTTAGTTATGCATTTTACAAGTTATTACATATTTAGGTAAATTCATTAAAATCACTTATTTTTAATATTGGATTTAGGTAACAAAACCAACACCAAAAGATAGCTCTTATTTTTCTGAATCCAATGACTATTTATTTGTAATATTTGGATAAATAGAGAATAAGTTATGAATTTTTGAAGTCGGACCAATTAGAAAATTAGCAAAAATATTTGTCAGCAACTAAACCCCAGTCAGCGGTCAACTCGCTGAGTTGGTCCAATCAGAGGTGGAAAACTCAGCCAGACTCATAGACTACTGGGAAAATTTGCATATGTAGAAAATAAAACCCAAGACTAAGGTTAAATGATGTGTATACCCTTCAGGCTGTGATCAAACAGACAAGTCAGTGCAAGGGAAAAATTTTGAAAGTAGCGTCAATCAGCTTCCCCGATCTGGTAGTGAACTAGCAAAGTCAATGAACTAGAAATCTAGAGCCAAAACTGAGATCTAAGGTCGCCAGTCAGGCCCCCTTGACGGTTGGGGAACATTCCCACAAATTCCTTAACTCTTCGCAATCACAACGAGACTAAGAAATGACCAAAAGAGAGTTCAAGAAGACAATGGGCATACCTCCCCTCACCATGTGTCGCAAGAAGACATGGATTTACAATTTCCTTAATGCCATCGAAAAAAGAACGTGCTTTGAGCATCGTGCAAATGAGAGAAACAAATAAGCGTCGTCTCCAAGTTCCTCAAAGATCAGGAACACCCAACCCGTACCACGATTGTCGCAGAAGATAGTCGGAGTTGGGGATAGAGCACCCAAAGTCAAGCGAGGCGGAAATCTTGCAGTAAAATGAACCTTGGGTGTGCATCAAAGGTTAGGGATCATTATCTAGGTTGTCCGATGATCTAGGGATGCAAGGAGGCAAGAAAAAGGGAAAAACCAAAATAGGAACAGGGCACGAAGAACTCAGACAGTGGTTTTGTAAAAAAGCCAACAAAACCCTATGCATATATAGGGAATCTTGTGCGGGACCACTCTAGGAAACCTTAGGAGAAAAAATCGGTCAAAAATACGGAGAGGAGAGGGATATACCCACGCTAGAATCATAGGAGAAATCGGTGTCTATTTGCAGGGAAAAGAAAGGGGGCAGAGGTAGGAGAGAGAGCAACTTTCATTGGATCTAAATCTAACGGCTCAGATCTGGCCCGAAATAAGGCAAGATGAAGGAACCGCATGACAGGGAAATAAGACCAAACCTTATACAAAACGAAATCAGAATAAAGTGATACATTGAATTATTTAGCTTTTCTCTTTCTTTAATGGATATTGCAAACGAATCCTGAATTAAGTGAAATTTTGTGTAGAGACCAATTAAGGCATGTAGATTCCAATTATGCAATTAGATTTGCCTTTTGAGAACTTTTAATGTATTAAATAAACCAAATCATGTTTTCTCTTTCCTCGTGCATTAATGACTTTAACATTCTCCAAATTTTATTAAACTTCACCCACAAGCCATATTTAATGTGTTGGATATGAATTTTCCATCAATTTCACATGTTGGAGTTGTTTGTACAATTATTTAATATTTTGAAGGTTCTACACACTTTCTCTCTCCTGATTTCACCTTTTAAGCAAACATTCTCCTAATTGGATGAAAATTCACCCAAAGGCTATATTTATTATTTAGATTATGAATCCAAGATTATTTTCCTCTTTTTGAGTAATTTATTATTTTATTTGATATTTTGGGGAAAACACACATCTTCTTTTCCAATTTGAATTAAATGAATTATTATTATGTAAATAATGTGAAACTTGACTCCCAAAGCAATTTGGGACCCAAGGAACACGATTTTAAACTTAAATTTTACTGTTGGGACTTATTTTTATGAGATATGTCATATGGCTCATTAGTGGCCCAATAGTTCTTTATTCAACCAATCATATTCTTATTATCTCCATATGTGTCATATATGAATATTAAGCATGATTTATTATGTTACTCACATTTTATGTTATATTATTGACCTAATTACATGCATTAGCTTACTGAGGTTCATCTTTGTTTGGCTAAGCCCAAAAGAGCAAACTTCTAGGGTAGGGTTTGAGATATGGTATGTTACATGGCCCAAATGTTCATCTGACATCTAATCTAGAGTCATGCATTCCAGACATGATGAAGGGGATATCTTTTGAGACAAAATAAAGGCATATTTGGTTGATAACCTTGAATTGGAGATGGGTGTACATGGGCAATTTTGGGTCAATAATGAAATGAAAAAATATTATGTGGCCTTATAGTAGAGCCTTGACGAGGACATCAAGAGGCTTAATGGGGAAGAATGTAATGAAACAATTTGGGGGGTAGAGCTTTTGGTTGATTTTAAAGTAAATTAAAACACTTAGCTCAAAGTGCATCAGAAATATAAAGCAAATGAGGCAACCACAAAAGGACACATAGTTTTTAGAGTCGTTCCGTACAAAAAAGTCAGTCCACCACCTAGTTGTCTTCAACCATAATTTCTAAATCATGTATTTTATTCATTTTATATACCGATACACAATATACAAAATTTACTGGTGTCTTTTGTGGCACAAGACTAACCCTCCTTTTCAGCTCAAAGAGAACTACACCTTCTTTGACGAGCCACGGAAGGTCACCCTCTTCACCTCTTCTTTGATGGACACGCAAGAGCACCATTTCTTCACATCTTCTTTAACGGCCAGCGGAAGAGTACCAAGTTGAGAAAACTCCTTCTCATAGGTTCCTAGACAACCTTCACTACAAGAAGTAGCCCAAAAATAATACAACAAAGAAGAAACTAAATAAGCTTGCAAGATATACAATCAATCTCTAATGGACAAGTGACAATGATACACTCCAAAAAGGTTTATGCAATGTAGTATTAGGTGTAGAGGATACTATAGCTGAGCTAAGGGCTTAGACTAGAATGATAGCAACTTGAAGTATTGGACCTAAGCTCTTGAGAATGATGGCAAATATGTAGTATGCTCAAGTATGTGTATATGATCTCAATTGTTGTTTATAAGCGTCCTAGGACCACTCTTATTTATAAAAAAATGTTTACAAGTAGTTAGGGCAGTCGTGGGGAGAGTCTAGTGTATTTTTAGAGTTCAATTACCTATAGGACGAAATTGACTAGGTTACAATGACCAATTTGATCATTAATATTTTTTGGTTCCAGAACATTTTCGTCGAGAAATTTCATTTGACCAAAAACTATCTCGGTCGAGAAGACTTTTGTCTGAGTAGTGCTTTTGACTTGAGTTTCTCTAAATGCTAAGTGTTGGTCTAACTACTTATTCCAACATTGCCTGACAGCTCTTTGCCTATTGAGCTTTTTCTTTGACCAACCTACTCAGTCGAGATTTTCTTTGATCGTGAATGACTCATACCAAATATGCAAAAGTGTGAAAATCTATATAATGACTCAAGTGATGAAACCTATCAACCCTAGAGGCTCCATTTGAGTGTGGGATAGGGTTTTGGGTAGGTTTGGAAGGTCATCACTTATCATTGCATAACGTCTATCAAGTTGTACAAAGACACACATGTACAAATAAATACATGGTACAACTTGATTTGAAAGTATCCAAACATATATATTTTCAAGGTTTTTGTAGTTGTATCCTAACTAAGTTCCTTGATCAACTGAAATACTTAATACTCATGTTAGTAATATAATTTTGAAAATATTTGCATCATCGAAATATGAGTGTGGCATATATAAAATCCAACAATCTCCCCCTTTTTTGACAATGAGAAATATTTCCATAAGATAAATTGAAAGTAGAAAATTTAGAAATTCATACATATAAGTTTCTTTGTTGATGGTTGATAGACAATTTATCTCATGGGTTATTCTCCCCTTTTTGTCAAAGTAAAAAAGGGTCAATACTTATCAATGATTCCCCTCAAGGAGAAACTTCCTCTCAACAAGATAGTCATTTTGGATAGGGAAAAACTTATATTCAATGAATTAATTAAAAACAAATACTAATAGATGGGAAATCTAAAAGATAGACATTAAGGCATAGTCAAAAAGCCATATGATTAAGGAAAATCAAAAGGTTTTCTAATTTCCAGTGAAAGGAATGTTAAGTCCTTCATGACAAAAGATCACATAAAGCATAAATATAAAAAATATACTCTAAACCAATGGTAAGGAATGTTAAGTCCACCATTATATAGATATTCCATGAATTTAGTTTCTCAATCATTTCAAGGGATGTTAAGCCCAAAAATGATTAGAGAATTCATTAAGCACAAAAAATGAGGTCAACAAAAGTATCTCTAGACTAAATATAAAGGATGTTAAGTCTATATTGGTACAGAGGAGCCACTAAGTGCCATAAAATAGTTCTTAAAAGAATCTCTGAACTGAACATCAAGGATGTTAACCCTTTGTTGATATAGAGAGTCATTTAAGAGTGGAGAAATATGCAAGTTGTGTTAAAATGTGAGCTCTCCCTTAATCTCGTACTAAGTAAAAAGAGCTCAATCATAAGAAAAGGATCCACAAAAAATTCCCATTTAAATTCCACGATTAAGTATTTATGTCAGATATAGAAACCAAGAAATCAACAAAGATTTGAATATGTAAACCTAAATTTTGAAAAATTCAAATAAATTTTGTTACAGATGTTATTTCGATCGAGTATAATGTTGATTGAGTTTATGCTCGGTCCAAGAGTCAGTCGAATAAGATTCTCATAGATTTGTTGTAGAAGATTAATTGATTACATTAATCATGAATGTAATATCACGTGTTATTTACATCCATGTAAAGATTAAGAGGATTTATTGAATTACTTCTCCTTGTTAATATAATATCCCTTTGGAAAAAACAAATATAGCCATAGGAAGTATGAACTTTAGGGAGACATAAAATGCCATTTCTTAATTCATTCATGACAATCTCAACAAGAGTACAATGCTCGGAAATAGAAAGAAATACATAAAAAGTGACATGGATCTAAAGAAAAGATTTACAAATTCTTAACAATATCAAGAATGAAATCCACATCAGGGTCATGTATTTTAAGTGAAGCATCAACATAATATTGCACAATAGTTTCCCAAGTTGAAGCATTTGTGGTCATTAAAGCATAGGGTTCAAGACAAGTAGGATCTCGAGAGAAGTTGAAGTGGACAGTGATGTCTTGAAGCTGAGATTCAGAAAATTGTTTGTGATGAAGGTTGGATGGTGGTGTTGGTGGTTTTGAATAGTTGAAGTTTGGGTTGTATGGAGGGATTCTCTTGGGATAAAGATAAGTAGGATATTTATTTGGGACATTTGGTTCTAAGGCTTGCATGCGTTCATTGATATATGTCGTTGCATAGTGTTGATAATCCATGTGTTTTCCAAGTTGATAAGAAGCACCTTTTTAATATGGAATGTTATTCTCATGAGTGAAAGAGGAAGGTGGAGGAGGAGGATTAGGTTCTTGTGGATCCTCTTCTACATTTTTGAACCGCTTATAACCAAAGTCAATCCCCATATTTTCAACAGTTTGAAGATTGATTTTTTGGGGAATATTGTCCAAAGAGTATCCTAAGTTAAAGAGAGGTTCATCAATGGAATGCTCAATAAGATGACATATGAAATTGGAAAAGGGTAGTGATCCCTTAAATTCAAGCATTTCATGAAAGAGAAGCTTCACAAGATTAATGCAAATTTTCTTGAGAATATAACAAATGAGATACAAGCAAAATTGACAGATTTTGGTTTTGTTAGCATGCAGGCAAATATTTGAACACATAATGAGATTGATGATTCAAGATTTTTGAGTGAGATAAGAGGCATATAAAGTTCCTCTTGTCGTGATAAGTGGCACCAGGGAGAAGAAGAAATCTTTTGATAGAAGTTAGGGAAATTTCTTCTTCTAAATATTTTGAAAACCTAGTTAGAGGATTGTTGGTGGTGACATCAATACGGTTTTAAAAATCAGTTTGGTTGATGTTTAGCAAGGTGTATATAGAATCCACATCAAAATTAAAGTTATTGCCATTTACCATGGTGGAGAAGGAGAAATTATTTTTGTATATGCAAATGAGATTAGCAAAGAACTCATGAATAGATCGGGATGATAAAAAAATGATAACTTGGGGTAAGAAATTCTTCAAGATATCGAACCTTAAAGAGGGGAACAAGTTGAATCACATGTGAGAATGATTTTACATCTATCAATCGTCGAGTAAGAGGTGTCTTTGAAAATAAAGTGAAGAACTTCTCGGTGATGGCAGAGTTGATGAAGGCGATGTCATTGATGATTACTGGTCGATCAGCTTGCTTCTTTACACAGAGCTTCTTCTTGCTTACACCGCAAGAAGATGATGCCATTTGAAGTTGTGGTGGAAGAAAGGAGAAGAATGCTCAAAAGTAGAAGATAAATCAGTAGAAAGAATCTTGGTGGTGTAGTGCAGCTCACAAAGTCGAATGGAAGTAGAGAAAAATCACCCAAGAAGGTTTGGAGATGGGAGCTAGAAGTGGTGTGTGAAGAATGGCCAAAATTGGTTGTTTTTAAATGCTCTCAGAACACTCTCGATCGAGATTTTTCTAAAACAAATTTTCCAACTGTCAAAAAATGACTAGTTCAGTCGAGGGGAGTGTCAGTCGCCAGTCGGTCAAACTTTTTTTGGATTGAGACTTTCAATACATTCAAATTTAAAACTTACATTGAAAAACTCGTTGGTCTAAATATTTTGTGATCAAGCTTTCATCCGGTTGAACTTTTTCTCGTCCAAAAAAGTTCTTTTTCATTTTTAAAGAAAATAGATTTGGCTAAAATAATCAATAATTTAAATAATAAAAAAGTTTTATATGATAATTAGTGGTATTTCAAAATATAATTACAATAAATTTGAACAATTTTAAAGCATGATTGACATTAAAAAATCAAAACAGACTTATTCAAAAGGAGTAATCTTTAATTTTTCTCTAATTACTCTAAGTTGTTCTTAAAGCAAGGGGATTTTGTGAATTAATTTTCAATGTTAACATGGCGAGGACATATGTGATTGCAAAGAAAAATATGTTTATCTTCAAAAGAATTTTTATTTACATAAATAAAAGATATGCTACATTTACATCAAATTAAGTTGAGATAAGACATATTTGTGTCAAATCAAGCATAGGTCAAATCTCGACAAGTTTCCTTTTTATTCTAAGTTGGGGATTTTGGAACCCAGACCGTTTTAAGGGCTCCTTTCTTTAATATTCACATGAAAAGGTATAATAATCAAGACATTGACAATAATGACATGAGATAAAGGATATTTCATTTCTCTTTTCACTATTTTGAAAATCTACAGCTTCAGCCTTAGGTACATATGTAGTTCTAGCCTTAGAAGCATATGCCTTTTTGGTTTTATGCATATGTGAGGATTTGTTCTTAGGTGCATATCCTAAGCCTCTCCTTCCTACTTGTTTAAATGCATTGTCTAAGATGTTATGTAAACTTTTATTTCCTTGCATTAATCTAGAAACTTATTTTTGTAATTCAACATTTTCAACAAGCTTTTTATTTAAATCCAAATCTAATTGAGCAAGATTCAAAAGTAAATTATCTCTTTCTTTTACCAAAACATCATAATATGAGAGTGTGCATAAGATAGGTTGAGTTTGAAAATCATTTAATTTAGTGAGTATATCAACATTTTCTTGAAAAAGAAGATTATTATTATTTCTAAGAACAAGCAATTGTGCCTTATAGCTCTCAATAGATTCTTTTAAAGCATTATGTGAATATTTTAGAGTATCATATGCAGAACTAAGATTATCTTGATTATGTGAAGTTCATCAATAATTTTCGTAAGTTTCTTCTTTTGTATTTTGCAATCAATATACTTGCCACAAAGTTCTTCAAGACAATATATTAATTTTTCATTAGATAAATAAATATACTTACCTCATCAATTTCTTCTTCATCTTTCATTGCCATGAGACATTTTATCTCCTCCTCTTCGTTGCTTTCACCATTGTCACTTGATTGATCCCTGATAACATCCGTTTTTGTGACGTTTTACCCTTTTATTTTGTTATCAAAACTGCCCTTTTCTGCTATTTTCCTCTATTTTATTAGCATTTTTGCAATAATTGGCTAAGCAATGCTCTTACTCCAATTTTCCTATCTTTTGCAGAGTTTTCCTCGTTTTTGTGCAATAAGGCCATTCCGGCCCACAAATAAATCCAAGCCCGTCTCGGCCTCCCTGATGCCCGATACAGCCTCTGCCTGACACGGGCTGGGCGACACAAAGATGCTCGATGACGAGATGCCATGTGACAGGAACGTACCGGCCGACACACCTTCTACCCGACAGGGAGCCAAAGCCGCCTCAATGACCCAGCTCATCGGGTGACACAGCCACCCACCGGCAGGCGTGCCGCCCACCACGTGACCAATAGCCAGCACCTTGCGCCGAGAAATGCTTGTATCGGCCGTCCATCTCCATCGACCGGCGTACAAGGGAGCTACGTGGCGCTTCGAGCACCATGTCTTCCCACCAACCAGCTGACTATAAATAGCATCTACAGGGAGCCGAAAAGACGGCTCGCACAGTCTGCAATGGTTGGGACAGTTCGCATTCGGACAGCTGACAGTTAGACAGTTGGGAGCTTGAGCGAGAAAACTCCGAGAGCACACGTATCGTGCCCCAGTGTTCGTCTCGGGCGACACTAGGTGAGCTTCTCCTCATCCCGAGAGGGAGGGGACAGTTCACTTAGGACCGTCCCGGGCGACACTGCGGGTCGATATCGGCTGACACAGCTGCCCGACACAAGTGTCCGACATCAATAATGCTTAGCTCTTAGCCCGACACAATATCAACCTGATACACTTAGTCTATCGAACGTGCCGCCCGAGAGGGTGTGTCGTCCGACATGAGCGTATCGGCCAGAGCCCTTGACCGATGTAGTCGCCAGTCGGCGCGTGTCACCCGAGAGGGTGTGTCGCCTGACACCTCTGTATCGGGCTAGGCCTCTGACCAATATCGGGCAGGAGAGCTACAGCACCCTGTCACCCTTCTACATCAAGGAGGCGACACTTATCTTTTAATTCTGTTATTTAATTCTTTGTTTATGCATTGTATTAAGACCTTTAATTGTTTATGGAAATGGAAAGATTTAATTACTTGTTGCTCTATGCTTGGTGCACAATGTTGGATGACTGCTCTGTGTAATATCCGAACTCTAGTTTGTACGATTTGAATCACGTTTCGCTTAGCTACCGAACCGTTTTCCCGTCGCAACAACTTTAAGAGTTGTGTTGCGACTCTAGTGTTTGGTCCGATTCTGGAGTACGAGAGTGCCTGGAACGGAGTTGTTTCTTTAACATTCCACTCTAACTAAAGCCCAGCGACCTCGAGAGGGGCGTTGATGTAGAGGTTAGAGGTACCCGCTCTGAGAGGAGGGGTGTAGGGTGTTACCACTTCCGCTTGTTTTACTATGGTCTTATCCTTCATACCTTGCCTGTGCTATAGTCTTTATCTTTATGATTCTGTTGCATGAAAAACCCCTAAAAACTGCTAATTGACTAAAACCTTAAATCTCTCTAGTAGCTCCATTTGGAGATTGTTTTCTTGTTTTAATTCGTGACATCTTGTTGTTCCCGTTTGGGAACTTTTATATCTTTATACATGCCAGAGTGTAGCGTGTCAATTCATGGTTCTCAACACTACCCCCTTGTCCCTGTGTTCGACCCCGTATGACTACTTCGACCCCGTAAGCAAAGTTACGGGGGCCTAGAAGGAATCGGGTTTATAAATGTGAGAGCTCGACTACCTCGAATCCGCCTCCACTTTTGGACGTGCGATTTAGGCCGGTCAACTTTCTGGCGCCGTTGCCGGGGACAAGGCAATAGCGGTACTGTAAGATGAACCTGAAGCCACTAACTACACTCCTGTGCCTCAAGCTTAGAAATGAGCTTGACAACACCTTTTTCTTTTTCTTTCTTTCTTTTCTCAGCATTTTTCTTGCTTTAAAATAAAAATTCAACTTTCTAAACTCAATCTTCTATGCCATTTCAGGAACTCTGAAGATCTGTGACTTGTTCCGCCAAGCTTTGAGATCATGTCTCACTGCGAGCAGTCCCTTTCTGCAGATGAATGTCAGGGCAAAGGCAAGGGGTCAAGCCAGCCTAACTTGGTTGGCCAGCTTTCTGCCTATATAAAGAGACAGGATTCCATCATCAGCCGACTGGTGCAGAACACGCTCCCTATCCGTGGAGTTCTTAATGCAATGTAACGCCAGATGGCCAGCTTGCAAACGCGCCAGCGTGAGGTTGATCAGCGACTGACCCAAATGGCTTCTCTGATGGAGAATCCTGCAATAAGAGCACCCCCACACCCTGAATCTGCCGTAATGGCGGTCCTGAGGTCTGAAAGGACGCTGGACCGCCCTGATGAAGCCAGGCCTGAGCCCGAGCTAAGGCCTGAGGGTGCGGACCCAGCAGAAGAAGCAGAAGAAGAAAGACAGGCAGACATTTGGGAGTCTGCGCAAGGTTTCCCTGAGGAGCTACCTGGCAGAAGGAATACCTACGCTCCTAGGATTTCGTTCCCGTACAAGCTAATAAAGGTGAATCTGAAGAAGCGTCACGAAAGGTTCATGGACTCGATCAGGAAACTGCATCTTGAAGTCCCCTTCCTTGACGCCCTGGAGGAGATGCCTACGTACGCCAAGTTCCTCAAGGACCTTATCACGAAAAAGAGAAGGGGAGGAAGGATAGAGACAGTGCAGCTAGCTTCCGCCTCCTCCGCCTTCCTCAAACCCGACTTACCGAATAAGAGAAGGGATCCCGGAGCTTTCACAATCCCTTTCGCCATCAGGGACAACGTCGACCGCAAAGGTCTAGCAGACTTGGGGGCAAGCATTAGCCTCATGCCCCTAAGTTTCGCACGAAGGGTGGGCTTGACCGACATGGTTGGAACCAGCATGCAGATTCAACTGGTGGACCACACCTTTAAGAGACTCGTTGGCATTGTCGAAGATGTGCCGATAAGGGTTGGCGATTTCTTCATCCCTTGCGATATAGTAGTCATCGACGCAGCAGAAGACCCCCGGTGTCCGATCATCTTTGGGCGTCCCTTCTTGGAAACAAGAAGAGCGCTAATTGATGTTTCCGAGGGGATGATCACCTTAAGGGTCGGAAATGACCATATGCACTTCAAGCTGAAAGAAATAATGAGGAGTCCATCCCTCTCTGAGTCAGCACAGTTCGCAGATAGTTATAATAAATTCTGCGATGAGATAGAGGAGGACATCCGAACAGTAGACCCCCTCTTGAGGGCTCTAAACTGTCAAGATCCTGACCTCGAAGATCCTGAGGTCGCAAAGCATCTCGACCTTCTCAGCCTTTCTGAGGAAGGCTTGCCAAAGGAAGATGTGGCGGTAGAGTCTGCGATGTATGTCTCTCTTGAAAGAGCACCTCAGGAGAAGACACCCGGACCAAAACCAGAGTTAAAAGTGTTACCCGAGGGCCTGAAGTACGAATTCTTAGATGAAGAGCACAGAAACCCCGTCATCGTGAACGCCGATCTTTTGAGCAGCCAGCTAGACCGACTCTTTGAAGAGCTAAGACTCCATAGGGGGCTATAGGATACTCAGTGGATGATATAAGAGGCCTTAGCCCCACCTTGTGCATGCATCGCATCAACCTGGAGGAATCTGCCAAGCCCCTAGCCCAACCCCAGAGGAAGCTGAACCAGATGCTCAAGGAGGTCGTCAAGAAAGAGGTAATAAAGCTTAGGGATGTAGGGATCATTTACCCAATCGGCGACAGCAATTGGGTAAGTCTGATCCACGTAGTACCCAAAAAGGGCGGGATGACGGTGGTTAGGGGTGAGAAGGGCGATGAGGTGGCGGTAAGGACCGTCACCGGCTGGCGGTTGTGCATTGATTACCGAAAGCTTAATCACTACAAAGAAGGATCATTTTCCGCTACCTTTTATTGACCAAGTTCTTGAAAGGTTAGTGCATCACGATTTCTTTTGTTTTCTTGATGGCTTTTCAGGTTTCTACCAGGTACCCATCTTACCCGACGATCAAGAGAAAACAACGTTCACCTGCCTTTACGACACTTATGCCTTCCGAAGGATGCCCTTCGGACTCTGCAACGCCCATGATATCAATGTTCTCAGATTTTCTTGAAGACATCGTAGAAGTTTTCATGGATGATTTCTCTATCTATGGAGAAGACTTCGACAGCTGCCTGAAGAATCTGTCATTGGTTCTTCAAAGGTGCAAGGAGAAAAGCCTAGTTCTGAACTGGGAGAAGTGTCATTTCATGGTACGGGAGGGCATCGTCCTCAGGCATAAGATATCGAAGCGTGGGATCGAGGTGGACGCAATCAAGGTTGAAGCAATATCCAAGCTTCCTCCACCAAGATCCGTGACGGGGGTGCAAAGCTTCCTCGAACACGCGGGATATTACCGAAGATTCATCAAGGACTTCTCAAAGATCTCCAAACCACTGTCCAATCTTCTGGTAAAAGATGCTGAATTTGTTTTCTCTAATGATTGTCTAAGTGCTTTTCAGGCCCTGAAAAATGCTTTAACCTCACCACCAATCCTTCAAGCACCAGAATGGGGTTTACCTTTCGAGCTAATGTGCGACGCAAGCGACTACGCGGTTGGGGCAGTCCTGGGGCAAAAGAAAGACAAGAAGCACCATGTGATCTGCTACGCGAGTCGCACGTTGGACGAAGCTCAAGTGAACTACACAACCACTGAGAAGGAGATGCTAGCGATCATCTTCGCGTTTGATAAATTCAGGTCGTATCTTGTTGGAGCCAAGGTCAAGGTATACACAGATCACGGGGCTATAAAATACTTGATGCAAAAGAAAGACGCCAAGCCCAGACTGTTGACGTGGGCCTTGCTGCTCCAAGAGTTCGACCATGAAATTATCGACAAGAAGGGCGCAGAGAATGTGGTCGCAGACCACCTATCGAGGATTGTGACTGAGAAAGAGAGAGGACCTCCCATCAACGACGACTACGCTGATGCTCTTATGTTGGCAGAAGCCCGAGAAGAAAGCCTACCCTGGTTTGTAGACATCTGCAATTATCTTGGTTACGGTGAGCTGCCTCCTGACATTACGTACAATCAGAAGAAGAAACTTCTCGCGGATGTTAAGAACTACTACTAGGATGATCCCCTCCTGTTCAAAAGATGCGCTGACAACTTATACAGAAGATGCATCCCAGAAGAAGAAATCGCAGACATCCTGAAGCAATGCCACGCCTCCCCCTATGGTGGTCACCTAGGCAGCGAAAGAACGGCTACAAAGGTGCTGCAGTCAGGTCTCTACTGGCCATCCCTGTTTAAAGACGCCGCACAATTCGTGAAGGTTTGCAAAGAGTGTCAGTTCACAGGGAACATAGGGAGGAGGAACGAAATGCCTATGGCAAGCTGGATTGAAGTGGAGATATTTGACGTATGGGGGATCGATTACATGAGACCGTTTCCCCCATCCCGGGGGTATCAGTACATCCTCGTGGCGGTGGATTATGTATCAAAGTGGGTGGAAGCGGTAGCCACCCAGACCTGCGACACCAAGTCAGTTATCCAGCTCTTTGAGAAGACCATCTTCCCTCGTTTCGGCGTCCCACGAACAGTAATAAGCGACGGAGGGTCGCATTTCGGAGAAAGACAGTTTGAAGCACTTTTGCGCAAGTATGGAGTGAAGTACAAGATCGCTACACCCTACCATCCCCAGACGTCAGGACAGGTAGAGGTTTCTAACAGACAAATCAAGCAGATTTTGGAGAAAATTGTCAGCCGAACAAGGAAAGATTGGTCCATGAAACTCGACGACGCACTGTGGGCCTACCGCACCGCTTACAAAACACCCATTGGAACCACCCCCTACCGTCTGATCTACGGAAAATCATGCCACCTGCCATTGGAACTGGAACATAAGGCTCTTTGGGCAATCAAGTTCCTAAATATGGACCTCGACAAAGCTGGAGAAAAGAGATTTCTGCAACTTCAAGAGCTCGAAGAGCTGAGAATGAATGCCTACAAAAATGCAAAAATCTACAAACAGAGGACCAAGTTGTGGCATGATGCCCATCTCAGGAGAAAGGATGTAAGCGAAGGAGATAAGGTCTTGTTATTCAAGTCCTCTATTCGTCTTTTCCTTGGGAAGTTGCAAACAAGGTGGTCTGGACCGTTCACAGTATCAAAGATATACCCATCAGGAATGATGGAGCTCTACGACAAAGGCGACCCGACCAAGGCCTTTCAGGTGAATGGGCACAGGGTGAAAAGGTTCTACGAAGACGAAGCGTTTTTCAGGAGGACAGAGATCAGTCTGCAAGATACAGGTATAGTTGAGGGCTGAACAAGATGATCCTACACCGGTCGAGCTGGCGACGCAAACCCCAGCGCTCCTCGGGAGGCAGGCCGAGTTCTTCTTTCTTTCTTTCTTATAATAGGTTGCATTTTTCTTATAAACAGCAAAAACAGACATTATGAATTGTAATAAGGCCCGAGTCTGAGCACGCGTCGAGCGTGCCGACTCTTCTGTTTTATGGGTCATCGCTTAATTTTCCGAAGCTTTGACGAGCATTTCCGTCTGAGGACGATGGGCTCTGTCCTCACCAATGATGTTTTGCCCGTCAAATGCTTTTTCCCGCTTTATTTTAAGTTTTTCGGCCGCTTGTTTTAGGCCGTGTCGAGCAGCCACTCAGCTGGCGCGCAGAATCGCTCGTATCGGGACAGAGTTTCTTGGGCACCGCAAGCGTCGTGACGGTTGGCATCCCCGAGCGACAGCCGTTTCGCGCGAGGGAGTAAATGCCCTTGATTTTGGCTGACGGACCGTCGTCTCGGGAACAACATGTTTTAACCGGTCGACGCGCGCACCCAGATCTGCCCGTTTTGACCCCTACTGAGCTGGCTATATATATGAAGGGGGGGACCATCGTGTCGGGGCTATAACACTTGTTCACTTTTCAGCCACCTGGAACGCATGTTGTGAGCCACCTTTTGCTCGTGTGTCGGCCATCTCGCCTTCACTCTAGTATCGGGCGATGTCTCCTATGAGCAAGGGTATAGACCGACACACCTCTCGCCCGACACATTTACTTTCGCCCGACACGAGTCTTGTATCGTACGCTTGGTATCGATCGACATGTTATTTTCTTATCACCCGACATGTTTGTCGCCCGACATAGATATAGACCAACACATCTATCGACCAATAACCTTATCGCCCGGCACAGGTTTCTTTAGCGCACGCTGTTGATCAGGTTTATGTACCTTACAGGATTGTATCGCCCGACGCAGTAAAGCACTACATATGACCTTGTCGCCCGATACACCAGTGTCGCGCAGCGAGTCGTATTGTGCGGCACTCCTTGTATCACCCAATTTTGAATCGACTCGAGTTTTTCTTTTGATGGACGATACCGGGATTGTTGAAATAAGTCTTATTTTTCTTTTATCAGGCGACAAGTTTTCTTTCAAGGCACCCTATCGGGCAGTTGCCCTGTGGTGACATTATCGCCCGATACATCTATATCGGGAGGGATATTGTACTGCGCGACAGACATATCGCCCAATCCCGTCTCGCCCAAGCTTTAATAAAGTTTTTCTTTTTATCTTTATCTACCTAACAAATAAATAAATTTTGATTTTGAATAACAGGTATGGCTCATACGGAGCAAACCACCAGCCGCGCCAACAACGGCGCGGGGATCAGCAACAACTATCCGGCAGAAACGGCACCAACAAGAAAAGGATGGATTCTTCTTCATATGATGGCTCAAATGGAGGGTTACATTATTATAAGCTGTTTTCTTCGGTGGTTTAGGACCATCTCCGGAAACAGCACGAGTAAGGAAACCAAGGCCTCCGAACAAGTTCGGGGCATTCCGGTTTCGCCCTCCTAAGGGAGAGGGCCCACCCTACTACACACTCCTGGGAACTGAACTGAGATTGATGATCAGTCCTTTTGTTCATGTTCACAGCAGGGGTTTGGAGAAAAGGTGGGCCAGAAGTGAATTTTGAGGGTCTACGCTCCTGCTCAATCTCTCATCGGCAGCAGCAAAACCCGCTAGACAACCTCCCAATGGCATGCTGCAACTTCGTAGGAGCATATTGCAGCACATCAGCGAGCTAACCCTCACTGGCTAAACTTTACCTCACTTTTTCTTTCTTCTCTACTCTGGGATAGAGTATGGAGTAAGTTTGGGGGGTACCCTTATGCCATTGAGGGAGGTATAAATTTTCTTTAACTCTTCAAGCTTTCTACGATGTGCTCTTATAGCTTCCTGTATATCTAATGTACGCATGTATGCCATATAAAAATTTCTGAAAATATTTCCTTTACAAATTTCTGCCCCTATGCATTTGTACAAAGTTGTTGTAATAATGTAGTAAAAATCTGATGTTACTTTTTGCAAAGTTTATTTTCTTCGTGCTAAATGTGATGCAAGTTCTGTTATATCTTTTTGATAATACTGCTCCAAACGAACAAAAGAGTATACTTTGCCATGTCAAAAATTTCAAAAATATAATAATCTCGCAAACAGCTAAGAGACAAGTATGGAGAAGGAAAAAGCTGCCCAAACAGCAAGAATCTCTTTGTTTCCCTCACCCAAAAAAATCCCCAAAAAAGAGAGAGAAGCCTTGAGAGAGTGAATAAAAGCATGAGAGTTGTGCCCAATAAAAGAAAAAGAAAAAATATATACATATACACCTCTTGTTTTCTAAAAGTACCCATCTTTAGGCATGGTTGATCTGGGGCAGTGGTACGTAGGATGTGAAATCACTGCTCTAAAGCCAACTGGCTTGGACTGCAGGGACCACTCGCCCGTTAACGGACCCTTACCTGGATGGACTGATGGGAAACAAGAATGAAAAAACCCAAAAAGCCTTAGCCTACCCTATACACAACTTTCTGCCATGAAAATAAAGTTGTTTGGTGCGTAAGCTAACTTCGGAATCATACGACAAGTCTCGCTGAAGCTGTAGAGAAAAATTTTACTTAAAATAATAAGGCAAGGAAACGCGTAGTCTTTTCTTTGAGTGAAGCAGCATTATCTCTAAAGGCATTACTACACTTGTTTTACCTCTTGGCCTGAAAGTTATCTGAGTAAAAGAAGCATCACAAAAATATAGTTTAAATATTGATTGAGGACAATCAAAACGCTAATTTTGGGGGAGTTGATAACATCAGTTTTTGTGACGTTTTGCCCTTTTATTTTGTTATCAAAACTGCCCTTTTCTGCTATTTTCCTCTATTTTATAAGCATTTTCGCAATAATTGGCCAAGCAATGCTCTTACTCCAATTTTCCTATCTTTTGCAGAGTTTTCCTCATTTTTGTGTAATAAGGCCGTTCCGGCCCACAAATAAATCTAAGCCCGTCTCGGCCTCCTTAACGCCTGATACAGCCTCTGCCCGACACGGGCTGGACGACACAAAGATGCTCGACGAGGAGATGTCGCACGACAGGAACGTACCGGCCGACACACCTTCTACCTGACAGGGAGCCAAAGCCGCCTCAACGACCCAGCTCGTCGGGCGACACAGCCACCCACCGGCAGGCGTGCCACCTTCCACGTGACCAATAGCCAGCACCTTGCGCCGAGAAATGCTTGTATCGGCCGTCCATCTCCATCGACCGGCGTACAAGGGATCTAGGTGGCGCTTTGAGCACCATGTCTTCCCACCAACCAGCTGACTATAAATAGCAGCTACAGGGAGCCGAAAAGATAGCTCGCACAGTCCGCAACGGTTGGGACAGTTCGCATTCGGACAGCTGACAGTTAGACAGTTGGGAGCTTTAGCGAGGAAACTCCGAGAGCACACGTATCGTGCCCCAGTGTTCGTCTCGGGCGACACTAGGTGAGCTTCTCCTCATCCCGAGAGGGAGGGGACAGTTCACTTAGGACCGTCCCGGGCGACACTACGGGTCGATATTGGCCGACATAGCTGCCCGACACAAGTGTCTGACGTCAATAATGCTTAGCTCTTAGCCCGAAACGATATCAACCCGATACGCTTAATCTATCGAACGTGCCGCCCGAGAGGGTGTGTCGTCCGACATGAGCGTAACGGCCAGAGCCCTTGACCGGTGCAGTCGCCAGTCGGCGTGTATCGCCCGAGAGGGTGTGTCACCCGACACCTCTGTATCGGGCTAGGCCTCTGACCGATATCGGGCAGGAGAGCTACAGCACCCTGTCGCCCTTCTACATCAAGGAGGCGACACTTATCTTTTAATTCTATTATTTAATTCTCTGTTTATGCATTGTATTAAGACCTTTAATTGTTTATGAAAATGGAAAGATTTAATTACTTGTTGCTCTATGCTTGGTGCACAATGTTGGATGATTGCTCTGTTTAATATCCGAACTCTAGCTTGCACGATTTGGATCGCGTTTCGCTTAGCTACTGAACCGTTTTCCCGTCGCAACAACTTCGAGAGTTGTGTTGCGACTCTAGTGTTTGGTCCGATTCTGGAGTAAAAGAGTGCCTGGAACGGAGTTGTTTCTGTAACATTCCACTCTAACTAAAGCCCAGCGACCTCGAGAGGGGCGTTGATGTAGACGTTAGAGGTACCCGCTCTGAGAGGAGGGGTGCAGGGTGTTACCGCTGCCGCTTGTTTTACTATGGTCTTATCCTTCATACATTCCCTGTGTTATAGTCTTTATCTTTCTGCTTCAGTTGCATGAAAAATCCCTAAAAACTACTAATTGACTAAAACCTTAAATCTCTCTAGTAGCTCCATTTGGAGATAGTTTTCTTGTTTTAATTCGTGACATCTTGTTGTTCCCGTTTGGGAACTTTTATATCTTTATACCTGCCGGAGTGTAGTGTGTCAATTCATGGTTCTCAACACTACCCCTTGTCCCTGTGTTCGACCCCGTATGACTACTTCGACCCCATAAGCAAAGTTACGGGGGCCTAGAAGGAATCGGGTTTATAAATGTGAGAGCTTGACTATCTCGAATCCGCCTCCACTTTTGGACGCACGATTTAGGCCGGTCAATCCCATCCAAGAAAGTAGGCTTTGTCTTTCTTTTTTAAAGAGGACTTCTTGCCTTTCTTGAGTTTGGGCACTCAAAAAATAAGTGGTCTTTCATTCCACAATCAAAGCACCTGAAGAAAAAGGGACCCTATGAGTTTTGTTAGATTGAGATCTCTTATATTTCTTACCATCTACAATCAATGTGCTTTCATAATCTTCATCACTTGTGTCACTGCTTTCTTGAATGATGTTTCTTGATGACTCTTTGGTGGTGGCTTTGAGAGCAAGGTCCTTCCTTCTCTTCTTTTGTTGTTTTGTTTCTACTTTTTCTTCTTCCCCAAGGGAGACTTCATGTGTCTCTAGATTCCCAATGAGCTGCTCCATCTTTAATGTTGTAAGATCGTTAGCTTCCTCAATAGCGGGAACTTTTGACTTGAATCTTGAAGGCAGTGATCTTAGTATCTTGGATACTCACTTATGTTCTTCACCAACACACTTAAGATGTTAACAATGTTAGAAAATCTAACATACATTTCTACAATTCTCACATTAGGTTGCATATGAAATATTTCAAATTTATATTTTAACATATTAATTTTAGTATTTTTAACTCGAGTAGTTCCTTCATGTGCTACTACTAATTTGTGTCAAATTTCATAGTTGTTTCACTTGAGAATATGCGATTGAATTCACTAATAGATAAAGAACAATAAAGATTGCTTACTTCTTGGTATATATATGCCCATAGAGCCATCCCAAGTGATTGCATGGAGTCGGATATTAATTAATCAATTAATGTGATTATTTGGTTAATTAATTAATTCCAAAATATTCTAATTAATCCATGAGCATTTTAATTAACGCAACATTTTTGTTTACCGATGGGTTTAGGAAACCCTACTTCGCTTCGTATCCTATTTAAAGGAGGATTGACGGCTGATATCTATATAAGATAGATAGAGGCTTTTCAGTTTACGCTCACACACGTAAACCCTAGCCGTCACCAGCCTTAGGAGAGGAAGGAGAGCAACGTGCCGCTAGCACGCCGCTGCACATACATGACTCCTTCCCGCTGACTTAGGAAGCGCGATGTGGAGTTCCAGTCCATCCGCGTGGATGAAGTAGAGACGCAGACGCTGAGATGCCTGCGTTCGGTGGACATGACGACCATCCGTGCGCGTTACGAGTGGCGCACATCATCGCACAGGAGCGCCGCCGGATCTTCCTGCGACAGCGAACGGAAGAGAAGTTCCGTCCGTGTAGGTCAGCAACATTGCACCGTCGTACAGCAGGACATCGTCGGACTTGCTCCGCGATAAGGTATATCCCGCAAACACTCCTTACAAATACGTTGCTGTTGAGGAGATCTTATTCCGGGTTGCGTGGATTTTATTGCTTCCGCCGCGCATGTTTTCTCTACAAAACCCAACAGTGGTATCAGAGCAGCGTCAATCTACGGCATATTTGGATTCTTTTTGATATGATCGAATCGTTGTATACTGTTTTTTATGTTGCATACAATGCGAATTAAACCTGCTAATGTGCAAATTTAAATCTAATTCCACATACGCCGTAGGCTTCTGTTTTTGACGTTTTGGACGGGGTCGACTATGGAAAATATTGATTTTCCTAAGTGCACAGAAGTAAAATTCCGTAGACGTTTCAGGGGCTCTGCCCCTGAGACCCCGTGAGGGACGGCCTCCCTCGACCCCCGCCCGCTGACCGGGGCAGTGGGATCCCCGTACAGGGGCGCTGCCCCTATGTACCCCGCATAGTCTGCGTGGGAGTCAAAAAATTATTTAATGGGGAATGTCCCGCATTAAAAGTACTACAATTTTAATATTTATATATGTATATGTAGATATACCTATGATAGCATACATGTCACCTTTAAAATATGTTTTATATGGTGAATGCATCTGCAGTTATGGCCTAGTATCCCCTTTTGTGAATGTTGTGAATGAATGTGGATTTCGATCTTGTGGATATGTTTGCTTGTGAATTCTATGGATATATAATGGTTACATATGGATCCTTTGTATAAAGTATTCGGCTTGCATGTCGAGCCTCATCTCTTATTTCAAAGTGTAATTAATTCTTTCCTTTTATATTTGTACTCATATGATGTAATAGAGATAGGATTAGTTTTAGTTTTGTAAACTTGATGTAAGGAGGCCACTTATAGATCCAACTCAAAGGAGTGTCCATGGAGAAGCACCATGAAGATCTAATTCCAAGAAGCAACCTAAAGATACAACTCCAAGGAGCGTCCATGGAGAAGCAACAAGAAGATCCAATTCCAAGAAGCAACTTGAAGTTCCAACCTCACGAAGCATCCATGAAGTTGTTAATTGTAATGTTGATCATTACATGCTTACAGGTTGATTCACAGGTGTTGCATGAGATGCATAAGACCATAGGTGGACCGTAATCCTTTGTTGCTCCAAGGGATTACAATAGTATGGCCATAACCGATGTATTTGTGTTTATGATTGTATGTCTATCATTTGTGGTTGTGTATATAGTAGTATATGATACGTACTATAAGTATGTGGTGTTTGGATATGTATATGTATCAATAAAACCCCTCAATTAATAATATTAAGTTTTAGTTGCCTTCCATAAAGCAACACACATGAAAAGCTTAATCGACTATGTGTGGGCACGCCTCTGCGTGGTACACTGTCTATCTCATGGAAGTGTGATGGTGGGTGTGTGGGTCTGCCTCCGCAGGGTGCACACTCATCGTGTTGGCTTATGGGTTGGACTTAACTAGGGAACCTTGATAGGATCAAGTACCTAGAGGCACATAGATGCATCATGGCAAGGAGTTGTGTATGATCATCTATCCAAGAGTTGCATATGATGCAATTGGAAAAAGTTGCCTACCTTAGTATTTGGTCTTTGATGCCGGCGTTGGCTGGGCATTGATCCAATTATTTTGGGTCTTGGCTCACTAGAAGGTTGTGTGTTGCAATCTTCTGAGTTGATAGTGAGGGCTATCAATTTGAATAAAATAGTGGGAGCGTAATTAATGAAAGCCCTAATTAATCTCATTTATCAAATCTTTACAAGTCAAAATGTTTTGGACTAAATGCAAATTTTTCTTTTGTAGCAATCAAATGGCAAACAACACTCACACTTTCTCATTGCGATCGGTCCTTGAGAAGGACAAACTCACTGGAACTAACTTTCAAAACTGGTTTAGGACACTGAGAATTGTTCTCACACATGAGCGTAAGCTCTATGTCTTTGAAACACCAGAGCCAGCGGAGCCCGTCGTAAATGCGCCCAAGGCTGAAAAGGATGCTTACAAGAAGCACCTTAATGATGTTGTGGATGTCAAGTGCCTGATGTTGTGCTCAATGAACTATGAGTTGCAAGAGAGCCATGAGAACATGAATGTCATGGAGATGGTAACACATCTCAAGAACATGTATCAACATCAAGCAAGACAGGAGAGATATGATGTCTCAAAGGCTTTGTTCAAAAGCAAGATGAAAGAGGGAGACTCAGTTGGCACCCATATACTCACCTTGATTGGGTATGTGGAAAGCCTATCCAAGCTGGGATTTCCCCTAGGTCAAGAGTTGGCCACTGATGTGATTCTACAATCATTGCCTGAATCATATAATCATTTTGTCATGAACTACAACATGAACAATTTTGACAAGCCGTTGTTAGAATTGTTGGGCATGTTGAGGACAGCTGAAGCACAGATGAAGAAAGACAAGCCCAAGTCTGTGATGGTGATCAGCAAGGCAAAGAGAAAGTCAAAAGGTAAAGGTAAGGTTAAGAAAGGTTCTAAAGCCGGGAAGAAGCCAAAGTCATCCGCGCTCAAAGCTAAAGGTGGGATCTCCAAAGAAGGCAGTTGTCACCATTGTCACCAGCCTGGACATTGGAAAAGAAACTGTCCTCTCTACCTAGAGGAACTGAGGAAGAAGAAGTAGGGGATAGAGATCTCTCCTTCAGGTATATACATTATTGAGATAAACTTAAATACTTCTTCATCATGGGTACTAGATACCGGATGTGGATCTCACATATGTTCTAATATGTAGGAATTGATAAGAAGTAAGCCTTTACGAAAGGGCCAAGTCGAGTTGCGGGTTGCTAATGGAGCAAGAGTTACTGCCACCGCAGTTGGAGTTATTAGTTTATCTTTGCCTATGGGCCTTGTAATAGAATTAGAGAATTACTATTATGTACCTGCCATTAATAGAAATATTATTTCTATATCTTGTATGGACAAGAGTGGATTTGAATTTCACATTAAGAATGGAATTATTTCTATATCTAAAGATGAGATCTTTTATGGCAATGCCCCTATGTCTTATGGTATCTATTTGTTAGAACTTGAGACTAGCATATATAACGTAAATACTAAAAGGTTAAAATTTGACAACTCAAACAAAACATTCTTATGGCATTGTCGTCTTGGGCACATAAATGAAAAGCGCATATCTAGACTCCATAAGGATGGTTATCTAGACTCTTTTGATTTTGAATCATTAGAGACATGTGAGGCATGTTTATTAGGGAAGATGACCAAAACTCTTTTTACTGGACACAGTGAGAGAGCCAGTGATCTGCTAGGGCTCATACATACTGATGTATGTGGACCTTTTAGATCAAATGCTAGAGGAGGCTATCAATACTTCATTACCTTCATTGATGACCTCAGTAGGTATGGCTATATATATCTTATGAAACACAAGTTAGAAACTCTTGAAATGTTCAAGACTTTCATGAATGAAGTAGAGAAGCAACTTGGTAAGAGTATTAAAGCACTCCGTTCAGATCGAGGTGGAAAATACTTAAGCTAAGAGTTTGAGGACCTTCTGAGAGACTGTGGTATTGTATCACAATGGACTCCACCTGGTACACCACAACATAATGGTGTGTCATAAAGAAGGAATCGTACATTATTAGACATGGTACGATCAATGATGAGTTCAGCTGAACTTCCAATATCATTCTGGGGATATGCTCTTAAAACTACAGTGTTTACACTTAACCGTGTACCTTCTAAATCGGTTCAAAAGATACCATATGAAATATGGAATAGGAATCGTCCCAATTTGTCTATGTTAAAGATTTGGGGATGTGAAGCTTATGTTAGGAAACAATTTCCTAAAAAGCTTGGACCCAAATCAAAAAAATGCTATTTTGTTGGATACCCCAAGGAAACTCGGGGATACTACTTCTACACACCAACTGACAACAAAGTGTTTGTTGCTCAGACTGCTGTATTTCTTGAAAAGGAATTTATTTCCAAAGGAATTAGTGGGAGGAATGTAGAGCTCAAAGAAGTTCGAGACCAACAAGAAAGCAGAGAACCTGAGGAGGTACATAAGGAACATGAAGACTCATAAGGTGTTGTGGAATTTCAAGTTCCAAATGTAACACATGAACCTCGTAGGTCTAGTAGGACACGACTTGAGCCTGAGAGATTTGGATTTCTCGTGACTCAAGACAGTGATGAATTGGGCATAGCAGATGAGCCAACTTCCTATCTAGAAGCTACTAATGGACCAGAATCTGAGAAATGGCTCGAAGCCATGAGATCTGAGATGGAATCCATGTACACCAACAAGGTATGGACCTTGGTGGATCCACCCGAAGGGGTAAGACCCATAGGGTGCAAGTGGATCTTTAAGAAGAAGACTGACATGGATGGAAATGTTCAAACCTATAAAGGTAGATTGGTTGCGAAAGGATTCCGTCAAATTCAAGGTGTTGATTATGACGAGACCTTCTCACCAGTTGCCATGGTTAAATCCATCAGGATCATGCTTGCCATTGCAGCTTATCATGACTATGAGATTTGGCAAATGAATGTTAAAACAGCATTCCTTAATGGGAATTTACTCGAGGATGTGTACATGACACAACTAAGGGTTTTATCGATCCAAAGGAAGCCAATAAAGTCTGTAAGCTACAAAGGTCAATCTATGGATTGAAGCAAGCATCTCGGAGCTGGAATCTACGTTTTGATGCAGTAGTCAAAAAGTTTGGCTTTAGTCAAAATGAAGATGAACCTTGTGTTTACAAAAGGGTTAGTGGGAGCACAGTCGTATTTCTCATATTGTATGTGGATGTCATACTATTGATGGGAAATGACATCCCTACTCTTCAGATAGTAAAAAGTTCGCTAGGGAAGACCTTCTCTATGAAGGATTTAGGCGAAGCATCTTATATACTAGGGAACAAGATCTATAGAGATAAATCTAGAAGGCTTCTAGGCCTAAGCCAGAGCACATACATTGACAAGGTGCTAAAGAGGTTTAGCATGGAGGGTTCTAAGAGAGGTAACTTGCCCATGTCTCATGGGGTTACAATCTCTAAAGCCCAGTGCCCTAGTTCATGTGATGAACGGACACGCATGAGTAAGATTCCATATGCATCAGCAATTGGATCTGTCATTTACGCAATGTTATGTACTCATCCTGATGTGTCGTATGCTTTGAGCATGACGAGCCGGTATCAGTCAGATCCAGGTGAATGTCACTGGATAGTCGTAAAGAACATCCTAAAGTACTTGAGAAGGACTACGGATCAACTCTTGGTATACGGCGGTGAGGAAGAGCTCGTGGTAAAGGGTTACACCAATGCTAGCTTCCAAACTGACAAAGATGACTACAGATCGCAATCTGGATTTGTGTTTTGCCTGAACAACAAAGTTGTGAGCTGGAAGAGTTCCAAGCAAGAGACGGTTGCAGATTCTACAATAGAGGCTGAATATATTGCCGCATCTAATGCTACAAAGGAAGTTGTGTGGATCAAGAAGTTCATTTCTAAACTTGGATCGGTTCTAAGCACTGGTGATGCAATTGAGTTGTTTTGCGACAATAATGGAGCAATTGCACAGGCTAAAGAACCAAGATCGCACCAACGTTCCAAACATATTATATTGCGGTTCCATCTCATATGAGAGATTGTACAACGAGGAGATGTGAAGATTTGCAGAGTACCTACAGAAAGCAATGTGGCTGACCCGCTCACAAAAGCACTTTCACAACAGAAACATGACGGACATGTTCGATCACTTGGATTGAGATTCATGAGTGATTGGGTATAAGTGCAAGTGGGAATCTGTTGGTATGTATGCCCATAGAGACTATCATTCGATGACTGTAATGGGATACTATGTAAATGATTTGTAATACTACATTGATTATATCAATAAAGGCAAGTTTCCAATCTATATGTTTGTGTTTTATATTGTGAGATGACCATAAAACTTATAGATGTCTATAGAATAATATACTCAATGACATATGTCTTCGGGTTGATGACCTGAACAGTGAGATCATATGTATGCTAAGAGTATGTATTCTTGTTTTATCCCTAATCGATTGTTATTGTGGAAATATCCATAGACATCAATAACACATAAGATTAGAATGTATGTTGGTTGATGGAAGAATCTCATTATCCATGATATGGAGATATCAAACCAAATACATAGATACTTGTTAGAGAACAGTGTATCGGATAGACCCACCTTGAGAGTGACACATGGATACCATGATTGGTAGTTAGAGTCACATCTCATAATGATGGTGGTGATTGTGGTTCTTGGACATGAAGTCACTAAACTTATCACATGTTGTTCGGTGTACTTTGACATCATCCACCGTGGTCCTGAAAAGGATTACCATAAAGATGGTGCTTGGGTGCACTGTGACACATGGGGATGACTGTGAGTGATGTAGATGGAATTTGTCCTTCCTACGGGAGTTTGATATTCCGGCCACTTGATAAGCGAGATTGAGAAATGCATGGCCATGCTGATGTGAGTCAATATGTGATATTGAGCTTACATATATCTCAGACAGTCTGTCTAGTTCAAGGAACATGGATTGAACGTTGAAAAGGATAACAATTCCATGACTCGAGTTCAATCTGGATATCAGCGACAAAAGAACTATACAATCATTGTAACACCAGTCATGAATGATAGGTTAATTTGTTCTCCAACTTCTCCAATTACTTGGGTGGCAATGAAGTCTTGCTAGATACCAATCATTGCTTGTGAAATCATAATATGATTATGGTTATCACTGCCAACGTAATTTGGAGCCTACCGGGTCACACGCATAGGATGTGTTGGAATAGGAGTATAACTGTGGATTTGATTGGAATTGCTCTGAATCACATTGATTACTAAAATGTTTATGTAATAGATTAGAATAATATTGGAGTGACTGGCTCTAAGTGCAAGTGGGAGTCTGTTGTTATATATATGCCCATAGAGCCATCCCAAGAAATTGCATGGAGTCAGATATTAATTAATCAATTAATGTGATTATTTGGTTAATTAATGAATTCCAGAATATTCTAATTAATCCACGAGCATTTTAATTAAAGCAATGTTTCTGTTTACCGATGGGTTTAGGAAACCCTACTTCCCTTCATATCCTATTTAAAGGAGGATTGACAGCCGATATCTATATAAGATAGATAGAGGCTTTTTAGTTTACGCTCACGCACATAAACCCTAGCCGTCACTGTCCTTAGGAGAGGAAGGAGAGCAACGCGCCGCTAGCACGCCGCTGCACAGACACGACTCCTTCCCGCCGACTTAGGAAGTGCGATGTGGAGTTCCAGTCCATCCGCGTGGATGAAGTAGAGACACAGACATTGAGACGCCTGCGTTCGGTGGACACGACGACCATCCGCGCACGTTACGAGCGACGCACATCATCGCACAGGAGCGCCACCGGATCTTCCTACGACGGTGAACAGAAGAGAAGTTTCGTCCGTGTAGGTCAGCAGCGTTGCACCGTCATGCAGCGGGACATCGCCGGACTTGCTCCGCAATAAGGTATATCCCGCAAACACTCCTTCCAAATACGTTGTTGTCGATGAGATCTTGTTCCGGGTTGCATGGATTTTATTGCTTCCGCCGCGCATGTTTTCTCCACAAAACCCAACATTACTGCCTTTGCATTGAGTGTGGCTTCAGGATTCCATGTTTCTAACTTCGTTGTTGGAAGTACATATGGACGAGCTATCATCTTCCACAGTTCAAATTTGATTCCTTGAAAGTAGAATTGCATCCTTCTTTTCTAGGAAGTTTAGCTTGACCCATCAAATATTGGTGGCCTGCTCACATAAGCTCCTTCTAAGTTAAAGTAGCTAGTCATGTTCTCCCTCATGCTTCAAGACATGTTAGGGCTCCTTGAAGACCTGTTAGGACTGCTTGAAGACCTGCTCTGATACCAAATAAAAAGATCTAGAGAAGGGGTGAATATATCTTTTGGTTGATTTAAAAAAATAGCTCAAAGTGCAGTAGGAATATAAAGCAAAGGAGGCAACCATAAAAGGACATAGAGATTTACAGTGGTTCCGCCAAAAGAATCCAGTCCACTACCTAATTGTTTTCAACCGTGATTTCTAAATCATGTATTTAATTCTTTTTATATACCGATACACAATACAAAAAAAATGCCAGTGTCTTTTGTAGTGCAAGACTAATCCTCCTTTTCAGATCAAGGATAACTATACATTCTTTGACATGTTGGGGGAGGTCACCCTTTTCAGATCTTCTTTGACGGATGCAGAAAAGCACCATCGCTCACCTCTCTGTTAACTGACAGAAAAAGAGCACCAAGTTGAGAAGACTCCTTCTTCTTGCGGGTTCCGAGACAACCTTTACTCCAAGAAGTAGTCCAAGAATAATACAACAAAGAAGAAAGAAATAAATAAACCAAATAAGCTCACAAGATATACAATCAATCTCTAATGGACAAATGATGATAATCCATTTCAAAAGGGTTTATGCACTGTAGTATTAGGTGGAGAGGATACTATAGCTGAACTAATGGCTTAGGCTAGAATAATAACAACTTTAAGTACTAGACCTAAGCTCTTGAGATTGATGGCAAGTATGTAGTATGTTCAAGTATGTGTATATGATCTCAATTGTTGTTTAATTGTTGTTTCTAAGTGTCCAAGGACCACTCTTAATTATAGAAAATATTTACAAGTGGTTAGGACGACTGTGGGTATTGGTGAAACAAACAAAAAAATGATTCCATTTATTTTGACTAGAAAAAACTTTTTTTCGAATATAAATAACTATGGTTTTAAATCAATTTATATTCAATACATTGATTTCCCTAAAGTTTAGGATTATTAAAACGTTATGTGTTACACAACTCAATCCTTACTTATGTACATCATCTAATGGTCCGGGATCAATTAAACTCACGATCGGATAGTCCCAGAGTCGTCCTCTTCCTCCAAACTCCTCAAAGCTCATTGTCGTTATACAGTAGTCGATCCCCGAATGAATTCCTCCATTGTTACTCCATCATTTCCGTTGATTCTTTCTCCATTGAATTCATAATGCCCCAAAGTTTCTAGCGAGCCATGACTCGCGTTCCCTCCTGACATGTGGATGAAATGCCCAATTGGATTCTTTCTCCTTCTCCTCAAAGTCATTTCACAAAGGGGCCTAGGGCTCACCTCCCGCCTATAGAAGGCCATGAAGAGCACCCTCTAGCCACACCCAAACCTTCTCCTCCAATTTCTCCTCAACTACCCACGAAGACCCCGACCTTCTCACTTTTCTTCTCTGGTGATGGCGGCGGTCTGCTCGCATCTCCGACCACCCCAGTTTAATCAAAAGTGTGGTAAGCATCGTAGGACTTTGTCCTTCACTCTGCCTTCGTCTTTTTGGTGTATTGTACCCTCAATCATTGTGTCCTATAGGCCTCCATAGAGCTCCTATCGGCGTCGTGCATTTCTCACCTCGGTGCTCCGCCACCCATGGAAACTCACACATTCGACTCGCCCTGACTCCACGATCGTGTTGAAGGCTTTAACATAGACTTTCATCTTTGTTTTCAATGCTTTGATCGTGGTTTGCTCTCTGGCTTTTCACCGTCGTCTTGGGTGTTTCCTGCACCAAACTGCTACCATTATGGGGTCACCTTTATCACCGATATTCAGCAATCTCGGAGGGATTGTTTCCCTGGACTGACCACTGCCAGGCGCCGAGTTTTGCTCGTGCCTTGGTCCCTGGTCCGCTTCTTCCTTGCCATGGATGCGAGTGGAAGAAGCCCGACTAGGATTTGACTGATGTGTCCTTACCCCTTCAATTGTCCAATTAATTTGTCTAGATCAATACTGGTATTTAGCATCTTGTTTTGTTTCTGTCGCGAGTCTTTGCTAAGTCTAAATGACCCTGGTATCCCCATGCTTTCTTTTTTTTTCTGCTCAGTAAGCGCCTTTCTCTTTATTAGAATAAGACCCCAAAAGTTTATGTACAGGTGGAGAACGAATGAAGGAATGAAAAAACACCTATACAACAACTATGTGTATTAACTATACATAGCAATTACATCAGCAATGTTGCTCCAACATTTATTGCTTTCAATGAGGGAACCTCTGAAGATCCTTGAATTTCTCTCTTTCCAAATATAGAAGAGAGTCACCAAGTAGAATAGTTGTTGTCTTTTCAACCTCGCACTCAAACAATCAACAGGAAGAACATTCACTTGAGTAATAAAACCATAGCTCACACCTTCCCTCCACAGAGCAGCTGCAAAATCACAACTAAAGAACAGATGTTCCATGTCCTTAACATCATTTTCGCACAGAACATATCTTGGCGCCATATGAAAACCCAGCTTCTGTAGATAATCCAACGTAGGTAACTTGCCCAGGAAAATTCTCCAAGCATTCAGAATCATGCTCTTAGGATGATCAAATCTCCAAATCCAATTAGCCCAGACAATATGATTTTTATCGCCTCTCAGAATGTGCCAAGCTTTTCTAATCTTCGGAATAGATTTACCTTGAATTCTGGTTAAATCTTCATCCGCAATCTTAATATCAACATCTTCGATGCAATTTTTAAACTCTTTGAAACATCTTCTGTCTAGAATAGTCCATTTTCTCTCCTTAATGAACTTATTCAGCAGACCATTAGCACCACAGCCAATTTTCAGAATGTTTTTAGAATCAATACAATCACCCAAAAACTTATTGCCAGACAACCAGGAGTCTTTCCAGATTCTTATGCACGATCCATCACCAATAAGAATTCTAATCCAGGGTAGAATCATATTTCTTAGGCTACATAGATGCTTCTACATCCAAGAGCTATTCATATTGGGTTTACTGGACCAGAAGGAATCATTTTTTAAGTATCTACCATCAAGCCATCTCACCCAGAGTGAGTCCTTTTTAGATACCACATTCCACGCATTGACAATCATAGCAGCTTTATTCGAATCCTCAACTCTTCTTATCCCTAAACCACCCTCTTTTTTGGTTTACAGACTTGCTCCCACTTAACATAGTGAATTTTCTTGTCAATAGAAATGCCTTCCCAGATAAAGTTCTTAAAGATGATGTTATTGATCTCCTTCATGATACTAGCAGGCAAAGGAAAAGTGGCTGACCAATACAGATGTAGGGCATTCAAGGTAGAAGTAGCCAACTCCACTCTTCCACCAAATGACAGAGTTTTCATCTTCTAGTTATCAAGTTTTTTTTCATCTTATCAGTCAAGGGTAGACAGTAGGATTTTTTAAGTTTACCACAGAAAAGTGGAAGCCCAAGATACCTCATGGGAAAAGTACCTTTACTTATTTTCAGAATATCAGTAATAGATTCATTATCCACATTCTTACTACAAAACACATTGCTCTTCTTGAGATTCATTTCCAAACCAGAGACTCTCCCAAAATTATCGAGAAGACCTTTAATAGCTATAGCATTTATAGGGTTGGCTCTAGCAAAAATCATTACATCATCAACAAAAAGAGTGTGAGAAACATAAATACTGCCATTGCTAAGAGGGTCTAGCAACTTCCTTCTAACAACATTCTCCATCATAGCACTGAAGCCTTGCATAGCTAGTACAAACAAAGAAGGAGCTAGAGGATCTCCCTGTTGAATTCTATTAGAGGGTAAGATGGCACCAGAAGGTTTACCATTAACCAGCACATGAAGGCTCGTAGTACTCAGAATAATCTTTATCCAATCAATAAAGCAATAGGGGAGCTTCATTTTTTCCAGCACTTTAAAAAGAAAAGGCCATTTCACAGAATCATAAGCCTTTGATAGGTCTGCCTTAATGCACATATTATCACCACCATTACTCATGTTGAAGTCACTAATCAGTTCATTTGTAAGTAAAAGAGCCTCTGCAATCTTCCTGCCCTTAATGAATGCTACTTGGTTAGGACTTATAATGGAAGGTAGAATACTTTGCAACCTATTAGACAAAATCTTAGATGATTTTATAGAGAAAGTTACACAGAGCAATCAACCTCCAATCACTGATACTCTCAACATCTTGTACTTTAGGAATAAGAGTGATATAAGCTTTATTAATCTCTCTAAGCATCTTATTACTACTGAAGAAATTGAGTATGGCTTTAGTGACATCTTTGCCAATTATGTGCCAGGCAACCTTGAAGAAATGCCTATTAAACCTATCCGGCCCTAGAGCTTTGTCTCCATCAGCTTCCTTAATAACCCTCTCCACCTCATCTTTAGTGACCACAGCTCTAATCGTGTTGAATTGTTCATCAGACAAGGAAGGCACAGTCCATTCCGAATCCCGGTCCACAAAATCATCATTAGAATCCTTGTTGAACATGTCATTATAATAATTGTGAATGTGTTCAGTGATCCTCTCTTCATAATACGTTTTCCCTCCTTCAACATTCAAACATCTAATACAATTTCTAGCAGCTCTTGATTTGATAGATTTATAGAAGAAAGATGTGTTCTTATCTCCAAGCTTCAGCCAGTTCACTCTAGACAGCTGTTTCACATATGATTCTTCTCTATCCGCAGCATCTCTAGCAGCTTTGCATTTTTCAATAGCATACTCCCTAAGCTTTATATCATCAAGATACTTATCAGTAGTAGATAAAGCTTCAGTAGCTTCAAACTCCAGAATCTTAGAAAAGTCTTCAATATTACCAAAATTCTCCTTATTCCACCTTATAAGCTTTTCTTTAACATTCTTCAGCTTTCTAGTAACTTTTAACATAGGGTTACCACTAACCTCCATGTTCCAGGCTTCCTTCACAACCTTCAGAAAATCAGGGTGGCTAGACCATGCATTAAGGAATTTAAAATACCCCTTCTTCTTCTTCACATCACTAACCATTCTGACAACTAGATGACGATGATCGCTATGGATAGTGTTGTTAATATCTCCCCAAGAGTCCTTGAACACATTCATGAAATAAGCATTATGGATCACCCTATCAATTTTAGACATCACAAATTGATCACCTTTCCTCCTATTATCCCAGGTGAAGAACGCACCCTTTAGATCCATCTCAATCAAGTCAGAGTTGCAAAGACATAATTGAACTCTTCCATAGCTTTGACAGAGTAGAACCCTCTACTCTTCCTCTCATGAGTGAACTGTATGGCATTAAAATCCCCAATGAGAATCCAGGGCTCAGTAATATTAGACTAAAGGTTGATAATATGATCCCACAGTTCACATCTTCTTTTTTCATCATTCTGACCATAAACCGCAGTAAGGAAAAAACATTCTCTTTATATTCAACCATACAATGAATTAATTGATCTGATTCACAGATCTTATCAATCTTCACCACACTACTATCCCACAGGATAAAAATCCTTCCCAGAGGATGAGATCTGTGATTAGAACACCACATCTTATCACTCCATATTCTGTTAACAACTTTAGTAACTTTTTTCTATCTAACTTTAGTTTCTAAAAGAATATTTATAGGCAAATCATATTTACAAATGGCCTCTCTAATTTTTTCCCGATGTCCATTTCTGTTGAGACCACAGACATTCCAGGAAAAAATGCCAAGGTTTTCAACCATTAAACCAATCCTTGGCTAGTTCCCTTCCAGCCTCAGTCGATCTAGAGAAATCCTATGTAGCTTCATCTAAGATTTCAAACATATTAGTAGAAACTTCCTCCACAATCTTTTTAGCTGTTGTCAAGCTCTTATTCGACTTCCTCATTGGAATGCAATGCTTCCCAGTAACAGAACAAAAACCCTCACTATCCAGTATCTGCTTCTTCACATTAAGCTTGCTATCAACTATACTTCTCGACTTATCAGGTACCTCATACTGTGGCGTAGAAAAAGCACCATCCTTTTGGACAGCCATAGAAGAGAATTTGCCCATTGTCACATTCTGGCTACTATTATCACCCTCAGTTCCCATCTTATTCTGAGCATTCCCATTCCTACCTCGACCTCCTTCGCTGGTAGATGGTTCAACAACAGCAGCCGAAGTAAGAGGTAAAGCATGGTCTTCATTACTTCGTACACCAGAGGACATTGGTGGGATATTATCACATTTGTTACATGGAGGCTCCACCCCTGAGCCCTCAACATCAGAAATATCCTTATGACTACTCATCACAGAAACAACCATCTTTCCAACCACCCCCGTCTCCTTCCCCAACTTTTTGTCATTCTCCACTGGTTTCCAAACTTTCCTCAACTCGACCGGATCACAGCTCCCAGATTCATGGCCAAAACTATTGCATTCAAAACACAGCTCAGGCAACCATTCATAAAGGACTTGGATCTCATCCTTATGTCCCTGATCACTCCGCATAATGATTACATTCGGATAGCAGCATTCAGAAGAGATCAACACTTGTATTCGCGCGTAATCCAATCTGGACATAGATTTTGTGGCATAATCAGCACATAAAGGCTTCTCAATGAAGCTTCCCAGGACACTAAGCATCTCCTGATCCCAAAATTCCAATGGAAGGTTAGGAAAATGAATCCACACTGGAATCTCCTTCATTTTCATTTTTTCAAGAGGTTCGCCTATTTCCCATTACTTCAACAACAATGGTTTTCCACCAACATATCATGGACCTCCCTCTACTCTCATCTTAAGGTCTTCAACATTCTTGAAGAAAAAGCATTTGTTCCTAGAAATTACCTCAAACAAGCCCTTAGGTTTCCACACAGTTTCAAAGTGCCGGACAAGCATAGGCCAATGAGGCTTTAACCCTACTACATAGCCCGCAACAGAATTGCTCCATTTCTTTGCAATTTCCATGGTTTTATCCCTCTTGTACCTCAATTCTCCCTCCACAATCTCAGGTTGGACAAACCGAAGAGCTATGTATTCCTTCTATCCTTGATCGACAAACAGTTCCCTCCATGACTTCACCGAGGCCGTGACTCTTACATTCCCCAACTCTGGTCTGACTCGAGGTATCAACGGTATCTGATTTTACTGCAACGGCACCGACCGTTGATTTGCCCTAGGGAAACATGGGGAGGACGAAGCCGAGACTCCATGCCCTCCATCCTAGTATCCCTTTGGTGTCATCTTGCCTGAAGCTTCCCCTCCTGCTCCAACGCTTTTTGTGGTGGAGTTGACATGCGAGGACGTCAGGAATTGAATGGAAGGTCGTCGCCATCAGCCTCCCTGGATCGCCTCTTATGTCACCTCGCTAGTCGCCTTCCCCCTTTTCAAAGTTGCTCCCGCCATCAAGTCATTACTAAAAAATGATTTAATTTACAAGGGCAATGTCATCATTTCTTGCTTTGTTTTAGTTGAGCAGTGAGTCGAGCCGACCCGACTAGCTGGCAGGTGCCTATTGGCCCAAGTCAGTGTGGGCCCAGGTCATCTGACCACTGACCGGAATTTTAGATATACACGCGTGGACTTTTCTCAGAATGTCATTGGTCGATTTTCAATAACTTCTAGTAATTCGTAGGTTTATCGGAAAAATACAAATAAATACTCGTTGGAAACAAAAATAATGTAGAATCGAAATTTAAGGTTTTTGAGTATCAATTTGCATATTTAGTTCAATGTTTATTTTAAAATCCATTTTAATTATATAAAATGCCTTAAATGCATATCTAATTTATTTTAACTCCAAATTTAAGAAATAAATATGTTTTCTTAATTAGGAGAATCCAAGTAATAAATTGGTCCTACTTTTGAGTCCCAATTCGATGGTTTTCATAGAAGGTCTAAAATTAGGGTTTCTCCTATAATGTGCTTTATAAACCCTAATCCATGTGTATAAACTTGTATCTAGGACAAAAGTACATTGGACATACTTAATTGAGGAAAGATTTTCTTTAAGAATCTCAAGTGAGGTATATATGTACATTCTAACCCTAAGTTGGTCATTTTACCCAAACCTAGTTTTTAATGAGGCATTGCTTAGCCTTTATTCCCTTTGTTGCCTTTTTGTGGCATTTTTACTTCAATTATTCTAGGGTCTTGGACCCCACTTGTAATTGTTATTAAAATTTCTCTGCCATTGGATTATTATAGCATGATGATATAATTGACTAATTAACTAACGTAGTGTACATGAGTACAAACCACCCACAGTTTTGGGCATGAGCCCAGGGGGACGTGATAATTCTCCCCAGTGGAATGTGGCAATTCTCCCCACCGTATATATATTCGGGTGCTTGGGAATGTGTAAATTCTCCCTCACCCAGAGGTTGAGGTCCGGTAGGTGCCTCAGCCCTATATTAGTATAATATAGTCAAATTAAATCATGCATGCAATGTTACTATTACTTGACTTGGCAGAATTCTTATTGGTTTTACATGCCTCATATTCTTGATCCTCTTAGCATAGTGAATCTTTTTATTTCTGCTTTAGTTTATATCTGTCCTTATTGTTTATTTGACACATACATTTTCTCTCCTCTTCTTGGGTGATCCCAACCACCCAGGTTAGGATTAGAGTGCGCAACAGGAGCATGGTGAACCAGTCTAAGACTAGGAGAAGGACTTAACCCTTCCATCATGAATTTATTGGTCAAGTTATTTACTTTTGAAGACATATTGGTGTAGTCTAGTTTCCCTCTACTTTGATCCTCTTCTTGTATAAATCATGTACACCCATATTGGGGAAATTTTTATGTACACTTTATTTAAACTGAATATAGTCAAAAAAAATTATCTTCCGCTGCTATCCAAATTGGATTTTGTTTATCATTGTTATTAGTAAAGGGGTGATTGATTTCACTTCTTTACAGTGGCCTGAGGGGATTAAACTCAATTAGGATGGTCTCTTTATTAGTGATTTGGTACTAAATATCAACCAGAGACGTTGATGGTACCTAGTTTTATAGTTAGTGCAATTACCACTGAAAGAGTGGACCCTTATCGAACCACATATGTGGTATAAGCAAATTACTCTGACTCCACTATTGGGTACCCCGATTTGAGGAATTAAAATATCTATCCAACTTATATACTATAACATACCAAGATCTAAATACCCTAACTTTATAAACCATGATTCTTGGAATAGGATGATAGTGTGCTCTGATCATTATAATTGACCAAGTAAGGTTATAGTGGTATCGTGACATGCTTATTTATATCCTAATGAACATATGATGGGCATATGATGAGTGGTTCACATATTTGAACCCTATTTAATACCCAATTACCTAATATGGGTAACTCACATATTCACCCTAATTGTGTATACTCATGTCTCTGACCATGTCATGGACTAGTAAACCTTAATGTGATGATGAGTGAGATATATGGAACCTAACCTTGTACTTAATGCATACTTATAAGGTATAGGTTAAGTATAACGATCATGTTAACCTAAACCCTAAGTTGAAGTTGACTAACCCTAATATATGTGTCCTTGGTGACATTCATGATACATTGGTGACATTAGGTGTCATAATAGGATAATCTACATTGATACACATAAATACATAACACCTAAACATGACTTATTATGTAAACCAGTTCATCAACATGTAATATGTTTCATCTTATTCACCAATACACATATGATGACTCGAATATAGTTATTAAGTTGAGTTACATAAATATGCATGGATGACTAATTTGGGGTTAAATGTGCATAATCGGTAACATCATATGAATATATATGAGTACTCAATTTATTTGAACAAAAATGTGACTAATTTATATAATGTGACACTAATTGGATGTTTAATATCGATGGAGCTGATTAATGTGCCATCATTTAAGTTGAATGTGACATTAGTGGACTTATTAACTAATTACTTAAAACAACCTATTTTGTGCAAGATAATATGATATAATTTCATATGGTGATAATATGAGGATAATGAAGTCTAAATCCAGAATATAATGGACATGGTAATATATATCAATAGATAATGGGATATAACTTAAACCCTAATGGTACTAAAACTCATACTAGACAATCCTAAAAGATAAATCTAAGCCTAAAATCAGATTCTTTGCATCCTAATTATTCTAGGAGCACAATTTTCACTTAATTGGATAATAGTAGCTATTCTAATATGGGTAGAGAAGAAAATGTCTAATTATTAAAGCTCTTATCAATTATACTATGTGTTTATTTTATTAAAATTTTGGTTCCTATATCATGCGCTAATATCCTGAGTTAGCCAAAAGTTCTCATGTCACTCTCACTTACAACATTACAGGTTCTATCTGAACTGTCATATTGGGATTGTGAGGTGCGGGGATATTCTCCTACCTCACGCTCAAGAGGTTCATGACTCTATATTCTACAGTCCATCTCTTATCCTTTTCCTTCCCTAATTTCTCTCTCTTATCTCTTCATCACCCTCAACTCTATCTCTATCCACTTTCCTTGTGATAATCTGAATCGGTTGAGCCTGGATTTGATCTGTTTCCTTTACCCAACACCCTAGTCAACAAAAAGGGGCTCTCGCCTTCCCTTGTTTCTGCCTCTAGGACTCCCAACCATCCTATAGTTTTGCACATATATATGAACCCTCGTTGACCATTGCATGACCCACATTAACATGTTTCAAACCTTTCTTGATCACTAATCACTCCATCATTGTCTACCCTATGTTTAGGTGTTAGACTCATGTGGAGCTCCTAGACCCGTTGGGGGTGCCCCTGTGTTACGACCCCATTTGAGCTTAATTGGTAAACTAGGGTTTACCTAGACAATTGAAAAGATTAATTGGAATAATCATTCTTGAAATCTAATTAATGATTATAACACAATTAGGATGTTTTAACTATGATAATAAGTTTAAATGTTCTTTTGTCTTGAGAATTAGGGTTTGAGAAGCATAGACCCTAATCGGCCCAAAATAGGGTTTTGATGATACATGAATACAGAATTTGATAAGTAGAATGTCTCACTAAATGATTTTTAGTATTTTATGTGTAACTCTGATTTACTTCAAATTTGGATATGATTTGTATATATAAAATGTGAACAATATTGGTAAATATCAGAATTTTTGAAGAATGTTCTGACCTGTTTATTGGTCAAGTTTCAAACTCGGCCGATCACATTTCCAGAATTATACAGCAGTGTGGTAATTGAATTTTATCTTTTTATTGGTATATCCAATTGATCTCAAATTTTAACTGTGCTTGCAAAACACAATTTTAGACACTCTTTTAAATTGGCGTAATTTTTGGATGACTTTTTGATCTCTACAGTAAGGGTGTCGGTCGAGTTCTGTGCAGGACAAACTCGGCCGAATATATTGCAGACTGCAATATAGCAGTTCACTGTTCTATTTTTAATTATTTATTGGTAACTCCAAATGATCTCAAATTTTAATTAAAGCTTTATAGATCAATTATAAAAAACGTGCTAAATTACCATAATTGTTGGAGAAGGTTTGATCTCTGAAATAAACGAATTACAGTAACTTTGTATAACTGAATATTCAGCCAATATAATTAAAGTTGAGTGTTGGGTCAATATTCAATTGACCCAAGCAGCTCAAATTGACTTATATGATCGACCACACACACACACATCTCTCATTCTTCGTCATTCATTCCAGAGAAACGAGCTCCTAGTGAGAGAGGGAGAGTTAGGGTTTGAGAGAAGAAAGTGGGGGAATTGCTGAATTAGGGTTTTGTGATTCCAGGAAGGGTGAAATCAAGTAAGTTTGGATTCTTTACATAGAATTTTATGGTGGATCTTCTCTCTCATGTCAAGATTCCGTCCATGCTCTGATTTGATCCAAGATGATGTCGAAATTCCCTCTTTTCTCACCCTTTCTTCATAATCCCTCATTTTCAAGGTTCCCGAGTTGAAAGGAAGAAGAATTGGGAGATTTGCTAGGGATTCGATGTGAGTTCGAGATTCCCTGAGTTGAGCTGCAGTTTTGAGGTGTTTTCACACCTTAGAGTGAGTGGGTTCTTCCTTTAAACAGTATAATGCACGAAATTTGATTATAGCATCCAAATCCCTAATTGCTTGATATGTGATTCTAAACCCTGAAATGTACGTTTAATTTAAGTTGTTGCAAATTGATATGATATGGATTCCTTCTCTTTTTGAATGACTCTTTGATGGTAGATCCACATCAGAAACGTATACAACACATCCTAGAAAGAATGCTTTTCAGATTTATACCATATGATGTAATTAGGGTTTAACCTAATTGAGATATCTCTAGAGTTTCAACCTTATTGAAAAGGACTGGTAATCTTATGAGTGGTTAGGATGTACCTCATGGATTACCTTATTTGAATTTTATCCTTGGTGCATGATATCTCAGTGAATAGCATGGAAACCTAAATTTAGTTCAATTTCCATGGTTTCATACATATATCGATTGTATATGATTTGTTGAAAACAATCTTTATTTAGAGAATGCTTATATCCTATGAAATCCTTATGAGAGCCATGGGACAAATGAATAAGACAAATGAAACCCTAAGAGTAGGGTGATGGCATGTGATGAATGAATAAGGCAAATTAAACCCTAAGGATAGGGTGTTCAATGAATCATGTTAAGGTGATATGAAAGGTTTCAATATGAGATGTGGTGATGCTTAATTGTTGAATTGTATGTTTCTAGTGCATTTAACTTTATATGCTTGTTCTCTCTGAGTTGATATCTGCATACTGTAGGGCTTCTTATTTTCAATACATATCTCGTAAATTGTAGGTGATGAGATATGACATGCCCTAGAAAGGGATGTTACTGAGACATGATATATGTTGAATACATGAGTTATGATGCTTCTTATGATATGATATGGCAGGCCGTGTGAGCCTTGTGAGAAATGTTAAATGAATTATGATTTCTGTTTAAAATGTACCTATAATGTTAATGTTAGACTTAGGTGCCCTGAACACCGTAGAACCCCTTTGAGAGATCTGCTTCTTAGGGGTGAAACTCGTGTCCAACATCAACCGTGCGGAGTCATGGTGGCACGAGGAAAGAGAGGCAGTGTTCAATAATAATCCGTGCGGAGTCACGGTGGCACTGGAGAAATAGGGGTTATTCAACATTAATCCGTGCGGAGTCACGGTGGTAACCCAGTGAGACTCTCCGCCTGTGTACTCAGGTTAGAGGAGGAGTCTAGAGCACTCGGAGTAGTGCATTGAGGCCGGAGAGCCTATGGTCCTGTAGCAGAACAGGGCTGGCGTCAGACTTAGCATTTCCCGGGTGTGTCGCTAAGTCTTGTACGGTGTGTTCGTAGTGCACTGCGAGTCTCTATGCAGAGTACACTGCATAGATCAGGGCATAATCTAAAATATGATCATATAGGTTCACAGAGTTCCTTATAAATGAAAGAGTTAAGGAAGACTAGAGCATAGTCTTCTAGTAGTTATTCTTTGGATGCAATATTTACATTCTTTGTTATTTCAATTATATTGTTTTAGAACTGCTCAGTGTAGTATTTATTGTTGTTAAATTTCATATCGTTTACTCAAATTATATCTGTAATCACATTAGTGCATTAGTCTGTTTCCATGAAGTACTCATTCACTGAGCGAGTAGGCTCACCCCTCTACTCAAACATTTTTAGGGTTAACCGCGTGGACTTGAAGATGGTCAGAGCATCAGTGTAGACCTGCCACAGGAGTCAAGTACGAGATTAGTTGAGTCAGTCGGTCCTTGTCACTCTAGGTCCTCAGTAAGTGTTTAGAGAGAGAGTTGTAATTACAATGTGTAATATTGTTCCTCTTTGATATGTATGCTAATTAGCAAATTTCATGTGCATAATGTGTGAAAGACATCGTGAATGCTTATACATGTATCTTTACTATTAAAGTCTGATTAGTAGAAGAAATGTTCAGATTCCTTTGTTAAGATGATATGTGGTTCAATGCGGGAAAATAAGAGTTTAAAAGAAAAGAAAAAGTTAAGGGTGTTCTTTGTGTTGCATACAAATCCTATCTTACGCCCTAATTTCATGATTTGAGGAAATTGTGAGATCGGGGTGTAACAACTTGGTATCAGAGCTTAGGGTGAGTTGTCAAGGACCATTAAGTTAGTAGATTAGAGTCCTATGTGTGGAAAATAGGAGATGTTTGATGTTGGCTTTGGGGATTTGAGTATTTGGATATCCTGGCCTGATATCTGAGTACTTGGATCAACTAGTACAAGCTACTCTGTCTATTCTTTCACGTATACCCTGGCCAGGTATACAGTGGAAGAATGGGCTAGAGAGGAACCCTAGAAATGTTAGGGTTAGAAAACGAGAAAAGAAACAAGAATTAAGAGCATAAATGTAAAAGGAGATAGAACTTACATTTCGTAATGTTGTTTTTGTTGGAAATGTATAGAAATGCTCTTATATGTTTGAATTGAAATATTCAATACTTTGAAATATGGGTCTTTAATATTTGTTGTACACTATGCAATTGTAGCATTTATTGATTTCATTCTTTGTAAAAGTAGACTAGAATTGACCTTTGAATGAGCTTTTGTTTCTATGGTTTTGCCCGCTGATTCGAGTGAAATTGACATCAGCAGGTCTGTTTAGGTTTTCAGTCTGTACGCAATTCGGCCGAGTTGTATGTGATTCGGCCGAGTTTCCTTAATAAGCAATCGAACAGCAAACTGATCGGCCGAGTTGTATGTAATACGGCCGAGTTTCTTTTTCGGGAAATCAAACATCAAGTTGATCGGCCGAGTTTCAAGCGGATCGGCCGAGTTGTGAAGCAATCGGCCGAGTTTCTGACCAATCGGCCGAGTTTATGAGCTGTGAGTGGCAGTTCAGGAAGAATGTAATTCTTGTAGTTCTTGGCCTCAGGACTTCAGGTTTGGCCTGGTCCGGTTGGCAGGATGCGTTACTAGAATCTAATGAATCCTATCAATAGTATAATAAGAATAGAATTTGAATAATTAGACCCACATCAGAGTAAGAATGTACATACAGTAAGATGTTGAAACATATGGGCAAGATCAGAACAACTAAGAATTAGTTGAAACTGATATCTGAGGTTCAATTTTGGGGCCTCATATAAGAAACCCTTAATTGGGAATAAAGGAACATGATATGAGATTTACAATCAGTTTATTGATTAATATTATATGAACTATACATATGAAATATAGAAAAGATATGTGAAATGTATGTATGGTTCAAGATAGCAAGAATCAATCATGAAGAATGAATCATAGAATAGAGTATAATGCTTTTATGAACTCTAAATCAAAGGCTAAGTAGAGAATAGGGTTGAGCATTCAATAGGTCCATAGAAGTAAAGAGTCTTCAAAAGAGTAAAAGTGAAGAGGATCGTATGAACATGTAATTCATAAGACTAGAACAACAAACTAGTTTCTAAGCAAAGAACATAGGTGTAGTTTAACGAATGAATAAGTCATACAAAGGTAGACTGTATTCAGGAGAGAAAAACTTGATTGAAAGAGAAACTATGTTTGACACATGCATGATCCACTTGATTTAAAAATGAAGAATATGTAATGTATTCAACATGAGGAAAAACTAATAGAAGGACTATTAATTTAGAACGTTAACTTCGCAATAGTATAAAGATAAAGGAGGAAATATGTGCAACATGGTATACATGACCATACATATGAATAAGCAACATGGTCATAAGAGAAAAATTTAGAATTAAAGATGACAGGTTAAAGAGTAGTATATGGTAAGAGGACTATGAAACGTAAGATAGGGTTTGAAATATGATGGAGAAGTTATAAAATAAAGAGGTTGTGAGATTCAAGCAAGTGCTAATTAATCAAATATCTCTGTTGATAACTAAGTAAATCTACATACGAGAATGTATTAAGGGAATGTTTGAATACAAGTATTCCAAGTCTTAAAATCATCTTCTCTTTCATATATTCCTTAATGAGAGTAAGGTGGGAATGAAATGATAAGAGAAAATGAATCATATATGGTGCATAACTACCTTGGTGGGGTCATCTAGTGAATGTAATAGTGACATACAATATGATGAAGTGCGATAAGAAATAAATTCTTGTGTGATAGCAAGAATGATGAATAATCTATTCCTATCTTAAATGCTTCAATGTTAATGATGTTTATTGTATATAATCATATGAAAAGGATAGGTAGCAAAAAGTAAAGAAGTAATGAATGAGCAGAGAGATATGGGAAAACACTAGCTTTGTGTAATATGTGAATTTGTTTTTACATGTATGATTTGTTGAAGGCATATTAAGGTATGAAAGTTGGTTCTACATATGATTTCAGTGTATGTGTGCAAGCTATATGTTAAATTAAAGGCGTATGATAGTTGTAGTAATTCATACCAGATATGCATCCTAGTATTGTATATTTGTGACATGGTGATACGGTTTGGTTGATGTCAGAACATATGGAGAGATACCCTGAACAAGGTAGTCATACTTATTCACTCATATTAATAGAAAGGGATGATAATTAGATTGTTTGGACAAGTAACCCTAATGAGGTGTAGCTTGTTATACCTAGCTCTAATACAACTGAGTGATGGTAATTGAGTATGATTAATGCTTGAATGACTGATACAATCTTGGATTACCTTATTACTGTTGTTGAAACCCTAAAATGATATAATGTGATGGTTACACTTTGAATTGTGTGTGGGCCCATAACCCACAGATCCCAGGATCGAAACAGGATAGTATGGAATGAGGTAGTAATGCTTTACCTCATGCATCCATGACCCAATGGGGATGCCAAGAGTAGTATTGTGCAATTGATTGTTGAATCTAGTCTTTTAATTCAAGACTGATTTGCTATTTGAATAGCACTTTATTAAAGTTTAAAACAGCATGGTGAACTTGCTTTTGTCACTTAAAGGTGATACAGAACAATAGAACTTTCTGAGCCGCATAAGTTGAGATAGTTGTATCAGAGTATCAGAGTGGTGCAGCGAAAGCATGGTGGTTTATCTTTGCATTCTATGTTTGACTGTGGCATAAAGAATTTGCTTGATATCATTGAGAACTATTTGAAATATGTGGTGAGTTAGTAAAGAATTAAAAGATCTAATGTTGAAAACTACATTCAGGTATGAAATACAAGAATATAATGACATGCAAGGTTTTAGAAACTTAGAATAACCTTGAATGTATCTTTCTTGTAGGTTTATGTTTCGAGGACGAAACATTCTAAGGGGGGAGAGTTGTTACGACCCCATTTGAGCTTAATTGGTAAACTAGGGTTTACCTAGACAATTGCAAAGATTAATTGGAATAATCATTCTTGAAATCTAATTAATGACGATAACACAATTAGGATGTTTTAACTATGATAATAATTTTAAATGTTCTTTTGTCTTGAGAATTAGGGTTTGAGAAGCATAGACCCTAATCGGCCCAAAATAGGGTTTTGATGATACATGAATACAGAATTTGATAAGTAGAATGTCTCACTAAATGATTTTTAGTATTTTATGTGTAATTTTGATTTACTTCAAATTTGGATATGATTTGTATATATAAAATGTGAACAATATTGGTAAATATCAGAATTTTTGAAGAATGTTCTGACCTGTTTATCGGTCGAGTTTCAAACTCGGCCGATCACATTTCCAGAATTATATAGTAGTGTGGTAATTGAATTTTATCTTTTTATTTGTATATCCAATTGATCTCAAATTTTAATTGTGCTTGAAAAACACAATTTTAGACACTCTGTTAAATTGGCGTAATTTTTGGATGACTTTTTGATCTCTACAGTAAGGGTGTCGGTCGAGTTCTGTGCAGGACAAACTCGGCCGAATATATTGCAGACTGCAATATAGCAGTGCACTGTTCTATTTTTAATTATTTATTGGTAACTCCAAATGATCTCAAATTTTAATTGAAGCTTTATAGATCAATTATAAACAATTGCTAAATTCCCCTAATTGTTAGAGAAGGTTTGATCTCTGAAATAAACGAATTACAGTAACTTTGTATAACTGAATATTCAGCCAATATAATTAAAGTTGAGTGTTGGGTCAATATGCAATTGACCCAAGCAGCTCAAATTGACTTATATGATCGACCACACACACACACAGCTCTCATTCTTCGTCATTCATTCCAGAGAAACGAGCTCCTAGAGAGAGAGGGAGAGTTAGGGTTTGAGAGAAGAAAGTGGGGGAATTGCTGAATTAGGGTTTTGCGATTCCAGGAAGGGTGAAATCAAGTAAGTTTGGATTCTTTGCATAGACTTTTATGGTGGATCTTCTCTCTCATGTCAAGATTCCGTCCATGCTCTGATTTGATCCAAGATGATGTCGAAATTCCCTCTTTTCTCACCCTTTCTTCATAATCCCTCATTTTCAAGGTTCCCGAGTTGAAAGGAAGAAGAATTGGGAGATTTGCTAGGGATTCGATGTGAGTTTGAGATTACCTGAGTTGAGCTGCAGTTTTGAGGTGTTTTCACACCTTAGAGTGAGTGGGTTCTTCCTTTAAACAGTATAATGCACGAAATTTGATTATAGCATTCAAATCCCTAATTGCTTGATATGTGATTCTAAACCCTGAAATGTCCGTTTAATTTAAGTTGTTGCAAATTGATATGATATGGATTCCTCCTCTTTTTGAATGACTCTTTGATGGTAGATCCACATCAGAAACGTATACAACACATCCTAGAAAGAATGCTTTTCAGATTTATACCATATGATGTAATTAGGGTTTAACCTAATTGAGATATCTCTAGAGTTTCAACCTTATTGAAAAGGACTGGTAATCTTATGAGTGGTTAGGATGTACCTCATGGATTACCTTATTTGAATTTTATCCTTGGTGCATGATATCTCAGTGAATAGCATGGAAACCTAAATTTAGTTCAATTTCCATGGTTTTATACATATATTGATTGTATATGATTTGTTGAAAACAATCTTTATTTAGAGAATGCTTATATCCTATGAAATCCATATGAGAGCCATGGGACAAATGAATAAGGCAAATGAAACCCTAAGAGTAGGGTGATGGAATGTGATGAATGAATAAGGCAAATTAAACCCTAAGGATAGGGTGTTCAATGAATCATGTTAAGGTGATATGAAAGGTTTCAATATGAGATGTGGTGATGCTTAATTGTTGAATTGTATGTTTCTAGTGCATTTAACTTTATATGCTTGTTCTCTCTGAGTTGATATCTGCATACTGCAGGGCTTCTTATTTTCAATACATATCTCGTAAATTGCAGGTGATGAGATATGACATGCCCTAGAAAGGGATGTTACTGAGACATGATATATGTTGAATACATGAGTTATGATGCTTCTTATGATATGATATGGCAGGCCGTGTGAGCCTTGTGAGAAATGTTAAATGAATTATGAATTCTGTTTAAAATGTACCTATAATGTTAATGTTAGACTTAGGTGCCCTGAACACCGTAGAACCCCTTTGAGAGATCTGCTTCTTAGGGGTGAAACTCGTGTCCAACATCAACCGTGCGGAGTCATGGTGGCACGAGGAAAGAGAGGCAGTGTTCAACAATAATCCGTGCGGAGTCACGGTGGCACTGGAGAAATAGGGGTTATTCAACATTAATCCGTGCGGAGTCACGGTGGTAACCCAGTGAGACTCTCCACCTGTGTACTCAGGTTAGAGGAGGAGTCTAGAGCACTCGGAGTAGTGCATTGAGGCCGGAGAGCCTGTGGTCCTGTAGCAGAACAGGGCTGGCGTCAGACTTAGCATTTCCCGGGTGTGTCGCTAAGTCTTGTACGGTGTGTTCGTAGTGCACTGCGAGTCTCTATGCAGAGTACACTGCATAGATCAGGGCATAATCTAAAATATGATCATATAGGTTCACAGAGTTCCTTATAAATGAAAGAGTTAAGGAAGACTAGAGCATAGTCTTCTAGTAGTTATTCTTTGGATGCAATATTTACATTCTTTGTTATTTCAATTATATTGTTTTAGAACTGCTCATTGTAGTATTTATTGTTGTTAAATTTCATATCGTTTACTCAAATTATATCTGTAATCACATTAGTGCATTAGTCTGTTTCCATGAAGTACTCATTCACTGAGCGAGTAGGCTCACCCCTCTACTCAAACATTTTTAGGGTTAACCGCTTGGACTTGAAGATGGTCAGAGCATCAGTGTAGTCCTGTCACAGGAGTCAAGTACGAGATTAGTTGAGTCAGTCGGTCCTTGTCACTCTAGGTCCTCAGTAAGAGTTTAGAGAGAGAGTTGTAATTACAATGTGTAATATTGTTCCTCTTTGATATGTATGCTAATTAGCAAATTTCATGTGCATAATGTGTGAAAGACATCGTGAATGCTTATACATGTATCTTTACTATTAAAGTCTGATTAGTAGAAGAAATGTTCAGATTCCTTTGTTAAGATGATATGTGGTTCAATGCGGGAAAACAAGAGTTTAAAAGAAAAGAAAAAGTTAAGGGTGTTCTTTGTGTTGCATACAAATCCTATCTTACGCCCTAATTTCATGATTTGAGGAAATTGTGAGATCGGGGTGTAACACCCTGAGTGTCTCTGACCACCCGTTTATGTTCATCAAACATCAGGGGAGCTTTCAGGGTCCCGAATTTTAGGCAATGAGGTACCTTCCCAACTCCCGCCTTTTTCATTTTTGGGTGTTGTTATACATCCATGTGTGATTAGATCATGTTAGTGTTGCTTTGATATCATTTTCCTTGTCTTTGACTTCACTTCTTCAGCATGGATGATTTTGGATACGTGATTTCTACTGGATTACCTTGATACGGTGGTCCTCGTGGTGTGCCTCTACTGCTATCATGGCGGCGAGGGGATGATGGCAACTCCAGTCATTGCATGGATCATGCCTGGGTCTATGGAGTATGTAAGAGCGTGTGGAGTTCATTTTTTATTTCTCTCATGGTTTTTAGAGTTCACTCATTGTGTTGGAGCCTGAAAGCTCTCTATTCCTTCTTATGATCGTGACTTTTGAGAAAAGAAGAAGATGATTGTCAGATGCTTTACAACAGTGCCCCGCTCCAGATTCAAATTATGTAAAGTGTCTTATGGGCATTCTGTTATGTTCAACATGATTTAGTAGGATCAAGCAGTTTGTGCATCTTTGAAAAATGACCAACATAGCCTATCACATAGTATGATGTGACAAATATATGTCAAGGCAAATTAGCATGTTGAAATTGATTTTGTTGTATGATTTATTAAATCATCTTATATTCCAAAATCCACAGTAATTCATTGGAAGGTCAGAAATTTAATCAAGGTATATTTTGGAATCAAAAAAATTATACCTATCATTTGGTATAATTTGTATAACCGAATTTTGATGTATGAAATACAATATTTTTAATTAGATTTTCCTAATTGTCTTTAATCTTGTAAAAATCAAATCTAATGATTTATAAGTTAGAAATTAATAAATAAACATGTTTTAGAATTGGAAAATTATAATCTATCAGATTATTCAATATGTTGCTTTGGACCTTGGTATGGATCTAGAGTTTGACTCTAACCTTTGTCACACATTGTTGAGGTATGTTGCTTCTCTTTACGAGTCATATTGGACAATATTTCTATTTTCTCTCTCTCTCTATCTTTGATTTGATTGTGGCATATTGCTTTATATGCCACTTGATTGTATGGCTTTGACCTGGTCGGGTCCAATATATGAATGTTATCTTATGGCATGTTTAAAATGTAAATTGAATCTTTGTTATTTAATCTTGTTTATACTTATTCAATTTGCAACATTTACTACTTTATTTCATATTATTGTTCCATTTCATGATGGAAACCCTAAACTTACTTATTTTTGCTTAGAATACACTTTGTCTTGCCTCTCTATTATTTGAATTTTGAGACTATTAATATCTATTGGTGGTGGTACATTATGGGTTCTAACCCATTGTACAACTTTCCAATATATGGGTGATGGTGCTTTCACCTAGCCCCAGGTGCTCTCACCTATTTCTACACTCTCTATATATATTAGGATTGTAGGTGATCTCACCTCTTTCCTTGGCATGGAATGTGGAAGAGTTCCAACACTACTTTTAGATGGTTGTAGTCTAATATTTAATCAACAATAAAATTTCTTATTATTTATTGTTGTTCTTTGATTTGAGATTTAAAGACAAGAGTTTTATTGTTGTACTTCTTATTTATTTATATAATCATTTTGTCTTACTATATGAAGAAATCTTTTGATATCCACTTGGATGCTTCTGCCTCCCTCTTTATTGAGAATCTTGTTATTTTACTTTTGGTGTACTTTTCCCATATAAATTGTCCAATCTCTATTGTAAGCACGTACCAACTCTTTTGTTAATAATCTTACACCTTGTCTTCTCTTGTGGGGGGTGTTTCCAAACCCTTAGGTGAAGAAGATCATGACATAGGTGACCCTGACTTGCAACAAGCTCGAGAGTAGTTGCTCTAGAGATAGATTGAATCATTGAAGTGGTTGGTTTACCCTCTGTTGATCCTATATTATAGATTAGTTTTCTATAGTTTCTTTTATGTACACCCTACGCGGTGAAGAGCTAATGTTAAACGTGGTAATTGTAGTAATTAGATTTTATCTTCCGCTGCTATATTTTAGTATTTGATACATTACATACTTGAATTATAGTATATCATCATTTGCAAAAAATACTTGTGATAATTGGGCATTGTATGGTTTTCTATTATTCGCATCTCAGTAAGATGAGTGACTCCCTTCGGGTCATGCTCCTTACATATATCCACTGAGGATTTACATGGCGAGCCCCATTGCATGATAGCAAGTTAGCTCAATAGAGTTAGAGTCCCAACTGTACTCTATTTCTTCTACAATGAGGTGGTAGCTTGTTGTTTTTCTTTCATAGGTTGTGTTACACTTCATGTGGGTCCATGGAGTAATAAACTGAACAAGGGAATAACCATTCCAATTAGTATATTTACATTGTTTTCCTAGTAACCCCTTAGGTGCAGAAGATCATGCCATAGGTGACCCTAGGTTGCAGCCTACTCGAGAGTAGTTGCTCTGGAGATAGAATGAAGTGGTTGGTTTTCCCTCTGATGATTCTATATTATGGATTAGTTTTCTATAGTTTCTTTTATGTACACCCTGCATGGTGAAGAGGTAATGTTAAACATGAGAATTGTAATAGTTAGATTTTATCTTCCACTGCTATATTTTGGTATTTGATACATTACATACTTGAATTATAACACATAATCCTTTGTGAAAAATTACTTGTGATAATTGGCATTGAATGGTTTTTTATTATTCACATCTTAGTAAGTTGAGTGGCTCCCCTTCAGGTCCCGCTCCTTACATATAGCCACTGAGGCCATAAATGGTGAGCCCCATTGCATGATAACAAGTTAGATCAATAGAGTTAGAGTCCCAACTCTACTCGATTTCTTCTATTGTTAGGTGGTAGCTTGTTGTTTTTATTTCATAGGTTGTGGTATACTTTGTGTGGGTCCATGGAATATAGAGTGAACAAGGGAATAACCCTTTCAATCAATATTTTTATGTACTTTTCCTAGTAACCTATCATGCTTTTATGACTCGTTATTCTTACTACTCAATTAACATGCATATGCCATTTTGGGTACTATGTTTGCCTTAAATTTACTTAACTAACCATGTACATAGATTATCATAGTTGGTTACAACTTTATACAAACTAAGACAGTAGCTCATTCTCTACTGGAATAAACTTGTATGTAAAAACAAATATTAACATGATGATAATGAAGATATCTTTTAACATTTGAAAGAGAGTCGAGGTTTCTAGAGGAATAACATATCATTTTAGGTAACAATTATTTTACTAGTCATATAGTCTTGGGTGTGAGTGTGAGAATGAGAGAAGTCTTGTATAGAATGAAAATTATCTATTGACATGAGTTTGTAATGCCTAGAAGTTGGCATACTTTCTAACACTGGCATACTTTCTAACACAAGTTATGTTGTAAAGAATCTAAGTTTCAAATGAGAGGCATTTTTTATTATGTAATCTAATTACAGATCAAGTGCATATATATATATATATATATATATATATATATATATATATATATATATAGAGAGAGAGAGAGAGAGAGAGAGAGAGAGAGTCAGGCTAGAATACACTCGAGTGTATCCAGAGCAGAATACACTTAAGTAGTTTTTCATGATGTAATATTTTTTTTTTTGAAAATCTAATCCATTGATCTTCTTAAACATATCATGAACAACTCATACGCAAAATTTGAGCACATTTGGATATGTATAGCTCATGTTATGAAGACCGCAAAAATTATGCATTTCAAATTAGTTTCGCGCGTCAATTTTGTTGCCCTTGAATGAGTGACTTACACTCATCCAAATGGGCTCAAAATTTGTATGTAGCCTAGTTATAATATGACGGTGAACATCAATGGTTTACATTTTGCAAAAAATAATCTTGATATGCAAACACACTTGAGTGTATTTGTGCGATTCGTACATTCGAGTGTATTCTAGCCTGACTCTATATATATATATATATATATATATATATATATATATATATATATATATATATATATATATGTTGATCATTTTATATGACCAGAAAAGTTAGCATTAGTTTTTATTATTCCAAAATGAATGGTTAGTCTGACCTCACTCTTGATGTGTGCTAAATTATTGGTTACTGGATTCAACATGTGTCACTATCAATAGACCAAATAATAAATAATGGTTGAGTCCTTAATCAGACTCCATATACTCTAAAAAAGGTATTGACCTTGGTGGAAAGGGAAATGCCCATATGGTAGAACATGTTTTAAAAAATAAGACTAACATGGATGGTGATGTAAAACATATATAGGGTGATTGGTAGTGTTTCAAATATGTTCAAGGTGTTTCATGTGATGATGGTTCTTCACCTATTGCCATGGTTAAGTCCATTGAGATCATGCTTGCTACTGCGGCCTACTATGAGATATGAGATCCATAAGATTAATGTAAAATTAACACTCCATAACGGGTCTACTCTCTAGGATGTGTACATGACTCATCTGGGAGGTTTTGTCTCTCCAGATGCATACACAAATAGTATATAAGTTGCAAAGGTCAACACATGGATTTAAGAAAGCTTCAAGGAGATAGAATCTTCGTTTTATGAAAGGATTTGTCGAGAATGAATATTAACCATGCATATAAGAATGTTACTTGATCATAGACATAATCCCCATGTAATATGTAGGTGACATACTATTAATGGAGGGACATATTCCTAAACTACAAAGGGTGAAGTCTTTCTCGAGATATTTTAGCGATGAAATATTTAGGTGTTTCCACTTATGTAATATAAAATATGATCTATAATGTGTATACAAAAAGGTTGGTGGGATCATAGGGACAACCCCAACGTGCTATATAGATGACATACTATTAGTGGGAATGATATTATACACTACAAGAGGTGAACACCTAGTTTGAAAACACTTATGCAATGCAAGATTTAGATGAATCCACATACGTAATAGATGTTAAGATTTATATAGATAGATATTAGAATCTTATTGGCCTAAGTGGTAGTACATACATTATCAAGGTCAAATATTCAACATGCAAGAGCCTAATAGAGGCAAGATTTCCAATCTTATGGCATTAGTGTCTCTACAACTCAGTTTACAAGCTCTTTTAGAAGAGAGGGACCATAAGAGGAAGATTTCATATACATTTGTAGTTGGATCTATCTTGTATGCAAATTACATGTCCCAGTGTCTTGTATGCTTTGAGAATGGTGAGTAGATTTCGAATAGATCCATGCGAAGGTAATTGGAATAATTGAATAATATACTTAAGTACATGAGAAGGACTAATTTGTGTTCCTAATATATAAGGCAAGGAAGACATGATCATAAAGGTTACATTGATGGACGATTTCAATCCAACAAAGATAATCTAGTATGACAACATGGTTTTTTGTTTTGCCCCAATGATAGAGATGTGAGATGGAAGATTTCTAAGCAATAAATAGTTGCTCATCTAAACTAGAGATCAACCATATTATTACTTTTGGTGGAACAACCAAATAAAAATATATCAAGAAGTTCATATATAATTTGATCCTATTCCTAGAACCCGTGACATTGTAGAGCCATGGCGTGAATACAATGGGGCTATCATGCAAGAAACAAAAACCAAATCACACCAATTCTGCAAGCATATTATTCAGTGAGGTCATGTGAAGATTTTAACTGTGTCAAAATGGAGAAAAAAATATAAACTTTCTAAAAAGGTACTTGCATAGCATAAACATGATGATCATGTCGTGTCATATGATATTTGATATGTGAGTGATTAACTATAGTGAAAGTTGCATTGTTGGTATTCATATGCCCTAGGAGACAATCATTAGACAATTTTAAGATCACACTCTTAATTGGAATGGACAAAATGTAGTTCCATTTAATTATATTTTGTTATGAGAATATTTTCATTGAACATGATAACTTCTGTGGGTGCTTGTCCACTGTCTAAATAACTTCATAATGTTATTTGAAAACATGATTAACTTCAAAATGTGATTTGAAAACATGACTCTATGGATATCAAGAATGAACATTATTCATCATCCCTGGTTGAGTAGTACTATGGACCAAGGCAACAATAATACATATGACATTAGCATGTGTGGTGATTGGTGACCACATACCATGGATCACAAATATTGGTTATCAAGCCATACACATGTGTACTTGTTTGAAACCAGTTGTACTGGATAAACTCACACCAAAAGTGATTCGTGGTTTTGATATGAATTCAACATTTAACTCTTTGTATGAAAATTGTCTTTTGAACTTAAGACCTAAACTAGTGCATCAATCATATGATGTTAATCACATTTTGGAACTACAGTGACTAAAAAGGATGCACCTCCAAGCCTCAAGTTTAATTTGTATGTAATATGATGAAAGAGTAATATAAACATGATAACATTGGTTTTCATAAGGTTAAGCTTGATTAATAACTAATCTATTACTTGGGTAACATGAATTTACTTTTATGTGCTACTCATTGTTTGTGAAGGTGTAATGGTAACTACTACCACATTGTCACTGTAGTAAGCTCCTATAGGTGGCATGCATAAAGATGGACTCGAATAGGAGGGTATTCAAATTCTTAACTTAATGATTAAGAGAACAAGGTGTGAACCATTTCACATTGGTCAAAATTAGTGGCTTAATTCAACTAAGGTTGGTTCATGTGAACTGAATCATATTATATTAGGGATAGAACCCTGCTCTATTTTAGTCTATTATTAAAAAATGGACACTCATCCTAATTTTGTGAAACTTGGTTATTAAGAATCTAGATATTGTATGAGAGTGTGAGAGAGGGACGACTATGTGAAGCTAGAACTTTGTGATAATTGGTGCCTTCCTTCCATGATAGGAGTTTGAATCTATTTGCGTGGATATCATAAAGACATGAGCACTGAGTGACCGCATTGGGATATCATTTGGTGTCATCTTCTCCATTCAACATTTGAGAATCAAGGTAAAGGGCTGGTATCCACAACATCGTTTAATGTGAACTATGAGAGAATGTCACTCGAAATACTTTGCAACACAATATAATATGCCATATTCTTTTCAAATATGGTTTTTTGGACAATATATTGTTACTAATTTTGGAATCTCTTATTGTTAGTTTCATAGTCATGTCTCTTCCCCAAATACCTTTCACTTAAGACAAACGAATGTAGGAACCACGTCATGTTCCTCAAAGTATGTAGATGGTAAATTCATCACTACCTAAGTACTAGAGAGAATGCACCACTATCTAATACCAATATGTATGTAAAACATACAACAAGAACCACCACCTAAAGCAAGGTTACAATTCTATTTTGCTAAAAACACATTCTCAACACACACACAAAAATGGCAAGCATCACATGTAAATCAAAATTTACAAATAAAGGTGCAACTAGAATATATAAGCATATCGAACAATGACTATATAAAAATAACATTATTATCACAGTTTCAAATAATTAGGAATAATAATTAGTTACTATTAATATAACCTTTAATGAAAAAAGCACTATATTATGTTTTAGGTTGTGTTAGATTGAGTAATTGATAACAATTTTTTGATAGAAATGTGTATCGTTGCCTATTTTGATTGAGTAGAATTCAGTATTGCTTAAATAATGTAGTATTCAATCACTGACATTGACAATTGGCCCAAAGTAGTTTGATTATTAATTTATCCATGATGATCATAAATAAAAAGTTCATATTCTTCAAACATTGATAAACGCTTTTTTGGCCAATACACTACCGTAAGCAGTCAATATTATAAATAAATATTTGTTTCTTTTTCAAATATGTTTATAATATCCAATATTGGTGCATAGATCTATAGGACATACACAGACACATACATCACTATGTTATACATTTACTAATTCAAAATGAAGTTGGCCGCATAAACACTTTGATATTATTGAATGTTTGTGTGGATACTGAATAGTTACAAGAAAGTTATTTTGTGTGGGATAAGGTGATCGTGAAACCTTTTCCAATGTACCATGTGACAGATCATGTTATTTATTTGTAGGGAAATATGGGGGTAGAGTACGCAGCGAAAAAAAAATTCTATCCATATTTCCTATCTAGCAGATGACGTCAACAACGATGTATCTAGAAAAGAGGGTGTAAGACATACCTTATTCTAGAGAAAGTCCATCGACTATTCTTATATAGAGATGTGCTTCCTTCTCAAGTAGCACATGGACAACAACTACATGCTTCCTTCTAGTTTAGCAAACATAGACGATGGTTGACAACGCCCTCCTAGAATAGTAACAAAAGCTCCAGGCCTCTACGGTGTCTACGTAGATCACCAAAACTCCACGTTGCGCTTCCAGAGTTGAAGGAAGGGATTTTGTCCTTCTATTTTTCAACATGCTAGCATCAACTTCCTTTTCCCTTGCTATCTCTCCCTTTCGGGTAAGACTGTTAGACTCCCTTGCATGTTACCCGAACTATGAGATGAGAAGTCTTGAGACAATATCTTGACTACCTCTCTAGCCTTTGTGTCTATTGTGTGTCTTGAGCCTTGGCCACTCCCCCTCCTTGTATATGAGTGGATGATTTAGGGTTTCCAAAACCTATAAGATATGTAAGGTCATATCTCATGCCTAGATGACTGATGTAAACAACCAGTCGATCAACTGGACCATCCAATCAATCGGTCGATTGGCACACCAGTCAATCGACTGCACTATCTAGTTAGTCAATTGGCTTGTGGTCAATGGCACATTAACACTATCTGTTAATGTGATTTTAATGAATGTCATTACACATATCATTAATCATTAGACTCCTAGTCAAACTAGTCTATTGACCCAGTCAAACTAGTCATTTTGCATATAGTCAGTCGACTCAGTATTTTGACCATCCGTTGGAAACCCGGTTCATTTGGTTGGTTGGACACTCCAACTGGTCGACTTGTTGGTTCCATCAACTAGGGTCAGTAAGATCCAGTCAGTTTACTGAACAACCCAGTCTATTGACTGGCACACCGATCGATTGAGTGGACACTCTAGATGATCAACTTACATAGCCAGTATTGTTTAATTTGATTACCTGAACACTCTTAGTAACCAAATTACATCTTATCCATGAGTAAACACCTTTTTCAAGTGCATCATATGTGTGTGACTATTATAACCCCAATTTTGGTTGTATTTTTATGCAATTATTAAATAAAAAGGGGTTGCTTGACAATTTGTGTGCATATTTTTACAATTTGGGTTTCTTTGCAAAATTGTCTTGAATTAAGAATTTTGTACTTTTTCTATTTTAATAAGTCAATGGATGGATAAAAGAACAAAAAGAAGAATCCCTTAAAAAGGGAAAAGCAAGAGGGAAGTAAATAACTTATGTTTTGTTTAAGAAAATGAGAAATTCTCTAGAAGTTGGCGTAAGTGGCCACAATAGGATGGTTTTAGTTCGACTTGCTTTCTAATATCTAGAAAATTCGAAATTAAGAGAATATAAAAAGAAGATTGAGGAAATATGAGTTTTAATGTAATATATATGCCTTTTTGGTGCATGACTTGTATATGAAGAAAAATAAATATTCTTTTTGAGTTTTAATCCCAATTGTGCCCAATGCTAGATTATGTCATCAAGAACTTTCCCTTAAAATTTGGGATTAAAAGCCTAACAGATTGGGAGATATGGATTTTACAAAAATCCATAAAGTGTGTGTATACGTTTAAAATGTATTAAATGCCACCTTTTTTTAAAATCAAATTAGAAATTTTATCCAGGCACGTGTGATCGCATCCATTGGATCTAAGATCCAACGACAAATGTGCATCACCCAATTCTATCAGGAGAAGGGCTTGCATAGGGTAAACGAGATCTTCGATCTAGATTTTCTCGCAGCCTGATGCGTGAGCAAGCAAGGAAGTTGTGGGGTTGGATTTGGGAGGAGAATCTGAACCATCTTGTGAGGGGTGTATAAGCCTCTTGAGTAAACATCCAAACTTGCCCAAAAACCCAGCGGCGACAAGGGTTGGAAACCCTAGATCTAGCCCCCAAATCCTATATATAAGGGCACCCCTGACCTCGCCCTAGTCCCACGACTTCGAACGACTATCTTTTGTCCTATTTCTTGCTCTCTAGCATGTGGATTGACCACCCTTCGATGAGCTCGCCGTCGCACCGCCACCGTGAGTTCGGTTGCTGAAGAAAAAGAAGGAGAGGGAGTGGGCGCCGTTGGATCAGAGTCAATCGTTGACTCGCGAAGGAATCAATGGACCAGACTCACCCCACGTTGGCAATCAGCTGAGTGGGCACAAGAGACACGGGTCACATGATACTCATCCGGTCAAAGGAGACCCAGATCTGACGGTCGGTAGTTTTCCAAGAAAAGGGCAAGTCATCTCTCTGATCAGAAATTCAAAGAAATAGTTTTATCTTGTAAAATTGATTAAAAATATGTTCTTTGGCCAAAAACTACAAGTAATATATACATTTTGATCAGAAAAATGCAAGCTACATGATGAAAATATAACCTTGGTTAATATCTTCTTCTAATAAGAAATATGTGCAAAGTTTACGTTTTTAATACTTTAATGGGATGAAAACCCTAATTTGTGAATATTAATGAGTCTAATAGACTTAGTCAATGTTGCTAATAAAAGTTTGATCTTTTATGAATGGAAGGATAACCTTAGACTCATATGAATACTAAAATCTACGTTTTGTAGAATTAGGGTTTCTTTATACATAAAAGGGTATTAAATGATGGAATTAGGGTTTGTCAACCCAATAAACCTAAATCTATCAAGTATTCATCTTTTCACCTCTCTAACCCTAATTTGGCTTGAAAAGGGAAAAATTGGGACTTTTGCATAAAAGATACCTTTTGTAGCACAATTGTGTATACGGAGCCTAAAAGTAAGGTTTGTGAATTTAGGAAATGGAAAAGGGCAATGATTGGAGAAAAGAGTAATAGAGATAAAGACATAGGAAAGTGGACATAAAAACCTAACTTGAGAATCAAGTCAGTCCTTTGATGGGATTTAGAGTCATATAGTGACACATGGGTGTATGCCTTTAATTTCAGGTTGACTTGCTTGATTGTGATTTAGTCTACTATTCATGTTTGGACTACAAATTCTCCCGAGACAGGTATGTGGTTACGCTAAAGATTAATCGATGTAGTTTCACACAGTTTCTCAAATGCTTCCCTTGCATGGTTGAAATTATATGCTTGGATGTTTATTTCATTCCATACCAACTCTAAAGTGACTATGACTATGACATTATATATGAACATGACTAGTCCAAGTCTAGGCCACCTCTAGATCTATGAATAGGCCATCTCCTGGATAGGAGAAGGCATGTTTTGGTACTAGCCTAGATAGGGGGTACATGAGAGGTCACCCGCTTGGATAGGGGGAGACATGAGAAATCACCCGCCTGGATAGGGGGAGACATGATGAAATCCTCTGCCTGGATAGGGGAGGATAATGAATACTGTAGTATTAGGCCATGAGGGGATATGACAAAGGTGGTGAAACCTAGATTCGGTAGCCATGGTAAAAGTTGTTAATTTTGTTTGTTAAGACATTAATTGAAGAATTATGTTGTTAGCATTATCTGTGAAATTTTGTTTGCCCCACATACCGATATGACTTGTCATACTGATTGACGTTTTGATTGTCGGCGTTTTAGGTTACTCTTGCTGGAAATTGGATATTCAAAGAAGAAGGCATTGAAGCAAAAAATAAATGAAGTAAGCCATGGAGGATATAGTTAGATAGTCTAATACTCGATAAATCCTAGAACCTACTTTTATGAACTTTGAAAAAGAAATTTTTATTATTCTACAACAAGTTTAATAGTTTAGCAAAATTTATTAATTATTTCTGATTATGCGCAAAACCATTTTGATCATCTTTTTGAGATAACGACTCTAGTTTCCTTGCCATCCTTAATTGGGGGTTGCCGGGGAATGGGGTTGTTACAGTGACCTATATGTCCCATATTACATTGGCAATGAAGTCCATAACTATTATGAATACACGAACAATGAATGATATTTAGAAACACATCATTGCTAACCAAATAATTAGAAAGTTAGAGAACAACTTCAACCTACAATTAGTAATTAGTGCTAACATGATCGTATAACTCCTTTATCTCTGATATCCATATTGAATCCAAGGCATGAAATTGTCATCCTATTAATACTCAATCACGTTTCTTGAACTAGAGCAAGCTGTTAAGATACAGTGAGTTCACATATCATATATTGACTCACATGAACATGACCATACATTTCTCAGTTTTGCTTATTAAGGGATTGAGATATCAAACTCTTATAGGAGGGACAAATCTCATCTACAACACTCATAATTAATCCTCATGTGTCACAACATACATATTCACCATTTTTATGGCAACCCTTATTTAGGATCATGTTGGATGGTGTCAAAGCTCATCGAATGACATGTGATAAGTATAGTGAATTCGATACTAAGAACCACAATCACCACTATCACTTTGAGAGCTGATTCTGACTACTGCTATCACTTTGAGAGCTGATTCAGATACAATAAGTTCACATATTGTATATTGACTCACATGAACATGTCCATGCATTTCTCAGTCTGGCCTATCAAGGGTCCATGATATAAAACTCTCATAGAATAGACAAATCCAATCTACATCATTCATAGTCAATCCCCATGTGTCACAACATACCCAATCATCACCTTTATGGTGACCCTTATTTAGGATCACGCTAAATGGTGTCAAAGTTCATCGAATGACATGTAATGAGTGTAGTGACTTTAGGTTTAAGAAACCACAATCACCACTATCACTTTGAGAGTTGATTCTGATTACCATTTTATGATTTCCATGGATCACTCTCAATGTGGGTCTGACCGGTACACTATTCTCTAACACATACCTATGTGTTTGACTTAATTTCTAATATCATGACTGATGAGATTCTGTCTCCTCTCAATACACATTCCAGTCTTATGTATTATTGTCGTTTATTTTTCTTCCACAATAATATCCAATCAGGGACATATAAGAATGTATGTATTTATATTATACATATGATCTAATTCTTCATGTCCTTAACCCGAAGACATATGTCGTCGAGTAACATCATTCTTTAGATATCTATTATGCTTATGTCATTATCTCAGAACTGAGACATGCATAACATATATAATCACCTTTATTAATATTATCAAATCAAGTATACGATGCCCCACATAACCATCAAATGATTTACTATATAGGCATGCATACAAACATTATTGACCAAAATTCATAAATCTAATTACCATTAAGATCATATTGTAAATATCAATGAAATAAATAAGTTGATGTTTTCTTTCTCTCATTTAAGATTATTTTGAAAGTCATTGTTGTAGTCTTATATTTTTTTTATAAATAATAAAATAAGTTGAAAAGTAGTTGTCAATACTAATTTACCCAAGGAAATAGATAGAAAAAAAATTGCATCCAAGATTTAATAGTTGATGCATTCTCATTCTTGGTAAAATCTGTCTTGTTGCAATAGGAGAAAATATGAAAAAGTAAGGTCGAACCATTTAAATATTTATTCCAAAACTACCAGTAGTAATAAAACAAGTGTAGAAGAGAAATTCCACCCTCCCTAATAAAGAAATGTTACAAATAATGAAGAAAGTAATAGATTTAGGTAAGAAGCAACATAAATAGATCATTTTTGACTTTGCTAACATGTTATTAATTCTTCCTCTACCCTTTGGTAAACCAAAAGGTATTCCGTTACATTCTTAAAAAAAGAAATTCAAAAAACTATAAATCAGATATATTGTTGCCAACTATTCCATCCAAAGAAACCATATATTATATCGATTGTACATTAACTATACCAACAATACATGAACTATTAGAAAATCATAACTAATGAAGACTAATTTGATTATTCGCATCGCTATTCCAAAACCATACATGAGATTATCATCTTGTACCACTCTTCTATGGCTACAAATAAATATAAAGACTAGTTCACAATTTTCATTTCATAAAAACTCACATTGATATTAAACTACAATTAAAATAAAGATACACGAAGGAATGTTTTTCAGTAACTTCAATTGATAAGCGTAATTAGTTTATTAGTCGCATGTTGTGGAATCAATAGCCAACCGAAATACTTAGAAGAAAGATTTATAACCACGCCTAAATGCTCTCTTCGTGATAGGACTCGATCTTTATGCCTCACACATGAAATAAAAAATACATCGAAGAGTCACAAATTAAACTAATGTAATACTGTCTCCTTGAATAAAAATAAACCAATGCCCCTGAATTTATCTCGTTTCCTTATAATATAAAAAGTCTATTTTATAAAAAATTCTTGTGTCTTGTTATGTCAATAGATATTGATTTTCCCTTGACTTCAGTTATATCTTTCGAGAAGGAAAAAGAAAATAAAGATTAGTTAACAAATCTAAATACGAATTACCTCTCTTTCTATCAGTATACCTTGGACAAGGATGAAATTTTCAATCCCACTATCCAAAAAAGGAGTCGTTAAAGGAGGCAATACCCAATACACGACAAAGAACCACAATAAAGTGGATTGTAAGCGCCGCTGTGCGTTCCCTCTCCTCTAATTTTAACAGGATCCACCCGGATTTATGATGTGATGAACTCAACGGCCGTTTAGGAAACTCTAATCAGCATTCAGCAATGCCACGGTCCGTAAATTGCGTTTCCCATCTCCCTTGCTTTTCTGAGGCTCCTTTGCCACATCACCGGATTCTTTAATTAAGCCCTGTTTGGTAGGGTGTTATTTGAAAAAAAGGAGTTTGAATGTGATGTTTTACTTATTTAATTTTATTTGATAGCTTGCAATAGGATGCGGTTTGCGGAATTGTAATTGCATCTGATCTGTCGTGAATTCCGAGAAAATGTACCGCGCCATGCTTTCCAGGGAGCAGGGAGCGGTGTGCTTTTTGCTTTATAGGTTGTAGCAGTAGCTGTAGCTAGGCATGGCAATAAAACCCTGTCCGACCCGACCCGACCCTCAAAATTTCGGGTTTTATTGGATTTTCAGATTCACACGGACGGATGTGAGCAGTATGCTGAGACGCGCGGGTATTTTGGACCCGGACACGGACACGAGTCAGGCCCATGAAGACCCGTGTCTCGTACTCTCAGACTCAGAAGACCCGTGTCTACTCTCATACACTCTAGACTCCACAATCGCTCCGCTCCTGCTGCTGAGCTCTAGCCCCTATTTGGGAATAGACTGGGATTATTGAGATTATGAAATCCGGATTGGGATTAGTCCATTCATCATCCGGATTGGGATTGGGGTTCCCCACTTGGCCATGTTTGACAAACCAATCCGACTGGCCTCATAACTTGTGTTTTTCAGTCTGCTATATAAAACAAAATACACAAAAGCCAGAGTCTAATCCGGACTGGGATTTCTAATCCTGCTGCTGGCAGGACTGAGATAGTCCAGCTTTTGGGATTACGGAATCTCGAAACGGGGATTCTAGCCAAACGCGTAAGTGCAAAACTGGACTGGATCAAGACTGGATTTGCTGTTGTAGCGCAGACGTGGCCTAAGACAAAACCCAAGTCCATTTCCAAACAGGGGCCAAGGGTTTACCGAAACCCTACTCTCCAGAGGCGAGCGACGAGCGACGGCTATGGAGCCGGCTAGAGCGACGGAGATAGAGGCTAGAGCGTGGAGATCAAAGTGTAAGTGACGACGGAGAATCTCAGGAATCAGGATAAGGCGGCGACGGCTGTGGAAGAGAAAGACCACCATCTCCAGCGGAAACCCATCCTCCGACTAAATCTCAGGTGGGTTTCTCCCTCTCTTGTTCTCAATCTCTCGCTCTCTGGTGCGTGGGTCTTTTGATGCCCTTTGCGGCTTGGCGCGGGTATTTTCCGTCTCGTCTCCCTTCACTCGATGGCGCCACTTCCCTCCCTCCCACCCATGGTTGTATAGGCGGCCAGGCGGCCGGGCGTTCCATATGGACGCCCAGGAAGCCTAGGCGCCCAGGCGGAGGCCCAGGCGTTTCCGAGCATTTTTATATATATCTTGTTTATATATATATATATCTTGTTTTAATAAATATATATATATATGTATATTAGTAGATATATCTAAATTGCTTATATAGTAGAAATAGTACATTCGAAAATCTGAATTTGTAGCTCTTTTTAGAAGATATTTTCCATTTTCCTTTATTGGGTTTTTGTAAAGCCGATTTGAGTTAATAACAAAATTGATTACTCATAATCAGAAATCAGAAATGTCAACTATATTTGTATTTCTATTCATGAGGCTATACATTTATAAAACAAAACAGTAGATTAATAAAGTCAAATAGTAGATAAGTTAAAACAGTACATTAATACTAATCAGTAGATAAATTAATAAAAAACAGTAGATTATAAATACAAATCAGTAGATAAGTAAATACCAATCAGTAGATAAATAAATACAAATCAACAGATAAGTAAATACAAATCAGTAGATAGAAGCGCGACCAAAAAAAAAATCAGTAGATAGAAAATTTTAAACATTAGATAAGTAAATACAAATAAGTCATAAATAAATGCAAAACATTAGATAAGTAAATACAAATCAGTATATAAAAAAATCAAAGCGTTAGATAAATTAATAAAAAATGTCAACTATATTTGTATTTCTATTCATGAGGCTATACATTTATAAAACAAAACAGTAGATTAATAAAGTCAAACAAGTTAAAACAGTACATTAATACTAATCAGTAGATAAATTAATAAAAAATAATAGATAATAAATACAAATCAGTAGATAAGTAAATACTAATCAGTAGATAAATAAATTCAAATCAACAGATAAGTAAATACAAATCAGTAGATAGAAAATTCAAAACATTAGATAAGTAAATACAAATCAGTATATAAAAAAATCAAAGCGTTAGATAAATTAATAAAAAATATCAACTATATTTGTATTTCTATTCATGAGGCTATACATTTATAAAACAAAACAGTAGATTAATAAAGTCAAATAGTAGACAAGTTAAAACAGTACATTAATACTAATCAGTAGATAAATTAATAAAAACAGTAGATAATAAATACAAATCAGTAGATAAGTAAATACTAATCAGTAGATAAATAAATACAAATCAACAGATAAGCAATATAAAATCAGTAGATAAAAAATTCAAACATTAGATAAGTAAATACAAATCAGTCATAAATAAATACAAAGCATTAGATAAGTAGATCAGTAGATAAAAAATTCAAGCATTAGATAAGTTAATACAAATCAGTCATAAATAAATACAAAGCATTAGATAAGTAGATCAGTAGATAAAAAATTCAAACATTAGATAAGTTAATACAAATCAGTCATAAATAAATACAAAGCATTAGATAAGTAGATAAGTAGATAAAAAATTCAAACATTAGATAAGTAAATACAAATCAGTCATAAATAAATACAAAGCATTAGATCCAATCAGTAGATAAAAAAAATTCAAAGCGTTAGATAATTAAACTCAAAGCATTAGATAAATAAATATAATCAGATAAAAAAGTACAACTCAGTTGATAAACAAACATAAATCAGTAGATAAAAAAGTACAGCTCAGTTGATAAACAAACATAAATCAGTAGATGACTAAATAATTTTAAGAAGTAGATGAACGAATACAAAGCCCTAAATTTAAATAATGTGATGAATCAAAAATCATTAGATGAACAAATCAGTAGATAAGTAAATACAAATTAGTAGATAAGTAAATATAAATCAGCACATAAGTAAATACAAATCAGTAGATAAGTAAATACAAATCAGTGCATAAGTAAATACAAATCAGTAGATAAGTAAATACTAATCAATTGATAGGATTCAGTAAAAAAAAATTTACAAGTATTACTTCTGGGCGCCCAGGTTGAGGCGGGCCTTGGGCCGCCTGGGCCGCCTAGGCGCCCGCCTGTACAACTCAGCTCCCACCCTTTCTCGCTCCCTCCGCCCTAGAGCTGAAGGTGAACACCACCCCCGGGGGAGCCCTAAAACCTACGGAAGATGCCGACGACCAAGCGACGAGAGTCGGCAACGCCACCATCACCCACACTCCTCATCCTCCTCCACACACACAGTGTTACCTTGTTCACCTCTTCGCACTGGTTGGTTGCTGTTAGGAAAAAGGAGAGAAAATAAAATGGGGAAATATGGAATTGATCTACCCGTAGTTTCTGCCTGGTTCACCCATGTCTCTGTCCAAATGTGAGCAGCTTTATCCCCTTGGAACCCAACTCCACCCCGGGATACCCATCGAGAGAGGAGGGGAGCAACGGAGCTCGATGCCATGCCCCTAAACGCGGCTACTGCAGGAGTAGCAGCAGCACAAGCTCCAACACCAACAAGCACCCACGACGACGACCACAACCACCGTCATATCCAGTGCGCCACCACCACCGCCTCCTCCATCCTCCGCCCGGGCTCGTGTTCCTCTCGTAGGTCTCCTGCAGCTGGTTCTACTACTAAACTAGCACTAGTTCCCTCCCCTTTTGCCACCATAGTTCCCTCCCCTTTTGCCACCATCCTCATCCCCTGTTGCAGTTGTTGTTGTTATTATCCCCGTCACCGGTTGCTGCTCCCACCATGCGCAGAGAAATCGCAATATGACCTCGCGCACAGAGAGAGAGGGAGGGAGAGTCTGAGAGAGAGAGAGAGAGAGACCGCATCGGGGCCCACATTCTGGCCACTACGTTCTCAGTTGTTGCTACAGCTCTCGGACTCTCCCTCCCTCTCTCTCTCCAGTAATATTTAATCAAAAAAAGATCCAGTTACAAATTATTAGCAGTTCGAACTCTATGCCCCTGTTTGGGAACGGACTGGGATTTTGTAGTCTGGACTGGATTAGACTCTGGTCAGCTGGTCTGGTTTGAGTCTGATTGTAGTCTGGTTCTGTTTGGCTACTAGACTGGATTCAGTCTGATTTTGTTTGGCAACGTAGTCAGTATCTGCTGATTCTGTCCTGATGTTGTAGAACTGTTTTAACAAGAATAAGGTATGTGTAGTTGTGTTGCCACTTAAGCAGAAGTTGGCTGAAGTGTATTATATACTAAATAACAAATACATAATATAATTAATGTATTTAAATTAAATAGTAGCAAAGGTGCGTAGTATGTCTGTAGCAGAACGTAATACCACATAAATTAAAAGATAATATATTGTTGGTTCTCGGGCAAATACATATGTAACATAGAAAATGAAACGAGAGGTCTGCCCTGGACCTAGACAACGACATAGTTACACAATCTAAGTTGGTGATCAAGCAGGCAACTTCATGCCTCGTCGTTCTTCATTGCGTCGTCGTACTCTTCCCACGACACAGGACAGGGTTCGTCCAACACCTGACCTGTTTCCTGTTTGCTGACGTCTTTTGGCCAGTCGAACAGCAACGGCAGATGGTGAGTAGGAGGAAACAAGGCTCGCAACATTTGGCCCTCATTTGGCTTGTTTCTTTGGCTTGTTCGTCTCTCTCATTTGGGCCCTCATCGCGTGGAGGCTCGCAACATGGTTTTTTGCAAACAAGATTTTCTTCTACATATTTTTTAATCTTCGACGGAGATATCAATATTTTTTCAAATTCTGTCTTTGCCTTTGACCGTGACCGCGATGATGACATCTATAGTTAATAAATCAAATTTTAGTATTAGCAAATATCAATAATAGAAAGATAACTCTGAAAATATTGAATAAAAATAAATGCTCCAAACAAACTTAGCTACAAACAAGTAAGAACGTGATTTATGCATTCAATACATTAAAAAAAGGTCCAAACAAACTTAGTTGCATACAAATAAATGTTGCGAGGTAAACACAAACAACTACAAACTGTGACAATATTCACTCATCAGTGTTAATAGGGTATTGAGAAACGCCAGGTGGGTAAATGTGACGAGTCGTCATGAAGTTGCGTTGCACGGCCAATGGCAGGGGAGGCAATACATCTCCCAAAATAAAAAGATTGTCTGTTATGAACTCTCTCCTTATGTGTTGCCATCTCATCTGCAACTCAGTCAAAGATATGGGCTCCCCAGTTATGTTTCGGAAGTGACGCCATGCCTCCATCCAAGCATGTGTAGTATATACTCTGTAAAGAAGTGAAACCACTTCTCTACCAAAAATTTGAACAATAGAACCTCCAATCCAAACACACTCAGAAGGTATGTTGGAGTGGGTGTAAAATTTTCAAATCTTTATATAATGGTAACAAAAGACCAAAGTATAGCAGCGGAAGAAAATATTTTGACTATTCAATTATAAAACAAAGGTTTCAAACTTACATCATAAGGATCCAAATTTTATGAAACTTGACCCACAAGTCATATTTAATGTGTTGAACACGAATTTGCCATCAATTTTACATATTGGATATATTTGCATATTTATTTAATATCTTGAAGGTTTTATCCACTTTCTCTCTCCTGATTTCACCCTTTAAGCAAACTTTCTCCAAATTGGATGAAAATTCACCCAAAGGCTATATTTATTATGTAGATTACAAATATAAGATTATTTTCCTCTTTTGGAGTCAATTGTTATATTTATTTATTAATTACACCTTTTAGGCAATTTCTCTCTCTTAACTTATCATATTATTTCAAGGTGGTCCAAATTAAATGAAAATTGACATGTAAACTTATTTTAATGTGTAGATTACGAATTTGAAGTCTATTCTTTATTTTGAGTCTTTCTTACATGGATTATTCCATTAGGCCCATTATAGGCCCATTAGCCATATTATGCATGTAATTAAGTTATTTATCATCTTATTATCACCAAATGAGTTATATTACATATTAGATTACATTATTCATGCATTAGATTATTAGGATCACTTCTAACCTCAAACTTGTTTGGCTAAGTCCAAAAGGTTAAACTTCTAGGGTAGGGTTCGAGTTTTGGTATGTTACAGCACTCCACCCCTTAAAAAGGATTTCGTCCTCGAAATCTATAGATTCAAACATCAATCACTAAATACTCTCCACCCCTTAAAGGGTTCAACCTAACAAGTCAAACTAAACAACTTTTTAGATCTACCCACATCTCTTAGTTGTGAAATTTTTTTGAGATTTATGTTTCTCATGTATCCAACTAAAGTCAGATCCATCTAGGGCTGAGTTATAGGTCCTCGTGTCTCTAACCTAACAACCCTACATGAACAACCAAAAAGTCATAGGGTAGGTCAACTACACCATTATATAAACTCCTAGTTTCAAAACTAGGGTTAGATTCTACTCAAACTATAGTTTCTCTTCATTGTGACTTAGTTCAAGAAAACAACGATAAATCTGAGAAAACTTTTGTACATATAGTAGTATAATTGAAAATAATTTGTTGTGAAAAACTTTTACGATTGAAACTGAAATTTAGGGCCCAAAATCAAAGCGAGAAACCAAGTCACAATATTTCCATATTTAGATCTCCTAACATATTCTCATCCTTAAAACCAACCTTATTGCATACAAAGATCATCATTGATAAATTCTATGGTCAACGTCTCACTTAAAGCTATCTAGAAAAGTCAAGGGTTCTAATGGGGAGACAAAATTGAAATAGTCGATTCCGACTACCATGGGCTCTGATACCATGCTGTAAAGAAGTGAAACCACTTCTCTACCAAAAATTTGAACAATAGAACCTCCAATCCAAACACACTCAGAAGGTATGTTGGAGTGGGTGTAAAATTTTCAAATCTTTATATAATGGTAACAAAAGACCAAAGTATAGCAGCGGAAGAAAATATTTTGACTATTCAATTATAAAACAAAGGTTACAAACTTACATCATAAGGATCCAAATTTTATGAAACTTGACCCACAAGTCATATTTAATGTGTTGAACACGAATTTGCCATCAATTTTATATATTGGATATATTTGCATATTTATTTAATATCTTGAAGGTTTTATCCACTTTCTCTCTCCTGATTTCACCCTTTAAGCAAACTTTCTCCAAATTGGATGAAAATTCACCCAAAGGCTATATTTATTATGTACATTACAAATATAAGATTATTTTCCTCTTTTGGAGTCAATTGTTATATTTATTTATTAATTACACCTTTTAGGCAATTTCTCTCTCTTAACTTATCATATTATTTCAAGGTTGTCCAAATTAAATGAAAATTGACATGTAAACTTATTTTAATGTGTAGATTACGAATTTGAAGTCTATTCTTTATTTTGAGTCTTTCTTACATGGATTATGCCATTAGGCCCATTATAGGCCCAATAGCCATATTATGCATGTAATTAAGTTATTTATCACCTTATTATCACCAAATGAGTTATATTACATATTAGATTACATTATTCATGCATTAGATTATTAGGATCACTTCTAACCTCAAACTTGTTTGGCTAAGTCCAAAAGGTTAAACTTCTAGGGTAGGGTTCGAGTTTTGGTATGTTACATACTCCATTAACACATCTCCCCAACTCATATTGGTTTCTCATCATACCTCTGAGAACCATATCAAGCTCCCTACACCACATAAAGGAAGGCGTCCTTTGAGGCCCAGCCATATTACAGATTCTGTAAGTAATATGTTTTAGATGTAAGTGTGTATCGCATAATTAAGGGAATATAAAATGCATATTCAATGTTAGCTAACATTTATCAACATGACGGTGAAAAAACATACACCCTCCATAAAACATACACCAACATTATGATAAATAACTAAAGCATGTTGATGTCGGATGAATTCAGAAAGATGTAATGTTAAAAACATGGAATGCTGGACAATGTAAATCGACACACCAAACTAAATGTAGTTCTCTGCCATTAAACGTTATGACGTCACCGTGGGTGAAGGAATGTCTAAAAGAAGACTACATTCTTCCTCCAGACTGGCAACGTAGCGTTCTACACCGTCATGCTCATACTTTTTTTGGGTGTATATATCATCGTAGTTGTGATGAATTTCAACACAGTCCTTCATGTTCATTGCTTGGCCCCACACTGACTTGCACTCGACAGTTAGTAACATAATCTCAGCTTTCAAAGAATCAATTGTTGGGGGGAGATCGACTGCCCAACGGAAGTATCTGCACAGATCTTTTCCCTACAATGTATAATAAATTTTAATGAATGACAACGAATGTGCAGCATACACAACGACAACCTATTATGTATGTATTTACTAGTGCACATCACGAGAAGGACATATGTAATACATTTCGCCCGGCCTTTCACTCAGAATACCAAAATCGTACAACCCTGCATCCTCTGTGTTAAGCCGCAAGGCTGCATCTAACCCACAATCACACCTCGGAACTCCAGATGGATCCATAGACATCTAAAACATAATTGAGGATTAGTAAAAACATTGTCGGCTTCTGAACATAGATTTCAAATACAACTTTCCGAACATAAAATAGGCCTAAGTGCTTGTTCTACATCTATGATGTATTGTATCCGTCCTCGTTTGAAGAGTCGTTACTGCTCGTGATGTGAAGTAGTTGTCGAAGATATTGGCACCTCTCACGTAGAGTGGTAATACCTTGTTCAAGCCTATCGATGTCTGCTCTTGTCGAACTGACAAAGTCACATTGTTCAGACCATAGGTTGCATTCGTTGCGGGCATATGCAAGTTGTGTTAGCATAGCATCCCTAACTGCAGTAAGTGTGGCAACTGTGGGTGGTACACGCTATGCAGGCAATCTCATCTGACATCTGTTTGAAACAAGCCCCCTACCACATGTAAAATATGGTATGTGGGGGTTGTTGTTTTCAAAACGTCCATTTGCCGTGTCTGCTTCATCCATATACACACGTACAGTGCATTGAAGGCCGCATGTACAACAAGGCATTCCATTCTCCATTTCAAGACAACCTACCGATTCATTATGTCATGTATATTATTAGGATCCAGAAAAAAGTTTGTAAAAAAAACAACTAAAGCCTACAAAGTAATGTCGTGGACAATTTTTCAAATAATGTCGAAGACTATTACAGATACAATTGTAAGTCAACAGGCATCCCATAGCAAATTAGAAATGGATTCACGTAAACGCTCGCCCTCCCTTGAATCGGCCTGAGTTGTTTGTTGGAGGGAACTCAGGTCAACCCCAGCAGGGGGAACGGCAGATGTTGAAATGTCATCTGGGAGTTCGTCCATTATATTGTCGCCATCATGTTGGCGGCATATGATATTGTGGAGGATACAACAAGCCATTACGAGGCGACACTGCGAATGTATGGGATATGTCACCCCCTTTTTAAGGTAGGCAAACTGCCGCTTCAACACCCCAAATGCTCTTTCTACAACATTACGTAATTGTGCGTGGCGGTGGTTGAACATCTCCTTCTTGCTGGTGTAGGCATGTCTGTTTCCTCGGTACTCAGAATTATGGTAAGCTGTGTTGCGATACGGTGCAAGGAATTGCCGAGTGTTGGCATACCCTACATCTACTAGGTAAAACTTTTCCGGCGGAACTTTAAACCCGCCTGTGGTCGTCGCTGACTGTAGGACCCGTTGGTCAGCAGTCGATCCCTCCCACCCAGTTAGGACATATGTAAACTCCATGGAGAAGTCAACTACAACCAAGACATTAAGAGAGACATTCCCTTTCCTGTCTCGGTAGCGATTTTGCTTGTCTCGTTTAACCAAGACGGGGATGTGTGTTTCGTCAATTGCCCCGATGGCATTCTATAACACCAAAATAGGTTGTCAACATACAAAATATTTCCAAATGATTAAAGATTGTAGGGACTAACTATTACCTTGAAGTAAGGGTAGAACCTTGGGGTCTCCAATATACGAGAATGTGTTGTCGTGCATGTCGCTGCAGTTTGCATGACAATGTACTCATTGGACAACGAACACACAGCGTCCAAGACTTCGTTGAACTTCCTACTTATGGTCTCACCAGAGTGAATGTAGTCCTCAGCCAAAGCATGATTTGTATGTCCATGGCCAACCATTTGTAGGAAGTAGCACACAGCCTCAACCGAACTGACGCCTCTAGTGCTTCGTAACAAGGCCCGACTCTCAAGCTTGTCCACAAGGGCCAATATAGAATGTGGTCTCATTCGATATAGGTCATAAGCCCTTTGTTCATGACCGTTTAAAATTTCTAAGACCTTCTGGTGGCCACTCCTAATGCTAACTGACCTAGGTATTATAGGTGGTATGTCGGAAATGTCGTCAATGATGGAGTTTGCTATGGACTCAGCTGTTGTATCAGCAATGTGATTAGCTGGACCAGACAATGTATGTAGAATGTGCGTGAGGAGGCCAGGTGTTTCTGTTTGGTCAGTGGTTGACATTATGCCTACAAGTGGAAGCATAGCAACGTTGTCATGGCAAGGACAAGGAAAATAACTAGGCTACAATCATATGTAATTGTGGACACATAAAATAATGGCTTCCAGGATACAAAGCGAAATAGATTGATCGCAAAATAAAACCATGGCAGTGAAATAAAATATTACAACAGTTAATCAATAATGTCTGGACGGGAATAAAAATATTACAACAATTCAGTAAATAAGATTAAGCCCAACGAAAATGTTTGGATGGGAAATAGATTATTACAACAATGAAAGAACTTTCTACTGATTTGATGAGTTAAATGCCTGGCTGTTAAAGTTTGGTGATCCAGAAGGGCCAGCATCATTGGACGAAGGAATAAATGGACGGTGAGATGACACAAAGTTTGTTGATCCGGAAGGGCCAACATCATTGGACGAAGGAAAAAATAGACGGTGAGATGACGCAAACGAAGATGCCATACTTGGTCTGTTGCTGAAGTTGGGTGTTGGGGATTGCGGGAAAAATGCATGGTGAGATGGCATAAACAAGGATGGCATTGAAGGTGTTTGTGTTGCATTGGCAGCTTGGAACGAGGATGGCATTGAATGTGTTGTTGTTGCATTGGCAGCTTGGGACCTTTCCCAAAGGTCTTGCAACCATATGGTTATCTTTTGAGGTGTGTCTATAAGGCTGAGGTAGATGGAGCAGTTTGTTGAGTCCTTGATGGCGTTCACAAGTGTTGTAAACACAGGAGTGGGGGCATCTCGGTAAGTGTCCTGGAAATGTTGTAAGATGGTTGTAAATTCTTTCTTTTCAAAGGATCTAGTTGCCACACCACTGCCTAACTCGTGAACCTTTGCATAAACCTGTGTGAATTCAGATAACACTTCATTTGATAACCCACATCGGTCTTGAGGCATTGATGGCCGCTTCTTGCGCCTAACGACAGGAGGCCTCCCGCCACCACTCGGTGTATCTGTTCCGCCTCCCCCGGTTTCTCCCTCGCTTTGCATCCCAAATGCGCCCGTATTAGGTTCCCCAGCTTGGATTCCAGTGTTCATGGGTGTGTCTGGGGCATCTAAGTCGACAACGATATCATCCTCGGAGGCAACGTCAGAAGGGATATGTGTGTCCGTTGAAGACATTGCATGATGTCCTCTAGCAATGTTCCTCCCCGCCATCATCTCGATGTCATAGTAGTGGGGAAACGGCTTGTTAAGCAACCTAGCAAGGTCCATGTTTGCCTAAGTATAAAAAAAATGTTTATTATGATATTAAAATGTTAATAGATGACATTTTTTTAAATTAACAGACTGGTTACTGGATATACCGCAAGGCTCTCCCTCCATTCAGGGCTGTCAGGCAGCGTTGGCTTATGCCTTGTGTCATCCCATCCAACGCCGCTCTTATTCGTCACAAGCTTCAAAGCGGCATAGTCCCTCCTCAAGTTCTTCCATTGAGTTTTCAGCTGGTCTGTATTGCAGGCCGTCTTCCCCATCCTATTTTGCATTTCCACAGTTGCCTCCCTCCAAGCCTCCCTAGTGAAATGACCATCGACACACTTGCCTAGGTCATATTGTCTGAGCAATGCAGATACTAGAGCGGCATCAGAGTCTCTTTGCCAAACAATACGAAACTTGGGGTCAGCGGAAGACATACCCCCGTAGGTGCTGCAATATATTATGATACACAAATCGTTATATCGTTTATCTTTTCAGATAAAGTATTTACTTAGATAGTGTCGTCTAAGCTGTAATGACACTACGAAATTACCTTGTTCATCAGTTGCATATAATTTCTGTATATTAGTTCCAATAAAATAAAAAATGATCTGAAGCCGTGTTATATAAATTTTAGGTTAAACATCCATAAAAAAGAATTCAAAACTTTTCAGTAACAAATGAAGAACCCGCATCTTCTGTTATAAGGTCTTCAGATCTAATATTGGCACTCCAGCAACCATAAAAAATAATTCAAAACAAAGCAAGCTGGAACAGTGTATTAATGAGAGCATTATACGAGTTCCCCACTTATTCAATAATCCCATGAATATTGATTAACAAATTTCAACAAACCAATGTCTTGTTTCTGCAAAAGAGGCTATTTAGAGCATTGGTAAATATAAAATATCTGTAAAAGAGGCAATTTAGAAGACAGAGAAGAGAACCAACTATAATATGTAGCAAGAGTGGTGACAAGTAAGATGATCATATTTAGGGAAAGAGGAAGTGAACTGAGTAGTGAATTAGATGATTTTACACCGACTTCTCAATTTGTCTCAGAGTGGAAATGATGGACTCAATTTCAAAGTATAAAATATATTATCTGATCCTAAATTCAGACACATGCTAGGTATTATCATAGATTAAATCAGAAGATTAAATTGTTCCCCCTTATTACAACAATGAAGACCTGTAATACAGACCTAGGTATTCTATACAGAAACACTCTCTACCTTCTCAATTTGTCTCAGACCTGTAATACAGACCTAGGTATTCTATACAACAATGAAGACCTGTAATCAGTTAGTACAGTTATTTTTTCGACAATAATATCAACCAAAAAGGGAGACAAAGAAGGAACTTTGGGATAGATATGAAACAAAAAGGTTGTATTATAGCAATACAAACATATTTGTTATATGAGTTGAAACAGAGGAAGTTGGGTCAAGAAAATCATTTATTTTACAGACCTAGGTATTCTATACAGAAACACTAGTTTTTACAGACCTAGAAAATTTGATATCCAAGGCCTAACTCCTGAATCAATTTCTTAGCTTCATGATAAGAACATGGGAATGTGACCAAATGTGGAATGGGCATCCAATATAAGTGCTCAATCTAAACGTTATGCAACATGTAGATATTGGAAATGAAAAATTATTAAAACTAATCATGTTATCTTAGTGCACAGGAGTCTACAAAGCAGATATTTATCAATGAAAAATGTAGATATTGGACTCTACAAAGCAGATATTTATCAATGACAAAATGTAGATATTGGAAATGAAAAATTATCAAAACTTATCATGTTATCTTAGTGCACAGGAGTTCATTAGGGCTATTCACACACATGTAAACCCTATTTTCCATTTCCACATATTTCATCCATCAATCAAAAGTATATATTGATGAACTAACCCACTTGATTCAATCCCTCAACAAAAACCCTAAACACAGATATCACCACCTCATATTGATCCATATGTATATAATAGTCCATTTTAGAAAGATAAAACAATACATTATATAATTCATTCTAATACAATTCAAATATGATTCTAGACATGTCAATTCAATTCCCAAGCATATCACACATTGGGCTAAATTTTAGGCAATATTCACATTAAATTGCATAGTCATTTATCCATAGAATTTTATATGGAACATTAATCAATATATCAGGAACATATCAACTTCAGTTCAATGAGGAATATTCAAAATTAGTACCTAATATCTTTTAAATCAATACCCAATCACATACAAATACAATAAAGATTTCTAGTTATTTTAACGAGATAGAATTAGGCTTTTGACATGAATAAAAATGTTAAGATGATGATAAACACTCACTTAAGGTGAGAAGAACCTTACAAATGTAGGTTAAACTCTAAATTTCTAGAAATCTAATCAAACTCTAGAAACTGAATCCATTTCTTCCTCCTCTCAGCTCAAAAACCCTAGAAATGGAGATTAGGAGACAAACCATACGAGGGATGGCATATTGACATGTGAGATAAGACTCACTATGAAAGGCTATTCTATGAAGCTAAACATACTTGATTTCATCATATCTCAGATGGTGAAACCCTAGGTCAAAATCTCCACCACTTTCTCTTCTCAAACCCCTAGCTCTCTTCTCTATCTAGGATTTCATTTATCTAGAACCAATCATGAGGTATGAGATCTCCTTGGTTGATAGGTTACACTTTATTTTTTTCAACAAATTTTTCTATCATAAAGCATTTTACTGAAAATCATCTACTGAATAGGTCAATCTCATCTAAAAATTATCAAAACTTATCATGAAGACATGTAATCAGTTATTACAGTTATTTTTTCGACAATAATATCAACCAAAAAGGGAGAGAAAGAACGAACTTTGGGCTAGATATGATAGCAATACAAACATATTTGTTATAAGAGTTGAAACAGAGGAAGTTGGGTCAATAAAATCATTTATTTTACAGACCTAGGTATTCTATACAGAAACACACGTTTTTTCACAGACCTAGAAAATTTGATATCCAAGGCCTAACTCCTAAATCAATTTCTTAGCTTCATGATAAGAACATGGGAATGTGACCAAATGTGGAAAGCCATCCAATAGAAGTGCTCAATGTAAACGTTATTTAGGGAAAGAGGAAGTGAACCTAGTAGTAAATTAGATGATGTTACACCGACTTCTCAATTTGTCTCAGAGTGGAAATGATGGACTCAATTTCAAAGTATAAAATAGAATATCTGATCCTAAATTCAGACCCAGTGTCAAGCTATCACAGTATTGGTTATAATGTTTTTTTGTAGGCATATTTCTAGAAATGATTTGCACGTCTCATCACTACGAATGTATATATACAACTTTTGCATAGAAGAAACATCAATTTATGCTAAGTTGGTTTGTTGGACTCTACAATAATTGAAAATAGTATTGCCATATATGCAACATGTAGATATTGGAAATGAAAAATTATCAAAACTGATCATGTTATCTTAGTGCACAGGAGTCTACAAAGCAGATATTTATCAATGAAAAATGTAGATATTGGACTCTACAAAGCAGATATTTATCAATGAAAAATGTAGATATTGGAAATGAAAAATTATCAAAACTTATCATGTTATCTTAGTGCACAGGAGTTCGTTAGGGCTATTCACACACATGTAAACCCTATTTTCCATTTCCACATATTTCATCCATCAATCAAAAGTATATATTGATGAACTAACCCACTTGATTCAATCCCTCAACAAAAACCCTAAACACAAATATCACCACCTCATATTGATCCATATGTATATAATAGTCCATTTTAGAAAGATTAAACAATACATTATATAATTCATTCTAATACAATTCAAATATGATTCTAGACATGTCAATTCAATTCCCAAGCATATCACACATTGGGCTAAATTTTAGGCAATATTCACATTAAATTGCATAGTCATTTATCCATAGAATTTTATATGGAACATTAATCAATATATCAGGAACATATCAACTTCAGTTCAATGAGGAATATTCAAAATTAGTACCCAATATCTTTTAAATCAATACCCAATCACATACAAATACAATAAAGATTTCTAGTTATTTTAATGAGATAGAATTAGGCTTTTGACATGAATAAAAATGTTAAGATGATGATAAACACTCACTTAAGGTGAGAAGAACCTTACAAATGTAGGTTAAACTCTAAATTTCTAGAAATCTAATCAAACTCTAGAAACTGAATCCATTTCTTCCTCCTCTCAGCTCAAAAACCCTAGAAATGGAGATTAGGAGACAAACCATACGAGGGATGGCATATTGACATGTGAGATAAGACTCACTATGAAAGGCTATTCTATGAAGCTAAACATACTTGATTTCATCATATCTCAGATGGTGAAACCCTAGGTCAAAATCTCCACCACTTTCTCTTCTCAAACCCCTAGCTCTCTTCTCTATCTAGGATTTCATTTATCTAGAACCAATCATGAGGTATGAGATCTCCTTGGTTGATAGGTTACACTTTATTTTTTTCAACAAATTTTTCTATCATAAAGCATTTTACTGAAAATCATCTACTGAATAGGTCAATCTCATCTAAAAATTATCAAAACTTATCATGAAGACCTGTAATCAGTTATTACAGTTATTTTTTCGACAATTATATCAACCAAAAAGGGAGAGAAAGAATGAACTTTGGGCTAGATATTATAGCAATACAAACATATTTGTTATAAGAGTTGAAACAGAGGAAGTTGGGTCAATAAAATCATTTATTTTACAGACCTAGGTATTCTATACAGAAACACTAGTTTTTACAGACCTAGAAAATTTGATATCCAAGGCCTAACTCCTGAATCAATTTCTTAGCTTCATGATAAGAACATGGGAATGTGACCAAATGTGGAATGGGCAAAAAGAGTATGATGATATCAAACAGATTCCAAACGTGGAATGGGCAAAAAGAGTATGATAAGAACATGGGAATGTGACCAAATGTGGAATGTTCATTCAATTTATAGAGCAGAACTAGACAATAGCTTTGCAAACAGATTCCAAGGATGAAAAATAGTATGATCCACGGATGAAAACTAGTATGATCCACGAATGCAAACAGATTCCAAACATCATTTTATCAATGTAAAACACACACAAGGGATCCAACACACACCATGGAACACGGGGAACCCCTTTGCATAATGATTCAGTACACAAATAGGCCTAACCCCTTTGCATAATCATTCAGTACAAAAAATAGGCCTAACTATTCATCATGACGAACCTATTCAGAAGTGGATAATCCCCAGCAGCAACTTCGGAAGAGCCGGGATGAGCAGCAGCACCGCCGGAGCAGGGACGAAGACGACAGCGAGCAGCACCGCCGGAGTAGGGACGAAGACGACGGCGAGCAGCACCGCCAGAGTAGGGACGAAGACGACAGCGAGCAACAACTCCAGCGAGCGAGCAGGGACGAACACCAGCTTCCTCCAAGATGCGTAGGTGGATGTGAAGCAGCTCGATGCACAAGGCGACCAATATGTAGGAACACGGACACTGCTTGCCCTTGCTAGGGTTTGTCCTGTGCGTCGACAAGATGGGACGATGGCTGAATCAGGTGGACGGTGCAGACAATGGTGCTCAGAAGGACAGGACAGGGCACTGGGGTACCTTGCCTTTGCATGATGTAGTCGCCCTAGTAGCCCGGCGGTCGCAGATGGCTGCATTGACTCCTCACTAGGCGGCGGATGCTCCGCCCGACGACTGCTGCCCTCCATCCGCGAGCTGCTCGAGGTATCGCTTTAACTCACGGACCCACAGACCCAACACTGAGCCGACACAGGGAGAGGCAAACAACCGGAGCGAAGGAGAGGGGCGAGAGGGAGAGGGCCGAGAGGAAGAGGGAGGCGCACGAGTGAGAGGGAGAGTCGGGGTCGAAGGGGGTGTCGGGGGGCGTAAACCGGACTGAGATTTGCAATCCCGCCTAGGCCGGGACTGGGTTAGTCCGGATTATGGGATTCCGTTATCCCAAAACGGTGGTCGAATGTGGTTGCGTACCAAATAGAATTTTGGCCCAAACCGGACCGGGTTACGCCGACCTGGCGTAAAACGACACCGCCTAATCCGGACTCAGTCCGTTCCCAAACAGGGGCTATGTTTTTAATCACCATTATAAAACACACTTTGTACTCTAATCACACCCCTACCAAACAGGTCGTACGACCACTCCAGTACTTGCCAGTCCCGAGTGCGTGAGTGAGTGATTGTAGCTCCCACGCCACTTAACAGTCTACCGATACAATGCCATAAACCCCCACTTCTCTTTCCGTCACCACCTAGACGACCCCTTTCACCAGTGCGATTCACCGGGGCTTCCCACACTCCATTTCGGGAAAGGGCGCAAGGCTGTACTCAACCCTGCGCTCTCCCACCCCGCCTCATCGCCTCTGCCGTCTCCGACCCCTCCTCCATCTCCTTCCGCCGGACCGGGGGGAAGGAGCGTCGTCGACATCCGCGTCTGTCCTTAAGGAGCATCCGTACGAACTCCCAACGCTGCCACAGAAGTCCTCTGTGTCTCGGAGAAGGTCTATTCCTGGCTCCCCTCCCCAGTCTTACTTTCCACATTTGCCTATAAATCTTCTCGCCGGCGACGCGGGGCCCCGTGTCCTATTTGTTTTCACGCCACAGCTCGTGGCCGGCGATTGTGACCTGGTTAGGTTTCGCTGTTTTCTGTATCATCACCTGCGTGCGAATGTGTTAGTATATCACAGAAGAGTTCGGGTAACGAGTTGGGAGCAGCCTAGGCTGCCGGCGGCATACACGAGGCGGAGGCGCTCGATACCGCGTCCCAACTCGTACTTGCCTCTTCGTTGGGGGTTTCCTTGGACATACATTTCTGAGTTGTCGACATTGCAGTGTCTTATAGTCCGTTTTTACCGATCCCGCGTCCTATCGACCCCGTCTTGCACATCGCCTGTGCCGTTTCGCATGCATCTTGAGACTGACTCCTTTACTCGCAGATGTCTTCCATTTTACAGAGCCTGCTTTTGTTTTCCCGGTTCTCACATGATCCTGACGTTGTTGTACACGATCGCTGCATTTGCATGCGGTACTGTGCTATGCGGTTACTGGCATTTCAGTTCAGACCAGGTGCTCTGGCCCGTAGTAAGGAGCACGCTCGTTCAGCCAGTACAGATCTAAAACCGTGTGATTCTTTCGAAGTACTATGTCTGTGGTTTATTCTTTCAAACACCTGGCAAAAAGTGTTGTTGCTCGCCGTTGTTGTTCTGTTGCTCTTAAATACAGTGCTAGAGTGCCGGTGCATCCTGTAACCGTTTTAGTGATTATTGTTAGCTAATCTTATCTGACACGGTTCAGTATCGTGGCTGATGTTTTCTGTTACTGTTCTTTATAAGGGAATCCAGCATTTTAAAACATTGATCTCTTGCCCGTGCCTATGCAAAAGCTGTCTTGTCATGTTTCAACATCCGTGAGTAATTATCATGAGATCTGTCAATCTTACCAATCCTGTTCGTTCTGCATCTGTCATACGGTTTTATTTTGAATTCATTTTTCTTGATAACTAAAAGGAGACTCTGTCTGGTCATGCAATGTTTAACTGCAAGTGCCACAAGAATCTGAAGTAACCAAATATTCATGATACGGTTTTCTAACCCCATACCTACCTCATTGTCTAGGAAGTATGGACATGGACACGTGACACCGCATGGACATAGACACAGGACACCAGACACGCCAATTTTAAAAAATATAGGACATAGACAGCTTTGGACATGACATACACACATACATATACAAATACATATTCATATATATACATATATATACATATACATATTTACATAGATGTATTCATAGACACATACATATACACAGATTTACACATACATAGATAGACATATACATACACACATATAGCATGGAATTAATACATATAATGTTCATGTATCCAACTCCATGAAGTAAGTCATAACTTGGGATTTTAAGAAACAAACATACATGAAATATAAAATCAAAACAAAAGTTTGCTTACGATTTGAATGTAGACTTTATAATGTGGAAAATGATGAAACCACTAGTATGTTTACGTTATGAAATACTAAATTATCAATGACGATAAGTAATCTAGAATGCATTATAACAAAATCAAAAAAGTAGAAATGGAGAATGATGAATTATATTACAATTATAGGTCAAATTCCTATAACAATTTTTATAAGAATGATCAATTATATCTAGAAAGATGGTGTGCGTAGATTATTATTTAATAGCAGATAGTAGTAGGAGGGGTAAGAGAAATAACTGTAGTGTGTCAGAATAAGAGGATGGAGAGAGGAGACACATCATATTTCTTTTGCATAGGGAACTGATTTGGGTCTAATGTGTCCACAACATATGCAAGATGTGTCCATGACGTGTCCATGCTTTGAAAAAAAAGTGGACACTTCTAAGCCGTGTCCATGCCGTGTTCACGGCTTGTCCAGGCTTTTATAAAAAAGTAGACACTTGTGAGCTGTGTCCACGACGTGTCTAGCCGTGTCCGTGTTTAACACGTGTCCAAAACAATCACGACGCTCTAGGGAAGTGTCTGCGCTTCCTAGCTCACTGCTATCCTTCATCATCATTGTAGAAACCCGGTGAAAACTAGTAGCCATATCATGCATTTATGAAAAATAACCAATGTGGTTGTTTTTAGGTGCATAAAAAATGTCAACTTTTTTTCCAATACATTTTATTTAGCATTGATTTCTAGACATCAAATTCATAAAAGGTTTTAGAGAGTCTTCCGTCCATCATGAGAAGATTAGAGTTGGAGAATTGTACGTAACTAGAACCAACATCTAGCCAGACAATCATCGATGGGCTTTCCTTGGAAATTACATTTATTGTTGGTCGATACAGCCATGTCTTATACTCCCGTCTTATAGTCCTTTTTTTATCGATCTCGGGTCCTATCAACTATGTGGAAAATAAGATGGGAGGCTAGTGAGATATTTCTAATTGATAGACGACAAACTCCCCTCCTATACATAGGAGAGGAGGCAAGTACAAGGGAACAAATTTTACCCTAAAAGGCCAAGACAATCAGGCTCATAGTATAAATAAACAACTATTCTAACATCCCCTCAAGCTGGGACATGTGCGAGACACATGTCCAGCTTGCTAATACATGAAAAAGATCAAATATCCCATACATGTCTGAAAGAATCATCGAAACAACCTCCAAAACAAATTCTTGGAATCGTATCAGACTAATTGGGCTTTTGCCTCAGTTCAAATGGAGGCCAGAGGCCCATATTGCTGCTCGCGCCATGACAGTAGTAGGGATGCAGTTGGGAACCACGAGCATGCTTAGTCTTAGAGGACCAAGAGTAGGAAACAATTTTCCATGGGAACACAATGTTATTGGTGAAGAAATCAACAAAAATGATAAAGAGGCATTTAGATATTGACGCATTGCCCACTGGTGACACGTAGAAGTAGAAAGGGGGAATTCAATTGGCTTGCCTTAGGGATGAAATGGCGACTCCATACGCATCGCTGGTGGCCAAGGAAGGGTTACCAACTTCTTCCGCAAGGTGCTATGGCTAGTAGCATCTAGACACTCTGGGTAGCTACATGAAGGAGATGGTGGTTAGAATCATACACCAGACCTAGAAGAGGGGTTTCTGGGAGCATCAATGTGTTCATGATGTCTCAAGGGTGGATTGAGGAGGTGAGCTTACAGGCGTGCAGGTTGGAAGTGGTGGGGGAGCTCCATGGAGGTGAAAATAGGGGAGCTAAGGACGCCATAGTTTGAAATGGGGTTAGTTGTTACTGAACCCTAGATAAATTAGGTCAAACATTGTAGATTGAAGCGATGGAGCTAATAGTGGCCATTTCTTGCCCTAGTATTGATTAGAGAGGGGAGAGAGGAAGATCAGAGGAAGGGGGGGAAGAGCTTTATTGTAAGCACGGAAGAACCATCAATTGGAAGGTCGGAGACAAGCTCCAAAGCGCCCGATCCCGACCTCACAATACTGAGGAGTTCCAGCTAGACTTAGGGTTTGTGTAACAAAAATAAATGTGCACGATTGAACAAAATAAACACTAATTTAGACAATATAAATACTCTCAATCAAAAGTCAATTAATATAGAAGTTACATTGTATTTTCTTTTCTAATTGAATGGAGGGAGCAATTAAGGTCCGCTTGAGATGAAAATTGGCAGGTTAGCCAACTAAAGTATGAGGAATTAAATCTTAACATAATTTTATATTTTAAAAATGTTTGATACAATATTAATTACTTGCATATTATGTACTCGTTTCATGCATTTACACTGTAATCCATAAATTATGACACCATAATTTATATATATCAAATTCTTCATATTTGAATCGTATTAGTATTCTAGTGTGTCAAACCACGACCAAATCTATAAATTGATGTATTGGCACATCACTTATTAACATTTAAGGTATTTTATGATGATTATGTTATCCTATAATTGGCTTTTCTAGTTCGTGCTAATGTTTTACTCTAACTTATACTAGCATATTGTACATAAAGGAAAAAAGTGTTAGATATTAACATACTCGAAATGGGCCTAGAAGAAAGGAGGGTTGGCATACCTAGAATCGAGTATGTTACACATGCAACTCAGAGGATCCCTATTCAACAAAAACCAGTCAGCCATGTGGGTTAGGGGAACCACAGGGAGAGGAATGAAAATTAGTGTGGTGCCCCATTTTTGGTGCTTTATGAAGTAGCACATGGTCTTTTTTGTTCAATATGCCACTTGTATAACTGATAATGCGAGTCAATGCTCTACATGACTCCGTTAGGCGAACCCGAGTAGGAAAATAAATGGATCTTTGGGCAACCCAAAAGGTGTAGGGGCTGAAGGAGCGAAGCCCCCGTGGTACAGATTAGGTAAAACATTAGATCCGATTAACAAAAGGTTTAGTGTGTATTGGGGGTAGTCACAAAAATTTGTGGGAGAGTGTAATATGTTTGTAACTATGGCAAGGTTGAAGGAGATAATCTGATGGCTGGTGAGACAGGATGGCTAACTTAGCCTTTACATTGAAAGAACCCAACAATTTGCAATTCAACATGATGGTGACCTCTCAAATCTTCTCTTCTAACTTTTTTTTAAAATTTTTACTGCCCTATTTTTATAGTACTGTAATAGCTTTGTGATTGTCGATTTATCTCTTCTCTACTTACATGAGGGCCAACGATATTAAGGTTGGAATTGGAAACATCTGCTCACGGAGCCAAGGCCATAGCCTGCGCAAGGGAATCAATGGGCCCTATTGACTGCGAGGGAGTAAACAAGGAAAAGAAGGCCGATCGTATGTTCTAAGACAATTATTTCTTGTCAGGAGAAAGAGGTTTCCTTGAGCATACTTGTTCATAACCTTAGAGATCTGCAACGTAGATTTAATTGGAGTGTGTCAGAAGCAAGATTTTTCAAGGAGGGGCCTCAGATTGGATGATGGAAACTTGAGATGGACACTACCATGGTTTGGTTGGGTGGCACTGACGTACACATGTAATTGTTCCTGCAATGATTTGATGAGGGCGCCTCGTGTTGTTGCTGTGCTAATCTGGAATTGGGTTTGCTAGTGTTCGCACGGGAGGAATAGTTGATTCGGAAGTAGTTGTGCACGTCGGTGACGAGAAGATATGATTTTTAGGGGTACCCAATGGACGAAACGGTAAGATGGTTGCTTGTGTTGGATCTGGGCATGTGGATACGAGGGATGCTGGTTTGTGGTGGATGGAATTTTTTATCAAAGAAGAGGAAGAAAGTAGACGACCATGGAGGCTGGGATGATGCTTAGCAGACGACCAAGCCAAGAGGACGACGGCCGCCCATAGGCGGAGACTCTCTATTTCTCTCTAGGGTAGGATCAATGCTCTGGTACCATGTGGAAAGAAGATGGGAGGCTAATGAGATATTTCTTATTGATAGATGGCAAACTCCCCTCCTATATATAGAGGTAGAGGCAAGTACAAGGGAGCAAACTTAACCCTAATGGCCCCAGACAATTAGGCCCATAATACAAACAAACAACCACTCTAACAGACTCCATCTCACATATCACCTGTGTTTGTGCTGTTTCATACATCCCGTGTACTCCACAACTAATACGAGCATTTTATAAACATTAATCTCTTGCCCATGTCTATCACCATGTGTTTATAACCTGTGTACCATGTGGAAAGATGGGAGGTTAATGAGATATTTCTTATTGATAGATGGCAAATTCCCCTCCTATATATAGGAGTAGAGGCAAGTACAAGGAAGCAAACTTAACCCTAATGGGCCAAGACGTGTACTCCACAACTAATACGAGCATTTTATAAACATTGATCTCTTGCCGTGTCTATCACCATGTGTTTATCACCTGTGTACCATGTGGAGGTTAATGAGATATTTCTTATTGATAGATGGCAAATTCCCCTCCTATATATAGGAGTAGAGGCAAGTACAAGGACGCAAACTTAACCCTAATGGGCTAAGACCAATGTTTAAAAAACGTTAAGCGGTAACCGTGTGGACAACACCTTGTAACTGGTTAAGCGGTAAGCGGCCGATTTTTGAAAAAACGAATTTTTTCTTATATAATTTTATACAAAATTACATATATATGTATATAAATACTAATACTCTCTGGAACTTTTATATATATCTAAAGATTCTAAACACACTACCCAACAATACAAAACACCCAAATAGTTTATAAGATAGCTATAAGACAATAATTATAGCCATAATATAATAAACGATAGATTTGACATAGATAAAATACCCTACATACATGATTCAGAAATATTTTTGTATCACATGTTTACATAGTTAAGCAGTAAACAATAGACTAATTATTGGATATCTTTCTAACTTATTGTTATATGTGCATATCATCAATTAGTCATACATTACAGCAGTACAATTAACTAAAGTATGCATTTTAATATTAGATAATAGTGACATATATTTTACTTTTATAAATTACACTTTACAACAGTACCCTATTATCCCTACTTGCATACAAGTATGCATTCTATTAGAACTAGGCTTATCGTAGGATATTTAATGTATATAAGTTTAATATATTATAGTCAGTAATACTAGGGACCGTATAGTTTATATAAAGTTACAGGTGTACAACAAAATTTATAAAAAACGGACAAAAAGGCCAAAAAGCGGGGAAAAAAGGGCAAAAAAACGGAAAAAGCGGGTAAAAAGCGGCCGATTAATTACAAAAAGGTTAACCGGCAATTTTGGCAAAAATCGAACGGCCTGGGTGTTGGGCCGATTAATCGGCCGCTCAGCCCGTTTTTCAATTCTCTGGCCAAGACAATTAGGCCCATAATACAAACAAACAACCACTCTAACAGATTCCATCTCACATCACCTGTGTTTATGCTGTTTCACACATCCTCTGTACTCCCAACTGATACGAGCATTTTAAAAACATTGATCTCTTGCCCGTGTCTATGCAAGGCTTGTCTTGTCATGTTTGAACATCCCTGAGCAATATCATGCAACCTGGATCTGTCGATAATACCATTCTGTTCACTGTGCATCTATCGTACAAATTTATTCTGAATTCATTTTTCTCGATAAGTTAAAGGAGACACTGTCTGGTCATGAGTGTTTTAGCTGCAGGTGCCACAAAATTGTGAAGTAACCAAAACATGGTGTTTTGACCCCACACCTACCTCACTGTATCCTTCATCATCATTGTAAAAACCCGATGAGAACTAGTAGCAATATCATGCATTGATGGAATTTTTTTTCTTCTATGTGCGTGTTTTTAGGTGTGTAAAAAGGTCAGCTTGTTTTCCAATACATTTTATTTAACATTGATTTCTAGACGTCAAATTCGTACCGAGGGTTAGAGTCTTTCATCCATCATGAGAAGGTTAGAGTTGGAGAATTGTGCATAGAAGGAACCAAACATCTAGCTAGACTACCGGGATTGGAACGACAAAGAATGTGTGTATTCTAAAGAAATTTTTTCTCCATAAATACCATCCGGTTTCTGCCAATTCCAGACCCCTCACCCACTTTTAGCATCCAAATGGAAGCCTTTTGGCTGGATTGTCCTTCCTCCCATTGCGTCTCCAATTAGTTCCATTCATATCTATTTGTTTATTTATTATATTTTTTGATTTTTTCCACTCACCCAATTCAGAGTCCACAATTTGTGAATAGGAATGACAAAACTAGAGACTCGCCAAACCCAACCCAACCTGACCCGATGCGACTGAGGTTAGCTCTTAGTTTACTCTTTCTTTACATGGCCTAGTATTGATTTCAAAATACCTATAAATATTTACCGGCCCGATCTGGCTTCTGTATATGTATCCTGGTATACCCGTAAAACTCAAAGATAGCATACTCTACATCTTGTATATGCTAAAAATATTACCGCATGAGCATATGGCAACATTGATGTATCTTAGAAGCAAGAGTATGAAATTAGTTAATCATGTGTGCAACAACATAAGCATAAATGTGCACAATGAATGCAAAAAAATGTAAATACTAGCCAATGGTGGGTCTATTATTTTTGAGTTTGGGTCTAAAATTATAATTCCTGGTTTAATTGAGTCGTAGGTATTGAAACACAATTCTGGGTTAGAAAGGTTAGCCGTGTCCAAACCTGAAAAAGTATTCTGGTATGGATCAGCAAGCCGGGACCTACAAATAATGTCGGGTGAGTATAATGCCCACTTTAGGCTTTGGTCTGGAGTGGCCCAAAATAGAACACACAAGCTGCAGACCTATTGTTGATGCCCTAGGAAGCACGAACACGTACACAGACACAGACACATGACACATGACACATCGATTTTGCAAAATTTAGGACATGGACACGACACCCGACACGACAATTTTTTACGAACACACATATATGTATATATTTTTGATCCTCATCCTATTGTAGAAAATTAATTGTGGAGTTTATATTTCATTTACTTAAAGAAAAGACATGCAATCATCCATAAAAACACATTCATCAAAATAGAAAAAAAACCCATCTACTACAACAAACATGATCTATTTATATTCAGAGATTAATGTAAACACATTCATGTCCATGCTTGCAATGAAACAAAGCAAATGCCAGTTCAAATCATAAAGAAGTGATTGCTGGACAGTAAATAAACACTAATCATATCAATTCAACAATAAATAAATCCAACAAAAAATGATATCAAAAGATACAACAAACATTACAGATTCATATACCTCAATTGAACCAACAACAATTATTTTCAACATTATAACAAAATAGAAGAAAAAAAGAATTAAAAAAAGTATGCATAGATTGGTAAAAGGGCAGTGCCACACTAAGAAAATAATGGTAATCTGGAGTTAAATTGGGGAGAAGTGGGAGAAGACATCTGTGAGAATGAAGAAAAAGGGGGGAGATGAAAAGCCTGACTGAACATATTTAATTTGAGGGAGAGGGAAGAACGAGAAGAAGAGGATGGGGAGGAGATGTTGGTAAGGGTGGAGAGAAACTAAGAGGGAAGAATCAAGAATAACTGAGATGGATAGTGAAATATTGGTACTTAACGTAGTAGGAAGAAGAGAGTTGGAGAGCATTGGGGAGAAGGAAAAGAATTGTTGGGAAGAAAGATAGAGGGGGAGGATCAGGAGGAATAAAAAAGGATAGGACAAAGTTGGTGGAAACGTCGGGAAACATACAGGGGGATTTTATAGGAGGGAGGGGTGTAATCTTTTTTTTTAAAACTTAATTGGATTTGAATGTGGCTGGACTGGGCCGGCCGTGTCCAAGCTGTGTCCCATCCGTGTCCATGCCGTGTGCACACCATTTCCTTTTAAAGTTGGTCTAGCCCGGGCCGTGTCCATGACGTATCCAAGACTGACACGCGACAAACACGGCCACAACATCTCTCGGGAAGTGTCCATCCTTCCTCTATTTCTCCCCCTCACACCAATCGCCAAAAGAACCAAGAGTGGTTTGAGTGGACAATTATGAAGAAACACCCCAAAAAAAATATAGCCGTAGCACTGCAAGGGGTTTGGGGGGTGCGACTCCTCAGCGGGCGGGGGACGAGGAGAGGCTGCCCCCTACGGGGGCTCGGGGGCAGAGCCCCGGAAAAAAAGGTCTACAAAGATTTTCGAAGAAAAATCAAGCACAAATCTTCATAGAGATTATATCATGGCGGATAAAGTCCATCTAAATTTGCACTAGTGAGTCCCAAAAAATAAGTAGTTTCGTTTTGAAATTCCAGTACAATACTATGGAGAATCAGACGTCCATTGTCTTCCTTCTATTTCTTCAGTAAGCATCTGATCAAGGTGAAGCCGATGCAGCAACTCTTGGACAATATGCGTGTACGACAACAAATTCAAGAGACACGTGCGTCAAATCGGTGAGAAAAGGTCTTAGCAGGTGATAACATGAGAAAAGATCTCAACAGGTGATAACATGAGACATTTGAGCAAGAAGAAGCTGATCGTGGCTCAAGGACCTAAAAATCCACTTTGCGTCATGATTTGTTGGTGGTAGGCGGTGCCGACAATGTTGGATAGGGAGTCATAATTGGAACTGGGGTAAGGGGTGACGAGGCAAGGTTGGAAGGGGGTGCTTCCTTGGTACATCTCGCCACAAATAGGAACGAGGCGAGTGTGTTGTTCGCTGTTGGAGAGACAAGTAACTACGTGTAAGATTTTTTTTTGTAGCTGCGTTGGGGTTAGGAGATAACGATAGGCAGCTGTGAAGTGCCACAAGGAGAGGACTGATCGGGGATGATTAGCGAGCTTTGCAATCGGCGGTAGGGCTGCACATGCGACTTTGAAGATGCCGGATACGCAGTCACGCCAGTATGACAGATGCGATTTTGTTTATTGAATAAGGGTTGTCGGGGGTTGACGGCGGAGGGAGCTTGACAATTGGTGGAGTCGGGGCATTGTATTTGTAGCAGTGAGTATTGCGTGAATTTATGCTGGAGGGATTTTTGCGGGAGCAGTGTTAAGGCTCGCCTCGTTGGCGACAACAGGGTTTGCGGCTGAGGGAACTTTGCGGTAGGGAGATAAGGAAAACTCTAAAGGTGGCGACAATGTAGAGGAGTAGAGAGTGGGCGGTGGAGAAAGAAAGAAAGGAAGAAGGTGGCTGGATAGATGCCTGGAGGGCGGCCAAGCCAAGAAAGACGGCTGTCGCTGGCAGAATAAGTTTTTTGTCTCCTCTAGGTTTACGGTTGGATCATTGCTCTCTGATACCATGTTAGAGAGTAAGTAACTGACTAATGAATATATTGATAAGAGGAATCCCCCTCCTTCATATAGGAGAAGGGGAAGCGTACAAACTTTAGACTAAACCCTAATGGGCCAAGACACACTTGGGCCCATATACAAATAGACTCAATTAACTTAATTAACTAAATTAACCAGACTCTCTAATAGCAACTTATGAAAAGAATTGTAAACTTTTTATTTAATTGTGTATTTTAGACATTTATAATTGAAGAATGAAAATATTATTTGTTTTATTTTCTAATAATTTTATCACGATATCACTATTTTTAGCTTAATTTCTGTCGAAATTGTGTTGAAGTTTTGTTCCACAACTTCTTCGAGTTTCCAGAAAACTTCCATTTCCTCACCTGTCGAAATTGACACGAAGTTGATGCCCTGTACCATGACTACAAGTTTTATGTGCAAGTGTATGCAAGCAAGTATATGCTTCTACAAACATTTTTTGATACTTTTAGCATGTATTTTGTATTGCTTGGTCCACATGTGTATGTAAGTGCGTATGCATTTACTCAAATATGAAACTCATGGTCCATTTCATTAGAGCAGAAAAATTTCGAGTTTGGCAAATATGTATACTTGAGTTATGTGGTGGTGGCGGTGGAAGAAGCTGAGAGCTCCAGTTTTTTGTTGAAAAATGAAGATGACCTTGCTGTCTGGATTATGGGAGGGGTCTGAGGAAGGGGATTGGCCCAGAAAAATGAGTAGCTCTTGTTCAGCTAGTAATTCAGCTGCTCTATATCTTTCATCTGTGAAATGAGGATAAAGTTTGGTAACACGTTTGACTGACAGACTGTCATCTGTAGGTATAAGTTGGAATAAATTTTTAACTACAGAGAAACAGTTTTTCCAGATGGTCAAAAACTGCATGTATGGTGGAAGAACTCTCCCTTCATTCCACCACTTATTCCACTGGTACCTTTTGTTAAAAAAATAGTAAACTACTACTTCTTGCTCACCCAGACATAAGGGCAATTCTTGCTAGGAAATGAGCCTTTCCGTTTTTCGTTATATTTTTGCTTATGCAGATTTTATAGTATTTTGGATGCCATCCTTTTCTGACAACAATTAACATATTTATTGTCCGTCCAACTTTTTACCACTGTTCGACTGTAATGCTGTACAATAATTTTTTTATCAGGGCTCTAAACCAGGAAACATATTAATTATCAGTATTTTTGACACAAATTTGTTGACCAAATTTCAATTGATAGTTTGGGTGATTGAAAAAGAATGTGCTATACGTTTCTAAGGTACAAATGCGTATTTAACTTGTAATTTTATTTGAGTTGTGCGCATCTTATGATATAAATCAATTTTATTATCCTGCTTGAGTTGATGGCTGATGCCTTGAAAAAACTTCTAGCATCTGTGTATTGAGCTGTAGATACCATTTCCCTCACTTTTTCTTGATTGTTTGAGAATCCTAGAATTCTGCCAATGAAAAAATTAAATAAAATGCTATGCTGGAATTTTCTTTATGTAACTGTAACTGTATTTATCTGATCTACTCCGCTGATGTAGGCTTGAAATATGAATCACAAAAAGGGCAGTGGCAAAGGTTCTTATCCATCTGGCAGTGGGGCTTTCCCATCTAAAGGAAAGGATATCGATACATCTGGGTCGGTCAAGAGTAACACGGGCATTAATCAACTGAGCCAAGATATGGGAAATGCTGTGATTGATTCTGGAGACGGTGACTGGGAAGTCTATTCAAAGAAACCTAGGAACAGAAATAACATAGGTGGTTCCAAAACTTGGGGCACCTCAAATACCAACCAGAAAGGTCAGGGTCATCAAGACGCAGGAAAAACAGCTTCAGCCTCTACTGTTGGCGGTGGAAAGCCATCTGGAAATAAATGGGTTGCCACTGAAAGAGGTAATCCCAGGCCACAATCTGGTAGGAGCTGGGAGACTGCTTATATGGCACCTCCTGTGCCAGCTGCAATTGCTCCTCCATTACAGCAAGGCTGGAATTGGTCCGGAAGAAATGGAACAGCAAAGCCCTCTGAGAATGAGACTGTTCTACCATCTGCTTTTGATACTGATCATGGTACATCATCTGGAGGTGGTTTTGCTACAGAGACTCCAGGTTTTCAGGTGGATGATGACTCTGAAGATGAACTGGCAGAAGACAGTGATGACGACTTAAGTGATGAATATGATTCTGATGCTAGTCAAGAGAGCCATGACACCAGAAAGAATTGCAGCTGGTTCCGAGAATTCTTTGAACAATTGGATAAATTAACCACTGAACAGGCAAATGAAACTACAAGGCAATGGCATTGCCCAGCTTGTAAGGATGGACCGGGAGGAATTGACTGGTACACAGGACTTCAACCTCTAATGACTCATGCAAAAACAAAAGGCTCAAAGAGGAGAAAACTCCATAGAGAATTTGCAGAACTTTTGGAGGAAGAGCTTCGTAGAAAAGGTACTTCTGTTGTACCTCCAGGTGAGATGTTTGGCAAGTGGAAAGGTTTGAGCGATACAATGCCGGACCGTGATATAGTATGGCCTCCTATGGTTGTTATCATGAATACACATCTAGACAAAGATGAAAATGACAAGGTCTGTTTTTTCTTTGCCTCGGTTCCAATTCATATACATGCATACGCCAATCACGCTTATGATGCCCATTTCTCTATTCTCCTTGATGTTTTCTTCCGAAAATAAAGCATTCATACCTGCATCAGTTAATAAAAGAATAAAAAAAGGAATTTGATCCAAGCAGCATGAATACAAATCGATAATGAGGAAGGGAATAAGAGAAGTATAAAAATCAATAATTAGGAAGGGAATAAGCAAAGTATAATTTTCTCGTCTCTAACATATACTATTTGTTAGACGAGAAGAATGTCTGGCTTGAAACCTTCCACAATATTGCAGCCTGCAGGTTCTGGAGGCTGTGCCATTTCAATGTTTTATAAATATTTTTGCTACTGATTGTCTAGATGAACAGTTAAATACTGCTTTCAAATTTTGAAGATGTGTTACTGCATCTCCAACGATATATCAACTACCCTTCTAAAGCAGTATTCAAACTCTTACTAGCAGAATTAATTTCTGCATAATTATCATTTCTTTTAGCATGTCTTCTATTAATAATAGTTTTGTGTGATCGTATCATAATTACAATGACCCCACAAGCTTTCTTCACCTTAAGATGCCAATGCTCCATTGGGTCAAACACAATGGTTTATCGTGTGTCTTAAATTATGATGCACTAACTTCTTCATAATCATATGGCTAAATAGGAAATTTCAGGAAATAAGTAAAGGAAATACATAGATAAATAAAGAGTAAATAATAGAAACTGAAATATTCTTACATTCACCTCAAGTTGTAGTATAGACGTCCGTCTTACTCAATTGTTGGTCAATATAGAGGCTTTTTTGGCTTATGACTTGTGAATGAATTAGTCACTTGATCTTCAGCTTTACCTATTCACTACAAATCTTCTTGTATAGAATAGCTTTCCTAACAAATGATAACCCACCTCTGTATACTTAGTTTTTTTCATGAAAAATAGGATTGCTAGCAATAATAATGGTAATTTTGTTGTCATAAAACATGGGCATAAGGGTGGTAGGTTGGAGAGACATTCTGTTATGAGTATTTTACCTATAAGAGTTCACATGTAGTGAATCCATAACGTGATACTCAACTTCAGCTAGACATGGCTACACCATTTGCCCCTCACACTTCTTGATAGCTAGATTGCCTCCAAAAAAGGTACAATATTTAGAAGTGCACTTCTTCTCATTGTCACACTCGCATAATTAATGTTGGTATCTACAAGCATCAACATGGCCATTTTCTTGAACAACAATCTTATTTGCATTAGATCATATACATTTTTTAAACAAATTACATTGCATTGTTAGCCCGAAATAGGTACATAAAACGGGTCTTAATTTCATTTGTAATCCTTCACAGTCTCTCACACTTGAGATTTATCTTGTAGCAAATATACCCATCTAGTTCTAAAGAAGTATAAACAAAATGAATATTGTAAAATATTAAGATAGACTTTGGACTCTAAAGTAACATCCACACATCATATAATACCAAAATGAAAACATATGTTAATAGCAAACTTGCTTATTGAAAGTAGCTGTAGGTTGCTTTCCTAGATGACAAATGATACTGAAACTGTTTGTACAAATTATCTATCTACATATTCATGCCCAGGTTAGTAGTGCGACAGTGCCACTAGAACAGGTTAGCATTAAAAAGTTATATAACTATTGGCAAAACATCCGATTAGTATTGTGCATTTGCCATTTAGTGCCTCCACTCATTCATGTTACACATGAAGGTGGTAAGGTCATGGAACCTTTCATGGCTCTCTTTTTATTGACAAAGAGAAAATTAAGATAAAAGATGAGTAACATAGAAGATAGTGAAAACGAAGTATGGAGTTCGTTGCACCAACTCCAGTAACAACATATGTGACAAGTATCGAAAGAAGAAGAATTAATGGCCTCTATGCACAATACCCAATGAAGTATCTATGAGAAATAGCAATCACCATAATGAGAAGAACCAATTATGGTTATGGTGTCTACATGTTTGGATGATGTAAACTGTAGATACAACATTGAAAAATCCGTAAAGGATTGTACAATAACACCCCAATTTACCATACAACATATACATGAGTGGAAGCATCAATCCATTCACATAATACTGCGGAGTGTCACAAAACTGGGAAACCATCACAACAATATTGTAAAACCAATGTAGACTTTGTGAATTTTGTTCTCAACACTGTGCTTAAGGTTTATATGCAACGAAAATATTTACACAAATACAGTGAACATGTTCTGCATGTATAGCAACACTTCAGTAGAGCAAGCTTCTTATAACCTTGGTTGAAGTCACTATCTCAACCTCCTGAAGCTCCATTCCTGTGGACATCTTGTCCCAACCATGCACAAACAGAACATCGGTTTGCATAAGTGCAATTGAGCAATGTTATAGTCTACTTATCATAATAGGAAAACATATACTTTTTTGAAAACATTTGAAATAGTCATGAAAGACTATAAAATCATGAAATCATATCTGAAGAGTACTTCCCTCAGGCTGTGATCTTGTGGGCTCTCATTGTTCTAACAGTGATCTGCACTTCTGTATTTGTCGTGTTCACACACTTCCCCTTTGCCTCTACCACCCTTGAATTTTAACATTTTAAAATTAATTTATGTATTTGTCTAACTTTTCTTGTTCTCTTGTACATACTTGTCCACACTTATTCAAACATATGTATTTGAGACTTAGATCTAATTGATCTGTACTCTGGTGACTGGATCACTTTAATATCTGAGTCAGCCTGCACTCTAGTGCACGAGTCTCCTTAATGGACACGTATAAACTTAATTCTTAATTACTTAACATGATTCATTCTTATAACATGGCGGAAAACTTTAAAACATACAAAATCTTGAATGCACAAATGATTTCCTTAAATTCATGCTTAAATATCATGTTACATAACACGATGTAAAGGATCCAAGTCATAATACTTAGTTTCTCAATTGAATCTACACGGTCTACTTACCTGATATGACACAAAACCTAAAGTTAGTTTATTCTTAATCAAAAACCTTAGATTTCCTAAGACACACATTACCAAAGTTCATAAATACTCACAAACACTAAACCACAACGTAGATCAAACCTAGGTCAAATATTAGGGTTACAACGTAGGTCAAACCTAGGTCAAATATTAGGGTTTTGAGTTTTGACTATATTTCACTATTCTTATATCATCATTAATATTGCATGTGATGTATGTCAACTTATGAGATCGAAGTCATGATTCAAAAATGTCTTATTAAATTCATTAAACATATTCATTTCATGTGATTGTTACATATAGATAAAATGTCAAATTACACATATGTACATATCATTATACTTATTGTTATATCCACATTGATATATATTTTCATATGACTACATTGATTGTCTTAAGGTTTGATCATATTCAATTCATTTTATATATTCTTACTGAATCAAAATGTTCCAGGGGTTTTTCTATAAGTTTAAGGTGCCTAGGCACCTAACTGAAATATAGTAGTGGGTACTGTATAGATGAATAAATGAACTCTTGCCCTAGGATATTCACTGGAATGCACCGTAATATGTGCATGAAGAGCCGACCCATAGGAGCATGACCACAATGCTAGATTGAGCTTCCAGCAGGACCTAAATCCAAGATGCAAACAATGGCAAGGGGATGAGGATGTAGACTATCCATCAGTCAAATGCTTGTTTAAACCACTGTTAGGGATATCGGTTGGCACGACCCCATATTCTCCCGCTTATGCCTATACGGTCACCCTACCATACTGCGTATTGCTAACCGGTTCACTAAGCGATCCTGGGCTGCATATACTGTTGCTTGACCAATTAAGCAGCCGATTAGACTCCGACTGATGTCCATGCATTACATACATACATGCATATATATACACATTTTATTATACTAGTTAACACACACGTGCACATGCACGCATATCATTACATTAGTTTATAATTTACATGTGTGCGTGCATGTGTATCATTATATTAAGTTATGACTTATGATTTAAGTTTCATCAGTTTAATAATGTCAAGATATATGATGGTTACAAAGAAGAAAAAAAAAACAATTTCTTTATTTCTAGTCTTCAAAAGCATAGTTGTTACTATTTTGTTGAACAACAGTAGGGGTTATCTCTTGCTATCTCAAAAAGAACAGATAAAGATAAACCGTGTATGATTTACACAGCCCAAATTTTGATCACTTTCAATTCATCGAAGTGCCTTCAACTGAACCAATGACACATCCTTGCCCCATTAGCACTGTTGCTACAGTACTTGAAGGGATGATATGTTGGGTATTGTGCTTTGACATCCAAAATTTTTGTGTTAATTGTTCTCATCGGGAAAGTATTTGAGTATGGTTAGTAAAATTTAAGACAGTAGATAAAAATTAAGTGAAAGAGAGTTTAGAGTTATAGACAAAATAATAGAATGTAAGCTCATGGGGGAGAGAAGCTGTAAAAATCTAGTAAAGATGGTAATGGGATGTTGAGAACAAAATTTGGGAAATAGTATTAAATATAGGAAAAATAGATTCATACAGAGAATGGGTGGAGGGGATATGTAAAGAAAAAGTTTGAAAGTCTATTAAGATTTAGTATGTCTTTAGTATAAGGACTTTAGTTTATATTTGAAGATGAAAAAGAATTTAATTAGCATGATAGAATGAAAATACATGATAACACAAAACAATGTGTTTTTTATATACTTAGTTATTAAATCATATAAGAAAATCCTTCTCTTAAGTAAACACTATCTACATTGCATGCATGGACAATGAAGTGGTGATTTGGTAGTTTTGGGTTTGTGTCTCGGAACAGGCGCCTCAACAACTATATTGAATACCTTTTGACATATTCATATGGATACATATATTATATACCTATATATACAAATACATGTGTGTACTTGTATGTATTAATTTTGATTAATTACATTTACACACACTCTACACAATATACATACATTTTAATATTTGTATATATTACAAACACATTCCATATATAGACATGCATACATATTAATATGATTCTATGTAAATATATATTAGTGCATAATCTACATTTATCATCATCGTCATCATCTAAGCCTCAGTCCCAACTATGTTGAACATATCATTTAATGACTATATATATAATTAGTTTACTGAAAAAACCCAAAACCGCATGTACTTCCGCATACCGCATATGCTCTATGCAGTAGCCTCTCCGCCCGTACACCATATCGCTTTCCTGAACAATGGTTTGAATGGTGTCTTCGTAGGGCTATAGGGAAATATGGTTCTTTTGTTATGCTCCTTTATTAGCTATGAAGCAGCCATCATGAGGTAAGCACATCAAAATCATAACTGATGGCCGGGCAATGTCTGTATTATTGGTCCTGTGGCAAATATTGAAGTTCACTAAGATGTGAAAATAAAGTTCAAACTTTTACGAGTTTTGGAAAAAGTCTGAAAGGAGTCACCCTTAGCTTCAATGACTAGACATCTCTTTGGCCTAGAGAAATAATATGTAAATGCAAAATGCTATAATTTCACCTGGTCTTGTTGTTGTTTGGTGAAAGAATAGCCATAGCTATCAAGGTGCCCCTCAGGTAGGCTAAGTGTTAAGAGGGCTGGGGTTCCAACCTGTGCATCTAGGCCCTAAAGTGGTAAAAGGCCCCAAGGGTTTTTCAGAATGAAAGCTGGTCATTCCAGGACCAAATGCAGTTAATTTAGGTCTGCAATAGGCCATTTAGGGTCTTGCTTATATTAGGGTTGATATAGGTCAAATTAGGACCAATTTAGGTTAGTTTGAGGTTGACCTAGGTCAAGTTATTGCCGATTTAGGTTCATTTGAGGTCGATATAGGTCAATATTAGGGCAACATTGGTATAGCTTTAGGTTATGTTAGGTCACATTAGTCATTAGGTATGGTATAGCCCATATTGGGGTAATTTGGTCTAATTGTGGTTAAATTAGGTCTGATTATGGTTAGATAAGGACAAGATAAGTCAACTATGTTTATGTTAGGTGTGATTTTGGTGAGCTTATTTCAGAGCAGACAATTATGTATATACTTTGTAGTTTGTAGCATATAGATATATACATACATAAATGTACAGAATGTATATGTCAACGACCTGAACTTTATATGAACTTATTACTAAGGCCTACTGCTCCTAGACGTCTAAATTTTTGAGGCCATTTCCTAGATGGCTATGAATAAAGCAGATGTATATGTACACCACATTACCAAAGGCATCGATACATTACCATGATCATTCGATATGGTTTCTTAAACCTTTTGGAGTATCAACGAATTGAAAAAGCTGACTACTTTTCATCTTGTTATATTGCAGTTTTTTTAGCAGGTATCCGGTCGTCTATTTGTGTTGCTTTACCTTTATATATTTCACTCTTTCAGTTTCAGAGTTGATAAGTGCCTCCTATTTAGCAATGTACAAATTCAAACTACACAGACATCTACAATTCATTGTTCTACTTCGACCCTGTTAAAGTACAAATCATAATACTTAACAAACTTACATATTGAGTATTAAAGGCTTTTTCTTCTATGCACAAGCTTAGCATTTGTTTTTTTTTCCTGATTTTCTTCACGACTTCAAGTTTTGTGCTGCGGAAAATTTTAGTTCAGCTTTAGATCTCTCGTAACTGGACTGACTGAAATGTTTAACATATTCTACTTGTTTCGATTGCGTATATTTTTTCATTACCTTTATGGTGTTTGCTTGTTTCATAACATATGTATATGTCAAACTCAAAATCCATGGATACCATTTTATAAAAAATATCATCGATTTTGTTTTTCGTACTGTAGTTTATTGATATAAAGAGCAAGAATTTTAGTTCAAGTATATTTTGTATATGTTACAGTGGATAGGCATGGGGAATCAAGAGCTTCTTGAATATTTTGAAGAATATGCTGGTAAGGGCCTTAAGGCTCGTCATTCGTATGGCCCTAAAGGCCACCGTGGGATGAGTGTCCTGATTTTTGAGGCATCGGCTGTGGGCTATCTAGAGGCAGAACGACTGGATAACCATTTCAAGGACGAGGGGACGGATAGGCGCGCATGGCAGAGTGTCAGCAAAAGATATTTCTATCCTGGTGGGAAACGTTTATTGTACGGTTTTCTGGCGGAGAAGCAAGATTTAGATCTTTTCAATCAGCATTCACATGGTAAACTTTTTCTATTTCATTGATCACATGACCTCCTCTGAATGCTAATAATCTTTAATATTACTCTGAGAAGGAAATAGAAGAGCTAGTGTGATCACAGTGCATGCTGGCATAATAATCCGTCCTTTTCCGAGCAAATTAATTTTTAGCTGAATGCTCAAGGCAGGCACAGATGTCCTGTTGTAAATTCTTTAGAAGTTCATTGTTATAATGTTTTTTAGGGATTAACTACTCTATTATTCAATTATGTTGACAGGAAAAACACGACTGAAATTTGAGATGAGATCTTATAAGGAGACAGTTGTCTCTCAGATGAGGCAGATGAGTGAGGACAATCAACAATTAAGTTGGATTAAAAGCAAGTACGCCAAGCAGGCACAATACAAAAAGAGTCTTGAGGAACAATATGGAGCTGTGACCCAAAGGCTCCGTGAGACCATAGAAGAGAATAAAATTGTTAGGGAGAGGACTTCAGAACAACACAGGCAACACAAGGAAGAGGTATTTACGTAGTTTCCTTTGTTAAAGGAGTTGCTTTATCTAATGGGAGGAATTTGGAATCCTGATTTTTTTATAACTTTGGAACACACTTGTAGGATATATAGTCTCTCACTTGCCATCTATTTTCAATGTTTAATTATCTGACAGCATGACCCCTCTGCTTCATGTGGGCACACACACACAAGAACAAGCTCTGTCCCCATCGATGGAGGAGGCCTTTGCCACCCCCACCCGACCCCCACATTGACTTTCTTGTATTTACAGTTTCTTAAAACAACAAGAAGCTTATAAGCTTAGAGTGTCTAACATTAAAGAAAGGGTTTTGTTTACAAAATATATTTTGTAAAATCAGCTATTTTTTGGAAGTAACAATTATAGGTAGTTTATTTCAAATGCATCGTGTGATGTGTGTGTGTTTCGCCTATAGGCTAAACTTAATTCCATGCAAATACAATTTTGTGGAGCTATCCGTTTTGCTCTATCGAGGAATAATCTTATATATTCTGCTTAATTAATATTTTTTTGGCATAATATTGAAATGTCTGATTTTGACACCATTAGTTATGATATCTAAAAAAATCAGTTTATAAAATTTTGCATGCACATACTTTAACCAACCAATTCTGTTTGCATGATATATGAAGAGAGAGTCTGTGTGCTTTGAAAGGATTGATGCAATCTATGAAGAGTATACTTGGAATTGTGACTCATAATGTAGGGATCAATCGACACATTGTTGAGGCGCCTACCTAGGCGGCTAGGTGCCCAAGGAAAAGTGGTCTGCCTAGGCTGCTACCTACATAAAATGGAAATTAGGCGCTTGGGTGTGGGCTCGGACCGCTTGGGGGTGCCTAGGACCGCCTAGGGTGTCTGGACATTTTTTCCAAATGTTATTTACTTATTTGTTCCTTTAATGTCATTTTAAAGTTTGTTTGATATGCATTTGTATTTTTCATGTGTTTTAGGCCACAACATTACTCTTACACGAGTATATCGGTTGTAGAACATCATATACTCACATAATTACCTTAGATATGTAATATACATTATATTAAATATAAATAAATATATAAAGTATTATAATATCTAAACTATATATAGAAAATAAAATGTGGCCATGCTCCTAGGTGACCTAGGCATCCAACCATGGTAGGGCACTGCATGGTCGCCCTAACAACTATGAATTGTTGCTACTACTTGACTTGTCTGCAACATTGACTAATTATAATAAGATTATAAGAAGACAATCTGTAGCTCTCATCTACTTGTACACACATTGTGTTAATCTAAGAAGCGGAAATACACCAAAATAGGTCTCATACATGTATTAGATATGTGAAGCAACCTGCATCCCGGTCGATACTATCGACACTCTGTCGATAGTATCGAGATCAGTTCATGTTCAAGTTGAAGCAAGCTGCATCCCGGTCGATACTATCGACACACATGTCGATAGTATCGAGATTGGTTCAGGCGCAAGACAATATTCTGTCGATACCATCGACACTCAAGTCGATGGTATCGACACCGGCACAGCGGCGGAACGGCAAGCCAGCGGCAGATCTATTTTGCTTATGAAATTTAGTTTTTATTCTTTTTCTCTCTTTGTACCTCATGTACTTACCCTAATATATATATACAAGTGTGTAGGCTCAAGCCCTACTCACGTTTGCTGCATCTTGCAGCCGACATGTGATCGGTGTTCCCGTCTTCTTCCTTCTTCATTTCTTCTTACATGGTATCAGAGCGGAGATCGATCTAGGGCTTCTCCTTTCTCTCTTCGGAGGATCTCTCCAGGTCTCTCTCTCCTTGACGGTCGACTGCTTCCCACCCGTCGTCTTGGTGTAATCCACCTGCTGCGAAGAACCACCGTTGGCTACTCTGGGTCTGCGGTATATATCTAACTCTACCGTAGCCACTATCACAAAGCGGTTGAGGATCTCTAGGTGATCCAACGATCATCAAAAAACACCACCGGAGGACTAGTTTCGTCTCAAGTATCATCCTAGTCACACCTCCTCCATGTGTGATTAGGAATATCATTTGGAGGCTGTGAATGCGTCAGTAACGCATTTCTCCTTGTTTTTCTTCTGTGTGTGACGTGTATCTCTTCGTCACCACATCTTCTTTGACGTGTATCAATTCGTCATATATTTCGTTCTACAATGGAGGATATCAAGACACCTATGATCTACAACGAGGTGTCACCTATCGCCTCCATCAAACTCAACCAGAATAATTATCTTCTATGGATGAACGCCATCCACACCGTCTTGGAGGCTCGTGACAGAGCAAGGCATGTTGACTCGGGTCCCAAGGCATCTACTGACGAAGGGTATGCTGAATGGAAGCGACATGACAGTCTTGTGAAGACTTGGCTGTGGAATAGCATGGAATCTGCAATCGCCGCAAGGTTCATGTTCTACTCTACGGCCAAGGAAATATGGGACGCTGTGAAGCAACATTACTCTCAAGAGAAGAATGCTCTCCGTCAGTTTATGATCTATGATCGTCTGTTTGCTGAAAAACGGGGTGACCGATCTCTTGAGGAGTATTTTGGGGCGATTCAGGCTCTTGCTAAAGAGCTAAGTTATTATCATCCCGTGACTGTTGCAGAACAGATAAAGGATAGAGATGATCTGGTTACAACCAAATATTTATCTGGGCTCAACTCGACTTGTAGCTCCGCTCGGAGCGTTATCTTGGCTACTGATAAACTACCCAGTCTTGTGGAGGCTCATTCAAGGATCCAGCAATCACTGTTTGAGTCTGCTTCCTTTGTTCCTGATATACCTTCTGGAGAATCTCATGCGTCTGTTGCTGCTGCGGTACGAGGAGGACGCCCCGGTATGGGTAGAGGGCGTGGGACACGTCCGAAATGTACCTTCTGTGACAAACCGGGACATACAGTGGAGAAGTGTTGGAAGAAACATGGAAGACCTGCTGCACCACCTGTGGGGGCAACACATTGTGCCAACACTACAGGATCCTCATCCTCTACAACTGTGGGTACTACTTCTGGCACCGGCATCACTCTCACTCAAGAAGAATATGATCGGTTCATACAGGCGACACAACACATGAGTATGGGGTCATCATCATCTTCTTCATCGGCAAATCTGGCATCTACAGCTGGTAATCAGGCTACATCTCTCATAGCATCTGGCTCATCCTCATCTTGGGTGGTTGACTCTGGCGCCTCACAGCATATGACTGGTATGAAGAGATTGCTCCACACTATTGACTCATCTATTCCTCACCAATCTGTTACACTGGCAGATGGTTCAGTGAAAAGAGTTTTAGCTAGTGGATCTGTCTCCCTAACACCCAAGATTGATCTTAAATCAGTTCACTTTGTGCCTGAATTTCCTTTTAATCTTCTTTCTGTTGCAAAATTGATTGACTCTCTAAAATGTTGGGTAATATTTGGACCTTCTTGTTTTATATTACAGGATCTCAAGAGTATGAAGACGATTGGTGGGGGGCCTAGGAAAGGTGATCTCTACCTTTTCAATGGTGACAGTCTACCTCGCCAAATGCCTGCTCCTGCTCCATCTATCCTGTTGAGTGGTTCCCCCTTACTATGGCATTGCAGATATGGACATCCTTCTTTGGAGAACCTGCGGAAGTTGGAACCAGATTTGTCCCAATTATCTTCCTTAGAGTGTCAGTCATGTCAACTGGGAAAGCACCATAGGTTATCCTATCCCAGTCGAGTCAATAAGCGGGCTTCTTGTCCCTTTGAGTTAGTGCATAGTGATGTGTGGGGTCCTGTAAAAGACCAGAGTTATAATGGTTTTCGTTATTTTATCTCCTTTGTCGATGATTTCTCACGCATGACATGGATCTACCTTCTTAAAAGTAGAGAGTCCGTGTTGTCTATTGTGAAACATTTTCATACTAAAATTAAAGTCCAGTTTGATTGCAATATAAAAATTCTTCAGTCTGATAATGCTTTGGAGTATGTTCAAAAGGCTATGTCTGATTTTTGTAGCTCGGTTGGTATGATTCACCGCACATCTTGTCCTCACACCCCTCAGCAAAATGGGGTGGCAGAGAGGAAGAATCGCCATCTTCTTGATATTGCTCGATCTATTATGTTTCAATCTAATGTGCCCAAGAAGTTTTGGTCTGAAGCTCTTATAACTGTTTGTTTCTCGATTAATAGGCAACCTTCTTCTGTTCTTCAAGGACATACTCCTTTTTCTGTATTGCGTCCCAAGGACTCTCCCTATCCTATTCCTCTTAGAGTGTTTGGTTGCACTTCCTTTGTCCATAACTTTGACCCTAAGACCGACAAGCTGTCTCCTAGGTCCATTAAAACACTGTTCCTGGGTTACTCTACTACGAGCAAAGGATACAAGTGTTACTGTCCTAGTCTTCGCCGCATGTTTGTGTCTAGGGACGTCACTTTCCATGAAACCACTCCATATTTCTCCAATCCTATGAGCAAGGGGGAGCAGTTGAGAGAGGGAGAGCCACCAAAAATACAAAATGAGAGACTGGCACCATCGGTGCAGAGTGAGGGAGTGCCACCTATCATTCCAGATTTTACTTCTATTCCGGATGAACAAGCAGGAGATAGACCTACCATTGAGCATTATACACATGTATACCATAGGCGAGGTAGGCAGGATCCAGAAGAAGTAGCGGCACCAGTCCCTGAGCCCTCATCATCGCCTTCTACTCAAGAGAATCCTACAGAGACATCAGATCTCAACCATCCTATTGCTGTTCGAAAATGTACTAGGTCATGTACTATTAAACACCCTATTACAAATATATGTTGCCTGTCTCATCTGTCTAAGCAGGCCCGTGCATTCGCTATTGGGATTGATTCTGTGTCTATACCAAGAAACCATTATGATGCTATGAAGAACAGTGGCTGGACACAGGCTATGCAACTTGAAATGTCAGCTCTCCTATATAATGGTACTTGGGATCTGGTTGATCTTCCTGCACGAAAGAAAGTAGTAGGCTGTAGATGGGTTTTCACTATTAAACACAATCCGGATGGATCAGTTGAACGGTTGAAAGCCCGATTGGTTGCAAAGGGCTACACCCAAACCTATGGTGTTGACTTCTTTGAAACATTTTCTCCTGTTGCTCGCCTGAATTCTGTGCGGATCATTATTTCTCTTGCTACTACCTTTGATTGGTCACTATTTCACCTGGATGTAAAGAATGCTTTTCTCCATGGTGATCTACAGGAAGAAGTATATATGGAGCAACCTCCTGGGTTTGTTGCTAAGGGGGAGTGTCAGAAAGTATGCAAATTAAAAAAGGCTATTTATGGGCTGAAACAGTCACCTAGAGCTTGGTTTGACAAGTTCAGTGAAGTTATTTTTCAGATGGGTTTTTCTCGCTCCAAGACTGATCATTCCTTATTTTACTCCAGCTCTTCCCGTGGATCCATTATTCTTATTGTATATGTTGATGACATAGTAATTACTGGCAGTGACACCATGGGAATATCTCGTGTCAAAGAGGGTTTGCAAAAACACTTCCATACAAAGGATCTGGGCAAACTAAGATACTTTCTAGGCATTGAAGTGCTTAGATCTCATGCAGGTGTCAATTTATCTCAGAGAAAATATGTGCTTGATTTGTTACAGGAGACAAGCATGTCTGAATCTAAACCGGTATCTACACCAATGGATTATCACATCAAAGAGGTGATTGATGATGCTGAGTATCAAGATCCAGAGTATTACAGGAGAATAGTGGGTAAGTTAATATATCTAACAGTTACCCGACCTGATATTTCATTTGCTGTGGGTGTGGTCAGCCAATATATGCATTCTCCGCGACAATCACACTGGACAACAGTCTGCAGAATTCTGAGGTATCTGAAAAATGCTCCCGGTAAGGGTATCACATATTCTAGACCAAAGGCACCTCCATCTACTCTGTCTCTCACAGGATATTCAGATGCTGACTGGGCTGGTGATCATACTGATAGGAGATCTACATCAGGCTATTGTACCTTTCTAGGTGATCATCTTATCACATGGAAAAGTAAGAAGCAACATGTGGTTGCTAGATCTAGCACTGAGGCTGAATACCGTGCTATGGCCCATGCATGCTGTGAATTAAAATGGGTCAAATATGTTTTATCTGAATTACAAATTTCTCTTCTACCTTCTATGGAGCTCAAGTGTGACAATCAATCTGCTATGCACATTGCCAGGAATCCTATCTTTCATGAGCGTACAAAACACATAGAGGTTGATTGCCATTTTATTCGTGATCAAATAAAAGACGGTACTATTGTGACTCCATATGTCAGGTCTGAAGATCAACTAGCAGATATTCTGACAAAGCCTTTGGGTTCAGCAATCTTTCAGAGACTCTGCGGCAAGCTGGGCATACACGATGTGTACTCTCCAGCTTGAGGGGGAGTGTGAAGCAACCTGCATCCCGGTCGATACTATCGACACTCTGTCGATAGTATCGAGATCAGTTCAGGTTCAAGTTGAAGCAAGCTGCATCCCGGTCGATACTATCGACACACATGTCGATAGTATCGAGATTGGTTCAGGCGCAAGACAATATTCTGTCGATACCATCGACACTCAAGTCGATGGTATCGACACCGGCACAACGACGGAACGGCAAGCCAGCGGCAGATCTATTTTGCTTATGAAATTTAGTTTTTATTCTTTTTCTCTCTTTGTACCTCATGTACTTACCCTAATATATATATATACAAGTGTGTAGGCTCAAGCCCCACTCACGTTTGCTGCATCTTGCAGCCGACATGTGATCGGTGTTCCCGTCTTCTTCCTTCTTCATTTCTTCTTACAAGATATATATACTTTGCTACATTTGGATATACATATTGGATACTTCTCCAAACGTTTTAGGTTTATTTTCATATCTTAAAAGGACAAATACTTATTGGATACAATTTAGATACTTTTTGGACAATGTCTGACCCATTTATATATAGTACAAAGCAATATCGATTTAATTTTCTTAAGCACTTGCCCATTGTTATTGTTAATTCTATCTTTTTCTAATCTCAAGCTCTTTGGCTCCCAAACAATAATTGAGATCTTTGGAATTACCCCAATGTCAATCTATATAGTAATTGCTAATATGTATGTACACAGATCTACTTGTAAGTGTGAGGAAAGTCAGGGACCTGTATGCAAAGTCTCTTGTATCTAAATATACAAGCACCCTGACCGTGAGAATGTGTCCAAGGGTACTCCCACTTTCTTCTGGCTTTCACATGGTATCGGCGCTACAGGGAAAACCCTAGGAGAGCCGTCAATCTCTCTAAAATAAGTATTAGTAAGTTGTCATCTTCATCTTGAGGTCTGCAAGCATCAGGAACAGAAGCAACTCCAAGTTTTACGTTCGTTGCTACAATACCTTATTGTGGCACGACGACCATTGTGGTGGTTGCTGCTCCCTCTCTGGTTGGACTTGGGTCCTTCCCTTCTGGGACGTCTTTCCTCTTGGTCCTAGCTTCCATACAGTGCTTGTGGCTAGCTGCTACCCCTATTGCTTCTCCAAATTACCATTGCATCTGGCTGCTGTCAACAACCTTTTATCGCAGCAAGAAGTTTCGCTTCAACAAAGGATTTAACTGCCGCTATACTGAAATTTGTGAGAGTATTGGTATGCACACCTGTGTCTATATTCGATGCCATCAAAATTGGTATTTTAGGCGCTATACCACTGGTACTGTCAAAATTTCATTCCTTGCATGGAAGTTTATAGAAATATGTAGCTATATTATTGGAAGCATCAAAGAGTGGTAATGTGAATCTTGTTAAGACTATCGATATGCACACTTGTCTCTATATCCGATGCCATCAAAATTGGTATTTATGTGCTATACCACCGGTACTGTCAAAATTTCGTTCCTTGCATGGAATCTTACAGAAATATGAAGCATTAAAGAGTGGTAATGTGAATCTTGTTGCAACTATTGCAACAAAGAACATAGGGGATCATGTATTAGGAAAAAGTTCACTTGCTAAAGATCCCATGCAATGGGATCAAAATTTGCCCGGAAGCCACTGTTGAACACCTAAATGAATTGCTAAAGGTTGTTTGAGGATGGACATATATAGAAAAAATGTCATTCACGAGTCCTTTTTAGTATAGTTATTTTGAAAGAAATTAAATCGATTTCATATTGCATTTTTATGAGGAATACTAGTGTATATTTACTTATTTAATATTTTTTTGTATCCATTGCTTTGTCCATATCCCATATTATTTAAAATATCTATCTACGTGTCTGTGTTCATGTCCTGAGCATGTACGAGCCCCTTACAATGGAAAAATAAAATTCAATGAGGGTTTGGTTCATCCCACACGTACTCGTCACAGACATCCCGCTTTTCTATGTTCTATTGACTTGGATGTAACTATCGAAAGTCAGGATATTCTACATAATGTGAATATTCCACCAAAAAGTTTGATTTTAGTTCAAAACGATCAATATGTAGAATCAGAACAAGTAATTGCTGAGATTCGTACTAGAGTATCCACTTTGAATTTTAAAGAAAGAGTTCGAAAACATATTTATTCTGAATCGGAAGGAGAAATGCACTGGAGTACTAATGTCTACCATGCACCTGAATATACATATGGTAATGTTCATCTATTACCAAAAACAAGTCATTTATGGATATTAGCAGTAAGTACGCGCAGATCCAGTATAGTGTCTTTTTCACTCCACAAGGATCAAGATCAAATCAATGTTGATTTATCTTCTATTTCTTCTATAGAAGATAAATCAATCAACATCTGACCTCTCTATGACTAATGATCGAGTGAGACCTAAATTGTTTAGTCTGGACCTTTATGATAAAAAAAGGGTATTGGGGTTCTTGATTATTCAAGATCCAATCAAATTCCATTTAACGGTCATTCGAATTTCATATATTCTTCTATTCTCCAAGAGAATCCTGATTTATTGTCGAAGAGACGAAGAAATCGATTCATAATTCCCTTACAATATTATGATCAAGAGCGAGAGAAAAAATTAATATCTCGTTTTGGTATTTCGATTGAAATACCCATAAATGGTATTTTACGTAGAAATAGTATTCTTGCCTATTTCGATGATCCTCGATACAGAAGAAACAGTTCGGGAATCATTAAATATGGGACCACAGAGGTGGATTCCATTATCAAAAAAGAAAAAGAGGATTTGATTGAGTATCGAGGAATAAAAGAATTTAATCTGAAATATCAAACGAAAGTGGATCGGTTTTTTTTCATTCCCGAGGAAGTACATATCTTACCTGGATCTTTGCTTATAATGGTCCGTAACATTAGTATTATTGGAGTAGATACATAAATAACTTTACATATAAGAAGTAGAGTAAGTGGATTGGTACGAGTGGAGAGAAAAAAGAAAAGTATTGAACTGCAAATTTTTTCTGGGGATATCCATTTTCCGGGAGAGACGGATAAGATATCTAGGCACAGTGGCATTTTAATACCTCCGGGAACAGGAAAAAAGGATTCTAAAAATTGAAAAAATTGAAAAATTGGATCTATGTCCAATGGATCACACCTACAAAAAAAATATTTTGTTTTGGTTCGACCCGTAGTCACATATAAAATAGCAGATGGGATCGATTAAGCAACATTTTTTCCACAGGATGCCCTGTGGGAAAGGGATAATGTCCAACTTAAAGTTGTCAATTATATCCTTTATGGAAATGGCAAGCCCATTCGAGGAATTTTTCACACAAGTATTCAATTAGTTCGGACTTGCTTAGTATTGAATTGGGGTCAAGAAAAAAATAGTTCTATAGAAGAAGAGGTTCGTGCTTCCTTTGTTGAGATAAGGACAAACGATCTGATTCGTGATTTCATAAGAATTGAGTCCAGTCCCCTATTTCGTCGTATATTGTAAAAAGGAAGGATACGGCGGGTTCGGGATTTATTTGCCATAATGGATTAGATTGTATCAATATTAATCCTTTTTGTTCCAAGGCGAAGATTTCGTCACTTATCCAACATAAACGAACTTCTGATATTGGTACATTGTTGAATAGAAATACGGAATGCCAATCTTTGATAATTTTGTCATCATCCAACTGTTCTCGAATTGGCCCATTTAATGGCTCGAAATATAACAATGTGACAAAAGAATCAATTAAAATTGATTCCACAATTTCAATTGGAAATTCATCGGGCCTCTTAGGTATTACTGTACCTAAAATTACGAATTTTTATTCATCTTACCATTTAATAACTCATAATCAGATATTGTTAAGGAAATATTTATTATTTGACAATTTTAAACAAACTTTCCAAGTACTTAAATATTTTTTAATGGATGAAAAAAAGAATATTTATAATCCCGATCCTTGCAATAACATCATTTTGAAATCATTCGATTTAAATTGGAACTTTCTATATCACGATTATTGTGACGAACTATCCCCAATAATTATCCTTGGGCAATTTATTTGTGAAAATGTATGTTTGTTCAAATACGGACCACACATAAGATCTGGTCAAGTTTTAATTGTTCATGTGGACATATATAGAAAAAATGTCATTCTCGAGTCCTTTTTAGTATAGTTATCTTGAAAGAAATTAAATCGATTTCATATTGCATTTTTATGAGGAATACTAGTGTATATTTACTTATTTAATATTTTTTTGTATCCATTGCTCTGTTCATATCCCATATTATTTAAAATATCTATCTACGTGTCTGTGTTCATGTCCTGCTTCATAGGTATCAGCCACAATATGTTAACTCTTGTATGCTTATGTTTTCTTTGTTGTATGAAACTGTAACGCAGATCAAACTAGAAAACTTCTACTGTTGAATTCTAAAGGAAAAAAATATAAAAAAATTCACTAACTCTGAAACCAGAAAGTTATGATTGTAGAGGAAAATAAGCATATATTTAATAAACTTTCCTTGCAGCTAGGTTATCCTCTTTGTGACCCCACATGGTTAAGACTTGGTGTCCATGATCAACACTTACACCTTGAAATGTCTGTGCATTGCCTCAAGGCACTTAGGGGTCAAAATGTAGTTGAGGCAGAAGCCTCATCTTTGTATTATAATCTCTTATGTTGATCCCCAACTATTAAGATTTTCAGATAATTAGTGTAACCCCCCCCCCCCCCCCCCCTGAAGATTTCCATTTAGGTTTATTGTAGTCGTTTGTCATTCTCTCACTGGTGAAATTACAAACTTATGTGTCAAGATAAAAATTTAAAGTTAACAACAATTTCCATTTTTCAATGTTCCTTGCTAAGTTTAGTTATTGGTTACTACTTCTGTAGATAGTGGTTCCTCATTCCTACTAATTTCAAAATTACTTCTCCCCTAGTGTTTGTCGTCCAACTAGAAATCATAAATTTGACACTAAAAATATTGATATCTTATTATTTGCAATAAATGTTATTTGTGACTGGTCATATTTTCATCAACTTTGCTTTGGATATCTAATATCCCTATTTAAATCAGATAACAATTCTCTATTTACTTTTAATTTTTCCTATACAGACATGATAAGTATGCATAATTATATTATACAAAAATATATAATACATATACATATTACGAATGCCCCGTATATTTAGAAGGCTCATTAACCCCTCGCTTTCTTGGGTCAAAAATGCCTATTTACTCCTACAATTTAAAACCTTGGGAATAAGCTGGAAAAGGTAGGGAATCATAAATAAGAGAACGTGAGAAGCAACACTAGAGTTTGTAAATTTTTTGTTGCATACCATGTGAAGCTAGTTAGCAAGGTAGAATGTTCATGCTTCTTAGAAGTGGAGCTCTTAGATTGGTGGCGTTGAATTAATCTCTTAAGTTCAAGACAAGACAAGGATAATAAAATCATGGAGGGAAACTACTGTGAGGAGGCTTCCTTCAGGAAGCAACACATGATTAATCCAAGCCTTACCATGTTTTCCTAGTTTTCTACTTATGTGGCTACTATGACCATAGTAGTTGCAATAACTAATAATCAATACGAGTATGACCCCACGATCCACCAACCTTCCTAGACCAAGAACTTCTGCCACCTTTACTTTGGCCTTCTCAGATGAGACCATGCAAATAGAAGTCTCAGTAGGCAAAGTAGTAGTTGTAGAAGAAGCATGGACACACTATAGAGGGTAGGTATACATCTATCAACTTTGTCAATGGGTCATTGGCTAGAATCTAGAAGAAATCCTAGCAACTATAATAGATAAATTAACAAGTCACTGAGCGTGTTGATGTTTTTGGTGCTTTTTTGGAAGATGGGCAAGCAAGTGGAGAGCAAATGGTAAACTTCACCGTTCATGCCAATGATCCAAGAGATGAGTAGTAGCAATCTTAGATATCCACACATGAAGCGCACAAATACTAGACTCACCGTTCATGCCAAAGATCCAAGAGATGAGTAGTAGCAATCTTACATATCCACACATGGAGAGAGCATGATTGATGTAAGCTTTTGTACACCATAATAGGATTTATATTGTTAAAGCAAACACAAACCAAGTGATCCCGCACAACCATGGTTGTACATAAATAGATCAAGGTGTTATTCATGTTACAACCATGGTATTAGATGTTGACGACATGAGGCGAAATGTCGCTGAAATTGTAGGTGTCGCCGTTGGGCGAAGTCGAACCCATGTAAACTTCTCGATTCCACAATGTCATCGACATACTGGGTCATTTTGACAAAATGAGCCCAAATGTCGTCAAAGTTGGCCCAGACCAATGCAATGTTTCCCAAACTCGTTGACTTAGTCGACTTCGGCCGACACTTCCATCTGTTTTGACAACCCACTGTGAGGGAGAGGAAAGGAGTTGGAGCTTAGTGCAAGGTGATTTTGATATATTTTTAGCTTACTCTTTGCTAATAATAGTAAAATCTTCCCCCCTCTCTACTAGATCTACCCCTTCTCTATTAGATCTACCATGATTTATGTAGATCTACTCATCTAACACATTTTTCTTCTAGTACTATTTCCAAATTCGGATATTTTTTGATATATACTCACTATAATTAGTATTTAACATTTAAAATTGGTAGATCTACTCCCTTTGTACTAAATCTAACACTATTCTTAGTATTGTAAACATATATTATGTTTTTGAGCTAAATTTCATGAAATCTATCAGTTTCATCACGAATTCAGTATTCTTTTGCTTAATTTTTTTCAAAATTGCAGCGAAGGTATCCTCAAAGTTTCCACAAACTTACACTTCCACACTTGTTTGAAGTCGACTAGAAGTCGAAATCCTGTTCCATGGTTATAACTATAGAATCGTGAATTTACAATGTTTTGTAGTCCTTCACCTCATTATCAACATTGTTGGCAAATTTCTTAGCCACGATTGATATTCATTAGACAAGGATGGCACCCTTGATATTAAAAGCAAATTAAAAGTGACTCCAAATGACAGACACTCAAAGAGACATTTTCTTTGTCCAACTTGTGTTGGATGTGGACTGGAGGTGATCAAATAGGTAATGGAAATAATTAAAATACAAGTAGGCACAAATGATGATTAAGGTAGGTAATCACAATAGCATCATATAGCTCACTTAAAGTAAGAACGAACTCACAATTGAACTCAATAGGAACCTTTAATCATTAGGTGTATAATGTGAAATCAGCAATGTTGAATAAAAAAATTTCTCTACTATATATGATGCTACAGTTCATTGCTACAATATAAAGCTTATATATCACCACTACAGAATGATATTACATCGAGCTACGATGATACCATGCAAAATAACTATATGGGAGGAAAGGACCACCAAGAGAGAAGAGTAGGGAGAACTAGAGACAATGTCGACACAAGAATTCCCTAGGTTCACTACGGTGATACCATGCAAAATAAAAAATCATCATGTATTATGTGATAAGAAACATTGTACGAGAACCTTTATTTAGAGGGAGAACTAGAGACAATGTCGACACAAGAATTCCCTAGGTTCACTACGGTGATACCATGCAAAATAAAAAATCATCATGTATTATGTGATAAGAAACATTGTACGAGAACCTTTATTTAGAGGGGAACGACAATATGAAACACCATTACACACAAGAGGCAATAAATAAAGTAGCGAAGTAGAAAAAAGTGAAAATATATGACCGATATGTGTTTCTTTCTCCTGATACGTAGTTAACCTAATTTTTTTAAAATTTTTCTTCCCTTTTTGTTGCGTCTCTTAGTTGGCAAGGAAACCCGCTCACCTTTGCATGTTTCTTTGGGGGTATGCATTTGAAAGAGAAAGGGCCAACATCCTTTGGTGTCTCATAGGGTGTTGTTTATAATGAGATTTCTTAGCAACAACTTGGCCTTTATGAAGGCACTTATGGACTAGGGCAATCATGTTGACTTAATACAATGCCCTTCTAGGGAACCGGGGGGGTGGAATTTGATCATTGGTCGATATATATGTTTATTAATAGTCTTGGTCATGTGTTTGCTAAGTGGTGACCTCATCTCAACTTATTTTATGCCTCCCTATATATGCGAGGACCATACCATGATTTTTTGACCTTTTTCCAACATGATACTGAAGATGTTTCGGTTCCTAAGAGGTACCCTTGATTACCATTAATGTGTATGGAACTAAATCGATTTGTCAAGTTGGCAATTTTTTCTCTTAGCTAGTCGAGAATTTGTTATAACCTTTGGCTAATGTAGTGAGGACTCAACATGATGTCACAATGTTTAACCCAACCTTAACTAACGAATGGTTAGATTTGATTAGAAAATGACATTGTCTTGTCCATGTCGTGATAAAACAATGACGATTAAAGAATGTAAAATTTAACTAAAATTTTGGTTTTCATCATTAGTTATCAAAGCAATTCGGGGGAGTCCAAAACTAAGTATTAAGCGCCTTTAAGGCCCAATTTAGATAATTTTAAGACCAACTTATGTTAAATTAGGATTAAAATAGGCCAACTAAAAAAAGGGCCAATTCAAATAAATTTTGTGCCAGACTACATTCATTTACATCAAACTAGGGCAAGTTGGCTTAGTTTGGGCCATGCTAGGTTAAATTAGGTTTGATCTTAACCGAATTGGGTCAAGTTAGGATAAGCTTTTTCTAATTTATGCTCAATTAAGTATTATTTTGGTCAACCAAGATCAAATTAAAGAAAGTTCGGTTTAATATTGGTTATTCTTTAGGTGTGCTTTATGATTCATGAAATGTAGAGATATGACACATATGCACACACATAAGCACACACAGGGGCGTGTGCACACACAAATGTATGTAACTCACTTAAGATGCATGTAAATATTCAAGGAAAAAATGTGCAAGTGCCTAGGTGGCTAGGTCCTTAGTGCTGGAGGCCATGTTGTCTAGACAATTATGATGGTCAAATAATTAACCTTTTATTAATTTTGCCTCTTTTTGCCTATATGGTATGGGTCATAATATGACCTCGCAATTGCAATGACCATTATAATTGTAACTACGAACATTATGGATGTAATGTTCACAAATGTTAGCTTTGCCAATTGGGTTCTGTTAGAGAGTCTATATTAGCCTATTTAGTTAATAGGTTAATTAGTTAGTGGGCCTTTAGTGTCTCGGCCCGTTTAGATTACTTGGGACACAAGTCTCAGGGTTTCTCCCTTGCTCCTATATATAGGATAGGGGTGTCCAGTCTTGTACTCATCTAATCCCATTACATTCCGTTCAATACAATCTTATTTTTTCATAGGTTCCTTTCATGTGATGTCTTTACTCATTGCTAGAAGAGAAGAGACTTGGTATTGCATGGGTGCCACCTTTCTTCCTCCATCCCTATATGCGTCTTCCAGAAACAAGTCACTTGTTTCTTTGAAAATCAAACCCTCTCTCACTCTTTTGATACATAGCGAGGCTTAGAGCCTCAACTCCACAACCTCACCCACACTTCACACCAAGATAGCCTCACCCTACCTAACACCAAACTTTAGCAGGTGATATATTTAGCAGGCGATGAACACCGATGAAGACCATGTTGAATGTTAGTAAGTAAACTTACCCAGAAGGGTACCATTTAGTGCCTTTAGTGACAACGCTAACCTTCCAAATCCCTTGAACTTAGGGTCGGTAAGTTGTAGTTACTAGTTAGAGCACTACCATCAATCTCCCATATTTGTTAAGGTGCCAATGTCGGGCAATGCCTCTCTTTCGTCACAATAGTGAGACGATTATCTAATGTTATACTAACTATGTAGTTAATGACGTGGCTAAGTAGCAAGGAAAGGAATATCGGCGATATACCGCTGGGAATACCAATACCGCTAACAAGTATGGAAACAACGCGTGTATCAATAGGCTTATAAAGATCTATATACCAATGAGTATATCAACAATATCTCCTAGTTTTGGTGGTTTCAGTGCAAAATGCTTATACCAATGAGTATATCAACAATATCTCCTAGTTTTGGTGGTTTCAGTGCAAAATGCTTATACCAATGAGTATATCAACAATATCTCCTAGTTCTACTAAAGAGTAATGTGAACATATAGAAAAAAAATAGTGGCAAAATATATATTTTGTTTTTCAAGATTTATACAAATTGTTTAAAATTAATTTAAGTTCTAATTGTCTAATTTTTTATATGTATACATGTTTAATGTTATATTAGTTTGATTTATTATTTGGTTGTCTTTCAAATGTGTTTTTAATCATTAAACTCAAATATCTATTTCTATTTGTATAACTTCTGCTGATAGTGAACTTTGAGTCATTTAAAAGGATGTCACCTTGTTTTTCTCTGAAAAGTGCACAGTACAGCAACCCGCTAGTGCTTACACATCAAAAAGTTGTATTTTCTCTTTTGTTTTTTTTTGGGGGGGGGGGTGAATGCAAGAACTTTTACCTCATGGATGTGGCCAGGACGACAATGCTTCACTCTCATGTTCCTGCTAAATTTGGCTAGACGTCTTATCTATATCTTGCTATCTTATTAACAGGGCCCCATTTGCTGTTGCTATCAATCAGTTTTGTTTTCAGAATTCTATGTGGGACCCCATTATATTCCCTACATCCATGAGTTTTTGGTAGTACTTATCTTAAACCTTTCACTTGAACCTAGTTATCACCTAGCTCTATCAAATATGTCTTTTTATTTGGGTATCCACAGAATTAGAGGAGGTCCAAGTCTTTAGGTCTTTTGAGCAACAAAATCTGTCAATTTGGATGTCGTGATCACAGGGAATTCTCGATATTTTTTAGAGGCAGGGCCTCTATTGCATCTCGACCTTCTTTCTCAGCCTACTGTTGTCAATTTCCTCTCTATTCCATCACCCACTCAAATCTTTCCTGAAGACTACACCACAAGGGCATCAATCGTTCTTACTAGAAGAATCCGATCAGCTGGAACTTCCATTGTTACTTCCTTTGTGCCTACTACCTCCTCTATTGTGACTTAGGGCTATCAAATGTACCTTTCATGAGTATCCACATAATTGGAAGGGTTCCAAGTGTTTGTTGCCCTTGAACAACAAAAGTCTATGTCATTATGTCCGTGTTCTTTGGAAATACTCCAAGGCCTAGTTTGGCCGAGGACTTTTGAAATCATAATACTTGAACTGTGGTCCTATCTAATGAACTGTGGTCCTATCTATAATTCTATACTGACTGTGAGCTATCAAGGATAGTAGACAGCCAGGCAACCTGTGATTCTGCAAAAAAAAAAAGGTTCCACGGGTGACTCCGGAGCCCAAGGAAGGTGATTAAATGACCTGGGGCATCGAGTGATTTGTAAAGTTTGCAAATCTGAAGATTAACTATATAGATGAAATGCATGAAATTCCTGGCATTCACTGATTTAACATACTTTTCCGCAAACTACCAGAACCTCAAATGATCTCATCCAAAGTTGGCCCAAATTTCTCTGAGGCAAATTCTTCTTTGGATCCAGCTTCTTGCTGAGGCGACTGTTATCAGTTTCCCCCCTGTTCCTTTACCTACAATCTTCCCTCAAGATTGTATCAGATACTCTTCCAGGTTTATACTAGAAGTTGGTTTGCTGGACCCTAAACTAGTGCTTCTACTATGCCTACGACCTCCCTCTACTCAAAGTAAATATCATGTTGATGAGCCCCCCCTAGTACTTGACATTGGTAAGTGAAGCGTAAACTGAGTGATCAACACTTCATCGTTGCTTAAGCATGAAGCGACCGATTAAGTGAGCAACATAGGGAACAATCTAAATATTTGCTTTCTAGTAGTACTACATTACTAAATTATTGAACCACTTGATAACCATGCAACATGAATAATTTTTGCTGTTTGGGTTAAGTAAAGTAAATCTGTAAAATTAGTAGCCATTGAACTCAGATGCTGACACAACATCTGGCTATGCTGCCTATTATGTGCTCCTGATTGCATGTGGTCACTTTGTGTATAGAGACTATTTAGTGAATATTTAGTAATTATTTTTTATACCAGGAATAAAGTGGGGGTGGCGAGCTTTGCAGACAAGTTGTCATGAGGGCCGACTCAGATGGTACGAACATGTGCAATGCAGTCTGACTAATGCGTCTATACGAAACAATGCTATTGAGTCAATCACAATAAATAGAATAAGAGGAAGACCTAAATTAACATGGGATGAGCTTATAAAGAGAGATTTTGAATCTCTACATCCCATCCAGAATATGACCCATGATAGAGCTGAATGAAAACGAAGGATCCATGTAGCCGACCCCAACATAGTTGGGATTGAGGCTTAGATGATGATGATGACGATTAGTAATTGTTTTTCTCACTATTTGTTAAGGTACTTATACACACCCACACATACATATGTATGCATATTTACTATACATATATGTGTGTGTGTGTGTGTGTGTGTGTGTGTGTATATATATATAGAGTCAGGCTAGAATACACTCGAGTGTACAGATCGCACGAATACACTCAAGTGTGTTTGCATATAAAGACTATTTTTTGCAAAATGTAAACCGTTGATCTTCACCGTCATACTATAACTAGGCTACATACAAATTTTGAGCCCATTTGGATGAGTGTAAGTCACTCATCCAAGGGCAACAAAATCGACGCGCGAAACTAATTTGAAATTTATAATTTTTGCGGTCTTCATAACATGAGCTACACATATCCAAATGTGCTCAATTTTTGCGTATGAGTTGTTCACGAGATGTTTAAGAAGATCAACGGATTAGGTTTAAAAAAATATTGCATCATGAAAAACTACTTGAGTGTATTCCGCTCCGGATACACTCGAGTGTATTCTAACCTGACTCTCTCTCTCTCTCTCTTTATATATATATATGTGTGTATGTATGTATAGTCAGGCTAGAATACACTCGAGTGTACCAGAGACCGAATACACTCAAGTCGTTTTCCACCATGCAACATTTATTTTGAAAATCTAAACCATAGATCTTCAATATCATATGAACACACTACATATAAAAATTTAGCGCATTTGGACACTTATAGGTCTTGCATCTAAAGTCGACAAAAGTTATACAATTCAAATTACACTTATATATATATATATATATATATATATATATATATATAGAGAGAGAGAGAGAGAGAGAGAGAGATTGGAATAAACTCAAGTATACTGATGACACTATACACCTCAGTCATTTTCCATCATGCAACAATTATTTTGAAAATTCAAACCGTTGATCTTTTTAAATACCTTAAGAATATACTATCTAACAAATTTGATCTCATTTGGACACTTATAGGTCATGCATCTAAATGAGGCAAAAATCATGCATCCAAATTAGTTATGTGCGTCGATTTTATCGTCCTTGGGGGAGTGACTTACACTCATCCAAATAAGCTCAAATATTGTATATGGCATATTATTATAATAATAATGAAGACCAGTGGTTTAGATTTTGCAAAAAGTTGGTCTAGATAGGCAAACACCATTGCGGTGTACGGTGTGATGTATTCTAGCCTTACTCCAAAGACACACACACACACACACACACACACACACACACACACACACACACACACACAGAGAGATAAAAATCCAAAATGTCTCGTATATGCATCCACATTTAGGGATGGTAATTATAAGCAACTCCCAGCTCCCGAAACCGAACCACCCCGACTTTAGCGGATTTTCTACTACCGGCAAAATTGAGGGGCCCCGATGATGGGTAACCAAGTTTTGCGGTATGGTTGAGTGGTATCCCAAACAACGTGGTCGTCGTGATCCGTAAACGACGGTGCACCAGTGAGAACACCTACATCCCAATCTCGTTATGTCACCAAGATCGCCAGTGTGCTGCTCCTAGCTGGTGTCTCGCCGGGGTTTCCAGCGGGCAAAGGAGCTCATCACTAACGTCTGAAGCTATGTCTCCGGGCCGTCCCAGAGAAGGATTTCACTGTCTCCATTTTGCCGGAGCCATTGGTTTGTGAGCGGGAAAGGAACTCATTGCCGCTGTGCCACCGGCCGGCCGGAGTTACTGGCATGTCAGCGGGGAAGGAGTTTGTTTCTGGTGTGTCATCGGCTTGTTGCATAGAGGGAGCTGAGCTCATTGTCATCGTCTAACCGAGGTTGCTGCCATGTCAACAGACAGTAGGGAACATGCTCATTGCTGGTGTGTGGTCGAACGAGTTCATTCCGGCCATCTTGCCGGGAAGATGCTCATCGCCGGCGTGCCTCGCTGAATCTACTAAAATTGGAAAGATTTACATTGGCTGTATATAGAGCATCAAGGTGAATTTATTAATTGTGACTGCTTTTTCATCTCGGTCGTGCTAATGTCTAAAACATCCCGGCATGCACATGCATCGCGTTACATTGAGGTTGGACGAAATGGTATACCACGAGGACCCAATGATTTGGTAACACGAAACCGTGGTTAAATGGATTGGAGAACCAATTAATTCCTTTTTTATGTGGTACGGATGGTAAGTGGAGCGGGGCATGCAAAACCGAACCATTGCCATCCCTGTCCACATTCCACATACTCCATGCAGTATAATATGTGCATGTTATGTTATCGCTAGCTATTTAATTGTTAAACAATAATAGTTCAACATTTACTAACTAATTATTAGAGTTGACTTGGGTTCCCACAACAGACTACAACGACCAACTAACAAAATATATTTTCATCTGGTTGAATATATATAGTAGACACACTCTAGTTTAGACGATTGACAAAATCTTACAAATATACAGTACGATAAATATACGTAGTACCATCAAGATACTAATAAAGTAATAATACTCTTATCATATTTTCTGTTATAATTCTAATAGAATGCTTTCTTTCTAACAATTTGCCCAGTAGAGCTCTATCTTCCTGTTACTACTTGTCATATTTAAATAAATGGTTGAAAGCACCAGGATTCAGACCTCTGCATTTAAATTTTGTTTTACTCAGCGTAAGATTTGAAAAATGAATCTGAGGTTTATGATGAGGTGCTTTTTTCTGTCAGATACTATATAAAGTAAATTTTTTATTGCTGGAACCTAAATCGTGAAGCCTTGTTTGGATATTGTTCTTATGAGATTAGTTAATAACTCTGAGACTTTTTTAACTACTTGATCTGTCTTAGATGGATTTCCAAGAACGCTTCTTCAAGGAACAAATGGAGAAAATTCACAAAGCAACGACTGAGAAAGAAAAGCAATTCGAAAGACAGTTGCAAGAGGAGCGCTCCAAAGCAACACAAACATATCCAGATTCAGGAACCAATGAAGAACGAAAAGAAAGGTATTGCTAGTTACGACAATGCTCTCATTGGCTGTGTAACTTATTTCTGGATGTGCATAATATAATTCTTGAAGCCTTTCTTCCAGATCTGCATAATATAAGTTTGAAGCCAACTAAGATGTGACGACTACCCTTTTATGTAGTATAACTTGAACTAATGTTTGCAGACGCATTTGTGTAATAACTTGAACTAATGTTTGCAGACGCATTTGTGTAATAACTTGAACTAATGCTTGCTGGCTTGAGTCAATCACATGTTTATCTATGCGCCTCCTACTGGAACTTGTTATTTATTACTGCAAGCTGTTCTCTTTTTCATGGTTATTCAACTGGATACCAGACTTGTAAGAAACGTGATTCTGTTTCTTGCTTGTCTGGCTTTATATATTGTTCCATAAGTTCAACGTGGATATATAACGCTTAAATTTATTCTTCTAATGCTGTTTTTTGTCCTCTCAGAGATGAAGCAATTGCTAAATTTATTCGCGGTCAGGTTAAAGACGTGGAGGAGTTTGAAACAGCTAGGGAAGAGCTTATGCGTGTGCATGAAGATAAGAAGGTTGAGCTAAGGCGCAAACATCTTCAGGAGGAAGTTGAATTAGAAAAGGAGTTTGATGCCAAGCTGACGGAGTTAATGATGAAGTGTCATGGTAGTTTTCCTTCTGTCTGATGGATATGTGCTATAGGACTAACTGGCATAGGAATTCATATGGCCTACATTGGCTGGTCAAGCTTACTCATCGAAAATATTAATATTGATTTTCTCATTCCTGTCAATGTGTTTAGTACCGAGAATGATATGGGCTTTTCTTGGTGGTACAGGGACTCCTAGAATTTTTCAAAAACGATGTTCAAACAAGTCATTCGACCATTACATGATACTAAAAAAGCTCTATTGGTTTGTGTCGGTTTGATTAATTCTTTGAAAGGCTGCTTTGCTATTTTTTTTATGATTTTTGGTATCAGTTGTGCTCTATTGCCATGTTTTCTTGATCTTGAACGACAAGATGAACACAAATAGAATGGTAAGATCTAGTAAATAAGAGACTGGTTAAATTCAATATCTTGATAGACTGAATCAACCGTCTGGATGTGCATTGTACACTTTTTGCAGTCAAGCCAATTAATTCGTTATGGTGGTACCTTGTCATTCGTAAACGGGCATTGGATAGTTGTGGGTTGTGACGGCACTTTTTCTGGACTGATATGTACAGTTAATGAGGATGGGAATGATCTGAATCAAACCAACAGAAAGGGTTCTTGTTATGCAAAATGGAAAGGGTTACTCTTCAACTAAGCGCTGGAAAAGTCTATCTCGGACATCTAATTGAGAACATTGAGGGTGAGAAAACATCTGGATAATTTAAGTGATAAGAGACTGGTTAAATTCAATATCTTGATAGACTGAATCAACCGTCTGGCTTTGCATTGTACACTTTTTGCAGTCGAGCAAATTAATTCGTTATGGTGGTGCCTCGTCATTCATAAACGGGCATTGGATAGTTGTGAGTTGTGACGGCACTTTTTCTGGACTGATATGTACAGTTAATGAGGATGGGAATGAAAGCCTCAATCAAACCAACAGAAAGGGTTGTTGTTATGCAAAATGGAAAGGGTTACTGTTAAACTAAGCGCTGGAAAAGTCTATCTCAGACATCTAATTGAGAACATTGAGGGTGAGAAAACATCTGGATAATTTACCAACATCAAAGATCGCGGCCGGAGTAATTTACCAACTGCCTGCTGGAGAAGCACAGTAAGGGCCCGTCTGGTTGGGCTGCATACCAACGTGATTAGTTCCAACTGCATTATTTTTTCAACTACTTGAGTTTGGTTTCTTGAAGTTCCTACCCGTACCAGGAAAAGTAATTACGTGGTCTTATCTAGTTATGTAGAAATATGTTGTAAACGAACTGCGCCGTAGAAGGGCGCGGTTCATTTTCTTCAGCTTTCTGGCTGTACAACAACAATGACGGATGGGTGACGTGGATCTGAACTTTTATGTATGGAGGAGTAAACTGCTTCCTAAAGCTGCATTGTACCAAACGAAAACAGAGCATAACAGTCGGTTTAATCAACACAATACCAAACAAAAACAATGCAGTTGCAGTTCAACACTTTTCATCCCGTGTTTTCAATTTCCTGGTACAGGTCGATCTACTCAGAACCAAACTAGCCCAAACTAAATTTTTAACTTTTCCTATTCAGGGCATGTTTGATTAACCGGATGTAGCCGTAATAAATTGTAATTCGTTCTCCAGTAAGACAAAGATTATGTTTGATTCAACGGACTGGAAAAGTAGAAGAAATCCTGCACTTTCTGGCAAGTAATAAAAGCTGGATGGAATTATCCATTTCAAAATGGCTGGGCGCCGTGCTCCCACAAATTTAACGCGGGTTACGCTAGGTACGGTTAAGAAAAAAAAAGTCAGAACAGCCTGGCTTCCGCAAGGAAAGACCAGTTAAAACAAAGCTAACTTTTCATATTACGGAAATCTTCAAACTCAGAGAAATCGTTTATCGGGACTAGTCCAGTGCAACATTCGGTCTAATCCAGTCAAATACAATAAAACAAACGTGCCCTCAGAGGGACCTGAGTTTTCGCTCAGGAGTGACGTTCAACAGTGTTGAATCATATTCACAAGTCCTCCATCAGTCTAATCCACACACACACACACACACACACACACACACATTTTTTTTACACACCTTTTTTTTTTCTTTTTCCTGGAGCATATATCTCCTTGTAGGTATGACTATATTACCCTTGGGCGCTGGTCTCTCTTTTCAAACAACAAATTTAGGCAAATACCTCCCATATTCTGAAGTTTTTTCTCAAATTAGATGAAGGAATTCCTGAGATGTTTGGCCAAAATTGACTCTTAAACGGAGGAATACACCGAATGTAAGATTGAACAATGCCATGTCTAATAAGTGATATAGGAAACATGTGCTCTAGTTTAAGTTTGATAGTTTCACGTTAAACTGGGACAAGGCTGAGAAAAGATTAGATCTTAGATCTTCGGACATAGCGTGATAACTTTTTTCAACGTTTTTTTTGCAAGAATGTGCTTGAGTTATAGGAGTTTATGTGACCATACATGGGTGTCTCGCTGCAAAATGTGAGGCACCTAAAATTGGTCATCCTTTCAGATTTTTGGAGTTTTTCACCTACTGTTTCCAAGGGTTGTGTCATTGTCGTTCCTTTAATAGTGCTTATCGGTATGATAGTGACAAGCCATTTATAAGGTAAGGTGTTAAGAACTTAACACTCGATCATTTCTTACAGAGCCTGATTTTCTATAATTAGAAAGTTGAATTGATATCCCCACCCCACAACAAAATACGTAGTCATTATTATTGTAACGCTGTGTCAAAGTTTGATTTACCTTTGCACCAAACACAAGGGAATCACAAGTAGGGATAAGTCACTAGATTTCAGTTAGTTGAGCTGATCTCATTTATGCATGTGAAGATGGGTATTCATCGGTCAACCTGAAAATAAAATTGTATAAGTTTTGTCACACTAGAGAAAACCATTATTCAGCTATTTCATGTGTGGCCACAACGAAAGGTTATGAAATCCATGTATAGGTGAATGTTATTGGGATGAGATAGGGACACGATTAGATTTGTACCTAATAGGCATTCCTTATTTTCTTTGAAGCACACATACACTCTTCTATGGACTTTGATACTTTTGGTTTTATTTCAGCTTTTAACTTCTCAGAAAGGTTGCCAGTTGAGAATAGCGTACTATTTTTGATGACCACTATCCTCGCCTCATTGTTTGATGGAGAATGAATGTCATGCCTTTATATTAAATCCCAACACACTATCAACCAATCTCTCATTCCGACACACCAATTTTGTGTCTTCTTTCTCCATTGACACCTTACCTCCCACATATTAGGATCAGGTTGGGGGGAGGGGTAGAGACAACTACAGGTTTCCAAAAACCTCATAAGCTTTTCTCCCATTCCAACTTCTCATAAACAAAACTGTAAGATGATTGTGTATGAGGATCAACATGGGCCACTTGCATTTTGATTGTAATAGCCAATATTTGCCATTTTTAGGTTTTTAAGGGGCCGTTCGGCCCCAGCAATTATGAATACCGACATTTGTATACATAGATGGCACAAGATTCTGGGACCACGGCGACACCAACAGATAAAATCTATTGTTAACAACAACAGTTCGGCATGTAAAAAAGCTAATCTTGGCTTGGACACGACATTTCTAAGATCCGCCGTGCATGGCGTGATTTAAAATCTCGCATGATATAGTGATGCAACTACCGAATCAAATGCAGATATACATTTTAACCATGCATCCGACTTCTAGTTTCTGTAGAAAATATCGGTAATTTAAATGATGGGGGCCGAACGGCCCCTAAAGGTCTTTCTATATGTTTCCTAAACGGATCATCATTCATTCCTCAAGGCTCTTAAAATTTTCTCCTTTAATCTTCATCGGATTCTTTACAATCCAATCTAAAAGTCTTAATGTTTTATTGGTGTAACATTTTGAAGGAAACATGATAACATATCTAGAAATTTTCAAGAATCATATTCAGTCATGATACCATCCTCTCTATATACGCAATTAATAAAGGGTTGCCATTTTATAGAGTTTATTTGCCCGATGCCTTTTGTGCTTTTCCAAAAACACTAGATATAAATGGAAATATGTATACACTTGATTCTTGATAGAGTGTGGCCTTACTTATGTGTGAAGAATTTAATTATCATCATCGATCACATCAATGAAGGAAATGAATTAGGATGGCCAAAGGCCCAAAACAGAAGAGCTTTAGATACAATCTCTCCTTAGATTACCAACAAGAAGTATATACAGTGTCATAAGGGTAGGTTCATACTTGTACTTAATGCTTCTCTCTATCCCACTACTCTAGGGCGTACAATTCCCACATGACAAGCCGTTCTAATTTTTTTTTTTTTTTAATTTTTGGCTTTCAATGTCAATATGGGTTTCAATGGAAAAATGCCCTCGTTACTATCGGTGGATGATTCCTTATTTGAGTAGATATTGGATGATATCCAAAGATTCTTTCTTGATGATAAGAGACATACCTGTGTCTTGTTTCTCCATTCCCACTCCTTGCCTTGAAGAGGTATTTGGTGTTTTGGAGGGTGCATTTCTCCATTCCCATTATTTACTTTGAAGATGTATTTGGTGTTTTGTAGGAAGCATATCTCCATTCCCATTGCTTACCTTGAAGAGGTGATTTGTGTTTAATTTGGAGGATGTAATAGTATCGCGCAAAGAGAATGCGCGTCAAAACGGAAGCAAACCTTTAACAACGAAGTCCTTGGCATCGAATTACGTACGTATTGGAGATGAGTCCGATTTGGTGACTCCGTATATGGACAGGCTTGTGATGAAACAGCGTCTCGTGTACCAGGGCAGTGTAGTAGTATTAGTACAGCTAAGTTTCTTTTTATTGTTGGGCTAACGTCAAGTGACGGGGCCTTGTTTGTTGCCTCAAAAACCCGTACAGCACAGCTCGATAGCTTGCAGAGTGAGTATGCACCAAACATTCGTTCTAACATTTCTTTACCAGTGAACGCACACGTGCACATGCACGTGAAATATAAAATTTGTTAGAAATGTGCGAGGAGAGGACTCGTCCGTGAAAGGGTCCCTACGCTAAAAGATATTTATGTTGGTTGTTTGAAATGAGAGAATCAAGGAATCGTTTCTGTGGGATGGAGAGAGAAATACATAATTAAAGATAATAAAAGTTAATAAGAGAGTGTGAGAATAAATATTTGTAGGAGCAAAATTCTTTGAAAAAAAAGAGAAGAGAGTGAATCAAGGAGAGCGCAACATCAAACTTTTATAGTAGTATAGATATCACAAGCGCGAATCTCTTCCCGCAATGCGCAGACGGAATCGTCTCCTGGCTATTTGTATATGGATGCTCTATATATGACAATCACTATGTATTCGTGCCTTGTGTATAAGGGACAATGCTCTATATACGGCAATGTATTTGACCAACGACTGCAGTTGGGCGTCTGGGTGAGTGGCATCGCTCAAACAGGACGCTAGTAAATCAAGCATTGCGGCCTCATGTTCGTAGCACCGCATGTGCATTGCTATTATATTGGAGAAAGAAGATAGATGGGCATGGGTGGCGACGTGTTGTTTGGACTTGATTCACGGCAGTAGGTAAGATCACAGTTTCTCGTTCCACCGACAAGTGATTAGTGTCTTGGATATTACTCAAAAGTTATAATGGAGATTCGCTCGCGAGCACAAATCAAATCACCGCAGCTACAGCTGCTGATCATATCATCTGCATAGACTGTTCCTCTGCATGCCAGTGGATGCTTTGATCTGATATGGGGTGGCTATGCTTGTTTATTTCTTTTCGCGTCTTTTTTGTCTTGCTCATGGGAAAAACTGGTGAAGCCCACCCATCAAAATTCAAAACCTCTACTGAGATTCCTTGCTAGCATAAATGGACGGAGGAGACGGTGAAGCTCATCCAGCAGCTCACCTTCACTATTAAGCCGACGGACATTGCTATATGCAGTGAGTTTGAAACCGAACACTGAACCCGTTTGTTTCCCACGTGACAAGCCGCATAAGACAAATGTGATGGTTGGTGAGACTCTTACATGGTTGTTGCCGATTTGATTGTTACGTCACTGTCAGCATCAATTGTATCAAATAGAAGAGATGAAAGAAGTAGTGGGCATAGAGAGATAGAAAAATAGGAGAGAGGGGAGGACGGAAGTGATGTGCAAGAGAGAAATAAAAATAAACAAGTGGATGGAAGTAGTGAAAAGAGAGAAAAAATAGAAAGGAGGAGGAAGAAGATAGTGGGATGAGAGAGAAAGATAAAAAATAGAAATAAAGGAAGGAGGGAAGTAAGAGAAAGAGAGATATGAAAAAATAGGAGGAAGGAGTAAGGAAGTAGTAGGAGAGAGATATAAAATCAAGAACAAGGAGAGGAAGGAAGTAGTTGAAAATAACATATTATTATATGAGATACAACATACTTTTATATGCATGAGTACAAAATTAATAACGAGAAATGAGGGAAGTAGTGGGAAGAGGGAGAAAAGGAGGGAGGATTGAAGGAACGGGAAGAAAGAGAAAATGAGAGAGGAGGAAGATGGGAGTGAACCAACACAATTAATATGTGACAAAAAATATATTATAATATAAAAAATAGAGGAGAAGTAGAGGGAAGAGAGAGAAAGAAAAAGAGAGAAAAGTAGTCGGTAACAATGTATTTTCGTCTGTAATCGATGTGCTATATCTAGTTTGGTGTCATGTTATATCTGCCTAGTGTCTCGTTTTTCATTCTCGTCTGTATATTATAAATGGAGGAGGAAAGTAGTGAAAAGGGAGAGAAAGAGAAAAATAATATGTGAGTGAAAATTAACAGAAGACTTAAACACATATAGAGGAAGGAAGAAGTGGGAGAGAGAAAGAGAGATAATAAATAAAGGGAGGAGGGTAGTAGTGGGGAGTAATTTATTTTTATCTATAATAGATTTATCCCTGATTTGATGTCTGGTTATCTTTGACCCAACATCTTATTTTCCTTACTCCTCATTTCACTCCCCACTTCCATCTTCTTATATTTGCTCTCTTAAAAATTAGTATGTGAGTGAGAAACACACATTGATATGTGATTGGAAACACGTTATAACGCACATGAACTCAAGTCAAGGAGGAAATTAACAAATTAATATGTAACATATAATCAACTACAATACACACAAATATAATTGGAGGAGAGAAGACGTGCTAAGAGAGAAAAAGGAAAATAGGAGGGATTAGGAAAGTAGTGAGAAATAATATACTAATATGTGATTCAAACACATAATAACACACATGAGCATGAATGAAATAGGAAAGTAGTGGGGAGAAATAGAAAGAAAAAAGAAGAGAGGAAAGAAGTATTTTTTAGTTGTTTGTTTTTCTCCGTGATTTGTTATCCTTGGTTTGGTGTCTTGCCATTTTGGTCCAATATTTTATTTTCCTCTCTCCTACTTATTTTCCTATTGCTTTTTTACTCTCTAAAATTAGTATGTGAATAGAAAATAACATATAAGTACATTTTTTATCAGTCACATATTATCATTTTTACTTTCCTCCTACATTTGTATTCATATATTTTATAGTGTGTTTCCAATAAAATATTAATGTATTATTTCTCATTCATGTAATAATTTTGGAGAGAGGAAATACATGAAGAGAGAAGTGAGGAATGGGATAAATAGGAGAGAGGAAAAAATGCTGGACCAAATATAAAAGGGCAACACACTAGAGATAACAAATCTCTTATAGATGAAAATAAATTACTACCACTGCTTTCATCCTCCCTCCTAGTTTGTCTCTCTTTGTGTCTTCCCAATACTTTCCTCATATATTAATGTTATATTTGTTTTAATATGTTTTGTATAACATACTAATGTGTTATCCACTACTTCTCTCCTCCTTCCTATTTTATCTTTCCATTTCTTCTACTTACCTCCTTCATTTGTGTTTACACGTGTTATAATTTGTTATCAGTCACATATTAATGTGTTACTTCCCTCCTTTATTTGTGTTCACATATGTTATAACATGTTTCTAGTCACATATTAAAGTATTTTTTCCACTCAAATACTAATTTGGGAGAGAAAAATACAAGAGGAGCAAATGAACAATGAGATAGGAGAGAAGAAAATAAGACATTGGGCCAGAGATAATAACACACCAGACTAGAGATAACACATCAGTTATAGACAATAACAAATTACTGCCCACTACTTCCTCATCAAAACCAATTTAGAAGAGATAAAATACAAGTGGAGGGAAGTGAGTAGTTGAAATGAGAAGAGAGGAAAATAAGACATTGAATCAGATATAAATGACATTAGACCATAGATTAACACATTATTATAGATAAATAGACATTGCTGCCTCTACTTTCTCCTCCCTCCTATTTTTCTCTTTCTCGTTCTTTACACTACTTTCCTCCTCAATCTTTGTTTGTTTTATTGTAATGTATTTCCTATCACATATATATTGTGTTCATTCATCCCCATCTTTCTCCTCTCTCATTTTTTCTTTCTATCCATTCTTTCTTCTTCCCACCTTTTCTCTCTCTTCCCACTACTTCTCTCATCTCTCATTGTTAAATTTTCACTCATGTGTAGGAAAGTGTGTTTTATGTCATATATTAGTGTGTTATTTCTAAAACTACTTCCATCCTCCCTCCATTCTTGCTTTTATCTTTCTCTCTCATTACACTACTTCCTTCCTCCTCCCTCCTCCCTCCTATTTTTCTTTCTCTCTCTCTCTTATTTTTCTCCCACTATTCTTATTTTATCTTTCTCTCTCATCCTACTACTTCCCTCATTCCTTGTATTTTCTCTATCTTCCCACTACATCCATCCTCTCTCTCAAATTTATTTCTCTCTCACATTACTTCCATTCCCCTCTCTCCAATTTTTCTTTTTCTCTTTCCTCCCATTACTTCTCTCCTACTAACTACATCTAATGATGACACAACAGTCAAATGGAAACAACAACAATCATGTTATGGTGTCACAAAATATCATAGTTTTGTTTTATACAACTTGCCTTGCGGGATAGATATATCTGGGGTTCAATGTTGTTATTCAAATTCACTACATGCAATCTTTGCCTAAGCCAATCTAAAAGTCATTGACAACACACAAATAGGTCAAAAAAGGATAATGATGGGCATATGACGAGGTCAGAGTTTCTACAGGAGCGAGGATGATATAACCCATATTTCAAAAATATAACAATACCTCAAGCCATATAATGTAAGATGAGTTAGACCATGCCATGTTTGATTTGGGTTCAAATCTACTGTCCCGGGCTTGCAGTCTCAGACGTATCCCTACTAATGTCAATCACGCACACACTGCACTATTTTGTAGGGAGTTTTTGATTAAATGTATGGTAATGATTTTCTAGGACACCATCAGAACAACAAATCATTGGCATTAAATTTAGAGATGTTTGATTTGAGGCCAGGCCAAAACACAAGACACGACTTCCAAGTTGTGAGCTTTGGACAAAAATAGAAACTTCCCAACCCCGTCGGGGGCAGAGTTATGACCACCACAACTTGATGGTGTAATTCAGGTGTGGTGCCTGGAATCGGAAAATGGAATCCAGATTATCTGAGGTTGTTGTTGTTGCAAGTCATTGGTTTTATGGTCGATCATTTGATGTTTATATGATGCAGAATCAAATGTGGTTTTACTTAAATGTGGTGATTGAGAGATGGAAACATAGGTGACACAACATGGGTGTCTTGTTGTAAAATGTGAGACACCCTACATTGGCAATCCTTTTATGTTTTTAAAGTTAATTTTTCTATTATTTCTTGAGGATATACACCAAATCATTTTCTTAGGGATGTGATCTCCTCATTTTAATGGAGCTTATTAGTTTGATAGTTACAAGCCATCCGAAACATAAGTATGTAAACACAAGAGAATCAAAAGTCGGATACACCACTTGATTTTGGTTAGTGGAGGTGATCTTATATATGCATGTACAAAATGGACTTTCATTGGTAAAACTAAAAGTTGAATTCCACAAGTTGTTGCACTAGTGAAACCTCCATCTAACTATATTGTGTCTGACCACAAATATAGGTTATGAAATAATGCTTAACCTTAAATATATGTTTATGAGTACTTGTATACACTAAGTAATAAGAAACCTTGCTTGGGTAATGATCAATGAATACACGTGATATAATTAGTAAAATCCTAACTTGTTTATTTCATGGTTTGGTTAAGTGTAGCAATGCTGAACTGAGATTATTTTAAACTTATATGTCAAATGTATGCTTTAAACACACAATTAAAGTAAAGTGAGATAAATGTGATCTTTAGTTAGAGAAGAGAGAACATGTACCATATGCCATGCTTCCTAAGCTTTGTTTGAGTCATTATTCAATAACATAGTGCTTTTCATGAGATATATATGTACATATAATCCAATTGTGTTAAGCATATCGAAATACGTAAGATAAGAAGTTTGAATATTAGTTTTCATGTGCACCTTGGATATTTGGCCAAATTGTTTGACAATCTTTGCTAAGGGTGTTTGAGAACTAGGAACAAATTGACCACGGATTCAAAAAAGGAACGACGGAAGAAAGCATAGCTTTCATTGTGTTGCTGTGATCTTGCACTAAATTCAGGAAAGATTCAACATATACATGACGGAAGAAAGCATAGCTTTCATTAGTATATGGTCAAGTTAACTAATTTAGTTGTGAGCTGGAATTCTCATAGTTTGATTTGATAATGTTGAAGTTTTGGCCATAAACTCAAGACAGATTGATGTGAATCTATCAAAATATGCATGCCCAATTCACTGACTATTTTGCTTATCATATTCTAATTTCCCCTGCCCGACTGAGCGTATCGAGCTATGGAGAGTGAATTGACTTTTTGACCAGGTAGATATATAATGAGACTCCTTCCACTACTTCTACATTTTCATATTGACTGCTTCTCTTTCTCATATTTGGAACTTAGGAAACACGATTACAAGCAAGCTGACTAGGGCCAAAGCTTGGCCTTCCTTCAATTAAGGCACAGATAAAAGTGCATGATCCGTCGTTCCTTTTCTGAATCTGTGGTCAATTTCAAGCTGTCAATTTATTTTGCATTCTTCATCCCTTACTCTAGATTGTTCTTGGTTCAAGAAAACTGTTCTAAGTTATGCTTTCTTTCCTCTTTCTTTCAATCTCAATTTTTAAGAGTAGAAAGGCTAAAAGAAGGCATTTCAAAGCGAACTCTTCTTTGAACAAGGCATTCAGAAGGATTTCACCCTGGTTCTAGATAGAGATGCAACTTTCTCACCATCTTCTTGCAATCTCAAGGTATTTAGATACGTATTTATAGATTTATATATGCTATTTCATTTTTTGAGCTGCCTGTTCACTCTAATAACTTATTAAAGTACCTTCTTGGTGTGTGAGATCCGATCTAGAATGGTATATTAATGCTTGTTCTTGCTATTCTACCACATGATGAATTCTACATTCATCATTCTCCTCGACGTCTATTCTTGCAAATGTTGAAATTATGCTAAGTTCACACTAAAAGCCTAAATATTATATTTCCTTGGAGAGACTAGAGTACTAGCTCGATCTTATAGCTTGGTATTGCTATATTTACACAGGAGATGCCTAGAAAGGTTAAAAAGTGATCCTATTTTTGTTGTAAGTGTTGATGAGGCTTAGAACAAGTAAGAAAAGGCTAAATACGATGAATTATTCCATCTTTGCTCGATAAATGTAAAATCTTTGTAGTATATGGTAATGTTGAAAGTGTAATACCATAGCCCCAGAACTAAAAGTTATCAATGTACCTTAAGGGTTTCGATCTCCATTATGCACATGTTGTTTCTAGTTCTATGAGATAGGAATAAGATCACACTAATCTAGTCATTTTTGTTATGTCGTTGGTTTATTTGTGATGCTTCAACCTTAGCTATCTTTTTCAACTTTGTACTATGTAGTAAAGGCTGATGCAAGCTTAATCTCATCTTAATTGGATGCTATAAATGCCCAGTTTGTCTATTAAATTTAAGTGAAAGTGTTTGTTCATGATTTTATAGCTAATATTTGTTAATGAATTATGAATGTTGTCTAAACTTAAGGGTAAATGCAAAGATATATATATATATATATATATATATATATATATATATATATATATATATATAGTTAAACACGACAATGATCTATGTATTGAGATAAGGATGAACATGAAGGATTCTTACAATGGAAGAGTGCCTTGTGCCAAAGGAAAGCTAGATGTGTGATATGTGAGCCTTATGTGGGTGGATCTAAGCCTGTGTCTTCAGGTAAAAGTCTGAAAGCCAATATTCTAGCCTTGATAGGAAGACTATGATGAAAAATTATGATGTTAATGCCTATAGAGGAAATATAAAAATATGTAATCATTTTCATAGTTTAGTTGGGAATTTTAATAGTATTGGCCTTGTGTTGTTCATATATGTTGATATGATGTAGATGCCCTAGATCATATTCATGCAAATCACATGAACATTAATTATTTTCCTTATGCTTTGAAGGCCTTACATGTGTAAGCTTTGTAATAATAAAGAGGGATCTTGATTTATTTAGTTAGGATCCTTGAATAACATGAGACTTCTCACACATACATACTGGGATGGAAAAATGGGCCTATCTCACATTAAACAAACTCCATGTGGAGAAGATCTAAAGAATATTAGACCATGAGGGATAACCTGTTAAGGGTTAGGGAAAGTTCCATAGCAGTGGAAATGAGACTGTAACACTTTTGTTATTTTATGATGTGAGGATTAGGGCATGAGACCCCAATCCAATATATATGACATAATGAGAATAAATGATATATGAGGCATAACACCTATGTGATATGTGATGTGTTGATCCTTAACCTTATACTGAGGTGGGAATAAAAAGAGGATATAGGCCCCTACCTGGCGCATGGGCTTTTGTTGTTATATCTTCTAGTGGATGGTAGAACTCTAAGCCATGAGTCATGTATGTGAGAATAACTTGACAATGTCTATGTGGCTAGGTACAAGTAGATTCATAGAAAACTGGATAAAAGTGAACAAGTCGATTGTGTTGTTTTGGATGTCGTTATACATGTTCTAGGTTACTTGTTATATTATAAATTTCTATATTATGATTTTGGATTTCTTATTATGAATTATATTGTTGATTCATCTTAATGACATTCCTTCTATTAAGTTTCTCATGTAGCATAATTATACAATAATAAATGCTTAACCTAATTAAATATCTACTTAATTAGAAGGTAGAGGATGAAACAATATCTTCTTACTTTCATGTGTATATGCTCACTTATACATTGGATAATCAATAAATGAACACATTTTCATGTTTGGAGGTGAAACAAAGATTCATTACCTCGAGATATGTGTTGGAAATTGTAGGTGGTGAGTTGTTGTGTTAATTGTGTCTAGTATTACTTGTATTAGAGGTGTTTCTGGATGAGTTTGTGAATTAGATTGATATGAAATCATTTACATAATCAAGTGCTCTTATAATGTGATATGTTTAGTAGTTCTCTAAATTTTTTTGTTATGCCTCACATGACAACATGGTGATCATGTCATGTACATGTGACGACCGACAAACAAATTGTCATTAATTAAGCGGAATAAACATAAACAACAGATTAACAAAAATCACTAAAAATTAAAACTATTTTGCAAAGAGATCCATTTCTAGGAAAACTCTTTAAGGTAGAACCAAAACTTTATATACATCATTGTTCACATTGTACAAACACTGTACCATCTTTGCTCAAGGATAACATATAGCAGTTGCTCTATCAAAACACATACTGAAGCAAAATAAAACCTCTATTGGATCCTAGATGGGTGATTAGATGCTTTAGAGGGGGGTGAATAGAGCTGAAAGCACTTAAACAAAACTCATTAAACCTTCAATATATATGACAAGATAACGTTGCTAAATAGGTAATTTGAGTGCATCTAAAACATACATAGCAAGGGAGAGAGAGATTGAACATGAACCAATTAGACAAGCTATTTAGAGTGGTTCCACACTTAAAACTTGAAGTGTGTCAGTCCACTTTCCTAGAGAGGTCAACCTCTAGGACTTCCAAACTATTGCACTCTTATATTCATTCATAAGACATACAATCATGACCAAACAAAAGACTTACCTATCCAATACAAAGAGTCTTCAACCTTACCAAGGACTTACCCACTTTGCAAGAGTCTTCGGCCTTCTCCAAGGACTTACCCACTCTAGCACAAGTCTTCAGCCTTGTAGGGATTACCCACTCTTCTTGGATCTTCAGCTTTTGACTTCACCTTCACTCAGAGAAGCTTCCACCAAGGTCTTACCCACTTGAGCTTGAGTCTTCTGCCTTCTCTAAGGGCTTACCCACTCTAGCTCCAAGTCTTCAGCCTTGATCTTCACCAAGGGACTCCTTCCCTTGTACTTCTTCACCTCTCTTGGACAAGAGAGAGAACCTTCATCTTCATGATTGCAAATGAGAGATGGGGAGGTGGTGGAAGTGAGAGCCTCACAAGATATACATATAGGACTATCTCTCTTACAGATTTCCTACTCACTCTAATGGATGTAGCAAGTGATTAATCTTAGAGAGATAGAAGAGGCTGTAGGAAGCACTCAACTATAGAATAGGAACCTCACATAGAGTTTGCAATGAATGCTCAACCTTGAAATGAAGCCCAAGGGGTCCTATTTATACCTGGGGATGCCTCTTAGCCTTTGGTAACACTTGTGAATGAAAACTAGCCATTTTGTGGCTTGCAACAAATCTATTTTCACTTTTTGCAACTCTACAACGGCTAGAAGCACTTTTCTGCACTTTTCCGTACAGTGCAATCGGTCGAGTTTCTATAAGTGTAACTCGACCGATAGAGTAAAAGACAAAGCCGATATTCAGATCATCAGTCGAGTTTGTTCTGAGGAAACTCGACCGACCAATGAAAATCGATTTGGTAAATTACTCCATCGATCGAGTTCTGTGTAAACACAACTCGACCGATGCAATCTTCAGAAAATTGATCAAGGATGATCGGTCGAGTTTTCAGGCTGGGAAACTCGACCGACAAAGTGCCTGTAATCAATTTTCAAAGTTGCATATAAAGTGTTCTAATATTCGATCTAAGTGCTCCTGATATTTTTCTAAGCTTAATTACAAGTCATACAATCATTACAAGTGATTTACAACATGATTCTAATGGATATACATCATATTACAAAAAATGTGCACTTGTATGACTTTGACTTGTCTTTTCTCCAATTTGATATGCGCAAGTTAGGGAAATTGGAGTGTGTCTATCCCTAAACTGAAATCACTCAAGTAGAGACATTAGACACCAATATGTGGAATGGTTAGTCATCATCAAAACATGAGTTTAGTCAATTTAGACGTGAGTCAACATTGACCTAATTGACCTTGAGTCAACAACCTCGAGGCATTCAGGCCAAAATCCTCAGATTATCATAAAATCAGTACGAACCAACTCCAAGGACCTGAGAGTACATAGACGACACATAGGACTACTATCTACGACAGGCAGTACACTCAACCTGAGCTGTCACTGTTGTCCCTATTGCTGATGTTCTTCCTCTGCAATATAGTTTCAATCCCCCTCATGTACGTACACCGAAAAAAATGTGGATCCCACGCGGTGAGACAATTGTCCCAACGAGAGATATAACTCTCCTCCAACAATATTATTATCACAGTTTAAATGGTATAAAACTGAGCAGAAGATAAGCTATTTAGAATATTCTCATCTTTTAAAGCATTGCAACTATATGTGATAGATAAGTAAGTCATTTATTCTCTTTATGAGGAATGGGAAGAACATGTATATCATTTACTCATCATACTATATCAACATCTCAAGCTTATCCAATGAAACTCATTATCATGGTATGTCATCCGTGAATCATTCTCATTTCTATTTGTTGGCCTCAGCCAATCTGCTAACCAGATATTTAATTGTACCAGTCATGTGAGTATACATCATCATATTATATTCAGGCATTAGACTATGCCAATCCTGTGCAACTATTTCAGGCATTTGGACTATGCCAATCCTGTACAAACATCACTGAATACCACATCACTTTTACTAGGCATTATACCTTGGCCAAGCCATCATACTTATTCACATCCTTTCTATGAACAAGTATCCCTCCCATATATTTCAAACACTATAGCCCTTATTTGGCTATTAGCATAAAGCATGTATGATCAAGATTTCATTATTATTATTGTATCCATTTATTATTATCATTATATTACTAAGTTTCCATTTCTTAGTTTATTTTGAACATTATCATTTCTTACATGAGACTTTTATAAACACCTTGTTACCTCTCACTAGGCAAAAACTATCATCATGGCTCACAAGGCCCATTAAGTATCTTGTCACCTCTCACTAGGCAACAAATTATCACATGGCTCACAAGGCCATAACACATCTTGTCACCTCTCACTAGGCAAAAAATTATCACATGGCTCACAAGGCCATAACACATCTTGTCACCTCTCACTAGGCAACAAATTATCAAATGGCTCACAAGGCCATAACACATCTTGTCACCTCTCACTAGGAAACAAATTATTCTCATGGCTCACAAAGCCATAACACATCTTGTCACCTCTCACTAGGAAACAAATTATCACATGGATTACAAGGCCATAACACATCTTGTCACCTCTCACTAGGCAACAAATTATTCTCATGGCTCATAAAGCCATAACACATCTTGTCACCTCTCACTAGGCAACAACTTATTCACATGGCTCACAAGGCCCATAACACATCTTGTCACCTCTCACTAGGAAACAACTTATTCTCATGGCTCACAAAGCCATAACACATCTTGTAACCTCTCACTAGGCAACAACTTATTCACATGGCTCACAAATCCATAACTCATTATACTTGTTATACAAGTATTTAGCATGCCTTTTAAGGCTTATGCAATAAGAGAATTACAACCATCCCATCATTGGGATTAGGGTTTCCCCTTTATGACCGATTAGGGTTTCATGTTTATTTTATTGACCCAAACCCTAATTCCTTGCTCCACACATCTAGGAGCATACATTTCTATCATAAGTATCCAATAATACTTATTTATTCTCAACATTTATCATTAAATGATTACCAACACAAGGTACGAGTTTCTCTCTCATCCTCTCTAGGATATTGATTACATCATACTTTATTGTTTTGGCTTAACCCTTTCTCAATGTATGTTAGCCTACACTTATCAAAGTGCATTAAACTCATTACATTTCAATGTAACAATTGGCATGACACACTTCATGTGTTACTCATCCATACATATTAGATTTAAGATGCATCAAGGTGTAGCAACCTTACAGTGCTGGATGTGATATTTACCATACCTTGGTGTATCACTTCCCTCATCACTTTTAACTTATTTAAGTTCATCAACTTATCTTGTATAAGGGTATTTCCCATCCTAATACTTTATCCACTATCCCATCATATTAATCTTGTAAAGTATTGACCATAAGTCATACACTTGAATCACCCAACTATCATCAATGATATGGACTCATCTTGGGTTAAGGCACTGTTGATATAAGGTTGTCCATTATCAACCACTTTAGGTGTTTCACCTATAAAGGTATTAGCCACACCATAACTTGGTGTTACTCTTATCACTCCTAAGAGTGTCTTGCCCTCACCTCTACAAGGTATCTCGGGTTAGAAGTGTGCATATGTTCACCATATCGGGTTGTAAGTATACGAGCACTCACCATATCGGGCTAGAAGTGTTTGTATGTGTTACCCATCTCGTGCATGAGGTATTAAGCCATCACCATGTCGGGCTACACATCAACTAGGGTTGTGTATCGGGCTACCATATCGTGCAATAGCACTTGCTATTCTTTACTCATATTTGGTTACCCAAATTAGGGTTTCACATCAACTTACAAGTATACAATTGACCTTGTATCGTGTATGGAGTCTATACTTGACTCCCTATCGTGCAAGAGGTGTATACTACACCCCCATATCGTTCAATAAGGTTTACAAACCTATTCATATCATTTTAGTGAAGTAGGTGCATCATCATATCGGGTTAGGGGTGCTTGCTTGTGTGCATGCACCCGATATCAATTTTATAAGGTGATATCATCATCTTCAAGCTCTAGACCTTTGTTCTAACTATTATAGTTCATGTAAAAAGGTCTAAGAAACTACTAGAACTCATAATTTCATCAACTATTTCAGGAAACTTCAAATTAAAAGTAGATCATTAAATACAACAATTTAGGTGATGAATAATAACATGGTTGGGTTCAAGTTATATAACCCGCCTTAAGAACCACTTCAAAGCTCCAAGATCCAAAGCTCCATGTTAATAAGGTTGAAGATGACTTATGAAAAGTCCAAGGATCGTTCACAACTCCTTCATATACAAGGAATCACCATGGATACGCAATTGGTGAAGAAGAAAAGAAAAGAAGATCAAAACCCTAAAATCATGCTTCAATTCAAGGTTGAAGATGATCTTATCCTTACCTTAGGGTTAAGTATGAGCTCCTTCTTGCTCCTTAAAACCTTTGCACGATACACTAGTGTCCTTGCACGATATGCCACCACCCATGCACGATATGACACTCACTTGCACGATATGCAACTCAAAGCACTCCACTATGGCCGATATCACCCTATATGGCCGGTATCACCTACTTGGGCGATATGATCCTGCCATGGGCGATATCCTAATGCCCATGCTCGATACCACAACATCCCTTCACGATATGGGATCTCTATGCACGATACATTAGGGTAGGATGGTGGTAAGGGTCGCAAAATTGCACTAAGGGGTGAAACTAGGGGTATATATACTTGTTGCACATGATGGAAGGTAAAAATGAGGTGTCATTATTTTGAACTAGTAGGTGCCACGTGTCCATGCATGGGTGACACGTTTCCATGCATGCATAAACATTTATATTGACATGCAAAACAGTTGAGAATCATTTGGAGATAAAGATTCAGCCATTACATATCCTTTTGAATAAGATATATTAATTAATTCATCACTTTATGCACAACCCGTCACAATTTTGCTAAGGAAGTTGTAATCCGACACACATCACCTCCTCGAGGTTCTTTGAACGATATGGACTTTTACAAGAGTCCAAAAAACTATATGATGCTCCTCCTATGGCTCCTTGTCCGATAGGCACTCATATATAAGCTTTCCAACTTGATACAACTCAAGTTAAGCTTTCATATTCAACCCTCTTTTCTTGGTCATTTCATCACCAAGAATGCATCACTCATAGTTGATTCAAACATGGTATCTCATTCATTATATCTCCTCTAAATGATAAATAGAGGAATTAGGGAAACAATATATGTGATAATTTGCATATCAACCCCACATTTTGAGTAAATTACAATTTGTACCAAAATTGGTGCACAATGCACCAACATTGTTCAAACAAGTTCAAACTTGGAATTTAGGCTTTCCAAAAGCCACCACTTAGCATCATTCTCTCTCCTATGATTATAAAACACATGGGGTACATTTAACATGTGACATTTTGCATTATAGCCCCTCAATTTGGGTAAATTGTACTTTGGTCCAAAACAAAGGAAAATTGCTCAAACAACATTCAATCGGGACCAAACTTGAAACATAAGTGTGTCATATGATAACAAAACACCTTAGAGGATTATATTAAAATTCTAAGCAACTTTATCAGCCAAAACGAATAGGGTTACTTCATAACCCAGGTCAGGGTCGTTACAGGTTATAAACCCCTAACAAGGATTTCATCCCCGAATTCCCAGGAAAAAGGAAAGACAGATCTTACTCATTTATCATGCCATCAAGTCTCCACATAACATCTTAATGTCATGGATATGTCATAGGTCTTCAATCCACACAAAGTTCTTCCACATAGGGTCATTCTAAGGAAATATTGTTAGCTTGATAAACTTTTCCACCAAATACAATTGTTCCTTCCATTAGTTCAACCTTATCAATGTTTATGTTTATGTAGAGCATAAACCCCTAACATATGATGTCCATATTATTTGATGAAACTAGGTTGATTTCACAGTTGGCCAATATAGATAACCAAGATAAATCATCTATTATTCTCAGATACTAGAATCCTTACTTTGGTATTCATCATATGTGTTGAGAACACATCTCATCCTTTTCATATTCATTTCTTTGTTGTTACCACCAAGGGTACACATGCACATGGTATTTATTTTATTTTAGGACATTGCTTGTTCCATATATCATTATCTTGGAACCAAAGTCCAAAGCAAACATATACTTTTTTAAGTATCCATCAACGGATTATTTCTAATTCATGTACATCAAATGTTATAATACTTACTTGATTGTCATGTTAATGAAAGGAAGAAACATAAAGGAACATACCCCTATCATTACCCAAGGTTGTTTATTAAAGGGAAAACATATATATTTAATAGAGGTAATCAACTCAGCAATCCTTTATTTGTTTGGGAAAGTTCACTTAGCAATTCCTCATTAGTTGGGAAAGTTCACTTAGCACTTCCTCATTAGTTGGGAAAGTTCACTTAGCACTTCCTCATTAGTTGGGAAAGTTCACTTAGCACTTCCTCATTAGTTGGGAAGGTTCACTTAGAACTTCCTCATTAGTTGGGAAAGTTCACTTAGCACTTCCTCATTAGTTGGGAAAGTTCACTTAGCACTTCCTCATTAGTTGGGAAAGTTCACTTAGCACTTCCTCATTAGTTGGGAAAGTTCACTTAGCACTTCCTCATTAGTTGGGAAAGTTCACTTAGCACTTCCTCATTAGTTTGGAAAGTTCACTTAGCACTTCCTCATTAGTTGGGAAAGTTCACTTAGCACTTCCTCATTAGTTTGGAAAGTTCACTTAGCACTTCCTCATTAGTTGGGAAAGTTCACTTAGCACTTCCTCATTAGTTGGGAAAGTTCACTTAGCACTTCCTCATTAGTTGGGAAGGTTCACTTAGCACTTCCTCATTAGTTGGGAAAGTTCACTTAGCACTTCCTCATTAGTTGGGAAAGTTCACTTAGCACTTCGTCATTAGTTGGGAAAGTTCACTTAGCACTTCCTCATTAGTTGGGAAAGTTCACTTAGCACTTCCTCATTAGTTGGGAAAGTTCACTTAGCACTTCCCCATTAGTTGGGAAAGTTCACTTAGCACTTCCTCATTAGTTGGGAAAGTTCACTTAGCACTTCCTTATGTAATTGGGAAAATTCACTTAGCAATTCCTAGTTGGTTTCATTATACTCACTAGATTGTTTCAGAATGACTACTTAATCAGAGTAATAAGAAAGATAACAATCTAAGAGTTCCATACTTGCCCTATTTCCAATAATCATATACCTGGCCAGGGTATACAAGTATTGAGATTAGGTAGTATGCACTTTATGTACTATCATATTCCTTACTTTTCGTATCATCACCAATACATGATTTAACATTCCTGGACTTTCTCCAGGCACCACTTCTATATCTCATCCTCTTTCACATAGATAAGAGCAATTATAGAGCATTTAAAAGAATATTGAACAAAATATAAATTCTAGTTCTCATCATTTCTTCCCTATGTCCCCATAGGACAATCAATAGGGAAATCCATAACAACAATCCTTTTTAGGATTATCAGATAACATCAAGATAAGGCATATCAAAATGAAAAAGCTCTATCTGACTATTACCCCTCGCGATCATTCACCGCTTCAGGTTGACTCAACACATAAAGTATAGTTGTTTCATGTTGTTGTTCTTGCCTTTTTACGTTATTGGGTTGTAACTTTCATAAGCCATGTCAAGTCTACCTTGGTTGTTGGGTCATTTTCTCCCTTCTTGTTAAACAATAGACTTTAGTATGCTCAACATGTACACATTTTTAACATGTCTTGTCCTCGTAGCATGGTCTTATCGGTCTTGTCACTGATATAGATACTAAACCATGGGTTCTTACATGTAGAAAGTTATGACTTTTGCCTTTACATAGTGACTATTGCCCTAGTGTACTAGGCATTTATTGCACTGATGGCACCAAAAACTTGTCTTTTTAGAACAACTAGGAAAATGTCTCTAGAATTGTAGAGACCTTATCTTAATTCTCAGCTTATTGCCCCTTCTTGGGCATTACCATCACAGATGTACCATCTTTCTAAACTTATGGCAGAGTCTACTTTCTCGCCATATGTTAATCTTTCCACATTTTCCACTGTTCTAACATGACTTTGTCATTTAGGAACCTTTTCAAAACCCAAAGTTTCCGCATTAAGGACTGGTTACCTAGGTTGTAATGCTAGTATCCAGTCTTCTATATGCATCACTATTGTCCTAACCTGCCCTTCAAGAGCATAAACATAGGATTCTTTATCCTGATCGGGTCATGATGAGAATTCTCAGGCACTCATTCTTTTCTCGCCTGATCCCTTGCACCTCTTCTTGGTGCAACAACATTGCCCTCAACAATGTGTCCCTCGTGTTCCCCAGTCATTTATAAACTTTACCCTTTACTCTACATAAGCAGAAGTCACTATAGGGTATACTGGAGGACACTAAAACAAACTCAACACCTTAGTCCTATGTCTCTATAGACTCAGCGAACCTTAAGCTCTGATACCAAACTTTGTGACGACCGAAAAACAAATCGTCATTAATTAAGCAGAATAAACATAAACAACGGATTAACAAAAATCACTAAAAGTTAAAACCATTTTGCAAAGAGATCAATTTCTAGGATAACTCTTTAAGGAAGAATCAAAACTTTATATACATCATTGTTCACATTGTACATACACTGTACCATCTTTTCTCAAGGATAACATATAATAGTTTCTCTATCAAAACACATACTGAAGCAACATAAAACCTCGAGGCATTCAGGCCAAAATCCTCAGATTATCATAAAATCAGTACAGACCAACTCCAAGGACCTGAGAGTACAAAGACGACACATACGACTACTATCTATAAGACATGACAGGAAGTACACTCAACCTGAGCTGTCACTGCTATCCCTATTGCTGATGTTCTTCCTCTACAATACGATCTCAATCCCCCTCGTGCATGTCCACCCAAAAAAAATGTGGATCCCACGGGGTGAGACAATTGTCCCAGCGAGAGATATAACTCTCCGCCAACAATATTATTATCACAGTTTAAATGGTATAAAACTGAGTAGAAGATAAGCAGTTTAGAATATTCTCATCTTTTAAAGCATTACAACTATCTATGATAGAGCAGTAAGTCATTTATTCTCTTTATAAGGAATGGGAAGAACATGTATATCATTTACTCATCATACTATATCAACATCTCAAGCTTATCCAGTGAAACTCATTATCATGGTATGTCATCCATGAATCATTCTCATTTCTATTTGTTGGCCTCAGCCAATCTGCTAACCAGATATTTAATTGTACCAGTCATGTGAGTATACATCATCATATTATATTCAGGCATTGGACTATGCCAATCTTGTGCAACTATTTCAGGCATTGGACTATGCCAATCCTGTGCAAACATCACTGAATACCACATCACTTTTACTAGGCATTATAACTTGGCTAAGCCATCATACTTATTCACATCCTTTCTATGAACAAGTATCCCTCTCATATATTTCAAACACTATAGCCCTTATTTGTCTATAAGCATAAAGCATGTATGATCAAGATTTCATTATTATTATTGTATCCATTTATTATTATCATTATATTACTAAGTTTCCATTTCTTAGTTTATTTTGAACATTATCATTTCTTACATGAGACTTTTATAAACACCTTGTTACCTCTCACTAGGGAACAACTATCCTCATGGATCACAAGGCCCATTAAGTATCTTGTCACCTCTCACTAGGCAACAAATTATCACATGGCTCACAAGGCCATAACACATATTGTCACCTCTCACTAGGCAACAAATTATCACATGGCTCACAAGGCCATAACACATCTTGTCACCTCTCACTAGGCAACAAATTATCACATGGCTCACAAGGCCATAACACATCTTTTCACCTCTCACCAGGCAACAAATTATTCTCATGGCTCACAAAGCCATAACACATCTTATCACCTCTCACTAGGCAACAAATTATCACATGGCTCACAAGGCCATAACACATCTTGTCACCTCTGACTAGGCAACAAATTATTCTCATGGCTCACAAAGCCATAACACATCTTGTCACCTCTCACTAGGTAACAACTTATTCACATGGCTCACAAGGCCCATAACACATCTTGTCACCTCTCACTAGACAACAACTTATTCTCATGACTCACAAAGCCATAACACATCTTGTCACCTCTCACTAGGCAACAACTTATTCACATGGCTCACAAATCCATAACTCATTATACTTGTTATACAAGTATTTAGCATGCCTTTTAAGGCTTCTGCAATAAGATAATTACAACCATCCCATCATTGGGATTAGGGTTTCCCCTTTATGACCGATTAGGGTTTCATGTTTATTTTATTGACCTAAACCCTAATTCATTGCTCCACACATCTAGGAGCATACATTGCTATCATACTATCCAATCATACTTATTTATTCTCAACATTTATCATTAAATGATTACAAACACAAGGTATGAGTTTCTTTCTCATCCTCTCTAGGATATTGATTACATCATACTTTATTGTTTTGGCTTAACCCTTCCTCAAGGTATGTTAGCCTACACTTATCAAAGTGGATTAAACTCATTACATTTCAATGTAACAATTGGCATGACACACTTCATGTGTTACTCATCCATACATATTGGATTTAAGATGCATCAAGGTGTTGCAACCTTAAAGTGCTGGATGTGATATTTACCATACCTTGGTATATCACTTCCCTCATCACTTTTAACTTATTTAAGTTCATCAACTTATCTTGTATTAGGATATTTCCCATACTAATACTTTATCCACTACCATCATATTAATCTTGTAAAGTATTGACCATAAGTCATACACTTGAATCACCCAACTATCATCAATGATATGGACTCATCTCGGGTTAAGGCACTATTGATATAAGGTTGTCCATTATCAACCACTTTAGGTGTTTCACCCATAAAGGTTTTAGCCACAACATAACTTGGTGTTACTCTTATCACTCCTAAGAGTGTCTTTTCCTCACATTTACAAGGTATCTCGGGTTAGAAGTGTGCATATGTTCACCATATCGGGTTGTAAGTATATGAGCACTCACCATATCAGGCTAGAAGTGTCTGTATGTGTTACCCATGTCGTGCATGAGGTATTAAGCCATCACCATGTCGGGCTATACATCAACTAGGGTTGTGTATAGGGCTACCATATTGTGAAATAGCACTTGCTATTCTTTACTCATATTTGGTTACCCAAATTAGGGTTTCACATCAACTTACAAGTATACAATTGACCTTGTATCGTGCATGGAGTCTATACTTGACTCCCTATCGTTAAAGAGGTGTATACTACACCCCCATATCGTTCAATAAGGTTTACAAACCTATTCATATCATTTTAGTGAAGTAGGTGCATCATCATATCGGGTTAGGGGTGCTTGCTTGTGTGCATGCACCCGATATCACTTTTATAAGGTGATATCATCATCTTCAAGCTCTAGACCTTTGTTCTAACTATTATAGTTCATGTCAACATGTCTAATAAACTACTAGAACTCATAACTTCATCCACTATTTCAGGAAACTTCAGAATTAAAAGTAGATCATTAAATACAGCAATTTAGGTGATGAATAATAGCATGGTTGAGTTCAAGTTATATAACCCACCTTAAGAACCACTTCAAAGCTCCAAGATCCTAAGCTCCATGTTCCTAAGGTTGAATATGACTTATGAAAAGTCCAAGGCTCGTTCAAAACGCCTTCATATACAAGGAATCACCATGGATAAGCAATTGGTGAAGAAGAAAAGAAAAGAAGATCAAAACCCTAAAATCATGCTTCAATTCAAGGTTGAAGATGATCTTATCCTTACCTTAGGGTTAAGTATGAGCTCCTTATTGCTCCTTAGTACCTTTGCACGATACACTAGTGTCCTTTCACGATATTCCACCATCCATGCACGATATGACACTCACTTGCACGATATGCCACTCAAACCACTCCACTATGGCCGATATCACCCTATATGGCCGATATCACCTACTTGGGCGATATGATCCTGCCATGGGCGATATCCTAAGGCCCATGCACGATACCACAGAATCCCTTCACGATATGGGAGCTCTATGCACGATACCTTAGGTTAGGAGGGTGGTAAGGGTCGCAAAATTACACTAAGGGGTGAAACTAGGGGTATATATACTTGTTGCACATGATGGAAGGTAAAAATGAGGTGTCATTATTTTGAACTAGTAGGTGCCACGTGTCCATGAATGGGTGACACGTTTCCATGCATGCATCAACATTTATATTGACATGAAAAATAGTTTAGGATTATTTGGAGATAAATATTCGGCCATTATATATCCTTTTGAATAAGATATATTAATTAATTCATCACTTTATGCGCAACCCGTCACAATTTTGATAAGGAAGTTGTAATCCGACACACCTCACCTCCTTGAGGTTCTTTGCACGATATGGAATTTTCCAAGAGTCCACAAAACGATATGATGCTCCTCCTATGTCTCCTTGGCCGATAGGCACTCATATATAAGCTTTCCAATTTGATACAACTCAAGTTAAGCTTTCATATTCAACCCTCTTTTCTTGGTCATTTCATCACCAAGAATGCCATGACTCATAGTTGATTCAAACATGGTGTATCATTCATTATATCTCCTCTAAATGATACATAGAGGAAGTAGGGACACTCTAGATGTGGTATTTTCATATCAACCCCACATTTTGAGTAAATTACAATTTGTACCAAAATTGGTGCACAATGCACCAGCATTGTTCAAACAAGTTCAAACTTGGAATTTAGGCTTTCCACAAGACACCACTTAGCATCATTCTCTCACTTATGATGCTAAAACATATTGGGTACATTTAACATGTGACATTTTGCATTATAGCCCCTCAATTTGGGTAAATTGCACTTTGGTCCAATATAAAGGAAAATTGCTCAAACAACATTCAATCGGGACCAAACTTGAAACATAAGTGTGTCATATGATAACAAAACACCTTAGAGGATTATATTAAAGTTCTAAGCAACTTTATTAGCCAAAACAAATAGGGTTACCTCATAACCCATGTCAGGGTCATTACAGTACACTTGTGGATATTGAATAGAATTTTTATATTGAGATAATTGTTGAACTAATCCTTTTTATATGCAAACCTTCTGCTAATAACATGTATTGCATATTGATATGATCTGGGTTTTGGTATCAATGTTTCCAAACCTGGTGACCACCACTAATGCTCAAATTTGACCCATGATTAGGAGTGAAAGACAACATTGTTAGTACATAATGATCTACTATATTTTATGACGGTTTTACTACTAATCCATCATACATTCCATAAGTTTTATTTTTGTCTCCTTTTAGAATTTTCATATTTTCTTCACCATGATATCGAAATTTGATGTTTCAATGGGATAACCTTTTAAATAAAACATGTTAGCATATTCAAAAATTTTCAAGCATCTTTTTCTAATGTGCATATACGTAACAATATAGTATCGTATATAGTACTTTTGAAATGATTTTTGTGCTTCTCCAATTTTGCTTATGATATAGGAAAATCACAGACAATAATACACTTTTGTATTGATAGAGTGTGCCCATGCTTATGAATGGAGAAATAAATCATCGTCATTGAGGATCCAACATATAGCTAAGGAATGAACTAGGATAGGCAAAACGGAATAAATCAAATTGATATAATGACATCTCTTTTTAGCTTACATGTGAGAAACAATTACTAATAATGAACCAACAATGTAGAGATTTTGCGTGTGAACACAATTGAGAATGATAATAGTACATATTTCCAGAAGGATGAATTAGATTTGTACTTAATTATTCTATCTAACTACCACTTTAGTGTGCATACAATCCCCACATGAACATGTCATCTCTAATTCTTCTTTTGGTTCTTCTTTTCAATTTGTCTTTATATGTCAATAAGGTTTTAATGAATGATTTTGTTATTGGTGTCATTGGTTTGTCATTCTAGTAATATTTGGATGATATTTATCTATCTAGTGATAGATCTTAATAAAGATTAGGGGGATGCACCAAATAATCTATTGAAAAAATAACACTAAAATATCATGTCTTAATTTGAAAAAATATTTAGGTATATGGTGCAAAGCCCCCAAAGATTTTCAATATTATAAGGAGTTATTCATATTGAAGTTAGACATCCCCTAGTGTGGGGATAAATGTCCCTAAATTATAAGGCTTGCTACAACAATGGGCTTCAGTGGAGATAAATTAGGTATAAATAAGCCAACAAGGGTTCACTAAGGGGTTAGAGGAGATGAAATCAGGGGAAGTTTCAGACTACCAAGATCGAAAAGAAGTGAGGAAGGTAATGGAGGAAGAATCACAAGTTGTGGTAGATTGAATAGAGAAATGAGGTAGGAGGGAGAGTGAGGTGACTGTATATAGTTGACAGAAAATAAATTATATAAGAGAGAGATGATGGCAAGCCCTTGCATATAATTAAGAGGATGATAAGCGGTAACTTTTATAGTAATAGACCAATCCATGAAATCCAAATAAATAGTGTGGGAAAGCAAGATGGATTGAAATTTAGAAGGAAAATTACTAATTCAATCAAGTATTAGAAATTTTAGTTATTAAATGATACACCATTTTCTTATTTTTAGGGGTCCTAGAGTGTCCAAATACAACTTTTGAAATTATTAGTTAATTATATACATAGGCCTAATTGTCTTGGCCCATTAGGGTTAGTTATGCTTCCTTGTACCTACCTCCTCTCATGTATATAGGAAGGGAGTTTTCCATCTATCTATAAGAAAAATATTCCATAGCCTCTCCGATCTTATTTTCCATATGGTATCAAAATATAGATCCTAACCCTAGAGAGTAAAGAAGAGTGCCTCTGTATGTGGGAAAACCCATCTCCTCTTGGCTTGGTTGCCCTCCAGGCATCATATTCCCTATGGTTGTCTACATTCTTACTTTTCTCCTATTGAAATTCTAACCATCACCGATTAACATCCTACCTACTACAAGAAACCCTTGCTCTTTGTGCTCATCATCAAGGCTACATGCTCGCCAAACAATCACTAATAACTCTAAAGTTCTTTGTGTCATCTTTGTGCTGGCTTGTAAAGAAGATAGATTTAGAAAAGAAAATGATCCGTCCCCCATGCCCCCAACCTCACCGCTCCCCCGAGCAGGCATTAACACACACCCACCTTTTCTGAAGCAAGTATTCACGCATGCCCCCACTATTGAATTGTAAGGACCCTGACCTCCGTTTAGGGCTTATCCTATTTGCTTTGCTTAAACTTGGTGCTTAGTTGCTTGCTAATACCTTTAGTGGTGATTAGGGTTTGTTTGTGCTTTGTTGAGAGCAGGAGGTGCTACTTGCAATTAACCCAAGTCTAGGGTTGTAGAGCAAGTTTGTCACCTTGAGAAGTGTTCCTCTCTCTCCTTGCTTCCTCTAGTGTTGAGAGGAAGGGTTGGGCTCGTTGCTGGAGTTGTTTTGGGCTTGGATGAGCTTTTTGGGCCTTGGGATGCCTTGCTTGAACCTTGCCTTTGCCTTTCTTGACCTTGTGTCAGCCTAGGTGTGTCGGCCATGGTTGTGTCGGCCTAGGTGTGTCGCCCAAGGAAGTGTGTCAGGCATGGAGTTGAGGTGTGTCATCCATGGACCCCCCCCCCCGTGACCCTCTTGACCTCATTTGTGTCACCACTAGTGGACACTTGGCGCTTGATGCTTGCATATGGTAATGGCCTTGGACATGTGTTTAAGACAAGTTTGAGAGGTGGCATTGCCCTTGGACAAGTGTCCCTAGGTGGGCGACACCTTGCCTTGTCTTACCTTGGTTTCTCCTCCATCCTCTCCTATATATGTGTTCCCTTTCTCTTGCTAAGGATCCCTTTAGTTCCTTAGTTCCCTTCTCCCTTGGTTGCACGACACCTCTTCTTTGCAAAGCTTGGTGACCGATCCTTATCTTGGAGTCTTCTTCTCCTTCGTCTTGAGGTGGCCGAAGGTGTAGCTTGGCGCTAGGAGCTTGGAGCTTGCTTAAGGCGGGTTACATAACTCCTAACCCTAACCATATTACCTTCTTCTATATTCTTGTATGTCTTCTTATGATCATAATCGGCTATGTATGTTGCTAGATATGTTTCTTGCTTAGTTGCACCTAGTTGGCTGAACCATGTTTCTAGGGTTTCCTTGCTAAGCAAAACTCCTTTCCCTCCTTGGTATAGAGAAGTGAGCTTGAGCTCTAGTGATATGAGCAATACCCCTCTCTTGTTCAAGTTGAGAGGTGAGCTTGTGTTCTAGTTGCTTGAACAACACTCTCCTCTCACCATGGATTTGAAAGGTGAGCTTTTTGGTAGATGTAGAACCATGTGGGGGTTGATCCTTGTGGTTACTCGAGTTGTGAAAGAGGTTGTGCAAAACCCCTCTCTCTTGGTTGTTGAGAGGTGAGCCGATCTTCTTGATCAATCTAGGGTTTGGTGCCCTTGAGCTTGAGGTTGATGATGATATTGTTGGGCTGTATCTTGCACGATATGGCTTGGGGATGGTGTTGCCCGATACCCTCTCTTGATCTAAAGTTTTGAGTTGAGATGATGAGGTTGTGTTGGGCGATACACCTTGGTCCTGGCCTTGTGAGTTGGCCGATAGGTTGAAGCTAGCTTGGTTGGACAATAGGCTTTCCTTTGCTGCACGTTTGAGATGTACCTTTGGGCGTTATGCCTTGTCGAGTGCCCTGTCCGATATGCCTAGCTTGTAGTGGTTTGGTGCCCGTTATACCTTGAGCGTTATGGAGCTCAGTGGGCTAGTCTTGTGTTGGGCGTCATGGTTTGGTGGTGATGCCCGATGTAGTGACATGTGGTAACCCTGACCCTATGGTTGCACGATACACTCCCCAACCTAGTTGCCTGACACATGGATGCACGTCACATGCATGCACGATATACATGGTTGCACGACATGCCCCATAGACCTAGCTGCACGTTATGCTTTGTGCACGATATGTCTTGGTCTTTGGTTGTATGATATGCCTTGAGGTGGTGGCCCGACATCCTTGCTAAAGGGCTTGTCTGATATGTGGCTAGTATGCTTGGGTGACATGAGAAGTTACCCTACCCGATACTACTTTCAGTGAGGGTGCCCTACCTGTCACACTTCTTGTGAGGGTAGTGGGTACTTCTAGTGAGGGTCATGTTCCACCCGAAAACTCATCTGTTAGTTCCTTATCATGCGATCACATCTTTGTTGATTAAGAGTTATGGTTTATGGTTCGTGAACCTTTGACATGTTTGGTAAATGGTAAGGTGGTTGATATAGTAGAATGCACATATGTAAACATGACATATCTGAAACCCTAATGACACGATATTACATGTGTTTGATCATCTTGAATCATATATATATATATATATATATATAATGATAAGTAAATGATAAGCTTGGAAGTATATGAGCTGTTCCACAAGATGATATGACCTATGTCTATGGTCACAAAGTTGAGGCATGAGTGATAAAGCGTATAATCACCAATGTTTCCCTATATTGACAATACGATCATTCTGTTAATCTATGATGGTTTCAATTATCTCTATGATTGTGCATACTAACCATGCAGGTGTTTCATGCGGATGCATAGCCAGGAAAAAGGCTATGAGGTATATATGTTTGAATAACACTGCTTTGATGGTCACTCTTGATGATGAGATAACATGCATCACTTGTATGATGTGTTTTGGTCTGAGGACCCGAGTTTGGCTAAAGTACCTAGTTGAGGTGTTATCCTCTGATGATGAGATCAGGGATTGTTATCCCAAGTGATGAGAATGCCTTATGAGGCAGTGGTTTCTTGTGATGAGGGATTGAGATCCCGGAATAACATGATGGTGGTAACAATAATGTAGCTTTATGTTATGTATGTGTTATAACCTGGTTGCCTCAACAATATACTTAAAATATACTAACTAATCACAGTGGAACATATCATGTAATTTGCCCTGGCCATAGATCCATCATCGTCAGTAGCTGGTGATGGTGAAATGGGTTCTCCTGCGAGTTAACCCGGAGCGCATATTGTTGAATATGCGAGGTTTCTCCTAGCCTAAAATAGAGAGGATTTGAGTGCAGCTGCAGTTGTAGACTCGGGATAGATAGAGCATGGTGAACAGGCCCATGGCTTAGTGTGATAGAGCATGAATGCGATCATGGCTCAGGGAGCACGGTGAACTGGCTCGTGGCTCAGATATACTAGCGCCGAGACCTGTACCAAAGCGGTCTAGAGAAGGGGTAGCATGCAGGAGCTGACCCTGTGGCTGAGGCCACTTAAGCATGAGACTGCGGTCCTGCTTTGGGTCTCATGCACTGACCATGAGGTGGGAGGTCGTGGAGTCCGGCTCTTCCATTGACCTTGTATGGCACTGGCTCCGGGTTTCGCAGTCGTCGGTTGGATTTGAGTGGTGTGACTCACTTCCTCAGGGCATAATAATGCGTAATCCAGCCGAATAGTATTTATTGCTTAAGGAAAAACACAAAACATTAGTTGAAGCCTTGCTTGTGTAGTTGATCTTGTTATACATTACAGTACTTATACACTCCTTATGTTATGTGGTAAGATCTTATAAATCTTATCTTGTCAATCATGTTCCATAAAGAAATATTTGGTCATATGCCCTCCGTACACCATGGTAAGCTCAATGGTAATAACAACCTTGCTCTATAGACTGCTCTTACTGTGCATTTTATCAGTTATCTACTGTTGTTGCTTTAACCTTTCTGAGGTTTTATGGTTCTGGCGGGGAGTTATGTTTCTCGCTGGGACTGTGTGTCTCACCCCGTTGGTTTACAACCTTTTTAGGTGTTCGCGCTAGACGTGGTGGTGGTCGCGGGGTTGCGGTCGAGCAGCAAGAGGAGCAGTAGAAGACAAGAGATGGATATGTTGCTGTTTTGGTTGTTTTGTAGTAGAGTCTTAGAGTCATCCCTGTACTCTCAGGTCCTCGGGGGTGTTTTGACGTTGTTTCACAATGTATAGCTGACGAAGCTTTGTATATCCTGCTGTTGGCCAAGATGTGGCCCGTTATGTATATAAACAGGTGATGAACTCATATGATGACAAGACAGCTAATCCGTTAAGGTGTGGACACGTATCAAGACTTGTAAATGTTTACATAACCTGTTTTCTTGTAGGCTGAGGATCTGGATGCAATAGTTTCTTGGTTCATCTGCTTTCCGAAATCGGTTTTAATTAACCCATGTTTTTGGTAATAAGTGGTTTATGGTGTTTTCTGCACGTTTTCGCGTGACACCTCGTTGTCTGTGTGATAGCGGGATGTGTCGCCACAAAGCTTGGTATCAGAGCCCTAGGTTCGCTGAGTCTATAGGGATTTAGGACTAGGTTGTGTTTGTTCTTGTGAGTCCTCCAGATTTTCTTACGATTATCTTCTGCCCTTAGCAGAAGAAAAAGCCAAGATGTCTGGGAATCATGAAGAACATGCTGCCGAGAGCAGTGATGCTGCATCAGTTGATGGAGCTGAAAGGTAGGCACATGAAGATCGGGTGCCTGAGGTCCCTCAACTTGACCCATCCATTCTAAAAAACCTTGCCTATCAACAGCTTATGGGGCAGATGATGGCTATAATGAATCTCATTGTAGAAAGATTGACAGTGCCTCCGCCGAGAGCACATGCTCCCCATGGTGAAACATCGGGTATTGAGAATACCTTTGAGCGGCTTTGCCGAGTCAGAGCTTTAGACTATGCTGGGACGGCTGATCCAGCGGATGCATATCTGTGGCTGAAAGGTCTTGAAAAGGCCTTCCGGATCCTCGACATCCCCGAAGCAGACAAAGTCAAGCATGCTGTCTACCTTCTGAAGGGTAGTACTTGTCACTGGTGGACCATCGAGGAGGAGAAGCGACCCGGTGAGGTGATCGGTTGGGAGGTTTTCTGGCGTGAGTTCGTCAGCAGATACTTTCCGAAGACGTATCTAGATGAGAAGATCAGCCAGTTTGAGCGCTTGCACCAAGGAGCGATGAACATCACCGAGTATGAAGCCAAGTTCATGGACCTGTTGAGGTTTTGTCCTCACATGGCAACGACGGATGATGAGCGAATCAGACGTTTTGAGAAAGGCCTGAGTGCTGAGCTGACAACACCTACTTCTGCACTGGAGAACCAAGAGCGGTTTGCCATGTTTGTGGAATATGTCTGGTGGATCGAATGGTCAGTCAGGGAGAAAAGAGAATCCATGTCTAAGAAGAGGCCTACTCAGTTCCCGGGATAGAGGTTTGGTGGCTTCAAGAAGCTGAGGTTTTCGGCACCTTCTGGGGTAAGAGGTTCTAGTGCACCATCACAGTAGTCTCCGAGTAAGGGAAGAGGATATGTTTCTTCACGGTCAAAAGCACATAGTATAGCTTCAGTGGTAGTGACAGGGCCATCTAGGCCACAGTTTGAGGAAAGGGCATGCTATATCTGCGGACAGACATGTCATTTCAAGTCGAATTGCCCAAGTAAAGATGTTGAAGTGACCCCGCAGCTAAAGCAGAATCAACAACGGTCAGACCGACAGCAACCCAGTAGTAGCAGAGGGCGAGGGCGCGGCCAAGCATCACAAGCAGGATCATTTGCTCAAGGAAGCAGAGGACGTGGACAGCAAGCAACGGCTCGATTCTATGCTATGAGTCAGCCGGAGGCGATAGTCAACCCACGAGTGGTGGCGAGTCAGATGGAGTTATATCATTCTGATTTGTCTTCTTCTTGCTTTATATCTGTTTTGGTTGACCCGGGTGCTACACACTCTTTTAGTGCACGTCCTATAGTTGATGACTGTCTATAACCTATTAGTTGTAAGAAAGATAGCTTGTTGTTAGAAACCCCTCTTGATGGTTCCTCGATGCTTCGAGAGGAGTGCCCATCTTGTGTCTTATCTTTTTCGGGACACAATATACAAGTGGATCTTATACCACTTGATATGAGTGGGTTCGATGTGATCCTTGGGATGGATACCTTAGAAAAGTATAAGGTTGTGTTGGACTGTGGTTCCAAGCAGGCAGTGTTTGAGGTTTGTGGAGAGAAGTGGATCTTCCAAGGAGATAGGAAGATTCTTTCGACATGTCTAGTGTCAACGTTGGTGGCAGAAAAGTTGTTACGACAAGGATGTAAGGCGTTCTTAGCTCACATTGTGGATACCAAGGTGAAAGGCCCTAGCCTTAAGGAGGTGACGGTTGTCTGAGAGTTTGTAGATGTGTTTCCTGATGAGTTCTCTGGTGTTCCTCCACCCCGAGAGATTGATTTTGTAACATCCCTGACCTGGGTTATGAGCTAACCCTAGGTGTTTTGCTTAATTATGTAATTGAGATACTTGTGATTATCTTTTGGTATGTAATTAAAGTTCATGAGGAACATATATTTCCATTTCTGTCCTTTTTAAACAATGTTGTAGTATTGTTTTGTAATATAGGGACCTATGTGCAAATTACCCAATTAAAGGGGTTAACTTGCAATTTACACATGTAATATGTTCCTTTAGTGTTGAGACATCATAAGAATGAATATGATGAAGAATGATTGATTCCCCAAGCTTGGGAACCAAGATGCAGCTTGTGGAGTAATCCTTGTGTTCTAAACCCTAATTTTGGTGTAAAATACAATTTACCCAAAATGAGGGGTGCAACTTGTAAAATACACTTTCTCATATATATTTTATGACTCTTGGCATCATTTAGAGTAATAATGATGAAGGGGGCGCTTCAATTGAATAATCATATAATAAGAAACACCATTGTAATTAAATCACCAAGATGTAAGCATAATAACCTTTTATATGTGCACCTTAGTAATAAGATGACCTTCTTTGCCTCTAAGTTCTTGGTCTTATAAGGATTTTTGCCTTAGAAATAAGGAGGAGAGACGTTCCTAGATAAGAAATGGAGAAACTAGATGTCCTTATGTTGAAATTTCACCCAAAGTACTTATACCCTTTTCCCTTGCAACCAAAGTCAATGTTTCCCTTCTTCCTTCACTTATCCACTTGCTAAACCGACTGAAGGCACATATCTTGAGCAGAGGAGAACGACCAAGGATAATCTAGGTAAGCTTGGGTCATCTTCTTTCTCGAATTCATGGAGGAAGTTGAGTTACAAGGTTGGTTTTATAGTTTTCTTACTTAGCTCTCTCTTTCTAGTCGATCCTCCCCAACTTTTCCTTAAAGAAACACCCTTGGCCGACCTGTGGAGCTCAAGACGCCATTAAAGGCTTGAAGCTTGGAAGCTTGGATCTCTAGGAACAACCTTAAGGTGGGTTTTATAACTCTAAACCTCTTGCTTTGATTATGCATATCTTTGTTCTTGCAAATAGAAGTAAGTTCTTCTTCTTCCCCACTCTTCCTTGCACTTTTGCAAGCAAAACCACGAAGTAACCGACCTGATCTAAGGTTGAAGATGATGGGCGTGATTTCCTAGGCAACTTTACCAAACGACCTTGGACCATTTGGTCTAAACGGTATGCAAGACCGTTTGAAACCAAATGGTCTCAAGACCGTTTGATTTCATGTGGTTTGCAAGACCGTTTAGATTCAAACGGTCTCCAAGACCGTTAGGAAAGTTTGACCAAGTGAAGACCATTTAGAGGTATGCTGAACACATATTTAATTAATCATATACAAAGAAACATAATCTAATTGCAAACAAATCACAAGTTGAAGGCACTTCAACCCTCTAAACCCTAATCGGGTTCAATTGCTGATTTCAAGGACCAATTTTGTTGAACTTTGGGTTGAGTGGCCCAAACGGTTTCAAAACCATTTGGGAGTCACCCAAAAGGTCTCAAGACCGTTTGGTGACACCCCAAGACCGTTTGGAGGTCTAGGGTTAAGGCAATTTAATCAATTGAAGGTCCAATCACAATAGGTTGTTGAATTAATTGAAAATGCTGATTTGAAACTTAATTAGGGTTCAACCCTTGACAAATCGACTTAGATTTTGATGAGACTTTGGGAAAACGGTCTCAAGACCGTTTGGAGGGTGTCTAAACGATCCTAAGACCGTTTGAGCCAAGTTATGGCTAAATTGGATGATAATTGATGGGTTCAACTTCATTTAGATTCATGTTGATGGACATTGATGGTTGATCGATTACAAACCCTAATTCAATTGGTTCCAACCCTAATTGGATATCAATTAAGGGTCAATTGAGTGTCCAATTGGTTAAGGTTAACCCTAATTAGCTCAATTAATTAGTGGTTAACATATATGAGGTCAATTGAGGGGTTCAACATTGAAAACCCTAATCGATTGCAAGTGTTGATGCACTTTTTGGGTCCATTCGGTTTTGAGATGTTTGGACCAAACGGTCTCAAGACCATTTGGGCTCAATCGATCTCAAGGTCGTTTGGATTTATACAATCTCAAGGTCATTTGGATTCATACCATCTCAAGGTCGTTTCAATTCAAACGGTTTCAAAGTCAACTCTTTCAAACGGTCAACAAGTTGAAACGATTTCAAGACCATATAAATTCAAACGGTCTTGAGTGTGACCTAGTTCATGCGGTCTTGAAGTCAACCTAACCAAATGGTCAACCCTTCCAAACGGTCGCATGACCGTTTGGAGGTTGAAGTGTGTAATCGTTTGGGGACTTTAGGGTTATGATTACTTGATGCTTTGAAGGTTTAAATGGTTCAATGGTTGTTCAACTTAAACCCTAATGATACCTAAAGACATTAAGGGGTTAAGTAATTAGTAACTTGACCCATGTTATGCTTAATGATGAACCTTATCAAGGTACTTATAAAGCGTTCAAGTAGACAACACCCCTTGATCAAGCAAACCCTAATAACCATAGTGGTGATGACTTGACCTATGTTAATTAAGTTGAATTGACTTAACCTAATCTAGAGTGATGTAAACATCATCTAGTAATGAGAGGAGAGAGAAGGCTCCTAATATGAATGAGAATCAAGTAACCTATCTCCAATATGTAAGAATGTACATGAATAGGGTATGATCCATCACGATGAGATCATGGAAACCCTAATTATGATGATTAATGAATCTTAACCTAATTTGAGGGCATCAATGATGATAATTTTCATACATGATGATGCTATGAACTCAATTCAATATGAAGTGAATAGTAAACCCTAATTCTAGGGTAATAACATGTAATGTGAATAGTAAACCCTAATTGAGGGTGATGTGTTGAAATGTACAATAAACCCTAATTCCAGGTTATGCTTTTAAGCATGAATCTTCTTGATTAAAGTATGAGATGAGGAATCATTATTCCTAATCATAATGAAAGGGATTGAATAACCCTAATTGATGTAAATAAGGGAACCTAGCCTTAGTAAAGGCATGAAGGTACAACCCCTGAATTGAAAGGTTAATTCTGCTTTATAAATTGCTGATCTGGAAATGAAATGTTTATTGTTGTCAATTGAGTTAACCATGCAGGTTCTTATAAGGGGATGATCATATCCATGTTAAGGTTATGATATCATATTCATTGAAATCATGTTATTGGCTTTATGAATAATGACATATCATGTTGCCTAGTAAGTGGCATCATATGAGATTGATAGGCTGTAAGAGCCATGAGTCACATCAAGGTCATGATGATTAGATGACTTATGATGAGATGATTAAGAATTGATATCCATTTGATAACTGATGTGAGTTAGAATTGATACATTTAGTATTCTTCTTATATAGCAGTGTTTTAATAGTTAAAAGCTTGGAAACATGCTTGATGTTAAAAGAATGCTGAAATGTACCTAACTAATCAAGTATAATCATATCATGTAGAGCCCTGATCATAGATCCATCATTGTAAGAAGCTAAATGATGGTGAAACAGGCTTTCCTAAGGGAACTCCTGGATCACATACTTTTGAGTATGTGGGGGAATATGGATGTGAATATCCTTACATCCTAGTGTAGGAATTGATGTAGATGTACCTTAATCTATCAACCCTTCACTATGTGTTTATGCCAGGGTGATGTATCACTAATCTCCCGAGGGAAACTTTTATACTGCATCGATGAGAGATAAATAAGAGATCTTTCGATGGCGAAGAGAGTACAGAATGTCACTGTGACTCTAATAGCAAAGTACCAGAATACCCTGGTAAGCTATGTTAGCAGAGACACTAGATGTCCTGCATGTTGATCCTCACGCTGACTGAGGAAGATGAGGTCATAAGAATCCGGCTCTTTTGATGACCTATGTATGATACCGATGCGACTTAGTAGTGATAGGTTGGAGTATGAGCAATATACCTCATCTCCGCAGGGCATAATAATGTTTGTAAAACATAATCAACCGCGTAGCATATCTTCTTAGGTCGAACTACGAGAAACAATGATTGATGTTATATTGTTTACCTTAATGATCTGTTTAAGTATCTAGTATACATATTCTTCATATGCTTTAATGAAGTGATTGCTTAAGTAAATGTTGTTTTAATTATTATCAACCCTGTTGTTCAATGATTTAAGTTACCTTGCTTATGTTATTCCTTTGATTGCCATAATAAAGCTTCTGGAGGAGAGTTATAACTCTCACTGGGACAATTATTCAGATTGTTTCACTCCGTAGGTTTCAAATTTTTAGGTGGACATCAAGGACGGAGAAACCAATCTGAGGGTGAGCAGTATCAGCAACAACAACACCAAGGGCAACAGTGAATCTCAGGTGGAGATACTGGTTGTCAAGTCCTGTAGTTAGTTGGTCTTATGTCGTCTCTGTACTCTCAGGTCCTAGGAGTCAGTAGGTCTGAGATTTTGGTTTTAAACCTCGAGATTTTGTATCTGGATGTATATAATCACTTGAGAGGTGATTCATCAGAGATGAAATGTTAAAACATGATGTTAACTGTTTATCTTGTTTCTTATAAAGGAGTTTTATGTTTCAAAGAGCTTTTCTTAAAAAGTTTTAATTTCCAGTGATTTTCAGTAATCCGCTTCCGCATCCGTTTATCTCGTTTTGGCAATTCAGTAGTCTCAATTTAGTGGTATCAGAGCTCTAGGTTCGCTGAGTCTACAGAGACATAGGACTTAGGATGTCGAGTCTATTCTTAGTGTTTTCCAGTATATCGAATAGTGTCTTCTGTCCTCAAGAGAAGAAGATAAGTAAGGATGTCTGGACCACACGAGGAGTATGTGGCAGAAAGTAGTGTTGCTGCATCCCGAGAAGGTGCAAGGAACCCAGAAATAGAACAGCCTGTACCTGAGCCACCTATGGAGCCACCTCAGTTTAACCCAGCTGACATGGAGAACCCAGCTGTTCAGACTATGTTCGGACAGTTTATGACTGCCATGACACACATCACAGATAGGATGCCTATGCCTGCACCTAGGGCACCTGCCCAATCTGAAGGACAAGGTATCAGTAAGATGTTAAAGCGACTTTGTCGTATCGGAGCAACCGAATACTTTGGAATAGCTGATCCTGCAGATGCCGATCTGTGGTTGACCGAGTTAGAGAAGGCTTTTAGAATCCTGAACATCCCAGAAGCTGAGAAGGTTAGACATGTTGTCTATCTTCTCAAGGGGAGTGCTGGTCACTGGTGGACCATGGAAGAGCAGAAGAGGCCTGGTGTGGAGGCTACGTGGGAAGTCTTCCGTCGGGAATTTATCAATAGATATTTCCCTAAGATGTTCCTGGACGAGAAGATCTCTCAGTTTGAGAGATTGAGGCAAGGTCTGATGAACATTAGCAAATATGAAGCTAAGTTCATGGAGCTGTTGCGGTTTTGTCCACACATGGCTGCTACAGATGAAGAAAGGATCAGACGGTTCGAGAAACAGTTGAATGCTGAGTTGACTACTCCCGTGTATTACCTAGAGAATCGGGAAAGGTTTTCTACCTTCGTTGAGTCAGTCCGAAGGATAGAAAGGTCCGTAGCAGAGAAGAGGCAAACCCATAAAAGATATCCTCAGTTCCAGGGATCTTCATCCAGAGACTTCAAGAAGCCTAGGTTTTCTGCGCCTACACCACCACCACCTAGACCTAGTGCTCAGACACAGTGGACACCGAGTAGAGGTAGAGGATGAAGCCTACCACTATAAGGGGCTCGCAGTTCAGCATCGATGTCAGTCACAGGACCACCAAGACCACAACAACTGGAAAGAAGTTGCTACATATGTGGGAAGGTGGGACATCTAATGAAAGACTGCAGAGCTAGACCAGCAAGTGTAACCCAACCACAGAGGCAAAGTCAACAAGGATCCCAGAGGAGGCAGTTCCAAGGAGCATCTAGAGGGCGTGGACAAGCGTCCCAAGTTGGATCGTCAGCACCAAATCAACCTCAGGCGACAGCAAGGTTCTATGCAATGAACCCACCTGATGCAGTGATCAACCCACGGGTTGTGGCAGGTCAGATGGAGTTGTTATATTCTGATATGTCTACATCCTGTGTTGTATCTGTTTTGATTTATCCGGGTGCTACACACTCCTTTATCACTCAAAGAGTGATTCATAACTGCAATATGACAGTTAGTCATAGGGCAGATAGCCTGTTGCTTGAGACTCCGTTGAGAGGGTCTGCTGTGCTGTAGGAGGTATGTTCTCCCTGCATCCTCTTCTTTTCTGATCATAGCATTCAAGTGAATCTTATACCACTTGAGATGCAAGGATTTTACATAATCCTTGGGATGGATACCTTGGAAAGGTATAGGGTTGTCTTGGATAGTGAATCCAAGTAGGCTGTGTTTGCTGATTAAAGCGACACATGGATCTTTCAAGGAGAGAGAAAGATTCTACCCACCTGTCTTGTGTCAGCTATGGTTGCTGAAAAGCTAATGAGGCAAGGATGTTATGCATTCTTGGCCCATGTAGTAGATACTACCATGGAGAGTCCTAACCCTGTTGAAGTTCCTATAGTCAGGGAATTTGAAGATGTATTTCCTAAAGAACTTCCAGGTGTGCCACCGCCTCGGGAAATTGATTTTGAAATCAATTTGATCCCAGACACCCAACCTATAGCACAGACACCATATAGGATGGCGCCTGCCGAGATGGAAGAACTCAAGAAACAACTACAAGAGTTGCTTGAGAAGGGTTTCATCCGATCAAGTACTTCTCCATGGGGTGCTCCGATTCTTTTCGTTAAAAAGAAAGACGGTTCAATGCGGTTGTGCATTGATTACAGACAACTAAATAAAGTAACAATAAAGAATAAGTACCCTCTACCGAGGATTGATGATCTCTTTGACCAGTTGCATGGTGCAACCGTCTTCTCAAAAATAGATTTGAGGTCGGGATATCATCAACTCCGTATTAAGGATAGTGACATATCCAAATCTGCCTTCAGGACAAGGTATGGTCACTATGAGTTCACTGTTATGTCGTTTGGACTAACTAATGCACCGGCTGCATTTATGGAACTCATGAATAGAATCTTCTGACCTTTCCTTGATCAATGTGTTGTTGTCTTCATAGATGACATTCTGATCTTTAGTAGAGATGCTCAGCAGCATGAACAACATCTTCGTCAGGCTCTAACTTTGCTAAGAGAACATAAGCTATACGCTAAATTTAGCAAGTGTGAGTTTTGGTTGCCGGAAGTGTCTTTCCTTGGACATGTGGTATCTACTTCGGGCATTCGTGTTGACCTTAAAAAGGTAGAATCTATTCTACAATGGGAGCAACCGAAGACACCGATGGAGATCCGTAGTTTCTTAGGGTTGGTTGGCTATTACTGAAGGTTCATTAAGAGCTTCAGTTCCATAGCCTTACCCTTGACTAAGTTGACCCGGAAGGATATTCCTTTTGTCTGGAGTGACAAGTGTCAGCAATCTTTCCAGCTGCTGAAGGAGAGATTGATAAGTGCACCTGTACTTGTGCTACCTGAGCAAGGCAAAGGATACATAGTTTTCTGTGAGGCCTCCAAGAATGGACTTGGATGTGTGTTGATGCAGGATAAGCAAGTGATTGATTTTGCTTCCCGACAGCTTAAGAAACACGAAGAGAATTATCTGACACACGATCTGGAGTTAGCTGCTGTGGTTCATGCCTTGAAAATATGGAGACACTACCTCTATGGAGAGACATTCCATATTTTCACTGATCATAAGAACCTTAAGTATATCTTCTCTCAGCATGATCTTAACATGAGGCAACATCGTTGGATGGAGTTAATCAAGGACTACGACTGTACAATTGATTACCATCCAGGGAAGGCCAATGTGGTTGCAGATGCTTTGAGTAGGAAATCAGCAACATCAACCATGGATAGGGCACAACTAAACTCTTTAGTATGCTCTAGGAGAGATATGCTTATCTCCTTAAGGCAAGACAATGTACAATTAAAGGTGTCATTGTTAGCCGGGTTGTTAGCTGATATGCATATAAAACCTACCCTAAGAGAGCAGATCAAGGAGACACAGCAAGTTGATGCTACCGTTCAGCATATCAGATCGGAGTATGGTGATGAGAAGCGAGATGGTTTCCATGACTCAGATGACCAAGTAGCATGTTATCATGGAAGAATGATAGTACCATATGTGGATAACTTGAGAAAGTTAGTCCTGGAAGAAGCTCATTCTTCGATGTATGCTATGCATCCAGGATGCACCAAGATGTATCGGAACTTAAAAGATATGTATTGGTGGCTTGGGATGAAGAAGGATGTTGCAGAGTTTGTGATGATGTGTCCTGTGTGTCAGCAGGTTAAAGCTGAACACCAGAAACCTGCAGGAACAATGCAACCTTTACCCATACCACAGTGGAAGTGGAATCATGTAACTATGGACTTCGTTGTTGGTCTACCCAGGACAAGCAAATGGCATGATTCCATTTGGGTAATAGTTGATAGGTTGACAAAGACAGCTTATTTCTTGCCTGTCAAAATAACCTTTTCAGCTGAAAAGTTAGCACAGTTGTATGTTGAAGAGATAGTGCGACTGCACAGAGTTCCAGTCACTATAGTTTCAGATAGAGGTCCCCAGTTTACGAGTCATTTTTGGGAACGACTGCACAAAGCTTTAGGCACCCAGTTAAGGTTTAGTACAACCTTTCATCCTCAGACTGATGTACAGTCAGAAAGGACTATACAGACCTTAGAAGACTTGCTGAGAGCATGTGTTCTCCAATTTACAGGGAGTTGGGATCTACACCTAAGCTTGATAGAGTTTGCCTATAACAATAGCTATCAACATAGCATTGATATGGAACCTTATGAGGCTTTGTATGGTAGACATTGTAGATCACCCTTGTGTTGGTATGAGACCGGTGAACATCAGCTGTTAGGTCCTGATCTTGTGCAGCAGACCACAGAGAAAATCAAAGTAATACAACAACATATTAAGACTGCACATGATAGGCAGAAGTCATATGATGATAGACATCGTAGACCCTTGGAGTTCCAGGTTGGAGACAGAGTGTATCTCAAGGTCTCGCCTTGGAAGGGAATTCTGAGATTTAGAAGGAAATGGAAGTTAGCTCCTAGATTTATGGGGCCTTATCCAATCATTGAACGGGTTGGAAAGGTAGCCTATAGACTAGAGTTGCCACCCGAGTTACAGAGGTTACACCCTATGTTTCACATTTCTATGCTGAGGAAATGTCACCCTAATACAGAGTCAGTTCTACAACCTATCAAGGTAGAATTGAATGATGATATAACTTATGAGGAAGGACCAGTGTCAATCCTTCATAATAGAATTAAAAAGCTGAAAAAGAAAGATATAAATCTTGTGAAAGTCCTCTGGAGTCACCGTGGTGTTGAAGAAGCCACATGGGAACTAGAGGAAGAGATGAGAAGGAAATACCCTGCTCTTTTCTCTTAATATGTTTTGTTGATTTCGGGGACGAAATCCTTGTAAGGGGTGGATAATTTGTAACATCCCTGACCTGGGTTATGAGCTAACCTTAGGTGTTTTTCTTAATTATGTAATTGAGATACTTGTGATTATCTTTTGGTATGTAATTAAAGTTCATGAGGAACATATATTTCCATTTCTGTCCTTTTTAAACAATGTTGTAGTATTGTTTTGTAATATAGGGACCTATGTGCAAATTACCCAATTAAAGGGGTTAACTTGCAATTTACACATGTTAATATGTTCCTTTAGTGTTGAGACATCATAAGAATGAATATTATGAAGAATTATTGATTCCCCAAGCTTGGGCACCAAGATGCAACTTGTGGAGTAATCCTTGTGTTCTAAACCCTAATTTTGGTGTAAAATACAATTTACCCAAAATGAGGGGTGCAACTTGTAAAATACACTTTCTAATATATCTTTTATGACTCTTGGCATCATTTAGAGTAATAATGATGAAGGGGGCGCTTCAATTGAATAATCATATAATAAGAAACACCTTTGTAATTAAATCACCACGATGTAAGCATAATAACCTTTTATATGTGCACCTTAGTAATAAGATGACCTTCTTTGCCTTTAAGTTCTTGGTCTTAGAAGGAGTTTTGCCTTAGAAATAAGGAGGAGAGATGTGCCTAGATAAGAAATGGAGAAACTAGATGTCCTTATGTTGAAATTTCACCCAAAGTACTTATACCCTTTTCCCTTGCAACCAAAGGCAACGTTTCCCTTCTTCCTTCACTTATCCACTTGCTAAACCGACTGAAGGCAAATCTCTTGAGCAGAGGAGAATGACCAAGGAGAAGCTAGGTAAGCTTGGGTCATCTTCTTGCTCGAATTCATGGAGGAAGTTGAGTTACAAGGTTGGTTTTATAGTTTTCTTACTTAGCTCTCTCTTTCTAGCCGATGCTCCCCTGACTTTTCCTTAAAGAAACACCCTTGGCCGACCTGTGGAGCTCAAAACGCCATTAAAGTCTTGAAGCTTGGAAGCTTGGAGCTCTAGGAACAACATTAAGGCTGGTTTTATAACTCTAAACCTCTTGCTTTGATTATGCATATCTTTGTTCTTACAAATAGTAGTAAGTTCTTCTTCTTCCCCACTCTTCCTTGCACTTTTGCAAGCAAAACCACGAAGTAACCGAACTGATCTAAGGTTAAAGATGATGGGCGTGATTTCCTAGTCAACTTTACCAAACAACCTTGGACCATTTGGTCTAAACGGTTTGCAAGACCGTTTAGATTCAAACGGTCTCCAAGACCGTTTGGAAAGTTTGACCAAGTGAAGACCATTTAGAGGTCTGCTGAACACATATTGAATTAATCATCTACAAAGAATCATAATCTAATTTCAAACAAATCACAAGTTGAAGGCACTTCAACCCTCTAAACCCTAATCGGGTTCAATTGCTGATTTCAAAGACCAATTTTGTTGAACTTTGGGTTGAGTGGCCCAAACGGTTTCAAAACCATTTGGGAGTCACCCAAACGGTCTCAAGACCGTTTGGTGACACCCCAAGACAGTTTGGAGGTCTAGGGTTAAGGCAATTCAATCAATTGAAGGTCCAATCACAATAGGTTGTTGAATTAATTGAAAATGCTGATTTGAAACTTAATTAGGGTTCAACCCTTGACAAATCGACTTAGATTTTGATGAGACTTTGGGCAAACGGTCTCAAGACCATTTGTAGGGTGTCCAAACGATCCTAAGACCATTTGATCCAAGTTATGGCTCAATTGGATTATAATTGATGGGTTCAACTTCATTTAGATTCATGTTGACGGACATTGATGGTTGATCGATTACAAACCCTAATTCAATTGGTTCCAACCCTAATTGGCTATCAATTGAGGGTCAATTGAGTGTCCAATTGGTTAAGGTTAACCCTAATTAGCTCAATTAATAAGTGGTTAACATATATGAGGTCAATTGAGGGGTTCAACATTGAAAACCCTAATCGATTGCAAGTGTTGATGCACTTTTTGGGTCCATTCGGTTTTGAGATGTTTGGACCAAACGGTCTCAAGACCGTTTGAATCCAAACGGTCTCAAGACCATTTAGGCTCAATCGATCTCAAGGTCGTTTGGATTCATACGATCTCAAGGTCATTTGGATTCATACCATCTCAAGGTCGTTTCAATTCAAACGGTTTCAAAGTCAACTCTTTCAAACAGTCAACAAGTTGAAACGGTTTCAAGACCGTTTAGATTCAAACGGTCTTGAGTGTGACCTAGTTCATGCGGTCTTGAAGTCAACCTAACCAAACGGTCAACCCTTCCAAACGGTCTCAGGACCGTTTGGAGGTTGAAGTGTGTAATCGTTTGGGGACTTTAGGGTTATGATTACTTGATGCTTTGAAGGTTTAAATGGTTCAATGGTTGTTCAACTTAAACCCTAATGATACCTAAAGACATTAAGGGGTTAGGTAATTAGTAACTTGACCCATGTTATGCTTAATGATGAACCTTATCTAGGTACTTATAAAGGGTTCAAGTAGACAACACCCCTTGATCAAGCAAACCCTAATAACCATAGTGGTGATGACTTGACCTATGTTAATCAAGTTGAATTGACTTAACCTAATCTAGAGTGATGTAAACATCATATAGTAATGAGAGGAGAGAGAAGTCTCCTAATATGAATGAGAATCAAGTAACCTATCTCCAATATGTAAGAATGTACATGATTAGGGTATGATCCATCACGGTGAGATCATGAAAACCCTAATTATGATGATTAATGAATCTTAACCTAATTTGAGGGCATCAATGATGATAATTTTCATACATGATGATGCTATGAACTCAATTCAATATGAAGTGAATAGTAAACCCTAATTCTAGGGTAATAACATGTAATGTGAATAGTAAACCCTAATTGAGGGTGATGTGTTGAAATGTACAATAAACCCTAATTCCAGGTTATGCTTTTAAGCATGAATATTCTTGATTAAAGTATGAGATGAGGAATCATTATTCCTAATCATAATGAAAGGGATTGAATAACCCTAATTGATGTAAATAAGGGAACCTAGCCTTAGTAAAGGCATGAAGGTACAACCCCTGAATTGAAAGGTTAATTCTGCTTTATAAATTGCTGATCTGGAAATGAAATGTTTATTGTTGTCAATTGAATTAACCATGCAGGTTCTTATAAGGGGATGATCATATCCAGGTAAAGGTTATGATATCATATTCATTGAAAGCATGTTATTGGCTTTATGAATAGTGACATATCATGTTGCCTAGTAAGTGGCATCATATTAGATTGATAGGCTGTAAGAGCCATGAGTCACATCAAGGTCATGATGATTAGATGACTTATGATGAGATGATTAAGAATTGATATCCATTTGATAACTGATGTGAGTTAGAATTGATACATTTAGTATTCTTCTTATATAGCAGTGTTTTAATAGTTAAATGCTTGGAAACATGCTTGATGTTAAAAGAATGCTGAAATGTACCTAACTAATCAAGTATAATCATATCTTATAAAGGAGTCAGTAGGTTTGAGATTTTGGTTTTAAACCTCGAGATTTTGTATCTTGATGTATATAATCACTCGAGAGGTGATTCATCAGAGATGAAATGTTAAAACATGATGTTAACTTTTTATCTTGTTTCTTATAAAGGAGTTTTATGTTTCAAAGAGCTTTTCTTAAAAAGTTTTAATTTCCAGTGATTTTCAATAATCCGCTTCCGCATTCATTTATCTCGTTTAGGCAATTTAGTCGTCTCAAATTTTGAGATCAATCTGGTTCCAGGAACACAGCCAGTTGCACAGACACCATATAGGATGGCTCCAGTAGAGATGGCAGAGCTAAAGAAGCAATTACAAGAGTTGTTGGAGAAAGGTTTCATCTGACCAAGTACGTCGCCTTAGGGTGCTCCAGTGTTGTTCGTTAAGAAGAAGGACGGATCGATGCGGCTATGCATAGATTACCGGTAGTTGAACAAGGTCACAATCAAGAACAAATTGCCAAGGATAGATGATTAGTTCGATCAGTTGCGTGGTGCTACGATATTTTCAAAGATCAATCTGCGGTCTGGATATCATCAGTTGAGGATTAAGGCGGATGAAATACCAAAGTCAGCTTTTAGGATGAGGTATGGTCACTTCGAGTTTGTGGTTATGCCGTTCGAGCTAACCAATGCGCCTGCTACTTTCATGGATTTGATGAACAGGGTGTTCCGTTCGTTTCTAGATCAGTTTGTTGTAGTCTTTATAGATGACATCTTGATCTATAGTCAGGACAGTCAGAAGCATGAACATCATCTTCGACAAGCGTTGACTCTCCTTCGCCAGCATCAGTTGTATGCCAAGTTTAGTAAGTGCGAGTTCTGGTTGCAAGAAGTAACTTTCTTGGGTCATGTGATATCCGCAGAAGGAATTAAAGTGGACCCAAGGAAGGTGGAGTCGGTTGCAGAATGGGAACAACCAAAGACACTGAATGAAGTTCATAGTTTCCTGGGTTTAGCAGGATACTACCGGAGGTTTATGAAGGACTTCAGTGTGATCGCGTTGCCGATTACAAAGTTGACTAGAAAGGATGTACCTTTTGTCTGGAATGATCGTTGCCAGCAAGCTTTTTAAAGTTTGAAGGAGAAGTTGACTAGTGCTCTAGTGCTAGTGCTGCCAGAGCCTAGGAAAGGCTATGTTGTTTTCTGTGATGCTTCCAAGAAGGGCTTAGGATGCGTGCTGATGCAGGAAGATCATGTAGTTTCTTTTGCTTTGCGACAGCTTAAGAAACATGAGGAGAACTATCCAACTCATGATTTGGAGTTGGCAGCAGTGGTTCATGCGTTAAAGATTTGGAGACACTATCTTTATGGGGAAGTGTGTCAGATCTTTACAGATCATAAGAACTTGAAGTATATCTTCTCGCAGAATGAGCTAAACATGCGACAACGTCATTGGATGGAGCTAATCAATGATTATGACTGCACCATCGAGTATCACCCTGGTATGGAGAATGTGGTAGCTGAAGCGCTTAGCCGAAAGTCTTCATCTCTTCCTACAAAAGGAGCACAGTTGAGTTCTTAGTATGCCATAGACGGGATATGTTTGTCTCCTTACGGCAGATGAATGTGCAGATGGAAGTTTCTTTGTTAGCAGGACTTTTGGCATAGATGCAAGTCAAGCCTACGCTGAGACAGCAGATCAAAGATGCACAGCTAACAGATGATACAGTTCAGTTGATCAGGTCAGAGCTCAGCGGCGAAAGGCGTGATGGGTTCCATGAGTTTGAGGATGGACTGGTTTGTTACCATGATAGGATGGTGGTCCCCGATGCTGATGATCTGAGGAAGTTAGTGCTCGAGGAAGCACACACATCGATGTATTCTATGCATCCTAGAGTCACCAAGATGTATCACAATCTAAAGGACCTGTATTGGTGGCCTGGCTTGAAGAAAGATGTAGCCGAGTTTGTGGTTAGGTGTGCGGTATGCCAGCAAGTCAAGGCTGAGCATTAGAAGCCGACAGGTACGTTGCAACCCCTGCCAATACCGCAGTGGAAATGGGATCATGTAACCATGGATTTTGTCGTTGGTCTGCCCAGGACAACTAAGAATCATGATTCCATTTGGGTGATAGTGGATAGATTGACAAAGTCTGCCCATTTCATACCTGTGAAGACAACACATACATCTGAGAAGCTCACTCATGTATATGTAGATGAGATAGTACATTTGCATGGCATACCAGCCATGATAGTTTCTGACAGAGGTCCTTAGTTCACGAGTCGTATCTGGGAACAGTTGCACAAAGCATTGGGAACACAGTTAAGATTCAGTACTGCTTTCCACCCACAAACAGATGGACAGTCTGAAAGGACTATTCATACTTTGGAGGATCTTCTTTGGGCTTATGTTTTGCAGTTCCTAGGTAGTTGGGATGTACATCTCAGTTTGATAGAGTTCGCCTACAACAATAGTTACCAGCGGAGCATTAACATGGCTCCTTATGAAGCTTTATATGGCAGGAAGTGCAGATCTCCTTTATGCTGGTATGAGTCCGGTGAATATCAGCTTTTTGGTCCTGAGTTAGTACACCAGACAACAGAAAAGATCAAAGTGATACAACAACAGCTGAAGGCGGCTCAGGATAGGCAGAAGTCGTATGCAGACAATCGCTGACGACCTTTAGAGTTCCAAGTGGGAGAAAAGGTGTACCTCAAAGTCTCACCTTGGAAAGGTGTGCTAAGGTTTGGCCGGAAAGGTAAGCTAGCACCCAGGTATATGGGGCCATATCCAGTAATAACACGTGTTGGTAAGGTAGCTTACAAGTTAGAGCGACCGCCAGAGTTGCACATGTTACATCCAATGTTTCACGTCAGCATGCTGAAGAAAAGTCATCCAGACACAGGGACATTGATACATCCAGTCGAAGTTGATCTTAATGAAGATGCGACCTACGAGGAAGGTCCTGTGATGATCCTTGACAGAAGAGTAAAGAAGCTGAAGAGGAAGGATATGGTTCTGGTAAAGGTTCTTTGGCATCATCGTGGCATTGAGGAAACCACTTGGGAGCTTGAGGAAGAGATGAGGAGGAAGTATCCCTCGCTTATCTCTTCGGATTTTGGGGATGAAATCCCTTTGTAGAGGGTTATAGCTAGTAAGGACCCTGACCTCCGTTTAGGGCTTATCCTGTTTGCTTTGCTTAACCCTGGTGCTTAGTTGCTTGCTAATCACCTTTAGAGGTGATTAGGGTTTGTTTGTGCTTTGTTGAGAGATGGAGGTGCTACTTGCAATTAACCCAAGTCTAGGGTTGTAGAGAAAGTTTGTCACCTTAAGAAGTGTTCCTCTCTCTCCTTACTTCCTCTAGTGTTGAGAGGAAGGGTTGGGCTCATTGCTGGAGTTGTTTTGGGCTTGGATGAGCTTGTTGAGCCTTGGGATGCCTTGCTTGAACCTTGCCTTTGCCTTGCTTGACCTTGTGTTGGCCTAGGTGTGTCGGCCATGGTTGTGTCGTCCTAGGTGTGTCACCCAAGGAAGTGTGTCGGGCATGGAGTTGAGGTGTGTCATCCATGGACCCCCCTGACCCTCTTGAACTCATTTGTGTCACCACTAGTGGACACTTGGCGCTTGATGCTTGCATATGGAAATGGCCTTGGACATGTGTTTAAGACAAGTCTGAGAGGTGGCATTGCCCTTGGACAAGTGTCCCTAGGTGGGTGACACCTTGCCTTGTCTTACCTTGGTTTATCCTCCATCCTCTCCTATATATGTGTTCCCTTTCTCTTGCTAAGGATCCCTTTAGTTCCTTAGTTCCCTTCTCCCTTGGTTGCATGACACCTCTTCTTTGTAAAGCTTGGTGACCGATCCTTATCTTGGAGTCTTCTTCTCCTTCCTCTTGAGGTGGCCGAAGGTGTAGCTTGGTGCTAGGAGCTTGGAGCTTGCTTAAGGCGTGTTACATAACTCCTAACCCTAACCATATTACCTTCTTCTATATTCTTGTATGTCTTCTTATGATCATAATTGGCTATGTATGTTGCTAGATATGTTTCTTGCTTAGTTGCACCTAGTTGGACGAACCATGTTTCTAAGGTTTCCTTGCTAAGAAACACTCCTTTCCCCCCTTGGTCTAGAGAAGTGAGCTTGAGCTCTAGTAATATGAGAAATACCCCTCTCTCGTTCAAGTTGAGAGGTGAGCTTGTGTTCTAGTTGCTTGAGCAACACCCTCCTCTCACCATGGATTTGAAAGGTGAGCTTTTTGGTAGATGTAGAACCATGTGGGGGTTGATCCTTGTGGTTACCCAAGTTGTGAAAGAGGTTGTGCAAAATCCCTCTCTCTTGGTTGTTGAGAGGTGAGCCGATCTTCTTGATCAATCTAGGGTTTGGTGCCCTTGATCTTGAGGTTGATGATGATCTTGTTGGGTTGTATCTTGCACGATATGGCTTGGGGATGGTGTTGCCCGATACCCTCTCTTGATTTAAAGTTTTGATTTGAGATGATGAGGTTGTGTTGGGCGATACACCTTGGTCCTGGCCTTGTGAGTTGGCCGATAGGTTGAAGCTAGCTTGGTTGGACGATAGGCTTTCCTTTGCTACCTGTTTGAGATGTACCTTTGGGCGTTAGGCCTTGTCGAGTGCCCTGCCCGATATGCCTAGCTTGTAGTGGCTTGGTGCCCGTTATACCTTGAGTGTTATGGAGCTCAGTGGGCTAGTCTTGTGTTGGGCGTCATGGTTTGGTGGTGATGCCCGATGTAGTGACATGTGGTAACCCTAACCCTATGGTTGCATGATATACTCCCCAACCTAGCTGCCCGACACATGGATGCACGTCACATGCATGCACGATATACATGGTTGCACGACATGCCCCATAAACCTAGAAGCATGTTATGCCTTGTGCATGATATGTCTTGGTCTCTGGTTGTACGATATGCCTTGAGGTGGTGGCCCGACATCCTTGCTAAAGGGCTTGGCCGATATGTGGCTAGTATGCTTGGGCGACATGAGAAGTTACCCTGCCCGATACTACTTTCAGTGAGGGTGCCCTGCCCGTCACACTTCTTGTGAGGGTAGTGGGTACTTCTAGAGAGGGTCATGTTCCACTCGGAAACTCATCTGTTAGTTCCTTATCATGCGATCACATCTTTGTTGATTAAGAGTTATGGTTTATGGTTCGTGAACCTTTGACATGTTTGGTAAATGGTAAGGTGGGTGATATAGTAGAACGCACATATGTAAACATGACATATCTGAAACCCTAATGACACGATATTACATGTGTTTATGATCATCTTGAATCATATATATAATGATAAGTAAATGATAAACTTGGAAGTATATGAGCTGTTTCACAAGATGATATGACCTATGTCTATGGTCACAGGGTTGAGGCATGAGTGATAAAGCGTATAATCACCAATGTTTCCCTATATTGACAATACGATCATTATGTTAATCTATGATGGTTTCAGTTATCTCTATGATTGTGTATACTAACCATGCAGGTGTTTCATGTGGATGCATAGCCAGGAAAAAGGCTATGAGGTATATATGTTTAAATAACACTGCTTTGATGGTCACTCTTGATGATGAGATAACATGCATCACCTGTATGATGTGCTTTGGTCTGAGGACCTGAGTTTGGCTAAAGTACCTAGTTGAGGTGTTATCCTCTAATGATGAGATCAGGGATTGTTATCCTAAGTGATGAGAATGCCTTATGAGGCAGTGGTTTCTTGTGATGAGGGATTGAGATCCCAGAATAACATGATGGTGGTAACAATAATGTAGCTTTATGTTATGTATGTGTCATAACCTGGTTGCCTCAACAACCCACTTAAAATAAACTAACTAATCACAGTGGAACATATCATGTAGTTTGCCCTGGCCATAGATCCATCATCGTCAGTAGCTGGTGATGGTGAAACGGGTTCTCCTGCGGGTTAACCCGGAGCGCATATTGTTGAATATGCGAGGTTTCTCCTAGCCTAAAATAGAGAGGATTCGAGTGCAACTGCGGTTGCAGACTCGAGATAGATAGAGCATGGTGAACAGGCCCATGACTCAGTGTGATAGAGCATGAATGCGTTCATGGCTCAGGGAGCACGGTGAACTGGCCCGTGGCTCAGATATACTAGCGCCAAGACCTGTACCAAGGCGGGCTAGAGAAAGGGTAGCCTGCGGGAGATGACCCTGTGGCTGAGGCCACTTAAGCATGCGACTGCGGTCCTGCTTTGGTTCTCGTGCACTGACCATGAGGTGGGAGGTCGTGGAGTCTGACTCTTCCGCTGACCTTGTATGGCATTGGCTCCGGGTTTTGTAGCCGTCGGTTGAATTTGAGTGGTGCGACTCACTTTCTCAGGGCATAATAACGCATAATCCAGCAGAATAGTATTTATTGCTTAAGGCAAAACACAGAACATTGGTTGAAGCCTTACTTGTGTAGTTGATCTTGTTATACATTGCAGTACTTATACACTCCTTATGTTATGTGGTAAGATCTTATAAATCTTATCTTGTCAATCATGTTCCATAAAGAAATATTTGGTTATATGCCTTCCGTACACCATGGTAAGCTCAATGGTAATAACAACCTTGCTCTATAGACTGCTCTTAATGTGCATTTTATCAGTTATCTGCTATTGTTGCTTTAACCTTTCTAAGGTTTTATGGTTCTGGCGGGGAGTTATGTTTCTCGCTGGGACTGTGTGTCTCACCCCGTTGGTTTACAACCTTTTTAGGCGTTCGCGCTAGACGTGGTGGTGGTCGCGGGGTTGCGGCCGAGCAGCAAGAGGAGCAGTAGAAGGCAAGAGATGGATATACTGCTGTTTTGGTTGTTTTGTAGTAGAGTCTTAGAGTCATCCCTGTACTCTCAGGTCCTCAGGGGCGTTTTGACGTTGTTTCACAATGAATAGCTGACGAAGCTTTGTATATCCTGCTGTTGGCCAAGATGTGTCCCGTTATGTATATAAACAGGTGATGATCTCATATGATGACAAGACAGCTGATCCGTTAAGCTGTGGACACGTATCAAGACTGGTAAATGTTTACATAACCTATTTTCTTGCAGGCTGAGGATCTGGATGTAATAGTTTCTTGGTTCATCTGCTTTCCGAAATCAGTTTTACATAACCCATGTTTTTGGTAATAAGTGGTTTATGGTGTTTTACGCACGTTTTCACGTGACACCTCGTTGTCTGTGTGATAGAGGGATGTGTCGCCACATGAATAATCAAAACCTAGACCAAAACCCAATTTAAAAACATTTTCATCTCTTTTTTCTACCAACTTCTGGGTCCTGAGTTAGTGCAACAAACAATTGAGAAGATTAAACTAATACAACAACAGTTGAAAGCCGCACAAGATAGATAGAAATCTTATGTTGATAAGCGTCGTAGGCCTTTAGAATTCCAAGTTGGAGATAAGGTGTATCTCATAGTCTCTCCTTGGAAAGGTGTTCTCAGACTTGGGAAAAAGGGTAAGTTAGCTCCTAGATTTATGGGACCTTATCCAGTGACAGCACGGATGGGAAATGTAGCTTATAGGTTGGAGTTGACACCTAAGCTACATAGACTACATCCAGTGTTCCACATATCTATGCTGAGAAAATGTCATCCCGATACAGAGTTGGTGTTGCAACCTATATAGGTAGAATTAAATGAGGATATATCCAATGTGGAAGGTCCAATGATGATTCTTGACAGGAGAATCGAGAAGTTGAAAAAGAAAGACATAGTTCTTGTGAAAGTTCTATGGAATCACCGTGGCATTGAAGAAGCCACATGGGAGCTAGAGGAAGAGATAAGGAGGAAGTACCCTTCTCTTTTCTCTTGAGATTTCGGGGACAAAATCCTTGTTAGGGGTTGATAATTGTAACATCCCTGACCTGGGTTATGGATTAACCCTAGAAGTTTTGCTTAAGTAATTTGTTTACAAACTTGTTTTAATCTTTTAAAAAGTAATTAAGACTCTTGTAGAGTTTAAATTTCAAGTTTGAGCGTATTTGCAAACTATTTGTGCATCATATGATAGTTTGGGAATAAAGTGCAATTTACCCAAGATGAGGGGCTATATTGCAAAATGTCACATGTTGAATGTACCTCATGTATTTTAGCATCATAATAGAGAGAATGATGTTAAAGGATGGCTTTTGGAAAACCTAAATTTCAAGTTGCAACTTGTTTGAATAATGTTAGTGCATTGTGCACCAATTTTGGTACAAATTGTAATTTACCCAAAATGTAAGGTTAATATGCAAATTATCACCTCTAGTGTCCCTACTCCCTCCTAGTATCATGTAGAGGAGAGAGAAAGGAGGAGACATCATGTTTGAATCAATTATGAATGATGGTAATAGTTACCTGATAAGTAGTAACAGTGTTCTGTGATGAACTAAGGGTTTGAATACCCAGTACTAGTAATCATGATGATGATGATGTTAAGGAACGAGAATTCCCAGTAAAGAGATAAAGGATTGAGATCCTAAATGTTATATGTGTTCTAAAGATTTGAAAAGTACTTGATAGATGTATTACTCCTTTCTTTGTAGCATTTATCATAATAACTCATGTTTGAAAACTTGGCTTATGCTAAAAGAATACGGTAATGTACTTAATTAATCAAGTAGAATCTTATCATGTAGAGCCCTGACCATAGATCCATCATCGTCAGTAGCTGGTGATGGTGAAATAGGTTTTCCCACGAGATCTCCTAGAGGGCATATTTTTGAATATGTGGGGGTGATGGGCGCGAATATCCTTATGCCCTAATGTGGGATTGATGTGAGATAAACACGAGATCTCTCAATCCTTCATTATATGTGTCGAGATGGATGTATCATGAATCTCCCGATGATGATGAATGTCAGATCGATGTGAGATAAACATGAAATCTCTCGATTACGATGAGAGTGCAGCTGCCGCTGTGGTTCTATAGCGAAGTTGCCACTATACCCTGGAAAGCTATGTTAAACAGTTGACGTAGTCCTTCTTGTGGTCTCGCACTGACCGACATGGATGTGATCATGGAGTCTGGCTCTTCCATTGACCTAAGTATGGAACCGATGCTTTACGCCGCTGTGGTCAGTTGGAGTACGAGTGGTATACCTCATCTGCTCAGGGCATAAGTGTGATTGTAAAATGTAATCAACCGTGTAGCGTATTTGCTTAAGGACGAAATACGAAAATCATTGGTTGATATTACATTTCTTAATGCATCTTAAATGGATAGATGTTATACATGTTCTTCATATTTCTTATAAAATGAATAGATGAATTATTGCTTTATCATATATAGCTGCAATGTTTTAGAAGATGATATTGCTCTATTATGTTTAAACAATGATTAAATCCTGCTTATTAATATAAAAGAATCCTCTGCTCAGTTTATTACTATTTATCTGCAATGATAATATTACTGGCAGAGAGTTATATCTCTCACTGGGACATGGGTCTCACCCCGTTGGTCACCAACATTTTTTAGGTGGACTCGGACAAGGAGGTAGGGACCATACAACAGAGGAAGGACAACAACATCAGGGGCAGTAGTAACATCTCAGGTTGAGTGAGCTGTCTGTCGTGTCTTGTAGATATAAGTCCTATGTGTCGTCTATGTACTTTTAGGTCCTTGGATTCAGTACACAACGATTTTTATGAACGATCTGAGATTTTGGCTTGTATGCCTCGAGGTTTTATGTTGCTTATGTATAGTTTGGAAAAGTAACTGTTATATGTTATCCTTGAGATGAGATGGTACATGGTATGTACAATATGAACCATGATGTATGTAATACTTTGGTTCTCTTCTTAAGAGTTTCCTGAAAGTTGATCTCTTTGCAAATGGTTTTAATTTTTAGTAATTTTTGTTAATCCGCTGCTTATGGTTATTCTGCAATTATTTACTGGTGACAGTTGATTTGTTGTCGGATCATCACAAATAAAGTGGTGGCGGTGAGCATTGAGGACAAGTTGTTCGAGGGCCGACTCAAATGGTATGGACATGTGCAACACAGACTGACTAATGCACCTATACGAAGTAATGATATTGAATCACACACAATAAGTAGAAAAGGAGGAAGGCCTAAATTAACATGGGATGAGCTTATAAAGAGAGATTTTGAATCTCTACATCTCAACTAGAATATGGTCCATGATAGAGCTAAATAGAAACAAAGGATCCATGTAGCCGAACCCAACATAGTTGGGACCGAGGCTTAGATAATGATGATGATGGTGGTGGGCTTTGTAGAGTTAGAGAATAATTATTATGTACCTACCAAAAATAGCAACAATAACAGTTATTTCGTTCCTTATTTAAAAACTAAAATGAGCAAGCTATGTACATATGTATGCTAAGAAATGTATAAGTAAATGAGTGATAAGTGAAAGTAAAAAATCTGATAGACTCCATATGCCCTAGATACCTTAGGATCCATCACGGAGGCCTACACTAAAGGAATAAATGCATATATCGATAGACAAGTCCAAGTGGGTGCAAGGATTACGCCCATCCAATACATCTCATTAATATGATTTTATACCACAAAATAACTAGAGATCTTGGTAAGACTAAGTTTACAGTTAGTTCAGTGACTACTTAGTTGGTCAACTTTTTTGAACCAAATATGTTGACAATAAGTGTAGTACCTTGACTCTCTATGTGAATGTCCAAGTTCATTATAAGAGTATGTATATTTGGCCAACTAATATAGCCATCAATGCTACATGTGGAGATCATGTTGCATGTTGAGGAGATAGTTCATTAGACTTGGATTTTGGTTTCTACTTTAAGTCTCGTGTGGTGAAATTGTATCTTGTTGCAATCTTTCACATCTTAAGGTACAAATCATGTCGGTACAAGTTATAAAAACTTAATAAGATATTAGTTAATTTGTAGCTCATACTGAATATAGTTACCTCAATAATCTGCCATGTTGCATTATCTTCTACAATCTACAAGTCTAAACTAAATGTGCAACTCCCATGCTTGTAGTGAAATTGCACATAATGTACTTGATTAATTTTGTATCTCGATTGTCATGTCTACCTAAAGAACTTCACAAAACAAGTTGATCTTTTACACCCTACTAAAATAACTTTTTAGGTTATCTACACATCAATATGATGATATAGATGCTAGCTACTAAGATGATCAAGAGAGACAAGGTTTTTAAAGGGTTTGTATTTTGAGATAGATGGCATCTTATTCTTCCTCTAGTATTGGGGGGTGTGAGAGTTAAAATGAGTGAATTTTGTAACACAATGTCAATTATGTACATTACCTTCCAAAAATAGTTGTATTTAGTTTCAATGTTTAAAGATTAGATTCACATTGCAGTTTATCCTACACTGACATGCAACTTTCCTTGATGAAGTACTAGATCCTAACCTTATGAATTTCCTAAATGGAATAATAAATTCAGTCTAACATGATTTTAGAAGACCACAATAATAAATGTTTCGCTTTGTCCTCACCCAAGATGATTATTGATCCCGGTGAGGGAGTCTAACAAGACAACCCATATGTACATACCATCTATCTAATTAAATAATAAGATATCAGCTTGACATGATCCTGACATTTGGAGTGGACACAACTATTTTTAAAACATAAACAAACTAAGGCTCTGATAGGTTCTCAGTAAGTGGGTCGAAAATGAAAGAAACTGCTGTTCCTACTGAAAATTCCGCTCATTGGTTTACAGTAACCAAGGAAACATTTTTCTCCACGCGTAACTTGACTTCTGCTTCTATATATCTATACTACTATAAAAAGAGCGAGTTTGATGCTGCGCTCTCCTTGATTCACTCCCTTCTCTCCTTTTTTAAAGGAATTTTGCTCCTACAAATATTTATTCTCACACTCTCCTATTAACTTTTATTATCTTTAATTCTATATTTCTCTCTCCATCCCACGGAAACGGTTCCTTGATTCTCTCCTTTCAAACAACTAACACAAATATCTTTTACCGTAGGAACCTTTCACGGACGAATCTTCTCCTCGCATATTTCCAACAAATATTATATGTCACGTGCATGTGCACGTGTGCGTTCACTAGTACTCCCAAAATTCTGAGTTCCGGGCTAAAACAGGAGGGGAACGACTTCCAGTTTCTTTCGCATAATATTAGGGCGACCGACAGGTAATGAAGCAGCCGCCGTCAGAAAAATCATGGCACCTATTGTATACTATTAACGCCTATGATTAGATAACCGGACAGCCACCAAGAATTAGTAGGAGCAGCCACAGGAATCCAAAATGGAAATCGCTGCTGCACAATGTCTGTGGACAGAAATGAACATTGTATTTATGTTTTGCTGTGTTGCACGCACTTCTTCTGTTTGTTGAAATGCCAAATACGATTTGCACATCATGTCCGCAATACAGTAGCTTAAGCACTCCAATGAAGAAACACATGATCGAATATGTAGTTGTGTGCCTCAGAATGAAAAAGATCCCGACAAGTCATCCCATAGTGTGAGCTTAAATTTTTCCTCCAAATACGAGTAGTTGAGATAGAGTAGGAGTTTACACTATCGGGTAGGGTCACCGAACAGACTTCCTTGAAAAGATTAAAAATCAAACCAATCACCTGAACTTGTTTTTCCGGAACTTAACACTGTGTTCGGGTATTGATTTTTCAAATTCCGAGATTTAATACGTGAATATCGTAGATGCTGTTGATACGTCCTCGCTGTAGTAGGTAGGTGCCAAATGAATGGTGCGGGAAACAACGAGCCGAAGCCGTGCAACATTTTCGAATTCCGACAATATTGGCATGATTCTGAATCACATTTTTTATTATTGAACCGAACTGTTATTGGTACTTATAAAGTCGATGCGTATTAATTAGATGCAATAACCACAATGGAGAAATGCCTCATTTAAGGATTTTCCAGCCAAACTAGACCTAATTCTTACTGGAAAATGAGTTCCTTAAAAAATCTAATTACGACGAACCAATCGGAGCGTAAACGAATGCAAAATAGTGTCTTTCTAAACCTTTAACTAAAACATGAACGAAGGAACATAGTCTAACCAAACAGCCCCCAAGTCTGAATGTCTCCCGCTCTTGTGCGCGGCAGGCTGTAGTGCGACTGGCTCGTGGAGATGAAGCAGCGAGCAACGGAAGACCCTCGCATGTGGATCCGATGTGACGATACCGCGGCGGAGGCCCTGGCTCGTGCTGCCGTGACTCGCCCGCCCATACTCCTGCCGCCGCCCCTGCACCGCGTGCCTCTCCGCGCCGGTGCGGTCGTTGAGATCGTTGGCCCCTCGCCCTCAGCCAAATCCGAACTCCTCCTCCAGGTAAACCGTGTGGCCCAAGTCCCTCCTCTTGCCCCCTACCAATTCGATGGAAGGTCTGACTCCATCTCTTAAACCAGGCGTCAATAAATTGCATCCTCCCTGCGGAGTGGAATGGCGTCCACATAGGCGGCACGGGTCGTTCCGTGCTCTACTTCGACCTCGACTGCCGTTTCGATGTACTCCGGCTCGAGCGATGCCTCAGGCTCCGACTGGCGCAGTCAACAGGTAAGCGACAGGGTTCTAAACACGTCTTATCTGGTCAGGACTCCGATCGAACACCCCACAGGCGACCGTGGAATGCAGTGCCGAAGATCTTTCTGATATATTTTTCTCTTGGGCAAATAAAGACGTCATTAAAATATAAACTACATAATTCAGTGTTTTCTAATGATACGGTAGTCTTTCCACTGTTCTATTTTCCACTGTGATATGCTTACTTTTCCTTTTGGTAAGGTGTTATGGGGCAACCGGGTACATCGAGCCGTGGCATGAACAAGGATGTGTCGGTGGATGAGGAGCTGTTTCAGGCGTGCATGCGGCGGTTCCTCTATATCCGTTGTTACAGCAGCCTGGAGTTCCTAGCGGCTCTCAAGGTGTGAGTTCGGACGAAGCATCTTCCACCACTCTTAGATTGACAGAGATGTTTGAATGTGTATCTGTTAATTGGATCCCGTCCTTTTATACTGCAGACGCTTCATCGTCAAATTCGCAAGGAGACTGATGCTGTTGGCGTTAGTCCCCTTTTCCTTTTAATCGACAGGTGCGTGCTCCGTCCTCATTGTTGAGTGCTCCGTCCTCTTTCGTGAATCCTGTCCAGTCTGAGTGCATTTATTACTTCATTGGAGTAATGAGGGTCCTATTCATCTCTGTTATGTATTTCAAACTTTTTTGTAGCGCAGAGTCTCTTAGAGCGCTAATATTTTGGTTTCTCCACTCTCAGTATCGGTGCCTTTTACTGGGTGGACCGGGGTCGCCAACCTGCAGCAGCGACTGCTCATAATAGGTAGATATCGTATATAAGTCATAGGTGATTATTGTATAAAGTTAATTACTACTAGCTTGTACAACTGTAACACAGAGTTGTTTACTTGTGCCATATAGTTCCTCACTTTGGTTTTCTGGATAGCACATCTAAGAAGTGCAAACTTGTAGATAAACGTATGTTTTGTTTCCTAATCAAATTATAATAAATCAAGTTTGATCCTCTATGGGATTAGTCTTATACTGCCTTAAATATTTTTACGGCCTGCTATCGCAACAACTCCTGCACTTATTATCATTTGCAGGCTGGGTTGTGATTCTTGTGACGCCATGTTGATACCTTTCCCAGGAAACACCTATCACTTCAAAGCATAACAGAAGCCGTTGTTCGGGACATCAGTAAATTGCTTACAGCAAATTCACTGCTCGTGTTAGCTACCAAATCAACCATATTTGGGCTTGAAAATTCAAAGTCTGAGGCGCAAAAGTAAGCTTTCATATATTGAACTTTTGAGACGCAACACTCTCTTGATAGTGTAGATACTTATCTGTAAATAAAGAAGAAAGTAAACTTCAGTCCTTGTGTCTCCATGCCATCATTTGTAACTTACATGGAACACTGTTAGAAACCTACACATTTATAATCTCAAACTTGGTATTTAACTTTTAGCAACTTAGCATCAATGTTGATAGCAATTAGAGAAACTAGGAGGCCTTGCTCGGATGAGAAATGTCCAAATGAGGATTTTAAAGAAAGTTATTGCTTGATCTCTGAATCTGGTAACTGATGTATACCACCGCATATTATTAAGGCTTATTTTCCAATCTATTCAAATCTGGGAGGATTTGCAATCTCTTAGTCAAGTGTCCTGTCTTGCTGTATTTCTACTAGAGTACCATTTCATTAATGCAATGGGATGCATGACCAATGTATAGAAATACCAGAATTTTGACGTGGGGCATTCGGATGGGACCTGAGGGTCATGAGGAATTATGGTGAACTAGAGGAAGATTTAAGGAGGCCAGTTTAAATAACAGGGCCACTTATTTTTTCTTACCCAGTTGGGTATGCAAGCAGTTTGTGCTTAACCTCAAGTTGGGTATGCAAGCAGTTTGTGCTTAACCTCAAGTGCTTGACTGTTTAAATGTTTCTACCCCCTCACACTATAATTGTCAAACATCTTCTGCAACAGGGCAATCGCTAGTTCCTTATCAGAAGACACATTGGATCACATGATTGAAAAGAAAGAGAGAGAGACACAGTTATACCGAGAGTACATGCCCTCTGCTTGGCAGGTTGTTAATCAAGAACCTCATATATGTATATCTTGTTACATTTTTGTCTTGTTATGGTTTATTATTAATCAGTACGTGGTAATGACTTGTTATATCAATTCTAATGAATTTTAGGATATCTCTATTTGCCAGACATTTTTCTGGTCAGCAAAAAACTGGCAATTTCATAAGCCTAAGAATTGAACTTCTACAAAGTCAGATTCAAGTGTTGGTTCTGCCGCCTTAAAAGGTTCAAAATTCATGTATCACGCTAATTATGTGGACATAGTTTGGGATACGTATCATTTAAGAGGAAGAAAGCTATAGTGAGAGAAGTTGGGTTGTGTGTCATTGAAGTGCAGACTAACTAACTTGAGTGACATCAACACAAAATAGGGAGTAATAGAAACTCAACGATGTCAATAATATAACACTCCTCATGGTAGAGATACTTTTCAGGCTTAGTGAATAAATTTGCAACTTCTTCCTCAGACTTGGATGTATGGAGTACATCCACGTCGTCATGCTTGCCTTTTTGGCAAAATGGTAATAGACCTTAAGTTTTCGGTCCTTTTGTAGATTACGAAAAAGATGAAGAAACAAATTTAATGTGGTTCAACAATATCCTCTAGATAGGAGTTTTTAGATATGGCTATGCTGAACACAATTCCACATAAATCGCATTCAGATTCACGTTGGCATGGTGATGTTTGATGCATTATTTAGCAGAAAATATGTCACAATGAAATCATAAGAGTTGATAAGTGCATAAAAAGGTGATAGCTTAATTGATTTATAATTTGGTTGCTTAATTCTGTTATGGGCTAGCATATTGGGTGAACTCTGTACTGGGAAAGTCTCATATCTTGTATTGTTACTCTCAAGGAATAGCAAACTCTTTTAGTGCATGACTGTCCATTGAATAGGGCTGTAAATGGGTAGGGTAGGGTAGGGTAAGGGCTTACCCTTACCCTTACCCTTACCCACATTAAAGATGCGGGTAGCGGGTAGGATAGTACCCTTTTTCTTACAACCTTTACCCTACCCTTACCCGCACCCTTCTACCTGCAGGGTAAATGGGTAGCGTAACCGGTGAAATGGCTAAATCAACATGAAGATATATATACAATATTTTAACAATAATTTCATATTATATTCCCTACATCAAACATAAGACATTCCTAAAAAACTAGTTTTGGACAGTAATAATTATGATTTTGTTGATACACAACAAAAATAGTAATATTTAACCCAATGATTTTTTTTAAAAATGGCCTGACCTTTTTAATATATTATTTCTTATTGATGAATCCACTTTTCTCTCTAATATATGATTATAAAAGGTGGTACGTTCTACCCATTGTTTATTAGAGTTTTGGAAATCAAAGTAGTAAAAATTAAGAAAGTCTTGGTGTTGCTTGCTGGGGTTTTTAATAGACATTAGTACATATATTAGAATCTGAAATTATAAATGCAAGCTTATACTACTGGGTGAATGGGTAAAGTAGGTAGGGTAAAGATTCTCCCTTACCCTATCCTATTTAGATGTGCGTAAAGTGGGTAAAGGGTAAACGGATGGACGGCAAGAAATAAGCTTACCCTTATCCTACCTTACAGGGTATGGGAGGTGGGTAAATGGGCAAAATCCTACCCATTTACAGCCCTATCATTGAACAGCCTTATTTTTAGAGGTAATGGCTACATTGACTCTTTAACTGAATGGAAACAATGCAGATGGTTTTTAGTCAGGTTTTACATGAGTGCCACATATCTCACTAGCAATATTAATGACATTTACTATGCAATTGTCTCCTATTTTTCGTGTGTTCTTAAAATCGGTTTAAGTCAATTGTTTTCCATTTTTTCCAGTTATTTGTTACCCACAGGGTGCTCTTACTCGTTTCAGGTATATATTTCTTTTTCTCTTAAACCAATGCAATAGCTGTTGATAGATGCATCTCTTTTTTTTATTGGTTAATACGAGAATTCAAAATTTATAGTTTCCGACAAAAATGCAGAAGAGCATTTGCCCACCATTGGGAATTTTGCTCGCCCAGTCTATGCATTAAAGTGGGTAATACCCAAAATGAATATTGTTGACAAGTTTGTCGTCAATCATGTAAGTTTTCTTTGCGGTTGGATGCTTATATGCATACTGAATCTACTGTGAATCGCTACTGAACTCTTTGTATGCACTTAGGTTGGCATATGCATGATGCCTTGAAGAATGAAACAAATCCTTGTTCTGCAACTTATGGCAGCTCAGGAGAGCCTGAAGCCTTTGAACGATAATGACTTAAGTTGGTAACTTCGTTGACTTTTCTTCGATGTTTCCTCTGTCCTTTATTATCTTATATTTCTTATTGAATATTAAACTATGATATGTTCCGTTGCAGTTTGAGAAGACATTTTTCTTCCTTTTTTTCTGACCTCATTTGGACGTGTGACAGAGGCATACCGCGGGAGCAATAATTTGCTTCAATTTCACATCGAAACGGTCGATTTGGTTCAGGTGTTATAAACTCATATTTGAGGCAGCATTTGCATTGCGCCATCGATGTGCCCGAGGAATTTGGGTAGATGGTCGGCACAACCATATCATACTTACCCAGATGTAATATTTTTCCGGAAGTAATTATGTTACTTGACCTGTAGTCAGACTTCTGCCTAGCTCGTGGACCCCTTCTATCCGTCGCCTCTCTATGGAAGTATTAACAATTATATGATCATCCTTATGATTGATAGTGTATATCCAGAAGCAGTAGAAAAATGCAATCAGGGATCAGAAACTTTACCTCTTCGCTTGGAGAATATGATTGAAGTAACAGTGTAGGGCTCGAATCAGCAGATTTTGATTCGAGTGTCTATATGTTTCTGTTTTTTCTATCTGTCACACGTTTCGTGTTGAACTAAGGGCGTGATTTGTTTCTCATGTAATTCCCCGATGATTACAGATGAAGAGCGAAGTGCTTTAGTATCAAGCGTGAGTTATTTGCGTTGTTTGGACTTTGTACGGGTTAGTCTCTGCATTTGTAAATTCGTTTTCTTTGATAAAGATCCTAAGGCGGTTATGTTAACCTTAGCTCGGCCGTTCTATTCTGAGGCCGTGAGGCAGGCAAAATGCTAATTTAGGGATGAGTATCGAATCGGCCCGTCCAATTATGTCCCGACCCCATGTATAGCATATACAATTTACATGGACAGGCTAAAAAATATATTCAGAATTTTATATATGGTATTACAGCGGAGGTAAATTCAGATCTGAAAATTTGGACATCCATATTCACTATATATTTAACCATGTCGTTATGTATAACATGTATCTTATAAGACATATTTGACTATAAACTTTCTAGTTTACAGTATCTAAATTATATTTGGCCAGTCACATTAATAAGGCTAAAGAACAATGTACTTGAGTTCCGTCAAGGTGTATGCACACACTTTCTTTCTTTTGTTTTGAAACAGATGTATGCACGCATTAGATATTATAAATGTTTGCAATAATATAAACATAATCTAATCCCAAAGAACAGGTGCTTACTAGTCATGTTACATGTATTTTGCAAAACATCCCAATTAGACATTTGTGGACCATTTATCAAAATAAAATGTGCATTTTGTCACAGCAAATTAAATTTCTGACTTGAATGCGGTATTTGACGGTCTAGAAACAAGGTTTTGACAATCTTTTAATATTGATGTCTCGATTGATTCCTGAATGGGCACATTAAATCATGAAGATTTACTAGGATGATATAACACCATGAGGATTGAAATATGTAATAATATTTCATATTAGATAGGTGGGTTTCTCCCATATTTGTAAGTTAAATAAGGAATTTAAATTGCTTCGATAGTCATGTCGGTGACAATTTTGATGGTAAGATGAAGGAATTAAATTAGTCAAAATTTGTAAACATAATGTGTAGACATAAACTGATTAGAGATTATAATAAATTCATATGTTGAGAGGTCAAGGTGGGATTCATGTCTTGATGAGTGAGTGCACAAAATAATAGAACTGTCAAGCTTGTAAGATTGTTACAACCTTACAAACTCACAAGCTATAACTTGCAACTTAAAACTTACAATTGGAAGTTATAAACCTACAAATTGTGCAACATATGTTACCAACTAGTAGCTACGAATTCAATTAACTAGTAATGCCCAAGTACTAAGTACTATCATCTAGATTTTTAGACTATATATACTGATCTCTATAAAAGAGTGTAGGGATGGACGGAGGTGTGGATGGGCTAGGGATAGGGGAAACATACATTTGAATCAAGAAAAATAACCTCTGGAAGCAAGAGTATCAAAGAAAACTGCCAAAATAACCAAGATGTAGTAGCAATAATACTAGCAACGACATTTCTTAAAATGCAAGCTTTGTATCTATGTCATTTTGTAAAATTATGGCGCAGTTTTTGTTGCTAAATTTTCCCTTATTTTGAGAAATTTTGCACCTAGGTGAGAGATTATGTTTGATTCCATGTTTATGTGAGTTTAATGTCTAATTCTACATTTTAATGTTCAATTGAAAAAAATTTCAAAATATCAGCTCAATGTCGTGATTTTGATAGAAATTTGGTTTTCTATTTTGCAATCAATAGTAATTTTTCAAAATTCCAAAAATGATTCGATGGTTTTTAGTTATATAATGCGAGTGCGATTTTGCACATATCTAGTCCAGACAATATCTTTTTCAAACTTCATCAACATGTTGTAAGTATTATAGGTTTATGACTGCTACTATATATACTGTTGGTAGACCGTTTCTAAACTCTGAGTAAATATGCATCTACATGTATCTTGAAATTATCTACATTTTCATATGCTATCTAGAATAAAGCAAACTCGATCTAAACTATTTTGCTGGTCGGATGAGGTTTTCAAACTTATTTGGTCTAAGACATAACACAACCTACTTAACAATATGAATTTAGATATTCAGCACACCAAAAACCACTATGACTTGGCATGATGCTCATCCTTGTATGTCATGTCAAGATTTCAATGATAGAAAAAGAGGTTAGAAAGAAAAGATGAAGCAACATTGTTCTAGGGTATGTTGCAAACTACAAAGAATCTCACCAGTCTATTGCTCAAGCTACATGGTTGTAAACTACAACCCTATTTATTCTCCACCCACCTGAAATTGTATAAGCTAAGCCCAAAATATAGTAGTAAGGGAGTGTGAGTAGGAGAGACATACCCTTTTTTTCGTCTATGTGATTTGAATTATAATTCCACACTACCCACTTTTGATTTTTTGCTTGTCTTTTTATTAAAAAGTCAGGCAAGCACTTAATGATGAGATATGGAGATGGTCATAGAGACCATACATGTGTGTTATATCAGTATCATGCTTTATTTTAAGGGAAACTTTTAGCGTGATTCAGAAAGTAACTATAAATCTCAATGAATTTGTTATTGTAATCATGATTACATTTTTTTCAAACCAAATGGGAATGTGTACTAAAGTAAACCTGCATATATCTAGTAAAGAGTGAATGCCTTTGTGCTCTATTATACATAGATAAATACATTCTTAGGGGCATGTTTGGTCGGGAAAAAATCCAGAGTGAGCAATTGTAAATCCTTGTGGTTTTCAATTCATTTTTTGGTTTAAGGTAATTACAAACTTGCTAAAAAAGGTAATTACAGTCAATGTTGAGAAATGAACTACATGCTCATTTTTCGTCATGTATGAATTGCATGGAAATTAATTGTGCTGAAAGAAGACACAATTCATTTTCCTTTGCCTCCTCCACTTCCATGAGCAGTGCATGCTTCCCTCTCTGTCTACTACTTTTGGGCTGTCTTGAACGTGGAGAGAATGACTTACAACATGATCTTTCACCACGACCATGCCATAAGCGAGCATGATCCATGTAAGACAAAAACACGTAAAAGTAACTTTTTGAAGGTTCTCAGCTACCATGGGTCCATCTTCCCCAACATCTTGATAAACACAACCTAGATCATATTAGTATATCATATGTCATCCTGACAAATGAGTTTGCATGATGCCAGAGATGTGTCAAATGGGTGGCCTACCTAGTGTTAGGAGGACATGATGCCATTAGATTCATTATCACCTCCACTAGTTAGGAAGTTTTAGAACTGGGCAGAGTTGGGGACCAGAGCATGTAGGATATCCATGAGGTAGTAGTACACTAAGAGCTCGTGTTGTGTTTACATGTATGTGTCCATTTTCATGGAAAAATCACATACAACCAAATATAACAAAGCCCATGTTCAATTTGTTTTCAAATCAAACAAATATGTTGTGGTTTCAACTCAATTGGTTGGATCTTTAGTTTCAAACACTCCTTGTGAGTTAAATTAACACTCAACCAAACATGTATTAAGATAAATACCAATGCTTGCACTTAATTCTCATTTTTATCTGATATAGTATGCTCAATGTGTCCTTCTTATTTTTTGTGTTTGGGTGTCATCTCTTTCCGTCACCACTATTCTTCTTCATGTAACAAAGGTGGTGGTACTGAATCTACATTGTGCTACTTTGGTTTTTGATCCATTTGTCTAGTGTGCAAGGCTTGGTTGGTGATGGACATGGTGTATGTCTATTCGTGGTTTGTGATTAGAATGTCTTAGGAAAATAGAAACATATATGATGGGGTATGTGGAATGGACCAAAATAAGAAGTCAAGAGAATGAATAGGTCAAAACTCTTTCATATCTTAGAACTACCTTATGGAGAAGATGAAGATCCCCAAAAGATCCATATTTCTTCTAAGAGGATAAGAGAACATATAATATGTTGAAGATGCTTATTTTGGACTTAGTGGGAAAGATCCTCCTCTTTGATATTTAGATATCAATGAACACACATTTTCTTTGTGTCTAGTTTTGTAACTTGAAAATAGTCAAAATGGTCTTAATATCCCCTTCTTGGATGTTTCGGTTGAGCTTTTCAATTACCTTTAGTTAATTTGAATTCATTTATAACCTTTCTAGACAATTACAAATGTGTAGCTAATCCATACTAAATGCAAATTTAGGGGTAATCACTTCCCTCCCCATGATTAGCTTGTCATAGAACATGTACTTTGCTGACATGTTGTGTGAAGTTGAATTTAGGATTCTCTAATAATCCACATGAAATTTTGTTAATCAACAAGTTGTGTTGATGCCTATTGACTGCTTTTCCCTTGTGTTGACATACCATATACCATTTTGATATACCAAAAATTAGCTTCAAATAGGCTTGAACTCTTGGCACATCAATCATACAATGGCCACCCAAAGTATATAACTTGGTTACTTTGAATGCACCTACATTGGAAAGTCACAGAACAAGTACTTTCACACAAAAGAAGTAAAATAGGGAATAAAGAGGCATAATTTGAGAGGAGTAAATATGATATTACCATGAATTGAATGCAACTATATGATAAAAAATACATGAATTATTATTGAGCTCTAATCACCTACGAAGTGCGACTCTCAAAGTATAACTAGTATCAGTGCATATACGGCATATTCTCAAGTGTCTAAAACCAATTATTTGCCAAAACAACATCAATGATGTTGTAACACACTTATTGTAAACAATCCCCAACATGGGTGTGTGTAGACAAACACCCCAGTACTATATGATGTTGTAGTATATTTTGTCCAAAGGCTAATATTTTGTTTTCAAATGGATGCAACTCATTCAAATTCAGAAAGTGAGAACTAGCACATATCAACGTTAAATATTTTACCTACATATATAAACATGATCATCCATCAACCTTAGCAAATGATATTTGGAATTGGGAGCTTTTAGTTTCTAGAGACCCTTTTCCTTAAGCCTTAGGACCTAACATTTTGAAACTAGATCCAGGTTTTATCTATGCACTATCAAATAAAAAAACCACTACCTACTACTCCCCTTCCACCTGTTAATGTAAAGGGGGTGTACCAAAGTAATATATAACCATCCCCATGCCCAAAATAGACAACGTGCATAGAAAGTTGATATAGTGTAGGTTTTCCCTCCTAGGTTAATACACATTTGAAATTGGTACTGTGTACGAGAAATAAGTGAAATTTGTATTCTAGTTATGTACTCTATTCTTTATCTATATTTGATCTATAGAAGATTATTCTATATTTGTATGATTTTTTTGTTTGGTCTTGTCCTAGGGCATGCAATACTATTTTCAAACAAATGTCTTCAACTACCTCAGACCTTCCTTAAGTATGAGTATGCAGTTTAACTCGATACTTAGGTTTGGAGTTATCTTATCATTTGGTTTATGTATTTATAAATATAATACATATACTAGGGACCCCAATGGATTCATTTCCTCACATTTTTAAAAATATAACTAGTTTGTTGATGGTCTATGTCATGACTCATCGAAAAAACAATTACTGATTAAGCGGAATCAATCATTAGCAGCGGATTAACAAAAATCACTAAAAATTAAAACATTTTTGCAAAGAGATCCTTTTCTAGGAAACTCTGATAATAAGAACCCAAGTAATATTTATATACATTCTGGTCCACCAAGTACACACCATGTACCTTCTCTTCTTGAGGATTTCATACAATAGTTGCTTTGCCAAAACTATACATAAGCAACACAAAACCTTGAGGCATTCAATGCCAAAATTCTCAAGATCGATCATTAAAGTACGAACTACTGACTCCTAGGACCTGAGAGTACAGAGATGACACATAGGACTCATATCTACAAGACACGACAGTCAGTATCTCCACTTGAGATGTTACTACTGTCCCTGTTGCTGTCCTTCCCATGGTGTAGAATTTCTACCTCCTCGTCCTCGTCCACCTAAAAAGGTTGGATCCCACGGGGGTGAGACGATTGAAATTGTCCCAGAGAGAGATATAACTCTCCGCCAGAAACATTATTATTGTAGATAAACAATAATAAACTTGAGCAGAGGAATCTCTTAAAGCATTACAACTATGAATGATGAAGCAGTATATCATCTATCCATTTTAATAAGAAATATGAAGAACATGTATGTATATATCCATCTAGGATACAATCAGCAATGTAACATCAACCAATGATGTCTGTATTTCATCCTTAAGCAAATGCACTAGACAGCTGATTACATTTTACAATCATTCTTATGCCCTGAGGAAGTGAACCGTACCGCTAAAATCCAACCTTCGGTTACGAAACCCAAAGCCGGTGCCATACAAGATCAATGGAAGAGCCAGACTCCATGATCTCATCCATCTCGATCAGTGTGAGACCACAAGTAGCATCGCGATCTCTTGCTTAAGTGACGTCAGTCACATGGTTAGCTCTCATAGGCTACCCATCCTCTAGCCCACCTTGGTATAGGTCCCGATGCAAGTAAATCTGAGACACGAGCCGATTCACCGTGCTCACTGAGCCATGAACGCATTCATGCTCCATCACACTGAGCCATGGGCCTGTTCACCATGCTCTTATACATATCTTGAGTTTACAAGTTCACCAGGCATACTCAACTTGTTGTCACCTTTCACTAGGCAACAAATAAAATAATGGCTCACAAGGCTCATTAACATCATAACTCATACCTGGTTATGCTCATCATCTCATGAAACATGCATGGTTAGTATACTTGATAACAACTATATCAATAACATATCAACATTTTGCAATACAAAAATAACATCACTATTCCCTCATTGGGGTTAGGGTTTCTCATCTTTGTCAATTAAAGTTTCTCATACCATTACCCTATATTAGGGTTTCACATAACATCACCCTACATTAGGGTTTCACATAACATTACCCTATATTAGGGGTAGGGTTCCCCATTCCATTTCAATTAGGGTTTCTCAACCCATTACCCAAAATTAGGGTTAGGGTTTCTCATTATTCTCGATTAGGGTTTCATGATCACATTATCAAAGATCAAACCCTAATTCAAAACTCCATGCAGTTTGGAGAATGCATTGATATTACAATTAATATCCAAAACCTAACTCATTGTCCCACATGTCTAGAATTTCATAATACCTTCATAAGTATTCAATTAAACTTATGAATTGTAATTTCCCTTATTGGTTAGGGTTTTATGATTACCTCATTAATCCAAACCCTAAGTTCAAACCATTTGATGAGTGAAGGGTTCAAGATCGTTTAAGGTATAACAGTCTTCAAACCGTTTGATGAGTAAAGGGTTCAAGACCGTTTAAGGTCTAACGGTCTTCACACCGTTTGAAGGATTGGATCAAGACCGTTTGATGGTCTAACGACCTTAAACCGTTTGGAGGATTGGACTAAGACTATTTTATTGTCTAAACGGTCTCAAACCGTTTGAAAGTTTGACCATGTAAGTACTAATAACCCCATAAGTGGTTGAAGAGTATCTCAAGGTTGTTTCAAATGGAAGCACTTCTAAAGTACTTAGGTGATTAGTATAATTAGAGTGATTATCACTTGATGCCCATGAAGGTAATTAAATTCAATACACTATGATAAGCATAGGTGTATTTACTTAGTGAAAGGTTAAGCTAAATGAATAAGGTTTGATGGTGATGTGTGTTCCTAGTACATGGAACAATGATAAGTATGATTTAATACTTAAATAATGGTGTGTGCTCCAAGGTTTGAGACCGTTTGATCCTCAAACGGTTTGAGACCATTTGGTCCTTAAATAGTCTAGGACCGTTTAGTCCTCAAACGGTCTAAGACCGTTTGGTCAAATAAGCTTGAAACTGTTTGTGAAAAACTACTAGAGGGGGGGTGAATAGGGTTTTAAAGATAATTCAATAATTATTTAACTCAAACAACCACAAATGAAAAAGCAAGAAGGAGACAAGGGGTTTAGAGTGGTTCCAACCTTAGCAAATACTAAGATTGTCAGTCCACTACCCGGTTGCTTACCCAACCGGGATTTTGAAAGTATTAATTTTATTACCTCTTCAAGGATTTTACATAAAATACAATACTTTCTTACACCCCTTTGGACAACCTTCACTTTGAAGTAGATGCACCAACTTGAGGCAGCCTTCTTGAAGTAACTTCAAGATCCCCCTTGAAGTAGCCTTCCTCTTTGAAGTAGCCTCCCATTGCACCAGTCTTCTTGAAGTAGTCCAAAGCCTCCTTCTTCACCAAGAAGATCACGTCCCTCTCCAATCCGCAGCATCCAACCCTAGGAGTAGCAAGGAGAGTACAAGCAATAAGAGTGAACAAGAAAGGAAAAAGGAAATTACAATTACCCTTTAAAGCACAAGGCTTGATTTGCCTATATCAAGCGTATAGATCTCCTAACCAATGTATATGGAAGTGTGATTGCTTGTGGATAGGAGATACTAGCTTATAGGAAATGAAATTAGAGTAAGGAGAAAAGTAGCCAAATACAAGTATGCTCAATTGCTCAAAACAGGTTGCTTAATGCAAGTGTATGCTCAAGTGTAGAATAAGTGAGTTTAGGTGTCCTAAGGCATGTCCTATTTATAGTAATGACCTACAAGTGCTTAAGGACGTTCTAGACACTTTCTAGGGGGTTCTAAGTGCTTAATTAGCCGTTAGGTACACTTTAGTTGCTTTAGCAACAACTAGTTAATTAATTATGCAGTTTCTGTCAGAGTCCATCTCGGTCGAGGAATTGTCGACCGAGACACCTACTCGGTCGAGGTTTTGTCGACCGACAGGATCTCTGGATCAAGTGTTTGCAACATTCATCTCCAACTGCCAACTACCTTGTCGGCTGTGTCTAACGGATACCTGGGTCTTACTCGGTTGAGAAGTTTGTCGACCGAGAGTGTCTCAGTCGAGGAGTTTGTCGACCGAGATTGACCCTGTTTCAATGTTTCAAATAAAGTACTAAGTGTATGTATAAGTGTGCATATGTGACACTATTGAAGGGGATGCCCTATCTAAGTGTGGTGATTAGCTAGGTAAGATCTAACACTTGATTTACATGATGTCTAAGTACTTGTACATTATATATTTGTACACGTTTTACAATTGATTACATTTCATGAAATTACAATAATTCAAGCATATAGATTTCTCAAATCTTTGTCATCCACCTTTTGCCTGCAACACTCAAGTAGCTTGTTAGATCGACAAGAATGAAATGTTTGTCATCATCAAAACAAAGGGATTTATCATAATGTCCAATTTAGCCAACAATATCCCCCTTTTTGAAAATGACAAATATTTCCTAAATATAAAATAAGGAAATATAAAACATGTGAGTTTCATACCTGCAATTTACCTTTGTAGCCATCTTTGTTTTGCAAGTGACTGCTGGCCAGATATTATGAAACTCATTTTAATTTTATGTTTGTGATTTTATATTATTTCTCCCCCTTTTTCATCTCAAAAAGATATCCAAATTAATCATTTAGTTATGACTTTGTGTCTTTCTTTCTAAATTTTATGCTTTGCTCCCCCTTAAAGAGATATCTAATTAAAATCAAGGGATTAATGTAAACTATTTTATTGTCAAATTTAGCCACAATTTGTTTCTCAATAATTTGCAAAGGATGTTAAGCCTTGAAATGATATGACTTCCTTCTTAGTTTATGGCATATGTGTATTGAGTTCTCACCCATTTTACAAGGGATGTTAAGCCCTGAAAATGAGAATCCTTTAATCTTAGAGTACATGAAAAGTGTCTTTAACCAAATGCACAGGATGTTAAGCCCTAATTTGTTTAGAGAATTCTTTTAAGAACCAGATATATCATTTTTATGAAATTTGTATATTTCTTCATAACCAAGAGTGAAAATACTAAGGTCAAAGCAAGCTTCAAATGATGTTTACAATGTTTTTGTAAGATTCTTAATCAAATAATCAAATTTATTTTTGTGAGCTCCCCCTTGATCTTATAATCAAAACAATTTAAAGCTTCACATTCGATTTTGAATTTTATCAAAAGTATATTTTGAGTCAAGATACTAAGATTAGGTATAATAAAATGATGTACAAATAAACATTTTGTCAAGCTTATTTTAGGTTGACCTTGACTTCGACTATAGTGCCCCTTGGTCAAACTTGATTTCAACCAAGATGCAATTTCTGTAAATTTTCAAATTAAGATGCATTTGTGCCATGAAATTTTACTATTTATGCAAAATAGAATCTCCATATAAGCTAAATGACGATGATCAAGAATATTATTCATCCATGGTTTGTATATAGGGATTAAAGATTATTTTAAACAAGTTAATGAAACATAATGAGCGTGGCACAATGATTTTGATAGAACAATAGAAGCATTCAATATAGTGATAATTTCATGATCATTTAGACTAAATATCAATACACATGGTTCCTATATGAATACACCAAGAAATACTTTAGGAAAGACCATGTGAACAATGATAAGACAATAATTTCTTTTAATCATGATTTTCAGTTTTAAACCATTTAGAGGATAAACCAAAATAATCTCATTTAGAGGATAAACCAAAAACAGTCTTCAAAATTTATGCATGTAAAATAATAACAAATTGATAGCAAGCTAGGTTAATTGAAAACAAGTTCAGCAGATGTATTTCAAACTTGACAACAGAAACCTGCTCGATCGACGATTTCTCGACCGACAGTTCTCTCGGTCGACAGTTTCTCGACCGAAACGGTTGCTGTTTTACTCAGATTGTTTCTGTAGATTTTAATTTGTCACAGGCATCTGGTCGATCGAGAATACTTCGACCGAATAAGTTTCTGTTTCAGTTAACAGTTCAGAAAATTACCATAATGCATGAGATTTTTTATTAAGTTGAGATAAAGAAATATAATTTGCAAAAATGAGCATTGGATCATATCTCAACTGAATTTCATTCAAATCTACTAATTTTGGGGTTTTGGAACCCAAACTAAGTCGGAATGCTTGGTCTTATAAGGGCATGAAATTGAATAATGTCCAAAACGTAGACAAAAATGACAAGTAATAGAATCAACTTCATTTCTCTTTCTAGGAATTTTGTTCTTTGGTACAAACATAGTCTTAGTCTTGGATGCTTTAGCTCTTTTGGGTTGATTTCTCTTTGGATCATATCCTAACCCTCTTCTCCCATTGTAATTAGAGGACATTTTCAGAATATTATCATGGATATCATTTCCTCTTAACTCATTTATTTTTCTTTGTAGCTTAACAATATCATCCATCTTCTTGTTTATATCTTTCCTTGCTTGATCTAAATCAGATGATAGAGAGTTTCTTTCTTTTAAAACCTTATTATAATCTAAATGTGAACATAAAATAGATTGTTTTTGAAGATCATTTACTTGAGTTTGCAAGTTTAACTTTTCTAAAGAAAGAAAATTGCAATTTGCTTCTACAGATTTTAACTTAATATCATAATCTTCAATTGTCTTTTTGAGATCTCTATTTTTAGATGCAAGAGCAAGAAGTTTAACGTTTAAATCATCATTTACTTTGTTTGACTTCTTAAGTTTCTTCTTGCAATCAATATATTTCTCATGAGTATCTTGAAGACTAGCAATTAGATCTTCTTTTGGTAGATCATAAAGACTTACCTCTTCTTCTTCTTCTTCATTTGTTGTAGCAAGGAGGCATTCTACTTCTTCTTTTCCATCATCACTATCATCACTTGAATCATCCCATGCAACTTTATATGCTTTTTCTTTCTTTTTGTGAGATGATTTCTTCCCTTTCTTGAGCTTTGGACAATCACCTTTCATGTGTCCCTTCTTACCACATTCAAAGCACCTGGAAGAAGAAACACTAGAGGTTTTATTAGTTTTAAAAATTTTATATTGCTTACCATTTACAATGAGGGTTTCTTCTTCACTATCATCTTCACTTGTGTCATGATTGTCCTTGGTTGATGCTTTGAATGCAATGTCCTTGTTTTTCCCTTGTTGAAGTTCACGTTCTCTTCTTTCTTCTTCTTCTAAAGTTGCCTCATGAGCTTCTAGGTTGCCAATGAGTTGTTCCATCTTTAGTCGAGTGAGGTCATTTGCTTCTTCAATGGCCGTCACCTTGGGCTTGTATTTGGGAGGAAGTGATCTAAGGATCTTTGACACCTGATCTTCCTCAAGAACAACTTTACCTAAAGCATTCAAACCATTTACAATAGAAGAGAATTTTGCATACATTTCACTAATAGATTCATTTGGATCCATACAGAAATGTTCAAACTTTTGTTTAAGCATACTAATTTTAGAATTCTTAACTTGAACGATCCCTTCATAAGTTATGGAAAGTCTATGCCAAATTTCATAGGCTGTTTCACAATTTGATATCCTATTAAATACCCCTACTGAAATTGAACAATAGAGAATACTTACAGCCTTTGCATTCATTTGAGCCGACTTTACCGTATTGGTGTCCCAAGCTGCATATTCCACTTGAGAAGCTCATAGGGGGTTGACACTGTGATGACCCTGATTTTCGGATAATGATACCCAATATGGTATTTTAAGACCATGGGTGTCATGTAGATGATTGATACCAAATTGAGGAATTGGTTATTCAATCATTGTATATTTCCACCCAAAAAGTGTAACTATATATGCAATTGACAATTCAAATATCATTTGAGTTCAAGTATGATAAATAGGTGATTAATTGATTTGGGTACATATGAGTTCAAGGGGCCCGTTTAATAGTGCCAATGGACTCAAGTGATATATTAGTGAACTTTGAGGTATCAATATCATAACAAGTATTTTTGGACTTGTAGGATCAAGATTTTATGATGATGTGAATTGAATTCAAAGTTAATACACATATTTATAAGGTTGTTTGAAGAATTCTATTGCATTCCCAAACCATATATATTAGTGTCTCAATCTTTGATAGCAGCTACCCTAAGATATAATGGGCCTATGTATAGAATTTCGAAATATTAGGAGACTGCTACAAAGAAATGTAGCTATTTGAAGTCGGGGACATTGATGATGTACATGTAGATGAACTTTGGTGTTTTAGTTATTCAATATATAGGTATGTGACAAAGGATGTCACGCAGCTGGACCACTCAAAGTGTGAGGGCGAGACTTTAGATGGATGAGGTCCATGGATGGGAAGCGTGGCTCAATCTCAGCCGTTTGTTGTGATCTAGCGGTGCAAACCTTAACACCTACCTCCGCTTCACGCGGGAGGGGAACTGGTCGTAGTTGGCTGCCCTTCTCTCCACGATTCAGTGGGTGATCAGCCACATAAGTGCGATCCCAACGTGCCGCATGGTCAGGACTTTTCTAACAACCTCTCACACCAATCCTTAGTCCTGCAACTAGGGATTCCGAACCCTCGTGGAGCTGCCCTTTCCAACCACAGTGGCAGGAGGAGGCGGGGTGAAGGGAGACCAGTGAGGTAGTAGAGAAATGGAGAACGTCTGAAGATGGTCACAGTAGTAACGCCTTGCTGGAGAAGTCACGACTCCACAACCCCTCGCTTCCCTGACTTAGAGTGAAAGGTAGTCGGTGTGCTTATGGTTTAGAAAGAAACCAGCAGCAACCTCTTCCTCTTGCCATCAGAGGCGCTTCACGCCGCCAAGCCCTGTGACGTGATGGCAATAGTCACTCATTGCTTGCCGGAGAGATGCCTCACGACGGCAGATCCAAGAGCCGAAGGTCGACGAAGCTGATGGTGCCCTTCATATCAGACGAGGAAGACCGGGTAGAGAGGTAATGCTCGCCGGAGATCTCTCTCGCGGTGGTGACCTGCGGCCTCCTCGAGCTCACAAGGAGGAGGAGCGTGCAGAGGGGTGACTGAACAGTGGCGTCGAGTGTGTATGGAAGAATTCGAGGGTAGCCTTAATGGTTGACGAGGAGGGCTTGGTCGTGCAAGATTGCTCGATGGAGGAGCTACCTTGCGGCAGCACCGTGAAGAGAGGAGAAGCCTTACGGCGGTGGGCGCTCACGGGCAGCAGGCATGATGCTGGGAGAGAATGACCGCGTGTGAGAGAGAAACGATGGACGTCGACGACCCAGCCAACTCACGTGAGGCGGAGCTCGCCAGAGATCGACGCTGAGATGCCTCCTCCTTCGTGGAAGACAGAGGCGCGGCTCCTAAGAACTCGCGATCGGGATGCAACGCTGAGATCGTGAACGTGACAAAGATGAGAGTGTTGGGTTCACCAGCAGACCAGATTCAGACCAGAGACCAGACTGCCCATTTCAGTCTTGAACCCAGCCGGCTCAAGGAAGGAGAAACACCACTTTGGGACACGTGGCAAACAATGATAGGCTCACACAGGTAAATATCTAGAAAACACTCAGATCTTATATAAATCATAATAATTAGCTCGATGATCTGAAAAATACAAACAAGGTACCCAAATTCTCAGAAAAATGTACCCTTTATTACTGGACCCTTAGATCAGACCTTTGATGAACAAATAATAATGGTATTCAATTTAGAGTATAATGCTCCTTTTAACGGTTTATAGAAAGAAAGAAATAATATATAGTTGAGATTAATTCTCAGAAATTTCTTATTGAATCCTAATGATTATTGAAACCAATTTATGGAATATAATCTGAATATTATTGATAAATATTAGGTCTTTGCTCATTAATGCATAATTAGATGCTTTTAGCCTTATATTAATTTTAGAAAATAGATCAACCATCATAAAATTATGAAACTTGAACCAGACCCTAATTATGACATGTAGGTCAGTAGAAAAATATCAGAGACAATCTTAGGTTAGTTTAAACCTAGGTTTGGCCTAAACCCTAACCTAGACCAAAAATAATAATGACATAATGAACCTTTGTATTAATGATGCTCAATTATATTTAATCAGGTCATGGACAAAGTTCTAGATGATCATGGATATGATTAGTAATCTCAGAACTCAGGTACGTGGGTTTTTATTAAGTATAAGACTAGTTTTCATGAATGCATAATGATATGATGTACTTTGGATGCTTGTGTTTGCATATAAATTCTTGGATGTGTATTAGTAGTATATGCTCCGCAAAACATTACAGAACATAAAAGAATATAGATGGTTTGTAGCTACTGAGTGGATATATGCTCTCTCTCTCCCTCAATCATCTCTCTCTCTCTTCCTCTAAATATAAGGTCGGCACTCGGTCCCCATAGCCCAAGGGGCGGGGAAAAATGAAGTGCGACATCTCTCTCTCTCTCTCTCTCCTCTGAATATAAGGTCGACACTCGGTCCCCATAGCCCAAGGGGTGGGGAAAAATGAAGTGTGACACCACTTAGTAGTACAAACGCATCAAAAGGCATCTAAAAATGTGTTTACCTGATTATCGCTTTAAATAATGTTTTCTTTTACTCTTTCTTTCTCAAGATTATTTCAATTATGCAAGCATATTAGTATGTATCTTTCTACCCACGTGCACAACACCTTGTGTGTTGATTCGTTGTTTCACGTATGTTTTCGGTTCAGAGCTAGCTTGGGATAAAAGATGGGAAGTGAGAAGTTGTCCAGGTTGTACCTATTGTGTTAAGATCCTGTTAGCATACATGTTAATAGACTTGTAAACTTTTCTTCAAATTATGTAAATGTAAGTTGCAAATTTTAATTCATGTTGTAATACAAATATGTTGAATGTTGAGGATGTTATGGTTGTATGTTCATGTATGCGTATTATGCTTCCGCATCACTTTCTGATATGATTGGATGATGTTTTCAGATTATGAGCTCTCATTCCCAATAGGGTTTGGAGAAATCAAAATCCGGGGACGTCACAGTTGGTATCAGAGCATGAACAATAGCTACACCTGACAAATGCTCACCATGAAACATAAAATCTTGATCTCACCTTTCACTCTAAACCCTAGAAACTTAGTAAGTTGTTCTATAGGAATAAGGTTTGACTTAGCCTCTAAGTTAGAACCTAGATGTTCGAGAACTAGGTTTAGACAAGTGTCTGAAACCCTTTCCATATAGAGCTCATATGTATTGGGTAGCTACACTAGTCTACACCTTGTTCTCACCATTTCACTAGGTGACATGGCACTAGACTATCTACCTCGTGTGGGACACTCATTTTGCTGATTTGGTTTTGTTTTCCAATCGGCTCGAGCCTCGATAGTTTTCTCTGACATCTTATTTCTCGGAGAAAAACTATATAATATTTTATTATATATATGTAAATATAAAATGTGTCCCTCACACTGGAGAGTAGTTAGTGTTCATGCAACCTAAGTGAAAGGGAGTGACATCAGTCTAGAAGAGAGAATAGATCTAGATTAGATGTCTAGAGCCTCATAAGGTTATGTGATAGATAGATAGACAAAAGAAAGATGAAGGAAATAAGTATATAGAATCTTACCTAAGTTGATCTATTATGGTATAAGTTTCCTTATTAAGATTTGAGTTATATATGAACTGAATCCACTCTTGGGAGGATCTATGCTAAGTCGTGATGATAAAAGTATATTCCCTTTTCCTATTCAAGATAAGCTTAGTTAAGATAGAGATGAGTGTGCATGAGCCTCAAGCTCTTATACAAGGAGGATGTCTAGTGGTAGGATGAGATATGTGGTGAACTCTAGAGAGAGTAAGACCCACAAGGAGAAGGTCATAGGACCTAGACTCCAATATATGAGATATATGGGAAAAAAATGTCCTACACTAGATTACTCTTGAGTGTTGAGTTGAGTCCTTGTGCATGATTCAAATCTATATGTGAGAATTGGGTAAAGGAAAAGGATGGGTAGATGACCCATATGATAAAGTCAATCCTTTGGCTGAGTTAGGTCCTAGCTGGAGTGACACATTTTGTGAATCTCATCATTAGTTGCAAGTGAGGTAATATATGAACTCTACTTATGAGAGTATGATGCTTTGTGCAAAAGATACTCAAAATACATGTTCTCCCTTCTTCTTCTCTTTCCTAATATATGATGATAGAAACCTCACTTGAGCTATGTAGATGATTTATATATGAGGAGTCACTCGTATAAGCTTGACCTTTTCTATATTCCCCCCTATATCATACATGTAGTACCCAAGATTGAAATCATGATAAGTTTGACTTTAAAATATTCTCTTCCCCTTCATATTAAACACGAAAGATATGATGTTGAGATCATGGGATAAACTTAGCATATTCTCTTTTTTTTCCCCTTCACATAATACATGCAAGACATAAAAAGTTGAACTCATGAACTTGATATAAAGATATTTTTGGATCATGGGATATATGATCATAAATATAGTTTGTCACTTTGAGTATGAACTCATGAACTTAGATTGAGTATGAATATCACACAATAGGGTGAAACCCTAATGGTCAAGCATGTTACGTAAGCCCTTCTTATGTAGAAAGATTCTAATATCAAGGATGAAGATAAATCTCCTCTAATGTTGAAATCATTGTAAGATGTTGATCATAAGACATAATAATGATGTTGGATTTGAATGATCTGAACATCATGGCTAATAAACGAATCTCCTCCTGAACTTTAAAAGTATGAACAAAACATGTACACTTAGAGGTTGTGTAACCCAAAGATATCATAATGTCATGTTATGACTAAGACATTAAGTGATGATTCCAAATATATAAGGTGGGGTGGACACACCCAAAAATCTCTAGACCCTAAGCTGAGCACTTAAAGTGCATGCAACTATGGTGGTCTTAGAACCAAGTAATGATGATGTATATGTAGTTAAACTCCTAAATAGCCTCTTAAGGATGAGGTTAGTTGAATTTTGAGGACGAAATTCCATATAAGGTGGGGTGAATGTGATGACCCTGATTTTCGGATAATGATACCCAATATGGTATTTTAAGACCATGGGTGTCATGTAGATGATTGATACCAAATTGAGGAATTGGTTATTCAATCATTGTATATTTCCACCCAAAAAGTGTAACTATATATGCAATTGACAATTCAAATATCATTTGAGTTCAAGTATGATAAATAGGTGATTAATTGATTTGGGTACATATGAGTTCAAGGGGCCCGTTTAATAGTGCCAATGGACTCAAGTGATATATTAGTGAACTTTGAGGTATCAATATCATAACAAGTATTTTTGGACTTGTAGGATCAAGATTTTATGATGATGTGAATTGAATTCAAAGTTAATACACATATTTATAAGGTTGTTTGAATAATTCTATTGCATTCCCAAACCATATATATCAGTGTCTCAATCTTTGATAGCAGCTACCCTAAGATATAATGGGCCTATGTATAGAATTTCGAAATATTAGGAGACTGCTACAAAGAAATGTAGCTATTTGAAGTCGGGGACATTGATGATGTACATGTAGATGAACTTTGGTGTTTTAGTTATTCAATATATAGGTATGTGACAAAGGATGTCACACAGCTGGACCACTCAAAGTGTGGGGGCGAGACTTTAGATGGATGAGGTCCATGGATGGGAAGCGTGGCTCAATCTCATCCGTTTGCTGTGATCTAGCGGTGCAAACCTTAACACCTACCTCCGCTTCACGTGGGAGGGGAACTGGTCGTAGTTGTCTTCCCTTCTCTCCACGATTCAGTGGGTGATCAGCCACATAAGTGCGATCCCAACGTGCCGCATGGTCAGGACTTTTCTAACAACCTCTCACACCAATCCTTAGTCCTGCAACTAGGGATTCTGAACCCTCGTGGAGCTGCCCTTTCCAACCACAGTGGCAGGCGGAGGCGGGGTGAAGGGAGACCAATGAGGTAGTAGAGAAATGGAGAACGTCTGAAGATGGTCACACCAGTAACGCCTTGCTGGAGAAGTCACGACTCCACAACCCCTCGCTTCCCTGACTTAGACTGAAAGGTAGTCGGTGTGCTTATGGTTTAGAAAGAAACCAGCAACAACCTCTTCCTCTTGCCATCAGAGGCGCTTCACGCCGCCAAGCCCTGTGACGTGATGGCAATAGTCACTCATTGCTTGCCGGAGAGATGCCTCACGACGGCAGATCCAAGAGCCGAAGGTCGACGAAGCTGATGGTGCCCTTCATATCAGACGAGGAAGACCGGGTAGAGAGGTAATGCTCGCCGGAGATCTCTCTCGCGGTGGTGACCTGCGGCCTCCTCGAGCTCACAAGGAGGAGGAGCGTGCAGAGGGGCGACTGGACAGTGGCGTCGAGTGTGTATGGAAGAATTCGAGGGTAGCCTTAATGGTTGACAAGGAGGGCTTGGTCGTGCAAGATTGCTCGACGGAGGAGCTACCTTGAGGCAGCACCGTGAAGAGAGGAGAAGCCTTACGGCGGTGGGCGCTCACGGGCAGCAGGCGTGATGCTGGGAGAGAATGACCGCGTGTGAGAGAGAAATGATGGACGTCGATGACCCAGCCAACTCACGTGAGGCGGAGCTCGCCAGAGATCGACGCTGAGATGCCTCCTCCTTCGTGGAAGACAGAGGCGCGACTCCTGAGAACTCGCGATCGGGATGCAGCGCTGAGATCGTGAACATGACAAAGATGAGAGTGTTGGGTTCACCAGCAGACCGAATTCAGACCAGAGACCAGACCGCCCATTTCAGTCTTGAACCCAGCCGGCTCAAGGAAGGAGCAACACCACTTTGGGACACGTGGGAAACAATGATAGGCTCGCATAGGTAAATATCTAGAAAACACTCAGATCTTATATAAATCATAATAATTAGCTCGATGATCTGAAAAATACAAACAAGGTACCCAAATTCTCAGAAAAATGTACCCTTTATTACTGGACCCTTAGATCAGACCTTTGATGAACAAATAATAATGGTATTCAATTTAGAGTATAATGCTCCTTTTAACGGTTTATAGAAAGAAAGAAATAATATATAGTTGAGATTAATTCTCAGAAATTTCTTATTGAATCCTAATGATTATTGAAACTAATTTATGGAATATAATCTGAATATTATTGATAAATATTAGGTCTTTGCTCATTAATGCATAATTAGATGCTTTTATCCTTATATTAATTTTAGAAAATAGATCAACCATCAGAAAATTATGAAACTTGAACCAGACCCTAATTATGACATGTAGGTCAGTAGAAAAATATCAGAGACAATCTTAGGTCAGTTTAAACCTAGGTTTGGCCTAAACCCTAACCTAGACCAAAAATAATAATGACATAATGAACCTTTGTATTAATGATGCTCAATTATATTTAATCAGGTCATGGAAAAAGTTCTAGATGATCATGGATATGATTAGTAATCTCAGAACTCAGGTACGTGGGTTTTTATTAAGTATAAGACTAGTTTTCATGAATGCATAATGATATGATGTACTTTGGATGCTTGTGTTTGCATATAAATTCTTGGATGTGTATTAGTAGTATATGCTCCGCAAAACATTACAGAACATAAAAGAATATAGATGGTTTGTAGCTACTGAGTGGATATATGCTCTCTCTCTCCCTCAATCATCTCTCTCTCTCTTCCTCTAAATATAAGGTCGGCACTCGGTCCCCATAGCCCAAGGGGTGGGGAAAAATGAAGTGCGACATCTCTCTCTCTCTCTCCTCTGAATATAAGGTCGACACTCGGTCCCCATAGCCCAAGGGGTGGGGAAAAATGAAGTGTGACACCACTTAGTAGTACAAACGCATCAAAAGGCATCTAAAAATGTGTTTACCTGATTATCGCTTTAAATAATGTTTTCTTTTACTCTTTCTTTCTCAAGATTATTTCAATTATGCAAGCATATTAGTATGTATCTTTCTACCCACATGCACAACACCTTGTGTGTTGATTCGTTGTTTCACATATGTTTTAGGTTCAGAGCTAGCTTGGGATAAAAGACGGGAAGTGAGAAGTTGTCCAGGTTGTACCTATTGTGTTAAGATCCTGTTAGCATACATGTTAATAGACTTGTAAACTTTTCTTCAAATTATGTAAATGTAAGTTGCAAATTTTAATTCATGTTGTAATACAGATATGTTGAATGTTGAGGATGTTATGGTTGTATGTTCATGTATGCGTATTATGCTTCCGCATCGCTTTCTGATATGATTGGATGATGTTTTTGGATTATGAGCTCTCATTCCCAATAGGGTTTGGAGAAATCAAAATCTGGGGACGTCACAGACACCATCCTCCATAGATCCCAGCTAATCCCTTGGAAGTAGAATTGCATCCTTCTCTTCCAGTAGGTGTAGTTTGTTCCATCAAACACAGGAGGCCTAGCCACAAGTGTGCCTTCAAGATTGAGGTTGTTGAACAACCCATCACCCATTCTTCAAGACTTGGTTAGAGTTCCTTGAAGCCTGCTCTGATACCCATTGAAAAACCACTAGAGGGGGGGTGAATAGGGTTTTAAAGATAATTCAATAATTATTTAACTCAAACAACCACAAATGAAAAAGAAAGAAGGAGACTAGCGGTTTAGAGTGGTTCCAACCTTAACAAATACTAAGATTGTCAGTCCACTACCCGGTTGCTTACCCAATCGGGATTTTGAAAGTATTAATTTTATTACCTCTTCAAGGATTTTACATAAAATACAATACTTTCTTACACCCCTTTGGACAACCTTCACTTTGAAGTAGATGCACCAACTTGAGGCATCCTTCTTGAAGTAACTTCAAGCTCCCCCTTGAAGTAGCCTTCCTCTTTGAAGTAGCCTCCCATTGCACCAGCCTTCTTGAAGTAGTCCAAAGCCTCCTTATTCACCAAGAAGATCACGTCCCTCTCCAATCCGCAGCCTCCAACCCTAGGAGTAGCAAGGAGAGTACAAACAATAAGAGTGAACAAGAAAGGAAAAAGGAAATCACAATTACCCTTTAAAGCACAAGGCTTGATTTGCCTATATCAAGCGTATAGATATCCTAACCAATGTATATGGAAGTGTGATTGCTTGTGGATAGGAGATACTAGCTTATAGGACACGAAATTAGAGCAAGGAGAAAAGTAGCCAATTGCAAGTATGCTCAATTGCTCAAAATAGGTTGCTTAATGCAAGTGTATGCTCAAGTGTAGAATAAGTGAGTTTAGGTGTCCTAAGGCATGTCCTATTTATAGGAATGACCTACAAGTGCTTAAGGACGTTATAGACACTTTCTAGGGGGTTCTAAGTGCTTAACTAGCCATTAGGTACACTTTAGTTGCTTTAGCAATGACTAGTTAATTAATTCTGCAGTTGCTGTCAGAGTCCATCTCGGTCGAGGAATTGTCGACCGAGACACCTACTCGGTCGAGGAATTGTCGACCGAGACACCTACTCGGTCAAGGTTTTGTCGACCGACAGGCTCTCTGGATCAAGTGTTTGCAACGTTCATCTCCAACTGCCAACTACCTTGTCGACTGTGTCTAACGGCTACCTGGGTCTTACTCGGTCGAGAAGTTTATCGACCGAGAGTGTCTCAGTCGAGGAGTTTGTCGACCGAGATTGACCCTGTTTCAATGTTTCAAATAAAGTGCTAAGTGTATGTATAAGTGTGAATATGTGACACTATTGAAGGGGATGACCTATATAAGTGTGGTGATTATCTAGGGAAGATCTAACGCTTGATTTACATGATGTCTAAGTACTTGTACATTATATATTGTACAAGTTCTACAATTGATTACATTTCATGAAATTACAATAATTCAAGCATATAGATTTCCCAAATCTTTGTCATCCACCTTATGCCTGCAACACTCAAGTAGCTCGTTAGATCGACAATAATGAAATGTTTGTCATCATAAAAACAAAGGGATTTATCATAATGTCCAATTTAGCCAACAGTTTGACCCTAAATTAGGGTTTTATCCTCAATTGATCTAGGGTTTTGAAACCAATTGAGCTAGGGTTCTGAAATTGATTAAGTTTGATTGTTTGAAGTTATTAGGTCATAAGAACAATTGATCCTTGAACCCATTGAAACTGTTTGGTCTCTAATGATTTGAAATCGTTTGACCTCTAAACGGTTTTGAAACTGTTTGGTCTAAAACGGTTTGAAATCGTTTGACCAATCACAAAGTGAAACCATTTGCTCTTGATATTCCTGAGGTGTGTGCTAAGATGATGTCATCATCATCAAGATTCAAACCTCTGATTTATTCTGCCATATATGTGATAATTTCATTAATTATTCAAGAAGAAATAAAGGATCAACATGATGAGAAATTGAAATCAATAATAACATTGATGGGTTCAAGTTATATAACCCGCCTTGAAAGTAGCTTCAAATTTTCAAGATTCATGTCTCTAATGGTAGAAGAAGCTCCTTCAACCAGCCAAGGCTCGTTTCCAACTTCTTTGGATGCAAATGATAGCCAAGGTTGAGCATTGGATGGAAAAGAGAAGAAAATCAATGTTGAAATCCAATTTCAACCATCAATTCAAGGTTGAAGATGATCATGGAGCTTACCTTTAGCTTGGGGAACGTTTTAATCCTGCTCCTAAGCTCCTTGGTCATTGGCCAAAGCAAAGAAAGAAAGTGGTTTGCAAAATTTCCTTTCAAGTAAGGAGAAAATCGAATATATGTAATTGATTTTCTAGGAGAGAGAAAGTAGGGGAAAATCCATCCACTTTCTTGCCACATGCCCCCTCCCTTCCTTGCCTTCGAAGACATATTTCTTTTCCCTCAAACTCCTTTCATTTATCCTTGAATTAAAAGCAACCAATTAAGCACCTTAATTAATATAATACTATTATCTATTTTTTAGTGGACATTACTTTTTTTTAACAAATGTGAGTGGGTTTCTTCACCTACTTAGGATATTTCGGTGCAACTCAATGCATTTGGACGTCCTCCTATTATAGGATTTCAATTACAGCCTTTTTAATTGATGGGAACTTCAATTAATATATTTATTTTTGCTACAAAACAAATTAGGGTTTCAATTATGCTTAAATCTGGATTATTTTATTACCAAGATTATCTCTCTTCAAAATTAGTTCAAACAAGATGCCCCATTCTTTTTCTCTGCTCTAAATGATATCAAGAAACAATAGGGAAATAATAGAAGTGGTATTTTACATGTTCAACCCTAGATTTTGGGTAATTTGCAAATTACACCAAAACTAGCATTCAATGCACAAACATTATTCAAACAAGCTCATTTTCGGAACTTAGGCTTGTGGAAGCCATATCTCAGCATCATTCTCATTCTTATGGTGCCATAACACTTGAGGAACATTTATCATGTAACATTTGCAAGGTAACCCCCTTAAATTGGGTAAATTGCACTTTAGTCCAAAATAGGTAAAACATTGTTTCAACATTATTCAAATAGGACCAAAATTGAAACATAAGCTCTCCTTTAGTCTTAATTAATTTTCAAAAGATAAAGAGAAGAATCTAAATAACTTATCTAAGCAAAACTTATAGGTTTAAGCCTTAACCTAGTCCAGGGATGTTACAATTATCCACCCCTAACATGGATTTCGTCCCCGAAATCATCAAGAGAAAAGAGAAGGGCACTTCCTCCAGATCCCACGTAGCTTCTTCAATGCCACGATGATGCCAGAGAACTTTCACAAGCATTATGTCTTTCTTTTTCAACTTTTTGATTCTCCTGTCAAGAATCAACACTGGTCCTTCTACATAAGATATATCTTCATTTAAATCTACCTCCACAGGTTGCAAAACTAACTACGTGTCAGGGTGACACTTTCTCAGCATGGATATATGGAATATTGGATGCAATATGTGTAGTTCAGGTGGAAACTCCAACTTATAGGCTACCTTCCCAATCCGTTCAGTGATTGGATAAGACCCCATAAATCTAGGAGCTAACTTACCCTTCTTTCCAAATATACGAACACCCTTCCAAGGTGAGACTTTGAGATATACTCTGTCTCCAACTTGGAATTCTAAAGGTCTTCACCATTTGTCAGCGTATGAATTCTGTCTATCCTGTGCAACCTTTAACTGTTGTTGTATTACTTTAATCTTTTCAGTTGTCTGTTGCACTACTTCAGGACCCAAAAGTTGATATTCCCCTATTTCATACCAGCATAATGGAGATCTACAACGTCTACCATATAATGCTTCATATGGTTCCATATCAATACTGTGCTGATAAGTATCGTTGTAAGTGAATTCTATTAAGCTCAAGTGTATATCCCAACTTCCTACAAACTGAAGGACACATGCCCTAAGCAAATCCTCTAAAGTTTGTATAGTCCTCTCAGATTGTCCATCTGTCTGCGGGTGAAAGGCGGTACTAAACCTTAACTGCGTACCCAAAGCTTTATGTAGTCAATCCCAAAAATGACTCATGAACTGGGGACCTCTATCAGAAGCAATTGTAGCTGGAACTCCGTGTAAACACACTATCTCATCTATGTAAATCTGTGCAAGTTTCTCAACAGTATGGGTTGTTTTGACGGTAAGAAAATGTGCTGACTTAGTCAACCTATCAACTATCACCCAAATGGAATCATGACTTTTGGTTGTTTTTGGCAAACCAACCACAAAGTCCATGGTCACATGATCCCATTTCCACTGTGGTATAGGTAAAGGTTGCATTGTTCCTGCGGGCTTCTGATGTTCAACTTTAACCTGCTGACATACTGTATACTGCATAACAAACTCAACTACATCTTTCTTTAAACCAGGACACCAATACATATCTTTTAAGTTACGATACATTTTGGTGCTCCCTGGATGCATTTCATACATAGATGAATGAGCTTCCCCCAAGACTAACTTCCTTAAGTCATTGACATCAGGTACTACCATCCTGCCATGGTAATAAAATACCTCATCATCTGACTCATGAAACCCATCCTGTTTCTCACTACCATATTCTGACCTGATCTGTTGAATCACAATATCAACTTGTTGTGCCTCTTTGATCTGTTGTTTCAGAGTAGGTTTTATGTGCATCTCAGCTATCAATCCAGTTAACAAGGATACTTTAAGCTGTACATTGTCTAGCCTCAAAGAGACAAGCATGTCTCATTTAAAGCACACTAAAAAGTTCAACTATGCCTTGTCCGTGTTTGGTGATGATGATTTTCTACTTAGTGCATCAGCCACTACATTGGCCTTCCCCATATGATAATCAATTGTACAATCGTAGTCCTTGATTAACTCCATCCACTGACATTTTCTCATGTTCAACTCATGCTGTGAAAAGATGTATTTTAGGTTCTTATGGTCTGTGAAAATCTAGAATGTCTCTCCATAGAGATAATGTCTCCATATCTTCAACGCATGAACCACTGCAGCCAATTCTAGATCATGTGTTGTATAATTTTCCTCGTGTTTCTTAAGCTATCGAGAAGCAAAAGAAATCACTTGTTCATCCTACATCTACACACATCCTAGACTGTTCTTAGATGCATCACATAAAACACTATACCCCTTTCCCTACTCAGGTAGCACTAACACATGTGCACTGGTTAACCTTTCTTTGAACAACTGGAAAGAATGTTGACACTTGTCATTCCAGTCAAAAGGAACCTCCTTCTTGGTCAACTTGGTTAGGGGTAAAGCTATAGAACTGAAGTTCTTAATGAACCTCCTATAGTAGCCTACCAGTCCTAGAAAACTGTGTATCTCCATTGGTGTCTTTGGATGTTCCCACTCCAAGACAGATTCTACCTTTTTAGGATCAACATGAATACCTGAGGTAGATATTATGTGTCCAAGTAAAGACACTTATGATAACCAGAATTCACACTTACTGTAAACCAAGATGTCATCTATAAAGACTACTATGAATTGATCAAGGAATGGTTGGAAGATTCTGTTCATGAGTTCCATGAATGTAGCTGGTGCATTAATTAGTCCAAACGACATACCTATAAACTCATAGTGACCATACCTTGTGCTAAAAGATGACTTAGGTATGTCACTCTCCTTGATACGTAACTGATGATATCCTGACATCAGATCTATTTTAGAGAAGATAGTTGCACCATGCAACTAGTCAAACAAGTCATCTATCCTTGGCATAGGATATTTGTTATTTATGGTTACTTTGTTTAGCTATCTATAGTCGATGCATAATCACATATACCCATCTTTATTTTTCACAAAGAGAACTAGAGCACCCCATGGTGAAGTACTCGGTCGAATAAAACCCTTTTCAAGCAACTCCTGTAACTGTTTCTTGAGTTCTGCCATCTCAGCAGGTGCCATTCTGTAAGGTGTTTGAGCTATTGGTTGTGTACCCATGATTAGATTAATTTCAAAATCAATCTCTCGGGGTAGAGGAACACCTGGAAGTTCCTCAGGAAACACATCCTCAAACTCCCTAACAATCATAACTTCAGAAAGACTGGGACTCTCTACTCTGGTATCTACCACATGTGCCAAGAATGTGAAGCATCCTTGTCTCATCAACTTCTTAGATACCATATCCGACACTAGACAGGTTGGAAGAATCTTTTTGTACCCCTGAAAGATCCATGTAACACCATTGTCTGTGAACATAGCCTGCTTGGAACCACAATCCAAGACAACCTTATACTTTTCTAGGGTGTCCATCCCAAGAATTATGTCAAACCCATGAATCTCAAGTGGTATAAGACCCACCTAAATGCTATGTTCTGAAAAAGAAAGCACACAGGGAGAACATACCTCCCGCAACACTGCATATCCAACTAATTGAGTTTCTAATATCAGATTATCTGCTCTATCATTGACAATCATATTGCAGTCATAAATCACTTCTCGAGTGATAAAGGAATGCATAGCACCCAGATCAATCAAAATAGATACAAAGCAGGATGAAGACATATCAGAATGAAATAACTCCATCTGGCCTGTCACGACTCGTGGGTTAACCACTGCTTCCGGCTGATTCATAGCATAGAATTTTACCGTTGCTGGTTGTCGACCGCTTGCCTTATTGTTAGATGTAGATGAGCCAGCTTGGGATGTATGTCCACGTCCTCGAGTGCCACTGCTAATTTGTCACTTCTGAGAGTCTTGTTGACTTTTCCTCAGTGGTTGGGTTACACTCATGTCTCTAACTAGACAATCTTTCATCAGATGTCCCATCTTCCCACAATTATAACAAACTCTGTTCTCCCGCTGTGGTCTAGATGGTCCTGTTACTGACATTGATGCAGAGCTGTGGGCTCCCTATGGTGGTAAACTATGACCTCTACCCTTGCTTGATGTCCACTGTGTCTGAGTATTAGACCTCAGTGGTACTGTTGGTGCAGAAAATATTGGTTTCTTAAAACTTTCGGACCTCTGTCCTTGGAATTATGTATACACCTTCTTACTGTTGGCTTGACACTTCTCACTCACATACCTTTCTATCCACTTAACTCACTCCACAAAAGTGGCAAACCTCTCCCTATTCTCTAGAGCAGATACTAGTGTGGTTAAATCAGCGTTCAAACCCTTCTCAAAATGCTGAATCCTTTCCTCATCTGCAGCGGCCATGTGCGGACAGAACCGTAGAAGCTCCATGAACTTAGCTTCATACTCACTAATGTTCATTGGTCCTTGCCTTATTTGTTCAAACTAAGAAATCTTCTCATCCATGTAAGTCTTGGGGAAATATCTACTAACGTATTCACGTCGGAATTCTTCCCATCCGACTTCAACACCTGACCTTTTGCTTTCTTCTATGGCCCACCAATGGCCATCACTCCCCTTCAACAGGTACACCGTACGTCTAACCTTCTCAGCTCCTGGGATATTAAGAATTCTGAAGGCCTTTTCCAGCTCAGTCATCCACAAGTCTACATCTGCTGGGTCAGCTGTACCAACATATTCATTGGATCCTACCCGAAGAAGCCGTTCAAAAGTCTTTCCAGCTCCATGTCCCTCATTGTGAGGTGGTGCCCTAGGTGCAGGTGGTGGCATCCTATCTGCCATATGTGTCATAGTTGCCATAAACTACCTAAACAGAGCATGGAAAGCTGGGTTTTCTAGTATAACTTGGTCAAGCTGGGGATGTTTAGGTACTGGTTCTTCCCTATCTTGATCCCTTGCACCTCCTCCTGGTGCAGCAACACTACTTTCAATAGCATGTTCTTCGTGTGATCCAGCCATCTTCAAGCTTTACTTCTTCTCCTGAGAGCAGAAGTCACTATCAGATAAACTGAAAGACACTAGAACAAACTCAACGACCTTAATCCTATGTCTCTGTAGACTCAGTGAACCTAGAGCTCTGATACCACTAAATTGTCACGACTCATCGACAAAATAGTTACTGATTAAGCGGAATCAATCATTAGCATCGGATTAACAAAAAACACTAAAAATTAAAACCTTTTTGCAAAGAGATCCTTTTCCAGGAAACTCTGATAATAAGAACCAAAGTAATATTTATATACATTTTGGTCCACCAATTACACGCCATGTACCTTCTCTTCTTGAGGATTTCATATAATAGTTCCTTTGCCAAAACTATACATAATAAACACAAAACCTTGAGGCATTCAATGCTAAAATTATCATATCGATCATTAAAGCACTAATTACTGACTCCTAGGACCTGAGAGTACAAAGACGACACATAGGACTCATATCTACAAGACACGACAATCAGTATCTCCACCTAAGATATTACTATTGTGCCTGCTGCTGCTGTCCTTCCCCTGGTGTAGAGTTTCTACCTCCTCATCCTTGTCCACCCACAGGGGTGAGACAATTGAAATTGTCCCAGCGATAGATATAACTCTCCGCCAGAAACATTATTATTGCAGATAAACAATAATAAACTTGAGTAGAGGAATCTCTTAAAGCATTACAACTATGAATGATAAAGCAATATATCATCTATCCATTTTAATAAGGAATATGAATAACATGTATTTTATCTATCCATTTAGGATACAATCAACAATGTAACATCAACAAATGATTTTCATATTTCATCCTTAAGAAAATATGCTACACGACTGATTACATTTTACAATCATTCTTATGCCCTGAGGAAGTGAGCCGTACCGCTCAAATCCAACCTTCGATTGCGAAACCCAAAGTCAGTGCCATACAAGATCAATGGAAGAGACAGACTCCATGTTCTCATCTGTCTTGGTCAGTGCGAGACCACAAACAGGACCGCAATCTCTTTCTTAAGTGATGTCAGTCATAGGGTTAGCTCTCATAGGCTACCCATCCTCTAGCCCGCCTTGGTACAGGTGCCGATGCTAGTAAATATGAGACACAAGACAGGGACTTAAGGAATGATGGAAGGGAATAAAAAGAGAGGAAAAGAAAATCTAAATGAATGAGAGCAAGAATAAAACAAAATAGAAATCAAACTCAAAAAGGATCTTTCTGGAAATCACCAAAACCAAAAAAGAAGAAGTGCCAAATGTCGAATTTTTCGACTACACTGCGCTCACTGAGCCATGAACACATTCATGCTCCATCACAATGAGCCATGGACATGTTCACCATGCTCTTATACATATCTTGAGTCTACAACTGAAGTTTCACTCTAATCCTCCTCATTTTTGGCTAGGAGAAACCCCACATATTCAACAATATACACTCCAGATTAACCAACACGAGAATCTATTTCACCATCACCAGCTACTGGTGATGATGCATCTATGGCCAGGGCTCTACATGATAATATTCCACTTGATTAATTAATTACATTACCATATTCTTTTAGCATCAGTCAAGTTTTCAAACAAGAATTATTATGACAAATGCTATAGAGAAACATGTAATACTTCTATCAAATTCTCTTCAAAACTTTATAAAACATTGGGATCCCAATCCCTTATCTCATTGTTGGGAAATTCACATCCCTCAACAATACTATAAGGACCCTGACCTTCATTTAGGGTTTACCCTGTTTGCTTTGCTTAACCTTGATGCTTTGGTGCTTGCTGATCACCTTTGGTGGTGATTAGGGTGTAACATACCAGATCTAGAACCCTACCCTATAACTTTGATCCTTTTTGGTTTGACCAAACAAGTTTGAGGATAGAGTGATCCTAATAATATAATGCATGAATAATGTAATATAATATGTTAAATAATTCATTTTGTGATAATAAGATGATAAATAACTTAATTTCATGCATAATATGAAGTTAATGGGCCTCTAATGGGCTAGATGATATAACCCATGTAAGAAAGCCTCAAATTAAATAATAGACTTCAAATTCGTAATCTACACATCAAAATAAGCTTACATGTCAATTTTCATTTAATTTGGACAACCTTGAAATAATATGATAAGTTAAGAGAGAGAAATTGCCTAAAAGGTGTAATTAATAAATAAATATAACAATTGACTCCAAAAGATGAAAATAATCTTATATTCGTGATCTACATAATAAATATAGCCTTTGGGTAAATTTTTATGTAATTTGGAGAAATTTTACTTAAAAGGTAAAATCAGGAGAGAGAAAATATGCAGAACCTTCAAAATATTAAATAAATGCTCAAACAACTCAAATATGTAAAATTGATGACAAATTTGTATCTAACACATTAGGTATGGCTTGTGGGTCAAGCTTTATTATTTTTGGATAATCCTAACATCACTAATGAAGGAAGAAATAGAAAATAGTAATTAATTTATTTAACACATTAAAAGTTTCCAAAAGGCAAAACTAAGTGCATAATAGGAATCTACATGCATTAATTGATCTCTGTGCAAAATTTTACTAAATTTAGTTAATGTTTGGACCCTCAATTTTCTTAGTAAAGAAAGTTAATCAAACATTATTTAAGTGCATAACATTTTCTCGATTTCCTTGTCACGCTATTTGATTTCCTTTAATTTTCGGGCTTTAACCTGGACCCTCTGATTTTTGATCGACGATGCTTGGCTCATCTCCCACCTTGGGTAGGAGTCCAGTGTGACCCGTTCTGTGTAGGGTCCCGACTGCGATCTCCGCTCGGGTCTCTCTCCCTTTCCTTTCCTTCTTTCCCTTCGTTTTCTTCTCCTTTGCCTTTCCTTCTGCTCCCCGAACCCAATGACCCTATAAAGGTAGGGTTGTGGTTGCCCCTTTCCAGTAGTGGCTGGGCGCCACCTTCTTCCCCTGTTCTCCCATCCTTTCCTATGTTTTTCTTTCCCTTCTCCTCTCCTCGCCTCTCATCTTCATCAGACCATCACCCAGAGGTCCCAAAACCTCCATCGAGGTCTCAGCTACGATTCACATGGGTTGGTTTGGCTGCTTTGGGCTCTGACTATAGATCCCCTACTCTGCCGGTTGCTGGTGACCGCCGTGGGGTCGTGTCTGAGCTATAGAGCTCTGTGAGACTCTCTGACAGCTCTGACCGACTCCTGGGAGTCTCACGAGGTCGCTTGCCTTCCTGTATCGGTTGGATTCAAGGTATTGCTGGTTTTCCCCCTTTCGATCATTTGAACATGTCGTTTTGGTTATTTTCTCGGTTTGGTATCTGTTGATTCTTGATTGCAGTGCTATTTTTCCGCATCTGGCCACCACCCAGCTCGAGTCTGGGGTGTTTGAGTTTGGTTTAACCTCAGAAGAGCGAATGAGGGTTTGATTTCGTGAGATTCGCGATGGTGGGTGAGATACGATCTTCGAATCGGACCTGCTGAGTCCCAATTCGTTTTTGTTCTTGTGAAGAAGATGACACATAGCCATTTTACAGATTTACCCTCCTACTTTACTGCTTTCGTTGTGTTTCTCGACCAGGGGCATTTTGGTAATTTCTCTTTGAGTTTGCTTCTTTTGCGGTCTTCCCTCTCTCCTGCTTTCTCGCCTTTAAATTACTAACATGTAATTTCTTGATTGGCCGAGATATAAAAAATTAATAACTAATTAATGGCTGGTCAGAAAAATATAAATAAATATTCATTGGATTCAGAAAAATGCAAGCTTTCTTTTGGTATTAGTTTTGTCTCCTGAATCTAATATTTTAAACAGGTGTTTTCAATGGATCTAAATAATAATGAATTAACTTCTAAAATTCATAACTAATAATTTATAAGTCAGAAAAATATAATAAAATATGTTTTGAACTCCTAATTTAATATACTAAAATATGGAACAATTTTCATAACTTAATTCACATAATAATAAAAAGAAAGTTTTTAGGGTTTTGTATATTAATGGAAACCTAACCCCAATTCCACATATATGCTAAATAGGTGTTTTGGAAGCCTAGGCTTGGATCTAGAAGTGGCTTCGGATCTGTTTGAATCTGATGTTGAGGTATGATTTCATCCCACATTATTTCTATATTGAGCAATAAATCTATTTCCTCTCTTAAGTATGTTGTATCCCTTATTACTTCATGTTAAGCAATTCACCTATATTGTGTCTTTCTCTTGGTCCTATGGACAATAGCCTATACACATTGATCTTATCTCTTGTTATCACAGTTCATGTGAACTATCTTGGTTATTGTGATCTTGGATAATCTCTTGGCATCTTATCTTGTGATATGGTATATTATGATCTTGTTGATGGTATATGTCCACTGTGATGTGGAGTTTTATTGGTGGTTTCCTTTGTTGTCCATTGTGGCAAATCTTGTTTAATGTTGACTATACTTTTCTACTTGCCTCTACATTAAACATGCTATGTGATTCAGTAGCACTAGAGTAGTATAATTGCATTGGTTTTGGGGTTATGTGCCCTTTATGCTTTTGGGATGGAGGTTATGTGCCCCATACCCGGGTTTCAACTTTATGGGGGTTGGCCCAATTTCATATATATTGGGAGTTTGGTTATGTGCCATTCTCTATCCGGCTTCAGCTTTATGGGGGTTGGCCGCCATTGTCTTTATATTGTTCTAGGGCTATGCTTATCTCACATGCATGCAGGTTGATGATGATATGTGCTTTGTTTCCACCATGGTAGTGGATGTTTATATTGATAGCACATTCTTTTTATTTTGTTGGTTATGGCAAGTATCCCTTTTGTTATGATCTTTTCTCTTAATACCCAATTGGGTGGTCCTTATCTCTTGCATGGGAAGCCTTTACATTTTATTCCCTTTATTTCCTTATATTGCTCAATTTTCTTTTAGTATGCACATACCAGCCTTTGCTGATGTCTCCTGTTGTTTCTCTTTTGCTGGGGTACGCTTCCAACCCTAGGTGGAAGACTTGGATGCATGACATGGTGACCTGGACTTAGTTTGTGATGTTGAAGCTTGGAGACAATCTTGAGGTGGTTTAGATTTCCTCTACATGGATCCTTGTGATGTAAGTTTAAGTTGTAACCCTTTGTTTTATAATTGAATAGTCAAATATTTTCTTCCGCTGCTATACATTGGTCGTTTGTTACCATTATATAAAGATTTGAAAATTTACACCCACTCCAACATACCTTCTGAGTGTGTTTAGACTAGAGGTTTTATTGTTCAATTTTTTAGTAGAGAAGTGTTTTCACTTCTTTACAACATGGTATCAGAGCCCATGGTAGTCGAAATTGACTATTTCAATTTTGTCTCCCTATAGAACCCTTGACTTAGTTAGTTACCTCTAAGTGAGATGTTGACCCTAGATTTGATAAATGATGATCTTCTGTGTAACAAGGTTTGGTTTGAGTATGAGAATATGTTAGGATATCTACATATGGAAATATTGTGACTTGGTTTCTCGCTTTGATTTTGGGCCCTAAATTTCAGTTTTCAATCGTAAAAGTTTTTCACAACAAATTATTTTCTATATAATACTATATGTAAAAAAGAACATGTTTCATTGGATTTTCCAGAAGTTTTCTTGAACTAAGTCACAATGAAAAAAAGCTCTAGTTTGAGTAGAAGTTAACCCTAGTTGTGACTAGGATTGTTATAATGGTGTAGTTGACCTACTCCATGACTTTTGGATGATCATGTAGGGTTGATAGGTTAGAGATACAAGGACCTAAAATCTCAACCCCAGATGGTGTCTTTTAGTTGGATACATGAGGAACATAAGTCTCTAAAACTTTCATAACTAAGAGATGTGGGTAGCTCTAAAAAGTTGTTTAGTTTGCTGGTTAGGTTGAACCCTTTAAGGGGTGGAGAGTAGTTGGATGTTGATGTTTGAATCAATAGATTTTGAGGATGAAATCCTTTTTAAGGGGTTGAGTGCTGTAACATACCCGATCTATGACCCTACCCTAGAACTTTGATCCTTTTTGGTTTGAACAAATAAGTTTGAGGTTAGAGTGATCCTAATAATCTAATGCGTGAATAATGTAATATAATATGTTAAATAATTCATTTGGTGATAATAAGATGATAAATAACTTAATTTCATGCATAATATGAAGTTAATGGGCCTCTAATGGGCTAGATGATATAACCCATGTAAGAAAGCCTCAAATTAAATAATAGACTTCAAATTCGTAATCTACACATCAAAATAAGCTTACATGTCAATTTTCATTTAATTTGGACAACCTTGAAATAATATGATAAGTTAAGAGAGAGAAATTGCCTAAAAGGTGTAATTAATAAATAAATATAACAATTGCCTCCAAAAGAGGAAAATAATCTTATATTCGTGATCTACATAATAAATATAGCATTTGGGTAAATTTTTATGTAATTTGGTGAAAGTTTACTTAAAAGGTAAAACCAGGAGAGAGAAAATATGTAGAACCTTCAAAATATTTAAATAAATGCTCAAACAACTCCAATATGTAAAATTGATGACAAATTCGTATCTAGCACATTAGATATGGCTTGTGGGTCAAGTTTTATTATTTTTGGATAATCCTAACATCACTAATGAAGGAAGAAATAGAAAATAATAATTAATTTATTTAACACATTAAAAGTTTCCAAAAGGCAAAACTAAGTGCATAATCAGAATCTACATGCATTAATTGATCTCTGTGCAAAATTTTACTAAATTTAATTAATGTTTGGACCCTCAATTTGCTTAGTAAATAAAGTTAATCAAACATTATTTAAGTGCATAGCATTTTCTCGATTTCCTTGTCACGCTATTTGATTTCCTTTAATTTTTGGGCTTTAACCTGGACCCTCTGATTTTTGATCGACGACGCTTGGCTCATCTCCCACCTTGGGTAGGAGTCCAGCATGACCCGTTCTATGCAGGGTCCCGACTGCGATCTCTGCTCGGGTCTCTCTCCCTTTCCTTTCTTTCTTTCTTTCCCTTCGTTTTCTTCTCCTTCGCCTTTCCTTCTGCTTCCCGAACCCAATGACCCTATAAAGGTAGGGTTGTGGTTGCCCCTTTCCAGTAGTGGCTGGGCTCCACCTTCTTCCCCTATTCTCCCATCTTTTCCTCTATTTTTCTTTCCCTTCTCCTCTCCTTGCCTCTCAGCTTCATCAGAACATCACCCAGAGGTCCCAAAACCTCCGTCGAGGTCTCAACTACGATTCACACGGGTTGGTTTGGCTGCTTTGGGCTCTGACTATAGCTCCCCTACTCCGCCGGTTGCTGGTGACCGCCGTGGGGTCGCGTTTGAGCTATAGAGCTCTGTGAGACTCTCTGATAGCTCCGACCGACTCCTGGGAGTCTCGTGAGGTCTCTTGCCTTCCTCTATCGGTTGGATTCAAGGTATTTCTCGTTTTCCCCTTTTCGATCATTTGAACCTATCGTTTTGGTTATTTTCTCAGTTTGGTATCTGTCGATTCTTGATCGCAGTGCTGTTTTTCCGCATCCGGCCACCACCCAGCTCGAGTCTGGGGTGTTTGAGTTCGGTTTAACCTCAGGAGAGCGACTGAGGGTTTGATTTCATGAGATTTGTGATGGTGGGTGAGATACAATCTTCGAATCGGCCCTGCTGAGTCCCAATTTGTTTTTGTTCTTGTGAAGAAGATGACACATAGCCATTTTACATATTTACCCTCCTACTTTACTGATTTCGTTGTGTTTCTTGAATAGGGGCATTTTGGTAATTTCTCTTGGAGTTTGCTTCTTTTGCGGTCTTCCCTCTCTCCTGCTTTCTCGCCTTTAAATTACTGACATGTAATTTCTTGATTGACCGAGATATAAAAAATTAATAACTAATTAATGGCTGGTCACAAAAATATAAATAAATATTCGTTGGATTCAGAAAAATGCAAGCTTTCTTTTGGTATTGGTTTTGTCACCTGAATCTAATGTTTTAAACATTTGTTTTCAATGGATCTAAGTAATAATGAATTAACTTCTAAAATTCATAACTAATAATTTATAAGTCAGAAAAATATAATAAAATATGTTTTGAACTCCTAATTTAATATATTAAAATATGGAACAGTTTTCATAACTTAATTCACATAATAATAAAAGGAAGTTTTTAGGGTTTTGTATATTAATGGAAACCTAACCCTAATTCCACATATATGCTAAATAGGTGTTTTGGAAGCCTAGGCTTGGACCTAGAAGTGGCTTCAGATCTGTTTGAATCCGATGTTGAGGTATGATTGCATCCCACATTATTTCTATATTGAGCAATAAATCTATTTCCTCTCTTAAGTATGTTGTATCCCTTATTACTTCATGTTAAGCAATTCACCTATATTGTGTCTTTCTCTTGGTCCTATGGAAAATAGCCTATACACATTGATCTTATCTCTTATTATCACAGTTCATGTGAACTATCTTGGTTATTGTGATCTTGGATAATCTCTTGGCATCTTATCTTGTGATATGGTATATTATGATCTTGTTGATGGTATATGTCCACTGTGATGTGGAGTTTTATTGGTGGTTTCCTTTATTGTCCATTATGGAAAATCTTGTTTAATGTTGACTATACTTTTCTACTTGCCTCTACATTTTAAACATGCTATGTGATTCAGTAGCACTAGAGTAGTGTAATTGCATTGGTTTTGGGGTTATGTGCCCTTTATGCTTTTGGGATGGAGGTTATGTGCCCCATACCCGGGTTTCAACTTTATGGGGGTTGGCCCAATTTCATATATATTGGGAGTTTGGTTATGTGCCATTCTCTATCAGGCTTCAACTTTATGGGGGTTGGCCGCCATTGTCTTTATATTGTTCTAGGGCTATTCTTATCTCACATGCATGCAGGTTGATGATGATATGTGCTTTGTTTCCACCATGGTAGTGGATGTTTATATTGATAGCACATTCTTTTTATTTTGTTGGTTATGGCAAGTATCCCTTTTGTTATGATCTTTTCTCTTAATACCCAATTGGGTGGTCCTTATCTCTTACATGGGAAGCCTTTACATTTGATGTCCTTTATTTCCTTATATTGCTCAATTTTCTTTTAGTATGCACATACCAGCCTTTGCTGATGTCTCCTATTGTTTCTCTTTTGCTGGGGTATGCTTCCAACCCTAGGTGGAAGACTTGGATGCATGACATGGTGACCTTGACTTAGTTTGTGATGTTGAAGCTTGGAGACAATCTGGAGGTGGTTTAGATTTCCTCTACATGGATCCTTGTGATGTAAGTTTAAGTTGTAACCCTTTGTTTTATAATTGAATAGTCAAATATTTTCTTCCGCTGCTATACATTGGTCTTTTGTTACCATTATATAAAGATTTGAAAATTTACACCCACTCCAACATACCTTCTGAGTGTGTTTGGACTGGAGGTTTTATTGTTCAAATTTTTAGTAGACAAGTGTTTTCACTTCTTTACATAGGGTTTGGTTGTGTTTTGTTGAGAGTTGGAAGTGCTACTTGCAAATAACCCAAGTCTAGGGTTTGTGGGGAAGTTTGCCACCTTGTGAGGTGTTCCTCTCTCTCTTTTCCTCCTCTAGGGTAGAGAGGAAGGCTTGGGCTCGTTGCTTGGAGTTCTTTTGGGGCCTAGTTGAGATTGTTAGGCCTTGTTGAGTGTTGCTTTTTCTTCTTTGAGCCTTGTATCAGGCAAGTGGTGGTTGTGTCAGCCTGAACTGGTGACGCCCAGGGTTGTGTCGCCCATCTGTGTCGCCCAAGGCAGAGGTGTGTCGCCCATGATCTTTGACCTAGCCTTGACCTCATTTGTGTCACCACTAGTGGACACTTGGTACATACCTTGGACATGTTTATAGAGCTTGATAGAGTGGTGGCTCGTGCACTAGGACAAGTGTCCCTAGGTAGGCGACACCTTTCTAGGCTTTGCCTTGTTTTCTCCTCCCTTTCCTTCTATATAGGTGGTTCCTTCCTTTGCTTAGAATCCCTTTGGTTCTTTAGTTTCTCCTCCACCCTAGTGTGCACGACACACTCTTCCTCCTTGCAAGTTGTTGGTCGATACCCCCCCGGAAGAGCAAGCTTGGTGGCTGATACCCTTGGAGTCTCCTTCTTCCTTGCTTGGTGGTGCTTGGATTTAGGAGCTTGGAGATTGAAGCTTGCTTAAGGCGGGTTACGTAACTTCTAACCCTAACTACATTATCTCCTTTTATGATCTTGTTTATATGTGGTTAGATTAGTACCTTGCTTAAGTATCCATGTTGGCCGATTCTTGTGTTTTAGGGTTTCTTGATGAGAAATACTCCTTTCTCCCCTTGGTCTAGAGGAGTGAGCTTGAGCTTCTAGTATCATGAGCAACACCCCTCTTTCCTAGCCGATTGAGGTGAGCTTGTGTTCTAGATGTTTGAGCAATACTCTCCTCTCACCATGGACTAGAAGGGTGAGCTTGGTTATGGTGGTGACTCTATCTAGGGCTTGCCTTTGTGGCCGTTTGGGGATAGTTGATGTGCAAGACTCCTCTTTTTTAGTTGATTGAGGTGGGCCTTTTATTGACCTACTAGGGTTTCGGGTGTCCTTATGCTTGAGGAGGAAGATGACCTTGTGAGTTAACACCTTGGACGATATGAGCATGGGGAGGTACTACCCCACAACCCTCTTGACCTAGACCCCCTTTGCACGACACATACCCTTGTGGCGCACCTTGCCCGGTTCACACCTGAGGCGCACGTTGTTGTACTGTGGAGGGCGAGCACACTACCCTTTGACGCCCGACACAAGCCCTGCACGCCCGGAGCGCGCATCACCTTTGCCCGGCACCGTGTCGCCCGACAGAGCTGCCCACCCAGAGCCCGCGAGCTAGTCTCTATGTCACCCGACATAGCTGCACGCCTAGCATGCGTGACACACTAACCCGATACGATGCTGCTCGGCAAGTGCTGCACGATAGGGAGCACGTTACACCCCTGCCCGGAATGCCTGACGCCCGTACGACCCGTTATGCACCTTGCACGGCATGCGGTTGTAGTGCACAGATGAGTTGTTTCCATGATACCCGATATGGTTTTAGTGAGGGTTTTGAGTGCTTCTTGTGAGGGTTCCGTTTGTCAGCGAAAGCCGATGTGTTGTTTATATTCTTGTTAATTAAGGACGACTCGTTGCATGATAGTATTCAATATGGTAAAAATCGTTCATCTAAACTTAACATGGCCATACACATGAATGTGATCACCTTGATTATCTCTTTAATGCTAAGAACAACAATGAGCATGCATTAGGGTTTGCTTGATGATGTGCCATATACATGTGGATATAAGTTGAAGCATGATGAAGAAAGTATATAATCGTTAATGTCACTTTGTGTTGATGATAAATGTCCCCCTGTGTCGATAATATGGGTTTCTAAGTTATTCATAATGATTGTTGAGTAGTGCTAACCATGCAGGTGAGGAATAGCCAAATAAAAGGCTATGAGGAATGAATATATGAAAACAATGAGAGAACATGTACATTATGAATGCTATTCCATGATGATGATGATGTAAGCCCTGAGAGGCTGTGGCACTATGTGATGAGGGATTGAGATCCCATGATATGTGATGATCCTTGAAGTGGATCTGTATGATTGGCAAGAGGCCAAGTGATAACATGTAATGTGGAAACCTTGTGATGGATTAGTACGATGTGCAATATAGTAAAAGCACAACGTTGAGTTTTATATTGTTTCCTTTTATAATTGCTTATTATACAACCTGGTTGAATCTTGCAATCCATATAAAAGATACTAATTAATTACAGTGGAATATATCATGTAGTTTCCCTGGCCATAGATCCATCATCGTCAGGATTTGGTGATGGTGAAACGGGTTCTCCTACGGGTTAACCCGGAGCACATATTGTTGAATATGCAAGGTTTCTCCTAGCCTAAAGTGAGGAGGTAAGAGTGCAACTTCAGTTGTAGACTCCAGGGTGCGGATTCAGGCCCGTAGCCCAAGTGTGATAAGAGCATGGTGAACAGGCCCATGGCTCAGGATATGTGATATGAGGAGCATGAATGCGTTCATGGCTTAGAGCACGGTGAACATGCCCGTGGCTCAGTTTCACTAGCGTCGAGACCTGTACCGAGGCGGGCTAGGCAGAGGGTAGCCTGACCCTGTGGCTAAGACCACTTCAGCATGAGACTGCGGTCCTGCTTGTGTTGTACTCATGCACTGACCATGAGGCGGAGAGGTCGTGGAGTCCGAATCTTCCATTGACCTTGTATGGCACCGGATTGGGTTTCACAACCGAAGATTGGATTTGAGCGGTACGACTCACTTCCTTAGGGCATAATAATACGTAATTCAGCCGTTTAGTATTTATTGCTTAGGACAAACACGAAACATTGGTTGAGGCCTTGCGTGTGTAGTTAACTTTGTAATATTATGCAGTTTCTCTCATGTTTCTCATATGTGGTAAATTCTTATAAATCTTATCTTGTTAACCATGTTCCATAAAGAAATAGTTGGATAAATGCCTGAGTACATCTGGTCAGTTTCTAAGTATGAACAACTCTATCTTATAATTTCTCTTGTTAAATACTTCTAGTTAGTTAGCTGCTTTATATATGTATCTGAGGTTTTGTAGTTTTTGCGGGGAGTTATGTTTCTCGCTGGGATAATGTTCGATTGTCTCACCCTGCTGGTTTACACCCTTTTTAGGTGGTCGAACTAGATTTGGTGGTGGTCGCGGTGTTGCGGACGAGCAGCAAGAAGAGCAGTAGAAGGAAAGTGATGGATATGCTACTGTTTTGGATGTTTTGTAGTAGAGTCTAGAGTCATCCCTGTACTCTCAGGTCCTTGGTGGTGTTTTGACGCTGTTTCACGATGTATAGTTGTAGATGTTTTGTATATCCTTCTACTGGCCGGATGTGGGCCTTTATATATGTATAAACATGTGATTAAATCATGTGATGAGACGGCTGTTGCTCCAAGCTGTGGATATGTATCAAGGCTTGTATATGTATATAACCTGTTTTCTTGCAGGATGTGGATTGGAATGGAAAAATTTCTCAGTTTATCAGTTTTCCGCAATCGGTTTTAATTAACATGTGTTTTGATAATCTGTGGTTATGGTGATTTCTGCACGTTTTCACGTAACACCTCGCTGTCTGTGTGATAGTGGGATGTGTTGCCACAAGTTTTAGTATCAGAGATCTAGGTTTGCTGAGTCTACAAGGATCTAGGACTAGGTTGAGTCTGTTCTTATGTGTTTTCCAGATTTTCTCACCAACACCTTCTTCCCTCAATGGAAGAAAAACCAAGATGTCTAGAAACCATGAAGAACACACTGCTGAGCATAGTGACACTGCATCAGTTGATGGAGATGTAGGTTAGGCACATGAAGATCGGGTGCCTGAGGTCCCCCAACCTGACCCAACCATTCTTGAGCATCCTGCCTACCAACAACTTATGGCACAGATGATGGCTATGATGAATCTCATGGTTGAGCGATTTCCAGTGCCTCCTCCGAGGGTACATGCTCCCCATGGAGAAGCATTGGGTATTGGGAAGACCTTCGAGTGCCTTTTCCAAGTCGGAGCTTCAGAGTATGCTGGAATGACTGATCCAACAGATGCAGATTTGTGGCTGACAAGTCTTGAGAAGGCTTTCTGGATCCTCGACATCCCCAAAGCAGACAAAGTAAAGCACGCTGTCTACCTTCTGAAGGGTAGTGCTATTCACTGGTGGACCATCGAGGAAGAGAAGCGACCCGGTGAGGTGATTGGTTGGGAAGTTTTCCGGTGCGAGTTCGTCAGCAGATACTTTCCAAAGACGTATCTGGATGAGAAGATCAATCAGTTCGAGAGTCTGCGCCAAGGAATGATGAACATCACCGAGTATGAAGCCAAGTTCATAGATCTGTTGAGGTTTTGTCCTCACATGGAGGCAACAGATGAAGAGCGGATCAGACGTTTCGAGAAGGGTCTGAGTTCTGAGCTGACAACACCTATGTCCGCATTGGAGAACCGAGAGCAGTTTGCTACGTTTGTGGAATCTGTCCGGAGGATCGAACGATCAGTAAGGGAGAAGAGAGAGTCTATGGCTAAGAAGAGACCTGCTCAGTTTCAGGGTCAGAGGTTTGGTGGCTTCAAGAAGCCAAGGTTTGTGGCATCGTCAGTGATGAAAGGTTCTGGTGTACCGTCTCAGTGGTCTCCGAGTAAGGGAAGAGGTTATGTTTCTTCACCATCAAGGGCACACAGTACGGCTTCTGTGGTGGTGACAGGGCCATCTAGGCCACGGGTTGATGATAGAGCATGCCATCTGTGTGGTCAGATCGGGCATTGGAGGTTCAATTTCCCAAATAGAGATGCTGAAGTGACGCAACAACCAAAGCAAAATCAGCAAGGGTCAGATCGACAGCAGCCCAGTGGTAGCAGAGGACAAGGACACGGTCAGGCGTCTCAAGTGGAGTCGTCTGCTCAAGGGAGCAGGGGACGTGGACAACAAGCAACGACTCGATTCTACGCTATGAGTCATCCAGAGGCGATAGTCAACCCGCGAATGGTGACATGTCAGATGGAGTTATTTCATTCTGATATGTCTTCTTCTTGCTTTATATCTATTCTGGTTGACCCAGGTGCTACACACTCTTTTATCGCCTATATTATGCTTGAGAACTGTCGTTTACCTGTTAGTCGTAAGACAAATAGTTTGTTGTTGGAAACCCCTCTTGATGGTTCTTCGTTTCTTCGAGAAGAGTGTCCATCTTGTGTCTTGTCCTTCTCGAGACTCCACATTCAAGTGGACCTCTTACCACTTGATATGTATGGTTTTGATGTTATCCTTGGGATGTATACCTTAGAGAAGTATAAGGTTGTCTTGGACTGTGGCTCCAAGCAGGCGATGTTTGATGATGATGGAGAGAAGTGGATCTTCCAAGGAGATAAGAAGATTCTTCTGACGTGTCTGGTATCAGCTATGGTGGAAGATAGGTTGTTACGACAAGGATGTGAGGCATTCTTAGCTCACATGGTTGATACCGTTGTAGCTACCAAGGCAAAAAGTCCTAGTCTCGAAGAGGTGTCTGTTGTTCGAGAGTTTGCCGACGTGTTCCCTGAGGAGTTTCCTGGTGTTCCTCCGCCCCGAGAGATCGATTTCGAGATCAATCTGGTGCCAGGAACGCATCCAGTTGCACAAACACCTTGTAGGATGGCTCCAATGGAGATGGCAGAGCTTAAGAAGCAGTTTCAAGAGTTGCTAGACAAAGGTTTCATCCGACTGAGTACGTCGCCTTGGGGTGCTCTCGTATTGTTCGTCAAAAAGAAGGATGGTTCGATGCAGTTGTGTATAGACTATCGGCAGTTGAACAAAGTCACGATCAAGAACAAGTACCCGTTGCCGAGGATAGATGATATGTTTGACCAGTTGTGAGGTGATACAGTGTTTTCAAAGATCGATCTATGGTCCGGATATCATCTGTTGAGGATTAAGGCGGATGACATACCAAAGTCAGCTTTTAGGACGAGGTATGGTCATTTTGAGTTCGTGGTTATGCCGTTCGGGCTAACCAATGTGCATGCTTCTTTCATGGACCTGATGAACAAAGTGTTCCGTCTGTTCCTAGATCAATTTGTGGTAGTCTTTATAGATGACATCTTGACCTATAGTCCGGATAGGCAAGAGCATGAGAAACATCTTCGTCGGGCATTGACTCTTCTTCGTCAACATCAACTGTATGCCAAGTTCAGTAAGTGTGAGTTCTGGTTGAAAGAAGTGACTTTCTTGGGTCATGTGATATCTGCAGAAGGAGTCAAAGTAGATCCGAAGAAGGTGGAATCCGTTGCAGAATGGGAATAGCCGAAGACGCAGATGGAAGTTCGTAGTTTTCTGGGGTTAACAGGATACTATCGTAGGTTTATCAAGGACTTCCGTGCGATTGCGTTGCCGATGCCAAAGTTGACAAGAAAGGATGTACCTTTTGTCTGGGATGAACGATGTCAACAAGATTTCTAGAGTTTGAAAGAGAAGCTGACTAGTGCTCCAGTGTTGATCCTGCCCGAGCCCAGAAAGGGCTATGTTGTTTTCTGTGATGCTTCCAAGAAAGGTTTAGGTTGTGTGCTAATGCAGGATAATCATGTGGTTTCTTTTGCTTCTCGACAGCTTAAGAAGCACGAGGAGAACTATCCAACTCATGAATTAGAGCTGGAAGCAGTGGTTCATGCGTTAAAGATTTGGAGACACTATCTGTATGGGGAGGTGTGTCAAATCTTTACAGATCATAAGAATCTGAAGTACATCTTTATGCAACACGAGTTGAACATGCGACAACGTCAATGGATGGAGTTGATCAACGACTATGACTGCACTATCGAGTATCACCCTGGTAAGGCGAATGTGGTAGCTGATGTGCTTAGCCGAAAGTCTTCTTCCTCTTCTTTTTCGAAGAAGGCACAGTTGAGTTCCCTGGTATGCCATAGACGAGATATGTTGGTCTCTTTGTGATAGATGAATGTGCAGATAGAAGTTTCTTTGTTAGCTAGACTTTTAGCAGAGATGCAAGTCAAGCCTACACTGAGACAACAGATCAAAGATGCACAGCCGACATATGATGCAGTACAATTGATCAGATCAGAGTTCGGCAGCAAAAAGCGTGATGGGTTTCATGAGTCCGAGGATGGGCTAGTTTGCTACCATGATAGGATGGTGGTTCCAGATGCTGATGATCTGAGGAAGTTGGTGCTTGAGGAAGCACACACGTCGATGTATGCTATGCATCTAGGTGTCACCAAGATGTATCATAGTATGAGGGACTTATATTGGTGGCCCGGTTTGAAGACAGATGTGGCAGAGTTCGTGGCCAAGTGTGCGGTATGTCAACAAGTCAAGGTTGAACATCAGAAGCCGGTGGGTACGTTGCAACCTTTGCCGATACTGCAGTGGAAATGGGATCATATAACCATGGATTTCATAGTTGGTCTACCCAAGACAACTAGGAATCATGATTCCATCTGGGTAATAGTGGACAAATTGACAAAGTGTGCTCATTTCCTACCTGTAAAGACGACGTATACAACCAAGAATCTCGCTCGAGTATATGTGGATGAGACAGTACGTCTGCATGGTGTGCCAACGACAATAGTTTCTGACAGAGGTCCTAAGTTCATGAGTCGTTTCTGGGAACAGTTGCACAAAGCATTGGAAACGCAGTTGAGATTCAGTACCACTTTCCACCCACAGACAGATGGATAGTCTGAGAGGACTATTCAGATTTTGGAGGATCTCCTTCGAGCTTGTGTTTTGCAGTTTCTAGGCAGCTGGTATGTACATCTTAGTTTGATAGAGTTTGCCTACAACAACAGTTATCAGCGGATCATTGATATGGCTCCTTATGAGGCTTTGTATGGGAGGAAGTGCAGATCTACTTTGTGTTGGTATGAGCCTGGTGAGCATCAGTTGTTGGGTCCTGAGCTAGTACAACAGACAACAGAAAAGATCAAGGTGATACAACAACAATTGAAAGTGGCACAAGACAGACAGAAGTCTTATGCAGACAATTGCCGACGACCTTTGGAGTTCTAGGTGGGAGACAAAGTGTATCTTAAAGTCTCGCCATGGAAAGGTGTGCTCAGGTTTGGTCAGAAGGGTAAGTTGGCACCCAGGTATATGGGGCCTTACCCAGTCGTAGCACGTGTTGGAAGGGTAGGTTATGAGATAGAGTTGCCTCCAGAGTTGCATAGATTACATCTAGTGTTCCATGTCAGTATGTTGAAGAAAAGCCATCCAGATTTAGGAACAATGATACAACCAATAGAGGTTGAGCTTGATAAATATGTGACCTACGAGGAAGGTCCTGTGGCGATCCTTGATAGAAGAGTTAAGATGCTGAAGAGGAAGGACCTGGTTCTTGTGAATGTTCTTTGGCATCATCGCGACATTGAGGAAGCCACATGGGAGCTTGAGGAAGAGATGAGGAGGAAGTATCCCTCACTTTTCTCTTCAGATTTCGGGGATGAAATCCTTTTGTAGGGGGTTAGATTGTAAGGACCCTGACCTTCGTTTAGAGTTTACCCTATTTTCTTTGCTTAACCTTGATGCTTTGGTGCTTGTTGATCACCTTTGGTGGTGATTAGGGTTTGGTTGTGCTTTGTTGAGAGTTGAAAGTGCTACTTGCAAATAACCCAAGTCTAGGGTTTGTGGGCAAGTTTTCCACCTTGTGAGGTGTTCCTCTCTCTCATTGCTTCCTCTAGGGTAGAGAGGAAGGCTTGGGCTCGTTGCTTGGAGTTCTTTTGGGGCCTAGTTGAGCTTGTTGAGCCTTGTTGAGTGTTGCTTTTGCTTCTTTGAGCCTTGTATCGGGCAAGTGGTGGTTGTGTCGGCCTGAGCTGGTGACACCCAGGGCTATGTCGCCCTAGGGGTGTGTCGCCCATCTGTGTCGCCCAAGGCAGAGGTGTGTCACCCTAGTGTGTCGCCCATGATCTTTGCCCTAGCCTTGACCTCGTTTGTGTCACCACTAGTGGACACTTGGTACATACCTTGGACATGTGTATAGAGCTTGCTAGAGTGGTGGCTCGTGCTCTAGGACAAGTGTCCCTAGGTAGGTGACACCTTGCTTGGCTTTGCCTTGTTTTCTCCTCCCTTTCCTTCTGTATAGGTGGTTCCTTCCTTTGCTTAGAATCCCTTTGGTTCTTTAGTTTCTCCTCCACCCTAGTGTGCATGACACACTCTTCCTCCTTGCAAGTTGTTGGCCGATACCCCCCTCCGTTGGAAGAGAAAGCTTGGTGGCCGATACCCTTGGAGTCAACTTCTTCCTTGCTTGGTGGTGCTTGGATCTAGGAGCTTGGAGCTTGAAGCTTTCTTAAGGCGGGTTCCATAACTTCTAACCCTAACTACATTATCTCCTTTTATGATCTTTTTTATATGTGGTTAGATTAGTACCTTGCTTAAGTATCCATGTTGGCCGATTCTTGTGTTTTAGGGTTTCTTGGTGAGAAATACTCCTTTCTCCCCTTGGTCTAGAGGAGTGAGCTTGAGCTTCTAGTATCATGAGAAAAACCCCTCTTTCCTAGCCGATTGAGGTGAGCTTGTGTTCTATATGTTTGAGCAATACTCTCCTCTCACCATGGACTAGAAGGGTGAACTTGGTTATGGTGGTGACTCTTTCTAGGGTTTTCCTTTGTGGCCGTTTGGGGATAGTTGATGTGCAACACTCCTCTTTCTTAGTTGATTGAGGTGAGCCTCTTCTTGACCCACTAGGGTTTCAGGTGTCCTTGTGCTTGAGGAGGAAGATGACCTTGTGAGTTAACACCTTGGACGATATGAGCATGGGGAGGTACTGCCCGACATCCCTCTTGACCTAGACCCCCTTTGCATGACACATACCCTTGTGGCGCACCTTGCCCGGTTCACACCTGCGGCGCGCGTTGCTGTGCTGTGGCGGGTGAGCACACTACCCTTTGACGCCCGACACAAGCCCTGCACGCCCGGAGCGTGCGTCACCTTTGCCCGACACCGTGTCGCCCGGCAGAGCTTCCCGCCCGGAGTGTGCGAGCTAGTCTCCGTGTCACCCGACATAGCTTCACGCCTAGCGTGCGCGACACACTAACGCGATACCATGCTGCTCGGCAAGTGCTGCATGGAAGGGAGCGCGTTACACCCCTGCCCAACACGCCTGACGCTTGCGCGGCCCGCTATGCACCTTGCACGACATGTAGTTGTAGTGCACGAATGAGTTGTTTCCATCATACCCGATATGGTTTTAGTGAGGGTTTTGAGTGCTTCTTGTGAGGGTTCCGTTTGTCAGGGAAAGCCGATGTGTTGTTTCTATTCTTGTTAATTAAGGACGACTCGTTGCATGATAGTATTCAATAAGGTAAAGCTCGTTCATCTAAACTTAACATGGACATACACATGAATGTGATCACCTTGATTATCTCTTTAATGCTAAGAACAACAATGAGCATGCATTAGGGTTTGCTTAATGATCATAGTGTATTGAATTTAATTACCTTCATGGGAATCAAGTGATAATCACTCTAATTATACTAATCACCTAAGTACTTTAGAAGTGCTTCCATTTGAAATAACCTTGAGTTACTCTTCAACCACTTACGGGGTTATTAGTACTTACATGGTTGAACCAATTAGACCTTCAAATGGTCTTGGACCAAACTTTCAAACGGTTTGAGACCGTATAGACCATCAAACAGTCTTGGTCCAATCCTCCAAACAGTTTAAGACCGTTAGACCACCAAACGGTATTGATCCAATCCTTCAAATGGTCTGAAGACCATTATACCTTAAACGGTCTTGAACCCTTTACTCATCAAACGGTTTGAAGACCGTTAGACCTTAAATGGTGTTGAACCCTTTACTCATCCAATAGTTTGAAGACCGTTAGACTTGAAACGGTATTAAAGATTGATCAACCCTAAATGGTTTGAGATCGTTTGATCTTTAATATTAATTAACCCTAAATAGCTTGAGACCGTTTGGTCCTCAAAAGGTTTGAGACCGTTTGGTCCTTAAACAGTTTGGGACTGTTTTGTCCTCAAACAGTCTAAGACTGTTTGGTCAAATCAGCTTGAAACCATTTAACCCTAAATTAGGGTTTTGTCCTCAATTGATATAGGGTTTTGAAACCAATTTAGCTAGGATTCTGAAATCGATTAGTTTGATTGTTTGAAGTTATTAGGTCATATGACCAATTGATCCTTGAACCCATTGAAATCGTTTGGTCTCTAATGGTTTGAAACCGTTTGACCTCTAAACGGTTTTGAAACCGTTTGACCAATCACAAAGTGAAACCTTTTGCTTTTGATATTCTTGAGGTGTGTTCTAAGATGAAGTCATCATCATCAAGATTTATACCTCCGATTTCTACTGCCATATATGTGATGATTTCATTAATTATGTAAGAAGAAATAAAGGATCAACATATGATGAGAAATTGAAATCAATAATAACATTGATGGGTTCAAGTTATATAACCCGACTTCAAAGTAGCTTCAAATATTCAAGATTCACATATCTAATGGTGAAATAATCTCCTTCAACCATCCAAGTCTCGTTTCCAACTTCTTTGGATGCAAAGGATAGCCAAGGTTAAGCATTGGATGGAAAGGAGAAGAAAATCAATGTTGAAATCTGATTTCAACCATCAATTCGAGGTTGAAGATGATCATGGAGCTTACCTTTAGCTTGATGAACGTTTTCCTACTGATCCTAAGCTCCATGGTCGTCATCCAAAGCAAAGAAAGAAAGTGGTTTGCAAAATGACCTTTCAAGTAAGGAGAAAATCGAATATATGTAATTGATTTTCTAGGAGAGAGAAAGTAGGGGAAATCCATCCAATTTCTTGCCACATGACCCCCCTCCATTACTTTCATTCGAAGCCATCTTTATTTTCCCTAAAATTCCTTTCATTTATCCTTGAATTAAAAGCAACCACTTAAGCATCTTAATTAATATAATACTATTATCCATTTTTAGTGGACATTACTTTTTAATTAACAAATGTGAGTGGGTTTCTTCACTTAGGATATTTCGGTGCAACTCAAGGCATTTGGACGTCCTCCCATTATAGGATTTCAATAACAGATTTTTTCATTGATGGTAACTTCAATTAATATATTTAGTTTTCTACAAAATAATTTAGGGTTTCAATTATGCTTAAATCTTGATTATTTTATTACCAAGATTATCTCTCTTCAAAAGTAGTTCAAACAAGACGCCCCATTCTTTTATTTTCTCTAAATGATATAAAGAAACAATAGGGGCATAATAGAAGTGGTATTTTACATGTTCAACCCTAGATTTTGGGTATTTTGCAAATTACACCAAAACTAGCATTCAATGCACAAACATTATTCAAACAAGCTCATTTTTGGAACTTAGGCTTGTGGAAGCCATATCTCAACATAATTATCATTCTTATGATGCCATAACACTTGAGGAACATTTATCATGTAACATTTGCAAGGTAACCCCCTTAAATTGGGTAAATTGCACTTTAGTCCAAAATAGGTAAAACATGGTTTCAACATTATTCAAATAGGATCAAAATTGAAACATAAGCTCTCCTTTAGTCTTAATTACTTTTCAAAAGATAAATAAAAGAATCTAAATAACTTACCTAAGCAAAACTTCTAGGGTTAATCCTTAACCCAGGTCAGGGATGTTACAGTGTATCATTAGCATGCATCCCAAAAAAGACTATATCTTCATGGTCTCTATCGCCTTATGGTCTAGATCGTCCTATGGTCTAGATCGTCCTATGTTATAGATATAACCAAACTACATATTTTATTTTCTAATTTATGTTCTCATTATTGGTGCATCCACCCATGTTAGGCATGAAAATGACAAACACCCACTTAATGTAGCACAAATATTGTGGGACCCTGATGAATGCCTATTCATTCTAGTTTTACTTATATTTTTAGTATGGTTTTGTATTCACTCCCACCATTTTTAGCTTAGAACTAGCTTGAATCAGGTTTACTTTATTTAATGATCATTTATATGATTTTGATCTGAATTCTTAGTTATCATGGTAGGCTTAAGATTCATTTCATGGTTGGAGTGTAGGAGGCATTGGTATTGTCCCTCCGTGAATTAATGCTGCATAAATGCATGCTCAGGATTTTTTTGATAAATGGAAACAATTTCTATAGACCGATCTCTTCATCGATTAATGATTCACATGCGCAGGCTCTACGACACATGATAATAGCCCCCTTTCCCCCAAAATGGGCTTAAATCTATCAAGCCACCAGTTTGTATTAGATCTATCGAGCCATTGGTTTGGATTACATATGTTGAGCCATCAATTTGCATTGCTTCATCAAACCTTCAGTTTAGATCACTCTGCCCTTCCTTCGCTCGACAACTAAATAAAACTTGATGCTCGCATTTTGACGATCTCTCAACACTCCTCATATGACATAAATCATGTGGTCCCCTTCCAATGAAAGTACTACTTCTCCTTCTAATGGTTGTGCTATACTCACCTACTGATGGTTCTGAAGTGCGCTTGTCTTCTGATGGAAAACCTACTCACACCTTCCGATGGTTCTCCTATGTACATCAACCTAAGGCCAATGTGCACCTCAGAATTGATGGAAACTCAAAGATTTTGCCTTTTGATGGATGTCTTGTACACTCTTTCAAAGGGACTTCTGCTTAACCTTCCAATGGTCATCCTAACCCCTCACCTATCAATGGAGATACTGAATGTCGCAAAACCTTCGTCTATCTCCCATTGTTGCCTCTGCACCTCTATGGTGGCCAAAGACATAAATATATGATGAATGGGAGGGTTCCACATCCTAACATGTGCCTATAAATACAAAGTCTTTGCCTCCATAAAAAGGATCCAAGAACTACGTCGCTTGACTACCCAATTCAGTCCACAACATCCACTTCCATCCGCCGTCAACCTCCTCCATGGACCCCCTCCCTTGAACAACATACCAAAGAGATCCTAGCCTCCACCTAGACTCCATAGTCCAGACTCCAATGGAAGCCTAACCAAGGATATCATCCTCCATCAATACACCATTGTTCTCCACCTATTTTGCCCCCACAGTAGCATATCCATTCTGTAAGAAAGGAAAGATTGACGACCCAATAACCTATCTTTGATGAAATGTTTAAGAGGTGTTATTGTGGTTTGTTGGGTGCCATTGTTCCAGAGTTCAAATAACTACTCCCACACAACGATTGCAATCCATTCTTTTTATGTGATGATGCCTTCTTCTCTTTGTTTCCTTGTCGAACTTTTATTTGCTACTCTGAGTGAGTATTCCCCTCACTAGAATGTGGGTAGTTTCCCAGCCACCCAATTTTGTTCTCTTATTTGCATCTATTTTCATATGGACCATTATATGGTTATGAATCAACTATTTTATACTTGTATGCTTGTATGGTCATCTAGTTTTCATGTTTATCATAATCTTGGGTGTAGAGAACTTTGAGCCCAACATCTAGGATATCAATTGTTTCTTATTAAACCCCTAATGAGAACTTTGGAAATGTATTTTCTGAGGCGATAGATGTATGATCTCTAGGTAATATGACAATGAGCTAAGAGTGATATCTGTTCAAGTTTTCATCCTAACACCAAAATGTGGATTTTCATGGCCTCAACATATACATATTTGTGTTTAATATGATGCAGTAAGGGTGTGAATGATAGGTTTAGGTGGTGAAACCTATTCCAACCTAGTGTTTCCATCATATGATAATAAACCTTTAATTCAACCCTTTTATTAATTACAACCTTAGAATAATCAATCAATTTAATTCTTTTATTAAATACTAGTTCTTGTCTGTTAACTTGATTAGTTGATTCTTAAATACATTGTTCTTTGGGTTTGATCCTGAACTAAACTATGATAAGACCCTTCCACTCGTGGTGGTGATTATTGTACATTGGTTTAGGTAAATTCTAGGGATTCCACCCCTAGTGAATTTGCATGTGCGGTAAAGTTCCACATCAGACCCCACGTCTGAGAACCCACAAGATTATCCAAACTACACATAAAAATCCACACAATAGAAATTAATCATCGAATCACAAAATTCAATTTGTGAAAAACACAAATAACTTTGTTTGATTTCTAGATTTAGGACAAGCAATAACATTGTAACCATTTTCATCAAATTATATATAAGCAAAACCTATATGTAACTATGTAAGAATTGTTCAAGATAAAAGTCTAGTAAAATACAAAGTATAAAAATGCACTATTAAATTTACATAAGCAACTTAGATCAAGATGAAGTACAACACTAAATTCACACTCTACCTCCAAGAACCCCCTAGTACATTGACAACATATACATATATGCTACAACAGAAGAGAATTCTCCACCTCATATGGTGAACAAAAGATAACTATGGATGAGTAACTCTTAGGTGGATTGAACCTGAGTCACAAGATGTAAGAGAATTTAAACCACCACTTATCAACAATGCCAAGTGAGTGGAATAGGATTAATATGAAACTAGCATTGAACTAATCAATTTTAAACTAATAAAAAAGTGTGTTGCATACTGGGTCAAAAAATTTAATAACTCTTACAGGTAATGGACAATATAAACTACATAACATGAACATGAAATAAATAAATAGAAACTAACATGTAATTGAAGATAGACAATCAAATCTTATAACTCAGATTGTCAAGATTTATCATTAAATTTTCCATGAAGTTACTTGATCTATGCCTGATCAAGTAAAAGTCACCATACACTAGATTCTATGTAAAGGACTCACTTTCTACATCTTAGAGTTAACTAGAAACCCAAAGATAAGTAAAAGACTTTGATTTGTCTTAGATGTTCTAAACATTATAGGTAAGAGCATAAAGTCTCTCTATCTTACATACCTCATATCTTCTTCTTTTTGAAGACGTCATGGAACCCTCTTATAAGCCTACTCCCTCATGTAGGACTCAAAAATGGATTAACAAAGTTCAATGGAGCAGCATAGACATAATTATAATTGCAAAATTTAACTCATAAGTACTAAGATACACAATATGGTGGGAGGACATACTTCCAATCTTCCCTATTTATTTTCATATGCTACTTTTTAAGAGGATATGTAGCAATGTTTTGAACCAATACCATCTCAACCATATGGATTCTTTAATCCTTCTTTAAAAGTTTCTTTATTTTTCTACCCCATGCCACCATCACTGCCATCATGTTAGAATCACCTGTAACAACTTCTACTTCCAATTTACTGTCAGACTCAGTAATCTGCTGACACCATCCAACCTTCCAAGCCTGATCGAGTTCCAGGTAAATAATGATGAGTTTGAATTCTTGTACTAAATACTCATGCTAGTCTTCTCCCAACCACCTCACTAGTGGTCGTAGTGATATCATGATACAACCGCTACAACTACATATGTTTTCTTCACTAGCACATCACAATTCTTCTTGACCCATCATTCAGGTGGAGTATCCACTTCATATCAACTTGTATAGAAGATTTGTAATTTATTTTGGTTAGGAACACCTCATGATGCTTTTTGATTGATTAACAATATTCCAACATTTTTGACTAATAATGACTTTGTTCTTATCAAAGATTCCCTTGTTACGTCCTTTCCAGATAACCTGACATGCAACTGTGAAGAGAATGAGTCTTTGATTACTTATAGTAAGGTTCATCTTCAACAACTCATGATAATTAACCAGGACATAGTTTGAAATCATCTTCTACATATCCACACATGTTTAGCTCTGTCACAATCCCATAAATCGTGCAAAATGTCTTCCTTGACCCCCCATGCATTTTCCACAACTATCATCATCATTGAAGTGCATATGCTTCCTCCTCACATTAGTCATAAGAGCATTATGGTTGATTAACCATATGAAAACCTTATATATATTAATCAAAGGATATTTCCAGATAATATCCCAAGGTGTAGACTTCCTTCTATCTTTTCCATACCTCAACACTTTATATGCCAATTTGGTAGAGAATTCCCCATTTGCAATAGACGTCCAACACCAAGTATCCTCATCTTCATTGCTAGGAGGTCGGAGGCAAATGATCTTATTGATTATCCTTGTAGTAAGGTATTGGTCTAGGAATTTTATATCCCATTGTCCATCAAGATTGATAGTGTTGACTACCTTTAGGTCTTTGATTACTTCACATTTCAACCTGAAACAACTTCCCCAAGCATGAGTTCACCTAGAACCCAAGGTTTGTCCCAGAAAGATGTAGACTAAACATTATGATTATCTTCTTGGACTACGATCTAAGTATAGCCTATAGATGGAACTCCACAGACTAGAGGCATTCTATCCTGGTTTTGAGGTGTACAACTTGTATTTACTTATCATTGCATCACTCCAACAAATACATCTTTACTTTTGAATTTTCCAACCATTGAGCATGAACATGGCATTGTTTCAACTCTACATGGATTTAACCCCTAATCCTCCTTCATCTCTGGTCGTTATCACCTGATCTCAAGCCACTAGCGACATTGGGGTGAGTTTCTTACCTCCACCCCATATGCATTTTTTAGTAATGCAATCCAGTCTGATACATAACCTATTAGGTATCCGGCTTGCTTACATACCTCATCTCATGTATTATCCTCAATAACCTTCCTCACTTTCACCTTGATGACTTTAAGTCACTTTACACTCAATTGGTGAATTTATTTTGATTAAACATTACTCTATACTTATATACAACCTTAATTTGAGTTTTGAACTAAGTGACATGCTTGTTGTGTATCATCAACTTGCAATCCAATTTGAACCCATACAACGAACTCTCCTTTCTAGGAAATGTGTGTCATGTTCTAGAGGGTTCAATTATGAATCCAACGACATAACAATTGACTTAATTGATCATCCTAGCCCAAGTTATGACCTTTTGAACTTGGTGATTTAATCCTTAGTTTATCTTGTTTCTGACCCTAATTGGGCCCAAATGGGGTGCATGGCCCAATTAGGGGAGGCACCCCCTTTGTTTTTCCACTTAACCCATCCCTTCTTGGCAATCTGACTCTCATGCCATCAACTAGTCACGAGGTTGGGTTTATGTGCCAAAGATTTTGGGCCTTTGGATACGACCCCCATGGATCCCAACACCATCCAATGCCAACACACCCATCTTCCACCTTTTGTAGTATGACAGTGTATGACAACAACTTGGATTGTCTGAGACAACTCTAGGCCCTACCTAACCTCAAATTTGAATGCCATATCCCTTCTACATCACTCCTTTGCTCATGGTGTAAGACCCCTGACTTATATTTGTGCTTAATTGTGTTTACCTTGTATAATGGTATGCTTAAACCTTAATCTAATCCCTTAGGAACCTCTTATAGCATGAGACATGCTTATAATTCGAGTTTGGTCCATTTTGATTAATGTTTGAATTATCTTTGCTATATTATACGTGTTTGGACAAGATTGCAGTTTACCCATATGTGAGGGTTATCTTGCAAATTTTCACATATGGAGATGTTCTTTGTGTCTTAGCATCTTGGGAGAGAAGATGGTTCTATGGGTCTCCTTATTTGAATCATGGGTGATGATGTGACATTATATGGTGATATTAGGGTTTCTAGGGTTGCCTTGTTGATGTGGTAACCATGCTAGGGTTTGAGTGTTGCATCTACTACACCACTAATGGATGAGTATAGTAACTACAACACATACCTGAGGTGATGTGTTTCGACCTTAGTGACCTAGGGATGGGTTAGTTGAAATAGTTTGTCCTCTAGTGAAGTGTATCGACCATGTATATGGTGACCTAGGATTTTGATCATTACAAGTGCAAGGATAGCCGACCTAGATGGTTGCTACACTTTTTTGCATACGTATTAAATCTTCAAAACATGCATGTGAGTGGAGGTATGGTTGTTCCTTTGGAGGGTAGGTGTCCTTTTGACACTCTCATGTGTTGACACCTCATAAATAGCTACTTCCCTCCTACCTTGTGTATATAACCCCTTCTCTTCACTAGAAAGTATCTTTTTTGGCCTTACTCTCTTTCTTCTCTCTTGAAACTATCCTTGGAGCTTTGGGAGTAAAGGATGTCTAATCTTGAAACTGTGGTGGCTGATCAACCTTGCATGTTGAAGATCTTACACTTAATCAACCCTTTGGTGGTGATTCTTCTCTTGGTAAGTGATCTCCTTCTCTTGATCACATTTTTCCTTTCTTAAAGAGATATCTTCTTCTTCCTCTCGGCCATTATACTATGGATCTACCATGATTGATTTCCTTGAATATCTTCTCCTTTCATAAGGGTTAGAGACCATTTTCGACATGGTGGTACCTGAGTGAGAGGAAGCTATCTTATTTCTTCTTCTTTGGTTCGACCTAGTACTGTTACCCTTCTTCTTGAGCACTTTTGTGATACTGGTATTCTTCTCTTTTGAGGTGACCCTTTGTCTGTGGATTTTCTCTTGGTTGGAAGTTCTTTCTCTCTCTTGAAGCTTGAGATTTTGTAAGCTTTGATCATCAATCAAAGGCGGGTTATATAACTTTTCCCTCATCTATTATTTGCATCTTAAACCTGATCATACGCTACTATTATAAATTTTAATAATGTGTTCTTTATAGTAGAAGAAATGATAATGTTTTAGGGTTCAATTTTGTAGTATTCTCGAGAATATTACTCTCTCATGTAAACCCCAAATCCTTATACTCAATTTTATAGTGATTGAAAAGATTAATGCGCTTCTTCGGATATTTACCTATAACACTGTGTTATTTGATATATGGTTCATGCACCTTGAATAATAGGAGATTTTGGGTCTATTTATACATGTAAGAAACTTGATTTTCTCTTTCTAATCATAGTTATTTGGTAAACTTCTACAACCATGTTCTAGGGTTTGAGTACCATCTTTGAACAGAGAGTTCTTCATAGATGACGCTTGGTATTTTTGAATTTGGTCAGCTATTTTGACCAAGATTTGAACCTGTTTTGGAGTTGAGTTCATGTATGATTTGGGGTCGTAACACCCCTTGGTCGATACCATAGGTTGGTGGTTGTTGCGACCGCAACAACCCTAACCCTAAGAGGGGGGGTCGCTACACATTGTAGGTTGCAACATAGAGTTTCTGCTTGGATATGTACCATGTTGGTTAATGTTACAGTTTGGATAGTGAAGTGTATAGGTCAATACACATGTGTCCCTTGAACTAATATACTTAACCTAGAGGTCACAGTGGATGCTAACATATATGGGGCAATATACTAGTTGTCATGGTCGTAACACTTGTGCGAGTTTGTGTACGAGTCGTAACACATGACCATGTTGTGTCATGGTCATAATATGTTATAATGGTGTGTGTTTCATTCATGACACCTAGATGTGTTACGGTCATAACACTATGGCTGGTGATTGGGTCGAGACACTTATACACATGTATGTACATGGTCGCTACATAGTGTAGGTCGCTACACCTACTACTTGATTGACCGCAACACATGGAATATGATCTATTCATGATGATGCGATGATGTATAACCAATCGTTAGAAAGGGTGCTTAACATTAGTACACTCCAAACATGTGGGAGGTGATGAAATCAGGGTTTAGTGGTTGAATGGTCTTATGAAACCCTAATCGACTGCATATGAAACCCTGACCCCAATCTAGTGTTAATGTGATGAATGTGCTCATTCTACTTGGATAGTTTCTATTCTATGATAGTGTTTTCTCTCTCCTATTTATGTAATCCTAACCTTGCAGGTGAAATGAATGCCATAGCTATGTGAATGCTATGATGATCCTTGTATAATACAGGGTGGTGATTCTGAGTATTGTTGAGACATATTGTGATATTGACTGTGGAGGAATTATGTGATTGAGTCTAAGGACCTGACAAACACCTTGGGCATAGTGTGAGATGGAATCCTCTAGAGATGTAATTGAGGGATTGATATCCCATGATAATGTGAAGTTGATAATGACCTAGTGAATGGATAGTCTGAGAGGACTATTCAGATTCTGGAGGATCTCCTTCGAGCTTGTGTTTTGCAGTTTCTAGGCAGCTGGTATGTACATCTTAGTTTGATAGAGTTTGCCTACAACAACAGTTATCAGCGGATCATTGATATGGCTCCTTATGAGGCTTTGTATGGGAGGAAGTGCAGATCTACTTTGTGTTGGTATGAGCCTGGTGAGCATCAGTTGTTGGGTCCTGAGCTAGTACAACAGACAACAGATAAGATCAAGGTGATACAACAATAGTTGAAAGTGGCACAGGACAGACAGAAGTCTTATGCAGATAATTGCCGACGACCTTTGGAGTTCTAGGTGGGAGACAAAGTGTATCTTAAAGTCTCTCCATGGAAAGGTGTGCTCAGGTTTGGTCAGAAGGGTAAGTTGGCACCCAGGTATATGGGGCCTTACCCAGTCGTAGCACGTGTTGGAAGGGTATCTTATGAGATAGAGTTGCCTCCAGAGTTGCATAGATTACATCTAGTGTTCCATGTCAGTATGCTAAAGAAAAGCCATCCAGATTCAGGAATAGTGATACAACCAGTAGAGGTTGAGCTTGATAAAGATGTGACCTACAAGGAAGGTCCTGTGGCGATCCTTGATAGAAGAGTTAAGAAGCTGAAGAGGAAGGACCTGGTTCTTGTGAAGGTTCTTTGGCATCATCGTGACATTGAGGAAGCCACATGGGAGCTTGAGGAAGAGATGAGGAGGAAGTATCCCTCACTTTTCTCTTCAGATTTCGGGGATGAAATCCTTTTGTAGGGGGTTAGATTGTAAGGACCCTGACCTTCGTTTAGGGTTTACCCTATCTGCTTTGCTTAACCTTAATGCTTTGGTGCTTGTTGATCACCTTTGGTGGTGATTAGGGTTTGGTTGTGCTTTGTTGAGAGTTGAAAGTGCTACTTGCAAATAACCCAAGTCTAGGGTTTGTGGGCAAGTTTGCCACCTTGTGAGGTGTTCCTCTCTCTCTTTGCTTCCTCTAGGGTACAGAGGAAGGCTTGGGCTCGTTGCTTGGAGTTCTTTTGGGGCCTAGTTGAGCTTGTTGAGCCTTGTTGAGTGTTGCTTTTGCTTCTTTGAGCCTTGTATCGGGCAAGTGGTGGTTGTGTCGGCCTGAGCTGGTGACACCCAGGGCTATGTCACCCTAGGGGTGTGTCGCCCATCTGTGTCGCCCAAGGCAGAGGTGTGTCATCCTAGTGTGTCTCCCATGATCTTTGCCCTAGACTTGACCTCGTTTGTGTCACCAATAGTGGACACTTGGTACATACCTTGGACATGTGTATATAGCTTGCTAGAGTGGTGGCTCGTGCTCTAGGACAAGTGTCCCTAGATAGGTGACACCTTGCTTGGCTTTGCCTTGTTTTCTCCTCCATTTCCTTCTGTATAGGTGGTTCCTTCCTTTTCTTAGAATCCCTTTGGTTCTTTAGTTTCTCCTCCACCCTAGTGTGCATGACACACTCTTCCTCCTTGCAAGTTGTTGGCCGATACCCCCCCTCCCTTGGAAGAGCAAGCTTGGTGGCCGATACCCTTGGAGTCAACTTCTTCCTTGCTTGGTGGTTCTTGGAGCTAGGAGCTTGGAGCTTTCTTAAGGCGGGTTACATAACTTCTAACCCTAACTACATTATCTCCTTTTATGATCTTGTTTATATGTGGTTAGATTAGTACCTTGCTTAAGTATCCATGTTGGCCGATTCTTGTGTTTTAGGGTTTCTTGGTGAGAAATACTCCTTTCTCCCCTTGGTCTAGAGGAGTGAGCTTGAGCTTCTAGTATCATGAGCAACACCCCTCTTTCCTAGACGATTGAGGTGAGCTTGTGTTCTAGATGTTTGAGCAATACTCTCCTCTCACCATGGACTAGAAGGGTGAGCTTGGTTATGGTGGTGACTCTTTCTAGGGTTTGCCTTTGTGGCCGTTTGGGGATAGTTGATGTGCAACACTCCTCTTTCTTAGTTGATTGAGGTGAGCCTCTTCTTGACCCACTAGGGTTTCGGGTGTCCTTGTGCTTGAGGCGGAAGATGACCTTGTGAGTTAACACCTTGGACGATATGAGCATGGGGAGGTACTTCCCGACAGCCCTCTTGACCTAGACCCCCTTTGCACGACACATACCCTTGTGGCGCACCTTGCCCGGTTCACACCTGCGGTGCGCGTTGCTGTGCTGTGGCGGGTGAGCACACTACCCTTTGACGCCCGACACAAGCCCTGCACGCCCGGAGCGCGTGTCACCTTTGTCTGGCACCGTGTCGCCCGGCAGAGATGCCCGCCCGGAGTGTGCGAGCTAGTCTCCGTGTCACCCGACATAGCTGCACGCCTAGAGTGCACGACACACTAACCCGATACCATGCTGCTCGGCAAGTGCTGCACGGCAGGGAGCGCGTTACACCCCTGCCCGACACGCCTGATGCTTGCGCGGCCCGCTATGCACCTTGCACGACATGCAGTTGTAGTGCACGGATGAGTTGTTTCCATGATACCCGATATGGTTTTGGTGAGGGTTTAGAGTGCTTCTTGTGAGGGTTCCGTTTGTCAGGGAAAGCCGATGTGTTGTTTATATTCTTGTTAATTAAGGACGACTCGTTGCATGATAGTATTCAATATGGTAAAGCTCGTTCATCTAAACTTAACATGGACATACACATGAATGTGATCACCTTGATTATCTCTTTAATGCTAAGAACAACAATGAGCATGCATTAGGGTTTGCTTGATGATGTGCCATATACATGTGGATATAAGTTGAAGCATGATTAAGAAAGTATATAATCATTAATGTCACTTTGTGTTGATGATAAATGTCCCCTTGTGTCGATAATATGAGTTTCTAAGTTATTCATAATGATTGTTGAGTAGTGCTAACCATGCAGGTGATGCATAGCCAAATAAAAGGCTATGAGGAATGAATATATGAAAACAATGAGAGAACAAGTACAGTATGAATGCTATTCCATGATGATGATGATGTAAGCCCTGAGAGGCAGTGGCACTATGTGATGAGGGATTGAGATCCCATGGTATGTGATGATCCTTGAAGTGGATCTGGATGATTGGCAAGAGGCCAAGTGATAACATGTGATGTGGAAAACTTGTGATGGACTAGTATGATGTGCAATATAGTAAAAGCACAACGTTGAGTTTTATATTGTTTCCTTTTATAATTGCTTGTTATACAACCTGGTTGAATCTTGCAATCCATATAAAAGATTTTTTTTATCAACAATCCATATAAAAGATACTAATAAATTACAGTGGACTATATCTGTAGTTGCCCTGGCCATAGATCCATCATCGTCAGGATTTGGTGATGGTGAAACAGGTTCTCCTACAGGTTAACCCGGAGCGCATATTGTTGAATATGCGAGGTTTCTCCTAGCCTAAAGTGAGGAGGTAAGAGTGCAACTTTGGTTGTAGACTCCAGGGTGCAGATTCAGGCCCGTAGCCCAAGTGTGATAAGAGCATGGTGAACAGGCCCATGGCTCAGGATATGTGATATGAGGAGCATGAATGCGTTCATGGCTCAGAGCACGGTGAACAGGCCCGTGGCTCAGTTTCACTAGCGTTGAGACATGTACCGAGGCAGGCTAGGCAGAGGGTAGCCTGACCCTGTGGCTAAGACCACTTCAGCATGAGACTGCGGTCCTGCTTGTGTTGTACTCATGTAGTGACCATGAGGTAGAGAGGTCGTGGAGTCCGACTCTTCCATTGACCTTGTATGGCACCGGCTTGGGTTTCCCAACCAAAGTTTGGATTAGTGCGGTACGGCTCACTTCCTCAGGGAATAATAATACGTAATTCAGTCGTTTAGTAGTTATTGCTTAGGACAAACACGAAACATTGGTTGAGGCCTTGCTTGTGTAGTTAACTTTGTAATATTATGCAGTTTCTCTCATGTTTCTCATATGTGGTAAATTCTTATAAATCTTATCTTATTAACCATGTTCCATAAAGAAATAGTTGGATAAATGCCTGAGTACATCTGGTCAGTTGCTAAGTATGAACAACTCTATCTTATAATTGCTCTTGTTAAATACTTCCTGTTAGTTAGCTTCTTTATATATGTATACGAGGTTTTGTAGTTTCGGCGGGGAGTTATGTTTCTCGTTGGGACAATGTTCGATTGTCTCACCCCGCTGGTTTACACCCTTTTTAGGTGGTCGAGCTAGATGTGGTGGTGGTCGCGGTGTTGCGGCCAAGCAGTAAGAAGAGCAGTAGAAGGCAAGCGATGGATATGCTACTGTTTTGGATGTTTTGTAGTAGAGTCTAGAGTCATCCCTGTACTCTCAGGTCCTTAGAGGTGTTTTGACACTGTTTCACGATGTATAGTTGTAGATGTTTTGTATATCCTGCTGCTGGCCGGATGTGGTCCTTTATATATGTATAAAAAGGTGATGAACTCATGTGACGAGACAACTGTTGCTCCAAACTGTGGATATGTATCAAGGCTTGTATATGTATATAACCTGTTTTCTTGCAGGATGTGGATTGGTATGGAAAAATTTCTCAGTTTATCAGTTTTCCGAAATCGGTTTTAATTAACCCGTGTTTTGATAATCTGTGGTTGTGGTGATTTCCACACATTTTTGCGTAACACCTCACTGTCTGTGTGATAGTGGGATGTGTTGCCACAATACCATCATCAATATCATCATCATGTTTACTAGATCTGGGTATTCATACCCTTAATTCATCACTGAACATGATTACCACTATCAAGTAACTATTACCTCCAGGTCATCTGACCAAGGTATTCATGATACTTGTTACACAAACATATCACATAGTTCACCAGGCATATTCAACTTCTTGTCACCTTTCACTAGGAAACAAATAAAATAATGGCTCACAAGGCCCATTAACATCATAACTCATACCTGGTTATGCTCATCATCTCATGATACCTGCATGATTAGTATACTTGATAACAACCATATCAATAACATATCAACATTTTGCAATATGAAAATAACATCACTATTCCCTCATTGGGGTTAGGGTTTCTCATCTTTGTCAATTAAAGTTTCTCATACCATTACCCTATATTAGGGTTTCACATAACATCGCCCTACATTAGGGTTTCACATAACATAACTCTACATTAGGGTTTCACATAACATCACCCTATATTAGGGATAGGGTTCCCCATTCCATTTCAATTAGGGTTTCTCAACCCAATACCCAAAATTAGGGTTAGGGTTTCTCATTATTCTCGATTAGGGTTTCATGATCACATTATCAAAGATCAAACCCTAATTCAAAACTCCATGCATCTTGGAGAATGCATTGATATTACAGTTAATATCCAAAACCTAACTCATTTTCCCACATGTCTAGAATTTCATAATACCTTCATAAGTATTCAATTAAGCTTATGAATTGTAATTTCCCTTATTGGTTAGGGTTTTATGATTACCTCATTAATCTAAACCCTTAGTCCGTGCTTCCACATATCTTGGAGCACACAACATTATTTAAGTATTAAATCATACTTATCATTGTTTCATGTACTAGGAACACGCATCACCATCAAACCTTACTCAGTTAGCTTAACCTTTCACTAAGTATATACACCAATGCTTATCATAGTGTATTGAATTTAATTACCTTCATGGGCATTAAGTGATAATCACTCTAATTATACTAATCACCTAAGTACTTTAGAAGTGCTTCCATTTGAAACAACCTTGAGTTACTCTTCAACCACTTACACGGTTATTAGTACTTACATGGTTGAACCAATTAGACCTTCAAATGGTCTTGGACCAAACTTTCAAATGGTTTGAGACCGTATAGACCATCAAACAGTCTTGGTCCAATCCTCCAAACGGTTTAAGACCGTTAGACCACCAAACAATATTGATCCAATCCTTCAAATGGTCTGAAGACCATTATACCTTAAACGGTCTTGAACCCTTTACTCATCAAACGGTTTGAAGACCGTTAGACCTTAAACGGTGTTGAACCCTTTACTCATCAAACAGTTTGAAGACCGTTAGACTTGAAACAGTATTAAAGATTGATCAACCCTAAATGGTTTGAGATCGTTTGATCTTTAATATTAATTAACCCTAAACAGTTTGAGACCGTTTGGTCCTCAAAAGGTTTGAGACCGTTTGGTCCTTAAATAGTTTGGGACTGTTTAGTCCTCAAACAGTCTAAGACTATTTGGTCAAATCAGCTTGAAACCATTTAACCCTAAATTAGGGTTTTGTCCTCAATTGATATAGGGTTTTGAAACCAATTTAGCTAGGATTCTGAAATCGATTAGTTTGATTGTTTGAAGTTATTAGGTCATAAGACCAATTGATCCTTGAACCCATTGAAATCATTTGGTCTCTAACGGTTTGAAACCGTTTGGCCTCTAAACTGTTTTGAAACCGTTTGGTCACCAAACGGTTTTGAAACTGTTTGGTCTAAAATGGTTTGAAACCGTTTGACCAATCACAAAGTGAAACCTTTTGCTTTTGATATTCTTGAGGTGTGTTCTAAGATGAAGTCATCATCATCATCAAGATTTATACCTCCGATTTCTACTGCCATATATGTGATGATTTCATTAATTATGTAAGACGAAATAAAGGATCAACATATGATGAGAAATTGAAATCAATAATAACATTGATGGGTTCAAGTTATATAACCCGCCTTCAAAGTAGCTTCAAATATTCAAGATTCACGTATCTAATGGTGAAATAATCTCCTTCAACCATCCAAGTCTCGTTTCCAACTTCTTTGGATGCAAAGGATAGCCAAGGTTAAGCATTGGATGGAAAAGAGAAGAAAATCAATGTTGAAATCCGATTTCAACCATCAATTCAAGGTTGAACATGATCATGGAGCTTACCTTTAGCTTGATGAACGTTTTCCTATTGATCCTAAGCTCCATGGTCATCGGCCAAAGCAAAGAAAGAAAGTGGTTTGCAAAATGACCTTTCAAGTAAGGAGAAAATTGAATATATGTAATTGATTTTCTAGAAGAGAGAAAGTAGGGGAAATCCATCCACTTTCTTGCCACATGACCCCCCTCCATTCCTTGCATTCGAAGCCATCTTTATTTTCCCTCAAATTCCTTTCATTTATCCTTGAATTAAAAGCAACCACTTAAGCACCTTAATTAACATAATACTATTATCCATTTTTAGTGGACATTACTTTTTAATTAACAAATATGAGTGGGTTTCTTCACTTACTTAGGATATTTCGGTGCAACTCAAGGCATTTGGACGTCCTCCCATTATAGGATTTCAATAACAGACTTTTTAATTGATGGTAACTTCAATTAATATATTTAGTTTTCTACAAAATAATTTAGGGTTTCAATTATGCTTAAATCTTGATTATTTTATTACCAAGATTATCTCTCTTCAAAAGTAGTTCAAACAAGACGCCCCATTCTTTTTCTTTTCTCTAAATGATATAAAGAAACAATAGGGGCATAATAGAAGTGGTATTTTACATGTTCAACCCTAGATTTTTGGTATTTTGCAAATTACACCAAAACTAGCATTCAATGCACAAACATTATTCAAACAAGCTCATTTTTGGAACTTAGGCTTGTGGAAGCCATATCTCAGCATCATTATCATTCTTATGATTCCATAACACTTTAGGAACATTTATCATGTAACATTTGCAAGGTAACCCCCTTAAATTGGGTAAATTGCACTTTAGTCTAAAATAGGTAAAATATGGTTTCAGCATTATTCAAATAGGATCAAAATTGAAACATAAACTCTCCTTTAGTCTTAATTACTTTTCTAAAGATAAATACAAGAATCTAAATAACTTACCTAAGCAAAACTTCTAGGGTTAATCCTTAACCCAGGTCAGGGATGTTACAGTGTATCATTAGCATGCATCCCAAAAAAGACTATATCTTCATGGTCTCTATCGTCTTATGGTCTAGATCATCCTATGGTCTAGATCGTCCTATGTTCTAGATATAAACAAACTACATATTTTATTTTTTAATTTATGTTCTCATTATTGGTGCATCCACCCATGTTAGGCATGAAGATGACAAACACCCACTTAATGTAGCACAAATATTGTGGGACCCTGATGAATGCCTATTCATTCTAGTTTTACTTATATTTTTAGTATGGTTTTGTATTCACTCCCACCATTTTTAGCTTAGAACTAGCTTGAATCAGGTTTACTTTATTTAATGATCATTTATATGATTTTGATCTTAATTCTTAGTTCTCATGGTAGGCTTAAGATTCATTTCATGGTTGGAGTGTAGGAGGCATTGGTATTGTCCCTCCGTGAATTAATGTTGCATAAATGCATGCTCAGGATTTTTTTGATAAATGGAAACAATTTATATAGACCGATCTCTTCATCGATTAATGATTCACATGCGCAGGCTCTATGACACATGATAATAGCCCCCTTTCCCCCAAAATGGGCTTAAATCTATCAAGCCATCAGTTTGTATTAGATCTGTCGAGCCATTGGTTTGGATTACATCTTTTGAGCCATCAATTTGCATTGCTTCATCAAACCTTCAATTTAGATCACTCTGCCCTTCCTTCGATCGACAACTAAATAAAACTTGATGCTCGCATTTTGACGATATCTCAACGCTCCTCATATGGCATAAATCATGTGGTCCCCTTCCAATGAAAGCACTACTTCGCCTTCTAATGGTTGTGCTATACTCACCTACTGATGGTTCTGAAGTGCGCTTGTCTTCTGATGGAAAACTTGCTCACACCTTCCGATGGTTCTCCTATGTACATCAACCAAAGGCCAATGTGCACCTCAGAATTGAAGGAAACTCAAAGCTTTTGCCTTTTGATGGATGTCTTGTACACTCTTTCAAAGGGACTTCTGCTTCACCTTCCAATGGTCATCCTAACCCCTCACCTATCAATGGAGATACTGAATGTCGCAAAACCTTCGTCTATCTCCCATTGTTGCCTCTGCACCTCTATGGTGGCCAAAGACATAAATATATGATGAATGGGAGGGTTCCACATCCTAACATTTGCCTATAAATACAAAGTCTTTGACTCCATAAAAAGGATCCAAGAACTACGTCGCCTGACTACCCAATTCAGTCCACAACATCCACTTCCAGCCGCCGTCAACCTCCTCCATGGACCCCCTCCTTTGAACAACATACCAAAGAGATCCTAGCCTCCACCTAGACTCCATAGTCCTGACTCCAATGGAAGCCTAACTAAGGATATCATCCTCCATCAATACACCATTGTTCTCCACCTATTTTGCCCCCACAGTAGCAGATCCATTCTGTAAGAAAGGAAAGATTGACGACCCAATAACCTATCTTTGATGAAATGTTTAAGAGGTGTTATTGTGGTTTGTTGGGTGCCATTGTTCCAGAGTTCAAATAACTACTCCCACACAACGATTGCAATCCATTCTTTTTATGTGATGATGCCTTCTTCTCTTTGTTTCCTTGTCGAACTTTTATTTGCTACTCCGAGTGAGTATTCCCCTCACTAGAATGTGGGTAGTTTCCCAGCCACCCAATTTTGTTCTCTTATTTGCATCTATTTTCATATGGACCATTATATGGTTATGAATCAACTATTTTATACTTGTATGCTTGTATGGTCATCTAGTTTTCATGTTTATCATAAACTTGGGTGTAGAGAACTTTGAGCCCAACATCTAGGATATCAATTGTTTCTTATTAAACCCCTAATGAGAACTTTGGAAATGTATTTTCTGAGGCGATAGATGTATGATCTCTAGGTAATATGACAATGAGCTAAGAGTGATATCTGTTCAAGTTTTCATCCTAACACCAAAATGTGGATTTTCATGGCCTCAAAATATACATATTTGTGTTTAATATGATGCAGTAAGGGTGTGAATGATAGTTTTAGGTGGTGAAACCTATTCCAACCTAGTGTTTCCATCATATGATAATAAACCTTTAATTCAACCCTTTTATTAATTACAACCTTAGAATAATCAATCAATTTAATTCTTTTATGAAATACTAGTTCTTGTTTGTTAACTTGATTAGTTGATTCTTAAATACATTGTTCTTTGGGTTTGATCCCGAACTAAACTATGATAAGACCCTTCCACTTGTGGTGGTGATTATTGTACATTGGTTTAGGTAAATTCTAGGGATTCCACCCCTAGTGAATTTGCATGTGCGGTAAAGTTCCACATCATATCCCACGTCTGAGAACCCACAAGATTATCCAAACTACACATAACAATCCACACAATAGAAATTAATCATCGAATCACAAAATTCAATTTGTGAAAAACACAAATAACTTTGTTTGATTTCTAGATTTAGGACAAGCAATAACGTTGTAACCATTTTCATCAAATTATATATAAGCAAAACCTATATGTAACTATGTAAGAATTGTTCAAGATAAAAGTCTAGTAAAATACAAAGTATAAAAATGCACTATTAAATTTACATAAGAAACTTAGATCAAGATGAAGTACAACACTAAATTCACACTCTACCTCCAGAATCCCCTAGTACATTGACAACATATACATATATGCTACAACAGAAGAGAATTCTCCACCTCATATGGTGAACAAAAGATAACTATGGATGAGTAACTCTTAGGTCGATTGAACCTGAGTCATAAGATGTAAGAGAATTTAAACCACCACTTATCAACAATGCCAAGTGAGTGGAATAGGATTAATATGAAACTAGCATTGAACTAATCAATTTTAAACTAATAAAAAAGTGTGTTGCATACTGGGTCAAAAAATTTAATAACTCTTACAGGTAATGGACAATATAAACTACATAACATGAACATGAAATAAATAAATAGAAACTAACATGTAATTATAGATAGACAATCAAATCTTATAACTCAGATTGTCAAGATTTATCATTAAATTTTCCATGAAGTTACTTGATCTATGCCTGATCAAGTAAAAGTCACCATACACTAGATTCTATGTAAAGGACTCACTTTCTACATCTTAGAGTTAACTAGAAACCCAAAGATAAGTAAAAGACTTTGATTTGTCTTAGATGTTCTAAACATTATAGGTAAGAGCATAAAGTCTCTCTATCTTACATACCTCATATCTTCTTCTTTTTGAAGACGTCATGGAACCCTCTTATAAGCCTACTCCCTCATGTAGGACTCAAAAATGGATTAAAAAAGTTCAATGGAGCAGCATAGACATAATTATAATTGCAAAATTTAACTCATAAGTACTGAGATACACAATATGGTGGGAGGACATACTTCCAATCTTCCCTATTTATTTTCATATGCTACTTTTTAAGAGCATATGTAGCAATGTTTTGAACCAATACCATCTCAACCATATGGATTCTTTAATCCTTCTTTAAAAGTTTCTTTATTTTTCTACCCCATGCCACCATCACTGCCATCATGTTAGAATCACATGTATCAACTTCTACTTCCAATTTTCTGTCAGACTCAATAATCACCTGACACCATCCAACCTTCCAAGCCTGATCGAGTTCCAGGTATATAATGATGAGTTCGAATTCTTGTACTAAATACTCATGCTAGTTTTCTCCCAACCACCTCACTAGTGGTCGTAGTGATATCATGATACAACCACTACAACTACATATGTTTTCTTCACTAGCACATCACAATTCTTCTTGACCCATCATTCAGGTGGAGTATCCACTTCATATCAACTTGTATAGAAGATTTGTAAATTTTTTTGGTTAGGAACACCTCATGATGCTTTTTGATTGATTAACAATATTCCAACATTTTTTTACTAATAATGACTTTGTTCTTATCAAAGATTCCCTTGTTACGTCCTTTCCAGATAACCTGACATGCAACTATGAAGAGAATGAGTCTTTGATTACTTATAGTAAGGTTCATCTTCAACAACTCATGATAATTAACCAGGACACAGTTTGAAATCATCTTCTACATATCCACACATGTTTAGCTCTGTCACAATCCGATAAATCGTGCAAAATGTCTTACTTGACCCCCCATGCATTTTCCACAACTATCATCATCATTGAAGTGCATATGCTTCCTCCTCACATTAGTCATAAGAGCATTATGGTTGATTAACCATAGGAAAGCCTTATATATATTAATCAAAGGATATTTCTAGATAATATCCCAAGGTGTAGACTTCCTTCTCTCTTTTCCATACCTCAACACTTTATATGCCAATTTGGTAGAGAATTCCCCATTTGCAATAGACGTCCAACACCAAGTATCCTCATCTTCATTGCTAGGAGGTCGGAGGCAAATGATCTTATTGATTATCCTTGTAGTAAGGTATTGGTCTAGGAATTTTATATCCCATTGTCCATCAAGATTGATAGTGTTGACTACCTTTAGGTCTTTGATTACTTCACATTTCAACCTGAAACAACTTCCCCAAGCATGAGTTCACCTAGAACCCAAGGTTTGTCCCAGAAAGATGTAGACTAAACATTATGATTATCTTCTTGGACTACGATCTAAGTATAGCCTATAGATGGAACTCCACAGACTAGAGGCATTCTATCCTGGTTTTGAGGTGTACAACTTGTATTTACTTATCATTGCATCACTCCAACAAATACATCTTTACTTTTGAATTTTCCAACCATTGAGCATGAACGTGGCATTGTTTCAACTCTACATGGATTTAACCCCTAAGCCTCCTTCATCTCTGGTCGTTATCACCTGATCTCAAGCCACTAGCGACATTGGGGTGAGTTTCTTACCTCCACCCCATATGCATTTTTTAGTAATGCAATCCAGTCTGATACATAACCTATTAGGTATCCGGCTTGCTTACATACCTCATCTCATGTACATGGGATAGGTTCAATGACATAAATGTCAAACTAGGGAATCATGTAAGAAATAATAATAAAATATATTTGTGATAACTTGGATTTTGTCTCTTATTCAATTATACACATCTTGACTCCTTAATATTGTATTATCCTCAATAACCTTCCTCACTTTCACCTTGATGACTTTAAGTCACTTTACACTCAATTGGTGAATTTATTTTTATTAAACATTACTCTATACTCATATACAACCTTAATTTGAGTTTTGAACTAAGTGACATGCTTGTTGTGTATCATCAAATGCAATCCAATTTGAACCCATACAACGAACTCTCCTTGCTAGGAAATGTGTGTCATGTTTTAGAGGGTTCAATTATGAATCCAACGACATAAAAATTGACTTAATTGATCATCCTAGCCCAAGTTATGACATTTTGAACTTGGTGATTTAATCCTTATTTTATCTTGTTTCTGACCCTAATTGGGCCCAAATGGGGTGCATGGCCCAATTAGGGGAGGCACCCCCTTTGTTTTTCCACTTAACCCATCCCTTCTTGGCAATCCAGCTCTCATGCCATCAACTAGTCACGAGGTTGGGTTTATGTGCCAAAGATTTTGGGCCTTTGGATACGACCCCCATGGATCCCAACACCATCCAATGCCAACACACCCATCTTCCACCTTTTGTAGTATGACAGTGTATGACAACAACTTGGATTGTATGAGACAACTCTAGGCCCTACCTAACCTCAAATTTGAATGCCATATCCCTTCTACATCATTCCTTTGCTCATGGTGTAAGACCCCTGACCTATATTTGTGCTTAATTGTGTTTACCTTGTATAATGGTATGCTTAAACCTTAATCTAATCCCTTAGGAACCTCTTATAGCATGAGACATGCTTATAATTCCAGTTTGGTCCATTTTGATTAATGTTTGAATTATCTTTGCTATATTATACGTGTTTGGACAAGATTGCAGTTTACCCATAAGTGAGGGTTATCTTGCAAATGGTCACATATGGAGATGTTCTTTGTGTCTTAGCATTTTGGGAGAGAATATGGTTCTATGGGTCTCCTTATTTGATCATGGGTGATGATGTGACATTATATGGTGATATTAGGGTTTCTAGGGTTGCCTTGTTGATGTGGTAACCATGCTAGGGTTTGAGTGTTTCATCTACTACACCACTCATGGATGAGTATAGCAACTACAACACATACCTGAGGTGATGTGTTTCGACCTTAGTGACCTAGGGATGGGTTAGTTGAAATAGTTTGTCCTCTAGTGAAGTGTATCGACCATGTATATGGTGACCTAGGATTTTGATCATTACAAGTGCAAGGATAGCCGACCTAGATGGTTGCTACACTTTTTTGCATACTTATTAAATCTTCAAAACATGCATGTGAGTGGAGGTATGGTTGTTCCTTTGGAGGGTAGGTGTCCTTTTGACACTCTCATGTGTTTACACCTCATAAACACCTACTTCCCTCCTACCTTATGTATATAACCCCTTCTCTTCACTAGAAAGTATCTTTTTTGGCCTTACTCTCTTTCTTCTCTCTTACAACTATCCTTGGAGCTTTGGGAGTAAAGGATGTCTAATCTTGAAACTGTGGTGGCTGATCAACCTTACATGTTGAAGATCTTACACTTAATCAACCCTTTGGTGGTGATTCTTCTCTTGGTAAGTGATCTCCTTCTCTTTATCACATTTTTCCTTTCTTAAAGCTATATCTTCTTCTTCCTCTCGGCCATTATACTATGGATCTACCATGATGGATTTCCTTGAATATCTTCTCCCTTCATAAGGGTCAGAGACCATTTTTGACATGGTGGTACCTGAGTGAGAGGAAGCTATCTTATTTCTTCTTCTTTGGTTCGACCTAGTACTGTTACCCTTCTTCTTGAGCACTTTTGTGATACTGGTATTCTTCTCTTTTGAGGTGACCCTTTGTCTGTGGATTTTCTCTTGGTTGGAAGTTCTTTCTCTCTCTAGAAGCTTGAGATTTTGTAATCTTTGATCATCAATCAAAGGCGGGTTATATAACTTTTCCCTCATCTATTATTTGCATCTTAAACCTGATCATACACTACTATTATAAATTTTAATAATGTGTTCTTTAGAGTAGAAGAAATGATAATGTTTTAGGGTTCAATTTTGTAGTATTCTCGAGAATATTACTCTCTCTTGTTAAACCCAAATCCTTATACTCAATTTTATAGTGATTGAAAAGATTGATGCGCTTCTTCGGATATTTACCTATAACACTGTGTTATTTGATATATGGTTCATGCACCTTGAATAATAGGAGATTTTGGGTCTATTTATACATGTAAGAAACGTGATTTTCTCTTTCTAATCATAGTTATTTGGTAAACTTCTACAACCATGTTCTAGGGTTTGAGTAACATCTTTGAACGGAGAGTTCTTCATAGATGACGCTTGGTATTTTTGAATTTGGTCAGCTATTTTGACCAAGATTTGAACCTGTTTTGGAAGTTGCGTTCATGTCTGATTTGGGTTCGTAACACCCCTTGGTCGATACCATAGGTTGATGGTTGTTGCGACCGCAACAACCCTAACCCTAAGAGGGGGGGTCGCTACACATTGTAGGTTGCAACATAGAGTTGCTGCTTGGATATGTACCATGTTGGTTAATGTTATAGTTTGGATAGTGAAGTGTATAGGTCGATACACATGTGTCCCTTGAACTAATATACTTAACCTAGAGGTCACAGAGGATGCTAACATATATGGGGCAATATACTAGTTGTCATGGTCGTAACACTTGTGTGAGTTTGTGTACGAGTCGTAACACATGACCATGTTGTGTCATGGTCATAATATGTTATAATGGTGTGTGTTTCATTCATGACACCTAGATGTGTTACGGTCATAACACTATGGCTGGTGATTGGGTCGAGACACTTATACACATGTATGTACATGGTCGCTACATAGTGTAGGTCGCTACACCTACTACTTGATTGACCGCAACACATGGAATATGATCTATGCATGATGATGCGATGATGTATAACCAATCGTTAGAAAGGGTGCTTAACATTAGTACACTCCAAACATGTGGGAGGTGATGAAATTAGGGTTTAGTGGTTGAATGGTCTTATGAAACCCTAATCGACTGCATATGAAACCCTGACCCCAATCTAGTGTTAATGTGATGAATGTGCTCATTCTACTTGGAGAGTTATTATTCTATGATAGTGTTTTCTCTCTCCTATTTATGTAATCCTAACCTTGCAGGTGAAATGAATGCCATAGCTATGTGAATGCTATGATGATCCTTGTATAATACAGGGTGGTGATTCTGAGTATTGTTGAGACATATTGTGATATTGACTGTGGAGGAATTATGTGATTGGGTCTAAGGACCTGACAAGCACCTTGGGCATAGTGTGAGATGGAATCCTCTAGAGATGTAATTGAGGGATTGATATCCCATGATAATGTGAAGTTGATAATGACCTAGTGAATGGAAGTAATACAAGTGACATATGATGATGAGACAATGCTCACCCTGTACGTTTTATATCTTCTAAAGTAGTATCCTACCATTAATTTTATAGAATTTATTTAGGGTTTATACGTTGTAACTTTATTGATGCATTAAAAGTCACCCAATTTAAATATCTAATCAAGTGAAACCCTAATCATGTAGTTTCCTTGTACCATAGATCCATCTTCAATGTCAATATCTTGTTGGATGGCGAAATGAGTAACTCTTACGAGAAGCTCTGAGCGCATATTATTGAATATGTGGGATGCAAGTAGAAGTGTCTCCTTGTATCCTTAAATTGTTGTTTATAGTGGTATGATGTCTTCTTTTAGAACTGCCATGTGTGAGCTTGTTCTCTAGTGTTGTGACATGTACCAAGGTAGGCTAGTTATTTTATAAGGCCATATATTTGACTATGAGTTGTTGTCTACATGACTATAGCTTTGACTATAAGTTTTTGTTATGTAATTTGACTGATACGTCACTATGTTGCAGACTCGAACTAACCTAGTAGTGTAGGTGATGATCATGGAGTCTGACTCTTCCATAAATCTTGTATGGTACTGATTTTGACTTAACAATGGTCAGTTGGATTTGAGTGGCACACCTCAAATCCTCAGGGCATAATATGAAAGTTGTTAAACAACCATGTACTATATTTACCTAGGGTTAAATATGAATCAAATTTGATGACCCCATGCCTTGTTTCTTAACTATTTATTTTATAAAAGTTATACATGTTCTTCATATTCCTTCTAAAAGTATAAAATGGTCTACTTCTCAGTTGTAAATGCTTAAAACTGCTTAAACAATGTTATTTGCTCTACTTAACTGCTCTATATATTATTGTGCTTATAATAGTTGATGGCAGAGAGTTATATCTCACGCTGAGACGATTGGTCTCACCCCGTGAGTTTCTACATCTTTTAGGTGGTCATGCATTAGGAGGTAGAGGTCTTGCATCTATTGCAGAGAAACAAGGAGAATAGTAGTTGTCAGAAGGTTGGACATGCTACTAGAGTTTCATAGAAGAGTCCTATGTGTCTTCCCTATACTCTCAGGTCTTTGGGTAGAATTTTTTTGTTTTGTATATTGAAACATAGATTTTGTCTTTATGCCATGAATTGGCATGTATATATCTAAACAAGTTTTAATATGTAATAGTGGTGGATTGAGATACTTGAACATGAAATGTAATATCTTTGGGTATATCTAAAATATTGACAACCTGAGTTTGGGGCTTGTTCATGTTATGTATTAGCTTGAGAAGTTGCATTACACATGGTTTTAATTTACCATGATTTGTGGTAATATGTTTGTTAGAGATAATTCCACCCTTTGTTTTGAGTAATCTCACTTTGTGTGACAATGAGTGCCACAATTTGTGGTATCATAGCTATAGGTTCGTTGAGGCTACATGAAAATAGGACTAGGGTTTGTGTATATTCTAGTGTCCTTCAGTATATCTTTGAAAGATCTAGAGGGGGTGAATAGAGATTTTTGGAACTTTAAAATTAATTAAAACAATTAAAGCACTAAACCAAAGAAGGAGGGGGAAACAAGGAAGACACTTGAATGTAGAGTGGTTCCTACCTTTGAAATCAAAGGTAGTCAGTCTACTACCCAATTGTTTCCAATTGGGATTTTGAAAGCGATTTATTTTATTACCTCACAAGGATTTTACATAAAATACAATCACCTTCCACTCAAAGTAGCCTTCACCTTGAAGTAGCCTCAACCCCCTTGAAGCAGCCTTCTTAAAGTAACCATGAGAAAACCTTGGAGCAACCTTCACCACCTTGAAGTAGATCCACCACCTTGAGATAGCCTTCACCTAGAAGTATCTCCAACCTCCTTTGAAGCAGTCTTCTTAAAGTAATCTCAAGCACACCTTGGAGTAGTCTTCACTTTGTTGAAGTAGCACCAACTAACCTCCTTTCAACAACCTCCAACCCTAGGATTAGTCATGGAGAGCACAATACAATATAGAGGAAATAGATTGGAAGAAGGAAAATACTTATCCAATGAAGTACAATACTTTGATCCTATATCAAGTGTTTAGATGTCATATCCACTTAAGATGGATGAGGCTATATGTGGTGGCTAGGATATTGTAGCTACATGACACAAAATTGAGGCAAGCAAAATAAGATGGCAAGTGTAGCTCTTGCTTAGTTGCTCTTTAGTATGTGTTCTCAAGTGTAGTTGTGTGCTATAGGTGTCCTAAGTCCTCTTCTATTTATAGGAATGGTTTTCAAGTACGTTCTAGAGGGTTTCTAGAGTATTCTTAGTGCTTAACTAGCCATTAGGTATCAATTAATTGACTTGCAATGGCTCAATTGTTTCAAGCTTAAAAGAACAATCCAAAGACTATCTCAGTCGAGTAACTTGTCGACCGAGATGTGTCTCGATCAAACTTTTCTTTGACCAAAGATGGGTTTGGAGAAAAAGTCTTGCAAAGTCTATTTCCAACTCCCAACTACCAACCACTCAGTCTCACGGTCGTAAGCTCTAGACCGTTGCTTACTCGGTTGAGGTTATTTTTGACCAAATGCTAATTTAAAGCACAATTGTGTAAGTTGTTGAACAATGCTCATAATTTTGACCGAGGTGTTTATCGGTCGATAAGAAATTCAACCGAGTGTGTCTCGGTTGACAATTTCTTTGACTGAGGGTGTCACTATTCTGGACTTTTAAATCACCTACTTAGTGTGTGTTAGTGTGTGTTTCAATGTGTGTGGGTGACTCTAACTTTGGGGGAAAACTATCTAAGGGTTATAGGTGGGTAGGGAATATCTAACGCTTACTTTACATGATGTCTAAGTACTTGTACATTTTATTTTTGTACAAGTGTTTACATTTGAGTACAATCATGAACATTTATATAATTAAGCGTATTTGATCTTCAATTTACATTGATATTCATCTTCCCACTAAGTAGGATTTCCTTATTCCTTTGAACCCTGAAATACTCAAGTAGCATGTTAGATCCACAAGAATGAAATGTTTGTCATCATCAAAACAAAGGGTATATTAATGTCCAATTTATCCAACAATCTCCCCCTTTTTGAAGATGACAAACATTTCTAAAATATAAATAAAATGATTAAATGAGATGAGTTTCATACCTGAGATTTACCTTGGATGAAGAACATGTTCTTGTTTTCATAATGTGTGCTAATAGTTCCTAAAGAGATATGAAACATAGTATCCATCTCTTAAGGAATATAACATCAATTAATGTTAATCCAAGAGAGCATGAAACTCATTTTTTATTTATATTATTCCCCCCCTTTGTCATTTAAAAAAGATAGCCATATAATCATATGTGTGAGTCAATAAGACTCCCTCTTAATTAATTACCCCCCCTTAATTGTTTACTTCAAGAATGTCAAATTCAGACACAATTCAAGAACCAAGATTAATTTCTCAACCATTTGCAAGGGATGTTAAGCCTGAAATGATATGAGACTCCTTTAGGCTCATGGTGGGATAAGGGATGTTTAGTCGAGAAATGATATGAGATTCTTTTAAGCTCATGTAGAATCAATGAATGTATCTCTAGCCAAATACAAGGGATGTTAAGCCCTAATTGGTGTAGAGAGTTCAACATAGAACAAGATATACATTGTATTCAAAATTGTTGTAAGCTCCCCTTAATCTCATAACTTAAGTATACTAAGGTAATTTAAAGTATACCCTTCTCTAAAATCAATTGAGTAAGATTGTGAGTCAATTTATAAGCAATCTTGTTTCTTGCACTATTTTAAATTGTTTTCTTATTATAAGTATTTCACATGATAAGAATTTTATAGATTTATTATACCAATGTTGGTTGCAAGTAAATGACTTGATTTACACATAATCATTTTTGTCAGGATTATTTTTGGTCGACCATGACTTTGACTGGGGCATCTCTCAGTCAAACTCATTTTAGACTGAGAGGCATCTCTACAAATTTCCAATTAATGCAGCTTTATTCTTAGAATGGATCCTATAAGTAATATTTTCTTTTATTAGCATACATGACCAATCAGTCGTATGCATTTTTACATCCATTTGATGATGTCAAGTTTTAGCCAATGATTCATATATCATATCTAAATCTATTTCTTCTTGATCATGCCCACATAGTTCCAATGTTTTGCTTTTAGGTCTAGGAGCTGAATTTTATTCATTGTTTTAGTAGGCTCATTTGTCCAAAATTTGTTAGGATATGACTAAGACTTGTTGTGTATAATCATCATTTATACCTGTAAACCTTATATTCTTTGTTTTGATAAAGTCTTTTTTGTGACAAGATCATTTTTTCTAACTTCTGCTTGTCTAGAATACACAAATTTAGGCAATGATTCAAAGCAATTTTCTTGTGTAGACAATCTTTTTAAGACATGGCCAATTTATTTTTGCAATTGATGTTCATAATGTTAAGAAGTTTACAATTTTCTTCATCAATAACTCTGATGTTTTTCTATAAATCATAACCATTGTTATAGCACTTATGATGTAGTTCTTTGACACATAGTACATTTAAAATTTGTACCAGCATCGCTTATGCCAATAGATTTACCTTTGAATTTTTCTTCAATAATTTTTCTTTTACTCCAAGTGTGTGAAAGTCTTCTTGTTTCATGTGCTTTTTAGAGTAGCTTAATAAACCATCCAAACCTGCAATATATGAAAGTTTTAGTCCCATATAGTGGTCCATTTGGTTAGGAGCATTAGTATAAATATTTAATCATTTCAACAATTTGGAACAATTTATTATGAAGAGTACATTACAAATTTGGGTCTTCAAATTCAGTTGCAAGCTGATAATTATATTCTTTATAAACAATCCTGACAGAACTTTTGTCGGTCGAATATATTGCCGAATGAAGAAGTTCTCAGTTGAACAATTTTTTGATCGAAAAGATTTTCCAGTAAAACGAATTTCGATAGAACCACCTTCGGTTGAAATTGTCTTTGACTGGAAGATGTCTCGGTTGAGAATTTTTGTCAACCGAGATAAGTTATGTGCATTTTTAGCAATTTCAACATTTCTAATGTAAAAAAAGCATGTCATAATTCTTAGATAAAGTAATTAAGTGATCAAGGATATACAAGTCCAAGCTTAGTTCAGTTGAGATGAGACATTTAAATTTCAAAGTAATTCTGAGGTCAAATCTCAACTAATATGGCCACCATTTTTAAGTTTGGTGTTTTGGAACCCAAACCAAGTGACACGATTTTACCGTGCGTATGACGCAAGTGCATGCGTCAATGTAGTATAGGCCCTTGTGAGGCCCGAGTCGAACTCAGGGACACTAAATTATCGATAGACTACTACTAACTATTCACAATCAGCTAGACCAATAAGAAGGTTATGAGAGTTGTTTTAAAAATAAAAGAAAATAAAATAAAATAAAACAAAGCAATCGATTAAATGTTTAGTTTAATCAATTCAAATGGAGATCTTTAGGATTGTGGTTTCACCGCGGGTTTTCATTGTATGAATTTCCATATAATAATTTAGGTTCATCTCTCAATCCGGATAGTGGCATGTAGTCATAATTGCCCACCGTCGTGGTACAATTCACTACCTATGTCTAGGTCAGTTCCACCGTCGTAGTAACCTATACCCTAAACTAGGTGTATTAGAATCGACCTCTGGGTTTCCACCATTAACCTTACATCACCTTGTTCAAGGGATTTGTTAACTAATGTGAATTTCGTCTCTTTTCAACCGGTAATTCTTCTTTCAAAGTAATTAAAGGCATTAGATTATCATTATGGTGATCAAGCATAACAATATAATTGAAAAAACAAAATCATACCACAAATTTAAGAGATAAATTATGAATTACTATAATAAAAATGTCATACAATGTTTTCCCGGGCTACTCCCGGACCTAAAGACAAAGGGGATTAGCCCCGCATGTTCATCTCAGAGCAAAACATGGTTGAGGAAAGGGGAAACATGGAGAAAAACGTGGATAAGTAATGAAACCCCTGAACGGAGAAGATACAAATGTTCCTCAACGTAGAATGCACGATCTACATCCTTTCGGAGGTGGAGAACGTCTTCTTCGGCTTCCGGAATGGCTGGGGTGTGCTTCTGGGCTCCGTTCTTCTCTCCACACCTTCTCGGCATGTGTGCAACGGCTAATGACGTGATACCCTGCTCTTGGCTGCCGTCATTAGGTGTAATCACCGAGTTAGGTTGCAAAAATATCACAGTCGTCGGATTTGGGTCGATATGAAACAAACTTTAATCTGGCGGTGTCGATACCATCGACGCGGGTCTATGGTATCGACCCCTCGAGATATCGACAAGTCTTCTTTTCTTTTCATTGTTACGCCTGATGGCGACTCGAGACCATCGACGCGGGTCGATGGTATCAACACCCTTAGGAGTCAACTTTATCCCTTTCCCGTTGCTGAAACTCCACGTGTCGATAGTATCGACTGTTTACTCACCAGCAACCTGATGGTACATCGCTACCATCGACTTCCCTGTCGATGGTATTGACTCTGCGCTGCTCCTTGCGGCTGGCTGTCTGTGGCTGTGTCGATAGTATCGACAGTCGTCGATGGTATTGACAGCTGCAGATATGTGTTTTTCCTAAATTTGCAAAACAAAACCACATAAGCCGGGATAAAACCTATCATTGTAATCATTTATGCTCAAAACAATAAAATAAGAGAGATTTGACACTAAGAAGGATCATAGACTAAAGTAAGTGAATTATGCAATATTAACCACCAAAATGACCAATAAACGCATAAACCGCGGGTAAAACAAGTCTATAAATGCGACTCAAAATCATCGCATCAAACTCCCCTAAGTTTGAACATTGCTCGTCCTCGAGCAAATAAACTTTAGAATAGAATTGCAAGGGTCAACTAAAGAACAGATTATCACAACAGACATCACCATATGATCCCCTCCAGACATTCACATTCTGGCCCTCACTAACCACGGAATGATAATTACCCTACAGGCGACAATAATCATCCATAAAAGATATCTACCTCAAAATTGATGAACACTATCATATAAGGCATTTAACATAATAATATTCTCCAGTTCAGACTCATTGCATCTTGTGATCTACTATTCTACATTGCTCGCCCTAACTACCATCTACATGGAAGCAACTCTCCTGGTATTAACGAGTGAGGAGAAAATCACGATGGCCTACCAAATCAAGCAATGGGTGGATGGAATGGGTGGCTAGTGGAAGAAATGGAAGCATTATACGGTTTTAACATGCACAAAGCAAAAATGACTTAAATGACGCATATGTAAGTAAAAATTCCCTAATTCCTACAAATGGGTGGAATGATGCATGCACTATCATTCCGTCCCAACGTGAGATGGAATATCTAAGAAACTACACCATGTACTTATTCTTCTTAAGGTGATGGTGAGACTATGTTCCTTTCTCCCTCTTAGTCCTACTTGCTTCTCAATACTTTTCATTTTTTTTTCTTTTTTTTTCAATTTTTTTCAATCAATTTTTTTCAAGCCCTTATTTTCATAGATGACAATGAATTATTTGTCAGCGCTCACTTCTTGTTACATAACTTATACATTTGAAGCATTCAGAAGGTATGGAATAAGTTCATCACCCTTAATGTTTTAGAAGACATAAGATGCATGATGTATACTATATGCACAAAAATGTGAATGCAGCTACAACATGATAATTATGCAACTAAATGGCATGCACTTAAGGATAAAGTGCATGTATAACTAGTCTATTTTTTCATGCAAACAAAATGTGAAAATAGTTGCAATGCAAGACCTATCTACATGGGATGCAATCAAAGATATTAAAACCGTAATGTACTTCCAGTTCTTAAGGTGGAATATGAAAACAATGGGGTGGATAGATCACAAGACTAATTGACTGAACCTTTGGAAATTATTATGTGTCCCTCCTTACCGACCTATGTAGCAATTAAGAGGTTTCTCTCTCTCATTTCAAATTAAAGTCTCATTATCATTTGATCAATTTAGGCTCAAACAACCAATTCTGTCCACTTTTCATGAATCCTAGGAATGTACAGTTGTGATTTCCTATTTTAGAGTTGACAAACCCAATCATTTCCTTAAGTTATGTGCTCAAAGTTGAAAAACACAAGCTTGCAAAACACTAAAAAATGTAAATTTGCCCCTGATTCCCATGTACAAGCAATGAGATGACACATGACTTAAGACATCCACAATTACACTAGATAGAATGTGGATCCTACAAACAAACTCATAACTAAGAAAAACAAATGACAAAAGACAAAGCAATAAAAAAACTAAAAACTGGGAAAACTAAAGGATAGAGTTGTTCTGACTCCCCCCAAGCTTGAATTCGACTATGGCCTCATAGTCAAAAACAACCTTAAAAGGTGGAACAATGATACCGATCATTCTTCTGGAGGAGGCGGGTACTGTGGAGCCGTGGGGTCCCAAGTTGGGTATTGCCCTTGGAAGCTCGGATCATACTAGGGCATTGGTGGAGGTTGTGGATACCCCCAAAATAATTCTGGCTCCAGTAATGATCGTAGAAGGGCTGTTGCTGCATCTCCATCCTATGCAACCTGTCGTGGATGTGCTGTTGGTTGTTGAGGAGGAGGCGCTCATTCTCGAAAATAGCCCTCTGGTTATCTTACAGCCGGTTCGTTGTATCCTGAATAGTGACGTATGAAGTTGAATGCTGCAGTTGGGTTTGTTGGATCTCTTACAGCATTGTATACATTCCCTGCATGGATTAGACATCCTCTCCTTGATAAGAGGGTTGCGGTGGCAGAGGTTGTGAAGATGAAGATGCACCCGGATGCATGCAGGGACGCTTCCGGGGTGCCACTCGTGCGCGAAGAGGAGTGAAAGCCTCCTCTTCCTCTTCATTTTCGTCGCCGTCATTGTCATTGTCATCATTGCCGCCATCTTCATCAGAGTCCTCGATGGCGATGACAGGTCATCGGAAATGGTGAGCGCCCTCAATGTTGAAGACGGGGTCTGGAAATGAACACTCTTGATATGCGTGATTAACATGGCAATGTGCATATGCCAAGCCATCACAGAGTAGGAGGAGGTTGGAGCGGTGCAGATACTGGAGGTTGACCTTGATCTTGTTGGAGAGGGGAGTGAGCTAGGAGAAATCTAACCCAAGGTAGAGGGCCAGCGGTGTAATGAGCCCTCCAAAGTGAATTGGAGCCTTCCACGTACTCCTCACAACCAACACACGTGTTAAGAAGAACGCGCCCGAATTGCACTCCTCGCGCTTAAGCAATTTGTGCAGGAAGAACAAATCCATCTCTTGAAACTTGTTGAGAGACAGGTCACCATGAGCGAATATGGTGGTGCAGAGCATGCGGTGAAGAATCTGCACAAACGGATGCTCAAAATCCGCAACTACAGTGTTGTGGTAGCTGACGGATTTCCCAGAGGCACAGTCACGAGCTGGGCGAAGATATCATCGTAGTCCGTCCTGTTGTCTGGCCTCTGGTGTTGGTAGTCATTATGAAACTAGTTATAAATTGAATTAAACTAGGCGAGAGTGAGGGTGTAGTTGTTGTTGTAGAGTCTGAATGACACCCTCCCTTTCCTCCACTCTCTGTCAGTGGTGATCAAGTCATTGGGCACCACATTGATGTCCAATGATGCCATGAACTCCGCCAGGAGTTCCTTGTAAGTCAGCCAATCGCTGAAGAAAGGCTGGCCGTCGGCATGGCACTGCAGCTCATCGGGCCTCCTGGATGTGTGTCTCGCCTGCCCCTTCAGGACGTAGGCGATATTGGCCTCGAACCCCAACTCACGGATCATCGCCTGATCAACATAGCATGTGGGATCGATCTTTCTTTTCATCAGTTCCTCGTAGACCTTCCAGACCTCCGCGGAAGGATGGACAATCCTTGGATGAGGAATCGATGCAGTAGGTGGCTGAATGAACTTGGGGATTTCCATAGGATCCGCCCGAGAAGATGATGCATCGGCTGTAGGCACCATAATTGAGAAAGAAGGAATAGAAGACGGAGCTTGGTGAAGGTCGGAGAAGACAATCTCCGCTCAGTGAAGGCTTGGGGAAGATTGTGCTCCTTGGATGCTCGTAGTCGGGCTCTGGTCGCACAACAAGACGCACGACACAAGTGGAGGGCAAAGGCTCTGAAGGTGTGACGTCATATGACAACCATCCCTCTCTTTTATAACCACGTCCGTCGTTGTTGTGCGCCCGTCGATACCATCGACGCAGGTCGATGGTATCGACACATGTAGTACAATCTGATCTTCCGCTAGTATCGACGGTTGTCGATAGCCTGATGTGGGGGCCCGGATCGATGATGCGTCGATACCATCGACGGATGTCGATGGTATCAACCCATCCCACAGATCGATTCTCTTGATGTAGCGATCGTCGTTGATTTCCTGTCACAGATCGGTGACATGTCGCGTCGATAGTATCGACTCTTCTTAGGGCACACACTGTAACATCCCTGACCTGGGTTATAAAATAACCCTAGAAGTTTTGTCTAAATATGTAATTAAACACTTGTGATTACTCTCTGGCATGTAATTAAGTTCCTCAGGGACATACACTTTCAATTTTTCCCTTTTAAACAAAGTTGTAATGTTGTTTTGTATGCAGGGACCTATGTGCAAATTACCCAGTTAAGGGGTTTAACTTGAAAATTACACATGTTATGATGTTCCTCTGATAATGATACATCACATGATTAAATATGATGAGATATGATGGATTTCCCAAGCTTGGGCATCTAGATGCAGCTTGTGGAATGATCCTGGTGCTTAAAAACCTTAATTTTGGAGTAAAGTGTAATTTACCCAAAATGTGGGGTGCAACTTGTAAAATACACCTTCTAGAATATATTTTATGACTCTTGACATCATTTAGAGTAGAAATGATGAAAGAGGTGCTTCAATGAAATAATTAGGAAAGAAGAATGATCTTTGTAGTAAAATTCACCTAGTATGAGTAAGGAGATCCTTCACATATGTACCTTAGTTTGTATGTTGGTCTTCCATACCCTTAAATCTTGAGTTTTGATGGGTTTTTCTTAAGTTATGATGGTTTGGACGTGCCTTACAAGGAAGGAGGGACTTAGATGAGAAATCCACAAATTAGAGGTCCTTATGGTGAGAATTAGCCTAAACTATATAAGCCAATTCCTTTGCAAACTAAGTAAACGTATCCTTTCTCTTCTTCATTTCTCATCTTTCTCAACTGACCAAGGCAGAGCTCAAGGAACTCAAGGAGACAACCAACTAGTTCTAAGGTGAGAAGAAACCATCTTCTAGCTCGGATTCTTGGAGGAATTCCTTGTATAAGGTTGGTTTTATGGTTAATTTGCTTAGGTTTCTTGTTCTAGCCAATCATCTCCATCATTTCCTTGGAGAATCACCTTGGGCCAACCTGTGGAGCTATAGACACCATTAAAGGCTTGAAGCTTGGAAGCTTGGAGCTCTAGTAACAACGTTTGAGGCGGGTTTTATAACTCTAAACTTCTTGCTTTATTATGCATATCTATGTTCTTGCAAATTATACTTAGTTCTTCTTCTTCCCCTTTTCTTCCTTGCATTCTTGCAAGCAATCCGTGGAGTAACCGACCTTAACAAAGGTTGAATATGATGGGCGTGAATTCCTAGGAAAATTTATCAAACGACCTTGGACCCTTTTGGTCTAAACGGTTTGCAAACTGTTTGATCTCATGCGGTCTTGCAAGACCGTTTAGAATCAAATGGTCTCAAGACCATTTGATAGGGTTGACCAAGGGAAGACCGTTTAAGGGTCTGTTGTAAACATATTGAATTTAATTTCTACAAAGAATCATAACCTAATTCCAAACCAATTGCAAGTTGAAGGCACTTCAACCCCCTAAACCCTAATCGGGTTGAATTGCTGATTTTCAGGGATAGATTTTGGTGAGTTTTGGGTTGAAGGACCCAAACGCTCTCAAGACCGTTTGGGGGTTCATCCAAACAGTGTCAAGACCGTTTGGTGACAACCCAAGACCGTTTTGAGGTCTAGGGTTAATGTAATTTAATGGTTTGAGGGTCCATTTTCAATAGGTTGATGAATTGATAAAAATGCTGATTTTAGACTTAATTAGGGTTCAACCCTTATCCAATCGACTTAGTTTTTGATGAAACTTTGGGAAAACGGTCTCAAGACCGTTTGGAGGATGTCCAAACGATCTCAAGACCGTTTGGGCCAAGTTTGGGCCCAATTGGAGGTCAATTGATGGGTTCAACCTCGATTTGACTCACATTGTTGAACATTGATGATTATCTGATTGAAAACCCTAATTGAGTTGGATTCAACCCTAATTGGCTTTCAATTGAGGGTCAATTTGGTGTCCAATTGATTAAGGCTAACCCTAATTGACTCAATTTATAAGTGATTAACGAGGACATGGCCAATTGATGGCTTCAACATAAGATATCCCAACTGATTATAACCTTTAATTCACCTTTGAGGTCCATGCGGTTTTGAGCCCATTTGGACCAAACGGTCTCAAGACCGTTTGGGCTCAAATGATCTCAAGACCGTTTAAGATCAAACGGTTTCAAGTCGCATAGCCTCAAACGGTTTGGAGGTCAACTTCCTCAAACGGTCAACGCACCCAAACAGTCTTAAGACCGTTTGAGGGCAAACGACCTTGAGTGTCATGCGGTCTTGGAGTCAACCCTAGCAAATGGTCAACACATCCAAACGGTCTTAGGACCGTTTGGAGGTTGAATGTGTGTAACCGTTTGGAGACTTTACGGTTGTGATTGCTTAGTACTTTGAAGGTTTTAACTGGTCCAATAGTGGTCTAATCTAAACCCTAATAGTGCCCTTAGGACATTAAGGGACTAAGTGACTAATGAATTGACCCATGATGATGATCAATGGGGCATTTTACCAATATGCCCCTGAAGGGTTCAATCGATTGATACCTTGTTTTAACTAAACCCTAATGACTTGAAAGTGGTGTTTTGGCTTATGTTAATCAATGAGGACTTAACCCAACTTAATTTAGAGTGATGTAATCACCATCTACTAATAAGAAGAGAGAGAATACCAACATCTACTAGTAAGAGGAGAGAGAAAGTACCAATTATGGTTGGAACACAAGTAAAGTACCTTCAATGCGTATGAATGTACATGATTAGGGTATGATCCACCTTTGTGAGATCATGGAAACCCTAATTATGATAATTGATGAATCTTAATCTAATCTGAAGGCATCAATGGTGATGTTTCTCATACATAATGATGTTATGAGCTCAAATCACCATGAAGTGAATAGTAAACCCTAATTCTAGGGTGATAACATGTAATGTGAATAGTAAACCCTAATTGATGAGAATCAGGGAACCTAACTCTTGTGAAGAGTATGAAGGCACAACTCTTGAAATGAATTGTTTACTATTATCAGTTGAATTAACCATGCAGGTTCTTATATGATGATGATCATATTCAGGTAAGGATAATGATACCATATTCATTGAAAGCATGTGATTAGCTTTATGAATAATGAGGTATCTTGTTACCTAGAAAGTGGCATCCTATGAGATGATAGGCTGTAAGAGCCATGAGTACCATCAAGGTCATGAGATGACTTGTGATAAAATGATTAAGAAATGATGATTGATGTAAGTTAGACTTGTTACATTTAGTATTCTACTTTCATAGCTGCTATGCTAATGACTAATGTTTGAGAACATGTATGACGTTAAAAGAATATTGAAATGTACCTAACTAATCAAGTATAATCATACCATGTAGAGCCCTGATCATAGATCCATCATAGTCAGAAGTTATATGATGGTGAAATAGGTTTTCCTAAGGGAACTCCTGGATCACATACTTTTGAGTATGTGGGGGATATGGATGTGTAACTCCTTACATCCTAGTGTAGGAATTGATGTAGATGTATCATAATCCATCAACCCTTCACTATATGTTTATGTCGGGGTGATGTAACATTATTCTCCCGAGGAAGTCCTTTAGACCACATCGAAGAGAGATAAACAAGAAATCTTTCGATAGCAAAGAGAGTGCAGAATGCCACTGTGACTCCAATAGCGAAGAACCAGAATACCCTGGTAAGCTATAGTAGCAGAGACACTAGATGTCATGCATGTTTATCCTCACTCTGACTGAGGAAGATGAGGTCATAAGAATCCGGCTCTTTTGATGACCTAGGTATGATACCGATGCGACTTAACAGTGATCGGTTGGAGTATGAGCGGTATACCTCATCTCCACAGGGCATAATGATGTTTTTAAAACATAATCAACCACGTAGTATATCTTCTTAGGTTGAACTACGAGATACATGAATGATGTTACACTGCATAGTACATATGTTCTTCATATTTCTTAAATGATGTTGTTTAACTTAATGTAGATCTATTGTTGATTACCTTAAAAGATTTCATCACTTATGATTGTTCTTTGATTTCTATAATAAAGCTTCTGGCAGAGAGTTATAACTCTCGCTGGGACAATTATTTAAAATTGTCTCACCCTGTAGATTTCAACTTTTTAGGTGGTCGTCGAGGACACAGGAACCAATCTACAGGTGACCAATACCAGTAGCAGCAGTAGCAGTAGGAGCAGTAGTGAATCTCAGGTGGAGATACTGACTCCTGAGTTGTATAGTTGGATAGTTCCATGTCGTCTCTGTACTCTCAGGTCCTTGGAGCTAATGGTCTGAGATTTTGGTTTTGACTCTTGAGATTTTGTAATCTGCTGTATATGATTACTCGAGAAGTAATGTAACAGAGATGTAAATAGTTTATCTTGTTTCTATGAAAGGAGTTTTATGATTTCGAGATCTGGTCTCAAAAAGTTTTAATTTTTCATGGTTTTTCGTATTCCACTGCTAATCGAATCTCTTCTGCTATGTTTATCTCAGGTTTTGGAGATCAGATCCCACACACACCCTCGCGAGGCCCGACCGCCACTTTTTGCCTGTAACCGGGTTGATACCATCGACAGGCCCATCGATGGTATCAACTTCACTGAGACAAATTTGTATGAATATCTTCAGGGAACTCACGAGTATCGACAGCCATGTCGATGCTATCGACCCTGTCCTGGCGAGCAACCTGATGGTAGGTCGATACCATCGACGAGGCCATCGATAGTATCAACTCAGAGAGATTGTTGCAGCCGCCTAACTGTGCCCATCTTGATACCATCAACACAAGGGTCGGTGGTATCGACCCTACCTCAGTCCTACACATTGAACAAACGATCAAGGTATCATTTTTACACTAAAAACAAAATCAAATCAAACTAACTTGCAAATGAGAAAGAAACTAAACAAAACTACCAATGGCTGGGTTGCCTCCCAACAAGCGCCCTTATTTAACATCTTAGGCTAGATGAAATCAATCTCCTCATGCATCCGGAAGCGCAATGAGTGTGACATCATTCACTTTCCTAGTGTAATCCTCACCGAAATACAACTTCAATTGTTGTCCATTAACCAAGAATGTTGTATCGCCATCACGCACCATGATTGTGCCATGTGGCCTGACCTCCTCTACAGTGAAAGGTCCACTCCATCGGGATTTCAATTTCCCAAGATGCATCTTCAACCTTGAGTTGAACAAGAGTATACGATCTCCCTTCTTGAAGACACACATCGGAATATGTCGATCGTGAATCAGGTTTGTTCGCTCCTTGTAGATCCGCGAGATTTCATATGCATTCATCCTCAGCTCGTCAAGTTCATTCAGCTCTAACAAACGTTTCTTTCCTACTTCATCATAATTCAAATTCATCTTCCTTAGCGCCCAGTGCGCCTTATGCTCCAATTCCACTGGCAAATGGCAAGCCCACCCATAAGTCAACCTAAAAGGCGTAGTGCCTATAGGTGTCTTATATGCCGTCCTGTACGCCCACAAAGCGTTCGGTAACAAGCTACTCCAGTTCTTTCTCATCAAAACCACAGTGTGCTCTAAGATATTCTTGATTTCTCTATTAGAGACTTCCACTTGCCCCTGTGTCTGTGGGTGGTACGGGGTACCAATGTTGTGCTTTACCCCGTACTTTCTCAACAATGTCACGAACTTCTGATTTCGGAAATGTGTACCTCCATCACTAATAATCATTCTCGATACACCAAACCTGCAAAAAATATATTCTTTGACAAACCTGCACACTACAACGACATCATTAGTCCTAGTGAGTATTGCCTCTACCCACTTCGATACATAGTCAACAGCTAATAGAATGTACAAGTTAGAATTGGAGGACACAAAGGGTCCCATAAAATCAATACCCCACAGTTCGAACACCTGGACCTCTTGAAATACATTGAGGGGCATCTCCTGTTACTTTGAGATGTTACCTGCCCATTGGCAGGAATCGCATTTCCACACATAGTCATATGCATCCCGCAATAAAGTAGGCCAGTAGAGACCACTCTCAAGTACCTTGGTTGCGGTTCTAGAACTAGCATTGTGGCCACCCGTCGGTAGAGTATGGAAATGATGAAGGACACTTTCATATTCCACCTATGGTACACACATGCACAACACACCATCCCTGCACTGCTTCAACAGAATGGGGTCATCCCAAAAATAATATCGCAAAGAATGGAAAATTTCCTTTTTCTCTTGGTATGTCCAATCATCTGGGATAATTTTGCAGGCAAGATAATTAACAATATAAGAAAACCAAGGATCTTTAGATTTCACAGATAGAATTTGTTCATCAGGAAACGTCTCAGTAATGGGTATATGCACGTCCTTCTCGTCTACCCTTTCCAACCTAAACAAATGGTCCACAACCACATTTTCTATTCCCACCTTATTTTTTATTTCAATATCAAATTCTTGTAACAGTAAGATCCACCTAATCAGTCTAGGTTTGGCATCTTTCTTTTCCATCAAGTACTTTATGACAGCATGGTTCATCCATACCACGACTTTAGATCCTACAAGATATTGCCAGAATTTTTCAAAAGCAAAAACAACGGCGAGAAGCTCTTTTTCAGTTGTCGTGTAATTCAGTTGTGCTTCATTTAGAGTTTTGGACGCATAGAAAATCACAGCGGGTTTATTGTCCACACGTTGTCCTAAAATAGCCCCTACTGTGAAATCTGACGCATCACACATCAATTCAAACGGTTTTGTCCAGTCTGGTGTTTGCACAACCGAAGCAGAAATTAATTTTTCTTTAAGCACATTAAACGCATGTAAACACTTTTCATTAAAATCAAACACAACATCCTTCTCCAACAAATCAGACAATGGTTTGGCAATTTTTGAGAAATCTTTTATGAAGCGGCGATAAAAACCGGTGTGACCTAGAAAACTCCGTACCCCTTTTACCAAATTTGGTGGGAGCAATTTGGAAATAACTTCAATCTTCACCGGATCTACCTCCAACCCCTTGCGAGACACTTTATGTCCAAGCATGATCCCTTCGCTAACCATCATATGACATTTTTCCCAGTTGAGAACCAAATGCGTGTCCTCACATCATTGCAAAACCTTATCCAAATTGTATAAATATTCATCAAAAGATGCACCATAAATAGAGAAATCGTCCATAAAGACTTCCAAACAGTGTTTAACCATATCGGAGAAAATGGCAAGCATGCAACGCTGAAAGGTTGTTGGTGCGTTACACAAACCAAAGGGCATACGACGGTATGCAAATGTTCCATAAGGACAAGTGAAGGTGGACTTATCTTGGTCCTTAGGATCAATGGAAATCTGATTGTAGCCCGAATAACCATCGAGAAAACAAAAATGAGATCGACCTGCCAATCACTCTAAAATCTGATCAATGAATGGGAGAGGAAAATGATCCTTAAGCATAGCAGCATTCAATCTACGGTAGTCTATACATACACGCCACCCAGTTGCCAGACGGGTCGTGACTGGCTCATTTAACAAATTATGTGTAACAGTAATTCCCCCCTTTTTAGGGACTACCTGTGTAGGACTCACCCACGTCGAGTCAGATATAACATAGATGATACTTGCAGAAAGGAGCTTGATCACCTCCTTCTTGATGACCTCCATCATGCTAGGATTTAGTCGGCGCTGTGGCTGAATTATAGGTTTGGCTCCCTCCTCGAGCCGGATCTTGTGCTGTCACAATGTAGGGGAAATCCCCTTGATGTCCGCTACCGACCACCCGAATGCACCTCGGTGGTTCTTCAGCATGATCACTAGTTGATCCTCCTCCTCAATGCTCAGATATGCCAAAATAATCACTGGCAGCTTTTCACCCTCAGCTAGAAATGCATATTTCAAATGAGGTGGCAGTGGCTTCAATTCTAAATCTGGCGGGATGATCAAGGATGACTGAAGCGGTGGTGGGAGTTCTCCAAGGTCTTCATAGTACCTAGCATAAAAGCATGGAAGCACCTGAAGCATCTTGGCACACTCTTATAGAGACTTGCTTCTCATCCAATCATGTGTTATACTAACCAGGCAGGCTTCAAGAGGCAGTTCTGGATATGCATGGAAAATAGAACTTGCTATGGCCTCATCTTCAGTAGAAGGTGGGATGTCCTCCTCTTCATCATTTGGAAAACCCACAGCCTTGCTAAGAGACACAACCTTGGTCTGCTCCATGATGTCTACAACCAGTGTCCCCTTCTCCACCTTAGTCATTACATGAACCATATCTAAAAATGGCTTCCCTAGACAGAGAGAGATATTCTGATCAAAGTTCTTCACCATGCGACATTGTTCCTTAGCTTTTGATTGTGTTGTGCTGCAAGGAATGACCATCTCAAACCGATCATCAGTGATACCCAAGGTCAAACGACCTCTCCCCATCTCAAGTATCATGTCAACAGTGGCTTGGAAGGGTCGCCCAAGGAGTAACTCATTTCCTTGCTCTATCTGCATTTCCATTACAACAAAGTCTGTTGGGAATACAAACCGATCAACTTTAACTAACACATCTTTGCAAATACCATACAGTTTCACCACAGAATTATCTGCCAACTGCATTGTCATATTGCTTGGCCTTGATTCTTTCAGTCCCAACTTCTTGAACGTAGAGAGAGGCATCAGGTTTATACTTGCCCCTGAATCACATAGTGCTTCACCGAATTTCACTTTACCAATATAACATGAAATATTGAAGCAGCCTAAATCCTGCCTTTTTGGTGGCAATGTGCCCATGATGAAAGCACTCACCTGCTCCTTGAGAACCACAACCTCAGTATCAGGGATGTTCCTCTTCTTTGTAATGATGTCTTTCAGAAACTTGTCGTAAGAGGGAATTTTCTCTATTGCCTCTAATAATGGAATGTTGACAGAGAGCTTTCTAAAGCTGTCTAGAAACTTCTTGAACTGGGTGTCCACTTTCTTTGCTTTCACGCTATTTGGATACGGGACCGGGACAACCTGTGCCCTTTGATGTGGCGGCACATATGGCGTCCTCTTCTGTATCTCCTCCTCAATAACTAATCATGCTGTGACATCCTCTACTATATCCTCAACTGGCTCTGTAATTGGAATCGGAACCTCCTCTGTGGCCTCACATGTGGTTTCTGACTGGGGTTTGCTTGGTTCATCGGCCCTGGGGTTTAAAATCTTCTTGCCACTTTGTAGCAAGATTGCCTTAGCCTGTTGGTTTCCTACTGGAATGTTTGTGTTACCTGGAAAGCCTTGTTGCGTTGGCTTCTTCAAAATTTGCTATTTCAGCTGCCATCTGTGCCAAAGATGTTTCTATCATCCTCATCTTAGCCCCATGACTCTGTAAGGTCTGCCCAAACTGATTCATGAATTCTCCTTGTTGCTTGATCTGTTGGCCAAAAGTGTTCATTAGTTCTTGATTCTGCTTTATTACTTGATTGAGCAACTCATTCCTCTTATCCTCAGGTGACGGTTGGGGTTCTGCGTCGGGGTCCTACAAGAAATTATTTGGGTCCTTCCAGGAAAATTTCTTGTCTTTCCTCCATGAATAATCGTTGTTTCTGTACCCCTGCTGCTGGCGCATGAACTTTACTTGAGCCTCATCATCTGATTCTATGTCTTCTTTTGCAAGCAGTTTCTTTGCTAGAAGGTCCATCTTCTCATTTAGCTCTTTGATGGCCTTTGACTCCCCCGCAGCCCGAACATGCTATACGGCGTCTCTGTCTCCCCAGGATTGCTTCTTGGCCATGTTCTTCAAAATTTCTGAACACCTCGTTCATGTTTTGTTTAAGAAGAAACCTGAACCTGCGGAGTCTAAGTTACTTCTATCATGCTCGGAAAGAGCAAAATAGAAGATTTTCACCTGCTTCTCTTTGTCCAACCCATGATGCTGGCACCTCCTTAGCATGATCTGAATTCGTTCCCAGGTCTCAGAGTAAGTCTCTCCTTCTTTCTGACTAAAATTATGAATTTTCTTGATCATATCATTCGTCTTCTCGGGCAGATTGAACCTTTCAAAGAACACTTACACCATGTGGTTCCATGATTCCACATACTCATCGTCAAGATCATGTAGCCATTCTCGTGCATTTCCCGCCAGAGAGCTGGGAAATAGCTTCAAGTACAATGTCTCCTGTGGAAACCTGTCTATCTTGATCATATCACAGTTCTCCACGAACTGGATTATATGAGTCACCAGATCTTCATTTTTAAGCCCGTGAAATGCATTTGATTTGACCAAGTTGATTAGTGCATGATCAATTTTATAGGTTGGAATATTGATTGCCTACTTCTTTATTGGCCCCTTCGAAGCAGATGAGGAAGAAGCCTCTATCTTCTCCCATATTGGTTGTTCTTCTGCCATTGCTTCTGGTTCAGGATCTGAATCTATATCTTCAAGTTGGATTTGAGCGTTGTTCACCTCGTCGTCTGGTCCCGACAGTGGAACCTCTGGTGATTGCTGTGTGTAGTATGTGCTACGCATCCTCACCATGCACAATACCTGCAAAATGATAATTTCAATTCAGTATCGTGCTAGACGATTGCAAAATGTGAAAAATAAACTATAAATTTCAAAAATGATTTCAGAATAATAAAAATAAAAAGTGGCCTAGAATGGCTGCTTGCAACACTCGTAGTGCTGACAATTGTCTTGTCCCCGACAACGGCGCCAAAAACTTCACACGATTTTACCGTGCATATAACGCAAGTGCACGCGTCAATGTAGTATAGGCCCTTGTGAGGCCCAAGTCGAACTCAGGGACACTAAATTATAGGTAGACTACTACTAACTACTCGCAATCAGCTAGACCAATAAGAAGGTTATGAGAGTTGTTTTAAAAATAAAATAAAATAAAATAAAATAAAGCAATCGATTAAATGTTTAGTTTAATCAATTCAAATGGAGATCTTTAGGATTGTGGTTTCACTACTTCATTGTATGAATTTCCATACAATAATTTAGGTTCATCTCTCAATCCAGATAGTGGCATGTGGTCAGAATTGCCCACTGTCGTGGTACAATTCACTACCTACGTCTAGGTCGGTTCCACCGTCGTAGTAACCTATACCCAAAACTAGGTGCATTAGAATCGACCTCTGGGTTTCCACCATAACCTTACATTACCTTGTTCAAGGGATTTGTTAATTAATGTGAATTTTGTTTCTTTTCAACCGGTAATTCTTCTTTCAAAGTAATTAAAGGTGTTAGATTATCATTATGGTGATCAAGCATAACAATATAATTGAGAAAACGAAATCATGCCACAGATTTAAGAGATAAATTATGAATTACTATGATAAAAATATCATATAATGCTTTCTCGGGCTTCTCTCGGTCCTAACGACAAAGGGGATTAGCCCCGCATGTTCATCTCAGAGCTAAACATGGTTGAGGAAAGGGGAAACATGGAGAAAAACTAGGATAAGTAATGAAACCCCTGAACGGAGAAGATCCAAGCGTTCCTCGGCGTAGAATGTGCGATCTACAGCCTTTCGGCGGTGGACAACGTCTTCTTCAGCTTCCGGAATGACTGGGGCGTGCTTCTGGGCTCCGTTCTTCTCTTCACACCTTTTCGGGACGTGTTCAGCGACTAATGACGTGATACCCTACTCTTGGCCACCGTCATTAGGTATAATCACTGAGTTAGGTTACAAAAATATCACAGTTGTCAGACTTGGGTCGATCTGAAACAAACTTTAATCTGACGGTGTCGATACCATCGACGCGAGTCGATGGTATCGACCCCTCGTGATATTGACAAGTCTTCTTTTCTTTTCGTCGTTGCGCCTGATGCTGACTCGATACCACCGACGCGGGTCAATGGTATCGACACCCTTAGGCGTCGGTTTTATCCCTTTCCCGTCGCTGAAACTCCACGTGTCGATATTATCGACTATGGGGTCGATAGTATCGAATGTCTACTCGCCAACAACTTGATGGTACGTCGCTACCATCGACTTCCCTATCGATGGTATTGACTCTGCACTGCGCCTTGCGGCTAGCTGCCTGTGGCTGTGTCTATAGTATCGACAGCCCTCGATGGTATCGACAGCTGCATATATGTGTTTTTCCTGAAATTGGAAATCAAAACCACATAAGCCGAGATAAAACCTATCATTGTAATCATTTATGCTCAAAACAATAAAATAAGAGAGATTTGACACTGAGAAGGATCATAGACTAAAGTAAGTGAATTATGCAATATTAACCACCAAAATGACCAATAAACACATAAAACACAGGTAAAACAAGTCTATAAATGCGACTCAAAATCATCGCATCACCAAGTCAACATCCTTTTTCCTTTATGGGCAAAAGAATGAATAATGCCCAAGGCGTAAATAATAATGACAACAAATAGAATCAATTTCATTTCTGTTTTTATCTAGATTGTCTTTAGTCACATATATGACTTTAGTTTTGGGTACTTGTATCCTTTTAGTTCTAGGTTTTTGATAGGATTTATATTTGGTCCCATAACGTAGTCCTCTCCTTCCAATTTGACTAGAAGAGTCTTTTAAATTTTTATCAAGAATATCTTTATTTTTCAAGCTAATAATATCCTTTTGTAACTTCAATTTCATCCATTCTCTTTTTAATGTCTAACTTTACTTGATCAATATTAGATAACAAACTATATCTTTCTTTGACAATAGCATCATGATCTGAATGAGTACATATAATGGTTGAGTTTGAAGATCATTTATCTTAGTAAGCAATTCAACCTTTCTTGGCAAAGAAGTTATTGTTAGTTTCTAGAGCAAGCAACTTAGTATTGCAATCATTGATAGATGATTTCAAAGTAGCTTTTTCAGACATAAGACCTTCTTTTTCAAAGGTGAGATCATTCAATTTAGCATATAAGTATTCATTAGTCTTTTTAATACTTTTTAATTTCCTTTTACAATCAACATACTTATCATGTAATTCTTCAATACTAGCAACTAACTCTTCTTTAGATAAATCAAGAAGGCTTACCTTATTTTCTTCTTCATTGGTTATAGCAATGAGACATTGTACCATGTCTTCTTTAGTCATGAGGCATTCTACTTCTTCTCCCCTCTCACTATCATCGCTTGAGTCATCCCATGCTACTTTGTAGGCTTTTTCTTTCTTCTTGAGAGATGATTTCCTTCCCTTCTTGACTTTAGGACAGTCATTCTTTAAGTGTCCCTTTTTACCACATTCAAAACACCTAGGGGAAGAGGAAGAATAAACACTATAAATTTTGTTAGATTTAAATCTTCTATACTGCTTACCATTTACAATGAGAGCCCCCTCTTCACTATCTTCTTCACTTATATCATGGCTAGCTTTTGTGATGCCTCGATCCCCGTGCCATCTCTAATGACCTCAGAGACCGGGGAGTCACCCTCGGTAAAACACCCTTAACCTTATCTTTTCTTAATCACTTAGAATTAACTTAAAGGAAAAACCTAATAGCTTGAATAACATCAGATCGTAATAAAACTGCGGAAGCAACTTACTATTTACCTTACCAGGAAGATAAAATAGAGTTACATGAAAAATTTCATTTTTCATGCGGAATATAAAGCACAATAGATAACTTAAAACTAGTTTATATGTTACATTACATTCTCTCTCTCTACCACACCACATGACCAAGGATCGAGGGAAAAGGACTAAGAGACCCTTATCAAACTACGAAATACCTTCTAAGAACTTGGGTGATACGATCCTTCAGCTTCCTTGTGCTGACGCTGACATGAAAATAGTTTCAGTAGGTTGGTGAGCTACTGGCACAGTGAATAGAATTTCACCCAACCATCACAAATAACTCATTTTATTGTTTATTAATTGGAATAAAATACCAGACAATACTATACTAATCATATATAAGAAATATAATTTAAACGACAGGAGATGTCACATTTCATTAAGATAACAACTATTGCAATGTTGTAGATACTATTAAATAATAGAGAATACTAAAATTTCATTTAAAGGACAACTGATGTGAAACTAACTCAGATATTTCTTAACTCTTTAACTTATAAGAAACTTTGTGAACCTATATGAATATATTTTATCTTATGCCTTGATCATATGCAGTGTACACTACATATGAAAACTCATAGCGAATTATGATCCCACCGTATAAGACTTAGCCGACACCTTGGGATAGCTAAGTCTGACTACTCTCTTAGTCTGCAATAGGAAAACTGGATCTCTGGCCTCGATGCCATAAATTGGACTCCTCCTCTAACCTGAGCACACATGCAGAGAGTCAATCCACCTATTGGCTTTTCTGTGCTCTCGTGCCACCAGGACTTCTGGTTGGTGTTGGATACACTTTTCTATACTCTAGTGCCACTAGGACTTCTAGTTGATGTTGGACACTACAAACTATAATTTAAGGAGACTTCCACTAGGCTTCATCCCCTGTACCACCTATTGGTATGTTCCGACCCCCGTATATTACATGCACCTCCAGAGTAGGTCATTTCATCCCTAAGGCGCAGACCTCTCATAGGGATTCTATGGTGTCAGGGCCCTTAAATCTATTATTTCACTAATCTTAGAAGACTCTTACTAGATTGTACGTTTCTCTTACTTATACTCGACTCTGGTATCTCTATGATACCATGTCTATTTACTTGAACTTTACAACACGACATGAATATCATTCTAAATTTGACAGAGCAGTTTATTCAAACCAATGAAAAATACTAAATAATCCACATATTGTACTTGCAGGCAGATTAAAATAAATAGAATACTTGTCAACTTGGAACATACATACTGAAATCATGTAATTAAACATCTTAATATACTGATAAGGGTTGATTACTCAACATATTAGAAATCATCGTAGCACTTGTAAATTATCTGAAATTTCTAGAAAAATGTGCACATCAACCCTAATCTTGAGTTTTGCATCACTTATCCCAATTAAGAGTTAATTACTTATCATGACACAAATTATTGATAATAACTGAGAATTTCTTATGATATCCTTGAGAAACGTTTCGATTCATATATTTATTAATAAACTCACATTAAATATGATCGAGAGTGTGCAACTAGGTTTCTATTGAACCCTTTCATGTCATTGTCATTTCTTTGAAATCAAGCATCTATTAACTTACTAAAAACATGCAGTCTGGGTTTATACCCAAACTATTCCATTATTGGTTGTGTACTACTAATCCCAACTTTTAAACTAAGCAAATTAGGTTTTAATCAATTGTGTGATTTCACTAATCTAAATCACACTCATCAATCAACTAAATAGTGTCATGCAAGCGTAACTAAGAAATTTGTGCAATTTAGAAATTAAGCGACGCCGACACTACCCGACACCTGGGTAAACGCTAACATCCGTGAATAACACCGATTTCAACTGAAACGTCCGATTGTTTGAGTCAAATCTTGCTTTGGGGAGTGAGATTCTACTTACAGTGATTCAAGACGTCTGAATATGACTAAAACACGTCTGAGGCTAGTTTTCGGGCATCAGTAGGGTCTTCTTCTACCTTGGGACAACCATGGTTCAAATGTAGCACACACACAGATTCTTGATTTGGGCGTCGCTCAACGTTGCTTCGTGCTTGGACCTCAAAGACGAGCTAATGACGTCATTCCTTGGTGTTGCCTCTCACCCAAGGTGGCATAAAGCCACGGCTACAGTTGCTGCTGCTCGGACCATATGGGGTGCCACCCCTTGCTAAATTGAGGCACAAGTGGCGCAATAGGGGCGGGGTGTTGTAGATTCTTGTCGTGGGCTCTTGGTCGGAGTCAAGGGCACCATTCCCTGGTGCTTTGCGCACCCAAGGTGGCTCCTGGACGCGTCGTGTAGCTGATGTGTTGCAGCAGGCCAACCTCCCTAGCTGGCCAGATTACAAGAGGTTGGGTTGGGGTAGAGGAAGAAGGAGAAGAAGAAAGGAAGGTGGGTGTTGCGGATTGGAGCCAAAGGAGCTCGAAATCGCCCTTCGTTCACCCCCTCTGCTACTGTCGTTCAGACAGATTGGGCATGACATCAGTCGATTCTGGGAAATCGATCAAGGGAAGAAGATAAGGGAGAAAGGAAAGGGAAAAGAAATTATAGCCAATAAATGGAAAAATTGCAGATTTGGTCCAAGGAACTCAAAAATGTCATAACTTTTTCCTTATAGGTCCAATTCGAACAATTTCTTTTGCAAACTTTCAAGCACAAAAATCTCTACCTTATCAAGGCAAGAAAACATGCTAATTAGACTATATCACATGATTAAAGAACTAATTGCATTTATAAGTACTTAACTCAACTTAATTAAAATGATGATGCTATTATCATTGTACTTATTAGTTAACTTTGATGTGGGTCATAACAATCTCCCTCCCTTATAAGAATTTCATCCCAAAATTCCTAAAAGAGAAAAGGAAACTCGTTACACATCTCTGACTCAAGCTCCCACGTGGCTTCCTCTAGGTTGTGGTTCCTCCACAAAACTTTCACTAATGGTATTTCTCGATTCTTGAGTTTCTTGATCGTCCGATAAACTATTTGAATAGGTCCTTCAACATAGGACACATCTGATCTGAGCTGTGTAGGTTTTGGGTCTACTATCTTCTCTGTACTAGGGTAGCACTTCTTCAGCATTGATACATGAAACACATCATGTAGATTATCCAACTTGGATGGAAAATCCAACTTGTAGGCTACAGGTCCAACCCTTTCAATGGCAGGATATGGGTCCATAAACCTAGGAGTCCGTTTGCCTCTCTTGCCAAACCTCAACACTCCTTTCCATGGTGAAACTTTCAGATACACTTCATCATCAACCTCAAACTCAAGAGGTCTACATCTCTTCTCAACATAACTCCTCTGCCTGTCATGTGCAACTTTCAACTATTCTATGATCACTATAATCTTTTATGTAGTCAAATCCACTATCTCTTGTCCAAGAATCTCTTTTTCACCCACCTCATACCAAAATACATGTGATCTACACTTTCTGCCATACAAAGCTTCATATGGGGCCATACCAAGACTGGAATGGTGACTATTGTTGTATGCAAACTCTATAAGGCTCAAGTGTTCTTCCCAACTTCCACTGAAATGCAAGACACATGCTCTCAGCATGTCCTCAAGAATATGAATGATCCTCTCTGACTGACCATCTGTCTGTGGGTGAAAAGTTGTATTGAACCTCAACTTTGTGCCCAAAGTACGATACAGTTGATTCTAAAACCTAGATGTGAACTTAAGATCTCTATCTGATATAATTGAAATTGGGATACCATGCAGTTTGACTATCTCATCCACATATATCTTAGCCAACTTCTGGACATCAAAGGTTGACTTAACAGGAAGAAAGTGAGCAGACTTAGTTAGTCTATCCACAATCACCCATATCGAGTCACAACCTCTAGGTGTCATGGGCAACCCTACCACAAAATCCATTATGATAGGTCCCCACTTCCACTCTGGTATAGGAAGAGATTGCAAGGTACCTGCAGGTTTTTGATGCTCTGTAACATCCCTAACCTGGGTTATAAGTTAACCCTAGGAGTTTTTCTTGAATATGTAATTAAACACTTGTGATTATCCCCTGGCATGTAATTAAGTTCCTAAGGAACATACATTCTCTTTTCTGTCCTTTTTAAACAAGTTTTAGTATTGTTTTGCAATGCAGGGACCTATGTGAAAATTACCCAATCAGAGGGTTTAGCTTGCAATTTTCACATGTTGAGATGTTCCTCAAGTGATGATACATCATATGGGTGAATATGATGAGGTATGATGGATTCTCCAAGCTCGGGCATCAAGTTGCAGCTTGTGAAGCAATCCTTGTGCTTGAAACCCTAATTTTGGTGTAAAGTGCAATTTACCCAAAATGTGGGGTGCAACTTGTAAAAATACATCTTCTAGAGTATCTTGTGTGATTCTTGACATCTTTTAGAGTAGAAATGATGAAAAATGGCACTTCATTAATTAATCAGATAAGATGAATAACCCCTGTAATAGAATCACCAAGTTTTAAGTAAGAAACCCTAGGTATGTGTACCTTAATGATAAGATGACCTTTTTTTCTTGCCTTTGGACCCTTGTTTCAATAAAAGTTTCTCACATAGAGAAGGAGGAGGGACGTGCAAGAAATAATGGAGGTACCTAGATGAGAAATCAAGAAAACTAGAGGTTCTTATGGTGAAACGTGTCCTAACTATATAAACCACCTCCCTTGCAAACAAGTGAACGTTCCCTTCATTCTTTCCCTTCCCCACCTCGTTTGGTCCATCCAAGGTAGATCTTGGGAGCTAGAGGAGACGACCAACTTATTCCTAGGTAAGGAGGGACCATCTTCTAGCTCGGTTCCATGGAGGAAAGTGGTTCTTAAGGTTGGTTTTGTGGTCATCTTGCTTAGGTTTCTTCTTCTAGCCGATCTTCCTCAACCTTTCCTTGGAGAAAAGTATTTGGACGACCAGTGGAGCTCAAGGTACCATTAAAGACTTGAGATCTTGGAATCTTGGAGCTCTAGGAATGACCATAAGGCAGGTTTTATATCTCTAAACCTCTTGCTTTCTTAATGCATATACTTGTTCATACTTGTAGTAGTTAGTTCTTCTTCTTCCCCAACTTCTTTGCCTTCTTGCAAGCAAAACCATGGAGAAACCAACCTGTCTTGAGGTTGAAGACAATGGGCGTGAATACCTAGGTCACTTTACCAAACGACCTTGGACCATTTGTTCCAAACGGTTTGCAAACCGTTTGAAATCAAACAGTCACACAACTGTTTGATTTCATGCGGTCTTGCAAGACTGTTTGGAATCAAACGGTCTCAAGACCGTTTGGTAGGGTTGACCAAGGGAATACCATTTGGAGGTATATTGTACACATATTGAATTAAATAACTCCAAAGAATTTAAGCCCAATTGCAAACCAATCTCAAGTTGAAGGCACTTCAACTTTCTAAACCCTAATCGTTTGAAATTGCTGAATTCAAGGATAGTTTTTGGTGAACTTTGGGTTGAAGGACCCAAACGGTCTCAAGACCATTTGGGGGTTCATCCAAACGGTCTCAAGACCGTCTGGTGACAACCCAAGACCGTTTGGAGGTCTAGGGTTAAGGAAATTTGATGAATTGATGGTCCAATCACAGTAAATTGGGTAATTGAATAAAAGTGCTGATTTTAGACCTAATTAGGGTTCAACCCGCATCAACTTGACCTAGATTTTGGTGAAAATTTGGGAAAAAAGTCTCAAGACCGTTTGGAGGTGTCCAAACGGTCTCAAGACCGTTTGGGCCAAGTTGGGGCCCAATTGAGTGTCAATTGATAGGTTCAACTTCAATTGAACTCCTAATTATCAACGTTGATGGTTAATTGTTGATAAACCCTAATTCAATCGGTTTCAACCCCAATTGGTTAGCAATTGAGGGTCAATTGGAGGTTTGATTAGTTAAGGGTAACCCTAATTAACTCAATTGGCAAGTGATTAACAAAGATGTGGCCAATTGAAGTCTTCAACATGAAAAACCCTAATAAATTACAACCTTGGAGACACCTTGGAGGTCCATGCGGTTTTGAACCCATTTGGACCAAACGGTCTCAAGACCGTTTGGGTCCAAACAGTCTCAAGACCATTTGGGGCCAAATGGTCTCAAGACCGTTTGGGCTCAAATGATCTCAAGGTTGTTTAGATCCAAACGATCTCAAGGTCGATTCATTTCAAACGGTTTCAAAGTCAACATGTCCAAACGGTCAACGCATCTATGAAGTCTTGGTGACCATGCGGTCTTGGTGACCATGCAGTCTTGGTGTCCAAATGGTTTGGAGGTCAACCTTGTCCAAACGGTCAACACCCCCAAACGGTCTCAGGACCGTTTGGAGGTTGAGGTGTTAAACCATTTGGAGACTGTTGGAGCTGTTTTTGCTTGCTAGTTTGAAGGTGTAATTGGTCCAATGGTGGTCTAATCTAAACCCTAATGGTACCCTAAGACATTAAGGGGCTATGTGTCTAATAGATTGAACCATGTGGCGATTGAAGGTATACATTACCAATGTGCCCTTGAAGGGTTCAAGTAGATGACACATGTGATTAACTAAACCCTAATAACTTGATAGTTGTGAATTAGCTTATGTTAACCAAAATTAACTTGATCTAACCTAACCTAGAGTGATGTGGTCACCACCTGTTAGTGAGAGGAGAGATAAGGTCCCAAGTATGAGTGGAATTCAAGTAAAGTACCTTCAATGTACATGAATGCCCATAATTAGGGTATGATCCATCTATGTGAGATCATGAAAACCCTAATTACAGTAACTGATGAATCTTAACCTAACTTGAAGGCATAAAGGATGATAATCTCATACATGGTAATGCCATGAGCCCAATTCATTATGAAATGAATAGTAAACCCTAATTCTAGGGTTGTGACATGTTGAATGAATAGTAAACCCTAATTGAGGATGATGCGATGAATGATAAATCTACTTTATAATTTGATGTCCTGGAGATAAATTGTTTATTGTTTTTAGTTGAATTAACTATGCAGGTTCTTATGAGAGGTGATCATGACCAGGTAAGGGTTATGACACTATTTTCACCAAAAGCATGTTTTAAGCTTGAAAACAATGATATATGTTATGATTGCCTAAGTTATGTGGCACACATGAAAATGATGGGTTGTAAGATCCATGAGTATCATCAAGGTCATGTTAACTAGATGACCTATGATGAATTGACATACTGTTGATAGTTGATGTGCACTAAACTTGGTACATGTATTGTTCTTTTGTCATTACTGTGTTTGGTAGTTACTTTCTTGGAAACCTTCTTGATGATAAAAGAATACTGAAATGTACCTAACTAATCAAGTATAACCATACCATGTAGAGCCATGATCATAGATCCATCATTGTCAGGTGTTAAATGATGGTGGAAACATGTTTTCCTAAGGGAACTCCTGGAGCGCATACTTTTGAGTATGTGGGGGAGATGGACATGTATATCCTTACGTCCTAGTGTAGGGGTTTTGAGCCATGCGGTTTTGAGCATGTTGTCCATGCGGTTTGAACTAATATTCGAACTTGTCCATGATAGCACCGTAATTTGACTTGATGATGTATTTTGAACCTTGAAACATGCCTTATATAGATTCATTGATGTTTAATCTCAAAGTTAACTCACATACGGGTCTTTTATGTCTAAGATTATCATGTGAACTCCTAATAAAGTAACATTAAATTCCTTGTATCCCTATATTTCTTTTGGAAATTCTTGTGCACTTATGTGGCTAAATACCCTAATCTTGTCTTGACATGTGATCTAGTGTGCATGTTGATATATATATTTCTAATCTTGTGCAAGTCTTGCCTAAAGGATCATCCATATTATATAATGATATCAAATCAGTATGAAGTGATGTTAATGTGTCCTAACTCAGGTGGACCCCATCTATACTCTAATGATGACAATCTTGCATGATTATGACTCAATATGACTGGTTATGCCAATTTTGATGCTTATTGTTGACTAAGATTGCTCAAATATTATGATTGTTCTATTTAAGATCTTGGAAATCTAATAATATATCCCTGATCTAGTTTTGATGTGTCACTAAGTGCTAATGAACCCATGACGTACTAAGTTTCTTGATAATTCATATGCATGACCTAGTTGAGATATTGAAATCAATGATGAAAGATATGATACCTAGACTTAGGTGGCAGATCTGACCACCATGATTATGATTAATGAGACCTAATATTTCTGATTTTAATCTAGTCAAACTCATTTCTTATCCCATGATCCTTAGTTGACCCTCTCATGATCTAGTAAATCTTGCTATTTAAGGATGTTCTAAATCAAGTTGTCAATCTTGTGCTCTAATCAAGGTATGGTTTATCCTCCTACTGGCCAGTCTAGTGGCATTGAACTTGCTTGTATGCTTGTAGGTTTAAATTTCTTGGCTTTATATACTTATTTGAGCTACTGGTTTCCTATGATTAGTATGTTCATTTTTCTTGAAATATGTCGAACAAACCTTGACTATAATTGAACTTGTCCATTATATGAACCTTGTGTACCTACCTGAATTCTCAAGGTAAGGGCACAACGAATGTTGAAAACACAGTTAACTCATTGACTTAGGTCTTGAGGTCCCTACATATATAAAAGGGTTATCTAATCTTGAGAACCCTTATGGACCCTTCCTTTGAGGAAGTTGATCAATTGACATATATTGTTGTTTAGGTATAATGGAAATGTGCCTAAAATACAATTGCATGTTAATAAGAAAATCTTTAATTTTATTTCTTTATTTCTTGCTATCATATTAAGTTTTTCCAAGCATGTATGTTTCTTAAATATTTGATCTATGCGTTTTATAGCGTACTCTACACAGTTGTGCTGATGTGTACCTTTTTTATGATTTTAGGTAACAAGTACACTAAGATTCTCATGATATGATCATTGCTTATTATCTATGGTTTAATCTATGGCTCTTACTATTGTGATCTATATTGTCATGAAAATGGAACTCATATTGGTTGTTGTATGGGACTATGATATTATGAAAGGTACTCATTTATTTTCCTTATATGTTATGTTATCTCTGATCTTGTTCTTGTTTATGGTTTTATTCATGCATATGTTATGTGATCCATTATGCAGAGGGACACCCAAGTCCACTCTCCTTTGCTTTGTAGCCATTAGGAGTGTGGATCTAGGGTAACAAATAGTTTTAGGATAAATGTATTAGAGCAATAACATATCCTCTTTGCATGTTTAACAACCCAATTCCACATACCTTAGAGAGTCTTCTAACATTTCATCTCAACTTTAAGGACTACCCTAAATCACCCATTAGAGGATAATTAGTTAGATTCTCATCTCTCCATGTGATGGATCATGACTAACATAGACTAAAACTCTAAGATTAGGGTGGTAGTTGACTTACAACATCCCTAACCTAGGTCACATCCCCATTATGAATGCCTCTAAATTCTCATCTTATTGATTATTTAGAGTTTGAAAAGGTAACCCCTTCCACCTGATTCTGATTTCTTGATCTAGGTCTCTATAGGTCAAATCCATGATGACATTGATACTCAATCTTGAATCTCAATTTGGTGATGATCTTGAAATATGATGTGTACTATATCTTTTGGTTGACTTCCTAGAAAGACCTAGGTCTAGATCATTCATCAACCTTGAATACCATGGTAATGAACTCAATATTGATATCTCCCATGTTGCTTGAATAATGCTCAAAATGTTTCTCGATTGTTGCTCAGTTGTTGTAAATGAATGAATGTCAACCCTAAGGTCTGAATAGAAATTTGAACCCTAACTTTGAAATGTCTAGATATATGACTTTGACGTCCAAAATTGACTTTCTATATTAAATAATGAAATCTTGACTCATGAATAATGATATTGATATTTATTCAACTACTATGATCACCCTATTTGGATCTTGAGGTCACCCTCAATATATGACTAATGACTTTTATGCTTCCAAATAAAAAATGTAAATGATTATTATATTAAATTTCGTGATTTATGACCTAGGGTTAGGCTCCATATAAACTAGGGACGACCCTCCCGTCAATTTTGATCACAAAATGACATTGTTGAAATATGATGTTTGTCTTTAATTGTTAAAATATGAAATCTCAATCATGGATGTATAACCCCACCTAGGACTATGTAGAAGCTAGAACCCTAAATGTTGGAAATGAAAGTCATGTCTTAATCTTGAACTCTATCCAATTGACTTGAAATGTGACCTCTCCAAATTTGGTAATGTATAGGATAATCAATTAAAAATTGTGACTCATGTGAAGATATTTCCAGTTTGATTATCTATGTGACTATATGTTGACCATGATGTCTATTGCTTGATTTCAGAATGAGATGGATATTGCAAGTGGTTATGATACCTTATGAGAATACTATGACAATTTTGATGTTGAATAGGGAAAACTCAATCTCAATTGATGACTTGATTTAATTTTGGAAAAAATGTCCTTTTAAGGTGGGGAGGATGTGATAACTTGGATTTTGTATCTTATTCAATTTATGCACATCTTGACTTTTGATACTCTATTATCCTCAACAACCTTCCTCACCCTCACCTTGATGACTTTAAATCACTTTATGTTCAATTGATGAATCAATTTTGATTAAACATTACTTTGTACTCATATATGAAATTAATTTGAGTTTTGAAATAAGTGACATGCTTGTTGTGTATCATCAACTTTCAATCCAATTTGAACCCATAAAACCCTATTCTTGAACTAAATCAATAAATCTTGATCAGGGTGCTCAGACATCCTCGGGCGGACTTGGGATTATGGCTGGTACCTTTATATATCATGTTGAGCCCTCCTTTCCTCCAGTTGAGTCGAATCTGGAAAGCACAACCTTAGGTGTCGTTGCGATGCCAGAATTTAGAGCTCGGGCTCTGGGCTTCAAGTGTCTGGATTTGTTGTCATCCGATCGAGTCGCTACCCACGATACAAGGGTCCAACACAGCCAGTCGGACCAGTCATCTACCCACTCTGGGGATACAGTAGGTCGATGGGTCGTGGGCTGGATGGCCTTGTACAACTTCCACGTTGCAGTCCAGGGAGCCCAAAACCAAGGAAGCACATCCTCTCCCTCCCCTTCTAAGCCTTCAGATCCAAAATCTAGGGTCATGATCATACCAAACAAGGTATTCCTTTCAAAAATTGTATCTTCGTGATGCTAGCTTCAATATTGGACTTCCTAATACCAAATTGATTAGAAAAAAGATACATGTTAATTAAAAATACTTTCATAGCATGTTTATACATGTATCTCCATTGATATCTCTAAATACATGTTTTGAAGTCTTTTTAAGATGGTGTGTGATATTGAATGCATTATATTGATCTTTCATGTCACAAAACTTGATGTTTACCTAGTCTCAGTATCTTGAACCTCCTTATGCATAAATTTTCAAATTTATCCATCTTTGTACTCCAAATGATCTTATGTTGGTAAAATGACCTAAAAAGGTGATTTTATTCTATATGTTACTTCCTTAATGCCTAACCTTTATTGATGTACCCTAAAACCCTATGCTTGATATAAATCCATAAATTTTGATGCATGTTGAACTAAGATTTGAATTTGTCCATGCTAGAACCCTAATTTGACTTGATGATGTATTTTAAACCTTGAAATGTGCCTTATATGGATTCATTAATGTTTAATCGCAAACATAACTCACATATGGGTCTTTTATGTCTAATATGATCACGTGAACTCCTAAATAAGTAACCTTAAATGCCTTGTATCCCTATATTTCATATGGAACTTTATTGTGCACATATGTGGCTAAATACCCTAACCTTGGCTTTGTTGGCTAAATTGGACATTAATATAATCCGTTTGTTTTGATGATGACAAACATTTCTTTCTTGTGATTTTAACTTGCTATTTTAGTGTTTTAGGGACAAGCATATAAGATGGTGGATAGCAAAGACTTGGAAGATCAATTTTCTAAAATTGCTTTATTTTCATGAAATTGTAATCAAATGTAAAAACTTGTACAAGTATATAATGTACAAGTACTTAGATATCATGTAAATCAAGCGTTTAGATCTTCCATATCCACACACAATACTTAGATAGGTCATCTCCTAAGTTAGTGTCACAATTGCACATTGATACACACACTCAGTAAATGAATACTTTGAATCAGGGATATTCTCAGTTGACAAAAACTTCGACCGAGACACTCTCAGTCGACAAAGTCCTCGACCGAGAATAGACCCTCCTAGCCGTTAGACTGAGTTAGAAAAAGTAGTTGGGATTTGATTTGAACGTTGCAATACACTTACTCCATACTTACCCTCGGTCGAAAAATTCCTCGACCGAGAGACTCTCGGTCGACAAACTTCTCGACCGAGAAAGATTATGTATGCACTTTTCAGACTTGATCAACTAGTCATTACAAATGCAATTAGTGGACACATATCGGCTAGTTGAGAACTAATAACACCCTAGAAGGTGTCCAGAACGTCCCCAAGCATTGGCAAATCACTCTTACAAATAGGACAAGTTATAGGACACCCTAAAGCATCACTTGTGCATACAATTACACTTGAGAATCATTCTTTGTGAGCAACAAGCTTGAGCTACACTTGTAATCTGTTCTACATTAGCATCCTATAGCTTAGTATCTCCTAGACACCACACTACCACGTTCATACATAGTGGATAGGAGATCAATATGCTTGACATAGGATCAAATCGTTGTACTAAATTGGTAACATTGTTCTTTATTCCAATCTTGTTCCTTTTATTGTATTTTGTTCTCCTTTGCTACTCCTAGGTTGGAAGGTGCGGAAAGGAGGTTTTTGGAGCTTCTTCAGGTGGTGAAGGTAGCTCGGCGGACTTTGGACTACTTCTAGAAGGTCTCAACTGGAAGCTACTTCAAGGAGGAAGGCTACTTTAAGGGGGAGCTTGAAGTTACTTCAAGTGAAGGCTGCTTTAAGGTTGGTGAGACAACTTTGGGATGAAGGTTGTCCAAAGGGTGGTGAAGGTGTTTGTAATTTTATGTAACATCCTTGCGAGGTAATAAAATTCAAATACTTTCAAAATCCTGGTTGGGAACAACTGGGTAGTGGACTGACTCCCTTAGTGTTTGCTAAGGGTGGAACCACTCTAAACGATGTGTCTACTTCTCCAATATTTTTGTGGTTGCTCGGTTGAATTATTTTAAAATCATCATAAAACCCTATTCACCCCCCCCTCTAGTGTTTTTCAATTGGTATCAGAGCAGGTTTCAAGGAACTCTAACAATTCTTGTAGAAAATGGGTGATGGGGTACTAAACAACCTCAACCTGGAAGGAACACTTGTGGCTCAGCCTTCACCATTTGATGGCACCAACTACACCTATTGGAAGAGGAGGATGCAATTCTACTTTTAAGGGATAAGCTGGGATCTATGGAGAATGGTTTCAAATGCTTACACTCTTCCTCAAATGGAGTATGCTACATGGGATGCTAATACAGTAAAGCTAGCCCAATTGAATACAAAAGTTGTAAGTATCCTTTATTGTTCAATTTCCGTAGATGAGTTTAATAGAATATCTAATTGTGAAACTACATATGAAATATGGCATACACTCTATATTACTTATGGAGGAATTGTTCAAGTGAAGAATTCCAAAATTGGTATTCTTAAACAAAAGTTTGAGCAGTTTCGTATGGAACCAAATGAGTCTATTAGTGAAATGTATACAAAGTTTTCTTCTATTGTTAATGGTTTGAATGCTTTAGGTAAAGCAATTAGTGAAGAGGATCAAGTGTCTAAAATCCTTAGGTGTTTGCCTCCAAAGTAAAAACCAAAAGTGACTACAACTGAAGAAGCCAATGACCTCACTCAACTAAGGATGGAGCAACTCATTGGCAACTTAGAAGCACATGAGGCAACCTTGGAGGAAGAAGAAAGATTGGCGGTTGAACACAAGAAGGAGAAAAGAAAGGACATTGCATTCAAAGCATCAACTAAGATTATTCATGACATAATTGAAGATGATAGTGAAGAAGAAACTCTCATTGCAAACAGTAAGTAGTATAGAAGTTTTAAAACTAACAAAACTTCTAGTGTTTCTTCTTCCAGGTGCTTTGAATGTGGTAAAAGGGGACACTTAAACGGTGATTGTCCCAAACTTAAGAAGGGAAAGAAATCATCTCACAAGAAGAAAGGAAAAGCCTATAAAACTGCATGGGATGATTCAAGTGATGATAGTGAAGATGGAGAAAAAGAAGTAGAGTGTCTTATTGCTACAACAAATGAAGAAGAAGAAGAAGAAGAGGTAAGCCTTTTTTATTTATCTAAAGAAGATTTAGTTTCTAGCATTGAGGAATTACATGATAAATATATTGATTGTAGAAGGAAACTAAAAAGAGTTACTAAAACTAATGAGGATTTGTATGCACAATTAGATGATTTAGCTTCTGAAAAGGAAAGTATTATTTCTGAAAATTCTTCCTTGAAATCATCTTTTAATTATTGCAATACAAAATTGCTTACTCTTGATACAAATCATAATTTGCTTTGTCAAGAAAAGGTTGAATTGCTTACGAAATTGAATGATCTTCAATCACAACCTATCTTCTGTACTCATCTAGATTATGATGCTATTGTTAAAGAAATAGATACTTTATCATCCGATCTAGATCAAGAAAAGTTAGATATCAAAAAGAAAATGGATGAGATTGCTAAATTACAAAGAGAAATTAGTAGCTTGAGAAACAATGATGTTCTTGATAAGATTCTGAAAAATTCTTCTAGTTATAATGGAAGGAGGGGTTTAGGATATGTTCCAAAAGAGAAATCATATCAACCTAAACCTAGAAGAACACAAGCACCCAAGACTAAGATCATGTATGTACCCAAGAACAATTCAAAAAGAAATGAAATTGATTCTATTTGTTGTCACTATTGCTTGCGTCTTGGACATTACTCTTTTTCATGCCCATACAAGAAAAGGGATGTTGAATTAGTTTGGGTCCCAAGACCTTAAACTTAGAAAATTTGAATATGATTAAGTTGAGATTTGACGTAAAACTTCATTTGAATATCTTAATGTATCATCTCAACTAAATAGACTGGTACTTTATCTTATTGCAATAACTCAAGTTTAAAACTAACATAAACAAATTACTAAAAACAGTACAGAAACAATCTTGGTCGACAAAATCTTCGACTGAGACAATGTCGGTCGAGAAAATTATCGAATGAAGTAGTTTCTATCTCTAACCTGTAGAAATCTGGAAAAATAGTAACCACGTCAATCGAAAATGACTTTGACCGAGATAAATTGGACCAAATTTTAACTGATAAAAATGGAGATACAGCAACCTTCTCAGTCAAAATGAATGTTGACCGAAAAGAAGTCGGTCGAGAAAGAGTTCAACCGAATAAGGTTCTAGAAAACATGTTTAACTGGTTCAATTTGCTAACTTGCTATAAATTTGGTATAAATGAAAATTGATTGGAAAATTATGAATGAATCATAAATCTTGGAGACAACTCTCAAATCACATATTGATAATTAGCATCATTATCCATATGTTCATTCTTGATATCCTTATGAAACATACTATAAACTTACTAATTATGTGATCAAAAACTATATGAAAATAGAAATCAGAAATGTTTTCTTAAAATCAATGCACACATTGTAAAGCCTTCAATTGCTATTTCTCTTGAAATGATTAAGCATGTTCATTTACATGGTTTGTCTTAAATTTGAACATTGATGAACCATGATTGATCATGAAAAATATATTGCCTTGATAAATCTTCCTTAAAAGGTATGATTCTCTACATTGTGTATTTGAAAACTGAAAAATGTGATGATTTGAGTAAGTTTAATCAAGAAAATCATATATTTTCTTCTCATGAGATTATTTTGGTTCATCTCCTACATGGTTTGGCTTAAAACTAAAAATTATGAACCATGTTGATTTAATCAAGAAAATTACTATTTTATCATAATCCACATGGTTTGTCCCAAGTATTCCTTGGTTTATCTATATAGAATTCATGTGTCTTGAAATTTGCTTTTAAATGATCATGATCATTGTATTTCACGAAATTATGGATATGCTTCTATTGTTCTATCATGATCATTGTATTATGGATATGCCTTTACTATTTCACCATGATCATTGTGTTTCATCTTTAACTTGGTTTGCCTAAAATAATCTTTGATATATATATATATATATATATATATATATATATATATATATATCATGAATGGATATTGTTTTCAAAAAGATCATAGTGATTCAGCTCATTACACATAAAGATGATGTTATCATTGAAAATGCCATTTTTTCATTAAGGTAAATCTCTATGGCACGAATGCATCTTGACATATTATTTAAATGGTTATCTTGTGCTTAGCTTATGGAAAATGATATCATCCTTGTTATACATGAATACTTTTTATATGATACTTTGTAAGCTATGTTTCAAATATTCAATCAAGTGGATCATTGTAAATGCTTAAACTGGAAATCTACAGAAATTGCCTCTCGGTCAAAATAAAAATCAACCGAGGGGTGCCCAGGTCAAAGTCAAGGTCGACCTAAAATAATCTTGACCAAATACTTAATTGTAAATCATTTCCTTGCACTCAATCATAGTATATTGAAAACAAGATTTTAGTGCATAGCTCTCATAAAAGGTTAACTTATTATGATCTAATGCTTATTATGACCTTAGAATCCTTAAATTATCTTGAATATAAGATTAAGGGGGAGCTCAAAAAAACTATCTTGACTATAAGATTAAGAAGGAGCTCACAAAACTTCATAAACATTATGATAAATCTTGATCAAATCAAACTTTAAAAACTTGCTATGACCTTAGGATTATTAAATTATCTTGATCTAAAATGGACTCTCTATACTAATATGGGTTTAACATCCCTCATTATTGATTAGAGATATATTTCTTGATCCTACTATGTCGTAAAGAAAGTCTCATATCATTTTCAGGGCTTAACATCCCTTGTAAAATGGATGGGAAATCAATATATGTATCCATCATGAGCCTAAATGGATCTCATATCATTTTCAGGGCTTAACATCCCTTGTAAAATGGATGAGAAATCAATATATGTATCCATCATGAGCCTAAATGGATCTCATACCCTTTTTGGAGCTTAGCATCCCTTATAAAATGGATGAGAAATCAAAACACATATGTCATGAATCTAAAAGGATCTCATATCATTTCAAGGCTTATCATCCTTTGCAAATGATTAAGAAATAAATTTTGGCTAAATTTGACATAAAAATAAGTGGTTTGCATTAAATTGTGTTGATTACCCTTGCTTTAAAAATTGAGTATCAAATTATCAAATTAAGGGGGGAAAATAAAAGGCATACTTAATGATTAGATTAGTTATCTTTTTGAAATGACAAAGGGGGAGAAATAATATAAAATCAATAAAATAAAAGTAAAATGAGTTCCATAATCTCTCATCTAGCACACACTTGCAAATAAGAGAATGGCTACAAAAGGTAAACTTCAGGTATGAAAAATCATATGATTCATATTTCCTTGATTTAAATTTTGGAAATGTTTGTCATCTTCAAAAAGGGGGAGATTGTTGGCTAAATTGGACATTAATATAATCCCTTTCTTTTGATGATGACAAACATTTCTTTCTTGTGGTATTAACTTTCTATTTGAGTGTTTCAGGGACAAGCATATAAGGTGGTGGATAGCAAAGACTTGAAAGATCAATTTGCTAAAATTGCTTTATTTTCATGATTGTAATCAAATGTAAAAACTTGTACAAGTATATAATTTACAAGTACTTAGATATCATGTAAATCAAGCATTTAGATCTTCCCTATCCATACACAACACTTAGATAGGTCATCTCCTAAGTTAGTGTCACAATTGCACATTGATACACACAATCAGTAAATGAATACATTGAATCAAGGATATTCTCGATCGACAAAAACTTCGTCCGAGACACTCTTGGTCGACAAAGTCCTCAACCGAGAATATACCCTCCTAGCCATTAGACTGACTTAGAAAAAGTAGTTGGGAGTTGAGTTGAACGTTGAAATACACTTACTCTAGACTTACCATTGATCGACAAATTTCTCGACCGAGAGACTCTCAGTCAACAAACTTCTTGACCGAGAAAGATTCTGTCTACACTTTTCAGAATTAATCAACTAGCCATTACAAATGCAATTAGTGGACACATAATGGCTAGTTGAGCACTAAGAACACCCTAGAAGGTGTCTAGAATGTCCCCAAGCATAGAAACCACTCCTATAAATAGGACAAGTTATAGGACACCCTAAAGCATCACTTGTGCATACAATTACACTTGAGAATCATTCTTTGTGAGCAACAAGCTTGAGCTAGACTTGTAATATGTTATACATTAGTATCCTATAGTTAGTATCTCCTAGACACCACACTACCACATTCATCCATAGTGGATAGGAGATCAATACGCTTGATATAGGATCAAAGTGATGTACTAAATTGGTAACATTGTTCTTTCTTCCAATCTTGTTCCTTTTATTGTATTTTGTTCTCCTTTTCTACTCCTAGGTTGGAGGCTGCGGAAAGGAGGTTGTTGGAGCTTCTTCAACTGGTGAAGGTAGCTCAGTGGACTTTGGACTACTTCTAGAAGGTCTCAACGGGAAGCTACTTCAAGAAGGAAGGCTACTTCAAGGGGGAGATTGAAGTTACTTCAAGTGAAGGCTGCTTCAAGGTTGGTGAGATGACTTCGGGGTGAAGGTTGTCCAAAGGGTGGTGAAGGTGCTTGTAATTATATGTAACATCCATGCGAGGTACTAAAATTCATATACTTTTAAAATCTCGATTGGGAACAATCGGGTAGTGGACTGACTCCTTTAGTGTTTGCTAAGGGGGGAACCACTCTAAACACCATGTCTACTTATCCAATATTTTTGTGGTTTCTTGGTTGAATTATTTTAAAATCATCATAAAACCATATTCACCCCCTCTAGTGTTTTTCAGGCTTGATGTGTGATCTAGTATGGATGTTGATATCTAAATCTCTAATCTTGTGCAAGTCTTGCTTGAAGGGTCATCCATATTATATAATGATCTCAAATTAGTATGCAGTGATGATAACGAGTCCTAACTCAAGTGGACCCCATCTATACTCTAATAATGACAATCTTGCATGATTGTGACTCACTATGACTATCTATGCCAATGTTGATGCTTATGTTGCCTAAGATTGTTCAAATCTTATGATTATTCTATTTAAGATCCTGGAACTCTAATATTATATCCTTGATCTAGTTGTGATGTTTCACTAAGTGCTAATGAACCCATGATGTATGATGTTTCTTGATAATGCCTATGCATGACCTAGTTGAGATATTGAAATCAATGATGAAAGATATGATACCTAGACTTAGATGACAGATCCAACCACCATGATTATGATTAATGAGACCTAATATTTTTGATGTTAATATATTTACACTCATTTCTTTTCCCATGATCACTTGGTTTACTCTCTTGCCATGATCTAGTCAAGCTTGCTATTAAAGGATTTTCTAAATCAAGTTGTTAATCTTGTATTCTAATCAAGGTACGCTTTATCCTCATATTGGCCAGACTAGTAGTATTGAACTTGCTTGTACGCTTGTATGCTTAAATTGGTTGTCTTTGTATACTTGTTTGAGCTACTTGTTCCCTATAATTAGTATATTCTTTTTCTTGAAATATGTGGAACAAACCTTAAATATAATTGAATTTGTCCATTATAAGAACCTTATTTACCTGTCCATTATAAGAACCTTATGTACTTGCCTGAATTCTTGTGGGAACAAGGCATGTTGAAAATAGGGTTAGCTCATTAACTTAGGTCTTGAGGTCCCTCACGTATATAAAAGGGTTAGCTAATCTTAAGCACCCTTACGAACCCTTCCTTTGAGGAATTTGGTCAATGGCCATATATTATTGATGAAGTATAATGGAAATGCGCCTAAAATACAACTGCATGTTAATAAGGAAGTCTTTAATGTTGTTTATTTATTTCTTTCTATAGTATTAAGTTTTGACAAGAAAGTATGTTTCTTAAACCTTTGAGTTTATGTATTTTATAGCGTACTCGGCATAGTTGTGTTGATGTGTACCCTTTTTATGATTTTAGGTAACAGGTACACTAAGACTCTCATGATATGATCATTACTTTTTCTCTATAGTTATAATCTATGGACCTTACTGTGGTGATATCTATTTTCATGCAAATGGAATCCATATAGTTTGTTGTATGGGACTATGATCTTATGAAAGGTGCTAGTTTATTTTCCTTATATGCTATGTTATCTCTTATCTTGTTCTTGTTTATGGTTTTATTCATGGATATGTTATGTGATCCATTCTACGGAAGGACGCCCAAGTCCACTCGCTTGTTTCTTTGTAGACCTAGGGTAACAAATAGTTCCCTGACCATATCCCTACTTCTCCTTTTCAAATCAATATGACAATTCTCATAACAATGTTTCATATACAATCCATTTCATTTGATTAACAATAAAATTTTGGTTAGCATCTCATAAAAACCTTTCCAAAATTTTGGGATCACATTCTAGTATTCCTTTTAATAATCCAAGGACTTTTAGAAGAAATATCATTTCATATCAGTACAAACTTTAAAGGAAATCATAATGTTCAGGGTTCTATTTAGATAAGTTAGTGTTATAATGGTATTAAGTATGTTTACCCACTTTGAAGAAAATTTGAAGTTGTTATATGACATATATGTGATTTCACATACAACCCTAAAGTATGTGAATTATTTCAGAGATATTTTATGTCTCAATTCATATTACAATTACCATATATACATTTCCATCACATAGATTTAGATTACCCAATCACAACTCAAGAATCCACAAAATAATGCAAAATATTCCATATTTAATAAATTTGGAATGTATAGATAGTAAGAATGAGTAAACTTAAATTAAGACTTTTATATACTCATAATTAAAAATTCTAACATTTACTTGATTCATTTGCAAGGATCAGATCAAGAATCATATTTAAAATCAACTAAATGAAACTATCCTATAAATTTGTTAGAACTACTCAATTTCCATCAATTGGAGTTCAATAAGTGAAATTAAGGTTATAGTTCAATAAAAGTTTTCTAAACAATCCACACCACTCGTCTCAGGTGTGAAGCACCTAAGATTCTTAGCCCAACTACTGATAGTCTTGAATTCAGTTAAGCTTCAAGTGGTCAGTTTTTTCTCACTCCTATTTACTCAAGAACCTTGAAGAAGAAGAAAGGAAGAGAAAGAATGAGAAATGTGATGAATTTGGGATATTTTGATCTAAATCTGAATTTTAAACAAAAGAGGGAAGAAACATAATGAAACATGGAAAATATTGATAAAATATCATGAGTTCACCCGCCTTGGATAGTGAAAACCCCAAATCTAAATTTCCAACTTCAAGATCTTAAACCCTATAAGTTTGCTCCTCTCTCGGGAAATTCAAAGCTCTAAAGTTTAAGTTGGAAATGAGAGGTTCTTGGGTCATAATGGTATCATATATACTCATTTAGGTGCTTAAGATAATTTTATCAATTATTTTCAGCCCCTTTTATATTTCCTAAGCCTTGGTTGATTGATTTATTCCTAGTAAGAAACTTGGTTGGTTGACACGGGGATTTGGTGTGGTATGGATTATTATGATTTGGTATTTATATGTAAAAGAGTTTCCAATGTACTTAATTTTTTTAGGCCAGTTGGATATATCAATAAATAAATAAAAACCAAATACCACACTACCATATTTTAATCTGTATAACATGATCGATTGAGTTTGTCCTAGAGAAAGTCAATTGACCAATAGGTTTAGAAAGCTCTAAATTTATGAATTCTTTTATAAACACTAAAATTCGAGTTCTCAAATATATATCCAAAATTCAGAGTAATTTGAGTTATAGACAAAATACTAAGAATCATTTACTACAGTACTACTATACTTATCTCTAAATTTGCTAACATATTTTTACTCATAATTTCATGTGACTAAGGTTCTCATTCTATAATCCTAAAAACCTAATAATCTAAAGTTGTAAACTAACAATAAAAAATTAGGTTTTAAATACTTGATGATTGTTAGGAAGATTTCAACTAGGTTTTCATGTAATTTAAGAATGGGTACTTACAATAACTCCCTCGGTTTTGTTTGAATTTTGAAGTCATAGATGCATGTGTGAGTCATCCCCTTTTATTGTAGCATGATGGTCAATCGACTCCTTTGATCTAAATAGACATATGTGGCTTACCTATGTGTTCCTTCTAAATCATTTTGTACTATTGATGTTTACTTTGACTAATGTTTTTCTTTCACCAATACATCCCCACATGTGAGCATGCCAAATATGCACCCATGTTGAGGGACTTTGTTATACTTCTGACTAGTAGAAATGAATGAATACTTGAATCTAAAAATGTTTATTAGAAATGTGCATATGAAACACAAATTTATGCATACAAGAGTATGGTTTAGAATTCTTGTTGGTTCTCTTTCCCGATACATGTGGGGGTCATGGACAAAAATAAGATATGTCACATTCCTATATACCAAATGAACAATTTTCTCCTATAAGTTGGTGAACTCAAAGACCTTTTATGGAAACATATTGAGGGTCTTATAGGTTGAACTTGGTGAACTAGAAACCTTTTTATCGAAATACATGTTCTTCTTAATTTATATAGTAGATCAAAAGCATCATTTATTCAAAAAGATAATTATACTTTTTGAGTATAGCAAAAATCAAAATGAATAATGTGGTATATAATGACGGATATGATATATAATGGAATATATGATACACACTCATTTGGTATCCATGTATTGACATGTGTTAGACTCAAATTTATATTTTTCTGTGCATATTTTGTTTACCATTTAGAATTTCCCTATTGTGGATGTTCAAAACCTTTGTGTTTCAAAGTCTCCTTCCTTTCAACTCATAATGAGAAACTTTTACCATATGAACGTTTCTTCAATTTTTCATTTATCTTACAATTGAGAAAGAAACCTCTTCAAAATTTTCCCCTACATTTAAAACCATTAGGATTTCCACTATCCTTTTTCCCTTTACACTCATTAAAAACATATAAAAAATATGTATTAAAACTCATTTCCCAACTTTTAAGGAAAATGAAAATAGGTAGGAAAGTTTTTGAATCATATGAACCCCAGAAAAGTACAAGATGGGTCCACCAAAAACCTCAACCAAGATACAAGGACATAGAAAATTTGAAAGGTTAAATAGTGAATCCAATATAAATTATAAAACAATGGTAGAAGAATACCGTAATGTCAAAGTTGATGGTCAATAAAGTGACTAGTGATCAATCAACTTTGTGGATACAACTTGATAGAGGTTGGTTGGAATTCCACAAAGTTATCAAAAAGATCCAATAAGAGAAAAGGTTTGTAATCACATGCAAGTAAGCTCAGTGTCTTGGTCTTGGAGGCATATTAGTCATATAAAGGGTAAAAGAATAGGAAAAAGGAGAAACAATTAGCAGAACTTAAAGTAGGCTTTTAACAAACACATTTAATGATGTATGTTTTTTTATGAAGACCTTATCCTTTTTGTATTCCACATATTGTAAAAGAAAAAACGGGTGATGGAGGGTGTATTAAGGGTGTGATGTTCTTTGTAATGGATAATATCATATTAAAAGTGAGGATAAAATCATCTCAAAGTACACACTTATGTGGTAACATGACAAAGGGGGTTGGAAGTTGTCGCATAATCATTTTGATATATATATATGAAAGAGTAGAGAATACAAATCCATTTTCCTTTTAGTTATCTCCAATGAGTAATTTTATCATGTTTATGATGAAATAACGGATAACAAGGAGTGGATCAAGTGGTTAAGCACGGTGTACCCTAACAAAGGGACCCAAGTTTATATCCCATGTATTGTCTTGATTTACCACTCTCCTGGATGTTTGGCCTCCATCGTGGGCATGATAAAGGGGGAGAGAATGCCTCTCTTTATCCCACATAATACAATAATGAGTTTCACACTCTACCCTAGTCATGTGCCAAAACTAATCTAACAATGAAAAAGATATGCAATATGAATCAGGACTGATTCACCCTATACATGGAAGATTGTCAAAAAGAAGCATATGTGAGAGAATAATCTGATCCCAAATATATGAAAGGGATATTTCGTACAAAAACTTCAAGTAAAGTGATTTTTTGCATGTTAGTGCAAATGATTATAGTTATAACAATGAGATTAATGTGAATGGTTTCTAAAGATGGGGTGGATAGAATACCCAAGTAAATTTACAAGTAGAAGAGATTTTTATATGCAACTTGTTATACAAAAAACTATATCATAGAATAAGAGGGAACAAGAAGACAATGAACCACAATGGATAGAAAACTTTTAAAATATTTTTGATCCAATACCAACGCCACCCCTAGTGGTTTCAACTACCACATTTACAATAACCTATAGTGCTATTTGATTAATATAACATGAATATTTAATACCTAAAAACCTATGTCTTTGGTTAGACTTAGAAGAGAACCAAAAACATTTCTCTATTTTTTGTGGATATTGGAGAACAAGACTAACTCCTTTAGTTTTTGGACCTCAAATATCACCACTTTCTCCTTTACCCGATGGAGAGAGAAAATCGTATGTTGAGGGTGCCTTCTTCAAAATCACTAGGAAATCTTGATGGACTTCTATTTTGGGCCTGAATTTATCTTTTTTCCCAATAATTGTGTCAAAATATGTTGAATGCATGTTCAATTCCCAATAAACCCTAAATATGTTGCCATGCACTTATTTGACGTTCTTTGTTTGACTTATAGGTACTAATTCTCAAAATGGATGAAGATTTAATAAGTAAGGTATAAACCTTCAATGACTATTGACAAAGGATAGGGTTTACCCAAATCAACTGTAATGGTGATCAAGAAAGCTTCTGGGTATGTTGATGCAAATAGTATCAAAGAGTTAAATTTGAAGATAATGTGCATAACGAAGACATATAAAACGTCCAATTTGTCCTAAAAATAATGTTGCATGAAACTCACCACAATTGTGTTGCATAGAACGGTCGCGATGAAAAGACATATAAAATCCAACATGTCCATTTTGTCTCAAAATGGTTATGGTGCATGCATGCCATAATGGTCATATTTCTCCCAGAAAAGCTTAAATATACTCTCAATGTCACCCATTTTGACTGCTAACTTCACCAGTTATCCGCAACAACCATTCGATTAATAGCGCTCATTTTCCCAAGTAGAACAACATCTGTGGTGAGGCAAAAGGTTTGTGGTAGCTGCTACATTACATGAATTTCTTTGAAGTTTCCAAACTCTCCCCACTTATAAGGGTTGTGTTTGAGCACCCAACCCTATTATAAAACCTTCAAGTGGCATCCACCTACCATAAAATGTTTTCACTCCACTCTAATCCTCCCTTGCCTTCTCCCATCACCTGTCCCATCATCCCCTGCCTCCAAAATCCTAACCCTATCTGTTCTACTTTCCATTTTCCGTTACATCCAAGGTGGATTAATGGGGATGTACTCCTAGTAGAGGAAAAGGAGGAGGATCTTCTTGATATGATAAGTACATCTTTTCCATGGTCCATTCTATCTCCTTCCCCTTTCTTCATGCTTATCTTATTATTATGAGAAAATAGACCTTTTTGTGGGTTGTTTGTGGTAATTGGTTTGTGATGGCATTGTATATGGGATAAAAACATTGTTTGTTTTACTCTAATTCTATTTTCATTCTAATCTATTTTTTCCTACCTCATTATTATTTAATGTGTGATTGGTACCATATAGGTATTGATAAAAGAAATATATTGGGAACTGTACAAAAAAGAGCCAAAATACCTCACAAGAACTTGGCTAATATCCCTACCAACTTACTATCTATCTATTATACTTTCCTAATTAAAAGATCTAGTTTTCTAGGTGTATCCATTCCCTTCCACTTGTATAATATCATGGAAAAGGTTTCGTAGGAGGTTATAAGGGCCAAAATACCTTCTCATACCCCATATACCACCCATATCTGAAAAGTGTGGAGACAGTGATATGCTTGTAAGATTAAGCTTATGTGGTGTTGTGTAGTTATATTTTCTTATGCCAAATGATCATTGTAAGGGTGTATGAGTTATTATACAAGATGTAAACCCTTCCAAATCATGCATGCCATCCTTGACCACCAAGTAGAAGATTACTTCCACTTAGGACCATATTTTGTTTTTGGTTAAGCAGAATTACCTTGTTGGATATATTATTGTTTACCCGAAATTGGTTGTGTTCAACTACCATGATCCTTTAAACAACTATTACCTATATTTCTTTAATATTGCCATACTTGTGTTGAATTTGTAGAATTGTCTTAGTGGTAGTTTCTTAATGAATTGGGTGTTTAATTGTGATAGGATTTCTAGTGTAGTTAAGGTTATATATATATATATATATATATATATATATATATATATATATATATATATATATATATATATATATATATATATATATATATATATATATATATATATATATATATATATATGTGTGTGTGTGTGTGTGTGTGTGTGTGTGTGTGTGTGTGTGTATAGAGAGAGAGAGGCTAGAATACACTCGAGTGTACAGACTGCACAAATACACTCAAGTGTGTTTGCATATCAAGACTTTTTTGCAAGACGTAAACTATTGATCTTCACCATCATACTATAACTAGGCTATATACAAATTTTGAGCCCATTTGGATGAGTTTAAGTCACTCATCTAAGGGCAACAAAATCAACGCGCAAAACTAATTTGAAATGCATAATTTTTGCGGTCTTTATAACATGACCTATAAATGTCCAAATGTGCTCAAATTTTGCGTATGAGCTATTCACAAGATGTTTAAGAAGATCAACATATTAGATTTTTGAAAAAAAAATTGCATCATGAAAAACTACTTGAGTGTATTCTGCTCCAAATATAGTATAGCCTGACTATATATATATTTATATATATATATGGCCATTCATTCATTTCCCGCGCAGGTAGTCTGGATTTTGCTACCCGGCAGCCAAAAAACTAATTATTCTGGCCAGAAAAGTAACCCTACTATCAAAAAAGTAACTATATTGATCAAAAAGTAACTATGCGACTAAAAAGGTAACTTTGTACAAAATATACCAGATATATATGTATCCGTGTTTTAAAATCTACTGTTGCAAATGTAACTATCTATGCACGAAACTTAGCAGTTTGCAAGGTAAAGTAACCCTCTACATGTCAAAAGTAACTAACTTGAAAAAAAGTAACCGAAATGGTGGGCGGGTAGCTACCCGCGCGGGCAATAAAGATGGGCCCTATATATATATATATATATATATATATATATATATATATATATATATATATATATATATATATATATATATATATATATATATATATATATATATATATATATATATATAGGCCCATCTTTAATACATGTGCGGGTAGCTACTCGCCCCCCATTTCGTTTACTTTTTTTCAAGTTGGTTACTTTTGACATGTAGAGGGTTACTTTACCTTGCAAACTGTTGAGTTTTATGCATAGATAGTTACGTTTGTAATAGCAAATTTCAAAACACAGTTGCATATATATCTATTGTGTATTTTGTATGGGATTACTTTTTTAGTCATATAGTTACTTTTTTATCAACATACTTACTTTTTTTGATAGAAGAATTACTTTTCTGGTCAGAACAGTTACTTTTTGGCTGCTGGGTAGCGAAATCCAGACTACCCGCATGGGTACTATATAAATGGCACACACACACACACACACACACACACATATATATATATATATATATATATATATATATGTGTGTCTTTATGTGTGTGTGAGTGTGTGTGTGCACATTTAGTTATATTATAGTTAACGTTGTGTATTAATCATTATCCTTAGGTGTAACTTTATCTATTTTTGTGATTGGAATTCACTAAAATTAACATTTATACCCTAAAAACCAAACCCTTGCATTTAGAAGCAAGGTTAAACTAGTATATTGGTTGATTCCTTGTACATAGACCTTGACTTACTATCGTATTACATCCAAAGCTCCTGAATTGTCTAATAGAGTGTGTAAACTAGGTCTTCTATCTATTATCGCATGCCTATATCTTGGCTTGCATCAATACTTCTAGTGTTGTTACATAGGGACAATTTTTAAAGCCTAGTATAGTTTTTGTTTGTCCCTTCAATTTCCCTCAACCATTTCACTATGTCTAAAAGTTGTAATTCTTTTATTATTAATTATCTATCTTGCCTATTGGTTTCTATCATGCATTGATAATGAGGTTTGTTAGCCATTAACTCTAAGATAGGGAAGGCAAATAAATTGTCAAAATTTTCACCAAAGATAGATGGAGAAAGAGAAAACAAGTCACTTCCATGTGATAAAGAATGGTTTATAATAGGTAGATACTTCCATTTCAACATCCACTCATTGTCCCATTGTCATTGAAATACTACTTCATACCGAGGGACCATGCATTGCCATTCATCTCTTGATTGTAAGTTGTGCCAGGACAAGCCTTTTTCTATCCTATTCGCACCAGATTAGCTTTTATCATCATTCTATATATACAAATTAGAAATTTTATAAGCATATTGATTCGTTGTTGGAGTTTTTTCTACCTTCCATCACCTAATGCCACTGATTATGCCATCTTCTTGACTGTATTTGTCAAGGATTAAGATTATTACTTGGGAAAAGACGATATTCCCTTAAGAACTTTTTCCTACATGGGAAAATATTATTACGTTATGAATGGGAATGCAAAGAATTATATTTCTCCTACTTACATGCTAGACTGGAATAATTGTCTGAAATTCTCTTTAAAACAACAAGGGGATGATCTCTATAGAGATCTATGCCAACAACAATTATAGTATGCCTAAAAATGTGAGGATGAGGCACTCTCTTTCTTTATAGAACTTGATAGTGTAAAGAAGGATGTGTTCAACCACGGGTAAACAAGTCAAATGTTGGACCAAAGGTTTGGTCACTTGTCTTTTTCATAGTCCCGGTGCAAGTAAAGACGCTCCCTTATGAAAAAATGATGAACCTAAATATCTCTTAAGGATATGTAAGCATTCTCCAAAATCCACACCACCACCAAAAAAATGCCCCATGGTAGCACCAAATGCATCAAATGCGTGAACAAAACCAAGAAGTTCTTCATGAACAACCACGCCAACAGTAACAAGTCCCTCATAGTCATGAACACATAAAGGAAGTGAAGTTGTTGAGAATTGGAAAATTGATTTAGTAGCCAAGAAAGAAAATGAGCACTAATAGAGTTGATAAAGATATGTCAAATAGTGATATTGTGATCAACGATTGATACCATGATAAGCCAATAAAATTTTGATACCATGATAAAGGTAAATATTGATATTGTGATACTGCCACATTTACTTGATAATACCATGACATAAATGAAATATATGCAAGTGAAATATGATTCCCTAGCAATATAAAAGATGGTTCACCTTCAAAGATAAAAAAGAAACACATGGAATATACATTTGATGCATTTAATCTAGTACAAATCACATTCCATTGCATTATGCCACTAAGAAAATTCTCTCCTATGCTAAATTTCTCAAGGATACATGCACAATAAATGAAAGGTCATTTGATAGAGTGCCTCACAAAGTGAATTATACTGAGCTAGAGAATATTATATTGCAACATCCAACTCCTACAATGAGAAAAGATCTAGGTTCATCAGTCATATAGTGTTACCTAGGTGGGCACTGCATTGAGAGTGTCAATTGAATTTGACATTGTGGTTTTGTGGAGCTTGTCCTAGAGGAGTTAGATACAACGAATCACCTCCTACAGTTGGATGATAAACTTGTAAATATTACAAGAGACGGGGTTGATGATGCCCTTATGAAAATTGATGGTGATGCTTATATCATGTATCATGTTGATTTCATTTTTTTACACGTTGAACAAGATAGAGGGAGATTATCATCATCTTGAAAAGACCATTGCAAGGTATGAGTAATGTAGTGATACAAATGAAGATGGAAATATGTATGTTACTTTCATGCATATGGATATTTGCTAGAATGCATTCATGCCTCCTCTAGGCTAAAAGTCATTGGGGTGATACAATAAGATTGTTACTTGATTGACTCTCTTGAAGAGGTTGTTGACGAATACCTTCTGACATGGATTTAGACCGCTACAAGGGGTAAAAGACTTGATTCGAGCATACAGTTTCTGGAAGATTCACGCCATGAACAAGAATATAAGATGCCAATCTAGTGGCTACTAGTAAAATTTCTTCCTTCTTTGGCATTGAATCCACTAAAGACATTTGTTAAAGATACTCCCATACTTCATTTGGATGAGTGTTTGAACACATTTCTTGGTCTAAATGACACCCTCCTTGTGATCATTTCCTCTATCCACTTCGTCAACCATGAAAATGCCCTAGTTGAGGTGATGAAGAAGAACATGGATTCCATTGGATAATCTCTTTCTTATTTTAAGAAAGTGGATCCTTTGAATTATGCACATCACATTTACTTAGAAAAATACACTCACCTAACATGAAAAATGTAAAGAATATTGAACACAAAGTTGAAAGAAGTTGTGAATCAAGAATTGATGGAGTTGGTCTAGGTATCATCTACCCTATTTGTAAAAGATCTTGGATGAGTCACATTAAATCTGTACCCAAAATGGGTGGGATCATAGTCGTTCAAATGCTCAAGGTGAGAAAGATTTTGTGGGATAAGAACCTAAGTGGAAAATGTGTATATGGATTACATAAAAATATATACAAAGACAAGAAAGGCCATTTCCCACTTCCGTTCCTTGATCAAATCCTACATAGACTTTTTGGTTAGAGATTTAATTGCTTCCTTAATGGTTACTATAGATATTTCCAAGTGGTTGTTCACCCAGGAGATTTGGAGAAGACCACTCTCATGTTTCCAGCAATGATTTCATACTAGAGGATGCCATTTGGTCTTTGATACACAATCTACCATTCATAACGTCTAAAATCAATCTCTGTTGATATGGAAGATTCATCTTTGTAAGTCTTAGTGGATGAATTCTCACTGTATGGAAATGTTTTTGATGATTGCTTGAGTCATCTCATTAATGTTTTTGAGAGATGTTTAGAAAGTGAATTTAGTTATTTCCTAGGATAAAAGTCGTGTCATGGTTCCTGAGGGCCCATTTTGGGTCATCGGGTGGTTCAAGGTCGGTATTAAGGTTCATCAAACAAAATTTGGATTGATTTCTACTTTGAGCACCCCTACTATAGTGAGGCATGTATGATCTTTCTTAGTGCATGTCAAAGACTATCACCAATTTATTAAAGATTTCAGCAAGTTTTGAAGACCACAAAACTATTTCTTACAAAAAGATGTTGAGTTTGAGTTTGAGTATAAATGTATAGTTGTTTTTTAAGTATTCAAGTTGAAGTTTATTTTGCTCATATTTATCTAGGTCAATAAAAATAATGATAGATGATTTGGATATGTCCTAGGTTTTGCTTCTCCGAATAATATTGACTAAGAAAGAATTGATGACAACATTGACTATATGGATCCTTCTGTAGTAAAAGATTTAATTGGAAATAATGACAATAATTTGTGTGAGAATTCAGTTTCCAGATGTCGACACCCCTTTTTTTCACTCCCAAGAAATTTACAATTAATGTTAACTCTCTAGATTATGATTGAGTTCCCTGCATTTCCCCATATTTATTCACATTTTCTCGTATTTTCTATGTTTCATCCCCTTTTTCGCCTTTTCCACATTTTCTCATAATTTTCCACATTTCTCACATTTTATCCTCCTTTCACCTTTTCCATATTCTCCGTATTTTCTTCCAATTTAATCCATTCATTTCACCCACTTTTACCCGGATAGAGACTTTTATGTCAAAAAATATATTATTTGGACTTAAGTGCAATTTGCCCATTATTTCTAATTCTTATAAGCCTTTTTCATAATTTTCTCAGTTGATTTATACTAAATAAAGTGTTCCTTTTTCCCATAGATATGCAATTACCTTTTATCTCACAAAAAATATATAACTTTTGGATAATAATTAAGGATAATCTTGAACTTATCTTTTTCACTCTCCTTCATTATTTTATTTGGTTTTTCATCATCATCATCATCTAAGCCTCAATCCCAACTATGTTGGGGTCGGCTACATGGATCCTTCATTTCCATTCAGCTCTATCATGGGCCATATTCTGATTGAGATGTAGAGATTCAAAATCTCTCTTTATAAGCTCATCCCATGTTAATTTAGGCCTTCCTCTTCTTCTATTTATAGTGTTTGGCTCAATAACATTGCTTCGTATAGGCGCACTAGTAGGTCTGCGTTGCACATATTCGTACCATCTGAGTCGGCCCTCACGCAACTTGTCCTCAATGCTCACCACCCCCACTTTATTCCTGATATAGTCATTTCTCAAACGATCTTTTCTTGTCTTCCCACACATCCATCTCAGCATACACATTTCAGCCACGTTCATCTTGTTGAGACCTTGTTTCTTCACCGCCCAACATTCACTCCCATAGAGCATGGCAGGTCGTATAGCTATTCTATAAAACTTACTTTTTAACTTGAGAGGGATCTTCTGATCGCATAAAACTCCAGTTGCACTCTTCCATTTCAACCATCCTGCAGTAATCTGGTGACAAACATCATTTTGGACATCCCCGTCTATTTGAATAATAGAACCTAAGTAACAAATATTGTCACATTTTGGTATATCTACTCCGTCCAACTTGGCTCCATCATTCACACTGCAAGATTGGCTGAAATTGCAATGCATATACTCAGTTTTGCTCCTGCTAATCATCAATCCATTTGATTCCAATGCCTTTCTCCAACATTCAACTTTATCATTCAATCCATCTTTTGTTTCGTCAATCAAAACAATATCATCAGCAAATAACATACACCAAGGAATATCATCCTAAACATTCTTTGTTAACTCATCCATAACCAGAACGAATAGATATGGGCTGAGTGTGGATCCTTGGTGTACCCCAACTGTAATAGGAAAAGTTGGTGTCTCTCCTCCAGGAGTCTTGACACTTGTAGTAGAGCTATCATACATGTCTTTGATCAAGTCAATGTATTGGATAGGCACACCCTTTTTCTTCAAAACCATCCATAACACTTCTCTGGGTACTCGATCATAATCCTTCTCTAGATCGATAAACACCATATGAAGATCTCGTCTGCTTTGTCTATACTTCTCCATAAGCCTCCTTATCAGAAAAATAGCATCTGTTGTTGATCTTCCAGGCATGAAACCAAATTGGTTGTTTGATACATGCGTTATAGATCTTAACCTCTGCTCAATAATCCTCTCCCAAAGCTTCATCGTGTGACTCATCAGCTTGATACCTCTATAGTTTGTACAGCTCTGAACGTCACCTTTGTTCTTGTAGATTGGGACTATAATACTATTTCTCCACTCATCCGGCATCTTCTTGGTCTTCATGATCTTTTTAAAGAAATTTGTTAACCATGTAACTCCCTCATCCCCCATACTCTTCCATACATCAATGGGAATATTTTCTGGTCCGCATGCCTTTCTCATTTTCATCTTTTTCAAAGCATTCTTGACCTCAAAAGGTGAAACTCGCCGTGTGTAAATGATATCTCTTGTGTTCATGTCACACGAGTCGCTAACATTATATGCAGTATCTCCATTGAAAAGCTTATGGAAGTAATTTCTCCACTGGTTTTTGATATCATCGTCCTTCACCAATACTCTACCATCTTCATTCTTTATGCATTTTACTTGACTCAAGTCTCTTCCTTTCCTTTCTCTTATACGAGCCATTTTATATATATCTTTTTCCCCTTCTCTAGTGTCCAGCTTCTTATACATATCATCAAAGTATCTAGACCTTGCCTCCCGAACCACCTTTTTTGCTTCTTTCTTTGCTTGCTTATATCTTTGGAACGTTTCATCATCTCCAGATTTGGGCAAGCTCCTATAGATCTCCCTTTTCAGTTTAATAGCCTTTTGTACTTCATCATTCCACCACCAAGTCTCCTTCTGTGGAGGTCCACAACCTTTAGACTCCCCCAAAACCTCTTTGGAAATTTTTGTTATGCAGGAGCTCATGTTATGCCACATAGTATTAACATCAGACTCCAAGTTCCAAGTTACCTCCTTGATGAGTTTATCTTGAAAAGTCAATTTCTTTTCTCCTTTAAGATTCCACCACTTGATCCTTCTATCTTGGTTTCCATTATGTTTGCCTTTATTGATCTTCATGTTAATATCCAAAACTACCAACCTATGTTGGGTCGTGATTTCTTCACCAGGAATCACTTTACAATCCTTGCATATGTTATGATCCACCCACCTTGTAAAGAGGTAATCAATTTGACTACAGTTGTGCCCACTCTTGAAAGTAATCTTATGAGATTCTCTTTTCTTGAAATGGGTGTTTGCCAAAATCATATCATATGCAACTGCAAAATCTAATGTCCTCTCTCCTTCTCCATTCCTGTTGCCATATCCAAAACCACCATGAACTCTCTCAAATCCAGCATTACCACTCCCCACATGGCCATTTAGATCACTCCCAATAATAATCTTCTCCTCGATCGGTATTCCTTGCATCAATTCATCCATGTCATCCCAAAAATCCTTCTTCGCATCCTCGCTAAGGCCAACTTGGGGGGCATAAGCGCTAATAATGTTAAAAATATTTCCCCCAAGAACAACCTTGATAGCTATGATTCTATCACCCATCCTTGTAATCTTGACGATGTCATCCTTCAACATCTTATCAACGATAATACCTACGCCATTTCTATGTTTATCAATACCTGTATACCAGATTTTGTATCTTGTATCTCCAATCTCTCTACAGCGTTCCCCTGTCCACTTGGTTTCCTGCAAGCAAGCTATATTGACTTTTCTCCTCATCATGGTATCCACTATCTCCAAAGATTTCCCTGTCAAAGAGCCAATATTCCAAGATCCAACTCTAATCCTTTTTTGTTGAACTTGCTTCTTTACTTGCCTTCGTCGAAAATGTTGCCCCTGCACATTTTTCACTGCATCCGGGCAATGATGCGGCGGGACTAGCTTCTTTACCCACACCCGTCCAAGATGTGGAAACCCTTGCACATTTTTCACTACATCTGGGCGATGATGCAGCGGGATCCTTTTCTACAACTTTCTTCATAACATTATTAAAATATCTATCAACCCAAAAAACATGTTTTATCTAGACCGGGCCACCCAGCGGCTCTGAACCAACCATCGTCTGCAACGTGGTGGAATGCCTCGATCACGACCAACAAGCCATGCTTGCAGTGTATCAATGCAATCTTCCGCTCTTCTAGAACATTCCAATTTGACCCTAAATCATAATATCTATCTATAAATACCATACCATAGCTATCGTATTCTAGATCATTTTTGTCTCTCATGAAGATAGAGAGTGAACTATCTCCCTATTTTATATCTACATGTGATCAAAGGATACTTCCTTAGACACCAACTGTAATGTTAACATTGGTAGGCTAATCAATAATTAGAACAATTGATTTCTATGTTACATCCACTATTGTTGATATTTGATTCATAAATGTTGATGTATGCATATCGTTTCAATGATCTAGATCTTACTCTACTATATATCTCTCATCCCTATCTTATTATGCATTATTCCCAACCACCAATGATGGATCTTCATTGTGGGAGGTCTCTAGGTGATTGGGATCACAACAAACTTAAAATTAAGGACCTTCATGGATATTATGGGAATTCCAAAACCATCTCCAATATTGCCGACAAAAAAAAACACTTTTCAAGATTAACCTTGATCACTTTGTTTAACTCGATATGTCTGAAAAGGATGCAATACTATTATTGGATGAGATGAGAATGTTAACACCTTCCTCATTCATAACAGGATATCCTAGTCGAATCTTCGAAATCATGCATACCTTTCTTATTCGCCCTTGTGTAGAGCCAAAATTAGACATTTTTGTGTTTTCCCACTTGTTTAAACACCAACCTATGTTTCTTTATTTTATGAATAAAACCTAGAGGCAAATCTGATAGCTTCATCAACATCATTTGTTTCTTTTATTTTTCTATAGTTTCACGCCATAGAATCATGGGATTTTTGGGTCAGGTAATACAGTTTAGCAACTCCACTTGGGATAGTCAAATGATCTAAGTTGTGTTTTCCTTTTGTCTATTTTTCCAATTGATCGAGGTTTCTATTTTTTGTCTGTTTTTCTTTTGTTATTTTTTTCATCAAAATCTAAAGTTTTACAAGAAAACAAAAAAATGTGTCAAAAAATATCTCAAAATATGTATAAAGAAAAACAAACTATGCATCAGAACATTATATTTCTCCAAAGAAAAAAGAATGATTTTTATCATCAATTTTTTCTATTAATGAAGCATGTGGAATCCTCTACTCCTCTTATAGGGAAAAATGGTTTTTTTTCTTAATATTTTCTTTTACATTTTTTCTAGAAGTACGGAAATTGTCACATATTTAAACGAGTGCAGATTTTAGGGTTAGCCTCTGCCCTTTTAGGGTTTCCTTTTGTTTCCCTTTTAGGGTTATTCTCTACTTCCCTCCTTTTTTCTCTCTCTTACTTCTTTATTTGTTGTTTTTGTTTTTCAATTACATACACACACACAAACACAGATATATATATATATATATATTGAAAAATAAGGAAAGAGAGAGGTTTTCATGATGATCAAGGTCTTATATTTCTTAATTTTTGGATCGTTGTATGTTAATGTTTATCATTTAACTTTTATGATTTATTATTATGGGCTTACTATAGAAGATACTCAAATCTTACACTTGCATAATGCACATCTACAAACCCATGTGTCTCGCCATGAGTGCCAACATTCACGTAGGATCCCTGAATGTGACCTAGGGTGTTAATAAGGGTACTAGTGCATTGTAAAGTTGGACATCCAAATGCCTTGATGACACCCCCTCTCCTAGTACTCATGACTTATTATGTCTATCGTAGTTGTGGGATGTATTGGGAACGATACCCATATCCGTTGAAGATGGGTTACCCTTGCAATGAGTTCCATCATGCCATGGAGAAGATAAGGACAACCCCCACCTTTATGACTCATGCTTCAGTGAGGATTTACACCATATCTAAACGCATGGGACAAAGGGAGGGGATTTGTCTTATACATATGCATCTTGTGGTTGCTTATTTATGATTTTCAAGATTGTTTTGTGCTTTGCTAATTCAGAATTTTTATTAGATTTATGCTTTAAGATTGTAATCATCATTCACAGATTGTTCTTTGTTTTCTAACATCCTCATATTTAAAATAATCTTATCAAAAAACAATCTCAAATCAATAATCTTATCATACAAATGACACATATGATCCCAAAAGATCTCAAATTGTTTCAAATTATCTTAAGATCAACAATCTTTGATCCATAATCTTTTCAGACTCAAAAATATTTAATGATCTCCCGCAAACTCAAAGGAGCTCTCTCACCCAACAATCTTCATTCAATAATCAATGATTAATAATATTTCCCAGCAAAAAGAGAATATTTTCAAAATATAAATAAATTGAGAATAACCTTTTAAAACAATAACAAATCTTTTCAACAGAAATATCTTTTCCAAAAAAAATCAAAAGAAGATCTTTTTGAAACAAGAAAAAGTCTTATCAAAATGGTAAAAAATATTTTCAACAAAACAACAATCTTTTCAAAAGGAACCATTTTCTCAAAAAGAACAATGTTTTCCAAAAAAGAATAGCTAAAGTTGAACTGGTTTTCTCAAACAAAGTTTAAGAACCTTTTCAAAATTAAAAAAATGAAAATTTTGTCATAACTAAAAAGTTGAAAAATACTTTCAAAACTCAACAAAATTGAACCATCTTTTGAAGAAAAAAATTATAAAATATTTTCATTACTCAACAAAGTTGAACCATTTTTCAAAAAAAGTTGGAAAATGCTTTCAAACTCAACAGGAAGATAGGAAAATCTCCTCAAACTTGAACAACCTTTCCAAAGATCTTCCCACTTGAGCTATACCAAAAGTTTGTCCAATTGTAGTCTCTTCTAATAGACACTATTCATACCTAAAACATTTGATATCCACGAAAAGGTTTTTGAAATGCTATCCAGATCATTTGAATGCTCTTCAATCTTCATCTATGGTCACACATGGGCCAAAGAAGCAACTTTTTGGAAGACTTCTCCAAAGTACCTTGAACTCCTAAGAATTAAATTTCCAAACATACAGCCTTGCGGCAAAAGGTTGTCCAATTTTACATATAAGTTTTTTTCCCTTTAATCAAATCATGTATGATTTATATCATATCCTCTGACCTCGAGTTATACATGCTTATGTCTACCCAAAAACTACATCCTTGAATGGTCTCTACTCATCTTTCTCACCACTATTCCAAAAGACCACTCACTCCTCAAATCTTAGATTAACTTTCAAATCATGACTAATTGACTCATGCCCCAAGCATAACAACTTAATTTGATCCAAAGGATTTTTAGCTTGACTGAGATGTCACCTAGTAGCACATGGTCCACCCATCTTTTATTACCCTACACCAAGTTCACAGACCACGACCTAAAACTAGACCATCATTTTGCCTTCAACTTCACATCTATACACTCACGGACCATGACCTATAATTGGGTCATCACTGCGCCTTTACTTTTATATCCATATGTTCATGGACCAAAACCTAAAACTAGACCATCACCTCATTTATACCATTTTTCATATGGTCCTGAACTAAGACCTAAAACTAGACCATAAACTCGCTTATTTCCGCATTCATACTGTCCCACGCTATGACCTAAAACTGGACCAACACACTCTTTTTCCTTGTGAGTCTTTCTTTCATAAAATTCTCTATGGAGAGGAGAGGAATCTCACACATGTATCCACCTTGTCCACCTTGATTAGTCCACCTTGTCCCTTGATACCCCTTCACCTTGTGAGTATTTATCTCATAAAATATTCATTAAGGATATAGGAATCTCTCACACCCATATCTAGTCACAGTATATGATCTCGAGAGCATCGTCTTGTCCATGGATACTCTTTTCTTTGTGAATAATTCTCTCATAAAATCTCCCATGAGTAGAGAGAAATCTCACACATTAATCCCAAACTATAGTGTTTGGTGCCAAGTGGATCACCTTGTCCCTAGACACCATTCTAACTTCACCCCTCTACAACTAACAAACACAATCCCCATGCTTTATCATTTTGCTACTGGACATATCTCATAACAAGACTAGAAAATTCCTTCCATATCACTCAATTTAGGGGCATGCCTCTTTCTTTATATCATTGGATCTAATTATCAATGTTGATATGATGCACTATATAATTTTCATTTTCATAGGCTATTTGTTATTGATTTTTGTGCACTTATGATTCATTTTCATATAAATTTGTGTAGTATTTACTATCATTAGTCTGTGATACTTAATTTCATCAAATAAATATAATTTTAATGTTCTTGAATGATTTAATATTATTTAAGAGCTTATGCTCGATTTTTGTGGATTTCAGGAAAAATTTACAAGAATCTGCACAGCTTGGTACTATTGACTTTGTTGTCGGTGGTGCTGACACTTGCTCAGGTATAAACATATGGAAATAAAGAAATCTAGGTATTACTAACTTAGAACTTAGTAGCACCAACAACTTAATAGGCGGCTACAACTATCGAATGCGTCGGTAGTACCGACACAGTGGGATTAGACAGATTTGAAAATTAAGTCTAATCTGACGGTTGGAAATTAAGGGTGCCCTAAGTCACTTCTATGACTTAGAGGGATTTTAGACAAACCTAATTAATCTCATTCTATTCTGTTAGATGGCAGTCGAGAGTAGGGAGACGAGAAAGCAAAGAAGAAACCCACATTTTGGGAAATTCAGGCACCTCCAGAGGACGGATTTGTAGTCAGAAGGTAGCAAGTCGTCATGGTCATCATAGGGGATCATCCAAACCATATTCTTCAAGGGTTATTTACTTTTACTAATGTTTCCCACATTTTTCTTCTTTTCTTTCATGTATTTGGCAATGGAAATCATGCGGGATTAAACCCCCTATTACTTAAGACCTGGGAGTAGCCTGGTATGCATTTTAATTAACTTTTATGTCTTAATATAGCAATTTATCTTAATTTCTGGACTTATTTCTATGAGATTTCCATGAACTATCCATGTTTCATCCCCATAGGTAGTTAATTATACCTTTGATTTCATTAAAAAAAGGGAACTAATTGTTGGAAAATTATTAGAAATATATGTTTTATATCGCCCTTTGAGAAAGGAGGCTTACGAATGTGAAGAGATTATCCAGAGTTTCCGATAAAGAACTTAATTAAAAACACAATTGTTATGAGAGTGGGGTTGGTATTATATTAGGTAGTGAATTATGTTGTGAGAGCGGGTAATTCTTGCTATAGGTTTCTAAGTCTAGGGTTAGGAGATATGTTTATTAATGTTATAATGTTAATTGTAATGTTAACTGAGGTAAAACGGTAATCCTAAGGAATTCACTACAATTGAGATCAATGACTAGTAATTTTAGATTTATTTTTTACTTTAGATAATTAAACCTACAATCAAGTTTTCATCGGCCTAGCTAATCGCATTACAGTTAGTAGTAGTTTCTGGATTAATGTTTCCCTGAGTTCGACATTCAGGCCTCTTAAGGCCTATATTACATTGATATGTACACTTGTGTTTGATGTGTAGTTTACTCATATCATGATACATAAACAATCTCTTTCTATACAAAGGCTGAAGTTTCATAATTCAACTTGATTTTTCCCCTTCTCCTTGCAAGGATCAGCTTACCTTGTTTTATCACGATTTTTGAAACCCTCTTCCACACAAGGGGTAGTTTCTTTTGAATCCTTCTAGGAATGTTGGGACACAAAAAATTGAATTTCATCTCTTGAAGCCTATTGCATAAAGGAAGGGGCAATTTTCTTACAACCATGTTTCTTCCATTTTCAAATCTTTGCTAAACAAGGGGCAGAATTCCCATTAGCCTCCAAATCCTAAAAACCAATCATTCTACCTTCAATACAAATAAGTACATCAAAGAAGTCTCAGGAAACAAAATGGATACCAGAAGTCTTGACAATAGCTTCTTGAGATGGTGAGCACCAACAAATACTCCAACATCAGTGAGGTGATGAAAACATTGATTGAAGACTATCATGATATAGTGAAGGCTCAGGCCAACACAATATCCATCCAAGAATCACAATGGGATGATGAACCACGAGTCATAGAGTCACTTGAATTTGGCAACAAGAAGACAGTCAAAACTAGAAGAGGTCAGTCAAATCCAGATATATAGGTGTTCTCCTTTACAGGTCATGCACAGTTATTGTCACCATACAACCAACATGGTGAACAACTACACCATCTTGTATGATGCCCACCAAGTGTATACCAATGCAAGAATGTCACATTTGGGCATCAACTGTAGGAGACATTTCTCAGAGACATAATCACTCCATAGAACATCCAAGCAGATGATCTGATAAAAATAATCTAGTGAACAATTAGAAGTTTTTTTATCAAATAGGAGGCCAAAAGCTACAAGAGGTTAGAAGACTACAATTCCAACATAGAAGAAGAGATCTTATGCAGTCAGACCCACAATTTACCATCCACTGCCAACTTGGAACTATCCTCTAGTTCTAGGACCGTACGGTTACCCACCTCATCCAGGCTTAGCCGCAACATTGACATATGTAGTTTGCTATGAGATCTAACACACAGCTGAATGTAGTGTAAGAGATATCATGTAGAAATTGGGAGATCTAGAGGTCAATATAGTGGAAATCAACACCTTCAAAGATCACCACTAGAAGATCACAATGCCTGATTGCCAAAGCATGAAAAAAGGATTTACATTTTCAAAAGTGACTATTGATCATGCCATTGTCAAAAAGGATATACCAATGCAAAAATCAAAGAGAAGGTTCACACCCTTAGGGTCCTCTCATAGTATCATTCTTCCATTGATCAAAAGCACTTGGCCGAGTTTTCAGCCATAAGAAAGCCTACTAAACCCTTGTCAAAGAGCTACAATTCCAACACTCATTGTGATTTCCATCACAACAAAGGGCACAAGATAGACTCGCTCCTGGCCCTCAAACACAACATTCAAAACCTAATTGACACATGATTCCCTAATAGATGCAATCACTCTAGAGAGTGTTATCAAAGAGCCAGATGCAGCCATAGAATTGATTGAGTCCTCGCTCGAGCCAAGCCACAATAGGAACACACCAACAAATGCAATTGTAGAGTTGATTAAATATCCACTCGAGTCAGATCTCTACAAGAGAGCACCAAGAGATATAGTAGAAATGATCCCTAAAGCATTTGGGGATCAAGAAGGATCTATCCAATTGTTGTTGTTTTCAAAAAGATCATCAATCTGAAAAAAATGGAAAAAAAACTCAAATTAGACTAGAAAATCAATCAAATTTTCAAAATTAAAATCATGACTGAAAATATATCAAAATGGAAAAAAGGAAAAAAGGAAATGAAAAAAAAATCAAAACAAAATAAAAATATGAAAAAAAAGATTAAACTCAAACAAAGAAAAATAAAATTCACTTAATTTCATAAGTGCATGGACGCATCCCCTTGTGCACCCTGAAGTAGAAGGATCAAAATAGAACCATAAGGCCTAGGATGGAAGGAGCACAACCATTATCTTGAGGCCCCAATCATTCACAAACCTAATCTCTCACATTACAAAAATCATTCAATCAATAAAATCATCTAAAGCTAAATCATTAGATGACATTACTTCTCAAAATCAACAAGTGTCCTCTTATGGGTCTTCTTAAATTGAGCACCCCAAGGAGAGTTGTAAATAACCCACAAATTCTAGATGATATGAAAATAAATTTAGGTGTCACTCCCTACATAAACTACAATGTTTTGATATGACAACAATCCTGCTCATGAAGCACAATAGAGACAAGCAGAGTGAAGGATAAGGAGATTTGGATCTCTTGTGACATTATTCATGTCTCACCATCTTCTGTGATGATCTAGCTTGGGATCGCACATGGGAAACCTTCTCTAATAATATCTCATTCATCCGCAATTAAGTTCCAATCCTAAGGCTTTGAGAATCAAAGTCCACAATGTCAAAGGACTACACAAATATACATTAACGGTGAAGCCCAAAGGGAACCCAAACTTGGACATATGCTTGTGAGGAATTTCTTACTAAGCATGACATCCAAGACGTGGAGCATAAAAATTTTCTTTTGGGAAGTCAAAAACTCCCATCCCAAGGTTCTGAGCATCAACAAGCATGACTTAAATGTATAACAATCAAAATTATGAATAATTAAGTCTAAAGGACACCTGACAATGTGGATACATGATTGTGACAAATTTCATACACCTAGAAATGTTGAGAACATATCCCATAGGGGTGTCTCTAATACCAAGGTTCCTTAACCCTACTTGGTATGGAACTGTCACTCAAATGCTCACTGCATGGTACAACTTGAGTTGTACAAGCATCAAATCAAGATCCAATGAAGAATCAAATCCATCCAAAATTAATATTACCCTAGTGGTGCATTTGTGTACAATTATCCCAAGGGAAGAACCAACCTTTAAGAAGACTTTGGGCACTTAAACATGCTTGGGGTCTTAAATCACCTTAAACTCCAGTATGAGAAAGTGGAAAGTAGGGTGAGAAGGGTAACTATCATTTTCTATCAGATAAGATACAATGATTGCATGACCAACCCTCATTTCATGAAGGGCCTCCTGACTAACATGGGTTGCCACCAATTCACTAAAAGGCTCTTAGTGTAGAAACCTTAATGTTGATCAATGACCTAATCCCAAAGCAAAAACAAAATAAATCCCACCAAGGATCCGATCCTAACATCATTCTGGTAAATAGAAACATAAGAATCCACAAACCATGGTATATTAAATAAAAAATTGAATAAAAAATCAACTTCAAAACAACTTCTCATCAACTAACATGACCATATTAATGTCAAAGGAAGAATTCAAAACCTTTGAAACAAAACAATGGGGCAAAATTCTACCATCATTACTTAAATCATGATAAACCCTTACCTTGCCAAAGATGAATTGAGAAGGGTGATAGTAGCCTACTCCGCGTCAGTACCATAGACCAAGTTCAACGACTAAAAGGCCTCCTTCACCAATCATGACATATCTCCAATGGCAAAGCCCATTAAGGAACTGGTAGTAGAGCATTGGATGTAGAAAAGACATGGAAAATAGTTAAGTATAGAGACATAGGCTAACCAAAATCTAGCTCCAGCAACATTTAATACATCTACCTAGAAAGATTCCAAATCCAATAATGCACATCATCTTCTGGGATACTAAAAACCTTAACCGCATTCCAGGATAAATTTACAACTCATGAATGGGAGTTACCTCACATTGGCCTTTCATGACATGATCTCCGCACCATAGTACTACATCAATGTAGAAAATCTGGTCCAATGACCCTATAGTAGGTTGGATCAGCTAAAATGGGCTCACATCATTTCAAAATACTTATGTTGTAGTAGAGCCAACATGATACAACATCTACTAATGACATTCAAGGACCAGCTTCAAGCCTCTACCTTCCAATCAAGATACAATGATTGGTTTCATAAGACCACTTGGTACCTGTTAGAAATGCGACATCGGATATGATGGACCTTGATTCCAGAACATTACCATCATCAGAATTTTTGCAATGAGATTCCTTCTCTTCAAAATAGTTGAAGTTGAGGAGTTCAAAAGTCCATACAACCTGCGTCAGACTCATGGATAAAGCATGACCTAGATTTGTGAACCATGTGATTGGTGGAAGCATGTATGCTTGAGCTTTTGACTCAATTTAAAAATCCTACATTCTTCTAGGCATCCTCAACCATGACCAATTTTGTGAATGGTTGCTTTTGATCTTTTTATGGTCTTTGGTCATGACCTAAAAGTGAACCAAACATTTGATCACATTTCTAAATCTTTTTAGGTCCTATAATGTGACCTATGACTAGACCAATTGTGTACTTTACTATCCAATCCTTTTGGATCCATTATCAATACCTTAACATGGACCAATCATGTGCTTCATAATAAAATATTTTTGGGTCCTAGAATATAACCTTAAACTAGACCACATGTAATAACAAATCATTTGGGTCCTAGACCAAGACTATGAAATAGTCTACATGCCCTATCCTAAAGAGGTGCCTTTTCTTACAAGCATAAAGCTCTACATTCAAGTAGGCATTCAAACCTCAAGCCCTATACTAGATAGGAATCTATGGTTAGGCCATATTCTGAATGGGCATACATCAACTAGCTCAAAAAAAATCTAATGACTTATATCTCAAATATGCATTCTTCATGAACCAATTCCTATCCTAAATATGCATCTACATTCAAGCATTATCCTAAGTATGTGTCTCATTGAACTCAAGCCCTAAATTCATGTAGGTACACCTAACAGAGCCCTACATTCGAGCAGTCACCCCTTGCAAAATCCCTTTCGACAGGTAGGAACCTCGATGAAGTCCCTATGTACATTATGTAAATCTTGATCTTATCATACAAAACCATCTTGTAAATAAGAGATGATATAGGGAAAAGACAATTGTTTAGTACAATTACTTGTCGTAAAGTCCTCTTAAATATGGAAACTTGCAGTTTCTCAAACTCATCTATCTTGAGAAATTTCAGAAAATGGGAAACACTCTAGTGGGGCAAACAATGCACTAATACATTTACTAAATGTGAAGGATACTTCAAATCTAGAAATTCTTCTGGAGCCCAATCTTATAAATTTATCAATACATAAGATGATCTAGGGACCATACAACTGGTCGGTACACTCACTGGTCATGAAGGCTACCTTAAATATAAAAATATGTTTGATTCCCAATCTTATCCATATTGAGCATGGATGAAGTTCTAGAGAAGTTGAGAGTATATTTTTGAAGATCTTAATAAGCAACCTGCAACTCTTTGAATGACATGATGATGTTCTTTTGATCCCTACATCTGGTAGGTTCTTTCAAATGATCATATGCTTTGATTTCCATAGACGTCGATCCTTTTTCAAGATTTTTATAAGAGCCTTATATCTTCATATATAATCAGACTCGATGCCACTTAAATGACAAATCATCCTGGTGGGGATGTAGTTCAAAAGAAGGTTTATCAAATATAGTGAGAACTAGATAGTCGGTAATGATCATTGGTCGACATTCTAGGGAATGGATGATGATTCCATGGAGGAACACATCATGGAGTCCACGATATCACTAGATAATAATGTGATGCCCAATCGTATATTTGTAGCAATCTTCCCATGAACTTTATCATGTGGAATGGTAAATGCTCTAAGGAATAGAAGATTAACTGGTTATACTCACTACTCTTAAAGGCCACCTTAAATCCAAAAACTAATCCGATGCCCAATCTTTTCTATCTTAAGCACTTTTATATAAATTGGTCATAAAGGCCTGCTTAAATCTAAAAACCTATATGATATCCAATCTATTATCCTAGCTCAAGAACTAAAACTAAACTGAGTGTGCCTCATTCCTAAATCAATCTAGGGCCCTGGATCTTGACCTAAAATTGAACTAGTTTTATAGATACATTTTCAATTCTTTTTGGATCCTGAATCACAACCTAAACTAAACCAATCCCATGCTCATATTCACCTATCTTTTAGGGTCCTACTAAACCAATCCCATGCTTGTATTGTTGTATCCTTTTAAGGTAAAGATCATGAGCTGAGACCACACCAGTCATGTCCTTAAAAATGTCAAGTTTTTGTATCTCTACATTTGATAGGAACTTTCAGATGATCCTATATGCTATCATTTTCATATTTGATCATCCTTTCTAAATGGGGATGTAATTTGAAAGAAGTTTGATCAAATCAAGTGAGAACTAGAAATTCAAGGATAATTTTTGTCAACAATCTAGAAGACAGATGATGAATCAGTTGAGGAACACATCATAGAGACCACCTTATTGTTGGATGATCACCTAATGTCCAATTTCAACTTGTTTCAACACTCTTCTTACAAACTTAGTACTACATGATTACAAATTCTCTAGGGAGAAGATAAGTAACCAACAGAATTATTGGTAATAAAGGTCATCTTATAATTAGGAACTTGTTTGACGCCCCAATCTTCAATCTTGAGCAATCAAATCCCTATTGTAGATAGGCGAACTCACCTGATTTTACCTTTTTAGGGTCGTGGTCCTAACTCTAATTTGGTGCACTCCTCCATCCACTCAAAGTATTGAGGGGGAAATTAAAATTAAAATGTGTAGAAAAATAAGAGAGACAAAGAATTTTTGATATCTTTTCACATTCAAGTAGTTGCAATGATTCTCAATTATTATAGACTCCTCATTTCAATTACTTTTGACAAACCACCATCATATTTGTTTCCACCCCCACATTTTCTCACTAAGGTATGAATTAGTGAGAGAATCATACATGTACTAATTTAAGAGTTGGAACAATGATGAGAGTCACTTTTGTGTTCGATAAACCTCCAAACATCATCAGAACTACGTCTCAGCTATAGGCTACCCTTACTTAGGAGGAGTCACTTAAGCCAAATCTTATCTTCATTATGAATGGCTATTTCATCAACTCATCTTAGAAGGGGAAAATATCACCTTGTTTTCCACCCTCCACAAGGAATGTCAGAACATCCTTGATGAGTCTAACCTTTTTGGCCTTACGTGACCAAAAATGTGGATAATACATAGCTCAAATCTACAGTTCTCACTCTTATCTTGAACCTTTCCTTGAGAGGGGCAACTTGTTGACACCCCAGTTTTACTCACTCAATTTAAATTCACTATTAATTTTAATTATTTATCTAATTATGGAGTTCATTTCATTTGTTCAAATTCATCCACATTTTATATCCTTTTCACCTTTTTCCACATTTTGTCCCCTTTTCAACTTTTTCTATATTTCCATATCCTTCCTCCTATTTAATGCATTCATTTTCAAACACCTTTACTTAGTTTATGGATTTATGTAAAAAAACTATTTTTTTGGAATCAACTGCAATTTTCCTATTATTTTTTCTTTTCCTCAGATTTTTTCATGAATTGCCCAGTTAAATTATCCTAAAGAAAATATTCCCTTTTCTCAAAGATATTTGATTGCCTTTTTCTTACAAATATATATATATATATATATATATATATATTCCATAATTTAGGATGATCCTAAATTAATGATTTCTCTCTCTTCTTCATTACTTTATTTGAGTTTTATTCAAAATCCTCCTTTCTATAATTTTATCCAGGACATTCTTGAAAAATCCATAAAATTGAGAAAAGGGCATTATCCATCCCGGACCACCAGACAGATTTGAGCCATCTTCTGTGTGCCATGTGGAAAAATGCCTCGATCCATGGTCCATGTGTAAAGTGTTGGTATAGTATTCCTAGAGAGACAATCATATGATGATCGCAATGAGGCATGTGATACTTGATTTGATAATAATAGAGGCAATTTCCGTCTATATATTTTAACTATTTTTGAGATAATAGTATAACATGTTAGATGTCTAGAGTGACAATACTCAATGACGTATGTCTTCAAGTATGTGACTTGAACAATGAGATCACACAGATGTTAAGAGTATGTATATTCTCACTATCGTCCCTAGTCAGTTGTTATTGTGGAAATAGCCATAGACATCAATAACACAAAAGATTAGAGTGTGTTTTGGTTGATGATAGAATTATATGATATCAAACCAAGCACACAGATACATGTTAGAGAATAGTGTAACGGACAGACCCACCATAAGAGTGATGTATGGAAACCACACTTGGTTAGTCAGGATCATCTCTTATAGTATTGGTGGTGACTGTAGTTCTTAGACCTAAAATCACTGCACTCATCACATGTGGTTGTATACACTTTGACATCATCAAACGTAATCTTGAAACATGGGTTTTTATAACGGTGATGATTGGGTGACTTTGACACATGGGTACTTGACTGTGAGTGATAGATGGAGTTCCTCCCTCCTAAGGGAGTGTGATATCCTGGCCACTTAAGGAGTGAGACTGAGAAATGCATGTCCATGCACATGTAAGTCAATATATGATATTGAGCTTACATATATCTCAGACAGTCTACTCTGAATCAAGAAACATGGATTGAACATTTGTAGAGGACGACAAGTCTATACCTCGAGTTCAATCCATATATCAGTGACAAAGGAACTATACATTCACTGTAACACCAATAACAGATTGTAGGTTGAAAGTTGTTCTCCAACTTTCCTTTTCACTTGGGTTGTACTGATGTGCGACTAGGCACCACTCTTTGCTAGTGATGTCATAAGTTAGTTATGGACATTCACTACCAATGTGAAAAGGGACCTATAGGTTCACACACATAGGATTAACTTGGAAGAGGAGTTTATCCATGAATGATGTTTAGATTAATTATTAAAGTGTTTAGGTACTCAATTAAACATTCAATCAATATACTTGACTCAAAATCATCAAGTTCAAGTGTTGAACCAACTGATTAGATTTTTAGATTGATTGAGAACTGCATTGATTGAGTTTTGTACAACCTGGACCACCAACTGACTGGTTCACTGGGTGAACCAATCAACTCATGGTCAGTGAGATGACCGGTTCACTCCAGTGAACCGATTGGTTCACATGGACCAAACAAGCATGTGTTGGGTTTCTCGGTTCGTGAGAAAAGATCCTCATTTTACTTGTTCAATTCGATTGGGACAAGAAGTAATATTTACATTAATTAGAAATGAATAAGGAAATTCAATTGAAGGCAAGTCTGGGAAGTGAAATGACCAGTTCACTGGGTGAACCGAACGGCTCACCTGCCCAAATGACTGGTTCAGTTATGAATCGCTCGGCTCACCTTGCCAAATGACCGGTTCAGTTATGAAATGACCCATTTTCCTACTACAGTGCAAATTTTTCATGGAAATTCCAGACCCTTCTACTCTCACACAGACTGAGAACACTGACCCTACCCTCTACTATAAATAGAGGGGTACAGGGGGCTTCTCAAAACACAAAAATCAGAACATCAGTTACTCTGCAAAGTTGTTGTCCTCTCCAGTTTTGGTAATTGAGAGAGCCCAAGCAAGTTCTACCAATCCAAGGAGGAATAGTGAGGGAAAGAAAATTGTAGAAAAATGACTAGTGGTGGGAGAGTGTGTCGGTGACTAGTACGTCGATAGAGGGTGATGACTCCTTCTAGTCTGTCCAACAGGATCACTACAGTTCACAGTAGTGCGTGTAGACTATCTATAGAGGTGGGAGATTTCTTCTGCTCAGGAGGATGATTGTCAACCACAGTCCGGGTCAAGACCAGGAGTTGAACAGACGCCATCGAAGACTAGGTGGTTGAAGGTTGTACTAGTTGTGAGGTATTGTCGTTGAGCAAGCCTCAGGACCAGGTATTTATGAATGCATATTCATCTTGGTTCAATCGTCTCGTTTAGCCCAGTTTTGGTTGCATTCGTGCATTTACTGGCTTTATCTTCTAATATGTGCATTTATTTGGCTTAATTTCTTTAATGAGCTTTTATTGGCCTTATCTTCTTAGATGCAACTTATATTGGCTTAATTGATTTTACTCCTATTTCTATTGATTTTCTGCACCCTTGTACAGGTCGTTTTGAGCTTTGGGCCTCATCTCCTAGGCCCATATCCATTTCAACCCTTGGTTTGGGCCTGGTCAAAGCAAGTCAAAGGTCCATTTATCTCTTTTACGTCGGCTATAGTGCTTTCTCTTCCTTCCTCCAGATTGCGGGTTGTAGCATACCCTAGCTGCGACTGCGGCGTCCAAACCCCGCGACCGTGGTGTCCAAACCACGCGACCGTGGCAACCTCTTCACGGACCCGTGATCCTCATATGCCACGACCGCTCGCTCCTCTCTATCCTCCATAATCGGGGACACCTGTCTGCGGCATCCAAAGAGTGTGACTTGAAGAGAAGTCATGACCGCGACCTCCAATCTTCATGGATGCAGTTCCTCAGGATCGCGATCAGCAACTGTGGGCAGGCTTCCAAATCGTGCCCACAATCACCTCTGCTAAATACAGTGCATGCACCTGACCGCGATCACGCATTCATGATTGTGACCACCTGAAGATCGTGACCCCTCCAACTCCAGTAACTCCGGCCTAAAGTCGTCAAAACTGCGACCGCGGCTTCTTCACCCAGAACCGCGACCTCCACCTGCGGTCTCCATCCACCAAGCCCCCTATTGCGATCTGCTCCTTCTCTCCCGCTGCACCATGATCAAGCAATGGCAACACGATCACGGTATCGCAGTATCGCGATATGTATCTTCCAAGCCGCGACCGCGGCCTTCTTACACCTCTCCGCCTGGCTCCGCGGATCCGCCACCCTCAACCAACCGTGATCAGTGCGCTTCTCCGCCATAACCGCATCAACATCGCAATCAGATCGTGTTCAAAGGAACCGCGACCCGCGGTGATAGCCCCCATGATTGTGGTTAGGTTAAGATACCCTCGCCTCAACCTGGACTTCACAGCAGCAACATATCTCCATCCAACCTCTGCACTTCAGCACCTGCAACGGCACCACCATCTCCACCTCTCAGAGCCGCAGCTATTTCTTCTCCACCTAAGCCAGATCGTGAACATTTTTTGTTGCCCACGGCTTCCTCTTCAATGCCACGACCGTGGTAGAATATCCGCGACCGCGGCATTCAAAAGGTCGTGACCGTGGAAAAAAGTAGTGACCGTGCAAAAAGCCGCGACCGCGGCATCATTCGAAAAGTCGTGACCTGCTGCAAAATTATAGAGGTCGCAATTCTAAGTCGGTGCCCAGCCTGCCTATAAATAGAACACGACTCCAGCCCGTCAAAGGATCATCTCCAGACATCGTTAGGCTATAGGTCTTTCTTGGGCCTAAGGAGACGATCTCCATAGCCAAGAACCTACCCCCGTGGTGGTTTTGCGGCCTGTTCACCCAGATCTAGAGTGTAAACTCTAGATCTGCAAGCCACTTCATCCAGATCTAGATCTGCTACGTCTACGCCATTTCCACACCGTCACAAGCTGCTCCTCCTACTGCAAGCCAAGGACAAGAAGAAGAAGAAGAAGAAGGTGGAGAGAGAAGATTTGCCTTGTCTGTCGTGGTGTACTTCTCTCTTCTTCCGGATCTGCTCTGACGTTGTGTAGAAAATCGTTTCTCCACCGAGCTGCAATCATCTTCTTCAGCATGCCCATGGCAGAAACTTCTCTCTCTTGTTATTCTTATTTCTCTCACCATGAGCGAGTAGTTTACTTTTGTGGGGGTGTGTGATATAGCCCCGCTGCCCATGCTTTCATATCCTTTTGTTAAACATCCTATGGCATGTATGTAATCTTTCATTTCGTTGTTAATCGTCGATGTGTGCTTGTGGCTTGATCACCTGCTTGCATTTATCTTATTCGTTTCCTATGTTGTGAGAACTTCAACGCGTAGGTTTTGAATGTCAATTAACACGGTTGACTCCCAAACTAGAAATAGAATGGGATTCCTTGAGGTAGTAAGTGTATGACCCGTGTGGTGACGAGCCATCTAGCCTACGGTGACGCTTCTGTGTGCCTGACACTTGTATAGGGGACCACAGCTTCATTCGGATTTTTGTATCTTCGAAGCCGTAAGTATGTGATATGGATGGTGACGAGACATCTGATACCTAAGGTGATGCTTACGCGAACCTAACGCCCGTATGGGGGGTTCTGCAGCAGCTCCATTTGAATGGTTATATCTTGCCTGGATGTTTGATGTTTGGATGTGATTGCATGTGTAGTGGTGGTGAAACCTGGGATCATCCCAACGATTTCCATCATTAATCTTTAATCAACCTTTAATCCTGCTCTTTTACTTTTTTTTCGCATTTAATTTAATTAAACTCAAATCAATCAACCTTGTTCTAAATATTAGTCTTGATTCAACTAGATTCACTAGAGAGAGATTCTTAAAAATGTTGTCCCTTGGGATTTGATCCTCAACTATACTGCGATAAGACCCGTCCTCTTGCGTGTGGTATTATTGCACGTTGTTTTGGTTAAAAACTTAGGGATTTCAACCCTAAGTGAGTTTGTTAGTGAGATAATATTAGCCACGTCAAATTCTGGCGCCGTTGCTGGGGAGCATGGAATCGTCTAGTTAAATCTAGTTCTTTTGAGGCTAATTTAGGTTTTTCTTTTACTTTTAATACTAGCGATCATATATACTTGAATTTGGTTCTACTTCGTCCATCTTACCAGAAAAAGATCTTTTTATCCTAGGTACCCACAAAGTCTAGTGTATGCGCCGCTCAGACAGTCCCGGACTCTCTGCTAGCTTTGACCCTGAGATAGACAGAACCTTTCGCCGTCAGTACAGAGAGAACCAGGCAAGAATGGCTCAAGAGGAGGAAATTGCTCAAAGGGTAGCTCAAGCCCTTAATGTACAAAGAGATAGACTTACGCAAGAAGCCCAAGCTGCAGTTCCAGAAGAAATCTAAGCAACTCAAGTAGCAGCTCAACAAGCAGAATTACAAAAAGACCTTAGGGAGTTCTCAATCCCTAAAGCTGTTGACGTTCATCACCCATTGCAACCTCCTCCCATCAATGCTCCAAATTTTGAGATAAGGGCACATTGGGTTACGTTGCATCAAAATAGCCCTTTTACATGGTAAGTAAGGAGAAGATAGTCAAGAACATCTTCTGAGGTTTATAGACCTATGTGCCATGACAAAGCAAAATGGAGTCACAGATGATGCCATCAGACTCCGTCTCTTCAAATACTCTCTTGCTGATAGAGCCATGAGTTGGTATAACTCTTTGCAATGCGAACCCATCACCACTTAGGAACAACTTCAAAATGTTTTTCTGGAAAAAATTTATCCACCTTCTCTCACCTATGAAATCAGGGGCGGAATAACACAATTCACCCAAGTCCCTGGAGAATCCTTAGTTGAAGCATGGGAAAGATACAAAGAGCTTCTACGCAAGTGTCCACATCATGGCATTCCAAAGAATTAACTCATTGAAATCTTTTATAGAGGTGTGGATGATGATATCAAGAGGTTTTTGGATTCCTCGTCAGGAGGAAACTTCATGCGTCAGAGTTATGATAGCGCATGGAAGGTTGTCACCCTTGGAGCTGAAAACCAAGCCAACTGGGGTAGACTTGTTGGCAAAGGAGTGTTCAAGGTAGCTATGGCCAAATCAACACCTGAGTACAAGTCTATCTTTGAATCTCTCAAACTCCTAGTTGCAAAGCAAGACCATCTAGAATTGTCTCTCGCAGCCTATGAAAGAAGACGTTCGCCCCCTCGACAATAAGAGCAAGTTAAGTCAGCTTCACTCTTCTGTGAAGCATGCAAAGGAACTGATCATTCTACTCTAGCCTGTAACATTCTCTATGATGTTTTTTGAGCAATACTTGTGCCCAAGGAGATAATGGTCAAATGGAAAATATGAATGATGTCAACACCATCCCTGTTCAAGGGTACTATAATCCGAATCAGAATAGGAACCATCCTGGTTTTCAATATGGAAACCCTTCTGGAGCAGAAAACTCGTGACAACTTGGTTCAAATACTCAACAATGAGGCCCGCCATGATTTCAGTATAACCAACAACCAAATCTCGGGAATCAAGGAAACTTTAGAGGAAACTACCAGAATAGAAACTAAAACAATTATCATAACAATTCTCAGTTTCAGGACCCCAACCAAGTCCCCTATCAATAGCAACAACAAGGGCAACAAGTCGGTCCCATCCATCCTGATGACAAATTGTCAACTATTGAGAAGATGTTGCAGTCGCAACAGACTATGATAGCTAACCAGCAAGCCCATCAAAAGGCTATTGAATCTCAACTAGCTCAACTTGCATCTAGCATGAAGCCACCTGCTGGAACCTTTTCCGGACAACCAAAGAACAATCCTAAGCACCCAGAGCAATTCAAAGCTATCACCACCAGGTCTGGAAAAGACTATTCTGACCCCCTGTTAAGATACCAATAGCGGAGACAAATGATGATGACTTTGTGAATGACCAAGACTATACAATACTTGAGTCTCAACCGAAGGAACAACCAACTACCGATAAGACATATAAAGAAAGAGTGAAGGAACCTTTGGCTACAGAGGCAAAAGACACACATGAGTTGGATGTGACAGTATACAAGCCTCATCCTCCTTTCCCAGCTTGTTTGAAGCAGACAAAGCTCGATACTCGATTCAACAAGTTCAAAGAAGCTATGAAGAAGCTTCATGTAGATATACCCTTTCTAGATGCCCTGGCTGAGATACCAGCCTGGACCAAGTACTTAAAGTCTCTCCTCACAAGGAAGTACATAACTAAGGAATACGAGACTGTTAAGCTAGCATCAACCACTTCTGATATCATCCAGAGCAAGATGCCCAAGAAACAGAAAGATTCGGGATCCTTTGGGATTTCATGCCATATCGGTGACTCCTCATGTAAGAAGGGATTAGCCGATCTCGGTGCTAGCATCTCTATCATGCCACTTAGCCTCTCTAAGAGGCTAGGGTTTGCAGAACTTCTCCCAACTAGAATGACTATACAACTTGCAGACAACTCTATGACTCTTCCTTTGGGAATAATTGAAGATGTCCTTGTCAAGGTTGGAAAAGACTCTTATGTCCCATGTGACTTTGTCATCATGGACATAAAGGAAGACGCCAAATACCCTCTTATCTTTGGTTGTCCATTCCTCACCACTGCAAGATCTTTGATTGACGTTGAAGTAGGGACCTTGCTGCTCAGTTAGGGAAAGAAACCCTCGAGTTCAAAGTTTTTGAAAGCATGCGAAGACTGAGCATGCAGGAAGAAGTCTATTTGATTGATTGCATTGAGAAAATGTCGCTCCTCACACAAGAGGAGTATGAACCAGGCGATCCTTTAGAAGCATCTCTAACAAACCCATCTGCTGATAATTCCATCAACGAACAAGTTAAGGATTGTATCCTTCACCTCGACTCTGTAGAAGAAGATCCTGAAGCTAAGTTCGAGGAACTCAAAGCTGTGAATGTAACTGAAGATCCATGTAAGAAGCCAGAAGCCCCTGAAATGAAGCCCCTGCCTGAGGGACTTAAGTACGTGTTTCTGGATGATCTCAAGGTTTGTCCAGTTACTATAAATTCTGATCTAATGACCAAACAAGAACATAAACTCCTAAAAGAATTAAAGGAAAGAAATAAAGCTATCGGCTACAAGATGATCGATCTCACTGGGGTCATTCAAGCGCTTTGCATGCATAAAATCCCTATGGTGGAAGACCACAGGCCGACTGTTGAGTATCAACGGAAGTTGAACCCTAATATGAAGGAATTGGTCCGCCACGAAGTCATCAAGTTGCTCACTACTGGAATCATCTGTCCAATATCTGACTCACCTTGGGTGAGTCTTGTACATGTTGTTCCAAAGAAAGGTGGCACTACTATGATACGGAATGAAGATAATGAACTCATCCCCGCCCGAACAGTAACCGGGTGGAGGATGTGCATCGATTATAGAAAATTGAACAAGGCCACACGCAAGGATCATTTTCAGATGCCTTTCCTAGATCAAGTCTTAGAGTGATTGGCTCATCAGGAATATTTTTGCTGTCTTGATGGTTACTCTAGATTTTATCAAATCCATATACATCCAGATGACCAAGAGAAAACTACGTTTACCTGCCCCTTTGGAACATACGCCTTTAGAAGGATGCCATTCAGACTCTGTAATGCGCCTGCAACCTTCCAACGCTGCATGGCAGCCATATTTGTTGGTTTAACCGAAACCATTATGGAAGTTTTTATGGATGATTTCTCTGTATATGGGGATTCATATGATTCATGCCTAAGGCACCTCTCCCTTGTCCTCAAACGATGCAAAGAAACACATCTAGTGCTTAATTGGGAGAAATGTCATTTCATGGTAAAAGAAGGTAGTGTCCTTGTCCATAGAGTCAGTAATCGAGGAATTGAAGTGTACAAGGCCAAGATCAAAGTGATCTCCAAACTGTTGATCCCTACCAATGTAAGAGAAGTATGCGCATTCCTTGGTCATGTGGGCTTCTACATAAGGTTTATAAAGGATTTCTCCAAGATAACCAAGCCCATGACAAACTTGTTGCTGAAGGACACTGACTTCTATTTTGATGAAGAATGTATCAAGAGTTTCAACAACCTTAAGCACGCCCTTACAACAACTCCCATCATATGATCTCCAGATTGGGAACACCCATTTAAAATTATGTGTGATGCCAGTGATTACGTTGTGGGTGTCGTCTTGGGCCAATGTATAGAGAAGAAACATCATGTCATCTATTATGCATCGAAGACCCTTGACGAGGCCCAGAGGAACTATGCAACTACTGAGAAGGAACTCCTAGAAGTTGTATATGCCTTTGATAAGTTTAGATCCTACCTCATTGGTTCAAAGGTGATTGCCTACACCGATCATGTTGTTATTCATTATCTTCTAAAAAAGAAAGATGCAAAACCAAGGCTAATAAGATCGATTCTCCTATTGCAAGAATTTGATCTTGAGATTAGAGATAAAAGAGGCACAGAAAATGTTGTAGCAGACCACTTAAGTCATATCCACACTCTAGAAACTGAGAAGATACCAATTAATGACTCTCTTCCAGATGACCAGCTTATGAAAGTCTCAGAAGCTACTCCTTGGTACTCAGACTATGTGAACTACCTTGCCGCCGGTGTCATCCACCCTGAGTGTACTGGAAATTCTCTAAAGAAATTCATGCATGATGTGAGGCAATATCACTGGGATGAACCATACCTCTTCAAGCTCTGTGTTGATGGTCTCGACAGACGTTGTATCGTTGAGGAAGAAGCCCAACTTATTTTAGAACAATGACACGCAGGCCCAGTCGGAGGCCATACGAGTTCTAAGAAAACTTCTTTGAAGGTTTTGCAATGTGGTTTCTTTTAGACAACCATATCCAGAGATGCTTATACCTTTGTTTTGTCATGTGACAAGTGTCAGAGAATGGGAAACATTATGAAAAGAGATGAGATGCTACTTAAGTTATGGAAGAAGTTGAGATTTTTGATGTTTGGGGAGTGGACTACATGGGTCCATTCCCATCCTCACATGGATTTCCCTACATCCTAGTCACGGTTGATTATGTCTCTAAATGGGTACTACCAACGGTTACTAGCAATTCAAAACCCGTCATTAAAATGTTCAAAGATATCATTTTTCCCTGTTTTGGAGTTCCACACACTGTGATCTCTGACGGAGGTTCTCATTTTCTGGAAAGAAGCTTTGAAGCATTGCTGAGAAGATATGGTGTAACACACAAGGTAGCTTCCCCCTACCACCCACAAACAAGTGGGCAGGTAGAGGTTTCGAACCGTCAACTCAAAGCTATCCTAGAAAAGACAGTAGGACGCAACTGAAAGGATTGGTCAATGAAAATCAATGACACCTTATGGGCCTACCGAACTGCGTTCAAAACTCCTCTTGGAACAACACCCTTCAGAGTCATCTATGGAAAATCATGTCACCTGCCCATGGAATTAGAACATAAAGCATGGTGGGCAATCAAACAGCTGAATTTGGACATGAAGAAAGCAGGCAAAGCTAGGATTCTACAACTTCAAGAGTTGGATGAACTCCAAATAACAGCTTCTGAGAATGCACGAATCTACAAAGAACGCACCAAACTTTGGCACGATGGTCATCTGAAGAGGAAGGACATTCAAGTGGGAGACCAAGTTCTGTTGTTCAACTCAAGACTGAAGTTATTCCCAGGAAAACTCCATTCTCGATAGTCGGGGCCATACATTGTCAAAAGCATCTATCCACATGGTGCATTTACCTTATGGAGTGAGAAGTCGGGAGATTTTGTGGCAAATGGACAACGCTTGAAGAGATATTTCACCACAGCCGATACTAGCACTGATGAATTGATGAATCTATCCAAACCGACATATCCTCTCATAAACTAAAGAAATCACGTCGAACCATCGACGTAAAACAAAGGCGCTTGTCGGGAGGCAACCTGATCTTTAACTTAGATTTTACCTTTAGTTTTGTTTTTAGAAAATTTTGCACTTGGTAGACAATGCATCACAAGATGCAGTCTTAAGCTCTAATAGTTTCCATTTTTGAGATTTCAGATGGAGGACGCGTCACCGAAAGGAATGCAACCACATCTAGTGGACCAACCAGCACGAGTTTATCCCTCCATCTCGGATTTAGAGTTTGCTCGGGTCGAGCAAAATTCTAAGTTTGAGGTGGAGGGTGGGTGGTACGTACTTTACTTTCCACCCTCTCCTATCCGTTTCAGACTTAAGATTTCATCGTTGAAATTTTGTTGCAATTTTGAGCAATTTTTTCAAAAATTTTCAAAATTTTCAAAAAGTCTTCATAGTTGTTTGTATAAAAACTTGATGAAGTTTTGACGCTTTTGTTTCAATCAAAGCCTTTACCTAGCTGGCTATCTTGTTTTTCCATGCAGTTTTGAATCATTATACCCTCCTTATTCGAAGAGAAGCCTCAAGGAGAACAATTTTTGAAACTAGCCTATGATTAGAAATCACCGTGTGAAGCTTATGAATCATAACATCATGATCAGTAGGTATGGCAAGTATTTGTCGAACTGAGAGGGATCAAACATGTTGTGCTTCCTAACTGACTAGTGGAACAATAGCATGGAATCTCCACCGGATCATCATCAAGTCATTATTTGAGCAGAGTATGATAAGGAGAATGACCCGGTGCATTGAATTGTAAATCAAGTTGCATTCTGATCTGAACTCTCTTCTACACTTATATCATCTTCTTACCCCTTTGTTCATCAAAAACAAACAAAAATAGCCAATATAGTGTCAAACCCTAAGTTCGGGGTGGCACACTCTCTCTCTCTTTACGCTTCTTCCATACCCCTCGCTACGAAATAGGGGTGTATCACCAAGAAAAGATGCCTAAGCGCACACAAAAAGAAATGCAATCTCGAGTCAAATAGAGGAGAGATTTGCACACAAAAAATGATGCAATCAATGAAATTGCAAATCATATAATAAAAATCTCGAGTCGAACATAGGAGAGATTTATTTCTTCTTTCCATACCACCCTTCACTCCCCTTTCCACCTAAAGGCACAATGAATGCCTCCCTGGTCCTAAAAACACCAGTGTCAGATCAGGTGCACTCTTGTTGCTCTGCGGGTATCTCTGGACTCTTACGAAACTCTCTAACATGCTTGATTTTGGAAGAAGTAGAGAGGAAGTGATATTGGGAAGCGAACTCGGGAACGAAGATATGGTAAAATGTGTTATGTGATCTCAGGATGTTGAGACACTTAGTCATACCAAGCAGTAAAGAAACAATCGTGATGTGAAGATGAAGCAATCGCACGAGTTGAAAGTATTCATTCGGTAAGTGTTTTTAGATTTTGTGTTACTCGAGGACGAGCAAAGTTTAAATCGGGGTATTTTGATGAATGCATATTCATCTTGGTTCAATCGTCTCGTTTAGACCAATTTTGGTTGCATCGTGTATTTACTGGCTTTATCTTCTAATATGTGCATTTATTTGGCTAATTGCTTTAATGAGCTTTTATTGGCCTTATCTTCTTAGATGCAACTTATATTGGCTTAATTGATTTTACTCCTATTTCTATTGAGTTTTTGCACCCTTGTATAGGTCATTTTGAGCTTTGGGCCTCATCTCCTAGGCCCATATCCATTTCAACCCTTGGTTTGGGCCTGGTCAAAGCAAGTCAAAGGTCCCTTTATCTCTTTTATGCCGGCTACAGTGGTATCTCTTCCTTCTTCCAGATCGCGGGTTGTAGCATACCCTAGCCGCGACCGCGGCGTCCAAACCCCACGATCGTGGCAACCTCTTCACAGACCCGTGATCCTCAGATGCCACGACCACTCGCTCCTCTCCATCCTCCATAATCGCAGACACCTATCCGCGGCATCCAAAGACCGCGACCTAAAGAGAAGTCGCGACCGCGACCTCCAATCTTCATGGTTGCAGTTCCTCAGGATTGCGACCAGCAACTGTGGGCAGGCTTCCAAATCACGCATGTGATCACCTCTGGTAAATACAGCACCTACACCTGACCGCGATCACGCCTTCATGATTGCGACCACCTGAAGATCGTGACCCCTCCAACTCCAGTAACCGCGGCCTGAAGTCGTCAAAACTGCGACCGCGGCTTCTTCACCCAGAACCGCGACCTCCACCCACGGTCTCCATCCACCAAGCCCCCTATCGTGATCTGCTCCTTCTCTCCCACTTCACCATGATCAAGCAACGGAAACACGATCGTGGTTTCTCAGTATCACGATCTGCATCTTCCAAGCCGCGACCGCGGCCTTCTTACACTTCGCTGCCTGCCTCCACAGATCTGCGACCCTCAACCAACCATGATCAGTGGCTTCTCCGCCATAACCGCATCAACATCGCAACCAGATCATGTTTAAAGGAACCGCAACCCGCGGTGATAGCCCCCATGACCACGGTTAGGTCAAGATACCCTCGCCTCAACATGGACTTCACAGCAGCAGCAGATCTCCATCCAACCTTTGCACTTCAGAACCTGCAACAACACCACCGTCTCCACCTCTCATAACTGCAGCTATTTCTTCTCCGCCTAAGCCATATCGTGAACATTTGTTGCTTCCCGCGGCTTCCTCTTCAATGTCGCGGCCGTGGTAGAATAGTCGCGACCATGGCATTCAAAAGGCCGCCACCGTGCAAAAGGCTGCCACCGTGGAAAAAAGTCGCGACCGTGCAAAAAGCCGCGACCGCGGCATCATTCGAAAAGCCACGACCTACTATAAAATTATAGAGTTCGTGAATCTAAGTCAGTGCCCAGACTGCCTATAAATAGAACACGACTCTAGCCTGTCAAAGGATCATCTCCTGACGTCGTTAGGCTGCAGGTCTATCCTGGGCCTAAGGAGAGGATCTCCATAGCCAAGAACCTACCCCCATGGTGGTTTTGCAGCCTGTTCACCCAGATCTGGAGTGTAAACTCTAGATCTGCAAGCCACTTCATCCAGATCTAGATCTATTGTGTCTACGCCATTTCCATGCCACCACGAGTTGCTCCTCCTGCTGCAAGCCAAGGACAACGAGAAGAAGAAGAAGAAGAAGGTGGAGAGAGAAGATATGCCTCGTCTGTTGTGGTGTACTTCTCTCTTCTTCTGGATCTGCTCCGACGTTGTGTAGAAGATCATTTCTCCACCGAGTTGCGATCATCTTCTTCACCATGCTCATGGTGGAAACTTCTCTCTCTCTTGTTATTCTTGTTTCTTTCACCATGAGCGAGTAGTTTGCTTTCGCTGGGGTGCGGGGACTAGCCCTACTGCCCATGCTTTCATATCCTTTTGTTAAACATCCTATAGTATGTATATAATATTTCATTTCATTGTCAATCGTCGATGTGTGCTTGTGGATTGATCACCTTCTTGCATTTATCTTGTTCGTTTCCTATGTTGTGAGAACTTCAATGTGTAGGTTTTGAATGTCGATTAACGCGGTTGACTCCCAAACTAGAAATAGAATGGGATTCCTTGAGGTAGTAAGTGTATGACCCATGTGGTTATGAGCCATCTAGCCCACGGTGATGCTTCTGTGTGCCTGATGCATGTATAGGGAGGCCACAGCTTCATTCAGATTTTTGTATCTTTGAAGTCGTAAGTATGTGATCTGGATGGTGACGAGACATCTGATACCTTAGGTGATGCTTATACGAACCTAACGCCCGTATGGGGGGTTCTGCAGTAACTCCATTTGAATGGTTATATCTTGCTTGGATGTTTGAGGTTTGGATGTGATTGCATGTGTAGTGGTGATGAAACCTGGGATCATCCCAGTGATTTCCATCATTAATCTTTAATCAACCTTTAATCCTGCTCTTTTACTTTTTTCACATTAAGTTTAATTAAACTCAAATCAATCAACCTTGTTCTAAATATTAGTCTTTATTCAACTAGATTTGACTAGAGAGAGATTCTTAAAAATGTTGTCCCTTGGGATTCGATCCTCAACTGTACTACGATAAGACCCGTCCACTTGCGGGTGGTATTATTGCATGTTGTTTTGGTTAAAAACTTAGGGATTTCAACCCTAAGTGAGTTTGTTAGTGTGATAATATAAGCCACGTCAGGTATATCTCGCTAAACCATCTTTTCTATTTCATAGTTGTTGATGCGATCTGCTGGTTATGGGTTTGTGGTTAGATAAAAAAATTGTTTCCGCTGCATGTTCTATCTCACAAAACCCAACATAAAGACCCAATCCTTATGATAAAATCTTTACAAACACATTTATCGGAAAATATAAATATCTTTTCATTCATATAATTTTCTCATAGTACATGGTGTTCTTAGAAAATATACATTGGATATTAGTAAATAAAATTTAACTAATCTAGTCTTCATATCTAGCAGAAGGCATCTCATGCAATCTCTTCTAGGTCTTAATTTGATCACATGTCCATCAATTGTCAAAGGGAACAAAGCCACACATGGACCCCAAGAAAAATAACATAGGTTAGCAAAGCTGGTACAAATTTGGTATTTAGAAAGTAAAAGCAAGAACCTATATATAAGGATTTTCATGACCAAATGCAAGGGCTAAATAATGTTGGCAAGTATCAAAAGGAAAGATGGGTTTTCAAATTCAGTGGGATTGAATAAATTTTGAGACTAGTCGTTCAAGTGCCAATCAGATATCACATATCAATATTTGTTGGGTAAGCCATGTGTTCTCTCCTACAGAGACTGAAAAAAAACCAACATAGATTCACAATATACTGAGGAATCGTATTCCTATAACTTTGTGTAGAGGCATAGAAGCATAATTTTAGTAAACTAGGGGCAGTAGCCTGCCTTTTTTAAAGTTTAAACATTGTACTACTATTTTTAGGAATTTGTTGGTGTCCTTTCGAAGAGGAAGGATAAGGTTCAAAATCAATTTTTAGGCCAACCAACCTATCTAGTCATGCATGCAATCAATGAGGAAAATAAATTTCCAAATAGAAATAGAAATTTTGTACTTTGAGTCAAAGATAAACAAAATGCAATAATTCCAAGTTTGGAGCTCCAAGAGTCGATCAAAAGAGAAATCTACAAATGTAGAGAACTATTTGTCATTATTGTCTTGGAATCATTTTTTTGTTCAAATGTACATGAGTATTGTTATCAGGGATTTCCATCACCATTCTAGGATTTACAACTAGGTTCTATAAGATCAAGGTCTGATTCTAGTATATATCATAATAGTATCTCTTAATTACATAATAAAACAAAATATTGTATTCACCCAAATACTGATGTATATGTATATGTATGTGATTCCCCAAATTTAGTCACAATGTACAAACACACTTCTACTACCATAGATATATATACATATATAGTCTAATTTGAGAATATTCACATATAATTTGATATGTATGAATAATGATCAATATTTAAAATTGAAGAAAATGAAGTCATTCATATTTCCATTCATATAATATTTGTCCAATATATTTCCTTCTCCAGTAATTCATTTATTCAAACCAATAGTAACTTAAATAAAAGAATTGCATATATCATGACATAGGCTAATATAAGTCATACAGCACAACAATTACTGAATTTTCAAAATTTATGTTTACTAATATTAACTATTAATATGTATAAAAATATAATAAATTTTCACATAATTGATCAGAGTTGTTCAATTGCCTTTACAAATTTTGATCTTCTTCTACCCATTTTTATTAATCCATAGTACCTTAATTAATAGGTATATGTCACAAGCTTTCATCACATCTAGTCAATTTCTAATTACACAACATAGATATATAGAGATCTCAATTGTATACTTACATATAAAAATTGGCATATATGAGTATAGTCATAACATATAGCATGCCATTAAATGTTGCAGAGTCTATTTAGTCACTAAAATTGCACTACATCATTCATACTACTCATTGTCACATCAAAATAAATAGTAACATTTATTCTAGTATTATAAATTAGATAAATTGAAAAGCAAGATCGCACTGACGTATATGTTATGCTAGACTATTTTGATGATCGTGATATCCAAATATACATATGGATTGATTTCCTACTTGCTTACTATTGATTAACTTTATAATACATGTATTGGTATAGCAGGGTTCCTACTCTTCAGATTCAGAGTAGGTTATAGATAACTTATTGGTGTCAACACTAGATGAGGTTAGAATGCCCCACTTTGATGATATGATCTTGATGTTACCAATGTTGATATCTAGGTCATGCAAAGAGATTTGGTGCCTTCCACCAACTTCTTTTATGCGTAGGGTTTATATAGTGGAAGAGTCAGTGTGATACAGGGTTGCTGAGGTGGTGTGATCATTGTTGGGATTGATGGTGCCAATTTAGATCGTAATTGGTCAGACAGAAAAGACTGAAGCTTGCTAGGTTGCACAAATATGTTGATGCTTAGGATCGAGGGTTACGGTGGCAAGGTAGGATGTAGGTAGAAATGTGTGTGGAGGTCTGGGGGTGATGACTTAGATATTGCCGTGTTGCAGGGTATACGATTATGATATACTATTATTTGTAATTATATCTTGCTTATGCTCTCTAGATCTAGGGGACATATATTAAAGGGGTTCTTGGTGATGGTAAGAGATTTATTTCATGTTATCGTTTCATGTTGAGAACATTTATACTAAGGCCTTTAATTATTGAGTTGCATGTGTATGGTGGTTGAGATCTTATCTTTCATTAAATACTAACTACGATCTGGATTCATAAGGTAGAAGAGCATATGATAGTATAAAATCATGCTCATTGGGAATAGTTTAATGGTTGATTGACTTAGAAGTTTCACCATGTCAATTATTTATGAGGAAGAGGGAGAAAACATTTCCTATGATAGCTATTTAACATATTCTGCATTAACAATTCATGAATTTGAGCAAGCAAGCGACAATGCAATAATGGCTATGTTTCTAGCAGCTTGTGTTATTATATTTCTTTTCTTCTAGTCACTTACACGTAGGAAAATTCTAAGGGAGAAGGGTCAAGGTGGTTGGTAGCTATATTAATAAATCCTAGATACTATGACACATTTATTCTAATCAAAACTAGATGATGTTTCACTTACAGAAAACATAAAACATCTATAGGAGATTAAAACTCATTTATTTACTCATTCAATTTAGAATATCACTACATCCGCATTAATTACAAGATCTACCTAGATGAATATTATTACACGATAGTTTATTATCATAAAATACAATAGTAGTTTTTATATTAAATAGATACATATATATACATATATTAAATTATTGGTAATAAATCATGAATTTATTGTTTTACTAAGATGTAAATGCAATAACTTTTCCCAATTGATAAATGTCCAAATAATTGCTAAACATGTGTACTATTTCGTTGTCTTTTTTTATGGAAACGCATCTATACCAACATACTATGGTTGCGTACAATAAAGACATCATAGTATTAAATTTGATTCCTATTTTTCATTGCAATAATTGTTAACATGAACATCCTTTGGTCTACTAAATTGATATGTGAGTGATTTTTAATTGATTTTATTTTAATGTAATTATTTCTCTTAGGGTCGACTTGTAATATTTATTTTTCTTATCTCACTCAAGTATGGCATTTTTAATATTTGATATTCAGCCATGTATATGTCAATGTACAACCATGTTAAAATAAATCACACATTTAATAATATTGACTATTAATTTTTTTTCATTAATATTGAACCTAAAACAAGTTCACATAATTATTTTATTTTTATTTTTTGAATTTATTTCTATTATAGTAATTTTCAGTATGTGACAACTCTACCACCCTTGATATGGATTTTGTCCCCGAAATCCACTTTGTCTTATTCAAATAGTTGATGGATAGAGTTTGATAACATAAACGTTTAGATACAAATTGAGGAACCCAACCATTTATTTATGAAATCCTTCAAGAGTGGTCATATTTAATTATCAAATTGTTTAGGTCTAAGTACGCAAAAACTAAATTGATAAATTAATCAAAATAAATATTTTAATCCAATGTCACAAACCTACGAACAAATATAAACTACAAGGTATCTACATAATATTACAAGATAATCTATTTCAAGTCTAATTTATTTTTTTAAGCAAGAAATTATTTTAGATATGAAATTATGCATGTGCGAGTAGAACTTATATTCATGTAGGAAGTATAATGGGATATATTTCTACCCAAGATGGTTCATGAAGGAACATATATGTATGCATTTCCCCAAACATAGTCTCAATGTACAAACATGGTTCTACTACCATATATATACACATATTAATTTGAGAATATTCACATATAATTTAATATGTATATATAATTATCAATAATAAAATTTTAAAAAAATGAGTCATTTATATTTGCATTTATACAATATTTTTCTAATATGTTTCCTTTTCTAGTAGTTCATTTAGTTGAACTGATTCTAACTTAAATAAAAGAGTTTCATATGTCATAACATTGGCTAATCTAAGTCATACAACATAATAGTTACTCAATTTTCAGAATTTCTATTTATTTATTTATATTAAAATGTTAATATGTATAAAAATATAATAAATTTTCCCATAATTGATCAGAATGTTAAATTATCTTTAAAAAAATATATTCTTCTTCTACCTAGTATGATTACTCATAGTATCTTATCTATAGGTATATGCCATAAGCTTTCATCACATCTAATCAATTTATTAGATCTATAGAGATCATAGTTGTCTATATTACATATAAAAATAGGCATGTATGAGTATATTCCTAACATATAGAACACCATTAAAATGTAATAGAATCTAATTAGTCGTAGTAATTGTACTATGTCATTCATACTACTCATAGTCCTATCAAAAATCAATATAATGTTTTTTCTAGTATTATAAATTAAATATATTGAAAAACAAGATGACATTGATGTACATGTTATGGTAGATACGTTTTATGATCATGGTATCTAAATCTATGGATGGAGTCATCCTTTTCTACGTGCTTCCTGTTGATTAACTTCATAATGCCTATATTGGTATAGGAGGGTTCCTGCTCTTCATATTCATAGTAGGCCATAGATAACTTGTTGGTGTCGAGAGTAGAGGAGGTCGGGATGTCCTGCTTTGATGACCCAAACTTGATGTTATGAATTTTGATATTTAGGTCATACAAAGACACTTGGCGGCTTCCGCTAACTTCTTTTATTTGTAGTTTTTATGTAGTGCAAGAGTCAGTGTGATCTGGGTTGCTGAAATGGTGTGATCATGATTGAGATTGATGGTGCCAATTTAGATTGTAATTGGTCAGATGGAAACTTGAAGCTTCCTAGGTTGCAGAGCTCTTTAGATTTTTAAGATCAAGGGCTATGGTGGCAAGGTAGGATGTAGGCAGAAATGTGTGTGGAGGTATGTGGGATGAGAACTTGCATACAAACATACTATGTGTATAATAAAGACATCATAATATTGAAGTTGATTCCTATGTTTCATGACAATAATTGTTAACATAAACACTCTTTAGTCTTATAATTGATATGTAAGTAGTTTTTAATTGATTTTATATTAACATAGTTATTTCTCTTAGGGTCGACTTGCAATATGTATTCTTCTTATCTCACTTAGCATTGTTAATATCTAATGTTCAGCCATGTATATGTCAGTGTTCAATCGTATTAAAGTCAATCATAAATTTAATCACATTGAATATTAATTTCTTCATTAGTATTGAACCTAAAACAAGTTCATATAATTATTTTTTATTTTTAGATTTTATTTCTATTATTTTAATTTTTAGTATGTTGCACCATGTCTCGTGGCGCATTAGTACAATTTGTTGTCTCTTATAGAACCTTATAGTCAGAGATCTTGAACCTAATATCTACCTATGTTACATCTTTGAAATTTATGGATTTCAAGCCTAAATGAGGTTATGGTATAAATAACAAGGAAGAGAAATGAGGGACCTGGGTTGATGATTCCCAACCCTAGACTCATACTAAATGATCAATTTAAGTAAACACCGTGCTTTAGAGCCTATGTGCTCATATAAGGCTAATATAAGGTGAAATTATTATTAAATCTTTAAATTTATAATTAGGAATGTAATTAATATTATGGAACCTTTGAAAGGCCCAAGATGTGATTCATGGGCCTTAGGGACTCCTTCCAGCTCAATTGGGCTAATTAGGGTTTATACATGAGTCCTTGGGATATAAAATTGGAAAATGAGTATTCCGTGCACATGAAAAATGATAATGATAATTTTATATGATAGATAATCCATATATAGGATTACATACGAAAATCCAAGATAAACTAAGCTATATAGTGACCTAAGTAATTAGTTGAAGAAGTATCTGGTGATTACTTGGAAGGCAAGTTTGGGATGATTTTTGGAACTTTTTAGACCTAATCTCCGGATACTGAAGAGATAATAAGAAAAGGAAGATAATCTTAATTTTTTAGATCTAACAAAGAAAATAAGTAACCTATATAATTAATGGGCGAAAGCGAAGTTTTATCTAAGGATTTATCTCTTTTTAAGTTTAAGTCCAACCCTTGTTGGGTTCTTGGATCGTGAGCGATCCGCGAGTTGGGACTCTGTAGTCTGTCCCCTTCACCCTAGCTCCCACACGAGATTCCGAGGATCTGGGTATTCCTCTCTTCCTCAGTCTCGACCCTCCTCAAGTCCAACCATCTGCGGAGACAATACCTGATTAGTGCTATCCCAAACCAACGCGATCAGGGATCGAGAAGAGCTGTTATTGCAGATAACAGCACCATGCACCGGCTGGAAGGGCCACTACCTGAAACATGTGTCTATATAAGGTATCGATTTTGCTAGTTCACAGAAACGGAACCCCTCCCATTCTCACAACCAGACCAGAGCAGAATACCCTCGCCCGTCCAAACCTCACTACGGTTAAGTCAAGAAGCGAAAATGGATCCCAGACCTCAGTAGGAGCACTTGAGTCACCGGAGGATGCACGGGCTTTCTAGGAGGATTTCAACGCTTGCTTGATCATATCCATGATGCCAGGTAATAACTCAAGCCTAGCTATCCCTTCTCGTACCCATGTATAAACGACACGAAGCAGAGCTTCGTCCTCCGGCCATTCTAAGAACCCCAATGCGTCTAGGACTCCGTAGAAGAACCAGCACATTCCCTGGCCTCCCGACACTCAGTGACGAGGGGTCCACGGCACCTCCGACTGACCCTCCTTTGCACGACGGGCTCAGACTTGCGAGGAAGACGATCCGGGGTGGCCTTTTTCCAAAGAGTCCCTGGAGGCGCGTCTAGAGGGCAAGGTCCCTAGTGTCTTTTTGCTTATTCTGACTTGGACCTGATTGATGATAAATAAAATTGTTCTCGCTGACGTGTCGAGCTACTATTGGTCCAAATCAGTTAACCTTGCAAATACTCTAGTTAATTTTGGGTAGGTCAGAACATATCAAAACCATATATGAAATTGATAAGGAAGATGTGTAGAACACGAATAAAATATTTTTAGAGTCTAATTATGCTTCTTGTTCTAAAAGCATATCTAATACATGTTTAGATGTGACCAATATAAGGGAAACCTAGATTCCATTAATATAATGCTTAAATATGTAGATCCGTTTACTTTGAGATAATACATGATCTTGCCATATGTAATGAGGAAGCCCTTGATGATGATGAATAATTGATGTTTCTTGATCAATAATCATATACATGTATCTTTACGGTTTTGAAACCAATGTGGATATCTTTCTATGATCTTAATGCAAATAATATGATCTAGATGTCACTAATAACCTAAAATGTTTGAAATGATGATTAGAGTTTCTCCTAATATGCATAACTAGAGTTTGTAATACTAGAAATCATGGCATGATGGAATTAGGGTTTGTGACCCTTATCCCTAGTCCTAACATGAGACAACCCTAAACCCTAGTTTAGGATCGAACCTAGATCTAGTTAATATAATGTGAATACATGGTGACACATATGTAATATGTGTGTTTCAGATAGTGTTGATTGAATGATTTGTTGCTTGGATGTTTGGATGCACTATTAAAGTACATATTATGCATGGATTCTACAATGACATAAGGTAAGTGGTTACGCTTATGACTACATGTATCGATTTCCAAGTTTGTTGAGGTTTCTCGAAGATATTGAAAGAATGATAATTGTTTGCTCGTTTATTTACTTCATGCAAATTATAAAGCCTCTATGAGTATCATGAAAGGTAAATAATGATGTTCTGAACCCTAGGTTAGATTGATCAAGGATGGACAGTGGTTACATCTAAGATAGTATACAAAGTATGGGTTAGAATATGAAACTAAATTTTAGTTCATATGTGTTGATAAGCAAACATTGAATAAATGTTTACGTGATTATTGGATGAACCCATGTAGCGGTATGGAAACATGTTGACCGTGTTTTGTTTGTCAGCATTTTAGGTACTTGTTATACTTGAACCATGGACATGAGGTTACATATGGAAGATGGTGAAGACACTAAAGTTAATCAAGGAGGATTAGATATAGTGGTATTTCTTCTCATATGTATAAGTTAGTCCCTTCTAAAAAAATTATGTAACTGCTTAGAGGAGCTCATTATGCAAACATGTGAATATTTGTTCATTAGTGGAAATTATTTACTATTCTGTATTATTTGTCAAATTTGATCCTGGAATTTATGAGTAATGATCCTCGACTTTAAGGTCATTTGGACACTGAAAAGTGGCGGTCGTTACATTTGGTATCAGAGCCCAGATTTAGCAATTAATACTTAATAGTTTATAGTTTCAAATCATCTTTAGAAATATAACGGAAAATTTACAAAGGCATAATATATCTTTTAGGTTTCTCATCTCACATTTCGTCCATTTCTCATTTCTTTGCTTAATAAGCCTTAGAAAAGAAATATTGTTAACTAGAGAAGTAAATGTGAAACATGTAACCTGTTGTGTAGGTCCCTCCAGAGAGGGTAAACACTAGAAAGATATAAGTATGTGTAATACCATTCATAGATGAAGGACTTGGATTGGGATAACCCATTAGGATATGAAAATCCTAGAGGGTCAAGAGACATGGAAACTCTAATAGGTAGGATATAATCCCTAATCATAACCCTAAAACCTTAATCATAAATAAGGAGAATGGAGTGGTGATATGGGATACTACCCATATGAAACTTGAAAGGGAATAAGAAAGATAAAAGGATGAGTTCAGGTGACCCAATCTCCCATGCATGTGTGCATGTGGAGCATGACATTTATGTAATAGGTTTTGAGAAATATAAGAACCCAATGGTCATATATATGAAAATGTAAATCCTAATATAACTTGTTTGAACCCCTCATGCTATCTCTAGAAGTTTGGTCATATATATGAAAATAGAAATCCTAATATAACTTGTTTGAACCCCTCATGCTATCTCTGGAAGTTTGGTGATGGAAATAAAGTCAATGATATGACTATGGTCAAGCCCTGGAGGGGAAGGTGGCCCAAGTCCAATGTATGGACAAACCCCATGAGAGGGTATCCCAAAGATTGAGAAAACAAGGGTTGAGAAGTTATAATGATAAAAATTAATGCATAATGATGAAAATATTAAACCTTTAGGGCTAGTGTGCCAACCTGGGGTGGGTCAACCCAAGAGTGGTAAGATGACCTATGAGGGAGGTAAAACCTTAGACCATGGGGTCATTTCATGGCTAGCGAGCCCAACTTCCTTCTATGAGCCAAGAAGACACCCTATCTTAGGACCTTCCCTTGAAAGGTAAGTTCAATAAACCAATTTAAATATTGAGGTAACCTTAACTATCACCTAAAGGGTGGAGAATTAAGGATATAAAAAGGAAAGCACCTACATTCTTTGAACCCAAGTATGTCATCTTTGAGGGACACAAGTGGTCAAACCCCAGATTGGGAAGACCAATATGGTACCAAGCCCCAGATAGGGAAGGTGGCATGAGTTTATAGTGTGGATGACCAAGCCCCGGGAAGGGAAGGTCATGAAGTGGTCAAGCCCCAGTTTGGGAAGACCAACATGGAACCAAGCCCCATGTAGGGAAGTTGGTCCAAGCCCACTGTGTAGATGTTTATGATCCAGCCCCAGAGAGGGAAGGTCACAGAGAGTTCAAGCCCCAGGTAGGGAAGACCAATATGGGACCTAGCCCAGATAGGGAAGGTGGCCCAAGCCCAATGTTGGGACTATAATGAATAGTGTGTACTCAATAGAGAGAGAGATGAAGCGAGTTAAAGAATTATATGAGAGGATAATGTGCTTAAAAGTAGTAGAGATATGGCATCTCAAAGAAACCCTTGGGAAGGGTAGAGTCCTAAGTAAATCCTAAGGTCAAGTAGGGTGTATTAAAGATACATAGGATTGATGGGGTTAGGAGTGATTGTGCCTTGAATGCACAAGACCATGTGGTTGGGAGTTAATAGCTAGGTTTGCTCAAGGTCCATGACTCAGGAGATTTTCTACCTTCGTGATGATCATGTAGCCTAATGGGTGAATGTGAGAGGCACTCCCTCGATGCATAAGGATGGGATCACTCCAAAAGGTACCTATACCCCTAGAGACCTCAAGGAAGTGGCTAAGACTCATAATACATGTGATGTATAGAAAAAAAAAGAGGATATATGAAGTCATGTAATGATGATAGGAGTTGTATACTAACTTAAGGGAGAAAAAGATATTGGACTTTATGGATTACCAGCAAGTATGTTTAAAGTAATGTTGAGATGATTCCACTTAAAAATGTGAAGTGGGAAGATAATGTGAGGATATAGCATCTCTAAACATGGAGTGGGATGAACTTTGTGTTTGGGATGCAGTCAAATGCTTATTCCGTCCCATTATGAGTGAGAGAGATTGGGTAAATACAAATTATGCTTAAAATTGAGATATATGAGAGAATATCCTAAGTTGAAAACTTAATGACATGACCCAGGGTTGGGGGTATTACCTCGCCCTTAGGTGAAACTAAATGAATAATATGTTGAAAACCTAGGTGACAAGGTAGTCACCAAATGGAAAATGAGGATCCATGTGAAATGAAATAGCTAGGTAATAATGCCATTCAATGAATGGAAGGTGGAAATACCCTAATTGAATTTGGGTATCAAACTTAGTTATAATATGAGGAATATGCATATTAATAAAACTGATTAAGATATCTAATTAGGGTTGGTAACCCGAAGTTTGAAAGCAAAGATGAGTTATCATTCACCTTAATCTTACTAGGTTTGAATTTCGGGGACAAAATTCCTTTTAAGGATGGGTGAATGTTACATCCTTGAAATTTATAGATTTCAAGCCTTAATAAGGTTATGATACAAATAACAAGGAAGACAATTGAGGGACTTGGGTTAATGATTCCCAACCCTATACTCGTACTAAATGATCCATTTAAGTAAATAATGTGCTTTAGAGCATATGTGTTCATATAAGGCTAATATAAGGTGCAATGATTATCAAAGCCTTAACTTTGTAATTAGGAATTTAATTAATCTTATGGAACCTTTAAAAGACCCAAGATGTGATCCATGGGTCTTAGGGACTCCTTCTAGCACAATTGGGCTAATTAGGGTTTACAAATGAATCCCTGGGATATAAAATTGGAAAATGAGTATTTCATGCACATGAAAAATGATCATGATAATTTTATGTGATAGATAATCCATATATAGGATTATATACAAAATATAAGATACTAAGCTATATAGTGATCTAATTAATTGAAGAATTATCTGGTGATTACTTGGAAGGCAAGTTTGGGATGATTTTTGGATCTTTTTAGACCTAATCTCTGAACAGTGAAGAGATAATAATAAAAGGAAGATAATCTTAATTTTTGATATTTAACAAAGCAAATAAGTGATGTATATAATTAATGGGATAAAGTGGAGTTTTATCTAAGGATTTATCTCCTTTTAAGTTTAAGTCCAACCCTTATTCGATTCTTGGATCCTGAGCGATCCACAAGTTGGGACTTTGTCCCCTTCACCCTAGCTCCTACATGAGATTCCGAGGATCTAGGGATTCCTCTCTTCCTCGGTCCCGAGCCTCCTCAAGTCCAACCATCTGCAAAGACAATATTGGATTAGTGCTATCCCAAACCAACTTGATGAGGGATCGAGAAGAGTTGTTATTGTAGATAACAGCATTGTGCACAGGTTGGAAGGGCTACGACCTGAAACATGTGTTTATATAAGGTATCGATTTTTCTAGTTCACGGAGACAGAACCCCTCCCACTCTCACAACCAGACCAGAGCAGAATAACCTCGCCCATCCAAACCTCACTACAATCAAGTCAAGCAACGAATATGGATTTCAGACCTCAGTAGGAGCACTTGAGTCACCGGAGGATGCACGGGCTTGCTAGGAGGATTTCAATGCTTGATTGATTGTCTCCATGATTCCAGGTAATAACTCAAGCCTAGTTTTCCCTTCTTGTACCCATGTATATACAGCACGAAGCAGAGCTTCATCCTCCTTTCTTAGGCTACCTCCGGCCATTTTGAGAACCCCAATGCATCTAGTAGGACTCTATAGAGGAGACAGTACATGTGCCTGGCCTCTCGACACCCAGTGACCAGGCGTCCACCTCTGACTGACCCTCCTTTGCACGACGGGATTAGACTTGCGAGGAAGACAATCCAGGGTGGCCTTTTACCAAAGATCCCCTGGAGGTGCGTCTAGAGGGCAAGGTCCCTAGTGTCTTTTTGCTTATTCTGACATGGACTTGATTAATGATAAATAAAATTGTTCTCACTGATGTGTCATGCTACTATTCGTCCAAATCATTTAACCTTTCAAATATTCTATTTTATTATTTGTTGGTCAAAACATATCGAAACTATATATGGAATTGATAAGTAAGATGTGTAGAACACGAAAAAAATATTTTTAGTCTAATTATTCTTCATGTTCTAAAAGTATATCTAATACATGTTTAGATGTGACTAATATAAGGGAAAACCTATATTCCATTAATATGATACTTAAATATGTGCATCTGTTTACTTTGAGGTAATACATGATCTTGCCATATGTAATGAGGAACCCCTTGATGATGATGAATAGTTGATGTTTCTAGATCAATAATTGTATACATGTATATTTAGGGTTTTGAAACCAATGTGGATATCTTGCTACGATCATAATGCAAATAATATGATCTAGGTATCACTAATAACCTAATATGTTTGAAATGATGATTAGGGTTTCTCCTAATATGCATAACTAGAGTTTGTAATATTAGAAATAATGACATTATGGAATTTAGGTTTGTGACCCTTATCCCTAGTCTAAATGTGAGACAACCCTAAACCCTAGTTTAGGATCGAACCTAGATCCGGTTAATATAATGTGAATACATGGTGACACATATGTAGTATGTGTGTTTCAGATAATGTTGATTGAATGATTTGTTGCTTGGATGTTTAGATGCACTCTTAAAGTACATATTATGCATGGATTCTACAATGGCATAAGTTACATGGTTACTCTTATGAATACATGTATCGATTTCTGAGCTTGTCGAGGTTTTTCAAAGAGATTGAATGGATGATAACTGCTTGCTTGTTTATTTACTTCATGAAAATTATAAAGCCTCTATGAGTATCATGAAAGGTTAATAATGATGTTCTGAACCCTAGGTTAGACTGATCAAAGGGTAGTACACATAAGTCCAAGGATGGACAGCGGTTACACCTGAGATAGTATACAAAGTATGGGTTAGAATATGAAAGCAAATTTAGTTCATATGTGTTGATAAGAAAACGTTGAATAAATATTTATGTGATTATTAGATGAACCCACGTACCGGTATGGAAACATGCTGACTATGTTTTGTTTTTCGGCATTTTAGGTACTTGTTATACTTGACCTGTGGAGATGAGGTTACAGATTGAAGATGTTGAAGACACCAAAGTTAATCAAGGAGGATTAGATATAGTGGTATTTCTTATCATATGTATAAGTTAGTTCCTTCTAACAAAATTTGTGTAACTCCTTAGAGGATCTCATTATGCAAACATGTAAATATTTGTTCATTAGTGAAAATTGTTTACTATTCTGTATTATTTGTCAAAATCTGATCCTAGAATTTATTAGTAATGATTCTCGACTTTAAGGTCCTTTGGACACTAAAAAGTGTGGGTCGTTACAACCTATAAGTACCCTTCTCCACTAATATCCATCATATTCTAGGCCTCTTTTTTCTCTCCTAGATTCAGTGAATGAACTACATCCCTCTTTAAATTTTTTGCATGTGATCAGATGATCCTTACTCTTACACTAACTAACTTGTTAATTCTAGTAGACTGTTGAACTATTACAATTGTTTATTTCTCTGTTATATTCATTATATGTATTACTTTATTCATAATAATTGATATATGCACACCATTTTAAAGATCTAGATCTTACTCTACTAAATCTCTCATCTCTCTCTCTCTCTTCCTAAGCATTGTCCCAACTTTTAGTAATGGATCTTCGTTGTGGGGGTCTTGAGGCTATTGGGACCACAACACACATAAAAACCAAGAGCTTTAGGACTATTATCGAAAATACATGGCCATCTCTAGTCCCAAAGGTTTTGAAAAAAATTGATCTTTTAATGATTTCAATTGTTCTATACAACACAGACCTCGATCACTATCATTTTTAAACCAAAATGTCCAAAAAATATCATTACCAAGCTAGATGGGAGTGTTAATACATTTCCCACTCATAATAGGATCATGAAATTTGATCTTTGAAATGATACATACCTTTCTTATCAAACCTTGGGTGAAGTCAAAATTGGATCTTCGTATTTTCCTATTGATTTAAACATTGACATCCATTTTTCCTTATCTTGTAAATAAAATTGAGTGGTGACTCTGAGAGTTTTATCTACATCATTGTTATACCTTGTTACTCTATTGTGTCATGACCACATGATCACGTAATTCTCTTAGTTGGGTACAACACCAGACATTTATATTGAAGCCATTCATGGTGAGATGATGAAAATCAAAGAGACAATCCAAAAAAAATTAAATTCACAAGAGCAAAAGCATCAATTCTTGACTCATATATTGATAGGGTTCCACACACACTGAATATCAAACATAAGGAAAAATTGAAAGAATAACCATCAAAAGACTACATTTTATTGTCAATCTCAAATTCTACATGAAAGGGAAACTTGATACAAACTAATGACACAACCCAATAACCTAAAACATGCAAACTAGTCTTACTACATGAAACAAATTTGATGTTGGAACCCCACCATGGCACTCATATTCTTTCTTTGGTCCTTTAGTGTCTTTAGCCTCATGCTTTAATCCTACTTTGCTCACCACCTATGGAAATCTCATCCACATCCATGCAAAGAAATGTAAGTTATGTGGGTAGAACTGAGTATCTATGATGAAAATAACATATAAACTCAGCAAGATTTGAAATTAAAATTTAATGGCGCTTCATGATTCAGCATTGCTATAATGTTCTCATTAATTACATTTTAGAAGTCAATAAAGTTGATTATTCCACATAACCTTGAACCAAAGTGCTATATAACCTTATAGAATCACTTGATTAACATCACTTTACATAAAACTATTTTGGGAAAGCTTCAGTAACTAACATATCATCACAATAATGTGGAAACTTAAAGTAGATTGATATCAATGAAATATTACATGAATTTTAACTTGGGTTAATATAGTATCTCTCTCTATTTCTCCCACAGCTCATAAGGTTGGTTAAGGCTCACATAATTCTCCCAAAAAGATCATAAGGATAGTTAAGGCTCACATAAGGAATGTTAAGGATCACATAACATGATTGAGAGGACTTAATAAAGATATCATGATTTCTTAAACTTAAACATGGTTTTCATGCTTTCTTAATTCATTTGCATGGAAATGAGATATAGTGGTAGATTTGAAAGCATGGTCATAAAAATAGTAGAAAACAAGATTTCTTAGCATGAGCATGATTTTCCATAAGCATATAATGACTTATAGTGTACTTGTATTTTAAATGTGTATAATGAGTCCTAAGAGATTAATATAAACCATGAACCCTAATTCAATACTCAGTCTGCTTGACCCACTAACATGAGACTGGATAGGGATAGTATGCATGCATTGATTCTTGATCCAACCCTAATTGTCATGTATAAAACATCACGTGTACTAATTAAAACGACTATCATCAAATCGACAACCAAATCATTACTAATTATGTGGAATAATCATAAACAACATATTAGCAAAAATCACTAAAATTAAAAACATTTTTTTTTATTTCAAGAAGGTCCTCTTCCAGATAACTCTTACTGAAAGATCCAAAACGTATACATGTCATGATTTACATTGTACAACATTGTTCCATCTCATCTTGAGGATAACATATAATAGTTGTTCTATCAAAACACATACTGGAGCAACATAAAACCTCGAGACATACAAGTCAAAATCTCAAATCGTTCATGAAACCATTACGAAGCGACTCCAAGGATCTGAGAGTACAGAGATGACATATAGGACTTCTATATATAAGACATGACATACAGTACACTCAACATGAGTTGTTATTGTTGTCCAAGTTGTTGTTCCTTCTCTGCAGAAAGGTCTCCACCGTGTCATGCTCATCCAGCTAAGAATTGTGGATCCCACGGGGTGAGACAATTGTCCCAGCGAGAGATATAACTCTTTGCCGACCATATTATTGTTGTAGATAAATATAATAAAACTGAGCAGGGGTTCTTTTATATTAACATGCAGGATTATTCATTGTATGAATAGGATAAAGTAATCTCTTTACTTAATAAAAAGATGCATCTACCCATGGTAGGATAATAAACCATATATCTACTTTACAAGGAATGTAAGGGAACATAAATAACATCTATCAAGCTAAGATGTATAACTGAATTGCACATCAAACAATGTTTTTTGTATTCGGTCCTTAAGTAGATATGCTACACGAATGAACATATTTTACAATCACACTTATGCCCTGAGGATATGAAGTATACCATGTTCATCTCCAACCGACCACAAACTTCTCACAAGTCAGTACCATACAAGGTCATTGGGAGAGTCGGTTGCCATGACCTCAGTTGTCTCGATCGGTACGAGACTACTGACAGTGACATCTCATGTCAATCTACAAAAAGAGTGTTCTAGGGTACAAGGCATCTTCACTGAGAGCTACAGCGTCAACTGCACTCTCTTAGGGTAACATCTACTAACAACCGTCCCTCCTTATGAAATTACTAAGTCATGGCATATAGCCATACTCTGAGCCACGGGCTAGTTCACTATGCTCAATTGAGACATTTATTTAGAGTTCGTCAGGGGATCATCTCACACATGGTTGTCTATTTATACTTATGCCTCCACATATTCAAAATATGCACTCTGATTTATGTCGCGGGGAACCCATTTCACCATTCAACAAATCCTGACATTGATGGATCCATGGTCAAGGCAATTTTTTATGGTTTCTAGTGATGTATTACGTGCATTACAACATTCTTTTAGCATCAAACAAATTATAATCATTAACCACAACAAATTCTACAAAGAAAGGTGTAATACATCTATCAAGTACTTTTCAAATATTTAAGACCCATGATACTTGGGATCTCAGTCCCTTATCACATTACTGGGAATTATCATCCCTTCACAGCATCATTATCATGATTACTATATCTGGGTATTCAAACCCTTAGATCACCACATAACATTTCTACCTCTATAGTAGGTAACTATTACCTTTAGGTCCTTAGACCAAGGTATTCATTTCACTTGTTGTATGAGTATTTCATATAGGTCACATGGTTTGGTTAAGCATCTTGTCACCTCTCACTAGGTAAAAATTATTCACATGGCTCATGAGGCCATTAAACATCTTGTCACCTCTCACTAGGCAACAACTATTCATATGGCTCACAAGGCCATTAAACATCTTATTACCTCTCACTAGGCAACAAGTATCTTTTAGGTCATCAGACCTTATAAACATTGTACTTATTATATAAGTATTTAGCATGCTTCACAAGGCTTATTCAATAAGAGAAGTACAACCTTCCCATTATTCGGTTAAGGGTTTCTCTTTATAAACGAATAGGGTTTCAAGTTCATATTACCCATTCAAACCCTAATTCATTGCTCCACACATCTAAGAGCATATATTGATATGCAATTGTTCTCATCATTTATCATTAAATGATTATCAACACAAGTATGAGTTTCTCTCTCATCCTTACTAGGATATTGATTACATCATGTTTTTGGTTCAATCCTCCTCTTTGAGTAATATTAGTTCATCATTAACAATTCACATCATCTTTTATATTGCAATTAATTCAACATGCAACATATGTCACTCAATCAATTACATATGATTGAAGTGTCTCTACCCTATTGGTATCAAGATGTGTGTACATTCATATCATGCTTTAAGATACATTCTTTACTTCATGTTGTGTATCCAAATCGAGCATATGAGATAGTCACATCACCATGTCATGTTTCAGGGTGTATCCCCTAATCATCATATCATGTACCCATTTCAAATTGACTATCACTTAGTTCTTAACATTTCAAGATAACTTCATATCGGGTATGAGCTATGTGGTTGACCCCGTATCGGGTATAAGCTATGTTCTTGATACCATATTGTGCACAAGATGTGCACTATATCGGTCATAGAGCATATTCTTCATCATGTATCATTTGAGTGGTATATATACAAGATACCATACCGGTTTCCCATTTAGGATCATCATATTGGGTCTCCATGTTGGGTAACATATTGGGTTAACATGTTTGGTAGGCCCTTAGGTTCATAACCTCTTTATACCTTCAAGGATCAACCCTGTCATAGTTACATGGAAATCTAGGTGTCTAATTGAATTCACTTATCACCATCTATAACTCAAAGGATAGGGATATCAGATTTCAATCCATCATTTAGGGTTATCCACCATATTGGGTAGAATGGGTCATATCATGCATGATGCATTAATTGGACTTCATATTGTTCACAAGATAGACTTATATGCTATTCCTATCATTCAAGGGATATCATTCATATCTTCCATGTGGTATCACTCACCACTTGTATCGGCTTACCCATCACTTAGGGTTATCCAACTCTATATTGTTTAGAGTGTTCACTATCTCTTTATCGTACAAGAGGTGTAGTCTTAGACTTGTATCATATATAAGGGGTAAGTGGGTATCTCCCATATCGTGCAAAGGGCATGTCTCATATCATATATGATATATCATCTATCCCCATATTGGTTTAACCCCTATCTCGGGTTTCATATCGGGTTAAGGTATTTCTACCATATCAGGTTATACCATGTATTTGATTCTATGTCTTATATTATGCATAAGTGTATACTTCATCACCCGTATCATGCACCAAATGTGTGCTTCATGATATCGTGTACAATGTGTGTACTCACATGATCATATTGTGCAAGGAGCTCTTGCTATTCTCACTTATATCGGGTTACCCAAACTAGGGTTTCATATCGACTTACAAGTATACCCTAGTTCCTATATCGTGCATGGAGTCTATACTTGACTTCCTATCGTGCACTAGGTATAAGGTTAACACCATATCGTGTTCTAAGGTATGAACTTCATCTACATATCATGTAAGGAGATATAATCTCACAATCATATTGTGCAAGTGATGCATGTATATTACCATATCGGGTATGAGCTACTTGTTTGTGTGATTGAACCCGATATCAAATTATAAAGTGATACCATCTTCCTCAAGCTCTAGGCCTTCATTATAATTGTTCTAGTTTACGAATAACAGGTATAGGCAATTCTTAGAACTCATGGATTCATCAAGTATTCAATAAAAACTCGGAATTGAAAGTGATCATCTAGTGTGACAAGTTAAGCGGTAAATAATAACATGATTGGGTTCAAGTTATATAACCCGCCTTGTGAACAACTTCAAAGCTCCAAGATCCAAAGCTTTACGTTTCCTAAGGTTGAAGAAGAACTTCTTTAATGTCCAGGGCTCATTCACAACTCCTCCATAGACAAGAAATCACCATAGTTAAGCACTTGGTGAAGAAGGAAAGAAAGGAATATTCATAACCCAATATCCTACTTCCACCAAGGTTGAAGATGACCAAAGCCTTACCTAAAGCTTGGTGCTCGAGCTCTCCTTGCTCCTTGAGCTACTTTTCACGATACCTAAGGGGATTTTCATGATATATCCAAGGGATATGGTTGTGAGGATCGTAAACTTTCATAAGTTGGTGAAAGGTGAAGTATATATACTTGGTTTCATGAGATAAAGTACATAAGAGGTGTCTTCACCTCAAGCTACTAGATGGCACATGGCCATGCATGGTTGAAATGTGTACATGCATGCACACATCTATATCTTTCCATGAAATAGTCTTGAGGATAAGCTAGAGACAACATCTCGGCCATCCTTTATCTTCTTGGATAAGTTTCCTCATCTTTATCTCATCAACAAGGCAACCTGATACACTTTATGTAAGGGGCTTTGCAACCCATCATGGACCACCTCCTTGAGGTGATCTGACCTTCATGGACTTTTCCAAGGCTCAAAAAAACTGATAGGAGACCTCTATCATGGCTCCTTGGCTGATAGGACTCCTATGTCAAGCCTACAACCTGATACATCACATATAAGGCTTCTCCTTCAACTATTTCCTTGGTCTTTCAATCACCAAGAGTATCATCACTCAAATTTGATTCAAAATAGTGTCTACTTCTTTCTATTTCCTCTAAAAGATACTTAGAGGGAGTAGGGACACTCTAGAGGTGGTAATTTGCATTTCAACCCCATCTTGTTTAGGTAAATTACAAATTGTACCAAAATTGGTGCACAAAGTACTAGCATTGTTCAAATAGGTTATAACTTGGGATTTAGGCTTTCCACAAGCCACCACTTGGTATAATACTCTCTCTTATTATATTAAACATGTGACATATTGCAATTTAATCCCTCATCTTGGGTAAATTGCACATTTCACTCAAACTATCAAATAATGCACAAATAGTTTGCAAATAAGCTCAAACTTGACAATAAACTTCATAAGAAGCCATAATCACTTTTCAAAAAATTAGAATCGGTTTGTAAGTAACTTACTTAAACAAAACATCAGGGTTAAGTCATAACCCAGGTCAGGAGTATTACACTAATAATCTACAATAGTGTTTTAGGGTAATCAGAAAAGAATGTGATTTAGGGTCTATACTAGAATCTGAAACTATGATAAATGGATTCCTTGGTTAAAAAATTTCCAAAAAGTATTTGTACATAATTTTCTGACATCAAATGAAAAATATATGAATTTGCTAAGCTGACCAATCAGGGATGAGAAAAATAATTTATAAGTTTTCCTAGAAACTTAGAAGTTGGTTTAAATAAGCATTGCCATTTACTATTCTTCCCTCTAATGTAATGTACAACTTTAGGTGTGTGACAATGCAACATAGTCAAACAAATGAAAAATAAACCAGTGCCCTATTTAGATAGAGGTTGACAATTACAAATCACCCATGTGGTCATGACACGTGAATGTATATAGTGGCGAGAAAACCAAAGAAATTGGCATGATTATCATCTTTGATCAGGTTTCTATCCTTCAGAAAAAGTTCTAAAACTCATTCCAAACACAAAATATCATCAAAAGTAGCAAGATGGAAGGTTTCTAATGGGATATATCCACCTTTCTAAATCAGTCAACTCTAAGGAGAGATAAAGATATGCAATAGAGTTCCACTTCTATGTGACACAATGGCTAGCAAGCCAAAGAGACATAAAACAAAAATAAGGGGAAGCAACGATGAGTGAAAACATTTGCTAGGCCCCTGAGGACTATCCAAAGTTAGCAACACGAATAGTATTGTATGTTGACCATCAAAATCACAAGCAACATTGTGATATCTAGGAAAATAAAGAAAAAAGATCGAGATACCAAAACAATGACACAATAGTAGATTGAGTAGATTTAACATGAAATCATCTTTGCGGTTATCTACTTAAGCTAAGAGAGTTATTTTCATGGCCTGAATTTGACCGAGACGCCTATATGGAAGTCAAGCTTCACCAGCCTAAAGTTGGGTTCATGGGTAGAGCTTGTAGTTAAATGGGATACAACAAGAGTATGTGGAAAAGGAAGAGTTTGTGATAAGGAAGCCTACCTGAAGAGGAATTTGAGTGAGGCGGTCAGTCTTGCAAGATCAGTGTCATTGTCATTGTGTAGGAATATCAAGTTTTTTTAGCTCCTCGACTGGCCTCTACTACTATTGGTGGTGGAGGATTCGAGGACTCTTTATTGACAACTTGCTGGCAGTAAGTTTCAACATGGCTAAGTGGGAATGGTGACTGCTTCAACTGGAGAAGGGGGAGACTTGTGCATTTACATATTAGTTGGAGATAGGGGTCTAGTGAGGGTTCCTTAGATGCTAAATGGCACCATGAAGACTGTGGTTGTGATAAAAGCAAGAATCATGGAGGCGGGAGAGAGATATGGATCGTCAGAGTTCATTGGGGGTTGTTGTTTCTTATTGCAAGAAAGACAAGAGGAAGAAGAAAGGGTCTTGACCTTCAAGCCATGATCTAATGGATCCAAAAGACCATGAAATAACCAATTATAGTGTGTGGTGCACATAAGATATATGATAGGATGATATCTAGCTAGATATAGTTTAATATTGAATAACTAGGTCAATAATCATAATCATATCTTCCTTTCTTCCTGATATCCTTTGGAACAACTAGGATTATCTAAATCTATTGGAATTTAGTGGTTTTGATAAGTCGACCATGAGGAATTTTAATATCTAGTTAGATTTTAGGTTGAATCTAGGGAATAATGTGATTTACAAATTTAGATAATTAGGATAATTTATTCATTAATAACTATTAGTAAGGAGTTACATTACCAAAATTTGGGAAAATCCTAATATCTTATGTATTAATCATAAACCAATAAAGGGAACATTCTAGACGAACTTGTCAAATCATTTTAGGCATAAAAAAACATTTGTGAACTCAACATTGAACATATGAAGGATCAAACACATCAACTTAGGTTTTCACATGATTATAAAGGAAATAGAACATGGGACTGGCTATGTTTTAAATTATCATATGAATTTTTAGGGGTGTTACAATGCTACATGAACAACATGTGGTAGTGATTACTAATCATAGGTCATGGTACATGCATATTGTAACTTCCCTAGAAAGTGAATACATTTGTGACACATAGACATGTGAAGAGAGGAACGGGATATATGCATCCACTCATCACTATGTTTGGGGTTACGGAATTTTTTTCAAGTATTGCTCATATCATTTGGGTAAATGTTATGTTCAAAAAAATGAGAAAATGGACATCATCATCATGTATCACTCAAATGCATGTGGATGACATTTCTGTGGAAGATGGATTGTGGCCAAGATGGTGCAATGTGGATTCTATTGGTCATATCTCTTCCAATATTCTTATGACTTTTGCAAAGTGTCAAGCAATATCAAAAGGTGAGTCTTTGGGGACATGATGCATCTATCACCCTTATTTATGGTTGAATTACTTGATGTTTGGGGAATATACTCCATGGATTTGTCCCCCCCCCTTATTTTGTATTTTTCTACATCTTAGTGGTTTATGATGTGTCAAATGGGTGGAGGTTACTACTACAATAACCAACAATCATAAATTCATTTGTGAATTGTTAATTATAACATCCACATTCGATTTTAAGTACCAAGTGTTGTGATTAGTGATGGAGGAATCCATTTCATCCACTGTGCTTTTGAAACCCACTTGAATCATCATGGTGTTAATCAAAGAGGGGCCACTCCATATCATACTCAAACAAATGGGCCTGTTGAACTTTCCAATTGAGAGCTAAATCTTATTATTGAGAAAATTAATTATTGTAGATAGGAAATATTAGTCATAAATACTCTATGAGTCCTTATGGGTATATGGAACTGTGTCTACAGCCTTAGTTGATGCAACTTCAAGGTAATCTATGTAAAGAGTGTTTATTTGTCAATAGAGACACAAAACTCTTTCGTTCTTGAAGGTAACTAATATGGAACTATATACAATAATAGTTAGAAGAAGAAGAAATGCAAATCACTGAGATTGGTGATGCAATGAATGAGGCCTATGAATTTTTAAGTAAGTAAAAGAAAGAATGAAGTTCTTGCATGATAATTTTATCTAGAAGGAAACTTATCAGGTAGGGAAAGGTGTTTGGTCGTACATTTCAAAGATAAAATTGTTCATAGAATAACTGAGATCAAGATGGGATGGGCCATATCAAATGATGTTTACCATTCTAAAGTAGTGATAATCCAAGGTAATGAAATGAAAACTGCATTTGTGGTGAGTGGATATCAAATTAATTCAATTGGTATAGTTGGATTTGACAAGGTGAACCAATACTTTGAAGTGATTATGCTTAAGATGATTGTTGAATCTTGATTAAAGTGGAAACTCTTGCATGAAGGGGTAAAACTAGAGCTTGGGAGCCACCCCAACCATTTTCTAACCCTAGACACTTTTCTATTTCCTACTTTGTGTTTTTAGAAATTGTATAAAGATACTTCATGTACTCACTTGTGAATGAGTTTTGCTTTTTTTTCTTTGGTATTGATTTCAATCAGGAAAACAAAACTTGAAGCGGCTCACTCAATCACCAAAGTAAACTTTGAAATTTTTAAGATTAAAGTGAAGAAACATGAAGAACAAACCAAAATTAACGTTTACGCAAATAGTCATGGTGACCAAGGTGGTTGTGTGAAACTTCAAGGAGGGACTTATTTATATGCCAAAGTAAAATGAACATTCATACAAAACAACTGTGGTGGCCAAGCATCAAAATGACCATTCTGTTGCAAAATTCTTGTCGTACTTGCAGTGCAAAAAAAAGTGTAACATTGGATGTTTAAAAATATCAAAGCCAACATGATCATTCTGATTGAATTGATCGTGGTGCCCAGCAACTAAAACAACCATTTTGGGGAACTAGAGATGTGGTGGTTGTAAGTTGGTGCAACATAAAGAAAATGAGGGGGAACATTTTACACACACGCGACATAGTCGTAAGCCATCAAAAAAGCCTCTCCATCTCCCAATACACCATATTAAGTATGAGGGAGCTTGGATAGAAATAAGCCACTGACTGAGCCTCTCCAACCTACCAACCTAGTAGACTGAATCTAGAAGCTTCCTCAAGTCTTCCATGGCCTTATCAATCTAATTATAATGAGATTCATTTACAAAATTTATGTGTTCATCTTCTATTCTTTTTGTGAAGCTCCTCATGTGTGTTTTTCTTTAGAGCAGTCATGCTTCACAACTCAAATGAACATTTGTGTTGAATGCATAAAGTATGATTTTATGTTGTAATGATAATATATATGAAAGTATATAGGTATATTTTTTTACCCTTTCTATGATGAAAAGAAAGGTGTGGATGGATTTTATAAATTCATGGATTTTTTGTACTCTAAAAAATAGTTTCTATGCCATACATTGTTATGTTAACATTATTTAATTCAGGTCCTTATGAGGAAGTGTCTGAGTACAATATGATTGTATTATGCATGAGTAAAGTATTGATGTCAGTCTTATGGGTTATTATTAGTAATATAATTATATGAAGCTTAATTGGTTCAATGGTGATGCAAAGATACCATCACACCTTGTGAAGCAAAACGTTACCTTTTCCTTAAAAAAATATATAGCAAAACTAGAATCCCTTTTCATTGCGCAATGTAGTGATTAGGGGAAAGGATTTTGAGAAGAGTAATTTTGATATATCATACTTGGTGCACTTTTAAATGCTATATTTTTTCTCTAGCGTATGATTTATAGTTATCTACATGTGGTGCTTCAAATTTGGGATCCATTTAATTTCACACTTATGAAAATGAACAACTAAAAGGTTTGGACCCACTTTAGGGGTCACAAGGTCATAGAGTGGTGAAAGAACATTGGGGGAAGTAAAGGAAAGAGGGTGAGGGTGTACAAATTGTTATAATGAAATAATAGATGGAGAAGTGTGTTATTGTAAAGTGGGGCCACCCTCACTATCAATGTGGATTGTCTATTTTCAAAAATATTACATTCCATCCTCCATTTAAGTTATCAGTTCTAGCTCTTATACAATAAGATAATGTTTTTGTTAGAGCAACATTTAGGTGTAGATAATTGATTGTTAGGTTCCAGAGATGAACCACTGAGATCAATTGATATGATGTTTGGTTAGGTGACTGACTAGGTGAATTGGGATCGTTGTCATTGTCGTCAGGTCACCCCTTGATAGGTCTAATCATATCAGGAGGAAGAGTTTTGACTATGTTATCAATGCCAATGAAGATTCTATTGAAACCTCTTTTGCTTAAACTCCAAAGAACTAGGTGGAAGCATCCAAGCTTGCTGGAGTGAAAAAAGTAGATCTTCCCTAAAGGAAAAAGTCATTTAGGTTGTTGATGGTTAATTGGTGTATCCTAAAGTAGAGGTGAAAGGATATAGCATGCAAGTGGAGGAAATGTCTGGTGGGATATGTTCATATGTCTAGAACTTCAAACCCCATCTTCCTAATTTTGAACATTACTTGAAATGGTTATGGAACCTAATTGGATCATTGGAAGTCATTAATCTTGGTGAAGTGTTATTCTTGTTGAATTCTCTGAAGATTCAGATCTAAGGGTGGCTCTATCTGGATCTTGGCTCATTAAGAACAGACCTTTATTCCTAGCCAGATAGCAACTAGGTTAAAATGCAATGAAACATAGTCTGAAGAAAGTTCCTATATGGGTTACTATTTATCGTCTTCCACTGGATCTATGGGATAAATCCATGTTTGAAAAAATTGGTTCCTTCCTAGGGATTCATGTTTGTACAGATGAACCAACAACACATTTCTATATACTTAAGTTTGCTAGTATCTAGGATTTAATGACCTTGAATTCTAAATTTCCTAATTGTATCATGCTTTAAAACGATGAGGGTGACATGGTGGATGCAGGCTACGAATGGATCCCTTATATCTATCAACTGTGTGGGTTCTTTGGACATGAAGAAAAATTGTGTTGTCAAGGTGTTTGTCAAAAGGAAGATGTTGCTCCAAGGCAATTATGGAGGATCAAACATATCAAACCTACATAGGAAGTAAATGTGACTAAAATTGCTAATGAACCTTCTTGTCAAGCAGGTGATGCTTCTAAAACAAATGAGATAGGAATCAAACATTATCCTGAGTTGGTCAATATATTCTTTCAACAGAGAAATGAGGGAGGATGATATATGCCATCTACTCATGTTCTGGTATTCTCTTAATCTCTTCCTGATGTAAGCATTCCTAAAAGTTAAGGTGATGAGAAAGGTCTCATACTATTGAAAAAAGGAACAAATCACTGATTCAGCCCTATTTTAGGGCTTAATTTTGTGTATTTTTGCATTTCAGCCACATCTATACTTATTAGATTACATGTTATTTCCCCCAATATGCTTATTTATATCAAATGCACTTATGGAGTCTTTTTGCATGTTTTATAGGTACTTTTTCCACTACTTGATGGCATGGAAAGAGGATGGTCCATTCTAGGGTTTCCTCAGGCTTGGAGGAGCTCAAAATGAGGCCAAAACCACTTCCAACCTACCCCAAGTGGTCAAAGAAAGTTTTGAAGCAATACCCTCCATGGATGATCAAGCTCAAGGCTCAAATGCATGGGAGAGACACCACCACGACCGTGGTGAGTCCCCATGGTCGTGGTGGACATGCCCCAAGTACAAAAAATCAGTAAAACTCTCAGAAATGGATGAAAATGGCCAAAACGACGGTGGGGATCAACACGATCGTGGCCATAGGTCCCCACCAAGACTGTGGTGACCCCCCACGACCGTGGCCATCCATGCACACCTCACTGTGATCTCCACATTCTAATAAACCCATGACCATTCCCATCCACCACGGTTGTGGTCTACCCTTCCCACCACGACCGTGGTGACCCACCACCGCCGTGCTACTCACAAAATCCACCTAGTTTTCACTACTTTCCCCATTTTGCCCCTAACTTAACCCTAGACCCCCTAGATCCCTATATAAGCCCTAGTGGCAGCTGAGGGTCCTCCACTCCATTCCACTTCACCTCCACCTCAAATCCACTCCATTTCACCATTTCCACCACATAACCCTCCATATCGAAGCGTTCCATCCACTTCCCACCACCATTTTACACCATTCCATCCAAGAAGGAGGAGACGACCTTGCAGCTGCTGGAGAGGAGGATTCCTTCATCTACACCGAGCTCCATGGCTACTTCTTCCTCTATCTTCTCTCTTTTAGTATTTTCCATGTCTATGAGTAGCTACGGGGAAATTATGTTACTTTGATACCATGTTGGGGGATAATGACATGTAAATATTGTAATTCCATTTGTTAAAGATTATATTCTATTTGCATCTCATTCTCCATGGATTGCTTATTGATTTGTGTGTGAAATCACTTAGGAATTTAGGCAAATTGCTTATATGTGTGAATTTTGGGATTTGCCCCTAGGTCCAATTCTTGGATCCCTAGGTTTCCTCCCATCTTCCTACATCCTAATCAATCTCCCTAAACCTAAGTGAGAGATCTAAGTAGCTAGATTATATAATTCTAGTGCAATTAGCATGGAGCCTTCTCAAGGCTATAATGTGGGGGAATTGGGGTCCAAAACCCTAATTTCACCTCCCCATTACTACCCTCGTCCCCTAATTTCCCTAGGAATGCCTAATCTAGAAACCTAGACTTGATTAGACTCTAATTGAATTGAACCTAATCCCTAACCCAATTGAGCCTCGTAAGGGTAGTAGGGGGTGTTAGGGACTAGTTCCCCTATACACAACCTAGCATATCCATGGCCAGTTAGTAGCTTAGGTTAATTCATTAGACTCTAACTTTTTGTTTGGTTTGGATGATCTAAATGGAATAATAATGTTCATATGTCACCCCCCAACTTAAGTGATAAGTTCATACCCCTAAACAGCCCACACATCTCTTTACTGCTTAAAACCCTAGTTTTTTGCTTGCTTAGCTTAGTTAGTTCTTTTCTTGCTTAGTTAGCTTCTTGCCTTGCTCTTGCCTTATTTATGCTAGTTTAGTTCTTTAATTGTTCTTTTGCTTTTCTCTTGCTTGCCTTAGCACAATTTGTCTTTTCATACCTAGCTTAGTCTTTTCTTTCCTTCTTAGTATTAATCTAGTCTAGGGTTAATGTAGATTTCATTCATGCCTTTAACTGCCTTCTTGTTCATCCTTAGTTAACAATCAAATCAACCTTTAAACCCTTAACCCTAGTCTCCGCAGTAGAAACCTAACTAAACTAACCTAGCTCTAGTGCCCCCTCTTTTCCCTGTGGATCGACCCTTTACTTGCTACCTTCCTATACTACGACACGACCCTGTGCGCTTGCGGGTGTAGTATTTTAGTAAACGTAGGTATCTAGTTTAGGTTTATAAATTTTGAAAGCATAATCCCATTCCACCGTGTGCTTCCGTCCACGGGGTTGCACCTAGTCGGGTCGAATCGGCTCGTGTGTTGCACCTCTGGCAGAATCGCACCAAGCTTTCTGGCGTCGTTGTCGGGGATTAGAGGCGCTTGGCCTAGCTAGTTAGTTTTGCTTTGACTTTTCCTACTGCCCTCATCATTGCTATTCTTTATTCATTTTTTTCTTTGCATTTCTTGTGTATATTGGTTTACTAACTTGTTTTCTTTTTTTTTTGGTTGTGCTTAGTGCATGTGACAAGCCATTCGGGAGGAAACAAGACGGAAGACCAAAGTGCACCTCACAAGCCGCTTCAAGACTACCTCATGCCTAGCAACTACAAATCGCCAATTGCTAGCAGGGTTGATCAAATGCCAGGGGAGCAATTCTCTATTCCTCCAGGTCTTCTTGGGCTCCTGCCCATCTTCTACGACTCAGAGAGTGAGAACCCCTACAAGTACTTGGACTCCTTTCTTGAAGTATGCTCCACCTTCAGGACGTCAACGGCTAGTGATGATATAATTCGGTTAACCTTGTTCTCTTTCTCCCTCAAAGATAGAGCTAAAGACTGGTATGACTCAAGAAAGGACATCATGAGTTGGTAAACAATGAAGAATGCTTTCTTGAGACAATTATACTCTATAGCAAGGTTGACACAAATGCGGCGTTCTGTGACAATTTTTATCCAAATGGGCAATGAGAAGTTTCATAATGCATGGGAGAGATTCAAGAAGTTGTTGCGAGAGTGTCCTCACCATGAGATCCCTTTGTGGAATCTAGTTCAATCATTTTACTCTGGTTTGTCTCTAAAGGACCAAGACATAGTGGGCTCTTCTTGTGGAGGTGTTTTCATGGCTAGGCCACCTGAGGAGATATGGCCTTTGTTTGAGCAATTGGCTGAAGGATCAAGAATTTGAGCTGCTAGCATGATGAATGAAAGGGGGTATGCCTTTGGTGAGACACCTCCTACTCATGATGACTCAAGCCCGCAAGTGATGAAGATTCTTGGTGACATGGTGAACTTCATGAAGAACCAGGTGACAAATGCTCCTTGCCACCCGGTCAATTCTATTGAGTTCTATGGGGAAGAAAAGAAGACATCTCACTCCTATATCTACCAGGAACCACAAAGTCCCGCATACATCTCAAGGTTTGAGGAAGAGGTTCTTTCTAGATTGAGAGTGTTTGATGATGTTCAAAGAGATGTTGCAAGGTTAGAAGAGAGAATAGAGCAGCCATCTTTCATAATTGCTCTCCAAGAAGAAAAATTGTCTTCAAGACCCATCGTGAGCCACCATGAAGCAAGTGGACCCATGTCCTCTTCACAAGTTTTCTACATTCCACCCCCCATGCAAGTGCATCCCATTCACTCCTTCCAAGGCTATCCCCATCCTTACACTCCACCACCTTCACCACCTCAATTTTCCCAAAACTTCACTTTCCAACCCCAATTCTCTCATCCTCCTCAATTCTCTTCTCCACCTCAATTTCAACCCCAAGGGCCACCTCCACCTCCTCCACAGCCACAACATGATCCTTCTCCCCATCATGAGCAAGGTAGTGATGTGACAGTTCTAAGGAGTGGGAAAATTCTTGAGCAGCTGGCAAGTCAAAGAAAGGTTTGTAAAGCAAAGCAAAGGCAGCCAAGTGGTGATACCGTGATTGATATTGCTGAAGATGATGTTGTGATACCGCATGTTGAGTTTGGGATTCCATGTGATCCGCCACATATCCCTTTTACAGGTCCTACCATCCCTAGTGTTCCGCCTCATGTTCATGTAAGTGCAGCAAAAACTAGTGATCCTCCATTTGTAGAAGCACTAGATGAGCCATCGGAATTGAAAAGGAGGCAAAAGCACAATGTTGATATTCTTGAGGTGTTTCCCCAAGTAAAGGTGAACATTCCACTTTTGGATGATATCAAGCAAATCCCATCATCTGCCAAGTTCCTCAAGAACCTATGCACTGTGAAAAGAAGGTCAACGGGGAGGATTCCAAAGAAGGTGAGATTGACTGAACAAGTGAGCTCCATTATACAACACTCACTTCCCGTAAAGAGAAAGGACCCAGGAACCCCACTCATACCTAGTTACAAAGGGGGACATCGCATAGACAGGTCCTTACTTGATTTGGGATCTAGTGTGAATTTGATGCCATATCATGTCTATGTTGAGCTGGGCTTAGGAAAGTTGAATCTGGCACATTGCACTCTCCAGTTAGCAAATAAATCCATAAAAGTGCCTAGGGGTAGAGTGGATGATGTCTTGGTGATGATAGACAAGGAAAAAGGTGTGGTGTTCCCGGCGGATTTCATTGTAATTGATATGGAGCTGGAGGATAGGAAGATTCCCATCATCTTGGGAAGGTCGTTCTTATCTACAGCTGATGCCGACATTCATGTGCGTAGTGGCACCATGACAGTCTCATTCATGGACATGAAGATCAACATCAACATGTACAAGACCCCAACCCGGCGAGTCTGAGATAGGGATATTGTACATGATCACTTCACAAGTCCAAATGGGCATTTTAGAGAAGGAAATCAAGGTGAAGAAGTTAATGATGATTATTGTGATCAAAGGGATGAGGAAAACAGATTGAGTGTAAAGGAAGGATGCATGTTTTGCAAGAATGGACACATGAGAATGCCAAACGGATGAATGAATGAGGAATCACCAAGAAGCCTAGCTGAAGGCAAGAAACTCAGCGCTTGTAGGAGGCAACCCACCTAGGTTTGGGAATTTTTGACCCAACCTCACATTTTTTATACTTTTGCTTTATTTTACACAAACACACATGCACTCTTGTGCTTCATAGTTTTCTTTTGATTTTTGATGATGAGGCAGGTGCTAGACAATAGAGAAAGAGGGTATAGAAGCAGATCATGGTCATTCAGTCAGATATGTGACCAAAGAACAAATAAAATTGAAGTGTAAGTTTTGTAGATAGAAAAATAAGGAGACAACCCTAACACGACCGTGGAGCTCAACCACGACCGTGGTGTATGTTGCCAAGCATGACTGTGGTCTACGGCCACGGCCGTGGGAATTATTGCACCAATTTGGCCAAAGTTACATGTTGTTTTGAAGTTCGGCCACGACTGTGGCAACCTGCCATGGCCATGTTCAAGAAGACTGGCCACGACTGTGGTCCTCACCACGGCCGTGGGAATTTTTGCATCACGTTGGCTGAAGTTACAGTGTTTTTCTAAGATTGGCAACGGTTGTGGCCACCCGCCACGGTCGTGTTGAAGAGGAGTGGCCACGACCATGGCGATCGACCACGACCATGGTGATCGACTACGACCGTGGCAAGGGTCGAGCACCAGCCACAGTAGGGTGACCTACATTCTGATGCTCTGCACCATCCATGATCTTCACCCTACTATCCCTAAGCTCTAGTTTCATGCTGAGGACAACATGATTCAAAAGTTTGGGGTGGTAGGGAGGTATGCACCACCCTATCTCTCTCTTTTAGTCATTTTGTTCCACCTTTGTCATTCAGTTCAGTTTTATTGTTAATGTTCTTTTCATTGCATCTCTGCATGCCATGTAGTTTGTTTTCTTGTCATTTTTGCGTAATTTTCAAAAAAAAATTGCTCTTTTTGCCATGCATTGCATATCATGTAGATTTTTTGTAATTTCTGCATGTTTTAGCTAGGATTTGCTTGTTTGCTGTTTTAAGTTCAATAATATAGGCTTAGATGTGATTGAAGGCAACTTGGAACTATTTTGGCCAATTTTGCCCAAATTTGAGATTTCTTGTCTAAAAAGTGTGTTTTGACCCAATCTCTACTATTTTGAGTAAAAGTGATGACCTTTGACAAATATAAGTGAATTATCATTGTTTGTTGCTAAGTGGTATCAATTTGACTTTGTACATGTGCATCACCTCTCTTATGATTGTGATTGAATTGGTTGAATTGTGAAATTGAGCAAGCTTTGAACGCTTATTGTTTGTGGAATTGCTTGTTTGCTATATCAATTTCATTTTTTTCATTCATGTGGTGTGATATCTTGGATGAAGTGTTGGATTAATTCTCATGCAGGATGTCTTATGTGGAAAATCATACCAATGACCCCTCTTTGACCCTACTATTCTTCCACCATATTCATATCCCTCCGCCTCATAAAAAGATGCCAAAGTGCACATATTAGCCGTGGCCACCTCCAAAAGTTTGGGGTGACCACATCTCTATCTCCCCACTTCACTCTATCCACCATATTCCCTATCTACACCAAGGGTAAGAAAGAAAAGAAAAAAATGCAAAAAGAAAATAAAAATATGCTCCTGTTTAAGAGCATTCAAATAAAGAAAAGATGAGTGTGTAAAAACACTCCAAAAATCTTACCGCAACCCTTTCTTCCACTTTCATACCTATTGATCTAAGAAGCATCAAACTTAGCTCATTTTTCCCTTTTCTGCAGCCACGTGGGTCATTTGATGTGATTTGAAATATAAGATTGAATGCATGAATGTGAAACAACACTCCTAGTCATTCTTGATTAACGCCACCATGAAACGGTTTACCCGGAACTTTATGGAAGAAATATGGATAACTTGTGTATTCTATGTGCTATGTTTGAAGTTCATATGCTTTGTGCTCTTTTCATGATCGGTTTGTGAAAGCAGGAGAGGAGAGAGGTGAAATGCATGTACTTAGTCATCTTTGAGCCCATTCAGCAATAATCATCTTTTACATTGCATTTGTCACTTCTTTTTGTGAAAGTTTGTAGAGAGATTGAGTTGGAGCATACTTGAGGTCAAGTATGTTATAAGTTTGGTGTGGTGATTCAGCCCTATTTTAGGGCTTAATTTTGTGTCTTTTTGCATTTCAGCCACATCTATACTTATTAGATTACATGTTATTTCCCCCAATATGCTTATTTCTATCAAATGCACTTATGGAGGCTTTTTGCATGTTTTATAGGTACTTTGTCCACTACTTGATGGCATGGAAAGAGGATGGTCCAGTCTAGGGTTTCCTCAGGCTTGGAGGAGCTCAAAATGAGGCCAAAACCACTTCCAACCTACCCCAAGTGGTCAAAGAAAGTTTTGAAGTAATACCCTCCATGGATGATCAAGCTCAAGGCTCAAATGCATGGGAGAGACACCACCACGACCGTGGTGAGTCCCCACTATCGTGGTGGACATGCCCCAAGTACAAAAAATCAGTAAAACTCCCAGAAATCGATGAAAATGGGCAAAACGACTGTGGGGATCAACACGACCGTGGCCATAGGTCCCCACCACGACCGTGGTGACCCCCCACTGTCGTGGCCATCCATGCACACCTCCCTGTGATCTCCACATTCTAATAAACCCACGACCTTGCCCATCCACCATGATCGTGGTCTACCCTACCCACCACGACCGTGGTGACCCACCACTGTCGTGCTACTCACAAAATCCACTTCGTTTTCACTACTTTCCCCATTTTTCCCTTAACTTAACCCTAGAACCCCTAGATCCCTATATAAGCCCTAGTGTCGGCTGAGGGTCGGGGGTTTGGCTGCTTAGAGTCCCATTTTTGCTCCCTAGTCACCTCCACTCCATTCCACTTCACCTCCACCTCAGATCCATTCCATTTCACCATTTCCACCACATAAACCCCCATATCTAAGCCTTCCATCCACTTCCCACCTCCATTTTACACCATTCCATCCAAGAAGAAGGAGGAGGACGACCTTGCAGCTACTGGAGAGGAGGAGTCCTTCATCTACACCGAGCTCCATGGCTACTTCTTCCTCTATCTTCTCTCTTTTTGTATTTTCCATGTCTATGAGTAGCTAGTCCCCTTGGGTGGGTTGTTTGGGCGCAATTATGTTACTTTGATACCATATTGGGGGATAATGACATGTAAACGTTGTAATTCCATTTTTTAATGATTATATTCTATTTGCATCTCATTCTCCATGGATTGCTTGTTGATTTGTGTGTGAAATCACTTAGGAATTTAGGCAAATTGCTTATATGTGTGAATTTTGGGATTTGCCCCTAGGTCCAATTCTTGGATTCCTAGGTTGCCTCCCATCTTCCTACATCCTAATCAATCTCCCTAAACCTAAATGAGAGATCTAAGTAGCTAGATTAGATAATTCTAGTGCAATTAGCATGGATCCTTCTCAAGGCTAGAATGTGGGGGAATTGGGGTCCAGTACCCTAATTTCACCTCCCCATTACTACCCTCGGCCCCTAATTGCCCTAGGAATGCCTAATCTAGAAACCTAGACTTGATTAGACTCTAATTGAATTGAACCTAATCCCTAACCCAATTGAGCCTCGTAAGGGTAGTAGGGGGTGTTAGGGACTAGTTCCCCTATACACAACCTAGCATATCCATTGCCAGTTAGTAGCTTATGCTAATTCATTATACTCTAACTTGTTGTTTGGTTTGGATGATCTAAATGGAACAATAATGTTCATATGTCACCCCCCAACTTAAGTGATAAGTTCATACCCCTAAACAGCCCACACATCTCTTTACTGCTTAAAACCCTAGTTTTGTGCTTTCTTAGCTTAGTTAGTTCTTTTCTTGCTTAGTTAGCTTCTTGCCTTGCTCTTTCCTTGTTTATGCTAGTTTAGTTCTTTAATTGCTCTTTTGCTTTTCACTTGCTTGCCTTAGCATAATTTGTCTTTTCATACCTAGCTTAGTCCTTTCTTTCCTTCTTAGTCTTAATCTAGTCTAGGGTTAATGTAGATTTCATTTCTGCCTTTAACTGCCTTCTTGTTCATCCTTAGTTAACAATCAAATCAACCTTTAAACCTGTAACCCTAGTCTCCGCAGTAGGAACCTAGATAAACTAACCTAGCTCTAGTGCCCCCTCTTTTCCCTGTGGATCGACCCTTTACTTGCCACCTTCCTATACTACGACACGACCCCATGCGCTTGCGGGTGTAGTGTTTTAGTAAACGTAGGTAGCTAGTTTAGGTTTATAAATTTCGAAAGCATAATCCCATTCCACCGTGTGCTTCCATCCGCGAGGTTGCACCTAGTCGGGTCGAATCGGCTAGTGTGTTGCACCTCTGGCGGAATCGCACCAATCACCTCCTAAAGGCAATGCAGAACATAATGTTGGGATCTTCCATCAAGTTACTAATTCCATCTTCTCACCTATGAATAACAAGTTTGGTGGTTTAGAGATCATTAATAAGGAAATAAATATTAAGGCTGATAGTTAAGTAGAACATGTGATTAAATGAATATATCTATTAATAACTCTTCTTGGATTGTTAGAGGCATTTGTAACAAAATCCAAGGTGTCTGGAAGAGATTATTAGAGCATATAGTGACATTATTATTTTTACTAAAACAAATATTAGAGCAAATAATATTGTTACCTTCATGAGTAGATATTTTCCTTGGTATCTTTGGAAGTCTGATCATTCCTCCCAGTTCAGGTAGGGTTTTGATCATATGGAAAGAGATTGTATGCAATGTAATTAAAGTTTTAGAAATGGATCAATCCATCCATGCTAAAGTCTGCCTTGTATGATGATGGACCTTGGATTCTTCTATGTGACTTCATCTATGTTAGTAAGGTCTATGAAAGGGTGGATAAATAGCCACCTACCAAGAAATCCATAGAAGACTTCAACAGTTATATCCTCAGTTGTGGTCTCCTTGAACTTGACTTGAATGGCCCATTCTATACTTGGGATAATAGACATGAGGGTGTTAAGTCTAATACCTCAAAATTTGATAAGATTTTATATAACTATGATGTATATGCTAACTCTAATTTTAATGGTGAAGTTATTTCCAACATCATAAGTGATCATAGAAGGCTTTCACTCACCATTGGCTGTTTGGGGAAAGTTAAATATCCTTTCATATTTTCTAATGCATGGGCATCCCACGTTGAGTATATGCTTGTTGTCAAAGAATCCTGGAAGTTAGAAGTGAGTGACTTTTCAATTTCAAACATTATAGTAAATACTTTCACCTAAAAAGTAAACCTAAAGAATGGAAGTTAGTATATATTGGTATCCATGAAAAAGTCACAATCTCTAAGAGTATGCTATTAAAGCTCAATCATATGTTGACTTAAATCTATGAATGAAGATGCATGTATCCTTGATAAGTCCCTGAGAAATGAGGCTATTCTTGTTGCTTCTCAACAAGATTATTTATTCAAACAGCAATCAAGAGTGCTTTGGTTAAAAGAAGGTAATTCCAACACTTTCATTTTCTATTTTTCCATGAAAACTATAAGACATAAGGGCTCGATTAAGATGCTTTTCTTTGATGGGAATATCACTTACTGCCCTAGTGTCATTAATTGTCTATTATTTCTCATTTATACTCTAATCAATAGTAGTTTAACTAATTAGGTTTGGAGTTCTAAATAGAAAGGGTTGACTCTTTCTAATGCCCATAGAGTCAATATCATTGCTCTTGTCAATAGGAAGGGGATTGAAGACACTTTTGAAATTAACATTGATAAGGATGTAGAGCCTGATGGTCTTATTGTGCATTTCTTTAATAAGTCTTGTTCTGTCATTGGGGATGATGTATGTGATGTTCTCTTTGATTTTTTTTTCCAAATGGCAAACTCCTTATAAAGGTAACAAAATTTTCTTAAATCCCATTATTAGAAATTGGAGACCAATCCGCTATGTAGTGTTTTTTATAAGCTTATATCCAATATTTTGTCTAATATACTTCCAAAGATTCTTCCTAATATCATGCATCCTTGTCTATGTACTTTTGTCAAAGGAAAAAGCATTGAAGATGCTACTCTCCTTACAAATGAGATATTTAGGTAGCAAAATGTGCATTCAAGCAAACATTCCTAAAACATATGATTTGGTAAAATGAAAATATATCTATTCCATCATGTATAACATGGGCTCTGTTTTTATCTGGTTCAAGTGGATTGAAAATTATTTGTTCTACATCAGACCAAGTCATGGTCAATGGTGAATTGTCATATTTTTTCTATCCTTCCAATGGCATTAGGTAGGGAGATCTAGTTGCCCCCTACTTGTTTGTCACCGTTAAGCGGGGTTTTACAAAGTTGTTGAAGAAAGTTATGAATGATGGTAGTATTTCTCCAATTGCAACCTCTAGAAATCTCAATGTCTCACATCTGATTTTTGCTTATGAGCTCATGTTCTTCTCTAAAGCTAATCAGAATAATGTTCTTGATGAAATTTTTTGCTGGAGAAGTTTGCAAAAGAATCATGTCTTAATGTTAACCCTGATAAAATTTCTATTAATTTTAAAAAGGGAGTCGATAAGAATTTTTTTATTGATGCTCTGGATATCCAAGAAGACAATTTTCCTTCTAAATACCTTGGCACACCTCTCTTCACTAGAAAACTATCTAAAAGATATCGTTCAAATCTTATCAATAATATTAAGAGGAGGCTTGAGAGTTGGAAAATCAAGTTTACATTTCCATGGCTTCTAGAATAGAGCTTGTAAAATCTACATTATTCATTGTAAAATCTACTATCCATAATGCATTAGTATTCCTAGTTTTGTTCTTGATGATATTGATAAGATGTGTAGGATTTTCTTTGGGGCATGTTTTATTCAAAGAGAAATCTACATTTTGTTAAATGGGAATTTATCACCTTGCCTAAGAAGGGGATATTGGCCTAATAAGAAATAGGGATGTGTCTAAAGCATGTCTAGTTCTTAATTGTTGGGACATTTCCCGAGGTGATTCAGTTTGGGTGAAGTAGATTTTTGAGAAATACTTAAAGAATAATACCTTCTGGTTGGTTTTTGAATCTCGTTATTATTCTTGGTTGTTCAATAATATCATTAGAATTGGTGATACTCTTCTGTCCCGTATAAATTTTCATATTGAAAATGGGGACAAGCACAAGCTATGGCAAGATCCTTGGTGTTGCTACAAGTTTATTAATGGTTTCATTGGTAGAGATATTACTATCAAGACTAGTTACCCCTTTGACCATTTTCTTAGTGTCATTATTTCAAATGGAAAGTGGTAAAAATCTATCAGATTTTTTGGTTAGCCTAAATATTGTGTTTTGTAATGAAGATTACATATCATTTGACAACAATTGCAATGTCAAGTTAAATTATATTTGGGATAATATTAGGATCGCGGGGAAACAAAGTGATGATTTTCTTTATTTATGGAATTGCAAGGAACCCAAGAGATGTTTGATTCACTTGTGGAAGGTCAGACACAACAAACTTCCCACCTTTAACTACCGCAGGAGAAGAGGCATCCACGTTGCTTCTATCTAGTTTCTTTGTATGAATTCGTAAGAAAATACATATCGTAGTATGTTTACTTGTGAATTTACTAATAAGATTTGGGGGTGAAAGCTATTTCGTCGAATATCATCTATTTTATGCCTAATGACTTAGCTAATCTTACCAATAATACTTGAAATAAAGGCAATGATGTTAGTGCTTTAATTTACTGTCATTTTGGGTAGAAGGAAATTTTAGAATTCATGAGGAGAGAAATAGAAGTATTTGTTGCATCTGGTCTTGTGTTGGAGAAGATTATAATGCTTTCTAACTATCAACCTTTTATTGAGTGTTGGTCCCTATGTAAGTGCTCTTATTCTTGATGTGAAATTCATCATGTTACTTTCCGACTTTTGAAGCTCTAAAGCATATGTTGTGTTCCATGTGGAAGTTATTAAGTTCATTAACATGCTGCTACTATCATCCTAATTTTTTGGGCCTCCATGCATTCAGGTTCAATTACTCAAAGTACTCTTATTCTATTCCATATGGTGTTATATGGTTCCCTTTTAAGTTTTATGCTCTTAATCAAAAAAAAATATGGGGCGCTTCTTGGGCCTAAGATAGTATCAAGGTCGTTCTTAAAGTGGTGTTCTTCATGCTACTCTCTTCATGGATTTTTGAAGTAGCGTCTAGTTCTATCCGAGATTCAGATGATCTTTATACTACATCTTGATTCCTAGTCTTTGGAATAGGTGAGTTCTATTTGAAGGATGAACTACATATGCATTTCCTAAGAAAGATTTTGTGGGCTCATCCTTTGCTTGGAAGGATCTCCATGCTTCTAATTCAATCTTATTGTTTGCCTCCATAACTAGTTTCTGACATGTATGTTGTGATTCTGGGTTGTTTTTTTTCCTCACAAGCAGACACCAAGGCCCTCAGCCACCTGACAAGTACTAATATGATCCAACCAAACCACTGGTATTTGAGAAGTTGGCAGCCAAACTAAGTAATAAACATCTCATGGTATACTACAGCACTTCAATGCTAAGATTTAAAGCTCATTATCAAAGTCTTTGAGTTTATTGATTCACACCCTTTGCGAAGGTGATAAAACCAATATCTAACAACCTGAATTTCAGTTCAACTTTATATTGTAATTCTATATACAGTGATTTGCACATATAGTTAGATTAGCACCCAACACATATCCCATCTCCCTCGAGCAAACACACCATTGGCGCTTCCGCATATTTCAACAATAAAATCAACTACATGATACAATGTACATATGATTTACCACAAGCATTATTAAATCATTGCACTTTTTATTCACTTCAAACTACTATAGAAATTGCAAGAGCTTGGCCTGACCTACATCGAGCACCTCCTCCGAGGAATGCATTTAGTAGTAGATAAATATAATGGCGTCCTTGTTAATAACTCAAATCAGAAAAATTCAACAGTACATTAGGGGAAAAAATTAAAATATCTTTTTCAGAAGTGGGAACAAAGACTAGAACACCTGAACTAAATGCTGAAGAAAAAGAACTACGCAGAAGCAATCTTCTCCTTAGGCAACACTACAGTCAACATCGTGTTCAACTAGAAACGTTGGGTATCATCCTTAAAGAACTCTAGGTGCTCTTCACGTGGCATTTAAGACGTATTTAAACTACGCAGCACTGCCATTTTCTGGAAGTGCTCTTCACAGAAACCTATATATGCACGACTACTTGAATCCAAGTGTCTCGGCATAATTGTAACAAAATCCTGTAAAGGAATTCAGAATGAAAACGGGAAAAAAAAACATATATTATTTACAAATAAACAATTCACATATTCCCCTATTTCCTACCGCCAAAAGGCCTCAATTTTGAGTAGCTGTTAACCAGGCCTGCACCCTCCCTCTTCCCTCTCTCCTTTCTCCCTCTCTCTCTGAGACAAAGGGTGACAGATTTCTTAGAGTGAGCAAAGCCAGCATGCATGGGGTGGCATATGTAATCCAAACTAGGCTTCGACCAAATGTATAACTTACTTCTATCATTTGGATTAGTGTTTTCTCAATATCCAAATTCATCACCTGCAAAGCCACCTTCGTCATCACTCATCGACTCCAGCGGGTCACTGTCATCGTTTTCGCCATCTGAGCCTAGCTCAAGGATGCCTGGACCGTCAAAGTCAACATCATCAATATTGAAATCTATGTCATCATCAATGTCATCCCCACTGTCAACCTCGTCATCCTCATCATTGCTCAAATCATCATCACCTTCACTATCCATGTCGCCATCTAAATCAGGACCAAGGAGTGCATCCATGTCACCATCGGAATCATCGTCGTCGTCGTCGTCTTCTTCAGTCTCTGCCCCATCATCTGGGTCGGAATCATCATCAGTGGGCCTTCGCCTGCCAATCTCATAAAGCCTGGCTGAGGAGAGTGTGTCATCATGATCGTCCATAGCTATAACCCCAACCAAGGAATCTGATGATTCACTTGCAAAATCGAGAACACAACGGTCAATGGGAATAGTAGCTATGTCTGAGTAGTTGACAGCATCAATAGTTCGGAATGCAGGGAAGAGTGGATGCCTGACTCTACGCATGTTGACTGCAGATTTCAGGTCATCAAGGTTGCGTCTGAGAATGGCGTATATGACGTCTCCTCCAGAATTAAATGTGATAACCGTCTGATCTAAGGAGGGCACACTCCTTAGGAGTTTAAACTTTCGTAGATCCCATACTTCAGAATTAATGATTACCTGTATACATATCAGCCGAACTTAATAAGTTCTAAAAACTATAGATCAGAGATATAAATTACTGTTAGTTGATACTTGAACTGAAAAAAAGCATATAATCATGTAAAAGCAAAAAGAATAGTTTGATTAGAAGGTAAAGACGAAAATGGACACTTTTCAACTTGATCAGTGTACCATACTTTAGTTTGAGTAAAAGGTGTCGTATTAGTCAATACAATTTCCATGTGAACAAAACTGATAACTTAAAATTGGAAACCAACTGAATTGAACTTGGATAAAAAGCATTAAACTATACAATCACCATATGTAGCACAGGAAACGTCCGGACAGATAATACCAGAAAGTTATAGACAGCTTTGGCCAAGACATTTTTATCACACTACAAGAGTCTGAATATTCTATGAGTCGCTATGAGCCGAAATAGACCACTATTTCTCCGATTGGTTGCTAATTAGCACGCTCCTAAAATAAATTTAAAGGCAGTCTACAGCCCCTACACGCATTATCTAACTGAATATTATTGACAGATATTCAATAAAAGGTCCGATTAGTTCGTCAGGATCAAACTAAAGAATTCAAGTCTCTTGTTGAATCTCATAATTGATTCGTACATGCTAGGAACTTATATTCCTGAAGTTCCACACACACATATAACCGTTCAATATTTTCCTGCTAAAATGAATAGGAATGAGTTTTCGGCCAACTAACAATGACCCACATGATATCCTATTCTATTTCATGCATCGATAAAAATTAATAAGTTTATATCATTTATTGCTGCATTTATAGTGAAAAGGGCTATGTACAATCTTCTACATTCACACCTAGAAGAGCAAATTAAACTAACCACATAACTCTGATCTTTTGAAACTGCACTAGAGTTCCCAACAACTGAGTTCTGCTAAAATTACCACTTCTACGACAGTATAGTCGGGCCCAAAATTCAAAAAGTTACTGAACTATGGACCACTCTTACAGTTTGCATAACTGCCTTTGTTGTCATGACATCATACCTATTAAAATCACACATTCCTACATTAGCTCATAAACAGTGTTGGTTTTGACATTTTCCCTTCTAATTCCCTAAATCTTAAATTTGCCAAATTGGTGACCTATAACATTATGATAGACGGGAATCTACCTTAGTATGAGCATATTTATTGTATCTCACAAACACCATCTGTGCTTGTTTCCTTGGATGCTTGTCAAGGCGGCTAGGCTATAACTGTGACCCTAATATTAATGACCTGATTGGAAATAATTTGCTTTTATTTTACCTAACTAAAACTCGTTTGGCCCAACATGACCCAATCAGAACAAACTTCCACTATTTTGCCCCCAATGCAGCCAAAATATAACTAAATAGGGCCAGATGAGATCAAGTTGGCAACACCACAACCTAATTCAACCTAAATCAGACCTATATCAACCTTGATGTGGCCCAAGTTAATCTAATTTGACCTAATCCAGACTTAAATTGAGGCTATTAAGCTGATTTGGCTAGTAGCTTAATAGGGCCTAAACACTCGAGGCACCCACCCGCATCACTTGAGGGCCTGGGAGCCCAGGTTTGGGTTGTTCGCATAGAGCGTAGATATCGGCTCACTTTTGGGACGTGGGCGGCCAGGTTTGGCTATTCCTATAGCTGGAGTGCCTATTCATCGGCTAGGCGGGCAACCTTGATAACTATGTTTCCTTGGATTTAGCATTTCTCTGCACCATTACTCACTCTAGTCTATAATGTATTTATGTCACCTTAAGGAAGTTAATATCCTAGTAACAAAATCCCCAACTTCTGGAAAGAAAGAAAAAAATTGTGATCGTTCGTTTTTTGTCAACCAAATATTTATTCTTCCTGCATTAACGTAGGTCAACTACTATTCCTGCCTGGTTTTTCATGAATTTTCACAATGTTTATGAACTTTCACATTTTTGCCTTTTTTTTATATGAAACGTTTCAAAGCAAAATTTCAGTTCAATTGTTTTATATAAATTTAGTGACTCACTTATGATGTGTCCTAACCAACTCCAGCATTACATATCTTATCTCTCGCTCTCTCTCTCCTACACTGACAGCCCTGTAAAGGCTTCCTCTGCAAAATCATAGTATCCCTGAAAATTATCAGATCTTCCATTTATGTGCACACACAGATATACATCATGATATACATGTGCATACATACGAATTACGTGTGAAGGCGCATACATATATCACGTATACATATATATATCATATACACAAATGCATATATTTGACATAAATACATATCATATACATGTACGAGTGTGCAAACATATGTAGATGCATAGACACGGTATATATTTATCTTATTATCGATTTTTCCCTGAATTGATGACCAAGCTTAGTGATTTTTTCTAAATTTTTCTTGAATTGCAACTTATTCAAGCAAGCTGAAAAACTGCTGAATCTATTCGCTATGGTTAACCACTAGAGAAAACATTTTTTGTGAATACTCGGTAATCCATCTTTGCCTCCTGATATGCTACATACAGCTTTAAAAATTTATGAATTATCATCACTTGGTGGCTGGTGCATCATCAGTTGAGAAGCCATTTCTTTTTACAAAGCACTAATTACTGTATACGCAATTTAGCGATTAGCTGGTCACCATATGTTTCAATTTTTCAGGCATCAATTTGTTTAACAGATAATAAATAAGAATAGGACAGATGCATATTGTAATTGACGTAGAGCTCAACCCAACAATTAAATTCATGCCTTCGCAGAGAGATAAAAATACAAATTTTTGAGGTACAACAAACCTCATTTCCAGACGGATGAAATCCACCACCACCATAGTCAGAGAACTGGTCAAAATGGTGAATACAGGGATTTGAGATGCGGCGATCCCACAAATTTCCGTTCCACAGCAACATAGTGTCCTGTGGGCTAAAATGAATAAGTGATGGCACATATCCCCGTATGTGTGCTGTGTTACCAGAATCATCGTAATATTTCTGTTCAACTTTGTAGGTTTGTATATCATACAAAAGAATCTCTCTTCGAGATGCATCTGAAGATATTGCTGCAAACATGGTTCCTGAGTGGTTGAAACGTGCTGCTTTACATCCATCAAACGAATGAAAAGGACCACCTGAGATTAAAGATGCATCCCACAGCTTGATGTCGTAAGAACTTGAAGAGAGGATAAGTTGTGTTTCACCAGAAATGGTTGACTGGATAAGATTGATGGGAGTTTGGTGAGATAAGTTGCTGTCTATCACATTCCCACTAGTTGAATTATATATTTTCAGCTCACCAGAGCGGCTCCCAGTAGCAAACTTAGAGAAGTCGTCAAGAAATGTAATGCATGTCAGAGGGGATGCATCGTCTCGGCAGGTGCGCCATGGTCTAAACCTGCTGTACACAAACTGCCTATCCCTTCGATGGGCATGCATCCCTCTATAAAATTTTCTATACTCCCGACCACTTATTCTAGCAGTTATATTTGCCGGAGCGTCGAGGTTACGGCTTGGATCAGGACAGACATGAGGATGTAGGAGAGAAAGAGGAGGGAGAGTTGTTATTGGAGCAGGACATTGGCGGTGCTGGTGTTTCAAATACTGTACAACAAGGGAATCAAGTGTCATTCTCTCAGGGTTGAGATTCTGACAATCAAGTGGAAGGCTGGAAGCCATCGCACTACTGCTACATTGCATATCATCAACATTTTCCACTTGAGGCATGCGCATTTTATCACAGGAATAAGCACCATCCATCCCATCAAATGCAGCAGTTATTCTACGGTTATTGGGTGTCTGACAACCAGGTGACTGAAAACCTTCTCTGATGGCAAGACGCTTTCCAGATGGCCCAAAATCTTTTTCTGTCAGTTTCCGCTTCATTGGCAACAATATGGGTGTTTTACTAGGGTGAGATTCTTGATCCTCGCAAGTCAAAGAAAGTGATGCATGAACCCCTGGACTACCCAAAGAGGGAGCCTTAAAACCACTGGATGGTTTCTGGACAGAAGATAGCTGAGGAAATTGTTGGGGTTTTGGAGATGTTATTGATGAAAGTAGAGGTTTCTTTTTCCTTGAGGAAAAAGAACCACATCTTCTCCTTGAATCATCATCTTGAGTTGCTGCAAGCTTTGTAGCATTTGTAAGAAATCCACAAGGAATACGCCCAGAAGGCCACTGTAGGAAAGCAGAAGGGGTCTCTGTAACAGAAGTTTGATGAAGAGGAGGCTGTGATACATTCGTAAAAGGCAGGGGCATGAGTGAAGCCTCCTTTTGCAGCAGAGCAGCAGTGGCAATTAGACCGGATGCCAGCAGATGCTCGTGGATGAGAAGTAGGAGCTCTCTGAAAAACAGAAACAGATAAACATAAGTAACTACATTATAAAAAACAAGGATAACAACTGCTATACTTTTATCCAAAGAATAATATGTTACTTGGAATGATAAGTAATTGGAGTAGCAGCAGCAATTGCTGCTCTCTCTATTCGTCTTAATGTGGGTGCAGCTGCGTCAGTTGCCACCAGTGTGCTAGCTCGTCCAGAATTGGTTACAATCTGTAAGACCACGAACCTTGTAAGTGCTTAACTTAAAAAGAAATGGAACAAGACGAGTAGTAGATGGTTCAACGTTTGCTTCGCCAAATATTCAAGTTTCATTTTCGATCATAACTGCTAAAATAATTTACATTATTACCGCAATCAACTCAATAGCCACTTGGGCCAGTTCACTCTGCCCCCGGTCTTGTTCAGTTCCAGGTGATGGACTTCCAAAATCTCGAATAAGTTCTGAAAGCCTCTTGCCGACCTAAGATATAGATAGATTAGTTAGTAACACAATGAGTCTGCGAAATATTTTCTTGACATAAAATTCAATAAAACAGACTTTAATACCAGAAAATAATAAGAAGCAAGTATGAGCCACAAATAAACATCATTAACATTCTTAACCATTGAGTCAATGACAGCAAGAAAATAGAGAACTAACTCAAAATAAGTCAAGACTCATGCATGCAGGCAAGAGGCACGGTTCCAACCTGTAGCTTAGTTAATATATGAGCAATGGCATCATCTCTGGCTAAACCCAGCAAAACACGACAAGCAAGAGCTCGTAGGCGATCAAGAACCACAGGAGGACTGACCATCCGAGGATTTAGAAGATGCAGCAAAACCTTAATGCCATTATTAGCACGGACAGCCTCTCTTGCTTGGGTATACCCTTGTTCCAACTGTGTGGCAAGCCCAATACAACCTGCACCAGGACCCAGGGATATTCGACGGTCCCCAACCAGACCAGAGGAAGTTGGAGGGCCAGGTGTTTGCTGACCACCACTGGCAGGTGGGACAATGGATATTATACCCCTTTCCACTGAGCTGGGTTCCCCAACTTGATCTCTGAGCTCACTGCGAACGGCTGTAATAGTTCTATCCACATTATTCTTCTCTCTCTTGTCTGTGTTTGTACCCTGTGGTTTCAAGCTAATTGAAGGAGGAGGGCATACGAGATTCACTAAAATCTCTAATGCAGGCTGGATCATCTGCCAGAGCAATGACTAAAGTATCAAATCATGAAAACAATATCCCGGCTTAATAAACATCAATTTACTAGGGAAGTACCTCAGGTTCCACAAATCCAGCACCGTTAGCAGCATCCAGTATTACAGCCATACCTACACGTTCATTGCTCAGACGAGCATCCACAATGCATGCACGGCTGTAGGGGACTAAGGTAACAATATGAAGGACACCCAAAGCATATTGTGCCAAGTCATGGAGATAACGCTCAACAGGAGGGGCCTAAATTAAAAGATAAATAATGACAAATAGAAGAGAGAGAAAATATGAATCATACGAAGCATGATATGTTGTATGGAAATGAGAATGAAACAACAGACCTGACAGAGTTCTAGCATTGTAGTATGTCCCTTAGCAGCCAAGAACTTGTCTACTGCTGGCCACCTAGCTCTCACAAAAGCAGGCCCAAGCTTCCTGTCGCGTTGTATCTGCAGAAATACATTTTCCATTGCCTCACTGCTTATATCCAATGGCTTGTAAGCTGCTCTTGCAACCAAATTATTTCGTCCTAAACTGCGGTTACTTTTATTAGGGCGAATGGAGTCCACAAGCAATAGAAGGTGTGCTCTGAAGTATTGACGCAATGCAACACAGGTGTGGTAGGCTATCTGTTTTTCTGAAGCAGTCAGAACTTCTGAAGGTGTTCTATCATTTGGAAAAGCTGTATTTGTAAGAGATATTGATGCTGAGTTTCCACCTGATCTCACAGTAGCTGCATTATCCAGTAGATTTAACATCTTGACCAAGCCTTCCTGTGCATCAAAAGAATCCAAAATTGCTCTGAACACAAATGCTGAAGCAAAAAATAATGCTGCGTTCTTTCTTGCTTGGTCTTGAGAACAGTCAAGAAGCTGGAGTGCTAGCTCAACCACCTGGTGGATAACGACAGGGGCAAGTGCACAGACACGCTCCATTATTCCCTGCCATACATTTAAGTGATATATATAAAATATATGTTACCATTCGAAAGCATTACCCAATCCGAAAAAGAACAGAGTTATTCATACAGATGATGTTCAGTCTGTAGTAAAAATAAAAACATGACTAAGTTAATAAAGCAGCAGACTCAAAACTACCTGGAGAGACCCAATCGTGAATAAACAAGATGAAAGACCAAAATACGTCTCATGAACCCTTTGGATTGCAAGCAGCTTTTGCATTCCACCTCGATCAACAAAAAGAGCTGCAAATTTTTTATGTGCAGCCAATGCACAAATCAACTTCAGCACTTCTGAAAGGAATCCTGTATCATCAGAATCCTCTTTCTGCTTCAGACTCCGCTGCAATAATGAAAGGCATACATCTACACCCTTTTCATGTAAAACCGGGCCTAGAGCTTCAAGATATTCTCCTAGAGTTTCAAGGCATTGGATACAGTACTTCTCTCTCAAGCGAGAGAGAGATTCACTATCCAGAATGAAAAAATCATCTGGTTCTTCTTCATCAACTTCAGGTTCAATATGATTTGGTTGGTCTTCTTTTGAAGCAGCAATGCTAAAGATTAAAAAAACAATATCTGTCAGCATCTTCTGTTACAGAGACAGGGGGAGGGACGGCAAAATGTTGTAATTTCTGTTGTAAAATAGCGGAGCAATCACTTACCGAGAACTGTCAGATGTTGCAGATGCATCTACAACTGTTGAAGCAGCTTCGGAAGCAGCTAAAAAGGCAGCTTCCTCATCATTTGTAGTCTTCCAAACCTGGACAGGGAAGTATACACATAAGTGTGTAAACATTTATGAAGAAGAAAAATCCTACAGAGCACAGTTTAAGGAATCATGTATATCCCAGTTGGTGCACACTGGAGGTATTTTATTATATGATTTCCTACATGCATGACTTCTATACAGCATTTCTGTGGTGTATTTTTTGCTTCTAATGCTCTAGTGAGAGAAATAAATATTCTTCAAATGGCATGAAAAATTTCTTATTTCATCACATGGCTCGGTTCTTCAGATATTTATAAGTGGCCCTTACTTGTCTGTGTTAAAATAAGTTAGATATACAAGCAAACCAATAGTACATAAGGTGAAAAGGTAAAAATCAACTGTGCTTGCCTCCATTGCGGAAGTTTTAACTAGTTCTGCTGCTGCATCACCTGCAGCTCTCACTGCCTCAGCAGGTGCATTAGCAGCACAGGCTTCAGCCTCAGCGGCCTCTACCGCTTTCTTTACCAAGTCAGAGATGCTTCTTGATCCCACAGTGCACCTGAAACGATCCTCGTCTTCAACTGAAGAGCCACTACTGCCACTATTAGATATCTTCATGTCGGTTATTCTACTAATATCTTCACCTTTTATTTCAAAACTTTCATTAACACCGATACTCTGTCCTGGCTCACATATCTTGAGTTCACTCCCTGGAGATGCCAAAATTTTGTCACTCTCCAAAGACCCGTCATGCCTTCCTTTACCCCTGTTCCTTGATAATCCCCTATTTAACCTGCGCCTTGAAAACTCATCTCTTGCATTCTCATCAGTATCCTCACCACGCAAAGTCCTATTTCCGACCTGCCTCTCTCCATATTTTGGTCTTGCAGAATGTGTATCCCTGTTTTGTCTTTGCTCATCAATTAGCATAGCATCCTCATCATCTTGATCATAAACATTAACCACCTCAGAAGAATCTAGGAGGTCAGATTTTACAGAAAACTCGTCTTCCTCCCAAGGGTCTGTTCTGATCACAGAAGTATTGTCAACAGTCCTACTCAGTGCCTTCTCGGAGTTCAGATCACAAAGTGAACCTTCTTCGCCGATCTTTACATTATCCAAACGGACAGCTTCCAAAACATGATGTGACCTGCTCTTAGTATCATCTCTTTTTTTCAGTGCAGAACCTGAGATGTGTTTATTTTCAGTGTGCACATTAGCATTGGCATCCTTTTGGCTTGTGCTTGGATCACCGAGCACACGTAGACGCAAAAAACGCATAAGCTTTGCTGACAATCCGGAAGTTAAAACGTCTTCTACAATTTCACCTCCTCTGCATATCAAACAATAACGCAAATAGGCATACTCGATCAAAAAAGTGTAAAGATAATGATCACTCCAAGATGCATACCCAGTGAGGGACATAGAAAGAATTCCAGTAGCGTAAGTTTTCAGCATCTCGTAGTCTGTAGCTTTATCCTGACCAAGCTCATCCTTCCACACACAGTCGGAATCTGAAGCACTCGTTGTATCATCCATCACCCAGTTTTTAGCATTCTCGAGAACACTATCCTCAAAAACCTAAAAACATTGAGATGACACATTACGTGATAAATAAAGCAAATGAAATGGTTCTTAAGTTGCATTACAAATCAGCAAAAGCAACATTGTTCCTAAGAAAGTTGTATTACCATCCAAGTTGAAGAACCACTGAGAAGTAGTCTGGCAGCTGCTGCCCTAACACTGAGAGAGTAGGCGCTTTCAGATAATAACTTTGCAGATATTGAGACAAGAAAATCACTATTGTCCTGCAAGGGGGAAAAATGAACTAACATATCAGATTGAGTTCAGTGAAAACTGACTAAAATGAGTTCATCAATCTACTGGCCGAGTACTCATACGGTAACTTTATATCCCACTAAGATATCCGATGTAGTTCAACAAAATCTGGATGATGTAAATTCATTATTATAAGAATGCAGGGTACTTCTATACTTACGTGAAGAATGTTAGTGATTCTTCCAATGGCATGGGAAGAACGGCTACCATTAAAATATGAAGTTGCAGTCTCCTCGAGATATCTGATACAGAAACATAGCCACACAACAAAAAAGAAAATCAGAGTCCCCAGCAACAGCAATAGCAAGATCCTAATTATATTTCTATAATATACAAATAATTTAATTTGGGGTAGCCTTAATAACAAAGCAAACAGTCAGAGAACGTGTAGCTTCTTTTATAGTGATCGCTTCCTAAATCATAAAATCTACAGTTACAGAAGATGCAAATCTAAAAAGGTTGTTGCTTTAGTTCCATAATCAAACCCCTAGAATCATGTGAACAACTTCTGTTGCAACACTGTTTTCACGTCCTGTTATAATTTGCTTTCTGATATCTTGTACATAGAGCACTCATCTTGATGTTATTATCGCTACTAACATTCTTCAAATTTTCTCAAATGAAGGGTAGTTTATCATGGGTTCTACTGAAACAAATTCCTTTGCACCAAAGCATCAAAATAGTCCTCATCAGCTCAGAGAAAATAATACCTGGACACAGCATCATTTACTGGGATTCCTTAGAAAATCACAGCCCAAGAAACTAGCATAACGTGAGAAACAACGCTGGAATGAGCACTTCCGGTTACCAATGTACTCCCTAGTTCTAAATTCCCACGTCAGCAGAGTGGAGTGCAGCAATGCAGAGCCACAAGCGGGCCGAGCCTTATAATTCACAACCCCAGAAGACTATAACCACCTAATTCCTAGTTTTCTGGAAGTCTTAAGTAGTAGCAAGTTGTATGGCGGCCAGAAGAGACAGAATTCAGGTGACACATGATGAGGCGCGCCAACGATGGAAGTGATGGAGCAACAAAGAACCAAACCCTAGGAGCTCACTTACAACTAGGCTTCCCGCCTTGCAGGCACGTCCCTCCCCCCACTTGCAACAAAACTCAAAACGCCCGCCAACGGTCACAATTTGCACATAATCGCATCGAAGAGGAAAGAAAAGTTTCAGAAAACTTGCATGAGAGGGAAGTTGATGCCGAGGGGAAGGGCGATACCTTGCCTCCTGCTCCTCAAGCAACGACGCGAGGGCGTGGTAGTGCCTAGGGTTGGGATTCTCCTGAGAAGCGGTGATCTTCGAGATCAGCCGCTGCGCCCTGGCCAGGAGCTCGTCGTCGGGTTCGCCCCCTTCCATCATTGCCTCTTCCGGTTGGTCATCTTCCTCTGGCTCCGCCGCAACCGCCGCCGCGGCAGCCTCAGCGTCGGCCGACTCCATCGCGGAAACCGGTATTGCTAGGGTTCCGCCTCGCCGGCAACGCGCGCCCGACCGCAGTACGCTCGCTAGAAAGAGAGAGAGGTGCAGCGGAGGGTGGTTACCAGTTTGCTTTGTAAATGGGAGAGTGGAGGTAAAGAATTGAGAGAAGGAGGAGAGGAGGGGAAACCAGAAGGACGAAGGAGAGCAGCGTTGCCCTATTATACGAAAGATGCGGACTGTAAGATGTCCCGCAGGCAGAGCTTTCTACTCTACCTAGCGCCAGCTTTTCAAATGGATGTGAATTTCTTTTCGACAACTAATAACGAAACTCTACTACCATAATTTGTCAAGCAGATATAAACATTTCGTGTATTCTTTGCGAGGTGGTTGACGACCGAAGAAAAAGCGAAATGGAAACATGTGTCCGATAGGGAAAAAACAGTAGTACCGGATCAACTTCAACAATGAGGGAAATTGGAGGATTTCTGTTCTTGGCATCATTGTCTTTAAATGTTAAACTAATATATGACATCGGGTTTTTTTTCAAGCAAGGCCAATTGAATGCCTTAAGTGGATATGATCCTTAATCTATTATTCTATATTTTTATTTTTAAATTTTTTTTTGGGTCAAGTGAAAAATCTAAAAGATTTAGAAGAGGGGTGAATAGAGCAAATTACAAAATATATAATTTTGAATACGAGGAAGATTATTGTCACTTTTTCAAGAATGATATATGAAACAAAAATATTTAAGTGAGAGACAAATAAGTACAACTACAAAAGACAAGATCTATAATAGTTTTGATAAATAAAATCATAAATCCACTACCTAGAAGTTTTCTATCAATTTTTTAAAAATATAATTAATTTATCTTTCTATATCAATACAAAATTACAAACAATGGTGTCTATCTGGATCAAGATCAAACCTCCTTTCAGTTTAACAATAATTGATTCTTCTTTATAGAAAGATGGAAGACCACCCATAGTTCTTTCAAGGCTCCAGCTCCAAACCTCCACCTCTTCTTTTTAGGATTATAAAAGAACCCTCTAATAAGGTTTCTTCCGGCTCCGTCTACCTTTTAACACAATTTTCACATGAAAAGTAGCTATGAGAAATAAGTCATGGTTGAACATGGTAGAAAAATGGATGTTACAAGTTTTCACATATTTTATAAATTATATACCATGATGAATAAGAGATGACGAGAAACTTCACATAGGTTTACCAAGACTTTGTTGCATTGTAGTAGTTGAACTAGACATGGATTACTTAAAACCATCTAGAAGTAGCAAAAATAGAGTTTCAAGCTCAAATTCATAGCAAGTATATTTGCACGAAATTGGAAAGACTTAGAGTTGAATTAGACTCCCTTGTATATGAAAAATACTTAGGAAAATGCTAAATAATCATTGGAAAGACTTAGTACGAGCTTAAATCTCAGCTAGTCATACAAACTCCAAATTGTAAATATTTGCACGAAATTAAATTTGGCATTATATCCATAACATTTTTTATTGTGACCAAAATGTTAGTATGATAAATTTGACAATGCCAACTGAGAGCATCATACCTTAAATTTCCAAATATATCAAATTTATTTGCATTAATTCTCTCCTCCTTCATTGAAATAAAAACAGAGGACATAAAACTAGCAATCCCCATAGATAAAAACCCCTTTGATGAGATATACAAATGAAAAGGAAATTGAAAAGCATATGTGTTGAGGTAGTAACCACTAGCTAGGTCTCTAAATAGCTTCTTAGTAGCAAAGCATGTTGGATGTCCCATGGGCCTATCGGTGGCCGATTATTTACTAGCGTTGAGCCAGGGCCACTAATATTTATATTTCTTTATTTTTATTTTTATTTTTATGAAGAACATGTCCTGCTGAAATTCAGTCCAACTACCCCAAACCGATCCCTAGTGACTTTTTGTCTCATTGTGTTCACCACAGACACAAGACGTGGACCCCACATTTGGTTCCTATGGACAAGGTTGTGGAACCCACCATGCTAAATGAGATTACTTGAATCCCTAATGTCAATCAATCACTAATCAATCATATTATCATAAAGGTACAAAACTAAAACTGAAATAAACTTTCCAAATATGTCAGAGAACATTTACATAGAGGTCCATCATCTTACATAAACATACCAGGTATTTTTACATATGTTATGTGGTCTCATCCACAACTTGTTATACTAAAATATATTGCCTACATATTTACAATATGTACAAAACACAAGTACACTACTGAAATCTTGAGTCATTGTATATCATCTACAAAACTTCCCCACCCAGACTTGAGAGTACATGGATGAATCTAGGACTCATAAAACCACCCACCAACCTTCTTCCTCTACAAATCTCCAATTTGATCCTCCTTGCTATCACGAATCTGACGGCGTTGTTGATGATCACCTGAAAAGAGGTGGTGGCCCACAAGGTGAGACCCATGTTCCAGCTAGAGATATAACTTCTAAAAGCATTTGTCGCTTATAGAAGGATTATGTTCTTTAAACAATTGAAGCAGGTAATATGACAAAGTTGAAAGACTATATAACTTACACACAAGAACATGCATAGGTAGAGTCATAAGTACGGTTGATTTTATTATTGCATTATATATCATCTACATATTAAAAAAGGCAAGAATCAATATCAAATGTGAGTCGCCAACTAACCCTAACAGGTATTCTACACAGTTGGTTTACATATTTTATTAAGTCATTGGTAGTTTATAGCATACCACTCAAACTACTAGTTGACCCGTATGAAGTTGCAATCAGCCTTGTATAAGATCTAGGATGTCTAGAATCTTAAGATCTCTTCCCCCCAATCATTACAAGTAACAACAATAACGGTATATCAACCCAATTACTAAAACAGCCCAGTCTGTCATGGGTACACATGCTAAAACATTAGAAACTAGGGTATAAACCCTAAATTTGGGATCTACAACCGCAGTCGCTCTCAACACATATCAACTTCGAGACACGACCTCGACTGCTCTCTAAAAATTTGGGATTTGGATGGCAAAGACATACCCTCCATGCACCAGTATATACTCAACAATATACGACTCTGAGCTCTTTTTCGGATTACTTGTTTTGCTATCCAACAAGTTCTCAGTGTTTCACTATCCAACAAGTTCTGGAACTGAGATAGTTCTACGATCTTAAGGCACTACATGATTAGGGTTATACTTGATTAAATATGTTGTTTAAGTATTTTGATTGCATCACTCGAATTACATATAAGATTCTATAGTATGCTTATAAAAATAAATTGTAGTATACAATTTTAAAAGATATAGAATGTATGAAATGTGTCCCATGTCATTCTGTCATGGTATATTCAATCAATGTTGGCCCTGTAGAGGCCTAAGCATCAAAGTAGGGAACATAAAAACCCAAAATGTCATTTAGGCAAAATAGTAATAACTTCTTTGTAGGAACATCATTATCATCCAAAATTTTGTATAAGTTTAACAAGTCAAAAATAAGATATCACTATGAATTTTAGCATAAAATTCCATCAGATGTAAGATTTATGGCATTTCCGAGAACTAGGCATTTACGTGACCAAAACCTAGCATGAACGAGCTACTGCATTATGATTTTGTCTGGCTATCATTTTAGCACCAAAGAAGTAATTAAAATCATTAAAACCACCATCTATTAACCACTATATAGTAAGGTTTAAAGTGTGGGTCCGACTTATGTACATTGGGTACCAAAACATCACAAAGATGACATTTTTAGAAGTCAAATCACCAATATTTTTAGATTTCAGACCTTGTGTGTTCAAGAAAAGCTCATTTACAGAAGAAGAAATGTTCATAAGGTCTAAAGAATGCTTAACAACTTGTATTATAATCATTCTCATATCAAACAGTTCACAAAATAACCATCTTTCCTCATATTGCGAGTTTTCTAGAACAAGATCTACATAAAATAGGTATGAGTAGGCAAGAAAATATTAGAGGTTATATCACTCACCTCAAGTTGAAGAAGAACATCCAAGAAGCAAGGTATCATGAAGAAGAGAAAGTAAAACCTGAGCTTTACACTCCAAGGCTCCAAGGTAGCTCTTATCTTCAAGAACAAAGTAGATCTAGAGCGAAAGAGAAAAGAAAGTGGGTTCTTTACTCATGTGCATGAGTTTCTAGCAAGGAATATCACATATCTTGACCATGTTGAAGGGAAGAAGAAGGGGAACAACAAAAAATATGGTTAATAGGAAAGATCTTACGTGCATGAAGAAAGAAACTAGGCAAGAAGGCTTTGATCAATCCTATAAGAGCTAGAACCAAGCCCTACAACAACATGCAACAATGATCTAGCAATACTTTGTCCTCAAGAAGCTCCTTCTTTGTCAACTGATGGTTTTGGATGAGCTCTAGAAACAAGAATGTGTTTGGCAAGAAAAGGTTTGTTTGAGGAAAGAGGGAGGGGTATATATATCTCGGATGAGAGAGAAAGGATGTCAAAGGTCGAAAATTGCTTTACCATCAATCAAAGGTCAAGTTTTCCAACTACTTGTACAACTAGAACAACCATCGGCTTGCATCAGCCAACGAAAACCATTGGTTGTTGAGAGTGCAGAACAATCATCTAGTTGCATCTTCCAAGGAAAACTATCAGTTTGGAACCCAGTGCAACCATCGAATTGCATCTCTCAAGGAAAATCATCGGTTTGCAACCCAGTGTAACCACTCCCAAGGAATACCACTGATTCCCAGCCCTCAAGAAAATGATTCATTTGTAGTTTCTCAAGGAAAGACCATCTATTTGTAGTTCCTCAAGGAAAAATCATCTGTTTGCAATTCCTCAGAGAAAAACTATCTATTTGCAGCTCCTTAGAGAAAATAATCTATTTGCAATTCCTCAAGAAAAAATCATTTGTTTGCAATTCCTCAAGGAAAAACCATATGTTTGTAGTTCCTCAAGGAAGAGTCATATGTTTGTATTTCCTCAAGAAAAACCATTAGTTGTTGAACCTAAACAAGAATCAGAAGGTGCAAGTACCTTCGCTTTATCAGATTATTAAGAATTACCATGAAGTAAAAAATACATGTGTTAAAATTACAATTAGATCCCTAGAAAAGGAAAAAATGCACAAAGGTCCACACAAGTACATAAATTTGCAAAACTTAAGCAAATGATTTTAGATTTGGACCTAATTTGAAACATAGCTTTGTCGACTGATATCAAAATATAAATTAATGTTTAATTAAGCAATTAAGCTTCCATATAAATCAAACAAGCATGTTTAAGCACAAAACCAAGTCAAGGGTCTTGTAAAGGTAATCGGCCTCCTTCTGGTGTTGGATCAATAAGCACCCACCTCCCAGTGGTGGAGCCAAGGGGACCAGTAGCATTGGTGTCCACCCCCCTAAAAATACACATCAATATATAAACATTTATATATATATATATATATTTGTTACTCTTATAAATATAGTGTATAATAGTTGAATAGTAGAAAATAGTCTTCGATTCAATGTCAAATCATATATATGTAACTGAGTGGTGTGGGTTCAAGTTTGGATGTTGCTAATTTTTTTACGTTTTGTAGCAATCTTCTTCCTTCCTATCACTATAGTAATCACACTCAACAATTGAATAGAAGAAGAAAACAATCCATAGCACATACGTACTTCCTTGTCATGTTTCTAGGTGGTGTGTGTTCTAGTATTGGTTTCACAACTCTTTTTAAAATCATCTTCCTTCCTCTTGAGTATAGTAAGTATAGTTAGACCCCTTTAAAAAAACAAAATATGAAAAATCTTATAGATTTGTGCTTATAAATTGAAGTAAATCATTTAAAAATGATATTGAATCTAATCCCTAATGTTTGCTTGCTAATGAGTTACTAATAATCCTTAAAATAGTACACAAAATTTTGTTTACTTCAACAATACCTAACCTCCTAATTAGACTATTTATTGCAAATTTTAATGTTTTATTGCCAAACTCCCAAAAACACATCATCGATTCTATATGAGCAAAAGAATATGAATAATCATTTAAGCATGCACTAATATCTTGAAGCAAATTGATCTATGAAAAAATTATATTAACACCAATGATCGATTGCTAATAAGTTCTTAATAACCTCTTAAACTAGTGTAAATAGTTTGTTTACTATTCACTTAAATATCTATGGCAACCAATATTTTATGTATTCAAATTATTTATTGTCTTGAGTAAATCTATGTAACGTCCTAATAAGATTATTGCACTATAACTTTTTACAACTTGTTATCCACATGCTTTTGAATGCGTGTAGCATCATTCACATGACCCACAAACATAGTTTTTCTTTCATTAGACAAATTTTATAATATAAGTGATTTTTATGTTTTGAAATTCTACATTTGTTATTTAGAATAGACATGATGGGACCACTATAAGTTAACAACTACATGAAAATTTTTCTTATATATGTTTTTCATAAATAACTAAATTAGTTTAATTTTTAAATATAAGTTGTAATTTTACTTTGATAGACATATTTGTAGAACTTTATTGTATAAGAAATAACTAATGTATTTTTAAATATTGAAACAAATTCATTGGTCACTTGTTTTCTTAGCAAGGAGGTCATATCTATGTATTGAGAGAGAAATTTTATTGTAATGTCTCTAAGTAAGAGACGCATTGCATCCTTCATATTGAATTGATACATTTGGTTTATATGTTTTGTTTTCAACTTTTTAGCTGACCATGGAGCACCAAGTAGTTTTTTTACCATTTTGTATTGAGTTGTATAATCACTTATATGTTTGTATGTAATTCAAAATACAAAGATGTTACCTTGCACTCAGTTGAGCTAAACACAATTTCTATTGAGCATAATGTTAGAGTATGATTAGCCCCCCATTGATAAAATCCTAGCTTAGCCCATGCACTTCTTCTTCCAATTACTTCCTCTCTATTCACTTTCTCTTCTACAAGCAACCTCACATACTCCTCCCTTATGATATGTTCTACGTCTACGTCTATGTTTGCATCTACGCCAAGATTCTTGTATATGGAAGTGCAACTGTCATGATTCTTATATATAGAAGTGGAATTGTGGAAACACCACCTTTATATTCTCTCTTTCTATTATTTATATATTATGTATATGTTATTTTAATTCATTAACTCATGTAAAGAACTTTAAAGATCAACAAAATAAGTTTGCATTGTATTTATTGCTGCTATTCCTAGTTATTTGGCATTCATCTCAACTAGGTGCATCTATTTTAATTAATTTGGGGAGCTTGGTTCACTAGATAACAATTTATATAGAATACATATAAATATATGTGTGTGTCGTGCATGCGTCCATGCCCACACAAATGTAGGTATAAATATTATACAGGTCGACAAGGGATAACGTGGTTGGTGGATTATAATGGTCTTAGATGAAGGGACTCAGGTTCCAACCATACAATGAAGCATTTAATAATTTACTACCATAATGGGTCTTTGGCCTCTGCCACATGATTTGATAAGAGAAATATCTCTCTATTAATACCATATATGCTATTATACATATATAGTTTTATTATTATGAAACACGTCACATGTGCTTCAAACAAAGGACAACCACCACTTGGCTACCTTGAAAACTATGCCAGAAATCATGCACACAAACATTGAAGGTGTGAGGCATTAATTACAGACATACATAATTCATAAAGGGACACATAAAATAGGCAATATTATTATCCAACCAAATAAATTTGAATCTAGATATCAATACTTAGTTTGAATCACCATGACTATGTCCAAACCATAAAATATACAAAAAATACTAAGCGATAGTTCATCAGATTGTTGGTTGTATGCCATGAGAGACAATCATATGATGGTTCTAATGACACATATTTAATTGATTTGATTACTAATAAAGACAATTCTAATTATCATGTTTGTTTCAATATGAGATAATGAATAAATATAACAATGTCTTAAGAATGTATGACTCAATGACATGTGATTTCAGGTTGTGGACACAAAATATGAGATTATGTGTATGTAAGAGTATTCATTTGTGTATGGGTCCCTAGTTAGATATTATCATAGAAACTAGGACAACCATAATACATAAAGACTATTATGTGTATTGATTGATGACTAGGTCTCATTAGTCAGATATTGGATATCAAATCAACACATAGGTACTTGTTATGAACAAGTATACTAGACATACCCACTTTGTGTGTAACATCCCTGACCTGGGTTATGCCTTAACCCTAGGTGTTTTTCTTAATAAAGTTAATTATATGCTTTCTCTTATATTTTGAAAAGTAATTAAGACTCAAGAGGAAGTTATGTTTCAATTCTAGTCCTTTTTGAACAATGTTGAAATAATGTTTTGTTTGTTTTGGACTAAAGTGCAAAAAATTACCCAAGTTGAGGGGTTAAATTGCAAATGTTGCATGATAAGATGTTCCTCAAGTGTTGAAGCATCATAAGTATAAAAATTATGCAGTAGTATGGCTTGTGGTAGCCTGAGTACCAAGAAAGAGCTGATAAAGCAATGTTTGTGCATTAAAACCTAGTTTTGGTGTAATGTGCAATTTACACAAAACCTAGGGTTCAATATGAAAAATATCACTCTTAGAGGCTCCCTAATTATTCTTTGCATCATGTAGAGGCAAGAAAAGGAGATGGGCGCCTCATTTGAATCACTTTGAAGGAGAGAGAATCTTGATATTAAAATAATCAAGATTTAAGCATAATTGGAACTTTATTTCAATTTAATGCAAAAATAAATATATTAATTGAAGAGCCCTTCAACCAAAAGGTGAGGGATTATTTTGCAAAATAATTGAAGACCATGTGCCTTTCAAAGGCCCGAAAATATCTAAAGGAAGTGGATAACTCACTCACATTACTAAAAGAAAAAGAATTATCCACTAACTTTAGGATATTATTATAATATGATTTAAGGTGCTTGATTTGTTTTTCTTTAAATCATGGATAATTGAGAGGAATAACAGGTAGAGAAGATAGCCTCATAACCAAGGAATGGAAGGGGGGAAGTTTCAAGTAAATGTAGGAGATAATCCCTAGTTTCTCTCTCCTAAAATGAATTTTTAATAAAATGCATATATGCTCCCTTATCCATAGCTTGGATGGGTAATTTTGAAACCCCTTTCACTTCTTGATTGAAAAACGACCAAGGGAGCTTGTAGAAACAGTAGGACGACCCCCCCAACCTATTGGTAAGATTCTTGACCTTCTTTCACAATGATTTCATGGTGGAAATCGAAAATAAATGATGGATTTCTTCTTTTCTCCATGCAATCTTCTATCCTAGCCCTTCTTTTCACTCAAAGACTTGAGGACGATCTTGGTGACAGTTGAATGAGCTCTATACACCATTAAATACGTAGAACTTGGAGCTTTAAAGCTCAATTGGAGGTGGGTTTTATAACTTGAACCCTTAATATTGTTATTGCATTCAATTCCTTATCAATTATTGATTCTTTCTTCATTCTCAGAATTTTATTTGGTTAATTGATGCAATCACCATGGAAATCACAGAAAGTTTCGTGGGTTTAGAGCTTTATGATGATGACATCATCATAAACACACACCTCCACAAAAATCTACTGCAAACGGTTTCAACAAAATGGTCCAAACGGTTTCACCCAACCATTTGGAGACCAAACGGTTTGCAAACCGTTTGGAGGTTTGGATCCCAAACCATTTAGATGAGTTGACCATTTGGTTGGGTTGACCATTTGAGGTAAGGACCCTAGTACATGTTTGATGAGTATCTAATGGCTCCAAATGATTGAATCAATATATGTACAATCATCCAATTAGAAACCCTAATCGGGTTATGTGCTGAACTCACAATTGGTTGATTTATAACTTTGGGTTGATTAACCCAAATGGTCTCAAGACCATTTGGAGGTCACCCAAACAGTCTCAAGACCGTTAGTATGGTTGAGTAAATGAAGGACCAGAGATGGTAAATTGAAATGTAATCAATTGCTCAATTGGTGATCAACCTAATGATCTAAACCCTAATTGAATCTCACCAAATTTTAATGATGGATGGGGAAAACAGTCTCAAGACCATTTTGAGGTTATACAAATGACCTCAAGACCGTTTGAGGTCAGGTCATGTCATGGTTTGATGATGATCTAATGATTTCAATTGGACTAGTTCCATAATGTCAACCATTGATGGTTCCTCGATTTCAAAACCCTAATTGATGGTCTCTTGATTATAAACCCTAGTTAAATTAGGTTCCAAACCCTAATTTAAGGTTTAATTGAAGGGTGAATCAATGGTTCAATTGAATAATAAATCATTGGTTTAAGTGATAGATGGTTCAATGAGTGAAACCCTGAATTGATTAAGTGATGGAAGAGCTTTTTGGTCCATTCGGTTTTGAGAGAGTTTGGGCCAAATGGTCTTAAGACCGTTTGAGTCCAAATGGTCTCAAGACCATTTGGGATCAAATGGTCTCAAGACAATTTGAGACCAAACGGTCGCAAACCGTTTGGAGGCCCAAGTGGTTTCAAGTATGCATTGTCCATGTGATTTCATCATTGTTTTGCTTAAACGATTTCCAAAACTGTTTGGAGCATCAATGGTCAAGAACATTTGGATATTATAATGAAATTAGTCAATTGGAAACCTAAGGGAATGAATGATAAAAGGACCCCATGGTTGTTACTGATTTATCTTAAAGATAATCACTAGGGTTGTACCTTTAAGGAACTAAGTAATTGGTAACCCTAGATGAGTTAATCCTTGAAGCTTAAGTAAGTAGTAACCCTATACACTATGACAATCTTAATTTTATGTACTTGATTGGAGGGTTGATGTAATCTAATCAAGCTAAAAGGATGATAAAAAGGAATTCATATATGAATATTAATCATGTGGTGATTAGGGTATCATCCTTAGTAAAGAGATAATGAAACCATAATCAAGACGACAAGAAGGTTAATGAACCCTGACCCTAATTCTGGGTAACATAATATAAACCCTAATTGAGGGTAATGGAATATGAAATCCTAGTTGGGATGAATAGTAAATTATAATTATGGATATTTGAATAAGAAACCCTAATTCTAGGGTAAAGTTCATGAAACCCTAAACTAGGGTAATGTGATGTAAAAACCTGATGTATTGTTATGAGGAAGAACTCAAATCTAGGGTGATGTTATGTAATGTTATATGAAACCCTAATCTTGGATAATATTGTGATAAATTATAATCCTATCTTGGGTAATGGGATGAGTATCTCCAATGGACATGAATTGAGAAACCCTAGTTGAGGGTGATTCCATGAGAAACCCTAGTTGAGGGTGATTCCATGAGAAACCCTAGTTTAGGGTGATTCCATGAGAAACCCTAGTTGAAGAGTAATTCCATGAGAAACCCTAGTTGAGGGTGATTCCATGAGGAACCCTAATTGAGTGTGATGCCATGTGAAACCCTAATTGAGGATGATGTCGTGTGAAACCCTATGCAATGGTATGATGAGGAGCCCTAATATAGGGTGAAGGTATGTGAAACTCTAAATTGGAGTTATAATACATGAAGCCCTAATCTTGGACAATATGATAACAAACCAGAGTCCTAATAATAGAATAGTGGATAAAGCCTTATAAATGTGAAATATCTCAAATGGTTGATTATAGGCATCCTTATAGTAAGCAATGCCTTAAACTGAGATGAGTCCATATCATTGAAGATAGTTGGACCATTCTTGTGTGTGACCTATGCACTTCATGGTAAAATTGATAGGTTAGTGAATGGAAGTATTAAGATGGGAAATACCTTAATACAAGATAAGTTGATAACTCAAGTAAATGGAAGTGATGAGGAAAGTGATACATCAAAATATGATATATATCACTTTTAGCATTCTAGAGTTGATATACCTTGATGCTCCTCAAATCCAATATACTTGGATAAGAAACACATGAACAGTGTTATGTAAATTGTTTCAATGAAATGTAATGAGTTTGATATACCTTGATAAGTATAGGCTAAAATACCTTGAGAATGGGGTTAAGCCAAATTAATGAGTATGATGTAATCATACCATGATAATGATTAGAAATGAACTCATACCTTATATTAATAATCATTTAATGATAAATGTTAAGAGTAATGAACATGATCGATTACTCGAGATGTTAATGGATGCTCCTAGAGGTGTGGAGCAATATATTAAGGTTGAAATCCTAATTAATGTGAGATGAGAAACCCTAACCCTAAATTGGGTAATGAGACATGATAAACCCTAATGTAACTTAAATAGTAAACCCTAACCCTATTGAGGGAATAGTGGTGTTACTATTGTGGTACATGAGGTAATATGTTATTGTTGCCTAGTGAGAGGTGACAAGATGTGTAATGGCCTTGTGAGCCAAATGAATAGGTGTTTCCTAGTGATAGGCAACAAGATGTGTAATGGTCTTGTAAGCTATATGATTAGATGTTTCCTAGTGATAGGTAATAAGATGTTTAATGGCCTTGTGAGCCATATGGATATATGTTACCTAGTTAGAGGTGATAAGATGCTTTATGGGCCTTATGAGCCATGAGAACAATGGTGGACTAGTGAGAGGCACCAAGATGATTATAAAAGTTTATTGTAAGAAATGCTAACATTTTAATAAACTTAATAAAAGGAACAATTGTATTCAGTAATGAATGTGAAAAGCTATGAAGGCTAACCTTAGGGTTCAGAGCCTAGGGAAGGATGTGATGATCAATGATGAGTTAAAGGAATTTATATTCCATGAATTGTGAAATCAGGTTTGGTTAAAGTCCAATACTTGGCAGAGGTATAATACATGTAATCAGGATGGGTTAAAGTCCAATGTCTGGCTGTGTAATCAAGATTAGTTAGAGTCCAATACCTGGATGTGTACTCAGTATTGGTTAAAGTCCAATGTCTGGCTGTGTAATCAGGATTGGTTAGAGTCCAATGCCTGGCTGTGAAATCAGGATTGGTAGTGTCCAATGCCTGGAGGTGTAATCAGGATTGGTTAGAGTGCAATGCTTGGCAGTGTAATCAGGATTGGTTATAGTCCAATACTTGGCTGTGTAATCAGGATTGGTTAGAGTCCAATGCCTGGCTGTGAAATCAAGATTGGTAGTATCCAATGCCTGACGGTGTAATCAAGTTTGGAAGAGTCCAATACCTGGCAGAGGCTCAATGCCTGTAATGATAACACATGATTGGTAATAACCTGATGCTTGCATTAATGACATATGAGTACATGGTAGATATAATCTCATATCTGTTTAGCATATTGGCTAAGGCCAACAGATTGAAACAAGAATGTCTCATGGGTGACATATCAAGATATTGAGTGTCACAAGAGAAGTTTGACATGATGGTATGATATGATGGATAAATGATATACATGTTCTTCCTAATCCTTATAAAGAGAATAGATGATCTATTGTTTTATCATAAATAGTTGCAATGCTTTAAAAGAAGAGAGTGTTCTAAACTGCTTATCCTCTGCTCAGTTTTATATCATTAAACTGCAATAATAATGTTTTTGGCAGAGAGTTATATCTCCCGCTGGGGCAATTACAATTGTCTCACCCCCATGGGATCCAACATTTTTAGGTGTACAAGCACGAAGGAGACTGAGAACATCTTGCAGAGGAGGTACATCAGCAACAACAGGGACAACATGGACAACTCAGGTGGAGTGTATTATCTGTCGTGTCTTGTAGATAGAAGTCCTATGTGTCGTCTCTGTACTCTCAGGTCCTCAGAGATATTAGTTAGTGCTTTTAATGAATCATATTGTGATTTTGTCTTGATGCCTCGAGGTTCTTATGCTATTTGTGTTTATGTTATGACCCACATTTTGTTTTACCAGTAAGTACCTTGGTTAGTGCATAATTGAACTAGTTATGTTGAGATGAGTACTTGCTTTTGTTAATAGTGTTTTGAGCTTTGAGCTAGTGTTAATGTATCATTAGCTTTTTCTCTTGTCCTGAGGTTGAGGACAAGTTTTTGCTTGATCCGTTGCCAGAGAAATCACACGAAACCGACCTAAGAGTAAAAAGATATGAGCTTTTTAGCAAGCAGGGACCTATATGTAATTTCTGAAAGTTCTTGGGTAATTTGCATCCGGCCCCCTGGGCGCCCTTCCTTATCCCTTCTTTAGTTTTTCCTTTATTAGCTTTGTTAGCCGGCCTTGAATGAACGATACGTTCATTCCTTCAGTTGCCGCTTGAGAAAAACAGAGAAAGGGAGAGGGAGAGAGCGAGCTAGAGAAGAAAGCTGGGCAATCAAGCCCCTCCTTCTCCGTTCTTCTTCGATTCCTCATCTTCTCCAGCCGAATCAGCCAGCCACTTCACCTTCTTCCCCTTCCCCTTCTTCTTCCCTGTTCCTGCTGCCCGACCAAGGTAGGAGCCGGCCAAGGAGGTGCTAGGAGCGGCCAAAGGCGTGAAAAGCAACGTCTACGGGTTGCTGCTAGGTCGTCTTGAAGTTCCCAAGGTATTTCGTGCGGAGATTTCTCGCGAATCGACCCCGAATCCACCTTTTTCCTTGGAGATTTCCATTTCTGTGCAGGTTGCACGGCGTGCAAATCAGTTTGCACGGCGTGCAAAGTTACAGAAAGCTGATTTCTGTTTCTGCACAGGTTTGCACGGCGTGCAGATCAGTTGCACGGGGTGCAGATCAGTTGCACGGGGTGCAAATCAGTTGCACGGGGTGCAAAGTTGCAGAAAAACAGAACAGAAGTGTTTCTGCCCAGATTGCACGGGGTGCAAATCAGTTGCACGGCGTGCAAAGTTGCAGAAAAGCAGAATTAGGCGTGTTTGTGGACGATTTCGGTGTATAAGAACACTCCGAAGTGGGTGAGTAGTATTTCAGTTAATTATCACTATCGAACTCGAATTCATTGTATATATTGCTTCAGTATCAGTTGATATAACTCCTAAATAGTGTAGCACATACAATAGTGTATGACAGATTTTCCGGTATTACAGTAGTAATGTATACGTTGATTAAAGACGGTTGTTTAGCATTGAAATTGGACAAGTGATATTGAGTCATATTTAAAGATGACAAATGATATTTATATGTGCTTTCAAGTGATGTTCAGAATGTGAAATAAGTATGAAATGTGATATCCCTGTTTAAGTGTTTATATGTTAATCAGTTAATAGACTTAGGTGCCCTAACACCGTAGAACCCCTTTGAGAGGTCTGCAACCAGGGGGGTGAAACTCGTGTTGCAATAATAACTGTGCTTGTGTCACGGTGGCACGAGGATAGAGAGAGACTGTTGCAACAAGAACCGTGCTTGTGTCACGGTGGCACTGTGGAAAATAGGGGTTATTCAAAATTAATCCGTGCTTGTGTCACGGTGGTAACCCGGTAAGACTCTACGCCTGTGTGCTCAGGTTTGAGAAGGAGTCTAGAGTTCACTCTTTTGAGAGTGTAGTGAGGCCTTGTGAGCCTGAGAGTCCTGCAGCAGACCAGGGCTGGCAGTCAGACTTAGCATTTCCCGGGTGTGTCGCTAAGTCTTGTACGGTGGGATCGTAGTTCGCTACGGATATTTATATGCAGAGTACACTGCATATGATTAGGGCATAATAAAAATATAAATATGAATCACATAGGATCACAGTAAATTTAATATGTTAAGAGATTTGAACTTCTATGCCAATTCTCTATAATTGTTTAATTATTTAAGACATCTGATGCTGCGTAGAAATGAGATAGTTATCTGTAAATCTGCTGTGTCATTAGAACTGCCCTGTTTAATACTGCACTTATGCTTTATTTCAACTTTATATAATTGATGAGTTATTTAGTGATAGCTAAATGAAATGCTATTCACTGAGCGAGTAGGCTCATTCCTCTACTCAAACATTTTCAGGTCAGCATCAGCAACAGGAATCGGAAGGATCGTTTCATCCTAACGCTTAGTCTTTAGAAGGTTTGTAGTTAGTCTAGTTAGAGTCTCTTAGTCCTTTCCCCTTGATCCTTGGAACATGGTGTGGGTGAGAGAGAGTGCGTATGTGGAATGTGTATAAAGATGTAAATTAACTGTTATGTTTACTTTCTGTTAAATAATGTTACATGTTGTAAACTCTGTTTATGTTCTCTAGCCGGTTTAATTGAAATGCCTCCGCAATAGTTTATTATGTTTTAGTTTACAGCAATAATCCGGATATCATTACGAGGTTTTAAAAAGAAAGAAAAAAGTTCTCAGTGATTTGTTTATGTGATAATTCCTTCGTCGCGCCCTAATCTCGTGATTAGTGGTTAGTGTGAGATCGGGGTGTGACAATTTTTGGTATCAGAGCTTAGGTTGAGTACATAGTTACTCAGAGTCCAAGTCAGGGGACGATAAGAGACCAATAGGATTAAGGTTTAGGTGTCTTTCTTCTATATGTAGTTTTCTAACAGGAAATACTCTGTTATATCATTGCAGATGGCAGAAAGAGGTTTTGATCGTGATGATCAGGCCGAGAGCCATGTTGGTCCTGATCCACTGTACTTGGGTCCATGTGGTGGTGACCATGTGGATGAGGCATCCCGTATGTACAGGATGTTTCTGGAGACCAGAGAAAGGTATAAGGCTGATAGGCGAGCTTCTACTTCTACCAGCAGTAAGGATTTGATGCGATCTTATGAGATTGTGAAAAAGCTTGGTGGTACAGAATTCAGTGGTACTATAGATCCAGCAGAGGCTGATGAGTGGTTGAGACAGATAGAGAAGGTCTTTCGCCTGATGGAGCTTTCAGAAGAGAAAAAGATTAATCATGCAGTCTATCTTTTGACAGGCGATGCAGAGTTGTGGTGGCGTGGTGTGGAGGAAAAGAGGAGAGGTACAGAGCTTTCTTGGCAGGACTTCTCTGAAGAGTTTCATCTTAAATTCTATCCACCCACTTTTATTAATGAGAAAATCAGGCAGTTACAGAACATTAAGCAGGGGAACATGTCAGTTACTGAGTATGAAGCGCTTTTCACCTGGTTAGCGAACTTCTGTCCGCAGCTTGTTCCTGACAACATAGAAAGATGCAGAAGGTTTCAAGAAGGGCTGAGGCCAGAAATTCGGCATACAGTTTCTGCTACTAGTAGGAGGAACAGAGAGAACTTTGGCGAGTTTGAGGCTGCTAGACAGGTTGAAGAATCTGTGAATGCTGACAAAGTGCCTGAGTCTAAGAAAAGACCTACATATTTCAGTAGAGGACAGTCCAATAGCGGATACAGAGGTGGAGGTAGAGGTTTCTTTTCTAAACTTGGGCGTGGCTTTAGCTGTTTCAACAGACAGAGATCTGAGGATGTTACTTCTTCTAGAGGCATAGGGAGATACAACCCAGAGAGAAGGGGTAGTGCCTCTAGTGGACAGTCTTCTAGATCGTCAATGTCAGTGACAGGTCCCCAGGGACAAGGGATACCGCCATGTGAAAAATGTGGAAAACCACATACTGGTCAGTGTTGGGGTCCAAGTTATTATGTCTGTGGACAAATAGGACACCTAAAAAGGGAATGTCCTCAGCTTCAACAAGCAGCATCGCAAGCTTTCCAGCCTCAGTACCATGATGTTCTGAGTTCTTCTGTGGCTTCTGGTTCTAGAGGTGGTGGAGTGCCTAGTGGCAGGAGTGGTCAGAGAGGACAGCGTGGCAGAGGGAGAGCTTCAACACGTTTCTTCTCTTTGACACCTCAGGAAGGTATAATCTCTTCACAAGTTGTTACAGGAGAGATGCTTTTGTTTAATAGTATACCAGTTTTAGTTTTGATAGATCCGGGTGCTACTCACTCTTTCATACGACGTTCTTTAGTTGGTGAACTTAATTTGTTAACTCAAGAGTTGGTAGATGAGTTAGTGTTGAGGGTTCCACTAGGTGGGCCAACAGTTTTATCGGAGTGCTGTCCCGGATGTTTGTTATCTTTTGGAGGTTACACCTTTGCTGCTAATCTCATACCCCTGGATGTCAATACTTTTCAAGTCATCTTGGGTATGTATTGTCTTGAGACATATCGAGTGCAACTCGATTGTTGGAAGAAGGAAGCTACCTTTCAACAAGGTGAATTTTCTTGTGTCTTTACTGGAAATAGGAAAGTTCTTCCTACGTGCATAGTATCAGTTGCTGTAGCTGATAAGATGCTACAGAAAGGATGTGAAGCGTTCCTTGCTCATGTGGTTGACACTAGAGCAGAGAAGAGCACCACCAGTGTTTATGATGTGCCTGTGGTTCGTGAGTTTTCCGATGTTTTTCCAGAAGAGTTGCCAGGCTTACCTCCTGTCCGAGATATTGATTTTGAGATTCAGGTATATCCAGGTAGTCATCCAGTAGCACTGTCAGCTTATAGAATGGCACCTGCAGAGTTGAAAGAACTCAAGGTGCAGTTGCAGGAATTACTGGATAAGGGTTTCATTAGACCCAGTTCTTCACCGTGGGGTGCTCCAGTGCTGTTTGTGAAGAAAAAGGATGGTACCATGCGTCTCTGTATAGACTATAGGCAACTGAACAAGATCACTATTAAGAACAAGTACCCTTTTCCGAGGATAGATGATCTTTTTGATCAGTTGCGTGGAGCAACGATCTTCTCTAAAATAGATTTGAGATCTGGATATCATCAGCTCAGAATAAAGGCTTCTGATATTCCCAAGACAGCTTTCAGAACTAGGTATGAGCATTATGAGTTTCTGGTCATGTCGTTTGGGCTGACCAATGCCCCAACAGCCTTTATGGTTATGATGAATCAGATTTTCAAACCGTTCCTAGATCAGTTTATTGTAGTCTTTATAGATGATATCCTGATCTACTCTAGAGATGATGTACAGCATGAGCAACACCTGAGAGTAGTGTTGCAGTTGTTGAGGCAACACCAGCTGTATGCTAAGTTTAGCAAGTGCGAGTTATGGTTGGCTGAGGTAGCATTTCTTGGACATGTTATCTCAAGAGATGGAGTTAGCGTTGATCCTAAGAAAGTTGATTCTGTGCTTCAGTGGGAACGACCTAAGACTCCTACTGAGATTAGAAGTTTATTGGGATTAGCAGGCTATTACAGAAGGTTTATACAGAACTTTAGTGTGCTAGCATCACCCTTGACACGCTTGACGAGGAAGGATGCACCGTTTGTTTGGTCTGATAACTGTGAGAAAAGTTTTCATATCCTGAAGAGGAAGTTGACTTCAACGCCAGTGTTGGTTTTGCCAGAGGCAGATAAAGGTTATACAGTGTTCTGCGATGCTTCCAGGAGAGGTTTGGGCTGTGTGCTGATGCAGGAAGGCAAAGTTGTGGCTTACGCGTCTAGACAGCTTAAGAAGAATGAAGAGAATTACCCTACTCATGATCTGGAATTGGCTGCTATAGTTCATGCTCTTAAGACATGGCGTCACTATCTGTATGGTGAGACATGTCAGGTGTTTACGGATCATAAGAGCCTGAAGTATATCTTCACTCAGAAGGATTTGAATCTGAGACAGCGCAGATGGCTTGAGCTGATTAAAGATTATGAGGTGACAATCGATTACCATCCTGGTAAAGCGAATGTTGTGGCAGATGCCTTGAGTAGAAAGTCAAGTTCAACAGCAGATGCATTTTCTATGGCATGTTTCAAGAGAGACTTGCTTGTAGATATGCGAAAGTTGAACTTAGACTTGGATGTGACTGGACAGAGTGGGTTGATTGCTCAGATGCAGATCAAGCCTACTTTCTAAGATCAGATTAAGGAGTTGCAACAGAATGATGACGAGTTGTGGCAGGTTATGCAGGATATTTCAGAAGGTAAAAGGTCAGAATTCAGGTTTTCTGACGATGGTGTGTTGTATCTTCATGACAGGTTGTGTGTACCTGGGAACTGTAATGCCCGGGCCCACTGCCCAAGGCTCTAGTAGAGTTTCAGGAATGACGACTGGCCCCACAAACCACCACTAGCCTTAACTGCATACTTTGTCCACACTGACGCGCAAGCCAGGATCAACTTCCCGACTGGTCACCCATCCTAGTACTACTCCAAGCTGAGCACGCTTAACTATGGAGTTATTTAGTGATGGGCTCCCAGAAAAGGAGGTGCACCTTGGTGATATGGGTAGTCCAATCATTCCTTATAAGATCTTTTTATCCGAGGCCTCAAATCCTGGGATGTTACAATCTCCCCCACTTAGACTCTTGACGTCCTCGTCAAGGCTCAACTATATGGCCTCATAATTTGACCCCATTTCAGTGCAGACCCACAATGGCCCAAAGATACCCAGCTCCCGTCCACGGCAACCAGTGCAAGGGCGGCTCCATCTCGTCTCTACGGATAGCCTTTTCCAACTTGCCTGGACCGCACGGCTTAAGACTGGCATGCCATGCCCATGTGGGCCCCACCTACTGGAGGGGAATTGGCTCTGATACCATTTGTAATGCCCGGGCCCACTGCCCAAGGCTCTAGTAGAGTTTCAGGAATGACGACTGGCCCCACAAACCACCACTAGCCTTAACTGCACACTTTGTCCACACTGACGCACAAGCCAGGATCAACTTCCCGACTGGTCACCCATCCTAGTACTACTCCAAGCTGAGCACGCTTAACTATGGAGTTCTTTAGTGATGGGCTCCCGGAAAAGGAGGTGCACCTTGGTGATATGGGTAGCCCAATCATTCCTTATAAGATCTTTTTATCCGAGGCCTCAAATCCTGGGATGTTACAGGAACAGTGAGCTGAAAGAGCAGATTCTTGAAGAAGCGCATGCTTCTATGTATGCTATGCATCCAGGTAACACAAAAATGTACAAGAATCTCAAAGAGCTGTAATGGTGGTCTGGTATGAAGAAAGATGTAGCTGAATACGTGGTTAGATGTGGAGTGTGTCAGCAGGTTAAAGCTGAGCATCAGAAACCTGCTGGTACCTTGCAGTCGCTTCCTATACCTGAATGGAAATGGGAACACATCACAATGGATTTTGTGGTAGGGTTACCCAGAATGCCTAGAGGTTCGAACTCGATATGGGTGATTGTGGATAGACTAACTAAGTCTGCTCACTTTCTTCCTGTCAAGTCAACTTTTGATGTTCCCAAGCTGGCCAAGACTTATGTGGATGAGGTAATCAGATTGCATGGAATTCCAGTTTCCATTATTTCTGACAGAGACCCTAAGTTTACATCTAGGTTCTGGAATCAGCTACATTGTGCGTTGGGCACAAGGTTGAGGTTCAGTACAACGTTTCACCCGAAGACGTATGGTCAGTCTGAGAGGACCATTCAGACTCTTGAAGACATGCTGAGAGCATGCGTTCTGCAGTTCAGAGGTAACTGGGAAGAACACTTAAGCTTGATGGAGTTTGCATATAACAACATCTACCATTCTAGTCTTGGAATGGCCCCATATGAAGCTCTATATGGCAGAAAGTGTAGATCACCAGTTTGTTGGTACGAGGTTGGCGAGAAAGAAATTCTTGGACCTGAGATAGTCGATATAACTACAGAGAAGATATCTAAGATCAGGGAACAGTTGAAAGCTGCACAGGACAGACAGAAAAGTTATGCAGAGAGACGACGTCGACCTCTTGAGTTTGAGGTTGGTGACGAGGTTTATCTGAAGGTTTCACCGTGGAAGGGAGTGCTAAGGTTTGGCAAGAGGGGTAAGTTGACTCCTAGGTATATGGGCCCATATCCTATCGTTGAGAGGATTGGACCTATAGCCTACATGTTGGATTTGCCGTCTGAGTTGGCAAATCTTCATGATGTGTTTCATGTGTCTATGCTGAAGAAGTGTCATCCCGGTACAGAAAAGATTTTAGATCCAGAACCGGCGCAGCTTAGGACAGACGTGTCCTACGTGGAAGGACCAGTGCAGATAGTTGATCACCGAATCAAGAAGCTTAAGAATCGTGAGTTATCTTTAGTGAAAGTTTTGTGGGGGAATCACAATATAGAGGAAGCTACGTGGGAGCTTGAATCAGAGATGCGTAACAAGTTTCCTTTTCTCTTTTAGGAATTTCGGGACAAAATTCTTATAAGGGAGGGATATTGTTATGACCCACATTTCGTTTTACCAGTAAGTACCTTGGTTAGTGCATAATTGAACTAGTTATGTTGAGATGAGTACTTGCTTTTGTTAATAGTGTTTTGAGCTTTGAGCTAGTGTTAATGTATCATTATCTTTTTCTCTTATCCTGAGGTTGAGGACAAGTTTGTGCTTGATCCGTTGCCAGAGAAATCACGCGAAACCGACCTAAGAGTAAAAAGATATGAGCTTTTTAGCAAGCAGGGACCAATATGTAATTTCTGAAAGTTCTTGGGTAATTTGCATCTGGCCCCCTGGGCGCCCTTCCTTATCCCTTCTTTAGTTTTTCCTTTATTAGCTTTGTTAGCCGACCTTGAATGAACGATACGTTCATTCCTTCAGTTGCCGCTTGAGAAAAATAGAGAAAGGGAGAGGGAGAGAGCGAGCTAGAGGAGAAAGCTGGGCAATCAAGCCCCTCCTTCTCCGTTCTTCTTCGATTCCTCATCTTCTCCAGCCGAATCAGCCAGCCACTTCACCTTCTTCCCCTTCCCCTTCTTCTTCCCTATTCCTGCTGCCCGACCAAGGTAGGAGCCGGCCAAGGAGGTGCTAGGAGCGGCCAAAGGCGTGAAAAGCAACGTCTACGGGTTGCTGCTAGGTCGTCTTGAAGTTCCCAAGGTATTTCGTGCGGAGATTTCCCGCGAATCGACCCCGAATCCACCTTTTTCCTTGGGGATTTCCGTTTCTGCGCAGGTTGCACGGCGTGCAAATCAGTTTGCACGGCGTGCAAAGTTACAGAAAGCTGATTTCTGTTTCTGCACAGGTTTGCACGGCGTGCAGATCAGTTGCACGGGGTGCAGATCAGTTGCACGGGGTGCAAAGTTGCATAAAAACAGAACAGAAGTGTTTCTGCCCAGATTGCACGGGGTGCAAATCAGTTGCACGACGTGCAAAGTTGCAGAAAAGCAGAATTAGGCGTGTTTGTGGACGATTTTGGTGTATAAGAACACTCCGAAGTGGGTGAGTAGTATTTCATTTAATTATCACTATCGAACTCGAATTCATTGTATATATTGCTTCAGTATCAGTTGATATAACTCCTAAATAGTGTAGCACATACAATAGTGTATGATAGATTTTCCGGTATTACAGTAGTAATGTATACGTTGATTAAAGACGCTTGTTTAGCATTGAAATTGGACAAGTGATATTGAGTCATATTTAAAGATGACAAATGATATTTATATGTGCTTTCAAGTGATGTTTAGAATGTGAAATAAGTATGAAATGTGATATCCCTGTTTAAGTGTTTATATGTTAATCAGTTAATAGACTTAGGTGCCCTAACACCGTAGAACCCCTTTGAGAGGTCTGCAACCAGGGGGTGAAACTCGTGTTGCAACAATAACTGTGCTTATGTCACAGTGGCACGAGGATAGAGAGAGACAGTGTTGCAACAAGAACCGTGCTTGTGTCACGGTGGCACTGTGGAAAATAGGGGTTATTCAACATTAATCCGTGCTTGTGTCACGGTGGTAACCCGGTAAGACTCTCCGCCTGTGTGCTCAGGTTTGAGGAGGAGTCTAGAGTTCACTCTTTTGAGAGTGTAGTGAGGCCTTGTAAGCCTAAGAGTCCTGCAGCAGACCAGGGCTGGCAATCAGACTTAGCATTTCCCAGATGTGTCGCTAAGTCTTGTACGGTGGGATCGTAGTTCGCTACGGATCTTTATATGCAGAGTACACTGCATATGATTAGGGCATAATAAAAATATAAATATGAATCACATAGGATTGCATTAAATTTAATATGTTAAGAGATTTGAACTTCTATGCCAATTCTCTATAATTGTTTAATTGTTTAAGACATCTGATGCTGCGTAGAAATGAGATAGTTATCTGTAAATCTGTTGTGTCATTAGAACTGCCCTGTTTAATACTGCACTTATGCTTTATTTCAACTTTATATAATTGATGAGTTATTTAGTGATAGCTAAATGAAATGCTATTCACTGAGCGAGTAGGCTCATTCCTCTACTCAAACATTTTCAGGTCAGCATCAGCAACAGGAATCGGAAGGATCGTTTCATCCTAACGCTTAGTCTTTAGAAGGTTTGTAGTTAGTCTAGTTAGAGGTCTCTTAGTCCTTTCCCCTCGATCCTTGGAACATGGTGTGGGTGAGAGAGAGTGCGTATGTGGAATGTGTATAAAGATGTAAATTAACTGTTATGTTTACTTTCTGTTAAACAATGTTACATGTTGTAAACTCTGTTTATGTTCTCTAGCCAGTTTAATTGAAATGCTTCCGCGATAGTTTATTATGTTTTAGTTTACAACAATAATCCGGATATCATTACGAGGTTTTAAAAAGAAAGAAAAAAGTTCTCAGTGATTTGTTTATGTGATAATTCCTTCGTCGTGCCCTAATCTCGTGATTAGTGGTTAGTGTGAGATCGTGGTGTGACAGTTTAGCTTTTAACAAGGCAGTCGATGTTGTAAACCTCGAGAAGAGATGGTACATGATATGTACGTGCTTTTGAACCAGGATGTAAATGTAATACATTGGTTCTATTTGAAAGAGTTTTCCTATTGTTGGATCTCTTTGAAAAAGGTTTTAATTTTTAGTGATTTTCAGTAATCCGCTGCAAATGATCGCTTCCGCTTAAGTAAATCTTATTTTTATGAGTTGTTCACCACATTGTGTATGATACATGGAAGCCAATAATGGCAGTCAAAATCACATCTCAAAGTGACAATGGTGATTGTGTTCCTTAGACCTAAAGTCACTACAATGATCATATGTTATATAGTGTGCTTCAGTGGTGATAGTGGTCCTTAGATCTGAAGTCACTACAATGATCATACGTTGTCTAGTGTGCTTTAGCACTATAATGCTTAGTTGTATTGTGACCCACGTGGATTATTGTGAGTGATGTATATGGAATTTATCCCTCCCATTGGAGTGATATCTTGGTCACGTTATGAGTGAGACTATGAAATGCATGGTCATTCTAATGTGAGTCAATATATGGTATTGAGTTTATGTGTATCTCAAATAGTCTACTATAGATCAAGAAAAAGATCAAACATTGAGAGGATGATGTTTTCATGCCTCTGATTCAATGTGGATATCAATGACAAAGGGATTATATAATCATTATAGAACTGGTCACAATACTAGGTTTAAGTTATGTTGGGATTTGTGGAAAAAACATGCGCGGCGGAAGCGATAAAATCCACGCAACCCGTAACAGGATCTCGTCGATAACAGCGTATTCGGAAATAGGTTTGCGGGATATACCTTATCGCGGATCAAGTCCGGCGATGTCCCGCTGCACGACGGTGCAACACTGCTTGTCAAACACGGACGGATCTTCTCTCCCGTTCGCTGTCGCAGGTTGATCCGGCAATGCTCCTCTGCGGCGGTGATGTACGTTGCTCGCAGCACGTACAGGTGGTCGTCGACGTCCTCCGAACGCAGGCGTCAAGGCGTCTGCGTCTCTACTTCGTCCACGCGGATGGACGGAACTCCACGTCGCGCTTCTCAAGCCGGCGGGAAGGAGCGTGTCTCTGCGGCAGCGTGCTAGCGCCGCGTTGCTCACCTTTCTCTCCTAAGGACGACGACGGCTAGGTTTTGTACGTGAGAATAACCTAAAAGCGTCTCTCTATATCTTATATAGATATCGGCCGTCTATCCTCCTTTAAATAGGATAAGAAGAGAAGTAGGGTTTCCTAAACCCATCGGTAAATAGAAACTTTGCGTTAATTGAAATGCTCGTGGATTAATTAGAATATTTCAGAATTCATTAATTAACCAAATAATCGCATTAATTGATTAATTAATATCCGACTCCATGCAATCGCTTGGGATGGCTCTACGGGCATACATATACCAACAGACTCCCACTTGCACTTAGAGCCAGTCACTCCAATATTATTCTAATCGATTACATAAACATTTTAGTAATCAATGTGATTCAAAGCAATTTCAATCAAATCCACAATTATACTCCTATTCCAACACATCCTGTGCGTGTGACCCGGTAGGCTCCAAATTACGTTGGCAGTGATATCCATAATCATATTATGATTTCACAAGCAATGATTGGTATCTACCGGGTCACACGCACAGGATGTGTTGGAATAGGAGTATAATTGTGGATTTGATTGAAATTGCTTTGAATCACATTGATTACTAAAATGTTTATGTAATCGATTAGAATAATATTGGAGTGACTGGCTCTAAGTGCAAGTGGGAGTCTGTTGGTATATGTATGCCCGTAGAGCCATCCCAAGCGATTGCATGGAGTCGGATATTAATTAATCAATTAATGCGATTATTTGGTTAATTAATGAATTCCGAAATATTCTAATTAATCCACGAGCGTTTTAATTAACGCAAAGTTTCTGTTTACCGATGGGTTTAGGAAACCCTACTTCTCTTCTTATCCTATTTAAAGGAGGATAGACGGCCGATATCTATATAAGATATAGAGAGACGCTTTTAGGTTATTCTCACATACAAAACCTAGCCGTCGTCGTCCTTAGGAGAGAAAGGTGAGCAACGCGGCGCTAGCACGCCGCCGTAGAGACACGCTCCTTTCCGCCGGCTTGAGAAGCGCGACGTGGAGTTCCGTCCATCCGCGTGGACGAAGTAGAGACGCAGACGCCTTGACGCCTGCGTTCGGAGGACGTCGACGACCACCTGTACGTGCTGCGAGCAACGTACATCACCGCCGCAGAAGAGCATTGCCGGATCAACCTGCGACAGTGAACGGGAGAGAAGATCCGTCCGTGTTTGACAAGCAGTGTTGCACCGTCGTGCAGCGGGACATCGCCGGACTTGCTCCGCGATAAGGTATATCCCGCAAACCTATTTCCGAATACGCTGTTATCGACGAGATCCTGTTACGGGTTGCGTGGATTTTATCGCTTCCGCCGCGCATGTTTTTTTTGTGAAAGTGCTTTTGTGAGCGGGTCAGCCACATTGCTTTCTGTAGGTACTCTGCAAATCTTCACATCTCCTCGTTGTACGATCTCTCGTATGAGATGGAACCGCCATAGAATATGTTTGGAACGTTGGTGCGATCTTGGTTCTTTAGCTTGTGCAATTGCTCCATTGTTGTCGCAAAACAACTCAATTGCATCACCAGCGCTTGGAACCACTCCAAGTTCAGAAATGAACTTCTTGATCCACACAGCTTCCTTTGCAGCATAAGATGCGGCAATATATTCGGCCTCTGTTGTAGAATCCGCAACCGTCTCTTGCTTGGAACTCTTCCAGCTCACAGCTCCGTTGTTTAGGCAAAACACAAATCCAGATTGCGATCTGTAGTCATCTTTGTCAGTTTGGAAGCTAGCATCGGTGTAACCCTTTACTACGAGCTCTTCCTCACCACCGTATACCAAGAATTGATCCTTAGTCCTTCTCAAGTACTTTAGGATGTTCTTTACGGCTGTCCAGTGACATTCACCTGGATCTGACTGATACCGACTCATCATGCTCAAAGCATACGATACATCAGGACGAGTACATAACATCGCGTACATGATAGATCCAATTGCTGATGCATATGGAATCTTACTCATGCGTGCCCGTTCATCACATGAACTAGGACATTGGGATTTAGAGATTGTAACCCCATGGGACATGGGCAAGTTACCTCTCTTAGAACCCTCCATGCTAAACCTCTTTAGCACCTTGTCAATGTATGTGCTCTGGCTTAGGCCTAGAAGCCTTCTAGATCTATCTCTATAGATCTTGATCCCTAGTATATAGGATGCTTCACCTAAATCCTTCATAGAGAAAGTCTTCCCTAGCCAACCTTTTACTGTCTGAAGAGTAGGGATGTCATTTCCCATCAATAGTATGTCATCCACATATAATATGAGAAATACGACTGTGCTCCCACTAACCTTTTTGTAAACACAAGGTTCATCTTCATTTTGACTAAAGCCAAACTTTTTGACTACTTCATCAAAACGTAGATTCCAGCTCCGAGATGCTTGCTTCAATCCATAGATTGACCTTTGTAGCTTACAGACTTTATTGGCTTCCTTTGGATCGATAAAACCCTCAGGTTGTGTCATGTACACATCCTCGAGTAAATTCCCATTAAGGAATGCTGTTTTAACATCCATCTGCCAAATCTCATAGTCATGATAAGCTGCAATGGCAAGCATGATCCTGATGGATTTAACCATGGCAACTGGTGAGAAGGTCTCGTCATAATCAACACCTTGAATTTGACGGAATCCTTTCGCAACCAATCTACCTTTATAGGTTTGAACATTTCCATCCATGTCAGTCTTCTTCTTGAAGACCCACTTGCACCCTATGGGTCTTACCCTTTCGGGTGGATCCACCAAGGTCCATACCTTGTTGGTGTACATGGATTCCATCTCAGATCTCATGGCTTCGAGCCATTTCTCAGATTTTGGTCCCTTAGTAGCTTCTAGATAGGAAGTTGGCTCATCTGCTATGCCCAATTCGTCACTGTCTTGAGTTACGAGAAATCCAAATCTCTCAGGCTCAATTCGTGTCCTACTAGACCTACGAGGTTCCTGTGTTACATTTGGAACTTGAAATTCCACACCAACTTGTGAGTCCTCATGTTCCTTATGTACCTCCTCAGGTTCTCTGCTTTCTTGTTGGTCTCGAACTTCTTTGAACTCTACATTCCTCCCACTAATTCCTTTGGAAATAAATTCCTTTTCAAGAAATACAGCAGTCCTAGCAACAAACACTTTGTTGTCAGTTGGTGTGTAGAAGTAATATCCCCGAGTTTCCTTGGGGTATCCAACAAAATAGCATTTTTCCGATTTGGGTCCAAGCTTTTCAGGAAATTGTTTCCTAACATAAGCTTCACATCCCCAAATCTTTAACATAGACAAATTGGGACGATTCCCATTCCATATCTCATATGGTGTCTTTTGAACCGATTTGGAAGGTACACGGTTAAGTGTAAATGCTGTAGTTTCAAGAGCATATCCCCAGAACGATATTGGAAGTTCGGCTGAACTCATCATTGATCGTACCATGTCTAATAATGTACGATTCCTTCTTTCTGACACACCATTATGTTGTGGTGTACCAGGTGGAGTCCATTGTGATACAATACCACGGTCTCTCAGAAGGTCCTCAAACTCTTGGCTTAAGTATTCACCACCTCGATCTGAACGGAGTGCTTTAATACTCTTACCAAGTTGCTTCTCCACTTCATTCATGAAAGTCTTGAACATTTCAAGAGTTTCTGACTTGTGTTTCATAAGATATACATAGCCATACCTACTGAGGTCATCAGTGAAGGTAATGAAGTATTGATAGCCTCCTCTAGCATTTGATCTAAAAGGTCCACATACATCAGTATGTATGAGCCCTAGCAGATCACTGGCTCTCTCACTGTGTCCAGTGAAAGGAGTCTTGGTCATCTTCCCTAATAAACATGCCTCGCATGTCTCTAATGATTCAATATCAAAAGAGTCTAGATAACCATCCTTATGGAGTCTAGATATGCGCTTCTCGTTTATGTGCCCAAGACGACAATGCCATAAGAATGTATTGTTTGAGCTGTCAAGTTTTAGCCTTTTAGTATTTACGTTATATATGCTAGTCTCAAGTTCTAACAAGTAGATGCCATAAGACATAGGGGCATTGCCATAAAAGATCTCATCTTTAGAAATAGAAATAATTCCATTCTTAATGTGAAATTCAAATCCACTCTTGTCCATACAAGATATAGAAATAATATTTCTATTAATGGCAGGTACATAATAGCAATTCTCTAATTCTATTACAAGGCCCGTAGGCAAAGATAAACTAATAACTCCAACTGCGGTGGCAGCAACTCTTGCTCCATTAGCGACCCGCAGCTCGACTTGGCCCTTTCGTAAAGGCTTACTTCTTATCAGATCCTGCATATTAGAACATATGTGAGATCCACATCCGGTATCCAGTACCCATGATGAAGAAGTATTTAAGTTTATCTCAATAACGTATATACCTGAAGTGGAGATCGCTATCCCCTGCTTCTTCTTCCTTAGTTCCTCCAGGTAGAGAGGACAGTTTCTTTTCCAATGTCCAGGCTGGTGACAATGGTGACAACTGCCTTCTTTGGAGATCCCACCTTTAGCTTTGAGTGCGGATGACTTTGGCTTCTGCCCGGCTTTAGAACTTTTCTTAGCCTTGCCTTTGCCTTTTGACTTTCCCTTTGTCTTGCTGATCATCATCACAGACTTGGGCTTGTCTTTCTTCATCTGTGCTTCGGCTGTCCTCAACATGCCCAACAATTCTGACAACGGCTTGTCAAAATTGTTCATGTTGTAGTTCATGACAAAATGATTATATGATTCAGGCAACGATTGTAGAATCACATCAGTGGCCAACTCTTGACCTAGGGGAAATCCCAGCTTGGATAGGCTTTCCATGTACCCAATCAAGGTGAGTATATGGGTGCCAACTGAGTCTCCCTCTTTCATCTTGCTTTTGAACAACGCCTTTGAGACATCATATCTCTCCTGTCTTGCTTGATGTTGATACATGTTCTTGAGATGTGTTACCATCTCCATGACATTCATGTTCTCATGTTGCTCTTGCAACTCATAGTTCATTGAGCACAACATTAGGCACTTGACATCCACGGCATCATCAAGGTGCTTCTTGTAAGCATCCTTTTTAGCCTTGGGCGCATTTACGGCGGGCTCCTCTGGCTCTGGTGTTTCAAGGACATAGAGCTTACGCTCATGTGTGAGAACAATTCTCAATGTCCTAAACCAGTTTTTGAAAGTTGGTTCCGGTAAGTTTGTCCTTCTCAAGGACCGATCGCAACGAGAACGTGTGAGTGTTGTTTGCCATTTGATTGCTACAAAAGGAAAAATTTGCATTTAGTCCAAAACATTTTGACTTGTAAAGATTTGATAAATGAGATTAATTAGGCCTTTAATTAATTACGCTCCCACTATTTTATTCAAATTGATAGCCCTCACTATCAACTCGGAAGATTGCAACGCACAACCTTCTAGTGAGCCAAGACCCAAAATAATTGGATCAATGCCCAGCCAACGCCGGCGTCAAAGACCAAATACTAAGGTAGGCAACTTTTGCCAATTGCATCATATGCAACTCTTGGATAGATGATCATACACAACTCCTTGCCATGATGCATCTGTGTGCCTCTAGGTACTTGATCCTATCAAGGTTCCCTAGTTAAGTCCAACCCATAAGCCAACACGATGAGTGTGCACCCTGCGGAGGCAGACCCACACACCCACCATCACACTTCCACGAGATAGACAGTGTACCACGCGGAGGCGTGCCCACACATATTCGATCAAGCTTTTCATGTGTGTTGCTTTATGGAAGGCAACTAAAACTTAATATTATTAATTGAGGGATTTTATTAATATATATATATATATATATATATATATATATATATATATATATATATATCCAAACACCACATACTTATAGTACGTATCATATACTACTATATCCACAACCACAAACGATAGACATGCAATCACAAATACATCGGTTATGGCCATACTATTGTAATCCTTTAGAGCAACAAAGGATTACGGTCCACCTATGGTCTTATGCATCTCATGCAACACCTGTGAAAACAACCTGTAAGCCTATAATGATCAACATTACAATGAACAACTTCATGGATGCTTCGTGAGGTTGGAATGTCAAGTTGCTTCTTGGAATGGGATCTTCTTGTTGCTTCTCCATGGACGCTCCTTGGAGTGGGATCTTCAGGTTGCTTCTTGGAATTAGATCTTCATGGTGCTTCTCCATGGACACTCCTTGGAGTTGGATCTTCAAGTGGCCTCCTTACATCAAGATTACAAAGACTAAAACTAATCCTATCTTTATTACATCATATGATTACAAAATTAAAGAGAAAGAATTAATTACACTTTGAAATAAGAGATGAGGCTCGGCATGCAAGCCGAATACATTATACAAAGGATCCATATGCAACGATTATACATCCATAACATTCACAAACAACCATATCCACAAGATCAACATCCACATCCATTCACAACATTCACAAAAGGGGATACTAGGCCATAACCGTGCATGCACTCACCACATAAAACAGATTTTAAAGGCGACGTGTATGCTATCATAGGTATATCTACATATACGTATATACATATTAAAATTGCAGTACTTTTAATGCGGGACATTCCCCATTAAATGAATTTTGACTCCCACGCAGACAATGCGGGGTACACAGGGGCAGCGTATGTGGAATTTTACTTCCGTGCACTTAGGAAAATCACTATTTTCCACAGTCGACCCCGTCCAAAACGTCAAAAACAATAGCCTGCGGCGTATGTGGAATTAGGTTTAGATTTGCACATTAACAGGTTTAATTCGCATCGTATGCAACATAAAATAGTATACAGCGATTCGATCATATCGAAACGAATCCAAATACGCCGTAGATCGACGCTGCTCTGATACCACTGTTGGGATTTGTGGAAAAAACATGCGCGGCGGAAGCGATAAAATCCACGCAACCCGTAACAGGATCTCGTCGATAACAACGTATTCGGAAATAGGTTTGCGGGATATACCTTATCGCGGAGCAAGTCCGGCGATGTCCCGCTGCACGACGGTGCAACACTGCTTGTCAAACACGGACGGATCTTCTCTCCCATTCGCTGTCGCAGGTTGATCCGGCAATGCTCCTCTGCGGCGGTGATGTACGTTGCTCGCAGCACGTACAGGTGGTTGTCGACGTCCTCCGAATGCAGGCGTCAAGGCGTCTGCGTCTCTACTTCGTCCACGCGGATGGACGGAACTCCACGTCGCGCTTCTCAAGCCGGCGGGAAGGAGCGTGTCTCTGCGGCGGCGTGCTAGCGCCGCGTTGCTCACCTTTCTCTCCTAAGGACGACGACGGCTAGGTTTTGTACGTGAGAATAACCTAAAAGTGTCTCTCTATATCTTATATAGATATCGGTCGTCTATCCTCCTTTAAATAGGATAAGAAGAGAAGTAGGGTTTCCTAAACCCATCGGTAAACAGAAACTTTGCGTTAATTAAAACGCTCGTGGATTAATTAGAATATTTCGGAATTCATTAATTAACCAAATAATCGCATTAATTGATTAATTAATATCCGACTCCATGCAATCGCTTGGGATGGCTATACGGGCATACATATACCAACAAGTTATTCTCTAATTTCTCCAATTACTTAGGTGGCAGTGAAGTCTTGCTAATTACCAATCATTGCTTGTGAGGTTGTAATTTGACTTTGTACATCAATGTGAATATAATGCAGAGTCTATAGGGTCACACATATAGGATGCATTGGAATAGGAGTATAGTGACAGAACAAAAAAATTATCTCGAGAGGGAGAGAATGAGAACAACTATGATGCTAGCACGTCACCCAACAAGAGGTTGCTCCTTCCCCATCAACTCGAGCATCATGCCAAGAGGCTCTAGTCCATCCACATGGACTACATAGACATGCATGTGTCATGCAATTTCATTTGGAGGACGCTTTTGAGGATTGTCCATGCACGTGAGGAGAGACGCAGTGTTGGGAAATACATGCACAGAGTATAGCAGCGGAACTAAAAAATTATCTATATGTATTCTCATAATAGTAAGATCGCGCCAACTACTATATAATAGGAAGGATGGTTTAACGAGTTATACATGGTTCTGGAGAAAGTCCAACGAAAACAACTCGATTCAATGCAACTGTCTCCTAGTTGATCTTGGATGGTGGTTGTGCAGCTCGTGCTCTTCACCACATACAATGAACAAGACAACTTCTACAACGGCTCATGTGGTCTCACCATGAACTGTAGGATGACTTTGCTCTCCTACCAATAGCCAAAGGACTCCTACCTCTAGAGTAGTCTACACAGACCAATTCAAACTCTTGTCATTCAACTAGAATGGACAGAAATGAGTTGTCCCTCCCGTTGGTGTACTAGTCACCAACTTTCTCTCCCACAACAACAATCTTCAGTTGTTCTCTCCCATCCCTATCCCTCCCTTGTCGGGTAGAACTTGCTTGGGATCTCTTGGTTACCACAACCAAAGAGGAAAACAATCATTAGAGCAGCTAATTCTCAGTTGTGTTGTTGTTATGCTTTGGGAAGCCCCTAATATCCCTCTATTTATATGCGGGGTTAGGGCCAGGGTTCCCAGTTTGTTCCAGATCTGTGTGGGAGTATAAGGGATCGAAATATCTTGAATTTCACAACATTCGACCACCAAAATGGTCGTTTGGTGATCTAGATGGTCGTCTAGTCATGTGAGATGCTTGTCTCATTCTACTAAATGGTCGTCTGTCATTTTCCCAATCGCATACAAAATTGACAATTTGATTCCCATTAATGCTAGACATTAATTTCTTGCACTAAGTATTATGCAATCAAAATGATCTGGGAAAGTATCTAAAGCTTCCTCCATCCTAACTGAGCGATATCGCACATGCAAGATGGTCGTCTGGTGAGTCGAGCTGAGTCGAGACAAAATGATCGATTCATTAGAATGAACTACTCGGTTCACACCTCAGTTTGGGCAGATCTTAGCCAATTAGATTTCTGATTAGCCTGACAAATCTTGAATATTCTCTTGACTCTTATCTGGTGCCTTGGTGCATGTTGGACTTATTGATGATATGTGTCCACTATGATGTCGATGTTTATTTGTGGATATGTGATTCCCACTTGCATGTGGATGTATGTGTTGTCCATTGTGTGATGACAACATTGTATAATCTGACTATAATTTTTACTTACCTCTACATTTTACATGCTATGTGATTCAGTAGCACTAGAGCAGTGTAATTGCTTGGGTTTTTTGGTGTGTGCCCCTATTTTTGGGATGGAGGTGGTGGTGCCCCATACCCGAGTTTCAAGGATGTGAATCCTTAGCTCAACATTATATATTGGGAGTTTGGTAGTGCATCATTCTCTATAAGGTTTTAAGGATGTGAAGCCTTGGCTACCTTTGTCTTTATATTGTTCTAGTGTTATGTTTATCTCACATGCGTGCAGGTTGATGATTGTGGGGTGTGTGCCCTACTTTCTTCATATGTGCTAGTATGGCATGATTTTATTTGTTTGGTTATGGCAAGTATCTCTTTTGTTGTTGTTGTTTTCTTTTATGCCCTCTTTGGGTAGTCCTTGTCTTATCTATGGGAAGCCTTTATATTTTTTGTCCTTTTATTTTCATAATATTGCTCAATTTTCCTAATTATTATGCACATACCAGCCTTTGATGATGTCTTCTATTTTTCTCTTCTTGCTGGGGTATGGTTCCAACCCTAGGTGAAGGACATGGCATAAAGTTATGGACATAGCTTAAGGATTTAAAGCTTGGAGACAAAAGTTGTTATGGTTTTGAATTTCCTCTATCTTAGATCCTTAAGTTGTATCATACATGTAAATCCTTTGTGGGATATTAAGATATACTTTTGTAATCTTGTTGAAAAGTTGAATATAGTCAAAATTTTACTTCCGCTGCTATACTATTCATTGTTTTGAATACCATTCATAAGATTTGAAAAATTTACACCCACTCCAACATATATTTTGGGTATGTTTGGACTGGAAGTTTTATTGTTCAAATTTTTAGTAAGGAGTGGTTCCCCTCTGGGATCCCACTCCTTACAACATGGTATCTGAGCCCATGGTAGTCAGAATTTGACTATTTCAATTTTGTATACCTAATTCGAACCCTTACCTTGCATAGTTGCCCTCTAGGTGAGATGTTCGCCCTATAATTGATCTATGGTAAATATGTGATGAGGTTTTAGGAGATCTTACCCTATCATATAGATTCATTATGATTTGTATCTCTTAATGCTATGAGGTTTAACTTGAGGATGATTTAAATTAGGTTGAGGAGGTAGTAGGATGAAGAGTTCTTGTTATGGATATATTGTGACTTGGTTTTTCACATTGAATTTTGGCCAACTTGTTGGTTTTACTTTGCAATGTTTCTTTTCGACAAAAAAATTATTTTCATTATACTACTATATGTACAAAATTTCTCTTATTTTCTCTATGATTTCCTGAACCGAGTCACAATAAAGAGATATGTGAAGTATTATGAAGAAGCCCTAGAATTATTTGGCATAGAATCCTAACCCTAGTTTAGAAGAAGTGACTAGGAATATGTGAGATAATGTTGAGGTGTAGTGTACCTACTATTTGTACCCTATGACATTTTGGATGTTTATGTTGGGTTGTTAGGTTAGAGACACAAGGACCTAAATATCAACCCTAGTTGGTTCTAACTTTTAGATGGATACATGAACATCATAAATCTCTTAAACATTCACAACTAAAAGATATGTGGGTAGCCTAAAAGTTGTTTAGTTTGACTTGTTAGGTTAAAGATTTTTAGGGGTGGAGAGCAGTTGGTTGTTGATGTTTGGATCAATAGATTTCGAGGATGAAATCCTTTTAAGGGGTGAAGTGTTGTAACATACAAGATCCTGAACCCTACCCTAGAAGTTTGATCTATTGGGCTTAGCCAAATAAGTTTGAGGTTAGACCTATGATGTGCACAAATCATATCATCTTTTGGATCATGTTTGGTTGCATATCCATGTTGTTTTGACTCAATTATCACTCTCATTCATGCTAGATTCTATATTTTTAGCTATTCTTACTTGTCTCATGGTTTGTATTGTAGGTACTACATATTGCAATGAAATTATGAGTAATATATCATATTATCTCTTATTGGATCACTCCTCAAGTATCTACATGTTTTGGGGTTTGAAATTGCACAAATACCACTTTTTACGACATGTAAATCGAACCTACACACTAAAAGTTATGAGCAAAATACACAACAGCCCAGAACAGCGAGGTGCACGTCGTGCACCTGGGAATTTCAGGCAGATAAAAGTTTCTGGAAAGTTGCACGGCGTGCACCTGGGAGCCAAAAGTTTCTGGAAAGTTGCACGGCGTGCATTTCCAAAGTGCGCGCCGTGCACAGTGTAATCTGGAGCAAACCGAAAGTTTCTGGAAAGTTGCACGGCGTGCATTTTCAAAGTGCACGCCGTGCACCTGGCAGTTTCAGCATTTTGTAAAATACGAGCTTTTGTTTAAAACAAAGGGGGAACTTAATGGGCGGTTATGCTCGGTCATTTGTGTCAGTTCTCTCGTCCCAGAGCAAGCCTAGAGCAGAAGAGGGCGATTTTGAGGAGATCAAGGGTGGTTTCTTGGGAAAGGAGTCCATTTCTTCTTCTCTTCTTCTCCATTGTCTTCTCCAAGGTGTAGCCAAGCTTCCCCAACTTCGTGCAGCTTCTCGGGAGAGGAGCCAATCCGTTTTGGAGTAGCTTTAGGAGTGGAATTTCATCCCCAAGACGGAATTCTACTTCTCTTGGGTTACACTTTCAATTCTCCTAGCTTTTCCTTCTCTAAACCATGTTAAACTCTGAAAATTCTGTAGCATTTCTACAATACATGATCATGGATGAGTAGAATCTAAATCTTGGACATGGGAGAGTAACTCCCATGTCATAGCTTGTATGAACATATGAATTTCGTACTAAATGTTAGTTTCTTGCATGTTCCAAGAGTTATTTCAGATCTGAAATGCTTGTTTGTGTGATTGGCCATCATACTTGCATGTTTTATGCTTTCTTTCATAATCTGAGAAGATGTGTTTGAGAGTATGGTGTTACTCTTTTGGCAACTTGTCCTTGACCGCGAGAGTGGCTAGGATTAAGTTGAGGAGCAAGGTTTGTGATTCAAAATGAAATACATGCACGAGAGTGATGTATGGAGTTAGAATCGTCATTACTTCACCGGGAGGTGAGTGATGACTACAAACCTCCTTTGCAAGTTAATTAACATGTTTAAATTCATATTTTAATATAAGCTATGATGTGATAGTGAAATCCCAAGTCTAAGATCCTTCCAAATCTACATATTAACCTTTCTTAAGTGATAATTTACTATTTTGTTTTAAATATATAATTTAGTTGTTCTAATCCAATCATCTTATGTACAATGATCTAGATTATTGAAAATCATAACTCTTGCGCCTAACTAACCAACGCTCCTTGTGTTCGACCTCGACTACAACTACTCTCGTATACTTGCGGGATATAGCTAGTTGAGTAAAAGATCATTCTTATGATTGAAACTCGTTAGTGTAAACAACAACAACCTACAAGATGATTAGTATAATTCTCATGAGCTAATGCATGAATATATCACCTTAATGTAACCTAATGTTCTCACATTAGTCTTAGGCCAATAATGGACACATAATATATGTCACATGAAATAATATAAAATTCGTGCTAATAATCACACATAACTCTGTTGGTGATGATATTAAGTTATGGAACATTATGGAATAAGCAATACTGATAATGATGAAATAATGTGTTAATAATGGCCTCAAATATTAATTGTGACATAACTCATTAAAATAAATCCCAAAAGTGGAATCTAAGTTGATAATCATGTTCCTTGGGTCCCAATTGCCTTGAAAGTCAAGTTTCACACTATTCACACAATAATAATTAATTTATTTATTTTTTGGAAAGAGAAGATCTATGTTTTCCCCAAAATATCAAATAAATAATAAATGACTCCAAAAGAGGAAAGTAATCTTGGATTCATAATCTACATAATAAACATAGCCTTTGTGTGAATTTCCATCTAATTTGGGAAACGTTTGATTAAAAGATGAAATCAGGAGAGAGAAAGTGTGTAGAACCATAAAAATATTAAATAAATTACAAACTACTTCAGCATGTAAAATTAATGGCAAATTCGTATCCAACACATTAAATGTGACTTGTGGATGAAGTTTCACCAAATTTGGATAATCTTAATGTCATTAATGCAAGAGGAAAGATAAATTAGTAATTGGTTTATTCAACACATCAAAAGTCCTCAAAAGGTAAATAGAATTGCATAACCAAAATTTACATACCTTAATTGGTCTTTGTGCAAAATTTCATGTAATTTGGGCAATGTTTGCACCCTCAATTTAAGTTGGGAATAGAAAACATAATTGTTTAAATATCACTTTGCTTTGATTTCCGATTTCCTAAAGCAATTGGATTTTGATTTTGTCACATCTGGTTTGAATCATGGTCTCTTCTTTGGCCGTTAGATGTGTATCGTATGGTATCTATATTCTCTCCTACCTCTACCCTTTTCTCCTGTTCTCGAGCGATGATTAGGTTTCCTCTCTGATTCTTTCTCTTCTTTCTCAACCTCTCCCTTCCTCTCTTTTCTCCGCTTCCTTTTCCTACACCTTCCCCATGATTTCCCACACCTGCTGATCCCGATTGCTAGGGTATTTATACCCTGAAATCCCCAAATCCACTTGTGCCACTAAAGAGCTCTATTTTCGCTCTGTTCAACCTCTGGTTCTTCCTTTTTCTTCTGCCTCCTCGTGAATCCAGGCTTTCGGCCTCTGTGAATTCCTCCCCACACCTTTGCCCGATGCTCATGATTCTTTTTGAGCAGTCACTTTTATCCCAAGCTTGCCCCATGTAAGCACCCTCACTACAACGGCTTCCTCTGGGACCCCTCAGTTTCAATAGAGAGTTCTGGGCTCCATGTCGACTAGAAACCCCAAGAACCCCTCCTCAACTCCTGGTGGCGTCCCGACAATGTTCGGGTGCTTTTAGTAGTGTGATCGGGAGGTATCCATGTTCTCCCTTTCTCACCTTTTTTCTTTTGTTGTCGGTCATAGTGGGAGGGTGAACCTAGTCTTTCGTGCACCCTAGAACCTCATGTTTGGGTCTTTGAGTTAATTTGAACGTGGCGAACCTAATGGTGAGGTCGCTAGTGCATTTTGGCATCTGAGATTCTGATTTGAATTAACATTGCAACTGCAGATTATTCTTGATCGTAGGTCCATGGAAAACAAATAAGATGATTGATTTCTTTTTCATGATTCTACCCCTTCACTTCTCCTTTTGTTTTGTTTTTCGAATGGGGGTATTTTCGTAATTTCGACTCACTTTCCTTTTCTTACTTTACGCCTGGTTTGGCTGATGTGGATGAGAGCTCAGCCGAGTTGGCCAGCTCTGATTGGGCCAACTTGAAGTTGTAGCTCTCTCCCTCTCTCTTATCTCTCGCCTCTGGTTTGCCGACATGGAATTTCCCTCTCTTTCTCGCTTATTTGGCTTTCTGGTGAATTATGATTGCCCGATTTTATAAAATTCATATCTTTTGCTCTGGTGGTCCAAAAATTACAAATAAATAGTTGTTGGATTCAGAAAAATAAGGACTTTCTAATGGTGTTGGTTTCGTCATCTATACAATGATCAATAATAAGTAATTTTAATGGGTTAATCTAAATAAGTAATAACTTATAAAATTCATAACTAAATAAATATAAGTCAGAAAAATATAATAAAATACGTTTTGAACTCATAAAAATATAACATAAAAATGGAATAGTTTTGGTAACCTAATTCACATATAATAAAAAAGTGATTTTTAGGGTTTATGAAATGAATGTAAATCTAACCCTGATTTCATATACATGATTAATATGTGCTTTGGAGACCTATACTTGGATATAGATCTATATTGGACTTGTATAGACTTTAAAGTGAGGTATGTTGTATCCCCTATTACTCCATGTTAATAGATTCACCTATTTTTGTCTTTATCTTGGTTCTATGGACAATAGCCTATACACATTGCTCTAATCTTTTGATATCGTGGTTCTTGTGAACTATCTTGTTTGTAGTAATCTTGGATATTCTCTTGACTCTTATTTCATGCCTTGGTGCATGTTGGACTTATTTGATGATATGTGTCCACTATGATGTGGATGTTTATTTGTGTATATGTGATTCCCACTTGCATGTGGATGTATGTGTTGTACATTATGCGATGGCAACATTGTATAATCTGATTATACTTTTTACTTACCTCTACATTTTACATGCTATGTGATTAAGTAGTACTATAGTAGCATAATTTCATTAGTTTTTGGGTGTGTGCCCCTATTTTTGGGATGAAGGTGGTGGTGCCACATACCTGAGTTTCAAGGATGTGAAGCCTTAGCTCAACTCTATATATTGGGAGTTTGGCAGTGCGTTATTCTCTATCAGGTTTCAAGGATGTGAAGCCTTGGCCACCTTTGTATTTATATTGTTCTACTGTTATGTTTATCTCACATCCATGCAGGTTGATGATTGTGGGGTGTGTGTCCTGCTTTCTTCATATGTGCTAGTATGGCATGATTTTATTTGTTTGGTTATGGCAAGTATCTCTATTGTTATTGTTATTTTCTTTTTTACACTCTTTGGATAGTCCTTGTCTTTTCTATGGGAAGCCTTTTATATTTTTTGTCCCTTTCTTTTCATAATATTGCTCAATTTTCCTATTTAGTATGTACATACGAGCCTTTGTTGATGTCTTCTATTTTTCTCTTCTTGTTGGGGTATGCTTCCAACCCTAGGTGAAGGACATGGAGGACATGGCATAAAGTTATGGACATAGCTTAAGGAGTTAAATCTTGGAGACAAAAGTTGTTATGGTTTAGACTTCCCTCTATCTTAGATCCTTAAGTTGCACCATACATGTAAACAATTTGTGGGAGATTAAGATATACTTTTGTAATCTTGTTGAAAAGTTGAATATAGTCAAAATTTTACTTCCGCTACTATACTATTGGTTGTTTTGAATACCATTCATAAGATTTGAAAATTTTACATCCACTCCAACATATATTTTGGGTATGTTTGGACTAGAGGTTTTATTATTCAAATTTTTAGTAGGGAGTGGTTCCCCTCCGGGATCCCACTCCTTACAAAATGAATGTCCATAAATAACTTATGACATCACAAGAAGAGAGTGGTATCTAGTCACACATCATTGCTACTTAAGTGAATAGAAAGTTGGAGAACAACTTCAACCTACAATATATGTAAGGTGTTGAATTGATTGTATAATTCCTTTGTCTCTGATATCCAGAGTGAACTCGAGGCATGGATGGTCATCCTCTCAACGTTCAGTCCATGTTCCTTGAACCAAGAGTAAACTGTCTGAGATAATTTGACCTCAATATCATATAGATTCACATGTGTATGCACACACATTTCTCAATCTTGCTTATCAAGTGGCCAGGCTATCAATCTCTAGTAGGAGGGACAAATCTTATATCTATCACTCACAGTCAGTCCCCATGTGTCAAAGTCACCCAATCATCATTGCTATAATAACCCATGTTTCAAGATTGCATTTTTTGATGTCAAAGCATACCCAATGACATGTGATGAGTGTAGTGATTCAGGTCTAAGAATCAAAATCACCACCTTCACTATGAGAGATGACTATGACCACCAATGATGGTTTCCATGTGTTATCCGATACACTATTCTCTAACATGTATCTGTGTGCTTGGTTTGATATTGCCATATCATGACTAATGAGATTATGTCATCAACCAACCCACACTCTAGTCTTATGTGTTACTGGTGTCTATCTACCTTACACAATAACAACCAACTAGGGACACAACAAGAATGTACACACTCTTAATATTCATATGATATCATCCTCCAAGTCACGTAATTGAAGACATATGTCATTGAGTGTTGTCATTCTTTATACATTCATAATCTTTCCTCATTATCTCATAAACGAGTGAAACATAATGAATTGGAAGCTCCCTTTATGAGTATTAATCAAATCCTTTATGGTTTATTCCATGTCAATCATCACATGATTATCTCCACTGGCATACTTTAACAATAGACTCCCACTTCCACTTAGAGCCAATCACCCAAGAATCTATGTCCATCATGTTTTTGTTGGGCAAGTGCTTAATCCAATAGGTTAGCAACATTCTACGATTAGTCAGTATATTTGTTCTGAGATGAAACCAATGTAATATGGTATCTAATATTCCTTGCCTAAAAAGTAGCTCCCTTATTGTCACAGTGTCACTACTGTGTCATCAAAGGCCGAAACGCCTATAAGTTCATCATATGAACTTGTAGATCCATATAGTATCACTCTGTGTTCATAACACAAGTATTTTGACTTCTTTTGTAGAATAGAATTGATGGCTATTAGTCTGGAACCCTTCCAAATAACAACATTTCTCCTTTTAAATCAAACATGTTTTAGTTTGCTATCACTTTTGTCATTATGTAAGCTTGCATTGGTGTGCCCCTTACACCCAACTCTTCCGTTTATCGCTATCCTTATTGACTAGTAATCTATCCTTAAGTACTTCTCACATTCTAATGGATATCTTTAATGTTGTTCCAATAACCCTTATTGAATTTTAGTATTATCTTGTCATGTTCAATACATACAATATTATATGGGATAAGTACATATATAGCATTTATGATAGATCCAATGTTACAACCTATGACATATAATCATGTCATTTCCATTCTTCACAATAATTGGAGCATAAGGTTCATGAGAAACTAATATGGATTCTCTCTCATTGGATCCTTTCTGTGTTGAATTATTTCAAAATCTTGATATCATATGCGCTCAAACTTCCATTGTGAAATATTCAAGAAATATCTCTATAGATATTTATTCTTATCTCACAAAATGTTTCACTTAATCCTTAATTGTTGAAGGGGTTTTCATGTGAGATATCAATATTCACAATATTTAGATGTTATTTCTCATCATATGTGGAACATTCATATATGCTCCCACTAAATCTTTTGTAATCACAAATTTCATCTTTTATCTTGATTCAAGTCAAACTCTTTGACTATCTTGTCAAATCAAAAGATCCCATTTTTGCGATGTTTATTTCAATCTGAGATTGAACTTTGTAGCTTATAGACTGTATTTGCATTCATGAAGTTATAAAACCTTTTAGGTTGTGTCACATACACATCCTGTGATGTATTCCCTTAATGAATCCAGTTTAAATTTTCATTTGCTAAATCTCTTAGTCTATTTTAACTACAACAACAATATTTGACAATTGGTAAAGGAATTTCTGTCATGTTCAACAACTTGAACTATTTTGAAAACCTATTCAACCAATATGTATTTTGTGTTACCCATGTAGGTCTTTGCCACAAGATCTTATTTCACCCTTTGGTAGTACCCCTTTAGGTGGCACTATAAAGGTCCTACCTCGTTAGGATACATGGACCCAAAATGGCCTTGAGCCATTACTCAAATTATGGTACTTAATAGCTTCTAGTTGATCAGTTGGCTCATCATGTCATGACCAACCTATGTGAGTTGTTGGATTCATAATTCTCCAATCTCAAACATGTTCTACTAGAACTATTTTCTTTGGTGCTACATGATGAACTATAGATTCCACAACAACTTGTGATTCTCTTAGTTCTCGTTTTACATCTTTGTTGACCTCAAACATTTTGAGTTCTACTTTTACTCCCACTGATTCTTTAGGAACTCGATCATCCTATCAACAAAACATTTTTGTTATTGGATTGGGATTAATAGTAACATTCAACAATTATGGTTTGTGAATAAACCTTTTCAAGAAACTACTTTAGTGTGGGTTTTAATCCTTTAGACATATTGGGACATTCCCATTCATATCATATATGATGTCTTATAAATCATTCAGATGCTACATTATTTGGTGATAGGTATATATTTATGAGGATAAGAAGATTAGATTAATTGATAATCATATCATGAATCATCATGGTATAATTCCTTCATTCTAACACATCATCATTTTCAGATGGATTTGACATGTAATATATTATCATAGTCCTTTCTTTGAAGGTACTCAAGGTATCGATGTAAAGTATTTCAACATTTGATCTCATAAAAGTTTCTTAATACTTTCATCAAAGTCATACTTCATTTATAATCTCCTTGAACATTTCAAGAGTGTGTACATATCATCATATTACAGGTGAATGAATATGAGGCATAAGTAATATCTATATCATTTATTTTATAAGATCTTCATGCATCACATGTATGAGGTCTAATGGAAGGATTATCCTCCCACTTCATCTAGTGAAGGATGTCATATCACATTGTGTGTAAATATGGCTTTGCATGTTTCCTTAGGTTCGATAACCAAGGGAATCTAGATTAACATCAATATGTATTCTAGACATGCATTTCTTATATGTATGTCCGAGGTTACTATTGCTAATGATAGTCTTAAGTTATCAATTATAATCCTTTGGTATTCACATTATATACATTCATCTCAAAGTTTTTCATACTATGATCATTAGATGTTTGGGCATTGCCATGCAAGATCATATATTTTGAAATAGAAACATTAAATTTCACTGTATTGATTTATCATGCTTGTCATACAAGATGCTCAAAGTAAATGTTTCTATTGGTTGGCATAATGAAATATCAATTCCACTAACTCTATTACATGCCCATTGAGCTAAGATAAATTTAAATGTAGACTAAAGCTTCTACAACTCCTGATCTGCCTTGTCCATCTTTGTCCTTCCATGAGGTTTTACTTCTTGTCAGATCATGCACATCAAGTATGTCAGATCTCTATTTGCTATCACATATCAAAATGAAGAAGGAATCAAATTTATCTTATAACATTTTATACCTGAAGAGGAGGCCTCAGTGCCTTCCTTCTTCTTCTTTAATTCCTCTAACTAGAGTGGGCGATTTCTTTTCCAATGTCCATGTTGTGAGATATGAAGACTTGGGCTTCTGTCTAGCTTTAGAACCCTTTTGCTTTGAGATATGAAGACTTGGGCTTTTGTCCAGATTTGGAACCTTTCTTAGATTTGGCTTTGCCTTTAGACTTCCCCTTTGTCTTGTTGATCATCATCACAAACGTGAGATTGTCTATTTTCATTTATATCTCAATTGTTCTCAACATGCCCAACAACTTTGTCAATGGCTTGTCAAAGTCGTTCATGTTGTACTCCATGACAAACTGACTATATGACTATGGCAGAGACTACAAAATCACGTCAATGTCCAACTCTTGACCCAAGGGGAATCCTAGTCTAAATAGGTTCTCTACATACCCAATGAGCTTGAGTACATATGGACCTACTAGTGCCCTTGAGATATCATATCTCTGTTGTATTGCCTGATCTTAGAACATGTTTGTTGTAGCCCCAATTTTTGGGTTCCATCGGTGAGAAATGTAATTTCTCATATTAAAGATAATTGAACAAATAATGATATAATTTGTTTTCAATAAATGGATTTCGTTTTCAATAGCCTTGATGATTGTGTTGTGGGCTTTATTGGCTATTGGGCCCAATAACAAGGAAATGAAGAAAGGAAATTCAATTATTAAATTAGTAAATGAATAATTGAGTTTTTGAGAAAAGAAAGATGTGGAAACCTCTGGAAGGTAAAAGAATGAAATCCAAAGAGGGATTTCGTGCCTCTTGGGTTCCTTTGGTTTCAAGGAGTCCAAAGTTGCAAAGAAAAGGCAATAAGAAAAGAAAAGATTAATTAAGTATTTCATTATTAAGAAAGGAATTGAAAATAATGGTAAATGTGGAAAACAAGTGAAAAGAAGTATAATGGAATTATCCTTGGTGGAATTTCATATCCCAAGGATTTCTAATGATAAAAGGAATGCCAATGAGAAAAATAAAAGAGAAATAAAGAGAAATCCTCAAAAAGATATATTTTAATGAGAAATAAACAAGATAATGTGAAATAATGCATTTAGATGCATCTAGAAGGATAATGAGTATCCAATAAAAAGGATTTTGAAATAATAGAGTTTCTTGGGATCCAAGGAGTCCCAATAAAGATGAAAGAAAGATAAAATACCATCATCATCATCATCATCTAAGCCTCAATCCCAACTATGTTGGGGTCGGCTACATGGATCCTTCATTTCCATTCATCTCTATCATGGGTCATATTCTGATTGAGATGTAGAGATTCAAAATCTCTCTTTATAAGCTCATCCCATGTTAATTTAGGCCTTCCTCTTCTTCTATTTATAGTGTTTGGCTCAATAGCATTTCTTTGTATAGGCGCACTAGTAGGTCAGCGTTGCACATGTCCGTACCATCTGAGTCGGCCCTCACGCAACTTGTCCTCAATGCTCGCCACCCCCACTTTATTCCTGATATAGTCATTTCTCAAACGATCTTTTCTTGTCTTCCCACACATCCATCTCAGCATACGCATTTCGGCCACGTTCATCTTGTTGAGACCTTGTTTCTTCACCGCCCAACATTCACTCCCATAGAGCATGGCTGGTCGTATAGCTGTTCTATAAAACTTACTTTTTAACCTGAGAGGGATCTTCTGATCGCATAAAACTCCAGTTGCACTCCTCCATTTCAACCATCGTGCAGTGATCCGGTGACAAACATCATTTTGGACATCCCCGTCTATTTGAATAATAGAACCTAAGTAACGAAATTTGTCACATTTTGGTATATCTACTCCGTCCAACTTGGTTCCATCATTCACAATGTGAGATTGGCTGAAATTGCAATGCATATACTCAGTTTTACTCCTGCTAATCATCAATCCATTTGATTCCAATGCCTTTCTCCAACATTCAACTTTATCATTCAATCCATATTTTGTTTCGTCAATCAAAACAATATCATCAGCAAATAACATATACCAAGGAATATCATCCTGAACATTCTTTGTTAAATCATCCATAACCAGAACGAATAGATATGGGCTGAGTGTGGATCCTTGGTGTACCCCAACTGTAATAGGAAAAGTTTGTGTCTCTCCTCCAGGAGTCTTGACACTTGCAAAATTTCAAATAAGAGGATAATGTGATGCATTATTAATTAATTATGTAGTATTGCTAAAAAGGAAGTATTTTCTATTAAATGAAAATAGAATTTCGTGCCATTAGAATAAAGGGCAAGTACTAAGAAGATAAAAGAAGAGATTTTCGAAATTATAATATTTCAAGGATAAAGAATATCAAAGGAATATTAAGGAGATAAGCAAGAGAGAGAAGATTGCTTATTCATGAAGGAATATACTTTCCTAGTAGGAAACAGACTTAGATATCATGGATAGCCGACCTAGGGCTTCGTTTCCCACCCCTATATAAAGGGGTAGAGCCCAGGGTTGAGTTCATAAGGATTCGACGTATCCTTCTCTTCTTTCTCCCTCCTTCTTCTCTATTTTCATCTTCAAACCCTAACCCCAAGTACCACCATGAGCATGTTGCAAATATTGGGAACTAGAGGGGTTCGATGATATCCTGGTGTGCCACGGTGCCAAGGAGGAGCTTCACCATCAGATTCGTGCCCTAGAGCTGGCACAGTAGCAGCGCCTAGGCTGCAGCGTCAGCCGCAAGTACCTAGCCTAACGGGCAAGAGAACGGTCATGTTGGCTGCGACTAGGTGGCGCCCCATGTGCGCAAGGGGGCGACGGACATAGGGCAAGGATTGGTGGTGAGTTTCAAGGTCCAAGGGAGAGAGGAGAGCCCATGCAAGATCTACTATCGGCAGCCAGTTAGGGCAGTTCGGAGGAGGAAGACGACCCAGGTGCATTGGACAGATTTGCCCCTCCACGGCCTGAAGAGAAGATTGACTTAAATGGGGGCAAGATCGTAATTTGGTTATAAACTCAAGCGAGCCGTGTTGCATGCATGAGGTGACGTGGCTGCTTCTGGTTGGTCCAAAAATGTAACTTTTACAAAATTCATGTCTAATAAACCGTAGCTCAGATAAATACAAATAATATATGTATTTTGATCAGGAGAACGAGAGGAATCCAATAAAAATGATTATAAAGATTGATTACGTTCCTAATTGCAAAAGTACAATAAGTTGATAAAAAGTGCATTAAAGTTAGGTTAAAAACCCCTATTTGTGATTAAAGGTTGAATCTAGTATGCTTAATGGGTTAATTCAAGTATTAATAACTCGTTGAATGATAATGTTAGATTCGAACCTGATCTAGATGTGAAATTGCATGATTTAGGGTTTTTACCTCATATGAGAATGGTTAAGCATTTACAAACCTTAACTTAGGGTAAAAGAGGATAAGATCATATTTAATTGAAAATTGTGAAAATATGTTTCTAATGATTGTTCTAAGTTATTTGTATATAAAAGTTCCTATTTGTGGGTAAATACCCTTAATATAGTAATTAGGGATTTCTAATGAATAAAAGGTGTATTTAATGATATATAGAGTTCATTTGTGAATTAGACCATAATGAACTATGAATTGATGATAAATGAGCATAATGATCTTGCCATGGATTAAAAGGATAAAAATGGTAATTTTAACATAAAAGAGGTATAATGGGCTTAATTAATGTTTAAATGTACCTTTAATCCGAAATTAGGGTTGTAAGTAATTGAATAGAAATAGGGTGTAAAATAGTAAATGAAGTGAAACCCTAAATGCAAAATGAAACCCTATAATGGATACAGAAACCTTAGGATGTGATTTCAAGTTGAATAGAAAGAATCTTGATAAAGTGTGTAGTAAATAGAGTACATGTGTTTTTCAGGATTCTTGATGATGTGGTTGAATTACTTGCTTGGATTGCTTTCTTGGTTGGAATTGATATTATCTTGAGAAATCTACTGAACATGTATGTGGTTACGTCTATGAATAATTGATTTAGTTTCACAATGATTCCCAAATGATTCCGTCGGTTGCTTGAAAATAACTGTTGGATGCCTTTTATTTCATGAAACTATAAAGTGACTATGATCATCACTATGAATGTATATATATAACTGGCTTTGATCCGAATCCACCTATGTGGCTTGTAAAGGCTAAAAAGGGGTAACCTAGAGTAAGGTCTAGGTTATTGTGGGTTAGAAACTGGGCTACCAAGTGTAGTGCCATGAGACCCTTTAGCATGCCATGAGTTAAGGAGTGGGCTACTTATAGGTAGTGCCATGTGACTCAACCCTAGAAATTGGTTCACCTATAGGTGGGACCATGAGGGGTTTAATGGAGATCTACTATAAGGAAAGTAGCATCCAGGTCCACTACAGGGACAACACAGAGGATAGGGGATGCATGGATCGTGCAGTTATATTTAAAACGTAAAATTGTTTGTTAAATGGTAATTGGATGCAATACATTGTTATAAATAATTGCACGATTATTGTTTCCCCCACATACCAGCTTCGGCTGACCGAAGTTTTGTTTGTCGACATTTTAGGTACAAAGCCAAAAAGACAAACGGTAAATCGTCATATTGAGAAATACATGAATTGAAATACAAGGAGGATTAGTTAGAGTAGAAATTCATATATGGATAGAAGTCTAGAGATCCAAATTTTCAAAAGGTATGAAAAAGTTTATTTTCTTATAGCTTTACAGTATAGTCTGTTAAAGTTTAATAATTGTTCTTGGTTAAATGTCGAACCTTTGATCCAAAAATTATGTTTGTGGCTTTGACCTCTCGATCTCCCTTAATTGGGGGTTCTCGGGAGGTGGGGTCATAACAATTGGTATCAGAGCATAGGTTTCTCACTTAACCATTAATAATTATTAAATTTTACAAACTCCATAGAACCCAAGGGAGTTATTAGAGGATTGTCCGAAAGACAGAGGTGTCTAGAAAAGGATCACGACCGGGGGTTGGCAATATTTTCCTCTGCACCGCTAGTCGAAATACGAGGACTCCCAGATCTGTGTGACTGCCTGGCCAAAGTCTTAGGGTATGAATCAAAATAAGATACCTTTAGGACTTTCTCATCTTATTCATCCCTTCTCATCACAAATTCAGTTAAGGACCTTAAGGATTAGGGTTTTCCCTCTTCTCCTCACCCTCTTAAGGTATGGGTAAGGTTAATAAGGTTTAAGGAATCATCCACCAAATTAATGAAAAGCATGTAAATAAGATGTCATGGACATACACTTAATAGATTAAGCATAAACTAAAGGATATATACATGCTTAGGTCGTATGAAATAAGTTTTCTTGCCCTCAGAAGAGACCTGAGGCTAGACCTACTTGTCAGGAGGATAAACAAAGAGAGTTAGTCTTGGAGATAGAGATCTCCATTACAAGAAGAGACCTGGCACATCCTCTGAGGATGATGTTAACCCTAACCCTAAGTGAATGTTAGAGAGAGAGAACATGATGGGTTAGATGTCATGGTAGACCAGGTGGTTGGATGGACATGCCTTGGATGATGTATGGGCCATGAGAGGTTGGATGACTGAGTACCTTTGGCGACCCAACCCTGGGAAGGGTCGAGCAGTGGAGAGTGAAGGATAGCTCCTCCATTGATGAGGATTAGAGAAGAACCTATGGAAACCCCATGAGCTTATATGAGCATGGCATAGTAGGCACCCAGAGTACATCAGTAGTACGAGAAGAAGGTTAAAACCCTGGCCAAGGAAGTAGGATGGATATCTTATGAGACAAGCATAGAGGGTTATGGATAACCTTGAGCAGACATACTCTTAAGGGGAATGCTTGTAAGCTTGACCCACCTTCATGGAGAGAGAACCTCACGTAGTAAGGTTGTTTGTAGAGTTAGTTCTACAGAGAAAGAGCAGGACCCCAAGCAAGAAGGTTGTAAACCTAGATTCTGAGATATGAGGAAAAGTGGGGAGTTGAGAATGATGCGACCTAAGTGGATGAAAGTGGTGGCCTCATGAGTGATCCCTAGGTGATGGGGATATCTTGGTCGTCTTTAGAAAGGGAGAATGAGGCTTCTGGAACCTATGTGCCTATGGTATAAGTGTTTACCTTATGAAGAAGTTCTGTATACCCTGGAGAGGTTTAGTGGGGCCTTATGCCTTGTTGGTTGTCCTTAAGGAGGACTCGACTCTAAAGTGTTGCTCGAATAGAAGGATGACAGGAAGTGTGTGTCATGCCTTATACATGCCTGATTCATGGTTAATAGATTGATCATGTAGTTGGTCATCAAAAAGTGAACCTAGGGTTTCTAGGCCTAAGAGGGGAAGTGGTGTACCTAATGCTCATGACGAAATGTTGTTGCTATAGTTTTGAGCATGGTACTCCTCATGTATAGTGGAAAAGGGAAACCCCTTAAGATTAAAGGTATGTTTGATGAACCCCTCATAGCTAAGTGATGACATGGAAAGGCATGATATTGATCCAATATGAAGGATGAGAACAAGTATGGCCTAACATGGTTTAGTAGGTGGTCTACTTACGCCTTGCATAGCTTGCTATGGTTAAGAATGCTAGACCCAAGGACGTTTGTGGCCTTTGTTATCGAGGTGAAGTTTTCCTCCCATCCTGGGAGAGGGACCCTTTGGTAGGGTGTATACCTATTTTGTTGGTTCAAGTTAACCTAAAGAGGTCTCATAGGATCTTCAGAAGCTAAGTGAAAGGTACATGGTGTGAGAATGAACATATAGACCCATAGATAACCATCTCTATGTGCATGTGGATGTGTTACCATGACGGTAATCGGTATAGGGGCATGGCCAAGGTAGGTAGGTCTCCATGACCCCTATGAAAGGATGAAAGTTAGCCCTTGAATGCAGAGAGAGAGATGATGAAGGCCTGGGTAAGGTTATAAGTTGAATATGTACTATAAGAGAATCCTAAGTCTATCCTAGGATCAGGTAGGGATAAGACCGATGGAAGTAGGAGTTGCCTAATTCCCTAGTTGTACATGACCATAGGGTCGGGAGGTAACAACTATCATTGTCTGAGGGCCATGGGTTAGGAGATTGATCACCTTCATGAACTCATGGGTCCCAAAGGGCAGCTGAGTAGGGCACTCTCTGGTGCATAAGGGAAGAGGGATGATCCCAAAAGTGTCGGCACCCTATAGACCTAGAGGTGATGAACAAGGAATATGTGTGGATCCAAGTAGGTTCAAAACTAGTTTTCCATGGAGGTAACTTTGATATCGAGATGATTGTGATGCAAATACATATGTGGAATGTTTCAACTTAGATTTAGATGTGTATTGGCAAGGTGGAATGTACCATCTCTACTCTTAGAACAAGAAGAACTTTGTATTTGGACTGCAGCCAAATGCTTATTTCCTCTTGTTTTGGGAGTGAGAGATAGGACAATAAGCATGCCATACACCAAGGATAAAAATGATGTGGGTTGGAACGTTGCCACAAGATATGGGGACAAAGAAGATAACATACCATGGTAAAGTGAATGATACATGGATGGTTTGCAAACACTAAGAGGAATGAGGTAGTTGCCTTATATGGATGTTTTTAGCATGAGCTATGAGTCATACAAGGTTGAGTTTAAAAACCAAGAGGATGCACTTAGAGTTTTCTCGATGATGATAGACCTAGAGCTGAGATGAGATATTAAGTGGAATACATGGAAGTGTATGTCTTCAATGTTACCTAATACCTAAGGATGTGAAGTGGTAATGGATGCTCTAGTTGAGATATATCTGACTAGTTTGGCTAGAAGTTAGAAGAGGTTGTTAGGCTAACCCTAAGTTTGGAAAAGAAATATGTTTGGCTAATACTCAGATGTAATGAGATATGTTGAATAAGTTAATGGTTGTTTGGTTAGCCAGCCTAGGCCTTGATGCAATGAAAGGATGGTTGTAGAACCTCAAATGCACTTCTTTGGAAAGGAAGGTGATGAAACCCCGACTTGAGTGGTTTAGGGTTTCTGAGGAATCGATCTTGAGGAATCATGACATATAGGAGATCATGATTGAAGATCACCATACGCCATGGTACTACGAAGATAGTAAGTGACCGTAGTACTTTGGATGCCTAAGATGAAGTTGCATGTGGTATGTGTCCATGCAAGCCAGGAGGTGAAGGACGAACACCAATAACCCAGTGTATCGATATAGAGTATAAAGAGTTCCCTAGAAGGGAAAAGGGAGTTCATCACTATGGACATTGTAAGTCTTCCCTAGACCAAGGAAGGTCAAGATGCAATGTGGGTTATGGTAGATCTCCTTACCTAGATGGCATGAGAAAGAAAGAATACTGTCAAGGGGCAGATCAGGTTGAACTACATATGAGAGAGATGGTTCAACTACACCAGGAGGTGAGTTCAAAAGTTCTTGAGTATAACCTAAAGGTTCACTTCCGTGAGGTGGAAGTAGAAACATGAAGAACTCTATGTTAGTACAGTTTATTACCTCTAACTAACTAATGGTTAGTATGATCTAGACTAAAGGGGTCTGATGAGAGCATGTGTGCTCATTCAGGGTGATATCTAGAGACAATTCTTGTCCTATGAAAGATGAGATGATAACCACCATAGCTAGTATCAGGATTGAAAGAAGCTCTGTAAGGGAGGTCGTGTCGGTCACCACTTTAGTAAGGTGATGTTGGTGAAAGGACCACGTGATGGTTAGAAAAGGACCACAATGTGTCTAGATGAAGTCACTTTGATCGTGCAATGGTTGAAAGGAGCCTAGAGATGATGGGAGTCGTGAGCGGATGCAAAGTAGACTGACACACAGTTCATAGTGGAGAATATGTGACATGAAAATCTGACCCCTCTAAGTTACAACTAAGAGAGAGCTAAGTCCCCGATGCATGGGTTCATTTTGAGAGGGATTAGTGGAGAAGGTTAAGTTTGATCTTACCCCTAAGGATACAGTAATGTGTGATGAGTTCCATGTGTCCAAATTTAGAGCACTATGTGAGGTACCCAGACCATGTACTGAGTGATGAACCTAGTGAGCCCTAAGGGAGGCTGAAATGGCCTGAGTCACCTGTGCAGTTTATAGACGCCAGGATGAAAGAACTCCAGGATGAAAGAACTCAGAGAAAAGAATATGTGATGATAAAGGTTCTTTGGTAGCGCTGTGAGTACGGTAAAGCCACATAGGGGCCAATGATGGATATGGAAAAGTCTTATCCTAAATTGTTTTTTTGCTTGATAAGAATTTTGAGGACAAAATTCCTGTAAGAGGGGAAGGATGTAACAACCCCAATTTTTGGGTTCAATTGGTGAGAAATGTAATTTCTCATATTAAAGATAATTGAACAAATAATGTTATAATTTTTTTGAATAAATGGATTTCGTTTTCAATAGCCTTGATGATTATGTTATGGGTTTTATTGGCTATTGGGCCCAATAACAAGGAAATGAAGAAAGGAAATTCAATTATTAAATTAGTAAAAGAATAATTGAGTTTTTGAGAAAAGAAAGATGTGGATACCTCTGGAAGGCAAAAGAATGAAATACAAAGAGGGATTTCGTGCCTCTTGGGTTCCTTGGGTTCCAAGGAGTCCAAAGTTACAAAGAAAAGGCAATAAAAAAAGAAAAGATTAATTAAGTATTTCTTTATTAAGAAAGGAACTGAAAACAATGGTAAAATGTGGAAAACAAGTGAAAAGAAGTATAATGGAATTATCCTTGGTGGAATTTCGTATCCCAAGGATTCCTAATGATAAAAGGAATGCCAATGAGGAAAATAAAAGAGAAATAAAGATAAATCCTCAAAAAGATATATTTTAATGAGAAATAAACAAGATAATGTGAAATAATGTATTTAGATGCATCTAGAAGGATAATGAGTATCCAATAAAAAGGATTTTGAAATAATAGAGTTTCTTGGGATCTAAGGAGTCCCAATAAAGAGGAAAGAAAGAGAAAATACCAAAATTTCAAAATAAGAGGATAATGTGTTGCATTATTAATGAATTATGTGGTATTGATAAAAAGGAAGTATTTTCTATTAAATAAAAATAGAATTTCGTGCCATTAGAATAAAGGGCAAGTACTAAGAAGATAAAAGAAGAGATTTTTCGAAATTCTAATATTTCAAGGATAAAGAATATCAAAGGAATATTAAGGAGATAAGCAAGAGAGAGAAGATTGCTTATTCATGAAGGAATATACCTTCCTAGTAGGAAAGAAATTTAGATCTCATGGATAGCCGACCTAGGGCTTCGTTTCCCACCCCTATATAAAGGGGTAGAGCCCAGGGTCGAGTTCATAAGGATTCCACATATCCTTCTCTTCTTTCTCCCTCCTTCTTCTCTATTTTCGTCTTCAAACCCTAACCCCAAGTACCACCATGAGCATGTTGCAAAAAGAGGGAGCTAGAGGGGTGTGATGATATCCTGGTGTGCCACGGTGCCAAGGAGGAGCTTCACCATCAGATTTGTGCCTAAGAGCTGGCACAGTAGCAGCGCCTAGGCTGCAGCGTCTGCCACAAGAACCTGGCCTAACGAGAAAGAGAATGGCCATGTTGGCTGTGACTAGGTGGCGCCCCATGTGCGCAAGGGGGCGACGGACATAGGGTAAGGATCGGTGGTGAGTTTCGAGGTCCAAGGGAGAGAGGAGAGCCCATGCAATACCTGCTATCAGCGGCTAGTTAGGGCGGTTCGGAGGAGGAAGACGACCCAGGTGCATTGAACAAATTTACCCCTCTGCGGGCTGAAGAGAAGATTGACTTAAATGGGGGCAAAATAGTAATTGGTTATAAACTCAAGCGAGCCGTGTTGCATGCATGAGGTGACGTGGTAGCTTTTGGTTGGTCCAAAAAGGTAACTTTTGCAAAATTCATATCTAATAAATTGTAGCTCAGATATATACAAATAATTATGTATTTTGACCAGGAGAACGAGAGGAATCCAATAAAAATTATATTAAAGATTGATTCCGTTCCTAATTGCAAAAGTACAATAAGTTGATGAAAAGTGCATTGAAGTTAGGTTAAAAACCCTATTTGTGATTAAAGGTTGAATCTAGTATGCTTAATGGGTTAATTTAAGTATTAATAACTTGTTGAATGATAATGTTACATTCGAACCTAATCTAGATGTGAAATTGCATGATTTAGGGTTTTTACCTCATATGAGAATGATTAAGCATTTAGAAACCTTAATTTAGGGTAAAAGAGGATACAATCATATTTAATTGAAAAATGTGAAAATATGTTGTTAAATGATGGTTCTAAGTTATTTGTATATAAAAGTTCCTATTTGTGGGTAAATATCCTTAATATAGTAATTAGGGTTTCCTCATGAATAAAAGGTGGATTTAATGATATATAGAGTTCATTTGTGAATTAGACCATAATGAACTATGAATTGATGATAAATGAGCATAATGATCTTGCCATGGATTAAAAGGATAAAAATGGTAGTTTTAAAATAAAAGAGGCATAATGGGCTTAATTAATGTTTAAGTGTACCTCTAGTCCGAAATTAGGGTTGTAAGTAATTGGATAGAAATAGGGTTTAAAATAGTAAATGAAGTGAAACCCTAAATGCAAAATGAAACCCTAAAATGGATACGAAAGCCTTAGGAAGTGATTTCAAGTTGAATAGAAAGAAATCTTGATAAAGTGTGTAGTAAATAGAGTACATGCGTTTTTCAGGATTCTTGATGATGTGATTGAATTACTTGCTTGGATTACTTTCTTGGTTGGAATTGATATTAGCTTGAGAAATCTACTAAACATGTATGTGGTTACGTCTATGAATAATCACTTTAGTTTCACAGAGATTCTCAAATGATTCTATCAGTTGCTTAAAAATAACTGTTGGATGCCTTTTATTTCACGCAAATATAAAGTGACTATGATTATCACTATGAATGTTTATATATATATAATTGGCTTAGATCTGAATCCACCTCTGTGGCTTGTAAAGGCTAAAAAGGGGTAACCTAGAGTAAGGTCTAGGTTATCGTGGGTTAGAAACTGGGCTACCAAGTGTAGTGCCATGAGACCCTTTAGCATGCCATGAGTTAAGGAGTGGGCTACTTACGGGTAGTGTCATGTGACTCAACCCTAGAAACTGGTTCACCTATAGGTGGGACCATGAGGGGTTTAAAGGGGATCTACTATAAGGAAAGTAGCATCCAGGTCCACTGTAGGGACAACGCAGAGGATAGGGGATGCATGGATCGTGCAGTTATATTTAAAACATAAAATTGTTTGTTAAATGGTAATTGGCTGCAATACATTGTTATAAATAATTGCATGATTATTGTTCCCCCACATACCGGCTTCGGCTGACCGACGTTTTGTTTGTCGACATTTTAGGTACAAAGCCAAAAAGACAAACAATAAATCGTCATATTGAGAAATACATGAATTGAAATACAAGGAGGATTAGTTAGAGTAGAAATTCATATATGGATAAAAGTCTTGAGATCCAAATTTTCGAAAGGTATGCAAAAGGTTATTTTCTTACAACTTTCCAGTATAGTCTGTTAAAATTTAATAATAGTTCTTGGTTAAATGCCGAACCTTTGATCCAGAAATTATGTGTGCAGCTTTGACCTCTCGATCTCCCTTAATTGGGGGTTATCGGGAGGTGGGGCCGTAACAATGTTCTTGAGATGTGTGACCATCTCAATCACATCCATGTTCTCATGTTGCCTCTGCAACTCATAGTTCATGGAGCATTGCATCATACACTTGACACCCATGACGTCTTCAGTAGGCTTCTTATCCTTGTCAACCATTGGCACATTTTGAGATGGTTCCTCTGGTTCTAGCATTTACATGACATATAGTTTGTGCTCCTGTGTGAGAATGATTCTCACTATCCTAAACCAATCATGGAAGTTGTTCCCAGTTAGATTGTCCTTATCAAGGACTGATCATAGAGAAAAGTGATTGTTGTTCGTTGCCATTTGATTCTACAAAAGAATTTGCAATTTTGTCTGAAACTCACATTTGATTTGATTTGATTAGAATTAAAATTTGGGTGATAATAATAGGTCTTTAATTCATTATCGTTCTCATTATTTTGTTCAAATTGATAACCCTCAAGTATCAATTCAGAAAATTACATCAAACAATTTTCAAACGAGCCAAGACCCACGTTTCATCAAATCATGACTCGGCTTTTGCCAATCGCCCACAACTTGACTATTTAGCTAGGAAATCATACCAATTACTTCATATGCAACTCTTCGATAGATGATATGTGCAACTCTTTGACATAATCATCTACATGCCTTTAGGCTTAGGCTCTCTAAGTCACCAGTTAAGCCTGACCCAATAGACAACACGATAAATATGCACCATGCTTTATGCAAACCTACATATCTACCATCACACTTCCATGAGATAGACGACACACCATGCTTTCTACAAATCTATGCTTAGTCAATCAAGCTTTTCATGTGTGTTGTTAATGGAAAGAATCTTAAGCTTAATATGTTTGATTTGAGGGATATATATATATATATATATATATATATAGGGGATTTATTAGTTACCCGCGTGGGTAGCCTGATTTTTAGCTACCCGCACATCTAAAAGTATAACTATATGGTACACAAAAGTAACTCTAAGATCAAAAGAGTAACTATGTTGATAAAAGAGTAACTCTAAGATCAAAAAAGTAAATGCGCAGAAAATATATAGTCAGTAAATATATTGACGTATTTTTTGATTTTGGTGGGGCAAATGATATTATTTTTGGATGAATTTTTTTGGGGAGATAGATAAAATGCTCCTCTAAAATTGCTAAAAAAAAGTGATAGGAAGGGTGTGCGGGTATTAAAGATGAATATATATATATATATATATATATATATATATATATATATATTAATCGATCACCACATATATAGTACATATCATATACATGCTATATCCCACAACATAAACATGCAATAAAAAAAAAGCAATGGTTATGTCCATCTAGGTCAATCATCACATATCATGTATGAATCTACTGTTGGTGTAGATCCGTGCTTGTCAATCTAGGTAGATCGGTTTGACCCTACAACTGGTCATATCGTCTCTTGGCCAGTCATTTGGTCATCATAGACGGTCGTCTAGCCTCTTGGCTAGTCAGTTGGTCATCATAGACGTTCATATAGCCTCCAGTCCAACCCATGTTTGGACTCCTTCCAAACGGTCAGTTGGGTCCATCAGGAGGTTGTCTGGCTCTATCATTCTATCCTCCATGGTCATCGAGACAACCAACTCATCTCACGAACTGGTTGTCTCATCTGGCCATGATCATCTTCTTTGTCATTGCAAGAAAAGAAACCTATTGCTATTAAACTATTGCATTATAAAGAGAACCCTTAAGTTACATTCGAGGGAAGCAAAGGTAGGAAAGAATTAACTTTACATTTATAAGAGGGAGGTATAGGCTCAATACACATACCAAGTTATAAATGAATAAATCCAAACCATCCAACCACACATAGATATTGGATATTAGCCATAACCATGCTACACATCCGCCATCAAAACCACTTTTAAGGTGACACATGTAAATTGTATATATATCAAATCATATATGTGTATATACATAGTTTGGGATTATGTGGTTTTTTATCAGATACACATATGAGACAATTTAAGATTCACATCATATGCAATAAATAAATTATTAAACCAAAAATCTGATCATATTGATTATCCTAAAAGTATAGTAGTAGAAATAAAAATTTTATCTGTATGTATTCCCTTAACAACAAGATTGCATCAACTACTATGAAAAAGGAAGGACGATTTAATGAGTTATACCTAGTCCTGGAGAAATTCCAACAACAACAACTCACTTCAATGCAATGAAACCATCTCCTAGTTGCTCTTGGACAATGGTTGTGCAACTCCTGGTCTTCACCATGGACAACAAACATGACAACTTCTATAGAGACTCCAGTGGTCTATCCATGGACTATAGACTGACTTTTCTCTCCTAGAAGCAGCCAAAGGACTCCTGCTTCTAGAGTAGTCCACATAGACCAACTAGAACTCATGTTGTTCAACAGAACAAGAAACAAAAACAAAAAATTAACTGCCATATTCCCCGTTGAACAATTGACCACATCAATAACTATGTAATAGGAAGGATGGTTTGCAAAGTTATACCTGGTCCTAGAGCAATTCCATTTACAATTCCCTCACATAAGCGTGCGTATTTCTTCATGTCACACTCGATCAATGTCAACAATATCTTACTGGTTGATCACCACAAACAACAGCCGACCTCATCCTCCTAGCGACTGGAAACAACCTCCTTGCCTCTATAGTAGTCCACATGGACCACCTGCAACTCCTACCATTCTACAAGAACAAGTAAGAAGGATTTCCCCCTTCTAGTTAGTGTACTTACACCAACTTGCTCTCCTAAAATTGTCTTGCCTTTGCTATCTCTCCCTTTAATGGGTAGGACTTGCTCAGGTTCTCTCAGTAACCAAAACTAAAGAAGACAACAATTATAAGAGTGAGAGTTGTGTCTGAGAAACCTCCAGTACCCCTTTATTTATAGGAGGGTCAGGGTTAGGGTTCCCAATCTAAGTGGGATTCAAACGGGATGGAATTTCACAAATTTTTGCATCCAACAAACAATGAAATGATTGGCTCATTGGTGAACCAATCGGTTGGCATGTGATTTGATTGCTTCAAACCTTAAACTGGTTATTTCATAATGTTTGACAATCCTAATTATATTATCAATTAATCATCGATTAATGCACAAAATGATTTCAACACTAATCCTTGATCTAATTGAATTGATCAACCAGATGATTGGTTCACAACCTAAACCGTCTAGTTCATGAACCTGAGTTGATCGGTTCACTTCCTGAACCGATCAGGTCATGGATCAGATTGCCAATATTGGTTAAATTGACCTCACACTCTCAAATGATTATTTAAACACTAAAAGCAGTCGGTTCACAACCAGTCAATATTTAACCATTGTTGTCTAAATTGAATACATAACTCTTTAGTAATCAAGTTTAAGCCACATTCATGAATAAACTCCTATTCCAAATGTATCCTATGTGTGTGAACCTATAGATTCCAAGTTACGTTGTAAGTGAATATCCATAACTAATTTATGGCATCACAAGCAATGAGCGGTATACAACAACACATCATTGCTACCCAAGTATCTAGAAAGTTGGATAAGAACTTCAACCTACAATTTGTGATTAATGTTACAATGAATGTATGATTCCTTTGTCATTGATATCTAGATTGAATTTGAAACATGGAATCATCATCCTCACAATGTTCAATCGATGTTCCTTGAACTAGAGCAGACTGTTTGAGATATATGTGAACTCAATATCATATATTGATTCACATATGTGCATGCTTTTCTCGGTCTTGTTTATCAGGTGGCATGGATATCAAATGCCTATAGGAGGGACAAATGTCATCTACATAACTCATAGTCATCCCCATGTGTCATGATGCACCCTAACATCACCTTTATGTCAACCGTTATTCAAGGTCATGGTGGATGATGTCAAAGTACATCGAGTGACATGTGATGAGTGTAGTGATTTCAAGTCTAAGAAACACAATCACCACCATCTATATGAGAGATGATTTTAACTACCAATCATGGTTTCCATGTGTCACTCTCAAGGTGGGACTGACTGATACACTATTCTCCAACAAGTATCTATGTGTTTGGTTTGATATCACATATCATGACTTAATGAGATTCTATCATCAACTAACGCACACTCTAGTCTTATGTGTTATTGTTGTCTTTCAACCTTCCACAATAACATATGACTAGAGACATGACAAGAATGCACATACTCTTGACATTTGTATGATCGAATTGTTCAGGTCATCAAGCCAAAGACATACGTCATTGAGTAGTATCATTCTTTAGACATTTAATATGTTTCATCATTATCTCATAACCGAATGAAACAAAATAAATTAGAAGATTACATTTATCATTAATCAAATCATTTATAAGATATTCCATTATAATCATCATATGTTTGGCTCATGTTTCACATCTCTTCGTCATATAACTCTTGTATGAGATGGAATTGTTGTAGTATTCTTTGTGATATTGCTTGCCTAACCAGTAGATCCATTGTTGTCATAGTATTTCCACTGTGTCATCAATGGTTGGAACTTCCCATAATCTCATATATATGAAGTTCTAGATCCATACACTATCTTGTGTTGTGTTCATAACACCAAGATACTCGACTTCTATTTGTAGAATTAAACAACCATCTATAGTCCAGAACTTTCTAGCTTACAATTCTTGTTTGAAAGTTAAACACAAATTTTAGATTGTGATAATTAATTTTCTTTGTCACTTTAAAAGTGTGCATCAATGTAATCCTTTAAACCCAACTCTTCATTATTTCCATAACCAATGAACTGATCCTTTTAGTGTTTCTCAAGTACTTAAGGATCTTCTTTATGTCATTCCAATGACCTTCATTGAAATTTGACTAGTATCTTCTCATCATGACCAATACATACAAGATAATATGACAAGTACATTATATTGCATACATGATAGATACAAATGGGAATGCATATGGTATCCTACTTATGTATTCCATTCTTCATAAGAATTGGAACATTGGGCTCTTGATAGACTATTCCCATCTAACATGGACATACTTTCTTTCATTGAGTCTGGTATGCTAAACCCTTTTAAATTTTTATCAATGTATGTGCTCTTACTTAGGTTAAGAAGCTTTTCAGATCTATATCTATAGATCTCAATTCCTATCACATAGGATGCTTTGCCTGAACCCTTCATAGAGAAGGTGCTTTACTTATTAGGTTTCAATACTTATAGTATTGTGGTGACATTCCCCATCATTATGTGGAATATAAATATACTCCTATTAAATCTTTTCTAATCACAAATTTATTCTTCATTTTGAATATAGTCAAACTTTTTGACTATCCTGTCAAATCAAAGATTTCAACTCTGAGATGCTTGCATCAATCATAATGATTATCCTTTGCTCCTTTTGACTTTATTTGCATTAATGGAATTGCAAAACTTTCAGACTGTGTCACGTACACATCCTCTTAATTATTCCCACTAAGGAATTTGGTTTTAATATCCATATGTTAAATCTCATAGTCTCGATAAGTTGCAATGGCAAGCATGATCCCAATGGACATAATCATGGTAATTGGTAAAGATATTTCATCACGTTCAACATCTTGAACTCATTTGTAACCTTTTTTTTATACCAATTTGCTCTTATAGGTTTGTACCTTACAATACATGTCAGTATTCTTCTTTAAGACCCATTTGTGCCCTATGGGTTTTATCCCTTTAGGTGGTACCACCAAGGTCATACCTTATTGATGTGCATGGACTCCATTTTGGATACAACGACTTCTAGCCAATTCTCAGAATATGGTCCCTCAATAGCTTCTAGATAGTTGTTGGCTCATAATCTTATGTCCAAATCACCTCCTTTATAAGATATCACGGTATTTTAAGTTGAAGGCATATTCTACTAGATATATGAGGTTAGTGTTACATAAGGATCTTGAGATTCCACAACAATTTGCGACTCTTATTGTACATCTTTAGGTTCAATGTTTTCTTGTTGATCTCGAACTTTTCGAGTTCTACTTCATTCCCACTGATTCCTTTGGAATTAAATTCCTCTCACAAAATTCAGCCATCGTGGTAACAAACACTTTTGTTACTGGTTTGAGTAGTGTTCAACAAACTAACATTTATGTGATTTGTGGATAAAGTTTTTCAAGAAACTATTTTCTTTATACAAGCTAAAAATCCAAATCCTTATAAAGGCATATCATGAAAACTCCCATGCTACATCTCATATGGTGTCTTTTGAGCCATTACAGATAGTATATTGTCTTAGTGTAAAGTATGTGCCAAAAGGAAATTGGAAGATTAGCCAGATTTATTGATAGTCGCATCATGACTCATCGTGATGTGATTCCTTCTTTTTGATACATCATTATATTTCAGGTAGAGTTCGTTTTGATAGACTATCACAATCTCCAGAAGGTTCTCAAATCTCTTAGTGTAAAATATTTCAACATTGATCATATCAAAGTGTCTTAACACTTTAACCTAGGTGGTTAAGTACTTCATTCATAGCCTTCTTGAACATTTTAGGAGATTCATATTTGCATTTCACTAAATACAACTATCATATCTACTGAGATCGTCAATAAATATAATGAAGTACTAATAACTACCTCTAGCATTCATTCCAAAAGGTCTATGTACATCAATATGTACAAGCCTTAATAGAATACTCACTCTCCCACTACATCTAGTGAAAGGTGCCTCTTGTCATATTGCACAATAGATAAGATTTGCATGTCTCTATTGCTTCAATAAACAAAAGAGCATAGATAAACATCATCATGGATTCTAGAAATGCACTTCTTGTTTATATGCTCTAGATGACAATCCTACATGTATTCATTGTTTGAGTTATCAAGTGTTAATCTTTTGGTATTCATGTTATAATCATTTATCCTTATATCCAACAAATAAAGACAACAAGATACTTGGGACACTACCTTAAAATATCACATCCTTTTGAAATAGAACATTGACTATACTTTATATGATTTCCATATTCATCCTAGTCCATACAAAATGCAGAAAGTAAAATGTTTCTATTATTTGGTAGATATGAAATAGTAGTTCACTAATTGTATTATATGACCCATGGTCTAAGATAGATCACATGCTCTAACTATAGTGTAAACAACTCTTGCTCCATTTGTGAGAAACTATCCAACCTCACTCTTTCGTAAAGGCTTACTTCTTTTTAGATCCTGCATATTCGAACATATGTGAGAACTACATCCGATATCATATACCCAAGATGAAGAAGTAGTCAAATTTATCTCATAACATATATAAATGAAGTGGAGATCTCTATCTCCTCATTCTTCTTCTCTAGTTTTGACAGGTAGAGAGGGAAATTCTTCTTCCAATGTCCAGGATGGTGATAGTGGTGACAATTGCCTCCCTTATTCACCCCTCCCTTTGCTTTGAGTGCTGAAGATTTGGGTTTCTAGCCAGCTTTAGATCTATTCTTAGCTTTTCCTTTGCCCTTGGACTTCCCCTTTGATATGTTGATCATCATCACAAATTCGGGCTTGTCTTTCTTCATTTGTGTCTTAACTGTTCTCAACATGCCAAGTAACACTATCAACCTTTTGTCAAAGTCATTCATGTCATAGTTCATGACAAATTGACTGTATGAATCTTGAAGTGACTATATAATCATATCAATGGCCAACTCTTGACCCAAGGGGAATCCCAATCTAGCAAGGTTCTCTACATACCCAATAAGATTGAGAACATGCGGACCTACTGGATCTCCTTCTGCCATGCTACATTTGAACAACGCCTTGGAGACATCATATCTCTCCTATCTTTCCTGATCTTTTGGAACATATTCATAAGATGTATCACGATCTCAATAACATCCATGTTCTCTTGATGTCTCTATAATTCATAGTTCATGGAGCACAACATTAGGCATTTTACATCAATGTCATCTTTAGTATGCTTCTTGTAAGCATCACTGTCAGCCTTTGGTGCAGTGGGAACAAGTTCATCTAGCTCTGGTGTCTCCAGGACATAGAGCTTGTGCTCCTGTGTAAGAATAATTCTCTTCCCCATCAGTCATGAAAATTATTCCCATTTAACTTGTCCTTCTCAAAGATTTATCATAAAGAAAATGTGTTATTTGTTTCCATTTGATTCTATAAAAGATATTTGCAATTTGTCAAAACATTTTTTATTTGATTTGATTAAATAAACTTGTTATGATGTTTAATTAGGAATTTAATTAACTCTCACTCTCACTATTTTGCTCAAATTGATAAACCTCATATATCAATTCCGAAGATTGCAACATACAACCTTCTAGTGAGCCAAGGCCCAAAACAATTGAGTTATTACTTGACCAATGTCAGCGTTCATAAACAACCATTAAGGTAGGTACATTTTTCCAATTGCATCTTATGCAATTCTTAGATAGATGATATGTGTAACTCTTTTCCATAATCAATTGTTGCTTAATCTCATTAGGATCACTTAGTTAAGTCTGGCCCAAAATCCAACACAGTAGTAATGCACCCTACTTGGCAGGCCCACATAACTACCTTCACACTTCTACGAGATGGACAACACACCACACTTGGTGTGCCTATGTATATTCGACCAAGCTTTTCATATGTGTTGCTAATGGAAAACATCTTAGACTTAATATGTTTGATTGAGGGATTTTATATTTATAGTACATATAAATATCCAATCACCACATACTATATTACATATCATATACATGCTATATCCCACAGACAAAATAAGCAATTAAATCATAAGCGATGGTTATGGCCACACTATTGTAATTCCTTAGAGACACAATGAATTTCCACCACCTAAGGTATACATCACATGCAAAAACATGTTGTTGATGATGATCTATGCTTGAACCAATCTAGGTTGATTGACTAAACCCTTGAACTGACCGAATCGCCTCCTCATTGGTCAGTTGGTCATTTGGTCTTTTGTAACATCTTGTGGACACCTTGAGTCGATCGGTTGGGCCACCAACTAATCGATTCAGATCCTCCTTTTGTCTATCCTCCTTGGTCCTCCATTGGATTGGATCGTCTTATGAAATTGGCAATTTGTATGGTGTTGAACGTCTCCTTCGTTGTAACAAGAAAAACTATCCTATTCAACACATTACATGGTAACAGGGAAACCTCAAGTTACATTCAAGGGGAACATAGAAAGGAGAGAATAATACTTTTACATTTGGAAGAGAAGATAGAGTCTCAATATGCAAACCGATATATACATATGACTAAGCAATCACAACCAATCACATACAACTAGGGCTATTGGCCATCTTGCTCCTCCACAATTATCTCTCCCTTGCTACCCTCTCTTTGACTGGTAGGACTTGCTCGAGTTCTCTCGGTTACCACAATAAAAGAAGATAACAATTGTCAGAGTGAGAGTTGTGTCTGAGAAGCCCCTAGTACTCCTCTATTTATAGGAGGGCCAGGGTCAGGGTTCCCAGTCTGAGTGGGAGTCAAAGGAGATGGAATTTCATGAATTTTCACATAATCCAAATGGCAAAACAATCGATTCACTAGTGAACAAATAGGTTGGCATGTGAGCCAATCAATTCAACCCTTGAATCGATCATTTCATCATGTTTCTCAATCACAATTATATTGGCCATGATGTCAACATTAGTCCTTGGTCTAATCAAATTGATCAACCAAATGATCGTTTTACAACCTAAACCGTTCAGTTCATGGACCTAAGTTGATCGGTTCACTTCCTGAACCAATCGGTTCATGGACTAGATTTCCAATATTGGTTCAATTGACCCGACACTCTAAAACAATCAGTTCAACACTTGAACTGGTCAGTTCAGAGTCCAGTCAATCAACATTTTACCATTATTGTTTAAATTGAATACCTAACTCTTTAATAATCAAGTTCAAACCAAGTTCATGAATAAACTCATATTCCAAAGTATCCTATGTGTGTGACCCTATAGGTTCAAGTTACATTGGAAATGAATATCCATAACTAACTTATGACATCACAAGCAATGAGATCTATTGAACAATACGTCATTGCTACCCAAGTAATCTGAAAAGTTGGAGAATAACTTCAACATATAATTTATGATTGGTGTTATAGTGACCGTATAATTCTTTTGTCACTGATATCCAGATTGAACTCAAGGTATGGAATCATCATCCTATCAACATTCAATCCATTCTCCTTGAACTAGAGAAGATTGTCTGAGATATATATAAACTCAATATCATATATTGATTTACATCCGCATGAACATGCTTTCCTCAATCTCTCTTATCAAGTGGAATGGATATCAAACTCCTGTAGGAGGGACAAATCTCATCTACATCAATCAAAATCATCCCCTTGTGTCACAATACACCCAAACACCACCTATATGGCATGCCCTATTCAGGGTCACAGTGGATGATGCTGAAGTACATTGAATGACATGTGATGAGTGTAGTGATTTTAAGTCTAAGAATCACAATTACCAACATCACTATGAGAAATGATTTTGACTACCAATTATGGTTTCCATGTATCAGTCTTGAGGTGGGTCTATCTAATACACTATTCTCCAACAAATATCTATGTGTTTGGTTTGGTAATTCATATCATGACTTAATGATATTCTGACACAACCAACACACACTCTAGTCTTAGGTGTTATTGTTGTCCATCAAACTTCCATAATAACATCCGACTAGGGACATGACAACAATGCACATACTCTTGACATATGTATAATCTCATTGTTCAGGTCATCAACCCGAAGACATACATCATTGAGTAATATAATTCTTTAGATATTTATTATGTTTTATCATTATCTCATAACTGAATGAAACATAATAAATAAAAAGATTACCTTCATCATTAACCAAATTATATATAAGATATACCATTACAGTCATTGTATGATTGGCTCTTTGGGAATACATACCAACACTAAACACATAGTGAACCCAATGAATTCAATTATCTATAATATGATAAAGAATGGAATATCCTTAAGCAATCAATATATCAATTGAAAATTGAAAATAGAAGGGAACAAGTATGTGATGATCAAATAGTTTTCATGAAAGCTTTAGAACATGAGACCTAATATAATGAAATGAGCCATACATATATCATTAAGAAAATGAATTATTGACATAAACATACAAATGAGAAGTGTCTCTAAACTCGTTTTGGAAATACTACAATTCCTAAACACAATATGAGATACTTTAGGTTAATAAGAATTATTATGCAAAAGAAAGCCGCTAGAAAGAATACTAGTTGTTGATTGAACCACCCTTTGGTCAAAGTATTTTGACCAAGAGGAATTTTGTTGGATAAATCATTCTGAACAGAATATTTCAACCTCAAATCAATATAAGACCAAGACCATATACAAATATACCAATTGAAAAATAAAAGCTTAGAAGATTGGACCAAGAAGTTATGATTGATATCCAATAATCACATGATCAGAAACCACAATATAGTTGGAAAGATGTTGTAGCAACCCAAACCATGGAACTAATAGAGTCATTGTATGAACCAAATAAAACGTGATAGTTCTGTAGATGTCTAAAAGAAATTTTTATGTCAAACTTTTATAAAAACTATTGACTAAATCATAAAGTGATTCCACCTTGTAAAAACATCAACATTAAAAAGATCCTTCTTTGTTTGTTCATTGGTTGTTTTTTTCTCATTCATGTTTCCAACATACATCTCCCCTTTCAAAATAGCTTTCACCCTCATCATATTGTTCGTGGTGTTGGATGAAATGGGTAGGCAAAAAGGCTGGTGGGTATCCCTTCTTTCATTTTTTGGTCATTCAAGTATATGTTCGTTAAATTTGAAAGTGATCCCTTCATTCCAATCAAATGGTTTTAGATCAACAATTCAACGTCCTATGTACCACAACCATGGGTTATCATACCTTTAATGAATACCATTGGAATTGGGAGTGGGTATTCTCAGTCTCAGAGTTTAGAAAAAGTGACGTATTTGTGTTCACGAGCACAACAACATGCCATTTTGATAGCTATTTTGACTAGAAGCAGGACACAACTCTCTAATTTGTATACTCTCTACTTTTATTCCTAACGCTTTTTGGAATTTTGAATGAAATTGGAGATGGAATGTAAGACGAGGTAGTTATTTCTTCTTTGTGAGAATATGCCTTCAGCTGAACACGATTTTATTTTTATTTGATATTTTGAAAAGAATCTTTTGGTGATGTTTGAGTTTAGACTCAAATTAGAGGAACAAGTAGCATTTTGCTGAGAGAAAAGTATAAAAACATCATCAATATCGATAAAGATTTCAAAGAAATGTCCCGACTGTTTCTTCCTTGTAATTGACTTGTAAAAGCATAACTTGAAGATGAATGACTAAATTTTATGGAGAAAAGAGGTTTGTGATCATCAATCAGACCAACCTCAACCATGCAAAACATGATGTGCTGGGACTTCTTGAAGGATACAATGAGGAAGTTTGGTTTCATGGAGGAAACAATCCAACTCATATTGTGTTTTTTTAAAAAAAAAGCATAGATCACAGTTGTCCTTAACACAATTAGAGAGGGTTTCTTCCCAATGAAGAGAGGGATGAAACAAGGCAATCTTGTATCCCCACATTGTTCATCATTTTTTAAGAGTGCTTATGTAGAAAGATGAAGAGAGAGGTGGAGACATGGTGCTCTGAGTTGTATAAAATCATGGGTCTCGCTTTGGCTCCCCCAATTTTGATTTTGTTGACGACCTTATTTTGTACGCCAACAACGAATCGAAGATCGATGGAAAGGATGGCGACATTGTTATAGGAGTAAGAGAAAAGTATGAGGCAGACTGTTAATAGAAGGAAATCATCTTTTATTGTTGGTGACAAGATGATGAATAGGTATCAAGTTGTCAAAGAGACTATTTGTTTTGAAAATGCAGATGAATTTATCACTTATATAGGGGCTCCACAGGCAAAGAGGGGTTTGAAGTCACACCATTTTGAACCTATTCTAGAGAAGATTCAGATGAAGATGGTAGGATGGAAGTGTAAACTTTTATCTTTATCTAGAAGGATTGTTCTTATTAAACACATGTTGGTCTCCATGTCCATATATATCTTGGTGGTGGCACTTGCTCCGACTAAAGTTGTCGACAAGATTGAAAGATTGTTGGCAAGTTTCTTATGGATAGAAAGGGATGGTGGCAAGAGGAAGGCACGGGTGGCCTGTAATGTGGTGGTAAAACCTTACAACGTGGATGTATTGGGGATACTTAATTTGAAAATCACAAATTCAATGTTTGTGATTAAGGTGTGCTGGAAGTTCCACAAAGGTAGATCGCTATGGGATAACTTGTGTAGGTCAAAGTACAAAATATTGTGAGTGAATGATGATAGGGAACATTCTTGGAATGTTGCGTTGTCAGCTACCTCATCTCCTATGTGGTGGGAAATGTGGAACATGTTTTGGATGATTATTGAACATCAAAGGTGGAGAGTGATAAGGGATCTTTATCTTTCTAGTATAATAGGTGGTCTGATGAACCACTGGCTACACACATGGGAAGGCATCAAAAGTTCAATAAGCACATCACAGTGAAGGATCTACGGGATGAGAGAGGGGAATGAGACTGGACGACCATTGAGTACCTCCTGGATGATGAGTGTTCTCACTAAAATCCACCAAAACACCTTGATGTGGGACACTACTACAATGGATAGAAAATGGTTGTTGTGTGATGAAGTTCCACCCAAATCAGACACAATGATGTGGAAAGCTATGAGGTGAGCCTTACCTACTGATGAAAACATCAACATGTGTATGACCCCTTGTCTTCTAAATGTGAGTGTTGCACAAACCCAAATCAAGAAAATATGGGCCATCTCCTTGTGTCAAGCGATTTGGGGATGAAGCTTTGGGGGAAGGTTGTTGCCATGTTGGAGGTGGAAAGGATTGATCTAGATAATAGATATTAAAACATGTAGTGGAGTTATTCTAAGATAAGGTTGGGATGATTCATTTTAAAGGTGGTGTTGTGGGGTCATTCCCATGGTGATATTGTGGATCATATGGAGAATGAGATGCAAAGGCCCATACAGTGGAGTAGTTATGGGCCAAAAACATGGATCTCAATCATTCAAAGTCAGTACAAAAGACATTAGGTGGCAAGACAATATTGAATTGAGGATTCATGTTCCTATAAGGAGGTTGTGAGATCTTGAGTTCTATACATGGAATCCACCGAATTTACATAACTTGAAAGCAAATATGGTTGTTGGAGTGGAGAGAGGGGTTGGGGAGGAGAGAGTGGACTGGATGGGTTGCTTAATTAGAAACCACCATGGACAAATTGTCGTGGATATTAGATTGAACATACAGTTTAGAACACATTAAGATTTGGGGCTGAATGCTATGGTGGTGATGCTGAAGATGACATAGGACTTAGGTTCTAGTGTGAGTTACCTGGAGATGAATGACTCGATGTTATTTGATACTATGTGGGGATCAAGTAGAAAACTGTGGCATATGGCAGCTATACATGAGGTTATACAGATGGAAGTGAAAGAGAGGATGATGTTGGGTATTCTCATACCCAATGAAGGCAAAAATCACCCTTGGGCATACTGAAGGGTTGCAGAGTGAGGTTTGGATATCACATGAACCCTACATCCTTCCAATACAGGTTTGAAGGCTGATGATGATGGAAATAAAGAAGATATAATACATTTTGCATAGGTGGAGGGAGGAGATGGTGGAGGTGTACACAAGTCTGACTTCTTTTTTGTTGATTTATACCATATAGAGTTGATGTATAGGGTGGTCAGTGGCAACCATGTTAGGCTCTTTCTTGGGCCTACTCTGAAGTAATATTTTGTTTTTTAGCCCACATGAGGAGTGTGGGATGAATGAGATAGAGTCCCATCATACTAAAAGAAACATTCTCTTCCAATTTATATATATTCTTGACATGTTTTGCAAATGATCATAAAAGACATCGCTCCTTCCTTCTCTCAAGATTCGGTTAGATTTTTCTCCAAAGATATCTCTCTCGAGATGATAGCCAAATGATCAACTATAACCATATGCCTTTTGTTATAGTAACATTCTCACTATCATGTCTCGTTACTAATCCATGCTCTAGATCTTTAGTGAAATCATTCTCTCAAATAAATCCAGATCAATCACCACTAGGGTAGCTAATAAACGAATGACGCATTAAAACAAGAGTGTAGAAATAAAACTGTACGGATATATGTTTTAAACAAAAGAAGGAAATATTGCATGGTTGGGAGGGCCTGGCAACTACTTCCAATGCAAGTTATAGAGTTTAGCCACCCATGACACAAGAAGGAAATAGATTACAAATTGAACAAGTCATGATAAGGAAAAGAGAGGGAAGAAGTCAATACAAAGGTAGATCAAATGATCGATCTATTCACCTTTCAATTCAATATGACGAGGAGGTTGATGGTCAAAGGTCGATGACATCCACTCTTCCATATGATCAAGACTGAAGCAAGCAAATCTATTGATCTATCGATGAAAGTAGTTGAATTCCAAGTCTATGTTGGGTTTTATGGGATAGAACATGTAGTGGAAATAAATTTTTTATATAACCACAAACCAATAACCAGCATATCGCATGAACAACTATGAAATAGGAAAGATGATTTAGCAAAATATATCTGGTCCTAAGGCTTGATTAGTGACAATACCTCACAACTAGTAAAATATTCAACCACCTAGTCTTTGATGACGTCTGTGTAGCTCCTGGTGTAGACCCATACTGCAGTTGACAATCGTCCTCCTAAGCAATAGAAATCTCCTGCCTCTATAGATAGCCCACACGGACTACTGGGAACTCTAGTCATCCTGAGATGGAAAGACTAGAAGGACTGATCCCCTTTTGTCAACGTACTAGTCACTGACACACTCTCCCACCACCAGTCACTTTTCTACAGTTGTCTTTCCCTCACTATTCCTCCCTGGACGGGTAGAACTTGCTTGGGCTCTCTCGATTACCACAACCAGAGAGGACAAAAACTTTGTAGAGAAACTGTTGTTCTGAGTTGTGAGTTATGAGAAGCCCCTATACCCCTCCATTTATAGTAGAGGGCAACGTCAGGTTCCCAGTCTGTGTGGGAGTAGAAGGATTCAGATTTTTCCATTAACTGATTGTACTACAACAGGAAAATCAGTCATTTCACAACTCAACCGGTCATTTGGGCAGGTGAGTCGATGGGTTCACTTTTGAACCGGTCGGTTGGGAGTGTGAACTGGTCGACCAGTCATTTTACTTTCCAGACTTGCCCAAAAATGACTTTCCTTATTCGTTTCTAATTAATGCAAAGATTAATTCTTGTCCCAATCAAATTGAACAAGTGAAATGAAAATATTTTCTCACAAACTGGGAAACCCAACACCTTCTCGGTTGGTCCATGTGAACCGATCAGTTCACTAGAGTGAACCGGTCATCTCACTAGACATGAGCCAATCGGTTCACCCAGTAAACTGATCGGTTGGCGGTCTAGGTTGTGTAGAACTCAGTTAATGCAGTTCTCAATCAATCTGACACTCTAATCAATTGGTTCAACACTTGAACTTGATAATTCTTAGTCAAGTCTATTGGTTGAATGTTTAATTGAGTACCTAAACACTTTAGTAATGAATCTAAACATCATTCATGGATAAAATCCTATTCTAGTTTAATCCTATGTGTGTGACCCTATAGGTTCCATTTCACATTGGTAGTGAATGTCCATAACTAACTTATGACTTCACAAGCAAAGAGCGGTGCCTAGTCACACATTAGTGCTACCCAAGTGAAAGGGAAAGTTGGAGAACAACTTTCAACCTACAATCTGTTATTGGTGTTACATTGAATGTATAGTTCCTTTGTTACTAATATCCGGATTGAAATTGAGGCATGGACTTGTCATCCTCCACAAATGTTCAATCCATGTTTCTTGACTCAGAGTAGACTAGCTGAGATATATGTAAGCTCAATATCATATATTGACTTACATGTGCATGGCCATGCATTTCTCACTCTCACTCCTCAAGTGGCCAGGATATCACACTCCCTTAGGAGGGACAAATTCCATATCTATCACTCACATTCAAGTCCCCATGTGTCAAAGTCACCCAATCATCACCGTTATAACAACCCATGTTTTAGGATTGCATTTGATGATGTCAAAGTGTACCCAGTAAAATGTGATGAGTGAAGTGATTTCAGGTCTAAGAACCACAGTCACCACCAATACTATAAGAGATGATCCTGACTAACCAAGTGTGGTTTCCATGCATCACTCTTATGGTGGGTCTGTCTGATACACTATTCTCTAACATTTATGTGTGTGCTTGGTTTGATATCATATATCATGACTAATGAGATTCTGTCATTAACCAACACACACTCTAGTCTTCTCTGTTATTGATGTTTATGGTTATTTCCATAATAACAACCAACTAGGGACATTAGTGAGAATGTACATACTCTTAACATCTGTATGATCTCATTGTTCAAGACACGTACTTGAAGACATACGTCATTGAGTTTTTTCATTCTCTAGACATCTATTATTTAATATTATTATCTCAAAAATAGTTAAAACATATAGACATAAATTGCCTTTATTATTATTCAAATCATTTACAAAGTATGCCATTACAATCATCATATGACTGGCTCTATGGGCATACATACCAATAGACTCCCACTTGCACTTGGAGCCAATCACCCATGAACCTCAATCCTTGTGATCTAGCATGACCATCATGCTTCTTCTATGAAAGTGCCTTAGTCAAGGGATCAACAATATTGTCTTTGGTTGGTACTCTACAAATCTTTACATCTCCTCATTGTACGATCTCTCGTATGAGATGGAAGCGCCGCTGTATGTGCTTGGACTACTGATGTGATCTGGGTTCTTTAGCTTGTAAAATATCTACATTGTTGTCACAATAAAGCTCAATTGCATCACAGATGCTAGGAACCATCCCAAGTTTAGAGATGAACTTCTTGATCTACACAACCTCCTTTGCTGCATGGGATGCAACAATATACTCAACCTCTGTCATAGAATCTGCAACTTTCTCTTGCTTGGAACTCTTCCAGCTCACAACTCTATTGTTGAGGCAAAACACAAATCCCGACTGCAATATGTAATCATCTTTATTAGTTTGGAAGCTTGTATTAGTGTAACCCTTTACCACCAACTCTTACTCACCACCATAAATGAGGAACTGATCCTTAGTCCTTCTCAAGTACTTTATGATGTTATTTAGGGTTGTCCAGTGAGCATCTTTGGGATCTGAGTGGTATTTTCTCATCATGCTGAGTGCATACGAGACATCAAGATGGGTGCACAACATTGCATACATGATGGATCCAATTGCTGATGCATATGGAATCCCACTCATGCGTTCCCTCTCTTCACAAGATTTGGGACATTGAGCTCTAGAGATAGGAACTCCATAAACCATGGGTATGCTTCCTCGCTTTGAGTTCTCCATGCTGAACCTCTTCAACACTTTGTCAATGTATGTGCTTTGACATAGTCCAAGAAGCCTTTTGGATCTATATCTATAGATCTTGATTCCTAAGATATAGGATGCTTCTCCCAAGTCTTTCATTGAGAATGTATTTCCAAGCCATGTCTTTACCTTTTGTAAAATAGGAATGCCATTCCCCATCAATAGTATGTCATATACATACAATATGAGGAATGTAGTCATGCTCACACTAACCTTCTTGTACAAACAAGGTTCATCTTCATTTTGACTAAAGCCAAACTCTTTGACTGCTTCGACAAATCAAAGATTCCAGCTCTGAGATACTTGCTTCAATCCATAGATTGACCTTTGTATCTTATAAACTTTATTTGCATCCTTTGGATTTAGAAAACCTTCAGGTTGTGTCATGTACACATCCTCGACACGATTCCTATTAAGGAATGCAGTTTTAACATCCATCTACCAAATCTCATAGTCATAGTAGGCTGCAATAGCAAGCATGATCTTGATGGACTTAATCATGGCAACTGGAGAAAAGGTTTCGTCATAGTCAACACCTTAAACTTGTCTAAAACCCTTTGCAAACAATCTGCCTTTATAAGTTTGCACATTCCCATCCATGTCAGTCTTCTTCTTGAAGACCCAATGACGTCGTCTATTATTGCACTAAAAATTCACTCGGGGTTGAAATCCTAGAGTTTTTAACCAAAACCTTGTGCAATAATACCACCCACAAGCGGACAGGTCTTATCGCAGTATAGTTAAGGATCGAATCCCAACGGAAAATGTTTTAAAGAATCGTTGCTAGTTGAGTCTAGCTCAAATAAGACTAATATTAGAATAAAGGTTGATTTGAGTTTAACTAAATGAAGTGTAAGAAAAGTAAAGTATAGGATTAAAGTTGAATCTAGATTAATGATGGGGATCACTAGGGTGGTCCCGGGTTTCACCACCGCTACACATGCAAACACATCCAAACACAAACATCTAGGCAAGACCTAACTATCCAAATAGAGCTGTTGCGAACCCTCTATTAGGATGTTTAGGTTCACATAAGAATCACCTTAGGCATTAGATTTCTCATCGCCATCCAGATCACATACTTACGGCTCCAAAGACACATATATCCAACTGAAGCTACGACCCTCTGTTAGGATCTTTAGGCACATAGAAGCATCACCGTGGTCTAGATGGCTCGTCCCCTCACAAATCACACACTTATGACCTCAGGGAATCCCATCTGATTTCTCATTAGGGAGTCAACCACATTAATTGACATTCAAAACCTACATATTGAAGTTCTCGCAACATAGGAAAGAACAAGATAAATGCAAGCAGGTGATCAATCCACAAGCACACATTGACGATTAACAACAAAATGAAAAGTTACATACATGCCATAAAATGTTTAATAAAAAGACATATAAGCATGGGAAGTGGGGCTAGTCCCCACACCCTAGTGAAATGGAACTACTCGCTCATAATGCGAGGAATAAAAAGAATAAGAGAGAGGGAAGATTCTGTCATGAGCATGATGCAGAAGATGATCACAACTTGGTGAAGATACAATCTTCTATGCCACGTTGGAGCAGATCTGGATGAGGCGTGATGGATACCATAGCAGACGGGGTAGACCTTCTCTCTCCACCTTCCTTCTCGTCTCTACCTCCTTTCTCACAGCAGGAGGAGCATGTTGTGGATGCGCATGTGGAGTGGATGACAGGTGGATGTGCAATCCTGCCGCTCAACTTGGCTGTGGATATTGTCCTCTACTAGGGGTCAAGTGCTTCTTAGGCACTACCTAGTGGTGGAGTGGAGGATGAGGAGAAATGCAGGCGAAGGAGCTTTCCCAGGGGTCGAGTATGCTACATGCAGCATGGTGATGGAGTTGTTGTTGTAGATCGTAGGGAGAAGAGGTCGAGCTCGCACAGGAGCAGCCTCACGACGTCCCGGATCCGATGCATGAATGAGGACCCTTTAGGTCCTATTTATAGTTTTTGCTGGAGTCTTGAATGGTTTGGACATGTTCATATTTCTTCATGGTCTTGAGGACCGATCTGGTGTCTTCACAATCCTGGGTCTCACGGTCTTGGAGACCGATTGCTACTTTATCGTAGTTTTGTAGTCTGATCTTGCTCTTCACGGTCTTGGAGACCGATTGCTACTTTATCGTAGTTTTGTAGTCTGATCTTGCTCTTCACGGTCTTGAGGACCGTTGGGACTCCTTCATGGTTTGGGACTACTAGCCTCCCTCACATATTTTGTGGCCACATGGTTCTTCACAGTCTTTGGAGACCACAAGGACTCCTCACAATTGTGAGACCATGGATCCTCGACATAGTCTTGGGACTGTGAGGAGCAGACTGCAAGCGTAGGAGTCAGTAGGGGTCGCGAAGGTGTATGGGTGACATCACACAGATCATGAGCATTGAGGTTGACGTCGCCATGGTGAGGATGTGGTGCAGAGGAAGATGGAGGTCACGATGCAGAGGTGGAAGCAGGTGGTCACTAGCTGGCGTAGGTCTGGAGGATTAGGGTTGCAGGTGCGTCGGGATCTGTTGGTGAAGACGATGAATTGCAGATCACATTGTAGGTGAGGAGAGGGTGATTGGCGGTGCTACCGGTCTTGGGGGAATCCTTCCCCACGATCATGGAACTGTGATGGATCTCGTGGTCTTGAGACCTACATGTGACCTACATGATCTGCATGAAATTCATATAGAATTAGTTGATAAGTTTGATAATCCAATCAATTAAGAAAGATTGCATATTGCAAGATTTAGGAGATGAAAGTGAATGTATTGAGTCGAATTGGGTCCAAGATGGTGACTGAATATCATGATGAATATGGATTCATCAAAACACCCCGAACTCAAACGTTGCTCGTCCTTGAGTAACACAAAATCCGAAATAGTCGCCAAATGAATACTTTTAACTTGTGTGGTTGCCTCATCTTCACATAACGATTGTTTCCTTTCTACTTAGTATGAAAAAGCATCTCAACTTCCTGAGATCACTGAACACATCTTATCATATCTTCGTTCCTGAGTTTGTTTTCCAACATCACTTCCTCCTCACCTTTTCCAACAACAAGCATTTCTAAGAGTTTCGTAAGAGTCCAGAGATACCCACATAACAACAAGTGTGCACCTGATCTGACACTGGTGTTTTTTAGGATAGTGGAGGCATTCATTGTGCCTTTAGGTGGAAAAGGGAGTGAAGGGTGGTATGGAAGGAAGTTGTATATCTCTCCTCTATTCGACTCAAGATTTATTATATGGTTGCAATTACATTGATTGCATTTTTTTGTGTGCAAATATCTCCTCTATTCGACTCGAGATTGCATTTTTTGTGTGCACATTGACATCTTTTCTTAGTGGTACGCCCTATTAAATTGAGGTGTATGGAAGAAGCAGATATAGAGAGAGATTGCGTGCCACTCCGAACTTAGGGTTTGGCACTATTTTGGCTATCTTTGTTTCTTTTTTATGGATGGAGGGGTAAGAAGATGATAGAAGAAGCGTAGAAGAGAGTTCAGATTAGAATGCTACTTGATTTACGATTTAGTGCACCTGGTCGTTCTCTTTATCGTACTCTGACTTGATGAGGATCCGGTGGGGGTTCCATGTTATTATTCCACTTGTCAGTTAGGAAGCATGACATGTTTGATCCCTATCAGTTCGATAGACACTTGCCATTTTTGCAGAAGGATCACGATGTTAGGATTCATAAGCTTCACAAGATGATTTCAATAAATAGGCTAGTTTTCAGAAAATGGCTCTCTGGAGGATCTGCTTCGAATAAGGAGGGTATCATGATTCAAAAATCATAGAGAGATAAACTAGCTAGCTAGGTAATGGCTTTTATTGAAACAAAACGCATCAAAACTTAATCAAGTTTCTATACAATTTTGTTGAAAACTTAAAATTTTTGAAAATTTTGATCAAAATTGCAACAATGAAATCTTAAGTTTGAAACACATTGGAGCGAGTGGAAAGTAAAGTACATACCACCCACCCTCCACCCTGAACTTGGAAATTTTCTCGTCTTGAGCAAACTCTAAATCCGAGATGGAGGGGAAAATTCATGCCAGTTAGATCAGTAGATGTGGTTGCGTTCCAATCAGCGCGCATCCTCCATGTGAAAATAATTAAAAATGAAGACTAGTTAGAACTTAAGATAGCATCATGCAATGAGACATCTGTTCGATGCACAATTTTCTTAAAAAGTGAAAACAAATTTAAGGAAATGTTCTAATTCAAAACTAAAAGTAAAAACAAAATTATTGGTCGGGTTGCCTCTCGACAAGCGCCTTTATTTTATGCCGATGGCTCGACGTGAATCTTTCAATTTTCTGGTGGATACATTGGATTGGTAAGATCCAACATTGCTTAGGTGCCTATGTCAGCTGAGGTGAAATATCTCTTTAAGTGTTGGCCATTAGCCACAAAATCTCCTGACGGTTCACTCCATAAAACGAAAGCACCATGCGGGAAAATACTCTTGACAATGTATGGTCCAGACCAGTGAGAACAAAGTTTCCCTAGGAACAACCTCAGTCTTGAGTTGAACAATAGAACTTGGTCTCCCACTTGAATGCCCTTTCTTTTCATATGACCATCATGTAAAAGCTTGGTGCGTTCTTTGTAGATTCATGCATTTTCCTAAGCTGTCATCCGGAGTTCATCTAGTTCTTGAAGTTACAGAATCCTGGCTTGGCCAGCTTTCTTCAGGTCAAAATTTAGCTGTTTTATTGCCCACCATGCTTTGTGTTCGAGTTCTACATGTAGGTGGCATGACTTTCCATAGATTAATCGAAATGGTGTAGTTCTAAGAGTAGTCTTAAAAGCAGTTCGGTAAGCCCATAAGGCATCATTGATTTTCATTGGCCAATCTTTTCGTTTGCAACCTACTGTCTTTTCTAAGATAGCCTTGAGTTAACGGTTAAAAACCTCTACCTTCCCACTTGTTTGTGTATGGTAGGGGAAGCTACCTTGTGCGTTACACCATATTGTCTTAACAACGCTTCAAAGCTTCTTTCCAGAAAATGAGAACCTCCATCAGATATCACAGTGTGTGGGACTCCGAAATGGGGAAAAATAATATCTTTGAACATCTTGATAACTGGTTTGGAATCACTAGTTACGATTGGTATGACCTCTACCCATTTTGAGATGTAATCCACTACGACTAGGATGTAGGAAAATCGATGTGAATATGGGAATGGACCCATGTAGTCCACTCCCCAAACATCAAAAATCTTGACTTCTTGCCCTAGTTTAAGCGACATCTCATCTCTTTTCATAATGTTACCAGTTCTCTAACATTTTTCACATGATAGAACAAAGTTGTAGGAATCTTTAGATATGATTGGCCAAAAGAAACCACATTGCAAAACCTTCAAAGTGGTTTTCTTAGAACTCATATGGCCTCCAACTGGGCCTGAGTGACATTGCTCTAAAATGAGTTGGGCTTCTTCCTCAGCAATACAATGTTTGTAGAGACCATCAACACAAAGCTTGAAGAGGTACAATTCATCCCAATGATACTGCTTCACATCATGCATGAATTTCTTCAGTGCATTTCCGGTGCATTCAGGGTGAATGACACCAACGACGAGGTAGTTCACATAGTCTGAGTACCAAGGGGTAGCTTTTGAGACTTTCATGAGTTGGTTGTCTGGAAGAGAGTCATTGATTGGGATCTTTTCAGTGTCCATGGTGTGGATACGACTCAAGTGGTATGCCACAACATTCTCTATACTTTTCTTATCTCTTATCTCCAGATCAAATTCTTGCAAGAGGAGAATCCATCTGATTAACCTGGGCTTTGCATCTTTCTTTGCCAGGAGGTAACTGATAACAACATGATCTGTGTAGACAATGACTTTAGAACCAATGACGTAGGATCTGAACTTGCCAAAAGCATACACGACTGCAAGGAGCTCCTTCTCAGTAGTTGCATAGTTCATCTGGGCTTCGTTGATGGTCTTCGATGCATAGTAGACCACATAATGTTTCTTCTCTATATATTGGCCTAAAACAACACCCACGGCATAATCACTGGCATCACACATGATTTCAAATGGATGATCCCAATCAGGAGCTCTGATGATGGGTGTTGTTGTAAGGGCATGCTTCAAGTTATTGAAACTCTTGACACATTCTTCGTCAAAATGGAAATCAATGTCCTTTAGCAACAAATTTGTCATCGGCTTGGTTACCTTGGAGAAATCCTTTATAAAGCGTTTGTAAAAGCCTGCATGACCAAGGAACGCGTGAACTTCTCTTACATTTGTTGGGATAGCGAGTTTGGAAATTACTTCAATTTTTTCTCTATCTACTTTAATTCCTCGGATGCGGACTCTATGGTTAAGAACAATGCCTTCCTTTACCATAAAGTGGCACTTCTCCCAGTTTAAAACAAGATGTGCTTCTTCACACTGTTTGAGTACAAGGGAGAGATGCTTCAGGCATGAGTCATATGAATCCTCATATATGGAAAAATCATCCATAAAAACTTCCATAATAGTTTCGATTAGACCAGCAAATATATCTGTCATGCAGTGTTGGAAGGTTGCAGGCGCATTACAAAGCCCAAATGGCATTCTTCTAAAAGCATATGTTCCAAATGGGCAAGTAAAAGTTGTTTTATCTTGGTCATCTGGATGTATAGGAATTTGATAGAATCTACAGTAACCATCGAGATAGCAGAAATATTCTTGGTGAGAAAACCACTCTAACACTTGATCAAGAAAAGGCATCGGGAAATGATCCTTACCTATAGCCTTGTTCAATTTCCTATAATCGATACTCATCCTCCACCCAGTGACTATTTGAGTGGGGATGAGTTCATTATCTTCATTCCGTATCATAGTAGTTCCACCCTTCTTTTGAACAACATGCACATGACTTACCCATGGTGAATCGGAGATCGAATAGATAATACCAATTTTGAGCAACTTTATAACTTACAAGGTGGACAACTTCTTTCATATTTTAATTAAGTTTCCTTTGGTGTTCAACAGTCATCTTGTGGTCTTCCATCATGGGGATTATGTGCATGAACATCGCTTGACTCACCCCGGTGAGATCACTCATATTGTAGCTGATGGATTTTCTTCTTTCCTTTAATTCCGTCAGGAGTTTATCTTCTTGTTCTGCCATTATATTAGAATTTATGATGACTGGGCAGACCTTGAGATCATCTAGAAACTCATACTTTAAACCTTAGAGTAGGGGCTTCATTTCAAGAGCTTCTGGTTTCTCACACTGTTCTTCAGTAACATTCATAGCCTTGAGTTCCTCAAATTCAACTTCAGGACCTTCTCCAACAGTGTTGAGGTAGAGAACATAATTTTTCACTTGTTTTTCAACTGAACTATATGCATTTGGATTAGTCAGAGCCACTCCTAAAGGATCTTCTTCTATATAATCCTCTTGCGTGAGGAGTGACATCTGCTCTATGCAATCAATCAAGTAGACTTCTTTTTGCATGCTTGGTCTTCACATACTTTCAAAACTTTGAACTCGAGAGTTTCTTTACCTAGTCAAAGGAGCAAGGTTCTTGCTTCAACATCAATCAAAGCTCTTGTAGTGGCAAGGAACGGGCGACCAAATATGAGAGGGTATCTGGCGTCTTCTTTTATGTCCATGATGACAAAGTCACACGAAACATAGGAGTCTTTGCCTACCTTGACAGGGATATCTTCAATAATTCCCAAGGGGAGAGTCACAGTGTTATCTACAAGCTGTATGGTCATGCTAGTCGAGAGAAGTTCAGCAAACCCTAGCCTTTTGCAAAAGCTAAATGGCATGATGGAGATGCTAGCACCAAGATCGGCCAATCCCTTCTGACATGAAGAGTCACCGATATGGCAAGAAATCCCAAAAGATCCTGGATCTTTCTGCTTCTTTGGCATCTTGATCTGAATAATATCAGAAGTGGTTGTTGCTAACTTGATTGTTTCGTATTCTTTAGTTATATATTTCCTTGTCAGGAATGACTTTGAGTACTTTGTCCAGGCTGGTATCTTAGCCAGCACATCTAGAAAGGGTATATCAACATGAAGCTTTTTCATAACTTCCTTGAATTTGTTGAAATGAGTATCAAGTTTGGTTTGCTTTAAATGAGCAGGGAAAGGGGGACGAGGCTTGTACACTGGCACATTTGGCTATGGTGTTTCTGTTTTTGCAATAGTAGGTTTTTCAGAACTTTTCTCATCTGTCTTATTAGTAGTTACTGGCCCTTTTTGTTGAGTCTCAAGTATTGTAGAGTCTTAGACAATCACAGAGTCATCCTTGTCTGTAATAACCACATGCATCTTGACAAGAGGATCAGAATAGTCTTTTCCAGACCTGGTGGTGACAACTTTAGTTGCTCTGGGTGCTTAGGATTGTTCTCTGGTTGGCCAATAAAGGCTCCAGTAGGTGGCTTCATGCTAGCTGCAAGTTGAGCTAGTTGAGATTCAATAGCCTTCTGATGGACTTACTGGTTAGCTATCATAGTCTGTTGTGACTGCAACATCTTCTCAATGGTTGTCAACTTGTCATCAGGGGAGATGGGACCAAATTTTTGCCCTTGTTGTTGGTTCTGGTAAGGGATTTGGTTGGGATTCTGGAACTGAGAATTGTTCTGATAATTGTTATAGTTCCTGTTTAGGAAGTTACCTCTAAAGTTTCCTTGATTTCTGAAGTTTTGCTGTTGGTTGTACCAGAATCCCAGTGGAACTTGTTGTTGGTTGTTTGAACCAAGTTGTTGGGAGTTTTCCACTCTTGAATGATTTCCATATTGAAAACTAGGATGGTTCCTGTTCTGATTCAGATTGTAATATCCTTGACCAGGGATGGCGTTGACAACATTAAGATTTTCCATTTGACCATTATCTCCTTGGTCATACACATTGCTTAGAACAACATCATAGAGAACATTGCAGGCTAGGTAGAATGATCAGTTCCTTTACATGCTTCACAAAACAGCGAAGCTGACTTGATCTATTCTTGTTGTTGAGGGGGTGAGCATCTTCTTTCATAGGCGGCAAGAGACGATTCGAGATGGTCTTGCTTGTCAACTAGGAGTTTGAGGGATTCAGTGATAGACTTGTACTCATGAATAACTTTAGCCATAGCTACCTTCAATACTCCTTTGCCTACAGATCTACCCCAATTAGCTTGATTTTCAGCTCCAAGGGTGACAACCTTCCATGCGCTGTCATAACTTTGACACATGAAGTTTCCTCCAAATGAGGAGTCCAAGAACTTCTTGATATCGTCATCCACACCCCTATAGAAGGTCTCGATGAGTTGATTCTTAGGGATTCCATGGTGTGGACACTTTTGTAGAAGCTCTTTTTATCTTTCCCATGCTTCAACAGGGGATTTTCCAGGGACCTGAGTGAATTGAGTTATACATCCCCTGATTTCATAGGTGAGAGAAGGAGGATAAAACTTCTCCAGGAAAACATTTTGAAGTTGTTCCCAGGTGGTGATGGGTTCGCATTGCAAGGAGTTGTACCAACTTATAGCTCTATCAGTAAGAGAATACTTGAAGAGAGAGAGTCGGATGGCATCATTAGATACTCCTATTTGCTTTGTCATAGCACATAGATCAATAAATCTCAAAAGGCGCTCCTGACTATCTTCTCCTTGCTTACCATAGAATGGGCTATTTTGAAGCAAGGTGATCCAATGTGCCCTTATCTAAAAATTTGGAGCATTGATGGGAGGAGGTTGCACTGGGTGATGAACGTCAACAACTTTAGGGATTGAGAATTCTCTAAGGTCCTTCTACAGTTCTGCTACTTGCGATGCTTGGATTTCTTCTTGAACTGCAACTCAGTCTTCTTGCATAAGTCTTTCTCTTTGCACATTAAGGGCTTGAGATACACTTTTGGCTATTTCCTCCTCTTGTGCCATTCTATCTTGGTTCTCTCAGTTCTGAAGACAAAAGGTTCTATCTATCTCAGGGTCAAAGCTAGCAGAGAGTCTGAAACTATTCAAACGGTGCATACACTAGTCTTTGGGGGTACCTGGGATGGAAAGATTTTTTGGAAGTAAGATTGACATAGTAGAACCGAATTCAATTGAATGAGTGATAGTATCAAAAGAAAAGCAAAAACCTAGATTAGCCTTAATAGAACTAGATTTGACTAACTGATTCCGTTGTCCCCGACAACGATGCCAGAATTTGACGTGGTCTATTATCACACTAAAAAATTCACTCAGGGTTGAAATCCCAGAGTTTTTAACCAAAACCTTTTACAATAATACCACCCACAAGTGGACAAGTCTTATATAAGTATAGTTGAGGTTTGAATCCCAAAGGAAAACATTTTTAAGAATCGTTGCTAGTCGAGTCTAGCTCAAATAAGACTAATATTAGAACAAAGGTTGATTTGAGATTAACTAAACTAAGTGCAAGAAAAGTAAAGTACATGATTAAAGTTGAATCTAGATTAATGATGGGGATCACTGGGGTGGTCCTGGGTTTCACCACCGCTACACATGCAAACACACCCAAACAAACACATCTATGCAAGACTTAACTGTCCAAAAAGAGCTGCTGCGAACCCTCCGTTAGGGTGTTTAGGTTCACGTAAGCATCACCTTAGGCATCAAATTTCTCGTCGCCATTCAGATCATGTACTTACGACTCCGACGATACAGATATCCAACTAAAGTTGCGACCCTCTGTTAGGATGTTTAGGCACACAGAAGCGTCACCGTAGGCTAGATGGATCGTCCCCTCATGGATCACACACTTATGATCTCAGGGAATCCCATCTGTTTCTTATCAGGGAGTCAACCACATTAATCGACATTCAAAAACTACATATTAAAGTTCTCGCAACATAGGAAAGAATAAGATAAATGCAAGCAGGTGATCAATCCATAAGGACACATTGACGATTAACAACAAAATGAAAGTTACATACATGCCATAGAATGTTTAATGAAAAGACATATAAGCCTGGGCAGCGAGGCTAGTCCCTGTACCCCAGCAAAATGGAACTACTCACTCATAATGCGAGGAACAAAAAGAATAAGAGAGAGGGAAGATTCTGCCATGAGCATGATGTAGAAGATGGTCGCAACTTGGTAAAGATATGATCTTCTATGCCAAATCAGAGTAGATCTGGACTAGGAGCGAAGGACACCAAGGAATATGGGGTAGACCTTCTCTCTCCACCTTCCTTCTCATCTCGACCTCCTTTCTCGCAGCATGAGGAGTAGGTTGTGGATGTGTAGGTGGAGTGGATGGCGGGAGGATGCGCAAGCCTACAACTCAGCTTGGCTTTGGAGATCGTCCTCCACCAGGGGTCGAGTGCTTCTTAGGCATAGCCTGGTGGTGGAGTGGAGGATGAGGAGAAATAGAGGTGGAGGAGCTTTCCCAGGGGTCAAGCACACTAGGTGCAACCTGGTGATGGAGTTGTTGTTGTAGATCAGAGGGAGAAGGGGTCGAGCTCGTAAAGGAGCAGCTTAGCGACATCCCATATCCTATGCATGAATGAGGACCCTTTAGGTCCTATTTATAGTTTTTGCTGGAGTCTTGAACGGTTTGGACGTGTTAGTATTTCTTCACAGTCTTGAGGACCAGTCTAGTATCTTCACGATCCTCAGTCTCATGGTCTTGGAGACCGATTGCTACTTTCTCGTAGTTTTGTAGACTGATCTTGCTCTTCACGGTCTTGAGGACTGTTAGGACTCCTTCACGGTTTGGGATTGCTAGCCTCCCTCACGGTTTTAGTGGCCACATGGTTCTTCACAATCTTTGGAGACCACAAGGACTCCTCGTGGTTTTGAGACTGTGGAGCCTACACACAGTCTTGGGACTGTGAGGAGGAGACCGCGAGCGTGGGAGTCGGTAGGGGTCGCAAAGGTAGATGGGCAGCGTTGCACAGATTGCGAGCGTTGAGGTCGACGTCGCCATGGTGAGTATGCGGTGCAGAGGAAGATGGAGGTCACGACGCAGAGGTGGAAGCAGGTGGTCACTAGTAGACGCAGGTCTGGAGGATTAGGGTTGCAGGTGCGTCGGGATCTGTTGGTGAAGACGATGAGTTGTAGGTCGCGTTGTAGGTGAGGAGAGGGTGATCAGCGGTGCTATTGGTCTTAGGGGAAGCCTTCCATGTGATCCTGGAACCGTGATGGCTCTTGCGGCATGAGGAGGGTCGAAGACCAAATGAGAAAACCGCTAGGGCAAAACTGAGAGGGCATGTTGCATGGGTGAAGCCCAGAGAGAAAATTGAGACTGGCCGTTGATCTGTGGTCAGATGGAGGGGAGATGGTTGAGAGCAGAGGTGAGGGTGGAGATGGATGTAAGAGTTGAGAAAGGAGAATGTTGATTAAGATGGAGGTGGAAGGTGATGGTGAAGCACACCAAGGTGGTGGTGGTGGTTATGATGGAAGGTGAAGTAGATGAAGGATGCCTGATGAAGGTGGATCTAGGGTTGAGTGAAGGTGGGCCCCAACTAAAGATTTAACTTTATTGTGACCTACATGATCTGCATGAAATTCATATAGAACTAGTTAATAAGCTTGATAATCCAATAAATTAAGAAAGATTGCATATTGCAAGATTTAGGAGATGAAAGTGAATGTATTGAGTCGAATTGGGTCTAAGATGGTGACTGAATATCATGATGAATATGGATTCATCACCCACTTGCACCCTATGGGTTTTACCCCTTCAGGTGGATCCACCAAGGTCCATACCTTATTGGTCTATATGGATGACATCTTAGATCCCATGACCTCAAGCCATTTCTCAGAATCTGGCCCCCGTGTAGCTTCTAGCTAGGTAGTTGGCTCATTATCTATGACCAACTCACCGCCTTATTGAGTCACAAGATATCCAAATCTTTCAGGCTCAAGGCATGTCATACTAGATCTATGAGGTTCCTGTGTTACTTGAGGAATTTGAGTTTCCAAAACAGTTTGTGATTCTCTATGTTCCTCTTATTCATCTATTGGTTCAATATTTTCTTGTTGGTCTCGAACCTCTTCAAGTTCTACTTTCCTCCCATTGTTTCCTTTAGAAATAAATTCCTTTTCTAAGAACACAACATCCCTGGCAACAAACACTTTGTTGTCAGTTGGGTTGTATAAGTAGTATCCCTTGGTTTCTTTAGGATATCCAACAAAATAACATTTATCAGATCTAGTGCCCAACTTATCAGGAAACATTTTCTTGACATAAGCCTTACATCCCCAAATCTTCATAAAAGACATTTTGGTATGCTTCCCAGTCCATATCTCATATGGTGTCTTTTGAACCGATTTAGATGGTACACAATTAAGTGTAAACTCGGCGGTTTCAAGAGCATAACCCTAGAAGGGAGTTGGAAGATTGACAAAACTCATCATGGATCACACCATGTCAAGTAATGTGTAATTCCTTCTTTCTGACACACCATTGTGCTGTGGTGTTCCAGGTGGATTCCATTCTGATACAATACTACGGGCTCTCAGAAGGTCCTCAAACTCTTGGCTTAAGTATTCTCCACCTCGATCAAATCGAAGTGCCTTAATACTTTTGGCAAGTTGGCTCTGTACTTCATTCATGAAAACCTTGAACCTTTCAAGTATTTTTTATTTATTTCTCATCAAGTAAACATAACCATACCTACTGAAGTCATCAGTAAAGGTAATGAAGTACTGATACCCACCTCTAGAATTTGTTCTAAAAGGCCCACATACATCAGTATGTATGAGTCCTAATAGATCACACACTCTCTCAGTTTTACCTGAGAAGGGAGTCTTTGTCATCTTTCCCAACAAACAAGATTCACATGTCTCTATTGATTCAAAATCAAAAGAGTCCAAATAACCATCTTTATAGAGTCTAGATATGTAATTCTCATTTATATGCCCTAGACAACAATGCCAAAGGTATGTTTTGTTTGAGTCATTGAGTTTTTGTCTTTTGGTTTTTACGCTGTATACACTTGTCTGTAGATCTATCAAGTATAGACCATAAGATATTGGGGCACTTCCATATAAGATCCCATCTTTAGAAATGGAACATTTCCCATTCTTAATAAGAAATTCAAATCCATCCTTGTCCAAACAAGATACATGAACGCTATTCCTATTTATGGCATGCACATAATAGCATTTCTGTAACTCTATTATCAGCCCACTTGGTAGAGATAACTCATAGGTTCATACTGCGCTGGTAGCAACTCTTGCTCCATTAGAAACACGTAGTTCAACCTCACCTTTTGCTAAAGGCCTACTTCTTTTCAAATCCTTCACATTTGAACAAATGTGTGATTCACATCCGGTATCAAGTACCCATTATGAAGAAGTAGTAAAGTTAATCTCAATCACATATACACCAAAAGTAGCGATCTCTATCTCTTGCTTCATCTTCCTTGATCCCCTTAATCCTCTCCATATTTTGAGCACATAATACTTGGACTTCAGCTTGGCGGGAGAATGCTTCTCTACCTTGCATGTGTCCTTAGACTCCATTCCACTGATCACTATCATGGAACTATCCTTCTTCTTTTGTGCATCAATGCCTTAAGTGTACATAAAGCAGATTCTACGACCACTGGTATCTTAAGAATATACAAAACACTTCTCATAGTCCTTAACTAGTTATGGAAATTTATCTCAGTTAAGTTTCCTAATTTAAATGATGATTTATTTGCCATTTGATTCTATAAGAGAAAACATTTGCATTTTATCAGAACTTCTTTTGATTTGATTTGAATAAAGTTGACTATATTTAATTAGGCCTTTAATTAATTATTGCTCCCATTATTTTGATCAAATTGATAGCCCTCACTATCAATTCGGAAGATTGCAGCCTACAATCTTCTAGTTCGTCTAGATCCATATTTCATCTAATCATGAGTCAGCTTTGGGTGATTGCCCACAACCATATTATTTAGGTAGGCAACTTTTGCCAATTGCATCTGAATGGAACTCTTGGATATATGGTGTGCACAAATCTTTGTCACGGTCCATCTGTATGCTTCTAGGTAATTAATCTCATTAAGATCACTTAGTTAAGCCCGTCTTAAAAACCAACATGATAAACTATTTACCCTACTTTGGCAGACCTACATATCTACCATCACACTTCCACAAGATAGACCGCGCACCACACTTTGGCATAACCTACACTTGGTCGATCAAGTTTTTCATATATGCTACTTATGGAAAGCATCTAAGACTTAATATTATACTGAGGGGTTTGGTATTTATATACATATACATATCCAATCACCACATACATAGTATGTATCATATACATGCTATATCCCACAAGAAAACATGCGAAGCGATAAATCAATGATTATGGCCATCCTATATGTAATTCCTTGAGCCACAAGCAATTACGCTCATCTAGGTCTACATCACATGCAACATCCTATAGCCGATGAAGATCTGTGCTTGGGCCGTTCTGGGTTGATCAACTCATCCTATGACTGATCGACTTGTCTCTTGGCCGGTCAGTTGGTTGTCGCCAACCGATCGCTCGGCTCCTCTAGATGATCGGTTTTTTGGGTCGTTGTGCTCCTAGTCAGGCCACCAACCACTCATCTCACACCATTAGCCGGTCGTCTCGGTCCTTCACCTGTCTGACTGGGCGCCCACTAGTCTTCGACATAATAGGAAATAAAACTATCCGACTTATACAACTTCTTTGGGAAACCCCGAGTTACATTCGAGGGGAGCAAAGGTAGAAGAAAAGGCTCAAGTTATCTTGAGTTACATCTAGAATAGAAGAAAGGACTCAATACATAGACCGGGATGCAAACAACCACAACCAACCATGCACACACATAGGGGTTTATAGGCCATAACAATAATACGCATCCACCATCAAACTGTTTTAGGGTGACGCGTATCGATTGCATATATATACCATATCATATATGTATATAGGGATTTGTGGTGTTTAATTGAATATGCACATTATCCAATTAAAGTATTTGCATCGCATGCAATAAATAAATGGAAAAAAACCAAAATTTGATCATATTGATTAATCCTAAAAAATAGCATGTTGACGTGGCTCTGATACCATTGTTGGGTTTTATGGGATAGAGCGGGCAGTGGAAACAATTTTTTTTATCTAACCACAAACTCATAACCAATAGATCACATCAACAACTATGCAATAGGAAATATGGTTTAGCGAAATATACCTGGTCTTGAGGCTTGCTTAGCGATAATACCTCATAGCTAGTGGGGTCTTCAACCACCTAGTCTTCGACGACATCTGTGCAACTCTTGGTGTAGACTCCGGTAACATTTGATAGTCATCCTCCTAAGTAGAAGAAATCTCCCACCTCTATAGATAGTCTACATGGACTACTTGGAACTCTAGTCGTCCTGAGATGGATAGACTAGAAGGAGTCATCCCCTTCTATTAGTGTACTAGTCACTGACACACTCTCCCACCATGAGTCGCTTTTCTGTAGTTGTTTTTCCCTCGTTGTTCCTCCCTATATGGGTAGAACTTGCTTGGGCTCTCTCGATTACCACAACCAGAGAGGACAACAACTTTGTAGAGCAATTGGTATTCTGAGTTGTGTGTTCTGAGAACCCCCTATACCCCGCTATTTATGGTACATGGTATGGTCAGGGTTCCCAGTCTATGTGGGAGTAGTCTATGTGGGAGTAGAAGGGTTCATAACTTTCCATGAACTAATTGTACTGCACCAGGCAAACCAGTCATTTCACAACTCAACCGTTCATTTGGGTAGGTGATCCGATCAGTTCACTTTTGAACCGATTAGTTGGGAGTGTGAACCGGTCAGTTCACCTAGTGAATGAGTCATTTCACTTCCTAGACTTGCCCACAATTGACTTTTCTTATTTGTTTCTAATTAATGCAAAGATTACTTCTTGTCCCAATCAAATTGAACAAGTGAAACAAAAATCTTTTCTTACAAACCGGGAAACCCAACACCTACTCGGTTGGTCCATGTAAACCGATTGGTTCACTAGAGTAAACCAGTCATCTCACTAGCCATGAGCCGATCAGTTCACCTAGTAAACCGGTCGGTTGGTGGTCCAAGTTGTGTAGAACTCAGTCAATGCAGTTCTCAATCAATCTGACACTCTAATAAGTTGTTTCAACACTTGAACTTAATGATTCTGAGTCAAGTCTATTGATTGAATTTTTAATTGAGTACATAAACACTTTAGTAATGAATCTAAACATCATTCATGGATAAACTTCTCTTCCAGGTTAATCTAATGTCTGTGACCGTATAGGTTCCATTTCACATTGACAGTGAATGTCCATAGCTAAGTTATGACTTCACAAGCAAAGAGTAGTGCCTAGTCGCACATCAGTGCTACCCAAGGGAAAGGGAAAGTTGGAGAACAACTTTCAACCTACAATGTGTTATTGGTGTTATAGTGAATGTATAGTTCCTTTGTCACTGATACCCGGATTGAACTAGAGGCATGGACTTGTCATCCTCTACAAATGTTCAATCCATGTTTCTTGACTCATAGTAGACTGCCTGAGATATATGTAATCTCAATATCATATATTGACTTACATGTGCATTGCCATGCATTTCTCAGTCTCACCCCTCAAGTGGACATGATATTACACTCCCTTAGGAAGGTTAAATTCCATATGTATCACTCATAGTCAAGTCCCCATATGTCAAAGTCACCTAATTATCACTGTTATAACAACCCATGTTTCAGGACTGCGTTTGATAATGTCAAAGTGTACCCAACGACATGTGATGAGTGAAGTGATTTCAGGTCTAAGAACCACAGTCACCACCAATACTATAAGAGATGATCCTGACTAACCAAATGTGGTTTCCATGCATCACTCTTATGGTGGGTCTATCTGATACACTGTTCTCTAACATGTATTTGTGTGCTTGGTTTGATATCATATATCATGACTAATGAGATTCTATCATCAACCAACACACACTCTAATCTTTTGTGTTATTGATGTCTATGGTTATTTCCATAATAACAACTGACTAGGGACATTAGTGAGAATGTACATACTCTTAACATCTATATGATCTCATTGTTCAAGTCACGTACTTGAAGATATACGTCATTGAGTTTTGTTTCTCTATACATCTATCATGTAATACTATTATATCAAAAATAGTTAAAACATATAGACAAAAATTGCCTCTATTATTATTCAAATCATTTACAAAGTATGCCATTACAATCATCATATGACTGGCTCTATGGGCATACATACTGGCATTCTAGAGGTTGATAGTATCGGTAGACTGATGACACTATCTTGGTCAATGGTCTCTAGACTTTAGGTTTGAACTTGACTAAACCTTTTGACTTGTTGACTCCAAAATCCAAGATGTGTTTAAGTGATGCCCTTGGGGCCTATTATAGGGTTTGACTTGTGCTTTGTTGGTCTATTATTGGTTTATGTAGTATGGACTCTTGGTCTTCCTGACATCTATTTGGGAGGTCAATGAGTCTTTGTTTGGCCGATGACAATTCATCGATCTTGAGGATTGTCGATCTCTGAAAGACCAACAAGCTGATTTTTTTGATGGACTATCGACCTTTAAGGTTGACAAACAGTCTTGCTACTATCAGTTTGATGGTTAAAGGTCGATGACCTTTTTTTGATCTCTAGGACCCATCTTCTTATCGACTTCATATCCATCATCCTTCGTGATTGATGGCTATAAGCTCAATCGATGGGTCCATTAGTCTCTAAATGAAGGCTTTATGTGTCGACTTGATAGGTTGATGAGATATGGAAATCAATCAAGGTCACCATTTGTATCATGAATAATGATCTATCTTGGAGGTCAAACAAAATGCTATGGATCTTCATGAGTTTGAGTAAAACATATGTAATTTGTAATTAAACTTTATTAAAACTAAGTATTTGGTATTTCAAGTATAAAATGAATAAGATATCTAAACATTTTCAAATGTCTCTATTTATGAAAAGGTATGAAATGTGCATAAATATTGATGTTGTCAACTACTACTAAAATGATTTCTTAATAGGTCGCTAATGACCTAGTCTACCACATAAAAGCATGATAAATATTCTACAAATACAAATGCTACCACATAAAATATGAATAGGTTGCTAGTGGCTAAACTTCTTATTCTTCTTGATTTGATCCTGATTCAGAAGAGGAATACCAAGTTGCATAATAATCTTTCTTTTATGCTTGAAGTGCTTCTTATTTATCTCAAGTTTTGTACAAACATCCTTCCAATGTCCAGTTTCCTCACAAACATGACTCATTATATAGGTAAGTCTAGAGGATTTGTTATAACTAGACCTTAGATTTTGTCTATCTTTGTTGTTATAACCTAATTTATATCTCATAATTAATTCACTAGAGATACCCATGTTGGAATTGTTTAGGATTATATGCACAAATCAACCTTGTTTTCAAACATAGACGTTTTATGTAGTGTAAACCAAGGTTTGGAGCAAAATATCAATTTCTCACGGTACATATAAGCCCTAATTCTGAGTTGAGAAGGAAGGTTACTAAGTAACTAATAATTAAATTCCATCATATTTATACTAGAATGTAAAAGATGTCTATGTCGTAGATATACACATTGAAATATGTTAACTTTTAACTAAACCATGTATTGATTCATTTTTCATGAGTTAGAAACGTTGATCATAATCATATCAGATAAGTGTGACTACTTAGAAATCCATATTGACCTTTGGACATGACTTGATCCAAATCAACTAATCTTCACATTGATGAACAGTCTTGTCCAACCTAGGAAGTTAGTCTGACTAATAGGATGTCAGCCAATAGACTAACTACTAGAGAAAGTTTATTTGGATATTTGACCAACATTTTAATCAATTTAAAGCCCAAAGTCAACTTATTACTTTCTTCATCAAGTTCAAATCCTAGATTGAAGCATAATGGTGATTTTGGCGATTGGGAGAAGGTATACTTAGAAGAGGAGCATTGTTCTTTGATTTTGGGGTATGTCATGTTAGATATTATGTTAGAGTATGCTTGTTACCGATGAAGCTAAAAAATTTAGTATATAATCATGTGACTCTCTTCTTTATTCTCTTGTACTCATTGTTTTTCTCCAAACTTTAATCTTAGGAACCAAGGTGAGCTCTGTTTCCAAAGCATGGACCATGTTCTTAATGAATTGGCGTAATTGGAGATTTACATGAATTTTCCAAAAACATTGAGTTGGAAGGAATATGGATCAAGGAGAGTGAGTAACTATCTTCTTTAGATAATTGAATCAAATTCTTGAAATAATCAGTTTCTTCATCCCCTTATCAAAATAGTACATTCAAAATTACTATACTAAACATGTTAATATCTCACACTTTTTAAATTTCTAATTTCTTAATCTTGTGATGATAAAATGATAAATTGGAGATAACCAATGAGTATATATAATTTAATAGACAATTTAAGGGTTTATTTATTTTCTATAAACTTTGCATTCTAGAGTTTGTGAGTGTTTGAACCGTAATAGTTGTTTTAAGAATCTAGTAGACACTCTTATTTATCATGTTCCCCTCGTATAAGGATAAACATAACTACTTACATCAATTTCCTTTTATTGAATGAAATCTAGCTATGATAACATTATAAGAATGAAAAGCAAAAAAAAATCAAATTTGTGGCACCCAAGTGGTTTGTAAGAGCAAAGTCTCTAGTTTGAAACCCAATGGGGACATGATGAATAGATTCCGCAATTTTTTTATAGAAAAGCAACAAAATTTACCACCTATCCTAGTTGAATAGTGAATACACAATCCATCATTGATGCTTTCATATGCTACTTAACTAGTGCATCCGTGACATAATTCTATTAGCACTATCTCTTCAATAGATGTTCTACTTGTATGCCCATTTCTACTAATTTCAGTTAGAAAGGAAATGCACAAGTGCAAGTGTTAATTACCACCTTTTTATTTGACTCCACCATAATTTGTTGCCATCCTCTATCCCTATATCTTTCCATGGCTAGTTGGATGGCAAACAGATTTGACTCCTAGACTAATTGAGCCTTCAAACTTCATCCCCATACCCCTAGCATGTTCCCTATTTGATCGTGTACCACTATTGTTGTTGTTGCCTTTCTATACAACATCATCATATCATAGTTGATATTTATCTGATGTGTTGACGGATGCAGCCACCTTATTCCAACTATTATCAATATTGTTTTTTATTCTTAATTTCCTTCTAACACCTTTTTAATAGAACTAATATGGATTCTTTTCTATTGAATTTAATCACTAAATGTGTTGGCTTGGTGTCAAAGATTACCTTGTTTCTCCCCAGCCAGATTACCCATCACTCCATGAACTAGGTGCAACATCTCACAATTTTTTATGTTTTAGTTGTAACCATTTATATTTAGATATTTTGGAAATGGAAGGGCAATCCCATTCCAAACCATCATTTCTCACTCTAGTCACAGTCTCTTGGTGCGTGCAATGAGTCTTCCACCATCCCATTGCATTTGGCACACTTGGGATCTTATGTGAAATGCCATATTTTTCATTTTGCATTTGTCATTATTGCACTTTAGATAACTGGCTACAGGAATGACTTTGTCTTTGCATATTCTTTGGCACTTCTATTATTTACTTTCCTATCTTCTTTTCCCTTCCCAAATTATGATATATGTAGATGGCATAGGTAACTCCCTATCATCTTCCAGTATCAAACACCAAGTGCCAATATACTTGTTATTAATCAATGGTGATAAATTGGTGGTTTGATCACCACTTTCCCTGGAATATAGTGATTCATATTCATCCCATTCCCCATTTAATTGATCGATACACACAAATTGTAAATCCTATAACTCTTTATTGATTGGCATTACCATCACCTCCTTTAGGCTCTTGAAACTAAGAACCCATATATCCTCTCAAATGTTTGTTGATTGATAAATCAAACCTTAATAAAATGGATCTTCAACTTAGTGTACATCTCTGCTATAGACCTCCACAAAGCAGTCAATCAATGACATTAAGATCCATTGCATGATATATATTTGTTCTTATGTGTGTCACATCATAGTGTTTGTCTTTATATTATGAAATCCCAAGTGTTATGCACCAATATTGTAGTGTTCTATTCCTATATAGAGTAAATATCGAATCCTTTATTTCTTATATTAGTTGTGACTCAGTCCCAAGACACCATGGAAATTGTTTGATGCTTTCTGCCTCCATGTCACAAGAACTTCCCAGTGATACAATCGATCCCTGAAGATAGAGAGCTAGAAAGAGCAGTTGTCTACATTATATAGGTCAGAAAGGAAGAGATAACTGAGTTTATTAGACACAACCTACATTATAGAGATAAATTTTGAGCACACTATCCATTAATATATCCTCCCACCTTTCTCAATATATCTATATATGTATTATTTCTAAATCTAGAGAGTATCACTACTACTTCAAGGTATTTAATTAGGTTCTTTGTCTCATGGATTCATACCATCTCACTTATTTCATTGTTGACCGAGCTTGGTGTATTGGGTGAAAAGAACACGAATAGTTTCTCCATATAAACTATGACTGGATTTTCTTCTAAAAGTAATGAAGCAACTTAGGATGACCATCATCTACTTTTTTTTGCTTTGGCAAAAAGGACGTTTTCATTAGTGAAGGTAAAATGTGAAAGAAAGGCCCCTCTTCTGGTTATTTTCAAAGACTCCCCTAATATGACATAGTTGTCAATTAGTTGGTTGAGTTGTTCCAAACACATCAAAAACAAGTATAAAGATATTTGATCTCCTTGTAATAATCCCCATGATGATTTAGATATCTTTAAATACTCACCATTCCACACCACATTCATTCAAGCTCCTTTAGTTCATTTCATGATATATAAAATAATGATCTTTGGTAGACCAAACTTTCTTATTATATCATGGAAAAAGTCTCAGGATATACGATCGTATTCCTTGGACAAGTCAACTTTAATATCCATAGAGAGGGTCACCCCTGGTATTCTCATTAGATATCCATAGGGTCAATTACCCTAGGTCTCCTCATTGAATTTGTAGACTCTATACCAATGTTGTGCTATCTTATATTTATCTTCCAAACACAAAGCTAATATGTGCCCTAGAAATCTGATCTAGAATGAAATGTTTAGGCCTTCTACTATGATCTTGGAGTAGAGTTTCAAACCAATATTGTTGAGGGATATTGTTAAAATTTGTCCGCAATTGATTGGATACCTTGGGAATGAGGGCAATCGTAAAATTGCAGAAGTCATGTTCCAATGGGTACCTCGTCAAAGTCGTTATCCATTTTCATGAGAGAAGTTTCTATAGTAGGCCACTTGCCATGTACAAATACACCATCAATATTGTTAGGCACCCATGCTCCATATTGACCCATATTTTCAAGCTTATATTAATCTCATCCTCAGTTGGGATTAGTCTAATATGATCTTGTTGAGCCATAGTGAGTGAATTGAATATACACATAACCTTCATCCAAATCCATCTACCTTGAATGACTACATGTGTGAATTGATTTTGAGAATGATTATAGACCATGACCTCCATTTTAAGTTTGCTAGTAATACATTGACCTTCTGAATCCTTTAATGTCATTACAAAATTCTGCCTTCTTCTTCCATTCACACAGGCATGAAAGATGATTTGTTATTACATTATGGATCCAATTTAAATGACCCTTCTAGCGTCAATCATCATATTGAACATCAAAAACTTCCTCACACCTTTCTATCTATTCAAACAATCAACATGAATCATCAACTCATAATCATTTTTCGATCTTAATTTGTAAATCTTTGATACGTTACATAGCTAATCTTTCTTTGTAGCCATCATTAATGAACTCATTATGTCCCAATTTGAACTATTTCCTTTTATTTTCTTCTAAGACTTGTTGAAAGTCAAGCTTATCTTAATCTCATCCTTAGTTGGGATTAGTCTAATATGATCTTGTTGAGCCATAGTGAGTGAATTGAATATACACATAACCTACATCCAAATCCATCTACCTTGAATGACTACATGTGTGAATTGATTTTGAAAATGATTATTATACCTCCCGATAACCCCCAATTAAGGGAGACCGAAAGGTCGGTGCCGTTATCCAATTAACAAGACCAAAGGTTCGACAAATAATTAATAACAATTATGAAATTCTACTAACTAATTGAAATTTGGTATAAAATTAAAACTTCACTTACCTTTGAAAACCTTGGGAATCTATCTATCCAAGCTTGAATCCATTCTAACTAATCCTCCTTGCACTTTATGTTTTACTTTCACAATGTGCCACTTTACTATTTGTTCTTTCAATTATTGTTCCTAAAACGCCGACAAACAAAACGTCGATCAGTATATCGAAATATACTGGTATGTGGGAACAACCAAAATCTTGCAAATATGGCTAACAATTTAATAATCACAATCAAATTAATTAACAAGCCAATTTACACTTTTCAGTATGACATTCTCCACCACTTTTGCCCTAACCATGGCATACCCACCTTAGGGTGCCCTTTGCCAATGACTTATGGCCACCTTCTCAATCCTGAGCTTGGTGCCTGGGGGTCACCACTCATGGTGCCCACTAGTGGCATGTAGGTGAGAGAATACTGGGCCTGACCTTTGGCATCATCCATCAGGGTGGCATGTAGGTGAGAGAATACATACTTTTATTATTAACGTGATAATCATAGTGACTTTATGATTTGCAAGTATGAACATTCAACAGATAATTTGCATTCAATGCGATTAACCATCCAGAAAATCATCGAGAAACTAAGGCGGTTATTCATAATTAACCACATACCTATTAAGCAGACTTGAATGTAGAAATAACTCAATCAATCAGGAAATCAAGCAAGCACACACACAACTTGTTCCTGAAAAATGCATTCAATTTCTCTATTATTAATCATGTCATCTTGATCTATTAACCCTAGTTGTTTCCTAGGTTATTTGCCCTTTTTAGGGTTTTGAGTATAATTAGGGTTCCACTTCATCTTTATTACTTAAACCCTAACTTCACAAAATCACTTACAAACTCTAACTATTTCATTTTTCCTTTACAAAAGATTCTAAATTCATATTTTAGCAGCAGGAAACCCTAATTTCCGGTTATAAGCACCCTTCTTTTTCTTTTTCTCTAATTTAGGGTTTCTAAGCATCTTAACCATTATATTAAGTTTAAAACCCTAAACCTTGAAATTCTATTATCCAAAATAGGTTAAGAACCATCTTAATCATTGTTCAAGTTAAACATGCTCGAATTAACCTAATTGCAAGATTAAGCATATCTTTTATCAATCATTAGGGTTTCTAATCACAAATTAATCCCTTTTCTATTCAAAATATGTACTTTTACAAAAAAAAGCGAAATTAGGTTCTCAAACTATTTTTAATATGTTCCTCATATTTTTCTAAGAAACTTTCATATTTTAACTTTTCCCATCCGAGCTTCCTATCAAAAGATACCATTTTTTCCAAGAAAAGCCTTTTTCTAACTTAATAGGATTATAGAGGAAAATACCGAAAAATAACGGCGGCTCGATCTGTATTCCGGTGGTCCTCTCCCCTGATCCGAAGGCAATGGTTCCACATGCCTAAAAGAAAGCTGCTCCTGCTCAGGAGTGTTGGATCTAGTCAAGACCATCATGGACCACGATCGGACGATCGCTGGTTATCTTCTTCCTTCGATCGCGCGCATAGGGGCAGTCAACTCCTCGGTTGACTTAGAGCTCTACGCCACCAGCGAAAGAAGGAAGATGCTCAGAAGCTCCGCCATCGCTGCCCGAACCCAAAGAGCTGCTCAATTTTCCACACAAACTCGACCTTTGCTTCGAACTACTAGCCAGAGTTCCGCCGTGTCTTGCTGGTTACAGAGGGATATGTCAAGGGAGAATGGGCAATTGAAGGTGTCGTTGCATATGTCGTCGCGCTCCGCAACAATTGGGGTAGGTTCTAGGTCCGCTGGTACCCTCAGGTACCCTCCCCTTATATAGGGTTGCGCTTGGAGAGTCTGGTGAAATTGGGGGTTTCTTCCCTCGTCAACGACAACCCACAAAGGTTGGGTCTAGATCCTTCGGAAGGATCTCCCAAAACTGATGGACTTGTTAGTTCATCGAATCCTTGTTTCCAAATCGAGAAAAACGAATTCTTAGTTCGCCTCCCAGTCCCACTGGGACTCGAGGTAGATGATACACGATGGCCCTCAGATCCGTGGTCCCCCTGGACCACGCGGTCATCTGACGGCGGGCATCGTTTCCCTCCTTGATATTATCAAAAAAACAAATTAAAATGGTATTCTAACCTGATAACTTGGAAAATCAATTTCTCTCTCTTTGTTTAACATTTACTTCTCATATTTTAGGGAAAACTCCATATTGGCATTATCTAACCGTCCATTAAATTTGAAGGTTAAAAATCAACAGTTGAAAGTGCTTTCTTCCCATCCAAGTTATTCACTAATTAACCCAATTTAATTAGTATTTCTTTTCCTTTTTCCATTATCTTGTTATCTTGGGTCCCTTGGACCTCAAAAAATACAAAAGGCATGGATTCGCATATTGGGAAATACCTATTTGCCTTTATTCTTTTATTTATGTCTATTTCACATATTCCCCTTATTCTTTTCATTAAAATATCCCTTTTTGAGGATTCCTCTCTATCTCTTTTATCATTTTCCTTATTGGAATTCCTTTTAACATTAGAAATCTCATGGATACGAAAATCCATCAAATATAACTCAAATATACTTATTTTCCTTATTTAATCATTATTTCCAATTTCTTTCTTAATAAAGAAATATCTAATTGATCTTTTCTTCTCATATTGCTTTCTCTATGCAACTTTAGACTCCTTGGATCCCAAGGAACCCAAGAGGCACGAAATTCCTCCTTGGATTTGCCTTCTAGAGGTTTCTACCTCTTTCTTTTCTCAAATATTCAATTATCCATTAATTAATTGAATTTTCTTGTTATTGGGCCCAATAGCGAATAAGGCCCGCAAACCAAACAACAAGGCTATTTTAAACGAAATCCATTTATCCACAAAAATTATATCATTATTTGTTCAAATATCTTTAACATGAGAAATTACATTTCTCACCAGATGAACCCAAAATTTGGGGTTGTAACAATTATAGACCATGACCTCCATTTTAAGTTTTCTAGTAATACCATATTTGATCAAATTAGGCCTTGAAGTCTTTAATAAGTTCCAACTATTTTTCATTTTAAACCCAAGTGACATCGTCTCTTCTTTGAAGCCATATAATAATTATGCAAAGATCAGATTTGATTTGCAACAAATGTCAAATTGAACACCCACTTTGATGTTTACTTCAATCATCATTTGCAAGGATCTGTACCAAGTGTTCGTGAACCAACCCTCTTATGCATGTAAATATCAAGCAAGATAAACGTAGATCATCTAGACCTGCTTCATTGGGTGCCTCTTGGAATTGTTTCCTCATTAATTTTGATATGTATACTTCCTTTTCTGTCATATCAATTTAGCATAGTGTCGAAATCACCCACTACCACCCATTGGGCATCCATGTTAGTTCTGATTTTTACAATATCCTTCTGCTTTAGTGCTCACAGAGTAGGGATTGGGTGTGCATACACTATTAAGGATTTGCCATCAACACAATAATGGAGGTATTATGTATGGCCTTAAATGATCAAAAATTGACACCCATACTTGCCATAATAACCAAAAACCACTCAAGAACCTACACGCCTCAACCCTACCAGACTTATTAAATCCCAACAACTTGACAACATCTGCTCTCACAGGTGAAATTGTAGGTTCAAGAACCACCAAAATGGTTGGCTTGTGCATTGGAACAAGATATTTGAAGGTCTTCATGGTTTTATCATTCCCGATCCCCTAAGTGTCCAACATAGTATAGTAAACATTAACAACAAAGAAAAAAGACCAATGGGAGAGACGAGCACCCTACTACCATTTGATTTCCCCTGTCATTTAGCTAAGCTTCAACCTCTTTTTGACTCTGGCTTCTTGTCTTCCTTGGAAAATATTTCATTTTCCTTAGGCTTCCTCTAATTTCCCTTCCCACTTTATTTGTGTAATTCGAGTCATCATTGTTGGTGTTGTTGCTATGATCTGCCTTATCCCCATTGTTTAGCATTCCCCACTTGTATTTTCATCATTGGGTTGTTCCTTGCCACCTTGTATCCTTTGGGTTACATTGTGGTGTGTATATCTTTGACTTCCATATCCTTCCCCTTCAGTTTAGGTTCCTACATGACATTGTTATTGTGATTCTGTATCTTCTTAGGTCTTGTATACATCATGTCTGTGTTGGCTTCCCTGCTTCTTGGTTTCTCACCTTCAAAAATATCATTGTTATCCTCTTCCGCATATACGGTCCCACACTTATTGTTGTTGGACTTGAGTGGATCTTTCTTTTCGTTATTCGGTTCTATCTCCCTTGATGTTCTTCTTGAGAGGATATTTGATTAATGAATATTTATCGTAATTTATCTGTATTTCTTTGACTAGTTTTGCATCTCAACCTATCAATTTACCCCCACGATTTACTTTATTGAGCCTTCTACTTTCTTGGTTGTTAACTTATTGATTTTTTAATATAAAAATTGGACAATTCATTGTTTGTTGACTCAATTGGAATTTTCACTAGCTTGGCCATTGGTTAATAGCGTTTTTTAAATAAAACCTATTGCTTTTCTTTGTAGGACACGAAGCAACGCTCATGTCTCTCATGCATGCTTATGTCACATCAAGTCAAGTGACCAATATGATCTATCTAATTGAGATATCAAAGCATTATGCCAATTAAAGCAAGTGAATACCAAAGCAAATACAAGACATGCTAAATCACCGACTCCTGTAGTCTAACATGGTCTGGCCCACTTGACTTACAGAAATCAAGAAAGGCAATTGCCAATCGAGGGTTTTATTCTAGTCTCATAGCATGACTGGGAGGATTTGTTACATATCTATCCTCTTGGTCGATCATAATGCACTCAAGCCTAGCCGAATTTTACTCACCAATTAATCGAGGCATGCATTCTGAAGCATATTGGATATCAGCCAACTGAATCATGCAAAATCACATTCGTATTCCGTCCTATTGAGACTTTTATTGAAGTACTCAACAAAAATCCAGGCCGAGCCTTTGACAAGGACCGCAACAACTCAACAACATATCTTTTGGGGGCACATAGTCATGACGTTCCTCAATAGTTCCAACTCAGATTCGGTCATGACTACTCATTTTCTCAAGACGTTCTGACGAGTATCTTGGTCGCACGATTGGAATTTTATCTCCCCGTTCTTCCGCTTGATAGCACAACCGTCCAATTTACATGGGGTAGCTTATTCTTTGTCCACCCCTTCAACTGCCACACCCATGTCATGGCGTCCCTTCGACTTCTGAACTCGATTGCCGATGCCCGACTAGAAAGTGAAATGATGATTGGCCTTCGATTTTCGTCGGTTTAGTTAGCTTCTCCAGAAAACCTTCTCCCCTCTGTTCTCCAACAAGCATTCTCCCCTCCGTTCTCCCTCCCAAACAACATCACCAATGACGACCCTTTTTCGAGAAGCATAACTAGCAGCCGCAATAACAACAATGACGTTCATGATGGAGCTTCAACTTACGTGGAATTGCGTGCACCAACTAAAAATCCTAAAGACAGTAAGTCTTTAGGTTTAGCCTTGCTTATACTATATAGAGAACTCCACCCACATATGCTAAGATACGTGGAAGTCTTATCGTAATATAGTTAAGGGTCAAATCCACAGGACAACGGTCTTGTTGCAAGCAACAAGATGGAAAACGTTAGAAGTTCACTTAGTTTCTTAATAGTAGGCACTTAGATCGATAGGTTGGTTTTGTTGTTTTAAACTAAGAACATGTAAAGTAAAGAAAGCAAGTAAATCTAAGGATGTAAAAATATGATAAAAGTCACTAGGGTGTGATCGGTTTTCACCACCACTACACATGGATCAAGACATGCAAAATAAAACATAACCTGCAACAAGAGTTTAATCAGTTAGTATCTTTGTAGACTTAGTTTCCTTTTGGAGAACTAACTACGAGAAGTGTGGGAATGTTGCAATGCCAACCATTCCCGAACAAATGGTCACCTACTTTGCATCATTCCCTTCGCAAAGTGTGTTCCTCGACTTATCAAGGTTGCACTTTCATACGTCAACTGATTCCATTTCATAGTATGAAAATGCAACGAATGATAGTGAGTTTACTCCACTTCTTGAGAGACACTTCTAGATATCGAAATAGATGCATGGTGGATACATGCACCAAGAACCAACATACAAATGCGTTTCGAATCTAATAGTACAAACATAGACAATTCATACTAAAAGATAAAAGATAACACAAGTTGGAGATCAAGCAACAAGTATTCATTAAACGTTTGATGTTGAACTGAAAAGATAACATCTATATTGCAAACTATGGATTACATTTACATGATATGAAAACATGGGTAGCAGGGCTACTCCCCACACCCTAGTGAGAGAGACTACTCGCTCATGACTAGGACAAAGAAGGAGGCAAGAAGAGAGAGAGATCATCATCCCCACAAAGGAGGGAGGAAAGTCAACCCCTTGGAGAGAGAGAGAAATGATCCACCAGCTTCACAGGTTGCATGATGATGAGATCCCCTCTTCCCACCTTCTTTGGCAGAGATAGAGAGAAAGCATCTTCAAAATGGAGTATGGATCTCAGACCGGTAGCCCTTGGGCGGAGGATGGAAGTCGAATGTGCTCTGGAGTGATAGAGGCAGCCTTTGGACATCTGAAACTTGATGCCTGGTGGAGGACCCTTGGGGTCTTATTTATAGGCCTTAAGTGAAGTCCAAAAAGTTTGGAGACCGTTTGGACCTGAGACTGTTTGGATCTCAAGATCGTTTGGACCTTGAGACCATTTGGACCTTGAGACCATTTGGACCTTGAGACCGTTTGGACCTCGAGACCGTTTGGACCTCAAGACCGTTTGGACCTCAAGACCGTTTGGCTTCATGCAGTCTCAGGACCGTGTGACTCCATACGGTCTCGGGACCGATTGGCTTCATGCGGTCTCGGGACCGATTGGCTTCATGCAGTCTCGGGACCGTGTGACTCCATGCGGTCTCGAGACCGGTTGGCTTCATGCGGTCTCGGGACCGTGTGACTCCATGTAGTCTCGGGATCGGTTGGCTTCATGCGGTCTTGAGACCGTGTGACTCCATGCGGTCTCGGGACCGGTTGGCTTCATGCGGTCTTGAGATCGTGTGACTCCATGCGGTCTCGGGGCCAGTTGGCTTCATGCGGTCTTGAGACCGTGTGACTCCATGCGGTCTTGAGGCTGATTTAGTCTTTTATGATTTTTGTGTCTTTTTCTGCAAATATAAAGGGGAAAAGTTAGTCTAATAGTATATTTACAATAAGAGGGAATATTTAGGGATTATGGCTAATTTTAATTGAGAAAGAGTGTGGAAAACTAAAGAAAAGACTAAGATAATCATCCAAAATTGGAGTTTATCACCCCCCCTAACTTAGAGTCTAGCTTGTCCTCAAGTTAAATAGAACTGAGACATGTAATGGCGAGGCGATTTTATTTAGTTAGGATTTCCATACTCTTGCTTCAATTCTCAACCTAAGTTCTCCTAAGGTCATATCAGGTCTTATTGCTTGCCTTGACTCTTTCAGGTTTCGAGAGTTGCTTGGGTCTCAGGTTCCTTCCGTATCTCGTAGCTCGCATCGGGACCACCTTTATTTTGTGTACGTTGTTGACTCTAATCATCTTTATACCTCTCCGAAGGACCTACGGGAAGCTAGAGAGGGTATGAGGGTTTGCTAAAGGCTTGAAGTGTAACCCCCTTCAAGTGGGGGAGGGGTTGTCTATGCTTTTAGGATCTCACTACCGGGCACGACACATCTACCTATATGAGGGCAACTGAATGTACCGACTGGGTGAGTCCTTTATAAGCCTTTCATATATTTAGATACCTTAGGGTTTCACTACCGGGCACGACACATCTGCCTTTGTGAGGGCAGCTGAATGTGTCGGCCGGGTGAGACCTTCATCGGTTCTTTATATAGATCCTTATTTACGGCACAACTCTCATAATTTTATTCAACTCTCTGGCTTTTATTCGAAGACTCACAGGCTTGGGTTTTGGCATTTTTTTTGGGAAAATTATTTTGGGCGGACAAGCCTCTTTTATTTGAAGGGAGGAAAGATGTTCTTAGAGTTTTTCAACATGCACTTATTTGATTTTTTTTTGTGGTCCACTTGCAGAACTTCTTGATTTGGAAGTTGCCTGATGCCCCTCTCATCCTTGAGAGCCTGGCTTATTTCTGCCTTGATATTGACCTGTGGAGAGTCAGATGAAGAAGTGAAGCAAAAGCATGAAAATCAATAGTGGATGGACATTATTAAATCACCATTATATGTATAAGTGCTATTTACTTTTGAGGACTAACATGATTCTAAAGTTAACTGAGGGTGACTTTATTCAAAAAGGATTATTTAAGAAGAAAGTTAAAAAGAAATAAAGGAAAAGAAAATATGTACAAACAGAGAAAGGAGAAAATGGAAAAAGAGGGATTTAGAAATGATACCTCGCCCTTGTCTAATGTACCCCCCCTAACTTATCACTCACTCTGTCCTCATAGTGTCAAAGTGATAGGTTGAGAAGTACGATGACAAGGGCTGCATGCTAAGTTAATTCTGAATTTGCCCCTGGCGATTGAAGTAGATTAGCTGCGAATTGTCCGCGTAGAGCGTGGTAATCCACGCCAGTCTATCTTCTACTGGTCTTTGAAGGACGACGATGGTGTACATCCAGTAGAGGACGTGGAAGCCACAGTCATTTGATTCTCAGATTTGTTGGGGACATTTGTGGCTGAAAGAAGGGCGATGAAAGTGTTCTTTGTCGTAAGCCCTTATATGCTGACTTAGAAAGGCGATTAATTTGTCAGCGCATTCCTTTGCCACTACCTCTGTTGGCATCTTTGGAGTCACGACATAGTTCTTCTACCGTGGATTGTACTGGCTGTCGGAACTGTTATAGATTGTAGTTGTTCCTTCTGGTAGGTTTGTTGCCAAGAGCATCCAGTGCTCATGATAAAGGAAGGGTAGCATGATGAACTTTGGTGTTGTGTGTTGGAGAAATGATAATAGTGCTTCAGTTGTTCCGAAGTTCTTTAGCTTTAAAAAACCATCCTTCATGTATAGGGACGCCATATATGTTGTGGGGTTGTTTTGGCTGAGGAGAAATTGATAAGCGGCCATTAAGCTTACGGAGAGGGATCCTTTAAACTGTAAAGTCTCTCGAAGCGTGTCTGCCATTACTAGAATGTCACTGGACATGAATACAAGTTCATCCTTCTCGGCTGAAAGCCGTGACATAATGAGACAGAGTTCGATGTTGGAGAGACCCTTGCAAGCACTGTGGTTGAAGTCAGGGAAGGTTGGTTCTATGGCAGACAAAGGATCTATGTCTCTTTTACTTTGCTCGGTAGCTAAGGCCGACTCCTTAGATTTCTCCAAATCTTTCAAGGTTTGTCGGAAAGTTCACCTATGTGGGCATTGGACTGCTGAAAAAAGGTAATAAGCGACGTCATCTGGTGCCATTGTCGGGTACTTGAAGAACCTTCTATCACAAATGAGCTCCATGGCGTAACGCCCTCATAAGGAGTGAAAATCTTCAGCAACTAGATATGTAAATGGGATTTCTTGGTTCATCGCTTGGATGTGACGTATGGTGCAAAAAGCACAGTCCCCAGATCCCTCGACAGCTTGAACTTGAGGGTTAATTATTTGGAACCAGGGCTGGCTCCAGTCTTGACGGACGGGTGGGCGTGCAACCCAAATTAACTTAAGCAGCCGGAAGGGTATACATCTCGCTTCACCTGCTGCTTCACCGACGAAGTTGATTGTACCGGCGGGTAGCTCAACACCACAAAAATTATAAACCTTGGCGTCCTGAGCCTCGGTGTCGACAATCATAAATAGCCAGTGATCCAAAACTTGAAAGGGCACAGTTAGATAACGTGCCCATCGTGCTAAACCGGCACGCAGTCGCTCGATTGACTTTGCTCATATGTCTTTGTATAAAAGGCCGATAGACAGAGCAGTCGAGGCGTTAAAAACTGGCTACTACCTCTTAGAACTTCTGTACACTTCTATACAGTTAGCAAGAAGGACACGGAAGATTGCCATTGACATCGTGGACCGTGGTCGCAGGATGTTGCGGAAGTCTTCACGTGTCAGCTTGCGGTTAGTTTTGGTGTTATGGTAGATGATGTCTTCCCCCATTTTTGCATCATCGACAATAGTGTTTAGTATAAAAATGTCCTGAGCATCTAATGTGGAGATGGCCGCCATATCCAGACTGTGCATTTTGTGCGGTAGAGGTGGTGGCGGGGGAAGCTTCTGCGGAGGGGGAGAAGAAGGTTGTTCCAAGACTTATGCATAGCCTTGTAGATCGTCTTCTGAGTCAGAGGTAGAATCGAGGTCTTCATCTGTGTCTAAGCTTACTCATTCTGCCTCGTCCTGGTCATGTGGGGAAGGCACTGACTTGTCAAGTGTGGAGAAAGGTGGAGCGGTTGTTGTGGGTGGGCTTGTGCTAATTCCTAATATACATTGGTGGAACTCAGCGAAAGCCGCGTCTTTAGCAGACTCCCCAATGGATCCCGGAGCTGAATAATCAAGGAATTGGTACCCATATGACATGTTTACGTTTTCATTGTGTGGGGACTTGTGGTGATGTCCACCTTCTTGTTGACCTTTTTCAGAACCTTTCTGAGAAGGTTCTTCTGCTTGGCCTGGGTCCTCTCCATCATCAGATTTATCACATGAGGAGGTGGTATCATTGTTTGAATCAGCAGAGGAGTCAGAGTCCTCATCGTCACTATCGCCATCTTTGTCAGCCGCTGCCTTGTCTGCTGGCTTCTTTTTTGCTTTCGTTTTGCACCGCTGATGGGTGGCTTGTAACTCATCAAACGCCACTTGCACATGCTTGTGTGTTTTGAGCAGTGCGTCGTGTGTTTCTTTGAGATCGTTATATTTTCCTTCGGCGGAGAGGAGTCGTGCTGTAAGATTTGTCACTTGAGCACATAGTTGCTGGATTTCATTATTGTTTGACTCCTCTTGGCAATTATTTAGGTGTGTGAGGGTGCTGCTAATGGTGTCCAAGCACGTGCTAAGAGCTGCTTGTTGCTGCTTTAGCTCACAAAGAGTCTCGGGCAGAGGTTGAGTCTGCGTAGAGATCTCATCGACTTGCGTAGCCATTGCCTCTTGCTGGCGTTTCGCTCCAAGGACCAGCTCAGGCAAGTTGCTGTAGTGGCTCTTGATGTGATCAACTTGCTTAGCCACCTCATCTTGTCGTTGCTGAAGACCTTGGAGGATGTTGGGCAAGGTGCTGTGTTGTTCGTCGATCGTGGTCACCTGTTTTGATAATCCCTGCACACAAGAAAAAATAGAATGTAAAATGTTAGAAGGATCAGTGAGGAGGTTTTGGACGACGTCGAATTGACGTCCGCATTCCTGACCGATATTGGAAAAGGGGACCCCAGAGGCGGAAGGGTGGGGTGGCTGGGGTCTGCGTGGGATGGTGGTAGTGTCTTGCGAAAGAGACACTGATGGTGCCGCGAACTGCGTGGTGACTATGGATGGGGTCACCAACGGTGTCGGGGTGGCCGTGGACAGAAGAGGTGGTGAGAGTGGTGGGAGTGAAAATGTTGGGTGAAGATTGGTGGGAATGGAGGTGAAGGTGGTGAAGTTGGGTGTTGAAGCTGAGAAGGGGATGTTAGAAGTGAAAAGGGATGAGTCATGAAAAGGGGAAGTGGATATTATTGTAGAGAAAGATGGGAGAGCGGTGGATTGTGGAAGGGTGGATGATGGTGGGGTAAATATGAAAGTTGTGGTGGTGGTTGGTAGTAGTGTGGAAGGGGTGGTGGAGGAGAGCTCAACATTCAGACTCCTAATGAAAGAGTCGATTGATGAGGTGGTTATGTTTGCTTATGGGAGGGGGTCGACCTATGGATGTGGCCTTGATGTCGGTGTCCCCGACAACTGTTGTGCCTGCAATTGCCTTCTGGAAGGTCGTTTTACAGGTATTTTTGATGGTCAAGCTATCGGGGCTGTGATACTTAGCTCATTCTGCCCTGCTTGTAATTTCATTGCTGGTGCTTTTACCGTAGCTAAGAGTTTGGTAAGCTCCTCGTCAGTGAAGAGGAGCTTTTCCTTGTCGTAGTCTGCGAGTTCCGGAAGCGGTAGCAGGGTTCTGGATGACTTGACTGTAGGGTAGAAGACGTAATATAGTTTCACATCCTTTTCCTTAATAATGAAGGAGTTCTTCAAGGTTTGTTCATTAGTAAGGATGTCGCCCTTTATTTGCGTGTAGCGCGGTAGGGGTCTGTCCATCTTGAGGTATTTTATGATGGATGTGACATGACCCCCATGCAAATTTCCTTTCCTATGGCGTAGTTGGAGAACTTATGTATCAAATGCCATCCTATGTTGACTGACTTTCCATGCAGGATTGACCATAGGATTAAGAGGTCAGCAGCAATAATGTTTCCTCCCTCTGATCTGGGGAACACCGCACTGGTAATGATTTTGTGAAGCGTCCGCACGAACCCTGAGTGAACTTTGGAGGCTTTACATGTCTTTTCCTCGTAGCTTGGGATCCCTGTTAGCGACTTCCAGAAGGTGTGTTTATTGAATGGGTAGATCTCCATTCCTGCAGCTCTGACTTTTTTGAGATGCTCAGGATTTTCGATGAAGATTTCATTTAGAAGATTTTCTGTTATCACAATATCATTCCCAAAGAGCTTGGTGACCAGCCGGCGATCACCACCATCCCTACTCTGTGTGTAATGTCCACTGTTTCTTTAGTAAGATGGGTAAATAATTCTGTGGTGGACTCGACATATGAGATTTCGGGGATGAAACAGGGTCTGGATAAGTTGGCGTTGTCGAGCATTGTGAGGACTCTGTCATAGATCCCCATCTTCAGTAGTACGCTTGAGCAGACATACTTTGTTGGTTTCAGGACTTTTTCGATGGATGGGATGGTGTGGATGTAAAGGTTTTCTGGTGGAGGCGCGGTGGTGGTGAGAATTGAGAAGGTGGGGGTGGTAACAGGGATGGTGGTGGTAGGTGTTGCAAGGGTTTGGTCCCTAGTAGAGGCATGGCAAACTTGTTTTCTTGCCCGTTTCTTGGAGGGTTGTCTGGTTGTGGTTTCCTGGACCTTTCGTTTCCCCTTTGATTTTTCAACTGGGGATTCCTCCTCGGGGTTTGGCACGTATTCAGAGCCTTCATCACTAGAGGATATTTCAATCTATTCTTCAGGTGCCTCGGCTAGGCACTTGTTGAGGCGATCAAGGTCACACAAGACCTCCATGATTTTGACATTTGGCAGGGCCTTTCCAGTCCTGTTGTAGTCATCTACGATCTTCTAAAGTTTGTCCTGATCTACCCTCAGTTGCTCGTTTGTCCAGATTGGTGCATCTTCAGACCCTGTGGCCTCCTTTGCTGGTGATGCCATATCTGCAAAATGGGAAATCATGAGTTAGAACACAATGTTTATAAAAATTGGATTTTATTTGTATTTATGTGTTTTTATGAAAATCAAACGAGTGTGGAAGGCCAAACAGTTTGAAGACCATTTGGTTCCAAATGGTTTCAGGGATGTTTGGTTCCAAACAGTTTCAGGACCGTTTGGTTCCAAACAGTTTGAAGACCGTTTGGTCCCAAACGGTTTGGAGCCAAACGTTTGAAGACCGTTTGGTTCCAAACAGTTTCAGGACCGTTTGGTTCCAAATGGTTTGGAGATCGTTTGGTTCCAAACGGTTTCAGGACCGTTTGGTCCCAAACGGTTTGGAGATCGTTTGGCTCCAAACAGTTTGAAGACCGTTTGGCTCCAAACGGTTTTAGGACCGTTTGGTCCCAAACGGTTTGGAGACCGTTTGGGAGGTGAAACGTCGGGTAACGGCCGATGAAGGGGAGGCGGAGGCGCCGGCGATGAAGACGAAGGCAGCGATTGAGAAGGTAGAGCCGACATCGATAAAAGCGATGGTAAAGAGGATCACGACGGGGCCGACCGCGATGAAGATGAAGGCATTGATTGAAAAAGGGTGGAGGTTGCCACGCCGGCGCCGTGAAGATGGTTGTGGAAATGAAAAGGCCGACGAGGTTGCCGCAGTGGCGTGTGTAGGCGTTGGCGAAGGTGGCTGGACTACCTTGCTGCCGGAGGTGGAGACGACGACCGTGAAGCGGAGGGTGGAGACAAGGTCGCCGTGAAAGAACGCAGAGCTAGGTCGACGGAGGTGAGCCGTGCAGGAGCAGGGGAAACAAATGCAATGGAATAGCTCTTGCGCAAAGGTTGGAGAAAACTCGAGAGTTGAAGAGAGGAGAAGGAGGGGGTAGGGTTTATATTTATAGGAAATAGGGGCTGACCCGAAAAAAACCCTAGGTCAAACAGTTTAGCGACCGTTTGGACTCCAAACGGTTTCAATACCGTTTGGCTCCAAACGATTTCGAGACCGTTTGGCTCCAAACGGTTTGAAGACCGTTTGGTCCCAAACGGTTTCTAGACCGTTTGGTTCCAAACGGTTTCGGGACCGTTTGGCTCCAAACGGTTTCAAGACCGTTTGGCTCCAAACGGTTTTAGGACCGTTTGGTAGGGTTAAGGTTGAACAGATTTTATATTTTTATGTTTGTTTTGGTTTATATATATTTATATTATTTGATTTTGCTTATGTTTTTGTTTGTTTTGGTTATATGAATTTTTTTTGACGTTTTCATAATATAAACCTAAGGTAATTAAAAGAACGGAAAATAAAGGAAGAAGTTGAAATCTGGGGTTGCCTCCCAAGTAGCGCCTGGGTTTTACGTCGCTGGCTCGAAGAAGCTTTGATGTTTTTAATCTGACGTCGTGGCATCTTTGATTTTGATGGTCTGTCTCGACATCTTATCTTCTGGAGTGTAGTATTTCTTTAAACGATGGCCGTTGACCGTCCTTTCTCCTCCGTTATTGTCGACAATAATGACAACTCCTGTTGGGTATATATGCTTTATGGTGAAGGGCCCATACCACTTTGTTTGAAGTTTTCCGGGGAACAACTTGAGCTTGGAGTTAAAAAGGAGTACTTCATCTCCGACGGCGATGTCTTTCCTCTTAAGATGACCTTCGTGCCACATTTTGGTTTGCTCCTTATAGATTCTGGCACTCTGGTAGGCGGTCATTCGGAGCTCCTCTAGCTCCTGCAACTGGAGTTGTCTATTCTCTTCTACACTTTTAAGATTGAAATTTAGTTGTTTGATGGCCCACCAGGCTTTGTGTTCCAGTTCTACTAGAAGATGACATGACTTCCCGTACACCAAACGGAACGGGGTTGTCCCGATTGGTGTTTTATAAGCTGTTCGGTATGCCCAAAGGGCATCAGGAAGTTTGATGGACCAGTCAGTGCGGTTTTGATTAACTATTTTTTCTAAGATCACCTTTAATTATCTATTTGATACCTCAACCTGACCACTGGTCTGTGGGTGATAAGGCGTTGCTACTTTATGGTTGACTCCGTACTTTTTCAACAGGGCTTCAAAACTTCATTCCAGGAAATGGGTCCCACCATCTGATATGACAGTTCTGGGGACTCTAAATCTGGGGAAAATGATGTCTTTAAATAATTTAATAACTTGTTTGGAATCGTTGGACACGGTGGGTATAGCTTCAACCCATTTCGAGACGTAGTCCACCACAACCAGGATGTAGGAGAAACCATAGGAGGAAGGAAAATGGCCCATATAGTCTACCCCCACACATCAAAAAGCTCGATTTCTTGCCACATTGTGAGGGGCATTTCGTTCCTTTTGGATATGTTGCTAGAAAATTGGCATTTATTGCATGCTTTCACAAAATTGTAGGAGTCCTTTGCTATGGTGGGCCAGAAGAAGCCTGATTGCAAAACTTTTATATAGGTTTTCTTTGCACTCATGTGCCTCCCCCCCGTGGGTCCTGAATGGCAGCGTTCTAGGACGGGGGTGATTTCTTCTTCCGGTAAATAGCGACGGAAAAGTCCGTCAACACATAGGTGAAACATATAGGGTTCATCCCAATAATATTGCTTTATGTCATGAAGGAATTTCCTTTTGTCATGGTAGGATGTAGAGGGGTGAATAATCCCTGTAGCTAGATAATTGACAATATCCGCATACCAAGGGAATCCATGAGTAACCTTCATAAGTTGGTCGTCTGGAAGAGAATCTCGGATAGGGATTTTATCTTCATCTTCAACTTTGATACGACTGAGATGATCGGCTACGAAGTTCTCCACTCCACTTTTATCTTTAATTTCCAAGTCGAATTCCTAAAGCATCAACACCCAACGGATAAGCCTGGGTTTGGCATCTTGCTTCTGAATCAGGTATCGAATGACGGAGTGGTCGGTGTAAACGATGACCTTGGATCCAATCAAATAGGAGCGGATTTTTTCAAATGCGTAGATGACAGCCAGAAAGTCCTTCTCTGTGGTAGTGTAGTTTTTCTGTGCTTCATCTAGCGTTTTGGATGCTTAGTAGATTACGTAAGGTTTCTTGTCAATCCGATGTCCTAAAATAGCCCCTATGGCGTAATTACTTGTGTCGCACATGATTTCAAACGGTTGCGACCAATCTGGGGCTCTTAGGATAGGTGCAAAAATTAAAGCATTCTTGAGCGTTGAAAAACTTTGCAAACATTCTTGGTTGAAAATGAACTCAGCGTCTTTGGTCAGGAGTTGGGTCATTGGTTTTGCTATTTTTGAGAAATCCTTAATAAATGTTATGTAGAATCCCGCATGACCCAAGAAAGCCCGTACTCCTCTTATATCCTTTGGAGGTGACAACTTTGAGATAACATTGATTTTTGCTTTATCGACCTCGATTCCTCTGTCACTTACCCCGTGTCCGAGGACGAAACCTTCAGTTACCATGAAATGGCATTTCTCCCAATTCAGGATAAGGTTCGTTTCCTCACAACGTTGTAGAACTTGTCCAAGGTTGATTAAACAGTTGTCGAAAGAATCTCCGTAAACTGAGAAATCATACATGAACACTTCCATAATAGATTCAGTTAATCCGGCGAAGATGGCGGACATACACCGTTGGAACGTAGCGGGTGCGTTACACAACCCGAATGGCATTCTTCTAAAGGCATATGTCCCAAAAGGACAGGTGAAGGTAGTTTTTTCCCGGTCTTCTGGGTGTATGGGTATTTGGTAGAACCCAGAATAACCATCAAGATAGCAAAAATATTTCTGATGAGCTAGGCGCTCTAGGACTTCATCGAGAAAAGGCAGAGGGTAGTGATATTTTTGTGTGGCTTTGTTCAGTTTACAATAGTCGATACACATCCTCCACCCCGTCACCGTCCTAGTGGGCACTAACTCATTTTTGTCATTGAGCATGACAGTAGTGCCTCCCTTTTTCATGGGACTGACCCATTGAGAGTCAGAGATCGGGTAGATTATGCCGACTTTTAGTAATTTGAGAACTTCCAGGCGAACCACTTCTTTGAGATTAGGGTTCAGATTCCTCCGATGTTTGCGTGATGGCTTGAATTCTTCGACCATGGGTAGTCTGTGCATGCATAGGGCTGGATTTATGCCCGTAAGGTCAGTTATCTTATACCCAATGGCCTTTTTGTGATTCTTCAGTTCTTCAAGAAGTCTTCCTTCATGGTATTCTGTTAAGGTGGAACTGATGATGACCGGGCATAATTTTTCCTCATCCAAGAAGACATGTTTGAGCCCCATGGGTAGAGTCTTCATTTCAGGTTCCTTAGGTGGCTCAGTTGCTTCTATAATGGTGACAACTTTGAGTTCTTCAAAAGTGGTCGTCGGTGCTTCTTAGGCCTTCTCCAAGTGTTGCAGACACTGTTGAACCAGTTCATTTGCAGAGAATTCAACTTCTGGATTGGTGAGGACATTTTCTAGCTCGTCTGATGGCTCAGATATCTCTAATTGAGACATTTGTTGTATTGCGTCTAGAAGAAAGACCTCCTCTTGGATGCTAGGGCCTTTCATGCTGTTAAGAACTGAGAATTGAATTGTTTCTTTTCCGAGTCTTAGAATTATGGTACCAACTTCAACATCGATAAGTGCCCTGGCAGTAGCGAGGAAAGGTCTGCCAAAAATTATCGGGTATCTCAGATCTTATTTAATATCCATGATAACAAAGTCGCATGGGACATAGGCATCCTTGCCTATCCTAACTAGAATATCTTCAATAATTCCAAGAGGCGCGGTGATGGTAGAGTCAACTAATTGAATTGTCATTTCTGTGGGCAGCAATTCGGTGAAACCTAGCCGTTTGCACATAGAATAGGGAATGATGGACATGCTGGCCCCTAGGTCAGCTAGTCCCTTTTTGGTTGATGCGTTTCCAATGCAACATTGAATTCCGAAGGAACCTGGGTCCTTCTTCTTCTTGGGAATTTTATTGAGGATAATGTCAGAGGTTGTTTGGGCATGCTTGACAGTTTCTTGTTCCTCAGTGATGTACTTTCTTGATAACAGAGTTTTGAGGTATTTCGCCCAAGCCGGTACCTCAGAGAGAGCATCAAGGAGCGGGATATCGATGTAAAGTTTTTTCATCGCCTCCTTGAACTTTTGTAACCTGGTATCCATTTTCGTTTCTCGCAGTCTTCCTGGATATGGGATCCTTGGTTTATACTGCAAGATATCTGGCTCTATGGACACTTGTTCTTTATCTTTCCCCTTTGTGCCCTCTGTGGGCTTCTCTGTTCCTTGCTTCTGGCTCTCATTCGTCATAAAGGCAGGTGTATCATCATTATAAAGGGTGATCCTTGTTGTTTCATGAAGAGTGCGTCCAGATCTCGTGGTGATGACATTCAACTGTTCATGCCTATTCTGTCCATGTCTGGGGTTTGATTCGGGCTGCCCTACAAATGTGCCTGCTGGAGGCTTCAGCTGAGCAGTAATTTGGGCAAGTTGAGCTTCAACTGCCTTTTGCTGAGCCTGTTGATTAGCAAGCATAGTTTGTTGGGATTGCAGCATCTGCCTTATCAAAGATATTTCATCTTCCAGCTGAGAAGGAGTGTTTTTCTGAGGAATTTGTTGTTGTCCTTGTTGAGGTTGTTGCGTAGGCAGCGCTAACTGAGGTTGCTGGTGCAGCTGTGGGTGGAGAGGAGGATGAGTATACTGATAGTAAGCAGATGGGTTCCTAGGGTAGTTGGCTCTCGGGAAGTTATTCCTGGGGTTCCCTTGATTCTGATTGAAATTGTTTGGGAATCCAGGTGGTAACCTACTGGAGGACCCTCCCTACGTCTGGTGTTGCGGATTTGCGGTCCCAACAGGGTTCCCATACTGGAATCTTGGGTGGTTCCTTGGCTGATTAGGATTATAATAGACTTGTCCAGGAATAGAGTGAATATAATTGACTTGTTCTGGAAGTTGCTCTTCAGACTGGTCAATGATTGGCTCATACTGTTGTGGTGGTGGATGCATATCCATCATTACATTGTAGAGTAAACCGCATGAAAGAGTTTGATGATCAGAAGCATGACAGGCTTCACAGGTTCCTGTGGCAGCCTTGACTTGTTGAACTAGAGGATTTTTATTCTTGTCAAACTCTCCAAGAGAAGTTTCGAGAGCTTGTTGCTTATGAGCTATGGTTTTTAAGGCTTCAGCGATAACCTTCATCTACATCGATTCCTCGTCTTTATAAACCTTGAGGACTCCTTTGCCAGCTGATCGTCCCCAGTTGGACTGATTCTCAGCTCCGAGTGTGACTATTTTCCATGCGTCCTCATAGTTCTTTCTCATAAAGTTTCCTCCAGATGAGGAATCCAGCAACTGTTTGATATCATCACTCACTCCCCTATAGAATGTTTCAATTAGTTGGTTTTGGGAGATGCCATGGTGAGGACACTTTCACAGAAGTTCTTTAAACCTTTCCCATGCTTCAGCAAGCGATTCTCTGAGAAGTTGAGAGAAGTGATTAATCTGCCCCCTGATTTCGTAAGTCAGTGAAGGGGGGAAGAACTTCTCCAAGAACTTTTCCTCCAGGGGAGCCCAGGTGGTAATTATTGGCTCCCTGTTGAGTGAGTTATACCAGCTTAGAGCTCTCCCAGATAGAGTGAAATGAAATAGATGCAACATTATTGCATCGAAGGCAACTCCAGCCTGTGGAACCAGTCGGCACAGTGCCTTAAACCTTTTCAGATGATCCATGCAGTCATCTCCAGAACCTACAGAGAATGAGATGCCCTACATGATCTGGATCCATTGGGTCTGAATCTCAAAGTTGGGTATGTTTATGATCAGAGGTCGGACTGGATGGTTATCCTCGTAGTTCTTAGGGACAACATAGTCCCTCAACTACTTGTTCCTTAGTTCTAATTGAGCAGCTTGGGTTGCTGCTTCATTATCAGCTCTGATGCGGGCCTGTTCTTCCGCACAAATCTCCGCTTGAATTTGAGGACGAGTATCAACGATGAGTTGTGCTCGTTGAGCGGCGATGGCGGCGTTGACCCTCTCCATCACCAATGCAGCCTGGCTTTGATCTTCAGCCATTTTCCTAGCTCGTTGGCAATTGAGTCTGATTCGGCGATGGAAGCTTCTCTCTACCTCAGAGTCGTACTCTGGATCAGGGGAGAATCCGCAGTTATGCGATGATCGCATACACGTTTTCTACCTGAGTAGAGAAAAGAAAACACCTTTTAGATGATGGTAAAGATATGATGAATTCAAGAAGATATGGATTTATGATTAAAAGAAAGTGTAAAATCCTAACCAACTAGTAAAATACTAAATGAAATTAAAACGTTTTGTTGTCCCCGGCAACAACGCCAATTTTTGATGGAGCTTCCACTTACGTGGAATTGTGTGCACCAACTAAAAATCCTAAAGACGGTAAGTCTTTAGGTTTAGCCTTGCTTATACTAGATAGAGAACTCCACCCACGTATGCTAAGATATGTAGAAGTCTTATCGTAGTATAGTTAAGGGTCGAATCCACAGGACAACGGTCTTGTTGCAAGCAACAAGATGGAAAATGTTAGAAGTTCACTTAGTTTCTTAATAGTAGGCACTTAGATCGATAGGTTGGTTTTGTTGTTTTAAACTAAGAACATGTAAAGTAAAGAATGCAAGTAAATATAAGGATGTAAAACTATGATAAAAGTCACTAGGGTGTGATCGGTTTTCACCACTACTACACATTGATCAAGACATGCAAAATAAAACATAACCTGCAACAAGAGTTTAATCAGTCAGTATCTTTGTAGACTTAGTTTCCTTTCAGAGAACTAACTATGAGAAGTGCGGGAATGTTGCAATGCCAGCCATTCCCGAACAAATGGTCACCTACTTTGCATCATTCCCTTCGCAAAGTGTGTTCCTCGACTTATCAAGGTTGCACTTTCATACGTCAACTGATTCCATTTCATAGTATGAAAATGCAACGAATGATAGTGAGTTTACTCCACTTCTTGAGAGACACTTCTAGATACCGAAATAGATGCATGGTGGATACATGCACCAAGAACCAACATACAAATGCGTTTCGAATCTAATAGTACAAACATAGACAATTCATACTAAAAGATAAAAGATAACACAAGTTGGATATCAAGCAACAAGTATTCATTAAACGTTTGATGTTGAACTGAAAAGATAACATCTATATTGCAAACTATGGATTACATTTACATGATATGAAAACATGGGTAGCGGGGCTACTCCCCACACCCTAGTGAGAGAGACTACTCGCTCATGACTAGGACAAAGAAGGAGGCAAGAAGAGAGAGATCATCATCCCCATAAAGGAGGGAGGAAAGTCAACCCCTTGGAGAGAGAGAGAGAAATGATCCACCAGCTTCATAGGTTGCATGATGATGAGATCCCCTCTTCCCACCTTCTTTGGCAGAGATAGAGAGAAAGCATCTTCAAAATGGAGTATGGATCTCAGACCGGTAGCCCCTGGGCGGAGGATGGAAGTCGAATGTGCTCTGGAGTGATAGAGGCAGCCTTTGGACATCTAAAACTTGATGCCTGGTGGAGGACCCTTGGGGTCTTATTTATAGGCCTTAAGTGAAGTCCAAAAAGTTTGGAGACTGTTTGGACCTGAGGCCGTTTGGATCTCAAGACCGTTTGGACCTTGAGACCATTTGGACCTTGAGACCATTTGGACCTTGAGACCGTTTGGACCTCGAGACCGTTTGGACCTCAAGACCGTTTGGACCTCAAGACCGTTTGGCTTCATGCGGTCTCAGGACCGTGTGACTCCATACGGTCTCGGGACCGATTGGCTTCATGCGGTCTCGGGACCGTGTGACTCCATGCAGTCTCGTGACTGATTGGCTTCATGCGGTCTCGGGACTGTGTGACTCCATGCGGTCTCGGGACCGGTTGGTTTCATGCGGTCTCGGGACCGGTTGGCTTCATACGGTCTCGGGACCGGTTGGCTTCATGCGGTCTCGGGACCGTGTGACTCCATGCGGTCTCGGGACCGGTTGGCTTAATGCGGTCTTGAGACCGTGTGACTCCATGTGGTCTCGGGACCGGTTGGCTTCATGCGGTCTTGAGACCGTGTGACTCCATGCGGTCTTGAGGCTGATTTAGTCTTTTATGTTTTTTGTGTCTTTTTCTGCAAATATAAAGGGGAAAAGTTAGTCTAATAGTATATTTACAATAAGAGGGAATATTTAGGGATTATAGCTAATTTTAATTGAGAAAAAGTGTGGAAAACTAAAGAAAAGACTAAGATAATCATCCAAAATTGGAGGTTATTAGTTCAACATGGTCAGAGAAAAAAATCTAACACATAATATTCCCTCCAAGCAACGATGAGGATCCTATCCAGAGAAAAAGGAATTTATCACCGCCCCCACTAGATTTTAAAGGAAACTCTTATTTTTCAATTCATGCATGCACTCACGACGCTGGGAATCAACTTGAAACAATTTCCCCCGAGGTCAAAAGCACGAGGGAGTGTAAGCGATCAACAACGGTCTCCAACGATGACGAGGGTAACTGGCCTAAAATCGGGTGCAGCCGTAGGCGAAAACTTAGTTTTACTGTCTCCAACGAAGATGAGGAGGAGGTGGAAAATCCACCAAAGGCAAAGACGCGCCCATGGTATACTGAACCTCATCACCAAAAATCTAAGGGGTCGTTCTTGAAGCGGCGTTCTGCAGGGTGTTTGTCTAAAGCCCTGCACTCTGAAGGCATGTGCCTTGAGTAACCTGCTATCCCACCGATGCATATTGAAATGCTGATGGATTTGGCACAATAATATTTCAGAGTTTAGAGCGTTCAACTTCGATATGAACTAACCTTTCTTATGATAAAAACTCATATTTTTTTACAGTACATACGTCTGCTACAAGGAGGAGGATGAAATATTACCCCTGACAGCGGAAGATATCCATTCTTGCATGGAAGAATGCTACATCACCGATGACATTATCGACCCAAGTTCATGCAATGAACATAAAAAATCTAGAGCAGACAAACGAAAGGGTCAAGAAATTTAATGTTCCGATGCTTCTATGTGTACATCACTTGTTCCCCTCATGGTTCTCTTAGTCATCGTACTTACATATTTTCTGTCCTTCATTGTTTCTTTTATCCCAATACTTGTTCCATTTTTCATTGTTCGCGTTCCTTTGATACCGCTCATTGTTCCTATTGTTGTGCTCCTTATTCCATTTCTCCACCTCCTTGTTACCATTCTCTCTGTCATTGTTCATTTTCTTCCCTTCATTGTTCCTTTTGTTGCCTTCATTGTTCCTTTTCTTCTCTTCGTCGTTCCTTTTCTTCTCTTCATTGTTCCTTTTCTTCTATTGCACAATTCTTTTTCATTTACTACTTCTTCCTTTACTCACACTTCATGTTCTCTTTCTGCTTAGCTGTTGTTACTTTTCTCCTTGTTCCTGTTGGCATGGTCCTTATTCCAATTTTATCTGTAGTTATTATGCACCCATTTTATTTTTGATAAATCCCTCTTGTTTGTTGTCTATGTTGTCTTATTTTGCAGAAAAATGTCATTCTCAACATTTACTCATCCGAGCCAATTAACGAGTGTCAGTACACCTTTATCCACAATTTGTTTGAGTTATACGACAAACATTCTCCGCACAACTTAGATCATGGAAATTGTGATTATGTAAGTATTTTCTACACATATATAACCTCTTGGGAATTTGATGGCTATTCTCACATGTACTCTAATTTTTGAATTTAAAATGCAGTACATGATTCCTATTTGCCACCACGAACATTTCTTCGTCATTTGCTTTGACTTACCTACGGAGCAGTTCGTCTTGCCGAACAACTTGGATACTCGGGACCCAGTGAAATGAACTCTTTACGAAGAAATTTGTGAGGAGGTGTAAAAGTACATGAAGATCTTTCTCACTATCACAAGAGGGGTTGCGGATTGGAGAAAATGGAAATGGGATATTCTAGTAATTCCTGAACAAATGGACATATATAGCTGCAGGGTCTTTACCATCTTGTTCATGAAACATTGGAACAGTGAAATTCAATTGAGTAAATTCATTCAATGAAATGATCCACAATATATTTCACAAATGTGTATGAAGATGGATACAAAGATAGTTTATAGTCTTAGAAATGTACTTTTGGATTTTGTACTTGAGCGTACATTGAAAGCCAAGGGCTATTAATGTCATATGTTATTCCCCTTTTGTAATATACATTTGATAAATTTTTCTTATTAAAGTGTGTTGCCAGGACAACATGTATTTTGTGCAAGTAGTAGGAGAATAGTAGCATTGAGTAGAAGGGAGAGCATGATCAATTATCATGAGATAGGGAAAAGGCAACATTATTTACTGTCACGTAAGACACATAATTTCAAAACAGGAACAAGAATGGATAGTAAAGGAACATGTCAGATAAAAGGAACGTAAGCCTTACAAGTAACTATGTGTGACTTCGAGCAGAAAGAAATGTTTGCATCAGTTAGATAAAAGGAACAACATGTCGGATAAAAGGAACAACATATCAGATAAAAGGAACGTAAGCCTTACAAGTAAAGAAGCGTCGACATCAGTTGGCTGGCATCCCAGTACCACCAAGTGATCAACATCAAATGCGTAGAAGTGCAATGTAAGTATCAAACCTGATCATTGGGAAGGGTTGGAAGTGCCATGCACATTCCAAGTATGATCCCATTAGGTTGGGAAGGATTGGAAATGATTTGGAGTTATGATGAGGCACATATGAAATCTTCCATTGCAATGAGGATGAATCAACCATGTAGGAGGAGAGTTGCTTGTGGCGTAGTAGGTGGAGCTGCCCTACTCTGAATTGATATTGGCCTTCATTTATAACCATCCAATCATTCCCTTATAGGATCAATCCGAGGGAAAAGAGAAAAAAAACTTATGATTCTCTCATATTTTCACCCCCAGCTACATTGTCCAGTCACATGTTACTGCTATCATGGGTGCATTCACTGTATCTTATCACAACATGCACCGAAAGGTGACTAAATGAAGGTGGAGTAAAAAAATGATAAGGATTACAAGACCAAGAATGAGTAGTAAAGGAACATAGACTAGGAGAAAAGGAACAATGATGAAGGATAAAAGGATTCGTGCATAGGAAAATAGTAACATTGACGACGGAGAAAAGGATACATGTATAGGAGAAGGGGAACATGGGATATGAGAATGGTAGCAAGTAAGATTAGAATGGGATTGCAGATTGTGAGATAGGGAAAAGATAAATAGGCTAGGAGAAAAGGAATAATGATAAAGGACAAAAGGATACGTGTACAAGAGAACAGGAGGAACAATGATAATAGAGAAAAGGATATGTGTATACAAGAATGGGAATATGGAAGATGAGAATGGTAGCAAGTAAAAGGAGAATGTGATTGAAGATTGTGAGATAGGGAAAAATGAATAGGCTAGGATAAAAGGAACAACGTTGAAGGACAAAAGGATACATGCACAAGAGAATAGGAACAATGATGATAGATAAAAGGATACATGTATACGAGAACGGGAACATGGAAGATGAGAATGATAGCAAGTAAAAGGAGAATGGGATTGAATATTGTGAGATAGGGAAAAGATGAATAGGCCAGGAGAAAAGGAACAACATTGAAGGATAAAAGGATACATGTACATGAGAATAGGAACAATGATGACGGAGAAAAAGATATGTGCATAGGAGAACGATGAAGGACAAAAGGATATGTGTACATGAGAACAAGAACAATGATGATGGAGAAAAGGATATGTGTATAGGAGAATAGGAGCATTGAAGATGAGAACGATAACCAATAAGAGGAGGACAAGATTGAAGACTGTGAGATAGGGAAAAGACGAATAGGCTAGGAGAAAAAGAACAACGAAGAGAGGAGAAAAGTATAGGTGTATAGGAGAACTGGAGTATGGAAGGTGAGAAAGGGAGACAGGGATGGGAAAAATAACTGGTACGAAAAGCCCAATGTAGCGAATTTTAAATAACAATACGAGTGAAAAAATACGGGCAAAGGACCTATTTTGCAATTTATATGTGTCTCGATTATTTGGCCAATTAAAAAAAACAAAAAAGATTTTATGCCATTATTTCTTTATGTCAGTTCCTCCAACCGCTTAATAGTTACTTTAAAATGGCTACACGAAAAGATGTATCACAGACAAACCGTCTGAACTATTTCTATAATCTCAGTTGTAGCACTCTGTGATTTGCTTTCTTTCCACTTGATTCTTTTACCGCCTCCAAGCAAGAACTTGTGTGATTTTTTTTTCTAGCAATCTTCAAGCACAAACTTGTCATTCTGGTATTTCTATTTGCTATCCTCTTCCAAGCATAGTCTTGCTATATAATTGCCAAATTTGCGAAATAGGGGTTTCTCTACTAGTAAATAACTAGGTTCGATTCTTCTGTATAATCTTCTAATTCTTTGATATTTTCCTTTTGCATTTCAGACGGCCGAGCAATTCCAGCATAGGATGAGGACATCCTTCATTGTTGACCTAAACAATAGAATGAATACCTTGTCCAGAAGCAAAGAAGTCATTCAACATATGGAAATAGTAGGTTTTTCTAGACTCCTGCATTTAAAGATGAAGCCACTCAGTCCACAAGTTCTCTACTTCCTGTGTACTAGATTTGAGCCGGATAGTATGGATTGGTCGAACTTTGGTGGCAAGCGATTGAAGTTGATGGCAAACAACATCTTCCGAGTTTATGACATCCCCTCAGGTTCCATCACCGTCAATATGGAATACAGAGACAATGTTTCTAATAGAAGAGTTTAGGAAATGGTTAAAAGGATGGGTCTTACACCTAAATGGATGTACTACGTCGAGTCAGAGATGTGGAATGGAAGATATTTGAGTTAAGCAATCCTGAAGATATATAACCTGACTGTATATTTTATTTGTCTTTGCATGCGTTCTTGCGCCAACAATGAGATCGATTCACATTTACTACCTCAAATATATGGAGACGCTCTATGGAATGCAAAACTTGAACTGGGCAAATTACATCCTGACAAATTTGAAGAGTCATTTGGTGGCTTTCAAAAAGAATAAATTCAATAAAAGGCCAGCTGGAGATTTGCACCTTCTAATGGTATGTAAGGATTAATTGAACATACTTGAATACACTTTAATATTGTTTATTGTACTCAATAAGACTCGTTCGTTGTTTCTTTTAGGTGCATTACTTAGATCTATCTTTTAGGGGGGGCAATCACACCTGCCACCGACATGCAAAATTTTATCTTTTGTACCAAATTCTAAAGAAATCATGAGTGGAAAGAAACCTGCTCTTTATCAACATAAGGATGGCGACGATCACCTGTTGGCCAAAATAGAAGACGTGGAAGATGTTGAAGACACATGAGTCAATGAAGACACGGAAGAAAGTTTGTGTTAGTAAGTTATAGGAAAGGACCCATGAGTTAATTACTACCATGCTCGCAGATTCCGAAACCATAGTATGTGTTACCTTATAATAGTTGTATACAATAATGTCGTGTAGAAATAAAGATATACAAAATCACAACTCAAAAATTATTGATTAAGAAGAAGGCTGATGAATGTAAACTAGAAAGATATAAGAAAGCACTTCAAAAAATAGGGTTCACTTGAACCTTCTCTAGTTCTTGAGGATGGCATTCCAATTGCTGAGGCATCCAAGACCCTGCAAGCAAGCATGAAGAAGAGGAAAATGTCAGAAAAATGTCAACAATAATCATTCCCGCTCTTGAAACGTTTGAAGAACACCAACATGGTGATGTACCCTTTGAAGTAAGTATAAGAAATGTTCTTGAAACTGCTAAGGAGTTAACGTTACAAGCTGCAGAATCATTAAGAGAAGACAGTGAGAAGACTCTTCAGATACAAAATAGGGAGAAGAAATTGCGAGCGACTTCATTAATAGGAGTATCCAGGACAAAGCAGGTTGCTAATATGAAGAAGAAATATAACACAAAATCTAGTTCTGTAAGTCACAAACCTTTCTCGGTATAATATGTTCTTATTTTTCCTGTATTGTTGATGTCATACAGTGAATGAGAATTGGTTTCGTCCTTTCAGAAGAAGGAAAAGAACAAGGAGTAGAAGGAAAAGAATGAGGAGGAGAAGAGGAGCACAGAAGGAGAGAAGGAGGAGGAGACTAGGGAGAACAATGATGACGTCATGATCAAGGAAGGGGAGAAAGGGAGCGAGAAGCAAGATATAAGGAGGGAGGAGAAGGAAGCTAAGATCAAGGCATCTGCGGAAGAGGAGAATAGGGAGAAGGAGGAGGACAGTAGCAAGGAGGGGGAGAAAGGGAACGAGAGAGATGATAAAAGGATGGAGGAGGAGGAAGTCGGGATCAAGGCATCTGCGGGAGAGAAGAATAGGGAGGGGGAGGATAGTAACAATGAGGGAGGGAAAGGGAGTGAGAAGGATGACAAAAAGAGGGAGGAGGAGGAAGACGAGATCAAGGCATCTATGAGAGAGAAGAATAGGAAGGAGGAGGATAGTAGCAAAGAGGGGGATAAATGGAGCGATAAGGATGACATAAGGGGGGAGGAGGAAGTCGGGATCAATGGGTCGACAGAAGAGGAAAATAGGGAGAAGGAGGAGGATAATAGCAAGGAGGGGGAGAAAGGGAGTGAGAAAGAAGAGATAAGGAGGGAGGAGGAGGAAGTTGGGGTCAAGGCATCTGCAAAAGAGGAGAATAGGGAGAAGGAGGATAGTAATAAGGAGGGGGAGAAAGGGGGTGAGAAGGATGACAAAAGGAGGGAGGAGGAGGAAAATGGGATCAAGGCATCTATGAGAGAGGAGAATGGGGAGGAGGACAATAACAAGGAGGGGGAGAAATAAGGATGACAAAAGGAGGGAAGAAGAAGCCGGTAGGCATCTGCAAGAGAGGAGAATAGGGATGAGGAGGATACAAGGAAGGAGGAGGAGAAGTGAGAGAAGGAGGAGGATACAAGGAAGGAGGAGGAAAAGTAGAAAAAGGAGGAAGACAAGGAAGGAGGAGGATAAGCGAGAGAAGGAGGAGGACACAAGGAGCAAGGAGAGGGAGGAAGGGACTAAACTTGATGAGAATAATAAGGAGGATAAAAGAGAGAAGAAGAAGAGGAAGAAGGTTGCAGAAGAGAAAAAGAAGGTGGAAGAAGAGAGTGAAGATGATGATAAACCGCTTATCATCCGTCGAAGAACTATCGATGAAAAGGTGGAGGACAATAGGAAGGAGGAGGAGAAAAGGAGTGAGCAGATGTTGAAGAAGAAGATGATGGTAGATGGGGAGGAGAAGAAGATGAATAAGGTCACAGAAGAGAAAATTTTTGCATTTTGTGGAGAAAACATGCACAGCGGAAGCAATAAAATCCACGCAACATGAAACATGATCTCGTCAACAACAACGTATTTGGAAGGAGTGTTTGTGGGATATAACTTATCACAGAGCAAGTCCGACAATGTCCCGCTGCACGACGGTGCAACGCTGCTGACCTACATGGATGAAACTTCTCTCCTATTTGCTATCGCAGGAAGATCTAGCGGTGCTCCTGTGCGATGATGTGCACCACTCGTAACGCACACAGATGGTCTTCGTGTCCACCGAACGCAGGTGTCTCAACGTATGCGTCTCTACTTCGTCCACGTGGATGGACTAGAACTCCACGTCGTGCTTCCTAAGCCGGTGGGAAGGAGTCGTGTCTGTGCGGCAGCATGCTAGCGGCACATTGCTCTGCTTTCTCTCCTAAGGACGGTGACGGCTAGGGTTTACATGTGTGAGCGTAAAACTAAAAGCATCTCTCGATATCTTATATAGATATCGGCCGTCAATCCTCCTTTAAATAGGATACGAAGGGAAGTAGGGTTTCCTAAAACCATCGGTAAATAGAAACGTTGCGTTAATTAAAACACTCGTGGATTAATTAGAATATTCTGGAATTCATTAATTAACCAAATAATTGCATTAATTGATTAATTTCGACTCAATGCAATCGCTTGGGATGGCTCTATGGGAATATATATACCAACAGACTCCCACTTGCAGTTAGATCCAGTCACTCTAATATTATTCTAATCCATTACATAAACATTTTAGTAATCAATGTGATTCGTATCAATTCCAATCAAATCCACAATTATACTCCTATTCCAACACATCCTATGTGTGTGACCCGGTAGGCTCCAAATTACGTTGGCAGTGATATACATAATCATATTATGATTTCACAAGTAATGATTGGTATCTAGCAAGACTTCATTGCCACCCAAGTAATTGGAGAAGTTGGAGAACAACTTGACCTATCAATTCGTGACTGGTGTTACAGTGATTGTATAGTTCTTTTGTCGTTGATATCTGAATTGAGCTCGAGTCATGGAATTGTTATCCTTTTCAACGTTCAATCCATGTTCCTTGAACTAGAGCAGACTGTCTGAGATATATGTAAGCTCAATATCACATATTGACTTGCATCAACATGGCCATGCATTTCTCAGTCTCTCTTATCAAGTGGCCGGAATATCAAACTCTTGTAGGAAGGACAAATTCCATCTACATCACTCACAATCATCCTCATGTGTCACGATGCACCCAAGCACCATCTTTATGGCAATCCTTATTCAGGACCACGGTGGATGATGTCAAAATACACCGAACGACATGCGATAAGTGTAGTGACTTTAGGTCTAAGAACCACAATCACCACCATCATTATGAGATGTGACTCTAACTACCAATCATGGTATCCATGTGTCACTCTCAAGGTGGGTCTATCCGATACACTGTTCTCTAACAAGTATCTATGTATTTGGTTTGATATCTCCATATCATGGATAATGAGATTCTTCCATCAACCAACATACATTCTAATCTTATGTGTTATTGATGTCTATGGATATTTCCACAATAACAACCGATTAGCGATAAAATAAGAATACATACTCTTAGCATACATATGATCTCACTGTTCAGGTCATCAACCCAAAGACATATGTCATTGAGTATATTATTCTATAGACATCTATAATTTTTATGGTCATCTCACAATATAAAACACAAACATATAGATTGGAAACTTGCCTTTATTGATATGATCAATGTAGTATTACAAACCGTTTACATAATATCCCATTGCAATCATCGAATGATAGTCTCTATAGGCATACATACCAACAGATTCCCACTTGCACTTATACCCAATCACCCATGAATCTCAATCCAAGTGATCAAACATGCCCGTCATGTTTCTGCTGTGAAAGTGCTTTTGTGAGCGGGTCAACCACATTGCTTTCGGTAGGTACTCTGCAAATCTTCACATCTCCTCATTGTACGATCTCTCGTATGAGATGGAACCGCCATAGAATATGTTTGGAACGTTGGTGCAATCTTGGTTCTTTAGTCTGTGCAATTGCTCCATTGTTGTCGCAAAACAACTCAATTGCATCACCAACGCTTGGAACCACTCAAAGTTCAGAAATGAACTTCTTGATCCACACAACTTCCTTCGCAGCATTAGATGCGGCAATATATTCAGCCTCTATTGTAGAATCTGCAACCGTCTCTTGCTTGGAACTCTTCCAGCTCACAGCTCCATTGTTCAGGCAAAACACAAATCCAGATTGCAATATGTAGTCATCTTTGTCAGTTTGGAAGCTAGCATCGGTGTAACCCTTTACAATGAGCTCTTCCTCACCTCCGTATACCAAGAATTGATCCTTAGTCCTTCTCAAGTATTTTAGGATGTTCTTTACGGGTGTCCAGTGACATTCACCTGGATCTGACTGATACCAGCTCGTCATGCTCAAAGCATACAACACATCAGGACGAGTACATAACATTGCATACATGATAGATACAATTGCTGGTGCATATGGAATCTTACTCATGCGTGCCCATTCATCACATGAACTAGGACACTGGGCTTTAGAGATTGTAACCCCATGGGACATGGGCAAGTTACCTCTCTTAGAACCCTCCATGCTAAACCTCTTTAGCACCTTGTCAATGTATGTGCTATGGCTTAGGCCTAGAGGCCTTCTAGATCTATCTCTATAGATCTTGATCCCTAGTATATAGGATGATTAGCCTAAATCCTTCATAGAGAAGGTCTTCCCTAGCCAACCTTTTACTGTTTGAAGAGTAGGGATGTCATTTCCCATCAATAGTATGTCATCCACATACAATATGAGAAATATGATTGTGCTCCCACTAACCCTTTTGTAAACACAAGGTTCATATTCATTTTGACTAAAGCCAAACTTTTTGACTACTTCATCAAAACATAGATTCCACTCCGAGATGCTTGCTTCAATCCATAGATTGACCTTTATAGCTTACAAACTTTATTGGCTTCCTTTGGATCGATAAAACCCTCAGGTTGTGTCATGTACACATCCTCGAGTAAATTCCCATTAAGGACTGTTGTTTTAACATTGATATGCCAAATCTCATAGTCATGATAAGCTGCAATGGCAAGCATGATCCTGATGGATTTAACCATGGCAACTGGTGAGAAGGTCTCGTCATAATCAACACCTTGAATTTCACAGAATCCTTTCACAACCAATCTACCTTTATAGGTTTGAACATTTCCATCCATGTCATTCTTATTATTAAAGACCCACTTGCACCCTATGGGTCTTACCCCTTCGGGTGGATCCACCAAGGTCCATACCTTGTTGGTGTACATGGATTCCATCTCAGATCTCATGGCTTCAAGCCATTTCTCAGATTCTGGTCCCTTAGTAGCTTCTAGATAGGAAGTTGGCTCATATGCTATGCCCAATTTGTCACTGTATTGAGTCACGAGAAATCCAAATCTCTCAGGTTCAAGTCATGTCCTACTAGACCTACGAGGTTCATGTATTACATTTAGAACTTGAAATTCCACTACAACTTGTGAGTCTTCATGTTCCTTATGTACCTCCTCAAGTTCTCTACTTTCTTGTTGGTCTCAAACTTCTTCGAGCTCTACATTCCTCCCACTAATTTCTTTGGAAATAAATTCCTTTTCAAGAAATACAACAGTCCTAGCAACAAAGACCTTGTTGTCAGTTGGTGTGTAGAAGTAGTATCCCCGAGTTTCCTTGGGGTATCCAACAAAATAGAATTTTTCCGATTTGGGTCCAAGCTTTTCAGGAAATTGTTTCCTAACATAAGCTTCACATCCCTAAATCTTTAACATAGACAAATTGGGACGATTCCCATTCCATATCTCATATGGTGTCTTTTGAACCGATTTGGAAGGTACACAGTTAAGTGTAAATGCTGTAGTTTCAAGAGAATATCCCCAGAATGATATTGGAAGTTCGGATGAACTCAACATTGATCGTACCATGTCTAATAATGTACGATTCCTTCTTTCTGACACACCATTATGTTGTGGTGTACCAGGTGGAGTCCATTGTGATACACTACCACAGTCTCTCAGAAGGTCCTCAAACTCTTGGCTTAAGTATTCACCACCTCGATCTGAACGAAGTGCTTTAATACTCTTACCAAGTTGCTTCTCTACTTCATTCATGAAAGTCTTGAACATTCAAGAGTTTCTGACTTGTGTTTCATCAGATATATATAGCCATACCTACTGAGGTCATCAGTGAATGTAATGAAGTATTGATAGCCTCCTCTAGCATTTGATCTAAAAGGTCCACATAGTATGTATGAGCCCTAGCAGATCACTGGCTCTCTCACTATGTCCAGTGAAAGGAGTCTTGGTCATCTTCCCTAATAAACATGCCTCACATGTCTCTAATGATTCAAAATCAAAAGAGTCTAGATAACCATCCTTATGGAGTCTAGATATGCACGTCTCGTTTATGTGCCCAAGACGACAATGCTATAAGAATGTTTTGTTTGAGTTGTCAAGTTTTAAATTTTAGTATTTATGTTATATATGCTAGTCTCAAGTTCTAACAAGTAGATACCATAAGACATAGGGGCATTGCCATAAAATATCTCATCTTTAGATATAGAAATAATTCCATTCTTAATGTGAAATTCAAATCCACTCTTGTCCATACAAGATACAGAAATAATATTTCTATTAATGGCAGGTACATAATAGCAATTCTCTAATTCTATTACAAGGCCCGTAGGCAAAGATAAACTAATAACTCCAAATGCGGTGGCAGAAACTCTTGCTCCATTAGCAACCCGCAGCTTGACTTGGCCATTTCATAAAGGCTTACTTCTTATCAGATCCTGCATATTAGAACATATGTGAGATCCACATCCGGTATCCAATACCCATGATGAAGAAGTATTTAAGTTTATCTCAATAATGTATATACCTGAAGTGGAGATCTCTATCCCCTGATTCTTCTTCCTCAGTTCCTCCAGGTAGAGAGGACAATTTCTTTTCCAATGTCCAGGCCGGTGACAATGATGAAAACTGCCTTCGTTGGAGATCCCACCTTTAGCTTTGATCGCGGATGACTTTGGCTTCTTCCCGGCTTTAGAACTTTTCTTAGCCTTGCCTTTTAACTTTCCCTTTGTCTTACTGATCATCATCACATACTTGGGCTTGTCTTTCTTCATCTGTGCTTCAGCTGTCCTCAACATGCCCAACAATTCTGACAACGGCTTGTCAAAATTGTTCATGTTGTAGTTCATGACAAAATGACTATATGATTCAGGCAACAATTGTAGAATCACATCAGTGGCCAAATCTTGACCTAGGGGAAATCCCAGCTTGGATAGGCTTTCCACGTACCCAATCAAGGTGAGTATATGGGTGCCAACTGAGTCTCCCTCTTTCATCTTGCTTTTGAACAAAGCCTTTGAGACATCATATCTAACCTGTCTTGCTTGATGTTGATACATGTTCTTGAGATGTGTTACCATCTCCATGACATTGATGTTCTCATGCTGCTCTTGCAACTCATAGTTCATGAGCACAACATCAGGCACTTGACATCCACGACATCATCTAGGTGCTTCTTGTAAGCATCCTTTTCAGCCTTGGGTGCATTTACGGCGGGTTTCGCTGGCTCTGGTGTTTCAAGGACATAGAGCTTACGCTCATGTGTGAGAACAATTCTCAGCGTCCTAAACCAGTTTTGAAAGTTGGTTCCGATAAGTTTGTCCTTCTCAAGGACCGATCGCAACGAGAACATGTGAGTGTTGTTTGCCATTTGATTGCTACAAAAGAAAAATGTGCATTTAGTCCAAAACATTTTGACTTGTAAAGATTTGATAAATGAGGTTAATTAGGACTTTAATTAATTACTCTCCCACTATTTTATTCAAATTGATAGCCCTCACTATCAACTCGAAAGATTGCAACGCACTACCTTCTAGTGAGCCAAGATCCAAAATAATTGGATCAATGCTCAGCCAACACCGGTGTCAAAGACCAAATACTAAAGTAGGCAACTTTTTCCAATTGCATCATATGCAACTCTTGGATAGATGATCATGCACAACTCCTTGCCATGATGCATCTGTGTGCCTCTAGGTACTTGATCCTATCAAGGTTCCCTAGTTAAGTCCAACCCATAAGCCAACACAATGAGTGTGCACCCTGCGGAGGCAGACCCACACACCCACCATCACACTTCCACGAGATAGACAATGTACCACACGGAGGCATGCCTACACATAGTCGATCAAGCTTTTCATGTGTGTTGCTTTATGGAAGGCAACTAAAACTTAATATTATTAATTAAGGGGTTTTATTAATACATATACATATCCAAACACCACATACTTATAGTACATATCATATACCACTATATCCACAACCACAAACAATAGACATGCAATCACAAACACAAATACATCGGTTATGACCATACTATTGTAATCCTTTGGAGCAACAAAGGATTACGGTCCACCTATAGTCTTATGCATCTCATGCAACACCTGTGAATCAACCTGTAAGCCTGTAATGATCAACATTACAATGAAAAACTTCATGGTGCTTCGTGAGGTTGGAACTTAAAGTTGCTTCTTGGAATTGGATCTTCTTATTTCTTCTCCATGGACGCTCCTTGGAGTTGGACCTTCAGTTTGCTTCTTGGAATTGGATCTTCATGGTGCTTCTCCATGGACACTCCTTGGAGTTGGATCTTCAAGTGGCCTTCTTACATCAAGTTTACAAAAACTAAAACTAATCCTATCTCTATTACATCATATGAGTACAAATATAAAAGGAAAGAATTAATTACACCTTCAAATAAGAGATGAGGCTCGTCATGCAAGCCGAATACTTTATACAAAGGATCCATATGTAACCATTATACATCCATAGAATTCACAAAGAAACATATCCACAAGATTGACATCCACATTCATTCACAACATTCACAAAAGGGGATACTAGGCCATAACCATGTATGCATTCACCACATAAAATAGATTTTAAAAGCGACGTGTATGCTATCATAGGTATATCTACATATACATATATACATATTAAATTTGCAGTACTTTTAATGCGGGACATTCCCCATTAAATAATTTTTGACTCCCACGCAGACTATGCGGGGTACACAGGGGAAACGCCCCTGTGCGGTCTACGGAATTTTACTTCCGTGCATTTAGGAAAATCATTATTTTCCATAGTCGACCCCGTCCAAAACGTCAAAAATAGAAACCTTCGGCGTATGTGAAATTAGGTTTAGATTTTCACATTAGCAGGTTTAATTCGCATTGTATGCAACATAAAAATAGTATACAACAATTCGATCATATCGAAACGAATCCAATTACGCCGTAGATCGACGCTGCTCTGATACCACTGTTGTGTTTTGTGGAGAAAACATGCGCGGCGGAAGCAATAAAATTCACGCAACCCGAAACAGGATCTCGTCAACAACAACATATTTGGAAGGAGTGTTTGCGGGATATACCTTATCGTGGAGCAAGTCCGGTGATGTCCTGCTGAACGACGGTGCAACACTGCTGACCTACACGGATGAAACTTCTCTCCTGTTCGCTGTCACAGGAAGATCCGACGGTGCTCCTGTGCAATGATGTACGCCGCTCGTAATGCGCACGAATGGTCGTCGTGTCCACCGAACGCAGGTGTCTCAGTGTCTGCGTCTCTACTTTGTCCACACGGATGGACTGGAACTCCACGTCGTGCTTCCTAAGCCTGCGGGAAGGAGTCGTGTCTGTGCGGCGGCGTGCTAGCGGCGCGTTGCTCTCCTTCCTCTCCTAAGGACGGTGACGTCTAGGGTTTACATACGTGAGCGTAAAACTAAAAGCGTCTCTTAATATCTTATATAGATATCGACCGTCAATCCTCCTTTAAGTAGGATACGAAGGGAAGTAGGGTTTCCTAAACCCATCGGTAAATAGAAATGTTACGTTAATTAAAACACTCGTGGATTAATTAGAATATTTTGGAATTCATTAATTAACCAAATAATCACATTAATTGATTAATTAATATCCGACTCCATGCAATCGCATGGGTTGGCTCTATGGGCATATATATACCAACAAAAATGTGGTAGAGCAGATGCTGAAGCTGAAGCCGCTTATCATATGCCGAAGAATTATCAAACCAAATGAATCACTTGAAGATCCGCCAAAGATGAATTTGAATATGTAGTGAGTAAAGAAGTTACAGATCCATCAAAGTGCGAGAGTCAAAGAGCAACAACTATCTTTTACAACTTCCAATACACACATTTATAGGAACCCGCCTTCCAAATAAGCAAAGATCAAGGCCCCGTTAACAAAGTTCCAAACCTATCTCTCAAAGTATTTGAGCAGAGAGTATGTGATTTTGAATTGAACCTAAAGATCAACTTGGGTCTACTTATGTTTGATGATGGAATGATCAAACTATATGACATGAATTTAAATACTCTCAGACCAAGATAATGGTTGGTAGACAATATAATTGAAGCATACAGATACATGATCAACAAACAAGAAGTGAAGACAAGGTCAGATAGAGTAAAGCAAGTTTGCCTCCCATTCAACATCAGTGTAAGTTATTCCTTAACACTATTTCCATCTTTTTGTACCCACCAACTTTCCTAACTACTATTTCTATATTATAATATGAACATAAAAGTTGTCAAGAAGACTTGAATAATGCAGACTATGAACAAGTTCATAAACATGCAGAATAATTCAGACAAATAGAAGATGTCTTCCTATGTGATTATTTCAAGGATGGGAACGTCGACCATTCTAACTGTGATTATGTGAGTATTAGTATATCTTTGTTCCTTTACTCATTGTCACTATTACTTTTGATGTCATGATTATTCCTTTACTCCTCCACCTTGATAATTATCTCACCATTTCCATTATCTAACTTATTATTGTGCAGTATTTATTCCATGTTGGATCTGCGGGTTATTTCTATGTGATCTCCATCGATTGTCCACAGAAGAAGCATTTGGTACTAGATAGCATGCCAAGTGAAGCTTCTTTCGAAGTGTATAGAAAACCACTAGCAAAACACTTGATGAAGGTGGTAACTCCCTACCTGGAAGCTACAAGAGGATTTTCAGACATGGATGTATGGGAATTGCATCTAGCATCAATTCTAGGGTTCCCCCCTCCGCGCGACATCCAGGCTTGGGGGAGGGGGCTCGGCGGCCGACACTCACCACCTTCTCCCCCCAGACCTCTTCCTCGACCCACTTCTTTATCCATCTTCAGGCGCATGCTACTTCTTTGGGCTTCCCTTGGGCTCTCCTTCTCATAGTGGTGGACGTGGCAGGTCTGGGTCTCAGATCAGGTTTTCCCACTATCGGTGTTCGCGGTGGCAAGTTTGGGAGGTTGGTGAGTTGTGGTTCTACGAGGTTGGCGAGCTGTGGTGCTACTTTTGGATCTGTTTGAGACGTCACCCCTCTCCTCCATCTTGACTCTTCTTTTACTTCTTGTTTTTCTTTGGTCTTCTTTAAGTCTAGGGAAGTTACGTCTGCCACTTTATCCTTTAGGTTTTCTTAGTGTTATGGTCTCCTTTCTGGTCTCCTCTTTTTTCCTTTTCCGTCCTCGCTAGTTGTTCCTCTTTTCTAGTCGTTTCATCTATGTATTGGGGTGTTTGCCTTTGGCTGGTGGCGGGTCTCCTGCACCTCTGTGTGTCTTGCTAGGGCAGGGGACAATCAGGAGCCTTCAGTTTCTTGTGATGGGGCTCCCTTCCCCACTGTTCACCTCTTTGCAACTCAAGCTGCTGCTTGAGCTTGTAGGGGTTGTGGTAAGGTTGTTGGGAGTGGTAGTGGGGTTCTATGTGTTATATACCTCCCACCTTTCACATGTTAAGGCTGTTACTACTTGCTTGCTTGTAGTGTTGGGGGGATGGTTTCCTACTTTGTCATTTCCTTGGTGGCGCTCTCTATCTATTTGTGTTTTCCCCCTGTTTGTAGGTATGTGTTTCTTTCCCCTATTGGTATTGTCATTCACTCCTATTTCGCTTATCCCATGGACTCATTAGGATTGAAGGAATCTCTTATTGATAGCTGCTTTGTTCAGCCACTACGAAGAGAGATCAATGCTGAAATTTGCCTACCGTCTCCCAATCTGAGTTTGTGTGCTTTGTCAGTTCTTAATAGGAGTGTTGAATGGCCTTTCAGGATGACGTTACTTTGTAGATGTCATATGGCTTGTTAGTATTGATATTATTCCATTTCAAAAAAAATTTCAATTGCAAAATCTTTTGTATTCTATTCATGCAGTGTTGGAGAGGAGAAATCCTGAAGGAGAATTATGATTGCAGGACCCCCAGCTTCCTATCTTCACTTTGGAGGACCCTTTCAGCTATACTCCGTCTAGCCACCGATAACAAAGTCAGAGATGAAGTGATCAAGCATGCTTTCAGTTTTAATACAAGTAGACCGATAAGCCAAATATTCTTGCCCCCTCCTGGAGCTGATGTAACAAACATTATTGAATGAATAACATAAGAAAATTGTATTAACAAACTCATTCTCTGTGTTATTTTCCAGTAACATAATTTATTATACACGGTCACATAAGCCACATGATTTCAATCCAAAATCATTATCATCATTCAATAGAAAATTACATTTTACAAGGTAGAAGTGTAGTAAAGGATCAACATCTATGAGTTAAGTAACATATTGTCTAAGTAAAGTAACATATTGTCTGAGTAAAGTAGCATGTCCGAGTAAAGGAACAATTCCATGTGAGTAACGGAGGACACTCTTCATTCTCCTCCGGTAAACCAACTTTTCCTTCTCCTCCAGTGGAGTGTCTTGTCCTTATCCTCATCCTTTAGGGGAAAGTAGCATGGAGAGATTGTCTTTCTCCTCTTCCTCCAGACGACAGTAGCATGGAGAGCTTGTCTTTCTCCTCATCCTCTGGGGGAAAATATCATGGAGGTCTTGTCTTTATCTCACTAGTACATAACCAACCTTTAGTGTCGGTTATTTAAGGCCTTTAGTGTTGGTTTCTAAGCGACACCTATGTGGGCGACGCTAAAAGACCAATCATTACACGTCGGTTCAAAAACCGATGCCAAAACCCTTCGCGCACCACCAAAAACACGCCAACAGGGGACTATAGGCATCAGTTGTTAGGTAAGAAACTGACGCCATATACCTTCGTGCCACAGAAAGGGCGCCATCTGGGGGCACGATCAACATCCGTTTATTAGTAATAACTGACGCCATATCACCCACTGCCACGAACGTGGTGTCTGGTCTGCTGCCACGGCCGTGCTGGCTAGCACGACCGTGGTGTCTGGCCCGTTGCTACGGCCGTGGTGACTGGCCTCATATATACATCGGTTATTAGATAAGAAACCGACACTGTAACTATGTGGCGTTGATTGTATACAAATAACCGACGCCTATTGTTTTTTTTCTACAGTCTGCAGACCTGCTGTGGCTGGTCGCAGGATGAGAAACCTGTTCAGTTATGAACTATAGGTTTTAGGACATCCATTGATATCTTCCAACAACAGGCCACAAACCTGCAAAATTAACAACAAAAATATTCACACATTTAGCAATGCAACCTGCAGTTCCATTTGATTTTCACACATTTAGAAACATTCATGTAGCTAGCAATTTGTAGTTCCATTCATTTTCACATTCACACATGTAGAAACATTCATATAGCTACCAACAATTTCATTCATTTTCACTTAGACACATGTAGAAACATCCAGACATGTAGAAACATTCACACGTATATTATAATTCAGAAATTCATTTACAAAATATTATTCTTTAGTCATTATTCTCTATCAACATCCCAATTATATGTTAAAACCCCCACTATTTGTATGACTGTTGCCCATTCTTCTCTTACTCCATTTAATTCTCTCGTCATATAGGGAGCATGTACATCTGGTAAGGCGTTTCCTATAGTGTGGTTAGTTTTAAACACCTGCAAAGAGAATGATGTATATATATAACTAATGAGCTATAAATAAGATTGATATATTTCATATTATCTAATGAGACTATATAATACCTCAGAAATAGTATCGATGTCCATTGCGGCATATTTGATAATCATGTGTATAAATCACATCACATTGTATGCACATTCCCATCCGTTGTCTTGTATAGTACACTATAAATTGAAACATACAAAATATAAAAAAATACAACTAAAGAAGCATAAATAATATATACATTGTAGTTGGGAACTTACTTCCACATTCTTCCAAATTATTTGCTGGTTCTTTTTCTTGGGGACATTTCCTCCCGCCTTTTTGAACTCATCAAAACCCCTACATGTTAATGTAACACAATACATTGCATAATTAAATAGTAATGTAATAACATATGTTAACGAATATGAAAATGAAATATTTCTCACCGGAATAATGCCATTTTCATTTTGTGTCCATATCTTGAATTCAATTTACTCCCCTTAGGATCTAGATAATAGACAGTGAACGTCTTGGGGACAATAACTAATAACTCCCAATGCATACCACTAGAGGTAAAAAAGTTAAATATTAATAACTCAAAATCCACAATAAAAATGTAAATTTTTTAAGTCCAAATTACAATGAGCAAAGTAAACTTACTCTACATTGAATGGAGCTATTATCACCGTCTTCTTATTTTGAGCAAAATTTGTAAAAGCCTCATAGCAGTATTGTTGAACTGACGTAGGGTCTTTAGGTACTAGACTAATAAAAGATGGAATCAAAAATCCTACATGTTCGAATGTAAAATCTGCACATATCTTGTCTAAGTAGCTACAAAACATGTATTAATTACGCATGCATTAATAAAAAAGAAACCATATCACCAGATCCTACATAAGGTATATGGATGTATAAAGAAGATCTCACCTTATCCATAGCTCTATCACATATGTATTTAGCCAATCATATCGAAACAACTCCAAAATATCTTGTATAAATAGTTTGCTTTCGTATGATTGACCTGCAACATCTAAATCTAAAGTAACAAGTATAGGGTAATTTATATCATGTTCGCCTAACCATATTGCCATACCCCTACAGTTAGGACCTAACGGGACAGGTAGGTCTTGTGGAACTCAACTGGGTAATGTAGGAGGTGGAAGTGGAGGCCTAGATGTTGTGGGTGTCTTCTTTTTAACCTATATATATAATTTTAGATCAACCGACATCATATACACACACTAACAATTGAACGTAATGTAAATTTACCATACCGTTTCAGTAAAGAGGACATCCTCTTTTAGCCACAATATCACTCCGCCTTCTGCCTCACCAAGCGTTTCACAATCTGGGTGGGCATATGGCAGTGGAAGACCCATCCACTTAGAGAATATATGTATCGGGCTCACACCAATCCAACCAACTGGTTATGGAGACCCGTGAAACATTTTCCCTGGTAGGGATGGGTAAGCCGACGCCTCTACAATGACATATTCTTTACTTTTTAGACGACATGGCTTCAACCCCTACAAATTTTTGAGTAAAGAATGTTATATACATATATACATTTCATCTTTTTTTGAAACGACTACAATTTCATATATATATATATATATCATCTTGAATTTAAAAACTAGTTACTATGTCATAAAAATACTTACATCAGATGTGCTAGGTGGTGGGTCTACAAGATTACTCCCAACCTCTGCAGTAGGAGTAGAGCCTGTAGTAGGAGCCATAAGTACTGTCTGGTAAGTGGCAGTCTGAGATGCCTGGCACTTTTTCATTGCTTCTTCGAGTTTCCTATCAAATAACTTATCTACCTATACATGGTTAAAAGAAACGTTAGCTTCTAATTATTAAATTCTCTTTTACGGTAACATTATAAAGAAAGAATATGTTACCTCTTCTTGTGAAAGTCCCGCTTTTGGGACATGTTTGCGCTGGGATGGCCCAAAAAAAGCTTTGATGCCCACACCAGCGCCTGCATCCCTAACACGTCCAGGATGCTCTGGGTTACCCAAAGCAACTATCAATTCATCCCTTGTGCCCTCAGGGATGAACTTGCCTTGTTTCCTCAGCTCATGCATCTCCCTCTAATTGCCAAAACAAAAATTTGTAATTAAGTAAACACCACAAATAATCAATATTCAAACGATTGCTGTAAGAGTTGTATTTTACCATTTTTACAGCCGCCTCAGCAGTTGCGGGCTTCATTATTTCTCCCTTCTTATTTTGCCTCCCAGCTATCCAAACATCATGGCGAGGCAGAGGTGTGCTACCTATAGTCGAGGACTCCTGAGTAGCAACAGACTGAGCAGTAGCCTCAAACTGTAGTCTTTGGCGAATGCCTGCATACCCCTTTGGACCCATTGTGTGGTCATGCACATTCAGTGCACACCTTGATTTTTGTGCCTCACTGAGGGCCTAGTTAGTATGCACATTAATGATTTGGTTAGTAACACTAAATGTTAATCTTGAATAGGTGAATACAACATATATTAATGAGATTGGGACTGACGCCTAATACCTTGAATTCATCAGTTTGTCTTGAAGCAACAAACACGTCCCATTCTTCTTGGTCCAGGAAGTTCCACTGTTCAGTGGCTGTCTTCTTCCTCTTATCAGCTTATTTTATGTATTCTCAGGTGAGATTTGTCCTATAGTTCCTTAGGACTCTCCCACAACGTTGCATCACACATTTATGATGCAGCTCATCCAATTCAAATATACTCTGCAAAATAGAATTGCTATTAACTAGTATCCAAAAAAATAGTAATCTACAAAATAGAATTGCAAATTAATAATAACTCATGCATAAATCCTTCCATATTACATCTTTCTTCTCCTTAGGAACTTTATGCCAAGAATCTATCTTACAACCGCAATGGCTACGAGTAACATACCCAAGATATGAAACAAACGAATTGTGATTCACACTAGATGCATTTCTTGCACTATCAAAATCCACAACAAGTTTGGGTCCATTGCCCTTTTGCGCTATTAACTTCTTCATCATAGTGATGCCCCTTCTCTTGTCAACTTTTTGGTGCTGCTGATCAAGTGCCTCAAGTGCTTCAGATGGTACATGTGCATCATCAACCTAAAATTTGACAAAATAAACACATTTACAAGATATAACTATAAATGGACATATAGATATAAATATATGATATATTTTTAAAACTTACATTGCCATAAAATGGTTCAATTGGCGACATCAATTTGCATGGATGATGATCATTACCAAATGATAGACAACGAGATTAATTTGTTATGCTCAAAGGATGACTCATTCAGGGGCAAACATAGTGAAAATGGTGTTCAATTTCCTATTTCTTAGCCGAATACAGTTGATGGTGAACCGACTCCTCTTGGAAGTCAGTTTAAAGGCAAGTCAATAAAGGTTCGTTTGGATTCAATTTGGTAAAAAAAAGATGGATTGGTATTCTGGAGAATGTGAGGTAGACAAAATGGGCGAAGATGTGTCGCCAAAGAGAGAAAGAGTCCCGATAAGGAGAAATGCCTAGTTTTGACTTGGGACTTGACGGATAATAATTATAGGAACAACAATGGGGAGTACAAGATCATAGAGGATGAGAAAAGGAATGGGGGGGAGATAACAAAAATAGTTGAGTTGTAGAAGAAAAGGAAGACAGACAATGACCACAAGAACAAGAATGGGGAGAAAAGGGTCATGGAGGCAGAGTATAGTAACAAGAGGTGCAACATTAGTACTTAATATAATCAGGATTACTCAAACAGGTCAATCCAGTAATAATAATACAAAAACACATTACAGTTACAATCATAGATACAACTGTAGAATAATGCAAACTGCAGATTTAGATACAGTCACCAGTATATCTATTGAATAATAACAAAACCCAACCTACAGATACATATACAAATTTCTCCATGGACACAAATACATATTTCTCCATGGATACTGGTATGGATATGACTACAGATTCAGATATGTCTGCAGCATATCCTCTTCTTGGCTTGAACAAGGATTGTAGTCAAAGCCTTGAAGAAAGAAACATTGTACATTGGAGAGGGTGTTACTCCGTGAGTTTATCCTTCCCATTAGGTTCAAAAGGATTGGAAAAACATTGGAGTTCCACCCGTCTAGTTCACTATTAGGTTAGGAAGGATTGGAGAAGGGGTTGGAGTTACGATTAGGAATAGAAGAAATCTTCCACTCCCATGAGCTCCAATGGACCACGGTTGTGGCTTGTAAAAAGAGTCTCAAAGACTTTACCATTTTAGTGCATATTTGGTGGAGTAGGTGGAGCTTTGGTTGTGTGTCTAGTAGGTGGTGCAGCCTGCTCTGAGATGGTATTGGTACAACCATTGGCCTCAATTTATAGACTGCATGCGAGCATCAATAATTGCACCTGTGACACCTGCTATGAACTCATGACTTGCCACGGGTGCTGGAAGTGACATCAGTAAATCCTTATCTCATTTATCCTATTCTCTTCCTCATTTTCCTCATATCCCCCTCTATGATCCATTTGTCTCTTTACTTATTCCCCTTCTCCTCCTCATTGTTCAGGTGACAACGAGGACAATGACGAAATGAAATTGACTGAGGAGAAATGAAACAATTTCTTGTGTGATTTTTTCCCTATATCTCTTCACTCTCATCCAACCTCTTATGGGTGTTTGACGCAAATGACGCTAATATCGTACTAAAAGAAGATTGCTCATAGGACGCAAATAGATACTTTTCTTCAGAGCTGGTGCTGTCCAGATAGGGTTTATCTGAAGATTTCGTCGACTGCATGCGAGTAGCAGTAATTGCACTCGTGACTTGCCACTGTTGCTAGAAATGACATTAGTAAATATTATCTCATTTATCATGTTCTCTTCCTCATTTTGCTCATCTCCCCCTCTATCATCATGTTGTCACTTTACTTATTCCCCTTCTCCTCCTCGTTGTTCAGGTGACAGTGAGGACGGTGACAAAAGGAACTTGACTGAGGAGAAAAGGAACAACTGTGAGGAGAATGGGAATATGTATAGCGAGAATGGGATCATAGAGGGGGAGAAGAGGAAAATGAGGAAGAGGAGTCAGTGTTGTATATTCAGGATTTATCTGAAGATTTTACCAACTGCATGCAAGCAGCAGTAATTGCACTCGTGACTTGCCATTGTTGCTGGAAGTGACATTAGTAAATCCTTGTCTCATTTATCATGTTCTCTTCCATGTTTTACTCATCTCCCCCTCTCTGATCCTGTTGTCATTTTACTTATTCCCCTTCTCCTCCTTATTGTTCAGGTGACAACCAGGACAGTGACTAAAGGAACTTGATTGAGGAGAAAAGGAACAATCGTGAGGAGGATGGGAATATGTATTATGAGGACGGGAATATGTATATCACGACAGGAATGTGTATAGAAAGAATAGGATCATAGATGGGGAGACGATGAAAACCAGGAATAGGAGCAACGATGAAAATGATGAATAGGAGTCGATGCTGTCACCTCCAGCTCAGCTAGGGTTTATCAAAAGATTTCGCCGACCGCATGCAAGCAGTAGTAATTGCACCCATGGTGCCTGCAACTCATGACTTGCCATTGGCATCCTTATGCTAGGGGACTGGCTATATATTGAGTCCAATCGTTGGTTGTATATGATCTCATCACCACCTAATTTTCTTCTACAACCAAATCTCTACCTACTCTCCTGATGATGCAACAAAACATTGAAGACTTTGAAGCTCTTTCTTCAAGCCACACACAATGAACTCGTATCCTCCCCATTCAGTTTGGAACGCTTAGAAATGGTTTGGATTCCGAAGAGGTACGGTGGGACATTAGGTTTGGAAGGATTGGAAAAGATTTGGTTTTATGATTACGAACACATGAAATCTTTTGTTTCCATGATCTTGCATTGACCATAGTTGTGGTTGTGATTGGGAGGTTTCAAGATTTCACGATTTCTTGAACGCATAGTTGTGATAGTGGTGGTGGCGGTGGTTGTGGCTCTATCGGTGGTGCTACCCTTCTCTGAGTTGGTATTGTCCTAAATTTAAAGCCAGTGGATGATTCCCTTTGAAGCTAGGGTTTCCCAAGCTCACCTTCCCTTGAGAAGAAATAGTTGTCACTGGTATTGGGTCACCTTTCGGTGCCTATCTCCGAGAAGCAGCAGTCCATGCAGTAGTAGTAATTGTGCTTGTGGAAACCTATGATGTACTCATCTTCATTATTCAAATTCTCCTCCTCCATGATCCTTTACTACTCAGTTTCGTTCCTGTACTCATCGTCATTGTTCCTTCACTCCCCTATTGCTTGTTTCCTATAAAGTCAAGGGCGGTATATGTCTCTTTAATCTAATGTATGGTCACCTCCAAAGCTCTAGAAAATGCAGGCAGGTGCGAAAAGGTGACCCAATACCTTTTGATCATTGCTGCTATTCAAGGGAAGGCAAGCTTGGGAAACCCTAGCTTCAAAAGGAATCATCGAATAGATATAAATTTAGGACAATACCAACTCAGAGAAGGGAAGTGCCACTGATAGAACTACAACCACCTCCACCACCACAACTATGCGTTCAAGAAATGGTGAAATCTTGAAACCTCCCTATCACAGCTACAACTATGGTTGATGTGAGATCATGGAAACGGAAGATTTGTGTTCATCATCATAACACCAAATCTTTTCCAATACTTCCAAACCTAATGTCACACCATACCTCTTCGGAATCCAAATAACTTCCAAGCCTTCCAAACCTAATGGGGAGAATATGGGTTTTTGGTTCCAAGCAGGTCATAAGACACTACTATAGAAATGGCTTATAACGTCACTTTTAAAGGTGTCGGTTGTATAAATACATCGACACCTAAACTCTACAGCATCAGTTGATAACATAAATCGACATCCAATCTATGAAGGGTGACCAGACACAGGTACCGCTTTTATTCAGTGTCATTACTTAATAAAAAACCGACACCTAAAACTAACCGCCAAATCCAAAATTTCTAGCGAAAAAAATTACCTCCAAAATTTAACATATGGCGTCGGTTGATAAATAATAAACCGACGACTAAAGGTTATTCGCGAGACATAAATTGGACACATTTTGGTCGTCAGTTTTATTACATTGATTGACGCTTAGGAGTTTTCCCGCGCTGTCCGTGGGGAATTTTTCACACCCTTTAATCGTCGGTTTTTGGAAGACACTGATGACTATGGTCATGTATATAGACGTCAATTGTTTTGTAGTTAAAACCGACGACTATAATTGAGAATAGGTGTCGGTTTTTGTGGAGAACCTCAGCCAATCTATTGTGTGAATTGAGTACCTAAACACTTTAGTAACCAATCCAATCATAATTCAAGATTAAACTCCTCCTCTAGAGGAGTTCCTATGTGTGTGACCCTATAGGTCCTATATCACATTTGTAGTGTGTAACATACCAAATTTTGAGCCCTATACTAGAAGTTTGATATGTTGGGCTTAGCCAAACAAGTTTGAGGTTAGACCTAAAAGATGATTAGTATAATCGTCATGAGCAAATGCATGAATAAATCATCTTAATGTAACATAATGTTCTCACAATAGTCTTAGGCCTATATTGGACACATAATATATGTCACATGAAATAATATAAAATTCGTGCTAATAATCACACATAACTCTTTTGGTGATAATATTAAGTTATGGAACATAATGGAATAATCAATAGTGATAATGATAAAATAATGTGTTAATAATGGTCTCAAATATTATTTGACATAACTTATTAAAAGAAATCCCAAAATTGGAATCTAAGTTTCGTGTTCCTTGGGTCCCAATTGCCTTGGGAGTTAAGTTTCACACTATTCATACAATAATAATTAATTTAATTCTTTTTAGAAAGAGAACATATATGTTTTCCCCAAATATCAAATAAATAATAAATGAATTCAAAAGAGGAAACTAATCTTAGATTTGTAATCTACATAATAAATATATCTTTTGTGTGAATTTTCATCCAATTTGGGAAACATTTGATTAAAAGATGAAATCCGGAGAGAGAAAGTGTGTAGAACCATCAAAATATTAAATAAGTGTACAAACTACTTCAACATGTAAAACTAACAAATTGACATCTAACACATTAAATGTGACTTGTGGATGAAGTTTCACCAAATTTGGATAATCTTAATGTCATTAATGCATGAGGAAAGAGAAATTAGGATTTGGTTTATTTAACACATTAAAAGTTCTTAAAAGGTAAATCTAATTGCATAATCGGAATCTACATGTCTTAATTGGTCTATGTGCAAAATTTCATGTAATTTGGCCAATGTTTGCACCCTTAATTTAAGTTGGGAACAAAAGACGTAATTATTTAAATATCACTTTGCTTTGATTTCTGACTTCCTAAAGCGATTGGATTTTGATTTTGTCACTCTTGGTTTGAATCATGGACTCTACTCTGACCATTCAATGTCTATCGTATGGTATATTGAGGAGGGGTTCTTGGGGTTTCCCATTGACCTAGAGCCAGAACTCTCTACTGAAACCAAGGGGTCCCCAGAGGAAGTCGTCACAGTGAGGGTGTCGAATTGGGGTAAGCCTGGGATAAAACCGACTGCTTGAAAAGAATTGTGAGCATCGGGAGAAGGTGAGGGGAGGAATTCCCAGAGGTCCAAAGCCTGGATTCACGAGGAGGTGGAAGAAAAAGGAAGAAACTAAGGACGAACAGAGCAAAAACCGAGTTGTGTAGTGACACTAGCATATTTGGGGATTTTAGGGTATAAATACCCTAGCAACTGGGATTAGCAAGTGTGGGAAATCAAGGGGAAGGTGTCGGAAAAGGAAGAGGAGAAAAGAGAGGAAGGGAGAGGTTGATAAAGAAGATAAAGAATCAGAGAGGAAACATGATCATCGCTCAAGAATGGAGAAAAGAGAGGAGGTATGTGTCAGTTTTTATGAATAACCGACGCCTATGGTACAGTTAATAGCCCCGCGAAATAGACTTTTCCCCATTGTCTCTGTTCCATTGCGAATTCTCTTCTAGGTCTGGTGATTCTTGCCGCCGGTGCTCCCCGCGCGCCGTCGTTGCCCCCACCGCCTCCCCCGCGCCGCCACCACTCCTGGTCGACGCCCTCGGCGCCGCTCCTGCTGCTCTCCCTTCCGCCGCCGCTCCTCTCCTCGCCGCCCCCGCCGGTGGCTGCTGTTCTCTCCTCACCGCCCTCGCCGCCGCTCCTCTCCTGTCCTCGCTCCTGGCGCCGGCTGCCAGCTGCTGCTAGGTCTTGCTCCGACCGCTGCTCTCCTCTGCCCTCAAGGTATGACCTCCCTACCTTCTTCCTTCTTCCTCTGCTCCGATGGCTTCTTGGGCAGTGCCAAGGCACGCCTTGGCTGCTTCTGGGCGTTTATTTTTTTTAAAGTTATTTACTTATTTGTGTTTATTTATGTACTGATTTTGTTATGATTTAATCATATACTTAATGAAATTTATTTATCAACTAATTTAACTTTATTTTTCAATTGATCTGTATGTATTCATCTAATGTTTGTATTTATTTATGTACTGATTCAGCAATTAATTGATCATCATCTACTGATTTATATTAGTTTAATAATAGATTTGTTTTTATTCATCTACTTATTTGTATTTTTTTGTCTACTGTTTTTATTTATTCATCTACATGTTAATGATGAAATGTAATGCACACATGTGACATGCTTGGAATGTAAATGATGAACTTTTTCCTAAATTACCAATCATGCTTTTAAAGAAATCAATAATCACCCTAACTTGAAGAACTAGGATATTAGGTATAAGAATGACAACACATGTATTTGTTGGCCTAGAAACCCGTCCAAGATTTACTCATTAGGATTAAATCTTGGATAGTCCTCGGTTTGGGACTGTTCTTGAACACCGGATCTCGCTTAGGATGTAAGTGTATAATGTGTATTGGGTTTTCAAGAAAATTTCAACAACATTTCCCTGTTTGTTCTCTAAGTACATATGTACTTGGAGAACAGCAGGGAAATGCTGCCGAAATTTTCTTGAAAACCCAATACACATTATACACTTACTAGTGAGATTAGGTGTTCAAGAATGGGACAGGTGGTACACATTTATTATATATAATAATGACATCACATGTATTTGTTAACCCTAGACCCTAATCTTGTTGTAATATATACTTGTTTTCTCTTTGATCATAGATGGATAGATCATGGATGTCCATTCGTAATTGTTGCACCCCAGAGTTTATTTGTGGTCTTGACCAGTTTATTAGATTTGCCGAGGAACATAGGAAACAACCTGGAGATAGGTTCTACTGTCCATGTAGGCATTGCGGTAACAACTTGAAAGTCAGCACTGGTGACGAAATCAAAAGTCATGTCATGTGCAATGAGATTATATAAGGCTATACAGAATGGCACTGGCATGGGGATATTTCAAACCCGAAACCAGTGGATGTCGATAGCAGTGCTTGTGTGGAAGAAGAAATTGCCTACGATGATGTAGATGTGAATGAACCAGTTCCAGTAGACACCGTTGATGCGATGCTGGATAGTTGTGGGGTAGAGCACACTGATCCACCTCCCATTTTTAGAAACATTATGCATGATGCTGAGATACCATTATACACATGTTGTACTAAGTTTATGAAGATTATAAGTATGTAATGCTGTCGTTGTTGATATCGGGCCCTAAACAACCTGGAAATGACATCGATGTTTATCTTGAACCTCTAATTGATGACTTAAAGAAACTCTGGGGTGAAGGTGTGATGACTTATGATGGTTCACGAAGAGAGATATTTCATTTGCATGCTATATTGTTTTGCACTATTAATGACTTCCAGCACCAGTGGCAAGTCATGAGTTCATAGCAGGCGTCACAGGTGCAATTATTGATGCTCGCATGCAACTGCTCGCATGCAGTCTATAAATTGAGGCCAATGGTTGTACCAATACCATCTCAGAGAAGGCTTCACCACCTACTAGACACACAACCAAAGCTCCACCTACTCCACCTAATATGCACTAGAATGGTAAAGTCTTTGAGACTCTTTTTGCAAGCCACAACAGTGGTCCATTGGAGCTCATGGGAGTGGAAGATTTCTTCTATTCCTAATCGTAACTCCAACCCCTTCTCCAATCCTTACTAACCTAATAGTGAACTAGACGGGTGGAAATCCAATGTTTTTCCAATCCTTTTGAACCTAATGGGAAGGATAAACTCACGGAGTAACACCCTCTCCAATGTACAATGTTTCTTTCTTCAAGGCTTTGACTACAATCCTTGTTCAAGCCAAGAAGAGGATATGCTGCAGACATATCTGAATCTGTAGTCATATCCATACCAGTATCCATGGAGAAATATGTATTTGTGTCCATGGAGAAATTTGTATATGTATCTGTAGGTTGGGTTTTGTTATTATTCAATAGATATACTGGTGACTGTATCTGAATCTGCAGTTTGCATTATTCTGCAGTTGTATCTATAATTGTAACTGTAATGTGTTTTTGTATTATTATTACTGGATTGACATGTTTGAGTAATCCTGATTATATTAAGTACTAATGCTGCACCTCTTGTTACTATACTCTGCCTCCATGACCCTTTTCTCCCCATTCTTGTTCTTGTGGTCATTGTCTGTCTTCCTTTTCTTCTACAACTCAACTATTTCTGTTATCTCCCCCCCATTCCTTTTCTCATCCTCTATGATCTTGTACTCCCCATTGTTGTTCCTATAATTATTATCCGTCAAGTCCCAAGTCAAAACTAGGCATTTCTCCTTGTCGGGACTCTTTCTCTCTTTGGCGACACATCTTCGCCCATTTTGTCTACCTCACATTCTCCAGAATACCAATCCATCTTTTTTTTACCAGATTGAATCCAAACGAACCTTTATTGACTTGCCTTTAAACTGACTTCCAAGAGGAGTCGGTTCACCATCAACTGTATTTGGCTAAGAAATAGGAAATTGAACACCATTTTCACTATGTTTGCCCTTGAATGAGTCATCCTTTGAGCATAACAAATTAATCTCGTTGTCTATCATTTGGTAATGATCATCATCCATGCAAACTGATGTCGCCATCTGAACCATTTTGTGGCACATATATTGATAGCGTTCCCCATATTCTGCTGGTTTATTAACATCGACAACAGAGTCAAGTTTACCAATCCCACTCTTAGCAAGCTTTGTCCAACGACCGACTATGTAGTGAGGTGGGATTGTTCATGATTTTTGTTCTCCCAAAGAGCCTAGAACATCAAAAACTTTGAGAATGTGTCTAAAGAACATTGCCATGCTTTTGTACATATGACATGAACATTCAAATTCATCTCAGTCGACCAGAATAACATGATCCTCTCATCTGCTGTATTATTGTCTATGCTTTTGAAAATAGTCCTACCACTAATATAATTTTCGGTTGAAATGTTGATTACACACTCCATCATTTTTTTGAACTTTGATTCAAAGATTGAAAACATATTAGGAGTATAAACATTAGCAACCCTTTTTGAAATTGGGCTATAGGAATATATATAGTTTGTAAAATTTTAGCTGCTTGAAACTCTTGTTCCTTTTCATTGCTCCTCCTTCTTGCAACCATTCTATTGAAGTGTGTGAAGAACTGAACCAAGTTGTGATTTGGTTGTAGAAAGAGCCTCATTACACCATTGCATGATTCACTAAGCTGGGTCAATTTCATACCAACAGTAAAATGTTGTCTTACCCAAACCAAGGACCATTTTTTGTGATAGCCATGTATTCTGTCAATCCAATGATGTGGCCCATCAGGAAAGCATTCTTCAACCATCTTTGTCCAAGAAAATCTGAATTCACCTACATTTTCAACTTCATACATAAGGAGAGTAATATGGTCACACAAAATAGGTGTGAACAACCGAGTGAGGTTCTTCTGAGCATTTTGTAATATATGCCATGTACATAGCACATGAAATGTATCAGGGATAACATTTCTTATAGATGCATCCATTGCGGCATCTTGATCAGTGAAAATAGTTAAATGTGACTTTTCTAACATGCATTTAAGAAACGTCCCAAATGACCACTCAAAGGACACAATAGTTTCATCATAGAGGAGGGATGCACCGAATATGACACCATGTCAGTGGTGGTTAAAACCTACAAATAAAGCTTCATAAAAAATGTCACTTCAGCTTAATGGAACGAATATGGTTCCATATTGGAAACACATGTCGAATACAAGAACAAATGAGTTGAATACTAGAACATATGAATTGGAATACATGAGCAAATATGTTTCAATACTTGTGCATAAAGGTATAACATGGAAGTTTATTATAATGGAACAAATATGGTTCAATATTGCAACACATTTTATCGAATACTGGAACACATATTATATAATACTGGAACACATATTGTAGAATACTGGAACACAAATTGTAGAATACTGGAACACATATTGTAGAATATTGGAACACATATTGTAGAATACTAGAACACATATTGTAGAATATAGGAACACATATTGTAGAATACTATAGCACAAATTTCGAATATAGGAATACATGATTTGAATACAGGAACACACGATATCCAATATAGGAACACCGATGTAGAATAATGGAACACATGATTCTATTAAGTACCTAATAATTGCTAGCTCTTGTTTGTCCAGAATGTTGTATCAAAAGAAATCACATCACCAAATAACTGATAATCAAGCTTCATCCTCCTATCGGCCCATAAGATGTTTGCAATTCTCTTTTCATTATCAACCTCAATGTTGTAGTAAAATGATGGGTTGTTGTATGCTTCATTGTAGAAGTACTCTTACAGAGTAGTGTCCTCAGAAGATATCATTGTCTTTTGTATCCTCCACCTCAAATGGTTCTTTAAATCCATTCGAGGAAACCCAACGCTCTCACATCCACCGGCCACCAAAGACATTGCATCGTAAGAACTTCTTAATTGAATTCCAACATCTTCATTGATCTCTGCTACAACTCCTTGCACATTTGAAACAATGCGATTGGATCTAAGAAAGTGTGCATATTCCTATGGGTGAAGTGCGTGATTATGATCAACAACATGTTTAGTTATCTTGTACACATTGAGCTGGCGATCAAGCTTTAGATTAATATGCGCTTTGCACCCGATCCTTTCTTCTCTATGACACTTATCGGTTCCTGATCAGTGATTTATCAATTCTTCAATTGAACCAGTGCCATTCATTATACTTCCCTTTTGGAAGCCTTGTTTATTGTAGACATATCGCATATACTGAATCTTTTCATGATCTGTGTTCTTGCCTTTACACTTCTTCTCCCAATCAAACTTCATGGCAAACCCTTTCTGACGAGCAGAATCGTTATAGAACTGATGTTCTTCATGTACAGAGATAAATTCAAGGTTTTCCAAGTAATCATGTTTATCAAGTTCATCTGAGATCATGAAAGACAATAATATTAATAACATCTGAAAGAAATAAATAATGCTCATCCAGCATGATAAAAGGAACAAGAAAAGCAAGTAAGCATGATACATGTAGGGAGAAAAGGAATGATTGGAATGATAAAAGGAAAGGAGAAAAGGAACGAATATAATGAGAAAAGGAAAAGATGTTGAAATAATTAATACAAGGATAGCGAGAAAGGGAACATATGACAATGAGAAAAGTAGCAATAATCAAGTAAAAAGGAACAACGATAGTATCAAGAAAAAGAATGAACACTAGCTTGAGAAAAGGAACTTGGAGGAAGAGAGCAAGAACAAAGAGAGGGAGATAAGGAATGCCAATATTAATAAAGGACAATATATGGAATAACCATCAGAGGTTAACTGAATAACATGAGAAAAGGAACTTGGAGGAAGAGAGCAAGAACAAAGAGTGGGAGATAAGGAACGACGATAAGCTAAAAAGGAACATCAATATTAATAAAGGATAGTATATGGAATAACCATAAGAGGTTAACTGAATAACTTCCGCACCAATCTCATCTCTGGTGATATAAGAAGTCGCACATGTCTGATTCAGATATATTTCAATCCGAACGTCATGTGACTCTACATCAGGAATATCTATGCAAGACGGATAAGTGGAAGGAGCTATGTCTCTCTCTAAGAAATCTCTATGAAAATTCATAATACGAATGATCTTCAAAACCACAATCTTCCTGTGATATTTCTTGACAACCCTGTTCTTAAAAACCCATCTCATTTAGATCTACATCAAACAAAAAACATTCATGTGATATTCCTTGCCAGCCCTATTCTTGAGAACCCGTCTCATTTAGATTTACGTCAAACAAAGATGTATTGCTGACATAATTTCTCTGTTGGACATCTTGGCGTGATGACATCGACACATAGAAGGCTTGTCCTTGTTGAGCTCCTTGGTGAGGTGATGATGGCACACTTGGAACTAAACCTTGGCATCGTGAGGACACACTAGCTTCTGAACGATGAGCATGTTGTTGAGCTCCTTGGCAAGGTGACGATGGCACACCAACAACTGAAACTTTGAGTCGTGAGGACACCGACGTCTGAACGACGAGCATGTTGAAGTTCGTTTAAATCCATGTCAACATGGTTCATCCATTCGTCGTCCGTGGTGTAATAATGTGTAGAAAATGACAGTATATGATATTAAAAAGCAATCCTTTACAGATGTAACTAGCTATGATATTAAAATCACCACTTTACACATGTTTTTCTCTACAATATGAATTAAAGAGCCTCCTTTCAACAAAAAAACAACTTTTTAAGAAATACACTTAGTGTACATGCAAAATAATGGAAATCATATCCTTTTTTTGAGAAAAATGTGGGGGGGGAGAGAAGCGAACAATGTTTACAAGAATAAAAGTGTTTCCTTACAGTGAAAAGATTCCACTTTTAAAGAAATTTGGTTAGTGTACAGGAAAAACAAATGAAACAATGATCTCAGTTATTTGCAGAATCATGTAACAACAAAAAAATCTGCAAGGAGTCTGGTTGAGGCATCGAAGGTTGTTTGAGCCCTAAAATAACCAACGACAACCACAATCAATCAAGATTTATCTTGCCACCACCGTATCGTCACCGCCATCGAGAGGCAACAATGATCTTAGTCCGATTCAGGAGACAAAGGTTGTTTGAGCCGTAAATTAATTAACCACACCAATGATTGGTCTAGATTTATCTCACCGACCCCATCTTGCCACTACCGTTAGAGAGGGAACATCAATCTAGGTTTCAGGTGGAAAGGGAAAATGAGAGAACATGAGAGCGAGCAAGATCGGGAGCTAAAGATGACATTGACTGAAACTGTGTTTGTATGCATGTTGTACATGGGAGAGGGTTGTTAGAAGATTGCCAAATCTTGGTGCCAAAAATAAACTTTCCCCAACCCAGAAATGCCCCTAGGTTTGATCTAGCCGTCCATGAAAAAGTGGCCTTTTTTGTGTGGCCATGATGGAACTCAACACGTCTTGAGAAAAGACCTCATCAGGACTGGATCTTTTTGCCAATAGTTCTTCTCTCCCAAGGGGGGCACACATAGGAGCGCAACCTATCCACTTCGGCTACTAGGTATCTTGGAAATTGACCTCTGGAATCTTGTTATGAATATGTAGTCAGGTCTGCTATCGAGGACCTTCTCCTTACCGAGCGGAAAATGTAGGGCACTGCTCAGAACAACATGTCGATCGTCCACAATCAACCAACGTCAATGATGACTCCTCTCAATAGGTCCATTAATTTTAGGATCTCTTGGCTGTGAGACATGGTGCTAAGATCAATCATAGTTCAATCAACCACACTGACGACAACATGTGCATCACTATAACTATTCTCCCATCACCTACCCAGTCTCTACAAGTGAAGATCGATATTCGAGGAGGAAGAAGGAAGAAGAGTATCTATCACACATGAGGTCGTGCATCACCTGTCTTCTTTCGTGAAAATGATTGCATCTTCTGATTTCTTATGTTGTATTGATCTCTCTATGCGGAGTGAATAATTTACTCATTGGGGTGCAGGAACTAACCATGCTATCCATATTTTATGAACTTCTATCATTTGGTGTTTGCTTAAATAATATTTTTTTGAATGAATCGTTTATTGCATGTTACATGGAAAGACTATTTGTGTTGCATATTAGTATAATTCTATCCCTAGAGAACCTTTAGTCCTAGAATTAGATTGCCTGATGAGAACTTGAGAGGGATGGTTTTTGAGGTGATGAGTAGATGATTCGTAAGATGCAATGCATCAATCTTACAATGATATTTATCCATGTAATTTTTCCAATCTGATAGGGTCGAAAATTGCATAAGTCCTAATTTAATATTTTGTAAGAAATGTTATAATGTGAGGGAATAAGTATGAGTAGTGGTGGTGAAACCTGGTTCTGACCCAGTATTTTTTTATCGGCTAAATTAGATTCAATTTGATTCCATCTTTATTTTTTTGCAAGAGATTTATTCAAGTCAATCAAAATCTCATTTGTAAATATTTAGCATTAATCATATTTAATAAAAATGAGCAAGTTTCTTAAAAAGCCCGTCTCTTGGATTCAATCCTCAACTATATTGTGGTAAGCTCATCCACTTGCCGGTGAAGATTATTGTATGTTTTTTTGGTAAAAAACCCAATGATTTATTTATCTATGAATTTATTAGCACATTAAGTTTTGATATCATTGTTGAGGACAAAAAATTCATCTAATTATGTCCTATTAAATTAGGAACAATTTAAGAATTTTCTTTTTTTACCAAAAATATTGAGATTTTTCTTGAACAAAATTCTATTGGAAACCTATTTGAATAAAAAATTTCTTTTAGCATGATCAAAAATTTCCTGTTTTTAGGTGCTAAATTAAATGGAAGGGTCAACACATATCATTTACAATGTCTATAGATCATACATCAGTAAACTGTCCCAATGTGTCACCACAAATTACAGTATCTATAAGATCATCAGTGAGCAAGATGTCAAGTCTTCCTATCATGATGAATGTGATGCAAATTATAATTTAGTGATTTTTGGGAGGCTATAATGAGGAACCCTTCTACATAAATTTAATATCATATTGTGGAGGGTTATAATCAACTTTGTTACGGGGGTTATGATGGAGAAACTTATTGTGATAACCAATATTCACCTATATCATAAGAAAGACTTATCACTCTAGAAAAGAATCTAGTTGATCAAGAAAGGTGGATAATCGATCAAGTAGCTAAGAAAAAAAAACTAGAGACATGTCTGGCCCAGTTAAATGAACAACTCTCCCTACAATATGAGGATTTTGAGGCTCAACCTAAAAGTTTCCTAAAATAGATAAAGCAGTAGATGGGCATGATCACTAACAAGAATGATATAATTTCATGTTTGAAACAAAAATACACGATACAATGGTAGCATCATAGGTTGAGGAACTGGAGGCAGAAGTTGACATGTATATGTGTACATCTTTTTTTTGCATTAGGCTTCTTTAAATGACAACGTGAAAGAAGACAATATAATAATGGATTTTTTCAGAACAATAAATCCTGATGCTCTACAGCTCATCCGGCTTGCATGCCCGAATTCTAACATACACAGTGATCAACCGACCTTGGTTGAGCCATTTTTTGGATAATGAACCACCAAATTCCAATACATACTTGGTATATTCTAGTGAAGATGTACTTTCTCATCAAGAGCCTTATACTCCACTACAACCAAATTTTATTCTATATATCACTGTTCAATACATAGAGCCACCACTTCTGTAAGAAGTTCACATGTCCCCACTATTTGACTATGATGATATTCCTAATCTAAATCCCCCTAGACCCACATATGGCTTGCATATATCTTACATGGAGGAATTAAAGTAACATGTTGGGACAACAATGAACCCAACTGCCCATATTGATCCTATAACAAAGGGTATCAAGAACTGTGAGAGGCACGCTTTGTGTCCTCTACTTTATACATAAAACATGGTAAAATAACAACTACATGGAGATCCATAGAATATGAAGAAATAACAATAATAATATAAAAGACATAATAAATCTAATATTTAACAACCCCTCAATTTGGATCATAGATATTAATCATGCCCAACTTGTCCACAAGAGTAAAAAAATGTTTCTTGGCCATCAACTTTGTAAAGATATCAACAATTTGATCTTCTGAGCGAGTGAACATAGTGCACATATGACCAGTCAGAATAGCTTCTATAGTAATGTGACAAGTTAACTTCAATGTGCTTGGTCTGTTCATGATAGACATGATTATTTGCAATAAAAATAGATGCTTTATTATCACTATGCATGGGGATAGGATCATAAGATCTCACAACAAATTCTTTGAGAAGATACTTTACCCACAGAAGTTCACAAGTAGTATGAGCCATGGCCCAGTACTCAACCTCATCACTTGACCTAGAAACCACAATCTATTTCTTGATCCTCCAATTCACCAGATTCCACCAGCATATGTGCAATAACCAAAAGTAGATTTCCTATCTATCTCAGAATATTCTTCAGGGAAACAATGACCACACTTCCTATAGAGAAGGACTTTACTAGGAGATTTCTTCAGATATCTCAGAATATCACACAATATTTCCTAGTGACACTGTCTAGGCTTGTCAAGATACCTACTAACAAGGCCAACTATAGTAGAAATGTCAGCCTTAGTAACAGTTAAATGTATCAATTTGCCAACCATCCTCCTATATTTTTTACTGTCAGGATACATGGGAGATTCATCATCATCCCAATTTACATTAGGATCCAGAGGAGTGTCATAAACTCTAGCTCCAAGCATCCATGTTTCCCACATAATGTATAAAACATACTTTCTCTGAGATAAAATAATAGTAGTAGATGTCCTTGAAACTTCAATCCCTAGAAAATACCTCAGCTTTCCCAAGTCTTTAGTGACAAAGTGCTTTCATAAATAAGCTTTGATAGCATAAAATTAGAAGTATCACTATCAGATAAAACAATATCATTAACATATAAAATCACAAAAACTATATAAGAGGATGTCTTCTTAATAAAAATAGAGTGATAATTATGAGATCTCAGGAAGCCATAACCAATCAAAATTTTGCCAGCTTATCAAACTAACACATTGACGGCCCTGAGATTTCGCGTCCAAAAGTGGAGGCGGATTAGGGGTGGTCGAGCTTTAACATTTATAAACCCGAATCCTTCTAGGCCCCCACAACTTTGTTTACGGGGTCGAAGTAGTCATACGGGGTCGAACACAGGGACAAGGGGGCAGTGTTGAGAATCCAGAATCGACACGCTACACTCCGGCAAATATTAAAAGATGATAAAATTCCCAAAAGGGAATCAACAAGGTGTCACAAATAAAACGAGAAAAACTATCTCCAACTGGAGTTATAAGAAAGATTTAAGGTTTTATCAATTAGCAATTTTTAGGGGTTTTCATGCAACATAAACGGCAAGATAAAACAAGAGCTAGAGAAGAGTATGAAGGATAAGACTACAGTAAAAACAAGTGGTAGCAATAACATCCTGTACCCCTCCTCTCAGAGTGGGCACCTCCATCCCAGTACCCACACCCCTCTCGAGGTTGCTGGCCTTAAGTTAGAGTAGAATGTTACTGAAAACATCTCCATTCTAGGCACTCTCGTACTCCAGAATTGGACCAAACGCTAGAGCCACAACACGACTCTCGAAGTTGTTGCAATGGGAAAACACGGTTCGGTAGCTAATCGAAACGCGATCCAAATCATGCAAGCTAGCACTCAAATATCAAACATAGCAATCATCTAATCAAATGTACCAAGCATAGAGCAACAAGTAATTAAATCTTTCCATTTCCATAAACATTAAAGGGTCGTAATACATTTCATGTAATAACGAATTAAATAACAGAATTAAATAACAGAATTAAAACTATGTCACCCTCTTGATGTAGAAGGTCGACAGACTAAGCGACTCTCCCTGCCCAATACTGATCAGAGGCCTCGCCCGATACAGCTATGTCAAGGGGCACACCCTCTCGGGCGACACACACTACACGAGATTGTATCGTTCAAGGACCCTGGCCGATATGCTCAAGTCGGGCGGCACACCCTCTCGGGCGACACGCATGACGGGTGGGGAGTATCGGGTTCGATATTGTGCTGGGCGAGGAGCGACACGCTCTACCGTCGGGTGCCCGTGTCGCTAATCTACGGTGGTCGATATCGACCTTCAGTGTCACCTGGGACAGTCCTAAGTGAACCATCCCCTCCCTGTCGAGATGAGGAAAAGCTCACCTAGTGTCGCCTGACACGAACACTGGGGAACGACACGCTTTCTCTCATAGCTTCCTCCGAAGGTGGCTTTGGTTCCCAACCGTCTGAACTAAGCTCTCACTTTGTCCAAACTTCCAAGAGTTGTCACTTCGTCTTCCTGTAGCTCCTATTTATAGTCAGCTGGTTGGGGAGAAGACACAGTGCTCAAAGCGCCACATGGCCACCTTAAGCACCAATCGTAGGACGGGCCGATATAGAGATATCACTCGACGTAGATGGTGTCGGCTATCGGTCATGACGGGCGGCGCGCCTGCCGGTGGGTGGCCGTGTCACCCGACAAGCTTGGCTGTCGAGGCGAGCCAGGCTCCCTGTCGGGTAGAGGGCGTGTCATCCGCCAACTTCTTCTTGCGCGACATCACTTCGTCGTTCGTCATTACGTCGTTTTACCCTGTCGAGTAGGGGTTGTATTGGGCGTCAGGAAGGCCGAAAGTAGACTTGGATGTATTCATGGGCCGGGACGGCCTCATTGCACCAAAACGAGGGAAAACTCTACAAAAGATGGGAAAATTAGACTAAGAGCGTTGCTTGGCCAATTATAGCAAAAATGCTAATAAAAGAGAGGAAAATAGCAGAAAAGGGCAGTTTTGATAACAGAAAACAAGGCAAAAACATCACAAAATTCGGTGTTATCAACTCCCCCAAACTTAGCGTTTTGATCGTCCTCAATCAATATTTAAACTTTATTTAGGAATGCTTCTTCTTGCTTGGCGCAGTTTTCTGTGCAAAAGGAGAAACAAGAATCGTAATGCCTTAATGATAATGCTGGCTCATAACAAACTAAAGATCTTGCGTTCCTTGCCTTATTTACTTAAGTGGAGTTTTTCTCTACAACTTCGGCGAGACTTGTCGTATGATTCCGAAGTTAGCTTACACACCAAACAGCTTTATTTTAAGGGCAGAAAGTTGTGTAAGGGTAGGCTAAGGCTTTTTGGGTTTTCTCTCGTTTTCCATCAGTCCATCCAGGTAAGGGTCCGTTAGTGGGCAAGTGGTCCCTGCAGTCCAAGCCAGTTGGCTTTAGAGCAGTGATTTCACATCCTACGTACCACTGCCCCAGATCTACCATGCCTAAAGACGGGTACTTTTGGAAAAATGAGTGTGTATAATTTTTTTTTCTTTTTTTCTTAAGGCACAACTCTCATGCTTTTATTCACACTCATAAAGCTTCTCTCTTTTTGGCATTTTTGTTGGGTAAGGGAAAACAAAGAGATTTCTTGTTGTTTGGGCAGCTTTTTCCTTCTCCATACTCGTCTCTTAGCTGTTTGCGAGATTATTTATTTTTTTGTATATTTGGCAAGTCAAGACATAATCTTTGGTTTGTTTGGGGCAGCATTATCAAAAAGATATAACAACAACTTGTATCGCAATAAGTACAAAGAAAAATGAACTTTGAAAGAAGTCACAACAGATCTTTATTATAATAACAACAACTTTGTACATATACATAGGGACAGGAAATTTGTAAAGGGAAGGTTTTTGAAAAATTAAAAATTTTATATGGCATACATGCATAGATCAAATATACAGGAAGCTATAAGAGCATATCAGCATAGAAAGCTTGAAGAGTGGTGCCCTCTATACCTCCCTCACTTGCATATGGGTGCCCCCCAAACTTACTCCACACTCTGTCCCAGAGTGGTGAAGAAGGCAGGGTAAGGTAAAGTTTATCCAGTAAGGGTTAGCTCGCTGATGTACTGCAATATGTTCCAACGAAGTTGCAGCATGCCATTGGGAGGTTGTCTAGCGGGTTCGCTTTGCGATGTAGCGGTTGAGTAGGAGCGTAACCCTCAAAATTCACTTCTGGCCCACCCTTTCTCCACATCTCCGTTGTGAACATGGACAAAAGGACTGATCATCAGTCCCTAGTTTAGTTCCCTTGAGTGTGTAGTCAGGGTGGGCCCTCTCCCTTAGGAGGACGGAACTGGGGTGCCTCGAACTTGTTCGGAGGCCTTGGTTGCCGCACTCTTGCTGTCCCTGGAGATGGTCATAAACCACCGTAGGGATGGGCTGATAACTAGGTGACTCTCTATTGGAGCTACCAAATCAAGAAAAATCTCCCCTTTTGTCGTTGTTGATGTTTCTGCCCGACAGTTGTTGCTGGTGGTTTCATCTGGGTGAGCCATTCCTGTTGTCAAGTTCAACAATTATTAAAATGTTAGAACGGATAAAAATTAAATAATGATTCTACCTATATCAAAACTTGGGTACCACCCATCGAGCGAAAGCATCAAACAACACGAGATAGGACGACGTGAAAAGAATCGGCCGACACACCCCTGCCGCCCGATACGGTGTATCGGTCGATGGGACTACCAACAAGGTTCTTCAAAGAAACCGTGTCACCCGATATGGCGTATCGGGTAGACAAAATTGGTCATTATGTAGCGCTTAACTGCGTCAGGCGATACAAAATCTGCAAGGCATGTAAACCCGATAAGCAGCGTGCGCTAAGAAAACTCGTGTCGGGCCACAAGGTTATCGGTCGATAAGCGTGTCGGTCTATAACACTGTCGAGCGATAAACATGTCGGTCGAGAGGTCTGTCGGTCTATACCTTTGCTCATAGGAGCCATCGCCCGATACCGTGGTGAAGGCAACTGGTCGACACGGGAGCAAAAAGGGGTGACTACTGCATGCGTTATAGGTGGCTAAAATGAGCAAAGCGTGTTAGCCCGACATGGTAAAACCACCGTTCTTATTTATAGCCAGCTCGGTCGGGGCGAAACGGACATCTCTGGGGCGCGCGTCGGCCAACGGGTCAGGCGGTTCCCGAGACGATGGTCACATCAGTCTTATTAAGGGCATTTATTCCCATGCATGATAGGGTGCACTCCGCCCAGGAATGCCAACCCCCACAGCCGTTGCGATGCTCGAGAGACCAAAGTCCGGGACAGGCGGTCCTGCGCACGAGCTGAGCGGCTGCTCAAAACGAAAAACAAGGTGGAGAGAGAAAAAAAACATATGACAGGCAAAACATCATCGGCATAGGGTTGAATCCCTGCCCTTAGACAGAATTGCTCCTCAAAGCTTTGCAAAACCCAACGATGGCCCATAAAATAGAGAGTCAACACATGTGGCACATGTATTGTCTCGGGCCTTATTACAATATTTAAAGTTTGTTTTTACAAGTAATAAAATGCAAACTATTCTAGAAAGGGAAGAAAAACTCGGGTTGCCTCTCGAAGAGCGCTGAAGTTTGCGTCGCTAGCTTGACCGGTGTAAGATCATCTCATTCAGTCCTCGACTGTACCCATATCTTGCAAACTGATCTCTGCCCTCCTGAAAAACGCGTCGTCTTCATAGAACCTTTTTACCCTGTGCCCATTTACTCGAAAGATATTGGTTGGATTGTCTTTGTCGTAGAGCTCCATCATTCCTGATGGGTATATCTTTGACACAAAGAACGGACCTGACCACCTTGTTTGTAACTTCCCAGGGAAGAGACGAATAGAGGATTTGAATAACAAGACCTTGTCCCCCTCGCTTACATCTTTTCTCCTGAGATGGGCATCATGCCACAGCTTGGTCCTCTGTTTGTAGATTTTTGCATTTTCGTAGGCACTCATTCTCAGCTCCTCGAGCTCTTGAAGCTACAAAAACCTCTTCTCTCCTACTTTGTCGAGGTCCATATTCAGGAATTTCATTTCCCAAAGGGCCTTATGTTCCAATTCCAAAGGCAAGTGTCAAGATTTTCCGTAGATTAGACGGTAGGGGGTGGTTCCAATAGGTGTTTTGTAAGCAGTACGGTAGGCCCAAAGTGCGTCGTCGAGTTTCATGGACCAGTCTTTCCTTGTTCGGGTGACATTCTTTTCTAAGATCTGCTTGATCTGTCTGTTGGAAACCTATACCTGCCCTGACTTCTGGGGGTGGTAGGGTGTAGCGATCTTGTGTTTCACTCCGTACTTGCGCAGGAGTGCTTCAAACACTCTTTCCCCAAAGTGCGACCCTCAGATGGTCTTCTCGAAGATTTTGACAACCGACTTGGCATCGTAGGTTTGGGTGGCTACATTTTCCACCCACTTTGATACATAATCCACTGCCACGAGTATGTACTGATACCCTCGGTATGGGGGAAACGGTCCCATGTAGTCGATCCCCCAAACGTCGAATATCTCCACTTCAATTCAACTTGCCATAGGCATTTCATTCCTCTTCCCTATGTTCCCTGTGAACTGACACTCTTTGCAAACCTTCACAAACTGTGCAACATCTTTAAACAAGGAAGGCTAGTAAAAACCCGACTGTAGTACCTTTGCAGCTGTTCTTTCGCTGCCGAGGTGACCGCCATAGGGGGAGGCGTGGCATTCCTTTAATATTTCCGCGGTCTCTTCTTTCGGGATGCATCTCCTGTATAAGTTGTCGGCACATCTTCTGAACAGGAGAGGGTCATCCCAGTAGTAGTTTTTGGCATCCGTGAAAAGTTTCTTCTTTTGATAATACGTGATGTCAGGAGGTAATTCTCCGCAGGCAAGGTAATTGCAGATGTCTGCAAACTAGGGAAAGCTTTCTTCTCGATCTTGGACCAGCATGAGAGCTTCGTCCGCGTTGTTGTTGTTGATGGGGGGTCCTCCCTGCTTCTCAGCCACGATTCTTGATAGGTGGTCTGCGACCACATTCTCTGCGCCCTTCTTGTCGATAATTTCATGATCGAATTCTTGGAGCAACAAGGCCCATCTCAACAGCCGAGGCTTCACATCTTTCTTTTTCATCAAGTATTTTATAGCCCCGTGATCTGTGTAAACTTTGACCTTGGCCCCAACGAGATATGATATGAACTTATCAAATGCGAAGACGATCGCTAACATCTCCTTCTCAGTCGTCGTGTAGTTCACCTGAGCTTCGTCTAGCATGCGACTCACGTAACAGATCACATGGTGCTTTTTATCCTTTTTCTGCCCCAGGACTGCACCGACCGCATAGTCGCTCGCGTCGCACATCAGCTCAAAAGGTAAACCCCATTCTGACGCTTGAAGGATCGGTGGTGAAATTAAAGCATTTTTCAGGGTCTGAAAAGCACTGAGACAATCGTTAGAGAAAACAAATTTAGCATCTTTTACTAGAAGATTGGACAGTGGTTTGGAAATCTTTGAAAAGTCCTTGATGAATCTTCGGTAGTATCGGGCATGTCCGATGAAGCTTCGTACTCCCGTCACGGATCTTGGTGGAGGAAGCTTGGATATTGCTTCAACTTTGCTCACGTCCACTTCGATCCCACGCTTCGAGATCTTATGCCCTAGGACAATGCCTTCCCGTACCACGAAATGGCACTTCTCCCAGTTCAGAACAAGGCTGTTCTCCTCGCACCCTTGGAGGACCAAAGACAGATTCTTCAGACAGCTGTCGAAGTCCTTTCCATATACGGAAAAGTCGTCCATGAAAACTTTTACGATGTCTTCTAGAAAATCCGAGAACATCGATATCATGCATCTCTGGAAGGTAGCGGGGGCGTTGCAGAGTCCGAAGGGCATCCTTCGGAAGGCATAAGTGTCGTACAAGTAGGTGAAAGTTGTTTTCTCTTGATCGTCGGGCAAGATGGGTACCTGGTAGAAACCTGAAAAGCCATCAAGGAAACAAAAGAAATCATGATGTGCTAACCTTTCAAGAACTTGGTCAATAAAAGGGAGCGGAAAATGATCCTTCTTTGTAGCTTGATTTAGCTTTCAGTAATCAATACAAATTCTCCATCCGGTGACGGTCCTAACCGCCACTTCGTCGCCCTTCTCACCCGCAACCACCATCATCCCGCCCTTCTTGGGTACTATGTGGATCAGACTCACCCAATTGCTATCGCTGATTGGGTAAATGATCCCCGCGTCCCTAATCTTTATTACCTCTTTCTTGACGACCTCCTTGAGCATCTGGTTCAACTTCCTCTGGGGTTGGGCCAGAGGTTTGGCAGACTCATCCAGGCTGATCCGGTGCATGCACAAGGCGGAGCTGAGACCTTTGATATCATCAACTGAGTATCCTATAGCCCCCCTGTGGAGCCTTAACTCCTCCAGGAGTCGGTCCAGCTGATGGCTTGAGAGGCTGGCATTCACGATGTCGGGGTTACGATGCTCTTCATCCAAGAATTCATACTTCAAGCCTTCAGGCAAGGCTTTTAATTCCGGCTTTAGTCTGGGTGCTTTCTCCTGAGGCTCACCTTCAAGAGAAGCATACAACGCATACTCCACCCACTGACTCTCTTCTTGCAGCTCTTCATCGGAAAGGATGATGAGGTTGAGATGTTGTGCGATTTTTGGGTTGTCGAGGTTGGGATCCTGACCATTTATGACCCTCAAGAGGGGGTCTATGGTCCGGATATCTTCCTCTATCTCCTCGCAGAACTTATTGTAGCTATCTGCGAAATAGCCCGATTCGGACAGGGACGGGCTCCTCATGATTTCTTTCAGCTTGAAGTCTAAATGGTCGTTTCCGACCCTTAGAGTGATCATACCCTCGGATACATCTATCAACGCTTTCCCAGTTGCCAAGAAGGGGCATCCAAAGATGATCGGACAACGGGGGTCTTCAGCTGTATCTACGACGACTATATCACAAGGGATGAAGAAGTCGCCAACCCTTATCGGCACATCTTCGACAATGCCCACAGGTCTCTTAAAGGTGTGGCCAGCTAGCTCAATCCGCATGTTGGTTTGAACCATGTCTGTCAGGCCCACCCTCTGTGCGAAACTTAGGGGCATAAGGCTGATGCTTGCCCCCAAATCTGCTAGGCCCTTATGCTCGACATTGTCTCTGAAGGCAAACGGGATTGTGAACACTCCGGGGTCCCTTCTCTTGTTTGCATGTCGGGCTTCAGGAAGGCGAAGGAGGCAGAAGCTAGATGCATTGTCTCTATCCTCTCTCCCCTTCTCTTCTTCATGATGAGGTCCTTGAGGAACTTGGTGTACATGGGCATCTCTTCCAATGCGTCAAGGAAGGGCACTTCGAGATGCAGCTTCCTGATCGACTCCATGAACTTCTCATGATGCTTTTTTAGGTTCGCCTTAATCAGCTTGTACGGGAACGGGATCCTAGGAGTAGGTGTTCCTTCTTCCTGGTAGCTCCTTGAGGAACTCTTACGCAGACTCTTGAACGTCTGCCTGTCTCTCTTCTCCTTCGGCTGGGCCCGCGCTCTCAGGCCTTTGCTCGGGCTCAGGCCTGGCTTTGTCAGAGCGCTCCAGCATCCTCCCAGACCTCAGGACTGCCATTACGACAATTTTGGGGTGAGGGCGTGCTTTTATTACAGGATTCTCCATCAGAGAAGTCATCTGGGCTAGCCGCCAATCTACCTCGTGCTGGCACATCTGAAAGTTGGCCATCTGGCGCTGCATTGAATTCAGTGCTCAAGGGTTAGATAGTGTTCCTCGCACCAGTTGGCTGATGATGGCATCCTGTCTCCTTATATATGCGGAGAGCTGACCAACCATGTTAGGCTGGCTTGCCCTCTCGCTTCAACCCCGGCATTCACTCTCAGAAAGGGACTGCTTGCGGCGAGGCATGGTTATCAAGGCTTGGCAGGACTAGTCACAGTTCTTGAGAGTTCCTGAAAAGGCATAAAATCAATGTTCAGAAAACTGAATTATTATTATTGAGCAAGAAATAGCAAAATAAGAAAAACAAAAGGAAAGACAGTGTTGTCAAGCTCATTTCTAAGCTTGAGGCACAGGAGTGTAGTTAGTGGATTCAGGTTCATCTACAGTACCGCTATTGCCTTGTCCCCGGAAACGGCGCCATAAAGTTGACGGCCCTGAGATTTCACATCAAAAAGTGGAGGCGGATTAGGGGTGGTTGAGCTTTAACATTTATAAACCCGAATCCTTCTAGGCCCCCACAACTTTGTTTATGGGGTCGAAGTAGTCATACGGGGTCGAACACAGGGACAAGGGGGCAGTGTTGAGAATCCAAAATCGACACGCTACACTCCGACAGATATTAGAAGATGATAAAATTCCCAAAAGGGAATCAACAAGGTGTCACAAATAAAACAGGAAAAACTATCTCCAACTGGAGTTACAAGAAAGATTTAAGGTTGTATCAATTAGCAATTTTTAGGGGTTTTCATGCAACAGAAATGGCAAGATAAAACAAGAGCTAGAGCAGAGTACGAAGGATAAGACTGCAGTAAAAACAAGCGGTAGCAATAACATCATGTACCCCTCCTCTTAGAGCGGGCACCTCCATCCCAGTACCCACACCCCTCTCGAGGTTGATGGCCTTAAGTTAGAGTGGAATGTTACTGAAAATAGCTCCGTTCCAGGCACTCTCGTACTCCAGAATCAGACCAAATTCTAGAGCCGCGACACGACTCTCGAAGTTGTTGCGACGGGAAAACACGGTTCGGTAGCTAATCGAAACGCGATCCAAATCATGCAAGCTAGCGCTCAGATATCAAACATAGAAATCATCCAATCAAATGTACCAATCATAGAGAAACAAGTAATTAAATCTTTCCATTTCCATAAACATTAAAGGGTCTTAATACATTTCATGTAATAAAGAATTAAATAACAGAATTAAAACTATGTCGCCCTCTTGATGTAGAAGGTCGACAGACTAAGAGACTCTCCCTGCCTGATATCGGTCATAGGCCTCGCCCGATACAGCTATGTCGGGCGACACACCCTCTCAGGCGACATGCACTACACGGGACTGTATCATTCAAGGACCCTGGCTGATACGCTCAAGTCGGGCGGCACACCCTATCGGGCGACACGCATGACGGGCGGGGCGTATCGGGTTCGATATTGTGCCGGGCGAGGAGCGACGCGCCGTGTCGCTCATCTACGGTGGTCGATATCGGCCTTTAGTGTCACCTGGGACAGTCCTAAGTGAACCATCCCCTCCCTCTCAGGATGAGGAAAAGCTCACCTAGTGTCGCCCGACACGAACACTGGGGCACGACACGCTTGCTCTCGCAGCTTCCTCCGAAGGTGGCTCTGGTCCCCAACCGTCCGAACTAAGATCTCACTTTGTCCGAACTTCCAAGAGTTGTCACTTCATCTTCTTGTAGCTCCTATTTATAGTCAGCTGGTTGGGGAGAAGACACGGTGCTCGAAGCGCCACGTGGCCACCTTAAGCACCAGTCGTAGGATGGGCCGATACAGAGATATCGCTCGACGTAGATGGTGTCGGCTATCACTCGTGACGGGCGGCGTGCCTGCCAGTGGGTGGCCGTGTCGCCCGACAAGCTTAGCTATCGAGGCGAGCTGGGATCCCTGTCGGGTAGAGGGTGTTTCGTCTGCCAGCTTCTTCTTGTGCGACATCACTTCGTCATTCGTCATTACGTCGTTTTACCCTGTCGAGCAGGGGTTGTATCGGGCGTCAGGAAGGCCGAAAGTAGACTTGGATTTATTCATGCATCGGGACGACCTTATTGCACCAAAACGAGGGAAAACTCTGCAAAAGATGGGAAAATTAGACTAAGAGCATTGCTTGGCCAATTATTGCAAAAATGCTAATAAAAGAGAGGAAAATAGCAGAAAAGGGCAGTTTTGATAACAGAAAACAAGGCAAAAACATCACAAAATTCGGTGTTATCACACATGGACTCTGTTTGACTCCATAGATAGACTTCTTTAGACGATAAACCTTGTGTGACCCCACCTGAGAAGCAAACCTAGGTGGTTGCTCCATATAAACTTTTTCCTGGAGATCACCATAAAGAAAGGCATTCTTCACATTTAACTGGACAAGAGACCAATCCATATTTATAGAAACATAGAGAAGTATCCACATAACATTTAGCATGGAAATAGGAGAATATGTTTCAAAAAAATCTATACCATAAGTCTGAGTGTACCCCTGCACAACTAGGCATGCCTTTAGTCTTTCAATAGTCCCATCGGGATGATGTTTCACTATTTACACCCAACGAAACCCAACAGGCTGGTAACTAGAGGGAGGATCAACCAACTTTCAAATACCTTTGTCAATAAGAGCAGTCATCTCCTCATGCATAGCATGTGTCCAAGATATGAGCATCAACAAAGTTACTAACATGTAGACTAAGATGACTAGTGGAAACATAATCATCAATACTATGAGATGTGCAGGAGCGAGTGCCCTTTCTAAGAGCGATGGGTAGGTGCATATCAGAGGTTACCTAGGCTTCCTCATGACCTTTAAGAGGTGATATTTGTTGACTGTGAGGGGGTCTTCAGTAGTAGTAGAAGGAAATTTCAGATTCATGTGTTAATAAACAATGAGTGGAGGAGACAGAGTCTCAATAGGCTACTCAGTAAAACTAGAATCACTCGTAACAGGTAGAGGTGATGAAATAATATTTGTAGTCAAGCTCTTTCCCTCAGTAGAATAAAAGAGAGTATCTTCAAAGAAGACCACATCACAACTAGTGAACCACTTTCCAACAGTAGGACTATAATAGTGATATCCTTTCTGAGTGCATGGATATTCAAGAAACATACATTTTCCAACTCTAGGAGACAACTTATCATGACGAGGTTCAAGAAGAGTTTTGAAACCTGATTCAGACCAGCTGGTTCAACCTGTTGAACCATCACCCAAGCAATGATGTGGGTCAGGTGGGTTGCAAACCCATTTTTATCCTAAAAAAGTAGTTTACCCGATGACCCGATCGATCGAATTGGTCAACCGCCGACCCGCTTTGGGTTTGGTTGACTCGGGGTGGTTCGTTCCCCCTCCCCAATCGTTCCACCTAAATCCCAAAGCAAAAACAACAAAACCTCACTTTCTCTCCCTAACCCCCCGACACCCTCTCTCTCGTGACGCTCCCTCGACCCCCCTTTTTGCCGACTAGGGATGCACCTAGCACAACCGCCTCCGTCGACAACATGTACTCTCCCTATTGCCAATGAGAACTCTCCTTGCCACTAATGACTCCCTCTCTCTCCCCTTTAGTGCCTTTGTAAGATGCAACCCTCTCCCTTCCTGACACTGTGGATGGAGGCCATGGTACCTCTCTTGGTTGCTCTCCTAATTGTCGTTGTTGCTTCAACTGAGTTCAACGAATTTTGCGACTCTCTTGTTCTCCTTATTGGTTGCCAATGAGCTATTTTCCGATGCCTCTCTCTCCTCTTCTCTTGTCCTTTGTGCTTCTCTTGTTTCTCCTTATCCTCATCCCCTGCTCCACTTTTGTGTACAACTATGCTAGCTACATTTAGCTAGATAGCAACTGTGTTGTTGCTGTATGAAAGGTTCAATTAGTGGTATTTGAAAAGAGTTGCAGGATGTGTGATGGTTGCTGACTTTAATGGAGTCCTACATGCTTCTATGTTGCTCAAGTATTGAGCATATTATAATGTCTTCTCCTCCAATCTTTAGGTTTCCTCCTTTCATTTCTGATATCCCTATATCTTTATCTAATTTCTATCTTAATCTTCCCCCTAATTTTCTAGTTGTTAGATCTTATCATAAATTCTACAAGTTTACTTGGATGTTCTGATTTGTGAACACTAATTAGAATTAGTCTTTTCATTTTAGAAATAATATGCCATGCCATTGGTTTTCTCCAGTTTTAGTCATACATTGTTCTCAATTACTAATTGTTAGTCCGTTCTTGCTATGCAATTAAAGCATGGTTAGTAACTGAATACATACCCCACATGGGTTATACTAATATATATATATATGTATATATAAATGATGTCATGATGACATCACCAGTTCAACTAGAAACATGAGACCCAAAACTGTTGCCAGGTCGACCTCTGGGTTGGGTATGAAAACTTTGGGTCCAAGAAGACGAACAAAATAGGTTGACCCAAAAATCCTTGGAGGGACATAGAAAAGTGTTACTTGGGGTTGTAGGACATGGATAGGAATTTTGTGACCAATAACAAATGAGGACGTGATAAATCAAAAAATCAGACAGTAAGAACAACTTTAGGTCAGAATCATTTTGGAACATTAGAGTGCAACATAATAGTTCTAATAACTTCAAGTAAATGCCTATTTCTCCTCTCATCAAATCCATTTTTCTAAGGAGTGTAGGAACATGAGGTCTTGTGAATGATTACAATAGATTGACAAAACATGCCAACTTCCTTTTGAATAAATTCTAAGGCACTATCATTGTGTAGAACTTTAATGGGCATAGAGAATCTAATAGTAGGCAAGACTTATGATCTATATTTCATTAGAAACAACCACATAGTATGAGAAAAGTCATCAATAAATAAAATAAAATATTTATTCCGACAAACTGGGTACATTACGTGGACCCCATATATCAACATGAACTAAATAAAAAATGCATTTACTACCAATCCGAGTCTTTCTAGGAAAGAAAAATCTAGTCTATTTGCCCAAATGACATGACTCAGACTCAAAATTGTGTGTTCCTAGTATAAAATAACATGCTTTATTTTATTATCAGATGGGTGCCCAAGTCTATAGTGCCACTGTAATGCAAAAATAGAAAAAGATAAAGCTGACGCTATAGTTGTTGTGTCAATCTTTTTCAAATCATCTAGATAGTATAGTCCATCAGGTCCTTCATGCCCCCACCAATCTTCATCCTTGTGCGAAGGTCTTGAAAAGCACAAGTACTAGGCATAAAAGTTAAACTATAGTTCAATCTTCACATAATTTTGTTGACAGATAACAGATTCAAAGGAAAATGCTACACATATAGAGAAGAATGCAGAGGAAAATGAGTATAAGTATCACCAACTTTAGAGACATCAAATTTTGATCCATTAGCAAGCATGACAAAAGATTTAGAGAAGATTTTAGACAATTTAGAGAAAAGAAACCAATTTCCAGAAATATGTGAAGAAGCACCATAATCGATCACCCCTTTGGTATTACCATTACTAGAAGAAGAAGCACCCAGAAAAGTAGAATAACAACCATTGTATATTGCAACATGGGCTCCAGTATTGGCAACATTGGAACTGGATGCTCTGATGCGCTCTAGCGTTAGACGTTATTCTTTAGGATGAATCATATCTGCAGTAGAGGAACTCAAAGTAGTAGCATTAGGAGTCTAAGGCCCACCCTCAAAGCAAGAGTAGACCACGTAGGTCTGTCATGTTTCTTCCAAAACCTATCTTTAGTGTGGTTAGAGAAACCAAAAAAATCACAGTAACGTTGCCAAGAGGTACCACTAGAAGTACTCGAAGGTCCAGAGTATGGACCTCATCTAAGGGAACCACATCCTCTACCAGATCTAGGAGGTCGGCTATCCTAAAACCTACCACTACCCCTTCCACGTCCATGATAGGACATGTTCGCAAGGGAAGTAGTATATCTAGTGTTTGAGGTTGGGGTATAAGAAGAAGTAGGCAGTCGTTGAAGGCACTAAAAGGCACCCTCCAACTATGGTAGAGGATCACTGACAAGAATCTGATCTACTACACCAACATATGACTCTGGAAGTCCATATAAGAACTAAACTAGTTGGAGTTCCTGGAGTTTTATTGCATGGTGGCTAAGTCAATGGACACATGATGATAAATCTCTAACTCATCCCAGATTCCTTTAAAGGATGAAAAATAATCAACAATGTAGGGCTGAAAAAACTATAGACGAGTCAGCTGCTTATTCAAGTCAAACACCTTCTTCAAGTTTTGGCCGTGAGAATAAATATTGGCCAATTGGTCCCACATCTCCTTAGAAGTCATGAGGGGAAGCAGTGTGGTGCTGATATGAGTTTCACTACTATTGAGGATCCATGCCATCACAGTAGAATCATCTTTGACCCAATCATCATAAGATTTGACATATTTGGGCTTGGAAATATTAATGGTGCAAGAGGAGCCTCATGAGTCAAATGGGGGTGCTTGCCTTATGATCTAACATAGATCTCCATGGAGCAGACCCCATGTTGATAATTCTTCTTATCTAGTTTCACCATTGTCACCTAGTGACAATACTCATCATGAGAGGAAGCCATGATATAGCCCGAGTCCAACAATCAACAAGTACAAACAATATCAAAGAACCACCTAGATCCTCCTCCTAGATGAAAACAGTCAACATGAGTAACTGGATTAACCGGTTACATTAACACTACGCCAAGTGCAACAGAGAACCTAAAGGCTTAAAGGTCGACGCGAGCAGACAGATGCAGTCGAGCTGAAAACAAACACCCTTTGGTTGGCACCCTATGACCTGGAGGTAGAAGAGGTAGGGTACGACGTGACTGATGTCCTATGATTGGCCACTTAGTTGGCGGCTTACTTCCCCATAGCCTACGGATGTGGTGGCTAGCCGAGCTTCTCATGCGGTGGCTGGTGCGGCTAGCAACCAGTGGCGGATGAGTCATGTGGCCCATTGTGAACATGGGTGAGAGATGAGTGGTGGCACAGGGAGAGAGGGGTTAGGAGTCTCACTGTGATACCCTATAATGAAGGGTATTGGAAACCGTGAGAGGCTTGTTGTGTGTCCTCTTCTTTATATATAAAATATGGTTAAAGAACAATTACATTTAGGTCCATACAATATCAAGAAATAAAAGGAATAATATAAAAGACATAATAAAGCTAATTTTAACAGATCCCAGTGTTGATTGTATGATTTTTTAGGAGGATGCACAGTCATACAAAAATATTTTTCATGTTGAGTTTACTGTTGAGATGCTTCCTCCCATGTCTACACCACTCCTCCTACAACCACACCCAAGTGACAAGGAGAAATCAGAGCTAGATCCTCCACCTAATCTTGCACAGATGGAATTACATGTGGTGGATACTTCACCCACTATCTTAGCCATGGAAAAAGGTAGTACACCACTGTTCTTCTTGGATGAGACACTCCTAAAGACCCCATATAGGCATTTTTTGTATTATGTGTCTTTTCTTGCAGATCCACTAATATATATTACACCTCCGCTACTGACAAAAGAGTATCAATGGATCTTTTTAGAAGGATTGTGGGGGTGAAAACCAATTTTATTACAATCGTAAAAAAACCCTTTGAGTTAACAAGGACACACATCACTGGGCATACTATTTTAGTTTTCTTTCCAAAGTTGCATCAAGTGTCTACATTCCTTTTAGTTGGACATTCTTTGAGTTGCCAAGACTGCGTGGATGAACCCCATGAGACCCCCAGTCCACTTTAAATTTAGTGTTATCCCGGGGATGATAAAATTTCTAAGTTTGAGGTGGAGGTTGGGTGGTTTGTATCTAACTCCACCCACCCTTATATACTTTAAACTTTATTTTCCAGTTTAGATTTTTTAGCTTTTTTCATTGTACACAAACATATAATTTAATATATTTTTTAAAAACCAAACTTTTTATAATAATCAATCTATTATCTAACCATCTTAGATTCATTTTTCTATTTGCATGCATGCATGTTCACATCATTAAACACCCTTTCATCAAAGAAATTCCTAAAAAGGACCAATTTTTTAAAACTAACCAATGGCTAGAATGTATCCTACGTGGCCCATGAATCCAAAAGATATGCTTCCTTAGAAAAGATGTCAAGCAAGAAAGAAAATGAGATGGATCAAATATATCACGCTTCCTACTGACTAGCTGAATGATTGCATGAAATTGCCACTTATTCCCCCATATTGTCATTATTTGAGTGTAGTTTTACAAGGAAACAACCCAGTGCACCAAATTGTAAATCAAGTTGCATTTTGATTTAAACCCTCTTCTACACTTCTTCTTACATATTATTATCTTTCATCCACCAAAATATAAAAAAGACCACAAAAGTGTGCCAAACTTTCAGGGTGGAGCATCCCCTTTTCTCTATATCTACTTCTTCCATACTGTTTGCTATGTTATAAGCATGTACCACAAAAGATAAAGAAAAGATGCCAATATGCACACAAAAAATGTTGTGATATATGTATTCACACAAATTAATTGCAATCTCAAGTCTAATACAGGAGAGATTCTCTTATTTCTTCCATACATCCATTCACTTTCTTTTCTACCTATGGGCACAATGAATGCCTCATTTTGTTTACCATTCACGTAACATATACCAGTGTTGGATCCTATGTATACTTGTTGTTATGTGAGTCTCTCTAAATTCTCATGAAACTCTTAGGCATGCTTGATACTAGGGATAGTGGCGAGGAACTTTTTTGTGTGTGATCAAAATTAGGAAAGAAGATATGGAAAGATGTTTTACGTGATCTCAGGAAATTAGGTTGCTTGGCCATATTCAATGGTAAGGAAACTATCATGATGTCAAGACGAGGGAATGACATGGGTTGAAAGTCCTAACTTGATGAGTTTTTTGGATTTTGTGTTACTCAAGGATAAGTAACCTTTAAGTTTGGGGTTAATATACTTGCCATTGAAGATATATCTCTTCTCTATTTCCTGCAACCATTTCACATCAACTTCTTCATCTTATATGATGTTATCATTAGATGCCTCTTTTATCTCTACACCATAATCTTTATGAGAATGTTTCATTTTTCCATAAACCTAGCATATACTTGGAAGGCTTCCTACTCTATTAAATAATCATAACCATTAATGATCACCATTATTTGAACTAGGGTTGTTGTATCGATCTTAATCAACAACTTGGAATATATTTAATCGGTGTACTTAGTTGTGTGATCGTCAATTTTTATGAGCTTACCCAATGCCTCCCCATTCTTTGCAAACACTGCTTCATGGTATAGATGTAAAATCAAATCATGATTGCCTAAGTGACATTATAAATCCAAGACATTCATTGGTTTATATTCAACATGCTACTTCTAGACCATAAAAGGGCAACCAAATATTGCCCATGGTTCTTATATCAATGCATGAAAAAACTTGCTGGAATTATAGTTTTATGACAATGTGCTTTATGTTAAGATCATAAGCATTATATATTATAGAACATATGATATAACATCAAATTCTACCACTTTAACAACTAATGCATAACATGAATTTGCCTCCATAATTCCTTATGCTTCTGGAGCAAAAAAAATCTTCAAGTGGCCACACTCTTTGACAAAGGTTATATCTTTAGGGGCTAATCTCTTTTCTAAGGTATAACAAATATGAACTTATCATTCTCATTTGCATATGACGTGCTTGTCAATGCTGATTTGAAGATTTTATGTTTTGTAGTTCTTTTTCTATATCATCGTTTGTTATAGTCTGTCCATTGCTATTAGTTTTTATCTTAGAAAACCTCAAAAAATCATTTTCTAATATTGGTGGGGTTTGGAGTGTTCATTGTCTAGGAATTCAAGAAAAGTCTCCATATCTCGAGCTTCCTCTATACATACTACCTAGTACAAAGTTGAGTCATGCTTATTTCACTCAAAGTGAGAATCTCCTTCACCATCTGCCCATCCATCCGGAGGGTTGTGTTAGTTAAAGAAACCATAGGGAACTATTTGGGTGGAATAGTATAATGTATAAGTAGCTATATGCATTTAATCTATAGAGACTAATGACCACAATATACTTATGTATTTTAACTACCAGCTACAATAACATATTAATGGGATCTAAAGTCCTACATGTCTCAGTAGGATCGAGAACCTGCACATATCCTTCTGTACCACAACTTCTACGTGTTGATTAGTTGTTTGTGATGTATGTATTTTTCTCCTCACAACATGCCATGCTACCATTTATGTATAAAACTATTAGAATTTGAAATGTCACTAGCTAAAAGACCCCTTGTTCTCTCTCCCTATGGACCCCCTATGAACCCTACCATTGAGATCCACCGGGTTGTGACCACTGCCGCCCCTCCTACTTATACCCTTATCACCCCCTTCCACCACTAGACAGACCCCTTCTACTTGCCATCTTGACTTATTGAAGCAAACATTTCTAAATTTGTAGATAAATGATAATTTGATTTCTTTTATTCAATCAGTTATTAAATTATGAATGCTTTCTCATTTAAATATAATATCCTATTACGTTCAATATAATTTATATTATGTGAAGAGATAGTGAAAGTAAATAAGACTAATATTTATATCACTCAAATATGAAATGGTCTTATATAAATGCATTTTTTAAGTGACTTAGCATTAATTAAGGTCCTATTGAAGAATACTCTATATGTAAGTAATATTAAATATAAAGGAATGGTGTGGATGTTGGAATTTAGATCCATATAGAGAATCATTGAGTTATTTAATTATTACAAGTGAATAGAAATGACATTCTTCCTCATTAGGGTTTCTTTTAAAACCCTACTTGTATGCGAGAAATGTCAAATGTGAATGAGCTATGTGAAGGTCTATGTATAAGTAATAAGTAAATTAAGTAACTTGACCAATGTTTGATAGTGAATTCAATTGATAATTTTGGTTATTAAATAAAAAAAAGAACTTTGTCTAAGAGATATATATAATCAGAGAGTATAATGGTAACACATGCCCTAAATTGGTACCTCAACCCCAAGATGCCATACACGAGGCAACAATATCAGTTGGTCCTCATAAGCAAGATGACAAGAAAAGTAGGATACATAATTCCAACCATAAGTCCACAAATAAACAAATGAAAGGCCCAAAAATTACATGATCAACATGCAACTATACATTGTTATCATGTGAGGCCATTGTCACAACATGCTTTTATAAAAGTTTTCAGTTGGAGTTCATAACATGAGCAATTATACATGGCATATAATTCAATTAAATATTCATAAATATATTCAGATACACGATTCCATCTTGAACTGAAATGTATATGGATGGTTCTATAAATCTCCAAAATATGAAATGCCAACATTTTCCTATTGTTGATCATCAGAAGGTGGCTCCTCACTACTATAACTTGAGTACAATGCGAAGCACCTAAAAAGATGTGGAGAACCATGAGAGTGAGATAGATGTTTGATGAATGCATATTAATCACGTTTTCATTGTATGTTCTAGATCAATTTTGGTCAATTCTATTGACTTTTCCTTATTGTTTCACATAGTTTCTTGTTTTTGTTTTCATTCTTGATTATTAATGATTTTGATAAGTTTTTTGAATCTTGTGCAGAAAAAGCACAATTTGAATCAAGAGAACAATGGAAGTCCTTCCCCAGATGCATACTCCAAGCTCAAAAGAGTTAGAAGGAAAATTGGAGTCATATATCACAAATCAAGCAGGCTAATTAGGTGACTAGGCTTGTTGATCAGCCGATCATCTTGGCCATTCAAGCATCCCCAAATCAAGAATCATATAGACTACCTCATTCAAAACAGACCCTCTTGGTCGTCTGATTCAATTATAGCCCTACATCTCAAGGAAGACTTTGATCGACCAATCTTCTTTACTAGTTGGTTGACCAAGACACATGCCTCTTAGTTCAGTAACAATCAACAATTTTTTGAGCACCTACATGATTGTATGATCCACCCCATGGATCGAATGAGCCACTCACTCTCTAGGGGACTATTTAAAATGATTATCAACCAGTCCATTTCATTGGTTGATTGACTAGATGTCCATCAGATGTGCCACCAAAGTGGTTGATCGGTCGACCAACCTACCTATTCGCTCAATTAATGTGATAAACAAGGCAAAAATACACAATCATCAACCACTTTTAAAAATAGTAAGGCAAGGCACAAACTAACTTTTAGAGAATTCATTCACACTCAGTTCAGAGAAATAGCTTGGATCAAGAGATCAAAGGAGAAAGGAGGGAAGCAGATCATCTTCATAGAGATCTTCATTTACTACTATTGGAGTGGATTGTTGTAGTCAAATATTTTCATTACTCTTTCTTTTCTCTCACTGACATGCCCTCTTTATTCTCTTCTTGTGTTTATGCTTTTGGTATGACTATGAGAGAGTAGGATTTCTCAAAGGGGCATTGGGAGTAGGCCCATCGCCCATAGTTTGTCTTAGTTTTCATCCAAATTATCATTTTTAGTGAGAATGGGATCTATTTCATATGTTTATTGCTGGCTTGTTGAATCGATGCATCAGTTAGCTCATTTGATATATTACTAAGTGTAGAGACTATAAAAATAAGGGTTAGATACTCAAATGATTAATGTAGCATTCTGGATGTGATCATGGAAGGGATCCTATAGGAAGAGTGAGTCAGGATCCATGGGTAACAAGACCTTGAGCCCATTGGGAATTTGATTCATGTATAACTTGAGTTCTAGAAGGAGGCAAGTTCACTCGGCCCTAATATAATTAGTTGAGAAATACTGAGTTGTAGTGACTAAGATATAGGTGATGGTGGTGAAATAAAAATGTTTGAATGTACTTTAGTCATTGTTATCACCCCTTAGTTCAACTATTTTCTTGACAATCTTCATTCAATTCCTAGTTAATAATCACTCTCAAACAATCAATTTTTTAGATAGTTATTGGTGAATTCTTAACCTTTGTGATAAGCAATTGTCCATGCTCTTGCAGGTGAGTTAGCTGTAATCGTGAAAAAGGTTATAAATCCCATGAAAATCTATCTTTTGGAATTTGTTGTGCAATACAACTCACATAAAATGGCACTATTTCCATGGATAACAAAAGAGTAGATGCTCCCAAAGTGTTGTATCTGCACCCCTTGGGTTTGATATGAAAATTGATAGGACTTTCTACTGCCTGAACTAAGCATATTATAGTAGGATGATAAGAAAGAGATAAAATACAGAGTGAATCCAGCCCCCACAACCTAGAGACAAGCTCTTATTCATGAGACAAGAGTAGCTATAGTCACATCGAATAGAGCTAGAGAGGTTGCCACCCTTGAAGAAGATAGATTAAATTATCTTAAGGACTTCTTTGTACCTAAAGCAATTTATGCACATCATTTGGTGGTTCCTCTTGTTATCATTGTCTCACAGTTCAAGATCTACATGAAGTAGATCAATGCTACAAAGCAATGCCTTTGTTGGCGATTAAGGTGATGATTGCCAAGATCACATGCAGAGGTTTGTTGACCTTTGTTCCTTGAACAAGTAGCTCAACTTATCTAAAGATGCCCTCAAACTTTGACTATTCAAGTAATCATTGTCAGACAAGGTGAGGAGTTGGTAGAACAATATGGAGGGAGACAAAATCACAACATGGGAGGTTTTCCAATCCAAGTTTCTAGAGAACTACTACATGTTGGATCTATAATGGGCTCTAGAGAGGGGTGGATAGAGATAAAACCACTTAAACAAAATTCATTAGACCTTCAAAATATTTCCAAGATAATATTTCAAGTATGAACTTTGAGTGCAACTAATCATGCATAGCAAGGGGGAGAGAGATTGATCAAGCACCAAATAACAAGTTATTTATAGTGGTTCCAACAAAAAAACTAGGAGATGTACATCCACTACTTGGTGAGGTCATTCCATAGGATCTTCAACCATTTCTCACTCCTTATATTCCATTATAAGAGTTACAATATAAGACCTCCCTTTTTAAGACCGTGAGTACCTAACTTTCCCTTTAAGGACAAGGGAGATGTGACACTCTTTACCACACAAAATGAGATTATTTCAAAACTAAGCGCGGAAACAACACTAAACAAGCAGATTAAAAAAAACTAAAAAGTTAACCGATTGCACAAGGCACCAACATCAAAAAACTTGTTACATAAAGATTTATAACCTATCAACTTTATCATATATCTCATAAAACGCCATTATTACATCATGTCCATAAAATGCTAATTGTCACATGTGAAATATGGTTCTCTTACATATACATGTACATCTACCAACTAAGTAAAACAAAAGGGAACACAAGACAAAACTCATATTGATAGCACAACCACAACACATACTAAACTATCCTCAAGACTTGAGTGTACATGGACGACCCTAGGACTCTAACCCAAAAGACCAACAAGTAGTACACTCAACCTTATCAGCTATTGATCTTGCTTCTACTCCTCCTTGGTTGCACAATCACCACCACATCGTACACAACCACCTAAAAGATGTAGAAACCCACGAAGTGAGACCAAACATACCAACGAGAGATATAACTCTTCACCAATGCTAATAAAGCACAAATAAAGACGTATAAAGAATTGGAGTAAAGATACATCTATGATAAGTAGATTCAACTACTAATGTAAGCAAGGAAATTATTATCATCTAAGTAGATCTGGTAGCTATAATAGCGTAGATGATCATTCCAAATCATCATAAGCAGTTATAATTGGATTGTAGAACTCTTATCATCAATAAATGAATATGAAGAACATGCATATCCACTACCAACTATATTATACAAAAGAAAGCAAGGCCTCATCCAATATTTTCATATTTGATCCTAAACATGTACACTACACAACTGGTTATGTGTTTTATTATGCCCCAAGGATTCCAGTCATACCACCCAAATCCAACCGACCACTACTAAGTCAAAATTGGTGCCATACAAGGTTAATGGAAGAGCTAGAATCCACAACCTCTCCAACACCTCCTGGTCAACATGAGAGTAACACCGTAGAGACATGTCAGTCAACTACACAAGTGACTCATAGTCAATAGAAGGATCGGCTCACGCATGGCCGTCAACATATATCAACACCTATCCCACCTTCGTACAAGTAACAATGCTAGAAGAATAGGCTCACGCATGGTCGTTCTAACAAGAAGGAGTGGCTCACACATGACCATCCATATCACAATGATTAGCTCACACATGGTTGTCTCACACAACCTGAAATTAAGGATGCAAGGGGATACTCAACTTACACCCTGCATATTCAAAATTATACGCTCCAAGTAAAACTCATTTCACCTATCCAACAATTAAGTCTAAAACTAGAAAGGATCTGTCATAGGTCACCTATGTGATTAAGGTTCCACTTGATTAGTTAGCCATTTGGGTGACTTTTAGCATCAATCAGGTTACAATGTATAAAACCATAACAAACTCTACAAGATAAGGGCATATCACACTTTCAACAGATGTAAACACATAGAGTGTGAGCTTGTCACACTATCACCACATAATAACTATACCATTTCCACTCACAATACCATCACCAATGTTACTCAACCTCTCAAGGATAGCACCAATGTCACACCACTACGAGATATCAATCCCTTAATCATAGAACTAGAGGGTATCACTTCAAAATAGGCATCGGACCATCACCAGGTCATAGGACCCATTTACATATTTCCTGTATTACAATTATTTCAACATACCCCAATAAGGCTCATTCAACTGATGTCACATCATACTCACCATAACATGCAATAGCTATGATTCTAAGTTAAGATCACCTTCATGGTTAGAAACTAATAAATGAGAAAGAGGAAACATCAAAATTTATGTAACTCATCACTATCTCCTCGTGCATCCAATATTCATAGTCATTACCATAAAATACCCAAGTAGTGACATGCATTCAACCTACAAGGTTAGGGGTTCAAAGACAAGAGATATAATATCATAACATACTAGACATTCCAAGAAAGAGATGAAAACATGTCACATTACTCATCATTAGGATTAGGTTTTTTCCATCCATAGACAATTAGAGTTTGAAAGCTAAAATTCAACAACCAATCCAAGGTTCACCATTTCCCATCATGTTGGGGCATCCTTAGGGTTAAAGAACTTGATTAGGGTAGATTAGATGTTATCCAAACAACATGTCATGTGACTTATGTATTAGTCATACAAGGATATTATCATGTGCCCAATCATACATCACAACCACCTACCATCAACATGTAACCACATAGACACATGGGTCACGGCCACCCTTCATGATATGTCACGAACGCGACATCTGCCATGGGTGTCTCGACCCTCAATGCCATCACCATGTCGCAACCATCTCCTTCATGTCACGTCCATGATTTTAGGGTTTCTAACACCCACAAATGTCTTAAACAAAGGGTGTCTTGACCAATAGATGTCTCGACCTCCATCTAGCAGCATGTCACAACCAAACACCATGTCGCGACCTCTCTCAAGGGGTGTGTTATGACCAACACTAAGGAAGATTCAAGTCCCAAAACTAGGGCAACAACCTCATCAAAATAGGGTCAACATGGCCATCAATCCTCAAGTGTCGCGACCTCCATAAACACTAGGTACGACACATAAAAAGGGAAGCATCTTGCCCAAGATGAACTATGGTCACTACCAACACGGGGTAGATGTCTCGACAACCCCAACGGATGATGTCAAGGTATTAAAATAGAAACAAGACTAAGGGAAATCCATGATAAACATGAAGGAAAAGGCTCGTGCAAAACAATCACCATAAACCCTAGGTCATACATCATAATACCACATGGAAGGATCTCATCTAAGAGAGAGGAAACCATGAATAAGGTACCCAAAATAGAACCTAATCTTCCCTTAATATCTAGATACACAAACATCATGTTGTGAGAAAAACTAAGGTTAATAGGATAGAGGAATATCATCATAACACCACAATCATCAAGATGGGGTATTTGAAATTAGGGTTTCAAATTTCCTCAAAACCAAGCAAGATAACCACCAACAAACAAGTTCTCAAGATTAGCATCATATAATATCATGTTAGGGGAATGTTTTAAAGAGAGAAAATAGTAACTTGCATGTATAAGAGAGAGCAATTAATAGAGAGGGCAAAGACTTATATAACCTGCCTTAAGAAGATCACCATCAAAGATCCAAGCACACGATTCGGGGGGGGGGGTTAGAAAAGCTCCACCAAAATCTCCACACTCAGCCTCAAGAGCACCTCAAGAAAGGGGAAACACCAAGGTAAAAGGGTAGATCATGGAAGAGAGAAAAACCTCAAAACTAAACCAAAATAAGGAAGGGGTAAAAGAGAGAAGAAACTCCCTCTCACTTGGGTGTCGCCTTGTCAAAACATGGCCTATTACCCTTGTGATGAGGAGCTTACTCTCAATAACGACCATCATGTAAAAACATAGTCTAAGGATGAGAAAGAGGAAGAAGATGGGGTAGAAGATCTGAAGGAAACACCAAGTAGAGAAGATAAACACTCACAAAGATCAGAGATGATTAAGGATCACCACAAGCACCACATGCAAGGGATGAACCACCTCCAAGGCACCAAGAACACTCCTTCTTTCTCCACAAAGATCCAAGGATGATCATAAGAGAAAGAAGGAAGAATATGATCGAAAAGAACTACTTGCATGGAGAGAAGAGGGTTCATCTAGAAAAATGAGGAGGGAGGTAAGACAAAGGATGGGGTGTCAACAAGATAGGGCTCCAAAGAGACATGTGTACACTAAAAAGGCCAACATGCAACCACTTAAGCATGACATGCAAGCTCATACACCTAAGAAACTCCACCCTCTATGTCATGACCACAACATAGCAAGGGGCTCCATGGTCACGACACACCCTAACAACACTACTAGGTTACGATACCAAGACTACTACAAGCAACCTAGGTCAAAACACATCTCTCCAAGCCTTTGTCTCGACCCAAGACAACCTTGGTCGTGACCAATAGACCAAGGGGAAGTGTCTCGACTGCGAAACCCCCTCAACAAACCCTAGGTCGTGACCTAGGTCGAGACAAACCAACAAAGGTCACAAGGTCAAAGCACACCAACTTGAGAAAACCCTAATCACCACTAAGGGTGACACGACCCAACCAAGGGTCAAGAAAAGCACCCCAAATAACAACACTCTCTATCATGAAGCTAAGAGAGAGAAGTAACTATAACGACCCACCTCCTGATAACCCCTAATTAAGGAAGACCAAGAATTTAGAGTCTCTATCTGAAAAAAAGACCAATGGTTTTACAAATAAAAATATAATTAATAAATTCTACCAGAGACTAAACTTAAACCAGGAATAAAATTGTGACGTCTATTACCAAACATCATTTAAGATTAAAGAGGAAGCAATCATTAGCAGCGGAATTACTGAAAATCACTAAAAATTAAAACTTTTTGCAAAGAGATCCACAAACTGTAAAACTCTTTCATAAGGAAACAAAGTAAGTTATTTACATTCTGATTCATCAGTACATCTCTGTATCATCTCATCTCAAGATTCATAAACATTGACTGCCCTGTTAAACTGTACGTAAGCAGTATACAAAAATCTCGAGGCATCAAGCCAAAAATCTCAGATCTATATCAAACCATATACTGACTCCTAGGACCTGAGAGTACAAATACGACACATAGGACTCTCTATATACAGAACCTAACAGACAATGTCTCCACCTAAAGATCAATGTTGTCCTTGTTGTTGTTGTTGCTACTATTGTTGCTCACCCACTGAAGGGTTTCTTCTCCCTCGGTGTCTGCCTAAAAAGTTGAATCCCACGGGGGTGAGACAATTGAAAATTGTCCCGGCGAGTCTCGATATAACTCTCCGCCAAAAACAATGTTATTGCTGATAATAGAATAACACTGAGCAGTAGAATTATAAATATTCAGCAGCAGATAAATCATTGATTAAGCTAAGTAGAGCAGTATTCTCTATACAGTTCATCCCAGTTATAACTTGATTAAGTAGCAAGTCATTAATTCAATAAGGAATATGAAGAACATGTATATCAATTATCCAACTAGGACATAATAGACAATGTATCATCAACCATTGATTCTCACAATTCAACCCTAAGCAAATATAGTACACGGCTGATTACATTTTACAAACATACTTATGCCCTGAGGAGATGAGGTATACCCCTCATGCTCCAACCGACCGTTGCGAAATTGAAATTGGTACCATACATAGGTCAATAGAAGAGTTGGATTTCTATGACCTCATCCTCCTCAGTCAGTGTGAGGAACAACATGAAGGACATCTCGTGTCTCTACCAAAATAGCTTTCCAGGGTATATTGGCAACTTCGCCATTAGAGTTACAGTGGCATGATGTACTCTCTTTGCAATCGAGAGATTTCTTGTTAATCTCACATCGATTCAGCATTAACATCATCATCGGGAGATTAGTGATACATCATCTCGACATATACATATAATGAAGGATTGAGAGATTTAATGTTTATTCGCGCCCATTACCCCCACATACTCAAAAGTATGCTCTCCAGGAGTTCCCTTAGGAAAACCTATTTCACCATCACCTAACTGCTGATGATGATGGATCTATGGTCAGGGCTCTACATGATATCATTTCACTTGATTATTTAAGTACATTACTACATTCTTTTAGCATCAGGCATGTTTTCAAACATAAACAATTATAACAATTGCTATAAAGAATGAGTACTATTTCTATCAAGTTCATTTCACAGCTTTATTAACATTGGTATCTCAATACCTTATCATCTCATCATCATGATTCAAGAATATGGGTGTTCAAACCCTAAGATCATCAAAATACTTGTTACCACTTTAACAGGTAACTTAATTCCATCAAGTCATCTGTCAATGTAAACATCATAATTGCAATGCAGGTATTTCATATGGCTCTTATAGCCTATCAAACTCTTTTGTTACCTTTCACTAGGCAACATAGCATATCATTTCTTACAAAGCTTATAAAGTACTTTCAATAAACAAAGCATCATGGCTCGTACCTGGCTATATTCAATATTTCATAAAAACCAGCATGATTAATATAGATGATAAAAGATACATCAATTTCATACCAGCATCATGCAAAACAATTATAACATCATTCCTCAAGGGTTATACCACTATGCCCTTGTTAGGGTTAGGGTTTCCCTTTTCAATTCAATTAGGTTACTTTGTGTTGATAATACATTCAATGATGAATGATGAGAATTAATAAGTATGTTTGAATAATTATGATATCAATATTGGTTTCTAGCTGTGAGAAGTAATGAAATAGGACTGATCATTAATAATATGATCTTAAGAACCCAAGTGGTTATTTATGGAAAACCCTAATGGAGGGTTTCGATATGAAAAAGATACCATGAACCCTAAAGAGGGAATAGTGTTATTACTTAGTGTTGTATGGTTTTGATATGAAAAAGATACCATGAACCCTAAAGAGGGAATAGTTTTATTACTTAGTGTTGTATGGTTCAGATATGAAAAGGATACCATGAACCCTAAAGAGGGAATAGTGTTATTGCTTAGTGTTGTATGGTTCTGATATGAAAGAGATACCATGAACCCTAAAGAGGGAATAGTGTTATTACTTAGTGTTGTATGGTTCTGATATGAAAAAGATACCATGAACCCTAAAGAGAGAATAATGTTATTACTTAGTGTTGTATGGTTCTGATATGAAAAAGATACCATGAACCCTAAAGAGGGAGTAGTGTTATTACTTAGTGATGTATGGTTCTGATATGAAAAAGATATCATGAACCCTAAAGAGGGAATAGTGTTATTACTTAGTGTTGTATGGTTCTGATATGAAAGAGATACCATGAACCCTAAAGAGGGAATAGTGTTATTACTTAGTGTTGTATGGTTCTGATAGGAAAGAGAAACCATGAACCCTAAAGAGGGAATAGTAATATTACGTAGTGTTGTATGATACTGATATGAAAACATTATAATTGTTATCATGAATACTAATCATGCAGGGATGATGAGATGAGAAGTATAGCCTGGTATGGGCTATGATGCTTTGTTTATTGAGAATGTTTTATAGGCTTTATAAGCCTTCATATGATTTGTGTAGTAAGAATCATTGAGCTTTGTGTACTATGTGCAATACATTGTGTAGCAAGAATCATGATGTCCTTGGTCAGATGATCTGAAGGTATTAAGTTACTTAATAAGTGGTAATAAGTATCCTATGATGAGATATGGGTTCAAATAACCAGATGCTATAATCATGATGATGCACTTATTAAGAAGTGGAATTGTACTTGATGAGTTGAGGGATAAGATCCCAACACTTTGTGAAAAGAGTATGGCTACATGCCATGACTCCACAATAATAATGCCAGGCATTAGATATATGATCTAAGCCTGAAGAGAGTTAATATTGTGGTAATGATTATGTAGTGAATAAACGTTATACATGTTCTTCATATTCCTTAATGGATAAGTGACATGTTTCTCTTTCAAGTTATAACTGTAATGTTTTAGATAAGAATAATATTCTAATCTGTTAGACATTGAATTAACTACTGTCAAACAAATATGATTCCTCTGTTCATATTTATCTTCTTGAGCAGCAATAATAATGTTACTGGAGGAGAGTTATATCTGTCGCTGGGGCAATTTACAATTGTCTCACCCCCGTGGGAACTACATTTTTAGGTGGACGTAGACGAGGAGGCAGGAATCCTTCAGTAGGTGAAGGACAACAACAGCAACAACAAGAAAAATAGTGAAGTCTTAGGTGGAGACATTGGCTGATGTGTCTTGTATAGATGTACATAGAGTCCTATGTGTCGTCTATGTACTCTCAGGTCCTCGGAGTAGTAGTAGTAGTAGTGCTTTCGAGATCTTGGCTCAATGCCTCAAGATTTTCATACTTCATGTGCTTAGTTTAACAGGGAAACTGATGCTTGTAAATCACAGAAAGAGGTGATACAATATATGTACTTTTGAAAATAGAATGTAAATGTGTTACTTTTGTTCTATGTGAGAAATTTTTCATTTGATGGACCTCTTGGTAAAAAGCTTTTAATTTTTAGTGATTTTCGGTAATCCGCTGCTTAGAGAATGGTTATGCATTAGTTAATCATGTTTTTGCGGGTCGTACGTCACAATTAAGTGGTATCAGAGCTCTAGGTTCGATGAGTCTACAGAGACATAGGACTAAGGTTGTACAGTCTGTTCTAAGTGTCTTCTAGTTTATCTGATAGTATCTTCTGCTCACATAGGAGAAGAAGAACTTGAAGATGTCTGGACCACATGAAGAACATGCTGCTGAGGGCAGCGCTGCTACACCAGGAGGAGGTGCAAAAGACCAGAATAGGGAAGGGCTTGCGCCTGAACAACCCCAGATTGACCCAACTGTGATAGAAAACCCAGCCCTCCATGCTTTATTTGAGAAATTCCTGACATCCATGACACATATGGCAGACAGGATGCCACCACCAACACCTAGGGCATCAACCCACCATGAGAGTTATGGAGTCGGCAAGACTTTTGAGAGACTTTGTCGGGTTGGAGCCATAGATTATGCTAGTACATCTAATCCAGCATATGTTGATTTGTGGATGACAGAACTGGAAAAGGCTTTTAGGATCCTTGATATTCTTGAAGCATAAATGGTAAGACGTGTTGTGTACCTCCGAAAAGGGAGTGTTGGTCATTGATGGATGACAGAAGAAGATAAGAGACCAGGTGAAGAGATTGGATGGGTGGTATTCCGATGAGAATTCATCAATAGATACTTCCCTAAGACGTATCTAGATGAGAAGATATCTCAATTTGAGAGGTTCAGACAAGGACAAATGAATGTTAGCAAATATGAAGCTAAGTTCATGGAATTGTTGTGGTTTTGTCCGCAAATGGCAGCTAGTGATGAGGAAAGAATTCAGTGTTTTGAGAAGGGGTTGAACGCTGAACTAACCACCCCTATGTCTGCATTAGAGAATGGAGAGGTTTGCCACCTTTGTGGAATCGGTAAGGAGGATAGACATGTATGAAATCGAGAAACGACAGACCAGTGGAAAAAAGGTGTACACTCAGTCTCAAGGACAAAGATCTGAAAGTTTTAAGAAGCCGAGATTTTCTACATCGGCAGAACCCTCGAGATTCCATACCCAGATGCAATGGACGTCAAGTAGGGGTAGGGATCGTAGTAATGCTTCAAGTAGAGCCCCCGACATAGCATCAACATCGGTGACTGGATCTCGCAGACACTATATTGTGCCTAGGATCTGTTACCAAAGTAGACAACTAGGACATCTAGCAAAGGATTGTCCAGATGGGAATTTGATGATGACTCAAACCCAGGGGAAGAGTCATTAGGGATCACAGAGGAGACATTCTTCTAGTAATAATAGAGGACGTGGATAGATGTCCCAGACAGGTCAGATGAAATAGTTTCATTTTGATATTTCATTTCATGATTCTATGTGCTAAAAATAAGAAAGTAGTTGTTTTGAGCTTCCTCTGACTAGTCCTAGAAGGACACAAGGAAGATGAGAACTTACATTTTGCTAAATATTCTTTAAAATGCTTTATAATCTCACTTATTTATGTGATAAAAGATGAGATATAGAAGTAATGTTAGAAGAAAAATCTAGGAATGAAAAATCATGTGTGTATAATGATATGAAGAGTGAGAAACATGATAGTAAATAAAGTGCATACTACCTAATCGCAACACTTGTATACCCTGGACAGGTATATAATTATTGGAGATAAGGCAAGTATCGAACTCTTAGATTGTTATCTTTTTTATTACTCTGATCAAGTAGTCATTCTGAAACAATCTAGAGAGTATAATGAAAAATAAAAAGGAAGAGCTAAGTGAACCTTCCCAAATAAAAAGGAAGAGCTAAGTGAACCTTCCCAAATAAAAAAGGAAGAGCTAAGTGAGCCTTCCCAAATAAAAAGTAAGAGCTAACTGAACCTTCCCAAATAAAAAGGAAGAGCTAAGTGAACCTTCCCAATTGAAAAGGAAGAGCTAGGTGAGCCTTCCCAAATAAAAAGGAAGAGCTAAGTGAACCTTCCCAAATAAAAAGGAAGATCTAAGTGAGCCTTCCCAAAGAAAAAGGAAGAGCTAAGTGAGTGTTCCCAAATAAAAAGGAAGAGCTAAGTGAGCCTTCCCAAATAAAAAGGAAGAGCTAAGTGAGCCTTCCCAAATAAAAAGGAAGATATAAGTGAGCCTTCCCAATTAAAAAGGAAGAGCTAAGTGAGCCTTCCTAATTAAAAAGGAATAGCTAAATAAACATTCCCAATTACATAGAGTTTACTAAGTGAACTTTCCCAAACAAATAAAGGATTGCTGAGTGGATTATCTCTGTTAGATATATATGATTCTGTTTTGGTAAACACTCTTGGGTGATGACAGGAGTATGTTCTTTTATGCTTCTTCCTTTCAATAATATGGACATCATATGTTAGGGGTTTATGCTCTGCATAAACATAAACATTGATAAGGTTGAATTAGTGAAAGGAACTTTGTGTGGATTACAGATCTATGGCATCTCCATGACATTTAGAAGTTATGTGGGGACTTGAGGGTATGATAAATGAATAAACTTGTCCCTCCTTTTCCCTAGGATTTCAGGGACGAAATCATTATTAGGGGTTTATTATTTGTAACATCCCTGACCTGGGTTATGCTTTGATCCTAGGTGTTTTGATTAAGATAGATAATTATATGCTTAATATTATCTTGTGAAAAGTAATTAGGGCTCAAGAGGAACTTATATTTCAACTTTAGTCCTTGTTGAATAATGTTGAAATAATGTTTTACTTGATTTGGACTAAAGTGCAAATTACCCAAGTTAAGGGGTTAAATTGCAAATGGTGTATGATAAGATGTTCCTCATATTTTGAAGCATCATGATATTGAAGATGATGCAGAGGTATGGCTTGTGGTAGTTTGAGTACCAAGAAAGAGCTGATAAAGCAATGTTTATGCATTAAAACCTAGTTTTGGTGTAATATGCAATTTACCCAAAACCTAGGGTTTAATAGGCAAATTACCACTTCAATAACGTCCCTAATGTTTCTTGTCATCATGTAGAGCAAACAAAATAAGAGGGGCGCCTCATTTGAATTAATGTGGAGGAGAGAGAATCTTGATAATAAAATAATCAAGATTTATGCATAATTGAAACCCTAATTCAATTTAATGCAAAAAGAAATTTATTAATTAAAGAGCCCTTCAACCAAAAGTTGAGGGATGAATTTGCAAAGAGGTTGGATGAGATTTTGCCTTGCAAAGGCACGAAAATATCCAAAGAAGTGGATAACTCACTCACATTATTATAAGAAAAAGAAATATCCACTCACTTATGGATATTATTATAAAATGATTTAAGGTGCTTAATTTCTTTTCCTTTAATTCTTGGATAATGAAGGAGTTTGAAAGGAAAATAACATGGCTTCGTGTCCAAGGAGTTGAGTGGGAAGAGGAGGCACTATTTTTGGGATTAAATGAATTTTTATAAGGCATTTACTCTCTCATTGAATTTCTTATAAAAGTACCCTTTACAAGACAAACCAAGGGCTTTTTCGTTTCCCTTTCTTTTCCCTTTCTTGGAAAACGACCAAGGAGCTTTGGAGGATCAGGAGGACGACCCCCAACCTGTTGGTAAGTTTCTTGACCTCCTTTCACCTTGAATCCTTGGTGAAAATCGAATATCAATGTATGAATTCTTCATATCTTGATCCCCTCTTCAATCCTAACCATTCATTTTCACTCAAATCTTAAGGACGAGCCTTGGAATGGTGAAAGGAGTTGCATACACCATTGTTGACGTGAACTGGAAGATTTGGATCTCAATTGGAGGCGGGTTTTATAACTTGAACCCTTGATTTTATTATTGCATTCAATTCCTTATCAATTGGTGATCTTTTCTACATTTCCGAAATATATCTTGGTTGATTGATGCAACCACCATGGAAATCACAGAAAAACTTCATGGGTTTGGAGCTTGATGATGATGACATCATCATAAGAACACACCTCCCCAAATATCTAGGTCAAACAGTTTCAACAAAGTTGTTCAAACGGTTTCCCAAACCGTTTGGGAGCAAACGGTTTCAAACCGTTTGAGAGGAAACGGTTTCACCAAACCGCATGAGGGCAAACGGTTTCAAACCATTTGGAGGTGTTGACTAGGGTTGACCATTTGGATATTTGTTTATAATTATGTTGGTTAATGACCCACTAATTATAATTTATTAGTTTCAATTGGTTCATGAGTTGAAGGACAATCAATCACCAAACCCTAATCGGGTTAAGTGTTGATTTCTAAATTGATTGAGTTAGAACTTTGGGTTGATTGACCCAAACGGTTTCAAAACCGTTTGGGAATCACCCAAATGGTATCAAGACCATTTGAAGGTCAACCAAGACCGTTTGGAGGTTTACGGTTGAGTATAGTTGGGTATTTGAAGATCCAAAGATATGGTATAAACCCTAATAGGCTAAGTGTTGATTTTGCAATTGAATTAGTTGATGTTTTGGGTTGATTGACCCAAACGGTTTCAAAACCATTTGGGAATCACCCAAATGGTCTAAAGACCGTTTTAGGGTCACCCAAGACCGTTTGTAGGTCTAGGGTTGAACATGGTTGGGTATTTGATGATCCAAAGATACCAAATTGAAATGCAATAAATTGATGATTTGATGATCATTCCAATGATCCAAACCCTAATTGGACGACATGGATTTTGATGTTGGGATGGTAAAACGGTCTCAAGACCGTTTGGAGATCATCCAAATGACCTCAAGACCGTTTGGGGGTCATTTAAGACCGTTTGAGGTCAGGTCTTATCATATAATTATGATGGTTCATTGATTTTAATTGAATTGGTTTCACAATGTTACCCATTGATGGTTCCTCAGTTCCAAAACCCTAAGTGATGGTTTCTTGACTATCAACCCTAGTTCAATTGCGTTCAAAACCCTAAATTGAAGGTCTTATTGAATGGTGATTCAGTGGTTCAATTGATGAATACTTTAGTGGTTCAACTGATAGTTGGTTCATGGATTGGAACCTTGAATCGATTAAGTGTTGAAGACCCTTTTTGGTCCATTAGGTTTTGAGATGGTTTGGACAAACAGTCTTAAGACCGTTTGAGTCCAAATGGTCTCAAACCGTTTGGAGACTCAAGTCATTCAGTTTCAAGTTGTTTGGTCTAAACGGTTTCAAGCACCTACTTTGCTAAACAATTTTCAAACCGTTTGAATCTAAGTGACCAAGACCGTTTGAGGTCCAAGTGACCAAGACCTTTTGATGATCAAATTGGTTAAACCATTTGGACATCTAATATGATCAAAGGTCAATTAGCTATTTGATAATTAATGGTGTAGACCAATGATGATTATGAAGGTTAACCCTATCTATGTGTACTCAGTGAAGAGTTGACCTCGGTTAATCTTAGAATATTTAACACCCTAGAGAGGATGAGAGGGAGAGAGAATGGGAGAGATGATGGCTTATTTAATAAGCCCTAATTTTCTCATTATGAACAAACATGTAATCAGGGTTTGATCTATAATATGATATCATGAAATCTCCATTGAAAAGATTGATGTACCTTGATCCTAATTTAGGGCAAGATTATGTGAAACCCTAATTTGAGGGCAAAGCTTTATGAAACCATAATCTAGGGTGATGATGTAAACCTAAATTAGTATAACAATGCAAGAAGCCCTAATTTAATGGGAATTGTACATCCTAACCCTAATTTGGGTATGAGGTAAGAGAAACCCTACTTGGATGTGAATAATAAACCTTAATCCCGAAAATGGGGTAAAGGTGCATGAAACCCTAATATAGGTAGTGATACTAATTCTAGGTGAAGTCCTATCACTGGGTGATGTGTTGTGAAATCCTAATTTCACATAATACTAGGTGAAACCCTGATATAGAAGAATGTTATGTGAAACTCTAATTGTAACATCCCTGACCTGGCTTATGTACTAACCCTAGGTGTTTTGTTTAATAAATATGATTATATGTTTGCTCTCATCTTTTGAAAAGTAATTAAGGCTCTTGAGGAACTTATATTTCAATTTCAGTCCCTTTTGAATAATGTTGAACATTGTTTTGTTAATTTTGGACTAAAGTGCAAATTACCCAAGTTGAGGGGTTAACTTGAAAATTGTACATGATAATATGTTCATATAATTTTGATAAATTATAAGAATGAATATGATGTAGTGGTATGGTTTCCACAAGCTTGGGAATCAAGATAAAGCTTCTAGAGCAATCCTTGTGCATTAAAACCTAGTTTTGGTGTAATGTGCAATTTACCCAAAATCTAGGGTTCAATATGCAATATATCACCTCTAGAGGGTCTCTCATGTTTCTTGGCATCAAGTCGAGCAAATAAAATGAGAGGGGTGCCTCATTTGAGTTATCTTGGAGGAGAGAGAATCTTGACATTAAAATAATCAAGATTTAAGCATAAATGGAGCTTTAATTTAATTTAATGCAAAAAGAAATAAATTAATTGAGGATACCTTCAACCAAAAGTTGAAGAATGTGTTTTCAATAGAGTTGGACGAGATTGTGCCTTTCTATGGCACAAAAAGATCTTGGTTGAGTGGAAGCCACTCACATTATTATAATAAAAAGTAATATCCACTAAAAGGTTGGGTATTAATATAAAATTCTTTAAGGTGCTTAATTTCTTTCCCATTAATATTTGGATAATGGAGAGTTTTTGCAAGAACATGAATATGTCTTCGTGTCCAAGAAATGGAGGGGGATTTTGTGGAAATTATTTTGGGATTTAAGGAAAATAATCCATTTTCTCTTTCCTTGAAAATCCCTTATACATGTTCTTTTTCCAATACACATAAGGATCGTTTCCTTAGTTTCCTCTTCCCATATTTGCTTTGGCCGACCAAGGAAGATCTCAGGAGAAGGATAAAGACAAAAACAACCTGTTGGCAAGGTTTTATTATCTTCTACCTCGGATTCATGGTGAAAACCCTAAAGTAATGCTTGATTATTGGTTTTCTTCACCCGATTCCAATCCTAGCCATCTTTTTCATCCAAAAGCTCAAGGATGGAGCTTGGACAGTTGCTGGAACTCCATCCACCATTATAGACATGGATCTTGGAGCTTGATATCAGTTCTAGAGGTGGGTTTTATAACTCCAACCCTTAACCATTGCTATTGCATCCATTCCTATAATAATCACTGGTTATTCTTTTCTATTTGAACTCTTTTGGTTCATAGCTGAAATCCCCATGAAAAATGGTTGTTGTTCTTGTTTGTTCTAAGTAGAAATATTATGACATCATCTTAGATGTTTATCCAAGAAAAATTCCAGGTCAAACGGTCTCCTTAGTTGCTCAAATGGTTTCCCAAACCGTTTGGGAGTAAACGGTTTCAAACCGTTTGGAATGAAATAGTTTCACCCAAACTGCATGGAAGCAAACAGTTTAAGACCGTTTGGTGAAGTTGACCAGGTTTGACCGTTTGGGTATTTGTTCATAATAATCTAGGTTAATGACCCATCAATTATAATTAATTAACTCCAATTGGTTCATGAGTTGAAGGTCAATCAATCACCTAAACCCTAATTGGGTTAAGTGCTGATTTCATAAGTGGTTAAGTTTGAAACTTGGGTTGATTGACCCAAACGTTTCAATACCGTTTGGGGATCACCCAAACGGTCTCAAGACCGTTTGGGTCACCCAAGACCGTTTGGAGGTCTAGGGTTGAGTATGGTTAAGTGTTTGAAGATCCAAAGATATGGTATGAACCCTAATCGGCTAAGTGTTGATTTTGCAAGTGATTGAGATGATGTTTTGGGTTGATTGACCCAAACGGTTTCAAAACCATTTGGGGATCACCAAAAAGGTCTCAAGACCGTTTTATGATCACCCAAGACCGTTTTGAGGTCTAGGGTTAAGTGTGGTTGAGCAATTGAAGGTCTAAAGATATTAAGTTGATGTACAATCAATTGTTGATTTGGTGACCAATCCTAGGATCCAAACCTTAATTGAATGATATGGTTAATGATTATGTGATGGGAAAACGGTCTCAAGACCGTTTGTAAGTCATCAAAATGATCCCAAGACCGTTTGGGGGTCACCCAAGACCGTTTGGAGTTCTAGGGTTGACTATGGTTAGGTGTTTTAAGATCTAAAGATACCAAGTTGATTTGCAATCAAATGTTGATTTGGTGATCGATCTAATGATCTAAACCCTAATTGGATGACTTGGATTTGAGTGATGAGATGGGAAAACAGTCTCAAGACCGTTTGGGGTGAGGTCATGTCCATTTTGGATGATGGACCAATAGTTTTAAAGTAACTAGTTTCACACTAAATAATGTTGAAGGATTATCGATTCCAAACCCTAATTCAATTGATTCAAACCCTAATTGAGGGTCAAATCATTTGAAGGTTGACCTATTCAACTCAATTGAAGTATGGTGATAGGTCCAATTGATGATTGGTTACATTAATTCAATGGTTGAAGGAACCAACATTGGAAACCTTAATTCAATTTGACTTGTTGAGACTAATTTTGGTCCTTGTGGTTTTGAGGAGGTTTGGACCAAACGGTCTTAAGACCGTTTGAGTCCAAATGGTCTTAAGACCGTTTGGGACCAAACGATCCCAAGACCGTTTGGGACCAAACTATCCCAAATCATTTGAGTTCATGCGTTTTCAAATGTTACTTTAGCAAACGGTCTCAAAAGTCAACTTTGGGCAAACGGTCTTCACCAACTACTTTACTAAACAGTTTCAAGTATACAACCAAGACCGTTTTGGGTCTGATTTGGTCAAGACCTTTTGGGGTCTAAGTGACCAAGACCGTTTGGTGGACAATTAACCAAAACCGCATGGGTACTTAAAGTGGTTAAAGGACAAGTTGATCGTTTGATTAATACATGATGTAATCAAAGATCATTATAGTATTTTTACCCTAATGAGGTAGGGTGATTAGTTCCCTTTAAATAGTTAAACTTTAACAATCATGGTGATAATGATATGACCCATGATGTCAATCCTTCTTCAATATTGAGTTGACTTAGCCTTATTAAGGCTGAAGTAAATATCATCCCATAGAGGATGAGAGAGAGAAAAGACTTCCTACATGAATGATAATTAAGTATTGGACTTCAAATATATATGAATGCCTAATTAGGGTATGATCCATCATAGTGAGATCATGAAACCCTAATTATGAAGGTTAATGAATCACAACCCTAGAGGGCATTGATAGGTAAAATCATAATACATGATGATGGTATGATCTTAATTCATAATGATGACATGAGAAACCCTAACTTAGGGTACTTTGATGATCACTCCTACTTGGAATGAATAGTAACCCTAATCTAAGGTGATGTGAAGTGAATAGTAAACCCTAATCTAGGGTGATGTGATGTGAATAGTAAACCCTAATCTAGGGTGATGTGATGTGAATAGTAAACCCTAATTTCAAATAAGGTAAATAAGAATATGTAACCCTAATACTGGGCTATACTTTATAGCATGAAGCTCTAAGGTTGGATAATGAAATGATGAGTCATTTATCCTAATTGATCTAAGGGGATGATTAACCCTAATCGAAATGAAAAAGGGAAACCCTAACCCTAGCAAGGGTATAGTGGTGTAACCCTTGAATAATGATGTCATAATTATTTTGCAATATGTTGATATGAAATTGATGTATCTGTTATCATCTGTACTTACCATGCAAGTTTTATGAGATATTGAATATATCCAGGTATGAGCTATGATGCTTTGTTTATTGAAAGTGTTCTATGAGATTTGTAAGCAATGATATGCTATGTTGCCTAGTGAAAGGTAACAAAAGATATTGATAGGCTGTAAGAGCCATGTGAAATACCTGCATTGCAATTATCATGTTTACATTGACAGATGGCTTGATGGCAATAAGTTACCTGTCAAAGTTGTAACAAGTATTTTGATGATCTCAGGGTTTGAACACCCATATTCTTGAATCATGATGATGAGATGATAAGGGATTGAGATCCCAATGTTAATAAAGCTATGAAATGAACTTGATAAAATAGTACTCTTTCTTTATAGCATTTGTTCTAATGGTTTATGTTGAAAAACATGTTTGATGCTAAAAGAATGTTGTAATGTACTTAAATAATCAAGTGAATGATATCATGTAGAGCCCTAACCATAGATACATCATCGTCAGTAGTTAGGTGATGGTGAAATAGGTTTTCCTAAGGGAACTCCTGAAGAGCATACTTTTGAGTATGTGGGGGTTATGAATGCAAATATCCTTACATCCTAATGGAGGAATTGATGTGAGATAAACATTAAATCTCTCAATCTTTCATTATATGTGTATGCCATGATGATGTATCACTAATCTCCTGATGATAATGTTAATGTTGCATCGATGTGAGATAAATAAGAAATCACTCGATTGCGAAGAGTGTACAACATGCCACTGTAACTCTAATAACGAAGTTGCCAGAACACCTTGGAAAGCTATTTTAGCAGAGACACGAGATGTCCTACATGTTGTTCCTCACACTGACTGAGGAAGATGAGGTCATAGAAATCCGGCTCTTCTGATGACCTATGTATGGTACCAATTTCGATTTCGCAATGGTCGGTTGGAGTATGAGTGATATACCTCATCTCCTTAGGGCATAAGTATGATTGTAAAATGTAATCAGCCGTGTAGCATATTTTCTTAGGGTTGAATTATGAGAATCAATGGTTGATGATACATGGTTTATTATATCCTAGTTGGATAAATGATATACATGTTCTTTATATTCCTTATTGAATAAATGACTTGCTGCTTAATCAAGTTATAACTGGAATGAACTGTGTAGAGAATGATTCTCTACTTAGCTTAATCAATGATTTACCTGCTGTTGAATAACTAAAATTCTACTGCTCAGTGTTATTCTATTATCAGCAATAACAATATTTCTGGCGGAGATTTATATCTCTCGCTGGGACAATTTTCAATTGTCTCACCCCCGTGGGATTCAACTTTTTAGGTAGACGTCGAGGAAGAAGAAACCCTTCAGTGGGTGAGCAGCAACAGCAAGGACAACAATGATCCTCAGGTGGAGACATTGTTTGTCAAGTCCTGTATATAGAGAAAGTCCTATGTGTCATCTCTGTACTCTCAGATCCTAGGAGTCAGTAGAGAGTTTGATATAGATCTGAGATTTTTGGATTGATGCCTCGAGATTTTTGTATATTGCTTATGTATAGTTTAACTGGGCAGTCAATGTTATGAATCTCGAGATGAGATGATACCGAGATGTACTGATGTATCAAAATGTAAATAACTTACTTTGGTTCTTTATGATAGAGTTTTACAGTTTGTGGATTTCTTTGCAAAAAGTTATAAATTTTTAGTGATTTTTAGTAATTCCGCTGCTAATAATTCGCTTCCGCATTAGTTAATCCTGTTTTCACAAGTTGGATGCCACATTAATAAAGAGTGAGCTTAGGTGAAATCCATATATATGTGAGATGCTAAGTGAACCTCAAATTATAATTGTGGAAATCTTATTCCTATTAATGGAATAGTGATTCATGTATTGACAAATGTAACACCTAGAGGGGTTGATAATGGATATCCTTACATTAATAGTTCCTAACTCAAGGGTGAGTCCATATCATTGGCAATGGTTGTATTTTCTAAATAGATGAACTATGACCAATACATTGCATGATGAATGGGATGATCTAGTGCATAAAGTATTAGGATGGGGAATACCCTAATACAAGCTAAGTGGATGAACTCAAGTAAGATGAAGGTGTTGAGGGAAGTGATACATTAAGACATGATAGATATCACATCCAACACCCCAATTTTGATATACCTTGATATGTTATAAGTCCATTATAATTGGAATGGATGACACATGAAATGTGTCATGTCAATTGTTACATTGAGATGTAATGCACCTTGATGAATGTAGGCTAATGTGCCTTATGAAAAGGTTAATCCAAATCAATAGACTATGATACAATCATATTCTGATAAAGATGAGAGAGAAACTCATACTTTGTGTTGATAATACATTTAATGATGAATGATGAGAATTAATAAGTATGTTTGAATACTTATGATATCAATATTGGTTTCTAGCTGTGAGAAGTAATGAAATAGGGCTGATAATTAATAATATGATCTTAAGAACCCAAGTGGTTATTTATGGAAAACCCTAATGAAGGGTTCCGATATGAAAAAGATACCATGAACCCTAAATAGGGAATAGTGTTGTTACTTAGTGTTGTATGGTTCTGATATGAAAAGATACCATGAACCCTAAAGAGGGAATAGTGTTATTACTTAGTGTTGTATGGTTCTGATATGAAAAAGATACCATGAACCCTAAAGAGGGAATAGTGTTATTACTTAGTGTTGTATGGTTCTGATATGAAAGAGATACCATGAACCCTAAAGATGGAATAGTGTTATTACTTAGTGTTGTATGGTTCTTATATGAAAAAGATACCATGAACCCTAAAGAGGGAATAGTGTTATTACTTAGTGTTGTATGGTTCTGATATGAAAGAGATACCATGAACCCTAAAGAGGGAATAGTGTTATTACTTAGTGTTGTATGGTTCTGATAGGAAAGAGAAACCATGAACCCTAAAGAGGGAATAGTGATATTACTTAGTGTTGTATGATACTGATATGAAAGTATTATAATTGTTATCATGAATACTAATCATGCAGGGATGATGAGATGAGAAGTATAGCCAGGTATGGGCTATGATGCTTTGTTTATTGAGAATGTTTTATAGGCTTTATAAGCCTTAATATGCTTTGTGTAGTAAGAATCATTGAGCTTTGTGTACTATGTGCAACACATTATGTACCAAGAATCATGATGTCCTTGGTCAGATGATCTGAAGGTATTAAGTTACTTAATAAGTGGTAATAAGTATCCTATGATGAGATATGGGTTCAAATACCCAGATGCTATAATCATGATGATGCACTTGTTAAGAAGTGGAATTTTACTTGATGAGTTGAGGGATAAGATCCCAACACTTTGTGAAAAGAGTATGGCTACAAGCCATGACTCCACAATGACAATGCCAGGCATTAGATATATGATCTAAGCCTGAAGAGAGTTAATACTGTGGTAATGATTCTGTAGTGAATAAATGTTATACATGTTCTTCATATTCCTTAATGGATAAGTGACATGTTGCTCTTTCAAATTATAATTGTAATGTTTTAGATAAGAATAATATTCTAATTTGTTAGACATTGAATTAACTGCTATCAGACAAATATGATTCCTCTGTTCATATTTATCTTATTGAGCTACAATAATAATGTTATTGGTGGAGAGTTATATCTATCACTGGTGCAATTTACAATTGTCTCACCCCCGTGGGAACTACATTTTTAGGTGGACGCAGACGAGGAGGCATGAATCCTTCAGTAGGTGAAGGACAGCAACAACAGTAGTAGGAACAACAGTGAAGTCTCAGGTGGAGACACTAGCTGATGTGTCTTGTATAGATGTACATAGAGTCCTATATGTCGTCTCTGTACTCTCAGGTCCTCGGAGTAGTAGTAGTAGTAGTAGTGCTTTCAAAATTTTGGCTCAATGCCTCGGGATTTTCATACTTCTTGTGCTTAGTTTAACAGGGCAGCTGATGCTTGTAAATCACAGAAAGAGGTGATACAAGATATGTACTTTTGAAAATAAAATGTTAATGTATTACTTTTTTCTATGTGAGAAAGTTTTCATTTGATGGACCACTTGGTAAAAAGGTTTTAATTTTTAGTGATTTTCGGTAATCTGTTGCTTAGAGAATGCTTCCGCATTAGTTAATCATGTTTTTGTGAGTCGTACGTCACATGTGCTCTCCCTGCATTCTTTCCTTTTCTAATCACTGCATTCAGGTGGATCTTATACCACTTGATATGCAAGGTTTTGATATAATCCTTGGGATGGACACCTTAGAGAAATATAAGGTTGTCTTGGATTGTGATTCCAAGCAGGTTGTGTTCACATACAACGGTGACACATGGATCTTTAAGGGAGACAGAAAGATTCTTCCAACCTATTTAGTATCAGCTATGGTAGCTGAAAAAATGATGAGATAGGGATGCTTTGCATTCTTGGGTCATGTGGTAGATACCAAAATGGAGAGCCCTCATCCTCTTGAAGTTACAATTGTTAGGGAGATTGAAGATGTATTCCCTGAGGAATTTCCAGGAGTTCTACTGCCCCGAGAGATTGGTTTTAAGATTAATCTAATCTCGGGCACGCAACCAATAGTAGAAACGTCGTATAGAATGGCACCTGCTGAAATGGCAGATGTGACGTCCCCGGATTTTGATTTCTCCAAACCCTATTGGGAATGAGATGTCAGAATCCGAAAACATCATCCAATCATATCAGAAAGCGATGCGGAAGCATAATACGCATACATGAACATACAACCATAACATACTCAACATTCACATGTATATTAAACAATTTGAATTATTACAAAATGATTTACATTTACATATTTAATGAAAATTCTACAAGTCTGTACATGTATGCTAATAGGATCTTAGACAATAGGTACAACCTGAACAGTGCTCACTTCACATCGTTTATCCCACGCTATCTCTGAACCTAAAACATACGTGAAACAACAAATCAACACACCAGGTGTTGTGTACGTGGGCAGAAAGATACATATATTTATGGCTTGTATAATTTTTGAAAAAGATTTGCTGAAGGAAAGAAAATAATAGAAAACACTTCTTTATTAAGCAAAATACGCCAATTTAAGTCATTTTCCTAGATGAATTGCATTATCAAGGTGGACTAGTACCAAAACATAAATATTGGGCCCATCCCCGTGTACCAAGTACTCTAGGGAAACTCCCCGTACACCGTGTGCTCTAGGGAGGTGTACTAGCCAACATTAATCCATTCCCTCGTAAGGGGGATAATGAACACCTTAAATAACTGCAAAACATCTACTCATAATTTATGTTTTCAAGTGACAAAACAACGGGTACTACATAGCAATACTGCATCCAATATTTGCAAATAGAAGAGGGCATACATACATATCATGATTGCAAGCAAGAAAACCATAGTCATATAATTAAATAAACCCACGTACCTAAGCTTAGAGATTTCTAATCATCTTGGATCATCTAGAACTATGTCCATGACCTGATTAAAGATAATTGAGCATCATTAATACAAGGTTCACCATTATTAATGGTATTTACGTCCAGTTAAGGGTTTGGCCAAATCTAGATCCAAACAGCTTAGAACTTGTGTCTAATATTTTTCTACTGATCCAGAGGTTATTATAGGGGTCTGGTCCAATTTTCATAATTTTCTGATGCTTAGTCCATTTTCCTAGAATTAAAATGGGTTTAAAAACATCTAAATAGTCATTAATAGAAAAATGACCTATTATTTAGATATATTACTCAAATCAGAGTCTAAATATGGATGTATATCATCATTAAGGTTCTAGGACAATTTTCTGAGAATTAATATCAACTGCATACTATTTATTTAATTTAATGAACCCTAAAAAGGAGCATCATACTCTAAATTAAATATCATCATTCATAATGGTTCAAGGGTCTGTTCTAGGAGTCTAGGATTAAAGGTAACATTTTTCTGAGTCTGTGGGTATTTTATACATATTTATTGTCCATGGGAGCTATTTACTAGGCATTTTCTAAGAACAAGACATTTTCTGGGAATATTAAACATTGTTTTACCTTATTGGCCTATCAGGCGCCGCCACATGGCTAGGGAGAGCAGAAGGGCCGCCTAGCTGGCTCAAGTGAACCGTGATGATCTTTCTTGAGTCGGCCGGTTCAGTGTCCACTAAACCTAGCTCCCTCTCCGATCTTACTCATCTCTCTCGCGTGATCTGTTGGGCGCTGCTGGCTGCGCGAGGATTTCGTCTCTGCCAGTGAGTCACTGCCATGAAGAGGACGAGCTACTGTTGATGCATCGATGAGTCACATGACCTCACGACCTCCTCTCCGCGTAGATCTGGGGCATCTGCGACCTCACTTAGCTATGTAGGCCTCTGATTCATCGGTTCTGTGCGATCTGATGCTCCTCGATCTCAGGCGTCAAGCCCTGATTTTGCCCGTTTGGCCCCGAGCGCCGCCGTCGGGCTCTGCTCCGATGACGAACAAGTTGTGCTCCTCTCCCCATCGACCTCTCTTATGTAGCCAAGATTAGGTCTTGCACGAGTTCCAAAGCCAATCGACGTTTCTGCTGGCGCCGCTGGAGTCGAGTGTCGTCGCGGATTGCATCTCCGACTAGCCATAGGTTCATATCCCAACCTCCCTGCCCTGGTCGGTCTGCGCGAGTCAACGGTGTGAGCGGTGCTGCCAGACTAGAATGCTAGCGAGAGCATGCGCCCCTGTAGGCTCGCCGTCGTTTGCTTGGGCCTGATCCCGGCGCCATTGGTGGCTGGATCTCCGGCAAGAAAACAACGGGACCCGACTCATCTCAGACTAATCCAGTTGCCGCCCTCACCTTAGACGTAGGGTTTGGGAATCGAAGGGAAAACTAGGATGGGAAGTCGCTGGCCTCCCACGCTTCTCTCTCTCCAGTGCCGTCGTGGGTGTTGCAAGTTGTTTCTGGCGAAGCAAGGATGAGGAGCCATAGGTAGGCGGGGACCTACTTATTTGCAGGTGGTCTCTAGACGAGTCTTATCGCTGAGGTTGGTTGTTGTTAAACGCAATGCAGAAAGACATAAAGGAGGGAAAGGTTGATATCTCCATTCTGATTGCCACCCTTCTCGCAAATGTACACTGGGATCCTAGAAACATGGTGGATTCAACCGATTAGGTCAATACCCCCAGGTTTCTCATCATGGCACCCTCCGTCATATTCGAAAAAAAAGGCCACCTGCTCCTTTCTTTTCGGAGTTAGGTGATGATGGGGCTTTCCATCGAATTTCCAGTTGAGCCTCCATGATACATCATATAGAATTAAACTTAGGCCTAAAAACAATGAACCATTATTCATTAGCTCAAATTTCAAATTCAGATATCTCTCAAACGGCCCATGAAATTTGAGTCATGGGTTCTCCATCGTACAAAACCTTGTATCATGAAATCTGAACCCAACATTCTAACATTTGGTCATATAACTTAGTTCTTCAAATAATCATAAGTAAGGGTATTCATTCACAATTGAATTTAATTAGGCATCATAGTCCTCTATTGTATCTCAAAACACCTAATTTGGGTGAAGGAATCCATGATTGAATTACCAATTCCTCAATTTGGTATTTGTCATCTACATAGAATGCTTGTCTCTCAATTATTGTATTAGTTATTAAAACTCAAAATTCTAGGTTATCACATTCACCCCACCTTATTTGGAATTTCGTCCTCGAAATTCAACTAATCTCATCCTTTAGAGGTTATTTTGGGGTCGAACTTCATATACATCATTATTTCTTAGGTTCTAAGACCACCATAGTTGCATACACTCTAATTTCTTAGCTTGGGGTCTAGAGATTCTTGGGTGTGTCCACCCCACCTTATATATGTGAAAGCATCACTTAATGTCTTAGCCATAACATGAAATTATGATATCTTAGGGTTACATCACCTCTAAGGGTACATGTTTTGTTCATACTTTTAAAGTTCAAGAGGAATTCATTTATATGCCATGACATTCAGATCATTCAAATCTAACATCATTAATATGTTTTATGATCAACATCTTACAATGATTTCAGCATTAGAGGAGATGTATCTTCATCCTTGATATTACGATTTTTTTTTCTTTACTTAAGAAGGGCTTACGTAACATGTTTGACCATTAGGGTTTCACCCTATGGTGTGATATTCATACTCAACTCAGAAGCATACATTGATAAGGATCAAGGTTACAAACTATATTTCTGATCATATACCCTATGATCCAAAAATATCTCTATATCAAGTTCATGAGTTCAAATTTTTATGTCTTGCATGTATTATGTGAAGGGAAAAATAGAATATATTGAGTTTATCCCATGATCTCAGCATCATATCTTTCATGTTTCATGTGAAGGGGAAATAGAATATTTTAGAGTCAAACTTATCATGATTTCAATCTTGGGTAGTACATGTATGATATAGGGGGGGATGTAGAATAGGTCAAGCTTATACGAGTGACTCCTCCTATATAAATCATCTATATAGCTCAAGTGAGGTTTCTATCATCATATATTAAGAAAGAGAAGAAGAAGGGAGAACATGTATTTTGAGTATCTTTTGCACAAAGCATCATACTCTCGTAACTAGAGTTCCTATATTACCTCACTTGCAACTAATGATGAAATTCACAAAATATGTCACTCCATCTAGGACCTGACTCAGCCAAAGGATTGACTTTATCATATGGGTCATCTACCCATCCTTTTCTATTACCCAATTCTCATATATATATTTGAATCATGCATAAGGACTCAACTCAACACTCGAGAGTAATCTAGTGTAGGATTTTTTTAACACATATCTCATATATTGGAGGCTAGGTCCTATGACCTTCACCCTATGGGTCTTACTCTCTCTAGAGTTCACCACATATCTCATCCTACCACTAGACATCCTCCTTGTATAAGAGCTTGAGACTCATGCACACTCATCTCTATCTTAATTTAGTTTATCTTAAGTAGGAAAAGGAATGTACTTTCATCATCAAGATTTTGCATAAATTCTACAAAATTGGATTCAACAAGTATACAACTTAAACCTTTATAAGGAAACTTATACCATCAGAGATCAACTTAGATAAGATTTCACCTGCTTATTTCAACTATCATTCTATCATCTAATCTATGTATCACATATCTTGATAAGGCTCTAGACATCTAATCTAGACTACTCTCTCTTCTAGGCTGATGTCACTCCTTTTCACTTAGGTTGCATGAACACCCACTACTCTCCTGTGTGAGGGACACATTTTTATATTTACATATATTTAATAAAATATTATATAGTTTTTCTCTGAGAAAGAAGACGTCAGAGAAATCTATCGAGGCTCGAGCCGATTGGAAAACAAAACCAAATCATCAAAATTGAGTGTCCCACACACAGTAGATAGTCTAGTGTCATGTCAACTAGTGAAATGGTGAGAACATGGTTTAGACTAGTGTAGCTACCCAATACATATGATCTCTATATGGAAAGGGTTTCACACACTTGTCTAAACCTAGTTCTCGAACATCTAGGTTCTAACCTAGAGGCTAAGTCAGACCTAGTTCCTATAGAACAACTTGCTATGTTTCTAGGGTTTAAAGTGAAAGGTTAAATTTAGTTTTATGTTTCATGGTGAGCAATTGTTAGGTGTAGCTATTGAACCTGGCTCTGATACCAACTGTGACGTCCCCGGATTTTGATTTCTCCAAACCCTATTGGGAATGAGATGTCAGAATCCGAAAACAGCATCCAATCATATCAGAAAGCGATGCGGAAGCATAATACGCATACATGAACATACAACCATAACATACTCAACATTCACATGTATATTAAACAATTTGAATTATTACAAAATGATTTACATTTACATATTTAATGAAAATTCTACAAGTCTGTACATGTATGCTAATAGGATCTTAGACAATAGGTACAACCTGAACAGTGCTCACTTCACATCGTTTATCCCACGCTATCTCTGAACCTAAAACATACGTGAAACAACAAATCAACATACCAGGTGTTGTGTACGTGGGCAGAAAGATACATATATTTATGGCTTGTATAATTTTTGAAAAAGATTTGCTGAAGGAAAGAAAATAATAGAAAACACTTCTTTATTAAGCAAAATACGCCAATTTAAGTCATTTTCCTAGATGAATTGCATTATCAAGGTGGACTAGTACCAAAACATAAATATTGGGCCCATCCCCGTGTACCAAGTACTCTAGGGAAACTCCCCGTACACCGTGTGCTCTAGGGAGGTGTACTAGCCAACATTAATCCATTCCCTCGTAAGGGGGATAATGAACACCTTAAATAACTGCAAAACATCTACTCATAATTTATGTTTTCAAGTGACAAAACAACGGGTACTACATAGCAATACTGCATCCAATATTTGCAAATAGAAGAGGGCATACATACATATCATGATTGCAAGCAAGAAAACCATAGTCATATAATTAAATAAACCCACGTACCTAAGCTTAGAGATTTCTAATCATCTTGGATCATCTAGAACTATGTCCATGACTTGATTAAAGATAATTGAGCATCATTAATACAAGGTTCACCATTATTAATGGTATTTACGTCCAGTTAAGGGTTTGGCCAAATCTAGATCCAAACAGCCTAGAACTTGTGTCTAATATTTTTCTACTGATCCAGAGGTTATTATAGGGGTCTGGTCCAATTTTCATAATTTTCTGATGCTTAGTCCATTTTCCTAGAATTAAAATGGGTTTAAAAGCATCTAAATAGTCATTAATAGAAAAATGACCTATTATTTAGATATATTACTCAAATCAGAGTCTAAATATGGATGTATATCATCATTAAGGTTCTAGGACAATTTTCTGAGAATTAATATCAACTGCATACTATTTATTTAATTTAATGAACCCTAAAAAGGAGCATCATACTCTAAATTAAATATCATCATTCATAATGGTTCAAGGGTCTGATCTAAGAGTCTAGGATTAAAGATAACGTTTTTCTGAGTCTGTGGGTATTTTATACATATTTATTGTCCATGGGAGCTATTTACTAGGCATTTTCTAAGAACAAGACATTTTCTGGGAATATTAAACATTGTTTTACCTTATTGGCCTATCAGGCGCCGCCACATGGCTAGGGAGAGCAGATGGGCCGCCTAGCTGGCTCAAGTGAACCGTGATGATCTTTCTTGAGTCGGCCGGTTCAGTGTCCACTAAACCTAGCTCCCTCTCCGATCTTACTCATCTCTCTCGCGTGATCTGTTGGGCGCTGCTGGCTGCGCGAGGATTCCGTCTCTGCCAGTGAGTCACTGCCATGAAGAGGACGAGCTACTGTTGATGCATCGATGAGTCACATGACCTCACGACCTCCTCTCCGCGTAGATCTGGGGCATCTGCGACCTCACTTAGCTATGTAGGCCTCTGATTCATCGGTTCTGTGCGATCTGATGCTCCTCGATCTCAGGCGTCAAGCCCTGATTTTGCCCGTTTGGCCCCGAGCGCCGCCGTCGGGCTCTGCTCCGATGACGAACAAGTTGTGCTCCTCTCCCCATCGACCTCTCTTCTGTAGCCAAGATTAGGTCTTGCACGAGTTCCAAAGCCAATCGACGTTTCTGCTGGCGCCGCTGGAGTCGAGTGTCGTCGCGGATTGCATCTCCGACTAGCCATAGGTTCATATCCCAACCTCCCTGCCCTGGTCGGTCTGCGCGAGTCAACGGTGTGAGCGGTGCTGCCAGACTAGAATGCTAGCGAGAGCATACGCCCCTGTAGGCTCGCCGTCGTTTGCTTGGGCCTGATCCCGGCGCCATTGGTGGCTGGATCTCCGGCAAGAAAACAACGGGACCCGACTCATCTCAGACTAATCCAGTTGCCGCCCTCACCTTAGACGTAGGGTTTGGGAATCGAAGGGAAAACTAGGATGGGAAGTCGCTGGCCTCCCACGCTTCTCTCTCTCCAGTGCCGTCGTGGGTGTTGCAAGTTGTTTCTGGCGAAGCAAGGATGAGGAGCCATAGGTAGGCGGGGACCTACTTATTTGCAGGTGGTCTCTAGACGAGTCTTATCGCTGAGGTTGGTTGTTGTTAAACGCAATGCAGAAAGACATAAAGGAGGGAAAGGTTGATATCTCCATTCTGATTGCCACCCTTCTCGCAAATGTACACTGGGATCCTAGAAACATGGTGGATTCAACCGATTAGGTCAATACCCCCAGGTTTCTCATCATGGCACCCTCCGTCAGATTCGAAAAAAAAGGCCACCTGCTCCTTTCTTTTCGGAGTTAGGTGATGATGGGGCTTTCCATCGAATTTCCAGTTGAGCCTCCATGATACATCATATAGAATTAAACTTAGGCCTAAAAACAATGAACCATTATTCATTAGCTCAAATTTCAAATTCAGATATCTCTCAAACGGCCCATGAAATTTGAGTCATGGGTTCTCCATCGTACAAAACCTTGTATCATGAAATCTGAACCCAACATTCTAACATTTGGTCATATAACTTAGTTCTTCAAATAATCATAAGTAAGGGTATTCATTCACAATTGAATTTAATTAGGCATCATAGTCCTCTATTGTATCTCAAAACACCTAATTTGGGTGAAGGAATCCATGATTGAATTACCAATTCCTCAATTTGGTATTTGTCATCTACATAGAATGCTTGTCTCTCAATTATTGTATTAGTTATTAAAACTCAAAATTCTAGGTTATCACAGCAGAGCTCAAGAAACAACTACAGGAGTTGCTTGAGAAGGATTTCATCTGACCGAGTACTTCACCATGGGGTGCTCCGGTCCTCTTTGTTAAGAAGAAGGATGGGTCTATGTGATTATGCATAGATTATAAGCAGTTGAATAAAGTAACTATAAAGAACAAGTATCCTCTGCCAAGGATTGATGACTTGTTTGATCAGTTGCGTGGTGCAACTATCTTTTCTAAGATAGATCTGAGGTCTGGATACCATCAGTTGTGTATCAAGGAAAGTGACATACCTAAGTCTGCCTTTAGGACAAGGTATGGTCACTATGAGTTCATAGTTATGTCATTTGGACTAACTAATGCACCAGCTTCATTCATGGAACTCATGAATAGAATCTTTTGACCTTTTCTTGATCATTGTGTAGTCGTCTTCATAGATGACATCTTGATCTACATTAGAGATGCTCAACAGCATGAGCAACATCTTCGTCAAGCTTTGACTATGCTAAGAGAGCATAAGTTGTATGCTAAGTTTAGCAAATGTGAGTTTTGGTTACCAGAAGTTTATTTTCTTAGACACGTAATATCTTCCTCAGGTATTCGTGTTGATCCTAAGAATGTGGAATCTGTCCTGCAATGAGAACAGCCTAAGACACCAACAGAGATACATAGTTTCCTAGGACTGGCGGGCTATTACAGGAGGTTCATTAAAAACTTCAGTTCAATAGCTTTAACCCTAACCAAGTTGACTAGGAAAGAGATTCTTTTTTATGGAATGACAAGTGTCAGCAATCTTTCCAGTTGCTGAAGGAAAGGTTAATAAGTGCACCTGTGTTAGTGCTACCTGAGCAAGAAAGGGGTATATAGTCTTTTGTGATGCATCCAAGAATGGTCTAGGATGTGTGTTGATGCAGGATAAGTAAGTGATTTTTTTTTCTTCTCGACAGCTTAAGAAACACGAGGAGAATTATCTGACATACGATCTAGAGTTAGCTGATGTGGTCCATGCCTTGAAGATCTAGAGACATTATCTCTATGGAGAGACATTCCAAATTTTCACAGACCATAAGAACTTAAAATATATCTTTTCTCAGCATGAGCTAAACATGAGGCAACGCTGCTGGATGGAGTTAATCAAGGACTACGATTGTACAATTGATTATCATCTAGGGAAAGCCAGTGTGGTTATTGATGCACTAAGTAGAAAATAAGCAACATCAACCTTAAACAAAGCACAGCTAAACTCCTTAGTGTTCTCTAAGAGAGATATTCTTATCTCTTTAAGGAAAATAATGTACATCTTAAGGTATCGTTGTTATCCGGGTTGTTAGTTGAGATGCAAGTAAAACCTACTCTGAGGCAGCAGATTAAAGAAGCGCATCAAGCTAATGATGTAGTCCAACAGATCAAGTCAGAGTATGGTAGTGAGAAATGGAATGGCTTCCATGAGTCAGAGGATCAGGTAGTCTGTTACCATGGTAGGATGGTGGTACCTGATGCCAATGACTTAAGAAAGTTAGTCCTAGAAGAAGCTCATTCTTTGATGTATGTTATGCATCCAGGGAGAACCAAGATGTGAGTATTAAGGGGATGGCCACTCCATTGCATCACAATTAATATGGATATCTACGACAAAGGAACTACAAGATCACAATAACATTGATCATACATGTAGGTTGAAGTTGTTCTTCAACTTTCCAATTACTTGGGTAGCAATGATGTGTTGGTAGATACTCATTGATTTTTATGTCATAATCTAGTTATGTACATTCATTATCAATGTAATTTGTGACCTATAGGGTCACACACATAGGATACATTATGAAAAGGAGTTTACTAATTCACAAGATATAAGTGGTTTACTAAAGTGTTTAGGTAATCAACTTGAATAATACTAGTTGTCCATCGACCGAATGGATACAAAATTTGTGGATGGTATATGGGAATCCAATAGACCAACATGAGGGTCTAGTCAGATGACTGGATTGTGTTTCCCAACGAATGATAAGAATCATTATCCGACCAATTGAAAAGTCCAGTTGACCAACTAATTTAAACCGACCAATTTGACTAGGTCAAATAGTGATTCAAGCCAACTAATTTCATTGGGTCAAACAAAGATTCAAAATGACCATTTAGATTGGGTCAAATGATGATATGTGTAATAACGTCCATTAGTCATCAAATTGAAATCCAATGTCATTGTGTCACTTACCACAAGCCAATTAATTGACTGGATGCATGCAGTCATCATCCAATCAAGAAAATGTGACCTTTTGTCTCCCAAGGTTTTGGGAACCCTAGCACATCCACTCTTATATAAGGAGGGTGTGCTTAAGGCTCTGAACACACCTCTCTCCTCGATGTTGTAGTAACATCAGAGCCTAAACGGTCTTACCCTGGGAGGGGAGAGACAACAAGGGAGAAGGAAGTCAATGCTAGCACATTGGCAAACAAAAGGGTTGCTCCTCGTCAGCTAAAGAAGCACGATGTTGGGTGTAACATCCCTGACCTGGGTTATGAACTAACCCTAGGTGTTTTCCTTAAATATGTGATTAGATTCTTGTGGTTATATTTTGATATGTAATTAAAACTTCTGAGGAACATATGTTTTTATTTTAGTCCTTTTTGAACAATGTTGTAAAATTGTTTTGTTAAATATGGACTAATGTGCAAATTACCCAAGTAGATGGGTTAACTTGCAAATTACACATGTTAAGATGTTCCTATGATGTTTAGACATCATAAGAATGAATATGATGCAGTGGTATGGATTCCACAAGCTTGAGCACCAAGATATAGCTTGTAGAGCAATCCTTGTGCTTTAAAACCTAGTTTTGGTGTAAAATGCAATTTACCCAAAATTTAGGGTGCAACATGTAAAAAATATCATTTAGAGTATCTTTCATGACTTTTTATATCAATTAGAATAAATAAAATGAGGAGTGCGCCTCATTTGAATGATCAAGCAAGAAAGATAACCTTAATATCTAAATAACCAAGTTTTAAGCAAAATGACCCTTTATATATGCAACTTAGTAAGGTGTTTGGTTTCTTTTCCTTTTAACCTTTGGAAAAGGAGGAGCTTTGTATAATAAAAGAATGAGGAAACGTGTCTAAGAAGTGGAGCAGTACTTGGGATATATGTTTGAGAAAATAAAAGAGATAAACTTCTTTGCCTTGATAATACCCAAAAATATATAAACACTCTTTTTCCACAAAGCAAGGGAACGTTTCCCTTTGTTTCTTTTCTCATCTTCTTGCTTTGGCTGACTAAGGAGAAGCTCAGGAGCAGAGGAGGATGACCAAGCTGGTTTGGGTAAGCTTTGATCATCACCTAGCTTGAATTCTTGGAGGAAACCCTAATACAAGGTTGGTTTGTTAGTTTTCTTACACAACTCTTCTTTCTAGCCATCTTCTCCATCCAAATATTGAAGAACGTACCTTGGACAACCTTTGGATCTCAAGTCACCATTAAATCTACGAAGCTTGGAGCTCTGTATCCGTCCTAGAGGAGGGTTTTATAACTCTAATCGTTAAGTTTTGTTAATGCATCTTCTTCTCTTAGAATCGTTGCTTATTCTTCTCCTTTAGACACTTTTAAGTGTTCTTGCAAGTGTTTCCATGAAGAACAGCCCCTGTTCTTGAGGTAGAAGATGATGATGTTAATTCCAAAGTTTATCCACAATCTTGCTTTAGCAAACGGTCTCCCACCTCTTGCACAAATGGTTTCCCAAACTGTTTGGGAGCAAACGGTATCAACCAAGAACGCATGGAAGCAAATGGTCTTGACCGTTTGGGTGTGTTGACCAGGAGTTGACCATTTGGAGGTCTGTTGTAAATATTATGTACTAATCACCCACCAAAAATCATCATCTAATTCCAAGTAAATCACCAATTGAAGGCATATCAATCACCTAAACCCTAATCGGGGTATTTATTGATTTCAATAATACAATCATGTTGAAGTTTGGGTTGAGTGACCCAAACGGTTTCAAAACCATTTTGGGATCACCCAAACGGTCTCAAGATTGTTTGGTGATCACCCAAGACCTTTTGGAGATCTAGGGTTAAGTGGGGTTGACCAATTGAGGGTCCAATGATATTAAGTTGTTGAACAATTAATTGCTGATTTGGTGACCAAACCTAGGGTTCAACCCTTAAGTGAATGACTTGGTTTATGATGATATTATGATAAAACGGTCTCAAGACCATTTGGAGGATGTCTAAAGTATACCAAGACCGTTTGGGGGTCACCCAAGACCGTTTGGAGGCCTAGGGTTGACCATGGTTAAGTGGATGAAGATTGAAAGGCAATAAGTTGAAGTATAATCATTAGTGACCTAATGATCAAATCAATGAACCAAACCTTAACAGGTTGAGTTAGTTTTTGATGTTGACTTTAGAAAACGGTCTCAAGACTGTTTGGAGGTCATCCAAATGATCCCAAGACCGTTTGGGGTCAGGTCATGACCAAATTGAATAATAGTCCAATGGTTTCAATGTCAATTAGACTCATGTTGATACATGTTGAAGGGGGATCGATTCCAAACCCAAATTCAATTGATCCAAGCCCTAATTGATGATCAATTGAGGGTCAATTGAGGGTCAAATCATTTGAGGGTTGACCTAATTGACTCAATTGATAAGTGGCTAACAAGTGCATGAACAATTGAGGGGTTCAACATTGGAAACCCTAACTCAATTGGAATGGTTGAGACACATTTTGGTCCATACGGTTTTGAGGTGGTTTGGACCAAACGGTCTCAAGATCATTTGAGTCCAAACGGTCTCAAGACTGTTTGGGATCAAACGGTCTCAACTGTTTGGGACCAAATGATCCCAAACTGTTTGGTGCTCATGCAGTTTCAAGAACGGCTGTGTCCATGCGGTTTCAAGGTCAACTTGGCCAAACGATCTTCATGACCAAACGGTTTTGAGTGTACACTTTACCAAACGGTTTCAAAGTCAACAAAACCAAACGGTCAACACCACCAAATGGTTTCAAGGTTTGTTCAAGACCGTTTGGAGGGTTAGTGTGCAAGACCGTTTGAGGTCTAAAAAGGTTAAGATCGTTTGATGCCTTAGTGGTCAAGATGGTTTAGTAGTTGATTAACCTAAACCCTAAAGATACCTAAAGTGATTAAGGGGTCAAGTAATTAGTTGATTAATGCATGTTATGATCAATGGTGAATATTAAAAAAGTACCCTTGGTGGGATAGAGTAACCAATGCCTTTGATCAAGTGAATCTTAATAACCACAATAATAATGACACAACCCATGATGTTAGTGTTGATTTGACTTAACCTAAATCAAAAGTGATGTAAACATCATCTAATAGTAAGAGGACAGAGAATACTCCCTATATGAATGAGAATCAAGTAATATACTTCCAATATGTATGAATACATCTAATTAGGGTATGATCCTTCATAGTGAGATCGTGGAAACCCTAATTATGATGGTTAATGAATCTTAACCTAATTTGAAGGCATTAATGGAAGTAATCCTCATACATAATGTGGTATGATCTTAATTCATTGTAATGTGAATAGTAAACCCTAATCTAAAGTAATGTGATGTAAAGTGAATAGTAAACCCTAATCTAGGATAATGTGATGTAATTTGAATAGTAAACCCTAATCTAGGGTAATGTGATGTAATTTGAATAGTAAACCCTAATCTAGGGAGATGTGATGGTATGAACAGTAAACCCTAATTATGGGTTATGTTTTTAAGAATGAAACTCTATGATTGAAGTATGAAATAAGGAATCACTATTCCTAATTAAGATAAAGGGGTTGAATAACCCTAATTGAATTGAATAGGGAGAACCTAACCCTATTGAGGGCATAGTGGTACAACCCTTGAATTGAAAGGCTATCTTTGTTTTGCAATATGTTGTTATAAAGATAAATTGCCTATTATCAAATGTGTTAATTATGTAGGCTTTCATGAAATGGTGAACATAGTCAGGTAAGGGCTATGATGTCATATTTATTAAAGCACTTTACAAGCTTTGAAAGTAATGATATGCTATGTTGCCTAGTGAGAGGTAACATATGAGATTGATAGGTTGTGATAGCCATGAGAAACATCTACATTATTGCAATCAATGTCATGTTGTTAAATGACTTGATGATAATATGTTCTTTGGTAACAAGTGTTATGATGATCTAAGGGTTTGAACACCCATGTTCCTGAATCATAATGATGAGATGGTTAGGGATTTATATCCCAATGATAACTGGATGTGAAATGAACTTGATACAATTAGTACTCTTTCTTTATAGCAATTGTTTTAATGGTTTATGTTTGAAAACATGCCTGATGCTAAAAGAATGCCATAATGTACTTAAATAATCAAGTATAATGATATCATGTAGAGCCCTGACCATAGATCCATCATTGTCAGAAGTTAAATGATGGTGAAACATGTTTTCCTAAGGGAACTCCTGGAGAGCATACTTTTGAGTATGTGGGGGTTATGGACGTGAATATCCTTACGTCCTAATGTAGGATTTGATGTGAGATGTACTTTTAATCTCCCAATCCTTCATTATATGTTTATGCCAGGATGATGTATCACTAATCTTCGTATGATGTTGTTAATGCCGCATTGATGAGAGATAAACAAGAAACCCCTCGATGGCGAAGAGAGTACAACACGCCACTGTAACTCTAATAGTGAAGTTTCTAGAATACCCTGGAAAGCTATTATAGCAGAGACACAAGATGTCCTGCATGTTGTTCCTCACACTGACTGAGGAAGATGAGGTCATAGGAATCCGGCTTTTTTATGACCTATGTATGGTACCAATTGCGATTTTGTAATGGTCGGTTGGAGTATGAGAGGTGTAACTCATCTCCTCATGGCATAACAATGTTTATAAAAAAACATAATCAACCGTGTAGCATAACTGCTTAGGTTGAACTACGAGAAACAATGATTGATGATACATTGTTTATAATGTTCTAGTTGAATAACTAGTATACATGTTCTTCATATTCCTTATTGATATTTGCCTTGTCATTCAATTAAGTTATAATTGAATTGATTGCTAAAAGAATGTTACTTTACTTAGATTATACAATGTTAAACCTGATGTTGAATGTTTATATTCCTATTACTCAATGTTATTTCATTTAATTGCAATAACAATGCTTCTGGTGGAGAGTTATAAATCTCACTGGGACAATTATTCAAATTGTCTCACCCCCCATGGGATTCGACTTTTTAGGTAGACGTTGAGGACGAAGGAACCCATCAGTGGGTGAGCAACAACAACAGCAGCAACAACAACATCAGGAACAGTAGTGATTCTCGGGTGGAGACACTGTCTGTCAAGTCTTGTAGATAGCATGTCCTATGTGTCGTCTCTGTACTCTCAGGTCCTAGGAGTCAGTAGGTGTTTAAAGTAGATCTAAGATTTTGGCTTAATGCCTCGAGATTTTTGTATATTTCCTTATACAGATAACATGGTAGTTGATGTTTGTAATCACTCGAGATGTGATTTTACATAGATGTAATGTTGGATTAGTTTGTAAACAACTTATCTTGTTTCTTTATGAAAAAGTTTTAATATTTAATGATTTTCAATAATTTCGCTGCTATTTAATCGCTTCCGCATTCGTTGATCTTGTTTTCCCTCGATTCGATCGTCACAATTAAGTGGTATCAGAGCTCTAGGTTCACTGAGTCTACAGAGACATATGACTTAGGATGTTGAGTCTGTTGTAGTGTCTTCCAGTATATCTGATAGTGTCTTCTACTCCTCAGGAGAAGAAGATAAAACTAAATATGTTTGGACCATACGTAGAACACGTTTCAGAGAGTAGTGTTGTTGCACCCAGAAGAGGTGCAAGAGACCCAGATAGAGAAGAACATGTGCCTGAACCACCCCAGTTCAATCCAACTGACATGGGGAACCCAGCCGTCCAAGCCATGTTTGGGCAGTTTATGACTTCCATGACACACATGACTGATAGGATGCCTATACATGGACCTAGGGCACCTACCCATCATGAAGGACAAGGAATTGGCAAGACGTTTAAACGACTTCGCCAAGTTGGAGCCACAGAGTATGCTGGAACAGCTGACCCAGCAAATGCTGACTTGTGGTTATCTGAACTAGAGAAGGCCTTTAGAATCCTGAACATCCCAGAAGCCGAGAAGGTTAAACATGTTGTGTATCTTCTCAAGGGGAGTGTTGGTCATTGGTGGACCATGAAAGAACAGAAGAGGCATGGTGTAGAGGTTGAATGGGAAGTTTTCCGACGGGAATTTATCAATAGATATTTCCCTAAGAGGTTTATGGATGAGAAAATCTCACAGTTTGAGAGGTTAAGGCAAGGTCCAATGAACATTAGCGAGTACAAGGCTAAGTTCATGGAGTTGTTGCGGTTCTGTCCGCACATGGCGACCACAGATGAAGAAAGGATTAGGTGTTTCGAGAAAGGGTTAAATGATGAATTGACTACTCCTGTGTCTGCCCTAGAGAACAGAGAAAGGTTTGCTACCTTCATGGAGTCTGTTAGGAGAATAGAAAGGTCTGTAGCAGAGAAGAGATAGACCTAGAACAAGAGGATGTATTCCCAGTTCCAAGGATCTTCATCAAAAGGTTTCAAGAAACCTAGGTTTTCTACGCCTACACCACCACCTAGATTCAGTAACCAGACACAGTGGACGTCGAATAGGGGTAGGGGACGAAGCCTACCACTAGAAGGAGCTCGTAGTACAACATCTATGTCAGTTATAGGACCACCCAGACCACAACAACTGAACAAAAGTTGTTATATATGTGGAAAGATGGGACATCTGATGAAAGACTGCAGAGCTAGAGAAGAGAGTGTAACTCAACCCCAGAGTCAAAGTCAGCAAGGATCTCAAAGGAGACAGTTTCTAGGAGGAGCTAGAGGATGTGGACAAGCGTCCCAAGCTAGATCATCGACACCTAGTCAACGACCACCGAATCAACCACAGGCAACAGTGAGATTCTACGCGATGAATCCACCCGATGCAGTGATCAACCCTCGGGTTGTGGCATGTCAGATGGAATTGTTATATTCTGATATGTCTACATCTTGCATTGTATCTGTTTTAATTGATCTGGGTGCTACGCACTCCTTTATCACTCGAAGAGTGATTCTTGACTGCAACTTGACTATAAGTCATAGGGCAGATAGTTTGTTGCTAGAAACTCCGTTGATGGGGTCTGCCGTGTTGCAGGAGGTATGTTCTTCATGCATCCTCTTCTTTTCTGTACATCGCATTCAAGTGAATCTTATACCACTTGAGATGCATGGATTTGATATAATCCTTGGGATGGATACCTTAGAAAGGTATAAGGTTGTCTTGGATTGTGAGTCCAAGCAAGTTGTGTTTGCTGATGATAGTGACACATGGATCTTTCAATGAGAGAGAAAGATTCTACCCACCTATCCTGTGTCAACTATGGTTGATGAGAGGCTGATGAGGCAAGGATGTTATGCATTCTTGGCCCATGTGGTAGATACTACCATGGATAGTCCTAACCCTATCAAAGTTCCTGTAGTCAGGGAATTTGAAGATGTATTTCCCGAAGAACTTCTAGGTATGACACTGCCTCGGGAAATTGATTTTGAGATCAATTTAATCCCATATACACAACCTATAGCACAAACACCATATAGGATGGCGCCTGCTGAAATGGCAGAACTCAAGAAACAGCTACAAGAGTTGCTTGAGAAGGGTTTCATCCGACTGAGTACTTTTCCTTAGGGTGATCCGGTCCTATTTGTTAAGAAGAAATACAGGTCAATGCAGTTGTGCATTGATTATAGATAGTTAAATACAGTAACAATAAAGAATAAGTATCCTCTGCCGAGGATTGATGATCTCTTTGACCAGTTGTGTGGTGCAACCGTCTTCTCAAAGATAGACTTGAGGTTGGGATATCACCAGTTGCATATTAAGGATAGTGACATACCCAAGTCTTCCTTTAGAACAAGGTATGGTCACTATGAGTTCACGGTTATGTCGTTTGGACTAACTAATGCACCAGCTGCATTTATGGAACTCATGAATAGAATCTTCTAACCTTTTCTCGATCAGTGTGTTGTTGTCTTTATAGATGGCATTCTGATCTATAGTAGAGATGCTCAACAGTATGAACAACATCTTCGTCGGGGTCTAACCTTGCTAAGATAACACAAGCTATATGCTAAGTTTAGCAAGTGTGAGTTTTGGTTTCCAGAAGTATCTTTCCTTGGACATGTGATATCTTCCTCAGGTATTCGTGTTGACCCTAAAAAGGTAGAATTTGTCCTGCAATGGGAGCAGTCGAAGACACCGACAGAGATCCAAAGTTTCTTAGGGTTGGTAGGCTATTACCGAAGGTTCATTAAGAACTTTGGTTCCATAGCCTTACCCTTGACTAAGTTGACCAGGAAGGATGTTCCTTTTACCTAGAGTGATAAGTGTCAACAATCCTTTCAGCTGTTGAAGGAGAGGTTGACGAGTGCACCTGTGCTTGTGTTACCTGAACAAGGAAAGGGATATATAGTTTTCTATGATGCCTCTAAGAATGGACTAGGATGTGTGTTGATGCAGGATAAACAAGTGATTTCTTTTGCTTCCCGAAAGCTTAAGAAACACGAGGAAAATTATCCGACACGCGATCTAGAACTAGCTATTGTGGTTCATGCCTTGAAGATCTGGAGACATTATCTTTATGGAGAGACATTCCATATTTTCACAGACCATAAGAACCTTAAGTATATCTTTTCTCAGCATGAGATTAACATGAGGAAACGCCACTGGATGGAGTTAATCAAAGATTACGACTGTACGATTGATTACCATCCAGGGAAGGCCAATGTGGTTGCAGATGCTTTGAGTAGGAAATTAGCAACACCAACCTTGGATAGAGAACAACTGAATTCCTTAGTGTGCTCAAGGAGAGATATGTGTATCTCCTTATGGCAAGACAATGTACAGTTAAAAGTATCATTGTTAGCCGGGTTGTTAGCTAAGCTGCATATAAAACCTACTCTGAGACAGTAGATTAAGGAGGCACAACAAGTTGATGTTGCAGTTCAACTGATTAGATCAAAGTATGGTAATGAGAAATGAGATGGTTTCCATGACTCATATGACCAAGTAGCCTGTTATCATGGTAGGATGATAGTGCCAGATGTGGATAACTTGAGAAAGTTAGTCCTAGAAGAAGCTCATTCTTCAATGTATGCCATGCATCCAGGAAGCACCAAGATGTGTCGAAACTTGAAAGATATGTATTGGTGGCCTGGTTTGAAGAAAGATGTTGCTGAGTTTGTTATGCGGTGTCCTCTGTGTCAGCAAGTTAAAGTTGAACATCAGAAGCCTGCAGGAACAATGAAACCTTTGCCCATACCACAGTGGAAGTGGGATCATGTAACCATGGACTTTGTGGTTGGTCTACCCAGGACAGACAAAGGACATGATTCCATCTGGGTAATAGTTGATATGTTGACAAAGACAGCACATTTCTTGCCTGTCAAAACAACCTACTCTACTGAGAAGCTGGCACAGTTATATGTTGATGAGATAGTACGACTGCATGGAGTCCCAGTTACCATTGTTTCTGATAGAGGTCCCCAGTTTACGAGTCATTTTTAGGAGTGACTTCATAAAGCTCCAGGCACACAGCTAAGGTTTAGTACAACCTTTCATCCTCAGACTGATGGACAGTCAGAAAGGACTATACAGACTTTAGAAGACTTGCTTAGAGCATGTGTTCTTTAGTTTACAGGGAATTGGGATTTGCACCTAAGCTTGATAGAGTTTGCCTATAACAATAGCTATCAACATAGCATTGATATGGCACCTTATGAAGCTTTGTATGGTAGACGTTGTAGATCACCCCTATGTTGGTATGAAACTGGTGAATATCAACTTTTAGGTCTTGATCTTGTGCAACAGACCACAGAGAAGATTAAAGTAATACAACAACAGTTAAAGACTGCACAGGATAGGTAGAAGTCTTATGCTGATAAGCATCGTAGACCTTTAGAATTCCAGGTTGGAGACTGAGTGTATCTCAAAGTCTCACCTTGGAAAGGAGTTCTGAGATTTGGAAGGAAAGGGAAGTTAGATCCTAGGTTTATGGGGCCTTATCCAATCATTGAACGGATTGGAAGAGTAGCCTATAAGCTAGAGTTACCACCGGAGTTACAAAATTTACACCATGTATTCCACATTTCCATGCTTAGGAAATGTCATCCTGATACAGAACCAATTCTGCAACCTATGGAAGTAGAATTGAATGATGATATGTCTTATGAGTAAGGACCTATGTCAATCCTTGATAAAAGAATTAAAAAAATGAAAAAGAAAGACATAAGTCTTATGAAAGTCCTCTGGAATCATCGTGGTGTTGAAGAAGCCACGTGGGAACTAGAGGAAGAGATGAGAAGGAAATACCCTGCTCTTTTCTCTTAATATGTTTTGTTGATTTCGGGGACGAAATCCTTGTAAGGGGTGGATAATTTGTAACATACCTGACCTGGGTTATGAACTAACCCTAGGTGTTTTGCTTAAATATGTGATTATATGCATGTGGTTATCTTTTTATATGTAATTAAAACTTCTGAGGAACATATGTTTTTATTTCAGTTCTTTTTTAACAATGTTGTAAAATTGTTTTGTTAAATATGGACTGATGTGCAAATTACCCAAGTAGAGGGGTTAACTTGCAAATTACACATGTTAAGATGTTCCTCTGATGTTTATACATCATAAGAATGAATATGATGTAGTGGTATGGATTCCACAAGCTTGAGCACCAAGATATAGCTTGCAGAGCAATCCTTGTGCTTTAAAACCTAGTTTTGGTGTAAAATGCAATTTACCCAAAACTTAGGGTGCAACATGTAAAATATACCATTTAGAGTATCTTTCATGACTTTTGATATCAAGTAAAGTAAAAAAATGAGGAGGGCGCCTCATTTGAATGATCAAGTAAGAAAGATAACCTTAATATCTAAATAACCAAGTTTTAAGCAAAATGACCCTTATATATATGCAACTTAGTAAGGTGTTTGGTTTCTTTTCCTTTTAACCTTTGGAAAAGGAGAAGCTTTGTATAATAAAAGAAGGAGGAAACGTGGATAAGAAGTGTAGAAGTACTTGGGAGATATGTTTGAGAAAATAAAAGAGATAAACTTCTTTGCCTTAATAATACCCAAAAATATATAAGCACTTTTTTTCCACAAAGCAAGGGAGAATTTCCCTTTGTTTCTTTTCTCATCTTCTTGCTTTGTCCGACTAAGGAGAAGCTTAGGAGCAGAGGAGGACGACCAAGCTGGTTTGGGTAAGCTTTGATCATCACCTAGCTCGAATTCTTGGAGGAAACCCTAATACAAGGTTGGTTTGTTAGTTTTCTTACACAACTCTTCTTTCTAGCCATCTTCTCCATCCAAATCTTGAAGAACGTACCTTAGACAACCTTTGGATCTCAAGCCACCATTAAAGATATGAATCTTGGAGCTCTGTATCAGTCTTAGAGGCAGGTTTTATAACTCTAACCCTTAAGTTTTGTTAATGCATCTTCTTCTCTTAGAATCGTTGCTTATTCTTCTCCTTTAGACACTTTTAAGTGTTCTTGCAAGTGTTTCCGTGAAGAACAGCCCCTGTTCTTGAGATATAAGATGATGATGTTAATTCCAAAGTTTATCCACAATATTTCTTTAGCAAATGGTCCCCCGCCTCTTGCACAAATGGTTTCCCAAACCGTTTGGGAGCAAACGGTTTCAAACCATTTGAAAGGAAACGGTTTCAACCAAGAATGCATGGAAGCAAACGGTCTTGACCGTTTGGGTGCGTTGACTAGGAGTTGACCGTTTGGAGGTCTTTTGTAAATATTATGGACTAATCACCCACCAAAAATCATCATCTAATTCCAAGTAAATCACCAATTGAAGGCATATCAATCACCTAAACCCTAATCGGGTTATTTGCTGATTTCAATAATACAATCATGTTGAAGTTTGGGTTAAGTGGCCCAAACGGTTTCAAAACCATTTGGGGATCACCCAAACGGTCTCAAGACCATTTGGTGATCACCCAAAACTGTTTGGAGATCTAGGGTTAAGTGGTGTTGACCAATTTAGGGTCCAATGATATTAAGTTGTTGAACAATTAAGTGCTGATTTTGTGACCAAACCTAGGGTACAACCCTTAAGTGAATGACTTGGTTTATGATGATATAATGAGCAAACGGTCTCAAGACCGTTTGGAGGATGTTCAAACGATCCCAAGACCGTTTGGGGGTCACCCAAGACCATTTGGAGGCCTAGGGTTGACCATGGTTAAGTGGTTGAAGATTGAAAGGCAATAAGTTGAAGTATAATCGATTAGTGACCTAATGATCAAATCAATGAAACAAACCTTAATAGGTTGAGTTAGTTTTTGATGTTGACTTGATAAAATGGTCTCAAGACTGTTTGGAGGTTATCCAAACGATCCCAAGACCATTTGGGGTCAGGTCATGACCAAATTGAATAATGGTCCAATGGTTTCAATGTCAATTAGACTCATGTTGATACATGTTGAAGGGTGATCGATTCCAAACCCAAATTCAATTGATCCAAGCCCTAATTGATGATCAATTGAGGGTCAATTGAGGGTCAAATCAGTTTATGGTTGACCTAATTGACTCAATTGATAAGTGGCTAACAAGTGCATGAACGATTGAGGGGTTCAACATTGGAAACCCTAACTCAATTGTAATGGTTGAGACACTTTTTGGTCCATGCGGTTTTGAGGTGGTTTGGACCAAACGGTCTCAATACCGTTTGAGTCCAAACGGTCTCAAGACCGTTTGGGACCAAACGATCCCAAACCGTTTGGTGCTCATGCGGTTTCAAGAACAGTTGTGTCCATGCGGTTTCAAGGTCAACTTGGCCAAACGGTCTTCATGACCAAACGGTTTTGAGTGTGCACTTTACCAAACGGTCAACACCGCCAAACGGTTTCAAGGTTTGTTCAAGACCGTTTGGAGGGTTAGTGTTCAAGACCATTTGAGGTCTAAAAAGTTCAAGATTGTTTGATGCCTTAGTGGTCAAGATGGTTTAGTAGTTGATTAACCTAAACCCTAAAGATACCTAAAGTGATTAAGGGGTCAAGTAATTAGCTGATTAATGCATGTTATGATCAATGGTGAATATTACAAAAGTACCCTTGGTGGGATAGAGTAACCAATGCCTTTGATCAAGTGAATCTTAATAACCACAATAATAATGACACAATCCATGATGTCAGTGTTGATTTGACTTAACCTAAATCAAGAGTGATGTAAACATCATCTAATAGTAAGAGGAGAGAGAAGACTCCCTATATGAATGAGAATCAAGTAATATACTTCCAATATGTATGAATACATCTAATTAGGGTATGATCCTTCATAGTGAGATCATGGAAACCCTAATTATGATGGTTAATGAATCTTAACCTAATTTGAAGGCATTAATGGAAGTAATCCTCATACATAATGTGGTATGATCTTAATTCACTGTAATGTGAATAGTAAACCCTAATATAAGGTAATGTGATGTAAAGTAAATAGTAAACCCTAATCTAGGGTAATGTGATGTAATGTGAATAGTAAACCCTAATCTAGGGTAATGTGATGTAATGTGAATAGTAAACCCTAATCTAGGGAGATGTGATGGTATGAACAGTAAACCCTAATTCTGGGTAATGATTTTAAGCATGAAACTCTATGATTGAAGTATGAAATAAGGAATCACTATTCCTAATTAATATAAAGGGGTTGAATAACCCTAATTGAATTGAATAGGGAGAACCTAACCCTATTGAGGGCATAGTGGTACAACCCTTGAATTGAAAGGCTATCTTTGTTTTGCAATATGTTGTTATAAAGATAAATTGCCTATTATCAAATGTGTTAATTATGCAGGCTTTCATGAAATGGTGAACATAGTCAGGTAAGGCTATGATGTCATATTTATTAAAGCACTTTACAAGATTTGAAAGTAATGATATGCTATGTAGCCTAGTGAGCGGTAACATATGAGATTGATAGGTTGTGATAGCCATGAGAAACATCTACATTATTGCAATCAAGGGCATGTTGTTAAATGACTTGATGATAATATGTTCTTTGGTAACAAGTGTTATGATGATCTAAGGGTTTGAACACCCATGTTCCTGAATCATAATGATGAGATGGTTAGGGATTGATATCCCAATGATAACTGGATGTGAAATGAACTTGATACAATTAGTACTCTTTCTTTATAGCAATTATTTTAATGGTTTATGTGGCAACACATCCCACTATCACACAGACAGTGAGGTGTTATGAGAATACATGCGGAAATCACCATAACCACAGATTACCAAAAACACAGGTTAATTAAAACCGATTGCGGAAAGCAGGTAAACTGAGAAAACTATTACATTCAGGTCCACATCCTGCAAGGAAACAGGTTATACAAACATTTACAAGCCTTGATACATGTCCATAACTTAGAGGAACAGCTGTCTAGCCATCACACGAGTTCATCACCTGTTTATATGTACATAAAGGCCCACATTTGGCCAGCAGTAGGATATATAAAGGATCATCAGTTATACATCGTGAAACAACGTCAAAATGCTCCCAAGGACCTGAGAGTACAGGGATGACTCTAGACTCTACTACAAAACAACCAAACAACAGCATATCCATCGCTTGCCTTCTATTTCTCATCTTGCTGCTCGGCCACAACTCCGCGACCACCACCACGCCTATCTCAACCACCTAAAAAGGTTATAAACCAACAGGGTGAGACACACAGTCCCAGCGAGAAACATAACTCCCCGTCGAAACTACAAAACCTCAGAAAGATAAAGCAATAACAGCAGATAACTGGTAAGAAGTATAACAAGAGTAGTTTATAAAGTAAAGTAGTTCACACTATCACGCTTACCAGATGTACGGAAGGCATATACCCAAGTATTTCTTTATGGAACATGATTGACAAGATAAGATTTATAAGGTCTTACCACATAACATGAGGAACATATAAGTAACTGCATGTATAACAAGGTTAACTACACAAGCAAGGCCTCAACCAATGTTTCGTGTTTTTCCTTAAGCAGTAAATACTATTCGGCTAGATTACGTATTATTATGCCCTGAGGAAGTGAGTCGTACCGCTCAAATCCAACCATCGGTTGTGAAACCCAAGCCGGTGCCATACAAGGTTAATGGAAGAGCCGGACTCCACGACCTCCCACTTCGTGGTCAGTGCACGAAAACTAAAGCAGGACCATAGTCTCATGCTTAAGTGGCCTTAGCCACAGGGTCAGCTCCATAGGCTACCCTTTCTAGCCCGCCTCGGTACAGGTCTCGATTCTAGTATATCTGAGCCACGGGCTAGTTCACCGTACTCTGAGCCATGAACGTGTTCATGCTCCATCATACTGAGCCATGGGCTTGCTCACCATGCTCTTTATATATATATATATATATATATATATATATATATCCGATTCTGTGACCGTAGCTGCACTCAATTCCCTCTCTATTTAAGGCTAGGAGAAACCACACATATTCAACAATATGCGCTCCAGGTTAACCCGTAGGAGAACATGTTTCACCATCACCAGTTGCTGACGATGATGGATCTATGGCCAGGGCAAACTACATGATATGTTCCACTGTGATTAGTTAGTATCTTTTAGGTTGATTGCAAGATTCAACCAAGTTGTATAACATGCAAATTATAACAAGAATAAATAGTATGAAACTCACTATTATGCTTTTATTGTAATCAACATCATCCTGATCCATCACAAGGACCCAACATTACATGTTACCACTTGGTCTCTTTCCAATCATCTAGATCCATCTTAAGGATCATCACATTGCCATGGGATCTCAATCCCTTATCACATAGTGCCACTGCCTCTCAAGGCTTACATCATCATCATGGGGGTAGCAATCCCAAGAACTTTAGCCAAACACATCATACATATTATCTCATTATCAAGAGTAGCCATCACAACAGAGTTACTCAACATATATACCTCATAGCCCTTTACCTGGCTATGCATCTGTATGAAACATGCATGGTTAGTATATACAATCATCATGGACTAACAAAAAGATCATATAATCATTCATGCCTCAACTTGTAATCATAAGCATAGGTCACATCATTAAGAAAAACATATTACATGCTTATCATTAACTCAGCATTATCCATAATATGATCATAAACGCGGGTACTATCATGGCAAGGTACATAGATGTAATCTACTATCATGATTACCATCAAGCATATCAACGGTCACCATTATAAACCAACCGTGATAACAAGATCGAGATCTAACATATCCGTTTTCCATAAGGACAAGACCCTCACTAAAAGCACCCACTACCATCACCAAAGGTAAGTATCAGGCAGGGCACTCTCCCCTATCTCCCAACACTCAACTCATGACGGTTAAGCAGACCAGCACATATCGGCCAAGCACTAGGGTGTCGGGCATCCAAGGCATAACGGTTAACATTGTAATGTGCAGCTAAGCTCAAAGGTATGCCGGAAACTCTGTGTCGTGTAATGCTGCGTTGTGCACTTCCAAGTATAACGTGTAGCAGGATCCATCGTGCAACTGAACCCAAGGGTCGTGTCGTGCAAGGTGTACCGTGCAACAGGTATCGTGCAACGACGCATTATGCACTAGGATAACAGCCAAAAATTCTGTCGGGCACTGATCTGATGAGCGTGTCGTGCATCAGGTGTCTCGTGCACCATGTCGTGCAACGCTCCGTCAGGCATCAAGGGTAACCGCAACCAAGTGTGTAACTAGCCAAAGAAGTGTGTCATACAACGATGTGTTGTGCCTCATGGCATATCGGTCAGCACACCCACAACAATGAGGCATAAAGCCCAAAGGTACAACTCTAACGGTTGAAAAGGGAAGCATAACATACAACTGAGCTCATGCCTTCAGCCAACACACAAGACTAAGGTGTAATGGCCGACACAAGACCAGAACACAACGCCCCAACATCCAAGTTGTGACGACGTCAAGCTACCATCTTAACTATGTGTGTCGGGCAGGATACACAACCAGGTGACGCCCGACACACACGAGAGTAACGGCCAACGTTCCACTCATCTATGTACAAAGGCCAGGGTCACAACTTCAAATGACAGCAAGGGAAGCATGTCGTCCAGCTAGCCAACCTCACCTATCGGCCGACATACAAGATCAGGCTTAAGGTGTAACAAGGTTAAGGGTATCGGGAAGAGCATTCAGCATAGAGTGACGCCTGACACACAAAGGGTCAAGGACCATGGTGTATCGCCCAACATAGCAACAAAACATGACGACCAAGGCTCTAGGCCAAAGAAGGATGTCGGGCAACAACACCACCAATACCATATCAAGCAAGATACAACCCGACAGGGTCACCACCAACCCTAAGCACAAGGGCACCAAAACCCTAATGGATCAAGAAGATGGCTCACCTATCAACTTTGAACGAGAGAGGGGTCTTGCACACTTCATATCACCAATCGGGCAAAACAAGAACAACCACAACCAAGGTCCACGACTACTACAAAGCTCACCTCTAGAATCCAAGGTGAGAGAAGGGTGTTGCTCAAGCAACTAGGATACAAGCTCGCCTCTCAACTTAAATGAGAGAGGGGTATTGCCCATATCTCTAGAGTTCAAGCTCACTTCTCAAGACCAAAGGAGGTAGAGGGGTGTTGTTCAACAAGAAACCCTAGAACAAGGATCGGCCAACAAGAACACTAAGCAAGAAACCAAACTAGAAACACATATAGCCGATATGATCATAGCAACATATAAGAACATAAAAGAAGGTAGTGAAGTTAGGGTTAGGAGTTATGTAACCCACCTTAAGCAAGCTCCAAGATCTGAGCACCACCACAAGAAGGAGAGCAAGGCACTCTAGGGTTCGGCCACCACTAGAGGAAGAAGGAGACTCCAAGAAGGATCGGCCACCAAGCTTGCAAAAGAAGAGAGGTGTCGTGCACCAAGGGAGAGGGAGACTAAGGAACTAAAGGGATCCTTAGCAAGGGAAAGGAAACACATATATAGAAGGGGATGGAGGAGAAACCAAGGAAAGACAAGGCAAGGTATCGCCCACCTAGGGACACTTATCCATGAGCAAGGCCACCACTCTAACATGCTCTAAACACATGTCCAAGGCCATTGCCACATGCAAGCACCAAGCACCAAGTGTCCCCTAGTGGTGACACAAACGAGGTCAAAGAAGGTCAAAGGGGTCCATGGATGACACACCCCCACACCATGGCCGACACACCCCCACCATGGATGATACAACCCTGGGCGACACACCACCAGGGTGACACACAAGCATGCTCTTGCCCGACACAAGGTCCAAAGAAGCAAAGGCAAGGCATCACAAAGCCCAACAAGCTCAACCAAGCCCAAAGGAACTCAAGCAACGAGCCCAAACCTTCCTCTCAACATAAGAGGAAGCAAAGAGAGGGAGGAACACCTCACAAGGTGACAAACTTGACCAAAAACCCTAGACTTGGGTTAATTGCAAGTAGCACCTCCAGCTCTCAACAAAGCACCAGCAAACCCTAATCACCACAGAAGGTGATTAGCAAGCAACTAAGCATCAGGGTTAAGCAAAGCAAACAGGATAAGCCCTAAACGGAGGTCAGGGTCCTTACAAGCTAACCCCCTACAAAGGGATTTTGTCCCAGAAATCTGAAGAGAAAAGTGAGGGATACTTCCTCCTCATCTCTTCCTTAAGCTCTCACATGGCTTCCTCAACACCATGATGATGCCAAATTACCTTCACAAGAACCAGGTCCTTCCTCTTAAGCTTCTTAACTCTTCTGTCAAGGATCATTACAGGACCTTCCTCGAAGGTCACATCTTCATCAAGCTCAACTTCATTTGGTTGTATCATTGTCCCTGTATCCGGATGACTTTTCTTCAGCATACTGACATGGAATACTGGATGTAACCTGTGCAACTCTGGCGGTAGCTCTAACTCGTAAGCTACCTTGCCAACACGTGCTATGACCGGGTATGGCCCCATATACATGGGTGCTAGCTTACCCTTCTGGCCAAACCTTAGCACACCTTTCCACAACGAGACTTTAAGATACCCTTTGTCTCCTACCTGGAACTCCAAAGGTCGTCGGTGATTGTCTGCATAAGACTTCTGTCTGTCTTGTGCCGCTTTCAACTGTTGTTGTATCACCTTGATCTTTTCTGTCGTCTGTTGTACTAACTCAAGACCCAAAAGCTGATATTCACCAGACTCATACCAACACAAAGGAGATTTGCACTTACTTCCATATAAGGCCTCATAAGGAGCCATGTCAATGCTCCACTAATAATTGTTGTCTCAGCGTAGACTTGACGTGCATCTGTGCTAAAAGTCCAGCTAATAAGGAAACTTCCATCTGCACGTTCATCTACTGCAAGGAAACAAGCATATCCCGTCTATGGCATACCAGGGAACTCAACTGTGCCTTCTTTGAAGAAAAAGAAGAAGACTTTCGGCTAAGCACATCAGCTACCACATTCACCTTACCAGGATGATACTCGATGGTGCAGTCGTAATCATTGATTAGCTCCATCCATCGATGTTGTCGCATGTTCAACTCTTACTGCGAAAAGATGTACTTTAGGTTTTATGATCCGTAAAGATCTGACACACTTCCCTGTAAAGATAGTGTCTCTAAATCTTTAACGCATGAACTATCGTTGCTAACTCCAAATCATGAGTCGGATAGTTCTCCTCATGTTTCTTAAGCTGTCGCGAAGCAAAAGAAACCATGTGATCTTCCTGCATCAGCACACAACCTAAACCTTTCTTGGAAGCATCATAGAAAACAACATAGCCCTTCCCAGGCTCTGGAAGCACTAGTACTGGAGCACTAGTCAGCTTTTCCTTCAAACTTTGGAAAGCTTGCTGGCAAGATCATCCCAGACAAAAGGTACACCCTTTCTGGTCAACTTCATCATCGGCAACGCAATCGCACTGAAGTACTTGATAAACCTCCGGTAGTAACCTGCCAAACCCAGGAAACTACGAACTTCTATCGGTGTCTTCGGCTGTTCCCATTCTGCAACAGACTCCACCTTCTTCGAATCCACTTTGACTCCTTCTGTAGATATCACATGACCCAAGAAAGTCACTTCTTCCAACCAGAACTCACACTTACTGAACTTGGCATACAGTTGATGTTGACAAAGAAGAGTCAACGCTAGTCAAAGATGTCGCTCATGCTCTTTCCTGTCTTGACTATAGATCAATATGTCATCTATAAATATTACAACAAACTGGTCTAGAAAAGGACGAAACACTCGATTCATCAAATCCATGAAAGCAGCAGGTGCATTGGTTAGCCCAAACGACATAACCACAAACTCGAAGTGACCATACCTCGTCCTAAAAGCTGACTTTGGTATGTCATCCGCCTTTATCCTCAACTGATGATATCCGGACCGTAGATCGATCTTTGAAAACACGGTAGCACCACGCAATTGATCAAACAGATCATCTATCCTCGACAACGGGTACTTGTTCTTGATCGTGACCTTGTTCAACTGTCGGTAATCTATACACAGCCGCATCGATCCATCTTTCTTCTTGATGAACAACACCAGAGCACCCCAAGGCGACGTACTTGGTCGAATGAAACATTTCTCGAACAACTCTTGCAACTGCTTCTTAAGCTTTTCCATCTCCACTAGAGCCATCCTATACGGTGTCTGTGCAACTGGCTGAGTTCCTGGAACCAGATTGATCTCGAAATCAATCTCTCGGGGTGGAGGAACACTGAGAAACTCCTCAGGAAACACATCGTCAAACTCTCAGACAACTGACACCTCCTCAAGGCTAGGACCTTTCGCCTTGGTATCCACAATGGTATCCACAACGTGAGCTAAAAACGCCTCACATCCTTGTCGTAACAACTTATCTGCCACTAACGCTGACACCAGACACGTCGGAAGAATCTTCCTATCACCTTGAAAGATCCACTTCCTACTGCCACCATCAAACACAGCTTGCTTAGAACCACAGTCCAAAACAACCCTATACTTCTCTAAGGTATCCATCCCAAGGATCACATCAAACCCATACATATCAAGTGGTATAAGATTCACTTGTATATTGTGTCCCAAAAATGATATGACACAAGATGGACACTCTTCTCGAAGCATAGAGGAACCATCAAGAGGGGTTTCTAACAACAAGCTATCCTCCTTACAACTAACAGGTAAACGACATTTCTCAAGCATACTATAGGCGATAAAGGAGTGTGTAGCACCCGGGTCAACCAGAATAGATATAAAGTAAGAAGAAGACATATAAGAATGAAATAACTTCATCTGACCTGTCACCACTCGCGGGTTGACTATTGCCTCCGGTTGACTCATAGCATAGAATCAAGTTGTTTCTTGTTGTTCATGTCCTCTGCTTCCTTGAGCAGACGATCCCACTTGCGACGCTTGACCACATCATCGCCCTCTGCTATTACTGGGTTGTTGTCTATCTGACCCTTGATGATTCTGCCTCAGCTGCTGTGTCACTTCAACATCTCTACTTGGGCAATTTGACCTCATATGCCCGATCTGACCACAACGATAGCATGCCCTATCTTCAAACTGTGGCCTAGATGGCCCTGTCACCGCCACTGAAACTGAAAACCTTGGCTCTTTAAAGCCACCAAACCTCTGTCCCTGGAACTGAGCAGGCCTCTTCTTAGATGTGGATTCTCTTTTCTCCCTAACCGACCATTCGATCCTCTGTACAGATTCCACAATCGTAGCAAACCGTTCTCTGTTCTCCAATGCAGAAACAGTTGTTGTCAACTCAGCACTCAGACCCTTCTCCAAGCGTCTAATCCGCTCTTCGTCTGTCGCTGCCATGTGAGGACAAAACCTCAACAGATCCATGAACTTGGCCTCATACTCAGTGATGTTCATCGTTACTTATCGCAGGCTCTCAAACTGACTGATCTTCTCATCCAGATACGTCCTCAAAAAGTATCTGCTGATGAACTCGCGTCGGAAAATCTCCCAACCGATCACCTCACCAGGTCGCTTCTCTTCCTCGATGGTCCACCAGTGACCAGCACTACCTTTCAGAAGGTAGACAGCTTGCTTTACTTTGTCTGCTTCGGGGATGTTGAGGATCCGAAAATCCTTCTCAAGACTTGTCAGCCACAGATCTGCATCCGTTGGATCAGCCATTCCAGCATAATCCAAAGCTCCGACTCGGTGAAGCCGCTCAAAGGTCTTCCCAATACCCGATGTTTCACCATGGGGAGCCTGTGCTCTCGGCGGAGGCACTGGAAATCTCTCTACCATGAGATTCATCGTAGTCATTATCTGCCCCATAATCTATTGATAGGAAGGGTGTTCAAGAATGGTTGGGTCAGGTTGGGGGACCTCAAGCATCCGATCTTCATGTGCCTGTCCTATAGCTCCATCAACTGATGCAGCATCGTTGTTCTCAGTAGCATGTTCTTCATGGTTTCCAGACATCTTGGCTTTTCTTCCACTGAGGGCAGAAGTTGATTGTAAGAAAATCTTGAAAACTCACAAGAACAGACACAACATAGTCCTAAATTCCTGTAGACTCAACGAACCTAGAGTTTGATACCAAAACTTGTGGCAACACATCTCACTATCACACAGACAGCGAGGTGTTATGCGAAAACATGCGGAAATCACCATAACCACAGATTACCAAAAACACGGGTTAATTAAAACCGATTGCGGAAAGCAGGTAAACTGATAAAACTATTACATTCAGTTCCACATCCTGTAAGGAAACAGGTTATACAAACATTTACAAGCCTTGATACGTGTCTACAGCTTAGAGGAACAGATGTCTAGCCATCACACGAGTTCATCACTTGTTTATATGTACATAAAGGCCCACATCTGGCCAGCAGCAGGATATACAAAGGATCATCAGTTATACATCATGAAACAATGTCAAAACGCTCCCAAGGACCTGAGAGTACAGGGATGACTCTAGACTCTACTACAAAACAACCAAACAGTAGCATATCCATCGCTTGCCTTCTACTGCTCATCTTGCTACTCTGCCGCAACTCCACGAGCACCACCACACCTAGCTTGACCACCTAAAAAGGTTATAAACCAGCGGGGTGAGACACATAGTCCCAGTGAGAAACACAACTCCCCGCTGAAACTACAAAACCTCAGAAAGATAAAGCAACAATAGCAGATAACTGGTAAGAAGTATAACAAGAGTAGTTTATAAAGTAAAGCAGTTCACACTGTCACGCTTACCAGATGTACGGAAGGCATATACCCAAGTATTTCTTTATGGAACATGATTGACAAGATAAGATTTATAAGGTCTTACCACATAACATGAGGAACATATAAGTAACTGCAGGTATAACAAGGTTAACTACACAAGCAAGGCCTCAACCAATGTTTCGTGTTTTGTCTTAAGCAGTAAATACTATTCGGCTGGATTACGTATTATTATGCCCTGAGGAAGTGAGTCGTACCGCTCAAATCCAACCTTCAGTTGTGAAACCCAAGTCGGTGCCATACAAGGTCAATGGAAGAGCAGGACTCCACGACCTCCCACTTTGTGGTCAGTGCACGAAAACTAAAGCAGGATCGTAGTCCCATGCTTAAGTAGCCTTAGCCACAGGGTCAGCTCCATAGAATACCCTTTCTAGCCCGCCTTGGTACAAGTCTCGGCGCTAGTATATCTGAGCCACGGGCCAGTTCACCATGCTCTGAGCCATGAACATGTTCATGCTCCATCATACTGAGCCATGGACTTTCTCACCATGCTCTTTATATATATATATATATATATATCTGTGTGTGTGTGTGTGTGTGTATGTATGTATATATATCTGAGTCTACGACCATAGTTGCACTAGATTCTCTCTCTATTTAAGGCTAGGAGAAACCACACATATTCAACAATATGCGCTTCTAGGTTAACCCGTAGGAGAACCTGTTTCACCATCACCAGCTGCTGACGATGATGGATCTATGGCCAGGGAAAACTATATATATATATATATATATATATATATATATATATATATATATATGTATATATATGTGTGTGTGTGTGTGTGTGTATGTATATATATCCGAGTCTGCAATCATAGTTGCATTAGATTCCCTCTCTATTTAAGGCTAGTAGAAACCACACATATTCAACAATATGCGCTTCTAGGTTAACCCGTAGGAGAACCTGTTTCACCATCACCAGCTGCTGACGATGATGGATCCATGGCCAGGGCAAACTACATGATATGTTCCACTGTGATTAGTTAGTATCTTTTAGGTGGATTGTAAGATTCAACCAAGTTGTATAACATGCAAACTATAACAAGAATAAACAGTATGAAAATCACTATTATTCTTTTATTGTAATCAACATCATCCTGATCCATCACAAGGACACAACATTACATGTTACCACTTGGTATCTTGTCAATCATCTAGATCCATCTCAAGGATCATCACATTGCCATGGGACCTCAATCCCTTATCACATAGTGCCACTGCCTATCAAGGCTTACATCATCATCATGGGGTAGCAATCCCAAGCACTTTAGCCAAACACATCATACATATTATCTCATTATCAAGAGTAGCCATCACAGTAGAGTTACTCAACATATATACCTCATAGCCCTTTACCTGGCTATGCATCTGTATGAAACCTACAAGGTTAGTATATACAATCATCATGGACTAACAGAAAGACCATATAATCATTCATGCCTCAACTTGTAATCATAAGCATAGGTCACATCATTAAGCAAAGCATATTACATGCTTATCATTAACTCAGCATTATCCATAAGATGATCATAAACATGGGTACTATCATGGCAAGGTACATAGAAGTAATCTACTATCATGATTACCATCAAGCATATCAAGGGTCACCATTATAAACCAACCGTGATAACAAGATCGAGATCTAACATATCAGTTTTCCATAAGGACAAGACCCTCACTAAAAGCACCCACTACCCTCACCAAAGGTAAGTATCGGGCAAGGCACTCTCCCCTATCGCCCAACACTCAAATCATGACGGTTAAGCATACCAGCACATATCGGCCAAGAACTAGGGTGTCGGGCATCCAAGGCATAACAGTTAACGTTGTAACGTGCATCTAAGCTCAAAGACATGTCAGGCAACTCTATGTCGTGTAACGCTGCGTTGTGCACTTCTAAGTGTAACGTGCAGCAGGATCCATCGTGCAACTGAACCCAAGGGTCGTGTCGTGCAAGGTGTATCGTGCAATAGGTATCATGCAACTACGCGTTATGCACTAGGATTACAGCCACAAAGTCTGTCAGGCACTGAGCCGATGAGCGTGTCGTGCATCAGGTGTCTCGTGCACCATGTCGTGCAACGCTCCGTCAGGCATCAAGGGTAACGGCAACCAAGCGTGTAACTAGCCAAAGAAGTGTGTCATACAACGGTGTGTCGTGCCTCATGGCATATCGGTCAGCACACCCACAACAACGAGGCATAACATCCAAAGGTACAACTCTAACGGTTGACAAGGGAAGCATAACGTCCACTGATCTCATGCCTTCAGCCAACACACAAGACTATGGTGTAACGGCCGACACAAGACCAGAACACAACGCCCCAACGTCCAAGGTGTGACAACATCAAGCTACCATCTTAACTAGGCGTGTCGGGCAGGATACACAACCAGGTGACGCCCGGCACACACGAGGGTAATGGCCAACGTTCCACTCATCTATGTACAAAGGCCAGGGTCACAACTTCAAATTACAGCAAGGGAAGCATGTCGTCCAGCTAGCCAACCTCACCTATCGGCCGACACATAAGATCAGGCTTAAGGTGTAACAATGTTAAGGGTATCGGGCAAAGCATTCAGCATAGAGTGACGCCCGACACACAAAGGGTCAAGGACCAGGGTGTATCGCCCAACATAGCCACACAACATGACGACCAAGGCTCTAGGCCAAAGAAGGATGTCGGGCAACAACATCACCAATACCATATCGGGCAAGATACAACTCGACAGTGTCACCACCAACCCCAAGCACAAGGGCACCAAAACCCTAATGGATCAAGAAGATGGCTCACCTCTCAACTTTGAACGAGAGAGGGGTCTTACACACTTCATATCACCAATCGGGCAACACAAGAACAATCACAACTAAGGTCCACGACTACTACAAAGCTCACCTCTAGAATCCAAGGTGAGAGAAGGGTGTTGCTCAAGCAACTAGGATACAAGCTCACCTCTCAACTTAAAATAGAGAGAGGGGTATTGCCCATATCTCTAGAGTTCAATCTCACTTCTCAAGACCAAAGGAGGTAGAGGGGTATTGCTCAACAAGAAACCCTAGAACAAGGATCGGCCAACAAGAACACTAAGAAAGAAACCAAACTAGCAACACATATAGCCGATATGATCATAGCAACATATAAGAACATAAAAGAAGGTAGTGAAGTTAGGGTTAGGAGTTATGTAACCCTCCTTAAGCAAGCTCCAAGCTCCAAGAACCACCAAAAGAAGGAGAGCAAGGCACTCTAGGGTTCGACCACCACTAGAGGAAGAAGGAGACTCCAAGAAGGATCGGCCACCAAGCTTGCAAAAGAAGAGAGGTGTCGTGCACCAAGGGAGAGGGAGACTAAGGAACTAAAGGGATCCTTATCAAGGGAAAGAAAACACATATATAGAAGGGGATGGAGGAGAAACCAAGGAAAGACAGGGCAAGGTATCGCCCACCTAGGGACACTTGTCCGTGAGCAAGGCCACCACTCTAACATGCACTAAACACATGTCCAAGGCCATTGCCACATGCAAGCACCAAGCACCAAATGTCCACTAGTGGTGACACAAATGAGGTCAAAGAAGATCAAAGGGGTCCATGGGCGACACACCCCCACACCATGGCTGACACACCCCCACCATGGTCGACACAACCCTGGGCGACATACCACCAGGGCGACACACAAGCATGCTCTTGCCCGACACAAGGTCCAAAGAAGCAAAGGCAAGGCACCACAAAGCCCAACAAGCTCAACCAAGCCCAAAGGAATTCAAGCAACGAGCCCAAACCTTCTTCTCAACACAAGAGGAAGCAAAGAGAGGGAGGAACACCTCACAAGGCGAAAAACTTGCCCACAAACCCTAGACTTGGTTTAATTGCAAGTAGAACCTCCAGCTCTCAACAAAGCACCAGCAAACCCTAATCACCACATAAGGTGATTAGCAAGCAACTAAGCATCAGGGTTAAGCAAAGAAAACAAGATAAGCCCTAAACGGAGGTCAGGGTCCTTACAGTTTATGTTTGAAAACATGCCTGATGCTAAAAGAATGTCATAATGTACTTAAATAATCAAGTATAATGATATCATGTAGAGCCCTGACCATAGATCCATCATTGTCATAAGTTAAATGATGGTGAAACAGGTTTTCCTAAGGGAACTCCTGGATAGCATACTTTTGAGTATGTGGGGGTTATGGATGTGAATATCCTTACGTCCTAATGTAGGATTTGATGTGAGATGTACCTTTGATCTCCCAATCCTTCATTATATGTTTATGTCGGGATGATGTATCAGTAATCTATCGATGATGTTGTTAATGCCGCATCGATGAGAGATAAACAAGAAACCCCTCGATGGCGAAGAGAGTACATCATGCCACTGTAACTCTAATAGCGAAGTTGCCAGAATACCCTGGAAAGCTATTATAGCAGAGACACAAGATGCCCTGCATGCTGTTCCTCACACTGACTGAGGAAGATGAGGTCATAGGAATCCGTATTTTCTTATGACCTATGTATGGTACCGATTGTGATTTCATAATGGTCGGTTGGAGTATGAGAGGTGTAACTCATCTCCTCAGGGCATAACAATGTTTGAAAAAAACATAATCAGCCGTGTAGCATAACTGCTTAGGTTGAACTACGAGAAACAATGATTGATGATACATTGTTTATAATGTTCTAGTTGAATAACTAGTATGCATGTTCTTCATATTCCTTATTGAGATTTTCCTTGTCATTCAATTAAGTTATAATTGAAATGATTGCTAAAAGAATGTTGCTTTACTTAGCTTATACAATGTTAAACTTGTTGTTGAATGTTTATATTCCTATTACTCAATGTTATTTCATTTAATTGCAATAACAATGCTTCTGGAGGAGAGTTATAACTCTCACTGGGACAATTATTGAAATTGTCTCACCCCCGTGGGATTTGACTTTTTAGGTAGACGCCGAGGACGAAGGAACCCATCAGTGGGTGAGCAACAACAATAGCAGCAGCAGCAACATCAGGAACAGCAGTGATTCTCAGGTAGAGACACTGTCTGTCAAGTCTTGTAGATAGTATGTCCTATGTGTCATCTCTGTACTCTCAGGTCCTAGGAGTCAGTAGGTGTTTAAAGTAGATCTGAGATTTTGGCTTAATGCCTTGAGATTTTTGTATATTGCCTTGTACATATAACATGGCAGTTGATGTTTGTAATCACTCGAGATGTGATTTTATATAGATGTAATGATGGATCAGTTTGTAAACAACTTATCTTGTTTCTTTATGAAAAAGTTTTAATATTTAATGATTTTCAATTATTCCGCTGCCAGTTAATCACTTCCGCATTCGTTGATCTTGTTTTCCCTCGATTCGATCATCACATTGGGTTTTAGTGGTCTGTGTGGACTACGTGAAGGTGTGGAAGCTTTTACTTCTATGCTAGGAGGACACCATCAACTCCATATGTGGTTTTTACACCAGGAGGACATCGTCGATCATCGTTCATGTGTTGCTTGTGGACAGAGCACATCTCATTGCATCAATAGTTGTTGAACTTGCTCCAGGACAAGGTACGTGTTGCACCCTCTTTTTTAGTACATCGTTTTTGATGTGGTCTACTATTTAGGATATATGAAAAATAATCTTTGTTTTTTATGCCTACTTTATCTCCATATTTCCCAACACTTTGAAGAGTTTTCCAAATTTTGTTTCTCATAATATTAGTTTCAAGGATAATATTTACATAATATTTAACCCACCTAAGTTCTTCCTGGACTCTATGTTGGTTGTCAAGTTTACTTAGTCCACGAACATTCTAGGAAGAAATGGAAATAATGTTATTTATTGGAAAATGGGTGGGCTAGGGACCTGCTAGAAATAATAACATCAATAGTTCCATCCTCCAGACCACTCAACTCTTGGAATTTGTTTGAAGATATGATATCTCTCTACAAGATCGTCCATCCTTTCTTTTGTTTGTATTGGTAAAGAATTTGGAACTAGTCTACATCATCCTTGAAATATTAGAGAACAATAGGAGTCTTTAGGGAAGTACTCATAGAGTCTAGAAAGGGATTTAACTTTTAAATCCTTAGAATGTTGATAAAAAAGAATAGGGATATTCCAATACTCATAGGAAGAGCAATGGCAACCCTGAGGGCTAGAAGGCTTCATTTTATCAACATCTTCATTAATAGGAATGTCACCAATAGAGATATTTCCAGGAACCTAATTTCATTTTTCAGCAGTAGGCACAGAATCTTTCATAATTGTTGTATGAGGATTGAGCGAGGAGGTAGTATCAATAGTAGACTTAGTCTTTTTCATCCATATTTGCCTAGTCTCCACTTGTTTGTCTTTCTTCACTTCTAATGAGCAAGAATCAAGACCATGCCCTAATAGACCACAACCTTGATTCTTTCTCGGTAGCCATTCATATTTGAAAGTACTTGTATGTTGAACTCCAGAATCACTAATCATTTCGACAGTCTCTAGGAAGGAAGAATCCACAAACATCAGAACATTAATTCTAGAAAAATTGATTCTAGAGAAGGACTTAGTCGCTCTATCAGTATCAATCGGCCTCTCCACAAAAGTACCAATGTGACAAAACATATTCCCCCAAAAAAAGAAAACCTCAAGCATAAGATTGTATAGACAAATCTAGATAGGGACAACAGTAAGCATTGGTTTCTCTAGACGATCTCTTATTTCCACACATTTAAGATTAGGGGTTTATCTTTAATGAACTAGTGTCCATTTGTAAGAGCATGAACCATATCTTTCATCTCTAAAAACCTAATGATGAAGAAACCATGAGATCTGGCAAATGTCTCAATTTTCCTATTACCTTCAAAAAATATGCCAGGAAATTTGTGAGAGTAGTAAGATGGGACTTGAATTCAATAACATATCTAGAGATAATGTTTTCCCAATTCTGCACATTCTCAACAACCCCCTCTTGTGGATAGAGCAATTTCCCTCCAACAGGCTCAAATGGAATATAATGGAGTTTCTTATCCTCTCCCTCCTTTGGTCCTATGAGGAGACTCGACCATGAGAAAGATGATGGATGAGGTTGAAGAGTAGGGAGGCCTAGACTATCAACAACATGTTGTCATAATTCACCACCAGGGATCTTCTTCATCGTCGGAACCCTAGCCCCATCACCCCAAGCAGCTCCCACCTTGAATGTGTTCAAACCTATCCTTAAAACAACCATCAAGATATGATTCTACTTTAGTGATAATATGTTATTTTGATAGAAGTGCTCTACAATATTATAAAACAAGTGCAATTTTGATGTTACATGTGAGTTCACTAAATTTTGGTAATGTAAGAAGATTAAGAATGATGGATCTCTTAGGATAGTCAAAACCCTCTATTTGGTGCTAGAGAATATACTATTATCAAACTCCCTCCCTCTTTTTTCCAAGTGATAGACATGTCACGACATTGGTAAAGTATTGAGAAGAGAACTGAAAGATATATATAGGATATCATTTCTCAGTTTAAGAATGGACATGGTTATTGTAAAAACATTTATCATATATACCATTTTCACTTATAAAGGAAAGAAAATGTGTATGCATATGGCATGTTTAGGATGTAGGAAAGGAGGGGAGAGGAATATAAAAGTTTCTTGTGATTGATAGTGTAAAATAATGGGAATAAAGGGAATTATCTTTATGAATTCCCTTTGATTCTCTCCTACATAATTTGAGTGAAGGAGAGGAATGGAATAAAAATATCCACTTTATTTATTGACTTCCCTTATTAAGAGGAAGACGGGGAAGAGTATGCATTCATTTTACCATATCCATGCTATCTAGGCACTCTTTCCATAAGAAATTGCATCTTCATTCCTTTCCCATCATTTACATACCTTCCCCTCCATTCCCTACCTCATCATTCACCTCCCTTTCCTTCCCATCATTTCTCTATGTGTCTAATGTACTTGTCCAAAGCATGGTGTCATTGTTGTTCTCGGTAGTTACTTCTCTACAAAAGTAAATCAAATTCAGTATAATTTTCACAATTTATTATATTCATATAAATCAAATGTTTCTATGCAAATGAGGACATGATCATTTCCACCTCACATTCATAATCCGATATCAACTACTTCTTGTTTATTGTGTGAATAGAAATCCATAGTTTCTATATACTTTATGTTTGTTTCATATCTACTTGTATATGTATTAGATTTCTCAAAGTGTAACATATATTTATATTTATTTACAAATGTCTCTCTTTTCGTTTTAACTTCAGTGGATTGACGAGAACATGGTGGTGTTTACATGATGAATTCTAAGTCATCCTAGTTTTAGTGTCATTCTTATATTAGTTTTACTTTTACAACATTACTTTCTTTTTTTTTCTTCCATTCTATTTTTTAGTTTTAGATTAAGTTTTTAGGATTTTGGTATAATTTCTCAACTTCAACTTCAAGTTTGAGCATGATTTATTCATATAGTGCATCATAGGGAATCATGCTTCCTTTGGTTATGTCGCGAGGAGGCCTTTCGTGGGTGCAAGGCAGTGCCCAAGATTCAAATGAATTTTCATTAAGCTCAAGAGGGAAGATCCACCGTTTTGGACCCAAATCTATGTTTAACGGTCCAAATCGGCCATGGTGGCAGCATTAATGCCTTTCATCAGTGATTTGGCCTCACTAATCCTCCCATAGACAGCCTCATTATTTAATGTAGATTGAATCCCCCTAGATGATGAGGCTAAGTGATAGACAAGGTAACCCACTCCATGAAGGAAACTACCCAACAAGCCTATGGGGTCCAATACTCACACTAATGCGTCAAGTGCCCTATGGGGCAAAAACTATTAGACAGGGATCTACAACCCAACGCGGCTCCCATCCATGCATGTCCTTAAGTGAATTTGTTGCTAAAAGACGATGTCACACACTCCATTGGTGCACTTGACCATTGTTGACTTCACATATTGACTAGTCCACACATCGATAAGGTTTCTATGCTTGACAAAGTAGCCACCTAGGTGCAACCATGACTGGTCAGGAGTGTGATCTCTTCCTGTGTGTTGCCCATGCACAATGGCAGAGGACACCATTATTATAGTATGTTGAGGGATTGAAACCATAATCACTCAACATGCTTATAAATACACTCTCCGAGGGGATCTTGTGATTATGCCCCTATGCTACTATACTCCATGCCAACCTTGAACAAGACCGTCGACACCACCATCAACCGCCTCCACCAAGGATTTACAGCCTAACCTAGGAATAACCAAGACAGATGACACCTCTTCGCCATCGACAGTCATCTTCATCCACCCCTTTCTTCTTTCACAAGTTATCACAAAAGGAAAAGGAAAGACAAAGAAGAAGGGTCGACTGATGAACATCTAGAGTGTATTCAACCACTACATTGGATAAGCCCCATTGTTAGGCATGTATATTGCTATCACACACACCAAGATTGCACCTCTCCTACGCATAGGGATGGTTTATATCTCTTTCTTTTCTATTATTTATTTCATAACTGCCACGAGAAAAGAGTAATTCCTTCTCTAGGGTGCAGGGATATTCATTCTAGATATCATATGATTATCTATTGATAAATTAATTTGGAACCATATGTTGGTGAAAGTTGGTTGGATAAGACATGAGACAAAGGCACAAAAAAATGAAACTGAATTCGAAATAGGGACCAAAGATATGCATGCCCCATTGCATATTATAATGAAAGATAATTTGCATGCCTTTTGAAAGAATATTATATGAGCACAACCATCGAAGTTGTGAATGAGATATTACATTGTAGTCTAAAAGTGGTTTTGTATGAGGGTGTGATTTAACATTTTGTTTTGCTGGATCTAATTTTACAACTTCTATGTTTGAGAATTTAACTCATGTGCTTATCATTACCATCAACCGCTACATAGATTTTCATGATGAGTACTCTTTAGTTAAAGTATTTTTTTATTGTTTATGAGAAGGGGTTCCAATCTTATCACTAACATATGAAGAAGTCCATTATTTGTTCATTCTCGCTACTCTAGCTAGTTCAGACACATAACATGTGAGTTGAACCAATCGGCACGTGTTCTTATAGCTTAAAGGTGCGTTCACTTCCAGCGAGGTCTTTTCACTTGTTTTCTTGAGATATAACACGTAGACAAAAAACCAGTTTAGCACACTTTCAAAAAAAATATCTACCAATATAGATAGTTTGTAAAATATTTCTCAAAATAGTTGTATAGAATTTGTCACTCAAAATGGTGTTTTATGTATCTGAGAGTGAAAATACAGTACCTACCGAATTATAAAACCAAGCATAATCGTATAACTGATGTAAAAGTATAAGTACAGTACCTACAGAATTGCATAGCAACACTAGTCATTTGGACAATTTCTTTTACAAAATACAGACATAAGTTGAGTACTCACTTGTTAATGACCTCAAAAGTACAATGCGCATCTAATCAAGAATCACCTATAAAATGCAACCATAAGTATTGTACCCACTCGTTAATTTCATCTCAGTTACTGACGCATAAGTACAGTACCTAACAATTTATAAATCAAGAATAATTGTATAACTTGTATAGAAGCATAAGTACAGTACCTACGAATTGTCATAGCAACATTTGTCATCTGGACAAAAAAAATTTTACAAAATGTAGACATAAGTTGAGTACCTACTTGTTAATGATCTCAAAAGTATAATGCACATCAGATCAAGAATCGGCTATAAAATGCAACCACAGGTACTTACTCACTAGTTAATTTCAACTTATTTATTCAAGCATAAGTACAGTACCTAACAAATTACAAAATCAAGCATAATTGTATAACTAGTCTAGAAGTAATATATCTTAATATATACAATATTCTATTTTTGGATACAGTATGTGTCATGAGGTACGATACATCAGCAAGTAAACTTTCGTACAGTACCTTCAAAATGAAAGTAGTACATCTCAATATCTAAAAGTATCCCAAAATGCGAATAATATACGTAATAATATACGTAATGTATCCTAAAATACAGAAATACTAGTATTGTGTTATACGATACCCTTATTTTGAAGTTTTGTACTTTTGATACTTCTCTCATCTATTTTTTATACTTCTCTTATATTAAATTTTTCTCCAAAGTATGTCAATATTAGTCTTGTTAGAAAGTATTTTTTGTGATGAATCTATTGCTTTTTATTTTATTCAAAAACACATTGTAGATCAAAAGTTATGCATAAAATATGTTATGCATAAAATATGTTTCTATCTCTTTGTTTCTGTTTTTTCTGCTTTCTCTGCACATCAGCAATCAGCATTTCCCAAAAATCGGGTGGGAGCCCAAGTACCACTACTTCGAGAAAAACTATCACAAACACATTTGAAACAGCCGTTGTCGATCAACTTGATCACCATTCCAACATCCCAGATGCATAGTTTTTTTTTCCTGAACTCCAGTTGCATAGTTGACAACTATACCGCAGAGTAAGCAATACACTTGGAGTTTGGAAATCAATCAGGTAAGAATATTTATGCGAGTTGGAAATGTATCACAATAAGCTACATCAATAAATTTCTTTCTGAAGTTATATAAAATTGTCGCTCACGTCGTGGTTCCTATGATCATGTAAATATGTATGTGATTCCTAACGAGTAACAATTCAACATCACTTATGACAAATCCTTATCTTGTAGTGCAGCTTGAAACAATCAGCACCTTAGCCCTACATTCCTCAAATTTACTAGTAGCCTGGCTACTGAAGAGCTATGCCATGTATGATCATCTACTTGTACATGGCGATCCGTGTATTCTGAATCCGTAAGAGAACTATTAAAATTATTGTGTAATCCCCAGTTAAAATTCAAGATTGACTCTGCCTCATTTTGTAAAGAGGGGACATCTTTTATGCGTGCAGTACTGTAGTTCATGAACTGGTGTGAAGTAGTGGAGAAAGTTTCCATTTCAGATGATTGGAATAGATGGCACAGATTTCATGGTGTCAGGCATTCAAAAAACTGTGCATCAAGTAACATGAAGATAAATCCTGTCATCGAAGACAATAATTATAATGCATACGTATTGCTTTCCGCCGTGCCTTATATTCGAATTGGTTGCCCCATAAGAACACCGAGTGGTCAGAAGACAGTGGTAATACAAATACCGATTACAGAACAAAAAGAACACGCCCAGCTTTTCATTATGTTAGCTGTAAATGAAAATCAACAGAACAGGCAGTTCAATAATCACGCAAACATGCATTCAAAAGAAAATGCATAATTTTCCTGGACTGACAAATGCGGAAAACATCAGTTCTGCTATACATACAAACTGAAATCAAGAAAACAACTCCTTGTCTATTACGAGGTTTCCACTAACTGCACCAATCTAGAACTATCAACGCACTAGCCTACTAAGATTCAGTTGCATTATCACATCACACGCATCAAATCCATCTCTCGGCTTACTCTAGCTTGAGCTGCATGTCATTGTGCTATATCATTAACAAAAATTAAAAAACCTGAACACTTGTCAGATATCCGATATTATGATTAGTAGCATGTTTCATGAATATTGACCCCTGCGGGAAACTTATCAGTATAATCTGCAACTTAACAACGCCATGTAAGATAGCCAACAGATTATTCATCAAGACGTTCTCAAATCTGCATATCACAACGAAATTTGCATAACACAAGGCTGCAGTAAATTACAGATGATGATGAAATTAATAGATTATTTCCTAGGCCTGCTCATTTTTGATATATAAGATGAGCAAACAAAAATATCCCTCCATCACTAGTCATTCTGAATCCATAACCAGATTTAGGGATTACATATTTCCAGAAATGTTGGGTTGATGAAATTTGACAATCAAGCAACCACATTATCAATCTTGTGCTTTTGCACAAATCGCTGTTATGCATAATCACAGAGATGTGTGTTTGTCTTCTCTTGGAAGAGCAACTACGTTGAACAGAAATAAGACAATAAAAGAACGGAAATAGAGTTTTGTCAAACGGAATAGAATTGGCAGCTCCCCACAGCTCACCAAAAGAGATCAACATAGCTTCCACGTTTATAGCTTAGCACTGTAAAATCAATATCTAACAGCTGTTGGGAAGCCACTGCATGGAGAGCATCGGCATGAGGCACCTCTACCCAATAGGGCTGGGGTGAGGAGAAGAAGGGATTGGGTGTGTGATTGGGCATCTGTGCAGAAGCCTATATGGCACTCGATCAGGACCTATCAGCTGAAAGGGAAAAGAGAGAAGGAATGGGAAGAGGAATGTGTGCACGGGAGAGAGAGATAGAGAGAGATAGAAGAAGACGTCCATCAGGGTTAATAAAGGGGGCAGAACAAAGTTCATTATGGAATCACTATAGTTGGTTTGTCCAGGTCTGAATTTTGACCCAACATTCAAAACATATGTACAAGACCTTTGGTAGATTAGAGTATACCTAGCTCTTTTTTAAAATATATTTATCTTATATGTATATTAGAGATAAATAGAGATAGAGAGCTAGATACATACATATATATATATATATAGGCTAAAAGAATTGTATACATGAGTACATGTAGCTTACATGTACCCATCTTCATTTATGATGATTACAAAAGTATAAAAAGAAATCCAATCTTATGGATGTGATGCATACCCTTTAGATAACATGTGTATCAAAAATCTCTTCAAACTGACATTCCTAAATCATCAAATGGAACGAAATACATATTTTCAAATCAACGGTAAGTTGCAAAAATTGTAGTATTGGATATTGAACGATGTATTGTTATATCTCATGATATACATGAGGTACGGTTGTGATTTTATAAACACATCTAATCTATTGAATTTTGATTCAATCCATAAGGTCGGATTGAATAAATGTATTCCACATATGTTGTTTTCATAGCCGGTACACACAAATTGCATGTACCGGCCGGTACACACACACACACACACACACACACACACACATATATATATATATAGAGAGAGAGATGATCCTATCAAGACCCTTCTACGGTAGAACCCCTTGAATACTACAAAGTCATGGCTTGTTGAAAAATCGATCGGTATGAATGGAAAGAGTATCGTTGCCTTTGCCTTCACGCAATAAATTGTTATGATCGAGAATAAATGTATTCCACATATGTTGTTTTCATAGCCGGTACACACAAATTGCATGTACCGGCCGGTACACACACACACACACATATATATAGAGAGAGAGATGATCCTATCAAGACCCTTCTACGGTAGAACCCCTTGAATACTACAAAGTTATGGCTTGTTGAAAAATCGATCGGTATGAATGGAAAGAGTATCGTTGCCTTTGCCTTCACGCAATAAATTGTTATGATCGAGAATCGCTTGTTTGGTCATTGATGCAATTTACGTATTTTTCATCCAGTAGTCAGCCTAAAACTCAATAAAAGTGTTCATTATCATGTATTATATATAAGTGCAATATGTACGAAATTTTGCAGTTAGGTAAATGCAATGATAGCATGGTGCAGGACTTCGACTCCGTATTGTGTGGAAGTGGAAGTTTGTGAAAACTTCGAGGAAGTTTAGACACAAACTTTAATAAACTTCAATGCCTATTTTTTGGAGAAAATGATATGAATTTGAAGAAATGATTGAAAACTTCTAGTTATGTTATACCTTTATCTTATATATGTCAATTTAACACAAAACACGATTCACAACCCTCTAGCCCCAGGTAGATTGATAATACAATGTGCTTGCAAGGTTCAAATGTGCAATACACATATAGAAATACGGTTCACCGTATGTATTCTATACAGTATACGATCGAATAGTAGTTACAACACCCTGTCTAGGAAAGAGTGGCAACAACAAGCATAGGAGTTGATATTAGAAGTTGTGAAGAGGGTTGGGGCGACACTTATGCCTTATATGGCCCTTAGGGCACTAGTTAGGATTAATGTTCGCCCCAACTTCAAGGTAACTTCGACAACTTCAGGGAAGTTGGGACAAAAATAAACACAAAAAGTCAACTTCGTCGACATCGGTGAAGCTTTGCCGCAAAGTTTGGACGAGGCCGAAGTATTTGGGATTCGACTTCTCGTTTGGTCAAAATTCAAACTTTCGACAAAATTTCTCCAAATTTCGTTGAAGTTATGTTGCATGAATGATAGGCTATAAACCCATTCGGCTCGATAATACAAACACATATCAAAAATATAGTTTATTCAAAGGCTCTCATGTTCTCACCATGACAGTTTTCTCATCAGACTAGTGTATCTAGGTAGTGATCCAATGAGAAGCAATATTAGAGAGAAAATGAGAAGCATTTAAAATAATCCTTTCCAATGATCACTTATTGTAATCTAATCATACAAATGTAAAATTTGTCGTCGGTCATTTCTACCTAAATAAATAAAAAAATTATTACCCATGTATATATATCACATGCATAATAATGGGAAAAGTTTTTATGCATAAAATTATTATTCAATCTAACAGTGTATATAGATGCTATGAGAGTATTGGGCCGGAACGATACCATGTTGGAGCAGGTTATCCTTTATTATATAAGGTGAGACATTTACATAGTAGACCCAACAGATAAACGAAATAGGAAAGGAGTTGTACATATATAGAAAGTATTTTCTAAGACTCCCCCTCAAGATAGAGCATACACATCAAGCGCGCCCAGCTTGGAACTCATATGGCTAAAAGTTGAAGCTATAAGTGGCTTGGTGAAGATATTTGCCACTTCTTGTCCAGTGCAAACATGAGGAGTCTTAATCTTCTTAGAGATCCTAGATCACAAACAAAAGGACAGTCCATCTCAATGTGTTTGGTCCGCTCGTGGAACACATGATTGCTAGCAATGTGAATGGCTGCTTGGTTATCACAAATGAGAGAGATTGGTGTCTTAACATATACTCACATTTCAGACAATATTGACATAACCCACTGTAGCTCACAACAAGCATGTGTCATTGCTCAATATTCAACCTATGTGCTAGATCGAGCTACCACATTTTGTTTCTTGCTCCTCCAAGTCACCATATGTGACCCAAGGAACACACAATATCCACCGATAGATCGTCTATCTCCAACGTCACATGCCAAATCAGCATCAGCATATCCAATAAGCTTTAAGGAGATGTGCACGAAATCTTTCCATGTGAATAAGTGAGACCTTTCCCTGGCAATCTTTAACATAGGATCTGGTAACTGTCATCTAGTGCAACATTTTGGGCGCACTCATGAATTGGCTAACAACTCCCACTACATATGAGATGTCGGGACGAAGGACTGTCAAATAAATCAACTTCATCACTGTCCTTTTGTACTTTGTTGGATCTGAAAATCACTATTCATCGAAAATATATGCCTTAGTATGATAATCCATAGGCTTGGAGACTAATTTGCAATGTGTCATGCATGTCTCTACAAGAAGGTTTAGAACATTATTCCGTTGATAAAGATTTGTGCCCTGCTTGGAACGTAGGACTTCTATTCAAAAGAAATAATGGAGATTTTCCAAGCCTGTTGTTTAGAATTGTGTTTGAAGCCACTCCTTGAGATGTGAAATGCCAATAGGGCATCACCTGTGATGGTAATATCATCCACATAGACAGCCAAAATAATAGTGTCTTTTGATGATTTGTACACAAATAAAGAACGAACAAAAGAAGACCAATTGAACCCAAACTGTATAAGTACGACACTAAATTATCAAACCATGCCCGTAGTGGTTGCTTCAAGTCATACAAGGATTTCTTCAATTTCACACTTTCTAACACCCCCCTAAGCAACATACCAGGAGGTTGCTCCATGGATACTTCTTCAAGCAGGTCGCCATGAAGAAAGGCATTCTTGACATCCAGTTGTCGAAGAGATGAGTAGCAATAGATATAAGGATCCGTACAGAATTGAGTCGAGCAACAGGATAAAAAGTCTCAAAGAAGTCCACACCATGTGAAACTAATGGAAAAGGTTGAATAGGTGGAGGTGTAAGTGGTGGTGGTATAGAGTATCTCACACACTCTCCTCACATAGCACAGGAAGTGGTGACTCTCTATCATGCTCAAAGGTATGTTCACTCTCATGCTTGAGCTCCCCCTTACGCTGGACAGAGTCACTAAAGAACGGGGTGGACTCATGAAAAGTAACGTCAGACGACATAACATACAATGAAGATGAGGACAGTAACATTTGTATCCCTTCTGTGTGACAGAATACCCAAGAAGACGGTGTGAACTGCGCAAAGGGACAACTTGTCAACACGTGGATCAAACGCAATGCAACCAAAGACACAAAGGGGTGGATACGGTGTAAACGGTGCGGATACGGTGCGGGTCTGGCCGTACCCATACACATACTCATCTAATTTAGCGGGTCCGGTTCCGGTTCTAGACCCGCATAATAAAAAATCTAGACCTGCACCATACATGTACCCGCATTAATAGCGGGTTTGCGGTGCGGGTATGCGGGTAAGCGGTTCCATATAGAACATGTCATTGTAAGAGAATTATGATTATGTTGTGTTTATATTAATACTATGAGATATTGCTATCATATAGTATATTAACATGCAATAGTCACATTAAATAACTTTATAGATTGAAGACTAGTGAGTTCATTTGTAACATATTTGTAGTCATCGTCATAATGTTTTAATTATGTATCATATCTTGTGACTATTTTGATTTTAAGTTTACATAAGTTTCTCATGATTGAAACTAGAATAGTTAATTCTCAATTAGATGACTAGTCTCAACCTTATTAAAATCAAAGTGGGACATAATCTCGAGTATTATATTAGTTACACTAGGAAAGTATGATATAAATACCATATTATCTAAGTAGTTATTTATGTATTGCGGGTCTGCGGGTCTAACGGGTTTGGGTCTAAGCATACCCATTAGTAGACCCGCTTATATGCAGGTCCAAGGGTATGCGGATCTACGGGTATGCGGGTACAAGAATTTAGACCCATTAATGGTCTTTAAAGGGTCTGGATTTGCGGGTCCGCGGGTCTACCCGTACCCATTTACAGCCCTATATCTATATATAAACAAGGGTGTGTTTGCATTGTTGATGTGTGGGCTATACGTTAATGTAGCATATGTCAAACTATATAGATGTTGTCAACAGGGATCGACCCACTCTCTCAACCCTATATTACATGGTACCACCACATAAATGATGCAAATCATGAAGGAACTATCTTCTGACTTTAAAGGAGGGTTCGTCCTCCAGTTTTTGTAATTAAGAGAAGATATTTCCCTATTTTTTATCCAGTCCTTAGGTTGGAGAGGAAAAAGCCATTGGTGGGGGGGGCTACAGTCGCCCAGCCCGACATCTACAGAAGTCACTACCCAACCCAGTAAGAGGAATCATCGGTGGACCCCTCTACAACCACCACTACCCAACCAAGTGCCTCCCTCTAGGCCTTGCCAGTGCTGCTATTCTATCTAGCAGGCAACACTCCCCACCGGAAACCTCTCCCTAGTTCTCTTGTTCATAGTTAGGCCCCTATCAAGCTATATATACACAAGGGTGCGTTTGCATTGTTGATGTGTGGGCTATACGTTAATGTAGCATATGTCAAACTATATAGATGTTGTCAACGGGGATCGACCCACTCTCTCAATCCTATATTACATGGTGCCACCACATAAATGATGCAAATCCTAAAGGAACTATCTTCTGACTTTAAAGGAGGGTTCATCCTCCCGTTTTTGTAATTGAGAGAAGATATTTCCCTATTTTTGATCTAGTCCTTGGGTTGGAGAGGAAAAAGCCATTGGTGGGGGGGGCTACAGTCGCCCAGCCCGGCATCTACAGAATTCACTACCCAACCCAGCAAGAAGAATCATCGGTGGACCCCTCTACAACCACCACTACCCAACCAAGTGCCTCCTCCCTCTGGGCCTTGCCAGTGCTGCTATTCTATCTAGCAGGCAACACTCCCCACCGGAAACCTCTCCCTAGTTCTCTTGTTCATAGTTAGGCCCCTATCAAGCATTGCTAAAATGTCAAACAACCTGTGATTATTTCGTGATGCCGCAACTATGACCCCATTTCACCAATTTTGCAGTTGTCCTACGTCATCATCACCACATACCACTGCCCGTTAGCATCACCGTTGATATAGTCCTACATTGCCTCCATCGTTCTTGTCAGATTATAGTTCAAATGTTTGACGAGAGGAAACTTCCTGTTACACTCAACTATTACATGCAAGAATAAGATCATGAACCAACTGCAAAATGCGAAGAAATAAAGTTTGGCTAGTGGAGTTATTGTGAATCTTTAATGCCACAGGATCACTGGTCAAGCTCCACCACGAGCATCTCACTTTGCCTCCAACCATCACAATTGCCCCCCAGCAACAACTTCCCTAAACAATCTGACAACTATTGTTGCTTTGTAGCTTCTGATGTGCTCAGGCATAACTGCTTGGAGTTATCCTATAGACATTGTCTATTGGCATCAACATTGTTGTCATACAGTGTTGTTGTCGTCATTGGCCAGTTTATAATTCACGGAACTTTAGCCAATTATTCAATATGGAAGACAAGAAGAAACTTCGCAACTATCAACAATCCATTCTTACTTTCCAAAACCAGATCATAACCAACCTCAAACTCCATGGAAAGAATTTGGGCCAGTAGAGTCAGACTATGAAGCTCTGATTCCACTATTTAACGGGCTAGGCTCCATCACTGGCTCTCCTAGACCTTCAATTGTCACAACTGAATCCCATGCAACTTCCATTTATCACTAGTTCATGATGTCGTCCCTAATACTAGGCAATATTTTCATTACAACCATCCTAATGTCACCATTGCCACCATTGTCCTTTGGTCAACCAAAGTTCAATATAAAAGACGAGAAAACTTCTACTAGTATCACTGGTCCACTTCCAATTTCCAGAATTGGATCATCACCAACCATAAGCTTGATGTGCAAAAAATAAGTGAAGATTTTCAAGTGGTAGGGGAGATAAGCGTCTCGTTGATGGTCCACCCAGTAATGCTACAAAAGAAATGTTAACATATTATTATATTTTTGTTTATTTATATTTTGTAATTTCTATTTATTGTTGGATCTCTATGTAATTGTCTCAATTCTCTCTTATTAATAAAAGGAAGAGTATACGTACCGTATCCCTTCACTGTTACATCGCATGCAGCCTTGCGGCAATTGCATTCAACATGGTATCTGAGCAACGACGTTCCTAGGGAACTCCTCTCCTCCGTCCTTCAACAACAAGCGGCGGAGCCGCTAGACCGGGAGAGAGCAGCAGCCGCCGCTGGCACCCTAGCCAGCAACAGCTGCCGCTGATGCAAGGGCCAACAGCCACTGTCGACACAAGGGCCAGCAGTAGTCGTCATCGGCGCCAAGGCTAGCAGCAGGCGTCGTCGGCCCCAGGGGGAGCGGCAGCCACCGCCAGCCAGCAGTCGCGCAAGAGCCACTGTCAATCAGCACGTCAGCAGATCTCTTCGGTTAATTCGACGGATTATTAAAATCTTAACCAAAGGGTCAGCTTCGTTGAGAATTCCTAATCACATCTCCTCCATGTGTGATTAAGGAATTTTCAGTTGGGGGTTGTGGATGCGTCAAACACACATCTAATCTTTTGATGTGATTTGTATCCTTCTGTCACTCTGTTTTTCTCTTGATGTGTATCACTCCGTCGCCCTATCTTCCTTCTGAACCATGGAGGACACTACGACATCAGTTGTCTACAACGAGTGTCACCTATCTCCTCCATCAAGCTAAACGGGAAGAATTATCTCTTCTGGATAAATGATGTCCATACAGTGTTGGAATCCCGAGACAAGGAGAAGCATGTTGAGTCTGATCCTCCAACGACTACTAACAAAGGCAATGTTGAATGGAAGTGTCATAACAGTCTGGTGAAGACATGGCTATGGGGGTAGCATGGAACCTGGAATTGCTGCTAGGTTTATGTTCTACACCACTGCTAAAGAGATATGGGATGCAGTCAAGAAACATTACTCTCAAGAAAACAATGCTCTTCGTCAATTCATGATATATGACCGCCTGTTTGCATAATGACAAGGAGACAAGCCTTTAGAAGAATATTTTGGGGTGATCCAAGCCATTGCTCGAGAACTGAGTTTCTATCATCTAATGACTGTCCAAGAATAGGTCAAGGACAAAGATGATTTGGTTACAACAAAATTCTTATCCGGCCTGAGTTCTTCATTCAGTTCAGCCCGCAGTGTTATCTTAGCTTTTGACAAACTTCCCAGCCTAGAAGAAGCTTATTCACGGGTGATGCAGTCCAACTTTGAACCAGTTGATTTTATAGTTGTCTTGTCTCCTGGAGAATCTCATGCATCTATAGTTGTTGCAGATAGAGGAGGCCGAACAAATACATGTCGAGGAGGTGGCACACGGCCTAAGTGCACTTTCTGTGGTCGACTTAGACGCATGGTGAAGAAATGTTGGAAGAAGCATGGTAGACCTTCTGCACCACCCGTGGGGACAGCCAACTTTACTAGCACTACTAAGTCTTCTGAGCTTCCTGCTTCAAGTTTTGGATCCTCTGGTATCACACTCACCAAGGAGGAATATGTTAGATTTATTCTGGCTACTCAGCATTTGAGTTTGGGATCATCTTCTTCTTCTTCAGCCAACTTGATGTCTACTATTGGTAGTCAGGCCACTTTTTTACTGGCTTCCAGTTCAACTTTTTCATGGGTGGTTGACTTTGGAGCTTCACAGCACATGATCGGTATGAGGACATTGCTTTATTCCATTGACTCACATATTCCTCACCAGTTTGTAACATTATCAGATGGTTCAGTGAGGAGAGTGTTAGCCAGTGGATCTGTTTCTCTGACTCCTAGAATTGATCTTAAATTTGTACATTATGTGCCTGCATTTCCATTTAATCTTCTTTCTTTTACAAAATTGATTGATACTATGAAATGTACAGTGGCATTTGGACCCTCTTGTTTTGTATTACAGGATCTCAAGAGTATGAGGACGATTGGTGGGGGGCTAGGAAAGGTGATCTCACCTCTTCAATGGTGAAAGTTTGCCTCCTCAAGTATTTGCTCCTGCTCCTACTATCCTTTTGAGAGGCTCTCCCTTATTGTGGCACTACAGATATTGACATCCTTCTCTCTAGAGCTTAAGGAAGTTAAAATTCAATTTATCACAAGTGTCTTCATTAGAGTGTCTGTCAGTTGGGTAAACATTATAGAATGTCATACCCCAGTTGTGTCAATAAACGGGTTCTTCGTCCCTTTGAGTTAGTCCATAGTGATGTCTAGAGTCCCGTAAAAGAAAGCAGTTTTAATGGCTTCCGCTGTTTTATTTCCTTTGTGGATGATTTTTCTCGCATGACATGGATTTATTTGTTAAAGAGTCGAGAGTTTGTGTTGTCCATTGTCAAGAATTTTCATCAAGTATTCCAATTTGATTGCAATATTAAACTTCTTCAGTTTGATATTGCCTTGGAATATGTTCAAAATGTTATGGCTGATTTTTGTAGTTTTGTTGGGATGATACATCATACATCCTGTCAACACACTCCTCAACAAAATGGGATAGGCGAGAGGAAAAATCGTCACCTTCTTGATAGGGTCAGGACAATTATGTTTCAATCCAATGTTCCTAAGAGATTTTGGTCTGATGCTTTACTTACTGCATGTTTTCTTATTAACAGGCAACCTTCTTCTGTGCTTCAAAGACGTACTCCTTTCTCTGTCCTACGTCTTGATGATCAGCCATTTCTTGTTTCCCTCAGGGTGTTTGTTTGTACTTCATTTGTGCACAATTTTGATCCTAAGGCTGATAAACTATCTCCTAGGTCGATTAGGACTCTCTTTCTTGGTTACTCCAACATCAGCAAGGGTTACAAGTGTTATTGTCCCAGTCTCCGTCGTATGTTTGTGTCTAGGGATGTAACTTTTCCTGAGTCCACTCCTTATTTCTCTAGTGTTCCCAGTAAGGGGGAGCGATTGTGCGAGAGTGCCACGATCATAAATCAGTGAGCGAGTGCCACCACCACAACAGAGTGAGAGAGTGCCGCCTATCATTCCAGAATATACTGTAATTCAAGAAGAGCAGCCGGAAGATGTTACTTCAATTCAGCAATATTCACATGTATACCACAGAGGAGGCAGGCGAGACCATGATGAAGTAGCGACTCCAGTCCCTGAGCCTTCCCCATCTCCCTCTACTCAAGAGACTCATGCAGAACCATCTTATCTTGATGTTCCCATTGTTGTCTACAAAGGTACCCGTTCCTATACTATTCGTCATCGTATTGCGGGTGTGTGTTGTTTGTAAAAATTGTCTAAGCAGACACGTTCTTTTTCTCTTAGGATTGATTTTGTGGTCATCCCAAAGAATCATCTTGATGCTATGAAGGATATTGGTTGGAAACATGCCATGCAATCATAAATGCCTGCCCTTCTACAGAATGACACTTGGGAGCTTACTGACTTACCTACTGGTAAGAATGTTGTGGGTTGCACATGGGTATTCACAATGAAACATAATCCATATGGTTCAGTAGAGAGATTGAAGGCTAGACTGGTCGCAAAAGGTTACACTCAGACATATGGGGTTGATTTCTTTGAGACCTTTTCACCTGTGGCTCGTCTGAATTCAGTACGGATTCTTATTTCTCTGGCTACCTTTGACTGGCCTCTATTTGAGCTTGATGTCAAGAATGCCTTCCTACATGGTGATCTACAGGAAGAAGTGTACACGGAGAAACCTCCTGGTTTTGTTGTTCAAGGGGAGTGTCAGAAGGTGTATAAATTTAAGAAAGCCATTTATGGGTTGAAACAAAATCCTAGAGCTTGGTTTGACAAGTTCAGTGACGTTGTATTAAAGATGGGCTTTTGTTGTTCTGTGACTGATTATTCTATTTTAGTTTTTCTATTGGATCTATTATTATTGCAGTATATGTTGATGATATAGTTATCACTGGCAGTGATTCTGTAGGTATATCAGGTGTGAAAGGACTGCATAGGAACTTTCATACAAAGGATCTGGGCAAACTGAGGTATTTTCTGGGCATTGAAGTACTTCGATCTGATGCAGGTACTAATTTGTCTCTGAGGAAATATGTGTTAGATCCAAAGATTTAAAAGATGGATAAGATTTCAGATATACCCACCAAATGAAGCCATGTAACTTGTGAATAATCATCAATAAAGGTCGCATGAGACTTCTAACCAAATTTGCACAGTACACGATGGATCTTATAACATCAATTAATGAAAAGAAAAATCTACTTTTTTTTGTTCTGTAGACCTAAAAATGGATTGTTTGTGTTTTCCCAGTTGATATGGCTCATACTCAACTTTTCTAGACCAACCAACTTAGAAACTTGCCCAAAGACATTACCCAAATGTAAATGCAAAGATGAAGCATCAAGACGCCTTGGGGGATTTGGCAAGGCAGAAGAAGCCAACACAATCATGCCCTTTTCCTATCATCTTCTATGTCTTCAGGTCCTAGATAATAGAAAAAACCAAGTTACGACATTATGAAGAGAATGAGGCAGTTTACTAATGGAGACATGATTATACGAAATTCATGAGATGCAATGAGAAGATACAATAGGCACTTCGGGTAAATGAGAATAGCTCTAGTGCCCTAGACTGCAATTAGAGAAACTGAATTGCATGTAGAACCATCTGCAAGAGTAACATAGGGTAATTAAGGTCATCTGATCTAGACAGTGTACAATTCTGGTATACCTGTGCTGTGATATGTGGCCCCTGAATCAAGAACTAGGCGTGCTGCTACTTTGGAGGTTTGGGAGATGTAAGCCATTTGGCCTCGGAACAGGAGATGCAGCCCTTACAAGAAGCTTGTAATGAAGCATAAATTTGTATAAGTTGATTGTACTCTTCAGCTATTGAGATCTCATTTGTATACCAATCTTGAGCATCTTCTCTTATTAGTGGGAAACTCTTGTAAATTTTAACAAGTTCTTTTGGTGTGGCCCTTCTCCCTCAGTGAGTGCACTCTGGTCACTGATGAGATGCTCATTGTCTACTATTTGTCGACTATAATTACGTCCTCCATGACCACGACTATGAGTGGTAGAATCAGACTGAGCCTAGCATAGTAGATTGACCAACAGAAGATGAAGTTAAGACTAGAGGCACCCAACTCTAGAAAGGCATCAAAATACTTGAGAATATGACTCATTGAGGATGATATTTAACTCTAAATAGAATTTGACTGCATACTCCCTCATACTTGCACTAAAAACCCAATAAGAGCTTAATGATAGTCGACTGATCCTTTATTTCTACTTCGTGTGGACAACACTGGCCAGAGGAAGTGTATAGCTCGTCCGATGGATCACTCATTTGAATTCTCAAATGTGTTGAGTCCAATGTTTTAGAAAGCAGGAGGCGTGCGGACACCACCTTGTGGCCGCTTGAGCGCCAGGTGGGCGCTCAAGCGGCCGCTTTTTGAAAAAGCGGATTCTTAATTTTCTATATGATTGTATACAAAAATACACACATTTGTATATATATATATATATAATTTTTTTAAGAAACTTGTATACATAACCAAACCCTTATGGCAGTGTAAAATTCACCCTACACAACAATATTGCTACTTAATAGTTGATTATGTATAGATGAAGCATTAAGATACATTTCTTATATATAACAGTATACTAGTATCATACTATCATGTAATAATGTGATATACTTAATAGTTAGTACAATTTATAGATAAATTTATCACATATAGTCGTATACTAGTATCAAGCCATGATACAATGCACTTAGTAGTTAGTAGTTAGTGTAATATAATAGTACTATACTTCACGGAAATATGCATTGATTTTGTATTACATTTACACACTGGTTGTTTCTTAGATTAATGTTCTATAGTTAGTAATTAGTACTATACAACAGTACAATATTACTGAGTTGTGACAATCACATAGTTTTATGTTACATATACATGGTAAGTTTTATGTTAGTATTACTTGCTATAACAAACTTAATAGGTACATAGTCGTCACTACTGTATATCACAGCAGAATCAGTGTAGTATTACACACTGATTAACTACTATACAATATTTAGATACATACATAGTTATTCAATACAATAATATCATATTAACAAGTTAAATAATGTTATACAATATCAATAGTGTAATATTACATAATGAAAATATCATTACATTTCACTTTTGGGCCTAGGAAGTGGGTCTAGGTCCTGCTTTTCACTTAAGAGGACTCAGGCGGGCGCTTGAGCGGGTTGAGCGGGCATGAAGCGGCCGCTTAATGCAAAACCGCCTGACCAGCCGCCTAAGGCCTATTTGGAGCGGCCAAGGGTCTCATCCGCTTAAGCGGCCGCCTGGGCCGTTTTTAAAACACTGGCCGAGTCAAAGACTTGTCACCCTAATGAAGTCCATACTGCTCAAATATCATATCATACAATTTGGAAATATTACAATAGTGCAGGAGTTAAGTAATTCAGAGTTCTAAGCATATCTGAAAGCGTTTCACCATGCCATGCATGACTTGTGGTTCCACAAAGTTCCTTATCATAGTTAAGAGATTTGTGTCTTGTAGTTCTTGTTGAACGCAATGTGCTGCAAGGCTGTGTACGATGCATCGGTGAAGGGATAGTGTACACATCCTCTTCCTTTTATTAATAAGAGAATTGAGATAATTACATAGAGGTCCATTAGTAAATAGAAATTACTGAATATAAATAAACAGAATATAAAATATATATATATTAACACTCCCTCTCAAGCTGGAGTGTACAGATCGTGTATGCCCAGCTTGTCGCAAAGACTCTGAAAGGTTGCTGGACTTAACGGCTTTGTGAGAACATCGACACGTTGATCTTCAGATTTGACATGAGGAGTCACAACCTTCCCATTCTTGATTAGGTCTTTGATGAAGTGGCAGTCAACTTCTATGTGTTTAGTGTGTTCATGGAAGACTAGGTTCTTGGCAATATATATTGCAGCTTGATTATCACATCTGAGTTTTATAGGAGACAAGACATGAATTTTTAATTCAGAAAGCACAGATTGAACCCACTACAACTCGCAATAAGCATGAGCCATTGCTCTATACTTAGCCTCCATGCTAGAATGTGTCACAACATTCTGCGTCTTGCTTTTCCAGGTGATAATGTGATTTTCTAGAAAAGTACAATATCCAGATGTAGATCTCCTGTCACTCAGAATACTAGCCCAATCTGCATCTGCATAGCCAGTAAGAACAAGAGTAGACATAGGAGCCTTAGGTCTGTAATAGGTGATCCCCGTACCAGGTGCACCTTTCAGATATCTAAGAATGTGACAGACTGCTGTCCAATGTGACTGTTGTGGTGAGCTCATATGTTGACTCACGACTCCTACAACAAAGGAAATGTCAAGGCAAGTGACAGTCAAGTATATCAGCTTACCAACTACCTTCCTGTAATATTCTGGATCTGAATACTCAATATCATCAGTCTTCTCCTTCACATGATAGTCCATAGGAGTAGAGACTGGCTTGGACTCACTCATATCGGTCTCACGAAGTAGATCTAACTAGAGTACGCAAATGCCCATAGATTCTTTAGAAAGAAACTTTGTTTCAACAGTTTTTTAAAAATGGAATCTAATACATAAATATAGAAGTCCATCACTCCAGCCTAACTTCTCAGATCGTATAGATGATGCCCACCAGGCAGTTCTCCTTGAGCATTCTATTTCTCGTCTAGTCCTCATGGAGTTACATACCCATGGACATCTCATCCACAACCATGCACAAATAAGAAATTTGTAATAAGAGTAAGTGTTGTTGATTCTCAACTTAGTATCATAAATATCTTAAAAAAAATTGTGAACTGATGCTGCTTTAAGATGTTATTTCCGTCAACAAATTTTACCGACATATACTCACCATTATACAGTATGTCCTCTCAATGGGTATTCCATTTATGAAATACCACTCTAAATGAGCACAGAAGTACCTTTGAATCTCACCAAGGCGTCTTTGAATTGCACCAAAGTATATTTTGAATGGTAACAAGTTACCTCTGACTTGGCATTATTGTGCCTCTTAATATCTCAGGAACTGAATCGTGGACATATTATCTAATGCAAATTCCTAAATTCTTGATGACATGAATGGTTCAGAATATGTCATTTTAATCTGATATTTGAATTTCTTATTGTTAATATATCTTTACTTTGTGTTTATTTCATATTTCATATTACTGTTGTACCTACATGTAATTTTCCCTTTACTATAAATAAGAGAGGAGAACCCTATTGGGTTCACCACGTTGCCAGTGTGCAACAACGCTCCGTTACGTCTCTTCCTCTTACATGGTATCAAGAGCAGGTTAGCGCCGCCCCTCCCTCCCGCCCGTTCTTCTCCGGCGTCGGCTCTCTCTCTCTCTCTTCTCCAAGGCGCCGCCGTTCCCCCCCGTAGCAGGCCGCCGCCGCCACCACAGCAGCGGCTGCTCCTCTTGCCGCCGGCGCGCGGCAGGAGCGCAGGAGCCCCTCCGCGGCGCTGCAGCTGGCCGCCTAAGGGAGGGTCTCCACCGTCCGTCCATCGCCGCTGGACTTCGGTAGTCCATCCCATGCTACCGTAGGTCCAGCCGCAAAGATCTAAAGGCTCCGTCTACATTTCCGGGAATTTTTTCAGCACCTCTCGGTCAATTTTCGGACGCCGACCCTGCTGCTTGGGGATCTCCGGTTGATCAAACGGCCTTCTAAAGCCCTACCCGGAGGTCTCGTCTCTTCCAAAGTGCTTTCCTAATCACATCTCCTTCATGTGTGATTAGGAACCTCTCGTTTGAAGGCTGTCGATGCGTCAGTAACGCATCCTCTTTCCAGTTTCTTTGTGACGTGTATCACTCCGTCACACATATCCCAGTTGCATTATGGAGAATAAGACCTATTATGAGGCTTCGCCTATTCCTATCAAGCTCAATGGGAAGAACTTTTTGCTATGGATGAATGCGGTTCATACTGTCTTGGAATCGCGAGATCGGGCAAAGTTCGTTGATTCTGCACCCCTCACTAGCACTGACAAAGACTATGCAGAGTGGAAACGTCTTGACAGCCTAGTGAAGACTTGGCTATGGGGTAGCATGGAACCTTCTATTGCTTCTAGGTTCATGTTCTACTCCACCGCTAAGGAGATTTGGGATGCCGTCAAGCAGCACTATGCTCAAGAGAAGAATGCTCTTCGCCAGTTTATGATCTATGATCGTCTGTTTGCAGAGAAACAAGGTGATAGACCACTTGAAGAGTATTTCGGTGTGATTCAAGCTATCTCCCAGGAGTTGAGCTACTATCATCCAGTGAAGGTTGCTGAGCAGATTAAGGATAGAGATGATCTTGTCACTGCTAAATTTCTATCTGGCCTTAGCTCCTCATTTAGTTCAGCAAGAAGTGTGATACTTGCGTCAGATAAATTACCGAGCCTTGCAGAAGCTTTCTCTAGGATTCAGCAGTCCACCTTTGAGTCAATTGATCCTACTCCTGTTGTTCCTTCTGGAGATTCTCATGCCTCCATTGCTGCAGCAGTTCGCGGAGGACGACCTGCACCTACACCATCTGACAGACCTGGCTTGGGCAGAGGACGTGGGACTCGTCCTCGATGCACTTTCTGTGACAAACCTGGACACACTGTCGAGAAATGCTGGAAGAAACATGGGAGACCTGCAGCCCCACCTGTTGGAGCTGCCAATTGTGCTACTTCGGACTCTACTACTGCGAGCTCGAGTTCCTCTGGCATCACACTTACTCAGGAGGAATATGACAGATTTATTCAGACAACTCAACATTGGAATATGGGCGCCTCATCTGCTTCTACAGCAAACCTTGCATCTACAGCGGGTAATCAGGCTACATCTTTTATGGCTTCTGGATCCGCAACTCCCTGGGTGGTTGACTCTGGTGCCTCCCAGCATATGACTGGTATGAGGCGATTGCTCTGCACACTTGACTCATATATTCCTCACCCATCTGTTACTTTGCCAGATGGTTCTGTGAGGAAGGTGGTAGCTAGTGGTTTTGTGTCCCTTACACCAGATATTGATTTGAAATCTGTTCATTTTGTACCTGAATTTCCATTCAATTTGCTTTCTGTTGCCAAGCTGATTGACACTGTAAAATGCACAGTAACATTCGGGCCCTCTTGTTTTGTTTTACAGGATCTCAAGAGTTTGAAGATGATTGGTGGGGGGCCTAGGAAAGGTGACCTCTACCTCTTTCCTGGTGATTATCTACCTCGCCATCCATCTCCTGCTCCAGTTTCCTCCGCCATGCTGAGTGGTTCCCCCTTGTTGTGGCATTGCAGATATGGACATCCATCCTTAGAAAGCTTGAAGAAGTTGGAACCAGATCTAGCTCATGTGTCCTCTCTAGAGTGTCAGTCATGTTAGTTGGGCAAACATCATCGGTTATCATATCTTGTTCGTGTCAATAATCGGGCTTCTAGTCCGTTTGAGTTAGTCCATAGTTATGTATGGGGTCCTGTTAAAAGCCAGAGTTATAATGGTTTTAGCTATTTCATTTCCTTTGTGGACGATTACTCTCGCATGACATGGATTTATCTATTAAAAAGTCGTGAATCTGTGCTTTCCATTATCAAACATTTTCATAAACAAATTCAGGTTCAATTTAACTGCAATATCAAAATTTTTCAATCTGATAATGCCCTTGAGTATGTTCAGAAAGCGATGAATGAGTTTTGCAGTTCGGTTGGTATGATTCATTACACCTCTTGCCCTCACACTCCTATGCAGAATGGCGTTGCTGAGAGAAAGAATCGCCATCTTTTGGATATCACTAGGTCTATCATGTTTGAATCAAATGTGCCTAAACGTTTCTGGTCTGAAGCTCTTCTCACTTCCTGTTTTTTGATTAATCGGCAGCCCTCTTCTGTTTTGCATGGACGCACTCCCTTCTCTGTCTTACGCCCTATGGATAAACCATTTCATGTTCCGCTTCGGGTTTTTGGTTGTACATCCTTCGTTCATAACTTTGATCCCAAACAAGACAAACTCTCTCCTAGGTCTTTGAAAACCTTGTTTCTTGGTTACTCTGGTACGAGTAAAGGTTACAAGTGTTATTGCCCGAGTTTGCGTCGTATGTTTGTTTCTAAGGATGTCACCTTTCATGAAACCAGTCCATATTTTGCAAATTCTATGAGCAAGGGGGAGCAATTGAGTGAGGGAGTGCCACCCGCAATTCCAAGTGAGGGAGTGCCACCTATCATTGTTGAGGACATACCGCATGATCCACCTCCCATTCAACCCTATAACCAGGTTTATCACAGGCGAGGTAGACAGGATCCAGATGAGGCAGCGGCACAAGTCCATGAGCCTCCTTCGCCATCTTCTACTCAAGAGATTCCTGCAGAGGCTTCTGACCTTGATCTTCCTATTGCTGTCCGGAAAGGTATACGTTCATGTACTATTAGACATCCCATATCGAATGTATGTTGTTTGTCGCACTTATCTACACAGGCTCATGCATTTGCTGTTGGGATGGACTCCATTACGATACCAAGAAATCACTTAGATGCTCTGAAGGACAGTGGGTGGCAGCAGGCAATGCAGGTGGAAATCTCTGCTCTGATTGACAATGGCACATGGGATCTTGTTACTTTACCTGCGGGAAAGAAAGTTGTGGGCTGTAGATGGGTTTTTATAGTCAAACACAACCCCGATGGATCTATTGAGCGGTTGAAGGCCAGATTGGTAGCAAAAGGCTACACACAGACATCTGGAGTGGACTTCTTTGAGACTTTTTCTCCAGTTGCTCGTCTCAATTATGTGCGGATCCTTATATCTCTAGCTACTACCTTTGACTGGCCTCTTTTCCAGCTGGATGTCAAGAACGCATTTCTTCATGGAGATCTTCAAGAAGAGGTGTACATGGAGCAACCACCAGGTTTTGTTGCTCAGGGGGAGTGTCAGAAAGTCTGCAAATTGAAGAAGGCTATCTATGGGCTAAAGCAATCTCCTCGAGCTTGGTTTGACAAGTTCAGTGCTGTTGTTTTACATATGGGCTTCTCTCGTTCCATGACTGATCACTCTCTATTTTATTCAAATTCTTCTGGTGGGTCCATCATTATTGCTGTCTATGTTGATGATATTGTGATTACTGGCAGCGATTCTACAGGCATATCACGTGTGAAGGAGGGACTACAACAACACTTTCACACGAAGGACCTGGGGAAACTGAGATACTTTCTAGGGATTGAGGTTCTTAGATCCCATGCAGGTATAAATCTCTCTCAGAGGAAGTATGTGCTTGACTTGCTACAAGAAACGGGTATGACTGATTCTAAGCCCGTATCCACTCCTATGGATTATCACATCAAGGAGGTGGACGATGATACTGCATATTCAGATCCAGGCCATTACAGGAGAATAGTTGGGAAGTTAATTTACCTAACTGTCACAAGACATGATATTTCTTTTGTTGTTGGAGTAGTAAGTCAATATATGTGCACACCACGACAGTCACATTGGACAGTTGTATGCAGGATTCTGAGATATCTGAAAAGTGCTCCTGGAAAGGGGATCACTTATTATAAACCAAAGAGTCCTCTATCTTCTTTTACTCTCACAGGTTATGCAGATGCAGATTGGGCTGGTAATCAAGTTGATAGAAGATCCACATCTGGCTACTGCACCTTTCTTGGTGATCATCTGATTACTTGGAAAAGCAAGAAACAACAAGTGGTAGCACGGTCTAGTACTGAGGCTGAGTACCGTGCTATGGCACATGCATGCTGTGAACTACAATGGATCAAATCTGTCTTATCTGAGCTGAAGATTTTGATTCAAACTCCCATGATTCTCAAGTGTGACAATCAATCTGCTATACATATTGCCAGGAATCCTGTCTTCCATGAGCGCACAAAGCATATAAAAAGTTGACTGTCATTTCATCAGAGATCAGATAAAGAATGGCAATGTTGTGACGCCGTATGTCAAGTCTGAAGACCAACTAGCTGATATCTTGACAAAGCCATTAGGTCCAGCAGTGTTCCAGAATTTATGCGGCAAGCTGGGCATCCACAATGTGTACACTCCAGCTTGAGGGGGAGTGTTAATATATCTTTACTTTGTGTTTATTTCATATTTCATATTACTGTTGTACCTACATGTAATTTTCCCTTTACTATAAATAAGAGAGAACCCTATTGGGTTCACCACGTTGCCAGTGTGCAACAACGCTCCGTTACGTCTCTTCCTCTTACACTTATAACAATAGGTAATCTGAATCCGATATCTGAAGTTCTTATAAAGTAAATCAACTGGAATATGATATCAAAAAGTTATTATAGCATGAATAATCTCTGAACCAAAATCTGATATCAAATCAGAAATTCTTAACAAACTAATTGGAACTAATAATATGAATCAATTCAATATCTACAAGCAACGTGATTCTTAGATTCTGAAAAACAGGGATGTGTAGACATTATCCATATAAAAATTGAATTTTAACTATTATACTAATGATCAAGAGGTCATACAACATAGAACTCTTACTTGGAGAGCATGAGAATACCTAACAGCCTTGAGAATCCCATCCAGAGCCTAAGTCTCCTCTAGAAAAGACCAAGTGTCATTTAGCTTTTAGATTATGGTAATACTTTAGAATCAAATAGGGTGTGAATCAAGTATTAGGGTTTCAGAGATACTTAGGGTAAAAGTCACACATTATAGTTCAATGGCATTCTAGGTTGGGCTACTAACCTATAGTTGTGGATTTTTCGTCTTCACGTAAACCCAAACCCCGTGTTCGAAGGTCAACTTTCCTGATCATCATCATCAATCACGTTCAAGGATCAAAATTTGTTTTCATTTCAATGAGAAATTATTAATACATTACCCTTAGGGCCTGTTTGGTAGGGTGTAATTGTAACAAATGATGTTCGATTGTTGTGCTTTTAAAATTAAAATTGTTTGGTAGAATGTAGTAGGGTGTAATTATGTGAATTGCAACAGCACTTTTAGGCTGAAAATCCAGGAAAATGTACCGCGCCCATTCAGGGCGCGGTCAGGTGCAGTTCGCGGACCGAAGGAGCCCATGGCGCTGGCTTGTGCAGGTATTGCACTGTAAATGGGAGGCGGACCCCACAATAACCAACTGAAAAAGCTATCTCAACTTCTGGTCTACTATCGTCACACATGCTGTGTAGTTTTTGAAATTAAAAAATCATACCTGCTCTGCGGAACACAGACATGAGCCACTGCTCACGATACGCAAAAACTCATCCCCATCTACCAAATAAAAGAATATAAAATCAATGAACTTGCACCTCACCCAACCAAACAAATTATAACAGCTGCAAATCAACGTTTACGAACTCGTTACTCTGGAAATCACATTTTGTGTGGTTACCACATCCAACCAAACAGGGCCTTAGGGTTTTCATCGTTGAACTGGAGTTTACACCACATAGTTAGGTCATTCACATTAAATCATTAAATGTATGCATCATTACTGATCTCAGAGTTTATAATCATGTTCCTTACCTTAAGCTTAAGATGATTTTATCTTTAAATTGGTAACCTGTTTGTATTTTCCCAACCTTGTACTAAATTCTATGACTTCTGCAAAGAAACGCTAATTATCTTGAATTATTAATCAAATTGCCTAGTTTAGAAAAACTTTACAACCAAATCTTGAAGCATGAACAAGGAAGCACGGACACATTTCTAGACAAAGACATGGACACGGGACAAGGAAAATTTCTAAAATGTAGGACACGGACAAAACATTGGATGAGGGGAAAAAATTGATATATACGTATATGTGGGTGCATGATGTATGAACTGGAATTTATTTTCAAATTTGTCCTGATCTGCGTTGTACAGGCGGGTGCACAGGCGGCCCAAGCCCCGCCCCAATCTGGGCTCCCAGAATTAATGGTGTCAACTGATTCGAATTTACTGTTTTGTATCAACTGATTCGTATTTACTTATCTACTGATTTGTATTTACTTATCTAGATGATCTGACCAAAGAACAAATTCCTGATGCAACAGATAACGCCACCAGTGACGTTAAGACTGTATGACCGCAAAAAATTCTTTGTCATATGTTGAATACTTGTACTTTAGCGTCATTGAGTTTCTTACTAAAGAAGACAATCAGGTTGGCTTCCTGACTCAAACACACCAACAATGCCGACACCTAAAGCATCACAAGAAAACTCAAAAGGGGTAGAGAAATCCCGAAGACAAAGTACCGGGGCTTCTTTTATTCTTTTTAATTTCAAGAAGAGAACGTGTAACATATGTTGACCACATCAATTTGTTGTGTTCGAGAAGCTTAGTGAGTGGAGTCATGAGTGTGTTGAAACCTCAAATAAATTGACGATGAAAGGTGGTGAGCCCATGGAAACTAAGAAGCTCAGAGATTGTCTTTGGCTCAGGTCACTCTATGATGGCTCTAACTTTTTCCAGTTCAGCAGCATTGCCATCAGTGGATATAATGAATCCAACAAGACAACCTTGTTTTGAAGGAAGAAACACTTCTTTAAATTGATATACAATTTCTTCAAATGAAGTTTGTCAAAGAAAAGGTGAAGGTGTGCATATGTTCTTCCTTAGTCTTGCTAAAGAGCAAGATATCATCAAAGTAAACCACCAAAAAATTCCATGGTTCATGACCCTCATGAAAGTACTCGGTGCATTGGACAAACTGAAGGGCATGACCAACCATTTGTATAATGCATCGGGAGTGTTAAAAGTTGTCTTCCATTCACGCCTCTCTTTAATATGGATTTGGTGGCATCTGCTACATAAGTCAATCTTAGAAAACCATTGTGATCGCGACAACAAATCCAACATGTCGTCAAGTCTAGGAATGGGGAAGCCATGCTTAGTAGTTATTTGTTGATAGGGCGACAATCCAGGCGCATTCTCCAACTTCCATCCGTTTTGGGAGCAAGGAGAGTCGGAACTGCACAAGGGCTCTTACTCTCACAAATGAACCCTTTGAGAAGGAGGTTGTCAACTTGGTGTTTCAATTTCACATGTTCAATTGGACTCATTCTGTAATGTGGGCGATTGGGGAGAAGGAACCAGGAATCATGCCAATTTCGTGCTAAATGTCACAAGATGGTTGGAGTTCATCAGGGAGTTCCTCAGGAGTCATGTCTCTAAATTCTTCCAATAGTTTGACAAGCTCCTTTGGGGGAGTTAGTGTCAATATATGTGACAGCTTCTTTGATATACAAATGAGTGACTAGATATACAGAATGGCGTGATATGGGAGAAGGTGGTGTAGGGGGCTTAGCTTTTTGGTTGAGGGAATGAAATGTGTTGGTGAAAGTCGGAAGTTTTTACCCTTATGTTGGAAGATCTAAATGTTGGAGCATCCACATCAAAAATCCGATGTGTCCCACATCCATGGGTAAAACATCAGACCAAACATGATCAGAGTAGGAAGCCAAAGTAAGAGGCACCAAGCAGCGTTGGGTGACAGGTAGACTCATATAATTAACTTAGTCAACTTTGTGAGGTTGAGGATGGGGTTCTCTATTAAGATTCATGCATTGAAGTCCTTAGGGAGAAATGATGTTTTGAGAATTGTATTATCAATTAAAAGTTTGCAGCTCTTCCATGAATGTTTGAAGACAATCTGAAAAGAGGAGGTTCGCTTCCATTCATCGCCATCAGAGGGGGCAGTAAGCACACGCAAAACTTGTAAGAGTTTTGGTTTTCATAGTCAGGTTCGTCATCAGAGGGCTCTGATGCAGGAAAAACATCCTCGTACTCGTGTCATCCTCTAGAATGGGGTCCGGAGGGTCAGATGATATGAGGAGAGCACAGCGTAGGCGTAGGACGGCTGGATGAGACGTGCTATAGCAGTGCAAGCATTCATGACCACGAGGGGGAACGGGACGTGGAGCTCACTACCTCCTTTCTTTGCTAGAAGAGGGAGTGTGTTGTTTTTCAAAATTACCTAAGCAGGCCCGGTCATTTACTCTTGGGATTGATTTTATAGTCATTCCACAAACTCATCTTGATGCTATGAAAGATATTGGCTGGAAACCGACAATGCATATGGAAATGTCTGCTCTTCTACAAAACAACACATGGGATTTTATTGACTTACCTCCAGGAAAAAATGTTGTGGGTTGCAGATGGGTGTTCATAGTAAAACATAATCTAGATGGTTCAGTTGAGAGATTGAAGGCTAGACTGGTGGCAAAGGGTTACACTCAGACATATGGAGTTAATTTCTTTGAGACCTTTTCACCAGTGGCTCGTCTGAATTCAGTGTGGATTCTTATTTCTCTGGCTACTACTTTTGACTGGCCTCTATTTCAGCTTGATGTAAAGAATGCCTTTCTCCATGGTGATCTACAGGAAGAGGTGTACATGGAGCAACCTCCTAGTTTTGTTGCTCAAGGGGAGTGTCAGAAAGTGTGTAGATTGAAGAAAGTTATCTATGGATTGAAACAATCTCCTAGAGCTTGGTTTGATAAGTTCCGTGATGTTGTACAAAAGATGGGATTCTCTCGTTCTGTGACTGATCACTCTTTATTTTATTCTAGCTCTTTTGTTAGATCCATTGTTTTGTTGTATATGTTGATGATATAGTTATCACTAGCAGTGATTCTACAGGCATATCACGTGTGAAGGAAGGATTGCAAGGGCACTTTCATACAAAGGATCTTGGCAAACTGAGATATTTTCTGGGCATTGAAGTACTTAGATCTCATGCAGGTACTAATTTATCCCAGAGGAAATACGTATTGGATTTACTACAGGAAGCTGGTATGAGTGAATCCAAGTCGGTGTCTACTCCTATGAACTATCATGTGAAGGAGATGGGTGTGATTATCCAGATCCAGGATACTACAGGAAAATTGTTGGTAAATTAATATATCTGACAGTTACTCGCCCTGACATTTCCTTTGTTGTAGGAGTGGTGAGTCAGCATATGAGCTCACCACAACAGTCACACTGGATGGCAATCTACCGTACTATTCTGAGATGTCTAAAGGGTGCACCCAGTAAGGGGATCACCTACTATAGACCCAAGACTCATGTGTCTACTCTTGTTCTTACTGGCTATGCAGATGCAGACTGGGCTGGTAATCTGAATGACAGAAGGTCTACTTCTGGGTATTGCACGTTTCTAGGAAATCACCTTATCACCTGGAAAAGCAAAAAGCAGAATGTTGTGGCTAGATCAAGCACGGAGGCTGAGTATTGAGCAATGGCCCATACCTGTTGTGAGTTGCAGTGGGTTCAATCTATGCTTTCTGAGTTAAAGATTCTTGTATTGTCTCCCATAGAGCTCAAATGTGAAAATCATGTTGCTATCTACATTGCCAAGAATCCAGTCTTCCGTGAACACACTAAGCATATAGAGGTTGACTGCCACTTCATCAGAGATCAGATCAAGAATGGCACTGTTGTGACTCCGGACGTCAAATCTGAAGACCAACTTGCAGATGTCCTCACAAAGCCATTGGGTCCAGCAACATTTCAGAGCTTTTGCAACAAGCTGGGCATACACGATGTGTACGCTCCAGCTTGAGGGGGAATGTTAATATATCTCTTTCTATTCTATTATTTGTAATTTCTGTATATTGTTGGACCTCTATGTAATTTTCCCAGTTTCTATTAATAAAAGGGTGAGAGGTATTGAACCCTCACACACGCTGCATTGCACGTAGCTTTGCGGCATACATTCACAAGTATCATCAAATCATCAAGGTAGTCTAAGAATGCTGCTCAAAACATCTACTTGAGACCAGATTCAAGACGGTCATGAACGGTCTCATCAATTTGAGGAAGTGTTCTACAAGTGAGGTATAAACTAGATCACATTATATACTAGATTATTGTTCCAGCAGCATATGAAGCATACTATAAATGAGCCAAGGAGGCAGGAACTTGACAAGTGGTCATAGATGTAGATTTAAAGGATTCTTACTAACCTGTTTTGCTTTATTCACCTAAAGAAACAGAAAATATTCCACCCAGGGAATATAAATCTACATTTCTATTGCTTGACCCAGGGAATATAAATGTACATTTCTATTGTTTGACCCAGGGAATATAAATCTACATTTCTATTGCTTGATTAGATATAATGTTCAAAAACACTTGGCACGTCAAGGATGCTCAGACAAGAAAATCCTCCTCACGAATCTTTTTCTTCCAGCAGGACCCGCCAGAATATGCTACGGCCAAAATACTAAAGGTCTTGAGCTTGCTAAAAAATTTGGAGTTTGCCGCTTTCCCAAACAATGAAAGATCAGCATGCGGATCACTTTCTAGTGGTGTTTTTTTTATTTAGAATTATCAAGGTACGAGTAAATTCAATTTACCCTAAAATGAGTAAGGTGGAAATGATATTCCTCATAGTAAAATAGCCAAAGTAGTGGAGGATATCGTATTTAGAATTTTGAACCCCTTATCATACCTCATGTATCTTCTAAGCATCTGAAATATTATGAAGGACCATGGCTTTATGACAAATGAAAATGCACAAACTCTAGCCATTTGAAAAGAGCACTTTGCTTAGATAAATCAATCATATGAAAAGATGTGATAGAGGTGACTGCAGTATATCATACAATTCCACAAACCCCCCTAGGGCGTACAAGCTACATGGAGAAAGTAAAAGTTTCTTTATTCAAAACAACAACTAAAATCTTACAGAAATTGTTGCTTAATTCATTGCAAGCAGTCATCCTACAAAACCAAAAGGGGGGTTGGACCTCTTACAGAAATTGTTGCTTAATTCATTGCAAGCAGTCATCCTACAAAACCAAAAGGGGGGTTGGACCACTTATCATATCTCTTGTATCTGCTAAGCAAATGAAATGTTATAAAGGACTAGTGGTTTATGACAAATGAAAATGAGTAAGCTCTAGCCAGTTGAAAAGGGAAGCACTTCACATGGGAGATAGACCACTCATAGGAAAAGATGTAATGGAAGTGACAGCAGTATATCATACAATTCCACAAACTTTCTCAATGGGAGGTTTAGAGCTTTCACCACTCTCTTTGAAGCAGTGTATTAAAAGACAGCCCAGGCGGCCGCTTAATCGGCCAACACCCCCATCCGCTTAATTTTGCCCTTAAGCGCCCACTTACTCGGTTTGAAGAAAAGCGCCCGCTTTTTCCCGCTTTTTTGCCCGCTTTTTGAAAGAAAAAAAAATTTGTAAGCATGTAATGTTAATTAAATATATAATCCAAGTAGTATTGAGTATAATATATGAAGCTTGTATACATTAAATGTTCTATGATATACCTAGTTCTACTTTAGAATGCAAACTTTGTATGTAAGCTGTATATAATAGGGTACTGTTGTAATATATCCAAGTAAATATCGTATTACTCTATTATACTTCTAATGGTTTTACTGATTTTACTGATTTTCTTGCAGATTTCGTTCATTACTAATTGATACTACTGATTAGTATTACTGATTTCCTTAGAAATATATTTTTTATATACACATACATGTAATTTTGTATATAAATATATAAGATTTTAAGCATCCGCTTTTTCAAAAATCGTCCGCTTAATCGCCCACCTGCCGCTTAATCGGCTACAAGGTCCCGTCCGCACGCCTCCCGCTTCACGCTTTTTAAAACATTGCTTTGAAGAGAGAAATTATATGATGGTCTCTCCTCAGTTGTGTATTCTGGTAAAAAAGAAACAGTGGAGCTCCCTTCAGCTCCTTAGTCTCCCATTGCCTCCGCAGTTTCAAATATATCCTACAGTACACTAATTTCTTCTCTAGGAACACAAGAATCAGAAGTTTGTGGTAAAAGGGCGGCTGGTGCAGCCCTTAAATGTAGCAGCTCAAGAACGCAAACACACCTGGCTAGCATGTTCACTGGTTCCCCTAGGGGGTAAACTTTCTAGACCCAACAAAGAGGAAATTGTTAAATCACATATCAACTAATTGCTTCTGTGAATTTGACTGCTCCATTGAGCCTTACCTAGGCAAGGTTTTAAGTTGTGTGTGAAGACTCGAGCATAACAAGGCATTTTTGTCCCAGTGAGGCGAGGCATAGCCTCAAGGCTCAAGGCATTTGAGGCGTGAGCCAGGATAGCGAGGCACATATAGCACAGTCATGCCACAAGGCGTAAGAGTAGAAATCCTCAAAGCATTTGTTCAAAACCATGGAGGATTGTTGATGGGGACAGGAGGAGGAAGAGCCAAGCTATAAAAAACAACAAGAAAGACAAACGAACTTTGTGGCCAAACATCTTTTTTAAATTAAGAAGACAATCTGCAATGATGGTGGGAGATTAACCATATAGAGTTAAACTTCTTTAACAACGCTAAAATATGTTTGGAGGCCAGCAAGGTGGGAGAGCAGATAAGATGGCAGGATATGGCAATCTCCAATCCCATAAAAATCATAGACCATCTATGTTTGCGAAAGAGGCATTTTTGTAGGACAACTTGTAAGGAAGTTCAAATCTGCTACTGTGCATCCTCTCCGAAAGCTAAATACTTATTTGGAGCTTATGAAAAGCCTCAAGTTACAAGGTGTATGTCTAGAATGCTACAGACTGCAACCCTAATAATGATGATTTTAGTCTTTGAATTTTGAACTTAATCGTAGTCTTCAGGTCTCTGACGCCACATAAATGACGTCACAAAGACAAAATATCAACGAATGGTAGGAAAATCTACTGAGATCTATAGAGATTTTCACTCAGTCCAACATGTAATGAATAATATGTCAAGAGAAGAGGATAATAATGCTAATAAAGGAACGATCCGACCAATGTGGGGCGAAGATGTAAAATCAAGAAAATTTAAAGTAGAAAGGATGGTCTTGATATCTAGCTTATGAAAAACCACTAGAGGGGGGTGAATAGGGTTTTATGGAGATTTTAATAATAATTCAACCAAAGCAAGCAACCACAAAAATATTGGACAAGGGGACAAGGATTTAGAGTGGTTCCAACCTTAGCAAATACTAAGGCAGTCAATCCACTACCCGGTTGCTTACCCAACCGGGATTTTGAAAGTACTTAAATTTTATTACCTCGCAAGGATGTTACATAAAATTACAAATACTTTCACCAAACCCTTCATACAGCCTTCACCTAGAAGTACTCTCACCAACCTCGAAGCAGCCTTCCTTGAAGTAACCTCAAGCTCCCCCTTGAAGTAGCCTTCCTCTTGAAGTAGCTTCCCGTTGAGACAGCCTTCTTGAAGTAGTCCAAAGTCCACCTTCTCCACCGAGAAGACCCTTCTCCACCTGAGAAGTCAAACCCTCTCCAATCCGCAGCCTCCAACCCTAGGAGTAGCAAGGAGAGTACAAAAGATATAAAGGAACAAGAAGGAAAAATAGAAATTACAATACCGTTGTAGCACAAGGCTTGATTTCCTATATCAAGCGTTTTGATCTCCTAACCAATGTATATGGAAGTGTTGGTGCACTGGGTAGGAGATGCTAGCCTATAGGACACAAATTTGGAGCAATGGAAATGTATAGCCAATGTTGGAGTTGCTTAATTGCTCACTAGAATGAATAGCCAATTGCAAGTATTATGCTCAAGTGTTGCACAAGTATATGTTGGGTGTCCTAAGGCTTGTCCTATTTATAGGAATGGCCTATGAATGCTTAAGGACGTTCTAAACACTTTCTAGGGGGTTCTAAGTGCTCAAATAGCCGTTAGGTGTCCATTAGTTGCTTTAACAACGGCTAGTTAATTAATTCTGAAAAGTGCAGACAGAGACATTCTCGGTCGAGGAATTGTCGACCGAGATCCCAGTCGGTCGAGGTTTTTGTCGACCGAGGGACAGTCTGGAGCAAGTCTTTATAACGTTCTGATCCAACTCTCAACTACTTTGCCTGTTGTGTCTAACGGCTACTTGGGTCATTCTCAGTCGAGGAAGTTGTCGACCGAGAGTGTCTCGGTCGAGGAGTTTGTCGACCGAGAATGACTTGTTTCCATGTTTTAAACTAAGTACTAAGTGTGTGTATGAGTGTGCAGTTGTGACACTATTGTAGGGGATGACCTATCTAAGCCTGCGTTTGGCACAGGACTGGGATTCTGGAATCTGGACTGGGTTAGTCAGGGTTAGTCAGGATTCCGGTGCTGGGGCAGTCAGGATGCAGTCTGATTATGTTTGGCAACGCAGTCTGATTCTGGTCAGCTGGTCTGATTTCAGTCTGACTGCAGTCTGAATCTGTTTGGCTGGAATTCTGATTTTGTTTGGCAGCGTAGTCAGTATCAGCTTATTCTGTCATGTTCTCGCATAACTGTTTGAACAAGTAAGCAGAATGTGTATTTCTGATGTCGCTTCAACCTAAGTTTTGAATATATTAAAAATATATTTTATTTATGTTGTGTGGGTGTTATTTTGTATATTTATAATACTGCAAATAAGATATGCTGATTCTAATTTTTTACGTAGTGATTACAAATAAACTGTCATGTTCTTGCATCACTGTTTGAACAAGTACGCTGAATGTGTATTTGTGATGTCATTTCAACCTAAGTTTATAATATATTAAAAATATATTTTATTTGTGTTGTGTGGGTGTTATTTTGTATATTTATAATAGTGCAAATAAGATATGATAATTCTAATTTTTACGTAGTGATTAACAACTAACTGTCATGTTCTTGCATCACAGTTTGAACAAGTACGCAGAATGTGTGTTTGTGATGTCACTTCAACCTAAGTTTAGAATATATTTAAAATATATTTTATTTGTGTTGTGTGGGTGTTATTTTGTATATTTAAAATAGTGCAAATAAGATATGATAATTCTAATATTAACGTAGTGATGAAAAAGTAATGAAAAAGTAATGAAAAAGTAATGAAAAAGTAATGAAACGTTAATGTCGTCTGGAATGACTTTTGCATGTGGTATATATGTAATGTTGAACCTAGTTAATTGTCGTCATCAGTGTGACGAATTACATTATCGTCAGTAACAGTCAAGCTACATGAAATATGAAATTGGCAGTCAAGGTACATGAAATATGAAATTGGCATAAATTACATTATCGTCGGTAAAAGCAACTAATAATAATCATATTGTCGTCATTACTGAAACATAAACGATCACTGATATTAACATAATTGTTTACGGGTGATATTCCTCAGGGGAGAAGGAAAAAAAAGGGGAGCAATAAACAGGCAAACCAAAGCTAAGATTTTGACAAGGCACTTTGGGCCAACGTTATGGCCTCATCGTACTCGTCCCATGACACTGTGCATGGTTCCTGCACCGGCTGCTTGTTTTGTTGTTTGATGTCGTCTTTTGGCCAATCAAACAACAATGGCAAATGAGGAACATGTTGATTGACTTTACCCTTGACGACTTTGCCCTTGACTTGATCATCGGTCCCAATTTTGCCCTCCTCGTTTATGTGATTGCAACATGGTTTTTTGCATACAAGGTTATCTTCAACATATTTATGAATTTTCTTTGGTGACTTCAAAAGTTTATCAAATTTTGTCGTTGCCTTTGCCTTTGCACGCGATGTCGACATCTATAATTAATAAAAACAAAGGTATGAACAAATAACAGAATTCGTAAAGTAACTGTGGCAATAAGATAATAATGAAGTAGGAAATTTGATCGCATTATGGTAGCAACATATAATAATGCAACACATAAGTAGACAATGTAAATTGTTTCGACGCAAAAACACAACTACATTTAGCACAAATGTTACAAGTTCATTTGTTTATTTCAATTGTCAGTGCTAAAAAAAATCCCTTGTGGGTAAGTGTGACGCGTCGTCAAGAAGTTGCGTTCAATGCCTTGTTGCGCGGCCAATGTGGGGGGAGGCAATAAATCTGCCAATATGAACATATTGTCTCTTATAAACTCTCTCTTGATGTATTGCCATCGCATTTGCAACTCAGGCAATGAAATGTAAGGGCTTTCTGTTATGTATACGAACTGGTGCCATGCCTCCATCCAAGCCTGTGTAGAGTATACTCCATTCACACATCTACCCACGTGATATTGGGTTCTCATCAAACCCCTGAGAACCATATCAAGCTCGTGCGACCAGATAAAAGACGGTGTCGGCGGTTGGCCAGCCATATCACAGATTTTGTAAGTAATATATTTTTCAAAAAGTAAGGGTGTATATCACAATGAATTGTATTATTTGGTTAGAGCTAACGTTAAGAAAAAATTCGAATAATAATATACATCATTACTAAAACACTCATCAACATGAAGAAAATTTTCATACCGCTTAAAATGTAATATGACGTTTATAAAAGTGCCTAAATTAAACAAGTGTATGATGTTCATAACATCCATTGATAGTCATTCTAAACAGAGAAGACAATGTAAATGCATTTGCCATTCAACGTCATGGAGTCATTTGAGGTGAAGGGGTGTCGAGAAGCATACGACAATCTTCCTCAAGACTGGCAACGTTGCGTTCTAAAACCTCATGCTCATACTTTTTCGTAGCGTATAATTCATCGTAGTTGTAATGAATTTCAACAAAGTCCTTCATGTTCATCGCCTGACCCCACACTGACTTGCACTCAACAGTTAGTAACATAATCTCCGCTTTCAATGAATCAATTGTTGGGGGGAGATCGACTGCCCAATGGAAGTATCTGCATCGGTCTTTTCCCTAAAATGTAGTACGAGGTACAAGTTAATGGCAAAGAATGTGGAGCATCGACAAGGATAGTATATTATTTATTGATGTACTATCACACCTCACGAGTAGGGCATATGTAATACATTTCGCCCGGCCTTTGACTCAAAATGGCAAAGTCATTTAACCCTGCATCCTCTGTGTTAAGCCGTAAGGCTGCATTTAGCCCACAATCACACCTCGGAACCTCAGATGGAATCATCGACATCTAATAAAACAGAATTGACGATTAATAGAAAAATATCGGGTTAATGACATAGTTTTCAAAGATAATATGAAGACCGAGTAGCTAATTGTTGCAACAGACAAGTGGAGTTCATTTACACATATCATAATATAGTATATCTATGACGTATTGTATCCATCTTCTTCTGATGAAGAGTCATTATCGCTCGTAATTTGAAGTCGGTGGCGAAGATATCGGCACCTCTCCCGCATACTTGAAATTTCTTCTTGTAACCTAGCTGTGTCTGCTCTGGTTGAACAGACAAAGGCACAATGTTCTGACCAAAACTTGTGTTCGCTACGTGCATATGCGAGTTGTGATACCATTGCATCCCTAATTGCAGTCAGCGTAGCCACTGTAGGTGGTACTTGCTGCGCGGGCAACCTCATATGGCATCTGGTATGTACAAGACCCCTACCACATGTAAAATATGGCATGTGGGGATTGTTGTCTTCAAACCGTCCATTTGCCGCATCTGTGGCATCCATGTACACTCGTACGGTGCACTGCAGACCACATGCGCACGACGGCATGTCTTTGTCCATTTTTAGACAGAAAACCTAATGAGACATAATTTCACATTGTTTATAAATAGGCAAATAAAACGGTGAACAATACAGTTTGAGAACAAAAGTTGGCCGTTAGGTTACAGAAATAAGGGAGTAAGTGAAACATGTTGTAGAACATGTTTCAATGTCTGCAAGTTACAAAACAAATGTATAAATCATTGATTTGCCCACATAGAATTGGCAACAGTTTCGCGCAAGACATCTCCCTCTCTAGCATCGACCTGGCTTGTTTGTTGCAGAGAACTCAATTCGTTCGAGATGTCTGTCGTAGTATGAGGCTCATCCAAGTTTTCGTCCATCATAGGATCGCCATCATTTTGGCGCCGGATAAAATTGTGAACGATACAACAAGCCATTACAATCCGAGACTGAGACTGCACGGGAAAAGTTGCTCCTTTACGAAAGTAGGAAAACCTCTTCTTCAACACACCAAAGGCTCGCTCGACAACGTTACGTAGTTGAGCATGTCGGTGGTTGAACATTTCCTTTTTGCTTGTGTATGAGCCTCTGTTACCCCGATACTCTGCTATATGGTAAGCAACGTTTCGATATGGTGCAAGAAATTGCCTGGTGTTGGCGTACCCTGCATCAACAAGATAGTACTTCCCATCGGGTACTTTGAACCCGCCTGTGGTTGTAGCTGCCTGAAGTACCCTTTGGTCAGCAGCAGATCCCTCCCAACCAGTCATGATATATGTAAACTCCATTGAGAAGTCGACTGCAGCCATGACATTCATGGAAACATTCCCTTTTCTATTTCTATATCGGTTCTGCTTTTCGCGCTTTACCAAAACGGGGATGTGTGTCCCGTCAATTGCCCCAATGGCATCCTAAGACAAGTATATAAGAAAAACGCAAGTAAATACCAAACTCAACGATGACGATAGTGGTTATATTAACAATGGAATGGACAATTGTCAACTAAGTGATGGTCATACCTTGAAGTAAGGGTAAAATCTTGGACTCTCGCCGATGCGGCGGTGCGGAGTTGTGGATGCAGTTGGCATGACAATATATTCACTGCACAAAGCACACACTGCATCCAACACCTCGTTAAACTTTCTACTTATGGTCTCACCACTGTGAATGTAGTCCTCAGCAAGAACACGGTTGGTATGGCCATGGCCAACCATCTGAAGGAAGTAGCAAACTGCCTCCACTGATGACACACCTCTTGTACTTTTCAACAAACCTCGGCTCTCAAGTTTGTCAACAAACGCTAAAACCGTGTTGGGTAGCATACGATACAGATCGTACGCCCTCCTTTCATGGCCGGTTATTATTTCTAAAATCTTTTGATGGCCGCTCCTAATACTAACCGATCTCGGTATTGGTTGGTGTGTGGTTGAGGCGTCTGAATTTCCCATGATATTGTGGGAAATTTGGTCGGCTGTTGGGTAGGATATTGTGTTACCAATGTCATAAGTCGGAGCAGACATAACATGCAGTAGTTGTAGAATGTCATCAGTTGTTTCATATTGATGCATACCAGCCATCACGTCTATAATTAAAAGCAATTATCCGCATCAGGGAAATATCGAGATATTGCAGATATGAAATTAGGGCTTGTTCCATTAAAACCATTACATAGTACTATAGTTCAGAGCTTGTTCCCAACAGAATAAAATAGTACAACAACAACTGAATAAAATAGTACAACAACAACTTCTGATAAAGTTCATCAAATAAAAGGTAGGATAATGATATACTTATTAAATTAGTCAACCTCAAAAGTACGGTGTAGATTGTGGCGTGAAGGGTGATTGTGATGCAGAAGTTGCAGAAGTTGTGTTCTTCATTTCCCACAAGTCTTGCAACCAAATGGTAATTTTGTGTGGGGTGTCCATAAGGCTTAGGTAAATGTTACGGTTAGATGGATCTTTTATGGCATGCACAAGAGTGGTAAAAACTGGGACAGGGGCGTCAGGGTAGGTTGCATGAAAGTGGTGCAAAATGGTTTGGTATTCGTCTTTATCATTACACCTAGCAGCAATTCCGCTGCCCATCTCATGTACCTTGGAAAACACCTTTGTGAATTCAGACACAACATCTTTAGACAGGACACAACTGTCCTGTGAGCTTGATGCTCGCTTCCTACGTCTGATCGTGGTGGGAGTCGTTGCAGCAGCACCTTAGTTGTGTGATCCGCCATTGGTGTCCTCACTTTGTGTCCCAGAATTAACCACGTCTTCAGTGAAACCGGCTGGACCGGTTGGTTCTGCGCTGACAAATGAATCAGATGCATCTAGGTCAACAGCAACATCATCTTCAGATGCAACATCAGAAGGAGGTTGTCTTTCGGTTGAGGACATTGCATGATGGCCCCTAGCTATGTTCCTCCCCCCCATCAGCTCGACGTCGTGGTAGTGGTAGAATGGTCTGTTGATCAGTCTCGCTAGTTCCCTGTTTGCCTAAAATAGGGGACAACTACTTATTAGGTCAAAAGTAACAAGTTTAATTTAATATATAATAGTCAGGGGAGTATATATTATTAGACATACCGCAAGTGCCTCCCTCCACTCCGGGGTGTCAGGCAATATTGGCTTGTGCTTGTTGTCATCCCATCCAACACCACTTTTGTTGGTTACCAGTTTTATCTTTGCATAGTCTCTCCTGAGGTTCTTCCACCGAGTTTTTAACTGATCCAATGTACCCTCGTTCCTCCCCATCCTGATATGCCAATCGCGTAGCGTCTCCCTCCACGCGTCCCTAGTAAATATTCCATCGACGCACCTACCCATGTCATATTGTCTCCTCAATGCCGCAACCAGAGCCTCATCCAACTCTTTCGACCATACAATACGGAACCTCGGGTCGGGTGCAGCCATAGTAGCAATGACACTGCGATATATCAATTTAGTGTGGGTGTTTAAACGAAACCGTCATACGAACCTAGTATGAGACTACGCAGTTGAAAGCAATAACTTGTATTGAAGTAGGATAAGACAAGATCCATTACCCGGACCAGTCATAAGATCCAAAATGTGTACAACAAATTTTAAATTGTAGTTAAATTTGAAATGGTTGTAGCAAACACATCATCAAATATGTTCATTACAGGAAAACTACATAAATAGCAAGCATTCAGCATGGCATTCACATTCAACGTGTTCGTATTGCTCATGAGATATACCTGGTAAGCCCAAGTGAAGGTTGAAGAGAGTTGCACGGCCAGCGACAAGGTCAGGGACGGTACATACAAGAAATTTAGAGGGAACATAGATTAGCCGAAATAGTGATATTATTTGCAATATAATCAGCAGATGTACATGTGGCATAGACGTAAATGTGGCAATAATGAAAGTTATATACATAATTTTGAAAGTTATACTTGTATGCATGGATGTAAATGTGGCAATAGTGGGTATTTGAGGTTCCACTAATATACAAAACAGATTTATATAAATTTTGTAATCCACTATACAGCAGTTTTGGACTTAAGTAAGGGATTAAGGATAGCAGTGCTTAAATAGCAGCAGTAGATAATTTTTTATTTCAGTAGATAATTTTCATTAGTTTAGGGTTATATTCAGCTTATATACAGAGCTGTTGCAGCTAATATGGCTGCTTGAAGCTTCCTAAAATAAGCAAGAAGGGAAAAATATAAACATGATGGATAGAGAATAGTTTCAAGTGGGAGAAAGAGGGATACAACCACATTTGTCAGCCCATTTAGTTGACCACTTTGACAAGATGACAGTGGAGTGGGAAATGAAAGAGTCAGTAGTAGCAAGTGTGGCATATCCATCATATGTTGGGTAGCTAGAAATCCACATTCCACTATACAACAGTTTTTTATTTCAGTAATAATCTAATATGTGGCTATTTAAGTAACAAAGTTGTCTAGGCAAGCAGATGCCAGATGCTTGCTTTGGTATGATGATTCAAACATTAAATGGGGACAAGTAATATAAACAACATGATCAACACCTAACAAATGAACTTCCTCACAAGGTAGATGAGTGCCACCTTTAACTAACATAATGATGTTTAAGTTTATTGTGTTTCTACAAACCTGAAGAATATGAAGCATATTAGGTGATAGACAATTACTTTATCCCAATCCATGGTTGCAAACCAAAACAACAAAAGTTCCAAGTCAAGTATGTTAATTTTGATACCTCTAAACTTGACTGAGGCACTATTTATTGCTTATAGGGTACTAAGGTACATGGATTACTTCTGTAAAGGCACACAATCTAATAGTAAATTGCAAGTGATATGACATCCTACTCAATGAGAATAAATTCTGGCACAATTTACTATTAGGAAAGTATTACACCAACATCAGAAATACATTTTGTTTATCTCAAGGACCATTTTTACTAGTCAAACATTCAATTGTTAGGGATGTATAAATTTAGAGGAATGCTTAATAATATATAGGATTTCATCAATGTAACTATTGAATACTAAAACTAACTTACACATTGTTGCTAAATATAAGATCATTGACAATGTAACAATGTAATGCTTATTGAATAAAGAGGATTTATGAGTCAAATATGATTCAGAATTCTACATGTCTACCAAGTGAAGGATGTCCAAATCATGCTTTTAGTATGGTTTAACAATAAATAATAAGATACATACATAGTACTTCAATACCAAGAAATAATGAACTTTTCAAATAACTTGAGGAGCAACAATATCATGTAGTATTTATAAAAATGTTTAAAGCTAGTCATTTCCCTCATGGGTAGAAGATCATCATTGTAAAGCAAAAGTTATGTGTGTAACAATTCTCAAAAGGAAAAAAATGAGTTGAGTAGTTTCATTTTGTTGTATTTTATTTTGAGTAGTTGTTTGGTGGTTCATCAGGTCATAATACTTATTGAGAAAGTTTCAGGGGCTTCTCATTTAGACACATGAACGGATATCTAATAATATTTTACATCTGTCTCTGATTATGGGACATTTCTTCAATAATATGTTATTTAATCTTTCATAACTTTCTTTAGGATTTAAAATATTATAAATCCCCATTAGCACATGTAAAGCAGCCATACTGCAGCCCCACTCAATAAAGAACACAAAAAAAGGAAAAATCTGGGCTGCTTAGAAATTAAAGTATATATAGGAAATGCCACCATCGTTCACCTTGAGAAAGTAGGTTTAAAAGTGAAACATAAGACAAGAGCAAAAGGTTTTACTGATGCTCTGCTCTTCGTTGAACATCAGTGGACTGGACACACACCAGCCATGCTCTGGAATTCCCTGGTATCATTGCCAGCCATACTTCCATTCAACTGGTTATGATTGCATATGTATATTGGGTGTTAACCAGTAACTTTGGAATTTATAGTCATGGTGTCAACTTTCAAACTATGGTTACTTTTATCTATATATCAGAAGGTAACTTGTTGTGGTGAACAAGCAACCACATTGTACTGTAAAACTAGTGAATGATGATAAAGAACATAATAACTCAATCACTTAAATGAATGATTTCAAATGTCTTGTCAGGTACTAGAAATTTTACAGGAAAATGGAGCCTGAATGTTAATTGAAACTACACAATTTACCAAAACAGAAATCATTAATTACACCCAAACCCCATTATAATTACACCAAAACCATAGTCAATGCAAAATTACCTCAATGGTAATCTAAGACTGGTTTCACTTTACATAAAAGAACTTCACTCGTGGTCACATATAACACAATATGAGGAGTTTCTATGACTCCATTCTGTTCGGATCTACAAAGCAATTTCTGTCCATATACACCACAAATAAAAACATGATGGATAGAGGATAGTTTCAAGTGGGAGAAAGAGGGATACAACCACATTTGTCAGCCCATTTAGTTGACCACTTTGACAAGATGACAGTCGAGTGGGAATTGACCACTTTGTATGCATAGACGTAAATGTGGCAATAATGGGTTGAGGTTCCACTAATATACAAAACAGATTTATATAAATTATGTAATCCACTATACAAATTTTGGACTTAAGTAAGGGATTAAGGATAGCACAGCAGTAGATACAGAGTAGTTGCAATCGGAGAGCTAATATGTACAGAGCTGTTGCAGCTAATATGGCTGCTTCCTGAAATAAGCAAGAAGGGATTTCGTATAAATACCAAGGATCAGATTCAACCAACTACCACAGAGATGCCTCAACATCAACATCAAGATCAGATTCAATCAACTAATGTTATACTTAAAACCATTTTTCAAGGTGACGAGATCAAGATCAGATTCAAGATCAGATCAGATCAAGATCAAGATCAGATTCAATCAACATCGTTACTAAATAGCAGGTCGGCGGAGACATATACCATTTTTTATACTGAAAACCTTGCAATGTTACTGACGAGATCGATGAAAAGGGGCGGCGGATACCTACCTTGCAAGCAGCTCGGCGACTTCCCACAACAGCGGCTCGGCAGCGGCGGAACAGAAGAGTGTATGGAGGCTTCGAAGGTGAAATGCGACCAGATCGATGATGAAATGCACAAGTATATAGCAGGCGGGACACTGGTTGCCCTTCCTAGGGTTTACTACAAGGCGCTTTGATGCGAGTTGACAACTCGGGAGTAGCTCGGCGCTGCAGACGAGCTTGCAGACGAGCCACCACAGCTTTGCCGCTTGATTGACCTGCTACTCCGCCTACTCCACTGGGCAGGGCTTAGGGCACGCCAGTCACCAGCCATGGCTGCCGCTGGAACGACCGATGGAAACGATGGCTCAGCTTTATTACTGGAGATAATAGTAATGGCGAGGACAGACCACAGAGCTCGTCTCGAGGTCTCGGGAGAGGAGGTATCGGGAGGGAAGACAGGATAGGCACAGAGCAGAAGGAGCAGAAGATAGGAGGTAGAGGGGAAAGGAGACGAATGTCGGGATGGGTGTGGGGCGAGGGGAGGAGAGGATCGCATAAACCGGGTTGTGAACCGGAATCCCGCCCCTCGTGGGACTGGGACAACCCCAATTTGGGGGTTCCATTATCCCATAACGGAGGATTTTCTGGGTTTTGAACCAAACGCAAACCAGCCTTGAACCGGCAGATGTTTGGCAGGGTTGGCACTAAAAGACAGCACGAAACCGGGTTTCGGTCCCGTGCCAAACGCAGGCTAAGTGTTGTGATTGACTAGGGAAGATCTAAACGCTTGATTTACATGATATCTAAGTATTTGTACATTATATACTTGTACAAGTTTTTACATTTGATTACAATCATGAATTAAAGCAATTTGAGCATATAGATCTTCCAAGTTGTGTCATCCACCTAGTTCCTGCAACACTCAAGTAGCACGTTAGATCTACAAGAATGAAATATTTGTCATCATCCAAACAAAGGGATTATAATAATGTCCAATTTCGCCAACAATCTCCCTTTTTTTAAGATGGCAAACATTTCCTAAATATAAAATAAGGAAATATAAATCATATAAGTTTCATACCTGAAGTATACCTTTTGTAGCCATTTTCTTGTTTGCAAGTGTGTGCTGGCCCGAGATTTATGAAACTCATTTTACTTTATGTTTTTGGTTTTATATTATTTCTCCCCCTTTGTCATTTCAAAAAGATATCCAAGAAAATCATTTTGTATGACATTTATTTCTCCCCCTTAATTTTATGCTATGCTCCCCCTAACTAAGATATTCAGTTTTAAAAGCAGGGATGTAAGCCATTTATTGTCGAATTTAGCCACAATTTGTTTCTCAATCATTTGCAAAGGATGTTAAGCCATGAAATGATATGAGATCATTTTAGATTCATGGCATATGTGGTTTGATTTCTCATCCATTTTACACGGGATGTTAAGCCCTGCAAATGATATGAGATCCATTTAAGCTTATAGTAGAATGTATCTTTAATCAAATACACGGGATGTTAAGCCCTAATTTGTTTAGAGAATTCCATTAGGAACAAGATATATGTCATATTCATGAATATTGTAGATTTCTTTGTTTTTATTACTTTTAAGGATACTAAGGTCATAACATGTTTTCAACTTTTCTTTATGATGTTCACAAAGTTTTGTAAGCTCCTTCTTAATCTTATAGTCAAGATAGTTTTTGTGAGCTCCCCCTTAATCAAGACAATTTAAGGATTCTAAGGTCACAATAAATATTAGATCATAATAAGTTAACCTTTTATGAGAGTTATGCACTAAAAATTTTGTTTTCAATATACTAAGATTAATTGCAGTAAAATGATGTACAAATAAGCATTTTGTCAAGCTTATTTTAGGTCGACCTTGACTTCGACCATAGCGCCCCTTGGTCAAACTTAATTTCATCCAAGAGGCAATTTCTGCAGATTTTCAATTTAAAATGCATTTGTGCCATGGAATTTTACTTGTTTATTCAAAATGGCATCTTCATATGAGCTGAATTACAATGATCAAAAACTATATCCATTCATGGTTTGTATATATAGATCAAAGATTATTTTAGACAAACCAATGAAACACAATGTTCATGGCACAATAAGTATGATAGAACAGTATAAGCATATCCACAATATAATGATTAAGATAGAAGCATATAATACAATGATTATGATCATTAAGTTTCAATACACATGGTTTCTTTATAAATATATCAAGGAATACTTAGGATAAGCCATGTGGATTGTGATAAAATAGTATTTTTCCTTGATTAAACTAATCATGGTTCATATTTTCACTTTTAAGTCAAATAATGTAGGAGATTATAGCAATGATCTTTGCAAATTATGTCTAAAGAAATTTATCCAAGATGCATTCTTGATTTGCATATTAAATCAATCATTAATAACAAATTGATAGCAAACTAGATTAATGAAACACAGGTTCAGCAGAACTTGATTCGGTCAAACTTTTTGTCGACCGAATTTATCTCGGTCGACGTTTTTCTCGATCGAGAATGTTGTTTGTACAGATTTTATCAGATTTGTTGCAAGCTTTAAAACAGTAACCTACTCGGTCGACTAATTCTCGACCGACAGTGTTCTCGGTCGAACATGTTCTCGACCGAGAATGTTTCTGTATTGTTTTTCAGTAATTTGTTTTATAAGTAAAACATAGATCACTTCCAATTCAATTATGCAATTTAAAATCAGTTTAGTTGAGATATAACATATAAATATCAAAGTAACATTTAGATCAAATCTCAACTAATCATATTCAAATCTTTAGGTTTTGAGAACCCAAATTAAGATAAAATGTTAAAGATGTGTCTCTACAGATTTATATAAAATGTGTATTTTCAAGTTAGAGATTTGAATCAATTTGTTATCTTATTATATTAAGTTGAGATAGACATGGAGATATACAACTTAGAGTCTTTGGTCACATCTCAACTTAATTTTATTCATTTAGTTTGGGGGTTTTGGAACCCATACTAACTCAACATCCTTTTTCTTGTAAGGACATGAGAAGGAATAATGTTCAAGACGTAAACAATAATGGCAACATATAGAATCAACCCCATGTCTCTTTCTATGATTTTGTTCTAGGTTGTTCTTGGGTACATATGTATATTTGCCTCTAGGTACATACATAGATTGACTCTCTAGCACTTGTGTCTTTCTCCAACTAGGTTTTTGATAAGATTTTCCTTTAGGCTTATAACCTAGTCCTCTCCTTCCAACTTGACGATAAGAATCATTTAAGATTTTATCAAGGATATCATTGTTACTCAAACTACTAACTTCTTGTTGCAACTTAACAATCTCATCCATTCTCTTCTTGATATCTAACTTTGCTTGATCTAAGTTTGATAATAAAGAATCTCTTTCTTTTACAATAATATCATAATCTAGATGTGTACACAAAACAGGTTGTTTTTTAAGATCATTTACTTGAGTTTGCAAGTTTATCTTTTCTAGGGAAAGAAGATTGCAATTTGCTTCTACTGATTTCAGCTTAATATCATGATCTTCAATAGCCTTTTTGAGATCTTGATTTTCATATGTGAGAGTAAGAAGTTTAGCATGTAACTCATCATTTGCTTTATTAGATTTCTTTAATTTCTTCTTGCACTCAATATACTTATTATGTGTCTCTTCAAGACTAGCAATTAGCTCTTCTTTAGGTAAATCAAAAAGGCTTACCTCTTCGTCTTCTTCACTTATTGTAGCAATAAGGCATTCTTTATGCACATCTTCCTTCTTTGACCTCCATGGACAGCTAGATGTTGTATGCCTTGTTCCTAAGCACCAACTACAACTTGTTGAAGATTGGTCCATGTTTCTCCTTTGCTTGCAGTTGCAGACACCACCACCCTTCATTCTTCAAGACTCGATTAGAGCTCCTTGAAGCCTGCTCTGATACCAATTGAAAAACCACTAGAGGGGGGGTGAATAGGGTTTTATGGAGATTTTAATAATAATTCAACCAAAGCAAGCAATCACAAAAATATTGGACAAGGGGACAAGGATTTAGAGTGGTTCCAACCTTAGCAAATACTAAGGCAGTCAATCCACTATCTGGTTGCTTACCCAACCGGGATTTTGAAAGTACTTAAATTTTATTACCTCGCAAGAATGTTACATAAAATTACAAATACTTTCACCAAACCCTTCGGACAGCCTTCACCTAGAAGTAGTCTCACCAACCTCGAAGCAGCCTTCCTTGAAGTAACCTCAAGCTCCCCCTTGAAGTAGCCTTCTTCTTGAAGTAGCTTCCAGTTGAGACAGCCTTCTTGAAGTAGTCCAAAGTCCACCTTATCCACCGAGAAGACCCTTCACCTAAGAAGTCAAACCCTCTCCAATCCGCAGCCTCCAACCCTAGGAGTAGCAAGGAGGGTACAAAAGATATAAAGGAACAAGAAGGAAAAATAGAAATTGCAATACTGTTGTAGCACAAGGTTTGATTTCTTATATCAAGCGTTTTGATATCCTAACCAATGTATATGGAAGTGTTGGTGCACTGGGTAGGAGATGCTAGCCTATAGGACACAAATTTGGAGCAATGGAAATGTATAGCCAATGTTGGAGTTGCTCAATTGCTCACTAGAATGAATAGCCAATTGCAAGTATTATGCTCAAGTGTTGCACAAGTATATGTTGGGTGTCCTAAGGCTTGTCCTATTTATAGGAATGGCCTATGAATGCTTAAGGACGTTCTAGACACTTTCTAGGGGGTTCTAAGTGCTCAACTAGCCGTTAGGTGTCCATTCGTTGCTTTAACAACGACTAGTTAATTAATTCTGAAAAGTGCAGACAGAGACATTCTCGGTCGAGGAATTGTCGATCGAGATCCCAGTCGGTCGAGGTTTTTGTCGACCGAGGGACAGTCTGGAGCAAGTCTTTATAACGTTCTGATCCATCTCCCAACTACTTTGTCTGTTGTGTCTAACGGCTACTTTGGTCATTCTCGGTCGAGGAAGTTGTCGACCGAAAGTGTCTCGGTCAAGGAGTTTGTCGACCGAGAATGACTTTGTTTCAATGTTTTAAACTAAGTACTAAGTGTGTGTATGAGTGTGCAGTTGTGACACTATTGTAGGGGATGACCTATCTAAGTGTTGTGATTGACTAGGGAAGATCTAAACACTTGATTTACATGATATCTAAGTACTTGTACATTATATACTTGTACAAGTTTTTACATTTGATTACAATCATGAATTAAAACAATATAGATCTTCCAAGTTGTGTCATCCACCTAATTCCTGCAACACTCAAGTAGCACGTTAGATCCAGAAGAATGAAATGGTTGTCATCATCGAAACAAAGGGATTATAATAATGTCCAATTTAGCCAACAGCTTATGATTCCCTTCTAGACCCTGATGTACAATTTTGTAATTTATTGTTTTTCTTGCTTCAAATGACTTGGGAGCTGCTCATTCCAAAAATAAACAAAAAAAGGAAGACAAATGATTCCTTTTTTAATAATGTCATAATAAAATTGAACATATGAGTTCACGAAGCAAAAATCATATTTTACTGTTCAATAGGCAAACTGTGAAACTCTGTTAGCAATTTAGATTATGGGTGCGGAGAACCTCGGGCAAAAGCAGTAGGAAGCTTGCTGCATGTTGAGCTGGAGAAATATCTTTGGTTCAATGAGGGACTGAAAAAGAATAATTCACTGTATAAAATAAAAATAAAAACTAGCATATTATACTGCAACACCGTCAAAGAATCAGGCTACCTTTCAACAACGAGTTACACCAAAACAATGTTAAATATTAGAATGAGGGAGGAACAAATTTTTAAAATGACTTCATATTGTTTTCAGAACTTTTGTGTGAACATCAGACCAAATCCTCAAACTTGGGGAGACAAGACATTGCAGAAAGTTCTAAAATGTATCTGAGCAAAAAATGGAAATGGAAGTCAATCAAATGGATGAACATACGCTAAGAATAGTTTGCGCGTAATATAAAATTGTTTGGATGAAAAGCAAAAAAAAAGACCCTGAATATCACAAGCCATGATTGCCCATTATGGGCATTTATTTTTTCCAGAAAAAAATTGTAAAATTGGACAAAGAAATTGGAATTGGAATTAATAGGAACTAGGAACCATAATAGATAAAAATGAAATGGCCACTAGCATTAACCTTAGGTTTCTCATCAAAAGTTCTTTCATTGGCTGGGAAAGGATTTACAAATAAATCTTCATGTTTTTGGATTTGCTACTAAAACTTGGTTACATGCTAAAACCTTATAATTACAAAAAATTAACTAGCATATTTTGAAGAGGTAGTTGGAAATGTCCAATCTAATCATATTTCAGGCTCCTAGCATAAACCAAAGGCGTATACAGATATCAATTTACAAGGAGAGAGGGAGACTAAACTTCAAAGAGATGTTGAGAAACTAACAAATTTTGAACTAGAAAGATAGAGGGAGAGTTGTTTAGTGAGATGCTGAAAAAATGTCAAAAGCGGGTAGAGAAAACATATAGATATGCCCGTACATTTTAGTCAAATAGAAACATTCAGAAATAACCTACACAAATGGTATATGGATAATGAGTAGAATCATCAATTCATCACCAAGTCCTAAGTGATTTTTTATTTATCATCCACTAACCAAAGAGATTTTGAATCTTATAAAGAGAGATTTTGAATCTTTGCATCTTGATCGGAGTATGACCCATAACAGAGCTGATTGAAAAAGAATGATCCATGTAGCTGACCCCAACATAGTTGGGATTGAGGCTTAGATGATGATGAGGAGGGGGAGGAGGAGGATGACGACGACGAGCATGAGGACAAGGACGAGGATGATGACGAGGACGATGATGATGATCCGCTAACCAGAAATGCTAAAATATAGCCAAAGGTATGGCAGACTATGATTTGCAACTTAAAGAAGCGGTTGTCCAGCAGCTTGGGAGGAACATCAACTAAAAACAAGAAATAAGGAATACAGCCAATCAGAGTAACTGACACTTTTACATGTGATGTCTGCTAGAAGAATGACAAATTACATTTGTAAGTTGTAGATGGGATCATAATGTTGCAACCAAAATGACATTCTCAAATTCTCATTAGGATTAGGCACAAAAACGAGATTTTTTTGGGTAAAAAATCAACTAGAAATAAACAATACCTTGCGAAAGGAGAGAGAATGATTATTTTCCATGTGATGTGCCTTTTTCTAAAACAAACAAATTATCACATAGACTGCATAGGGAAATCAAAAAAATGCAATGAAAATAACATTCTAGAATTCACGTAAGAGTTGATGCAGGAAGATAATGGAGAGCATGTAGGATAGAAAATGACCTAAAACAAATTGGGATAACAACTTAGACTTTGGACTTCAAGTCTCTCCAAGGTTGGAACCAAAAAAAAGCATTCAAGAATATCACCCAAAATTTCTTAACATTTTTCTCGAGAGGAAATCAAACATCTAAAAAAAAATTGGAAATTCTCCTGCTATTAAGGGACTGTCTAGTGCTTTGACCAAACCGGTACAATGTATTCCAGAGAAAATTACTACGGAATAAGCATCATCATACTAGAGATCGGGGTAGAGACATCTGGAAATTGTTCTACAAATGTGAGACATACTACATCGCACTTCAAACTAGACTATGTCCCAGCAGTACATGATGTATTATAGTATAAATGAAAGGCAAGAGGCAAGAATTTAGCCGATGGTCATAGATGTAGACTTAGAGGACTGTTACTAAACTAATTTGCTTTCTCCACCTCAAGATACAGAATAATCCCTTCAGAGCCTAAGAGGCTAAAACGGATTGGTATCTACATTTCTATTGCTTCATTGGATATAATGCATCTCAAGAACATTCAGCTCGTCAAGTCCCTCACAGCTTTTGTAATGTAAATCTACTGAACTTATAATAAACGCAGCTAAAATGACTGAAGGGAATAAGTCTCATTCATCGAGTGTGTCTGAACAATGACACAATAGAACCTTACAGGCTTCTAAAAGAAAGACTAAACGGGCAGTAGACAAGTGGGACAAAACCACTTGATTATGCAAAGCCCAAGACTAGGAAAAGACATAATAAAATAACATAAGCCAATTAAACCTGACTAACGGTGCGGCGACGTCTGCTCCCGTAAGTGTGTGGTCTGAGCCTGTCCTACATCATATTGTTTCTTCCCACAGGTAGTCTTTATCTATGCCGGAAAATGTACAGCCAAAGAAATACTGAAGTTTTGAATATGCAACAAATATTGAGGTCCATTACTATCTCAACCAATAATAAACCGTCTGTACCGTCACAATAATTACTTTCTGGTGTTGTTGTTTTAATTAGAAGAATTATCAGAGGGAGAAAAAATTTACTTACCTTAAAATGGATAGCGGAAATGATATTACTTGTAGAATAGCAAAAGTAGTAGAGTATTTTTTATTTTAGAATTTTGGTCCATTAGTTCATACGCTCAGTTTCTGCTTAGCAACTGAAAAATTATACAGGAATACAGCTGCATGAAAAACTGAAAATGAGAAAAGTCTAGCCAGTTGAATACAGAAGCAATTTACATGGGAAATAGATCAGTCCTACAATAAGAATGTAATGGAAGCACTGCAAAGTAGAAGGTGCTTTACTAATAAGATAAACTAGAAAGATCTTAACAGTGATTCTTCCCTAATGGATTGCAAGTAGGAATGCTGCAAACAAGAAAGAGAAGCTTCAAAGCTTTTATCAGTCTTTTTGAAGAAAGAAAATGCATGGTGGTCTCTACTTGGTATGATATTATGGTTAAGAGGAGCAATGTAGCTCCCTTAGCTCCTTTTTTCCCTTTGTCTCAGCAGTCCAAAAATATCTCTACTGCCATTGAGATTTTCTGTAGGGACATCAGAAACTGAAGTTTCTTAAAGGTGGCAAGTGCAGCACTCAAACCAGCAGCTAAAGAGCCCCAACGCCTCTGGCTAGCATGACCAGCGGCTCCTGTAGGGGGTCAACTTTCTAGAGCCAAGAGAGAGGAGCTCTGAAGTCAGAGATTTCAACGACTTGCTTCTGTTAAATTAAATGTGCATCAGTGTCTTGCCTAGTAGGCAAGGTTTTAAAGTGGGCAAGGGCATAACGAAACATTTTTTCTCGGTGAGGTGAGGCAGAAGCCTCAAGGCATTTGAGGCATGAGCCTCAAATATGTATGGAGAGTGTATGAGACAAAACTATGCATCATGTACGTTAAGAAAAAAATAAAACTAAATAAAATTTTACCTACTTTGACATGTGTAGATGATTTTTTTTTTCAAGATCCAGGTTAGTTAACAGGACCACGAACATGATTAATAAAATCTATAGCAGATAAGGAGACATCTATACTCTGTAGCATTAGACTAGAAGTTGTAATTCGAAAAAGAAAGCATAACTTGGAAATTGGAATTAATAGGAACCAGGAACGAAGATCCGGAGATGAAATGAGATGAATAAAAACATAGCAAAAATCTAAAATCAACAGTGAGGATCATAATATCAGAAGATGTTGACTCAGATCTGTGAGTCTTTTGACAGTTAAAAGGTTATCTATATTCACTAGTGAGAGTATTGTTGTATTTGATTATCTTAAAAACCGCCTAGTGTTTCACATGAGATATTAGAATCTAGAACTGAGACTTGTGCCTCAACTGCAAGGCCTCTCCGGCTCAGTACTATGAGGCAAACCTCAATCTAGAACACCGAGGCTTAAACCGCAACGAGGCAAAAAGGGCAGCCTCACCTCAAGGCTCGAAAGCCTCAACGTGGTTTTTCAAAACCATGCTAGTGGGTGGGGATGGTTGATGAAGACAAAAGAGGAAGACCGTCAAACTATGAAAGACACCAAAACATAAAAGAGACTGGGGCCAAACATCTTCTGAAAATAAAGAAGACGTCCTGCCAAAAAAAATTAATGATCAACCATGTTTTTGAACAGAGCTTGGAAATGTTTGGAGGCCAACAAGGTGGTAGATAAGTTGGAAACAGATGAAAGTCTTCAATTCCATCAAGAATCATCAGCCAGTTTCATGATTGCTGTGTTTATTAAAGCATTTTTGTAGAACTTATAAGGAAGTAAAACTGCTATATGCATCCTCTCCAAAAAAAAACTGCACACTTAGTTAAAACCTTCGAAATGATTAAAATTACAAGGAGAAAGTCTACCATGCTACAGACTGCAACTCTAATGATGACGGTTTAGGTTTTTGGAATTAATCATGGTCTTCAGGTATCCCACGACTAGACAACAAGACAAAAGACTAATGAATAATTATACTGAAATACCTTCAAAGGATTAGACTACATTTCAAGAAAGGAAGAGTCCATACCTTTTGCAAAGACTTCAGTGATGACAGCAGACAGTTTCCTCAAATTCGAGGAGATAAGACAATCCAGCAAGTAAGCTAATATTAATAGATGGTAGCTATCGCAATCTATATAAATTTTTACCCAGTCCGACATGTGATGTTTACTTTGACAAGAGAAGAGAATAAAAATAGGGAACCACATCTACCTCTGCAGGCTGGTAGATAATGGGCGTGAAGGACCTTGCGCTATCGTCAAACACTCCCCAAACTTACAACTATCTATATGACCCTTCAAGTATGGGTAATGTATGGAAACTGCCTTTTGTACATAATCATACATGGCAGAGGGTTCTCTGCTTCCCATATCCCATGTACATGTGATCCCCATTTGCCTTTCTCCCTGGCAACAGGGTTATGGATTACTGCCCCTATGTGAAGCACCTTGCCCAGAAGTCGCAGGAAGCTTGCTACATAGTGAGCAGGAGAAACTTCTTTCTTTGTCTTCAGTGGGGGACTGAAAAGAATCAGTTCACTATACAAAAAGGAAAACTGGAATCTTATCTTGATATACCTTCAAAGAATTAGGCTACATTTCAACAACATCAAGAATAGAAAAGTCAGATCAAATGATGTTGAAAAGTAGAAGAGTTGGCCAATAAAACAATAGAGCAAATTTCAAAATGATTTCAGACTTTCTTTCAGAACATCACTGTTCTCTTTTCCAAAGTCAGGAGGCATTTTTAATCATCCCGCCCTCCTCAAGCAGGCCGACAAGAAAAGGGGCTACATTGCAGCAAAATAAAACCAGTTCCATCCTTGGGAGACAGGCATGACTCAGGAACATAAAAAGAAACACCACCACAGCGGAAGCTACTAACAAGTGAAGAAACCTCGCCATATCGTCAAACACTCCCCAAACTTATAACTATCTATATGACCCTTCAAGTATCGGTAATGTATAGAAACTGCCTTTTGTACATAATCATGCATGGCAGAGGGTTCTCTGTTTCCCATTTCCCATGTACATGTGATCCCCATTTGCCTTTCTCCCTGGCAACAGGGTTATGGATTACTGCCCCTATGATGCCATGGTCCTGGATCTCTCTCACAACCGACATCATCTTCCAAGGAGTGGCGAGTCCCTCCAGATCGTGTCCTCGCTATGGTAGAACTTCAGTGTCAACGGCAGACCCAGCAAGTAGTGATGTATCTGAGGAAAGAAAGGAAAAAAAACGGAGAGAGAAGTCAGTCCAGTGAACAAATATATGCTAAGAATAGTTTGTACCTGATGTAAAATTGTTTGAATGAAAAGAAAAACGGAAAAAAAAAATCCTTAAGATCATAAGCCCTGATTTGCCCATTATGGGCATTTGTTTTTTCCTGCAAACAACTTCCATATCTCCACCCTTTCTTCACGGGTATCATTATCAACAAGACCGAGTGCTAGCATTGATGGATCTGGGCTCTGAGCCATGAATAGAACATCTGAACACCCTGGTGTTCGGATGAAAGTCCTGGCTAACCCCTTGTGATTCCAATAAGCTAGACCTTCTCCTTGCCCTGACATAGAATGAGTGGTCAGGAAATGTTTCTCATTCTCAGCCCAAGCCAACCCTGAAAGCTCATAACCTGTGTCCAACTCAGCGAATGAGACGTGATTATTAGTGTTCAAGAAGGAAACTCGAGTTCCTCTACACACAGCCAGATCGTGTGTATGGACAGGGTACCAACAAAGGGACTTCACTGCCGCAGACCCTCTTCCGCTTTCTTCATGAAAGCTGTGTATCCAACGGCCGCCTAGGCGGATGTCCCAGATACATACCACGCCGTCCTTGTCACCACTGGCTAGCCGGTCACCACAGGTTGACCACCGCAGAGCAGTCACCTCTCTCTTGTGTCCTCCTTGGCAGGAACGGAGAACAGGACCAGAAAGAGAACACAAAGGCGCCCTCGTGTCCCAGCACAAGATGTTCCCATCCGTATCGCCATAAGTAAGCACATTACGCTCAACCCAGTTCCAGCCCATTGCTGTATGTTGTCCCACGCCTGCAATGAGACTTCTTCCCAACCATTGCTCGACTACAGAGTCCCACAGATTAATCACAGAGGCCCCGGAATCATTAAACCCTAGGGCGATACACTGGCCTCCGGGAGCCCAAGCCACGCCTGTGATAGGTCCCTCCCCTGGTCCCCCTCCCGACCCCACGGTAACAAGTCTCTTCCGTTTTGCCTTTGGGTCGTCGCCTTTGATAACGTATACCGTATTCCTTAACGCGACCGCCACCTTCCCAGTTGCCCCCCAATCCATGGGCTTAGAAAACCTGTAATCACGTCTTTCGTCAACCAGACCAGGAGTATCAACGACCTTCCTCAGCGTTGGCTCAAATATAACGCGATTTCTTAGCCCGAACATGTCGATGTAGTCGTCTTTGATTTCTACATGAATCCGGGGATCTTTTAGATAGAAGAATGGGTCTTTAAATATTTGAAATAAGCATTTCTGCTTGTCCCAATCAATAGTCTTGTTCCAGCGACCACAGAGAAAAGTTTTTGACATGTCAATCACGTGGACTCTAGGATCAGAAGATATAGGAACAACCACGGGCGGCCGGCGTCCAAACCAAACTTTGAAAGGATATTTCACTTTTGCATAAATCCACTTTCCCATCTCGACGCAGAACTTGGACGCGTCAACGGCCACCTCGCCGCAGATTTGCCCATTGCAGCAGCAAACCCTAGATTTGTCCATTGCAGCGAACCCTAGCGTCGACAGAGCGATTGCTTGCGCGAGAAGAGAAAGTCTTAGGGCGGCGAGTGGAGAAAAAACAACGGAACGAAAGAATTGTCCGAGAACCAGAGCGGGAGCGGGAGAGATTTGTCCGTTGCCCCCTTTTATGAGTGTAGTCGGTAAGGCATGGGGCGGCGAGTAATTTTGTCTAATCGGGTCGGACAGCGAGGCTTCGTCAACGGCTACTATTAGCGTCAAGCATAAACAAGCAACAACCAATAATGGGCTATTTAACTCACTAAGGGATAGATGCTTTGTGCAACCCAATTACTCAACTTCGAGAAGAGATTTAAAGCGGACACATAGATCAGTCATACAATAAGAAATGAGATAATATTGGAAACTACTAACCTCCAATAAAAAAACTTAATTGTGAGAAAAATTATCCACTCACATCAATACTTATAAAACACAATACATGATGTTAGACCCGCTATCATCCTCCCTTAAACATTTAGTGAGTATACAATGTGGATTCAGGGACATAAATTCCATGTTAATTGTATATTTGTAAAGAACAAAATAATTGAATATTTCTAGATAGTTCAACGTCATGGTGAAAATTTGGTACTACAAAATTATAAAAGTTATGGACTTTTAAGAACATACCTAGTATCTTGTATCAGTCAATTGAATGGATCAATGCATTAGGGATCAATCCTTGGGCTAGGAGCAGGTTCTGGTAGGGCCTCATCATTCACTTGGGTAGATCGAAGCTGGTTAAAAAAGGTGCTTCGATCGCTCTGTGTGGTCGATGCACGTCTGAGTTAGGTCGATGTGTGCCGACCCGAGGTCGATGCGACTCATTTAGGATTGCATACTAATAATAAAAGCAGAAGTGGGATGGTGTGTTTGAATGCTTCAACCATGTTTTGGGCGAAGCAAGATAGTATGCAGTTGAAGTGTGTTGAGAAGTGGTTGATCTGAGCCATTTTAGGGGTCAATTCGGGCTATTTTTTTGGTCGGCACGATCGATAGGAGGTCGAAGTGAATTGTTTGACTATTGTTTTGTAATTTCTCTTGAAGTAGGATATATAGATAGACCCTCCTTCAACCCTGGACCTCTATTGATATGTTTTCAAGATGGGGAGAATGTGTTAGACATGAATGAAGGTGACTTCATTGGAAAAGGCCTTGCATGTGATGATCTAGCAAGCTTTAGAAATCATCTCTTTTAACCTTATAGAGTTGGACTCCATGTAAGTTTATTCCCTTCTTTTTTTTCTCTACTTTTGTTATCATAGTGGATGAAGTTCCTCATTTTATTTGGTAAAAATCCATCTTTTATCTACCTAAAATATCTTCTGGTAGGGCCTCATCATTCACTTGGGTAGATCGAAGCTGGTCAAAAAAAGGTGTTTCGATTGGTCTATGTGGTCGATGCACGTCTGAGCTAGGTCGATGTGTGTCGACCCGAGGTCGGTGCGACGTGTCCAGAAGATGTTGAGAGAGGCCCTCACATTGAGGTTCCCTTGTGGAAACTTGTCCAATATTTTGCACTAGCTTGTGGGGACAGAACCACAAGGCTCATCCCTTGTCCCTAGCAGCTTGGAACAAGGCTACTAGTGGAAAGAAGTACAGTGATATGGGACTCAAATCAACTGGAAGAGTGGAATATGGTTTTTATCAATAAACATGTCTGCTATCTAAGCTCAAGAAGGAAATCTCTATGGTGTGAGGGGCTGCAAAATAAATTTGGATTTTATTTTAGTGGCAAGTCGACATTTTTATGCCCACTGGCCAATGATGTTTTAAACTGAAAGGACTTCATATCTTAGAAATAGTATCATTATTCCAATCAACAGAGAGAAAATAAATGCATGGAATGATAAATGGTGGAGCATTGATGCTACATTAGATGATTTGACTATGAGACCATTTTCCTATGGAGCTTGAACACCTCTAGGCTTCAAGTCTTGTGGATTTGAGGGACAATGGGACGCATCCTTCCTCCTAAATTGGCTCTTGAAACATATTGTGATAAGGGTCCTCAAGATAGCAACATCTATTAGCACATATTCAGATGATATCCGAGCCTAGGTACACACAAAAATAAACAATTTCTCCACAAAAAGCATGTATGAGCTCGTCCAAATGTATAAGGATTCTTACACAGACGTGGAATGGGACAATATATAGAAGGTGCCAATTTTAGTAAAAATCAAGACATTTGTATGCCTTGCTCACAAATGGACAAAAAGATTAGAGATATGACAATGGAGATTAGTTGTCAGAGTTGCAATGGAAACCTAGAATCCACAATCCACACACTATGTGAATGTCCTTGTGCAAAAGAAATTTGGTGATTGAAAGACAACCTTGACAAGGATCTTAGACATGTCTTGATCTTCATGTACGCGTGTCGGTATATCTGGAACATGAGGAACATTGAAATATTTGACAACAAAAGAAGAACAACTACCTATCAAGTCAATTACATTAGAAAAGAATCTACAATCTCCCTAAAAGACTGGAAGTACAATCAAAGCACACCTATTGTGTAGCCTAACTGTTGGTACAAACCACCAAAGGGGTATATGAATATTCAATGACACGTATAAAAATAACAATGTTGCCACACTAGAAGTTACTAGGAATGAGTAGTGAAGCTAGATTGAGAGATTTGGGAGTACAATGCATGCAGAATGTGTCCCTGAAGGAGAGGTGAGATGTATCAATCTAGTTGTTAAAGAAGCTACTACAAAGGGGTACAGATTCCCGTATGGAAAAGAAGGTAGTAAATCACAAACTTGAAGAAAACCCTAAGGTGGCAGGTTGGGTGTTGAAGATTCAACAAAAAATGCAAGAAAAATGGGATCTCGTCTATGCCACATGTGGATACAATCAGACCACTAACACGCTTGCTAAGCACAATGGAGAAAAACATGGGGTGAAGGTTTATAGAACCCTACCTCAAGAAATCTTAGAGTCCCTATGTTCAAATCATTAATAATGGTAGTAGTTCTACTAGGTTTAATATCAATCGCTATAATGTAGACTGTAATTCAAACGACCATCATCAAACTGACAACTAAATCATTACTAATTATGCGGAATGATCATAAATAATGGATTAGCAAAAATCACTAAAATGAAAAACCTTTTTTTCAAGAAGGTCCTCTTCCAAATAATTCTTTCTAAAAGATCCAAAACTTACACATATCATGATTTACATTGTATAATATTATTCCATCTCATGTTGAGGACAACATATACCATTTTCTCTATCAAAACACATACTGGAGCAACATATAACCTCGAGGCATACAAGCAAAAATATCAGATTGTTCATGAAACCATTACGAACTGAATCCAAGGACCTAAGAGTACAGAGACGACACATAGGACTTCTATCTACAAGACATGACAGACAATATACTCAACCTGAGTTGTTCATGTTGTCCCAGCTGTTATTCCTCCTCTGTAGAAAGTTCTCCACCGCTTCGTGCTCGTCCACCTAAAAATTGTGGATCCCACGGGGTGAGACAATTGTCCCCACGAGAGATATAACTCTCCGCTGACCATATTATTATCACATATAAGCATTATAAAACTAAGAAGTGGTTCTATTATATTAAAAGATAGGATTAATCATTATATGAACAGAACAAAGTAATATCTTACTTACAGAAAATGATGCATCTACCCATGGTAGAGTAATAAACCACCTATCTACTTTACAAGGAATGTAAGAGAACATAATTAGCATCTATCAAGCTAAGATGTATAAATAAATTACACATCAAACAATGTTTTCCGTATTCGATCCTTAAGCAGATATGCTACACGGCTGAATATATTTTATATTCACACTTATGCCCTAAGGAGATGAAGTATACCTCGTTCATCTACAACTGACCACAAACTTCTCACAAGTCGGTACCATACAAGGTCAACGGGAGAGTCGGTTGCCATGACCTCAGTTGTCTCAGATAGTACAAGATCATTGGCAGTGACATCTCATGTTAATCTTTAAAAAGGGTGTGCCAGGGTACTAGGCATCTATGCTCAGAGCTGCAACGTCAACTGCACTCTCTTAGGGGAACATCTGCTAACAACCGTCCCCAGTTATGAAATTACTAATTCATGGCCTATAGGCATACTCTGAGCCACAACCAATTCACCGTGCTCAATTGGGACATTTATTTAGAGTTTTTAAGGGGATCGGCTCACACATGGTTGTTCATTTATACTTACGCCCCCACATATTCAAAAATATGCACTCTGGGTTATGCCGCGGGGAACCTATTTCACCATTCAGCAAATCTTGACATTGATGGATCTATGGTCAGGGCAATGTTTTATAGTTTCTAGTGATATATTACGTACATTACAATATTCTTTTAGCATCAAACAAAATATAATCATTAACCACAACAAATGCTATAAATAAAGGTGTAATACATCTATCAAGTACTTTTCAAATATTTAAGACCCATGATACTTGGGATCTCAGTCCCTTATCACATTACTAGAAATTATCATCCCTTTACATCATCATTATCATGATTATTAGAACTTGTTATTTAAACTCTTAGATCACCACATAACATTGCTACCTCTGTAACAGGTAACTAATACCTTTAGGTCCTCAGACTAAGGTATTCATTTCACTTGTTGTATGAGTATTTCATTAGTTCACATGGTTTGATTAAGCATCTTGTTACCTCTCACTGGGCAAGAATTATTCACATGGCTCACAAGGCCATTAAACATCTTGTCACCTCTCACTAGGCATCAATTATTCATATGACTCACAAGGCCATCTTGTCACCTCTCACTAGGAAACAACTATTCATATAGCTCACAAGGCTATTAAACATCTTGTCACTTCTCACTAGGAAAAAACTATCTTTTAGGTCATCAGACCTCATAAACATTATACTTATTATATAAGTATTTTGCATGCTTCACAAGGCTTATTCAATAAGAGAAGTACAACCTTCCCATTATTAGGTTTAGGGTTTCTCTTTATAGCCGAATAGGGTTTCAAGTTCATATTATCAATTCAAACCCTAATTCATTGCTCCATACATCTAGGAGCATATATTTATTTCATAAGTATGCAATCATACTTATCTGTTCACATCATTTATTATTAAATGATTATCAACACAAACTATGAGTTTCTCTCTCGTCCTTACTAGGATATTGATCATATCATGTTTTTGGTTCAATCCTCCTCTTTGAGGAATATAAGTTCATCATTAACAATTCACGTCATCTTTTATATTGCAATTAATTTAACATGCAACATATGTTACTCAATTAATTACATATGATTGAAGTGTCTCTACCCTATTAGGTATCAATATGTGTGTACATTATCATATCATGCTTTAAGATACATTCTTTACTTCATGTTGTGTATCCAAATCGAGCATGTGAGATAGTCACATCACCATGTCATGTTTTAGGGTGTATCCCCTAATCATCATATCATGTACCCATATCAAATTGACTATCACTTAGTTCTTATCATTTCAAGATAAATTCATATTGGGTATGAGCTAGGTGCTTGACCCCATATCAGGTATAAGCTATGTGCTTGATACCATATTGTACACAAGGTGTGCACCATATCAGACATGGAGTGTATGCCTCATCATGTATCATTTAAGTGGTATATATCCAAGATACCATATCAGATTCTCATCCAAAATTATCATATCGGGTCTCTATATCGGGTAACATATCGGGTTACCATGTTAGGTAGACCCTTAGACTCATAACATGTAACGACCCCGCCTCCCGATAACCCCCAATTAAGGGAGACCAGAAGGTCAGAGCCATTATTCAAATTAACAGGATCAAAGGTTCGACAAATAATCAATAGCAATTATTAAATTCTACCAACTATACTGAAATATGGTAAAAATAAAAACTTTGCATACTTTTTGAAAACTTGGATCTCTAAACTTCTATCCACATACAAATTCTACTCTAACTAATCCTCCTTGTATTTTAATTCATATATTTCACAATATGATGATTACTGTTTGTCCTTTTGGCTTGTACCTAAAACGCCGACAAACAAAATGTCGGTCAGCATAAAGTTGGTATGTGGGGGAAACAATTATCATGCAACTATGATAATAGTGTAATCAGTCAATTATGATTTAAACAAACAACTTTACGTTTTCCACATAACTGCTCAATCCCTACATACCCTAGCCTCTACGATGCCCCTGCAGTGGACCTGGATGCTACCTTCCTTATGGTAGATCCCCATTAAACCCCTCTTGATCCCACCTAACAGGTGAACCAATTTCTAGAGTTGAGTCACATGACACTACCCGTAGGTAGCCCACTCCTTAACTCATGGCATGCTAAAGACTCTCATGGAACTACACGTGGGTAGCCCAATTTCTAACTCACGATAGCCTAGACCTTGCTCTAGGCTACCCCTTTTTAGCCTTTGCAAAGCCACAGAGGTGGACCAGGATCTGAGCCAGTCATGTATGCACATTTATAGTGATAATCATAGTCACTTTATAGTTGCATGAAATAAATAGGCATCCAATAGTTATTTCCAAGCAACCGATAAAACATTCAGGAATCACCATGAAACTAGAGTGATTATTCATAAGCGTAACCACATACCTATCAGGCTGATTTGAGACAGAATAATCCATGCAAGTAAGAAATCCAAGCAAGCAAGCACATGTATCAAGATCCTGAAATAATCATACAATTTCCTTTTATTACCCAGGTCATCAAAATCTATTAAACCTAGCTCCCTTCCTAGGGTTTCTAGTTCACTTTTAGGGTTTCCATTACAATTAGGGTTTCCCTTCATCTTTTACTATTTTAAACCCTAATTTTATACCATTACTCATAAACCTTTATTATTTTATTTATTCTTCAATATTAGGGTTATCTTAACAACATATAACCCTACTTTCGGATTTAAAGGCACCATTAACCATAAATTAATTTCATTAAGCTTCTTTTACATTAAAGGTACTATTTTTATCCTTTTAATCCATGACAAGATCATGATGCACATTCATCATCAATTCATAGTTCATTATGGTCTAATTCACATATGAACTCTATTTGTCATTAATTCTACCTTTTATTCATTAGAAAACCCTAATTACTACATTAAGTGTATTTATCCACAAATTAGGAACTTTAATGCTTGAAATAGCTTAGAGTCATTATATCTTAGCTTTATTCATGATTTTGAATAATTAAAACCATTAATAGTCACATTTACCAATATTAGGGTTTCAAGGCCCATTAAAGTATGTTCATGCACATGAAACTCCAATTAAACCAATTACGTGCAATTTCATCCTTTTTATTCCTAAAGTTCTTTTTTATCATTAATAGGTTAATACCAACTTTAATCATCCATTAAACCCTACTAAATATATTAATCATCTCAAAATAAGGTTTCTTAATCTTTAATTCATCAAACTTGATATTTTACACTACTTTTCGAATTTTAAGAGGAATTAGCTTCTAAATATATTTTTATTAGATTCCTCTCATTTTTCTGAGCAATTTGCATATATTATTTGCTACTATCAGAGTTACCAATGCTTAGATATGAATTTTGCAAAGTTTACCTTTTTGGACCAATCAGAGGATGCCACGTCGCCTCTATCTCCATGCAACGTTGCTTTTGCAGTTGTGTTGGAAACATTTCAAAATGTCTGAAATGTCCTTAGTTAAGTTAAGCATTCTTTTAGCCTGCGGAGGGCAGAACCGTCCAACGCCTCCCCCTTCGTCTCCCACCTCGGGAACCATAGGCGGTCGACACAGCAGCTGATCGCGGGGTTGTTTCTCCTCCCTCCAAAGCCGAAAACTCCACGGAACTTGGCACCCCACCTCTGCCTTCCCTCTTCACACAGTAAGATACCCCTTGGGTCGCAGGTAGGGCGGTGGTTCGGGCCTGCTTGGTTCCACAACACATGGCTGACCTACAACCATACAATGGCCGTACGCAAGCTTCAGAGCATGGGGAAGACGACTGTACCCCTCCGTGGTGTTGTGGAAGCATTAGGTCTCATTGTAACCTCTCCATGGCGCATGGTTGCTCTGGTGTAGCATGTTTTCCCTTAGTTAGGGTTGTGTGCAAAGAAGAAGAAAGAAAGAAGAGAATTGCATGGGATTCTTCTCCAACTCGACCTTGGGCTCTACCCCTTTATATAGGGGTGGGAAACGAAGCCCTAGGTTGGCTTATTCATGACTCAAAGAGTCATTTTCCAAATATGAAACCAATTCCTTCCATGAGAAGAAACCTTCTCTCTCTTCTTTATCTTTTTGATATTCCTTTTTCTTTAAATATTATGATTTCAAAAAATTCTTCCTTCATCGTCTTTGTACTTGCCTTTTGATTTATTGGCACAAAAATATATTCTCTTTTAGTAGAAATTATCTCCAAAAAATATCTCCTTTTAAAAATACCATGACATTCATTCATTATGCATCACATTATCATCTTATTTTTCTTTATTGGTATTTTCTCTTTCCTTTCCTATATTGGGGCTCCTTGGACCCCAAGAAATTATAATATTTCGAAATTCCTTTTTATGAAATACTCATTGTCCTTCTGGATGCATCTATATCCACTATTTCACATTATCTTATTTATTTCTTATTAAAATATCTCTTTTTGAGGGTTTTTCTTTATTTCTCTTTTATTTTCCTCATTGGTATTCCTTTTAACATTAGGAATCCTTGGGATATGAAATTCCATCAAGGATAACTCAATTATACTTCTTTCCACTTATTTTCCACATTTTATCATTGTTTTATATTTCTTTCTTAATAAAGAAATACTTAATCAATCTTTTCTTTTCTTATTACATATTATTTGTAAGTTTGGACTCCTTGGGACCCAAGGAACCCAAGAGGCACGAAATCCACCTTTGGATTACATTCTTTTGCCTTCTATAGGTTTCCACATCTCTCTTTTCTCAAAAACTCAATTATTCATTTATTAATTGAATTTCCTTGTTATTGGGCACAATAGCCAATAAAGCCCACAACACAATCATCAAGGCTATAGTAAACAAAATCCATTTATTCGAAACAAATTGTATCATTGTTTGTCCAAATGTCTTTAATATGAGAAATTACATTTCTCACCCAATGAACCCAAGAATTGGGGTTGTAACATCCTTCCCCTCTTATAGGATTTTTGTCCTCAAAATCCCATCAAGCAAACAAACAATTCAGGATAAGACTTTTCCATGTCCATCATTGGCCCCTATGTGGCTTTACCTTATCCATGGCGCTTCCAAAGAACCTTTATCATCACATATTCTTTTCTCTGAGTTCTTTCACCTTGGCATCTATAAACCTCACAGGTGACTCAGGTCATTTCAGCCTCCCTTGGGGCTCACTAGGTTCATTGTTCCGCACATGGTCCGGGTACCTCACATAGTGCTCTAAATTGGACACTTGAAACTCATCACAAATCGCATCATCCTGAGGGGTAAGAGCAAACTTAACCTTCTCCACCAAACCATGTCAAAAGATCCCATGCATCGGGGACTCAACTCTCCTAGCTATAACTTAGAGGAGTCGGATTTTCATGTCACATATTCCCCCACAGTGAACTACATGTCAGTCTACTTTGCATCACCTTACAACTCATGTTGTCTCTGGGCTCCTTTCATCCATTGCATGATCAAAGCGACTTCATCTGCACACACTGTGGTCCTTTCTTGACCTTCACGAGGTCCCTTCACTAACATCCTCTTTATGAAGTGGCGACCGACACAACCTCCCTTGTAGAGCTTCTTTACATCCCGATACTGGCTATGGTGGTTAACATCACATCTACTGAAGGCAAGAACTGTCTCCAGATATCACCCTAAACGAGCACACATGCTCTCATCAGAACCTCTAGTCTGGATCATACTAACCATTAGTTAGGGGTGATAAGCGGTACTATCATTAAGTTCTTCATGTATCTACTTCCACCTTATGGAAGCATATCTTTAGGTCATACTCAAGAACTTTTGAACTCGCATCATGGTGCAGTTGAACCATCTCTTTCTCACATGTAGTTCAATAGTATATGTCCCTTGACAGTGCTCTTTCTCTCTTATGTCATCTAAGTAAGGCGATCTACCATAACCCATATTGCATCTCGACCTTCCTTGGTCTAGGGGAGACTTACAACATCCATAATGATGATCTCCCATTCCTTCTCAGTGATTATTTATCCTCTATGTTAAAACACGGGGTTACTGGTGTTCGTCCTTCACCTTCTGGCTTGAATGGCAACACACCTCATGCAACTTTATCTTAAGCATCCAAAGTACTATTTATCACTTACTTCCTTGTAGTACACGGTGTATGGTGATCTTAAAATCATGATTTCCTGTATGTCATGATTCCTCAAGATCGATTCCTCGGAAACCCTAAACCACTCTTATCAGGGTTTTATCACCTTCCTTTCCAAAGAAGTGCATTTGAGGTTCTTCCACCATCCTTTTATTGCATTAAGGGCTGGCTAACCAAACAACCACTAACTTGTTCAACCAGTATCATTGCATCTGAGGGTTAGCCAAACCTATCTTCTTTCCAAACTTAGGGTTAGCCTAACAACCTCTTCTAGTCTCTAGCCAAACTAGGCAGCTATATCTCAACTAGAGCATCCATTACCACTTCACATCCTTAGGTACTAGGTAATGTTGAAGGCATACACTTTCATGTATTTCACTTATCATCTCATCCCAAACTCTAAGTGTATCTTCATCAGAACACTCTGAGCTCATCCTCTTAGTTATCCAACTCAACCGTGTATCACTTGCAAATTCCACATAGCTCATGATAAAACATTTTCATAAGATGATTACCTTAACACTCTTATCGTTTGTACCTATCCATGTATCATTCACTCCACAAGGCACGTTATAATTTTTGTCCTCATTCCTCATGGCAACTTTCCAACTCACGTCATCTTTATCCTTGGTGTAAGGCACGTGTACTGTCCTATCTCTCACTACCATAATTAGAGGAAATAAGCATTTGGCGGTCGTCCAAATATAGAATTCTTCTTGTTCTAAGAGTAGAGATGGTACATCCCACCTTGCCAGTAGACCTTCAAATCTAAGTTGAAACGTGCAACTTATGTCTCTATATCACAATTATCTTGATATCAAAGTTACTTTCATGGAAAAATTGGTCTCGAACCTACTTGTGTCCACACATATTCCTCGATCATCTCCTCTAGGTCCATAGGGTGCCGACACTTTTGGGGTCATCCCTATTCCCTTGTGCATCCATAGAGTGCCCTACTCATCTGCCCTTTGGGTCCCATGAGTTCATAAAGGTGATCAATCTCCTAACCCATGGCCCTCAGACAATGATAGTTGTTACCTCCCAACCCCATGGTCATGTGCATCTAGGGAATTAGGAAACTCCTACTTCCATCGGTCTTATCCCTAACTGACCCTAGGATAGACTTAGGATTCTATTATAGTACATGTCCAGCTTATAACCTTACCCAAGCCTTCATCATCATCTCTCTCTCTCTGCATTTATGGGATAACTTCCATCTTTTCATAGAGTCATGGTGACCTGCCTACTGTAACATCCCTGACCTGGGTTATGCTTTAACCCTAGGTGTTTTGATTAAGAAAGATGATTATATGCTTAATCTCATCTTGTGAAAAGTAATTAAGGCTCAAAAGGAACCTATGTTTCAATTTTGGTCCTGTTTGAACAATGTTGAAGCAATGTTTGCTTATTTTGGACTAAAGTGCAAATTACACAAGTTGAGGGGTTAAATTGCAAATGTTGTATGATAAGATGTTCCTATTATGTTGAGACATCATAAGAATGAATATGATGTAGTGGTATGGTTTCCACAAGCTTCGACACCAAGATTAAGCTTGTAAAGCAATCCTTGTGCATTAAAACCTAGTTTTGGTGTAATGTGCAATTTACCCAAAATCTAGGGTTCAATATGCAAATTACCACTTCAACAAGGTCCCTAATGTTTCTTGGCATCATGTAGAGCAAATAAAATGAGAGGGGTGCTTCATTTGAATTAAGTTGTAGGAGAGAGAATCTTGACATTAAAATAATCAAGATTAATGCCTAATTGAAACCCTAATTCGATTTAGGGCAAAAATGAATAAAAATAATTGAAGGGCTTTCAACCAAAATGTTTTGGGTTGATTTTGAATAAGGATGGACGTTCCTTTAACAAGATAAGGAACGAAAATATCTTAAGTAGGTGAAATTCCACTCACTTTTTTAATAAAGAAAAGTAATATCCACTCACATGTGGGATATTATATTATAAGCATTAAGGTGCTTAATTTGCTTTTCTTTAAATTGAGGATAATGAAGGAGAATTAAAGGCAAGGAAGGTGCCTCGTACCCAAGGTAGTTTAGGGGGAAGAGGCGGTCACTTTATTGGGATTAATTGGATTTTTATAAGGCATTTTCTCTCTCATCAATTTCCTTATAAAAGTGCCATTTCCAAGCCCAAACCAAGGCCTTTTTCGGATTTTCTTCTTCCCCTTGCTTGCAAAACCGACCAAGGAGCTAGGGAGGAGCAGGGAGCACGTCCCCAACCTGTGGGTAAGCCCTTGACCTTCGTTATCCTTGATTTCATGGTGGAAATCGAAAATAAATTATGGATTCCTTCTTATTTCGATCTCCTCTTCAACCCTAGCCAACTTTTGCAATCAAAAGCTTGAGGACGAGCCTAGGGGGAGTTTCAAGAGCTTCATCCACCATTAATGGCGTGAGCTTGGAGCTTTGGAGCTCAATTGGAGGCGGGTTTTATAACTTAAACCCTTAAACATTGCTATTGCATCAAATTCTCTATGCTTTGTTGATTGATTTCTTCAATTTGATGCACTCTTGTTTCTTGCTGCAATTTCCATCAAGAACAGTTGCTGTTCTTGGTTGATAGAAGGAAGGGAATGATGACATAATCCTATATGCTTATCCAAAGAAAATTTCCAAGCAAAAACGTTTTGATAGCTACTCCAAATCGTTTTAATTTGATTGGCTATGCGGTTTCAGCAAACCGTTTAAGGGCAAACGGTTTGAAACCGTTTGGGAGAAAACGGTTTCAAGACCGTTTGAGATGGTTGACCAATCGTTGACCGTTTGGGAATTGTGTTCCTAATTATGTAGTCTGATAACCCTACAAATTTGAGGGATTAACTCCAAAGGAATCGAGAGTTGAAGGCCAATCAATTAGGCAATCGGATTGAATTATGTGCTGATTTTCAACCTGATTAATTTTGACCTGGTTGAGAAAACGGTTTCAAGACCGTTTGAGATGGTTGACCAAGCATTGACCGTTTGGGATTCCTGTTCATAATTATGTTTATTAATAACCCTCCAAATTTGAGGGATTAAATCCAAAGGAATCGTGAGTTGAAGCCTAATCAATTAGGGAAACTTAATTGGATTAAGTGCTGATTTTCAATCTGATTTAATTGAACTTTTTGGGAAAACGGTCTCAAGATCGTTTGAGTGCATTGACAAAGCGTTGACCATTTGGTATTACTGTTCCTAATTATGTGGTATAATGACTCACCGAATTTGAGGGATTAACTCCCAAGGAATCATGAGTTGAAGGCTATTCAATTAGGCAAACCCTAATTGAAAACAGTGCTGAAATTCCAATGAGTTAAGTTGAGATTTTGGGTTGATTAGCCCAAACGGTTTCAAGACCGTTTGGGGATCACCCAAACGGTCTCAAGACCGTTTGGGAATCACCACAAGACCGTTTGGAGGTCTGGGGTCAAGTATAGTTGACCAATTGAAGGTCCAAAGGTACTAATAATATTGCAATGTAGTGCTGATTTGTTGATCAACTCGATAGACCAATCCATGATGATTTTTCACTAGAGTCCAAAGGTTGGATGGGAAAACGGTCTCAAGACCGTTTGGAGCTCATCCAAACGGTCTCAAGACCGTTTGGTGGTCACCCAAGACCGTTTGGAGGTCTAGGGTTGAGTATGGTTAGGTGTTTGAAGGTCTAAAGGTACCAAGCTGTTATACAATGCAATGCTGATTTGGTGATCAATCCAATGATCCAAACCTTAATTGGATGGCTTGGATTTGAGTGATATGATGGGAAAACGGTCTCAAGACCGTTTGGAGGTCATCCAAACGACCTCAAGACCGTTTGGGGTCAGTTCATACCCAATTTGGATGATGGTTCAATGGTTTCAATGCAACTAGTTCTGCATTGATTAGTATTGAAGGATCATCAATTCCAAACCCTAATTCAATTGAATCAAGCCCTAATTGATGAACAATTGAGGGTCAATTGAGGGTCAAATTAGTTGAAGGTTGACTTATTAAACTCAATTGAAGTATGAGCATAGGTCCAATTGATGATTGGTTCCATGAATTCAATGGTTGAAGGTCCAATGCAATCAATTGAAACACAATTAGTAGCATGATTGATGATCAACTTCAAAGCTCTAATTGGTGTTTATAAACCCTAATCCCATTGAGATCAGACCATAATTGAAGTCCCAATTGAGGGGTGAGCCATGATTCAAATTATGATTGAGTTGATGATCCAATTGGTTGAAGTTTCATTGATTAGAATTGAGTGTGGTTCAATTTGGTTAATTCAATTGGATACCTCATGTTATTGAAGGTCTAATTGATCAAACCTTTTTGAAAACCTAATGTGATTAGGTGGGAGATACCTTTAATGGTACTAATCATTAATGCATAACAAATGTATGGACCCAATACATGATGTAAACCCTAATTGAGGCTGATTCAATGTATAACCTTAATAAGAGGTTGTCTACTTGTGAAATCACTAATTAGGATGTTAGTAAACCCTAGTTGAGGGTGTATCCTTATGAAACCCTAGTGGAGGGTTTATCATTTTGAACCCTGGTTGAGGGTGTAACGTTGTGAAACCCTAGTGGATGGTGTATCATTGTGAACCCTGGTTGAGGGTATATCCTTGTGAAACCCTAGTTGAGGGTGTATCATTGTGATTGTTTATAGGCAACTTTATAATAAAGTTATGCCTTAAACTAAGATAAGTCCATATCATGTGAGATAGCTGGACAATTCTAATGTGTGGCCTATGCATTATATGCTAAGGGTGAGTATTCTGTGATGGAATGTATTAAGAGGGGAAATACCTTAATACAAGATAAAGTTGGTTAACTCAAGAGGGTCTGAATTAATGAGAAATGGGAAACCCTAACCCTGGTAAGGGAATAGTGGTGTTACCCTTGAATAATGATGTTATATATTGTTTTGCATGGTGCTGATATGAAATTGATGTATTATCATATGTACTAACCATGCAGGTATGATGTGATGATGAACATAGCCAGGTATGAGCTATGACATTTTATGTATTGACATTGTTTATTGGGCCTTATGTGCCATGCTATACCTTATTGCCTAGTATGAGGTAATAAGAGAAGTAATGGGCCTTAAGTGCCATGAGAAGATGTTTATGTAATAAGCATCATATTTACCTTGGTCAGGTGACCTGAAGGTGATAATTACCTGAAAAAGTGGTAATAATGCTCAATGATGAGCTAAGGGTTTGAATACCCAGAACCAAATGATTATGGCATTGAGTTGCAAAGGAATGAAAATTCCCAGTATTGAAATGAGGGACTGAGATCCCCATGTCTTATAAAGACTGAGAAGTGATTAATGGAAATAGTACATGTTTTCTTTATAGCATTTGTCTTATTAAGTTATGTTTGGAAACTTGGCTGATGCTAAAAGAATATGATAATGTACTTAATTAATCAAGTGATACTATATAATGTAGTTGCCCTGATCACAGATCCATCAACGTCAGAATTAGCTGAATGGTGAAACGAGTTTACTCGGAACGCATATTTTTGAATATGTGGGGGTAATTGGGAAATTATATCCTTATGCCCCATAGGCATTGCTACGGGCTATGTCCTATGAACGGGATTGGTTACGGACCATACCCCAATAAGAGCATGGCTACGGGCCATGACTCCACAAAATAATACCAGGCATTGGCTACAGGCCATATCCTGAAGAGAGTATATGCTATGGGCTATAACTCTAATAGCGATGTTGCCAGTATACCCTGGAAAGCTATCTAGCAGAGACACAAGATGTCCTGCATGTTATCTCGTACTGGCCGAGATAGTTGAGGTCATGGGAATCCGGCTCTTCCATTGACCTATGTGTGGTACTGATTCTTTACATAACCGTGGTCGGTTGGAGTATGAGCGGTATACCTCATCTCCTCAGGGCATAAGTATGATTGTAAAACGTAATCAGCCGTGTAGCATATTTGCTTAGGGTTGAATTGCGAGAATCAATGGTTGATGATACATGGTCTATTATATCATAGTTGGATAAATGATATACATGTTCTTCATATTCCTTCTTAAATGAATGACTTGCTGCTTAATCAAGTTATAATTGAAATGATTGCATAGAGAATACTACTCTGCATATCTTATTCAATGATTTACCTGCTGTTGAGTAAATATAATTCTACTGCTCAGTGTTATTCTATTATCGGCAATAACAATGTTTCTGGCGGAGAGTTATATCTCTCGCTGGGACAATTTTTTATAATTGTCTCACCTCCGTGGGATTAAATTTTTAGGTAACCGCCGACGAAAAGGCAAGGAACCTATTACTGAGGAAGAGCAGCAGCAGCAGTAGCAGGGACAGCAGTAAATCCCAGGTGGGGATATGAGCTGTCAAGTTGTATATAGAAAGTCCTATGAGTCGTCTCTGTACTCTCGGGTCCTAGGAGTAATGTTTTGATGGATCGATCTGAGATTTTGTCTTTAAGCCTCGAGGGTTTTATACTACCTATGTACAGTTAAGACAGAGTAGTTGATGTTTGTATTCCTGGAGAAGTAATAGTACATGAGATGTATATATGAACCAGGATGTAAGGTTTTACTTTGGTTCTGAATGAAAGAGTTTTCCTGTGAATGGATCTCTTTGCAAATGGTTTTAATTTTCACTGATTTTTGCTAATCTGCTGCAACTGATTTGCTTCCACATGTTTTATTATTGTTAATGACACTTGTTATCTTAAATGATGGCGGGTGTCGTGACAATTTAGTGGTATCAGAGCTCTAGGTTCGTTGAGTCTACAGAGACATAGGACTAAGTTGTTGAGTCTGTGTTAGTGTCCTCCAATATACCCTATAATGATTTCTACTTGTGCAGAGAAAGGGTAAAGTTTAAAATGACTGGAGAGCACAATGAACACATTGCTTAGGGCAATGTTGTTGCACCAAGAAGAGGTGCAAGGGATCATGCAAGAATATAATGAGTGCCTGAGAATCCCCATTAAGACCTAATCAGGATAGAGAATCCTATGATCATGCTCTTGTTGGGAAGATTAGGGCAACAGTAATGCATATGAGTGGACTGGATGCTAGGCTTACAACCTAGGTTATTCGTCCTTAATACAGAAAGCTTGAGCTTTAAATGAGTTCCTTAATGACTTAGTCATGTTGGAACAAGGGAAAATATGGAAAAGATTAACTTATAGCAAGAAAGTGGACTCTGCCATGAGTTCAGACAGATAATAAATATGTGATGGTAGTGCCCAAGAAGGGGCAATAAGCTGAGAAGTAGGGAATGGTCTCTATAATTCTAGAGACATTTGCCTAATGGTTTTAAACAACCAAGTTTTTGGTACTAATAGTGCAATAAATGCCTAGTGTACCAGGGAAGTAGCCACTAAGTAAGTGCAAAGGTCTTAACCTTTCACCTGTAAGATTCTATGGCTTAGTTTTTGCTTCAGTAATAAGACTAGTAAGACCATGATATGAGTACAAGGTATGTTATAAATGTGTACATGTTGAGTACACTAAACCCTTTTTTTTATAAAAAGGAGGATTGTTGATATTGTTTTCCCCATTGGTTGCTATATAGGGATGAAATGATGAGAACTAGAATTTGAATTCTGTTCAGTATTCTTTTAAATGCTCTATATTGATCTTACCTCCATGAAAGAGGAAGAGGTATAGAAGAGATGCCTGGATAAAATCCAGGGATGTTAAATCTTATGTAATGGTAATATGAAAAGAAAGGAATATGATAGCATGTAAGTGCATACTACTTGATCTCAGTACTTGTAAACCCTGATCAGGTGTACAACTATTGATGATAAAGTGAGTATGGAAACTCTTAGATTGATATCTTTTTTATTGCCCTGATCAAGCAATCATTCTGATACAATCTAAAGAGTATCATGAAATTGGAAATATGATATGGATAAATGTATCATATCTTAAGAACAAGAAAGAAGGATCTGATAGGAATTCAGATCAGTATGTGTATATGAGGAAGTAAAAGTATGACCCTCATATGATGAGAAAGAGAACAAGGGAGGTGATCCCTGTTCTATAAAGTTGTAAATATGATAAAAGAAAGATGAGAATATAATGTGTTTTCAACACATGCGACTGATACCAAGGTAAGAGATTCTGGTATCTGAGAATTATCAGATGGTTTAGATTGGCTACCTGGAATGGTCAACTATGAAATCAGTCTGATTATATAAAATAATATGGACATCATATGTTAGGGGTTTATGCTTTGCATAAACATAACAACTAAATATGTCTTTAAGATAAGTTCTCATTTGACTCTATGAGAATATTGTGTGAAGGAACTTTGTGTTGATCAAAGTTCTATGATGTCTACATAACAATAAGGTGTTATGAAGAGACATGATGATATGATGAATGAATAATATATGTTCCCTTTATCTGGGATTTCGGGGACGAAATCCTTGTTAGGGGTTTATAATTTGTAACATCCCTGACCTGGGTTATGCTTTAACCCTAGGTGTTTTGATTAAGAAATATTATTATATGCTTAATCTCATCTTGTGAAAAGTAATTAAGGCTCAAAAGGAACCTATGTTTCAATTTTGGTCCTGTTTGAACAATGTTGAAGCAATGTTTGCTTATTTTGGACTAAAGTGCAAATTACACAAGTTGAGGGGTTAAATTGTAAATGTTGCATGATAAGATGTTCCTCTGATGTTGAGACATCATAAGAATGAATATTATGTAGTGGTATGGTTTCCACAAGCTTCGACACCAAGATTAAGCTTGTAAAGCAATCCTTGTGCATTAAAACCTAGTTTTGGTGTAATGTGCAGTTTACCCAAAATCTAGGGTTCAATATGCAAATTACCACTTCAACAAGGTCCCTAATGTTTCTTGGCATCATGTAGAGCAAATAAAATGAGAGGGGTGCTTCATTTGAATTAATTTGTAGGAGAGAGAATCTTGACATTAAAATAATCAAGATTAATGCCTAATTGAAACCCTAATTCGATTTAGGGCAAAAATGAATAAAAATAATTGAAGGGCTTTCAACCAAAATGTTTTGGGTTGATTTTGAATAATTATGGACGTTCCTTTAACAAGATAAGGAACGAAAATATCTTAAGTAGGTGAAATTCCACACCTTTTTAATAAAGAAAAGTAATATCCACTCACATGTGGGATATTATATTATAAGCATTAAGGTGCTTAATTTGCTTTTCTTTAAATTGAGGATAATGAAGGAGAATTAAAGGAAAGGAAGTTGCCTCGTACCCAAGGTAGTTTAGGGGGAAGAGGCGGCCATTTTATTGGGATTAATTGGATTTTTATAAGGCATTTTCTCTCTCATCAATTTCCTTATAAAAGTGCCATTTCCAAGCCCAAACCAAGGCATTTTTCGGATTTTCTTCTTCCCCTTGCTTGCAAAACCGACCAAGGAGCTAGGGAGGAGCAGGGAGCACGTCCCCAACCTGTGGGTAAGCCCTTGACCTTCGTTCTCCTTGATTTCATGGTGGAAATCGAAAATAAATTATGGATTCCTTCTTATTTCGATCTCCTCTTCAACCCTAGCCAACTTTTGCAATCAAAAGCTTGAGGACGAGCCTAGGGGGAGTTGCAAGAGCTTCATACACCATTAATGGCGTGAGCTTGGAGATTTGGAGCTCAATTGGAGGCGGGTTTTATAACTTAAACCCTTAAACATTGCTATTGCATCAATTCTCTATGCTTTGTTGATTGATTTCTTCAATTTGATGCACTCTTGTTTCTTGCTGCAATTTCCATCAAGAACGGTTGTTGTTCTTGGTTGTTAGAAGGAAGGGGATGATGACATCGTCCTAGATGCTTATCCAAAGAAAATTACCAAGCAAAACCGTTTTGATAGCTACTCCAAATCGTTTTAATTTGATTGGCTATGCGGTTTCAGCAAACCGTTTAAGGGCAAACGGTTTGAAACCGTTTGGGAGCAAACGGTTTCAAGACCGTTTGAGATGGTGGACCAAGCATTGACCGTTTGGGAATTTTGTTCCTAATTATGTAGGCTGATAACCCTCCAAAGTTGAGGGATTAAATCCAAAGGAATCGAGATTTGAAGGCCAATCAATTAGGCAATCAGATTGAATTATGTGCTTATTTTCAACCTGATTAATTTTGACCTGGTTGAACAAACGGTTTCAACACCATTTGAGATGGTTTACCAAGCGTTGATCGTTTGGGATTCCTGTTCATAATTATGTTTATTAATAACCCTCCAAATTTGATGGATTAAATCCAAAGGAATCGTGAGTTGAAGCCTAATCAATTAGGAAAACCTAATTGGATTAAGTGCTGATTTTCAATCTGATTTAATTGAACTTTTTGGGAAAATGGTCTCAAGACCGTTTGAGTGCATTGACAAAGCGTTGAACGTTTGGTATTACTGTTGCTAATGATGTGGTATAATGACTCACCGCATTTGAGGGATTAACTCCCAAGGAATCATGAGTTGAAGGCTATTCAATTAGGCAAACCCTAATTGAAAACAGTGCTGAAATTCCAATGAGTTAAGTTGAGATTTTGGGTTGATTAGCCCAAACGGTTTCAAGACCGTTTGGGGATCACCCAAACGGTCTCAAGACCGTTTGGGGATCACCCCAAGACCATTTGGAGGTCTGGGGTCAAGTATAGTTGACCAATTGAAGGTCCAAAGGTACTAATCATATTGCAATGTAGTGCTGATTCGTTGATCAACTCGATAGACCAATCCATGATGATTTTTCACTAGAGTCCAAAGGTTGGATGGGAAAACGGTCTCAAGACCGTTTGGAGCTCATCCAAACGGTCTCAAGACCGTTTGGTGGTCACCCAAGACCGTTTGGAGGTCTAGGGTTGAGTATGGTTAGGTGTTTGAAGGTCTAAAGGTACCAAGCTGTTATACAATGCAATGTTGATTTGGTGATCAATCCAATGATCCAAACCTTAATTGGATGGCTTGGATTTGAGTGATATGATGGGAAAACGGTCTCAAGACCGTTTGGAGGTCATTCAAACGACCTCAAGACCGTTTGGGGTCAGGTCATACCCAATTTGGATGATGGTTCAATGGTTTCAATGCAACTAGTTCTGCATTGATTAGTATTGAAGGATCATCAATTCCAATCCCTAATTCAATTGAATCAAGCCCTAATTGATGACCAATTGAGGGTCAATTGAGGGTCAAATTAGTTGAAGGTTGACCTATTAAACTCAATTGAAGTATGAGCATAGGTCCAATTGATGATTGGTTCCATGAATTCAATGGTTGAAGGTCCAATGCAATCAATTGAAACACAATTAGTAGCATGATTGATGATCAACTTCAAAGCTCTAATTGGTGTTTATAAACCCTAATCCCATTGAGATCAGACCATAATTGAAGTCCCAATTGAGGGGTGAGTCATGATTCAAATGATGATTGAGTTGATGATCCAATTGGTTGAAGTTCCATTGATTAGAATTGAGTGTGGTTCAATTTGGTTAATTCAATTGGATACCTCATGTTATTGAAGGTCTAATTGATCAAAACTTTTTGAAAGCCTAATGTGATTAGGTGGGAGATACCTTTAATGGTACTAGTCATTAATGCATAACAAATGCATGGACCCAATACATGATGTAAACCCTAATTGAGGCTGATTCAATGTATAACCTTAATAAGAGGTTGTCTACATGTGAAATCACTAATTAGGATGTTAGTAAAACCTAGTTGAGGGTGTATCCTTGTGAAACCCTAGTGGAGGGTGTATCATTGTGAACCCTGGTTGAGGGTGTAACCTTGTGAAACCCTAGTGGAGGGTGTATCATTGTGAACCCTGGTTGAGGGTGTATCCTTGTGAAACCCTAGTTGAGGGTGTATCATTGTGATTGTTTATAGGCAACTTTATAATAAAGTTATGCCTTAAACTAAGATAAGTCCATATCATGTGAGATAGCTGGACAATTCTAATGTGTGGCCTATGCATTATATGCTAAGGGTGAGTATTCTGTGATGGAATGTATTAAGAGGGGAAATACCTTAATACAAGATAACGTTGGTTAACTCAAGAGGGTCTGAATTAATGAGAAATGGGAAACCCTAACCATGGTAAGGGAATAGTGGTGTTACCCTTGAATAATGATGTTATATATTGTTTTGCATGGTGCTGATATGAAATTGATGTATTATCATATGTAATAACCATGCAGGTATGATGTGATGATGAACATAGCCAGGTATGAGCTATGACATTTTATGTATTGACATTGTTTATTGGGCCTTATGTGCCATGCTATACCTTATTGCCTAGTATGAGGTAATAAGAGAAGTAATGGGCCTTAAGTGCCATGAGAAGATGTTTATATAATAAGCATCATATTTACCTTGGTCAGGTGACCTGAAGGTGATAATTACCTGAAAAAGTGGTAATAATGCTCAATGATGAGCTAAGGGTTTGAATACCCAGAACCATATGATTATGGCATTGAGTTGCAAAGGAATGAAAATTCCCAGTATTGAAATGAAGGACTGAGATCCCCATGTCTTATAAAGACTGAGAAGTGATTAATGGAGATAGTACATGTTTTCTTTATAGCATTTGTCTTATTAAGTTATGTTTGGAAACTTGGCTGATGCTAAAAGAATATGATAATGTACTTAATTAATCAATCGATACTATATAATGTAGTTGCCCTGATCACAGATCCATCAGCGTCAGAATTAGCTGAATGGTGAAACGAGTTTACTCGGAACGCATATTTTTGAATATGTGGGGGTAATTGGGCAATTATATCCTTATGCCCCATAGGCATTGCTACGGGCTATGTCCTATGAACGGGATTGGTTACAGACCATACCCCAATAAGAGCATGGCTACGGGCCATGACTCCACAAAATAATACCGAGCATTGGCTACGGGACATATCCTGAAGAGAGTATATGCTATGGGCTATAACTCTAATAGCGATGTTGCCAGTATACCCCGGAAAGCTATCTAGCAGAGACACAAGATGTCCTGCATGTTATCTCGTACTGACCAAGATAGTTGAGGTCATGGGAATCTGGCTCTTCCATTGACCTATGTGTGGTACCGATGCTTTACGTAACCGTGGTCGGTTGGAGTATGAGCGGTATACCTCATCTCCTCAGGGCATAAGTATGATTGTAAAACGTAATCAGCCGTGTAGCATATTTGCTTAGGGTTGAATTGCGAGAATCAATGGTTGATGATACATGGTCTATTATATCATAGTTGGATAAATGATATACATGTTCTTCATATTCCTTCTTAAATGAATGACTTGCTGCTTAATCAAGTTATAATTGAAATGATTGCATACAGAATACTGCTCTGCATATCTTATTCAATGATTTACCTGTTGTTGAGTAAATATAATTCTACTGCTCAGTGTTATTCTATTATCGGCAATAACAATGTTTCTGGCGGAGAGTTATATCTCTCGCTGGGACAATTTTTTATAATTGTCTCACCCCCGTGGGATTAAATTTTTAGGTAACCGCCGACGAAAAGGCAAGGAACCTATTACTGAGGAAGAGCAGCAGCAGCAGTAGCAGGGACAACAGTAAATCCTAGGTGGGGATATGAGCTGTCAAGTTGTATATAGAAAGTCCTATGAGTCGTCTCTGTACTCTCGGGTCCTAGGAGTAATGTTTTGATGGATCAATATGAGATTTTGGCTTTAAGCCTCGAGGGTTTTATACTACCTGTGTACAGTTAAGACAGAGTAGTTGATGTTTGTATTCCTGGAGAAGTAATAGTACATGAGATGTATATATGAACCAGGATGTAAGGTTTTACTTTGGTTATGAATGAAAGAGTTTTCCTGTGAATGGATCTCTTTGCAAATGGTTTTAATTTTCACTGATTTTTGCTAATCCGCTGCAACTGATTTGCTTCCGCATGTTTTATTATTGTTAATGACACTTGTTATCTTAAATGATGGTGGGTGTCGTGACACCTACCTTGGTCAGGCCCCATACTGGTTACCTCCACGGTAACACATCTACATGCACATAGAGATGGTTATCTATGGGTCTACAGGTTCATTCTCATACCATGTACCTTTAACTTAGCTTCTCAAGATCCTATGAGACCTCTTTAGATTACCTTAAACCACCAAGACTGGTATACACCCTACAAGAGGGTCTCTCTCCCAGGATGGGAGGAAACTATTTCTTGACAACAAGGTCACAAACATCATTAGGGTTTACATCCATATGAACATGCTTAACCCTAGCAAGCTACTAAGGCACAAGAAAAACACCTACTAAACCATGCAAGGTCATATGAGTTCTCATTCCTCAACATTAGATCAAGATCATACCTTCCCATGACACCAACTTAGCTGTGAGGGGTCCATCAAACATACCTTAAACTTAAGGGGTTTTCCTTTCCTCTCGACATAAGAAGTACCATGCTCACATCTATAGAAACTCAACTCTCATCATGAGCATTAGGTACACTACTTCCCCTCTTAGGCCCAATGTTCAGAAAATCGGTCTAATCGACCGAATAATCGGTTTTGGGGGTCTACCGCTCCGAATATGAATAATCGGCCTATAATCGGTCCATGACCGATTAATTGGTCGTTCGGGGGTATAATCGACTGATTAATCAGCGATTTTCAAAAATAAATGCTAGTAATCATTTTTTTACATTAATTTTTTCTAATACTACCGTTGGTCATTACAATTACATTTTCTTCTTCCACTTTACATATTTGGTCTTCTCCTCATGTTTTCTCAATAAGTTTATAGTTAATGTTTATTGAACTGATCCTTATTGTTGATGTTTTCTTCTCTAATTTCATCAATGTTTCTAATTACTTCTTAATGCAGTATTAGTTTATGACTTATCAATGTTTCTTCTTTAATTTCATCAATGTTTCAAGTTACTTATTAATGCAAAATTAGTCTATTACTTATCAATGTTTCTAATTACTTATTAATGCAATATTAGCCTATGACTTATCAATGTTTCTAATTACTTATTAATGCAATATTAGTCTATTACCTATCAATGTTTCTAATTACTTATTAATGTGATATTAGTCTATGACTTATCAATGTTTGTAATTACTTATCAATGTTTTCTTCTCTGATTTCATCAATGTTTCTAACTACTTATGAATTCAACATTAGTCTATTACTTATAAATGATTCTAATTACTTATGATTATCATTATTATATGGTAAATATATAATTTACATATCTTTATGATTAATATTTAAAAAAAATCAAAACCGATTAAAACTGAATATTCTCCCGCATACTCAACCTTTAACCACGAACCAAGCATGTGCAAGGTATGTCATGTGCTTCCCGTGGTCCTTCTACTCGAGCAACACTTCCAGAGTTGAGTCCTCCTCCAGAACAACCAACAAGGTATAAGCCTTACAACCTGTTACCAAACCTCTTCATGGTTAAAGGAACTCTTCTTCTTATCTATACCATAGGTACAGAGGTACCAGCAAACTCATCCTCTCTCTAGGGTTTGGTTCCTCTCATGGCAACCAAGATATCAACAACCTCCAGGGATCAAGCATGAGGCAACAACTATCATCCACTTAGGTCACATTGTTCCTCATATCTCTGAGTCTAGGCTTCCAACCTTCTTGCTTGGGGTCCTGCTCTCTCTCTAGAGCTAACCCTACAAACAACCTAACTACTAGAGGTCCTCTCTTCATGAAAATGGATCAAGCTCACAAGCACACCTCTACATAGTGAAGCCTATTTTCAAACTTATGTTCGCTTAGGATTATCTTTATGCTTATCTCATAAGCAGTCCCTCATACTCCCTTGGCCAGGGTTTTAGACTACTGACATACTGTAACATCCCAGGATTTGAGCCCTCGGATAACATGATCTTAAAAGGAAGGATTGGACTACCCATATCACCAAGGTGCACATCCTTTTCCGGGAGCCCATCACTAAAGAACACCATAGTTAAGAGTGCTCAGCTTGGAGTAGTACTAGGATGGGTGACCAATCGAGAAGTTGATCCTGGCTTGCACGTCAGTGTGGACAAAGTGCACAGTTAAGGCTACTGGTGGTTTGTGGGGTCAGTCGTCATTCCAGAAACTCTACTAGAGCCTTGGGCAGTGGGCCCATGCGTTACAAATGGTATCCGAGCCAAAACCCCTCCAGTAGGTGGGGCCCACATGGGCATGTGGCATGCCAGTCTTGAGCTGTGCGGTCCAGGAATGTAGGATATGGCTATCCATGGTTGACGTAGCCATCCTTGTGCTGGTATTCCGTGATCGGGAGCTGGGTGTCCATGGGCCATTATGGGTTTGCACTGAAACGGGGTCAGATTATGAGGCCATATAGTTGAGCCTTGACGAGGACGTCAAGAGTCTAAGTGGGGGAGATTGTAACATCCTAGGATTTGAGGCCTCAGATAACATGACCTTAAAAGGAATGATTGGACTACCCATATCACCAAGGTGCACCTCCTTTTCTGGGAGCCCATCACTAAGAACTCCATAGTTAAGCGTGCTCAGCTTGGAGTAGTATTGGGATGGGTGACCTGTCGAGAAGTTGATCCTGGCATGCGCGTGAGTGGACAAAAAGTGTGCAGTTAAGGCTAGTGGTGGTCTGTGGGGCCAGTCATCATTCCTGAAACTCTACTAGAGCCTTGGGAAGTGGGCCCAAGTGTTACAAATGGTATTAGAGCCATAACCCCTCTAGTAGGTGGGGCCCACATGGGCATGTGGCATGCCAGTCTTGAGTCGTGCGGTCCAGGCATGTAGGAAAGGGTTGTCCATGGTAGACGTAGCCACCCTTGTGTTGGTATTCCGTGATCAGGAGTTGGTTGTCCATGGCCATTGTGGGTCTGCACTGAAATGGGGTCAGATTATGAGGCCATATAGTTGAGCCTTGACGAGGACGTCAAGAGTCTAAGTGGGGGAGATTGTAACATCCCAAGATTTGAGGCCTCAGATAATGATCTTAAAAGGAATGATTGGACTACCTATATCGCCAAGGTGCACCTCCTTTTCCGGGATCTCATCACTGCCCAAGGCTCTAGTAGAGTTTTCGGAATGACGACTGGCCCCACAAACCACTACTAGCCTCAACTGCGCACTTTGTCCACACTGATGCGCTAGCCAGGATCACCTTCCCGATTGGTTACCCATCCTAGTACTACTCCAAGCTGAGCACGCTTAACTATGGTGTTCTTTAGTGATGGGCTCCCAAAAAAGGAGGTGCACCTTGGTGATATGGGTAGTCCAATCATTCCTTTTAAGATCATGTTATCCAAGGCCTCAAATCCTGGGATGTTACAATCTCCCCCACTTAGACGCTTGACGTCCTCGTCAAGACCCAACTATATGGCTTCATAATCTGACCCCATTTCAGTGCAGACCCACAATGGCCCATGGACACCCAACTCCCGTCTACGACTACCAGCGCAAGGAGGCTCCATCTCGTCTCTACGGATAGCCCTTTCCAACTTGCCTGGACCGCACGACTCAAGACTGGCATGCCACATGCCCATGTGGGCCCCACCTACTGGAGGGTTATGGCTCTGATACCATTTGTAATGTACGGGCCCACTGCCCTAGGCTCTAGTAGAGTTTCCAGAATGACGATTGGCCCCACAAACCACCACTAGCCTTAAATACGCACTTTGTCCACACTGACGTGCAAGCCAGGATCAACTTCCCGACTGGTCACCCATCCTTGTACTACTCCAAGTTGAGCACGCTTAACTATGGTGTTCTTTAGTGATGGGCTCCCGGAAAAGGAGGTTCACCTTGGTGATATGGGTAGTCCAATCATTCCTTTTAAGATCGTGTTATCTGAGGCCTCAAATCCTGGGATGTTAGAATCTCCCCCACTTAGACTCTTGACGTCCTCGTCAAGGCTCAACTATATGGCCTCATAATATGACCCAATTTCAGTGCAAACCAACAATGGCCCATGGACACCCAACTCCCGTCTACGGCTATCAGCGCAAGGGAGGCTCCATCTCATCTCTACGGATAGCCCTTTCCAACTTGCCTGGACTGCACGGCTCAAAACTGGCATGCCACATGCCCATGTGGGCCCCACCTACTGGAGGGGTTATGGCTCTAGTACCATTTGTTGTAAAGAGTGAGATTCAATAGGGGATCCACTCTTCACTGAATTGAAGAAATAGCCCATCCAATCCCTAACGTACCAAAAGGTAGTAAGGAAAGGAGGAATTTCATTCATTTCTCAAATGGCACATATTACAGAGCATGATAATGAATAAGCAGTGGAAACAAAACTATTACAAAGTTAACAATGGGTATCATAATACAATTGCTCATCACCATAAAGGTGATGTTACAAAAACTTGAACTAACTACAAATGAGCCCAGTAGCAGAGAGTAACCTAGCCATTCCAAGCTATCCTTAGGTACAATTCTCTTTACATGATCTTCGAGCAACCTTGATCTTTAATGCACCTAAACCTGGGTGGAAAGGAACATCACCCAGAACATAGGAAACAAGAAAGAGGTCAGCAAAGGCTGAGTATGTACATATATAAAACATTTTGGGAATTATATAGGGTTAAAAGTGCAAAAAGAGATGTTCCCACAAGAAAAGGGGGCTATTTACAAGTAGGTATGTTCAAGAGAAAAGTAACAAAAGAAATGAGGCATATAAAATTTCAGATTACAACATGATAATAAAAGAGTGTCTTGCCATAACAATCATACACATAATCATATTAAAACAATGAATATTTGCATGCATAACAATGTAGACTAAATATACCTAAAACATGGCCATAACACCATAGGATCATGGCCTAAAAACAAACAAGGGTGGAAACACACACCCCGGGTGGAATACGCACGCCCTATATAAATATGGTTGTACATAAGTACCGCTATTCTAGATATTCTAGTCAAACATGTAGCATGCATAAAATAGAGTGACAAAACTGGCATTTTAGTCAATTTCAAATAAAAAGACAATATAGCAAAAGGGGTCCAAAAACCCATTATAAACAAAGTATCACAATAAACAATTGAATATCATGAATTGAGAGAAGGAAAAATAATAAATGTCCAAGCAAGTGATTTTCAAGTAGAATAATAGTTCAAGATATGCCTCATTGAAAGAATGTATATTTTAGTTAAATAATGCCCAAAATAAAATAGAGGATGTACATACCTGATCTTTGTCAAGTGATTAACTCAATTGATATACTTTGATCCACCTAACCAAAAATCCATCCTAGGAACGCATTAAGTGTGTTAGTCAAACCAAGGGAACATATGTTTACATTCCTAGTTTAGTTGTATATATAGCTCTTATCCTATTATGAATACCTATTGGCATAATAGGGCTTTTAATATTATTATGTGGGCACATGATACTATATATATATATATATATATATATATATATATATATAAATACTGAAGTACCCCAATAGGGACGTCTAGGGTATAATTCCAACATAAGACAATATATAAGTTACATATCTAAACTTAGATCTCGAATATGCACAAGAATACAAGTTTGTACCAAATGATTATATAGAGGTAAATTATTTGTTAGTCTAAACTAACATGTCATTCATACCTTTGTGATTAAGAAATCTTCTTAAATATATTGTTTCTCCATACTCCACTATATTCAGCATATATTAATCTACATAGATGTACTTTATGTATTCATGTGTATTAGTAATTGCCATAATATATGATCATTTATCTGGGGTTATGGTTTCACACAGGGAGGATGCTAGTACTTCAAATATTCATACATATACTTACTAAATTGTTGATTTATTATTAAACTATAGAATTTTCCTCACTAATATTCCTTTATTATATCGATGAGAAAACACATATATATAAGTGTGTGTGGATACCACTAGGCTACATATAACTATAGTTGAGTATATCGAATGAAGATTTAGATATTATCTTCTAGTGTACCTAGTTTAGATATCTCAGTCTTGTTAATTGGATTATCTAATATTAAACATAGGAAAGTACTAACCTGTCTTGGTCCAAGTAGAGTGAAGAGATTGATCTTTGATAAATGTCATACGCTTGTGTTCCTTGGACTAAACTAAATATGGATTCAGGTTGAGGTGTGTTGAATTGTCATGGAATCTCCATCAAGTCCTCCATGGTCACTGCTGGAACTTGACATTCAATTGCAGGTCATAATCGGCAGGTGTAGCAGGTCTGATGGAGAGGAAGGAGGAAGGCGATTAAGCAGCTAGAGAAAAATCCAAATGACGACTATCTACCTTGATAGTGGAATAGAGAGCCAACAGTCAATATATTCACTTGCGCCTTTGATCAGGGTACTTGTAGGAGGAGGTTGAGACCGTGACATCTTGGCTGGTTGATGGACAAAGGTGTTGGCAGTGCTCGATGCTGTCTGGTGGCGCTCGACGCTGCCTTAGTGGCACCCGATGCTACCTGGAGTTGCTTGATGTTATTGGGCACAGGTGGAAGGCGGCAGAGGTGCCATGGCCAAGCGGCTGGCACAGGAGATGGATGGGGGGTCAGTAGTTGTAGCGGCTGCCATGAGGTGCTCGGCGCTGCTTGGCGCTGCTTAGTGCAGGTCAAGGAGGCGCAACCGAAGGAGGAGGAAAAGGCAAGTGACATACTTCTTGCCGCATCCTCAGTGGGCACAGAGAGGGGAGTGCCGGTGGCTGGGTGCTAGGGGCCAGATCGGCGGCGGCGGGTTGCTGGCGAGGTGGACTGCTATTGGCGAGGGATGATGATGCAGCAGGTGCCAATGAAACGGCTGGAGGCAGTGCAGACAGGCGCATGAGGCTACTGTGGCCCCTGGAGTCAGCGTTGGTCACGTCTGGGCATGAGGTTGAGGCTGGTGGAGTCGGCCTCAGTTGGTGGGAAGAGGGGAGTAGATTGTGACCTGGGCACTTGCACCTCGTCTGCTAATTACAGATAGCCACTGTCTCACAGTCAGCACCGTCAGGCACAGGGAGAGGGAGAACTGATGGCTTGGTCAAGGAAATGAAGGAGAAGAGGAAGAGAGGAGGAGGAGATATGACTGGTTTTTAGGGGGTCGAGGTCAGGTGATAGGAAATCTGGAGGAGAGTACAACACAGATGCACCATGGTGGTAGACCATGTCAGTGCTTGAATCCAGGAGGAGGTCTGCGTTGGCGGAAGCTCTGTCAGCAGGCGGCGGATCAGACACCAGCCACCAGGGAAGGTGGTGGCACTTTGTTGTGATTGTGGCGGAAGGATGGACCATGATGCGGCAGGATCTGCAGAGTCCTAACTATCCATAGCCAGGAGAACATGTGGCAGGGTCGTCCGCAATCATGGCGGCTAGACTGAGGGGATAGGAACCTCTGACGGCTAGGGTTGGCTGAAGAAGACGATGAGAAAGAAAAGGGGGAGGAAGATTTGTGAGGAGGAAGAGAAGTGAGGTGTAGAGGTCGAGGGAGACACTGGGGCAACGAGGTGGTAGGCGTCGGTCGGTCTGTTTGCAGTGTTGGTTGCCATTTTTCTCCGTCAGCCGATGGGCGCAAGGACTGGAGATTGGAGGGTTGTTAGTGCTTCGGGGCATTTGACCGAGGTTTGGAGGATAAGGGAGGAGGCGAGGAAGCAGTCTTTGGTTGCCTCATTTTCCGATCATTGTGCGGGCGCTAGATCAGCGCGAGATCATGGCTAGGGAAACAGAAGACGCAGTGATGCTGGTTTTCAATCGCGTGAGCGTGGGGCAAGCAATAAACGGATGGAAACAAAATTTAAATATAATTTGATCCAACAAACTTAAGTGATATTGGACCTATGTATTCCAAATTTAATTGGGGTGCAAACATGGTTCAATTAACTTGAGATTTTGCATGGAAGCTAAATAAGGTGCTAGAGACATGATTCTTGAATAAAATTTGTCTTTTGTTGTCATTAAGTTTTCAATTTAATTAGTTGTATGTTAGATGTTTATTTAGTGTATCCTTTACTTTCCTTCACCCATTAAAATTATTGAAATCTATATTTCTCTATTTTACTCAATTAATCATAAGGAAGATTATATAGGCTCAAATTAGGAATAAGCTCAACAATTGACATATTTATGACTAATTCATAAATTTCCCTTAGTTATATTATTGGAGTTAATACATCCTAAGATTCCATGATTATGAGTTCTTAATGAGTCAATTAGGGTTATAAAGTCCCCAAAAAAGTTTAATCTATCATCAATTAGTGAATTACGCATACAAAAGGTATGCATTCAAAAGAAGGTCAAATAGAGGGAAAGAAGGAGGTTGGATATCACACAGATGAGTAGGGGCCTAGAAGAATGGAAGATTAGCCTATATGTCTAGAATTGAGTATGTTACATTTGTAGTGTCCGGGCCCACTGCCCTAGGCTCTAGTAGAGTTTTAGGAATGACAATTGGCCCCACAGATCACCACTAGCCTTAACTGCACACTTTGTCCACACTGACGCGCAAGCCAGGATCAACTTCCTGATTGGTCACCCATCCTAGTACGACTCCAAGCTAAGCACGCTTAACTATGGAGTTCTTTAGTGATGGGCTCCCGGAAAAGGAGGTGCACCTTGGTGATATGGGTAGTCTAATCATTTCTTTTAAGATCAACTTATTTGAGGCCTCAGATCCTGGGATGTTACAATCTCCCCCACTTAGACTCATGATGTCCTCGTCAAGGCTCAACTATATGGCCTCATAATCTGACCCCATTTCAGTGCAGACCCACAATGGCCCATGGACACCCAGCTCGCGATCAGGAAATACCAGCGCAAGGGTGGCTACGTCAACCATGGACAACCCTTTCCTATATGCCTGGACCACATGACTCAAGACTGACATGCCACATGCCCATGCGGGCCCCACCTACTAGAGAGGTTATGACTCTGATACCATTTGTAACGACTGGGCCCACTTCCCAAGGCTCTAGCAGAGTTTTAGGAATGACGACTGGCCCCACAGACCACCACTAGCCTTAACTGCATACTTTGTCCTCACTCATGCGCAAGCCAAGATCAACTTCCTGACTGGTCACCCATCCTAGTACTACTCCAAGTTGAGCACGCTTAACTATGGAGTTCTTTAGTGATGGGCTCCCAGAAAAGGAGGTGCACCTTGGTGATATGGGTAGTCTAATCATTCCTTTTAAGATCATTATCCGATGCCTCAAATCCTAGGATGTTACACATACTATGGTTGTCTACCATGCCATGCTCATATGAGCTCATGGGGTTTCCATAGGTTCTTCTCTAACCTCATCAAAGAAGAAGCTATCCTTCACTCCAACATGCACGACCCTTCCCAGGGTTGGGTCGCCAAATGTACTAGGTCATCCAACCTCTCATGGCTCTTATGGCATCCAAGGCATGTCCATCTAACTCATCATGTCATCTTTCTCTCTAACCTTTACTTAGGGTTAGGGTTAATGTCGCAACCAACTTACAAAAACATAATTTACTTAAGCATAAGCGATTGTTAACAACATAATTACTGAAAAATCACTAAAAATTAAAATCTATTTGCAAAGAGATCCAGACATAGGAAAACTCTTTCATCAGGGACCAATATATTACATTCACATCCTGGTTCATAAGTACATAACTTGTACCATCTCTTCTCGAGGATTACAAACGTTAACTTCCCTATTAAAACTGTACACATGCAGTATAAGAACCTCAAGGCATCAAGCCAAAATATCAGATCGATTCATTAAAATCACTAACTACTAACTCCGAGGACCCGAGAGTACATAGATGACACATAGGACTACTATCTATATGACATGACAGACAGTATCTCCACCTGAGATCTCATTGTTGTCCCTATTGTTTCTTTCCCTTTTCTGCTGTGGGGATTTTGTTTCCTTGTCCGCATCCACCTAAAACCATTGGATCCCACAGGGGTGAGACAATTGAAAATTGCCCCAGTGAAAGATATAACTCTCGGCCAAAACATTATTATTGTAGTTTATTAAAATAAAACTGAGCAGGGAAATCTTATATATTTAGCAACAGATGGATCACTATATGAACAAAGTAAAGTAATCTCCTTTCCCAAGGAGAACATTGCATCTATCCACAGTAAAGTTGTAATTTATTCATCTACTTGCAATGAATGTAAAGAGATATAAACACCATCCATCAACTAGAGATGCATAAAAGAAATGTAACATTATCCAGTAAAGTTTTGTATTCAATCCTTAAGCAAACTTGCTATAAGGTTGATTACATTTTACAATCACACTTATGCCCGAAGGAGATGAGGTATACCGCTCATACTCCAACTGACCATTGCGAAGTCGAAATCGGTACCATACAAGGTCAATGGAAGAGCCGGCTTCCAAGACCTCCCACATCTCGGTCAGTGCGAGACCACATGCAGGACATCTTGTATCTTTGCTACATATCTTTCCAGGGTATACTGGAAACTTCACTATAGAGCTACAACGGTGGCTGCACTCTCTTTGTAATCGAGAGATTTCATGTTTACCTCCATTGATCCGGCATTAAAATCATTAGGAGAACCGTCCAACGCCTCCCCCTTCGTCTCCCACCTCGGGAACCATAGGCGGTCGACACAACAACTGATCGCGGGGTTGTTTCTCCTCCCTCCAAAGCCGTAAACTCCACAGAAGTTGGCACCCCACCTCCGCCTTCCCTCTTCACACAGTAAGGTACCCCTTGGGTCGCAGGTAGGGCGGTGGTTCGGGCCTGCTTGGTTCCACAACACATGGCTGACCTGCAACCATACAATGGTCGTACGCAAGCTTCAGAGCATGGGGAAGACGACTGTACCCCTCCGTGGTGTTGTGGAAGCATTAGGTCTCCATTGTAACCTCTCCACGGCACATGGTTGCTCTGGTGTAGCATGTTTTCCCTTGGTTAGGGTTGTGTGCAAGGAAGAAGAAAGAAAGAAGAGAATTGCATGGGATTCTTCTCCAACTCGACCTTGGGCTCTACCCCTTTATATAGGTGTGGGAAACGAAGCCCTAGGTTGGCTTATTCATGACTCAAAGAGTCCTTTTCCAAATATGAAACCAATTCCTTCCATGAGAAGAAACCTTCTCTCTCTTCTTTATCTTTTTGATATTCCTTTTTCTTTAAATATTATGATTTCAAAAAATTCTTCCTTCATCGTCTTTGTACTTGCCTTTTGATTTATTGGCACAAAAATATATTCTCTTTTAGTAGAAAATATCTCCAAAAAAATATCTCCTTTTAAAAATACCATGACATTCATTCATTATGCATCACATTATCATCTTATTTTGCTTTATTGGTATTTTCTCTTTCCTTTCCTATATTGGGGCTCCTTGGACCCCAAGAAATTATAATATTTCGAAATTCCTTTTTATGAAATACTCATTGTCCTTCTGGATGCATCTATATCCACTATTTCACATTATCTTATTTATTTCTTATTAAAATATCTCTTTTTGATGGTTTTTCTTTATTTCTCTTTTATTTTCCTCATTGGTATTCCTTTTAACATTAGGAATCCTTGGGATATGAAATTCCATCAAGGATAACTCAATTATACTTCTTTCCACTTATTTTCCACATTTTATCATTATTTTATATTTCTTTCTTAATAAAGAAATACTTAATCAATCTTTTCTTTTCTTATTGCATATTATTTGTAAGTTTGGACTCCTTGGGACCCAAGGAACCCAAGAGGCACGAAATCCACCTTTGGATTACATTCTTTTTCCTTCTATAGGTTTCCACATCTCTCTTTTCTCAAAAAACTCAATTATTCATTTATTAATTGAATTTCCTTGTTATTGGGCACAATAGCCAATAAAGCCCACAACACAATCATCAAGGCTATAGTAAACAAAATCCATTTATTCGAAACAAATTGTATCATTGTTTGTCCAAATGTCTTTAATATGAGAAATTACATTTCTCACCCAATGAACCCAAGAATTGGGGTTGTAACATCCTTCCCCTTTTATAGGATTTTTGTCCTCAAAATCCCATCAAGCAAACAAACAATTCAGGATAAGACTTTTCCATGTCCATCATTGGCCCCTATGTGGCTTTACCTTATCCATGGCGCTTCCAAAGAACCTTTATCATCACATATTCTTTTCTATGAGTTCTTTCACCTTGGCATCTATAAACCTCACAGGTGACTCAGGTCATTTCAGCCTCCCTTGGGGCGCACTAGGTTCATTGTTCTGCACATGGTCCGGGTACCTCACATAGTGCTCTAAATTGGACACCTGAAACTCATCACAAATCACATCATCCTGAGGGGTAAGGGAAAACTTAACCTTCTCCACCAAACCATGTCAAAAGATCCCATGCATCGGGGACTCAACTCTCCTAGCTAAAACTTAGAGGAGTCAGATTTTCATGTCACATATTCCCCCACAGTGAACTACATGTCAGTCTACTTTGCATCAGCTTACAACTCATGTTGTCTCTGGGCTCCTTTCAGCCATTGCATGATCAAAACGACTTCATCTGCACACATTGTGGTCCTTTCTTGACCTTCACGAGGTCCCTTCACTAACATCCTCTTTATGAAGTGGCGACCGACACAACCTCCCTTGTAGAGCTTCTTTACATCCCGATACTGGCTATGGTGGTTAACATCACATCTACTGAAGGCAAGAACTGTCTCCAGATATCACCCTAAACGAGCACACATGCTCTCATCAGACCCTCTAGTCTGGATCATACTAACCATTAGTTAGGGGTGATAAGCGGTACTATCATCGAGTTCTTCATGTATCTACTTCCACCTTATGGAAGCATATCTTTAGGTCATACTCAAGAACTTTTGAACTCGCATCATGGTGCAGTTGAACCATCTCTTTCTCACATGTATTTCAATAGGATCTGTCCCTTGATAGTGCTCTTTCTCTCTTATGTCATCTAAGTAAGGCGATCTACCATAACCCATATTGCATCTCGACCTTCCTTGGTCTAGGGGAGACTTACAACATCCATAATGATGATCTCCCATTCCTTCTCAGTGATTATTTATCCTCTATGTTAAAACACGGGGTTACTGGTGTTCGTCCTTCACCTTCTGGCTTGAATGGCAACACACCTCATGCAACTTTATCTTAAGCATCCAAAGTACTATTTATCACTTACTTCCTTGTAGTACACGGTGTATGGTGATCTTAAAATCATGATTTCCTGTATGTCATGATTCCTCAAGATCGATTCCTCGGAAACCCTAAACCACTCTTATCAGGGTTTTATCACCTTCCTTTCCAAAGAAGTGCATTTGAGGTTCTTCCACCATCCTTTTATTGCATTAAGGGCTGGCTAACCAAACAACCACTAACTTGTTCAACCACTATCATTGCATCTGAGGGTTAGCCAAACCTATCTTCTTTCCAAACTTAGGGTTAGCCTAACAACCTCTTCTAGTCTCTAGCCAAACTAGGCAGCTATATCTCAACTAGAGCATCCATTACCACTTCACATCCTTAGGTACTAGGTAATGTTGAAGGCATACACTTTCATGTATTTCACTTATCATCTCGTCCCAAACTCTAAGTGTATCTTCATCAGAACACTCTGAGCTCATCCTCTTAGTTATCCAACTCAACCGTGTATCACTTGCAAATTCCACATAGCTCATGATAAAACATTTTCATAAGATGATTACCTTAACACTCTTATCGTTTGTACCTATCCATGTATCATTCACTCCACAAGGCACGTTATAATTTTTGTCCTCATTCCTCATGGCAACTTTCCAACTCACGTCATCTTTATCCTTGGTGTAAGGCACGTGTACTGTCCTATCTCTCACTACGGTCGTCCAAATACAGAATTCTTCTTGTTCTAAGAGTAGAGATGGTACATCCCACCTTGCCAGTACACCTTCAAATCTAAGTTGAAACGTGCAACTTATGTCTCTATATCACAATTATCTTGATATCAAAGTTACTTTCATGGAAAAATTGGTCTCGAACCTACTTGTGTCCACACATATTCCTCGATCATCTCCTCTAGGTTCGTAGGGTGCCGACACTTTTGGGGTCATCCCTATTCCCTTGTGCATCCATAGAGTGCCCTACTCATCTGCCATTTGGGTCCCATGAGTTCATAAAGGTGATCAATCTCCTAACCCATGGCCCTCAGACAATGATAGTTGTTACCTCCCAACCCTATGGTCATGTGCATCTAGGGAATTAGGCAACTCCTACTTCCATCGGTCTTATCCCTAACTGACCCTAGGATAGACTTAGGATTCTATTATAGTACATGTCCATCTTAGAACCTTACCCAAGCCTTCATCATCATCTCTCTCTCTCTACATTTATGGGATGACTTCCATCTTTTCATAGAGTCATGGTGACATGCCTACCTTGGTCAGGCCCCATACCGGTTACCTCCACGGTAACACATCTACATGCACATAGAGATGGTTATCTATGGGTCTACAGGTTCATTCTCATACCATGTACCTTTAACTTAGCTTCTCAAGATCCTATGAGACCTCTTTAGATTACCTTAAACCACCAAGACTGGTATACACCCTACAAGAGGGTCTCTCTCCCAGGATGGGAGGAAACTATTTCTTGACAACAAGGTCACAAACATAATTAGGGTTTACATCCATATGAGCATGCTTAACCCTAGCAAGCTACTAAGGCACAAGAAAAACACCTACTAAACCATGCAAGGTCATACGAGTTCTCATTCCTCAACATTAGATCAAGATCATACCTTCCCATGACACCGACTTAGCTGTGAGGGGTCCATCAAACATACCTTAAACTTAAGGGGTTTTCCTTTCCTCTCAACATAAGAAGTACCATGCTCACATCTATAGAAACTCAACTCTCATCATGAGCATTAGGTACACTACTTCTCCTCTTAGGCCCAATGTTCAGAAAATCGGTCTAATCGACCGAATAATCAGTTTTGGGGGTCTACCGCTCTGAATATGAATAATCGGCCTATAATCGGTCCATGACCGATTAATTGGTCATTCGGGGGTATAATCGGCTGATTAATCAACGATTTTCAAAAATGAATGCTAGTAATAATTTTTTTACATTAATTTTTTCAAATACTACCGTTGGTCATTACAATTACATTTTCTTCTTCCACTTTACATATTTGGTCTTCTCCTCATGTTTTCTCAATAAGTTTATAGTTAATGTTTATTGAACTGATCCTTATTGTTGATGTTTTCTTCTCTAATTTCATCAATGTTTCTAATTACTTCTTAATGAAGTATTAGTTTATGACTTATCAATGTTTCTTCTTTAATTTCATCAATGTTTCAAGTTACTTATTAATGCAAAATTAGTCTATTACTTATCAATGTTTCTAATTACTTATTAATGCAATATTAGCCTATGACTTATCAATGTTTCTAATTACTTATTAATGCAATATTAGTCTATTACCTATCAATGTTTCTAATTACTTATTAATGTGATATTAGTCTATGACTTATCAATGTTTGTATTACTTATCAATGTTTTCTTCTCTGATTTCATCAATGTTTCTAACTACTTATGAATTCAACATTAGTCTATTACTTATAAATGATTCTAATTACTTATCATTATCATTATTATATGGTAAATATATAATTTACATATCTTTATGATTAATATTTAAAAAAAATCAAAACCAATTAAAACTGAATATTCTCCCGCATACTCAACCTTTAACCACGAACCAAGCATGTGCAAGGTATGTCATGTGCTTCCCATGGTCCTTCTACTCGAGCAACACTTCCAGAGTTGAGTCCTCCTCCAGAACAACCAACAAGGTATAAGCCTTACAACCTGTTACCAAACCTCTTCATGGTTAAAGGAACTCTTCTTCTTATCTATACCATAGGTACAGAGGTACCAGCAAACTCATCCTCTCTCTAGGGTTTGGTTCCTCTCATGGCAACCAAGATATCAACAACCTCCAGGGATCAAGCATGAGGCAACAACTATCATCCACTTAGGTCACATTGTTCCTCATATCTCTGAGTCTAGGCTTCCAACCTTCTTGCTTGGGAACCTGCTCTCTCTCTAGAGCTAACCCTACAAACAACCTAACTACTAGAGGTCCTCTCTTCATGAAAATGGATCAAGCTCACAAGAACACCTCTACATAGTGAAGCCTATTTTAAAACTTATGTTCGCTTAGGATTATCTTTATGCTTATCTCATAAGCAGTCCCTCATACTCCCTTGGCCAGGGTTTTAGACTACTGACATACTGTAACATCCCAGGATTTGAGGCCTCGGATAACATGATCTTAAAAGGAAGGATTGGACTACCCATATCACCAAGGTACACATCCTTTTCCGGGAGCCCATCACTAAAGAACACCATAGTTAAGAGTGCTCAGCTTGGAGTAGTACTAGGATGGGTGACCAATCGAGAAGTTGATCCTGGCTTGCACGTCAGTGTGGACAAAGTGCGCAGTTAAGGCCACTGGTGGTTTGTGGGGTCAGTCGTCATTCTGGAAACTCTACTAGAGCCTTGGGCAGTGGGCCCATGCGTTACAAATGGTATCCGAGCCAAAACCCCTCCAGTAGGTGGGGCCCACATGGGCATGTGGCATGCCAGTCTTGAGCCGTGCGGTCCAGGCATGTAGGATATGGATGTCCATGGTTGACGTAGCCACCCTTGTGCTGGTATTCCGTGATCGGGAGCTGGGTGTCCATGGGCCATTATGGGTTTGCACTGAAACGGGGTCAGATTATGAGGCCATATAGTTGAGCCTTGACGAGGACGTCAAGAGTCTAAGTGGGGGAGATTGTAACATCCCAGGATTTGAGGCCTCAGATAACATGACCTTAAAAGGAATGATTGGACTACCCATATCACCAAGGTGCACCTCCTTTTCTGGGAGCCCATCACTAAGAACTCCATAGTTAAGCGTGCTCAGCTTGGAGTAGTATTGGGATGGGTGACCTGTCGAGAAGTTGATCCTGGCATGCGCGTGAGTGGACAAAAAGTGTGCAGTTAAGGCTAGTGGTGGTCTGTGGGGCCAGTCATCATTCCTGAAACTCTACTAGAGCCTTGGGAAGTGGGCCCAAGTGTTACAAATGGTATTAGAGCCATAACCCCTCTAGTAGGTGGGGCCCACATTGGCATGTGGCATGCTAGTCTTGATTCGTGCGGTCCAGGCATGTAGGAAAGGGTTGTCCATGGTAGATGTAGCCACCCTTGTGTTGGTATTCAGTGATCAGGAGTTGGGTGTCCATGGGCCATTGTGGGTCTGCACTGAAATGGGGTCAGATTATGAGGCCATATAGTTGAGCCTTGACGAGGACGTCAAGAGTCTAAGTGGGGGAGATTGTAACATCCCAAGATTTGAGGCCTCGGATAATGATCTTAAAAGGAATGATTGGACTACCTATATCACCAAGGTGCACCTCCTTTTCCGGGATCTCATCACTGCCCAAGGCTCTAGTAGAGTTTCCGGAATGACGACTGGCCCCACAAACCACTACCAGCCTCAACTGCGCACTTTGTCCACACTGACGCGCAAGCCAGGATCACCTTTCGGATTGGTCACCCATCCTAGTACTACTCCAAGCTGAGCACGCTTAACTATGGTGTTCTTTAGTGATGGGATCCCAAAAAAGGAGGTGCACCTTGGTGATATGGGTAGTCCAATCATTCCTTTTAAGATCATGTTATCCAAGGCCTCAAATCCTGGGATGTTACAATTTCCCCCACTTAGACGCTTGACGTCCTCGTCAAGACCCAACTATATGGCCTCATAATCTGACCCCATTTCAGTGCAGACCCACAATGGCCCATGGACACCCAACTCCCGTCTACGACTACCAGCGCAAGGAGGCTCCATCTCGTCTCTACGGATAGCCCTTTCCAAGTTGCCTGGACCGCACGACTCAAGACTGGCATGCCACATGCCCATGTGGGCCCCACCTACTGGAGGGTTATGGCTCTGATACCATTTGTAATGTACGGGCCCACTGCCCTAGGCTCTAGTAGAGTTTCCAGAATGACGACTGGCCCCACAAACCACCACTAGCCTTAACTACGCACTTTGTCCACACTGACGCGCAAGCCAGGATCAACTTCTCGACTGGTCACCCATCCTAGTACTACTCCAAGTTGAGCACGCTTAACTATGGTGTTCTTTAGTGATGGGCTCCCGGAAAAGGAGGTTCACCTTGGTGATATGGGTAGTCCAATCATTCCTTTTAAGATCGTGTTATCTGAGGCCTCAAATCCTGGGATGTTACAATCTCCCCCACTTAGACTCTTGACGTCCTCGTCAAGGCTCAACTATATGACCTCATAATCTGACCCCATTTCAGTGCAGACCAACAATGTCCCATGGACACCCAACTCCCGTCTACGGCTACCAGCGCAAGGGAGGCTCCATCTCGTCTCTACGGATAGCCCTTTCCAACTTGCCTAGACCGCACGACTCAAAACTGGCATGCCACATGCCCATGTGGGCCCCACCTACTGGAGGGGTTATGGCTCTAGTACCATTTGTTGTAAAGAGTGAGATTCAATAGGGGATCCACTCTTCACTGAATTGAAGAAATAGCCCATCCAATCCCTAACGTACCAAAAGGTAGTAAGGAAAGGAGGAATTTCATTCATTTCTCAAATGGCACATATTACAGAGCATGATAATGAATAAGCAGCGGAAACAAAACTATTACAAAGTTAACAATGGGTATCATAATACAATTGCTCATCACCATAAAGGTGATGTTACAAAAACTTGAACTAACTACAAATGAGCCCAGTAGCAGAGAGTAACCTAGCCATTCCAAGCTATCCTTAGGTACAATTCTCTTTACATGATCTTCGAGCAACCTTGATCTTTAATGCACCTAAACCTGGGTGGAAAGGAACATCACCCAGAACATAGGAAACAAGAAAGAGGTCAGCAAAGGCTGAGTATGTACATATATAAAACATTTTGGGAATTATATAGGGTTAAAAGTGCAAAAAGAGATGTTCCCACAAGAAAAGGGGGCTATTTACAAGTAGGTATGTTCAAGAGAAAAGTAACAAAAGAAATGAGGCATATAAAATTTCAGATTACAACATGATAATAAAAGAGTGTCTTGCCATAACAATCATCCACATAATCATATTAAAACAACGAATATTTGCATGCATAACAATGTAGACTAAATATACCTAAAACATGGCCATAACACCATAGGATCATGACCTAAAAACAAACAAGAGTGGAAACACACACCCCGGGTGGAATACGCACGCCCTATATAAATATGGTTGTACATAAGTACCGCTATTCTAGATATTCTAGTCAAACATGTAGCATGCATAAAATAGAGTGACAAGACTGGCATTTTAGTCAATTTCAAATAAAAAGACAATATAGCAAAAGGGGTCCAAAAACCCATTATAAACAAAGTATCACAATAACCAATTGAATATCATGAATTGAGAGAAGGAAAATTAATAAATGTCCAAGCAAGTGATTTTCAAGTAGAATAACAGTTCAAGATATGCCTCATTAAAAGAATGTATATTTTAGTCAAATAATGCCCAAAATAAAATAGAGGATGTACATACCTGATCTTTTTCAAGTGATTAACTCAATTGATATACTTTGATCCACCCAACCAAAAATCCATCCTAGGAACGCATTAAGTGTGTTAGTCAAACCAAGGGAACATATGTTTACATTCCTAGTTTAGTTGTATATATAGCTCTTATCCTATTATAAATACCTATTGGCATAATAGGGCTTTTAATATTATTATGTGGGCACATGATACTATATATATATATATATAAATACTGAAGTACCCCAATAGGGACGTCTAGGGTATAATTCCAACATAAGACAATATATAAGTTACATATCTAAACTTAGATCTCGAATATGCACAAGAATACAAGTTTGTACCAAATGATTATATAGAGGTAAATTATTTGTTAGTCTAAGCTAACATGTCATTCATACCTTTGTGATTAAGAAATCTTCTTAAATATATTGTTTCTCCATACTCCACTATATTCAGCATATATTAATCTACATAGATGTACTTTATGTATTCATGTGTATTAGTAATTGCCATAATATATGATCATTTATCTGGGGTTATGGTTTCACACAGGGAGGATGCTAGTACTTCGAATATTCATACATATACTTACTAAATTGTTGATTTATTATTAAACTATAGAATTTTCCTCACTACTATTCCTTTATTATATCGATGAGAAAACACATATATATAAGTGTGTGTGCATACCACTAGGCTACATATAACTATAGTTGAGTATATCGAATGAAGATTTAGATATTATCTTCTAGTGTACCTAGTTTAGATATCTCAATCTTGTTAATTGGATTATCTAATATTAAACATAGGAAAGTACTAACCTGTCTTGGTCCATGTAGAGTGAAGAGATTGATCTTTGATAAATGTCATACGCTTGTGTTCCTTGGACTAAACTAAATATGGATTTAGGTTGAGGTGTGTTGAATTGTCATGGAATCTCCATCAAGTCCTCCATGGTCACTGCTGGAACTTGACATTCAATTGCAGGTCATAATCGGCAGGTGTAGCAGGTCTGATGGAGAGGAAGGAGGAAGGAGATTAAGCAGCTAGAGAAAAATCCAAATGACGACTATCTGCCTTGATAGTGGAATAGAGAGCCAACAGTCAATATATTCACTTGCGCCTTTGATCAGGGTACATGTAGGAGGAGGTTGAGACTGTGACATCTTGGCTGGTTGATGGACAAAGGTGTTGGCGGTGCTTGATGCTGTCTGGTGGCACTCGACGCTGCCTTAGTGGCACCCGATGCTACCTGGAGTTGCTTGATGTTATCGAGCACAGGTGGAAGGCGGCAGAGGTGCCATGGCCAAGCGGCTGGCGTAGGAGATGGATGGGGGGTCAGTAGTTGTAGCGGCTGCCATGATGTGCTCGGCGCTGCTTAGTGCAGGTCAAGGAGGCGCAACCGAAGGAGGAGGAAAAGGCAAGTGACATACTTCTTGTCGCATCCTCAGTGGGCACAGAGAGGGGAGTGCCGATGGCTGGGTGCTAGGGGCCAGATCGGTGGCGGCGGGTTGTTGGCGGGGTGGACTGCTACTGGCGAGGGATGATGACGCAGCAGGTGCCACTGAAACGGCTGGAGGCAGTGCAGACAGGCGCATGAGGCTATTGTGGCCCCTGGAGTCGGCGTTGGCCACGTCTGGGCGTGAGGTTGAGGCTGGTGGAGTCGGCCTCAGTTGGTGGGAAGAGGGGAGTAGATTGTGACCTGGGAACTTGCACCTCGTCTGCCAATTACAGATAGCCACTGTCTCACAGTCAGCACCGTCAGACACAGGGAGAGGGAGAACTGATGGCTTGGTCAAGGAAATGAAGGAGAAGAGGAAGAGAGGAGGAGGAGATATGACTGGTTTTTAGGGGGTCGAGGTCAGGTGATAGGCAATCTGGAGGAGAGTACAACACAGATGCACCATGGTGGTAGACCATGTCAGTGCTTGAATCCAGGAGGAGGTCTGCGTTGGCGGAAGCTCTGTCAGCATGCGGCGGATCAGACACCAGCCACCAGGGAAGGTGGCGGCACTTTGTTGTGATTGTGGCAGAAGGATGGACCATGATGCGGCAGGATCTGCAGAGTCCTAACTATCCATAGCCAGGAGAACATGTGGCAGGGTCGTCTGCAATCGTGGCAGCTAGACTGAGGAGATAGGAACCTCTGACAGCTAGGGTTGGCTGAAGAAGACGATGAGAAAGAAAAGGGGGAGGAAGACTTGTGAGGAGGAAGAGAATTGAGGTGTAGAGGTCGAGGGAGACACTGGGGCAATGAGGTGGTAGGCATCGGTCGGTCTGTTTGTAGTGTTGGTTGCCATTTTTCTCCGTCAGCCGATGGGCGCAAGGCCTGGAGATTGGAGGGTTGTTAGTGCTTCGGGGAATTTGACCGAGGTTTGGAGGATAAGGGAGGAGGCGAGGAAGCAGTCTTTGGTTGCCTCATTTTCCGATCATTGTGCGGGCGCTAGATCAGCGCGAGATCATGGCTAGGGAAACGGAAGACGCAATGATGCTGGTTTTCAATCGCGTGACTGTGGGGCAAGCAATAAACGGATGGAAACAAAATTTAAATATAATTTGATCCAACAAACTTAAGTGATATTGGACCTATGTATTCCAAATTTAATTGGGGTGCAGACATGGTTCAATTAACTTGATATTTTTCATGGAAGCTAAATAAGGTGCGAGAGACATGATTCTTGAATAAAATTTATCTTTTGTTGTCATTAAGTTTTCAATTTAATTAGTTGTATGTTAGATGTTTATTTAGTGTATCCTTTACTTTCCTTCACCCATTAAAATTATTGAAATCTATATTTCTCTATTTTACTCAATTAATCATAAGGAAGATTATATAGGCTCAAATTAGGAATAAGCTCAACAATTGACATATTTGTGACTAATTCATAAATTTCCCTTAGTTATATTATTGGAGTTAATACATCCTAAGATTCCATGATTATGAGTTCTTAATGAGTCAATTATGGTTATAAAGTCCCCAAAAAAGTTTAAGCTATCATCAATTAGTGAATTACGCATACAAAAGGTATGTATTCAAAAGAAGGTCAAATACAGGGAAAGAAGGAGGTTGGATATCACACAGACGAGTAGGGGCCTAGAAGAATGGAGGATTAGCCTATGTGTCTAGAATTGAGTATGTTACATTTGTAGTGTCCGGGCCCACTGCCCTAGGCTCTAGTAGAGTTTTAGGAATGACAATTGGCCCCACAGATCACCACTAGCCTTAACTGCACACTTTGTCCACACTGACGCACAAGCCAGGATCAACTTCCCGATTGGTCACCCATCCTAGTACTACTCCAAGCTAAGCACGCTTAACTATGGAGTTCTTTAGTGATGAGCTCCCGGAAAAGGAGGTGCACCTTGGTGATATGGGTAGTCTAATCATTTCTTTTAAGATCAACTTATTTGAGGCCTCAGATCCTGGGATGTTACAATCTCCCCCACTTAGACTCATGATGTCCTCGTCAAGGCTCAACTATATGGCCTCATAATCTGACCCCATTTCAGTGCAGACCCACAATGGCCCATGGACACCCAGCTCGCGATCAGGAAATACCAGCGCAAGGGTGGCTACGTCAACCATGGACAACCCTTTCCTATATGCCTGGACCACATGACTCAAGACTGACATGCCACATGCCCATGCGGGCCCCACCTACTAGAGAGGTTATGACTCTGATACCATTTGTAACGACTGGGCCCACTTCCCAAGGCTCTAGCAGAGTTTTAGGAATGACGACTGGCCCCACAGACCACCACTAGCCTTAACTGCATACTTTGTCCTCACTCATGCGCAAGCCAAGATCAACTTCCCGACTGGTCACCCATCCTAGTACTACTCCAAGTTGAGCACGCTTAACTATGGAGTTCTTTAGTGATGGGCTCCCAGAAAAGGAGGTGCACCTTGGTGATATGGGTAGTCTAATCATTCCTTTTAAGATCATTATCCGATGCCTCAAATCCTAGGATGTTACACATACTATGGTTGTCTACCATGCCATGCTCATATGAGCTCATGGGGTTTCCATAGGTTCTTCTCTAACCTCATCAAAGAAGAAGCTATCCTTCACTCCAACATGCACGACCCTTCCCAGGGTTGGGTCGCCAACGGTACTAGGTCATCCAACCTCTCCTGGCTCTTATGGCATCCAAGACATGTCCATCTAATTCATCATGTCATCTTTCTCTCTAACCTTTACTTAGGGTTAGGGTTAATGTCGCAACCAACTTACAAAAACATAATTTACTTAAGTAGAAGCGATTGTTAACAACAGAATTACTGAAAAATCACTAAAAATTAAAATCTATTTGCAAAGATATCCATACATAGGAAAACTCTTTCATTAGGGACCAATATATTACATTCACATCCTGGTTCATAAGTACATAACTTGTACCATCTCTTCTCGAGGATTACAAACGTTAACTTCCTTATTAAAACTGTACACGTGCAGTATAAGAACCTCAAGGCATCAAGCCAAAATATCATATCGATTCATTAAAATCACTAACTACTAACTCCGAGGACCCGAGAGTACAGAGATGACACATAGGACTACTATCTATATGACATGACAGACAGTATCTCCACCTGAGATCTCACTGTTGTCCCTATTGTTTCTTTCCCTTTTCTACTGTGGGGATTTTGTTTCCTTGTCCGCATCCACCTAAAACCATTGGATCCCACAGGGGTGAGACAATTGAAAATTGCCCCAGTGAAAGATATAACTCTCGGCCAAAACATTATTATTGTAGTTTATTAAAATAAAACTGAGCAGGGAAATCTTATATATTTAGCAACAGATGGATCACTATATGAACAAAGTAAAGTAATCTCCTTTCCCAAGGAGAACATTGCATCTATCCACGGTAGAGTTGTAATTTATTCATCTACTTGCAATGAATGTAAAGAGATATAAACACCATCTATCAACTAGAGATGCATAAAAGAAATGTAACATTATCCAGTAAATTTTTGTATTCAATCCTTAAGCAAACTTGCTATACGGTTGATTACATTTTACAATCACACTTATGCCCGAAGGAGATGAGGTATACCGCTCATACTCCAACTGACCATTGCGAAGTCGAAATCGGTACCATACAAGGTCAATGGAAGAGCCGGCTTCCAAGACCTCCCACATCTCGGTCAGTGCGAGACCACATGCAGGACATCTTGCATCTTTACTACATAGCTTTCCAGGGTATACTGGCAACTTCGCTATAGAGCTACAACGGCGGCTGCACTCTCTTTGTAATCGAGATTTTTCATGTTTACCTCCATTGATCCAGCATTAAAATCATTAGGAGAACCGTCCAACGCCTCCCCTTTCGTCTCCCACCTCGGGAACCATAGGCGGTTGACACAGCAGCTGATCGCGGGGTTGTTTCTCCTCCCTCCAAAGCCGGAAACTCCACGGAACTTGGCACCCCACCTCCGCCTTCCCTCTTCACACAGTAAAGTACCCCTTGGGTCGCAGGTAGGGCGGTGGTTCGGGCCTGCTTGGTTCCACAACACATGGCTGACCTGCAACCATACAATGGTCGTACGCAAGCTTCAGAGCATGGGGAAGACGACTGTACCCCTCCGTGGTGTTGTGGAAGCATTAGGTCTCCATTGTAACCTCTCCACGGCGCATGGTTGCTCTGGTGTATCATGTTTTCCCTTGGTTAGGGTTGTGTGCAAGGAAGAAGAAAGAAAGAAGAGAATTGCATGGGATTCTTCTCCAACTCGACCTTGGGCTCTACCCCTTTATATAGGGGTGGGAAACGAAGCCCTAGGTTGGCTTATTCATGACTCAAAGAGTCCTTTTCCAAATATGAAACCAATTCCTTCCATGAGAAGAAACCTTCTCTCTCTTCTTTATCTTTTTGATATTCCTTTTTCTTTAAATATTATGATTTCAAAATATTCTTCCTTCATCGTCTTTGTACTTGCCTTTTGTTTTATTGGCACAAAAATATATTCTCTTTTAGTAGAAAATATCTCCAAAAAAATATCTCCTTTTAAAAATACCATGACATTCATTCATTATGCATCACATTATCATCTTATTTTGCTTTATTGGTATTTTCTCTTTCCTTTCCTATATTGGGGCTCCTTGGACCCCAAGAAATTATAATATTTCGAAATTCCTTTTTATGAAATACTCATTGTCCTTCTGGATGCATCTATATCCACTATTTCACATTATCTTATTTATTTCTTATTAAAATATCTCTTTTTGAGGGTTTTTCTTTATTTCTCTTTTATTTTCCTCATTGGTATTCCTTTTAACATTAGGAATCCTTGGGATATGAAATTCCATCAAGGATAACTCAATTATACTTCTTTCCACTTATTTTCCACATTTTATCATTATTTTATATTTCTTTCTTAATAAAGAAATACTTAATCAATCTTTTCTTTTCTTATTGCATATTATTTGTAAGTTTGGACTCCTTGGGACCCAAGGAACCCAAGAGGCACGAAATCCACCTTTGGATTACATTCTTTTGCCTTCTATAGGTTTCCACATCTCTCTTTTCTCAAAAACTCAATTATTCATTTATTAATTGAATTTCTTTGTTATTGGGCACAATAGCCAATAAAGCCCACAACACAATCATCAAGGCTATAGTAAACAAAATCCATTTATTCGAAACAAATTGTATCATTGTTTGTCCAAATGTCTTTAATATGAGAAATTACATTTCTCACCCAATGAACCCAAGAAGTGGGGTTGTCACATCCTTCCCCTCTTATAGGATTTTTGTCCTCAAAATCCCATCAAGCAAATAAACAATTCAGGATAAGACTTTTCCATGTCCATCATTGACCCCTATGTGGCTTTACCTTATCCATGGTGCTTCCAAAGAACCTTTATCATCATATATTCTTTTCTCTGAGTTCTTTCACCTTGACATCTATAAACCTCACAGGTGACTCAGGTCATTTCAGCCTCCCTTGGGGCTCACTAGGTTCATTGTTCCGCACATGGTCTGGGTACCTCACATAGTGCTCTAAATTGGACACCTGAAACTCATCACAAATCACATCATCCCGAGGGGTAAGGGCAAACTTAACCTTCTCCACCTAACCATGTCAAAAGATCCCATGCATCGGGGACTCAACTCTCCTAGCTATAACTTAGAGGAGTCGGATTTTCATGTCACATATTCCCCCACAGTGAACTACATGTCAGTCTACTTTGCATCAGCTTACAACTCATGTTGTCTCTGGGCTCCTTTCAGCCATTGCATGATCAAAGCGACTTCATCTGCACACACTGTGGTCCTTTCTTGACCTTCACGAGGTCCCTTTACTAACATCCTCTTTATGAAGTGGCGACCGACACAACCTCCCTTGTAGAGCTTCTTTACATCCCGATACTGGCTATGGTGGTTAACATCACATCTACTGAAGGCAAGAACTGTCTCCAGATATCACCCTAAACGAGCACACATGCTCTCATCAGAACCTCTAGTCTGGATCATACTAACCATTAGTTAGGGGTGATAAGCGGTACTATCATTGAGTTCTTCATGTATCTACTTCCACCTTATGGAAGCATATCTTTAGGTCATACTCAAGAACTTTTGAACTCGCATCATGGTGCAGTTGAACCATCTCTTTCTCACATGTAGTTCAATAGTATATGTCCCTTGACAGTGCTCTTTCTCTCTTATGTCATCTAAGTAAGGCGATCTACCATAACCCATATTGCATCTCGACCTTCCTTGGTCTAGGGGAGACTTACAACATCCATAATGATGATCTCCCATTCCTTCTCAGTGATTATTTATCCTCTATGTTAAAACACGGGGTTACTGGTGTTCGTCCTTCACCTTCTGGCTTGAATGGCAACACACCTCATGCAACTTTATCTTAAGCATCCAAAGTACTATTTATCACTTACTTCCTTGTAGTACACGGTGTATGGTGATCTTAAAATCACGATTTCCTGTATGTCATGATTCCTCAAGATCGATTCCTCGGAAACCCTAAACCACTCTTATCAGGGTTTTATCACCTTCCTTTCCAAAGAAGTGCATTTGAGGTTCTTCCACCATCCTTTTATTGCATTAAGGGCTGGCTAACCAAACAACCACTAACTTGTTCAACCAGTATCATTGCATCTGAGGGTTAGCCAAACCTATCTTCTTTCCAAACTTAGGGTTAGCCTAACAACCTCTTCTAGTCTCTAGCCAAACTAGGCAGCTATATCTCAACTAGAGCATCCATTACCACTTCACATCCTTAGGTACTAGGTAATGTTGAAGGCATACACTTTCATGTATTTCACTTATCATCTCATCCCAAACTCTAAGTCTATCTTCATCAGAACACTCTGAGCTCATCCTCTTAGTTATCCAACTCAACCGTGTATCACTTGCAAATTCCACATAGCTCATGATAAAACATTTTCATAAGATGATTACCTTAACACTCTTATCGTTTGTACCTATCCATGTATCATTCACTCCACAAGGCACGTTATAATTTTTGTCCTCATTCCTCATGGCAACTTTCCAACTCACGTCATCTTTATCCTTGGTGTAAGGCACGTGTACTGTCCTATCTCTCACTACCATAATTAGAGGAAATAAGCATTTGGCGGTCGTCCAAATATAGAATTCTTCTTGTTCTAAGAGTAGATATGGTACATCCCACCTTGCCAGTAGACCTTCAAATCTAAGTTGAAACGTGCAACTTATGTCTCTATATCACAATTATCTTGATATCAAAGTTACTTTCATGGAAAAATTGGTCTCGAACCTACTTGTGTCCACACATATTCCTCGATCATCTCCTCTAGGTCCATAGGGTGCCGACACTTTTGGGGTCATCCCTATTCCCTTGTGCATCCATAGAGTGCCCTACTCATCTGCCCTTTGGGTCCCATGAGTTCATAAAGGTGATCAATCTCCTAACCCATGGCCCTCAGACAATGATAGTTGTTACCTCCCAACCCTATGGTCATGTGCATCTAGGGAATTAGGCAACTCCTACTTCCATCGGTCTTATCCCTAACTGACCCTAGGATAGACTTAGGATTCTATTATAGTACATGTCCAGCTTATAACCTTACCCAAGCCTTCATCATCATCTCTCTCTCTCTCTGCATTTATGGGATGACTTCCATCTTTTCATAGAGTCATGGTGACCTGCCTACTGTAACATCCCTGACCTGGGTTATGCTTTAACCCTAGGTGTTTTGATTAAGAAAGATGATTATATGCTTAATCTCATCTTGTGAAAAGTAATTAAGGCTCAAAAGGAACCTATGTTTCAATTTTGGTCCTGTTTGAACAATGTTGAAGCAATGTTTGCTTATTTTGGACTAAAGTGCAAATTACACAAGTTGAGGGGTTAAATTGCAAATGTTGTATGATAAGATGTTCCTCTTATGTTGAGACATCATAAGAATGAATATGATGTAGTGGTATGGTTTCCACAAGCTTCGACACCAAGATTAAGCTTGTAAAGCAATCCTTGTGCATTAAAACCTAGTTTTGGTGTAATGTGCAATTTACCCAAAATCTAGGGTTCAATATGCAAATTACCACTTCAACAAGGTCCCTAATGTTTCTTGGCATCATGTAGAGCAAATAAAATGAGAGGGGTGCTTCATTTGAATTAAGTTGTAGGAGAGAGAATCTTGACATTAAAATAATCAAGATTAATGCCTAATTGAAATCCTAATTCGATTTAGGGCAAAAATGAATAAAAATAATTGAAGGGCTTTCAACCAAAATGTTTTGGGTTGATTTTGAATAAGGATGTACGTTCCTTTAACAAGATAAGGAACGAAAATATCTTAAGTAGGTGAAATTCCACTCACTTTTTTAATAAAGAAAAGTAATATCCACTCACATGTGGGATATTATATTATAAGCATTAAGGTGCTTAATTTGCTTTTCTTTAAATTGAGGATAATGAAGGAGAATTAAAGGCAAGGAAGGTGCCTCGTACCCAAGGTAGTTTAGGGGGAAGAGGCGGTCACTTTATTGGGATTAATTGGATTTTTATAATGATAGTTGTTACCTCCCAACCCTATGGTCATGTGCATCTAGGGAATTAGGCAACTCCTACTTCCATCGGTCTTATCCCTAACTGACCCTAGGATAGACTTAGGATTCTATTATAGTACATGTCCAGCTTAGAACCTTACCCAAGCCTTCATCATCATCTCTCTCTCTCTGCATTTATGGGATGACTTCCATCTTTTCATAGAGTCATGGTGACCTGCCTACCTTGGTCAGGCCCCATACCGGTTACCTCCACGGTAACACATCTACATGCACATAGAGATGGTTATCTATGGGTCTACAGGTTCATTCTCATACCATGTACCTTTAACTTAGCTTCTCAAGATCCTATGAGACCTCTTTAGATTACCTTAAACCACCAAGACTGGTATACACCCTACAAGAGGGTCTCTCTCCCAGGATGGGAGGAAACTATTTCTTGACAACAAGGTCACAAACATCATTAGGGTTTACATCCATATGAGCATTCTTAACCCTATAAAGCTACTAAGGCACAAGACAAACACCTAATAAACCATGCAAGGTCATACGAGTTCTCATTCCTCAACATTAGATCAAGATCATACCTTCCCATGACACCAACTTAGCTGTGAGGGGTACATCAAACATACCTTAAACTTAAGGGGTTTTCCTTTCCTCTCGACATAAGAAGTACCATGCTCACATCTATAGAAACTCAACTCTCATCATGAGCATTAGGTACACTACTTCCCCTCTTAGGCCCAATGTTCAGAAAATCGGTCTAATCGACCGAATAATCGGTTTTGGGGGTCTACCGCTCCGAATATGAATAATCGGCCTATAATCGGTCCAGGACCGATTAATTGGTCGTTCGGGGGTATAATCGGCTGATTAATCAGTGATTTTCAAAAATAAATGCTAGTAATAATTTGTTTACATTAATTTTTTCTAATACTACCGTTGGTCATTACAATTACATTTTCTTCTTCCACTTTACATATTTGGTCTTCTCCTCATGTTTTCTCAATAAGTTTATAGTTAATGTTTATTGAACTGATCCTTATTGTTGATGTTTTCTTCTCTAATTTCATCAATGTTTCTAATTACTTCTTAATGCAGTATTAGTTTATGACTTATCAATGTTTCTTCTTTAATTTCATCAATGTTTCAAGTTACTTATTAATGCAAAATTAGTCTATTACTTATCAATGTTTCTAATTACTTATTAATGCAATATTAGCCTATGACTTATCAATGTTTCTAATTACTTATTAATGCAATATTAGTCTATTACCTATCAATGTTTGTAATTACTTATTAATGTGATATTAGTCTATGACTTATCAATGTTTGTAATTACTTATCAATGTTTTCTTCTCTGATTTCATCAATGTTTCTAACTACTTATGAATTCAACATTAGTCTATTACTTATAAATGATTATAATTACTTATGATTATCATTATTATATGGTAAATATATAATTTACATATCTTTATGATTAATATTTAAAAAAAATCAAAACCAATTAAAACTGAATATTCTCCCGCATACTCAACCTTTAACCACGAACCAAGCATGTGCAAGGTATGTCATGTGCTTCCCATGGTCCTTCTACTCGAGCAACACTTCCAGAGTTGAGTCCTCCTCCAGAACAACCAACAAGGTATAAGCCTTACTACCTGTTACCAAACCTCTTAATGGTTAAAGGAACTCTTCTTCTTATCTATACCATAGGTACAGATGTACCAGCAAACTCATCCTCTCTCTAGGGTTTGGTTCCTCTCATGGCAACCAAGATATCAACAACCTCCAGGGATCAAGCATGAGGCAACAACTATCATCCACTTAGGTCATATTGTTCCTTATATCTCTGAGTCTAGGCTTCCAACCTTATTGCTTGGGGTCCTGCTCTCTCTCTAGAGCTAACCCTACAAACAACCTAACTACTAGAGGTCCTCTCTTCATGAAAATGGATCAAGCTCACAATCACACCTCTACATAGTGAAGCCTATTTTAAAACTTATGTTCGCTTAGGATTATCTTTATGCTTATCTCATAAGCAGTCCCTCATACTCCCTTGGCCAGGGTTTTAGACTACTGACATACTGTAACATCCCAGGATTTGAGGCCTCGGATAACATTATCTTAAAAGGAAGGATTGGACTACCCATATCACCAAGGTGCACATCCTTTTCCGAGAGCCCATCACTAAAGAACACCATAGTTAAGAGTGCTCAGCTTGGAGTAGTACTAGGATGGGTGACCAATCGAGAAGTTGATCCTGGCTTGCACGTCAGTGTGGACAAAGTGCGCAGTTAAGGCTACTGGTGGTTTGTGGGGTCAGTCGTCATTCCGGAAACTCTACTAGAGCCTTGGGCAGTGGGCCCATGCGTTACAAATGGTATCCGAGCCAAAACCCCTCCAGTAGGTGGGGCCCACATGGGCATGTGGCATGCCAGTCTTGAGCCGTGCGGTCCAGGCATATATGTAGGATATGGCTGTCCATGGTTGACGTAGCCACCCTTGTGCTGGTATTCCGTGATCGGGAGTTGGGTGTCCATGGGCCATTATGGGTTTGCACTGAAACGGGGTCAGATTATGAGGCCATATAGTTGAGCCTTGACGAGGACGTCAAGAGTCTAAGTGGGGGAGATTGTAACATCCCAGGATTTGAGGCCTCAGATAACATGACCTTAAAAGGAATGATTGGACTACCCATATCACCAAGGTGCACCTCCTTTTCTGGGAGCCCATCACTAAGAACTCCATAGTTAAGCGTGCTCAGCTTGGAGTAGTATTGGGATGGGTGACCTGTCGAAAGTTGATCCTGGCATGCGCGTGAGTGGACAAAAAGTGTGCAGTTAAGGCTAGTGGTGGTCTGTGGGGCCAGTCATCATTCCTGAAACTCTACTAGAGCCTTGGGAAGTGGGCCCAAGTGTTACAAATGGTATTAGAGCCATAACCCCTCTAGTAGGTGGGGCCCACATGGGCATGTGGCATGCCAGTCTTGAGTCGTGCGGTCCAGGCATGTAGGAAAGGGTTGTCCATGGTAGACGTAGCCACCTTTGTGCTGGTATTATGTGATCAGGAGTTGGGTGTCCATGGGCCATTGTGGGTCTGCACTAAAATGGGGCCAGATTATGAGGCCATATAGTTGAGCCTTGACGAGGACGTCAAGAGTCTAAGTGGGGGAGATTGTAACATCCCAGGATTTGAGGCCTCGGATAATGATCTTAAAAGGAATGATTGGACTACCTATATCTCCAAGGTGCACCTCCTTTTCCGGGATCTCATCACTGCCGAAGGCTCTAGTAGAGTTTCCGGAATGACGACTGGCCCCACAAACCACTACTAGCCTCAACTGCGCACTTTGTCCACACTGACGCGCAAGCCAGGATCACCTTCCCGATTGGTCACCCATCCTAGTACTACTCCAAGCTGAGCACACTTAACTATGGTGTTCTTTAGTGATGGGCTCCCAAAAAAGGAGGTGCACCTTGGTGATATGGGTAGTCCAATCATTCCTTTTAAGATCATGTTATCCAAGGCCTCAAATCCTGGGATGTTACAATCTCCCTCACTTAGACGCTTGACGTCCTCGTCAAGACCCAACTATATGGCCTCATAATCTGACCCCATTTCAGTGCAGACCCACAATGGCCCATGGACACCCAACTCCCGTCTACGACTACCAGCGCAAGGAGGCTCCATCTCGTCTCTACGGATAGCCCTTTCCAACTTGCCTGGACCGCATGACTCAAGACTGGCATGCCACATGCCTATGTGGGCCCCACCTACTGGAGGGTTATGGCTCTGGTACCATTTGTAATGTACGGGCCCACTGCCCTAGGCTCTAGTAGAGTTTCCAGAATGACGACTGGCCCCACAAACCACCACTAGCCTTAACTACGCACTTTGTCCACACTGACGTGCAAGCCAGGATCAACTTCCCGACTGGTCACCCATCCTAGTACTACTCCAAGTTGAGCACGCTTAACTATGGTGTTCTTTAGTGATGGGCTCCCGGAAAAGGAGGTTCACCTTGGTGATATGGGTAGTCCAATCATTCCTTTTAAGATCGTGTTATCTGAGGCCTCAAATCCTGGGATGTTACAATCTCCCCCACTTAGACTCTTGACATCCTCGTCAAGGCTCAACTATATGGCCTCATAATATGACCCCATTTCAGTGCAGACCAACAATGGCCCATGGACACCCAACTCCCGTCTATGGCTACCAGTGCAAGGGAGGCTCCATCTCGTCTCTACGAATAGCCCTTTCCAACTTGCCTGGACCGCACGGCTCAAAACTGGCATGCCACATGCCCATGTGGGCCCCACCTACTGGAGGGGTTATGGCTCTAGTACCATTTGTTGTAAAGAGTGAGATTCAATAGGGGATCCACTCTTCACTGAATTGAAGAAATAGCCCATCCAATCCCTAACGTACCAAAAGGTAGTAAGGAAAGGAGGAATTTCATTCATTTCTCAAATGGCACATATTACAGAGCATGATAATGAATAAGCAGCGGAAACAAAACTATTACAAAGTTAACAATGGGTATCATAATACAATTTCTCATCACCATAAAAGGTGATGTTACAAAAATTGAACTAACTACAAATGAGCCCAGTAGCAGAGAGTAACCTAGCCATTCCAAGCTATCCTTAGGTACAATTCTCTTTACATGATCTTCGAGCAACCTTGATCTTTAATGCACCTAAACCTGGGTGGAAAGGAACATCACCCAGAACATAGGAAACAAGAAAGAGGTCAGCAAAGGCTGAGTATGTACATATATAAAACATTCTGGGAATTATATAGGGTTAAAAGTGAAAAAAGAGATGTTCCCACAAGAAAAGGGGGCTATTTACAAGTAGGTATGTTTAAGAGAAAAGTAACAAAAGAAATGAGGCATATAAAATTTCAGATTACAACATGATAATAAAAGAGTGTCTTGCCATAACAATCATCCACATAATCATATTAAAACAACGAATATTTGCATGCATAACAATGTAGACTAAATATACCTAAAACATGGCCATAACACCATAGGATCATGACCTAAAAACAAACAAGGGTGGAAACACACACCCCGGGTGGAATACGCACGCCATATATAAATATGGTTGTACATAAGTACCGCTATTCTAGATATTCTAGTCAAACATGTAGCATGCATAAAATAGAGTGACAGGACTGGCATTTTAGTCAATTTCAAATAAAAAGACAATATAGCAAAAGGGGTCCAAAAACCCATTATAAACAAAGTATCACAATAACCAATTGAATATCATGAATTGAGAGAAGGAAAAATAATAAATGTCCAAGCAAGTGATTTTCAAGTAGAATAACAGTTCAAGATATGCCTCATTAAAAGAATGTATATTTTAGTCAAATAATGCCCAAAATAAAATAGAGGATGTACATACCTGATCTTTGTCAAGTGATTAACTCAATTGATATACTTTGATCCACCCAACCAAAAATCCATCCTAGGAACGCATTAAGTGTGTTAGTCAAACCAAGGAAACATATGTTTACATTCCTAGTTTAGTTGTATATATAGCTCTTATCCTATTATGAATACCTATTGGCATAATAGGGCTTTTAATATTATTATGTGGGCACATGATACTATATATATATATATATATAAATACTGAAGTACCCCAATAGGGACGTCTAGGGTATAATTCCAACATAAGACAATATATAAGTTACATATCTAAACTTAGATCTCGAATATGCACAAGAATACAAGTTTGTACCAAATGATTATATAGAGGTAAATTATTTGTTAGTCTAAACTAACATGTCATTCATACCTTTGTGATTAAGAAATCTTCTTAATTATATTGTTTCTCCGTACTCCACTATATTCAGCATATATTAATCTACATAGATGTACTTTATGTATTCATGTGTATTAGTAATTGCCATAATATATGATCATTTATCTGGGGTTATGGTTTCACACAGGGAGGATGCTAGTACTTCGAATATTATACATATACTTACTAAATTGTTGATTTATTATTAAACTATAGATTTTTCCTCACTACTATACCTTTCTTATATTGATGAGAAAACACATATATATAAGTGTGTGTGCATACCACTAGGCTACATATAACTATAGTTGAGTATATCGAATGAAGATTTAGATATTATCTTCTAGTGTACCTAGTTTAGATATCTCAGTCTTGTTAATTGGATTATCTAATATTAAACATAGGAAAGTACTAACCTATCTTGGTCCAAGTAGAGTGAAGAGATTGATCTTTGATAAATGTCATACGCTTGTGTTCCTTGGACTAAACTAAATATGGATTCAGGTTGAGGTGTGTTGAATTGTCATGGAATCTCCATCAAGTCCTCCATGGTCACTGCTGGAACTTGACATTCAATTGCAGGTCATAATCGGCAGGTGTAGCAGGTCTGATGGAGAGTAAGGAGGAAGGTGATTAAGCAGCTAGAGAAAAATCCAAATGACGACTATCTGCCTTGATAGTGGAATAGAGAGCCAACAGTCAATATATTCACTTGCGCCTTTGATCAGGGTACTTGTAGGAGGAGGTTGAGACCGTGACATCTTGGCTGGTTGATGGACAAAGGTGTTGGCAGTGCTCGATGCTGTCTGGTGGTGCTCGACGCTGCCTTAGTGGCACCCGATGCTACCTGGACTTGCGTGATGTTATCAGGCACAGGTGGAAGAAGGCAGAGGTGCCATGGCCAAGCGGCTGGCGCAGGAGATGGATGGGGGGTCAGTAGTTGTAGCGGCTGCCAGGAGGTGCTCGGCGCTGCTTAGTGCAGGTCAAGGAGGCGCAACCGAAGGAGGAGGAAAAGGCAATTGACATACTTCTTGCCGCATCCTCTGTGGGCACAGAGAGGGGAGTGCCGGTGGCTGGGTGCTAGGGGCCAGATCGGCGGCGGCGGGTTGCTGGCAAGGTGGTCGGCTAATGGCGAGGGATGATGACGTAGCAGGTGCCACTGAAACGGCTGGAGGCAGTGCAGACAGGCGCATGAGGCTATTGTGGCCCCTGGAGTCAGCGTTGGCCACATCTGGGCGTGAGGTTGAGGCTGGTGGAGTCAGCCTCAGTTGGTGGGAAGAGGGGAGTAGATTGTGACATGGGAACTTGCACCTCGTCTGCCAATTACAGATAGCCACTGTCTCACAGTCAGCACCGTCAGGCACAGGGAGAGGGAGAACTGATGGCTTGGTCAAGGAAATGAAGGAGAAGAGGAAGAGAGGAGGAGGAGATATGACTGGTTTTTAGGGGGTCGAGGTCAGGTGATAGGCAATCTGGAGGAGAGTACAACACAGATGCACCATGGTGGTAGACCATGTCAGTGCTTGAATCCAGGAGGAGGTCTGCGTTGGCGGAAGCTCTGTCAACAGGCAGCGGATCAGACACCAGCCACCAGGGAAGGTGGCGGCACTTTGTTGTGATTGTGGCGGAAGGATGGACCATGATGCGGCAGGATCTGCAGAGTCCTAACTATCCATAGCCAGGAGAACATGTGGCAGGGTCGTCCGCAATCATGGCGGCTAGACTGAGGGGATAGGAACCTCTGACGGCTAGGGTTGGCTGAAGAAGACGATGAGAAAGAAAAGGGGGAGGAAGACTGGTGAGGAGGAAGAGAAGTGAGGTGTAGAGGTCGAGGGAGACACTGGGGCAACGAGGTGGTAGGCGTCGGTCGGTCTGTTTGCAGTGTTGGTTGCCATTTTTCTCTGTCAGCCGATGGGCGCAAGGCCTGGAGATTGGAGGGTTGTTAGTGCTTCGGGGCATTTGACTGAGGTTTGGAGGATAAGGGAGGAGACGTGGAAGCAGTCTTTGGTTGCCTCATTTTCCGATCATTGTGCGGGCGCTAGATCAACGCGAGATCATGGCTAGGGAAACGGAAGACGCAGTGATGCTGGTTTTCAATCGCGTGACCGTGGGGCAAGCAATAAACGGATGGAAACAAAATTTAAATATAATTTGATCCAACAAACTTAAGTGATATTGGACCTATGTATTCCAAATTTAATTGGGGTGCAAAAATGGTTCAATTAACTTGAGATTTTGCATGGAAGCTAAATAAGGTGCGAGAGACATGATTCTTGAATAAAATTTGTCTTTTGTTGTCATTAAGTTTTCAATTTAATTAGTTGTATGTTAGATGTTTATTTAGTGTATCCTTTACTTTCCTTCACCCATTAAAATTATTGAAATCTATATTTCTCTATTTTACTCAATTAATCATAAGGAAGATTATATAGGCTCAAATTAGGAATAAGCTCAACAATTGACATATTTGTGACTAATTCATAAATTTCCCTTAGTTATATTATTGGAGTAAATACATCCTAAGATTCCATGATTATGAGTTCTTAATGAGTCAATTAGGGTTATAAAGTCCCCAAAAAAGTTTAATCTATCATCAATTAGTGAATTACGCATACAAAAGGTATGTATTCAAAAGAAGGTCAAATACAGGGAAAGAAGGAGGTTGGATATCACACAGACGAGTAGGGGCCTAGAAGAATGGAGGATTAGCCTATGTGTCTAGAATTGAGTATGTTACATTCATAGTGTCCGGGCCCACTGCCCTAGGCTCTAGTAGAGTTTTAGGAATGACAATTGGCCCCACAGATCACCACTAGCCTTCACTGCACACTTTGTCCACACTGACGCGCAAGCCAGGATCAACTTCCCGATTGGTCACCCATCCTAGTACTACTCCAAGATAAGCACGCTTAACTATGGAGTTCTTTAGTGATGGGCTCCCGGAAAAGGAGGTGCACCTTGGTGATATGGGTAGTCTAATCATTTCTTTTAAGATCAACTTATTTGAGGCCTCAAATCCTGGGATGTTACAATCTCCCCCACTTAGACTCTTGATGTCCTCGTCAAGGCTCAACTATATGGCCTCATAATCTGACCCCATTTCAGTGCAGACCCACAATGGCCCATGGACACCCAGCTCGCGATCAGGAAATACCAGCGCAAGGGTGGCTACGTCAACCATGGACAACCCTTTCCTATATGCCTGGACCACACGACTCAAGACTGACATGCTATATGCCCATGCGGGCCCCACCTACTGGAGGGGTTATGACTCTGATACCATTTGTAACGATTGGGCCCACTGCCCAAGGCTCTAGCAGAGTTTTAGGAATGACGACTGGCCCCACAGACCACCACTAGCCTTAACTGCATACTTTGTCCTCACTCATGCGCAAGCCGAGATCAACTTCCCGACTGGTCACCCATCCTAGTACTACTCCAAGTTGAGCATGCTTAACTATGGAGTTCTTTAGTGATGGGCTCCTAGAAAAGGAGGTGCACCTTGGTGATATGGGTAGTCCAATCATTCCTTTTAAGATCATTATCTGAGGCCTCAAATCCTAGGATGTTACACATACTATGGTTGTCTACCATGCCATGCTCATATGAGCTCATGGGGTTTCCATAGGTTCTTCTCTAACCTCATCAAAGAATAAGCTATCCTTCACTCCAACATGCACGACCCTTCCCAGGGTTGGGTCGCCAATGGTACTAGGTCATCCAACCTCTCGTGGCTCTTATGGCATCCAAGGCATGTCCATCTAACTCATCATGTCATCTTTCTCTCTAACCTTTACTTAGGGTTAGGGTTAATGTCGCAACCAACTTACAAAAACATAATTTACTTAAGCAGAAGCGATTGTTAACAACAGAATTACTAAAAAATCACTAAAAATTAAAATCTATTTGCAAAGAGATCCAGACATAGGAAAACTCTTTCATCAGGGACCAATATATTACATTCACATCCTGGTTCATAAGTACATAACTTGTACCATCTCTTCTCGAGGATTACAAATGTTAACTTCCCTATTAAAACTGTACACATGCAGTATAAGAACCTCAAGGCATCAAGCCAAAATATCAGATCGATTCATTAAAAGCACTAACTACTAACTCCGAGGACCCGAGAGTACAGAGATGACACATAGGACTACTATCTATATGACATGACAGACAATATCTCCACCTGAGATCTCACTGTTGTCCCTATTGTTTCTTTCCCTTTTCTGCTGTGGGGATTTTGTTTCCTTGTCCGCATCCACCTAAAACCATTGGATCCCACAGGGGTGAGACAATTGAAAATTGCCCCAGTGAAAGATATAACTCTCGGCCAAAACATTATTATTGTAGTTTATTAAAATAAAACTGAGCAGGGAAATCTTATATATTTAGCAACAGATGGATCACTATATGAACAAAGTAAAGTAATCTCCTTTCCCAAGGAGAACATTGCATCTATCCACGGTAGAGTTGTAATTTATTCATCTACTTGCAATGAATGTAAAGAGATATAAACAACATCTATCAACTAGAGATGCGTAAAAGAAATGTAACATTATCCAATAAATTTCTGTATTCAATCCTTAAGCAAACTTGCTATACGGTTGATTACATTTTACAATCACACTTATGCCCGAAGGAGATGAGGTATACTGCTCATACTCCAACCGACCATTGCGAAGTCAAAATCGGTACCATACAAGGTCAATGGAAGAGCCGGCTTCCAAGACCTCCCACATCTCGGTCAGTGGGAGACTACATGCAGGACATCTTGTATCTTTGCTACATAGATTTCCAGGGTATACTGGCAACTTCGCTATAGAGGTACAACATCGGCTGCACTCTCTTCGTAATCGAGAGATTTCATGTTTACCTCCATTGATCCGGCATTAAAATCATTAGGAGATGTGTATTGCATCTATCCCAATCATTGGGAGATTCGTGATACATCCATGCCGGTACAAATAATGAAGGATTGAGAGGTTTAATGTTTACCTTCCATCAATTCCCTCATTAGGACGTAAGGATATGTTCGCCCATCAACCCCCGCATATTCAAAAATATGCGAACTCCAGGTTATGCCACAGAGCAACCTGTTTCACCATCACCAAATTACTGACGATGATGGATCTATGGTCAAGGTTCTACATGATATGATTCCACTTGATTAATTAAGTACATTAGTATATTCTTTTAGCATCAGTCAAGTTCTCAAATAGGAATTATTATGACAATTGCTACAAAGAAACATGTACTACTTCCATCAATACTTTTCAAAACTTTGTAAAACATTGGGATCTCTATCCCTTATCTCATTACTTGGAAGATCTCATTTCTTAACAATATCATCATAATGATTACTGAATCTGGGCATTCGAACCCTCAGTTCATGACTGAACATGTTAACACTTCTTAGGTAATTATTACCTTCAGGTCATTTGACCAAGGTATACATGATACTTGTTACATAAGCATCTCACATGGCTCACCAGGCCACTACACATCTTGTCACCTCTCATTGGGCAACAATTAATATAATGTCTCATAAAGCTCTTGCACATTTTGTTACTTCTTACTAAGCAACAACAACATTAAGGAACACAAGGCCAATCAACATTTCTATTATACAATATTATAGCTCAAATTTGGCTATGTTCATCATCTCATGATATCTGCATGGTTAATACACATGATAACAATCATGACAAATTTTATATCACACCATGCAATACAATAATAACACCAAAATTCCCTTACCAGGGTTAGGGTGTACCATCAAATAGGGCTTTTCACCCCTTTACCCAAAATTTAGGGTTAGGGTTTCCCATTTCTCATTAATTAGGGTTTCATGTTTATTCATCTATCCAACCCTAATTTATTGTTCCATTCCTATAGGAACATTCATTAATATCATAAGTATTCACTCATGATCATTACTATCATCATATATCATTAATGATTATCAATTCAAGGTATGAGTTCATCTCTCAACCTTACCATGGTATGTTTATATCATACTCATTATCTTGGCTTAACCCCTTTCTCATAGTATGTTAGTCAACACTTCTCAAAGTGCATTGAATTCATTACATCTTCATTGTAACAATTTACATAACACACACTTCTTGTGTTTCTTATCCAAGCATATTGGATTTGGGGTGCATCAAGGTATATCAACCCTAAAATGCTAAACGTGATATCTATCATGTCTTGATGTATCACTTTCCTCATTATTTCCAACTTTCTTGAGTTCTCAACTTATCTTGGATTAAGGTATTTCCCTCTTAATACTTTCATTCACTTACCTATCACTCTTACCATTAAGTGCATAGGTCACACACAAGAATGGTCCAACTATCTTTAGTGATATGGACTCATCTCAAGTTAAGGCATTGTTTATTACAAGGTTGCATGATATCAACTACTTGATATATTTTTCCTCTATAAGGTATTATCCCTTATTTTATCATTAAGGATTCTCTCATACCATTACCCAGTATTTAGGATTATGGTTTATCATCATATTCCCCAAAATTAGGGCTTTATGTATTATAACTCAAAATTAGAGTTTCACATACCTTCACCCTGTATTAGGGCTCCTCATCATACCATTGCATAGGGTTTCACATGGCATCACCCTCAATTACGGTTTCTCATGGAATCACCCTTAACTATGGCATCACCCTCAATTAAGATTTCTCATTGAATCACCCTTAACTATGGCATCGCCCTCAATTAGGATTTCTCATGGAATCACCCTCAACTAGGGTTTCTCATGGAATCACCCTCAACTAGGGTTTCTCATGGAATCACCCTCAACTAGGGTTTCTCATGGAATCACCCTCAACTAGGGTTTCTCATGGAGTCAACCTCAACTAGGGTTTCTCATGGAATCACCCTCAACTAGGGTTTCTCATGGAATCACCCTCAACTAGGGTTTCTCATGGAATCACCCTCAACTAGGGTTTCCTATTCATCCCAATTAGGATTTCACATTCCATTACCTGTAGTTAGAATTTCTCATGGTTTTTACCTTTGATTAGGGTTACATCTTTACCCTAGATTAGGGTTAAGGTTCATCAATCTTCTTGATTAGGGTTTCATGATCTCTTCATTAAAGATCATAAACTAAAATCTTCGTTTATTCATATTGAAGGTGTTTGAGTCCTATCCATTACATGATTATCCTACATGTATGGATTCCCCTCTCTCTATCATCCTCTCTAGGATGTTGACTATGTCAGACTTGGATAAATTAGATCAACCAACCCTTTAGTTAAAAACATCCAATTAGGGTTGACATAGTGTATTAAAATATTGCTTACTTAAGATTTAGGGATTAACTCATCTAGGGTTACCAATTACTTAGTACCTTGAAGGTACAATCCTAGTGATTATCTTTGAGATAAATCAGTAGCAACCATAGGGTCATTTCATCTTTCATCACCTTAGGTTCCCCACTGATTAAATCATGTTGAAACATACAAACGTTCTTGACCATTGATGCTCCAAACGGTTTGAAACCGAATGGGCTTGGATCTCCAAACATTTTGATACCGTTTGGTATCAAATTATCTTGAGACCATTTGGTCCAAACCATCTCAAAACTAAATGGACCAAAAAGTCCTTTCAACACTTAAACAATTCATGGTTTCAATAGATGAACTGATTATCAATTGAATCCTTGGTTCCTTCATTAATTAAAATATTTAATCATCCTTAAATTAGACCATCAATTAGGGTTTTGAACCCAAATGATCTAGAAATTCTACTCAAGAAACCTTCAATTAGGGCTTTGAATCGAGTAACCATCAATGATAAACATTGTGGAATTGATTCGATTGCAACCAATGAATCATCATAAAATTTTTGATATGACCTGACCCCAAACGGTCTTGAGACCGTTTGGGTGACCTACAAATGGTCTTGATACTGTTTGCCCCATTCCATCCTTGAAATTTTTGGAATTCAATTAGGATTTGTGTCATTGGATTGATCATCATATTAGCAATTGATTGCATTTCAATTTGGTATCTTTGTACCTTCAAATACTCAAAAATACTTAACCCTATACCTACAAACGGTCTCGATTGACCTCCAAACGGTCTTGAGACCATTTGGGCTAAGAAACCCAAAAGTCTCAATTAATCAATTTGAATTTCAGCACTTAACCCGATTAGGGTTTACTAATTGATTAATCCTCAACTGATGAACCCTTTAGAATTAATCAATTAAAATTTATGGTTCATAGCATCAAATTTTCCAAATGGTCAACCATGGTCAACTCTCCCAAATGGTTTGAAACCATTTAGCTTCTAACGGTTTGATAAAACTGTTTGCTTTCAAACAGTTTTGTTGAAACCGAATGAGCAAGTTTGTTGAAACCGAATGAAATACAATTTCTTTGGGAAATGTGTCCAAGATGATGTCATTATCATCTACCTTCGTCCCTGTGGTTCTTAGTACTCCTGATTTCATGGAATTATCCATTTCAATAAGCAATTAATCAAGAATTAGAAGGAATCATTATAATTGCAAGATTGCTAGTTGAATAATAATGAAAATGGGTTCAAGTTATATAAACCGCCTCCAATTGAGATTCAAATCTTGTAGATTCACGTCAAAAATTGTGTAGGAAGCTTTAACAACTCCCCCAAGGCTCGTCCTCAAGTTTTGGAGTGAAAAGGTTGCTAGGGTTGAAGATGGAGTGAAGAAAAGAAGAAATTATGCATTGATTTATGATTTCCACCATGAAATCAAGATGAAAGAAGGTCAAGAAACTTACCAACAGGTTGGAGTTCATCCTCCTGGCCCTTCAAAGATTCCTTGATCATTTTGCAAGCAAAGGGTGGAAGTGAATTCGAAATTATCCTTTCAAACTATGGATAAATGAGCTTATATGTGAATTTAATTGAAAATTCAATTAAGAGAGAGAAAGTAGGAATTATCTCTTCCTTCTTATTTCCACTTGCCCCCATTATCTTTCTTAGGGACGAGGCTATCCTCTTTGCCTCATATTCCCTTCAATTATCCACAATTAAAAGAAAAGCAAATTAAGCACCTTAATCCATTTAATAGTAATATCCATAAGTTAGTGGATATTACTTTTTCTTTTAATAATGTGAGTGAGTTATCCATTCCTTTGGATATTTTCGTTGCCTTTGCAAGGCACAAGGGCGTTCAAACTTGAGAAAATTCAACCATATCGTTTTTTGTTGAAGTCCTTTCAATTATTTTATTTATTTTTGCATTAAATTGAATTAGGGTTTCAATTATGCCTAATTCTTGATTATTTTAATATCAAGATTCTCTCTCCTCCAAAATGATACAAATGAGACGCCCCTCTCATTTTCTTTTCTCTACATGATGCAAAGAAACATTAGAGACTGTTCTGAAGTGGTAATTTGCATATTGAACCCTAGGTTTTGGGTAAATTGCACATTACACTAAAACTGGGTTTTAATGCACAAACATTACTTTATCAGCTCTTTCTTGGTACTCAGGCTGTCCCAAGCCATACCTCTACATCATCTTCATCCTCATGATGCTTCAACATATGAGGAACATTTATCAAGTAACATTTGCAAGTTAACCCTCAACTAAGGTAATTTGTACTTTAGTCCAAAACAAGTAAAACATTGTTTCAACATTATTCGAAAGGGACTAAAATTGAAACATAAGTTCCTCTTGAGCCTTAATTACTTTTTCACAAGATAAAATTAAGGATCTAATTAACTTACTTAAGAAAAACTCCCAGGGTTAAGGCATAACCCAGGTCAGGGATGTTATAGTTAACATCTTCCTCAATGGATGTGCCAGGTCTCTATTTGTAATGGAGGTCTCTACCTATAAGACTAACTCTCTTTACTTACCCTCCTGACAAGAAGGTCTAGACTCAGGTCTCTCCTGAGGGCATGACAACTTATGTCATACGGCCTAAGCATGTATCTATTCTTTATTTTACGCTTAATCTATTAAACTTATGTCTATGACATCTTGTTTACATGTTTTTCATTAATTTGGGGGAGGATTCCTTAAACCTTATCAACCTTACCCATAATTCAAGAGGGTGAGGAAAAGAGAGAAAACCCTAATCCTTATAATCCTTAACAACATTTGAGTTGAGAAGGGATGAACAAGATGAGAGAGTCCTAAAGGTATCTTATTTCGAGTCAAATCCTGAGACTTTGTCCAGGCAGTCACACTAATATGGGAGTCCTCATATTCCTACTAGTAGTGCGGAGGAAAGTCTTGCCAGCCCCCAGACGTGATCCTTTTCTAGACACCTCTATATTTCTAAAAATCCTCTAATAACTTCATTGGGTTCTATGGAGTTTGAAAATTTTAATAATTATTAAAGATTAAATGAGGAACTTAGGCTCTGATACCAAATGTAACGACCCCGCCTCCCGATAACCCCCAATTAAGGGAGACCAGAAGGTTAGAGCCATTATCCAAATTAACATGATGAAAGGTTCAAAAAATAATCAATAGCAGTTTTTAAATTCTACCAACTATACTGAAATATGGTAAAAATAAAAAATTTGCATACCTTTTGAAAACTTGGATCTCTAAACTTCTACCCACATACAAATTCTACTCTAACTAATCCTCCTTGTATTTTAATTCATGTATTTCACAATATGACGATTTACTATTTGTCCTTTTGGCTTGTACTTAAAATATCGACAAACAAAATGTCGGTCAACATAAAGCTGGTAAGTGGGGGAAACAATTATCATGTAACTATGATAACAATGTAATCAGTCAATTATGATTTAAACAAACAACTTTACATTTTCCACATAACTGCTCAATCCCTACATACCCTAGCCTCTGTGTTGTCCCTGCAGTGGACCTGAATGCTACCTTTGTTATGGTAGATCCCCATTAAACCCCTCATGATCCCACCTAACAGGTGAACCAGTTTCTAGGGTTGAGTCACATGGCACTACCCACAGGTAGCCCACTCCTTAACTCATGGCATGCTAAAGAGTCTCATGGCACAATACGTGGTAGCCCAATTTCTAACTTACGATAACCTAGACCTTGATCTAGGTTACCCCTTTATAGCCTTTTCAAAGCCACAGAGGTGGACTAGGATCTGAGCCAGTCATGTATGCACATTTATAGTGATAATCATAGTCACTTTATAGTTGCATGAAATAAATAGGCATCCAACAGTTATTTCCAAGCAACCGATAAAACATTTGGGAATCACCGTGAAACTAGAGTGATTATTCATAAGTGTAACCACATACCTGTCAGGCTAATTTGAGACAGAATAATCCATGCAAGTAAGAAATCCAAGCAAGCAAGCAATCATATCAAGATCTTGAAATAATCATACAATTTCCTTTTATTACTCAGGTCATCAAGATCTATTAAACCTAGCTTGCTTCCTAGGGTTTCTAGCTCACTTTTAGGGTTTCCATTGCAATTAGGGTTTCCCTTCATCTTTTACTATTTTAAACCCTAATTTTATACCATTACTCATAAACCCTTATTATCTTATCTATTATTCAATATTAGGGTTATCTTAACAACATATAACCCTACTTTTAGATTTAAAGGCACCATTAACCATTAATTAATTTCATTAAGATTCTTTTACATTAAAGCTACTATTTTTATCCTTTTAATTCATGACAAGATCATTATGCGCATTCATCATCAATTCATAGTTCATTATGGTCTAATTCACTTATGAACTCTATTTGTCATTAATTCTACCTTTTATTCATTAGAAAACCCTAATTACTACATTAAGGGAATTTATCCACAAATTAGGAACTTTAATGCTTGAAATAGCTTAGAGTCATTATATCTTAGCTTTATTCATAATTTTGAATAATTAAAACCAATAATAGTCGCATTTATCAATATTAGGGTTTCAAGGCCCATTAAAGTATATTCATTCACATGAAACTCCAATTAAACCAATTACATGCAAATTTCATCCTTTTTGTTCCTAAAGTTCCTTTTTATCATTAACAAGTTAATACCAACTTTAATCATCCATTAAACCCTACTAAATATATTAATCATCTCAAAATAGGGTTTCTTAATCTTTAATTCATCAAAGTTGATAACTTACACTACTTTTCGAATTTCAAGAGGAACTAGCTTCTAAAAATATTTTTATTAGATTCCTCTCATTTTTTTGAGAAATTTTCATATATTATTTTCTACTATCGGAGTTACCAATGCTTAGATATGAATTTTGCAAAGTTTACCTTTTTGGACCAATCAGAGGATGCCATGTCGCCTCGATCTCCATGCAACGTTGATGTTGCAGCTGTGTTGGAAACATTTTGAAATGTCCAAAATGACCTCGGTTAAGTTAAGCATTCTTTTAGCCCGTGGAGGGTAGAACCGTCCAACGCCTCCCCCGTCATCTCCCAGCTCGGGAACCATAGGCGGCCGACACATCAACTGATCGCGGGGTTGTTTCCCCTCCCTCCAAGGCCGGAAACTCCATGGAACTTGGCACCCCACCTCCGCCTTCCCTCTGCACATAGGAAAGTACCCCTTGGGTCGCAGGTAGGGTGTTGGTTTGGGACTACTTGGTTTCGCAACACATGGCTGACCTGCAACCATACAATGGCTGTGTGCAAGCTTCAAAGCACGGGGAAGACGACTGCGCCCCTCTGTGGTGTCGTGGAAGCATCATGTCTCCATTGTAACCTCTCCACGATGCCTGGTTGCTCTGGGGTAGCATGCTTTTCCCTTGGTTAGGGTTGCGTGCAAAGAAGAAGAAAGAAAGAAGAGAATTGTGTGGGATTCTTCTCCAACTCGACCCTGGGCTCTACCCCTTTAAAACGAAGCCCTAGGTTGGCTTATTCACGACTCAAAGAGTCCTTTCCAAATATGAAACCAATTCCTTCCATGAGAAGAAACCTTCTCTCTTTTCTTTATCTTTTTGATATTCCTTTTTCTTTAAATATTATGATTTCGAAAAAAAATTTCTTTATCTTCTTTGTACTTTCCTTTTTTATTTATTGGCACGAAAATATATTCTCTTTTAGTAGAAAATATCTCCTTTAAAAAATATTGTGACATTTATTCATTATGCATCACATTATCATCTTATTTTGCTTTATTGGTATTTTTTCTTTCTTTTCTTGTATTGGGGCTCCTTGGACCCCAAGAAATTATAATATTTCGAAAATCCTTTTATGGAATACTTATTGTCCTTCTGGATGCATCTATATCCACTATTTCACATTATCTTGTTTATTTCTTATTAAAATATCTCTTTTTGAGGATTTTTCTTTATTTCTCTTTTATTTTCCTCATTGGTATTCCTTTTAACATTAGGAATCATTGGGATACGAAATTCCATCAAGGATAACTCAATTATACTTCTATCCACTTATTTTCCACATTTTATCATTGTTTCCAATTTCTTTCTTAATAAAGAAATTTTTAATTGATCTTTTCTTTTCTTATTGTATTTTATTTGCAACTTTGGACTCCTTGGGTCTCAAGGAACCCAAGAGGCACGAAATCCACTTTTGGATTACATTCTTTTTCCTTCTAGAAGTTTCCACATCTCTCTTTTGTCAAAAACTCAATTATTCTTTTATTTATTGAATTTCCTTGTTATTGGGCCCAATAGCCAATAAATCCCACAACACAATCATCAAGGCTATTGTAAACAAAATTCATTTTTTCAAAACAAATTGTATCATTATTTGTCCAAATATCTTTAATATGAGAAATTACATTTCTACCCAATGAACCCAAGAATTGGGGTTGTAACATCCTTCCCCTCTTATAGGAATTTTGTCCTCAAAATTCCATCAAGCAAACAAACAATTCAGGATAAGACTTTTCCATGTCCATCATTGGCCCCTATGTGGCTTTAACTTACCCATGGAGCTTCCAAAGAACCTTTATCATCACATATTCTTTTTTCTGAGTTCTTTCACTTTGGCATCTATAAACCTCACAGGTGACTCAGGTCATTTCAACCTCCCTTGGGGCCCACTAGGTTCATTGCTCCACACATGGTCTGGGTACCTCACATAGTGCTCTAAATTAGACACCTGAAACTCATCACACATCACATCATCCTGAAGGGTAAGGGCAAACTTAACCTTCTCCACCAAACCATGTCAAAAGATCCCATGCATCGGGGACTCAGCTCTCCAAGCTATAACTTAGAGGGGTCAGATTTTCATGTCACATATTCCCCCACAGTGAACTACATGTCAGTATGCTTTGCATCAACTTACAACTCATGTTGTCTCTGGGCTCCTTTCATCCATTGCATGATCAAAGCGACTTCATCCGCACACACTGTGGTCCTTTCTTGACCTTTGCAAGGTCCCTTCACCAACATCCTCTTAATGTAGTGGCGACCGACACAACCTCCCTTGTAGAGCTTCTTTACATCCCGATACTGGCTATGGTGGTTAACATCACATCTAATGAAGGAAAGAACTGTCTCCAGATATCACCCTGAACAAGCACACATGCTCTCATCAAACCCTCTAGTCTGGATCATACTAACCATTAGTTAGGGGTGATAAGTGGTACTATCATCGAGTTCTTCACGTATCTACTTCCACCTTACGGAAGCATATCTTTAGGTCATACTCAAGAACTTTTGAACTTGCATCATGGTGCAGTTGAACCATCTCTTTCTCACATGTAATTCAACCGGATCTGTCCCTTGACAGTGCTCTTTCTCTCTTATGTCATCTAAGTAAGGCGATCTACCATAACCCATATTGCATCTCGACCTTCCTTGGTCTAGGGGAGACTTACAACATCCATAATGATGATCTCCCATTCCTTCTCAGTGATTCTTTATCCTCTATGTTAAAACACTGGGTTACTGGTGTTCGTCCTTCACCTTCTGGCTTGCATGACAAAACACCGCATGCAACTTTATCTTAAGCATCCAAAGTACTATTTATCACTTACTATCCTTGTAGTACATGGTTTATGGTGACCTTAAAATCATGATTTCATGTATGTCATGATTCCTCAAGATCGATTCCTAGGAAACCCTAAACCACTCTTATCAGGGTTTTATCACCTTTCTTTCCAAAGAAGTGCATTTGAGGTTCTTCAACCATCCTTTTATTACATTAAGGTCTGGCTAACCAAACAACCACTAACTTTTTCAACCAGTATCATTGCATCTGAGGGTTAGCCAAACCTATCTTCTTTCCAAACTTAGGGTTAGCCTAACAACCTCTTATAGTCTCTAGCCAAACTAGGCAGCTATATCTCAACCAAAGCATCCATTACCACTTCACATCCTTAGGTACTAGGTAATGTTGAAGACATACACTTTCATGTATTTCACTTATCATCTCGTCCCAAACTCAAAGTATATCTTCATCAGAACACTCCGAGCTCATCCTTTTGGTTATCCAACTCAACCGTGTATCACTTGCAAATTCCACATAGCTCAAGATAAAACATTTTCACAAGATTATTACCTTAATACTCTTATCGTTTGTACCTATCCATGTATCATTCACTCCACAAGTAACGTTATCATTTTTTCCTCATTCCTCAATGCAACGTTCCAACTCACATCATCTTTATCCTTGGTGTAAGGTACGCGTACTGTCCTATCTCTCACTTCCATAATAAGAGAAAATAAGCATTTGGCGGCCGTCTAAATACAGAGTTCTTCCTGTTCCAAGAGTAGAGATGGTACATCCCACCTTTCCAGTACACCTTCAAATCTAAGTTGAAACATGCAACTTATGTCTCTATATCACAATTATCTTGATATTAAAGTTACTTCCATGTAAAAACTGGTCTCGAACCTACTTGTGTCCACACATATTCCTCGATCATCTCCTCTAGGTCTATAGGGTGCCGACACTTTTGGGGTCATCCCTCTTCCCTTATGCATCCATAGAGTGCCCTACTCATCTGCCCTTTGGGTCCCATGAGTTCATGAAGGTGATCAATATCCTAACCCATGGCCCTCAGACAATGATAGTTGTTACCTCCCGACCCTATGGTCATGTGCATCTAGGGAATTAGGCAACTCCTACTTCCATCGGTCTTATCCCTAACGGACCCTAGGATAGACTTAGGATTCTATTATAGTACATGTCCAGCTTAGAACCTTACCCAAGCCTTCATCATCTCTCTCTCTCTGTAGTCATGGGCTGACTTCCATCTTTTCATAGAGTCATGGTGACCTGCCTACCTTGGTCAGGCGCCATACCGGTTACCTCCATGGAAACACATACACATGCACATAGAGATGGTTATCTATGGGTCTACATGTTCATTCTCATACCATGTACCATTCACTTAGATTCTCAAGATCCTATGAGACCTCTTTAGATTACCTTAAACCACCAAGACTGGTATACACCCTACAAGAGGGTCTCTCTCCCAGGATGGGAGGAAACTATCTCTTGACAACAAGGTCACAAACATCCTTAGGGTGTACATCCATATGAGCATGCTTAACCCTAGAAAGCTACTAAGGCACAATCAAAACACCTACTAAACCATGCAAGGTCATACGGGTTCTCATTCCTCAACATTAGATCAAGATCATACCTTCCCATGACACCAGCTTAGCTGTGAGGGGTTCATCAAACATAACTTAAACTTAAGGGGTTTTCCTTTCCTCTCGACATAAGAAGTACCATGTTCACATCTATAGAAACTCAACTCTCATCATGAGCATTAGGTACACTACTTCCCCTCTTAGGTCCAGTGTTCAGAAAATCGGTCTAATCGGCCGAATAATCGGGTTTGGGGGTCTACCACTCCGAATATGAATAATCGACTTATAATCGGTCCCGAATCGATTAATCGGCCGTTCAGGGGTATAATCGGATGATTAATTGGTGATTTTCAAAATTAAATGCTAGTAATAAATTTTTTTACATTAAAATTTTCTAATACTACTGTTGGTCATTACAATTACATTCTCTTCTTCCACTTTACATATTTGGTCTTCTCCTCATGTTTTCTCAATAAGTTTATAGTTCATGTTTATTTCTCGAGTTCTCCTTTCTCCTTGAGATACTTTGCATGATACCTAAGGGGCTTTGCATGATATCTATAAGGGAGATGGTTGTGAGGATCATAAACTTTCATAAGTTGGTGAAAGGTGAAGTATATATACTTGGTTTTATGAGATAAAGTACATAAGAGGTGTCTTCACCTCAAGCTACTATATGACACGTGTCCATGCATGAAAACATCTATATCTTTCCATGCAAGAGTCTTGAGGATAAGCTAGAGACAATATCTCGGCCATCCTTTATCTTCTTAGATAAGTTTCCTCATCTTTATCTCATCAACAAGGCAACCCAATACACTTTATGCAAGGGGCATTGCAACCCGTCATGAACCACCTCCTTGAGGTGATCTACCCATCATGGCCTTTTCTAAGGATCAGAAAACCTATAGGAGGCCTCTATCATGGATCCTTGGTCGATAGGACTCCTATGTCAAGCCTACAACCTAATACATCACATATAAGGCTTCTCCTTCAACTCTTTCCTTGGCCTTTCCATCATCAAGAGTATCATCACTCAAAGGTGATTCAAAAATAGTGTCTCCTTCTTTCTATTTCGTCTAAAACATACATAAAGGGAGTAGGGACACTTTAGAGGTGGTAATTTTTCATTTTAACCCCATATATTGGGTAAATTACAACTTGTACCAAAATCGGTGCACATAGTACTAACATTGTTCAAATAGGTTATAACTTGGGATTTAGGCTTTCCTCAAGCCACCACTTAGCATCATACTCTCTCTTATGATACTAAAACATTTAGAACACATTCAATATGTGACATATTTGTAAGGTAACCCCTCATCTTGGGTAAATTGCACATTTCACTCAAGTTATCAATTATTGCACAAATAGTTTGCAAATAAGCTCAAACTTAACAATAAACTTCACAAGAAGTCGTAATCACTTTTAAAAAGATTAGAATCAGTTGTAAGTAACTTAATTAAGCAAAATTTCTAGGGTTAATCCATAACCCAGGTCAGGGGTATTACAATTATAAACCCCTAACAAGGATTTCGTCCCCGAAATCCTAGATGAAGGAACATAATTGTCATTCATGTATGATATCATTAAGTCTCCACATAACATATTGATGTTATGGAGATGCCATAGAACTTTGAGCAGAAAAAAGTCCTTCCATAAAAGATCATCATAAGATCTGTCACACATGACACATACTCAACTGTCCTATCCATTACTGATAGCGGAGTCAACCCTGTGTCAAGTAACACCTTCTAAGTCAGAGAATTACTATTCATACTTTGAATAATTCAGGTGTCAATCCTTATTGACTCACATATTTTATGTGACAAGATTCTAGGGAGTCTTCCGTACTCCTCACTTAGTTTAGCATTTCACTTTCAATAAGAGATTAGGGTTACATTTTATCACCCACTTGGGACTACATGTCTTATCATACATCTTTAGTGCCACTCTATCTGTTGACACAACATAAAACTCTCTTATGGCTCCTACCAACTATCTTCCTAGTTGTACATTCTCTTATCACAAGGAAAGGTCACTTACTAAATAATAACTCATCTCATAGATATCTCTAGATGTTATGAATAGACTGCCTCAATAGGTCTAGATAGGGATACCTTGATGATTTATTTTTAGCTTTAATAAGCTTCCTCTAAAAATGATTCTACAATTGTTCCTTTTAATTAATACATCCTTATCAATGTTATGTTTATGCAGAGCATAAACCCCTAACATATGATCTCCATACTAGAGTTATCTCTAGGTTGACCCAAACATTATTCCTCTTATCAGGAGTCATATTCTCACTTCCCCATACCACCTGACACATCTTGGATACCAGAGTCCCTTACCTTGGTATCCTTCACATGTGTTGAAAACACATCACATCCTCATCATTTTTCTCTATTATTAATACCAAAGTCAAACATACAAAAGGATCTTCCTTTTATCCTGGGACATTATATATTACATGTATCTTTGTCTTGGAACCAAAGTCCAAGATGAACTGATACTTTTCTAAGTATCCATCAACAAATCACTTCTAACTCATGCACATCAAGTGTCCTCAGACTCACTTGATTGCCATGTCCCATAAAGGAAAGAACATAAAGGAACATATTCCTTTTATCACCCCATCATTACCCAGGGTTGTTCATCAAAGAGGAGACATCATCATCTCCTAAGATGATTACATGAACTTTCACTGTTCATGAGTCATTTACACTTGTTTCATCTTAGGTTCCTTACCATATGCATATGAATTATATGGATGATTACATATCATCACCCCTTTCTTTGCTATTGCCTAACATGTTCATGAACATTTCATGGTTTATCATATTTCCCATTTCCACATTATGGGAAAATGTCTTTACCATTCACACATACTTTATCAAATAGGGATCATCTCCCTTGTTCTCTTTCTCTTATCATGAGAATTATACTCTTTATTTCCTCATACACATAGATTGATCTGAGATCATCTCAGATTCCAATTTATTGCACTTGGGATGTGATAAAATTATCCATGCCATAATTCTAGTTTCATTATGCTCACTAGATTGTCTCAGAATGACTACTTGATCAGAGTAATCAGAAAGATAACAATCTAAGAGTTCCATTCCTACCTTATCTTTAATAGTTGAATACCTAGCCAGGGTATACAAGTACTGATATTAGATAGTATGCACTTTGTTTACTATCATATTCCTTACTTTTCATATCATCAAGAACATATGACTTAGCATCCTTGACTTTTCTCCAGGCATCACTTATATACCTTATCCTCTTTCACACAGATAAAAGAAATTATAAAGCATTTAAATGATTACTGAGCAAAATGTAACTCCTCATCTTCCTTGTGTCCTCATAGGACTAGTCAAAGGAAGCTCAATAACAACTACTTTCTTATATTTAACAAATAGAATCATGAAATGACATATCAGAATGACACTATTTCATCTAACCTATCTCAATTCCTGGATTGTTTACTACATCAGGCTGATTCTTTTCATAGAATCTTGTCGTTGCCTAATCCCAACGTCCTGCTCTATTACTCGGTGGTGATGGACCTGCTCAGGATGTCTGTCTACGTCCTCGTATGCCACAGCTAGACCATTGCCTTTGAGAGTCTCATTGACTCTGCCTCGGCGGTTGGATCATTTTTCCTTCCTTTTTCGACAAAAGGATCTAATATGCCCAAACATTTTACACTTATAACACATCTTAAAAGCATCCCCTGGCCTTGTCGGCCTTATAACCGATGTAGAGGCCAATTCAAGAGTGTTAACTGGTGGAACATCAGGTCCTTTGCCCTTTCTTAGTAACCACTACCCTGGTGCATTAGACATTTGTTGCACTGGTGGTACCAAAAACTTCCCCTTTTAGAACTACTAGGCACCTGTTCCCGAGTTTGGATAGGTCTTTTCTTAATTCCTACCTCATTATCCTCTTTTGTATAGTCTTTTATGATATGTCCTGGTTGTCTACACCTGTAGCAAACCCTGATTTTAGGTCGTAACCTAATTCTTTCAACATTTTCAACTGTCCCAACATAACTATGTTGATCTGAAACTTTGTTAGAGCCCAGAACTTCATCATTAGGGGATGGTAATCTGGGTTGTGTTACTAATACCCAATCTACTATACGCATCACTACTGTCCTAACCTTCCTAGCAATGGTATCAAAAGAAGGATTCCTTATCATAGAAGGATCATCTTGGGGATTTTCAGGTAGTTTTGCTTCTCTTACCTGATCCCTTGCACCTTCTCCTGGTACAAAAACATTGCTTTCAATAATGTACTCCTTGTTTTCTCCAAACATATTTAAGCTTTACTCTATCTTCCGCATAAGAATAAGTCACTATAAGATATACTGGAGGACACTAGAACAGACTTAACACCTTAGTCCTATGTCTCTATAGACTCAACAAACCTTAAGCTCTGATACCAAACTTGAAACAACCGTCATCAAACCAACAACCAAATCGTTACTAATTATGCAGAATAATCATAAACAACAGATTAACAAAAATCATTAAAATTAAAAACCTTTTTTTTCAAGAAGGTCCTCTTACAGATAACTCTTACTGAAAGATCCAAAACTTATATATATCATGATTTACATTGTACAACATTGTTCCATCTCATCTTGAGGACAACATTTAATAGTTTCTCTATCAAAACACATACTGGAGCAACATAAAACCTCAAGGCATACAAGATAAAATCTCAGATCGTTCATGAAACTATTACAAACCAAATCCAAGGACCTGAGAGTATAGAGACAACACATAGGACTTCTATCTACAAGACATGATAGACATTACACTCAACTTGAGTTGTTATTGTTGCCCCAACTATTATCCCTTCTCTATAGAAAGGTCTCCACCACTTTGTGCTCGTCCACCTAAAAATTGTGGATCCCACATAGTAAGACAATTGTCCCAGTGAGAGATATAACTCTCTGCCGACCATATTATTATCACAGATAAGCATTATAAATCTAAACATAGGTTCTTTTATATTAACATGCATGATTAATCATTGTATGAATAGAACAATGTAATCTCTTTACTTAAGGAAAATGATGCATCTACCCATGGTAGAGTAATAAACCATCTATCTATTTATAAGGAATGTAAAGGAACATAATTAACATCTATCAAGCTAAGATGTATAACTGAATTACGCATCAAATAATGTTTTATGTATTTGATCCTTAAGCAGATATGCTACACAGCTGAACATATTTTACAATCACACTTATGCCCTGAGAAGATGAAGTATATGTTGGATCCTAGATGGGTGATTAGAAGCTCTAGAGGGGGGGTGAATAGAGCTGAAAGCACTTAAACAAAACTCATTAAACCTTAAAAATATATGACAAGATAAGGTTGCAAAATAGGCAATTTGAGTGCAACTAAATCATGCATAGCAAGGATAAGAGAGATTGAACATGCACCAATTAGACAAGCTATTTAGAGTGGTTCCACACTTCAAACTAGAAGTGTGTCAGTCCACTTGCCTAGAGAGGTCAACCTCTAGGACTTCAACCAATTGCACTCTTATATTCATTAATAAGACATACAATACATGACCAACAAAGGACTTACCTATCCAATACAAAAGAGTCTTCAACCTTACCAAGGACTTACCCACTTTGCAAGAGTCTTCATCCTTCTCCAAGGACTTACCCACTCTTGCACAAGTCTTCGGCCTTGTAGGAATTACCCACTCTTCTTGGATTTTCCGCCTTTGACTTCACCTTCACTCGGAGAAGCTTTCCACCAAGGTCTTACCTACTTGAGCTTGAGTCTTTTGCCTTCTCTAAGGGCTTACCCACTCTAGCTCCAAGTCTTCTGCCTTGATCTTCACCAAGGGACTCCTTCCCTTGTTCTTCTTCACCTCTCTTGGACAAGAGAGAGAACCTTCATCTTCAAGATAGCAAATGAGAGATGGGGAGGTGGTGGAAGTGAGAGCCTCACAAGATATACAAATAAAACTAGCTCTCTTACAAATCTCCTACTCACTCTAATGGATGTAGCAAGTGATTAAGCTTAGAGAGAGAGAGAGGAGGCTGTAGGAAGCACTCAACTATTGAATAGGAACCTCACAAAGAGTTTGCAATGAAAGCTCTCAACCTTGGAATGAAGCCCAAGGGGTCCTATTTATAGATGGGGATGCCTCTTAACCTTTGGGAACACTTATGAACGAAAACTAGCCATTTTGTGGCTTGCAACGGATCTATTTTCACTTGTTGCAACTCCACAACGGCTAGTAGCACTTTTCTGCACTTTTCCGTACAGTGCATTCGGTCTAGTTTCTATGGGTGTAACTCGACCGATCAAGTAGCAGGCAAACTGATGTTGAAAGGATCGGTCGAGTTTGTTCTGAGGAAACTCGACCGACCATTCCAACTGGAAATGGCCTACTACCCAATCGGTCGAGTTCTGTGAGTGCAAAACTCGACCGATGCAATCTTCAGAAAATCGATCAAGGTTTGATCGGTCGAGTTTCAGGGTGTGAAACTGGACCGACCAAGTGCCTGTAATTGATTTTTGAAGTTGCATTAAAAGTGCTCTAATAATCGTTCTAAGTGCTCCTGGTATTTTTCTAAGCTTAATTACAAGTCATACAATCATTACAAGTGATTTACAACATGATTCTAATGGATATACATCATATTACAAAAGTGTGCACTTGTATGACTTTGACTTGTCTTTTCTCCAATTTGAGATGCACAAGTTAGGGAAATTGGAGTGTGTCTATACCTAATATGAAATTACTCAAGTAGAAGCATTAGACACCAATATGTGGAATGGTTAGTCATCATCAAAACACGGGTTTAGTCAATTTAGACGTGAGTCAACATTGACCTAATTGACCTTGAGTCAACATTCTCCCCCTTTTTGAAGATGACAAACCATTCCATAAATGTATTGAAAGCATTTAAGTAAATTCATACCTTTGGAGAAACCTAGGGGTTTCAATAGAATGGAGTTCATATGCTCCCCCTCAATTGATGCGTGTGGAGTTTTCATACTCCCCCTCAATTGATGATATTTCTCCTGCATGGTTAGCTTTCATAACATTTATAGAATACTATGTCTTCTACTCATATATGTTCTACACATATATGTCTTCTCCCCTTTACCTTCTCCCTTTACATGAACATGTTTCTCCTTTTCATGTACGACATGCCTTCTTCCTCTTTTAAAAGAAGACATACCTTTCTCCCCCTTTTTCATTTCAAAAAGTGGGGTTATGAAAAAAAAAGAAACATCACTTGTTAAAAAGAAAGGAGATAACACAAATATATATAAGGAGAGTAGAAGAGCACAGATAGGGGCTTGTCCATGCATAGAAAGAAAAGCAAGTTAAAACATATACTTGAACAACCCAAAAATGCAAGATGAGGTGCAGCAGAAAAACTATAAGTTGCAATTTTGACCCTCAAGATGACGGAGTTTGAACAAAAACCATCAGAGCTCATGGCGAAGCAATGAGTCTTGCTTAGAAGGCCGTTTTTACATGAAAAACACCAGTCTTGCACTAAAAGATGAAACTGGAGCAAAATCTGCATAAAATAAAAAATACTCCAATTTCTACATATAATGTAGCTCTATGTGCCCTGCATCACAATGTTATGCAAGCAAATCAAGATAGTAGATATGCAATTTAAGGAACAATCTTGAGCATGTAAAAGACAAGATACAAGCATAGCATATAGATGAGTAAAGATACCAATTATTTGACAGGGTTAGAATTACATGTATGTGAACTACTAGTAGATGATATCACAAGTTTAGGACTACTAGTAGGATCTAGATCATAGCAAGAGATACCAAAATATACACAACATAAAGCAAGCTATGACTAGATGTAGAGATATATCCAAACAAAGAGATATGCAATTTTAGAAGCATGAAAGGATATAACTCACTATATATGCATCCTTACCATAAGATGATTACCCCTAAGAACCTCAAGGTTGTATCAAAACAAGATATACACCTAGACAGATGTAGCAAGTTAGAGCACAACGGAAGCGATTTAAGACACAACCAAGAGATCCAAAGAGATCATCATCAAAACCTGCAAAACAACTCAAAACAAGTAATTGCAAGATATAGATATACCAATTTTGAGCAATTAGAAAGATAGAGTTGTAAGCAAGATAGGCAATTTAGAACATGGCAAAAAGCATATATAAAGATACCAAGGGAGTGCCAAAGAATAAGGCTATTGGTTGAGAAAATCTAGTTTAGAGAGAAATTCTCATCCAATAAGCCAATTGTGTATTCTATGCACAGTGTTATCAGTCAAGTTCTGTGTATGGACAACTCGACCGATGACAGCTGTTGGCAACACTCTTGGTGCCTATCGGTCGAGTTTTAATAGGGCAAACTCGACCGACAGAGCAGCTGTTAACAATCACACCTATTTTATAAAAACATGTTTAAAGGCATGCAAAAAAAATACAAACCATATCCAAACATGTCTAAGCAAGTTATTAATGCACTATAGAAGCATTAGAAATAGTTTTTGAGCAAGATTGTGAAGAGAATCACAAAATACCACTTTTAACTCAAAAACCATATGTATAGTGCACACTAACTTGACAAAAACAAGTTAGGATAGGTTATAAGCAATAAAACCATTACCTTTGTGCTTGCCATTGTTTTTCCACTTGTTGTCACCCTCTGCACATCTCACCTTTCTTCTTTTATGTGGATTGAGAAGTCAATTTACAATTCAATAGCTCAAGTCAATCCATTTGCAAATGCCTACAAGAAGAAAGATGAAATGGTCCCCAATCATGTTTTTGGGTCCGGAGGGATTAGTTTAGCAACCCAAATCCTATTTCTCTTGGGTGCTTTCCTAAAAGGACAACAATTAGAATAATGACCTAAATCATTGCAATAGTTGCATGTGCCCATAGTCTTGGAACTGGAGGATTCTCCATGGAATATTGGAGGTCCTTTATCTTTTTTGTTCCCTTGACTACTATCATACCCTAAACCATGTCTACCAATTTGTTTAGTAGTATGGTCTAGGATTTGATTAAGATTCTTTTTACCAACTAAGAATCTTTGCAAAGAAGATCTTAAACTATCATTATCATGCTTAAGAGAAGCAATAGTAGAAGACAATTGATTAATGTTATAAGACAATTGATTAATGTTATCTCTAGCATGTAGAAGATCATTTTCTAAGCAAAGAGTTTTAGTTAAATAAGAATCTCTATCAATATGAAGAGCAGTGACATCATTCTCTCTACTAGTAGAACTAGAACAAGATACATGCCCATTGATTTTAGCAAGCAAGGAGGCATTTTCATATTTAAGCACCACTAATTCTCTTTGATAAGAATAGATTTCTTTTCTCCTAGCATCATCAATAAGCTTGAGTTCTACGTTTTCAGTTTTAAGAGTATCAAGCTCATGCATGAGAGAATCAACAATTAAAGTATGCTCTTTATTAGAACTAGGCATGAGAGGTTGAGCTTCTAGAAATTTTATCTTATCAAGTAAACTAGCATTTTCAAGTTTAAGAGAGTCTACTTGGCTAAGACAATCATTTTTATCAATAAGCAAGCAAGAATTTGCATATTCAAGATCATCTAGTTCTATATGCAAATTATCAACAATTTTAGCAAGCTTTTTCTTTTTCTTTTTAGAATACTTATAAGAGGCACAAGTATCATGAATAATAGCAATTAAAGATTCTTTATCTAAAGAGTCTAGATTTACCTCATTTTAGTCTTCACTTGTTGATGCTATAAGAGCAAAATGGCATTCTCCTACATCACTAGAGCTTGAGCTTGATCCTTCACATGAATCTTCACTTGAGCTTGAGTTGGAGGAATTACTTGAGCTTGAGTGCCATTTCTCCTTCTTGTGAAGATGGGTCTTTTTGCCTTGTGGGCAATCTTCCTTGTAGTGACCCTTCTTTCCACATGTGAAGCATCGGATAGAGGAGGAATTGCCTTTGTAGAGTCTACCCTTGGAGTACATGGCATCTTCTTTAGATTGAGAGGATGGAGAGACTTGTTCCATGATAGCTTCAATTTGAGCCTTTATTTCAGCCTTCTTCATTCTCTTAAGCTCTTTCTTCTCTTGTCTTTCTACTTCCTCCCTCTTGTCAAGTGTGTCTATATGTGCTTGTAGATTTCCAATGAGCTCTTCAATAGGAATATCCCTAAGTGACCTTGCTTCTTCAATGGAAGTCACCTTGGATTCCCACCTCTTTGGGAGAGTTCTAAGGATCTTTGAGTTGATCTCTCTACTAGACATAGGATGTCCTAGAACAGCAAGACCATTCAAGATGGTGTTGAGCCCTGAGTACATGTTGGCTATGCTCTCCTCCTTTCCCATCTTGAAGTTCTCAAGCAACCCTTTGAGCATGTAGTCTTTTCTTTCCTTCACTTGATCTGTCCCTTCATAAGTGATGCAAAGCTTTCTCCATACCTCATACTCATAAGAGGAAATCCGGTTGAACTCGGTGGGGGTCATGGAGGCATAAAGGATGTGCATGGCTCTTGCATTCAAGGTTGCTTTCATCAAGGTGTCTTCATCCCATTCTTCAATGTTTGTCTTTGGTAGAATGTATGGGCTGTTCACCATTTGCCACATCTCGAGACTTGATCCTTGGATGAAGAATTGAAGTCTTCTTCTCCAATAGAGGAAGTTGCTCCCATCAAAGATTGGAAGGCTGCTCGAGAGTCTCCCTCCTAGGTAGTCACCCATCTTCTCCTACTTGTTGAAGTATGCTTGGAGAAGACCCGCTCTGATACCACTTTTTGGATCCTAGATGGGTGATTAGATGCTCTAGAGGGGGGGGGGTGAATAGAGCTGAAAGCACTTAAACAAAACTCATTAAACCTTCAAAATATATGACAAGATAAGGTTGCTAAATAGGCAATTTGAGTGCAACTAAATCATGCATAGCAAGGATAAGAGAGATTGAACATGCACCAATTAGACAAGCTATTTAGAGTGGTTCCACACTTCAAACTAGAAGTGTGTCAGTCCACTTGCCTAGAGAGGTCAACCTCTAGGACTTCAACCAATTGCACTCTTATATTCATTAATAAGACATACAATACATGACCAACAAAGGACTTACCTATCCAATATAAAAGAGTCTTCAACCTTACCAAGGACTTACCCACTTTGCAAGAGTCTTCGGCCTTCTCCAAGGACTTACCCACTCTTGCACTAGTCTTCGACCTTGTAGGAATTACCCACTCTTCTTGGATCTTCCGCCTTTGACTTCACCTTCACTCGGAGAAGCTTTCCACCAAGGTCTTACCTACTTGAGCTTGAGTCTTTTGCCTTCTCTAAGGGCTTACCCACTCTAGCTCCAAGTCTTCTGCCTTGATCTTCACCAAGGGACTCCTTCCCTTGTTCTTCTTCACCTCTCTTGGACAAGAGAGAGAACCTTCATCTTCAAGATAGCAAATGAGAGATGGGGAGGTGGTGGAAGTGAGAGCCTCACAAGATATACAAATAAAACTAGCTCTCTTACAAATCTCCTACTCACTCTAATGGATGTAGCAAGTGATTAAGCTTAGAGAGAGAGAGGAGGCTGTAGGAAGCACTCAACTATTGAATAGGAACCTCACAAAGAGTTTGCAATGAAAGCTCTCAACCTTGGAATGAAGCCCAAGGGGTCCTATTTATAGCTGGGGATGCCTCTTAACCTTTGGGAACACTTATGAATGAAAACTAGCCATTTTGTGGCTTGCAACAGATCTATTTTCACTTGTTGCAACTCCACAACGGCTAGTAGCACTTTTCTGCACTTTTCCGTACAGTGCATTCGGTCTAGTTTCTATGGGTGTAACTCGACCGATCAAGTAGCAGGCAAACCGATGTTGAAAGGATCGGTCAAGTTTGTTCTGAGGAAACTCGACCGACCATTCCAACTGGAAATGGCCTACTACCCAATCGGTCGAGTTCTATGAGTGCAAAACTCGACCGATGCAATCTTCAGAAAATCGATCAAGGTTTGATCAGTCGAGTTTCAGGGTGTGAAACTGGACCGACCAAGTGCCTGTAATTGATTTTTGAAGTTGCATTAAAAGTGCTCTAATAATCGTTCTAAGTGCTCCTGGTATTTTTCTAAGCTTAATTACAAGTCATACAATCATTACAAGTGATTTACAACATGATTCTAATGGATATACATCATATTACAAAAGTGTGCACTTGTATGACTTTGACTTGTCTTTTCTCCAATTTGAGATGCGCAAGTTAGGGCAATTGGAGTGTGTCTATACCTAATCTGAAATTACTCAAGTAGAAGCATTAGACACCAATATGTGGAATGGTTAGTCATCATAAAAACACTAGTTTAGTCAAGTTAGACGTGAGTCAACATTGACCTAATTGACCTTGAGTCAACAGTATACCCCGTTCATCTCCAAACGACCACAAACTTCTCACAAGTCGGTACCATACAAGGTTAATGGGAGAGCTAGTTGCCATGACCTCAGCTGTCTCGGTCCGTATGAGACCACTGGCAGTGACATCTCGTGTCAATCTGCAAAAGTGTGTGCCAGGGTACTAGGCATCTATGCTCAGAGCTGTAGCGTCAACTGCACTCTCTTAGGGGAACATATGCTAACAACCATCCCCAGTTATGAAATTATTGAGTCATGGCCTATAGCCATACTCTGAGCCACATGCCAGTTCACCATGCTCAATTGAGACATTTATTTAGAGTTCATAAGGGGATCGGCTCACACATGGTTGTACATTTATATACTTATGCCCCCACATATTAAAAAATATGCACTCCGGTTTATGCCACAGGGAACCTGTTTCACCATCCAGCAAATCATGAAGCTGATGGATCTATGGTTAGGACAACATTTTATGGTTTCTAGTGATATATTACGTGCATTACAACATTCTTTTAGCATCAAAAAAATTATAATAATTAACCACAACAAATTCTACAAAGAAAGGTGTAATACATCTATCAAGTAATTTTCAAATCTTTAAGACTCGTGATACTTGGGATCTCAGTCCCTAATCACATTACTGGGAATTATCATCCCTTTACATCATCATTATCATGATTACTGGATTTGGGTATTCAAACCCTTAGATCACCACATAACATTGCAACCTCTGTAATAGGTAACTATTACCTTTAGGTCCTCAGACCAAGGTATTCATTTCACTTGTTGTATGAGTATTTCATATAGCTCACATGGTTTGATTAAGCATCTTATTACCTCTTACTAGGCAACAATTATTCACATGGCTCACTAGGCCATTAAACATCTTGTCACCTCTCACTAGGCAACAATTATTCACATGGATCACAAGGCCATTAAACATCTTGTCACCTATCACTAAGCAACAAATATTCATATAGCTCACAAGGCCATTAAACATCTTGTCACCTCTCACTAGGCAACAACTATCTTTTAGGTCATTAGACCTCATAAAAATTATACTTATTATATAAGTATTTAGCATGCAACACAAGGCTTATTCAATAAGAGAAGTAAAACCTTCCCATTATTAGGTTTAGGGTTTCTCTTTATAGACGAATAAGGTTTCAAGTTCATATTACCAATTCAAACCCTAATTTATTGCTCCATACATCTAGGAGCATATATTGATTTCATAAGTATGCTTTAACATCCCTGACCTGGGTTATAAGTTAACCCTGGGAGTTTTGCCTAAATATGTAATTAAACTCTTGTGATTATCCCCTGGCAAGTAATTAAGTTCCCGAGGAACATGCTTTCACTTTTCTGTCCTTTTTTAAACAAGTTTTAGTATTGTTTTGTAATGCAGGGACCTATGTGCAAATTACCCAATCAGAGGGGTTAACTTGCAATTTTCACATGTTGAGATGTCCCTCAGGTGATGATACATCATATGGATGGATATGATGAGGTATGATGGATTCTCCAAGCTTGGGCATCAAGATGCAACTTGTGGAGCAATCCTTGGTTTGAAACCCTAATTTTGGTGTAAAATGCAATTTACCCAAAATGTGGGGTGCAACTTGTAAAATACATCTTCTAGAGCATCTTGTGTGATTCTTGATATCTTTTAGAGTAGAAATGATGAAAAATGTCACTTCATTAGTTAATCTGATAAGATGAATAACCTTTGTAAAAGATCACCAAGTTTTAAGTAAGAAACCCTAAGTATGTGTACCTTAATGATAAGGTGACCTTTTCTTTGCCTTTGGGCCCTTGTTTTAATAAGTTTCTCACCTAGAGAAGGGGGAGGGACATGCAAGAAAGAAAGGAGGGACCTAGATGAGAAATGGAGAAAACTAGAGGTCCTTTTGGTGAAACTTGTCCTAACTATATATACCACCTCCCTTGCAAACAAGTGAACGTTCCCTTCATTCTTTCCCTTCCCCACCTTGTTTGGTCCATCCAAGGCAGAGCTTAGGAGATAGAGGAGATGACCAACTTGTTCCAAGGTAAGAAGAGACCATCTTTTAGCTCAGTTTCATGGAGGAAAGTGGTTCTTAAGGTTGTTTTTGTGGTCATCTTACCTAGGTTTCTTGTTCTAGCCAACCTTCCCCAACCTTTCCTTGGAGAAAAGTCTTTGGTCGACCAGTGGAGCTCAAGGTGCCATTAAAGACTTGGGATCTTGGAAGCTTGGAGCTCTAGGAACATCCATAAGGCGGGTTTTATATCTCTAAACCTCTTGCTTTCTTAATGCATATACTTGTTCATGTTAGTAGTAGCTAGTTCTTCTTCTTCCCCAAACTTCTTTGCCTTCTTGCAAGCCAATCCATGGAGAAAACTGACCTGTCTTGAGGTTGAATACAATGGGCATGAATACCTAGGTCACTTTACCAAACGACCTTGGACCATTTGGTCCAAACGGTTTGCAAACCGTTTGAAATCAAACGGTCTCACAGCCGTTTGATTTCATGCGATCTTGCAAGACCGTTTGGAATCAAATGGTCTCAAGACCGTTTGGTAGGGTTGACCAAGGGAAGACCGTTTGGAGGTCTGTTGTACACACATTGAATTAAATAACCCCAAAGAATTGAAGCCTAATTGCAAACCAATCTCAAGTTGAAGGCACTTCAACCCTCTAAACCCTAATCGATTGAAATTGCTGAATTGGAGAATAGATTTTGGTGAACCTTGGGTTGAAGGGCCCAAACGGTCTCAAGACCATTTGGGGGTTCATCCAAATGGTCTCAAGACCGTTTGGTGACAACCTAAGACCGTTTGGAGGTCTAGGGTTAAGGCAATTTGATGAATTGATGGTCCAATCAGTAGATCAAGTAATTGAATAAAAGTGCTGATTTTAGACCTAATTAGGGTTCAACCCACATCAACTTGACCTAGATTTTGGTGCAACTTTGGGAAAACGGTCTCAAGACCGTTTGGAGGGTGTCCAAACGGTCTCAAGACCGTTTGGGCCAAGCTGGGGCCCAATTGAGTGCCAATTGATAGGTTCAACTTCAATTGGAACCCTAATTATCAATGTTGATGGTTAATTGTTGATAAACCCTAATTTAGTCGGTTTCAACCCCAATTGGTTAGCAATTGAGGGTCAATTGGATGTACAATTAGTTGAGGGTAACCCTAATTAACTCAATTGACAAGTGGTTAGCAAGGATGTGGCCAATTGGAGGCTTCAACATGGAAAACCCTAATCAATTACAACCTTAGAGACACTTTGGAGGTCCATGCGGTTTTGAGCCCATTTGGACCAAACGGTCTCAAGAACATTTGGGGCCAAACGGTCTCAAGAACATTTGGGGCCAAATGGTCTCAAGAACATTTGGGCTTAAACGATCTCAAGGTCGTTTTGATCCAAACGATCTCAAGGTCATTTCATTTCAAATGGTTTCAAAGTCAACCCATCCAAACGGTCAATGCATCCATGTGGTCTTGGTGACCATGCGGTCTTAGTGTCCAAACGGTTTGGGGGTCAACCATGTCCAAATGGTCAACGCCCCCAAACGGTATCAGGACCGTTTGGAGGTTGAAGTGTGTAATCATTTGGAGACCTTTAGGGCTGTGGTTGCCTAATGTTTTGAAGGTTCAACTGGTTCAATGGTGGTCTAATACAAACCCTAATGGTACCCTAGGACACTGAGGAGCTAAGTAATTAATAGATTGAACCATGATGAGATATGGTGGTGCATTTACCAATGTGCCCTTGAAGGGTTCAAGTGGATGACACCTTGTTTAATCAAAACCCTAATGACATGACGGTGATGACTTGGCTCAAGATAATCTATGGAGACTTGTTCTAACCTAATCTAGAGTAACATAATCACCACCTCTTAGCCTAGAGGAGAGAGAAGGTCCCTTAACTAATTGAAACTCAAATAAAGTACCTTCAATGTACATGAATGTGCATAATTAGGGTATGATCCACTAAGGAGAAATCATGGCAACCCTAATTATGATAATGGATGAATCTTAACCTAATTTAAGGGCATCAATGATGATAATATCATACAAGATGATGCTATGAGCTCAATTCACCATGAAGCATACAACAAACCCTAATTTGAAGGAATGTCATGCAAGTGAATAGTAAACCCTAGTTTGAAGGGTTGACATGGAAGGGCTAATTCTAGGTTATACCTCAGAGTATGAAACCTCATTAATGATATATTATGGAGAAACTCCATCCCTTATGAACCTGAAGGGGTGATCACTTTGTTTGAATGGGTGAATGCCAAACCCTAGAAATTAGTTGATGTATGTTGTTGTGCAGCACGACCGTGTTGTGGAGCACGGCCGTGGTATGTGCCTCCTGCAGGGCCGTTCAAGGGAGCACGGCCGTGGTGCTGTATAAATATATGAAAGAATTCTGGATATTGTGCTTACACTGCTATCTATGTATGTTCCATTTATTTTAAACCATGCAGGTCCATGATAAAAAAGGTGATCATATCCAAGTAAGGGTTATGATGTCCTGTTCATTGAAAACACTTACATTATGTGATGGATACATTGCTTCATTCAAGGTCATGATGACTAGATGACTGGGTGACTATGTGCTATTTGATAGCAAGTGCTATGAAAACCTAAAGGTTGATTCTCTGTGTTCTTGAATCACAGTGAGAAGATGATTGAGAACTGATACCCTTTGATAATTGATGAGAAATGAGTTAGTTACATTTAGTATTCTTCCGTTATAGCCATGTTTTGTGTTTGAATGTATGAGATCATGCTTGATGATAAAAGAATACTAAAATGTACCTAACTAATCAAGTATAACCATACCATGTAGAGCCCTGATCATAGATCCATCATTGTCAGGTGTAAAATGATGGTGAAATAGGTTTTCCTAAGGGAACTCCTGGAGCGCATACTTTTGAGTATGTGGGGAGATGGACGCATATATCCTTACGTCCTAGTGTAGGGGTTGATGTGTATGTATCATAATCCATTAGCACTACACTATGTGTTATGCCGGGTTGATGTACCACTAATCACCTTGAGGAATTTGTGATGCCACCTCGATGAAGATAAACATGAGATCTTTCGATGGTGAAGAGAGCACAGAACGCCACTGTGACTCTAATAGCGAAGGACCAGAGTACCCTGGTGAGCTATAGTGGAAGAGACACTGGGTGTCCTGCAAGATGAACCTCAACCTGACTGAGGAAGTTGAAGGTCATGAGAATACAACTCTTTCAATGACCTTGTATGACACCAAGGCGACTTAACAGTGGTCGGTTGGAGTTTGAGCGGTACACCTCATCACCACAGGGCATAATGTTGTGTGTAAAACTTAATCAGTCGAATAACATATTTGCTTAGATTGAACAACGAGAAGCAATGCTTGATACTGCCTTGAATATAATGTCTCTGTTGCCTACTCATCATACATGTCATTCATATTTCTACTTAGAAGTAATTGTTGTTTATCTACTCTTAAGTCTGCTTTTGTAGGATAAAGTACCTTATGTTGTTTTCCTTTTCTAGCAAGCTTCTGGCGAAGAGTTATAACTCTCACTGGGACAATTATTTGTAATTGTCTCACCCCGTAGGCTTCAACCTTTTAGTTGGTCATCGTGGACGAAGGAACCAGTCTGCAGGAGAGCAGCAGCAGCACCAGGGGCAGCCGTGAGCCTCAGGTGGATACCTCGACTGTCATGTTGATAGTTAGAAGTTTTATGTCATCTCTGTACACTCAGGTCTCGGGAGTTAGATTTGAGATTTTGAAATTTGGAAGTCTTGATATTTTGTACATGGTTGTATATGCTCACTCAAGAAGTGACTTAACTGAGATGTAAACTGATTATCGTACTTTTATGAATGATGTGTCATGCTTTCAAGATCTTTTCTCGAAAAGTTTTAATTTTTTGTGATTTTCGCATTCTGCTGATTATCCAAATTGTTTCCGCTATGTTTATTTCGTGTTTTGGAGATCAGAGCCCACAATTAAGTGGTATCAGAGCTCTAGGTTTGCTGAGTCTACAGAGACATAGGACTTAGGGTGTCGAGTCTATCCTTAGTGTTCCTTCTTATCTAATAGAGTCTTCTGCTCCTCAGGAGAAGAAGATATATAAGGATGTCTGAGCCACGTGAAGAGTCTAAGGGTGAGAGTGGAATGGATGCACCTCGAGACAGTACAAGAAACCCCGAGATAGAGCAGCCCTTGCCTGAGGCACCTGTACAGCCACCCCCGTTTGACCCATCCGATATGGCGAACCCAGCTGTGCAAGCTATGTTCGGGCAGTTCCTGGCTGCCATGACGCGTATCACTGACAGGATGCCCCTACCTACACCTAGGGCACCTGCTCAGCAAGAAGGACAAAGTATCAGAAAGACGTTCAAACGACTACGCAGAGTCAGAGCGACCGAATACTTTGGCATAGCTGACCCCGCAGATGCAGATCTGTGGTTGACCGAGATGGAGAAGGCTTTCAAAATCCTAGCCATCCCCGAGGTTGAGAAGGTGAGACATGCTGTCTATCTTCTCAAAGGAAGTGTTGATCACTGGTGGAACATGGAAGAGGTGAAGAGTCCTGGAGTAGAGGTTTCATGGGAAGACTTTCGCCGGGAGTTTGTTAACCGGTACTTCCCGAAGACCTTTCTGGACGAGAAGATCTCACAGTTTGAGAGACTGAGATAGGGTATGATGAACGTTAGCGAGTACGAGGCTAAGTTCATGGAGCTATTGCGGTTCTATCTGCACATGGCTATCACGGAAGAGGAAAGGATTAGGAGGTTTGAGAAGGGTTTGAATACTGACTTATCTACTCCCGTGTCTTCTCTAGAGAGCCGGGAGAGGTTTTCTACCTTCGTTGAGTCAGTCCGAAGGATAGAAAGGTCAGTACTTGAGAAGAGACAAACCCACAAGAGGTATTCGTAGTTCCATGCATCTTCATCTAGAGACTTTAAGAAGCCTAGATCCTCTTCACCTAACCCTCCACCACCCAGATCGAGTTATCAGACACAGTGGTCCCCAAGTAGAGGTCAAGGACAGAGTCTACCGCCTCAAGAGACTCACAGTTCAACATCGGTATCGGTCACATGACCACCTAGACCATAGCAAGATAGAAGCTGCTACAACTGTGGGAAGGTGGGACACCTGATGAAGGACTGCATGTCTAAGCCTGTTAGTGTGACACATCCCCAGAGGCAGAGTCAGTAGGGGTCCCAGAGGAGGCAGTTCCAGGGAGTAGGTAGGGGACGTGGACAAGCATCCCAAGCCGGATCGTCAGCACCAGCTCAAGCTCAGACGACAATGAGGTTCTATGCTATGAATCCTCCAGATGCAGTGGTCGATCTGCGGGTTGTGACAGGTCATATGGAACTTTTATATTCTGATATGTCTAAATCTTGCATAGTATTTGTTTTGATTGACCTGGGTGGTACACACTCCTTTATCACTCGGAGAGTGATTCGTGACTGCAATATGATAGTTAGTCATAGGGCAGATAGTTTGTTGCTTGAGACTCCGTTGAGAGGGTCTGCTATCTTGATGGAGGTATGCTCTCCTTGTATCCTCTTCTTTTCTGATCATCGCATTCAAGTGGATCTTATACCATTTGAGATGCAAGGATTTGATATAATCCTTGGTATGGATACCTTGGAAAGATATAGGGTTGTCTTGGATTGTGAATCCAAGCAGGTTGTGTTTGCTGATGGTAGTGATACCTGGATCTTTCAAGGAGAGAGAAAGTTTCTACCCACCTGTTTAGTGTCTGCTTTGGTTGCTGAGAAGTTGATGAGGCAAGGATGTTATGCATTCTTGGCCCATGTGGTAGATACTACCATGGAGAGTCCCACCCTTGCTAAAGTTCCTGTTGTCAGGGAATTTGAAGACATATTCCCTGAAGAACTTCCTGGTGTACCATCACCTTGGGAAATTGATTTTGAAATCAATATGATCCCAGGTACACAACCCATAGCCCAAACACTGTATAGGATGGTGCCTGCCGAGATGGCAGAACTCAACAAACAACTTCAGGAGTTGCTTGAGAAGGGTTTCATCCGACCGAGCACTTCACCTTGGGGTGCTCCGGTCTTGTTTGTTAAAAAGAAGGACAGATCAATGCGGTTATGCATTGATTACAAACATCTTAATAAAGTAACAATAAAGAATAAGTACCCTCTGTCGAGGATTGATGATCTCTTTGACTAGTTGCGTGGTGCATCCATCTTCTCGAAGATAGACTTGAGGTTCGGTTATCATCAACTCCGTATTAAGGATAGTGACATACCCAAGTCTGCCTTTAGGACAAGGTATGGTCACTATGAGTTCACAGTCATGTCGTTTGGACTAACTAATGCACCACCTGCATTCATGGAACTCATGAATAGAATCTTTCGACCATTTCTCGATCAGTGTGTTGTCATTTTTATAGATGACATACTGATCTATAGTAGGGATGCCCAGCAGCATGAACAACACCTTCGCCAAGCTTTGACCTTGCTAAGAGAACATAAGCTATATTCTAAGTTCAGCAAGTGTGAGTTTTGGTTGACGGAGGTATCCTTCATCGGGCATGTGATATCTACCTCAGGAATTCGTGTTGACCCCAAAAAGGTAGAATTTGTTCTATAGTGGGAACAACCGAAGACACCGACGGAAGTTCATAGTTTCCTAGGGTTAGCCGGCTATTACTGGAGGTTCATTAAGAACTTGAGTTCCATAGCCCTACCCTTGATGAAGTTGACCCGGAAGGATGTTCCCTTTATCTGGAGTGATAAGTGTCAGCAATCTTTTCAGCTGTTGAAGGAGAGGTTGAAAAGTGCACCTGTGCTAGTGCTACCTGAGCAAGGCAAGGGATATGTAGTCTTCTATGATGCCTCTAAGAATGGACTCGGATGTGTGCTGATGCAGGATAAGCAGGTGATTTCTTTTGCTTCCCGACAGCTTAAGAAACACGAGGAGAACTATCCAACACACGATCTGGAGTTAGCAGCGGTAGTTCATGCTTTGAAGATCTGGAGACACTACCTTTATGGGGAGACGTTCCAGATTTTCACGTACCATAAGAATCGTAAGTACATATTCTCTCATCATGAACTGAACATGAGGCAACGTCGCTGGATGAAGTTGATCAAGGACTACGATTGTATGATAGATTACCATCCGGGGAGGGCCAATGTAGTTGCAGATGCTTTGAGTAGAAAGTCAGCAACACCATCCTCTGATAGAGCGCATCTAAACTCTTTGGTGTGCCCTAGAAGAGATATGCTCATCTCCTTAAGACGAGATAATGTACAGTTGAAAGTATCATGGTTAGTCGGGTTGTTGGCAGAGATGCATATCAAACCCACCCTAAGAGAGCAGATTAGAGAGGCACAACTGATTGATAGTGCGGTTCAGCAGATTAGGTCAGAGTATGGTGATGGGGAAAGAGATGGTTTCCATGACTCATATGATCAAGTGGCATGCTATCATGGGAGGATGATAGTACCGGATGTGGATAACTTGAGGAAGTTAGTCCTGGAAGAAGCTCATTCTTCGATGTATGCTATGCATCCAGGGAGCACCAAGATGTATCGAAACCTAAAAGATATGTATTGGTGGCCAGGGATGAAGAAGGATGTTGTAGAGTTTGTTCTGAGGTGTCATGTGTGTCAGCAGGTTAAAGCTGAACACCAGAAGCCTGCAGGAACAATGCAGCCTTTACCCATACCACAGTGGAAGTGGGACCATGTGACCATGGACTTTGTAGTTGGCCTACCTAGGACAAGCAAAGGACATGATTCCATCTGGGTAATTGTTGATAGGTTGACAAAGACAACACACTCCTTACCTGTCAAAACAACCTATTCTGCTGAGAAGTTGGCACAGTTGTATGTTGAGGAGATAGTACGTATGCATGGAGTTCCAGTCACCATAGTATCGGATAGAGGTCCCCAGTTTACGAGTCATTTTTGGGAACGACTACATAAGGCCTTGGGCACCCAGTTAAGGTTTAGTACAACCTTTCACCCCCATACTGATGGACAGTCGGAAAGGACTATACAAACCTTAGAGGATCTGTTGAGAGCATGTATTCTCCAGTTTATCGGGAGTTGGGACCTACACCTGAGCTTGATAGAGTTTTCCTATAACAATAGCTATCAGCATAGCATTGATATGGCACCTTATGAAGCCTTGTATGGTAGACGTTATAGATCACTAGTTTGTTGGTATGAAACTGGTGAATATCAGTTGTCGGGCCCTGAACTTGTGCAGAAGACTACAGAGAAGATCAAAGTAATCCAGCAACAGCTTAAGACTGCACAGGATAGACAGAAGTCATATGCCGATAAACATCGTAGACCCCTAGAGTTCCAGGTTGGAGACAGGGTGTATCGCAAAGTCTCGCCTTGGAAAGGAGTTCTGAGGTTCGGGAGGAAAGGGAAGTTAGCTCCTAGGTTTATGGGGCCTTATCCAATCATTAAATGGGTTGGAAAGGTAGCCTATAGACTAGAGTTGCCCCCAGAGTTGCAGAAGTTACACCCTGTGTTTCACATTTCTATGTTGAGGAAATGTCACCCAGAAACCGATTCAGTTCTACAACCTACAGAGGTAGAATTGAATGATGATGTAACATATGAGGAAGGACCAATATCGATCCTTGATAACAAAATTAAAAAGTTAAATAAGAAATATATAAGTCTTGTGAAAGTCCTCTGGAATCATCGTGGTGTTGAAGAAGCCACTTGGGAACTAGAGGAAGAAATGAGGAGGAAATACCCTACTCTTTTCTCTTAATATGTCTCATCGATTTCGGGGACGGAATCTTTGTAAGGGGTGGATGATTTGTAACATCCCTGACCTGGGTTATAAGTTAACCCTGGGAGTTTTTCCTAAATATGTAATTAAACGCTTGTGATTATCCCCTGGCATGTAATTAAGTTCCTGAGGAACATGCTTTCACTTTTCTGTCCTTTTTAAACAAGTTTTAGTATTGTTTTGTAATGCAGGGACCTATGTGCAAATTACCCAATCAGAGGGGTTAACTTGCAATTTTCACATGTTGAGATGTCCCTCAGGTGATGAGACATCATATGGATGGATATGATGAGGTATGATGGATTCTCCAAGCTTGGGCATCAAGATGCAGCTTGTGGAACAATCCTTGTGCTTGAAACCCTAATTTTGGTGTAAAATGCAATTTACCCAAAATGTGGGGTGAAACTTGTAAAATACATCTTATAGAGCATATTGTGTGATTCTTGATATCTTTTAGAGTAGAAATGATGAAAAATGGCACTTCATTAGTTAATCTGATAAGATGAATAACCCTTGTAAAAGATCACCAAGTTTTAAGTAAGAAACCCTAAGTATGTGTACCTTGATGATAAGGTGACCTTTTCTTTGCCTTTGGGCCCTTGTTTTAATAAGTTTCTCACCTAGAGAAGGGGGAGGGACGTGAAAGAAAGAAAGGAGGGACCTAGATGAGAAATGGAGAAAACTAGAGGTCCTTTTGGTGAAACTTGTCCTAACTATATATACCACCTCCCTTGCAAACAAGTGAACGTTCCCTTCATTCTTTCCCTTCCCCACCTCATTTGGTCTGTCCAAGGAAGAGCCTGGGAGCTATAGGAGACGAACAACTTGTTCCAAGGTAAGAAGAGACCATCTTTTAGCTCGATTTCATGGAGGAAAGTGGTTCTTAAGGCTGTTTTTGTGGTCATCTTACCTAGGTTTCTTGTTCTAGCCAACCTTCCCCAACCTTTCCTTGGAGAAAAGTCTTTGGCCAACCAGTGGAGCTCAAGGTTCCATTAAATACTTGGTAGCTTGGAAGCTTGGAGCTCTAGTAACATCCATAAGGCGGGTTTTATATCTCTAAACCTCTTGTTTTCTTAATGCATATACTTGTTCATGTTAGTAGTAGCTAGTTCTTCTTCTTCCCCAAACTTCTTTGCCTTCTTGCAAGCCAATCCATGGAGAAAACTGACCTGTCTTGAGGTTGAAGACAATGGGCGTGAATACCTAGGTCACTTTACCAAATGACCTTGGACCATTTGGTCCAAACAGTTTGCAAAATGTTTGAAATCAAATGGTCTCACAACCGTTTGATTTCATGCGGTCTTGCAAGACCGTTTGGAATCAAACGGTCTCAGAACCGTTTGGTAGGGTTGACCAAGGGAAGACCATTTGGAGGTCTATTGTACACACATTGAATTAAATAACCCCAAAGAATTGAAGGCTAATTTCAAACCAATCTCAAGTTGAAGGTACTTCAACCCTCTAAACCCTAATCGATTGAAATTGCTGAATTGGAGGATAGATTTCGGTGAACCTTGGGTTGAAGGGCCCAAACGGTCTCAAGACCATTTGGTGGTTCATCCAAACGGTCTCAAGACCGTTTGGTGACAACCCAAGACCGTTTGGAGGTCTAGGGTTAAGGCAATTTGATGAATTGATGGTCCAATTAGTAGATCAAGTAATTGAATAAAAGTGCTGATTTTAGACCTAATTAGGGTTCAACCCGCATCAACTTGACCTAGATTTTGGTGCAACTTTGGGCAAACGGTCTCAAGACCGTTTGGAGGGTGTCCAAATGGTCTCAAGACCGTTTGGGCCAAGTTGGGGCCCAACTGAGTGCCAATTGATAGGTTCAACTTCAATTGGAACCCTAATTATCAATGTTGATGGTTAATTGTTGATAAACCCTAATTCAGTCGGTTTCAACCCAAATTGGTTAGCAATTGAGGGTCAATTGGATGTACAATTAGTTGAGGGTAACCCTAATTAACTCAATTGACAAGTGGTTAGCAAGGATGTGGCCAATTGGAGGCTTCAACATGGAAAACCCAAATCAATTACAACCTTGGAGACACTTTGGAGGTCCATGCGGTTTGGATCCAAACGGTCTCAAGACCGTTTGGATCCAAATGGTCTTGTTTGGGGCCAAACGGTCTCAAGACCGTTTGGGCTCAAACGATGTCAAGGTCTTTTGGATCCAAACGATCTCAAGGTCGTTTCATTTCAAACGGTTTCAAAGTCAACCCATCCAAACGGTCAACGCATCCATGCGTTCTTGGTGACCATGCGGTCTTGGTGTCCAAACGGTTTGGGGGTCAACCATGTCCAAACGGCCAACGCCCCCAAACGGTCTCAGGACCGTTTGGAGGTTGAAGTGTGTAATCGTTTGGAGACCTTTAGGGCTGTGGTTGCCTAATGTTTTGAAGGTTCAGCTGGTTCAATGGTGGTCTAATCCAAACCCTAATTGTACCCTAAGACACTGAGGAGCTAAGTAATTAATAGATTGAACCATGATGAGAGATGGTGGTGCATTTACCAATGTGCCCTTGAAGGGTTCAAGTGGATGACACCTTGTTTAATAAAAACCCTAATGACATGATGGTGATGACTTGGCTCAAGATAATCTATGGAGACTTGTTCTAACCTAATCTAGAGTAACATAATCACCACCTCTTGGCCTAGAGGAGAGAGAAGGTCCCTTAACTAGTTGAAACTCAAATAAAGTACCTTCAATGTACATGAATGTGCATAATTAGGGTATGATCCACTAAGGAGAGATCATGGCAACCCTAATTATGATAATGGATGAATCTTAACCTAATTTAAGGGCATCAAGGATGATAATCTCATACAAGATGATGCTATGAGCTCAATTCACCATGAAGCATACAACAAACCATAATTTGAAGGAATGTCATGCAAGTGAATAGTAAACCCTAGTTTGAAGGGTTGACATGGAAGGGCTAATTCTAGGTTATACCTCGGAGTATGAAACCTCATGAATGATATATTATGGAGAAACTCCATCCCTTGTGAATCTAAAGGGGTGATCACTTTGTTTGAATGGGTGAATGCCAAACCCTAGAAATTAGTTGATGTATGCTGTTGTGCAGCACGACCATGCTGTGGAGCACGGCCGTGGTATGTGCCTCCTGCACGGCCGTGCAAGGGAGCACGGCCGTGGTGCTGTATAAATATATGAAAGAATTCTGGATATTGTGCTTACACTGCTATCTATGTATGTTCCATTTATTTTAAACCATGCAGGTCCATGATAAAAAGGTGATCATAGCCAGGTAAGGGTTATGATGTTCTGTTCATTGAAAACACTTACATTATGTGATGGATACATTGCTTCATTCAAGGTCATGATGACTAGATGACTGGGTGACTATGTGCTATTTGATAGCAAGTGCTATGAAAACCTAAAGGTTGATTCTCTGTGTTCTTGAATCATAGTAAGAAGATGATTGAGAACTGATACCCTCTGATAATTGATGAGAAATGAGTTAGTTACATTTAGTATTCTTCCGTTATAGCCATGTTTTGTGTTTGAATGTCTGAGATCATGCTTGATGATAAAAGAGTACTGAAATGTACCTAACTAATCAAGTATAACCATACCATGTAGAGCCCTGATCATAGATCCATCATTGTTAGGTGTAAAATGATGGTGAAATATGTTTTCCTAAGGGAACTCCTGGAGCACATACTTTTGAGTATGTGAGGGAGATGGATGCGTATATCCTTACGTCCTAGTATAGGGGTTGATGTGGATGTATCATAATCCATTAGCACTACATTATGTGTTATGTCGGGTTGATGTACCACTAATCACCCGAGGAATTTGTGATGCCCCCTCGATGAAGATAAACATGAGATCTTTCGATGGTGAAGAGAGCACAGAACGCCACTGTGACTCTAATAGCGAAGGACCAGAGTACCCTGGTGAGCTATAGTGGAAGAGACACTGGGTGTCCTGCAAGATGAACCTCAACCTGACTGAGGAAGTTGAAGGTCATGAGAATCCGACTCTTTCGATGACCTTGTATGATACCGAGGCGACTTAACAGTGGTCGGTTGGAGTTTGAGCGGTACAACTCATCTCCACAGGGCATAATGTTGTGTGTAAAACGTAATCAGCCAAATATCATATTTGCTTAGATTGAACAACGAGAAGAAATGCTTGATACTGCCTTGAATATAATGTCTCTGTTGCCTACTCAACATACATGTCATTCATATTGCTACTTAGAAGTAATTGATGTTTATCTACTCTTAAGTCTGCTTTTGCAGGATAAACTACCTTGCTTATGTTGTTTTCCTTTTATATCAAGCTTCTGGCAAAGAGTTATAGCTCTTGCTGGGACAATTATTTATAATTGTCTCACCCCTTAGGCTTCAACCTTTTAGGTGGTCATCGTGGATGAAGGAACCAGTCTGCAGGAGAGCAGCAGCAACACCAGGGGCAGCCGTGAGCCTCAGGTGGATACCTCGGCTGTCATGTTGATAGTTAGAAGTATTATGTCATCTCTGTACACTCAGGTCCCGGGAGTTAGATCTGAGATTTTGAATTTTGGAAGTCTTGAGATTTTGTACATGGTTGTATATGCTCACTCAAGAAGTGACTTAACTGAGATGTAAACTGATTATCGTACTTTTATGAATAGTGTGTCATGCTTTCAAGATCTTTTCTCAAAAAGTTTTAATTTTTCGTGATTTTCGCATTCCACTGATTATCCGAATTGTTTCCGCTATGTTTATTTCGTGTTTTGGAGATCAGAGCCCGCATATGCAATCATACTTATTTGTTCACATCATTTATTATTAAATGATTATCAACACAAAGTATGAGTTTCTCTCTCATCCTTACTAGGATATTGATTATAGCATACTTTTGGTTCAAACTCCTCTTTGAGGAATATTAGTTCATCCTTAACAATTCATGTCATCTTTTATATTGCAATTAATTCAACATGCAACATATGTTACTCAATTAATTACATATGATAGAATTGTCTCTACCCTATTGGGTATCAAGATGAGTGTACATTATCATATCGTGCTTTAAGCTACATTCTTTACTTCATGTTGTGTATCCAAATCGAGCATGTGAGATAGTCACATCACCATGTCATGTTTCACGGTGTATCCCCTAGTCATCATATCTTGTACCCATATCAAATTGACTATCACTTAGTTCTTATCATTTCAAGATAACTTCATATCAGGTATGAGCTAGGTGCTTGACCCCATATCGGGTATAAGCTATGTTCTTGATACCATATCATGCATAAGGTGTGCACCATATCAGGCATGGAGTGTATGCCTCATCATGTATCGTTTAAGTGGTATATATACAAGATACCATATTAGTTTCTCATCCAAAATTATCATATTGGGTCTCCACATAGGGTAACATATCAGGTTACCATGTTAGGTAGACCCTTAGACTCATAACCCCTTCATTCATTCAAGGATCAACCTTATCATATAGTTACTTGACAAGCTAGGTGTCTTATTGAATTCTCATACCACAACCCATTACACAATTTGTAGGGTATATCGGGTTTCAATCCATCATCTAGGGGTTCCACCAAATTGGGTAGATTATGTCATATCGTGAATGAAGTATGAATTGAACCTCATATCGTTCACAAGACAGGAGTAGGTGTTATGCCTATCATTCAAGGGATACCATTCATATCATCCATATGGTATCCCTCACCACTTGTATCGGCTTACCCATCACCTAGGGTTATCCAACTCTATATTATTTAGAATGTTCACTATCTCTGTATTGTTCAAGAGGAGTAGTCTTAGACTTGTATCATGTATAAGGGGTAAGTGGGTATCTCCCATATCGTGCAAGGGCATGGCTCATATCGTGTATGAGCTATCCTCTATCCCCATATCGAGTTAACCCCCATCTCTGGTTTCATACCGGGTTAAGGCATTTCAACCATATCGGGTTATACCATGTATTTGATTCTATGTCTTATATTATGCATAAGTGTATACTTCATGAACCATATCATGCACCAGATGTGTGCTTCATGATATCGTATTCAAGAGGTGTATTACATGATTGTATCATGCAATAGGTATTATGGTAAACATCATATCATGTTCCAAGTACAAGCTTCATCTCCATATCATGCAAGGAGATATAATCTCACAAGCATATAGTGCAAGTGATACATATATATCACCATATTGGGTATGAGCTACTTGTTTGTATGCTTGAACCCGATATCACTTTATAAAGTGATACCATTTTCTTCAAGCTCTAGACCTTCGTTCTATCTATTATAGTTTATGAATAACAGGTCTAGGAAATTCTCAGAACTCATGGAATCATCAAGTACTCAACAAAAACTCAGAATTGAAAGTAATCATCTAGTGTAACAAGTTAAGTGGTATATAATAACATGATTGGGTTCAAGTTATATAACATGCCTTATGAACACTTCAAATCTCCAAGCTCCAAAGATTCACATCCTAAGGTTGGAGATGAACTTCTCCAAGGTCCAGGGATCGTTCAAAACTCCTCCATAGACAAGAAACCACCATAATTAAGCACTTGGTGAAGAAGGAAAGAAAGGAATATTCATAAGCCGATATCCTACTTCCACCAAGTTGAAGATGACCAAAGCCTTACCTAAAGATTGGTGCTCGATCTCTCCTTGCTCCTTGAGCTACTTTGCATGATACCTAAGGGGCTTTGCACGATATCTATAAGTAATATGGTTGTGAGGATCATAAACTTTCATAATTTGGTGAAAGGTGAAGTATATATACTTGGTTTCATGAGATAAAGTACATAAGAGGTGTCTTCACCTCAAGCTATTAGATGACACATAGCCATCCATGGTTGACACGTGGCCATGCATGCACACATCTATATCTTGCCATGCAAGAGTCTTGAGGATAATCTAGAGACAATATCTCGGCCATCCTTTATCTTCTTGGATAAGTTTCCTCATCTTTATCTCATCAACAAGGCAACTCGATACACTTTATGCAAGGGGCTTTACAACCTGTCATGGACCACCTTCTTGAGGTGCTCTGCCCATCATGGCCTTTTCCAAGGCTCAAAAAATCTATAGGAGGCCTTTATCATGGCTTCTTGGCCGATAAGACTCCTATGTCAATCCTACAACCCAATACATCACATATAAGGCTTCTCCTTCAGCTCTTTCCTTGGCCTTTCCATCACCAAGAGTATCAACACTCAAAGGTGTTTCAAGCATAGTGTCTCTGTAATACCCCTGACCTGGGTTGTGATTTAACCCTATATGTTTTGTTTAAGTAAGTTCTTTACAAATTGATTCTAATCTTTTGAAAAGTGATTAAGGCTTCTTGTGAAGTTTATTGTCAAGTTTGAGCTTATTTGCAAACTATTTGTGCATTATTTGATAGTTTGAGTGAAATGTGCAATTTACCCAATATGAGGGGTTACATTGCAATATGTCACATGTTGAATATCATAAGAGGGATTATGATGCCAAGTGGTGGCTTGTGGAAAGTCTAAATCCCAAGTTATGACACGTTTGAACAATGCTAGTACATGTTGTAATTTATCCAATATATGGGGTTGAAATGCCAAATTACCACCTCTAGAGTGTCCCTACTCCCTTTATGTATATTTTAGAGGAAGGATAAAGAAGGAGACACTATGTTTGAATCACATTTGAGTGATGATACTCTTAGTGGTGGAAAGGCCAAGGAAAGAGTTGAAGGAGAAGCCTTATATGTGATGTATCCGGTTGTAGGCTTGACATAGGAGTCCTATCGGCCAAGGAGCCATGATAGAGGCCTCCTATCGGCTTGTTGAGCCTTGGAAAGGTCCATGATAGGCAGATCACCTCAAGGAGGTGGTCCATGATGGGTTGCAAAGCCCCTTTCATAAAGTGTATCAGGTTGCCTTGTTGATGAGATAAAGATGAGGAAACTTATCTAAGAAGATAAAGGATGGCCAAGATATTGTCTCTAGATTATCCTCAAGACTCTTTCATGACAATATATATCTGTGTGCATGCATGGCCATGTGTCAACCATGCATGGACACATGTCATCTAGTAGCTTGAGGTGAAGACACCTCTTATGAACTTTACCTCATGAAACCAAGTATATATACTTCACCTTTCACCAACTTATAAATGTTTACGATCCTCACAACCATCTCCCTTAGAGATATCATGCAAAGCCCCTTAGGTATCATGCAAAGTAGCTCAAGGAGCAAGGAGAGATCGAGCACCAAGCTTTAGGTCAGGCTTTGGTCATTTTCAACCTTGGTGGAAGTAGTATATCGGGTTATGAATATTCCTTTCTTTCCCTCTTCACCAAGTGCTTAACTATGGTGGTTTCTTATCTATGGAGGAGTTGTGAATGAGCCCTGTATCTTGGAGAAGTTCATATCCAACCTTAGGATGTGAATCTTTGGAGCTTGGAGCTTTGAAGTGTTCATAAGGGGGGTTATATAACTTGAACCCAATCATGTTATTATTTACCACTTGACTTGTTACACTAGATGATTACTTTCAATTCCGAGTTTTGAATGAGTAATTGATGATTCCATGAGTTCTAAGAACTACCTAGACCTGTTATTCATAAACTAGAATAGATAGAACGAAGGTCTAGAGCTTGAAGAATATGGTATCACTTTATAAAGTGATACCGGGTTCAAGCATACAAATAAGTAGCTCATACCCGATATGGTGATATACATGTATCACTTACACGATATGATTGTGAGATTATATCTCCTTGCATGATATGGAGATGAAGTTCATACCTTGGAACACTGTGATGACCTCAATTTTAGAGTTTGATAACCAGTATAACACTTGAGGTTCATTAGATGACCAATCCTTTATTGAAGTAAATTATATTGAATGATGGATCCTTTTCACTTAATAAGTGTTGTTAGAGAAATATTTGACGATCATGACAACTAACTAAGCTCCTTTAGGATGGTGAATAGCATATCTTAATTGAATTAAGTATTGATGTGGTAAAAATATCTATTAGTAGTGTTTGTGATTTCCAATGTTTGAATATTGATCTAAGCATTCTTGACGTTGTTTGGTTACAAGTAGAAATAAAACGACAATAACATGTGACCATTTTCCCTCTGTATGATCTTATTTGAAGAAATTATGTGACAGATCATACATTGGAATTTTGGTCTCAAAGTTGGAGGAAAGGTTCATTAGGTAATGACGAACCTATAATTGAAAATTGGGTTCCATTAGAGCTTCCAATTAAATGCTATTCAAGATGTAAGATCCTAAATTATTTGATTATGTGGGGATGAGAACTATAGCTGATTATTTGTCTTGTGTCACATGGATATGCAGGTCTTGACTCTGTCGCCTACTGGTTCTGAAATTCCAGGAGCATATGGTTGCAATCTGGACTCCCTAGGAAGCAGTCATGGCAAGAAACTTGGGATGCTAGCAAGATGGGCTGAGTCTTCCGCCCTCTACGGACTAACAACCCCTGACTTGCGAGATATGGGTAGGGTAAGGGATTTCAATCACATCCTCATCATCCTTTCTTCATCGTTGCTCCCAACCTAAACCAAGAAGACCTAGAGGTGCTATGACAAGTCACAAGGGTTGATATTGGGAGGAACCTACCACCATAGTATACCCATGTGCAAAGGATTTCACAGAAACATAAAGGCATGAACTCGTTGGATTCATTGCCTGCAAATCCACAACAAAGAAACCCTCTTCTTTCCCACTTATTCTGCCACCCCTTCCTTCCTTGAGGTATCTTTCCATGAAGATATGGGGAGTCCGGGCCTTGCGACGACAATGACGTTGTTTCTAGAGGGATATGGACTTATCAATGGTGCTGAGATCTAAAGATGAAGGCAGTGATTCTAGAGACCTTGGGGGAGTTTGGGGAGATACCAACCTTCACCTAAACATGTTTGTAGGCACTTGGGTTATCTGAAACTCCTTTGTTTTCGTTCTCGTCTTCTACAATAGTAGGTTCGTAGGGTTTCTCACCCCCTAGAGATCCAGGGAGCTTTGCGGCTCATAGGTTACATGCCAGATCGCCTCTACCAAGAAGAAGGAGCAAGGTGGGTCCAGGGCAATGTCAGAGTCCTTCCGGACGTGATGGCTCTCACGCACATGGAGATCGGGGGACATGAATTGTCAGAGCCTAGATCTACCTTGATCCCTCACCGATTTCACAGTGGATCTCATCCCTTACGCTGGCACTAGATCTGCTGAGCTAGATGATCCCAAGACCCTCCACCTTGCGAGAGGCTATGTATCATCAAGAAGTTGAAGAGGGATGATGGCCTTCCATGTTTGTGAGAATCCTGGAGCCCCTGAACTTCTCACTAATGATATTAGAGACCTGGGATCGTCTCTATGATTAAGACCACCGTCGGACCCGAGAATGCAAGAGAGGGTGATAGAGAATAAGACCGGGCGACTTAATGTTAACTCGACTGGTCCAACAAGTGCCAAGCTAGGGACGGGCCGACCCATGCTAGACCAATATGCTAAGTTGTACCCCACCTGATGCCCATCGTGGCCCACTCACAGACTGCCATCTTAGGCAGTGGGACCCACAACTCAAGGTAATTCCTTTTAGAATTCTAAAAAATATACCAAATCTTAGAAAATGCCTTATAAATAGCTCACTTGACCAATAAATTCACAAAAAATATCACTGTATTTGAAAAAATGTCTACTTTTATATGAAATTTCTAGATCAGACTTTTACAGTAGTTTTGTGATGCTTTTTAATTTAGGAGCAGATGTTCTAATTTAAGATATTTAACATGGTATAATTAGCAAATGATGGAAACAAAATTTGAGAAAAATATTAATGAGCCCTAGTATCACTTGGAAACTTAATATTGACTCAGATCTGATTATAATTTCGAAATGTTAGGTATTTTCCAATTGATGCATATTTATATGCTTCAAAACTTATATTAATTATAAAAAATATTGAAATCATGAGAAAAATATGAAATTTGGAATAGACCCTTATAATGACCTTCTAATTAGTAGAAAAATATCAGAGATACACTTTAGATCTATAAAACCTAGGCTTGGCCTAAACCCTAAGTTGGACCTAAAAATGATAAGTATAATGATGATCATATATTGATGATGCTTAATTATATTTAATCAGGTCATGGACAAAGTTCTAGATGATCCAGGATGATAGGATTCTCTGAACTCAAGTACGTGGATACAATTATATGACTAGATTTTGTTGTATGTTAAATATATGTACTTGCTTGCATGTATTTGAAGTACATTGTTGGATGTAAATGTATATGTATTGACAATTTCTGCCTTGAACATTTAAGAACATAAATGAATAAGAAAATGAAATGTAGTTACTAGTGGTGCTCATTAATCCCTATTAGAGAGGGAAAGGATTAATGTTGACTAGCACCTCCCTAATGGTACAAGGTACACAGAGAGATCCCTAATGGTACAAGGTACACGGGGATAGGGCCCAATAAATTTATGTTTGTGCTAAGTCCACCATAGTAATGCATATTCATTTGAAATGTAATTCATAACTTGGGGTTACCTAATTTTCCACCATTAAATAATGTTTCTTTATCTCGTTCTTCTTTTTCAAGTATTTTTAATATGCCAGCATAGTATAGCTCTTTAATTCCATGTACCAACTTTTGTTGATGTTTTTGTTTCTCGTATTTTCTAGGTTTAGAGCTAGAGTGGGATAAAAGACGGGAAGTGAGCAGTTGTCTAGGTTTACCTATTGTGTGTAGATACTAGTTAGCATACATGTTCAGACTTATGTAAAATATCCTTTCAATATGTAATTGTCACTCATGTTGTAATAAGTCAATTTGTAATATATACATGTTGAATGTTGAGATTGTTATGGTGTATGCATTAAATTTGAATGTTCATGTATGTGCATATTGCTTCTGTAATGCACTTTGATACAATTGCCTAACGTTTTTAGATTTTGTCTTCTCATCTCCATGAGGTATTGAGAAGGTGAAAAATCTGGGGACATTACAAACACAATATGGGGTTAACCATAATACCTATTGCACGATATGATCAGGCAATAAACCTCTTGAACAAGATATCATGAAGCACACATCTGGTGCACGATATGGTTGATGAATTATACACTTATGCATAATATAAGACATAGAATCAAATACATGGTATAACCCAATATGGTTGAAATACCTTAACTCGATATGAAACCTGAGATGGGGGTTAACCCGATATGGGGATAGAGGATAGCTCATACATGATATGATCCATGCCCTTGCATGATATGGGAGATACCCACTTACCCCTTATACATGATACAAGTCTAAGACCAGTCCTCTTGCACGATAGAGAGATAGTGAACAATCTAAATAATATAGAGTTGGATAACCCTAGGTGATGGGTAAGCCGATACAAGTGGTGAGGGATACCATATGGATGAAATGAATGATATCCCTTGAATGATAGGAATAGAACCTACTCCTATCTTGTGAATGATATGAGGTTCAATTCATACTTCATGCACGATATGATATAATCTACCCGATTTGGTGGAAAACCCTAGATGATGGATTGAAACCCGATATACCCTACCCTTTATGTAATGGATTGTGGTACGAGAATTCAATAAGACACCTAGCTTGTCAAGTAACTATATGATAAGGTTGATCCTTGAAGGAATGAAGGGGTTATGAGTCTAAGGGTCTACCTAACATGGTAACCCGATATGTTACCTGATATGGAGACCTGATATGATAATTTTGGATGAGAAACTAATATGGTATCTTGTATATATACCACTTAAATGATACATGATGAGGCATACAATCCATGCCTAATATGCTGCACACCTTGGGCATGATATGGTATCAAGCACATAGATTATACCTGATATAGGGTCAAGCACCTAGCTCATACCTGATATGAAGTTATCTTGAAATGATAAGAACTAAGTGATAGTCAATTTGATATGGGTACATGATATGATGATTAGGGAATACACCCTGAAACATGACATGGTGATGTGACTATATCACATGCTCAATTGGGATACACAACATGAAGTAAAGAATGTAGATTAAAGCATGATATGATAATGTACACACATCTTGATACCCAATAGGGTAGAGACACTTCAATCATATGTAATTAATTGAGTAACATATGTTGCATGTTAAATTAATTGCAACATAAAAGATGACGTGAATTGTTAATGATGAACTAATATTCCTCAAAGAGGAGGATTGAACCAAAAACATGATATAATCAATATCCTAGTAAGGATGAGAGAGAAACTCATACTTTGTGTTGATAATCATTTAATAATAAATGATGTGAGAAGATAAGTATGATTGCATACTTATGAAATCAATATATGCTCCTCGATGTATGGAGCAATGAATTAGGGTTTGAATTGATAATATGAACTTGAAACCCTATTTGGCTATAAAGGTAAACCCTAACCCTAATAATGGGAAGGTTGTATTTCTATTATTGAATAAGCCTTGTGAAACATGATAAATACTTATTTAACAAGTATAATGCTTATGTGGTCTGATGGCCTAAAAGATACTTGTTGCCTAGTGAGAGGTGACAAGATGTTTAATGGGCCTTGTGAGCCATGTGAATAATTGTTGCCTAATGAGAGGTGACAAGATGTTTAAATGGGCTTTGTGATCCATGTGAATAATTGTTTCCTAGTGAGAGGTGACAAGATGTTTAAATGGGCTTTGTGAGCCGTGTGAAATACTTGTGCAACAAGTATGATGAATACCTTGGTCTGAGGACCTAGAGGTAATAGTTACCTGTTACAGAGGTAATAATACTATGTGGTGATCTAAGGGTTTGAATACCCAAATCCAGTAATCATGATTATGATGGTGTGAAGGGATGAGAATTACCAGTAATGTGATAAGGGACTGAAATCCCAAGTGTTATGCATCTAAATGTGTTCTAAAGATTTGAAAAATACTCAATAGATGTATTACAACTTTCTTTGTAGCATTTGTTTATGATTGATTCTTATAACTTGTTCGATGCTAAAAGAACACTATAATGCACTTAATATATCATTAGAAAACATAAAATGTTGCCCTGACCATAGATCCATCAGTGTCAGGTATTACTGAATGGTGAAATGGGTTTCCCACGACATTACTCGGAGTGCATATTTTTTAATATGTGGGGGAATAAGTACGGATGACCATGTGTGAGCCGATCCCATTACAAACTTGAAATAAATGGGGATTTGGATATATGTCATATCCTGGCTAAAGTGCGACTACGGCTGTAGACTCAGTTGAGCATGGTGAAGTGACCCGTGGCTCAGAGTATGGTTGTGCCATGACTCAATAATTTCATAACTGGGGATGGTTGTTAGTAGATGTTCCCCTAAGAGAGTGCATGCTAACGCTGCAACTCTGAGTGAAGATGTCTTGTACCCTGGCACACTCTGTTTGTAGATTGACATGAGATGTCACTGCCAGTAGTCGCGTACTGACCGAGACAGGTGAGGTCTTGGCAGCCGACTCTTCCAATGACCTTGTATGGTACCAACTTGTGAGAGGTTTGTGGTCAGTTGGAGCATGAACGGGGTATACTTCATCTCCTCAGGGCATAAGTGTGATTGTAGAATATGACCAGTCGTGTAGTACATGTGCTTAAGGATTGAATATGGAAAACATTGTTTGATGCGCAATTCAGTTATGCATCTTAGCTTGATAGATGTTAATTATGTTCATTTACATTCCTTGTAAAGTAGATAGATGGTTTATTACTCTACCATGGGTAGATGCATCATTTTACTTAAGTAAAGAGATTACTTTGTTTTGTTCATACAATGATTAATCTTGCATGTTAATATAAAAGAGCCTCTGCTTAGTTTTATAATGCTTATCTGTGATAATAATATGGTCGGCAAAGAGTTATATCTCTCGTTGGGATAATTGTCTTATCCCGTGGGATCCATAATTTTTAGGTGGATGAGCACGAAGACGTGGAAACCTTTCTGCAGAGGAGGAACAATAGACGGGGCAGTAGAAACAACTCAGGTTGAGTGTACTATCTATTGTGTCTTATAGATAGAAGTCCTATGTGTTGTCTTTGTACTCTCAGTTCCTTGGATTCAGTTCGTAATGGTTTCATGAACGATATGAGATTTTTTCTTTTATGCCTTGAGGTTTTATGTTTCTCCAGTATGTGTTTTGATAGAGCAACAATTATATGTTATCCTCAAGATGAGATGGAACAATGTTGCACAATGTAAATCATGATATGTATAAGTTTTGGATCTTTCATTAAGAGTTATCTGGAAGAGGACCTTCTTTAAAAAAAGGCTTTTAATTTTAGTGATTTTTGTTAATCTGTTGTTTATGATTATTCCATATAATTAGTAACGATTTGGTTGTCAGCTTGATGATGGCCGTTTCAAGTTTGGTATCAAAGCTTAAGGTTTGCTGAGTCTACAGAGACATATGACTAAGGTGTTGAGTCTGTTCTAGTGTCCTCCAGTATATCTTATAGTGACTTCTGCTTATGCAGAAGATAGAGTAAAGCTTAAAGATGTCTGGAGAAAACAAGGAGTACATTGCTGAAAGCAATGCTGCTATACCAGAAGAAGGTGCAAGAGATCAGGCAAGAGAAGAACGACTGTCTGAGAATCCCCAAGATGATCCAACTATGATAAGGAATCCTTATTTTGATACCATTGCTAGGCAGGTTAGGACAATAGTGATACGTATAGTGGACTGGGTATTAGTAACACAACCCAAATTACCAGCCCCTAATGATGAAGTTTTGGGCTCTGACAGAGTTTTAGATCAACATAGTTATGTTGGGACAGTAGAAAATTTTGAAAGAATTAGGTTATGACCTAAAATCAGGGTTTGCTACAGGTGTAGACAACCAGGACATACCATAAAAGACTGTCCAAAAGAGGATAATGAGGTAGGAATTAAGAAAAGACCTATCCAAACTCGGGAATGGATGCCCAGTAGTTCAAAAAAAGGGAAGTTTTTGGTACCGCTAATGCAACCAATGTCTAATGCACCAGGGAAGTGGTTACCAAGAAAGGGCAAAGGACATGATGTTCCACCAGTTAGAACTCTTGATTTGGCCTCTACATCGGTTATAAGACCAACAAGGCCAGGGGATTCTTATAAATGGTGTTATAAGTGTAAATAGTTTGGGCATATTAGATCCTTTTATCTAAAAAGGAAGGAGGAAATGACCCAACTGCCGAGGCAGAGTCAACGAGATTCTCAAAGGCACTGGTCTAGATGTGACATACGAGGATGTAGACAGATGTCCCGAGCAGGTCCATCAACACCGAGCAATAGAGCACGACATTGGGATCAGGCAACGACAAAATTCTATGAAAAGAATCAGCCTGAGGTAGTAAAAAATCTAGGAATTAAGATAGGTTTGATGAAATAGTGTCATTTTGATATGTCATTTCATGATTCTATTTGTTAAATATAAGAAATTAGTTTTTATTGAGCTTCCTTTGACTTATCCTACAAGGACACAAGGAAGATGAGGACTTACATTTTGCTCAGTAATCTTTTAAATGCTTTACAATTTTGTTTATCTGTGTGAAAGAGGATAAGGTATATAAGTGATGCCTGGAGAAAATCCAGGGATGCTAAGTCCTATGTTATTGATGATATGAAAAGTAAGGAATATGATAGTAAACAAAGTTCATACTATCTAATCGCAGTACTTGTATACCCTGGCCAGGTATTCAACTATTAAAGATAAGGTAGGAATGGAACTCTTAGATTGTTATCTTTCTGATTACTCTGATCAAGTAGTCATTCTGAGACAATATAGTGAGCATAACGAAACTAGAAATATTTCATGGATAATTTTATCACATCCCAAGTGCAATAAATCGGAATCTGAGATGATTACAGATCAATCTGTGTGTATGAGGAAATAAAGACTATAATCCTCATGATAAGAGAAAGATAATAAGGGAGATGATCCATGTTTGATAAAGTCTGTGTGAATGGTAAAGACCTTTTCCCATAATGTGGAAATGGGAAATATGAAAAACCATGAAATGTTCATGAACATGTTAGGCAATAGCAAAGAAAGGGGTGATGATATATAACCGTCCATATAATTCCTATGCAGATGGAAAGGAACCTAAGATGAAACAAGTGTAAATGACTCATGAACACTGAAAGTTCATGTAATAATCTTAGGAGATGATGATGTCTCCTCTTTAATGAACAACCTTGGGTAATGATGGGGTGATAAAAGGAATATGTTCCTTTGTGTTCTTTCCTTTCTGGGACATGGAAATCAAGTGAGTCTGAGGACACTTGATGTGCATGAGTTAGAAGTGATTTGTTTATGGATACTTAGAAAAGTATCAGTTCATCATGGACTCTGGTTCTAAGATAAAGATACATGTAATATATAATGTCCCAGGATAAAAGGAAGATCCTTTTGTATGTTTGACTTTGGTATTAACAATAGAGAGATGGAAATGATGAGGGTGTGATGTGTTTTCAACACATGTGAAGGATACTAAGGTAAGGGACTCTGGTATCCAAGATGTGTCAGGTGGTATGTGAAAGTGAGAATATGACTCCTGATAAGAGGAATAATGTTTGGGTCAACCTGGAGATAACTCTAGTATGGAGATCATATGTTGGGGGTTTATGCTCTGCATAAACATAGCATTGATAAGGATGTATTAATTAAAAGGAACAACTGTATAATCATTTTGAGAGGAAGCTTATTAAAGCTAAAAATAATTCATTAATGTATCCCTATCTAGATATGTTGAGGCAGTCTATTCATAACATCTAGAGATATCTCTGAGATAAGTTCTTCTTTAGTAAGTGACCTTTCCTTATGACAAGAGAATGTACAACTAGGAAGATAGTTGGTATGAGTCATAAGAAAGTTTTATGTTGTGTCAATAGATAGAGTGGCACTAAAGATGTATGATAAGACATGTAGTCTCAAGTGGGTGATAAAACGTAACCCTGATCTCTTCTTGAAAGTGAAATTCTAAACTAAGTGAGGAGTATGGAAGACTCCCTAGAATCTTGTCTCATAAAAGATGTGAGTCAATAAGGATTGACACTTGAATTATTCAAAGCATGAATAGTACTTCTTTGACTTAGAAGGTGTTACTTGACACAGGGTTGACTACGCTGTTAGTAATGGATAGGACAACTGAGTATGTGTCACGTGTGCCAGATGTTATGATTATATTTTATGGAAGGACTTTTTTCTAGTCAAATTCCTATGGAATCTTCATAACATCAAGATGTTATGTGGAGACTTGATGATAAAATGCATGAACTACAATTATCTTCCTTCATCTGGGATTTCAGGGGCAAAATCCTTGTTAGGGGTTTATAATTGGAATACCCCTGACCTGGGTTATGACTTAATCCTATATTTTTTGTTTAATTAAGTTACTTACAAATTGATTCTAATCTTTTAAAAAGTGATTAAGGCTTCTTGTGAAGTTTATTGTCAAGTTTGAGCTTATTTGCAAACTATTTGTGCATTATTTGATAGTTTGAGTGAAATGTGCAATTTACCCAAGATGAGGGGTTACATTGCAATATGTCACATGTTGAATATCATAATATGTAGTATGATGCCAAGTGGTGGCTTTTGGAAATCCTAAATCCCAAGTTATAACCTGTTTGAACAATGCTAGTACTATGTGCACCAATTTTGGTACAAGTTGTAATTAACCCAATATATGGGGTTGAAATGCAAAATTACCACCTCTAGAGTGTCCCTACTCCCTTTATGTATCTTTTATAGGAAATATAAAGAAGGAGACACTATGTTTGAATCACCTTTGAGTGATGATACTCTTGGTGATGGAAAGGCCAAGGAAAGAGTTTAAGGAGAAGCCTTATATGTGATGTATCGGGTTGTAGGCTTGACATAGGAGTCCTATCTGCCAAGGCACAATGATAGAGGCCTCCTATCATTTTGTTGAGCCTTGGAAAAGGCCATGATAAGCAGAGAGCCTCAAGGAGGTGGTCCATTACGGGTTGCAAAGCCCCTTGCATAAAGTGTATCGGGTTGCCTTGTTGATTAGATAAAGATGAGGAAACTTATCCAAGAAGATAAAGGATGGCCGAGATATTGTCTCTAGCTTATCCTCAAGACTCTTTCATGACAAGATATAGATGTGTGCATGCATGTCCACATGTCAATCATGCATGTCCACATGTCATCTAGTAGCTTGAGGTGAAGACACCTCTTATGTACTTTATCTCATGAAACCAAGTATATATACTTCACCTTTCACCAACTTATGGAAGTTTACGATCCTCACAACCATCTCGCTTATAGATTTCGTGCAAAGCCCCTTAGGTATTGTGCAAAGTAGGATCAAGGAGATCTTGAGAACCAAACTTTAGGTAAGGCTTTGGTCATCTTCAACCTTGGTGGAAGTAGGATATCAGGTTATGAATATTCCTTTCACCAAGTGCTTAACTATGGTGGTTTATTGTCTATGGAGGAGTTGTGAATGAGCCCCAGATCTTAGAGAAATTCATCTCCAACCTTACGACATGAAGCTTTGGAGGTTGGATCTTTGAAGTGTTCATAAGGCGGGTTATATAACTTGAACCCAATCATGTTATTATTTACCACTTAACTTGTTACACTAGATGATTACTTTCAATTCCAATTTTTATTGAGTACTTGATGATTCCATGAGTTCTATGAATTACCTAGACATGTTATTCATAAACTAGTATACTAGATAGAACGAAGGTTTAGATCTTGAATAAGATGGTGTCACTTTATAAAGTGATATCGGGTTCAAGCATACAAACAAGTAGCTCATACCCGAGATGGTGATATACAAGTATCACTTGCATGATATGCTTATGAGATTATATCTCCTTGCATGATATGGAGATGAAGTTCATACCTTGGAACACAATATGGTGTTAAACATAATACCTATTGCATGATATGATCATGTAATACACCTCTTGAACACAATATCATGAATCACACATCTAGTGCACAATATGGTTGATGAAGTATACACTTGTGCATAATATAATACATAGAATCAAATACATGGTATAACCCGATATGGTTGAAATACCTTAACCCAATATGAAACTCGAGATGAAGGTTAACTCGATATGGGGATAGAGGATAGCTCATACACGATATGAGCTACGCCCTTGCACGATACAGGAGATACCCACTTACCCCTTATACATGATATAAGTCTAAGACTACTCCTCTTGCATGATAGAGAGATAGTGAACACTCTAAATAATATAGAGTTGGATAACCCTAGGTGATGGCTAAGTCGATACAAGTGGTGAGGGATTCAATATGGATGATATGAATGATATCCCTTGAATGATAGGAATAGCACCTACTCCTATCTTGTGAATGATATGAGGTTCAATTCATACTTCATGCACGATATGACATAATCTACCCGATTTGGTGGAAAACCCTAGATGATGAATTGAAACTCGATATACCCTACCCTTTGTGTAATGGGTTGTGGTATGAGAATTCAATAAGACACCAAGCTTGTCAAGTAACTATATGATAAGGTTGATCCTTGAAGGAATGAAGGGGTTATGAGTCTAAGGGTCTACCTAACATGGTAACCCAATATGTTACCCGATATGATGATTTTGGATGAGAAACTGATATGGTATCTTGTATATATACCACTTAAACGATACATGATGAGGCATACACTCCATGCCTGATATGGTGCACACCTTGTACACGATATGGTATCAAGAACATAGCTTATACCTGATATGGGGTCAAGCACCTAGCTCATACCTGATATGAAGTTATATTGAAATGATAAGAACTAAGTGATAGTCAATTTGATATGGGTGCATGATATGATGATTAGGGGATACACCCTAAAACATGACATGGTGATGTGACTATCTCACATGATCGATTTGTATACACAACATGAAGTAAAGAATGTAGCTTAAAGCACGATATGATAATGTACACACATCTTGATACCCAATAGGGTAGAGACACTTCAATCATATGTAATTAATTGAGTAACATATGTTGCATGTTGAATTAATTGCAGTATAAAAGATGACGTGAATTGTTAATGATGAAGTAATATTCCTCAAAGAGGAGAATTGAACCAAAAACATGATATAATCAATATCCTGGTAAGGATGAGAGAGAAACTCATACTTTGTGTTGATAATCATTCATTAATAAATGATGTGAATAGATAAGTATGATTGTATACTTATGAAATCAATATATGCTCCTAGATGTATGGAGCAATGAATTGGGGTTTGAATTGGTAATATGAACTTGAAACCCTATTTGGCTATAAAGAGTAACCCTAAACCTAATAATGGGAAGGTTGTACTTCTCTTATTGAATAAGCCTTGTGAAGCATGCTAAATACTTATATAATAAGTATAATGTTTATGAGGTCTTGTGACCTAAAAGATAGTTGTATCCTAGTGAGAGGTGATAAGATGTTTAATGGCCTTGTGAGATATATGAATAATTGTTGCCTAGTGAGAGGTGATAAGATGTTTAATGGCCTTGTGAGCCATGTGAATAATTGTTGCCTAGTGAGAGGTGACGAGATGTTTAATGGCCTTGTGAGCCATGTGAATAATTGTTGCCTAGTGAGAGGTAACAAGATGCTTAATCAAACCATGTGAGCTATATGAAATACTAGTACAACAAGTGAAATGAATACCTTGGTCTGAGGACCAAAAGATAATAGTTACTTGTTACAGAGGTAGCAATGTTTGTGGTGATCTAAGGGTTTGAATACACAGATCCAATAATCATGATAATAATGATGTAAAGGGATGAGAATTCTGAGTAATGTGATAAGGGACTGAGATCTCAAGTATCATGGGTCTTAAATATTTGAAAAGTACTTGATAGATGTTTTACACCTTTCTTTGTAGAATTTGTTGTGGTTAATGATTATAATTTGTTTGATGCTACAAGAATGTTGTAATGCACGCAATATATCACTAGAAACCATAAAATGTTGCCCTGACCATAGATCCATCAACGTCAGGATTTGTTGAATGGTGAAATGGGTTCCCCACGGAATAACCCAGAGTGCATATATTTTTTAATATGTGGGGGTGTAAGTATAAACGGACGGCCATGTGTGAGACGATCCCCTTACGAACTCTAAATAAATGCCTCAATTGAGCACGATGATCTGGCCCATGGATCAGAGTATGGCTATAGGCCACGACTCGGTAATTTCATAACTTGGGACAGTTGTTAGCAGATGTTCCCCTAAGAGAGTGCAGTTGACGATGTAGCTCTGAGCATAGATGCCTAGTACCCTGGCATGCTCTTTTTGCAGATTGACATGAGATGTCACTGCCAGTGGTCTCATACTGATCGAGACAGTTGAGGTCATGGCAACCGGCTGTCCCATTGACCTTGTATGGTACCGACTTGTGAGAAATTTGTGGTCGATTGGAGATGAACGGGGTATACTTCATCTCCTCAGGTCATAAGTGTGATTGTAAAATATGTTCATCCGTGTAGCATATCTAATTAAGGATCAAATATGGAAAACATTGTTTGGTGCGCAATTCAGTTATACATCTTAGCTTGATTGATGTTAATTATGTTCCTTTACATTCCTTGTAAAGTAGATAGATGGTTTATTACTCTACCATGGGTAGATGCATCATTTTCCTTAAGTAAAGAGATTACTTTGTTATGTTCATACCATTATTAATCCTGCTTGTTAATATAAAATAACCTCTGCTTAGTTTTATAATGCTTATCTATCATAATAATATGGTTGACGAAGAGTTATATCTCTCACTGGGACAATTGTCTCACCCCGTGGGATCCACAATTTTTAGGTGGATGAGCACGAAGCGATGGAGACCTTTCTGTAGAGGAGGAATAATAGTTGGGGCAGCAGTAATAGCTCAGGTTGAGTGTACTGTCTGTCGTGTCTTGTAGATAGAAGTCTTACATTTTGTCTCTGTTCACTCAGGTCCTTGGATTTGGTTTGTAATGGTTTCATGCATGATTTGAGATTTTGTCTTGTATGCCTCAAGGTTTTATGTTGCTCTAATATGTGTTTTGATAGAGCAACTATTATATGTTGTCCTCAAGATGAGATGGAAAAATGTTGTACAATGTAAATCATGATATGTATAAGTTTTGGATCTTTCAATAAGAGTTATCTGGAAGAGGACCTTCTTGAAAAAAGGGGGTTTTAATTTTAGTGATTTTTGCTAATACGTTGTTTATGATTATTCCACATAATTAGTAATGATTTGGTTGTCAGTTTGATGATGGTCATTTCAGTCCCATAGATCAAACTTCTTAAAAATTGGTTTCTTGTATTTCTTTCACTTCATTTTCCTACATTGAGTATGTTTATTATCTGGCCTTTTAATCACTTACGAATATTCTTTTTACACTAACCACACCAACTATTGCTATGTCTGAAACTTTAGCATCAATCTCTAACACCATACACCTTTTATGAGCTAACCCAATCAAGTTGAACCCCTCCTCGTATCTATATTGGCGGTAGGTATAGTCGATCTTCTCTTATGATAGATTTTTGTCGTTGAATAGTGAGGCACTCGTGCTGGATACAACACAAGGATGGGGTTCCTAACACAAATTTGTTGACATGGAAGCTCATGCATAGGGTGATTGCCACACACGATCATATTATTCGGTGTCAGATCCCCCCTGGTGTCTGGATGCTCATGTTACTATGATCCTGCAGTGCAAACCATGGAGCACCTCTTCTTAAATAGTGAGGTGGTCAATGATCTGTGGTAAAAAGTAAGGATTTGTTGGCTTTGGACCTGGTGCCTTAACTGCAAATGATGTTTTGGGTCTCCTCATTTCGGTTTGTGCCACTTCCTCATCTCTTAGAGACTTGTTGAAACCTTTACAACTCTAGGTTCAAGAGAAGAGTCATTATTATGGATAGGTTATGGCTAGATTTGGTATTGATTCTCATATAGTAGACTGGGCGCAAGGTGTTCAAGAGGATGGACGACCCATGTTTTCCATTTGATTACTATCTGGACGAGCCGCCAGACTGCTGCAATTGAAGATAAACCTCTTTATTGTAAGATTCCCTAACCTCCAAGGTGTCACGAGTAAGGGTGGAAAATACATTTGACCCTACCAGACCTGATCCTATCCTACCCGATCTTAAGATTTATGTATTTTGGGGGTTTGTATAATTTTCGGGTCAGGTTGTGTCAGGTCTATTTTATTTTGGTCGGGCCCGGTTAGGTCTTGTCTAGTTTGGGTTGGGTTGGGTCGAGTTTTTTTATTTTTGATATTTTTTTTGTTGATATTTGTAGTAGAGTATTTTTATAATTTTTGGGTCTAGTGGGGATCGATGGGTCTGAATCTACTCGGGTTTGTTTAGGTCCAGATCTATTCAAGTCGTGTCTGTTTGGGTTAGGGTCCATTTTGGGTTGAGTCTGTTCGAATCAGATTCAGTAAAATCCAACCCATTTCTAGGCCTAGTCATGAGACGTTAGATGGCTGGTATTGTTCACATAACGTAGTGTTTTTGTGTGGTTTTAGAACTTAAATCAATACAAAAAACTACTTTGAATCTGTGATGGAGCCATACTAGGACACACTGAGGCGTGTGCCTCAACCAATCTGTTTGTGAATAAAAGAACTTATTAGAAAAGAGCAACGAGTTAGACAAATACAAAATAAGAACCAATAACCAGATTCAACGTAGTATATCAAACAAATCCATCTCCAGTCATTTCTTCCCTCTCCACCCTGTCCCCTACTTATATTGAAGTCTTGTCACATGGGATGAGTTTAGAAGTTGTGTGTCAAACTGGTCAACGGGCTTGAGAGAGATTGACCTCATGCTTAAGAAATCTTAACTTCAATTGTGCTTGAAAGGGATGAACCCTCACACATGACAGAGGTTGTGCCCAGGAGAAAATTACATCACATATGTGAGGATAGGATTACATGTCGGTGCTCTATAGAGGTTGACTTGGAGAGGAAGGTGCAACAAAAGAATCGATAACTAGATTTGATGTAGTATATAAAGAAAATCTATCTTCAATTGTTTCTTCCCTCTCCACCACATGTCCCCTACTTCTATCAAAGTCTTATCACATGGATGGATGGAGAAGTTGTGTGTTAAACTGCTCGACGTGCTCAAAAGAACTCGACCTCACACTTAAGAAATTTGGACTTTATGCTTGATGGGGATGAACCCTTACACATGAGAGAGGTTGATTTTGTGCCTGGGAGCAAACTACATCACACATGTGAGGATAGGACTTCATGTTGGCGCTTTAGACTGGTTGACTTGGTTAGGAAGATGTAGTAGAAGAATTGATAAACATATTTATGTAGTATATAAATCAAATCCATCTCTAGTCATTTCTTCCCTCTCCACCCCATGTCCCCTTCTTCTATTAAAGTCTTGTTGCATGGGATGGCTAGAGAAGTTGTGTGTCAAACTACTCACCAAGCTTGATAAAAGTGGACCTGACGCTGAAGAAATCTTGACTGCATGCTTGAAAGGGATGAATCCTCACATATGACAGAGGTTGATTTTGTGCCTAGGAGAAAACTACATCCCACATGTAAGGATAGGACTTCATGTTGGAGCTTTAGAGAGGTTGACTTGGTGAGGAAGATACAATAAAAGAACCAATAACCACATTCAATCTAGTATATATCAAGCAAATCCATCTCCAGTCATTTTCTTCACTCTCCAACCCATGTTCCCTACTTCTATTGAAGTCTAGTCAAATGGGATGACAGGAAAAGTTGTGTGTTGAATTGCTCAAGAGGCTTGAGATAACTAGACCTCACACTTAATAAATCTTGATTTTGTGCTTGAAAGGGATGAACTCTCACATATGAGAGAGGTTTATTTTGTGAATGGGAGCAAACTACATTACACATGTGAGGATAGGACTTCATGTTCGAGCTTTAGAGAGCATAGCTTGGCAAGGAAGATGCAATAGATGAACCAATAACTGGATTAGATGTAATGCATATCAATAAAAATCATCTCCAGTCAGTTTCTTACCTCTCCACCTCATGTCCCTACTTATTTTGATGTCTTGCACATGGGATTGTTGGTGAAGTTGCGCGTTAAACTACTCAAGAGGCTTGAGAGAACTTGACCTCACACTTAATATGAGACACCCTTTTCCACAAAAGCGATATTACTCAAAACCAAATGCAAAATTAACACTAATAATCACATTACCACAAAACATGGTTAATTAAAACTGATTTCACAACCGTATATCAAGCTAACCACATTATATATGAAGCCACAAACTGGAGTCACTTGTATTTCATTTATACCAAAAGATGTTACATAACTTAGTTCATTGGTCAACTTGCCACAACCTGTTACATATGATAACCTGATCATGTACATAAATCACTTTTGTACCATCATTGTATAGATCCAAAAACTTATATAGATATACAAAACCTATAAAACACCCCTAAGGACCTGAGTGTACTGGGACGACACATAGTACCCTATTACTAGACACTAGCATCATATCCATTAGTCAACATCTATAACACCTCATGATATTTGTCTCAGCTACACGAGCTCTATCCCAACATGCACGTCCACCTAAAAGATTTGGAAACCCATAGAGTGAGACCAAACATCCCAATGAGAGTTATCACTCTCCAACAACATCTATTAAAAGCACATATAGCTAACACATGAGATTATATTATTAACAGATAAGCAGATTCAACTAAATGATATAATCAGAGCAATTAATATTCTAAAAAGGAACATGAAGATTATGTATATCTTCTATCAATCAATTTATACAAAAGAAAGGCAAGGATTCAACCAATATTCTTTGCATTTTATTCTTAAGAAGATATACTACACGGCTGTATTACATTTTTTATTATACCCCAAGGATTTGAGTATTACCTCCCAAATCCAACCGACCACTGCTAAGTCAAAATTAGTGCCATACAAGGTCAATGGAAGAGTAGGAATCCACGACCTCTTCACACCTCGTGGTCAGTTGACGAGATCACCACATAGACATACCAACCAAGTGCAAAAATGACATATAGTCAAACTGAGGGGTTGGCTCACGCGTGGACACCCACATATATAACACCTATCCCACCTTGGTACATGTAACGACGCTGGAAGAACCGTCTCATACATGACCATTCTAAAAAGAAGGACTGGCTCATGCATGGCCATCCATATCATAAGGAGATCATCTCATTCATGAATGTCTCACATAATGTGTAATTGTAGACGTAAGGAGATACTCGACTTACGCCCCCGCATATTCAAAATTATGTGTTCCGATTTGCACTCATTTCACCAATCCAACAAACAAAACTAACACTAGAAAGGATATATGTCCAGGGCAAACTACATGATTGGTTCCACTTGATTAATTAAGCCAATTAGAGTGTCTTTTAGCATCAATCAAGTTACAACATATAAAAAACATGCAAATACTAGAAAAGAAAGAGCATAGTACAATATCAGAAGATTCATAACATTTAGAGCATATCTTTCCACATCATCACATTCACCATGGGATATCGATCCCTCAACTCATCATTGAGAATATCATCTCAAACTAGGAAACATGCCTCTGCCAGTTGATAGGACCCATTCACATTATCCCTATATCACATGTGTCTCAACATGCCTCATGAAGGATATTTCAATTTGTATCATATCATACACATCATAGCATGTACTAGCCATGATATTCAATCACATATCACCTACAAGGTTAGGGGTTTATAAACATTATAGAGAAAGCATCATAACATGGTAACCAATCCAAAAGGGAAGTGAATACATCATACATTCTCATATTAGGTTTAGAGTTACATACTATGGCCGATTTAGGGTTTTGTATCATACAAAATCACCAAACCCTAGGTACACATTTTCCCACTTTCTTGGATCATATAAAGGTTAAGAATAGTGTATATAGTCAAGCATTATGTTATCAAAACAATACCATACACGCATCATCATGTGTTCAAGTATGTGTGTCATATCATGGAGCCACACATGTGTCTCGACCACACACCATTCAGGCATCGCAAGCTCAAGCCATCAACGTATCGTGACCGCCATCCCACTCAGTGATGTGACCTTAAGCCACTAAAGTATCATGACCTAACCATAAAGGCATCATGACCCCAACACCTATCGGCAGGGAATAACGTCGTGATCCACTGCAGACATCGCGTTGTGAGCAAACCCAAAATGAGGCATTGTGACTATCAGCAAGGACGACGTCATGATCTAAATCAAAGGGGGCAATGTCACAATCTCAAAATAAGGAGTGATGTCATGACCCAAAGCACTACCCATAAGTGGTGTTATGACCCACAACACACCCCAACCAAGCATCGTGATCAAGATCAAGGAAAAAACATCATCGTGCCTGGAACACAACATCACGACCAACCCAAACCATGGTATCATGACCAGTACACAAGGGGCGCAACTCGACCAACTAGAAACAAGGTGTCCAGATCCCAAAACAACAAAGGAAATACAACTATTTTGACCTCAAACCCAAGGATACATGTATATCTTGTCTAAAACAAGATCAACAACAAGAAACTAAACATTATCAAGATCAAGTTCTAGGATCTAAGATCACCAAACCCTAAAATGAGTTCCATGGTGATCATCTAGCAAACACTACTAGGAGAGAAGAAACATGACCTCAAAACATGAGAGAGGACATCAAAATGCTCAGGAAGAACATGGGAACCAAAGCCTTGATCATGGTGACAAAACCAAAGTTAAAGGTACATGTAAAACCATCTTCTCAAAATCACCAAGAAGATGAGCGTGATAAGATTAGGGTTTAGGAGGGAGAGTTGTCTTCATGATAAAATTAAAATATCATAAACCCTAAGCTTTAACATAATAATTTATAATACTAGAATCATCTTTAGTTACTAAAAAGGAATGTTACACCAATAGGAATCCACCGTCTCCAAGGGGGAAACTTCACACAATATCAATCACCAGAAACCCTAAGACATGTGCCATAGAACCATCACGAAAGAACTTCAAGCAAGGGAATAAATCTACATTTAACCCATCCAAAACAGAACCTAAACTCCATATTTCATCATGGGACACGAATCTCATGCATGTGACCAAAAAACCAATTTCAAGACATAGGAGGTTAACCACTATTACACACTCATCTCCAAAATCGAGTATTTAACCTTAGGGTTTTGGATTCCAAGCATATAAAGCACGATAAAAGGCATCACTTAGGCTCTAGATCATGATAGCATCCACTGGCATATTAAGAGAACATTTTAGATTGAGAAACAACAACATGCAAATAAGATTAAGAGTACTAATAATAGAAAAGGGTAGAAAGTTATAAAGCCTACCTTAATAATCTCAACACCAATGGTCCAAGCTCCAAGATCAAGGGATCCAAGCATATGATTCAAGGGTTGAGAATCTACTCCAAAGGATCCTCTCACATCCACAACAATACCTCAAAGAAAAGGTGATACCAAGGTCAAGATAGCCCAAGAAAAAGGAGGAAAGAAAACCCTAGCCAAACTAAAAGAAGAAGGAGGAAAAAGATGGAAAGAACTTCCTCATACCATGGAATGTGACCCTTGTGACGAGGGTTTATTCCTCAAGAACGACCATCACATCCAAGCATGGTCCATGGATGAGAAAAGGGAAGAAGATGGAGAAGAAAATCCAAGGGAAACATCACAAAAGAAAGCACAACTTCTCAAGGTGGAAGATGTATAAAGATTGCCACAAGAAAGGGATCCGGCCACCAAGAGATCCAAGGTCAGCTCCTCTTACTCCCAAATCTCTGAGGCAACCAAAAGAGAAGGAGGAAAAAGAATGGCCGAAAAGGGTTCACTTTTATAGAGGGGAAAAAGGCTATTTACTTGAGGGATGAGAGAGAAGGTCGAAGATGAGGTGTCAACACCCTAAGGCACCTTAGGGAAACTTATCCAACAAAGAAACCCACATGCAACCACTTAAACCATGCATGCACGAGATGGTGATAAAGCCTATATTTGTTATCCACCTACTTGGGTCCCCAATCCATGGAACATCCTAGAGGTTGAAACAGGTCAAAATAGCACAACTAGGTCCAAACAAATTCACCACCTTTAAAGAGGTTAAAGCACTAAAAGACAAGAATCTAGATCAAAACACATGACCCAAAACCTTCATGGTCGTAACAAAATCAATCCTAGGCAAGTGTTTTGGTCAAAACACATCCAAAATAGCACCTAGGTCACTACTTAGGTCGCTACCATGGCAACCCTAGAAAACCCTAGTCACCACCAAGGATGCCACCACTCATCCAAGGATCCCAGTTCTTCCTGTATCCTATAGATGATGTAAATGTATGGAAGACACTCTCTAGAAGTGACAAAGTGCACATCAACCCCTTACTTGGGTAAATTGCAATTTGCAGCAAAACTAGATTACAAAGCACAAACAACATCCAAATAGCTTCACACATCAAAATTAAGCTCTCCACATGCCCTAATTACATCTCAAAAGATTAGATCAAGGTTATAAGCAACTTACTCAGGCAAAACAAATAGGGTTACCCCAAAACCCAGGTCAGGGGTCTTACATAATAAATATTCACTTTGTGCTTGAAAGGGATGAACCCTCACACATGAGAGAGGCTAGTTTTGTTCCTGGGAGAAAACTACATCACACATGTGAGGATAGTACTTCATGTTGGTGCTTTAGAGAGCTTGACTTGGTGAGGAAGATGCGCTAGAAGAACCAATAACTAGATTCAATGTAGTATACATCAAGCAAATCCATCTCCCGTCATTTTCTTCCCTCTCCACTTCATGTCCCATACTTCTATGAAGTCTTGTCACATGGGATGGTTGGAGAAGCCAATAGGCTTGAGAGATGTATTTGCTTGATGTATACTACATTGAATCCAGTTATTTGTTCTTCTAGTGCATCTTCCTCACCAAGTCAAGCTCTCTAAAGAACCAACATGAAGTACTATCCTCACATGTGTGATGTAGTTTGCTCCCAGGAACAAAATCAACCTCTCTCATGTGTGAGGGTTCATCCCTTTGTGCTTGAAAGGGATGAACGTTCATACATGAGAGAGGTTGAATTTGTGCATCGGAGAAAACTACATCACATGTGTCAGGATAGGACTTTATGTTGACCCTTTAGAGAGGTTGACTTTGCAAGAATGTAGTAGAAGAACCAATAAATAGATTTGATCTAGTATATATATCAAGAAAATCCATCTCTGGTTGTTTTCGTCCCTCTCCACCCCATGTCCCCTACTTCTATAAAAGTCTTGACACATGGGATGGTTGGTGAAGTTGTGTGTTAAACTACTCAAGAGGCTTGAGATAACTCAACCTCACACTTAAGAAATCTAAACTTTGTGATTTAAAGGGATGAACCCTCACACATGAGAGAGTTTGATTTTCTTCCTGGGAGCACATTACATCACACATGTGAGGATAGGACTTCATGTTGGCACTTTAGAGAGGGTTTTTAGCAAGGAATATGCAATAGAAGAACCAATAACCAGATTCAATGTCGTATATTAAGAAAATCCATCTCTAGTCATTTCTTCCTCACAACTCCATGTCACCTATTTTTATTGAAGTCTTGTCACATGGGATGGTTGGAGAAGTTGTGTGTTAAACTGCTCAATAGGATTGAGAGAACTTGACCTCACACTTGAGAAATATAGACTTTGTGCTTGATAGAGATGAACCTTCACACATGAGAGAGGTTGATTTTTTTCCTGGGAGCAAACTACATCACACATGTGAGGATAGGACTTCATGTTGGTGCTTTAGAGAGGTTGACTTGGCAAGGAAGATGTATAGAAGAACCAATAATTAGATTTAGTGTAGTATATATAAAAAAAATCAACCCCCATCATTTCTTCCCTCTCCACCCCATCTCCCCTACTACTATTACAGTCTTTTCACATGGTATGGCTAGATAAGTTGTGTGTTAAACTACTCAACAAGATTGAAAGAACTCAACATCATGCTTAAGAAATCTTGACTTTGTGCTTGATAGGGAGGAACCCTGACACATGAGAGAGGTGTTGTGCCTAGGAGTAAACTACATCATACATGTGAGTATAGGACTTCAGGTTGGTACTTTAGAGAGGTTGGCTTGGCAAGGAATATGTAGTAGAATAATCGATACCTATATTTGATGTAGTATATAAAGCAAAACTATCTCTAGTCATTTCTTCCCTCTCCACCCCATGTACCCTAATTCTATTGAAGTCTTGTCACATGAGATGGGTGGCGAAGTTGTGTGTTAAATTGCACAATATGTTTGAGAGAACTCGACCTCACACTTGAGAAATCTTGACATTATGCCTAAAAGGTATTGAAACCTCACACATCAGAGAGGTTAATTTTGTGACTGGGAGCAAACGACATCACACATGTGAGGATAGGACTTCATGTTGGCACTTTTGATAGGTTGACTTGGCAAGGAAGATGCAATAGAAGAATCAATAACCAAATTTGATGTACTACATGACCAATTACAAAATTTGAAGAAAAAAAAATAAATGGATCTTTATGTGGTTCGAAAAGGATATAGGTTGAATAACATACCCGATTTGAGATTTGATAAAGATTGGTCTTTTTTGGATTAGATAAGATGTGTGGGATGGAGCCCACAGAAAGATCAAAATTTTGCACCTGATAAAGTGCTTTCCTCTGGTGAAGAGGCTTGTCAACTCTCATCTTTCTAACACATTGTATGATGGCTTAAAGGGGAGATTCTAACCTTTGAAATGCCACGCAGACTAATAGACATGGTGTGTTTGAAGATGCCTTGAAATCTTATCTGGGACACAATGTATTTGACATATGACACACTGAGTCATCCATTGTTGGAAGATGGAAAATCCTAGAAGTGACATGCCATGTTGATTAGATGACACCCTATGTCAGTTGGTGCAACTTGTGAGTAAATTAAAAACCCTAATGGTGACACGTTGTGTTGGACACTGACACAGCCAATTGATTGGAATATATTTATCATGGCATGTCGTGTTGGGCACTAATAAGACATGTTTACTAGATCAAAATTTTTGTGACACACCATGTGGGATGCTTACATGCCATGTTGATAGAGAACCCAATTTTAGATGATGTAACATGTCATGTAGGTGGCTTACGCCATGTATAACCTTCCACTAGGGCAGTTTGGACCCGTATATCCATCAATGACCATCATACAAACATTAGAGGACTTCCACCCTATCTGCATGAATGGATTTAGGAGGCAGAGGCAGACCTTGGAGACAAAAGATCAAATTACCTTTGGATTTATGAATGGTGGAGTAGATACAAATGTGAGATGGCAGAGATGACTTACACCATGGATAAGATCATCCTAGAATTGCTAATGTTGGAGAGAAATTCCACTTTTTGGTGCAACTAGACCTTGATTGGTGTACGTAAACTTGTTTTCATGGAGGAGGATGGTTGCATCTAGATTTTGTGCTTGGGGAAGACAAACCTGGGGTAGATAAACATGGGAAAGATAGAAAGATAGATACATGGGGGATGATAGACAAGAATGAATATGATGAGACAATGAATACATAAATTTCACATGTGATCACTAAACCAAGTTATTCCATTATGATCATTCATTGTGTTATGATACACATATTTATATTTAATATTAATAGGTAAATTTCATACATGCATAAACATGAGGTAGTGGCATTTCTTGAAATATTTCAATCATGTAGAAGGATTTGAATGTTGAAGGTTATGATGTAATGCTACATTGATAAGGAATTACATTTACCAAAGAGGTACTACACTAATTTTGGAATCAGGTACAAGGGAATCATGTCAAGGTCTAATTGAGTTCTTATATTCTTAAAATGTAGAGGTGTGATACAAGGAACACTCATGTAGTTCAATGAGAAGAGGCATCGACTGTGTAATTGACATGTATAGTTGTTACCAGCATGCATACCTATTGTAGTTTCATAAAATACCCCGGGCATGAGTAGTAACATTATGGTTATTGTAGAAAATATGGGCACAGAGTAGGTAGCAGATTTTTTATCTATCCATATTCCCTAGAACAGAAGATCACATCAACAACTATGTAATGGAAAAGGTTGTTTAATGAATTCATACCTGGCCTTGGAGCAAGTCCACGATTATAACTCACTGTAATAGTCGTGCACTCCTAGGTGCACTGGGACTCGTCTGCAGTAGCTCTTGGTCTCTACCATGGACAACAGACTCGGATGACGTCTGCAACAACTCCACCACAGACTGCAAGCTGACGTTGTCGTCCTAGTAGTAGATAACAATCTCCTCGCCTCTATATAGTAGTCGACATGGACCACCTAGAACTCTTGTCGTTCTACTAGAACAGATAGGAAGGAGTTGTCCCTCCCATTGGTGTACTAGCCACCAACTTGCTCTCCCACAGATGTTCTCCCTTTCTTTCCCTCCCTTTATCGTGTAGGACTTGCTCGAGCTCTCTATTGGTTATCACAACCAGAGAGTACAAATAATTTTTAGAGGTAATTGATGTGTCTGAGAAGCCCCCGTACCCCTCTATGTGATCACAATCATCATATGATTGGCTCTCTGGAGCATACATACCAACAGTCATCTGTAGAAAAAATTATGCAACTCAATATACATTAACCTTTAAATTTTTATTCTCTTTGTTTGATCAACAATCTACCTTAGTTTCCAACTTTTACTCCTTAGCATATGAGAGACAATGTTTTGTAATATCTTTAACTCTAATAAAAGTTTGAAATTGGCATCATGACATCGAATGATGGATATTGTTTGTTTCCTTCATTTAGACATTTTTCTAGTGCATCCTTCCCTCTCTTAGATTCCATAGCTCACTCTATACATTTGAAATTTCAATTCTCCTTTCATACATTTGAAGTATGTAGGAATTGCTAGTGATAAGATGATCAACTTACATAACCGAGTATGGTTGAGCATATCCAAGATTTTCTATAATGGTTTGGATTTCCAAAAAAATTCTAATTTGGTAAAGGGATTTTATTTTCAATTGGTGTTCATATTTTTATAGCATTCGAAGTTCATAAAAGGAATTTTGATTTTTGAAAAAAAATCATTTAAAAAAACTTTTGAAATTTGTAAAAGAGATTATAATTATCAAATATTCAAAAACATTTAAAATTTGAAAATTGGATTTTGTTTTTTTAACTAATTTTTTACTACAAATAACAAGTGAAATTGAGAAAAGAATTTTAATATGGTGTATGGTCAAGTTAGCTTGGATTCCTAATAAAAGGATCATCTTGAGTGAACAAATTTGTTGGTGTGTTGAAGTCATACCTGGAAGGTTTATCTGTTGAATTTAGTCATAGTTGGAATGTCTATGAGATGGATTTGTGGTTTCACTTGTGTATTTTATATGTCATATGCTTCATGTTGTATTGTATTTTCATATATGGAAATTCTATTGTAGTTCCTATCTTTTGCATATTGTTTAGTTGTTCTTTAGGGGAGACAAAATGAATATGGCTTCCTCCCAACTTCCCTAAATATACATAAGCAAAGTAATGATATTATGAGAATTGGTTTTCCAATGGTGGTTTCAAATGTTTGAAACTTTTACTTAAAATTTATAAATATGCCATTGAAAATATATGGAGACAATGATTAATGGAATAATTTTGAGGGGGTCTTTTAGATTAATTAGCATTAGAGAGTTGTGAAATCTACATGGTTCAATAAATCTGGCATGGAACTTGGTTACACCAAGTAAGATGAGGTCATCAAGTAAACACCACTGAATACATGATGGGGGAACTTGATTTTTCACATCCATTCCAAATAATGTTATTTTCTAAATCAATTAGATTTTTTCCTCACTTAAGCATGTTTCTCTCTATTGTTACTATAAAGGGTGAGCCAACACCACATCAGCTGGAAACAATGTCCATGACAAGTAAAGCAGAGGGGGGAAGCTATATAGAGAAGAAATTGTATAAGAAAAAAGGGAATGTACAAAAGAAAAAGAGGAAGTTATAAGGGTATTGAACACCCAAAACACTCTCATACAGGGATCAACTTGGACCTATAGGACCAAATCAAAGATACAATAGCCCAAAAAAAGAGAACAAAAGATAGAGCTTTATACTTTAGACAATCAAGAACATAAAATCAGCCACATTAGCATGAAGAGTGGATGTCAAACTTTGACTCCATCTAAAAATTATGAGTCATTTCTTAAGTCTTCAAAGACAACCCTATTTCTTAGCTTCCAAATGTGGTATATGATAGCAATAGTAGCTCATAAGTGAGTCTTATTAGTGAAAAGAATAACATCTTCAAACCTCTCGAGCATTAAAGGAATCAACCTTTCAGAGTCAGCATAATCCCATATAGTTTTCACATTTTGGCATTCAAATAAAATATGACATGGACTCATCAAAGTTTTTAAGAGCATACTAATAGAAGGACATATGAAACATCTTCTTCTCAGATTATTCAACATAGGTACACTCCCACAACCTATTTTCTAGACCACAATCTTGAAATTTTTAGGTCCACTTTTCTTCCATAACCATTTGGCCCACTTAGATTCAAGAATCTTTTCTCCACAACATATCCAAACATCTTTGTGCTTAACTTTATCCTTCCCATCATAATCTGATCAACATTTGAATTATGATTAGGATACAAGTTTAAGAACTATATAAGAGGTTATGTCTTCTGGTAGTAGGAATGGCCTAAATACCCTCCTGAATACACAATCTAGCCTTCACAAGCTTCCTCTTCTTTAAATAGGGACAGAGTCTCAGATCAACAACTTCATCATGAAAGGAGTTGCCAATAAGCCACATATCTCTCCAGAGAAAGATGTTTTTCCCATCCTCCATATGGAACTTGACATGGGCTAAAGTGTCCTTTTTTACCTTGTGGATCTTCTTCCACATTCAAGAATTGTAAGTTTAAGACAATATTTCCATACAAAATTCTTTCTTTAAGTACTTATCGTGTATCTATTTGACCCACATGTTATCTTTTTTTAAAAGAAATAGACCAAAAATGCTTAATCATGCTAGGTTTCTTTACTTATCCCGTATCTCCAATGACAGGACCACCCTCCTTTTTAGGCTTACATACATTCAACCATTTAAGAAGGTGAATAGCCTACTTCACCCCCAAAGAAAATCCCTACTGATGTGATCGATCTCATTTAGATTATACTAAGGAATGGGAAACATAGAATTCCAATATAGTCTATAAGTAGACAAAGTTGATTTAATAAGCTCAATTCTTCCTATGAAATAGAACATCTTTTTTTTTCTAGTTGTCCATTTTAGTTTTGAGTTTATCAATGAGAGGATAACACATACTTTTTGTAATCCTACCTATGAATAACATAATACCAAGGTATTTTGAGAGAAAGGTACCTTCCTCAATTTTAATTCTATCAAAAAAAGGACGTCTTATCATGACTTAGGCCAAAATTTTGTTACTATTGATGTTGAGCCCAAAAATATGGTTGAAATTTGTCAGAATTTGGTTAAGGCACCTTGCATTATCATAATCAACATTGCCAAAAAACCATTAAATAGTCATTGAAGATAGTGCATGAAATACTAAATCTCTTTGAAGATTCTTATGGCTTGAATAATCCTTGTTCCTCATTCCAAGACATGATAGTAGAGCAGCCTTGCATGCATAAAAAATAGTAGAGGAGCATGGGATCACCTTGCCTAAAGCCATAGAGGGATAGAGATTCTCAGTGGATTTCCAATTCAAAAAAATTTGATAACTAGTAGAATTTAGAAATCTAGTTAATCCACCAAGGAGGGAAGTTCATCTAGTAAATGATATCTAATGGATAGTTCCAATTAATGGAATCATAAGGTTTTGCAATATCAACCTTTAAGCAAAATTTGATTCCACTAGAAGTATTGAAGTCACTAATAAGTTCATTAGCTAACATAATGGCATTAGAAATCTTCCTAACATTCATAAAAGCACTCTAGTTCATATAAATCAAAGAAGGCAAGACATTTTTTAGTATGTTAGCAAGGATCTTAGAAATAATCTTGAAAGGAAAATTGCATAAAGCAATGGGTCTCCACTCTGTGCTTTAGGGATTAAAGTGATGAAATGCTTGTTAATTTCCTTGAGAAATTTTCCTGGAGAAAAGAAGTGCAAAATAGAAGTAGAAACATCATACTTGATAACATCCAAAGCAGACTTGAAAAACTTGGCATTAAAGCCATTAGGCCCTATGGCCTTATCAATATTAGATGACAAAATAGCCTGGTTAATCTCATCTCTGGTGACAATTTTACATAATTTATTGTGTTATTCTTTAGATAGAGAACGAAGATTCGATTTATCATCCCTAGAAAGTTGGCCCAACTTGGACTTGTTGAACATGATTGAATAAAAGTCAACCACATGCTCCTCAACAATGACGTTGTCACTACATTGGCACCAATTATGTCAAGGGACTAGATTATGTTTCCTTGTCTTCTTTCTAAAGAGAGGAGTAAAATAACTTACTGTTCTTATTACCCATGGAGAGCCATTGAACTCTAGATTTTTGATACACTAAGGATTCCTCAACTTCAAGGGCTTTAAGAAATTTATATCTACCAACAGAGGCGATAGTACTCTGAATAGATTCACCAAGTTTGTGATCCACTTTTTCTTGAGCACTTAGAGATATCCTTTTTAATTCTTTGTCTTTATAACCAACATTTCCCACAACTTTCTTATTATAGGGTACCAAGTCTTGTTTGAATTTTTTAACCTTTTAAGAACTCTGAAAATGGGTCAGCCTTCCACCTAAATATTCCAACCTTATTTAAAAAACTCAGTAGCCATCCATATCCATCCAGACATTAATAAATCTGAATGGAATATTCTTTCTTCTTCCTGTGTAGTTTAAGAAAATCCTGATAAATTTATGGTCACTGTGTACACTGAAGAATATTTCTCCAATATAGTTAGGCCAATTGTGAGAAAGACATTGTCAAAAATAAAGAGGCCAATCTTGTAAGTGGTAAAGTTTAATCCCAATTTTCCATTGTCCCAAATAAACAACATACCATGCATGTTAGCTTCAAAAGCCCATACTTGCACATAAAAGAATGAAACTCAAGCATCGAGTACAAGGATTAGATCTACCTACTCTTTCATAATTAAGTCTAGCATATTTGAGATCTCCATGGAATACAAGAAGAGTATGCAATAGTGCCAAGAGAGGTTCTCTTCATGTTTCCATTCTGGCCATAAAGAGTTGTCAAAAGGAAATCATAGCCATTGTATGCACATTTTCAATGTGTTAATTGAACTATATCATTGTAGGTCTATACAAATGATGTTAGGATCCCACAAAATAAAAACCCTTCCCATAGGATGAGAATAGTAATTGGAAACCCATTTGTAGTCATGACACAATTTTTTTAAAGTATGTATGCCCAAAGAACCATGCATATGATGATTGTATTGGGGCATCGTGTGCTTGATTTAATGAGGATCAAGGTAATTCCATTTATTATGTCTGTTTCAGTCATAAGATGATGACAAAAACATGATAGATGTATAAGAAATGATGTTATTTGATAACATATGTATTCAAGTTGAGACCTAAACAATGAGATCATATGTATGATAAGAGTACGTACATTCTTGTTATGTCCCTAGTCAGATATTATCATGGAAGCAAAATAAATGACAATAATACATGAGACAAGAATGTGTGTTGACTAATAATAGAGTCTTGTTAGTTATTATATTGGATATCAAGTCAAACACATATGGACTTTTTAGAGAAAAGTGTACCAGACAAACCCACCTTGAGAATGATACCTAGAAACCATGGAATGGTAGTCAGAATTAGCTCCCAAACTGATAATGGTGATTGTGGTTCTTAAACCTGAAGTCACTACACTAATCACATGTCATTTGATGAACTTTGGCACCATTCAACATGACCTTGAATAAGGGTTTCTATAAAGGTGGTTCTCAGGTATGTTGTGACACATGGGGATCGACTGTGAGTGATGTAGACGAGATTTTTCCCTCCTATTAGAGTTGATATCCTAGTCACTTGATAAAAAAGATTCAGAAATGCATGGACATGCTCGTGTGAGTCAATATGTGATATTGATCTAAGGTTCATCTTAATAGTCTACTTTAGTTCAATAAACATATATTTAGTATTAATAGGATGATGATTTTGTTGGATATAAAGTGATGGGATCTAGGAGGGTGAAAAGAGCTATAAAAACAAACCCAAATTCATTATAACTTCAAATTACTTCAAGAGATAAGGTTGCAAATATGGAATTTGATGTGCAACTAAACATACATAGCAAGGATGAAAGAGATTGAATGAGATTTAGAACAATCTAATGTAGAGTGGTTCTAAACTCCAAACTAGTAGAAAGTCAATCCACTACTTAGAGAGGTCAGACTATAGGATTTTGCAACCATTGCACATTCCTTATATTCCATTATAAGAGATAAAATATATGACCTTCCTTTTCTGGGACAAGGATACCTAGCATTCCTTTTAAGGAGAAGGGAGCCAACAACCTACCAAAGGACTTACCTATCCAAGACCAAGATTCTTCAACCTCACCAAAGACTTACCCACTTTTACAGTGAGTTTTCTGACTTCACCAAGGACTTTACGAGTTTTCCACCTTCACCAAGGACTTACCCACTCTTGCAACAAGTATTCCGCCTTGAAGGAATTCTCAACTCTTGACTTGGATCTTATAACTTTGACTTCGCCTTTGCCAAGGAGAAGTTTTTACCAAGGGACTCCTTCCCTTCTTCTTCACCTCTCTTAGATAAGAGAGAGAACCTTATAAAGAGAGTTTGGGAGGTGGAAAAAGTGACATCCTCACAAGATATACATGTAGGACTAGCTATCTTACAAATACCCTACTCACTCTAATGGATGTAGAAAGTGATTAAGATTAAGAGAGAGAGAGGAGGCTCTTAGATACACTCAAATATAATATAGGGACCTTCATAGTGCTTGAGTAACCCTGGGATGAAGCACAACATGTCCTATTTATAGTTGGGGTTGCCTCCTAGCCAGTAGAAGCACTTAAGGACAAATTATAGTCATTTGGGGTGTTTTAACAGATCTATTTTTTATGTTTTCAACACTTCAATGACTAGAAACACTTTTTATGTGCATTCCATATGGTGCAGTCGATTGAGTTTCAATAAAGATCATTCGTCTGATTGCACTATGCGACAAAGCAAATCTGAAACATTGGTCGAGTTTATCTTGGATGAAACTCGGCTGATGGCTTAAATCTTATTAGGTTGTGTAGGGTGTTAGTTGAGTTTGATCTAGGATAAACTTGACTGCACCTGACAATTCCTAAAATCCATCAAGGGTGTCCGTCAAATTTATCAAGGATGAAACTCGACCAAACATACACTCTATGATAAATTTTAGAAATTATCATTCAAGTTCTTAAACGTTCATTCTAAGGGCTCTTTTTTTTTATAAGCTTAATTACAAGTGATTTAAAACATGATTCTAATAGATATACATCATATTCCAAAAAAGTGCACTTGCATTGATTTTGACTTGTCTTTCTCCAATTTAGGATGTACAAGTTAGGATATTTGGAGTGTGTCTATACCTAAGTTGAAATCACTCAAGTAGAAGCATTAGACACAAATAAATGGATTGGTTAGTCATCATAAAAACAAGGGTTTATTCAATTAGACTTTGAGAGTCAACTATACTTTGAGTCAACATTCTCCCCCTTTTTGAAGATGACAACCATTCAATAAATGTATTGGAAGCATGTAAGTAAAATCATATGTTTAGAGAAACCTAGGGGTTTGAATGAAATTGAGTTCATATAATCCTCCTCAACTAATGCTCATGGAGTTCTCATACTCTCCCCAATTTATGTTATTTCTCCTACAAGGTTATCTTTCATAACATTTATAGAAACTATGTCTTCTACTTATATATGTTCTACATATATGTATTCTCCCCTTACACAAGACATGTCTTCTCCCCCTTTGTCATTTCAAAAAGTGAGGGAGTTTAAGATCTAAAACACAACTTGTTAGTAAAAGGAGATACCACATGTTATAAAGCGGATTAGAAGAGAAAAAACTAGGGGCTTGACCAAGCAGTATATGTAAAGAAAATTAAGGCATGCATTTGAACAACCCTAGTAATTCTAGTAGTATCAAGGTAAGGCTATGCAAACAAGTTACTCAAGATAGTAGATATGCAAATCAAGGAACAAGATGGAGTGTGCATTAAACAAGATATAACCACAACATATAGTTGAATGTCAACTGATGAACAAGGCTAGAACTACATCTAGATGGACTACTAGTAGATGATATTACAAGTTAGGGAAACTAGTAGGATTTATATCAAAGAAAAAGATGCACAAGTTAAAGAGCAAGCTATGAGTAGATGTAGAAAAATATCCAAATAAAGGGATATGCAATTTTATAAGCATGAAAGGATATTACTCGCTAGAAAGTATGCATCATTACCAAAATATGATTACCACAAAAAAAATCAAGGTTGTATCAAAACAAGATATACAACTAGATAGATGTAGCAAGTTAAAGCACAATGGAAGAAATTTAAGACAACTAATAGATCCAAAGAGTTTATCATCAAAACATGCATAACAACTCAAGACAAGTAATTGCATAGAGATATCAAAATAGAGCAATTTAAGAGATAGAATTGTATGCAAGATAGGTAAGTAAAACATGATAATGTGAAAATATATAAGTACCAAGCGGAGTTCCATAGAATAAGGTGATTGGTTGAAAAAGTCTAGTTGAGAGGGAAATTCTCACCCAAAAAGCCATCTATATTCTATGCACAGTGTTGTCGATTGAGTTTCTAGGTTGAACTTCTCAACCAACAATATTTGTTGGCAACATGCATTGGTGCTTGTCGGTCGAGTTCTTTCAGGACAAACTTGGCCGACAACAAATGTTGTCAAAAAGCACATATATTTTAGAAAAACACATGTAGAGGCATGATAAAAGTATAGACAATATCCAAACATATATAATCAAGCTAGTAATGCGTCATGAAAGCATCAAGGGCAATTTTTGAGCAAGAATATGATGAGAATCACAACATAACATGTTTGAATCAAAAACCATATGTACAGTGTATACTAACTTGGAAACGACACACTATGATTGGACAGGAGAGAAAATAACGTAACTTATGTTCTTACCATTTCTTTTCCCCTTTTTGCCACCCCGTACACATCTCACCTTTCTTATTTTATGTGGATTGAGAAACCAATTTGCAAATCAATATCTCAAGTCAATCCATTAGCAAATGACCTACAAGAAGAAAGATGAAATGGTCCTTAATCATATTTTTGGGTCCAGAGGGGTTATCTTAACAGCCCATGTCCTATTACTCTTGAGTGATTTCCTAAAAGGACAACCTGTAGAATAATGAACAATTTAATTGCAATGATTACATGATCTCCTAGCCTTGGAACTAGAGGATTATTCTTTGAAAATTGAAGGTCTTTTATCTTTTTTGTTCCTTTGGCTACTATCAAGTCCAAAACCATCTCTACCCAATTGTTTGGTACTATGATCTAGGACTTTATTAAGATTCTTTTTATCATATGAGAATCTTTGCATAGAAGATCTCAAACTATGATTATCATGGATAAGAAAAGTAATAGTAGAATATAATTGATTGATATTATCTCTATAATGAAAACTATCGATTTCTAAGCAAATAGTTTTGGTCATATAAGAATCTTTTTCAATACGAAGAGCATCAACATTATTCTCTATACTAGTAGAACTAGAGTAAGATTCAAGGATATTGATTTTAGCAAGCAAGGAAGAATTTTATTCAAGCAAATATATCTCAGAGAGATAGACACTATTTCCATATTCCATTACTTGCATAACAAATTCTTTGTCCTCATTTTTAGTTTTAAGAACATAAATATCAAGTATGAGAGAATTCACAATTTTACTTTGCTCTTCTCTACAACTAGGCATAAGAGGTTGAGCTTCTAGAAATCTAATCTTATCAAGAAAGTTTGATTTTAAAGTTTAATAGATTCTACTTGACTAAGATAAGCATTGTTTTCATCTACCAAGAAAATGTTATCATGCTCAAGATCATCTTTTTCAAGATGGAAATTATCAACACTTCTAGCAAGCTTTTCCTTTTTCTTTTTAGAAGACTTAAGAGAGGCACAAGTAACATGAATAATGGAAATTAAAGATTATTTATCTAAATAGTTTAGATATACCTAATTTGAGTCATCTCTTATTGAGTCTATGAGAGCAAAATGACATTCTCCATCTTCATTAGAGCTTGAGATAGATCCTCCACTAGATTCTTCACTTGAGCTAGATTTGGAGGAGCCACTAAAGCTTTAGTGCCATTTCTCCTTCTTATTGTGCTTCTTTTCTCTTCTCTTCTCTTTTGATCATGGGTATTTTTGCCTTGTGGACAATATTTATTAAAGTGACCCTTCTTTCCACATTTGAAACATCGAGTGAAGGAGGAGGACTTGCCTTTATAGATCTACTCTTGGAGTACATGGCATCTTCTGCAACTTGAGACTATGAAGAATCTTAACTAACAATGGCTTCAATTTGGGCTTTGATTTTAGCCCTCTTCATTCTCTTGAGCTCTTTCTCTTCTTCTCTTTCTTCTTCCTCTTGCCTGTGAAGTGTAATTTCACAGGCTTAAAGATTTTGTATGTGTTCTTCAATTGGAATATCACCAAGAGACTTTGCTTCTTCAATAGAAGTCAACTTAGATTCCCGCCTCTTGGGGGAGAGTTCTAAGTATCTTTGAGTTGATTGAACCTCTATCCATAGGATGACCTAGGATGACAATACCATTTACAATGGATGTTTAGCCTTGAGTATATATTTTCCATGTTTTTCTTCTTTCCCATATGAAGTTTTCAAGAAGCCCTTTGAGCATGTAGATTTTTCTTTCCTTCACTTACTTTGTGTCTCATAAGTTACACATAGCTTTATCCATATCTCTTAGGTCGTCTCACAAGAGTAAATACGGTCAAACTCAGTGGGGGGAGATGGAGGAGTAGAGACTGTTGATGGCTCTTGCATTTAAGTTTGCTTTATTCAAAGTAGCTTCACCCCATTCTTCTATATTTGTCTCCGGTAGCTTGTATGGAAGATCCACCATTCTCCATAGATCAAGACTTGATCCTTGGATGTAGTATTGTAGCCTTCACTTTAAATAGAGGAAATTTCTACCATCATAGGATGGAATGCTAATGAGGTACCTCCCACCTTGATAATCGCCCATATTCTCCTACTTGTGGAAGTATTCTTATAGAAGACCCACTCTAATACCACATGTTGGATCTGAAGTGGTGGGCTCTAGAGGTGGGGGGTGAATTGAGCTATAAAAACTTAAACCAAATTCATTAGAACTTAAAATTACTACAATAGATAAGTTTGCAAATATGGAATTTGACGTGCAACTAAACATACATAGCAAGGCTGAGAGAGATTGAATGAGATCAAGAGCAAGCTACGTAAAATGGTTCCAAACTCCAACCTAGGAGGAAGTCAATCCACCACCTAGAGAGGTCAAGCTCTATGATTTTGCAACCATTGCACCTTCCTTAAATTACATTATAAGAGATACAACATATGACCTTCCTTTTTTGGGACAAGGATGCCCAACCTTCCCTTTGAGGAGAAGGGAGCCAACAACCTACTAAAGACTTACCTTATCAAAGACCAAGAGTCTTCAACCTCACCAAGGACTTGCCCACTTTTGCAACGAGTTTTCTGCCTCCACCAAGGACTTACCCACTCTTGCAAAAGTATTCCGCCTTGAAGGAATTACCCACTCTTGATGGATATTACTCCTTTGACTTTACATTCACCAAGGAGAATCTTTCACTAAGGGACTCCTTCCCTTCTTCTTATTTTTCTTCACCTCTCTTAGTCAAGAGAGATAACCTTAATCTTCATGGTAGAAATAGAGATTGAGAGGTGGAGGAAGTGAGAGCCTCACAAGATATACATGTAGATATAGGTCTCTTACAAATCTCCTACTCACTCTAATGAATGTAGAAAGTGATTAAGCTTAAGAGAGAGAAGAGGCTCTTAGAGGCACTCAACTATAATATATGAACCTTCATAGTGCTTGGCTAACCATGGGATGAAGCCCAACGGGTCCTATTTATAGTTGGGGATGCCTCCTAGCCATTAGAAGCACTTAAGGATGAATTCTAGCCATTTGGGGTGTTGCAATAGATCTATTTATGATGTTTGCAACATTCCAACAACTAGAAATACTTTTTCTACACACTTTGTACAACAATCCATTTTCTGAAACCTATAATCTAGGATGTAGGGACCATCCAAATTTCTCTTACAAGAACAACAATTCACAGAACCAGCAACAAGGTCAAGCTCAAGGTCAAAAAACTATGAGCCACCATCAACTGAGGAATGCCAACCGCCAACAGCCACCGGGGTACAATTCTAGCAACAACATGAACCTCAATTAATTTGAACAAGTGACTCCTCCACCACAAAAATCAAGTTTGGAAAGCCTCCTTGAGACCTTTGTCACCACATAAATCCATAAGAATGACAAGTTCCGGGCACATGGAAACATATTGAAAGATGCTATCACACAACTTTCTTCCAACGTTGATGGGATTGTCACTCACACCAAAATGTTGGAGAATCAGATAGCTCAACAAGCATCAGCCAACCAAGGAACATCTTTAGGTTCTTTACCTAGTCAACCTGTTATGAATCCTAAGGAGACTTGTAAATATGTGACCTTGAGGAGCAGAGTAGTTATAGGAGGATCTATAGAACCATCCAAGAGGAAATCTAGAGAGATTGCTGACACTGCTATTGAAGATATTGCTAAAAATCAAAGGAAGAAATCTGCTAGAAGTCTACATCAAGGTGATTCTTCTAGAAAGCCAAATGCTCCTTTTCCCCACATGTTAGTTAGAACCAAAGATGATGTGAAGTTCAACAAATTTATGGACATTCGAAACATGTTGTATGTAAATCTGACCTAGTTGAATTCATAGCCAAAATTCCCTCCTACGCCATGTTCTTAAAGGATATTTTAATAAAGAAGAGGAGATTTGGATAGGTAGAAACTATTATGCTTTCTGAAAGGCTAAGCTCCATCATCTAGAATTGTATGCCTGAGAAACTAGAAGACCAAGGTGCCTTTACTCTACCTTGCAAGATAGGAGACTCTACTTTTGATGAAGTCCTTGTTGATCTTGGAGCTAGCATCATCTTGATCCCCGTCTCTTTGTTGGAAAAGCTAGACTTGAGGGATTTGAAACCAACATATATGAAAATTCAGCTAGATGACCTCTCAATTAAACATCCAAGGGGAGTGATTGAGGATGTCCCTATTTAGATAGGAAAGTTCTTCATTCCATGTGACTTTGTGGTCTTGGACATGCATGAAGACCCAACCAATCCAGTCCTTTTTAGAAGACCCTTCTTGCACACTATAGGTTGTATAGTTGATGTCAGAGAAAGAAAACTCACCGTCGAGGTGGGAGATGAAGAACTAGTATGTTTTGTCTATGATGCCATGAAGTTGCATAGCTCCAAGGAGTAACTTTGACTCGTTGATACTATTGGTAGACTTCTTGAGGAAGAAAAGAATTCCATTGAAACTGCATTAGATGATCTTAAAGAATATGATGCAAGTGATACTCTCAATGAGGAAAGTCCTGAAACTTTGGAGATTCCACCAAGAGAAGAAGACTAAATAAGAATAAAGGAAGAAATATGACAACTCCATGCAAATAGTTACAACTAAAACCCCTCCCACTGGGGTTAAGGTATGCTTTCTTAGGTCCAAACTCTTCCTCTCCTATCATTATAAATGTTGAACTGAACAATGGTCAAGAAGAAAAACTTTTGAATGAACTTAGAAGCTATAAAGATGTGATATGTTATTATATTGATGACCTCAAAGGAATTAACCCATCCATTTGTATGCATAGGATAGATTTGGAAGAGAATGCCAAACCATGAATAGACCCCCCAAGGAGACTAAACTAAAACATGATGGAATTTAAAAAAAAGGAAAATTTAAAACTTAAAGATGTCAGAATTATTTGTCCAATTAGTGATAGTCCTTGGGTGAGTCCTATACATGTTGTACCTAAAAAAGGAGGAACAATGGTAATTAAAGGAGAAAATGATGAATTAATACAAACAAGAGCTGAGTCCTATACATGTTGTGCCTAAGAAAGGAGGAAGAACGGCAATTAAAGGAGAAAATGATGAATTAATACGAACAAGAATTGTCACTGGATGGAAAATGTGCATTGTTTATAGAAAATTGAATAAAGCCACCAAAAAGATTATTTCCCTTTACCTTTTATTGTTTTGATGCTAGAAAGACTTGTTGCATCACTCTTATTTTTGCTATCTTGATGGGTATAGCAGGTTCTTTCATATTCCTATCTATCCACCTGATCAAGAAAAGACCACATTTACTTGCACCTATGGAACTTATGCTTATAAGCGGATGCCCTTTGGGCTTTGTAATCCTCCTGCCATTTTTTAAAGGTGCATGGTGGCCATTTTTTCTAATTACATTGAAAAGATTATGGAAATATTCATGGATGACTTTAGCGTCTATGACAATTCATTTGATTATTGTTTGTTGAATCTAACTAAAGTTTTACAGAAATGCCAAAAAGTCAACCTCGTGCTTAATTGGGAGAAATGCCACTTTATGGTGAAGACAAGTGTCCCTATAGGACATGTTATTTCTAATAAAGGGATTGAAGTGGATAAAGATAAAGTGGAAGCTATTGAAAAGATGTCAACTCCAACCAATGTGAAGGAAATTCACAACTTTTTGGGCCATGTGGGCCTCTACAAGAGATTTATTAAGGATTTCTCAAAGATTGCAACGTCTCTATGCTCCTTGTTAGCAACAGATGTCGAGTTTGTATTCAATGATAATTGTCAAATGCTTTTTGAAAGTTAAAGGATGCCCTAGTTTCAGCTCCTATTATCCAACCACCAGATTGGAGTGCTCCTTTTGAAGTAATGTGTGATGCCATCAAGTATGCCATAGGAGCAGTCTTGGACAAAGAAAAGACAAAAAACTCCATGCTATACACTAAGCAAGTAAGACCCTTAATGAAGCACAAATCAACTATGCTACTACAGAGGATATGCTTTCCATTGTTTATGCATTAGATAAATTCATACATTATCTAGTGGATTCTAAGTTCATTGTGTATACGGATCATGCGGCAATAAGACACCTTATATGAAAGAAAGATGCTAAACCTCACCTCATCCGCCGGATGTTGCTACTATAAGAGTTTGACTTAGAAATCATAGATAATAAAGGAACCGAAAATAGTGTAGATGACCATCTCTCACATCTTTCTACTAGCGTTGAAGACAAAGTTCTATTGATGACAAGTTTCCCATTGAGAAGTTGTATGCAGTAAACTCTCTTGCTTTTTCGTGGTTTGCTGATTTTGCAAATTACCTTGCCATCAGATGTCTTCCACCTAATTTCACTTACCAACAAAAGGATTTCCATCATGATGTTAAATTCTTATATTGGGAAAACCCTTTACTGTTCAAACAATGTGCAGATAGACTCATCAGGAGTGTATCCCGAATGAAGAAATTGCTAGTGTGATTTCATATTGCCATTCCTCTCCCTACGACAGACACTTTAGAGCAGACAAAACTGCAACCAAAATCCTTCAATCTGATTATTATTAGTCAAGTCTATTCGGTGATGTGTAGACATTTGTCAAGGCTTGTGACAATTGCCAAAGAGATGGGGGAATTCCAAAGAGAGGTGAAATGTCATTGAACTCAATTTTGGAAATAGAATTCTTCGATGTGTGGGGCATAGATTATATGGACCCTTTTCCATCCTCATGTAGCTACAAGTTCATCTTAGTGTCCTATGATTATGTTTCCAAATGGGTGGAGGCAATCCCCACTCAAGCTCTAGATGTAAAGTCAGTCAGAAAACTATTCCATAAGATCATCTTCCCTAGATTTGGAGTTCTAAGAGAAATAATATCAAATGGTGGCAGAGATTTTGATGAAAGGAACTTCAACAACCTGCTTAGTAAGTATGGAGTGAAGCATAAGGTGTCCACACCTTATCATCCTCAAACATCAGGTCAGGTGGAGATCTCAAATAGGCAACTAAAGACTATCCTAGAAAAGATCATCTCCTGTTCAAGGAAGGATTGGGCACTGAAGTTAGACAATGCATTATGGGCATATAGGAAAACTTTTAAAACTCCTATCGGAACATCTCCTTTCAAACTTGTCTATGAAAAATCATGTCATTTATCCATAGAATTGGAGCATAAGGCACTATGGGCAATCAAATTCCTGAACTATGACCTCAAGAAGGTAGGAGAGAAAAGATTTTTGCAACTCCAAGAGCTAGAAGAACTAAGAATGGATGCTTATGAGAACGCCAAGATCTATAAAGAAAAGACTAAGAGATAGCATGACAAAAGAATCAAGGTCAAGGACTTCAAAGAAGGAGACCAAGTCTCGTTGTTCAACTCCAAACTCAAATTTTTTCCAGGAAAATTAAGATCCAATTGGACTGGACTGTTCTTAGTCTTACAAGTATTTCCATATGGGACCGTGGATCTACAAGGGAAGCAATCGACCTTCACAGTCAATAGACAAAGATGCAAGTTGTACACTACTGGAGAAGAAATTGACAAGGGAGCCTCTTGCTCCCTCCAAGATGTTTGATCAACCATTTGAAGAGTCATACTCCAAAATTTAAATGGAAGAAATTGTGGGAATTGACCCCACATTAGGATAGATTTTCTTTAAATAGTTTGAGTCAAGAACAATCTTTAATTTCCTGAAATAAACTTGTCATGGATGAATGTAATAATGTAGACACTTATATTTGCATCTCATCGCTTCTGTAGGTGCTGATAAGAAGTTGATTTGTGTAGAAATTCATACAGTCACGACATGTCTTAATTTTACATACTATGTCACCACTCACAGAAGAAACTATCCGAGCTCATTTTAAATAACACACGACAGGTCTCAAAATGACACATTGTGTTTTTATCATATAAAGAAGGCATTTTTACCATCTGGAATGCTACACATCATGTGCTATTTTAGACACAATGTGTACGTCATACGCAAGCATAAGCAACTTTTCTAGAATCAAACACGAAGTGTCTTTATTTGAACATGACATGTCTTTATCTGTAAAATTTTTTTACTTTGGCTTTTGCATTTATACATGTCTTGTGCTAAAAAGAACATCATGTCATATTCAAGCCAAGTTTTCTCAAAAGACATTGGCAGCCTTTGCAAGAAGACACGTCATGTCCTTTAATGATAAAGGGGGGTTATAACCCTAATTCCAAGTTGTAACTCTCACACTCATTCTCAAAGAGACGTGTGAACTAGTTGTGTTTGAGTCGAGCTACCGTGTGTGCACCCTCAACTCGAGCCTCTCCGCTATCATTCCCTTCGACCAAGCTCGATTTTGCAAACCACCGTGAACCCTCCAGTGACCTCCACAACAACCTTGCCCTTCCTCTCTCTCATTCCAAATAGCAGAGCCATCTAGGAAAGACAACCACCTCCACCTTTCATTACTGCAAACCTCAACAGTCCTGGTAAAGCAAGTGAGATTCCTCTCTGTCGTCTTCCTCTCTTCCTTCTCCATCTATCCTCAAAGTTACAGTGGCAGCATCTGGTATCCTCCTTGCAAAGACAACATATTCATCCACCTATGGTCTCTGTTCTGCTCCAGGTACACGGTGTAAGGACCCTGACCTCCGTTTTAGGCTTACCCTATTTGTTTTGCTTAAACTATGTGCTTGGTTGCTTGTTAATCACATTTAGTGGTGATTAGGGTTTGCTTGTGTTTTGTTGAGAGTTGGAGCTGCTACTTGCAAAATAACCTAAGTTAGGGTTGAAGAGCAAGTTTGTCACCTTGAGAAATGTCTTTCTCTCTCTTTGCTTCCTCTAGAGTTGAGAGGAAAGTTTGGGCTCGTGCCTTTAGTTGTATTGGGCTTGGTTGAGCTCTATTGGACCTTGTTTTTCCTTATTTGGGCCTTGCCTTGCTTTGAGGAGCCCTATATTGGGAAAGTAGCACCTTGTGTTGGTCACGGGGGTGTCACCCATGGGTGTATCGACCAAGGTGGTGGTAGTTTGAGGTGTGTCGGCCTTTGACCCCTTTGACCTTCTTGCTTTGGTTGTGTCACCTTACCTTGGACAAGTGGCTATCCTTTGTGAGTGGGTGGCATGGCATGTGCATGAGGTTCGCAAGGTGGCAAGATGTTGGACATGTGTTCCAAAGAAGGGCAACACCTTGCCTTGGTTTCCCTTTGATCCTCATCTATATATGCCTTACCTTTCTCTTCCTTAGGAACCCTTTAGCTCTTTGTTGCTCCTCTCTTCCTTGGTGCACGATACACCTCTCCCTTTCAACCTTGGTGGCTGATACCCTTGGAGGAGCTAAGGTTGGTGGTCAATCTCTTTGAAGGAGTTCTGTTCTTCTTCCTCTAGCTTGGTGGCCGAACCCTAAGTGGACCTTGTTTCCTTGGTAAGCATCTTCCCTCTCTCCTTAGCATATTCTTCTTCATCTTGCCTACTCTTCAACCATGGTGGTTATGATTCCTGTTCCTTTTGTTGAGGTGGCGGAAAGTGGTGTGCTTGGAGCTAGGAGATTGAAGCTTGGTGCTTTGGAGCTTGAGGAGATTGCTTAAGGTGGGTTACATAAATTCTAACCCTAGCTATACAACCTTCTTTTATGTTGCATGATTGCATGATTAATATATGTTTATAATCGTCCATGCATGTTGTGTTTCTTCTCTAGCACATATCTTTGATCTTATGGATATAGTGAGCATGATGTTGTTGATGGTTTATATGCCTTTGGATCTAGTTGGCCGAACCATAGTTGGGATTTTCTTGTTGAGCAATACCCCCTTCTCTCCTTGGTTTTTGAGAAGTGAGTTTGAGCTCTAGTGATGTGGGAAATACCCCTCTCTCATTTAAGTTGAGAGGTGAGTCTACATTCTAATGGCTTGGGCAACACCCTCCTCTCACCATGGATTTGAGAGGTGAGCTCTTGGTTATGTGATGACCTAAGTTGAGGTTGATCCATCATGTTGCCTGATTGGTGATGGAGGTTGTGCAAAACCCCTCTCTCTTGGTTGTTGAGAGGTGAGCCGATTCTCTTAATCTTTTAGGGTTTTGATGATGGTGGGCTTGAGCTTGAAGATGACCTTGTCGGGTTGGGCTTGATGCCTTGCACGATACACTCTTGATGAGTTGCTGCATGACACCTCTTTTTCTTGGACGATAGAGTGCCTAAGTGGATATCCCTGGTTGAGAGCCTTGGGTGATACAGGTTAGGATGGTCTCTTGAACGGTATGGGTTGAGTGGTGCACCTTAGTGAGTATCTTATTGGTGAGTGATATGATGTGTTTGATCTTGTTGGACAATAGGCCTTCTCGGGGTGCCTTGGTATCAGTTGTTTTCATAAGCATGGTGGTTGCTTCAAGGCTGAGCTTGGATGCCATGTTGTTGGCCGATACCAGTGTTGAACGTTAGGGAAGTTGCTTCCCGTTACAAACCCTAACTCTAGTTGGACGATGGGCTTTCTTGTGATGCTTTAGTGGTCATCTTGCCCATGGACGACATGATGCCTTGGACGACATTAGGGTCCTCTGGATGACATGGTTTGGTGGTTGGGTGATATGCTCCTTGGGCGTTATGACCTTGGTCATTATGGCCTTGAGCGCTATGAGGTTGGTGGTTGCCCGACATGAAACCCTAACCCTAATGGGCGATAGGGTCTTGGATGATAAGAGGTTCCCATGTGCTGCCCGATACCACCTTGTAGTTGCATGCATGATGCCTGACACCATGTGAGCTGGTGGGTTCTTGTTACATGATAGGTGAAGTGATGGGTTGGCCGACATGGTGGTGAGCTTGCTTAGGGTTGGGAAACCCTAGCTGATGCATCCTTTGGTGAGGGTATGACCATACCCGATACATCTTGTGGTGAGGGTTGGCACTGCCCGCCATACCTATAGTGAGTGTTACAGGAGTTTTGGTGAGGGTTCTGATAACTCAGAATGTATATAGCTGATAGTTCTCTGTTAATAATGATAATACAAGTGATATGGTGTAATCACCTTGAATCCTGCAACTCTCATGATGAGATAAGATGATAGGTTGTGAACCAGGAAGTTTGGAAGGATATGATGTTGCTACACATGATGATGTGACACTAGCATGGGGCATGATATGTGCTTATCATTCATAATAAAACTATGATTTATACAACTTATGTGTATTATACTCATGGATGTTGCTTTATACTTGATAGCATGATAATCTCGTTAATCCATGATGGCTTGAGTTATCTCTATGGATGTATATACTAACCATGTCGGTATTTTTATGTGGGTTCATAGCCTGGTAAGAGCTATGAGACGTATGTGCTTGAGTAGCACCATGTGGTAATGAGATAACAAGTTGATAGGTCTGAGGACCTGATCTAAGGCTGAGTGCCTAGTTGAGGTGTTATCCTTTGATGATGAGATAAGGGATGTGTTCCCATAATGCTGATGCATGTTTATGATGCCTTGAGAGGCAGTGGTTGATATAATGAGGGATTGAGGTCCCATGACTGTATGATGATGGCAATAATGATGTAACTCTATAAGGCTATGTTTATACTTTGGTTGCCTCAACAATTGGCTTACAATATACTAATTTATTATAGATGAACATATCATGTAGTTTGCCCTGGCCATAGATCCATCATCGTCAGTATCATGGTGATGGTGAAATAGGTTTATCCTGCGGGATTACCTGGAGCGCATATTGTTGAATATGTGAGGTTTCTCCTATCCGAAAATAGGAGGATTAGAGTACAACTACAATTGTAGACTCTGTATGGTAAAGAGCATGGTGTACAGACCCATGGCTCAAGATATGTGATGATGAGCATTGTGGCGTCTCTTGCCAAACATCATTTAAGATTAAAGCGGAAGCAATCATTAGAAGCAAAATTACTGAAAATCACTAAAAATTAAACTTTTTTTGCAAAGAGATCCACAAACTATAAAACTCTTTCATAAAGAACCAAAGTAAGTTATTTACATTTTGATTCATCAGTACATCTCTGTATCATCTCATCTCAAGAGTCATAACATTGACTGCCCTGTTAAACTATATGTAAGCAGTATACAAAAATTCTCGAGGCATCAAGCCAAAAATCTTAGATCTATATCAAACCATCTACTAACTCCTAAGACCTGAGAGTACAGAGACGACTCATAGGACTCTCTATATACAGAACCTAACAGACAGTGTCTCCTCCTAAAGATCACTGTTGTCCTTGTTGTTGTTGCTGCTACTGTTGTGGTTGCTGTTGCTGCTCGCCCACTGAAGGGTTTCTTCTCCCTCGACGTCTACCTAAAAATTTGAATCCCACGAGGGTGAGACAATTGAAAATTGTCCCAATGAGAGATATAACTCTCTGCCAGAAACATTGTTATTGCTGATAATAGAATAACACTGAGAAATAGAATTATAAATATTCAACAACAGGTAAATCATTGATTAAGCTAAATAGAGCAGTATTCTCTATACGGTTCATTCCAGTTATAACTTGATTAAGTAGCATGTCATTAATTCAATAAGGAATATGAAGAACATGTATATTAATGATCCAACTAGGACATAATAGACAATGTATCATCAAACATTGATTCTCGTAATTCAACCCTAAGTAAATATGCTACACGACTGATTACATTTTACAAACATACATATGCCCTGAGGAGATGAGGTATACCGCTCATGCTCCAACCGACCATTGCGAAATCAAAATCGGTACCATACATAGGTCATTAGAAGAGCCGGATTTCTTTGACCGCATACTCCTCAGTCAGTGTGAGGAACAACATGCAAGACATCTCGTGTCTCTGCCAAAATAGCTTTCCAGGGTATACTGGCAACTTCACTATTAGAGTTACAGTGGCATGTTGTACTCTCTTCGCAATCGAGAGATTTCTTATATATCTCACATCGATTCGACATTAACATCATCATCATCGGGAGATTAGTGATACATCATCTCGGCATAAACATATAATGAAAAAATTGAGAGATTTAATGTTTATCTCACATCAATTCCTCCATTAGGGCATAAGGATATTCATGCTCATTACCCCCACATACTCAAAAGTATGCTCTCCAGGAGTTCCCTTAGGAACACCTATTTCATCATCACCTAACTACTGACGATGATGGATCTATGGTCAAGGCTCTACATGATATCATTTCACTTGATTATTTAAGTACATTACAACATTCTTTTAGCATCATGCATGTTTTCAAACATAAACCATTATAACAATTGCTATAAAGAATGACTATTATTTCTATCAAGTTCATTTCATAGCTTTATTAACATTGGGATCTCAATCCCTTATCATCTCATCATCATGATTCAAGATTATGGATGTTCAAACCCTTAGATCATCAAACACTTGCTACCACTTTAATAGGTAACTTATTGCCATCAATTCATCTGACAGTGTAAACATGATAATTGCAGTGAAGGTATTTCACATGGCTCTTACAACCTATCAATCTCTTTTGTTATCTTTCACTAGGCAACATAGCATATCATTGCTTACAAATCTTTATAAAGAATTTTCAATAAACAAACCATCATGGCTCATACCTGGCTATATTCAATATCTCATAAAACCTGCATGATTAATATAGATGATAACAGATACATCAATTTCATACCAGCATAATGCAAAACAATTATAACATCATTATTCAAGGGTTACACCACTATGCCCTTGTTAAGGGTTAGGGCTTCCCTTTTAAATTCAATTAGGGTTAATCATTCCCTTAGCTCATTTAGGATTAATGACTCATCATTTCATTATCCAACCTTAGAGCTTCATGTTATAAGGTATAACCCAGAATTAGGGTTTCACATATTCCTTCACCTTATTTGGAATTAGGGCTTACTATTCACATCACATCACCCTAGTTTAGGGTTTATATTCAACAATCCATAATTATGGTTTACTTTAACATCACATCACCCTAGTTTAGGGTTTATATTCAACAATCCACAATTAGGGTTTACTATCCACATCACATCACCCTAGTGTTAGGGTTTATATTCAACAATCCAAAATTAGGGTTTACTATTCACATCACATCACCCTAGTTTAGGGTTTATATTCAACAATCCACAATTAGGTTTTACTATTCACTCAAAGTAGGAGTGATCATCAAAGTACCCTGAATTAGGGTTTCTCATGTCATCATTATGAATTACGATCATACCATCATCATGTATTATGATTTTACTTATCAATACCCTCAATTAGGATTATGATTCATTAACCTTCATAATTAAGGTTTTCATGATCTCACTATTAAGAATCATACCCTAATTAGACATTTATTCATATTGAAAGTCCACTACATGATTATCATTCATGTAGGAAGTCTTTCCTCTCTCATCCTCTATAGGATGATATTTTCTTCAGCCTTGATCAAGCTAGGTCAACTCAACTTGAAGAAAATTGACACCATGAGTTATGTCATTATCACCATGATCATTATTGCTTAATTATTTAAAGGGTACTAATCACCCTATCTCATTAAGGGTACCATTATTATAATTACCCTTGGTTTACATCATGTAATTATTCACTTAAACAATCAACCTTCATCCACTTTAAGTGCTCATACAATTTGATTAATTACCTTCCAAGTGATCTTGGTCACTTAGACCTCAAACGGTCTTGACCAATCAGATTTCAAACGGTCTTGACCAACCAGACCTCAAATGGTGTTGGTTGAATACTCAAAACCATTTAGTAAAGTTGAGGTTGAAACGTTTGCCAAAGTGAACCCTTGAGATCGTTTTCTAAAGGTGCACACTTGAAACTGTTTGCTAAAGGTAGTCTTTGAAACCGTTTGCTAAAGGTGACCCTTGAGATCGTTTGCTAAAGGTGTACACTTGAAACCATTTTCTAAAGGTAGTCTTTGAAACAGTTTGCTAAAGGGGACCCTTGAGATCGTTTGCTAAAGGTGCACACTTGAAACTGTTTGCTAAAGGTAGTCTTTGAAACTGTTTGCTAAAGGTGACCCTTGAGATCGTTTGCTAAAGTAACCCTTGAGATCGTTTGCTAAAGTAACCCTTGAGATCATTTGAGTTTCAAACGGTTTGGGATCATTTGGTCCCAAATGGTCTTGAGACCGTTTGGTCCAAACCCCCTCAAAACCGCATGGACCAAATATGGTCTCAACCACTCAAATTGAATTAGGGTTTCCAAGATCGATTGCTTCAGTGATTGAAATCATGTTATCACTCATCAATTGATCCTAACATAATACTCTAATTGAGTTAAATAGGTCATCCTTCAACTGATTTGACCCTCAATTAACCCTCAATTGATCATCAATTAGGGTTTGAATCAATTGGATTAGGGTTTGGAATTGATGATCATTCAATGTTGATCATTGTGAAATTAATTACTTTGAAACTATTGGACCAACATCCAAAATGGATATGACCTGACCCCAAACGGTCTTGAGGTCATTTGGGTGACCTACAAACGGTCTTGAGACCGTTTGCCCATCTCATCACCCAAATCCATGTCATCCAATTAGGGTTTGGATCATTGAATTGATCACCAAATCAACATTTGATTGCAAATCAACATGGTATCTTTAGATCTTCAAACACTTAACCATACTCAACCCTAGACCTCCAAACGGTCTTGGGTGACCCCCAAACGTTCTTGAGACCCTTTGGGTGATCCCCAAACAGTTTTGAAACCGTTTGGTTCAATCAACCCAAGTTTCTAACTCAATCAATTATGAAATCAACACTTCACCCGATTGGGGTTTGATGATTGATGGACCTTCAACACATGAACCAATTAGAACTAATCAATTGTAATTAGTGGATCATTAACTTACATTATTATGAACAAAACTCCAAATGGTCAACCCTGGCCAACATCACCAAACGGTTTGAAACCATTTGCCCCCATGCTGTTTGGTGAAACAGTTTTCTTTCAAACAGTTTGGAACCGTTTGTTCCCAAATAGTTTGGGAAACCATTTGAGCTCATAAAATGAAACCATTTGGACCTGGAATTTTCTTTGGATAAGAATCTATGATTATGTAATCATCATGTTCCTCCGTTCGACCAAGAACAATAACCGTTCTTCATGGAAACTTCAACCATGAACCATAAGAACACTAAATAGAAGAAAATAACCAACGATTATTAAAGGAGTGCAATAGAAATGATTAAGGGTTTGAGTTAGAAAACCTGCCTCAAAAACTGATCCCAAGCTCCAAGATCCATGCCTAAAATGGTGGATGGAGTTTTAGAAACTGCCCAAGGTCCGTTCTTGAGCTTTTGGATGAACAAGTTGTCTAGGATTGGAAATTGAGTGAAGAAAACCAATAATCAAGCATTGATTTAGGGTTTTCACCATGAATTCGAGGTAGAAGATGATCAAAACTTACCAACAGGTTATGTTCGTCCTTCTCCTGCTCCTGAGATCTCCATTGGTCAGCCAAAGAAAAGTGAGAAAAGAAAACTAAGGAAAAGATCCTTAAGTGTATAGGAAAAAGGATATGTATAAGGATTTTCAAGGAAAGAAAAAGAATTATTTTCCTTTAATTCCGAAATAATTTCCACCAAATCCCCCTCCATTTCTTGGCCAATAAGACACCTTCATGTTTTTTGCAAAACCTCTCCATTATCCAAGAATTAATGGAAAAGGAATTAAGCACCTTAGTGAATTTTATATTAATATCCAACCTTTTAGTGGATATTACTTTTTATTATATTAATGTGAGTGGATTCCACTCAACCAAGATCTTTTTGTGCCATATCAAGGCACAAGCTCGTATTGCAAACACATCCTTTAACTTTTGGTTGAAGGTCTACTTAATTAATTTATTTCTTTTTGTATTAAATTAAACTAAAGCTCCATTTATGCTTAGATCTTGATTATTTTAATGTCAAGATTCTCTCTCCTCCAAGATAATTCAAATGAGGCACCCCTCTCATTTTATTTGCTCTACTTGATGACAAGAAACATGAGAGACCCTCTAGAGGTGGTATTTTGCATATTTAACCCTAGTTTTTGGGTAAATTGAACATTACGCCAAAACTAGGTTTTAATGCTCAAGGATTGCTCTACAAGCTTCATCTTGATGCCCAAGCTTGTAGAAACCATACCAATACATAATATTCATTCTTATGATGTCTCAACATCAGAGGAACATCTTATCATGTGAAATTTGCAAGTTAACCCCTCAACTGGGGTAATTTGCACTTTAGTTCAAAATTAACAAAACAATGTTTCAACATTATTCAAAAAGGACTGAAATTGAAATATAAGTTCCTCAAGAGCCTTAATTACTTTTAAAAATATAAGTGAAAACATCTAATCAACTTTATTAGGCAAAAAACCTAGGGTTAGAGCATAACCCAGGCCAGGTATGTTACAAATTATCCACCCCTTACAAGGATTTCGTCCCCGAAGTCATTAACAAAACATTTTAAGAAAAAAGAGTAGGGTATTTCCTCCTCATTTCTTCCTCTAGATCCCATGTAGCTTCTTCAACGCCACGGTGATTCCAGAGGACTTTTACAAGACTAATATATTTCTTCTTCAACTTGTTGATTCTTGTGTCGAGAATCAACATAGGTCCTTCAACATAGGATATATTATCGTTCAATTCTACTTCCATAGGCTACATAACTAATTCTGTGTCAGGATGACATTTCCTTATCATGGAAATGTGGAACACTGGGTGTAACTTTTGCAGCTCAGGTGGTAACTCCAGCTTATAGCTACCTTTCCAATCCGTTCAATGATTGGATAAGCCCCATAAATCTTGGATCTAACTTTCCTTTCCTTCCAAATATAAGAATCCATTTCTAGGGCGAGACCTTGAGGTAGACTCTGTATCCAACCTGGAATTCTAAAGGTCTACGACGCTTATCAGCATAAGATTTCTGCCTATCCTGTGTAGTCTTTAACTGTTGTTGTATTATTTTAATCTTCTCGGTGGTCTGCTGCACAAGATCAGGACCCAAAAGTTGATATTCACCAGTTTCATACCAACACAGGGGAGATCTACAATGTCTACCATACAAAGCTTCATAAGGTGCCATGTTGATACTGTGTTGATAGCTGTTGTTGTAGGAAAACTCTATCAAATTTAGATGTAGATACCAACTTCCTATAAACTGAAGGACGCATGCCCTAAGCAAGTCCTCCAAGGTCTGTATAGTCCTTTCTGATTGTCCATCAGTCTGAGGATGAAAGGTTGTACTAAACCTTAACTGTGTGCCTAAGGATTTATGAAGTCGCTCCCAAAAATGACTAGTAAACTTGGGACCTCTGTCAGAAACAATGGTAACTGGGACCCCATGCAGCCGCACTATCTCATCTACATATAACTGTGCCAACTTCTCAGTATAATAGGTTGTTTTAACAGGTAAGAAATGTGTTGTCTTTGTCAACCTATCAACTATAACCCAAATGGAATAATGACCCTTGGCTGTTCTAGGTAAACCAACCAAAAAGTCCATGGTTACATGATCCCACTTCCACTATGGTATAAGCAAAGGTTGCAGTGTTCCTATGGGCTTCTGGTGTTCAACTTTAACCTACTGACACACTGGACACCACATAACAAACTCAACAACATCCTTCTTCAAACCAAGCCACCAATAGATATCTTTCAAGTTATGATACATCTTGGTGCTTCCTGGATGCATAGCATATATTGAAGAATGAGCTTCTTCCAAGACTAATTTTCTTAAGTTATCAACACCAGGTACTATTATTCTACCATGATAACATGATACCTAATCATCTGAGTCATGGAAACCATCTCGTTTCTCACTACCATACTCTGATCTAATCTGTTGAACTACAACATCAGCTTGTTGTGCCTCCTTAATCTGCTGTCTCAGAGTAGGTTTTATGTGCATCTCAGCCGACAACCTGAATAACAATGATACTTTTAATTGTACATTGTCTTGCCTTAAAGAGATAAGCATATCCCTCCTAGAGCACACCAAAGAGTTCAACTGTGCTCTTTCTAGGGTTGGTGTTGCTGATTTCCTACTTAATGCATCATGCACTACATTGGCTTTCCCTGGATGATAATCAATTTTACAATCATAGTCCTTGATTAACTCCATCCAACGATGTTGCCTCATGTTTAGCTCATGTTGAGAGAAGATGTACTTTAGGTTCTTATGGTCTGTGAAAATCTGGAATGTCTCTCCATAGAGATAATGTCTCCAGATCTTCAAAGCATGGACTACATCAGCTAGTTCTAGATCATGTGTCGAATAATTCTCCTCGTGTTTCTTAAGTTGTCGAGAAGCAAAAGAAATCACTTGTTTATCCTGCATGAACACACATCCTAGTCCATTCTTAGAAGCATCACAGAAAAACATATACCCTTTCCCTTGCTCAGGTAATACCAGCACAAGTTCACTTGTCAGTCTTTCCTTCAACAACTAGAATGATTGGTGACACTTGTCATTCCAGGCAAAAGGAACATCCTTCCTAGTCAACTTAGTCAAGGGTAAAGCTATAGAACTGAAGTTCTTAATGAACCTCCTATAATAACCTACTAACCCTAAGAAACTACGAATCTCTGTCAGTGTCTTCGGCTGCTCCCATTGCAGGACAGATTCTACCTTTTTAGGGTCAACACGTATGCTTGAAGCAGATATTACGTGTCCAAGAAAAGAAACTTCTGGTAACTAGAACTCACACTTGCTAAAATTAGCATACAACCTATGTTCTCTTAGAAAAGTTAGAGCCTGATGAAGATGGTGCTCATGCTGCTGCGCATCTTTACTGTAGATTAGGATGTCATCTATGAAGATGACAACACACTGATCAAGAAAAGGTTGAAAGATTCTATTCATGAGTTCCATAAATGCAGCTGGTGCATTAGTTAGTCCAAACGACATAACTGTGAACTCATAGTGACCATACCTTGTCCTAAAGGCAGACTTAGATATGTCACCCTCCTTAATATGCAGCTGATGGTATCCCAACCTCAAATCTATCTTTGAGAAGACAGTTGCACCACACAATTGGTCAAAGAGATCATCAACCCTTGGCAAAGGATACTTATTCTTTATTGTTACTTTATTTAACTGCCTGTAATCAATGCAAAACCACATCGATCCATCCTTCTTCTTAAAAAGGAGGACCGGAGCACCCCAAGGTGAAGTGCTTGGTCGAATGAAACCCTTCTCAAGCAACTCTTGCAGTTATTTCTTGAGCTCTGCCATCTCAGCAGGCGCCATCCTATATGGTGTTTGTGCTATTGGCTGCATGCCCGAGATTAGATTAATCTCAAAATTAATCTCTCGGGGCGGATGTACACCTGTAAGTCCTTCAGGAAATACATCTTCAAATTCCCTGACTATAGGAACTTCAACATGATTAGAACTCTCCATGGTGGTATCTACCACATGGGCCAAGAATGCATAACATCCTTGCCTCATCAGCTTCTCAACTACCATAGCTGACACAAGACAAGTTGGAAGAATCTTTCTATCTCCTTGAAAGATCCATGTGTCACTTTCATCAGTGAATACAACTTTCTTGGACTCACAATCCAAGACAACCTTATACCTTTCTAAGGTATCCATCCCAAGGATTATATTGAACCCGTTCATCTCAAGTGGTATAAAGGTCCACTTGAGTGTGATGTTTAGAAAAGAAAAGAATGCAGGGAGAACATACCTCCCGCAACACAACAGATTCCATCAAAGGAGTTTCTAACAACAAACTATCTGCTCTATGACTTGTAGTCATGTTTTAGTCAAGAATCACTCTTTGAGTGATAAAGAATGCATAGCACCCAGATCAATTAAAACATATACGATGTAGGATGTAGACATATTAGAATAAAACAGTTTCATCTGACCTGTCACAACCCGAGGGTTGATCACTGCATCAGGTGGATTCATCGCATAGAATCTTTCCATCGCATGTGGTTGATTTGGTGCTCGATGACTGGGTGCCGATGATCCAGCTTGGGACACTTGTCCACATCCTCAAGAGCCACCTGGAAACTGTCTTCTTTGGGAACCTTGCTGACTCTGCCTCTGGGGTTGAGTCACACTTTCCAGTATGGCTCTACAATCCTTCATCAGATGCCCCATCTTTCCACATATGAAACAACTTCTAATCCCTGGCTGAGGTCTGGATGGTCATGTAACTGACATGGATGTTGAGTTGTGGGATCCTTCTAGTGGTAAACTTCGTCCTCTACCCCTATTTGACGTCCACTGCATCTGGGTACTGAACCTAGGTGGTGGTGTAGGCACCGAAAACCTCAGTTTCTTGAAAACTTTGGATGAGGATCCTTGAAACTGGGGGTACACCTTCTTGTTCTTGGTCTGTCTCTTCTCAGTCATAGACCTCTCTATCCTTCTAAAAGATTCCATAAAAGTAGCAAATCTTTCCCTACTCTCAAGAGCAGACACAGGGGTGGTCAATTCAGCATTTAATCCCTTCTCAAAATGTCGAATCCTCTCTTCATCTGTGGTTTCCATATGCAGATAGAACCATAAAAGCTCCATGAACTTAGCCTCGTATTCACTAATGTTCATTGGTCCTTGCCTTAACCTCTCAAATTGAGAGATTTTCTCATCCAGGAACGTCTTAGGAAAGTATATGTTGACAAATTTCTGTCGAAATACTTCCCATTCGATCTCCACACCGAGCCTTTTCCCTTCCTCTATGGTCCACCAGTGACCAGCACTCCCCTTAAGAAGGTGCACAACATGTCTAACCTTCTCAACTTCTGGAATGTTCAGGATTCTAAAGGCCTTCTCTAGTTCAGTTAGCCACATGTCAGAATCTTCTGGGTCAACTGTCCCAGCATATTCTGTGGCTCCAACCCGATGAAGTCGTTCAAACGTCTTGCCGGCTCCTTGTCTTTCATCATGGGCAGGTGCCCTAGGTGCAGGTATGGGCATTCCATCAGTCATATGTGTCATGGCAGCTATAAAATGCCCAAACATAGCTTGGAAGGTCGGATTCCCCATGTCAGCTTGATTATACTGGGGTGGTTCAGGCACAGGTTCCTCCCCTCCTTGGTCTCTTACACCTTCTCCGGGTGCAGTGACACTACTTTCTGCAACATGTTCATCATGTGATCCAGACATCTTTAGTTTTTTCTTCTCCTCCTATATGAGCAGAAGACACTATCAGATAGACTGGAAGACACTAGAACAGACTCAACAAACTTAGTCCTATGTCTCTGTAGACTCAGCAAACCTAGAGCTCTGATACCAACTAAAATGTGGTGTATGTTGCCAAACATCGTTTAAGATTAAAGCAGAAGCAATCATTAACATCGGAATTACTGAAAATCACTAAAAATTAAAACTTTTTTGCAAAGAGATCCGCAAGGTGTAAAACTCTTTCATAAAGAACCAAAGTAATTTATTTACATTCTCATTCATCTGTACATCTCTGTATCATCTCATCTTGAGAGTCACAACATTGACTACCCTGTTAAACTGTACGTAAGCATTATACAAAAATTCTCGAGGCATCAAGCCAAAAATCTCAGATCTATATCAAACCATCTACAGACTCCTAGGACCTAAGAGTATAGAGACGACTCATAGGACTCTCTATATACAGAACCTAAGAGACAGTGTCTCCACCTGAAGGTCATTACTGTCCTTGTTGTTGTTGTTGCTACTGTTGTGACTGTTGTTGTTACTCACCCACTGAAGGGTTTCTTCTCCCTCAACGTCTACCTAAAAAGTTGAATCCCACAAGGGTGAGACAATTGAAAATTATCCCAGCGAGAGATATAACTCTCCGCCAGAAACATTGTTATTGTTGATAATAGAATAATACTTAACAGTAGAATTATAAATATTCAACAGCAGGTAAATCATTGATTAAGCTAAGTAGAGTAGTATTCTCTATACAGTTCATTCCAGTTATAACTTGATTAAGTAGCAAGTCATTAATTCAATAAGGAATATGAAGAACATGTATATCAATGATCCAACTAGGACATAATAGACAATGTATCATCAACCATTGATTCTCGTAATTCAACTCTAAGCAAATATGCTACACGACTGATTACATTTTTACAAACATACTTATGCCCTGAGGAGATGAGGTATACCGCTCATGATCCAACCCACCATTGTGAAATTGAAATCAGTACCATACATAGGTCATTAGAAGAGCTGGATTTCTATGACCTCATCCTCCTCAGTCAGTGTGAGGAACAACATGCAGGACATCTCGTATCTCTACCAAAATAGCTTTCCAGGGTATACTGGCAACTTCACTATTATAGTTATAGTGGCATGTTGTACTCTCTTCGCAATCGAGAGATTTCTTTTATATGTCACATCGATTCGACATTAACATCATCATCGGGAGATTAGTGATACATCATCCCAACATAAACATATAATTAAGGATTGAGAGATTTAATGTTTATCTCACATCAATTCCTCCATTAGGGCGTAAGGATATTCACGCCCATTACCCCCACATACTCAAAAGTATGCTCTCCATGAGTTCTCTTAGGAAAACCTATTTCACTATCACGTAAATACTGACAATGATGGATCTATGGTCATGGCTCTACATGATATCATTTCACTTGATTATTTAAGTACATTACAACATTCTTTTAGCATCATGCATGTTTTCAAACATAAACTATTATAACAATTGCTATAAAGAATGAGTACTATTTCTATCAAGTTCATTTCACAACTTTATTAACATTGGGATCTCAATCCCTTATCATCTCATCATCATGATTCAAGATTATGGGTGTTCAAAACCTTAGATCATCAAACACTTGCTACCACTTTAATAGGTAACTTATTGCCATCAATTCATCTGACAGTGTAAACATGATAATTGCAGTGCAGATTTTTCACATGGCTCTTACAGCCTATCAATCTCTTTTGTTACCTTTCACTAGGCAACATATCATATCATTGCTTACAAAGCTTTATAAAGAATTTTCAATAAACAAAGCATCATGGCTCATATCTGGCAGTATTCAATATCTCATAAAACCTGCATGATTAATATAGATGATAACAGACACATCAATTTTATACCAGCATAATGCAAAACAATTATAACATCATTATTCAAGGGTTACACCACTATGCCCTTGTTAGGGTTAGGGTTTCCCTTTTCAATTCAATTAGGGTTAATCATCCCCTTAGATCAATTACGATTAATGACTCATCATTTCATTATCCAACCTTAGAGCTTCATGCTATAAGGTATAACCCAGAATTAGGGTTTCACATATTCCTTCATATTATTTGGAATTAGGGCTTACTATTCACATCACATCACCCTAGTTTAGGGTTTATATTCAACAATCCATAATTAGGGTTTACTATTCACATAGCATCACCCTAGTTTAGGGTTTATATTCAACAATCTACAATTAGGGTTTACTATTCACATCACATCACCCTAGTTTTAGGGTTTATATTCAACAATCCACAATTAGGGTTTACTATTCACATCACATCACCCTAGTTTAGGGTTTATACTCAACAATCCACAATTAGGGTTTACTATTCACCCTAAGTAGGAATGATCATCAAAGTACCCTGAATTAGGGTTTCTCATGTCATCATTATGAATTAAGATCATAACATCATCATGTATTATGATTTTACTTATCAATACCCTCAATTAGGGTTATGATTCATTAACCTTCATAATTAGGGTTTTCATGATCTCACTATTAAGGATCATACCCTAATTAGACATTTATTCATATTGAAAGTCCACTACATGATCATCATTCATGTAGGAAGTCTTTCCTCTCTCATCCTCTATAGGATGATATTTTCTTCAGCCTTGATCAAGCTAGGTCAACTCAACTTGAAGAAAATTGACACCATGAGTTATGTCATTATCACCATGATCATTAATGCTTAATTATTTAAAGGGTAATAATCACCCTATCTCATTAAGGGTACCATTATTATAATTACCCTTGGTTTACATCATGTAATTATTCACTTAAACAATCAACCTTCATCCACTTTAAGTGTTCATCCAATTTGATTAATTACCTTCCAAGTGATCTTGCTCACTTAGACCTCAAACGGTCTTGACCAATCAGACCTCAAACGTTCTTGACCAATCAGACCTCAAACGGTCTTGGTTAAATACTCAAAACCGTTTAGTAAAGTTGAGGTTGAAACCATTTGCCAAAGTGAACCCTTGAGATCATTTGCTAAAGGTGCACACTTGAAACCGTTTGCTAAAGGTAGTCTTTGAAACTGTTTGCTAAAGGTGACCCTTGAGATCGTTTGCTAAAGGTGCATACTTGAAACTATTTACTAAAGGTAGTCTTTGAAACTGTTTTCTAAAGATGACCCTTGAGATCATTTGCTAAATGTACACACGTGAAACCGTTTGCTAAAGGTGACCCTTGAGATCGTTTGCTAAAGTAACCCTTGAGATCGTTTGCTAAAGTAACCCTTAAGATTGTTTGATCTTCAAACGGTTTGGGATCGTTTGGTCCCAAACGGTCTTGAGACCGTTTTGGAATCAAATGGTCTTGAGACCGTTTGGTCCAAACCTCCTCAAAACTGCATGGACCAAATATGGTCTCAACCACTCAAATTGAATTAGGGTTTCTAAGATTGATTCCTTCAGTGATTGAAATTATGTTATCACTCATCAATTGATCCTAACATCATGCTCTAATTGAGTTAAATAGGTCATCCTTCAACTGATTTGACCCTCAATTAACCCTAAATTGATCATCAATTAGGGTTTGAATCAATTGGATTAGGGTTTGGAATCGATGATCCTTCAATGTTGATCATTGTGAAACTAATTACTTTGAAACTATTGGACCAACATCCAAAATGGACATGACATAACCCCAAATGGTCTTGAGGTCGTTTGGGTGACCTCCAAATGGTCTTGAGACCATTTTTCCATCTCATCACCCAAATCCATGTCATCCAATTAGGGTTTGGATCATTGAATTGATCACCAAATCAACATTTAATTGCAAATCAACTTGGTATATTTAGATCTTCAAACACTTAACCATACTCAAACATAGACCTCCAAACGGTCTTGGGTGACCCCCAAACGGTCTTGAGACCATTTGGGTGATCCCCAAATGGTTTTGAAACCGTTTGGGTCAATCAACCCAAGTTTCTAACTCAATCAATTATGAAATCAGCACTTAACCCGATTAGGGTTTGATGATTGATGGACCTTCAACACATGAACCAATTGGAACTAATAAATTTTAATTAGTGGATCATGACCATTTGGGTGATCCCCAAACTGTTTTGAAATTGTTTGGGTCAATCAACCCAAGTTTCTAACTCAATCAATTATGAAATCAACACTTAACCCGATTAGGGTTTGATGATTGATGGACCTTCAACACATGAACCAATTGGAACTAATAAATTGTAATTAGTGGATCATTAACCTACATTATTATTAACAAACCTCCAAATGGTCAACCCTGGTAAACATCACCAAACGATCTGAAACCATTTGCCCCCATGCGGTTTGGTGAAACCGTTTTCTTTCAAACGGTTTGGAACCGTTTGTTCCCAAACGGTTTGGGAAACCGTTTGAGCTCATCAAATGAAACCGTTTGGACCTGGAATTTTCTTTGGATAAGCATCTATGATGATCACATCATCATATTCCTTCGTTCAACCAAGAAAAGAAACCGTTCTTCATGGAAATTTCAGCCATGAACCATAAGAACACCAAATAGAAGAAAATAACCAACGATTATTGAAGAAAGGAGTGCAATAGCAATGATTAAGGGTTTGAGTTATAAAACCCGCCTCAAAAACTGATCCCAAGATCCAAGATCCATGGATCTAATGGTGGATGGAGTTCTAGCAACTCCCCAAGGTCCGTTCTTGAGCTTTTGGATGAACAAGTTGGCTAGGATTGGAAATCGAGTGAAGAAAACCAATAATCAAGCATTGATTTAGGGTTTTCACCATGAATCCGAGGTAGAAGATGATCAAAAATTACTAACAGGTTATGGTCATCCTTATCCTGCTCCTGAGATCTCCCTTGGTTGGCCAAAGCAAAGTGAGAAAAGAAAACTAAGGAAAAGATCCTTAAGTGTATAGGAAAAGGGATATGTATAAGGATTTTCAAGGAAAGAGAAAAAAGATTTTTTTTCCCTTTAATTTCGAAATATTTTCCACCAAATCCCCCTCCATTTCTTGGCCACGAATCCAAATTCATGTTTTTTCAAAACCTCTCCATTATCCAAGAATTAATGGAAAAGGAATTAAGCACCTTAGTGAATTTTATATTAATATCCAACCTTTTAGTGGATATTACTGTTTATTATATTAATGTGAGTGGATTCCACTCAACCAAGATATTTTTGTGACATAGAAAGGAACAAGCTCGTCCAACACTATTTCAAACACTTCCTTCAATTTTTGGTTGAAGGTATACTTAATTAATTTATTTCTTTTTGTATTAATTTAAACTAAAGCTCCATTTATGCTTAGATCTTGATTATTTTAATGTCAAGATTCTCTCTCCTCCAAGATAATTCAAATGATGCACCCCTCTCATTTTCTTTGATCTAATTGATGCCAAGAAACATGAGAGACCCTCTATAGGTGGTATTTTGCATATTTAACCCTAGGTTTTGGGTAAATTGCACATTACACCAAAACTAGGTTTTAATGCTCAAGGATTGCTCTACAAGCTTTATCTTGATTCCCAAGCTTGTGGAAACCATATTACTACATAATATTCATTCTTATGATGTATCAACATCAGAGGAACATATTATCATGTGCAATTTGCAAGTTAACCCCTCAACTTGGGTAATTTGCACTTTAATCCAAAATTGACAAAATAATGTTTCAACATTATTCAAAAAGGACTGAAATTGAAATATAAGTTCCTACAGAGCCTTAATTACTTTTCAAAAGATAAGTGCAAACATCTAATCAAATTTATTAGGCAAAACACCTAGGGTTAGAGCATAACCCAGGTCAGGGATGTTACAAGCATGATGCGTTCACGGCTCAGATATATACACTAACACCTATGATGCGTGAGCTAGAGATGTGAGTAGCTTGTGGAGCTGACCCAGAGGCTGAGGCCCTATAAGCATAAGAATGTGGTCTTGCTTGATGATTTGTGTACTGACCACGAGGAGGTGAGTTCATGGAGTCCGGATCTCCTTAGACCTTGTATGGCACCGGATTGTGCTTCACAACCAATGGTTGGATTTGAGCAGGGAAGGCTCACTTTCTCAGGGCATAATAACACGTAATCCAGCTGGATAGTATATCGTGCTTAGAGCAAAACACAGAACATTGATTGAGGCCTTGCTTATATAGCAGATCTAGTTATACCTTGCAGATATGTGTACGATCTTTATATTTTGTGATAAGTTCTTATAAAGCTTATCTTGTCAATCTTGTTCCATAAAGAAATACTTGATTATAGGCCTCATGAATATCTTGGTAAGAATGATGGGAATAATGGTCTTGCTCAGTATACTGCTCTTGTTATACACTTTATCAGTTATCTGCTTTTATTACTTTAATCTTCTGAGGTTTTATAGTTGCGGCGGGGAGTTATGTTTCTCGCTAGGACTGTGTGTCTCACCCTACTGGTTTGCAACCTTTTTAGGTGATCACTCTAGACGTGGTGGTGGTCGTGAGGTTGCGGCTGAGCAGCAATAAGAGCAGTAGAAGGCAAGATATGGACATGCTGCTATTTTGGTGGTTTTATAGTAGAGTCCTAGAGTCATCCCTGTACTCTCAGGTCCTCGTAGGTGTTTGATGACGTTTCACGATGACTAGCTGATATAATTTTGGTATATCCTGCTGCTGGTCGTGTGTGGCCCATTATTTATGTAGAAACAAGTGATGAACTCTAGTGATGACAATATAGATGGTTCTGTTAAGGTGTGGACATATATCAATGCTTGTAATATTTTTATAACATGTTTCTCTACAGGATCTGAATGCAAAAGTTCTCTTATGTATGCTTTCCGCAATTAGTTTTAATTAACCCATGTTTTTGGTAACACATGTTTTCACCTGTCACTTCGCTGTTTGTGTGATGGCGGGGTGTCACAGTTAGTTTGGTATCAGAGCCCTAGGTTCATTGAGTCTACAGGGATCTAGGACTAGGTTTGTGTCTGTTCTTATGAGTTTTCCAGATTTTCTTACAATAACCTTCTGCCCTTAACAGAAGATAAAGCTTAAAGATGTCTGGAAACCATGAAGAACATGCTTCCAAGAGCAGCAATGCTGCATCAGTTGATGGAGAAAGAGTGTAGGCACATGAAGATCAGGTGCCTGGGGTCCTCCAACTTGACTCAACCATTCTGGAAAACCCTACCTACCAACAGATTATGGGGCAGTTGATGGCTACGATGAATCACATGGTGGAAAGAGTGCCAGTGTCTCAGCCAAGAGCACAAGCTCCCCATGGTGAAACATCAGGTATTGGGAAGACCTTTGAGCGAATTCGTCAAGTAGGAGCTTCGGATTATGCTAGAACGGTTGATCTAGCGGATGCAGATATGTGGCTGACAGGTCTTGAAAAGGCCTTCTGGATCCTCGACATCCCCGAAGCAGACAAAGTCAAGCATGTTGTCTACCTTGTGAAGGGTAGTGCTGGACACTGGTGGGCCATTGAGGAGGAGAAGCGACCTACTGAGGAGATCGGTTGGGAGGTTTTCCAACGAGAGTTTGTCAGCAGATAATTTATGAAGAAATATATGGACAAGAAGATCAACCAGTTCGAGCATCTACGCTAAGGATCGATGATCATGACTGAGTATGAAGCCAAGTTCATGGACTTGCTGTGGTTTTGTCCTCACATGGCGGTGACAGATGATGAGCGGATCAGGCAGTTTGAGAAAGGTTTGAGTGCTGGGCTGTCGACACATGCTGCTGCTTTGGAAAATCAGGAGCGGTTTGCCACATCATGGAGTCTGTCCGCAGGATTGAACGGTCTGTTAGGGAGAAAAGGGAGTCCATGACCAGGAAAATGCATGCTCACTTCCAGGGACAGAGATCTGGTGGCTTCAATAAGCTAAGGTTTTTGGCACCTTCCACGATGCAGAGTTCTCGTGTACCATCACAATGGCCTCCGAGTAAGGGAAGAGGTTATGTTTCTTCACCGTCAAAGGTGCATAGTACAACTTCTGTGGCAGTGACAGGGCCATCTAGGCCACAGACAGAAGGCATGTCATGTTATCACTATGGACAGACTAGGCATTTAAGGTCAAACTGCCCAAGGAAAGATGTTGAAGTAATACAACAACTGAAGTAGAATCAACAAGGGTCAGATAGACAAAAGCCCAGTGGTAGTAGAGGGTGAGGACGCGGTCAAGAGTTACAAGAGGGATCGTCTGCTCAAGGAAGCAGAGGACGTAGACAACAAGCAATGACTCGATTCTACGCTATGAGTCAGCCAAAGGCGATAGTCAACCCGTGAGTGGTGACAGGTCAGATGGAGTTATTTCATTATGATTTGTCTTCTTCTTGCTTTATATCTGTTTTGGTTGACTCAGGTGCCACACACTCTTTTATCACACATAGTCTGCTTGATAGCTGTCCTTTACCTATTTGTTGTAAGAAAGATAGCCTGTTGTTAGAAACCCCTCTCGATGGTTCCTCGATGCTTCAAGAGGAGTGTTCGTCTTGTCTCCTATCTTTCTAAGGACACAATATACAAGTGGATCTTATACCAATTGATATGCATGTATTATGTAATGACCGGGCCCACTGCCCTAGGCTCTAGTAAAGTTTCAAGAATGACGAATGGCCCCACAAACCATCACTAGCCTTAACTGCGTGCTTTATCCACACTCATGCGCAAGCCGGGGGCAACTTCCTGACTGGTCACCCATCCTAGTACTACTCCAAGCTGAGCACGCTTAACTATGGAGTTCTTTAGTGATGGGCTCCCAAAAAAGGAGGTGCACCTTGGTGATATGGGTAGTCCAATCATTCCTTTTAAGACCATGTTATCTGAGGCCTCAAATCCTGGGATGTTACAATCTCCCCCACTTAGACTCTTGACGTCCTCATCAAGGCTCAACTATATGGCCTCATAATCTGACCCCATTTCAGTGCAGACCCACAATGGCCCATGGACACCCAACTCCCGTCCATGGCTACCAGTGCAAGGGCAGCTCCATCTCGTCTCTACAGATAGCTCTTTCCAACTTGCTTGGACCGTACGGTTCAAGACTGGCATGCCATGTCCATGTGGGCCCCACCTATTGGAGGGGTTATGGCTTTGATACCATTTTTAATGACCGGGCCCACTGCCTAGGCTCTAGTAGAGTTTCAGGAATGACGAATGGCCCCACAGACCACCACTATCCTTAACTGCGTGCTTTATCCACACTCATGCGCAAGTCGGGGGCAACTTCCCGACTGGTCACCCATCCTAGTACTACTCCAAGATGAGCACACTTAACTATGGAGTTCTTTAGTGATGGGCTCCCAGAAAAGGAGGTGCACCTTGGTGATATGGGTAGTCCAATCATTCCTTTTAAGATCATGTTATCCGAGGCCTCAAATCCTGGGATGTTACAGATTCGATGTGATCCTTGGGATGGATATCTTAGAAAAGTATAAGGTTGTATTGGATTGTGGTTCCAAATAGGCAGTGTTTGATGACGGTGGAGAGAAGTGGATCTTCCAAGGAGATAGGAAGATTCTTCTGATGTGTTTGGTGTCAGCTATGGTGGTAGAAAAGATGCTGTGGCAATGTTGTAAGGCGTTCTTAGCTCACGTTGTGGATACCAAGGCAAAAGATCCTAGCCTTGAGGAGGTGACTGTTGCCTGAGAGTTTGCGGATGTGTTTCCTGATGAGTTCCTTGGTGTCACCCCACCCCGAGAGATTGATTTTGAGATCAATCTGGTAAGAAGAACACAACCAATTGCATAGACGCCGTATAGGATGGCTCCAACAGAGATGGCAGAGTTGAAGAAGCAGTTACATGATTTGTTAGAGAAAGGTTTTATCTGACCAAGCACGTCGCCTTGGGGTGCTCCAATGCTGTTTGTTAAGAAGAAGGACAAATCGATGCAGCTATGTATAGATTACCGACAGTTGAACAAGGTCACGATCAAGAATAAGTACCCGTTGCCAAGGATAGATGATCTGTTTGATCAGTTGCATGGCACTACAATGTTCTCAAAGATAGACCTACAGTCTGGATACCTTCAGTTAAGAATCAAAGATGATGACATACTTAAGTCCGCATTTAGGATGAGGTATGGTCACTTTGAGTTTGTGGTTATGCCGTTTGGGCTAACCAATGCGCCTACTGCTTTCATGGATCTGATGAACCAATTGTTCCGTCTATTCCTAGATCAGTTTGTTGTAGTTTCCATAGATGACATCTTGATCTACAGTCGTGATAGTCAAGAGCATGATCAACATCTTCGACAAGCTTTGACTCTTCTTCGCCAACATCAATTATATGCCAAGTTCGGTAAATGTGAGTTTTGGTTAAAAGAAGTGACTTTCTTGGGTCATGTGATATCTGCCGATAGAGCCAGAGTGGACCCAAAGAAGGTGGAATCAGTGGCGGACTGGGAGCAACCAAAGATGCCGACAGAAGTTCGTAGTTTTCTGGGTTTGGTAGGATACTATAGGAGGTTTACCAAGGACCTCAATGTGATCACATTGCCGATGACAAAGTTGACTAAGAAGGATGTACCTTTTGCCTAGGATGATTGTTGTCAGCAAGCTTTCCAAAGCTTAAAGGAGAAGCTGACTAGTGCTCCAGTGTTGGTACTGCTAGAGCCTGGGAAGGGATATGTTGTTTTCTGTGATGCTTCCAAGAAAGGCTTAGGTTGCGTGCTGATGCAGGAGGATCATGTGTTTTTTTTTTTGCTTCGTGACAACTTAAGAAACATGAGGAGAACTATCTGATACATGACTTGGAATTGGCAGTGGTGGTCCATGCGTTTGAGATTTGGAGGCACTATCTTTATGGGGAAGTAAGTCAGATATTTACATATCATAAGAACTTGAAGTACATCTTTTCATAGAGTGAATTGAACATGCAACATCATCGTTGGAAGGAGCTAATCAATGATTATGATTGCACAATTGAGTATCATCCTAGTAAGGCAAATGTGGTAGCTGATGCGCTTAGTAGAAAGTCTTCTTCTCTCACCATGAAGAAGGCACAGTTGAGTTCCTTGGTATGCCATAGGCGGGATATGTTTGTCTCCTTGCGGCAGATGAATGTGCAGTTGGAAGTTTCCTTGTTAGTAGGGTTGTTGGCATAGATGCAAGTCAAGCCTACACTGAGACAACAAATGAAAGATGCACAGCAGGCAGATGATACAGTGCAGTTGATCAGGTCAGAGCTCGGTAGCAAAAAGTGTGATGGGATCCATGAGTCTGAGGATGGACTAGTTTGCTATCATGGTAGGATGGTGGTCCCTGATATTGATGATCTAAGGAAGCTAGTGTTCGAGGAAGCACACATGCCGATGTTTTCTATGCATCCAGGAGTAACCAAGATGTATCATAATATGAAGGACTTGTATTGGTGGTCTGACTTGAAGAAGGATGTATCTGAGTTTGTGGCTAAGTGCACAGTATGTCAGCAAGTTAAAGCTGAGCATCAAAAGATGGCAGGTACGTTGCAACCCATGCCGATACCACAATGGAAATAGGATCATATAACCATGAATTTCGTAGTTGGTCTACCAAAGATAGCTAGGAATCATGATTCCATTTCATACCGGTAAAGACGTCATATACAGTAGAGAAGCTTGCTCAGGTGTATGTAGATGAGATAGTGCATTTGCACGGTGTACCAGCAACAATAGTATCTGACAGAGGTCCTCAATTCACGAGTCATTTCTGGGAACAGTTGCACAAATCATTGGGGATGCAGTTTAAGGTTCATCACTGCCTTCCACCCGCAGACAGATGGACAGTCAGAAAGGACTATTCAGACTTTGGAGGATCTTCTTCGAGCTTGTGTTTTGTAGTTCCTAGGAAGTTGGGACGTGCATCTCAGTCTGATATAGTTCACTTACAATAATAGTTACCAGCGGAGCATTGACATGGCTCCTTATGAGGCTCTATATGGAAGGAAGTGCAGATCCCCTTTATGCTGGTATGAGTCTGGTGAGTATCAGCTTTTGGGTCCTGAGTTAGAGCAGGAGACAACAGAAAAGATCAGAGTGATACAACAATAGTTGAAAACGGCATAGGACAGACATAATTCTTATGCAGACAATCGCCGATGACCTTTAGAGTTCTAGGTGGGAGACAAAGTGTATCTCAAGGTCTCACCTTGGAAAGGCATGCTGAGGTTTGGTCGGAGAGGCAAATTGGCACCCAGGTATATGGGTCCATACCCAATAATAGCACGTGTTGGCAAGGTAGCTTACAAATTAGAGTTGCCACCAGAGTTGCACATGTTACATCTGGTGTTCCATGTCAGCATGTTAAAGAAAATTCAGTCAGACACAAGAACAATGATATAACCAGTTGAGGTTGAGCTTGATGAAGATGTGACCTATGAGGAAGGTCCAATGATGATCCTTGACATGAGGGTAAAGTGGTTGAAGAGGAAGGACTTGGTTCTTGTGAAAGTTATTTGGCATCATTGTGGTGTTGAGGAAGCCACATGGGAGCTTAAGGAAGAGATGAGGATGAAGTATCCCTCATTTTTCTCTTTGGATTTCGGGGACGAAATATCTTTGTAGAGGTTTATGGCTTGTAAGGACCCTGACCTCCATTTTGGGCTTACACTATTTGTTTTTATTAAACCCTGTGCTTGGTTGCCTGCTAATCACCTTTAGTGGTGATTAGGGTTTGCTTGTGTTTTGTTGAGAGTTGGAGGTGCTACTTGCAAAATAACCTAAGTTAGGGTTGAAGAGCAAGTTTGTCACCTTCATAGATGTATTTCTCTATCTTTGCTTCCTCTAGAGTTGAGAGGAAGGTTTGGACTCATGCCTTGAGTTGTCTTGGGCTTGGTTGAGCTCTGTTGGGCCTTGTTTTTCCTTGTTTGGGCCTTGCCTTGCTTTGAGGAGCCCTATATCGGACAAGGAGCACCTTGTGTCGGCCATGGGGGTGTCAGCCAAGGTGGTGGTAGTTTTAGGTGTGTCGGCCTTTGACCCCTTTGACCTTCTTGCTTTGGTTGTATCACCTTACCTTGGACAAGTGGCTATCCTTTGTGAGTGGGTGGCATGGCATGTGCATGAGGTTTGGAAGGTGGCAAGACGTTGGACATGTGTCCCTAATAAGGGTGACACCTTGCCTTGGTTTCCCTTTGATCCTCATCTATATATTCCTTGCCTTTCTCTTCCTTAGGAACCCTTTAGCTCTTTGTTGATCCTCTCTTCCTTTGTGCACGATGAACCTCTCCCTTGCAACCTTGGTGGCCGATACCCTTGGAGGAGCTAAGGTTGGTGGCCGATCCCTTTGAAGGAGTTCTCTTCTTCTTCCTCTAGCTTGGTGGCCGAACCCTAGGTGGACCTTGTTTCCTTGGTAAGCATCTTCCCTCTCTCCTTAGCATCTTCTTCTCCATCTTGCCTACTCTTCAACCATGGTGGTTATGGTTCTTGTTCCTTTTCTTGAGGTGGCCGAAAGTGGTGTGCTTGGAGCTAGGAGCTTGAAGCTTGGAGCTTTGAAGCTTGAGGAGCTTTCTTAAGGTAGGTTACATAAATTCTAACCCTATCTATACTACCTTCTTTTATGTTGCATGATTCATATATGTTTATAATCGGCCATGCATGTTGTGTTTATTATCTAGCACATATCTTTGATCTTATGGATATAGTGAGCATGATGTTGTTGATGTTGTTGATGGTTTATATGCCTTTGGATCTAGTTGTCCGAACCATAGTTGGGGTTTTCTTGTTGAGCAATACCCCCTTCTCTCCTTGGTTTTTGAGAAGTGAGTTTGAGCTCTAGTGATGTGGGAAATACCCCTCTCTCGTTTAAGTTGAGATGTAAGTCTACATTCTAGTTGCTTGGGAAACACCCTCCTCTCACCATGGATTTGAGAGGTGAGCTCTTAGTTATGTGATGACCTAAGTTGAGGTTGATCCATCATGTTGCCTGATTTGTGATGGAGGTTGTGCAAAACCCCTCTCTCTTAGTTGTTGAGAGGTGAGCCGATTCTCTTGATCTTTTAGAGTATTGATGATGGTGGGCTTGAGCTTGAAGATGACCTTGTCGGGTTGGGCTTGATGCCTTGCACGATACACCCTTGATGAGTTTCTGCCCGACTCCTCTTTTTCTTGGCTGATAGAGTGCCTAAGTGGATATCCTTGGTTGAGAGCCTTGGGCGATACATGTTAGGATGGTCTCTTGAATGGTATGGGCTGAGTGGTGCACCTTAGTGGGTATCTTAGTGGTGACCGATACGATGTGTTTGGTCTTGTTGGACGATAGGCCTTCTCGGGGTGCCTTGGTATTGGTTGTTGTCATAAGCATGGTGGGCTCTACAAAGTTGAGCTTGGGTGCCATGCTGCTGGTCGATACAGGTGTTGAATGTTAGGGAAGTTGCTGCTCATTACAAACCCTAACTCTAGTTGGACGATGGGCTTTCTTGTGACACTTTAGTGGTCATCTTTCCCATGGATGACACGATTCCTTGGACGACATTAGGGTCTTATGGACAACATGGTTTGGTGGTTGGGCGATTGGCTCCTTGGGCATCATGACCTTGGTCATTATGGCCTTGAGCGCTATGAGGTTTGTGGCTGCCCGACATGAAACCCTAACCCTAATGGGCGATAGGGTCATGGACGATAAGAGGTTCCCATTTGCTGCCCGATACCACCTTGTAGTTGCATGCACGATGCATCTTTCCTGACACCATGCGAGCTGGTCGGTTCTTATTGCATGATAGGTGAAGTGATGGGTTGGCTGACATGGTGGTGAGCTTGCTTAGGGTTGGGAAACCCTAGCTGATTCATCCTTTGTTGAGGGTATGACCATACCCAATACATCTTGTGGTGAGGATTGGTGCTGCCCACCATACCTATAGTGAGTGTTACATGAGTTTTGGTGAGGGTTTTGATAACTCAGAATGTATATAGCTGATAGTTCTCTGTTAATAATGATAATACAAGTGACATGGTGTAATCACCTTGAATCCTACAACTCTCATGATGAGATAAGATGATAGGTTGTGAACCAAGAAGTTTGGAAGGATATGATGTTTCTACACATGATGATGTGACACAAGCATGGGGCATGATATGTGCTTATGATTCATTATAAAACTATGATTTCTACAACTTATGTGTAATATACTCATGGATGTTGCTTTATACTTGATAGCATGATAATCCTATTAATCCATGATGGCTTCAGTTATCTCTATGGATGTATATACTAACCATGCAAGTATTGTTATGTGGGTTCATAGCCTGGTAAGATCTATGAGACATATGTGCTTGAATAGCACCATGTGGTAATGAGACAACAAGTTGATATGTTTGAGGACCTGATCTAAGGCTGAGTGCCTAGTTGAGGTGTTATCCTCTGATGATGAGATAAGGGATGCGTTCCCAGAATGCTGATGCATGTTTATAATTCCTTGAGAGGTAGTGGTTGATATAATGAGGGATTGAGGTCCCAGGACAGTATGATGATGGAAATAATGATGTAACTCTATAAGTCTATGTTTATACTTTGGTTGACTCAACAATTGGCTTAAAATATACTAATTAATTATAGATGAACATATCATGTAGTTTTCCCTGGCCATAGATCCATCATCATCAGTATCATGGTGGTGGTGAAATAGGTTTATCCTGCGGGGTTACCTGGAGCGCATATTGTTCAATATGCGAGGTTTCTCCTAGTCAAAAATAGGAGGATTAGAGTACAACTAAGGTTGTAGACTCTATATGGTAAAGAGCATGATGGACAGACCCATGGCTATGGATATGTGATGATGAGCATGACGCGTTCATGGCTCAGATATATACACTAGCACCTATGATGAGTGAGCTAGAGATGTGGGTAGCTTGCGAAGCTGACCCAGAGGCTGCGGCCCTATAAGCATAAGACTGCGGTCTTGCTTGATGATTCGTGTACTGACCACAAGGAGGTGAGGTCATGGAGTCCAGATCTCATTAGACCTTGTATGGCACTGGATTGGGCTTCACAGCTAATGGTTGGATTTGAGCAGGGAAGGCTCACTTTCTCAGGGAATAATAAAATGTAATCCAGTCGGATAGTATATCGTGCTTAGAGCAAAACACAGAACATTGATTGAGGCCTTGCTTATATAGCAGATCTAGTTATACCTTGCAGATATGTGTACGATCCTTATATTTTGTGATAAGTTCTTATAAAGGTTATCTTGTAAATCATGTTCCATAAAGAAATACTTGATTATAGGCCTCATGAATATCTTGGTAAGAATGATGGGAATAATGGTCTTGCTCAGTATACTGCTCTTGTTATACACTTTATCAGTTATCTACTTTTATTGCTTTAATCTTCTGAGGTTTTATAGTTGTGGCAGGGAGTTATGTTTCTCGCTAGGACTATGTGTCTCATCCTGCTAGTTTGCAACCTTTTTAGATGATCACTCTAGACATGGTGGTGGTCGTGAGGTTGCGGTCGAGCAGCAAGAAGAGCAGTAGAATGCAAGATATGGACATGCTGCTGTTTTGGTGGTTTTGTAGTAAAGTCCTATAGTCATCCCTGTACTCTCAGGTCCTCAGATGTGTTTGATGACGTTTCATGATGAATAGTTTTTGTAATTTTGGTATATCATGCTGCTGGCCGTGTGTGTCCAGTTATTTATGTATAAACAAGTGATGAACTCTGGTGATGACTGTACAGATGGTTCCGTTAAGATGTGGACATATATCAATGCTTGTAATATTTTTATAACATGTTTCTCTACAGGATTTGAATGCAAAAGTTCTCTTATGTATGCTTTTCGCAATCGGTTTTAATTAACCCGTGTTTTCGGTAATATGTGGTTCTGCACGTTTTCATGTGTCACTTAGCTGTTTGTGTGATGGTGGGGTGTCACACACGGGGTGTTCCAAAAAGACATGATGTGTCTCCACACAGTTCTGTCAGCGTCTCTGCCAAAGCACACACCATGTCTCCACAAGACACGTTGTGTTGAAGGGCCATCTCAACACAATTCACAAGCAGCAATGGCACACGTGAAACAAACCTCAAACTATAGGCACGGAGCAAGCTATTCCTTGGCCCTAGCTTACATCTCCATGATGCAGTTCAAGGTCACAACAAAGGAAGACCCTACTTACTAGTTCCTCATCTCAAGAAGGGTTCTCCCTACGTGTTTTGCATGTGATCAAACACTGACTGCCCTGGGATTCAAAGATGATCATCACAAATATGAAGGAACTTGGACTCAACTACATCTACTGCTTGGTAACAAATACTTACCCTCGCCTTGTATATGAGTTTCTTACTACTCTTAAGATGGAGGAGGACCCAAGAAAAAGGTTGGAACCTTATGCAATAATTCATTTCCATTTACTGGGCCGAGGTTTCAAACTCACTTTCAGACAATTCTGTGAGATTTTAGAGTGTCATTATGAGGGAGCACTAAACTTCCCTCTAGCCTTTGATAGCGATGATTTCTAGTTTGAGATCACTGATTAGGAGTGTCATGATGCTAAAAAGTCCAAGGCATCTTCCATCCATAACCCAATCTTCAGATATGTCCACCACATTCGCTGTACATAGGTTTTTTCAAAGAAGGAAACTCAATGAGTTTGCGAGAAACAAGATTTATTCTTTATATGGGGCATGGTGTATGACCATAAGATCAGTGCAGGTTACTACATTCTGTCCAGGTTCTTAGACATCAAGAAAATGAAGAAGAGAGAATCTGGGGTTATCATGTGTGGGGGTTTGATTACTCTTATTACCAATAAGATTGAGGTGGACCTGACAGGTTAGAGGTTACACCAGGCAGAAACCTGGTGGATATTCAATACCTTCATTCTATAGGCTTGATCTCTAGGGTCCCCAATGATTATACCAAGTTGAGATAGTTCTTTGATGACGAATAGTACATCGACATCTTGGACTTGGAGAACATCACCTTGACAAATAAAGACAACTAGAAGGTCATTCTTATTGGCCTCGATGATGATGAAGCCCATGAAGGACCACAAGCTACTAAGGCACCCCCTACAACTCCACCACCTCCCTCCATAGTCACTCAAACGGAGTACTCTTGGGACATGCATGATGTCATACATCTTTACGGCTACATGCAACATCGGTTTGACCACATGGACGACCGCCTGGACCTGATGGGTCAACAATATTCCGTTATGAATGATATGGTTCTGTGCATGGATATGTGGCACATTTGCTAAGGTCACTATGCAATGCTGTAGACACACCAACCTACACCTCCTCTGCAACCTGATTTTTCTCCACAACCCTTTCTTGTTGATATTCCAGATGATGATGATCTTGTCAACCATTTCTTCCTTACTGGTCATGAGGGCAATGACCCTTCCCTATGATGCCATCAATGACATGTACCCTTTTCTTCTTACATAGGTTTCATTGATGCAGTAAGGACACTGCAAATTTCAAGCCTGGGGGGTGCAACTGGCCGGTAATGTAGTTTTTTTGTTTGTCATTTTTCATGTTTATTTCTTGTTTTTAAGTTCTGCCTTTTCTTTTTCCTATGGCAAGTTCAATATGATGTGAGGGTAACTTTGTGTAATGAACTATTTTTTTTCAAAGTTTGAACCGTCTTGTCCTCTTTCACTAAATTTATCATTTGTAGGAATTGTTAAAGAGCATGCATGAATCAAATGAAACCCTTTTGCCATGAACATGTGCTTAATTCTAGTCTATACTTGTAGCTTGAACATTCACCTTTCACCTTTCTGATTAATAAAAATATGTAATGGTCTCAATTTTTTATGAGTGAATCAACTTTAAAACATCAATTAGGATATGAGATGCCCCTGAAAAACTCTTAGTGCATATACAACCGCTCTTTCAGTGAAAAGTTTACAAAACAAATGAACAAAATCTAACTAATCTTACAATTTAGTTGACTCTCTTCTGTTGTGGAAAATTTTCAAAATTTCTATTGACTTGTTTCACCCTCATACCCCATAAAAGATGGATAACTACCCACATATCATACTAGCCTAGTGTAAGTTCAATATGGAAATGATGGTTAGGTGGTATGTCTCAAAAGAGGGTAAAACACCCCAACTGGCATTCCATGTGTGCATAAGCCCACATTAGCAGTCAAGTGCCGGAACCTGTAATCCATTGCCAAATCATCTTTTGGGAAAGAAGAAGAGTACAACTAAGATTGTTAGTTTTAACTAAGATTTCATCATTTGCATTCTTTATAGCTGAGAATCTGAGTTGCACATCCACTAATTGTTTGGATTGGTCATCCAAATTCTACTTAGTGTTGTTTAATTAATTGGTTCATTAAATTGTGACTACCCCTGTTGAACTAAAAATCTCTTTCATGGGTGTTTATTTTGAATTGGTAGCTACAAGTATAAATATGTTGATCATGGTTGATGTGGTCTCATACTCATCTTTCTTTTCATTTGAACTGTACATGAGCTTTGCAATTCCTTCATCAATGCTCTATGCTCTTTTTTCTTGAGGACAAGCAATAGTTCAATCTCAGGGGGATTTGATGTGTGCATTTTATATCGACTTTTTATTTTATCTCACATACAAATTCAGTTCATTTTGCCTTCCATTAGCCTCTATTCATATTTATATTCCCACATTTTAGTTATTTTACCTACCGCATGATGTTGATTGCAGACATGCGTTCAAAGTGCCAAATTGGAGATAGCCCAACTCAAATCTGACCCCAATGGGACTTCTCCTTGACTTGCAGTTGATTCAAAGTTTATTCTTGAAAAAATTGTTGGATCCTAGATGGGTGATTAGATTCTCTAGAGGGGGGGGGGTAAATATAGTTGAATGCACTTAAACAAAATTCATTAGACCTTCAAGATATATGATAAGATGAGGTTGCTAAATAGGTAATTTGAGTGCAACTAAAACATAAATAGCAAGGATGAGAGAGATTGAGCAAACACAAGAAGACAAGCTTTTTGGAGTGGTTCCACAATTCAAACTAGAAGTATGTTAGTCCACTTACCTAGAGAGGTCAACCTCTAGGATTTCCTAACCATTGCATTCTTATATTCATTCATAAGACTTACAATACATGACCAACCAAAGGACTTACCTGTCCAATACAAACAGTCTTCAACCTTACCAAGGACTTACCCACTTTGCAAGAGTATTTCGCCTTCTTCCAAGGACTTACCTACTCTTGCACAAGTCATCAACCTTCAAGGAATTACCCACTCTTCCTAGATCTTTCGCCTTTGACTTCACCTTCACTCGGAGAAGCTTCCACCAAGGACTTACCCACTTGACCAAGGAGTTTTCGGCCTTCACCAAGGGATTACCCACTCTAGATCCAAGTCTTCAGCCTTGATCTTCACCAAGGGATGTCTTCCCTTGTTCTTCTTCACCTCTCTTTGCTAAGAGAGAGAACCTTCATCTTCATGGTTGAAATGAGAGATAGCGAGGTGGTGGAAGTGAGAGCCTCACAAGATATACATGTAGGACTAGCTCTCTTACATATTTCCTACTCACTCTAATGGATGTAGTAAGTGATTAAGCTTAGAGAGAGAGGAGGTTGTAGGAAGCACTCAACTATAGAATAGGAACCTCACATAGAGTTTTGCAATGAATGCTCAACCTTGGAATGAAGCCCAAGGGGTCCTATTTATAGCTGAGGATGCCTCTTAGCCTTTGGAAACACTTGAGAATGAAAACTAGCCGTTTTGTGGCTTGCAACATATATATTTTCACTTGTTGCAACTCCACAATGGCTATAAGCACTTTTCTACACTTTTTCGTACAGTGCAATCGGTCAAGTTTCTATAAGGGTAACTCGACCAATAGAGTAAAAGACAAAGCTGATATTCATACCATCACTCGAGTTTGTCCTGGGGAAAATCGACCAAACAATGAAAATCGAATTGGTTAACTACTGCATCGGTCGAGTTCTGTGTAGTGTAAACTCGACCGATCAAAAGTCATTTTCAAGATCCAATCAGGATTGGTTGAGTTTGCAACTCACATAACTCGACTGATGAACAACCTGATGTGAATTTTAAAAAATGTCTTTTGAGTGTCTATATATTCAATCTAAGTGCTCCTAATTTTTTCTAAGCTTAATTACAAGTCATACAATCATTACAAGTGATTTACAACATGATTCTAATGGATTTACATCATATTACAAAAATGTGCACTTGTATTGACTTTGACTTGTCTTTTCTCCAATTTGATATGTGAAAGTTAGGACAATTGGAGTCTGTCTATACTTAATGTGAAATCACTCAAGTACATACATTAGACACCAATATGTGGAATGGTTAGTCATCATCAAAACATGGGTTTAGTCAATTTAGACGTGAGTCAACATTAACCTAATTGACCTTGAGTCAACATTCTCCCCCTTTTTGAAGATGACAAACCATTCCATAACTGTATTAAAAGCTTTTAAGTAAAATCATACCTTTGAAGAAACTTAGGGGTTTCAATAGGACTGAGCTCATATGCTCCCCCTCAATTGATGCACATGGAGTTCTCATACTCCCCCTCAATTGAAGCTATTTCTCCTACATGGTTAGCTTTCATAACATTTATAGAATACTATGTCTTCTACTTATATATGTTCTACACATATATGTCTTCTCCCATTTACCTTCTCCCCTTTACATGGACATACTTCTCCTCTTCATGTAAGACATGCCTTCTTCCTCTTTTAAAAGAAGACATACCTTTCTCCCCCTTTTTCATTTCAATAAGTGGGGTTATGAAGAAATAAGAAACATCACTTGTTAAAGAGAAAGGAGATAACATAAATATATATAAGGAGAGTAGAAGAGAACAGATAGGGGCTTGTCCAAGCATAGAAAGAAAACCAAGTTAAAGCATATACTTGAACAACCCAAAATGCAAGATAAAGTACTGCAGAAAAACAATAAAATCCAATTTTGACCCTCAAGATGACACAATATGACCAAAAAGTGTCAGGGCTCATGGAAAAGCAATGAGCCTTTCTCAGAAGGTTGTTTCTGCATAAAAACACTACTCTTGCAACAAGAATTGAAACTGGAGAAAATCTACATAAAATAAAAAAAGATACTCCAATTTCTACATATAATGTAGATCTATGTATCCTGCATCACAATGTTATGCAAGCAACTCAAGATAGTAGATATGCAATTCAAGGAACAAGCTTGAGCATGTATGAGACAAGATACAAGCATATCATATATATGAGCAAAGATGCCAATTATAAACAAGGTTAGAACTACATGTATATGAACTACTAGTAGATGATATCACAAGTTAGGACTACTAGTAGGATCTAGATAATAGCAAGAGATACCAAAAGATACACAAGATAAAGCATGTCTATGAGTAGATGAAGAGATATCCAAACAAAGAGATATGCAATTTTAGAAGCATGAAAGGATATAACTCACTAACAAGTATGCATCATTACTAAAAGATGGTCACCACTAAGAACCTCAAGGTTGTATCAACACAAGATATACACCTATATATATGTAGCAAGTTAGAGTACAACGGAAGCAATTTCAGACACAACCAAGAGATCCGAAGAGATCATCATCAAAACCTGCAAAACAACTCAAAGCAAGAAATTGCAAGATATAGATATACTAATTTAGAGCAATTTGAGAGATAGAGTTATAAGCAAGATAGGCAATTTAGAACATGGCAATATGCATATATAAAGGTACCAAATGAGAGTGCCAAAGAATAAGACTATTGGATGAGAAAATCTAGTTGAGAGGGAAATTCTCATTCAATAAGCCAAATGTATATTCTGTGCACAGTGTTATCGGTCGAGTTCTGTGCATTGACAACTCGACCGATGATAGCTGTTAGAAACACACATAGGTGCCTATCGGTCGAGTTTCAAATAGGACAAACTCGACAGACAAAGCAGCTGTCAAAAAGCACATATATTTCATAAAAACATATTTAAAGGCATGCTAAATATACAAACCATATCCAAATATGTGTAAACAAGTTAGTAATGCACTGTGAAAGCATTAGAAATAGTTTTTAAGAAAGAGTGTGAAGAGAATCGGTAAATACCACTTTTGACTCAAAAACCACATGCATAGTGCACACTAACTTGACAAAAATGAGTTAGGATTGGTTATAAGAAAGAAAACATTTACCTTTGTGCTTACCATTCCTTTTTCCATTTATCATCACCCTCTACATATCTCACCTTTCTTCTTTCATGTGGTTTGACAAGTCAATTTGCAATTCAATAGCTCATGTCAATCCATTTGCAAGTACCTACAAGAAGAAAGATGAAATGGTCCCCAATCATGTTTTTGGGTCTGGAGGGGTTAGTTTAGCAACCCAAGTCCTATTTCTCTTGGGTGCCTTCCTAAAAGGACAACAAGTAGAATAATGACCAATTTCATTGCAATAGTTGCATGTGCCCATAGTCTTGGAACTAGAGGATTCTCCATGGAATATTGGAGGTCCTTTTTCTTTGTTGTTCCTTTGACTACTATCATACCCTAAACCATGTCTACCAATTTGTTTAGTAGTATGGTGTAGGATATCATTTAGGCTCTTCTTAACAACTAAGAATCTTTGCAAAGAAGATCTCAAACCATCATTATCATGCATAAGAGAAGTAATAGTAGAAGACAAATGATTGATATTATCTCTAGCATGCAAAAGATCATTTTCTAAGCAAAGAGCTTTAGTTAAATAAGAATCTCTAACAATATGAAGAGCAGCAACATCATTCTCTCTACGATTAGAACTAGAACAAGATTCATGCACATTGATTTTAGCAAGCAAGGAGGCATTTTCTATTTCTAGTTCTTGCAAAACAAAATCTTTGTCCTTGTTTTCAGATTTAAGAACATCAATATCATGCATGAGAGAATCAAAATTAAAGTATGCTCGTCATTAGAACTAGGCATAAGAGGTTGAGCTTCTAGAAATCTAATCTTATCAAGCAAACTAGCATTTTCAAGCTTAAGAGAGTCTACTTGGCTAAGACAAACATTTTTATCATCAAGCAAGCAAGAAATAGCATGTTCAAGATCATTTAATTCTACATGAAAATTATCAACAATTCTAGCAAGCCTTTTCTTTTTCATTTTATATGACTTAAGAGAGGCACAAGTATCATGAATAATAGCAATCAAAGATTCTTTATCTAAAGAGTTTATATTTACCTCACTTGAGTCCTTACTTGTTGATTCTATAAGAGAAAAATGGCATTCTCCTTCATCACTAGAGCTTGAGCTTGATCCTTCACTTGAATCTTCACTTGAGCTTGAGTTGGAGGAGCCACTTGAGCTTGAGTTCCATTTCTCCTTCTTCTTGTGAAGATGGGTCTTTTTTCCTTGTAGGCAATCTTCCTTTTAGTGACCCTTCTCTCCATATGTGAAGTACCAAATGGAGGAGGACTTGCCTTTGTAGAATCTACCCTTGGAGTACATGGCATCTTCTTCAACTTGAGAGGATGGAGAGACTTATTCCATGATAGCTTCAATTTGAGCCTTCATTTCAGCCTTCTTCAGTCTCTTTAGCTCTTTCTTCTCTTGTCTTTCTACTTCCTCCCTGTTGTCAAGTGTGGCTTCATGTGCTTGTAGATTTCCAATGAGCTCTTCAATAGGAATATCCTTAAGAGACCTTGCTTCTTCAATGGAAGTCACCTTGGGTTCCCACCTCTTGGGGAGAGTTCTAAGGATCTTTGAGTTGATCTCTCCACTAGACATAGGATGTCCTAGAACAACAAGACCATTCACAATGGTGTTGAGCCTTGAGTACATGTTGGCTATCCTCTCCTCCTTTCCCATCTTGAAGTTCTCAAGCAGCCCTTTGAGCATGTAGACTTTGCTTTCCTTCACTTGATCTGTCCCTTCATAAGTGATGCATAGCTTTCTCCATACCTCATAGGCTATTTCACATGAAGAAATCCGGTTGAACTCGGTGGGGGTCATGGAGGCACAGAGGATGTGCATGGCTCTAGCATTCAAGGTTGCTTTCTTCAAGGTAGCTTCATCCCATTCTTCAATCTTTGTCTTTGGTAGCATGTATGGGATATTCACCATTTTCCACATCTCAAGACTTGATCCTTGGATGTAGAATTGAAGCCTTCTTCTCCAATAGAGGAAATTACTCCCATCAAAGATTGGTAGGCTGATCAAGTATCTCTCTCCTTAGTAGTCACCCATCTTCTCCTACTTGTTGAAGTATGCTTGGAGAAGACCTGCTCTGATACCAATTGTTAGATCCTAGATGGGTGATTAGATGCTCTAGAGGGGGGTGAATAGATATGAATGCACTTAAACAAAATTCATTAGACCTTCAAGATATATGATAAGATAAGGTTGCTAAATAGGTAATTTGAGTGCAACTAAAACATACATAGCAAGGATGAGAGAGATTGAGAAAACACAAGAAGACAAGCTATTTAGAGTGGTTCCACACTTCAAACTAGAAGTATGTCATTCCACTTACCTAGAGGGGTCAACCTCTAGGATTTCCTAACCCTTGTTCTTATATTCATTCATAAGACTTACAATACATGACCAACCAAAGGACTTACCTATCCAATAAAAAGAGTCTTCAACCTTACCAAGGACTTATCCACTTTGCAAGAGTCTTCTACCTTCTTCCAAGGACTTACCTACTCTTGCACAAGTCTTCAACCTTCAAGGAATTACCCACTCTTCTTGGATCTTCCGCCTTTGACTTCACCTTCACTCGGAGAAGCTTCCACCAAGGACTTACCCACTTGAGCAAGGAGTCTTCTGCCTTAACCAAGGGCTTACCCACTCTAGATCCAAGTCTTCAGCCTTGACCTTCACCAAGGGATGAATTCCCTTGTTCTTCTTCACCTCTCTTAGATAAGAGAGAGAACCTTCATCTTCGTGGTTGAAATGAGAGATAGGGAGGTGGTGGAAGTGAGAGCCTCACAAGATATACATGTAGGACTAACTCTCTTACAGATTTCCTACTCACTCTAATGGATGTAGCAAGTGATTAAGCTTAGAGAGAGAGAGGAGGTTGTAGGAAGCACTCAACTATAGAATAGGAACCTCACATAGAGTTTTGCAATGAATGCTCAACCTTGGAATGAAGCCCAAGGGGTCCTATTTATAGCTGGGGATGCCTCTTAGCCTTTGGGAACACTTAAGAATGAAAACTAGCCATTTTGTGGCTTGCAACGGATATATTTTCACTTGGTGCAACTTCACAATGGCTAGAAGCACTTTTATGCACTTTTTCATATAGTGCAATCGGTCGAGTTTCTATAAGGGTAAATTGACCGATAGAGTAAAAGACAAAGCCGATATTCATACCATCGGTCGAGTTTGTCCTAGGGAAACTCGACCGACCAATAAAAATTGAATTGGTCAGCTACTCCATCGGTTGAGTTCTGTGTAGTGTAAACTCGACCGATCAAAAGTCATTTTCAAGATCCAATTAGGATCGGTCGAGTTTGCAACTAACAGAACTCGACCGATGAACAACCTGATGTGAATTTTGAAAAATGTCTTTTGAGTGCCTAAATATTCAATCTAAGTTCTCTTGATTTTTTCTAAGCTTAATTACAAGTCATACAATCATTACAAGTGATTTACAACATGATTCTAATGGATTTACATCATATTACAAAAACATGCACTTGTATTGAATTTGACTTGTCTTTTCTCCAATTTGATATGCGCAAGTTAGGGAAATTGGAGTGTGTCTATACATAATCTGAAATCACTCAAGTAGAGACATTAGACACTAATATGTGGAATGGCTAGTCATCATAAAAACACGGGTTTAGTCAATTTATATGTAAGTCAACATTGACCTAATTGACCTTGAGTCAACAGAAACAACATTGCACATGACACATCTTATTTGAGACACGATGTGTTCCTTCACAGAATGACAAACATGACATGCGATATTTAACACACGATGTGTGTGTCTCTAATAGACTCAACACCAAAACATAGAGAACACGACACGACATGTCCCCACTAGGACACGACGTGTCCTCAGGACATGAAGGTCGGTTACAACTTGCTGCCAACACACATAGTGTGTGTTTAATCAAACACACCATGTGCCTTTTGCCTAAATCGACTCCATAAGATTATCACACGATGTGTCACCTTAAAGACACATCGTGCACTTTGCAGCAACATCATTATCAAGCAGATTACCGGACGGGACACATCATGTCCTCTAAAAGACACATTGTGTCATCATATGTTTCTGCATAAACAAGAGCAACCATCCCTCATTTTTAAAGACCAAGGCAACACAACAGGTGGTTATATCTTGTCATTTTGAAAGTTTTTTTCATCCAAGAGAAATTATAGAGCTAAGGAGGGTGATTGTCAGGTGGAAGAAGGTGGTTTATTGGCAAAGAACCTTCATTCTACTTCATTTCTTCTCCATTTCTTCTCTGAAGGTTCAACAAAGCTTATTTCTCTCACTCAAGCTTTCTAGGAGGAAAGATTCTCTAAGTTGGAGTAGATCCAAGGGTGGAATTTCATCCTCTAGCCCGAGTTCTACTTCCCTTTGGATACATCTTTGTTTTTTTAGCTTTTTCTTCTCTTAAACATGCAAAACTCTGAAATTTCTGCAAAATGTCTGTATATTTCCATTATGGATGAGGACAACTCTTTTCTTGGGCATGCTATTGTTCATGTGAACTCAAAATCTATGTTTATTGCTAGTTAATTTTCTTTTTCATGGGTGCCTATGGTGTTTCTTGTTTGTATGTCTGGCTGGCCACCTTTTGTACATGTTTCATGCTTACCTTGTGCTTCGAGAGAATTTATGAGGGAGTAAGGAGTAGGATCCATGGAAGTTTTCTCTTGACCACAGGAGTAGCTTGAGAATATTGAGGGTTAAGGTTGTGTTCGACACTAAGCATAGATGCGGGAGAATTATGCGATGTTGAAAACCATCTCATGACATTGGGAAATGCACGACGATGACAACCTCCTTGTACGTTCATGGTAATCTTAATTTTGTAACTGCATATGATATGATGGTATGGTAGTGAAATCTAATGCCCAAGCTTTTAATTGCTTAATCAACCCTTTAACTTTGAGATTTTTGCTTTTGCTAGCCTCTTAACTCTATAATCAAACTAAACCTTTGTAACCTGACTTGTATTAATGAAAGTTAAAAAATTTGTGCCTAACTAGCCTAGCTCCTTGTGTTCGACACTCGACTACATTGACCACGTATACTTGTGGGTGATTAGTGAATTGATATCTTTCTTTCTAAAACTCCCAACAAAGACCCTTCCTGCAATGTCTAGCCACGTCCTCTTTTGACACTACCACTGAAATGTTGCTGTCTCTATGAACCATGCTGGCTCGGCCTTGACTATTGGGTAACCTCCCAGTTCTTCTTAGGGAAAGAACATCTTACATGCCCAACTTGGCCTCACTCAAAGAACGTCTGTGTGTCATACTCTGGGCTAGATGACCCTATCACAAACATTGAACGTGAACTGTTTGTCCTGGTTGGTGGAAATCTACGACCTCTCCCTTTCTTGGAGACCACTACATCTGCACTTGTGTCCTCGTTGAGAAAAATTCAACCTTGGATGTGACTGTTGGTGTTGTGGCAAAGAGAACCTCGACTTCTTGAAACTACTTCATGGTTGTCCCTGAAATTAGGTTGAACTCTTTGTGGCATTGGCTTCTTACAGCTCCACTCTTTTCCTCTCTATCCTCATATACTACATGAAGATAGAAAACTTCTCTTAGGACTTCAAGACTGACAGTGTTCATTCCAACTCAGCATTCAAACCCTTCTCAAACCTTCTAATCCTCTCTTTTTCTATGGCCGCCATTTGAGGACAAAACCTCAACAACTCCATGAACTTTGCCTTGTAGTCATTAACTGACCACGATCCCCAACGCAACCACTCAAACTGAGAAATCTTCTCCTCTAGATACTTCCCTAAGTAGTAAAGACTGACAAACTCCTACCAAAATTCCTCCCAACTGACCACCTCACCTGGTTTCTTCTCCTCCTCAATGGCCCACTAGTGACCAATACCACCCTTTAGAAGGTAGATCACATGCTTCACCTTCTTCTCCTCAAAGATGTTCAAGATCCTGAATGTCTTCTCTAGCTCCTTGAGCCACATGTTTGCATTTGTCGGGTATGTTGTGCCCGCATACTTGGTGGATGCCATGAACTTAAACCTCTCAAAGGTCTTTCTTCGACCCTGAGATTCAACACTTGGGACAAGTGCCCTTGGTTGATGTGCATGCCCCCTATTAGCCAAATGTGTGGTTGTCTCCATTAGCTATCAAAAAATAGACTGATAAGTTGGATCAACTATGGTTGAAGGGTCAAATGGAGGTGGTATAGGTTGTTCTAGTGTCGTATTAGGTACTCTTCCATCTTGTACCCCTCTCATGTCACCCCCTCTAGTCTCCACATGACTTCTCTCAACATATTCTTCATATTTAAACATATTTGCATAACCATAAACCATGACTAGATATGTCAAATACATCAGAACAAACACAACAAACTAGGTCCTATGTCCTTGTAGACTCATTGAACATAAGGCTTTGATACCACAAATTGTGGCAAACCACTATGCTAAATGAGAAAAATCAAAACCAAAGCACTGATCAGACACAAAAAACCCATATTACTAAAGAGGTACACAATTAAGACCGAATGAAATTTCAACATACATGAGAAACATTTATAGAAGGGTCCATCATATATATATATATATTCATACTAGGTGTCTTTACATTAGTTCAATGGACTCCTCCACAACATGCATACAAAAATATGTTGTGAATAATTAGAACATTTACATTATACACAAGGCATATGACAAAAACCTTGAGTCAATATACATCATATACAAATCCCCCTTCTCGAACCTGAGTGTACAAGGATTACTCTAGGACTCTATACAACCCAACCAACCTCTCATCCACTATATATCCTCAAATTACTCCTCCTCTCTATCAAGGTTCTGACCTCACCAACGATAACATAAAAAAAGAGTGTGGAAACCCACAAGATGAGGCCCATATCTTAGCAATAGATATAACTCTAACAACATTTATTGATTACCAGGGTTATGTACTTAAGCAGTTGAAGCAGATAGTATTATAGAATTGAAAGACTATGAAACTTATACAAAAAATCTAGTATAGCTAGGATTACAAATGTAGTTGATTTCTTATACTGCATTATAAATCACTTGTATATATAAAAAAGAAGCATATCAAGGATCATCATCTACAATGTCACCAAATGACCCTAACAAGTGTGCTACACAATTGAATTACATATTTTATGAATTTGTGGATAGTTTGAGGCATACCACTCAAACTACATCCGACCACCGTGAAGTCCAAATTAGCCATGTATAAGATCTAGAATGACTGAAAATTAAAGATCTCTTCCCCTCAGTCAGTCTGAGTAACAACTGTAGTGGCACATCAGCCCAACTACTAAAACATCCTAGTCCACCTTGGGTACATACGAAATGACACTAGAAACTAGGGTATAAACCCTTAAATATGAGTTAGACCGAAGTAAATCTCAATCACATTAATATATGAGACACGACCTCAATCGCTCTAAAACCTTAAAATTGGGATGATAGGGATGTACCGTCCTGCACCCGCTTATTCTAAACAATATATGACTCTAAGCTCCTTTTGGATTACTAGTTTCTCTATATAGTAAGTTTCGATACTAAGATAGCTCTATGGTGCCAGGGAACTACCTATTTAGGGTTAAATTTGATTACTTAAGTTAGTTACATATATTTTGACTACATCAGTCAAGTTATGTATACATAGTCAAAAGGGTTCTTACAAAGGTCATTGGGGTTTGCAACCTCAGAAGATATAAAATGTCTAAAACACTTATGTGTCTCCCCATCAAAGCATATGTATCTAGCCTTGGCCATTAAGAGAATCCTGCAACAAACTAAGATTTCCATCAAAAGACAAAAGTAGAACAACCATTAGAAGATACAAATCGACATATTGTCTTCCATCAGCTGTCAATCGACGATATGGAAGAGTGATGCAAACCCACCCTGGGGGTGGGGAGCTATTGGTGTTAGTCTTGGTTTTGTGTCAACGTGGCATCAACTGATGGAGGGATGGATTAATAGAAATATGGTCCATCTATTCAAAAAATTGTTGTGCCCACTAGTCACTTAATAGGAGCACCATATACTATGATGGTGCATGAGAAATAAAGCTCAAACCTACTAGGAAAAGCTAGGGATTTGGATCAAAGCCATACAAATTAAAATAAACTCAAGAAAACCTAAATGTAAGCTAATTCTAGAGTAAAATGATGGAAATAAATACAAAACTAGACTAAAATGTATCTAAACTAGGATGAATATGCATTCATCACATACCATAAACAATCATCACTAGCCTCCTAGATACTACTCATTGCCTAAGGAAGGATCCTCTCCACTTAACTCATGGTTATATTCTTGGTCACCTTGAAGATGTGGATAACTTTGAGGGTGAGGTCCATGACCCATCCATATGATATAACAACTGATGACTTTCTTATGCTTACAAGTCGACTATTAGCACAATAACAAGGAAAGAATAAAATACATCGATAATCTATAAGATAGAAACACATATAATATAAACATTATAAGGAATAATTTGCAAGTGTAGCATAACAATAAAAGACCAACAATGTGAACTGTACATAAATCCCATACATATATATATTTCATGATACCTACTTTATAAATATCTAGGTGATTTGAGGTGTGCCAACTAAATCACTAGCTAGTAACTACAAAGTCCCCTAGATCCGTATAAGGTCTTAAGATTACTAGAATCGAAAATACCCCACCATGCCTCAATCGATACAAGTATAAAGACAATAGTGTACTCAAAGCCCAAACTACTCAATGAGTGCTCAAAGGCCGGTCCTAAAAACTAGGTTCATCTTTGGTACTTAGTTCATGGCATCCATTATTATGGTATAAGAACCCATATCATCATATCAAAATCACATATCACGGGAGTTAGGTCCTTAACTATACTCAAACATATTCAAATTTAATGTAATAAAAAACAATCTCTGATCATTGCATATACTTAAAATTAAATGACTTTGAGTACCTAGTCCCAACCCTTGGGTTGCTATAAGCATACTCATTTTTCTATACCAGGTTACAAACAATGGGATAGCTCCTACAGTCACATGGTACTACATGATCAGGGTTACACTTGATTTAATTAGGTCAATCACTCATCTTTCATGTCTCAACCAAGATGAAAATAAGTCATAAAGATGTATAGCAAACAAATGTAAATACAAAAGCACCAGAAGATATATCCTAGCATAATGACATATATTAAGTTACCCAATCATGCTACAACCATTTCTGAAATACCAAGGCCACATCAAGGCTAAACCCACACAGGGATTCCATATAAACATGCAACTAGGGATTTCTCTTTACATCACATCAACATAAAATCATGCAAAATTTCAAATTTAAACTCACAAGTATGTGAGATTTGCACTTAGAGAAAGATTGAGCATTAAAGGTCATTGTTATGTACAGATGAGATACTTTTCAATAATATAATTCTAATGAAATTTCAAAACCATAATAGTTGATAAAATGTCATAATATTATATTAAGATCACATAAGTATAAGAAAGAATGTTGTGTATTATATATTCCACCAACATAGTATCAAAATACCATAAAAAGAGCATTTCTAAGGCATAAGTGGATGCATTTTGAAATTTTAGTCCTTAATACAAACAAGATAGCATAATAATATCAGTCCACCTTAGGAGAATAAAGAAGCCATTGAATTCTTGTTGATATATCATTACAAAAAAAGTCGATAAAAAGTTTATCTTTAGGCATATGAAGCATGATTTAGGAAAGATTAGGGTTTACATGCAATAATGTAGGCATAAGAAGCTTATAAGAGTTATATCACTTGCCTCTAAGACATGAACTTGATATCCACACAATAAATCAAGGAAATAACTACCAAATCCCTTAAACAACCCTTCAGAGGCTTCAAGATAGAACCTCCAAGAAAGATCTAGGGCCAACTAGGGAAATAAGAGAAGAAAAAAGGGTGCTATAGCTATATGAAGCATGTTATGCCATGGAAATACATCGAACTCGGCCAAGAGAAGTAGAAGAAATGGGAAGAGAAATAAAATTGAAGAGAATTATATGTATTACTTGTATTAGGTTTAAGAAGAAGCTATCAAGCTTTAGAACCAATAAGGAATCTTGATCGCCAACGTTGATCCTCACACAAGTTTCTTCCTCAAGCTATTGACCCCTCAAGGAAGGTTATCGAGCTCCAATATTGTCTACCGAGGCTCTTAGGATCTTGCTCCATGTTCTAAGTCTCAAGGTTGGCAAATGATGCAAGAGGTTGATGGGTTTGGGATATATATAGGAAAGAGGATGAAAAGTCTAAAACAACACAACATGAACAAGGATGTAGAAAGTCAAACTATGAGGAGTCATTGAGGCTATTGACCTCCCTTAGTGTTGAGGTAAGACATTGATGATATACCTATTGAAGGTTAACTATTGAGGGTCAACTTACCAAGTTCATCATATCTCCCACTTAGGATCTGTCAAGGTCATGAGCTCACCCTATTGAGAGTCAACCCTAAAGCTATTGATACCCCTCAACAAAACCCTATTGAAGCTCAACCCTGGATGACCCATTGCGGCTCCAAGGGAGACCATGGAAGTGTCTATAAAAGTAGACATAATGGATCATCTAAGGACATTTGAAATCCATTTCATCGAGGCTGGGTAGGGCCCATGTTAATGAGGTTCAAGATGGGCAATCGATCCTCATCTATTGAAGCATTAACCGAGACTCGAATTAGCGTTTATAGCCCTAGTAAGAACTCTCTACAATATAATTTTAAAGGCATAAAAAACTAGCTAAAGATGAATATGAAGAGAAATGTGGCATTAATTAATTTTCACACAAATTGCAATTGGTCCTCTTATTATGGTGGATTTGTGATTAGGTTTATAACTTGTAAGAAACATATAAAATTAAGGCAAAAAAGAGAAATTGAGTCAAATTAGTGATTTCACTTAATCAATTGATTTAAAACCTACTTAGACATTCAAATATAAATTTCAAACATGATTAGATTTTAAATAGGACATGGGCTTTACAACCACAACTATAGATTTTAGCATAAGATGAAGAGTCAAGATCACAAATTTCATTATTTGTGCTTGCTTTTTCCAAAATTGTTGCTTCAACAATGCAACCTTCTTTTCATCACTAAATCTCACATCCTTCATTATTTTTTCTTACACGTACCTTGAATTGCACCTTTTTTACTATGCTTGTTGCGATGATTATGTCTAGAATGTCACCACCTTGGTACTTCTCTTTGGCACCAATATGAATGACATGTAAATAATATACAATCAAAGTACTTTTGCAATTTATTATTAATTTGATATAGTAAACAAATAGTATAACTAGAATGAAAAAATGGATATGTGTTAATAAAGAATAATATTTAGGATTAAAAAAAACATTAAGTCTTACTATGGCCATGCAATATTCCATGTCAACATGACATATTAAAAATGGTGCAATTGGTTTATGCATACTCTTTATTAGAATGAATTGGTACAAATTTACTATAGGTTAGTGTATCGTAGGTTAGTGTCTTGGTAGAGGAAGAGGAAGAATTTGGAAGACGGAACATTTCACAAACGATGAAAAATAGAAAAAAAGAGGAAAACAGATATGTTGAGAAGAAGAAAATTACTGGTTAAATGAAACATGATGATACAAAAAATATAATAGATCATACAAAACCTTGTAATATATTAGTATGCAATAATGACATTTTATGGGGAGGAATCATCCTATTAATTGGAAAGAATATTAGAAAGCATTTCAATGACTACCACAGTTGTGAACAAAATGATAAGCCAATCTACACATGGATAAAATTAGAAGAATAAGTTAAACAGAAATCATAAATGGATATGCTTGAATTATTGATGAAACTCGTTTAAGAAAAAAGCCCCAAGGGACTATAAAAAATTAGATGATAGTGGAATGGGAATATCCATTACTGTTGTTGTGTGTTTGTTAGTTAGGTATTCCAATAAAATACAAAGTAGAGGGAGGTGTTGTAAATGAGTGAAAGCGCATGTTACATGAAAAACTGAGACAATGGCATAAAAAGGAGATGATGTATGTTGATGCAAATGCATGAAATATGGAACATTTTTTTCAAACCCACTAGCGATCTTTCATGTCCACCACTACATTTTATAATCATAATATTTATTTGGATGACATTTATTTAGGAGGGATGTTTCATGAAAGGATTCTATAGTTATAAAAAGTATTGAGTGTGTTCAATTGAGAAATAGTTTGTGATGTATTTAAAATAAGAGGGAGAAAGGAGAGAGTATAAAAGATTATAAATAAATATGATGCCATTAAATATTTCTTAGGTGAATGAATGACGTAGAAAAGTGGCTTACGCAGAATACAGTGAAGTATAAAGAACGTGGAGAGAAAAATGAATGAATAATGAATGTTGTGGAAAATATGTTGGTGGTGGGAGAAAAGGAGAAGGGTGAAAGTATTAATGAGTATACCTTTTTCATTAGTGGGGCCTATTCGTTTGCATATGAGAAAAATAAAATCAACTTAATTGGTAAAATGGAGGGAAGTTTGAAAAATACACACAAGGAGAATGTACATATTTTTGTTGTTGTATCATTATCTTCTAAAACTTTTTTTATTTACAAGGGACATTAGTATCCCCTACCTCAAACAACATGCTCAATCTGGGATGACTACAATGGTGGTAAATGATGTGCATTATAGGTGGCTTGAACCTGAGTCCTCTAAGGAGGACCTATCGTGCTTGACCACCCACGCACACACCGAGTGATCTGCTAAAACTTTATGAAAGAAATGAAAATGGAATAAATAATGGAACATGATCATCAAGGTGCTGACACAACCATTCCTAGAGATAGCAGTGAGAAAATGGCATGAGCTCCAGTTCTGCCACCACAATCCACAACAAATTCCTTTATCCAACGACTACGACATCTTCGTGTTAGAATGGATATCGAATGAAGAGACACCTGACCAGCTCCACCACATTGAATACCACAGAAAATGAGGAGAATATGTGTGGGAGCTTCTATCTGGCAAGGGCACGCTCACCAGCTAAAACCCTCACTGAGTTAACATTACCCTACCTTATCTACTTCACAACTCTGGGACAGAGTGTGGAGTAAGTTTGGGGGGGGATACTATGTACCAGTGAGGGAGGTATGAAAAAAAAATCTTCAAACTTCACCCCTTTTTGTTCTTTTTGTTATTTTTCTATAACATGTGTACATATACATAAACATGCTCATACAAAAATTTTGCTAAACATTTTGCTTATTTTGTCTCCATACATATGTACCAAGACATTGCATAGTAAAAACATGATACGACTTCTTGCCAGTTTGTTTTCAATGTGTCCAAAGAGGTAGGTTTAGTTATGTCTTTTTGATAATGCAGCCTCAAACAACAAAAGACTACCACTTTCCATGCCAAAAATTTCGAAAAATAATCTCACAATAGCTAAGAGATGTGTATACAGAAGGAAAAAGTTACCCAAACAGCAGAAAATTTCTCTTGTTTTCCTTTACCCAACAAAATCCCCAAAAGAGAGAATAGCCTTATGAGAGTGAATAAAAGCATGAGAGTTGTGCCAAAAAAGAAAAAAAAATGTATACACACTTGTGCTCCAAAAGTCCCCATCTTTAGGCATGGTAGATCTGGGGCGGTGGTACGTAGGATGTGAAATCACTACTCTAAAGCCAACTGGCTTGGACTACAGGGACCACTCGCTCGCTAACGGATCCGTACCTGGATGGACTAATGGGAAACAAGAAAAACCCAAAAAGCCTTAAACCTACCCAAACACACAAATTTTTGTTCCCAAAAGTTGTTTGGTGTGAAAGCTAACTTTGAAATCATGCACCCAAGTCTCACCGAAGCTGTGGAGAAATATTTTGCTGAAATAAGGCTAGAAAAATAAAGTATGTTGTTCGTGGTCGGGCAGTGTTCTCTGCAAGACATCTCAATGCCCACTCAAACTCATGGTCTGAAAACCATACCGGTTAAGAAGAAGCATCACAAACAAAGTTTTAAAGATTGATTGAGGACAATCAAAATGCTAAGTTTGGGGGAGTTGATAACACCAAATTTGTGATGTTTTTGGCCCTTATATCGCTGTCAAATCTTCCCTTTTAAACTATTTTTCTCTCCTTTTTGTCATGTTTTTGAATAAATAGACTACGCTACGCTCTTTACTCAATTTTATCATCTTTTATAGAGTTTTCCTCATTTTTCGACTCATTTATCAGCAAAAAGGCCCGTCCCGGTCCATGAACGTGTTCTACCTACATCGGCACTCCTACCAGCCGGCTGACACACTCACTGCCCGACATATGGAAGCACAATACACTACCGCGCGACACGGGCATGCCAGACAAGGAGGATCTGATGGGCGATACGCCACTTACCCGACAAGGAGATGTACTCGCCATGACTACTAATGTGTGTCACGCGATACAAGCCACCCACCGGCAGGCGCCCACTCGTCATGACACCCAACACGCTTACAGCTCGACACCCTTGTGTCGGACGACACGCATATCAGGCAACCCTGAATCCGCAATGATAGAGCTGATGGAGGACACGTGGTGCCCGGAGAACCACGACTTCTCCCAACCACTGCCTATAAATAGAAGCTACATGACTCTAATGGGACGGGTCAGAATCTTATGAAAGCGAACTTGGGAAAGCACCTGGAGCTAGCGTGTCGCATCCCAGAGGTGCACCGGGCGATACTAGGTGAGCACTTATCCGACCTGAGAGGGCGGGAATGGTTCACTTAGAATCCCGCGCGGTCACCGCAGCATCCTGATATTGACCAACAAGGGCTCCGATACGAGTAACCCGACACCCTAAGCAGTCTCTAGCCTGACACGATACCGAGCCCGATAGGAATCACCCGTCACGGTGTATCGCCCGATAGGGTGGCATCCCGTCACAAACGTATCGGGCAGGAGCTCTTTGGTCGGTACGTCTGCCCATCATGGCCTATCGCCTGACAGGGTGTGCCACCCGACACAGGCGTATCAGGCAAAACTCCAAACCGGTATCGGGCTAGAGGAACCTTAGGGATCTGCTGCTGTGTGTCTCTCTTCTAAATCAAGGAGGTGATACTTATCTTTTTCAGTCATTTACTTTCTTTATTTATGCAATGTAACCAAACCCTTTTTATATAAATGATTACGCTAGTGGAATCAGAGGAGCTTTAAATATATGTTGCTTTATGTTTGGTCCCTTTTTGTTGGATGATTGCTTTTTTTAGCATTCGAACTCTAGCTTGTATGCTTGGATCATGTTTTGACTAGCTATCGAATTGTGTTTCCTGTTGCAGCAACCTTGAGAGAGGTGTTGTGGATGTAGTGTTTGGTCTGATATGGGAGTACGAGAGCACCCAGGATCGGAGTTGCTTTAGTTATCTTCCACTCTGACCCAAGTCTAGCAGCCTCGAGAGAGGAGTTGGTTCTTAGTTAGAGGTACCCTCTTTGAGAGAAGGGGTGTTGGATGTTCTTGTTGTAGCTTGTTATATCGAAGTTTTCCTCCTTCATTCCTTACTAAAACAATAGTGTTATCTCCTCTGTTTCTATTGTGCTAAAACCCTAAATTTGATAAACACTTAAAACCTTAATTTCTCCTTGTAACTCTAGTTAGAGATAGTTTCCTTTTATTTTATCGATCTTCACTTGTTGTTCCCTTTGGGAACTTTATCCTCACCTTACTTTACTAGAGTGTAATGTGTTGATTTCGAGTTCTTAACACCACCACCATTGTCCCTGTGGTTCGACCCCGATCGCTACTTTGGACCCCATCATCGTTGTGGGGGCCTAAGAGTCGGGTAATTTAAAAGTCTGACGACTTCAAATCCGCTCCTTTTGGACGCACGATTTAGGACGGTCAAATATTAAAGTTTTAGATGCCTTCCAAATGCGACACACGTGAAAAGCTTGATCGGCCATGTGTGAGCATGACCTAGCGTGGTACACCGTCTATCTCGTGGAAGCATGAAGGATGGATATGTGGGTTTTCCCTAACAGGGTGCATATTCATCGTATTAGCTTTGGGTCAGACTTAACAAGGTGACCTAGATAGGATCTAGCACCTTGAGGCATGGAGGTGATCATGGCAAGGAGTTGTGCATGACATCTTTCAAGAGTTGCATATGATGCAATTGGAAAAAGTTGCCTACCTAGAAGATCTAAGTTGTGGGTGACAGCCCTAGCTGGTCCATGACTCAGAGGATTTTAGGATCTTGACCCACTAGAAGATTGTACGTTGCAATCTTCTGAGTTGATGGTGAGGGATGTCAATTTGAATCAAAATAGTGGGAGTAGTAATTAATTAAAGGCCTAACTACTGTCAAATTTTATTCAAAACAAATCAAATCAAAAGGATTTTTGACAAATGCAATTTTCTCTTGTAGAATGGAAAAAGAATCATCTTTAAAAATGGGTAAATTAATTGAGAATAAATTCCATAACTGGTTAGGGATTGTGAGAAGTGTTCTACACAATCCATATATACCAGTAGCCTTTGAATCTGCTCTATGTGCGCTTAAGAAGAAGGATATTTCATTGATGGAGATCAATGGAACAAACTCCAAGGATAAAGGTGAGGGAGAGAAGGGTTCTCTCGCCAAACCAATGTCAGAATCTTCTGTGCTGAAAACATGGAGAGGATGGAGGGAACGATGGAAGAAGAAGTGAGAGATAGAGATCTCTACTTCTGTTGTATATGTGATAGAGATTAACTTTACTACTTCTTTGTCATGGGTACTTGATACCGGATGTGGATCTCATATTTGTTCAAATGTGAAGGATCTTAAAAGAAGTAGGCCTTTGGGGAAAGGCGAGCTTGGACTATGTGTTTCCAATGGAACAAGAGTTGCCTCCAGTGCCATAGGAACCTATGAGTGAACTCTACCAAGTGGGCTAATGATAGAGTTGAAGAACTACTATTATGTACCTGCCATAAATAGGAATATCATTTCCGTTTCTTGTTTGGACAAGGATGGTTTTGAATTTCTTATTAAGAATGGAAAGTGTTCCATTTCAAAAGATGGGATCTTTTATGGAAGTGCCCCAATGTCTTATGGTCTATACTTGATAGATCTATAGACAAGTGTATACAATGTAAACACCAAAAGGCAAAAACTCAACAACTCAAAAAAATTTTGTCTTTGGCATTGTCGTCTAGGGAACATAAATGAGAAGTTCATTTCTAGACTCCATAAAGATGGTTATCTAGACTCTTTTGATTATGAATCAATAGAGATATTTGAATCTTGTTTATTGGGCAAGATGACCAAGACTCCCTTTTCAGGTAAAGGTGAGAGAGCTATTGATCTATTAGGACTCATACATACTGATGTATGTGGGCCTTTTAGAACTAATGCCAGAGGTGGGTATCGGTACTTCATTACCTTTACTGATGACTTCAGTAGGTATGGCTATGTGTACCTGTTGAAACATAAGTCAGAAACCCTTGAAAGGTTCTAGGATTTCATGAATGAAGTACATAACCAACTTGGTAAAAGTATTAAAGCACTTCGATCTGATCAAGGTGGAGAATACTTAAGACAAGAGTTTGAGGACCTTCTGCGAGCCCGTGGTATTGTATCACAATGGACTCTGCCTGGAACACCACAGGATAACGGTGTGTCTGAAAGAAGGAATCACACTTTACTGGATATGGTGCGATCAATGATGAGTTTTGTTGATCTTCCTATTTCCTTCCGGGGTTATGCTCTTGAAACTGCCACATATACACTTAACCAAGTATTGTCTAAATCGGTTCAAAAGATACCATATGAGATATGACACCGGAAGTGTCCCGGTTTGTCTTTTATTAAGATTTGGGGTTGTGGGGCTTACGTTAGGAAAATGTTTCCTGATAAGCTTGGACCCAAGTTCGATAAATGTTATTTTTTTGGATACCCCAAGGAAACAAGGGGATACCATTTATACCACCCTACTGACAACAAAGTGTTTTTTGCTAGGATAGTTGTATTCCTAGAAAAGGAATTTATTTCCAGAGGAAATAGTGGGAGGAAAATAGAGCTTGAAGAGGTTCAAGCCCAACAACAAAACATTGAACCGGTAGATGTACAAGAGGAACATAGAGATTCACAAGGTGTTGTGGAATCTCAATCTCATCAAGTAACACAAGGACCTCGTAGATCTAGTAGGACACACCTTGAACCTGAGAGGTTTGGATACCTTGTGACTCAGGAAGGCAGTGAGTTGATCATAGATGATGATCCAACTACCTATCTAGAGGCTATGGAGGGACCAGATTCTGAGAAATGGCTTGAGTCCATGAAATCTGAGACGGAATCCATGTACTCCAACAAAGTATGGACTTTAGTGGAACCACCTGAAGGGGTAAAACCCATAGGGTGCAAGTGGGTCTCTAAGAAGAAGACCAACATGGATGGAAATGTGCAAACTAATAAAGGCAGATTGGTTGCAAAGGGTTTTCGACAAGTTCAAGGTGTTGACTATGACGAAACATTTTCTCCAGTTGCCATGATTAAGTCCATCATGATTATGCTTGCTATTGCGGCTTATTATGACTATGAGATTTGGTAAATGGATGTTAAAACCACATTCCTTAATGGGAATATACATGAGGATGTGTACATGACACAACTTGAAGGTTTTATAGATCCAAAGAATGCCAATACAGTCTGTAAGCTACAAAGGTCGATCTATGGATTGAAGCAAGCATCTCGGAGTTGGAATCTTCGATTTGATGAGGAAGTCAAAGTGTTTGGCTTTATTCAAAATGAAGATGAACCTTGTGTGAACAAGAAGGTTAGTGGGAGCACGACCAAATTCCTCATATTTTATGTGGATGACATACTATTGATGGGGAATGATGTCTCAGCCTTAGAGAAGGTATAGACATGGCTTGGGAATACTTTCTCAATGAAGGACTTAGGAGAAGCATCCTACATTCTAGGAATTAAGATCTATAGAGATAGATCTAAAAGGCTTCTCGGACTAAGTCAAAGCATGTACATTGACAAAGTGTTGAAGCGGTTCAACATAGAGAACTCAAAGAGAGGCAACATCTCCATGTTACATGGAGTCACCATCTCTAGAGCTCAATGTCCCCAATCTTGTAAAGATAGGGAGCGTATGAATGGGATCCCATATGCATCATCCATGAGATCCATCATGTACGCTATGTTGTGTACATGCCCAGATGTCTCGTATGCCCTTAGAATGACGAGCAGGTACCAGTCAAATCCTGGGGATACTCACTGGACAGCCATAAAGAACATCCTCAAGTACTTGTGAAGGACTAAAGATCAGTTCCTTGTATATGGTGGTGAGGAAGAATTGGTTGTAAAGGGTTACACTGATGCAAGCTTCCAAACTGACAAAGATGATTATAGATCGCAATTAGGATTCGTGTTTTGCCTAAACAATGGAGTTGTGAGCTAGAAGAGTTCCAAGCAAGAAACAATTGTTGATTCTACTACAGAGATCGAGTATATTGCTACTTCACATGCAGCAAAGGAAGTTGTGTGGATCAGGAAGTTCATTACTGAACTTGGTGTAGTTCCCAGTAGCTGTGATGCAATTGAGATTTATTGTGATAATAATGGAGCTATTTCTCGAGTTAAGGAACCCAAATCACATCAGCGTTCCAAGCACATACTGTGGCGCTTCCATCTCATACGAGAGATCATACAGTGAGGAGATGTGAAGATTTGTAAAGTACCAACTAAAGACAACATAGTTGATCCATTGACTAAGGCCTTTTCTCAGCAGAAGCATGATGGTCATGATAGGTCACAAGGACTGAGGTTCCTAGGTGATTGGCTCTAAGTGCAAGTGGGAGTCTGTTGGTATGTATGCCCATAGAGCAAGTCATGTGATGATTGTAAAGGGATACTTTGTAAATGATTTGAATAATAAAGGCAATTTCCAATCTATATGTTTTAACTATTTCTGAGATGATAGTGTAACATGATACATGTCTAAATAATTGTTTTACTCGATGAAGTATTCTTTTGGGTTGATGACCTAAACGATGAGATCATATGAATGTTAAGAGTATGCATTCTTGTTTAGTCCCTAGTCAGTTGTTATTGTGGAAATAACCATACACATCAATAACACTAAAGACTAGATTCTGTGTTAGTTGATGACAAAATCTCATTAGTCATGATATAGTGATATCAAACCAAGCACATAGGTACTTGTTAGGGAACAAGTGTACCAGACAGATCCACCATGAGAGTGACACATGGAACCATGATTTGGTAGTCACAGTCAACTCTCACAATGATGGTGGTGAATGTGATTCTTCAACCTGAAATCACTACACTCAACACATGTCGTTGGGTACACTTTGACATCATCAAACGCAATCCTGAAGCATGGGTTGTTGTAATGGCGATGATTGGGTGACTTTAACACATGGGGATTTTGAGGGGTGAGTGATAGATATGGGATTTGTCCCTCCTAAGGGAGTTTAATGTCCATGGCCACTTGATGGGTAGGATTGAGAAAGGCATGTGCATGCATGTGTGAATCAATATGTGATATTGATGTCACACACATCTCACCCAGTCTGCTCTGAGATCAAGGAAATGGATGAACGTTGAAAGGATGACTGTACCATGCCTTGAGTTCATTCAGGACATTAGTGACAAAGGAATTATACATTCACTGTAACACCATTCATGGATTGTAGGATTGAAATTTGTTCTCCAACTTTCTATTTCACTTGGGTAGCACTTATGTGTGACTAGGCACTGCTCTTTGCTTGTGAAATCATAAGTGTTATGGACTTTCACTGCCAATGTGAAATGGACATGCAGGGTCACACACATAGGATTTAACATGGAGGAGGAGTTTATCCACAAACGATGTTTAGATTGATTACTAAAGGAGTTTAGTAGTTCAATTAAACACTCAGTTGATTGATAGCTCAAAAATCATAGTGTTCAAGGTGTTGGACCAATTGATTAGAGTATTAGATTGATTGAAACTGCGATTGACTTTTTTGTACAATCTGCACTTCCAACTAATCAGTTCATGAGATGAACCAATCGGCTCAGGTTTGTGAACCAATCAGCTCAACTGGTGAGACGATTGGCTCATGTATCAGTGAGACGACCGGCTCAATTGTTGAACCGATCAGTTCATGTGACCAACGGAGATCGTTTGGAAAGTCAATTTTGCAAATACAATTTGTTTCACTTGTACAAATTCAATTTGGACAAGGATTAATATTTGATAAATCGGAAACAAATATGAAATTCAATTTGAGTTGGACCAGGACCACAAACTAGTCAGCTCATGTGATGAACCAATCAGCTCAGGGGTCCCAAACGATCGGTTCAGGTGTGAACCGATCAGTTGAGGTCACCAAACGATCGTTAGGGTTGAAACAATCGGTTCAGCTGGCGCATTTGGTTGTTTTGTGGAAAATCTTGAACCCTTCTACTCCTACTTTAGTCCCGCATTGCCCGGGATAGAGAACCTTGTCCCATGACCCTCCTATATATAGGGATATTGGGGGCTTCTCAAAGTACAACTCAGAACACTAGTTTCTCTACAAAGCTGTTGTTCTTTTTGGTTTTGGTAACTGAGAGATCCCGAGCAAGTGCTACCTGATAAGGGAGGAACATCAAGGGAAAGGCAATTGCAGAAAAGCAATTGGTTGCAGGAGAGTGTGTCAGTGACTAGTATGCCGACAGGAGGGTGCGACTCCTTCTGATTCCTTGTGGGACAAGGAGATCGGAGTTCTGGGCAGTCCATGTGGACGACTACAGAGGCGGGAGACTTCTGCCGCTCAGAGGACAGTTGTCAGTCCTGACAGTCTTGGTAAGACCAGGAGCTGCACAGACACCGTCCAGGACCATAGGTGAAGACCGCACAAGTTGCAAGGTAATGTCGTCGAGCAAGCCTCAGGACAAGGTACACCTCTACAAACCATCCTTCCTATTGTATAGACGTTGATGTGATTCCTTTATTCTGGGTTTGGGAGAAGAAAATTTTTATTTCCGCTGCCTTCTCTGTCTCCCCTAAAATTTAACATAATCCACCATAGTGAGACCTCATCAGTGAACACTATTAACAGAAACTTCTTGTTTTTCTTCAATTTTTTTGTAGGTCACATACTTAATTGTGGTTTTATTGACTTTACATTTCTGAAGTATGCATCTTAGACCTTTTTGGTTGGGCTTAGGTTTTTTCAATTGGAATGCATATGTGCAAATATAATTCAACAACTAATGTTGAGTTTCGAAGATTCAAAAAACATAGTTGAATTTGGTAGATTTGGTCATGTCAACATCAAGAAAAAACACCAGAGGGGTCAATTTTAGTTATACTTATGTCTATGATTTCATAATTTTTCTTTGAAGGACAACACATATTTAAGGAGACTTCATGTGAACTACTAACCAATGAATGTTCTAATTAGTAGTATTCTTGCATGGCCAAAAACACATGTCTTATCACAATGAGCATTAAGATTTATTTGTATTGATACATTTTTATAGTATAAAGAAACATCCTCAAGTTATTTTTTGAACTTGCATGGCATGTTATATGAAAATCCTTCAAATTAGTTAATACATGAAAAATAATATAAAGATTGTTAAGGTGTAGGGTGACCAATAAATAATCCTTCATAAGAAAAGTGGACACTTGAATGTCATTCAAAGAACAACACAAAAACAAAAAAAATTATAATCTAGTACTAGATGCCAAATACATATGGTTGAACACTATACAATATTTTGGTACCCTATCTAGTATATATTATCTTGGTTCCACCAGACAATAGACCTCCTACCTACACCTTTTCAACCATCCTTCCCTTTCCATACCCTCCTCCTTGGTGTCTCCTCATCCTTTGTGTTCATAGTATTTTGCTAACCTACACTCACTCCATAAACACACCTTTCTTTGCTTATATGCTCTTTTTACTTTAATATTACACCTTTCTGAACTGGTAGTTAGATTCAAATATATATTTTATTTGGAGTAATAATGTAATTATAAAAGTTCAAACCCATATCTTCTTATTTGAAACCTTTCTTTTATACTTCAATAAACCAAATATGCATTATTATTTTTAATAATTAGTATTTTGCTTATATTTGTATTATAATATAGTCGAAGCCATTTTTTAAATAATTTATATTAGGAAATTACTTTTATTTGATGAATATTTTTATCCTTATATGGAGATTATGCACTACTATGTGATTTTATCTATTCTACAACACCAAAAAGATCTATCAATAGAAAGGACTTTTAAGGGTGTCGCAAGGCATTTTAGGAGTAGTATAGGGAGGTTATGGACACTTGGTTTAATGAAGAACAATGTGTTCATTCCTTGTTGAAATCTTATATTATTCAAAATAACATGTTATTCCCAACGAACTAGATAGTCTTAAAGCACACAGTGATGGAGATCAAGGGTGGGATGTTTTTTCATTGGACTATGATGGTGATCAATGGCAAGGTAGGGGAAGGAGAGTATTACTACATAGTTCTTTGATTATACAGGAAAAATTAGTTCGTGTATCGATTTGGATTCAGAAAATGAACAACTCAGATTGGATTCTGAAGTTGCTTTAAAACAAGAGATTGCATGGGCTTCTCATCTCTCTTTACAGGTTATTTAATTTTATTACTTCTTCATAGTTATGTTTTGTTAATTAGTTATGCTTATACTGGTTTTCTTCATCATGTATATTTATCTGATGAAAATTATGATTCATAACATAATACTTTGTAGTATGTTTACATATGGAATACATATTTTCCTATATTATTAAAGCCATTGTCAACTGTTCAACTATCAGTTACAAATTTTCATGGGAAAGGATAAAGTAACTTTGTTATTTCCATCGACACTATCTTCAGCTATACGTGAATTCCCTTCAGCGATGAACCAATGAGAATAACTTCAAAATGTGGCGATTTGAAAGAGATCTTGATTCAAAAGTGATGATCTTATGGAGGTTTTAGAAAATTAATTTCTTAAATATGTTGGGACATTGTTGATTAGTCCTTTTGTAACACATAAATATTTGCTCTGCTCAGATTACTAGCTCATGCTGAAATTTAGCCAGTCAAATCAAAAGAAGCAACTCAGAGGAGGGGAACTTTATGAAAAAGTTGGTGGTATTTTGCACGGTTTGTCAGGAAGTGTTTATAATTAAGTGTTGATAGTTAAATATCCTACTTGCATATGTATATATGTATATGTCTATAGTACCAAATAGCTTGATGATATTTCCCTTTTTGAGCTATTCTGATTTGTTATTTTAGGAAAAACTCCCATCTTCATGCATCATTTTTCATGTGATGTAAGTTTTAAGGCCCATAGTGAAACATCTACCGCAATATCAAACAAAATTCCTAAACTTGGTCATATGATTCTCTATCTTCAATTACTGGTCAGTTTTTTGAATTGTTTGGCTATTGTATTCTTCATAACAAGATAGCCTACCCTGAGGTGACTATGAAAATAAAAATGACCTAGTTATCCAATGTTCAACTTCACTCTGGCCTTCAAAAAGTTTTGGGTTATACATGCAAATGAATTTCTGAATAAAATGTTTGTTTTTACAGCTGGGCTCAACTGTTGGATTCTCTTCCCCTTTGAGTGATTAATGATCAACCTCAAATTCATGTTGTCCCTGCATTCACACCTTATTATGCTCCACAAGCTGAGGTATATCTATATCTGAGGATTACAACACAATATCATAATAGGTTCTTGTCATTATATTATCAGCTAACACATACATGATGTGTGATTAGTCTAGCCTAAGGGGGAGTTCCAGGAACAAGGAGTTGTTTTGAGTTCTATTTTTCAATACTATTTCTTATTCTGTTGTAGTGCTCTAAACTGCTTGCTACTATTTAAATCTTGTATAATTCTATTACTTACTGAATTCTTTTGTTCGTGTGGTGAAGTGTTCGCGTTAAATAGAACAAGGATGGGTGTCTTGAAACCTTGGCAGCCAAGGTGTCGTACATGATATATTTATGCAAGATGTTGGGGATGAACAAGTTGGTAAGACTCCCTGCTAACCTTCATTCACAAAATGATGCAGCTTCCGATGGGGATTTGTCTGGAGTTAAGCTTGTTAACGGGTGTTTCTTACACCTAAAATAACTTGTTGTATTAGCAAAAAAAATTAATATCATACTTGTTGTTCTATATATTCCTTTCATGGAATGCAATTGAGAAAAAGTAGCCAATATAATACCTCTATGATTGGGGAAATTGACTCCCAAGATGGTTCTTTCTTTGTCAATGACTATAGAAAATGATCAGTAACAAAAGACATTGAAGAACAGAGTGGGCTATAAAGCTAGGAAAAAATGGCCAGTAATAATGAGGTAGTTATCAACCACACAACTTTTGTGTTTGTTTTTGTTAATTTATGTTCTTATTCTCTGGTCCAAAGATGTATTTAGGGTTATTAGGAATGAAGATACAATGTCAAATGATTGTATTGTTGCTAGTTGGCTTTTAGTAAGTATTTATATATGCATCATATTATTAGGTAGTCTATTTATCATAGTGTTAGTCATCTATCACTAGCACTCTAACAACAATGTAGCCTTGGTAACCAGGTATGAAACCATATTTCTCTTTTCTAAAACACATGGGCTTATGATCATTAGTGGAGGAAAAACTCTTGTCCTTTGAAACCTAGAAATGGTTGATGGTACAAATGTTATTTTTCTAAAACCTAGAAACCTTTTAGATTTGATACTGAAATGGTCAGTTTGAATCTATGATTGTAGTTCCAGTCATCTTAGAACCTATTACTCTATAGGCAAACATAGGTTATGAGGAATTCATGATATATAAAAGCTCCAAAATCAGCAAGGAGACAACTAGTTCAATATTTAAAATTTTCTTTGTAAGTTATTATTACTATTTTAATTGTTGTTGTGTCCCTAACAAAAGAGTATACCCATTGTTGGTACCCAAAACTTGAGTGTGATTTCAATGAGGCAATGTCACATGGATGATTGAGCTAGAGACTTCTTGAACATATAATGTGTTGTATTCTAAAGGGTTTGCCTAGCTAATTTATTCTCATGATTTTGGGAAAATAGTTAGCACTTTTTCTTCATTGTAAGGAATTTTAGTTCTCTTGATAGGACTTATTTAGCTATCCCTACACAATGGATGACTGGGCTCCTTCTATAGTCTTCAATCTTTTGCATTTAGTTATGACCAATCCCTAAACTGTAATATACAAACACTGTAATATGTTGCATGTATAATCTCTTATAAAACTAGTTTGCATTACTGACAGCTAGAACTAGATGCCATGAAGGATGTAGTTGATGCCCATTCAAAGTGATCCCTTGGGATTTCTGAAACTACTCTAAAGATTACAAGGTCTAGCTAGATGAGGACCCCATAATCCACTAACACATTCAGTGTATAAAACCATTCATATGCAATCTCTTATATGGTCATATATATCTATTGAGATTCTAGAGAAGCAGACGATAAAGAAATGTGAACTGCAGCAAGCTCAAGTCTTGCTCCATGGAGCTCGTGGTGGGTCTAGTTGCAAAAAGAAGGGTAAAATGACTCAATTCCTTGCTCATTTTTGTACCAATTACACCTTTGACTTATATTGTCAACTATGTTTTGGAATCATCTCTTTTTTATGTTCTGTTTTAATTTAACTGAAATGGATTAGAGGCCTTGTCTGAATTAAAGTAGAGTATAAAAAAATGGTTATCTGTGAGCTGACATGTTTTAGTAGAGTCAGCAAATCTTGTTCCTAATTGGGGTCCATGCTACGAAGGTGAGAGTGACGGTGTATTCAAGTTGAATGCATTAGAAGATAGAGTGTAAATACTAAGAGAAAAAAATATTCCAATCTATACATGAAAATCCAACTATGTTTGTTAATACTATAGAAATGTGTGCATCGTAGGAGCTTGATAAATGATGTACTAAAACATGAATAAGGTGTTTGTGTCATGATCCATATATTTTGGTGTATTTAGCTAATTTCTACTAAAACCTGAATTATATGTAACTGTAATTTAAATGAAGAGGAATATAATATGAAATTGGCTTATCATTCTTTCTCATTTTTTGCATTTGTATCTCCACATGCGTACTTTGTTCTAGAAATATCATTATAGATATAAGAGTTATCACAATTTTCAATGATATGTCACCACAAGTTTTGAAACTTCATGTAAGTCTTTCTTCTGCTGATCATGATGGCATCCGGAACTAGTTGTATTAAAGTGGAATGACTAAGAGATTGCATGTTGTATCTTTTGGCCGTATCATACTTATATAGGTATAAATTTTAGTACTACTTGTAATTTGACGAGGTCTATGTGTTAGCCTCCTTATTTGATTTACATTGCAGAATTATCCATAGAGTGGTTGCAATTCATATGGGATGCCCTACTCTCTTCATGTTTTCATACAATTTTCCATCACAACTTCATCTTGTTTTTCTATTCAAATTCCATTAATTATCAGATTATATTACTCATTCACAGATAGTTGCTATATATAACATTGCCATGAAATGATTGATGAATGTTTCTCAAGCATTAGAGTTATCCTCTTATTGGTGTAAGTACATTTTTGTATTTCTATCCACTATTTTATGACCATGAGATTTTCTCAAGAAATGCTTCATATGTATGGTTTATTTGAATGTTCATTTTAAAAGTCTCATCTTGTCCCATTATGCATGGGTGACAGTGGACTCCAGTCATTTCCTGCCTTGTTTTGTCAGTTAATTAACCTTGGTCATTGTTTGGAAATACATTTTCTTGATTGTTGGCTACTGCAGGTTCTTCAAGCAATTGCTCCATATTCTCGGTCCAACAGATGGATGCCCACTCTAGTGACTTGTGTATGCATTTTTTATCAAGCAACGTGTTTAACTACATGTCCCAAGTTGACTATTTTTTATAACTACTCACCTTCATATAGTTTTTAGTTTTCCTCTTCCCTTATGTATCATTTGACCTCAAACATGAAATTGTTCCTTACTATTTTTTTCAGTAAATACTTGATATTTTTGTTCATTTTGAAATATCTGTATTATGTTATGGATAAAGGCACATGTAGCTAACTAAACAGAAGAATATCATGGTCCTTGTACTCACTATTTGACCTTAGAATGAGGCCTTTTGCCTAACATCAACTATGTACACTGCCATTTGCATGCATGCCTTTGTTCATTGGTGCACCATGCTACAACAACCACACAAGTAGATATATTAGGCAACCGATGAAACACAAGCATGAACAATAGGTAATTGGTACCTCACTTAAGCTTTCTTATTCCTAGTTCCTTAAGATTTTGTAACTTTCCAAGATTTATGGTTCCTTGCCACTTTTGAAGAAAAGAGAAACCATATTAAATGATGGGTGCCAAATATTTTCCACAAATACAACACCTTACTAAATATTGTGTACATATCTAATGGGCAACGAATCAGTTTTTTCTTTGTTCAAAGATGGTTACACCATCCTCAGTAAGTAATTGATTGAGCAACTCCCAATCCCACGCATCCTCATGTTTCCTGAAATCCGCCACTTTGATGTCTACTATAATGGCTCTGGAGCTCCAGACATGCAATCTCAATGGATGATCACACAAACATGGATCGATCTTTGTCAAATGAGTTACAAATTATATGCATTTTCTTTGGACTATTAATCGAAACCACTCCACTCCAATTTAACTAGGAACAATGTTTGTTGCTGCAATATTTAAAATATTGGTTTGAAGTTGAATGATGGGTCCATGAATTCTTTCTTGAATACCAATTGAACAATTCATTGACATAATATATTGTATTTTTTTAGAGAAGGATTATGTCTTGCACCAGGACTAAATCAGGTTTCTAGAACCCTCTTTAGGATATATGGACATTCATATGCTTTGGGATCGGAAGTGTTTGGAGGTAGTGAAGGATGTTTATTATCTGTTCTATCTCTTTCTTTCATTTGCTTCTCTTCATTCTTTTTCCTTTTCTTCTCATGACTAGCATCAGTTGAGGGTAGTAGCAGGGTGTAGTTGGGTTGTAGCAAGTGATTAGGGGACTAAAGGTGGGACCTTAAGTATATGAATGAAGAATCAAAATTATTTCTATAGTGTAAACTTGTTGATATTAGGATGGGCCTTCTAGGTGCATGTATCATTATATAGAGGAGAGGTGAGGTCCACTTTTACTAGTATAATGAAGATGGATGTAGTTGCATAATCAACAAGACAATTGTAATACCCTCCTACTTAGACTTGAGGCTATTAAATACAATTGTCCTAACATAGTTTTTTTGTCAATCTGATAGGACTATACATCTCCTTCTAAGATGAGCCCATTTTAAAAAATCATTTTCGTTATGATCATAGGCTTATGCCAAAGTTGGTAGTATACACAACCAAATATCTTATATGATTGTCCTCTGTGAAGTAATTCTCATAGTTCTTTGATTAATTGTTCTCAAGTTTCTATCCTTTCATGTTAATTTGGTCTATCGTTCATCTACATGTAGTATGCAACTAAATGTTGCCACCCATGCCAAGTAACTTATACAACTGAAGCTTCATAGGACTGATATGATCCCACATTTGTTCTGGATGTATAAGTTTGTGATGATGTCATGAATGGAGCCCAGATTCTAACACACCTTCCTACATTTGATATCGGGAGAGAAAGGGAATAGGTATGAGACATTCAAGAGTAACTTAAGGTACCATTTAAAACATGTTACTGTAGTTCATTAGAGATGAAGAACAAGAATGGTGGTGAAGATGACTGGTTCTAGTATATCATACAAGGGGTCTTCTCCCTAGAAATAATAGAGTAACAACACCCACTGACCCTATAAAATAAGGGGTCTCCTCCCTACAAGTGTCCTACTTCTCCAATAAGGGATCTGAAACCTCCCTAAACGCAACTTGATGTAGGGCATATGAGAAGAAGGTTAGAAAGTAGGGGTGTATATATATTGTAGGTGGCGTGTGACCTTTAATCTAAGTAGGGGAAGGGGCATGAATGGAGTTGAAGGGGATCATAGGTGATCTTGAAGTGGGTTTTTTTAAAATAACTATGATTACTAGGACAAACTGCTAGGTTCAATTTCAGACTGTGACTTGTTAGGAAAAAAATGCTAACTTATGTTTCAGATTGTGATTTGTTAGGACAAACTACTAGGTTTTGTGATTTATTCATACATTGTGCTCCCTATAAGTATGCTTGAAGGAAATCTCCACAAGAGCGCTTACAATCTGATGTATATCAGTAATAGTGTCCATGATAGGGCTAGATCTCTGATGTTTGTTTTTGACATCTTGTACAACAACATCAACACCTGATTCATCTTCCTGTTGTCAACACCCTGCCTTGAGGTTGTTTGGAGGCTGAATATGACATCACTAGTGTTTGTTTCAGCTGCAATTACAAAAAATAGTATATTTGTAGAAAGTAAATTTTCTTCTTTGGCAAATAGCTAGTTTACTTTCTGTTTTCTATTTTTTGTAGTCTGCATAAACTTTGGGGTAGCACGTTGGAATTCTTTTGGTTCCTCCCCTTTAGATATTCTATTTTCAGCTCTTGATGGGGTAGTCGCACACTATTATTTTAGAATTTGTAAGTTCAAGTTTAGAGAAAGATTCTTTGTCAATAGGCTCCTTGAGGAGGGTCCCCTCAAGGAGGTAATGACTAATTCTAAATCTTTATTTCATATCAATGTTGAATCTTTGGATGAACTATGATAATAAACATGCACTTCCACTTCCATTGGCCCTGTTATAGATATGAAATCTGTTAAGTTCTATCTGGCGACTCTAAGAACATAGTAACATGTTGGCATATTGTAGTAGTTGATAAAGATAAAGGAAGTGCTTCACTACTTTACCTTGTTATAATGATATATGTATACATCAACTTAGATTCAATAACAACAACATATTCATACCACAGTTAGTCAGGTTAATTTAGAAGACACAAGGAATTGGGCCAATTAATTTAGAAGATACAAGGAAATAGCTTTCAAATTTCCTCTATGGATCTTTTCTGACTTTGATTTTCTAATTGAGTTTAGAAGAGATGATATAATTGTTGATATTTATCCTTTACTCTATCTTGCAGGTTGTCTTTGAATCAATTGTAGTGATCCACTATTATCTTTTGATTATGGCATACTCTCAAAATATTGTAGTGTTTTAATCAACTTCTTTTTGATAATTTTGGCAGGGTGACTAGTTATAGAGAAGATGTGCAACAACTACTTTACATTTTATTCTATGCATGGTGATATGCCTCATAAGGAACGAGATGATATCATGTCAGAATTCAGGTCTAGTTCTACGTGTGTTCAGATCACCACTGATGTTTGGGCTCATGGTATTGATGTCCAGCAGGCGAGTCTTTTTTAAGACAAATCAGTACCTCCACACGAACCATATTGTATTTGTTACTATCTCCAATATTATACTTCCTACTTTTAAGGGGCTTGGTCAATGTTTTGATAAGTTTTTTTTCAACATATTTAAAGGATCTCTTAAGTCAACATGTAGGAAAGTAGATAGTCATATCAGGGAAGAGATTGATCCAATGATGTATAAGTTATTGTACTAAATAGAAAAATGTTGTATGAAAGTATATCAATGGTGTTGTATTCAATATAAGGGGCAAGGTAAAATGTCCTCCCCATGTAATTGTCATTTGATTATAAATAAAAAATATTCATACTTTTAGAAAATTGAGTTCCGCTGCAATTGGAATTCAATTAGAAAACCTAATAATGAACTAAAAATTGAATGACTAAAAGCCATAAAAATGTAGTAATACAAAACTAGTATGTCATTAGTGGATTTTTTATACGCCATTACACTCACAAAGAATTGTTTCATACACCAACATAATATAAAATAGTGGCATTTGTATAAAAGCCAATTGATGGTATAAAGACCAGCTTTAGAGACACATTCATGAATTGTAGAAAAGCACAGTTAAGTAATTATTCATAGTTTAGCTCGCATACCTTGTTTCTATAAGGGATGATGCCCAAACATTGATGGTTAAGTCCAGGTGAGACTTAATGCTACACCCGATCTCACAATTACCATTAATCATTAGATTATTTGGCACTTATTGGAAGTCGCTAAATCCAAACGTTTAGTGGAATTTACAACTTACACAACTATCTTTCTATTGGCATTGGTATTAGAGGCATTTTTTAAGTGTCAACAAATACCACTAAACATGTTTCGTGGTGTTTATTTTTTTTAGTGGCATTTCTAAAAGGCCACTAATGTTAATGTTTGATGTAGTGTATCCTTCTTCTTGTACTTACCTTCCTTCTTGTAGTCATCCTTCTTCTTGTGGATGCACTTGTGGTAATCCTTCTTGTCCTTTGGGAATTCATTCTTGTAATGCCTCTTTTGTCCACATTCATAGCATCTAGGATTTGAGGATGAGGAAAACTTTCCTTTGAAGTGCTTTTCCTTGGAGTAGTTTTCTTCATGATAACTAGGGCCATCATATTCACTTAAGGAGGGTGGAGAGGTCCGAAAATCAAGTTGTTGTTGGAGAATCATTACCTCCACTTGATCATTGATGGCATTATCTTTGATCTTATTTGATTCCTTCTCCTCTTGCTTGTCATCTTGTTCTTGCTTATCTAGCCTTGGATCATGAGCTTGAAGATTGTCAATGAGCTCCTCGGTGGGTAAGTCACCAAGACTTCTAACTTTTTCAATTGAAGTCACCTTGGGTTCCCATCTCTTGGTAAGAGACCTTAGGATTTTGAAGTAGATAGTTCCTCTATCCAAGGTGTGGCCCAAAGCAGCCAACCCATTGATGATGGTGTTGAGCCTTCTATATATCTCAGAAACTCTTTCCTTCTTGCCCATCTTAAAGTTCTCAAGCAGTCCATTGAGCATGTACATCTTTGACTCTTTGACTTGTTGTGTACCTTCATAGGTAATGCACAATTTGTTACAAATCTCATGGGTTGTGTCCCAAGTTGAGATTCAGTTGAACTCGAAGGGAGTGAGGGCATCACAGATGATGCTTATTTCCTTGGCATTGAGCCACACATTCTTGAGTGTAGCTTCATCCCAAGTAGATACATTGCTTGTTGGCTCCTTGTACGGAGTAATCATCACCTTCCACATGCCGTAATTCATTCCTTGAAGGTAGAACTACATCTGTTGTTTCCAATAGAGGAAATCGGTGTCATCAAAGACTAGAGGTCTCATGAGATGCCTCCCTATAGGTTGAGGGACCCAAGTAAGTTGCCCATCTTGTCATCTCGTGGGACCTGTCTTAACTCTTTATAGAAGGATCAAGAAGATGAAAAAGAAAGATATATGTCTTGTGAAAGTTCTTTGGAATCACTGTGGCATTGAAGAGGTTATGTGGGAACTAGAGGAAGATATGAGGAGGAAGTACCCTACTCTTTTCTCTTAATGTTTTCGTTGATGATTTCGGGGACGAAATCCTTGTAAGGGGTGGATAACTTGTAACATCCCTGGCCTGGGTTATGCTTTAACCCTAGGTGTTTTGTTTAAGAAAGATAATTATATGCTTGATATTATCGTTTGAAAAGTAATTAAGGCTCAAGAGGAACTTATATTCAATTTTAGTCCTTTTTAAATAATGTTGAATATAATGTTTTGCTTGTTTGGACTAAAGTGCAAATTACCCAAATTGAGGGGTTAAATTGCAAATTGTACATGATAATATGTTCCTCATGTGTTGAATCATCATGAGAATGATTATGTATAGGTATGGCTTGTGGAAGCCTGAGCACCAAGGAAGAGCGGGTAAAGCAATGTTTGTACATTAAAACCTAGTTTTGGTGTAATGTGCAATTTACCCAAAACCTAGGGTTCAATATGCAAATTTCCACTTCAATAAGGTACCTAATAATCCTTGATATCTTGTAGAGGAAATAAAATGAGAGGGGTGTCTCATTTGAGCTACTTTGAAGGAGAGAGAATCTTGATATTAAAATAATTAAGATTTAAGCATAATTGAAACCCTAATTCAATTTAATGCAAAAACAAATAAAATAATTGAAGTACCTTCAACCAAAATTGAAATGGTTGAATTCAGATATGTGTGGACGTCCTTTTTATTTGCAAGGGCCACGAAATATCTCAAGGAGGTAAAAAACCCACTCACCTTATTATAAGAAAAAGAAATATCCACTAACTTATGGATATTAATATAAAAGGGTTAAGGTGCTTAATTTGCTTTTCTTTAAAACATGGATAATTGAGAGTAATAAGAGGCAAAGAGGATATCCTCTTCCATAAGGAAAGGAAGGGGGCAAGTGACAAGAGAAAGGAAGAGATAATTCCTACTATCTATCTCTTAATTGAATTTTTAATAAAAATTGCATAGAAGCTCCTTTATCCATAGAGTGAAAGGGTAATTTAGAATCCACTTCTTCTCTTTGCTTGAAAAACGACCAAGGAAGCTTTGAAGGACCAGGAGGACGACCCCCAACCTGTTGGTAAGCTTCTTGACCTTCACTCACCTTGATTTCATGGTGGAAATCACAAAACAATGCATGATTTCTTCTTATCTTGATCCCATCTCCACTTCTAACCATTCCTTTTCACTCAAATCTTGAGGACGAGCCTTGGAATAGTGAAAGGATTTGCATCCACCATTTTTTACGTGATCTTGGAGCTTTAGAGATCAATTGGAGGCGGGTTATATAACTTGAACCCCTCTACATTGTTATTCAACTATCAATCTTGCAATTTCGTTGATTCCTTCATCTTCTTGATTAATTGTTGGTTGAAATGGGTAATTCCATGAAATTAGAAGCACTAAGAGCTACAGGACTAAGGTAGATGATGACGACATCATCTTGGACACTTTTCCCAAATAAATTGTATTTCATTAGGTTTTAACAAGTTGCTCATTCGGTTTCAACAAAATTGTTTGAAAGCAAACTGTTTCATCAAACCGTTTGAAGCTAAATGGTTTCAAACCATTTGGGAGAGTGAACCAGGGTTGAACATTTGGAAATTTTTATGCTAATGATTCTGGTTGATGACCCATCAAATTTGATTGATTAATTCTAAAGGGTTCATTAGTTGAAGGTTAATCGATTAGCAAACCCTAATCGAAATAAGTGATGAAATTTAATTTGGTTAACATAGATTTTTGGGTTGATTAGCCCAAACGGTCTCAAGACCGTTTGGAAGTCACCCAAACTGTCTCAAGACCGTTTGGAGGTCTAGGGTTAAGTATGGTTTAGTAATTGAAGGTCCAGAGATACCAAATTGAAATGCAATTGAGTGCTGATTTGATGATCAATACAATGATCTAAACCCTAATGGAATTTCACAAATTCCAAGGATAGGATGAGGCAAACGGTCTCAAGACCATTTGGAGGTCATCCAAACGAACTCAAGACCGTTTGGGGTCATGTCATGTCAAAATTTGATGATGGTTCATTGGTTTCAATTGAATCAGTTCCACAATGTTCAACAATGATGGCTACTCGATTCAAAGCCCTAATTGAAGGTTTAATTGAGTTGAAACCCTAGATAAATTGGGTTAAAAAACCCTAATTGATGGTCTAATTGAAGTTTGATTCAATGGTTTCAAGTGATAAAGAAATCAAGGACTCAATTGATGTTGGTTCATCCTTTGAAATCATGAATCATGTAAGTGTTGAAATGACTTTTTGGTCCATTCGGTTTTGAGATGGTTTGGACCAAACGGTCTTAAGACCGTTTGAGCCCAAATGGTCTCAAGACCATTTGAGCCCAAACGGTCTCAAGACCATTTGGGACCAAACGATCTCAAACTGTTTGGAGACCCAAAGTGCAAACGGTTTCAACACCTATTTTTGGCCAATCGGTTTCAAAGACAAATTGCTCAAATGGTTTTCTACCAATTAAATTCTGAGAACTAAGATTGTTTAGGGCCTATGTAATAAAATCTTTTTGAGGTGAAACATGGTTGATCCATTAGGACACCTCATGTAATTGAAGGTCCAACAGGGCTAATTCAATTGAATGACTAATGCAATTGAAGGTTCAATTGGTTAATCCAATTGACCATCTAATGGAATTGAAGGTTCAATTGGTCAATTCATTTGGAACCCTCATATAATTAAAGGTTCAATTGATTAGACTATTTGGAGACCTAATGTATTTTGATGATTGATACCCTTATTGGGGTTAATCATTGATGCACAATGATGTAATAATTCAATACATCATGTTAACCCTAAATGCATGTATTTGAATAAAGAGTAGGCTCAATTTAATCAAGAATTCAGTAGTGGATATCCTGAATAGGATGAGAGAGAGAGATTCATACATGAATGATAATCGTGTAGCAATTATGCCTAAAATATTCAAAATGATGTGACATACAATTAGGGTACAATCCTTGAATAAGAGATCATAAAACCCTAATTGAGTTGATTAATGAACACAAACCCTAATTTCGGGCAATTCTGAGTGAAACCCTAAACTAGTAGGATGATGTGATATGAAATTGGGGTAATGACATGAGTAACCCTAATTTAGGGTATTTTAATGATAAACCCTAATTAGGATGAATAGTAAACCCTAATTGTGGGTAATGGAATATAAAACCCTAATTGGAAGGAATAGTAAGACCTAACCCTGAATTGGGTGTCAGTGTATGATAATTCCTGATGAGACGTGAATAGTAAACCCTAATGTTGAAATAGGGTGAAGGTATGTGAAACCCTAATTCTAGGTTATATTATATAGCATGAAACTCTAACCTTGGACAATGAAATGATAAATCATTGGTCTTAATTGTGCAAAGGGAATGAGTATTCCTAATTGACATGAATGGGAAACCCTAACCCTGGTAAGGGAATAGTGGTGTTACCCTTGAATAGTGATGTTATATATTGTTTTTCATGGTGCTGATATGAAGTTTATGTATCCATTATCATATGTAATAACCATGCAGGTATTATAAAATGATGAACATAGCCAGGTATGAGCTATGACATTCTATGTATTGAAATTGTTATTTGGGCCTTATGTGCCATACTATGCCTTGTTGTCTAGTAAGAGGTAATAAGATAAATAATGGGCCTTAAGTGCCATGAGAGATGCTTATGTAACAAGTGTCATATTTACCTTGGTCAGATGACCTGAAGGTGATAGTTACCTAAAAAAGTGGTAATAATGCTCAGTGATGAGCTAAGGGTTTGAATACCCAAAACCATATGATTGTGGCATTGAGTTTGTGAAGGGATGAGTATTTCCAGTATTAAAATGAGGGACTGAGATTCCAATGTCTTATAAAGACTAAGAAGTGATTAATGAAAATAGGACATGTTTTCTTGTAGCATTTTTCTTATTAAGTTATGTTTGGAAACTTGGCTGATGCTAAAAGAATACAATAATGTACTTAATTAATCAAGGAATACCATAGAATGTAGTTGCCCTGACCACAGATCCATCAGTGTTAGAATTAGCTGAATGGTGAAATGAGTTTTACTCGGAACGCATATTTTTGAATATGTGGGGGTAATTGGGAAAATATATCCTTATGCCCCATAGGAATGGCTGTGGACCATGTCCTATGTACGGGATTGGTTTCGGACCATATCCCAATAAGAGAATGGCTATGGGCCATAACTCCTCAATATAATACCAGACATTGGCTACGGGCCATAACCCTGAACAGAGTATATGGTACAGGCTATAACTCTATAGCAAAGATGCCAATATACCCTGGCAAGCTAATTGCAGTTTGACACATGATTTCTCTGCTAAAGTAGTCACGTACTGACCGAGACAGATGAGGTCATGGAATCTGGCTCTCCCATTGACCTTATGTGGTACCGATGCTTTACGTAATCATGGTCGGTTGGAGTAGGAGCGGTATATCTCATCTCTTCAGGGCTTAATGATGTTTATAAAATGTAATCAGCTGTGTAGCATATTTGCATAAGATTAAAATACGAGAATCACTGGTTGATGTTATTCTGCTTCACATGTTCTAGATACATAAATGTTATATATGCTCTTCAAGTCCTTATTGAATAAGAAACATGCTTCTTTAACAAGTTTAGCTTAAATTCTTGAGTAGAAATGTGTCTCTAATCTGCATAGATATTGAACTATCTGTTGTTGAATTCATAATTCCATTGTGTAGTTTATTTCTATTAAACTATAATAACAATGTTTTCGGCGAAGAGTTATATCTCTCACTGGGGCAATTCTTATAATTGTCTCACCCCCGTGGAATCCAATATTTTTAGGTGGACGCGGACGAGGTAGAGGCAGAAACCTCATAATAAGGGAAGAACAGCAGCAGCAGCATCAGGGACAACAGTGAATCCCCAGGTGGATACACTGACTGTCAAGTCTTGTATATGTGTAAATAGAGTCCTATGTGTCATCTCTCTACTCTCAGGTCCTAAGAATCAGTGATAATGTTTTTATAATCGATCTGTGATTTTGGCATGATGCTTTGAGGATTTTGTTATTTGAGCTTTTGATAAAGCAAATGATGTATATATATTCCTTGAGAAGAAATGGTACAGAGAATGTACTATGTGAACCAGCATGTGAATGTAATATTATGGCTCTTGTTTAAAGAGTGTTTCTGAGAATGGATTTCTTTGTAAAATGGTTTTAATTTTTAGTGATTTTCGGCAATCCACTGCTAATGATCGCTTCTGCATTAGTTAATCTTGTTTTTGTGAATCGTTCGTGGCATAAAAGGTTTCTTAGGTAATATGGCTTGAACACATATTTGGCATCTAACATCATTAGATATTTGGTCATGGGAATTAAGTATATGTGAATTATTTGTTTCATAGTGTTCTTGTTCACATGTCTTAAATGAGCATGTCAAATATCACAAGATATAGAAGTAGAAAGGGTACTCAAACAATTATCATTAATATGAGTAGTACCATTACAAGAAGAGACACATAGCTTAATTGAACCCCCTCAGGTGTACCCGACACCTATGTAAGAATAAAATATAGATATTACAACTTTGTAGCCTTGACATAAAAGAGTATAATCAGACGACATGACCAAGACTTCACTGACTAGGTTTTTATTAAAACTAGGAACATGTAAAACATTGTGTTGTCTAAGGACTTTCCTAGATGTGAATTTCAGATCCACACATCCATAGCCTACAATATGCTTCATGAACACATCATCACCCTAAGAGATCACACGAATTTTGTCTACTAGATAGGTAAAAAGAGCATAATAGTCATAGAAGATGTGAGAAACCACACTGGAGTCCATCCTCCCATTTTCACTAGAAAAAGTTTAACACTAAGAGCAAGATAATTGGCGGTATCTAACCTTTCATAAGAGGGTGCATTGACCCCCACATTGATCATGTTCACTTATGTATTTGTAGGGGCCTAGTAAGTTTGCTTTCTTTGACATTTACAATCCCTACAAACATTTGCAAGATGACCAATCTTGCCAAATGCATATGTGTTGGCCCTTCGAAATAGAGTTCTTATTATTACTAGGTTTCTTGCCTTTCTTCAAAGATTTCTTAGACTTGGGATCGAACTTGTTTGTTTTCTTCTTGAGTTTGACATCATCTACTAGATTGACAGGGGTATTAACTGTTACATTCTTTTCTCTATGATGGAACTTAGTTTGAAGAGATTTCTCTAAGTAAGACATGGTTAACCTATCATGATGAAGAAACTTGGAAAAATCCTTCTAGGATGGAGGGATCTTTTCAATAAGGTCTTCCACTTGAACATTTTCCTCAAGCTTATAACCACTAGCAATAGACTTTGAGACTAGGTTTTAGTACTCAAGTACTTGGGTTGGAACATGCCTATTATCCACCATATTGTATTCATACCATCTCACGAAGGTATATTTTTCATGCCCAACATCTTGCATTCCAAACTTGTCGTCTAAGGCTTGCCAAAGCTCAAGGGCAGAAGGTTTCTTGTGATAGATGTCATAGATCTCATCATAAAGAGTGGACAAGATCCTACCATGACATAAGTAATCTAATTATTTGGATATTTTGGTAAGAGAAGAGTATATGGGAATCATTGTATGTATGAATCAAGGTATCAATACCATTAAAGGATGGTTCACGTTCCTCAGGTACTGTGATAGCGGAAACTAGTCCTAAGGAAGTGAGACACAACTTCAGCTTTTGTTGCCAACAACAAAAATATAAACCCATAAAAATTTTCAGCCTAAGACTAGCTATCTCTTCCATGATCATCATGGTTCTAGCATCCATATGCAATAATACTCAGTTTACCAATAAATAATCAATAACTAGAAAGGGTATTTATTTTCACTAATGTTGGAAAAATAAGTAGTTTCTAGTTATTGTTTAACAGTACTTTCAATATATGGCAATAATGTAATCTGATAAATAATAAAGAACAAAGAAATAACATATTTTAGATGAGCTTGTGGGTGAAGGCACGTCATGAAGATCACTATCGTGAAGACAAAATCCTATGCTCCTATGTACAAGCTTTATCGACGTCCTGTCTCCCAGATTCAATCATCCCCACAGCTCAGGTACTGCCTCCTGGTGCCAGTAAGAGGACAATGTAGAATAGTTCTTTGGCCCTTGAACATCACAAAAAAGTCACATTAGATACTCTCATATGCACAATATTGGGTGGAGAAGAATGTGGAAGAACAAGATGGAGAAGTAAGCAAGAACAACGATGTACAAAGTAGTAGCGAGCAACACACAACAAGAGTAATGATCGCGCATAGGGAACTCTTGTTATGTTTTGGATTTTAGATATATTATAAATGGATTAGACTTGTCTCTTTTATAGTTGGATGTAGCCACTCAAATTGGAAAATAAACAGCCAAATCTTCTTCAACAATTATTGGGTATCAAGTCCCTAAACAAAATGGTTCATTGGGCTAACCCAAAATGGAACCAGAGAGACATAATAGCTGGAAAATTTGGGCATATTTAATTCAAATAGGTTATGGTTTGAATGAATTGACACAATTGCTTTTCCAAGGCAATTAAAGAATGGAAATTTATGCATCTTCAGAATTCCAAACGAAAAAATTAAAGTGTCGTCAAACAAAACAAATAAACTTTTATTTAATAGAAACATTAAATCACAAGTATGCACCAAACCGAAACAGCTGAGAGGTTTTGAAATATAGTTGAAAATGTGAACTCGAATAAAACAACTATTTCTTCCTCATAGGATACAGATTGTTGCATGGATTAAACTCCCTTTGGAACCAACCATACTCGACACCTAAGTTCCTAGTTAATTTCGATTGGACTCCCTCACTACGGACGATCATTCTCGGCATGTTAGCAAATAATAACCCAATCATCACAATATACCTTGTTGATGCTTCATGGGGTTAATAAGATTGCTATGAAGTTTTGATGACGAATCCACAATCATAACATAAATGCAAAGCAAGTCATCAATTTTCAAGGCAAGGAAATAAGGAGAACTATACTTGTTTAGAAATAGTATTATTGAGTTTAGATACATGATAGAATACAATATCAGATGTTGGGGATCCCCATGCCCCAACACAAACATCCAATCGGTCATGGTGAGAGACAATAGTACAAAGGTAGGTGGAACAACGGAAGGGGCCATGACGCCTGGTGTAAGAAGACCAATCTCTCCACTATGGCTGCCACCTCCTCACTCCTCGCTAGGGTTTGCATTGCATAGATGTGGCTTCTAATCACCAAATAGAGAACCCTTAGAATGGATGATTCCTTTTATAGATGCTATCATTGCTTTTGAAATGCTAATGTTGAATACTTGTGATCAAAGACAGCTAATTGCATGGACCGTACTCGGTCCAACATGTGACTCATGTGGGTTACTCAATGCAGACCTTGTATCAGATTCTCTAGAGGACTGGCATGAATTGAACCAAAGTAGGTTGAGTGTGAAGAGTACACATTAGAACTGAAGAATATGGAAGGCTTTGAGTAGAGAGTGGCTCGAGTCAAGTGACTGGTGGAGTTTATTGCTTAACTGGGTGGTTGGAAGGTGGACATTGGAAATATTCTGGGGCCTTCCTTCCCTTGAGGTGTGGCATCATGAGGGCTTGATCGTCCTTTTGGAAATTGAAGTATATTTCTAGTTGGTTCTACATGAAAATCATGTAAATTGCATTAAAGTCTAGAAAATAGAATATAGTTGCAATTATGTAAATCTAAGGCTAAAAATAGGGAATATAAATACAACAACCCCTAAAATGTGAATAAAGTAGTATGCAAAGATGGGTATAAATATACTCATCAGTTATCACAACTTTCCCTAAAGTCCCTTTTTTGTCATGCTCACTTTGCTTGCTTATCACCGGTGTTGTGATAAACATCCAATTTCAATCAAGGGTTACCTGGATTATCTCCTACCTATGGGAGGAATATACGGACAACAAGTATATTAACTTCAGACTCCTTCCACACCTTCCTCACTTTTATCTCTCTCTTGTCATGATTCTTTCTCTTGTAGCATCCTCAACTCTTCCCAAATCTGTAAATACTAGGATGTTGAGACATTTTTGCCCTCTTGCTTCCCCTATTTCTCCACTTATCTCCTTCTCTTTTCCATCTTATCACCACCAAGGGTCGTGGACCTTTGCAAATGTATCCCAATACCTTTGGACGACCCTGAGAAACTAAAGAGAAACCTTCATTGATCTCCTTCTAATGAGTTGTGGGGTCTACTAACCTATGGTGCTTGCATTGACTGTGTTAGGAAGGTCAACAACGTCAAAGCCACTGAAGACAACCCTAATCATTCTAATTGTCTCAAGGTACCCCCATGAAGCCTCTAACGGAGCTGCTCCACCCAAATTAGGGTATTTCTCATCTCCCCCTTTTCTCACTCACTACTTTCATCTCTACAATTTCTTGTTTCCTTTTTGTATTTATCCATGATATCTTCTTGTTTTCCTGTGATTGACTTCATTAAAATTCCAGAAATATATAGGTAGTTTTCTTTCTCTATGGTTTGCCTTTCTCTTTTGTCACAAGTTTTTCTTCTCAGAGTAGCCATGGCAGGAATTGTTACCTTTGCTCCTTGGCTATCTCGTGACCCTGCTCTTGGCTCACTGAAATTGTCATGGCAAGAAGGAGTTGAGGTCGTTCTCAACTAATGCTAAATGGATTTTTTTTGGGATTTTGATTCTCGAATGGAGATCTTTGTAGGCTCTATTTTTTATCACATGGGTGAACAGATTGAAAGAAGAAGATGAAGGTCATCAATTTCTCAGTTTTTCATGGTGATTATTTCTCATGCTGCCATGCACAAAATGGGTTTTATTAACCTTATGTCACATGTTTCAATGTGCAATCTTGTGAGATATGATGTAATGGTTTTATATCCTTACCTTGTCACATATCATGGCCTTGAAATATGATGTGAGGCCATACCTATAATAACCAACACAATTTTGCTTCAGAATTCAATAATTTGACTTAACTTACTAAATTCATAAATAATTATCTAAATGTTAGAAAATTTCATAAAAATACTCATTGGAATTAGAAAATTATCCTTTATCTAAATAAATACATTTCTTAATGTCATTATAAATGTAATAAGTGCACGAAATATAAGGTTTGTAATATGTAAACTAATTAATGCTTTTGTAAATAAAATTTGATATTAGGTGAAGAGGAACCCTAGATCTAGTTTTGAACTTTGACAAGTTGATAAATATCTCTAAGGTGTGTTGTGTATCCCTAATAACATTGAGTAATTAATCTAATTTTACCCTTCCTTGTTGTATGTTGCATCCCTTACTTTATATTGAGCATTTACCCATAATTATAACTCTCTTGGTCATTGGGGACATACTACCTTATACACCTCTCTCTCTTTCTCTCTCTCTCCTCTGTGAGTTTGACTCATGTTAGTTAGACAATATGAATTGTTTGCTACATATTCTTGTTGACTCTAAATTGTACTATGCTTCTTGATGAAACCCTAATTTTGGAAATGAAATAGATTATTCCTCATTGTGAGATGGTACCCTAATATTCCCACTTTTGTGGTTAATATTTCATATTATCCATTTATGTGATGGAAAGTCGATTTTGTGACTATACTTTCACTTTCATCTACATTTATTGCATGCTTTATGACTCAGCAGCCCCAAAGTTGTGTTAGTGCTTTGTTATGGGGTTACGTGCCATTTATGTTTTGGTATGGTGGTTATGTGCTCCATACTTAGGTTTTGTGGCAACTTTGTATATTGATGAGTTTGTTTATGTCTCTTACTCTATCAAGCTTTAGTGTTATGTTCCCTAGTCACTGTTGTTTATTTATAATTTACTAGTGATATGTTTGTCTCATGTGCAGTAGGTTGATTATTGTTGATGGGTTGTGTTCCCTAAACTCTTTATGTGTGCTTTTGTGGTTGTCTTATTGTTGACTAATGACAAGTGTAACTATTGTTTATAATCTTACTAAAATTCATATTGTTTTGATATCTACTTGAATGGTACTTTCCACTTTGATGGGAAGCCTTGTTAAATATTTGGTCCTTTTATTTATATTGATCAATCCCCATATATGTTCATACATGCTTTTTATGTTTATAATTTCCATTTTGTATTCTCTTGTGGGGTATGCTTCCAACCCCTAGGTAGAGAGCAAAGAAGAGACAACCAGAGTTGACCAGGACATATACAAGTATAGTTGATCCTTCTTGGGAGATAGATTTCATGTGGTTAGATAATTCTTTGTTGGACAAACTTGGAAATATCTAGAACCTTCCCTCGTCTGAACTGGGCCATCTCACCCATGTGAGATAGTTGTCTCACTCACCCAGATGATCATCTAGTAACCTGCTTCGGACTGGTCGGTTCAATCCATAGCCAATTTCAACTTGAATTAGTCTGACACTCCAAACTCCCATCTCAACCCTTAAGATGACCATTTGGCACTCCATATGGCTATCTCATGCCATGAGACGAGCGTTGGTAGTACTGTCAGGCTTCTTGTTGCATGAATTGAATACCTAAATGCTTTAGTAATCAATTCAACTGTCATTCAAGATTAAACTCATCTTCTAGGTCGAGACCTATGTGTGTGACCCTATAGGTCCCATATTACGTTGACAGTGAATGTCCATAATAAATTATGACATCACAAGCAATGAGAAGTTCCTAGTCACACATCAATACTATCCAAGCAAATGGGAAGTTGGAGAACACTTCAACCTACAATCTGTGTATGGTGTTGTAGTGTTTCTATATTTCCTTTGCCATTGATGTCTGGATTAAACTCGAGGCATGGAGAAGTCATCCTCTTCATCATTCAATCTTGTTTCTTGAACCAAGACCAGACTGTATTAAATATATGTAAGTTCAATATCATATATTGACTCACATGTACATGGCCATGTATTTCTCAATCTCACTAATCAAGAGGCCTAGGACATCAAACTCGAATAGGAGGTACAAATCCCATTTCTATCATTCAAATTCTATCCCCATGTGTCACACAACCATCACCTTTATAACAACCCATGTTTTAGGATTGTGTTTGAGACATGACGAGTGTAGTGTATCAGGTCTAAGAACTACAACCACCACCATTATTGTGAGAGTTGACTATGACTTCCATGATGATGACTGTAAGGACCATGACCTCCGTTTAGGGCTTATCATGTTTGCTTTGCTTAACCCTGGTATTTAGTTGCTTGCTAATCACCTTTAGTGGTGATTAGGGTTTGTTTGTGCTTTGTTGAGAGTTGGAGGTACTACTTGCAATTCATCCAAGACTAGGGTTGTTAAGAAAGTTTGTCACCTTGAGAAGTGTTCTTCTCTCTCCTTTCTTCCTATGGTGTTGAGAGGAAAGGTTGGGCTCGTTGCTTGAGTTTTCTTGGGCTTGGATGAGCCTTGGTGGGCCTTGATGTGGTTTGCTTGGCCTGGTTGGACCTTGTGTCGGCCATGGGTGTGCCGGCCATGGTTGTGTCAGCCTGAGGTGTGTCGCCTAAGGAGGTGTGTCGGGCATGGATTTGAGGTGTGTCGTCCATGAACCCCTTTGACCCCTTTTGACCTCATTTGTGTCACCACTAGTGGACACTTGATGCTTGATTCTTTCATGTGGAAATGGCCTTGGACATGTGTTTAAGGTAAGTTAGAGAGGTGGCATTGCCCATGGACAAGTTTCCCTAGGTGGGCGACACCTAGCCTTGTTTTACCTTGGTTTCTCCTCCATCCTCTCCTATATATGTATCCCCTTTCTCTTGCTAAGGATCCCTTTAGTTCCTTAGTCCCCCTCTCCTTTGGTTGCATGACCCCCCCCTTCCTTGCAAAGCTTGGTGGCTGATCCTTATCTTAGAGTCTTCTTCTTCTTCCTCTTGTGGTGGGCAAAGGTGAAGCTTGGTGCTTGGAGCTTGGAGCTTGCTTAAGGCGGGTTACATAACTCCTAACCCTAACTATACTACCTTCTTATATATTCTTGTATGTTTCATATGATCATAATAGGCCAAGTATGTTCTAAGATAAGTTTCTTACTTGTTGCACCTTTAATCTTGTGGTTATGGTGATCTTGTGGATATGGTTGAGGTTTGTACCTTTGCACCCTTGTTGGCCGAACCATGTTTTAGGGTTTCCTTGTTAAGAAATACTCCTTTACCTCCTTGGTCTAGAGAAGTGAGCTTGATCTCTAGTGATATGAGCAACACCCCTCTCTCATTAAAATTGAGAGGTGAGCTTGTGTTCTAAGTGCTTGAGCAAAACCCTCCTCTCACCATGGATTCGAGAGGTGAGATTTTTAGTAGATGTGGGTCTATGTTTAAGTTGATCCTTGTGGTTGAACAAGTTGTGAAAGAGGTTGTGCAAGACCCCTCTCTCTTGGTTGTTGAGAGGTGAGCCGATCTTCTTGATCAATTTAGGGTTTGGTGCCCTTGTGCTTGAGGTTGATGATGATCTTGTTGAGTTGTATCTTGCATGATGTGGCTTGGGGATGGTGTTTCCTAATACCCTCTCTTGATCTAAGAGTTTGGGTTGATGTGATTAGGTTGTGTTGGGTGATACACCTTGGTCCTTGCCTTGTGTGTTGGCCAATAGGATGAGGTTAGCTTGCTTGGATGATAGGCTTTCCTTTGCTACCTGGTTGAGTTGTACCCTTGGCCGTTGTGCCTAGATGTGTTTGGTTGTTGACCGATACCTTTGTGTGTGGGGTGTTATGCCTTGTTGAGTGCCCTTCCCGATACACCTAGCTTGGGTAGTGGCTTGGTGCCCGATATACCTTGAATGTTATGGAGCTTTGTAAGCTAGTCTAGTGTTGAGCGCCATGGTTTGGTGAGGATGACCGATATATTGTCATATGGTGACCCTAACACGACACATGGATGCATGACACATGGATGCACGACACATGAATGCACGACACATGGATGCACGACACATGGTTGCATGATACATACACGACATACCTTGAGGTGGTAGCCCGATATCCTTGCTATGGTGGGCCGATATGCTTTTTGGGAGGAAAGTTACCCTGCCCGATACCATCTCTAGTGGGGACGCCTTGCCTGTCACACTTCTTGTGGGGGTAGTGGGCACTTCTAGTGAGGGTCTTGTTCCACCCGAAAGCCCATCTGATAGTTCTTTATCATGCAATCATATTCTTGTTGATAAGAATTATGGTTTATGGTTTGTGAACCTTTGACGTGTTTGGTAATAGTAAGGTGGTTGATATAGTAGAACGCACATAGATGAGAATGACATATCTGAAACTCTTATGACATAATATTACATGTGTTTATGATCATCTTGAATCATGTATCTATAATGATGAGTAAATGATAAGTTCATAAGTATATGAGTTGCTTCACATGATGATGTGACCCATGTCTATGGTCATAGGTTTGAGGCATGAATGATAAAGCATATAATCATCAATGTTGCCCTATATTTGATAACATGATCCTTCTGTTAATCCATGATGGTTTCAGTTATCTCTATGATTGTGTATACTAACCACGCAGGTGTTTCACGCAGATGTATAGCCAGGTAAAGGGCTATGAGGTATATATGTTTTAATGACACTACATTGATGGTCACTCTTGTTGATGAGATAACCTACATCACCTTATTATGTGTTTAGGTCTGAGGACCTGAATTTGGCTAAACTGCCTAGTTGAGGTGTTATCCTCCGTTGATGAGATCTGGGATTGTTATCCTTATGAGGCAGTGGTATCTTGTGATGAGGGATTGAGATCCCAGGATATTGTGATGGTAGTAACAATAATGTAACTTTATGTTATGCATGTTGTATAACATGGTTACCTCAACAATTCACTTAAAATATGCTAACTAATTACAGTGGAACATATCATGTAGTCTGCCCTGGCCATAGATCCGTCATCATCAGTAGTTGGTGATGGTGAAATGGGTTTTCCTGCGGGATTAACCCTGAGCGCATATTGTTGAATATGCGAGGTTTCTCCTAGCCTAAAATAGAGAGGATTCGAGTGCAGCTGCGGTTGCAGACTCGGGATAGATAGAGCATGTGAACATGCCCATGGCTCAGTATGGTAGAGCGTGAATGCGTTCATGGCTCAGGGAGCATGGTGAACTGGCTCGTGGCTCAGATATACTAGCATCGAGACCTGTACTAAGGCGGGATAGAGAAAGGGTAGCCTGCGGGAGCTGACCCTGTAGCTGAGGCCACTTAAGCATGAGACTGTGGTCCTGCTTTGGTTCTCGTGCACTGACCACGAGGTGGGAGGTCATGGAGTCTGGCTCTTCCATTGACCTTGTATGGCACCGGCTCCGGGTTTCACAGCCGTCGGTTGGATTTGAGCTGTACGGCTCACTTCCTCAGGGCATAATAATGTGTAGTCCATCCGAATAGTATTTATTGCTTAAGGCAAAACACAAAACATTGGTTGAGGCCTTGTTTATGTAGTTGATCATGTTATACTCTGCAGTTACTTATACGTTCCTTACATTATGTGGTAAGCCCTTATAAATATTATCTTGTCAATCATGTTCCATAAAGAAATACTTGGTTCTATGCCTCCCGTACATCTTGGTAAGCTTGATGGTATGGATAGCTTTGCTTAGTGTGCTGCTCTTACTACGCATATTCAATTATTTGTTGTTATCTGCTTTAACCTTTGAGGTTTTTATGGTTTTGGTGGGGAGTTATGTTTCTCGCTGGGACTGTGTGTCTCACCCTGTTGGTTTACACCCTTTTTAGGTGTTCGTGCTAGACGTGGTGGTGGTCGCAGGGTTGCGGCCGAGCAGCAAGAAGAGGAGCAGTAGAAGGCAAGAGATGGATATGCTGTTGTTTTGGGTGTTTGTTGTAGAGTCTTAGAGTCATCCTTGTACTCTCAGGTCCTCGGAGGCATTTTGACGTTGTTTTGGGATATGTAGCTGATGAAGCTTTGTCTATCCTGCTGCTGGCCGGATGTTGCCCGTTATATATGTATAAACAGGTGATGAACTCATGTGATGACAAGACAGCTGACCTGTTAAGCTGTGAACACGTATCAAGGCTTGTAAATGTTTATATTACCTGTTTTCTTGCAGGATGAGGATCTGAATGTAATAGTTTCTTGATTTATCTGCTTTCCGAAATCGGTTTTAATTACCCCGTGTTTTTGGTAGTTAAGTGGTTTATGGTGTTTTCCGCATGTTTTCGCGTGACACCTCGCTATCTGTGTGATAGTAGGATGTGTCGCCATAATGACTTCCATGTATCAATCTCATGGTGGGTCTGTCCAATACACTGTTCTCTAACATGTATCTATGTGCTTGGTTTGATATAGCCATATCATAACTAATGAGATTCTATCATCAACCAACTCACACTAATCTTATGTGCTATTGTTGTCTATACCTTCCACAATGAAAATCAATTAGGAACATAATGAGAATATGTATATTTACTCTTAACATACATATGATCTCATTTCCCCAAGGCTAACATTGTTGATGTGATCTTCTAGTTAGGATATATGAGAAGAAATCTTTACTTCTGATTCCTAATTTGTCTCCATATTTCTCAACACTTTGAAGGGTTTTACAAATTTGTTTCTCATAATATTAATTTCAAGGATAATATTTACATAATATTTAACCCACCTAAGTTCTTCCTGGACTCTAAGTTTGTGGTCAAGTTTACCTAGACCATGAACATTCTAGGAAGACATGGAAATAATGTCATTTATTGGAAAAAGAGTAGGCTAGGGACATGCTAGAAATAATAACATAAATAGTTTCATCCCCCAGATCATTCAACTCTTGGATTTTTTAGGAGATATGCTATCTCTCTACAAGACCGTCCATCCTTTCATTTGTTTGTATTGGTAAAAAAATTTGGAATCGGAATACATCATCCTAAAAATATTAGAGAATAGTAGGAGTCTTTAGGGAAGTAGTATAGAAAGGGATTCAACTTTCAACTTCTTAGAATGTTGATAAAAAAGAATAGGGATATTTCAATCCTCACAGGAAGAGAAATGGCAACCCAGAGGGTTGGAAGGCTTCATTTTATCAACATCTTCATTAATAGAAATGGCACCACGGAGACATTTCTAGGAACTTGATTTAACTTTTTAGAACTATTGTATGAGGATTGAGAGAGGAGGTAGTATCAATAGTAGATTTAGTCTTTTTCACACGTATCTGCCTAGTCTCAACATCTTTGTCTTTCTTCACTTCTAATGAGCAAGAATAAAGATCATGCCCAAATAGACCACAACCCTGATTCTTTCTCAGTGGCCATTCATATTTGAAAGTACTTATATGTTGAATTCTAGAATCACTTATCATTTCTACAGTCTCTGGGAAGGAAGAATCCACAAACATCAGAAAATTAATTCTAGCAAATTGATTCTAGAGTCGCACTATCAGTAACAATCAACCTCCTCACAAAAATATATCAATGTGACAAAACATATCCCCCCAAAACTCAAATAGAAGATTGTATAGACAAATCTAGATAGGGACAACGGTAAGCATTGATTTCTTTAGACAATCTCTAAGTTTTCCACACCTTTAGGATTATGGGTTTATTTTTAATGAGCTAGTGTCCATTTCTAAGAGCATGAACGATATATTTCTTCTTCGAAAACTTGATGATGAAGAAACCATGAGATCTGGTGAATGTCTCATTTTTCATGTTACCTTCCAAAGCCATGCCAGGCAATTTGTGAGAGTAGGAAGATGAGACTTGAATTCAATAACATATCTAGAGATAATGTTTTCCCATTTCTGCACATTCTCAACAACCCCCACCTATGGATAGAGAAATTTCCCTCCAACAAGCACAAATCACTACTACAAAAATGGCTTATAACGTCACTTTTAAAGGTGTCGGTCGTATATAAAGCCAACACCTTAAATATACAGTGTCGATTTAATAAAAACATCGACATCTATCTATGAAGGGTGACCAGATATGGGTATCGCTTTTACTTAGCATCGGTTCCTTAACTAGCAATCGACACCTAAAAGTAACCGCCAAATCCAATTTTTCCAGCAAAAAAAATTACCTCCAAAATTTCACATATAGCGTCGGTTGTTAACAAATAAACCAACGCCTAAAGGATAGAAATTTGACCAATTTTTATCGTCGGTTGGCTTACAATAACCGACGTCATTGTATTTTCAAACGCTTAACCACGAAAATTTTCACCTCCCTTTGGCATCAGTTTTTATATGGAAACCAACGACTATGGTCTTAATTCAAGAACATTTATTTTGGTCAGCATATAAAAGATAGACGTCAGTTTTTCTAGATGGAACTGACGACTATAATGAACAATGGTGTCGGTGTTTTGTTTGTAACCGCTGCCTATAATTTTTAGCGTTGGTTGTTTTTAATAACCGACGCTTATTGTTGACTTAATAGCACCCACGCAAGCCTGGTTCTTCCCCTCTCTCTATTTCATTGTTGATTCTGCTGCTCTAGGGTTTCGTGATTCCACCGTCGGTTCCCCTCCTCTGCTTCGTGTGCGTCATCACCACTCCCCTACTCCTTGTGCGTCGCTCCCCTGCTCCTTCCAACCGCCGCTGCTCCGGCCGCCGCTCTGGTCCCCTAGTTGCCACTGCTGCTCCGGAAGACTGTCACCTGCTACCTCCAACCCAACCTGGTCATCGCCTGCTTCACTGGTCGCCGCCTACTTCACTGGTCACCACCTACTTCACTGCTAGCTGCTCCTGGTCTCGCCGGCAAGGAAACTCCCTACAACATTTAAGCTCTTCACAGGTACAATCACCTACCTCCACCCAACCTCTTCTTCTTCCTCCACCTCTTCTTCTTCCTGCTCCCCTTTTACTAAAATGCATTGATAAAAGCAAGGCACGAGCAGCATGTGGGCTGGACACGGTGGCCATGGCTGTGCTGGCTAGCACAGCCACAGTCGCCGTGTCCAACCCACAGGTCGTGCCTTGCTTTTATCCATTTTGTAAGGAGGGATCAAGAAGAAGAAGATACATTTGCAATTGAATACTAATGCTTGACCTAATTCTATAAATTTGATGCATGTTGAATAAAGATATTAAAACCCTATATTGCTGAAATCTTGTGATCAATCTATGTAAGATATTAAAAACCTAATATTAAATCTCTAATTTTGTAGTGATGTGTCGATGTGTCGCCCTAACATCTACATGAATCCTTATTCTATGATGTAGATTGATGATAATGCATGAGCTAGTTTGAAATTTTGAAATCAATTATGAATCTCTTCATCCCTAGGTCATACTAATATATGTGTAATATTTATCTTGATGATAAACATGCATGGACACTCGAAATGTTGAAATCAATGTTATAGAATGACAACACATGTATTTCTTAACCTAGAAACCCATCTAAGATTTACTCATTAGGAGTAAATCTTGGATAGTCCACGGTTTGGGATTGTTCTTGAACACCTAATCTCACTTAGTATGTAAGTGTATAATGTGTATTGGGTTTTCAAGAAAATTTTGGTAGCATTTCCCCATTTGTTCTCTAAGTACATATGTACTTGGAGAGCAGCGGGTAAATGATGCCGAAATTTTCTTGAAAACCCAATACACATTATACACTTACTAGTGATATTAGGTATTCAAGAATGGGATAGGTGGTACACATTTATTGTATATAAGAATGACAAAACATGTATTTGTTGGCCTAGAAACCCATCCAAGATTTACTCATTAGGAGTAAATCTTGGATAGTCCCCGGTTTGGGACTGTTCTTGAACACCTAATCTCACTTAGGATGTTTTAACCATTAATTATATATAAGACCTTAAACCCTAAAGTTTTAACCATGCATAAACTCTAATCTGTTAAGTAACCCTAGATCCTAATCTTGTTGTAATATATACTTGTTTTCTCTTTGATCATAGAATGGATAGATCATGGATGCCCATTCGCAATCGCTGCACCCCAGAGTTTATTTTTGGTCTTGATCAGTTTGTTAGATTTGCCGAGGAATATAGGAAACAACCTGGAGATAGGTTCTACTGTCCATGTAGGCATTGTGGTAACAACTTGAAAGTCAGCACTGGTGACGAAATCAAAAGTCATGTCATGTGCAATGGGATTATACAAGGCTATACATAATGACACTGGCATGGAGAGATTTCAAACCCGAAACCAGTGGATATCGATAGCAGTGCTTGTGTAGAAGAAGCAATTGCCTCTAATGACTTAGATGTGAACAAACCAGTTCCAGTAGACATCGTTGATGTGATGCTGGATAGTTGTGGGGTAGAGCACACTGATACACCTCCCATGTTTAGGAACATTGTGCATGATGCTGAGATACCGTTATACACATGTTGTAAGTTTACGAATCTTAGCGCTATGTTGAGATTGTATAAATTGAAAGCTAACAATTGATGGAGCGACAAAAGCTTCACGTCATTGTTTTCTTTGTTGAAAGAAATTCTTCCTAAAGGAAACGAGTTGCCAATCTCAACATATCGGGTAAAGAAATCATTGTTCCCAATGGGAATGGAGGCCAAGAAGATACACACATGCCCAAATGATTGTGTATTATTTCAAAAGGACTATGTGGATTTGAAATATTGTCCGAAATGTGGTGCGTCAAGGTATAAATTGACGACTTTGGGGGGAGTCCAAAACTGGTTCTCTTGCCAAGGTGATGTGGCATCTACCTATAATACCATAGTTTCAACGCTTATTTGCCAATCCTATAGATGCGAAGAATTTGAGGTGGCATGCAGATGTTAAGAAAAATAATGATGGGATCCTACGACATGCGTCTGATTCACCACAGTGGAAGAAGATTGATTTATTGTACCCTAAATTCGATGAAGAAGACAGGAATCTAAGACTTGGGCTTTATACAGATGGGATGAATCTGTATGGGATACTGAGCAGCCAACATAGCACATGGTGAATTATGCTTTTTATATACAATCTTCCTCCCTAGTTGTGTATGAAAAATAAGTATGTTATGTTGTCATCTTTGATATCGGGCCCTAAACAACCTATAAATGATATCGATGTTTATCTTGAACCTATGATTGATGACTTGAAGAAGCTCTGGGGTGAAGGTGTGACGACCTATGATGCTTCATGAAGAGAGACATTTCGTTTGCACGCTATGTTGTTTTGCACTGTGAATGACTTTCCAACGTATGGGAATTTGTCTGGATATAGTGTCAAAGGATCTAAAGTGTGTCCTATATGTGAAGAGAACACTGATTCAATACGACTAAAATATGGTGATAAGAATATATATCTTGGTCATCGAAGGTTTCTTCCAAAATTTCATCAGTATTGTAGGTTGTGCAAAGCATTCAATAGACGGACTAAGGAACAAAGTGCACCTAAACCTATATCAGGGGAGGATGTTTATGAAGGAATAAAAGACATCGCCAACGAAATTTGGTAAGAGATCACAATGTACGATGGCCACACAGAGTAACAAGTCTTTGTTCAAGAAGAATTCAATATTTTGGGATCTTCCTTATTGGAGTTCTTTGACAGTCAGGCATTGTATCGATGTCATGCACGTTGAGAAAAATGTATGTGATAGCGTCATCGGTACTTTGTTGAATATACCAGGTAAGACTAAAGATGGGATAAAATCCAGAATGGACCTATGTGAAATGGGAATAAGGACATAATTAACATAAGTAGTTATTAGCGATTGGAGAACATACTTACCTCTCGCTTGTTACATATTGTCTAGAAAAGAGAAGAAAGCTTTTTGTGAATGATTGGTAAATGTTAAGGTGCCGCAGGGTTACTCATCCAACGTTCGTACATTGGTATCAATGAAATATATGAAGTTGATAGGTCTTAAATCTCATGATTGTCACACTCTAATGCAGCAAATATTTCCTGTGGCAATTCGATCTATATTGTCGAAGTATGTACGATTTGCAATCACCAGACTTTGTTTCTTTTTCAACAGTCTGTGCAGCAAAGTTATTGACCTTGATGCTCTCGATAAATTGCAAAGAGAAGTGGTTGTTACCCTATGTCAGCTTGAGATGTATTTTCCTCCTTTGTTCTTTGATATCATGGTACATCTTGTTGTCCACTTGACTAGGGAAGTGAAAATGTTAGGACCAGTTTTCTTGCATTGGATGTATCCCTTTGAACGATACATGAGCATTTTTAAACGTGATGTTCGAAACAGGTATCAGCCTGAAGGGAGTATTATTGAGGGTTATGTGGCGAGAGAGGTTATGGATTTTTGCGATGACTTTTTGAGTGGTAATGACTCTCCTGTGAATGACAAGAATATTGAGGAGCATTTTGGCAAAGGAATTTTGGGATCACGGGTGAAAGTAATCAGTCGTGAGCAGTTGGAGCAAGGTCACTTGTATATTTTACACATCGACAAAGTGAGTGTTTATATCGAGGAACATACCAACTTCATCAAGAGAAAATATCCTCAATCCAATTCAATGTGGCTTTCTAGAGAGCATAACAAGACATTTATTAAGTGGTTTGAAGATAAAGTCTTACAACAACTATCTCAAACACCAGATAATCTTACTGAAACCATCAAATGCCTCGCCTTTAAACCAAAATTGAATGTTATGTCTTATGAAGGGTTTGACGTAAATGGATTCTTGTTTTACACAAAGCGTCAAGATGATAAGAGTGTCGTCCAAAACAGTGGGGTCACCCTTCAAGCGTATTCATTGTTTTTTGCAAGTGCAAAGGATAAGAGTCTACATGAAGCTAAAATGTCATATTACGGTGTCATTGAAGACATATGGGAGTTTGACTATGTAGATTTCAAAATTCCGCTCTTTAAATGTAATTGGGTTGACAACAACAAAGGAGTTATAGTGGATGAATTGGGTTATACGTTAGTGAACTTTGAAATGATTGGCGAGAAGGGTGAACCATTCATATTGGCATCACATGAGAAACAAGTTTTTTATATCAATGATCCTGCAAATGATAAATGGTCGGTTGTTCTTCATGGTAAAATACAGTTCATTGAAGATCCTATAGATGAAGAAGAGTACTATGATAAGTATGATGACTCCAGTCCATTCTCAGTTGGATTTCTAACACCACCAAACATTGAAGTTGGGGATCACGATGACTTGTATGTCCGCGGCGATCACAATGAAGGATTGTTAATTGATAAAAGATCACAATATTAGATGCATGACTATTTATATTTTTTATATGTTTTATTTTTTTGATTGTGAACTTTACAATGTGAACTTTACAATGTGAATTACTTTACAATGTGAACCTTACAATGTGAATTACTTTACAATGTGAATGTGAACTTTACAATGTGAATGTGAACTTTACAATGTGAATTACTTTATAATGTGAATGTGAATGTGAAGTTTACAATGTGAATGTGAACTTTACAATGTGAATTACTTTACAATATGAATGTGTAATTTACAATGTGAACTTTACAATGTGAATTACTTTACAATGTGAAATTTATAATTTGAATGTGAACTTTCATGATGATCGTGTTAATGATCACCGTGAGGGTGAGGACGTGCATGTCCCGCCTGACAATGTAAGTTTTAAGAATATATCCATGAGGTTTCTATCTATATGTTCATTTATAATTATATCATGTAAGTGTGTTTTTATCAAATTTTAGGTTGGTGATGTACCCCCTGAAAAAAATACTGCACTTGATGAGCAGCAAAAGAAAATTGAGAAAGTGAGGGGCATCACAATGATGAACAAGTTACTACAGCAAAGGGGCAATGAACCCAAATTAGTTGTGGATTTTGATAATGCAGGAAATTCATATGGAGTGAACCGCAACTCATTTGTTTCATATCTTGGGGTTCTTACTCGCATCCATTGCAGTCCTAACATAGAATCCTGGCATAAAGTTCCTAAGGGGAAGAAAGACCATATATGGAAGGAACTATGCGTGAGTTATTATTATTTGTATTTCTATTTGTGTAGATTACTAATTTTTAGGATACTAGTTAATAGAAATTCTATTTAATTTGTAGAGCATATTTGATCTGGATGAAAAGTTACATCGTAAATGTGTGATGCAATGTTGTGGGAGGGTCCTAAGGAACTATAGGACCAATCTCACCCGAGATTACATACGCGATGTTGAGAAGAGGTTCTTGATTGATTTCCAATTCTAGACATTAATCACTATTTGACTAACTCTACACTAATAATTTTTGTTTTGTATTCTCTTTAAAAAATAATTTCAGGTAAAAGGAAGCCACAAAGCAATGGAACTACCCGGAGCCCAAAGACTGGGAGGAGTTTGTTACACAAAGAAAAATGGATGAATTCAAGGTATTAAGCGCCACTCCCAATTTAATTAATATATGTTCTTATGTATTTACCTATTCAAGATTAACCTTTAGTGTTACTAGCCAAATCAATGTGCTAACTAACTAGGCTAAGAGTGATGCTCAACGAGCAAGGCGTGCATTGAATGTGCACGACCACACAATGGGTCCAAGAGGATATGCATGCATTCACCAAAGACTACAGGCTGAGTCTGCTCAGCCTGCTGCTACTCAGGAGACTGCAGAGTCCTCTACTACTACTCCCGCACCTCTGCCTTGCCATTCTAAGTGGATAGATGGGAGGCAAAATAAGAAGGGAGACATATCGAAGCCCACAACTACTGAGGCGGCTGCAAAAATGGCAAAAATCAACTCTTAGAGCAATCGATCGATATTGCTTATTGTTATGTTTACCCGATAATTTTTGTTGATGGTGATTAGCGAGAGTTGCACGAGAAGAGGAAGCAAGGCATGTTCATCCCTCAAGGCACAAGGGATGAACTGACAGTTGCTCTGGGTAACCCAGAGCATCCTGGACATGTTAGGGGTGCAGGCACTGGTGTGGGCATCAAAGCGTTCTTTGAGCCATCCCAACACAAATCTGTCACAAAAGCAGGACTTTCACAAACTGAGGTAATTTGTTCTTTTTTAGAATGTTATTGTGAAAGGGAATTCAATAATCTAAAGCTAATGTTTCTTTTAACCATGTATAGGTAGATTTGTTAAATACCCAGAGAATCCAAGAAGCAATGGTTCAGTGGCAGGCATCTCAGATGGCTACTCAGACGTGTCGCGTTTCTCCTACTACTCCTACTGCAGAGGTTGGGAGTAATCCTATAGACCCACCAGCTAGTACATCCTCTGTAAGTATTTTTATGACATAGTAGCTAGTATGTTCAAGATGATATGTTTGTGTATATATGCATATAACATTCTTTACATAAATTTGTAGGGGTTGAATCCATGCTGACTAAAAAGTCAAGAATATATCGTTGCAGAGGCGTCGGCTTACCCATCCCTTAAAGGGTACATGTTTCATGGGCATCCAATACCAGATGGTGTGGTACGTGTGAGTCCAATACATGTACTCCCCGACTGGACGGATCTTGCACTGCCTCATGCACACCCAGATGTTGAAACACTTGGTGATGCAGTAGGCGGAGTGATACTATGGCCTGAAGCAGATGTCCTCTATACTAATATTGTATGATAAATTTCCATTATGTTAATTGGTTAGTTTGTATATATGAGTCAATTGGTCTGAAATTATATATACAGGTAAAAAAGACGAGACCCGCTACATCTCGGCCTCCACCTCCTTGACTACCAAGTTGGCTTCCAAGGGACCTACACACCTCGATAGGTCCTAATTGTAGGGGTGTGGCAGTATGGATCGAGGAACATGATCCAAATTGCCCTATAAATGTTACTATTCCAGAGGATGCTACAGGTAAATCATACGATAACAATCTATTTATACAAGTTTAGTATACGTATTAATGCATACGTAATACAAGTTTTACATACATATTAATGTATAGGTATTAATGCAGGTCAATCATATGAAAATAAGATATTTATACAAGATATTTTGGAGTTGTTTAGTTATGCTTGGCTGAACACATCTACGATAGAGCTTTGGATATGGTGAGATCTTGTTTATACATCCATATACCATGTTTTATATACTGTGATCTAATTTTTTATATATTAATGTATACGTAATACATGTTTTTCAGCCACTTACACATGATATGTACAGATTTTGGGTTTTCCCATGTGAGATTTTTGGTTCCATCTTTGATTAGTCTTGTAGATACAGACCCTTCTTCAGTTACTTCATAGTGATGTGATGCTTTTCAATATTTTGGTAAAAATAATAAGACGGTGATAATAGCTCCATTCAATGTCGAGTAAGTTTACTTTTCTTATAATTTGGACTTAAGCAAATTACATTTTTATTGTGGATTTTGAGTTATTAATTTTCTACTTTCTTACCTGTAGTGGTAAACATTGGGAGTTACTAGTTATTGTCCCCAAGATGTTCACTGTCTATTATCTAGATCTTGTGGGGAATGAGTTGAATACATTACATGGACATGCAATTAAAAGGCCATTATTCTCATGAGAAATATTTCATGTTTTTATATTCGTTAACATCTGTTACTACATTACTATTTAATTATGAAATTTAATGTGTTAAATTAACTTATGTAGGGCTTTACAAGAGTAAAAAAAGCCAGAGGAAAGGTCCCCATGAAAAAGGATCTATTACTAATTTGGGAGAATGTGAAAGTAACTTCCTGACTCCAATGTATATATTATTTATGTGAACTGTGCTTATTTGTATTTTTGAATATTTTGTATGTTTCAATTTATAGTGTGCTATACAAGACAATGGCTGGGCATGTGCCTACTAGGTGATGTGATTTATGGACCTAATCATCAAACATGTCGTAATGGAAATCGATAAGATACAACAGGTATTATACATAGTCTCATTAGATAATATGAAATATTGATGGAGCTGGGACTTACACCAAAAGATTTCTCTTCCAATGGGAGTCCCAATTATGCACCAAAAACCCTAGAGAGTTGATGTCCTCTCTAGGTTTACCTACAACTGGTGCTAGATAAATGCTCCAACCCCACAAGAGTGTGGAAGCCTTATCATAGTAAAGATTTAGGATCGAACCCAAAGGACAACGTTAAGAATCTGAATGTCTTTTTCTCATTTCATATCAATCCAAGTTAATCATCTAAGACCAGAAGTTTGATTTGAGTTATTTAACCTAAACATGCAAAAGTAAAGGCAAGAATAAAAACTAGTTTAATGATTAAAATCTAAGATTAGCAAATGATGATGCATCACTAGGGCGATGCGGGTATTCACCACCACTACACATGAATTGCACTTGTACCAAACATAGCAAGACTTATAAGCAAGATACATGGATGTTGTACAATACCGATGTCTTGTAGGACAAGAGTAATGCACACATCCTTCACAGGTTGAGTAACTCTCATCCGGTACATATCTACATGTCAATGAATATATGTAGTCTCCGAAGAGAAAATCTTACTCAACCTCATGAAACGTGCATCGGAAAACTAGCAAGCGAGCGATGATTACCAAATCGATTAGTATCCTTATAGACTATCCCTCTTTCGAGGATATACCTACGAGAAACGTGAGAGTGTTGCAACGTCAGCCATTCCCGAATGAATGGTCAAGTACTTTGCACCACTCTCTCCTCAGAGTGTGTTCCTCGACCTGTCAAGGTTGTACTTTTGTACGTCAACTGATTCCATTTCATAGTACTAAAGTACAACGATGGAGGTGAGTTTACTCCACTCCTTAGAAAGCGTTCCTAGATACTGAAACGGATGCACGGTGGATACACACACCAGCAACCAAAACTAAATCGGTATTTGAGTCTCAAGAGCGATCGTAGACAAACCACAACGAAAGACAATAGATGCATACAAGAACGCGGCCAACATTCAAGCATGTATGAAACGATTTAGCATTGAATCGGAATGATAACATCTTTTTAGTACAAGATACAAAACACGGGCAGCGGGGCTAGTCCCCGCACCCCAGTGGATGGAACTACTCGCTCCTCATAGAGGGAGCAACAAAGAAAGAGAAGAGAGAGAAAGAAAGCATCGTCGGAGCAGAAGAGTAGATCTATGACAGCCCGGTGTAGATTGTCGCAGTCTCCGGGACTGCTCCGTTGTGGTCAATGATGCCTGTCTCTCTGCCACTATCGTCGTGTCTACCTCCGAGATTGCACAGGCGGAATGAGATAGAACAATGGTAGAAGTGAGATGATAGAGGTGAGATGGTGATGGGATAGACTTCTAGATCTGTCTCCAGTCTGGCAGCACACCGGATCTGGACTCAGGACGGGATTCTGAGGTTGTGGGTGAAGTTTGGTCAGAAACGGTGCTCGGGCAGTCTGGCGGTGTTCCGGCACTGGTCCCAGTCCGGCATCCTTGGGTTGTCGTCCGATGGTCTGTCCAAGGTCATGCCTCTACCCTTCTATTTATAGGTTTGCCAAAATATCTTAGGCCAAGGAGTCACACCTTGTGCGTGTCCTTTTGTCCATGCGGTTTGCTCTCCACAAATGCTTCATGCGGTTTGGTTGCTTCATGCGGTTTGCTCGGCAAGTGTGCATGCGATCTTGCTTGGTTACGTGAATAGATGATTTGCTTTTAATCTTCACATGAGTAACTTGTTTCAAACGGTCTCCAGCACGGTCTCGCATGTGGTCTTGGTTTGCAATAGTCCCATGCGGTCTCACATGCAATTGGCCATGCGGTTTTGGCTCAAGCAAGCAAACGGTCTCGGCGCTGGATCGTCGTTGTTGCTGTCTTTGCTCATGTGGTCTTGGTCACGGCTATGTGCATGCGGTTTCTCATACGGTTGTTCATGCAGTTTCGGCTACAGAAGTAATCAAGCAGCCTCGTAGCCATACGGTTTAGCGGCAGTGCTTCCATGCGAACAGTTTGCAGCTGAGCATCCATACGGTCTTTGATTTTAAAGATCCTTCCAAACGGTTTGGCAATATAGCAAACGGACTTGCATGCCTTTTCCCATTCGTAACTTATCAAGGAGTTGGCAGCTTTTTCAAATGATGACACGGCCAACCTCATACGGTTTGGCAAATCTTCCTAATGATATCATACATGCATGCCCTCCCGTGCACGTGACTTTTCCACACGTTTTGGCTTTGCATGCAGTTTTCTTTATTCGATCATGCAAGCTGCTCAATTCATTATTCATGTGATCTTTCATTCGTTCTTCATTAACTAGAGCAAACGGTTTGCAAGGAATCTTGCTCGAACGGTCTTCACGCCCAGCTAATCAGCAGCTTGTCCGTTCGGTTCGTCACGTGTATCCAGCAAACAACTTGTAAACCGTTTAATCATCAAAATGGTTTTGATTCTGGTAGCAGCAAACGGTCTTGAATTTGCATGGCTCATACGGTCTTGGGACCGCATGTGATCAAACGGTCTTGGGACCGCATGGGCTCAAACGGTCTTGAGACCGTATGGACTCAAACGGTCTTGAGACCGCATGGGCTCAAACGGTCTTGAGACCGCATGGGCTCAAATGGTCTTGAGACCGAATGGGCTCAAACGGTCTTGAGACCGCATGGGCTCAAACGGTCTTGAGACCGCATGGGCTCAAACGGTCTTGAGACCGAATGGACTCAAACGGTCTTGAGACCGCATGGGCTCAAACGGTCTTGAGACCGCATGGGCTCAAACGGTCTTACCGCTTGAGTTAATGTTGTAGGGGTCATGACCGTTGGTGATGGTTGAGGATGATCTGTAGAGGAGAGAGACCGTGAGTAGATACAACAGTCTTGTTGCAAGCAACAGGATAGAAAACGTATGGAATTTCACTTAGTCACTTACTAGTAGGCACTTATATCGAAAGTTGGATTTTGATGTTTAAACTAAGAACATGAAAAGTAAAGAAAGCAAGTAAATCTAATGAGTTAAACTATGATAAAAGATCACTAGGGTGTGATCGGTTTTTCACCGCCACTACACATCGATCAACACATGCAAAGCAAAACTTAACCTACAAAAAGAGTCTAGTCAGTTAGTATCCTTGTAGACTTAGCCTCCTTTCGGATAATCTAACTACGAGAAGTGCGGGAATATTGCAACGCTAGCCATTCTCGATCAAATGGTCACATTACTTTGCATTATTCCCCTCGCAAAGTGTGTTCCTCGACTTACCAAGGTTGCACTTCCATACGTCAATTGATTCCATTTCATAGTATGAAAGTACAACGGATGATAGTGAGTTTACTCCACTTCTTGAGATACACTTTTAGATACCGAAACAGATGCATGGTGGATACATGCACCAAGAACCAACATACAAATGAGTTTCGAATCTAATAGTACAAACGTAGACAATTCATACTAAAAGATAAAAGATAACACAAGTTGGATATCAAGCAACGTGCATTCATTAATCGTTTGATGTCGAATAGAAAGAATTAAGAACTCTATATTACAACCTAAGGATTACATTTGCATGATATGAAAGCATGGGCAGCGGGGCTTCTCCCCGCACCCTAGTGAGAGAAACTACTCCCTCATGACTTGGAAAAAGAAGGAGGCAAGAAGAGAGAGAGAGAGAGAGAGCATCATCCCCATAAAGGAGAGAGGAAAGTCAACCCCTTGGAGAGAGAGTAATGATCCACCAGTCTTCACAGGTTGCACGACGATGAGGTCTCCCCTTCCCACCTTCTTTGGAGAAGAAGGAGAAAGTAGCTTCATGATGGAGTATGGATCTCAGACCGACAGCTTCAGGGCAGAGGATGGAGGTGGCAAGATCTCTGGAACGATTGAAGCAGCCTTTGGACGTCTGAAACTTTTTTCCCATCCTTGTACGTCAACTGATTCCATTTCATAGTACTAAAGTACAACGATGGAGGTGAGTTTACTCCACTCCTTAGAAAGCGTTCCTAGATACTGAAACGGATGTGCGGTGGATACACACACCAGAAACCAAAACTAAATCGGTATTCGAGTCTCAAGAGCGATCATAGACAAACCACAACGAAAGACAATAGATGCATACAAGAACGCGGCCAACATTCAAGCATGTATGAAACGATTTAGCATTGAATCAGAATGATAACATCTTTTTAGTATAAGATACAAAACACGGGCAGTGGGGCTAGTCCCCGCACCCCAGTGGATGGAACTACTCGCTCCTCATAGAGGGAGCAACAAAGAAAGAGAAGAGAGAGAAAGAAAGCATCGTCGGAGCAGAAGAGTAGATCTGTGATAGCCCAGTGTAGATCGTCGCAGTCTCCGGGACTGCTCCGTTGTGGTCGATGACGCCTATCTCTCCGCCTCGATCGTCGTGTCTACCTCCGGGATTGCACGGGTAGAATGAGATAGAACAATGGTAGAAGTGAGATGATAGAGATGAGATGGTGATGGGATAGCCTTCTAGATATGTCTCCAGTCTGGCAGCACACCGGATCTGGACTCAGGACGGGATTCTGAGGCTGTGGGTGAAGTTTGGTCAGAAACGGTGCTCGGGCAGTCTGGCGGCATTCTGGCACTGGTCCCAGTCCGACAGCCTTGGGTTGTCGTCTGATGGTCTATCCAAGGCCATGCCTCTACCCTTCTATTTATAGGCTTGCCAAAATATCTTGGGTCAAGGTGTCACACCTTGTGCGTGTCCTTTTGTCCATGCGGTTTGCTCTCCACAAATGCTTCATGCGGTTTGCTCGGCAAGTGTGCATGCGATCTTGCTTGGTTACGTGAATAGCTGATTTGCTTTTGATCTTCACGTGAGTAACTTGTTTCAAATGGTCTCCAGTACGGTCTCGCATGCAGTCTTGGTTTGCAACAGTCCCATGCGGTCTCGCATGCAATTGGCCATGCGGTTTTGGCTCAAGCAAGCAAACGGTCTCGGTGCTGGATCGTCGCTGTTGCTGTCTTTGCTCATGCGGTCTTGGTCACGGCTATGTGCATGCGGTTGCTCATACGGTTGTTCATGCGGTTTCGGCTACAGAAGTAATCAAGCGGCCTCGTAGCCATACGGTTTAGCGGCAGTGCTTCCATGCGAACGGTTTGCAGCTGAGCATCCATACGGTCTTTGATATTAAACGGTTTGGGAAACGGATCCTTCCAAACGGTTTGGCAATATAGCAAACGGACTTGCATGCCTTTTCCCATTCGTAACTTATCAAGGAGTTGGCAGCTTTTTGAAATGATGACACGGCCAACCTCATACGGTTTGGCAAATCTTCCTAATGATATCATACATGCATGCCCTCCCGTGCACGTGACTTTTCCACACGTTTTGGCTTTGCATGCAGTTTGCTTTATTCGATCATGCAAGCTTCTCAATTCATTATTCACGTGATCTTTCATTCGTTCTTCATTTACTAGAGCAAACAGTTTGTAAGGAATCTTGCTCGAACGGTCTTCACGCCCAGCTAATCAGCAGCTTGTCCGTTCGGTTCTTCACGTGTATCCAGCAAACAACTTATAAACCGTTTAATCATCAAAATGTTTTTGATTCTGGTAGCAGCAAACGATCTTGAATTTTCATGGCTCATACGGTCTTGGGACCGCATGGGCTCAAACGGTCTTGGGACCGCATGGGCTCAAACGGTCTTGAGACCGCATGGGCTCAAACAGTCTTGAGACCGCATGGGCTCAAACAGTCTTGAGACTGCATGGGCTCAAACGGTCTTACCGCTTGAGTTAATGTTGTAGGGGTCATGACCATTGGTGATGGTTGAGGATGATCTGCAGAGGAGAGAGAACATGAGTAGGGGAAAATGAGATCAAATAAGCTAGAAACTAGGGTAACTTGAGCTAGTAATGCACTATTTACACGAGACTGAAAGGATACTTAAAGTAGGCTAAAGAGAGGGTAATCCAGTCGATATGAGGCACAAAAATCCTCGAATTGGCAACTATAATGGTGAATATGGAGGATTCATCACTACACCGAACTTAAGTGTTGCTCGTCCTGAGGAATGAAAAAGCCTAAGACAGTCGCTGAAACGCATGCAGTTGGTCTCGTAAATACCTAACCTTCGTGCAAGTGTCAGAATTTTCACAAAAAAGAGAAAAGGAAAATGAGGCCAAACAAAAATTAGGGAAAAACATCAAAAAATCCTTTGAATTGGTGACTGAGGATGAGTCTGGAAGATTCATCACCACACCGAACTTAAGCGTTGCTCGTCCCGAGAAACGGAAAACTTAAAACAGTTGCCAATGATACAATCGCCAATGATTCATCTCAGGATTTCCTCATCCTATTGTAATGGCTCAGATTGATACAACATTAAAGCTTCCTTAGATCACAGAATACATATTATGATATACTCATTTCTGAGTTCATTTTGCTGAAGTATTTCCTTCTCATTCTCTGCCGTATCAGTCATGTTTAAAAGTTTTATGAGACTTTGAAAAGACCCACAGAATCAACAAAATGCATACGATCTGTCACTGGTGTTGAAAAAAGAGGGAATGGGGGTATGATCAAAAGATAAGAGTTTCTCCTCTGATTGAATCAAGACTCTTATTATTAGTTGACTCATCGAGATACTTTGAATGATTTATGCACAACTCTGGTTGACTTAGCCTTACACCCGATTTTTTTCTAAAGGTAACTCAAAAGTGTGTATAGGTTGGCTTAAGGCTTTTGGCTATTTTACCTCTTTGAGAGGAGGTAAGGAGGTTATTTTTGGATCCTTAGGATCTCACTACCGGTCACGACACATCTGCCTTTATGAGGGTAGCTAATGTATCAGACGGGCAAGACCTTTATCGGTTATCCTTATTCAGGGCACAACTCTCATATTTTTATTCACACTCTGGCTTTTATTCATTCTCACTTGGCTTGGGAGAAAGGGTATTTTTGGATTTTTGTATATTTGGGCTACCAAGCCTTTTTTGGAATCGGGGTAGATTTTTCGCCAACCTCGGTATGTGCACAATCATCATTGTATACTCTTTGAATCAAGAAAAGAAGGTGATACATCCTTGTTATGTATTTAGGGGTATGGAAGAAGCGGTAATGGAAAGAGGGGTGTGGTGTACCACACCGAACTTAGAGTTTTGCAGAGGTGTGGTTTACCACACCGAACTTAAAGTTCGGCAATGTTCTAGTTTTCACTAGAAAGGAGTGTGGCGTGCCACACCGAACTTAAAACTTTGACATGGTTAGTGAACAGAGGGGTATGAAAATGAAGGAAGAAATGTAGAAGAGAGTTTGGATCATTATGCAGTTTGCTTAGCGATTCCATGCGATGGGTCTCTTTTCTCCATCACATTCTGCTCAAAAAGAGACATGATTCAAACATCAAATGAGAAATCCATACAACAGATCCATTAATCAGATAAAGGTGTGATGTATTTGATCTATCTCAGTCGTATTGAAGTGTATCATCTTTTCCTGTTTGAGGGTATGACATTAGGATTCATAGACTATTCAAGATGAAAAACACGCATTGTCTAGTTTTAAGCATTCTTTTCTTGGAAATTTGCAATGAAAAGAGGTGATGATCACAGATTCGAAAAACAAAAGCCGACTAGATAAAGGCTTTATTATTGGAAGGCTATAGAAAGGTAGAAAAAACATGAAAAATAAACTAGAATGGAAAAATAGGAAGCAATAAAGATAGAGGGTGGAGTGAAAGTCATACCACCCGCCCTCCACCTTGAACTCATGAATTTGCTCTTTTCTGAACAAAAATTAGGTTCGAGGTGGAGGGGAAGGGTTGCGCAATGTTAACCAGGCGGTCCTCATAGTTGGAAGAAAGTGCGGCAAAGATGTCTTGCGATAGCTGGTGCTGAGAACGAGGAAGTGGCCCGAACAACCTGTTGACTGGGTGGTTGTGGAAACTCAAATGAGTCTTTTGGATAGCTTGGATGCACATTTCTTTCACCGCGTTGTCCGTCTAAAAGAATCCAGAGACCTTCCCCCGTCAGCGAGGTAGGTGAAATATAAGCAGTCGAAACTGGAGGACTATGTGAGAAATCAAGGCTATGCCCACTTTTACCCTCCAGTTGTGGCTCACCCTCGAAGTTCAAAGTAAAACTGCTTTCTTCAAAATCTAGGGCAGTTGTTTGAGGGTTGGCCACTTGAACTTCCTCCTGTCCAGGATCAGGTGGTGGATCCGGTTCCGGCTTCAATTCGTCACCTGGATTTTCTTGTGTGGGATATGGTAGCCAGGATGACTTTTCTTCATCAGAGGGGTTATTTTGAGAAGTATCATCATCTTTATCAATGTTGAAGTTGGTAAGAGCGTCGTTCTTCTTTTCAAGGTTTTGTTCAGGATTTTCCTCGTAGAACATCCTTAGTTTATCCAAGTAACTAGAAGAGGATTTCTCTAAGAGGATGGGTTTACGCCTCAATTTCCTTCCACAGGCCCTTTTTGTCATTACAAGAGTCTATGGAAATATCATGATCCATTCCAAAATCAAGGGGTGGTTCATGTTTCTCTTCATAGTGCACCGTCAACTCATTTAAGTGACTAGAAGAAGATTCAATAGAAAGATCATGCTCTTGTTCGAGGACTGGCTCCGACTGGACTTCTTGTGGTGGTGGTAACTCAGGTAACATCATCTCATGCAAAGGACCGGTCATAGGATTGTCATCTTGAGACCCATCATCCTCTACTTCATCAGTGGGAGTGTTATGGACTATTTCTGAATCAAGGTCTTGATCAATTCTATCCTCAAAGTCTGTATCTAAATCAGCCGAATGATTAGAAATGTCTTCATAAGGGCAATTCGGATTTTGTTCTGGAAGTGAAGACATTTGATTCCCTTACATAAAAGACATATCCTTGTCTGAATCGGTCACATACCCATCTGAGTCTGATTGTGAAGGAGTGTAGAGTCCTTGCGACATTAATCCTTCTTGTATAGATTTTATTGATGAGACAACTGAAATTGAAAAGATTTTGTCATTGAGGGAATTGATTATCGCTAATTGCTCTTCAATGGTTGGGTTTGAGTCTATGAAGTCAGAAGGTGGGTAAGTATTTGAAGTTTATCCCCCATTGACCTCCTGACTGTAGAAAATCCTCATATTGGTTATTCCATCTTTCACCTTGCACTGATTCTTGAATATCATTGGAAGGCATATCCCACATGATTTCATAATCATCATCATAATTGATTGCAACATGTGGACTAGGGATGTGCTTAGTTGAAATAGGTGGTTGTTCTACATATTGCTCAGGAGCGTTGACATGTTGCATAAGTTGATCAAGATCGGGTATCAACTTCTTGATCACGGCTGTCTGATCAGCGAGTTGTTGAGCCACCGACGTTTGTAGAGCACGTAGTTCTTCCATCAATATGTGTTGATCTTCATGCACTTCATCATCTTCCAAGTTCCCTTCTTCATTGTAGTCCACGCCTTGAAATCCACCATAGTTAGGTTTTTCGTAGTAGCCTCCAGAGTGACACGGTTTATAACTTGTGTTATATCCATAGTTGTATGAAGAGGCTGATTTGAGTTTCCCAACTATACGATTCATGATTACTTGACGCAGAGCAATCACGTAGAGGGGAGGGACATTGAAGTAGTAAATCGATGCATGAGAATAGTCACCACATAGTTGACATCTAACGGTTGGTGGTGTTGACTGCTCCATCTTGAAAAGAGTTGGTACCTGAAATTGAAGAAAGAATTTATCATGCTTGACCAACCGTTTCAAATCCAAGAAGATATGCAAGATTAAGCCCTTCACTTTTTAAGTTTTTGAAAAGAAAATGGAAAACCCTAGAGAAACCTAAGTTGACACGGAATTCGAAAAAGACGATTCTTATTCCGTTGTCCCCGGCAACGACGCCATTTTTTGATGGAACTGGGACTTACACCAAAAGATTTCTCTTCCAATGGGAGTCCCAATTATGCACCAAAAACCCTAGAGAGTTGATGTCCTCTCTAGGTTTACCTACAACTGGTGCTAGATAAATGCTCCAACCCCACAAGAGTGTGGAAGCCTTATCATAGTAAAGATTTAGGATCGAACCCAAAGGACAACGTTAAGAATCTGAATGTCTTTTTCTCATTTTGTATCAATCCAAGTTAATCATCTAAGACCAGAAGTTTGATTTGAGTTATTTAACCTAAACATGCAAAAGTAAAGGCAAGAATAAAAACAAGTTTAATGATTAAAATCTAAGATTAGCAAATGATGATGGATCACTGGGGCGATGCGGGTATTCACCACCACTACACATGAATTGCACTTGTACCAAACATAGCAAGACTTGTAAGCAATATACATGGATGTTGTACAATACCGATGTCTTATAGGACAAGAGTAATGCACACATCCTTCACAGGTTGAGTAACTCTCATCCGGTACATATCTACGTGTCAATGAAGATATGTAGTCTCTGAAGAGAAAATCTTACTCAACCTCATGAAACGTGCATCGGAAAACTAGCAAGCGAGCAATGATTACCAAATCGATTAGTATCCTTATCGACTATCCCTCTTTCAAGGATATAGCTATGAGAAACGTGAGAGTGTTGCAACGTCAGCCATTCCCGAATGAATGGTCAAGTACTTTGCACCACTCTCTCCTCAGAGTGTGTTCCTCGACCTGTCAAGGTTGTACTTTTGTACGTCAACTGATTCCATTTCATAGTACTAAAGTACAACGATGAAGGTGAGTTTACTCCACTCCTAAGAAAGCGTTCCTAGATACTGAAATGGATGCGCGGTGGATACACACACCAGAAACCAAAACTAAATCGGTATTCGAGTCTTAAGAGTGATCGTAGACAAACCACAACGAAAGACAATAGATGCATACAAGAACGCGGCCAACATTCAAGCATGTATGAAACGATTTAGCATTGAATCAGAATGATAACATCTTTTTAGTACAAGATACAAAACACGGGCAGCGGGGCTAGTCCCCGCACCCCAGTGGATGGAACTACTCACTCCTCATAGAGGGAGCAACAAAGAAAGAGAAGAGAGAGAAAGAAAGCATCATCGGAGCAGAAGAGTAGATCAGTGACAGCCCGGTGTAGATCGTCGCAGTCTCCGGGACTGCTCCGTTGTGGTCGATGACGCCTGTCTCTCCACCTCGATCGTCATGTCTACCTCCGGGATTGCATGGGTAGAATGAGATAGAACAATGGTAGAAGTGAGATGATAGAGGTCAGATGGTGATGGGACAGCCTTCTAGATCTGTCTCCAGTCTGGCAGCACACCGGATCTGGACTCAGGACGGGATTCTGAGGTTGTGGGTGAAGTTTGGTCAGAAACGGTGCTCGGGCAGTCTGGCGGCGTTCCGGCACTGGTCCCAGTCCGGCAGCCTTGGGCTGTCGTCCGATGGTCAGTCCAAGGCCATGCCTCTACCCTTCTATTTATCGGCTTGCCAAAATATCTTGGGTCAAGGAGTCACACCTTGTGCGTGTCCTTTTGTCCATGCGTTTTGCTCTCCACAAATGCTTCATGCGGTTTGGTTGCTTCATGCGGTTTGCTCCGCAAGTGTGCATGCGATCTTGCTTGGTTACGTGAATAGCTTATTTCCTTTTGATTTTCACATGAGTAACTTGTTTCAAACGGTCTCCAGCACGGTCTCGCATGCGGTCTTGGTTTGCAACAGTCCCATGCAGTTTCGGCTCAAGCAAGCAAACGGTCTCGCATGCAATTGGTTTGCAACAGTCCCATACGGTCTTTGATATTAAACGGTTTGGGAAACCAATCCTGTAACATCCCTGACCTGGGTTATGAGTTAACCCTAGGTGTTTTGCCTAATTATGTGATTAAGATACTGTTGAATATCTTTTTGCATGTAATTAAGTTCCTGAGGAACATACTTTTCTTTTTTTGTCCCTTTTAAACAATGTTGAATTGATTGTTTTGTAATACAGGGACCTATGTGCAATTTACCTAGTTAGAAGGGTTAACTTGCAATTTGCACATGTTGAGATGTTCCTCTGATGTTTATACATCATAAGAATGATTATGGTAAAGTTTGAGGGATTTCCCAAGCTTGAGCACCAAGATGCAGCTGTGGAAGCAATCCCTGTGCTTGAAACCCTAAATTGGAGTAAAGTGCAATTTACCCAATTTGAGGGGTGCAACTTGTAAAATACACCATCTAAAATATCTTGTAAGACTCTTGTCATCATTTAGAGAAGAAATGATGAAGAAGTCACTTCAATTGAATAACCATATAATGAAAAACACCTTTGTGATTTAATAATCAAGGTGTAAGTACTATAGCCTTTTATGTGTGTGCTTTAGTAATAGGTTGATCTTCTTGCCTTCATTTCTTGACCTTAGAAGAAGGTTGTCCTTAGAAATAAGAGGTAGGGGCGAGAAAAGAAGAAAGGGAGGACTTAGATGAGAAAATGAGGAAAACCTATGTGCCTATGTTGAAATTCCATCTAAGTATATAAGCCTTCTTCCCCTCTTCACAAGGGAACATTTCTTTCGTTTCCTTCATTGTTCCCCCTTGCTCAACCGACTAAGGAGAGCTCTGGAGCTCAGGAGGACGACCAGGGGAGTGCAAGGTAGGTTTGGATCCTTCCTTTTTCTTAAATTCTTGGATGAAACTCGAATTCAAGGTCAAATTCATGGCTAGCTCACTTAGCTCTATCTTTCTAGCCATCTCTTCTCAACTTTTCTTGGAGGATTCACCTTGGCCGACCTATGGATCTTATAGGACGCCATTAAATGCTTGGAGCTCGAAAGCTTGGAGCCCAAGGAGCAAGCTTTAGGCGGGTTTTATAACTCTAAACCTATGCTTTGTTATATACATCTTTTCTATGCTTTTAGTTGCTAGTTCTTCTTTTTCCCTATCCTCCCTTGCTTCCTTGCAAGCAAATCCGTGAGGAACTGTTTCTGTTCTTGAGCTAGAAGATGAGGGCGTTATTTCCTATGCTTATCCACGGTTTTTCACTTTACCATACGACCTCAACCAATTGCCCATACGGTTTGCAAAACCGTTTGATGGGCAAACGGTTTCAAGTTCGTATGAAGGCATACGATCTCAAGACCGTATGGCTGCATTGACCAAGCGTGGACCGTATGGGAATCCTTTTCAAAATTATGTAGGTTAAGCACCCACAAACTTTGAGAGGTTAACTCCAAAGGAATCGTGATATATAGGCAAAACAATTAGCAAATTCAATTGAATTTAGTTCTGATTTTCAATCTGCTTAATTTTCCCTTTTTGGGCAAACGGTCTCAAGACCGTATAAGATGGTTGACTAAGCATTGACCGTATGATATTACTGTTCATAATGATGTTAATTAATGACTCACCAAATTTTATAGACTAATTCCAAATGAGTTAAGAGTTGAAGGTTGATTACTAGGGCAAGCCCTAATTGAAATCAGTGCTGAAATCACAATGAGCTAATTTGAGATTTTGGGTTGATTTGCCCAAACGGTCTCAAGACCGTTTGGGGAATCATCCAAATGGTCTCAAGACCGTTTGGGGATCACCCAAGACCGTATGAAGGCCTGGGGTCAAGTATAGTTGACCAATTGAAGGTACAAATATACCAAATTACATTGCAATTAAGTATTGATGTAATGATCAACTCAATAAATCAAAACTTGATGACTTTTCACTAGAGTCCAAAGGATGGATGGGAAAACGGTCTCAAGACCGTTTGGAACTCATCCAAACGGTCTCAAGACCGTTTGGTGACAACCCAAGACCATTTGGAGGTCTAGGGTTAAGGTAATTTGATCAATTGAGGGCCCAATTACAATGGGTTATTGAAATAATCAAATTGCTGATTTGTGACTTAATTAAGGTTCAACCCCTATCAAATCAATCTAGATTTTGATGAATTCTTGGGCAAACGGTCTCAAGACCGTTTGGAGTATATCCAAATGATCCCAAGACCGTTTGGGCCAAGTTTGAGCCCAATTGGAGGTCAATTGATGGGTTCAACTTCGATTTGATTCACATTGTTGAGTGTTGATGGTTGAACGTTTATAGACCTTAATTGAACCAACTCCAACCCTAATTGGATATCAATTGAGGGTCAATTGAGTGACCAATTGGTTAAGGCTAACCCTAATTGTCTCAATTGATAAGTGGTTAGCAAGCTTGAGACCAATTGAAGGCTTCAACATAGGAAACCCTAATCGAGTTTACCCTTTGAACCACCTTGGAGGTCCATACGATCTTGAGCTTTTGAGGTCATTCGACCTCAAGACCGTATAAGGTCATTCGACCTCAAGACCATATAAGGTCATTCGAACTCAAGACCGTATAAGGTCATTCGACCTCAAGACCGTATAAGGTCATTCGACCTCAAACCGTATAAGGTCATTCGACCTCAAACCGTATAAGGGCATTCGACCTCAAACAGTATAAGGTCATTCGACCTCAAACCGTATAAGGTCATTTGACCTCAAACCGTATAAGGGCATTCGACCTCAAACCGTATAAGGGAATTCGACCTCAAACCGTATGAGGGCATTCGACCTCAAGATCGAATGAGGGTATACGACCTCAAGATCGATTGAGGGTATACGACCTCAAGATCGAATGAGGGCATACGACCTCAAGATCGTATGAAAGATGAAGGTGTGAAACCTAGTGGAGACTTTTGAAGTTAAGTTTGCCTAATGCCGTGAAGGCTTAAATGGTTTAATAGTTGTTCAACCTAAACCCTAATGATACCAAAAGACATTAAGGGTCAAGTGGTTAGTAAATTAAACCATGATGATGATCAATGTGTAATTTACCATAATACCCTTGAAAGGTTCAATTGAGTGAAACCTTGTTCTAATCAAACCCTAATCACTCAATAGTGGTGATTTGGTCTATGTTAATTAAAGAGGACTTAACCCAACCTGATCTAGATTGGTGTTATCACCATCTACAAGTATGAGGAGAGAGAAAATATCCTAAGAAAGAGAAAGTACCCTTTTATGATGGAAATTCAAGTAAAGTATCTTCAATACACATGAATGTGCATGATTAGGGTATGATCCACCTATGTGAGATCATGGAACCCTAATTATGATAAATGATGAATCTTAAACTAATCTGAGAGCATCAATGATGATGTTCCTCATACATGATGATGTTATGAGTTCAATTCACCATAATGTGATTAGTAAACTCTAATTCAAGGGTAATGACATGTAATGTGAATAGTAAACCCTAATTCAAGGGTGATGACATGCAAAATGAGTAGCAAACTCTAAATTGATGAGAATCAGAGAACTTAGCTCTTATGATAAGAGTGAAAAGTATATTCTTGTTTTGAATTACCTTTATCAGTTGAATTAACCATGCAGGTTCTGATATGAAGGTGATCATATCCATGTATGGATGATGATATTATATTCACTGAAAGCATGTTGTTAGCTTTATGAATAGTAAAATATCTTGATGCCTTGTCAGTGACATCCTATGTTTTAATGGGCTGAAAGAGCCATGAATACCATCAAGGTCATGCTTTAGAGATGACTTGTGATGAGTATACTGAGAAATGATGATTGATGTGAGTTAGGTTTGTTACATTTAGTATTCTACTTTCATAGCTGTTGTGCTACTGTTATTGTTTGAAGAACAATGTATGATATTAAAAGAATACTGAATGTACCTAACTAATCAAGTGTAATGTAGAGCCCTGATCATAGATCCATCATTGTCAGAGATCAAATGATGGTGAAACAGGTTTTCCTACGGGAACTCCTGGATCACATACTGTTGAGTATGTGGGGTATATGGATGTGTAGAACCTTACATCCTAGTGTAGGAATTTGATGTAGATGTATAATCCGTCAATCCTTCACTACAAAACTCATATCGTATCAGTGGATGGTAAACATGAAACCTCCTGATGATGAGGAAAACATAGATATCTGTATCAGTAAAGATAAACATGAAATCTCCTGATGACGAAGAGAGTACAGAACGCCACTGTAACTCTAAAATAGCGAAGGACCAGATTACCCTGGTGAGCTATAATAGTAGAGACACAAGATGTCCTACAAGTGATCCTCTTACTGACTGAGTAAGGTGAAGGTCATGAGAATCCGGCTCTTTCGATGACCTAGTATGATACTAAGGCACTTAACAGTGATTGGTTGGGGTATGAGTGGTAAACCTCATCTCCACAGGGCATAATAATAAGACTGTTTGAAAAACATAATCTACAGTGTAGTATACCTGTTAAAGGTAACTATGAGCTAATTGATTGATGTTACACTGTATAGTGCATATGTTCTTCATGCTTGATAAATGTTGAACTCTTGTTTACAACTGCATCTGCTATTGAATACTTTGTAAGCTTTTACTGCTTAAGTTATGCTTTGATGTTATAATAAAGCTTCTGGCGGAGAGTTATAACTCTCGCTGGGACAATTATGTACAATTGTCTCACCCCGTAGACTTCAACTTTTTAGGTGGATGTCGAGGACAGAGAAACAGGTCTACAGGTGACCAGTACCAGCAGCAGCAGCACCAGGAGCAGCAGTAAATCTCAGGTGGAGATTTAGCCTGCCATGTGGTGTAGTTAGAGTCAGTCCTATGTGTCCTCTGTACTCTCAGGTCTTGGAGTCTTTTGGTTATGAGTTCTTGAGATTTTGTATCTTGTTGTATATAATTACTCAAGAAGTAATTATCATGAGATGTAAATAGTTTATCTCCTTTTATGAATGAAGCTTTATGGATTCAAGCTCTTGTCTCAAAAAGTTTTAATTTCCGTGATTTTTGTCTTTCGCTGTTGATCGATTCGCTTCCGCTAAGTTTAAATCGTGTTTATATCGTGGTTTGGAGATCAGAGCCCACAATTAGTGGTATCAGAGCTCTAGGTCCGTTGAGTCTACAGAGGCATAGGACTTAGGATGTCGAGTCTATCCTTAGTATCTATTCCTTATCTAATAGAATCTTCTGCTCCTCAGGAGAAGAAGATACATAAGGATGGCTGAGCCACATGATGAGTATGTGGCAGGGAGTAGTGCTAGTGCACCTCGAGGCGGTGCAAGGGTTCCAGAAATAGAACAGCCTGCACATGAGCCACCCCAGTTTGACCCAGCTGATATGGGTAACCCAGCAGTTCAGACGATGTTTGGGCAGTTTATGACTGCCATGACACACATAACCGACAGGATGCCCATGCCTGCACCTAGGGCACCTGCCCAACCTGAAGGACAAGGTATCGGTAAGACGTTCGAGCAACTTCGTCGTGTCGGAGCTACCGAGTACTTTGGGACTGCCGACCCCACAGATGCTGACATATGGTTTACAGAGTTGGAGAAGGCTTTCAGGATTCTTATTATCCCGGAGGCTGAGAAGGTTAGACATGTTGTCTATCTTCTCAAAGGCAGTGCTGGTCACTGGTGGAACATGGAAGAGCAGAAGAGACATGGAATAGAGTTCTCGTGGGAAGAGTTTCGTCGGGAATTTATCAATAGATATTTTCCAAAGACCTTCCTAGATGAGAAGATCTCTCCGTTTGAGAGATTGAGGCAGGGCATGATGAACATTAGCGAGTATGAAGCTAAGTTCATGGAATTACTACGGTTCTGTCCGCACATGGCTGCCATAGATGAGGAAAGAATCAGGAGATTCGAGAAGGGTTTGAATGCTGATATGTCAACCCCTGTGTCTGCCTTAGAAAACCGAGAGAGATTCTCTACCTTCGTTGAGTCAGTCCGAAGGATAGAGAGATCTGTGGTTGAGAAGAGGCAAACCCAGAAAAGATATCCACAGTTCCAGGGTTCTTCATCTAGGGATTTCAAGAAACCTAGATTCTCTGCACCTAACCCTCCACCACCCAGATTGAGTTCTCAAACTCAATGGTCACCAAGCAGAGGTAGAGGACGGAGTCAACCGCTTCAAGGGACTCACAGTTCTGCATCGATGTCAGTTACTAGACCACCCCGACCACAACAATAGGAGAGGAGATGCTACAACTGTGGTAAGGTGGGACACTTGATGAAGGATTGCCGTTCTAGGCCTGTCAGTGTGACACAGCCTCCGAGACAGAATCAACAAGGATCTCAGAGAATGCAATCTCAAGGAGCAGCTCGAGGACGTGGACAAGCGTCTCAAGCTGGATCATCAGCACCACCTCAACACCAGGCGACAGTGAGGTTCTATGCTATGAACCCACCTAATGCAGTGGTCAATCCACGGGTAGTGGCAGGTCAGATGGAACTTTTATATCCTGATATGTCTACATCCTGTGTTGTATCTGTTCTGATTGACCCGGGTGCTACGCACTCTTTCATCACTCATAGAGTGATTCGTAACTGCAATGTGACTGTTAGTCATAGGGCAGATATTTTGTTGTTGGAGACCCCGTTGAGTGGGTCTGCCATTTTGCAGGAGGTATGCTCTCCCTGCATCCTCTTCTTTTCTGACCATCGCATTCAAGTGGATCTTATACCGCTTGATATGCAAGGATTTTATATAATCCTCGGGATGGATACCTTAGAGAGGTATAGAGTTGTCTTGGATTGTGAGTCCAAGTTGGTTGTGTTTGCTGATGAAAGCAACACATGGATCTTTCAAGGTGAAAGAAAGATTCTACCCACCTGTCTTGTATCAGCTATGGTTGCTGATAAGTTGTTGAGGCAAGGATGTTATGCATTCTTGGCCCATGTGGTAGATGTTACCAAGGAAAGTTCCAATCCTGCCGAAGTTCCCATAGTCAGGGAATGCGAGGATGTGTTTCCTGAAGAACTTCCTGGTATACCACCACCTCAGGAGATTGATTTTGAAATCAATCTGATTCCAGATATGAAACCCATAGCCCAGACACCATATAGGATGGCGCCTGCCGATATGGCAGAACTCAAGAAACAGCTTCAAGAGTTACTTGAGAAGGGTTTTATCCGACTGAGTACTTCACCTTGGGGTGCTCCGGTCTTGTTTGTTAAAAAGAAAGATGGGTCAATGCGGTTGTGCATTGACTATAGACAACTCAATAAAGTAAAAATAAAGAACAAGTACCCTCTGCCGAGGATTGATGATCTCTTTGACCAGTTGCGTGGTGCAACAATCTTTTCAAAGATAGACTTGAGGTCTGGATATCATCAACTTCGTATTAAGGATAGTGACATATCCAAGTCTGCCTTTAGGACAAGGTATGGTCACTATGAGTTCACGGTTATGTCGTTTGGACTAACCAATGCACCATCTGCATTTATGGAACTAATGAATAGAGTTTTCCGACCTTTCCTTGATCAGTGTGTTGTCGTCTTCATAGATGACATTCTGATCTATAGTAAGGATGCTCAGCAGCATGAGCAGCATCTTCGCCAAGCTTTGACCTTGCTAAGAAAACACAAGCTGTATGCTAAGTTTAGCAAGTGTGAGTTCTGGCTGCCGGAGGTATCTTTTCTAGGACATGTGATATCTGCCTCAGGAATTCGTGTTGACCCTACAAAGGTAGAATCTGTTCTACAATGGGAACAACCGAAGACACCGATGGAGATTCGAAGTTTCTTGGGGTTAGCTGGCTATTATCGAAGGTTCATTAAGAACTTTAGCTCTATAGCCTTACCCTTGACCAAGTTAACCCGGAAAGATATCCCTTTTTCTTGGAGTGATAAGTGTCAACAGTCTTTCCAGTTGTTGAAGGAGAGGTTGACAAGTGCACCTGTGCTTGTACTACCTGAACAAGGAAAAGGATATGTAGTATTCTATGATGCCTCCAAGAATGGACTTGGATGTGTGTTGATGTAGGATAAACAAGTGATTTCTTTTGCTTCTCGACAGCTTAAGAAACACGAGGAGAATTATCCGACACACGATCTGGAGTTAGCTGTTGTGGTTCATGCCTTGAAGATCTGGAGGCATTATCTCTACGGAGAGACATTCTAGATTTTCACAGACCACAAGAACCTTAAGTATATCTTCTCTCAGCATGAGCTTAACATGAGGCAACGTCGTTGGATGGAGTTAATCAAGGATTACGACTGTACGATTGATTACCATCCAGGCAAGGCCAATGTTGTTGCAGATGCCTTGAGTAGGAAATCAGCAACATCAACCATGGATAGAGCACAATTAAACCCTTTAGTGTGCTCTAAGAGAGATATGTTCATCTCTTTCAGGCAAGACAATGTACAGTTGAAGGTGTCATTGTTAGCCGGGTTGTTGGCTGAGATGCATATTAAACCTACCCTAAGAGAGCAAATTAAGGAAGCACAACAGGTTGATGCTGAAGTTCAACAGATTAGGTCAGAGTATGGAAATGAGAAGCGAGATGGTTTCCATGACTCAGATGATCATGTAGCATGTTATCATGGGAGGATGATAGTGCCAGATATGGATAACTTGAGGAAGTTAGTCCTGGAAGAAGCTCATTCTTCGATGTATGCTATGCATCCAGGGAGCACCAAGATGTATCGTAATTTGAAAGATCTATATTGGTGGCCTGGAATGAAGAAGGATGTTGCAGAGTTTGTTCGGAGGTGTCCTGTGTGTCAGCAAGTTAAAGCTGAACACTAGAAGCCTGCAGGAACAATGCAACCTTTACCCATACCACAGTGGAAGTGGGATCATGTTACCATGGACTTTGTTGTTGGCCTACCCAGGACAAACAAAGGACATGATTCCATTTGGGTAGTTGTAGATAGGTTGACTAAGACAGCGCATTTCTTACCTGTCAAAACAACCTTTTCTGCTGAAAGGTTATCACAGTTGTATGTGCAAGAGATAGTGCGTTTGCACAGTGTTCCTGTCATAATAGTTTCTGACAGAGGTCCTCAGTTTACAAGTTGTTTTTGGGAACAGTTACACAGAGCCTTAGGCACCAAGCTAAGGTTTAGTACGGCCTTTCATCCACAGACTGATGGATAGTCGGAAAGGACCATACAGACCTTAGAAGACCTGTTGAGAGCATGTGTTCTCCAGTTTACTGGAAGTTGGGATCTACACCTAAGCTTGATAGAGTTTGCCTATAACAATAGCTATCAACATAGTATTGATATGGCACCTTATGAAGCCTTATATGGTAGACGTTGTAGATCACCTTTGTGTTGGTTTGAGACTGGTGAGCATCAGTTGTTAGGTCCTGATCTTGTGCAGCAGACCACAGAGAAGATTAAAGTAATACAACAACAGATTAAGACTGCGCAGGATAGGCAGAAATCTTATGCTGACAAACGTCGTAGACCCTTAGAGTTCCAGGTTGGAGACAGAGTGTATCTCAAGGTCTCTCCTTGGAAAGGAGTCCTTCGTTTTGGAAGGAAAGGGAAGTTAGCTCCTAGATTTATGGGGCCTTATCCAATCATTGAACGGATTGGAAAAGTAGCCTATAAAGTAGAGCTGCCACCAGAGTTACAGAGGCTACATCCTGTGTTTCACATTTCTATGCTAAAGAAATGTCACCCTGATACTGAGTCAACTCTACAACCTATGGAGGTAGAATTGAATGATAATATATCTTATGAGGAAGGACCGATGTCAATCCTTGATAACAGAATTAAAAAGTTAAAGAAGAAAGATATAAGCCTTGTAAAAGTTCTCTGGAACCACCGTGGTGTTGAAGAAGCCACTTGGTAACTAGAAGATGAGATGAGAAGGAAGTATCCTGCCCTGTTCTCTTAATATGTTTTATCGATTTCGGGGACGAAATCCTTGTAAGGGGTGGATAATTTGTAACATCCCTGACCGGGGTTATGAGTTAACCCTAGGTGTTTTGCCTAATTATGTGATTAAGATACTTGTGATTATCTTTTTGCATGTAATTAAGTTCCTGAGGAACATACTTTTCCTTTTCTGTCCCTTTTAAACAATGTTGAATTGATTGTTTTGTAATACATGGACCTATGTGAAATTTACCCAGTTAGAAGGGTTAACTTGCAATTTTAACATGTTGAGATGTTCCTCTGATGTTGAGACATCATAAGAATGATTATGGTAAAGTTTGAGGGATTTCCCAAGCTTGAGCACCAAGGTGTAGCTGTGGAAGCAATCCATGTGCTTGAAACCCTAAATTGGAGTAAAGTGCAATTTACCCAATTTGAGGGGTGCAACTTGTAAAATACACCATCTAAAATATCTTGTAAGACTCTTGTCATCATTTAGAGAAGAAATGATGAAGAAGTCACTTCAATTGAATAACCATATAATGAAAAACACCTTTGTGATTTAATAATCAAGGTGTAAGTACTATAGCCTTTTATGTGTGTGCTTTAGTAATAGGTTGATCTTCTTGCCTTCATTTCTTGACCTTAGAAGAAGGTTGTCCTTAGAAATAAGAGGTAGGGGCGAGAAAATAAGAAAGGGAGGACTTAGATGAGAAAATGAGGAAAACCTATGTGCCTATGTTGAAATTCCATCTAAGTATATAAGCCTTCTTCCCCTCTTTACAAGGGAACATTTCTTTCGTTTCCTTCACTGTTCCCCCTTGCTCAACCGACTAAGGAGAGCTCTGGAGCTCAGGAGGACGACCAGGGGAGTGCAAGGTAGGTTTGGATCCTTCCTTTTTCTTAAATTCTTGGATGAAACTCGAATTCAAGGTCAAATTCATGGCTAGCTCACTTAGCTCTATCTTTCTAGCCATCTCTTCTCAACTTTTCTTGGAGGATTCACCTTGGCCGACCTATGGAGCTTCTAGGACGCCATTAAAGGCTTGGAGCTAGAAATCTTGGAGCCCAAGGAGCAAGCTTTAGGAGGGTTTTATAACTCTAAACCTATGCTTTGTTATATACATCTTTTCTATGCTTTTAGTTGCTAGTTCTTCTTTTTCCCTATCCTCCCTTGCTTCCTTGAAAGAAAATCCGTGAGGAACTATTACTGTTCTTGAGCTAGAAGATGAGGGCGTTATTTCCTATTCTTATCCATGGTTTTTCACTTTACCATACGACCTCAACCAATTGCCCATACGGTTTGCAAAACCGTTTGATGGGCAAACGGTTTCAAGGTCGTATGAAGGCATACGATCTCAAGACCGTATGGCCACGTTGACCAAGCGTGGACCGTATGGGAATCCTGTTCAAAATTATGTAGGTTAATCACCCACAACATTTGAGAGGTTAACTCTAAAGGAATCGTGATATATAGGCAAAACAATTAGCAAATTCAATTGAATTTAGTTCTGATTTTCAATTTGCTTAATTTTCCCTTTTTGGGAAAACGGTCTCAAGACCGTATAAGATGGTTGACTAAGCATTGACCGTATGATATTACTGTTCATAATGATGTTAATTAATGACTCACCAAATTTGATAGACTAATTCCAAACGAGTTAAGATTTGAAGGTTGATTACTAGGGCAAGCCCTAATTGAAATCAGTGCTGAAATCACAATGAGCTAATTTGAGATTTTGGGTTGATTAGCCCATTGGGGAATCATCCAAACGGTCTCAAGACCATTTGGGGATCACCCAAGACCGTATGAAGGTCTGGGGTCAAGTATAGTTGACCAATTGAAGGTACAAAGATACCAAATTACATTGCAATTAAGTATTGATGTAATGATCAACTCCATAAATCAAAACTTGATGACTTTTCACTAGAGTCCAAAGGTTGGATGGGCAAACGGTCTCAAGACCGTTTGGAACTCATCCAAACGGTCTCAAGACCGTTTGGAGGTCTAGGGTTAAGGTAACTTGATCAATTTAGGGCCCAATTACAATGGGTTATTGAAATAATCAAATTGCTGATTTGTGACTTAATTAAGGTTCAACCCCTATCAAATCAATCTAGATTTTGATGAATTCTTGGACAAACGGTCTCAAGACCGTTTGGAGTATCCAAACGATCCCAAGACCGTTTGGGCCAAGTTTGAGCCCAATTGGAGTTCAATTGATGGGTTCAACTTTGATTTGATTCACATTGTTGAGTGTTGATGGTTGAACGTTTATAGACCTTAATTGAACCAACTCCAACCCTAATTGGATATCAATTGAGGGTCAATTGAGTGACTAATTGGTTAAGGCTAACCCTAATTGTCTCAATTGATAAGTGGTTAGCAAGCTTGAGACCAATTGAAGGCTTCAACATAGGAAACCCTAATCGAGTTTACCCTTTGAACCACCTTGGAGGTCCATACGATCTTGAGCTTTTGAGGTCATTCGACCTCAAGACCGTATAAGGTCATTCGACCTCAAGACCGTATAAGGTCATTCGACCTCAAGACCGTATAAGGTCATTCAACCTCAAGACCATATAAGGTCATTCGACCTCAAACCGTATAAGGTCATTCGACCTCAAACCGTATAAGGGAATTCGACCTCAAACCGTATAAGGTCATTCGACCTCAAACTGTATAAGGTCATTCGACCTCAAACCGTATAAGGGCATTCGACCTCAAACCGTATAAGGGCATTTGACCTCAAACCGTATGAGGGCATTCAACCTCAAGATCGAATGAGGGTATATGACCTCAAGATCGAATGAGGGTATACGACCTCAAGATCGAATGAGGGCATACGACCTCAAGATCGTATGAAAGATGAAGGTGTGAAACCTAGTGGAGACTTTTGAAGTTAAGTCTGCCTAATGCCGTGAAGGCTTAAATGGTTTAATAGTTGTTCAACCTAAACTCTAATGATACCAAAAGACATTAAGGGTCAAGTGGCTAGTAAATTAAACCATGATGATGATCAATGTGTAATTTACCATAATACCCTTGAAAGGTTCAATTGAGTGAAACCTTGTTCTAATCAAACCCTAATCACTCAATAGTGGTGATTTGGTCTATGTTAATTAAAGAGGACTTAACCCAACCTGATCTAGATTGGTGTTATCACCATCTACAAGTATGATGAGAGAGAAAGTATCCTAAGAAAGAGAAAGTACCCTTTTATGATGGAAATTCAAGTAAAGTATCTTCAATACACATGAATGTGCATGATTAGGGTATGATCCACCTATGTGAGATCATGGAACCCTAATTATGATAAATGATGAATCTTAAACTAATCTGAGAGCATCAATGATGATGTTCCTCATACATGATGATGTTATGAGTTCAATTCACCATAATGTGATTAGTAAACTCTAATTCAAGGGTAATGACATGTAATGTGAATAGTAAACCCTAATTCAAGGGTGATGACATGCAAAATGAGTAGCAAACTCTAAATTGATGAGAATCAGAGAACTTAGCTCTTATGACAAGAGTGAAAAGTATATTCTTGTTTTGAATTACCTTTATCAGTTGAATTAACCATGCAGGTTTTGATATGAAGGTGATCATATCCAGGTATGGATGATGATATTATATTCACTGAAAGCATGTTGTTAGCTTTATGAATAGTAAAATATCTTGATGCCTTGTCAGTGACATCCTATGTTTTAATGGGCTGAAAGAGCCATGAATACCATCAAGGTCATGCTTTAGAGATGACTTGTGATGAGTATACTGAGAAATGATTATTGATGTGAGTTAGGTTTATTACATTTAGTATTCTACTTTCATAGCTGTTGTGCTACTGTTATTGTTTGAAGAACAATGTATGATATTAAAAGAATACTGAATGTAACTAACTAATCAAGTGTAATGTAGAGCCCTGATCATAGATCCATCATTGTCAGAGATCAAATGATGGTGAAACATGTTTTCCTACGGGAACTCCTGGATCACATACTGTTGAGTATGTGGGGTATATGGATGTGTAGAACCTTACATCCTAGTGTAGGAATTTGATGTAGATGTATAATTCGTCAATCCTTCACTACAAAACTCATACCGTATCAGTGGATGGTAAACATGAAACCTCCTGATGATGAGGAAAACATAGATATCCGTATCAGTAAAGATAAACATGAAATCTCCTGATGACGAAGAGAGTACAGAACGCCACTGTAACTCTAAAATAGCGAAGGACCAGATTACCCTGGTGAGCTATAATAGTAGAGACACAAGATGTCCTACAAGTGATCCTCTTACTGACTGAGGAAGGTGAAGGTCATGAGAATCTGGCTCTTTCGATGACCTAGTATGATACTAAGGCACTTAACAGTGATTTGTTGGGGTATGAGTGGTAAACCTCATCTCCATAGGGCATAATAATAAGACTATTTGAAAAACATAATCTACAGTGTAGTATACCTGTTAAAGGTAACTATGAGCTAATTGATTGATGTTACACAGTATAGTGCATATGTTCTTCATGCTTGATAAATGTTGAACTCTTGTTTACAACTGCATCTGCTATTGAATACTTTGTAAGATTTTACTGCTTAAGTTATGCTTTGATGTTATAATAAAGCTTCTGGCGGAGAGTTATAACTCTTGCTGGGACAATTATGTACAATTGTCTCGCCCCGTAGACTTCAACTTTTTAGGTGGACGTCGAGGACGGAGGAACAGGTCTACAGGTGACCAGTACCAGCAGCAGCAGCACCAGGAGCAGCAGTAAATCTCAGGTGGAGATTTAGCCTGCCATGTGGTGTAGTTAGAGTCAGTCCTATGTGTCCTCTGTACTCTCAGGTCTTGGAGTCTTTTGGTTATGAGTTCTTGAGATTTTGTATCTTGTTGTATATAATTACTCAAGAAGTAATTATCATGAGATGTAAACAGTTTATCTCCTTTTATGAATGAAGCTTTATGGATTCAAGCTCTTGTCTCGAAAAGTTTTAATTTCCGTGATTTTTATCTTCCGTTGTTGATCGATTCGCTTCCGCTAAGTTTAAATCGTGTTTATATCGTGGTTTGGAGATCAGAGCCCACAGATCCTTCCAAACGGTTTGGCAATATAGCAAATGGACTTGCATGCCTTTTCCCATTCGTAACTTATCAAGGAGTTGGCACCTTTTTCAAATGATGACACGGCCAACCTCATACGGTTTGGCAAATCTTCCTAATGATATCATACATGCATGCCCTCCCGTGCACGTGACTTTTCCACACGTTTTGGCTTTGCATGCAGTTTGCTTTATTCGATCATGCAAGCTGCTCAATTCATTATTCACGTGATCTTTCATTCGTTCTTTATTAACTAGAGCAAATGGTTTGCAAGGAATCTTGCTCGAACGGTCTTCACGCCCAGCTAATCAGCAGCTTGTCCGTTCGGTTCGTCACGTGTATCCAGCAAACAACTTGTAAACCGTTTAATCATCAAAATGGTTTTGATTCTGGTAGCAGCAAACGGTCTTGAATTTGCATGGCTCATACGGTCTTGGGACCGCATGTGATCAAACGGTCTTGGGACCGCATGGGCTCAAACGGTCTTGAGACCGTATGGACTCAAACGGTCTTGAGATCGCATGGGCTCAAACGGTCTTGAGACCGCATGGGCTCAAACGGTCTTGAGACCACATGGGCTCAAACGGTCTTGAGACCGCTTGGGCTCAAACGGTCTTGAGACCGAATGGACTCAAATGGTCTTGAGACTGCATGGGCTCAAACGGTCTTGAGACCGCATGGGCTCAAACGGTCTTGAGACCGCATGGGCTCAAACGGTCTTGAGACCAAATGGACTCAAACGGTCTTGAGACCGCATGGGCTCAAACGGTCTTGAGACCGCATGGGCTCAAACGGTCTTGAGACCGCATGGGCTCAAACGGTATTGAGACCGAATGGACTCAAACGGTCTTGAGACCGCATGGGCTCAAATGGTCTTGAGACCGCATGGGCTCAAACGGTCTTACCGCTTGAGTTAATATTGTAGGGGTCATGACCGTTGGTGATGGTTGAGGATGATCTGCAGAGGAGAGAGAATGTGAGTAGGGGAAAATGAGATCAAATAAGCTGGATACTAGGGTAACTTGAGCTAGTAATGCACTATTTACACGAGACTGAAAGGATACTTAAAGTAGGCTAAAGAGAGGGTAATCCAGTCAATATGAGGCACAAAAATCCTCGAATTGGCAACTATAATGGTGAATCTGGAGGATTCATCAAATATATCAATCTTATTATATATTATTAATTATGTATATACGTCATTCTCTTTGCAGGTCTGTAAAACTGTTGACTTCAACACAGGTGGAAAGCATTTTGATGTACATGCTCCCTATATGAAAGATGAATTAGATTATGTAAGAGAAGAATGGGCAAAAGCCCTACAAAGAGTGGGAATTTTTAAATATAATTTTATTGACAATGTTGAATAAAGAATAACTTTGTTCTCATAATTATTTTTGTATGAATGTGAATGAATTTTTATGAACTATCATATGTGTGTGAAAATGATCACATGAATGTTTCTACATGTGTCTGAATGTGAAAAGAGATGAAATGAATGGAACTGCAGGTTGCTACTGGTTTCTACATGTGTGTGGTGAAAAAATAATGTGAAATAAATGTGCTTATACATGTGTGTGAATCACATATATATAATATTTTCCATCTTGTTAATTTTGCAGGTTTGTGGCATGATGTTGGTTGATATCAATGGATGTCGTAAACCTGCAGTTCATAACTGAACTGCATGTTCTCATCCTGCGACCAGTCATACAGCAGGCATGCAAACTTATTTTAAAAAAAATCATAACATTGGCGTCGGTTATTTGGAAAAACTGAAACAAAATACATACGACAGCGGTTTTTGATAAAAAAAACTAACGTCTATGTACCCAACAAGCATGGCCATGCTGGGGAGCAAGGTCGTGGTGGAAAGGGGATAACATAGGTGTCAATTATTTATAAGACACTGACACTAAATATGTACTAAGGAAGTTTAAAAAAAACAACCGACGTTTATATGGATAGGAACCACGGCCGTCCTGGGAAGCACGACCGTGGTGGCAGGGGATATGACGTCGGTTATACTAAAAAACCGACGCCTATAGTCCCATTGCTGATGCATTTTTGGTGGCGGGAAGTATTTTGGCGTCGGTTCTTTTAGTAACTGACGTCTGTAATCATTCTATAGTTTTGGTTTTCTTAAATAACCGACGCCTATATTCCCTTTGCTAGTGCATTTTCGGTGGTGGGAAGCATTTTGGCGTCGGTTGGGAACCGACGCCGAAGGCCCCCACCTTTAGCGGTGCCCACTTGGGTGTCTCTTGGAAATCGACACTAAAGCCCTTAATTAACCGACGCTAAAGGCTTGTTCTGTAGTAGTGAATGGAATATGATGGAATTTTTTATCCTCCCCTCCTTTGGTCCTTTGAGGAGACTTGACCATGATAAGATGATGGAGGAGGTTGAAGAGTAGGGAGGCCTAGACTATCAACATCATGTTGTTGTAATTCACCACCAGGGATCTTCTCTGCCATCGGAACCCTAGCCCCATCGCCCCAAGAGGCTCCCACCCTAAATGTGTTCAAACCTGTCCTTACAACAACCATGAAGATATGGTTCTACTTTAGTGATAATATGTTATTTTGATAGTAGTACTCTAAAATATGTTAAAATAAGTGCAATGTTGATGTAACATGTGAGTTCACTAAGTAAATTTTGGTAATGTAAGAAGATTAAGAATGATGGATCTATTAGTATAGTCAAAACCCTTTGTTTGACACTAGAGAAGATACTATTATCATAAACTCCCTCCCTCTATTTTCTAAGTGATAAATATATCACCACACTGGTAAAGTAATGAGTAGAGACCTAAAAGATATATATATATAGGATATCTTTTCTGAATTTAAGATTGAAGGGCATGGTGGTAGTAAAAACATCTATCGTATATACCATTTTTATTTATAAAGGAAAGAAAATGTTGATGCATATGTCATGTATAGGATGTAGGAAAAGAGGGGAGGGGAAGATAAAAGTCTCTTGTGTTTGATAGTGTAAAATAACGGGAAGAAGGGGAATGATCTTTATGCATTCCCTTTGGTTCTCTCCTACATAATTTGAGTGAAGGGAGAGGAATTGAATAAAAATATCTACTTTATATATTGACTTCCCTTAGAGGAAGATGAAAAAAATTATGCATTCATTTTACCCTATCCACGCTATATAGACACTCTATCCATAAAAAATTGCATCTTCCTTCCTTTCCCATCATTTACCTACCTTCCCCCCCCCCATTCCCTACCTCATCATTCACCTCCCTTTCCTTACCATCATTTCTATATGTGTCTAATGTACTTGTCCATAGCATGGTATCATTGTTGTTCTCGATAGTTACTTCTCTACAAAAGTAAATCAATTTTATTATAATTTTCATAATTTATTATATCTGTATAAGTCAAATGCTTCTGTGAAAATGAGAAGGACATGATCATTTTCACCTCACATTTATAATCCCAGATCAACTACTTCTTATTTATTGTGTGAACAAAAATACATAATTTTGCTATAGGATGGGAGTCGGTTAAAAAGGATGGACTGAATGACAAAAAAATTGCATGTTCACCATAGTTTCAATATATTTTATGTCTGTTCTATATCTACTTGTATATGTATCAGATACTTGTATATGTATCAGATTTCTCAAAGTGTAATTTATATTCATATTTACTTAAAAATGTCTCTCTTTTATTTTTAACTTTAGTATATTGATGAGAACACTGTGGTGTTTACATGATGAATTCTAATTCATACTAGTTTTATCCTCATTCTTAGATTAGTTTTACATTTACATTTACAAAATTAATTTCTATTTTTTCTTCCGTTCTATTTATTTAGTTTTAGATTAATTTATTAGGATTTTGGTGTAATTTCTCAACTTCTACTCAAAGTTTGAGCATGATTTCTTCATATAGTTCATCATAGGGGATCATGCTTCCCTTTAGTGGGTGATGTCGAGAGGAGGTCACCTTTCATGGGTGCAAGGCAACACCAAAGCTTGAAATGAATTTCCATTAAGCTCAAGAGGGAAGATCCACCATTTTGGACCCAAATCTATGTTTAACGATCCAAACTGGCCATGGTGGCAACATTAATGCATTTCATCAATGATTTGGCCTCATTGATCCTCCCATAGGCAACCTCATTGTCTAATGTTGGTCAAATCCCACTAGATGATGAGGCTAATTGATCGACAAGGGAACCCACTCCATGAAGGAAATTTCCCAACAAGCCTATGGGACCCAATACTCACACTAATGCGCCAAGTGCCCTATGGGAAAAAACTATCTGATAGGGATTTACAACCCAACGTGGCTCCCATCCATGCATGTCCTCTAGTGAATTTGTTGCTCCCACACTCCATTGGTGCACTTTTCCAACGTTGACTTCACATACTGACTAGGCTTCCACACATTGACAAGGTTTCTACGCTTGACAAAATAGCCACCCAGCGCAACCATGACCAATTGGGAGTGTGATCTCTTCCTTTGTGTTGCTCATGCATAATGGCAGGCGACACCATTATTATAGTATGTTGAGGTATTGAAACCATAATCACTCAACATATACACTCTCCTAGAGGATCTTATGACTATGACACTAGGCTTCTATGCTCCATGCCCAACCTTGAAGAAGATGATTGGCACCACCATCGACTGCCTCTACCAAGGCTTTATAGCCTGACCTAGAAAGAACCAAGACAGGTGATACATATTTTCCATCGATAGTCATTCATCCACCCCTTTATTCTTTCACAAGTTATCACAAAAGGAAAAGGAAAGACAAAGAAGAAGGAATGGTTGATGAACGTCTAGGGTGTATTCAACCACTACATTGGGTAAGCCCCTTTGTTAGGCATGGATATTGCTATCACACACACCAAGATTGCACCTCACCTACACATAGAGACAGATAATATCTCTTTTTTTTCTTATTTATTTCATATCTGCCACAAGAAAAGAGTAATTCCTTCACTAAGGTGCAGGGAGTAACCCTACTACCCGATTTTGTTCTTTTTAATGCATCCAAGTTTCTATGAACCATGTTACATTTTGATTCATTCCTTTAATGATTGCAATCTTGTCTTGTTAGCAGTTTTGCTTGTTTGTCAAATCCTAGGCGTATAAATCTTTTAACCTAAGATCTAAGATGTCAATTGTTACTTATTGAATCCTTGATGAGATTTTCATAATAGTATTTTCCAAGGAAAAGGGCACGTGATCTCTAGGTAACACAACAACAAACCTAAAGTAATATATGAACTAATGGTGTATTTACTCAACCTCAGTGTCATTCATTCATACTTGTTTATGATGTTGTGAGAGAGTTGATGTAAGTGATGGTGGCAGCATTAATGCCTTTCATCAGTTATTTGGCCTCATTGATCCTCCTATAGACAACCTCATTGTCTAATGTAGGTCAAATCCCACTAGATGATGAGGGTAAGTGCTCGATAAGGGAACCCACTCCATGAAGGAAACTACCCAACAAGCCTATGGGACCCAATACTCACACTAATGTGCCAAGTGCCCTATGGGGCAAAAACTATCTGATAGGGATTTACAACCCAACGTGGCTCCCATCCATGCATGTCCTCCAATGAATTTGTTGCTCGAAGAGGATGTACCACACTCCATTGGTGCACTTGTCCAATGTTGACTTCACATACTGACTAGGCTTCCACACATCGACAAGGTTTCTATGCTTGATAAAATAGCCACCCAGCGCAACCATGACTGATTGGGAGTGTGATCTCTTCCTTTGTGTTTCTCATGCATAATGGCAGGCGGCACCATTTTTATAGTATGTTGAGGGATTGAAACAATAATCAATCAACATGCATATACATACACTGTCCTAGAGGATCTTATGACTATGTTGCTAGGCTTCTATGCTCCATGCCCAAACTTGAAGAAGACGGTTGGCACCACCATCAACCGCCTCCACCAAGGCTTTATAGCCTGACCAAGAAAGAACCAAGACAAATGAAACCTCTTTGCCATCGACAATCGTTCATCCAACCCTTTCTTCTTTCACAAGTTATCACAAAAGAAAAGGAAAGACAAAGAAGAAGGGTCGGTTGATGAACGTCTAGGGTGTATTCAACCACTACATTGGATAAGCCCCATTGTTAGGCATGGATATTGCTATCACACACACCAAGATTGCACTTCACCTACACATAGAGATGGTTTATATCTCTTTCTTTTCCCTTATTTATTTCATATATGCCATGAGAAAAGAGTAATTCCTTCGCTAGGGTGCATGGAGTAACCCTACTACCCAATTTTATTCTTTTTACTGCATCCAAGTTTCTATGAACCATGTTACATTTTGATTCATTCCTTTAATTATTGCAATCTTGTCTTGTTAGCAATTTTTCATGTTTGTCAAATTCTAGGCGTATAAAGCTTTTAACCTAAGGTCTAATATGTCAATTGTTTCTTGTTGAATCCTTGATGAGAGCTTCATAATAGTATTTTCCAAGGCAAAGGGCACGTGATCTCTCGGTAACGCAACAACAAACCTAAAGTAATATATGAACTAGTTGTGTATTTACTCAACCTCAGTGACATTACATTCATACTTGTTTATGATGTTGTGAGAGAATTGATGTAAGTGAGATGATGATTTGACTCACTATCACTTTATTAATCTTGATCTTTATTTTGTCCTTTTATTTAGTAATTTAGTGTAATCAGACAAACTGAACATTTATGATAAATGTTAATTATCATTTGGTAAAGCCAATTTTTTATCTCTTAAAAATATTTTCATTTGGGGTTTGATACTAAACTATATTGTGGAAAGATTCATCCTCTTACAAGTGGTATTGCCATACATTTGGGTTATGTAAAAAGTAAGCTTGTGCGGTAAAATCCTGCATCACAAGTCCTATGCAAATTGTGATAAAAGGCTCAACAAATTCTCTAGATTTTGACACTACCTTGTTAAGGGGGAGAGTGAATATGCACCCTCTTCTCGAGTTCATCTAAGCTTGGTCTTCTTCATATCTTACAACTTCTCAGATAGATGATTTGAGATTTATCTACTTTGTTGTGGGTTTCCATGTTTGTGTTTAATAATATCTCTCTCTATAAGAGTCTGACTCCTAACTTGTTGGGTCTTTTCTTGAGTCAACATGAGAGTTTGTGACTCTAGGATCTTATAGGCTTAATTGATATGATTGATGAGTGCCCATGTGGTGTTGCAAATAAATTTACCTCTCTACAACAACATACTTTCAAAACAATCATGCCCTCTCACTGACTATGTTGGATTGATGAATCCTCTTTGAAAGTTGTATGTGAAAGATAATGTTATAATAAAGTGCATGCTAGAATTGTATGGTTTGGTTTCAGTCTTAAATTTTTGTGACATAGTCGATTTGTTACAAGTGTATGTGTTTGAGTTGACATTCATTCTTTTTTATTAATAGTAGCTGATATTCATTCCGGAGGTCATATGATTACCTATTGATAAATTAATTTGAAACCATATGTTGGTGAAAGTTGGTTGGATAAAACATGAAACAAAGGCACATGAAAAATGAATCTGGATTCTAAACAGGGACCAAAGATATGCATGCTTCATTACATATTACTATTAAATATAGTTTACATACCTTTTGAAAGAGTATTATATGAGCACATCCATCGAAGTTGTGAATGAGATATTGCATTGTAGTCTAAAAGTGGTTTTGTATGAGAGTTTCTTTTAACATTTTGTTTTGTTGGATCTGATCTTGCAACTTCTATGTTTGAGAATTTACCTCATGCGCTTATCGTTACCATCAACTGCTACATAGATTTTCCTGATGAGTACTCTTTAGTTAAAGTGTTCTTTTATTGTTAATGAGGAGGGGTTCCAATCTTATCATAACATATAAAGAAGTCCATTATTTGTTCATTCTCTCTAGTGCTCTAGCTGGTTCAGACACATAACATGTGAGTTGGACCAACTCACAGGTGTTCTTATAGCTTAAAGGTGAGTTCACTTCCATTGGGGTCTTTTCACTTTTTTTCTTGAGATATAACAAGTAGGAAAAACCCAATTTAGCACACTTTTAATTCAATATTTATCAATATAGTACGGTTTATAAAAATATTTCTCAAAATAGTACATTTTATTGTAGAATATGTCAATCAAAATGGTGTATTCTGTCTCTGAGAATGAAAAGTGTCACAAATATTGGCATGTTTATTTTAAAAAAAGTCAAAAGTGCCACTCAAATTGGCACTTTTAACTTGACACAACATTTAAATGTCAAGTTGAAAGCGCCACTTTGAGTAGTGTTTTGACCTTTTTTTATTTTTTATTTTAAAATAAAAATGTCAATATATGTGGCATTTTTCAATGTTGAATACAAAAAACTCCATACAATGTGGCGTTTTCTGACTAAAATGTACTATTTTGAGAATTATTTTGCAAAAGGTTCTATGTTGGTATATATCTTTGTAAAAGTGTGCTAAATTGGTTTTTTTCCTAACAAGTTACGTATTTTTAATTGGTTTCTTAGCAGTCATGTAACTACCCACTAATATCTATAGTCAGTCCTAATAGTCATTTTGCTTCTCTATTCACAGACACATAGATCACCTAACTTTCACTACTCTTGCCCTTTAATGACAAATTGTGTTCTCATTTGTGACGGGGACTATTACACGATCTGTTAAAGTATTTACCTTCATGATACATGTTCCAGTTGGCAAATGATTGCAGCACTCGGCAACTACGTATATACCACTACTTTGAAACAACCGTTGTCGATTAACTTGGTCACCATTCCAACATAACAGTTGCATAGCAATGCCTATCTACAAAATTAAAACCACTTGATTTTACAAGAGTCCAAAAACAAGAAAAAAAAAGGACATAACAAAATAAAGCATGTTATAAATAACAACACGGTGACGCCTACGCTCATAAGTGCGTAAAGGTGGGTCTTGTCCTACATCAACTCCCCTCAGCTGCAAAAGACTCAACTTCGTCTCAAGAAGATCTACATCAATGCGGCGGAACTCCTTTTCAGTGATTCAGGTGGCGTCCGATGAAGAGAGGCTTCTCCAGCGACTCAAGAAACGATGTATGGTGCTCTAGCTGGTGAGGATGGCCTGGTCATCAAAGATGATGTCAATGTGTTTGGGCGGCCGTTGAGGAATTCAAGACAGATTCATTAACACTGTTGAAGATGGTGGAACACAATGACGATCTAAAGAAGATATTGCTGGTGGTGGAGGGGGGGCTCAAATGTACCACGATAAGGAGAAAGATCATCCACATTGAATACTACACTAAAGCCCCAATCTGTTGGCAAATTCAATACATAAGCATTGGGTCCATGTCAACTAAGTATTTGGAACGGCCCTGACGTTCTGGCGTGAAGCTTCTTGGAGGAATTTTTGGGGTAGCGTTCAAGACGCACACATACTAACATATAATCTCCCACATTGATGGGCAAAGGTCTCAGTAGTGTGGGAAGTACGGTCATTAGTGGACAGAGGTAAAATATCTATAGGTTGGCGAGGTTTGTATCCATTAACAACTTCAAATGGACTCTTTCATGTGGACCGGTTGACCAAAATGTTGTAAGAAAATTCAGAAGTAGGTAGCAATAAATCCCAATTGCCTAAATGCTCACCAACAAGACATCGCAGGATGTTACCCAAACTCTTGTTGACCACCTCAGTTTGACCATTAGTTTGAGGGTGAAAGGAAGAAGAGACTTTAAGGATGGTACCAAAGATTTTCCATAAGGTCTTCCAAAAATAGCTAACAAACTTAACATCATGATCAGAGACTATGGTGGTGGGGAGTCCATGTAGCTTGACTACCTCATTAAAGAAAAAGCGAGCGATCACGTCAGAAGTCTTACTACATGCAATGAAGTGGGCCATCTTTGAAAAATGATCAACAACTATGAACACAGAATCATGGCCACGAGAAGTGTGGGGAAGACCTAAAATAAAATCCATACTTAAATCCTTCCAAGGCTCATGGGGAATAGGGAAGAGAGTGTACATACCCATATTTTGTCTTTTGGTTTTGGCCAATTGACAAGTACGACATTGAAACACTATGAGAGCCACATCACGTTGTAAGGAAGGCCAATAAAATCTATCTATCACTATAGTGGTGGTCTTATCTCTACCAAAATGGCTAGCAAGGCCACCAGCATGTAATTTCCAAATGAGAAAATATCGAATTGAAGTAGAAGGGATACATAACTGCGTACCGCGAAAAAGAAATCCATCTCATAGAATAAAATCACAAGCATGTCCAAGTGTAATATTGTAAAGGTCGGAATGAATAGTCGTGAAGTCAGGACAGGTGGAATATTGCATGACTTCAATGCTCATAGATTGTAGGGTGGTAAAGCAATGACTAAGAGCATATGCGACATTGTTCTTAACATCTAAGCGATGTTTGAGAACAAAAGTGTACTCCTGAAGAAACTCACACCACTTGGTGTGGCGCACAATTAAATTCTTCTAGGAACTTAGAAAGCGAAGGGCCTGATTGTCAGACCAAAGGATGAATTCATAATGGAGAAAGTAGTGCCTCCAATGGCGTAGGAATTGTACAACAATGTAGAATTCTTTATCGTAAGTGGAATATTTACACTTTGCCTCATTGAGTTTCTCACTGAAAAAGGTATCAGGGTGACCGTCTTGACTAAGAATGCCTCCAATGCCAACACCGGAAGCGTCACAAGATACTTCACATGGAAGTGAGAAATTCGGAAGGTGAAGAACCAGGGCTTTAGTCAACTTAGTTTTGACAGCCTCAAAAGCACGTCTTACAGATGGCGTCCACTCGAATTTGGCACACTTCATTAACTCAATGAGAGGAGCCATAATGGTGCTAAATTCTCGAACAAAACAACGATAAAAAGTAGCCATCCCGTGAAAGCTACGAAGCTCAAAAATCGAAGTGGATTGGGGCCAATCAGTGATGGCTTTAACTTTGGTCGGGTCAGCCTCAATGCTGGTAGTAGATACAAAGTAAACAAGGAATATGACTTTATCTTGAAGAACGAGCACTTCTTTATATTGGCATACAATTTCTCAGTTCGAAGTGTCTCAAAGATAAGCCAGAGATGATTTAGGTATTTGTCCTTGGTTTTACTAACAATCAGAATGTCATCAAAGTATACCACTAAATGTTTTCCAATGAATGGTCGTAACACATGGTTCAGGACTCACATGAAGGTGTTGGGTGCATTGGATAGGCCAAAAGGCATGTCTAGCCACTCATATAATATGTATGGGGTTTTGAAGGCAGTCTTCCATTCATGGGACTCCTTAACACGGATCTGGTGATAACCGCTACAGAGATCAATCTTGGAGAAATAGCGGGATCCCGTCAAAAGATCAAGCATTTTGTCAAGATGTGATATAGGGAAATGATATTTCACAGTGATCTTATTGATGGGTCGAAAATCTAAGCACATTCTCCAACTACCATCCTTCTTGGGGGAAAGGAGAGCAGGAACCACACAATGACTCTTTCTCTCTCAAATGAATCCTTTGAGGAGGAGGGCATCAACTTGGTGTTTCAATTCAGCATGCTCAGTCAGGTTCCCACGGTAATGAGTTCGGTTAGGTAGCGAAGACCCTAGAATCTAATCAATCTCATGTTGAATATCACGTAAAGAGGGAGCTCATCAGGAAGGTATGTGGGTGGCATGTCTTTGAACTCATCGAGAAGGAAGACAAGTTCTAGTGGTGGGGGTTGAACATCAGAGATAGGAGTGGATTCTTTGATATATAAGACATACATGCATCCCGATTCGTGACTGGCTTCTTCCAACTCTCTTCAGATGACAAGGTGTAAAGAGTGTTGGGATTTGGAGGTCTGGGGTTCTGGTGGGGGACTCTTTTTTAGAGGAGAAATGAATCGAGTAGGTGCTAAGTGTATGTGTTTGCCCTTGTGCTTGAAGGTATAAAAGTTGGAACGTCCCTCATTGTGGGCATCTAAATCATAAATCCAAGGATGACGTGGCCAACATCCATAGGCAACACATCACACCAAATGTGGTCTGAATAAGCACCTAGAGTGATGGGCAAAGGCAGTCTTGGGTGATGGGCAAGCTAATTTGGTTCACTCAATGGACTTTATGTGGTAGAGGATGGGACTCTGGGTGCAAGTCCATGCTCTTCAGTTCATGGTGTGAAATGATGTTCTGAGAACTGCCACCATCAATGAGTAGTCTGCATCTTTTACCAATGTGTTTGAAGGTCTGAAAGAGAATGGTATGTTTCCCATTCATCCCCTTCCGATGGGGTAGCTAAAACATGCATGACCTGGAGATATGACAGATCATAATCATAGTTGCAATCAACGTCATCATCAGAAGGTTCAGAGGTAGGAAAAACATCTTCATATTCAATGTCATCCTCATGGGTGGTATCAGGAGAGTCTGGGGACACAAAAAGAGCACGACGAGGGCATTGGGCAGCTAGGTGGGTCGTGTTGTCACAATGAAAGCATTTAGACCTCATGGAGGAGGTCGCACTGGAGTTGTGACTACCTCCTTGCGTTTATTGGAGGAGGGATCTAAAGAACTCTGGGGAGATGGTTGCTATAGGGGATAGGAAGAGCGATTTGGGGTAATGGAAGGATTATTGGTTGAGCGAGTATGTTGTATAAAATGAGAAAATGAAGGACCACGAGAAGAGGACTGAAGGTAACTATCTATCTTTTGGGCACGGTGAAAAGCATCATCCAAGAAGTCATACTATTGTAACTCCAATTCTCCTTTAATGTCACGGTGTAAACGGTGCACAAAATGAGCGGCCAATTTCCGATCACAATCATTGTGAATACAACGGTTCTTAGCCTCCTCAAATCATTCCATATACTCTTGAACAAATGATGACCCTTGGCTAAGGGTCATCCAGTCAGAACAAAGTTGTCTTTAGTATTGGGCAGGAACATAGCGCTCGCGTAGCTTAGTCTTCATCTCATCCCAAAAGAGGATCAGAGGTTGACGAGTATGCTCCATGTCGCACTGGACACCTTACCAATATCACTTGGCTGACCCTTCAAGTTTCATCTTAACAAACCTAATCCACTGAGCATTAGTCATGTCATACCAGTCAAAATAATCTTCCAAACTAGCAATCTAGTCGAGAAAAGCTTTGGGGTCAAGTTTACCATCAAAAGTGGGGGCATCTTTTGTAACTCGACGAGTGATATCATTGTGATGTGGTGGATGAGGTCCCAGGTGATATTGACCGTATAGGTTGTGGGGGAAACAGGTCCATGAGGGGAGTTATGAAAAACATCATGTCCAAGGGCTCAAGGATGAAGTCTTATGGGACGATTTTGACCCTGAGGCAGAGCCCGTGGTTGGTGACGAGGTACAGGAGCACGAGGAGTACGTGGAAGGGGATTTGGCGGTGCATAGTGTGCTTGTAGAGTAGCAGTTTGGGGTGTGTGATGGTAGGTTGGTTGATAGGGGTGTGGTTCCACATATGTGTATTGTGAATAAGGATCATGTTTGGCAAAAGGATCAACTTCTCCATAGAGGTGGTAGGCAGGGGGCTTATGGAGTTGTGTTGGGTAGAATTGCAAAGTAGTAGGGTTTAAGGGGCTTTATGGTGCATGCCCAGGATTTGGTGGCATCCCATACCCCATAAAAGGTGTCGAGTTCTAACCGGCTTGTAGTGTATGGGTTTGGCGAATAGTGTGAAGCTCAGCCATGATGGAATTGATTGACTGATAGAGTCTCAAGGGTAAACGGGGGTTGGGAAGACGTAGGGACTGCTTTTTGATGTGGGTTCTAAAACCGGGCTAGTAGACCTATGCTCAGACATAATGATTTGCAATGAAATAGATAAAAAATAATAGAGTCAAATGAAAACTTAGTTCTATAATGGACAACGCCAAACAATTCAAGAAAACATGGACAAATATAAATGTAGTGCACCGAACAAGGGAAAACCTTTCCAAAATTAGGACTTGACACATTTTCGGTGGAGGAATCAAAACCCTATAGACCCGTTTGTGAATGTACTAAAATTGCCAAAGATGAGCAAAAGCACAATAAACAATGAAAAGATCTTACCCGAAGTGATGACAATCGTTGCTTCCTTGCCTTTGATATGGATGGAGAGAATTACCTCGGGAGGACATAAGATATTTGTGCCCTAACCCTACGCCTTTGATTTGGGGGGTTACTTACTATCATCCTGGGGGCCTGTTTTCGATAGGGTAGTGGTTGGCAGCTGGTGTAAGCGACAACAGGTAACGGCAGGGGTTGTGACTGTAGTAGTAGAAGGCAATGACTACAGCGGCAACAACAAAGAGTGTCGACAGCGGAAGCAACAAACAACATCGACGGCGCCAGCAGCAGACAACGTCAACGGCGGCAACAACAGACAACGTCGGTGGAAGTAGAAACATACAACGGTAGTGGTAGCAGTAGACAACGTCGGCGGCGGCAGTAGGCAGCGAATACAATGGTAGTGGTGGCGGATAGTGGCAGTAGCAGTTGGCAGCAGTAACGACGAATGAGGCGGTGGTAGAAACAGGCAGCGGCGGCGACAATAGGTGTGGTTGGAGATGGTGGCGGATGACTTGGGGGGTGGGTTGGTGGAGAATGACGGTCGTTACAGGCAGGACCTAACCCTAATGCTTTTAGGGTTAGGCTCTGATACCACTTAATGCCTATCTACGGAATTAAAGAAGAAATACTGCTAAAATTAAAAGGGAATGATTCTCATTCATCAATTATGTCTCTACATGGACCCAGATAGAGCCTTTATATAGGCTTCTAAAAGAAAGACTAAACCGGTGGTAGCCAATGTGGGACTAAACCACTTGACTTCATAAGAGCCCAAAAATGAGAAAAAAAATACATAATAAAATTTTTAGAGAGCCTATATTAGCCTATTTTGTTAATAGGTTAATTAGTTAGTGGGATTTTAGTGTCTCGGCCCATTTAGATTACTTGGGACACAAGTCTCAGGGTTTCTCCCCTCTCCTATATAAAGGAGAGGGTGTCTTGTCTTGTAATCATCTAATCCCATTGTATTCAATATAATTTTATTTCAACATGGTATCAGAGCGTGTTTGCTCTTGAGGAAAACCTAGCATTCGTCCTCCCTTCCCTCTCCTAGTTGGCGCCCACAACAGCCCTAGACGTAGCTGCCTCTCTTCGAGAGAGCAACTGCGGGCTCTCCCCGCCTGGGGGCGGTCGTCACCATGGCCTAGGCCGGCTGCCCGCTAGGCAAATATGGCTTACATGGCTCTTTCTTCCCTTTCATAGCTACTCTCTAGCCACCATATCCGGTGGTAATATATAACGCCACCATCACTTCCTCCATTTGCCGCTGCCACTGCAACCAGCAGCAATAGCTTCTACCGTCAGCTAGCAACCACCGCTGGCCCAAGACAGTCGTAGCTATATGCGCTACCACCAGCAAACAACAGTGATATCATCAACATCTGTGCCGCCCATCTGCTAGCAGCAACAACTGCCAAGGACAGCAGCATCAATCACTATTGTCGCCCTAGCCGCCGGCCTCCAGAAACTCTCACCACCGCGGACAACAACAATAGCCGACGTTGTCGTCGACCTAGCCGCAGCCACACGCCGCTGTTGTAGCCACAACCAGCCAATCCAGGCGCCGTCGACCCTCTTCCTCCGATTGTCTCCAACAACCATCATCTGCTGCAGTAGCAATACTAGTTGGTGCACAACAGCCGCCTATCAACAGACATCCCCATCGAAACCATCACAGTCATTATCGTCGTTGCCGTGTCCGTCTGCTGTAGAGTTGTTGCCTCTTCATCCAGCAACCATATCCCCATCCGACAATCGCACTCTTCAACTGGCGTCTCATCATCCTGGCCCCCAGGTTAATTGTTGTTGTCTACTGCGAGCGGTCACCCATCACTCTCCACCTCTACCAAACAACCATGTTTATTGCCCCCATATGCATTATCCTTGTCTCTATTCGGATCCTTAATCGGTCCTATCTTTTGCTAATCAAATCCCATTCTGACCCTCGGTCAGGATTAGATCCATTTAATTTTCTACCCGGATCTTACTTTGACCCATTTCACATCTTCTCATCGGTTATCAGTTTCATTCTCCAAATTTTTTATACATACCCATATCACAAAATCCTCTCGAATTCACTAATTCCTTTCCCACCCACCCATATCTTGTGTGTATCCCTTTCCATAGTGCGGGGGGAGGGGGTCATATATCCTTTTCTCCACACCAAACACTCACTCTTGTCGTATTTGGTGTGCGGGGGGACAGAGTGGAGAGGAAGAGATGAGGGGAGAGAGAGAGAGAATATGTATGAGAGAGAGAGTATGAGATGAGATCATGATATATGTATTTTGGTTATATATGTTTCAGGCTATTATCTTCATGGAGCTTCACATTCTTCAGCACGTCTGTTCTCCACCTCCAACCGGCTTCATTCAGTGTCGACATCGTATCAGCGTTCGTACCGCGTTATGTATGTCAGGTGTTGATGGTGTATTTCTTCAGCTGCATTCATATGAGAGAGATGAGTGCTTCTTCATATTTTCAAAAGCTCGGAGTTTATCTTCACCGAGCTACTTTGTCACATCTTCTCCGAGCTGCATCTGCTGTTTCGACATCACCTATTGTTGATCTTCTTGGGACTTTCCTTGATGGATGATATCTCCTTTCCTGTCAAGCCCCCAAGGTTCACGCAACAGAGTTATGGTATCTGCATCGTATCACCAACATATCATTCGTCCGTGTTCGTGCCACGTTGTGCCACGTTATGCATGTTCTCAGACGCTTTGAAGATACCACTACTACTACATCATCATTGAGAGATCCACGTTCGTGCCGCGTTAAGTATGTATTCCAGTGAAGTTGTTGTGGTCGTGGTATGGATGATCGTTTGCTCCAAGTGGCAAATTACTGTTGTAGTATCAAGTCCATTCTTCAGATGCTCTTCAGATGCACTTCAAAGAAAGACATTCTTCAAAGCTCGAGTATTTTCAGCCTACAGAGTCATCATCACTATATAAATTAAGGGGGAGAATTGATTAAGGGGGAGTAACATCTTTTGTATGGAAGCATAAATTAAGGGGGAGTATTGATTAAGGAGGAGTAACATCCTATATAAAGGAGAGGGTGTCCAGTCTTGTAATCATCTAATCTCATTGCGTTCAATACAATTTTATTTCAACAAAAATAAAGCATGCTAATAAAGTCTAACTAACAACACGGCGGTGCCTACGCTTATAAGTGCGTAAAGGTGGGGCATGTCCTACATCACATAGTTTTTTTCCTTCAGAACTCCAGTTGCATAGTTGACAACCATACCGTAGAGTAAGCAATACACTTGGAGATCAATCAGGTAAGAATGTTTATGTGTGTTGGAAACGTTTCACAATAGGCTACATCAATAATTCCTTTTTGAAGTTATATAAAATTGTCACTCGCGCCGTAGTTCCTATGATCATGTAAATATGTATGTGATTCCTAACGAGTAACAATTCAACATCGTTTATGACAAATCCTTATCCTGTAGTGCAGCTTGTACAGCACCTTGGCCCTACATTCCTCAAATCTACTAGTAGCCTGGCTACTGAAGAGCTACGCCATGTATGATCATCTACTTGTACATGGCTGTCCGTGTATTCTGAATCAGTAGTTTGGGCGACAGCTGCTAAAATTATTGTGTAATTCCCAGTTAAGATTCGAGATTGACTCCGCCTCATTTTGTGCAGAGGGGACATCTTTTATGCGTGCAGTACGGTAGTTCATGAACTGGTGTGTAGTGGGGGAAAGTTTCCATTTCAGATGGTTGGAATAGATGGCACATATTTCATGGTGTCAGGCATTCAAAAAACTGTGAGCATCAAGTAACATGAAGATAAATCCGGTCATCTAAAGCAATAATTGTAATGCATATGTATTGCTTTCCGCCGTGCCTTATATTCGAATTAGTTGCCCCATAAGAACACCAAGTGGTCAGAAGACAGTGGTAATACAAAGACCAATTACAGAACAAAAAGAACACGCCCAGCTTTTCATTAAATTGTTAGTTGTAAATGAAAATCAACAGAACAGGTAGTTCAATAATCACGCAAACATGCATTCAAAAGAAAATGCATAATTTTCATGGACTGACAAATGTGGAAAACACCAGTTATGTTATACATACAAACTGAAATCATGAAAACAACTCCTTGTCTTTTTTTTTGAGGAAATGTCATGTCATATATTGAGAGCACGTCAAGCAAGCAAAACATGCTTATGTGAAAACCTTACATAATGTTGAAAATGTTTAGAAACTAAATAACTGAAAAAATAAGCAGGCCTAGAAAGATAAAGCAATGTTTTGATAATGTGGGGGAGGCACCCCTTAACAAGCCACTAGATGTTACGCAGGAGATTGACCTTAATTTGTTAAAAAAAACATTTGCTTGAAACGTTGAATCACGGATTTTGCTGAACCAAACTGACACCAGTTTCATCGTCAACCATGACTTTGAGATCGCACAGAAAAGCTGCTTCAGATTCTCCTTCCTCGGATACATCCAGTCCCCCATCAGCTAGGTTACCTGCATTTTGTTAGAATGTAAAGATTTGCATCTATTTGTGATATAATATTTTGAGCCAGATTCTTTTTGTTGTTGAAGATTCTGTTGTTTCTTTCTTTCCAAAGATTCCAACTGATTGTGGTGAATATATCACTACTTTTGAAGTTTTTGTAAAGTTTATTTGGTGTTGTTTGTAAGGGAAAAGAAGCTTCCTTGAGGTCAGGAAGGCAGTGTCATTTGAAATGTGAGAAGATATTTTGAGAGAAAGAACACTTGAAGAAGATGTGGTCAACCGAATCACTATTTTTTTCGCAAAGTGGGCATCTGAAGGGGCCAATGAAACCCTTTTTTGTAATATTTTCACCTGAGAGAAGTTTGTTATGAAGCAGAAGCCAAAGGAATGTTTTGAATTTTTGTGGTCATTTCTGTTTCCAAATCTTTGATGTCGGTGAGGAAAGACCTCTGTAGGAGAGGTCGGTGTAGGCTTGTTTAACCGAATATTTTCTGCCCCATTTCCAAGTGATTATATTTGAGGTGTTATGTTCCAGGGAGAGAGTAAGATGTCTGAAGTCGTAAGGACTGATATGAGAAAGAATGCATCTTTTAAGGGAATTTCATCTATTGCTGGTGATAAGAGGTAGAGCTTTGTCAATCTTTATGTTGAGAAGTCTATTCGGAATAGTCCAATTTGGTCGAAGATTTATGACTGAGTTGTTATCGAGCCAAGGATCAAACCAAAAGGAGATATTTTTGTGCGAGTGAGGGGGAGTGTTAATGATTTGAGTTATTGTGTGGATGTTTTTGTTGATGAATTTCCAAAGTGGGGAAGCTATTTTCTTAGGGGTTTGGTGCCAGGGCGGTGAGCATTGGTAATATTTATATTTGATGAGTTGGGTCCATATTTTTTGTTTGTTTTGGAGAAGACTATCGATGATTTTTGCTATAAGGCAGAGTGAGTGAGTTTCAATGTTGATGATGCCCCAACCACCTTGATCGAGAGGAGTCGATATGGTTTTCTAATTTACAAGATGATACTGTTTCCCTGGTTTATCCTGCTTGTGGAAGTTGTTCCACAGAAAATTTCTTCTAATTTTGTCTAAAATGGATTTTGTTTTTGATGGCAGGGGAATGCAGCTCAGGAAATGGGTAGTGATAGGAGTGATGACATTGTTTAGAAGGGTAAGTCTTCCCGATAGGTTAAGGAAGTTATTTGTCCAGTTTGTGAGTTTTGTGTTTATTTTTTATATGATGGGGGTCCAGATAGCGTTTGTAATGTTGTAGACCCAGATATTTGATAGGAAAATCTTCGGTCTTGCATTTTAAGAGGTCTCTAAAGTGCTCCAAAGTAGGTTGATTTATGTTAAACCCAAAGATGGAAGATTTTTGCATATTTATTTTAAGCCCAGAGATATATGAGAAGATACCAATGATCCTGAAGATATTTTGAAGGGAGGATTCTTCTGGGTAGGAGAAGATAATGGTGTCATCCGCAAATTGAATGATATTCTCCTTGGATTCATCTGGGGATAAGATGAGACCATTTTGTTTGCCCAATTGGATCATGCGGGAAAGAATCGTAGTAAGGATGATGAACAGGTAAGGAGAGAGAGGGTCCCCTTGTCTGAGTTCATTTGAGTTATGGAAATAACCAAATGGAACACCATTAATGATAGTAGACAAATGGTTTGTTGATATGCAAGCATGGATCCAAGTTACCCAAATGTCAGGAAAGCCAAAACCCTTAAGGGTCTTTAAAAGACATTGCCAGTTAACAAAGTCAAAGGCTTTTTCAAAATCAAGTTTGATAGCAAGAAGGGGGGTATTGTTTTTGTGACAAAGATGAATCGTTTCATTTACCATCAGGAAGGTATCTTGAATGCTTCTGTTTTTTAGGAAGGCAGTTTGATTAAGAGGGATGATGTCTTCCAAGAGTGGTTTAATCATGTTTGTTAGAGTTTTAGCAATGATTTTGTATGAGGTATTTATAAGGCTGATGGGTCAGAAGTGGGAAATGAGGTCAGGTTGATTATTTTTTTTTATCAGGGTAATGAAAGTTTTATTTATGAATTTGATGATGTTATGGGGGTTTGTACTAGCATGGAAAGCATTCAAAAAGGCTATGAAATCTTTTTTATAGTGGTCCCAATTTGCTAGATAGATTTTAGAGTTAAGTCCATCAGGTCCGGGAGATTTATTTTTCCCAAGATCAGAGATGACAGTCTACAGTTCTTTGAGGGAGAAGGGTTTGATGATTTCTAGAGGATTTTTTATGTTTTTTTGACAAATAGTATTCCATGATAAGTTGTTTAAACATATGGGTTTGTGGTTGTTATTGAAGATATTTTTAAAATGGTTTTTTATGTGGGTTATGATGGTTTGTTTGTGGGATGTGAGTCTGTCGTTTATTTTTAGATGGGTTATGGCATTATGTCGAAAGTTTTGGTTACAAATTTTGTGAAAGAATTTTGTGTTTTTATCCCCTTCTTTAGCCCAAGTAATTTTTGCCCTTTGTCTCCATTTGGTATCAATACAATTATTGATGTGGTCAAGTTCGGCTTTGATGGTAAGGACAAGAGCAGGGTTGGTGTTTGGGTCCTTATCCACAAAAAGGAACTGATCTTCAAGATTTTTTTATAAATCGAATAAGTTAAAGGGTTTTGTAGTTTCCATTTTTTGATATGGGCTTTAATATTTTTTGTGTTGTTTTGGATATGTAGACCAATGTTTACGGTTTGTGAGTCAGCAAGAATCCAATATTCTAGACATGATCTAGAGAACTTGTTTATGGAGAGCCAACAGTTTTCAAATTTGAAAGGTCTAGAGCCCCACGAGGTAGTAGATGTGTCAAGTATTAGAGGGAAGTGGTCAGAAATGGTTCGGTGGGAGATATGAACAGATGAGAGAGGGTGTTTATCTTCCCATAGGTTTGTGCAAATGAAATGGTCAAGTCTGGCATATGTCTGGTTTCTAGACCAGGTGTATAAAGCGTTTGAGGGAATGATGTCGATCAAAGAGTGGTTTGTAAGCATCTGACTAGATTTTTTGTCAGCAGCTGACATCGATTGTGGGGAGTGATTTGTATTGATACTGTCTATGATTTGGGTGATAAAATTAAAATCTCCACCCAAAACCCAGGGGGTCAAGTAAAATTTTGTGATGAGGTGATTTAGTTCCACAAGGTAGGAGGATTTGTTGTGTCCAGGTTCCCCATAGGTACCAGAGAATGACCAGAGATATCCATCAGAAAGGTTTTTCAATTCAACGGTTATGGAGAAGTTTAGGATTGATGTGTTTTGTGATTCTAAAGTCTGGTTGTTAAAACCAACAATGAGGCCCCCTTTGAAACCCTCAGGAGGTAGTTGGATCCAGTTTGTGATTCTCTTACCTCCTATTGTTTTGAGAGCAAAAGGAGAAAGAAAAGTTTTGGTTTCTTGAATGGTAATTAGGTCGATTTTGTTTTTCTATATGTGAGAGCGTATTTTATTTTCTTCTTTGGAGGTATGTTGCTCCACAAATGTTCCAAGTAGAGATTTTCATAATTAAAATCTTGGGATGATGTGTGTTAAAAGGGTTGTTTAGATGGTCGTTGTTTTGGTGTCAGTAGGAGTGATTCTTTTCTTTGTCCAACCCATAAAAGTTTCTGGGTTGTCTAGAACTTTATGGGCGTCATCTTCATCTTCTAGTTGAAAGCCGATCTTATTTGTAAAAGAAGTGAAGCTAGCTATGTTTGACCAAGATGCTAAATCCTTGATAGAGTCTAAGTCTTTATTCTTATCTATATCAGATGGAGGAGACGATAATGAAGATGCAGAAGTAACATCACTTGAAGAGCGGGGAGAGATAATAGGAGAAGTACATTTCTTTGCTCTGTTGATGATGATAGAACCTTTTGGGTTTTTGTGATTCGGTTGCATGATCTTTTGGAGGTAGTTGGAAGTGTGCCTTTGTTGTGGGCTCTCCTGCTCCAAACTCTGTAAAGAATTTTCATCCTTATGCTGAGAAGAGGCTTGGTTTTTTGAAGCTAGATGGTTTTGGTTTTTTTATGGGCAGATTTCCTTTGTTGAAGAAGAAGATGGGAAAGTGGAGCCTCTATGTTTATATTTGTTAACATGGAGAGAAGGTTCAGGAGATCTAGTTCTTTTTTTGTTTGGATGAAGGTAAGAGTTTTCGGAGTGGTTTGAGTTTTTCCGGATCCAAACATGGTTTCGGTCGATTTGTGCCCTGGAATGCAAGGAAGACAGTTTATCTTTGTTTGGGCTAAACCAAGATGGTGGATGTGTTGTGAGGTCGGAAAAGGCGGTGTTGTTAGTGGTAGGGTGTTCAACAGAAAGTTTTATGTGGTAGATGGATTCGCCAATTCTTATATTGATAGATGGAGGAAGTGAGATGGCAGCTTTGATAGAAAAAACACAATATGCTTTGATGTATTGAGATGGGTGTAGGGTTTCAGGGCTGATATATTGCAGAGTTGCCCCGGTTGAGTGAGCAATGCCTCTGAAAATCTCTATTTCCCAAAGATGAGGAGGGAGATTTGAAATGGCAACCCAGTCGGATCCACCTGCGGGGGCAAGAAAAGATCCTAAATCGGCAGACCATTTAGATAGTCTGGCCATGATGAAGCTCGATCCACATGGAATGGTGAGAACTTGATTGAAGAGGTGATTTATCTTTGTACCTTCTGGGACGGTATAGATGAGTTGGGTGGGAGAGAAAATTTTTGGTTTTAGGATGGTATGACCAGGAAGGAGAAGAGCTAAGGCGCAGGTAATATCTAGGACATTTATGGGGTTGTTGTCAAGGTTGTTTTCAACAGAAACTAGGATGCTTCTTAGGGTGAGGACCTTGAGCAGACACATAGAGTTGGTTGGAAGGTCAAGTGCGATCGCGTATTCCAGGTGGTCAGGGACTTTTATGTTTGGTGAGGTAGTTTGGTAGTTTGCGTTGTGAGATATTGAAGGGGTTGGAGGAGGAGGGTTTTTGGGTAGTGGTTTGTGTTTCGTGACAGATTGGTACTTTGGCTTGTGTAAGGGTTTAGATATAGGAGGAGTCCAAGAGCTTGCGTTCGGAAGGCGAGAAGGGGTTGCGTCTGCATGCTCGAGCGGGACATTTTTGAGGCATGCAAATGTGTTTTTTGAAAGATAATGATGTTGGGGGAGATGTGTGTTGTGCCCGAGATCTGAAAAGGGCTTTTTTGGGACAGAGGAGGTTTTATGAAAAGGCGAGAATCTAGTCGGGTGAGAGAGCATGGAGGAGGAGGAGGAGGAGAGATTTGCATGGTTTTTGTCCTGGTTTGGGAGGAGGCGAGCTTTGCAGAACCTTTTTATGTGACCTATCTGGTGGCATCCAAAACGTATACGGCGAGAAAAACATCTGGAAGTCGAGTGGTTGTTACGATGGCAAAGAGAGCAGTGCAGAGCTCTAAAAGGTTTTTTTTTGGGGGGGGGGGCGAAGTCCAGATTTGGGCGGTGGGGTTTTTATCTAGGATATTGTTTATAAGGAGGGATGATTTTGCATGACCCAGAATAGGAAAATCAGAGTTTAGGCGAAATAAATCCTTAGGGATGACATCCTCGACCTGGGAGGGTCGAGGGACTAGGGTTTTATATAAAGATGACAAATTGAGCTTATTTTTTCCCTTAAACGATGGGGAGGAGAAAAGTTTGTACCTTTCGGCGATTGAACTTTTTTGTTATTCCATGGGGGATGTGACTGCATCATCGTCGTCCTCAGAGCCGGAAGAGATGGAGATAGGCCAAGATTTTTCTCCCAGGGGGGGTTGGTATTCATCTCTGACGAAGAGTTGATCCGCCGAGTTGGATGATGATGAGCTGTCATGATCATGTTTTTTGTAAAGATAGGCTAGCTCTGGAGGAGTGTCATGGACAAAGTCGCGCACCCAGGCACGAAAAGTGCGATCTTCCATCGATTGTATGAAAAAAGACCACTCTGGCTTGAGTTTCAGCTCTTCGCGCATGTCGCTCCAGCCTTCCGAAATGAGAAGGAAAGGGGATTTTTTCCCCCAAATTGTATTTGTGGGGGTGGACCAAGAGACCTTCACCTGGAAGGAGCGATGACCGATGTTTATCATGCTGGTGCCCGGCGAGATGTCGAACTTGTGGTAGATCCAAGCTCGAGGAAGTGGAATGCTCGTAGAATAGGATGGGTCTGCGAGAGGGGTTTCTAAGAAGGAGAAACGGGAGTTCATGTTGATTGGAGAAGATGGAGGTTTTGTGCTTCCATTTGACACCAAGGGTTTTTGTTTTCTTAGAGCACGGCGGAAGGCTGAAGTCTTACCATATTTGTACATGCAAGGTGATTTTATGCATGCGACGAGGGTGAGCACGCCTCCAGTACGCATGCTGTTATCGGATCGTTTGATGGGTCTTTGTTGCTGTTTTCTGATACTACTTTTGTGTTGATGTGATCTTACTGCAAAAGGTGTTCTTGGGAAGGAGTGTTGTAGCCGGCAGAGAGAAAAGAATTTTTTATTTTTGCAACATGATTTTTGTATTGGGGTGGAGATTTTTGCTGGGATGGTATGAATGTTGAGGGTAATCTCAATCTCTGGAGATGTAAAAGGCGTAATCAATGAAATAACTGCTGCATGAAGCTGAAAGCCGTTTGTGTAACCCGAGGTGAGTTGCAAAGGGTGTTGATATTCTCAGAATTTATTGCAGACTGTTGAGGGAAAAGAAAGGAGCCTTATCTGGAAAAGAGGTGCCGTTTAGACAGGGTTTCGAAGATGAAGATAAGGTGGAGCATTGAGGAGGTAGGAGATGAAAAACTCAGTTGTGATCGCAGGAGAGCTAAATCTGAACATGCAAAGGCGAGAAATGAATTCAAACTTGTGAATCCCTAGTACTTGCTCAAAATCACTGATGGGAGGCCGAGAGCAAGCACTCCAAAGATGGAAAAAAGATCGCAAGGTGGTAAGATGGCAACCACCGCCAACATGCAGAGTGATGGTCGAGGGAAGCAATTACCTGTAAATGGTTTTTGAAACCTGGATGGGAAGATTCGGACTCCGGTAGAGTGAGGATGATCGTCACCGCCAAAGGGTCGTGCAACAACTTGAGGCGGAGGGAGCTCGTCGGGAGGGGCAGATGTAACCTAGCAGGGGTGGAGCAAGGACCGGAGAGATATTCTAGAGAGAAGTTGGAGCTTTCTCCCTCTTAATAGACAACTCCTTGTCTATTACGAGGTTTCCACTAACTGCACCAATCTAGAACTATCAACCCACTACCCTACTAAAATTCAGTTGCATTATCACATCACACGCATCAAATCAATCTCTCGGCTTACTCTAGCTTGAGCTGCCTGTCATTGTGCTATATCATTAACAAAAATTAAAAACCTAAACACTTGTCAGATTCAGATATTATGATTAGCAGCATGTTTCATGAATATTGACCCCTGCGGGAAACTTATCTGTAAAATCTGGAACTTAACAACACCATGTAAGATGGCCAACAGATTATTCATCAAGACGTTCTCAGATCTGCATATCACAACGAAATTTGCATAACACAAGGCTGCAGTAAATTACAGATGATGATGAAATTAACAGATTATTTTCTAGGCCTGCTCATTTGATATATAAGATGAGCAAACAAAAATATCCCTCATCACTAGTAGTTCTGAGTCCACAACCAGATTTAGGAATTACATATTTCCAGAAATGTTGGGTTGATGAAATTTGGCAATCAAGCAACCACATTATCAATCTTGTGCTTTTGCACAAATCGCTGTTATGCATAATCACAGAGATGTGTGTTTGTCTTCTCTTGGAAGAGCAACTACGTTGAACAGAAATAAGACAATAAAACAACAGAAATAGAGTTTTATCAAATAGAATAGAATTGACAGCTCCCCACAGCATATCAAAAGAGATCAACATAGCTTGCACGTTTATAGCTTAGCACTGTAAAATTAATATCTAACAGCTGTTGGGAAGCCACTGCATGGAGAGCATCGGCATGAGGCACCTCTACTCAATAGGGTTGGGGTGAGGAGAAGAAGGGATTGGGTGTGTGATTGGGCATCTGTCCAGAAGCCTATATGGCACTCGATCAGGACCTATCAGCTGAAAGGGAAAATAAAGAAGGAATGGGAAGAGGAATGTGTGCACGGGAGAGACAGAGATATAAGAAGACGTCCATATTAATAGAGGGGCAGAACAAAATTCGTTATGGAATCACTATAGTTGGTTTGTCCAGGTCTGAGATTTTGACCCAACGTTCAAAACATATGTACAAGACCTTCGGTAGATTAGAGTATAACTAGCTCTTTTTTAAAATATATTCATCTTATAATGTATATTAGAGATAAATAGAGATAGATAGCTAGATAGATAGATAAATAGTCAGCCTAAAACTATAAGTTTTCATTATCACGTATTATATATAAGTGCAGTATGTACGAAATTTTGCAGTTAGGTAAATGCAATGATAGCATGGTGCAGGACTTCGACTTCGTACCGTGTAGAAGTGGAAGTTTGTGGAAACTTCGAGGAAGTTTTGAGGAAGTTTAGACACAAACTTCGATAAACTTCAATGCCCTTTTTGGAGAAAATGATAAGAATTTGAAGAAAACTTTGATTGAAAACTTCTAGTTATATTATACCTTTATGTTATATATGTTAATTTAACACAAAACACGATTCACAACCCTCTACCCCCAGGTAGATTGATAATACAGTGTGCTTGCAAGGCTCAAATGTTCAATACACATACAAATACAGTTCACCATATGTATTCTATACAGTATATGATTCAATAGTAGTTACAACACCCTGTCTAGGAAAGAGTGGCAACAACAAGCACAGGAATTGATATTAGAAGTTATGAAGAGAGTTAGGCGACACTTATGCCTTATATGGCCCTTAGGGCACTAGTTAGGATTAATGTTTTGGGCCATGGATCTCAACTTCGCCCCAACTTCGAGGTAACTTCGACAACTTCAGAGAAGTTGGGACAAAAATACACACAAAAAGTCCACTTCGTCGATATCGGTGAAACTTCACCCCAAAGTTTGGACGAGGCCAAAGTATTTGGGATTCGACTTCTCATTTGGTCAAACTTCGAAGTTTCAGCAAAATTTCTCCAAAATCCGTCGAAGTTATGTTCCATGAATGATAGGCTATAAACCCATACAGCTCGATAATGCAAACACACATTAAAAATATAGTGTATTTAAAGGGCTCTCATGCACTCACCATGACTATTTTCTCATTGGACTAGTGTATCTAGGTAGTGATCCAATGAGAAGCAATATTAGAGATAAAATGAGAAGCATTTAAAATAATCCTTTCCAATGATCTCTTATTGTAATCGAATCATACAAATATATTCGTCAGTCATTGCTACCTAAATAAAAAAAATCATTACTTGTGTACATATATCATGCATAATAATGGGAGAAGTTTTTATGCATAATATTGCTTTTCAGCCTAACAATGTATATAGATGCTATGAGAGTATTGGGCCGGAACGATACCATGTTAGAGCGGGTTATCCTTTATTATATAAGGTGAGACATTCACATAATAGACCCAACAGATAAAGGAAATAGGAAAGGAGTTGTACATATATAGAAACTATTTTCTAAGACTCTCCCTTAAGATGGAGCATACACATCATGTGCGGGCAGCTTGGAACTCATATGGCTAAAAGTTGAAGCTATAAGTGGCTTGGTGAAGATATTTGCCATTTGTTGTCCAGTGCGAACATGAGGAGTCTTAATCTTCTTAGATATCACTAGATCACAAACAAAATGATAGTTCATCTCAATGTGTTTGGTCCTCCCGTGGAACACATGATTGCTAGCAATGTAATTGGCTGCTTGGTTATCACAAATGAGAGAGATTGGTGTCTTAACATATACTCACATTTCAGACAGTATTGACATAACCCATTGTAGCTCACAACAAGCATGTGTCATTGCTTAATATTCAACTTATGTGTTAGATCGTTCTACCACATTTTGTTTCTTGATCCTCCAAGTCACCAAATGTGACCCAAGGAACACACAATATCCACTGATAGATCGTCTATCTCCAACATCACCTGCCAAATCAGCATCAATATATCCAATAAGCTTTAAGGAGATGTGCACGAGATCTTTCCCTGTGAAGTAAGTGAGACCTTTCCCTGGCAATCTTTAACATAGGATTCGGTAACTGCCATCTAGTGCGACATTTTGGGCGCACTCATGAATTGCCTGACAACTCTCACTACATATGAGATGTCAGGACGAAGGATTGTCAAATAAATTAACTTCCCCACGGTCCTTATGTACTTTGCTGGATCTGAAAATCACTATTCATCAAAAATAGATGCCTTAGTATGATAATCCATAGGTGTGGAGACTAATTTGCAATGTGTCATGCATGTCTCTGCAAGAAGGTTTAGATCATGATTTCGTTGATAAAGATTTGTACCCTTCTTGGAACGTAGGACTTCTATTCAAAAGAAATAATGGAGATTTTCCAAACCTTTCGTCTAGAATTGTGTTTGAAGCCACTTCGTAAGCTGTGAAATGCCAATAGGATCATCATATGTGATGACAATATCATCCACATAGACAGCCCGAATAATCGTGTCTTTTGATGATTTTACACGAATAAAGAATGATCAATAGAAGACCAATTGAACCCAAACTGTATAAATACAACAATAAATTTATCAAACCATGCCCATAGTGGTTGCTTCAAGTCATACAAGGATTTCTTCAATTTCACACTTTCTAACACTCCCTTAAGCAACATACCCAGGAGGTTGCTCCATGTATACTTCTTCAAGCAGGTCGCCATGAAGAAAGGCATTCTTGACATCCAATTGTCATAGAGTCCAATCATAATGAGTAGCAATAGAAATAAGGATCCGTACAGAATTGAGTCGAGCAACAGGATAAAAAGTCTCAAAGAAGTCCACACCATGTGAAACCAGTGGAAAAGGTTGAATTGATGGAGGTGTAAGTGGTGGTGGTGGTATAGTAGTATCTCGCATACTCTCCTCACATGGCACATGAAGTGGTGACTCTCTATCATGCTCAAAGGTATGTTCACTCTCATGCTTGTGCTCCCCCTCACGCTGGACAGAGTCACTAAAGAACAGGGTGGACTCATGAAAAGTAACGCCAGACGACACAACATATAATGAAGATGAGGACAGTAACATTCGTATCCCTTCTGTGTGAGAGAATACCCAAGAAGACGGTGTGAACTATGCAAAGAGACAACTTGTCAACACATGGATCAAACACATGAACAAACGTAGTGCAACCAAAGACACAAAGGGGAACAGGAAAAGGTTGCTATTCTGATCGTAAAACAGAAATAGGAATGGCCACATGTAAGACAGAAGATGGCTGACGATTAATAAACAAGCACGCGGTGAGAAGAGCATTAAAGCAATACTTCTTTGGCATAGGCATTTGAAATAGTAGTATGTGGGCTACATCAAATAAATGGACGGTTTTTACGTGCAACAACCCCATTTTGTTGAGGTGTATGAGGGAAAGTTTTTTGGTGAAACATACCAACTAAATTATAGAAATTAGAGACAACATTTTGAACATATTCTAAGGCATTATCGGTGTGAAGAATCTTTATATGAACATCAAACTGAACTCTTATTAATTGATAAAAAGTTTGAATGGCCGACAAGACCTCATCTCAAGACTTAAGTATACGCAAAATCATTAATGAAAGTAAGAAAATGTCCAAAGCCATTATAACTTGGCTCCTTAACAGGACCCAAACATCACTGCAAATAAGATCAAAAAGACAATTAGAGCATTTACAGTGCAACTGAGAAAAGAGACAGGATGATGCTTGCCTAGTTGACATGGTTGATATTCTAGAGATTTAGAAATGCTAAGCTGGGTACAAGTTTTTGAACACTCTACAGATACGAATGCCCATAGAGACAATGCCATTGTAAGGGAGAGCATCTGATAATAGTAGGTAGATGGAATCTGGTGAGTTGGGCAACCACCTTCGAAGTAGTAGAGATCACCTTTCCTAGATCCCCCACTAGTCGTTTTTCAGCTCCTGGGATACTGTAACACAAAGAAAGAGTCTGAATTTACCAATCATTTCAGGGAATCAACCAACTTAGCAACAAACATTACGTTAAATGAAAAGTGTAGTACATAATGTATAGAGTGTAAAGTCAAAGATAACGACGCATGTACAGTTCTATAAGCCTATACTCGCCTAACAGATCCATCAACTAGTGTCACGGAAGAATGTAGAAAATATGAATCAGATGAGAGAAGCATAGGTCGTATACCCATCATATGCTAAGAGGCCCCCAAATCCACCACCCATGAAGAAGATGGATGAGAGGCAACAAGCAAAGTCCCCTGGTTACCAGTATTGGAAATAAGGTTGACGAAGGAACTAAGAGAATCCTATTGGGTATCCTGAAGAAAACGGTCATACTCCTCTTTATGATGGTACCATCTGATTGCATTTGTTTAGAGGATCTGGATGCAAATGGCCCCCCACGTAGTAGTCGTATAATGTACAACACCAATGGGAGGTCGACCATGCTTAGAATAGCACTTGTCCTATATATGTCCAAGTTTCTCACAGAATGTATGCTTGACCATAGGATGATCGCCTCATCCTTGACCAACACCTCAATCATTTCCTTTGATGACAACAACAAGAGAGGCATGATTCTCAGACTATTGTCCTCCTAAAGTAGCAGAAACAAACTCGAAGAAAGATTGTTGAATCATCATAAAGGCTTCTTCAAGACTTAGCAGTTTATCTGTGGAAAGAATAACACTCTTAAGCGTGCATAGAAAGGATTTAACCCGGATTGTTACCATGTCATATTTGTCTTTCATCTAATCGCTAGTCTTCAACAGCTGGTGGAAACTAAGTTCCTAAGAGATGGACAGTATAGCACCAAAACAATCCTCTAGAGAGTGATTAGCTTATCTTTCTACAAAGAGACGGTCATAAACAATATAGAGAAGGAGAGCATTCTTCTCGTGAGAGAAGTGCTTCTTTGTAGCTTCCCAGATTTGTTTGGCTGTGGAGTAGATCATAAACTTAGAAGCAATCTGGGGCTCCATGCTATTCCATAACTAGGACTTTACTAGTCCATTGTGTTTCTGCCATGTGAAATAGTCCTTGCTACTTTCATCAGGAGGCTCTGACTTAATAATATCCACCTTCTCTCAAGACTGAGGACGGTATATAGAGAATTCATCAGAGGAGATTATTATGTGAGTGAAGCTTCAAATAAGTTATCTGAATTGAGCAATGTAGATGATTGTAGCGGAAGTAGTTGGCCCGGTCATTTGCTCTTGGGATTGATTTTGTGGTCATTCCAAGAAATCATCTTGATGCTATGAAAGATATTGACTGGAAACAAGAAATGCATATGAAAATGTCTGCTCTTCTACAAAACAACACATGGGAACTTATTGACTTACCTTCAGGTAAAAATGTTGTGGGTTGTAGATGAGTATTCACAGTAAAACATAATCTAGATGGTTCAATTGAGAGGTTGAAGGCTAGACTGGTGGCAAAGGGTTACACTCAGACATATGGACTTGATTTCTTTGAGACTTTTTCACCAATGGCTCATTTGAATTCAGTGTGGATTCTTATTTCTTTGGCTACTACTTTTGACTGGCCTCTATTTCAGTTTGATGTCAAGAATTCCTTTCTCCATGGTGATCTACAGGAAGAGGTGTACATGGAGCAACCTCCTGGTTTTGTTGCTCAAGGGGAGTGTCAGAAACGTGTAGATTGAATAAAGCCATCTATGGATTGAAACAATCTCCTAGAGCTTGGTTTGATAAGTTCAGTGATGTTATACTAAAGATGGGTTTCTCTCATTTTGTGACTGATCACTCCTTATTTTATTCTAGCTTTTCTGTTGGATCCATCGTTATTGTTGTATATGTTGATGATATAGTTATCACTGGCAGTGATTCTATAGGCATATCACGTGTGAAGGAAGGATTGCAGGGGCACTTTCATACAAAGGATCTAATAGCCAAACTGAGATATTTTCTGGGCATTGAAGTACTTAGATCTCATGCATGTACTAATTTGTCTCAGAGAAAATACATGTTGGATTTACTACAAGAAGCTGGCATGAGTGAATCCAAGCCAGTGTCCACTCCCATGGACTATCATGTGAAGGAGATGACCGATGATACTGATTATCCAGATTCAGGATACTACAGGAAAATTGTTGGTAAACTGATATATCTGACAGTTACTCGCCCTGACATTTCTTTTGTTGTAGGAGTGGTGAGTCAGCATATGAGCTCACCACAACAGTCATACTGGATGGCAATCCGCAGTATTCTAAAATATTTGAAGGGTGCACCTGGTAAGGGGATCACGTACTATAGACCCAAGACTCATGTGTCTACTCTTGTTCTTAGTGGTTATGCAAATGCAAACTGGGCTGGTAATCTGAATGACAGGAGGTCTACTTCTGGGTATTGCACGTTTCTAGGAAATCACCTTATAACCTAGAAAAGAAAAAAGTACAATGTTGTGGCTAGATCAAGCACGGAGGTTGAGTATCGAGCAATGGTTCATGCATGTTGTGAGTTGCAGTGGGTTCAATTTGTGTTTTATGAGTTAAAGATTCATGTTTCGTCTCCCATAGAGCTCATATGTGACAATCAAGTTGCTATCTACATTGCCAAGAATCCAGTCTTCCATGAACGCACTAAGCATATAGAGGTTGGATGCCACTTCATCAAAGATCAGATCAAGAATTGCACTGTTGTGACTCCGCATGTCAAATCTGAAGATCAACTTGAATATGTCCTCACAAAGCCATTGAGTCCAACAACATTTCATAACTTTTGCAACAAGCTGGGCATACATGATGCTTACGCTCCTGCTTGAGGGGAGTGTTAATATATCTCTTTATATTCTATTATTTGTAATTTCTATATATTGATGGACCTCTATGTAATTTCTCTAAGTTTCTATTAATAAAAGGGTGAGGGGTCATGAACCCTCACGCAAGCCGCATTGCACGTTGCTTTGTGGCATCCACATTTACAGAGTTAAATATTATTCTCAATGAGTCGTATTCTCAAGTATCATGATGCCTTTCTAGATTTGGGTGTCTCTAGTCTTACTTCATCTTTTGTTAGTAAATCTACTATGCTAGGCTCAGTCTGATTCTGCCACTCATAGTCGTGGTCGTGGAGGACGTAATTATAGTCGACAAATAGTGGACAATGAACATCTCATCAGTGACCAGACTGCACTCGCTGAGGGAGAAAGGGCCACACCAAAAGAACTTGTTAAAATTTTCAAGAGTTTCCCACTAATAAGAGAAGATGCTCAAGATGGGTCTACAAATGAGATCTCGATAGCTGAAGAGTACAACCAGCTTACACAAATTTATGCCTCATTACAAGCTTCTTGTAAGGGCTGCATCTCCTATTCCAAGGCCAAATGGCTTACATCTCCCAAGTCTCCTACGTAGCAGCACGCCTAGTTCTTGATTCAGGGGCTACATATCACAGCACAGGTATACCAGAATTGTACACTGTCTAGATCAGATGGCCTTAATTACACTATGTCACTCTTGCAGATGGTTCTACATGCAATTCAGGTTCTCCAACTGCAGTCTAGGGCACTAGAGCTATCTCTCATTTACCCAATGTGCCTGCTGTATCTTCTCATTGCATCTCATGATTTTCATATAATCCTGTCTCAGTTAGTAAACTGCCTCATTCTCTTCATAATGTCGTAACTTGGTTTTTTCAGTTATCTAGGACCTGAAGACATAGAAGGTGACAGGCAAAGGGCATGATTGTGCTGACTTCTACTGCCTTGCCAAATCCCCCAAGGCGTGTCTTGATGCTTCATCTTTGCATTTTCATTTGGGTAATGTCTTTGGGCAAGTTTCTAAGTTGGTCGGTCTAGAAAAGTTGAGTACGATCCATATCAACTGGGAAAACACCAACAGTCCATTTTTAGGTCTACAGAACAAAATAAAGTAGAGTTTTCTTTTCATTAATTGATGTTATAGGATCCATCACTGTGCAAATTTGGTTACAATTCTCATGCGACCTTTATTGATGATTATTCACAAGTTACATGGCTTCATTTGGTGGGTATATCTGAAATCTTATCCATTTTTTGAATCCTTGTGCAACGGAATTGAAAACCGATTTGGTAAACTTCTTCATATCTTCTGTCAAAGAATATATCAGCCATATGTTTATCCAATCTCTCACATTGCATCAATCATTAATCTTCTTACCCTCATACTTCTCACATGCTGCAGTTGCAGTTGCTAGATCGAGGTTCACTGGCCAGATGATGAAGTTGAGCTCTGATCACAAAGCAACCCAACTCTTATAGTGTATTAGCAGAGGAATAAACAACCATTCACTTTGGAACTTAGAAAGTATCTCAAATACATCATATTCATTGCAATACTAGTAATAAAGCCATCACAGACTAGAGTACGCAAATGCTCATAGATTCTTTAGAAAGAAACTTTGTTTCAGAAGTTTCTAAAAACGAAATCTAATACATAAATACAGAAGTCCATCACTCCAGTCTAACTTCTCAGATCGTGTAGATGATGCCCACCAGGCAGTTCTCCTTAGAGCATTCTATTTCTCGTCTAGTCCTCATGGAGTTACATACCCATGGACATCTCGTCCACATCCATGAACAAATAAGAAATTTGTATTTCCGTAAACAAATTTTACCGGAATATACAAACCATTATACAGTATGTCCTCTTAATGGGTATTCCATTTATGAAATATCACTCTGAATGAGGCACAGAAGTGCCTCTGAATGACACCAAGGCGTCTTTGAATTGCACCGAAGTATATTTTGAATATTAATAAGTTACCTCTGACTTGGCATTATTGTGCCTCTTAATATCTCAGGAACTGAATTGAGGACATATTATGTAATGCAAATTCTTAAATTCTTGATGACATGAATGGTTCAGAATATGTCATTTTAATCTGATATTTGAATTTCTTATAACAATAAGTAATCTGAATCCGATATCTGAAGTTATTATAAAATAAATTAACTGGAATCTGATATCAAAAAGTTACTATAACATGAATAATCTATGAACCAAAATCTGATATCAAATTTGAAATTCTTAACAAACTAATTGGAACTAATAATATGTATCAATTCAATATCTACAAGCAACGTGATTCTTAGATTCTGAGAAACAGGGATGTGTAGAGTCTGTAAACATTATCCATATAAAATTGAATCTTAACTAATATACTAATGATCAAGAGGTCATATAACATAGAACTCTTACTTGGAGAGGATGAGATTCCTAACAGCCCTGAGAATCCCATCCAGAGCCTAAGTCTCCTGTAGAAAAGACCAAGTGTCATTTAGCTTTTAGATTATGGGCAATACTTTAGGATCAAACAGGCTGTGATCAAGTATTAGGGTAAAACTCATACATTATAGTTTAATGGCAGTCTAGGTTGGTCTACTAACCTATAGTTGTGGATTTTTTCATCTTCACGTAAACCCAAACCCCGTGTTCGAAGGTCAACTTTCCTGATCATCATCATCAATCACGTTCAAGGATCAAATTTTGTTTTCACCTCAAATGAGCAATTATTAATACATTACCCTTAGGGTTTCACCATTGAACTGGATTTATCACCACATAGTTAGGTCATTCACATTAAATCATTAAGCATATGCATCAGTTTTCAAAAAAAAATTAAATATATGCATCATTACTGATCTCAGAGTTTATAATCATCTTCCTTACCTTAAGATAAGATTAAGATGATTTTATCTTTAAATCGGTAACTTGCTTGTATTTCCCCAACCTTGTACTATGACTTCTGCAAAGAAACACTAATTATCTTGAATTATTAATCAAATTGCCTGATTTAGAAAAACTTTGCAACCAAATCTTGAAGCATGAACAAGGAAGCACGGACACGTTTGTTGACACGGACATGGACACAGGACAAAGAAAATTTCTAAAATGTAGGACACTGACACAACATTGGATGAGGTGAAAAATATTATATATATATATATATATATATATATATATATATATATATATATATATATATATATATATATATATGTGTGTGTGTGTGTAGGTGGGGGGGGGGGGGCGTGCATGATGTATGAACTGGAATTTATTTTCAAATTTGTCCTGATCTGTGTTGTACAGGCCGGCGGCCAGGCGACCCAAGCCCCACCCCAACTGGGTGCCCAGAATTAATGGCGTCAACTGATTAGAATTTACTGTTTTGTATCAACTGATTAGTATCTACTTATCTACTGATTTGTATTTAGTTATCTAGTGATTTGTATTTACTTATCTACTGATTTGAATTTACTTATCTACTGATTTGAATTCATTAATCTACTAAGTTGTATTAATGTATCTACTGAATTGTATTTACTTATCTACTGATTTGTATTTACTCATCTACTGATTTGAATTTATGTATCTAATGATTTATATTTATATATCTACTGAATTCTATTTACTTATCTACTGATTTGTATTTACTTATGTACTGATTTGTATTTACTTGTCTACTGACTTACTTATCTACTGATTTTTTCATCTACTGATTTTTTATTCATCACATTATATAAATTTAGGGCTTTGTATTTGTTCATCTACTTTTATAATTATTTAATCATCTACTGATTTGTATTTGTTTATCAACTGAGTTGTACTTTTTTATCTAATTCTTTGTATTTGTTTATCTACTGATTAGTATTTATTTATCTAATACCAGTGTCTTAAAAATCGCATTGAGTTCCCGCTTAAGTGGCCGCTTAATTGCCACCTGGCCATGTCCGCCTAAAAACCCATTTAAGCACCGTTTAAGCAAATTTGAGAAAAGCGGCCGCCTTTTGCCCGCTCAACCCGCTTTTAAAATAAAAACTGTTGTAAGCATATAACATTAAGTATTATATGCCCCGATTAGTTTTTTACTATAATATATTAAACTAGCATACATTAAATGGTCTATGATATACCTAGTTCTAATTTAGAATGCATACTTTGTATGTAAGCTGTAATGATATGGTACTTTTGTGATGTATCCAAGTAAATTATAGGTAACTATAATCTAATTTAGAATGCATACTTTGATTAAATGTATTGCGGTAATGTCTGACTATTTGATGATATGCAAATGTAACAATATGTTTGTAAGCTAACTATGATAGGTTGTTTACAGTTTAGCTATGTAAACATGTGATACAAAATTGTTGTTGTTGTTTAGCTATGTAAACATGTGATACAAAATTGTTGTTGCATCTTGTATATACACATATTATTTTATGTGTAGGGTGCTTTAATCTATGACAAGTATATTGTTTACTATATTATATAGATACAATCATTGTTGTATAGTTGTGTTATAAACTATTTGGGTGTTTTATATTGTCTTGTACAATGTTCAGATATGTATAAAGAATTCCTAAATATAGTATTTATATGCATATGTAATTTTGCATAAAAGTTTGTAGGAATTGGAAATCCTCTTTTTAAAAAAACACCCGCTGAATCGCCCGCCTGGCAATAAATCGGCTACAAGGTCCCGTCCGCACGCTTTTTGGAACCTTGTCTAATGCTTTGAGTTTACTTATCTAACGCTTTGAATTTTTTTATCTACTGATTTGTGTGTACTTATCTAATGCTTTGTATTTATTTATGTATGGATTTGTATTTACTTATCTAATGTTTTGAATTTTTTATCTACTGGTCTGTATTTACTTATCTACTGATTTGTATTTATTTATCTACTGATTAATATTTACTTATCTACTGATTTGTATTTATTATCTACTATTTTTTATTTACTCAACTACTTATTAGTATTAATATACTGTTTTAATTTGTCTACTATTTGACTTTATTAATCTATTGTCTTGTTTTATAAATGTACTGCCTCATGAATAGAAATACAAATATAGTTAACAATTCTGATTTCTGATTTATGAGTAATCAATTTGTGATTAACTCAAAATCGGCTTTACAAAAGCCCAATAAAGGAAAATGGCAAATATCTCCTAAAAATAGTACGAATTTTGGTTTTTTAATGTATTGTTTTTACTATATATGCAATTTAGATATATCTATTAAAATAATACATATGTATATATATTATAATAATATATATAAACACTTGGAAATACTTGGGCCTCCGGCTGGGCACCTACGCTGCCTGGGCGTACATATGGAACGTTTGGTCACCTGGCTGCCTATACAACCATGGTCCTGATTAATGTATTTATGTATTTATATTTTTTATGCATATGGATATGTGTCTTTGTGTGTACTAGTAGAAACAATATGTAGAAATCAAACTATGTTTTTTGCTTGTAAATATAATATATTACAGAATATATATGAGCTACTATTACTCATTTAACCAACTTATTAGACTATAATTTGATTCATAATATCTGATTCATCTTAGACTTTACATATTCTTTTTTTCAATATATTTGTTTGTAATTGTGATCAGATTTCATCTCTATGTTGTATTTTATTTAGTAATAGGGCACAGACAGTAGTTGTATGTTTAATATCTGCACTCTAAAATACGTTGTTGCAGCTGTTGTTGCTGCGGTGATGCATCCGGGAAGTGTTTGGGCTGTGTCCAGGGTGCTAAAAAGGACCAAAATGAACTGGACACATCCAAGCTGTGTACAAAATATTTTGAGCAGTGTACAGGAAGTGTCCATGTCCAAAATTTTCCGACACGGACACTGGGGCTGTCTAGAAGTGTTTGTGCTTCTAGAGCATGAAGCACAAGGTCTCACCATGTGGCCAGATGAAACTGCGTTCTCGCTCAGCAAAGCCTACCATTGTGCTCTTGGGCCCTAGTGTCGCAAAGTTGGCCATCCCCTATTGGTCTGCCTCAGCCAGTCAGGCCCTTGCCACCTAACCTTCTCCTTATATATTTTTTGCAAACAAGCACGTCGCAACACAACAAGCTTCTAATGGGCCTCTGTGGTTGATGCGATGATTTTGAGTCGCATTTATAGACATGTTTGATGAGTGTTTTATGCTTTTATTAGTCATTTTTATGGTTAATGTTGCATAATTCATCCACTTTGGTCTTTGCTACTATTTTATGTCAAATCCCCTTTATTTCATCGTTTTGAGCATTAATTGTCAAAATATTATTATTTGTGTGAATTTATGTGGTTTCGTGTTTGAATTTCAGGGAAAACAAGTATCTGCTTCCGTCGATACCATCGACGGAAGTCGATACCATCGACCATGCCACAGGTTGCCAGTCGCGAGTATCAGCAAAGAGTCGATACTATCGACATGGATGTCGATGGTATCGAGTTACCAACAGGTTGCTGGCGAGGAAGTCGTCGATAGTATCGACACCAAGTCGATACCATCGACACACGGAGGCTGCAGTGTCGGTAACTATCAAAAACCGACGTCTAAAAGGGAGTCGATACCATCGACTCGCGTCGATGGTATCGACACCGTAAGATATGTGTTTGATTTATAATGATCTTAATCGGACGGTCGTGGTTAATCAGCGACCTAATGAGGGAGATATACCTAATGACGGCCGCCCAGACGTGAGAGACATCGGATTAGTCATTGCACGAGTACCGAGGAGCAGCAGAGAGGAGAACGGAGGCTAGAAGCTCATACCAGTTGATCCGGACGCCGAAGAAGACGGATTCTATCACCGACAGGCGGGAGAGAACGTGTTCTACGCCAAGGATCCACCGGTTCTTCTCCGTTCAGGGGTTTCACCTCTCATTTCACGTTTTTCATATGATTTCCCTTATCTCTACCTTGTACTTGTTTGAGATGAACATGCGGGGCTAATCCCCTTCGTCTTTAGGACCGGGAGTAGCCCGGGAATTCATTGTATGACAATTTTATTGTGGTAATTCATATTTTATCTCTTAAATCCGTGGTATGATTTTGTTTTCTCAATATATTGTTATGCTTGATCACCATAATAATAACCTAATGCCCTTAATCACTTTGAAAGAAGGATTAATGGCTGAAAAGAGACGAAATTAACAAATCCCTTGAACAAGGTGGGGTAAAATTAATGGTGGATACTGAGAGATCGTTCATAATGCACCTAGCTAGGGTATAGGTTACTACGACGGTGGAACTGACCTAGACATAGGTAGTGAATTGTACCACGACAGTGGGCAATTCTATTTTCAGGCCACTACTCGAATAGAGAGATAAAATTGAGGCATTATATAAAATCTAATACAATGAAAACCCGCAGTGAAACCGCAATCCTAAAGATACCCTTTTGAATTGGTTAAATTAACATTTAATCGATCGTTTGTTTTGTTTTATTTTAATTTTCTCTTTTTAATTTTCACAACAACCCTTCATTTTCATTTGGCTTAGCTGATCGCGAATAGTTAGTAGGAGTCTCCAACAGTTCCCAGTATCCCTGTGTTCGACTCGGGCCTCACAAGGCCTGTATTACTTCGACGCGTTCTCTTGCGTTTTAGCACACAGTAAAATTGCGTCAAGTTTTTGGCGCCGTTGCCGGGGATACGACGAATTGTTGGCACTTTGAGTGCTACTAGCGGCCACTCTAGGCCACAATTTTATTTTATTTTAAAATAACTTCAAATATTTTTAAATTGTTCGATAATTTTTATACTCGTCAAAGCACTGTACTGAACTCGAATTTCTGCATTTCAGGTACTGTGTATGGTGCGGACGCGTAGCACTGACTACACGCTACGCGCACCCGAGGTTCCACTGACGGGACCTGACGACGAGCATCACTACGAGCAAGAGCAGCAAGAGGAAGTCGATTCCGAACTCAAACAAGAACGGATGGCCGAGCCACAGACTATATGGGAGAAGATAAAGGCTTCTTCCACATCTGCTTCAAAAGGGCCCATAAAGAAGCAAGCAATCAACATACCTACATATAAGATTGATCCGGCCTTGATAAATCTGGTGAAGTCCAATGCTTTTCATGGACTCAAGAATGAGGACCCCGTCGCACACATCAGACAGTTTGTTGAGAACTGTGACATGGTTAAGATCGACAGGTTTCCACAGGATTCACTTTATCTTAAGCTTTTCCCAAGTTCATTGGCAGGAGTCGCGCGAGAATGGCTACAAAATTTAGATGATGATTTTGTAGATACCTGGGACCATATGGTGGAGGTCTTCTTTGAGAGGTTCTTTCCTCCTGAGAAGACCAACGATATGATCAGGAAGATCCATAACTTTACCCAACAGGCAGGTGAGACATATTCTGAAACCTGGGAGAGGTTTCAAGTCATGCTGAGACGGTGCCCACATCACGGGTTGGATAAAGAAACACAGGTGAAGATCTTCTATTTTGCTCTCTCCGAGCACGATAGGAGCAACCTTGATTCAGCTGGGTCAGAATTCTTTCTGAATAACACGGACACCAGGTGTTGGGAGATATTAAAGAACATGGCTAGGAAACAATCATGGGGTGAGAGAGAAAGAGGCCCTGTGGAACAAGTTCGAGTGGCAGGTGAATCAAAAGCTATGAAGTAGCTGAATGAGAAGATGGATCTTCTCGCCAAGAAACTGCTAGAAAAGGAGGATAATGAGTCCGAGGATGAGGCTCAAGTTAAATTCATGAGACAACAACAAGGTTACAGGAATAACGATTATTCATGGAGAAAAGACAAAAAGTTCTCGTGGAAGGACCCAAACAATTTTTTGCAGGATCTGGATGCCAAACCCCAGCCAGTAGCAGATAAGAGCACAGAGCTTCTCAATCAGGTGATAAAGTAAAATCAAGAACTCATGACTACATTCGGTCAGCAAATTTAACAGCAAGGGGAGTTTTTGAACCAGTTTGGGCAAACACTGCAGAGCCATGGGGCGCAAATGAGGACCATTGAGACATCTATGGCACATATGGCAGCAGAGATAGCCAGTTTGAAGAAACCGGCACATCCAGGTTTTCTGGGAAGCACCAATGTTCCAGGGGGAAACCAACAGGCGAAGGCAATCTTGCTAAGAAGCGGCAAGAAATTGTTGAATCCAAGGGTCGAGGAGACAAGAACACCACAAGCTGAAATAGAAGGTGAAGCCAATGAGGAGTTACCCGCACCAGCCACAGGGCAGGTTGAAGACACAGCCGTGGATGACACTGAAGAACATGTGGAAGAGGTGGAACCTCAGAAAAGGACACCTTATGTTCCACCTCATCAAAGGGCACAAGCAGTCCCGGTCCCGTACCCAAACAGTGCTAAGGCAAGGAAGGTGGATGCGCAATTTAAGAAGTTTTTAGACAGTTTCAGGAAGCTTTCAGTAAATATCCCTCTATTGGAAGCCATTGAGAAAATCCCGTCTTACGGGAAATTTCTAAAGGACATCATTACGAAAAAGAGGAAAATTCCGGATACAGAGGTTGTCGTGCTCAAGGAGAAAGTGAGTGCCTTCATCATGGGCACTTTGCCGCCAAAGAAGCAGGATCCAGGTTGCTTTAACATTCTTGTTATATTGGAAAAGTCAAAATTGGTGAAGCATTATGTGACTCAGGAGCAAGCATCAACTTGATGCCCCTTTCTACATTCAAAAAGCTGGGATTGAAGGAGTCACGGCCTAGCAACATGACTATTCAATTAGCAGACAACTCAGTGGTCAAGCCATATGGAATCTGTGAAGATGTGTTAGTGAAAGTGGATAGATTTGTTTTTCCAGCAGATTTTGTAGTCATGGAGATGCAGGATGAACATGGCAACGAGCTATTACTTGGACGTCCTTTCCAAGCTACAGCCGACATGATTTTAGAGATGGGGAGAGGTCGTTTGACCTTGGGTATAGCCGATGACCGATTTGAGATAGTCATGCCCTCTAGTATTGTGTCGTCTAAAGCAAAGGAACAATGTTGTGTGGTAAAACATTTGGATAATAATATTTCACTCTGTCTTGGGAAGCCATTTCTGGACATGGCTCATGTGATGAGAAAGGTGGACAATGGAGCTTTGGCTGTGGACCTCATGGAACATACCAAGGTAGTATCTATGTGTAAAGTTGTAGGATTCCCTAATGATGAGGATGAGGACATTCCGCCTTCTATGGAAGATGATGTTATTGCAAATTCTGTTTTTGATGCATATCCTCAATTACCATTGGAGGCTTGCTTGGTAAATATTACACATGATTGGATGCGGAGAAAATCACTCAAGGAGTGCGCCAAAATGCTTCAGATGTTTCCATGCTTCTATGCGAGGCATTATGAAGATTTAGGTGAACTTCCCCCGCCGCTTCAATCATCCCTGATTAGCCCACCGGAGTTAGAATTAAAGTCGCCGCCACCGCATCTCAAATATGTCTTTCTAGATGAGGAAGACAAGTTACCTGTGATCATTTCTGCTTATTTGAGTGTGGATGAGGAGGAACAATTGTTGATAGTGTTGAAGAACCACCGGGGAGCTTTTGGGTGGTCCGTTGCAGACATCAAGGGGATTTCCCCTACACTATGTCAGCATAAGATTCGGCTCGAGGAGGGAGCCAAGCCCGTGATTCAACCTCAACGACGTCTCAATCCAAGCATGATGGAGGTTGTGAAGAAGGAGGTTATTAAACTTCTTGCTGCAGGTATCATTTATGCAATATCAGACTCGACATGGGTGAGTCCCACACAGGTAGTCCCTAAAAAGGGGGGAATTATTGTCACCCAAAACATTTTAAATGAACCTGTCACCACCCGATTGGTAACCGGGTGGCGATTTTGTATTGATTACCGCCATTTGAATGTCGCTACGCTAAAGGATCACTTTCCTTTACCTTTTATCGATCAAATTCTAGAGCGTCTTGCCGGCCGATCGCATTTCTGTTTTCTTGACGGGTACTCGGGGTACAACCAGATTTCAATTGATCCTTTGGACCAAGAGAAATCTACTTTCACTTATCCCTATGGGACTTTCGCGTATCGCCGAATGCCTTTTGGTTTATGCAATGCACCTGTGACATTTCAGCGTTGTATGCTTGCTATCTTTTCTGACATGGTAGAACGTTGTCTCGAGGTATTTATGGATGACTTTTCGGTGTATGGTGCATCGTTTGATGAATGTCTCTATAATCTAGACAAAGTTTTACAACGCTGCGAGGACACACATTTGGTCCTCAACTGGGAAAAATGTCACATGATGGTGACTGAGGGGATAGTGCTAGGACACAAGGTGTCTAGCAAAGGTTTAGAGGTGGATCCGGTAAAAATTGAAGTCATTTCCAAATTTCCCCCACCGAATTCTGTTAAAGGGGTAAGGAGTTTCTTGGGACATGCCGGATTTTATCGTCGGTTTATAAAAGATTTTTCAAAAATTGCGAAACCTCTATCCGAACTGCTTGAGAAAGACGTTGTATTTGATTTTAATGACAAATGTCTACATGCGTTCGACGTGTTGAAGGAGAAACTGATTTTTGTGCCGGTTGTTCAAATGCCGAATTGGACCAAACCGTTCGAACTCATGTGTGACGCTTCTGATTTCACAGTAGGAGCCGTGTTGGGGCAGCGGGTGGACAATAAACCCGCTGTGATTTTCTACGCTTCAAAGACTTTGAATGACGCCCAATTAAATTATACAACTACTGAAAAAGAATTACTCGTCGTTGTTTTCGCTTTTGAAAAATTTCGGCAGTATTTAGTTGGATCTAAAGTAGTTGTTTGGAATGACCATGCCGCAATTAAATATTTAATGGAGAAAAAAGACGCAAAGCCTAGACTAATTAGGTGGATTTTGCTCTTATAAGAATTTGACATCGAAATCAAGGATAAAGTTGGGATTCAAAATGTTGTGGCGGATCATCTGTCTAGGTTAGAGAGGGTGGATGAGAAAGATTTACATATACCCATAACCGAGACGTTTCCGGATGAACAGATTTTGAAAGTTAATTCTAAAGACCCTTGGTTCGCTGAGATTGTAAATTATTTGGCTTGCGGGATCATCCCGGAAGATTGGTCATATCAAGAGAAGAAAAGATTTCTCCATTCATTATGATATTATTTTTGGGATGATCTGATTCTTCTTAAGCAATGCAGGGATGGCATCCTACGCAAGTGTGTGCCTGAGGTGGAGTACGAGAGTGTTCTCCATCATTGCCACGCATTACCTACGGGAGGACACCATGCGAGCTCTCGTACGGCAGCTAAAGTGCTGGAGAGTGGCCTTTATTGGCCAACCTTGTTCCGAGATGCCTACGAGTTTGTAAGGCAATGTGATTCCTGCCAACGAGTAGGCAATATTTCAAAGAGACAGGAGATGCCCCTAAATGTGTTCCATGAAGTGGAGGTATTTGATCTATGGGGCATAGATTTCATGGGACCCTTTGTGTCCTCAAATTCAAATTTATATATTCTTTTAGCAGTTGATTACGTGTCGAAGTGGGTAGAAGTGATACCCACAAGGACTAACGATTCCACTGTAGTGTGCAGGTTCGTGAAAGAAAACATTTTCTGCAGGTTTGGAGTGCCCCGAGTGATCATCAGTGATGGTGGTACGCATTTTAGGAATCAGAAGTTCTCGGCATTATTGAAGAAATATGGGGTCAAACACAACATAGGTACCCCATATCACCCGCAGACTCAAGGATAGGTGGAGGTCTCCAATCGCGAAATTAAGAAGATTTTGGAGCGTACGGTGGCGTCCACGGGGAAAAATTAGAGTGCCTTACTACCGGATGCATTGTGGGCATACAGGACGGCATACAAAACACATATAGGCACCACGCCTTTTAGGTTAGCATATGGCCAGGCTTGTCACCTACCGGTAGAGTTGGAGCACAAGGCACATTGGGCGCTTAGAAGGCTCAATTTGAGTTACGATGGAGCGGGAAGGAAAAGATTGCTTAAATTGAATGAGTTGGATGAGCTGCGGATGAGCTACAGATGACGGCATATGAGAACTCGTGGATATACAAATAGCGCACCAAGTTAACCCACGATCGCCACATCCAGTTGCGCACGTTCAAGAAAGGAGATAATGTTTTGATGTTCAATTCTTGACTGAAGTTGCATCCGGGGAAGCTTAAATCCCGGTGGAGTGGGTCGTTCGTGGTAGAAGAGGTCAAACCGCACGGCGCGATTTTGGTGTGTGATGGTGATACCATGTTTTTGGTGAATGGGCAAAGATTGAAGCTCTATTTTGGTGAAAATTACAAGAGGAAGGTGAATGAGGTCAAACTCATTTCACTTTCGGATGCATGAGGTGCTCAAAAATCTTCTAGCCTAAGACGTTAAATAAGGGCTCTTGTTGGGAGGCAACCCAACCATCGGTACATTAGTTTAGTTCATGTACATTCGTAGGTTGATTTGTTTTGGTTTAGTTTTTATTGTAAAAAAAGATATCGTGATCGATTTGTTCTTTGTGCAGGCTGAGGCAGAGTCGATACCATCGACATACTTGTCGATGGTATCGACCATGGTACAGGTTGACGACTGCGGATTTTGTTCTACGTCGATACCATCGATGGCCTCGTCGATGGTATTGACCTACCTACAGGCAGGTCGCAAAAATAAAGTCGATGGTATCGAGATGCCTGTCGATACCATCGAGATCTCTGGAGATATTCAGACGAAATCGTCTCAGAGATATCGATACCATCGACAGGTGTGTCGATGGTATCGACACATCCAAAGGAGAAAGGCGGCGGCCGGGCCTCGCGAGGATTTACCCTAACCAGAGGGTCGATACTATCAACTTCCGTCGATGGTATCGACCATCCACGTCACCGATCCGAGCGAGCAGATCAACGGCGATCGCGACATCAAGATGGTCGATCCGGGTGCAACGTCGATACCATCGACCCATGTTGATGGTATCGACCCGTCAGCGATCCGGGTTTCAAGATCCAGCCATCGACGACCGTCGATACCAGCGAGGGGGTGGATAGCATCGACGGGTCAACAGAGGCGCCGGCCACATCTATTTAAGGGAAGTGATTACGTCAGTTGACGTCACACCTTCAGAGCAATCACTCTCCTTTGTGTCGAGCGATCCTCCGAGCCTTCCAAGCCTGTCGAAGAGCAGCACCGAGCGAAGGACTTCATCGAGCGGAGATTCAACTCTCCAATCTTCACCGAGCTCTCTTTCTGATCCCTTCTTCCTCGCAAACATGGTGCATGTGGCCGGAGCTTCTTCTTCGCGCGCGACTCCGATGGACATCTCGGAATTTGTGCCACCTCCCACGGCGTCCGTTTCACGCCCGCGGCTGATTCATCCATCCGCGGAGGTGAAGAAGATCTATGAGGAGATCTTAAAGAGGAAGATAGAGCCAACCCGGTATGTGGACCGGGAAATGATCCGTGACTTAGGGTTCAACGCCAACTTGGCCTACGTTTTGAAGGGACAGGCACACAACACAGGCAGATTGGATCATGAAGTGGAATATCATGTTGATGTCCAGCCATTCTTCGGCGAGTGGCCAACATACAAAGAATTGGTGGCAGAGTTCATGGCGTCGCAGGACGTCTGTGTCGTTCCCAACGACATAGTAGCTACTGATCGTGAGTGGATCAAGGGTCGGGTGTCTTTCCAGTTGTTCAACATCGACTACACCCTGACGCTCGAGTAATTCAACGACATATTCAACTGGAACCACTCGCAATACGACCACCGGCGGCCGGACAATCGCACCGACTATGACGCAATCTTCTCCGAGCTGGTGACAGTTCCGCAAGGAAAGTCGGTGAGCTACCACAATGCCACGGTAGCCGATTTTGAGCATCCTTTTGTCCGGGTCTTGCACCGGATGCTGAGTTCTACGCTATTTGCTCGTGGTGATCTGGCGTTGAGAAAATTTCAGGAGACAGATCTTTTCTTTTTGTATAAACTCCTGAAGTGCCAAGAATGCAAATGGGGCGCATTCTTTCTGCAGCGCGTATTGGCGGTGAAGAGGAGTACGAGGAAAGCGCCGATTCACTTCGGTGGGCTCATCACCAAGCTGGCGTCATACCTTAGTTTGAATCTCCAAACCCTCAATCCTCTCTCTATAAGAAGCAAGGTGAACTTGCAGCATCTACACCGGTCCAATCTCCTGCTTCTTCGAGATGGTTTGGCGTATGCGCACTGCCACGTCAACCACGCCTATCAGGAGTGCCCGTTGCCTGATCCAGTCTTCAACATTGATGGAGCGCAACATTTCCGGTGGCCAATCATAGCCATCGCCGACTCCGACGAAGAAGACGGCAACGACGGCGGCGGCGATGGACATGACGACGAGGCTGAGGAGGAAGAGGAGGCATTTACACCTCTTCGGGCGTGAGTGGCACCACGGAAGCGTCCTCGGATGCATCCGGGTGCATCGTCTTCATCACAGCCTACGCCGCCACCACCACCGCCCGCGCAGCCCAGCGAGGATGCCTATTCCATGCAGGGCATGTACACCATGCTGCAGGACATCCAGCAGACACAGCAGCAGCAGATGGCGATGTATACCGGTATTCAGGACACTACGAACCGGATACTTGACAACCAAAGCGCAATGTTTGACAACGAGCGTCTTCTCCTCAGCAACCAACAATAGATCCATGACAGGTTGAACAGGATGGAGATGCAACAACAGCCGTTCTTCAATCATTACTGGAGCCAGAATTATTTTGGGGGGTATCCACAGCCTCCACCGATGCCCCAGTATGATCCGACATTCCAGGGGGAGTACCCGTCTTGGGACCCCACGGTGCCGCAGTACTCGCCTCAACCACAGGAGTGATCCGGTATCACTGTTCCAATCCTTAAGTTTATTTTTTACTATGAGGCCATAGTCGAATTCAAGCTTAGGGGGGTAGTTGGAACAGCTTTATCTTTTATTGTTTTTAGCTTTTTAACTTTATTGTTTTTGTTCTTGTTATTTGTTTCTTGCAATTTTAGTTTTTGTAGGATCCACATGCTATCTAGTGTAATCATGGATGTCATAAAGTTGTGTCATCTCATTAATTGTGCATGGGAAAATTAAGGGAAATTGAAAATTTTTGTGTTTTTGGAAAGCTTGTCTTGTTAACCTTGGGCACATACCCTACGAAAATGATTGGTTTTGTCAACTTTAAAATAAAATTTCACAACTGTACTCCTAATGATTCATGAAAGTGGACGGAAATGCTTGTTTGAGCCTAACCTGACCAAATGGTAATGAGACTCTAATTGGATGTAAGAGAGAGAAACCTCTTAACAACTACACAGGTCAGTAAGGAGGGACATATAATATCTTTCTAAGGTTCAGTCATCTAGTCTTGTGATCTTTCCACCTCTTTGTTTTCATAATCCACCATAAGAATTGGAAGTACTTTACGGTTTTAGCTTCTTTGACAGCATTTCATATAGATAGGTCCTGCATTGAATCTATTTCCATATGTTTTGCATAAAAAGAAAGAAAAAATTAGAATAGTGATACATGCACATTACCCTTAGGTGCATGTCATGTAGTTGCATTCATAATTTTCATGCATAAAGTATATCATGTATCTCAATTTTTCTCCACAGGTGAATCAAATTGATCCATACCTTCTAAATAGTGCAAATAATGAGTATGCAGAAAAAAAATAAGCCCAATAAATATTCATTGTCAATTATGGATATAAGGGTTTGAAAAAAGAGAAAAATCTGAAAAATCTTAATAATGAAGAAAAAAAAAGTTATTTAGAAGCAATTAGAACAAGAAGGAGAAAGGAACGTAATATCACCTGCATTTCAAGATAATTGAGTACATGATGTAACTTAATTAGATGTCCATCTCGTTTTGAGATGGATAGTTAGTACATGCATCATTCCACCCAATTTTAGGCATTAGGGCATTTTTCATGTGCATTTGCATCATTTAGGACATTTTGTTTTATGCATGTTGAAACTGTATAATACTTCCATTTTCTTCCATGAACCACCCATCTTCATCCACCCGTTGCTCGGATTGGTAGGCCACCGTGAATTTCTCCTCACTAAGGTATATCGGGAGAACTGCTTCCATGTAGATGGTAGTTAGGGCGAGAAACGTAGTATAGGAGATCACAAGATGCACCAAGTCTGAACCGGCGAGTTTTATTATGTTAACTGCCTTATGTGATAGTGTTCATCAGTTTTGAGGTCTATTTCTTTTATGGATGATTACTGTCGCCTTCAGGGTAATTACCATTCTGTGGTTAGAGAGGGCCGGTATGTGAATGTCCGGTTGGAGTCATATGGGATGTTGGTTGTGGTATGTTGTTCTTCAGTTGACATTAGCAATTCTATTCCAAGGATTAGTTGCTCGAGGGCGAGCAACGTTCAAGCTTAGGAGAGTTTGATGCGATGATTTTGAGTCGCATTTATAGACATGTTTGATGTGTGTTTTATGCTTTTATTAGTCATTTTTATGGTTAATGTTGCATAATTCATCCACTTTGGTCTTTGCTACTATTTTATGTCAAATCCCCTATATTTCATCATTTTGAGCATTAATTGTCAAAATATTATTATTTGTGTGAATTTATGTGGTTTCGTGTTTGAATTTCAGGGAAAACAAGTATCTGCTTCCGTCGATACCATCGACGGAAGTCGATACCATCGACCATGCCACAGGTTGCCAGCCGCGATTATCAGCAAAGAGTCGATACTGTCGACATGGATGTCGATGGTATCGAGTTACCAACAGGTTGCTGACGAGGAAGCCGTCGATAGTATCGACACCAAGTCGATACCATCGACACACGGAGGCTGCAGTGTCGGTATCTATCAAAAACCGACGTCTAAAAGGGAGTCGATACCATCGACTCGCGTCGATGGTATCGACACCGTAAGATATGTGTTTGATTTGTAATGATCTTAATCGGATGGCCGTGGTTAATCAGCGACCTAATGAGGGAGATATACCTAATTACGGCCGCCCAGACGTGAGGGACATCGGATTAGTCATTGCACGAGTACTGAGGAGCAGCAGAGAGGAGAATGGAGGCTAGAAGCTCATACCAGTTGATCCGGACGCCGAAGAAGACGGATTCTACCACCGAGAGGAGGGAGAGAACGTGTTCTACGCCAAGGATCCACCGGTTCTTCTCCGTTCAGGGGTTTCACCTCTCATTTCACGTTTTTCATATGATTTCCCCTATCTCTACCTTGTACTTGTTTGAGATGAACATGCGGGGCTAATCCCCTTCGTCTTTAGGACCGGGAGTAGCCCGAGAATTCATTGTATGACAATTTTATTGTGGTAATTCATATTTTATCTCTTAAATCCGTGGTATGATTTCGTTTTCTCAATATATTGTTATGCTTGATCACCATAATAATAACCTAATGCCCTTAATCACTTTGAAAGAAGGATTAACGGCTGAAAAGAGACGAAATTCACATTAATCGACAAATCCCTTGAACAAGGTGGTGTAAAATTAATGGTGGATACTGAAAGATCGTTCATAATACACCTAGCTAGGGTATAGGTTACTACGACGGTGGAACCGACCTAGACATAGGTAGTGAATTGTACCACGACAGTGGGCAATTCTGTTTTCAGGCCACTACCCGGATAGAGAGATAAAATTGAGACATTATATAAAATCTAATACAATGAAAACCCGCGGTGAAACCGCAATCCTAAAGATACCCTTTTGAATTGGTTAAATTAACATTTAATCGATCGTTTGTTTTGTTTTATTTTAATTTTCTCTTTTTAATTTTCACAACAACCCTTCATTTTCATTTGGCTTAGCTGATCAGGAATAGTTAGTAGGAGTCTCCAACAGTTCCCAGTATCCCTGTGTTCGACTCGGGCCTCACAAGGCTTGTATTACTTCGACGCGTTCTCTTGCGTTTTAGCGCACAGTAAAATTGCGTCAGTGGTTGACCCAATCCATGGCGACCACCATCAACACTCCTAGCTTTTTTAGGGTAGTGGGAGTTAGGATGGTTTCTCTAGACTCTACAAGGACCTCGTAGCTCCCTGCAAAAACCCAAGTGAAGGGTGTGGCAAAGAACATCGACAAGGGAAGGATTTTCAACTTGTGGTGCTCTTCCATCTGCAGCCTTGGTCTAGGGAGGATTATCAAAGCCTCGTAAACCTCCAACTCCTTCCAGAATCAAGTGAGGTTACCTAGAACATCGTCCCTAACCTCACCTCTGCTATAGTTGGGGGTTCATCTTGTAATCTATTGCAAGATCTTTGACATCACCAACAACTGGTGCTATGGACTTTCTCTAGGCCTACAAATGCTTTCCCTCAAAATCAGACCTGCTCACAAGCTTGTAACCACTAACCTCCTTCACCCTTCTCTAATTTCTGCTATAATGATAGGTGGAGAGGCGATAACATGGTCAATCCCTTGCACGGGCAACCATCCGACTTATAGGAGGGGTTGATCAACTCCGTGAGACGTGGCGGAACCAATACTTCAGTTGATTCCCCAAAATATGAGGTCATCTTCTTATCACATGTCTCAAGCGCATCTATTTGCTCATGATTTTAGGAGTTTTTCCAAACTGGGACTACACGACATATATTCTCCAACTTGACGAGGAGTGTTGTATAAGGGGTTATTTAGCCTAGGCCCATTGTATTTATCATGTATTTCTTTTATTCCTGATACAGTTAAGCAAGGACCCATTTACGACTCAAGCACATCTATATATAAATCTATTTACTCCTATGTATGGAGAGGTTGTATTCCTTTTTTTAGTAATAGTAATTATCTTTGTATTCTCTTTTACATGGTATTAGAGTAACTAGTAATAGAGAACTAGTAATTAAACTAATGCTAACTAATTAACAATTTAATTTAAAAAGATGATTTTATTCATAATCCTAAGGTGACTTAACAAGACCACAACACAAATATATATAGGCATGTAAAATAAAGAAAATTCAAGGTAGTCCATATGGGACTAAACACAAGTGAGCCTAAGGGTAAAGGAAATAACCTTAATAGAACAGCGTAAATTAAATTGAATTCCTAACAAGTGGTGGTGTAATAAACGGTGCACCAACATTGTCTGCGCTCAAATCTACACATAGGCGGATCATTTCCTGCATCAACTCCCCTCGGCTGCAAACCTTGACTTCGTTGAGTCAGTGTTGAGATATTGTTCCAGAAGGTCGACATCAATGCGGCAGAAATCATGTTCAATGATCCAGGTAGCGTCAGCAGGGAAATGATCAACTCAGCAGACCAAAAAACGTCATACAGTGCCTTGACTAGTTAGCATAGTCTAGTCCTCAAGGATGGTATCGAAGCGCTCTGGTGTTGGCTGAGTAAGTCGAAGAAGAGGGGGTTGTGCCGATAAAGTTGGAGAAAGCAGTAAGGAGTTGAAGAAGCTTTATTAGGCAGAGGGTAGGGGCTTGAATGTGCCACTGTAAGGGTAAAGATCCTCCACACTAACGCCCCAATGTGCTAGCAGATCCAATGCGTAAGCATTGGGTCCTTGTCTACTAAGTATCTGGAATGGGCCTAACGCTCTAGTATGAAGCTTCTTGAAAAAAAAATTGGGGTAGCGTTCAGGACGTATACGTACTAGCACTTAATCTCTTTGGAATTCCTAGAACTGCAGTGAGTATCTGCTAAACAATTTATAATTTTCATATGATAATGTTAGTTTTTGGCAAATTTCAGTATGCAAATCACGAACATGTTGAGCAGAGGTTTCTACGGAATGGAAAGGGAGAGATTCAATGGGTAAAGGGATGAGGTCAACTAGTTTTTGTGGTTAGTAACTAGGAACAACTTCAAAAGGACATTTCCCAGTATACCTATTAATAGAGCTATTATAAGCTGAATTCTGTTAGCATGGAACAAGACTTCGAATTCATATAGACTTCGACAGGTGTGGACATGGAAGTTTGTGGAAATGTCGAGGAAATGTTGAGGATTTTTACATCCAAACTTCGATGCAACTTTGATAAAAATTAAGCTTAAAATTGTCATTTGTGATGAAAATCAAAAGATTTCATCAAATCTAGCTAAAAAACACAATATATGTTTACATATAGCCATCCATATAGGTTTACACATGTAGATAAATACACGATTACATATAGTCGTCTTTAAACTACAGTGTTCTTCCATATATAAAGTTTGTGACAATAAACAAACTACATAAAAATGGTGTGCAAATCTATGATAGATTTAGTAGAGAGGGGGTCGGTCTATTACTATTAACTTAGAATAGTATAAAATAACATCAAAATCATCTTACCTCAAGCTCTAACACTTTTTCCCCCTTACACAGCAAACTCTGCAAAACACCAGAACAAGGTCGCCAACTTCGACGACTTCGACAGATGTCGAGGACATTGTGGAATTTTTGAATGGAGTTGGGTCAACTTCGTCAACATATGGGAAATGTCGACAACTTCGATGAAATGTCAAGGATATTGTGGAATGAGGATGTTTATGTGGATTCGACGTCGCCAGCCGTCCACATCGACAATATCAGCAAAATTTTACCACATGTCGATGACATTTAGTTCTAAGGGTAAAAGTAAATCTCAATTGCCTAGGCGGTTACCCACTAAACATTGCAAAAGATTACCCAAGCTTTTATTGACCACCTCAAATTGGTCATCTATCTCAGGGTGAAAAGGGGAAGAAAACTTGAGATTGGTACCAAAAATCTTCCATGTCGTCTTCCAAAAATAACTAACAAATTTGGCATCACGATCAGACACTATGGTGATAGGAAGGATGTGTAGTTTGACAACCTCATTAAAGAAAAGGCGGGTAATTCTAGAGGCATCAGACGTTTTACTACAGGGGATAAACTGGGTCATTTTTTAAAATCGATCCACCATGACGAACATTGAATCATAGCTACAAGATGTGCAAGGGAGGCCAAAAATGAAATCCATACTCAGATCTTTCCACAGTTCATAGGGAATTGGAAGGGGAGTGTAAAGGCATGGATTATGTTTCTTGGCTTTTGCTAATTGACAAGTACAACATTGAGATACTATGAGTGCTATGTCTCGACGTAAAGAAGGCCAACAAAATCTCACTGAGACAATAGCAATGCTCTTAGCCCTACCAAAATGACATGCAAAACCTCTAGTATGTAATTCCCACACAAGGAAGTAACAGAGAGCGAGGTGTCAGGAATACGACACTGGCTAGTATGAAAAAGAAACCCATCTTGTAGTACAAAATCAAAAGAGGGAGATGACGGATTTTCGAGAAGTTCTGAGCTAAAGTCTGAACACAAAGGATATTGGTCCTTCAGGCAGTCAAATCCGACAATGGAAACACTGATCGAATGAAGTGTGGTCATACATAACTCAAAGCATCGGCCGCTTTATTCTCAAACATCTCAACACCCGAATGATGTTTGAGAATAAAGGTGTAGCCCTGTAGAAATTCAAACCATTTGGCATGGCGGATATTCAAGCTCTTTTGGGAGTTCAAGAAGGGCATATCTAGATAATCTGACCAAAGAACAAATTCCTAGTGCAACAGATAACGCCACCAGTGACGTAAATATTGTATGACCACATAAAATTTTATCATATTTTGAATACTTGTGTTTAGCGTCATTGAGTTTCTTACTAAAGAAGGCAATCAAGTGGACTTCTTGACTCAACACACCAACGATGCCCACACCTAAAGCATCACAAGAAACCTCAAAAGGGGTAGAGAAATCCCGAAGAAAAACAACTGGGGCTTCTTTTATTCTTTTTAATTTCATGAAGGGAACGTGTAACATATGTTGACCACATCAATTTGTTGTGTTCGAGAAGCTTAGTGAGTGGAGTCAGGAGTGTGTTGAAACCTCAAATAAATTGACGATCAAAGGTGGTGAGCCCATGGAAACTAAGAAGCTCAGAGACTGTCTTCGGCTCAAGCCACTCTATGATGGCTCTAACTTTTTCCGGTTTAGCAGCAATGCCATCAGCGGATATAATGAATCCAACAAGACAACCTTGTTTTGAAGGAAGGAACACTTCTTTAAATTGATATATAATTTCTCCAAATGAAGTGTGTCAAAGACAAGGTGAAGGTGTGCAAGATGTTCTTCCTTAGTCTTGCTAAAGAGCAAGATATCATCATAGTAAACCGCCAAAAAATTTCCCTAGTTCATGACCCTCATGAAAGTACTCAGTGCATTGGACAAACTGAAGGGCATGACCAACCATTTGTATAATGCATCAGGAGTGTTGAAATTTGTCTTCCATTCACGCCTCTCTTTAATACGGATTTGGTGGTATCTTCTACATAAGTCAAGCGTAGAGAACCATTGTGATCCCGTCAACAAATCCAACATGTCGTCAAGTCCAGGAATGGGGAAGCCATAGTTGATAATGATTCATTGATAGGGCGACAATCCAGGCGCATTCTCCAACTTCCATCCTTTTTGGGAGCAAGGAGACTCGGAACTGCACAAGGGCTCTTACTCTCATAAATGAGCCCTTTGAGAAGGAGGTTGTCAACTTGGTGTTTCAATTTCACATGTTCGGTTGGGCTCATTCTGTAATGTGGGCGATTAGGGAGGGAGGAACAAGGAATCATGCCGATTTTGTGCTAAATGTCACAGGATGGTTGGAGTTCATCAGGGAGTTCCTCAGGAGTCATGTCTCTAAATTCTTCCAATAGTTGGACAAGCTCCTTTGGGGGAGGTAGTGTCAAAATATGTGACAGCTTCTTTGATATATAAATGAGTGACTAGATATACAGAATGACGTGATGTGGGAGAAGGTATTGTAGGGGCTTAGCTTTTTGAGTTGTGGGAATGAAATGTGTAGGTGAAATTTGGAAGTTTTTAACCTTTATTGGAAGATCTAAATGTTGGAGCATCCACATCAAAAATCCAAGGGTGTCCCAAAATGACGTGTCATGGGTAGAACATCAGACCAAACATGATCAGAGTAGGAAGCCAAAGTAAGAGGCACCAAGCAGCGTTGGGTGACATGTAGACTCATATGATTAACCTAGTTAACTTTGTGAGGTTGAGGATGGGGTTCTGGATTAAGATTCAGGCATTGAAGTCCTTAGGGAGAAATGATGTTTTGAGAGTTACATTATCAATTAAAGTTTGCAGCTCTTCCCTGTACATTTGAAGACAGTCTGAAAAGGGGAGGTTTGCTTCCATTCATCGCCATCAGAGGGGCAGCAAGCACACGAAAAACTTGTAAGTAAGAGTTTTGGTTTTCATTGTCCGGTTTGTCATCAGAGGGCTCTGATGCAGGCAAAACATCCCCGTACTCAAGGTTGAAAAATGTGTGAGGCGTAACGAGGCATTTTTGTCTCTGTGAGGCGAGGCATAAGCCTCGAGGAGTTTGAGGCGTAAGCCTCAAATTATGTATGAGGCGGTCGTAAAAATTTGATTTATACATGTATTTATATAAATATATATATATATATATATATATATATATATATATATATATATATATTTATAGGTTATGTGTATCAATGTGTTATAACAAAAATATGTATATGCAAGCACAACAATATGAAATACAAATTATTTTAGAAACTTAATAATGATAATAGAGACTAAGGACCCACCAAAATACCAAAATAAATATGTAAAAAGATAACAAGATATCAATTATTTATAGCACTAGAATAAAAGATGTCAATACATAAACTGAAGGGGATAGAATTCAAAATTAGTAGGAACGAGGAACCAAATTTAGTTAACAATGATATGAAATTCACCGACATAGTGAATAAGAAAGTAGCAAACAAAGAGAAATTTAGCAATGAAGATTGAAAGATGTTACTCAAAAAATGATGATTAAATGTTTATTAATGAAAAGTAACAATCAACCACAGGAACTTTAATTTTTTTGAAGAAAGTGTTTTTAATAAACTTAAAAGTAGACAATTTGGTGGTTAACATAAGGCATCATTATTCAAAATTGAGGTGTGCGTCTCAGCTAAGCCTCAGAGCCATGGTGCTTTGAGGCGGGCCTCAGACATTGTAAGGCGTAAGCCTTAGTCCAGTACACTGAGGCGTAAGCCTCGGGGCGCATTTGGGATAGCCTTGCCAAGAGGCGTAAGCCTCGAGAGCCTCAAGGCGGGTTTTTTATTACCATGCTCATACTCTTCTCATCCTCTAGAATGGGTTCAAGAGAGTCAGATGATACGAGGAGAGCACAACGCATGCACAAGATAGCTGGGTGAGATGTGCTATAGCAGTGCAAGCATTCCTGACCACGAGGGGGGACGGGAAGTGTGCTCACTACCTTCTTTCTTTGCTAGAAGAGGGAGCATATGGCTGAGAAGAAAAATGACATTGCAGTAGAGTATAGGCGGGTGGGCTAGGGAAGGATTTCTAGTAGAACAACGCGTTGCCCAAAAAGAGACAAGGATGATCCATGTGATGTGGAGGAAATATAAATTATATGTGTTAATCTTCTGCGCACGGTGAAAAGCGTCGTCTAAGGAATCATATTGTTGTAATTCAAGCTCGCATTGAATGTCAAGTTGCAGACGATTCACAAAACGAGTGGCTAATTGCCAGTCCTAGTCATTGTGAATCCGTCAGTTTTTGTGAGAATTTTCTTGTGCAACTCACCATGTCAAGCATCTACAAGCTCAATTTTTGAACCCACCATGGATGGCCCTCCTAAACTCACTCATCTTCTTCTCACATCCTGATTCCACAATCGTCCCTTATGAACTTAGTTAGTAGTGATATATTAGACACAATATTGATAATGATCAGAGTGTTACACATAGAAGGGTTCCCGTTTGGTAGTATAAAACCTAGCCAAACTTGGCGTACTAATAAAATTATACTTGGATGTAAGATGCCTGAAAATGTAGTGTCCTTGAAACTAAGAATAACTTGTATTGTATGTTAATGAAGTTTTGATAATATTTGGAAATTACCCTAACTCGAAATCTAGTCTTAATAAGGAGAATAACAGGAAGAGGAACGACAAGGAGCCCTATTTTAATGAGAAATCTAGTCTTAATAACAAAATTGTTTGTTGAAACAATGAAACATAGATTTAATCATATTTTGATTCGTTGATAGAAGTGATTTAAGTAAATGAGATTTCGTGAGGTGATGTTCAATCATACAAACCATGTGGGAAATCGAAAACCTTAGATAGTGATACATATGTACATACTTGACATTAATTAGGGAAATAATGAGTATCCACATTAATATTAAGATGACGTTAGGAAGGACATTGAATCATATAGTGGTACATAGAACAACATTTAAGACTTAAATAGGAAGAATACATATTTTTATCAACACAATATAATCTAGAAATATATAGATATATGTGACTAAAGATCGGTAATTAGAACTAAGATAGATATATAAAGCATCACATATTCTTTCAACAAAGATTAAAATCATAAACCCTAACATGACGTTAGATGATCGGGAATTGGGTAAGAATAATATAAAAATAGGAATGAATATGTTCATTTTGACTTGTCTAGCATACATAATGTGTTTCTAGGATGAAAAGTTGACTTTGTGGACCAAAGTATACTATTCAAGCTAACCTTTATGTGTAAAAATTAGGTATTTGCAATCCTATTTATATATGAGTTTGAACATTTGTCCTTCACAATGTATCAGAAAGCGGGAAGCGGGAGGCATGAGGACAACACCCTGTAACCGATTAAGCGATAGGCGGGCGATTTTTGAAATAGCAGGTGTCTAAATTTTATATATTTTTATACAAAATTACATGTATGTGTGTATAAAAAATACATTTATAAGGAACTTCTATACATATCTAATCAGCAAATCAGTAATTAACTAAGTATTCATCAATACTTACTATTAATCAGTATCTCTAATGACTAAAATCAGCAAGCAGATCAGTAATTGTAAATAACAAACTATGAATTGTTGAATTAAAGTAATACTAACCAGTAGTACCAATCGTTAATCACTGAAACCAGCAAGGAAATCAGTAAAACTAATCGTGCATTACTAGTATAATAGAGCAATAGGATATTTACTTAGATATATTACAGCAGTACCCTATTATATACAGCTTACATACAAAGTTTGCATTCTAAAGTAGGACTAGGTATATCATAGAACATTTAATATATACAAGCTTCATATATTATACTCAATACTACTTGAATTATATAATTAATTAACATTACATGTTTATAGCAGCATTTTTTTCAAAAAAGCGGGAAAAAAGCGGGCAAAAAGCGGGAAAAAGCGGGTGAAGCGGGAAAAAAGCGGGCGTTTTTTGAAAACCCGCTCAAGCGGGCGCTTAAGGGCGATATTAGGTGGCTGGGCTTTGCTGCCCGCTTAAGCGGCCGCTCAAGCGGCCAGGCGGCCATTTTTTAATTCACCGATCCTTTAGTTGGGCATTTTGATATCCAACCCTAATATTTCCAATGAGGCACTATCTTAGCCTTTATTCTCTTTGTTGCCTTCTTGTGGCGCCTTTATTTCAATTACTCCTTGGGTTTTGAACCCCAATATTGCTTTTATTTCCACTGTGTCAATTTATATTACCCAGCATGATAAATTATTGACTTAATTAACTAATGTAGTGTACATGTGTACAACCACCCATAGTGGGCATGTGTAAATTTTTCCAGGGGAACGTGATAATTCTCCCCATTTTATATATATTCGGGTGTTTGGGAATGTGTTATTTCTCCCTCACCCAAAGGTTGAGGTTAGGTAGTTGCCTCAGTTAATTTAATGTAGTCATATTAAATCATGCATGCAACTGTATTATTACTTGACTTGGCAGAATTCTTATTTATTTACTTGCCTCATATTCTTGACCCTCTTACCATAGTAAATCTTTATCATTTCATGCTTTAGTTTTTAATTGTCCTTATTCCTTTAATTGAAGCATATATTTTCTCTCCTCTTGTTGGATGATTCCAACCACCCAGGTTTAGGATCAGAGTACACAACAGGAGCATGATGAACCAGCCGAAGATTAGGACGAGGTGTTGACCCTTCCATCGTGGAATTATTTGTTAGGTTATTTTGTTGGAGACATTGATGTAGTCTAGTTTCCCTCTACTTAGATCCTTTATTTGTATAAAGCATGTACAACCTTATTGGGATAAAAATTGATGTACTCTTTATTAAATGGAATATAGTCAAAATTTTAACTTCAGCTGCTATTCATTGGATTTTGTTTACCATTTTTAGTAGAGAGGTGATTTCACTTCTTTACAGCATGGTATCAGAGGCATGGTTTAAAATTTCGGTTGAAATCTCAAATTTCGATCAAAATTTTAGTTTCAACAGGTATCGGACATAGAAATGCACGTCCAGAAATAGTAAGTAAATTTTGAAATTTTGATAGAAATTTCGTAAAGGGGGCGAATTTCGACAAAATACAAAAATTCGTTGAAAAAAGGCCAGTTTGGGCATGCATTTTGCAAAACACAACCGAAATGGGTTCACAATTTTGAAAATGAATGGCCCAAAGCCTGATGTGCTTGGAGGGTTACTTCTTTGGTGATTCTTTGCATTCTCTTGCTCTTGAAGGCTTGTTCTTTGAATCTAATATAAGTTTACCCTCTCTCCTTCCCATCTACATTTATCTTCAACTTTTACCCCATCTTGATCAAAAGATCACTCCAAAATTGCAAGTTGCAAATGATAAGCTACAACTTAAACTTGAGGATTTATGAAATTATGCTATAAATCACATAAAATACAATTAATTTACAAATCCAACTTAATATATATCCTATTTGTCAAGATAATCGATAAAATATTTTCAAAATGAATATTTTTAAGTATTTTTAACGTAATATTTGTATATATTATGAAAACTTAAGAAATGTTGATTATTTAAATAAATATCTCATATTAGAGATGAACTTAGTAACAATGATTGAAAAATGACAACTATGTAATACTTTGAATATTAACTATATATAATTTAGACCTTAAAAAAAACTAAAACAATTTCGAATTGAGATGTATGATGTTTAGTTATGGATCAAATTTCAACTATGAATGGGAATAATATATATTTAAACGTACTCAATTAATATATTCAATAAATTAAACTTAGTATCAAATAATTTTAGTAATTTGTCTCAATTTTATGAATAATCTCATGCCAAAATTGAGAATACCTTTAGTATTTTCACTCTTTGACGATCTACAGTGTAAGCTATAAAGAATCAACTGAAATTCATTATTAACGTGATGACCGATAAACTAATTCCTTCATTATGTTATTGAACATGTCATCAACATCCCCTTCGATAAGTTTTCAAATCTTTTCACACATGTAGGACCCCCCTGTTGACTCAAGGTCAATTAGGTCAATGTTGACTCACGTCTAAAATGACTAAACCCGTGTTTTGATGATGACTAACCATTCCACATATTGGTGTCTAATGCTTCTACTTGAGTAATTTCAGATTAGGTATAGACACACTCCAAATGCCCTAACTTGCGCATATCAAATTGGAGAAAAGACAAGTCAAAGTCATACAAGTGCACGTTTTTGTAATATGATGTATATCCATTAGAATCATGTTGTAAATCACTTGTAATGATTGTATGACTTGTAATTAAGCTTAGAAAAATATCAGGAACACTTAGATCGAATATTAGAGCACTTTTAATGCAACTTTGAAAATCAATTACAGGCACTTGATCGGTCCAGTTTCCCACCCTGAAACTCGACCGATCCACCTGGGCTGATTTTCTGAAGATTGCATCGGTCCAGTTTCTCACCCTGAAACTTGACCGATCCACCTGGGCTGATTTTCTGAAGATTGAATCGGTCTAGTTTCCCACCCTGAAACTCGACCGATCCACCTGGGCTGGTTTTCTGAAGATTGAATCGGTCCAGTTTCCCACCCCAAAACTCGACCGAATGCACTGTACGGAAAAGTGCAGAAAAGTGCTACTAGCCGTTGTGGAGTTGCAACAAGTGAAAATAGATCTGTTGCAAGTCACAAAATGGCTAGTTTTCGTTCACAAGTGTTCCCAAAGGTTAAGAGGCATCCCCATCTATAAATAGGACCCCTTGGGCTTCATTCCAAGGTTGAGCATTCACTATGAAGGTTCCTATTCTATAGTTGAGTGATCCTACAGCCTCCTCTCTCTCTAAGCTTAATCACTTGCTACATCCATTAGAGTGAGTAGGAAATCTGTAAGAGAGCTAGTACTACATGTATATCTTGTGAGGCTCTCACTTCCACCACCCCCTTTCTATCATTTGCAATCATGAAGATGAAGGTTCTCTCTCTTGTCCAAGAGAGGTGAAGAAGAACAAGGGAAGGAGTCCCTTGGTGAAGATCAAGGCAGAAGACTTGGAGCTAGAGTGGGTAAGCCCTTGGAGAAGGCAAAAGACTCAAGCTCAAGTAGGTAAGACCTTGGTGGAAAGCTTCTCCGAGTGAAGGTGAAGTCAAAGGCGGAAGATCCAAGAAGAGTGGGTAATTCCTACAAGGCCGAAGACTTGTGCAAGAGTGGGTAAGTCCTTGGAGAAGGCCGAAGACTCTTGCAAAGTGGGTAAGTCCTTGGTAAGGTTGAAGACTCTTTGTATTGGATAGGTAAGTCCTTTGTTGGTCATGTATTGTATGTCTTATTAATGAATATAAGAGTGCAATTGTTTGAAGTCCTAGAGGTTGACCTCTCTAGGCAAGTGGATTGACACACTTCTAGTTTGAAGTGTGGAACCACTCTAAATAGCTTGTCTAATTGGTGCATGTTCAATCTCTCTTATCCTTGCTATGCATAATTTAGTTGCACTCAAATTACCTATTTAGCAACCTTATCTTGTCATATATTTTGAAGGTTTAATGAATTTTGTTTAAGTGCTTTCAGCTCTATTCAGCCCCCCCTCTAGAGAATCTAATCACCCATCTAGGATCCAACAATTGGTATCAGAGCGGGTCTTCTCCAAGCATACTTCCACAAGTAGGAGAATATGGGTGATTATGAAGATGGGAAACCTTAAAAGAGAGCAATAGAAGGAAACAAGAGTGAAAAAGGGATCACAAAGGCTCCATCAACAAATGAAAGCACTAGTGGAAGATCTAGTGAATTTGAAGATGGAAGATGCCATTGCGCCCTCATGACAAGCTCAACTAAAGATTTAAATGAGGTAAATTCAAGTGTTGAGATTCAAACAAATGCTTATCTTCGTCAACTAAATGCTCTTAAATTTGCGAATTCTAGCTTGCTTGATAAGATTATGTTTTTAGAATCTCAACCTTCTATGACTATTTCATTTATAGAGCTTGCTTCTACTATTGTTTCTCTCTCTATTGTTTCTTATGATCTTAAATGTGCTTATGAGAGTCAAGAGCTTACTTTGAAAAGAATGGAATGTGTAGATAAAATTTATCCTTCAAAGATTACTTGTGTTGCATATTAACTTGCTTCCTTGCATAGTAGTATAATTGCTCTTGACCCTCATACTATCTTTTCTTATAGAGAGAAAGTTTTTGATGCTCTATCTTGTGATAAAGATTCTTATACGACTAAAGATGTTTGCTTAAAAATCTATCTTGTGCATGTTAGAGATGATATGAATCTATTGTGTTTTACCTTTACTTCTCTTATGCATGACAATCATAGTTTGAGATCTTCTTTGCAAAGATTCTTTGGTGATAAAAAGAATCTTAATCAAATCCTAGACCATACTACCAAACAAATGGGTAGAGATGGCATTGGACTTGACTGTAGCCAAAGGAACAACAAAGACAAAGGACCTTCATTTTTCAATGAAGAATCCTCCAGTTCCAAGGCTATGGGCACTTGTAATCATTGCAATGACTTTGGTCATTATTCTAATTGTTGTCCTTTTAGGAAAGCACCCACGAGAAATAGGACTTGGGTTTCTAAGCTAACCCCTCCGAACCCAAAAATATGATTGGGGACCATTTCATCTTTCTTCTTGTAGGAACTTGCAAATGGATTGACTTGAGCTATTGAATTGCAAATTGACTTCTCAATCCATATGAAAGAAGAAAGGTGATATGTGTAGAGGGTGACAACAAGCGGAAAAGCAATGGTAAGTACAAAGGTAATGGTTTTATTGCTTGTAACCATTTCTAACTTGTTTTGTCAAGTTAGTGTGCACTATACATATGGTTTTTGAGTCAAAAGTGGCATTTTGTGATTCTCTTCACACTCTTGCTCAAAAACTGTTTCTAATGCTTCTATAGTGCATCACAAACTTGCTTAGACATGTTTGGATATGGTTTGTATTTTTAGCATGCCCTTAAATATGTTTTTATGAAATAATATGTGCTCTTTGACAGCTGGCCTGTCGGTCGAGTTTTCCCTATTGAAACTCGACCGATTGGCACCAAGAGTGTTGCCAACAGCTGTCATCGGTCGATTTGTCCATGCACAGAACTCGACCGATAACACTGTGCACAGAATACACAATTGGCTTATTGGATGAGAATTTCTCTCTAAACTAGATTTTCTCAACCAATAGCCTTATTTGTTGGCACTCCCTTGGTATCTTTATATATGCATATTGCCTTGTTCTAAATTGTCTATCTTTCTTACAACTCTATCTCTCTAATTGCTCTAAATTGGTATATCTATATCTTGCAATTACTTGCTTTGAGTTGTTTTGCAGGTTTTGATGATGATCTCTTTGGATCTCTTGGTTGTGTCTTAAATTGCTTCCGTTGTGCTCTAACTTGATACATCTATCTAGGTGTATATCTTGTTTTGATACAACCTTGAGGTTCTTAGGGGTAATCATCTTATTGTAAGGATGCATATCTAGTGAGTTATATCCTTTCATGTTTCTAAAATTGCATATCTCTTTGTTTGGATATATCTCTACATCTACTCATAGCTTGATTTATCTTGTGTATCTTTTGATATCTCTTGCTATGATCTAGATCCTACTAGTAGTCCTAACTTGTGATATCATCTACTAGTAGTTCACATATATGTAGTTCTAACCCTATCAATAAGCGGTATCTTTGATCATCTATATGTTATGTTTGTATCTTATCTCATACATGCTCAAGATTGCTCCTTGAATTGCATATCTACTATCTTGAGTTTCTTGCATAACATTGTGATGCAGGGCACATAGAGCTACATTATATGTAGAAATTGGAGTATATTTTTTTTGGTTTTATGCAGATTTTGCTCCAATTTCAGTTTTTTGTGCAAGACCATTATTTTTCATGCAGAAACAACCTTCTGAGCAAGACTCATCGCTTTGCCATGAGCTCCGATGGTTTTTGGTCAAATTCCATCATCTTGAGGGTCAAAATTGTGATTTATTGTTTTTCTGCAACACTTTATCTTGCATTTTTGGGTTGTTCAAGTATATGATTTAACTTGCTTTTATTTCTATGCTTGGACAAGCCCCTATTTGTGCTCTTCTACTCTCCTTATATATATTTGTGTTATCTCCTTTCTCTTTAACAAAGTGATGTTTCTTATTTCTTCATAACCCCACTTTTTGAAATGACAAAGGGGGAGAAAGGTATGTCTTCTTTTAAAAGAGGAAGAAGGCATGTCTTACATGAAGAAGAGAAGTATGTTCATGTAAAGGGAGAAGGTAAAGGGGAGAAGACATATATGTGTAGATCATATATGAGTAGAAGACATAGTATTCTGTAAATGTTATGAAAGCTAACCATGCAGGAGAAATATCATCAATTGAGGAGGAGTATTAAAACTCCATGTGCATCAACTGAGGGGGAGCATATGAACTCCATTCCATTGAAACCCCTAGGTTTCTCCAAAGGTATGAATTTACTTAAATGCTTTCAATACATTTATGGAATGGTTTGTCATCTTCAAAAAGGGGGAGAATGTTGACTCAAGGTCAATTAGGTCAATGTTGACTCACATCTAAATTGACTAAACCCGTGTTTTGATGATGACTAACCATTCCACATATTGGTGTCTAATGCTTCTACTTGAGTAATTTCAGATTAGGTATAGACACACTCCAAATGCCCTAACTTGCGCATATCAAATTGGAGAAAAGACAAGTCAAAGTCATACAAGTGCACGTTTTTGTAATATGATGTATATCCATTAGAATCATGTTGTAAATCACTTGTAATTATTTTATGACTTGTAATTAAGCTTAGAAAAATATCAGGAACACTTAGATCGAATATTAGAGCACTTTTAATGCAACTTTGAAAATCAATTACAGGCACTTGATCAGTCCAGTTTCCCACTCTGAAACTCGACCGATCCACCTGGGCTGATTTTCTGAAGATTGCATCGGTCCAGTTTCCCACCCTGAAACTCGACCGATCCACCTGGGATGATTTTCTGAAGATTGAATCGGTCCAGTTTTCCACCCTGAAACTCGACCGATCCACCTGGGCTGGTTTTCTGAAGATTGAATCGGTCCAGTTTCCCACCCCGAAACTCGACCGAATGCACTGTACGGAAAAGTGCAGAAAAGTGCTACTAGCCGTTGTGGAGTTGCAACAAGTGAAAATAGATCTGTTGCAAGCCACAAAATGGCTAGTTTTCATTCACAAGTGTTCCCAAAGGTTAAGAGGCATCCCCATCTATAAATAGGACCTCTTGGGCTTCATTCCAAGGTTGAGCATTCACTATGAAGGTTCCTATTCTATAGTTGAGTGATCCTACAGCCTCCTCTCTCTCTCTAAGCTTAATCACTTGCTACATCCATTAGAGTGAGTAGGAAATCTGTAAGAGAGCTAGTACTACATGTATATCTTGTGAGGCTCTCACTTCCACCACCCCCTTTCTATCATTTGCAATCATGAAGATGAAGGTTCTCTCTCTTGTCCAAGAGAGGTGAAGAAGAACAAGGGAAGGAGTCCCTTGGTGAAGATCAAGGCAGAAGACTTGGAGCTAGAGTGGGTAAGCCCTTGGAGAAGGAAAAAGACTCAAGCTCAAGTAGGTAAGACCTTGGTGGAAAGCTTCTCTGAGTGAAGGTGAAGTCAAAGGCGGAAGATCCAAGAAGAGTGGGTAATTCCTACAAGGTCGAAGACTTGTGCAAGAGTGGGTAAGTCCTTGGAGAAGGCCGAAGACTCTTGCAAAGTGGGTAAGTCCTTGGTAAGGTTGAAGACTCTTTGTATTGGATAGGTAAGTCCGTTGTTGGTCATGTATTGTATGTCTTATTAATGAATATAAGAGTGCAATTGTTTGAAGTCCTAGAGGTTGACCTCTCTAGGCAAGTGGACTGACACACTTCTAGTTTGAAGTGTGGAACCACTCTAAATAGCTTGTCTAATTGGTGCATGTTCAATCTCTCTTATCCTTGCTATGCATGATTTAGTTGCACTCAAATTACCTATTTAGCAACCTTATCTTGTCATATATTTTGAAGGTTTAATGAATTTTGTTTAAGTGCTTTCAGCTCTATTCACCCCCCCCTCTAGAGCATCTAATCACCCATCTAGGATCTAACAATTGGTATCAGAGCGGGTCTTCTCCAAGCATACTTCCACAAGTAGGAGAATATGGGTGATTATGAAGATGGGAAACCTTAAAAGAGAGCAATAGAAGGAAACAAGAGTGAAAAAAGGGATCACAAAGGCTCCATCAACAAATGAAAGCACTAGTGGAAGATCTAGTGAATTTGAAGATGGAAGATGCCATTGCGCCCTCATGACAAGCTCAACTAAAGATTTAAATGAGGTAAATTCAAGTGTTGAGATTCAAACAAATGCTTATCTTAGTCAACTAAATGCTCTTAAATTTGCGAATTCTAGCTTGCTTGATAAGATTATGTTTTTAGAATCTCAACCTTCTATGACTATTTCATTTATAGAACTTGCTTCTACTATTATTTCTCTCTCTATTGTTTCTTATGATCTTAAATGTGCTTATGAGAGTCAAGAGCTTACTTTTAAAGGAATGGAATGTGTAGATAAAATTTATCCTTCAAAGATTACTTGTGTTGCATATGAACTTGCTTCCTTGCATAGTAGTGTAATTGCTCTTGACCCTCATATTATCTTTTCTTATAGAGAGAAAGTTTTTGATGCTCATCTTGTGATAAAGATTCTTATACGACTAAAGATGTTTGCTTAAAAATCTATCTTGTGCATGCTAGAGATGATATGAATCTATTGTGTTTTACCTTTACTTCTCTTATGCATGACAATCATAGTTTGAGATCTTCTTTGCAAAGATTCTTTGGTGATAAAAAGAATCTTAATCAAATCCTAGACCATACTACCAAACAAATGGGTAGAGATGGCATTGGACTTGACTGTAGCCAAAGGAACAACAAAGACAAAGGATCTTCATTTTTCAATGAAGAATCCTCCAGTTCCAAGGCTACGGGCACTTGTAATCATTGCAATGACTTTGGTCATTATTCTAATTGTTGTCCTTTTAGGAAAGCACCCACGAGAAATAGGACTTGGGTTGCTAAGCTAACCCCTCCAGACCCAAAAATATGATTGGGGACCATTTCATCTTTCTTCTTGTAGGAACTTACAAATGGATTGACTTGAGCTATTGAATTGCAAATTGACTTCTCAATCCACATGAAAGAAGAAAGGTGAGATGTGTAGAGGGTGACAACAAGCAGAAAAGCAATGGTAAGTACAAAGGTAATGGTTTTATTGCTTGTAACCATTTCTAACTTGTTTTGTCAAGTTAGTGTGCACTATACATATGGTTTTTGAGTCAAAAGTGGCATTTTGTGATTCTCTTCACACTCTTGCTCAAAAACTGTTTCTAATGCTTCTATAGTGCATCACTAACTTGCTTAGACATGTTTGGATATGGTTTGTATTTTTAGCATACCCTTAAATATGTTTTTATGAAATAATATGTGCTCTTTGACAGCTGGTCTGTCGGTCGAGTTTTCCCTATTGAAACTCGACCGATTGGCACCAAGAGTGTTGCCGACAGCTGTCATCGGTCGAGTTGTCCATGCACAGAACTCGACCGATAACACTGTGCACAGAATACACAATTGGCTTATTGGATGAGAATTTCTCTCTAAACTAGATTTTCTCAACCAATAGCCTTATTTGTTGGCACTCCCTTGGTATCTTTATATATGCATATTGCCTTGTTCTAAATTGTCTATCTTGCTTACAACTCTATCTCTCTAATTGCTCTAAATTGGTATATCTATATTTTACAATTACTTGCTTTGAGTTGTTTTGCAGGTTTTGATGATGATCTCTTTGGATCTCTTGGTTGTGTCTTAAATTTCTTCCGTTGTGCTCTAACTTGCTACATCTATCTAGGTGTATATCTTGTTTTGATACAACCTTGAGGTTCTTAGGGGTAATCATCTTATGGTAAGGATGCATATCTAGTGAGTTATATCCTTTCATGCTTCTAAAATTGCATATCTCTTTGTTTGGATATATCTCTACATCTACTCATAGCGTGCTTTATCTTGTGTATCTTTTGATATCTCTTGCTATGATCTAGATCCTACTAGTAGTCCTAACTTGTGATATCATCTACTAGTAGTTCCCATATATGTAGTTCTAACCCTGTCAATAAGCGGTATCTTTGATCATCTATATGTTATGTTTGTATCTTATCTCATACATGCTCAAGATTGCTCCTTGAATTGCATATCTACTATCTTGAGTTTCTTGCATAACATTGTGATGCAGGGCACACAGAGCTACATTATATGTAGAAATTGGAGTATATTTTTTTTGGTTTTATGCAGATTTTTCTCCAGTTTCAGTTTTTTGTGCAAGACCATTGTTTATCATGCAGAAACAACCTTCTGAGCAAGACTCATCGCTTTGCCATGAGCTCCGATGGTTTTTGGTCAAATTCCATCATCTTGAGGGTCAAAATTGTGATTTATTGTTTTTCTGCAAAACTTTATCTTGCATTTTCGGGTTGTTCAAGTATATGATTTAACTTGCTTTTATTTCTATGCTTGGACAAGCCCCTATTTGTGCTCTTCTACTCTCCTTATATATATTTGTGTTATCTCCTTTCTCTTTAACAAAGTGATGTTTCTTATTTCTTCATAACCCCACTTTTTGAAATGACAAAGGGGGAGAAAGGTATGTCTTCTTTTAAAAGAGGAAGAAGGCATGTCTTACATGAAGAAGAGAAGTATGTTCATGTAAAGGGAGAAGGTAAAGGGGAGAAGACATATATGTGTAGAGCATATATGAGTAGAAGACATAGTATTTTGTAAATGTTATGAAAGCTAACCATGCAGGAGAAATATCATCAATTGAGGGGGAGTATGAAAACTCCATGTGCATCAATTGAGGGGGAGCATATGAACTCCATTCCATTGAAACCCCTAGGTTTCTCCAAAGGTATGAATTTACTTAAATGCTTTCAATACATTTATGGAATGGTTTGTCATCTTCAAAAAGGGGGAGAATGTTGACTCAAGGTCAATTAGGTCAATGTTGACTCACGTCTAAATTGACTAAACCCGTGTTTTGATGATGACTAACCATTCCACATATTGGTGTCTAATGCTTCTACTTGAGTAATTTCAGATTAGGTATAGACACACTCCAAATGCCCTAACTTGCGCATATCAAATTGGAGAAAAGACAAGTCAAAGTCATACAAGTGCACGTTTTTGTAATATGATGTATATCCATTAGAATCATGTTGTAAATCACTTGTAATGATTGTATGACTTGTAATTAAGCTTAGAAAAATATCAGGAACACTTAGATCGAATATTAGAGCACTTTTAATGCAACTTTGAAAATCAATTACAGGCACTTGATCGGTCCAGTTTCCCACCCTGAAACTCAACCGATCCACCTGGGCTGATTTTCTGAAGATTGCATCGGTCCAGTTTCCCACCCTGAAACTCGACCGATCCACCTGGGCTGATTTTCTGAAGATTGAATCGGTCCAGTTTTCCACCCTGAAACTCGACCGATCCACCTGGGCTGGTTTTCTGAAGATTGAATCGGTCCAGTTTCCCACCCCGAAACTCGGCCGAATGCACTGTACGAAAAAGTGCAGAAAAGTGCTACTAGCCGTTGTGGAGTTGCAACAAGTCAAAATAGATCTGTTGCAAGCCACAAAATGGCTAGTTTTCGTTCACAAGTGTTCCCAAAGGTTAAGAGGCATCCCCATCTATAAATAGGACCCCTTGGGCTTCATTCTAAGGTTGAGCATTCACTATGAAGGTTCCTATTCTATAGTTGAGTGATCCTACAGCCTCCTCTCTCTCTAAGCTTAATCACTTGCTACATCCATTAGAGTGAGTAGGAAATCTGTAAGAGAGCTAGTACTACATGTATATCTTGTGAGGCTCTCACTTCCACCACCCCCTTTCTATCATTTGCAATCATGAAGATGAAGGTTCTCTCTCTTGTCCAAGAGAGGTGAAGAAGAACAAGGGAAGGAGTCCCTTGGTGAAGATCAAGGCAGAAGACTTGGAGCTAGAGTGGGTAAGCCCTTGGAGAAGGCAAAAGACTCAAGCTCAAGTAGGTAAGACCTTGGTGGAAAACTTCTCCGAGTGAAGGTGAAGTCAAAGGCGGAAGATCCAAGAAGAGTGGGTAATTCCTACAAGGCCGAAGACTTGTGCAAGAGTGGGTAAGTCCTTGGAGAAGGCCGAAGACTCTTGCAAAGTGGGTAAGTCCTTGGTAAGGTTGAAGACTCTTTGTATTGGATAGGTAAGTCCTTTGTTGGTCATGTATTGTATGTCTTATTAATGAATATAAGAGTGCAATTGTTTGAAGTCCTAGAGGTTGACCTCTCTAGGCAAGTGGACTGACACACTTCTAGTTTGAAGTGTGGAACCACTCTAAATAGCTTGTCTAATTGGTGCATGTTCAATCTCTCTTATCCTTTCTATGCATGATTTAGTTGCACTCAAATTACCTATTTAGCAACCTTATCTTGTCATATATTTTGAAGGTTTAATGAATTTTGTTTAAGTGCTTTCAGCTCTATTCACCCCCCCTCTAGAGCATCTAATCACCCATCTAGGATCCAACAATTGGTATCAGAGCGGGTCTTTTCCAAGCATACTTCCACAAGTAGGAGAATGTGGGTGATTATGAAGATGGGAAACCTTAAAAGAGAGCAATAGAAGGAAACAAGAGTGGAAAAGGGATCACAAAGGCTCCATCAACAAATGAAAGCACTAGTGGAAGATCTAGTGAATTTGAAGATGGAAGATGCCATTGCGCCCTCATGACAAGCTCAACTAAAGATTTAAATGAGGTAAATTCAAGTGTTGAGATTCAAACAAATGCTTATCTTAGTCAACTAAATGCTCTTAAATTTGCGAATTCTAGCTTGCTTGATAAGATTATGTTTTTAGAATCTCAACCTTCTATGACTATTTCATTTATAGAGCTTGCTTCTACTATTGTTTCTCTCTCTATTGTTTCTTATGATCTTAAATGTGCTTATGAGAGTCAAGATCTTACTTTGAAAGGAATGGAATGTGTAGATAAAATTTATCTTTCAAAGATTACTTGTGTTGCATATGAACTTGCTTCCTTGCATAGTAGTGTAATTTCTCTTGACCCTCATACTATCTTTTCTTATAGAGAGAAAGTTTTTGATGCTCTATCTTGTGATAAAGATTCTTATACGACTAAAGATGTTTGCTTAAAAATCTATCTTGTGCATGCTAGAGATGATATGAATCTATTGTGTTTTACCTTTACTTCTCTTATGCATGACAATCATAGTTTGAGATCTTCTTTGCAAAGATTCTTTGGTGATAAAAAGAATCTTAATCAAATCCTAGACCATACTACCAAACAAATGGGTAGAGATGGCATTGGACTTGACTGTAGCCAAAGGAACAACAAAGACAAAGGACCTTCATTTTTCAATGAAGAATCCTCCAGTTCCAAGGCTACGGGCACTTGTAATCATTGCAATGACTTTGGTCATTATTCTAATTGTTGTCCTTTTAGGAAAGCACCCACGAGAAATAGGACTTGGGTTGCTAAGCTAACCCCTCCGGACCCAAAAATATGATTGGGGACCATTTCATCTTTCTTCTTGTAGGAACTTACAAATGGATTGACTAGAGATATTGACTTGCAAATTGACTTCTCAAGCCACATGAAAGAAGAAAGGTGAGATGTGTAGAGGGTGACAACAAGCAGAAAAGCAATGGTAAGTACAAAGGTAATGGTTTTATTGCTTGTAACCATTTCTAACTTGTTTTGTCAAGTTAGTGTGCACTATACATATGGTTTTTGAGTCAAAAGTGGCATTTTGTGATTCTCTTCACACTCTTGCTCAAAAACTCTTTCTAATGCTTCTATAGTGCATCACTAACTTGCTCAGACATGTTTGGATATGGTTTGTATTTTTAGCATGCCCTTAAATATGTTTTTATGAAATAATATGTGCTTTTTGACAGCTGGTCTGTCGGTCGAGTTTTCCCTATTGAAACTCGACCGATTGGCACCAAGAGTGTTGCCAACAGCTGTCATCGGTCGAGTTGTCCATGCACAGAACTCGACCGATAACACTGTGCACAGAATACACAATTGGCTTATTGGATGAGAATTTCTCTCTAAACTAGATTTTCTCAACCAATAGCCTTATTTGTTGGCACTCCCTTGGTATCTTTATATATGCATATTGCCTTGTTCTAAATTGCCTATCTTGTTTACAACTCTATCTCTCTAATTGCTCTAAATTGGTATATCTATATCTTGCAATTATTTGCTTTGAGTTGTTTTGCAGGTTTTGATGATGATCTCTTTGGATCTCTTGGTTGTGTCTTAAATTACTTCCATTGTGCTCTAACTTGCTACATCTATCTAGGTGTATATCTTGTTTGGATACAACCTTGAGGTTCTTAGGGGTAATCATCTTATGGTAAGGATGCATATCTAGTGAGTTATATCCTTTCATGCTTCTAAAATTGCATATCTCTTTGTTTGGATATATCTCTACATCTACTCATAGCTTGCTTTATCTTGTGTATCTTTTGATATCTCTTTCTATGATCTAGATCCTACTAGTAGTCCTAACTTGTGATATCATCTACTAGTAGTTCACATATATGTAGTTCTAACCCTGTCAATAAGCGGTATCTTTGATCATCTATATGTTATATTTGTATCTTATCTCATACATGCTCAAGATTGCTCCTTGAATTGCATATCTACTATCTTGAGTTTCTTGCATAACATTGTGATGCAGGGCACACAGAGCTACATTATATGTAGAAATTGGAGTATATTTTTTTTGGTTTTATGCAGATTTTGCTCCAGTTTCAGTTTTTTGTGCAAGACCATTGTTTTTCATGCAGAAACAACCTTCTGAGCAAGACTCATCGCTTTGCCATGAGCTCCGATGGTTTTTGGTCAAATTCCATCATCTTGAGGGTCAAAATTGTGATTTATTGTTTTTCTGCAACACTTTATCTTGCATTTTTGGTTTGTTCAAGTATATGATTTAACTTGCTTTTATTTCTATGTTTGGACAAGCCCCTATTTGTGCTCTTCTACTCTCCTTATATATATTTGTGTTATCTCCTTTCTCTTTAACAAAGTGATGTTTCTTATTTCTTCATAACCCCACTTTTTGAAATGACAAAGGGGGAGAAAGGTATGTCTTCTTTTAAAAGATGAAGAATGCATGTCTTACATGAAGAAGAGAAGTATGTTCATGTAAAGGGAGAAGGTAAAGGGGAGAAGACATATATGTGTAGAGCATATATGAGTAGAAGACATAGTATTTTGTAAATGTTATGAAAGCTAACCATGCAGGAGAAATATCATCAATTGAGGGGGAGTATTAAAACTCCATGTGCATCAATTGAGGGGGGGCATATGAACTCCATTCCATTGAAACCCCTAGGTTTCTCCAAAGGTATGAATTTACTTAAATGCTTTCAATACATTTCTGGAATGGTTTGTCATCTTCAAAAAGGGGGAGAATGTTGACTCAAGGTCAATTAGGTCAATGTTGACTCACGTCTAAATTGACTAAACCCGTGTTTTGATGATGACTAACCATTCCACATATTGGTGTCTAATGCTTCTACTTGAGTAATTTCAGATTAGGTATAGACACACTCCAAATGCCCTAACTTGCGCATATCAAATTGGAGAAAAGACAAGTCAAAGTCATACAAGTGCACGTTTTTGTAATATGATGTATATCCATTAGAATCATGTTGTAAATCACTTGTAATGATTGTATTACTTGTAATTAAGCTTAGAAAAATATCAGGAACACTTAGATCGAATATTAGAGCACTTTTAATGCAACTTTGAAAATCAATTACAGGCACTTGATCGGTCCAGTTTCCCACCCTGAAACTCGACCGATCCACCTGGGCTGATTTTCTGAAGATTGCATCGGTCCAGTTTCCCACCCTGAAACTTGACCGATCCACCTGGGCTGATTTTCTGAAGATTGAATCGGTCTAGTTTCCCACCCTGAAACTCGACCGATCCACCTGGGCTGGTTTTCTGAAGATTGAATCGGTCCAGTTTCCCACCCCGAAACTCGACCGAATGCACTGTACGGAAAAGTGCAGAAAAGTGCTACTAGCCGTTGTGGAGTTGCAACAAGTGAAAATAGATCTGTTGCAAGTCACAAAATGGCTAGTTTTCGTTCACAAGTGTTCCCAAAGGTTAAGAGGCATCCCCATCTATAAATAGGACCCCTTGGGCTTCATTCCAAGGTTGAGCATTCACTATGAAGGTTCCTATTCTATAGTTGAGTGATCCTACAGCCTCCTCTCTCTCTAAGATTAATCACTTGCTACATCCATTAGAGTGAGTAGGAAATTTGTAAGAGAGCTAGTACTACATGTATATCTTGTGAGGCTCTCACTTCGACCACCCCCTTTCTATCATTTGCAATCATGAAGATGAAGGTTCTCTCTCTTGTACAAGAGAGGTGAAGAAGAACAAGGGAAGGAGTCCCTTGGTGAAGATCAAGGCAGAAGACTTGGAGCTAGAGTGGGTAAGCCCTTGGAGAAGGCAAAAGACTCAAGCTCAAGTAGGTAAGACCTTGGTGGAAAGCTTCTCCGAGTGAAGGTGAAGTCAAAGGCGGAAGATCCAAGAAGAGTGGGTAATTCCTACAATGCCGAAGACTTGTGCAAGAGTGGGTAAGTCCTTGGAGAAGGCCGAAGACTCTTGCAAAGTGGGTAAGTCCTTGGTAAGGTTGAAGACTCTTTGTATTGGATAGGTAAGTCCTTTAGTGGTCATGTATTGTATGTCTTATTAATGAATATAAGAGTCCAATTGTTTGAAGTCCTAGAGGTTGACCTCTCTAGGCAAGTGGACTGACACACTTCTAGTTTGAAGTGTGGAACCACTCTAAATAGCTTGTCTAATTGGTGCATGTTCAATCTCTCTTATCCTTTCTATTCATGATTTAGTTGCACTCAAATTACCTATTTAGCAACCTTATTTTGTCATATATTTTGAAGGTTTAATGAATTTTGTTTAAGTGCTTTCAGCTCTATTCACCCCCCCTCTAGAGCATCTAATCACCCATCTAGGATCCAACAATTGGTATCAGAGTGGGTCTTCTCCAAGCATACTTCCACAAGTAGGAGAATATGGGTGATTATGAAGATGGGAAACCTTAAAAGAGAGCAATAGAAGGAAACAAGAGTGAAAAAGGGATCACAAAGGCTCCATCAACAAATGAAAGCACTAGTGGAAGATCTAGTGAATTTGAAGATGGAAGATGCCATTGCGCCCTCATGACAAGCTCAACTAAAGATTTAAATGAGGTAAATTCAAGTGTTGAGATTCAAACAAATGCTTATCTTAGTCAACTAAATGCTCTTAAATTTGCGAATTCTAGCTTGCTTGATAAGATTATGTTTTTAGAATCTCAACCTTTTATGACTATTTCATTTATAGAGCTTGCTTCTACTATTGTTTCTCTCTCTATTGTTTCTTATGATCTTAAATGTTCTTATGAGAGTCAAGATCTTACTTTGAAAGGAATGGAATGTGTAGATAAAATTTATCCTTCAAAGATTACTTGTGTTGCATATTAACTTGCTTCCTTGCATAGTAGTGTAATTGCTCTTGACCCTCATACTATCTTTTCTTATAGAGAGAAAGTTTTTGATGCTCTATCTTGTGATAAAGATTCTTATACGACTAAAGATGTTTGCTTAAAAATATATCTTGTGCATGCTAGAGATGATATGAATCTATTGTGTTTTACCTTTACTTCTCTTATGCATGACAATCATAGTTTGAGATCTTCTTTGCAAAGATTCTTTGGTGATAAAAAGAATCTTAATCAAATCCTAGACCATACTACCAAACAAATGGGTAGAGATGGCATTGGACTTGACTGTAGCCAAAGGAACAACAAAGACAAAGGACCTTCATTTTTCAATGAAGAATCCTCCAGTTCCAAGGCTACGGGCACTTGTAATCATTGCAATGACTTTGGCCATTATTCTAATTTTTGTCCTTTTAGGAAAGCACCCACGAGAAATAGGACTTGGGTTGCTAAGTTAACCCCTCCGGACCCAAAAATATGATTGGGGACCATTTCATCTTTCTTCTTGTAAGAACTTACAAATGGATTGACTTGAGCTATTGACTTGCAAATTGACTTCTGAATCCACATGAAAGAAGAAAGGTGAGATGTGTAGAGGGTGACAACAAGCAGAAAAGCAATGGTAAGTACAAAGGTAATGGTTTTATTGCTTGTAACCATTTCTAACTTGTTTTGTCAAGTTAGTGTGCACTATACATATGGTTTTTGAGTCAAAAGTGGCATTTTGTGATTCTCTTCACACTCTTACTCAAAAACTCTTTCTAATGCTTCTATAGTGCATCACTAACTTGCTCAGACATGTTTAGATATGGTTTGTATTTTTAGCATGCCCTTAAATATGTTTTTATGAAATAATATGTGCTCTTTGACAGCTGGTCTGTCGGTCGAGTTTTCCCTATTGAAACTCGACCGATTGGCACCAAGAGTGTTGCCAACAGCTGTCATCGGTCGAGTTGTCCATGCACAGAACTCGACCGATAACACTGTGCACAGAATACACAATTGGCTTATTGGATGAGAATTTCTCTCTAAACTAGATTTTCTCAACCAATAGCCTTATTTGCTGGCACTCCCTTGGTATCTTTATATATGCATATTGCCTTGTTCTAAATTGCCTATCTTGCTTACAACTCTATCTCTCTAATTGCTCTAAATTGGTATATCTATATCTTGCAATTACTTGCTTTGAGTTGTTTTGCAGGTTTTGATGATGATCTCCTTGGATCTCTTGGTTGTGTCTTAAATTGCTTCCGTTGTGCTCTAACTTGATACATCTATCTAGGTGTATATCTTGTTTTGATACAACCTTGAGGTTCTTAGGGGTAATCATCTTATGGTAAGGATGCATATCTAGTGAGTTATATCCTTTCATGCTTCTAAAATTGCATATCTCTTTGTTTGGATATATCTCTACATCTACTCATAGCTTGCTTTATCTTGTGTATCTTTTGATATCTCTTGCTATGATCTAGATCCTACTAGTAGTCCTAACTTGTGATATCATCTACTAGTAGTTCACATATATGTAGTTCTAACCCTGTCAATAAGCGGTATCTTTGATCATCTATATGTTATGTTTGTATCTTATCTCATACATGCTCAAGATTGCTCCTTGAATTGCATATCTACTATCTTGAGTTTCTTGCATAACATTGTGATGCAGGGCACATAGAGCTACATTATATGTAGAAATTGGAGTATATTTTTTTTGGTTTTATGCAGATTTTGCTCCAGTTTCAATTTTTTGTGCAAGACCATTGTTTTTCATGCAGAAACAACCTTCTGAGCAAGACTCTTCGCTTTGCCATGAGCTCCGATGGTTTTTGGTCAAATTCCATCATCTTGAGGGTCAAAATTGTGATTTATTGTTTTTCTGCAACACTTTATCTTGCATTTTTGGGTTGTTCAAGTATATGATTTAACTTGCTTTTATTTATATGCTTGGACAAGCCCCTATTTGTGCTCTTCTACTCTCCTTATATATATTTGTGTTATCTCCTTTCTCTTTAACAAAGTGATGTTTCTTATTTCTTCATAACCCCACTTTTTGAAATGACAAAGGGGGAGAAAGGTATGTCTTCTTTTAAAAGAGGAAGAAGGCATGTCTTACATGAAGAAGAGAAGTATGTTCATGTAAAGGGAGAAGGTAAAGGGGAGAAGACATATATGTGTAGAGCATATATGAGTAGAAGACATAGTATTTTGTAAATGTTATGAAAGCTAACCATGCAGGAGAAATATCATCAATTGAGGGGGAGTATGAAAACTCCATGTGCATCAATTGAGGGGGAGCATATGAACTCCATTCCATTGAAACCCCTAGGTTTCTCCAAAGGTATGAATTTACTTAAATGCTTTCAATACATTTATGGAATGGTTTGTCATCTTCAAAAAGGGGGAGAATGTTGACTCAAGGTCAATTAAGTCAATGTTGACTCACGTCTAAATTGACTAAACCCGTGTTTTGATGATGACTAACCATTCCACATATTGGTGTCTAATGCTTCTACTTGAGTAATTTCAGATTAGGTATAGACACACTCCAAATGCCCTAACTTGCGCATATCAAATTGGAGAAAAGACAAGTCAAAGTCATACAAGTGCACGTTTTTGTAATATGATGTATATCCATTAGAATCATGTTGTAAATCACTTGTAATGATTGTTTGACTTGTAATTAAGCTTAGAAAAATATCAGGAACACTTAGATCGAATATTAGAGCACTTTTAATGCAACTTTGAAAATCAATTACAGGCACTTGATCGGTCCAGTTTCCCACCCTGAAACTCGACCGATCCACCTGGGCTGATTTTCTGAAGATTGCATCGGTCCAGTTTCCCACCCTGAAACTCGACCGATCCACCTGGGCTGATTTTCTGAAAATTGAATCGGTCCAGTTTTCCACCCTGAAACTCGACCGATCCACCTGGGCTGGTTTTCTGAAGATTGAATCGGTCCAGTTTCCCACCCCAAAACTCGGTCGAATGCACTGTACGGAAAAGTGCAGAAAAGTGCTACTAGCCGTTGTGGAGTTGCAACAAGTGAAAATAGATCTGTTGCAAGCCAAAAAATGGCTAGTTTTTGTTCACAAGTGTTCCCAAAGATTAAGAGGCATCCCCATCTATAAATAGGACCCCTTGGGCTTCATTCCAAGGTTGAGCATTCACTATGAAGGTTCCTATTCTATAGTTGAGTGATCCTACAGCCTCCTCTCTCTCTCTAAGCTTAATCACTTGCTACATCCATTAGAGTGAGTAGGAAATCTGTAAGAGAGCTAGTACTACATGTATATCTTGTGAGGCTCTCACTTCCACCACCCCCTTTCTATCATTTGCAATCATGAAGATGAAGGTTCTCTCTCTTGTCCAAGAGAGGTGAAGAAGAACAAGGGAAGGAGTCCCTTGGTGAAGATCAAGGCAGAATACTTGGAGCTAGAGTGGGTAAGCCCTTGGAGAAGGCAAAAGACTCAAGCTCAAGTAGGTAAGACCTTGGTGGAAAGCTTCTCCGAGTGAAGGTGAAGTCAAAGGCGGAAGATCCAAGAAGAGTGGGTAATTCCTACAAGGCCGAAGACTTGTGCAAGAGTGGGTAAGTCCTTAGAGAAGGCCGAAGACTCTTGCAAAGTGGGTAAGTCCTTGGTAAGGTTGAAGACTCTTTGTATTGGATAGGTAAGTCCTTTGTTGGTCATGTATTGTATGTCTTATTAATGAATATAAGAGTGCAATTGTTTGAAGTCCTAGAGGTTGACCTCTCTAGGCAAGTGGACTGACACACTTCTAGTTTGAAGTGTGGAACCACTCTAAATAGCTTATCTAATTGGTGCATGTTCAATCTCTCTTATCCTTGCTATGCATGATTTAGTTGCACTCAAATTACCTATTTAGCAACCTTATCTTGTCATATATTTTGAAGGTTTAATGAATTTTGTTTAAGTACTTTCAGCTCTATTCACCCCCCCCTCTAGAGCATCTAATCACCCATCTAGGATCTAACAATTGGTATCAGAGCGGGTTTTTTCCAAGCATACTTCCACAAGTAGGAGAATATGGGTGATTATGAAGATGGGAAACCTTAAAAGAGAGCAATAGAAGGAAACAAGAGTGAAAAAGGGATCACAAAGGCTCCATCAACAAATGAAAGCACTAGTGGAAGATCTAGTGAATTTGAAGATGGAAGATGCCATTGCGCCCTCATGACAAGCTCAACTAAATATTTAAATGAGGTAAATTCAAGTGTTGAGATTCAAACAAATGCTTATCTTAGTCAACTAAATGCTCTTAAATTTGCGAATTCTAGCTTTCTTGATAAGATTATGTTTTTAGAATCTCAACCTTCTATGACTATTTCATTTATAGAGCTTGCTTCTACTATTGTTTCTCTCTCTATTGTTTCTTATGATCTTAAATGTGCTTATGAGAGTCAAGATCTTACTTTGAAAGGAATGGAATGTGTAGATAAAATTTATCCTTCAAAGATTACTTGTGTTGCATATGAACTTGCTTCCTTGCATAGTAGTGTAATTGCTCTTGACCCTCATACTATCTTTTCTTATAGAGAGAAAGTTTTTGATGCTCTATCTTGTGATAAAGATTCTTATACGACTAAAGATGTTTGCTTAAAAATCTATCTTGTGCATGCTAGAGATGATATGAATCTATTGTGTTTTACCTTTACTTCTCTTATGCATGACAATCATAGTTTGAGATCTTCTTTGCAAAGATTCTTTGGTGATAAAAAGAATCTTAATCAAATCCTAGACCATACTACCAAACAAATGGGTAGAGATGGCATTGGACTTGACTGTAGCCAAAGGAACAACAAAGACAAAGGACCTTCATTTTCAATGAAGAATCCTCCAGTTCTAAGGCTACGGGCACTTGTAATCATTGCAATGACTTTGGTCATTATTCTAATTGTTGTCCTTTTAGGAAAGCATCCACGAGAAATAGGACTTGGGTTGCTAATCTAACCCCTCTGGACCCAAAAATATGATTGGGGACCATTTCATCTTTCTTCTTGTAGGAACTTACAAATGGATTGACTTGAGCTATTGAATTGCAAATTGACTTCTCAATCCACATGAAAGAAGAAAGGTGAGATGTGTAGAGGGTGACAACAAGCGGAAAAGCAATGGTAAGTACAAAGGTAATGGTTTTATTGCTTGTAACCATTTCTAACTTGTTTTGTCAAGTTAGTGCGCACTATACATATGGTTTTTGAGTCAAAAGTGGCATTTTGTGATTCTCTTCACACTCTTGCTCAAAAACTGTTTCTAATGCTTCTATAGTGCATCATTAACTTGCTTAGACATTTTTGGATATGGTTTGTATTTTTAGCATGCCCTTAAATATATTTTTATGAAATAATATGTGCTCTTTGACAGCTGGTCTGTCGGTCGAGTTTTCTCTATTGAAACTCGACCGATTGGCACCAAGAGTGTTGCCAACAGCTGTCATCGGTCGAGTTGTCCATGCATAGAACTCGACCGATAACACTGTGCACAGAATACACAATTGGCTTATTGGATGAGAATTTCTCTCTAAACTAGATTTTCTCAACCAATAGCCTTATTTGTTGGCACTCCCTTGGTATCTTTATATATGCATATTGCCTTGTTCTAAATTTCCTATCTTGCTTACAACTCTATCTCTCTAATTGCTCTAAATTGGTATATCTATATCTTGCAATTACTTGCTTTGAGTTGTTTTGCAGGTTTTGATGATGATCTCTTTGGATCTCTTGGTTGTGTCTTAAATTGCTTCTGTTGTGCTCTAACTTGCTACATCTATCTAGGTGTATATCTTATTTTGATACAACCTTGAGGTTCTTAGGGGTAATCATCTTATGGTAAGGATGCATATCTAGTGAGTTATATCCTTTCATGCTTATAAAATTGCATATCTCTTTGTTTGGATATATCTCTACATCTACTCATAGCTTGCTTTATCTTGTGTATCTTTTGACATCTCTTGCTATGATCTAGATCCTACTAGTAGTCCTAACTTGTGATATCATCTACTAGTAGTTCACATATATGTAGTTCTAACCCTGTCAATAAGCGGTATCTTTGATCATCTATATGTTATGTTTGTATCTTATCTCATACATGCTCAAGATTGCTCCTTGAATTGCATATCTACTATCTTGAGTTTCTTGCATAACATTGTGATGCAGGGCACATAGAGCTACATTATATGTAGAAATTGGAGTATATTTTTTTTGGTTTTATGCAGATTTTGCTCCAGTTTCAGTTTTTTGTGCAAGACCAGTGTTTTTCATGCACAAACAACCTTCTGAGCAAGACTCATCGCTTTGCCATGAGCTCTAATGGTTTTTGGTCAAATTCCATCATCTTGAGGGTCAAAATTGTGATTTATTGTTTTTCTGCAACACTTTATCTTGCATTTTTGGGTTGTTCAAGTATATGATTTAACTTGCTTTTATTTATATGCTTGGACAAGCCCCTGTTTGTGCTCTTCTACTCTCCTTATATATATTTGTGTTATCTCCTTTCTCTTTAACAAAGTGATGTTTCTTATTTCTTCATAACCCCACTTTTTGAAATGACAAAGGGGGAGAAAGGTATGTCTTCTTTTAAAAGAGGAAGAAGGCATGTCTTACATGAAGAAGAGAAGTATGTTCATGTAAAGGGAGAAGGTAAAGCGGAGAAGACATATATGTGTAGAGCATATATGAGTAGAAGACATAGTATTCTGTAAATGTTATGAAAGCTAACCATTTAGGAGAAATATCATCAATTGAGGGGGAGTATGAAAACTCCATGTGCATCAATTGAGGGGGAGCATATGAACTCCATTCCATTGAAACCCCTAGGTTTCTCCAAAGGTATGAATTTACTTAAATACTTTCAATACATTTCTGGATTGGTTTGTCATCTTCAAAAAGGGGGAGAATGTTGACTCAAGGTCAATTAAGTCAATGTTGACTCATGTCTAAATTGACTAAACCCGTGTTTTGATGATGACTAACCATTCCACATATTGGTGTCTAATGCTTCTACTTGAGTAATTTCAGATTAGGTATAGAACACTCCAAATGCCCTAACTTGTGCATATCAAATTGGAGAAAAGACAAGTCAAAGTCATACAAGTGCACGTTTTTGTAATATGATGTATATCCATTAGAATCATGTTGTAAATCACTTGTAATGATTGTATGACTTGTAATTAAGCTTAGAAAAATATCAGGAACACTTAGATCGAATATTAGAGCACTTTTAATGCAACTTTGAAAATCAATTACAGGCACTTGATCGGTCCAGTTTCCCACCCTGAAACTCGACCGATCCACCTGGGCTGATTTTCTGAAGATTGCATCGGTCCAGTTTCCCACCCTGAAACTCGACCGATCCACCTGGGCTGATTTTCTGAAGATTGAATCGGTCCAGTTTTCCACCCTGAAACTCGAGCGATCCACCTGGGCTGGTTTTCTGAAGATTGAATCGGTCCAGTTTCCCACCCCAAAACTCGACCGAATGCACTGTACGGAAAAGTGCAGAAAAGTGCTACTAGCCGTTGTGGAGTTGCAACAAGTAAAAATAGATCTGTTGCAAGCTACAAAACGGCTAGTTTTCATTTACAAGTGTTCCCAAAGGTTAAGAGGCATCCCCATCTATAAATAGGACCCCTTGGGCTTCATTCCAAGGTTGAGCATTCACTATGAAGGTTCCTATTCTATAGTTGAGTGATCCTACAGCCTCCTCTCTCTCTCTAAGCTTAATCACTTGCTACATCCATTAGAGTGAGTAGGAAATCTGTAAGAGAGCTAGTACTACATGTATATCTTGTGAGGCTCTCACTTCCACCACCCCCTTTCTATCATTTGCAATCATGAAGATGAAGGTTCTCTCTCTTGTCCAAGAGAGGTGAAGAAGAACAAGGGAAGGAGTCCCTTGGTGAAGATCAAGGCAGAAGACTTGGAGCTAGAGTGGGTAAGCCCTTAGAGAAGGCAAAAGCCTCAAGCTCAAGTAGGTAAGACCTTGGTGGAAAGCTTCTCCGAGTGAAGGTGAAGTCAAAGGCGGAAGATCCAAGAAGAGTGGGTAATTCCTACAAGGCCGAAGACTTGTGCAAGAGTGGGTAAGTCCTTGGAGAAGGCCGAAGACTCTTGCAAAGTGGGTAAGTCCTTGGTAAGGTTGAAGACTCTTTGTATTGGATAGGTAAGTCCTTTAGTGGTCATGTATTGTATGTCTTATTAATGAATATAAGAGTGCAATTGTTTGAAGTCCTAGAGGTTGACCTCTCTAGGCAAGTGGACTGACACACTTCTAGTTTGAAGTGTGGAACCACTCTAAATAGCTTGTCTAATTGGTGCATGTTCAATCTCTCTTATCCTTTCTATGCATGATTTAGTTGCACTCAAATTACCTATTTAGCAACCTAATCTTGTCATATATTTTGAAGGTTTAATGAATTTTGTTTAAGTGCTTTTAGCTCTATTCACCCCCCCCCCTGTAGAGCATCTAATCATCCATCTAGGATCCAACAATTGGTATCATAACGGGTCTTCTCCAAGCATACTTCCACAAGTAGGAGAATATGGGTGATTATGAAGATGGGAAACCTTGAAAGAGAGCAATAGAAGGAAACAAGAGTGAAAAAGGGATCACAAAGGCTCCATCAACAAATGAAAGCACTAGTGGAAGATCTAGTGAATTTGAAGATGGAAGATGCCATTGCGCCCTCATGACAAGCTCAACTAAAGATTTAAATGAGGTAAATTCAAGTGTTGAGATTCAAACAAATGCTTATCTTAGTCAACTAAATGCTCTTAAATTTGCGAATTCTATCTTGCTTGATAAGATTATGTTTTTAGAATCTCAACCTTCTATGACTATTTCATTTATAGAGCTTGCTTCTACTATTGTTTCTCTCTCTATTGTTTCTTATGATCTTAAATTTGCTTATGAGAGTCAAGAGCTTACTTTGAAAGGAATGGAATGTGTAGATAAAATTTATCCTTCAAAGATTACTTGTGTTGCATACGAACTTGCTTCCTTGCATAGTAGTGTAATTGCTCTTGACCCTCATACTATCTTTTCTTATAGAGAGAAAGTTTTTGATGCTCTATCTTGTGATAAAGATTCTTATACGACTAAAGATGTTTGCTTAAAAATCTATCTTGTGCATGCTAGAGATGATATGAATCTATTGTGTTTTACCTTTACTTCTCTTATGCATGACAATCATAGTTTGAGATCTTCTTTGCAAAGATTCTTTGGTGATAAAAAGAATCTTAATCAAATCCTAAACCATACTACCAAACAAATGGGTAGAGATGGCATTGGACTTGACTGTAGCCAAAGGAACAACAAAGACAAAGGACCTTCATTTTTCAATGAAGAATCCTCCAGTTCCAAGGCAACGGGCACTTGTAATCATTGCAATGACTTTGGTCATTATTCTAATTGTTGTCCTTTTAGGAAAGCACCCACGAGAAATAGGACTTGGGTTGCTAAGCTAACCCCTCCGGACCCAAAAGTATGATTGGGGACCATTTCATCTTTCTTCTTGTAGGAACTTGCAAATGGATTGACTTGAGCTATTGAATTGTAAATTGACTTCTCAATCCACATGAAAGAAGAAAGGTGAGATGTGTAGAGGGTGACAACAAGCGGAAAAGCAATGGTAAGTACAAAGGTAATGGTTTTATTGCTTGTAACCATTTCTAACTTGTTTTGTCAAGTTAGTGTGCACTATACATATGGTTTTTGAGTCAAAAGTGGCATTTTGTGATTCTCTTCACACTCTTGCTCAAAAACTGTTTCTAATGCTTCTATATTGCATCACTAACTTGCTTAGACATGTTTGGATATGGTTTGTATTTTTAGCATGCCCTTAAATATGTTTTTATGAAATAATATGTGCTCTTTGACAGTTGGTCTGTCGGTCGAGTTTTCCCTATTGAAACTCGACCGATTGGCACCAAGAGTGTTGCCAACAGCTGTCATCGGTCGAGTTGTCCATGCACAGAACTCGACCGATAACACTGTGCACAGAATACACAATTGGCTTATTGGATGAGAATTTCTCTCTAAACTAGATTTTCTCAACCAATAGCCTTATTTGTTGGCACTCCCTTGGTATCTTTATATATGCATATTGCCTTGTTCTAAATTGCCTATCTTGCTTACAACTCTATCTCTCTAATTGCTCTAAATTGGTATATCTATATCTTGCAATTACTTGCTTTGAGTTGTTTTGCAGGTTTTAATGATGATCTCTTTGGATCTCTTGGTTGTGTCTTAAATTGCTTCCGTTGTGCTCTAACTTGCTACATCTATCTAGGTGTATATCTTGTTTTGATACAACCTTGAGGTTCTTAGGGGTAATCATCTTATGGTAAGGATGCATATCTAGTGAGTTATATCCTTTCATGCTTCTAAAATTGCATATCTCTTTGTTTGGATATATCTCTACATCTACTCATAGCTTGATTTATCTTGTGTATCTTTTGATATCTCTTGCTATGATCTAGATCCTACTAGTAGTCCTAACTTGTGATATCATCTACTAGTAGTTCACATATATGTAGTTCTAACCCTGTCAATAAGCGGTATCTTTGATCATCTATATGTTATGTTTGTATCTTATCTCATACATGCTCAAGATTGCTCCTTGAATTGCATATCTACTATATTGAGTTTCTTGCATAACATTGTGATGCAGGGCACATAGAGCTACATTATATGTAGAAATTGGAGTATATTTTTTTTGGTTTTATGCAGATTTTGCTCCAGTTTCAGTTTTTTGTACAAGACCAGTGTTTTTCATGCAGAAACAACCTTCTGAGTAAGACTCATCGCTTTGCCATGAGCTCCGATGGTTTTTGGTCAAATTCCATCATCTTGAGGGTCAAAATTGTGATTTATTGTTTTTCTACAACACTTTATCTTGAATTTTTGGGTTGTTCAAGTATATGATTTAACTTGCTTTTCTTTCTATGCTTGGACAAGCCCCTATTTGTGCTCTTCTACTCTCCTTATATATATTTGTGTTATCTCCTTTCTCTTTAACAAAGTGATGTTTCTTATTTCTTCATAACCCCACTTTTTGAAATGACAAAGGGGGAGAAAGGTATGTCTTCTTTTAAAAGAGGAAGAAGGCATGTCTTACATGAAGAAGAGAAGTATGTTCATGTAAAGGGAGAAGGTAAAGGGGAGAAGACATATATGTGTAGAGCATATATGAGTAGAAGACATAGTATTCTGTAAATGTTATGAAAGCTAACCATGCAGGAGAAATATCATCAATTGAGGGGGAGTATGAAAACTCCATGTGCATCAATTGAGGGGGAGCATATGAACTCCATTCCATTGAAACCCCTAGGTTTCTCCAAAGGTATGAATTTACTTAAATGCTTTCAATACATTTATGGAATGGTTTGTCATCTTCAAAAAGGGGGAGAATGTTGACTCAAGGTCAATTAGGTCAATGTTGACTCACGTCTAAATTGACTAAACCCGTGTTTTGATGATGACTAACCATTCCACATATTGGTGTCTAATGCTTCTACTTGAGTAATTTCAGATTAGGTATAGACACACTCCAAATGCCCTAACTTGCGCATATCAAATTGGAGAAAAGACAAGTCAAAGTCATACAAGTGCACGTTTTTGTAATATGATGTATATCCATTAGAATCATGTTGTAAATCACTTGTAATGATTGTATGACTTGTAATTAAGCTTAGAAAAATATCAGGAACACTTAGATCGAATATTAGAGCACTTTTAATGCAACTTTGAAAATCAATTACAGGCACTTGATCGGTCCAGTTTCCCACCCTGAAACTCGACCGATCCACCTGGGCTGATTTTCTGAAGATTGCATCGGTCCAGTTTCCCACCCTGAAACTCGACCGATCCACCTGGGCTGATTTTCTGAAGATTGAATCGGTCCAGTTTTCCACCCTGAAACTCGACCGATCCACCTGGGCTGGGTTTCTGAAGATTGAATCGGTCCAGTTTCCCACCCCGAAACTCGGCCGAATGCACTGTACGGAAAAGTGCAGAAAAGTGCTACTAGCCGTTGTGGAGTTGCAACAAGTGAAAATAGATCTGTTGCAAGCCACAAAATGGCTAGTTTTCATTCACAAGTGTTCCCAAAGGTTAAGAGGCATCCCCATCTATAAATAGGACCCCTTGGGCTTCATTCCAAGGTTGAGCATTCACTATGAAGGTTCCTATTCTATAGTTGAGTGATCCTACAGCCTCCTCTCTCTCTCTAAGCTTAATCACTTGCTACATCCATTAGAGTGAGTAGGAAATCTGTAAGAGAGCTAGTACTACATGTATATCTTGTGAGGCTCTCACTTCCACCACCCCTTTCTATCATTTGCAATCATGAAGATGAAGGTTCTCTCTCTTGTCCAAGAGAGGTGAAGAAGAACAAGGGAAGAAGTCCCTTGGTGAAGATCAAGGCAGAAGACTTGGAGCTAGAGTGGGTAAGCCCTTGGAGAAGGCAAAATACTCAAGCTCAAGTAGGTAAGACCTTGGTGGAAAGCTTCTCCGAGTGAAGGTGAAGTCAAAGGCGGAAGATCCAAGAAGAGTGGGTAATTCCTACAAGGCCGAAGACTTGTGCAAGAGTGGGTAAGTCCTTGGAGAAGGCCGAAGACTCTTGCAAAGTGGGTAAGTCCTTGGTAAGGTTGAAGACTCTTTGTATTGGATAGGTAAGTCCTTTGTTGGTCATGTATTGTATGTCTTATTAATGAATATAAGAGTGCAATTGTTTGAAGTCCTAGAGGTTGACCTCTCTAGGCAAGTGGACTGACACACTTCTAGTTTGAAGTGTGGAACCACTCTAAATAGCTTGTCTAATTGGTGCATGTTCAATCTCTCTTATCCTTGCTATGCATGATTTAGTTGCACTCAAATTACCTATTTAGCAACCTTATCTTGTCATATATTTTGAAGGTTTAATGAATTTTGTTTAAGTGCTTTCAGCTCTATTCACCCCCCCTCTAGAGCATCTAATCACCCATCTAGGATCCCACACCCTCACCAAGATCAATATATGATTTTATTGCATAAATAGGTGTATTTATGCATGCAGATCATCCTGGTAAAATTTTGTGACTTAATTCCTGGATCGTCAAAATATTGTGCCGAAATCTTGTGTCGAAATAAGCATAGATATCGAAATTTCTATAAATTTTTGTTTTGGAGCCATCTGAAAGGCGTCGAAATCAAAATTTTAAACAATGTTAAGTGGCACCAGCAGGAGAAGAAGAGACAGATGGCAGGCACGAGATCCTTTGGAGGACATCAGATAGCTTGGGAAGTGGATCACTAGACAGGATATGATCCACAACTCTTGCAAAAGAGGCGGTAATCCAGCCAGGAATTGTACCAATTGAAGTTCATTTTGTTGTCTTTGAACTTCAGTGATATTAGAAGTTAGGGGATGGTATACTTCAAATTCATCCCACAAAGCACAACATTGATTATAGTAATCTTCAACAGAGGTATCATTAGATAATTCCTTTTTAGCCAGATTTTTAAAGATTTTAAACACCTTTTTAGGGTTTTGTTGGTGTGAGTAAACATGATAATTGATCCCACATGGCTTTTGTCATTCTGTGTCATAAAAGAGATTGATTGATTTATTTAGTTTGTGCGAGCATGATATAGAGAGAGGATAGTGTTCTCTTCTTATATGAAACCATTGTATTGATGATAACTTCTAGATGGTTATGCTATTTTCACATGTAGGACTTCTGTATATAGTAAATACATATATGTATATATTTGTATATGTGTATACATACATGTATATATATATATATATGTGTGTGTGTGTGTGTGTGTGTGTGTGTGTGTGATGTATATATCACTGTATTGAAAAACATTCTAAGTGGATGCTTATGCAGTCAAGACCTCCAGCCGTTTAATTTTGCTGTTGAGCGTCAGCTTAGTAGATCTACAAAAAATGGCCGCTTTTTGGCCGCTTAACCTTTCCCCCGCTTTTTGCCCTTTTTTAGATAATGTTGCAAACCTCTAACATGAAGTAAATTACATTGTCCAAGTATTATTGACTATAATATATTAAACTTATATGCATGAAATGTTCTATAATGAGCCGTAGTCATAATTTAAAATGCATACTTTGTATGTAAGTCATGGTAATAAGGTATTGTTGTAATGTATACAATTAAATTACATGTACTATTATCTAATTTATAATGTACTTTGATTAAATGTACTGCTTTAATGTATGACTAATTGATGATATGCAAATATAAAAATAAGCTAGTACGGTATCCATGATAAGATCATTGCTTACTGTTCAGCTATACCAACATGTGATGTAAATTTTTGTTGTGTCATGTATGTAGGGTGTTTTATCCATGACAAGTCTATTGTTTCCCATATTATAATTATAATCATTGTTTTATAATTGTGCTATAAAACTATTTGGGTGTTTCATATTGTTGGGTAGAGTGTTTAGGCATATATAAAGCTCCAAAAAGTATAGTATTTATATACATGTATGTGTAATTTTGTATAAGATTATATAGAAAACTTAACCCTTTTTTTTCAAAAATCGCACTTACCGCTTAACCAGGTATGAGGTGTTGCCTGCACAATTACCGCTTGAAGATACATCTCTCTCTCTCTCTCTTTCTCTCTCTCTCTCTCTCTCTCTCTCTATATATATATATATATATATATATATATGTGTGTGTGTGTGTGTATGTATATATATATATATATATATATATATATATATATATGTATATGTATATGTATATATATATGTATATACATATGTATATATACATACATACATATATATATATATACATATATATATACACATAGAGAGAGAGATGTGTGTGTGTGCGCGCGTGCGTGATAGAGAGAGGATAGTATTCACTTCTTATATGAAACCATTGTATTTACGATAATTCCCAGATGGTTATATTATTTTTTCACATGTAGAACTTCTGTTATAAACCAAAAAAACTAAAGCCCATAGGACCAAGGTCTTTTCTTCAATTTCCCTAAAGCACTAGCATTAAAGTTAGATTTCTCATGGAAATCTATTTTATTGGTTGGGAAGGATTTTCAAATATATCATTATGGTTTTTAGAGTTTCTACTGGAACTTGTTTACAATGTAAAACTTGATGGTTGTATAAAACTAGAGTATTTAAAAACAGCAATTTGAAGATGCCCAGCCTGACATACTCCAAGCTCCTAGGCAAAGGCCAAAGGGAGACATTCAAATATTGTCTGCAAGAAAAGAGACAGAGAGACTAGACTTCAATCAGATGTCAAACAAATATCAATTATAAAGAGAGAGACGAAGATTATAAGTGATACTTAAATATCAAGTTTGGTGAACAAAACAAATTGGTATGCTCATTTACTGGCTAAAGGAGAGAGTGGTTCTTTTTCACGTGATTTTCCCTAAAAGAAGAACAACCATCATAGCCTCTAGAGGAAAAGTAAAATGTTGCAATCAGCATCACAAGCTAACTTATGAGACCAAGTAGGGAAGATATGACCTGAAAACAAATCAATAATGACCATAGACTATGGCTACAAGTCTCTAAAAGGATGGAACTATACAGTGGCATTAAGAATGTACAAGGAAGAATATCTGAACATCAAAGGTTTTCGAACTAGTTCTCTTTATTAGAAAGGAATCAAAGATCTAAAAAGAATTTGGCAAAATCTCGTCTTTAAAAAAATATTGAGTGCATTCACCAAACAAAATTTTCGTTGAAAGGAAAGGTATAAGTATCATCTATCGTCAAAGTAGTATTAAGAATGCTGCTCAAAATATCTACTTGAAGTCACACAGAGACCAGAGGTAAGACAGTCCATAAGTGGCCTCATCCATCTGAAGAAGTATTCTACAAGCGAGGTATATACTAGATCGCATTACATACTAGATTATTATTCCAGCAGCACATTATGTATACTATAAATGACAGCCAAGGAGGCAGGAACTTGACAGGTGGTCATAATCCTAGATTTAAAGTTAAAGGACTCCTACTAACCTTATATGCTTTGTTCACCTTAAGAAACAAAACATATTCCAGCCATAGATGTAGATATAACGCTCAAAACCACTTAGCAGGTCAAGGACGCTCAAACAAGCTAATCCTCCTCACAACTCTTCATCTTCCAGCTGGAACCCCTCATCAAGTATGCCAGAAAATGCTACAGCCAAAGGACTGAAGGTTTTGAACTTGCTAAAAAATTTGGAGTTTACCACTTTACCACACGATGAAAGATCAGTGTATGTATTACTTTCTCGTGCTTTTTTTTGTTTAGAACTATCAAGGTACGAGTAAATTTATTTTACCCTAAAATAAATAAGGTGGAAGTGATATTCCTCATAGTAGAATAGTAATGGAGATTATTGTATTTTAGAATTTTGGATCCCTTATCATACCTCCTGTATTTTCTAAGTAGCTGATATATTATAAAGGAACACGCTGGGTTCATCAATATATATATATATATATATATACAGAGGTAAGACAGTCCATAAGTGGCCTCATCCATCTGAAGAAGTATTCTACAAGCGAGGTATGTACTAGATCGCATTACATACTAGATTATTGTTCCAGCAGCACATTATGTATACTATAAATGACAGCCAAGGAGGCAGGAACTTGACAGGTGGTCATAATCCTAGATTTAAAGTTAAAGGACTCCTACTAACCTTATATGCTTTGTCCACCTTAAGAAACAAAACATATTCCAGCCATAGATGTAGATATAACGCTCAAAACCACTTAGCAGGTCAAGGACGCTCAAACAAGCTAATCCTCCTCACAACTCTTCATCTTCCAGCTGGAACCCCTCATCAAGTATGCCAGAAAATGCTACAGCCAAAGGACTGAAGGTTTTGAACTTGCTAAAAAATTTGGAGTTTACCACTTTACCACACGATGAAAGATAAGTGTATGTATTACTTTCTCGTGTTTTTTTTTGTTTAGACCTATCAAGGTACGACTAAATTTATTTTACCCTAAAATAAGGTGTAAGTGATATTCCTCATAGTAGAATAGTAATGGAGATTATTGTATTTTAGAATTTTGGATCCCTTATCATACCTCCTGTATTTTCTAAGCAGCTGATATATTATAAAGGAACACGCTGGGTTCATCAATATATATATATATATATATATATATATATATATATATATACAGAGGTAAGAGTAAGACAGTCCATAAGTGGCCTCATCCATCTGAAGTATTCTACAAGCGAGGTATATACTAGATCGCATTACATACTAGATTATTGTTCCAGCAGCACATAATGTATACTATACATGACAGCCAAGGAGGCAGGAACTTGACAGGTGGTCATAATCCTAGATTTAAAGTTAAAGGACTCCTACTAACCTTATATGCTTTGTCCACCTTAAGAAACAAAACATATTCCAGCCATAGATGTAGATATAACGCTCAAAACCACTTAGCAGGTCAAGGACGCTCCAACAAGCAAATCCTCCTTACAACTCTTCATCTTCCAGCTGGAACCCCTCATCAAGTATGCCAGAAAATGCTACAGCCAAAGGACTGAAGGTTTTGAACTTGCTAAAATTTTGGAGTTTACCACTTTACCACACGATGAAATATAAGTGTATGTATTACTTTCTCGTGTTTTTTTTTGTTTAGAACTATCAAGGTACCAGTAAATTTATTTTACCCTAAAATAAGGTGTAAGTGATATTCCTCATAGTAGAATAGTAATGGAGATTATTGTATTTTAGAATTTTGGATCCCTTATCATACCTCCTGTATTTTCTAAGCAGCTGATATATTATAAAGGAACACGCTGGGTTCATCAATATATATATATATATATATATGCAGAGGTAAGACAGTCCATAAGTGGCCTCATCCATCTGAAGAAGTATTCTACAAGCGAGGTATATACTAGATCGCATTACATACTAGATTATTGTTCCAGCAGCACATTATGTATACTATAAATGACAGCCAAGGAGGCAGGAACTTGACAGGTGGTCATAATCCTAGATTTAAAGTTAAAGGACTCCTACTAACCTTATATGCTTTGTCCACCTTAAGAAACAAAACATATTTCAGCCATAGATGTAGATATAACGCTCAAAACCACTTAGCAGGTCAAGGACGCTCAAACAAGCAAATCCTCCTCACAACTCTTCATCTTCCAGCTGGAACCCCTCATCAAGTATGCCAGAAAATGCTACAGCCAAAGGACTGAAGGTTTTGAACTTGCTAAAAAATTTGGAGTTTACCACTTTACCACACGATGAAAGATCAGTGTATGTATTACTTTCTCGTGTTTTTTTTTGTTTAGAACTATCAAGGTACGAGTAAATTTATTTTACCCTAAAATAAGGTGTAAGTGATATTCCTCATAGTAGAATAGTAATGGAGATTATTGTATTTTAGAATTTTGGATCCCTTATCATACCTCCTGTATTTTCTAAGCAGCTGATATATTATAAAGGAACACGCTGGGTTCATATATATATATATATATATATATATATATATAATATTATATATATATATTATATATATATACAGAGGTAAGACAGTCCATAAGTGGCCTCATCCATCTGAAGTATTCTACAAGTGAGGTATATACTAGATCGCATTACATACTAGATTATTGTTCCAGCAGCACATTATGTATACTATAAATGACAGCCAAGGAGGCAGGAACTTGACATGTGGTCATAATCCTAGATTTAAAGTTAAAGGACTCCTACTAACCTTATATGCTTTGTCCACCTTAAGAAACAAAACATATTCCAGCCATAGATGTAGATATAACGCTCAAAACCATTTAGCAGGTCAAGGACGCTCAAACAAGCAAATCCTCCTCACAACTCTTCATCTTCGAGCTGGAACCCCTCATCAAGTATGCCAGAAAATGCTACAGCCAAAGGACTGAAGGTTTTGAACTTGCTAAAAAATTTGGAGTTTACCACTTTACCACACGATGAAAGATCAGTGTATGTATTACTTTCTCGTGCTTTTTTTTTGTTTAGAACTATCAAGGTACGAGTAAATTTATTTTACCCTAAAATAAATAAGGTGGAAATGATATTCCTCATAGTAGAATAGTAATGGAGATTATTGTATTTTAGAATTTTGGATCCCTTATCATACCTCCTGTATTTTCTAAGCAGCTGATATATTATAAAGGAACACGCTGGGTTCATCAATATATATATAGAGAGAGAGAGGTAAGACAGTCCATAAGTGGCCTCATCCATCTGAAGAAGTATTCTACAAGCGAGGTATATACTGAATCGCATTACATACTAGATTATTGTTCCAGCAGCACATTATGTATACCATGGTGCAGGACTTCGACTTCGTGTCGACTTCGCCAGGTGTGGAAGTGGAAGTTTGTGGAAACTTTGAGGAAGTTTTGAGGTAGTTTAGACGCAAACTTCGACAAACTTCGATGGTGTTTTTTTAGCAAAATGATGCATAACTTCGATTGAAAACTTACAAATTATGCTCTAACTCTAATTCATATGTATTAATTTGACATAAAAAAAACACAATTCATGACTCTCTAGTGCTAGGTAGGTTGAAAAAACTTACATATTATGTATATATGTATAGGAAAAGTAGTAGAAAATGGAGTATTTAAGAGTTAGTAGTAGTTGTTTTTATTTAGAATTGAAAAAACAAAGAAAAAGGAGATTTAGGACTTACCTTCTCAACAACAGCAAAGAAGCTCTCCAGCAGACACAGCAGCTCGTCCCAGACTTGCAAAGAGCAAATGTGAGGCTCCTCGTGCAAGTCATCAACTTAAAATAGCCAACTTGAGGCTTTTGTGCTAACTGGGCCTAGCCGTCTAAACTTCGGCCAAACATCGGCCACTTCGCCGAAACTTCGCTGACATCGACGATGTTTGGACCATTTTGTACAGAAAAACAGCAACTTCGTCGAAGTTCACGAAATGTCGGCTCGAAGTTGAGACGGACCCGAAGTCTTGGGGCTTCGACTTTGCCAACCTTCGAAGCTCGAAGTTTCGCCAAAGTTTCGGTCGACTTCGCCGAAGTTTAGATGGCCAAGGAGGCAGGAACTTGACAGGTGGTCATAATCCTAGATTTAAAGTTAAAGGACTCCTACTAACCTTATATGCTTTGTTCACCTTAAGAAACAAAACATATTCCAGCCATAGATGTAGATATAACGCTCAAAACCACTTAGCAGGTCAAGGACGCTCAAACAAGCAAATCCTCCTCACAACTCTTCATCTTCCAGCTGGAACCCCTCATCAAGTATGCCAGAAAATGCTACAGCCAAAGGACTGAAGGTTTTGAACTTGCTAAAAAATTTGGAGTTTACCACTTTACCACACGATGAAAGATCAGTGTATGTATTACTTTCTTGTGCTTTTTTTTGTTTAGAACTATCAAGGTACGAGTAAATTTATTTTACCCTAAAATAAATAAGGTGGAAGTGATATTCCTCATAGTAGAATAGTAATGGAGATTATTATATTTTAGAATTTTGGATCCCTTATCATACCTCCTGTATTTTCTAAGTAGCTGATATATTATAAAGGAACACGCTGGGTTCATCAATATATATATATATATATATATATATATATATATATAAAGAGGTAAGACAGTCCATAAGTGGCCTCATCCATCTGAAGAAGTATTCTACAAGCGAGGTATGTACTAGATCGCATTACATACTAGATTATTGTTCCAGCAGCACATTATGTATACTATAAATGACAGCCAAGGAGGCAGGAACTTGACAGGTGGTCATAATCCTAGATTTAAAGTTAAAGGACTCCTACTAACCTTATATGCTTTGTCCACCTTAAGAAACAAAACATATTCCAGCCATAGATGTAGATATAACGCTCAAAACCACTTAGCAGGTCAAGGACGCTCAAACAAGCTAATCCTCCTCACAACTCTTCATCTTCCAGCTGGAACCCCTCATCAAGTATGCCAAAAAATGCTACAGCCAAAGGACTGAAGGTTTTGAACTTGCTAAAAAATTTGGAGTTTACCACTTTACCACACGATGAAAGATAAGTGTATGTATTACTTTCTCGTGTTTTTTTTTGTTTAGAACTATCAAGGTACGACTAAATTTATTTTACCCTAAAATAAGGTGTAAGTGATATTCCTCATAGTAGAATAGTAATGGAGATTATTGTATTTTAGAATTTTGGATCCCTTATCATACCTCCTGTATTTTCTAAGCAGCTGATATATTATAAAGGAACACGCTGGGTTCATCAATATATATATATATATATACAGAGGTAAGAGTAAGACAGTCCATAAGTGGCCTCATCCATCTGAAGTATTCTACAAGCGAGGTATATACTAGATCGCATTACATACTAGATTATTGTTCCAGCAGCACATTATGTATACTATACATGACAGCCAAGGAGGCAGGAACTTGACAGGTGGTCATAATCCTAGATTTAAAGTTAAAGGACTCCTACTAACCTTATATGCTTTGTCCACCTTAAGAAACAAAACATATTCCAGCCATAGATGTAGATATAACGCTCAAAACCACTTAGCAGGTCAAGGACGCTCCAACAAGCAAATCCTCCTTACAACTCTTCATCTTCCAGCTGGAACCCCTCATCAAGTATGCCAGAAAATGCTACAGCCAAAGGACTGAAGGTTTTGAACTTGCTAAAAAATTTGGAGTTTACCACTTTACCACACGATGAAAGATAAGTGTATGTATTACTTTCTCGTGTTTTTTTTTTGTTTTGAACTATCAAGGTACGAGTAAATTTATTTTACCCTAAAATAAGGTGTAAGTGATATTCCTCGTAGTAGAATAGTAATGGAGATTATTGTATTTTAGAATTTTGGATCCCTTATCATACCTCCTGTATTTTCTAAGCAGCTGATATATTATAAAGGAACACGCTGGGTTCATCAATATATATATATATATATATATATATATATATATATATATATATATATATATATACAGAGGTAAGACAGTCCATAAGTGGCCTCATCCATCTGAAGAAGTATTCTACAAGCGAGGTATATACTAGATCGCATTACATACTAGATTATTGTTCCAGCAGCACATTATGTATACTATAAATGACAGCCAAGGAGGCAGGAACTTGACAGGTGGTCATAATCCTAGATTTAAAGTTAAAGGACTCCTACTAACCTTATATGCTTTGTCCACCTTAAGAAACAAAACATATTTCAGCCATAGATGTAGATATAACGCTCAAAACCACTTAGCAGGTCAAGGACGCTCAAACAAGCAAATCCTCCTCACAACTCTTCATCTTCCAGCTGGAACCCCTCATCAAGTATGCCAGAAAATGCTACAGCCAAAGGACTGAAGGTTTTGAACTTGCTAAAAAATTTGGAGTTTACCACTTTACCACACGATGAAAGATCAGTGTATGTATTACTTTCTCGTGTTTTTTTTGTTTAGAACTATCAAGGTACAAGTAAATTTATTTTACCCTAAAATAAGGTGCAAGTGATATTCCTCATAGTAGAATAGTAATGGAGATTATTGTATTTTAGAATTTTGGATCCCTTATCATACCTCCTGTATTTTCTAAGCAGCTGATATATTATAAAGGAACACGCTGGGTTCATATATATATATATATATATATATATATATATATATATATATATATATATATATATATATATATATATATATATATATATATATATATATATATATATATATATATATACAGAGGTAAGACAGTCCATAAGTGGCCTCATCCATCTGAAGTATTCTACAAGTGAGGTATATACTAGATCGCATTACATACTAGATTATTGTTCCAGCAGCACATTATGTATACTGGTCATAATCCTAGATTTAAAGTTAAAGGACTCCTACTAACCTTATATGCTTTGTTCACCTTAAGAAACAAAACATATTCCAGCCATAGATGTAGATATAACGCTCAAAACCACTTAGCAGGTCAAGGACGCTCAAACAAGCAAATCCTCCTCACAACTCTTCATCTTCCAGCTGGAACCCCTCATCAAGTATGCCAGAAAATGCTACAGCCAAAGGACTGAAGGTTTTGAACTTGCTAAAAAATTTGGAGTTTACCACTTTACCACACGATGAAATATCAGTGTATGTATTACTTTCTCGTGCTTTTTTTTGTTTAGAACTATCAAGGTACGAGTAAATTTATTTTACCCTAAAATAAATAAGGTGGAAATGATATTCCTCATAGTAGAATAGTAATGGATATTATTGTATTTTAGAATTTTGGATCCCTTATCATACCTCATGTATTTTCTAAGCAGTTGATATATTATAAAGGAACACGCTGGGTTCATCAATATATATATATATATAGAGGTAAGACAGTCCATAAGTGGCCTCATCCATCTGAAGAAGTATTCTACAAGCGAGGTATATACTGAATCGCATTACATACTAGATTATTGTTCCAGCAGCACATTATGTATACCATGGTGCAGGACTTCGACTTTGTGTCGACTTCGCCAGGTGTGGAAGTGGAAGTTTGTGGAAACTTCGAGGAAGTTTCGAGGAAGTTTAGACGCAAACTTCGACAAACTTCGATGGTGTTTTTTTAGCAAAATGATGCATAACTTCGATTGAAAACTTACAAATTATGCTCTAACTCTAATTCATATGTATTAATTTGACATAAAAAACACAATCCATGACTCTCTAGTGCTAGGTAGGTTGAAAAAACTTACATATTATGTATATATGTATAGGAAAAGTAGTAGAAAATGGAGTATTTAAGAGTTAGTAGTAGTTGTTTTTATTTAGAATTGAAAAAACAAAGAAAAAGGAGATTTGGGACTTACCTTCTCAACAACAGCAAAGAAGCTCTCCAGCAGACACAGCAGCTCGTCCAAGACTTGCAAAGAGCAAATGTGAGGCTCCTCGTGCAAGTCATCAACTTAAAATAGCCAACTTGAGGCTTTTGTGCTAACTGGGCCTGGCCGTCTAAACTTCAGCCCAACATCGGCCACTTCGCCGAAACTTCGCTGACATCGACGATGTTTGGACCATTTTGTACAGAAAAACAGCAACTTCGTCGAAGTTCACGAAATGTCGGCTCGAAGTTGAGACGGACCCGAAGTCTTGGGGCTTCGACTTCGCCAACCTTCGAAGCTCGAAGTTTCGCCAAAGTTTCGGTCGACTTCGCCGAAGTTTAGATCACTGATGTATACTATAAATGACAGCCACGGAGGCAGGAACTTGACAGGTGGTCATAATCCTAGATTTAAAGTTAAAGGACTCCTACTAACCTTATATGCTTTGTCCACCTTAAGAAACAAAACATATTCCAGCCATAGATGTAGATATAACGCTCAAAACCACTTAGCAGGTCAAGGACGCTCAAACAAGCAAATCCTCCTCACAACTCTTCATCTTCCAGCTGGAACCCCTCATCAAGTATGCCAGAAAATGCTACAGCCAAAGGACTGAAGGTTTTGAACTTGATAAAAAATTTGGAGTTTACCACTTTACCACACGATGAAAGATCAGTGTATGTATTACTTTCTCGTGTGTTTTTTTGTTTAGAACTATCAAGGTACGAGTAAATTCATTTTACCCTAAAATAAATAAGGTGGAAGTGATATTCCTCATAGCAGAATAGTAATGGAGATTATTGTATTTTCGAATTTTGGATCGCAGCTGATATATTATAAAGGAACACGCTGGGTTCATCTATATATATATATATATATATATATATATATATATATATAGAGAGAGAGAGAGAGAGGTTAGGAAGTGGGTACCAGCCAGTACATGCAATTTATGTGTACCGGCCATAAAAACGACATGTGGGATACATTTATTCAATCCAGCCTCATGGATTGAATCGAAATTCAATATAGATTAGATGTGTCAAAAAAATCACAACCATGCCTCATGTGTATCATGATATATAACAATATATCATTCAACGGTTTCTGCAACTTACCATTGATTAGAAAATGTGTATTTTATTTCATTTGATGATCTAGAAACGTCAGTTTGAAATGATTTTTGATACACATGTTATTTAAGAGATATGCATCACATCCATAAGGATAGATTGCTTTTATACTTTTGTAATCATCATAGATGAAGATTGGTACATGTATATGTACTCAGGTACATAGAAGCACTTTACATGGGAGATAGATCAATCATAAGAAAAATGTGAAGGAAGTGACTGCAGTATATCATACAATTCCACAAACTCCCCCTATGGCATATAAGTTAAGTAAAGAAGTAAAAGTTTCTTTATTTAAAAGAGCAACTACAAATCTTAGAGAAATTGTTGCTTAATCCATTGCAAGCAGGCATGCTAGCAATAGCAAAACAAAAAGGGGGGTTGGACCGCTTATCATACCTCTTGTATTTGCTAAGCATATGAAATGTTATAAAGGACTCGTGGTTTCTGAAAAATGAAAATGAGCAAGCTCTAGCCAGTTGGAAAGGGAAGCACTTTACTAGGGAGATAGACCACTCATAGGAAAAGAGTAATGGAAGTCTGCAGTATATCATACGATTCCACAAACTTTGTCAATTACTCAATGGTGTACAAGATAATGGAAGTCTGCAGGATATCATACGATTCCAAATGTAGTTTAGCACACAACATAGCACTACTATGATTAAAAGTTTGATAAGAGTAACAATAAGCATAGTAAATCATGACAGTAGAGATTTGTTCAATGAACACTGGTCTTCCCTCCTCTTTCTTCCGGGCTTGGGACCGGCTGTGTTTACAATTCACAGGCAGAGTTAAAAACTTTTTACTTTCTTTTTAGAACTTTGATAATGCTGAAACTGAAATCAACAGGTCGTAATCATATATCGTAATGATAAGTAAATGCCATCACTTCCAAGTGTTTATAAATAAGTTGATGAACTTCATATAATAGATCAAGGTCATTTGTAGTTTTCTTACTATTGTACGAACTCTGGCTGATGCAAAGTTTCCCTTTAATTTAAACTCATTCTATATATGTTATCAAAGAAACATATTTATTAAATTCCCAAAAGTTGTTTAACAGATTAATTGCTCTATAGTGTAACTCATTGGCATACAATGCTGCAATGAAAATTCAAGAATTGCAGTAGGCACATTTTGTTTACTTAAAAACGATACCTACTTAAGCAATACAAATCAAATAATCATATATATACTGCAGACCATAGTAACAAAAGTCTCCGAATTTTACGAAAAATCGATGATTTTCATGATTTTATAGGCTCCCGAAGGTTCATCACGATTAGTACGCCGGTCGTCGATTTTTTGTGAGTTTTCACGAGTTATCCCGCTTTTTCACGATTTATATGATTTTTCACGATTCTTCATAACTTTTCATGATTTTTTACGATTTTTCTCTTTTAAGCCGATTTATCTTTTTTTACCAAACTATGTACACAAAAATCCTGATATACACTAAGCCTGCAACCCTCCACTCCCACGGACAGTCCATTGTTATTGCTCAACTATTCTTTACTTCTTTTCCTACAATTTCACCCACTAAGATTGTATGTTTTGTGATCTTATTAGTTACATGTATCAAATATGTATGTATATATACACATACATATATATATATATGTATATACATACATCTGACTCATTCTTGATTATTTCCAAAAAGTTGACCGAATCTTGAGCGAAATTTATCGATGTTTTCACAAATTTTCTCGATTTTTTCCGATTCTGATTTTTCCTAGCCAGCTGAAAAGTTGCCGAATCCCGAACTTGTCACTATGCTGTAGATCATTCATATTACGGACCGTGCGGACTGACTACCCCCGCTTGGGCTTTTCCCGAACTTGCGCACCGCTTCATATAGTGGAGCCCAGATTATTGTATGCATCACCCTCCGTTCACTGCCCGATTTCTCTTTTTAGCTCCCACATTAAAATTTTACTCGACTGGATCTTGTTTCACCATTTTTGACCTAGGGGCATTCTAGTTGCTGTTAATTTACTACAGTTCCTTCGAGTACTCTAGTCTTTAAAGTATTAATATGGAGACTTATGACATCTACGAAAGGGATTTTGAGATTTTCAAATTAAGAGCTCATTACTTGGCACCGTACCTCAGCAAAGCACCTTGCCGCTTACAAGAAATCCACAATGCCATCTTGACAGAGCAGCATGATGCACAGAAGACTGTATGCTCTGTTAAGGGATACATACGGTAACGATGGTACGTCTCAATCTGGTTTGATGCCACTCTGCCCTTCAAATCACAGAAGATCCAGCCTATGCATGCCGTGCATAGTCGCCATATGGTGTGTGGTGGAAGAAACTTGCATGGGCTTGTTTGCATTGTGGTGGGCGGTTTGGTTTTGTCTTCCACCCATCCATTGAGTCGTTGCATGACTATGCATGGTTGCATGAATGCAAGTAGATCTTATATGACTATTCTGCAGTTAAAAGATTGCGTACTAATCCACCAGGACAATTTGTAGCGGGAAACTATAGGGCATATATACATGTCGCATGGTAGGTCAAAAGGTCATGAAGACAAAGTCGGCATTTTCAATATGAATAGGGACTATTGAAAGGCCATGGGAAAGATACAAGGAACATCTTGATCTTGATTACAGGTGCCTACTGTCTTTATGGGAGGTTGACCCAAATTTCCTAATAAGTCATGTAAGTGGAGAGAAGTGCACATACTACTACAACAAATTGGGCTCATGACGGTGAGTCGGTCCTAAGTAGTACGTGCCCTCCTTATTCCTTGCCTAATTGCGCTACTAATTTGCGTCAAGGCATTGCCAAATGAACATTCCTAAATGGTTGGATCTATCAATCTCTTTAGGCCATCAGCTTCGTCAAGACAAGGCAGAAGCATTGAAGTTGACGCAAAAAAATTGAAGATACAAGCAGGTAACATTCCTAAGCTACCACAGCACCAAGGATGGGGGAAGGGATCGGAACAATGAAATTTCAGTGAAAAACGAACTGAATAGAGAAGACGGCAAGTTGTTATATTAAGAAGAGAAAACCATACTCCTATATATAGGAGAACAGGGAAGCGTACAGACACAACTTAACCCTAATGGGCCAAGACATACTTGGACCCATACTACAAAAAAACACTTAATTACATAAATAAATAGATTCTCTAATACTCCCCCTCAAGCTGAAGTTGAGAGAAACCCAAATCAGCTTGCAAACAGAGAGTTAGACTAAAAACAAAGAGATAGAAATAAAAAGATAAACCAAGCCTATACAAGAATTTTTCTCCCCCTCAATATTACAATTAAGCACTCAAACACTCAGAAACTCCCCCTCAAGTAGATACTCCAAAGCAACAGATATCTAGGCAGGCATAGAGGCTTCTTGATCATCATAATGACATTTGGAGCAAAAAAAATAATAACAGATAGGCACCAAGGTCTTCATCACAGTCGTCGTCGTAGTAGCCAGAGAGTGTTGGATCACAAGTCCTAGAGAGTAGGGGTGAGCAAATAACGGTCCAGACCGCAAAACCGGACCGGACCGCTCAATTCGGTCTGGTTCGGTCCGGTCCATTTCGATTTCGGTCCGGTCCGCGGTCCGGGAATTTCAATAAATTCGGTCTTCGGTCCGGTCCGGTCCGCGGTCAAAACGGTCCGGTCCCGGTCCGGTCTGACCACCAAACGGTCCGGTCTATGGTCCAAAAATTATTGATATTCGGTCCTCGGTCCGGTCCGGTTTTGGACCGATGCATGTAGGGGTGAGCAAATAACGGTCCAGACCGCAAAACCGGACCGGACCGAACCGCTCAATTCGGTCCGGTTCGGTTCGGTCCATTTCGATTTCGGTCCGGTCCGCGGTCCGGAAATTTCAATAAATTCGGTCTTCGGTCCGGTCCGGTCCGGTCCGCGGTCAAAACGGTCCGGTCCCGGTCCGGTCTGACCACCAAACGGTCCGGTCTACGGTCCAAAAATTATTGATATTCGGTCCTCGGTCCGGTCCGGTTCGGTCCGGTCCGGTTTTGGACCGATGCTCACCCCTACTAGAGAGTGTTAGGTCACAAAAAGCGGCAATAGTCAAAGTGCAAAGAAAGCGTCGACGAAGCAGAGAGTGTTGGATCACAACAGCAGAAAGTCAACATACACACAAAGCGTGGACAACTAGAGAGTCAATGTGCCCACAGCACGGACAAGCCGGAGAGAGTGTTGGCGCACAACAGTAGAAAGTTGACGTGCATAAGGCACGGAAAAAGTCAATGTGCAAATAAAGCACGGACAAATAGCAAGATGTAAAGACGATGTAGCTAGATAGAATACCATCAACGCAAATCAATAGCCAACAAACAACCTCAAGATGTAGTAGCAGAAATTGAAGATCCAAAAACCAAACAAATATATAGAGAAGGAAGATCCTCATAGATAGCAATAGAAATAAATCTCATCTCTTCATCTTTTCCTCTCTTCTATTTCTTTCCCTCACACCAACCACGGAGAAGATCAACAGTTGGAGTGGACAAACACAAGTTCCACTGGATTTAGGAAATCAAACAAAAGAGTTGCAAATGGTGTAAAAACCTCACACATTATCAAAATGTAGACCATGGTGTGCTGATTATCCAAGGAGGAAGCCATCATAGCAGTATAGCAGCAATGGCATTAGAGCAGTAAGAGCGACACAAATAAATGGCATCGGTAGCAGCAGCAAAAAGGAAAAACACAACAACGCAATTGCAGCAGCAATAGAGGGCTTAAAGGCCAAAGTATTTCAAACCAGTAGCAGAAAAGGAGAGCACCTCAACAAGGAAAACGTAAGAAGAAAAAAAATGGGCAGCAGTATACACTGCTACAGTATCATCGGCAGCATAAGTTTAGAAGATGAAACTCCAACTCATTCCCCAGACATATGATGGTCTGGCAGCTAGGGTAGGAGATGCTCAAGACATAGACGACCCAAATGGAGCAGGTCATAAGGAGAGGGGACACCTTGGTAGGCTGTAATGGAGTTGGAGATCAACAGCAGGGATGAACCTATACAGATGGCCAAAAAAAGACGCACTAGCTCCTTCTCCAAGGCATGCGGCCTCTCCTAGAAGCCCCTAAGGGATCGAAGAAGAGAAGGGGGGCGTTGGAGGCCGACAGAAACCATGAAGGAGGGGATTGGAAGCTTCCAAAATCTCGTCGTGCTACAGTAACGTGCTGTAGCAGTACGCCAGATCTGAAGGAAAGGACATCTGGAGCAACAAAAAATGAAAGAAATGATATAGAGAAGCAGGGGTTACAATCTCCAGTCAAGTAGAAACAACAGGAGGAGCGTCAACAGTAGAAAAAAGGAGAGGAAGGAGCAGCAGATGCCATGGATTGATGAGTGGACAAGGCCTGCGAGCGGCCAAGAAGGAAGAGGGGTCGTCCGCCGGCTACTGCTCTCTCTTTTCTTCTTTTTACTTGACAGATAGGGTTTCAGATCTCTGCTCTGATGCCATGTCAGAAAGTAAAAGACGGTTAGTTGTTGTATTAAGAAGAGAAAATCCTACTATATATAGGAGAACAAGGAAGCGTACAGACACAACTTAACCCTAATGGGCCAAGACATACTTGGGTCCATATTATGAAAAAACACTTAATAACATAAATAAACAGACTCTCTAATAGAGATATCTCACAACGGTCCATTCTGGTGCATCAGGATGTGTTTAGCATAAGTCGGTAATGGTGGCCCTTCTTCCCGTTCTCAGAATTAATGAGAGAGACGTAAAGTGGCCATGTCTGTGGAAGGAGATAGAGTCATATGTGTAAGGACGTAGTGAGAGAAAATTGCATGAAGACAGATACATATGGGTTGCGATAGTCTATTAATATGGGAGAGAGATGTGAGTTCGGGGAAAGTCGGGTTGGATATCAAGTCTGCAAGATCCATAAGTATATAGTGTCTGCATTCGATCATCTCCTTATATATATATATATATATATATATATATATATATATATATATATATATATATATAGAGAGAGAGAGAGAGAGAGAGAGAGATATATAGATATATATAGATATATATATATATAGATATAGATATAGATATATAGATATAGATATAGATATATATATATAGATATAGATATATATATTATATATTACACACACACGTGTGTATATGTGTGTGTGTGTTTGTGTGTGTGTGTGTTTGTGTGTCCGTGCGTGCATGTGTGTGTGTGCGCGCGTGCATGTGTGTGTGTGCGCGCGCGTGCATGCGTGTGTGTGTGATAGAGAGAGAATAGTATTCTCTTCTTATATGCAACCATTGTATTGACGATAACTCCTAGATGGTTATGTTATTTTTTCACATGTAGAACCCATGTTATAAACCACAAAAACTAAAGCCCATAGGACCAAGGTCTTTTCAAGAATTTCCCTAAAGCACTAGCATTAAACTTAGATTTCTCATGGAAATATATTTTATTGGTTGGGAAGGATTTTCAAATATATCTTTATGATCTTTAGAGCTTCTATTGGAACTTGTTTACAATGTAAAACTTGATGGTTGTATAAAACTAGCGTATTAAAAAACAGCAGTTTGAAGATGCCCAGCCTGATCATACTCCAAGCTCCTAGGCAAAGGCCAAAGGGAGGCGTTCAAATATTGTCTGCTAGGAAAGAGAGAGAGAGACTAGACTTTATCGGATGTCGTGAAAGAGTTAAATATCAATTATAAGAGGAGAGAGAGACGAAAAGTATAAGAGATACTTAAATATCAAAATTGGTGAACAAAACAAATTGGTATGCTCATATACTGGCTAAAGGAGAGAGTGGTTCTTTTTCACATGATTTTTTCTAAAAGAACAGCTGACATCATATACTGTAGAGGAAAATTAAAATTTTGCAATCAGCATCACATTGCTACATTATGAGACCAAGTAGGGAAGATATGACCTGAAAACAAATCAGTATAATGACCATAGACTATGGGCACAGGTCTCTCAAAGGATGGAACTATACAGTAGCATTAAGAATGTACAAGGAAGAATATCTGAACATCAAAGGTTTTCTAACTAGTTTTCTTTACTAGAGAGGAATCAAAGATCTGAAAAAAGAATCGGGGAAATTTCCTGTCTTTAAGGAAATATTAAGAACTTTGACCAAACAAAATTTCTGCTGAAAAGTATCATCAATCATCAAGGTAATTTAAGAATGCTGCTCAAAACATCTACTTGAAGTCACGTAGAGACCAGAGTCAAGACGGTCATAAACGGTCTCATCCATTTGAGGAAGTGTTCTTCAAACGAGGTATAAACTAGATCACATTATATACTAGATTATTGTTCCAGTAGCATATGAAGTATACTATAAATGAGCCAAGGAGGCAGGAACTTGACAGGTGGTCATAGATGTAGAGTTAAAGGACTCTTACTAACCTGTTTTGCTTTGTTCACCTAAGGAAACAGAAAATATTCCACCCAGGGAATATAAATCTACATTTCTATTGCTTGACCCAGGGAATATAAATCTACATTCTATTGCTTCATTAGATATAATGTTCAAAAACACTTGGCACGTCAAGGATGCTCAGACAAGAAAATCCTCCTCAGAATCTTCTTCTTCCAGCAGGACCCGCCAGAAAATGCTACGGACAAAGTACTGAAGGTCTTGAACTTGCTAAAAATTTTGGAGTTCACCCCTTCCCAAACAATGAAAGGTCAGCGTATGGATCACTTTCTAGTGGGTTTTTCTTATTTAGAATTATCAAGGTACGAGTAAATTCAATTTTCCCTAAAATGAGTAAGGTGGAAGTGGCATTCCTCATAGTAAAATAGCCAAAGCAGTGGAGGATATCGTATTTTAGAATTTTGAACCCCTTATCATACCTCCTGTATCTTCTAGGCAGCTGAGATATTATAAATGACCATGGCTTTATGACAAATGAAAATGCACAAACTCTAGCCATTTGGAAAGAGCACTTTACGTGGGAGATAGATCAATCATATGAAAAGATGTGATAGAGGTGACTGCAGTATATCATACAATTCCACAAACCCCCCTAGGGCGTACAAGCTACGTGGTGAAAGTAAAAGTTTCTTTATTCAAAAGAACAACTAAAATCTTACATAAATTGTTGCTTAATCCATTGCAAGCAGTCACGCTACAAAACCAAAAGGGGGGTTGGACCACTTATTATATCTCTTGTATCTGCTAAGCAAATGAAATGTTATAAAGGACTAGTGGTTTATGACAAATGAAAATGAGTAAGCTCTAGCCAGTTGAAAAGAGAAGCACTTCATGTGGGAGATAGACCACTCATAGGAAAAGATGTAATGGGAGTGACAAAGGTATATCATACAATTCTACAAACTTTCTCAATGGGAGGTTTAGAGCTTTCACCACTCTTTGAAGAGAGAAATTATATGATGGTCTCTCCTCAGTCGTGTATTCTGGTAAAAAAGAAGCAGTGGAGCTCCCTTCAGCTCCTTAGTCTCCCATTGTCTCCGCATTTTCAAATATATCCTACCGTGCACTAAAACTTTGTCACTCTTTAAATAGAAAATCAAAGTGGTGTAGTGGAAGTGTGGTGGACCCATATCTAGACCTGTAAATGGATATTCGAAATCCGCATATTCGATCCGCATTCGAATCCGAAAATCAACAAAAAAAAAATTGTATTCGCAATATGTCTGGTCGGATTCGGATATCAGATACAATATCCGGATACTTTCGGATTGGATTTTGGATATGGTACTATCCGATCCGAAAAATATCTGTATCCGCAACATATTTGTTATAAACCTGTACAGAACCATAGGGCCCTAGTATTACACCATGCATCTGGCTAAATGTCATTCTCCGTGTTCCGCACGCCGGGTAAGTGAGCTGTCCGCGCTGTGCGCTCAGCGCACCCGTGCCATCCGTGCCCCATCCATCCGCATTTACTTCTTTTTAATTTATAAACCCTAGATATAAAATACACCAACTCAGCCTCACACACGACTCACCTCACTACTCCCTCTTTTTAGTTTACCCAAAAACCCTAACAGCTACGCAAGATTGCGAGCACAGAGACGTAGCAGCTTGAAGCCGTTGGGCGTGATAGCCAGTGCCTGAGCGCGTGTTTTCGGCGTAGTTAGAGCATCTTTAATGGGATCTCAGTACATCTTCAAGTGAAGTCGGGGTTCAACGGTTGTGACCTGCAAATCATTCATTAACTGTGGTTCATGGTTGCAAGCTGCAGTTAAAACTTCATTCATAATTCCAGTAAGTAAATACTATTAATCGCATCAACTTTTCTGTTTCTCCACTATACCATTTATTCCATCGACCTTTCTTTATTTCCGCTAAACACGATTGGCTTCGTAGTCTTTTTGTTTTGTTATTCTTAGTACAAATCACTAAATATGAGGCTCAAGATTTGATTTTTGTTGTCCTTCGTAGAAAAGGCTGTGATTTTTACTGTCAAGGAACGGTTTTGTGTTTAGTATAAACATGTTCACACCTATTACCGTCAATGAACTCGACCCTTTTGTTAGTATAACTTCTCTGGAATTCCTACTACTAAGATGGTGTCTCTGCACAAGGAGATCGTCTTCCATACCTTGACATTGTTGGGTATTTGCGGTCGTTCTTGCCATGGGTTTCTTTTAACCATGTTCATGTATGTTCTTCACTTCAAATATAATATCTTTTACTGTATTTAAACTATTAAGGATTTGCAGGAATTCCTGGAGCATTTAACTGATGTGCATTGGAAAAGTCTAAATCTTATCAAATATACACTCACTCGAAGTGCACATGACAAGCTTCCTCTTTACTTTAGTCAATGGGGTGTTTGCTTGCTGAGATTGAGTATTCAGTGTCTGTAAACATAGGTATATCTTTTTGTTTTGTTGAATCATGTACCTCCTCTAATTACTCTGTAAAGGGACATGCTGGAAGCTTGTATATTTGGTCGTTGTTCAGTTCATGTTACAGATAAATAAAATGTTGAAGTATTTCTTCCTATATTCGTTACCAACATCTTGTCTTCGTTGTAAGCAGTTGGCATTAATATGCTTATCTGAATAAGTTAATAAGGATTTGTTTGGTTACTCCGCTGTTTGCTATTTATGCCTCTAATACAGAAAATAAATTTTGGAGGATAAGGATTTCTGTAATGTAATCTTGCGGAAAATAAACATCCGCTTTATGCATCTTTCTGTATGAATTTGAAGAAACTATGAATCAGATACAATCTGGCATTGTGCTTAAAAAATTAATATAATATTTTGAATCTCAGTATTATTTGTGTTAAATCGAAGCTTCAGATTTGGATAAACAGAGTAACTAAACTACCTTGTCATTAAAATAATTTCATTATTAAATCTCAGTGTTATTTATGTAAATAAAACTCGGATTCGGATACTATCCGAATTCGAATATTTGAATTCGGATTCGGATTTGGATTGTTTTAATAAAATTCGTCGGATATCAGATCGGATGTCGAACGGATAAAAAAAACCGGATTCGGATATCGGATATCGGATATGTGTATCCGATTCGAATTTGATCCGTTTACAGGTCTACCCATATCCCACAGGTCCCTGGACCAAAACCTGGCTTTGATATAAGAAAAGGTATCATACAAATATTATTACACAAACATGGTCTTGGTGTAGTGGTTTAAAGTTGCAATCATTTCTAAGAGGTCTCAGGTTCAATCCTTTGTGCATGCATTATTCATGATATTGTATTGATTGACGAAACTAAAGATGGTTTGAATGATAAAGTTAAACTTTCGAGAAAGGCACTGGAATCAAATGGATTGATGATTAGTAGGAGCAAAACTGAGTATATGCATTGCAATTTCAGCCAATCTCGCAGTGTGAATGGTGGAGCCAAGTTGGACGGAGTAGATATACCAAAATGTGATAAATTTTGTTACTTGGGCTCTATCATTCAAACAGATGGCGATGTCCAAAATGATGTTTGTCATAGGATCACTGCAGTATGGTTGAATGGAGGAGTGCAATTGGAGTATTATGTGATCGGAAGATCCCAAAAACAAGATGTTTCTTTTGTTCCTTTCAGGCAATCGGAAAATCATCGAACTAAAAGCAAGTTTTATAAAACTGCTATACGGCCAGCCATGCTTTATGGGAGTGAATGTTAGGCGGTGAAGAAACAAGGACTCAACAAGATGAACGTGGCTGAAATGCGTATGTTGAGATGGATGTGTGGGAAGACAAGAAAAGATCGCTTGAGAAATGACTATATCAGGAATAAAGTGGGGGTGGCGAGCATTGGGGACAAGTTGTGTGAGGGCTAACTCAGATGGTATGGACATGTGCAACGCAGACCGACTAATGCGCCTATACGAAGCAATATTATTGAGGCAAACACAATTAATAGAAGAAGAGGAAGGCCTAAATTAACATGGGAAGAGCTTATAAAGAGAGATTTTGAATCTCTACATCTGAACCAGAATATGACCCATGATAGAGCTGAATGGAAAAGAAGGATCCATGTAGCCGACCCCAACATAGTTGGGATTGAGGCTTAGTTGTTGATGATGATGATGATGATGATGATGATGATGATGATGATGAACCTACTGTGCATTAATTTCCTCTCTGGGAACAGAAGAATCTGAAGTTTATGGTAAAAGGGCGGCTGGTTCAGCCCTTAAATGTAGCAGCACAAGAACGCAAACACCTCTGGCTAGCATGTCCATTGGTTCCCCTAGGGGGTAAATTTTCTAGAACCAACAAAGAGGAAATTGTTAAATCACATATCAACTAATTGCTTCAGTGAATTTGACTGCTCCATTAAGCCTTACCTAGGCAAGGTTTAAGTTGTGTGTGCTCGAGCATAATAAGGTATTTTTGTCCCGGTGAGGCGAGGCATAACCTCAAGGCTCAAGGCGTTTGAGGCGTGAGCCAGAAGAGCGAGGCACAAATAGGACAGTCTTGCCACAAGGCGCAAGAGCAGAAATCCTCAAAGCATTTGTTCAAAACCATGGAGGATTATTGATGGGGACAGGAGGAGGAAGAGCCAAGCTATGAAAAACAACAAGACAAACAAATGAACTTTGTGGCCAAACATCTTTCTTAAATAAGAAGACAATCTGCAATTATGGTGGGAGATTAACCATATAGAGTTAAACTTCTTTAACAATGCTAAAATATGTTTGGAGGCCAGCAAGGTGGGAGAGTAGATAAGATGGCAGGATATGGCAATCTCCAATCCCATAAAAAATCATAGACCATCTATGTTTGCAATAGAGGCATTTTTGTAGGACAACTTGTAAGGAAGTTCAAATCTGCTACTGTGCATCCTCTCCAAAAGCTAAATACTTATTTGGAGCTTATGAAAAGCCTCAAGTTACAAGGAGGGTGTCTAGAATGCTACAGACTGCAACCCTAATAATGATAATTTTAGTCTTTGAAGTTTGAACTTAATCGTGGTCTTTAGGTCTCTGACGGCACATTAATGACGTTATAAAGACAAAAGATCAATGAATGGTAGGAAAATCTACTGAGATCTATAGAGATTTTCACTCAGTCCGACATGTAATGAATAATATGTCAAGAGAAGAGGATAATAGTGCTAATAAAGGAACGATCCGACCAATGTGGGGCAAAGATGTAAAATCAAGAAAATTTAAAGCGGAAAGGATGGTCTTGATATCTAGCTTATGATTCCCTTCTAGACCCTGATGTACAATTTTGTAATTTATTGTTTTTCTTGCTTTCAGAATATGACCCATGATAAAGCTGAATGGAAACGAAGGATCCATGTAGCCGACCCCAACATAGTTGGGATTGAGGCTTAGATGATGATGATGATGATGATGATGATTGTTTTTCTTGCTTCAAATGACTTGGGAGTTGTTCATTCCAAAAATAAACAAAAAAGGAAGACAAAAATTCCTTTATTTATAATGTCATAATAAAATTGAAAATATGAGTTCACGAAGCAAAAATCATATTTTTAGTGTTCAATAGGCAAACTGTTATAACCAGTTAGCAATTTAGATCATGGGTGTGGAGAACCTTGGGCAGAAGCAGTAGGAAGCTTGTTGCATGTTGACCAGGAGAAATATCTTTGTGTTCAATGAGGGACTGAAAAAGAATAATTCACTGTATAAAATAAAAACAAAACCTAACATCTTATACTGCAACACCGTCAAAGAATCAGGCTACCTTTCAACAAGTAAAACGAGTTACACCAAAACAATGTTAAATATTAGAATGAGGGAGGAACAAATTTTTAAAATGACTTCATATTGTTTTCAGAACTTGTGTTAACATCAGACCAAATACTCAAACTTGGGGAGACAAGACATTCCACAAAGTTCTAAAATGTATCTGAGTGAAAAACGGAAACGGAAGTCAATCAAATGGATGAACATACGCTAAGAATAGTTTGTGCGACTATAAAATTGTTTGGATGAAAAGCAAAAAAAAGATCCTGAATATCACAAGCCATGATTGCCCTTTATGGGCATTTATTTTTTCCAGAAAAAAAATGTAAAATTGGACAAAGATATTGTAATTGGAATTAATAGGAACTAGGAACCATAATAAATAAAAATGAAATGGCCACTAGCATCAACCTTAGGCTTCTCATCAAAAGTTCTTTCATTGGCTGGGAAAGGATTTACAAATAAATCTTCATGTTTTTGGATTTGCTACTAAAACTTGGTTACATGTTAAAACCTTATAATTACAAAAAATTAACTAGCATATTTGGAAGAGGTAGTTGGAAAATGTCCAATCTAATCATTTTTCAAACTCCTTGCATAGACCAAGGCGTATACAGATATCGATTTACAAGGACAGAGGGAGACTAAACTTCAAAAAGATGTTGAGAAACTGTCAAATTTTTAACTAGAAAGAGAGAAGGAGAGTTGTTTAGTGAGATGCTGAAAAAGTGTCAAAAATGGGTGGAGAAAACATATAGATATGCCCGTACATTTTAGTCAAATAGAAACATTCAGAAATAACCTACACAAATGGTATATGGATAATGAGTAGAATCATCAATTCATCACCAAGTCCTAAGTGATTTTTTATTTATCATCCACTAAACAAAGAGATTTTGAATCTTATAAAAAGAGATTTTGAATCTTTACATCTTGATCGGAGTATGACCCATAATAGAGCTGATTGGAAAAGAATGATCCATGTAACCGACCCCACCATAGTTGGGATTGAGGCTTAGATGATTATGATGATGATGATGATGATGATCCACTGACCAGAAATGCTAAAATATAGCCAAAGGTATTGCAGACTATGATTTGCAACTTAAAGAAGCAGTTGTCTAACAGCTTGGGTGGAACATCAACTAAAAACAACAAATAAGGAATACAGCCAATCAGAGTACCTGACACTTTTACACGTGATGTCTTCTAGAAGAATGACAAATTACATTTGTAAGCTGTAGATGGGATCATAATGTTGCAACCAAAATGACATTCTCAAATTCTCATTAGGATTAAGCACAAAAACGAGATGTTTCTTTGGTAAAAAAAATCAACTAGAAATAAACAATACCTTGCGAAAGGAGAGAGAGTGATTATTTTCCATGTGTCTTTTTCTAAAACAAACAAATTATCACATAGACTGCACAGGGAAATCAAAAAAATGCAATGAAAATAACATTCTAGAAATCACGTAAGAGTTGATGCAGGAAGATAATGGAGAGCATGTAGGATAGAAAATGACCTAAAACAAATTGGGATAACAACTTAGACTTTGGACTTCAAGTCTTTTTGGAACCAAAAAATAGCATTCAAGAATATCACCCAAAATTTCTTAACAGTTTTCTCTTGAGAGGAAATCAAACATCTAAAAGTTTTTTGGAAATTCTCCTGCTATTAAGGGATTGTCTAGTGCTTTGACCAAACCGGTACAATGTATTCCAAAGAAAATTACTACTGAATAAGCATCATCATACTAGAGATCGGGGTCGAGACATCTAGAAATTGTTCTACAAATGTGAGACATACTACATCGCACTTCAAACTAGACTATGTCCCAGCAGTACATGATGTATTATAGTATAAATGAAAGGCAAGAGGCAAGAATTTAGCCAATGGTCATAGATGTAGACTTAGAGGACTGTTACTAAACTAATTTGCTTTCTCCACCTCAAGATACAGAATAATCCCTTCAGAGCCTCAGAGGCTAAAACGGATTGGTATCTACATTTCTATTGCTTCATTGGATATAATGCATCTCAAGAACATTCAGCTCGTCAAGGCCCCCACGGCTTTTGTAATGTAAATCTACTGAACTAATATTAAACGCAGCTAAAATGACTGAAGTAAATAAGTCTCATTCATCGAGTGTGTCTCAAAAATGACACAATAGAACCTTACAGGCTTCTAAAAGAAAGACTAAACGGGCAGTAGACAAGTGGGACTAAACCACTTGATTATACAAAACCCAAGACAAGGAAAAGACATAATAATATAACATAAGCCAGTTAATCCTGACTAACGGTGCGGCGACGTCGGTGCCCGTAAGTGTGTGGTCTGAGCCTGTCCTAAATCATATTGTTTCTTCCCACAAATAGTCTTTATCTATGCCGGAAAATGTACAGCCAAAGAAATACTGAAGTTTTGAATATGCGACAAATATTGAGGTCCATTACTATCTCAACCAATAATAGACCATCACAATAATTACTTTCCGGTGTTGTTGTTTTAATTTGAAGAATTATCAGAGTGAGAAAAAATTTACTTACCTTAAAATGGATAGCGTAAATGATATTACTTGTAGAATAGCAAAAGTAGTAGAGTATTTTCGATTTTAGAATTTTGCTCCATTAGTTCATAGGTTCAGTTTCTGCTTAGCAACTGAAAAATTATACAGGAATACAGCTGCATGAAAAACTGAAAATGAGAAAAGTCTGGCCAGTTGAATACGGACGCAATTTATTACATGGGAAATAGATCAGTCCTACAATAAGAATGTGGCAGGACAGCAAAGTAGAAGGTGCTTTACTAAAAAGATAAACTAGAAAGATCTTAAGAGTGATTCTTCCCTAATGGATTGCAAGTAGGAATGCTGCAAACAACAAAGAGAAGCTTCAAAGCTTTTATCAGTCTTTTTGAAGAAAGAAAGTGCATGATGGTCTCTACTTGGTATGATATTATGGTTAAGAGGAGCAATGTAGCTCCCTTAGCTCCTTTTTTCCCTTTGTCTCAGCAGTCCAAGAATATCTCTACTGCCATTGAGATTTTCTGTAGGGACATCAGAAACTGAAGTTTCTTAAAGGTGCCAAGTGCAGCACTCAAACCAGCAGCTAAAGAGCCCCAACGCCTCTGGCTAGCATGACCAGCGGCTCCTGTAGGGGGTCAACTTTCTAGAGCCAACAGAGAGGAGCTCTGAAGTCAGAGATTTCAACGACTTGCTTCTGTTAAATTAAATGTGCATCAGCGTCTTGCCTAGTAGGCAAGGTTTTAAAGTGTGCAAGGGTATAACGAAACATTTTTTCTCGGTGAGGTGAGGCAGAAGCCTCAAGGCATTTGAGGCATGAGCCTCAAATATGTATGGAGAGTGTATCAGACAAAACTATGCATCATGTATGTTAAGAAAAAAATAAAACTAAATAGAAATTTTACCTACTTTGACATGTGTAGATGATTTTTTTTCAAGATCCAGGTTAGTTAACAGGACCATGAACATGATAAATAAAATCTGTAGCAGATAAGGAGACATCTACACTCTGTAGCATTAGACTAGAAGTTGTAATTCGAAAAAGAAAGCATAACTTGGAAATTGGAATTAATAGGAACCAGGAACGAAGATCCGGAGATGAAATGAGATGAATAAAAACATAGCAAAAATCTAAAATCAGCAGTGAGGATCATAATATCAGAAGATGTTGACTCAGATCTGTGAGTCTTTTGACAGTTAAAAGGTTATCTATATTCACTAGTGAGAGTATTGTTGTATCTGATTATCTTAAAAAACGCCTAGTGTTTCACATAAGATATTAGAATCCAGAACTGAGACTTGTGCCTCAACTGTGAGGCCTCTCCGGCTCAGTACTATGAGGCAAACCTCAATCTAGAACACCGAGGCTTAAACTGCAACGAGGCAAAAAGGGCAGCCTCGCCTCAAGGCTCTAAAGCCTCAACGTGGTTTTTCAAAACCATGCTAGTGGGTGGGGATGGTTGATGAAGACAGAAGAGGAAGACCGTCAAACTATGAAAGACACCAAAACATAAAAGAGACTGGGGCCAAACATCTTCTGATAATAAAGAAGACGTCCTGCCAAAAAAAAATAATGATCAACCATGTTTTTGAACAGAGCTAAGAAATGTTTGGAGGCCAACAAGGTGGTAGATAATTTGGAAACAGATGAAAGTCTTCAATTCCATCAAGAATCATCAGCCAGTTTCATGATTGCTGTGTTTATTAAAGCATTTTTTTTGTAGAACTTATAAGGAAGTAAAACTGATATATGCATCCTCTCCAAAAAAAAACTGTGCACTTAGTTAAAACCTTCGAAATGATTAAAATTACAAGGAGAAAGTTCTACCATGCTACAGACTGCAACTCTAATGATGATGATTTAGGTTTTTGGAATTAATCATGGTCTTCAGGTATCCCACGACTAGACAACAAGACAAAAGACTAATGAATAATTATACTGAAATACCTTCAAAGGATTAGACTACATTTCAAGAAAGGAAGAGTCCATACCTTTTGCAAAGACTTCAGTGATGACAGCAGACAGATTCCTCAAACTCGGGGAGATAAGACAATCCAGCAAGTAAGCTAATATTAATAGATGATAGCTATCGCAATCTATATAAATTTTTACCCAGTCCGACATGTGATGTTTACTTTGAAAAGAGGAGAATAAAAATAGGGAACCACATCTACCTCTGCAGGCTGGTAGGTAATGGGCGTGAAGGACCTTGCGCAGAAGTGGCAGGAAGCTTGCTACATAGTGAACAGGAGAAACTTCTTTCTTTGTCTTCAATGAGGGACTGAAAAGAATCAGTTCAATATACAAAAAGGAAAACTGGAATCTTATACTGAAATACCTTCAAAGAATTAGGCTACATTTCAACAACATCAAGAATAGAAGAGTCAGATCAAATGATGTTGAAAAGTAGAAGAGTTGGCCAATAAAACAATAGTGTGAATTTCAAAATGATTTCAGACTTTCTTTCAGAACATCACTGTTCTCTTTTCCAAAGTCAGGAGGCATTTTTAATCATCCCGCCCTCCTCAAGCAGGCCGACAAGAAAAGGAGCTACATTGCAGCAAAATAAAACCAGTTCCATCCTTGGAGACAGGCATGACTCAGGAACATAGGAAAAAACACCACCCCCTCCCGAAAAAGCAAAATACAGCGGAAGCTACTAACAAGGGAAGAAACCTCGCCATATCGTCAAACACTCCCCAAACTTACAACTATCAATATGACCCTTCAAGTATGGGTAATGTATGAAAACTGCCTTTTGTACATAATCATACATGGCAGAGGGTTCTCTGCTTCCCATATCCCATGTACATGTGATCCCCATTTGCCTTTCTCCCCGGCAACAGGGTTATGGATTACTGCCCCTATGATGCCATGGTCCTGGATCTCTCTCACAACCGACATCATCTTCCAAGGAGTGGCGAGTTCCTCCAGATCGTGTCCTCGCTATGGTAGAACTTCAGTGTCAACAGCAGACCCAGCAAGTAGTGATGTATCTGAGAAAAGAAAGGAAAAAAAACGGAGACAGAAGTCAGTCCAGTGGACAAATATATGCTAAGAATAGTTTGCACCTGATGTAAAATTGTTTGAATGAAAAGAAAAACGAAAAAAAAAAATCCTTAAGATCATAAGCCCTGATTTGCCCATTATGGGCATTTGTTTTTTCCTTCTATGTTTATTAAAGCATTTTGTTAGAACTTATAAGGAAGTAAAACTGCTATCTCCAAAAAAAACTACGCACTTAGTTAAAGCCTGTGAAATGATTAAAGTTACAAGGAGAAAGTCTACAATGCTAGAGAGTGCAACTCTAGTGATGATGATTTAGGTTTTTGGAATAAATCATGGTCTTCAGGTATCCCACGACTACACAACAGGACAAAAGATTCATGAATAATTATACTCAAATACCTTCAAAGAATTAGACTACATAAGAAAGGAAGAGTTCATACCTTTTGCAAGACTTCAGTGATGACAGCAGACAGATTCCTCAAACTCGAGGAGATAAGACAATCCAGCAAGTAAGCTAATATTATTTTATGGTAGCTATCGCAATCTATATAAATTTTTACCCAGTCCAACATGTGATGTCTACTTTGACAAGAGAAGAGAATAAAAACAGGGAACCACATCTACCTCTGCAGGCATGATGGGTGTGAAGCACCTTGCCCAGAAGTGGCAGGAAGCTTGCTACATAGTGAGCAGGAGAAACTTCTTTCTTTGTCTTCAGTGGGGGACTGAAGAATCAGTTCACTATACAAAAAGGAAAACTGGAATCTTATACTGATATACCGTCAAAGAATTAGGCTACATTTCAACAACATCAAGAATAGAAGAGTCAGATCAAATGATATTGAAAAGTAGAAGAGTTGGCCAATAAAACAATAGAGCAAAATTCAAAATGATTTCAGACTTTCTTTCAGAACATCACTGTTCTCTTTTCCAAAGTCAGGAGGCATTTTTAATCATCCCGCCCTCCTCAAGCAGGCCGACAAGAAAAGGGGCTACATTGCAGCAAAATAAAACCAGTTCCATCCTTGGGAGACAGGCATGACTCAGGAACATAAACAGAAACACCACCACAGCGGAAGCTACTAACAAGTGAAGAAACCTCGCCATATCGTCAAACACTCCCCAAACTTATAACTATCTATATGACCCTTCAAGTATCGGTAATGTATAGAAACTGCCTTTTGTACATAATCATGCATGGCAGAGGGTTCTCTGTTTCCCATTTCCCATGTACATGTGATCCCCATTTGCCTTTCTCCCTGGCAACAGGGTTATGGATTACTGCCCCTATGATGCCATGGTCCTGGATCTCTCTCACAACCGACATCATCTTCCAAGGAGTGGCGAGTCCCTCCAGATCGTGTCCTCGCTATGGTAGAACTTCAGTGTCAACGGCAGACCCAGCAAGTAGTGATGTATCTGAGGAAAGAAAGGAAAAAAAACGGAGAGAGAAGTCAGTCCAGTGAACAAATATATGCTAAGAATAGTTTGTACCTGATGTAAAATTGTTTGAATGAAAAGAAAAACGGAAAAAAAAAATCCTTAAGATCATAAGCCCTGATTTGCCCATTATGGGCATTTGTTTTTTCCTGCAAACAACTTCCATATCTCCACCCTTTCTTCACGGGTATCATTATCAACAAGACCGAGTGCTAGCATTGATGGATCTGGGCTCTGAGCCATGAATAGAACATCTGAACACCCTGGTGTTCGGATGAAAGTCCTGGCTAACCCCTTGTGATTCCAATAAGCTAGACCTTCTCCTTGCCCTGACATAGAATGAGTGGTCAGGAAATGTTTCTCATTCTCAGCCCAAGCCAACCCTGAAAGCTCATAACCTGTGTCCAACTCAGCGAATGAGACGTGATTATTAGTGTTCAAGAAGGAAACTCGAGTTCCTCTACACACAGCCAGATCGTGTGTATGGACAGGGTACCAACAAAGGGACTTCACTGCCGCAGACCCTCTTCCGCTTTCTTCATGAAAGCTGTGTATCCAACGGCCGCCTAGGCGGATGTCCCAGATACATACCACGCCGTCCTTGTCACCACTGGCTAGCCGGTCACCACAGGTTGACCACCGCAGAGCAGTCACCTCTCTCTTGTGTCCTCCTTGGCAGGAACGGAGAACAGGACCAGAAAGAGAACACAAAGGCGCCCTCGTGTCCCAGCACAAGATGTTCCCATCCGTATCGCCATAAGTAAGCACATTACGCTCAACCCAGTTCCAGCCCATTGCTGTATGTTGTCCCACGCCTGCAATGAGACTTCTTCCCAACCATTGCTCGACTACAGAGTCCCACAGATTAATCACAGAGGCCCCGGAATCATTAAACCCTAGGGCGATACACTGGCCTCCGGGAGCCCAAGCCACGCCTGTGATAGGTCCCTCCCCTGGTCCCCCTCCCGACCCCACGGTAACAAGTCTCTTCCGTTTTGCCTTTGGGTCGTCGCCTTTGATAACGTATACCGTATTCCTTAACGCGACCGCCACCTTCCCAGTTGCCCCCCAATCCATGGGCTTAGAAAACCTGTAATCACGTCTTTCGTCAACCAGACCAGGAGTATCAACGACCTTCCTCAGCGTTGGCTCAAATATAACGCGATTTCTTAGCCCGAACATGTCGATGTAGTCGTCTTTGATTTCTACATGAATCCGGGGATCTTTTAGATAGAAGAATGGGTCTTTAAATATTTGAAATAAGCATTTCTGCTTGTCCCAATCAATAGTCTTGTTCCAGCGACCACAGAGAAAAGTTTTTGACATGTCAATCACGTGGACTCTAGGATCAGAAGATATAGGAACAACCACGGGCGGCCGGCGTCCAAACCAAACTTTGAAAGGATATTTCACTTTTGCATAAATCCACTTTCCCATCTCGACGCAGAACTTGGACGCGTCAACGGCCACCTCGCCGCAGATTTGCCCATTGCAGCAGCAAACCCTAGATTTGTCCATTGCAGCGAACCCTAGCGTCGACAGAGCGATTGCTTGCGCGAGAAGAGAAAGTCTTAGGGCGGCGAGTGGAGAAAAAACAACGGAACGAAAGAATTGTCCGAGAACCAGAGCGGGAGCGGGAGAGATTTGTCCGTTGCCCCCTTTTATGAGTGTAGTCGGTAAGGCATGGGGCGGCGAGTAATTTTGTCTAATCGGGTCGGACAGCGAGGCTTCGTCAACGGCTACTATTAGCGTCAAGCATAAACAAGCAACAACCAATAATGGGCTATTTAACTCACTAAGGGATAGATGCTTTGTGCAACCCAATTACTCAACTTCGAGAAGAGATTTAAAGCGGACACATAGATCAGTCATACAATAAGAAATGAGATAATATTGGAAACTACTAACCTCCAATAAAAAAACTTAATTGTGAGAAAAATTATCCACTCACATCAATACTTATAAAACACAATACATGATGTTAGACCCGCTATCATCCTCCCTTAAACATTTAGTGAGTATACAATGTGGATTCAGGGACATAAATTCCATGTTAATTGTATATTTGTAAAGAACAAAATAATTGAATATTTCTAGATAGTTCAACGTCATGGTGAAAATTTGGTACTACAAAATTATAAAAGTTATGGACTTTTAAGAACATACCTAGTATCTTGTATCAGTCAATTGAATGGATCAATGCATTAGGGATCAATCCTTGGGCTAGGAGCAGGTTCTGGTAGGGCCTCATCATTCACTTGGGTAGATCGAAGCTGGTCAAAAAAGGTGCTTCGATCGCTCTGTGTGGTCGATGCACGTCTGAGTTAGGTCGATGTGTGCCGACCCGAGGTCGATGCGACTCATTTAGGATTGCATACTAATAATAAAAGCAGAAGTGGGATGGTGTGTTTGAATGCTTCAACCATGTTTTGGGCGAAGCAAGATAGTATGCAGTTGAAGTGTGCTGAGAAGTGGTTGATCTGAGCCATTTTAGGGGTCAATTCGGGCTATTTTTTTGGTCGGCACGATCGATAGGAGGTCGAAGTGAATTGTTTGACTATTGTTTTGTAATTTCTCTTGAAGTAGGATATATAGATAGACCCTCCTTCAACCCTGGACCTCTATTGATATGTTTTCAAGATGGGGAGAATGTGTTAGACATGAATGAAGGTGACTTCATTGGAAAAGGCCTTGCATGTGATGATCTAGCAAGCTTTAGAAATCATCTCTTTTAACCTTATAGAGCTGGACTCCATGTAAGTTTATTCCCTTCTTTTTTTCTCTACTTTTGTTATCATAGTGGATGAAGTTCCTCATTTTATTTGGTAAAAATCCATCTTTTATCTACCTAAAATATCTTCTTTTCACCTTCTTTGCCCTAAGGAGTGAGATCTAAGAGGGAGATCCACTCCTTAATCAAATAGAAGGAATATTCTTGTTGCCAACCACTACAATAATTTTTTTTGCATGAAAATATGATCCATTTTATTCAACTTAGTATGTATCAAACACAAAAGGAAACAACAAAACAAATATTTTTTATTATACAATTTCATAAGATTACAAGGTTAACATAAATATGGGTGAATACATGAGGTACAAGCTATAGCACTAATCCTAGATGCAGAGGACAATTCAACTACTTCAATTATCTCTCTAGAGAACATTCTTTATGAATATGTAGGTTGTGGTCAAAGCAGTCATCCTTCCAATTCCTCTTTATCTAAGGGGTTGGTAGCAAATCCCACAAAAGAAGAAATAACGGAATATGTTAGCTAAAGTTGCTTTGCACATATACTGGTTTGGGAAATAATAAGAAAAGGATAACAAACATACTTATTATGGCTTCTAATCAAAAAGAGATATGAAATCATCTGGTTGGACTTTAAAAGAAAATATTAGAAGAAAGTGACTAATCAAAGTATGAGCCATCATTAAGAGTTGATAATGAAAACTTCCAATTACTTGCATAATAAACATGAGCAACGTATTCATGTGTTTTACATGTGACAATACTAGAATAATATAAAATATGTAGGTAGGAAATAACACATTGTAAGGAGTGGGACCCAATAGAAGAGCCACTCAACTTACTTTGAGGGAATAATAGAAAACCATCCAATGCAAAAAAATGAAGATATTTTTTTCGAAGGATGATAACTAAGATTCAAGTATGATTTGTATCATTAACCAAAAGTGTAGTAGTGGAATATAAAAATGTAACTATTACAGTATTTATACCCACCATTGTTCTTCACCATCTAGGGTGTACATAAAAGAAAACCAGCCACAGAGGGTAAGCCAACTACTTCAATCTACCTTCCAAGAAATATCAGTTACACTTGGATAAGTCCTGGTCAACTTTGGTCCAAACCTCCTTGCTCTCCACCTAGGGATTGGAAGCATACCCCACAAGTGAAGACAAAGTGGATGTTGTCAGCATAAAAGTAGGTATGTGCATATAATAATGATTGGACAATATTAGGGAATAGGGACATCAACTAAAATAACAAGGCTTCCCAAAAAAGAGAGAGGGGAAAGATCATCTAGATGGATAGTAAAAGAAATCTTCATGTAGTAAGACTAAAATATTAAGTGAATAAACAAGTAAAGTTCACAAATAACAATTATTGCACTTAAATATCAAATTAGAGAACAACATTAAATACATGGAATTATGCATGTTGATTATCATGATAACAACATGTACAATAAGAATTCAAAGTATATGGCATCACAGCCATAACCACATATTATGAGAACACCACCATAATCATCAGGCAAGTGATGACATCACAACACTATTACCCATGGATAGGAATCACCATTTACACCTTTGTTGATAATACACACAATTGGGATACATCATATAGTGTGTACATTGTATAAGTTATTTAAATCAAACATGCATTATAAATAGAGAGGCAAGCATTCATTTGGTTAGATCACAAAATAGTATCCAAATTAAAAATACATCATATGTAAACAAGCTTAATGATACAATCATGGCCAACATAAGGCAATTAGGGTTTCCACTAAATATGGATCAATTTATTTCATTATGATGCAAATTGAATGAAATAACAAAAAGATACAAGGACATGATTTTACAATTAGAGCAGTCCATAAGACCAATTTCAAGAGTTCCAAACCAGTCTATTCAACCATACGTAAATGTGACATTTAAGATAACATGTCACAATCAAGTCCAAGAGAGAGTAAAAATAAAATATTGTCCAATATGACTCATAAGGATAAGTAAGATATGTCAAAGATGTGTATCCAAGGTCAAAGTTCAAATCTAGTTCCAAAGCAAGATTTGAAACTATTGATTAACAATTCAGATGAATTACGGTTTAGACTCCCATAAAACAAAACCTAAAATGACCTTTTCATTCATAGTGATTCAGTTTATGAAGGTTACATAATCAGATGAATTATAATTTTATGATTTCAAGACATATTTATTTGTTAATTTCAAACTTCTAAATCATTGGATATGAATTTTTAAATTAAGACAATTAGTAAAACCCATATGAAACATGTATTATATATTAAAATTAGATCACAAAAACTATGGTAAATGGTAGATCTTATTTTTTTATTTTTTGTTTACTTTTTCTGATCTGTAAATGAATTTCTATGGAATTTACAAATATATGGTGATTTATTGAATTTAAAATTAAAAAAAATTGGGGCAAAAAACCAATAAGCCCTTGCATCACATATCAAAATATTAATGCCTGATGTGTCATATGAGTAAAAACATTCAATTAAATCAAACCCATGAGATGATATCATAATAAAGATAAAAGGACATAAATGCCCATGGAACAACGTGACAACATAACATCAATATTCGTAAATTCCTATAATTATCTTCTTCCTCATTCAATTGATCAACACAATAGAGAACACCATTTGAAGATCATTAGCAAGAAATTGAATCTAACAAAGCATTAACTCTATGTACTGGAGGAGATTATCAATAACTCTATAGGATTGAGTCGGACTTAGAGAGCCAAAATAAGGGTTGTGAGCCAATCTAAGGTGGGTAGTACACCTGCCATAGTAACCACCAAGGAGCAGCTTCCCCAAAACTAACAACCAAGCCAATAAAGCACAAACTAATACCACAAAATACTCATGGCAACCCAATAAATGAAAACTGGGCAGAAGAAAAATGATCAATGATTAGAACACCCATGTAGGTCATTACATTGAATCCACTAAAGCCAGAGATGAAAATATAGGGAAAACTAAATCATGAATTTACTTGGTTGGGTGTTCATAATGGTCAAAGGATGACTATATATAGGCACAACAACCCCGAGAAGCCTGGATTCCCAATCAGGAAAGGAAATAGGGGACTGAAGGACCCCTTTGTCAGCCAGGTGGTTGAGGAGATGAAACCCAGTCAAGATAGGGCTCATCCTACTCGACCAGTCATGATAAAAGTGGGGGAGAGGAGATCTCAATGTGAGGAAGAGATACAAGATTGAGAACTGAGGGAGGAGGATGTGACAGCCTAACCTTTATCTCTCCTATGTTGTACTCTTTCTCTCTCATCAAGTGGTCTTTTACTCAATTGAATGTCAATTGCATAGTGTGAGTCTGGTGGTACTCCAATTTAGTCACATCAACGATCAGTTTTACAATGTGTGACATTAAATTTCCTTTTTGAGGTAAATTGGACAATTTAATGTTGGATTTTATGGAGGCGACAAGTACATTATAAATAAATAATAACTCTACACATACCCCACTAGTAGATATCGTCGATAATAGCCGATTCAGAAAGATGGTGTGTAAGACCCCTAACCTTTCTTAGTAGTTGAAAATGCTTGCTTACCATAACTACGTGCTTGAAAACCTTAATAGAACCCAGTGATGTGTTTTTATATCTTGTTACAAGCTTTAGTTTCAAGTTTGGGCGTTGTTTGAGCAAGTTATGCAAATTTGTGCATGTTTTGGACTTTTTACTCATATCTGATGTTTTTATTGCAATTTGTCAAAAAATTATCTTCCTTAAATGTTTTCATATAATTCTTTAGTTGGTTGTGGCTTGGGGCTCCTAGGTGCACCTTGGTTTGATGGTGACACCTATAGGTGGTAAGTTAGGGTTTACTCCCCCCCCCTAGATGAGCTTCTTTGGAGGTCATAAACTGATGGTCCCCCCGGATGAGTGACATTCAATGGTCATGACCAGGTGGTGACAACTGTGGTGATCTCTAATAGGTAATAGGTTGATGGTCTTCCCCTTTGAGGCTCCTTGAACTGATGGTTTGGTTGAAAGGGTGTCAAACGAAGGTTTACCACCTAGTGACCTAGGGTTTCAACAACCTATGGTCACCAGGTGACGGAAATCGATGGACACCCTGGGAGGTCATCATCTGGTGGCCTAGAAGACTCTCACAACTGGTGGATCTGATGGTTGCATGGATATGATGGCTTTAGGCCATGAACACATGGAAAACCTAGTAGGACACCTTAACGTTCTCTCCTCTTTCACCCATAGCTTATACCTTCCCTCTTGCATGCAAATGAACCCTCTGGACTTCCTTTCTCTTCCTTATTGTCTTAAAATTTGTCCTCTTTGATCTAGTGGAGAACAAGCTGCACAAGGTAGAAAAAGGTGGCCAAACTCCTTGAATGTGCAACTAGGGTTCGGATCTAAGCAAGTAAGTTCTCTCCTATCCCCTTCATTTCTCTTGTTTTCCTACCTACTTCTTCATTCCTCTTGGTAGTGGCCATGGTGTTCCATGGTAGAGCTTGCTCTAAAACCTAAAGAACCCTCCTTTCTTGATTCCTTGACCTAAGGTTTGCTATCTTTCTTAGAGAAGAAGCTTGCTTGGTCGTGGGGAGTGCTAAGCTAGGGCTTCCTCATTCTTGTGCTTGAGATACCATGATGTTTGGAGATTGTTCTTCATCCTAAAGGCGAGTTATATAACTTTCTTCACATTTATTTCTTACTAATACCTTGCATGCACATGTTCATGCTCTTAAGACAAAGTTCTAAGTAACAAAGTAGCATCTTTTCCTACGGTTTATGCTTAGATCGTAGTTCTTGGGTAGTTATCTTATTGGGTGAACCCAAAAACATTGTGCACAAACCTTTTTTTAGTAGAGGAAGCTTTAGACCTTGCATTTATATGAAAAATGGTGGTTTTTGTTCACCAAACAATGGTCACTCCTTAGGGTTTTTGGAGTTGATTTCCTTCTTGTTTTGCAACTGATGGTTTTGCTCTTGGTGCTATTTTTCTTATCTTTCTTATACCAAACGATGGTTATGACTTAGCTTCTATTTTGACTCTTTTATGCTCAAAAAATGATGTTTTTGGTGCTCCTTTAAGTGGTAAATTCAATGGTTTTCCTCCCCTTCCAAATTTGATGGTTTTACCTGATGTTTGAAGCTTGTTTCACCACCTGTTGGCAACAACCGATGGCTTTTCTGGGTTCAACACTTGATGGTTCTAGTGGTTCATCAACCAATGGCCTCACTGGGTCGGTGGTGTCAACCGATGGCCTCACTGGGTCGGTGGTGTCAACCAATGGTTGGAATGGGCCGATGGTTCATCAACCAATGGTTGGACTGGGTCGATGGTTCATCAACCAATGGTTTCCCTGACTCAATGGTTCATCAACCAATGGTTTCCCTGACTCAATGGTTCATCAACTAAAATTGGATTGGGTCAATTTTTCATCAACCAATGGTTGGAGTGGGTCAATGGTTCAACAACCAATGGTTTTCCTACTTTCATAGTGTCATAACTCGATGGTTTTACTAAGCATGTGGTTCAAGGTTTTACTAGTATTACATATGATGGCTTTGATGGTGTCTACAGTCGATGGTGAACCCAAAGTCCACAACCGACAGTGGCTTGTATCCCCACAACTGATGGTACTCCTTATGCTTTCAACTGATGGTGCTTTCTATGTGATCAAACAATTACTTGAATAGGTTATGTGGTAACTTATATAAAACTACAATTCATGGTTTGAAGGGTTGGTTTTAATGATGCAAAATTCGATGGTGATTTGCCTTAATCATGCAATTTTACCTTTGCCCTCACATGGATGTAAACTTATGATCACTATAATGGCATGATGTGTAATGCTAATCCAGCTTACCTTGATACACCAAACCCTAAAGCAATAAAGTGGTAATGGTCGATCATACTTAGCTCTTTTATGACTAATGTGGGTGTAACCCTAATATGTGATATGTGAACATCCCGATACAATCTTATACTAAACATGAGTATCACAAGTGTGGTGATGGTTTGCTGAGCCTTTGATAAGGTATGGAAAGATAATGATGTTGTTGTAGGTATTATGATATCATGTTCTTAATGACCCTTGGGTATGGTTGAGCCCTATCTGGAACGTGATCCTCTTGTTTATGTGACATGGAATGGTATCATGTGGCGATGTGACAAGATTTATACCTCATACATTTTATATCTTCTAGAGTTGTTATGTATCAATGCTTGATAGAAATTAATTAGGGTTGTATGTCCACTTGTTTGATGCATCCTTAATTCACCCAATTGGCAATAACTAATCAAGTGAAATCTTATTCATGTAGTGCCATGTGGCATAGATCCATTCCAATGCCATGACTTGTTGGATGGGGAAATGAGTATTCCTAAGGAAAACTCAGAGTCACATACATAACATGTTGAGTATGTGTGAATGTAGGGAGGGTACATCCTAATCCCAAGGTTATGGATGATAGTTGTGGCCATGGCTCATTTTGAGATCAGTTGATACTTGTATATTTGTGATGTGATTGAGGACAACTACAATTGTACATCTAGTTTCGGGCTTTGTGGCCTTTATACCAAGGACATGTTGATGTTTAGCAGTTTGACTATATGTCACTGCAAATAGTTTGACTGAAATGTCACTATCTTTTCACTCGTACTGACCGAGCAGAAGAGATCTTAGGATGTTGGTACTCCTAGATCATATATGAAATTGATTGTGACCAAGCAGTGGTCACTTGGGATTTGAGTGGTATACCTCAATTTCCTCAGGGCTTAATAAAAGACGTAATCCATTCATGTGGCATATCTTCTTAGGGTTAAACATGACTCACATTGGTTGCTTACCCTTGTTTTGTTTCTTATGCGTCTTAGCTATAATATTATACGACGGAGTAGATAATGATAGTCTTATCTATCTCTTAAATATCTTGTTAATCAAGCATGCTGATACTTTATCTGCTTAACCTGTTATAGTATCTTAATATGATTATTTGCTTAAAGTGTCTAAACCTGCTTATCTTGTTTAATAATATAACTTTGTAATCAATAATCATTATTGAGATTTATATCTCTCATTGGGACATGGTCTCACCCTCGTGGTTTGCCATATCTTTTTGGGTGGTCGTCAATGGCATGGGCAGGCTTGAGGAGTTAATACAGAGTATTTTGGATAGCAGTTGTTGTTGAATGTGGGTTAGTTGATCTAGTTCTTGTATAGTCCTAGAGTCATCCTTGTACTCTTAGGTTCGGACAGGGAATGCTTTGTAGATGATATGTAATACGACTTGAGTTTTTGGCATATGTGGATGTTGTATATGGCATGTAAATATGGGACACAACTTTTGTTTACAGGGTGTGACCAAGGCCACTGGACAAAGATGTAAATACCTAATATGATATATGTCACTATGCAAAGTGTATGGACCTTTATGTAAATATTTCCACTTCTGTTATTAATGTTTAAATCGGTTTTTATTTACCTTATTTTCTAGTAATCTGGTGTTTAGTTGTTGATCATTGGTTCTTTGAGTAATATGATTTTGTTGTGGCATTAGGCGTCATAGGGTGTGGGATATACCTCATTACAAAGCAAGTCTAGAAACATCCCTTTGCATGGTGATATGCATCTCTCCTTGCATGCATAGATGGTCATCATCGACATCCTATAAATGCAGGCACTTTAGCGTCTGCATCTCTACTTCATCTACACAAATGGACTGGAACTCTATGTCACGCTTCATAAGCTAGTGAGAAGGAGTAGCCTTCTATTTTGATGGTGTGCTAGCGTTGTGGTTACTCTCCTTCTCTCTCGCTTGGGGACGATGATGGCTAGGGTTCATGTATAAGAGCATTATTATCAAATCCAACTGTCATGCCCCTATAAATAACATAGAGAAGGAAGCATGATTTCTCAAATTCCCTGGGTAAACAAAAAGGTTGTGGTTGTGTTTAATACGAGCCACTCTTGGAGTATTAAAAGAATATTCTAGAATCAATTAATTAACTAATAAATTATATTAATTCATTAACTAATTTTCATCATCAGACTCTATCCAGTTGCTTAGGATTAGCCAACTGACTTACCAATTTATATCTAATTAATGTTTAAATATTTTAACTAATTAAATCAGATTATATTCCAAGATTATTATAGTAGCTTACTTAAACTTTTAGTAATCGATTTGATTTGGAGCATTTACAATCATGTCCACAATTATACTCCTATTCCGATACATCCTACGTGTGTGACCCAATAGGCTATAAATTATGTTGGTAGTGATATTCATAATCATATTATGATTTCACAAGCAATGATTGGTATCTAGCAAGAGAAGTCAGAGAATAACTTAACCTACAATTTGTTCTTGGTGTTACAATGATTGTATAGTTCCTTTGTCTCTGATATCAAGATTGAACTCAAGCCATGGAATCGTCATCCTCTTGAATCCATGTTCCTTGAACTAGAGCAGACTGTCTGAGATATATGTAAGCTCAAAATCACATATTGACTCACACCAGCATGACCATTCACTTGTCAGTCTCGCTTATCAAGTGGCCATGGTACCAAACCCCTGCAGGAGGGACAAATCCCATCTACATCACCCAAAGTCATCCCCATGTGTCACAGTGCACCTGATCACCACCTTTACGACAACCCTTATTTAGGATCACGGTGGATGATGTCAAAGTACACCGAACAACATGTGATGAGTGTAGTGATTTTAGGTATGAGAACTACAATCACCACCATCACCATAAGAGATGACTTTGACTACCAATCATGGTTTCCATGTGTCACTCTTAAGGTGGGTCTATCTGATACATTGTTCTCTAACAAGTATCTATGTGCTTGGTGTAAGGCCCCTAACCTGGATTAGTGCTTGATTGTGTTTTCTTTGCTAAACCCTAAAATTATTAAACCTTAATTTAATCTCTTGAAATATCTTAATAACATTTGACAAGTTTATGTTTTTAGTTTAATCCTATTTGGTTGATGTTTGAGCTATTTATGCTTGTTTGGACCAAGTTGCAATTTACCCATGATGAGGATCTCTCTTGAAAGTTTTCACATGTAGGTTGTACCTTTTGTTCCTTGGCATCATAAGAGAGAGAATGATGCTTAGGGGCACCTTGATGAACCTTGGATGATGAGGTGGCATCATGTATGATATTAGGGTTGCATGGCTTTTCATGGATGCTTGATTTTGATGGATGCATCGAGCTTGTGAGATAGTTTTTGAGGTGTTACAACCACAATTTTAACGTCCCAAGATTTGAGGCCTCGGATAACATGATCTTAAAAAGGAATGATTGGACTACCCATATCACCAAGGTACATCTCCTTTTCTGGGAGCCCATCACTAAGGAACTCCATAGTTAAACGTGCTTAGCTTGGAGTAGTACTAGGATGGGTGACCAGTCGGGAAGTTTATCCTAGATTGCGTGTGAGTGAGGATAAAGTCCGCAGTTGAGGCTAATGGTGGTGTGTGGGGCCACTCGTCATTTCTGAAACTCTACTAGAGCCTAGGGCAGTGGGCCCAGGTGTTACAAATGGTATCAGAGCCATAACCCCTCCAGTAGGTGGGGCCCACATGGGCATGTGACATGCCAGTCTTGAGCCATACGGACCAGGCATGTAAGAAAGGGTTGTCCATAGTGACGTAGCCACCCTTACACTGGTATTCCATGATCGGGATCTGGGTGTCCATGGGCCATTCTAGGTCTGTACTAAAATGGGGAAATATTATGAGGCTGTATAGTTGAGCCTTGACGAGGACGTCAAGAGTCTAAGTGGGGGATATTGTAACATCCCGGGATTTGAGGCCTCAGATAACACGATCTTTAAAAGGAATGATTGGACTATCCATATCACCAAGGTGTACCACCTTTTTCGGGAGCCCATCACTAAAGAACTCTATAGTTAAGTGTGCTCAACTTGGAGTAGTACTAGGATGGGTGACCAGTCGAGAAGTTTATCCTAGCTTGTGCGTGAGTGAGGATAAAGCGTGCAGTTGAGGCTAATGGTGGTCTGTGGGGCCAATCATCATTCTTGAAACTCTACTAGAGCTTAGGGAAGTGGGCCCAGGTGTTACAACAACACTCTTTTGGTTGATTTTTTTGTGACCTAATGCCTTGGGCATGTGTATTGGTCACTAGGGTTTGTGTTCTTGTGAGTTGTTGTGACCTGTTTTGTTGTGTGATATCTTATAGCGGCCACAACATGGAGTTTCCCTTAGTTTTTTTGTGACCTTGGTGTGTAGTGGACCTAAGTGGTCGCTACACTACCTTGTTGTTATCACCCTTTGTTGCATGCATGTCTAGAGTGGTTGCATGGTTGTGTCTTTGTGAGACAAGTGTCCTTTTGGTGCTCTCATACCTTGACACCTCATATCCTTGCATCCCTCCTACCCCTTGAGTATATATGCTCTCTCCTTCACATGCAATTATCTCCTTTAGCTCTTTTTCCTCTCTTCTTCATGTTTGGCCTTGAGCTTGGTGGAGCTTTAGGAGGTGGTGATCTTGGAGATTGGTGTCTGATCATCCTTGCATGTGGTGATATTGAGCTTGACCATCTTCTTTGTGGTGATCCTTGGTTATCTTACTTCTTGGTAAGTGGTTATCTACCTTGATCTTGTTTTCTTTAAACCCTACCTTCTTGTCCTTTCTTTGCCGTGAGACTATGATCACCATGGTGACTATCTTGAGGAAAATTCCCTCCATACAGGTCAAAAATTTTGGTTTGACCATGGTAGTACCTATATGAGATGAAGTTTTCTTCTTTCTTCTTTCTTTTCTCTTGTTCGGACTAGGGTTTGAGTTTCCTTCATCTTGAGATTTCCTTTGACATTGGGATATTTTTCTTTTTCCTTAGGTGACCTTATTGGACGTGGAGTTGATCCTAGTCAGAGCTTCTTCTTCTCTATCCGAGCTTGTGTATTTGGAAGTTTGAACTTCATACTAAGGTGGGTTATATAACTTTCCCCTCTTCTATTATTGCACCATATTATTGTTTGCATGTTGCTGATTTTATCTCTAAAATGTGATCCTAAGATGCTAGATGATGTTATCATGATCTAGGTTTTAAGATTTTGAAGTATTCTTGCATGGATTACTCTTTCTCCTAAACCCTACTTCTTGCACCCAAAATCCTAGTGATGGTGGATTAGTTGCTTCTTGCAATGCATGATCGATTGATAGTTTTATCACCACTCTTGTGGTTCAGTTATTATGTATTTGATGAAGGTTTTGGTTTTAATGTGCATGTGTGAGATGATGGTTTTCTCTTCTCTAAGTTTGGTCCCTTGTTGGTTTGGTGACAATTACTCCTAGGGTTTTGATCTTTATCATCTTCACTGAGCTTCCTGTTGGATCTAAGGGCACTAGAGGGGGGTGAATATAGCTACAAAATTTCTCACAAAACATATTATACCTTCAAATTATATCAAGTTTAGAGCAATAGCTTAAGTGCAATTTGAAGTCCTATCTAACAAGCATAGCAAGGATGAGAGAGATTGATAGCAGGCACTTGACAAAGGGATGTAGAGTGGTTCGACACTTCAAACTAGAAGTGAGTTAGTCCACTACCTAGAGAGGTCAACCTCTAGGACTTTGCAAGTGCCTTTCTCTATATTATCACCAAAGAGATTACAACACAAGATCACAAAGGACTTACCCATCCAACCACAAGGAGATCTCCACTTTACCAAAGGGCTTACCCACTTAGCTTGAGTCTTCAACCTTCACCAAGGTCTTACCCACTCAAGCTCAAGTCTTCTGCCTTGAAGGACTTTGCTTCTCCTCTTAGATCTTCAGCCTTTGCCTTCTCCTTCACCTGGAGAAGATCACCACCTCTTCATCAACCTTGAAGAGGACCAACTACAACTCCTTCTTCACTCGATGGAGCTTGCTTCACCTTTTCTTCATGTAGGAAGGGGATAGGGAAGTAGGAAGATTGAGAGATTTACATGCACAAGGGTGGAGCTCTCTTACAATATACCTAACTCACTCACAAATCACAAAATGAAGTATAAACTAGAGAGAGAAAGCGGATCAAGGAATAGTAGCACACTCAACTATAGCAAGGACTTGAATATCTTGAAAGAGAAAACTTAGAATGAACTCCAAGGGGTCCTATTTATAGCTGGGGGTGCTCCCTTGAGTTGGGGAACACTTAGGGGCGAAATATAGCCATTTTTGCACAAGGCAATAGATCTATTTTCACCCAAATAAGTCACCAACGGTTATAATCACTTTTTCTGTGTTTTTTGTACAGTACATTCGGTCAAGTTCAATAAAGGTAACTCAAGTGATTGACTAAAAGACAAAGCCAATTTTCAAACTATTGGTCAAGTTTGTTTTGGGGAGTTCAACCGATCAACCAAAATCGAATTTGCTCAGTGAGTTAGTCAGTCAAGTTCTATGAATGCACAACTCGGCCAATCAGCCATCTTCAGAAAATCAAACAAGGATCGGTCGAGATTGTAACTCGACCGATGAGCAGCCAGTGATCAATTTTCTAAATTGACTAAATAGAGATTAAACCTTGGTATAAAGTGTCCCACATATTTTTCTCATCTTAGTTACATGTCATATAATCAATACAAGTGATTACAAAATTCTTCTAAGGTCATTTGAAGTGATTTCCTAATTAGCACACTTACATTACATTTGACTTGAACTTGGAAAAGCTAGGCTTGTGTAATTTGATCCTTTTCATGTACCTAAAGCCTTAAATCAATCTTGAAGAAACATATTAGATACATATGAATGGAATGGTTGAGTCATTATAAAAATATGGACAATTTATAACCTTTAGGTCAACATTCTCCCCCTTTTTGACAATGACAAACCATTCCTCAATCATATTGAAAAGGATATTGAAATTATAACTTTGCCTTGTGAATTAGGGAGATTCAAGATTTAAATAATGTGAATTGCTCCCCCTTAATCTATGCTTACTTTAACCTACATAGTTAGTCTATATACACAAAGCAATATATCATACATGTACTATATGGTCATTTAGCAAGTCACATGATAAAGCATATAATGAACAGGAAAAGGATCACATAAGAAATAAGCAATATGGTTGAGCTTCAAAACATTGAATTTCCCTTTTGACATTATCAAAAAGTAATGGGGGTAGAAGATCATACAAACATGTCTTCTCCAAGCACAACCAAGCATATATCCAAAACATGCAATCTCAAAACATATATCAAACAGAGACGAGAGAAACAAACATGATAAGTCATAAACAAAATATGGTGAAACATGGCACTAACTCATAAGATATAACAGATCAAAGAGTAAGAGTGCACAGAATATAGATTACAACCCAGAAAGCAAGTTCTCGTAAAAACAATTACAAGACAAAAGCGATGAAAGCTAAAGATAAAATAGTACAGCTCAGATCATGTGCCCAGATGTTTCTAATACAAAATAGTCTAGAAAGATATATATAATCAACAAACTAGACTAAAAACTAAGAACATCTAGATCTCTAAGCTATCTATATCAATAGCATCATCATCCTCGACATCAGGCTCATAGTCATCATCTCTGTCTGAAGGTGCAAATACATCGCCTTCATTACCAAAATCACCAATAGAACCACCAGAGTCATCATCGTCGTCAGATGCAGCACCATCATACTCACCATCACCATCATCCTCATCAACATCAGCAGTCTCGTCATCATCTTGGTCTAGCATCTCTTCATCAACAGAAGGTTTAAAGCAACGACCGGCCCAACAAACATTCTACTAATCCCAAGACATACCAAGAGCATAGAGCTCACTGGCTTGTGGGAAGGAAGGATCACAATCGCCAAGACTGGCAAGTAGAGTGGCTAAAGGGCCAGTAGGTAGAGGTAGGATGACAGGAGAAGGTCCACCAACAACAGAGGGTATGGGAGCAGTAGAAGAAGGTGCAGGTGCAGGTGGAGGGGCAAGGTAAAAGTGATTGTATGCATACGAGGCATAATCACTTCCCATGTAAGGCCGATAGGCAGGGTATGGGTGTGTACATGATAAGTTCATGTTTGACATGATTGAACATAAATCCTGATACAGGTGCTCCTGGATCTGGAGGTTGTATGCATGTTGGTGTATCATATAACCCATGAGGTCTTCATTAGACACATAAAATGAGGCACAGGCAGGTTGGGTAGGCTGAGGAGGTGGAGGTGCTTGGGTAGAGGTAGAGGCACGTGCAGCTGAGGCAGAGGCAGATGGTGAGGCATTGGGTGTGACGGAGGAAAGGATAGGCACAAACTTCTAGATAGTAGTCTCACTGATACATACTCCCTTCTAGGCAGGTCTTTAGTGGAAGTCATGGAAGAGAGATTTCTCAGTGGAAAACTGAAAATAACCACATATTAAGGTAGGGTATGGAGGATGGGTGCCACAGGTATTCTTGCCAGAGTCAAAGCAAGTCATGTGGTGGAGGATGTATCTAGACCACTTGACTCTGACATTCTCTAAGATGCAGTACATTACCACTGTAGTGTTTCTCTATAATATTCATTTTTTCTTGAGATCTAAGGCAGAGGAAGGTAGGGTGCTCTTCTTCTTATAGGGGACATGAGGTTTCTTCAAGTAACGATGGATATCCAGAAGGGTGATATCGTATTGCTTGTAGAAACCCTCATGGTCAAGAAGGTCAAAGTACTCTTCATAATCCTTACGCCAGGAGTCATTCTCATCGACACCTGACAAAAAGATACTCAAGATGTCCTCTGAGACTTGGAACTACTTCCCAGCTATCATTGATGTAAGGATAAATTGACTATTAGAAGGGGGTATAAGGGTGTCATAATTCCAACGTAAGTTCACATAGAATTTGTGAACGACTTTAGTGTTGGTCATAGAGTTGTTAAAGCACGCACACTCTACACCCAGGGTGGATAGGTGGTGAACTTGAAGCAACCTTTCCACTTGATCTATGACCTCTTGGCATCTAGGGCTAGGCTCAAATAGGTCACAAAAGGGAAAGGACTCTACAGGAGAAGGTCCTTACACCTATTAACAACCTCATTTGAGACAAAGAAGGTCTCATCGAAGGGGATTAAGTGGCAAGATGAGGAGGAGGATGGTGTACTGCTAGGGGTGGCTCTCTTCCTTATATTAGAATCCATGGAAACGAGATAGAGAGGAAAGAGAGATCAAATGCACAAAACACTCCACCAAAAACGTTCACACACCTAGGTCTAGCAAGGTGGAAGGTCTAAGATGGTCTCCCTAGGTCGGATTAGGGCTAGGTAAGGGGAGGGAAGGTTGAGGTTGAAGAGATCAGGGCTTAAGAGAGTGGAATTGGTTGATTTTTCTCTATTTGAGAGGGAGAATAGTCAGCTGAACCCAACTTAAGTGTGCTCGAGCTCCATGATCCGTCAAGTTCTGTGAACTCGAAAACTCGACCGAATGGTCTTTTTAAAAAAGCTCTTGGTCATCAATCAGTCGAGTTTAAACTGGGGAAACTCGACCGATGGTCAACCTAACATGAAACCATACAACTTAATTTATAGCCATTCGAGTGCTAAATAAATTCATTTTTCAAGTCCATTATGTATATTAAACATACTTAGGCACATATCACTCATGATTGGGTACTATTTTGCGATAAGACATGCGTTTGTGAAGAATACCCAAAAACAAGAGAAAAATAAGGCAAAATGAACATGAAAAAGTGATTTTAAGCATATTAGCAAGCAAAGATGATCAAGATAGATGCAAAATATATAGGGTAGATGACAAATAGCTAGAAGGTATATCAGATTCATTCAAAGTAGGTATAAGAAATTTTGATCTAATAAAATTGAATTACTCTCTAGCTAGAGGTTTAGTGAAAATGTCTTCCAACTGATTTTTCGTGTCCACATGCATGATATAAATATCCTTCTTGGCAATGTGATCACGAAGAAAGTGATGGAAAACCTCTATATGTTTATCTCTACTATGCAATATAGGATTGTAAGACAAGTTAATTTCACTAGTATTATCACAATAGATAGGAGAAGTATCAAAATGAATGTTAAAGTCTTGGAGCATTTGCTTCATCCAAACGACTGGGCACAACAACTCTTGGTTGTAATGTACTCAGCCTCGGTGGTTGATAATGCCACAGTGCTATATTTCTTGTAGATCCAAGACACCAAGCATGGTTCTAGGAGGAAGCAAGTGCCACTTGGGCACTTTCTATCAATCAAGCACCCTGCATAATTGGCATCACTATAAGCAGTAAGAGTAAAGTCTCTTGACTTGGGATACCATAGTCCAAAATTTGGAGTTTTGGCTAAGTACCTTAAAATCCTCTTAAAATCTATAAGATGTGATTTCTTAGGATATTGAAATCGAGCACACAAGCCAACACTAAACATTATATCAGGTCTAGAGGAAGTTAAATAAAGTAAACTTCCAATCATACCTCTATAGTGCTTCTCATCTACCCTCTCACCTTTTTCATCTTTATCAAGTTTGGCGGTGTTTGACATGGGTGTGTCCATCGGCTTGGTGTTCTCCATCCCAAAGTGCTTAAGTAGTTCACTTGTGTACTTGCCTTAGTTGATGAAGTTCATCTTTTATTTGTTTGATTTGAAAGCCAAGGAAGAATGTGAGTTCAACCATCATACTCATCTCAAATTCACTCTATAGAAGATTACTAAATTCTTTGTAAAGATCAAGATTGGTTCCACCAAAAATGATATCATCAACATATATTTGAATAATAAGAAATTTTTAGAAGTGTGTTTTAGAAACAAGGTAGAATCCACTTTGCTCGTGATATAACCATGATCTAACAAAAAGTTCTTTAATTTCTCGTACCAAACCCTTGGTTCTTATTTGAGTCCATAGAGAGATTTTTGTAGTAAATAAATATGGTTAGGTAGACTATCATGTTCAAAGCCTAGAGGTTGTGCAACATACACTTCCTCCTCAATTGTACCATTGAAAAATGCACTTTTAACATCCATTTGATACAAAAGAAAGTTTTTATAACTAGTAAAGGCAAGAAACATATGAATGGATTTAAGTTTAGCTACAGGTGCATATGTTTCATCAAAATCAATACCTTCCTATTGATTGTATCCTTGAGCCACTAACCTTGCTTTGTTCCTTACCACTTTGCCGCTTTCATCAAGCTTATTGCGATAGACCCATTTGGTGCCAATGATCTTTCTATCGCTTGGTCTGGGCACAAGGGTCCAAACTGTGTTCTTCTCAAATTATTCCAGCTCCTCTTGCATAGCTAGGATCCATTCTTCATGTATACCCAAGAGCTTCCTTGACATCTTTATGCTCGAGTTGTGAGATGAATGCACTGTTGGCTTGTTCTTTGTTGAATGCAGCCCACATCTTCACTCTTTCAAATGGATCACCTAAAATTATCTCCTTTGGATGACTCTTTGAAAATCGGGGTGTTGGATCCTTCTTTTCATCATCTTTGTCTTCTTCTTAAGTAGTCACCTCTTTTCCCTTTTGGGTGATGTTGAGTTCTTTAAGGATAGAAATTACTTTACCTACATCATCATCATTTACAACTATATCTTTGGGAATAGAGGGGTTAGTCTCAATAAATTTTACATTAATAGATTCTTCTACCTTAGCAAGATCAATATTAAAAACTCTATACGCTTTACTAGTAGTGCTATAGCCAAGAAAGAAAGCCTTGTAATATTTTGGATCAAGCTTGTCGAGAGAATATTTCATATTCAAAACAAAGCAAGGACATCTAAAAATGTGGAAAAAATCAATAGAAGGCTTCCTACCACGCCATAGCTCATAGGGGGTTTTCTTAATCGAAGGATGAGTAAAAACACGATTTTGCACAAAACAAGAGGTACTGACAGCTTCGGCCCAAAACTTCTTAGGAGTATCATACTCTAGAAGCATGGTCCTAGCCATCTCCTGTAAAGACCTATTCTTCCTCTTTACAACCCCATTTTGTTGAGGTGTTCGAGGTGAAGAGAAGTTATGTGCATAACCCGATTCTTGACAAAAATGCTCAAAAAGCTCATTTTCAAATTCTCCCCCATGGTCACTACGAATGGAAACAATCCGACAAGAAGCTTCATCTCAACTTGTTTACAAAAGTTTGAGAAAACATCAAACGTATCACTTTTAGAAATGAGAAATAAGGTCTAAGTATATTTAGAGAAATCATCAACAATAACAAGGCAATACTTGGAATCATGAAGCGATTGAGTTCTCATTGGTCCAAATAGATCAATATGAAGAAGCTCAAGAGCTCTCTTAGTGCCAAGGACTCCTTTGTATTTGAAGGAGGACTTGGTTTGCTTCCCTTGTGTACAAGGTTGGCATTCTTCATCCTTTTCAAAATCCAATTTAGGAAGTCCCTTGACCAAGTTCTTTTTGCTCAATTTCTTCAATTGATGCATATTTACATGACCAAGCCGGTGGTGCCAAAGAGAAATATCATTCAAGTTGAATACTAGGCATCTATCAACCACATGCTTAATAGAGTTAAGAATAATTACATAAAGATTACCACTTCTAGTTCCCTTATATATAGCTTGGTAGGTGAGGGAATCTAGAATCAAGCATTCAAAAGAAGTAAATAGCACAAGGTAACCAGTATCACAAAGTTGACTAACACGAATTAAATTGTGATGTAGGACATCTACAAAAACAACATTCTTGATGCACAAGGATTCACCTACATCACCCTCTCCTTTGACTTTACCTTTCTTGGTGTCCCAAAAGGTGACCGATCCTCCTTTCTTCTTTGTGAAATTGTTGAAATGGCTTATGTCACCGGTCATGTGCTTTGTGCAACCACTATCAACAATCCATCTACCTTTTTCCTGCGAGAAAGGAGAATGTCACTTCCCAACTCAAACTTTGGGATCTAGAGTTAGCTTGGGGACCCATTTCATCTTTGGGTTGGTCCCCTTAGGCTTGTAAGGACAATAAGTAGAGTAATGATCATCACATTTGCAATAAGAACAAACCATATGATTCTTAGTTCCCGAAGACTCCTACAAAGAAGGAGTTCTTATTTCTCTTTTTATTACCTTTGGTCTCACTCTTACCCTTTGAATCTCCCCCTACAAGTACCAAACAACTAGTACCACTTTGTTTGGTAGAATGGTCAAGGATTTCATTTAGGGAGTTCTTCCTTTTGAGGAATTTCTATAGGGATACTCTCAATCTATGGTTATCATCATTTAAAAAAATAATAGTAGAATATAAACTAGATATGTCATCCCTAACATGCATAAGATCAGCCTCAAGACATAAAGCTTTAGTAAGAAATGAATCCTTTTCAAGAGAGATAGAAGCAACATTGTCACTAGGCAATAAAGCTCTAGAATATAGATCATTTACTTGACTAAGAAACCTAGCATTTTTAAATTTTAGAATTTGAATATCTTCGAGATAGACATCTCTCTCTTCTCTACGAGCATCAATAAGGAGCTTAAATTCAACATTTTCAATTTCAAGCAAATCAAGCTCTTTAAGGCAATTTTGGTTTTCTTCCTTAATATTCTCAATGTTCTTAAGGTAGATACCATTCTAAACTTCAACCCCATTGTATTGGAGTTCAAGATCTAGGTATTTCCCTTACAAATTATCAATACTCTCAAGGTTGGTATTTTCATTCAATTCAAGAATTTCAATCTTAGCATAAAGATCATCAATAATTTTTCCTAATTGTTTTCTTTTAGATGTACATTTAGTAAAAGATGAATGGGTAGAAATAAGCATGTCAATAACAACTTCCTTAGACAATTTATGCAAGCTTACCTCACTTATCCCACCAATATCTTCATTTGTATAGGCCATGAGAGCAAGGTGACACTCTCCATCTTCTTTGGAGCTTGAGCTACTTGAAGATGACGCTTCCCAAGTTGTACGAGTTGCAATCTTGTGCCTCTTCTCCTTCTTGTCCTTCGTGTTGTATTTTATCTCCTTCTTGTATTCCTCTTCTTTCTTTGAGCTTCCCTTATGGTGTGACTTTCTTGACTTTTGGCATTCACTCTTGTAGTGCCCCTTTTGGCCACACTTGTAGCATCTCAGAGAAGAGGAGGAGGCTTGCTTTCCCTTATGTACTTGCCCTTGAGTTGTCTTCATGCTCACTAGGGCCTTCATCTTCATTATAGGAGGAGGGAGAAGTCTGACAAGAAATTTGTTGTTGAAGGATGACAACCTCCACTTGTGCTTTGAAAGCACTATATTTGATCTTTTTGTCTTCCTTCTATTCTTGCTTGGCTTCTTCTTCTTGCTTGTCAAGTCTAGGCTCATAGGCTTGAAGGTTTCCAATGAGTTATTCAGTTGTGATGTCCCCAAGACTCCTCACTTCTTCAATGGAGGTGACCTTTGACTCCCACTTTTTTGGAAGAGTTATCAATATCTTTGAGTTAATGACGCCTCTATCCAAAGTGTTTCCCAATGCAGCCAACCCATTGATGATAAGATTGAGTCTTGAATACATCTCTGCAAACCCTTATTTCTTACCCATCTTGAAGTTCTCTAAGAGGTTGTTCAACATGTAGATCTTTGCCTCCTTGACTTGCTCTGTGCCTTCATATGTGATGCACAACTTGTCCCGAATCTCATAGGCAATGTCCCAAGATGGGATCCGGTTGAACTCCATGGGGTGAGAGATGCGTAGAGGATGCTAATTGCCTTGGAATTGAGTTGAGCCTCCTTGAGAGAAGCTTCACTCCATGTTGCAACAGCTCCAATTGGCTCCTTGTAAGGTGTGGCCATCACCTTCCACATATCAAAGTTCATCACTTAAAGGTAGAATTGCATCCGTCTCTTCTAATAGAGGAAGTTGGTGTCATCAAACACCAGAGGATGCATGGAGAAGCCTCCCTCTAGGTTGAGTGAACCAAGTAGGTTGTCACCCATCTTCTTGTGTCATGGGAGATTGTTGAAGAAGATCTTGAGATCTAATACCACTTGTCGAGTCTAAGGGCTCTAGAGGGGGTGTGAATAGAGCTACAAAATTTCTCACAAAATAGATTAGACCTTCAAATTATAAGTTTAGAGCAATAGCTTAAGTGCAATTTGAAGTCCTATCTAACAAGCATAGAAAGGATGAGAGAGATTGATAGAAAGCACTTGACAAAGGGATGTAGAGTGGTTCCACACTTCAAACTAGAAATGAGTCAGTCCACTACCTAGAGAGGTCACCCTCTAAGACTTCACAAGTGCTTTTCTCTATATTATCATCAAAGAGATTACAACACAAGACCACTAAAGGACTTACCCATCCAACTACAAGGAGATCTCCACCTTACCAAAGGGCTTACCCACTTAGCTTGAGTCTTCAGCCTTCACCAAGTTCTTACCCACTCAAGATCAAGTCTTCCGCTTTGAAGGAATTTGCTTTTCCTCTTGGATCTTCAACGTTTTCCTTTTCCTTCACCTAGAGAAGATCACCACCTCTTCATAAACCTTAAATAGGACCAACTATAGTTCCTTATTCACTCAATGGAGCTTGCTTCACCTTTTCTTCATGTAGGAAGGGGATAGGGAGGTAGTGGAAGATTGAGAGCTTTACATGCACAAGGGTGGAGCTCTCTTACAATATACCTAACTCACTCCCAAATCATGAAATGAAGTGTAAACTAGAGAGAGAAAGGGGCTCAAGGAGTAGTAGCACACTCAACTATAACAAGGACTTGAATATATTGAAAGAGAAAACTTGGAATGAACTCCAAGGGGTCCTATTTATAGTTGGGGGTGCTACCTTGAGTTGGGGAACACTTAGGGGTGAAATATAGCCATTTTTGCACAAGGTAATGGATCTATTTTCACCTAAACAAGTCAGCAACTGTTATAATCACTTTTTCTGCATTTTTTGTACAGTGCATTCGGTTGAGTTTCAATAAAGGTAACTCGAGTGATCGACTAAAAGACAAAGCCAATTTTCAAACTATCGATCGAGTTTGTTCTAGGGAACTTGACCGATCAGCCAAAATGGAATTTTGTCAGTGAGTCAGTCGGTCGAGTTATGTAAATGCACAACTTGACCGATCAGCTATCTTCAGAAAATCAATCAAGGATCGGTCGAGATTGTAACTTGACCGATGATCAGCCTGTGATCAATTTTCTAAATTGACTAAATAGTGATTAAACCTTGTTAAAAGTCTCCCACATAATTTTCTCATCTTAGTTACAAGTCATATCATCAATACAAGTGATTACAAAATTATTCTAAGGTTTTTTGAAGTGATTTCCTAATTAACACACTTGCATTGCATTTGACTTGAACTTGGACATGCTAGAGCTTGTATAATTTGATCCTTTTCATGTAACGAAAGCCTGAAATCAATCTTATACAAACATATTAGATACATATCAATGGAATGGTGGAGTCATTATCAAATTATGGAAAATGTATAACATTTAGGTCAACACTTCCCTCTAATGATATTTAGCATTATTGATGTTGTTATTTATTTTGACCATGGTTTTACTCTGTTTGGAGTTGGTTATGTGATGCGGGGAGTGTCTTGACCTTGGGGTCACTACACTCATTTTGGTGTGTCTGATATGACATAGGATGATGATTATGAATCTTTATGAGGCATGATGGGATAATGATATTATGCATGAACTATGTTATTGGGTCTTGTGACCTGGAAGAGGCTCAATGCCTAATGTGAGGTGATATCTTGTTATGATGTGATGAGGGATTTTTATTCCTAGTGATGTGATAATGTTGATGGCCTTGAATGGAAGTGGTATTATGTGATGATGTAACAAGTATACCTCATATGTTTTATATCTTTTGACATTGCAACATACCCTTATCTTTGTAGAGTTTTTTTAGGGTTTGTACGTTGTAACTTGATTGATGCTAAAAGATACTCGGTTGGCTTAACTAATCAAGTCAAACCCTAATCATGTAGCCTCCATGTGCCATAGATCCATCTTCTCCATTAGTGCTTGCTGGATGGTGAAATGGATTCTCTCTTAGTGGAGTTTGGAGTCGTATATTGTTGAGTATATGCATTTCACAGGATCGGCTGCGGTCATACCATGAGAAGAGAATGATTGAGACACTACAACAATTATACACATTAGTGTCATTTAATTTAAAGCCTTTTGTTGGAAAATCCATTATATGACTATTTTTATAGGCATTTTTTTATTTAAATGCCCCTAAATGGGATGTCACAAGTTTTGAGAAAAGAACCAAGTTATAGAGGCATTTATAACTACAATTAGTGACACTTTGTAGGTCCCAATTTTGAAAGAGAGCACTAGTCAATTAGGCTCTCTGTATTAGCTATATAAAAAATTTCTTGAACCCCCACTTTTCTGCACGCTCTTGAAATTATCAATCATTTAGGGCAGTTATTGTCTGATAGATCTGAGAACAATAGAGAGGAGAGAGGGCTCTATAGAATCATGCCTCTCATGTCTCGTTCACCTTGGACCGGTGGAGGAAACTGTACATCTCTTCATGACGCCATAATGCACTCAGAGAAATTGCAGTGCTAACAGGGGGTGACGATGATACACAGGATCCCAACGGTGAAAGAGAGGGTCTTGATCCTTTGGCGTTGCTAAAAAATCATGTGCTAGGCAGGGAGATTGAGGCTGGAAGGGAAGCCGACTTTAATAACATGTTTCTCATCCTCGCATAATACATCGTGCACTTCTAACCTCTTGGACCCAATATAGTTGATTTTTCTTGGTACACTAAGGATATGGAGGAAAAATTGAACTGCGGCAATAGTCATCACACATACAACATTATAAAAAATGTTAACTATTCACTATTCACTATTCTATACATAGACATGAACCTTGCCGTATGATATTTTCCAAACATATGTGCAGGTCAACAGTCCAAACAGAGCTGACATAAACTCCAAAGAATATCCATCTACTAACAACTCTAATATCTAGTATAATGCAATGTGGCATCTAGACATTTTTATTTACATTGGCACCTATTAAGCCCCATTTATGATTTTAATTTTAGAATAAAGTGTCCAAGGGGCCCAAGGAGGAGCTACCACTGTGCTCTTCATGTTCTTATTGGATTTTTGATCTTAATTTTACTTTTTCGTGGTTGAAGTGATGTTTCTCTTATTGGTAAGATTGATTGCCCTGATGTAGTTCACCTCAATTCACTTCAGAAACACATTTTGATGTATGTCCCTGTGATCGTTGTAGGATTTAAGATCGTGATTCTTGTTTGAATAAACATAGGATAGTTTACTTTTGCAATCTCTTCTTTACAAAATTCTGTAATATTTCACACTATATCCGTATAGTAAGATATCTACTCAACATGTATATTACTCCATCAAATTCTACGACTACTTATGCATAATAATTATCTATATTGGTCTTGGGCTTGGCGATTCCATTGTGTGAGGATTTTTTATATCACTTTGCTATCCATATATATATATATATATATATATATTCTTACATTACTAGGTGTGAAAAGTTGAGGTATGAGAGTAGTAACTTTCTACAATATTTTGCTTGTGATTTACCACTTAGTCATATATTCTTGGATTTCAAACAATTTCAATTGAAGGTGAGCATGATTAACCTTTTCCAGGATTCACTTTCAACATGAAAGTATTATAACTGTCAAGGTGGTGCAATAATGTGAACATTAAGGCTAGTATTTTGAATATATCTCTAAGATACTACTTTTGAGAGAAATGTTTGTTGAGGCATGTTCTGTAATTAACAACTAATTGTTAGAAGCTCACATTCTGTCTCCATCAAGTAAAATATTAGGGGGAGAAGTGATACCACTAATATTGCTTTACCAATTTTTATGGCTTCCAACTAATATATATCTAGAAGATAGACATTCATATCCTAATTACTTGTTAGTTTCTCAAACAACTTCTCTCATCTATGGACTCCAGTTGTAGACCTTCATACTCTCTTTTGCTTGATAAGAAAAGCATTTGTCTAGTGCCTCTCTTCTCCCACACAATTAAAAATCTTGTAAACCTTTCATCAATTATCTTTTAGTTATGATTTAACTTCTTTGCACAACGATCAATGTCATATGACTAAAAACATGTATTTAGATATTCACTTGACAATGTAGGCAACAACAAAATGTCATATGGTTAGAGTGAATTTTACAGTTGTTATCTTTGGGGAAGTATGTTGGATTTGTGCTTCTCGTATGTGCTTCTAGTTTTTATGTCCTTTCAAATTTTCCAATGGAATATATGAAAATATATATGAATGTTTCTTAAAACTTGATGGAGAAAATAACCAACTATCACCAATGCATTGTAAAAGACTTCTTTTAAATATTCTGCATAATGGGCTGATCATATATTCCAATCCACAATATTGGCTACTTTGTACATTAGTAGCCACGTAGTATGTATTTGCAATGATACACTATATTTCCCAACATCAATGGGTATCAAAAAATGCTTTGGACAATTACTCCTATGAGTGGAATCTCACATGTGATGGCTACTAGAGACCCATGGTCCTATACTCAGACTTTGCTCTAGATCAAGCTAAAACTAAATGCTTCTTGCCACCATAAAATGCTCACTTATGCCAGAAAATATGTTGCATCTATGTAGAGACCATCATTTGGGTATATTATGACCAATATAATTATCTTCATTAGAGTATGACCCACAAAAGAGATGATTGGAAAAGAAGGATCTGTGTGGACGACTCCTGCATTGTTGGGAATTAGGCTTTGATAGGATTTGATGATGATGATGATGATATGATGTTGTTGTTGATGATGATGATGATGATGATGATGCCACTAATACAATAATGGTCTATAGGGTCGGTTTTTTTAAGCATGTAATGTCACTTTTTAACCGACGCCTAAGTGGTCGTCGCTATAGAATTTGATCTATAGGGTCGATTTTTTTTACCAAACAAAACTGACCTTATATAGTAAAAACTGACCAAATAGGCTGTAAAAAACTGACCCAAGTGAGAAAACAAATTGCGCTCGAGGCTATAAGGTCAGTTATTCCAACAAAAACCGACCCTAGAAAGGACCTATTAGGTCAGTTATTATCAAAAATCCAACCCAAAAAGTGAGCTGATCCCAGAGCTTTAAGGTCGGTTGTTACTTTGAAACTGACCCAATAGACATACTGTAAGGTCGGTTATAAGCAAAAAGCTGAACCAAAAGACTAGCTTGCTTGATCCCAGATCTTATAAGCTCAGTTATTCGTAAAAAACTGACCCTAGAATTCATTTGGAAGGATGGTTATGTACTAAAAACTGACCCAATAGGGTACTAAAAATGAGTTGTTTTTCCCAGATCCTATAAGGTCGGTTCTTCCTTAAAACCCAACCCTAAAGATCTACAAGTTCGGTTATTTAAAACAATCGACCCTAGAGTTTACAATTTTTTTAAAAAAATTCTGCAGAACAGAAAAAAAATCTTCAGAATAGAAATCTGCAGATCAAAACCTGCAATAGAGAGTAGAATTGCAAATGATGCAAGCCAGAAATTCATTCCAAAGCCACATTTGCTAGCTTTTATGTCTATTCGAATTATCAATTTCCAAACCACACATTCATAACAAAAATGATTCATATATTCAGTTGAGACATTCATACACATAACACATCATAACATTCACAAAATGATAGATTGCAAGTCTAAGATGATATTAAAATTAATGTCAGATACAAAAGTAAATTTGAAAGAGTTCTAAAACCACATACATAAATGGAGCTGACATATGCAATTCAATCCAATGCTATATTGACTTCATTTAGAAAAGAATCTGACCACTCTTCTCGGAATTCATTTAAGTCCCCAGGTGTGTAAGGCTGAGTTGTAATGATCTACAATAAAAAAATGCACATGTTAATATTTTAAAAATGACTACAACTCACTTGTAAATTTATGATGTTATTCTTTATTGCCTGATCTATAGTGTGAATGTCATGTGATGCTTGTTTGATAATAGATTGCAGTGTTAACAGATTGCATATATTTCATTACATAGTAGCCACAAGCCCAACTATTATTTTGTATATGACACTAAAAATAACGAATTATACTTAATGTTAGTAAACTACTATAAACAAAGTTGAGATAAGACTATAAGGGTTGAAAATTAATACATATAAAACTAAGCGGTTGTCAAAGTAGCTACCTTGACATTTTTTAAAGTCAACGTCTTTGATTTTGTGGGTATTTGTCCTCCATCTTCACGAAAATCCTTTATACCCCTATCAATTAAACAATAGTTGGTAAATTAGAAATTCTAAATAGAAATATCATATTGAAGTATAACAAATGACTAAATTTATGCTTACTCCATAGTTGGCAATTTCAATTTGTGACCCCATACTATTGTCCCCACTGGGTCAAGATAATAAAGAGTCATCAATTTTGGGACAACCACCAGTAATTCCTAATGTCTAGATCTGAGTAAGATTAAAAAAACATTAAAATAAAGAAATTTATTCATTATTAAAATTATATTGAATAATAATACTTACTGGACATTAAAAGGAATTGGAATAATTTCCTTTTCCACACTAGCAAAATATTTGAATGCAGTAGAGAAGTACTCATTCACATCCTCAATATGTGTCTCCACCTGACTAGTGACTGAAGGAACTAAGAATCTAACATTCTTTATATCAAAGTTTATGGCTTCGGTTTATAAGTGGTTGTATAACATTTATAATTATTTTCATATATAGAAATAAGTTTAAAATATGTATTAGAATTTTCTATATTGATAAATTCTTACCTTATCTATACTTCTAATATTGAAGCATTTAGCCAATCATAATGGAACAACTCTATAATATCATAAAGAAAAATATAATTGTCAAATTCCCTCCCAATTGCATCTTCTATTAAATTGACCAACATTTGTAATCCTGAGCTTTGGTTGGCTAAGTATCGACACAAATATTTACATTTACTTCCCAACTCGTCAAATGTGGATTCTGGAATAAAAGATTGCTTGGGCATAGGTGGATGACTAGTAGAATTTTCACTTTTTGGTTTACAAACCAGTTAATTAAATTACATACTTATATTACACGAGTTCATATATGTAGTCAAATATGAAAAACATAGTAGAATTTATGTATACGTTGTCATTGATAACCAAGTATCTAGGCCAACCCACCATAAAACCATCTGCTTCTTCAACTATAGTATAGTCAAGATTATATATGGGTAGTGGTTTGTCCCCCATTCCGTCATACACAAGATGGATGGACACACGACAAATGTCGTCAGTAATTGGTTGGCAATGCAATGTACCACCAAGTTTGTATACCTTACCCGCTGTCACAACATTATATTCTAGAACCTCCACTGTAAGTTTATAGTTCATACCAACCTAGAATTGAAATAATATAACTTATATATGAAGTAGTAAACCAGATACCTACTACAACTATATATATATACACACACACACACATATATATATACATATATTTATATATCATCTATACATATCATACTAATAACACAACATATAGAACAAACTTACTACATATTATTGTGGTGGGTCATCGGGAGTGCTCCCACGACCATCAATAGCGAGAGCATGGGCTTGTACCTCATCATCTGAGAGACACACAGTTTGAATAGGTTGAGAAGGTTGAGTAGGCTGAAATGAAGACATTATTTATTTTACTTTCTATGCTACTAATGCTTCAACTTCCTCTTGTGTAAGACCTCATGTACGACCTCTTCTAGATTGTGAAGGGTCAAAATAAGACTTGAATCCTATGCCAGCTCCTAATCCCCTAACATGACCAGGATGCTCCTTCGTACCAAGAGAAACTAATAGTTCATCCGTGCGGCCAGTTGGGATGAACTTTTCTTCCTTCCTTTGCTCACGGAGATCAATCTATTCATAGTTAATAAAAATATTAAATCACAATATCAATTAGATATAAATAAATCAACGTTTTTGGGAGTTACTCTTTACTTAGTTGGGATAAACCTACCATCTTTTGTGCCACCTCCTTAGTTACAAGGTTGAAAATTTCACCTGCTCGATTTTGTCTAGCATCAATCCACTACAAGTGTCCGGGTGGATGCTCATCTTGAGTTGTACTAGACTCTTCTGCAGAAGAGAGTTTCTTCTCTTATAGTTGGCGGCAAAAGGCATAACCACCGGGCCCCAAGCAATGGTCATGCACATTTTTGGCCCGTCTTTCCTTTTGGGCCTCGTGAATAGCTTGATCATTTAAAATGAGGTATTGTAATTTAGACTTGGCAAACATATATAAAAAGATTCACCTCCTTAATTATATAAAAAGGATCATATAATACATCACAATCTTTATTACCTGAAACTCTTCCGATTTCCTTAATGCAACAAATCTTTCCCACACCTCAGGATCTATAAAAATATATTGATCTATTGCTTTCTTCTTTTGTTTAGGATTATCTATATAATCCCTTTTGAGATAGGTATTAAAAGCCCTCCATTATACACCACAACATTGTAGCACTTTTTTCTTGTGATCTTTTTCATTTAGATGTAAAACACCCTATACATACAAAAAAACAATAATGTTATCTTAAAAAGGATATGTCTTTCCAAGCAAACTAGATTAGAATCAATAAAAAAACATATTAAAATAATATCACTTCAACTCACATATATACCTTTCCATAGGAGGTCTTTTAAGACATCAGAAACATCATGTCAATTTTCTATATCTAATGCCACCTTACTGCGTGCGGTCGCCCTTACGTAATGCTTGAAAGTACTAGCATGTTCCCCAATAGGTGCTCCTGTGACATCAATCTGGATTGACAATTTCTCCCCTTTGGCCCTAAGCTCCTGCAGCCTACGCATCAGTGTGGGACCTCTACATTTCTTAGCATCACCACTACCATCCTCATGGTGCTCATGCTCAGAATGTTCATCTTCACTTGCCATTTTAGAACAACCTACAAGTATACATGATAAAAGAAACATAAGTGATAATAAAAGCACAAGTGGTTGAATGATATATGATGTATATTTAAAAGATTACATGCTTGAATGATAATAAAATAAATGATTCAAATAATACATGCCTCTAGTATTGGTTGAGTTGTTAGTTGAGTAAAGTTCCTTCAGCATGGTCTTGACGTTTATAGTATTTATCGGTGTTAACTTCAACATTTACACTTGGCAAACCAACTGAGAATGGGTTGGAATCATCATACTTTTTGTAGTATTCTTCTTCATTTATAGGATCTACAGTAAACTATTTTTTTCCATGAAGAACAACAGACCAATTTTTATTTGTCGGGTCATCAATATCGAATACTTGTTTTTCTTGGTCTGCCATGATGAATGGTTCATCTTTCTCACCAATCTTTTCAAAATTCACCAATGTGAAACCCAACCCATCTACTAAAACTCCTTTGTTTGTTATCAACCCAATCATACCTAAAGATAGGAACTCTGAAATTTGTATAGTCCAATTCTCATATGTCCTCAATGATGCCTTAATACGACATCTCAACTTTGCATGGTCTTTTATCTTTCATACTAGAAAAATACAACAAACAAGCTTGAACAGTGACCCCACTATTTTGGACTACACTACTTTCATCTTGACACTTTATGTAGTATAAAAATCCATTTATGTCATATCCTTCATATGACATGACATCCATTTTTGGCTTAAATGTGAGCCATTTTATGTTCTCAACAACATTATTTGGTGATTCAGATAGTTGATTAAAGACTTTCTCTTCAAATCACCTAATAAATGTTTGATTATTGTAACGCCCGGGCCCACTGCCCAAGGCTCTAGTAGAGTTTCAGGAATGACGACTGGCCCCACAAACCACCACTAGCCTTAACTGTGCACTTTGTCTACACTGACGCACAAGCCAGGATCAACTTCCCGACTGGTCACCCATCCTAGTACTACTCCAAGTTGAGCATGCTTAACTATGGAGTTCTTTAGTGATGGGCTCCCGAAAAAGGAGGTGCACCTTGGTGATATGGGTAGTCCAATCATTTCTTTTAAGATATTTTCATCTGAGGCCTCAAATCCTGGGACGTTACAATCTCCCCCACTTAGACTCTTGACGTCCTCGTCAAGGCTCAACTATAAGGCCTCATAATCTAACCCCATTTCAGTGCAGACCCACAATGGCCCATGGACACCCAAGTCCCGATCACGGAATACCATCGCAAGGATGGCTACGTCAACCATGGACAACCCTTTCCTACATGCCTGGACCGCACAGCTCAAGACTGGCATGCCATGCCCATGTGGGCCCCACCTACTGGAGGGGTTATGGCTCTGATACCATTTGTAATGCCCGGGCCCACTGCCCAAGGTTCTAGTAGAGTTTCAGGAATGACGACTGGGCCCACAAACCACCACTAGCCTTAACTGCGCACTTTGTCTACACTGACGCGCAAGCCATGATCAATTTCCCGACTGGTCACTCATCCTAGTACTACTCCAAGTTGAGCACGCTTAACTATGGAGTTCTTTAGTGATGGGCTCCCGGAAAATGAGGTGCACCTTGGTGATATGGGTAGTCCAATCATTCCTTTTAATTAAGATCTTTTCATCTGAGGCCTCAAATCCTGGGACGTTACAATTATGCTCTCTTGCAAGCCACATTGAACTAGATCGTGGATGATTTCTCTTGATAAGATCATTGAGTTCTGTGATGTAGCTACTAACTTCATCGATATTGTGTAAAATATACAAATGTGCTTGTTCCCACAACTCACGACTAATTCCTTTCCGCAATAATATTCAATGTGATGGGAATTTTTTAGATCGGTAGAAGTTTCATTACAATTCAAAAAATCATTCCAAAAGTCCATCACCCTCTGGCCACATAACCCTCAATAATACTCCCTTCAGGACAATAACGATTCCGCACATCACCTTTAAAAATACTCATGTAGCATTCAAATGGATACATCCAGTATAAGAAAATTGGACCCAACATCTTTACCTCCCTTGTTATATGTAATACAAGATGAACATGGATATCAAAAAAATGAAGGAGGAAAGTACATTTCAAGCTGACACATGGTAACAATTACATCTTTTTGTAATTTATCAAGAGTATCAGGATGTATCACTTCGTTGCATATTTCACTGAAGAAGAAATAGAGTCTTGTGATTGCAAACCTTACATGCTTCACAATATAGATCAAACAACCACAACTAACATTTGTTGCATTAAGGTGTGACAATCATGAGATTTGAGACCTATAAACTTCAGATCCTTCTTTGATACCAATCTATGAATATTAGAAGAGTATCTTTGTGGAACTTTAATATTATACAAGCACTCACAAAAAGTCTTTTTCTCCTGCTTTGACAAAGTGTAACAAGCTGGTGGTAAATATGTGTGGTAACCCCTGATCTCCACTGATAATTTTTTTCTTATGCCCATTAATTCTAAATCTTTTCTAGATTTGATGTCGTCTTTAGTCTTTCTCGGTATATTCAATAGCATACCAATGATGCTATCACAAACATTTTTTTCAACATGCATGACATCAATGCAATGTCTAATTGACAAGAATCTCCAATAAGGAAGATCCCATAATATTGACCTCTTCTTGTATAGAGATTTGTCACATGTGAGAGTACGACTACTTGAACTCTTTCCAAATTCATTAACAATATCTTTCACCCTGTCATATACAATATTTCCTGGTATAGGTTTAGGAGCACTTATTTCCTTAGTTGATCCATTAAAGGTTTTGCATTGCCTTCGATAAGGATGCACTTGTGGGAGAAATCTTTGATGACCAAGATATACAATTTTACCACCATATTTCAATCGGATTGAATCAGTATTTTTCTCACAAATAGGACATGCTTTGTATCCTTTTATGCTATATCCAGACAAATTTCCATAAGTTGGAAAGTCATTAATCATGTAAAACAACATAGCACGCAAACTAAAAATCTCTTCATGTGAAGCATCATATGTCATAACACCTTCTTCCCATAGTTTCATTAGGTCATCAATTAGAGGTTGAAGGTAAACATCAATGTCATTTCTAGGTTGCTTGGGCCTTGATATCAATATTGACAACATGACATACTTATTTTTCATACACAACCAAGGAGGAAGATTGTATATAACAATCATAACAGGCCAAGTGCTATGTTGGCTGCTTAATGTACCATTAGGATTCATTCCATCAGTACAGAGTCCAAGTCTTAAGTTTCTTGGTTCTTTACCAAATTGAGGGTATGATAAATCATTTTTCTTCCATTGTGGTGAATCAGATGTGTGTTGTAGGATGCCATCATCATTGGCCTTTAACTCCCCATGACAAGACAAATTTTGTGCATCTTCAATATTAGCAAATAAGCATTGAAATCATGGTATTATTGGTAGATACCACATCACCTTGGCAGGAGAGCCATTTTTAGCCTTAACTAAATTTGTGGTCTTGTACCTTGACGCACCACATTTTGGACAATTTATCAAGTTACTATAGTCCTTCTGAAATAACACACAATCATTTGGACATTAATGAATCTTCTTAGCCTCCATTCCCATTGGGCACATTATTTTCTTTGCTTAATATGTTGAAATTAGAAGCTTGTTCATTGCCTTCAGGAAGAATTTCCTTTAACAAAGATAACAGTGAAGTGAAACTCATATCGCTCCACCGCTTTTGAGCTTATAGAGTATATAATCACATCACAACACTCAACCTCGTGAACTTAGTACAACCCTTATATAATGGTTTTTCAGCATCATGGTCAATGTTTGCAAATAAATAAGGTGGATCAATGACATTGTCCTAACAACTACATAGCATCTCATCAACCATATCATCTTGAATTGGTTCATCCTGAATCAGTTCATCATTGACATTATCATTATTATATATATCTTCTATGCCACAACTATTAGTATCGACATTTTCTGATCCATAATTAAATTTCTCTTCATGTCAATACCATTCATTATAACCTTGTATGATCCCATTGCATATGACATGATTCTTAATTTCCTCAATAGTATCAACTTTTGAATTGTTACCACAATTTCTACATGGACAATAGAACCTATATGTAGGTAGTTTCCTATGTTCCTCAGCAAATCTGATAAATTCATCAAGACCTTTGACAAACTCTAGACTGCAACAGTTCTTGATAGACATCCATCTTCAATCCATTTTCTATATCACATTAAAATTAATTATAAAAGTGTACCACCTATCAAAATGATTATTGTTGATACATAAGTTGTAAGCTTTTATTGATAGGAAGTTAATTACTTTTATACTAAAGTGTACCACCTATCCTATTTTTGAATATTTGATCTGAATAGTAACTGTATAATGTATGTTTAGTTTTCAAGAAAATTTCAACAACATTTCTCCTAAGTTCTCCAAGTACATCGATGTAAATGGAAAATAACCACCCACATATGTACCCAGAGAACAAATGAGGAAATACTACTAAAATTGTCTTCAAAACTAAACATACAAATACACTTACATCCTAAGTGAAATTAAATATCCAAAAATAGTCCCATATCGGGGACTATCCAAAATTTACTCCTAATGAGTAAATTTTAGACAGGTTTCTAAGTTAATATATAAATGTATTATTGTCATATTTATATATTAAGTTAAACATCATGCATCAATGATATCATCTTTGAACCATAAAGTGTCAATCTGAGACTACACAATGTCTACCCTCATATTTCTGGAATGTATACAATGACTACATATGTGATTGATAATAAAATATAGATATGAAAGAATACATATTGTTATTATTGGTTGATTTACTTGTCAAATAAAATGAAAAAACAATGTAACTGGCCTGAGCTGCAGAGATGAAAATGAGAGAAGACCGTGGGTAGTGGAAGGTGCGTATGTGGTAAAGAGCAAGAGGATGACCTCTGAGCGTCGGAGCTACTGTGAGCAAGAGGACGACTGTCGTGAATGAGATGGGTAAATAAAGAATACTTTCATAGATTTCATTATATGTACTGAATTGAAAAATCAATTAGGTGCTTTTGATAAATATAAACTGAAGGGTGTAAGTTAAACATCATGCAAGCTCTTCATAATAGATAACACGTAGATGTGGCCAGGAAGCAAGGCATACACTCAATGGAATGGTCAGTCTCCTTCATGGTTGCACAAGACCACGTGCAAGCACACGTATTCTGGGTCATACAACCACAAATTGGCTGCCCAGTTCAGGGACTGCGTGCCCACCCCCTCCCCGCCTTCCATCACCACCACCCAATGGTGAAGCTAGGAATTCTCAACTAGGAGGGCACACATAAAATAAAAGATGAAGTAATTGTAAGAGTGGAGGTAGATTCTTTTATTCATTTCTAATATAGGAAAAGATTTCTAATAATGGATTTGGATCCTTTCACTTTTTGATTCATTATTCAGATAAATAAGTTAAACCAGATAGTTATATGAGTGAAACAAAATAGCTTATCAATTTGTGGTAAGAATATTAATATCATTCCCTATGTACAAGAGTAAAGAGGCAAATATAAACAATGCAAACTATTTATCCCAAGACTAAGATTGTTTTATAACCTGGAAAGAACAGGGAACAAAATGAGGATGACACATATGCATCATTCATTGATGACATACTTCATAATACAGAGGCATTGGAGGAGCATCACTGATTGGGGCAAGGGGTTTGGGGATTGATAATAGTATGGTTGTGATTCTGTGATATCATATTTCAATTATCAACAATCTTGATAGTAACAAAGGTGGTTGGCGATGGATGGATTTTAGCCTGGGAATAATAGCTAGCTCTGCCTAGCTGGGCTTTGACAAGTTTTGGCATTTGAGCAGCCAGCTGTTGGGCGTGGTATGATATCTCATCTCTCACTCCACACCAGTTTGTTCAGTCACTCGCACACCCATAATCATTATTCCCCAATCTAGCTAGCTAGCTAAGCGGCGCCTTCTTCCTCCATTTGCTGTGTGCCATGGGAGGCCTCCGGGGCAAATTCCACCCATCCCCACCCCTCCTCCTCCTCGTTATCACCGCCAGCATTCCTATCCTCATCAGCTTCGGGCCTAAACACCGACATCGACAACGGACGACCTTACCTCTGTGGAGGCACCTACATTAGGTCAAAAACAAAAAAACGGCGACAACCTTACCTCTATGTTTGGGTGACGGCGACGGCGACGAAGCTTTCCTCATGGGCGTGGCAGCAAGGGGGTCGTCAGACTGGCAGTGGTAAGGATATTCACCCGAAAGCGGTAACGACAAGGATCCTCACCTTCTCACACGATCAAGAAATGAACTGTAGAGACGAGTTCCAGTAACTTAGTAACCGGACCTCTAAGGTCGGTTCTGAGTATAAAACTGACCCAACAGACTTAAGTGGTACCTAAAATTAGAGAGACCACCTATAAGGTCGAGTAAGTGAAAAAAAGACCCTAGAGAGACCACCTACAAGGTGGGTTATTTAGAGAAAACCAAACCAAGAGGTCTTAAGCAGTGCCCAAATTTTTTGTTGACATATAAGGTCGATAATTTGAAAAAATCGACCCTATAGCTCGAGGTGAGAAGGAAAAATCGAGAAATTTTTTGACGCGGGAAACCTGATGGGTCGATTTTTATGATAAAACTGATACAATAGCATATTAGGTCAGTTATTCTAGTAAAAATGATGTTATTGGCAAAAAATGTACTAGTGCCATGATGATGATGATGATGATGATTATGATTAATATTAATTAGCTTTTAAGCAGAAATAACACCCTAATGATGGCCATGATACATAACACTTGACTTTTTCTCTCCTTATGTCAAGACCACTTAAGCCATTCTGCTTTATTACTTCTATATGTTGATTATGAATAATACAATAGGTTGGTCAACACTCTTGGCATGGATGGAATTTTATAACAATACCTTATGGGAAAAAGTAGGGTATCTTTTATAAATGAAAGACATATTCTTTGTCAGAATATATGTTATAGAAATATAATTCAATTCATATGCAACAATATCCTATAAGGTTTCAGTCTACCATGCACAGATAGGCCCACATTAATTCAGAGATATGAAGTTATTTACTTAGTTATTTATTAAGAGGATTGTATTAGTAAACATATTATGCTTTTAAACAAGAGGATTGTATTGGTATATAGTCTCTTAACATTGCTATGTATAATGGTCCATACAACCAAATTGCAATAGAGTAAGCTTTCTATGTCCTATGGGTCAATATAAAAAGGTAGAAAACCACATGCATAACTATGATAAAAAAGTCAGTGAACTTTATTGTTTTCTTAGCATTGTTGTCTGTGACACTCCTTACAAGTAGTGTGTTGTAGATTGAGCTTTTTCAATTGATTTATTTTATTTGTATTGAAGTAACAACTTGTCTTTGATTGGCCCTATTGCATTTTAGAGAATTCTTGTTTAGTGTCTTGCATACATACATCCAAAATAGCATCTCACACATATTAGTGGTTCCACAAACATCAAAGTCCTCAAATCAGATGTGGAAACTTTGAGAATCAAGGTGGTTTGCTCCTAAACATTAAAATTAGATTTTTTGGTAGCCCCTCAAACTAGTTTTGTTGATGTATAGATACCAGATCCATACAGTCTACACAATCTATTTCTCTTGTTTTTTCTCAGTATTGTGTTTCCTATTGTTTATACCCATTCATTTTTTGAGGTTTATGAAGATTCCTCTTTTAGATGCTTTTATGCAAAAAAAAATGTTTGTATAAGGGTGGACCTTTCAGGTTTCATAGTTAGAGTATGGATATATGATTTTCATTGTGACTATTATAGTGTTATCCCAGTTGGGGAATCTGTTAATGGGTCTCTCGTTGCTAAAAATTCAAAGGACTGGGTGATACTTTTCATGCTTCTGATTTCTTTTGATTAAAATTATACTTTGACAACTCTAGGGGGCATATGTTTGTTTATGTAATATTTTCAAGCTTTAGAGGCATATCTTAGTTATCTGAATCTCATTTTTTAGTTGTTACTCAGTCTATGAATATGATCTCGCTCGAATGTTTGCCGAGAGGAATGAGCTTATAGGCAAGGATGATGCAGCTTGTTGGGATAAAAATGAATTGTTGAATGATCTTTATGTAAATTCACATTTTTTTGAGTTAGTAGTATAGATGAAACATGTAAAATTAACATTACAAATTTGTCAATGTGGTTATAGGTATCTAGCCTAATAGCTCTATTTAAAATAAAATACTAATTTCTTTACTTCATTACTAAAATACAAACAAATACAATTAATTTTTGACTATAAAAGATTGATATTGATACAGGCATCACCTATCAAAAGTCACATGCATTTTTTGTGATTTTACTTATTGTATTAATGGTATGTAAAGTCATCAAGTGGAACTTAGTTCCATTTCATATGAATTTGCCTCGCAATAATAAACTATCGCTAGTGTGACAGGGATAATGTTCTCTATGTTGCTTCAGAATGATCATATATATCATTTGTATGCCTTTTTTGGGATTTCTTAGTGGAAATGCCCAACTATTTAATTGACTATTTTTAGGTTGCAATTGAACTTCGTCAAAAATCTAGGGATTGAGAAAGTCTTCTGATGCACTTCATCAGGAAGAGATAGATGGCATAAAAGGATATAAAATTGGGTAACAATGTTAAAACAATTGATAAGGTAACTCAAATACATGGTATGCTTTTTAGCTGCAGATTTTTAACCAATGAAAAACACATCATGCCTATGTATATTTCATTTTAGAATTTTTTATGAAGTCATCCTAGTATGTATAGGTTTATTATTAGCACTTAGTGCCACTATCTTTGTCAGGAAATATGATATGTATCCTATATTCAGTTATGCATAATAATTAATTCTTTGTATTGTTTGAGAGTGAAGTAAGGAATTAAAAATACGAGCATTTATGAGTTACCAAGAGAAAGTCACCCATGAGGTACTTTTGGAGATGTCTCTATGTGGTCCCTATTTGGTATCAACCATAAAAGTATAACCACAAGATTTTTATGAATGAATATATGAAAAATTATGTCATGGAAGTTCCTTTCTTCAATGTTGAATCCCTATTAAAAAAGACTATCAAGATACCTCTTACATGTCAACGCCAAAGAACACAACAACATATTGATTTTTAATATAAAATTGCTTCACACTCTTGCCTCTTATTGAACTTGTGCCTACTTGTTGTACATATCTAAATGAGGGTATTCTAGGTGCATTTCCTGGATGGTTACCCTATTATGTATACAATTTATATGTTGACACTCAACTAATATGCACCCATATACTTGAAAACATGAGTTCCTCATGCTGCTATTGTCTTTATGGAATGATTAAATAACAAAATCTTATTTTTTGCAGTTGATGTAAAGGAAAATCCTACCAAAGGTGCCCTCATTCAATTATTTGATAAGATACAAAAAGTTATTGAACTTGGAAGCTCATGGCATCCTAAATTAAATTCTTTAACTATTATATTTGGTGATTTATCTCTTCTAGAGATAGCTGCTAGGGGTTGTACAAATAATGTGCTAAATATTCTACTCTATTGTGCCATATATGACCTTTGAGCAGGCAAGGAAATCTTTTCATCATCTTTTTATATTATAAAAATATAATGTTCTTTTTTGCAGGAATGCTCAATCATTGTCTTAAATCATGTGGACATTTACCAAAAGTCAGAACCATCTACACCATAGATCATGTTGAGTATACTATATAAAGGTGGAACCCTTGCTTACTTTTTGGCTGCTGATGTCCATGGACATGTAAAATATTACTTTCTTGAAACTTGGATATCTCTAATAGAAGATTCAATTACCTACTACAACTAAAAAACAACCAACATGTGTAGGGTCTCTGAGTGTCAAATTTATTGCAATCTAAATTGGGTATATTAATCAACCATTCGATGCTATGTGGCCAATCTTATATTTGTGCAATCTCATTTGCTTCTTGTGTAATTGAATTTGAACTTTAAGTTTGTACAACATTTTTTTCATTGTTGCCAATTAGGGCTGTAAAAATTTATCTAAATTCGTGAACCTGGTTGTGTCTGACCTGAAAAAAATCAAATCTGGGTTTCAATTGTGACATTCTGGGTTGGTTCTAGGTCTAGGATTATGTGTCCAAATCTAAACTAGGTTGGACAAAACCAGATTCTAAAAGTTATGTATATACATATACTTATGGGATGGATGATGCATTTTGAAGTGGTATATGTGTTGCTTTAATATAATATATTTGATATGGCAACATATTAGAGTTATTTGATGTGAAAATCAATTAATTTTTAATATTATTATGACATTCTTGTTGGCTTAGAATTTACTATATGTTAGATAACACAAATGATTCTTTTTTTAGATGTTGTTATGTTGTGGTATAAATATTATCTTTGTTGGTAAAAGTCATCTCAATTGGTTTGATGGTCTATACTTTGATGTGAACATGTGTTATTTTAGTATGATTTAGGTGGTATTTCAACAATTTTGATGTGATACATGCGTTGTTTTAGTATGATATATGTGATGTTGCACTTGTGATGAGATTTTCTTATATTTAGGTGAATTAATGTCCTATTGTTGGTATTGTTTTCTCTAATAGAAGTAAAGAAAAAGTAATATTTTAATTTTTTTAATATTGTATAATCATTGACATCTTTGGTAGTTTATTTTAGATGATGAAATTATTTATAATTATGTAAGTACTTCTATCACACTAAAAAAATTCTAAAAAAATCACATTCAAATATGGGTTCCAATTTGGTTCCGAGTTTAGATTTTTCATTCGGGTTGGTTCCGAGTTGAGAGGTATGAGTAAACTTTGGATCTGGGTTCAGGTTTGGCTTTGACACTCAAACAATCTAGACAAGATTTTTTGACCCGGAACTGACCCAAACCCGATTTGTTGACACCCTTAGCTGCCATGTCTGAAGGTTGCTAAAGTTTATGTTTGTGCAATCTGAAGGTTATTATCAGGATCCCTTTTTGAGACTTGTTTGATTGTCATCGATGATTGGAATGAATTGTGTCTAAATGCATTTATTAATTAGGGGCCATTGACATAATGAGGAAAACCCAATTCCATCATATTGCTCATTCTTTTTTAGTTTGTGTTTCAGGGTATGTTTCAAAGTACGTGTTTCATTGCTCTACTACTTAATATTTCTAAACTATATTGTTCCAAATTATTAGAGAACACATTGTCCTAAAAATATGACAAATACATATTAATCTAAACTGTATAGTATTTTATATGATTTTATCAAGAACATGCTCCATATCTTATTTAGTTAGTGATTCAGATGTTAGATGTGTATGTGAAGTGTGTACAACATACTAGATGTGTATCAAGTACATGATCCATATCCTATTCACTTTGTTTATTTAGTTCTATAACATGCAAATTTGTTGTCTTTGTTACAGTTCTAAGGCATTGACAATCATTCCATCCAAGGACAACAGAGAGCAAAGTCAAATATTGGTGAACATTTTCAACCATCTAACTAGTGAATTCCATGTAATAGCATGATAGCTCCATAGTATCATGTGGTTATTACACATGAATTTCTTTGATTTTCCAATTGTGTCCATTTTAATTAGTATATTTACTGACTTATCATGTAATTTTAATTTTATCATTTTTCAATGAGTACCATTCTTTTGTTGTAGTTTATGATTCCAGTTTCAAGATTGGTCCCTCAACTCAAACAGATTGCTCAGGACCCTCCTTCTCTATCTACCCTTGGAAACCCTACTATGATACCACAACAACAATAGCTAAAACATCAATGAAGTAAGGAGGACATAATATCTGGGTAGAAGAATAGAGAGAGAGTCTCATGCCTTATGTATTTACACTTCTCTATATATACTATATGAAGTCTCATGATAGAACTATTTTATGATATTTTACAGTTGATTTATTTTTATCTAGGCCCCTTGTGAAACTGTGAATTCCAAAGAAGTCTTAGTAATTTGGTAATTGCTGCTTGAACTAGTAATGTTATGCAATTTTTTAATACTGATCTTAGAGATGTTCTGCCCTCAACATCTATGCAATGAGGTCAATAATATATGCCTATGGTCCCAGTATGATTGATGATTTTTCTTGTGAATATAATGAGAAGCTTTTCAATGCTAGACCTATGTGGGAGGCTTGTATGGACAATGACATGTGTGAACTTGAGGAAGGAGATGATATCTAAAAGGTTAGATTATTGAGATAATCGTTGTTTTAAATTCATGAAGTGAAAAAGACTTTACAACTGATATCAACTGGTCCTTGATTCTAATATTTTTCTTGGTATTTTTAGACCTTTTGATCCTATGTCAGAACCAATAGATGACTGGCCATGCAAGCTTGATATGAGTTCACATAAGAAAAAAGATTTTTGAGAGGATACAAATGCATCAAATGCTGAGGAAATCACATTCATGAAAGTGGAAAATGATTTCACTATCCCCTATTTACCATGTGAAGACGATGACTATGATGAACTCACTGAGAATTCCCTTCCCTAAAGTTTACTGAAAATGGAGCTCTCCATGATTCTCAAAAGGACCTCACCCTAAGGTGAATATAATTCTTGAAAGGGATGAGGTTGGATACATGACCCTTCATTTTATTAAAAGAAATCACTATCACACTTGAACAACTAACTAACATGTTCAATAACTATGGATGGGTATTTTCTTAAAGATACATGTCGTTGTTCTAATAAACTTATGTTGTGTCATTCTGAAATAGACAAACCTTAACAATGAAAGTGGGAGAAAGAATTGGCCTAAGAACTTGCTCGAAGAAGAGGTGTGTACTCAATTGTGTTATCAATTTTGGCAACTTGCATGGATATGATTTTCATCCTTGAAATCTTAAATGCATCTTACTCATGTGTATCTGATTCATTTTATATTTTCAGAGGTGTTTTGGCAAGGATTTTTGGATTTTCCAAATTTGAGTTATCAAGGTAAGTGACATAATCTACTTGGATACATTATTACCATACAACTTTTTTTCGACTCATGATCTTGTGGGCATATTATAAGATTCTGACAAGAAGGGTCTCTCCAGAATCACTGATGTCAAAATTTTAACGCAGAAGGCAAAGGAAAATGGCCTAAAACTTGAAGATTATGAGGCTTAAACTGGACACATTATTGAGCGGATAGAGGAGAGTAATACCAAGCCAAGGAACTGATCAAGAATTTGGCTCCTTCATGGCAATCACTCTAAGTTATGACCATATGAGAAAAACATGATTATTGTTGCAGTTGGTGCAAGGGCTATATATCAACATTTCCCAAAGATGGCAAGTATTATGCATGGCTACCAAGAAACAAGAATGTCATCAAATTAATCTATCACATTAAATAGAATAGTGTTGTATACATGCATTGTATTTACTAAAAGGGGCAAGGTAAAATTTCCTCCCAGTGTAATTTGCATTTGATTATAAATACAAAAGATTCATACCTTTGAAAATGTGAGTTCAAAGCAATTGTCTTCATTTAATTTTTTTGGCAATGAACTAAAAATTGAATGACTAAAAGCCATGAAAATGTAATCATACACAACTAGTATGTCACTAGTGGTTTTTCTGATATGCCATTACACTCAACAAGAATAGTTTCATACAACATCGTAATACACAATAGTGGCATTTGTATAAAAGCCAATTGCTGGATAGTAGAAGTTTTGTAAAAGCCAAATGATGTTTTAGTGGCATTTATTGAAGGTCATTAAATCCAAATGTTTAGTGGCATTTACAACTGATGATACTATCTCTCTAGTGACATTGGTACTAGAGGCATTTTTTTAAGTGTCAACAAATGCCATTAAACATATTTTGTGGCATTTTTTTTCAGTGACATTTCTAAAATGCCACTAATGTGTATGTTTGTTGTAGTAAGGTAGTATCTTAGTGATTCGATTCAGTATATATGTGATATGTTTTGAGGTTGGATGCAATCATACTTCGGCAAGAGTGTGGCTGTGGTTGTATCTCAATTTTCACTAGTGTTGTGCCTATATACCATGGTAGACTAGGATATTTTGCAGTTGGACTTTATATGTCAATGTGGCAAACTCAGACTGATTGAAAGTGTGGGAGATCATAGGAGTCCGACTCCTACTAGATTGTGTATGGAACTGATTTTGACTTAGTACTGGTCAGTTGGAGCATGAGTGGTATACCTCATCTCCTCAAGGCATAATAAAAGACGTAACACGATTGTGTACTGTATTTTCTTAGGGTTAAACACAACTCACATTGGATGACCTTTGCCTTGTCTCTTGTACTAATTGGTTGATTTATAATGCGGTAAGAGAAATCAACTGCTCTACATGTTCTTCATATTCCTTCTAAAAGTATAAGATGTTCTACTGCTCAATTGTAGATGCCTAAGTTGCTTAAACATTGTTGATTGCATTACTCATATCATTTAGTTGAATCTACTCAACCTAAAAATAATGCTATCTTCCTATTTTAGCTTATCTGTGTTAGTAATAGTTGTTGTTAGAGAGTTATATCTCTCGTTGTGACATTGGTCTCACTCCATGGGTTTCCACATCTTTTAGGTGGTTGTGTACAACCAGGTAGAGATCATGTGGTTGAGGCTGAGTAGCAAGATGAGAAGTAGTCATTAAAGGTTGGATATGTTGCTAGTGTTTTGTAGTATGATCTTATATGTCGTCCATGTACTCTTAGGTCCTTGGGGGTGTTTTGTAGACATATAGCAACATGAGTTTTTGGCAATAGGCCATGGTTGTGCAGATATGGCTTGTATATGTGAACATGTTATCATACATAACAGGTTGTGGCAAGTTGGCCAAGTGAACAATGATATGTATCATCTTGTGGCATGATATGTAATACACATGGCTTCATGTGTACTTAGATGTATTTGTTTCCTATTTTGTGGTTATATGGAATTCAGTTTTAGTTTACCCTATTTTTTCCACACATTGCATTGAGTAATCTCACTCATGTGGCAGTGGGTTGTCACACTTGGTTTGATATCACATATAATGACTAATGAGATTTTGTCATCAACCAACACACACTCTAGTCTTAAATGTTATTGTTGTCTATTAGCCTTGCACAATAAAATCTGACTAGGGACACAACAGAATGCTTATACTCTTGACAACTGTATGATCTCATTGTTTAGGTCCTTAACCCTAAGACATACGCCATTGAGTAATATCATTCTTTAGATATTTATTATGTTACATCATTATCTCATAATCGAATAAAGTAGAATAAATCAAAAGATTGCCTTTGTTATTAATCAATTCATTTACAAGATATGCCATTCAAATCATCATATAATTGACTCTCTGGGCATACATACCAAAAGAATCCCACTTGTAGTTAGATCCAATCACTCATTAACTTAATCCCAAGTGATCTGACACGGCCTTCATGCTTTTTCTATGGAAGTGATTTTGTCAAGGGGTCAACCACATTGCTCTCAGTTGGTACTCTGCAAATCTTCACATCTCCTTAATGTACACTTTCTCATATGAGATAAGATTTCCTTTGTATGTGCTTGGGATGTTGATGCAATATATGTTCCTTATCTTGTGTAATGGCTCTATTGTTGTCACAATATAGCTCAATTGCATCCCTAATGCTTAGAACCACCCAAGTTCTGAGATAAACTTATTGATCCAAACAACCTCCTTTGTTGTATTAGATGTGACAATATACTTGACCTCTGTTGTAGAATCTGCAACTGTCTCTTACTTGGAACTCTTCCAGATCATAGAACTGTTTTTGAGGCAAAACATGAATCTTGATTATGATCGATAATCATCTTTATTAGTTTGGAAGCTTGCATTAGTGTAACCTTTTATCACCAACTCTTCCTCTCCATCGTAGACAAGGAATTGCTCTTTAGTTCTTCTCAAGTACTTGAGGATGTTCTTCACAAAAGTCCAATGACTATCACCAGGATTTGACTTATATATATGCTTGTCATGCTCAAGGCATACAAGACATATGAACGAGTACATAACATTGTGTATGTGATAGATTCAATTGCAGAAGCATATGGAATCTTATTCATGTGCTCCCTTTCTTCACAAGAATTGGGACATTGAGCTCTAGAGATGGTAACACCATGAGACATGGGTAGGTTGCCTCTCTTTGAGTTCTCCATGTTGAACCTATTCTAAGAAGCCTTCTAGATCTATCTCTATAGATCTTGATTCCTAGGATATAGGATGCTTGTCCTAAATCTTTCATAGAGAATGTATTTCCTAGCCAAGTATTTACCATTTCTAAAGTAGTGATGTCATTCCCCATCAATAGTATGTCATCCACATATAATATGATGAATACAATCATGATCCCACTAACTTTCTAGTAAACACACGGTTCATCTTAATTTTGAGTAAATACAAACTCTGGTTGCTTCGTCAAATCGAGGATTCCAGCTTCGAGATGCTTGTTCAATCCATAGATTGACCGTTGTAGCTTACAAACTTTATTTGCATCTTTTGGATTAATAAAATCCATAGGTTGTGTCATGTACACATACTCAATAAGATTCATATTAAGGAATGCATTTTTAACATCCATCTGCCAAATCTCATAGTGATAATAAGCCGCAATGGCAAGCATGATCCTGATGGACTTACCCATGGCAACTTGAAGAAAGGTTTCATCATAGTCAACACTTTGAACTTGTTTGAAACCCTTTTCAACCAGTAAACCTTTGTAAGTTTGTATATTACCATCCATGTCAATCTTCTTCTTGAATACACACTTGCACCCTATGGGTTTTACCCCTTCAGGTGGATCCACCAAGGTCATACTTTGTTGGGGTACATGGATTCCATCTCAGATCTCATGGCCTCAAGACATTTCTCAAACTCTAGTCCCTCTATAGTCTATAGATAGGTAGTTGGCCCATCATCAATAACCAACTCACTACCTTCTTGAGTCAGTAGATAACCAAATCTATCTAGCTCAATGCATGCCCTACTAGATCTGTGAGGTTCCTGTGTCACATGAGGAATTTGAGATTCCATAATGGTTTGTGACTCTCTATGTTCCTCTTATACCTCTATAGGTTCATTGCTTTCTTGTTGGTCCTGAACCTCGTCGAGTTCTACTTTCATCCAACTGATTCCTTAGAAATGAATTCCTTTTCTTAGAATGCAACATCCCTGGAAACAAATACTTTGTTGTTAGTTGGGTTATATAAGATGGATCCCTTGTTTCTTTGGGATAACCAACAAATCACATTTATCTGATCTAGGTGCAAGCTTTTTCAGGAATTTTTTTAACATAAGCCTCACATATCCAATCCCTCATAAAAGACATTTTGGGATGCTTCCCGGTCCATATCTCATATGCTTTCATTTGAACAAGTTTAGATGGTATAAAGTTAAGTGTAAATATTGTAGTTTTAAGAGCATAACCCTAAAAGGAAGTTGAAAGATCGACAAAACTAATCATTGATCGCACCATATCTAACAATGTGTGATTCCTTCTTTCTGATACTCCGTTGTTTTGTGGTGTTTCAGGTGGAGTTCATTGTGATATGATACCACATGCTCATAGAAGGTCCTCAAACTCTTGGCTTAAGTATTCTCTAACTTGACCATAATGAAGTTCTTAATTCTTTTACCAAGTTAGTTTTATACTTCATTTATGATGTCCTTGAATCTTTCAAGAGTTTTTGGCTTATGTTTTATCAAGTAAACATAACCATACCTATGGAAGTCATCAGTAAAGGCAATGAAGTACTGATAAGCACCTCTAGCATTTGCTCTAAAAGGGCTGCAAACATCAGTATGCATGAGTCATAATAGATCACTATCTCTCTCACTATTGTCAAAGGGAGTTTAGGTCATCTTGCCCAACAAATAAGATTCACATGTCTCTATTGATTTGAAATTAAAAGGGTCCATATTTCCATCTTTATGGAGTCTAGAAATGAGCTTTTCATTGATGTGCCCTAGACGAAAATGCCAAAGATATGTTTTGTTCGAGTTATCAAGTTTTGACCTTTTGGTATTTATTTTATAAACATTTATCTTAATATCTAATTATAAAAGGCCATAGGACATCAGGGCACTTCCATAAAAGATCTCATCTTTTAAAATAGAACATTGACCATTTTATATGAAATTCATATCCATCCTTGTCCATACAAGGTATGTAAATCATGTTTCTATTTGTGGTAAGTAAAAAATCTCAGTACTTTAACTCTATTACAAGCCCCATAGGCAGAGATAAATTATAGGTTCTAACTATAGTGGTAGCAACTCTTGCTCCATTTGCAATGCACATTTCAACCTTGCCCTTTCGTAAAGGCTTACTTCTTTTCAAATCCTACATATTCGAGCATATGTGAGATCCACATCCGACATCTAGTACTCAAGATGAATAAGTAGACAAATTTATCTTAATAATGTATATACCTAAAGTGGAGATCTATATCCCCTCCTTCTTCTTCCCAAATTGCTCTAGGTAGAAAGGGCAATTCCTTTTCCAATATCCAGGTTGGTGAAAATAATGACAATTGCCTCCCTTGTTCACCCCTCCCTTTGCTTTAAGTGCATAAGACTTGGATTTCTATCTAGATGTAGAACTCTTCTTAGCCTTGCCCTTTCCCTTTGAATTCCCTTTTTTGTTGATCATCATCACATACTTGGGATTGTCTTTCTTCATTTGTGCTTTAGCAGTCCTCAACATGCCAAGCAATTATGATAATGGCTTGTCAAAATTATTCATGTTGTAGTTCATGACAAACTAGCTACATGACTCTGGCAGTGATTGTAGAATTACATATATTTCCAAATCTTGACCCAAGGGAAATCCCAGTCTTTCAAGGGTTCTCTACATATTCAATAAGCATGAGCATGTGGGGACCTATTGGATCTCCTTCTACCATGTTGCACTTTAACAACACTTGGAGACATCATATCTCTCATGCGTTGCCTGATCTTGGTCATGTTTTTAAGATGTGCTACCATCTAGATTACATCCATGTTTTCATGTTGTCTCTGCAACTCATAGTTCATTGAGCACAACATCAGGCACTTGACATCCATGAAATCTTCAAATTGTTTCTTGTAAACAGTCCTATCAGCCTTTGGCATAGTGGGAGTAGATTCATCTGGCTCGAGTGTTTCTAGGACATAGATCTTGCGCTCTTGTGTGAGAACAATTCTCAGCATCCTGAATAAGTCATGGGAATTATTCACATTCAACTTGTCCTTCTCAAGGACCGATTGCAAGGAAAACATGTTATTTGTCATTATTTGATTCTACAAGAAGATATTTGCATGAGTCAATATTTTGATTTGGTTTGATTAAAATAAAATTTAATGATATTTAATTAGAACTTTAATTAATTATCACTGTCACTATTTTGTTCAAATTGATAATCCTCACTTATCAATTCAGAAGATTGCACCATATAATATTCTAGTGAGCCAAAATCCATATTTCATCAAATCACGAGTCAGCTTTGGCTGATCATCCACCACTTGACTATTTAGGTAGGCAACATTTTCCAATTGTGTCATATGCAACTCTTGATAGATGGTATGCACAACTCATTGCTATATTATATAGCTATGACTTTATGTACTTAATCTCATCAAGATCACCTAGTTAATCATGACCCAAAGACAACACAATAGAATATGCACCCAGATTGATAGATCTACATATATACCATCACACTTCTATGAGATGGACAACTCATCACACTTTAGCGAAACCTACACTTAGTCGATAAAGTTTTTCATATATGTTTCTTATAGAAAGCATCTGAGAGATAATATTTGATTTGAGGGGTTATATATATATACACATACATATCCAAACACCACATACTTATAATATGTATCCTATACATACCTACTTATAATATGTATCGTATACATACTATATCCACATACTACAAGGCATAGACATGCAATCCAAAAGCACATAAGCATTGGTTATGGCGCATTCGTTATGGCCATACTATTGTAATCCTTTAGAGCCACAAAGGACTAATATCCACCTATGGTCTTTTGCATCTCATGTGACGTCCGTCTGTGAATATCATGTGAACATGCATCTGATCAACATCAAAATAAATAGCTTCATGGACACTCCTTGGTGTTGGACCTTCTAGTTTCCTCTCCATGGACGCTCCTTGGATATGGATATTCAAGTTTCATCTTTACAACAAGTCTTCCAAAACTAAATGTATTCCTAACTCTATTACATTATGTATAAAAGGAGAACCTCAAGTTACATTTGAGGGGAGTTTAGAGGGAATATAATTAATTACACTTGGAGATAATAGATGAGGCTCAGCATGCAATCCGAATACTTATAAAAAGGATCCATGCACAATTTCTTACATCTAAGGACAAGACATACAACCATCCACAACATTAACAAAAGGGGTTCCAGGCCATAACCATGCATGTATTCACCACGTAAAACATTTTTAAGGGTGACGTGTATGATTTTATAGGTATATCTATATATACATATATCTTAATATGGAAGGATCTATCCATGAGATATTAATTTTTTAAAGATATTTACAATTCTATTTTTAAGAATATTCCATTAAGTATATGAACCGTTGCAAAACATATTTGTCATCATTTGATTATATAAGAAAATATTTGCACGAGTCAATATTTTGATTTGATTTGATTAAAATAAAATTTAATCAAAGTTAATCATGACTTTAATTAATTATTTCTCTGACTATTTTTTCAAAATGATAATCTTCGCTTATCAACTTCGAATATTGCATCGTACAATCTTCTACTGAGCCAAGATCCATATTTCATCAAATCATGAGTCAGATTTGGTTGATCACCCACCACTTGACTATTTAGGTAGGCATCATTCTAATTGTATCATATGAAACTCTTGATATATGGTATGCACAACTCATTGTTATATTCCATCTCTAAGATTCTAGGTACTTAATCTCATTAAGATCACCTAGTTAAGCATGACCCAAAAGCCAACACGATAGAATATGCACCCTGCTTGGGAAGATCTACATATATAGCATCACACTTCCACAGGATGGACAAAGCACCACACTTTGGTGTAACTTACGCTCAGTCGATCAAGTTTTTCATGTGTTTGATTATGGAAAGAATCTGAGAGTTAATATTTTATTTGAGGGGTTTTATATATACATGTACATATCCAAACATCACATACTTATAATATGTATCATACACCTACGATATCCACATACCACAAACCACAGGCATGCAATCCACAAACACATAAGCATTGGTTATGGCCATACCACCGTAATCCTTTGGAGCCACAAAGGACTACTATCCGCCTATTGTCTTTTGCATCTCATGCAACGTCAAACTATGAATATCATGTGAGCCTACAAATAATCAACATTAAGATGAATAACTTCATGGATGCTCCTTGGTGTTAGAACTTGTAGTTTCCTCTCCATGGACGCTCCTTGGAGATAGATCTTCAAGTTTCCTCTTCACAATAAGTCTTCCAAAACTAAATCTATTCATCTCTCTATTACATTACGTATAAAAGGAGAACCTCAAGTGACATTCGAGGGGCATTTAGAGGGAATATAATAAATTACACTTGGAGATAATAGATGAGGCTCAACATGCAAGCTGAATACTTATACAAAGGATCCATGCACAAATATTTACTTCTAAGGACAAGATATACAACCATCCACATCATTCACAAAAGGGGTTCCATGTCATAAGCATGCATGCATTCACCACATAAAATTTTTTAAGGGTGACATGTATGATTTTATAGGTATATTTATCTATCTATATATATACACACATACTAATATTGTAGTCCTTTTAAAACATGAAATTTCCTATTAAACATTTTTTGACTCCCACACAGACCCCAGGGGTAGCTCCCCTGAAAGGTCTACAAATTTTCACTTTCGTACACTAGGAAAAATAAAAAAAATTCCATACTCCACCCCTTCCGTCAGGTCAAAATAATGTCTATGTTGTATGTGGATTTAGGTTAGATTATGCACATTAATAGTTTTAAGGTTGCATCGCATGTAACCACAAAAAAACTATTTATAGAAATCTAATCATATCGAAATAAATCTAAATACACTATAGATCAATACAGTTTTGATACCACTGATGGGTTTTGTGGAGGCAACAAGCACAACATAAACAGTAAATTTTCTTCACATACCCCACTAGCAAATCTTGTCGATAACAACATATTCTCAAAGAGTGTGTGTGGGATATACCTCATCACGGAGAAAGTCTGGTGATATCCCTTCACACGTTGATGTGCACCACTGCTCGTGTGTAGACATGTCAAACTGGGTCAAAATATGTGGGCGCCCATGGGTTGACCTGTTCAAGTTGGGTTTGGGTCACAAAATTTACCACCCACTGGAAAAAATCCAAACCCGTACCCACCCATTTACTTAGCAGGTTTCATGGTCAATCCGCGGGTGACCCACTTAAATACACTATTTTTGCATCCATGCGACTTAGTAGTAATGGGAAAATATTAAATCAGTCTTATACTCATATCAAAATTGTGTATTACAAATCAAGTTAACAAAGAACAATAACGGAGAATACAAAATCGGATTGTGAAACAACAGAAAATCAAGCGGGAACCTAAGTCTAACAGTGATTGTTGGACGTAAGTTTTAGTCTGACTAGAACTGACTTAAATTTCAGTCTTTGTTTTAGTTTCCAAGATATATCCTTTGTCTCATTTGGATGCCACAATTCATACTTCATATTTTTGTATTTTTTGTTGTTGTTTGTTGTAGGTGGTCATTATTTAAGACTAATGTATGAACGTCTAAACTCTAAAGTCTATAGTACACTGTTGTTCCAACATTTATGTGATTTTGAAACTTAATTCAGCCAGTCGGGCTCTTCTTTAATAGACATGTTGCAGCCCTGTTCATGGGTGCATTGCATTTTGATACTATTCTTGTAACACATTTTTGGATATATAAATAAATATTATGTAACAATGTATGCAACATGATTATTTTGTGCCATATCTTATATAAACAAACACTAGCAATATATATTTTAAAAAATTTAAGTGGGCACCCGTGGTCAACCCACAACCTGCTGGGTCAGGTTTGGATTTGTCTTTGTTCCACCCATTTAGAACTACATCTTTTTGACCCGCAACGACCCAACCCAAACCCAACCCACCCTCCCATTTGATAGGTCTACTCGTGTGCACATATGGGCATCGTCAACGTCCTTTGAATGCAAACACTTCATCATCTGCATCTCTACTTCATCCATACAGATCAACTAGAACTTCACATCGTGCTTTGTAATCCAGCGGGAAGGAGTAGCCTTCTATTTTGATGACGTGCTAGCATTGTGGTTACTCTCCTTCTCTCTCAGTTGGAGATGATGATGGCTAGGGTTCACATACAAGAGCATTATTATCAAATCCATCCATCATGCCCCTATAAATAGCATAGGAAAGGAAGTAGGATTTTTAAAAACCCATAGAAAACAAAAAGGCTACAATTGCTTTTAAAATGAGCCGTTGGTGGAGTATTGAATGAATATTCTGGAATCATTTAGTTAACCAATTGATCATATTAATTAGTTAACTAATTTTCATCACCCGACTCTAGTCAATCGCTCAGTATTAGCCAGTCGACTTTACAATTTATATCTGATTAATTGGCTTAAATATTTTAACTAATTAACTCAAATTATATTCCAATATTATTATAGTAGATTACCTAAAATTTTTATTAATCAATTTAATTTGGAACATTTCCAATCACGTCCTTAATTATACTCCTATTCCAATACATCCTATGTGTGTGACCCGATAGGCTCCAAATTACATTGGAAGTTATATTCATATTCATATTATAATTTCACAAGAAATGATTGGTATCTAGCAAGACTTTATTGCTACTCAAGTAATTGGAGAAGTTGGAGAACAACTTAACCTACAATGTGTGCTTGGTGGTATAGTGATTGTATAGTTCCTTTGTCTCTGATATCAAGATTGAACTCGAGGCTTGGAATCATCATCCTCTTCAACCTTCAATCAATGTAACTTGAACTAGAGCAGACTGCCTGAGATATGTGTAAGCTCAATATCACATATTGACTCACACTAGCATGATGCATTTCACAATCTTGCTAATCAAGTGGATAGGATCTCAAACTCATGTAGGAGGGACAAATCCCATCTACATCACTCACAATCATCCTCGTGGGTCACAACGCACCAGAGTACCACCTTTATAGCAAACCTTATTCAGGATCATGGTGGATGATGTCAAAGTACACCAAACAACATGTGATGAGTGTAGTGATTTCAGGTCTAAGATTCACAATCACCACCATCACTATGAGAGATGACTCTTACTACCAATCATGGTTTCCATGTGTCACTCTCAAGGAGGGTTTGTCCGAACACTATTCTACAACTAGTATTTATGTGCTTGCTTTGATATCACATATCATGACTAATAATATTATGTCATCAGCAAACACACACTCTAGCCTTAAGTGTTATTTTTTTCTATTAGCCTTCCACATTAACATCCGACTAGGGGCATAACAAGAATGCATATAGTCTTGACACTCGTATGACTCATCATTCAGGTCCTCAACCCTAAGACATATGTCATTGAGTAATATCATTATTTAGATATTTATTATGCTACATCATTATCTCATAACTGAATAAAACATAATAAATTAGAAGATTGCCTTTTTTATTAATCAAATTGTTTACAAAATATGAATTACAATCATCATATGTTTGGCTCTCTAGACTTACATACCAACACTTATTATGTCACCATCTTGCCAGATAATTTGAACCTAATCTGTCGTGACACATCCCGCTATCACACAGACAATGAGGTGCCACACGAAAACGTGCGGAAAACACCATAAACTACCTCTTAACAAAAACACGGGTTAACTAAAACTGATTTCGGAAAGCGGATAAACTAAGAAACCATTACATTCAGATCCTCATCCTGTAAGAAAATAGGTTATATAAACATATGCAAGCCTTGAGACGTGTTCACAGCTTAGGGGATCAACTGTCTTGTCATCACACGAGTTCATCACCTATTTATACATACATAACGGACCACATCCGGCTAGCAATAGGATATACAAAGTTCCATCAGCTAAACATTGTGAAACAACGTCAAAACGCCTCCAAGGACCTGAGAGTACATGGATGACTCTAAGACTCTACTACAAAACAACCAAAACAGCAGCATGTCCATCTCTTGTCTTCTACTGCTCATCTTGCTGCTCGGCCGCAACCCCACGACCACCACCGCGTCTAGCTCGAACACCTAAAAAGGTTGTAAACCAGTGGGGTGAGACACACAGTCCCAACGAGAAACATAACTCCCCGCCAAAACCATAAAACCTTAAAAGGATTAAAGCAACAACAGCAGATAACTGATAAAGTATAGAGTAAGAGCAGTCTATAGAGTAAGGTTATTACTACCATCGATCTTACCAAAATGTACGGAAGGCATGTACCCAAGTATTTCTTTATGGAACATGATTGATAATATAATATTTATGAGATCTTACCACATAACATAAGGGACGTATAAGTAACTACAATGTATAATAAGATCAACTACACAAGCAAGGCCTCAATCAATGTTCTGTGTTTTGCCTTAAGCAATAAATACTATTCGGCTGGATTACGTGTTATTATGCCCTGAGGAAGTGAGCTATACCGCGCAAATCCATCCTTCGGTTGCAAAACCCAAGCCGGTGCTATACAAGGTCAATGGAAGAGTCAGACTCCATGACCTCCCACCTCGTGGTCAGTGCACGAGTACAACACAAGTAGGACTGCAGTCTCATGCTTAAGTGGCCTCAGCCACAGGGTCAGGCTACCCTCTGCCTAGCCCGCCTTGGTACAGGTATTGACGCTAGTGAAACTGAGCCATGGGCATGATCACCGTGCTCTGAGCTGTGAACACATTCATGCTCCCATATCACACATCCTGATCCATGGGCCTGTTCACCATGCTCTTAACATATTGAGCTACGGGCCTGAAACCACACTTTGGAGTCTACAATCGAAGTTGCACTCTTACCTCCTCATTTTCAGCTAGGAGAAACCACACATATTCAATAATATGTGCTTCCAGGTTAACCAGCAAGAGAACCTATTTCACCATCACCAACTCCTGACGATAATGGATCTATGGCCAGGGAAAACTACATGAGAGATTCATCTGTAATTAGTTAATGTATTTTAAGCAGATTGTTGAGGCAAACTAGTTATAACACATATATAACATTAAGTTACCTTGTTATCACCACCACCACAACATCCTGGGATCTCAATCCCTCATCACAAGAAACCACTGCCTCATAAGGCATTCTCATCACTGGGGATAACAATCCCAGATCTCATCACCAGAGGATAACACCTCAACTTAGGCACCTTAGCCATCTCAGGTACTCAGACCAAAACACATAAGACTAGTGATGCACATTATCTCATCATCAAGAGTGATAATTCAAAACAGTGTTATTCAAACATATATATCTCATTACCCTTTACCTGGATATGCATCTGCATGAAACACATGCATGGTCAGTATACACAATCATAGGGGTAACTAAAACCACCGTAGATTAATAAAAAGATCATATTATCAAACATAGAGCATCATTGATGATTATATGCTTTATCATTCATGCCTCAACCTGTGACCATAGACATAGGTCATATCATCATGTAAAGCAACTCATATACTTCCAAGCTTATCATTTACTCCTCATTATATATATATTTACATGATTCAAGATGATCGTAAACACATGTAATATCATGTCATTAGAGTTTCAGATATTTCATGCTTACATATGTGCGTTCTACTATATCAACCACCTCACTGACATCAAACATGTCAAGGGTTTACAAGCCATAACCCATAACTCTTAACAACAAGGAAGTAAACGTATGATAAAGAAATGTCATATGGGTTTCCGGGTGGAACAAGACCCTCACTAGAAGTTCCCACTACCCTTACAAGAAGTGTGACGGGCAGGGTGCCTCCATTTTATATGGTATCGGGCAGGGCAGCTTCCTTCATCACATCGCCCAAGCCTTCTAGCCACATATCAGTCAAGCAAAGGCAAGGGTGTCAGCTACCACCTCAGGATGTATCGTGCAACCCTAGGTGTCGTGCATCCATGTGTCATGCACCTATGTGTCGTGCACCTATGTTTCATGCAACTAGGGTTAGGGTTACCATAGGTCACGATGTCGGGCATCACCACCAAACCATGACACCCAATAAAGGTGAAGGTACCTATCGACAACCAACCCACTCACACGCCCAAAGCCTTCACTACCAGCACATAGCGCCCAACACAACATAGGTATCGTCCAACACTAAGGTAGCTCCTTGAGTTCTAAAACGTACAAGGTGTATCGGGCACCAAGCTAAAACCTTAGATAGGTGTATCGGGCAAGGCACTCAACAAGACATAACACCCGACATACCAGGGGTATCGCCCAACCAAACTAGCATCAACCTATCAGTCAACACACAAGGCAAAGACCAAGGAATAAAGTCCAACACAACCTCAACATGTCAACCATAACTCTGGTCTAAAGAAGGGTATCAGGCAGCACCATTCCCAAGCCATATCGTGTAAGAAGCAACCCAACAAGATCATCATCAACCTCAAGCACAAGGGCACCAAACCCTAAATTGATCAAGGAGATCGACTCACCTCTCAACAACCAAGAGAGAGGGGTCTTGCACAACCTCTATCACAATTTGAGAAGCCACTAGGATCAACCATAACATAGATCTACATCTACCACAAAGCTCACCTCTCGAATCCATGGTGAGAGAAGGGTGTTGCTCAAGCAACTAGAATACTAGCTCACCTCTCAACTTAAACGAGAGAGGGGTGTTTCTCATATCACTAGGGCTCAAGCTCACTTCCCTAGACCAAAGAGGGGGAGGAGTGTTGCTCAAAAAAGAAACCCTAAGACATAGTTTGGCCAACTAGGATGCAAAGGTACAAGGCCTCAACCATATCAACAAGATCACCGTAACCACAAGATTAAAGGTGCAACAAGCAAGAAACTTATCTTAGAACATACATGGCCGATTATGATCATGTGAAACATACAAGAGAGTAGAAGAAGGGAGTCTAGTTAGGGTTAGGAGTTATGGAACATGCCTTAAGCAAGCTCCAAGCTCCTAGTACCAAGCTTCCAAGCCTAAGCACCACCACAAGAAGAAGAACAAGGCACTCTAGGGTTCGGCCACCGCTAGAGGAAGAAGAAGACTCCAAGGAGAAGGATCGGCCACCAAGCTTGCAAAAGAAGAGGTGTCATGCAACTAAGGGAGAGGGGAAACTAAGGAACTAAAGGGATCCTTAGCAAGAGAAAGGAAACACATATATAGGAGAGGATGGAGGAGAAACCAAGGTAAGACAAGGTAAGGTGTCACCCACCTAGGGACACTTGTCCATGGGCAATGCCACCACTCTAACTTGCCTTAAACACATGTCCAAGGACATTGTCACATGAAAGCATCAAGCACCAAGTGTCCACTAGTGGTGACACAAATGAGGTCAAAGGGTCAAAGGGGTCCATGGGCGACACACCTCCACTCCACCATGCCTGACATCACTCCCTGGGTGACACACCTAGGCCGACACAGCCATGGCCGACACACCTATGGCCGACACAAGGTCAAGAAAAGCAAGGGCAAGGTTCAAGAAAGGCATCTCTAGGCCCAACAAGCTCATCCAAGCCCAAAGCAACTCAAGCAACAATCCCAACCCTTCCTCTCAACACTAGAGGAAGCAAGGAGAGAGAGGAACAATTCTCAAGGTGACAAACTTGCTCCACAACCCTAGACTTGGGTTAATTGAAAGTAGCACCTCCAGCTCTCAACAAAGCACAAACAAACCCTAATCACCACTAAAGGTGATTAGCAAGCAACTAAGCATCAGGGTTAAGCAAAGCAAACAGGATAAGCCCTAAACGGAGGTTAGGGTCCTTACATAATCACTATGATCTTTTTACTCTGTAATGTATGTCATGTTGTATACCTTTCAATTTTCTTTTCAACAGGAAAGAATCACCTTAAATACAGACTATCATAGCCCAAGTTGTGATTTTTTGAAAAAAAAATCCTCATTTTAATCATGTTTTAATCCTTTTATCCCTTTTTCTTGCTTGTGGGATGGCCATTTTGACCCACAAGAGGACGCGTGTCCCACCCGCTACCTTTATTTTCCCAAAACCCTAATGTATATTTTATGCTGACCGTTGGATTGTGTATTGCAAATCCAAGGGCTAGCATACCTTCTCCTTCCTTGATCTGTACAGGGCATCTGTCACTGTAGTATCACCAACCAATCAACTCGATCTTCACCCCTTTGATCAAATTGACTAGCAACAACTTCATGTCTTGACTCCTTGGTGTGTTCCCCTCACCTTGGGGTTTTACACCTAAATCAATCAGAGAATAAGGCAATGGACTAGTTAGGAAAGTAAAGATCTAAACAAGTAATGACTAGCTAAGCCATAAGGTATATTGGGGTCTTAGACAATTATAGGAAGTGTGGGCTGTTTGGGGGACTGCACTTATCAATTGAGTTTGGGGTGATAACATATAATCATTACTCTTTCATTTGAATTACCAAACCAAACAACAAGATAGATGCTAATGAATTACCCTAAACTACTAATTAGCCATGGATGGGGTAGGGTGTGTATAGGGGAAGTAGCCCCTATCACCTCCCTTCCACCCTTACGACACTCAATTGGATTAGGGTTTATGTGTGATTCAATTAGGATCTAGTAAAGCCTAGTTTCTAGGACATAAACTCTTAGGGTAATTAGGGGTCAATGGTAGTAAGGTGAGGTGGAAATGAGGTGTTAGACCTCACATCACCTACCTTCTAGCCTTGAGAAGGCTCCAAAATAATTACACTAAATGCATTTATACTAGCTACTTAGATCTCTTATCTAGGTATAGGAGAATTGATTAACATGTAGGAATATGAATAGCCATCTAGGGATCCACGAATTCAACCTAGGGTCAATTCACAAATTAACTACATATAAGCATTTTCCCTAGAGCCCTAGGTGATTTCAAGCACAAACCAACAAAGCAATTTATGGGAAATGAGATAAAAATCAATCATAATCATTAGTAAACGAAATCACAATGCTTGCATGTCACTTTCTCTCAACATGGTATCAAAGTAATATTTTGACCCCAAACAACCCACTTAAGGGGCCTAACTACTCCTAAAATAAGAAAATACAAAAAAAGGAGAAAGAAGAATGAGTAGAGGAGTGGAAAGCCATGGTAGCTCAGTGGAAACTCCTCCTTCTCCACCTCCTAGCAATAGAATCTCGAGCTTCTCCCCTTACCAAGATGAGATGACATGGATGTATGGTAGAAAGTGTCCAAAAACCCTAAAAGAAGGGATTTGGGGTTGAAGGTGATGGAATGGAGGTGAAATGGAATGGGAATGGAGTAGAGGGGGATAGGGTAGACTGATAGGAAACTAAGAGTGGCTAACCTGAAGCTCCATCTACCACCCAAGTATATATAGGTGGAGGGGTAGCACTAGGTCAAGTGGGGGTAGAATGGGAAATGAAGTGCAAAATACTGCTAGGTTTCCTGGTGTTGCGCCCATGCTACTTAACATGGTTGTGGTGGGTAGTGTGTAGAATGTGCTTGTGGTGTGGTGGAATGAGAGAGGTGAAAAAATTGAAATAGATTAGCAAAATTTTTGGGCTTTTCATGGTGGGTGGAATGATTGTGGTGATCACTAAGACCGTGGTGGGTCACTGGTTACATGGTGGTGGTGAGTCACTCAGCCATTCTGGCTTGGAATTACACTAGTCATTCCCTAGCACATGGCCATTCTGACTCTGACCAGCGTGTCCATTCTTGTTGGAACGATCATGCTAGATGGCATGAGTGTGGTGTTGAGCTTTGTCTTCAAGGATAAACTTTGTGATTTCTCTATAATTTTGACTTGTGCAACATGACCGTTCATTGACACCACAATCATGCTAGGATCTTCGACTACACTTTGCTCTTGATATTTGAATTATAGTGGACTTCTTTTCTTCACTTGATCCTTGACCACTGGGGTAGGTTGGGGAAGCTCTTGAACCTTCCTTGGACCCCTTAAATGGTGAAAGAATCCTAGGATCACCCTCTTTCCATCCCATCCATACAAGCATGGTCCAAGTACCTAAAAAATACACAAAGAATATCCATAAGTACATTTGATGATAAACCATATATTGAGGGAAATGACATGTAATCTAACATATTCAAATGTGATCGAAGTTCAATAAAACACAAGATGAAGAAGCCCTAAAATAGGGAAGCATCACCACCCCAAACTTAAAACATACTTGTCCACAAGTATGCTCCAACTCAATTTCTCTTCAAATTTTTCAGAAAACAATAAAGACAAATGCATTGCAATAGATGCATATTGACTAAATGAGCTCGATGATGACTAAGTACATGTATTACACCTCTCTCCTCCCTGCTTTCACAAACCAATCATGATTAAAGCACTGAGCATACAAACTCCACATATATAGCATATAGTACACAATCAATCAATATGGCTGTCATATAACTCTGGCTAGGTAAACTGTTCCATGGTGGTGACTATAAAAAATGACCAGGGTTGATGTTTTACCTCCATGCAATCAATCTCATATGTCAATCCACACTAAGTGACCCATGTGGCTGCAAAAAAGGGCAAAAGGAGATAGGTTTGATGTTTCCTACCTCAATAGGCATGATAGAAGAATGGGTTGCAATAAGGGATTGGAATGCTATTACATAGGATCACTCATCTTTTCATTATTTAGATGATATTACATAGAAACATATTTTATTTTCTACTTTTTGCATTTTCCTTTTCATCTTTCTTTTTCTTTGTCCTGGTATGGTGAGAGTGAACTGGGGATATATCAAAATGGCCACCCCAAACTTTTAGAGGTGGCCAAGTATTAATATGCACTCTTTGGCATCCTTTCATGAGGTTAAGAGATAAAAATTATGAAAGAAAAGTGAGTCGAAGAGGGGTTACTAACATGGGTTCAACATGAAGTCTCCTGCATAAAGGTTACTCCAACAATCTCATCAAGAAAAAACATATCACATGAATGAGCATTATGAAAGCCACATTTTTATCATGAGATTCTACAAACCTTAAGTGTTTGTGTCTTGCTTAAATCACAATCCAATCAAGCGATTCACAAGCATGAGAGAGGTGATTCACCTGAAGAAAGTCAATAATAAAGGCCATTTAGAAATAGAACATGAGAATGTAGCACGTATTTATCAAAGGTCAAAATTTTCAATTCAACAAGTAGAGATTTGGTGAAAACATGATGTTAGGCAAGAAATTCTAAATGTGGGAAAAACTGTCCAAAATTGTGCCCAATCACCTTCAATCACATCTAAGCCTTCCTTATGAAACAAAAACATGAAACAAGCAAATCCTAGCTACAGACATGCAAAAATTACAATAATCTACATGATATCAAATGCATGAAAAAATAGCATTTTTTTTAAATTATGCAAAAAAAGAACTACGTGGTATGCATGTATGCAAAGAAAGTAAAATCAAGTCTAATAACATGAGTAATGAAACAAAAGTAAATGGCAGGATGAAATGCAAAATGAGTGAAAAGAAGGGTGTAGTGCCCTACCACCCCAAACTTTTGAATCATGATGTCCTCATCATGGCATAATATTCTAGGAGTGATAGGGTAGATGATCATGGTTGTTGTGGTGGCCCCGATGGTTCTCCTCCCTACAGAAGAGAATACTGGTAGTAGATATCCTAGTAGTCTGCCTATGGAAGCTGGTAGGCCTCTTGATAGCTGGACAATAACCCCACCAATCTCTCCCCCATCAGGGGTTCCTATGAACCTGGGCATTCTGAAAGAGATACATGTGGTTGATTTGATGATACATCTACTTATGATCCAACCACAATGCATCATGTGTCCTCTAAAAACCCTCTTGTACCCTTAGGTAGTCATCTTAAGTCCTTTGGGTGCCCTCCAGCTATGCAAGTATAGTAGACATGTCATAGGCATTCAGGCTTCTACGATGTTGTCGTCTCTATCTCTCATCTCCATACCCTATGGGACTCTCTCTCCTCTTCTCTACTACTTGTGACTCTCGTAGTCCATTAGAAAACTCTATGGGTTTTTGCTTCCACGTGTCCCTAGGATGTTCCTCTTCTCACCTCCTCAAAATATCCAAGAAATATAGAGATGGGGCACACCCCTCTAAGAGAGGTGTGATAACATCCAATTTTGTGGGTATATGCATGAGTGCCTATTTTACCCCCATATTATTTTTTTGATAATGATTTAATTTAATAAGCATATTTGTTTTGGCAAGTATGCTATACCTACCTAATTTCATCTCCTTATCTTTTACTTACACAATATATCATCAAAAGAAAGAGTGAGCTTCAGTGACAGTTGGTCCTTCATCATCAACGACCTCCAAGACACATTCCTATATATTGTCACTCCCAGAGCTGCCAGTATCCATTAGACTTGCATTATCGGTGAGAGCTGAACTTGGATCATCTCAGTGACTATTGGTATGACCACACATAAGAAATTGACAACGAGCTACCTCATTGATCGATTGTCCCTCAACATCAGTGATTGTCAGCCCCAACATCACCATGATTGATGTACATAACATCCCTGGTGACCAATGGAACCAACCAACCTCAGCAACCATTGAATGCAAGGACCAACAACCAATGGAGGCATTATCATCAGTGACTACTAACCTTCAACAACAATGACCAATGTGCCTCAATGATCACTAAGATTAATTCAGATACCTCAAGACCCACACCTAGATATAGTGAACCACCTTTGACATGAGAGGGGTTTGTGATGTGTGTATCTCAGACAGTCTGCTCTTGGTTCAAGGAACATGCAATGAACATTGAGAGGATGATGATTCCATGGATCAAGAGCATCCTGGATATCAAAGACAAAGGAATTATACAATCACTATAACACCTTACTCATATTGTAGGTTGATGTTGTTCTCCAACTTTCCATTCACTTGGGTAGTAGTGATGTGCAACTAGGCACCACTCCTTGCTTGCGATGTCATAAGATAGTTATGTACATTCACTACCAATGTGATATGGGACCTATAGGTTACATACAAAGGAACTCATCTAGAAGAGGAGTTTATCTTGAATGATGATTGGATTGATTATTAAAGTGTTTAGGTATTCAATTCACACAAAAAATTGGCCGAGTGAACTGCCAAAAGACCATCTCAAGTGTTGAGACGAGCATTTGGACATGCCAAATGGGCATCTCAAGTGTTGAGATGGCTATTTGAGTTGTCAGTTAATCAGAGATTGAATTGGCTAAGTTCTGCCCAAATTGAGGTGTGAACTGACTAGATGATTCTGATGAACCAATTGGCTCAGCTTGACTCACCAGACAGTCATCTAGATGAGCGAGACAGGCTTCTTGCATATGTGAGATGACTTAGTTGGGGATGAACAAACGTTCTGGAAGTTTCATGAATCCGTACGGATTGCACATTACTTGTGATATGAGGAATTAGTGTTTAACATTAATTAGAATTGAATTGTTAAATTCTTGTGTGATGGGGAAACTGCTAGATGAGCATTTGACAGAAAGAGATGACCGTCTCGCAGTTCTAGACAACCGTCTGGACTATAAGATGACAGTTTTGTGTTTTGTGAGTTGTGAAAATTCAAGATATTTTAGTCCATTCCAGTCTCACACAAATCCCATATAGACTGGGCTACTTGACCCTAACTTCTCCTATAAATAGAGGGGTACTGGGGGATTCCCAGAGCACAACAACAATGCAGACAACTGAGAATCAATTCCTCTAATTATTGTCCTCTCTAGTTGTGGTAACCGAGAGAGCCCAAGCAAGTCCTACCCTACAAGGAAGGGATAGCAATGGGAGAGAACAATTGAGAATAATTGTTGTGGGAGAGAAAGTGATGACTAGTAGACAAATGGGAGGTAAAACTCCATCATGTCTATTCTTATTGAATGACATGAGTTCTTGTTGGTCTGTGTGGACTACTCTAGAGGCAAGAATCCTTTGGCTCTGTTAGGAGAGAAAAGTCAGCCTACAGTCCATGTCTAGACCATAAGAATCGTTGTAGAAACTATTCATGTTTATTGTTCATGGTGAAGACTAGGAGTTGCACAACCACCATCCAAGAGAAAATAGTTGACAATTATATTGAAGCAAGTTGTTGTTGCTAGACTTGCTCCAAGATCAGGTATAACTCATTAAACCATCCTTAATATTTCATAGTAGTTGATGCAATCTTAGTGTTATGGGAATACGAATAGATAAAAAAATTTCACTGCTAACCTATGCCCATATTTCCCAACAGATGTATCTCTATCTACTATATGCAAAATTATTTTATGGAACTTGTTAAAATTACTCCAAATAAAATTGAAGCATTGATTACTATTGTTAGTTTCTTTTATATGGAAGTAAATCAGATAAATATGAACATCTTATTTTATTCATTTGCCTTACATTTGTGGAAATTTGATAATTTTTGTGACATGCAACCTCTCGATCTACAAATAGTTTGACTGAGGGAAAAATTGGTCAAAAAACCTTTCGACTAAATAATAGACAGTAAGATCTAATTTGTATATCTTAAAATTTCTAGTTAAAATTAGTTTACTACATGTTTATTTGGATAAAAGGATAGACTAGAACTAAATATGCATATAAAAATAAAATTATAAACTCAAAGTTTTTAAAAGAGATATGAAATATCTTGAACATTAATCTTTCACATAATTTGGGTTTAAACTTAGAACCATTAATTTGTTGAGATTTGACCTATGCTTAATCTAGACAATATATTTATGTCTTATCTTAATTTAATTTGATGTACATGTGCATATCCTTTAATTAAAAAATGTTCATTTGCATATCTTGTGTAAATTGTTAAAACATAATTTCTGAATTCTCCAAAACTATTATTGGTTGACAAAAGACTTTGACTGAGGAATCTCACAGTAAAAAATAGTTCGACCGACAGACTGTTAGAAACTTATTTGAAGAAATTTCAAATCATTGCTAAATGTCTTAATTTCACCCTTTTGATTTGGATAATATAAGTTTCATTCATATCTATATCTTTCTACGTTATCTTATAGAACTTGTTGAAATATAAGAAGAAAAAGGACAAATTGTCTAGTATACTTGATTCCTTGAGTTTAAAACTAATTGAGCTTAAAGAACAAAATGCTTCTTTTCAAAAGTAAGTTTATGCATTAAAAAAAGATTCCTTTTTTTGTTCTCATGTCGATTATAACATTATTCTTCAAGGAAATTTTGATTTTGATGATAAAATTTCTATGCTTGAAGAAGATCTTGCAAGACAATGATTGATGTTTACTACTAACAAATCTCTTGCTAAAAAAGTAAAAAAGTGAACTTATCTTTCAATGAATTTTCAAATAGTAGAAATATGTTAATCATGATGGTATTCATGGACTTATTCCTAAACATGATAAGAGAAAGAAAAAGAAAGATCCTATTTTTGATAAGTTAAATGGGACCTCTTAGAGATGAAAATGACCTGCTCATGGAAGATTCAAATATCATTCATTCCTATGTTTTGAGTACTCAAAACTTCTATCTAAGAAGTGAAAAGATCATGAGCCTTATATGCAAAACCCTTTTATAGAGATAAATAATGTATTATCACAATCATGCTTATTGTACTTCAATTAATTTATTGCATGCAATCTGAGAGAATTTTGGTCGACAAACACTTGAATTGAGCAAAAATTTGACCAACAACATTCTTGACTGAGATCTTATTAGTAACAAAATTTATTTGGGTTTTTTTAAACTTGATTTATAGATTCAAAATTTTACTAGATTTCTTGGTTTCTACATCTGAAATGAATGCTTTAACATGGAATTTGAGATCTTAAATGACATTTTTTAGCTCATTTCACTTGGTATGAGATTAAGGGGGAGCTCAAAATCTTTTAAATATAAATTGCATATCTTTTCTGCTCTTAATTGATTCTCTATATCGATAAAGTATTAACATCCTTTGACATTTGGTTTGGGGATTCTTTTAGAGCTGTTATTATGATGCTTAATGGCCTCTCTATACCAATATGGGCTTAACATCCCTTATATTTGGTGTAGAGATTCTTCTGTTGATCTTTTTTTGTACTTAAAGTATTCTCAAATCATTTCTAGGATTAACATCCTTTGAAAATGATTGAGAAATTAGTTTTGTCTTTATTTCTTGATTCTTATGGAAAATATCTATATCATGGAGGACTTGGCATTCCTTACATTGTTATTGAGATATAGGAAATGATGTTTTTCATGGAATCTCTACACCATGATGGACTTAACATTCCTTACCATTGGTTTAGAGTTTCATTTTAACAAATTGTGCTAATTGGGTCTTATTATCATGAAGGACTTGACATTCATCTAATTGGTAATTAGATAATATCTAGAAAAAATTTACTTGATCATATATAGATTTTTAATTATGTTGTAATCTATTTAATGTCTATCTTTGTTTTTGGCTCTCTGCATTGATTGGTATTCTTTTGCAATTGTTTTTTAAGTTTTCCCTCTCCAAATTGAGCATCATATTTTGGGGGATTATCTCACTAAGGAGGAATATCCCACTAAGGGGGTGTTGTTTTCATAACTTTCTGTCTTTTTGAGATGACAAATGAGGAGAAAAATCCATGAGTTAAATTGGATATCATCATAGAAATTTAAAAAGGGGAGAAAATTTATGAGATAAAATTAAATATATGAAGTTCTAAATTGTATACTTTCAATTTATCTTATGGAAATATTTGTCATCATAAAAAATGGATATACTTTTGGTTTTTTGGATATACCAAACTCATATTTCAATTATGCAAATATTTCCCAAATCATATTACTAACATCTCTATTAAGTGTTTCAGGTGATCAAGGAACTAAGTCAAGATCCAACTACTAAGACATTACAATTTAATATGTTTGGATGCTTCCAAATCAAGTTTTACCATGTTTTTTTATTGTACACACGTGTTTCCTACAACTTGATATACATGATGTAAGGACAAGTGATGACATTCCAAAACCTACCCAAAACCCTAGCCCACACTCATATGAAACCTTTAAGGTTGATACCTTTTATTAGGAAAATCATTGGATAGGTTTTCACACATTTGCATACGCCTTCAAAGAGTCGATCTCAATTGAAAATTTTCCTATAAAAAGGAGTGGTCTTAGGATACCTATATATCAACTTTGTAAACAACTTTGCACATTACATTACAACAACTTGCATACTTGAGCATACTTTCTCTGAGCAATTTGAGATAAATAAACTTACTTGCAATCATCTAAAGCTGCTATTTTCGTGTCCTATCCATAGATTCCCAACACCACCACTCATCATTGACATATCCATGTGGTTTTTGTTCATAAGATTGATCTAGGACATTGTTGAGCTATATTGGTGTATTCTCTTTTCCAATCCCTATTATGTGCTCTTGTATCACGGTGGATTACTCCAAGGAGAGGAAGTTGTCCATGACTTTGTAAGAGAACGAGTCTTCTCACAGGTGCTCCTCTTTGGCCTTCAAAGAACAGGTGGTGATTCGATGCTCTTCCAAGTCCATCAAAGAAGAGGTGGTTTGGTTCTCTTCAGTGTCTGTGAAAGAAGAGGTTATTCAGTGTTGTTCTGCATCCATGAAGGAAGAGATTAAGTAGGTGCTCTTCTATGGCCGATAAAGAAGAGGGTATAATTGCAGCAATTGCATTTTGAAATTTGTCCTAATAGATAAATAATAGAATTGATAGTTGGAAATCATAGTTGGAAGCAACTAGGTAGTGGACCGACATCTTAGACGGAATCACTCTAAATCCTATCTCTTATAGTTGCTTGTTTCCTTTCAGCTAAGTTTATTTATTTGATTCAAGTTTTGTATAAGGTCTATTCACCCCCTTCTAGATCTTTCACTTCTTTCTCTTCCACTCCATGGCTTGTATTTCATTGGCTTGGCTACAAGCAAGAAAGACCAACACAACTTGCAACATATGAAGATTCTCCTCCTTTTCCTCTCTTTTCACCAATTGGTTCTCTACCACCACAACAAGATCTGATTCAACTATTATGTCCTTCCTAACCTTCTTCTTCTTCTTATCCTATCTTCACATCTAGGCCCTACCACCACAGACAACTACTTCCCCCTTGTTCTTTGCTTCTTCTTCCTCCCTAACTAGCCACAATTTGCAAGACTAGTTGGTATCACCTAATGGTATGTATTCCCATAGAGTTAATCATTTGATTATTTTATTGGGGAATCATGTACTTGATTTGATAATAATAAAGGAAATCCCGTTTGTTATGTTTATCTCAGTCATGAGATGATGACTAAAACATGATATATGTCTAAAGAATTATGTTATTCGATACATATGTCTTTAGGTTGAGGTCCTGAAAAATGGGAACATATGTATGATAAGATTACATACACTCTTGTTATGTCCGTAATTGGATATTATTGGGGGAGCAGAATATATGACAATATTATATAAGAGTAGAATGTGTATTGAGTGATGACAAAGTCTTATTAGTCATGATATTGGATATCAAGTTAAACATATATGTACTTGTTAGAGAACATTGTATCGGACAAACCTACCTTGAGAGTGATACATAGAAACCATAGAATGGTAGTCAAAATCAGCTCTCAAAGTGATAGTGGTGATTGTGGTTCTTAGACCAAAAGTCCTTACACTCACCACATGTCATTCCATGAACTTTGACACCATTCAATGTGACCTTGAAAAATGTTTGCAATATAGGTGATGCTCGAGTACATTGTGATACACGAGGATTGATTGTGAGTGATGTAGATGGGATTTATCCCTCCTTTCAAAGTTGATATCCTAACCACTTGATAAGAAAGACTAAGAAACATATGTCCATACTTGTATGAGTCAATATGTTATATGTGAGCTCACATGCATCTCAATAGTGTTCTTCATTTCAAGAAACATGGATTATATTTTAAGAGGATGACGATTCCATTCCTCATATTCAATATAGATAATGGAGACAAAGGATCTATATGATCATGGTAACATTAACTACAGATATAGATTGAAGTTATTCTCATTTTTTCATTAACTACAGATATGCATGATGTGATCTGCTAGTTAGGGACTATGGACATAATTTTTTCATTTCCACTGCCATCTATGTCTCCATATTTCCCAACAACACCTACCATACCTTCTTCTCTTCGCATGTCTATGATTTGAAAGCACTAGGTAGACCTTCTCGCAACAACTACCAATGATTTGCTAACCCTTTCCCTCTCCCTATTCGCACCCAACCACCAAGATATCAGGAAGTCACTGCCGTAAAAAACCTAGACCACTGCCAACCATGGTAGACACCCAAAAGCAACATCATTCATACTCTTCCTTTATTCACTACTACCACTACTCCATAGACCTCAACCACCTATGCAACTTTCCACATCCTTCACCCTCTTTCCTTTCCTCCCTCTTCTTAACATTAGATCACAAATTTAATATCTCATAGTATCTCCACCATAACCCAAGCACTCAAATCCCATAGTCTAGAACATGAAGCATCACTAGTGTCTTATATGAGAAACAGACCTACAACCCCGTAACTAACCTCACACATGGACTGAATCATCTACAAACCAAATGCCAATCCCACATGCAAATTCGATTCTCAGATCCTCATTGACTGTTGGAAATGATCAAGGAGTCTTATCACATGTCAACATTAACTTCCCAACACTACTTGCGACCAACAAGATCTTCTCTGCCACTTCAACCCTCTACGCCAATGAGATTGATGACGTTTAGTGACCTCAATATCATATATTGATCCGCATGTGCATGCACATGTGTTTCTCAGTCTAGCTTATCAAGTGGTCAGGATATCAATCTCTAGTAGGAGGGGTAAATCCCATATCTATCACTCATAGTCTATCCCCATGTGTCAAAGTCACACAATCATCACCTTTATGACAACCCATGTTTTGGGATTGTGTTTGATGATGTCAAAGCATACCCAATGACCTGTGATGAGTGGAATGATTTTAGATTTAAGAAACACAATCACCACCTTCATTATGAGGAATGACTATGACCACCAATGATGGTTTCCATGTTTCACTTTCAAGGTGGGTTTCACGATACATTGTTCTCTAACATGTATCTATGTGCTTGGTTTGATATTTCCATAACATGACTAATGAGATTATGCCATCAAACAACCCACACTCTAGTCTTATGTGTTATTGGTTTCTATTTGCCTTCCACGGTATCAACCAACTAGGGACATAATAAGAATGTACATACTCTTAACATTTGTTTGATCTCATCCTCTGAGTCACGTACTTGAAGACATATGTCATTGAGTATTGTCATTCTTTAGAAATTCATAATATAACCCATCATCTCATAATTGAGTGAAACAGAATGAATTGGAATCTTGCCTTTAGAAGTATTAATAAAATCTTTTATGGTTTTTCCATGTCTATCATTAAAATATTGGCTCTTTGGGCATACATTACCAACAAAATCCCACTTGCACTTAGAGCCAATCACCCATGAATCATATTCTTAGTGATCTAAGCATGTCCATCATGTTTCTTCTACTCAAGTGCCAATCTAGTAGGTTAGAAACACTTTGTTATTTAGTCAGTATATTGCATGTTTCTTATCTCTTCACTCTACGATGAAACCATCATAATATGGCATCTAATATTCCTTGCCTAACAAGTAGCTCTATTGTTATCACAATATCACTACTAAGTCATCAATGGTTGGAACATCTATAAGTTCATCATATGAACTTCTAGATCCATATAGTATCACTCTATGTTCATAACATAAGTATACTCGAATTCTATTGTAGAATAGAATTAATGGGTATTAGTTTGGAACCCTTCCAACTAACAACATTCCTCCTTCTAAATCAAACATATTTTATTGGGATCACTTTGTCATTATGGAAGCTTGCATCGATGTAACCCTTAGCATCCAACTCTTCCTTTTATTGCTATCCTTATTGACTAGCAATCTATCCTTAAATACTTCACTGGACATCAGTGATAAAGAAACTACACAAACAATGCAACACCATACACAAATTATAGGTTGAAGTTATTCTCCAACTTTCTATTTACTTGGGTGGCATTGATGTGCGACTAGGCACCGTTCATTGCTTGTTATGTCATAAGTTGTTATGGAAATTCACCGCCAACGTAATATGGGACCTATAGGGTCACACACATAGGTCTCAGTCTAGAAGAGGAGTTTAATCTTGAATGACTGTTGAATTGATCACTAAAGTGTTTAGGTATTCAATTCACGCAACAACTAGCCTGATTGCACTACTAAACGCCCATCTCATGGCATGAGATGGTTGCCTAGAGTGCCAAATGGTCATCTCAAGGGTTGGGATGGGAGTTTGAAGTTTGAGACTGATTCAAGTTGAAATTGGTTATGGATTGAACCGGTCAGCCTAAATCAACTCACCATACGATTGTCTGGGTGAGCGAGACGATCCCCTCACATGAGTGAGATGGCCCAGTCCAGCCGAGGGAAGGTTCTAGATATTTCCAAGTTCATTTCGATTGTTACTTATGTTGCATGGAATGAATATGTAATATTAATTGGAATCAAACTGCCAAGTTTGTGTAAAAGTGGGAAAGCACCAGACAACCATCTAGACTGATCTAGATGACCATATGGCATGTCAGTCAACTGTCTAGCATGGACTGGCTTGGATGTCGTGGGTTGCGAAAGTTCTAGAATTGTTGTGAAAATGTGAGATATTCCTATCTCTTCCACTCCTACACAGAATGGGAACCCAAACCCTAAGCCATCCTATAAATAGAGGGATACTAGGGGCTTCCCAGAGTACAAAACAGACAATTGAGAATCATTTGCTCTGACCATTATTGTCCTCTCTGGTTGTGGTGATCAAGAGATCCCAAGCAAGTCCTACTTGAGTTGGAAGGGATAGCAAGGGAGAGAACAACTGAGATCATTGTTGTGGGAGAGCAAGTTGATGACTAGTATGTCAATGGGAGAGACAACTCCTTCCTGTCCATTATAGTAAGATGAAATGAGTTCTAGGTGGTCCGTTCGGACTTCTCTAGAGGTGGGAGGTTGTTGTCTTCTGCTAGGAGGGCATCATCAACCTAAGTCAGTTACGAGAGGAGCTGTTGCTGAAAACATCTGTAAGACCCCTAACCTGAGCTTTGGAGTAACCTTGTTTGTTTTACCTAAGTTTCTTATAACCTTGATTTAATATTGTGAGATGTAATTATGTTTGTGTAGAACTTAAGTTATAAGTTTGAGCTTGTTTGGGTGTTGTTTGTGCTTTGTATGATAGTTTTGGTGCAAATTCCAATTTTCCCAAAGTAGGGGGTTGATGTGAAATTTTCCACCTATAGAGTGTACCTTCCAAATCTTAAAATCATCTAGAGGATATAGATAGAGAGAGAATTGGGCACCTTGTTGCATCTTAGATGAGTGGTGGTGATTAAGGCTCCTATGAGTGATATGTGTGCTTTGACCAATGAGTGTGTGTGTGGTGTGTTGCCTTAGGCTAATAGGGTCACACCCTTGGTGGGTGGCCAAGAGGTTGAGACCCCACCTAGAGTGCATCACCACACCTTGCATGTTAGGAAAGAGTGGTTGCATGTGGATCTTTTTGCATAGAAAAGTGTCCCCCTAGATGTCATAAGGTGATGACACCTCTCCTTTGATCCTTCTCCCATCCCACAAGTATATAGCTTCTTTCCTCTTCACACAAGTGAACCTTTTGGCCACTCATGTTTTCCCTTTCCTTGTGGACGACCTTGGAGTCTTGAGGATCAATAAGAAGTCTCCTTGTAAGCTTGGTGATCAGATCCTTAGCTTGTGGTGAATCTTGTTCATCTTCACACCTTGGTGAGTTGTGGGTTTTCTTGTGACATTTTCCTTAGTTTCTCTTCCCCATCTTCTTCTCTTCTCTCTAATATGGATCATTCCTTGTTATGAAGTTTTTTCTCGAGGAATGAACTCTCATCTCTAGGGACATGAGGCATGTCGGGGTGAAGTTCCCTCTTTCTTTTCTTTCATCCTTTTCTTTGGATCGGTAGGGTTGCCTTTCTTCTCATTATCGACCTTGGCATCTTCTTCTCTTGGATGTGTTTTTGTGACCAAGATTGGGACCCTTGGTGGGTCATATTCAACCTTTGGATCATGTGCTTTGAGCTTGCATCTTTGGTGGTGATCTTCTCAAGGCGGGCTACATAACTCTTATACTCTCTATTATTGCACTCTTTACTTATGCATGTATTAGTTTCTTTTCTCTAATCTGTCTTCCCCAATGAGCTAGTACTTGATGATGATCTTATGAAATGTTTTGATGATAGAAGTTTTTCTCAATTGAAAGAAATTCACAATCCTAACTTAGCTTTCTATTTTGGGGTGTGTAGAACATGATCTTTTACCCTTATATGTGGTCCGTTCTTGAAGAAAGATTAGATGTTTCTCTTGTGGGGTTCTCCCTCAATGATAACAGAGTTCCTTGTAGTTTTAGATCTAGTTTTACCCTATCCCAACCTTGGTCATGTCTTGGTGATGGTCTTGTCTATGTAGTGTTGTGTCCTGACACCCTATCTATGCTATGGTTGTAACCCACGACGGTTTGTGGTTGACACTCTAACCATAGATGTAACCTGTGATGGATGATTCCCAACATCCTAGTCATAGTTGTAACCTATGATGGTTAGTGGCCGATATCCCATGTGGATGTTAGGCTGATACCTCTTGTGGAGGTTAGGCAGACACCCTATGTTGGTGATTGACCGATACCCCTCGTTGATGATTGACTGAGACACCATGTTTGTGACGTCCCCGGATTTTCTAAAACTTAATATGATGTGTGACGTCCAAATTGAAACCCTCACCTCAGCGAGCATTCCAATTTAAACATCCCACATGAGGCTAAGAAGAAGAAAATCAGAGGAAGTCAAAAGGAAACACTCAGTAGCACATGTACATGAACAATAATAAAACCATACACACATGTTCACCATTCAACATATAATTACAACATGAATTGTTACAATATTTGATATTACATATTGAATAGAAAACTATACATATACATGTACTACATTCTAAAACAACAGGATCTTAAGACAACAGGTCCACCTGTACATCAGCTCGCCACACAACTCTCACTATCCTGGATCTTCAAGAGCATACTAGACCTAGTTTTCGGACATCTAGGTGCTAACCTAGAGGCTAAGTCAGATCTAGTCTCTAAAAGATGATTAATCTAACCCTAAAAGATTATAAGTTCATGGTTCTTTAGTTTTGTGTTGTATAATGAGCAAATGTCAGGCTTTGCTATTGTTCATGCTCTGATACCACCTGTGACGTCCCCGAATTTTCTAAAACTTAATCTGATGTGTGACGTCCAAATTGAAACCCTCACCTCAGCGAGCATTCCAATTTAAACATCCCACATGAGGCTAAGAAGAAGAAAATCAGAGGAAGTCAAAAGGAAACACTCAGTAGCACATGTACATGAACAATAATAAAACCATACACACATGTTCACCATTCAACATATAATTACAACATGAATTGTTACAACATTTGATATTACATATTGAATAGCAAACTATACATATACATGTACTACATTCTAAAACAATAGGATCTTAAGACAACAGGTCCACCTGTACATCAGCTCTCCACACAACTCTTGTCGATCGTGGGAGTGAGCAAGATATCCAACTGGACAGTTGGCTTCAGACTGGGATGAGCTCCCATTTGACCCCTTGGGTGAACTGCCTCACCACTCCAATAGAGAGACCGAGCCCTCCATTCTCACAGGTTCTCCACCACAGTGAGCAGGTGGTGGTCGAAGGTGGAGAATGGAGATATAGGTAGCTTCTGAGGAATACAGAGAAGGGAAAAGCAAGCACGAGTTCGGGGGAGTTGAACCCCGCAGTTCCGGTGGTTTATCGTGGTAGTTTCGATGGCGGCCGAAGAGCACCTTGTCGGAGATGAAGGTGGAGTTGGGGACACCAACCCAAGGCTATGTAACGCAATCCAGGGGTCCCTCCAGGTCCGTGAAGCTCCGACGAAGGTTTTCGATGCCTCATCCACGAGATTCGAGGGTGGGGAGCCTTTTTCCCTCTTTTTTAGCGTCGCGGTGGCTGCCATGGTTGGAGAGATCGTGGGCTTGGAGCTCCAGACGTGAGCCCTAGGGGCAGATGCACAAGATATATGATGGAATTGTGCTTAAAATATGTGTTCTCTTTTGTTAATGAACATCCTTGTGCAAGTATATGCTTTTCTTATATTCCTTTATAACTGCCAAGTATATTAGTTTTATCTTATTGCCAAGATATGATGAGAGGTATATAAAAAGACACGTAGGCGTACTCAGTACAATATTCTTGAAATATTGTGCTGACGTGTACCACATGTAATCTTTTGTTTAGGTTGTGGTTATGCTCTTGAAGATCTAGGATAGTGAGAGTTGTGTGGCGAGCTGATGTACAGGTGGACCTGTTGTCTTAAGATCCTGTTGTTTTAGAATGTAGTACATGTATATGTATAGTTTGCTATTCAATATGTAATATCAAATGTTGTAACAATTCATGTTGTAATTATATGTTGAATGGTGAACATGTGTGTATGGTTTTATTATTGTTCATGTACATGTGCTACTGAGTGTTTCCTTTTGACTTCCTCTGATTTTCTTCTTCTTAGCCTCATGTGGGATGTTTAAATTGGAATGTTCGCTGAGGTGAGGGTTTCAATTTGGACGTCACACATCAGATTAAGTTTTAGAAAATCTGGGGACGTCACAATGTTGATGTTAGGTCAATGCACCATGTTGTTGATAGGTCGACACCCTAGCCAGAGTGGTAATCAATGACGGCTTATGGTAGATACCCCAGACATGCTTTAGATTGATGCTAATGATGGTTAGTGGTCGACACACATATGTTCATGATAAACTGACACACCTATGTTGATGGTAAACTGACACACCTGTGTTGATGATAAACCAACACACCTTTGTTGGTGTGAGACAGATACCCTCTTGTTGATGTGAGGTCGACACACTATGTTGATGTTCGGTCGATTCCCCATGATGTTGATGGACTAAGACACCATGTGATAATTGATCAACACAAGATGATGATGGTGACTAAAGGGCATCCTTGGACACCCAAGGATGTAATTGTATGAGTCAGGATTAAGTCATGTAAAGTGTTGTTTGGAATAATATTCAATCGATCTCAACTACATTCCTTTAACCCATTATACTCCTGGCTATGGAGGTGATGAACTTGGGAACCTAGCTTCATAAACCCTAATTGGATATGAATGAAAAACCCTAACCCTAGTGATGAGTATGGTGATATGATTGCTTCTCTTTCTTGGAATGTGTATTATTATGATGATATCTTTCTCTTGTCCTTAAACCCTAACCCTGTAGGTTGAATGCATGCCATTGCTTGGGTATGCTATGGTAATGATTATGAATGATTGAGGCATGTGGAGATTATGATGTGACACATGGATTTAGACATTTCCTCTCTCTTGTTTATCAATTTCTAACCATGCAGGTGATATGAGCTTGAATATCATGGCTAGTGTATGCTATGATGAGTATGATGTGGATAGGTCCTATGACCTGGTGATGGCTCGATGCTTGTTATGATGCGATCCCTTCTAGTGATATGGTTAAGGGGTTGATGTCCCACGATGATGTGACATTAGTGATAGCCTTGAGTGGTTGTGCAAAAGTGATGGCAATCTCGTGAATGCCATTGTACATGTGTTATGTGGTGACAGTGTGACAAGTTCACACCTTGTTAGTCTTTAATCTTTAAAAGTTGTACTAAGTCGTTATCTTCGTAGTGCTTATTATGGTTTGGTACATTATAAATTGATTGATGCTAAAAGACACTTAATTGGCGTAACTAAGAGACGGCCACACATGAGTCGATCTTGTTGTGATATATGGAACGACCATGCGTGAGCCGGTTTCCTTGTTAGATATGGATGGCCATGCATGAACCACTCCTTCTATAACATATCGAATCCTGGACATTTTGTCTTTTGGACCTCTTTCCCATCTTTTCCTTTCTATCCTTCTTGGCCTTTCTGTTTAATTTGTGGATATTATGATGGTTTAGTGGATATTTGTTCATCTTTTATGCCAATAAAGGGGTTTTATGCACAAATATCTCAGTAGAAATCTAAGTAATTGGCATGATGTGTAATTGCCCACTTAAGTAATAAAAAATATAATACAATAGTTTGTGTTAGAACCTTCTAGGAATTTTTAGAATTTGAAAAAAGAAGAGAAACTCTCAGATATACCAAAAAGAGATGATAAATGTAATAATTGGACAAATGGGGATAATATGGAATATATTGTTTCAAGAATCACAAAGAGGAAAACCCACGAGATAATTTGATATACGATTTTGTTTTCTTGAACAAAAAGTTACTTAAGGGCCAAGTATCACCCAATTTGGTAAGTATATATATATAAGTCTTTATTAAGGGAAAATAGGAAATAAGTCAAGAAAGAGAAATAAAATACTTAATGTCATCAAAACTGGGGAATTGATTCCAAATTTGTAATATAAATATAAAAATAATTCATTGGGCAAGTTATAAACTAATTTGGATGATATTTGGATAATGTGAAAAAGTAGGAGAGAGAAATTGTGCAGAACCTTCACTTTGTTAATTAATCGAATTAATAACATCAACATGATAAATTAATGGCAAATCGTATCTAAGACATTAATTGAGACATGTGGGTGAAATTTCATCATATTTGGATAATCTTAGAGTCATAAATGAAGAGAGAGAAAACAAAGAATTGCCTAATTATCTAGTTTAAGTTTCTCAAAATGAAAAATATACTCCAAATTCAGATTCTACACCTCGAAAACAATCAGGGTGTCAAGTTTCATCAAGTTTGGGAATAATTTGGGCATCCAATTGAGGAAAGAGAAAATCTTTAATTAATGTAATATCACTTTATTTGGATTATAATACAACTCAGAAAATAAATGTCATGTGGATAATATACCACATACATGATCCAATGGTAGAGAGCGACCCGTGGACCCATGTACACTAATCAAACGAGCCTGGGTCATCTCCTACCTCGGCTCGGGCTGGGAAATAGAAATTGATTTTGTGATTTTGCATATTCAATTATCTCTCTCTACTCGACCAAATTGTGAGATTTTTGGTTTGAAAGACTCCTATCTCAATTCCATGCCTAATTATCCTAACATTTAGGTTATTTGATGAATAATCGAGAAAGCCACAAATGGTCAAAGCTTTTCTCTCACCCTGACTAGGTAAACCCTAATCTACTGCTCCCCATCTATAAATACCCCTACCATTGGCTTCCTGGGAGCCTTTGAAACTCAATGCAATTCTCGATTTCTAGTTTCATCATCATTTGACCATCTAACAAGCGGATGAAGGCATTGGGCTTACGACGGTGCTCTCTCTCCTCTCTTCATCCCCGGTTAAATTGAAGGTATCCATGACTTCAGTGTCCTCTCCTCTTTCTTTTGGACAGCTTGAACATCAAGTTTGGTTGCAAATCGTAGTTTTACCCAATTTTTCCAAGCTTTGTCTGAGATGCTTCATATCCATGTTGCATGAGTGAAAGGGGACGATGACCCCTTGCCAGATTATCACTTTGCCCCTCTGTTCCCTCTTCATTTCGTCTCTGATCTACGCGAGGACACGTTGGTCCTTTTGTTTTGCTTTGACCCGGCCTTGACTGGCACCAACTTGGCAGCCAGCGAGGCAGGCTGCTGACTTGGCCCACAACTATTGGGCCAAGCAGTGGGCCTGACCCCACCCTCTCTCTCTCTCTCTACCTTGTTCGAATGAAATTCAATTTTGTAAATTTCCTATTGGTCAGAACTAGAAAATTCATAGTAATTAAAATACATGTAATGGCTTCAATATGAATATGAAGTAATTGGATTCACATACATGTGCATGATCAATACAAGAAGTGAATAAATACAAGAAAATGATTAATGATGACATAAATGTGAGCAATAAAGATAATGTGACAATGTGACAATGTTTACTATACATACAAGTAATTAATGTGATATAATTTGGATTAATTGTAAACTTGATAACAAATTGAATAAAATGTCCTATCACATGCAAGATAAGTTGTTATAATTAATATAATGATAATATGAGGATAATGAAGTGTAAATCTAGATTATTAATGATCAAATATATTGAGACAATTGAGTAACCTCTAATTGTGCATAATAATGAAATATAATTCTTTTTGGCAACCAAGTGAATATGATCCCCTACTTAGTTAGGTAGACATAATTATCTTACATGCAAATCCATTTTAATATATTTGTTAATGGCAAGCTTCTTGTATATATAGCCTTATTCTCTTATTATCTTCATCTTATGATGAACCCTAGCCTATTTTTATTTGGTTTACTTATCATGTTATCTTGGACTTGTTTTGTGACAGATACTTTTCTTCCCTTTCCCTTTTGTTGGGTGCCTTCCCAACCACCTAGGTGTTGAGAAAGGTGATGGATAAGACAAGAAGATCTTAGCTTTTGGCTTGGACTTGGTTGATGGAGATGTTTCTTTGGAGATAAGATTGTAGTAGTTAGACTTCCTTGTATCTAGATCTTGTTTGTGTATCTTGATGTAAACCCTAAAGGGAGAATGATGTATTCTTGTATAATCTTTTATGAAATTGATTATAGTAAGTTATTCTTTATTCCGCTGCTTTCCAATGGTCTTTTATATACCATATAAATAAAGATTTGAAAAATTTACACCCTTTTCAACATACCTTTTGAGTATGTTGGGAATGGAGGTTTGATTCTTCAAATTTTTAGTAAAGGGGTGATTTCACTCTTTTACACCTTCTTTTTGGGAAGACCATGCATGAGACAATTCCCTTGTGATATATGAATGGCCATGTGTCATCCACCCCTTCTTTTTGGGACGGCCATGCGTGAGCCAACTCCCTTATAATATATGGACGGCCATGCATGAGTTGGTCCATCTGTTGACTATATGTCACTTGTACAAGTTGACTAGTATGATATTGTAGTGTCATTCTTATGCTAGCCAGAAGGTGTTAGAAAGGTCATAGAATCTGGCCCTTCCATTGACCATGTGTAGTACTAATAAGGACTTAGTAGTGGTGCTTTCATAAGTTCAAATATGAAACATTAGATGAGGCCTTGCTTGCTATTGTATAGTTTGGTTGGTAGAAAATGTAATGTTCTACATATTCCTTGTTAGTTTATAAAATGTTCCAGTGCCTTATTATAGCTAGTTGATCTACTTAGGTGATAATAACTACCTTGCCTACATGCCTACATCCGTAATTGAATCTGATTATCATAGATGTATCTTCACTTCTATTCTTTAGTTATTTTATTTATGCTCTAATAGCGTTGGTGAAGAGTTACATCTCTCGTTGGGACGTTTGGTCTCACCCCTTGGGTTTTCACATCTTTTAGGTGGTCATGTACGATGTGGTGGTGATTGTGCAGTTGAGGAGGAGTAGTAACAAGATCAATAGTTGTTAAGGTGGACATGTTTGCTTGTCTTTTGGTGTTAGAGTCCTAAAGTCATCCTTGTACACTCAGGTCTTGGGGGTAGTGCTAAATGTTTAGTGGTTGTGATTTCATTTTGAGTTTTTGGCATGCATGTCTCTTGTTGTATATAGTTGGAAGATGTACATGTCTATATAATTGGAATAGATATCATGTGTGACTATAATGTAATGGAATAGTTTGTAAGCATGTTGTTTTATAATATGTAACACAGATGGTAGGTTATGGATCCTTGTATCATAAGTTTTTGTCTTATGGAGATTTAAAGAAATCAGTTTTAATTTTTAGTGATCTTTGATAATCCACTGCTAGTGTTTTGATTTAACCTCATGGTTTGTGCATGTGGTGTGACAATGAAGTTCAAGTATTCTATCCATGGAGGAGCATTCAGACAAATCTCAGTGCAACTAGGAGTCAGGGTTGCACAACTACAACAATGAGGATTGTCACTGGACTTGCTCCAGGATCGGGTATATCCTCTAAACCATCCTTTCCATCTTATAGTTATCGACGTGATCCACTGGTTATGAGAATATAGTAGATGAAATTTTTGTTTCCGCTGCCTACTATGTAGTCATATTTCCTTACAAGTTCATCAAATGACTTGTGATAAGTATAGTAACTTCAAGTCTAAGAACCACAATCATCACTATCTCTTTGAAAGTTATTGTGACTACCGTTCCATGGTGTCCATGTACCATTATCAAGGTTGGTTTGTGTGGTACACTATTCTCTAACAAGTACCTATGTGTTTGACTTGATACAAATATCATGACTAATGAGAATCTATCATCATTCAACACACATTCTAGTCTTATGTATTATTGTCATCTATTTTTCTTCCACAATAATATCTAACTAGGGACATAATAAGAATGTATCTACTCTTATCATACATAGTATCTCATTGTTTAGGTCCTCAACCTAAAGACACATGTATCGAGTAACATCATTCTTTAGACATCTATCATGTTTGTGTCATCATCACATAACTAAGACAAATATAATAGATGGAATTGACTCTATTCTCATTAAATCAAGTACATGATGACCCAATACAATCATCATATGATTAGCTCTATGGGTTTAGGGTTTAGGGTTTAGGCAACAAAGTCCCACTTGCACTTAGAGACAACAACCAAAGAATCTAATTCATGATGTAAAATGACCATCATGTGTCTACAATGAAAGTGTTTTTGTTAGCAGGTCAGCAACATTGCTTTCAGTCAGTACTCTATAAAAGTTCATGTCTCCTCATTGTATGATCTCTCATATCATATGGAAACGTTGAAGTATGAAATCTAGGTTCCTTAGTCTGTCCTCCATTGTTGTCATTACCGAGTCATTAATGGTTGGAACCACCCCAAGTTCATCTAGTAAACTTCTATATCCACACATTATCCTTTTTTGTGTTGAAAACAACAAGGTACTAAGATTCTATTCGAATATCAACAACTGTCTCTTGCTTGAAACTTATTCAGCTTACAGTTTTATTTTAAGGCAAAGCAAAAATTTGGATTGCGACCAATAACCATCTATAAGTTTGAAAACTTGCATCAGTGTAACCCTTTACACCCAACTCTTACTCACCATCACAAACAAGGAATTGATCCTTAGTTCTTATCAAGTACTTAAGGATGTTCTTTACGGTAGTCTAGTGACCTTCATCGGGATCTGGATGATATCTGCTCGCAATGCTCAAAGCATACGAGATATCAATATGAGTCCATAACATTGCATACATGATAGATCTAATTGCGGATGTATATGGAATATCAGTGATGAGCTCACATCCTTCCCAAGAACTGGTACATTGGGATCCTCAGAGACTAATTCCGTGATACATGGGAAAATTTCCTCTTTTTGAGTTTTGCATGCCAAACCTTTGTAGCACTTTGTCAATGTACGTACCCTACCTTAGTCCATGAAGCCTTCTATATATATATATATATATATATATATATATATATATATATATTAATTCCTAGATGCTCTACCTAAATCCTTCATAGAGAAGGTACTTTGTAATCAGTTCTTTACCATTTGTAGGGTAGGAATGTCATTCCTCATCAATAGTATGTCATATATGTAAAATAGGAGTAATACAAGTATGCTCCCACTAACCTTTTAAATACATGCTTTATCTTCATTTTGACTAAAGCCAAACGATTTGAATTCCTCATCAAATCAAAGATTCCTACTCTGTATGTTTGCTTCAATGCATAAATTGACCTTTGTAGTTTATAAACTTCACGTTCATCATTTGGAATTATAAAACCCTCAAGTTGTATCATGTACACATCCTAAAGAAGAATCAAACTAAGAAACAAGGTTTTAACATCCACTTGCCAAATCTCTTAGTCATAGTAAGTTGTAATGGAAAGCATGATCCTGATGGATTTAACCATGGAAACTGGTGAAAAGGTTTGCCATAGTCAACACGTTGAACTTGTTTGAAACCCTTTGCAACTAATCAACCTTTATAGGTATGTACATTACCATCCATGTCGGTTTTCTTCTTGAAGACCCACTTACACCCTATGGGTTTTACCCCTTTAGGTGGGTCCACCAAGTTCCATACCTTGTTCATGTACATGGAGTCCATCTTAGATCTCATGACCTCAAGCCATTTCTAAAATTCTAGTCCCTCTATAGCATCTAGGTAGGTGGTTGGCTCATCATCTATGACCAACTCATCTCCTTCTTGAATCACAAGAAATCTGAATCTTTCAAGCTCAAGGCATGTCCTATTAGATCTATGAGGTTTTTGTGTTACATGAGGAACTTGAGATTCCCCAATAGTTTGTGGCTCTCCTTGCTCCTTCTATACCTCTAGAAGTTCAATGTTTTCTTATTGGTCTCAAATTTCTTTGAGTTCTACTTTTATCCCATTATTTTCTTTGGAAATAAATTCCTTTTCAAGGACTGCAACAATCTTAGCAACAAACACTTTGTTGTCCAATAGAATTAATAAGTATTATCCCTTGGTTTTCTTGGGCTATCCAACAAAATAATATTTATCTCATTTGGCTCCAAGCTTTTCAAGAAACTTTTTTCTCACATAATCTTCGCATCACTAAATCTTCTTAAAAGACACATCATGACATTTTCCATGCCATATCTCATATGGTGTATTTTGTATCAATTTAGATCATACATAGTTTAGTTTAAATGTTGCATTTTTGTAAAGCATGTCTCTAGAAGGAAGTCATAAGATCAACTAGACTCATAATGTTGCAGTTTGTAAAACATCTAGCCACCTCTACCATTTTTTTTCTAAATGGTGCACATACATCAATATGTACGAGTCCCAATAGATCAGTTTTTCTCTCATTGTCTCTAGTGAAAGTTGTCTTTGTCATCTTTCCCAATAAATAAGACTCGCATGACTTTATTGATTTTAAATCAAAAGAGTGTAGGTGTAGATAACCATCTTTATGGAGTCAAGAAATGTGTTTCTCATTTATGTGCCCTAGATGATAATGCCAAATGCATGCTTTGGTTGAGTCATAGAGTTTTAGCCTTAAGGTATGTACATTATATACACTTGTCTCTAGATCTAATATGTATAGACCATAAGACATAGGGGCACTTCCATAAAAGCTATCATCTTTATAAATAAAACATTGATCGTTCTTTATAAGAAATTAGAATCCATTCTTGTCCAAACAAGAAATTATGTTTCTATTGATGGTAGGTACACTAGTAGTTATCTAACTCTATTACAAGCCCACTGGGAAGAGATAACTTATTGGTTCCAACTGCAGTGGAAACAACTCCATCTCTATTTGCAAAGTGCAATTCCACCTCATATATTTTTTAAAAGTTTACTTCTTTTCAAATCCTACACATTTGAGAAAATGTGAGATATGCATCTGGTTTCCAATACTAACGATGAAAAAGTAGCAAAGTTAATATCAACATGCTAGCATTGACTTCCTTCTCCCTTAATGTCTCTCCCCTTCTTGGGTAAGACTATTTATGCTCTCACATTATGACAACTATGAGAAGAGAAGTATGTTGAGAGCCTTGCCCACCCCTTCCTTATATAGGATTGGATGGGATATGGTTTCTAAAACCCCAAGATATGAAAGGTCATGTTTTTTTGACTAGACGACGATTGCGCACAACTAATTAATTGACTGGACTATCCAGTTGGTCAACCAGCGCAGTTAGTCAGTTGACTAGAGAATCAAGTCGGTTGATTGAATTTTGGTCAATATCATAACAACATTGGATTTTAATTTGATGATTAATGTACTTCATTAGGCCTATCATTAATCATTTGGCCCAGTCTAACTGGTTGTTTTATATCTTTGTTTGATCCAATCAAAATGGTCAATTTGAATCATTGTTACCCACTCAAACTGGCTGGTTTGAACTAGTCGGCCGAATAGACTTTCCATACAATCCACTGATGACTCTTATCATCTGTTAGGCAATGCAATCTAGTTGGTCGATTGGACCCTGTAGTCAGTTGATTAAATTTTCATATACCATCCACAAATTTTGTATCCAACCAGTAGACATGACATTCTAGTCCGTCGACTAGCCTTCCATTTGGTCGAATGGACATTATATTCGGTCGACTGGCCTTTTTCGATCGACAAGACATTCTAGTCGACCGACTATGACTCACATTGATTAGCTAAGCACTTTAGTAACCAACTTAAATCGTATCCATTACCTCTTTTCACAGTGCATCCTATGTGTGTGACCCTATAGGTTTAAAATTACATTGGCAGTGAATGTCCATAACCAGATTATGATATCACAAGCAATGAGTGATATCTAGAAACACATCATTGCCATCTAAGTAATTGGAAAGTTGGAGACCAACTTCAACATACATAAGTGATCAATGTTACCGTGATCGAATAGTTCCTTTATCTTAGATATTCATATTGAATTTGAGGCATAAAATATGTTGACTCAAAGTCTAATTAACTAAGCCCTTGTTTTGATGATGACTAACCATTCCACTTATTTGTGTCTAACTCTTCTCCTTGAGTGATTTCAGGTTAGGTATAGACACGCTCCAAATGCCCTAGCTTGCACATCCTAACTTGAAGAAAGACAAGTCAAAATCAATGTAAGTGAACTTATATGGAATATGTTGTATCTCTATTACTTATAATGTAAATCAATTGTAATGATTGTATGACTTGTCATTAATCTTAGAAAAAATCAAGAGCACTTAAAATGAACGTTTAGGCACTCTAATGACAATTTTAAAAATTCATCATATAGAGTTTCATCCTTGATAAACTCGATTCACACCCTTTATGGATTTTGGGAATTGTCAAGTTCAGCAGAGTTTGTCCCAGATCAAACTCGAGTGACACCCTACACATCCAAAACAAATTTAAGCCGTCAGCCGAGTTTCATCCAAGATAAACTCGACTTACGCTTCAAATTTATTTTGTCACATAGTGCAATCAGTCGAGTTACCTTTATTCAAACTCAAATGACTACAAGGCTTGTCTGTTATTCAAAATTTCCTACTGCATTGACTTGTTTTGGTGCTTCATTAGCATTCATCTGTGGTGCAAAACAAGAAGCAGAGTTATACCAAGATGTTCCACAAGCCTCACATACTATCTCAACTTCTTGAACTGAATGAGTGGTTAGCCTTTCAAATTTCTGAGTCAAGGCATCAAGTTTGGCTGAAATCAAGTCCGCAACATCAACAGTTAGTTTCCCACTGGACTTCTCACTTGAGCTAGTGGAAGAGAAGGGTTGGCTGTTTCTTTTAGAATTCCACTAGCTATGGTTGAGTGCCATGTCTTTAATGATATCTAAATCTTGACTATATGACTTGTTCATCTAGGCTCCATTTGCAGTGTCATCAATGGTCATACAGGTGTTGTAGAATAACCCATTATAGAAAGTTTGTAGAAGCAACTAGTTTGTCAAACCATGGTGAGGACATAGGAATTGGAGGTCTTGAAACCTCTCCCAAGTCTCATAAAGCATTGCATCTTCTTGTTTCTTGAAGTTTGTGATTTGATTCCTCAACTGGGTTGTCCTTCTAGGAGGAAAATACTTAGCTAGAAAATCATTCAGCAGATCATCCCGCTCTTAATGGAACGTTTAGGCAATGAGGAGAGCTACACCTTGGTTCGGTCTCGTAGAGTGAATGGGAATAGGATTAAGCATACTCCTTCAGCTGGAACACCATTGATCTTAAAAGTATTCATTTACTGCAAAAACTCTGCTATGTGAAGCTTTGGATCTTCCATAGGAGTTCCCCCGAAGAGATTCTATTGGATCATCTGCATTATCATAGGGCTGATGGAAAAGTTATTTGCCTCTATTGTAGGATGATCTATGGCTCCACAAATATTAATGGAAGATGGCATAGCAAATTCCTTGAGTGGACGGTTGTCCTCCATCTTCGATTCTTAAAGAGGATCGGGTGATGGTGGTGGTGAAGGTGAAGATTGCGTTGATGAAGGACATGATTCCCCCAAACTTGAAGAGTTCTCACCCTCCTTGCTCTCCTATGGCTACTAAAAGTTCACTCTATTTTTGGGTCTAGAAAGATTGATGTATGTAGACCCCTCTTAGAATGACGCATGCACCCTAAAAAGCAAAATTGAGTAAGATTCACAAAAGCTAAGAGGTACCACGATATGAAATGTAGTAATGATGAATTAGCCTCAATTACCATTTAACTCTTCCACTCTAACTAATATTATCATAGCTCCCCGACAATAGTGCTAAAAACTTGTTGGGAGTTTTAGAAAGAAAGATCTAAACTCACTAATCACCCACATGTATACAAGATCTGTAACATCCCTGGCCTAGGTTATAAGTTAACCCTAGAAGTTTTGCCTCAATATGTAATTAAACGTTTGTGATTATTCCTTGGCATGTAATTAAGTTCTTGAGAAACATGCTTTCACCTTTCTGTCCCTTTTAAACAAGTTTTAGTATTGTTTTGTAATGCAGGGACCTATGTGTAAATTACCCAATTAGAGGGGTTAACTTGCAATTTTCACATGTTGAGATGTTCCTCAGGTGATGAGACATTATGTGGATGAATATGATGAGGTATGATGGATTCTCCAAGCTTGGGCATCAAGATGGAGCTTGTAGAGCAATCATGGTTCTTGAAACCCTAATTTTGGGATAAAATGCAATTTACCCAAAATGTGGGGTACAACTTGTAAAATACATCTTCTAGAGTATCTTGTGTAGTTCTTGATATCTTTTAAGATAGATTTGATGAAAAGTGGCACTTCATTAGTTAATCAGATAAGATGTACAACCCTTGTAAAAAGATCACAAATCTTTAAGTAAGAAACCCTAAGTATGTGTACCTTAGTGATAAGGTGACCTTTTCTTTACCTTTGGGCCCTTGTTTTAGTAAGTTTTCCCACCTAGAGAAGGGGGAGGGACGTTCAAGAAATAAAGGGAGGACCTAGATGAGAAATGGAGGAGTTTAGAGGTCCTTTTGGTAAAACTCATCCTAGCTATATATACAACCCACCTTGCAAACACATGAATGTTCCCTTCATTTCTCTCCTTTCACACCTCATTTGGTCCGTCCAAGGCAGAGCTAGGGAGCTATATGAGACGACCATCTTGTTCCAAGGTAAGGGAAGATCATCTTCTAGCTCAGTTTCATGGAGGAATATGGTTCTTAAGGTTGTCTTTGTGGTTATCTTGCCTAGGTTTCTTGTTCTAGCCAACCTTCCCCAACCTTTTCTTGGAGTAAAGTCTTTGGCCGAACAGTGAAGTTCAAGGTGCCATTAAATACTTGAGAGCTTGGAAGCTTGGATCTCTAATAATGTCCTTAAGGTGGGTTTTATATCTCTAAACCTCTTGCTTTCTCAATACTTATACTTGTTCATACTTGTAGTAGTAGTTCTTCTTTTTCCCCAAACTTCTTGGCCTTCTTGCAAGTATATTCATGGAGAAAACCGACCTGTCTTGAGGTTGAAGACAATGGGCGTGAATACCTATGTCACTTTACCAAACTACCTTGGACCATTTGTTCCAAACGGTTTGCAAACCGTTTGAAATCAAACGGTCTCACAACTGTTTGATTTCATTCGGTCTTGCAAGACCGTTTGGAATCAAACGGTCTCAAGACCGTTTGGAATCAAACGGTCTCAAGACCGTTTGGAAGAGTTGACCAAGGGAAGACCATTTGGAGGTCTGTTGTACACATATTGAATTAAATAACCTCAAAAGATTGAAGCCCAATTGCAAACCAATCTCAAGTTGAAGGCACTTCAATCCCCTAAACCCTAATCGATTGAAATTGCTGAATTCTATGATAACTTTTGGTGAACCTTGGGTTGAAGGTACCAAACGGTCTCAAGACCATTTGGGGGTTCATCCAAACAGTCTCAAGACCGTTTGGTGTCAACCCAAGACCGTTTGGAGGTCTAGGGTTAAGGCAATTTGATGAAATGATGACCTAATCACAGTAGATTGAGTAATTGAACAAAAGTGCTGATTTTAGACCTAATTAGGGTTCAACCCAAATCATCTTGACCTAGATTTTGGTCCAACTTTGGGAAAACGGTCTCACGACCATTTGGAGGTTGTCCAAATGATCTCAAGACCGTTTGGGCCAAGTTGGGGCCCAATTGAGTTCCAATTGATAGGTTCAACTTCAATTGAAACCCTAATTATCAACGTTGAAGGTTAATCGTTGATAAACCCTAATTGAGTGGGATTCTACCCTAATTGGCTTTCAATTGAGGGTCACTTTGGTGTCCAATTGATTAAGGCTAATCCTAATTAACTCAATTTACAAGTGGCTAACAAGGACATAGCCAATTGATGGCTTCAACATAAGATATCCCAATCGATTATAACCTTGGAAACCCTTTTGAGGTCCAAACAGTTTGAGCCCCTTTTGGACCAAACGGTCTCAAGACCGTTTGGGGACAAATGGTCTCAATACCGTTCGGGCTCAAACGATCTCAAGACCATTTGGGATCAAACAATCTCAAGACCGTTTAAGATCAAACGGTTTCAAACCACATAACCTCAAACGGTTTGGAAGTCAACCCTCCCCAAACGGTCAACGCACCCAAACGGTCTCAAGACCGTTTGGGGCCAAACGGTCTCAAGACCGTTTGGAGGTTGATTGTGTGTAACTGATTGGAGACTTTAGGGTTGTGATTGCTTACTTCTTTGAAGGTTCTAATTGGTCCAATGGTGGTCTAATCCAAATCCTAAAGGTACCCTAATACATTAAGGAGCTAAGTGACTAATAGAGTGAACCATGATGAGAGATGGTGGTGCATTTGCCAATTTTCCCTTGATGGGTTCAAGTAGGTGACACCTTGATTAATCAAAACCCTAATGCCATGATGATGATGAATTGGCTCAAGATAATCTATGGAGATTTGTTCTAACCTAATCAATAGTAACATGACCATCACCTCTTAGCCAAGAGGAGAGAGAAGGTCCCTTAACTAGTTGAAATGCAAATAAAGAACCTTCAATGTTCGTGAATGTGCACAATTAGGGTATGATCCACCTAAGTGAGATCATGGCAACCCTAATTATGATAATGGGTGAATCTTAACCTAATTTAAGGACATCAAGGATTCTAATATCATACAAATGATGCCATGAACTCAATTCACCATGAAGCATACTATAAACCCTAATTTGAGGGGATGTCATGTAAGTAAATAGTAAACCCTAATTTGAATAGATGACATGAAAAGGCTAATTCTAGGATATGCCTCGGAGTATGAAACCCCATGAATGTTATATATAATGAAGGAACTCCATCCCTTGTATATATGAAGGGGTGATAACCTGGTTTGAGTGGGAGAATGCCAAACTCTAGAATTACATGAATGAAGTGATTCTGGATATTGTGTTTATATTGTTGTCTATGTATGTTCCATTTATTGTAAACCATGTAGGTCCATGATGAAAAGGTGATCATAGCCAGGTAAAGGTTATGGTGTTCTATTCATTGAGAACACTTACATTATGAGATGGATACATTGCTTCATCCAAAGTCATGATGACTATATGTCTATGTGTTATGTGATAGCAAGTGCTGTGGCAACCTGAGGGTTGAATCCTGTGATTCTTAAATCATAGTGAGAAGATGATTGAGAACTGATACCTATCTGATAACTGATGAGGAATGAGTTAGTTACATTTAGTATTCTTCTGTTATATCTATGTTTGTGTTTGAATGCTTGAGATCATGCTTGATGGTAAAATAATACTGAAATGTACCTAACTAATCAAGAATAACCATATCATGTAGAGCCCTGATCATAGATCCATCATTGTCAGGTGTAAAATGATGGTGAAATAGGTTTTCCTAAGGGAACTCCTGGAGCACATACTTTTGAGTATGTGGGGGAGATGGATACGTATATCCTTACATCCTGGTGTAGGGGTTGATGTGGAGAATACTCCATCAACACTACACTATGTGTTATGCCGGGTTGATGTATCACGAATCACCCAAGGAAATTGTGATGCCACATCGATGAAGATAAACATGAGATCTTTTGATGGTGAAGAGAGTACAGAATGCCACTGTGACTCTAATAGCGAAGGACCAGAGTACCCTGGTGAGCTATAGTGGCAGAGACATGACATGTCATGCATGTTGAACCTCAACTTGACTGAGGAAGTTGAAGGTCATGAGAATCCGGCTCTTTCGATGACCTTGTATGATACCGAGGCGACTTAACAGTGGTCAGTTGGAGTTTGAGAGGTACACCTCATCTCCACAGGGCATAATGTTGTGTGTAAAACATAATCAGCCGAATAGTATATTTTCTTAGGTTGAACAACGAGAAGCAATGTTTGATACTGCCTCAAATATTATGTTTCTGTCTTTCATATTACTATATAGAAGTAATTACTATTTATATATTTCTAAGTCTGCCTTGCAGGATAAACTACCTTGCTTATGTTGTTTACCTTTTTCTAGCAAGCTTCTGGCGAAGAGTTATAACTCTCGCTAGGACAATTATTTGTAATTGTCTCACCCCGTAGGCTTCGACCTTTTAGGTGGTCATCAAGGACGAAGGAACCAGTCTGCAGGAGAGCAGCAGCACCACCAGGGGCAGCAGTGAGCCTCAGGTTGATACCTTAGCTGCCATGTTGATAGTTAGAAGTCCTATGTCATCTCTGTACACTCAGGTCCCGGGAGTCAGATCTGAGGTTTTGAATTTTGGAGTCTCGAAATGTTGTATATGGTTGTATATATCCACTCAAGAAGTGACTCAACAGAGATGTAAACTGATTATCGTACTTTTATGAATGGTGTGTCCTTGCTCTTATAGTCTTTTCTCGAAAGGTTTTAATTTTTCGTGATTTTCCACTTTCCGCTGATTAATTGATTCGCTTCCGCCATGTTTATCTTGTGTTTTGGAGATCACAGCCCCCAATTAGTGGTATCAGAGCTCTAGGTTCGCTGAGTCTACAGAGACATAGGACTTAGGATGTCGAGTCTGTCCTTAGTGTTCCTTCTTATCTAATAGAGTCTTCTACTCCTCAGGAGAAGAAGATATATATATAGGGATGTCTGAGCCACGAGAAGAGTCGGGGAGCGAGAGTAGCGTGGCCACACCACGAGGAGGTGCAAGAAGCCCCGAGTCAGAGCAACCCTTACATGAGCCACCTGTACTGCCACCCTAGTTTGACCCCTCCGATATGGCAAACCCAGCTGTGCAAGCTATGTTCGGGCAGTTTCTGGCTGCCATGACACATATCACTGACAGGATGCCCATGCCTGCACCTAGGGCACCTGCTCAGCATGAGGGACAAAGTATTGGGAAGACGTTCGAACGACTACGCAGAGTCGGAGCAACCGAATACTTTGGCACAACTGACCCCGCAGATGCATATCTGTGGTTGATCGAGCTGGAGAAGGCTTTTAGGATCCTAGCCATCCCCGAAGCTAAGAAGGTGAGACATGCTGTCTATCTTCTCAAAGGAAGTGTTGGTCACTGGTGGAACATGGAAGAGGCGAAGAGGCCTGGAGTAGAGGTTTCTTGGGAAGACTTTCGCCGGGAGTTTGTTAACCGATACTTCCTGAAGACCTTCCTAGATGATAAGATCTCACAGTTTGAGAGGCTGAGACAAGGTATGATGAACGTTAGCGAGTACGAGGCTAAGTTCATGGAGCTATTGCGTTTCTGTCCGCACATGGCTGCCACCAAAGAAGACAGGATTAGGAGGTTTGAAAAGGGTTTGAAAACCAACTTATCCACTCCCGTGTCTGCTCTAGAAAGTTGGGAGATGTTTGCTACCTTCGTTGAGTCAGTCCGAAGGATAGAGAGGTCGGTAGTTGAGAAGAGACAAACCCACAAGAGGTACCCGCAGTTCTAGGCATCTTCATCTAGAGACTTTAAGAAGCCTAGATCCTTTGCACCTAACCCTCCACCACCCAGATCGAGTTTCCAGACTCAGTGGTCTCTGAGTAGAGGTCAAGGACGGAGTCTACCGCCTCAGGAGGCTCACCGTTCAGCATCAGTGTCGGTCACGGGACCACCTAGACCACATCACGATAAAAGCTGCTACAACTGTGGGAAGGTGGGACAGATGAAAGACTGCAGGTCTAAGACTGTCAGTATGACACAGCCTCAGAGGCAGAGTTAGCAGGGGTCTCAGAGGAGGCAGTTCCAAGGAGCAGGTAGAGGCTGTGGACAATTGTCCCAAGCCGGATCGTCAGCACCAGCCCAACCTCAGGTGACAGTGAGGTTCTATGCTATGAATCCTCCTGATGCAGTGGTCGATCCGCGGGTTGTGACATGTTAGATGAAACTTTTATATTCTGATATGTCTAAATCCTGCATAGTATCTATTTTGATTGACCCAGGTGCTACGCACTCCTTTATCACTCGGAAAGTGATTCGTGACTGTGATATGATAGTTAGTCATAGGGTTGATAGTTTGTTGCTTGAGACTCCATTGAGGGAGTCTGCTGTCTTGAGGGAGGTATGCTCTCCTTGTATCCTCTCCTTTTCTTATCATCGCATTCAAGTGGATCTGATACCACTTGAGATGCAAGGATTTGATGTAATCCTTGGTATGGATACCTTGGAAAGGTATAGGGCTGTCTTGGATTGTGAATCCAAGCAGGCTGCATTTGCTGATGGTAGTGATACTTGGATCTTTCAAGGAGAGAGAAAGATTCTACCCACCTGTTTAGTGTCCGCCTTGGTTGCTGAGAAGTTGATAAGGCAAGGATGTTATGCGTTCTTGGCCCATGTGGTAGATACTACCATGGGGAGTCCCACCCTTGCTGAAGTTCCAGTTGTCAGGGAATTCGAAAACGTATTCCTTGAAGAACTTCTTGGTGTACCGCTGCCTCGGAAAATTGATTTCGAAATCAATTTGATTCCCGGTACACAACCCATAGCCCAAACACCGTATAGGATGGCACCTACCGAGATGGCAGAACTCAAGAAACAGCTTCAGGAGTTGCTCGAGAAAGGTTTCATCCGACCGAGCACTTCACCTTGGGGTGCTCCGGTTTTGTTCATTAAAAAGAAAAATGGATTGATGCAATTATGCATTGACTAAAGACAGCTTAATAAGGTAACAATAAAGAATAAGTACCCTCTGCCGAGGATTGATGATCTCTTTGACCAGTTGCATGGTGCATCCATCTTCTCGAAGATAGACTTGAGGTTCGGTTATCATCAACTCCGTATTAAGGACAGTGACATACCCAAGTCTGCCTTTAGGACTAGGTATGGTCACTATGAGTTCACAGTTATGTCATTTGGACTAACTAATGCACCAGATGCATTCATGGAACTCATGAATAGAATCTTTCGACCTTTCCTCGATCAGTGCGTTGTCGTCTTCATAGATGACATCCTGATCTATAGTAGGGATGCCCAGCAGCATGAACAGCACCTTCGCCAAGCTTTGACCTTGCTTAGAGAACATAAGCTTTATGCTAAGTTCAGCAAGTGTGAGTTTTAGTTGACAGAGGTATCCTTCCTCGGGCATGTGATATCTGCCTTGGGAATTCGTGTTGACCCCAAAAAGGTAGAATCTGTTCTATAGTGGGAACAACCGAAGACACCGATAGAAGTTCGTAGTTTCCTAGGGTTAGCTGGCTACTACCGGAGGTTCATTAAGAACTTCAGTTCCATAGCCCTACCCTTGACGAAGTTGACCCAGAAGGATGTTTCCTTTATCTGGAGTGACAAGTGTCAGCAGTCTTTTCAGATGTTGAAGGAGAGGTTGACAAGTGCACCTGTGCTAGTACTACCTGAGCAGGGCAAGGGATACATGGTTTTTTGTGATGCCTCTAAGAATGGACTCGGATGCGTGCTGATGCAGGATAAGCATGTGATTTCTTTTGCTTCCCGACAGCTTAAGAAACACGAGTAGAATTATCCAACCCACGATCTGGAGTTAGTAGCGGTAGTTCATGCTTTGAAGATCTGGAGAATTTACCTTTACGGAGAAACATTCCAGATTTTCACATACCACAAGAATCTTAAGTACATCTTCTCTCGGCATGAACTGAACATGAGGCAACATCGTTGGATGGAGTTGATCAAGGACTACGATTGTACGATATATTATCATCCGAGGAAGGCCAATATAGTTGTAGATGCTCTGAGTAGAAAGTCAGCAACACCATCCTCTAATAGAGCACATCTAAAATCCTTGGTATGCCCTAGAAGAGATATGCTCATCTCCTTAAGACAAGATAATGTACAGTTGAAAGTATCATGGTTAGCCAGGTTGTTGGCGGAGATGCATATCAAACCCACCCTAAGAGAGCAGATTAGGGAGGCTCAGTTAGTTGATAGTGTGGTTCAGCAAATTAGGTCAGAGTATGGTGATGGAGGAAAGGATGGTTTCCATGACTCAGATGATCAAGTAGCCTTATTTTATGGGAGGATGATAGTACTGGATGTGGATAACTTGAGGAAGTTAGTCCTGGAAGAGGCTCATTCTTCGATGTATGCTATGCATCCCGGGAGCACCAAGATGTACCGAAACCTAAAAGACATGTATTGGTGGCTAGGGATGAAGAAGAATGTTGCAGAGTTTGTTCTGAGGTGTCCTGTGTGTCAGCAGGTTAAAGCTGAGCACCAGAAGCCTGCAGGAACAATGAAGCCTTTACCCATACCACAGTGGAAGTGGGATCATGTGACAATGGACTTTGTAGTTGGCCTACCCTGGACAAGCAAAGGACATGATTCCACTTGGGTAATTGTAGATAGGTTGACAAAGACATCACATTTCTTACCTGTCAAAACAACCTATTCTGCTGAGAGGTTGGTACATTTGTATGTAGAGGAGATAGTATGCTTACACAGAGTTCCAGTCACCATAGTATTGGATAGAGGTCCCCAGTTTACGAGTCATTTTTGGGAATGACTGCATAAGGCCTTGGGCACCCAGTTAAGGTTTAGTAAGGCCTTTCACCCCCAGACTGATGGACAGTCGGAAAGGACTATACAAACCTTGGAGGACCTGTTGAGAGTGTGTGTTCTCCAGTTTACCAGGAGTTGGGACCTACACCTGAGCTTGATAGAGTTTGCATATAACAATAGCTATCAGCATAACATTGATATGGCACCTTATGAAGCCTTGTATGGTAGACGTTGTAGATCACCGGTTTGTTGGTATGAAACTGGTGAATATCAGTTGTTGGGCCCCGAACTTGTACACCAGACTACAGAGAAGATCAAAGTGATCCAGCAACAGCTTAAGACTACATATGATAGACAAAAGTCGTATGCCGATAAACGTCGTAGACCCCTAGAGTTCCAGGTTGGAGACAGGGTGTATCTCAAGGTCTCGCCTTGGAAAGGAGTTTTGAGGTTCAGAAGGAAAGGAAAGTTAGCTCCTAGGTTTATGGGGCCCTATCCAATCATTGAACAGGTTGGAAAGGTAGCCTATAGACTAGAGTTGCCCCCAGAGTTGCAGAAGCTACACCCTGTGTTTCACATTTCCATGTTGAGGAAATGTCACCCAGAAATCGAGTCAGTTCTACAACCAATGGAGGTAGAATTGAATGATGATGTAACATACGAGGAAGGACCAGTATCGATCCTTGATAATAGAATTAAAAAGTTAAAGAATAAAGATATAAGTCTTGTGAAAGTCCTCTGGAATCATCGTGGTGTTGAAGAAGCCACCTGGGAACTAGAGGAAGAAATGAGGAGGAAATACCCTGCTCTTTTCTCTTAATATGTCTTATCGATTTCGGGGACGAAATCCTTGTAAGGGGTGGATGATTTGTAACATCCCTGACCTGGGTTATAAGTTAACCCTAGAAGTTTTGCCTAAATATGTAATTAAACGTTTGTGATTATTCCTTGGCATGTAATTAAGTTCTTTAGAAACATGCTTTCACCTTTCTGTCCCTTTTAAACAAGTTTTAGTATTGCTTTGTAATGCAGGAACCTATGTGCAAATTACCCAATTAGAGGGGTTAACTTGCAATTTTCACATGTTGAGATGTTCCTCAGGTGATGAGACATTATGTGGATGAGTATGATGAGGTATGATGTATTCTCCAAGCTTGGGCATCAAGATGCAGCTTGTGGAGCAATACTAGTGCTTGAAACCCTAATTTTGGGATAAAATGCAATTTACCCAAAATGTGGGGTACAACTTGTAAAATACATCTTCTAGAGTATCTTTTGTAGTTCTTGATATCTTTTAAGATAGATTTGATGAAAAGTGGCACTTCATTAGTTAATCAGATAAGATGTACAACCCTTGTAAAAAGATCACAAATCTTTAAGTAAGAAACCCTAAGTATGTGTACCTTAGTGATAAGGTGACCTTTTCTTTACCTTTGGGCCCTTGTTTTAGTAAGTTTTCCCACCTAGAGAAGGGGTAGGGACGTGCAAGAAAGAAAGGGAGGACCTAGATGAGAAATGGAGGAGTTTAGAGGTCTTTTTTGTAAAACTCATCCTAGCTATATATACAACCCACCTTGCAAACACATGAATGTTCCCTTCATTTCTCTCCTTTCACACCTCGTTTGGTCTGTCCAAGGCAGAGATAGGGAGCTAGAGGATACGACCATCTTGTTCCAAGGTAAGGAAAGATCATCTTCTAGCTCAGTTTCATGGAGGAATATGGTTCTTAAGGTTGTCTTTGTGGTTATCTTGCCTAGGTTTCTTGTTCTAGCCAACCTTCCCCAACCTTTTCTTGGAGTAAAGTCTTTGGACGACCAGTGGAGTTCAAGGATCCATTAAAGACTTGAGAGCTTGGAATCTTGGAGCTCTAAGAACGTCCTTAAGGCGGTTTTTATATCTCTAAACCTCTTGCTTTCTCAATACTTATACTTGTTCATACTTGTAGTAGTAGTTCTTCTTTTTCCCTAAACTTCTTGGCCTTCTTGCAAGTATATTCATGGAGAAAACCGACCTGTCTTGAGGTTGAAGACAATGGGCGTGAATACCTATGTCACTTTACCAAACGACCTTGGACCATTTGGTCCAAACGGTTTGCAAACCGTTTGAAATCAAATGGTCTCACAACCGTTTGATTTCATGCGGTCTTGCAAGACCGTTTGGAATCAAACGGTTTCAAGACCGTTTGGAAGAGTTGAACAAGGGAAGACCATTTGGAGGTCTGTTGTACACATATTGAGTTAATTAACCTCAAAAGATTGAAGCCCAATTGCAAACCAATCTCAAGTTGAAGGCACTTCAATCCCCTAAACCCTAATCAATTGAAATTGTTGAATTCTATGATAACTTTTGGTGAACCTTGGGTTGAAGGTACCAAACGGTCTCAAGACCATTTGGGGGTTCATCTAAACGGTCTCAAGACCGTTTGGTGTCAACCCAAGACCGTTTGGAGGTCTAGGGTTAATGCAATTCGATGAAATGATGACCTAATCATAGTAGATTGAGTAATTGAACAAAAGTGTTGATTTTAAACCTATATAGGGTTCAACCCGAATCATCTTGACCTTGATTTTGGTCCAACTTTGGGAAAACAGTCTCAAGACCGTTTGGAGGTTGTCCAAATGATCTCAAGACCGTTTGGGCCAAGTTGGGGCCCAATTGAGTGCCAATTGATAGGTTCAACTTCAATTGAAACCCTAATTATCAATGTTGAATGTTAATCGTTGATAAACCCTAATTGAGTGGGATTCTACCCTAATTGGCTTTCAATTGAGGGTCACTTTGGTGTCCAATTGATTAAGGATAATCCTAATTAACTCAATTTACAAGTGGCTAACAAGGACATAGCCAATTGAAGGCTTCAACAAAAGATATCCCAATTGATTATAACCTTGGAAACCCTTTTGAGGTCCAAACGGTCTCAAGACCGTTTGAGGCCAAACGGTCTCAAGACCGTTTGAGGCCAAACGGTCTCAAGACCGTTTGGGGCCAAACGGTCTCAAGACTATTTGGGATCAAACGATCTCAAGACCGTTTGGCCTCAAACAGTCTTGAGACCATTTAAGATCAAACGGTTTCAAACCGCATAACCTCAAACGGTTTGGAAGTCAACCCTCCCCAAACGGTCAATGCACCCAAACGGTCTCAAGACCGTTTGGAGGTTGATTGTGTGTAACCGATTGGAGACTTTAGGGTTGTGATTGCTTACTTCTTTAAAGGTTATAATTGGTCCAATGGTGGTCTAATCCAAACCCTAAAGGTACCCTAATACATTAAGGAGCTAAGTGACTAATAGAGTGAACCATGATGAGAGATGGTGGTGCATTTACCAATGTTCCCTTGATGGGTTCAAGTAGGTGATACCTTGATTAATCAAAACCCTAATGCCATGATGATGATGAATTGGCTCAAGATAATATATGGAGATTTGTTCTAACCTAATCAAGAGTAACATGACCATCACCTCTTAGAAAAGAGGAGAGAGAAAGTCCCTTAACTAGTTGAAATGCAAATAAAGAACCTTCAATGTTCATGAATGTGCACAATTAGGGTATGATTCACCTATGTGAGATCATGGAAACCCTAATTATGATAATGGGTGAATCTTAACCTAATTTAAGGACATCAAGGATACTAATATCATACAAATGATGCCATGAACTCAATCCACCATGAAGCATACTATAAACCCTAATTTGAGGGGATGTCATGTAAGTAAATAGTAAACCCTAATTTGAATAGATGACATGAAAAGGCTAATTCTAGGATATGCCTCGGAGTATGAAACCCCATGAATGTTATATATAATGAAGGAACTCCATCCCTTGTGTATATGAAGGGGTGATAACCTGGTTTGAGTGGGAGAATGCCAAACCCTAGAATTACATGAATGAAGTGATTCTGGATATTGTGTTTATATTGTTGTCTATGTATGTTCCATTTATTGTAAACCATGCAGGTCCATGATGAAAAGGTGATCATAGCTAGGTAAAGGTTATGATGTTCTATTCATTGAGAACACTTACATTATGATATGGATACATTGCTTCATCCAAAGTCATGATGACTAGATGTCTATGTGCTATGTGATAGCAAGTGTTGTGGCAACCTGAGGGTTGAATCCTGTGATTCTTAAATCATAGTGAGAAGATGATTGAGAACTGATACCTATCTGATAACTGATGAGGAATGCGTTAGTTACATTTAGTATTCTTCTGCTATATCTATGTTTGTGTTTGAATGCTTGAGATCATGCTTGATGGTAAAAGAATACTGAAATGTACCTAACTAATCAAGAATAACCATATCATGTAGAGCCCTGATCATAGATCCATCATTGTCAGGTGTAAAATGATGGTGAAATAGGTTTTCCTAAGGGAACTCCTAGAGTGCATACTTTTGAGTATGTGGGGGAGATGGACGCATATATCCTTGCATCCTGGTGTAGGGGTTGATGTGGAGAATACTCCATCAGCACTACACTATGTGTTATGTCGGGTTGATGTATCATGAATCACCCGAGGAAATTGTGATGCCACCTCGATGAAGATAAACATGAGATCTTTCGATGGTGAAGAGAGTACAGAACGCCACTGTGACTCTAATAGGGAAGGACCAGAGTACCCTGGTGAGCTATAGTGGCAGAGACATGAGATGTCCTGCATGTTAAACCTCAACTTGACTGAGGAAGTTGAAGGCCATGAGAATCCGGCTCTTTCGATGACCTTGTATGATACTGAGGTGACTTAACAGTGGTCGGTTGGAGTTTGAGCGGTACACCTCATCTCCACATGGTATAATGTTGTGTGTAAAACATAATCAACCGAATAGTATATTTGCTTAGGTTGAACAACGAGAAGCAATGTTTGATACTACCTCAAATATTATGTTTCTGTCTTTCATATTACTGTATAGAAGTAATTACTGTTTATATATTTCTAAGTCTGCCTTGCAGGATAAACTACCTTGCTTATGCTATTTACCTTTTTCTAGCAAGCTTCTGGCAAAGAGTTATAACTCTCGCTGGGACAATTATTTGTAATTATCTCACCCCGTAGGCTTCAACCTTTTAGGTGGTCGTCGAGGATGAAGGAACTAGTTTGCAGGAGAGTAGCAGCAGCACCAGGGGCAGCAGTGAGCCTCAAGTGGATACCTTAGCTGCCATGTTGATAGTTAGAAGTCCTATGTCGTCTCTGTACACTCAGGTCCCGGGAGTCAGATCTGAGGTTTTGAATTTTGGAGTCTCAAAATGTTGTATATGGTTGTATATGTTCACTCAAGAAGTGACTCAACAGAGATGTAAACTGATTATCGTACTTTTATGAATGGTGTGTCCTTGCTCTTATAGTCTTTTCTCGAAAGGTTTTAATTTTTTGTGATTTTCCGCTTTCCACTGATTAATCGATTCGCTTCCACCATGTTTATCTTGTGTTTTGGAGATCAGAGCCCATAGGATCAATGTAATTGAGTATCGAACACAAGGAGATAGGCTTGTTAGGCAAAAATTTGTTAAATTTCACTAATCTAAGTCAGGTTACAAAGGTTTAGAGTGATTACAGATTTAAGAGGTGATCAAAAGCAAAAAGCTCAAAGTTAAAGGGTTGATTAAGAAATTAAATGCTTGGGCATTAGATTTCATTACCGTACCATCATATCATATGCATAAGTAATTAAGATTACTGTTAACATGCAAGGAGGTTGTCATTGTCATGCATTTTCCAATGTCATGAGATGGTTCTCAACATCACATAATGCTCCCACGTCTATGCTTAGTGTCAAACATAACCTTAACCCTCAATATTCTCAAGCCACTCCTATGGTGATGAGCAAATTGTCATGGATCCTACTCCTTACTCCCTCATACATTCTTCCAAAGCACAAGGTAAGTGTAAAACATGTACAAAAGGTGGCCATCCAAACATACAAGCAACAAACACTACAGGCATCAATGGAAAAGTAAATTAACTAGAAATAAACATAGATTTTGAGTTCACATGAATAATAGCATGGGAGTTACTCTCCCATGCCTAAGAAAAGAGTTCTACTCATCCATAATGGAAATGTACAGACACAATGCAGAAATTTTGGAGTTTTGCATGTTTAAGAGAAGGAAAAACGAAAGGAACCAAAGATGTAGCCAAAGGGAAGTAGAATTCGGATAGAGAACGAAATTCCACCCTTGGACATGCTCCAACTCAGACAATCTTCCCTCCTGGAAAGCTTGAGTGAGAGAAGTAAGCTTTACTACACCTTCAGAGAAGAAATGAACAAGAAATGAAGTAGAATGGAGGTTCTTTGCCAAGAAACCACATTCTTCCACCTCACAATTGCCCTCCTTAGCTCTAGAACTTCTCTTGGATGAAAAACACTTTCAAAATGAAAAGACATAACCGCCCATTGTGTTGTCTTGGTCTTTAAAAATGAGGGGTGGTTGCTCTCATTTATGCAGAAATTTAAAACGACACAGTGTGTATTTTAGAGGACACATTGTGTCTCATCGTGTAATCTCACTAGATAATGTTGCTTCTGTGAAGTACATGGTGTGTCTTTAAGGTGACATGTCATGTGATAATATTTTGGAGTTGATTTAGGCAAAAGACACATGGTGTGTTTGATTAAACACACATTGTGTGTGTTGGTAGCAAGTTGTAGCTGGCCTTCAAGTCCTGAGGACACGTCGTGTCCTAGTGGGGACATGTCGTGTCATGTTATCCATGTTTTGGTGTTGAGGCCGCTAGAGACATACACGTCGTGTGTTAAATATCACACGGTGTGTTTGTCATTTTGTGAAGGTTTCTGTGAAGGAACACATTGTGTGCAATGATGTTTCTTCAAGAATAAACTCTGAATCAACTGCAAGTCTAGGAGAAATCCCATTGGGGTTGGATTTGAGTTGGGATATCTCCAATTTGGCACTTTGAATGCGTGTCTATAATCAACATCATGTGGAAGGTAAAATAACTAAAATATGGCAAGATAAATATGAATAGAGACTAATGGAAGGCAAAATGAACTGAATTTGTGTGTGAGATAGTACAAAAAATCGATATGAAATGCACACATCAGTCTTCAGGGCCAACAAGGAGAGGAAGAGTAAGTTTAGCAAGCAATAGACAAATTCTATGCCCAGAGTCATTTGGAAATCAGTGGTCAACCCACAAATCGTAATAGGGTAGATGAAACTTTTTTTAATTTTGACTTATCCACCTCTCTCTCTCTATATATATATATATATATATATATATATATATATATATATATATATATATATTAGTTGATCGGGTGTGAAACACTCCTTTATTAGATAGGTGATAAATAGTTGTGACTTGCATATTTGTAGAAGAGTCAATGGTCTTTTGTAGAAGAGTGGATGGTTGCTTTTGTGGTGTTGCGGGAGGTATGTCCATCATTCGTTATTTCTTTTTTAGGAAACAACATTCAAGTGGATCTTATGCCACTTGATATGCATGGATTCTATGCAATCTTAGGAGGATACCTTCGAGAAGTATAAGGGTTTTTTGTACCATGGTGGGAGCATTCACGACCTTTTGTGATTATGATGACTCTCAAACTTTCTAAGGAGATAGGAAGATCCTTCCTACTTTTTTACTATTGATAGTAATAGTGGAGAAGTTGATGAGACAAGGATGTGAAGCTTTTCTGGCACACATGGCAGATGCCAAGGTGAGTCCTAGTATCCAGGATGTACCTATGGTGTGTATGATACAAGATGTTTCCCCCTATGAGTTTTTAGGTGTTCCACCCCCTAGAGAGTTTGATCTTGAAATCAGTCTAGTTCATGGATGCAACCTATAGCACAGGCACCTTATAAGATGGTTCCCATTGAGTTGAAAAAGTTGAAGAAGCAGTTGCAGGAGTTGTTAGAGAAGGGTTTTATACAGACGAGCACTTCGCTGTGGGATGATCCAATGTTCTTGTGAATAAGAAAGATGGCTCTATGAGGCTTTGCATAGACTACTAACATTTATATAAGGTCACAGTGAAGAACAAGTATCAGTTGTCAAGGATAGATGATATGTTTGATTAATTGAAAGGTTCTTCAGTGTTTTTCAAAATAGATCTAAGGTAAACATATCACTAGTTGATGATCAAGGTAGATGACATACCTAAGACTTCTTTTAGGACTAGGTATGGTCATTATGACTTTGTGGTTATGTCGTTTGGGCTAACCAATGCACCGACATCATTTATGGACCTAATGAATAGAGTGTTCAAACCATATGTTGACCAATTTGTGGTGGTTTTATATATGACATATCAATATACTCTAGAGATGGTCATAACATGATAAGCATCTTTGTTAAGCGATGGAGTTGTTGAGGCATCATAGGTTGTATGCTAAGTTTAGTAAGTGTGAGTTTTGGCTGACCGAGGTGTCTTTTCTTCATCACATCAACTCTATAAAGGTTGTTTCTGTAGACCCTAAGAAGGTAGAGTCTATGATAGAGTAGGAGCAGCCCAACACATTGACTAAGGTTTGAAGCTTCCTAGGCTTAGTTGGTTCATAGGTGGTTCATCAAGAACTTCAATGCAATAGCTCTTCCATTAACCAAGCTAACTAGGAATGGTGTTCTTTTTGTTTGGGATGGCAAGTGTCAGCGTTCTTTCCAACTATTGAAGGATAAGTTGATGAGTGCACCAGTGTTGGTGTTTCCAGAGCCTAGGCAATGCTACATCATTTTCTATTATGCCTCGAGGAATGGGTTGGATGTGTTCTGATGCAGGACAAGAATTTGATTTATTTTGCTTCTTGACAGCTTAAGAAGCACAAGTAGAATTACCCAATTCATGACCTATAGTTAGCAATTGTGGTTCTTGCCTTTAGGATTTGGAGTCAATATCTATATGGAGAGGTGTCAAATCTTCATGAATCACAAGAATATAAAGTACATCTTTTCAAAGCAAGAACAAAACATGAGAATAAGGATATGGATAGAGCTGATCAAGAACTACAAATGTACAATATACTATCATCCTGGGAAGGAGAGCATAGTAGTTGATGCTTTAAGAAGGAAATCTTCCTCCTCTTCGTCTTTTTATAAAGCACTGTTGCACTCCATGGAGTGTCACAAGCAAGACATTCTAGTGATACTTTAGAAGATGAGTGTACAAATGGATGTTGCCTTGTTGGCAGGTTTGTTGGAACGCTTACAAGTCAATCCTACATTGATACAGTAGATCTAAGGTGGATAAAAGGAAGATGCCATGATATAGAAAATAAGATCAAAGTTTGTCAGTGGAAAGCATAATGGATTTCATGAGACAAATAATGGGATGTTGTGATTTCACAAGTAGATAGTGGTTCCTGATGTTGTACGTGATTGAGGAGTCCCATTCCTCATTGTACGTGATGCATCCTAGTAGTACAAAGATGTATCACAACCTCAAGGACTTGTATTGGTGGCCAGGTCTGAAGCGTGATGTGGCACAATTTTTTGCCAACTGTCTAATTTGTTAGCAAGTTAAGGCAGAACATCAAAAGCCTCCAAGGGCATTACTGTCCTTGCCAACTCCATAGTGGAAATGGGATCATGTTGTTGGTATGTATGCCCTGAGAGCCAATCATGGGATGATTGGTGGGATACATTAAGATTGATTTGATAAACATCAAAGGCAAGCTTCCAATTCTTTCTGGTTCAGTCATATGAGATAGTGATAGAACAGATTGAATGTCCAGAGAATGACAGTACTCAATGATGTATGCTTTCAGGTTGAGGACCTGAATGATGAGATCATATGGATGCTAAGAGTTTGTACATTCTTGTTATGTCCCTAGTCGGATGTCATTTTGGAAGGTAGATAGACAGCAATGACACACAAGACTAGATTGTGGTGTTGGTTGATGACAGAATCTCATTAGTCATGATATAGAGATATCAAACCAAACACATAGGTACTTGTTAGAGAACAAGTGTACCAGACAGACCCACCGTGAGTTTGACACATGGAACCATGACATGGTAGTCATAGTCAGTACTCACAATGATGGTGGTGAGTGTGATTCTTTGACCTGAAATCACTACACTCAATACATGTCGTTGGGCACACTTTGACATCATCAAACGCAGTCCTGAAACATGGGTTGTTATAAAGGTGATGATTGGGTGGCTTTGACACATGGGGCTTTTGAGGGGTGAGTGATAGATATGGGATTTGTACCTCCTGAGGGAGTTTGATATCCAAGGTCACTTGATGAGTAGGATTGAGATAGGCGTGCGCACGCATGTGTGAATCAATATGTGATATTGATGTCATACATATCTCGTTCAATCTACTCTGAGATCAAGAAAGTGAATGAACATCGACAGGATGACTGTTCCATGCCTTGAGTTCATTCGGGATATCAGTGAAAAAGGAATTATACATTCACTATAACACCATTCATGGATTGTAGGATTGAAAGTTGTTCTCCAACTTTCTACTTTCACTTGGGTAGCAATGATGTGTGACTAGGCACCGCTCTTTGCTTGTGAAGTCATAAGTGTTATGGACTTTCACTGCCAATGTGAAATGGACCTGCAGGGTCGCACACATAGGATTTAACCTGGAAGAGGAGTTTTGTCCACAAACAACGTTTAGATTGATTACTAAAGGAGTTTAGTAGTTCAATTAAACACTCAATCAATTGATATCTCAATATCATATTGTTCAAGGGGTTGGACACATTGATTGGAGTATCGGATTGATTGAAATCACAATTTACTGATTCTGCACAACCTACACTCCCCACCGATCGGTTCATGTGATGAACCGGTCGGATGAGGTTGTTGAACCGTTCGACTCAAGTGTTGAGCCGATCGGCTCAAGATCAGGGTGAAACGATTTCTTCAAGTGTTGAAACGATCGATTCAACCGGAGCAACCGAGCAAGTTGGGAAAATAGGATTGGTGAGAATTTTCCTTTCGTTTCAATTGCCCAATTTGATTGGGAAATAGGATTGGTATTCGATACCAATTAGAAACAAAAGAAGGAAAGTCAATTGGGAACCGACCAGGACCACCAACCGACTGATTCACTTATGAACCGATCGGTTGAGGTGTCCCAACCGACCGGTTCACTTGTGAACCGACCGGTTCAGGTCCCCAACCGACCGTTTCAGCTGTGAAATGATAGGTTCAGGTTGCGAGTTGGTTGCTTTTGTGGAAAATCTCGAACCCTTCTACTCCTGCTTTTAGTCCCGCATTGCCTGAGATGGAGAACCCTGTCCCATGACCCTCCTATATATAGGGGTATTGTGGGCTTCTCCAAGTACAGCTCAGTGCAACCAGTTGCTCTGGAAAGTTGTCATTCTCTGGTTTTGGTAACCGAGAGAGCCCGAGCAAGTGCTACCTGTAAAGGGAGGCACAACAAGGGAAAGACAACTGCAGTTGCAACTGGAGGTAGAAGAGTGTGTTGGCGACTAGTACGTCAATAGGAGGGTGCAGCTCCTTCCACTTCCTTGTGGGACAAGGAGTGTGGAGTTCCAGGTGGTCCGTGTGGACTACTACAGAGGCGGGAGATTTCTGCCGCTCAGGAGGACAACTGTCAACCTGACAGTCTGGTGCGATCAGGAGTTGTCAGTCCTGGTGTGACCAGGAGCTGCACAGACACCGTCAAAGACCGGCTTTGAAGAACACACAAGGCCCAAGGTATTGTCGCCGAGTAAGCCTCGGGACAAGGTATGATTCCACAAACCATCCTTTCCTATTATATAGACGTTGACGCGTTTCCTTGTTTCGGGTTTGGGGGAGAATTTTTTTTCCGCTGCCTTCTCTGGCTCCCGTAAAACCCAACACATGTAACTATTAACTTTGTGGTTGGTCTACCTAGGACAACCAAGGGTCATGATCCCAATTGGGTGATCGTTGATCAGTTGACAAAGTCATCTCATTTTTTGTCAATCAAGACTACCTACACAATAGAGAAGTTGACACATATCTATATTGATGAGATAGTTCATCTGTATAGGGTACTAGTTACCATAGTATCAGATAGAGGTCCTTAGTTTACAAGCAGGTTTTGGGAAATTATATCGTTGGGTCACAATTGAGGTTTGTTATAGCTTTTCACCTGGATAGAAATGGTCAGTCGGAAAGGAGCATGCAAACATTAAAATGTTTGTTTAGAGCATGTCTGCTTCAGTTCCTTAGAATTTGGGATATTCACTGGAGTCTAATTGAGTTTTCCTATAACAACAGTTACCAGAGGAGTATAGACATGTCACGGTACTAGGTTTTGTATGAAATACAGTGAAGTCACCTCCTTGTTGGTATGAGGCAAGTGAATACCAATTGTTGGGTCCCAGGCTAGTGAAGCAGACTTTAGAAAATATCAAAGTGATCCAGCAATAGTTGAAGGAAGCACAAGATAGACATAAGCCATATGTAGACAACTGTTGTAAACCATCATAGTTCCTAGATGGAGACTGCATGTATCTTAAGGTTTCTCCTTGGAAGGGTGTGTTGAGTTTAGGGAATAAGGGTAAGTTGATTCTTAGGTTTATGGAACCATTCTATATCATAGAAAGGGTTGGTAAGGTGACTTATAGGTTGAGTTACTATCAGAGTTGTATAGGTTGCATGATGTGTTCCATCTTTCTATGTTGAGGAAGTGTCACCCTAATATAGAGAAGATGATAAAACTAATGGAAGTGGAAGTGGAGGAAGATGTTACTTATGTTGAGGGTCTATTCTTGATCCTAGATAGGCGTGTGCAGAAGCTGAGGAGAAGGGTATAGCTTTAGTGAAGGTTATATGGCATCATCATGGTGTGGAGGAAGCCTCGTGAGAGTTATGGTTGTGATTTATGGTTGTAAGGGATTTTTCAGAGAAATCCTTATTAGGGATTTATGGTTGTAAGGCCCCTAACTTTTCTTAAATCATAAATATAATAAATTGACTTAATTGGATACTTAGTTTAGAAATTTCATCTTGGGTTATGATGTAATAGTAGTTATGATTCTATAACTTGTGAACCTTCATGAGATCAACCCTTTTCTAGGGGTTAAGGAAAATTATAAGAATTGCTTGAGTTGCTTCATGATGTTCTTAAGGATCTTATGATTTTACATCTACTTTGGATGCTTTTAAACTTTTCTTTCATGGAGTCTTTATATAAGCTTAGTGAGGTGGTAGTGCGATGTTTTCATCAGCCAACAAATTCTCAGTGAATGTTGATTTTTTAGTGCTTGATGGTTTCTCAGCGATTGATGAGTCTTCCGATCCCAATGGGATTGTTGGCTAACTAATCAGGGAGTTCATCAACTAACGGAGATCTTAGTGACTAATGAGTTTTGATTGATGAATAAGAACCTTCTCTTGTGCCCGATGAGACATGGGCCAAAGGGATCCTTGCCCAATGGTGGGACTGATCTGCACCAAACCTTCACCCACCTATAACTACCCCTTATTATGTCTCTCTCCTCTCATCCCTTACACTCTTTTGATGTGATACAAAGGCCGATGAAAACCCATCGGGGTCAGGGACCACATGTTTTTTATGGATGCATGTTCAAGTTCTAATTCTTCTTAGACTAATCTATGGCTACTATAGTATTTTTTTATCCATTTGTGTAAGATCCTTACTTTTATACTTGTATTTCTTGGTGTTCTTCACCCTCTTTATTCCTGCAACCGAGGTTCATGGTGTTCTTGTTGGAAACCTATGTATAAGGTATAAGACATCTCTTTTCTTCCTTGCTTGTTCTAGAATCACCCTGTTCGTGGAGAAAGGAAGCGCTCTTGGAGCTTTGGTGAATCAAGCTTGACATTTGTTGTTGATTTTGGAGATTCTTGTCTTAGACTTCGATTTTTTTCCTTTACCATGTGAGTGATATAACCTTAAACATATTTCTTGCCTACTTTCTGCATGCATAACTTAAATCTCACTCTAGAAACTCCTAAAATGCTAAAATACAATCTTTAAAGTTTTTTTGTGTATAATAAGATGATAATACATGTTTTTGCGTTGCATTTAGACCTTAGAAATGCTTCATGATGTAAATTGAATCTTTTATTGAATGTGCAAAGTGTGGAATTCGAGATACACGTGTAATAACCCCTAGATTATGTCATGTGTGTGATATCCTTATGCCTAATGGAAAAAATCCAACCCATGTGTTATCGTTGTTATATGATAGTTACCATATGGTGTTTATGATGTTTTGAATTACTCTTATGGTGATAAGATGGTGATTGGAAAAAAACCCTAGTTTGTGGCTTGATTCTCTTAATGGCAAGGGCTAGATAAATATGCTTTGATGGAGTGACACAAAACTATTTTACAAATTTTATACTTATAAGGTTGCAAACCCCAATGACTTTGTAAAAACCTTTTGATGTTTATATGTAACTTGATTGATGTAGTCAAAACAGACTTAACTGACTTAAATAATCAAGTATAACCCTAAACAAATAGTGCATTGATACCATAGAGATATATTATTCTTAAAACTTGTAGATAGAAAAATGAGTGATCTGAGAAGAGTTCAGAGTCATACTATTGAGTATATGTGGGTGTAGGAAGGGTATATCCCTATCATCCTAATCTCAAGGTTTTAACTAGTGTTTGAGACCATGTCTTAGTTGTTGATGTGATGAGAGTGACTCTGTTCATAACTTAGATTTAAGGGTTTATACCCCAGTTTCTAGTATTGTGGCATGTGTACACAAGGCAGACTAGGCTATTTTAGTAATTGGGATGATGTAACACTACAATTGTTAGTTTTAGTGACCAAGAGGAAGAGATCTTTAGGATTTTGGTCATCCTAGATCTTATATGGGTCTGATTTTGAATTCATCATGCTCAACTAGTAATTTGAGTGGTACACCTCAAACTACATAGGTCTTAATAAAATATTAATTCAACTATCATAACAGTTAGGGTTATTTGATGACACTTTGTATGGTCATCCTTGCTATCCTTCTTTTTAGTATATGTAGGTGATGTATAATGCGGTAAGAGAAATAAAGTGTATATGTAACCCTAGTTATACTTGATCTTTTGTATAAGTTGCATAGTCTTCCAATTTTGTAATAATATCCGCTTTAACTACTTAAGTATATAACCCTAGTAAGCAATTAATGTTGTTAGAGGTATATCTCTTGCTATGACATGGGTCTCACCTTGTGGTTGTACACACTTTTTTTAGGTGATGTTTGGTGCAGTCAGGACCTTGATATCTAGGAGGCACCATTTGAGGATCTGTAGTGGTTGAGAGGTTATTTGGGTTGTGTAGTGTCCTAGAGTGATCCATGTATTCTCAAGTCCAGGTAGGGGGATTTGTATATGATGTATAGGTAATGACCATCACCACAATAAATGAGCTTACTTAAAACAAATTATGAAATTCTCACTAATCAAAATATTACCACAAAATAGGGTAAATTAGAACAAATTGCAATGTAATATCTCAAGCGGAAGAATTTTGTAAACAAGCCTTCAACATAAGCCATTTGTATATCACATATACCAAAAGATGTTACATATTAAGTTCAAAGGCTATCAAGTTGTATCTGGTACATATTGCAACCTATTCATATGTACAATCCCTTTCTATACATTGATGGCATAAATCCAAAATCATCATGTTGATGAACAAAACAACAAAATCTCTCCCAAAGACATGAGATTACAGGGACGATAGGTATGACTCTACTGAGACACTACAAAAGTAGCATGTCCAACCTCCAGACAACTACTATTCAACTTGCTTCTCAGCTCCTGTGCCACAACCTCGACCTCCTCATCCATGACCACCTAAAAATTGTGGAACCCATAGGGTGAGGCCAAACGTCCCACTGAGAGTTATAACTCTTCGCTGACATCTATTATAAGAACGATAATATAAAGAAACAATAAATAGAGTAGGTATTTCATTTTGAGTAGTTTAAGCAAATACAACTGAATAGTAGAAAATTTTATGCTTTTAAAAGGAATATGAAGAACATGTATAACAGTTGACTTCTCTTATCACATTATGATTCAAGAAATTGATATAAAGCTAAGGCATGGGTTCATTCAATGTGGTTTGTATTTGACCCTAAGAAAATATATTATACGACTGTTTAACTAATTTTATTCCCTGAGGATATGAGGCGTACCACTCAAATCCAACTAACCACTGCTAAGATGAAATCAATACCATACAAGATCAATGGAAGAGCCAGACTCCATGATCATCATCAACACTACTTGGTCAGTTCAAGACTGCAATGCAGTAACATATGGTCATTCGGCTAAAAGATAACACCTTGTAGTCATATGTACAATTCTATAGAGACAACAACTCATAGTCTAGTTATGGTCTTGTAAACAACTAGTCTGCCTTGGTACATGGCACGACATTAGAGAACTGGCTCACACATGGTTGTTCAATAATAACAACATATTACTATTTCAACAATTTAAGGATACAAGGAAGTATATTGCTTGTACCCCACATATTCAATAATATGTGCTATGAGTTTCTCGTAGGCATTACTAATTTTACCATCCAACTAGATATTGATTCTATGGATGGATCTATGGTACAGGGAAACTACATGATTAGGGTTTCACTTGATTAAACATGCCAATTGGATATCTTTAAATGCATCAATTAACTTATAACATATTAATCCTAAACAAATTCTACAAAACTACAGTAGGATGCAAGTTCAGAATATATACAACATATTAAGTGAGATCTTGTCTCATCATCACATGGAACTTGTAATAATTCAATTCTCAAGGTCATCATTAATAATATACCACTTAAGGGATTTCAATCCCTCAATTATGCACAAGGCACTTACTAGGTCATTAGACCAAATCATATGTTCCTGCAACATTCAATATCACAAAAGCTTCAACATTACTTCATAATCACCCATCTACATTGTATAGGGATCAACATAGAATTCACTTAGCTATGTCATTTATCTCACCGACAAGTTAGTGTTGCTCAAGTAGAAGAGAGAAAACACTAGCATAGAGTAACAATCTTTAGGTAGAGTGAACGCACTTTTCATATTAACATCAGATTAGGGTTGGGGTCTATATGTACATGTTTAGGGTTTCATGGCATAATACCACCTCTAAACCCTGATTCCATCACTTCCCAGATTGTTGGAGAATTAAGAATTATAGTTGGTGGTTATTCATTTACAATCACATCACTTTTAGATAAACCATTATTCTAGGTACTGACAATGTTCATACTTACATGTATATATCTTAACCACCTTTAGCACTTAAGTGTCGATCACCCTTGACACATGAGTGTCGATATGATAGCAACAAGGGGTCGTGGACTGACCAGATATGGGGTGTCGTGACCAAGACACAATCTAGGCATCTCCATCGAGATACATCCCAAGGTTTGGACTATCACTACCCTAGTCTCATCCATCACCTCAATTGGATGTTTGGACCATCATCTACACCTAGTTACAACTGAACACCACAACATCAAGATCGAGACACTAGAATAACACCATCATGACATTACAACCGTAACACCATGGCCATGCAATGCGACATTGCAACCGCTACAGAGTGTGTCGCAGCTGTAATGCAATCAAAGCATTGTGACTAAGTCATACAACATGTCATTTCCTTCTTTACCACCCAAGTGTTATGACCCAACATAAGCATGTCTCAATTGCAACAAGTCTAACCTTAACTTGATACAACCTACACACCAACTAACAAGCATCTTTACCATCAAACTTAGTCATCTTGACCACAACATTAGTCAAAAACCAAATTTGACCCTCCAAGAATGTTGCATCGTGACCCAACTAATAAGTAGCAGCTTATATAGGGTTAAGGGGGTGTGTTACGACTGAAACCACCCTACCAAGGTGTGTCGACCATGACAAAAGTCCAACAGTTGTCTCCACCACCTGCAACACCCCATGGTAGATATGAACCAAGGTCTAACATATGGATAACATCAAGGTGATCCATCATAACAGAGTACGCAACACCCTAAATCATAGGGTTCATAAAACCTTAAATGTGATGACGGAAGATCGTCAAAAGAAAAATGTTTAAAAGAAGATAACTGAGAATTCTATGCATGTATAATAGATCAAAACTCTTGCTAAAACAAGTATAATTTATCACATAGAAGGTAGTATGAAATTAGGTTAAGATACTCATAATAGAGGTAGAAAGAGTTATAAAACCCCCTGATTTTGATGAGGAACAACCTCCCAAGACTCAAGCTCCAAGACCTTAAACTGAACTCTAACACTTTGGCCAAGGAATAACCTCCAAGAAGAAGAAAGTCCATGATCAGAAGGAGGTTTAGAAAAGGAAAATAGTTCTTAGCCGAAAAGGAAAAAGAGAAGGGATCAGCTTTCACTCAAGTTCACCATGATAACCCTAACTTATGATCTTTGTAAATAAGAGATCTTCAAGGAGAACTACCACAAATGATCTACAACCTAGGAGGAAGAATAATATGAATAGTTTCATAAGGAAACATGATCTAGAAGGGAAGATCACTTACTAAGAGATGATTCACCAAGATTCACCACCAAAATATAACCCTAGCACAAGCTCTTCAATCATGCACCAAAGATCGGCCACCCAAGGTTCAAGTTCTGTTTTTCTTTCTCTTGAAGCTCCACAAGCAGTCTCAAGGTAGTAAAAGGTGTGTAGAGATGAAAAGATTAGCTTGAAAGAAAAAGAAGGGATTATATATCTAAAGGAGGAGGGAAGTAGGGTTCTTTGAGGTGTCAACACCATAGATCACCAAAGGACACTTATTCTTCAAAGGGTTGCCTTATTTCCTTCTCATATAAAAGTATGAAATATCCATGAATATCTAGTAGGTGTGTTACAAGCTCTAGGTTTGGCTAGCCCCCTAGTCACAGTCGAGATACTCCATACACACTTTGTCTCGTCCCAACCCTAAAACACCATATCATGGTCAAGATACTTACTCTAAAAGACAATTGTTGCAGCCATACTATTTCTAGGATGTCTCAGTCACGATCATGCATCCAAGCATGTGTTTACTAGTGACCCTCACCATAAATGTTGTAATGGTGACAACATCATACCCTAGGATAGTTACCATGTCTAGTAAGTAACCCTAGAACCTTAATGTTATTAGATTACATCATATATATAATTATAATTCAATCAAGGCCCCCATATCACAATCTTCTCTCTCTTGATGCTAGAGCATAAGAAACACTCTCTTCAAGTGAAAATTTGCAAAGTAACCTTGACTTTTGGGTAATTTTCAAGATAGTCCAAAACATATACAATATAGTAAGGATAACTCATCATTATTCAAATTGGACCCTATTGAAAAATATAAGCATGTCACATGATATTTAAACATCTCAAAAGATTAATTTAAGGTTTACGAATCTAATTATAAAGAAATTTCAATTGATCATAAATCCAGGTTAGGGGTCTTACAACTATAAACCCCTAAAAGGGACTTCGCCCCCAAAATCCTATGCAAAAAGAGACATATATTTCTTCTGCATTTTGTCTTCAAGTTCCCACGTGGTTTCTTCAACACCATGATGATGCCACAAAAGCTTGACCAACACAATGTCCTTTTTCTTCAACTTCTTGATCCTTCTATCTAGGTCAGAACATGACCTTCTACATAGGATATATCATTATCTAACTCTACCTCAATAGGTTGAAGTGTCAACTCCATATCAGGGTGACACTTCCTTAACATGTAGATATGAAACACAAGATGTAACTTATGTAACTCAGGTGGAAACTCTAGCTTATAGGCCATCTTCCTAACATGTGAAACCACATAATAATGTCCCATATATTTGGGAGCTAACTTACCCTTTTTCCCAAACCTTAGAACTCCTTTCCAAGGAGAGACTTTAAGTAACACCCTATCTCCCACCTAGATATCCTAAGCTTCCTTGAGTTGTTGTTGAATGAATTTGATCTTTTTTGTTGTCTAATGTACTAACTTAGGACCTAGAAGCTTATACTCCCCTGTCTCATAACAATGTAAGGCTTCTGAACTTGCTTAGTGAGTTGAATGAGCTTAATTACCATAATTGAATGCTTATAAAACCTAATATAACCTTTTTATATGTTTTGAAATCATAATACAAGCTTAAATTTCAAATTTGGTCCAATTTGGACACTGTTTGAGCAAGTTATGCAATTTTCTGTACATTTTGGACTTTTCTACAATTTACCCAATTGAGGGGTTTATTTGCAATTTATCACATACAATATGTTCACTAGATGTTATATTATCATTCTTGAGATTTTTTAGCCATGGGGATCCTAGTTGAGCCATGGTTTGAAGGTGTTTTTATTAAGGGTATTTTAGGGTTTACCTCTTCATGGATGAGCTACCTTTAGTAGCTACCAACTAATGAATTATGTGATTGGCTGGGAAATTCGAAAAAGGAAAGATAAGCAGGTCAATAGGTATAGTGGGGAGATTCTTGAGTGTGTGACTGTATATTCTTAATAATTTAAGGCCATAGACACATGGGGAAGCTACTTTTACACCACATGCTTGCTTCTATCCTTATCCATGGGCTATATTTACCCCTTCCTTGCCGAAGTACAAAACTATGCTTGATTTCTCTTTCCTCTAACCTGGAGCAATAAATCCACTCTATTTTTTTGCAGAACCAATTGCTCTAAGGTAGAAGACAACCCCTTTATGGAGAAGAAGGTCTCCTGGAGCTCCATCTAGCCCTACCTAGGGTTTCCAGGGTCATCCTCTAGGGAATTCGACCAAGGCAAGTTGTTTTCTTCCTTACTTCTCCATTTTTCTTGCTCTTATCCTTCCTTAGACCTTCCTCCAGGTCGGAACCCTGCTTCTCCATGGTAAAAGTGGCTCTACAACTCAAAAATCTATCCTTCTTGTTTCTTTTTCTAGGATTTTGCTTCTTTGTGGAGAGAAGTACCTATTTGGCCAAGTTTAGATCTGAATCCAAGGTTTTCTTGCGCTATTTGCTCGAGATTCATTCTTTTTGGGATCTTACCTACTCTATAAAGGCAATTTACATAACATTCTTCACTTATATTGCTTACTAGAAGCTTATTAGTTCATGTTTATGCCTTAATGTGTTGATTTAAGCATAGAGAAACCATGCTTGTTTAGAATTTCGAACTTTTGTGGTGTTCCCTATTCTGTTCTAGTTCTATATGAACTTGTAAACATGTGTATGACCTTTCTAAGGTGTAACATTATATGGAACAAGTTGATATCATCAACCTAGGGTGCTAAGCACAAAATAGTTGATGATTCAAATTAGGGTTTTCAAGCTATTTCCTTCCCTATCATGCCACTGATGGTCTTACCTTTGCCATTATATAGTTATATTTGATAAATCACTATAATAATTGGATGCATAACTCCCATGTGATATAGCTTGTTATACCTAACCTTAATGTAATTATATGATGTTGATTGGTTATAATCAGACCTCTTGAATGATTAATGTGATAATGAATTACACTCTTCTTGTGTTGAAACCACAATGTAGTACTATTTGAATATCATAGTGCCTTGCCATGTTAATATCTATGGAGACATATGTGCTAATGATATTTTGAGCCTTGTTTAAGGCATGGAATGATGATGATAACCTTACTATGAATAATGTGATGGTCTTAATGACCTTTGGGTATTTTTGAAGCCATGATTGAAGTGAAATCCCTTCATGTCCCACTAAGGGTTAAAACCCTCGAACTTGTGATAAAATATTGGTATCTTGTAAAAGTATGATGATAAGTGTGGTCCATTAATTTGCAATGAATGATAGCATGTGGTAATGTGATTAAGATTTTTATCTCATATGTTTTATATATTTTGAAGTTGTTATACATATACTCTTGTTAGAAAAGAATTAGGGTTTGAATGTCCATTTATACGATTTAGCCTTAATTCACCCAATTGGCATAACTAATTAAGTGAAACTCTAATCATGTAGTATCTTGTTCCATAGATCTATCTGAGTGTTAGAAATTGCAAAATAGTGAAATGAGTATTCCTAAGGGATACTCCAAATGCATACTAATGAGTATGCGGCGTGCTTATCATCATGAATTCAAGTGTTAGGGTGGATGATAGTGGTCATACCTAGTCCTCAGTTTGAGAATGGTTGCGGTCGTGTCTTAGTGATTTATATATATATATATATATATATATATATATATATATATATATATATATATATATATAAGATTGGAGGAAAACTGTGGTTGTACCTCAGATGGTAGGATATGTGTACCTGCCTACTTTCACTAGTATCATGACCTGTACCAAGGACGGACTAGGTTGTTAGTAGCTTGACCTTATGTGTCATTGTGGTTAACCCGTACTGACTGGGGTAGAGAAGATCTTAGGAGTATGACTCTTCTTAGATCTTGTATGGCACTAATTTCGACTTAGTAGTGGTTAGTTGGGACTTGAGTGGTATTTCTCAAATCCATCATGGAAATGTAATAAAAGAAGTGATATAAGTCGTGTAGTATACTGGCTATGTTTAAATACATCTCACATTGCTTGATTAGTCTTTAACTTGTCTTTATACTATTCAGTGTTTACAAGATGATATCATATGACCTTTGAGTAATTATACTTTTTTTCAAGTTAATTTTCTTAATGGATTAGTATGCTTAACATGATCAATCTTCTTAAATTTCTTCTTCATTACTGTATCTGCCCAGTTCATTTACTGTCAATCAATATGTTATAATCAATATATGTTGGAGAGAGTTATATCTCTCATTGGGACTGGGTCTCACCCATGGGTCACCACATTTTTTAGGTGGTCGTGGGCAACAAGGTCGAGGCCGCACTGTGGAAAAGAACCAACCTGGTGATCAATAGATTCAGAAGGTTGGTTAGTTGTAGATGTTAGTAGTAGAGTCCTATTGTCATCCCTGTACTCTCAAGTATGGGTATGGGATGTGTTTTTGTTACGACCCCGCCTCCCGGTAACCCCTAATTAAGGGAGACCGAAAGGTCAGAGCCGTTAATCAATAACATGGATCAAAGGTTCGACAAATAATCAATAACAATTATTAAATTCTACCAACTATACTGAAAACTGGTATAAAATAAAACTTTGCTTACCTTTTAAAAACTGGAATTTCTAAACTTCTATCCATGAAGATACCAATCTAACTAATCCTCATGTGCATGTTAATTCTCATTTAATTCTGTATATGCCACTTTACTGTTTGTTCTTTTCATTTGTACCTAAAACATCGACAAACAAAATGTCGGTCAGCAAGAAGTTGGTATGTGAGGGAAACAATAACCGTGCAACTATAATAACAATGTAATCATGCAATTAATCATTTAACAACCAAGATTACATTTTAAGCCATACTACTCAATCCTTACATATCCCCCAACTCTGTGATGTCCCTGTAGTGGACTTTCATGCTACCTCTCTTTAGGTAGATTCTTACCCCCATGGTTCTACCTTCCCAATAGCCAATACATAGGGTAATAGAGTCACATGGCACTACCCGAAGGTAGCCCAATATCTAACTCAATGTGACTTGATGGACCTACCCCATTGGTAGCCATGTACTAAGTCATCCAATGACCTGATGGACCTACCCCATAGGTAGCCATGTACTAGGTCAACTATTAAGCCACAGACGGGACCAGGATCCGAGCTAGTAGGCACATATCTTATGTGATAGTCATATCCACATTATAGTTTGCATGAATTAAAACCATCCAACAATTAATTCATGGTATCGATGAAAAACTCCGATAAACCTCGAAAAACTAATTCGAGATATTCATAAGCGTAACCACATACATGTATTGCAGATTCAGATACATAATTTAATTTGTAGAAAGAGAAAATCCAATCAATCAATCAAATTGCACAGAAACCCTAAAATAAAAGTACAAGTTTACTTTTATTAATATTTATCCAATTTCATCATATCCCTTAGGGTTTCTATTCCAATTTTTGGGTTTCCTTGGAAATTAGGGTTTTGCCTTCATTCTTAATTATTATGAACCCTAACTCATCAAATCCACTTAAAACCTTTAAATTCTCTCCTTTTAATATTCCTAATAGTTTTAGGATCGTTTTTTAGCAATTTACTTCCTTAATCTAAAATAACATGATTTTCTTCTTCTTTTACCCTAAATTAGGGTTTTCATGTACACTATCTTTCATTTATAGACATAAACCCTAAATTAACCATCTTTGTACTCAAAACAGACGAAAACTCCATGTTATCAATTAATAGGTTGATAATCCTCAATTTAACCTATTAAGTTACAAAGAATCACTCTTTATGTACAATTAGGGTTTCTCATCAACTTTTAATACATTTTACTAGAAAATTAAAGTACTTTTGTAAAAGTAAGCTGAACTAGGTTCCCAAAGTATTTTAATTAGATTCCTTATATTTTTCTACACAACTTTCATGTATAAGGTTTTTCCATTAGACAATTCTATCAATTTCTACGAATTTTGCAAATAAAACCCTTTTTCTTGATTATTCGATTAGAGAGGAATTATTAACAAAAAGAATGGGTCACTCGATCAGTGGTTCGGTGATCCACTTCTTGGATCTAACGATCATGGCCGCACATGCCTAAGTAAAGCCTCTCCCACCCTGGAGCGTTAGATTCGTCCTGAGACCACCGTGGACCCCGATCCAACGGTGACTAGTCATCATCTTCCTCCAACTCAGTAGCTCTGCGATGGTCAACCCAGAGGTTGACTCAGAGCTCTCATCTCCCTTTGCTCACACCGATCGACCAGGGAGCTTCATCTCCCCTCGATGAATTTGGTGGATTGCTTAATTCGTTGCTTGTGCTTCTCCACTATCGCCCCCCTACTCGCCGGACTCCGACGAGGGTCACAGAGGCGCTGATGATGAAGGTCAGGGCAGAAAGATCAATTGAGTGCAAAGAAACGCTCCTCACACCCTTCCACAGAGGTTGGGCTAACAAGAAATGATGTTTTTTCTCTCAACATACCTCCCGTATATATAGGACCAGGCCACGCTTGCGAGGTTTGGGCGTTTCCCAGAACCTCCTCCAATCCTAGTCGAACCAGGGGGTTTTTCGTTCATTTTCATCTCCTGAGTTCAAAGGACAACTCAGCAAGCCTGCCCAGTCATTGGATCGTGAGGAAACTAAGAGGGAAAATCCCTCTAACATAGCTAGAGTCCTAGTCCACTTGGGACCTAGACGATGAGTGGCGCCTGTTGGATTAAGATCCAACGTCCCACCTTCATCGCGTTCAACCAACTAAAGGAAACAATTTCCTAAATTCCCAATTAAAACCATATTTTGAGAAGATCTTGAAAAAGCAATAACTCTCAAATCTGATTTCCTTTTTAAATCAAATTTTGAGGAAACATTATTCGTACTTTTATCTTCCATCCTACATATATTGGGATTATAATCTCAAGGAAACGATCCCTTTTCTTTGATTGCAAGTTACCATCTCATTATTCATATTTTCCATATCTTTTCTATTTCTTTTACTGTTAATTTATTATCCTGAGTTCCTTGAACCCCAAGGAACCTTTATAACTCGAAATTATATTTTTGGGGAAAATATCTTTTAGCCTTTTAATCGTCCTTTATTCATTTTCTTATATATTCCATTATCCCATTGAATTCCTTTTTCATTTCTTTTTATTTTTCTTTCAATTGGGCTTAATGGCCAATAAGGCCTATTAAGAAAGCATGCAAGGCTATTATACACGAAATTCAATCAAATCAAACCATACAAATCAACAATGGATTTCATTTATATTTTTAAAAAGAGATTTACAAATCTCATTACATGCTTTAGAAAAAATGAGGTTATAACATTCTCCCCTCCTTATAGGAATTTTGCCCTCAAAATTCAACAATCAAATAAGCAATTCAGGATAAGACTTTTCCATGTCCATCATTGGCACCTATGTGGCTTTACCGTACTCATGCCGCTTCCAAAGAACATTTAGCATCACATTTTTTTCTGAGTTCTTTCACTCTGGCATCTATAAACTGCACAGGTGACTCAGGTCATTTCAGCCTCCCTTGGCTCACTAAGTTCATTGCTCAGACCATGGTAGTGGTATCTCACATAGTGCTCTAAATTGGACATATGGAACTCATCACACATTACTTTATCCTGAGGGGTAAGGTCAAACTTAACCTTCTCCATCAAACCATGTCAAAAGAACCCAGGCATTGGGGACTCAGCTCTCTTAGCTATAACTTAGAGGGGTCAGATTTTTATGTCACATATTCTCCCACAGTGAATTGCATGTCAGTCTACTTTGCATCTGCTCATGACCTTCGTCATCTCTAGGCTCCTTTCAGCCATTGCATGATCAAAGCAACTTCATTTACACACACTGTGGCCCTTTTCTAACCATCATGTGGTCCTTTCACCAACATCACCTTACTGAAGTGGTGACTGACACAACCTCCCTTATAGAGCTTCTTTAAATTCTGATACTGGCTATGGTGGTTATCTTCACATATTTCATAGGACAAGAACTGTCTCTAGTTGTCACCCTGAATGAGCACACATGCTCTCATCAGACCCTTTAGTCTGGATCATACTAACCATTGGTTAGGGGTGATAAACTATACTAACATAGAGTTCTTCATGTACCTACTTCCACCTTTTAGAAGGGAACACTTTAGGTCAAACTCAAGAACTTTTAGAATCAACCTCATGGTGTAGTTGAACCATCTCTCTCATATGTAGTTCAACCCGATCTGTCCCTTGACAATACTCTTTCTTTCTCATGTCATCTAGGTAAGGCAATCTACCATAACCCATATTGCATCTTGACCCTCCTTGATCCTGGGGAGACTTACCACATCCATAGTGATGAACTCCCTTTCTCTTTCGGGGACTTTTTATCCTTTATATCAATGCACTGGGTTACTGGTGTTTGTCCTTCACCTTCGGCGTGCATGGCCATATACCACATGCAACTTTATCTTAGGTATCTAAAGTACCACTGTCACTCATTATCTTCGTAGTACGCTGCATGGTGATCTTAAAATCATGACCCCTCCTCAGAAACACTAAACCACTCTCATCAGGGTTTTATTACCTTCCTATCCTAAGAGGTGTATCTGAGGTTCTATCACCATCCTTTCATTATATCAAGGACTAGACTGGCTAACCAAACAACCATTAACTAATCTCATTACATTAGTGTTAGCCAAACATATCTTCTTTTCCAAACTTAGGGTTAGTCTAACAACTTCTTCTAGCCAAACTAGGCATATATATCTCAACCAGAGCATCCATTACCACTTCACCTTCTTATGTATTAGGTAACATTGAATACATACACTTATCGTCTCACATCAAAATCTATGTCTATTAAGAACACTCTCTGATTTCATCATCATGGTGATCAAAACTCAACCTGGTATAACTTGTAAGTTCCACATAGCTCATGATAAAAACATCCTTATAAGATGACTACCTTATTTCTCTTTAGCGTTTGCAAAATATCCGTGTATCATTCACTTTACCAGGGTATGTTATCTTTTATGTCCCCATATCTCGTGGCAACGTTCCAACCTACGTCATCTTTATCCTTGGTGTATGGCTTGCATACTGTCCTATCTCTCACTCCCATAACAAGAGGAAATAAGCATTTGGCGGCCGTCCAAATATAAATTTCTACCTGTTCCACAAGTAGAGATGGTACATCCCAAATTGCCAGTACACCTTCAAATCTAAGTTGAAATGCAAAACTTATGTCTCTACATCACAGTCACCTTGATATCAAAGCTACCTCCATGGAAAACTAGTCTTGAACCTACTTGGGTCCACACACATCCCTTGGTCATCTCCTCTAGGTCTATAGGGTGCCGACACTTTTAGTGTCATCCCTTCTCCCCTTATGCATCCAGAGAGTGCCCTACTCATATGCCCTTTGGGTCCCATGAGTTCAGAAAGGTGATCAATCACCTAACCCATGGCCCTCAGACAATGATAGTTGTTACCTCCTGACCCTATGGTCATGTGCAACTAGGGAATTAGGCAACTCCTACTTCCATCGATATTATCCCTACCTGACCCTAGGATAGACTGAGGGTTCTCTGATAGTACATGTTCAACTTAGAACCTTACCCAAGACTTCATCATCTCTCTCTAGCCTTCACTTAGGGTTAGGGTTAACATCATCCTCAGAGGATGTTCCAGGTCTCTACTTGCAATGGAGATTTCTATCTCTAAGACTAACTCTCCTTATTTATCCTCCTGACAAGAAGGCCTAGCCTCATGTCTCTCATGAGGGCATAAAAACTTATGTCATACGACCTAAGCATGTATCTATCCTTTAGTTTTTGCTTAATCTATTAAGCTTATATTCATGACATCTTATTTACATGCTTTCCTTTAATTTGATGGAGGATTCCTTAGACCTTATTAACCTTACCCATACCTCAAGAGGGTGAGGAGAAGAGAGAAAAACCTAATCCTTAAGGTCCTTAACAGATTTGTGATGAGAAGGGATAAATAAGATAAGAAAGTCCTAAAGGTATATTACTTTGATTCATACCCTAAGACTTTAGCCAGGCAGTCACACAGATCCGGGAGTCCTCATATTCTGACTAGCGGTGCGGAGGAAAATATTGCCAGCCCCTAGTCATGATCCTTTTCTAGACACCTCCGTCTTTCGGATAATCCTCTAATAACTCCCTTGGGTTCTACAGAATTTTAAAATTTAATAATTATTAATGATTAAGTGAGGAACCTATGCTCTGATACCAATTATTATGACCCCGCCTCCCGGTAACTCCCAATTAAGGGAGACCGAAAGGTCAGAGCCGTTAACCAATAACTTGGATCAAAGGTTTGACAAATAATCAATAACAATTATTAAATTCTACCAACTATAGTGAAAACTGGTATAAAATAAAACTTTGCTTACCTTTTAAAAACTGGGATTTCTAAACTTCTATCCATGAAGATACCAATCTAACTAATCCTCCTGTGCATGTTAATTCTCATTTAATTCTGCATATGCCACTAGACTGTAGGTTTGTTTCATTTGTACCTAAAACGCCGACAAACAAAACGTCGGTCAGTAAGAAGCTGGTATGTGGGGGAAACAATAATGATGCAACTATAATAACAATGTAATCATGCAATTAATCATTTAACAACCAAGATTACATTTTAAGCCATACTACTCAATCCTACATATCCCCCAACTCTGTGTTGTCCCTACAGTGGACTTGCATGCTACCTCTCTTTAGGTAGATTCTTACCCCCATGGTTCTACCTTCCCAATAGCCAATACATAGGGTAATAGAGTCACATGGCACTACCCGAAGGTAGCCCAATATCTAACTCAATGTGACTTGATGGACCTACCCCATTGGTAGCCATGTACTAAGTCATCCAATGACCTGATGGACCTACCCCATAGGTAGCCATGTACTAGGTCAACTATTAAGCCACAGACGGGACCAGGATCTGAGCTAGTAGGCACATATCTTATGTGATAGTCATATCCACATTATAGTTTGCATGAATTAAAACCATCCAACAATTAATTCATGGTATCGATGAAAAACTCCGATAAACCTCGAAAAACTAATTCGAGATATTCATAAGCGTAACCACATACGTGTATTGCAGATTCAGATACACAATTAATTTGTAGAGAGAGAAAATCTAATCAATCAATAAAATTGTACAGAAACCCTAAAATAAAAGTACAAGTTTACTTTTATTAATATTTATCCAATTTCATCATATCCCTTAGGCTTTCTATTCCAATTTTAGGGTTTCTTTGAAAATTAGGGTTATGCCTTCATTCTTAATTATTATGAACCCTAACTCATCAAATCCACTTAAAACCTTTAAATTATCTCCTTTTAATATTCCTAATATTTTTAGGATCATTTTTAGCAATTTACTTCCTTAATCTAAAATAACATGGTTTTCTTCTTCTTTTACCCTAAATTAGGGTTTTCATGTACATTATCTTTCATTTATAGACATAAACCCTAAATTAACCATCTTTATACTCAAAATAGATAAAAACTCCATGTTATCAAATAATAGGTTGATAATCCTCAATTTAACCTATTAAGTTACAAAGAATCACTCTTTATGTACAATTAGGGTTTCTCATCAACTTTTAATACATTTTACTAGAAAATTAAAGTACTTTTGTAAAATTAAGCAGAACTAGATTCCCAAAGTATTTTTATTAGATTCCTTGTATTTTTCTACATAACTTTCATGTATAAGGCTTTTCCATTAGACAATCCTATCAATTTCTACAAATTTTGCAAATAAAACCCTTTTTCTTGATTATTCGATTAGAGAGGAATTATTACCAAAAATAACAGGTCGCTCGATCAGTGGTTCAGTGATCCACTTCTTGGATCTAACGATCATGGTCCTGTGTGCCTAAGAAAAGCTGCTCCTGCCCTAGAGCATTAGATTCGTCCTGAGACCACCGTGGACCCCGATCCAACGGTGATTGGTCGTCGTCTTCATCCAACTCATTAGCTCCACGATGGTCAACCTGAAGGTTTACTCAGAGCTCTCATCACCCTTTGCTCACACCGATCGACCAGGGAGCTTCGTCTTCCCTCGGTGACTTTGGTGGATGGCTTAATTCCTCGCTCATGCTTCTCCACGGTCGCCCCTACTCGCCGGACTCCGGCGAGGGTCACCGAGGCGTTGATGATGAAGGTCAGGGTAGAAAGATCAATTGAGTGCAAAGAAACGCTCCTCGCACCCTTCCGCAGAGGTTGGGCTAACAAGAAACGATGTTGGTTCTCTCCACAGACCTCCCATATATATAGGATCGGGCCATGCTTGTGAGGTTTGGGTGTTTCCCAGAACCTCCTCCAATCCTAGTCGAACTAGGGGGTTTTCCGTTTGTTTTCATCTCTTGAGTTTAAAGGACAACTCAACAAGCATGCCCACTCATTGGATCGTGAGGAAACTAAGAGGGAAAATCCCTCTGACATAGCCAGAGTCCTAGTCCCCTTGGGACCTAGACGATGAGTGGAGCCTGTTGGATTAAGATCCAACGACCCACCTTCTTCGCGTTCAAACAACTAAAGGAAACAATTTCCTAAATTCCCAATTAAAACCATATATTGAGAAGATCTTGAAAAAGCAATAACTCTCAAATCTGATTTCCTTTTTAAATCAAATTTTGATGAAACATTATTCATACTTTTATCTTCCATCCTACAAAATTGGGATTATAATCTCAAGGAAACGATCCCTTTTCTTTGATTGCAAGTTACCATCTCATTATTCATATTTTCCATATCTTTTCTATTTCTTTTACCGTTAATTTATTATCCTGAGTTCCTTGAACCCCAAGGAACCTTTATAACTCGAAATTCTATATTTGGGAAAAATATCTTTTAGCCTTTTAATCATCCTTTATTCATTTTCTTATATATTCCATTATCCCATTGAATTCCTTTTTCATTTCTTTTTCTTTTTCTTTCAATTGGGCTTAATGGCCAATAAGGCCTATTAAGAAATCATGCAAGGCTATTATACACGAAATTCAATCAAATCAAACCATCCAAATCAACAATGGATTTCATTTATATTTTTAAAAAGATATTTACAAATCTCATTACATGCTTTAGAAAAAATGAGGTTATAACAGTTTTCTAGATGATATACTTGTATCGACACAAAATTTTGGTAGTATGCCAATGTTTGTAAATATATGACATGTACATATGAAATATCTTTTGTATGCAGGATGTGACTGAGGTCTTTGGACCCATATGTAAATAATTTTTACAGAAATGAGAATGTAATGGTGGACCTTTTGTAAATGTTAAAGAGTTTATATACATTGTTGGAATCAATTTTAATTATTCCGCATTTTTGACTATGTGATAAATTAGTAGTTGATCATGTTTTGTGTTTTGAGTAATCTTGTTTAGCGTGATGAGGTGTCACAGTTAAGTTGGTATCAGAGATCTAGGTTTATTGAGTCTACAGGGACATATGACTTAGGTTTGAGTTTGTTCTTATGTATCCAACATATCTGATCATAGTTTATGCTTATGCAGATATGTCTGGAGGACATGAAGAACATGTTGAGAGTAGATATGTAGCACCAGGAGGAGGTGTTGGGAGGCATGAATGCAATGAGAGAGTGCCAGAAGCAGGCCAGAGCAGCCCGTAATCCCTTGTCTAGACCCAACAATGATGGCCAATCTTGAGTTTCAGCATATGTTTAGACAGATGATGGCCACAATTACACATATTGATGACAGAGTGCCAGCATCTCAAGCTAGAGTAGCCGCCTCTAATGTGGAGTCCCAAGGTGTCGAGAACACATTTGAATGTCTTTGACGTGTTGGGGCTATTGAATATGCAGGTACTTCTGATCCAGCAGACGCTGACATGTGGTTGATTGAGCTGGAAAAAGCATTCAAAATCCTAAACATCACTGAAGAAGACAAAGTTAAGCATGCAGTATACTTGTTGAAGGGTAGTGATGGCCACTGGTGGGCTATAGAAGAGGAGAAAAGGCCAGGATTTGTGATAGGATGGGAGGAGTTTCAGAGGGAATTTGTTAGCCAATATTTTCCAAAGACCTACCTAGATGAGAAAATCTATCAGTTTCAGAAGATTTGTCAGGGAGCTATGACTATCAATGAGCATGAATCAAAGTTTATGGAACTTTGGAGGTTCTGCCCGCACATGGAAGCAACGAACAAGGAAAGGATCTGGAGATTCGAGAAGTGTCTGAGTACAGAGTTGACTACTACAACATCAGCCTTGGAGAATAGGGAAAGGTTTTCTACCTTTGTGGAATCTGTCAGGAGGATTGAGAGGTCTGCCATAGAGAAGCGTGAAGCTAATTCTAAGAAGCGACTTATGCAGTTTCAAGGGCAATCATCTGGAGGCTTTAAGAAGCTAAGGTTATTCCCACCGTTGTCGCAACCAAGGTCAACCTTCATTGACCCAAGATCACATGCACTGTCACAGTGGACCCTGAGTAGGAGTAGAGGTCACAATTTTCCACTGACATGAGCTCACAGTTCATCATCAGTCTCAGTTATAGGTATGTTTAGACCACATAGTGATAACTGAGTGTGTCATCAATGTGGACAGATAAGGCATATTAGATGGAATTGCCCTATGAAAGTGGAGGAGGTGACTCAGCATCCACGGTAAAATAACTAGGGATCACAACAATGATTGTTTGATACTGGTAGTGGCAGAGGACATGGTCAGGCGTCCCATGCAGGATCCTCAGGACATCTAAGTAGAGGACGTGGATGGCAGTAGGCGACAGCTAGGTTCTATGTCATGACCCATCCGGAAGTAGTGGTCAATCCATGAGTCATGATAGGTCAGATGGAGTTATTTCATTCTGATTTGTCTGCTTCTTGTTTTGTATCTATGTTAGTAGACCCGGGTGCGACACACTCTTTATCACCAGAGAGGTGATAGATAGTTATTGTATACCTATTAGTATTAGATCTGATATCCTGCGGCTAGAGACTCCTTTGGTTGATTCCACTGAGTTGTGGGAAGTGTGCCCTTCTTGTGTTCTTTCTTTCTTTGGACACAACATTCAAGTGGATCTTTTTCCACTTGACATGCATGGTTTTGATGTAATCCTAGGAATGGATACCTTGGAAAAATACAAGGTAGTCTTGGACTGTAGTACTAAGGTGGTGACGTTCCATGATGGATATATACAGTGGATTTTTCAGGGTGATAGGAAGATTCTTCCTACATGTTTGATGCCAGCTATGACAGTTGAGCGATTGATGATACAAGGATGTGAGGCTTTCTTAGCTCATGTTGTGCATACAAAAGTGGTAGGTCCTAGTATCCAGGAGGTACCAGTGGTGAGAGAATTTGAGGATGTATTTACTGAGGAATTTCCTAGCATTCCCTCTCCTAGAGAGATTGAGTTTGAGATCAATCTTGTTCCTGGAACACAACCCATAACACAGTCAGCATACAGATTGGCACCAACAGAGATGCAGGAGTTAAAGAAACAGTTACAAGAACTGTTAGAGAAGGGTTTTGTTAGACCGAGCACTTCCCCTTGGGGTGCTCCTGTGTTGTTTGTTAAAAAGAAGGATGGTTCAATGAGGTTATGTATAGACTGTAGACAGTTGAGCAAGGTGACAATAAAGAATACGTATCCTTTGTCGAGGATTGATGATCTTTTTTATTAGTTGAGAGGTGCCACTATGTTTTGAAAGATAGACCTAAGGTCAGGTTACCATCAGTTGAGAATTAAGGCTGATGACATACCCAAGTTAGGTTTTAGGACTAGGTATGGTCATTATGAGTTTGTGGTTATGTAGTTTGGGTTAACCAATGCACATGTAGCTTTTATGTATATGATGAATAGGGTTTTTAGACCTTATCTTGATCAGTGTGTGGTCGTGTTCAAAGATGATATCCTGATATACTCCAAGGACAGTCAACAACATGAGCAACACCTTTTCCAGGAATTGACTTTGTTGAGGCAGCATCAAATATATGCTAAGTTCAACAAGTGTGAATTCTGGTTATCTGAAGTGTCTTTTCTGGGCCATGTTATATCTGCAATAGGAATTGGTGTTGATCCCAAGAAAGTGGAATCTGTACTAGAATGGGAACAATCAAAGACAGACAAAGATCTGTAGTTTCCTAGGTCTGGCATGTTACTACAGGAGGTTCATCAAAGACTTCATTTCTATAGCGTTACCCCTAACTAGGTTAAGCAGGAAGGATGTTCCTTTTACTTCGAATGGCAAGTGTCAACGTTCTTTCCATCTTTTGAAAGAAAAGTTGACTAGTGCACCCGTTTTAGTACCGCCAGAGCAAGGAAAAGGCTATAATGTTTTTTTGTGATGCTTCAAAGAATGGGTTGGGATGCGTGTTGATGCAGGATAAAAATGTGATTTCTTTTACTTCGTGACAGCTTAAGAAACATGAGGAAAATTACCCAACACATGATCTAGAGATTGCAGTGGTGGTCCATGCCTTAAAGATTTGGAGACACTATCTTTATGGAGAAGAGTGTCAGATCTTTACTAACCACAAGAATCTACAGTATATCTTCTCAAAACAGGAGCTGAATATGAGGCAGAGGAGATGTATGGAGCTGATTAAGGATTATGATTGCACAATAGACTACCATCCAGGGAAAGAAAAAATGGTAGCTGATGTATTGAGTAGAAAGTTATCTTCATTATCAATGGTAGATAATGCACAATTAAATTCCTTGATGTTCCATAAGAGAGATATGCTAGTGTCTCTTTTCTAGATGAATGTACAACTAGAAGTTTCCTTGCTGGCGGGATTATTGGCACAGTTATAAGTGAAACCTACCTTGAGATAGAAAATTCATGATGCACAACAGAATGATATTGTGATACAAAATATCCGATCCGGGATTGATAGTGAAAAGTATGATGGCTTTCATGAGGCAGATGATGGTACAGTTTGTTACCATAATAGGGCAGTAGTTCCTGATGTTGATGGGTTGAGGAACATGGTACTTGAGGAGGATCACTCCTCCATGTATGCAATGCATCTTGGAAGTACCAAGATGTACCAAAACTTGAAAGACATGTATTGGTGGCCAGGTCTAAAGTGTGATGTGGCAGAGTTCATTTCCAAATGTCCAGTTTATTAGTAGGTGAAGGGTGAGCACCAGAAGTCTACAGGGACATTACAACCCTTGCCAATACCACAGTGGAAATGAGATCATATTACTATGGACTTTGTGGTTGGTATTCCTAGAACAACCAAGGGTCATGATTTCATATGGGTGATAGTAGACAGACTGACTACGTCATCTCTTTTTCTTCGAGATAAGATGACATTACATCAAAGAAATTGGCACAAATATATGTTGATGAGATAGTCTGTCTGCATGGCATTCCAGTGACTATAGTTTCTGACAGAGATCCACAGTTTATAAGTCATTTTTGGGAGCATCTGCATTCAGCAATGGGAACACAGTTGAGATTCAACATAGCTTTTCATTCACAGACTGATGGCCAATCTAAAAGTACTATTCAAACTTTAGAGGATCTTTTGAGGGCATGTGTACTACAATTTTGTGGTAGTTGGGATGTACATTTGACTTTGATAGAGTTTGCATATAACAATAGCTATCAAAGAAGCATAGATATGGCTCTTATGAGGCTCTATATGGGAGATTATGTTGGTCTCCTCTTTTCTGGTATGAGACAGGTGAATACCAACTTTTGGGTCCTGAGCTAGTACATCAAACTACAGAAAAAATTAAAGTGATACAATAATAGTTGAAAGCAGCCCAGGATAGGCAAAAATCTTATGCAAATAACCGATGCATACCACTTGAGTTCCAAGTGGTAGATAGAGTATATCTTAAGGTTTCTCCTTAGAAAGGTGGGCTGAGGTTTGGAAAGAAGGGTAAGCTGGCTCTCATATTTATGGGATCATACCCTGTCCTAGATCGTATAAAAAAGGTAGCATATAAGTTGGAGCTACCACCAGATCTACATAGATTGCATAATGTCTTTCACATATCTATGTTGAGGAAATTCCATCCAGATACTGACCAGACAATCCAACTAGTAGAGGTTGAGTTAGATGAGGATATCTCCTGTGTTGAGGGTCCTATGTTGATCTTGGATAAAAGGGTGAAAAAGTTGAAGAGAAAAGATATTATACTAGTGATTTTTTTGTGGAATCATCGTGGCATAGAGGAATCAACATGGTAACTAGAGAATGAGATGCTTAGAAAATACCCATCTCTTTTTGCGTAGGATTTTGGGGTGATATCGTTGTTAGGGGTTTATAGTTGTAAGGCCCCTCAACTTGCTTAATGAGTTGAATGAGCTTAATTACCATAATTGAATGCTTATAACCCTAATATAACCTTTTGATATGTTTTGAAATCATAATAAAAGCTTAATTCTCAAATTTGGTCCAACTTGGACACCGTTTGAGCAAGTTATGTAATTTTTTTGTACATTTTGGACTTTTATGCAATTTACCCAATTGAGGGGTTTTCATTGTAATTTATCACATACATTATGTTCCTTAGATGTTATATTATCATTCTTGATATTTTTGAGCCATGTGGATCCTAGTTGAGCCATGATTTGAAGGTGTTTTCATCAAGGGTATTTTAGGGTTTACCCCTTCATGGATGAGCTACCTTTAGTAGCTACCAACTAATGAATTATGTGATTGGCTGGGAAATTCGACAAAGGAAAGCTAAGAATGTCAATAGGGACGGTGAGGGAGCTTCTTGTGTGTGTGCTTGTATATTCTTAATAATTTAAGGCCATAGACACATGGGGAAGCTACTTTTACACCTCATGCTTGCTTCTATCCTTATCCAATTGCTATATTTACCCCTTCCTTGCCCAAGTACAAAACTATGCTTTCATTATCTTTCCTATAACCTGGAAAAACTAATCCACTCTATTTTTCTATGGAACCAAGTGCTCTAAGGTAGAAGACAACCCCTTTTTGGAGAAGAAGGTCTCCTAGAGCTCCATCTAGGGAATTCAACCAAGGCGAGTTGTTTTCTTCCTTCCTTCTCCATTTTTCTTGCTATTATCCTTCCTTAGACATTCCTCCAGGTCGTAACCCTGCTTCTCCATGGTGAAAGTGTCTCTACATCTCAAAAATACATCCTTCTTGTTTCTTTTTCTATGATTTTGCTTCTTTATGGAGAATACCTATTTGGCCAAGTTCAGATCTGAATCCAAGATTTTCTTGCCCTATTTGCTCGAGATTCTTGTTGTTTGGGATCTGAACTACTCTATAGAGGCGAGTTATATAACATTCTTTACTTATATTGCTTACTAGAAGCTTTTTAGTTCATGTTTATGCCTTAATGTGTTGATTTAAGCATAGAGAAGCCACACTTGTTTAGAATTTTGAATTTTTGTGGTGTTCCCTGTTCTGTTCCAATTCTATATAAACTTGTAAACATGTGTATGAACTTTCTAATGTTTAACATGATCTGGTACAGGTTGATAGCATCAACCTATGGTGCTAAGCACAAAATAGTTGATGATTCAAATTAGGGTTTTCAAGCTATTTCCTTCCCTATCACACCACTGATGGTCATACCATTCAATAGCCAATAGTGTTGCTATCTTGGCAACATATGTTCATGATCAAGGGTGTCAAATTTATGGTTAAAACCTATGTTAACCCCCTTAGGTCAGGTTTTGGCACAATTAGATGTATATTTATCATCCACTAAGTATTCTAATGATGTTATCAATTGATGATGACATTAGCTTAATATTTGATGGTGTTAACTGAATGTATTATTGATCTGACAACCAATGGTGACCTAATGATCACAAGTAATGGTGGATCAGGTCATCACCATATATGATGAGTTAAGAATGTAATTGTAGATTTGACTGAACCTTGAACTAATGGTTCCTTGGTTCAATTGATCTCATGATTAGACCTATACTTCAATTGATAACCTTGAACAATGAACTTTATCCAATGAATAATATTGGATGCTTCGACATCCAATGGATTAGAATAAATCACATGGTATAATTTGTGGGTCCTAGTGATGATATTTTTATGGTTCAATGCCATTAATTTGTAGTCTTACCTTTTCCAATATATAGTTATATTTGATAAATCACTAGAATAAGTGGATGTGTAACTCCCATGTGATCTAGATTGTTATACCTAACCTTAATGTAATTATATGATTTTGATTGGTTATAATCAGACCTCTTGAATGATTAATCTAATAATGAATTACACTCTTCTTGTGTTGAAACCACAATGTATTACTATTCAAATATCATAGTGCCTTGCCATGTTAATATATATGGACACATATGTGCTAATGATATTTTGAGCCTTGTTTAAGGCATGGAATGATGGTGATAACCTTACTATGAATAATGTGATGGTCTTAACGACCTTTGGGCATGTTTGAAGCCATGATTGAGGTGAAATCCTCTTCATGTTCCACTAAGGGTTAAAACCCTGGAACTTGTGATAAAATATTAGCATCTTGTAAAAGTATGATGATAAGTGTGGTCCATTAATTTGCAATGAATGATAGCATGTGGTAATGTGATTAAGATTTATATCTCAAATTTTTTATATCTTTTGAATTTGTTGTACATATACTCTCGTTAGAAAAGAAGTAGGGTTTGAATGTCCATTTGTATGATTTAGCCTTAATTCACCCAATTGGCATAATTAATTAAGTAAAACTCCAATCATGTAGTGCCATGTGCCATAGATCTATTTGAGTGTCAAAAATTTCTAGATAGTGAAATGAGTATTCCTAAGGGATACTCAGAGTGCATATTGATGAGTATGCGGGGTGCTTGTCATCTTGAATTCAAGTGGTGGGGAGGATGACAAGGGTAATACCTAGCCCTCAGTTTGAGAAAAGTTGTGGTCGTGTCTCAGTGATTATATATATATATATATATATATATATATATATGTATATTATGAGATTGGAGGACAACTTTGGTTGTACCTCAGATGGTAGGGTATGCATACCTACCTCCTTGCACTAGTGTCATAACCTATACCAAGGACAGACTAGGTTGTTAGCAGCTTGACCTTATGTGCCAATGTGGCTGACCCGTACTGACCAGGGGCGGAGAAGATCTTAGGAGTCTGACTCTTCCTAGATCTTGTATGTCACTAATTTTGACTTAGTAGTGTTCAGTTGGGACTTGAGTGGTATTTCTCAAATCCCTCTGGGAAATGTAATAAAAGAAGTGATATAAGCCATGTAGTATACTAGATTTGGTTAAATACATCTCACATTGCTCGATTAGTCTTTAATTTGTCTTTATACTATTTAGTGTTTACAAGATGATATCAAATGACCTTTGAGTAATTATACTTCTTGTCAAGTTAATTTGCATAATGGCTTAGTATACTTAACCTATTCAATCTGCTTAAATTGCTTATTCATTATTGTATCTGCTCAGTTCATTTACTATCAATCAATATGGTATAATCAATATATGTTGGAGAGAGTTATATCTCTCGTTGGGACTAGATATCACCCGTGGGTCACCACATTTTTTTAGGTGGTCACGGGCAACAAGGTTGAGGTCGCACTGTGGAAGAGAACCAACCTGGTGATCAATAGATTCAGAAGGTTGGTTAGTTGTAGATGTTAGTAGTAGAGTCCTAGTGTCATCCTTGTACTCTTAGGTCTGGGTATGGGATGCATTTTCTAGATGATATACTTGTATAGACACGAAATTTTGGTAGTATGCCAATGTTTGTAAATATATGGCATGTACATGTGAAATATATTTTATATGCAGGATGTGACTGAGGTCTTTGGACCCATATGTAAATACTTGTTACAGTATATGAGAATGGAATGATGGACCTTTTGTAAATGTTCTAGAGTTTATATACATTGTTGGAATCAGTTTTAATTATTCCACATGTTTAACTATGTGATAAATTAGTAGTTGATCATGTTTTTTGTTTTGAGTAATCTTGTTTAGCATGATGAGGTGTCACATACAACGTATCCCATAGAATGCCTCATATGGTGCCATGTCGATACTCCTCTGATAACTATTGTTGTAGGCAAACTTTATCAGGCTAAGATGTATATCCCAACTTTCCAAAAATTGCAACACACGGGCTCTTAATAGATCCTCCAAGGTCTGTATTGTCCTCTCAGACTGTCCATCTGTCTATTGATGGAATGCATTGCTAAACCTCAATTGTGTACCCATTGTTGTATGCAAACGCTCTCAAAAGAGACTAGTGGACTAAGGACCTCTGTCTGACACTATTGTAGTTGGGATACCATACATATGTACTATCTCATCGACGTACAATTGTGCAAGCTTCTTAGCTATATATGTTGTCTTTACTGGTAGAAATTGTAATGACTTAGTCAACCTATTCAGTATCACCCAAATGGAATCATAACCTTTGGTTGTCCTTGGAAGTCCAACCACAATGTCCAATGTGGTATGATCCCATTTCTATTGAGGTATAGGCATTGGTTGCAAAGTCTCTACAAGTTTTTGATGTTCAGCTTTAACCTACTAACATATTGCACACTTAGACACAAACTCAGCTACATCACACTTTAATCATGGCCACCAATATAGATCTTTCAGATTCTGATACATCTTGGTTCTTCCTAGATGCATAACATACATAGAAGAGTGAGCTTCTTCTAGAACTAAAGTCCTCAGATTGTCTATATCTGGCACAACTAATGTACCATGATAACACATTGTCCCATCATCAGATTCATGGACTCCATCATGCTTCTCACTACCCAACTCCACCCAAACCTATCGTGTCATAATATCATTATGTTGTGCATCTCTGATTTGCTGACTCAACATCGGCTTTACTTGTAACTATGCTAATAGACCTGCTAATATTGACACTTATAAGTGTACATTCATTTATCAAAGAGAGACCAACATATATCTCTTGTAACACACCAAAGCACTCAGTTGTGTTGACTCAGAAGATGATGATGAGGAAGAATTCCTACTTAAAGCATCTACCACTACATTCTCCTTTCTTGGATGATAATCTATTTTGCAGTCATAATCCTTAATCAATTCCATCCAGCGTCGTTGTCGTATTTTCAACTCCTACTTTGAAAAGATATATTGTAGGTTCTTGTTGTCGGTGAAGATATGACACTTCTCCCCATACAAGTAGTGTCTTCATATCTTCAAAGCATGAACCACAACAGCTAACTCCAGATCATGCGTAGGGTAGTTCTCCTCATGTTTCTTAAGCTATCACAAAGCAAAAGATGCACATTCTTATCCTGCATAAGTACACATTCTTAGATGCATCACAAAATATATATAACCTTTTCCTTGCTCTGGAAGAAATAACACGGGTGCACTAGTCAACTTCTCATTCAGAAGTTAAAAGGAACATTAACATATGTCATCCCAAACAAATGGCACATCCTTCCTTGTTAACTTTGTTAGGGGTAATGCACTGCACTGAAGTTCTTAATGAACCTCTTGTAATATCCTACCAAACCTTAAAAGCTATGAACCTCTATAGGTGTCTTCGGCTGATCCCATTACAATAATTGCTCTACCTTCTTTGGGTCTACACAGACTCCTCTATAAGATATTAAATATCTTTGGAAAGCCACTTCTTTTAACCAGAAATAGCACTTCTTGAACTTTGCATATAACTTGTGTCATCTTAATAAAGACAAAACCAGATGTAGGTGTTGCTCATTGCTGACCATCTCTAGAATAGATCAGGATATCATCTATGAACACAACTACAAATTGGTCTATATGTGGTCTAAACATTCTATTCATCAGATTAATGAACGTTGTGTATGCATTGGTTAGCTCAAATGGCATAACCACAAACTCATAATTACCATATGTTGTCCTAAAGGCTGACTTAGGTAGGCCATCTGCCTTAATCCACAATTGGTGATAACCCAACCTTAGATCCATCTTAGAAAAGATGATGGCACCCATAATTGATAAATATGTCATCTATATGTGGCAACCAATACTTGTTCTTAATCGTCATCTTATTCAAATCTCGGTAGTCAAGACACAACCTCATTGATCTATCCTTCTTCTTTACAAATAGAATGGGAGCACTCCAAGGAAACATGATCGACCTAATGAAACCTTTCTCAAGTAACTCCTACAACTACTTCTTCAGTTCCCGCATCTCTGTCGGTGCCATTCTATACGATGTATGTGCTATATATAGGTTGAGTACCTGGAACTAGATTGATTTCAAAATCAATCTCTCTAGGAGGAGGTACACCTGGAAACTCATTGAGAAACACATCCTTAAATTCCCATACAATTGGCACTTCCTAAATACTAAGACCATTTGCCTTTGTATCCATCACATGTATTGGGTTTTGGAGGAGGCAGAGAAGCAGCGGAAACAAAAATTTTCTCCCCAAACCCAGAATAAAAGGAATCGCGTCAACGTCTATATGATAGGAAAGATGGTTTGTGAATCATACCTTGTCCCGAGGCTTGCTCGGCGACAGTACTTTGCGCCTTGAGTGGTCTTCACCTCCTGTCTTGGACGGTGTCTGTGCAGCTCCTGGTCGCACCAGGACTGACTCCTCCTCCTACCGGACTGTCAGATGAAAGTTGTCCTCCTAAGCGGCAGTGAACTCCCGCCTCTGAAGTAGTCCACATGGACCACCTGGAATTCCACTCTCCTTGTCCCACAAGGAAGTGGAAGGAGTCACACCCTCCTGTTGACATACTAGTCGCCAACACACTCTCCTGCTGTCAATTGCAACTGCAGTTGTCCTTCCCTTGCTGCACCTCCCTTTGCGGGAAGCACTTGCTCGGGCTCTCTCTCAGTTACCAAAACCAGAGAGAACGACAACTTTGCAGAGCAACCAACTTGCACTGAGTTGTACTCTGAGAAGCCCCCAATACCCCTATATATATAGGCGGGTCATGGGACAGGGTTCTCTGTACCCGGAAATATGGGACTAAAAGCAGGAGTAGAAGGGTTCAAGATTTTCCACAAAAGCAACCAACTCACAACCTGAACCGATCGGTTCACAACTGAACTGATCGGTTGGGGACCTGAACCAATCGGTTCACCACTGAACTGATTGTTTGGGACCCTTAAACCGATCGGTTCACTCCTGAACCGGTCGGTTGGGGTTCCAGGTTGGTTCCCGATTGACTTTCCTTCTTTTGTTTCCAATCGGTATCGAATCCAATCATATTTCCAATCAAATTGGATAATTGAAACGAAAGGAAAATTCTCACCAATCCTACTTTCCCAAGTTGCTCGATTGCGCCAGTTGAACCGATCGGTTCAACACTTGAACCGATCGTTTCACTCTGTGCATGAGCCGATCGGTTCAACAATTGAGCCGACCAGTTCAGCAACCTCAGCCGACCGGTTCATCACATGAACCGATCGGTTGGGAATGCAGGTTGTGCAGAATCAGTCAAATGTGATTTCAACCAATCCAATACTCCAATCAATGCATCCAACACCTTGAACATTATGATATTGAGCTATCGATTAATTGAGTGTTTAATTGAACTACTAAACTCCTTTAGTAATCAATCTAAACATTTCTTGTGGACAAAACTCCTCTTCCAGATTAAATCCTATGTGTGTGACCCTGCAGGTCCATTTCACGTTGGCAGTGAAAGTCCATAACACTTATGACTTCACAAGTAAAGAGCGGTGTCTAGTCACACATCATTGCTACCCAAGTGAAAGTAGAAAGTTGGAGAACAACTTTCATCCCTACAATCCGTGAATGGTGTTACAGTGAATGTATAATTCCTTTGTCTCTGATATCCAGAATGAACTCGAGGCATGGAACAGTCATCCTATCAATGTTCATTCATTTCCTTGATCTCAGAGTAGACCGAGTGAGATGTGTATGACATGAATATCACATATTGATTCACACGTGCATGTGCATGCCTTTCTCAATCCTACTCATCAAGTGGCCAAGGATATCAAACTCCCTCAGGAGGGACAAATCCCATATCTATCACTCACCCCTCAAAAGCCCCATGTGTCAAAGCCACCCAATCATCACCTTTATAACAACCCATGTTTCAGGACTGCATTTGATGATGTCAAAGTGTACCCAATGACATGTGTTGAGTGTAGTGATTTCAGGTCTAAGAATCACACTCACCACCATCACTGTGAGAGCTGACGGTGACTACCAAGTCAAGGTTCCATGTGTCACTCTCATGGTGGGTCTGTCCAGTACCTTGTTCTCTAACAAGTACCTATGTGCTTGGTTTGATATCACTATATCATGACTAATGAGATTCTGTCATCAACCAACACACAATCTAGTCTTCAGTGTTATTGATGTCTATGGTTTTTTCCACAATAACAACCGACTAGGGACTAAACAAGAATGTATACTCTTAACATCCATATGATCTCATCGTTTAGGTCATGAACCTAAAAGCATACATCATTGAGTAAAACCATTCTTTAGACATCTATCATGTTACACCATCATCTCAGAAACAGTTTAAACATATATATTGGAAATTGCCTTTATTATTATTCAAATCATTTACAAAGTATCCTATTACAATCATCACATGACTTGCTCTATGGGCATACATATCAACAGACTCCCACTTGCACTTAGAGCCAGTCACCAAGGAATCACAACCCTTATGACCTAGCATGACCATCATGCTTCTGCTGAGAAAGGGCCTTAGTTAGCGGATCAGCTATGTTGTCTTCAGTTGGTACTTTCCAAATCTTCACATCTCCTCACTGTACGATCTCTCGTATGAGATGGAAGTGCCGCAGTATGTGCTTGGACCGCTGATGTGATCTGGGTTCCTTAGCTTGCGCAATAGCTCCATTATTGTCACAATAAAGCTCAATTGCATCACAGCTACTGGGAACTACACCAAGTTCAGAAATGAACTTCCTGATCCACACAACCTCCTTTGATGCATGCAAAGCAGCAATATACTCGGCCTCTGTAGAAGAATCGACAACTGTTTCTTGCTTGGAACTCTTCCAGCTCACAGCTCCATTATTAAGGCAAAACACAAATCCTGTCTGTGATCTGTAATCATCTTTATCGGTTTGGAAGCTTGCATCGGTGTAACCCTTTACAACCATCTCTTCCTCACCTCCGTACACAAGAAACTGATCCTTAGTCCTTCGCAAGTACTTGAGGATGTTCTTTACGACTGTCCAGTGAGCATCCCCGGGATATGACGGGTACCTGCTCATCATGCTTAGAGCATACGAGACATCTGGTCATGTGCACAACATAGCGTACATGATGGATCTGATGGATGATGCATATGGGATCCCATTCATACGCTCCCTCTCTTCACAAGATTGGGGACATTGAGCTCTAGAGACGGTGACTCCATGTAACATGCGGATGTTGCCTCTCTTTGAGTTCTCCATGCTGAACCGCTTCAACACCTTGTCAATGTATGTGCTCTGACTTAGTCCGAGAAGCCTTCTAGATCTATTTCTATAGATCTTAATTCCTAGAATATAGGATGCTTCTCCTAAGTCCTTCATTGAGAAAGTTTTCCCAAACCAAGTCTTTACCTTCTCTAAGGCTAAGACATCATTCCCCATCAAAAGTATGTCATCCACATACAATATGAGGAATGTGGTCGAGCTCCCACTAACCTTCTTGTACACACAAGGTTCATATTCATTTTGAATAAAGCCAAACACTTTGACTTCTTCATCAAATCGAAGATTCCAACTCCGAGACGCTTGCTTCAATCCATAGATTGACCTTTGTAACTTACAGACTTTATTGGCATTCTTTGGATCTACAAAACCTTCAGGTTGTGTCATGTACACATCCTCATGTATATTCCCATTAAGGAATGTAGTTTTAACATCCATCTGCCAAATCTCATAGTCATAATAAGCTGCAATAGCAAGCATGATCCTGATGGACTTAATCATGGCAACTGGAGAAAAGGTTTCGTCATAGTCAACACCTTGAACTTGTCGAAATCCCTTTGCAACCAATCTGCCTTTGTAAGTTTGCACTTTGCCATCCATGTCGGTCTTTTTCTTGAAGACCCACTTGCACCCTATGAGTTTTACCCCTTCGGGTGGTTCCACCAAAGTCCATACTTTGTTGGAGTACATGGATTCCATCTTGGATCTCATGGCTTCAAGCCATTTCTCAGAATCTGGTCCCTCCATAGCCTCTACGTAGGTATTTGGATCATCATCTATGATCAACTCTCCACCTTCCTGAGTTACAAGGTATCCAAACCTCTCAGGTTCAAGGCGAGTCCTACTAGATCTACAAGGTCCTTGTGTTACCTAAGGAGAATGGGATTCCATAACACCTTGTGAATCTACATTTTCCTCTGGTACATCTACCGGTTCAATGTTTTCTTGTTGGGCTTGAACCTCTTCAAGCTCTACATTCCTCCCACTACTTCCTTTGGAAATAAATTCCTTCTCTAGGAACACAGCTGTCCTGGCAACAAACACTTTGTTGTCAGTAGGGTGGTATAAGTAATATCCCTTCGTTTCCTTGGGGTATCCAACAAAATAACATTAATCAGATTTGGGTCCAAGCTTATCAGGAAACATTTTCTTGACGTAAGCTTCACAACCCCAAATCTTCAGAAAAGACAAATCGGGACGCTTCCCGTACCATATCTCATATGGTGTCTTTTGAACCAATTTAGATGGTACACGGTTAAGCATAAATGCGGCGGTTTCAAGAGCATGACCCCAGAAGGAAATTGGAAGATTAGAAAAACTCATCATTGATCGCACCATATCTAACAATGTGCAATTCCTTCTTTCAGACACACCATTATGCTGTGGTGTTCCAGGCGGAGTCCATTGTGATACAATACCACATGCTCGCAGAAGGTCCTCAAACTCTTGGCTCAAGTATTCTCCACCTCTATCGGAACGAAGTGCCTTAATACTTTTACCAAGCTGGTTCTGTACTTCATTCATGAAATCCTTGAACCTTTCAAGGGTTTCTGACTTATGTTTCATCAGGTACACATAGCCATACCTACTGAAATCATTAGTGAAGGTAATGAAGTACTGACACCCATTTCTAGCATTAGTTCTAAAAGGCCCACATACATCAGTATGTATGAGTCCTAATAGATCACTAGCTCTCTCACCTTTACCTGAAAAGGGAGTCTTGGTCATCTTGCCCAACAAACAAGATCCGCATGTCTCTATTGATTCATAATCAAAAGAGTCTAGATAACCATCTTTATGGAGTCTAGAAATGCGCTTCTCATTTATGTGCCCTAGACGACAATGCCAGAGATATGTTTTATTTGAGTCGTTGAGTTTTTGCTTTTTGGTGTTTATGTTGTATACACTTGTCTCCAAGTCTATCAAGTATAGACCATAAGACATAGGGGCACTGCCATAAAAGATCCCATCTTTAGAAATGGAACACTTTCCATTCTTAATAAGAAATTCAAATCCATCTTTGTCCAAACAAGAGACGGAAATGATATTCTTATTTATGGCAGGTACATAATAGCAGTTCTTCAACTCTATTATTATCCCACTTGGTAGAATTAACTCATAGGTTCCTACGGCACTGGAGGCAACTCTTTCCCCATTGGCAACACGTAGTTCAACCTCGCCTTTCCCCAAAGGCCTACTTCTCTTAAGATCCTTCACATTTGAACAAATGTGAGATCCGCATCCGGTATCAAGTACCCATGATGAAGAAGTAGTAAAGTTAATCTCTATCACGAATACACCAGAAGTAGAGATCTCTATCTCTGACTTCTTCTTCCATTGTTCCTTCCATCCTCTCCATGTAGAAGAAATTAGTTTGGCGAGAGAACACTTCTCTCCCTTACCTACTTTCTCCTTCACCAACGCATTGAGCGTACATAGAGTGGATTCTAAGGCTCCTAGTATATCTGGATTGTGCAGAACACTTCTCACAGTCCTCAACCAGTTATGGAATTTATTCTCAATTAATTTTCCCATTTTAAAAGATGATTCTTTTGCCATTCTACACGAGAAAATTTGCATTTGTCAAAACCCTTTTGATTTGATTTGAATAAATTTGATGATAGTTAATTAGGCCTTTAATTAATTATCGCTCCCACTATTTTGACTCAAATTGATGGCCCTCACCATCAATTCGGAAGATTGCAGCGTACAATCTTCTAGTGGGTCAAGATCTTGAAATCCTCTGAGCTATGGACCAGCTAGGGATGTCACCCACAACTCTGATCTCTCAGGTAGGCAACTCTTGCCAATTGCATCATATGCAACTCTTGAAAGATGTCATATGCAACTCCTTGCAATGATCATCTCCATGCCTCAAGGCTCTAGATCCTATCTAGGTCACCTTGTTAAGTCCGACCCAAAGCCAACATGATGAACATGCACCCTGCTAGGGCAGACCCACACATTCATCCTTCACGCTTCCATGAGATAGACGGTGCACCACGCTAGGGCGTGCCAACACTTGGTCGATCAAGCTTTTCACGTGTGTCGCATTTGGAAGGCATCTAAAACTTAATATTTAATGAGGGATTTGGTTTTATATACATATACATATCCAATCACCACAATATATAGTATGTATCATATACATGCTATATGCCACAGAATACATGCAAAACGATAAAAAGCAATGATTATGGCCATCCTATTTGTGATTCCTTGAGCCAAGAGGAATCACGGTCATCTAGGTCTACATCACATGAAACCTGTACAAGATGAAATATGTGCCTGCCTTTCTGGGTTTGATCAACTCATCTCCATGACTGATCGGCTCGCCATCATGTTGGTTGTTTGGGTGCCACCAGCCGATCGACTGGCGCCTCCAGCCGATCGGTTCACCGGTCATCGTGCATCTCTTCAGGTCACCACCCGCTCATCTCGTTCCTCAAACTGGTCGTCTGGATCACCAACCGATCGGTTCACTCCTTGAACCGATCGTCTTCAGGTTGTCCGCCGTTCTTTGACATAACAGGAAATAAAATCTATCCTATTTACAATTGAATTGTGAAACCCCAAGTTACATTCGGGGGAGCAGAGGTAGGAAAAGAATTCTCGAATTATTTCGAGTTACATCAGGAATAGGAGAAGGGAATCGGTGCGCAGACTGAGATGCAAGCAACCACACACAGATATAGGGGTTTATAGGCCATAATCATGCTACACATCCACCACAAAACTCATTTAAGGGCGACGCGTATCGAGTGCATTAATATTACATATCATATATGTATATTAGGGATTTGTGGATTGGACATGTATATAGCCGATATTATTTTCATCGCATGCAATAAATAAAGGCGACAAACCAAAATCGATCATATCGATATCCTAAAATATAGAGCGGTTGATGTGGCTCTGATACCACTGTTGGGTTTTGGAGGAGGCAGAGAAGCAGTGGAAACAAAAATTTTCTCCCCAAACCCAGAACAAAAGGAATCGCGTCAACGTCTATATGATAGGAAAGATGGTTTGTGAATCATACCTTGTCCCGAGGCTTGCTCGGCGACAGTACTTTGCGCCTTGTGCGGTCTTCACCTCCGGTCTTGGACGGTGTCTGTGCAGCTCCTGGTCACACTGGGACTGACGACTCCTCCTCCTACCGGACTGTCGGATGACAGTTGTCCTCCTAAGCGGCAGTGAACTCCCGCCTCTGAAGTAGTCCACATGGACCACCTGGAACTCCACTCTCCTTGTCCCACAAGGAAGTGGAAGGAGTCGCACCCTCCTGTTGACGTACTAGTCGCCAACACACTCTCCTACTGTCAATTGCAACTGCAATTGTCCTTCCCTTGCTGCACCTCCCTTTGCGGGAAGCACTTGCTCGGGCTCTCTCTCGGTTACCAAAACCAGAGAGAACGACAACTTTGCAGAGAAACCAACTTGCACTGAGTTGTACTCTGAGAAGCTCCCAATACCCCTATATATAGGCGGGTCATGGGACAGGGTTCTCTGTGCCCAGCAATATGGGACTAAAAGCAGGAGTAGAAGGGTTCGAGATTTTCCACAAAAGCAACCAACTCACAACCTGAACCGATCGGTTCACAAGTGAACCGATCGGTTGGGGACCTGAACCGATCAGTTCACCACTGCACTGATCGTTTGGGACCCTTGAACCGATCGGTTCACTCCCGAACCGGTCGGTTGGGGTTCCGGGTTGGTTCCCGATTGACTTTCCTTCTTTTGTTTCCAATCGGTATCGAATACCAATCCTATTTCTAATCAAATTGGATAATTGAAATGAAAGGAAAATTCTCACCAATCCTACTTTCCCAAGTTGCTCGATTGCGCAAGTTGAACCGATCGGTTCAACACTTGAACCGGTCATTTCACTCTGTGCATGAGCCGATCGGTTCAACAATTGACCGACGGTTCAGCAACCTCAGCTGACCGATTCATCACATGAACCGATCGGTTGGGAATGCAGGTTGTGCAGAATCAGTCAAATGCGATTTCAACCAATCTGATACTCCAATAAATGCGTCCAACACCTTGAACATTATGATATTGAGCTGTTGATTAATTGAGTGTTTAATTGAACTACTAAACTCCTTTAGTAATCAATCTAAACATTGCTTGTGGACAAAACTCCTCTTCCAGGTTAAATCCTATGTGTGTGACCCTGCATGTCCATTTCACGTTGGCAGTGAAAGTCCATAACACTTATGACTTCACAAGCAAAGAGCGGTGTCTAGTCACACATCATTGCTACCCAAGTGAAAGTAGAAAGTTGGAGAACAACTTTCACCCCTACAATCCGTGAATGGTGTTATAGTGAATGTATAATTCCTTTGTCTCTGATATCCAGAATGAACTCGAGGCATGGAACAGTCATCCTGTCAATGTTCATTCATTTCCTTGATCTCAGAGTAGACCGAGTGAGATGTGTATGACATCAATATCACATATTGATTCACATGTGCATGTGCATGCCTTTCTCAATCCTACTCATCAAGTGGCCAGGGATATCAAACTCCCTCAGGAGGAACAAATCCCATATCTATCACTCACCCCTCAAAAGCCCCATGTGTCAAAGCCACCCAATCATCACCTTTATAACAACCCATGTTTCAGGACAGTGTTTGATGATGTCAAAGTGTACCCAACGACATGTGTTGAGTGTAGTGATTTCAGGTCTAAGAATCACACTCACCACCATCACTGTGAGAGCTGACTGTGACTACCAAGTCAAGGTTCCATGTGTCACTCTCACGGTGGGTCTGTCCGGTACCTTGTTCTCTAACAAGTACCTATGTGCTTGGTTTGATATCACTATATCATGACTAATGAGATTCTGTCATCAACCAACACACAATCTAGTCTTCAGTGTTATTGATGTCTATGGTTATTTCCACAATAACAACTGACTAGGGACTAAACAAGAATGTATACTCTTAACATCCATATGATCTCATCGTTTAGGTCATGAACCTAAAAGCATATATACGCCATTGAGTAAAACCATTCTTTAGACATCTATTATGTTACACCATCATCTTAGAAACAGTTTAAACATATAGATTGGAAATTGCCTTTATTATTATTCAAATCATTTACAAAGTATCCTATTACAATCATCACATGACTTGCTCTATGGGCATACATACCAACAACATGGGCCACGAACACATCACAACCCTATCTCATCCACTTCTCTGCCATAATAGCATAATCTAGACATGTTGGAAGGATCTTCCTATCACCCTAGAAAACCCATGAAGCATCATCATCTACAAATGTTGCCATCTTGGCACTACAGTCCAAGATTACCTGATACTTTTACTAATTATCCATCCCAAGGGTTACGGTGAATCTATGCATATCAAGTGGTAGAAGATCCACTTGAATGCTATGTTTGGAAAAGGAAAAAACACAGCACATACATACTTCTCACAGTTCTACGGAACCAACTAAAGGAGTCTCTAGATGAAGATTATCATGTCTACAACTAATAGGCAAGGAACAATTAGCTATCACTTCCCTTAGAATCCAACACATTTTCTCAGAATGCATCCTACCTTTTCACCTTTTTATTCCTATGCATAGTTAGTACTGTAGCCCCAATCATGGGTACTAATAAAATCAGAATAGGAAGCCACGCAAAGGAACACTAGAAAGTTTTTAGTAACCAACAACTAATGGATAATGCATTCATTTTGCACCCAGTGGCTTAGTCTCTCATGACTTAATCCCCTTGTTACTACTTTGCACTGGAGAATAAAATGATAAAGGAATGTGTCACACCTAATTCATTCAAAATAGATATAAAACATGAAGAAGACAAATCAGAATGATATAATTCCATCTAACCTGTCACGACCCTCGGGTTGATGACTCCCTTTGACTGACTCATTGAATAGAATTGAGCTATCACATGTTTTCGCCCTCTACCTCTGCTAGATTGTCCTAATGAGATGGCTTGTGATGCATGCCTGCATCCTCTACCACTGTGTTATTGTCACTACTACGAACTCTGGTGACTCTACCTAGGATGCTGAGTCACCTCTTTATCCTTCACATGGAAGTACCACTTAATATGTCCCACTCATCCTCACTTGAAACAAGTTTTTCCCTCGTAACATGGCCTTGAAGACCATGTCACATATACTGACATTGTAGTCTAAGCTCCTGCAGGTGGAAAACTACAACCTTTGCCTCTTCTCTATGTCTACTGTGAATCAGTTATTGACCTTTGTTGAGACTGTGGTGATAAGTACCTAAGCTTCTTAAAGCCTCCATAAGATTGTCCTTGGTATTGTGCATACCTCCTCTTGGCCTTCGCTTCACGTTTCTCTAGAACTGACCATTCTACCCTCCTAACGGACTCCACAAAAGTGGCAAACCTTTCTCCATTCTTAAAAGATGACACTAGGGTGGTCAGCTCAAAACTCAAACACTTCTCAAAGTGCTTGATCCTCTCCTTGTTTGTTGTTGCCATATGTGGACAAAACCTAAGAAGCTCCATAAACTTAGTTTCATAAGCACTCACTAACATATATCCATGTGGATATTCTAGAATTGTACAATCTTTTAATCTAAGTAAGTCGCAGGAAAGTATCGTCTTACAAACTCCATCCTAAATTCCTCCCATTTTATCATGACTCCCAGCCTTTTCTCCTCTTCAATGGCCCACAAAAGGCCAACACTCCCCTTTAAAAGATAAACTGCATGTTTTACCTTATTCTCTTTGGGAATATTAAGGATCTTGAAGGTCTTTTCTAGCTCAGTCAACCAAATATCTATTGGGTTTTAGGGGAGGCAGAGAAGGCAGTGGAAACAAAAAATTTCTCCCCAAACTCAGAACAAGGAAACGCGTCAACGTCTATATAATAGGAAAGGATGGTTTGTGGAATCATACCTTGTCCCGAGGCTTGCTCAGAGACAATACCTCACGCTTTGCACGGTCTTCAACTCCGGCCTTCGACGGTGTCTGTACAACTCCTGGTCGCACCCGGACTGACGACTCCTAGTCTCACCAGACTGTCAGGTTGACAGTTGTCCTCCTGAGTGGCAGAAACCTCCCGCATCTGAAGTAGTCCACATAGACCACCTAGAACTCCACACTCCTTGTCCCACAAGGAGTTGGAAGGAATTGCACCCTCCTGTTGACGTACTAGTCGCCAACACACTCTCCTACCTCCAGTTGCAACTACAGTTGTCTTTCCCTTGTTGCGCCTCCCTTTACGGTAGCACTTGCTCGGGCTCTCTCTCGGTTACCAAAACCAGAGAGAATGACAACTTTCCAGAGCAACTGGTTGCACTAAGTTGTACCTTGAGAAGCCCCCAATACCCCTATACATATAGGAGGATCATGGGATAGGGTTCTCCATCCCGGGCAATGCGGGACTAAAAGCAGGAGTAGAAGGGTTCGAGATTTTCCACAAAAGCAACCAAATCACCACCTGAACCGATCGTTTCACAACTGAAACGGTCAGTTGGGGACCTGAAATGGTCGGTTCACAAGTGAACCGGTCGGTTGGGACACCTCAACCGGTCGATTCACAAGTGAACCGGTCGGTTGGTGGTCCTGGTCGGTTCTCGATTGACTTTCCTTCTTTTGTTTCTAATTGGTATCGAATACCAATCCTATTTCCCAATCAAATTGGGCAATTGAAACGAAAGGAAAATTTTCACCAATCTTACTTTCCCAACTTGCTCAGTTGCACCAGTTGAATCGATCATTTCAACACTTGAAGCAATCAGTTCACCCTGATCTTGAGCCGATCGGCTCAACATTTGAGCCAACCGGTTCACCAAGATCAGTCGATCGGTTCATCACATGAGCCGATCGGTTGGGAGTGCAGATTGTGCAGAATCAGTCAATTGCGATTTCAATCAATATGATACTCCAACCAATGTGTCCAACACCTTGAACCTTATGACATTGAGCTATCAATTGATTGAGTGTTTAATCGAACTACTAAACTCCTTTAGTAATCAATCTAAACATTGCTTGTGGACAAAACTCCTCTTCCAGGTTAAATCCTTTGTGTGTGACCCTGCAGGTCTATTTCACATTGGCAGTGAAAGTCCATAACACTTATGACCTTACAAGCAAAGAGTGGTGCCTAGTCACACATCATTGCTACCCAAGTGAAAGTAGAAAGTTGGAGAACAACTTTCAATCCTACAATCCGTGAATGGTGTTACAATGAATGTATAATTCCTTTGTCACTGATATCCCAAATGAACTCAAGGCATGGAACAGTCATCCTGTCAATGTTCATTCACTTTCTTGATCTCAGAATAGATTGAACGAGATATGTATGACATCAATATCACATACTAACTCACACATGCGTGCGCACGCCTATCTCAATCCTACTCATCAAGTGGCCTTGGATATCAAACTCCCTCAGGAGGGACAAATCCCATATCTATCACTCACCCCTCAAAAGCCCCATGTGTCAAAGCCACCCAATCATCACCTTTATAACAACCCATGTTTCAGGACTGCGTTTGATGATGTCAAAGTGTGCCCAACGACATGTGTTGAGTGTAGTGATTTCAGGTCAAAGAATCACACTCACCACGATCACTGTGAGTACTGACTGTGACTACCATGTCATGGTTCCATGTGTCAAACTCACAGTGGGTCTGTTCGGTACACTTGTTCTCTAACAAGTACCTATGCGTTTGGTTTGATATCTCTATATCATGACTAATGAGATTCTGTCATCAACCAACACCACAATCTAGTCTTGTGTGTCATTGCTGTCTATCTACCTTCCACAATGACATCCGACTAGGGACATAACAAGAATGTACAAACTCTTAACATCCATATGATCTCATCGTTCAGGTCCTCAACCTGAAAGCATACGTCATTGAGTATTGTCATTCTCTAGACATTCAATCTGTTCTATCACTATCTCAAATGACTGAACCAGAAAGAATTGGAAGATTTCCTTTGATGTTTATCAAATCAATCTTAATGTATCCCACCAATCATCCCATGATTGGCTCTCAGGGCATACATACCAACAGACTCCCACTTGCATTGTGAGCCAATCACCCTTGAATCATATTCATAGTGATCTTCAAACATGTCCCACATGTTGCTCTGCTCTAGTACGAACATAGTGAGTTATGGCAACACCTTGCCAAAGTCAGTATAAATTGCATGTCTCACATCTCTTCATTGTACGTCACACGTATGAGATGGAGTTGCCGTAATATGCGATCTAGTATTCCTTTGCTAACCTTTATCCACATTGCATGATCAAGGATTCCATACTTGTCATCAATGAGCAGAATATCTATAAGTTCATCTCATGAACTTCCAGATCCATATAATATCCATTGTTGTTCTCTAACACATAGATACTCTACATTTCCTTTTAAATGGTTTTATTGGAACACTTCCAATCATCAACAAACTTTCACTTTTATATATCCTATATATATTGCGATTAATTTTCTGTCCTTTCGGAAGTTCGCATCAATGTAAATCTTTACATTGAACTCTTCCTTATCTCCATATAACTAGTACTTCCCAAGTACTTATCAAGTTCTCATGGTATTCCAGTAACCCTTACTGGAAATAGACAGACATCCACTCGTCATGTCCCACATACGAGTTATCAGGATGAGCATATCATATTGCCATGTCATACATACAACATGATGAATGCATTTTATTCTTGTCATGTCCATACATGCAAGATAATGGGATGATTACATACATAATAGATCCATATCTATTCTTAGTGTTCCTATTCTTCATAAGAATTAGACACTTGGCCTTGGGATAATAATTCCATGTAACATGGACAAGTTTTCTCCCATTGAATCTGTGCATACTGAACCCTTCAGTACAGATTGCCGATGTATGTTTTCTCTTTTCAGGTCAAGATGTTTTCGAGAACTATCTCTATAGATCTATATTCCTATCACATAGGAAACATCTCTATCTTCCTTAAAGATAATTTCCATTTTTGTATTTCCATTTTAGAACATTTCCATTTCACATCAACATGTGGAATGTGAACACACTCCCACTAAATCACATATCCCTTCTTTATCTTTGACATATCAGTCAAACCCTTTGACTATATCATCAAAGTAAAGATCCAATTCTGAGTTGCTTGTACTCAATCAATCACATTTATTAGTCCATTGTAACTTAATTTGCATTAGTGGATTCATAAACCTTATAGGTTGTGTCACATACACATCCTTGTTTTATTCCTCATAGGAATGCAGTTTTAGTATCCATATGCCAAATGTCTTAGTCATTAAGTTGCAATCAACAAGAATCATCCTTCTCAAAATGTTATCCATGTGTCTTAACACTTAAGACTCATTTGCACTTATGGATTTCATCCAATGTGTGCTACCATCAAGGTCATACCTTATGGTTCACATGGATGTCATTTAGGATGTAATGGTCATAAACCATAACTCAAAATTAGGTTCCTCATATTCATCTAGATAGTTGACTCATCACATGAACAACTAATCACATAGACAATTGAGGTGTATCTGTTAAGGATATAAGAACTCAAAACCCTTGTGATTCTTAATTTCTTTTATTAGTGTGGGGTATTCTTTTATTAATAAGAATTCAGTTATTTGATAATCATTCTCTAACTCCTTAGAGTATGATTCCTTCTTGATTTAGACATCATCATGCCTTAATCATGAGTTCTCTATGATACACTATCATAATCACTCATAAGGATCTCAAACATTTGGTCCAAGCATTTCATTCATTGATCTCATCAAGAATTAACACTTTACCAAATTTGCACTTCATATATGATAATCTTGAACACTTCAAGATATTCATATTGGTATTTCTCTAAACACCATTTGAAGTATTAGCATTTGTTCCAATAGGTATGTAAATACATCACATGTATCATACCTAATTGGATAATCATTCTCCCATTACTATTAGTGAAGATTGATTAATCATGTACAAGAGATTCATGTCTCTTGCTGGTTCTATAACCAAAAGAGTCTAGATTTATCCATCACATGGAAACTAGAAATGAATTTCTCATGATTGATGCTAATTTCATTGTTTGAGTTATCTATAACTTTTAGGTATCATTTTATCTTATGCATATCAAATAACACAAGATAAACAAGGCATTGCCACAAAGATCATATCTTTATAAATTGAAACATCTCTTTATTAATTGCCATCATTGTCATATAATATGCAAAAATAAAGTGTTTCTATCTATTGGCAAATATGAAATAGCAGTTCATAACTATATTACATGCCTTGTAGGCTGAAAATAAACTAAAGTACTCCTATCTGTGGCGGCAACACTTGCCCCAATTATGAGTGCTTTACACTTTACATCTTGGTATCATATACCTCAAAAAGTGTTACAAGTTTATTTTCATGACACCTTCAAGTGGAGACTTTAGTTGTCTCCTTCTTCTTTTGTTCTTCCAGATAGAGAGGACAATTCCTTTTCTAATGTCCTAGCTTTTGACAATGGTGGCAATTTCCTTTCTTGGTCACGCCTCCTTTGGCCTTGAGAGATGAAGACGATTTGGGCTCCTGGCTAGCATCAGGACCTTTCTTAGCTTTGCCCTTGCCCTTGTGCTTGGACTTGCCTTTCTTGTTCATGATCACCATCACAGACTTAGGCTTGTCCTTCTTCATCTGTCTCTTGGCTGTCCTCAACACGCCCAACAACTCTGATAGTGGCCTATCAAATTTGTTCATGTTGTAGTTCATCACAAACTGACTGTAGGATTCTGGCAACGATTGCAGTATCACGTCAGTAGCCAACTCTTGGCTCAGTGGAAATCCCAGTCTCTGTAGGTTCTCCACATACCCAATCATCTTGAGTGTGTGAGGACCAATTGGATCTCCTTCTTTCATGATGCACTTGAATAGTGCCCTTGAGACATTGTACCTCACTTGTTGTGCCTGATCTTCATACATGTTCCTGAGATGTTGAATCATCTCAATGACACCCATGATCTCATGTTGTCTCTGCAACTCATGGTTCATAGAACATAACATCAAGCACATTGCATCAATGGCATCATCAGAATGCTTCTTGTAAGCATCCCTTTCTGTCTTTGGTGCATTAGGAGTGGGTTCCTCTAGAATTGGAGTATCCAGGACATAGAGCTTACACTCTTGAGTGAGAACAATTCTCAATGTCTGATACCAGTCATGGAAGTTTGTCCCATTTAGCTTGTCGTCTTCAAGGACCGATCGTAGAGAAAAGTGATTGTTGTTTGTTGCCATTTGTACTACAAAAGGAAATATGCAATTTTAGTCCAAAACTCATTTTTTTTACTTATTTGATTGATTTGAAAAATTTGACGATATAATTAGACCTTTAATTAATTATCTCTCCCACTATTTTACTTCAAATGGATAGCCCTCACCATCGATTTAGAAGATTGCAACGTATAACGTTCTAGTGGGCAAGATCCTGAAATCCTCTAAGTCATGGACCAACTAGGGCTGTCACCCACAACTTAGATCTCTCAAGTAAGCAACTCTTGCCAATGGCATCATATGCAACTCTTGATAAGATGTCATATGCAACTCCTTGCCATGATCATATCAATGCCTCAAGGCACTAGATCCTATCTAGGTCACCTTATTAAGTCTGACCCAAATCCAACACGATGAATATGCACCCTGCTTGGGCAGACCCACATATCCATCATTCACGCTTCCACGAGATAGACGGTGCACCACGCTTGGGCGTGCCCACACTTGTTCGATCAAGATTTTCATGTGTGTTGCATTTGGAAGGCATCTAAAACTTAATATTTAATGAGGAATTTGGTTTTTATATACATATGCATATCCAATCACCACAATATATAGTACGTATCATATACATGCTATATCCCACAGAAAACATGCAAAATGATAAAAGCTATGATTATGGCCATCCTAATGTGATTCCTCAAGCCAAGAGGAATCACGGTCATCCAGGTATACATCACATGCAACTTGTACAAGATGAACTCTGTGCTTTGCCTTTAGAGTAGATCAATTCATCACATGAATGACTTGCTCGGTCCGACCCGGTCGTCTGGGTGCCACCAGCCGATCGGTTCGTCTGGTCGTTGTACATCTCGTCATGGCCGCCACCCACTCGTCTCACTCCTCGAACCGGTCATCAACTGATCGGCTCACTCCTTGACCCGATCATCTGGAACGTCAACCGATCGGTTCACGCCTTGAACCGATCGTCTCAGCTGTCGTCAGGATGTCCATCGGTCTTTGACATAATAGGAAATAAAATCTATCCTTTTTACATTGTAATTGTGAAACCCCGAGTTACATTCGGGGGGAGCAAAGGTAGGAAAAGAATTCTCAAATTATTTCAAGTTACATCATAAATAGGAGAGGGGGAAGATCGGTGCGCAGAATGAGATGCAAGCAACAACAAACAACCACACACAGATATAGGGGTTTATAGGCCATAATCATGCTACACATCCACCACAAAACTTGTTTAAGGGTGACGTGTATCAAGTGCATTAATAATACATATCATATATTTAATTTGGGATTTGTGGATTTAGGATTGGACATGTATAAAGCCAATTTTATTCACATCATATTCAATAAATAAAGGTGACAAACCAAAAATCAATAATATCGATATTCCTAAAATATAGAGCAGTTGGCGTGGCTCTGATACCACTGTTGGGTTTTAGGGGAGGCAGAGAAGGCAGCGGAAACAAAAATTTTCTCCCCAAACCCAGAACAAGGAAATGCGTCAACGTCTATATAATAGGAAAGGATGGTTTGTGGAATCATACCTTGTCCCGAGGCTTGCTCAGTGACAATACCTCGCGCTTTGTGCGGTCTTCAACTCCGGTCTTCGATAGTGTCTGTGCAGCTCCTAGTCGCATCGGGACTGATGACTCCTGGTCTCACCAGACTGTCGGGTTGACAGTTGTCCTCCTGAGCGGCAGAAACCTCCCGCCTCTGAGTAGTACACACAGACCACCTGGAACTCCACACTCCTTGTCCCACAAGGATTTGGAAGGAGTCACACCCTCATGTTGACGTACTAGTCACCAACACACTCTCCTGCCTCCAGTTGCAACTACAGTTGTCTTTCCCTTGCTGCGCCTCCCTTTGTGGGTAGCACTTGCTCGGGCTCTCTCAGTTACCAAAACCAGAGAGAACAATAACTTTCCAGAGCAACTGGTTGCACTGAGTTGTACCTTGATAAGCCCCCAATACCCCTATATATAGGAGGGTCATGGGACATGGTTCTCCATCCCGGGTAATGCGAGACTAAAAGCAAGAGTAGAAGGGTTTGAGATTTTCCACAAAAGAAACCAACTCGCAACCTGAACCGATCGTTTCACAACTGAAACGGTCGGTTGGGGACCTAAACCGGTCGTTTCACAAGTGAACCGGTCGGTTGGGACACCTCAACTGGTCGGTTCAAAAGTGAAATAGTCGGTTGGTGGTCCTGGTCAGTTCCCGATTGACTTTCCTTCTTTTGTTTCTAATTGGTATCGAATACCAATCCTATTTCCCAATCAAATTGGGCAATTGAAATGAAAGGAAAATTCTCACCAATCTTATTTTCCCAACTTGCTCGGTTGCACCAGTTGAATCGATCGTTTCAACACTTGAAGCAACCGGTTCACCCTGATCTTGAGCCGATTGGCTCAACATTTGAGCCGACCAGTTCACCAAGCTCAGACGATCGGTTCATCACATGAGCCGATCGGTTGGGAGTGCAGATTGTGCAGAATCAGACAATTGCGATTTCAATCAATCTGATACTCCAATCAATGTGTCCAACACCTTGAACCTTATGACATTGAGCTATCAATTGATTGAGTGTTTAATCAAACTACTAAACTCCTTTAGTAATCAATCTAAACATTACTTGTGGACAAAACTCATCTTCCAGGTTAAATCCTTTGTGTGTGACCCTGCAGGTCCATTTCATGTTGGCAGTGAAAGTCCATAACACTTATGACCTCACAAGCAAAGAGCGGTGCCTAGTCACACATCATTGCTACCCAAGTGAAAGTAGAAAGTTGGAGAACAACTTTCAATCCTACAATCTGTGAATGGTGTTACAGCGAATGTATAATTACTTTGTCACTGATATCCCGAATGAACTCAAGGCATGGAACAATCATCCTGTCAACGTTCATTCACTTTCTTAATCTCAGAGTAGATTGAACGAGATATGTATGACATCAATATCACATACTGATTCACACATGTGTGTGCATGCCTATCTCAATCCTACTCATCAAGTGGCCTTGGATATCAAACTCCCTCAGGAGGGACAAATCCCATATCTATCACTCACCCCTCAAAAGCCCCATGTGTCAAAGCCACCCAATCATCACCTTTATAACAACCCATGTTTTAGGACTGCGTTTGATGATGTCAAAGTGTGCCCAACGACATGTATTGAGTGTAGTGATTTCAGGTCAAAGAATCACACTCACCACCATCATTGTGAGTACTGACTATGACTACCATGTCATGGTTCCATGTGTCAAACTCACGGTGGGTCTGTCTGGTACACTTGTTCTCTAACAAGTACCTATGTGTTTGGTTTGATATCTCTATATCATGACTAATGAGATTCTATCATCAACCAACACCACAATCTAGTCTTGTGTGTCATTGCTGTCTATCTACCTTCTACAATGACATCTGACTAGGGACATAACAAGAATGTACAAATTCTTATCATCCGTTTGATCTCATCGTTTAGGTCCTCAACCTGAAAGCATACGTCATTGAGTACTGTCATTCTCTAGACATTCAATCTGTTCTTTCACTATCTCAAATGACTGAACCAATAAAAATTGGAAGCTTGACTTTGATGTTTATCAAATCAATCTTAATGTATCCCACCAATCATCCCATGATTGGCTCTCATGGCATACATACCAACAATATCTGCATCGGTTGGATTAGAGGTACCTACATATTCCAATGCTCCTACACGTTAGAGTCTCTCAAAAGTCTTTCTAGACCATGAGTTTCAACATCAAGAACTTCTGCCCTAGGTTGAATTGCAAGCATCTTATCCATCATACAATTCATTGTAGTCATAAACTGTCCAACCAGAGACTCTAAAGTAAGGTTAGCTACATTGGCTGGGTTGACTTGAGGCATCTCAAGCACAACTTATTCCCTCTCTTGCCTCCTAGCAACATCTCCTGGTACACAATGTTACCTTCAGCAACATGCTCATCATGTTCTGCAGACATCTTTTCTATCTTCTTTTACTTATACAATAGCATAAGCCACTAATATACTGGAGGACACTAGAACAAACTGAAACCCTAGTCATATGTCCATGTATACTTGCTAAAACTATAGCTCTGATACCACTAAATTGTGATAGCCATCGCCACAATAAACAAACTTACTCAAAACAAATTGTGGAATTATCACTAATCACAATACTAACACAAAACAAGGTAAATTTAAAACAATTGCAATTTAATATGTCAAGGGGAAGCATTTTGTAAATAATCCTTCAACATAAGCCATTTTTATATCACATATACCAAAAGAATTTACATAATAAGTTCAAAGGCTATCAAGCCATGTATGATACATATTGTCAAGCCCTTTCTATACATTCATGGCATAAAGCCAAAATCATCGTGTCGATAAACAAAACAACAAATCTCTCCCAAAGACCTAAGAGTACAAGGACGACAAGTAGGACTCTACTAAGACACTACACCTATAGCATGTCCAACCTTCAGACAACTACTGTTCTCCTTACTGTTCAACTCTTGCACCATGAATTCAACCTCCTCGTCCACGACCACCTAAAATGTTGTGGAACCCACAGGGTGAGACTAAACATACCATCAAGAGTTATAACTCTTCGTCGATGTCTATTATAAGCATGATAATATAAGGAAATAATAAATAGAACATGTATTTCATTTTGACCAGTTTAAGAAAATACAACTGAATAGTAGAACAATTTATGCTTTTAAAAGGAATATGAAGTTGACTTCTCTTACCTCATTATAATTCAAGAAATCAATATAAATATAAGGCATGGCGTCATTTAATGTGGTTCCTATTTGACCCTAAGAAAATATACTATACGGCTTTTGTAACTAATTTGATGCCCTGAGGATTTGAGGAATACCACTCAAATTCAATTGACCATTCCTAAGCCAAAAGCAATACCATACAAGATCATTGGAAGAGTCATACTCCATGATCATCACCAACACTACTTGGTCAGTTCAAGTCTGCAATGCAGTAACATATAGTCATACTGCTAAAAGACAACAACTTGTAGTCAAAGCTACAATCATGTAGAGACAACAACTCATAATCCAGCTATGGTCATGTAAACAACTAGTCTGCCTTGGTACATGGCACATCACTAGAGAACTTGCTCACACATGGTTGTTTAATAATAACAACATATCACTATTTCAACAATTTAAGGATACAAGAAGTATATGTCTTGTACCCCACATATTCAATAATACACACTCTAAGTTTCCCATAGGAGTTACTCATTTCACCATCCAACTAGATACTGACACTGTAGATGGATCTATGCTATAGGGAAACTACATGATTTGGGTTTCACTTGATTAAACATGCCAATTGGATATCTTTTAATGCATCAATCAAGTTACAACAAATTAACCCTAAACAAATTCTACAAAAATAAGGTAGGAAACAATTTCAGAAGATATAAAATGTATAAGTGAGATCTTGTCTCATCATCACATTGCACTTGTAATACTGCCATTCTTAATGTCATCATTAATAATACACCACTTGTGGGATTTTGATCCCTCAATTATGCACAAGGCATTTGCTAGGTCGTTAAACCAAATAATATGTTCCTGCAACATTCAATTTCACAAAAGCTTCAACATTACTCATAATCACCAATATGCATTGTATAGGGCTCAACATAGCATTCACTTAGCTATGCCATTTATGTCACATGCAAGTTAGTGTTGTAGAAGTTGAAGAGAGAAAACAATAGCATAGAGTAACAATCTTTAAGTAGAGTGAACAAACTTATCATATTAACATCGAATTAGGGTTCAGGTCTATATGTACCCGTTTAGTGTTTCATAGCATAATACCACCTCTAAACCCTAATCCCATCACTTCCCATATTATTGGACAATTAAGCTTTATAGTTGGTGGTTAGTCATTCATAATCACATCACTTTTAGATAAACCATTATTTTAGGTATTGTCAATGTTCATACTTACATGTATATATCTTGACCACCTTCAACACTTAAGTGTCAATAACCCTTGACACATGAATGTTGATCTGATAGCAACAAGGAGTCACGACCTGACCAAATATGGGGTGTCGCGACTAAGACACAACCCATGTGTCTTGACTGAGACACATCCCAAGGTCTGGACTATCACTACCCTTATCTCGTCCATCACCTCAATTGGATGTCTTGACCATCATCTACACCTAGTTACAACTGGAACACCACAATGTCATAATCACGACACCAGAATAACACCAACATGATGTTACAACCATGATACCATGGCCATGCAATGAGACATTGCGACCGCTACAGAGTGGGTCGTGATCGTAAAGCAATCAGAGCGTCGTGACCAAGTCATACATCATGTCGTTTCCTTCTTTATCACCCAAGTGTTATGATCCAACATAAGCATGTCTCGATCGTAAAAAGTCTAACCTTAACCTATTACAACCTACACACCAACTAACAAGCATCATCACCATCAAACTTAGTCATCTTGACCACAACGTCAATCAACAACCAAATATGACCTTGCAGCAGTGCTGCATCATGACCCAACTAAAAGGTAGCAAATTATCTAGGGTTAACGGGGTGCGTTATGACTGAAACCACCCTACCAAGGGGTGTTGACCATGGTAGAAGTCCAAGAGTTGTCTCAACCACTTGCAACACCCCATGGAAGATCTAAACCAAGGCCTAATAGATGGATAACAGTAGGGTAATCCATCATAATAGAGTATGCAACACCCTAAATCATAGGGTTCGTCAAACCTTAAACGTGATGATGGAAGATCATCAAAACAAAGATGTTCAGAAAAATATAATCGAGAATTCTATGCATGTATAATAGATCAAAACATCCTACTAAAACAAGTATAACTAACCACATAGAAGGTAGTATAAAATCAGGTTAAGATACTCATAATAGAGGTAGAAAGAGTAATAAAACCCACCTAATTTTGATGAGGAAAAACCTCCCAAGACTCAATCTCCAAGACCTTCAACTAAACTACAACACTTTGGCCAAGGAATCACCTCCAATAAGAATAAAAGTCCATGATTAGAAGGAGGTTCATAAATGGAAAACAGTTCTTGGCCGAAAAGAAAAAAGAAAAGGGATCATCTATCACTTGAGTTCACCATGATAACCCTAACTTATGATCTTTGTAAAGATGAGATCTTCAAGGAGAACTACCATGGATGATCCACATCCAAGGAGGAATATTAAGATGAAGATTTTTAGGAGGAAATGTGATCTAGAAGGGATGATCACTTACCAAGAGACGATTCACCACAAAAAGCTAACCCTAGCACAAGATCTTAAATCATGCACCAATGATTGGACACCCAAGGTTCAAGTTCTTCTTCTTCTTTCTCCTGAAGCTCCAAAGGTGTTCTCAAGGTAGACAAAGGTGTGTAGAGCCCAAAATATTAGCTTTCAAAAAAAAAGAAGGGATTATATATCCAAAGTAGGAGGAAAATAGGGGTCTTTGAGGTGTCAACACCATAGATCACCAATGGACTTGTTCTTCAAAGGGTTAACCTTATTTCCTTCTCATGCAAAAATATGAAATATCCATGTTTATCCAACAGGTGTGTCATAACCTCTAGGGTCGGTTAGCCCCATTGTCACGGTCGAGATACTCCATGCACAATTTGTCTCAACCCAACCCTAAAACACCATATCATGGTCAAGATACTCTAAAAGACAACGATCGTGACCATCCTATTTCTAGGGTGTCTCTGTAATGAACATGCATCCAAGCATATCTCTTAGTCACGACCCTCACCATAAGTGATGTAATGGTCACAACATCAAACCCTAGGATAGTTACCATGTCTAGTAAGTAACCCTAGAAACCTTAATGTTATTAGATGATGTCATATATACAACTATAATTCAACCAAGGCCCCCATATCACAATATTCTCTCTCTTTATGGTAGAGAATAAGAAACACTCTCTTCATGTGAAAATTTGCATAGTAACCTTCACTCTTGGGTAACTTGCAAGATGGTCCAAAACATATACAATATAGCAAGGATAACTCATCATTATTCAAATTGGACCCAATTGAAAATATAACCATGTTACATGATATTAAAACATCTAAAGAGATTAATTTAAGGTTTAAGTGTCTATTTATAAATAAATTTCAATTGAGCATAAAGCCAGGTCAGGGGTCTTACAGTATACGCCTTGTATATAATGTAAATGTTGTAGTTATGCAGACAACATCCTTTTGTATATAGGTTGTGGAAGAGTTCATTGAATTTATGTAAAGACACATGGTACACACGAATATATACACATATATATATATATATATATATATATATATATGTGGGGGGGGGTGTTATTCGTTGCCTGCATGGGAAATTAAGGTTTCTCTACCCGTGCAACCCAAAAAGTTAACTATTTGGTCAGGAAAGTAACTATTGGATAAAAAGTAACTATTCCGCTGAAAAAGTAAAAATGAGAAGAATACATAGCAAAAATTCTTGAATAAATATGAAACTAGATTTTTTGTGCGTATTCTTCCATTGTCTCATTCTAGTCATATAGTTACTTTTTTACAACATATTTACCTTTTTTGTTTAAATAGTTACTTTTCTAACCAAATAGTTACTTTTCAACCTGAAGGGTAGTGAAACGTAAGTTACCCACATGTGTACTAAAGATGAACTATATATATATATTTATGTGATGGACCTTGTGTAATGTTTCTCATGGAATGTTATAATTTTACATGGTCTTAATTTTGTACCTTTTTAGTAATATGGTTTCTTCGTGTCTAATTGGCACTTTGTTTTGAGTTATCATGTTTAGCATTGCGGGTTGCCACATGTATGCTTTCTATCATATGCCCTTCAGACTATGCAATGCACTTGCTACTTTCTAGAATTGCATGTCTGCTGTCTTTGAAGGCCTTATAGAGACAATAATGAGAATATTCATGGACGAATTTTATGTATATGGATATTCTTTTGGTGCATGCTTACACCATCTTTCCATGATCCTAGAATATCGTGAAGAAGCACATCTGGTTGTATATTGGGAAAAATGCCACTTCATAGTGAATGAGGGCATCATTTTATGACATCAAGTAAGTTCTACATGCATTGAGGTCGACAAGGCCAAGATAGAAGTAATTGCTAAACTATCTTCTCCACCCACTATCAAAGAAGATTGGCTATTCCTAGGACATGCTGAATTCTATAGGAGATTCATACGTGACTTCATTAAATCATTAAGCCTCTTACAAATCTCCTTCAGAAGGATGTGGACTTCATATTTGACTCTAAATGCATGAAGAACTTCAACACTCTGAAGGAAGTGTCTCATCACTAACCCAATACTTCATGCCCCCAAATTGGTCTCTTCCTTTTAATATCATGTGTAATTTCAGTAGTTATGTTGTGGGTGCAATTTTGAGGCAGCACATTGACAAGAAACATTGTTACATCTACTATGCCACTAAGACATTGTATGACACATAGAGGAATTATGCAACCACTAAGAAGGAGCTTCTTGCTACTATTTATACTTTTGACAAGTTTTGCTCCTATATCATTGGGTCACAAGTGATAGTATGTATAGACCATGCAACCATCAAGTATGTAGTGTCAAAGAAGGATGTAAAGCCAAGGCTGATCAAATGAATCTGACTACTATAAGAGTTTGATCTAAAAATCAAGGACAAGAAGAGAACTGAAAATGTTTTTGTTGGTCCTCTTAGTTGATTGCATATTCAAGCATCTGACATAGTCCCCATCAATGACTCTTTTCCAGATGTCCACTTGTTGAAGGTGACTACATTTACCCCATGGTATGCTGATTTTGTGAAATTACCTAGTTGTGGGAGTCCCTCATCCATATTGCATAGCAAATGGAAGGAAGAAGTTCATGTTAGACATGTTTTGTTACTATTGGGATGAGCCTTATCTATTTATGTTGTGTTCAGATGGCCTCTACCGCCAGTTCATCTCTAAAGAGGAAGCTCTTATCATTCTTGTACAATGTCATATTGGTCCAAGTGGAGGCCACATGAGCTCCAAAAAGATTGCATTCAAGGTCCTTCAATGTGGCTTCTTCTGCCCCTCTATCTTCAATAATGCTCGTATTATGTCATGTCTTGTGACCAATGTCAGCAATCTGGTAATATTTCTAAGAGAGATGAAATGCCATTAAATCTTTAGCAAGAAGTGGAGACCTTCGACATTTGGAGTGTGGACTACATGAGTCAATTCCCCTATTTTTATGCCTTCTTGTACATTCTGGTCATTGAAGATTACGTTTCCAAATGTGTCAAATCCATTTCCATAGTTTCTTGTAACTCTAAGCCAATCATCACACTTTTCAAAGACATCATCTTTCCACACTTAGGAGTCTCACACATTGTCATTTCTGATGGAGGATCACACTTTCTTGAGCATAGCTTTGAAACACTCCTTCACAAGTATTGTGTCTCTCATGATGTGGATACCCCATATCATCCACATATGAGTGGTCAAGTGGAAATATCCAATTGCTAAATCAAAGCCATTCTTGAGAAGACAATTGGTAGAACAAGGCAATGTTGGGCTCACAAATTGGATCACATGATCTGGGCCTATCAATCTACGTATAAGACTCCCTTGTGCACTATACCTTTACATCTGATCTATGGGAAATCTTGTCACCTACCAATGGATCTTGAACACAAGGTCCTAAAACAACTTAACTTTGACCTTGGTGTAATAAAAGAAAATTGTTTTTTAGCTATAAGAACTTGAGGAAATACGAGTGACAACATATCAGAATGCATGAATTTGCAACGAGTGCACAAATATGTGGCATGATGGCCACCTAATATGAAGGATTTGTAAGTCATAGATCAAGTATTATTGCACAACTCTCATCTCAGTATCTTTCCAAGAAAGATCAAGACTTGATGCTTGGGTCCTTTCATCATAAGGTTCATCACTCCTCATGGAATTGTTACAATTTCAAGTGAGAAATATAGTGAGTTTAAAGTTAATGACCTACGTCTCAAACTCTAATTCATAATGGATACTATGTAGGACAGCCAATACCTCTCGCTCCTCTCTTGACATACCATGATTGAGCTTCATGCATAGTGCCATCACTATTAAACAAAGGCACTTCTAGGGAGGCAACTCGAGTGGTACTTTCATTTTTAGTCAATTTTCCATTTTACTGCATATTTGCATTTAGTTATTCAGTGCATCCCATGACAAGATCATTAGTTCTAACAATTTTAATTGTAGGCAAATAATTTTTACTGAATGGAGAGCAACAAAATCTCGTGGTCCAACAACAAACTCCCCCCTCCATATTGGATTCAGTGTTTTCTTAGGGACAAGAAAATATCTAAGTTTGGGGTTGAGGGCGCTTGATATGTATTATACTCTCTACCCGAACCTACATGCTTGTAACTCATTGTCTTATCACTACATTTCTACATTGCATTTTAGCTATATTTTACAAAATTCTTATTCTCTAGAGTAATCAAAGCCATTATCTAGCCATCTTAGATTCAAATTTTTGATGGAAGCGATGCATTTTTCATCATGTAACTCCCCTTTCTTGAAGAAAAAACCTCATAGTGACCTATTTCTAAAATAAACCAGTGGCTAAAAATAACCCTATGTAGCATGGGAACCCAAACATCATGCTTCCCTAGAATATGGCAAGTATTTGAGGAACCAAAAGGGACCAAACACATTGTTCTTCCAACTCATTATCAAAACAAAACCATGGAATTATCATGTTTTCCCTTGTCAGGACATGATTTGAGCATAGTGGAACTAGGAGAACAACTCATTGCACGAATTGTAACTTTGGGGGCATGCTCACTGGACCCCTTCTTCTACACTTTTTCTTCCATCTTCTTACCCTACATCCATTAGAAAGAAAATAAAAAAACCATAAAAATGTCAAACTCCAAGTCAGTTTGGCACACTCCTTCCCTACTCTATCCACTTCTTCTATACCCCTTTTTATATAATAAGGGGCTTATCGCAAACGAACACCAATGAGCACAAAAAGAAAGAAAAAATGCTGCAAAATATGTATCTACACAAATAAAAGCAAACTCAAGTCAAATAACGAAGAGATTTAGATATTCCTTCTACATCCCCTCCTATCCATTTTCTACCTAGGGGCATAATGAATGTCTTGATATATTTTTCATGCACCCCAACATTGAATCATATGCATACTTGTTGTTAATGGGATGCCTCAAACTTTCATGGAAACTCTTAGATGTGCCCAGAATTGGGGATAGTGGTGAAGAAGTTTTTTTGGGACATAAAATTGGAACAAAGACATGGATAGATGTTTTATGCGATCTCAGGAAGTTGGGCAACTTGTCCATATTATATGGTAGAGAAATGAGCATGATGTGAAGGTGCGACAGTCATATGGGTCAAAAGTATTCATTTGGTGATTGTTTTAGATTTCGTGCTACTTGGGGTGAGAAACGTTTAAGTTCAAGATTATTTGATATTCATTCTAGTTTTAGTTGCATTTTTAGTCTAGTTTTGCTAATATTTCCATCATTTTACTTTAGAACTAGATTAATTTAGGTTTTCTTGATTTCATATGAATTTGTATGGTTTTGATCCAAATACCTAATTTTCCATGTTAGGTTTGAGACACATATTTCATTCATCGGTGTAGGAGATGGTGGTCCCACTAACTGACCAGTGGGAGCAAGAAATACTTGAATAAATAGACCATATTTTCATTTATATGTCCCTTGATTACTTGATGATTCCATTGGTTGATGCCTCATGGGCATAGAACGCCACTATCCCCCACCCACAGGGGGTAGTTGCATCACTCTGCCATTATGTCGACTGACAGTCAATGGAATCAATTCCATCAGTTTGCATCATTCTGCTCTTTTATTAGTTTTCATCACCAATGGTTGACAAGTAATGCAAGTCCAGTTTCCACCTACCAGTGGTCACCTTCTGACATAACTCCAACATCCTTCTACTGTGGTCACTTTCTGATGGAATCTCAACATTCATCTTTTGGTGGAACTCATTGCTCAACTTTTGATGGGGACTTGGCATCTACCTTCGAACGGTTGCTTAACATGTACCTTTTGATGGTTGTTCTACATATCCCTTCTGAAGGCTGTTTTGCATTTGCCTATGCCTTCACCTTCCTATGGAATCTCTACTTATAATTTCTGATGGAATTCCAATGCTCTTCAATCAATGGTCCTCCTGACCCTTCACCTACTTTGAGAAATACTTTGGGTTAAAAGACCCTCTGTCTACCTCCTGTCGTTGTCTGTTCACATCTATGGTGGCCAAAAGTTTAACTATAAGGAAACTAGGAAGGGTTCTAAATCTGAACGTCTGCCTATATCCTATAAACATAAGGTCACAAACACCAAATAGAGGATATATATTGTTAGATGCCACTAGGCTGCCAAAACAAACTCCTAGATTCCACCTCCAGATTCCATTAGTTGTCCCCATTGAATAACGAACATCAACTGATGATCTCCACCTCCGCTTCCACCAAGTATCTAAGGTTTATACCTTAAAAGAGGTTATTCTTGTGGTGATCATTTCCACTGGTTGACAACTTCCACCCTTGTCAACCTACTACTCCTCCCTTATAATAGATTGATTTTAGTCAGTTTAAGGAGTACAAAGCCCCAAAACCTTCACTGAAGAATGTCGTGGATTAATCTTGTGATTGAGTCGACTAGTGTCATCCCTGACCTTGAACACATGCATCTGAACACCACTGATGCTCCTTATTTGTCTATTGTGATGATGGATCTCTTCTCTGCTTCTATTGTTGATCTTGTTACTGCTGTGTTTAGCGAGTAGTCCTTTTTCTAGGGTGTTGGGAGTTTCCCCGCTATCCAATTTTATTCTCTCTTTATTGCATCTTTATTTTATGAACTGTTATATGTTTGGAATTAATCATTTTCATACTTGTACTCTTGTCTGTTCATCAAGTTTGCATGATTATCAGATCTTATGTGTATAGAACTTTGAATCTAGGATCTAGGATAACAATATAGTTCTATTAAACTCTTGATGATAATTTTACATAAGTGTTTCTAAGGTGATAGATGTAGTATCTCTAGGTAACATAAGAATGAGCATAAAGAGATATCTATCTAGGTGTTAATCCTAACTCCAGAAGGGGGATTTTCTTGGCATCAACATATGTAATTTTATGCTATGATGTAGTGATAAAGTGAATGATCGGTAGTGGTGGTGAAACCCATTCCACCCTAGTGTTTCTATCCATTGATTAACCAATCCTTATTCAATTTTTTTCCATTTCAATCTTAGTGTAATAAGACAAACAACCCACTTTTTGTGATAAATACTAGTCTTCCTTGCTTACATTGATAAGATAACTCTTAAAAATGTTGTTTTTTGCATTTGATACTAAAATACACTACAATATATCCGTTCACTTGTAGGTGGGATTATAGTGCACTTAATTAAGATAAACTCCAGGGATTTTATTTATGGTTAATTTGTTGGTTCAATAACTTACACAATAAATTACACATCAGTGTATCTTAGAGTCGTCCATGTACTCTTAGGTTCATACAAAGTGGATTTTATCATATGTATATATGGCTCGTGTTTTGGTTTGTATACCTTGTGTAGATGCATATGTCATAACTATGTTGTCAATATAACATTTGTGTACAAGTGTGATGGTGGTCACTGAACTTTATCTTGTAAATCTACCCACTAAAATTGAAAGAAAATGGGGCCTTTGTTGCAATCCTTATGGAAGTTATTCAGACTAATAATTTTGTATACTCATAATCTGTAGGTTGATGACGTTATTTAGTATAATGCAATGTTTTGTTTTGAGTAAGCTCGTTGTGGCACATTGGGGCATCACAATAATTTTCTTCTAGTTTATCTGAACCTTAAAATCCTTAAGATATCACATAATAGGTTTTCTTGTTTTTAAAGTGTGTATTATATGTCGATATTTTTTTGATCACAACTAATATCAAGAAAACATGACATGTTTATTTGTTTTACTTATTTGATAGTTTAATGTACATATTGGGAATGAAACTACTATTAATAAACCAAATAATTTTGAAAATGGGTTCAAAACTCAATGTGTAGACACTTAACACAACTAAATTTATATATCACCAATATTAGTTTTCCATAATATCCCAATTTTCTTAGCAATAATAAAATATTAATACTTTAATTTATCAAAAATTAAAGCAAAATTTAGGGATTCTGTTTTTACACAAATATAAAAGTATGGTCTAATTGATTATCTTAGAGATTATCATAATTAATCAACAACATTAAGCAATCACCACCAATTTTTAAACTTATTTTGAATAGAAATATTGATATGGCATATTACCATATTTTAATCCTTAGATCCAACACAACAATATAGTATTCCATCTTAATCTAAATAATTTTTGTTGAAGTTACTAAACGACATGAAAACAACAAATATTTAATACTTGCAGATATTGCGCGCATCAATACATAAATTTAGAAACATTATGCCTTATGCAATCTCAATTTTACAGACATATAAATTACATATTCTTTTTGAAACATACGATTAACACATAAAAAAATAACACCTATTCAAATAATATGCATTTTATGGAAAACAAATTTTGTTTCTCTCCTTCATGGTGAGATTATTTTTTGTGGTACTAAAATACACTTTTTTTTATGAATGGCAAGAAACACAATTGTATATTTCAATAATTCATCATAATATAAAGGTTTAATTTACAAAACTATGAGAAATGGGATTATATATCTAAATTATTACATACTAGGTTCAAATCAATAATCACAAGCATAAATATTTCCTTATTGTCCACAATTACAAAACATATTACATCTTATAATTGACTATGGACCAACATCTATCCACTAGCATACATAATTTTGTGCACATAATTTGTATACATTCTTTTGATAGTAAAGGAACTTATATTGTCATACAAAAGTATATATATATTTCTCACATTTTATTTGTTGCACTAACTTCTTTTGTACTTCTATTTGACTAAAATGCTATTGTAAATGAAAACCCGCTACATATATGGCTACTCCAACTTAAGTTTTATTCGAAAAGGTTATGCATAATACTATTATAACCCCCAAATTTATGGATAAAGTATATTAGAGGGTTGGGTTTTCCATCCAAAAGGGATTGACGACGTAACTTGTTGCCCATCTATTTTCAATTTTAGTGTAATTCCCTTTTTAATTAAATGAAGTTAAGATGATGAACTTGAGGTTATTGTTACTTATATAAAAGTGAAATTTCGAGATAAAAGAAAATCAATTATGTTATTAGTGCATGTGTATCAAGTATCAAGGTAAATTTTATTGATAATAAATATTAAGATAAAATAATTTCTCTCAAAAAGTTATTTTTTGTTGCCAAATATTATGTATTTCTTTTATGCTTGTTTGACAAAGCGGTGGCGGTTGTCCGGGCAGCAACTAAATATGGTCGAGTAGGAGTGGTCAGTTTACAACCGCTGTTACCAAACACCAAGTTGGCCACCACTCACATTTTGTACTGTTTTTGCATTTCATGCAACAATGGACAACGTTTGCAGACGTCACCAGAGAAAAATCACACGGTGATTCATATAATCGCATTAGAATGGTGGTTTGGCACACAACGATTATATTGAGTTAATTGTATGTCCCTTAATGCAGCTGCTTTTAGAGTGCTACTCACTTACAAGTGGAAGTGAGCCAGATAAAAAGACATACAAAAGTTAAGAATTTGATACTTGTAAAAATACTTGACATGTGCATGACGTTAAGGCACACACATTTATATGGACTTCAGCTTTACCTATTTTAGGTTTTCTTTTACAATGCACTATAAACACATTTACAGATTACACCTATTATAATAACATGTATTCTTTAAAAACAAAGTTTAAGAGTTGCAATTTTGTATTTCAAGTTTTCATCAAAATTATTAGGAATAATAAAGAAAATTTTGAGAAATGTGATTAAATTTCAAAAATTGTAACTAATTGAATACAAATCTCATGTATTGATCCGCTTGTTTTATCAACTACCCGGATGTTTTATCATAAGACAACATAGTTGCGGATCATGCTTCAATTCTTGATTATCATGTTCCTGAACACCAATCTCTCCCAACTCCTAGGAAGATTGGCCTAGAGACGTGCGATAACAGTGGCAAGATGAATCTGACTTTGTACTTAACTCATAGTTAGACAAAGAAAATGGCAAATGAAGAGAGCATGGATGACAAAGACGTGTAATCTATACAAGCACGGTTTCCTCTGGATTCTTTTGAGGCTAAGCGAACTAGTCTCATGTCTATAATCTCGCCAATGGACAACCTACTCCATGAAGTTTTTATAATAGTTCAACTTTATTTTACTACGGTATCCTTTTTTTTTTTGTAACAGATCGAATATGGAGCGGTTAATAATATTCAAAAAAATATATTTAATCCGATATCCGATCAGATATCCGACAGATGCCATGCAGTAATATCCGAATTCGATCCGTACGAATAATATCTGAATTCAGATAAATATCCGATCCGAAACTAAAATGTTAAATTTATTCTTAATAAATATATTATATATAAAATATTGATATTACTATAAATATATGATGGAATATCTATATTTTCATATTTATATAAATATATATAATATCTTTAATAATATATGTACATATATACATATTTAGATTTTTTTGGAGCAGATATAGCTATATCTGATATCCTATACGAAATTTTCAGATATGAAATTTGATCCTAAATCTATTCGGATTATGCGGATGTCGAACTTTTTTTCTTCAAAATTTTGAACTCATATCCAGATTGAATATGCAGATTCTGAATATCCATTTACGAGCCTATTAAAAATATATAACAACACGAGAGAGATGAACCAGAAATGAGAAACACGTGATAATATAAGATGTCCAAACCAATTATCATTGCCGAGGAGAATGTGCAGTGCCCGAATGGGGCGCACTTCGCAATGTTCCTACGTACTAATCTACCCACCCCGGCGCCCCGGGTGTACAAACAAGACCGAAATTGCAACCCGCCCCCCGGGTATACAAGCAGGACCGAACCTGCGACCCGCCCCCCGGGTGTACAAGCAGGACCGAAGCTGCGCCACCGGGCGGCTGGCTTACACCGTGCACCAGTCGGCAAGTACGACTACGCCATTCTCACCGCTCATGATGTTAATTTATATAACCCGTACGGCGAAGCCTCGCCCATTCCGCCCCTATTAATCATCATCAACTAACATCAGCCTCGTGCCAGTATCGTTCCCACGGCTTACACGCCATGGCCGAGCCTGGACTCCAGCTCGGCGGCGACCCCGACCTCTACGCGGCGATTGCCGCCCTGCTCGAGGCCGCCGCTCTGGTGCCGACCTCATGCTACTTCCTGGCTCTCGTTCTCGCCTCCATTGCGTTCCTCTACAGCTTCCTCGAGTGCCACTTTCTCGGGGACATCCTCGGCGGGTGCAGGGGCGACCGTGTCCGGCTCACGTTCAACCAAGCGTCCGATATCTACCACGGTGTCGCAGCCAGGTGCCGCGTCCTCCACGGGAGGTGAGTTGCAGCCGTGATTCCGCGCGTTCTTTCATTCGTCACTCATTTTCTCTGGGAAGCGGCTGATGAAACGGTGCGGAGCAGGTACTTGGCGCCGCCATGGCTGGCGAGCCCGCATATCCAGACGACCTTCCTCAATTTCTTCGGGAACCCTCCGGCATTCCAATATACGAGGTAGGCACATGCCCTCAGTATGAGCTATTTATAGATTTAAAATTTCTCAGACTTTAGCCGAACAAATGCTGGAATGAAATCAAGGCGCCTGACCATATATGATTAGGATCTTTCATTACATAATCTGTAATTTGACTTGTTTTCAAAAAAAAAAAAATCTGTAATTTGACTTTATGACCTCAATTTGGAAAGGGGGTGTTTATGTTTTGGAACTTGGGCCAAAATGGTCCTCTATCAAGCGTGTAAGATTTTCTGCGTGTCCGTAACTGTTCTCTTTGTATCCGAACTGGATAAATCTGGTAGCAGAGCATATTGACTAGTGATTGCTACAAAAGACATTGCCCATAGGGTTTTTTGATTCCACAAATTTGATATGAGTGGTCACTGTTTAGTTTATTCTGGATATATTAATACGATTTATTCTTGTATGTAAAGATTAAAATATAATTTATGTAAGAATTTTTTATGCACTTAATGTGATTACACTCAATCATGGTTCAAAACACCTGCACATGTAGTCACTTTGGCCGGTTGAGGAAGTGAAAGTGTGATCTAACATATGAGTTGGCTAATATTCAACGTGATTATGATGTCTTTTGCAATCTTTTCTCTCTCTTCACATTAAGTCACAAACTTTTCTGGAAACTTGGGATACTTTTGAGTAAATCATTCGTTTCTCCATGAAACTCGAGTAATGGAGTTCTCTAATTTCATGGAATGGTTAAGTTACAGAGAGACCTTTGCAATTCAATACAGTTCCATATACGCTGATACCTGTATTCAAACAATTCCCCTTAAAGAGGAGTATGCTCACCAAGGTTACGAACTTGTTTCAAATATAGAATGTGAATCCATTCAGAGGCCGAAGTGACTATATCTTGATCTTCAGATTTGAGCAGGGGTAATAAGCTGTAGTATGCTCACCAAGGTTACAAACTTGTTTCAAATATAGAACGTGAATCCATTCAGAGGCCAAAATGACTATATCTTGATCTTCAGATTTTAGCAGGGGTAATAAGCTGTAGTCTGTCATTAAATACTCTCTCTAATAAAGTGACCATCTACCCTGATATATACTGACCTTTCATGAAAGACGGAACAAAAAACGAACAATAAACAACTTGATCATCGTGTATAAGGTTCATAGGATTTAACCAAGGAAAAACACGGCCCTCAAGATTTTCATGGGATATGGGTCCAAAGTATTTGACCTGTAGCATGCATTGTTATCCTACATTCTGACCTTTCTCGTGATTTAACCTATCACATCATTTGTTTTGCTTTTATGGGAGACTATATTACAACCAATGAAGACATGGTATAAAAGTTCCCTGTAACATCATCCAACTTTATACTGTGAGCATGTTTCATGAGGAAACTCAAATACACTCATACAAAATAGATACATTTCGTAGTGACTAATCCTTCTTGATATGGTTTTCATTGAATTATATAAGGCATATACCGAGTCCCTAGGAAGCACTTTGGTGTTATGGAGGACATGTATGATAATCCAATTGCGATCATTAGGGCTCTAGGAGGTGAGACATCTGTTTTTCCAATACCAAGGATCGACTATGAGTCAATATTTATTTGTTTGATTGTGAATGAACCAACAAAACATAGCATTTTCCTCCTGATATCCCTTGGCGGATGCTTCTTGTTAATGCAATTGTGGCATTTTGCTAATTGATGAAACTGAAGTAGTTAATCACCAACTAGAACTATGAAGAAATGCATCGATATCAACAGCTTTATTAAGGAGTTAACCTCAAAGGCTGAAAGGTTGCATATAAGCATACGTGGACTAGTCATCAACTGCGTATAATAGATTTATCACCAACATTTGTAACAAATTCTCGAGTGTTACATGCTTATCAACTATTCATGCTAAGTTCAACATTCTTTTATTTGTGAAACATTAGTTTGAGATTGTTTGGGGTTAAATTTTTAGAAAACGAATACAATGGGTAAAAGCCATGTAGGAAAATTTGTTTGAACACAACGGCGCTAAGCACAAGTGCATGTACACAATCCCGAATCTCAAGAATGAGCATGTATGGACTGATCGTTGACTGCTCATAATAGGCTAAGAACTGATGCTGGCAAGCTAGTGTCGGCTGTCAGGTCTCACATTCTGTATTCAACATCCCATGCCAGGTTTCTGGCACATAATGTATAGTCGCATTCCTTTTTCATGTTCCTTGCTTAATATCAAATCTTCTGTCACAGGGAAATTTTTCACACTCCTGATGGGGGGACCATTGCTTTGGACTGGCTCCTGGCTTCAGACGGTATATAATTTATATGCTGCTGCTTGCCTGTTATTCACGATCTTCAGTCTCATGAATGATTACCGTGCTGTTTCATTTTAAATATTAATGCTTTACAATTAGATACACTGTTTCTGACAAATTTATATGTAATCTACAGTTTGAATGGCCACACACACACACACACTCTACGTTGGTGATTCATACTTGAAGCTAACATGATTCTGATGATATAACACATAACTTAGCTGGAAAATACTATTTGCTTATATTGTTTACTGTTGACGTGTAGTTGTCCGATGCTCGTCCAATATGGTGAATGGCATCTGCACAAACAACAATATTCCCATTGTATTGGTCATCCCTGGACTTACAAGTGATTCTGTCGCATCAGTAAGTTTTAGCCTATGTTTATACCACCGTTTTGGGGATGTGATTGTAAATAGTATTTTTTTGACTTTATATGGATATTTGCTTCAAAAGCCAATTTTCAACTTATACTAATCTTGCACGGAAACAGTGTCCAATCCTTAAGTTATAGATTAATAAAGATACTTCCACTTGTCACAAAATAGTGGTTGGTTAATTCATGTGAGGAATACAATAAGCTACGATGATATAGAAGAGAACTGAAACCGCAAATGGGAAATGTAGTTGATATTTGGCTAATCTATTGATTTTCCATCCTATAAAACACTTTCACTATTGACTAGACATCATCTACAAAGGTGGAAAAGAATTTATTTATTTTAATCTTTCATTAGAATCTTTCATGTGTAACAATGACTCTCTTAAAGTGCCCCTTCCCTCCAAGAGTCTATGTAAAACAAACTCATTGCTTTTGAACAGTTGTGCCTCTGCAGTTTGCATGAATGTCATAAGCGATATCTTTCCTTGTGACACTTCCTCATTCGTATCTCCTATATTACTATTGATGCTGCTCGTTATACCATGCACATAGCTAGGAAAAACATGTGATGCTTTCTTATGCAAACAGAAGTTTTTTGCTTTCTTCATTCCGAAGTGCCAGTTACTATAAAAAAGCTAAATCTAATCTAAGCTTTGGTACACAGGAATGAATAATATTAGAAACATGTTCTAGGAAATCCGGAGATGAAATTTTAGAGGGTGATGGATATAGAACTAGAGCAAGAGGAGAGAGAGATGGTTTCTTATATTCCAAAAAGTTAATCTTATCTTGATGACTTTAGTCAAAGCTAATTTTGACTGCTTGAAAAGAAAACGGCTCTTTCCAGTTTTCAATTTATCTACATATCTGCCAAGACAAAGGCCCTTCTTGCAAGATATAAGTGAGAAATCGCATGGATAGTTCTTTCTCAAATCTCTTAACTTCAAAGCAAATATCAGACAACAAGAAAACGGATCCCACCTTTACAAAATGAAAGGGGATTTATTAAGTAAAAAACACTACCATAAAAAATTATCATCTGTGCTTCAATATCAACCATGTTGAGATTTGGGGTTATGTTTTGATTAAATGAATCTAGATTCTCATTAGCTCTTGCCAAGTTAGTTTAGGTTTTACTCTTTCCCCTTTTAACTGTATCCGTTTTACTACGATTAGTCCAAGCTAGTGCAGTTCCCTGCATTGGACATGTTCAAACCAGCATAAGACTACCCTTTGTAGTTTGTCCTTAATGCCTGCCACTGGCACTTTGTCTCCTGTATAATCTCTATTGTGATATTTCGTTCTATTCATAAACATCTAAGTTCAATCTTCACATTCTCATATTCAACATTCTCATATTCACTACACTCATCTTGTGAATGCCTTATATTTCACGTTCCAACATTCTCTATCATACAACATAGCTACATGTATAGTTGTTACCTTTCATTCTAATTGGAATTTTATAATCAGATAATATTTCATCCCTCACCCCATTTTGTTCGCCTTGTCGCTATCTTTTGTGAAACGTCCTCTTGTACATCACCTTTGATCATCACCATACCACCGTCATCATTGCTATTGATGTCATTGTTGCCTCCAACAGTTTTATAACCAGTTAGGGCTCTGCATTCCCTTGGTCATTGCTGCTTGGGCTAGCACATGAGGCCACTGCCTTTGTCGTGTTGGTCACCCACACTGATATCACTCCTTTCTAGATTAGGATGAGACAATGTCACCCTCTGCTCTGAGCAGTGCTGCCCGTTCCTCATTGTTCAGAACACCTGTTGCTTGCCTTTGCCTCCCTATTAAAACTCTAAACGTATAAGACTGGTGGTTGTCCCGCCTTCTCCTATCATGCATACTGCTACCCTGCCCACTTATTGTTGTGTCGCTGAAGTCTAACAACTCTTCCAGCAGCAGCAAACCATGGAAGGAGGTAAATATCAGGTCTTTCTCCCCACCTACTCGGTGCCAAATAGGTGTTTCATGTTTGAAGGAAAGAAGGCATATAGATAGTGCTTGCACACATCGCCGCCATTCCCTTGGGATTTTCTATCAAGTGCTTATGTTTGCCTAAGTGAAATACAGTTATAGTTGTTACTTTCTAAGAAACATCAACACAGACACAAACATAGACGCAGATGTAGACACAAGCACGAACACGATGATTTCCAAAAATATAGGACACAAACATAGTAGGGATGGCAATGGACCAATTTTGGTCCACCCATTCACCATCCGGTTATTCCCATGGTATATATAATCCGCGGCCACCCGAACAAACCTAAAACCACCCAAAATTGGATACCCACAATCGGGGCACCATGGGCACCCAAGTCAGGCAATCTTGATCACGCACTGCGTAGATGTCGTCTTTTCCTTCACTAAGCACTTACGTACACGAGGATCTCTGTCCCTTGATGGAAAGTCAAATGGAGCCATTCTCATCGTCTTTATTCTCTCTACGGACCCTCAGTCCCTCCTATTTTTCCCCGACGACCTGTTGACGGCTTGTAGCCCATCTGCTGTGGCAGCCATGATTGACGGGATTGTCCTTTGCATGTGGAGGTTGCACTGCTACGTACAAATCTAGCCCCAAAGGGGTTGGTCTTTCTCAGAGTAGTCAGAGCACTTCACCGGCGGTAGTTGATCAACATCTACAGTCACCGGTGACACATGGCCTTCATACTAAAAAATGACAGAGTGATCTTCATCGACGAGATGCCACCACTGCGTTGTTCACGACCCCATTTTAGTTGTTGTAGGCCTCTCCGGCGATGTCCTCTTGTGGTTGTTGGACACTACTCGCTCTGCCCTAGCTGCTTATCATGGCAGCGTGGAAGGGATGACCTTAGTTGCAATACTCTGACGGGTGTGCTTGTTGACATCTATCCATCCATCCATCGTCTTAGCTGTCTATGGCAGATGATGAGACATTTAGAAACCCCCTCCTTTATAAAGGAGAAGGAGGAAGTGTACAAACTTTAGAGTTTAGACTAAACCCTAATGGGCCAAGACACACTTGGGCCCATATACATATAGACTCAAATGACTTAATTAACTAAATTAAACATACTCTCTAATAGTACTACCGTATATGAGGTGTTTGTTCTCTCCCCCTATGTTGTTGTTTTGATGTAAGTATATGGACTTTAGTAATATTTCACCTATTAAAAAAAACTTTTTTAACAATCATTATCTAAGCCTAAATATCAATCGAGTTGGTTTGACTACATGGATTCTTAGTTTTTGGTTCAACAATGTTTTGGGTCATACTTGCCGACAAGGAATGGCTCAAGTGGTCAAGCACGGTGTCCCCTAACGAAAGGACCCATGTTCTAATCCCAGTTGCCGCCTTGATTTACCACCCTCCCGGGCGTTCGGCCTCCACCATGGGCCTGGGAGGGGGGGAGAAATCTTTCTCTTTTAATCCCATGTTTTGGGTCATACTTTGATATGTAAGTGATCAATACCCTTCTTTTCTCTGGAGCCACTCATAGCACTTCTTAATTACTCTACTGTAGCATAAGCCTTTTCCAAATAAACAAAAACCATACAAAGATCTTGTTTCTATACTTCTGAGTTCTAGGCCTCATGAGTAAAAGTAGCTTCTATAGTCAATCTCAGTCCCTACTCAACAATTCTCTTCCAATACTTTTGATGTGAGTCATGAGCTTGACAAGCATGATAGCTTTGAATATTAATTAGAAATTATGATATATTCTTCAATCGTTAGGCACTTTTTTTGTTCTCAATATCTCTTATATATATTTAAGAGTGGTCGTCATTGCAAAAAGTGATGACTTTACATGAAAAGGATATGAAAAGTGTGCAAAGATGATATCGTTATCCTAGAGGGAATTTCACAACATAGGCTGCTTGTTTGTGACATGTTAGATTAGTAATCATGATTGAACATCAAAATATTATTGATCTATAGTGAGGTGGTGTTTACATCAAAGAAGGCAAGTGGGCAACAAGTTGCGCGACTAGTCCTTTTTGGATGGAAAAACCAATCCTCTAAAACGCTACATCCATAGATTTAAGAGTCATAACATTACTTTTCATAACTTTTTGGACCCTCTTGAGAAGCTCCACAGTCTCTGGTGTTAAGAATCCAAAGCTATCAAACTGGAAAGGGATAAATGATTATAAAAATGCTTTCTCATGCTTGATCACTTTAGGTGAGGCAGCTTTAAGGGCAGTTTGTCCCACTGTAAAAGCCCCACTCATCAATCCCACAAGTGAAGAAACTCCTGTCAGATCCACACATGCATGTTTTCCTCCAACCCATCCACAAATGCAATCTTCCTTTTAAATCTAATGGTTGATGACTTCATTAGTAATCAAAGGTTTAAACGTGTGCAAATATTATATAAAATCCAAGAGGAGTCTAAAGGAGACTAGAAAAATTACATAGGAGGGGCCTTAAACTCAAGATTATAGATATGTGATATGGAATGGAATGACAAATTGTATCAAATGAATGGTTGAGGAAATGTGGGATCAATGAATAGTATGTGATTTGTGATGAAATGAAGCCATCAACCATTATATTTAAAAGGAACATAGCATCATCGTTTTTCGGAATCGGAATCGCCATCGCCATCACCATCACCATTGTCATCCTCTTCATCCTCTAAGCCTCAATCCAAATGGTGTTGGGGTCAGCTACATGGATCGTTATTTTCCAATCTATTAGAGATCATATTCTCATCACGATGTAAAGATTCAAACTTTCTCTTTGTGAGCTCTTCCCAAGTCAATTTAGCCTGTCTCTTCTTTTGACTAGGCTTGCTTCAATAATAGGTGTCAAAATGGGAATAATGGACAATAGGCGTAAAAAATGGGACTTGGTGATGGAATGAAGTCATCCAACCATCAAATTTAAATGGAATATTACATCATCGTAATCACCATCACTGTCATCCTCCTCCGCTAAGCCTCAACCTGAGCCATGTTGGGGTCGACTACATGAATCCTTATTTTCCGTCTATTATAGGTCGTATCCTCATCAAGATTTAAAGATTTAAACCTTCTCTTTGTAAGCTCTTCCCAATTCAATCGAGGCGCGCCACTTCTTCTTCTAACTAAGCTTGCTTCAATAGTACTACTTCATATAGGTGCATTTGTCGGTCTATGATGCACATGTTCATACCATCTGAGGCGACATCACATAACTTGTCCTCAGTACTCATCCCCCACTACGCTCCTCATATATTCATCTCTAGTGCTTTTTCCTTGTCTTCCCATGCATCCATCTCAACATTTGCATTTCAACCACATTCATCTTGTTGACACCTTGTTTCTTTACCACCCCATATTTAGTCCCATATAGCTTGACTACTCGTATAGATGTTTGATAAAACTTACTTTTTTATATGAGTGGGAACTTGCCATACTATTCCAGAGCACCCCTCCACTTCCTATGACAAACATCATCATGAACATCACCATCTATTTGAATAAGAGAACCCATGTAACGAAGTTATCACGTTATGTCACATCCACTTCATCCAACTTGGCATCATAGTCACAAATTCGATATTCGGGATACGTACGGCCAAGTTGAAAAATTCGGAAATCGGGAATTATGCGGAAAATTCGGATAAAAATCGGTCAATGTACGGTAAAAGTTCGGTCAACTATTCGGAAAAAAGTCGGAAAAAAGCGGAATATATATATATATATATATATATATATATATATATATATATATATATACACCCGCACATATAATGATTGAAAATGGCTAAACATCAAACTGATTACTCAATATTAGAAGAAGGGGAAGAAGTGGGAGCAGCAAGCAGCAGGCACAAATCAGGGAAGAAAGGGAGAGAATGGAGGAGAAAGATGGAGCGTACATGTAGAATGTCGAGGGTTACTACTCCTGGTGTGTCAGGGGATAGAGGAGGAAGGTTGGACAGTTTAGTGGAACCCTACTACAAGTTAAAAAGGACGTGGAAAAAATAAATGTGAAACAAAAGTACAGAACTATTTAAAACGGCAAAAAAACGTATTAAACACGTTTAAAACGTAATACACGAATAAAACGTGAATTAAACACGTTTAAAACGTATTATTCGGTTTGGAGTTTAAAATGGCCGTCATATACGGCACATGAATAATACGCGTTTTAAACGCGTTTTTTTCAAAAAAACGGAGTATATTGTGACTATGCTTGGCATCACCATTCACCATTCTAGACGGGTTGAAATTGTATGCATATACTCTATTTGCTTCTTTTGATACTGGATCCAATAGATTCCAACACATGTCTAAAATTCAACTAGTCATGCACTCTAGCTTTGGTTTCATCAATCAACAAAATACCATCAACAAATAACGCACGCCAAGGACATCATCATGGAATGCTTTGTCAACTCATCGATAATAAGTACGAGGCTCATGGCACGAGACTAAGCCTCCATATTAAAAAATCATTGACTGTGGATCTTCCAGGCATGAGACTAAATTGGTTGTCTGCTATCCGCGTTATAGATGTTAGCTGCTCAACAGTATGCTCATCAACTTGATACCTCATGATTTCTAGGGTATTTTCTTAGCAACTATTTGTTCTTTTAAAAGAATAAAATACATATGAATTACATTAATTACATTGCATGTAAACTATAAAACTTGTGTATATTTGCATGTAAGTTCTATTTCTATCTTGCTTCTGACTTCAATTGACCTGAAACTCTTAATAGCAATGTCAGGGCAAAAAACTAGGAAAATTGCGCTCATCAAAATTGGTTTTATATAATGCCATTGTGCCAACATAACGTAGTTCATATCGTAAGGGGTTTGGAGATCATATGTGCTGACATGATGGTAGACTTGAAATCATATGGGAAGATTTAGCACAAAATTAATTTCAGTTTCTTTGCAGTCGTACAAAAGTATGGAGTAAAGGAGAGTTCACTGAAAAAAAAAGTATCCTTGTAGCTGGCCCCAACATGGTTGCATAGAGGGGTAAATGGTGATGGTAGTGGCATGTGGTAAAAATTGTCCCTATCAAATATGATGGCCAGTTGCACGGATTATCAATATTATTGTGACGGTAGCTTACTGGACGGGCCACTAGGAGGATGATAACACAATTTTAGCAGTTGATTAATATGAGTGACCATAATGCCAGTGGGTAAGGCCGACAAGCTATAGTGGTGCTGCTCACTTAATTCTTTTCTGCTGGTTTATATCTTCTCTAGGAAAGGGAACTGCAGGAGCAGAGGTTAAAGAAACAATGCCCAATTTTCTTTCTAGTTTATCTTTTAACTTTCTAAGAAACATTTGAATTTTAATCATGCTATTATGCATAATTTTGTGTCTGTTTCCTGATTGCTTGTAAACTTAATGAAACTTGTGCAGTATATGAAACATCTTGCGTATGGGATAGCGAAAGGAGGATGGAATGTGGTGGTTAGCAACCACCGAGGATTGGGTGGGGTATCCATGACCGTAAGTTCTAACTTGAAACTTATTAGAATTGTTGTTTGTCTGTTTGACTACGACTAATATCAATGTGCTTTTCTGTGGATCGTTCTCTCTTCGTACAACTACTAGATTTCATATGGTTCACCTTTTTCTGACGCTACAACCAAATTTTACCTATATTGTTGTCCCTTTGGCAGTCAGATCGTTTTTATAATGCTGGCTGGACAGAGGATATGCGGATGGTTGTTAAATATCTTCATCAGGAACACCCTAATGCTCCACTGTTTGCAATTGGGACGAGTATTGGAGCAAATATTTTGGTATTTACATATCATGACTTCTCTTATAATTTATTTCTGATGTATATATATCAGTTTGTGGACAAACGTTCTGACTGTAGGAAGCATTTTTGTATCGCTTTTTGAAAGTGATTTGCCTCTATAAATTGTCACAGCCATTTTTTTAATTGTTGTTTTAGGTCAAATATCTTGGCGAAGAAGGGGAAAACACACCCGTTGCTGGGGCCGCATCTATCTGTTCACCATGGGATCTATTGGTTAGCTCTAGACGAATAAGTTGAAAGTTGAGCATCTAAGTTTTATTCGTTTCCCTAAAGTTGAATGTTTCTTATTGCAGATAAGTGACAGATTTATCAACCGCAAGCTCGTCCAAAGGTTTTATGATAGGGCTATCGCTATAGGTCTCAAAGGTTTTGCACAACTGTAAGTTCCACTAATCTGTCGGCTATCATCAACTATCTTGCCTTCACTTCTAGCTTATGTAATTACAGTCACCTTTGTGTCTTGTTTATTTTCACATTCATGTTTACCTTTAAGAGCCGATTTGCATTCCTCATTTAGCATCTCATGACTTTGGGTAGTTGCATGTGGTGATATTTTCTTTGACAGGCACCAACCTCTTTTATCTCGAATGGCTAACTGGGAAGGTATAAGAAAGGTAGGTGATTGATTTTTTTTTTTTTGAATGATTTTTCATGTTAGGCCTTTTCTTCTGCATCCTTCTGCACTTTTCTTTTGGGGACAAAGCATGTTTTTGCAGTTTGATGATTACAAGTACCTTCTTCTGGATGTATTCTTGATTTCACTTTTTCTATCCTTTTGCTTCATTAGTCACAATCTATACGGGACTTCGATCATCATGCCACTTGTGTTGTTGCAAACTACGAAGTAAGTTAACAGAGTATTATCTGCTCCTTTCAATCTTTAGATATGTTTGTTACTGCCACTAAAACAAATTTGTTTTTTTAGACTGTGGACACATACTACCGAAAATGCAGCAGTGCTAGCTATGTCGGGAATGTTTCAATTCCTCTTCTTTGTATTAGTGCGTTGGATGATCCTCTATGTACAAAGGAGGCGATTCCATGGGATGAATGCAGGTATTTTTATTGTTCTGTCCAGATTGTGTATCTCGTTTGTGACATTTTTATTGGTTTGACATGCCTTTTCGACTTGCTTACAGAGCAAATAAAAATGTTGTATTGGCCATTACTACTCATGGAGGACATTTGGCGTTTTTTGAAGGATTAAGAGGAAAGAGTTTGTGGTGAGCCTATCCCCTTCTTTTTTTTTGAGATCATTCTTGCTATGCTGCACCGGTCGTTTAGGAAAACACCGAGCTTGAGGCCTGGAAAGCTGCTTGGCTTACGTAATAGTTTTTTTCCTTTCAAGGTGGGTGAAAGCTGTTGTGGAATTCTTTCACGTCCTGCACTCCAGTCCTTACATGCACACGCAGAAACTGGTGCCTGTTAGTGGCAATCATTCTTCCTTGGACTCACACATTGACAAGGCGCCATATCTAAATGTTACGGAAGACGGAATGGTTAGCAACGAGGAAATTATCACTGAAAAAGAAAATCCCTTAAATAACAATACTAACCTGAAAGAAGAGATCCTCGATCCTCAGAATGACTATAAAGACAGAACTGGGGAATGCTTAAATGTAGACCCCCATCAGGCTCCTTCCCCCGAGTCCTCCGACCAAAATGTATCCCCTCAAGTCCACTCAGCTGATTTTGATAAGCTGGTTGCTCCTGTAAAGAAGTCCCTACACCAGCTCACTCGTCTGAATTCCAAGTCCATGTGGCTACTCGCTTACATTGCCATTATGACAACCTGGCCAATTGCTGGTTCGGCGCTTCTTATTGTTTTAAGGAGGAGGCTTAAGAATGTCTTACCTTCCTGGCTCTACAAATAAGAAATCATCGTCCGTGTTGTATGTGTAATTAGTTTGAACCATCGGTTTAATTTGTTATATCTGATAAAGTCATGCCAAATGTCTAAAAGAGAGGATTCCATTCATCTCCAAATTGTGGAGGGACAATACTAGGTCTTAGATGTAATAAAATGTTTCATAGGTAGGATTTGTCAGTTCACGCAATGCAATAAAGATTCAAACGTATATCAGTCCAGTCAACAACTTCACCTGACAAAGCAGTTGTTGTCTATGTGCTGTTGCTGTGTACGTGACCATGCGAGCTGTAAATATGATATGTGATGCTATTAATCGGCAATATAAAGAAGAGCTGTAGGCTTGACTACTTAATGAGCCGAGTCTCATAGGAAGCTCAGCCAGCGGTGTAATGATTCCAATATGTATCAGTCTATTTAATACTTCTTTAATAACAAATTAGAAGTCAGTGTTCACGTCCCGAGTTTATGATTGTGAACGTGGTGTTTATTTATTCTGGTGAGTATCTTTTTACTGTAAACTGCATGTAATTCTATGGATGTAATCAAGGTATAAACATAAGGATTTCTCTCTTTAAAGGCAAACCTCTTAAGAAAACAGAATAAAGGACGAAACCAAGTACACGGGCGGTTCCATCTTAGGTGTACGCTTCGCCGGACCATTAGTTGTTGTCAGAACTTAGGACTACAAATAATTAGTTTCAATCGTCACTGTCACCGAAGTAAGCATAGAAAGTAGGTGTGTATAGCCATTACGGCTGCAAACCTTAGCCCTAGCCCTTGTTTGGTTCGGAACCGGGATTATGAAGTCGGGACTGGGTTAATCAAGAAATCCGGATTTGGTTTTATTTTATTTGGCGACTTAGTTCCATTATACACTCATTAGATTAGATTGGCCTCGGTATTAGTGTTATTCAGTATCTTGCTAAAAGTATGATGGATTTGATTTGGATAAAAGAATTACGGAAACGGACCTGTTAGTATTTTTTGTCAAACAAAACATGACTAGAGCGGGACGATTTTGGTTGGAGTAAGCTTACGCGGTGAAAAGGACAGAACTTGATTCCGATCCCGAACCAAACATGATCTTACATATTTTGGGGCGTCAGCTTCGCTAGGAACTTCTACTCCTAAAAAACGCTGCCAGGTTTTATGTTTCGCGATCTCAGTTCTCACGGTTGCCGTAGAGAGTAGATGGCTTTCCAACCTGTAGCCTCTACCACGGAACAAAACAAAGATATGGGATTCCTTGGTCTATACACCATTTTGTTATTCAGCGACTCAAACTTCCTCAACTAGATGAGTTAGAATCGAACCAAAATGTACATATGACATCGTGAGGAAAAGGAGTAAAGAAAGAAAGAGAATGAGTACTTTGATGATGTTGATTTGGTTCAAAAGTAAGTCGAGGCATGCTGAGATAGTGTCTACGATACAGTGATGGTGGCTAAAAGACAAAATTTACCTATTTACGAGAAAAGGGCGACATACCCAAGGGAATTGTTATTGATACCCTATTTTTAATTCTTTTTGGCAATCAAAATTGGAACGAACCTCCCAACACATGTCAGAATATTATCATGATTTTTTTCCACAGTTTTGTACTTTTTGCCTATGTGATCCATACCAATTTTTTGGGATTTTCTCATAAAAATATATCACTATGTATTCATGAGTAATTTGGACCTCATTTGAGCTTTTTATAGGCTTCTTTTAATCAATTTCTCGATGGACTTCTCTCTAAAATAAATAAATTCTATCAATTTATTCTTACAAAAATTTGATTGCTTTTGACAATAATTAAATTATCTTTTTTTTTAAAGATTCTTTACCATTATTTAAAAGGAAGATAAGGGAGAGAGAAAGGACTTAACCTTCAAGTTTACTTTGCTCCTCTCTTTTTTTCATTTTCTTTTCTCCTTCTAGTGGAATTTCATTATTTTTTAAAATTAAACACACTATCCCTTAAAACCCATAGTCATTGTTTGAAGAGAGGATAAGGGGGACAGAGAATACTTGGCCTCCAAGTTTAGTACTTCTCTCTTATCTTTTCCATTTTCTCTCCTTGCCAAATTAAAATTCAATCACAAAAATCAAATCTTCTTCCCATACAAAAATTGAGTCAAAAGGCCAGAATAAGAAAAACATATGGGAGTTTTAGAATCAATGCCAACAAAAATAGGAAAGTTCGACAAAGGAGAGGGACATTTTTCTGACTCATAGAGCACACATTTTTTTCATATATTCCATATAGGTTCACATGATCTAAAACACATGTCATCCTTGCAGAACAATATCTCTATCATACCCAACACATTCCCAATCCATCTCAGAAATGAGACAACAATGTTCACCTTAAAACCATGAATGGTCTTTTGTTCCCCCGACCCCTAATAAATGTTATACTCCCTTACCCACCATTATAATTCAACCCCTTTTCACTCTCTTGAAGATAGAGAACAAAACTACCCTTTTGTTCTGAATTTCTTATCTCATTTTTTTTTGTATGGACCTTTCATGGAAAACATGATTTCTAATAAATTAGGAGGTTGTGGAATCAATATAGAGGTGCAATTGGGCCTCTAAATATAATTGATATAACTATTTATCTTCTTGAACTAGAATTAGACATTTATGATCTAACTTTTGATATTGAAATTTCCTAGATATGGTTGACCTAAATGCTTCATCCTCTCTAACTAATTCTATAATCCAATAATCTAAAGATTGTTGTAGTTTGAATATTGAATTATCATACTTAATATCATTAATACACATCAATTTGAATTGATCAATACAATGTTGGTTACTGGAAATCATTATTCTCTTGATCTAATGATACACCACATTACTGGTTGATTTATCTATTGTTGATTCCTAGAAACTATTTCAATTACTTTGATCACCTTTTTCATTTCTAGTCAATCTATCTTAATCACTATTTACCCTTGATTCATCCTTGGAATATATGGTACGATTTTGGACATTATATGAAGCATATTGCTTAAAACATCCTAACCTTGAATCCTTCTTGAATCAATTGTTGACTTTTCTCAATCGTCTCTTTCCAACCAAACTAACCACATTTCAACCACATGAGGTGGATGTCCACCGTGAAAGATCCTGAAGCTATTGGGATCCTAATTCACACGAGGATGTTCTAGGATGATGATAAAAAGTTCATGTTATCTTAAGTCATAGATCATTTGCTAATGTTAAATTTAGATCTAGTGCTGCATTTTTAACCCAAAAACTAAAACCAAGCCATCAACCTAAAATACTGTATCAATCATATCATAACACACATGGCTATCCTATTTGTAATAAGATTTCCTTATTTATTCTATGTTCACATTTTCTTTGTCTATCCATACTTGTATGTAGTTATCTTGGGCCTTCTCATATTTTCTTGATGATTTAAACATAGGTCTATAATTTCCCCTATTTTTTGGTAAAAACATACATGGATTCCTTGACGACGTGCCTTTATTTTTACACCAACTCTAAATATGCAAATCATATATGATCCCATGCCTTTGCGTGGGTAAAAACTCTATTTGGGATTACATTTGCTAGTCCGAGTTTCTTCTCACATTTTGTTGGGTGCTACTTCTTTTGTGTTAATTTTAGTTTTCTCTTGGATGCTATATTACCTTTTATCCTCCTAGTATGTTTCTAAAATAAAGATATATATATATATATATATATATATATATATATATATATATATATAATATAAATATAAATATATGCCGACCAAAAAATAAATAAATATAAATATATATAAATATAAATACAATGCATATATACACTGATATTTATATAAATGAATCAATATACATAGAAAATATAAAGGGAAGTAGAAAGACAAGGAAGGAAGTAAGAAAATAAATAGAAAGAGGAACCACCTTCCTACTTATTTTGCAATTTCATCTCACCTCCCTCATATCTGTCTATATCCAACAAAAACATCATCATGAACTTTCTCCCCTTTGCAATCAATCTCAAAAGGACTCAAAAGAGCATCTTTTTTCTTTCCTTGCAACTAAAAAACTAAACCTATCTAATTCGACTTCTTGCTTAGATGATTAGATGATCGAATTTTGTTTTTGAGAAGGTTTAGGGTGATCAAATTGCATATATTCCTAGGGATTCTATATTACCCTTTGATGCATAATATTTTTATTTACTAGAATATACTAAAAGATTTGAAATATCCTCAGTAGAATTTCATATTTTCCACAATATTGTGCATCTATGAAATGGATGACAACACACACAAGCTGGATATCAAGACGTGATATGGGTGTGTTAGAAAAGGTACCAACATAACATAATGTTAGACACACAAAGGCCTTGGGATGCCCCATATCCTAGCATTAATGGATGATTACAACAATTGTGATTGTGATGTGTATCAAGAGTAGTACTCAAAACCAGAATGACCCTAAGTTATCCTTCAATAGAATCACCACTCACCTTAGTGAATCTTGGACTCTCCCCACATATGAAGATCCCACATTTTATAGATGGCATAATCACGATACAATCAATGGGATAAGTGATACAATTTATTTATTTTACATGTGAGATTATTTATATGATCTACTAATGTATTGTTCGTTCATCTTTAATGGCACTTATGACTCTGAATGATGATTCTTGAAAAGATGAACATACTTTTTATAACCTAAACTCAAGCCAAATGGCTACTCAAAATTGTCCTGACCACCTACTAATCATCCCATAGCTCACCCTCACACTAATGGGTTTTTGAAATCACTTACACATATATATGAAACCAACTTACCAATTTGTTTCATAAATTGTACCACATTGGTAGGATTTTAAGATTCTCAAGTCAACTTCCTAATTTGTTTCACAACCAATATGTGATGAAGTGGATTTTCACATATTAATTTTGCAAATTACTTTTGTTCCTTTCCTCCCATGCAATATTCTTTGTTTCAACCCACTTCATCATTAAATAAATGCTAGATCTCTTGTGACTCTCAACTTGTAGAAACAAGTAATAATGGTGTGACTTGAATAATTTTAGTGACCTATTTGAGAAAATACAAGTAATATGAAGATTTTTGGTGAATTTATTGGTTTTAGATGCCTTGTTGATCAATTCAAGGATTATGGGAGTAATAAATTAGTTTTGATAAGTTAGAAAGATACAATATCATATATGTTCTTATATAAGTTTATTTGGATGAAACATGGCAATTGATTTTAATGAAAATACCTTTTCATGAAAGAGTTTGGTAGAAAATTAATTTGAGTGCCATAAGAATTTATTTTGGTCTTCTTGTTGCTCAAGACGGATATTTCTTGGGTATGAAGATATTCTTAAAATTTTGTTGTATTTAGATTCATGGTTTAGGAGATATGGATTTTCAAAGGCTAAAGGAAATTAGACTATAGTTGCCTTTGTGATTGACAATTCCATCTAATGTGTGACATTAATACCCATATCCTTGTTTCTATATTTGGTATGTTACATTAGTTGATGGGTGTACAATAGCTGTCAGGTTAAGATCCACACTGACATCGTTATCTTCAACCTTATGCCCAAACTGGAACAGAGGTCCTATAGTCGTGACTTGTCCTCCCTCTAGCCTTGCCTCTTCTCTCCTATAGTCGTGACTTCTCTTAAGTTCTTGACCGATTTAAGTTGTTATTTGTGAGGTTTGGGAACTATTCACTAAGATCAAGATGCCTATTCCATTGCTTCTCATCACGTAAAATCCCCAATTCAAACCCTAATTTTAAGCCTTAACCCCCTATAAAAACCATGATAATGACTTTAAAACATACCCTTCCATATTCTCAGCTTTTTTCCAATGAACAAAGTGACCCCAAAGACCCTGAAAACCCTAGAATTCCATCTATCCACCCTCAACCTCCCCCACCCTGGTTCTCTCTCCACCATCCATCTCAACCCAATATTCACCCCCTTTGACTGTGTGCGGACCAAATAGGGTTGAGTGTCTCGTCCCTTACCCCCACTCCCCTCTCCTCTCTACTTTCCTCCTTATGTAGTGATACTTCCCCACCATGATCTGCCATAGCCTGCACGTTGGATGTCTAGCTTAGAAGACAACTAGTGGCCGTGAGATCTCAACACATGTCAATAAGTTGACTGTGATCAATGACCTTGGTCCAAGCGACCGCTCTTCCAAATGCACTGAAGAGGGCCAAGTTTGAAGAGCCAATACTTTAGCACATTTGGGCCAAGGGCTGGATTGGTGAAATAGGCCCACTCACAAACTCTTTTGCAAGGTATTTTCTATTTATATCAAGGAAAATTAAGCCTCATTTTACTTGAGCATAGATAATCTATGATCCAAATAAGACAAAAAATAGCATATTTTCATCAAAAAAAATTAAAAAGAATATGATGTATCTATTTTCAAGACCTAATTCTCATCCTAATTACCTAATTATCTTGAATCTTATTTTGTCTTCATTTTTTTAAATGTTTAATTGATGAAACATCAAGTTTACGACTCCAAATATCTAGATTTAACATTTTAGTAATTTTTCGATTACTTGAAACTCTAGATCTAGTCATTATGATCAATAGAGTATTCCATACCCACTCTTATTGCTATTTGATGCTTTTGCTCACAAAGATCATCTAGAAATTGATTATTTCAATCTAACCCTAATCTTGTGGTGATTGATTCTAAGAATGATCAAACCTTATGATTTATCCATCTAAGATCTTGAATACAATTTCGAATCATCTTATGGAATCTATAACTGAATCTTGGTCTATAATGACAAGATGACCCTTTTGATTATGATTAATTAAGTCCTATTAGGAACTAATTGTAAATCATCCATTGAACATGTTATTGGAAGTGATGTTGGAACTTGATAATGGTCTTGAAAACCTTGAAATATGTAACCTTGATCATGGATTATACCACACCTATGTTCATTAATGATCTTAAAAACCCTAATATGATCCTTGTGACCCTAAATGTTGAAATCTCTATTTTGTTTCATGTGTACTATTTTACATACCTACTTGATGATTGTGATTTGACTTATCAAAGACTCTAAATCTTGAGGTATGCTTTGTCATACTATTGACCTTGATTATGATACTGTTGATTGCATATTATATGTATGAGTCTATATCATTGTATTCTACCTATTTGAGCTAAACCATTCTTTATTGAATTGTCGTTTGAATTTCTTATATTTACTTTGATAAAAATTAAAGCATAAGATAGATTCTTATACACAAAATTCATTCTCAAGTGGACCTGCTTGTATCTTGAGGGTAAGGACCCAAAATTGTTGCACCTAACTATATCTTGGGTTAAGGGTGCAAGTCTTGGTGCACCTGCTCCTATCTTGGGGTAAGGAAACAACCTTTGAAGGGTACCTTTCTATTAATAAAGTAGTCATGATTTATTCGTACCTATCCTATAGGATGTTGGACCTATCATTTGACCTAGTGGTGATGCCTTATCGAGTATAATTGAATTTACAAATAAATGATGCTTGTTCTTGAAAATAGAAGATTCTTGACTTTTGTTTCATCTCTTGTGTTTTATATTACCATCTTCCACGAATTATATTCTTTAAACCTGCAAGTTTCTTTATTTATACATCATAAGAATGTATTTGTGTTGATTATTTCAAATTTTCTTGAGTTTATATTTATTATGACATTTTTCCAAGATCTGCTTCTTCTATTCTGAATATCTTTGAGAACTCTGAACCAATTTCACATACAAAAACTTCATGGGATATAGTAATTCTTTTAGTATGTAGTATCTAGTTAGTTTCTATTTCTTTATCTTTCATTTCATATTGCCTTCAAAAACACATTATAAAACTTTTGGTTCGATATCAATAAAATAGCAGTTTTGTTTCAATTATTACATAAGATGCACTAGTACATTTCTGACCTTTGAAGTCGCATGGTATTATGTTGGTTTTATAAAATATTGACACAACTACTTCAATGTCAGCTACTAAAATGGAAGTGTAGCAATAGTTCGACAGTGGCCATTGAGGGGAAACTTTTGGATACTGCTTTACTTTTGATATCAATTTTGTAATATGAAATTGATTTACAAATAGCTGGGACAAAAAGATCATGTACATTTTGTAAAAACCAACACAATAATCTCACCAGCTATGCTACATGAAAAAACAATATTCCCTCTGAAAAACCTAAAGTGTCGATTTTCCGAAGCAAAAGGACGTAACACCTTAAATGTGTTACTAATTTCTCATAATTTTGACGCCACTTTGTTAGAGACAATATGACATGATAATATTCCTGTAATGTTCTCCGCAAACATAGTTGTTCCTTCAGAAGTAGCCCTTTACACCAGTTGTGTAAGGGAAACCAACACATAATGTTTAAGCTTTTAAAAAATTATAACATCACTTTTAGGTATGTAACCAATGCAGTAATACTTCACTATTACATCAGTTATCAAAGTAAACCGATATAATTTAAAAAATTGGGTCTCATTTTGGTTAAAATGTCAGTTTATGCCGTAGAACTGACACCATAAGTCCGTAACTCTTTTGATAACACTTGATAATTTATTCTTTCTTCATTTCTCTCTGTCTTTTCCTTGTAGTGAAACCCTTTCTTCTTCCCTGATTACTCGAAAATTCCACCCGACGAGGCCCCTAACGCTGCTATTTCCTCTGAATCCTTCCCTCTCTCTTACTCAAACACGTTGTCACCTATAACTCTAGATACCACCATCATTGCTGCTACTGGTGTCGGCTGATGCTATCATTACTACCAGCATTGTTGCTAGTATCGCTGTCGCTATTGCTGCTACCGCCACCGCTATTACTTCTACTGCCTCTACTATTGCTGCTATTGCTACCACTGATGTGTCTACTGCCACCATAGATGCTAGCCACTTTAATGCCGACTGCTTCTGGCCTTTTCTCTTGAGGCCTTTTCCTACTTGCTTTTTTTTGCTTTATTGTATTTTTTGTTGCGTGTAATTTTTTATATAATTGGATTTTATGTATAATTGCTTTATTGTTTGATGGCTTATCGACTAAATGTTTATGTAAGATTGTTCAATACTTTCAATTTTATGTTCCCAAATTGACGTTACAATATTTCCATGTCAGTTTTTATCCAACAACTGACATTGAAATTTGTATTTTTTTTTTAAATAGTAGGTCTACATACCTGCTATCTAGTTGTTCACTAGGAATAGAACCTGCTATTTTAATGAACATCATGTTTCATCCTAAGTTCATCTTAACAACATATCATCCTAAACCTACAAAATCTGCATCAACATACATATATATACACATCCAGATCTACATCCACATCCACATCCACATCCACATCCACATCCACATCTACATCCATGTATTCAATTACGCCATCAGACACATATATGTATGATGCACTTCTCTTCACACACATTCACAATTCACCTATATCAATCACATTCACATCTTCAAATTCCCAATTGATGCAAATCCAATCTAAAGTCACTTGCATCCATTATAATTTTAGTTCAAATATAAAGTTTCAAAAGCTTGTGATGATATGTTCCACATCACATAATCACACAAATAATCAAATACAAAGTTTCATACATATTCATAAATCCCAATAGAATTTAAATCAACTTCTTTAACGAAGCATTCTACCCACTTTTCTTGTACACCATCTAGAGTCTCTCGTGCATAAGATAGTTGGGTGTTAAATACCTACAAAAAGATCGATATGATCATATGATAATATTATATAAAGCATGATTGTAATTTAAATTATATGATACACTTCTGATTAAGGTCTATATTACCTATCGTGTATTCTGGATGTCTTGTGATTCCATGTCAATGACATCCATATACTTCATAACAGAGAACACACACCTAGCTATTATTTGTGTAGGGAACTAGAAATTCATTATTATACAAGACAGTAATAGGTAAATACAAATAGAGTTGGCATTATATTCGGAGTCATAAAACTATCATAATACTCCTCCAACATAATTTTTTTGTCTATGTACAACTCCTATGCCCTCGTATAATCTTTTATATCCCTATAAGTTAATGTAATACATGTAATTATAATTTTAAGTAGTTATATAAAGATAGACACATTAATAAATACATTGACAAATAAGTACTTACCCTACAATCACGAATTTTAGTTGGTGTTCCATACCCAAAAATTTGCTACCCAATACGTCAAGAAATACACAATGAGTATGCTTGGTATAATCACCAAGAATTCCCAATGCCTATTTTCTTAATAAAGAATAAGACAAAAAAATAAAATTAAAGGTAATTCATGAGCTAAAATTACAAGCAAAAAAATGAAAACTTACTCAACATTCAAAAGATGCCAAAATCATGTCCTTTCTCGTAGAAAAGTACTTAAATACAGTATAGAAATAATCAAATATAGCTATTCGGTCTCTATCTACACTGCTAATCAGTGACAAAATCAAGAATGCCACATTGACTATTTGAAACATTGTGGTATCAAAATATAAGTAACTGGTAAGAACATATGTGATAGTTTAAAACATAGAAGTCAATTTAATATATATACACATAGTATTAGGTATCTAGCAATAGGATCTCACCATATCCAAAATTCTATTATGGAGGTATTTAACCATTCGTAGTGAAATAGCTCTATGATATCTTGTACGAATATAGTAGTCTCATGATCATGTTCTATGACACCCTTCAACATATAGATCAACATATTAGACCCTTGTTGAACATTCTCTAACCATCAACATAATACCTGACGCTGAGGACCTAGTGATCCCAATAGTTTTTTTGCAATTAGAGTAAGTGTAAGTAGCTTTGGAGGAGGAACCCTAGGAGGCTTCTTAGGTATTGGGGTCTACTAATGTTCTTGTAATAATTGGAAACATATATAGACAAATAAAAGATACTCACAAATACAAATACAATATACATTTGTCTTCCCTTTCCATGGACAATTCAATTTTTGTGCCACACAACTACACTACCTTCTGTACTCCTATTGTATTGTATTTGGAGTGAGGTACCAAAAAATGGTATCTCTTTCATTAGTGGATAGTCAAGTTAAGGACATACATACCACATAATCTGCCATTGTAGTATAATGCATTGTACCATCACCATGTTGCAAACCTCACCATCAACCACAACACTAAATACATGCATATAAACTACAAGGTGACATTTTCTAGCCACCTGCAATTTTGTACAATATTGTATATACCAATATTACAACATATATATTGAATACCTAAAGTATTACATCATAAAGAAACATTATCAGACAAGAATGGAGTGTCCATGGGAGTACTCCCAATAACCTAGTGTACCTCATCTGGAGAGCAGCGTATGACAGTCTGAGTATGTTGAGATTGAGATGGCTAGAAGGTTTTCATTGCTTCTTATATTCTCTATTGTATCAACTCATTTATCACCTCTTGTGACATACCATCAGTAATAGAAGATCTGTATGGTCATTCTGATAAGCCTATATATACTTTTATCCCAACACCAAATTCTACACCCCTAACACGACCACGTTGCTCTTGAATATTGAGAGAAACTATAATTCACCCATTTGGCCCTCATATATTAACTTGCCTTGTTTTCTTTGCTCATGGGGATCCTACTAATCTCATTAATGGAACTAGTCATATAACCTAACTATCAAAATGTAAAATAAAAATGCATTATAAATGTTGCACTTTACCATTATCTAAGCCACCTCAATGATTGTGGAGTTGGGAATTATTCATGATCTATTTGTTCTAGCATTTATCTATTCCTCATGTCACAGTATTGCACATGGACGTGGATTTATGCTTTATTTGTCCCTATATGATTTCACCTTTTTCATGTTTCTTCAAAAGGAATAACCATAAGGACCCAACCGATGGTCATGCAAATTCTTTGCAAGCTGTTCTTTTTGAGCCTCATGTATAGTCTAGTTAATCTAAGATATATCTTAGTTACTTGATGCCTCAAACTCATCTAACTAATCATAACTTTATATAAAATTACTTAATACCTTAAACTCATCATATTTCCTCGAAGCCCAAAACTACCTCATAGCAACATCAAGATACATGTATCCCTTAGTGACATACTTATTCCTCTTGTCACTATTTATGTATTATCCTGTTAGACTAGTCTTAAAAATCCTACACATATTCCCACAATGTTGTAGTAAATTTTTTAGATGAGATTTTTCATCAAGGTGAAAAACCTCTACAAAAGTACTTATACTATTTTGGACATGAGAAACAAAAAATTAAGAAACAATTAAGAAACTTAGTATAAATGCATATAACTCACATCTATGTCCTTCCAGATGAGGTTTTTAAGGGCATGATCAACTTTATGCCAAGATTATGTAACTATTGGCACTTTGTTGTGAGTAATAGCTCCACAATAGTGCCTAAAAATACTATGATTATCCCATATTGTATTTCATGCATCATCAATAGCAATGGCCAACTTATAACCTTTGTCCCTAAGTGTCGCTAATCTATGCTTAAACATGATGCCTCCACTGCGTGAGATAGTAGAGTCAACAACAGACTCGATGACAACCTCCTCAACCTCCTCCTACTTAGCTTCCTCAAGTCTCTCAACATCCTAACAATGCTCAACATCCTTATAGTTCTCAAAATCCTTGCAGTCAGAAGCGAAACTATAACAATATACAAAATAGCACATATATAATAATTGATAGAAACATGCACATATAACATATAAATCATACATAAATGATGGATAAACATGCATAATATTCATCATCTAACACAATGTATTATTTCATCAAATTAGTATTGTTTGGATCAATCATCAATTAATATTCCTTCTTTATGATCTTGATGCATATAATATTCATCATTGTTAGCTTCAACATTTATACTTGGAAAGACAACTAAGAAAGGACTGGTGTCACCATACTTTTTGTAGTACTCTTATTCATATATAGGATTTGTAAAGAACTATCTTTTCTCATGAAAAATGACAAACCATTTTTCATTTGTAGGGATTACCAAAGAACTACAATAAGGAAGAATGCATTAGTGTCATTTTACTTGTGATGGTACTCTTCTCAACATGCATGACATCGATACAATGCCTAATTGTTGAAGAACTCCAATAAGGAATATTCCAATATATTGAACTCTTATTTAAGAAATATTTTTCACATGTGGGGGTAGTACCTGGTCTTTTATCAAATTCATTGATAATGCATTTTACTCTTTCATAAACATCCTTCCCTAATATGGCTTTAGGGCACTCCGTTTCTTAATTGAGCTATTAAATGCTTTCTGCAACCTTCAGTAAAGGATGCACTTTTTGAAGAAACCTTCAACGAACAATATATATAGTCTTTCTACCATATTTTAGTCGCATTGAATCCATATTTTTCTCACATTTAGGTGACTCTTTGGTACATTTTATACCGTATCCAGACAAATTCTAATATGATGGAAAGTTATTAAGAAATAATTCCTTCTTCCCATTGTTTCTTTAAGTTATCAAAAGAGGTTCAAAGTAACCATAAATATCATTGACATGTTATTTTTGTCTTGATATTAACATTGATAGCATGACACACTTATTTTCCATACACAACCGAGGAGGAAGATTATATATAATAATTATAACATGCCAAGTGCTATGCTGGCTACTTAATGTATTGTATGGATTCATCCCATCAAGCCAAGTCTTAAACTCCTAACTTCTTCACCAAATTTAGGGTATAATAAATCAATTTCTTCTATTCTGGGGAACCAGAAGCATGTCGTAGGACCCTGGTGTTGTTTTTCTTTGCCTATGCATGCTAAGATAAATTCAATGCATCTACCAAGTTAGCAAATAAGCACTAAAACTATGGTACTATAAGTAGATACCGCACCACCTTGACATGAGAGCTAGTCTTGGTCATACCCAAATTCATCATTTTATACCTTGATGTCCCACATTTGGAAAATATTTCAAACTGATATGTAGTCCTTTGAAGAAATAGACATCTATTTAGGCATGCATGTATCTTCTTAGCCTTCATTTCCATTGGGTGCAACATTTTTTATCCGTATGCTCAGGTTGGAAACTAGTTTATTTCAAGAAGATTTTCTTTCAATAAAGACAATAGAGACGTGAAACTTTTGTCACTTTTCCCATTGTTAGCCTTTAGGGTATAGATTCTCAACAAAACACTCAGCCTCATAAGCTTAATACAACCTAAAATAACAATTGCTTAGCATCATGTGTAATGTTTCTAAATAAGGAAGGTGGGTTAGTAAAATTTACCCCATGACTATCTACCATCACGTCATCCATGTCATCCAAAATTTATTCATTCACATCAACATCGTTGTCCATTTCTTCTTCCACATAAGTTCCACTATCAATATTTATTGATCTCATAATAGGAATCTGTCCATGCCAATACCATTCTGTATACACAATATAATCCCATTACACATTATATGACTTTTGATTTCATTAATAATGTTGCCTTTCAAGTTGTTATGACAATTCCTATAGGGCCAATAGAACCCATCTCCAAGTTGTCTCCTATGTTCCTTTGCAAATTTTATAAACTCATCAAAATCACTTGTAAACTCCTAAATGAAATCTTTTTCAATGCACATCAAATGCCCATCCATTCTGGATGTGAACCAATATTACATGAATTATTGAATCGTTCTTGTGTTATGCGCTAATTTTTAAACATAAGATTTTTGAATTGAGGCCATATATTTTTTTACAACAATATTCATACATATTCATGTACGTGTATTACCTATCCCATTCTTGAATCCCCAAGTAAAACTATGTAGATAGGAAAAAAACCTACCTACATGTATACCCTGATAACAAATGGGAAAATGACTATTGAAATATTCTTGAAAACCAAACACACATATATACTCACATCCTAAGTAAAATTAAGTGTTAAAGAACAATCTCAAATTGGGGACTATCTAAGAATTACTCCTGATGCAAAAATATTGGATGAGTTTCTAGGCCAACATGACATATGTATTTAGCATTCACATTGATGGATGTGTACCACCTATCCCATTTTTGAACACTAAATCCCACTATTAGATGTATAGTATGTGTTTATCTTTTAATAATATGTCAACAGAATTTCTGTATTGTTCTCTAAGTACAACTTGTAGGTGGGTGATGAGTGTAAAGACATCACCTTTATTTGTACTTTTTAATCTTTGATTGACAATAAACAATTAGTTATTGAATAATTTTAGCATAAATTATCTTAGTTAGCTCTTTTTTCTTAAATTGGAGTTTTTACTTTATTGACATGGGTTATGTAGGAAAATATTAACATTAATTCAAAGGCCCAAAAGACCCAAGAATCAAAGGCTTCAAATTCCATTTTTAGCCTCCCAAACCAACCGTCTCATCAGTCCAACTAGTCAATTCAGTAGCACAAACAAAATACCTTCCCAGAATACCAACCAATCGTCTCACTCCATGAGCCGTTCGGTTCACTCACCAAGACACTACATTCCGGCTCCAATCGTCCGTTTCATGGTACCAATCCATGAACTCAAATCTTCTAGCCATCATTTGAACCGAGCAGATCATTCAACGAGCTGGTCAGCTCAGATATCGAAGTAGGCATTTCACATTTCTAAATATCTAACTTAATTCATTAATGGCCCAAGACTTGGTCAAAATAGAGCCGCCTCCCCTTCTCTAGGGTTTTGACCCACTTCCCTTGACACACACCCATGCAGATCTGAACCGAGCGGCTCAGAGAGTGAACCGGTCAGTTTACTGTCGGTGAGCAACCCATTTCAACAGTCACCACCAATTCTTCTTATCTCCCCCTTAGGGTTTCTACCCCTCATTCCCCTATAAAAGGAAGGAGGATTCCACAGGAAAAGGGCATCCCTTGTTATCTAGTTTTTCTTCTGTTCTTTACATTATGTCCGAGTAGTTTCTCTTCTAGGGCATGGGGTCTAGCCCCATAGCTTGTTGTTATTCGATGTAATCAACATTTTGTTTCAATTAAAGAATGATTTCATTCTATTTCTGCTTTGATAGTTTGATGAATTCATATATACTTGTAGGGTGATATGATCGTGGATCCCCACAAGGATGAACCTATAATCCCTTAATTGCAATTTTTATCTTTTTATCTTTTAATCTCATACTTTTTTTTTCATGATAGAATGGTTATATTTGTTGGATCAATGGACTCTAGAAGGGGGGGTTGAATAGCGTTAAAAGCATTTAAACCAAATTTGTTAGACCTTCAAATTACTTTAAGAGATAAGATTGCAAATACGGAATTTGTTGTGAAACTAAACATACATGGCAAGGATGAGAGAGATTGAATGAGATCAAGAACAAGATATGCATAGTGGTTCCAAAATCCAAACTAGGAGAGTGTAAACCAACTACATAGAGAGGTAAACCTCTAGTATTTGCAACCATTGCACACTTATATTCCATTATAAGACATATAATATGACCGTCTTTTTTTAGGGAAAGGATACCTAGACTTCCTTTTAAAGGATCAAAAGGAGCCAGTAAACCTTATAAGATCTTACATATCCTTCGAGCAAGAGTCTTAAACCTCTACAAGGGCTTACCCACTTTTGTAACAAGATGGACACCTTAACCAAGGGGCTCCCCTCTTGCAACAAGTATTCCTCCTTGAAGGAATTACCCACCCTTCTCAAGGATCTACAACCTTCACCTTCTCCTTCACCAAGGAGAAGCTTTCACCAACTTTGCTTCAAGAAAAGGGGTTGGGGAAAGAGAAGATTGAGATCTTCACAAGAATTGCAATGAAGTATATCTCTCACCAATTACCTATCTCACTCAGTTTGACGTTTTGATTAGTAAGAAAGAGAGAGAAAGGGGCTCTTAGTAGACAAATCCAGTCAACTATATCTAGGAGCATAAGAAGCAAAATTTGGATGAATCCCAAGGGTCCCTTTTTATAGTTGGGGGTGTCTACTACCCAGTATTAGCACTTGGAGCAAATTATAGTCATTTGGGGTGTTGCAATAGATATATTTTTCATGTTTTCAACGCTCCAACGACTAGAAACACTTTTTCTGCACATTCGTACGTTGCGGTCAATTGAACTTCAATAAAGCAAACTCAACTGATATCACTATGCGACAAAGAGAACTTGAAGTGTTGATAAAGTTTATCCTAGATGAAACTCGACTGACGGCTTAAATCTATTTTGTCTGTGTAGGGGTTTCGGTCGAGTTTATCCTAGGGAAACTCAGCCAACCTTGGCATTTCCTAAAATCCATCAAGGGTGTTTGTTGAGTTTATCAATGATGAAAGTTGGCAGACAAAAGTCCCTATAATGAATTTGGGTAAATGTCATTAGAGTGCTTAAATATTTGTTTTAAATGCTCATGATTTTTTCTCATCTTAATTACAAGTTATAGCATCAATACAAATGATTACAAAAGTTGTCCTAAGAATTTTAGGACATTTTTCACAAAAGTGCACTTGCATTGACTTTGGCTAGTATTTGGTCAAGCTAGGACTTGATTGAGTTGATCCTTTTCATGTACCTAATACTTGAAATAAATCTCAAATAGATATATTAGATACATGTGAATTGAATGGTTAAATCAACATCAAAATATGGACAATGTATAATTGTTAGGTCAACATTCTCCCCCCTTTTTGAATATGACAAACCATTCCTCAACATATTAACAAAAGACTTGGAATTTAAATACCTTACGAATTGTAAGGGGATTACATGAATGACAAAAAGTAATTTCTCCTCCTCAATTCATGCTTACCTTTGTCTGTATGGTTAGTTTCTCCAACAAGGATAGCCATAACACATATATACTATTTTACTCCTCTTACATAGTCACATGATATTTCAGAGAATTAACTAGAAAATGATCACAGTTAAATATGTAGTATTAGCGGAAACAAAAATTTATCTAGCTGTATTCCCATAATAGCAAGGTCACGTCAACTATTATGAAAGAGGAAGGATTGGTTTAATGAGTTGTATCTAGTCTTGGAGAAAGTCCAACGATAACAACTCACTTCAATGCAACTGTATAGTTACTCTTGGTTGGTGGTTGTGGATCTTATGGTCTTCACCATGAACAACAAACACAACAAATTCTGCAACAACTCCTATGGTCTCGCCATGGACTACATCTCAGTTTTCTCTCCTAGAAATAGCCAAAGGACTCCTACCTCTAGATTAGTCCACACAGACCAACTAGAACTCATTTTTTTTAACTAGAACAAACATGAAGGAGTTGTCCCTCTTGTTGGTGTACTAGTCACCGACTTGCTCTCCCACAACAACAATTCTTAGTTGTTCTCTCCCTTGCTATCACTCCCTTGTCAGGTAGGACTTTCTTGGGCTCTCTCAATTATCATAATCAGATAGGACAACAATTTTTAGAGCAAGTGATTCTCATTTGTGTTGTTGTTTTGATCTGGGAAGCCCCCAATATCCCTTTATTTATAGGCGGGGTCTGGGCCAGGGTTCCCAGTCTATTCAGGATCTATAAGGGAGTGGAAGGGACTGGAAGATCTTGAATTTTTGCAGCCCGCAAGACACGAAACTATCGTCTGGTGACCCAGATGGTCGTTTGGTCACATGAGACGGTTCTCGTTCTGCCTAATGACCATTTGGCAATTTCCCAATCACATACAAACTTGGCAAATCGATTCCCATTAATGTTAGACAATAATTCCTTGTAATACAAGTATTGTGCAATCTAAACAACTTTGGGAAACTTCCAGTATATTCGTTCGGCCTCAACCGAACTGTCTCACACATGCGAGACACCCGTCTCACTCATCCAGATGGTCGTCTGGTGAGCTAAGTCGATCTGTTATGATTGGTTCACACCTCAATTCGGGCAAAACTTAGCCGATTTGAACTCAGACCTGGATGACAACCCAAACGACCATATCAACACTTGAGACGCTCATTTGGTGCACGTAAAGGGCCATCTCATCATGTGAGATGGTCATTTGGCTATGTTGTCAGCCAATTTGTTGCATGGATTTGAATACCTAAACACTTCATAAATCAATCCAATTATCATTCAAGATTAAACTCCTATTCTAGATGAGTTCCTTTGTGTGTGACCCTATAGGTCCCATATCACATTGGTAGTGAATGTCCATAACTAACTTATGACATCACAAGCAGACAACGATGCCTAGTCACACATCAGTGCTACCCAAGTGAATGGAAAGTTGAAGAACAACTTCAACCCACAATCTGTTTAAGGTGTTGTAATGATCGTATAATCCCTTTATCTCTTATATCCAGAGTGAACTCGAGGCATGAAATCATCATACTCTCAACATTCAAATCATGTTCCTAGAACCAAGAGCGTACTATCTGAGATAATGTGACCTTAATATCACATATTGATTCACATGTTCATGCACATGTGTTTCTCAGTCTTTCTTATGAAGTGGCCATGATATCAAACTCCAATAGGAGGGATTAATCCCATCTCTATTACTCACAGTCTATCCCCATGTGTCAAAGTCACTAATCATCACCGTTATAACAATCCATGTTTCAGGATTGCATTTGATGATGTCAAAGCATACCCAACGACATGTGATGAGTGCAGTGATTTCAGGTTTAAGAATCACAATCACCACCTTCACTATGAGAGATAACTATGACCACCAAAGATGGTTTCCGTGTGTCACTCTCAAGGTGGGTCTGTACTTTACACTATTCTCTAACATGTATCTGTGTGCTTGGTTTGATATTTCCATATCATGACTAATAAGGTTTTGTCATCAACCAACCCACACTCTAGTCTTATGTGCTACCGGTGTCTATCTACCTTCCACAGTAACAACCAACTAGGGACATAATGAGAATATGTATATGTACTCTTAACATCCATATGATCTCAATTCCCCAAGTCCTATACTTGAAGACATACATCATCGAGTAGTATTATTCTCTAGAAATTCATAATGTTTTCTCATTATCTCATAAATGAGTAAAACAAAATGAATTGGAATATTTCCTTTATGAGTATTAATCAAATCCTTATGGTAAATGCTATTTTGATCATCACATGATTTGCTCTATGGGCATACCTTACCAACAGACTCCCACTTTCACTTAGAGCCAATCACCCATGAATCATATTCTTAATGATCTAAACATGTCCACCATGCTTATGTTGCACAAGTGCTTAATCTGGTAGGTTAGAAACATTTTACTATCAGTCAATATATTGCATGTTTCTTATCTCTTCACTCTGAGATGAAAACACCGTAATATCTGATATTCCTTGCCTAACAAGTAGCTCCATTGTTGTCACAATATTATTATTGAGTCATCAATGGTTGGAACATCTATAAGTTCATCATATGAACTTCTAGATCCATATAGTATCACTCTGTGTTCGCAACACAACTATACTCGACTTCTAATCTAGAATAGTATTAATGGCTATTAGTTCGGAACCCTTCCAACTAATAACATTTCTCCTTTTAAATTAAATATAATTTAATTTGTGATCACTTTGTCATTATGGAAGCTTGCATCGATGTAACGCTTTACATCCAACTCTTCCTTTTATTTCTATGCTTATTGACTAGCAATCTAACCTTAAGTACTTCACATGTAGTAATGGATGTCTTTAATGTCATTCCAATAACCCTTATTGGAATTTACTATCATCTTGTCATGTCCAATACATACAAGATTATATGGGATAAGTACACTTATAGAATTCATGATAGATCCATTGATACAACTCATGGCATATTAATCATGTCATTTCCATTCTTTACAAGAATTGGAACATATGGTTCATAAGAGACTAATTCAGATTCTCTCTCATTGAATCATTTCTGTATTGAACTCTTTCAACACATTGATACTGTATGTGCTCAAACTTCCATTGTGAAACATTCAAGAACTACCTCATAGGTCTTGATCCTTATCTCAGGAGATGTTTCACCTTCTTCTTTATTTCTGAAGGTGTTTTTCATGGTAGATCTCATTGTTCACAATATTGAGATGCTATTCCTCATCATATGTGGAATATTAATATATGCTTCCACTAAATATTTTATAATCACAGATTCCATCTTTTATCTTGATTCAAGTCAAATTCTATCTTATCAAAACAAAATATCCCATTTTTAAGATGCTTGTTTCAATCCCAGATTGAACTTTGTAGTTTATAGACTTTATTTGCATTTTTGAAGTTATAAAACCCTTTAGGTTGTGTCACATACACATCCTATGATGTATTCCTATAAGTAATCCAATTTCTATCTTCATATGCTAAATCTCATAGTCTATTACAACTACAATAACAATCTTGACAATTGGTAAAAGAATTTCTGTCATGTTCAACAACTTGAACTGATTTAAAAACCTATTCAACCAATTTGTCCTTTTATGTTGTCCATGTATATCTTTGCCACATAAACTTATTGGATCTTTTAGGTATTATCCCTTTAGGTGGTGCTATCAAATTCCTAACTTGTTAGCTTACATGGATCCCATAATGGCCTTGAGCCATTACTTAGATTATGGTACTTAACAACTTCTAGTTGATTGGTTGGGTCATCATTTATGATCAACCTATGTGAGTTTTTAGATTCACAATCCTCCAAACTCAGACATGTTCTACTAGAACTATTTTTTATGTGCTATATGATGATCTTGAGATTACCCAACAACTTGTGATTCTCTTAGTTCTCACTGTACCTCTTTGTTGACCTCAAACATTTCAAGTTCTACTTTTACTCCCACTAATTCTTTAGGAACTCAGTTATCCTATCAACAAAACACTTTGTTATTGGATTGGGATTAATAGTAACATTCAACAATTATGATTTGTGGATAAACCTTTTCAAGAAACTACTTTCTCAATGTAGGTTTCAATCCTTTAGACATGTTGGGACATTCCCAAATCATATCATATATGATGTCTTATAAACCATTCAGATGGTACATTATTTAGTGATATGTATATATTATGAGGATAAGAAGATTAGATTAATTGATAATTATATCATGAATCATCATGGTATAATTCCTTCATTCTGACACATCATCATGTTCAGATAGAATGATTTGACTCATGATACATTATCACAGTCCTTTCTTTGAATGTACTCAAGGTATTTATGTAAATCATTTCAAAATTTACTTTCATCAAAGTCATACTTCATTTATAATCTCCTTGAACATTTCAAGAGATTTCCATTTTAATGAGTACATATCATCATATTACCAGTAAATGAATATGAGGTATAAGTAGGCATTCATTCCATAATATCTTCATGCATCACATGCATGATGTCTAATGGAAGGCTTCTCCTCCCACTAAATCTAGTGAAGTATGACATGTCACTTTGTGCATAAATAAGGCTTTGCATGTTTCCTTAGGTTCTACAACCGAGGGAATCTAGATCAACATCAATATGTATTCTAGACATGCATTTCTTATATGTATGCCCAAGATGAATATTGATAATAATAGTCTTGAGCTATCAATTATAATCCTTTGGTATAAACATTCATATCAAAGCCTTTCATACAACAATCATTAGATGTTTGGGTGTTTCCATGAAAGATCATATCTTTTGAAACAAAAACATTAATATCTTACTTTATTGATTTATCATCCTTGTCATACAATATGCTTTAAAGTAAATGTTTCTATTTGATGGCACAATGAAATAGGAGTTCTACTAACTCTATTACATGCCCATTGGGCTAAGATAAATTTAAATCCATACTATGGCTTCCGAAACTCTTGCTCTGCCTTGTCCATCTTTGTTTTCCCATGAGGGCCTTTACTTCTTCTCAGATCCTACACATCAAGTATGATAGATCTCTGTTTGGTATCACATACCAAAATGAATAAGAAATTAACTTTATCTTATAATGTTTATACCTAAAGTAGAGGCCTCGGTGCCTTCCTTCTTCTTCTTTTATTCCTCAAATTAGAGTGGGAATTTTTTTTCCAATGTCTAGGGTGGTGACGACGGTGACAATCACCTCTTATTTTCTTCACACCTCCCTTTCCCTTGAAATTTGAAGACTTGGGCTTTTGGCTAACTTTAGAAATCTTCTTAGCTCTGTGTTTGCCTTTATACTTCCCCTTTGTCTTGGTGATCATCATCACATACTTGGGCTTGTCTTTCTTAATTTGTATCTCAACTGTTCTCAACATGCTCGACAACTCTTTCAGTGGCTTATCAAAGTTGTTCATGTTGTAGTTCATGACAAACTGACTATATGACTCTGGAAGAGACTACAAAATCATGTTAATGGCCAACTCTTGACCCAAGGGGAACCCGAGTCTAGCTAGGTTCTCCACATATCCAATGAGCTTGATTAAATGAGGACCTACCAGCTCACCTTCTGTCATGTTACATTTGAACAGTGCCTTGGAGACATCATATCTCTTTTGTCTTGCTTGTTCTTGAAACATGTTCTTGAGACGTGTGACCATATCAATCACGTCCATGTTCTCATGCTGCCTCTGCAACTCATAGTTCATGGAGCATAGCATCAGACACTTGACATCCACAACATATTCAATATGCTTCTTATAAGCATCCTTGTCAGCCCTTGGTTCATTTTGAGGTGGTTCCTCTGGTTCTAGCATCTTTAGGACATAGAGCTTGCACTCATGTGTGAGAATGATTCTCAATGTCATGAACCTATCATGGAAGTTTCTCCCAGTAGGTTTGTCCTTCTCAAGGACCGATCACAGAGAAAAGTGATTGTTGCACGCTGCCATTTATTTCTATAAAAGAATTTACAATTTTGTCAAAAACTCATTTTTGAGTTAATTTGATTAAATTTTGGGCGATAATAATTAGGTCTTTAATTCATTATTGTTCTCATTATTTTGTTCAAATTGACAACCCTCATGTATCAATTCAGAGAACCGCAGTGAATCAATTTTCTAATGAGTAGGATCCAAGATGATTCAACTATGGCCTGACCAATGCTGCAAAACAAGTTAATTACCAAGGTAGGCAACTTTTTCCATTTGCATCATAAGCAATTCTTTATAGATAATATGCACAACTCCTTGCCATTATTACCTGTATGATCCTGGGCCTAGAAACTATGAGATTCACCAGTTAAACATGACCCAATAGACCATACGATAGATATGCACCCTGCGAAGGAAGAACCTACATATCTACCATCACACTTCCACGAGGTAGACAACACACTACACGAAGGTGTAACCTGCACTTCAGTCGAGCAAGATTTTCATGTGTATTTCTTTTGGTAAGCATCTTAGACTTTAATATGTTTGATTTATGGGTTTTATATATATCATATATATACATATATTATATCCAATCACCACATATATAGTACCTATCATATACATGATATATCCCACAACATAAACATGTAATATAAAACAAAATCAATGATTATGGCCATGTCTATTTCTAATTCTTTGGAGCCACAAGGAATTACTACCACCTAGGTTAATAATCACATCACATGTATGAATGTGCTATTGATGTAGATCTCTTCTTTCCAATCTAGGTAGATTGGTTCAACCCTTAAACCGGGCATCTCGCCTCTTGACCGATCAGTTGGTCATCATGTACTGTCATCTGCCTCCAGTCAAATTGATATTTGGATTCCTTCCAAACAGTCGGTTGGGTCCACTAGGTGGTCATCTGGATCCATCGTTCTGTCCTCTATGGTCCTCTAGACGGTCGGTTCATCTCACAAACTGGTCATCTCATCCTACGATGAATGTCTTCCTCATCATTACAAGAAAAGAAACTATCCTATTTGTATTAAACTATTACATTGTAAAAAGAAACCTCAAGTTACATTCAAGGGGAGCAAAGGTAGGAAAGAATTAACTTTACATTGGGAAGAGGGAGGTAGAGGTTTGGTATGTAGACCGAGATAAACAAGAATAAAACCAAACCATCCAACCATACATAAATATTGAGTTTTTTGCATAACCACACTACACATCTACCATCAAAACTGCTTTTAGAGCAACATGTGTAAATTGCATATATATATATATAGTTTGGGATTATGTGATTTTTGATTGGGTACACATATGAGATAGCTTAAATATTCACATTATATGCAATAAATAAATGATTAAACCAAAGTCTGATCATATCGATTATCCTAAATCATAATAAATTGACATGGTTCAGATTCCACTATTGGAAATACGGGCACGAAGTATAGCAGAGGAAACAAAAATTTATCTATATGTATTCCCATAACAACAAGATCACGTCAACTACTATGAAATAGAAAGGATGGTTTAACAAGTTATACTTGGTCCTGGAGCAAGTCCAACAACAACAACTCACTTCAATGCAACTGTATATTAGTTTCTCTTGGATGGTGGCTGTGCATCTCCTAGTCTTCACCACAAAAAACAAACACGACAACTTCTGCAATGACTCCCGTGGTCTCACCACAGACTGCAAGTTGTGTTTGCTCTCCTAGCAGCAACCAAAGGACTCTTGCCTCTAGAGCAGTCCACACAGACCAACTAGAACTCATGTCATTCAACTAGAATAGAAAAGAAGGATTTGTCCCTCCCATTGGGGTACTAGTCACCAACATCCTCTCCCACAATAATGATTCTCAGTTGTTCTCTCCCTTACTATCCTTCCCTAGTCGGGTGGGACTTGCTTGGGCTATCTTGGTTACCACAACTAGAGAGGACAACAAATGTCAGAGAAACTGATTCCCAGTTGTTTGTTGTTGTGCTCTGGGAAGCCCCCAATACCCCTCTATTTATAGGTGGGGTTTGGTCCAGGGTTCCCAGTCTATTCAGGATCTATGTGGGAGTGGAAGGGCCCGGAAGATCTTGTTTTTTCACAACTTGTGAGACAAAAAACGGTCATTTGGTGACCTAGATGGTTTTATGGTCACACGAGATGGTCGTCTCATTCTGCCAAACAATTTCCCAATGACATACAAACTTGGCAAATTGATTCACATTAATCTTAGACATTAATTCCTTGCACCATATGTATTGTACAATCTAAACAAATTCAAGAAACTTCCAAAATGTTTGTTCATCCCCAACTGAGCCATCTCACACATGTGAGATGCCAATCTCTCTCACCCAGATGACTGTCTGGTGAATTGAGCTGAGTCGATCGATTCATTAGAATGAACCGGTTGGTTCACACCTCTGTTCGAGAAAAACTTAACCAATTTTATTAAATCTTACCGACAACCCAAATGACCATCTCAACACTTGATACACTCATCTAGTGCACCCAAAGGGCCATCTCACCCTGTGAGATGGTCATTTGGCTGTACTGTCAGCTAATTTGAAATGTGGATTTGAATACCTAAACACTTTAGTAATCAATCTAATTATCATTTAAGATTAAACTCCTCTTCTATATGAGTTCCATTGTGTGTGACCCTATAGGTCCCATATCACATTTGCAACAAATGCCCATAACTAACTTATGACATCATAAGTAGAGAGCGATGCCCATTCGTACATCAGTGCTACCCAAGTGAATGGAAAGTTGGAGAACAACTTCAACCTACAATTTGTGTAGGGTGTTACAATGATCATATAATCCCTTTGTCTTTGATATCCAGAGTGAACTCAAGGCATGGAATCTTCATCCTCTCAACATTCAACTCATGTTCCTTAAACCAAGAGATGACTATCTGAGACAATGTGATCTCAAAATCATATATTGATTCACATGTGCATGCACATGCATTTCTTAGTCTCGCTTATCAAGTGGCTGACCGGCCTAAATTGCACGTCCAAGAGGAGTGGATTCAGAGTAGTCAGAATTTTAAAGAGACAACCCGACTCTCGGGCCCCCACAACGATAAACGGGGTTCAATGTAGCGATCAGGGTCAAACATGGGGACAATGTTGGTAGTGTTAAGCGCACGGAATCTAGCACTCGTATACTCCAGCCGAAGAGGGTATATATCAAAGGCGTTCCCAAAGGAACGATAGCACACAAACTAAAGCAAGTCAAGAAAAATAAGAATAAGAAGATCAAAGGAAAGCAAAAGAAATGGGAAGAAATAAGTATATGGGAGGAAACCTGGGTTGGGGTTCACCTACTAGAGCATCTCACCAACATGCAACACTATATCTCTCTCTCTCTCTCTCTCTTTCTCTCTCTCTCTCTCTCGCATACTCTTTCCAAGATTACAAGCAACCATCAAAAGCATCTATTCCACTCTTTCTCAAGACGAGGATAGATCTAAGTCTAATGGTAGTCTCTCTCTCGAGGTGACCACACGTAAACTTTACAATAGAACATATGGTTTTAAAGCCTTAGCATTGTAACACTCTCATGCATTCATGCTACTCCATGACACATGATAAAGCGATATTACTCTTTCAAGATATCGACAATCAAACATCACAAGATGGTAGCTAAGCATACAAGTGAAGCATTAAAATAGGTGCATGGAGATAATCTTGATAAGAGTACGTATATTCAATAGAAAGAGACAATATACATGTTGGGAGAGCCTTAGTGGATACTCCCAACCCGAGTTAAGGTGTTTAGCCGTTCATGCTTGCGGACAACATAACAGTGTTATAGAAAGATGGATATATGAAGTCCCATGAAGAGAGGAGAGAAGTACAGTGAGATGGAAATGATAGATCTAGAGAGAAGAGACATGATACAACACAATACTTCTTCAGATATGGATCTAACATGTGGATCGTGCAGACAGTCTTCTTCTCTTGAAGAAGGAGTCTTCAGTCTTCTCTCTCCTTAGCTTCCACCTTTGGAGATCCAAGACTGGTGGATGGGATGGTCTGGGATGAATCTGGAACGCAACAGCACTTCGTGGTCCTCGGGATCCGATCTATGATCTGATGATTTGATAAGACAGGTGGGTGTTCTATTTATAGGCGCATTCCACCGACTTAAGCCTAGACCGCAGTTACGGTCTTGGTTGGGTGAGGGGTGAGACTGTGGTCGCGGTCTGCTCATTATTCCATCTTTCACCACAATTGAGCTTTAGTCGCAGTTTGATGACGATCGCGATCGAGGTCTGCTTGTGCGCTGCATTTGGGCGGTCAAGGTCGAGGTCTTCTTGATCGCGGTCGTAGTTTGCAAGAATTCATCAGTGACCGTGCTCTACAAACTGGACATGGTCCTTCTTGATCATAGTCCGTGTTCATACTGGGACCCCTGGTCTTACTCAGGATCCATGTTCTGATTGTGACTATTGTCGAAGTCGCGATTGAGCTGTGATCACGACTTTGTGATGACCGCGGTCCATATTTGACGCCTGACGACCTCGACCTCAAGAGAGCTCCAAAACTATGATTGCAGTTGAGGTATAAGTGGACCGAGATTGCGGTCCTGGTCCGTGACCTGGGTTGTGAATGTACCTGAAACCACGTAAGTGACGCTTTAGTAAAAAATGTAGAAAAATTATGTGAAAAGCTAACAAAAGATATACTAAAAGTGGTGTAAATTATATACAAAAAGTACATAAAATAGAGTGTTATCAACTCCCCCAAACTTAGAATCAAGCCTGTCCTCAAGCTAAGTGTAGGTTCGAGAACTCATAGAGAGAGAGAAAAAGCAATCTTAGATGACAAAAGTATAACATGACTGAAATATTTCATTCTTGCATCAAGACTATTATAGCATGTTTCCTAACCCTTAGGTCTCATTCCTCCCCCTCAACTGGAGTTGCATAACTTTGTTTTCTTGCCATTGCCTTCAATTGTAAAAGGCTCCTCCTTCTCAACTTATTACCCCTTTCCTTAGGTAGTGACCATACTAATGCACAATCTTTTTTGAAGCGTAGCTTTCACACCAATTCTTTATTTTTCAGTTGACCCTATGCTAATGTGTTTGGGTAGGCTCAAGGATTTAGATGATTTCCTCTTCCTTCTGAAGTCCTCACCCACAATTGTCGTAAGAACAGTGTTGCCATTTTGGGCTTTTGACTTTAGGTTAGGTGGTTTTGTGATTTTTCATTCAGGATTGGAGGTGTGTATGCTTCACCTCAAGATTCCACTTATGAGCACGCCATATCTGCATTCATGAGTGCAGCAATATACCGGTCATGCAGAAACTTTTGTCATCTTTTTGGGTACAACTCTCATATTTTTCTTTATTTCTTTTAGGCTTTTTACCTCTCCTTTCAGGCTTGGGTGCAAGGGATTTTGACTTGGTCTTCTGGGTGGCCAAGCCTCTTTTAGATATGTCTTGAAGAGGGCAGCTGTTTCCCTTTTACGAAGATAAGGATTTTCTGGTCAAGAGTGTCAGGTGAGGGTGGTTGGTCAAGAGTATGACTAGGTGAAGTTCTCTAGTCTCTGAGGGTTTCATGAGTTAAGGTTGTCACAAGTACAATGTCTTATTGCAAGAATGAGATAGAGCAGTATTGCTATGATTTTGTTTTACTCATATATACATGTATAGGTTGCTCATATATTTCTCTCTAAGAGAGCAAAAACACTACAATTAGAAAATTTAGCAGGAGCAGAGGCTAGCTTTTAAATTCAAAAGGTAGTTTTGCAAAAATTCAAAATTTTTGGAAGAATATTTAGAGGTAAAAAGATGGTAAATGTACCTCTATAGCTCATTTATGACTCCTCCCCCAAACTTATCGTTCACCACATCTCGGGGTGTCAAAATTTGAGTGAGATGTATAAACAAGATTTCTTTTTTTGTTTATGTTGTTGCTGGTGGAGGCCCACTCATACTCAAGGAGCATGCTTGCGTATATTCCTCATAGCACGTGATATTGTTCATACTGCATGCCTTCCACCTTGAAGCCAATAGTGGCTATGGCCACCATCCAGGCTAGGCAAAAGAAGCCACAATCATTTGATAGGGGCACCTGCTGGGGGCTCCTGTGGCAGAATTGAGTTTTCTTGAAATCCTTGCCTGTCGTATGGTCATACCCTCTACAATGACTTTTTATCATGTTGACGATCGCCTCAGTGCATGTGTTTGCCTTTTCTTCTGTGGGGGTCATTGCTATTGTCATATTGGTCTTCTTGTTAAGTCCAAAGGATGCATCTGAGCTATTGTAGATGACGATAGTCCTTTTGATGATGTTGATATCCAGCAAAATCCAATGATTGTCGTGAAGAATTGGTAGGAAAATGTAGTCTGGTGGGGATGTCGCCAGGTGTTGTTGCAGCCGTTCCTTTTCTCCTAATCTTTTGTATTTTAGGATGTCATCCACCAGTAAGAAGTATGCCATGTGGGCATTTGGCATGGTATCACCTAGTATCGCTTGGTAGGCTGACATTGTACTTACAGAAAGGTATCCTCCTATTTTCAACATTTCTTGGAGGTCATCTTTTAGCATGCAAATGCCATCTCTCTCGAAGATGACATCTCCTGGAGAATCATCTTCTTTCAAAGAACTCATAATTATAGTCAGTTCTTCCAGAGACAGAATGAGGCAGCTCCATCTGTCAAAATTCTTGAAAGAGGGTGTAATTTCTCCTACCAGTCTATCTGGTCTTGCATCACCCATGTCTTCTTCTTCAACCTCTCCTCCTTCTTCAGCATGTTCCTTTAGAGGCTATTTTTTAGGGACTACTGCTACTGGAGGTTGCCTTGTTTTGTCATTTGATGTCTATTTTGTAGCTTCTCCAGATCTTTCATGCCAGCCTTCTTTCCAAGCCGCATCCCTAGCTGGCTCAGTTGGATCAACCCACATGGTCTTTAGCTGTTCCCTCCAAGTAAACTTTTCAGGTAGAGGGATATCCATGTGAAGCCTCTGGGGTACAACTTCTGAAGGCATCTCTGGGTCATTGAAGAACCGACGGTCATAGATGACCTCCACAACATACATACCCCACATTCCATGCATGTCTTTATTGTCTAGATATTCCAAGGGGATGCCCTTATTGATGGCCTCCATCATTCGTAATACTATGAAGGCACAATCCCCTGAACCAACTTCTTCTTGAGGGACTTTCTTATTAATTGAGAAGAGTTTCCAAGACCCTTAAAACTTGTTATCTGCATCCTTGATTGCTCGTTGTAGACACAACAATATTTTTAAGGCGTCTCTGGCATCCTTCCTCTTGTAGACCAATGAGGTGCTATCCAGTTCAGCTGTACAACAATTGAGCGTCATCATTTTCCATTCATACAGATCGACGACTATCAATGCCCAATGCTTTACATTCTTTATGGGCAACACCACATATCTTGTTTCCTTCTGCAGGACTACTGCCTTCAGTTTGGCTACATCCACTGCCTTGTAGTCTTCATTGTAGAGGAGGTTGGCTAGATGTGTTGTCCCGTTGAAGGCCGACTGCGGCTTGTCCAGGTGTAGGAATTCTTCCAGGAGGGTGGCGCAGAGTACCTTGAATAGTCTTTTATGTACTCACGCCTTCTTCATGAATATACCCCAGAAGTGGTCTCTGTAAAGACATCTACCCTTATTGTTATATAGTATGTCTGACCCGGGTAGATCGTCGCTGAGGACATCTGCCAATATGTGGACATATCTACATGTGATCCATGATACCAAAGTCATGTCTATTTCTTTCATCTTGCAAGGAAGAGGGGGAGCTGCTCCAAGCATTTCTGCTTTAGCTGGTGCACTCCACTCCCTGGCGGGCTCATTTGTAAAGAAGGTTGCCAGCCCGCCATCCTCATCGTCGAAGTTTCCTCTATTGTCAGCATGGCCTTGGCTACTTGTTCAACCACCTTGTGTGACATTTGTGTAGCGGCTACTTGTTCAACTACTTCTGAGGAAGCTTCAACAGCTATGCTGTCTTTGACATGGCTCTCCTCAGAAGTTTTCCCTAGCTTGGTGTCTTCCATAATTTTCATAGTTGCCTCCATCTTCCCATCGTAGAGATAGTCGCTATGATCGTGATGTGGTTGGAATAGGAGGAACTTACTGCTCTCTTCGAGTCCGACCCCCAACTCAGATAACATTCTATCGAGCTCTGCCGCTCCTGTTGCGCTGAGTTTGGTGGCCACTTCTTCATGATGTGCAACAACAATATGCTCTTCTAGCATCATTGCATGAGTAGGCGGAGTGAATTTATGCTGTGCTAGTTTCCCACCTTCTTCAGCAACTTCGTCTTGGCCTTCTTCGGGATTGCAATTGAGGTCAAGCTCCCTTGACAAAGTCATATTTTTCTTCATGTGTTTATCGTTGGGGGAACTCAACCGTTGAGGTGGCTCATCTCTTTTTGGCTCGGCTGATGGTGCCATTTTTGTGTTAGCACTTCCTTCTTTTAGCACGCCCACTCCCGTGCCTGTCCCTCCCACATTGTCGTCGTCATTGTCATCGTGGCTGGAGGGGCTAGATGAGGAGTGCGCCGGGCTTGCTGAGTGCTTGGTCTTCTTTTTCTTCTATCGGTTCTCGAGTTCTTCACATTCCTTCTTGAGCTTTTGGCGGTCCTCTACTAAGCGTTGACGCTCTTCTTTGAGGTTAGCCATTGCAGCATCATAGCCCCGACGCATGTGTTCATTGTCAGCTCGGATGGCATGCCTCTATTTTTGTAGGTCTTCCATCTCATCCTTAATATTTTTCAGCATTTCCATCATCATCCATTGGTTGCTTATAACGACCTAGACGAAGTCAAGGAGTGCTCTTGTCCTTTTGTCAAGGACATGTACCTACGTTGTTAGTGCAGACAAAGAAGAAGAGATGGTTTTATTTATTGTGTTAGTTTGATGCATGTGTACCCACATAGCATCAAACAGTGTACCTAATGCCCCTCCGAAGGAAGGTACATGTTGTTGTTGCTGGTGCAGCTGGTGCAACTGATGCTCCATGCACGTGGTTGATGGGCTTGGCACCGTAGGTTGTGGAGGCGGTGGCAGTGGAACTTGTTATTTCTCCTTTGGCTTGTCTTGTGGGTCCATCTCCACTCCACTGAACTCCGTATCGAGTATGGCCTGGGAGCCTTATCCTTCTGGCTCTGCCTCTAGTTCTTTATTGGGCTGTGAGTCAGCTGCTGCACCACCCTCTTTCTCTACCTCTGTTTCCATAGTGGCCGCTTCTTTATGTGGCTCAAGAGGTGTGGGTTCTGGAATTTCCACTGGTTCTTCTGGAGGTGGAACCGTGGGGGTTGGTTCTTCTGCAACTGCGGGTCTTTCGGTGGGCGGTGTAGTTGTATCTGTCGTTTTCTTTTTCTGCACTGCCAACTTCTTCCATGGCTCTGTGCTCTTTTCCTTTTTCAATGCAGCTTGAGCACTACTTTCTCCAGTTGTAATTATTGGATCTGTACTCATGCTGGCCTACAATGCCCCAGAGCACATCTTTTCGATGTCGTTGTGGGTTGGCCGCAGCTTATGAGCGTCATAAAACACCATTTTAGGAAGGGGAATGAGTCTTTTTGTCCCACCTTGCCTGAAGTACAACTTCTCCCCCTTCTGTACCAGAATACCTGTACTAATAAGGGACTTGACATCTATTCTTTGCTGTCCCTCCATTTCTTTATACTTTAGGTCCTCTCCTTTGTCCATTAGGTATTCGACAATTTTTGTAATCTGGCCACCCATGCAGTATGTAGAGTTCCTATTTGCGTCTCCGCCTACTGCTGCTGATAAGCGCTCGATTAGTATCTTCCTGATATTAACCAACTTTTTGTTTATTATTGACCATATTAGAAACATATCTCCCTTGCTAACTGTTCCCATTTCTGATCTTGCGTAAATGGCGTATGCAGTGATTTTCTGCATTGTGCGAATAAAGCACGATGTGATTAGTGAGGCTTTGGAGTTCTTTGAGATGTGCTCCTCCTCTCCAGTCAGCTTTTCCCACATCTGGTTGCTTTCATAGGTGACTGCTTTTTTTTTCGCTCAGGGCGGTAGAGCATGCTTTTGCTTGTTCCTCTATCTCTGTTAATATTTTGTTCAACATCGCCTCCGTGATTATGTGAGACTTGCCTCTAAGCCTTGTAGTTTATAATCTCTGCCTCCTTCCCTTCTTGTTTCACTATGGGTAGTGACCTTCTTAAGCGAAGACAGAAACTCTACAATTAGCTTCTTATAGGACTTCACTCTGGTGTATAAAAGTGCATAAGTTTGCACCTTCCAAGAACTTCACTATCCTGTCATAGATTCCCATATTTTTGAAATCTTCTACGTCCAGGTAACAGGTAGGGCAGAACTCCTTATTTTGGTACATCCAATCATAAGTAGACTGGTGTACGATGTTCCTTGGCATGAACTGGGGTTCTCCAGATTGTGCTGATGTCTCCCCTATGCCATCTTTGGCTTTTCTTGTCTTTTGTTCCCTTAACTTCTCAACACCCAGTGATTTTATCTTTTTGCTACTCTGGGACCCGTTTGGTGCAGCCTTTCTCTTCTTCCCCTGGACTCGGCTCTCTGACTCCCCAGGTTGATACTCGGAGGTCTATGTCTTCTCAGTTTGTTCTATTTCATGAGTAGAGTCCTCCGTCATCATGTTCCCCATTATTCTTTGGTACTATTCTAGCCTTAGCTGCACCTCAACTCGTTTGGCCTCTGGGAGAGAAGTATTCCTCTTGAGTGCTGCTATCAAACCTTCCACTATCTTCTCCACCTCCTTTAGGGATGTTTCCTTCTTGAAGATGGGGTCACTGTTCTCTGAAGAAGACATTCTGCATGGTTTCAATAACGGATTAGTTTATAATTGGTTTAATCAGAGACAATCTCATTGCAATTATCTGGGTTTGTATTCAACAATTTTTAATTATTAAGTTTATTAATATATATAGGGACCGCGACCCGCGGTCTTGTTAGTAACTCAGAGGACACTACAGTTGTGGTCTCTGAAGGAGATCATGGTCACAATGTAATGAGAAGGGATCGCGGTCGCGGTCACATTCTTCTTTATTGCTATGGGCAGGTTGCAGTTCAAGGGACCACAATCTCGAGTAGTGCTCTTCTACACCGCGACCCGCAGTAGGAACCTGAAGTTGGAGCGGGCACCATGAACAGTCTAGGGTTGACGAGTACAATGCGGTCGCGGTTGTAGAGGTGATGATCGCGACTCGCGGTCCTCCTTCATCCAACCGTTTTGTTTCCTTTCTCTGTCTGTTCATCTGTTCTTTGCCTCGCTGGCGGAAGTTGTCCCATTATTGATGTTTTTAGGGTTTTTAGGTGTTGCTTGCAAATGCTGCCATTAGGGCGGTTAGGATAACTAGAAAGTTACAAACTCCCACCGGTGGCGCAATTGATAGCCGTCGACAGAAGAATTAGGAAAATTTGGTTCAAGCGAGGGACTAGATTGGCGGTGACATGGCAATGGGTAAAATCAAAGAATCAGAAATTAGAAGTGCAAAACGGAGGTTTTCCTATTACCTTGTTCATTTATTGCGACAACAAGATCGAAGAAGGAAGGTACGACGATCAACTTTGTTGCGTCGGCGGTTCGTCGGTCATGGCAAAGTGGAGAATCAAGGTTTATCTTAGACTCGGGAAAGCTAGAGGTGAAAAGAGTCTGATAGACGAGGGTTTAAGGATATATATACTAGAGTGACCGTGACCTGATGATCGGAGGGGATGACCGCTATCGCGGTGTACTAGGAGTACGACCGCAGTCGCGGTCTCTTCCGTTCTAAGGGTAACTATGAGTCGTGGTCGAGGTGCCTGGTTATGGACACTATGGGTCACGGTCTTACGTGATGCAAGGCTATACCGTGGCCGCGGTCTAGACCATGATCAGATCAAAACAAAGCGTCATTTCTTTAGTTAAATCATCAATTACTCAAAAAAAGATAGATATGTACATCACTTAAAAGAGCAGAAAACTAATCAAATAAAAAGGGAAGAGAAAACAAAGCTTAAGAAAATAGCAAAAACTTGGGTTGCCTCCCAAGAAGCACTTGATTTAAAGTCTCTAGCTAGACTTCATAATTCTTCATTCCTTGGGTCCTTTGGCTGTATGTGGCAGCTCTTCATTCCTTTTCTCAGGTGGCTGACCTGGTTCCTCCAAATTGATCTCAGATCTTCGCAAAAAAGCCTCATCTTCATAAAATCTTTTTACCCTATGGACATTGACCTTGAAAATCCCAGTTCTCTCTCCTTGAATTTCCATCATTCCTGATGGATAAATCTTCACCACAGAGAAGGGGCATACCATCTTATTCTAAGCTTTCCAGAAAAGAGCCTAATGCTTGAATTGAAGAGAAGCACTTTATCTCCCTCACGAACATCCTTGTTCTTTAGGTGGGCATCATGCCACACCTTTGTCCTTTGTTTGTAGATTCTAGCATTCTTGTAGACATGCAATCTTAGCTCCTCGAGCTCCTATAGCTGTAGGAATCTTTTCTATCATGACTTCTCTAAGTCCATATTCAGAAACTTGATCGCCCAAATGGCTTTATGTTCGAGCTCCAAAGGTAGATGGTAGGACTTGCCATAGATTAATATGTACGGTGTCGTACCTTATTGGTGTCTTATAAGCTATCCTATAGGTCCAGAGAGCATCATAAAGCTTCATGGACCAGCCCTTCCGAGTGTGGCTGACCATTTTCTCCAGAATCTGTTTAATTTGCCAGTTGGACACCTCTACTTGTCCTGAGGTTTGAGGGTGATAGGGTGTAGCAATCTTGTACTTTAACCCATAATTCTTTAATAGTGCCTCAAACTGCTTTTCTCCAAAATGTGACCCCCCATCGCTTATGACAGTACAAGGTACTCCGAAGCATGGAAAAATGGTTTTCTCGAATAGCTTGATCATAGATTTAGAATCGCAAGTTTGGGTTGCTACAACCTCTACCCATTTCGACACGTAGTCAACAACCACTAAAATGTACTGATATCCTTTTGATGATAGGAAAGGACCCATGTAGTCTATTCTCCAAACATCAAATATTTCTACTTCCACCCACTCTGCCATAGTCATCTCTCTCCTCTTACTGATATTTCCAGTAAGTTGGCATTCCTTGCAAGCTTTGACAAAAGATGTCGCATCTTTGAACATGGTGGGCCAATAAAACCCAGATTGAAGCACTTTTGCAGCTGTCCTTTCTCCACTGTGATGTCCTCCATACTGCAAAGAATGACATTCTTTTAGGATCAATGAGGCTTCCTTCTCTGGTATACACCTTCGATACAAACTGTCAGAACACCTCTTAAACAGTAGTGGGTCATCCCAGTTATAGTTCTTAACATCGGAGAAGAGCTTCTTTTTTTGGTTGTATGTTATGTCCATCAGAAGCTGGCCACAAGCCAGATAGTTACAAATATCTGCAAACCATGGCAGGCTTTGCTCATTAGACTAAGCCATCAGTAGGGCTTCATTAGCATAACTGTCGTTCACTGGTAACTGATTCACCTCATCAAAAACTATTCTAGACAAGTGGTCCACGACCACATTTTTTTTCTTTCTTATCAATGATTTCATGATTAAATTCTTGTAACAACAGGGCCCACCTTAGCAGTCTTGTCTTTGTGTCCTTTTGCATGAGATAGCGTATAGACCCATGGATAGTATAAACCTTAACCTTGGCTCCTATAAGGTATGATCAAAATTTATCAAATGTGAAAACAATCGCTAACATATCCTTCTTAGTAGTAGTATAGTTCACTTGGGCTTCGTCCAGTGTACGACTGGCATAACGTATGACATGGTGCTTTCGGTCTTTCTTCTTCCCTAGGACTGCACCTATGGCATAGTCACTTGTGTCACACATTATTTCAAAAGGTAGCTCCCAGTCTGGATCTTGCAAGATTGGTGCAGAAGTTAAAGCCTCTCTTAGGGTCTCAAAAGCTTTTGAACACTCGTTATCGAACTCAAACACCACGTCCTTAATCAGCAAATTTGAAAGGGGCTTTGATGTCTTCGAGAATTCCTTAATGAACCTCCTGTAATGTCCAACATGACCCAGGAAACTTCTTACCCCTGTCACGGATTTTAGTGGCGGGAGTTTGGAGATGGCTTCGATCTTGCTAAGGACCACCTCAATGCCCTTCTTGGAGACCTTATGTCCTAGGACAATGCCACTCTGAACCATAAAGTGGCACTTCTCCTAGTTTAGGACCAAATGTTTCTCTTCGCATCTTTACAGAACTAGGGACAAATTTCTTAGGCAAGAATCAAAATCTTTTCCATAAACAGAGAAGTCATCCATAAATACTTCAACTATATCTTCTAAGAAGTCATAGAACATGGAAATCATGCAATGATGGAAGGTTGTAGGAGCATTGCATAAGCTGAAGGGCATTCTTATGAAGGCGTACGTGCCATAGATGCATATAAATGTAATTTTCTCCTAATCTTTCGGGTGTATCAGGACTTGATAGAATCCAGAATATCCATCTAAGGAGCAGAAGTAATCATGGTGGGCAATTCTTTCAAGGACTTGATCAATAAATGGTAAAGGAAAATGGTCTTTTTTCATGGCTGAATTTAGCTTTCTATAATCATACACATTCTCTAGTCTGTGACAGTTCTGGTGGCGACTACTTTGTCACCATTATCTCCCTTCACCACAGTCATTCCACCCTTTTTAAGTACTACGTGGATGGGGCTCACCCAATTGCTGTCGCTTATTGGGTATATGATTTCCGCATCACGTAGCTTCAATATCTCCTTCTTGACTAGTTCCTTCAACATTTGGTTCAATTTCCTTTGAGGTTGCACCAACGATCTTGCCGATTATTCTAAGTTTATCCTGTACATGCACAGAGCTAGATTCAGTCCCTTGATATCCTCAACTAAATATCCAATAGCTCTTTTATGCTCTCTCAACTCTTCCAGGAGTCTTTCCTGTTGTTCTTCTGTGAGGTTAGCATTGATGATGATGGGATTCCTTCTTTCCTCATCCAGGAACTCGTACTTCAGCCCTTTTGGTAGTGGCTTTAGTTCCGACCTTGGCTTCAGAGCTTCTAACTCTTTGTTTGACTGTTCCAAAGAAGTGTACTTCACTGTCTCTATCACTTCTTTGTCATTGCTGAGACTTTCTTCACCTTGGTTAAGATAATCTAGTATCTCAACCACTTCTGGGTCTTCCATCAAAGGATTTGGGTTGTTTAAGGCCCACATAAGTGGGTCTGCAATGGCTTTCTCTTCTTGAATCTCTTCAAAATGCTGGTTATAGCTGTCCATGAAGTAGACTGACTCAGAAAGAGATGACCCCTTCATAGCATCCTTCACTTTGAAGTCAATGTGGTCACTTCTGACTCGGAGGGTTATGACACCTTCTGCGACATCTATCAGGGCTCTTCCAGTAGCTAGAAAAGGTCGTCCAAAGATTATCAGACACTTCGGGTCCTCCACAGTATCTATCATAATAATATCATAAGGTATGAAGAACCTCCCGACACAGATCGGGACGTCTTCCACTATGCCCACTGGTCTCTTGAAAGTGTGATCATCTAGTTCTATCTGCATACTTGTCTTTACCATATTGGTCAATCCCAATCTTTATGCTAATCTCAGGGGCATCGAGCTTATGCTGGGTCCCAAATCTACCAGTCCCTTCCTTTCGACGTTGTCTCCAACACAAAAAGGGATGTTAAAAGCCCCTGGGTCTTTCTTCTTGGTAGGTAGTTCAACCTGAACAAATGCACTGGACATGTTTTCCAGGTGTACCGTTTCGAAGTGGTTTCCTCTCCTTCTCTTTATGATAAGGTCCTTGAAAAACTTAGAATATGTCGACATCTCCTCCAAAGCATCTAGAAACGAGACATCGATATGTAGTTTCCTTACTGCCTCCATGAACTTTTCATATCTTTTCTTTAGGTGGGCCTTGATAAGCTTGTATGGAAATGTGATTCTTGGTGCATATGGGCTTTTATTCATAAATATTTCTTCAATGGGATCAAGATCCCTAGCTCCTCTACTTTTCTCATGAATTTCTTCAATAGGCCTCTCCCTGTCAGCAGACTTTTCAGAAGAAACTTCCTTGTCCTGTTGGGGTTCCTCAACTTTTTCTTCCTCTTTATCGTTTCCCATTCCAGAATTGATCAATGTCCTCCCTGATTGGAGGGTAGACATTTTTACAGTCTCTGTGTTTGACGGAATCTTTCTTGAGGGATTCTTCACTAACTCAGCCAATTGCGTGAGCGGTTGGTCGATCTGGCATTGATGCGTTTGGATATCTGCCATCTAGACTTGCATAGTTGTTAGGATGCCAGAATTGGCAAGGGCACTTTGTGCCAGTTGGTCATTCACATTATCTTGCCTCTTAGCAAAATTGAACAATTGAGTTACTAAGTCTGGATGGTTGTTATCTTTTCCTTGCCCCTGTCCTTAAACTTGACTTGTTCCTTGGCTCAGTCCTGCCCCTTGGCGAGTTTGGTTCCTACCTTGTGTTGAGTAGTTATTCTTATTTGTTTGGTAATTGGTTGTTTGAGTATAAGGTGCTTTTTTGCTCCTCTTTTCAAATCCTGGTGGTGGCTTTTGCGAATTCCCTAGTTGATGTGAATTCTCGGCCGCATCCTTGTTCCCATAGCTGAAACCAGGGTGACCTGGCCTCTTAAAGTTGGCATAGGAAAAATTCTGCGTAGACTCTTCTTTACTTTCACTGTCTTCACTCTCTTCTGGTCTTGTGTAGATACAATTATTGACTCCATGCCCTCCTTCACCATAGGTGACAAACTTCATCACCTTTTTGGTGTGCTTCTTTCCCTTGCCCCCAATATCTTTCAGTTGTTTGACGTCAATTGGTATTTTCTAGATTTGGGTGGTTATATTTTCTAAAGCCTTAGCTTCCATGGATGGTCCTTCAGATCCTATCTTCTTCGATGTGCCTCTATCATTCCTGTCATAGTCTACTCCTGCTTGAAGCATAACCATGCTTTCTATAATCTTCATAGTCCTGCTTGGCTTTTTTCCCAAGAAGTCACTCCCCGCGGCAACATTTAGAGAAGTCCTCTCCATATGAGTCAGCCCATTATAAAAGGTGGTCACCAGGAATCCCTTACGGTAGTTATGGTGTGGGCAATCCCTCAAGTATTGTTGGTAATGATCCCATGCCTCGTGCATGTTTTCTCCTGGCTTTTGTGCAAAAGATGTAATCTTTTGCATGTTACGAATGGTCCTCTCAATAGGATAAACTTAGTGATGAAGGCATCTGCCAGGGGTCTCCATCCATCTATATACTGGTGGGGAAGATTTAGATACCAAGAGAGAGCCTTATCCTCCAACGAGAAGTTGAAACCCTTGTAGTAAATCACTTCTTATGGGACACCCCTCATCTTAATGGTGTCGCAAATGTTCTTGAAAGCATCAAGATGGTAGTATGGATTCTCCCTTGAGTTCCCTCAGAAAGGTTTGTTTTGGATCATAGATATGATAGCTGGTTTTAGCTCAAAGTTTGCTGCTTTGAAATTTGGTACAACGACCAGTCATCTTGACTCATTGGCCCTCATTGCTGCCATCTCATGAAGGATCTTCCCTTCCTCATCATCCTCACTATCATTGTCCCAACGGTTGTGATTCCTCTCAGCTTTGTGGTTATGGTTGTTATTGTTTCTTCTATGCCTACGGTGATGACGATGTTCCTCATAGTGACGATCATCTTCACGATGATCATCATCATATTGCTCTTCGTGTTCTTCCTCCCATTCTTCATATTGATGACCATCATTGTAACAACCATTTCTATCTTCATCTGTGCCTGGTGGAGGTGGGTGGTGCTCATTCCTCGCGTTCTGCTCATCTCCTGAAAGGGTAATGTCCACGCGAGGCGACATGGTGAAAAGGAGTAAATTCGAACAAGTTTCTTCTTCCTGGGTGCCTGAATAGATCGTACAGTTGAGTTAGCAAACTGGATGTGTCAAAATGAACTATTTTATACAAACTCAGGGTAGCAAGCTTAAAGTATCAGTGCTGTCAAGCTTATTGCTAAGCTTGAGGCACAAGAGTATAGTAAGTGGACTCAGGTTCTTAACAGTGCCGTTTTGCCTTGTCCCCGAAAACGGTGCCAAAAAGTTGATCGGCTTAAATCGCACGTCCAAGAGGAGTGGATTCATACTAGTTAGACTTTTAAAGAGATAACCCATTTCTCAAGCCCCCACAATGATAAATGGGGTCCGATGTAGCAATCTAGGTCAAACACAGGGACAAGGTTGGCAGTGTTAAGTGCAAGAAATCTAGCACTCGTATACTCCAGCCGAAGAGGGTATATATAAAAGGCATTCCCTAAGGAACGATAGCACACAAACTAAAGTAGGTCAAGAAAAACAACAATAAGAAGAACAAAGGAAAGCAAAAGAAACTGGAAGAAACAGGTATATGGGAGGAAACCTGGTTGGGGTTCACCTACTAGAGCATCTCACCAACATGCAACACTATCTCTCTCTCTCGCATACTCTTACCAAGATTACAAGCAACCACCAAAATCGTCTATTCCACTCTTTCTCAAGATGAGGATAGATCTAAGTCTAAGGGTAGTCTCTCTCTCGAGGTGACCACACGTAAACTTTGCAATAGAACATATGGTTTTAAAGCCTTAGCATTGCAACACTCTCTTGCATTCATGCTACTCCATGACACATGATAAAGCTATATTACTCTTGTGAGATATCAACCATCAAACATCACAAGATGGTAGCTAAGCATACAAGTGAAGCATTAAAATAGGTGCACATAGATAATCTTGATAAGAGTATGTATATTCAATAAAAAGAGACAATATACATGTTGGGAGAGCCTTAGTGGCTACTCCCAACCCGAGTTAAGGTGTTTAGCTGCTCATGCTTGTGGATAGCATAACTACGTTACAGAAAGATGGATACATGAAGTCCCACAAAGAGAGGAGAGAAGTACAACAAGATGGAAATGATAGATCTAGAGAGAAGAGACGTGATACAACACAATACTTCTTCAGATATTGATCTAACACGTGGATGGCACAGACGGTCTTCTTCTCTCGAAGAAGGAGTCTTCAGTCTTCTGTTTCCTCAACTTCCACCTTTGGAGATCCAAGACTGGTGGATGGGATGGTCTGGGATGAATCTAGAATGCAGCAACACTTCGTGGTCCTCAGGATCCGATCTATGATCTGATGATTTGATAAGACAGTCGGGTGTGCTATTTATAGACACATTCCACTAACTTAAGCCTAGACTGCAGTCACATTCTTGGTTGGGTGAGGGGTGAGACCGCGGTCACGGTCTTCTCATTATTCCATCTTTCACCGCGGTTGAGATTTAGTCACGGTCTAGTGACGATCGTGATTGAGGTCTTCTTGTGCGTTGTGTTTGGGCGGTCGAGGTCGAGGTCTTCTTGATTGCGGTCGTGGTTTGCAAGCATTCATCAGCGACCGTGGTCTTCAAACTGGTCGCGGTCCTTCTTGATCACGGTCTGTGTTCACACCGGGACCCCTAGTCTTACTCGGGATCCATGTTCCGATCGAGACTATTTTCGAAGTCGCGGTTGAGCTGTGATCACAACTTTGTGATGACCGCGGTCCATCTTTGACGCCTGACGACCTCGACCTTAAGAGAGCTCTGAAACCGCGATCGTGGTTGAGGTATAAGTAGACTGAGGTCGCGGTCCTGGTCCGCGACCTGGGTTGTGAATGTACATGAAACCATGTAAGTGAGTCTTTAGTAAAAAAGGTAGAAAAATTATGTGAAAAACTAACAAAAGATATACTAAAAGTGGTGTAAAGTATATATAAAAAGTACGTAAAATAGAGTGTTATTAGTGGCCATGATATCAAACTCCAATAGGAGGGACAAATCCCATCTCTATTACTCACAGTCTATCCCCATGTTTCAAAGTCACACATTCATCACTGTTATAACAACCCATGTTTCAAGACTGCGTTTGATGATGTCAAGGCGTACCCAATGACATGTGATGAGTGCAGTGATTTCAGGTCTAAGAATCACAATCACCACCTTCACTAAGAGAGATGAATATTACCACCAATTATGGTTTCCATGTGTCACTCTCAAGGAGGGTTTGTCCGATATACTATTCTCTAACATGTATCTGTGTGCTTAGTTTGATATTACCATATCATGTCTAATGAGATTCTATCATCAACCAACCTACACTCTAGTCTTATGTGTTACCAGTGTCTATCTACCTTCCACAGTAACAACCGACTAGGGACATAATGAGAATATGTACATGTACTCTTAACATCCGTATGATCTCAATTACCTAAGTCCTATACTTTAAGGCATACATCATCAAGTAGTATTGTTCTCTAGATATTCATAATGTTTTCTCATTATCTCATAACTGAGTGAAATAGAATGAATTGGAATCTTGCCTTTATGAGTATTAATCAAATCCTTTATGGTAAATTCCATGTTAATCATCACATGATTTTCTCTATGGGCATACCTTACCGACAATTTCTCCCCCTCAATTCATGCTTACCTTTTCCGATATGGTTAGTTTCTCCAAAAAGGATAACCATAACACATATATGCTATTTGATTCCTCTTAAATAGTCACATGATATTTTAGAGAATTAACTATAAAATAATCACAAGTTAATATGTAGTAATCTCATTTCTCCCCCTTTGTCGAATAAAAAATATAGGGTTGTAGAAGAGCTAAAACACATGTCGTACCCTAAAGGAAAAAACCACAAAAGCAACCACCATATGAAAGAACCACACATAAGAAAAAAGAGTGAACTAAAAATACTAGAGTCTTAATAAAAATATGGAAGCACATACCAATAAATCATGAGATATATAAAAGCATAGAGTTAAAGGTACATATAACAAGATTACAATAATAGATATGTCCGATTGAGTTTAAAACTACAAAAACAACAAAGAAAATAATGAGATATGAAAAATAGTAAACCTTAGATACAATGCCCAAATGTCAGTGCATAAGAGTCCACAAAAATATATATAGATGAGCATGGTATGGACTAAGTAATAAATATCAAAGGCATCTATGTCAATAGTCTCATCATCATCAGGCTGGTAGTCTTCATCTTCATTAGAGGGTGCATCAGGGGTGGAAGGTATACCTCACCACCATCTCATCATCATCAGAGACATCATCACCATCCTCATTATCATCCTGTTCCTCATCACCATCAACATCGTCATCCTTAGCATCCTTATCTTCCATCTCTATATCCTACTCAAGAACAAAAGATAAAGGACCATACCATCTACGGTAGTGATCTACCCAGAAGATGCCACACTCGCGTAGTGCCTTATCTTGCTCAAAGTTGGGCATAGAAACCCAATCATAGTCAACAAGAAAGGAATCAACATGGCTAGGTCCACTATAAAGGTAGGGGGTAAAGCGAAAGCAACAAGATGGTAAGTCGGGTGGAATTGACTATATGCATAAGAGGCATAGTTTGCAGCTGGGTAGAGATGATAGATGGGATAAGGATTGGTTCATGACAAGTTCATGTTTGATATTATCTGAATAAGATGTTGGTATAGGTGCCCCTAGACCTATAGGTTATATGCATGTTGGTGCATCATGTAGCGCATCAGGGTTTCATTTGACACCAAAAAAGAGGCACAACCAGGTCTAGGAGGAGACTTGGTGGAGGTCAAAGGACCAAGGGTAGAGGAGGTGGGTTACAAGGATTTATTGACCATGGTTTCACTAATATAAACTCCTTTTCAAATAATTTTTTAGCCAAGGTATTTGGAAAGGGATGACTAGTGTGATCTTGAAAGACACCACAAATTAGGTTAGGGTAGGGTGGGTGGGAGCCTCTAGTATTCTTCTCTATGTCAAAGCAAGTCATGTGATTAAGAAAATATCTTTCCCATTTGGCACAAATATTTTTGAGAAGACAATACATGATCACTGTCAAGTTTTGCGCAATATCTATTTGATTTCTTTTTGGATGAATGTTGCAGTTAACTAGGAGAGGAACTAAGTGAGTCTTAATATCCAGAGAAGAATATGGTAATATGGCTTTCTTCCTATATTGGACCTCATTCATCATAAAGTTTTGTGGATATCAGAAAGAGATAAATCAGGGTCAAAGCTCTTGTAGAAGGCTTCTGGGTCAAGGGGGTCATGGTAGGTGGGGGTAGGAACACATATAATTTGACTAGGAGGAAGCTATATAAGTATTCAAAGAGTTCTCAGAGATTTGAAATCTTATCCCTCCAATCATGGATGTCAAAACCACTTAGGTGTTAGGAGGAGGAACTAAAGAGGTGTAGTTCTAGTTAAGATTTTCATAGAACTCATGCACCACTTTCTTTCTCTAGAGGGAGTTCTTATAGGTCATGTATTCCTAGCAAAAAGCATCAACTTTTTGGTTAGAGAAGAGTTTCTTAACTTCTTGTAGTAGCTCATTGTTAAGAAACAACAAGATCCTAAAAGGATAAGGGTTCCTAGGCAACAACTCTCCATAACGAGTGACCACTTGATTGGAGAAAAAAGAGGTACCATCGTAAGAGATATAGCTAACAACTATAGAGGATGAAGGAACACCTGACGAACCAGTTCTTTTCTATCAGTTGGATGCCATGGAGAATAAAAGAGTGATGATGATGCAAAATAGGAAGAAGAAAAATAGTTGTAGGACACCCAAGCTTAGGGTTGAGTATGTGGAAGGTTAAATGGGGCAAACTAGGGCTAGGAAAGGGGATTGGGTGACCTAGTGTTCAAGGACGAATTGAAGGGGTGACTAATCAGTTGGGGTTTCACTAGTTGAGAGGGAGAAAATTGGCTGAAAATATATATATATTTCCACACAACAATGTTGTCAATTGAGTTTGAGATTTGGGAAACATGGTCGACACTACTGTGTGTTCAGTCCCTGGGTCAGTTGTCGAACAAGTTTCCCCAAAGAAAACTCGACTGACAAGAAACTCTATCAAGAAGATTTGAAATATAATTATATTCCACTAGAGTGATACATAAATTTATTTTTCTACCCTATCAAGCATTTTGAACACATTAAGGCACATTCCACTCATCGTTGGCTACTATTTTGCGACAAAACAAGCATTTGTGAAAATAGCAAAAAAAAGCAAAATAAGGCATTAAAACAAGGCATATGTAGCACTAACAAGCATAAGATGAGAAATTTATGAACTAAAACATATATATACGAGAACATATAGATAGAAGGCATACCATTATCATTAAGACCAACAATAAGAAATTTTCTTCTAATGAAAGTAAATTGCACTCTAGCTAAAGGTTTGGTGAAAATGTCTGCAAGTTGGTTTTCCGTGTCCACATGAGTGATATAAATACCTTTCTTGGCAATGTGGTCACAAAAGAAGTGATGGCGAACCTCTATATTTTTAGCTCCACTATTCAATATAGGATTATAATAAAGATTGATTTCACTAGTATTATCACAAAAGATAGGAGAATCATCACAATGAACATGAAAGTCTTGGAGCATTTGCTTCATCCATAGGACTTGGGCATAAGAACTCCCAGCTATAATGTACTTAGTCTCGATAGTTGAAAGAGCCATTGTGCTTTGTTTCTTAGAGTACCAAGAAACTAAGTATGGTCCTAGGAGGAAGCAAGCGCCACTTCTGCACTTTCAATAAATTAAGCACCCGACATAATCTGAATCACTATAGGTAGTAAAATTAAAGTCCCTTGACTTGGGATACCATAGTCCAAAATTTTGAGTTTTGGCTAGGTACCTTAGAATCCTCTTAACCACTATAAGATGGGATTCTATAGGGCTTGATTGAAATCTAGCACAAAATCCAACACTAAACATAATATCAGGTCTAGAGACAGTTAAGTACAACAAGCTACCAATCAAACCTCTATAGATCTTCTCATCTACCTTCTCATCTTCTTCATCTCTATCAAGTTTGGCGGTGTTTAACATGGGAGTATCCAGAGACTTGGTGTTCTCCATCCCAAAGACAAGATTTCACTTGTATACTTGTCTTGGTTGATGAAGTTTCTCTCCAGAGGTTGTTTGATTTCTAATCCAAGGAAGAAAGTAAGCTCCCCAATCATACTCATCTCGAATTCACTTTGCATAAGAGAACTAAACTCCTTGAAAAGATCAAGATCAATTTTACCAAATATGATATCATCAACATATATTTGAATAATAAAAAAGTTGCTAGAAGTGTGTTTTAGAAAGAGGGTAGAATCAACTTTGCCCAGACATATCCATTGTCTAGCAAAAGTTCTTCAATTTCTCATACCAAACTCTAGGGGCTTGTTTGAGACCATAAATAGATTTTTATTGCAAATAAACATGGTTAGGAATATTGTCATTCTCAAAGCAGGGAGCTTGACCCACATAGACTTTCTCCTCTACTCTACCATTTAAAATGTAGTTTTAACATCCATTTGGTATAGCAAGAAATTTTTGTAGCTAGTAAAGGCAAGTAACATCCTAACAGATTCAAGTCTAGCAACATGAGCATAAGTTTCATCAAAGTCAATATCATCCTATTGATTATGGCCTTGAACAACTAACCTTGCTTTATTCCTTACCACTTTGCCGCTTTCATCTAGCTTGTTGCGATAGACCCACTTGGTTCCAATGATCTTTATATCACTTGGTCTTGGTAATAAGGTCCAAACTTTGTTCTTATTGAACTCCTATAGTTCCTCTTGCATTGATAAGATCCATTAATCATATTTAAGAGCTTCTTTGATGTTATTTGGCTGAAGTTGTGAGATGAAGGTGTCATCGTCTTGTTCTTTTTTGAATGCAGACCACATCTCCACCCTTTCAAAAGGATTGCCTATTATGAGCTCTTTAGGATGATCTTTAGCAAACAGGGGAGTTGGATCCTTCTTTTCTTCTTCTTTTGTTCTTTCATTAACTACCACTTCTTTTCCTTTGTCAATGATGTTGATATCTTATAATCTAGGAATTACCTCATCTACAATATCATCATTCACAATATTCTTTGAAATAGAGAGGTTAGTTTCAACAAATTAAACATTTATAGATTCTTCTATTTTGGACAACTCAATGTTAAATACTCTATATGCTCTAGTAGTAGTGCTATTGCCAAAAAAGAAAGCCTTATAGGGATTGCATATGAATCTTGTCAAGAGAATCCTTGGTGTTTAAAACAAAACAAGGACAACCAAAGACATGAAATAAATCGATAGAATGCTTTATAGCATGCCATAACTCATAGGGAGTTTTTTTTGAGGAAGGATGAGTGAAAAACCCATTTTTACACAAAACATTGTTGGCTAAATTGGACATTAGCATACCCTTTGTTTTGATAATGACAAACATTTCGTTCTTGTGGATCTAACGTGCTACTTGAGTATTTTAGGTTTCAAGGAAAATAAGTAGATCATGCTAAGTGGATAATTTAAGATCAATACAAATTGAAGATCAATACAAATTGAAGATCAATACACTGAAATGTTTAATATTTTCATGATTGTACTCAATGTAAAAATTTGTACAATTATATAATGTACAAGTACTTAGATATCATGTAAATCAAGCTTTAGATCTTCCATATCTACCCAAAACCCTATGTCACACTCACATAAATACTTTAGGGTTGATAGGTCTCATAAGAGTCATCAATAAGACCTCACACACATTACAAATCTTTGCAAATATTTAATTCTGAGCCAAAATTTGGTTGACAATATTGTGGACCGAAATATAGCCGCTGTAATAGGTTTAGTTGTTAGAACTAGTCAGTCATCCGGTCGACAATATTTTGGACCAAAATTTTATCCGGTCGACAATATTGTCGACCGAGAAAAGTTCTAGAAACTTCACATTTAACGCGAATTTAGCCGTTGCAAACCAACTACTTTATACCTAACGACTTGTTAAGCGCTAAGAACACTCTAGAAGCTCCCTAAAAGTCCCTAAACACTTGTAAACTATTCCTATAAATAGGAGAGGTCTTAGGACACCCAAATCATCACTTGCATACACAATACACAAATTACACTTGAGCATCCATTCTTGAGAGCAACAAAGCTGAGATTTACTTGTTATCTTCTTCCTTGTGCTTTAGAGTTGTGTCCTATAGCTACAATCTCCTAGCCACCACATATAGCCACGTCCATCTTAAGTGGATAGGAGATCTAAACGCTTGATATAGGATCAAAGCGATGTACTTCATTGGTTAATTATCTTCTTTCTTCCAATCTTGTTCTCTTTTATCGTATATTGTTCTCCTTGACTACTCCTAGGTTGGAGGATGTTCAAAGGAGGTGTGCTTGAGGTTACACCAAGGAAGCTGACTTCAAGGGAGGTTGGAGCTACTTCCAAAGGAAGGCTATCTCAAGGTGGTGGTGCTACTTCAGGTGGTGAAGCCTGCTTCGTGGTCTTAGATTTACTTCAAGAAGGCTACTTCAAGGAGGTTGAGGCTACTTCTAGGTGAAGGCTACTTCAAGGGTGTAGAAGGAAGGTGATTGTATTTTATGTAACATACTTGCAAGGTAATAAAATTAATCACTTTCAAAATACTAGTTGGAAACAATCAGGTAGTGGACTGACTACCTTAGATTTCTAAGGTAGGAACCACTCTACATCCTTGTGTCTTCCTTGTTTCCTCCTACTTCTTGTTCAAGTGTTTAATTGTTTAATTAACTTTAAAAACTCCAAAAAGCTCTATTCACTCCCCCTCTAGATCTTTCAATTGGTATCAGAGCATGTCTTCAAGGAGCTCTAACAGGTCTTGAAGGATGGGAGATGGTGTGCTTAACAACTTGAACTTGGAGGGAACCTACGTATCTCATCCACCATCATTTGATAGATGTAACTACAAATATTGGAAGAGAAGGATGAAATTTTACTTTCAAGGCATTAGTCGGGAGCTTTGGAGGATGGTGTCTACTCCATATGATCTCTTGGAAACTGAGTATGCTACATGGGATATCAATACGGTAAAGCAAGCTCAATTAAATGCCAAGGCTATAAGTATTTTATATTGTTCTATTTCGATAAGTGAATTCAATAGAATTTCTTCATGTGAAACTGCATATGATACATGGCATAGACTTTCTATTACACATGAAGGAACTATACAAGTTAAAAGTTATAAGATTAGTATGCTTAAACAAAAGTTTGAACAATTTCGTATGGAACCAAATGAGTCCATTAGTGAAATGTATGCAAGGTTCTCTACTATCATTAACAGTTTGAGTGCATTAGGAAAATTCATAAGTGAAGAAGATCAAGTATCCAAAATCCTTAGGTGTTTTCCTCCAAAGTACAAACCAAAGGTGACGGCTATTGAAGAAGCAAATGTTCTCACCAGATTAAAGATAGAGCATCTGATTGGCAACCTAGAAACTCATGAGGTCACCCTTGAAGAATAAGAAAGATTGGCAGCCGAACAAAAAAAGGAGAAAAGGAAGGACATTGCATTCAAGGCAAAAGCTAGTCATGATACAAGTGAAGAAGATAGTGAAGATGAAACTCTCATTGTAAATGGTAATCCATATAGAAGATTTAAAACTAACAAAATTTCTAATGTTTCTTCTTCCAATTAACCTAGGTGCTTTGAATGTGGCAAAAAGGGACATTTAAAAGGTGATTGTCCCAAACTCAAGAAGGGAAAGAAATCCTCTCACAAGGAGGAAAAAGCCTACAAAGAATCATGGGATGACTCAAGTGATGAAAGTGAGGATGGAGAAGAAGAAGTGGAGTTCCTTATTGCTACAACAAATGAAGAAGAGAATGAGGTAAGCTTATTTGATTTATCTAAAGAATAGTTAATTGCTAGCATTGAAGGATTACATGATAAATATATTGATTGTAAAAAGAAACTAAAGAGAGTTACAAAAACTATTGAAGAATTATATGCTCAATTAAATGATCTTGCTTCTGAAAAGGAAAGTATTATTTATGAAAATTCTACCTTGAAATCATCTTTTAATGATTGCAATGTGAAGTTGCTTACTCTAGAAACAAACTACAATTTTCTTTATCAAGAAAAGGTTGAATTGCTTGCAAAGTTGAATGATCTTCAAACTCAACCTATCTTGTGTACTCATTTAGATTATGATGCTATTGTCAAAGAAAGATATAGTTTGTTATCTAATCTAGATCAAGCAAAGTTAGACTTTAAAAATAGAATGGATGAAATTGCTACGTTACAAAAAGATATAAGTAGCTTGAAAAATAAAGATATCCTTGATAAGATCCTAAAGGATTCTTTCGGTCAAATTGGAAGAAGAGGTTTAGGATATGTTCCAAAAGGAAGATCTCATCCTAAATCTAGAAGAACACAAGCACCCAAGACCAAGGCCATATTTGTACCAAAAAAAAACTCAACTCAAAGGAGAAATGAAATTGATTCAATTTGTTGTCACTATTGCTTGCATCTTGGACATTATTATTTTTCATGCCCATACAAGAAAAAAGATGTTGATTTAGTTTGGGCTCCAAAGCTTCAAACCTAGGATATTTGAAAATGATTAGTTGAGATTTGACCGAAAACGTTACTTTGATATTAAAAATGTCTTATCTCAACTAAACTGAGCTTTAATTTGCATATTCCTATAAAATTGTATTGGAAATAACTTATGTTTTACTTGAAAATAATTACTGAAAACAAAAATAGAAACAATCTCGGTCGACAACAACTTTGACCGAGACACTCTTTGGTCGAGAAAATAGTTGACCGAATAAGTTACTGGCTTAAGCCTACAAAAACTTGAAAAACATCCGATTGACAAATAATTTGACTGAACCTTACCCGGTCGAGATCTTTGTCGATCGAGGAAAACTCTGTCAGAATTGTTTTATAAGAATAATATACTTCAATTGCAATTAATTTAAGTAACTCAAATATGTAATGAACTTTAAAAATTACATTGCTTTAAATATTTGAATGACCCTAATAAAAAAGAAGAATAGATGGGCATCAAAACTTTATACTTTGCATGATTAAATTGTCCCAAACAAGCATATAAGAGGAAAATATTGGTTTTATTCAAGAAAAGTATTAATGGCAAATCTATTGGCATAGGAGATTTTGTTCAACATTAACATAATCAAAATTGAAAACAAAAGAAGTGATCATACAAGGAACTTGGTTTAATAATCATCACCATTTTGAGAGAAAATGTAAAGTTTTAGCATTCTAAGAAATTAAGACAAGATATCTTTTCAAAATCTTGCTCACATGAATTAAGTTCTAAAAGGCAAACTTAATCTTAAGTTACAAAAAGGTCTTATCTTAGATTATTCAACATTCACAAGTTCCTATATGAGCAACATGAATAACTAATAATGATCATATACAACATGATCAAATCATATTCTAGAAGAAGTGGTTCATTGGATAACTTATGAAAATGCATATATTGGATATCTACAGAAATGCCTCTCGGTCGAAAAAGAGTTCGACCGAGGGGCGCCACGGTCGAAGTCATGGTCGACCAAAAATAAGCCTGAAAAAATGCTTATTTGTGAAATTAAATCATTGACTTGCACTTAACTTTAGTGTATTTTCTCATCATGATTATTGATTCATTGCTTTACTTATTCAATTGAACCTCAAAATTAGTTATGAACTTAGTATCTTTAAGAAGCTTACAACATTCTTGAATACAATGGATATCTTTCTATTAATTAAATTCTCTGCACTGATTAGGGCTTAACATCCCTTGTATTTGGTTAGAGATACATTCATTGGTTCTACTATGAGCTTAAAAGAATCTCATATTATTTCAGGGCTTAACATCCCTTGTAAATGGATAGGAAATATTCATTGATCCTACAATGAGCCTAAAGCAATCTCATATCATTTCAAAGCTTAACATCCTTTATAAATGGTTGAGAAACTAATAAAATATATCCACGAGTCTAAAGGATTCTTATATCATTTCAGGGCTTAACATCCCTTGCAAATGATTGAGAAATAAATCATGATTTTTGAATTGTGGCTAAATTTGACATTCTTGTTATAGTATACAATTTAGGGGGAGTATCTCATTTAGGGGGAACAAATTGGTTATATGTCTATATTTTTGAAATGACAACGGGGGAGAAATAATATAAATCAAAATTAAATGAGTTTCATAATCTCTTGGCTTCACATCAATTGTTATTATATTCCTTAAAGAGTTGGATACTATGTTCCATACAATTTTAGGAATAATTAGCACACACTTCATGAAAACAAGAGAATGTCTTCATCTATGATAAATCTCAGGTATGAAACTCATCTTATTTGATTATTTTGATTATATTTTTAGGAATGTTTGTCATCTTAAAAAAGGGGGAGATTGTTGGCTAAATTGGACATTAGCATACCCTTTGTTTTGATGATGACAAACATTTCGTTCTTATAGATCTAACGTGCTACTTGAGTATTTCAAGGTTCAAGGAAAATAAGGAGATCATGCTAAGTGGATATTTGAAGATCAATACAAATTGAAGATCAATACACTTAAATGTTTAATATTTTCATGATTGTACTCAATGTAAAAATTTGTACAATTATATAATGTATAAGTACTTAGATATTATGTAAATCAAGCATTAGATCTTCCATATCTACCCAAAACCCTATGTCACACTCACATGAATACTTTAGGGTTGATAGGTCTCATATGAGTCATCAATAGGACCTCACACACATTACAAAACTTTGCAAATCTTTAGTTCTGAGCCAAAATTCGGTCGACAATATTGTTGACCAAAATATAGCTGTTGTAATAGGTTTAGTTGTCAGAACTAGTCAGTCATCCGGTCGACAATATTGTGGACCGAAATTTTATCCGGTCGATAATATTGTCGACCGAGAAAAGTTATGGAAACTTCACATTTAACGTGAATTTAGCCGTTGCAAGCCAACTACTTTATACCTAACGGCTAGTTAAGCACTAAGAACACTCTAGACACTCCCTAAAACGTCCCTAAACACTTGTAAACTATTCCTATAAATAGGAGAGGCCTTAGGACACCCAAATCATCACTTGCATACACAATACACAAATTACACTTGAGCATCCATTCTTGAGAGAAACAAAGCTGAGATTTACTTGTTATCTTCTTCCTTGTGCTCTAGAGTTGTGTCCTATAGCTACAATCTCCTAGCCACCACATATATCCACGTCCATCTTAAATGGATAGGAGATCTAAATGCTTGATATAAGATCAAAACGATGTACTTCATTGGTTAAGTATCTTCTTTCTTCCAATCTTGTTCTCTTTTATTGTATATTGTTCTCCTTGACTACTCCTAGGTTGGAGGATATTGAAAGGAGGTGTGCTTGAGATTACTTCAAGGAAGGCTACTTCAAGGGAGGTTGGAGCTACTTCCAAAGGAAGGCTATCTCAAGGTGGTGGTGCTACTTCAGGTGGTGAAGCCTGCTCTGTGGACTTGGAGTTACTTCAAGAAGACTACTTCAACGAGGTTGAGGCTACTTCTAGGTGAAGTCTACTTCAAGGGTGTAGAAGGAAGGTGATTGTATTTTATATAACATCCTTGTGAGGTAATAAAATTAATCACTTTCAAAATCTCGGTTGGAAACAATCGGGTAGTGGACTGACTACCTTAGATTTCTAAGGTAGGAACCACTCTACATCCTTGTGTCTTCCTTGTTTCCTCCTACTTCTTGTTCAAGTGTTTAATTGTTTAATTAACTTTAAAAACTCCAAAAACCTCTATTCAACCCCCCTCTAGATCTTTTAAACATGAGGTGCTAACGGCTTTGGCTTAAAACTTCTTGAGAGTATCGTACTATAGAAGCACGGTCCTTGCCATTTCCTATAAAGACCTATTCTTTCTCTTTACAATATCATTCTCTTGAGGTCTATGAGGAGAAGAAATGTTGTGCATATAACCAGGTTCCTCACAAAACTTTTCAAACAAATCATTTTCAATTTCTCCCCCATGGTCACTACAGATAGAGACAATTTGGCAAGAAGCTTCATTTTCAACCTATTTGTAAAAGGTAAAGAAAACATTGATAGTGTCACTTTTGGAAACTAAGAAGAAGGTCCAAGTAAAGAGAGAGAAATTTTCAACAATCACAAGGCAATACTTGATGCCATGAAGTGATTGAGTTCTCATTGGTCCAAACAGATCAATGTGAAGAAGTTCAAGAGCTCTCTTAGTAATAAGGACCCCTTTGGATTTAAAGGAGGATTTTGTTTGCTTTCCTTGTGTAAAAAAGTTGGAATTCCTCATCCTTCTCAAAGTCTAATTTGGTAAGTCCTTTGACCAATTCCTTTTTTCTCAACTTCTTCAATTGATGCGTATTTATGTGACCAAACCTACGATGCCACAGAGATATATCTCTTTTATCAATAACAAGGAATTCACCTAAAATATGATTAAGAGAAGCAAGAATAATAACATAAAAAATTCCATTTCTCGTTTCCTTACATATGACATTGTAGGAGAGGGAATCTAGAAGCAATCATTCAAGAGAGGTAAAAAGCACAAGATATCCATTATAACATAATTGACTAACACTAATAAGATTGTGATGTAGTCCAATCACAAGAAGTACATTCTTGATTCATAGTGAATCACCCCATCACCCTCACCTATAACTTTACCTTTGTTGTTATCCCAAAAAGTCACCGAACCTCCTTTCTTTTTTTTGAAATTGTTGAAATGGATCATTTCACCTGTCATGTGCTTGGAGCAACAACTATCAACAATCTATTTTCCTTTTACCTACAAGAAATGAAGATGTCGGTTCCCAATTCCAACCTTAGGATCCAAATTTAGCTTGGGTACCCATTTCATCTTTCGGTTGCTCCCCTTCTCTTTGTAGGGATAATAAGTAGAATAGCGATCATCACTTTTGCAATGTGCACAAACTATAGGGTTCTTAGAGCCGGATGACTCTCCATGTAAAATAGGAGGTTCCTTGCTCTTTTTCTTTCCCTTTCCCTTTCTTTTGGGAGTTCCTACATATCCCAAACCACTTTTACCAATTTGTTTGTTAGAGTGATTTGGGAGCTCATTGAGGGACTTTTTCCCTTTGAGGAACTTTTGCAAGTAGGCTCAAAGCTTTTGGTTATTATAACTAAGAGTAATAATGGTAGAAGAAAGGCTAGCTAAATCATCTTGAGCATGAAGAAAGTCTCCCTATAATCAAAGGGATTTAGTAAGATAAGAATCTTTTTCTAAAGTAAGACTAGCTAGTTCATTACTAGGCAATAAAGGTCTAGAAGCAAGATCATTAACTTTAGCAAGCAATATAGCAATTTTAGATCTAAGCATGGTATCATCAAGATAGATTCTATATTCATACCTAATACCACCACATAGATGCCTAAGATCATCAAACTTGGCAAGAAGCTTGCCATTTCATTTCTAATCAAAACAAGTTCATTAAGGAAAGTTTGGTTTTCATCTTTAAAACTATTGATGTTCTTAAGATATATACTGTTCTCTAACTCAACAAAATTTTATTTCAATTCAAGTTGAAGAAATTGACCTTGCAAGGAATCTATGCCATTAAGATTGTTATGACCCACTCCGTGATTAATTAGTAAGTACAATGATTAGTGTATAATTAAGTAATTGAGATAAGTTAAGTGCTCATATGGTGGTTAGTGCGTCATCAAGTTGATTAAGTTGAATTAAATATATAAGATACAATTGGTGCTTAATTAAGATAATTAAGTAAAGTTAAGTGATCACAGATGTGATTAGAGTTTTGATTAGCTGAAACAAGCTAAATAGCATAATTTCTTTCTTTGACGGTGTAGAGGATTTCACGTTTGACTTTTTGCAAAAAGAATCACCTCAATCGGGTATCCGAGGTGAAAGTTATAACAATTTCTAAAAACTAGGGATTAGCTTTGCAAATTTTCCAGTTTTCTTTTAGCCTTTTTATTTCTTCTTTTCCTTTCACGCTTATCTCTTCTTCTTTACCCTTACTTCTCGATAGAACGGGGAAACCGCCTAGGGCGGCGCCCGAGCGGCAGAGAGGAAGGGAGATCAGGGGCGATTTCGAGCCCCAAGCTCCGACCAACAGCGCCATCTTCTTCTTCTTCCTCCGCCCTTCTTCTTCCTCCACTCTTTCCTTCTCCTTTGCTCCACCCTAGCAGACCCCCAACCTGTAGAAAGGCGCCCCGCCCAACAGCAGCTTGTGTAGCTGTGCGACGCCCGCTAGGGCCTCTTGGGCACATGAAACTTCAAGATAAAGCCAGCCTTGAGTTCGGCCAGCAGTCCGGAGCATGAATTCACAGCTTCCAACTGTGTTTTGGTACCCAATCGTGGCGCCCAAGTAGGAAGGGGTGGCACCCCTAGAAGCAGCGGCTAGCTGCAGTTGCAGCTGCGGCGCCAGTAACTAGGAGCATGATTAGTGTGAGCAGCAGCCCCAAAATGGCCGCCCTGACTCCGCCCTTGAGGATGAAGTTCGAATTTGCAGCTAATGGCTGCGACTAGGCCAGCTTGGAGCTTCCTTTCCAGTCTGAGCGTGAGGTAGAGCTATTGCTTAATTGCAGCAGTAGGTAAGAGCAATTGGGTGCAAGCCAGCACTCCAAAACACCACCCCGACTTCGGCTTGAGGTCCAGATCAAGAATCTGTTACCAACTAGCTACGAGCAACAACCTAGCTGAGTCCCCTTCTTCCTGTATGCGTGAGGATGCTGCTTGCAGCAGCAGGTCCGGCTAGGGGCAGATTTGCCCAGGAAACACTAAGATAGCGGTGTCCTTGAGTTCGTCCGAGGTTCGTAAGCACAAACCAGTAGTTGTTAGTCCTTGATTCGGCTTTAATAGAGTTCATCTTCAATGAGTTTTCCGTCTCTGCGCAGGTTGCACGGCGTGCAAAGTTACAGAAAGCGGAACGAGTTTCAGCCCAGGTGCACGGCGTGCAAATCAGTTTGCACGGCATGCAAAGTTGCGGAAAAGTAGAACAGAAGTGCACTGAAGGTGCACGGCGTGCAGCCCAGGTGCACAGCGTGCACTCTGCTGTAAAGGGCAGAATTAGGCGTGGTTGTGGACGTTTTTTGGTGTATACGAACACACCGAAATGGGTGAGTAGTAGTTCATTTAGAAATCATTATTTAACTCAATTTAAATGCTTAATTACTTCTGTATCAGTTAGTATAACTTTTAAACAGTGTAGTACATACAATAGAGTATGTTAGATTCATTGGAACTTGAAATACTTGATATGCTTAATGAAAATGATGAAATTTCCTGTATTATAGTTGCAATGTATTTGCTGATTTAAAAAGTAGATGTTTAGCATTGAAACTGGATAATTGATACTGAATCATGTTTAAGGATGACAAATGTTATATATGTGTTTCAAGAAATGTTCAGAATGTGAAATAAGTATGAAATGTGTTTTTCCTGTTTAAATGGTTATATGTTAATTAGTTAATAGACGTAGGTGCCCTAACACCGTAGAACCCCTTTGACAGATCTGCTTCTTAGGGGTGAAACTCGTGTTGCAACATTATCCGTGCGGAGTCATGGAGACACGAGGACAGAGAGGCAGTGTCCAACAACAACGCGTGCAGAGTCACGGTGGCACTGGAGGAAAATGGGGGTTATTCAACATTAATCCGTGCGGAGTCACGGTGGTAACCCCGTGAGACTCTCCGCCTGTGTGCTCAGGTTAGAGGAGGTGTCTAGAGCACTCGGAGTAGTGCATTGAGGCCGGAGAGCCTGTAGGCCGGAGAGCCTGTGGTCCTGTGGCAGAGCAGGGCTGGCGTCAGATTTAGCATTTCCCGGGTGTGTCGCTAAGTCTTGTACGGTGGGATCGTAGTTCGCTACGGATCTTTATATGCAGGGTACACTGCATATGATTAGGGCATAATAATAATATAAATTGGTACTCATATAGGATCACAGTAAATTAAAGTATTCGAACTTTTATGCTATTTCTTTATATCTGTTTATCTGTTCCAATTATCTGTTATTGCATGGAAATGTGATTATATTCTGCAAATCTGTTATGTTATTAGAACTGCCCTGCTTGGTACTGTACTTATGTTTTATTTCAATTTATAAACCTGATGAGTTGTTTAGTGATAGCTAAGTGAAATGCTATTCACTGAGCGAGTAGGCTCATACCTCTACTCAAAACATTTTCAGGTCGTCAGCAGCAGGAATCTGAAGGATCCTTTCATCCTAACGCTTAGTCTGTAGAAGGTATATGTAGTTAGTAGTTAGAGGTCTCTTAGTCCTTTCTCCTCGATCTTTGGGACATGGTATGGGTGAGAGAGAATGTGTATAAAGATGTAAAATAACCTTCATGCTTTATTTTATGTTGATCAATGTAATATGCTGTAGACTCTGTTTATATTGCTAGTCAGTTTAATAAAAATGCTTCCGCAGTTTGATTAGATTTAGTTTACAGCATAAATCAGATTATCTTTTTAATGTCTTGAAAATGTTTTAAAATCTCAAAGTGGGTTGGCTTGTGTGTAATCCCTCCGTCGCGCCATAATCTCGTGATTTGTGGGTAATGCGAGATCGGGGTGTGACAACTTTTGGTATCAGAGCATAGGTTGAGTATATGAATACTCTAAGTCAAGGTCAGGGGACGATAAGAGACCAATACGATTAAGGTTTATGAGTCTTTCTTCTATCTGTAATTTTTATAACAGGAAGTGTTCTGTTATATTATTGCAGATAGCAGGAAGAGGATGTGGTCACGAGAATCAAGTAATGAACTTAAGTTGAGTCGTTAAGAATCATTAAGGTCAAAAGATAAAGTTATAAGTGAGGCGTGTTTTAGCTCTGGAAGGTCTAAGTGTTTAGATACCCTGGCCAGGTGTCTGAATACTTAGATTGACCAGTATCAAGCTACTCTGTCTGTTCTTCTCTGGATGCCCTGGCCAGGTATGCAGAGGAAGGATGGGCTAGAGAGAAACCTTAGAAATCTTTGGGTTATGAGATAAGAAATTAATGTAGGAATAAGAGATTACATATAAGATGCAATTTAACTCTTGTCTATTATTGTTTATTTGATTTAAAGATCACTAGAAATGCTTTTATATGCATAAAAATTAGAATTTTCAATTTGTAAAGCAAATAAGATTCTTTTATATTGTTGTGTCCTGAAGTGATAAGTTTAATGTTTGTTTTCTTTGTATTAAAGTAGACCCGAAATTTATGTTTAAATGAGTTTGCTCTGAGTGGATATTCATTCCACATGTTTAAGATTAATAGGGGTAGATTAATCCTGAGTAGCTCTTGGCTTCAGGACTATAGGTTCGGCCTGGTCCGGCTGGCAGGATGCGTTACTGGGATCTAATGACTCCTATTAACAATAAAATAAGAATAGACTCTGGATGATTTAGACCCGTAACATAGTGAGAATGTATATACACTAGGATGTTTTAACTATGGTAAGAAGTCTAAATGTTCTTTGTCTTGAGAATTAGGGTTTGAGAAGCATAGACCCTAATTGGCCCAAATTAGGGTTTTAATGACATATGAATACAGAATTTGATGAATAGAATGTCCCACTAAATGATTTTTAGTATTTTATGTGTAACTCTGATTTAGCTCAAATTTGGATATGATTTGGATATATAAAATGTAAACAATATTGGAAAATATCAGAATTTTTGAAGAATGTTCTGACATATTTATCGGCCGAGTTTACAACTCGACCGAATCTGCTGCAGACTGTAATATAGCAGTGCACTGTTTGATTTTTAATTATTTATTGGTAATTAGAAATGATCTCAAATTTTTACTGGAGGTCTAAAACTTCATTAGGTATAACATATAAAATTTCCAAAATTTTTGGAGCTTCTGTTAGCTATTTAATAAACGAATTACAGAAACTATTGTGAAAACTGAATTTTCAGCCAGCATAATTAAAGTTGAGTGATGGGTTAATATGCTATTGACCCAAGCAGCTCAAATTGATCTATATGATCGATCACACACACAATAATGCTATGATACTGATATGGACCAAAACCCTAGAATGATTAGAGTTGCAGTAGTTCAAGGGATATCACTAGCGATTTAATCTTGAATACTAGCATCTCTATAAAATAAGACCTTGAGATTTGATCTATGTAAAGTAAACTAGCATTGATAGTGATCTAGGGTTTATAGGTAGCTAATCTGAACGGTACATGAACAACATGAAATGACTTAGAGAAAAGAGTAAGACATAAACTTGAAATGTAACAATAAGAGAGTAGCATAGAAAGCGGAGTATTATCCGATATATGATCTAAAGATAGCTGATGTAGTTCATGTTTTTAAGACATGGCGTCACTATCTTTATGATGTGACAATAGATTACCACCCTGATAAAGAGAATGTGGTGAATGATGCTTTCAGCAGAAAGTCAAGTTCAACTGTTAATGCATTCTCTATGGCAGGTTTCAATAGAGACCTGTTAGTAGAAATGTGAAGGTTGAACTTAGACTTAGGGGTGACAACACAAAGTGGTTTGATTGTCCAGATGCAAGTCAAGCCTATTTCTTATGATCAGATCAAGGAACTACCATAGGGTGATAGTGTGTTAAACCAGACCATGCATGACATGATAGGAGGAAAAGAGACCAGAGTTTAAGTTTTTAGATGATAAGGTGTTGTATTAGCATGACATGTTGTGTGTACCTTGAGATAGTAAATTAAAAGAAAAGATTCTTGTGAAAGTGCATGCATCGATGTATGCTATGCATCCAGGGAACACTAAGATGTATATGAATCTCAAGGAATTGAAACGGATGGTTAGATATGCAGAAGAATGTAGCTGAGTACGTGGTTAGAAGTAGTGTGTGCCAGTAGGTTAAGACTGAACCCTAGAAATCTACAGCTAGCTTGTAATCTTTTTCTGTGCCTGAATAGAAATGGGAATATATCACAATGGATTTTGTGGTAAGATTACCTAGGACACCTAGAGGTTATGACTCGATATGAATGATTGTGGATAGACTAATTTAGTCTGCTCGCTTTCTTCATATTAAGTCAACCTTTGATGTCTTGATACTTGACTAAGATATACATGGATGAAATAGTTAGATTGCCTGGTAATCCAGTTTCAATCATATCATATTGAGATTCTAAGTTCACATTTAGGATTGTAGAAACAGTTGCATCGTGCTTCGGGCACAAAGTTAAGATTCAATATAACCTTTTTCATCCGCAGACGGATGGTCAGTCTGAGAGAACCATTCAGACTCTTAAGGACATGCGGAGAACATGTGTTATGCATCTCAATGGAAGTTGGGAAGAACATTTAAATCTTATAGAGTTTGCTTAGTGAGAATGTTGAGTTTAGAAATATACAAACGATAATGGTACGGTTTGGGTATAAACCCAGACAATACAAATTTAGTAAACCATTAGATGCATGATTTCAAGATAGTAAGATAGCATTAAAATATGTAAATAAACCTAATTGCATGCTTCCTGTTATGTTAATGTGTATGACTTAAAATTTACATGAATTGACACGTTTCTCTGAGGTATTATTAGAATTCTCAAGTACTGTTAATTATTTGTGTTATGATTTGTAAGCAATTCTTAATTGAGTTATGTGATGCACAAACCAGGAATTTGGTTAATATGCACGTTCTTCGAGAAATTTCAGATAATTGAAAAATATTACAGATGGTTTCTTATAGGTGAAGTAAATTACTCTTATTGATGTAATAAGATGTTCAATTGCATGAATTCAGTATGTATGTGACAAAATTGATTTGAGTTTGGAATATTTATGAATTTTTTTTAATCTGCCTGCATGCATGATATAAAGATTACTCAGTAATTACAATGATTTTGAATATACTGCTCTGCGAGTTCTAGAATGATACTGTATTGTGAATTGAACTGCAATCAAACATATGAGATAACGGAAACCCTAAGAGTAGGGTGTTGGCATGTGATGAATGAATAAGGCAAATGAAACCCTAAGGATAGGGTGTACGACGAATCAAGTATTTTGATATCAATTTTCATTATGAGATGTGATGATGTTTAACAGTTAAATTGCATGATTTTATTATAGTACCAAATTGACATGCATTCTGTTTATTTAAGAATTTTAGTTTGTCTGCATGTATAGTATGATAATTTCTCAGTAATTACCATAATTTGAGTTACTGTTATAACAATTCTAGAAAGATAATGTATTGTGGTTTGATCTGGAATCAGATCAGATGTGTCCTATGTTGAGGGACCAATTCAGATAGTTGATCAGAGGATCAAGAAGCTTAAGAATCACGAGATACCATTAGTGAAGGCTTTGTGGAGGAATCATAACCTAGAAGAAACCATGTGGGAGTTTGAGTCTGTAATGCGTGACAAGTTTCCTTTTCTCTTTTAGGAATTTTGGGACGAAATTCTTATAAGGGAGAGAGATTGTTATGACCCACTCCGTGATTAATTAGTAAGTACAATGATTAGTGTATAATTAAGTAATTGAGATAAGTTAAGTGCTCATATGGTGGTTAGTACGTCATCAAGTTGATTAAGTTGAATTAAATATATAAGATACAATTGGTGCTTAATTAAGATAATTAAGTAAAGTTAAGTGATCACAGATGTGATTAGAGTTTTGATTAGCTGAAGCAAGCTAAATAGCATAATTTCTTTCTTTGACGGTGTAGAGGATTTCACGTTTGACTTTTTGCAAAAAGAATCACCTCAATCGGGTATCCGAGGTGAAAGTTATAACAATTTCTAAAAAACTAGGGATTAGCTTTGCAAATTTTCCAGTTTTCTTTTAGCCTTTTTATTTCTTCTTTTCCTTTCACGCTTATCTCTTCTTATTTACCCTTACTTCTCGATAGAATGGGGAAACCGCCTAGGGCGGCGCCCGAGCGGCAGAGAGGAAGGGAGATCAGGGGCGATTTCGAGCCCCAAAGCTCCGACCAACAACGCCATCTTCTTCTTCTTCCTCCGCCCTTCTTCTTCCTCCACTCTTTCCTTCTCCTTTGCTCCACCCTAGCAGACCCCCAACCTGTAGAAAGGCGCCCCGCCCAACAGCAGCTTGTGCAGCTGTGCGACGCCCGCTAGGGCCTCTTGGGCACATGAAACTTCAAGATAAAGCCAGCCTTGAGTTCGGCCAGCAGTCCGGAGCATGAATTCACAGCTTCCAACTGTGTTTTGGTACCCAATCGTGGCGCCCAAGTAGGAAGGGGTGGCACCCCTAGAAGCAGCGGCTAGCTGCAGTTGCAGCTGCGGCGCCAGCAACTAGGAGCATGATTAGTGTGAGCAGCAGCCCCAAAATGGCCGCCCTGACTCCGCCCTTGAGGATGAAGTTCGAATTTGCAGCTAATGGCTGCGACTAGGCCAACTTGGAGCTTCCTTTCCAGTCTGAGCGTGAGGTAGAGCTATTGCTTAATTGCAGCAGTAGGTAAGAGCAATTGGGCGCAAGCCAGCACTCCAAAACACCACCCCGACTTCGGCTTGAGGTCCAGATCAAGAATCTGTTACCAACTAGCTACGAGCAACAACCTAGCTGAGTCCCCTTCTTCCTGTATGCGTGAGGATGCTGCTTGCAGCAGCAGGTCCGGCTAGGGGCAGATTTGCCCAGGAAACACTAAGATAGTGGTGTCCTTGAGTCGTCCGAGGTTCGTAAGCACAAACCAGTAGTTGTTAGTCCTTGATTCGGCTTTAATCGAGTTCATCTTCAATGAGTTTTCCGTCTCTGTGCAGGTTGCACGGCGTGCAAAGTTACAGAAAGCGGAACGAGTTTCAGCCCAGGTGCACGGCGTGCAAATCAGTTTGCACGGCGTGCAAAGTTGCGGAAAAGTAGAACAGAAGTGCACTGAAGGTGCACGGCGTGCACTCTGCTGTAAAGGGCAGAATTAGGCGTGGTTGTGGAAGTTTTTCGGTGTATACGAACACACCGAAGTGGGTGAGTAGTAGTTCATTTAGAAATCATTATTTAACTCAATTTAAATGCTTAATTACTTCTGTATCAGTTAGTATAACTTTTAAACAGTGTAGTACATACAATAGAGTATGTTAGATTCATTGGAACTTGAAATACTTGATATGCTTAATGAAAATGATGAAATTTCCTGTATTATAGTTGCAATGTATTTGCTGATTTAAAAAGTAGATGTTTAGCATTGAAACTGGATAATTGATATGGAATCATGTTTAAGGATGACAAATGTTATATATGTGTTTCAAGAAATGTTCAGAATGTGAAATAAGTATGAAATGTGTTTTTCCTGTTTAAATGGTTATATGTTAATTAGTTAATAGACGTAGGTGCCCTAACACCGTAGAACCCCTTTGACAGATTTGCTTCTTAGGGGTGAAACTCGTGTTGCAACATTATCCGTGCGGAGTCATGGAGACACGAGGACAGAGAGGCAGTGTCCAACAACAACGCGTGCGGAGTCACGGTGGCACTGGAGGAAAATGGGGGTTATTCAACATTAATCCGTGCGGAGTCACTGTGGTAAACCCGTGAGACTCTCCGCCTGTGTGCTCAGGTTAGAGGAGGAGTCTAGAGCACTCGGAGTAGTGCATTGAGGCCGAAGAGCCTGTAGGCCGGAGAGCCTGTGGTCCTGTGGCAGAGCAGGGCTGGCGTCAGACTTAGCATTTCCCGGGTGTGTCGCTAAGTCTTGTACGGTGGGATCGTAGTTCGCTACGGATCTTTATATGCAGGGTACACTGCATATGATTAGGGCATAATAATAATATAAATTGGTACTCATATAGGATCACAGTAAATTAAAGTATTCGAACTTTTGTGCTATTTCTTTATATCTGTTTATCTGTTCCAATTATCTGTTATTGCATGGAAATGTGATTATATTCTGCAAATCTATTATGTTATTAGAACTGCCCTGCTTGGTACTGTACTTATGTTTTACTTCAATTTATAAACCGGATGAATTGTTTAGTGATAGCTAAGTGAAATGCTATTCACTGAGCGAGTAGGCTCATACCTCTACTCAAAACATTTTCAGGTCGTCAGCAGCAGGAATCTGAAGGATCCTTTCATCCTAACGCTTAGTCTGTAGAAGGTATATGTAGTTAGTAGTTAGAGGTCTCTTAGTCCTTTCCCCTCGATCTTTGGGACATGGTATGGGTGAGAGAGAATGTGTATAAAGATGTAAAATAACCTTCATGCTTTATTTTATGTTGATCAATGTAATATGCTGTAGACTCTGTTTATATTGCTAGTCAGTTTAATAAAAATGCTTCCGCAGTTTGATTAGATTTAGTTTATAGCATAAATCAGATTATCTTTTTAATGTCTTGAAAATGTTTTAAAATCTCAAAGTGGGTTGGCTTGTGTGTAATCCCTCCGTCGCGCCCTAATCTCGTGATTTGTGGGTAATGCGAGATCGGGGTGTGACAAAGATGGACCTTTTAATTTTGCTCATGGAAATCAATTTTAGCATACAAGCCATTGATCTCCCTAACCTTTTCTTATTGGATTTGCATTCTGAATAAGAAGAACGGGAAACATTAATCATATCAATGAGAGCTTCTTTAGATAGTCCGTTCATGCTTACCCTAGTTATCTCACACATGTCTTCACTAGTTGAGTCCATGAGAGCAAGGTGACTTTCTCCCTCATTGGAGATGGAATCACTAGAAGAAGACTCCTCCCATAATGCATGGGCCACATATTTCCTTCTTCTTTCTGTCTTGTCCTTCCTCTTAAACTTGGTTTCCTTCTTGTAGTCCTCCTTCTTCTTGGAGCCGCTCTTTTGGTAAGGCTTATTTGACTTGGGGAAATATTTCTTTTAGTGTCCCTTTTGTCCACACTCATAGAACCTTGGATTATAGGAGGATGATGGCTTCCCTTTGAAGTGCTTCCCCTTGAAGTAGTTAGCTTCATGATCACTAGGGGCTTCATCTTCACTAGTTTGAGGAGTAGCCCGACAAGCAAGTTGTTGTTGAAGAACAATGGCCTCCACTTGAGCTTTTAAGGAATTTTCCTTCATCTTCTTGGACTCCTTGTATTCTTGCTTTTCTTCCTATTATTTATTGCCAAGTCTAGTCTCATAGGCTTGGAGATTTCCAATGAGCTCTTTGGTAGCCATTTCACTAAGGCTTTTTCTTTCTTCAATGGAGGTGACCTTGTATTGCCATCTCTTGAGAACAGATCTAAGGATCTTGGAGTTGATAGTGCCTTGATCCAAAGTTTGGCCCAAAGAAGCATGCTCATTCACAATGGTGTTGAGCCTAAAATACATCTCCATTACTCTCTCTTTCTTAGCCATCTTGAAGTTCTCAAGGAGACCTTTGAGCATGTAGACCTTGGAATCTTTGATTTGCTTGGTCCCTTCATAGGTAATGCATATGTTGTTCCATATCTCGTAAGTGGTGTCTCAAGAAGAGATTAGGTTGAATTTAGAAGGAATGATGGTTACATAGATGATTCTAATTTCCTTTGCATTCCAATAGGCTTTATTCAAGGTAGCTTCTTACCAAGTAGCCACATCTCCTCCTAACTCCTTGTAGAGAAGGATGACCACTTTCCACATGTTGTATCTCTTTCCTTACAACAAGAACTCATCCTCTACTTCTAATAGAGGAAATTTTTGGCATCGACAATTGGAGGTCTCATCAGAGAATCCACCATCCAAGTTGAGCAAACCTAGAAGGTCATCTTCTATCTTTGCATCTCATGGGAGATCTTCTTAGAGAATTGACTCTGATACCACTTGTTGGATCGATGGGATCTAGAAGGGGGGGGGTTGAATAGAGCTGAAATCACTTAAACCAAATTTGTTAGACCTTCAAATTACTTCAAGAGATAATATTGCAAATATGGAATTTGTTGTGTAACTAAACATACATAACAAGGATGAGAGATATTGAATGAGATCAAGAATAAGCTATGTATAGTTCTTCCAAAATCCAAACTAGGAGAGTGTACATCCACCACCTAGAAAGGTCAACCTCTAGGATTTTGTAACCATTCACACTTATATTCAATTAGAATATATACAATATGACCTTCTTTTTGTTGGGCAACGATACATACCCTTCCTTTTTAAGGATCAAAAGGAGAAAATAACCTTACAAGGTCTAACCTATCCTTCAAGCAAGACTCTTCAACCTCTATAAGGGATTACCCACTTTTACAATGAGCTAGACACCTTCACCAAGGAGCTCCCCTTTTGCAACAAGTCTCCACCTTGAAGAAATTACCCACTCTTCTCATGGATCTTCAACCTTCACCTTATCCTTCACCAAGGAGAATCATTCACCAACTTTTCTTCAAGGAAAGGGGTTGGGGAAATAGAAGATTGAGATATTCACAAGAATTACAATGAAGTATCTCTTACAAATACCGATCTTACTCAGATTGACATTTTGATTAGTAAGTAAGAGAGAGAAATGGGCACCTAGTAGACAAATCCACACAACTATATATAGGACCATAAGAAGAAAACTTGGGATGAAGCCCAAGGGTCCCTTTTTATATTTGGGGAAGTCTACTACCCAGTAGAAACACTTGGGATTATTTTAATCATTTGGAGTGTTACAACAGATTTATCTATGATTTTTGCAACACTTCAACAACTTTTTTCTACACATTCTGTACCATACAGTTGGTCAAGTTTCAATAAAGCGAACTCAAGCGATAGCACTATGGACAAAGCAAATTTGACGTGTCATTCGAGTTTGTCCTAGATGAAACTTTACTGATGACTTAAACATGCATTGTATGTGTAGGGGTGTCATTCAAGTTTGTCTTGGGGAAACTCAGATGACCCTGACATTTCCCAAAATCCATCAAGGGTGTCGTTTAAGTTTATGAAGGATGAAACTCGACTGACAAAAATCCCTATAATGAATTTTGAAAAATATCATTGAAGTGTACATTCATTTTATGTGCTCCTAGTTTTTTCTAGTCTTAATTACAAGTCATAGCATCAATAAAATGATTAAAAACATTGTACTACATGTTTTAGGTGTTTTTCACAAAAGCACATTTGCATTGACCTTGTCTTGTATTTGGTCAAGCTAGGGCTTGATTGAATTGGTCCTTTTCATGTACCTAATACCTAAAATCAATTTCAAATAGCCATATTAGATACATATGAATGGAATGGTTAATATGGACAATATATAACTGTTAGGTCAACAATATTCATGTGTGGGCACTGAGATACTGGGCCATTGCATGAATGAACTCATGATCTTTTGATGCAATCACCTAATTTAGATAATGATCTACTCTACCCATTAGACTTGTTTATTATAGACTATGGTGACGCAATCAACTGATTCATGGATTGGGACGTCGGATAAGAATCACATATATCTTTATGAGATCTCAAACAATTATATGTTGGATGCTTGGACGAGGATCTGTAAATGCTAGGTTCAATGAGTTTGTGAGAAATCCAACCCTTGTGTGATTGTGCTATATAAGGACACAATCCACATGGTCCTAATTTGATTATTGATATTTAGGAGTTGAATTGTTGAGTAAAAGCATGCTATTAGTGGTGATGCCCCATACCCCCAATTTTTATCATTTGATCTAGATTATTTATTTCTACACTATTGTTCTATTCTTAGCATTAATCAAACTTTCAATGATAGGAATTTACTTTATTTCTTTCATAATTGATTTTGGATTTCAACCATTTTCTCTTTGCATTCCCTTGGATTGACACCTTACTATACTAATTGACTTGGTGCTTGCATCAAGTTGACAACCAGGACAAAAGGTTCAACTCTAGGACATTTCCTAGTGATTGGTGTGAAATGACACATCAATTTGGTGTTGTTTACGAGGAAGGTAAGTGTTGTTTTTCGAAAAGTGATTGTTTTGTAGTTAAGATTATTCTGTTCATAATTTTAGTTTGGTTTTATAACTTTTAGTTGTCCCATAATTTCAATCTTGTTTCATAATTTTTTAGCTTGTTTATAATTTTTAGACTTGTTCTATAATTTGTTCTTTCTTTCTAGTTCATATTATTGTTATAACTTTAGTTGTTATATAATTTTTTGTTCTGTTAAAATCTCTTTAGTTTACTTTCCTATTTTTGTCTTGTTTCATAAATTCCTTCTTAGATTTGCATAATTTCTTTTGCCTATTGAGATCCATTTTGGTAGTACATTTCCTCCTCCTATCGAGTTTCAATTCGGTCAGTATTGATTTCGTTAGTTATTTGTAATTTGCTTGGAATATTTTCTCATTTTTATTCTTCTAGCCATTTCCCTTAGGAATCAAAAAGTTATGCAACACCCCTGAGGCGTTGCCAACATGCCTTTTTCCCTATGATCCTGAGATCGACATGACCTTCCACCATTGCCAACACATATTTTCCCCTACGATCCTGAGATCAAAATGGCCTTCCACCATATAAATCAATCCCGTTGATCCAGGATGGATCAAGAAGAAGTGATCTAGAAGAGGATCGGGCATGCTTTACCCACATAGAGAGAACGAATGAAAGAAAAAGCCATTACTCAACAAGAAGTCAAGCAACTGAACAAATTAAGGTCTTTTCAGTCCCTAGGATCACTGATCGACATCCTTTCATTCCTCTTGAAATCACTACCCACAATTTGAGATCCGTATGCAATGGATCAATCTCTTCCAAAGCAACCCATTTGCAGGAAGACTAGGAGAAAACATTCAACACTAGATTCAATGATTCCTTGACTTATGCTCCTTGAATAAAGCACTAGGCATTACTGATGACACATTTAAACTTTGATTGTTCAAATACTCTCTCACTGATTAATCCATGACTTGGTTTAATGCTCTATAAGGAAACCCCATCACCATGTGGGAAGCTCTTCAGGAAAAATTTCTTGAAAAATACTATCCCCATCCCTAACTTATACAATCAATGGGAAAATAACCAGATTCAACATGGTTCCTGATGAAACCTTAAAGGAAGCCTGGGAGAGATTCAAGGAACTCCTCTGTCTTTACCCGCACCACAATATACCCAACAACCAATTGATTGAGATTTTCTATTGAGGTATGGGTGACGAAACCAAAGAATTCCTAGACAGATCCTCTAGAGGGAACTTTATGTTCGAAAATATCAAAAGTGATTGGGCAGTTGTCCAAAGATGTGCCAAAACCCAGGTCAGATCCAATAGAGGAGGAACCCTCAAGGTGGAAAAAGCTAAAGACCGCCCTAAGATAAAGTCAATGGTGGAGAGTCTCAACAAGATTATTTTGAGACAGGACCAAATAGAATCTTCTTTCAATACTTATGAAAGAGGACCACCTCAATAACGGTTTGAGTATGTGAATGCTATTTACAACATCCCCAATTAAGCCAAAATCAATACTAGGCTAGAGCCCACCCATCAATCAATATAACAATCAACAAAACTACAAAAATCAAGGAAACTATAGGGAGAAGCAATTCCAAGATCCCCATCAAGCTCCCCTGCCTCCTGATAAAGAGGGGATTTTTGCCATAGAAAAAAACATTCATTCTATGATAGATAATCAACCAATGATGTTAGATAGACATAATATGAGGAATGATATCCATCAATCTCACCAAAAATATGCCGATACCCAGTTGGATTCATTGACTACAACCCTACATCCTCCCACAGGAGCTCTCACAAGGCAACTCTAACCAAATCCCAAACATATCAAACAGATCAAGGTTGTAACTACTCTATCTGGCCTTACCACTCCAAAAAGGGTGGGTCCTCCTCCCATAATATCTGACCATGGGGATGATGATGAAGTCATTATTCCACAACCATTAGTATCATCCATGCCACAAGAATACATTCTCATTTATGTGCCACATATTCCCTTTGCTAGATGCCTAAAGAAGACCCAGTTGGACTCTAGATTCAACAAGTTCAAAGATACTATGAGGAAGTTATGCGTCAACATCTCTATCTTGGACACCATGTTAGAATTGCATGAGTGGGAAAGATTATTCATGGCCCTGTTGAAAAACAAGTACATCTCTGAAGAATCCAATATGGTAAAGTTGGATAGAGCCATGTTAGACATCATCCAAAGTAAGATGCCACACTAACAAAAAGACCTAGGATCCTTTAGAATCACATGCCATCTCGACAGTTCTACCAACCAATCAGGATTGGCCGATCTCAGAGCAAGCATCTCCATCATTCCCTTGATCATGTACATGAGACACTGTCTCACTGATGCACGACCCATTCATATGAGTATTCAACTGGTTGATTCTTCCATTACCAAACCAGTTGGAATTATTGATGATGTTATAGTTAAAATCATAAAATTTTACATCTCGTGATACTTTGTGGTGTCAGATATAAAGGAAGACCATCATTACCCACTTATCTTTGGCATATGCCTTTCCTCGCCACTTCCAGGACTATGATCAATGTGGATGTAGGACTTCTCACTCTATGAGTGGGAACCAAGTTTATCAACTTCCAAGCCTCTAGAGGTATCACGAAGTACACCAAAGAAGAATAAGACTACTTCCTTGTCTGCATAGACCAATTCAATCGAATGCAACAACTCTTCCTCGATTCAGAGACCCAACTAGTGACCCGATCTCAAATTTCTCTAGAAGACAACCAAGCTGTAAAACTAATCGAAGTTGTACCATCCAGCCCCATGATTATGGAGATCCAACTTCTCACCATCTCCACTCTTGTAACACCAGATGTTGCAGATCAAAAGCTCCCACTCCCAAAACTCTCCCTTTCCCTCATGCCACAACTCAATCCACCCCAATTTTCTCCCTCCCTTCCTTCTCAAACCACCAGTCCATGACATCCACTAGGTCCCCTATGAGTTACAAATACCAATGGTGACCTAAGAAGAAATGTTGAAAGCCAATGAGAAAGTTCCAATATATCATCCTTTCTATCCACTCCCCATTGAAACTAGTGACCATAATCATGGGATGACCATGCATCCACACTTTATTCTAAACTCTACACCTTTTCATAATATCTTTATGATCATACAACTGAGCTACCCAATAACTATTCATTTCATGTATCATACCATGGGAACCTATTCATTTTGATCCCAATTATTGCCCTTGGTATGCATATGCGTGCCAAGACATAATAGACATATTCTAAGGATACCAAGAAAAGATGATGGATTGGATACAAGGAAGGCAATAGATTAAACATAACACCATTCAAACCCCATCTCTTACCCCCTTGGGGGATACCACTATCGTTGGGCCCCTGATGTTAAATAGAGTGCTTGTTAGGAGGAAACCTAGTGATTTTCTTCCCTCCGTATCAGATTTAAGTTTTACTTGGGATGAAAAAAATTTTAAGTTCAAGGTGGGGTGGGTGGTACATACTCATTCCACCCACTCTATCTTAAATTTTTTCAATTTTCATTATGTTATGTAATTCAAATTTTAATTTTTTTATTTTTTTAGAGTTTTCTTTTAGTTTTGTCCTTTATCTAGTTGGCCATGATAATATGAATGTTTATCAATATACCACCTTTAATGATGCAACTTCTTTTGTAACACAATTGTGAAATCATCCATTGATAGAAATTATCCTATCATCTATGATCTGAACTAACACCATTCCTTAGAAAAGATGGCAAGCCATACATGACTGATAGGATTAAAAATAATGCTTCCTTATCTAGAGTTATAAATTGACTTAAAAATTTCTTTATTTTGCATCATTTAAAATAAATTGTTGATACTCCCAATGCACTTAAATTTAAAAAATGAGTTGCATAATGGATAATCTTTTTCTACAATTCTCTATCACCTTCTTATCTCTCCATTCACAAAGAAAAATAAAAGTAAAAAGCCAATGTACCAAACTCCAAATTCGGGGTGGCACACCACCTTTTCCCTCTCTTCTGCTTCTTCCATACCCCTACCAAATTTAACAGGGGTGTATCAAGAAAAGATGCCAAAAGATCACAACAAAACATGCGATCAATGTAACTACAAACAAAGGAATAAAAGGCCTCAAGTCAAATAGAGGGGAGCCACTTGCTTCCATACCTCCTTCACTCAAATTTTATTCCCAGGGAAATCTACATGACCCCATCAAATCACTGAGCCCTATTCTTGTGCAAAAGCTCCTAAGAATATGCTGGAGTACCGAATGCAAATGGAATATGATTATTGCAGGTCTTGAAATGGAACCAAGTTGTGAAATAATCTTGAAGTAGGGGATATGAAATTTGTGTTTCATGAATCCAAGAAGTTAGTTGCTTGTCCATAAAGGGTTGGAAGGAATTAAATGGTGTTATGTGAGTGAGGATGATAAGCCAAACATATTATGTGGTAGTGTTTTAGATTCAATGTTTCTTGAGGACAAGCAAAGTTTTAAGTTCGGGGTGCTTTGATGAGTGAATGATCATGACCTTTATTTGTACAAATTTTATATTTAATTGAAAAATAACAATTAGCTGTTGAATAATTCTACCATAAATTATCTTGGTTAGCTCTTCTTGCTTAAATTGGAGTTTATACTATATTTACATGGGTTTTGTAGGAAAATATTCACATTAATTCAAAGGCCCAAAAGTCCTAATAATCAGAGGCATCAAATTCCATTTTCAGCCTCCCAAATTGACTGTCTCATCAGCCCAATTGGTCAGTTCAGTAGCATAAAAGAACATATGCCCAAAATTCCAACTGATTGTGTCACTCCATGATCCCATCATTTCACTCACCAAGGCATTGTATTCCAACTCCAATTGGCCATTTCATGACGCCAGTCCATGAGCTCAAATCTTCCAAGCCATCAGTTGAACCGAGTAGACCATTTAGCAAACCGGACAGCTCAGATACCAAAGCAGGCGTTTCAACTTTCAAAACAGCCAACTCAATTCATTAATGGCCTTAGACTTGGTAAAAAAGTTGCCGCTTCCCCTTCTCTAGGGTTTTGACCTACTTCCATTGGCTCATGCCCAAGTAGATCTAAACCAAGCAACTTGGGGAGTGAACTGGTCAGTTCACCATCTACGAGCATCCCATTTCAATAGCCACCAACCAATTCTTTTTATCTCCCCCTTAGGGTTCCAACCCTCCTACCCCAATAGGAGCGTGGACTCCATAAGAAAAGGGCATTCCTTATTATCTAGTATTTTCTTCTGTACTTTACATTATGTCTGAGTAGTTTACCTTCTAGGGAATGGGGTCTAGCCCCATAGCTTGTTATTATTTGATGTAATCAAGTCCTTTCAATAAAAGAATGATTTCATTTTATTTTTTATTTGATCGTTGGATGAATTGATATATTCTTGCGGGATGATATGATCATTGGTTTCCACAAGGATGAACTCATAATCCCTTAATTGTGACTGTTATCTTTTTATCTTTCGATATCATACTTGTTTTTCTGATAGAAGGATTATATTCATGTATGGGCACCAAGATCTTGGGCCCTTGCATGAATGAACTCATGATCTTTTCACATTATCACCTGACTTAGATCATGATCTACTCTATTTGTTTGACTTGTTTGTTATAGCCTAAGGTGACATGATCACCCGATCCATGGGCTTGAACGTTAGATAGGATCACATATATCTCGATGAAATCATGGACATTTATGTGTTGGACGGTTGGATGAGGATCCATAAATGGTGGGATCAAAAAGTTTGTGGGGTCCAGACCTTGTGTGATTGTGCTCCATAAGGAAATAATACGTATGGTCCTAATTTATTATTGAGATTTAAGAGTTGATTGGTTGAGTTAAAGTATGGCTATTGGTGGTGACACTGTGGAACCCCAATTCTTTTATTAGTTGATCTCGACTATTTATTTCTTCACATTTCTTCTATTCTTAGCATTAATCAAACTTCAAAAAACCAAAATTCCCTTTCTTGTTGTCGCAATCGATTTTTGATTTCAACCATTTTCTCTCCACCTTCCCTTGGATTGATACCTTTCTATATTAAAGTTGACTTTGTGCTTGCATCAAGTTGACAACCTGGTTAGAAGGTTAAACTCTAGGACTTTTTCTAGTGATTGATGTGAAATGACACACATCAGTGGGAAGCATCCCCATCTACATATGATACCAGAGAACAAATAGGGAGACACTCATCGTAATATTATTAAAAACCAAACACACATCATAGACTCACATCCTAAGTGAGATTAGTATTCAAGAGTAGTGTTAAACTGAGTATTATCCAATATTTACTCCTTATGAGTAAATCTTGGACAGGTTTCTAAGAAAACATGACATATGTCTACTTAGGGATCATGATTTAGGGTTTAGGGACTAGTGATTTAGGATTTATGGTTTAGACATATCAATTTTAGTCGAAATCAAGTTAAGGTTGGTAAATTCATATCAATTCAGTGTTGTAGTTATATAATACACCCTACATAGAGAATAAAAAACATTCATCATAAAGGAATTGATATAATTATATATTCTACACATATCAAATAAGAAATTATACACACATTTTAATTTCTAGTTAAATAGACATGCTATTTTATATGAATTGCAATTGCACAAAAACTAAATGAAAAAATAAATAAAGAAGTAAAGCAATCAAACAAGAAATTATACATAAAATCCAATTATACAAAAAATTAGATGCAAAAGCAAATCAAAAATAAAGAAAAAAGCAAGTAGAAAAAAATCTAAAGAACAAAGGTCAAAGTGGCCAAAAACAACAAAGGTAGTAGCAACAACAACAATAGTGACGACGGTGTCGACGGGCAGTAGTAGCAACATCAATAATAGGCACCAACAATAGTAGTAGTAGTAGTAGCAACAACACCAACAACAACAAGTGAGAAGAGGTAAGGGTCGGCGGTGGAGGTAGGGTCATCAATGTCTTCAGTTGGGAATAATCACAAAATTAGGGAATAAAAAAGGGTTTGGCAAGAGGGTAGAGCCATAGATAAATTAAAAAAAATTGTGGGTGTTGTTAACAAAGCATGTCGTCAGTATAGGACAGAAAATGAAGTTGAAGCAAGCTACATCCAAGTTTTTGATATTATGTCAGTTTCCTTTTAATACCAACGTAAGAATGGATCATTACTGTGTCAATTTTGAAACCAAAATTGATTTCACATTTCTGTAAAAACTCATACATTCTAGGTTGGTTTCCCTTACACAACCAATGTAAAAAGTTAATTGGGAGGGAACAATTATTTTATAGTGAGCATTACGGGAACATTATCACGCCAGTTTGTGTCCAATAAACCTAAGCTGAAATAATGAGAAAGTAATATCACATTTAAAGTGTTATGTAGGTTTCTCTTAGAAAAACCTACACCTTAGGTTTTTTGAAGGGAAGAATATTTTTGTGGGTAGGAGGTTATTGCATTTGTTTTCATGAATCTAGCACAATATTTACGGACACAAAATTTGTCATGAAATTATATTTCCCAGGATATTTGTAATGTCAATTTTTTAGGAAATCAACACCAAAACAAAGCGATAACCAAAATCTTCTCTCAATGACCACTTCTAAACTATTCTGACACTTTCATTTAAGTATCTGACTTTGAAATATTGATATATTGGTTTTTTTTAATCCAAAGTAATACCATGTGATGTTAGAGACCAAAAATGTACTAGTTATCATGGGAGAATATATGTAGACAAAATTAGAAAGTGCTCTGGGTATTTGAAGATTCTTCAGATACTGGGCTACTGTTGGAATATATAAGTAATATTTCGAATATTACTTCGAGATGTAATAGATTTTGGTAAAGTGAATAAATGATCAAATTTCTTCTCTGACATGATTGCTTAAACACCATTTGAATCTTTGAAGACCTCTAAAATACTATGAATTCATCATACACATAAATATTGGGCCAAATGGGGATATGAAAACCTCATACATCAAGGAGGTTGTAGCTCCATGAAATGGTGGTTACACAATTGAAATTACATGATAAATTTCTACAAGTATCTGTAACTCACTGTCCCAATTGTGTTTTGTGTAATAATATATATAATTTAATCAACACATTGTGTTTGGTAGTGAACGTATGAGCCTATTTTACAAGATCCTAACCTTTTAGCCATCCCATATTAGACAATTTCATTGGATAAGTAATTTCACATTGAATCCCACTGATTTGTAATGGCTTCTTTGCTATAGTTATTTTCCAACAAGGTAATAGAATAACCCTTCTCTCATCCTACCTCCACATCATCAACCACTGCTTTCATGGCCAACAACTAGCAGGTGGTCAAAGTGGTTGAGATGTAAGCAACCAATCTGTCATCACCTTGCATGTAGATAAGATAGAATAGTAGCCAGAGATAAAGTATTTGAGAGGAAACATAGTAGATTTAATATACTATAGAGTGTATATGTGTTGTTTGTCTAACTCCTACAATGGAATAGGATAAAGGAAGGGATAGGCCCATGGAATACCTCATACAGTGTAACAACCATCACAATTTAACCTAGAAATTAATATGACTAAAAATATTTAGTCCAAAAAATTCTTTACGTTTGATGAGTTAAAACCCTAAATTGACCTGATTTTACTTTCATATATTCAATAATACAAGTTGAGGATCATGTACACTTGTTATGCCTGATAAGATTTAATATGGTCCCAAGATTCTAGAAAACCCTAAAGTAACCCATGGATATGGTAACGATGCCTTGGTTTGCATCAAAGTCAAAAGAATGTAAATATCTAGCCCTAATTATGTAATGATGACTAGTTAGGGTTTACATATAATTTGACCACACATTTGTGCATAATATGTTCCCTTTATTTTGATATGAGAACATAATAAGATAATAGACATTCCCTTAAATTTTGGTAATGTAAGTCATTATTAATAAATATAAATACATTAATGACCCCAACTACCTAATATTGTAAATCATATGATTCATTATCTCAAACTTAAAATCTGATTTATATGTGGATGCTTCATATATGATTTAGCCAACATACCAAGTTTCATCAACTTAAGATGAACCTAACTGTATGAAGTAGCATCAGGAATATATAGTCTATAACCATTAATTTACTATACTAATTAGCTAAATTAGTTATCATATTTATTTATATACACCTATGTCAAGAAGATGCTATGAGGATTTTGCAAAAAGAGTTAATGTGTCACACATGACTATCTAGTGTTAGTTATTACTAGCCCTTACACAACCGTTAACTATTAATACAAGGTAGGGGGATTCATATCCTACCTCACAAAATATGTGTTCCGAGGAAGAACATACCTAGTCATATCCCTCAACCTCCATATCCATCTGTCCTCTACATTTCCCCCTATTCCCACTACCTTCAGTTTCACAAATCCTTTCTAAGTCCAAAGAAATCTAAATCTAGTGCTACCTTCACTCATAGAACAAATCTGAAAAACCTCATTCCCCCTCCTCCAATGCAAGTTACATATGGGGTATCCGGTCGTTGAGCTGACACCCAAGGGTTCTAAAAGCTTTAAAAGATCCTCAGAGACACTCCTCAACAATCAATTTGATTTCAATCTCCCTAAGGTGTCTTCCTGACCTCCACTTCCTTCAATAAAGTCAATGATCTTGACCCAACACCTCCATCCCTCCCTGTCAAATTACGTCTCCAAAAAGCATCTTTATACAAATATATAACTTCTCCACTTTTCTTTTTATATTTGATTTTACCCATGTTCTCTACCCACACACTCCACTTTATGCCAATGAAGCTCAACCTTTGACCATGTTTCTTGGCCATGTTTAGGCCAAAGAAAACCCATCATTTACCTTCAAAAGACAAATTCAAATCTAGATTCATGCCCGGTTCCTACCCTTCTTCTCTATCTCATGGTTTCCAAACTTGAGATTAGTTGCTGTATTTTCATGGACATCATATAGACACTCACGGTTTGAGTGTTAGTAGACATTGTTGATTGCATTTTTGACTTTGACTAGCTTCTATGGACTCAATGAATGCATTCATTAAGTGTTTTCATCTCTTTTCTTTGTTTACTGCCTTCTCGAACCTACTAGATATTATAACACATAACAGTGGTACTCTACTCCTCTTGGTGTTTCTTTGGGCTCAAGTGATCTAGAAAAGTTAGAAAATCCCATTGAAAGCCTTATATTGTGCTAGTCGTAATGAGTTTTTGTATTGATCATGCGTCAAAACTTGGTTTAATGGATTTGAGGTACGATCAAAGAAGATGAACATACTGAGAATTATTTTCTTGATAATATTCTTGTATATTTGATTGACGTGTCACACGAGTTTAGGTAGTTTTGTCTTTGGAATGTATCCATTTGATTTTAGTCGTGATTTTCAACTATCAGTTTTTGCCTGATAAGCACTGTCACTCACCTAAAGTTGCATGTGGCATGTGAGGGCATGGTTGTCCTTTGGCAAACTTGATAAAGAAATTTCCTGGATTTTTAGAAAATAACATAATTTGTTACTGTCATTTTTGATTGACCTAGAAAAGCCTAATCTATGAATTTTTTTAAAATAATAGTAGAGATCCGATGGGGTCAAACTAAACATAGATTTTGATCAATTTTTTGAGACCTATTAGATGGTCAAGATTTCCGACCTATATTCCCAGCTAGAATTCTATGATTTACTGAAACCTAAGAACCCTAGGTTTAATGAGATGATTAAATGTAATTATCTATTAGACATGATAATTAGGCTTGATTAGTGTCATATTAGAGTTGTGTCCCTCCTCAGGCTCATGTGAGTGGGTCATGCACACAGAGTATCAAATTAGGGGGTCATAGTTTGTATTATTCTCTTGTTTATTCATAATGTCACATTTAAAGTATGAATGCATTATTATTCAATATATTCTTATGGAAATAATGCTCATGTTAAGAAATTAGGCTTACTATTGTTTTAAATGTTCATGTTTCCAAATTGAACATTATGTGTTACTTCCATGTTAATGAATCATGAAATTAGGACAATCATGATTATGAATTAAGAAACCATGTTATGTTAATATAATTCTCTTAATCATGTTGTGTGAGCCTTAACTGACCTTATGTGAGGCATAATCAGCCTTATGGGATCGGTGGGAGCATTATGTGAGCCTTAATCAGCCTTTTGCAAGCCTTAACCACCCCTATCAACACTGTGGGCACATTCATAGAGTGAGTGTATATTTTTTTGTAAACCAAGATCTCATATGATTATTTTTCATCTTTTCATACACCATCTATCTGTACATTTGGGAGAACAAACTCTCACCAACATTACTTAGGAGGATAACACTTTACAAGAAGAAGAAAAATAGGTAGATAGTTCTCACTTAAGTCAGACCAGACTAGGTAGGAATAATCTACAAATAGGGAGATTAGAAGTGAAATTCATTTCCAAGAAGCTCAAGTCACGATCTCCTATTGACATAGGATGGAAACCATCCAATATAGCAAGGTACTCCATACATCTTCAGAGGAGAAGACATCATCTGAAGAACAAAAAAGCTTTTCTAAAAAGAAAGTTAGGTTTAGGAGTTCACAGAAAGAAGTGCTCCATCCACGAAATAAAAAAGGGAATCACAAAAGAACCATCAACCTCTGAAGAAAGGAACATCTCCAAGAGGTAAGCCACTACTAAGGAATAATAAAATCTCTGTGAAAAAAGATTGAGTAGACAACAAAAGTTTCAACTATTCTGAATGAAATAGGAGAAGGATCACTAAGAACTTAGCATTATGAAATCACTAAGACTAAAATTTAAAATTTTATAATGAGAAATCTCTTTATCATTATGGACTCTGGAATTTCCTTCTTTCCAAATCTAGTGCATGACACAAAGGGCCAATAGATGACTTCTTTGTCTTGAATGCGGATGAGATCTTCTAGATTTCTAGATAGATATGGAATATGATAAAAAACTAGGTTCCAAATGCTATTAGCAAAATAAAAACTGATCTTGCAATGAGATATAGCCTTCTCAATGTTCTTACATAGAAAACAAAATGAAGGAGAATTGATATATAATCTCTTGACTGAGTCAATCGTTGGCAAATGATCATGACCAACCTTCTAGGCATGTATCTAATACCTTCTTGGAACCTTGAATTTCCAAAGCCATTCAAAGAAAGGGATGGGCTGAATTTAATCCCTCATTTCATTTCAAACATCATTGATTTTAACACGCTCCTCTCCTGAAAACAACATTTTATCATAAGAACCTTTGGGATAAGGTAGGTTAGCAATACGATCATTGAACTCTTTATGGATCCTAAACTAATCAAGAAACCATTGAACATCCTTGGTGAAAATATTTAGTCGACAATTAGATTCAAAACCAAGCGTGATAGTGCTTTGTCTACTAAGAAAATCAACAAGGAGAAAAGATCCTAGAATTGAGAGGTCATTCTACACTAAAATATGGTTTCCACTACTGAAACTATAATTAATATATGGTTTATGCCAAACCCTTTCTTTAAAATTTTTGTTAAGATGCCAAGAAAGATAACTGTTCTCGCTCATGTGCCAGAAGAAAATTTTGGTGAATTACTTTTCATGTATCCACTTAAACCATAATATATCTGTCTTAATGGCTATGTTCTAGGCATGAGACATGGAAGAAGCAAGATTCATGTATCTAATTCTTTGAATACTATGACCACCATATTTTTTTAGTATGGTGATTTTCTCACATTTAACAAGATTGATATCAAGTTTTCAACAATATTCTCCCAAATGAAGTCTCTAGATATCTTCTCTATATCATTGATAATAGAACAAGGGAGAGGGAAAGACAATGTCTAATAAATATGCATAGATTATATACTGGACTAGAGAAATTTGATCCTCCCATCCATGAATAGCTATTTTCTTTCTGTCCTTCAAGCTTGCCTTTGATTCTATCCATAAGCGGGATGTTGTAAAGCCTAAAGAGTTTGCCAATTAAAAGGAGAATGGCTAAGTCACTCTGAGGAAGTTTTCCTTTGCCAATGCCAAGAATATCAAAAACCCTATTCTTGCCAGCACCATTACTAAAAATAACAGAGCTCTTCTCCAAACTGATCTTCAAACCAGTGAGATCATAAAAATATTTTAATATACTTATTATGACATATGCACTATCCTCATCTACTTCCATGTACACCATGATAATATTAAGTGAGAATCTTCCATGGTAGATGAAGCTCTAAGAGGATTAAACTTTCCCTCCATCAAAATAGACTTAGTCAATTGAGTAAAAGTTTGCATAATCATAACAACGAGGTATGATGCCAAAGCATCTCCCTGCCTTACTCTATTACTAGATTTAAAAGCATTAGCTTGTATCCCATCAATGAGAATCTCATAGGAGGATGTATAGAAAATCTCCTTAATCCAAATACTTCAGCAACTACGAATTTCATAAGTTTAATAATATAGAACAAAGAATCCTACGACACTAAATCATTCACATTTGAAATAATTATTTTAAGATAGAGTTTAGGATTGACTCCTTCCTATTAAAATCATGAATCAGTTCATTGGATAAATGAATAGCACCATGATGCTTCTCTCCTTAATGAAGGCACACTGGTTACTAGTGATGAGAGAAGGATGAATATTTTGTATCTGTTAGACATGACTTTGGTAATAATTTTTAGCATAACATTATAAATGCAATAGGTTGCCAATTCCTCAAATCATGAACATTGTAAGATTTTGGAACTAAAGTGATAAAAGTGCAATTGGTTCCGTTAAGAAGCCTTGTAGTTCTAAAGCAATGAATAATTGTAGTTGTGACATCATGTTTAATGACACCCCGACATGTTTTAAAAACTTGCCATTAAAGCTATCAAGTCCTAGGAATTTATCCACATTTAGATGAGTGATAAACTCCTCAATTTTAGGTGAGTGGCAAATTTTTGAGGGTAAGATACTGAACACCATCAAGTTTAGGAAAGTAAAGAGACTCCAAAAGAGTAATATTAGGTTTATCACCTGTATTGAAATGCTACTATAGAAGTTTAGAATGTAATTCCTAATCTTTTCTTAGTTATTGCAAGAAGTACCATGGATATCAATAGACTTGATGTGACTAACATGCCTTCTGACTTTGATAGAAGAATAGAAGAATTTAGAGTTTGAATCTCCTTATTTGAGACATTTTACCCTGGACTTTTGTTTTAGAATATACCCCTCCAAAAGTGAGGCATGATGGGATTCATTCCTGCAAATAATATATTGGTGTTGCAAATTAGTATTAATAGGATCTTTGTCTAGTTCAATTTTTGCAGAAAGAAAATCTATCTCAACAACCCAAGCCTTCTCAGAAAAAATTGCTCACAATGTCTTTTTTCCATTTAGAGAGAATGCTTCTCAGATTCCTCATTTTGTAATAAACAATGAACATTGGAAACCCCTCACAAGGATTATTCCATCCTTCTTTTGATGACATAAAAAAAACCTCCTTGCTAGTCCACACATTAATGAATCTAAAGGGTGAATTCATTATTATCTTTTCTCATAGACGTAGGCTCATCATTTGATGATCACTCGTAGCATTGGATGAGAGTAAACCATTAAAAGTAGATTAGTTTGTCAAAAAACCACTGTTGTAAATGATTCTATCTATATGGGTAGTGACAACCTATCTCCCTCTTGATGATTGTTCCTAGAGAAGGTAGGCCAATTTAATTGGAGATCAAAAACACCAAAGTTTAGAATAAAAAATTATTTAGATCCTCCATTTATATCAAGGAAGGAGGGTCTTTCCCAATTTTCTCATTCTCTTTTCTCACAACATTAAAGTCACCCATTATGATCCATGATTTACTGATAGATTGATGAATTTGCTCAGTTGTAGAGCATAGAATACTTCTTTCATAATTAGAATTATGTATAATACAGAGGGGATAAAAAATACTTGTTGTCAAGATTGACCTCAACATGGACATGCTGATCGGACTCCCAACTTTTGAATATCACATCTTGCACTCTTCGATAAAATAACAACCCTCCTCAAGACATTGTATACATGATTGGATATTCAACAATACTCAGGGAAGAATCTACCCATAAATGTTTTGATTTTCCTTTCCCAACATTAATTTCATTAAGGATGATCAGGTCTGGATTTATTCACTTTACTTCTAGTTGGATATTAAAAGCTTTAATGTTAAGTCCCATAACATTCTAAGAAAGAAAAAAATTTCATCCATTATACCTGTGTATCTTCAGTGCTTGGTTGATAGTTTGTGGATTATCATTATATATTTCACATTTCAAGTTCTTGAATTTTTTTGTCAGTGGAGTATAAAAAATAGGGGAACTAGTTTTTGAGTTGGAGCTTTTAATCTTTGTATTTTTTGTTTTATGCAGATTAAAAAACTCATCAGAACTTTGAGTTGATTTGGGAATTTTGTAAACATCATTTGAGTTGGGGGAGTGTTGAGGTATACCATAGACAAAGAATCAATGATTATCTCACTCACTATATCACTTTGCTTTTTGAACCTATCATTAGTCACATAAAATTCCTTCGTTCTGAATAATCCTCTTTTGATGCATTATTAAATTTAGTAACATGTTGTTGGGAATATAGGGTTCAACATCTGTGACTTTATTTGAATGATACCTGGTGTCAAGCACCTTGTAACTGTCCTTGCTTTATATGAATCGGTGCTAGAGTTGACTACTTTGTCTACTATTTTCTTTTCCACCCAAATTTCCTTCTATTTAGGAAGATCTTTAGGTTTGCATTATCCTGCCCGAAGTGTTTACAAGTTGGAGAAGGCTTGGGACTCCATTCTTACTCAAACCAGATTCAATGTGGAGTCTCATTTTCACTGGCAACTACAAGATGCTCATGAAATTTTGAATCGAATGACATTAGGATGTGTATTCTAGAGACTCCAAGTCTATAGAAATCACAAGTAAACCTATTGGTAGTAGAGGAGTGTCCAATAATGAATCAATCCTCACAATCATTTTATTCATCCATAGCTCCAGGGGCAGCTCATGATTCTTAATCCACACTAGAATGCTAGTTATTTTAAACCTTACTAAGGATTCACCTAGTTTCCACCTCATGGATATCACTAGATTCCCTTTCACATGGCAACCACCATCGTCGAGCACATTCTCCAAATCTAATAGTTTTGAAAATCTGTACATAAAGAAGCCTTGATTGTGGATCATGACTGTGATCTTACCCTACATAATCTATATCTATTACAAATACCTTTCAAGACTAGGAATGTGGGGCTTGAATCCCAGAATGTATCAATCCAATCAAGAGTTCCATCTTTCCACATTTTTAGTTGCCTCCTCTTACGACCAGATCATATTTTGTCCTTTCACTTCAATATGCACCTTGCAAGTGAAGTATCTCCCAAAGCTTTCTTGTTGAAGAGATCAATCCCAAATGAGACATCAAATCTATCTTCTCAAGAGTTAGGGTAGGGTTCCATAGAGTTACATCACTAGTTTTGTTGGTGTTGCCAGAGAGAGTGCTCCACGAAATCATTCTCCCAATGTTTAGAGTGACCATATTATCTCAAGATAATATATATATTTTCATGGCATCATGGTAATTGACTTAAATTTCTAAGAAATCATGTTATTGATGTTAATAAATTATGTTTCAAGTTGTTTTTGTGTCATTTGAAGTATAAGTTATTTTCATGTATAACTAATCAATGCCACCCACGTAATTTTTGTGTTGTTTTTCTTAGCTATGGATGAGATGTTAATATATGGTGATCGAGGAGGAGTAATGCATTAGTCCAAAAACAAGGACTCAATGCAAGGGTACGAGAGCCCTAGTGGGGTGCCTTTATCCACATCATATTCTTTTCATGTGTTAACTTTAGTTGCTTATGTATATGTTTTGGACAATGCTCATATACATACATAGTTTTTCCTTTTTATGTAAAGTTTTGAAAGTGAGAAATAAAATATTTCCTTTGATCGTTAAACACTTTATTATTTCTTATCCATGATATATAAGAATTGTGATACCCCAACAATATTATGGGTAAAGAATTGATGCTTCTCCTCGTGCAATTGTGTGTAAAATTTTGGATTGATTACAACTTGGTATCACAGTAAAAATATAGTCGACCACATGGCACTCTCATGATTTGAAATCAATTTAATGTCCCTTTAAGTAGACTAGGTTACAATCTACTTATGATTCCAATTTTGAGGAAATTAATTCATGAGGTTAGGATGAATACCCCAATTATTTGAGGAGTAGTGAAAGATAGATATTTTCACTAGAAATATAAGTCTTGAGGTTTATGTATATGAAGACATGATTATTAGACATAGATGTCTGTCTAGTTTGGATCTTGTGTATTAGCCTTCACATATGACATGTCCTCTTATTTCTCATTAGTTCAGCCAATCAATTGAGGAGTGTAGAAAATATGCCATGAGCATAAAGACTTATTGTGCATCTCTTTCCTACTTACTAGTGCATGTGGTATGGGACATGTGGGATATTAGGTTGGTGGAGAGTAGCATAATAGGTGTCACATTGTCAGTTATGTGATTGATCAACACATATCTTGGGATGTCACAAAGATGAGTAATCCAAAAGACCTAAATCAGATAATCACCTAAATCTAATACATTAGCTAGTGAAAAGCCATTATTTATGCAAAGGATAGATGTTACATTTATGTACAAAATACCTAAATTAAATAGTCACCTAAATCTAATACAATAGTTAGTGAAAATTCATTATTTATTCCAAGGAAATATTTTACATTTATGACTTAATTACGAGGAAGAAGAAAGTTAACAAGAATTTAGGAAGTAATGTTCAATAAGTGACTCTCCAAAGAAAATGAGCACTTTTTTGCGATGAGCACTTTGGTTCAATGAGCTCTTGGGAGAAATAAGCACTTTGGTGCAATAAGCACGTTGGTTTAATGAGCATTTTGGTGCACTGAACTCTTAGGAGCAATGAAAACTTCAGTGAAATGAGCACTTTGGTGAAATGAGCTCTTTGGAGCAATGAGAACTTTGGTACAAGGTTACTTGCAAAGATCACCTTACCTAACTCCTTAGTATGAATGATAAGACTATGCTTATGATGAATGTATGTGAGTCATTTTTTGATAGTAGACAACGAAAGTATGGTTTAGTTTCAATTCCAATTAGTAATCCATGCACTCGTATGTTTGCTAGTCATGTTAAAGATAATGCATTAGTTATCCATGTGAATGCCATAACATGAATATGTTAGTGCAGACTTATGAAATATCCTGACATGATTGATGTATTAGTTCTAATATATGGGAAATCCCAAGGTGGGTAATGCTTAATAAAACATAAAATTTTAATGATAGAATTTCTATAAGGTGGGTAGGTTGTAACAACCATCAAAATTTTAACCTATAAATAAATACAAATAGAAATATTTAGATATAAATTTCTTTATTTAATGAGTTGAAACCCTAAGTTGACTTAATTTGACTCTTGTTTATTAAATAATATAGTTGATTATCATGGACACTTGTTATGCCTGATAAGATTTAAAATAATTTGAATATACCAGTAAACCCTAGAGTAACCCATGAATATGATAAGGATGCCTTGGTTTGCATCATAGTCATAATAATGTTCCAAATATAGCCCTAACTATGCAATGATGACTAATTAGGGCTTACATAGAATTTGACCACACATTCATGTATTATATGCTCCCTTTATTTTTATATGAGAAGTAGTAGATATTTTCTCAAATTTTGCTGAAGTAACACCTTGTTAATGAATACTAATACATTAATGACCCCAAATACCTAATATTGTAAATCATATGATTCCTTAGCTCAAACTTAAGATTTGATATATTTGGATTCTTCATGTCCAATTTAGATGACCTACCAACTTTTATCAACTGTATATTACCCTAACTATATGAAATAACATAGGAAAATGGAGCCTATAACCATTAATATACTAGGCTAAATAGCCACTTCAATTATTAAATTTATTTATATACACCTATGACACACACATACAATGAGGATTTTGCAATAGGGGTTAATATGTCATGCATGCCTATCAGGGTTTAGTTATTCAGTACCCTTTCACAACCATCAGATGTTAAATCTGAGGTAGGGAGATTCATCTCCTACCTTATCTCTGAGGGAGAAAAAACACAATAATATCCCTATCAATTTTATGAAGCCTTTTCGATTCTAAAGAACTCTAAATGTAAACTCATGTTCACTCATAGTGGAAATTCCCAAAACCTCATCTCCCCCTCCTCAAAATAGGTTGCAGACAGGGTATCTAGTCTTGGAGCCAACACGCAAGGGTTATAAAAGCTTCAAAAGATCCAAAGAGAGACTCCTCTACAAGCAATTTGGTTTGGATCTCCGTAAGGTGTCTCCTCTATCTCCACTTCCTCTGACAATGTTGACAAGCTTGACTCAACACCTTCATCCCTCCTAGTCAAATTATGTCTCCAGTAAGCATCCTTATACAAAGATCTAATTTCCCAACATGTTTGTTGTATTTCATTTTACCCATCTTCTCTACCCACAAACTCTGATTTATACCAATGAAGCTCAACCTCTGAACAAGTTTCTTGGCCATGTTCATGCCAAATAAACCCATAATTTTCCTTTGACAGACCAATATAAAGATAGATACCTGACCACTATCAACCCTTCATCGCTATCTCATGGTTTCTAAACTCGAGCTCAGTTTCTATATTTCGTGGACATCACATCAACATTTGTGGTTTTAATGTCCATTAAACAATTTTGATTTTGTTTTTGACTTCAACTATCTTATATGGAACCCATGAATGAATTCATTTAGTGTTTTCATCCCTTTTCTTTGTTTACAACCTTCTCCAACCTACTAGCCATTGTGGAAAATAGCAGTGGTACTCTTCTGCATCTCTTGGTGTCTCTTTGGACTCGATAGATTTAGAAAAGTGAGGAGGTTCCAAGGAAAACCGTATATTGTGTTGGTCTTGATGAATATTTGTAGTTCATTAAAGTATCATAACTTGGTTTAATGGATTTGAGGTGTGATCGAAGAAGTTGAACATACCAAGCATTCTTTTCCTAATAATATTCACATATATTTGATGACGTGTCACACACGTTTGGGTATATTCATCTTTGAAACATATTCATTTCATTTTTACCATAAGCTTCAACTAATAGTTTTGACTAATAAGCCCTATCACACACCTAAAGTTGTGTAATCCATGAGGGCAAGGTTGTCCTTATATATTAGCTGAAGTGATTTCTAGATTATCTAGAAAATAACTTAATTGGTTTCTCTCATTTCTAGTTGGCCTAAAATAGCATGGCCTATGAAAATTTATAGAAATAATTGTAGATTTATGATGAGGTCAAACTAAACATGGTTTTGATCAGGTTTTTGTAGACTTATTGAGTGATCAAGGTTTTAGACATGTATTCCTATCAAGATTCCATGGTTTATTGAAAATCCCAAAACCCTAGGTTTAATCATGATGATTAATGTATTTATATGTTAGACAAGATAATTAAGGTTTACCAGGATCAAATTATAGTTGTGTCCCTCTTAGGGGAGTGGGTCATGCACACTGAGTATTGAACCTATGGTTAGGGTTTATATTGTTCTCTTATTTATTCATAATACCTCATTTAAGGTATGAGCACATTACCATTCAATATATGCTTACAGAACATTATGCTCATGTTATAAATTCAGGTTTCTACTATTTTGATGTTTAAGTTTCCATTTAGCATTATGTATTATTCTCATTCTAATGAATCATGAAATCAGGAAAATCATGCTTATGAATTAATAAATAATGTTATGTTAATATAGTCCTCTCAATCATGTTATGTGATCCTTAACTTGCCTTATGAGATCTGTGAAGCATTATTTGAGTCTTAATCAATCTTATGTGAGCTTTAACTGACCTTATGAGCATTGTGGGTGCACTTAGGAGAGTGACTATGTCAACCAAGATAAAATATACTTTTTCATGTAATCATGATAATTTACTTAAGTTTTCAAGAAATCATGTTAATCATGTTTAACAATTATATTCAAGTTATTTTCATGCCATCTCAAGTATAAGTTATTTTCATGTATACCTACTTAGTGCCACCCATGCAGTTTTCACGTTACTTTACATGGCCATGGAAGAGATGCCCACAGATGGTGAGAAGAGGAGGAGTAATGCATTAGTCTAAGGACAAGGGGGACTTAGTGAAATTCTAGGAGTACCCGACGGGATACCTTTATCCATATCATCTTTTGTTCATGTGTTAAGTTTAGTTGCTTATGTATAGGTTTTTTGATAATGTTATTATATGTACCAAGTTTTTCCTTTTTGTAAGCATTTTAGAATAAGAAATATAATGGTTCATGTGATGGTTAAATTTTGATTATGTATATTACGCATGATATTTAAGAATTGTATTACACCAACAAAATTAGGAGTTAGGAAATAATGTTTCCATTCATGCAAATATGTATAAAATTTGAGGTGTTACACATGGACCCTATTATCCACACCTACCACGACCCAACCCTTTCTACATGTAGAGTGGAGGGGATGTTGTTGCATGCACCCACACCCTCCATACTCTTGCTTTATTCCAATAGGTATCACTCTAAATATAGATGGATATTGCAAGATTCATCCCATGTGATGACGATGATGTAGGGAGGGGTTGGAGTGAGGCATTGATAATAGAGGGAGAGAGATATATGATATATTAGTGTACATACTTATTGGTTGTATGATACTCTGAGTATATCATTCTTAAGTCAGCTACTAAATATGTGAGTTTATCATATACTCTGATTAGATCTTTAAGAATTGTGTATGTTTTAACTATGTTTAGCTGGATTCATCATGATATTTAACTACCATCAAGTGTCAGAGTCAATGTTTTTTTCCTAATTTTGTAGCTCTAACTAATGTAGGAGATGGTAATATTACTTCATCTAGTTAGGGTGTTTCTTTAATAAAATTGAAGTACAATTTGATATGATAGAATTATTGTATGTTACAATGAGGTACATAAAATAAAACATATCTAAATTGTTCATGCTATACATATTGACTTCTTCATCACAAAGTATGGAGTGGACAATGCTAAGCTTCATATTGGAAAATATGTATTTCTTGTATAATGTTCTTTATCATTTGCTACAAAGGAAATTCCTTTGAGTTCCAATGTCTAGTATTAGTCTTTTGTGTAGCACGGTTAAAGTATTATTCGATTAACTAGAGATTCAGGATACGACCATGGAGTTTATGAATAGGTAGACATCTTTGTATTCCTTTTATTAATTTCTCCAAACTTTTATCTGAAAATCATAAAGTCAAGAACATACATGCTATTGTATATCACATGAAAAGGGAAACTCATGTAGATGCAATCTTTCATATACTACTTTTTAAATTAAATTATAGAACTGTGTTGGATTCTTGTTTCATAAAATAAACATCGGCCATTTATTAGGATACAATTATCCTTCTATCAGGCTTCATATACTTAGGACGAATGCCATTCTAGTAAAGGTTGATTTCTTATAGTTGCCGGGTTGCATATATGTAGGGGAATTCTCTTTGAAGACTAAGGTATGTTGAGTATTGTTGACTATAATGTTCGATTATACCATTAGATATTACAACTTGCCCAAAACAAATTACTTTTCATAAAAGTGCTTTGACATAAACATGTTTCAACTATCTAGAGATGGATGTGAATCATTAGTTCGTCAAAAGAAATATCTTTCCTGTTTGAAAAGGTAGATTAAGTATCTGGAAAAGGTAACTCAAGTAAACTATAGGAGGTATAAATGCTTTTGAAAGTTAAGTACATTAATCGGATTCATGATGTAAAATCAGCTATGCGGAATTGATTAACTCTTGTCATATGATAATTTTGAAGGATGAAAGCATGGTGTTCAAGAAACACACATGGTAACACTCAACCACGGGTGGATATGATCATTTATTGATAGTAAAATACCTTCTCGCTAGGATGCTTCAGTTAAATTTTACACCATGTGTTGCGAAGTAACTTTTGTCGACAAAATCACACAATGTTTGGCAATTTGGAACTAATGCTATGGATTATGTTTTAGTAATACTACAAAAGGACTTTTTTGTATTATCACATTAGACATGATTGATTGTCATTTGTCGAGGTTCACACGTAAAGTTACTTTTGCAACTCCAATCACATGACTATGCATTAGATTATTTGAAGGTGTATTGAATTATGTTATGTCTTGCTATAATGTACATTAACAGTGTATTTCTCATTTTTATTTTTGTGAATGTAACACCCCCTGTATGGAAGCAAATGATTGTGTGATTTTTTTTTCAAGTTAATAGAATATTGTTTACAAGTTCGATTCTTGTCTCTATACCCCTCTCTCTCTATACTAGTACTAATAATAATAAATTAAAATAACTAAACAGATTTTCACAATCATTTTAATGTATTTCTAAGGTTTTTGTACAATTTTTGGCATGCAAATGCATTCATAAGACACCAGTTTTGTTTTTTTTACATTTTGAGTAGATTATCCAACATTTACAATGCCAATTCTACACTCATTTTTGGCGTGTTATAACATGCCACACTTCTTATGGCAGCACACTTATCTACAATATTCATTGAGAATTATAGAAAATGCCTAAAAAGAGCGTAACGACACAGTTTGAGATTTTCTAAGACATTTTTATACCATGAAAATTGACATTTGTTGTAGTGTCAATAGGAGGACCACATTATGGCATAGATCATCCCAACAATGTAGCTTAATCACATCCCAGTCACTAGGGAAGAGATTGATAGACCATCCAGGAAGAAGGAAAAATTTATGGATAATGTGGTCCCATCCCCATACAGAGGATGGGTGGTAGTATCGTTCATCCCATGAGAATAGGACCCAAAATATTTTGTCACAATAGTGGACTTTAATAAATCATGTCCTTATGTCTCCTAGGTAGTCACACCAACTAATAGAAAGTGTCATGCGTTGTAATAGGTAGGGTTAGATCTTGAGGAATAACCTCTAAGAGACACTTCTAGGGACCATGGTGGTACTTAGGGATTGTTGAGTTTGTAGTGGGGAGCTAAACTATTAGTAAGGTGAAATTGAGATTGAAAGCAAAGGAAAAGGAGAGTCGATCATTGGAGAGAAAGCTAGAAGGACAACCCTTAGGGTTGAAAACAATGTTAACCCAGATGCATTAGGGTTTATGGGTGTGAACGTGTCTTCTAGGGGATGATGGTGAAGAGTCTCTTCCTTGCATGTCTGAATTTCGTATGAGCACAGTGGAAAGATGGACATGCGATCCATATGCACTAAAATCTTTCACCTTTTTGCATCTCAAAAATCAAAGTAGAGAGGGATATGGAGAGATTAGAATCTGACTATTTTAATTGTGAAACAACCCTACCTTGAGAATATGTGAGATAAAATAAGGGGAAAGATGGTAAGAGAGGACATCATAGCTGGTCTAACGAAAGACACCAAGATGGTTAGACACTCAGTTTGTTAGCGATAGGTCCCAGGATCGAGCCTAGGCCACATGATGAATAGAATGGCCAAATTTAAATAAAAAAAGTTGCTAGCTGGATTGAAAAGATAGAGAGGAACAAAAACCTAGTCACCAGTAGGGAGCCCGCTAATAAGATTGAACCTATAATATTGGCAAAGCTTCACGAAAGAATCATGGTCAAAGAGGAATAAGGGAGTTGTCACCAACCACACATCACTTACCTAGTCGGTCCTAGGGTTTGGAAAAACTTGATGGACTATGTAGTGATAAATTTACAATTATACAATTTATGCAACAATGCTTTTAAAAATACTACTAGATAACAAGTATGACCCACTTTAGACGCTACTTACACTATTGTAGTCATATTAAGTAGAGTTTTCAAAAGTTGTCTGAATACATGGACCTGAATCTATTCGAAACAAATAAAATTGGGCCTATATTTTAGTTTTTACATTCATCGGTTCCGGATCCAAGATTGTGTTATCAATTTAAACCCAGTCAAGTTTGTGTTTATAAATTTGAACCTGAATTTCGACTTGCCTTCCACTCATGCAAACATCAATCATGCATAGTAGCTAGTGGGGACTCAAAGTGATTACACAGTAGACTTTGATATTTTTTGATCGTATTTTAGTTTTGGTTACCGAATGGAGTTTGATATTTTCTGTTGGTATTATAGTTTTTTCTAATAAAAGCATATGAGAGCTAAAATTGAATTCCATAATTGATTTTTGGCATAATTGTTTTGGTTACCGAATGTGTCATTGACTGTCAGCCACTACTTCGCTTCAAGGCAAAGTCGTCGACCCTCTCTAATTCAACCAAGAGAGCTCCTTCGGTTGTTCTTATTTTCTGACACTCTCTACCACAGAAGGCACCAACAAGCAACTGAATGGATGATCCCAATGGCTTCCCCAATGGCCTCTTTTATAGGCCTCCATGGTATATGGTTGCAACTAGGAATCCTACTCTAATTCCTAATTCAATATCATGTTGCACATAGGAAATAATCTTCTTTTCCTGTCAGATTTGACTCTTATTTGGATTGGTAGTACAAGACAACTCCTACTCAAGTCCAAATCTGATTGGACATGGACCGGATACTTTTCCTATTCTCAATAGTCTCTTCCATCTAATCTAATAAGTCTGTCAAATTTTGGCATTTATAGCAGTGTACCGGATTCACTTTTGTGGCTCTAGTCGAGTTGAATGGCATAGTATCTGCGTTGCTGTTCAACGAGACATATTCTGCCTGTTTTTGCACAACAATTGTAAACCAAACAGGACTGTGTGTGATATTAGGAGGCTGTATATATAAAGGACAATAGGTTTTGTACATGTTAAGAATCAATTACGTTAGTGACAGTCCTTTTATATAAACAAAAGAACTACTCTAAGGGCTAGTTTGGTTGGGTGTAGTAGGGTGCAGTTATGTGAGTTCGCAATGTAAAAATGTACATTAAACACGCACTTTGTCATCCGGCTACACCCTACCAAACAGGCCCTAATTTAGTTTCTAAATTCATTCGCTGGTTTACTAGATGTTCATTCACCACAATTACAATGAAAATGGGCAATCAGTTGCGTTGCATGTAGTGCATGTTAAGAATCCAAAAACATCAAAACTAGAAGATATGGACACAACAATACAAACACCAAAGAATCGAGCTTTGTCCTTGGTGTTGTGTGAAGTTCTGTGCCATACCTGTTATTCCATCTCAACCTTGAACAACTGCGGCTTCCATCTTTGCTTAAGTTGTATGATTTGTGGACTCTGTCTATCTGTTTCCTTGACGACACATTATGACCGACAGGGATTCGACGTCCTTGCTCTCTCTTAGCATTGGGTAACATGACTTAAGTTGCATGGAGCCAGACTGGTGATAAAACTCATGCACATAAATGATGGAAATAATCTTCACAATCATTTCTACATGCCTTTACCTAGAAGCTCAGCTTTCTGATTTAACTTGTATTGTTTTATTTTTCTTATGGATATTATACTGCTTCAGACTTCTAATTTCGCAACAATGGCTTCATCTAAAACAGTTGTTTTTATTCGAAATATTTTCAACGAAGATATCAAACTTGTATTGTACTGCCATTTACAGGGGCATGTCTCAGCAGACATCCTGCTCCTTTGGCTGATAAAGAGACAAGGAGCTCGCATGTAAATGAACCCCATGTGCAGATCATCAGGTTTTGATCATCTTCCACAAGTGACAGCTACAACCGAGCGTCCTCGTTATCTTCCGTCATCTTCACACATCAGGTGCGAAAGGGAGCTCCCACTGTCAGTACGCACAACGGCACGGGTGAAAGAATAGTTACCATCAGAAGAATGGTTACAAAGAAGAAGAAGATACAGTTATCAACGGATCCTTTCCACTGTAAAATTGGATCGGAAAGAGCGTTTACTTTTCTGGAGAGTTTTGGCTAGAGCCGCGGTCACACATGGCATGCATCTGGTGACTCTGCTGAGTAAACATTTTGGCTTTCAAATCCGGAACATCGCATTTTGTTGTTGTAAATGGATTGCTCAGCCTCTAGATATGCTCTGGCATCTGTTCTCCTATTTCCTTTTGTTCTACATCGCATTTTATTGACTTGTCTGGATGATAGACAAGGAAAAGTTGCTGAAACGTATCCTCATCTTTATCCAGATCAACATCCCAAACTTGACACTAAAACCACATCAAATTGCAGGACTGGGAACCACAAACTACAAAGGATTGAACGAAAGAATATCGGGAACTAGACGGTGTTTTTCTTTTTTTGTCTTTGTACATGTCAATTGGCTTACGACCAATTCCTAAATATATTATGGAAAAACAAGTACATTTTTAGTTTGCAATGCGGTCGCTGACAGTTAAACGGACACGTCTCAGCAGACGTCCTGCTTCATTGGTCACGATAAAAGCTGTGTGTGGAACCCGCAGGTCAGCATCCGCTCGTGCAGGCATATAGCTATAGTATCAGGTCATGATCGTTTTCCACGAGTGACGGCTAGCTCCCGCTAAGCGCCCTACTGTCAATCTCACGTAGATCGTACGAGAGTGAGACTGGGAGTTTCCACTTTACACGTGAAAGAATGGTTACCTTCAGATGAACAATGGTCACCATAACAAGGAGGTGGACGAGAAATTAAGAAGTATGGCTATATACCAACTTACCATCATAATAATGAAATGCAACACGCCGGTCGGTTCTATTGCATCCCTGTAGCTAGGATTTGCTGAAGCATAATGTAGATGCATGGTCGGTGTCCTACATAGAGGCAGTTTGGTAGGGTGTGGTCGCATGACAAAATACAGCTATACGGGACTACATCCAACCAAACTTACCCACCAATAGCATGCATTCAGACCATCACGTTGTGTTACTGTAGATATATTGCTCAGCTTCCAACCCAGGCTAATTGATTTCATTTCTTCTTTCTGTATATTTTACTTTATTGTGACTTGATCGGATAATAAACAAGGAAAAGGACGCGGCGCCCTCTTTTAAGTTGCTGAATGCATTATTCTCGATATCCTTATCTCTATGGGTTCATCCATTGCACTATATAAACCACATTTAAATCTTCACCTATTCAGTGTCACAATCACTGCAAAATTCAAGCACGGTGGGGATGAAAGTGGGTTCACGGGTGGAGCCTCCGAGCCTGCGACACAAGTTGTTGTATTCTCCTATGGTGCTCCATATGTCATGGTCGTGCTGTTCTATCGTCTCGGTGAACGGGTGATGGGTAGCCTACGGTTAACAGTCAGCTGGAGTCGCCCCACTCTTCCTCTCGGCGCCGTGTTACCGAAAGCAACTCACCAACCGTCGGTCTATTACGTGTCAAAGCCATCCATGCGCGCGACTTGTATGAGGTAACGCCTGACGCCATCGTGTTTGTCCGTATAAGGGATGTTGATGGTCGGATTCGTGAATGTATACTTTTCTTCCTTTGGAAATATATCATATATCATTACGTATGTTCCCCTTGTTCCGCTACACAAAAAAACATCTAGAATACCGCTGCATTCCACGTCTATTCTTGGAATGAGCATCGGATCGGACTGGTTTGATGTTATCCATGTCCCAACCAGTATAACCCGACTCGGACACACTCTACATAATTTACATGCATGGCCTACGTCTAAAATTTTGACCTAGATTTTTATATGAACCGAATGAGGTAGGATCACGCCGAGAATCTCATATACCCAGATTAATTACACATTCATGTATATATAGCCACATGATACATGTGACTCCAAACTTTCAAAATTATCATTGATGTAAAACGGTAAAATTAGTAAGCAAGTACAATTTAACTTATATGTGCAACATGATATTGAATTAGGAATTAGAGTAGGATTCCTGGTTGCAACCATATACCATGGAGGCCTGTAAAAAGAGGCCATTGGGAAGCCATTGGGAAGCCATTGGGATCATCCATCCAGTTGCTTGTTGGTGCCTTATGTGGTAGAGAGTGTCAGAAAATAAGAACAACCGAAGGAGCTCTCTTGGTTGAATTAGAGAGGGTCAACGACTTTGCCTTGAAGCGAAGTAGTGGCTGACAGTCAATGACACATTGGATGCACTTGACAGAGCAACTCTCTTGGTTGATAAGAGAGCGTCAACGACTTTGCCTTGAAGCAAAGTAGTGGTTGGAGGTTATAGACGTAATATTACCATAACGACAACAGTCCGACCCAGTCAGTGGTAACAACAACATCAAGCAGTCCCAGCAACGACAGCGACCTCGTGAAGAGATCAAGTAAAGATGGAGGTTTCGTACACACTGGGTGTGATTCTCTTCTTCCTCATCTTTGTTCTTGTGTTGGGAGGTCTACCTAGATTTAAGAAAAATTAAATCTAGGCAATGTGAGTTGTAATCTTAGTTACATAGTGCTTGTTGGCCGGTATTACCCTATGATTTTTCTCTCCTTTTATTGGGGAGAGTTTTCCACATTAAATTTGATATTTCTTCTTTGAGTTTATACGCTTGTCGGTAACGCTTCTACAATAAGTTTTCGTCACATCATGGACTGTATCGATACAACATCCCCAACAAGTGATATCAGAGCGCATGCTGCAGATACTGGTCCAGATGGGGAAGAATGAAGATGTGATAATGATAAATTTGATAAGCACAAATTGATAGATTTGGAAACCCCAAGATGGGTGGTATTCTCTATTGCAAAGATCTGTACCATCCAATAGAGGGACAAAAGCCAGAAAGTACGTCTGATGCGGATTGAAAGAAATTAAATAAGAAGATTGTTGGAACAGTTCGAAAGTGGCTCGACATTTCCGTGGTCCATCACGTATCAGAAGAGACAAATGTCAAAGATTTGTGGGAGAAGCTCAAGAAGTTATATGAGCGGAAAACTGCCACAAATAAAGCTTTCTTGATTAGAAAGTTGGTGAACTTCAAGTACATATGAATGAATTCCAAATCCTTGTAAATCAACTGGGGTCCATGAAGATGGTTCTTGATGATGAACTCTAGGCTCTACTTCTTCTAGGATCTTTACCTGGCAGTTGGAAGACGCTCATAGTGATAGTCAACAATTCTACACAGAAAGGGAAGTTGACACTTGACCAGGTGAAGAACAGTCTACTGAATGAAGAGGCCCGACGAGCCTCAGGCGACAGTGGATCAGAGGTGCACTTCATAAAGAGCAGAGGCGTTGATAGAGCAAGAGACCGTGGCAAATCCAAGAGCCACGGTGACTCCCAAAATCATGAAAAGTCTCATGGTAGATCCAAGTCGAAGAGTAGTAGAGGGTGCTTCCATTGCGGCAAGTTGGGTCATTTCAAAAGGGATTGCAAGGTTTGGAAAAAGAAATATGGGTTTGAAGCCAAAGACAAGCAAGATGACGACAAGAATACTGCATCGACAATCTCAGATGATAGGGGCAATGATGATGATGTGGTCTTAACAGTCTTAGAGTAGTGTTTGCATGCTGAGAATGATGATTCTGAGTGGGTGGTGGATACTGCAGCTTCTTATCATGCTTCACTGAGTAAGGAATTCTTCACTTCATACAGGAGGGGAGATTTTGGGAGGGTGAACATGTGAAATTCTAACTTATCCAGAATTATCAGGATTGGATACATTTGTGTTCAAACAAGTGTCAATTACACGCTCACACTGAAGGATGCTCGTCACGTTCCAAATTTGTGGCTGAGTTTGATATCTGGTTCATTCTTTGATAGAGAAGGTTGTCATCTAGATTTTGGTGGTGGGAAATGCAAGATCACCAAGGGGTCTTTGGTTATTCTACGAGACAAATTGTGTTACACATTGTACAAGACCCAACTTAAGGTGCTCAAAGGTGGTCATATATATGCAGTTGAGGATCACCAGATAAATATATGGCATAGACAACTAGGACACATGATCAAGAAAGGCTTGAATCTTTTATCAAAGCAGAGATTGATTCCCTATGGAAAGGATATTGGTCTCAGTTCTTGTGATGCATGTCATATAGGAAAGCATCGACATGTTTCTTTCAAGACAAGATCAAAGGTGAAGTCACAACTTCTACAACAAGTTCATTCAGATGTCTGCGGTCTGTTTGAGGTGGCTTCACTGGGTGGCAATAGGTATATTGTCACATTCATTGATGATGCATCTAGGAAGGTGTGGGCCTACTTGCTGAAGACCAATGATCAAGTTTTTCAGTGTTTTCAGAAATTTCATGCCATGGTGGAGCGGGAGACAGAGAAAAAACTCAACTGTCTCCGCACAGACAATAGAGTAGAGTACACCTCTAGGGAGTTCTAGGATTTCTATGCACAACACAGAATACGACATGAAAGGACAGAGCCCGATACACCACAACACAATGGTACAACTAATAGAATTAACCGTACCATAGCGGAGAAAGTTAGATGCATGTTGAAGACTGCAAAGTTGCTAAAGACATTCTAGGGCAAGGCAGTGCGTACTACCTTCTATTTGATGAATCGATCTCCATCAGTTCCTTTGGGGTTTGATATACCTGAGAAGGTACAGATAGGAAAGGATGCATCCTATGCTCATCTGTGAGTATTTGGATGAAAGGCTTATGCACATGTTCCAAAGGAAAAGAGGTAAAAGCTAGATGATAAAGCGGTTCCATGTATCTTTCTTGGCTATAGAGATCGTCAGTTTGGCTATAGTTTATGGGATCCTATAAAAAGAACCATGAGCAGACACAAAGATGTGACTTTCTGTGAGAGTCAGACAATTTCAAAGCCTAAAAGTGATGATGCAGAGGCTGTGGGATTAGTTGATAGTTCTTCTGATGATGAGTATGATGATGCTTCAGCTTCGTCACAGGTGTAGTTTTCAGATGACGAAGAAGAGAAGCAAGATCACCCTGAGCAATAGAGTGAGAGCACGTCGAGTGTTCCTGTTCTAGACACACAATTGAGTGATTTAGATTCACAGTTAGAGACTTCTGGGTAGGGGGAGCAAGATCATCACCAGGTAGAGTCCTCAGAGCAATAGTTGAAGAGGTCTGACAGAGTTTGTCATCCTTCATCCAGATACCCGACATCTCAGTATATTCTTCTTACTGATTAGGGGGAGCCAGAGACTTATCATGAGGTACAAACTCATAAAGCACAGTGGCATCAGGTGATGCAGGAGGAGATGCCTTCTTTGTAGAAGAATGATACCTATAATCTTGTGGTACTTCCCAAGGGCTGGAGAACACTAAAGAATAAGTGGGTCTACAGGATGAAGAGAGATGACCACAATAAGGATATTAAATACAAAGCCAGACTAGTTGTCAAGGGATTTGGTCAAAGATCAGGAGTGGATTTTGATAAGATATTTTCTCCTGTTGTGAATATGACTTCTATTAGATTGGTTCTAGGCTTGGTTGCTAGACTAGATCTGGAGCTTGAGTAGATGGATGTGAAGATGACATTTCTTCACAGTGACCTAGCTAAGGAGATCTACATGGAGTAGCCACAAGGTTTATAGGTCAAGGGGAAGCAACACTTAGTCTGCAAATTGAAGAAGAGTTTGTATGGTTTGAAACAAGATTCGTGACAGTGGTACAAGAAGTTTGATTCTTTCATGCATAGTCACGAGTACCAAAAGACAAGTACATATCTATGTGTTTACATTAGGAGGTTTTCAAATGGAAAATTCATTATTTTGCTACTCTATGTGGATGACATGTTGATAGTGGGATAAGATGTTAGTTTGATCAAGAAATTGAAGATTGAGCTTTCCAAAGCCTTTGAGATGAAGGATTTGGGACCAACACAACAAATTCTGGGGATGCAGATCACACATGATAGGAAACAACATTGGTTGTAGTTGTCACAGTAGAGTTATGTTAAACGAATTCTTAAGAGATTCAACATGATCAAAGCCAAAGTCGTGAGTACTCCACTATCAGGTCACTTCAAGCTAAGTAAGAATTCATGCCCATCTACGGATGAAGAGAAGGAGGAGATAGCCAGGATTCCCTATTCTTCTGCTGAAGGGAGATTGATGTACACAATGGTGTGCACTCATCCTGACATTGGTCATGCGGTTGGTGTTGTGAGCAGGTTTCTCTCAAACCCTGGGAAAGATCACTGGGAGGCGATCAAGTGGATCTTCAGATACATACAAGGCATGAGCAGCATGTATTTGATGTTTGGTGATCCCGAACCAGTTCTGAAGGGCTTCGTTGATACTGACATGGAAGGTGATATTGATCATAGGAATTCTACCTCTGGGTACGTTTTTACTTTTGCAGGGGGAGCCATATCTTGGCAGTCCAAGTTGTAAAAGTGTGTTTCACTTTCTATGACAGAAGCAGAGTACATTACAATAGCGGAAGCAGGAAAAGAAATACTCTAAATTTTGAGATTTATGGAAGAGCTGGGAATGAATAAAGTTGATCCAACTATTTTCTGTGATAGTCAGAGTGTTATTGACTTGAGAAAGAACACAATGCATCATGCACGGACAAAGCACATTGATATGAGATATCATTGGCTTCGTGATGTAATTGACAAGAGGTTGCTCACTCTGAAGAAGATCCATACTGATAAGAATTCTTTGGATATGATGACTAAAGTGGTGACGTGAGACAAGCTAGAGCTATGTAAAGAGCTATGCGACATACATTCCCAATGATGATTCTTTGACAATGTCTCCCTCATGGGACAGAGGGGGAGATTGTTGATAATAGGATAAGGATGTGGCCTATGTCGAATTGGATTTGGACTTGAGTAGGAGCTGGCTTGTGCTACTAATCCTAATAAGAGTTAAATCTAAAAGGGAAAGAAGATGATTTCTTATGTGCAACATGGTATTGGATCAGGAATAGGAGTAGGATTCCTGGTTGCAACCACATACCATGGAGGCCTATAAATAGAGGCCCTTGAGGAGGCTATTGGGATCATCCCTCTAGTTTCTTTTTGGTGCCTTTTATGGTAGAGGGTGCTAGAGAACAAGAACAACTAGAGGAGATATCTTGGTTGAATAAGAGAGGGTCAGTGACTTTACCTTGAAGCGAAGTAGCGACTGACAGTCAGTGACACACTGGGTGCACTGACAGAGCAGTTCTCTTAGTTGGTAAGAAAGGGCCAGAGACTTTACCTTGAAACAAAGTAGTGGTTGGCGGTTACAGATGCAGTGTTGCCATAGCGGCAACAGTCCAACCCAGTCAACGGTCACAATGACATCAAGTAGTCTACAACAACGACATCGACCTCGTGAGAAGATTAAGTAAAGAAGGAGGTTTTATACATATTGGGTGTGATTCTCTTCTTCCTCATATTTGTTTTTTTGTGGAGAGGGCTACGTAGATTTAGGGGTAATTAAATCTGGGCAGTGTGAGTTGTAATCATAGTTACATAGTGCTTGTTGGCTGATATTTCCCATGGTTTTTCTCTCCTTCTCTGGAGAGAGGTTTGCACGGTAAATCTGGTGACTCTTCTTTGAGTTTATATGCTTGTTGATAACACTTCCGCAATAAGATTTCATCCCCAGGGTTTGTATCAGTACAACATCCCCAATAAAAACATCTAGTCAGATGCATGCAATGGCGGAGTCAGAATTTAGGGGAGGGGTAGGCACTTTAATGCAACAACTGAAAGAATAGGGCACACTATAGAGACTTGCATTTCCAGATTCTATAACAAGTGAATGTTTCCAAGCATGGGTAGGGTACATGCCTACTTATACCTGTATGTGGCTACTGGATACTAGTGTATTCTGACTTGGTAAAAAAATGTATATGATAATGTGAAAGTGCATTAGACCCAAGTGAGAAAATTATCTAATCAAACTAAACAAATAGCCAAAACTTGATAATGTATCTCAGTGAGAATCACACATATCCGACCAAGATTCCAATAAGATAGCAAGTCAATTTCAGTTGGCTACATGCTATATTCAAACATATGACATGTTATAAAATTATCTGAACAAATACAATTTAAATGACCTAAACATGAGTGAATTGCTAGTCACAATTTACAAGGCTCAATGCAACTAAATTGCATTGAAAGATTATTTTCATGATAACAAAAAATGATATTGTAGATCCATGTATCGGTTGTGTGACTTTGAGTTTCCAAATGACAAATCCAAAACTGCATAAATATAAATGATTTTCCTATAAAAAATAAAAAGTCATACACACTTCTCATCACATCATGTGCTAAAATGCAAGTATGTGGCTTTTAACTTAATAAAGCTTAATCAATCTTATTTTCACATGCCCTATTAGACCCACATGTTCTTTAGTCTGAGCTCACCATTAAGTGTATCATCATTTCTTAACAAGCAAGCAATATTGAAACAAAAGAATTCAAAAGAATATTTTGAAAAGCCCCAGTAATAAGGAATGAATCCAACATTCTCTCACATATATCAGTAGAATGTTAAATTTTTAAAAGAAAAATCAACAAATAAACTATGTCTTTCAACGTAGCTAGCTTGTAACTTTATTATGCCTAGCAATACTTGCTAGCAGCAGTGGCCAGAGCAACAAAGAAACAATCACAACAAGAAATCCTGAGGCGATTGGAAATAGCGCTCAACTTTGAAAAATCGAATCCCAAAGGAAACAGAACACACAACGCAGGCAATAAGGAGGGAACACTGATGCCCGGAGCAGAGGACTTCCCTGTGTTGAACTGCGGGTCTTCTGGAAGGCAGGCTGTTGTGGCGGGAGAGGCAACCCAGACAAAACCCTACAGGGATATTATAAGCACATGCGAGGGAACCAGCATACTACCTTTCCTAGGGTTTGAAGATTCGAATGCTAACCGTAACAATACGGACATCAAGGAGAGTGTAGTGGATGGAACACCTTCCTTTGAGATAGATGAAGGTAGGTTTGACGCTCTAGTACGACCTTGGACGTACGCTGTCGTAGTTAATGTTATCGCAAGAAACGTGGGATTCCTCACTTTGCAAGATAGAATCAAGACGATGTGGCGACCGGTGGAAGCATTTAAACTCATTGACCTGGAAGATAACTACTTCATTGTTCAATTGACGAGAGAGGATGACTATCTAACGACGCTAACCGGGGGCCATGGCTGCTCATGGGCTCGTACCTAAATGTTCAGCCATGGGACAGGTCGTTCTCACCGTCATCTGCAAACCCTAAACATATGGTGATATGGACCAGAATCCCACGGCTTCCTATATTCTTATACCAAACCCAGTTCCTAGAGGAGGTAGGGGACATAATAGGAAGAACGATCAAGGTGGATACTAACACAGACCAGAAGCGAAGAGGGAAATTTGCTAGAATCGCCGTAAAATTGGACACTAGTAAACCGCTGGTGCCCAAAATCATTATACAAGGGGAGAAATATAAGATTGAATATGAGAACCTTACAAGCATATGCATGTTTTGCGGAAAGATCGGACGCTTAGAAGAAGATTGCATTGAGCGCAAGGCGGCGGTGGAGGCCCAGACGAAGGCTGGTAAGCAAGCCGAAGGGACAACCACGACACCGAAGCCGTTGGGGAAGTTCACAGAGAGATTACACGCAAAGCCATTTGTCAGGCATCAGAGGAAGGAGGAACTACCGGGCAAGAGCCACAGAGGTGTAACACATAAAAGATTCAAAGAGGTCGAGGTCAGCGAGGAGCAGATAGAAGAGGTGACAGAGGTAGGAAAGGGCGGTCCTAAGCCGAGGTACGAATGGTGCCAATGGAAAGCCACAAACAAGAAGAAGCGGTCTGTCGAGGAGGTGGCTCGTCAAAGTACCAGAACAGGACACAACAAGGAACCACAAAAGGGGAAAGAAAGTGATTCACATAAGCATGTAGCAGTGATGATCGAAGGGGAAAACACTATGGTTATCCCGGAAGAGGAGATAGGGAACGACGAGGATCTAAGATTCACCATGGGTAGTACACAGACAAGGAGGATCATCACGGGCAGTCCAAGCAAGGCGTTGCTGTTTAGGACATCTGTTAGTGTCCACCTCAGGAATTGGAAGATCTTAAGCTCTAAGGATCTAATGCGGAATGGTCCTAGGAAGAAGAACAGAAGAAGCTATGGCCCAGGCGGGACGAAAGAACTGGATGGGGAAGACCCGAGCCCCTCTGCAATGGTTACTCAATGATAGTAGCAACATGGAATGTTCAGGGTATCTGCGGGAGAGATACCCAAAACACTATCTGAGACTTAACTACCCTTTATAAGATTGATGTCCTTTCCGTTCTGGAGACGAGAACAAGTGGAGCCAATGCCGACAGAATAGTGAAGACATTGGGCTTTGATAGGTCCTACCAAGTAGAGGTGACAGGGTTCTTGGGAGGCATATGGGTGTTGTGGAAAAGAAGGTTGGGAGAGCTAGAGGTAGTAGCCAGCCACAAACAATTCGTACACTATAGAATTAACAAGCGGCTAAGACTAACGTTCGTCTATGCGAGCATGAAGCAAGCAGGGCGAAGATTGTTGTGGGAACATATTCACACTATTGCAACCACATCGACGTCATCTTGGCTTGTTGCAGGTGACTTCAATGCCGTTCTGAGGGTTGATGAGAAGCTGGGAGGAGATTCAGTCACAATGAGCAGCTGTAGAGAATTCTCCCTGGGGCTGATGAACACAGGTTTGGAAGATCTCGGTATGGTAGGTCTGAAGATGACCTTCAGAAGAGGTTGGCTGATGGAGAGGCTTGACCGTACCGTAGCTAACCAGGAATGGCTAGAGGCTTATCCTTCGACGGCAGTGCAGGTGCTCCCTAGGATGAATTCAGATCACTCACCTATCCTAATCTCTATGGAGGAAAGAACCAAACGTTTCACCTATTACCCAAAGACGAGCACATTATGGAACAACAGGGAATCCTTCCCCACATTCTTACAGCAAAATTGGGACAATGGTATGCCTTTCCATGCAGCGGTAAACAAACTTATGAAGAACTCCATCAAATGGGACAAGGAGAAACGAAGGAAGTTGTGGGATAGGAAGAGAACCCTATTGAGAGGGATGAGAAAAGTACAGGCTGAGCAAGACCGGGGATGGAATGAGGCAAAAGAGAATAGGCTCACTGAACTGCAGTTGGAATACAATGAAATATTGCATGCGGAGGATGAGGAGTGGAGACAGAAGGCCAGATGTGATTGGATGAAAGAAGGTGATGCCAATACAAAATACTTCCAAGCTTTGGTGAAGGCTAAAAGACAGAGAAACAAAATAACCAAACTCAAGAACAACGATGGAGTATGGGTGGAGGAGGAAGTAGAAGTAAAGAAAGTGGTTAGGGAGTACTTCTATGACCTATTCATAGGGAAGAGACGGAGGAGGAATGCAAGGGCTATTGAGGCATATGTAGGACAATTCCCACAGATGCAGGAGGAAGCCAGTGTAGATATGGGCAGAGTGCCAAGCAAGGAGGAAATAAAGGAGGTGTTGATGAAGATGAACCCTATCAAAGCCCCAAGGCCTGATGAGATGGATGTTGGGTTCCTACAAAAGAACTGGGAGCACCTAGGAGACTCTATCACACTAATGATTGCTAAATATTTTGCAGGTGACCCTATTGACGAAAGCTTGGCAAATTCCATCTTGGTGTTGATCCCCAAGACTCCTACTCCTGAGAGCTACAACAACTTGAGACCAATCACACTTAATAACATGGGTCTCAAGGTGTTATCCAAACTCCTAGTTGAAAGAATCAAGCCATATTTACTGGACTGGGTTTCACCCACACAAAGTAGCTTCATCCTAGGCAGACGCATAATCGACAACATAATACTAGTACAAGAGCTAATACACTCCATGAGAATTAAATTGGGGAAGAGAACGGCCATGACAATGAAGGTGGACCTATCTAAAGCTTATGATAGGATGGATTGGGACTTTATTGAAGACACACTCACAAGGATAGCAATACCACATAATTTCATTAAAACCATCATGAACATCATCAAGGCGGGTGAGATAGCGATCACTTGGAATGGAGAGAACCTGGTTCCATTCAAGGCAACTAGAGGGGTGAGGCAGGGTGATCCACTGTCTCCCTACATCTTCGTGCTCTATTTAGACAGACTTAACCAAGCCATTGCCACTGAATAAAGGTCAGGGAGATGGATACCTTTTCATGCTACCCGACATGGGACTGGTATTTCCCATGTCTGCTTTGCAGATGATCTCATTCTTTTTGGGGAAGCTAGTGAACGATAGGCCCAGATAATGCTCGCAACACTAAAGAGATTCGAACTTGTTTTGGGGCAGAAGCTAGCAAAGGAGAAATCCACCATTTTCTTTTCAAAAAATACAACCAACCCTACCCGGAGGGCGATCACCAGGATCACTAGCATAAGCCAGATAGAGAACATCGGCAAGCATTTGGGAGTCTCAATTCTACATGAACGAGCAAATAAAGATTTGTATCTGGACACCATAAACAAGGTTGAAGCCAAAATCTCAACATGGGCGAATAGGTCGCTGTCGCTAGCCGGTAGGGTGACTTTAATCAAATATGTACTCAATACCTTGCCTATATATATAATGCAGTCCACAGTCCTGCCAATGGCGGAGTGCGACAACATATACCAGGTAGTGCGACCTTTCCTTTGGAAGGGGGCGTCAAGACAGGGTGGTATACATCTTGTAGCATGAGACAAGGTCACAACGCATAGAGGAGATGGAGGCCTAAATATAAAGATGGAGAGGGTGCAGAACGAAGCATTTCTATACAAAACATGCTGGGAGTTCATGTCACGACGGGAGGCATTGTGGAAGACAGTGACTAAGGAGAAATACCTACATAGAACGAATTTGGGACTGGCAAGCGCATCGAGGATGTGGAGAGCTATTACAAGGATTCAAGCTGAATTGTTGTCTGAAGTACGGAAGGTCGTACTGTCGGGGGAGAACACCAATGTTTGGACTGACAGATGGGTTGAAGGAGGGTGAATCCCTGAGACTAAGGAAGGAAAGATGATACCAGAGGAACTCAAAGAGCTCAAAGTCAGTTCAATGATTGATCTACGAGGCGAGTGGGACACAAACTTTATCAGACAGTGGTTTAAGGAAGACACAGAGAATGCCATCTTGTCCATGCCACCGTCGGACCCGAATGCAGGCGTTGATGAAGGCTAGTACACAAAGAGCACGAGAAGCGAGGTCAAAACTGAAGAAATTTATCGACGACTGTTGAAGGATCACACAATGAGATCCTCTGGTCATTGGAATATAGTTTGGAAGTTGAAGGTGCCGCAATGAACTAAAACCTTGCTCTGGCCAAGTTTGCATGGAGGAATTATGTCTAATGATGTGAGACTCCGGAGAGGATTCACTGAAGATGCCCAATGCCCACGGTGTCAGAACGGGACAGAGGATCTATTACATCTGTTCGTCACTTGTCAAGAAAGCAGAAAGCTATGGGAGATGATACAGAAAGCAACCAACATGGCGCTGAAGCAAGCCCAAACTTTCAAAAGCTGGATCGACGCGAATCTGAGGAAGAAGAAAGATATGCCGGACTGGAATGTGTGGGTGGCCATCTCAGTTTGGAAGATATGGAACCAGCATTGCAAGCTAGTATTCTAGGGCGAGAGGAGTCACACTAAGGAGCTGTATGTGACTATTCGACATGAGGTGTATGTATGCAGGAAAGCTTTTGCAACAAGACGAGATGCATCCAATGAGACAAAGGAGAAATCACGGTGGCGGCCTCTGGGAGCAGGACAGGTGAAACTGAATGTAGACGCTGTAGTAAAGCGAGGAAGCATGTCCACAACGTTCGTTGTCCGGGATCAGGATGGGTGTTGGCTAGGAGGGGGCTACGATCGAGGAACCATTACATACACCCTAAAAGCCGACCTGAGAGCTATCACTTATGGCATCTAGGAGTGCCAAGGAAGACACAACAATGTGCTATTTCGATGTTGATGAATCAAATGAGGATTCCGTCCCATTATAAATAGGAGTGCCTATACATCAAGAAGCTTGCAACGTCCTTCCATGTGCTTGAATGTAGCTTCAGGAAGAGGAATTGTAATAGGGTGGCTGACTGCATAGCAAAATGGAGTCATTTACAGGGAGGTAAGAGGGGAAGATGGCAGCAATGCCCAGACTTTCTCCTTGACTTGATGAAGGAGGAAGCCACATTTGGCCACGAGGACTCACTGAAGGTAAATGGACCTATACTGAGGGAGCAGGAAGAGTAAGACGATCCCCAGGATGAAAAAAAAAATACATAAAAACATTATGTCCTGGTAACCCAACCAGATTATCACTATCGACACCCATTTCCAAGTTGTGGGTTTCTTCTAATTGGACTAAGATATGGTCCAACATCAATACATTTTGATCAAATAAGGTGAAGCATGTATTTGAGTGAAGTTAAACTGAAGTGGATTTCTGGGCCAAACTCATCCTCACAATATCCTAATATCAGAACTAAATCAATCATGTTTTATGTAGAATAGAAATCAAGTTAGAGTTTGTGCTTCTTAGTCATAGTAGTAACAATCACAATTTTTGTTGAATAAATGGTATCCAACATGCATTTCAAATTAACTCAAGTTTAATCTAACTTAAAAGTTGACTTCCAAATGGAAACCCTAACTCACTATATATATTTCATTATCATACCTAAAACTTCACCATATATATATTTTATAGTAAAGTATAAACATATTTTAGTAATATCTTATTCACTTAAAAATCCAAAAATTAGGGTAAGGTAGTTGTCATTTAGGACTTACTATAGGGTCATGTGTCGACGTGCAAGTGGATTCCAAAAAAAATGTAGTCAAATGCTGGATTGGAATTGGTATTTGAAGATTTATTGCAACGATCATTTGAATAACTATCAAGTAAACTATTTAGTAGTGATAGACATAAAATCCAAACCTGACATGACAGGTAGAATGCAGAGACTTTCAAAAATCCCATGTTGCATCACATGTTGTAGTTTTACTTTATATTAAAGATTGACTATCTGTACAACTAACCATTGTAATAAGTTGAATATTTTATTTTCAAATATGTATAACTACAAGACATGTAGTTCTACAAACCAAATCCACCTTCAACGAGCATAAAAAAGATTTGCAGACTAAAAACACCTCTAAGGCATTTCAACAACCTTAAACAACTTCAAGTAATGCACCTTGAACCTGTAAATAATGAACATATCATACAATTGATATCACTTCAACAATTACAATACAACAAGAAACAATCTCAAGTGAACATGAAACAACCAAAGAATTTCAAATAACCACCATATACAATAGATATCATTAATTCAACATGTCAAATTACTTAATATTGAGATACTAATTTAAGCAATCACATCAATTTAAAGAATTTTTATACAAACAAATGAGCATAACATATATTTCACAAAATAAAAGCACATTCACTACAATTTATAAAGAAAACATATATTAAAATTACAAAGTTTAGCATGCTCAACATGTAATAGTATGGGAACAACTAGATAGTGTGATCATAACACAATACAAGAAAGGGGTAGTTTATACACATGTCAAAAGTTCCTCCGTCAAGTGAATAAAAGTATCTTTAACACTTGTACTCCACCATCATTTCCAATCTTATCCTTTCCTATGTGGTTCATTAAGTTTTCCCTTTATGATTTCAAAAGAACATAATAATTATTGAACAATTAATGAATTGGACATGCTACAAACAATTTAGACATGCAAGTATAGATAAACTGAAGCCATCTAACAAATATGACCCCCATTACACATATTTAGAATGATACATAGATGGCATAAGATGTTGAAGTCATCTAAATTGATATTTAAATATAAAATTTATTAACAACATTTTCTAATCAAAATTGTAAAACTTGATATGCAATATGCAATATGAAATTGAGATGCAAGATGGAAAATTGTCATGCAATCTAAAATGGATATGCAAATTAGAAAATAGGGTGCAATATGAAATTATTTCAAATGAAAAAAAAAGGAGATGTATGTATCATATGCATGAGGAGATTCAATACTAAAATATGAGATTTGTAAGGAATTACATGCATGTAATAGATTAGGTCTTTCATCCAATTTAGTTGTAAAATGAATAATCACTTGTCTAGATATTTATATAAATATTCACTCAAAATGATATCATCAAGAAATTGAACCAATATGAGACACAATTAAGCTCAAGTCACAAATACAACATAATGTTGGAAAGATCAATTCATTAAGAATTTTATTGAAACTGAGAAACCTTGAATCTAGGTTGTGTGCACAAGGCCAATAATGATGCATGCATGTAGTGTTGAGTATAAAAAATCAAGGATAATAGAAATGTACGCAATTATAATGGGAAATCTATTTTGTTTGTGGTGCTAGATGTCAACATCCAGTGATTATCATAGTATGTCATAGCATAAGGTTAAATTATATCACCTCTATATGAACAGATGAATAAATGAGAAAATGAAAAGTGAAAATTAGGTTGAGGCATTTTGGTTCATAAATGCACTCATACAAAGACTATCATACCATGATATCCAATCCAAGAATCAATCACCTCTAGTCTTGATATCATGGGTGATAAAGTCAAAATAGTAGCACCTAGGAGAAACTCTGCAAAAAAATAACATACATATAGTCAAGGCAATTATCATATAACTTAGTAAATGGAGTATTTAAAATAGATTGTATGTGTGCACGCGGATCAATCATTATGCATGTCTATGGTGGCGAATGTAAGAAACCAAGGATAATGTAAACATACATCCTAACAATGTGATATTATTTTTGGTTGTAGTGTTATGCAAGCAACAAAGGACTATTATAGTATGTAATACCATAAGACTAAAATTCTACAACTCTATGTGAATAAGAAAATGAAACACTACAAGAAACATTGTCAATACTGACAACCTATCCCAGAACCATGCATTTTGAGTTGGTATACATTATGTCTACGGACACATAAAAGTTGTTGCCAACATTTAGTATGTGACACAGAGTCCCTAAATACAAAACCCAAAATCCTAACTTAGTTAAGACCCTTAGTTAATTATGTGAGTCCAACCAGTGCCACAATGTGTTATGTAATTCTTCTGGCCCCTCCTCACATGAATCATCCCATAGAAAAGTGAAAAGAGTCATCAACGCCACAAATCGGAATATCAATTCTATTTCTTGTGATATTCAACCAGCCAGACTTTATGCAATCGATCAAGATCTGGGATCCAGATTTGATATAAGATAAAAAATGTAGAAGTAGATGTGGTAGTGACCTGGCAGTGTAACATCTCAATTTTAGTTTTTATTAAAAATGTTCAGGGCCTTGATTGCAAAATTTCAACTATTGGAATTTTAAAACTTAAAATTGATGCAGTTTACCCAAATACTGAATACTTTATAGCATATGATACAAACTGAGAGAAAATGAAATATGTTCCTTTTTTCTTTATGATTAAATGAATTCATTATACATAAATAATAAATAGCATTATGTTCTCTTTCTTTCTCTTTCATCTAAACAAAATTTCTCCAAGAGGTATAAAAGATAACATGTTTGACCTTTGGGTGGATAATAACCCCTAGTCTCAGAATTTACTCTAGTGGTTAACAAAGAAAAGGTTGTTTCACATTATCCTATCTTTTATTATATTTAAACAAGATAGGGAATATACACAGTTTATGAATAAGGTATCATAGAAACCTAAATTTAACTAGATAGGAAGGTATTAGACCCTCTAAATAGCACATGGATCAATTTTGAAGTCAATTGGACTTTATTTGAGCACCTAATTAATTTAAAGAAGTTTATCTATAGTTTCAAATAAATAATATCTTCAATTAACATCATCCAAACTAAGTTTCGGTCGTTTATTCATGTGTCACACACTTCCTTCCTTTCTTGGACTCTTAGATCCATGTCCACTCCGTGAGAGTCACCTCTCTCACCCGAGTCTCTGTACCAGAGGGACTCCTCAACCCTACTCTCTACTCCCCCTTTGACCTCAATCTCTATTGGTCCCCAGAATGAACTAACCCCTCCCAAACAATCCTCTCCTCTTTTTGACTTTTCCCCATCCCTAGTATGTAAGGGTCTCATGCCCTAGACACCCTGGGTGACTCCAAGATTCCCTCTCTTCTCATGTTCTGACCTTCATGAGATCCCCTCACAACTCCAAACTGCCAACATATATACAATGACTCCAAAACATCCCAGGAGGATAAAAAACACTTTGGAAACACCAGTTTCTCATAGATCCCCCTCACCCATATCCCACGGTGAGAACCTACCTTTCTTACCAACTGGTTATTCGCAAGAGGCAACCTAGACCTCAAACTTCAAGCTAAAACCAAGGAAAGCTTCCTTTATCCTCCAAAAGGCCCCTAGTTTTTTCAATTTCTCCTATACAATATCGATCCTTTATCCCGTCTTTTTGCCTAATTCATCTTAACCGAACCAATGTCGAGGCTTTTGAAACTGTTTTTGATGTTTTGCGATCTTCGTCTTTGTGACAAGGTGAGGAACTCACTATTGTCGTTGGTTTACAGTGAGGTGGTAGGATTCATGTTCTAGATTTGTGAAAGTGAGACCCTCATCAGTGTATTCATCATTTTTTTGAGGAAGAAGAAATACATATGTTGATTTCCAATATTGCCCCTGATCTTTGTTGATTGTTATTTAGCCCACATGGGCATAACAGGTTTTAGACTGCTGACCTTGTTTCTGATCGCACGAGCTTTCGACTGCTTGGATTCAGCAGGCCCAGACCATGAATATCACAATGATTATGCCATCTAAGCAAGGATCTTGCCAATTGGATAATTTTGAACACATGTATTAATGGATATTTTTGATTGGTCAATAGCTTGAAAAATCATATTAATTTATCCACTGATCAGAAAATTTTGCAGAAATAGTCATTGGAAAGGATTTTTTGAGAGGAATCTAATTTTAGAGTTTTCAAACCCTAGATCCTTTGTATCTGATCTTAATTACTTAAAAGACTCAAATTAGAGTTTAGGATGTATTAATGATGATAATTAATAGAAATTATATAATTTTAGGAAATGTAGGATTGACTCAAGGATGGGGAGATTAAGTTAGGGTTTGCCTTGCTCCAAGTAAATGGGTCCTGCCACTATGCATAATTACTTTAGATGAATTTCATGTTATGTATGATTTAGGAATATGCCTTAAATTTCCAAGTTCTTGAATGAAATTATGATAATGATGATGCCTCCGATTACATTTTTGCATGCTGATTGTTATATTCATAAAGTCCTATACTTATCACTGATGCTCATTAGTTTAATACTATGCTCATGCAATGATTAAGAAATTGAAGAAAGAATCATGTAAATAGTGTAATGATAACATCAAGACTAAGAGGGAGAAATCCCATGATAATTAAGATAATATATTTAAGTTGTGAATTGTTCCTCTTTATGTTATTTTGTCTTTATGGCATTGATGAGCAATTTGGTGCAATTATTGGATGAGGACAATTTACATTGATGGAAGATAAGAATAATGATTTTAATGTTTAAGTTAAGAGTGCATAGTGGTATGACCCACTTACCTGGATCAAGGAACACCCTAACTTATTATATGTTTCTTGCAATGATGGACCTTAATAGTCGTTATGGGTTTCCTAATGATGGGCTTTCCGAGCATGATGTGCCCCACGCAAGCAGTGATGGAGAGAACACATATAGTAATGTTTCTTCATTCATTGATGTAATTAAAGATAAATTGTGATGATGATTCATAATGTGAACCCATGTCATGTTTATTTCAGTTCAAGTATATATATGCTTATTTCCAGTTCTATAAAATGCATAGTGTCATTTAGTTGTGTTGTTGCTTTGTTTTGCATGGCTGTGGGACGAGATGTCCCTAGATCAAGGAGTAAGAGAGGACTGAAGCGATCCCTTCAGAGTAGCTGACATCAAAAGGAGACTTTAGCTTGGTGGGGTTCCATCTACCACTCAGTAGATTCTTTAGTCAAGTTTAGCATTCCATGTTTTAGATTTTCTTAGTCTACATATATTAGACTTGAGATCAAGATGAGAATATTTATATTTTCTCTTTCAAAGAACAATGTATGAATCTATATTTTGAGTTAATGCATGGTGTTTCACTTATATTATTTCTATTGAGTATCATATTTTGTAATGTTCCTCCAAGCCAAGTGACCCATGTTATGGACAACATAGAATTTGCTTCCGCTGACATATATGTACTTGGAGGGGCATTACAGACGGTCATTCTCTTGTGAATATCATAGTTGGATATCCAGTAAGGTATTGACTGCTAACTATAATATCCTTGGCCACCAACACATTAGCATCAATGATTAAGATCTTTATCAGGCAAACAAACCTTATGCATAATGTTTTGTCCCTTGTTCAATAAACTATGTTTTTTGTTCTCTATTTTCATTGATTCTAATAGTTCATCGTCTAAATATAGTTGCTCCAATTCGTCAATCTGTAGTTGTTTTCTTCTTTAATCAATTATATTATTCTACAAGGCAATTTGTGATACACTTCTAAGCGGCCGATATACTACTTTTTAATGCTCGTGTACATATGAAAAGATCTTCTATTTTCTGAGAGTGGGCCGGTAGCATATGATTATGGGAGTATAGTATATTTAAGCCAATAATGTCTACGCCAACTTGATGTACAAACTAAATCCTATTCTTAAACTTTGTCTTCTACGAGACCAGTTAATTGTGTACCAATTAAGTATACTTTCAAAATTCAAATATATGACATACAAGATGGGAGACAAATGCACTCTTTTGTGCAAATATGTCATACTATATGATGAAATTGTCTTCTTTTGAAAACTTCATCTTGTTTGCATTTTTCAAATAAGACGATATTTAATATTTTATGCTACAAATTTTTCATCAACAAAAGGATAATTTATGCTAATAACTCAAATTTTAGATGCCTAAACTCGTAATAGAGAAGCAGGAGTACTATATTTGGTTTTCTTGGAATCATCTTATAAAAAATCAGAGTAGATAATAATCACTCTATCTTAGTACATTGATGTATTTATACAAGCAATTTGTATTCTATGTTATTAAATTTCCAGTTTTATCCACACTCTTCACCTAGTGGACAAGAGGATAAAATAAAGATCAAGGGTATTTCCCTATACTCCTACCCACTACAATGAGGTGGGTAAGGGTAAACATATACTACACATGCATGACCACACCATATATGTTGACATTAGTGTTTATATATCATTCTACTCTTTGCCATTTCCAGATTTATCATTGATCCCAATAAGCTATGTGTGTAGGCTGGGCTTGTTCTCCTTTTGCCTTGTTTGTATTTATTCCTTGAACTTGTTTGATTTTCTATAGGTGTTTGTCACTGACAGGTGGCCATTGAAAATATCTTGATTCTCATGTTGTCATTTCTTCATGTAAATAGTTTAGTATTGAAATTTTTTCATTCTAGATACTGATCGCTCTGACCCATGTGTATTTTCACTTATTCTTTTATTTGATGCATGATTTATAATTTATCCATATTTGTTATTTCAGTTTATTATATGTCTCTAAAAATAAAGTTGTTTATTACTTTGTACACACATGAAATTTCTTTTCTTTTCCATATATTTTTACTCGTATAAGATCTGAGACTCTTTGCCAATCTTAGTATGGAAACACAAGAAGATTAGTTGAGATGCAATTGATGTCTTGATGATATAACTTCTAGACATAAAGAACACAATCATTATGTGTTTTTCTCTTGTCATTTCATTATATAGGTATGTAATTCTTTGCTATTTATCCTTAAGGATTATTTATAATGAGCTACTTCCACCCTTATTATATATATTTTTCTTTTTGTTATTTTTAACATATATGTTGTTACTATCTTATTATGTTTTGAGTAATGCCATACTAAATGATCCTCATACAATTCGTTTTAGTACTTGTTTCATCACTATGGTGTGAAGTAAATAAACCACCTCACAGTCAGTCTTAAACCACCAATTATAGTGTGATATGCATAAGAAAAAAGGCATAAGAGAAAGGTGTTCAACTCTAACAATGCATGTTTATTCACTGTTATATGCAACATGATTATTTATATGTAAATCTTTATATAAATCTTCTCATGTATCATCATATTTTATAAGCTATTTGACATGTTGTCCATGATCAATTGTACTGCATGTGATTCATTATGTAGGGAAAAGCTATCATTGGTAAAGAAAGCTAAAGAAAGAAGATATCGTTCTCTATCCAATGAACCAAATTCTTTTCTTTAGTTGGTTAAAATATTTTGAATGTAATTCCCTATTTTTATATTATAAGACTTGTGACAACAAGAAAAATATTGTGTGTACATGCTATTATAATTTTTTTGTAAATATGAATATGTGATCTTTTTCTTCATCTCATTAATCACATGTATGGATTTTTTATTAATATGGTTTGTATATTATGACTTCTTATTAGGAATCATGTGCATGGTTTTTTAATGATATTATTTTCACATCAAAGATGCTACCTGGTAAATGGATGTATTCTGGGTGTAACACTTGTGAAATACCTTCGATTTGATTAGTAAAATCTATAATGGTTTGAGAAATCACTATGAATAGATAATATGTATTGATAATTGTAGAGCCTTGTTACATGAGTGGCCTTAAGATGGTAGGATATTGTTGTCAACTTGATACCAAAAAAACTCTATATAGGCAACCTTAATATGTTGGTATAAGGTTCCCATCATGTCATTGAGCAACTTTATGTCAGTCGTTCTAGTATCCATATCAACATTTTCTAAATGTTGGAGTTAGGGTTGAAAGTTGGTTATTTTTGGCGCCAATAGAACATATGCTAGTAGTAAAACAATCTATGTCAAAAACCTATAAATGATAGCTAATATGGTATAAATACTAGTGAAGCTAACCCGACACACCTATACCAACATTGAAAAGTGTCAACATAGCCTAAGAAAATGCTAATAAAGTCTTATGTCATCATTAGTTTAGCCATCATGTGTTGGTTGTTGGTATATCCTATACCAACACTTCTAGGTCTATATCATCATTTATTTGTTGATGGTATCAGACCATATAGTTGTAGTGAAAATTTGAAATTAAATAGACATCAAAATTTTGGTCCATGAATGCATCCAAACAAGGATTTCCATATCATGTTGGAGAATTTAAATCCACCAAGATGTTCCTATTAGAAGTAAAAGTCATAACAAATCATATGATATATGGGGCAAAGTTTGTTGGTCCATGTAGAGTCTAGTCAGGTCTAGAGGTCTCTAGATCCATGTCCACATTCTCCCATATAAAGGGTAGTAGTTGTATTATATCCAACACGTTGTCAATACACTACCAATATTTCTTCCATATCACTTTTATTCTTCATGGTATGAAATCATCGATCCTAACCCTAGAGAGAATGAGAGAAGTGTCTTTGGCCTATGGCTGGTCTCCTAATCTGGAATGTCTACCCCAGGTCCATATCCACTGCCCTCATGTCATGTCCATCTCTATGGCCCTATCTACAAGTCCATATTTTTAGTCATCTTTCTTTTTGTAGGCCTACTTCATCTTCATCATTATCTACATCTCCATCATCGTCATCTAGGACTCCATATATAACAACTATTGTCTTCATCATTGTCTAGCATTCCCCATGTATCTGCCTTTCTCTACTTAATCTTCCCTAAGCTCATATTACCCAGGTTCTTCTTCCCCAATCATGAATTCTAGATGCAAGTATCTTACTCTGTGATAACAGGTTTATCTGCACCAATCAAGGTCCAACCACATGGACAAGTGAAACTTATGTCCAACATCAGCAACCCCATGGTCATGTTTCCCATGATGGATGTCATTTTTATCATAAGTAGTCATCTCTACCTATTCTTTCACAGATAAGTTCAAAGATCATTCATCCAAGTCTACCTCTACCTTTAAAATTCATCCATGGTGAGAGGGTAGAATTCCTATGATGTTTCTACATTAGTCTTGGTCGTATCTACATGTCAAAATTGCCCTGGAGGCATGCTACACTGCATGTAAGTCATATACATGGCATGTAACTCCATTGTAGTAGAGTTCTCCATCAACATGGCGTGTCAATATCCATTGCATGTTAGTAGAAATCCTCTCCGAGCATCACACTGAGACAATGTGCAATATGTTGTGTCACCAACAATATGTCCATCATCTTTTAAAATCAACACATTGTGTGGGTGTCCAACATAGTCGATCACCATTTGGGTTTTTAATTTAATTAGAGGCAATGGCAGTTGACACAATGTGTCATATAGTCAACACAATGTCTTGGGTACTAGGGTTTCCAATATTCTAGCAATGACTGATATGACATGTCATACATCAAACATGTTGTGTCCTATATGAGTTCTCTTAGAATCTACAAACACATTTTGTCTCTCTATCCACATGGCATATCAAAGGTCATAAGATACCCAATAAGTCTTCACATGGTATGCAATCCATCCCATATAGTGCATCCAATCCATAATTTTTCTATCAGATTTATAGTTCGTTCTAATCCTTTTTGGGTTGCACAAATATATGTTCATTTTCTTCTCTAGGTATTGCGATCATGTCACTAATACATTGAACCTGGTTATTTGTTCTTCTACTACAACTTCCTCATCAAGTTAACCTCTATGAAGGACAACATCAAGTCCTAGACTCACATCTGTGTTGCAATTTGTACTCATGAATAAGACAAACCTCTCTCACGTGCAAGGATTCATCCCTTTAAATCACAAAGACTATATTTCTTAGCGATGAGGTCGAGTTCCTTCAAGCCTGTTAGGCAGCCAAAACACACACAATTTTTCTAGCCATATCAAATTAATCCTTCTTTAGTCATTTATTCCCTCTCCACTTCATGTCTAAAGTATTGTCATAGGGGGGTCTCTCATTGTCTTTGTCCACCTCAATCATTTTGTGGTCTCTTTGTGGTTCTTATACATGGAAGAGTAGAGGATATGATAAGAGGAGTATGAGGAGAAGAGGTTAGTGAAAAATTCATAGCATAGAAGAGGAAAGAGGAAGAAGAGCATTTTCTACATATGTAGTTTTGTGTACTAAATGTGTTATCCATATCACATTGTCCATATCAAGGCCAATGTCCATCCTCACCATTCAAATTTTGAGTTGCCAAGCATTGATCCATCATTCAAATTCATCTTCTCTCATTATCATTATATTAAGAATATGATTCTTTATATCAAGTGGATGTCATCGACTCTACACATTAGGATAATATGTTTCTTCATAGGCCATGTCTTAGTCATTCTACTCTACAAACACTTCACTCTTCTAGTTTTATATAATCTTAGATTATTCACACATTTTGTTGTGTGTCAGTATGACACCATCTGTCTTTTGTTGAAGATCATTTAGTCATCCACATCGTCAATGTTTCACCTTGTTCGTTTGTGTCCCATAAAGCACGTTGACAATATGTTGTGACATAGTCCTCATGTGGCACAAATCATGTCAATGCTATTGCATGGTGGTATTTTTCTGGAAACGTCTTCAACAAAGTAGCAACTGAGTTGGTGACTATGATTATCTTCGCATGTTCCTTCAACATACTTCAAGTTACAATATTCAACCTAGTTAAAGCTCAAGATGTCTCAAAGATCTAGATTTCTAATCTTAGTGGAAGCTTAAAAGTCATAGATACCAAAGTTTTATGGAGATAACACATCATTCTAAGTCAAGGGATATCATGTTTTGGTCATTACTTTTTTCCTATGCCTTGTTTTTGTCTGTCATCCAAGCAAGGCATGTCATTCTCCCATGCTCCAGCTTGAGGGGGAGTGTTAGAATTAAAAGTCACAACATGTCATATGATATTTGGGCCAGATTCAATATGCCCATATAGAGTATATTAGGTATGGAAGTCTCTAGAGTTATGTCCACCTTCTACTATATAAAGGAGAGGGGTTCTCTTGTATCCAACACATCATCAATACAATATCATTCTTCTCATTCATATCATTTTACTTCTTCAGTGTCCTCTAGAGTCACCCATGATGCATGCATATGGTGGTAAATGAAAGAAACCAAGGATAATAGGAACATTCCTACTAACTAGGGGCAACTATTATGGTCATGGTGTTTAACATAAGAAACCAATGTCGTTGACATGGTGCAACTATGTGGCATTGTCCCAATATGGACATACATAGGAAATTTCCCAATGAAATATGAACAAAAAATTGAATGTACGCCATTCTTTTTCTAATCCCCACAACTTTATATCATTTTATGGATGATAAATGGGCACTGAAAGTTCAATGAAGTCAAAAATTCCTAATTAAAACAATAACCATGTCTTCACATAAGTGGGAAGAAATGAAAAATACATTGTAGTGTAAGAAAAAATAATCCCAACGTTTCTATTTCCCAAGTTCATTAGTACTACATGTTTGTAAAATTTTCAAACTCCAGTGAAGCCCAACCAAGGATTTTTCACCAAATTGTTTTTTTGATATAGGTTATTAAAGTAGAAGGTTTCTTTCACAGAAAGATCAACTTATATGTAATGAGATGTGTATGGTTATATTTATAACAAAAGAAACTTTAGGTTTTCATTTTGAGGGCCCATCCCATTGATCAGTTCCTAGTGACTAACAAATCCCTAGTCAAAATCCAATTTAAATATAACAACAAATAAAATAGAGTAAAAAAATCCTAAATAAGACGATTCATACAAAAATATGACTACAAACAACTTTCACAAAACCTCACATGACATCGTATAAAAGCAAATCACTTCACACTAAAACTGTTCCAAGAGAAGACATGATAGGAGCACAAACTAAAGCCTATCTTTTAATTTCATCAAATAATAATATGATTTATTCTATGAATGTATAATAATATAAGATGTCTAACTCAAGTTACAACAAGTAATAATAAGAGAGCATCGTGTAAACCAACATATTGTATACCTCATCAACTACCCACCCATATCTTGGGAGAGTAAGAGTAGAGTTACACTCTATATTTAATTATGTTATTTCTTCTTACATCTTGATCAATACATCCTTTTTACTTCTCAACATATCTAAAAGACATATAGAAAAATGATGGTGAGACCTGTCTCCTAGAGATATTATATAACAACTGATAAAATTTACTACTTACCTACATTTTAATAAGCACGATCATTTAAATTATATTACTAATAGGTAATGTCCATTAAATTAAGATATAGTCTATAACAGATGCACTAAGAGTAATCAATTAGTACTTTCATATAACAAAGCAACAAACATATATGAAATGGTTCACTATGATATTCTAAACAAATACGTATGCACAAGTTGATTAATTATTTTAATCATAAAACTTGGGTTTATTTGTCCCAATAAGAAGCTTCAACAACAAAAACCATCCATATCCATTATAGGTTCCAAACACAAAAATTTTGATCACAACTCAAATATACTGGTTCCAAAGAAACTAATTTGGATACCTAACTCTTACAAATTAGTGCCAAAGAAACCATCCTTCAGTCACTATCAAACCAGCATGATTGGCAAAGAAACTTCACTAACAAACCAACATGGGTAGCAAAGAAACTAACTTTCATCATCAAGTACTAACACACAAGTGACAAAGAAATCAACCTTTAGTCACCAACAAACTAGTATGGGCCAAAAAAAACCAAGCTTCAATCACCACAAACCAAAACTATTTTTGAGTGCTGACGAAACAAGTATCGTACAACCCATCATTTGATATCTGGTGTTGAAACAAGCATCATTCAACCCAAAATTATATCTCTGGGACCCAATACTACTACTTTGTGTATGACGAAAGAAGAATCACACAACCAAACACTATATCTTTGGGTGCTGATAAAACAAGCAATACAACCCAACACTTTATGTTTGGATGCTGAAGAAACAAGCATCATACAGTCCAACACTATATCTCTTTTAGATTAGGGTTACACTTAAGACATTTAATTATATTTTAGTTGCATCCATCAAGTTATAGAAAAGGTATAGAGATGTATCTATGAAACTAATCAAGTATAATAACTCTACAAGATTTAAATGTATTACAACAAGTGACAAGCTACTCAATTATGGGTAACTTACTTTCTCTACCCATTCCATGTCCCAAATCACGAAGTTAGATCATATCAAACTCATCTTACCATTCTTGGCAACAATGTTCAATCATCAAACCCTTCTTACTAGTCCTGAATGTCACAAGGCACATAGCATCAATTTAGGGAACATCAAGTCTAGCTTACCCTTGGTGGCAATAACAAGGCCCAAATCATCACAAAGACCATAACAAGGCCAATTCTATATGAGAATATCATATCTATCTTAAATATTAAAGTTCTCATAATATGGAAGTAGAACAACCCCATGCAAAATTTCAACTTCAAATTTGATGGCATGTGGAAATTATATCTAATATAAGTTTAGGCATAAAAATACCTTCTTTATGCATAAATGAGTCACTTTTATATAGAAATTCAAATTCAAATGAATTTCTAGCATAACAAAAATTATGGAAACAACTTAGAATCATTTAGAACAACTTCCTAATAGTAAGAAACATCATGCCTGTCATCCCATCACAAGGTATCTAAAAACCATAAAAATAGTACTCTTAAGACATGTGAACTCTCGACCTTTTCTGTCTTATCACACTTTAGGGGAAGGTTATGATTGTATTAAATCATTATAATAAGAATAAGTAAATGCTATAATTTTTTTCTCATGCATCAAACTGACTAAACATGCCATTGTAAATCCACTATTATGCATAAGAACACAATAGGCAAAATGGTCATTATCAAGTACAAAAGGGCTACTTTTAAGTAGTAAATATAAATGACATGAACTTCTAAAATATATATAACCAATATTTAGAAGGTAAAACTATTTTTTGGATAGTTACATTAATTAGTCATGGTATACATAATAATTCTTGTCCATAACAAGGAATCAAATACTAAGATTAGGGCACTTAAAGGTCCAAATCACTAATAAAGCCAAGATAGGAACAAATCCTTGTAGGAAACTTTATATATATATATATATATATGTGTGTGTGTGTGTGTGTGTGTGTGTGTAATTTTCCCATGTATTCACGAGATAAAAACAAGACAATTTCCAATATTTCAGCTTAAAGATTCCAAAACATTCAAAAGTTATTCTATTTCTAATATTTTGGGTATAGGAAGGCCAATGCAGGGCATAAATGAGTCACATTTACGTATAGAATTTCATTTAATCAAAAATTCAATAGTATGAAGCTAGGTAAAAGCCTTAAAATTACTTTACAAAAATGTCAAACAACATGGAATAGCATTTAGGTCGATTTCCCATCTAATGGTACCAAAACAACATAAAAATGGTATTTTATAGACCATTTCACATGTATTTCCAAATTGTACCCCGTGCATGGTTAAGTAAGCACAAGATGTTATAAGATATTGCTTTATCAGACCCAAATGAACATGAAATTCTGATTATCATATTACTTATTGAAAACAGTCCACGAAAGATGATATTTTTGGTATTTTTAGGAGTTTATAGTGCAAGGGTAGGATTTGCATGTATAAGGTAGACAAGAAATGCATCAAAAGTTATATCACTATCCTCCAAGGGTGATGATCATGAGATCCACTAACAAGATTGTAGATCCTATAAAGTCATATAAAAGTTCTAAAACCAAAGATCCAAGTAAGATCTACCTTCACCTATGATAAGAGAGGGAAAAGGAGGGTTCTTTAGCTATATAGAGTAATTTCCACCATAAAAATTGATGAAAATTGGGAAAGAAGGAAGAAGATAAATCAAACATTATAGACTAGAAAGTGGATTAAAGATATATGACTAGAGATATAAACCAAAGTTAGCAAACATTGGAAGAAAATGTTTAAGCTTGATCATCTACATGCTAGCACATGCAAGATTTCATCCAAGGACATTGACCTCCTTGGAGCTCCCATTGAACACCTAGGTTCTCATCTATATTCTTACAACAAGATGAGGGGGGGGGTCAAATAAACCTATAGGTCGAGTTAGAGAGGTATTTGTAAGCTAGAATGGGTGCAAATTTCAAGAAAAACCCACAACTACTGTCTAGAATACCCATAATTCAAAGTAGACTTTAATTTATCAAAGAAACCACTCTAATAGACATTCCAAGTTATTCATTGACCATACATACTCTCCATAGACCTATACAAGTTTCCCATTGATATGCAAGACTAAACCATCATTAGTTGACAAACTATAACTTCATCAATTTGCACACAGAGGATATTCTATTGGTTCACATGTCCAAGATTCTCATTGGTTGAGAACTTAGAAGCCTCATAGTTTTGATGGTTTCACCTTAACCAGATGTACGAACCCAAAGGACGCCATATTTAAGAATGATTTGATCAAAACAACCACGTAAGAGCTAGCACTTAACAAAAAAGTTAGATTACTTGACTATAATGACATTGCACTAATTAAATGACTAGATTAAGGATACAAATACCAATGGAAAAAACATCAGGGTTGATGGGGTTCAACATCACTACCTATCATTCACTCTCTCAGTGCATCATACGAACACATATACGTTGAGACATGTTGTTTCCCCCTTTCGGTGATAGGATCAAAACTGGATAATTATTACTTTAAGCTTGTCATTGTGTTACCTAGAGTATTTACTTTTTGTCTTAGAAAATACTTATTTGAAGTTCTCATCAATGGTTTAACATAAATCAATTGATATCCTAGATCTTAGGTTCATGGTCATATACATATAAGATATAATGAACATGAAAAATAGTTGGCCAGACAAGGTTGGATAGTAACAAAATAATTCATCCATAACAAGTGATGTTCATAAGTGCATAATGGAATTATAAAAGAGTAAAATTGGGTAGTGGGGCTACTCGCTGCACCCTAGCTAGAGGACTACTTTCTCATGGTAGCAAAAGCAAGTATACCAGTGGAAGAGAGAAAGAAAGACAACATTGTGGGTAGGAGATTGAGGCAAAGATATGGTGTGCGGTAGGCTTTGTTCTGTGATAGAATGAATTCATCAATCTCCTTTCTTTATGGGATGGATTTGCTATTGTAGAGGTGATGTAGGTGAGGGATAATGGTAGATTAGTGGGTAAAATACGTCTTGGATATAGATTCCTTCAAAGTCAGGACCTTGGAGTCTTAGCAAAAGTGGATATCTCTTTGGTTGGTCAATCATTGAAAGTCATAGATGAAAAATGAAGATGGATCGTGAGAACTGATTTTGGCAGCCTGGCGACATCAAAGATGGATCCTCTTTGTGGTGGCAGTGGCCTTGTATTTATAGGCGGAGGCTAGGGTTTAGAACCTTATCAAACTACCTTACAGTTGAGTTTCAACCACAATGGATGTGAAGGGAGAATGGTGTGAGGAATATGTGGATTCCTACAACTCCTAGGATTCCGATCGCTACACAGGAATAAAGAGTTCATTGGTGGACAAGCATAAAGCTTCATCAGAAGGCAAGGTCAACACTTTCATCGATGGGTGGAATTATGCTGGTAGATCATCCATGAAACTTCTCATCAGTAAGAGGAGTACGAAAATTTCATCAATGGATGTCATTAGAGTTTCATTGATTCCATTGTAGTGGGAACTCATCAGTTCATGATAACTAGAATCCCATCGACCGGTAGTCATGACCTAAATTTCCATCAGAGATCATTCATTGGAAGACAAGTGTTGGGTGATCATTGGTGCAAATGTCTGGATGGTGGCTAGCTGGTAATCAATGGACATAAGTAGGAACTATATCAGAGGTTGGCTACCAGTGGATGAAGGTAGAATATCCATCAGTGCATGATGCCATGTCGGGCTTCTATAGACTTTTTTGTTGGTGGGTCTATGGTAGTTTTCATCGATGGTTAACCGATGGAAAGGCAAAATGGTCCAACCAATGATATTCCAATAACATGCAACCCACCCCACAAGGGATAATGTCATGTTGGCAAATTCCTACACCTATGAAGCTTTCAAGTGATGAGCGTGTTAACTGATGAAGGGACAGTTCAATGAAAATATGGTCCAATTTATAAAAAAATCTTGTGTGTGCAATTTAGGACCACCTTTTCCTATGTTGGTGCAATGATATAAAGCTCAAACATGCCATGGAATCAAGGAATTGGGTCAAGATCTTACAAATTATTATAAAAATAAGAAATCTTAATGCAATCATATTATAAATTAAAATGAGGAAACCAAATGCAAAACTAAGATGAAATGCAACTGAAACTAGGATAAATATGCATTTATCAGTTGTCAAACCTACCTTCTCACTAATTGTTGAGTCCATGAATCTCATCAGTTGATGAGTCTAGAAACTCTACTAGTTCATGATGTCCATGACTCTCATTAGTTGAGGGGACATCAACCAACACACAACCACCACCACATATAGATAGGGTTAGGGATTAAGAGAAGGCACCCTAAAATATTATGTTCAAAAGAATATAAAGGTCAACCAAACAATAAATATAATGAATAAAAACATGATCCAGGATAATGTACATTGAATTTGCAATTAAGTCTGCAATTACAGCGGAGATGCATTAGTCCATAAAGGTACATAAACTTACAATATTAATGCAATTAAGGTTCAATGAAATAAAATTGGAGTGTTCTCTTAACATTTGATTTTAGGGATTAGCCAAATATGAATGCATAGGAAACACATATTTAGGTAATTGCACACAATGTTCAATTAGGTCCTCATATCGTAGTGAATTTACAATTAAGTCCACAACTTACAAGTACACTTGAAATTAGGTTAAACAAAGTGAGATTGAGCCAAGTCAAGGATTTTTGCTAATCAATTGGTCTTGAAACTAATCGATCATAGAATTACGATAATCATCCATGATTTTAGTGAAATTATGGTTAATCTAGGTCTCTCACATTAGTTATAATATTTGTTCTTAGTTATAATAAATGAGAAGAAAGTATGAATGAACCCAAAATTAAATGCACAATTATTCCTTTCTCATTTTCAAACACTTGAAACTTACAATATTGAGTGTTCTTAATAATTTATTAACATGTTGAGAATCATAAATGGACACTAGAATTTCAAAAAAGGAGAAATAGCCTAAGATGATAACTATATCATCAAATAAGTGGTGAGATATGATACTTATAATGTGGTGTAAGAAAACATACCAACCTTCTAGGCTCACTAGCTAGTAGAACATGGTTGAAAATTTCCACGCTACAAAAGTAGCCAAAACCAATTTTTTTAAGCAAGATGTGCTTTGAGGGCATAAATGTTATAAAATGATCAATTTATGTAATAATAAGATGTTTACGCTATTAGTTATAATAAATGATATTTTGAGTATGGAACCAACCTTTTGTGTATATTTTTGGTTACTTGTAGCAATTTTTGGTATAATTGCACTAGAACTTTTACATGATAACTTCTAACAATATTGAAATAATTGATATTGATAGTCTATGGGGCCTAACAATCTAACCTGGAATTTTTCACATGCAATGAATTTTGTACCTAACATTTTTACATGTGGATTCTCACATATGATCTTCTTTTCTAGAATATGAAATAATATAATTACATGAAATTCCTAAAATTAAGAAAGACATGTAGAAATGAACAGAAGTGAAGATCATGGGAAAATGATTGACAATTCAACTCTTCTTTTGTTGAATCACATAATGAAAGATTGATATTTCAAAATTATTTACTATTCAGTTTAATGTTTGAAAAAGGTTATCAACTAAGAATGTGTAATAATTAACCATAGTACTACAAAGAGCATAACCTATCGAGGTGCTTTTGAATGGATTTTACATGTTTAAAATTAGGTAGAATCTGATGCTCATGGTAGGATGTAACAATTGTTTAGGATCCTTTTTTGACTATTCCTCCTATGACAATAATTTGTGTGACAATATTACACCTAAAAAACTATCTCATTCCCACATCCACTCAGATCCTAGTTGGACTCCTCCTCAGGCTACTCCTATGATAATACCTCATGTATGTCACTGCTAGAAGCATTAGTTTCTTCTTTTAATGATGACTAGCTACTTCTTCTAATGGCAACAACAGTTGTACATATTGTGAATTAAGACTACAGAAGAAGCTAGAGAAGCAATAAACTATAAATCTAGTGGTAGTTGGGCTCCTTACCTTCATAATTGGAGCTTTGGAAAATAAAATTGAAATTGAGAAAAGAGAAAGAAAATATCAATTGAATGGGGACATTCACAGTATATAATATGTCTGTTATAAAAAAATAATGTTGTCTAATCTGGTAGTTCAGTAAAGGAAAACTGTCTCAATAGTGACATGTCCACTTGAAAACATGTGTAAATTATCTAATGTGACATGTCTATTTAGGAAATGTCAATCCAAAATGTCACTGTAAAGTTAACTTTAGTGTAATATTTGATTCTTTATAAGATAGAATAATCACAAAGATAATTACTTCCAGGGAGATTAAAATCCTCTTACCATTATGTTCAGATTTTTTGGGATGATAAAATTGTAATCAAAAGTCTCATCACTAATCTAGTGGTGTCAGGGTTATGAACGACCTTATATAGGTTTGACTTTTTTTGGTTTCTCAGAATATCTGTAGAAATCAACTTTTTGCATGTAATGAAATATGATATATACTTGTGAATATATAAAACTAGGGGCCATATTATTAGATTTGGATGTTTTCCTAAATTGTAATTGATGTCTATTTCTATTTGTTGAATGTATTGCAATTAGAGTCTGGGTATAAAGCATGTGAGAATTTACAGAACATGCAATCCCTCCCACCCCAATCTAACCCACCCTCCTACCAAGGATTCAAAATGAAAAAAAATTAGTTTTATGATGAGTTCCTCAAGTAGAAAATGGGTTTTTCAGTCCTACAATGCTAATAATACCCCTACAACCATGCATTTCAGTTGTTCGATCTAATTCTAGATAGAACCACCACCATGCATGTGTTTGGGACCTTAACAACCCAGACAAGCCTCATGACAATATGAAATGAGTTGCCAAAATTCTTCCCAATCCCACATCACAATTTTGATTTGGTCCAAAGTTATGTCAATGTCTAGATTTGGCATTAAATACACCATTCTTACAATGAGACCTGAGAGTTTTCACTATGAAAAAAGAATGAGGAATAAATTTAAAGAAACTATGGTTTTGTACATAACACTTTAAATGAAGTGTAGATGACAATTTATATAGAGATATCAATGATTATGTTTGGATCATGGACACATGTTAAATTAATTACTAAAAGGTTAGGTATTCATTTAGACTGTCTGTTAGTCTAATCAGTTGATTGGAAAGTTTAACCGATCGAATGGATAGAATGCTCAATCAATTAGAAAGTTTGGTTGGTTGAAAGACATGATATTGGTCCAAATGATGATTGGATTGTTCAATAAACTGATTGGATAAGATAAGCCAATTGATTGACTAGAGAGTCAAGTTAGTTGACTAGATTGGATTAGTAAATTGTCTAATCAATTCTAGAACATTCTGGTCAAACCAATTGATCGATTGGACTAGTCAATTGATAGACTCATTGTCCACAAGAAGGCTACTTTTCACTTCTCTAGGTTTTAAAAACCCTACTTCCCATCTCTTCTTTTTAAAAATGCATGAAAAACATGGTTTCAATGCTCTTACACATGAACCCTAGCAGTCATTTCCCATAATGGAGAGAGAAAAAAGGAGAAAAAGCACAACATTAGCACATTGCCAATGAAAGGTGCTCCTTCTCTACTAGCTCAAGTAGCATAACATGGAGTTTTCATTCTTCCTCATAGACTATATAGATATGTAGATGCTTTTGTGACTGTGTTGGGAGGACATCAACATTCGTCTGTGCGCTACATATTCCCATGTGAGCAATTTTACCAAATCTTCTTCGCAACAAGGTATATGTCTCATTTGTTCCTCTAGATACACCATTATTGATGAGATTTACTCATGAGAAACATCAACATTTTTATTTCTTCTTATACACCTATCTCTTCCATATATCTCAATAGTGATATAAAAGTCACATTATTCTATGATGTATTAGGATGCTAATCTATGTGACTAGATACCTAGTTTTATACCATTTTGTGAAACTAAAAGTGAGTAATAAATTCTTCATGTGCATACCATGTTAATTCCATAAGAAACACAATCTTGATTTTTTATATGATGGATGGGATCAAGTATGGTAAAATCTCATTTTCCCTAGTGCACAAAAGTAAAATTGCATATATCTTTTTAGAGACATAGTGCGGCATCCTCTCGCCCTCTAGGTACTCTATCTTGTTTACATGGATGTCAAAAGTAATAGGATTGTCATGCATGAACACACATAATCTTGTGTGTGTGTAAAAGGTATGATACATCAATAAATCATATACATCACCTTATTCCATGGTTATTTCCAAAGACTATGTGTGTGCATATGGTTATGAATTGTGTGGTTCTTAGATTTTGGTTGACAAAGTATTTGACTTACATGTTAAACATCTTCTTTTTCTATATGTAATAGTTTCTATTCCTTCTTAATGTCCATTGAATATAACTTGAGATTTCTACATAGTATTTTGTATTAGATAGGACTAGAATAATAGTTTTCAAGAATTTGTCTTGGTGATGTATCCTTAAAGGTTAAACTACAAGGAGCATCCATGGAGCCATTCATCATGATGCAACATAAATGTAGGTTTATGACGGAATTCACAGGTTAATGATGCATAAGATGCAAATATCTTTAGGTAGGCAATAATCCTTTGTGGCTCCAAAGGATTGCATTAGTTTATCCATAACCTATTCGTATGTTTGTGGATTGAGATTATAGATTGTGGATATAACATATATATTATACAACTATAAGCATTTGGTGTTTGGATACATATATACATACATATATATACATATGAATATATATATATATATATATATATATATATATATATATATAAATATATATATTAATATAGTCAGGGTAGAATACACTCAAGTAGTTTTTCATGATGCAATTTTTTTTAATGTCTAATCCATTGATCTTCTTAATCATCTTGTGAATAACTCATATAAAAAATTTGAACCCATTTAGACATTTATAGGTCATGTTATAAAGACCAAACAAATTATGTATTTCAAATTAGTTTTGTGCGTCAATTTTGTTGCCCTCGGATGAGTGACTTACACTCATCCAAATGGACTCAAATTTTGCATGTACCCTAATTATAGTATGACAATGAAGATCAATGGTTTACATCTTCCAAAAAATAGTCTTGATATGCAAACACACTTGAGTGTATCGATGTGATCTGTACACTCGAGTGTATTCTAGCCTAACTCTCTCTCTCTCTCTCTCTCTATATATATATATATATATATATATATATATATATATATATATATATATATATATATAGTGTACAAATCACACGAATACACTCAAGTGTGTTTGAATATCAAGACTATTTTTTGCAAAATGTAAATATCTTCACCGTCATACTACAACTAAGCAACATATAAATTTTGAGCCCATTTGGATGAGTGTAAGTCACTCATCCAAGGGCAACAAAATCAACATGTGAAACTAATTTGAAATGCATAATTTTTGCGATCTTTATAACATGACCTATACATGTCCAAATGTGCTCAAATTTTGCATATGCGCTATTCACAAGATGTTTAAGAAGATCAAAGGATTAGATTTTTGAAAAAATATTGCATCATGAAAAACTACTTGAGTGTATTCTAGCCTAACTATATATATATAAATATAAATATATATATAAATATAAATATATATATATATATATATAAATATAAATATATATATATACACACTCACACAATTATAAATACATATACCTAACCCCTCAAATAAAGTATTGAGTCTTAGATGCCTTCCAACATGCAACACACATATAGACTTTCATTGCCTTTATTGGGCACACCAAATAATGGTGTGATGTCTATCTTGGGGATGTGTGAGATTATATATGTGTGTATTTCAAAGTAGGGTGAATATTCTATTGTGTTGTCCATTAGGTCATACTTAACTAGGCAATCTTATTAGGATTAAGCACCTAAAGGCATATAGATGGTTATGACAAAGGATTCTACATACATCTATAAAGACTTGTACTAAATGTAGTTGGACAATGTTGCTTACCTAAATAATAAAGTTGTGAGTGATCATCCAAAGATGATTTTGATTTGATGAAATATAGATCTTAATCGAATAGGAGATTATATGCTTCAAAGTTCTGAATTAGTAGTGAGGGATATTAATTTGAAATAAAATAGTAGGAATTTAACTAAAAATCAAATAAATATGAATAAAACTTCTGAAATCAAAGTATGAACTCTTGTAAATATTTCTTATATATCAAAAGACAAACAACAAATCTCGTAAATATATCTTATATATCAAAAGATAAACAACAATGACCACCTTTTGTTGAGATCAGTGTTTGAGAATGATAAACTTAATGGAATACCTTTCATGATTGGTCCATGACTTAGAGAAACTTTCTCACACATGACCATAAGATCTATGTCCTAGATACGCTAGTACTAGATGAACCAGCTCGGAATGCTTCTAGGAAAAAAAATAGAAGCCTATCATAAGCATTTTGATGATGGTGTGGACATCAAGTGCCTCATGATGTTCTATGTGAATCATGAGACTGAAAAGCAACATGAGAACATGGGAGTTGTTGAGATTGTAATACATCTTAGGAACATGTACCAACAACAAGCAAGGAAATAGAGGATGATGTCTCCAAGACATTATTCAAGTGCAAATGGCAGAAGGTGATCTAGTTGGGCCACATGTACTCAAGTTAATTGGGTATGTAGAAATCCTAAAGAGACTAGTATTTTCTTCAGGACAAGTTGTTGTCTAAGTATGTGATCCCACAATCTTTTCTAAAATCATAGAATCAATTTGTCATGACCTACAATTTGAAAAAACTTCAAACAATTATCAGAGTTGTTTGGTATGTTAAGAATAATTGATGGGCAAATGAAGAAAATCAAGTCTAGGTCTGTTTTGATGGCCAACAAAGGAAAAGGAAAGTCTAAGGGAAAATGAAAATCCAATAAAAGTTCTAAGGCCATCTAGAAGTCTAAGTCTTATGTACTTAAGGTAAAAGGAAGAGTGGATAAATAAGACAATTGTCACCATCTTCACAAGGATAGACATTGGAAAAGAAATTGTGCTCTCACCTAAAAAGTTGAAGAACAAGAACTAGGAGTAGAGATCTCAACTTTAGGTATATATGATATTGATATAAATTATCCACTTCTTTATAATGGGTATCATATACCTGATTTTGATGTCACATATGTTCCCCAATATATAGGATCTAAAAAAAGTATCCCCTTAAACAAGAGAGAGGTCAAACTACACATTGCAAATGGAGAAATTGTTACTTTCACTATTGTAGGAACCTACAATTTATCCAAGCCTAGTGAACTTGTAATAGACTTAGAGAATTGTTTTTATGTACCTATCATAAATAGGCATATCATTTCTACTTTATGTTTTGAAAAGAATGGTTTGGAAATTCACATTAACAATGGTTGATGCTCTATTTATAAATATGATATCTTTTATGTAAGTTCCTATATGTATTATGGTCATTATTTCTTAGATCTTGAGACAAGCATCTATACAATACTTACTAAGAAGCTTAAACTCAATTAATCAAACAAATATTATATGCGGCATTGTCATCTATGTCGCATAAATGAAAAGTACATTTTTAGACTCTATAAAGGTGTACATGTAGATTCATTTGAGTTTGGAGCAATTGAGACATGATAATCTTATTTATTAGGCAAGTAGATATAAGCACTTTTTTACTGGAAACAATGGAAGCGTAAGTGATTCATGAGGGCCCATACATATCGATGTATTTGGACCTTTTAGCAGAAATGATAGAGGTGATTATCAATACTTTATCAAATTTATTGATGACCATAGTGAATTTGGCTATGCGTATCTAATAAAACACATGTTAGAATCCATTGAAAAGTTTAGGGAATTCATGAATGAAGTAAAAAATGAACTTGCAAGAGTGTTAAAGCATTTCCACCATATTGAGGTGGGGAATACTTAAGCTAGGATTTTGAGACACTCCTGAGAGATTGTGATATTGTATCATAACAGTCTCACTAGGAACACCATAACATAATAGTGTATTAAAAAGAAGGAATCACACCTTTTTTGACATGGTACAATCAATGATGAGTTATTCTACTCTTTTGAGTTCCTTTTGGGGATATTCTTTGATAAAATAAAACATTTACACTGATTTATATACCTTTTAGATCTATTCAAAAGACACCATGTAAGATATGGATTCAAAATTGTTGCAATATGTCTTTTGTGAAAATTTGGGGTTATGAATCTTATATTAGGAAATAGTTTTCTTAAAAGCTTGGACCCAAAACATACAAATGTCATCTTGTTGAATATCCTAAGGAAACCAACAGATATTACTCTTATATTCCATCTGACAATAAAGTGTTTTTTATTAGAACTAAAGTGTTCCTTAAAAAGGAACTTATATCTATAAGAATTTGTGGGAGGAAAATATAACTCCAAGAAGTTTGAAATCAAAAATATAATATTGAACCTATGGATGTAGATGAGGGACAACAAGAACCAAAAGTGTTGTTGAATCTTAAGTTCCTCCTATGAATAAGAACCTTATAGGTCTACTAGGACACACCTTGAGTCTCTGATGTTTGGGCTTCTCATAACTCAATAAATTGATATGTTGGTCATACTTGATGATGAACCAAAAACCTACATGAGGCCATTGAGGGGCCAAATTGTGAGAAACATATAGATTCCTTGAGAACTATCTATTTCTCAGGGAATGGGTAAAACTAAGAGGGTGCAAATGAGTCTTTTAAAAGAAGGATGACATTGATAGTAATGTACAAACATACAAAGGCATGTTGGTTACAAAATGTTCCAAATAAGTTCAAAGTGTTAACTATGATGAAACATCTTCACCGATTTCCATGGTATCCATTAGGGTCATGTTTGGTTTTCTGGATTTTTCCATATTGGAATATGCAGAAAGTTTATGTTTGATTTACATGATTTTGGAAATGGAGCTAAACTCGAGATTTCCGGACATAATAGAAATCTCACATTTTGGTTTCCATCAAAACTCTTTCAGATGTCAAAATCCAGCTGTAGCTGGCTGGTGGACCAAAAATAAATAAATCATATATTTTACAAATTCAGGAAACCAAACATAACATTTATGTTTATGGGATTTTGACAATGCAATTTTTTACAAATGTAGGATGGCATAAGTGCAGGATTCTTGAAAATCCAGCAAACCAAACGTTCCCTAGGATCATGCATCCCATTGCAACTTACCGTGACTATGAAGACTCAAAAATGGTCTTCAAAAACACATTTATTAATAAGAATCTCCTTAAGGATGTTTACATGACATAGTCTAAAGGTTTTTAATTCTCTAAATGAAGCCAAAAATATCAATAAGATACAAAGTTCAATCTATACATGGAAGCAAGAAGCTAGAGCTGGAATCTTGATTTTTATGAGGTAATCAAAGAATTTTGTTTGTCGAAAATGAAGATGTAAATAGTGTTTACAAAAAGGTTAGTGGGAGGATAATAATATGCTTTATATTATATGTATATGTCATACTATTGTTGGTGAATAATATACCTACTCGATAGTTGGTAAACATGATTGGGAAACACTTTCTCCATTAAGGACTAAGTAGAAGTATACTATATTCTAGGAATTAAGAACTATAGAGATAAATCTAGATGGATTGTTGTCTAAGTCAAAGTACATATATTGACAAAGTATTGAAAAGGTTGAACATGCAAGAGTCTATAGAGGAAACCTACCCATATATTATAAAATAAGTGTCTCTAGTGCTCAATGTCCCATCTCCTTATAGATGGGGGGCACATCAGTAAGATTTCATATGCATGTGAAATAGGATCTATCATGTTTGTGATGTTATGTACACATCCTGACATATCGTATGCTTTAATCATGATGAGCTAGTACCAGTCAAACCCCAATGAAGGTCACTAGACTATCATAAATAACATCCTTGAGTAGTTGAGAAGAACTAATATTCATTTCTTTATTTAAGAAGGTGAGTAAGAGTTGATTATGAAGGTTTACATTGATACTAGATCCCCCAACTGACTAGGATGATTACTTATCCAATCAGGTTTTGTGTTTTGACTCAACAACGGAGATGTAAGTTAGAAAAGTTTCATAGATGAGATAACGGTTGATGCTACAATAGAGGGTTACTATATTGATGCATCTAACAGAGTAGAAGAATTTGTATGGATCAAGAAGTTCATTATTGAATTTGAGGTGGTTGCACAATTGTGAAAAACATGGCCCCATTGCATAAGCTATGGAACCCAGATTGTATCTGCATTCCAAGCACATACTGTGAAATTATCATCTCGTAAGAGAGATCGTATATAAAGTAGATGTAAATATTTGAATAGTGCCACTGAAAACAATGTTGTTGACCCTCTAGCAAAAGCACTTTCACAACAAAAGCATGATGGTCATGCTAGATCACTTGGACTTAAGTTTGTAAGTGATTGACACTAGTGCAAGTGGAAGATTGTTGGTTGCATGTCTTGAGAGTATATCATATGAGGATCATAATGAACACTTTGTAATTGGTTTTGTTAAAAAAAGATGGTAATAACATTTGTTATATTTACTTCATTAGGACATAATAATTAAATATAGTAATATCTTAAGAATGTATTACTCAACAACATAAGATTTCAAGATGAGGACCTGAACATAAGATCATGTGTATATTAAGAGTAGTACATCATTCTTGTCTAAGTTCCTAGTAAAAAAATATTATCGAAATTCGGACAACAATGATACATTAAAACTATTATGTTTGTTGATTAATGACTATGCCTTGTTAGTCATAATATTGGATATAAAGTAAAAAAACATAGGTACTTGTTATGAATAAGTGTATTGGACAAACCAACACTGAATGTGATACATGGAATCCATTAATGGTGGGAATTATATCTCAATGTGATAGTGGATATTGTGGTCCTTAGACCTAAATCACTACAATAACCACTTGTGGTTCAAGGTAATTTAACACTAATCAATGTGACCTTAAATAAGGGTTTCCATACAAGTAGTGTTTGGATGCATTGTGACACATGTGGATCATTATGAGTGACATATATGAAATATGTCCCTCCTATTAGAGTGATATCTCTGAAACTTGAAGAGTGTGAGTATGAAATGTCTGAACATGCTCACATGAGCCAATTTTAATATTGGACTCACATGTATCTCAAATAGTCTACTCCTGATCAAGTAAAAAAGATTGAACATTACATGGATGGTGTTTCCATGCCTCAAATTTAATTTGGATTTCAGGACAAAGGGATCATATAGTCACTCTAACATTGATCACAATGCTAGGTTGAAGTTATTGTATAACTTATCCAATTTCTTGGGGGCAATGAAGTGTTGTTTGATGTTGTTGATTGTCTGTGAAGTCGTACTATGATTACAGTTCAACATAATGTGCAACCTATAAGGTCACATGTATATGATACATATGGAAGAGGAACGTAATCATGAAAACAAGTTATATTGGCTACTAAAAGGTTTCATAATCAATTAAAATGTTTTGAAGCCCAACCAGTCATTTATAAAGTCTAATTTATCAATTGTATAATTGGTAAATCAACTAGAATGTCCAGTTTGTTGACTCACCTGAGATCAATCCAAAGGTTTGACTAGATAGTCTAGTCAATTGACTTGACAAGATCATTTAGACTATCGACTAGAGTGTAATCAGATGACTAAACTAGACAACTAAAATGGCAGAATGGTTCCAGAACATTCTTACCATAACCAATCAATCAGATTAGAGAATTAGTCGACTATTGTCTATGAGCCCCAACTTGATGGCAACCACCTCTGCTTTCTGCTTCTCTGAGTTTTAGAAACCCTACTTCATGTCTCTCCTATTAAAAAACACATGACAACTAGGCTTTTACATGCATATTCTTGTACATAAATCCTAGTTGTCATATCCACAAGAGTAGAGACAAAGGAGAAAGAGTACTATGTTAGCATGTTGCCAATGGAAGGTTGCTCCTTTCCCGCTAGCTTGAGCAACACGACATGGAGCTTTTGGTCTTTTACATGGATTATTTAGAGATGTAGATGCTTTTGTGACTATTTGGAATGAATTCATGGACCTTTGCTTATGCAAGTATACTCCTCTATGAGAAATGTTGTCAGATCTACTCTACAATAAGGCATATCTCACACCCCTCCTTCTGGATACACTGTTATTGACGAGATTTGTTGTTGAGAAATATAAAATTTTTATAATTTTTTTTGGGATTGTCTCCTCCATATTTACCAACACTTAGTTCATTCTCCGATTCTTGATAAAGATTTTGGTGTAACTTAAAACATCTTGTTACTGGATGGTCCTTTTTGTGACAATATGTACACAAAAATGATCACGATATTTTGTCCTTATGGCAATAGCAATTGTAAGAGCCATGGTAGTGCCATATGTGACTGGAGGTGAATAGTGCATTAGCATTATAGTCTTGACCATCCATAAACAAGTTTCACCCACAACGAGTTCAGGATAAGAGATTCTAGAGAAGGGTGACCGACCATAGTTACACAAATGAAATTCCAGGCAGGGTGCCATAAGGAATTGGTATATTCAGAACTCCTTAATGTGTGGCTCATAGGTTGAGTGGATGGGTCGATCAATTTTTCTAGACATCAAAGGACACACATGTGGTTAAAAAAGTTCAAAGAGGAAGATATTGCCTTATGTTACCCATGCTACCTTCATTATAAATTGGAATCTATGAGTGTTATTTGATTGAGTGAACCATATGTAAGAGGTAATGGTGTGCTCTCTAATGTTTTGTCATAGAGATTGATGTGAGCGGAGTTAATGAGGTATGCCATGATTTGTTCATCATGAAACTACCATTTTTCTCATTTAAGTTGATCACGTCACTCTTTTTATCAAATGTAATGCATTGTGGGGAGTTTTGCATTGATCCAAATAAGAAAGAGACAACGTTATAACTGAAAAATCACCACGACCAGTTGCATGCTATGACTTCCAACCTTTGACAACGTCTAGAAGAGTACTAGATGTATGATTTCGGCGGAAGTTGTTAGTGTTGGATCTTGTGTATCTTAAGGGTAGTATCATTCTTGTCTAATCTCCTAGTAAAAAAATATTATGGAAATTAGGACAATAATAATACATTAAAAATATTATGTTTGTTGATTAATGACTATGTCTTATTAGTCATAATATTGGATATAAAGTCAAAAACATAGGTACATGTTATGGGCAAGTGTATTGGACAGGCCAACACTGAATCTGATACATGGAATCCATTAATGGTGGGAATTATATCTCAATGTGACAGTGGATATTGTGGTCCTTAGACCTAAAGTCATTACAATAACCACTTGTGTTTCAAGGTAATTTAACACTAATCAATGTGACCTTAAATAAGGGTTTCCATACAAGTAGTGTGTAACACCCAGGCCCAATGCCCAAGGCTCTAGTAGAGTTTCAGGAATGACGACTGGCCCCATAGACCACCACTAGCCTTAACTGCACACTTTTTCCTCACTCACACGCAAGTCGGGGTCAACTTCCCGACTGGTCACCCATCCTAGTACTACTCCAAGCTGAGCACGCTTAACTATGGAGTTCTTTAACGATGAGCTCCTAGAAAAGGAGGTGCACCTTGGTGATATGGGTAGTCTAATCATTCTTTTTAAGATCATTATATTCGAGGCCTCAAATCCTGGGACGTTACAATCTCCCCCACTTAGACTCTTGACGTCCTCGTCAAGGCTCAACTATTTGTCCTCATAATATTTCCCCATTTCGGTGCAGACCCAACATGGCCCATGGACACCCAACTCCCGATCACGGAATACCAGTGTAAGGGTGGCTACATCACCATGGATAGCCCTTTCCTACATACCTGAACTGTACGGCTCAAGACTGACATGTCACATGCCCATGTGGGCCCCACCTACTGGAGGGGTCATGGCTCTGATACCATTTGTAACACCCGGGCCCATTTCCCAAGGCTGTAGTAGAGTTTCAAGAATGACGAATGGTCCCACAGACCACCACTATCTTTAACTGCATGCTTTTTCCTCACTCACACGCAAGCCGGGGTCAACTTCCCGACTGGTCACCCATCCTAGTACTACTCCAAGCTGAGTACGCTTAACTATGAAGTTCTTTAACGATGGGCTCCCAGAAAAGGAGGTGCACCTTGGTGATATGGGTAGTCCAATCATTCCTTTTAAGATCATTATATCTGAGGCCTCAAATCCTGGGACGTTACATAGTGCTTGGATGCATTGTGACACATGTGGATCATTATGAGTGACGTATATGAAATATGTCCCTCCTATTGGAGTGATATCACAAAAACTTGAGGAGTGTGAGTAAGAAATGTCTGAACATGCTCACATGAGTCAATTTTGATATTGGACTCACATGTATCTCAAATAGTCTATTCTTGATCAAGTAAAAAAGATTGAACATTACGTGAATGGTGTTTCCATGCCTCAAATTTAATCTGGATTTTAGGACAAAGGGATCATATAGTCACTCCAACATTGCTTACAACACTAGGTTGAAGTTACTGTATAACTTATCCATTTTATTGGGGGCAATGAAGTGTTGTTTGATGTTGTTGATTGTCTGGGAAGTCGTACTATGATTACAATACCAACATAATGTGGAGCCTATAAGGTCACATGCGTCTGATACACATGGAAGAGGAACATAATAATGGAAAAAAAGTTATATTGGTTACTAAAAGGTTTCATAATTAAATAAAATATTTTGAAGCTCAATTAGTTGATTATAAAGTCTAATCGATCAGCTGTATAATTGGTAAATCAACTGGAAAGTCCAGTTTGTTGACTGACCTGAGACCAATCCAAAGGTTCGACTAGATAGTCCAGTCAATTGACTTGACAAGATCATCTAGATTATCAACTGGAGAGTGTAGTCAGATGACTAAACTAGATAACTAAAATGGCAGAATGGTTCTAGAACATTCTTACCATAACCAATCAATCTGATTAGAGAATCAGTCAACTATTGTCTGTGAGCCCCAACTTGATGGCAATCACATCTACTTTTTGTTTCGTTGAGTTTTAGAAACCCTACTTCATGTCTCTCCTATTAAAAAAACATGACAACCAGACTTTTACATGCATATTCTTGTACATAAATCCTAGTTGTCATACCCACAAGAGTAGAGACAAAGGAGAAAGAGTACTATGTTGGCATGTTGCCAATGAAAGGTTGCTCCTTTCCCACTGGCTTGAGAAACACACATGGAGTTTTTGGTCTTCCACATGGATTATTTAGAGATGTAGATGCTTTTGTGACTATCTTGGAATGAAGTCATGGACCTCTACTTGTGTAAAGTATACTCCTATGTGAGCAACGTTGTTAGATCTACTCTACTAATGAGATTTGTTGTTGAGAAATATTCAAAATTTTCTAAATTCTTTTGGGATTTTCGCCTCCATATTTACCAACACTTAGTTCATTCTCTGTATTCTTGATAAAGATTTTGGTGTAACTTAAAACATCTTGTTACTAGATGGTCCTTTTTGTGACAATATGTACACAAAAGATGATCACAAGATTTTGTCCTTATGGAAAATAGCAATTGTAAGAGTCATGGCAGTGTCATATGTGACTGGAGGTGAATAGTGCATTAGCATTATAGTCTTGACCAACCATAAACAAGTTTCATCCGCAACAAGTTCGGGATAATGGATTCTAAAGAAGGGTGACCGACCATAGTTACACAAATGAAATTCGAGGCAGGGTGCCATAAGGAATTGGTATATCTAGAACTCATTAATGTGTGGCTCATAGGTGGGTGGACGGGTCTATCAATTTTCCTAGACATCAAAGGCCACACATGTGGTTAAAAATATTCAGAGATGAAGATATTGCCTTATGTTGCCCACACTACCTTCATCAGAAATTGGAATCCGTGAGTGTTGCTTGATTGAGTGAACCATATGTAAGAGGTAGTATGCTCTATAATGTTTTGTCATAGAGATTGATGTGAGCGGAGTTAATGAGGTATGCCATGATTCGTTCATCATGAAACTACCATTTTGCTAATTTAAGTTGATTACGTCACTCTTTTTATCAAATGTAATGCATTGTGGGGGATTTTTGGATTGATCCATACGAGAAAGAGACAGCGTGATAACTGAAAAGATCACCACGACCAGTTGCATGCTATGGCTTCCAACCTTTGACAATGTCTAGAAGAGTACTAGATGTATGATTTCGGAGGAAGTTGTTGGTGTTGGTGATCTCCAACGTGAGACAATTAGCAAAGGAAATTGGGCGGCGGCGCAAATAAATATTCCCAACCCGTCAAGAAGTTGGATGTTTGTCGTGTGAAAAGAAACTTGGCAACATGAGAAGTTTAGTTGTTCAAACAGACAACTTGGCAATCGCGAGCATCCAAGTTGGTATGTTCACCGTGATCAACAACATGTTGAACGCAAAGCAGCAGGTTGAAAGCGAGCTTGGTTAATCATGTCGATGATGTGTGGAGCAACCAAGCATGCAAGAGATTTAGGAGATTTGATTGAGACGTGTGCGAGAAAATGATTGAAACTTGAAAGGTATTCGTTGTGACCGGCCAAGGAGAAGGTGGGCTGATGGCAGCCAAAAAAAATCTCGATGATGGTGGAAAAGGATTGATGGGATAGAGACCTAAATTTAATTAGGATTTGTTCTACGTTAGAATGTGTAAAACTCATAAGTATTCAATTAATCAATCTCCTTTAGATAGAAATATGTGGTTATATGATATAAGCAATTAAGGAAATATCCGTCTAAGATGTACATGTATGAGAAAACATAGAGGAATAGGAAGGTAATTGACTAATATTTAACATAAGAGATAATTAAAAATCATCTAACAATTTCTGAAATTTCTCTAACTCATTATTGATTTAAAATTACCTTTTATTAATGTCCAAATGAGATGACTTTTCGAAGCACATAATGACAGTAATCCATTTATCGGGTTGGATTATGTTGTAGATCATTGTAATGGTATCAGATGAAAATGAGTGTGTATAACTAAGATGTACTATAGTATACTATTCTTTCAGTCTTATTGATACCGGCGAGACATATTTTTGTTAAAACATAGTTTAAATAATTTGTTCTCAGATGTAACTTATATTATATAGACATGTGGTTGCGTAAGTGCATGTAATGAATCTGGATATCTGAATTTTTGTGCTAAGTTCACCTTGATTTTAAACCATGTCTGTATAAAAATAGAGGTTTGCTATGCAGGCCTATTTTGAGAGCCAAAACAGAACCCTATTTTATTTGTTATACCTTCTAATTTGTGGTGGAGAATGCTTGAGGTTTCATTTTGGATCCCAAAATAGCGTCCTCCTAGCATGTTTTATAAAAATATAGGTTTCGAATTTTAACCTGGCCATGTGTATATATATTACTCTTATATCTGAGTCAGTTTGTGTGAGTTGGGGACTTTAAATCCTGACCGGTCCAATGATCACCCCTATCAAAGTGTAGGCGTGTACACGGTGAATATATCCGGAGTGGGAATCAAATTGTCAATCTATGTAGGATAAAACAGGAAACAGGAGCAACCAACATGTTCTCCCTGTCGGCTCAATGCCACGCTCCTTTGTGTCCCTGGCGGCTCCAGAAAAGTAAACGCACACAATTAGAACATGGGTAAAAAGATAACGTACACAAAGGTTTGTTCAATTATGGTGACGGCGATTCTTCCCCACTCTGATAGAGATCCTCCACTGTTACCCCAAATGTACCTAGCATAGTTCAATCATATGCATTTTGCTCCTGCACATGACCGCCGAAGTGGTTGAACACGAGAGGGTTGGCGGACCTCAAATGCTTAACATTTCAGTCGTAACGCTAGAAAGTAATATAACATATACATCTCATGCTTCTCACATCACCTCAGAATCCTGATTTTTGTATCGAACCTTCCTGAGAGAGATGACTGAAACTTGGGTTTCACAGTGTTAGAGTGGAGAAAGACTTGATCTGTTACCATGGATTCAAAAAATAAACCTACGAAGTAAGAATGCTCTAAGGGTGAAAGGAATTTTCTTGGCTGTGTCGAGGTTCTGCAGATTTTTGTGGATTTCGTTAAATGTAACATTTGGTTTGGTTCTTATTTGGCTCAGCCCACTGAAAATTCCAACATTTTAGATGTAAAACAGACGTAAGTTTGCAATTCATCCACATAAGCATTGTTTGGGAACGCGCTAGCAATTGACGCTGCATATTAATCGAATGAAAAAGTTGAGGTGCGGAATTAGAACGTCAAACCATTTTTTTGAGCTAGAAGAGACATTAGTCTCCCGATCCCTCATACGCCATCTTACAACACAGTAATTATAACCATCTTGCAACACGGTAAATGTAACAGAAAAATTATACGGCTGACAGTTGGTGTTTGGATAGAACGTTTATAGCAATGACCGCTGCCTGGCAAAACGCGATAATCTACTGTTTTATTACAGTGCAATTGTAATATATGCAAATCACTCAGAATTCTAGGGTATAAACAACCCATGCTATTTCCTTTTTTATAATTATCATGCAATTTTTTGCATGTTCCCTGTTCAACTTGAAATCACCTACACCGCGTATACAAGCTAGCCATGCATATAACTCCAGCCAAAAGGCCCCTTATCAGAGCCTTCCAAAAGCACGCAGCTACAAGCTGAAAAGTTAAGATGCAACTCAAAGGTAATTGAAGACGAGTCTCTCAAGCATCCGCCGGCTTTTGCCAAAAGATGTTAAGAATGCACCCACGTGCCGTCGTCCCATTCGGCCATCTACATTCTAGACAGATCTGTCATGCAAGATGCATGTGGTGGGGAACGTAACAGCCAAGCCTCAGCCTGTCAGCCATGACCCGTGAGATTTAGTTGTTGTTCAAGACCTTCTCTCCATCTCCACGGATGGCGGACCAGCCGGAGCCTCATGTAGACGTTTCATCATTACAAAGACCCGAAAGCGTCCATCTTCTTCTCAGTATACGTCACGTAAAGAAGAGACAGGTCTGTCTTGGGCAATATACAAATATGCAACATTTTAAAAAGAAATGCCAATGTTGGCTTCGTCCAAATCAGGCCATGTTCAGGTTTGGTTGAAGCTAATCTTCGAGGTCTTAGCTAACAATTGAAGTGGAATTATTCATGTAATTGCTTGGATCTCCGTAAAACAAATAAATAAATGATAAAAGACAAACAAGATATGTAAGTAATTTTTTGTGTGATATAACCGCATTGCATTAGTAGAAAGCAATAATCACAAACGTGGTGATCGTAGAGTTAACGAAGGCAAACGTTGGTAGGTACAAGAAGTAATGGAATAACAAACGCCAAGGCCAACGAACTAGCTCAAGAGTTCACAAAAATAAGGATGGGCACTCCTTAAGGTAATCTACAACAAATAAAAAGATATTGAAGACATAAGTTCCATTCTAGAAATTCCCATAATGTGCTTATTATGCTAGTCACAAACTACAACTCTGGGTAAAGTATGTAGAATAAAACAGATTTTTTTTTATTAATGTAGTAGTTCGTGTGTTTCTGGTTGACTGGACTCGTTTCTCTAACAAAATATCCAACTATAAAAGAATTCAACGTTTTGGCTTGCTAATTTAGTCGCACAGAGTAACCACGATAAAAAGTTCACGTGAGTCAACGTAATGATTTGGGGGTTGCCGAATGCGGCATGTGTTTCCTACTAAAACTAATGGAAAACAAGTTCTGAGCTCACGAACAACGACACTCCAGATCCTTGTTTATTGGGACCGTGATATCAGGATATATTAATACACATGGAGACAAATTATTGTCCAGCCGACACAACTAGGTGACCGTTTAGACTTAGAGCCAATTTGTTTTTTAAGGGTTGTGATAACAGTCTGTGTCTATAGACAACGAGGGGATTTAGGAGGTGGGTACCAGCCGATTTATGTAGGCCATGTATACCCGGCATTAAGTAGAACATGTGTTATCTATTAATTAAATCTAATCAAACATTTAGAATTAACATTCTTTAGATTAGGCGTGTTTGAAAAATCGTAGTCATATCACATATATAGTTATTTATCATACAATAATTTATATATATTTTTACAATGAAATTGAGGTAAATGTGCAACAAGTTGCACCGCCAATCCATTTTAGATGGCAAAATCAATCTTTTGAGATACTAAAGTCATAGACCTAAGGGTCATAACATTGCTATGCATAACTTTTTTGATCCTTTTGAGAAGCTCCATTGTCTTTGGTGCTAAGAATAAAAAAGTATCACACCCGGAAGGTATAGGACATCATGTCCCATAATAAAATCTTCATTTTTCTGTCCCACTAGTGAGGAGACTCTTGTAGATCAACACACACATGTTTTCCTCCAGATCAACCAAAAATCAGAACATCCGTTGGTCTAAGTGTTGATCTCTCCTCCCTTGGATCAGTCAAAAAATTCATAGGTGCCTCTTTTTTAGCAACAAATTCAGCATGTCTAAGTACATCATAGAGGACATCTCTAACAAGATCATGTCTATACTTAAAATTTGAGAGCTTCCTGTAATAGACCACATGCTCCCCAAAAGTGTCTGAGCACACTTTGTGACAAACATGACATACCTCATCAATCTGAAAAAGAGGGATAATAAGGCGATACTTTAGGAAAGTACGATACTCTATTGGTAACATATGTAGTCCAAACTCACCAATAGGAATATCTAGAAGAAAATCTTGAGCATACTCATCTTGTCAACACCTGAAAACTGCTTTCTGTCTAATGGTTATGTCAAACTTAACAATGATGTCCTTAACAATTTTGCTAAAAAGAACACTCACAAAAGCATTTTATGCTTTAGTAAGGAGAGTGTCCTTATTAGAAAAATAGCTAAGATCAAATGATGGAATCATGACACGTAGATAACTAAAAGTACAGTCAAAATTAGAGTCTATACCATGTATTACACTATCTCATAAAATATGATCTTGAAGCACCCGAGACTGGACCTTAGATGCCACAAAAACATATGAAGAAGCCTCGATTGTTGAATACAGACATAAACCACCAAGTTTGATATGTAAGGAAGCTAGACGCCATTGAAGTAAAGTATCCATATGCTACCTTGTGAAGGCATTGCCTGATGTTAAAGTTCTCCTTATTACCTCGATAGAGTTATCCCTTCAGTGACCCATCGCCTCTCATTTAGAAGAGTTCACCATATTGTCCCCTAAGTTGATGATACCATATGCTCCACCCCAAGTAGCAAGAGAACTTAATATATGACATTGTTATAATGACTTTTTATTTTGAGATCTATTTTCATGTTGATTCTTAGGCATGGACACTTGTAATGTACACCAGAGAAGAATCAATAATCTCAGTCAAGCAGATATGAATGCTAAATCAAAAACCACTTTGTAAAGAGTTGCCTTCAACGCCTGAGAGAATGCAAGACGACAACTGTAAGGGATTCTCTTCACAATTGTGATAGGTCTATTGAAAACACAATTGAGAAGTATAACATCCAAGACCAGCCCCTCCATAATATTGGGAATCTCAGTGCCCTTTGGGAGAGGCTTTAAGATGTCTATAATCACTACTACAGAAAATGCTTTTTACTACGAAAAAAAAAACAGTTATGTTGGTTGTGTTGTAGTTAGCATATCTTTTACAACAAGTCTATTTGTGTGTTGTGAATTATATATTTTATACAACACAAGTTATATACAACGGGCCAAACTCGTTGTAGTATATGTGATACTACAACATGTGCTAAATTGTTGTAATAGACTGTAATATCACAACATACTCAAACACGTTGTAAAAGACTTAATTGCACAACATGCTCTAACCCGTTGTAATAGTTGTTGGCTAAATTGACATTATGATAAATCCCTTTGTTTCGATGATGACAAACATTTCATTCTTGTTGATCTAACGTGCTACTTGAGTGTTGCAGGAATGAGGTGGATGACAAAGCACTAGGGAATCTATATGCTTGAATGCTTGTAAATTTCATGAAATGTAATAAATTGTAAACTTGTACAAATATATAATGTACAAGTACTTAGACTTCATGTAAATCAAGCGTTAGATCTTCCCTAGCCAATCACCACACTTAGATAGGTCATCCCCTTCAATAGCGTCACATATGCACACTCATACACACACTTAGTGCCTTAATTGAAAGATTGAAACAGGGTCAATCTCGGTCGACAAACTTCTCGACCGAGACACTCTCGGTCGACAAACTTCTCGACCGAGAAAGACCCAAGTAGCCGTTAGACACAACTGACAAGGTAGTTGGCAGTTGGAGATGAATGTTGCAAACACTTGATCCAGAGAGCCTACCGGTCGACAAAACCTCGACCGAGTAGGTATTTCGGTCGACAGTTTCTCGACCGAGATGGACTCTGACAACAACTGCAGAATTAATTAACTAGTCGTTGCTAAAGCAACTAACTTGTACCTAACGGCTAGTTAAGCACTTAGAACCCCCTAGAAAGTGTCTAGAACGTCCTTAAGCACTTGTAGGTTATTCCTATAAATAGGACATGCCTTAGGACACCTAAATACATCTAATCTACACTTGTGATACACTTGAGAATACACTTACAATTGGCAATCTATTTGTGAAATTGAGCAACACTTGCATTGGCTATTCTTCTCCTTGCTCTAATCTCGTGTCCTATAGGCTAGTATCTCCTATCCACAGCAATCACACTTCCATATACATTGGTTAGGAGATCTATACGCTTGATATAGGCAAATCAAGCCTTGTGCTTCAAAGGTTAAGTGTAATTTCCATTTTCTTTCTTGTTCCTTTTATTCTTTGTATTCTCCTTGCTACTCCTAGGGTTGGAGGCTACAAATTGGAGAAGGTTCTTCTCGGTGGAGAAGGCGGACTTAGAGCTACTTCAAGAAGGCTATTGCAACGGGAAGCTACTTCAGGAGGAAGGCTACTTCAAGGGGGAGCTTGAAGTTACTTCAAGAAGGCTGCTTCAAGGTTGGTGCAATTACTTCAAGGTGAAGGCTGCTCTAAGGGTTTAGGGAAAGAATTGTAATTTTATGTAAAGTCCTTGCGAGGTAATAAAATTAAAATTCTTTCAAAATCCCGGTTGGGTAAGCAACCGGGTAGTGGACTGACTACCTTAGTATTTGCTAAGGTAGGAACCACTCTAAATCTTTGTCCCCTTGTCCAATATTCTTATGGTTGGTTGTTTGAGTTAAATAATTGTTAAATTAATTTTAAAACCCTATTCACCCCCCTATAGTGGTTTTTCAATTGGTATCAGAGCAGGCTTCAAGGAAATCTAACCAAGTCTTGAAGAATGGGTGATGGGTTGTTCAACAACCTCAATCTTGAAGGAACACTTGTGACTAGGCCTCCTATGTTTGATGGAACAAACTACACCTACTGGAAGAGAAGGATGCAATTCTACTTCCAAGGAATTAGCTGGAATCTATGGAGGATGGTGTCAACCCCCTATGAGCTTCCTCAAATGGAATATGCAGCTTGGGACACCGATACGGTAAAATCGGCTCAAATGAATGCAAAGGCTGTAAGTATTCTCTATTGTTCAATTTCAGTAGGAGAATTTAATAGAATATGTAACTGTGAAATAGCCTATGAAATTTGGCATAGACTTTCCATAACTTATGAAGGGACTGTTCAAGTCAAAAATTCCAAAATTAGTATGCTTAAACAAAAGTTTGAACATTTCCGTATGGATCCGAATAAATCTATTAGTGAAATGTATGCAAAATTCTCTTATATTGTAAATGGTTTGACTGCTTTAGGTAAAGTTGTTCTTGAGGAAGATCAGGTGTCAAAGATCCTTAGATCACTTCCTCCGAAATACAAGCCCAAGGTGACGGCCATTGAAGAAGCAAATGACCTCACCCGACTAAAGATGGAACAACTCATTGGCAACCTAGAAGCTCATGAGGCAACTTTAGAAGAGGAAGAAAGAAGAGAATGTGAACTTCAACAAGGGAAAAAGAAGGACATTGCATTCAAAGCATCAAACAAGGACACAAGTGAAGATGATAGTGAAGAAGAAACTCTCATTGTAAATGGTAAGCAATATAAAAGTTTTAAAACTAATAAAACTTCTAGTAGTTCTTCTTCCAGGTGCTTTGAATGTGGAAAGAAGGGACACATGAAAGGTGATTGTACAAAACTCAAGAAAGGGAAGAAATCATCTCACAAAAAGAAGGAAAGAGCATATAAAGCTGCATGGGATGATTCAAGTGATGATAGTGAAGATGGAAAAGAAGAAGTAGAATGCCTCAGTGCTACAACAAATGAAGAAGAAGAAGAGGAGGTAAGTCTTTTTGATCTACCAAAAGAAGATCTAATTGCTAGTCTTCAAGATACTCATGAGAAATATATTGAGTGCAAGAAGAAACTTAAGAAATCAAATAAAGTAAATAATGATTTAAACGTTAAACTTCTTGCCCTTGCATCTGAAAATGAAAATCTCAAAAAGGCAAATGAAGATTATGATCTTAAGTTAAAATCTATAGAAGCTAATTGCAATCTTCTTTCTTTAGAAAAGTTAAACTTGCAAACTCAAGTGAATGATCTTCAGAAACAACCTATTTTATGTTCACACTTAAATTATGATGAGGTTGTAAAAGAAAGAAACGTCCTATTATCTGATTTAGATCAAGCAAAGAAAGATATAAACAAGAAGATGGATGATATTGCTAAGCTACAAAGAAAAGTAAATGAGTTAAGAGGAAATGACATCCTTGAGAATATTCTAAAAATTTCCTCTAGTTATAATGGAAGAAGAGGATTAGGATATGATCCAAAGAGAAGTCAACCCAAAAGAGATAAAGCATCCAAGACTGGGACTATGTTTGTACCCAAGAACACAATTCCTAGAAAGAGAAATGAAGTTGACTCCATTAGTTGTCATTATTGCATGCGTCTTGGACATTATTCATTTTCATGCCCACATAAGAAAAGGAATGATGATCTAGCTTGGATTCCTAAAACTTAGAAGCTCAAATTTAACTAGTTGAGATTTGACCTAAACTGATTCTTGATATACAAATGTCATGTCTCAACACAATCAAGCTCAAACTTTCATAATCTTATTTTACTTGGAATCGATAAATAGTTCTGAAAACAATACAGAAACCTTATCGGTCGAGAAATCTTCGACCGAGCAGTCAGTCGGTCGAGAAATATTCGACCGAGCAGGTTACTGATTTCCAGTCTACAATAAATCTGCTGAATGTGTTTTTCAATTAATCAAATTACTATCTATTTGTTGTTAATGACTGTTTGTACATGCAAAACAAAGTATAAATTCTGGAAATCATCCTTGAAAACTTATATGAGATTAATTTGGTTTATTCTCTAAATAGTTTAGGTTAAAACTAAAAATTATGAACCATGATTACTGCCTTCATGGTCTATTCTAAGTATTCTTTGATAGACACCATATGTTGAATTTCATGTTGTTATTGATATGCTTTCACCATTTCATTATTCAAAGATGATGCTTGTTGCAATAAATAAAACTCTATGGCACAAATAGATAATGATTATTGCATGAATGGTCTTTGATGATACATAGGCAAGCAAAATGAATTGTTGTTTATATATTGCTTAGAACTGCAATGCTCGCTCTTCTAAAGCAAATAATCATAACACATAAGATATTAATACAAATTTCTCAATTGGTATCTTTAAAAACTTGAGATATTAATTATGCTTTCAAGGATATATTGTTAAGAATCTTATGATTAATATGAAAATAAGGGTACAAAAAGAAATAGAATTTGATATTTATGTACCTACAGCAAAGCTTATATAAATATTCTAAGAAAATCAAGGACGAACATCTTCATATTGAGTATCATTCAAAATATTTCAAATTGATATCTACTCAAATTACATGCAGATATTATACTTCACATATGAGTGTTCAAATTGGAAATATGCAAAATTGCCTCTTGGTTGAAATCAAATTTGACCAAGGGGCGCTATGGTCGAAGTCAAGGTCGACCTAAAATAAGCTTTGACAAAATGCTTATTTGGACATCATTTTATTGTACTTAATCTTAGCATACTTTTGATAAAGGTCAAAATCAACATTTAAAATCATTTGTGACCTTAGAAGCTTTAAATTTCTTTAATTGAAAGATTAAGGGGGAGCTCATAAAAACATATTTGATTATTTGATTAAGAAGTTTACAAAAACATTGTAAACATCATTTGAAGCTTGTTACGACCTTAGTATTTTTACTCTTGGTTATGAAGAAATCTATGAATTTTATATCTTGTTCTTAAGAAGTTTACAAGAAATGATATATCTTGTTCTTAAAGGAACTCTCTAAACAAACAGGGCTTAACATCTCATGCATTTGGTTAGAGACATTTTTATGTACTCTAAGATTAAAGGATTCTCATTTCATTTTTAGGGCTTAACATCCCTTGCAAAATGGATGAGAAATCAATATGTATCATAAGCTTAAGGGAATCTCATATCATTTCAAGGCTTAACACCCTTTGCAAATGATTGAGAAACAAATTGTGGCTAAATTTGACAATAAAATCCCTTGATTTTAATTGGATATCTCTTTAAGGGGGAGCAAAATTTAAAAAGAAAGACACAAAGTCATACTAAATAATTGTATTGGATATCTTTTTGAAATGACAAAGGGGGAGAAATAATATAAAATCACAAACATTAAATTTAAATGAGTTTCATAATATCTTGGCCAGCAGTCACTTGCAAAACCAAAGATGTCTACAAAGGTAAATTTCAGGTATGAAACTCACATGTTTTATATTTCCTTATTTTATATTTAGGAAATGTTGGTCATCTTCAAAAAGGGGGAGATTGTTGACTAAATTGACATTATGATAAATCCCTTTGTTTCGATGATGACAAACATTTCACTCTTGTTGATCTAACGTGCTACTTGAGTGTTGCAGGAATGAGGTGGATGACAAAGCAATAGGGAATCTATATGCTTGAATGCTTGTAAATTTCATGAAATGTAATAAATTGTAAACTTGTACAAATATATAATGTACAAGTACTTAGACTTCATGTAAATCAAGCGTTAGATCTTCCCTAGCCAATCACCACACTTAGATAGGTCATCCCCTTCAATAGCGTCACATATGCACACTCATACACACACTTAGTGCCTTAATTGAAAGATTGAAACAGGGTCAATCTCGATCGACAAACTTCTCGACCGAGACACTCTCGGTCGACAAACTTCTCGACCGAGAAAGACCCAAGTAGCCGTTAGACACAACTGACAAGGTAGTTGGCAGTTGGAGATGAACGTTGCAAACACTTGGTCCAGAGAGCATGTCGGTCGACAATTTCTCGACCGAGATGGACTCTGACAGCAACTGCAGAATTAATTAACTAGCCGTTGCTAAAGTAACTAACTTGTACCTAACGACTAGTTAAGCACTTACAACCCCCTAGAAAGTGTCTAGAACGTCCTTAAGCACTTGTAGGTCATTCCTATAAATAGGACATGCCTTAGGACACCTAAATACATCTAAGCTACACTTGTGATACAGTTGAGCATACACTTACAATTGGCAATCTGTTTGTGAAATTGAGCAACACTTGCATTGGCTATTCTTCTCCTTGCTCTAATCTCGTGTCCTATAGGCTAGTATCTCCTATCCACAACAATCACACTTCCATATACATTGGTTAGGAGATCTATACGCTTGATATAGGCAAATCAAGCCTTGTGCTTCAAAGGTTAAGTATAATTTCCATTTTCTTTCTTGTTCCTTTTATTCTTTTTATTCTCCTTGCTACTCCTAGGGTTGGAGGCTGCGGATTGGAGAAGGTTCTTCTTGGTGGAGAAGGTGGACTTCGAGCTACTTCAAGAAGGCTATTGCAACGGGAAGCTACTTCAGGAGGAAGGCTACTTCAAGGGGGATCTTGAAGTTACTTCAAGTTTGGTGCAATTACTTCAAGGTGAAGGCTGCTCGAAGGGTTTAGGGAAAGAATTGTAATTTTATGTAAAGTCCTTGCGAGGTAATAAAATTAAAATTCTTTCAAAATCCCGGTTGGGTAAGCAACCGGGTAGTGGACTGACTACCTTAGTATTTGCTAAGGTAGGAACTGTTGACTAAATGGACATCTATAAATCCCTTTGTTTTGATTATCACAAACATTTCATTCTTATTGATCTAACGAGCTACTTGAGTGTGCAGGATTAAGGTGGATGACAAAGCAACTAGGGAAAATCCACAAGCTTACATATTTATATTTACATGCAATGTAATCACTGTTGTAAAAACTTGTACAAATATATAATGTACAAGTACTTAGAATTGCATGTAAATCAAGCGTTAGATTCTCCCTAGCTAAACACCACAGTTAGACAAGTCATCCCACTCAAATAGGATTACTTTTGCACACTCACACACATAATTAGTGCCTAAATTGAAACCTTGAAACAGGATCAATCTCGATCGACAAACTCCTCGACCGAGACACTCTCGGTCGACAATCTTCTCGACCGAGAAAGATCCAAAGTAGCCGTTAGACACAACAGACAAGTTAGTTGGCAGTTGGAGAAAGACGTTGCAAATCACTTGTTCCAGAGAGCCTGTCGGTCGACAAATGTTCGACCGAGTAGGTGTCTCGGTCGACCATTTGTCGACCGAGATGGTCTCTGACAGCAACTGTAGAATAAATTAATTAGCCGTTGTTAAAGCAACAACTTTGTACCTAACGGCTAGTTAAGCACTTAGAAACCCCTAGAAGTTGTCTAGAACGTCCTTAAGCATCCTTAGGCCATTCCTATAAATAGGACAATCCATAGGACACTCAAACTCACTTGTTACACTTGAGAAATACTTGAGCACACTTGAGCAATCTGTTGTGAGCAAATTGAGCTTTGTGAACATTGGCTACTTCCTCTTTAGCTCATAATTCGTGTCCTATAGGAAAGTATCTCCTATCCACTGCAATCACAAGTCCACACACTTGGTTAGGAGATCTATACGCTTGATCTAGGCAAATCAAGCCTTGTGCTACAAAGGATAAGTTGTAATTTCTGTTTTCTTTCTTGTTCCCTATTATTGTTTGTACTCTCCTTGCTACTCCTAGGTTGGAGGCTGCGGATTGGAGAGGGTGAAGATCTTCTTGGCGAAGAAGGAGACTTTGAGCTACTTCAGAAGGCTGGAGCAACGGGAGATTACTTCTAGAGAGGAAGGCTACTTCAAGGGGGAGCTTGGAGTTACTTCATAGAAGGCTATCTCAAAGTTGGTGCACCTACTTCAAGTGAAGGCTGTTCAAAGGGTGTAAAGGAAAGTATTGTATTTTGTATAAATCCTCGAGAGGTAATAAAATAAATACTTTCAAATCCCGGTTGGGTAAGCAACCGGGTAGTGGACTGACAACTATAGTATTTGCTATAGTTGGAACCACTCTAAACACCTGTCTCTTTCTTCCAATCTCAATTGTGGTTGTTTGAATTCAATAAATTGTTAAAATAATTCAAAATCTCTATTCACCCCCCCTCTAGTAGTTTTTTCAATTGGTATCAGAGCGGGCTTCAAGGAACCCTAACAAGGTCTTGAAGAATGGAGGGTAATGGTGATTACAATCACAACAAAAGGTGCTGCTTGGACAAAACTACAACATATTGCAATTGGTGCTTAGGTACAAGCCACCCAACAACTGGATGCCCATGGAGATCTAAGAAGGAAGATGAGAACAAAGATTGTCTCATTGCTACAACTAGCGAGGAAGAAGAAGAAGAGGTAAGTCTTTTTGATTTATCTAAAGAAGAACTAGTTGCTAGCCTTGAAGAAACACATATTAAATATGTTGAATGCAAGAAAAAATTAAAGAAGTCAAATAAAGAAAATGATGAATTACATGCTAAACTTCTTGCTATTACATCCGAAAATGAAGATCTTAAAAAGATCATTGAAGATCATGATATTAATATAAAATCTATAGAGGCAAATTGTAATCTACTTTCTTTAGAGAAGAATAATTTGCAAAGACAAGTGAATGATCTTCAAAAACAACCCATTTTTTGCAACCATCTAGATTATGATTCTATTGTCAAAGAAAGAAATTTATTGTCATCTAATTTAGATCAAGCAAAACTAGATATTAAGAAGAGAATGGAAGAGATTGCCAAGTTACAACAAAAAGTCAGTAATTTAAATAATAATGGCATTCTTGATCAAATCTTAGATAATTCCTATCATCAAATTGGGAGAAGAGGACTAGGTTATAAGCCTAAAGGGAAGTCCTATCAACCTAGTTGGAAAAGGTCACAAACCCATCAATCTATATATGTACCTAAAAGAACAAATACATTTGTACCAAAGAACAACCTAGAACAAAACCATAGAAAACGACTTGAGGTTGATTCTATATGTTGCCATTATTGCTCACGTCTTGGACATTACTCTTTTTCATGTCCTTATAAGAGAAAAGATGTCGAGTTAGTTTGGGTTCCAAAACCTCCAAACTAAATGAACAGAATCAAGTTGAGATATGACCAGAGACATTAGTTGCATATTTCTATGTCTATCTCAATTCAACATAATGAGATTACAAACAAATGTCTAAATAGTTAACTCACACAATTATGCTTTATTAACAGTTCCAGGAATCTTGTCGGTCAAAAAACTGTCGACCGAAAGACCATCGGTCGAACAATTGTCAACCGAGCACATCACTGTTCTCCAGTCTACTACAAAATTGCTGCATTTATTTTTCCGATGAAATTGCTATGTACTTATGATTAATGACTGGATATATTTTGGAAATCATCTCTACAAATGTAAATGAAATCAATATTAGTTTATTCTCTAGATGATTTAAAGTTTAAACTGAAATCATGCTTAGTCAAATGAAAAGAAAATTCCTATTTTCACATGATTGTTCGTAAAAGTTTCTTCTGGTCTATTCATATACTAATCATGTGATGGAATTATCATTGTTATTATCATTATACCATGCTTTCATCATTGGGTGCGCATAGATAATGATAATTGTATGCATGGATCCATGAAAATATATAGACAAGCAAAATGATTTATTGGTTATATGTTATTGCTTGCAACACATAAAGATAAAAATCCATAAATTAGTATCTTTGAAGATTTGAGATAATTAATTGTGCCTTCAATTAAGAATCATATTAAGTATTATGCTTCAGCTTGACATTTAATTAAATTTTATGCAGATATTATACTCAATATATTCAATCTGAAAATCTGCAAAATTTACCTCTTGGTCAAAATAAAATTTGACCAAGGGGCGCTATGGTCGTAGTCAAATTCGACCTAAAATAAGTTTGAAATAATAACTATTTGGATATCCTTTTATGATTAAAAGAATAATTTACGACCACAACTTGTCCCAATATTGTCAATAATAAACACAATATTACTCCCTTAGAAAATCTATATATGTGCTCTACAAATATAGTCTATCACTTACATTAAAAATCAGCTTCAAATTCGTACTCAGTAAGTCTGTCGGTCGACGAACTCTTCGACCGAAAACCTTTCGGTCAGCCCCTCTCTCTCGACCGACAGAATCTAGACAGATTTAGTATCGGACACACTTTCGGTCGATAAATGTTCGACCGAGACAATGTAGGTCGACAATTGTTCGACCGAGAAATACCCGTTGGATATGACCGTTGTAAACTGACCGTTATGACCGTTTATGACCGTTATATGACCGTTGGGGAGCCGAGTGGCGCGTCTGCAACATGACCGTTGCGGACACTCGGTCGACGAATCGTCGACCGAGTAGGTCGCTGGATTGTTATAAAAGGAACTCAAAACGAGTCATCTCCTCACACTTGCATACTCTTGCTTCCATAGGCTCTCTCTAGTACATTTTTGTGCAACTCTTTAGCATCCTCATCCACAAGCCATCCTTGCTTCTTCTCCACCTTCAAGCAACACAATGGCCTCATCATCTGCTCGTGGAAAGAAGAAGGTCGCCGGCAGGAAAGGAAGGGAAGCTCGGGAAGCTACTCCACCACTGATGATCATCAACGACATTGCCTTCGTCGATGGAGATGCTGGTGATCGATATCTACGGCTTTCCTCCAAAGCTCCTCTCCCACGACGACCAGTTGAAGTTATGGACTTCATCAACATCGTCGACTTGGAGGACCTTTTCGAAGTGCAAAAGTTAAAAGAATTCATCAACCCTTCTTTTCCTTCCTATTCCATCAAGGTAGTGAATGAATTCTATGCAAACCTCATTTCCCACTCTGAAAATGAAACCATCTTCTTCTATACTATGGTCAATGGGCATAGCTTCCGATTTACTGAAGGGGATATTCTTGACATGCTAAATATTGACATAGATGAATATCAAGACACCCTTGACCTTACTTCTGGAAACCCCCTTAACCAATTTCTCCAAGATGACCATACCATTAGTCTTAGTGACATCAAAAGGACCATTTTTCAATCTAATACAACCTGTCACGAAGATAGAGGCACATATTATGCTATAAATCTCAAATCAGCTGCTAGGATTATAAACCTTATTGTTTCAACAAACATACATCCTAGAGCCAATAAGTCTGAAGTTCCTATTTTTCGTATGTGTCTAATATATGCCATTATCCAACGTATTCCCACAAATTTTATCCGCATCATTCTTAAAAACATGCTTGAGTTTTCTGGCAATCCTCCATATGCCGATTTTGTATGCCAAATTACTCAACATTTCTTTAAGACCCAACTTGAGGATATGGGATATACATGGGAGCGTAGACCACAAAAAATAAGTAAGAATACAGTAGAAAAAATGGGAATTGATTTTGGTCATAAAAGGGCTAGAGTAGAAGGAGAAACATCTCATCAAGACATACCACCACCCCCTCCTCCTACTAACCTATCACATGATCCCATTCAAAACACTCTTACTTATATTGCTGGCTCCCAATATCACCTTAGCAAACAACTAGACTATAACCATCATGCCATGACTTATATAAACCAAAGAATGCAAACCCTTTCACCAAACCAACCTGATGAATATCTGTATTCTTTAAATCCTGGCATGCTCAATCCATACAATCCCTCGTACAACTATTATCAAACTCCACCTCCACCATCTGTGGATCTTACGCACACTCAGTTTTCATCCATGCAACTGCAAGATATTGCCGCTCATTTCTGATTTGACCGAGTTCCTACATTCTTGGAAGCATATGCTTTAACTAAGACAGGTGCTCTAGATTGGCAAACCTTGGTCCAGTATTATGGAACTGAGCCTTTTCTTGGGAAAGACCCTGACATTGATGTAATTCTTAAGTCTTTCCAGTAAGTGTTGGAGTTATTGTAATGATATCTTTTGAATAATTGTAATGGGTCATCTCTATATGATGTATCTATCTTTCTATGTTTGTAATACATGCTTTTAATGAAATTGGTCATCTTTACTTGATTCCAATGGATATTTTTATAAAGAGCATGTGAGACATCTTCAAAATATGGATTATAAGATCATCATTGTAGAGCATACAAAATAAGGGAAGTAATAAATAAAAAATGCAACCTTTAAAATTGTGGCAAAATTGACAAGGATCTATGACACAATTACTTAAAACAGTTATGAAACAAAACCAGACACATTCTCGGTCGAGAAACTGTTCGACCGAGAACACTATCGGTCGAAAGATCGTCGACCGAGCAGGTTTCTGTTGACAAGTCTGCAATAAAACTGAATATATTTGCAAATCAATAAACCAAGAATCATGTTTCCATTCATCATGTTGAAGATAAAATTGGCTAATTTTTTTTTACAAAACCGCTTCCACTAGATCAATTTAACAAAATTAGGAAGCATTTGCTTATCACTCCTTTGGAAGATGTTTTCTTTGATATTTGTGCTACTTAAACAAAAACTCTTATTTACATTTTTGGTTTTAAATGGACATCTTTTTCATTAGATTTGATGGGACATCTAATTAAGGGGGAGTTTTTATTCTTAACGGTTATCTTTTTGAAATGACAAAGGGGGAGAAATAAATATAAAACTAAAACTTAGTAATTATGTAAAACTCAATTAATGAGTTTCATGTTCCATAATTCATGGGGAATAATAAGCACACATTTTATACACAAGAGAAAAAGCTACAAAAGGTAATCTAAAGGTATGAAACTCATATGTTTTATATTTCCTTTATTTATATTTTGGAAATGTTTGTCATCTTCAAAAAGGGGGAGATTGTTGACTAAATGGACATCTATAAATCCCTTTGTTTTGATTATGACAAACATTTCATTCTTATTGATCTAACGAGCTACTTGAGTGTGCAGGATTAAGGTGGATGACAAAGCAACTAGGGAAAATCCACAAGCTTACATATTTATATTTACATGCAATGTAATCACTGTTGTAAAAACTTGTACAAATATATAATGTACAAGTACTTAGAATTGCATGTAAATCAAGCGTTAGATTCTCCCTAGATAAACACCACAGTTAGACAAGTCATCCCACTCAAATAGGATTACTTTTGCACACTCACACACATAATTAGTGCCTAAATTGAAACCTTGAAACAGGATCAATCTCGGTCGACAAACTCCTCGACCGAGACACTCTCGGTCGACAATCTTCTCGACCGAGAAAGATCCAAAGTAGCCGTTAGACACAACAGACAAGTTAGTTGGCAGTTGGAGAAAGACGTTGCAAATCACTTGTTCCAGAGAGCCTGTCGGTCGACAAATGTTCGACCGAGTAGGTGTCTCGGTCGACCATTTGTCGACCGAGATGGTCTCTGACAGCAACTGCAGAATAAATTAATTAGCCGTTGTTAAAGTAACAACTTTGTACCTAACGGCTAGTTAAGCACTTAGAAACCCCTAGAAGTTGTCTAGAACGTCCTTAAGCATCCTTAGGCCATTCCTATAAATAGGACAAGCCATAGGACACTCAAATTCACTTGTTACACTTGAGAAATACTTGAGCACACTTGAGCAATCTGTTGTGAGCAAATTGAGCTTTGTGAACATTGGCTACTTCCTCTTTAGCTCATAATTCGTGTCCTATAGGCAAGTATCTCCTATCCACTACAATCACAAGTCCACACACTTGGTTAGGAGATCTATACGCTTGATCTAGGCAAATCAAGCCTTGGGCTACAAAGGATAAGTTGTAATTTCTGTTTTGTTTCTTGTTCCCTATTATTGTTTGTACTCTCCTTGCTACTCCTAGGTTGGAGGCTGCGGATTGGAGAGGGTGAAGATCTTCTTGGCGAAGAAGGAGACTTTGAGCTACTTCAGAAGGCTGGTGCAACGGGAGATTACTTCTAGAGAGGAAGGCTACTTCAAGGGGGAGCTTGGAGTTACTTCATAGAAGGCTATCTCAAAGTTGGTGCACCTACTTCAAGTGAAGGCTGTTCAAAGGGTGTAAAGGAAAGTATTGTATTTTGTATAAATCCTCGAGAGGTAATAAAATAAATACTTTCAAATCCCGGTTGGGTAAGCAACCGGGTAGTGGACTGACAACTATAGTATTTGCTATAGTTGGAACCACTCTAAACACCTGTCTCTTTCTTCCAATCTCAATTGTGGTTGTTTGAATTCAATAAATTGTTAAAATAATTCAAAAACTCTATTCACCCCCCCCTCTAGTAGTTTTTTCAGGAACCACTCTAAATCCTTGTCCCCTTGTCCAATATTCTTGTGGTTGGTTGTTTGAGTTAAATAATTGTTAAATTAATTTTAAAACCCTATTCATCCCCCCTCTAGTGGTTTTTCAATAGTCATGTATTATAACTTGTTGTAATAGATCAACATACACAACATACTCTAAACCATTGTAAAAGATCATAATTACACAACATGCTCTAACCCGTTGTAATAGTCATGTATGTTAACCTGTTGTAATAGATCATCATTATGCAACATACTCTAATCCGTTGTAAAAGCTCATAATTACACAACATGCTCTACCCATTGTAATAGTCACATATGTTAACCGTTGTAATAGACCATCACTACACAACATACTATAACCCATTGTAGTATACTATAATTACACAACAGGCTTTCACCTATTGTAATAGTTATCCATTGTAATAGACCACAATCACACAACAGGTTTGCACGTCATTTGTTGTATATGTACAACAAAGAATGTATGTATTGCATAAAATAAAACCGGTTCAACGGTTTGAGATGTGCCTTACTTTCAAGTGTTCTCAAGTTTGAAACCTTGTGTCAAGATGTATTTTTCTTTTGTCTCAACATGTTATATACAACACCCCTATTACAACAGGTGTGTTCAATGATCAACAACATGTATTAACTGTTGTATAAAATATAAATATTACAACATACGTAACACATGTTGTATAAACCCCCATATAAGACCACACGATCTAAAGCAACAGTTGACACCCGTTGTAAAATGGAAAAATGAACTATTGTAAAAACTATTTTTGTAGTAGTGAATATGTCCTTGGATCTCTCTCGTACCATCAATGACCCAAACAAGGCCATCGTCATGGTGGCATGCACGAGTCACATATAGTATTCATGCACCTTCCGTACAATCACTGATCGAGGACCCTTAAGGTCTCTTCCAATATAAGGAAAAAATCATGGTCATTCTGAATGGCTTCCTGCAAGACGCTACAATACTCATCATTGCAAAGGTTGAGAGATTGTAACGTGAAGCCTCTACTCCCCTCTCTACCATTTGGGTAACAATGGAAATTATCGAATAGACAATGCAAGATTCCTATCTTGAGATGAAAGACGGTTGTGCAGTAAATTGAATTACTAGACTTACCTGTCATGGACATTTCATGATTTTGGTGTGAACCCCTGTTGAAGGCATAAATTCATTGGGAATAACTCCTTCCTATAGATCAAACATTAAGGTATATGTAATCCGAAAAGAGGAAGATGAGGTTTCAATGAACAATCTGACACGTTGTGCAGGAATGTGATGTCGTTATCCCACTAGTGCCAGAGAAGATGGGAAAACCTACCAATAAGAAGAAGGTAGTTTTCCATCGTTATCCTATATCTATTCAGTCTTCAGCATCGAGTAACTAATAGTTGAGTCCTAGCAGCCGCTATCCACTATCCAGGGGATGGGAAAGAGTATTTGACGGGGTAGAAGACAAAGAGTAGGGAATTGGGATCACATACAAGTTTCTGGGTGGTTTTGGAGAAGTTGATGGATCATTACGGTGGCATGATGGTGGGGAAAGGTTGGGATGCGGTCGGTGATTGCTTGAATAAAGGGATTAGCGACGGATGAGAGTCACAATACGCTTGGGTATTCGGATGCGTGGAGCTGAAGGAGCGGGGCGGAAGGCTGGCTTACGGTTGGGTCATCCCGGTCGGATAGGAACAATAATGGCACATCGAGAGTGGAGATTAGCCTCACTGCTCCACGTCTTCATTTGGCGGTAGCGGCAACCCCGAAAAAAATATTACTCGTCTTTGATCAAGAAATATATGTCTTATATAATACGATGATCTATGAATGCCACACTGAGGTGAGTTTTATATGGATGTAATGTGAGGGGGTATACATCATATCTATAAGGTTGGATTATTCTTTACAGTTTAATGTTAAATTTAGAATGGTACAATATTGAATTATTTTGTCATATATATAGAGAGAGAGTACATTTGAGTGTATCCGGAGCAGAATACACACAAGTAGATTTTCATGATGCAATATTTTTTTTAGAAATCTAATTTGTTGATCCTCTTAAGCATCTTGTGAATAGCTCATATATAAAATGTTAGCCCATTTGGAAATTTATAGGTGATGTTATGAAGACCACAAAAATAATGTATTTTAAATTAGTTTCGTGCATCGATCTTGTTTCCCTCGGATGAGTGAATTGCACTCATCCAAATGGGCTCAAAATTCGTATGTAGCCTAATTATGGTGTGATAATGAAGATCAATGGTTTACATTGTACAAAAAAATAGTCTTGATATGCAAGCACAACTTGAGTGTAGCATGTGATCCGTACACTCAAGTGTATTCCAACCTGACTATATATATATATATATATATATATATATATATATATATATATATATGGCATATACGTATACACATAGATATATATGACATATATATATATATATATATATATATATATAGAGAGAGAGAGAGAGAGAGAGAGAGTCAATCTAGAATACACTCGAGTGTACAGATCACGCTGTACACCCTAATGGTGTTTGACTATCTAGACCATATTTTTCCAAAATCTAATCCATTGATCTTCATGGTTACAATAATAATAGGCCACATACAAAATTTGAACTCATTTGGATGAGTGTAAGTCACTCATCCAAGGAGAACAAAATCGACGCACAAAACTAATTTGAAATACATGATTTTTACCTCCTTTAGATGCACGACCTATAAGTGTCTAAATGAGCTAAAATTTATTACATAGTATGTTCTTATGATAATTAAGAAGATCAACGGTTTATATTTTCTAAAAATTTACCACATCTTACAAAATGACTGAGGTGTACGGTACTCCCGGTACACTCGAGTGTACACTAGCCTGACTCTCTCTCTCTCTCTCTCTCTATATATATATATATATATATATATATATATATATATATATATATATATATATATATGTGTGTGTGTGTGTGTGTGTGTGTGTGTGTGTGTGTGTGTGTGTGTGTGTGTGTATACATATATGTCATACATACATATATATAAATATATACATATGTTATATATATCACTAATATATATATATATATATATATATATATATATATATATATATATATATATATGTGTGTGTGTGTGTGTGTGTGTGTGTGTGTGTGTGTGTCTCGCCATAATCATTTAAGCCTCATTCCCAACCATGTTAGGTCACCTATATGGATCATTTATTTTCATTCAGCTCTGTCATGGGTCATATTATGATCAAGATGTAAGGATTCAAAACCTTTCCTAATAATTTCTTCCCATGTTAATTTAGTCCTTCCTCTTTTTCTATATATTGTGCTTGATTCAATAACATTGCTTTGTATAGGTGCATTATTCGGTCTGTGTTGCGCATGTCCATACCATATGAGTTAGCCCTCGTGCAACTTGTCCTCAATGCTCACCACCCCCACTTTATTCCTAATATAGTCATTTTTCAAGTGATCTTTTTTTGTCTTCTTACACATCCATCTCAGCATACACATTTCATCCACATTCATCTTGTTGAGAAATTCTTTCTTCACTTTCCAACATTCACTCCAATATAGAAAAGCTTATCGTACAGTTGTTCTATAAAACCCACCTTTTAATATGAGAGGGATCTTTCAATCACATAATACTCTAGTTGCACTCCTTCATTTCAACCATCTTGCAAGGATCATGTGACAAATATCATCTAACACATCCCCATCTATTTGAGTAACAGAATCCAAGTAAAAAAATTATCACATTTTGGTATATCTACTCCATCCAACTTGGTTTTACTATTCACATTGTGAAATTGGTTGAAATGCAATGCATATACTCAGCTTTGCTCCTAGTAATCCTTGATCTATTTGATTCCAATGCCTTTCTTCAAAGTTTGACTTTATCATTCAATCCATCTTTAGTTTTATCAATCAACATAATATCCTCAGTAAATAACATAAACCAAGGAATGTCATCTTGAGCATTCTCTGTCAACTCATCCATAAGAAGAAAGAGTCATATATGGGCTGAGTGTGGATCCATGGTGTACCCTGACTGTGATAGAAAATGTTGGTATCTCTCCTGTAGAAGTCTTCACACTTGCAGTTGCGATATCATACATGTCTTAATCGCCAACAAGGAGTGGCTCAAGTGGTCAAGCACAGTGTCCCCTAACAAAGGGACCTGAGTTTGAATCTCAGTTTCCGCCTTGATTTACCACCCTCCCAAGCATTTGGCCTCTGCCACGGGCATGGGAGAGGGGGGATAAATCTTTCTCTCTTAATCCCATACATGTCTTTAATCAAGTCAATATATTGTATTGATGCAACATTTTTCTTCAAACCGACCACAAAATCTCCTTAGGTACTTGATCATAAGCCTTTCTCAAATAAAAAAAAATCATATGAAGATCTTTATTTCTTTCTGTATACTTGTCTAAGCACCCTCATCAGAAAAATAGTGTATATTATCAATCTTCCAAGTAGTTTACTGAATTGGTTTTTTGATATCTACATAATAGATCTTAGCCTCTGCTCAATAATCCACTTCCAAAGCTTCATAGCATGACTCATCAACATGATTCACTATAGTTTAAGCAACTCTGAACCTCTCTTTTATTCTTTTAGATCAGGACTATAGTACTATTTCTCCACTTATCCCACATCTTCTTTGTTTTCATAATCTTATTAAAGACTTTTGTTAAACATATAGCTCCTTCATCCTCGATATTGTTCCATTTATTACTGGAAATACCATCTAATCCACATGTCTATCCTATTTTCATCTTTCTAAATCATTCTTGACCTCAAATAGTGGAACTCATCATGTGTAAATGATATCAATTACATTCAGCTTACACGAGTCTCTTACATTATTCACATTTTCTCCATTAAAAAGCTTATGGAAGTAATTTCCTCGTTGATTCTTGATATCATAAGCATTCACCAACACTCTACCATCTTCATTCTTCATACATTTTAATTTCCTCAAGTCTCTTCCTTTCCTTTCTCTTATATGAACCATTTGATATATATCTTTTTCCCCTTCCCTTGTGTCCAACTTCTTATAAATATCATCAAAGTATCTAGATTTGGCTCTTGAACAACCTTCTTAGCATATTTCTTTGCTTTCTTGTATCTCTCAAAAGTTGCATCATCTTGATATCTGGAAAAGCTTCTATATATCTCCCTTTTGAGTTATATATCCTTTTGTACTCTATCATTCCACCATTATGTCGCTTTCTAGGAAGCCCACAACCTTTAAACTCTCACAAAACCTCTTTGGAAATTCTTGCTATGTAAAAGCCCATATTATGCCACTTAGTGTTAACCTCATACTTTGGAAATTCAATTTCTTTTCTCTGTTAAGATTCAACCACTTGATATTGCTATCTTGGGTTATGTTATGGTTGCCTTTTTTTATCTTCATGTTGATTTGTAAAAAACACCAATCTATGTTGGGTGGTGAATTCTTTGCTAAGAATCACTTTGCAATATTTGAATACTTTATGATCCACCTGCCTTGTAAGGCAATCCATTTGGCTACAATTGTAACCACTCTTTCAAGTATCTTATGAGATTCTCTTTTCCTAAAATGGGTTCTTGCCAAGATCATATCATATGCAACTGCAAAATCTAATATCCTCTATCCTTCTCCATTTCTATGGACATATCCAAAACCACCATAAAATCTCTCATATCCAACATTGCTAATCTTCATATAGCCATTTAAGTAACTCCAAATAATAATCTTCTCGTCCATCGATATTCCCTCCAACAATTCATGTAATCCCAAAACTCCTTCTTTGCATCCTCGTTAAGGCCAACTTGGGGAGCATAAGTGCTAATAATTTTGAAAATATTTAATCCAAAAACAACCGTGATATATGTCATTCTATCGCCCATCCTTGTGATCTTTACAACATCATCCTTATTAACAATAATGCCCTCATCATTTCCATGTACCCTACATTTTTAATCTATCTGCAACGTTCACCTGTCCATTTGTTTTCCTACAAGTAAGATATATTGACCTTTCTTCAAATTATTGTATCCACTATCACTAAAGAATTTCTTGTCAAAAAGTTAATATTCCATTATCCAACTATAAGTCTTATTTTGTTGAATTTGATTTTGTACCTACCTCTTTAGAAAATATTGTCCTTTCAAATGTGTCACCACATCTAGGCAATGATGCAGTGGGACAAGCTTTTTTACCCGCACTCATTCTGAGACAACCATCGCCACACAAAATGAGATTACTCAAGAAAAAGAGAAGAATTATCACTAATAACATTATTACCACAAAGTAGAGTAAATTTGAACCATTTGCAATTCAATTTTCTCAAGCAGAAGTGTTTTATAACAAGCTTCCAACACAGGCCACCTCTATTTCATGTCTGCCAAAAGATGTTACAAAAATATGTTCAAGGCTATCAAACTACAATCGATACATGTTACAACTTGTTCATATGTACAAGCCATTTCTATACATTCATGGTGATAAGCCAAAATCTACGTGTCGATAAAAAACACAAATCTCCCCAAAGATCCGAGAGTACATGGACGACACATAGAACTCTATAAGAAACTAAACCAGTAGCACGTCCCACCTTTAGTCATCTACTGTTCTCCTTGCTGCTCAGGTCTTTCACCACGACCTCGGCCTCCTCATCCACATCCACCTAAAAAGTTGTAGAACCCACGAGATGAGACTAAACATCCCAGAGAGTGTTATAACTCTTTGGCAAAAACTATTATAATCGTGGGTAAATATTGCAGGTAGATTAAATACTTACCAATCTAAGAAGATTAAGTTAAATGATATGTATCCAATAGATATTACAGGTAAAACAAACTAGGAAACTAATAATGAGTAGTAGATAAATTAATATTCTGGGAAGTAATACAAAGAACATGTATAACTTTTGTAACCTAAATAGTTCAAAGATAAGGCATGTGGTCATTCAATGTGATTCATATTTGACCCTTAACAAATATACTAAATATCTTATTTAACCACTTTTCTACCCTGTGGATTTGAGGTGTACCACTTAAATATGACTGACCACTAATAATTTGAAATTAGTACTGTGGCGACTGCTATCAAACTGATAATGACATTGCACAAAATCACATGGAAACAACCATTAACACCGGATAACCATGTTTCATGAACATCCATTGCTAGGAAATTTATTAAAAAAAGGCCCAAATCCTATCATATACAACATGATACATCACACATGTGCTATCTCAGCAACATCCCTATTTCATATGATATTAGTTTTCTTTTACCAAAAATGTGTACATGAGAAAAATATTAGCAATAACAACCTTTTAGCCAATAACTCAGATCGATTGTAAAACCATAGCGAGACTATCCCCTCAAGGACCTGAGAGTATAGAGACGACACATAGGACTTCTATCTATAACAAGACACAAATAACATCTCACCCCTTCAAATTGCAGGTCTTCTTCCTACTATTGTCCTGTCTCAGCTTATATGATCTCTACTACATCGTGCATGTCCACCTAAAATGTTGTAGAACCCACGGGGTGAGACAAAAGTACCACTGGGAGATATAACTCTCCGCCAACATTATTATTATCACATATAAATTTTTTTATTCAAAGATAATGATAAATTAGCAACGATGCTTAGCAGTTACAATTAAAATATGAACATTAACAAGGTATCCCCATAAATGAACATATAAGATGTCTATGACTGACTAATAGGTTATTCAATCTTTTTAGAAGGAATATGAAGAACATGTATATCATTTGTCAACCATGCTATACCAGCATCTCAAGCTTATCATGTATCATATTTCCATGTTATGATATCAGTGAATCATGTGAATATACTACCATGTATTGACCTTTGTCAAACCTGTGATTATACTGCCAGGTATTGACCGTTATCAATCATGTGATTATACTGCCAGGTATTAACATTTATCAATCTTGTGATTATACTGTCAGGTATTGACCTTTATCAATCTTGTGATTATGTCCTAACTTATGCCCTGATGATTTGAGTCGTACCATCCAAATTCAACCGCCTCCTACAAAGGGTTACCAACAGTTCCATACAAGGTCCAAGAAGAGTCGGACTCCAAGACCTCACCCACTACTCCCGGTTAGTATGAGAGACAATGTATAGACATATTAGTCAACTACTGATAGTGACATATAGTCAACTATTGAATCAACTAGCCTACCTTGGTACAGGTCACAGTGCTAGAGAGTAGCTCACTTATGGCTATTCAGATAAATAGAATTGGCTCACGCATGGCCATTCTAATATATAAAGAATAGGCTCACTCATGGTCATTCTTAAAAAATGATTGGCTCACTCATGGCCATTGTTTAAGGAAAGGATTGGCTCACTCATGGCCATCCATATCACATAATTATTTTATGGATGCAGGAAGATGATTAACTATGCATCCTCACATATTCAACAATATTCATTCCGAGTAGAACTTGTTTCAGCATCCGACAAGTTCTAACACTGAATGCATATATGGATAGGGAAACCTACAATTTTAGGTGTATCACAACATCTTTTAGCATCAATCAAGTTACAAATATACCACAAAAGTAAATTCTACAAAAAAATAGTGTAATGCATCCTTCAAGAAATCACATAACGATTGTAACACATACTTGTTACTTTATCACGATTAACCTGAGATCTCAATCCTTTAAACAGATTTATGAGAATCTCATCTCATCATCAATATTCAATCCCCTTAGTTCATTATTGAACAATGTCACCTCTCACTAGGCCACAACCATCTCTAGGTCATAAGACCCATATAAACACCATACTTGTAGTACAAGTATTTCACATGGCTCACAAGGCCCATTCAACCTATATAATGTCACATCACCATAGCCCATAGTTGGATATGCTCATTATCTCAAAACACTTGCATGGTTAGGATCTCATGATAAAACAAACACCAATTTAAATATTAGCACCATGCCATAAAAGAAAAATCCCTCAATCAAGTTGCAAGTATGATAAAATGAAAGGTATATCATTTTGCCTAAGATTCTTCAATAGATGGAACACCTCTATGTTACCCTATTCATTTTCATCACGCGATATCAATCCCTTGAACTTGTCATTGAGTACCACATCACCTTCTAGGCAACATGCCTTTGCCAGGTCATCAAACCTATTCACATTCTTCTTGTCATATAATTATTCCATAGGCCTCATAAGGAATAGTCAAGATATGCTAGATTATAACCACTATAGCCTTCATTTTTCTATATACATAATGCCTTTATGGTTAATATTTCATTATTGTAAGCATTGATTATTATCATCATGCCACTTCAAGTTACAACCCTCTCATTATTAGGGTTAGGGCTTCTGTTGTAGCCGATTAGGGTTTCTAGGGTTATATTCAACCACCAAACCCTAATTCATAACTCCTCTCATCTAGGAGCTTATTTACTAGCCATAAGTATTCAAACATACCTGATTACTCTCATCAATGATTATTAATTGATTATCAACATGAGTGATACAAATTCCTCTCTCATCCTTACTAGAATACTGGTTTCAACTTAATTTGTTGTATTGACTTGACCCTCTTTAGGGTGTATTGGTCTACACATATCAAAGTGTATCCATATCATTAAATCATCATGTATCAACTTGATTATACTCCTCATGTATCGGCCTACACTCATCAAAGTGTTTCGGCCTACACACTAACCCTTGTGTTGGCCTAGACACATTCACTTGTATTGGATTAGATACTTGTATCGGATATAATGCTCTTCACTTATGTCGACCTAAGCTCCTCACTTTGAGTTGGGTTAGACACATGTATCAGCCATGACACTCTTCAGTTGTTTCGGCCATGACACATCAAGATGATATCAGTCTTGAGGTGCTTAGAGTGATATCAGCCATAAGCATGACATGGTGTATCGCCTTCACCATATCTTGGTGTTTCGACTACACCAGGATTTGATGTATCAGCTATACCATCATCTAGTGTGTCGACCATAGCATATTCTAGGGTATCAGCCTCACCATTACTTTGTGTTTTGGCCAAGCTATGTCATCCATCACACTTGTGTCGGGCTAGAAGTGTATCTGTTGTTAGGGTTATGGCATATCGGGTTAACCCTTTAGACTTCATATCTTCACTCAACTTCAAGATATCATCCTGCCCCCATATTTAGCCTTTGTTGATAGGATAGACAACTGTAAGGATAATAGTACTTCACATGAACAAATCGGTAATGGCTTAGGACCTCATGTGTATCGGTTTTCCTTCACATAACCTTGTATCGAGTTAAAGTTTCCTAAACCAATATTGATTTGTGCATGGGAGATTCCATCATCTTCAAGCTCCAACCCTTCATCCATTGACACTCTAGTTCATGGAAAACAACCCTATATATCTATTAAATCTCATAGAATCATCATTCAATCAAGGAAAGTCGAAATTGAAAAGGAATCACCAAGTATTGCATGATTGGAGGTGAATAATAATAGAGTTGAGTTCAAGTTATATAACCTGCCTCAAGATCACTAGTAGAGCTTCAAGATTCAAAGATCCACATTCCCAAGGTTGAATATGACCTATCTGAAGGTCTAAGATTTGACTATAGCTTCACCTCCATCAAGAAGAAGGTATCATATTTAGAAATTTGGCTAAGAAGAAAAGAAAGAAAGTAACCATGATCCGAGAAGCATACTCCACCCAAGGTTGAAGATGGACATGGATTCACCTTAGTTTTGATGCTCGAGCTCCTTCCTATTCCTCAAGATTTTATAGTCATCCACCATGAAAGGGATAATATGAGGGTCGAAATGTTCACTAGTAGGTGAAAATAGAGGCTTATATAGTTGAGGCTCATGAGAGAGAGTGTATGTGTGACACCCAAATTTTTATATCACATGAGCGGAAGCAATTTTTTTTCTTTTCTGAGAGTGTCACAAACATGATAAACATTGCAATTAAAGGAAATTAAACACTTTAAAAAACTGTAAAATGGATTCATACATAGTCCTTGATAAAAGAAAATCAAGTCATCTAATATACTCTACTAAGAAGACTATGCTTAATAAAAGATGTCTACATTCTGGATCGTCTCGGTAGATGGCACCCCACTAGGCAAGCTTGAAAATCACCTAGACCTTTACTTGTTCCTTTGATCCTCAGCTGCTCGAAAACCTATGGACATCGCGTCCCCAGCCATGCATTGGAAAAACATTCATTAGAGTAAGTGGCATGAGTATTCCAAAATATACATTGCTGAAGAACTAAAATGGGACATTATAAACATGAAACTAACATTAAGCTATGAATAAAATCTAAAACATAAAGTCTCTTATTTCTTAATTTGAATTCTTATCTTATTCTGGAGTCATGTACTCTGGTACATGGATCTCATGAACTACACCAAAATGCCTAGGTCATACTTATCTTATCTAGTTCCCTCTCATCATACTCATGGATGAGATTATGGGCATCTCTAATCTAAGGTATTTTTTACTTACGATTTTTATCTGACTGTGGTCACCACTATATAAGTCCTCCTGAATTGGCGTATCTATGCCCTGAATTGATACCAAGGTACCCTGAATTGGCACTACATGCCTCTCAATGACATCGAGGTGTCTCTAAATTGGCGTAACTATGCCCTGAATTGGTGCCACAACACCTCTAAATTGGAGTAAACACTCCTCTGAATTGGCAACAGATGCCTCTGAATCGTCCCGGGACTACTGAATGAGGACTTATCATATGATGTCTTATATGAAGGTTTCAACTTAATTACCTTAAGTCTAAACTTACTTAATTCTTAATCTGAACTGAAGATGAATACTGATTGCTTTACTAAATTCTGAATCTGAACTTATCTTATATTAAAATTGAACACTGATAACTGAGCTTATCTGAAACTGATTACTGAGTACTGACCAGGTAATAAATTCTAAATCTGAATCTGAATCTGAATCTTTTATTCTTAAGTGATAAACTGAATCCACAATTGAATGTGAATATAGATCTCAATTGCTTCATAATTGAGATTTGGTCTAAAACCCTTATCATGTATCTTTATTCAAAATATGACTACTCACACCATGAGTAGTCTAAGTTTGAATCTAAATCTAATATCCTTATTATCTGGATAATCCTTAATCTAATACTTCAATCTAATAGAAATGACTTAACTACTTTTAATACTAAATATATGACAACTAAGTCTAAAGGCTTAGGGAGAGAATCTGAACTAAATATGGGAATACAAAGTATATGAGAGTTATCGAGTATCAAATATCTATAAGAATGTTATTTCTGACAAGGTGACTCAATTTCTATGAAATCTCATTAAGTTTGATCTCAATACACTCGTATAAACTTAAATCTTAAATCTTAAAGTAGAAATCATATAGAGTCTCATCCTACAACTTAATCATGACATAATGTCTAATAATTTGATAATATCATCATAAACTCATATTAGAATATATTCTGATCCCAATAGTACCTTTATCTTGGAAATTAGGCCATGGTCTACCATGTACAACACCCATATTCTCACATAATACTTAACTGCTTAAACACTAATCTTTCTAAGGAATCCATTCCACTTCTTAATTCTTAGATCACTACATATATAAGAAACCTTGATGACAAGTTCCTACTTGAATTCTTAGCACACCATTATATCTATAAAGGAGAAGAAATCTTAACAACATGTTCTACTTGAAATCTCAATACCTGATTGCATATATATAAGGGTCACTAATAACATATTTGTACTTAAAATCCTAATTCATGGTTATATCACATAACCATGGAAGGATGGAAGTCTTATTTTTGTTTCATATCTTGTAGTCCCGAGTATCCATATGGAACATATCTAAGGGATACAATAGAAATATATTCTCTTATCCTTCTTATAAGCTTAATTCACAATCTAGAATCATTCTAGAACACATCACTACTTAAAGTATTGAGCATATGGAAATTCTACAATCATAAGCACACAAAATCTTTCTTACATATTTAACTTATATTATAGGACATGAAGGTCACAATTAAAATGTAATTGGTTTGATAAACATAAATACTCATGGGCATGAACCACTTACCTCTTGTACTGGGGTATCTATAAGGAAGTCTTGATTCCAGGTTCCATAACTTTAATAACATGGATATCATCATAATTTTATTAGTCCAAGTGCATGTTACCTCTTTCTATTTCTAAATCTCAAAACTCCATATTCCTAACTTTATATACCAACTTAGGGTTCTTATTTAGACTAAACATATCTTTAATCTAAAATCATCATAAAATATTGGCGTTAAAATTAAATAAAAACTGTATTATATAGTTATTATAATCTTTATACCCAAATAAGACATAAATCATCTTATGCACTAATATGAACATATACTCCATATACTACTCTTACTAACTCATTTATAAAAATCAGATGAAAATATAATTATAATAATTTTTCTATACTAAATAGGCACACAAAATACATGTTGCCTCACAAATACTCATGAATCATCTTAAATAATGACCACTTAGGCCAAAAACTGAATATGAATCCAATTATATATGAAACTCCATCAAAACTTTTAGAAAAGTAGTCATACAAAGTATTAAGATCATGTATTAAAATATCAGGTCATTTCGTAATCAGATCATGGGTGAAATACCCAAAATACCCTTATTAGGGTTTATATGAATAACCTCAAAAAAACTTCATATAAGAAAGATCATGCTTTGAAATCATGTTAAGCATATCAAAATACACATTCATTAAAATTTGCATGAATTTGTAAATTCGTTTACTATTTTTTTTAATTCCCGATACATTAAAATCGCATATACTTTATAAATCAACTAGTAATAATTATAAAACGTTGAAAACACTACCTGGGTACATTTTTCTAAGATAGTAGACATCATAAGCTTTTTGTAAACACTTTGTTTGATAAAATATGATTTCCCAACCCCAAGATTTGATTTTTGAAAGATTACCTAATTTGAAGAAGTCTGGACCGTCGATAGAAGATCCAATGGCCAGCATCTCACGTTCCATATCACTTTAACCAGCCAAGCATAGAGGATGCCGCCCGTCCATCTTGACGCACATGAAAGGGAATATGTCTCCCCTATTTCATGCTAGAAACAAAGTGTTGCCGGCCAGGATTCTTCTGGTGACTGTGAGCAGGATGGATAGGCCATCGGTTCGCGCCCTGAGGCTTCGATTTGGTCCGGCACAACCTCCATTGCTTCGGCGGCCCCATTGTTGAGTGTGAGTAGGCTAAAATTAAAAACCCTTGCCTCCACCCTACTGCAGCCATCATGGCTCCCCTTCCAGTTCTTATCGATCCTTTCTCGAGTCCAACTCCACAAAACCCTCACATCGACTTAGGACCACCCCTGGGTTCCGAAATCTAGGATTTTTATAGTCTCTTCCCTATTGGATCTTGGGCAAGATTCCCTGGTACATAGGACTCTACTCACACCCTGTAAACAGAGGTGGCGGTTCTCCAATCCGTGCGGGCTGGAATCACCCCTCTTTTTTATTTTTATTTTCTTTTTCATAAAAGTCCAAATAAAATAAATATTTATATAGCCTAGCTCATAGCTCCATATGATTCCAAATTTTGGTGCAACCACTATATTGTCGTCATCTTTACATGAGCAAGATTCTAGGTAGAAGCTAACTGGATAGACACTCCAAAACTATCTTTTAAATAAAAACTAGATATTTCTAATTTAATCACCTAGGCCACTAAATAAATTAAAAACATCTAAATTTTCTCACTTGATCTTATATAACAATTATCCAGCTATCAAAATTACATTGAGTATTTATTATGAACATGAAATGCTAAATCCCCAAATTTGAACTCCAAGGACCCATATTTGAATCTTAATTGGCTCAAACATGATTGAATAAGGTTCTAGGGCCCCCAGACCATTCCTTGATCTCTAAAAAGGTCCATTATCTATTCTCAATTATGGAACTAAAGAATTAATCAATATTCCCTCAATGGAAGATTTTATATAATACATTAGGTCAACATTACTTTACTCCTTAATAATGAGACCTAAGTTGGTCTAGAGCTCAAACCAGTAACTCAAGTCTTCATATTATATATATTCATCACATTATTGTTAACAATAATAATTCATTCATATTCATCTATACCTGACTACAATCATACACATTTAAACCATTATGTGTGTATTGGTTGACTAGATGACTTGTATTACAAATTTGCAAACTTAATTACATACCTAGCCATGGTTAGGTTCATTCGGTCCCTTGCACACACTTACTAGAAAACCCCAAAATTAAAGACTTACATTAGTTATGAAATTGAGGATGTTACAATTCTACCCACCTTAAAATAAATTTTGTCCTCAAAATTTCGCTAGGCTACTACCCACCTTAGGATTCTACTTACCTCCTCATTTATTGATAATTAACATATTAAGGTACACATGCTCAAAATTTTGCATGAAAAGAGATATGTAATGTATTTTCATAAACTATTTATGTGGGAATTATCTATTACATTGGTCTATTGCTCAACTCATACTAGAAGTTTATGAAACTAAACTTGGCTATATACTTAGGGCATCAACCTCAACCTTGTCATGAATTTCTAACATTAGGTATAGTTGACCATCCAATCTTAGGTCTTCCAGGTACCTCCTACATTTCTAGATATGTGGTGATCAAGCACATACCCAGAGATATGAGATCCTGACAAGCTATCTCTCATTAACCTACTAATATATGTGTCCCATACCACACAGACCAGTAAGAAATGAGAGATGCATGAAAGTCTAGTGCTTATGACATTCCTCTTCAATTCTCAATTGGTTGGCCATGACCATTGAGAATGGAGAAGAAACATCATTAGCTAGGGTTAGGTTGAAACTTGAGACCTAGAACAGGTAAACATCTATCTATGACATCTCTATTGCTTCTAAGGTGAAAACTCTTAGTCATTCTAGGTCATTGTATCTTTCTTTGGGAATCTGTCCTGAAACCCTAATCTCTTATCCTCATCTAAGGGTGATTATGAGAATCATCTTTTCCTAGTGGCCATTTACCAAATTGCTCTGATACCATATTGTAACACCCAGATTTTTATATCACATGAGCAGAAGCAATTTTTTTTCTTTTCTAGGAGTATCACAAACATGATAACCATTACAATTAAAGGAAATGAAATACTTTACAAAACTGTAAAACAGATTCATACATAGTTCTTGATAAAAGAAAAACAAGTCATCTAATATACTCTACTAAGAATACTATGCTTAATAAAAGATGTCTAAATTCTAGATCGTCTCGGTAGATGGCACCCTACTAGGCAAGCTTGAAAATCTCCTAGACCTTTACTTGTTCCTTTGATCCTCAACTACTCAAAAATCTGCGGACATCGCGTCCCCAGCCATGCATTGGGAAAAATAGTCATTAGAGTAAGTGGCATGAGTATTCCAAAATATTCATTGTTGAAGAACTAAAATGGGACATTATAAACATGAAACTAACATTAAGCTCTGAATAAAATATGAAACATAAAGTCTCTTATTTCTTAATCTGAATTCTTATCTTATTCTAGAGTCATGTACTCTGGTACATGGATCTCATGACCTACACCAAAATGCCTGGGTCATACTTATCTTATCTAGTTCCCTCTCATCATACTCATGGATGAGATTATGGGCATCTCTAATCTAAGGTATCTTTTACTTACGCTTTTTATCTGACTGTGGCCACCATTATACAATAAGTCCTCCTGAATTGGCATATCTACACCCAAAATTGGTACCAAGGTACCCTGAATTGGCACTACATGCCTCTGAATGACACCGAGGTGTCTCTGAATGGGTGTAACTACGCCCTAAATTGGTGCTGCAACACCTTTGAGTTGGATTAACACTCATCTTAATTGGCAACAGATGCCTCTGAATCGTCCCGGGACTACTGAATGAGGACTTATTATATAATGTCTTATGTGAAGGTTTCAACTTAATTATCTTAAGTCTAAACTTACTTAACTCTTATTCTGAACTGAAGCTGAATATTGATTGCTTTACTAAATTCTGAATCTGAACTTATCTTATATTAAAATCGAACACTGATAACTGATCTTATCTGAAACTGATTACTAAGTACTGAGAAGGTACTAAATTCTAAATCTAAATCTGAATATGAATCTTTTATTCTTAAGTGATAAGTTGAATCCACAACTGAATGTTAATATAGATCTCAATTGCTTCATAATTGAGATTTGGTCTAAAACCCTTATCATGTATCTTTATTCAAAATATGACTACTCACACCATGAGTAGTCTAAGTTTGAATCTAAATCTAATATCCTTATTATCTGGATAATCCTTAATCTAATACTTCAGTCTAATAGAAATGACTTAACTACTTTTGGCACTAAATATATGACAACTAAGTCTAAAGGCTTAGGGAGAGAATCTGAACTAAATATGGGAATACAAAGTATATGAGAGTTCTCGAGTATCAAATATCTATAAGAATGTTATTTCTGACAAGGTGACTCAATTTCTATGAAATCTCATTAAGTCTGATCTCAATACACTCATATAAACTTAAATCTTAAATCTTAAAGTAGAAATCATATAGAGTCTCATCCTACAACTTAATCATGACTTAATGTCTCATAATTTGATAATATCATCATAAACTCATGTTACAATACATTCTGATCCCAATATTACCTTTATCTTGGAAATTAGGCCATGGTCTACCATGTACAACACCCATATTCTCACATAATACTTAACTTCTTAAACACTAATCTTGCTAAGGAATCCATTCCACTTCTTAATTCTTAGATCGCTACATATATAAGAAACCTTAATGACAAGTTCCTACTTGAATTCTTAGCACACCATTATATTTATAAAGGAGAAGAAAACTTAACAACATGTTCTACTTGAAATCTCAATACCTGATTGCATATAAGAGTCACTAATAACATAGTTGTACTTAAAATCCTAATACATGGTTATATCACGTAACCATGGAAGGATGGCAGTCTTATTTTTGTTTCATATCTTGTAGTCATGAGTATCCATATGGAACATATCTAAGGGATTCAACAAAAATATATTCTCTTATCCTTCTTATAACTTTAATTCATGATCTAGAATCATTCCATAACACATCACTACTTAAAGTATTGAGCGTACGAAAATTCTACAATCATAAGCACATTAAATCTTTCTTACATATTTAACTTAGAATATAGGACATAAAGGTCACAATTAAAATGTACTTGGTTTGATAAACATAAATACTCATGGGCATGAACCACTTACCTCTTTTACTGGGGTATCTATAGGGAAGTCCTGATTCCAGGTTCCATAACTTTAATAACCTGGATATCATCATAACTTTATCAGTCCAAGTGCATGTTCCCTCTTTCTATTTTTAAATCTCAAAAATCCATCTTCCTAACTTTATATACCAACTTAGGGTTCTTATTTAGATTAAACATATCTTTAATCTAAAATCATCATAAAATATTGGCGTTGAAATTAAATAAAAACTATATTATATAGTTACTATAATCTTTACACCCAAATAAGACATAAATAATCTTATGCACTAAAATGAACATATACTCCATATCTACTCTTACTCATTTATAAAAATCAGATGAAACTATAATTATAATAATTTTTCCATACTAAATAGGCACACAAAATACATGTTGCCTCACAAATACTCATGAATAATCTCAAACGATGACCACTTAGGCCAAAAACTAAATACGAATCCTGTTATATATGAAACTCCATGAAAACTTTCAGAAAAGTAATCATACAAAATATTAAGATCATGTATTAAAATATCAGGTCATTTCATAATCAGATCATGGGTGAAATACCCAAAATACCCTTATTAGGGTTTATATCAAAAACCTCAAAAAAATTCATATAAGAAAGATCAGTCTTTGAAATCATATTAAGCATATCAAAATACACATTCAATAAAATTTGCATGAATTCATAAATTCGTTTACTATTTTTTAATTCCCAAAACATTGAAATCATATATACTTTATAAATCAACTAGTAATAATTATAAAAAATTGAAAACTCTACCTGAGTACATTTTTTTAAGATAGTAGACATCATAAGCTTTCTGTAGATACCTTGTTTAATAAAATACGATTTTTTGAACGCAAGATTTGATTTTTGAAAGATTACCTAATTTGAAGAAGTTCGGACCGTCGACAGAAGAAATGGCCAGCATCTCACGTTCCATATCACTTTAACGAGCCAAGCATAGAGGACGCCACCTGTCCGTCTTCACGTGTACGAAATGGGATCTGTCTCCCCTGTTTCATGCTAGAAATAGAGTGTCGCTGGCTAGGACTCTTCTGGTGACTGCAAGCAGGATGGATAGGCCATCGGTTCGCGCCCTGAGGCTTTGATCTGGTTCGACAGAACCTCCATTGCTTCGGCGGCCCCATTGCTGAGTGTGAGTAGGCTAAAATTAGAAACCCTTGCCTCCACCCTACTGCAGCCATCATGGCTCCCCTTCCAGTTCTTATTGGTCCTTTCTCGCATCCAACTCCACAAAACCCTCGCATCGACTTAGGACCACCCCTGGGTTCTGAAATCTAGGACTTTATAGTCTCTTCCCTATCAGATCTGGGGCAAGATCCCCTGGTACATGGGACTCTGCTCACACCTTGTAAATAGAGTCGGCGGTTCTCCAGTCCATGCGGGCTGGAATCACCCCTCTTTTTTATTTTTATTTTCTTTTGCATAAAAGACCAAATAAAAGAAATATTTCTATAGCCTAGCTCATAGCTCCATATGATTCAAAATTTTGATGCAACCACTATATTGTCATCATCTTTACATGAGCAAGATTCTAGGTAGAAGCTAATTGGGTAGACACTTCAAAACTAACTTTTAAATAAAAACTAGATAATTACTAATTTAATCACCTAGGCCACTAAATAAATTAAAAACATCTACATTTTCTTGCTTGATCTTGTATAACAATTACTTGATCTTGTATAACAATTATCTAGCTATTAAATTTACATTGAGTATTTTTTATGAACACGAAATGCTAAATCCCCAAATTTGGACTCCAAGGACCCATATGTGAATCTTAATTGGCTCAAACATGATTGAATAAGGTTCTCGGGCCCCCAGACCATTCCTTGATCTCTAAAAAGGTCCATTATCTATCTCAATTATGGAACTAAAGAATGAACCAATATTACCTCAATGGAAGATTTTATATGATACATTAGGTCAACATTACTTTACTTCCTTATTAATGAGACCTAAGTTGGTCTAGAGCTCAAACCAGTAACTCAAGTCTTCATATTATATATATTCATCACATTATTGTTAACAAGAATAATTCATTCATATTCATCTATACCTGACTACAATCATACAAAAAACCATTACGTGTGTATTGGTTGACCAGATGACTTGTATTACAAATTTTGCAAACTTTATTACATACCTAGACATGGTTAGGTTCATTCGGTCCCTTGCACACACTTACTAGAAAACCCCAAAATTAAAGACTTACATTAGTTATGATATTGAGGATGTTAAAGTATGTGAAGTGTCACCACCATATGCACTTAGGTGACACGTGTCCATGCATGGTGACTCCATGCATCCATGATTATCTTGACATGAAAAACTCTTTTGGATAATTGAAGGATGAGATATTGGCCATTGGGTAGCTTTCTTGATAAGATATCACAACTCAATATCACTTTATATGCAAATCGATACAACTTTTGCAAGGAACATCTAAACTGATAGGCTTCACCTACTTGAGGTGCTGATCCTGATATGAATACTTCCAAAAAGTTTTTAAAATTGATATGGGACCTCCTCTATGACTTCCAAGCCGATAAGCACTCCCATATACACTTCATAACTCAACACAACCCCATCTAGGGTTCAAGACACAACACTCTTTGGCTCTTTCACCACCAAGAATTCTATCACTCAACCAAGACTAAAACAAGGTGCCCCCTCCTTTATCTCTACTCTATATGATCATAAGAGAGAAGGGACACTCTAGAGATAGTAATTTTCATGTTAACCTCTTACTTTGGGTAAATTGCAATTTACATCAAAACTTAGCACACAAAGCAAAAGCATAATCCACACAGGCTCAACTTGAAACTTAAGCTCTCCACAAGGCTCCCCATAGAATCATACTCTCCTTATGATGATAAAACACTAAGGGAAAACGCAACATGTGATATATTGTAGGATAACCCCTTATCTTGGGTAAATTGCACTCTGGTCCAAAATAAGAAAACATTGCTCAAATGTTATTCAAATGGGACCAAACTTGAATAATCAGCATGTCACATGTCAGTAAAGCACCTCAAAGGATTATATTAAAGTTATAAACAACTTACTTAAGCAAAACAAATAGTGTTATCCCAAAACCCAGGTCTGGGGTGTTACGAGTACTATACATGATCAATGGAAGAGTCGGACTTCGTGATCATCACTAGAACTACTCGGTCAGTTTGAGTCTTCAATGCAGTTTCTTAATAATCTCACTGCTAAACAGAAACTTATAGTCATAGCTATATTCCTATAGATACTTCAACTCATAGTCAAGCTACGATCCAGTTAAAACAACTAGTTTACCTTGGTACATGGCACAACATTGGAGAATGTACCCACACTTGGTCATTCTATAAACAAGTATTATACCACTTAGAGAAACAATTTGAGGATATAGAGAGTTACATCCACTAATACCCTGCATATTCAATAATATGCGCTCTGAGTTTCCCGTAGGAGTTGTTTCACCATCCAGCTAGATACTGGTGCTGAGGATGGATCTATGGTATAAAAAAACTGTATGGTTAGGGTTCCACTTGATTTAGACATTCCAATTAGATATCTTTTAATGCATCAATAAAGTTACAATGTATAGACCCCAAGCAAATTCTACAAAATTAAGGTAAGGTGCGGCTTCAGAAGATATCAAGCGTATAAAGTGAGAACTTGTCTCCTTATGATATGGGACTTGTACTACTTCTATGCACTATGTTATGAACAATATCGCATCACCATCGGGTTTCACGTCAAACTGTGTCCAAGGCACTTTCTAGATCATTAGACCCAAACACACAATTCATGCACATTCAATATTGCATAAAAGAAGATGAGTGGAGCGGGCACTATGAATGGTGGTGTTGGTGAAGATACCAGGGATTCCTCTAGAACTCCACGTAGTGTCTGGGAAGATTTTTACCAAAAGGAGTTCTAAGGCGACACCACCTTGAAGAAAATTGAAATCGAAGTGAAAGGCCAAACTCTCTACTACTCAAAGGAGGAAGTAGTTCGAAATGTTGAGAGATGGAAGTTTTATCTTGTAGGGTATGTCATGGATTTCAAACCCTTCCTCACTACCTTGGAATGTTATCTATTCTCAATCTAGATTCATAAAGGAAAAATTGAAGTCTTGAATCCTGGTAATGGTTTCTTTCTCATTTGATTTGAAGAGCAAATAGATCTGGACACGATCCTAGAAGGTGATCCTTATTTTGTCAAAGATAAACCGTTGGTCTTGTTGAAATGGCATTTTGGACAAGTGCTAAAAAGGTTCAAGATGACGGAACTTCTTATATGGATCATAATACATGCTCTTCCTTTGGAACTATGGGAGAAAACTATGTTTGAAAGAATTGGATCATATCTGGGCACTCCACTGAGAACTGACATGCTTACTCATGACTTCAAAATATGTTATAGGTTTTGATCCATACGAACTCTTAGTTCCAGATTCTTTGGAGGTGGCAAATGAAGTAGGGGAGTCTCAGGTTATTCAATTTGAATATGAATGGAGGCCTAAACCGTGCCATGTCTGTAACCTATTCAGAAATGATGATTGTATTTTTGTCTCTATTGAAGCACAAAAAGCTAAGATGAAGTGGATTCCTAAGAATCCTAGTTCTGTGGTCCTAGTTAAATATAGTGTTGACAAAGGTAAAGTTGTTGTTAATGGGGATTCTACTATGCTTAATGCTACAGACATGTTCAATGATGGAGTTTTTATGGTGAACAATACTGATAAAGTTAAAGTGAATATTGTTGAGAAGACTTCTAAGTAATGGCACCATTAAAAACATGAAGCCATCATCTAGCACTAATAATGTGAGTGGGGGTCAATCCATCATCATTGAGGAGGGAGATTCTGATAAAGAAGAATTTCATGGTACTAGTGAGATGTTTGAACCCAAAGTGGAAGAAGTTGATCAATCTTTAGATTTGAGGGTTGTTGATCTTATCACTCCTCCAAATTCCAATGATGTCTCTCATGCTGCTAAATTGGCTCGAGATAATGATGGGTTCTACAAGACAAAAAAAGTTTAGAAGAACCAAAAGCAGGAATGCAAGTTCCCCAACTAGCTCATCAAGCAACAATAGATTTCAAAATTTAGTGGAACAATTTGTTGATGGAGAAGAGGATTTTTCTTCATAAAAGGGTCCCAACCCAGTGAATTATTGGGGAAAAATAGTTCTATTGGTTGATACTAATATGAGCATCATGTACTTGAATTTCAGGGGGCTTAATATTAAAGCTCCTTGAGTCTAGGGTGAAATAAATTGATTGAATCCTCAACTGGAAATTATTAATGAAATGAAAGTCTAAGAGAAGAAGATTCTAAAACTCATTAAAAGATTCTTTCCTAAGTATTCATGGATTTCTAATCAAAATTCACATGTCTTGGGTAGGGTGATTGTTATGTGGAAAGAGAGTGATTACAATGTTGTTTAGCCTGGAGAATCATATCAACACATTCATTCTCAAATTTCTATGGAGAGTGGTGTCTTTGTCTTTGCTGTCGTGTATGGACATAATGGATATTATGATCATTGTGGTTTGTGGAATTGTATTGAAGACATCTATAAGAGCAATACTAGCACGTGGATTATCATGGGTGATTTCAACTCTTTGAGGAAAGAATGTGAGAAGATCGATGTTGGAGTTTAAAAAAAAAGTCTCAACTCACTTTATCACCCGTAAGTGTCCGGGGTCAATTGTAGTTGAGTGTCGAACTCAAGGATCTTGGTTACCTAGGCATAAAATTGTTAACTTTCATTAATCTAAGTCAAATGACAAAAGTTGAGTTGATTACAGATAGCTAAAAGGCAAGTACAATAAAAGAGCTTGGGTAATGGTTCAAATTAGAATTTAGAAAATCCTAGATATGAGATTTCACTACCAGACCACCATATCATGCGTAACTACAAAATTAAAACATGCAGTCATTTTGTAAGGAGATTGTCATCGTCATGCTCCTCCCAGTGATGTGAGATGGTTCTGTTCATCGCATAACACTCCGAAACACAATCTAAAACCCTCAACATACTCTAGCCATTCCCATGGTCAAGAGCATATTTCCATGAATCCTACTCCCTACTTCCTCGTACATCCTCTCGAATAGTACAAGAAAGCATAACACATGTATAAAAGATGGCCAGTCAAGCATACAAGCAACAAATCACTATAGGCATCCATAAAGAAGCAACTTAACTTACATTCAATATAAATTTTGAGTTCTCATGAGTAATGGAATAGGATCTACTCTCCCATACCCAAGAAAAGGGTTCTACTCGTCCATAATGGAGATGCACAAACACATTGCAGAATTTTCAGAGTTTTGCATGGCTAAAGAGAAGAAAAAGCTAAAGGAACAAAAAGTGTAGCCAAGGGGAAGTAGAACTCCAGCTAGAGGATGAGATTCCACCCTTGGAGTTGTTTCAACTGGGACAATCCTCCCTCCTGAGACGTTTGAGTGAGAACCAAAGCTCTATTGCACCTTTGGAGAGGAAATGGAGAAGAAATGAAGTATAATGGAGGTTCTTTCTCAAGAAAACCTCTACTTCCACCCTAAAATCACCTTCCTTTTCTCTGGAACTTCTCTTGCATGAAAAGTGTTTCCAAATGACCAGTTATAACCACCCAAAAGGTTGCATTTGTGTTTTAAAATGAGGGGTGTTTGCTGCTGATTTCTATAGAAATGAATAAAGATATGACATGTCTTTGAGGTGATACATTGTGTCTCATCGTGTAACTTTTCGACTAACTATTGTTGCGCAAGAAGTACACTGTGTGTCCCCTTAGGGACACATCATGTAGTTGTCACTGGAGTCAATCTAGATCGTGAGGACACAATGTGTCTTAATAGAGACATGTAATGTTGTCTGCTCTGCATTTCTAGCACTGAGGCTGTTGGAATCTTATACGCCCGTGTGCTTAATAACACATGGCATGTTCTTTGTTGTGTGAGCCTTTCTAAGAAGTTACATATCGTGTCTTAAGTAAGACAACACACCATGTTCAATGTTGTTTCTTCAAAAATGAACTCTGAATTAGCTGCAGATCAAGGGGAGGTCCCACTGAGGTTGGATTTGGGTTGGACAGTCTCTAATTTGACATTTCAATGTGTGTCTGTGATCAATATCATGCAACAAGAAAAATAACTAAAAGGTGGTGAGTTGTCCTCGAGATAAATGGAAGGCAAAATGAACTGAATTTGTGTGTGGATGTGTGCATAAAGTAGATATGACATGCGTACATCAAATCCCCCTAAGCTTGAACTATTGCATGTCCTCAAGCAAAAAGAGCATAGAATAAAAATGAAGGAATTGCAAAGCTCATGTACATATCAAATGAAAAGGAAGATATAAAAGGGATCAAACCAACCATAATCATCATATTTGTACTTATAGCCTTGATTTGATCTTAGAAATCTAGGAAACAAAATTAAGTTCAGCAAGGATGGTAATACATCAAATGAAATAGTCAACTGGGTAGCACTAGAATGAACTTGGATGACTAGGCCAAACAACCAGTGAATATGCAACAAAACTTTTAGCTATTCCTGATGCAAATGATGGAATCTTAGTTAATGTTAGGAACTTTAGTTTTCTCTTCTTGTCTTCCCAAAAAATAATATATTGGATTGGGGATTCCAACACTCGGATGCTAATGTAGGCTTATGCACACAAGGAGTGCCAATTGGGGCATTTTACCCTCTTTTAGGACATATGGCCAGATCAAACTTACACTAGGTTAGTATGACATGTGGGTTGTTTCAGACATCTTTTAGGGGGTAATTAAGGTAAAGTGAACCAGAAGGTAAGTTAAATTGGTCAAAGGTTTCATTTATTTTTCCCAGAACAGAAGAGAGTTAACCAAATTGTAACATCACATGCATTCCATTCATTTGTTTTGAAAATTTGTCCCTAAAAGGGGTGGTTGTAAAATTATTGAGAGTTTAGAAAAATCATTTCGTGTTCTAAATAGTGTCGCAAAGTTGACATGTTTTAGGCAATCCAAGATGAAAAAGATGAAATTTTTGGCTACAAACATAAATCTAACATTAAACATGTATTGGTGACCATAAAGTTTCATTTGATTCATGCATGCTCTTTTACAAATATATCAAATGATAATTCGGATGAGGGAGGACAAGATAGTTCAAACTTGTGAAGAAATTAAGTTCATTACACAAAACAAGACTCACATCATACTAAACTTGCCAAGAGAAGAGCAGAAACTAAAATGAGAAACGAAAGATAAGAACTAAGGAACTAGAAAATGAAAAACAACAAAAAAAAACTACACTACCGGCCGATTTCACCCCCCAAGCTTGAAATTTTTGGTGTCCTCACTGCATTAATCAAACCTAAGGCCAACTGGGTACCTGTCATGGATGCTATCAGTAGGAAGGGGCAGCACCCCCGTGAACAGTAGGGAAAAACTAGTTGACAAGAGCATCATCATCCGGAATGTCGATCGGCATAGGTTGTAGAGTAGGCTCGGGCTGTGGCGGCAGAGGTGTAGGGTGGTACAACTGGAGTAGCTTGATCCTTAGGTGCATCAACATCGTGACCTTGGCCAGAAAGGTCAACCTTCCAATTGTCCTTGTTTGTCAAAGTGATGTTCTCCCAATCAGGCATGTCTATGTACTGATCATTGTCAAAATATTGTCTAAACTTGGCATCATTGTTAGGGACCCTACTAATCATCCCTACAGAGATCATGTGCTAGATGTGCACTAGGTTCCTGCCTTATGCAGCCTCTAGACCGGCCAGGTTCACTTCGATCTTGGTGGCTAAGAGGTTAATTAATCCCCCACACATGATGTCCCTGGATTCTCTTTTCTTGATCTTCTTGATGTCTAAGAACTGAGTGAGGATGAAATAACATGCATTGATCTTGAAATCATATACCATACCCCACAAAAAGAATAAATCTTGTTTCCTACACATGCCTTTTGTTTCTTTCTTGGTGAAGACGCATGTGTTGAGGAGGCGATGGAGGTAACACAAGATGGGGTTATGGATAGTAGAATCCATGGACTTTGCAGCATCATGTCTCTCTTCGTCTGTGATCTCATTCTAGAAAACATCATTTTTGAAAGTGGGAGGGTAGGTTAGAGCACCCTGTAGTTGCATTCTAAAGGCTCACAGAAATCCTGGAAGGTGATTCTATAGCTCTGGCCTAGAAGACGGAAGCTAATGAAGGCATAGGGTTAGAGTCTGCACTTTGGATCCTCCTCAACCTTAAGAGTATTTAAGGAATTCATATACAACGTGAAGGTAAGTTAACATTACCAAAAAGTAGAGTACTCAAGGCCAATGCCTTTGAGGTTCTCTTTGATCTCATTCTTGAACCACAAAGCTTTAACAATATCTTCATAGGCTAAACGGGTAGGAAGGACCCTACGGGAGATGAGGAATAGATATGTTGGGTCTTCTTCTGTCATCACCCTAAAATGGGTTGAGGAGACGTAGGTGGGGGCAGAGGATGAGTTTGTGTCATGCTTGCTTCAAAGGTGTCATTGCTATTGGATATGTTGCTGAAATGGGCTTGAACATGGTGTGTCGGGATTGGGACACAACATGTCTTTAGATGGGGAGACAGGAGAACTGGGGTGAATACATGTTGTGTTTTTCAGGAAACACAACGTGTACCTGGAAAGTTTTGGCAGTCGGATGTTGGGGATGATCGATTTTCTACACGATGTGACCTCGGCAGCTCATGACGTGTCTTCGTGAATTGGCGACGGAGAGGATGACGATGGAGATGGTACTGGTGTGTTTGCTTGCTAGGATGGACTATACACATGTGGCAAATCTCTCTCTGTTTGACAAATATGACATTGGGGTTGTCAACTCAGTACTCAGGCCCTTTTCAAAGTGCTTGATTCTTTCCTTATCCATTGCAGTCATGTGTGGGAAAAACCTTAGAAGCTCCATGAACTTGGCTTCATAGGCACTAATATACATATATCCCTGTTAGATCTTCTTAAACTGTACTATCTTCTCATCCAAGTAAGTCTCAGGAAAGTACTGACTTACAAACTCCCGTCAGAATTCTTCCCATGTAATCACAACTCATGGCCTTTTCTCATCTTCAATGGCCCACCAGTGGCCAGTGCTCCCTTTAAAAAGAAAGACATCATGTTTCACCTTGTCCTCCTTTGGGATGTTGAGGATCTTAAAGTCCTTTTTCAACTCATTCAGCCACATATATGTGTCAGCTGGATCAGATCTACCTACATATTACAATGCTCCTACACATTAGAGTCTCTAAAAAGTCTTGCCAGACCCATGAGTTTCAACACTAGGAATTGGTGCCCCAGGTTGAACTGCAGGCATCCTATCCATCATGGGGTTCATTGTAGTCATAAAATGTCCAACCAAAGTCTCTAAATTAGGGATGGCTACTGGGTATACTTGAGGCATCTCAGGTACAACTTTTGCACTTTCTTGCCTCCTAGCAGCATCTGCTGGTGTAACAATGTTGCTCTCTACAACATGCTCATCATGTTACCCAGACATATTCTCTATCTTCTTCTACTTCTATGATAGAAGAAGCTACTATAAGATATACTGGATGACACTATAACATACTCAAACCCTAGTCCTATGTACCTGTAGACTCACAAAACCTATCACTCTAATACCACTAAATTGTGACGACCATCTCGACACTAAATGAGAATACTAAAAACAAAGCACTGAATTATCACTAACAACATTGTTACCACAATTTAGGGTAAATTTGAATCATTTCCAATTCAATTTTCTAAAGCAGAAGTATTTTATAACAAGTCTTCAACATAGGCCATCTCTATTTCATGTATGCCAAAAGATGTTACAAAATATGTTCAAGGCTATAAAACCACAACTGATACATGTTACAACATGTTTATATGTACAAGCCATTTCTATGATAAGCCAAAATCTATGTGTTGATAAACAAAACACAAAATCTCCCTAAAGACCCGAGAGTACATGGACAACACATAGGACTCTACAAGACACTAAACCAGTAGCATGTTCAACCTTTAGTCAACTATTGTTCTCCTTGCTGCTCAGATCCTGCACCATGACCTCGACCTCCTCATCCACGACGACCTAAAAAGTTGTGGAACCCACAGGGTGAGACCAAACGTCCCAGCAAAAGTTATTACTCTTTGCTGCCAATAATTACAAGCATGGGTAAATATTGCAGGAGATCAAATAATTAACAAGCTAAGAAGATTCAGTTAAATGAGATGTATCCAACAGATAATGTATATAAAACAAACTAGGTAGTTAACACTGGACAGTAGATCAATTAATATTCTAAGAAGGTATACGAAGAACATGTATAACTATTGTGACATTAATAATACTCATATATGACATGGGGTCATTCAATGTGATTTGTATTTGACCCTAAACAAATATACTACACAACTTATTTAACCACTTTTATGCCCTGAGGGTTTGAGGTGTAGCACTCAAGTCCAACTGACCACTACTAAGTCAAAATTAGTACCATACAGAATCAATGGAAGAGTTGGACTCCAAGATCATCACCAACACTACTCGGTCAGTTCGACTCTGCATTGTAGTGTCTTAATAATCTCACTACTAAACAACAACTTATAGTCATAACTATAGTCCTGTAGAGACAACAACTCATAGTCAATCTATGGTCCTGTTAAAACAACTAGTTTGCCTTGGTACATGGCACAACACTAGAGAATAAACCCACACTTGGTCATTCTATAATCAATTATTATAGCACTTAGAACCAGGATTTTAGGATATAGGGAGCTACCTCCACTAATACCCTACATATTTAATAATATGCACTCTGAGTTTCCCATAGGAGTTACTCGATTCACCATCCAGCTAGAAACTGACGCTGAGGATGGATTTATGATATAGGGAAACTATATGATTAGGGTTCCACTTGATTTATACATTTCAATTAGGTATCTTTTAATGCATCAATCAAGTTACAACGTATAAACCCTAAGCAAACTCTACAAAAATTAAGGTAAGGTGCAACTTTAGAAGATATCAAATGTATAAAGTGAGAACTTGTCTCCTTATTACATGGCACTTGTACTACTGCTATTCAATAATATCACATCACCATAGGGTTACACCTCAAACTCTGTCCAAGGAACTTGCTAGGTAATTAGATTCAAACACACAATTCTTACACATTCAATATCGTATAATAACTCAATAATACCCTTTATCACCACCATGTGTTGTATAGGGTTCACCATAACATTCACATAGATGTGATTTTCATCTCACCTGTAGGTTAGTGTTACACAAGTAGGAGAGAAAATACTATTGTGAAATACAATATTCAATTAAAGTAACACATATATCTCATGGTCACATGATTAGAATTAGGGTTCATGGCTAATCAATAAGGGTTTCATTAAGTTATTCAACCCTTAAATCCTAATTCATTACGTCTCATATGTTTTAAAGGGATTAAGGTTAAGCGCGATCATTGTAAATGTGCCATGTATATTTAAATCATCATACACAAATCCTTACACTTATATCGAATTTTTGTGCACACCCAAATGTGTTATTGTTACTCACCTATACACCATGAGGTAATGACTTGCAATGCATGTTGGCTGACTCATGCTACAACGCATGCAACAATGCTCTGACCAACAACGTGTTCAAGGCATGTGTCGGCCCACGATGCGTGCATCTCTCTCTTAGACACAATAAGTGCAGGGGAGGGGAGTGTCACGGCTCCCCAAGCACACCATGCTCACTTGCTCGAGATGATTAGCTCACTCGCCCATGAAACCCACCAGACATGTCACGACTATGACACATGCAGGACATGTCGCACCCGTGATGCCATGTCATGCCCATGACACATGTTAGATAAGTCACACCCGTGATGTGTGGAATCACAATGCATGCAAGTGAGTTGATCGTGATGCTGCATTGTGTTATGTTTGAGTGAGCAACACCTTTCTTTTAGGGTTGTAGAATGGCAATAACCACCAATACATGGTTTCGACTCAAAGGAAAATCAAATGACATTCCCACCCTATGTTAGCCTTATGTACATCATCTAAATATGTTCAAACAGAGGTTTTACAGTAGGAGATACCAACGTCATTTAGAGTGTAAAACATCAACATTGTCATCACCACAAAATCATATGGATAAGGAATTAGGGTTTATAGAAGAAGTAATCTTTTCAATGGTACTACAAGATTAAACCCTAAAGGCGTATTATTTCCTCTTACATCAAGAACATGTTTTAACCAAAGGAACAAAAATTTATAATCATATTTAAGTTGCTAATGATAGATGGGGAAAGAGTTATAAAATCCATCTAATATTGATGACAAAACAACGTCCCAAGACTCAAGCTTCAACCAAGCTTCAAAACGTTGGCCAAAGGTTCACCTCAAAGAAGAATAAATCCATGATTAGAAGAGAGTTCAGGAAGGGGAAAATAGATCCTGGCCAAACCAAAAAGGAAAGGAAAAGAGAACGATAAGACATCATCCTCTCACTAGATGCCACCATGTCAAAATACAGTCGAATGCCTCTATGAAGAGGAGATCTTCGAAAAGAACTACCATGGATGATCCACCACCAAGAAGGAAGAAGAAGGTGGAGGTTTTAGAAAATAAAATGTGATCTAAAGGAGAAGATCACTTACCAAGAAACGGTTCCCCAATTATCACCACCTAAGGTCGATACTAGCACAAGATCTTCCACATGCATAAAGGATTGACCTCCTAAAGTTCAAGCTTTGATCCTTCTTGCTCATAAATCTCCAATATGATCTAATGGTAAATTATGGTAAGGATCCATGTTATAAAAAGAGTGACAAAGTTTTATGGATGATTGTCAACATATCACCAACCCTCCTCCTTATTCGGATTTGGGACCAACTATATTTGCCCAAAATTTATAGAAGACAGAAAAAGTTATAAATTATAGACATATATAGAGAGAGAAAGAGTTAAGTTAGAATACACTTGAGTGTACTGGAGACAATATACACCTCAATCTATTTCCAAAAATTTTGGAAATATAAATCATTTATATTTTGAAAATTCTTAAGATCATACTATATAATGAATTTGAGTTCATATTGACACATGTAGGTCATGCATCTAAAAGATGCAAAAATCATGTATTTCAAATTAGTTATGTGAGCATCAATTTTGTTGTCCTTAGATGAGTGACTTATACTCATCCACATATGCTCGAATTTTGTATGTGGTCTATTATTATTATAACAATTAAGATAAATGGTTAGATTTTACAAATACATAGTCTAGATAGGCAAACACCATTGGGGTTTACGGTGTGAATTGTACACTCGAGGGCATTGTATCATGTGTGTGGGTGTGGATGTGTGTGTGTGTGTGTATTTATAGAGAGGGGGGTCAGGTTACAATAAATTCAAGTGTACTAACCTTTTTGTACACCTCAATTTTCCATCCTTAAATCTCCATCTTGATCAAATATAAGACAATACATAGCAATTATCCACAAACAGCCGTCAAATGTCCAATTTCTGTCATCTCTTCCTGCATCAACTCTGGGACCTACACAATCCTATATCTCTCACATCTCTAAATTATTCATTAATGCTCCCCTTGTCTCTTACATTTCCTTCTTACTGAAATATCACCTCATCTCTCTCATTCATTGAGGCATCCCCAATTATTTTTTGCTTCACACAATCAACCCCTAAACATATTTGGAGGTCAACTATCCAACTTCCACACATCTTGGTAACTAATTTCATGCTGCTAATTTTTTCATCTTTTTTATTTTGTCCATTGATGTCCCCTTGTAGCTGTGCTACCTTCTTCCTTTTTATTTTTATTTCTAATTCCAATGTTAGTTTGTTATCTTTTAATTCAACTTGCTTGCATTGATTTCTAGAATGTGGGATACACATAAGGAATGTGTACACAGTTCAATCTCTTGTCATTCCAATGCCAATTTTCTGGATGGCATTCAATAAATGCACTAACAGTAAACAAAGGAAATTGGTACAATGGTGGAAAGAGAATAAAGAATAGAGAGTTGAGAGAGTAGGAGAGAGGGGAATTTAATGCATGTAGAGATGGTAGAAATTGAATATTTCATGGTCATCTATGGTTGGTGCTTTGTATTTTTCTATTTGATCAAGATAAAGATCTAGGGGTAGAAAACTAAGTTGTATAAGAAGACTGATACACTCAAGTATATTGTAGCTCAACTGTCTCTTCTCTCTCTCTCTTTCTCACTCTCTCTCTCTATCTCTCTCTCTCTCAATATATATATATATATATATATATATACATATATAGAGAGAGAGAGTCAGGCTAGAATACACTCGAGTGTACGGATCGCACGAATACACTCAAGTGTGTTTGCATATCAAGACTATTTTTTGCAAAATGTAAACCATTGATCTTCACCGTCATACTATAACTAGGCTACATACAAATTTTGAGCCCATTTGGATGAGTGTATGTCACTCATCCAAGGGTAACAAAATCAAAGCGTGAAACTAATTTGAAATGCATAATTTTTGCGGTCTTCATAACATGAGCTATACATATCCAAATGTGCTCAAATTTTGTGTATGAGTTGTTCATGAGATGTTTAAGAAGATCAACATATTAGATTTTCAAAAAAAATATTACATCATGAAAAACTACTTGAGTGTATTCCTCTCTGGATACACTCGAGTGTACTCTAGCCTAACTCTATATATAGAGTCAGGCTAGAATACACCCGAGTGTACGGATCACACGAATACACTCAAGTGTGTTTGCATATAAAGACTATTTTTTTCCAAATGTAAACTGTTGATCTTCATCGTCATACTATAACTAGGCTACATACAAATTTTGAGCCCATTTGGATGAGTGCATGCCACTCATCCAAGGGTAACAAAATCGACGCGCAAAACTAATTTGAAATGCACAATTTTTGCGGTCTTCATAAGATGAGCTATACATATCCAAATGCATATATATATATATATATATATATATATATATATATATATATATATATATATATATATATATATATATATATAATCACTATCATCACATCTAAGCCTCACTCCCAACTATGTTGGGGTCGGCTACATGGATCCTTTGTTTCCATTCATCTCTATCATGGGTCATATTCTAGTCTAGATGTAGAGATTCAAAATCTCTCTTTATAATATCATCCTATGTTAATTTAGGTCTTCCACTTCTTCTATTAATTGTGCTTGACTCAATAGCATTGTTTCATATAGGCGTAGTAGTGGTCTGTGTTTCACATGTCCATACCACCAAAGTTAGCCCTCGTTCAACTTTGTCCTCAATGTTATTCACCCCAACTTTATTCCTGATATTATCATTTCTCAAGCAATCTTTTCTTGTCTTCCCACACATCCATCTAAGCATACGCATTTCAGACATGTCTATTTTGTTGAGACCTTATTTCTTCACCTCTCAACATTCACTTCCATAGAGCATGGTTGGTTGTATAGATGTTCTGTAAAACTTACTTTTTAACATGAGAGGGATCTTTGGATCACATAATACTCTAGTTGCACTTCTCCATTTCAACCATCCTACAGTGACCCTGTGACAAATATCATTCTCAACATCCCCATCTATTTGATAATAACTCCCAAGTAACAAAATTTATCACATTTTGGTATATCTACTCTGTCCAACTTGGATCCACCATTCAAACTGCGAGATTGGATGAAATTGCAATGCATATACTCAGTTTTTCTCCTACTAATCATCAATCCATTTGATTTCAATGCCTTTCTTTGAAGTTCAACTTTATCATTCATCCATCTTTAGTTTCATATATTGATACAATATGATCAGCAAATAACATACACCAAGGATTATCACCTTGAACATTCTTGTCAGCTCATGCATAGCAAGAACCAATAGATACATACTGAGTGTGGATCCTTGATGTACCGCAACTTCCATAGAAAAAGTCAGTGTCTCTCTTCCAAGAGGCTTCACACTTGTAGTAGATCTATCATACATTTCTTTAATAAAGTCAATGTATTGGATTTGTACACCCTTTTTCTTCAAAACCATCCACAACACTTCCCTAGATACTCGATCATAAGCATTTTCCAAATTAATAAACACCATATGAAGGTCTCTTTTTCTTTTTCTATACTTCTCCATAAGCCCCCTTATCAGAAAATAGCATTTGTTGTTGATCTTCTAGGCATGAAACTAAATTGGTTGTTTGATACTTGTGTTATAGATCTTAGCATCTACTTAAAAATCCTATGTAATCTGTGCAGCTCTTAACATCACCATTGTTCTTGTATAGGGGGACTATAGTATTATTTCTCCACTCATACAACATCTTCTTTGTCTGTATGATCTTGTTAAAGAACTTTGTTAACCACATAACTCCTTCATCCCCGATACTCTTCCATACATCAATGGGAATACCATCCGGTTTGCATGCCTTTCTCATTTTCATATTTTTCAAAACATTCTTGACCTCATATAGTGAAACTCATCGTGTATAAATGATATCTCTTGTATTCATGTCACACGAGTCTCTAACTATATATGCAATATCTCAATTGAAAAACTTATAGAAGTAATTTCTCCATTGGTACTTGATGTCATCATCCTTCACCAACACTCTACCATGTTCAATCTTGATGCATTTTACTTGGCTCGAGTCTCTTCCTTTCCTTTCTCTTATACGAGCTATTTTATATATACATATATATGTATTTATATATGTGCATACAGACATACCAACACCTATTATATATATATATATATATATATATATATATATATATATATATATATATACCTCATTCAAGCATTCAGGAATCATCCTATTGGAGACATATATGAGTTTTAGTAACTGTATATATATATATACATATATACATATATATATATATATATATATATATATATATATGTGTGTGTGTGTGTGTGTGTGTGTGTTTGTGTGTGTGTGTGTGACTAGGAGAGCCATTCTCTCCCCCTCTCCCATTCCTGTGATGGAGGCCAAACGTCTGGGAGGGTGATAAACAGAGGTGACTGTTGGGATTTGAACATGAGTCCCTTTGTTAGGGGACACCGTGCTTGACCACTTAAGGCACTCCTTGTCAGTTGTGTGTCTATGTTTGTATGTATGTATGCATGTATGTATGGTATTAAGAGAGGCATTCTCTCCCCCTCTCCCATGCCTGTGATGGAGGCAGAACGTCCAGGCAAGCGATAAACCAAGGCGACAACTGGGACTCGAACCTGGGTCCCTCTGGTAGGGGACACTGTGCTTGTCCCCTTGAGCCACTCCTTGTTAGTTGTATGCATGTATTTATGTATTTATGTATGTATGCATGCATTTATGCATGTATTTATGCATGTATGTATGTATGTATGTATGTATGTATGTATGTATGTATGTATGTATGTATGTATGTATGCATGCATGTATGTATGTATGTATGTATGTATCGGAATTTGGTAAATTTTATTCCAAAATCCCCAATAGAATTGGGACTAAGTACATAGTAGCCACTACACGCTACTAATCAAACAGAAAAAGGAGGAATAAGCTACACATTGAATCTATAAACTAGGGATTTATAGATTTTCTTCACAATGTATTCTATACTGTAAGTCTTGGACTTATGCTTCATATCGTTTCTTTCCTTCCAAATGTGGTAGTAAGTAGCTGAAAGTGTTGTTAAGGACTTTTTCTTCTGCAGGTTGAGGCTCGGGCCAAGGGTTGAGATCATCTCCTTAGTAGAAAGCAGCTGCATGTGGCTGAGATTGGCAGTTTCGCAGACCCGTCTCCAAAGTGTTGTGATAAAGGAACAGTTCTGAAAGAGATGATCATGAGTTTATGCCTCTTCATTGCATAAAAGACAAGTGCTCGGGGTGCCTGGGTACCATCTCTCGATTTTATCCAGAGTGGGGAACGATTCAAAGGCGACACGGTATAGACATAGACTCCATTTAGGAATCTCAAAATCATTCCAGATATGTTTGGTGAAGGTAGGAGGAGCAGGTAGGGTGTTGTTGCCTAGATCGGCTAGCTCCCAGGGGTCGACATTGTTGTTTAGCTACCAGTTTCTGAAGATGAATTTGAACGCGTGTTTGATGTGCTTCCAGACGGCAGTCATTCTGTTGATAACACATGAATAACCTTCTCTGGTCATAGGATCAAAATCCAGACCTTTTGCATAACGAACTCTCATCCAGCGAGCCCATGTTGAATTCCCCTGATGGAAGTTGATGATACGTCTTATGGTGCCCCAGTTGGCGATCACCGCCAGAGTTTTCAGACCTATGCCCCCTCTATCTTTGTGTAAAGCAAGCCTTGAGTATTTCATAGCATGGGTGCCTCCTGCCCAGATGAAATTGGACATAGTCATCTCAAAACGGTCAAGTATAGCAGGTGGGATTTCTCCTTGTTGGACCCAGTAGATGAGAAGACCTTCTAAGGCAGATTTGGTTAAGGTAACACGTCCTGCCATGGCAGTTTTGTTGAGCGGCCATCTACTGATCATACTCTCAAGCTTATCAGTGCACTCTGTGAAGTCCTTCACCTGGAGTTTGCCACCGGTTAAAGGGAAGCCGAGGTATTTGGTGGGAAGAGAGTTGATATTCATCCGCAGTGCATCCTCTATATCTTGTTTGATACATTCACAGTTGGAGGAGATGAACACTTGGGTTTTGGTTTCATTGATGTGAAGACTCGTTTGTGTACCAAACCTTTGAAGAAGGGCTTTGAGATTTGAGAGGTACTTAGGTTTAGCTTCCAGGAAGACTAAGACATCATCTGCGAAAATGAGATGGCTCATGGCTTTGGTTCCCCTCACTGTATAAGTAGAAATTTCCTTGTTGGATTCTGCCTTCTTCATGAGTTGGGAGAAGTATTCCATTAGAATGGTGAATAATAGGGGGGACAAGGGGTCTCCCTGTCTTAGGCCGTTTGAAGCTTGAAAGATGCCATTTGGGGTGCCATTGACGAGGACTGAATAGCTAACAGTTGTTACACATTGCTGTATGAGAGAAATCCATTTGTTTGAGAAGCACATGTCCTTCATGATTTTCCATAACTTGTCCCAACAGACACTATCAAAAGCTTTTGAAACATCAAGCTTCATACAGATTTTCTTGTGCCCTCGTTTGACGTTGAAGTCCAACATGAGTTCACCTGCAAGTAGAGCGCAATCCGAAATACTCCTGCCAGTTATGAAGGCACCTTGAGCTTCCAAAATGAGGAAAGGTAGAACCAGTTTGAGCCGCTCATCCAAAATTTTGGCTAGAACTTTGTAATGGACATTGCAACAGGCGACCGGTCTGAAGTTAGCAAGTGTGACTGTAGTTTTCTTCTTTGGTATGAGAGTTAGAAAAGCATGATTGGTTTGCCTTAGCATTTTGCCTCCTTTCATAATCTAGTTGAGGCTATTTAGAAGGTCGGACTTGATTATTTGCCAGGCTTCTCTATAGAAGTGGGCGTTGAAGCCATCGGGTCCAGGGGACTTATTCACCCCGATGCTCCAGACATCTTCTTTTAGTTCTTCCAAATTGACTTCCCTGCAAAGGATGTTGTTATGAGAATTGGTTAATTTGTACCTCCAATTGAGAGCTTCATCCAGTTCTGCCTCCATCTGATGCTATTTATTGAAGAGAGCTTTATAGAAGTCATTGGCTTGGATTTCTAGGTCTTCTTGGCTGTTCACGACACTGCCATCTTCATTGATGAGCTCTGCAATAGTGTTTTGGGCTTCCCTTTTCCGGATGGCATTGTGGTAAAGCCTGGTATTGCGATCGCCATCCGCGATCCAATTCTTCCTGCTGCTTTGCCATGCCTAGCTCTCCTCAGCTTTTTTGAGGTCATCAAGTTGAGATTTCAACTTTAACTCAGCTTCAATAAGATGGGTGTTGAGAGGGTCCATAAGGAGGTTAGTTTTAATAGTTCTGAGCTCCTTCTTGCATCCAGCTAGCAACTCAGGTATGTTGACTTGTTCTTTGGACCATTTCTTCAGCAATTGTTTAGCTTTCATAAGCTTTTTGGTGAAGATGAACATGGGGTTTCCTTTAACTCTTTCGGTCCAGGCTTCTTTGATGATGTCAGTGTATCTGTTCCAGGATGACCAGAAATTTTTGAATCTAAAGGGTCTAGCCTTCTTTTTCTTCTCCTGAACTTGCATGATCAAGGGTGCATGATCACTTATTTCCTTCCCTGCAACTTTTATGTGTGCACTGGGTAGGGTTTGGAGCCATTGATTGTTAACTAGAGATCTATCTAATTTACTGGAAATCCTTTTGTCTGGTTTGCCCTCATTGTTCCAGGTGTAGATAATATGCCCGTTCATGGGAAGTTCACATAGATCAGCCATATTAATGGTGTGATTGAAAGTCTTTATTGCATAATCATGATCCAGGCGTCCACCTTTCTATTCTTCTTGAAGCCTTACATTGTTGAAATCTCTCATCAATAGTCAGGGTTCATTAATAGAATTTGAGAGGAGTTCTATGTCCTTCCATAGGTCCTTGCGTTGATTGTGAAGGTTGTAGGCATAAATAGCCGTGAACCAAATCTGGAGGCCACCATTATTCTTGCATGTAACAGTGATCATTTGTTCAGTTTTCTTGTAGATATCAACGTTCCAAACATTTGGATTCCAGCCCAAACAAATTCTTCCGAGCTCAACTTCATCTAGATTAGATATGCATAGCCATCCTTTAAGAAAAATGGAGTTGACGCAACTAGAGTCGCATCGTTTTATTTTGGTTTCTATAATTGCAGAAATGGAAACATCACTTCCTATGATCCAATCCCTCACCTCCTTTTTTTAGGGTTTATTGATTCCCTTAACGTTCCATACAAGAATCAACATAAAAACTAGTTTTTAGAGTTTCTTGTACGCCTTCCTGGCACCTTCTCTTTTCCCTTTCCTTTTCTCGGGATGTAGTTGGAGGGATCTCTTTCACGGTCATCAGTAGGTCATCTTCTTCCTTATCGGAGTCCAGAGACTCAAACTGGTTGGATGTGGATGTAGTCGCCTCCGTTCTGACCACTTCTCCTTCTTCTCTTTCAGGGGGTTTCTCAAGGTGTTGCTTTTCCGCCACCTTTGGTTTCCAGGTCTTCTTAGGCAGTTGAAAGTTCTCCTCGTCAACTTGCTGGTCTGAAGCTGGCGCCTTGGGTTTCATAGGACAATCTTCCTCACCGTGTCCAAAAACACAACAAGAAGCACACTTTGCAGGGATGTGATCATAATGGATTTTGAAGGGCTGCTCACCCTTCCCAGGAACGCTTAACCAGACTGTATCTGGTTTTTCTTCCTCTGCTGATAGTTCAACTAATACTCGAGCTTCATCTGTGCCGGGGCCTTCCATAGCTCTGGTTTTGATATGAAGGACCGATCCTACACCCGCTGCCATTGTGCCTGCGGCCTTCTTGGTCCAGGATTTCCCATTAGAGGGGATTCTGATCCACGCATGGATCGAGGATAGTTATTCTTTGATGAGAAGGTCGCCATACTTATATTCCTTCGCAATTACCAGTTGGTAATCAAACCAACGTGGGCCTCCAAGGAGGCAAGCTTTCTTATCCGACTCATTGGAGAATGTATGTATGTATGTATGTATGTATGTATGTATGTATGTATGTATGGGATTAAGAGAGGCATTCCCCCCCCTCCCATGCCCGTGGAGGAGGCTGAACGCCCAGGAGGGTGGTAAATCAAGGTGGCAATTGGGATTCAAACTCGAGTCCCTTTGTTAGGGGACACTATGCCTGACCTCTTGAGCCACTCCTTGTCTTTGTATGTATGCATGCATGTATGTATGTATGTATGGGATTAAGAGAGAAAGATTTCTCTTCCCCTCTCCCAAAACCCGTGGCAGAGGACAGACGCCCGCGAGGGTGATAAATTAAGAGATGCTTCTCCATGTGGTTTTGAACCCGGGTCCCTTCATTGGGGACCAGTGGAATTTGTTAACTGGGCTATTCCCTTGCCGGCTGTATGTATGTATGTATGTATGTATAAAAAATTGGTAAATATATTCCGAACCCAAGAATTGGGTGCTAATTACAAGTCACACATAGAAAATATGACTTTCATAAGGTAGGTATGGGTCTAATTAAGATCCCAATTCCTCAATACAACTTTGGGTAATGAAGTAAGAAGATTCTTATAGCCTGAGTACAAAGTTTTAATTTCTTTTTCTAGAATAAGAAAAATCTCCAATTCTTCATTCTTCTTGTTGCCAAGCCATCTTGAATTTCTTTCTCTCCACAACAGGTGAGTGCAAGCAGATAGAACCCAAATATTGAATGTTCTCTCAGCCATAGGCATCGAGCTAGCCTCCATCAAGGAGTATGCAAGGTTCATAACTCCTTTCTTATTCATCTTCAGACGAGCATGGCTCCATAGATATCACTATGAGTTTCACTCACCTAAAAGATGAGCACAATCATCATCTCCCACTCCATACATGAAACATGTGGTATTGGTATCCTCTTTCCATTTCTTGACCTTCATCAGTGTAGGCAAGAAGTTCTTGTATGCTCTATCAGTTACCAGACTCCATCTTGGTTGATGTAGTTGACACCAAATGACTTTGTCATGACAGTTAAGTGGGGCCTTCTGTCTACTGAGTTGCCATAGTTCATCTATATTGATATTAGCATCCCATCGTGGCCATCACTCCACCATTCTTTGCCAGTAGGTCGAGTAACCCCACAGGTGCTTAGGAATCAAGATAAGACTAGAAGTATATCTGGAGTTCATCCATTTGGCATAAATTGACTCGCCCTATTTGAGCTTGCAGATTCTAGATAGAGTGTAGAAGTCAAAAAGATCATACAGAGAAGGGAGACCAAGGCCACCTTCATCAAGAGGATATGAGACTTGAAGCCAACTCACTGGATGGACAGAGCTACCCCAAAGGAAGTTTGAGAGCATAATTTCCATTCTCCAGAGAATCAATTGAGGACTATCACCAAGAGACATCCAGTACCTGATGAGACCTATTGCAACACTCTTCAAGAGAACAATTCTACCAGCCATAGACATTTTTGCACCAGACCACTTGCTAATCATACCCTTGAGACGATCTAAGCATTCGTGGAAGTGTTTACGTCTAATATTGACCCCAGCGAGGGGAAAGCCTAGGTACTTTGTTGGCCACTCCCCTTCTTGAAGACCAATCGTTTCAGAGAGAGATGTCTTATTCTTGCAAGACACTAAGAAGAAGGCTTGGTACTTGTTCGCATTCAGTCTCATGCCTGAAAGTTTTCCAAACTCCATAAGAACGCCCTTCAGGAATGATAGGGTTGTAGGCCTTCCTTCCATGAACATGAGGATATCATCCGTGAAGAGTCAGTGAGATAACACCTTAGTCTTTTGAATAGTATAGTATTTCAGTTTCTTCTCATTGGAGGCAATATCAATCACCTTAGTTAGGCCTTCCATGGAAATAGTAAACAACAGAGGTGATAAAGGGTCACCCTGTCGTAGACCATTAGAGCTTGAGAAATGACCCTCAAGCATGCCATTTAGTAAAAGAGAGAACAAAGCAGTGGTAACACATTTCTTGATCATTCTATTCCAGGTATCATTGAATCCCAAACCCTTCAAACAACTCCACATATAGTTCTAATTCATTGTATCGTAGGCATTAGTAATATCCTATTTGAGGCAAGCAAAAGGAGTACTACATTATACATTGTAATTCAAAGTGAATTCAGCTGCCAGCATAGCACAATCTTCAATTTTCCTACCTTTAACGAAAGTTGAGTCTAGGGAGTATAGATCCCATTCTAATAGTGAGAATATTTGTGATTCTTTTATATAGCACGGAACAACAAGAAATTAGTCTGAAATCTGTAGGGGTAGTAATGATCTCCTTCTTAGGGATTAATGCAAGGAAAATGTGGTTAATCTGCTTCACCATATTGCCTCCATTGAAAAACCATTGAATAGTTGTGATAAGATATCTTTAATGGTATACCAGTTGCTTTTGTAGAAGAAGCCATTGAATCTGTCTGGACCAGGGCTCTTATCAGCCCCAATACTCCATACATCATCCTTAATTTCTTGTTCCAACGGGCATATTGAGAGCATAGTATTGTCTTCTTCAGAGACAATTGTATCCCATTTTACCTCCAGAGTAGAGGACTTGTCCTCATCTTGATTATAGAGATCCTAAAAAAATTCAGTAGTCTGTTGTACAATTTCCTCATCATTCCCAATACTGTTGCCTTCATCATCGTATAACACTGTGATAGTGTTGATGGATTCACGTCTCTTGACAATGGAGTGATACAACTTAGTGTTTTGATCCCCACTTTCAATCCATTTAGATCTAATTCTTTGCCAATAATAACGCTCTTCAGATTTATCAAGTAGTTTCATCCATTCAAGAGTAGTCCTCTCTGCCTCGATGAGTTCATCATCAAGTGGGTTCCTCCTAAGCACCTTGGAGATATCTTCAAGTTCTCTATGTTCCTTTTTGAGAAGGTATTGTAAGTTAACAAATTTCCTAGATCACTTTAATGCTAACTTGACATTTCTGAGATGTTGATTGAAGCAGAATAAGGGGTTTCCATAGACCTCCTCCTTCCAAGCTTGTGAGATCACCTCTCCACAACCTAGCCACTCTTGCCAGAAATTTAGAAAATGGAATGGACAATTTTTCTTAATCACTTCTATGAGGTTAACATGCAAAGCTAAGTGGTCATAAAAACACGAGGTAAGCAGCATCGTCTTAGAACCTAGAAAGAGTTCCATCCAATCCTCGTTGACTAGAGCCTGATACAATTTGCAGGCAATGTGCTTCTTCTTCTTTAGATTGCTATGCCAGGTGAAGACATCTTTCCCAATGATCGATAGTTCAACCAGACCAGTATTATCAATAGTTGTGTTGAAGGTACTGAGAATGGAGTTCAGTACTTCTCTACCCCCATCTTTCTCCTCTCTCTTTCTGACATTGTTGAAATCCCCAAAAACTAGCCTGGGGCTCTTGATACCTTGAGAAAGTTTTTCTAATTTGTCTTCTAACTCCATGCATTAGCTCATTGGGTTATGGGCATAAATCACAGAGATGATCACCAATCAGTCCGCCTTCATTAACACACTTAGCCGTAATCTGCTGGTCATCCATGTCTATAGGCTCCACATCCCAAGACTTAGGATTTCAACCCAAGCACACTCTGCCATTAACATTATGATTATGATTAGTAATCATGTCCCAACTGTTTGGCAGCATTTTCTTCATCAACTGTATACTGTCTTTTTTATTTTTGCTTCTATGAGACTTGCTATTGAAGCTTGAATTGAGCGAATTATAACCTTCACTTTCCTCCTCTTCTGCAGTTTTCCAGCACCGCAGAAGCTGGCCATGAAGAACGTCATTAATTAACCCTTCTTGGATGACTGAGTTTTTCGTGACTCGGACACCCTAGGGCTACCTCCAGCATTGCTGGAGCCAAAAGATTTCTTTTTGTTGGAGTTCACCTCTTTGCCCACCTATTTGTTCCTGGATTCAGGTTTTTCCTTGTCATGGGACTGGGCCTTCGCACCATTCACCTTGCTAGTCTTTGCAACCATCTCCTTCTCATCAGAATTGAATTGCTCATATCTGTTACTGGTTGAAGTTTTATCAGCCTTTTCTGTAGAACTAGGGTATGTAGGTTTATGCACTTTCTTCTTCTTAGGACACTCAGATTTCTTTTTGTGGGCCGCTTCCTTCTCCTTGGGGTGAAGGGGACAATCATGTTTGTCATGGCTGAAAACCTTACACTCCTAATACTTCTTGGGATGTGTTGGTATAAGATTTCGACTGGTATTGGGTCTTTCTTAGGAAGATTAACCCAGATTTCTTTGGGAGGTTCCTCATCGGCCTGGATCTGAACAAGTGCTTTCGCCTCTCCCAGGGACTCCTGTTGAATGGACTGCATGTCCACTCTAAGAAGTTTGCCCACACCAGAGGCGATGATTCCTACAACTTTCTCCTACCAGTTCCTTCCCATGCTCGCCATTTGAATCCAAACAGGGACTGAACTAAACTGGTCCTTCTTCATGTCATCACCAGTATGATGATCCTTCACAATCACAAGTTGATCATCAAACTAGCATGAACTCATATTGATCACAACGTTCTTATCATCGCTATTATTGAACCTCATGAGGAAGAAACTGTCAGGTTTTGAATAGAGATCAAAACCCCCTTTTGGTTTCCAAACACACTTGATCCAAGCCAGAAAGTGGTAGTAGTAGGGTCTCTTGTCCATGAGATAGAATGAGACTATGTGCTCAGAGGTTTTCTCCATGGACTCATACATGTCATCGTCAATGGTGACGAAACGCTTCCCACCTTCAATTACTACTGGCTTGTAGGTATGTTTGGACTTCAGTTGATCTGATCCTGAGACAACCTGTGTCCAAGCTTTCTTGTTGGGGTTCTTCATAGTGGAGGATGCAAGCCTCCCCGCCGTTAGGGTGTGATCACCCCCGGAGTCGTCGCCTTGATTTCCAGAGCCACCTAAACCCTAGGCGGCCACTTTTTGTTGTATGTATGTATGTATGTATGTATGGGATTAAGAGAGAAAGATTTCTCTCCCCCTCTACCATAACCCGTGGTAGAGGACAGACGCCCGGGAGGGTGATAAATCAAGAGATGCTTCTCCGTGTGGTTTTGAACCTGGGTTCCTTCTTTAGGGACCAGTGGAATTCATCAACCGGGCTATTCCCTTGTCGGTTGTATGTATGTATGTATGTATGTATGTATGTATGTATGGGATTAAGAGAGAAAGATTTCTCCCTCCTCCCTCCCCCATGCCCGTGGTAAAGGCCGAACGCTCAGGAGGGAGGTAAATCAAGGCGGCAACTGGGATTCGAACCTGGGTCCCTTCACAAGGAGACACCGTGCTTGACCACTTGAGCCACTCCTTGTCGGCATATGTATGTATGGTATTAAGAGAGAAAGATTTCTCCCCCCCTCCCATAACATGTGGCGGAGGCCGGACGCTCGAGAGGGTGATAAACCAAGAGATGCTTCTCCGTGTGGTTTCAAACTTGGGTCCCTTCATTGGGGACCAACAGAATTTTCCAACCGAGCTATTCCCTTGATGGCCATATGTATGTATGTATGTATGTATGTATGTATGTATGTATGTATGTATGTATGTATGTATGTGTGTGTGTCCATATATACATACTCTTTATTGTATATTTTTTCATGTTTGTTTTGTTAATTTTTGTTGGTATGTATGCCCAGAGAGCCTATCATATGATGATTGGATTGGCATATGTTCTGATCGATTTGATAAATATAAAAGGTGAGCTTCCAATTTATTCTAGCTCAATCAAAAATGAGATAAATGATAGAGTAGAATGAATGTCTAAAGAATGACAATACTCAATGATGTATGTCTTCAAGTATATGACTTGAACAATGAGATCATACATATGCTAAGAGTATGTACATTCTTATTATGTCCCTAGTCGGATGTCATTGTGGAAGGTTGATAGATAACAATGACACATCAAGACTAGAGTGTGTGTTGGGTGATGATAGTGTCTCATTAGTCATGATATATGATATCAAACCAAGTACACAGACACATGTTGGAGAATAGTGTATCATACAGACTCACCGTGAGAGTGACACATGGAACCATAACATGGTAGTCAGAATCATCTCTCATAGTGATGGTGGTAATTATGATTCTTATACCTAAAATCACTACACTCATCGATTGTGATTAGGTACACTTTGACATCATCAAAAGTAGTCCTAAAATAAGGGTTGTAATAACAGTGATGATTGGGTGGCTTTGACGCATGAGATAGACTGTGGGTGATAGATATGGGATTTATTCCTCCTAAGAGAGTATGATGTCCATGCCACTTTATAAGCGAGACTAAGAAAGGCATGTGCATGAACATGTGAATCAATATATGATATTGATGTCACACATATCTCAGACAGTCTGCTCTAGTTCAAGAAACATGAACGAATGTTGAAAGGATGACAACTCCATGCCTTGAGTTCATTTAGGATATCAGAGACAAAGGAATTACACATTCACTAGAATGCCAATCACAGACTGTCAGATTGAAAGTTGTTCTCCAACTTTCCTTTTCACTTAGGTAGCACTGATGTGCGACTAGGTACCGCTCTTTGCTTGTGATGTCATAAGCTAGTTATGGACATTCACTGCCAACATGAAATGGGACCTATAGGGTCACACACAAAGGATTAACTAGGAAGAGGAGTTTATCCATGAATGATGTTTGGATTGATTGCTAAAGTTTTTAGGTATTCAATCAATAGACTTGACTTAGAATCATCAAGTTCAAGTGTTGAACCGACTGATTAGATTGTCAGATTGATTGAGAACTGAATTGACTGTGTTCTACACAATCTGGACCACCAACCAACCGGTTCACTGGGTGAACCAATCAGCTCATGGTCAGTGGGATGACCAGATCACTTTGGTGAACCGGTTGGTTCAACTGGACTAAACGAGCAGTGTTGAGTTTTCCAGTTTGTGAGAATTTTTTTTTTTCATTTCACTTGTTCAATTCGATTGGGATAAGAATTAATATTTGCATTAATTAGAAATGAATAAGGAAAGTCAATTGTAGGTAGGACTGGGATGTAAAACGACTGGTTCACTGGGTGAACTGATCGACTCACACTCCCAATCGATCGGTTCACTAGTGAATCGATCAGCTCATCATGCCAAACGACTATTTTGCCTGCCACGGTGCAAATTTTTCATAGAAATTCTAGACCCTTCTACTCCCAACTGGGAACCCTGACCTGGCCCTCTACTATAAATAGAGGGGTACAGGGGGCTTCTCTAGAGACACAACTCAGAACATCAGTTGCTCTGCAAAGTTGTTTTCCTCTCTGGTTCTGGTAACCCGTCCAGGGAAGAACAATGAGGGTAAGATAATAACAGAATAGCAACTGGTTGTGGGAGAGTGTCCTGGTGACTAGTACGTTGATAGAAGGGGATAAGTCCTTCTAGTCCATCCCTTAGGATGACTAGAGTTCCCGGTAGTCTGTGTGGACTATCTATAGAGGTGGGAGACTTCTTCCGCTCAGGAGGACGACAATCAACTGTAGTCTGGGTTAAGACCAGGAGCTGCACAGACGTCATCGAAGATAGGTGGTTGAAGACCGCACTTGCTGTGAGGTATAGTCATTGAGCAAGCTCCAGGGTCAGTTATATCTCACTAAAACCATCCTTCCCATTACATAGATGTTGATGTGATCTTCTAGTTATGGGTTTATGGTCAAGTAAAAAAAATTGTTTCCGCTGCCTACTCCGACCACATAAAACCCAAAAGTGGTATCAAAGCCACGTCGATACTCTATATTTTGGGATAATCGATATTATCATATTTTGGTTTTTCTATCTCTTATTGATTGCATAGGATGCGAATATTTAAATGATTAATGTGAATATCTGATTAATACCATAAGATCACAAACTAATATATACATATATGATATGGTATATATACAATCGATATGTGTCACCCTAAAACAGTTTTGATGGCTGATGTGTAGCATGGTTTTGGCCTATAAACCCTATGTCCATTTGTGTGGTAGGTTACGGATGCTTACATCTCGATCTACACATTGAGCCCTCTTCTTCTATTCTGAATGTAACTTGAGATAACTCGAGATTCTCTTCTACCTTTGCTCCCCTTGAATGTAACTTGAGGTTTCAAAAAGATTATGTAAAATAGGATTAGCTTTATTTCTTGTTAATACGGAGACTGTAGATGACTGCTTGATGGACTGAGACGACCGAATGAGGAGAACTTGGTGGACCGATGAGAAGCCTAGATGACCGGACGAGCCAACCATTTGAAGGAGCCAAACGAACGGCTGGAGGAGACCAACCGACCGACCAAGAGGCGAGTCGACTGGTTCAAAGGTTGAACCAGTCAACCAGGATTGGCAAGCATAGATTTTCATCAATAATAGGTTGCATGTGATGTAGACCTAATATGACCGTAGTTCCTTGTGGCTCCAAATAACTACAATAGGATGGCCATAATCATCGCTTTACCATTATTGCATTTTTTTTGTTTGTGGGATATATCATGTATATGATACGTACTATATATGTGGTGATTGGATACATATATGAATATATGAGCATATTTAAAACCCCTCAATATAATATTAAGTCTTAGATGATTTCCATAAGTAGCTCACATGAAAATCTTGATCGACAAGCATGGACATCCCAAGGGTGGTGTGTTGTCTATTTCGTGGAAGTGTGATGGTAGTTGTGTGGGCCCGCCAAGCGAGGTGCACTCCTATCGTGTTGGATTTTAGGTCAGGATTAACTGAGTGGTCTTAATGAGATTAAGCACTTAGAGGCATGCAGATGACTATGGCAAAGAGTTCTGCATATCATCTATCCAATAATTGCATATGATGCAATTGGTAAATGTTACCTACCTTAATAATTGTTTATGGACGCTGGCATTGGCCGAGTAATAACCCAATTGTTTTGGATCTTGGATCACTAGAAGGTTGTACTCTACAATCTTCCAAATTGATGGTGAGGGCTATCAATTTAATAAAAATAGTGGGAGTGGTAATTAATTAAAGACCTAATTAATATCATCATTTTTCAAATCAAATCAAATAAAAAGAGTATTGGACTGAAATTGCAAATTTCCTTTTTGTAGAGTAAATGGCTACCAACAACAATCACTTTTTGTTGTGATCGATCATTGAGAAGGACAAGCTAAATGGGAACAACTTCCATGACTGGTTTAGGACATTGAGAATTGTACTCACTCAAGAGAGAAAGCTCTATGTCCTAGATACACCGGAGCCAAAAGAACCTGCTCCCACCGCACTAAAGGCTGAAAGGGATGCTTACAGGAAGCACACTGAGGATGCCATTGATGTGAAGTGCTTGATGTTGTGCTCAATGAACTATGAGTTACAGAGACAACATGCGAACATGGATGTCATTGAAATAGTTCAACATCTCAAGAACATGTATCAAGACCAAGCATGACAAGAAAGATATGATATCTCCAAGGTATTATTCAAGTGTGTCATGACAAAACAAGATCATGTAGGCCCTCACACACTCAAGATGATTGGGTATATGAAGAACCTAACTCGACTGGGATTCCCTCTGAGCCACGAGTTGGCTACTTATGTGATGCTGCAATCGTTGCCAGAATCCTACAATCAGTTTGTAATGAACTACAACATGAATAATTTTGACAGGTCACTAACAGAGTTGTTGGGCATGTTGAGGACAGTTGAGGCACAGTTTAAGAAAGGCAAACCCCAATTTGTGATGATGATCAGTAGAAAGAAGGGAAAGTCTGAGGGCAAGGGCAAGGGCAAAGCAAAGAAAGGTTTTGATGCTAGCCAGCAGCCCAAGTCATCTTCAACTCTCAAAGCCAAGGGAGAGGTGAATAAGGGAGGCAAATGTCACCATTTTCATGAGGCAGGACATTAGAAGAGAAATTGCCCTCTCTACATAGATGAACTAAAGAAGATGAAGGAGGGGATGTAAGTCTCCACCTTAGGTATCATGAAATCAACTTAAATTGCTTATTTATCTTAGGTATATGATACCAAGATATAGATCTGACACATATGATGTACAGGATCTGAAAAGAAGTGATGGACTTTATAAAAGGACTAAGAAGGAACACTCGTCAACATTGGAGCATATGTTGCTGCCATAGATAGAAGTACCTTTTAGTTTATTTCAGCCAAAAGGTAATGTAATAGAGTTATGAACTTCTGTTTCATTTTGCCAATAAATAGACATTTTGTTTCTACATCTTGTAATGACAAGGATGTCTATCAATAAAGATTCATGTTTCAATTTCAAAGATATGATCTTTAATAGAAATGCCTTATTTATCTTGTGGTACTTGGTATGCATGAGATAAAATGATAATACCTAAAAGTTATTGATGACTCAAATAGTAAATTAGAATTATCACCTAAATAAATGAATGATAAATCCATCTCTAGGTTCCATGTTGATGGATAAACTAGACTCTTTTTGGTTAGTGAACCATTAAGAGATATGAATGTCATGTTTATTAGGCATGATTACATGTCAATCTTCACTAGATGTAGTGGGAGAATAACTATTCTATTAGGTATAATACATATTGATGTACATACATACCTATTCGAGTAAATGCTAATACTTCAAATATGGTATTTAATGAAATACCAATATGAATATCTTGAAATGTTCAACAATATCAGAAATGAAGAACAAACTTGTTAAAAGTATTAATTCTTTGATATGATCAATGAAGGAGATACTTAAACCAAATGTGTGAGGACCTTGTGAGTAACTATGATAGTGTATCATAGAGAACTCGTGATTAAGGCATAATGATGTCTAAATCAAAGAAGGAATCATACTCTAAATAGTAAGAGCATGGCCATCAAAAAAATAACTAATCTTCTAGAATTCTTGTAAAGAACATGCTTTACACTAAATAAAGGTACAAAAGGAGATTAAGAATCACAAGTGTTGTGGATTCTCAAATTCCTTATGTAACAGATACACCTCAAATATCTAGTAGAAAACACCTTGAGTTTGATGGATAATGATATCCTACAAACTCAAAGTTGACTAATTGGTCATATGATGATGAGCCAATAATCCATCCAGATGATGTTGAGGAACTAGATTTTGAGTTATGGCTTGAAGTCATAAGATCCAAAATGACTTCCATATGAACCAAATAAGGTATGGCCTTAATGGTAGAACTTATAGGGATAAAACCCATAAGTGCAATTGGGTTTTAAGATTTAAGACTAACATGGATGACATTTGAAGAGTTGATTGGTTGAGATAAATTCAAGTGAGTTCAAGGTGTTGAACCTGAAGATTTTATTTAACCAATTGCAGTGGCTATAGGCCATACAAGATCATGCTTACTATTGGAACTTAAAGGCTATGAAATTTGGCATATGGATATTAAAACTGCATTCCTAGAAGGAATAACATGAGGTTGTGCACATGACACAACCTGAAGGGTTTTATAATTCCATTAATGCAAATGAAGTCTATAAGTTATAAGAGACTAATCGATATGATTGATTAAATACAAGCACTTCAGAACTAGAGTCTTTACTTTGATTATAAAGTCAAAAGGTTTGACTGATATATCAAAAGGATTTGTGATTTTAAAGATTTAGTGGGAGCATATTCATATTCCACATGATGATGAGGAATGAAACGTTCTAAGAATAGAAACTGGTGTGGAAATACCTTCTTTAAGGGAATAAAGAGAAATGTCCTATGTGATAGGAATAGAGACCTATAGAGATAGTTCTTGAAAGTCTCTTGACCTGATGAAGAGAGAGCATGCATTGGCAGTCTATGCGGAAGGGTTTAGTATGCAAAGATTCAGTGGGAGAAAACTTGTCCATATTACATGGAGTTAGCCTCTCAGATGCCTAGTGTTCCAAATTCTTAGAAGATTAGGAACACATAGATAGATTCATTGTGCATTTGCAATTGGATCTATCATGTATGTAATCATCCCATTATCTTGTATGTATCAAACAAGACAAGAAAATTTATATGCATTCATCATCTTGTATGTATTGGACATGACAATATAATATACTCATCCAGTTATCTCGTATGTATTGGACATGACAATTGGATGTATGTCTACTTCCAGCGAGAGTTAGTGGAATACCATAAAGAACTTATTTAAGTACTTATGAAGTACTAAAGGATTAGTTCTATGGTAATAAATGGAAGAGTTGAGTGAAAATGAGTTACACTGATGCAATCTTCCGAAATGATAGAAAAATGATTGCAAAATATAAAAGTGAATATGTGTTGATAAATGGATTCAAGTAAAATTAAAAGCCATTTAATTCTAAAAGGAATGTCGAGTATGCTTATGTTATGAACATCAGAGGATACTATATGGATCTAAAAGTTCATATAGATGAACTTATAGATATTCCAACCATTGATGACAAAGTAGAATACTAAGTTAAACTATGGAGCTAATTGTTAGGCTAGGAATATCAGATAGTGTATTACATAAACTCCTTCTCATAGGAAATGTCATACAATGAGGAGATGTGAAACATGCAATATACTAATTAAAGCAAAATATGGCTAACTCATTGGATTAGAAGTATCGCAACAAAAACATGTGGTACATGTTTAGAGATCACTAAGAATATGATTCAAAGGTGATTGTCTCTAAGTGCAAGTGGGAGTCTGTTGGTGTGTATTCCCAAAGAGACAATCATATGATGATTGGATTGGCATATGTTCTAATTGATTTGATAAATATCAAAGGAAAGATTCCAATTTATTCTATCTCAATTGATTATGAGATAAATGATGGAGCAGAATGAATGTCTAAAGATCGACAATACTCAATGATGTATGTCTTCAAGTACGTGAATTGAACAATGAGATCATAAGGATGCTAAGAGTATGTACATTCTTATTATGTCCCTAGTCGGATGTCATTGTGGAAAATGTTGATAGACAACAATGACACATCAAGACTAAAGTGTGTGTTGGTTGATGACAGTGTCTCATTAGTCATGATATATGATATGAAACCAAGCACACAAATACATGTTGGAGAATAGTGTATCGGACAAACCCACCATGAGAGTGACACATGGAACCATGACATGGTAGTCAGTATCATCTCTCATAGTGATGGTAGTGATTTTGATTCTTAGACTTGAAATCACTACACTCGTCGAATGTGATTGGGTACACTTTGACATCATCAAACGCAGTCCAGAAATAAGGGTTGTAGTAATGGTGATGATTGGGTGGCTTTGACGCATGAGATAGACTGTGAGTGATAGATATGGGATTTGTCCCTCCTAAGGGAGTATGATCTCCGGGCCACTTGATACCTTTCCTAAAATCGTTGCTTATACTTCTTCTTTAGATACCTTTGTGTGTTCTTGCTATCATTTCCGTGAAGAACAGCCCCAGTTCTTGGTTGAACAGAGGTCGAAGATGATGACATTAATCTCTAAGTTTATCCAAAAACATATTTAGCAAACGGACTCCCAACCTTGCTCAAACGGTTTCCCAAACCGTTTGGGAGCAAACGTTTTCAAACCTTTTGAATGCAAACGGTTTCACTAGACCACATAGAAGCAAACGGTCCAAGACCGTTTGGAGGTGTTGACCAGACATTGACCATTTGGAGGACTATTGAGAATAATTTCGACTAATTACCTACCAAAAACCATCAATTAATTCCAAGTGGTTCACCAATTGAAGGTCCAACAATCATCAAAACCCTAATCGGGTTAATTGTTGATTTTAATAATTGAATTATGTTGAAGTTTGGGTTGAGTGACCCAAACGGTTTCAAAACCATTTGTGGATCACCCAAATAGTCTCAAGACCATTTGGTGATTACCCAAGACCGTTTTCCAGTCTAGGGTTAAGCATGGTTGACCAATTAAGGATCCAATGATATCAAGTTGATGAGTAATTGATTGCTGATTTGGTGACTAAACCTAGAATCCAAACCCTAATTGAATGACTTGGTTTTTGATAAAATATTGGGCAAACGGTCTCAAGACCGTTTGGAGGTCATCCAACCGATCCCAAGACCGTTTGGGGTCAAGGCATGACCAAATTGGATGATAGGTCAAAGAGTTCAAATCAATTAGACTCACAATGAAATATGTTGAAGGGTCATCGATTTCAAACCCTAATCCAATTGATCCAAGCCCTAATTGATGATCAATTGAGGGTCAATTGAGGGTCAAATCAGTTGAAGGTTGACCTAATTAACTCAATTGATGATTGGCAAACATGTGCATGATTGATTGAGGGGTTCAATATTGGAAACCCTAATTCAATTGAAGTGGTTGAGACACTTTTTGGTCCTTGCAGTTTTGAGGTGGTTTGGACCAAACGGTCTCAAGACCGTTTGAGTCCAAATGGTCTCAAGACTGTTTGGGACCAAACGATCCCAAACCGTTTGGTCTCATGCAGTTTCAAGGTCGGTTGTGTCCATGCGGTTTCAAAGTCAAACATGACCAAACGGTCTTCACCACCAAACGGTTTCAAAGTCAAACTTGAATAAACGGTCTTCACCTCTACTTTAGCAAACGGTTTTGAAGGTCTACTTTACCAAATGGTCTCAAGGGCAGACCAAGACTGCATGAAGGTCCAAACGGTCTTAGACCGTTTGGAGGAATAGTTTGCAAGACCGTTTGAGGTCCATGTAGGTCAAGATCGTTTGATGATCTAAGGGTCAATATGGTTTGGTGGTTGATTAACCTAAACCTCATGGATACTTAAAGTGATTAAAGGACCAAGTGATTAGTTGATTAGTGCATGTTATAATCAATGGTGATTATAATAAAGGTATCCTTGATGGGATAGAATGATTAGTACTCTCTGAATGAGTGAGCTTTATTGATCACAATAGTAATGACATAGCCATGATCTCAATGTTGAGTTGACTTAGCTTAATCAAGGGTGATGAAAGCATCAACTCATATAAGGGATGAGAGAGAAAAGATTTCTTATGAAATCAAGTAATGGACTCTCAATATGAAGGAATGCCTATTTAGGGTATGATCCATGTTAGTGAGATCATGAAACCCTAATTATGATGGTTAATGAATTCTAACCCTAATTCGAGGGTAGTAATGGAAATATCCCTAATATATGATGAAGGTATGATCATAATTCATAATATGAATAGTAAACCCTAATATAGAGTAATGTGATGTATTGTGAATAGTAAACCCTAATCTAGGGTAATGTGATGTATTGTGAATAGTAAACCCTAATTTTGGGTTATGCTATATAACATAAAGTTCTATGGCTGGGTAATGCAATGATAAGTCATTAACCCTAATTGGATTAAAAAGGGAAACCCTAACCCTGGCAAGGGCATAGTGGTGCAACCCTTAAATAGGATGTTATTAATGTTTTGCATTATGCTGATCTAAAATAGATGTGTTTGTATTCATCTGTACTAATCATGCAGGTTTTATGGAATATTGAACATAGCCAGGTATGAGCTATGAAGCTTTGCTTATCAAAAGTACTTTATAAGATTTGAAAGCAATGATATGCTATGTTGCCTAGTGAGAGATAACAAATAAGACTGATAGGCTGTATGAGCCATGAGAAATATCGGTATTGCTATAATCATGTTCACATTGTTAAATGACTTGATGGCAATATGTTACTTGGTAACAAGTGTTTTGTTGAACTAAGGGTTTGAACACCCATATTCTTGAATCATAATGATGAGATGGTTAGGGATTGATAACCCAATGATAACTAGATGTGAAATGAATTTTATACAATTAGTACTCTTTCTTTATAGCAATTTTTTTAATGGTTATGTTTGAAAACATGCCTGATGCTAAAAGAATGCCATAATGTACTTAAATAATCAAGTATAATGATATCATCTAGAGCCCTGACCATAGATCCATCATCGTCAGAAGTTAGATGATGGTGAAATAGGTTTTCCTAAAAGAAATCCTGGAGAGCATACTTTTGAGTATGTGGGGGTTATGGATGCGAATATCCTTATGTCCTAATGGAGGAATTGATGTGAGATAAACATCAAATCTCTCAATCCTTCATTATATGTATATGCCGAGATGATGTATCACTAATCTCCCGATGATGTTGTTAATGCCGAATCGATGTGAGATAAACAAGAAATCCCTCGATTGTGAAGAGAGTACAACATGCCATTGTAACTCTAATAGTGAAGTGCCAGAATACCCTGGATAGCTATTATGACAGAGACATAAGATGCCCTGCATGATGATCCTCACACTGATTGAGGAAGATGAGGTCATAGAAATCCGGCCCTTATGATGACCTATGTATGGTACCGATTGCGATTTTGTAATGGTCGGTTGGAGTATGAGCGGTATACCTCATCTCCTCAGGGCATAAGTATGTTTGTAAAATGTAATCAGCCGTGTAGCATAATTGCTTAGATTGGACTACGAGAAATAATGATTGATGATGCATTGTTTATTTAGTCCTAATTGGACCAGTAATATACATGGTCTTCATATTCCTTACTGAATAAATGACTTGTTACTCAATCAAGTTATAATTGAAATGATTGCTTAAAGAATGTTGCTCTGCTTAGCTTATCCAGTATTTTACTTGCTATTGAATATTTATAGTTCTACTGCTCAATGTTATTCCATTATTTGCAATAACAATGCTTCTGGAGAGGAGTTATAACTCTCGCTGGGACAATTCTTCAATTGTCTCACCCTCGTGGGATTCAACTTTTTAGGTAGACGCCGAGGACGAAGAAACCCTTCAGTGGGTGAGCAGCAACAGCAACAGCAACAGCAGCAACATCAGGGACAACAGTGATCCTTAGGTGGAGACACTATCTGTCGAGTCTTGTATATATAGAAAGTCCTATGTTTCATCTTTGTACTCTCAGGTCCTAGGAGTCAGTAGATGGTTTAATATATATCTGAGATTTTTTTGGCTTAATGCCTCGAGATTTTTGTATACTGCTCATGTACAGTTTAACAGAGCATTCAGTATTATGACTCTCGAGATGAGATATTATAGAGATATACTGATGAATCAGTTGTAAATAACTTAACTTGTCTCTTTATGAAAGAGTTTTACCGTTTGAGGATCTCTTTACAAAAAGTTATTAATTTTTAGTGATTTTCAATAATTCCGCTGCTAATAATTCGCTTCCGCATTTATTGATCTCATTTTCACAAGTAGATCATCACAAAGACCAAGATTTGCACAGACGCCATCGAAGACATGTGGTTGAAGACCGCACTTGTTTCAAGGTATAGCTGTTGAGCAAGTATAAGGACCAGGTATATCTTGCTAAAACCATCCTTCCCATTGCATAGATGTTGATGTGATCTGTTGGTTATGGGTTTATGGTCAAGTAATTTTTTTTATTTCTGCTGCCTACTCTGACCACGTAAAACCCAACAATTTTTCCGTAACATTTAACCAAATTTAACAAGGAATTTTGACAAATTTGTAGAAAAATATTTCTTGGTTTGGATTTCCAATGAAGTTCTTAGGATGTAGTTGACCTAACTAAGAACCATCTTGACCATTAAATTTTAGTAAGGGTATAATTGCATAACTAACTTTGGCTTAGATATTGTGCATCAAAACTATTTTTTGGTCAAGTTCTTAGCCCAAATTAACCCATACACAACAAATTAGATGAAATTTTAGCAAGCTCTAAACCTTGATGTAACCATGACAAGAACCACCATAGTCAACCACTTACTTAACATTTATGAATACATATCTAATAGTATTTTGTAATTGAAGTTTTGTTAAATCTATAATATCAATGCTAACCTAGACTTGAGTTCTGCACGATTCGATTTCAACAAACTTTAAACCTAAAAATGACCCAAAATTTACAATGACTAGGATGGAATTAGATTAGATTTGACCATGATACACAAACCCAAAAGTAAACTTGGACATGAATCCACTTAATGGTCCACTAATTGTGGCAGCTTATATTAGTCCATAATTTTGTGTGTTGTTGTGTAATATATGTGTTTGATCAATAAAGGAGTTCTATCCCATTATTCTTAACACGATTTTCCCAATTAAAGAAATCCATATAGGTTTCTTTTGGAGGGAGTTCACTTTCTCTAGAGTTCTAGAACAACATCTACATTTTTTAGAGCTTGTATATTGAAGAAGGCTTCATGTTTATGAATGTGTATAGGTATAATGTGTTCTTTGATGCACAATACAAGGTTATACAGTCTCTTCACTATATATTTTGCTAAATGTGAATACTTGGAAAAAATGTGAAATTTATAGTATTTGGATGACTTTTACTGTATAATGTGTACCATAAAAAGCATATGTTGTGGGCCAATGACTTGATATCAGTTAGGATACGTACCCAGTGGATATATTGAACTACTATGGTATATACCTAGTTGATATTTTATGAAATAGTATGTGATAGGAGTCATATTATAAAAGATATTTTCTTTAGTTTCTAGCAATAATGTTTTCAAAATACAAGAACACAAAATTAAAATCTGTAGAGTAGTAATTTAGTCAAATTATTTTGTATAAGTGGCTTAGAAAAGATATTGAGGACACAAGTTCTATTCTAGAAACTTCCATAATGTTCTTATTGGACAAATTATAGAATGCAGCTCTAATAACTCTCCTAGAGTTTCTAAAGCATGTGGAAAAATATACTTTATATTGCTACATTTCAAAATACTTTAGAAAAATATATGCTTGACACCACTACAATTTAGTTAGTTGACAAGTTATTACAAAAATAGGTTCTAAAGAGAACAACCCAATGATTGGACATTTTTTGGATGAGCATAAATTTCCTAGTAGAAGGAATGGAAATGAGTTGTGGGATCAACAAGGGCATATATCATGGTATATTATTTTGCTCAAAGTTGCATCAAAAACAAATTTGTACAATCTATACACCTAAAAGAATACTGTAAGAACTTCTTCACTTACATCTTTAAAAAATCACATGGTAGTTAATCAAACTCAAAATTCGTTTGGATGGACAAGAACTCTCAGGAACTAACTTCTCTCGACTTACACTTACAATAATATGTTAGCCATCCTCATAACACCAACTACTTTCCTTAAAAGTATCTCCTTATTCCACTCAAATTTTTATATCCCTCCACTCAAAATATACCCTCCCCTCCTATCCTCTCCCTTTAGCCATTTGATATAAATACTTACACTTGTTTTATTGGTAATAGTCTCCTTAAAAAGATCTCCTTATTTTTCATTGAACTCTTTGTATCCCTCCCTTCAAACCTCCCTTCCTATATCTCTCTTTCTCTCTCCCTTGAATCCTTTATACAAATAAGTGAACTTATTTTTAATTTGGAGCAAACCTTCCTAGGTATATCACTTAGTTTGCAACCCACAACCCTCATTATTCATCAATGAAACTAAAATGCCACATAACTTTCAACTGAACTTTTTGTTACCCATGAGGGAACAATTGTTCCAAGTTAAAGATGCTTAGTCAAAAGGTAGCACTTTTTGAATGGATAAGAATGAATTAGTTCCCCAAATTTATCTAAGAGTACATGTCCTTGTTGATGAACTTAGCTTTGTTGGGAAAGAAATCATACAAAAAGAAACTTTTGGTAAGAATATGTGGCTGACATACTTATTCCTCTTACTCCTAAATGCAAGTAGGAGATGGCTATCATAGAAGAACTATATGACCTCATTAAATTTCTTATGGGGGGATGATTGGAAACTTGAGACTGATGAAGTAAAGGACAAGAACATAGATGTTAGATAATAAAAAATAGTATACTAAGAAGAAAACATTCACGTTTAAAGCTTCAAACTCCTCAATTGAGGATTCATCCGACTAAGAATCCAATCATATATAAGGTAAGAAGTTCTTTAAAAGGTATTCTAACAAATCTTTTAGTCCTCATATTTCAAAGAGCTATGAATATTGCAAAAAATTAGCATGTTAAGAGTGAATTTTTAATACTCAAGGGAAGGAAATAAATCCTACAAAGACAACGAGAAGAGAAAGGACAAGGTAAAAAAGCATGTAGCTTGAGTTTCAACCACAGAGAAAACATGAAGTGAACAAGAAAACATAAATAATTGTAATATGGTAGTATGATGGTGCCCTAGATATGATCTCCATCTTATATATTTTTCCCATTATTCACATATAGATCTTTCATAATACATTCTTCCCTATTAGTTATCATATTGTAAAATGCACTTATGGGTGCTTTTTGCATGTTCTAAAGGTAATTTTACACTCCTTTGATGAAAGAGGTTTAGGGATGTTTAACCTAGGGCTTCCCAGAGGCTAGAGGAGTCCAATGTGACACCAGTTTCACCTTGAAACCTACCCCAAGTGAAATTCCATGGATTGCCAAATGAAAAAACTCAAGTGCTAGAGAAAACCCCCAAAAGGGATTTGGTACTTCACCATAGTTGGGCTGCATTGACCCCAAACACAATGATTTCACACAGTTTACAAGAATAGATCAAGTTTTTCATTATGATTGTGCTACGTAGCATGATCATGCTACCTTCATGACACCACCATGGTGGTACCCATCATGGTCATGCCATCAACCTAAATTTTCCACTTCTAAGCCTTACTTGCACCACCTAAACATCACGACCATTCCAAACCACCATGATCATTCCACCATCTTTCCACCACGTTTGTAGTGGGTACCAAAATCATTTTACCCTCATACCCTAGCCCACTCTTCCATTTATCTTCCCAATTTGCCCTAGATTTAACATTACACCTCAAAACCTAGACATTAGTGATGGTTGGGGTCGGCGGTTCGGTTCCCCTAGCATTCATTGTCAACACCTACCACTAACCTACCCTATTCTCTCTCACATTCATAACCTCTCACCCCAAAACCCTAATTTTCTAGGGTTTGACATTTTCCATCCCATTTCCATAGTTTCCACCCTTGGAAAGAGGAGGAGCTTGACCTTGATACCACTGGAGAAGGATAAGAAGACATCTACTATGAGCTCATGGATATTTCTATCTCTTTCTTCTCCCTTTTTCTTTTTTCTTTACCATGAGAAGATAAGCCCCTTTAGTTGGTTGTTTGAGGAAAATATGTAACTTCAATACGATGTTGGGAAATTATCATGCAAAATACTTGGATTGCATTGAAATTTCCTATGTTGTTTCTTGTTCTAACTTTTGGTCTATTTATATCGTGATTGATGTATGAAAACACCAAAGGTATAGAGAGAAGGGGAAATAGGAGGCCAGGATAGGAAAAACTCCCAAGTACAATTGGTGGATCCTAACTAGTTTCCTCTCTCTCTACGTATCCCTATACTTTACTTACCCTAGGTGTGAGATCATAGTAGCTAGTTGTGACTCCCTTTATATACTTTCCCACTACCCTTAATTTCTCATTAAAACCATGACTTGCTCTAGTCTTAGATAGTTTCTCTTACCTAGTTAGTCAATTTTTTTCTTGTGCTAGTTAATCTTTGGTGCATATATTTATCTTGTGTACTAATTTCCTTTTTATGTTTAGTTAGTTATTTCTTAGTTGTGTTAATTTTCCTTTCTTAGCTAATTGCTTCTCTTAGTTTCTAACTAGGATTTTTATTGTTAGTATAACGTTTGACTTTACTTGCTTGCTTTAGTGTAGTTTCAATCATTACTTAGTTCCTTAGACCAATATGTGTAGGTTTTATCTAGGTTTAAATGTTTTCCCTCTTTCAATTTCATGTTCACCTAAGTCTTATTCTAAACCCACCTTTAAACCATGAAAACCCTACACTCCACTTTAAGAACCTAGTATAAATAAAAAAGATACAGATCACCCATCTCTCCATGTGGATTAGTGCTAACTTTCCACATTTCTATACTACATTTCGAGCTCATGCACTTGTTGATCATTTTACATAGAGTTTGTAGAGTAGGGTTACAAATTTTATTAGCCCAGGTGTTGTGGCCCATCAAGATTTCTAGTGTCATTTCCGGATAGAGTGGTGCTCAACCTAGATAGTTTGTTTTACTTTGACTTCTTATTGTCCCCACCATTTATTTTATTTGTTCTTTAAGTTATTCTTGCAATCGAGATTGATAACTATCACTCTAGGGTTTAGATCCCGCTTCTCTCTAGTTTCCCCTGGCGGCCGCCGCTAGGGGGAGGGAGCGCTGCTCCGGTGCCTTCCTCCCCCTGGCCAAATCTGCGTGCTGAAGGGGGAGATGTGGTGCTAGGGCTACTCACGACAAGGATGAGGCGGTGATGTGCTGCTCTGTGTCAAAGCCAGGGTGCGGGTTGAGGTCGACTGCATCGACTATGTCGACTCCTTCTCATACATGAGTGACGGAAGGAGAGGTGCCATCTCCTGCTGATCTGGCTTCGTGTGTGGCGGCTCATCACAAGGTAGTTAGGGAATCTCGACTTCCCTCTCTGACCCCTATCTCTTCTTACCCTGAGCTAGTTCCTAGTTCTTCCTGAGCTATGACGCCTCCACGACTTCGACTGGATTGCTTCGGAGATCCGTGCGGTAGCCGAGTTTGATGGCGGGTTTGGGCGCCTCCTGTCTGGTGGTGGTGCTCCCTGGTTGGTGGCGTTCCCTGTTGTGAAGGCCCTTTGTCCGGCTCGGCGTTCGGCCTCCCATCTTGTGTTGGCTCTCTCTACTGTCGCGGTATGCGGTATGGGTTTCCCTCAAATTGTCGGGCTTCTTCAGAAGATGGAGGCACCGCGCGTGATGAGGTACTCCTCATCCTCTATCCGAATTAGGATGGTAGAGGTCGGGGTTTAACATCCGGTCCTGCTCTACTGGCGGATGACCTTAGGCCACTGGTGATGCGTGGGTTGGGTCTAAGGGGCAATTCTCTTATCCTTCCTGGATTTCTTATGCATCATGAAGGAACACCCCTCGTGGTGTTTGAAGATATGCCACTGCCAGTCAATAGCGTGAGATATCTAGGCATCCTCCGCTGATGCTTGGAAGAGCACATGTAAGTTGTTCGACCAAATTCTCCTGCTATCTAGCCACCTCGTCAAGGTGCCTGGACTCGCTCCCAACGGTGGAATATCTACCTCTTTCTTCCTCCCACTAATTTCAGGAATTGGGTGTAATGTTATGTGTGAGGAAGGGTTGGTGGCAGGTGTTTTGCCTTTGGTTGCTATGTAGTCCTGACTGCTTCACGTTGGTTGGCTTGGCAGAGTGTTGGCTGCTGCTGCAACAGGTGGTTCACCTTTCAGGTGTTGTGGTGGGGCAGTTGTGCAAGCTGCAACTTCTTGTGCATCAAGCTGGAGTTAACCATGGAGATTGGGTAGCTTTTGGTTTCTGGAGATGGTTGTGTTCGCATTTCCAGTTGATGAAGATTTGGACATAGTCTGAGTTCTAGCTATTCGAAGCCTTGTTTCTGTGTGTTGGTGTTGAGACCCTAAATTCCTGGGACTGTTGGGATGCGGTCCGTCTGCAGAGTCCTTGTTCTCATACTTTGTGGGTGGTTTTCATGCTTTTGAGTGCTTGTCTTTGTTTAAGGCTTCATGTCATAGGTCGAGTTGTTTAGGATCTTAGCCTTATGTACAGTTTCATGTTTTTTTTGTTCTTTTGGCCTTGATTACTAGCTTGTTGGTATCAAGGGTTTATGTTCTTGCTGTAATGGGGTACTTTGTGCCCAAAGTTTTGGTAATAGTAACACGCTTTTTGACTGACCAAAAAAAAAAGAGATTGATAACTATCCTTGATTGTTTGGCGTACAACTGACAATGAATGTTAGACAAGGGAGATATGGCTAATCCCAATGGAGTACCATTGACCCAACAATGGATAGAACTAAGAGGATGTCAAAGGACTTCCTCCAAAGCCTCCCTATGACTACCTCCTTCCAGGAACTTACATATCTCTTATGGTAACAAGGATTGGTGCAATGTTGGGACAACATTTATACATCCCTTCATCCCTTGTGCAAATGTTTTCAGCTTTCTATGGGTTCGATAATGAGAATCATGATCAACATGTGGACTCCTTATAGATACTTTATCAACCTTCTGCACTCCATATAGAATTGATGACGCCATCAATTTGACTATGTTCCCCTTCTATATAAAGGAAAAAGCCAAAGCATGGTAGTGCTAAAAAATAGAGATCATGACTTGGGAAGATGTGAAGAATGTATTCCTAAAAATGTCATTTTATATTAATAAATTGACATCTAAAAAAGTCTTATTATATTGATAAATTTACACACAACATCTGGTGTGCTATCGTAAACTTTTGCCAATTAATCCATGAGAATTTCCACAATAGTCGAGAAAGGTTTCAAAAGTTGTTGACAAATTTTTCTCATCATGAGGTTCCTCTATGGTAGCTAGGGAATTCCTTCTACTCTAGGCTATTTCAAATGAGACAAACCATCGTGTACTCATCTTGTGCAAGTGCTTTCATGGTCAAAACCTCAAAAGAATAATGTCATATGTTGATTATTTAGTTGAAAATCCAAGGCATTGAGCTTATAGTGTGATCGATAGTTATGAGCGGAACATTGGAGTGACACTCTTACAACCCCTTCAACTACCAATGACTCAAACTCTCATTTTTTGAAGATGCTACTTGAGATTATGAACTTAATGAAGAACTAAGGGGAGATGACTAAATTAATGATGTGCAAGATGTTGATGGTCTAGATGAGGAGGTGAAATATGGTGCAGGATTTAAAGAGAAGTCCTTTCTAGGTTGAAAGGTTATGATGAGGTTAAAAAAATGTGACAAGATTGAAGCAAAGGTTGGATAAAATGTCTTTTTCACTTGATTAATGTGAGGAGTGGAGGCTCCCTTCCCAAACTATGATAGATCAAAACAATGTGGGTGGTTAAATGGATGTCTCTCAAAAATCCTACTTCCTACCACAAATGCAAGTTCAAACCCTCCATCTATACCAAGGGCCACCAAATTCATATGCACCTCCACCACCTGAATATTTCCTTGACTACCAATACCCTCCTCAACCAAAACAATCACCACACTAGGGATATGTAACTCAATAAGTGCAACCTTTATGACCTCATCACCCACAACATCAAAGACCACCTCAACCAATGCAACCACAACAAGCTCCCCCCTTGTTGGTTGTTTACACAAACGAGTTTCAAATCAAGGAATGGATAGTTTACTCAACTTAACCAAACTCCGCAAGTATACGGAGGTAGTATAGTCAAGGTCGAACACAAGGAGCTGAGCTAATTTAATTGAACGCAAGAGTACTAAAGTTCAACAATCTAGACTGATTTTAAAGAGTAGAAAAGATTTGTTCTAAAAGCATAAAAATTAGGTTTTAACTACAGGAATTTCATATTTTAATTAACAAATAAGGACTACAAAGAAAATTCGATTTCAGAAAGTTAATGGATCTTGGACATTAGGATTTCACTCACATACCATAGCAATCAAGAGAACAAGATAATCTAAACATACATAAGATCACGTTTCAAGGAAAAGTTGTGTTGCATTTCACCTCCCAGTGTAAATGCAACGATCATAACTCAAAACAATACTCTCGTGCATGAATTTTGTTTATGATCACAAATAGTTCCTCAACTCATTATTCTCTACTCTCGTAGAAGAAGAAGAGTTGCCAAGAGGAGTGTCTCCATACATTCCTACTTGTTTTCTCAAACTAAGCAAGAAAGCAGAAAAAATGCATATAAGGCGGCCAACAATACATGCAAGGAAAGGAGTAACCAACACTCTCAAGGTAAGGAAATAAGAAGCAAATGCATTTAGTACGAAATTACTTGTTCATTACATGGTATAACATGGGAGTTACTCTCCCATGCCCAAGAAAAAGAAGTCTACTCGTCCATAACAATGTACAACATATTTTCTACATAATTTTTAGTGCTAGACATGGTTTAGAGAAGAAAAGACAAGGAGAACTGAAGATGTAACCACAAGAAGCAAGAATTCCGACTTTAGGACGAAATTCTCCTCCTTTAGCTGCTCCAAGTCGGGCCTACTCCTCTCCCAAGAAGTTGCTCGGAGTTGGGAACGCTTGGCTGAACCTTGAAGAAGACTTAGGAGAAATGGATAAGAATAAATGGTCTCTTTGTGCAAGAAACCACCTTAGTTTCCTCCCAAATCACCTTCCTCTGCTCTCCTCTGTCTTTGGGATGAGAGAAACTCTCCAAATGGCCGAACGTAACTGTCCCTTGGCTTCCCTCTTTGTTTTAAAATCGTATTCTGAATTTTCGAAATTCTGAAACTGCCAAGTGCACGGCGTGCATTTTTGGGTGCATGTCGTGCACTTACAGTGCAGTTGACATCGGACTGATCTGTGCACGGCGTGCCCTGAGGAATTGCACGTCATGCGTCTTTCCAGAACTTCTTCAGCAATTTACGTTCCAGGTGCACGCCGTGTCATATCGATGTGCACGCCGTGTCTTCGTGTTCTGTATGTTTCTGGAATCTCGCACGTCGTGCGTTTCCTATGTGCACGCCGTGCATTCTCTTGGCTGAACAGAATGGATTTTCACTGGAATGTTGCACGCCGTGCATTCGGATTTGCATGTCATGCACTTTACTGCTTCAACGAACCAGTCTTTTCTGGGATGGTACACGTCGTGCGTCTGTATCTGCACGCCGTGCATTCTCCTGTTTCTGTAGAAATAACATCCGAATTTAGTCCTTTTTGTGGCAAATTTGCAATACAAGTTATGGGACACATAGAACAACAAAAAGATGGCAAAACTAATATGAAAGAGACTGAATTATACTAGAAAGAACCAAAATTGTGTGTGATAACATGTGAAAAGATGATATACAAATCACACAACAAATCCCCCTAAGCTTAAACCATTGCTTGTCCTCAAGCAAAAAGAGCATGGAAATATAAATGAAGAATTGTCAAGAACATGAATAGATCAAATGAAATGAAAGATGTGTATAAAACCAAGCCAACCATGATCAACATGTTTATGCGCATAGCCATCAATTCAACTCAAACACCCAAGAAAGAGATTTTTAGTTCAGCAAGGGTGGCATCAATTTAATGAATCAATCAATTAAACAACACTAGGTAGAATTTGGATGACCAAGCCAAACAATCAGTGGATGTGCAACTCAAAATCTCAACTATTAAGGATTACAAAAGATGAAATCTAAGTTAAAAATTGACAATTTTTGTTGTACTCTCCTTTTCTCAGAATTGATATGACAAAGGATTATGGGTTCTGACACTCAGCTGCTAATGTAGGCTTATGCACACGTGGAGTGTCGGTTGGGGTATTTTACCCTCTTTTAAGACATACCACCTAACCATCGTGGCTAGATCGGACTTACACTAGGCTAGCATGATATGTGGGCAGATTAGCCATCTTTAATGGGGTATAAGAGTTATTTAATTTTTTCCAAACTTGGGAGAACCAACTAAATTGCAACATTAACTAGATTTCATTCATCTATTTTGAAAATTTTTCATTGAAAGAGTGTTTGCAAATGCACTAAGAGCTTGGCAAAGTCATCCCGTATTCTAAATGATGTTGTAAAGTTGATTTACTCACAAAAAGTGAAACCATTACATGTTTTAAACAATCAAGGATGTGAAAGATGAATGTTCAGGCTAGAAGCATAAACCAGAGTTAAACACATGTTGATGGTCCAAAGGTTTCATTTGATTAATGCATGCTTTTTACAACTTCTTCAATTGATATTTCTCATCAAAGGAGGACGAACAGTTAAGCATAGGAGTTCTTTCCACATATAAAAGATGAAACTCATATCATACTAGACTTGTCATCAGAAAAGCAGAATTGAAATCAAAACAAAAGTACAAAAAACAAATGACAAGAAGCAAATAACATGAAAATCAAAAGCTAAAAATAAACTAGAATACCAATACCATCCGGTTGCTCCCCCCTAAGCCTGAAATCAGCAGTGTCCTCACTGCTTCAATCGAACTTTAGGAGTTCACAACCGGATACATGTCATGAATAAGATCAGAAAAACGATCTGCCGCCTCCCTGATCCAGGAAAAACTGACTAACGATGTCAGGGATGTCCATTGGCGTCGCGGATGATGATCCTGGCTGGTGCTGCTGGTGGTGCTGGTGTTGCTGGTCTTCGGGAAACTCATGCCGTGGAGCGTCGGGAGTTGTGGTCTCCTAGTGGGAGGGGGACTGGAAGGACTGCGGTGCTGGGTAGTGGCCTTTCGAGATGTGCCACGCATCCATCCGGTTGACCATGTCGTACATAGTTGAGTATTGTGCACTCAAATGGTCAAACCTGGTGTCATTCTGCGCGCTCATCTGGTCTAGGCGGGTGTCAAAATGATCAAAACGTCGATGCACGTAGCTGTAGAGGTGTTGAACATCCGGAATTGTCCAGATGTACTCAGTCTGAGTACCAGTGGACGGTGGCAGAGGGGTAGATGCTCCTGGAGTAGGCCCTGGTGTAGAGCTGCTGGCACCCCTGGTGGGTGTCTCCTCATCGTTCTCTGGTTGAAGCTCTACTTTCCAAGTGGCCTTGTTCTTGATATCATTTCGACTCGCATCGGGGATTGTGATGAACTGTTTCTTTGTGATATAAACATTGAACTTTGACGTGCTGCTGCCATGTCTGGAGATCAGACCGCAAGAGATAAGATAGCTTATATTGACAAGATTCTTCCCCGGTGCAGGTTCTAGGGAACCTACATCCAAACCCAACTGCATAGAAAGGATTCTAATTACCCTACCACACATGATGTCGCCCGCCTCTCTTTTCTTTTGTTTCTTAGTATCAAGCAGCTTGTTTACAATGTAATAACCAGAACTTATTTGCTCATTTTATACCACACACCATAAGAATAAAAGATCAGTTTTCCCCACAACACCCTGAGTTTCATTCTTTGCAAAAGGTCTCATGCTCAGAAGGCAATGAATAACTCAGAAAACAGGATTGTGGATGCTAGAAGCCCGAGCATTCCTTGCTCTATGCACTGTATCAGAAGTAATTTCAGACCAAAACATATCGCTGTTGAAAGTTGGAGGGTAATCAGTGTAACCACCATAGTTGCATTTAAGTAAAGTGCAAAACCGCTCAAGATTCATGGAAAACGGTTTGTCCAACAGGTGAAAACTGATATTCTGATAAGGTATTTGACGGCGTTGTGGGTCACTCTCAGCTTTAAAGGTAGCGAAAAACTCGTACACAAGACGGGGGTAGGTCTTAGCAACCTGAGTGCAGAGATAGTGTAATCCCAAGAAAGTTAAGTGATTTACTACCTCATCTTTGAAACCCAGCTTGGTGACGGCTTCCTCGCACATGTACCGTGAAGGCAAGACACGCCTTCTGATGAGAAACTGGTAGTCGGCGTCTTCTTCAGGCTTTACTCTGAATTGCGTGGATGGTACAAAAGATTGTGGTCTTGGTGAGGAAGATCCTGCTTCAGCTGTAACGTGATATCCTGGGCGGCTACCCGACTTCTGCTTCATTGGTGCCATCAGTCTGTAGGGGTGCACGTTGTGTCTTTAGGATGCACGATGTGCAGATGGATTGGTCGTCTGCTTCAGACAGGTAGACGCACAACGTGCAGTTTCAGTGCACGGCGTGCACCTGCAGATTTGGGGCAAAATTCAGGATCTACACAGACGGCAGCTAGGATGATGCTGGTGTGGTCGGCGGCTTGCTGGGTCGACTTAGAAGCTTGCTGTGGCGGCGGGGCGACACGCCGGCGGCTTGATGGTGACTGCGATGCTGGAATTCAGAAAAGAAGAATGAGGCGGAGGTAGTCAGTGCTCTTGATGGTGCGGCGCCGCTGGAAGTTGGAGGCGGCGATGGCAGATCGACGTTGGATGGCGGTGGCTGGACGGCGGCGTCTGGACGGCTGAGAGTTACTGTGCTGCTATGAGGGCGGCACATCTATTGGCGGCGCGTTGCAGAGCTGTTGTTGGTGGCGCAGAGAAGAAAAGAAGAAGAGGGCGGCGGTGTAGCTGCTAGATGGAGCGGAGTTGCTGCTGGAAGATCGGCAACGGTGTGATGGCTGAAGCTCGTCGAAGTTGCTTTATTCAAACGCCTATAGTCAATACACATATGCCAACCGGTAACAATGTGTTTTTGTATTAACTCATCATTATCTCCTTTAATGACAGTTGCACCCCCCTTCTTAGGTACCACGTGAATGGCACTAACCCAAGGGTTGTCACTTATTGGATATATGATTCCAGCATCAATTAACTTGAAAATTTCTTTCTTTACCACTTCAAGAATATTTTGATTTAAACGTCTAGGTGGTTCAACAGTTGGTTTAGCATCATCTTCCATATTTATTCTGTGCATACAAATGGAAGGATGAATGCCTTGTAAATACTCTATGGAGTAACCAATGACATCTTTGTACAAACGCAATTCGGCAAGCAATTTATTTTCGTGATCATTGGTTAGTTCACTATTTATTATGACAGGAGATGTAGAATTTGGGTCAAGAAATGCATACCTTAGCCTGGGCAGAAGGGCTTTTAATTCTACCTTTTTACCTGTCGTACTTTCATCAATTTTATCTTCAGCAAGTGGAGCATGTTCATCAATAGCTGTTTCTTTAGAAAAGCGCTCCAGAAATTTCAGAATTATTGAATTCAGTTGCTTCATCATCATAAAGATTAACCATCAAATCAACATCATCTTCACTATCATTTTTAATAGGATCAACAACATCAAGCAAACATATTTCTTCAACACGTGCGGGTGCTTTCATAGATTCATAAATAGAGAATTCCATAGCCTCTTCCCCAACACATAAAGTGAGCTTCCCTTCCCGGACATCAACAAGACATCCGACAGTTCTCAAGAAAGGCCTCCCAAAAAGAACAGGGTTGGAAGGAACTTCCGCCATGTCAAGAATAATAAAATCACAAGGTATATAGAATTTCCCGATTTGTACAAGTACATCTTCCACCATACCTTTTGGATATTTAATAGAGTGATCAGCTAATTCAATAGCCATCCGTGTGGGCTTCAAATCCCCAAGATCTAATTCTTGCCATAAGGTAAATGGAATGAGGCTGATACTCGCACCGAGTTCTACTAAACCTTTATCAAAAGTGGTGTCATTAATCTTGCAAGGCAGTGTGAATGCTCCCTAATCATCAAGCTTTTGAGGGAGATGGTTTTGAATAACAGAACTTACTCGTTCAGAAAGCATTACAGTTTCTACTTGATCAACCTTTCTTCTTTTGGTCAGAATGTCTTTTAAGAATTTTGCATAAGAAGGCATTTCGGCAATAACTTCAACAAAAGGAAGGTTTACATGCAATTTGTTGATTATGTCCACAAATTTCCTGAATTTTTGGCTTCCTTCTTATTGGCTAATCTTTGAGGAAAAGGTGCAGATGCTTTGAAAGAAGGTGGTATTTCAGCTTTACCTTTCTCCTCGCTGCGATTTGGAGTGTTGGCCTCTTCTTCTACAGTTTGCTTCATGTTCTTCTCCTCAGATGGAGAAGGTCTTTCAATTTCAGCTCCGCTTCTTAAGATAATAGCATGGGCTTGTTGCATTGGGTTTACTTCTGGCTGGCTTGGAAGAGAACCGGATTGTGGAGTCCTTTGTTGATTCAAAGTTTGTTGTGCTATCTGATTTTCCAACATCTTGGTGTGGGTGGAAATTCCATCCACTTTTGCAGAGAGTTGCGCAATAGCATCTTTTAAAAGCTTATCATTTCCTCAGAGTTCCTCATTTTGTTGCATCTGTGTTGATATGAACTTCTCCATCATGGCTTCCAAAGAAGAACCTTGGGGTTGTTGTTGCTGTTGAAAACTCCTTTATTGAAACTCGGCGGATTTCCTTGACGGTTTACATGTTGCTGTTGTTGCTGCCCTTGCTGGAAATTTTGGGTGTTGCTTGCATTCCGGTAAGAGAAATTAGGGTGATCTCTCCATCCCAGATTATATTGGTTGGAATAAGGGTTGTATTGTTTGTTTCCTTGCATCCCAACTGCATTAACCTGTTCAAAATTTCCTTCCATAGCATTAGGGGCAAAACAAGAAGAAGAAGTATGTCCTATATTAACACAGGCTTCACACGTGGCTTCATTATATTGAATTGGCAGAGTGGTCATCTTCTCAAATTTCTGTGTGAGCACATCTAGCTTTGCGGCAATTAGGTCAACGACATCAATAGTATGCTTTCCTCCTTGCTTTCCGGCTGAAGAGCTTGCTGTAGAGGTGGATTTAGCTCCTCTATCTCCTCCCCATTGGCAGTGATTGAGTGATATATCTTCAATTATATCATAAGCCACTCTATAGGACTTGGTCATTAGTGCACCGCCATCTACGGCATCTAGAGTCAACCGAGTATTGTAAAACAGTCCATTGTAGAAGGTTTGCAGCAAGAGCCAATTTGTCAAACCATGGTGCGGGCAAAGGCGTTGAAGATCCTTGAACCGTTCCCATGTATCATATAAGGTTTCTCCTTCACTTTGGGAGAAATTTGTAAGCTGGTTCCTCAAGTGAGCTGTCTTGCTTGGCGGAAAGTACTTTGCAAGGAAAGCATTAAGAAGTTGGTCCCAACTTCTAATAGACTTCTTGGGAAGAGACAAAAGCCACACCTTGGCTCTATCTCTTAGAGTGAAGGGAAATAACATTAGCCTGATTCCATCATTGGACACTCCATTAATCTTAAAAGTATTCAGATATTCCAGAAATTCTGCAATATGAAGTCTTGGGTCTTCATTGGCTGTACCCCCGAAATGATTTTGCTGAATCATTTGCATCATGGAAGGGGCAATTGAAAAGTTATTTTCTTCCACAGCAGGTAGGTTGATGGCTCCACAAATATTTGTGGCAACCGGCATAGCGAAATCTTTTAGAGGGTGATCGTCCTCCATGGCTGAAATGCTTGGAGTAGCTACTGCAGAAGATGAAGAAGACGGTGGTGATGATGATGGCGGTGGTGACGGTGAAGTACCTCCAAATAGCGGTTGTTCTACTCTTCTTTTTCTCCTCAAACTTGAAAGAGTTTGCTCTATTTCAAGGTCTAGCAAAGCGGGTGTTTGGAGGCCTCGTTGTGAACGATGCATACAACCTGAAAAATAACAAGAGGAATTAAGAACACACTAAGAGGTATATGGAAATTCGAAAATGATGAATGATGGTCTAATCTCGAATACTAAATAGTACTTATTACTCCAATTAAATTACCGTAGCTCCTCGGAAATGGCGCCAAAAACTTGTTGGTTGTTTACACAAATGAGTTTCAATCCAAGGAATGGATAGTTTACTCAACTTAACCAAACTCCACAAGTATACGGAGGTAGTATAGTCAAGGTCGAACACAAGGAGCTGAGCTAATTTAATTGAACGCAACATTACTAAAGTTCAACAATCTAGACCGATTTTAAAGAGTAGAAAAGATTTGTTCTAAAAGCATAAAAATTAGGTTTTAACTACAGGAATTTCAGATTTTAATTAACAAGCAAGGATTACAAAGAAAATTCGATTTCAAAAAGTTAATGGATCTTGGACATTAGGATTTCACTCACATACCATAGCAATCAAGAGAACAAGATAATCTAAACATACATAAGATCACGTTTCAAGGAAAAGTTGTGTTGCATTTCACCTCCCGGTGTAAATGCAACGATCATAACTCAAAGCAACACTCTCGTCCATGAATTTTGTTTATGATCACAAACAGTTCCTCAACTCATTCTTCTCTACTCTTGTAGAAGAAGAAGAGTTGCCAAGAGGAGCGTCTCCATACATTCCTACTTGTTTTCTCAAACTAAGCAAGAAAGCAGAAAAATGCATATAAGGCGACCAACAATACATGCAAGGAAAGGAGTAACTGACACTCTCAAGGTAAGGAAACAAGAAGCAAATGTATTTAATATGAAATTACTTGTTCATTACATGCTATGGCATGGGAGTTACTCTCCCATGCCCAAGAAAAAGAAGTCTACTCGTCCATAACAATGTATAACAGATTCACTACAGAATTTTTAGTGCTAGACATGGTTTAGAGAACAAAAGACAAGGAGAACTGAAGATGTAACCACAAGAAGCAAGATTTCCGGCTTTAGGACGAAATTCCCCTCCTTTAGCTGCTCCAAGTTGGGCCTACTCCTCTCCCAAGAAGTTGCTCGGAGTTGGGAACGCTTGGCTGCACCTTGAAGAAGACTAAGGAGAAATGGAGAAGAAGAAATTGTCTCTTTGTGCAAGAAACCACCTTAGTTTCCTCCCAAATCGCCTTCCTCTGCTCTCCTCTGTCTTTGGGACGAGAGAAACTCTCTAAATGGCTGAACGTAACTGTCCCTTGGCTTCCCTCTTTGTTTTAAAATTGTATTCTGAATTTTCGAAATTCTGAAACTGCTAGGTGCACGGCGTGCATTTTTGGGTGCATGTCGTGCACTTACAGTGCAGTTGACATCGGGTTGATCCATGCACGGCGTGCACTAAGGAATTGCACATCGTGCGTCTTTCCAGAACTTCTTCAGCAGTTTACATTCCAGGTGCACGCCGTATCATATCGATGTGCACGTCGTGTCTTCGTGTTCTGTATGTTACTGGAATCTCACACGTCATGTGTTTCCTACGTGCACGCCGTGCATTCTCTTGGCTGAACATAACGGATTTTCTCTAGAATGTTGCACGCCGTGCATTCATATTTGCACGACGTGCACTTTACTGCTTCAACGAACCAGTCTTTTCTGAGATGGTGCACGCCGTGCGTCTGTATCTGCACGCCGTGCATTCTCCTGTTTCTATAGAAATAACATCCGAATTTAGTCCTTTTTGTGGCAAATTTGCAATACAAGTTATGGGACACATAGAACAAAAAAAGATGGCAAAACTAATATAGACTGAATTATACTAGAAAGAAAAAAAAGTGTGTGTGATAACATGTGAAAAGATGATATACAAATCACACAACACCCCTTCCCTTGAGCAAGTCAATGTGGAAACCATCTTGATAAGTGGTAGAGTTCTTGAGAAGCCAAGGGGCCTGGTGGGGTGAGATGATATTGTGGATGATGGTTATTCTAAAAAAGTGATGAACTCGTAGTATACTATGATTCTAAGTGATAGTGGCACCAAAAAGTTTGTGGATACTATGAGAAAAGATAATTCTATAGTGATGCCTTCCCTTGAGTTTGTGATATTTTAGTTTACGCACTCTATTATGTCTATGAGATTTGAAAGTCCAAGTGTTCCTCCTATAACACCTCAGATTAATCATGTTGATCCAAGAAATACAACTGCAAGTGAGCGTTCTTTCCGTGATGCATTGGATGAACCATCATCAATCTACAGGAAACCAAGAAAACAATGTTTACATTCTTGAAATCTTTACACAAGGGAAGATCAATATCTCCATTTCTTAATGCAATCAAACATTTTCTAGATTATGTAAAAAATCAAGAATATGTGCACCTTTGAGAGAAGATCATCAACAATGATGCCCAAGAGAGTGAAATGATGTGGCAAGTAAGCTCCATTCTACAAAAATTCCCTTCCTTTTAAAATAAAATACCCTAGATCCCATATTATTCCTTGACACCTAGTTGTACATCTCATCAAAAATTCATTGCTTAAACTAGGATCGAGCACTAACTTAATGCCATGCAACATATACATGGAAGCAGTCCTAGGCAATATGAAGCTAGCCAATTATACTCTAAAATTGCCTATCAATCCATTAAGGTGACAAGGGATAGGGTGGATGACGTGATGGTGATGACTGAAACAAAGATGACATTGGTGTTCTTGGAAGTCTTCAATCTTTGTAGACAAAGAGCCCAAGGATAAGAAGACTCCCATAGTCTTGGGAACGCTTTTCTTGTTACAACTAATGTTGGTAAGCCTGCACGCACTAGCCCCTTCAATGCTTCACATTCTTGTCTCTTTATTTTCAATCCCATTCTCTCACTATGGCCTTTCCAAATTTTACTTATGTAACTATAGTAATTTAGTCAAAAATCACTAAGGTTAGAAAAAGAGTGAACTAGAAAAACGTTCATGAACTTGAAGCTAAGTTCCAATTTCTTTAAGACCTCACTAAATTTAAAAAGGAAAAGGAAGAAAAGAATGAGGATGGACATTTTTAGGACCTACATGATGATTGGATTGAGGGACAATCTATGAATGCATGTATGAGAGATATTTTCATAGAACCATTTATCATGTAATACTCAACTACAAATGACAAGAAAGTCAATGATGAAAAGATATGAGCATCTGTACCTAGAATGGATCACATTCACATAACATATGCATGAAAGAATTCCACAAAAAGAGCATTATAAAACATAAGATATGAAGAAAAAGGGTATATTCGTAAAAGAAACTAACTAGTACCTAATGGCAAGAGCATAGTCCCTTATTGACTATCAAACCATATGGATATTTCATTTGTATTGCATGATGATCATCAAAGTTATAGCAATAGCTGTCATACTAGAGGGGAAGAAAAAATCATGTTGATTATCATTGTGTACCTGATGCCTAAAATAATAAAATAAAAATGCATCAATGCAACTATGCTATGTACACTATGTAAACATACAAAATTGCAAGTTTAAAATTACAATATTGCTTGTCTAAAACTTAATAAAATGACAGAAAAGGAAGAAACAATATGAAAGATTTCTATTAAGGCTCTGATTGGTTTGTCATAACTGGTCCGGAAAACTTATGAACTGGAGTTCTTTAAGAAGATTTTCATGATTGGTTTAAAGTAAGTGTTAGAACTTGAGTTCCTTGACTTCCGATAAGTTACATACTTACATACAAAATACAGTTCCTGAGTTTCCTTTTAGAAAACTAAACTAAATAAAAATAAAGTAAAGCAAAGCTAACTGAAACGACCGTCTCGCGAAAACAAGATTAACCAATGTGGAAGCGAATTATTTGCAGTGGATTACCGAAAATCACTAAAAATTAAAACTTTTTGCAAAGAGACCCAATCATAGGAAACTCTTATAACAAGAACCATAGTATAACAATTACATCCTGGTTCAAAAGTACATAACTTGTTCCATCTCTTCTCGAGGCATTACAACATCAGCTGTCCTATCAACATTATGTACAGACAACATAAAACCTCGAGGCATCAAGCCAAAATCTCAAGTCGATGATAAAAGCACTATCTATAAATCCCGAGGACCTGAGAGTACAGAGACGACACATAGGACTACTATCTATATGACTTGACAGTCAGTGCCTCCACCTAAGATCTCACTGCTGTCCAAGTTGTTGCTTTCCTTTTCCTACAAAAGAGTATCTGCCTCTTTGTCCGCATCCACCTAAAAATGTTGGATCCCACGGGGGTGAGACAATTGTAAATTACCCCAGCGAGAGATATAACTCTCCGCCAAAACATTATTATTGCAAATAAAGATATAAAACTGGGCAGATGATAAGCAGTTTAAAGCATTCTCTTAATAAGGAATAGGATGAACATGTATATCATTTATCCTCCATATTATACCATCATGTCAAACTTCTCTTGTGACACTCATTATCTTGATATGTCACCCATGAGACATTCTTGTTTCAACTTATTGTCCTTAGTCAGTCTGCTAAACAGATAAGGAATTACATCTACCATGTACTCATATATCATTAATACAGGCATTGGGTTATTACCAATCATGTGTCATCATTACAGGCATTGAGCCTCTGCCAGGTATTGGACTCTTCCAAACCTGATTACACTGCCAGGCATTGGTCTTTAACCAACCCTAATTACAGGCATTACACATCTGCCAGGTATTGGATTTCTCCAAACCTCATTACACAGCCAGGCATTGGACTCTAACCAACCCTGATTTCACAGCCAGGCATTGGACTTTAACCAACCCTGATTTCACAGCCAGGCATTGGACTTTAACCAACCCTGATTTCACAGCCAAGCATTGGACTTTAACCAACCCTGATTTCACAGCCAGGCATTGGACTTTAACCAACCCTGATTTCACAGCCAGGCATTGGACTTTAACCAATCCTGATTACACAGCCAGGCATTGGACTCTAACCAATCCTGATTACACAGTCAGGCATTGGACTCTAACCAATCCTGATTACACAGCCAGGCATTGGACTCTAACCAATCCTGATTACACAGCCAGGCATTGGACTCTAACCAATCCTGATTACACAGCCAGACATTGGACTCTAACCAATCCTGATTACACAGCCAGGCATTGGACTCTAACCAACCCTGATTACAGGCATTAAGCCTCTGCCAGGTATTGGACTTTAACCAAACCTGATTACACCGCCAGGCATTGGTCTGTAACCAATCCTGATTACACAGTTCATGGAATTTAATTCCTTTAACTCATCATTGATCATCACATACTACTTTCTTAAGTTACCAGCTTATCTTGGATTAAGGTATTTCCCATCTTAATCCTTTCATCCACTAACCTATCACTCTTACCATAAAGTGCATAGGTTACACATAAGAATGGTCCAACTATCTTTAATGATATGGACTCATCTCAGATTAAGGCATTGCTTACAATAAGCTTGCCTATAATCAACCACATTAAATGTTTCACCTTTATAAGGACATTCCTTCTATCTCATCATTAGGGTTTCCTTATACCCTTATTTAAAATTAGGATTATAATTCATTGTCATATTGCCCAAGATTAGGGCTTTATGTATTATGACTCCACATTAGAGTCTCACATACCTTCACCCTTCTTAGGGCCTCTCATCACAACATAGCATTAGATCTTCATGTGATGTTAACTCTTAATTAGGGTTTCTCATGGAATCACCCTCAACTAGGGTTTCCACCTTAGTCACCCACAATTTGGGTTTACTATGCATCTCCATTAGGATTTCATTCAATTGTCCATAATTAGAGATTCACTATTCATCCCAATTAGGGTTTTACATCTCATTTCCCTAAATTGGAGTTTCACACATCACTACCCTGACTTAGGGTTACATCCTCACCCTGGATTAGGGTTACATTTAGAATTGCCTCAATTAGGGTTAAAACCCAAAAGCCCTGTCAATTAGGGTTTATATTCATGATTCGGGTTTCATGATCTCTCTTCTTAAGGATCATACCCTTAATCACCACATGAATCATATTCATGTATGAATTCATGTTAACATCATCTCAAATTGATTAGGTCATATCAACCCTTCAATCAAGAGCATACAACTATGATTAACGTAGTGTATCAAGTCATTGGTCCAATAAGCAATTAGGGATTCATTCCTTAATTGGTACTAGTCCCTTAGGTACTGTTAGGGTTTCAACCTTTGTACCTTCTTTGTTTATCATTACTAATCATCATTGGGTCAATGGATCATTCATCATCTTAATTCTCAAGAGATTCAATCACATTGGACCTCCATTACATAAAGCATCCAATTGAATTAGGGTTTCCAATGTTGATTCCTTCAATCATTGGATTCATGGAACCAGTCATCAATTGGACCTACCCTCATACTTCAATTGACTTTAATAGGTCAACCTTCAACTGATTTGACCCTCAATTGACCCTCAATTGATCATCAATTAGGGTTTGATTCAATTGAATTAGGGTTTAGAATCGATGATTCAACAACACTAATCAATGTAAGACTAGTTACTTTGAAACCATTGAACCATCATCCAAATTGGGTATGACCTGACCCCAAACGGTCTTGAGGTCGTTTGGATGACCTCCAAACGGTCTTGAGACCGTTTTCCCATCAAATCACTCAAAACCAAGCCATCCAAGTAGGGTTTGGATCATTGAAGTGCTCACCAATTCAGCAATTTATTGCAGATCAACTTGGTACCTTTAGGCCTTCAAACACCTAACCATACTCAACCCTAGACCTCCAAACGGTCTTGGGTGACCACCAAAAGGTCTGGAGACCGTTTGGATGAGCTCCAAACGGTCTTGAGACCGTTTGGCCCATCCATCCTTTGGATTCTAGTGAAAAATCATCAAGGATTGGTCTATCGAGTTGATCAACAAATCAGCACTTCATTGCAATATGATTAGTACCTTTGGACCTTTAATTGGTCAACTATACTTGACCCCAGACCTCCAAACGGTCTTGGGGTGATCCCCAAACGGTCTTGAGACCGTTTGGATGATCCCCAAACGGTCTTGAAACCGTTTGGGCTAATCAACCCAAAATCTCCAATTAACTCATTGGAATTTCAGCACTAATTCTAATTAGGGTTTGCCTAATTGATTAGCCTTCAACTCACGATTACTTGGTAATTAACCCCTCAAATTTGGTGAGTTACTAGACAAAATAATTAGTATCAGTAATCCCAAACGGTCAATGCTTGGTCAACGCACTCAAACGGTTTTGAAACCGTTTTCCCAAAAAGGTCAATTAAATCAGATTGAAAATCAGCACTTAATCCAATTAGGTTTCCCTAATTGATTAGCCTTCAACTCATGATTCCCTTGGAGTTAATCCATCAAATTTGGAGGGTCATTACCCAACATCATTATGAACAGTAATCCCAAACGGTAAACTCTTGGTCAACCATCTCAAACGGTTTTGAAACCGTTTTCCCAAGCAGGTCAAGTTGATCAGGTTGAAAATCAACATTTAATTCAATTCAATTTGCCTAATTGATTGAACTTCAACTCACGATTCCTTTGGATTTAACCCCTCAAATTTGGAGGGTCATCAGCCTACATAATTAGTAACAAGATTCCCAAACGGTAAACGCTTGGTCAACCATATCAAACGGTTTTGAAACCGTTTGCTCCCAAACGGTTTCAAACCGTTTGCCCTTAAACGGTTTGCTGAAACCGCATAGCCAATCAAATTAAAACGATTTGGAGTAGCTATCAAAACTGTTTGGCTTGGTAATTTTCTTTGGATAAGAATCTAGGATGATTTCATCATCCCCTTCCTTCGAACAACCAAGAACAGCAACCGTTCTTGATGGAAATTGCAGCAAGAAACAAGAGTGCATCGAATTGAAGAAATCAATCAACAACGCATAGAGAATTGATGCAATAGAAATGTTTAAGGGTTTAAGTTATAAAACCCGCCTCCAATTGAGCTCCAAATCTCCAAGCTCACGCCATTAATGATGGATGAAGCTCTTGCAACTCCCCCTAGGCTCTTCCTCAAGATTTTGATTGTAAAAGTTGGCTAGGGTTGAAGAGGAGATCGAAATAAGAAGGAATCCATAATTTATTTTCGATGTCCACCATGAAATCATGAAGAACGAAGGTCAAGGGCTTACCAACAGGTTGGGGACGTGCTCCCTGCTCCTCCCTAGATCCTTGGTCGGTTTTGCAAGCAAGGGGAAGAAAGAAATCCAAAAAGGCCTTGGTTTGGGCTTGGAAATGGCACTTTTATAAGGAAATTGATGAGAGAGAAAATGCCTTATAAAAATCCAATTAATCCCAATAAAGTGGCCGCCTCTTCCCCCTCAACTACCTTGGGTACGAGGCACCTTCCTTGCCTTTAATTCTCCTTCATTATCCTCAATTTAAAGAAAAGCAAATTAAGCACCTTAATGCTTATAATATAATATCCCACATGTGAGTGGATATTACTTTTCTTTATAAAAAGGTGAGTGGAATTTCACCTACTTAAGATTCCTTATCTTGGAAAAGGAACGTCCATCCTTATTCAAAATCAACCCAAAACATTTTGGTTGAAAGCCCTTCAATTATTTTTATTCATTTTTGCCCTAAATCGAATTAGGGTTTCAATTAGGCATTATTCTTGATTATTTTAATGTCAAGATTCTCTCTCCTAAAACTTAATTCAAATGAGGAGTCCCTCTCATTTTATTTGCTCTAAATGATGCTAAGAAACATTAGGGACCTTTTTGAAGTGGTAATTTGCATATTGAACCCTATATTTTGGGTAAATTGCACTCTACTCCAAAACTAGGTTTTAATGCACAACATTATCCAACAAGCTCTATCTTGGTGTCCAGGCTTGGGAAAACCATACCACTACATTATATTCATTCTTATGATGTCACAACATCAGGGGAACATCTTATCATGTGCAATTTGCAAGTTAACCCCTCAACTTGGATAATTTGCACTTTAGTCCAAAATAAGCAAACATTGCTTCAACATTGTTCAAACATGACCAAAATTGAAACATAAATTCCTCATGAGCCCTAATCACTTTTCATAAGATAAGATTAAGCATATAATCATCTTTCTTAATCAAAACACCTAGGGTTAAAGCATAACCCAGGTCAGGGACGTTACACTAACTCTACAAAAGTACTGCAAATATTACAAAGTAGAACTAAAGGATTAGTAATCCTTTTTATAAATCGAATGGATCAGTCTTATACACATGCGAGGAAGGTAATAAAAAAAGAAGATGAGTTTTTCTTTCTTGTGGAAAATGAGTTTCAGGACAACAAATAACATGTCTCATACAAATTCCTCATAAGTGAGACATGTAAAATATTTATGATTAGAAATATTAGCGGTGTGGATATAGTTCATTGATAAAATCATAACATAATATGATAAAATATCATACACTATAATCGCACTATGTAAAATATTTTACACTATGACCACCGTTATCAATGAGATTTACAAAATAAAAAATACAAACATCATGAAAGAAAATAGACCACACCATGTAAAAAGAATGTGATTTACTTAACATATTTTTTTCTTCATGTTTAAACAATATCATGTGAAAAATGATAATTAATTATAACCATGCAAAAATAATATAGTAAAACTTACCTACAAAAATAATGTAAAAATAATATCCTACATTGTGTTAAACAATGATGAACCAAACTTACAATTACAAGCATGTGAAATGGGGATAATATTACAATACTTTATATACACAAAGTTAACTAAAATATTGTGATGTGATTTTAGTCATAATATTTGTATTAATATTATAATTTTACCACAATAAAATATCTTTTAATGGAACAACATCTGCACCATAACCATTTGTTGAAGTTATTATGATTATTTACGGATATGATTCTTTTTTATGTTTCTTCCATCCTTACTTATTTATATGATACAGTAAATATTAATTATTTTTTCAATGATTTCTATATTTACACTTACAACAAACCAATCACATAGAAGCTAACGGAACTTAAGTTCTAAATTGAACTAGATTTCTAAAAAAATGAGTTCCACAGAACTTGTGACTTACACCAAACCAATAGGAGCCTAAATGTACAAGCATATTTCAAGTTGATTTACACTTTAAAAACATCATCATAAGCTCTTTGACCAACTTCTCATAGGAAGGGGCACGTGCGGGTCATTTAAGCCAACGTTAAGAAAGACATGTGTTTCAACATGAGGAAGTAAAAGACTAACCGTGAAGAGTTAACTATGTATGTAAGGAACCTCAAGGCCATCACCAAAAGCTAACCCTTTTATCAACATGGTATGTCTTTATTTAATAAATCAAGTAGGACACACAACCATGAGTCCTTACCTCAAGAATACAAGAAGGTGGACAAGGTTGTATAGTGCACATCTATGATTATGTTTTCAAGCTTGTTCAACATATAATAAGCAAGAGAAAAGTAGTAATCATAGGGAGCATGTAGCTCATAGAAGTATATACATACATGCAAACAATTCTAATACCACTAGTATGTCCAATAGGAGAATAAAGTGTACCTTAATTAGAGCATGAGATTAGCTAATTTATTATATATACTTTATTTATGAATAGTTGACTAGATCTTAGAAAACAAGTCATCATAGTGATCTTGAGATTATAAACAAGGGTGATTTGATGAATAGGTCATCTCAACCATTATCATGGTGGTCGATGTGCTATCTAAGTCTAGGTATCATTTCTTTCAACATTGATTTAAATATCTCAACTAGGTCATGCAAGTATATTATCAAAATAGCATCATACAAGGGTTTAGGAGAGAAGCAAGGGTGAGTGGCGGCAACTGAACATAGTAGGCATTTGGTTTCCTCGACGTCACCGACGGTGGTGGAGGGGAGACCCAAAGGTGACCCTAGAGATGAAAAGGATCCAACGGTGATGCTCCATAGGAGCGAGATTCTGTTTGACTATGCGATCAGGGGACCTAGTCATGGTGATCGTTGCACCTAAGAAAGAGCAACACTAGAACACTCAACAAACCAAGAGATGTTTTTTGATGTAGAAGATATAACATCCTTCCCAACGATCAATCAATCTACTCATGATCCACATCAATCACCCAGAAATCAACGGAGTTCATATAGTCATGTGTGTGGTGGGATGGAAAACAACTATGAAGGAATATTTAACCTCAATGGGAGCAGTGTGAGATTTGAAGAGGAGGATTTCCTCATAGACATGGAGGCCCCCATACCCTATTTGTATATTAGAAATAAAGACTTTAATCAGTTCACACAATCTTGGCACTTCATAGTTGTCGTCAAGGTTATGGCACTGAATATTGGATAATTGAATCTCAAGGAGAAGATTTGGATTCTGTGGTGACCCAAAGGAGCATTCCATGTTATCGATCTAGATAGTGGGTATTATATGTTGTAGTGACGACATAGGATGACTAAGTAATGGCCATGCCTACAATGTTGGGATCCTACCTGATGGTACAAAGTTGGAGACTAAGGTTTGGCCCCTCATCTGATGTGTCTAGGATGATGACAGTCTAGGTAGAATCCCTAGTATAACCCCTTGTCTATACGAGGAAGAAATCCTTAGTAGAGTAGGTAGTCAAATTGGAAACACAATCAAGGTGGATAGAAATACCTGGTATAAAAGAAGGAGAAGGTTTGTGTGTATGTTGTCAAAATTATAACAGAGAAGCTGATAGTACCTAAGGTGTTGATCATGCAGAGACTTTATAATGTCGAGTATGAAAAAATACCAATGTTATGTCTTAAACGTGTACGTGTTGGACACATCTCAGATCAATGTGTGCATAAGCCTCAATCATAGGGAGAGGAAACAATGGAAAGGGATGATAACATATCTCCTGAGATACAAACTAAAGGAATTTCTATGGAACTAGCACTTTACAGAGAGTGTCCATGCTAAGAAAGGAAGACATTGACCCCCCCAGGGAGAAGTAACCAACAGAACATAGATGTGTAGAGTGAGAGTAGATTCTCAGCTCAACATAATGAAGAGGGCAACAACAATATTCAACATGCAAAATCATATGGCAGACCAAATGATAACACACAAACGGACAGACACGAATACAGAAGGTTGGAAAATATGAGGATGGACAGACATGATAATAGAAGGCAAAATTAGGGGATTGGAGCTTACAGCAGGAGACAAGAGACGAGTGACAATCATTGACAACCAAGTCATTACTGAGCAAATACACTGAGGCCACAATAAGAAACTCAAAGAGAGCAAGAAAGGGTGGCAGAGAATGAATCACACATGGACATCGATGCTCATGAAGATGAGGTGATGACGACCACAATAGAGAACCATGAGTGTGAGAACCAACCACCATTCACCACCTGACAGGGATTTGTGTTCAATTCATTAGGGAATGTTCCACCAGATAAATGATGGGACTCCAATTTCTCCATCCATCTAAGAAATAGGAAAGTAGACATATAGCAAACTGACGAGTATACCCATCAAGGGAAAGAGGAAAACAATCTAGAAATGAGGAACTGGAGGAGATGTGTCCTCTCAAGAGAGAAAGGACAAAGAGGAGGAGGTGGTACATGAAGTAGCTGAGTCAACCAACCAAACTGTTTAATATGTTAATTACATGGAATGTACAAGGGGTGGTAAAGCAAATCACCCAGACTTATATCTAAAAACTTAGGAATAAGTACAGACCTTATATGATGGTGCGACTAGAGATGAGACAATCATGTAATATAGCTTAGTGGACTATTAAGAGACCCAAGTTCCCCTACTCACACCGTGTGAAAGTTGTCGGATTTTCTGGTGGAATTTGGTTACTATGGGAGGATAGCAATCTTGATATCAAGGTGATTGAAATCCACTCCCTATTGTGTTCATTGCATGATTAATAATCAATTTTAGGTTACATTTGTCTATTGCAGTCCAAGACCTATATCGAGAAGAAGATTGTGGACACACGTAAAATGCTTGGCATGAACTATGGTGATGTCACAACTCACAGTGGGAAATTTTAACACAACAGTAAGCCACATGGAGAGAGTAAGGGTCAAGACTTTCAATGTCAAGAAAACAACGAATTTCTGGAGATGAAGGAGGAGACAAGACTTCAAGAAATCACAAAAACAAGCCCTATGACCACATTTAAAAGAAGGACAATGATTGTGAAACTAGATTGAGCTCTGACAAATATGAAATGGTTAGAGTCATGCCCATCAATGACAATAGTGGTTCTACACAAGATAGGATTATATCATTCCCCACTTCTCATCAAATGGAAGGCAAGGCACAACCATCCCCACATTATCTTCTGGACATGAGATGATTGGAACAAATGGCCACAGTTCCAGATCTTCTTGGAGGAAAATTAGAAGATGGATACCATGTACAAAGAGACAATTGATAAATTCAGGTCGCAAGTGACAAAGTTGGATCATATCCATAGGGAAGTGAAACACAAATACTAATCAAGGCTACTGAGAAGAATTTGAGACCTAGAAGAAATTCTCAGTAGAGGGTATAACTCATATATTGACTCCATTTTACTAGAGGTAAGATTGCAATATGAAGAGGTGATTCATCTTGAATGTGTGGACTTGAAGCAGTGGTCACGATGTGATTGGTTCAAACTTGGTGATGCTAATAACAAATTCTATCGTAACTTCATCAAATTGAGAAGGAAATGAAACCAGATTATTAGATTGCAAGATGAGGCTGGAACCTAGATTGACGACAAGAAGAGCCTGAAAACTCAAATATTGCATCACTTTAAGAAACTCTTCATTGATACCATCCCTTCCAGGAGCGTATCCCAATCAAGAACATGCAATGGGTTCTTCAAGCAGCTAGACAACCAACAACAACATGCTTTAAGTCCACCAATATTAGAGGAGGAAATCCATAATGCACTCAAGCAGATGAATCCATCTAAGGCACCAGGGTTAGATTGGATAGAAGTCAGTTTCTTATATAAGTGTTGGAACATTGTTAAACCACCTATCATCTGTATGATCATTGATGTGTTTGTAGATGACAAGTTACCATAGTATCAGGCTAACTCAGTAATGGTGTTGATTCCTAAGATTTATCATCCCACATCATGTAACCACCTTAGACCCATCTTGTTGAATAACGTCAATGTGAAGCTCATCTAAAATATCATTCACCAACGCCTGAAGCCGTTCATGCTTGATTGGATCTCACTGCTCCAGTAAAGCTTTATCTGTGGCCTCAAAATATTTGATAATATTGTTCTAGCACAAGAAATAATCCACACAATGAGAGTGAGGAAAGGAAGGAAGGGTATGATGATGATGAATATTGACCTATCTAAGGCATATGACATACTAGCACGGTCCTTTATAGAATACACATTAACTAAAATATCCATTCTGTAGGACATCACTACCACTATTCTTCAACTGCTTTGGCATGGACAAACAAGAATCACAATGAATAAGGAGTTTCTCTAACCCATAACTCATAATCAAGGACTCAGATAGGGGGATCTAGTCTCGCCCTATATTTTTGTTCTATGCCTTGACCATTTGTGCCAGGACATTGGAAGGAGGGTTGTAGAGAACCAATGGACACTAGTAGCAACATCAAGAAGTGTGATACCTCTATCACATTTGTGCTTTGAATATGACATACTTCTATTTGGGGAAGCATCTGTGAGGTGAGAAAAGTGCATGATGAATTGTCTCAAACTTTTAGTAGTACTTCCGGTCTAAGACTCTCAAAGGAAAAGCTAGAGCTACTCTCAAGAAACATCCCTATGAGCCTGAGGACAAGGATAAGCATGTAAATTGGGATCGATTATACTAATAACATTAGGAAGTACCTTGGTGTGCCAACAATACATGGTCAGATTAACAAGTAACAGTATGAATACACTCTTAGACGTGTGAAGGAATGTCTCTCAGATTATGATGGAAAGAATCTCTCACTGGAAGGGAGAACTACCTTAGCAAAGGTTACTCTATCAGCAATCCCACTGTACACTATGCAAAATGTTTTCTTGCCCACATCTCTATGCAATGATATTGATCAAATTACAAGGAGGTTCATATAGGGTGAAAGTAATTAGAGAAGAGGAATGAGAAAAGTTGCATGCAACAAGCTAATAATAGGGGAAAATGAGGGAGGTCTGGCAATCAAATCGGTGGATGAACTTAATCAGGCCCTTCTAATGAAACTGACATGGTAGTTCATCCAAGGTTCACCTGCACCATGGCATGAAGTGATGAGGCATAAATACAGTGAACGTACGACAAACAATCCCTATGGTTTGATGGTATGGAGGAACATGTCAAAGCACACTGTTTCAATAATCAGTGAAAGCTCTAGGTGCATTATGATTGGAGAAGACACAAGAATCTGTGTTACATTAGTCAGTACTGACCTGGGCCTGACTCCTGCCACAAGTACATGGATACTTGATCAACTCAAAGACTTATCAATAGCTTGTGCTAGGTTAGAGAATGGATAGTAGGATGACATTTATAAGAGAATGGTTCAACGATTAGACAACCGAAGCTATATCACAACACCACCTCCACACCCTCACGTTGGTAAGGACTATAGGGTGTAGAACTGTAACAATTCCACTCTAGAAACCCCCAATTAAGGAATTCTAGAAGGAAGGAGCCATTACCATTACACACATGATCTATGGTTTTGTACATAATTAAAAATAATTAATAAATTCTTCTATACAAAAATTGAGTTTGATACAAGATAAAAATCTTTCCTTGAATGCTTATAAAAATATGGGTTCTAGAGTTTCACCCAAGAATTACACCATCTAACCATATCCTCTAGGCTTTAATTTGTTCGTTCACTTTCAGTGGCTTTTTTCCTTCAATGTTCGATTTCCATCAAGTAGTAGATTATCCTAAAACACCGACAAACAAAATTTCCGTCAGTATAACAAGTTATACTCGTATGTGGGGGAAGCAAAATGTTCACAAATACTGACAACAACATAATTCATCAAATTATTATTTAACAAATTAGATTTATCATTTTGATTTGATAACTCCTCATGCCATGATGGTACATTCTCATCATTGTTACCCTCACTAGGGTCTTTCCACTGTAGTGGACATATTTATCTTCCCATCTGAGCTTGATATTTTTCTTGGCCTTCCCATCTGGGATTGATCTCTGACCTTGCCTTCCCATCCGGGCTTGGAATTCATGTGGTAACCTTCCCATCCGGGCTTGGTTCATCTTCCATCATGGGCATGAGCAAGTTATCATCCATATATTGTGATAATCACAGTCACTTTAAAGATTGTAAGAATTAAATAAACAGCCAACATTCATTTTGCTATCAATCCGATAAATCTCAAGAAATCATCAGAAAACTACAATGAGTAGCCATAAGTGTAACAACATACCTGTCTTAGAAGCACTTGATGTCCAAAGATAATAACCAAAAATAACCACACAAGAAACCAAGCAATTCAACCTAAAAATTAAGGCATAACACCCATGTGTCACTATGTGATTCCAAAATCTTCCTTTAGGGTTGACTTGAGTTCCAAGTTAGTTCATTAAGTTCATATTTGTGTTTCAGTAAGTTCCATTCTCCATAAGTTCATTTATTACCTTTTATACTCTATTTGTCTACAAACCCTAGTCTTGGTGTCATATTCATGATTGTATTTCAAAAGATGTCTGCTTATGCAAAAGTCTCGACCTTTATTATTTTTATATCATATTAAGGTTAATGAGATAGCGAAAAAGGTATTTTGACACCTTATGTTCTTTAGGTTTTCAAACCCTAATTCCATCATTAAAGGTACTCTTAATCACAAAGAAACCCTAATCCTTCAAATCTTGGATTATGATGTTCATATGAGTCCAAGGTGTTCCTTTTATTCATAACAAATTGATCTTTGACTATTAGCATCAACTAAGTTTGTTAGATTCAGTAATACTCAAAATTAGGGTTTTTATCCATTTAATCACTTTAAAGATAGCAACTTTGAACACTTTTCAAATTGGAAGCAGATATAGGCCAAGATGATATTTGTATTGAATAGATTGCATTTTTTCTGATTAAATTTCATATATAACATGTCTTCATTGTATCATCCTATTAATTTCTAAGGTTTTTAGAAATGAATAAAGTTCTGGCCAATCTGGACCTGCCAATGAGGCCCGACTTGCCAACCCGGTCGGGGCTGAGCTAATGGGCTCCAGCCAATGCAGATGCGTCACCCACATGGCGACGACTAAGAAGTTGAGTCAAAATAGGGGAAAATACCAGAAAGGTCTTACCCTTATTGAAGAAGGTCAAGAGTAAAATGGTCTTTCACACACTCCCCTTCTTCCACCTTTATCTTATTCCTTACGAACCAGACAGTCAACTGAGGTTTTGACTCTGAAAATCCCCCCTTTTCTTCCTCAAGCAATGACACTTGCACCTTCGCCTAGGTGTCACGAACTCGGCTTGGACCTCTCAATTTCCCTAGAGATGGCCTGGGATGTTGGGACAAAGAAGAAGAACTCTAGCAAGTTTGGAAACAAGGATAGGGGTGAAGATTGAGTGGTTTCAGGAAATTGGTGGTAGAGGAGAACTCATCAAGTTGTGTACGGTCTCTGGGATTGCTTGGTGGGTTTGCAAAGCATCTGTACATCCCTATTTATATATGGCTACAATGACAGAGTTCATGGAGATTGGGTAAATCTCCTAGAATCAATGAACCTAGGTGAAATCTAGGGTAGGTGTGGTTGGCTTGATCTCACGGGACCAATGGATGTATTTCCATTTGTGCCTGTGCATTGATGGCCACAAAAACCCATCCAAGAAACTCAGGTTTCCTATTCTCCTTTCCAAAAAAGGCACGAGCTAGACAATGAGTTGTGAGCCCTCAGATCTGGGCCATGGCTCAAAAGATGCATGATATTTCTATAACTAATTTGATTGGAAATATAATTCGTGACAATTAATACTTCCCAATTCTATTATTCACACTTTATGGATTTTTGAAAATTCCATATCTCCTAAACAACTAATCCTTTTAATTCCCAAATTTTGAAGGAAAGTCCTCACTGACTTGATCTACATGTGTACACAATTTGAGACTAAGACTTGAAAGGATTCATTCCTTTTCTTTAAGTGCAAGTCATTCACTTATGAGGCATGTATTATGTATTTAAACTTACATTTTCTCTTTCTTTCTTTTCTTTTTTCTTTATTTTGACTTTTTGTGTTATTAGGAAGCATGTGGAACTGAAAACTACTTAATTGTGGCCATCCATGCCACTTTCTAGAGAATTCCACATTATTCTTAAACACATGCAATTAATATTCATTTTGTTTTGGTATATATGGGATTAAGAGAGAAATATTTCTCACCCTCTCCCACGCCCAAGTGCAGGTAGAACGCCTGGGAGGGTGGTAAACCAAGGCGGCAGCAGTTGGATATATATATATATATATATATATATATCTATTTATTTATTTAAATACATATATATAGACAGAGAGATAGTCAGGCTAGAATACACTCGAGTGTACAGATCACACAGATACACTCAAGTGTCTTTGAATATCAAGACTATTTTTTTGCAAGATGTAAACCATTTATCTTCATTGTCATAGTATAATTAGGCTACATACAAATTTTGAGCCCATTTGGATGAGTGTAAGTCACTCATCCGAGGGCAAAAAAATCGACGCATGAAACTAATTTGAAATGCATAATTTTTGCGGCCTTTATAACATGACCTATAAATGTAAAAATGTGCTCAAATTTTTTATATGAGTTATTCACAAGATGATTAAGAAGATCAATGGATTAGATTTTTGAAAAAAATATTACATCATGAAAAACTACGTGAGTGTATTCTGCTCTGAATACACTTGAGTGTATTCTAGCATGAATCTCTCTCTACCTCTCTCTCTCTCTCTATATATATATATATATATATATATATATATACATATATATATATATATATGTGTGTGTATATATATGTATATATAATGGGGGTTTTCTCTTGTCCTTCACCCTTGATTGGCCTAGGAAAACACGAAAATCCTATATTCAGGGTAGATTTGCATAGAAACCCAAGTTGTAAAACAATATACAAAAATTGTCAAGCAAGCCTTTTTTATAAAATAATTTCATAACAATACAATCAAAATTGAGGTTATAACAAGAACCTAGGAAGCAGAGCAATCTAACAACAAAGGAGGCGTACTTGAATCTAATAATGCAAAATAGGGAGATCATTCCTGATAAATGGTGCACCTTATGGAAGCTTAAAGTACCTAAAAAGGTCAGAATGTTCATGTGGCTATGCCAGCACAATGGCCTCATGAAGAACTTCCATAGAAAATGCATAGGCTCAGTGCAAGATAGCTTGTGCAATGTGTGTATGAATGCTCCTGAGATGGTGATGCAAGTTTTGAGAGATTGTAGTTTCCCAAGGGATGTGTGGTGATCCATGATACCCCAAATATAGACATGCTTCTATGTTGCTGAGAACTTTAAGGATTGTCTGCAGTTGATGGCTGATAAGAAATAGTGGCCAGTGAATTGGGTATAGGAATTCTCTCTTACTATCTAGAATATCCGTAAAAGAATAAACCAAATTATATTCAAGGAAATTAGAATGCATGTGAGCAGTGTTGTCAACGACGTGTTATAATAAATCCATGACGGACATCATGCTTACCCACGGGATGAAATGGCACCCACTCCTACTATGAATATTGTAGATAAAGCTACCCTTACTCAAGGTAGATCAGTGACAACCATGGATGCAGCACAAGACAAAAATCTGACATTATAGGTAGCATACGTCATCCTTCAAGAAGGAAGTGGAAGATGGGTAGGTGATGATCATACTAGATTGAAAGGAATAGATCCCCTTCGTGTTGAATTGAATTCTATCCTCCTAAGAATCAGGCTTGGACTCAAAGTTGGTGTGCAGAGAGAAAGTTTGGTGACAGACTCTCTACTTGCAGTGCAACTCCTTTTGAGGACGAAGTAAATGGGGATTATATGGCCTAATGTACTTCCACATTTTAGAAGATCATGCATGAATATAAGACTTCACCATCATTCACAAACCTAGAAGACTTCACAATCTGACAGATATGCTCACAAAGCTACTACTCAAAGAACCTAATGATATGTTACTCAATGCATGCCCTCATAGATGATGGTCGCATATATACATGACATTGATGAAATAACTGAAAGTAATGCACAAGTATCAAATCAATTCATTGTACCCTCTTCTTTGATAAATTAAGTATGATGTTCTCAAAAAAATATTACATCATACATCATGGGTTCATTTAGATCCTAGGCGACACATGATAAATGCATATTCATCTCTTTTAATCACTTTGTTTGGGTCAGTTATTTAGGCTTTTCTATCTCTTTTCCTTCATTTTTAGGAATTAATTACAATTTCCTTGTTTTTTCTCCTTTTAATAGATTTCTCATTATTTTGTCTTTGTTTTATAGGTTTTCGTGAACTTTTTCACTCCTTCAACTATATTCAAATATTACTTCATTCTCTTCAGAAATATGAAGAATAAATGTGTGATTTCAGCCCATCTAAAGCCCAAAAAGGCCCAAGAATCAAAAGCCTCTATGTACACCTCTATCCTTCCCGTCAACCAACTGGCTCACCCAATCGATCAACTCAATTGCAAAAAACAATTCTTCCCAGAACTCTGGTCAATTAACCCACATTCTTCAATTGATTGACACGCCAATTTTGACCATTCAAACTCTGATAAAAAAATCTCATTTTCTCTAATGTAATCATTGGTTCAAGGGACACAATTAACTCCATTTGATCGACTCACTTTTTCTAGTCGATTGACCCATGTCCAAGACCAGTCATATCTCAAATCAAGAAAGCCATCAATGCAGTTAAACTTCACTGACATGACTTTGGGCTGAAGCAATACAATAAAGTTGGTCGACTGACTAGGCTCCCTAGTCGATCGACCTGCACCCCGGATCAGGAAGGCAGCTGCCACCAACTTCCACACTTCTAGGGTTTTCCCCCTTCCTTCCCCTTATAAAAAGAGGTGAGACTCTAAAGAAGAGGAGGATCCAACTTTTCATACTCTAGCCTTGATTCAATTTCATTATATTTGAGCAGCCTTCCCTTTTGTCGAGACATGGGGAGTAGCCCCATGATCTCCATATCCTATCTTAGAAAAATGTAATCACCTTAAAGACAATAAAGATATGCTTTTATCCATTTATCAACATGGAATGTGATCTAATTAGTCGTTCTCCATGAGAGTCATGATCTACAATGATATTACATTATATTTATGGACCAGAACATTTGATAGAACTCATGTGTTCCTCAAAGACACGATGGACAGGAATGTATCCGACGATTGAACCAGTACCTATTTAACACCAGTGAGCAGGGTTTGTGGATAGTTTGATCCATGGGATATGATTCTAAAGAGGACAGATCTCCATGGTCCAAATCTAAAAATATCTAAAAGGGAAATTAAAAGTGGTTAAGAATACTATATATTTTGTGGTGGTCAAACCTAGAATTCTATGATTTTCTAAAATATGAATCGATCTTAATTTTTTAGTTCTTCCTACTCTTTGTTCTCTTCACTCTTAATTCTATTGATAACTTAGTTTCAATTCTTACAATTTAATTTTTCCTTTCAATTTTGCATTTGAATTCAGCAATTTTCAATTCAGCAATTTTACTTCTTGTTCTAGATTGAACATTCTCATCAACTTGGCTTAAATATTTTTCATCACATTTGATTCAAATTTACTCTTGACATGCCATATCTAGGGATCGATACCTTATGTACTACATCAATTCATTTGTTTACAAGTTGATTGATTTACCATCAAAGGTTAAATTCCAGGGATGATTTTCTATAGTGAATTGTGTGTTAGAGAAAAACTTCAAGGCCCTATTGAAATAATATGGGGTTCATCATAAAGTTTCCTCTCCTTATCATCCCTAGACATGCAGTCAGGTTGAAATCTCCAATTGCCAAATAATGTCCATCTTAGAGAAGGTTGTGAACCGTACAAGGAAAAAATGGTCCTTGAAGCTCAAAGATGTTTTGTGGGCATATTGCACATCTTTTAAAACACCTCTGGGGACTACACTCTTCCACATTATCTATTGTAAGTCTTGCCATTTACTAGTGGATATGGAATATAAATCTAGTTGGGATATCTAAATGCTCAACTTTGATCTATTTGTGGTTGGTGAATAGTGTTCCCTCCAACTTTAGGAGTTAGACAAAGTTCGCATTATAGCCTACTAGGGTGTCAAGATCTACAAGGATTGCACCAAGATGTGGCATGATGGTCACTTGAGAAAGAAAGATATTCAACTGGGTGATCATGTCCTTGTCTATAACTCTACATTTTATGACTATTCCTTGGGAAATTATGGTCCAAATAGTACGGACCATATCTTGGGAAACATGCTTATCCTAATGCAGCATTCATCCTCCGAGACAAAATTCAAGGAAAATTCACAGTGAATCGACACATGCTAAAGAATTATCTCATTATAAAGTATTTCTTCCCACATGGTGTGAGACGCCCCCCTACTCACACCCTATTTCTCTCCAAACCTCCATCTACCACAACTTGACCCCATACGTCGGGCCTCTGATGCTAAACATGTTGCTTGTTGGAAGGAAACCCAACCTTTTCTCTCCCCCAACTCATATCCTCTATTTCCTTACCTGATTCCTTATCTATTTTTGTTCGATATTCTATTTTAGATTTTCTAACTTAATTCTACATCCTTGGTTTTGTTAGAACATAATCTGTTTAAAAAGAACATAATGATTGGTTGGAGACCCAACTAAGAAACGACATATGGTGGTAAATTGTTAGAATTCAAATTGATTTGAATACCCCACAATGTCTGATTCAATCAAATGAGTAAACTTAGATGGCCTATTAGGTGCCTAGTAGGAGTTATAAAAACCCACTTGGGGGGCTCATGTCAAACCCTCAGTCGACTCCCCCCCTTCATCAAACTACAATAATGCCGCTCACTATTGTTGTGCAGCTAGTCATGTCACCAATCGAGCGACTAGAGGGTTGACTCGACACCTTTTCATCCTCACAACAGCTTCTCACCACTGAGTCAGACAAATGAGACCTCACCCATCCATCACAACAACATCTCTTCATCTGCCCGATAGGAGTCAAATGATTGGATGCCACCCAAGCCAATTCCACCTTCCCTCTTCCTAAAGATATAGCATGGGGTATCCATACCGGCATCTCTGTCTGCCATAAGTTGTCTAGATCAATCAGCTAGTTGTCTGGTTGAGGATCTTCTCCACCTCTCCAGCTTCCAAGTGAGTCAAGTGACCCGTATTCCACGTCAGTCAACTACAATGCATGTAGTTTTGTTTTCTCACTGTGATTCAATCGACTCATGTTCCCAGTTGATCGATAGGAACCTTTCAGTAGTTGAGCATGTTGCAAGAAAACTCTATACACAATCTCTTCATCCGCCTCTACAAGGGAAAAGGTGTTGTTAGAAACATGCTTCTCATAACCCCCTAGCCACCAAGGCTCAAGTGGTGGGATCTAGATTCGATAGCCCACATGTGAATTCTCCCTCATAATTAGTCAAGGAGATTGTAGTTGACCTTGAACAAATTCATTGACCACACTAAGGGTGGCAGAGCCTGTTGGGTTTTAGGGGAGATAGAGAAGGCAGCAGAAACAAAAATTTTCTCCTCCCGAACCCAGTATAAAGGAATTGCGTCAACATATATACATTAGGAAGGATGGTTTGTAGAGACATACCTTGTACCGAGGCTTGCTCGGCGATGTTACCTCATGGCTTGCGCGGTCTTCACCTCTAGTCTTGGACGGTGTCTGTGCAGCTCCTGGTCTCACTGGGACTTTCGGGATTGACAGCTATCCTCCGAGCAGTAGAAGTCTCCCGCCTCTGTAGTCATTCACACAGACTACCTGGAACTCCGATCGCCTTGTTGCATAAGATACCAGAAGGAGTTGCACCCTCCTGTCAGTGTACTAGTCACTAACACACTCTCCTGCCACCAGTCACTTTTCTGCAGTTGTCTTTCCCATGTTGTGCCTCCTTTATCGGGTAGCATTTGCTCGGGCTCTCCTGGTTACCACAACCAGAGAGAACGACAAATTTGCAAAGCAACTGGTATTCTGAGTTGTACTTTGATAAGCCCCCAATGCCCCTATATATAGGAGGGTCATGAGATAGGGTTCTCTACCCCGGTGACCGGCCTAAATCGCGCGTCCTGAAATTGGAGGCGTATTTGAGGTAGTCGAGCCTTCGCATTTATAACCCGAATCCTTCTAGGCCCCCGCAACTTTGTTTACGGGGTCGAAGTAGTCATACAGGGTTGAACACAGGGACAAGGTGGGTTGTGTTGACGACTCTGAATCGACACTCTACACTCTGGTGGATATAAAGAGATTATGAAGTTCCCCGAAGGGAACAACCAGATGTCACTATTAAATCTAAGAAAACTATCTCCAACTGGAGTTACGAGAAAGATTAAGATTTTGTCATTTAGCAATTTTTAGGAATTTTCATGCAACAGAAAATAGAAAGGTAACCTGCAGTTTAAGGCGTAATGCAAGGGATAAGACTTTTAGAAAGATAAGCGGTAGCAGTAACACCCTGCACCCCTCCTCTCAGAGCGGGTGCCTCTAACCAAGCTTCAACGCCCCTCTCGGGGTCGCTGGACTCAAGTTAGAGTGGAATGATACTTAAAACAACTCCGTTCCGGGCACTCTCGTACTCCAGAATCGGACCGAACACTAGAGCCACAACCCAACTCTCGAAGTAGTTGCGACGGGAAAGACGATTCGGTAGCTAAGAGAAACGCGATCCAAAACATGCAAGCTAGAGTTCAGATATCCAACACAGTAGTTACCCAATCATAAGGCACTAAGCATTAAACAAAGAGCAATTTAGCATTTCTATTTCTATCAGCAATAAGGGTCTAATACAATGCATAAGCTAAGAATTTAAATAACAGAATTAAAGATAGATGTCGCCTTCTTGATGTAGAAGGGCGACAGACTACTACTACTCCCAGCCCGATACCGTCCAGGAACCTATCCCGGTACAGCCGTGTCGGGCGGCACACCCTCTCAGGCGGCACGACTGACGGGAGAACGTATCAGTTTCGGTATTGTGTCGGCCAAGGATTACATATACTACTATCGGGCATTGCTGTCAGGCACTCGTGTCGCGTGTCTACGTCGGCCGATATCGGCCCTCAGTGTCGTCCGGTACAGTCCTAGGTGAACCGATCCCCTCCCTCTCGGGATGAGGAAGAGCTCACCTAGTGTCGCCCGGTACGAGCACTGGGGCACGATACGGTTGCTCTCGCACTTCTTTCGCAGATCGCTCAAGTCCCCAACTGTCGGAACGGTGAACTGGCTAGCCGTCCCGACCTATCCAACCTCCGATGTTTTCGACCTGTCTTTTCGGCTTCCTGTAGCTGCTATTTATACCGGCGGTTGAAGGAGTTATGGTGCTGGAAACGCCACGTAGCTCCCTTATACGCCGGTCGATGGGTGTGGACGGCCGATACAGGTATGCCTTCGGCGCGAGGCGCTGGCTATCGGTCACGTGGCTGGCGGCACGCCTCCCAGTGGGTGGTCGTGTCGCTCGACGAGCTGGGTCGTCGGGCGACTTCGGCTCCCTGTCGGGTAGAAGGTGTGTCGGCCGGTACGTCCCTTTCGCAAGGCGCCCTTCTCCGACGATGATTCTTGTGTCGCCCAGCCCCTGTCGGGCAGGGTTGTATCGGGCGCCAGGAAGGTCGAGACGGGCTTAGACTTATTGTGGGCCGGAATCGGCCTTATTGCGCAAAAACGAGGAAAACCCTGTAAAAGATAGGAAAAACTGGAGTAAGAGTGTTGCTTGGCCAATTATTGCGAAAATGCTAATAAAATAGAGGAAAATAGCAGAAAAGGGTAGTTTTGATAACAGAATAAAGGGCAAAAACGTCACAAAATTTGGTGTTATCAACTCCCCCAAACTTAGCTTTTTGATTGTCCTCAATCAATATTTAAACTAAACTTTGTGTTGCTTCTTCTTGCACAGCAAAACTTTAAGGCTAAAGGGTAGCACAAGATTTGTGATGTCTTGGAGGTAATGTTGTCTTAAAGCGAGCAAAAGACCTTGCCCTACTTGCCTTATTATTTAAGTAAAATTTTTCTTCTCCACAGCTTCAGCGAGACTTTGGTGTATGATTCCGAAGTTAGCTTCCACACCAAACAGCTTTATTTTAAGGGTAGAAAGTTGTGTATAGGGTAGGCTAAGGCTTTTTGGGTTTTTCTTCTTGTTTCCCATCAGTCCATCCAGGTAAGGGTCTGTTAACGGGCAAGTGGTCCCTGCAGTCCAAGCCAGTTGGCTTTAGAGTAGTGATTTTCACATCCTACGTACCACTGCCCCGGATCTACCATGCCTAAAGACGGGTACTTTTGGAAAACAAGTGTGTATATATATATATATATTTTTTTTTCTTTTCTTTTCTTTTATTGGGCACAACTCTCATGCTTTTATTCACGCTCATAAGGCTTCTTTCTCTTTTTGGGATTTTTGCTGGGTAAGGGAAAACAAAAGAGATATCTGCTATTTGGGCAGCTTTTTCCTTCTCCATACTCGTCTCTTAGTTGTTTGCGAGATTATTATTTTTCAAAAAATTTTGGATGGCAAGGCACAATCTTTTGTTTGTTTGAGACAACATTATCAGAAAGATATGACAGAACTTGTAACTCGTTGAATATACAGAAAGTAAACTTTGCAAGAAGTCACAACAGGTTTTTATTATTATTACAGCAACTTTGTACATATGCATAGGGGCAGGAAATTTGCAAAGGAAAGATTTTTGAAAATTTTTATATGGCATGCATGCGTACATCAGATATACAGGGAGCTATAAGGGCACATCAGGTAAAAGAGAATGAATATCGTAGAAAGCTCGAAGAGTTAAAATTTGTATACCTCCCTCACTGGCATACCCCCCCAAACTTACTTTCTACTCTGTCCCAGAGTAGAGAAGAAAGAAAAAGTGAGGTAAAGTTTAGCCAGTGAGGGTTAGCTCGTTGATGTGCTGCAATATGCTCCTATGAAGTTGCAGCATGCCATTGGGAGGTTGTCTAACGGGTTCGTTTTGGCGATGTAGCGGTTGAGCTGGAGCGAAACCCTCAAAATTCACTTCTGGCCCCCCCTTTCTTCACATCTCCGTTGTGAGCATAAAAAAAGGGACTAATTATTCGTCCCTAGTTTAGTTCCCAGGAGTGTGTAGTCAGGGTGGGCCTCCTCCCTTAAGAGTACGGAACCAGGGTGCCTCGAACTTGTTCGGAGGCCTTGGTTGCCGCACTCCTAGCTAGGTGACTCGCTATTGGAGCTACCAAATCAAGAAAAATCTTCCTTTCCATTGTTGTTGCCGTTTCTGCCCGACAGTTGTTGTTGATCCCCGCGCTGTGCTTGCTGGCGCGGTAGGTGGTTTGCTCCATATGAGCCATACATGTTATTTAAAATTTATTTATTCATCTGTTAGGCAAGAAAGATGAAAAGAAAGAAAACTTATTAAAACTGGGCGATAAGGGATCAGACGATACGAAGTTGTCGCGCGATATGACTCGACGCCCGACACAGGTGTATCGGGCGATACGAGGTCACATGAAACAAAACATGACATCGCAGGGAAAAGCATGACGCCCGGTACAAAACATCGGGAAAATGCTATCGACCGCCGTTACGCGCGAAAGCATGTCGGGCGATAGAAAATCATCAGGTCATGTAAACCCGATAAGTGGCTTGGTAACAAATACTGGCGTCGGGCGATAGGGTTATCGGCCGATAAACGTGTCGGTCTACAAACCTATCGGGCGACAAGCCATGTCGTTCTGTAAGAAAACAACAAGTCGGCCGATACGCCTCGCACGATACCAAAGTCTGTGCCGGGCGAGAGATAGTGTGTCGGGCGAAAGACGTGTCGGGCTATACCTTTGCTCTCAGGAGGCATCGCCCGATACTAGGGCGAAGGCAAGATGGACGACACACGAGCAAAAGGGAGGATCAAAGCATGCGTTCCAGGTGGCAAAAAGGGAGAAAATGATAGCCCGACACGAAGAAACCTCCACGCTATTTATAGAGAACCCAACTGGGGGTGAAACGTGCAAAACATGGCGCGCGTCGGGCGTTTTAGTCACGCAATTCCCGAGACGTGAAGTCCCATCGGCCAGTTCAAGGGCCATTCGCTGCCCTTGCATCGCCCGGGGCGAGGCTGCCTGATACAAGCGGTTCCGCGCCCAGCTGGTCGACACGGTAGAAAAGCTGGCGGTCGAGAGGCAAAAACTAAACATGTGTGAAGTAAAAGGCCATTGCAGGGTAAAACATCATTGGTATAGAGAAGGATCTCTTACCTCACATGGTATTACTCCTCAATGCTCCGCAAAACACAGCGATGGCCCATAAAACAAAAAGAGTCAGCACACGTACGCATGTACTGACTTGGGCCTTATTACAGTCCATAATGTTTATTTTTACAAAGAAAACAAATGTATACTATTCTATAACTCGGGCTGCCTCCCGAGGAGCGCTGAAGTTATCGTCGCCAGCTCGACCGGTGTAGGCTCTTCGGTTGTACCCACATCCAGTAAGTCAATCTCTGCTTTCCTGACAAAAGCTTCATCCTCATAAAACCTTTTCACTCTGTGCCCATTCACCTTGAAGATCTTGGTCGGGTCATCCTTGTCGCGGAGCTCCATCATTCCTGATGGGTATATCTTTGCCACAGAAAACGGTCCCGACCATCTTGTCTGTAATTTCCCAGGAAAAAGACGGATGGAGGACTTGAATAACAGGACCTTATCCCCTTCACTCACATCCTTTCTCCTAAGGTGGGCATCATGCCACGTCTTTGTTCTTTCCTTGTAGATCTTTGCATTCTCGTAGGCGTGAATCCTCAGCTCTTCGAGCTCTTAAAGCTGTAGAAACCTCTTTTCTCCTGCTTTGTCTAGATCCATATTTAGGAACTTGATTTCCCAAAGGGCCTTGTGTTCTAGTTCCAAAGGCAGATGGAAGGATTTTCCGTATATAAGACGGTAGGGGGTGGTTCCAATGGGCGTCTTGTAAGCAGTACGGTAGGCCCATAATGCGTCGTCAAGTTTCATAGACCAGTCCTTCCGCGTGCGGATGACAGTCTTTTCTAAGATCCGCTTGATCTGTCTGTTTGAGACCTCTACCTGCCCCGATGTCTGTGGGTGGTAGGGCGTAGCGATCTTATGTTTTACTCCATACTTGCGTAGGAGCGCTTCGAACTGCCTTTCTCCAAAGTGTGACCCGCCGTCACTTATTACGGTGTGCGGTATACCGAAACGGGGAAAGATGGTCTTCTCAAAAAGCTTGATAACCGACTTGGCGTCGCATGTTTGAGTGGCCACCGCCTCTACCCATTTTGACACATAGTCTACTGCCACTAGTATGTATTGATACCCCTGGGATGGGGGAAACGGCCCCATGTAATCAATCCCCCATACGTCAAATATTTCCACTTCGATCCAGCTTGCCATCGGCATTTCATTCCTCCGCCCTATATTCCCCGTTGATTGGCACTCTTTGCAAACTTTTACAAATCGTGCAACATCTTTAAATAAGGAGGGCCAGTAGAAACCTGATTGTAGCACTTTTGCCGCTGTTCTTTCACTACCCAGGTGTCCACCATAGGGGGAGGCGTGGCATCCCTTCAGGATATCGGCAGTTTCTTCTTCCGGGATGCACCTCCTGTACAAGTTGTCTGCGCATCTTCTGAACAGGAGAGGATCATCCCAGTAATAATTCTTGGCATCCGCGAATAGCTTCTTCTTTTGATTGTAGGTGATGTCAGGAGGCAGCTCTCCACAAGCGAGGAAATTACAGATGTCTGCAAACCAGGGCAAACCTTCTTCTTGAGCTTCAGCCATCATGAGAGCTTCGTCGGCAAAGTTGTCGTCGATCTGTGGCCCTCTCTGTCTCTCAGCCACTATCCTCGATAGGTGGTCTGCGACCACATTTTCCGCGCCCTTCTTGTCGATGATTTCATGATCGAACTCTTGGAGCAACAAGGCCCATCTCAACAATCTGGGCTTTGCGTCTTTCTTTTGCATTAAGTATTTTATCGCCCCATGATCTGTGTATACTTTGACCTTTGATCCGACGAGATACGATCTGAACTTATCAAACGCGAAGACAACCGCGAGCATTTCCTTTTCGGTGGTTGTGTAGTTTACTTGTGCTTCGTCCAACGTGCGACTAGCGTAGCAAATCACATGGTGCCTTTTATCTTTCTTTTGCCCCATGACTGCTCCCACTGCGTAGTCGCTAGCGTCACACATTAGCTCAAAGGGTAAACCCCAATCTGGCGCTTGAAGGATAGGTGGTGATACTAAAGCATTTTTCAAGGCCTGAAAAGCACTAAGACAATCGTTAGAGAAAACAAATTCAGCATCCTTTACCAGGAGATTGGACAATGGTTTGGAAATCTTTGAGAAGTCCTTGATGAATCTTCGGTAATATCCGGCGTGCCCGAGGAAGCTCCTTATCCCCGTGACGGAATTTGGTGGGGGAAGCTTAGATATAGCTTTGATTTTGCTGGTATCCACCTCGATCCCGCGCCTTGAGATCTTATGCCCTAGGACAATGCCCTCCCGTACCATGAAATGATATTTTTCCCAGTTCAGGACCAGACTGTTTTCCTCGCACCTTTGAAGTACTAACGACAGGTTCTTCACACAGCCATCGAAGTCCCTTCCATAGACGGAGAAATCGTCCATGAAAACTTCCACGATGTCTTCTAGAAAATCTGAGAACATTGATATCATGCATCTTTGAAAGGTGGCGGGGGCGTTACAGAGTCCGAAGGGCATCCTTCTAAAGGCATAGGTGCCGTAGAGGCAGGTGAACGTCATTTTCTCCTGGTCGTCGGGTAAGATGGGTACCTGGTAAAATCCTGAAAAGCCATCAAGAAAACAAAAATAATCGTGATGCGCTAATCTTTCAAGAACTTGGTCAATAAAAGGTAGCGGAAAATGATCCTTTTTTGTAGCCTGATTTAGCTTTCGGTAATCAATGCACATTCGCCAACCAGTGACGGTCCTTACCGCCACTTCGTCACCCTTCTCACCCTTAACCACAGTCATTCTGCCTTTCTTGGGTACTACATGGATCGGGCTTACCCAGTTGCTGTCGCTAATTGGGTAAATGATCCCCGCGTCCCTAAGCTTTATTACCTCTTTCTTGACGACCTCTTTGAGCATCTGATTCAGCTTCCTCTGGGGTTGGACCAGGGGTTTGGCAGACTCATCCAAGTTGATGCGATGCATGCAAAGGGCGGGGCTAAGGCCTTTGATATCATCTACGGAATATCCTATAGCTCCCCTGTGGAGTCTTAACTCCTCAAGGAGCCGGTCCAACTGATTGCTTGAAAGATCGGCGTTTACGATGACTGGGTTCCTCTGTTCTTCATCTAAAAATTCATACTTCAGTCCCTCAGGTAACGCTTTTAAATCCGGCTTTGCTCTGGGTGTTTCCTCCTGAGGTTCTTCTTCAAGGGAGGCATACTTCGCAGAGTCCACCTCCTCCTCTTCTTCTTGCAAGTCTTTGTCAGAAAGGTTGAAAATGTCGAGATGCTTCACGATTTTGGGATTTTTGAAGTCGAGATCCTGACAGCTTATTGCTCTCGCAAGGGGATCCACTGACCGGATATCCTCCTCTATTTTCTCGCAGAATTTATTGTAGCTATCCGCAAAACATGCCGATTCAGACAGGGATGGACCTCTCATGATTTCCTTCATCTTGAAGTCCATGTGGCTGTTTCCAACCCTCAAGGTGATTATCCCTTCAGAGACATCAATCAGCGCCCTCCCTGTTGACAAGAAAGGGCGTCCGAAGATGATCGGACATCTGAGATCTTCAGCTGTGTCGATGACGACGATGTCGTAGGGAATAAAGAAGTCACCGACCCTAATCGGCACATCTTCGACAATGCCTACAGGTTTTTTGAAAGAGTGATCCGCCAGTTCAATCCGCATATCGGTTCGAACCATGTCGGTCAAACCCATCCTTTGCACGAAACTTAAGGGCGTGAGGCTGATGCTTGCTCCCAAGTCCGCCAGACCCTTCTGCTCGACATTGTCCCCGATGGCGAATGGGATCGTGAAAGCTCTGGGATCCTTTCTCTTAGTCGGCAAGCTGGGCTTTACGAAGGCAGAGGAAGTAGAGGCTAGGTACATTGTCTCTATCCTCCCCCCCCCTTCTTTTCTTCATTATTAGATCTTTAAGAAACTTGGCGTATGTGGGAATCTCCTCCAAAGCGTCAAGGAAGGGGACTTCAAGATGCAGCTTCCTGATCGAGTCCATGAACCTTTCGTGCCGCTTTTTCAGATTTTCCTTGATCAGCTTGTACGGGAACGGTACCCTGGGAGTGTAAGGATTCCTCCCACCAGATGGCTCATCGGACGGTCTCGGTGCAGGCTCTTCGGCTTCTGCAGGCCTGCCTCCATCTCCTGCTGGAACGGCATCCTTGGGCCCTTGCTCAGGTTCCGGTGGGGCTTCATCAGCGCGCTCTACCGTTTTTCCTGATCTAAGCACTGCCATTACTGCAGTTTCAGGGTGAGGGAGCATTTTTCCTGCAGGGTTCTTCATCAGAGCAGCCATCTGAGACAGCCGTTGATCGACCTCCCATTGACGCATCTGCAGACTCGCCGTCTGGTGTTGCATGGAATTCAGAGATCCAGGGCTGGTAAGCGTCCCCTGTACCAGCTGGTTGATGATGGTGTCCTGTCTTTTTATGTAGGCGGAAAGCTGACCAACCCAATTAGGCCGGGTCTCTTTCTCGCTTTGGCTCTGATATTCGCCCTCAGAAAGGGGTTGCTCACAACGAGGCATGGTTGACAGTCTCGGTGTTTAGTAGATCAGAGTACCTGAAATCCGCATAAAAATCATGTTTATAAAATCATAATTGGGGTAAAGAATAATGCTTAAAAGTAAAAGAAAAAGAAAAAGAAAAAGAAGTGTTGTCAAGCCTATTTCTAAGCTTGAGGCACGGGAGTGTAGTTAGTGGATTCGGATTCGTCAACAGTGCCAATTGCCTTGTCCTCGGCAACGGCGCCAGAAAGTTGACCGGCCTAAATCGCGTGTCCTGAAATTGGAGGTGTATTTGAGGTAGTCGAGCCTTCATATTTATAACCTGAATCCTTCTAGGCCCCCGCAACTTTGTTTACGGGGTCGAAGTAGTCATACGGGGTCGAACACAGGGACAAGGTGGGTTGTGTTGACGACTCTGAATCGACACTCTACACTCTGGTGGATATAAAGAGATTATGAAGTTCCCCGAAGGGAACAACCAGATGTCACTATTAAATCTAAGAAAACTATCTCCAACTGGAGTTACGAGAAAGATTAAGATTTTGTATTTTTAGGAATTTTCATGCAACAGAAAATAGAAAGGTAACCTGCAGTTTAAGGCATAATGCAAGGGATAAGACTTTTAGAAGGATAAGCGGTAGCAGTAACACCCTGCACCCCTCCTCTCAGAGCGGGTGCCTCTAACCAAGCTTCAACGCCCCTCTCGGGGTCGCTGGACTCAAGTTAGAGTGGAATGATACTTAAAACAAGTCCGTTCCGGGCACTCTCGTACTCCAGAATCGGACCGAACACTAGAGCCACAACCCAACTCTCGAAGTAGTTGCGACGGGAAAGACGATTCGGTAGCTAAGCGAAACGCGATCCAAAACATGCAAGCTAGAGTTCAGATATCCAACACAGTAGTTACCCAATCATAAGGCACTAAGCATTAAACAAAGAGCAATTTAGCATTTCTATTTCTATCAGCAATAAGGGTCTAATACAATGCATAAGCTAAGAATTTAAATAACAGAATTAAAGATAAATGTCGCCTTCTTGATGTAGAAGGGAGACAGACTACTACTACTCCCAGCCCGATACCGTCCAGGAACCTATCCCGGTACAGCCGTGTCGGGCGGCACACCCTCTCAGGCGGCACGACTGACGGGAGAGCGTATCGGTTTCGGTATTGTGTCGGCCAAGGATTACATATACTACTGTCGGGCATTGCTGTCAGGCACTCGTGTCGCGTGTCTACGTCGGCCGATATCGGCCCTCAGTGTCGTCCGGTACAGTCCTAGGTGAACCGATCCCCTCCCTCTCGGGATGAGGAAGAGCTCACCTAGTGTCGCCCTGTACGAGCACTGGGGCACGATACGGTTGCTCTCGCACTTCTTTCGCAGATCACTCAAGTCCCCAACTGTCGGAACGGTGAACTGGCTAGCCGTCCCGACCTATCCAACCTCCGATGTTTTCGACCTGTCTTTTCGGCTTCCTGTAGTTGCTATTTATACCGGCGGTTGAAGGAGTTATGGTGCTGGAAATGCCACGTAGCTCCCTTATACGCCGGTCGATGGGTGTGGACGGCCGATAAAGGTATGCCTTCGGCGCGAGGCGCTGGCTATCGGTCACGTGGCTGGCGGCACGCCTGCCGGTGGGTGGTCGTGTCGCTCGACGAGCTGGGTCGTCGGGCGGCTTCGGCTCCCTGTCGGGTAGAAGGTGTGTCGGCCGGTACGTCCCTTTCGCAAGGCGCCCTTCTCCGACGATGATTCTTGTGTCGCCCAGCCCCTGTCGGGCAGGGTTGTATCGGGCGCCAGGAAGGTCGAGACGGGCTTAGACTTATTGTGGGCCGGAATCGGCCTTATTGCGCAAAAATGAGGAAAACCTTGTAAAAGATAGGAAAAACTGGAGTAAGAGCGTTGCTTGGCCAATTAATGCGAAAATGCTAATAAAATAGAGGAAAATAGCAGAAAAGGGTAGTTTTGATAACAGAATAAAGGGCAAAAATGTCACAAAATTTGGTGTTATCACCCGGGCAATGCGGGATTAAAGCAGGAGTAGAAGGGTTTGAGATTTTCCCCAAAACAACCAACTGCGACAGCTGAATCGATCGTTTCAAGCATGAACCGATCGGTTGGGGACTTGAGCCAATCGGTTCACACCTGAACTGATTGGTTGGGGCACCTGAGCCAATCAGTTCACTTCTCAAATGATCGGTTCACTGCTATGGTCAGTTCCCGATTGACTTTTCCTCTTTTGTTTCCAATTGATCCAAATACCAATCCTTGTTCCAATCAAATTGGACAAGAGAAACGAAAAGAAATTTCTCACCAACCTGACTTTCCCAACTTGCTCGTTTGGACTTGTTGAGCCGATCGGTTCAACCCTTGAACCGGTCGGTTCAGTCTGTCCTGAGTCGATCGGTTCATCACATGAGCTGATCGGTTGGGAGTGCAGACTATGCTAAATCACTCAATTGCAGTTTCAATCAATCTGATACTCTAATCAATCGGTCCAACACCTTGAACACTATGATATTGAGTTATCAATTGAATGAGTGTTTAATTGAACTACTAAACTCGTTTAGTAATCAATCTAAACATCGTTTGTGGATAAACTCCTCTTCCAGGTTAAATCCTTTGTGTGTGATCCTGCAGGTCCATTTCACGTTGGCAGTGAAAGTTCATAACACTTATAATTTCACTAGCAAAGAGTGGTGCCTAGTCGCACATCAGTGCTACCCAAGTGAAATAGAAAGTTGGAGAACAACTTTCAATCCACAATCTGTAAATGGTGTTACAGTGAATGTATAATTCCTTTATCACTAATGTCCTGAATGAACCCAAGGCATGGTACAGTCATCCTTTCAACGTTCATCCATTTCCTTGATCTCAGAGCAGACTGGGTGAGATGTGTATGACATAAATATCACATATTGATTCACACATGCATGTGCATGCCTTTCTCAATCCTACTCATCAAGTGGCCATGGACATCAAACTCCCTTAGGAGGGACAAATCCCATATCTATCACTCACCCCTCAAAAGCCCCATGTGTCAAAGTCACCCAATCATCACCTTTATAACAACCCATGTTTTAGGACTGTGTTTGATGATGTCAAAGCATACCCACCGACATGTGTTGAGTGTAGTGATTTCAGGTCAAAGAATCATACTCACCACCATCACTATGAGAGCTAACTGTGACTACCAAATCATGGTTCCATGTATCACTCTCACGGTGGGTCTGTCCGGTACACTTGTTCTCTAACAAGTACCTATGTGCTTGGTTTGATATCACTATATCATGACTAATGAGATTCTATCATCAACCAACACACAATCTAGTCTTTAGTGTTATTGATGTCTATGGTTATTTCCACAATAACAACCGACTAGGGACTAAACAAGAATGTATACTCTTAACATCTGTATGATCTCATCGTTTAGGTCCTCAACCCAAAAGCATACATCATCGAGTAAAACAATTCTTTAGACATATATCATGTTACACTATCATCTCAGAAACTGTTAAAACATATAGATCAGAAATTGCCTTTATTATTATTCAAATCATTTACAAAGTATCCCATTACAATCATCACATGACTTGCTCTATGGGCATACATACCAACAGACTCCCACTTGCACTTAGAGCCAGTCACCTAGGAACCTCAGTCCTTGTGACCTAGCATGACCATCATGCTTCTGCTGAGAAAGGGCCTTAATCAGTGGATCAGCTATGTTGTCTTCAATTGGTACTTTGCAAATCTGCACATCTCCTTGTTGTACGATCTCTCGTATGAGATGGAAGTGCCGCAGTATGTGCTTGGACCGCTGATGTGATCTGGGCTCCTTAGTTTGAGCAATAGCTCCATTATTGTCACAATAAAGATCAATTGCATCACAACTATTGGGAACTACACCAAGTTCAGTGATGAACTTCCTGATCCACACAGCTTCCTTTGCTGCATGTGAAGCAGCGATATACTCAGCCTCTATAGTAGAATCGGCAACTGTTTCTTGCTTGGAACTCTTCCAGCTCACAGCTCCATTGCTTAGGCAAAATACAAATCCTGATTGCGATCTGTAATCATATTTGTCGGTTTGGAAGCTTGCATCAGTGTAACCCTTTACTACCAGTTCTTCCTCGTCGTCGTATACAAGGAACTGATCCTTAGTCCTTTGTAAGTACTTGAGGATGTTCTTTACGGCTGTCCCGTGAGCATCCCCAGGATCTGACGAGTACCTGATCGTCATGCTGAGGGCATACGAGACATCTGGGTGTGTACACAACATAGTGTACATGATGGATCTGATGGCTGATGCATATGGGATCCCATTCATACGCTCCCTCTCTTCACAAAATTGGAGACATTGAGCTCTAGAGATGGTGACTCCATGTAGCATGTAGATGTTGCCTCTTTTTGAGTTCTCGATGCTGAACCGCTTCAACACTTTGTCAATGTACGTGCTTTGACTTAGCCCGAGAAGCCTTTTAGATCTATCTCTATAGATCTTAATACCTAGAATGTAGGATGCTTCTCCTAAGTCCTTCATTGAGAAAGTATTCCCAAGCCTAGTCTTTACCTTCTCTAAGGTTGAGACATCATTCCCCATCAATAGTATGTCATCCACATACAATATGAGGAATGTGGTCGTGCTCCCACTAACCTTCTTGTACACACAAGGGTCATCTTCATTTTGAATAAAGCCAAACACTTTGACTTCCTCATCAAATTGAAGATTCCAACTCTGAGATGCTTGTTTCAATCCATAGATTGACCTTTGTAGCTTATAGACTTTATTGGCATTCTTTGGATCTACAAAACCTTCAGGTTGTGTCATGTAGACATCCTCATTTATATTCCCATTAAGGAATACAGTTTTAACATCCATTTGCCAAATCTCATAGTCATAGTAAGCCGCAATAGCAAGCATGATCCTAATGGACTTAATCATGGCAACTGGAGAAAAAGTTTTGTCATAGTCAACACCTTAAACTTGTCAGAAACCCTTTGCAACCAATCTGCCTTTATAAGTTTGCACATTGTCATCCATGTCGGTCTTCTTCTTGAAGACCCACTTGCATCCTATGGGTTTTACCCCTTCAGGTGGTTCCACCAAAGTCCATACTTTGTTGGAGTACATGGATTCCATCTCGGATTTCATGGCCTCAAGCCATTTCTCAGAATCTGGTCCCTCCATAGCCTCTAGATAGGTAGTTGGATCATCATCTATGATCAATTCACTGCAATCCTGAGTCACAAGGTATCCAAACCTTTCATATTCAAGGTGTGTCCTACTAGACCTACGAGGTCCTTGTGTTACTTGAGGAGACTGAGATTCCACAACACCTTGTGAATCTCCATGTTCCTCTTGCACATCTACTGGTTCAATGTTCTCTTGTTGGGATTGAACCTCTTCAAGCTCTATTTTCCTCCCACTGCTTCCTTTGGAAATAAATTCCTTTTCTAGGAATACAGCTATCCTAGCAACAAACACTTTGTTGTCAGTAGGGTGGTATAGATAGTATCCCCTTGTTTCCTTAGGGTATCCAACAAAATAACATTTAACAGACTTGGGTCCAAGCTTATCAGGAAACATTTTCCTGACGTAAGCCTCACAACCCCAAATCTTAATAAAAGACAAATCGGGATGCTTCCCGTGCCATATCTCATATGGTGTCTTTTGAACCAATTTAGATGGTACTCGTTTAAGTGTAAATGCGGCAGTTTCAAGAGCATGACCTCAAAAGGAAATCGGAAGATTAGCAAAACTCATCATTGATCGCACCATATCCAGTAAAGTGTGATTCCTTCTTTCAGACACACTATTATGTTGTGGTGTTCCAGGCAGAGTCCATTGTGATACAATACCACGGGCTCACAGAAGGTCTTCAAACTCTTGGCTTAAGTATTCTCCACCTCGATTGGATTGAAGTGCTTTAATACTTTTACCAAGTTGGTTATGTACTTCATTCATGAAATCCTTGAACCTTTCAAGGGTTTCTGACTTATGTTTCATCAGGTACACATAGCCATACTAACTGAAGTCATGAGTGAAGGTAATGAAGTATTGATACCCACCTCTGGCATTAGTTCTAAAAGGCACACATACATCAGTATATATGAGTCCTAATAGATCACTAGCTCTCTCTCCTTTACCTGAAAAGGGAGTCTTGGTCATCTTACCCAGCAAACAAGATTCACATGTCTCTATGATTCATAATCAAAAGAGTCTAGATAACCATCTTTATGGAGTCTAGAAATGCACTTCTCATTTATGTGCCCTAGACGACAATGGCAAGGATATGTTTTGTTTGAGTTGTTGAGTTTTTGCCTTTTGGTGTTTACATTATATACAATTGTCTCTAGATCTATCAAGTATAGACCATAAGACATTGGGTCACTGCCATAAAAGATCCCATCTTTTGAAATGGAACACTTTCCATTCTTAATAAGAAATTCAAAACCATCCTTGTCTAAACAAGAAATGGAAATGATATTCCTATTTATGGCAGGTACATAATAGCAGTTCTTCAACTCTATTATTAACCCACTAGGCAGAGTTAACTCATAGGTTCCTACGGCATTGGCGGCAACTCTTGCCCCATTAGCAACACGTAGTTCAACCTCGCCTTTCCCCAAAGGCCTACTTCTCTTAAGATCCTTCACATTTGAACAAATGTGAGATCCGCATCCGGTATCAAGTGCCCATGACAAAGAAGTAGTAAAGTTAATCTCTATCATGTATACACAAGAAGTAGAGATCTCTATCTCTCGCTTCTTCTTCCATTGTTCCTTCCATCCTCTCCATGTTTTGAGTGCAGAAGAATTTGGTTTGGCGAGAGAACCCTTCTCTTCCTTACCTATTTCATTGATCTCTATCAATGAACTATCCTTCTTATCACTTGTCTCAAAAAACGCCTTAAGCGTACATAGAGTGGACTCAAAGACTATCGGTATATCTGGATTGTGTAGAACACTTCTCACAATCCTCAACCAGTTATGGAATTTATTCTCAATTAATTTTCCCATTTTAAAAGATGATCCTTTTTCCATTCTATAAGAGAAAGTTTCATTTGTCAAAACTTCTTTTGATTTGATTTGATTTGAATAAAATTTGACGATAGTTAATTAGGCCTTTAATTAATTACCTCTCCCACTATTTTGATTCAAATTGACAGCCCTCACCATCAATTCAGAAGATTGCAGTGTACAATCTCCTAGTGGGTCAAGATCCTAAAATCCTCTGAGTCATGGACCAGCTAGGGCTGTCACCCACAACTTAGATCTTCTAGGTAGGCAACTATTTCCAATTGCATCATATGCAACTCTTGAAAAATGTCATATGCAACTCCTTGCCATGATCACCTCCATGCCTCAAGGTGCTAGATCCTATCTAGTTCACCTTGTTAAGTCCGACCCAAAGCCAACATAATGAATATGCACCCTGCTAGGGCAGACCCACATATCCATCCTTCACACTTCCACAAGATAGACGGTGCACCACACTAGGGCGTGCCCACACTTGACCGATCAAGCTTTTCATGTGTGTCACATTTGGAAGGCATCTAAAACAATATTTAATGAGGGATTCAGTTTTTATAGGTACATATACATATCCAATCACCACAATACATAGTATGTATCATATACATGCTATATCCCCCAGAAAACATGTGAAATGATAAAAGTGATGATTATGGACATCCTAATGTGATTCCTCGAGCCAAGAGGAATCACGGTCATCTAGGTCTACATCACATGCAACCTGTACAAGATGAACTATGTGCTTTTCCTTTCTGGGTTTGATCAACTCATCTCCATGATTGATCGGCTCGTCATCAGACCGGTCGGTTGGGTGCCACCAGCCGATCGACTGGCACCTCCAGCCGATTGGTTCACTAGTCGTCATTCATCTCCTCAGGTCACCACCCACTCATCTCGCTCCTCAAACCAGTCGTCTAAAATGCCAACCGATTGGTTCACGCCTTGAACCGATCATCTAAGAGGTCGTCAGGTTGTCCGTCGTTCTTTGACATAATAAGAAATATAAAAAGATCTATCCTATTCCTATTTACATTTGAATTGAGAAAACCCGAGTTACATTTGGGGGGAGCAAAGGTAGGAAAGAAATTTGGAGTTATCTCGAGTTATATCAGGAATAAGAGATAGGGAATCAGTATGCAGACCGAGATGCAAGCAACCACATTCAATCAGGCGCACATACATAGGGTTATTGGCCATAACCATGCTATACATCCACCACAAAACTCATTTAAGGGTGACGCGTATCAAGTGCATTCATATTACATATCATATATGTATATAGGGATTTGTGGATTGGACATGCATAAAGACAATTTTATTCGCATCGTATGCAATAAATAAAGGCGACAAACTAAAATTGATCACATAGATAATCCTAAAGTATAGAGCAGTTGAAGTGGCTCTGATACCACTGTTGGGTTTTAGGGGAGACAGAGAAGGCAGCAGAAACAAAAAAATTCTCCTCCCGAACCCAGTATAAAGGAATCGCGTCAACATATATACATTAGGAAGGATGGTTTTTAGAGACATACCTTATCCCAAGGCTTGCTCGGTGAGGTCTGTAACTCTAGTCTTGGACGGTGTCTGTGCATCTCCTGGTCTCACCGGGACTGTCGGGATTGACATATGTCCTCCGAGTGGCAGAAGTCTCCCGCCTCTTTAGTCGTCTGCATGGACTGCCTGGAACTCTGATCGCCTTGTCGCATAAGACAGCGGAAGGAGCCATACCCTCCTATTAGTGTACTAGTCACTAACACACTCTCCTACCACTAGTCACTTTTCTATAGTTGTCTTTCCATTGTTGTGCCTCCTTTATCGGGTAGCACTTGCTCAGGCTCTCCTGGTTACCACAACCAGAGAGAATGACAACTTTGCATAGCAACTAGTGTTCTGAGTTGTACTTTGAGAAGCCCCCAATGCCCCTATATATTGGAGGGTCATGATACAGGGTTCTCTACCCCGGGCAATGTAGGATTAAAGTAGGAGTAGAAGGGTTCGAGATTTTTTCACAAAACAACCAACTGCGCCAGTTGAACTGATAGTTTCAAGCATGAACCGATCGGTTGGGGACCTGAGCCGATCGGTTCACACCTGAACTGATCATTTGGGGCACCTGAGCCGATCGGTTCACTTCTCAAATGATCGGTTCACTTCTATGGTCAGTTCCTGATTGACTATTCCTCTTTTGTTTCCAATTGATCCAAATACCAATCCTTGTTCCAATCAAATTGGACAAGTGAAACGAAAAGAAATTTCTCACCAACCTGACTTTCCCAACTTGCTCATTTGGAGCTATTGAGCTGATCAGTTCAACCCTTGAACCGATTGTTCAGTCTGTCCTGAGCTGATCGGTTCATCACATGAGCCAATCGGTTGGGAGTGCAGACTGTGCAAAATCAGTCAATTGCAATTTCAATCAATCTGATACTCTAATCAATTGGTCCAACACCTTGAACACTATGATATTGAGCTATCAATTGATTGAGTGTTTAATTGAACTACTAAACTCCTTTAGTAATCAATATAAACATCGTTTGTGGATAAACTCCTCTTCCAGGTTAAATTCGTTGTGTGTGACCCTGCAGGTCCATTTCACGTTGGCAGTGACAGTCCATAACACTTATGATTTCACAAGCAAAGAGCGGTGCCTAGTCGCACATCAGTGCTACCCAAGTGAAATATAAAGTTGGAGAATAACTTTCAATCCTACAATCCATAAATGGTGTTACATCAAATGTATAATTCCTTTGTCACTAATGTCCTGAATGAACTCAAGGCATGGTACAGTCATCCTTTCAACGTTCATCCATTTCCTTGATCTCAGAGCAGACTGGGTCAGATGTGTATGACATCAACATCACATATTGATTCACACATGCATGTGCATGCCTTTCTCAATCCTACTCATCAAGTGGCCATGGACATCAAACTCCCTTAGGAGGGACAAATCCCATATCTATCACTCACCCCTCAAAAGCCCCATGTGTCAAAGTCACCCAATCATCACCTTTATAACAACCCATGTTTCAGGACTACGTTTGATGATGTAAAAGCATACCCAATGACATGTGTTGAGTGTAGTGATTTCAGGTCAAAGAATCACACTCACCACCATCACTATGAGAGCTGACTGTGACTACCAAATCATGGTTCCATGTGTCACTCTCACGGTGGGTCTGTCTGGTACACTTGTTCTCTAACAAGTACCTATGTGCTTGGTTTGATATCACTATATCATGACTAATGAGATTTTGTCATCAACCAAAACACAATCTAGTCTTTAGTGTTATTGATGTCTATGGTTATTTCCACAATAACAACCGACTAGGGACTAAACAAGAATGTATACTCTTAACATCTGTATGATCTCATCGTTTAGGTCCTCAACCCAAAAGCACACGTCATCGAGTAAAACAATTCTTTAGACATCTATCATGTTACACTTTCATCTCAGAAATAGTTAAAACATATAGATCGGAAATTTCCTTTATTATTATTCAAATCATTTACAAAGTATCCCATTACAATCATCACATGACTTGCTCTATGATCATACATACCAACAGAGCCTCCACCCCAGAACCAAATTTGACCACTCCCTACAGCTCATGTATTGCCCCCATCATTGGAAAATACATTCAGTCCATTAATGATGAGAATCTCGATGAGTTTATTGAACAGGTCGTGATTGGAATCACCCTTCCCTGTTGGGCATGCAATGATACTCTTATGGACCTAGGGATCCATGAATAAATTGCAACAAAACAACATTTTGAGTTTTTCCTACCAGACCTTCTTTGTCTACCTTGAACTCACACTAGAGTTCATGACCACATTTCTTATACTCCAACTCCCAGTGGAACCCCTTGTGCATTATTATAATCTTCAATGAAAATGTAGAGATCAACACCAAGTAGATCACCTCCTTCATACTTGATGTAGGAGATCCTTCTTGGCTCTCGAGGTGCATGGAGTGCTCGCACACCACCTATCACCTCCAGTTTGATCATGGCAAGTTCTAGGTGGACCTCATATGCTTACCTCCTTCTCTTCCATTAGGGCCCAAGGCCTCTAGTCTACATAATCTGGTGGTTTTCTCCCTCCATCATATTCTCGCAGACATTATCTTTAGCAGGTATGACACTAAGGCTACTATCACTTTGATAGGATTTTACACTCTATGGTGCTTGCTTCGTGGAGAGCCCTTCAACTAAGGAAGTGGAATCCTTTATCTCATTAGCATCCAGGAAAGTCAAAGCACCAACTCAGTCTTCAGTCTGGGGCATTTTGTCACTACCATTGCCATCTTTTTGGGTTACACTCATATTCCTTCAAGATGCTTTGGCCTAAGTCAATGTAGAACTTGATCAACCTTATCTACCTACACATGAGCCATATCATCTAGCATGGTGTCCAATAAGGTACTTATGCCTTGTTTTTCAGGATACCACTGTTCAACTTGTGCTACCCCGTCATGCTAGATTTACATTATTGACACTCTTCTATGAGTTGTAGAACCTACTAGCCCATATCCAAAGGTTCCTCCATGAGAAACCTATCCAGTAGGTGCAGTCCCAATCGTCAAAATGTCTCCCTAGAGGCCAAAGATGACAAGACCATCCCTCCTCCTCCTCTACCACCACATTGCGCCAGGAGGCCCACTGTTGAGGTTGATGGTCTTGAGGGACTTTGTGGTTTTCTAGAGATTCAACAACAAGTTAACCACATAGAGAAATCCCAACAGTGGATGGAGCATGACCAACAACACCAAGGCCATCATCTCAACCATCATTACCTTATGCAGCACTCCCAGGAGCATTGGCATGTTGAGAGCGACCACTATGCTCCCACTTTTTCCTTTTATGAGCAGTATTGGGCTCATTAGGCTTACCTTGACCCCAACTCTCAGTATTGGGGACGCAACTACTATGAGAGTGGTGCTTCATCTTCTCACCCCCACCCACCCTAGTGATCTTCTTCCCTCCATCTTGGACTTGAGACTTTCTCATGGCGAGCAAAAATTTAATTTTGGCATAGAGGTGGGTATATGATTTGTTCCCACCACCTCTATCTTCCCTTTTTCTATCATATCTATCTTTTACATTTGCTTGCAAATAGATTGGTTTGCTTTCATTTTTTTTCTATGTGATTGGCCTTTATCTAGTCGGCCAGCCATTTGATATGATTGTAGTCAATGTATCCTCTAAATTGAATTGAATCTCTTGCAACTTTATCATAACACCATATTTGTTAAAAAGCACTTGTCATCTAAAACCTCAATTAGCACTATTACTCGCAAAAGTTGGCAAGCCTGAATGGATATATAGGAACCAAAACATAATGTATCTTTATCAAAATTATGTAATTAGCTTGTAAAATTATGATTTTTGCTTATTTTAGATTGGTTTGAACATATGTTTAATAGTCCCAAGGCACCAAAATTCTAAAAAAATGAAAATGCATAAGATAAGTCTTTTATACACTTCTCACCTTCTTATCTCTCCATCTACCAAAAGAAAAAAAATTAAAACCAAAAAATGTGTCTAATTCCAAGTTTGGGTGGCACTCCCCCTCTTTCCCCTCTACTTCTTGTTCTATACCCCTTGCAAATTTAAAAGGGGTGTGTCACCAAGAAAAGATGCCAAAGTGTACATCAAAACATGTAATCAATGTAATTGCAAAAAAATAAATAAAAAGGTCTCGAGTCAAATAGAGGAGAAACCACCTAGTTCCATACCTCCATTCACTTTTTTTTAGTACCTAGGGGAATCTACATAACCCCAAACCATCAAATCCTTGAATCCTGGTCTTGTGCAACCTTTTGTAAGAATATGTGAGAGTACTAATAATTGGAGGGATATAACGTCTAATTCTTTGTAAACTTCAAAAAATCATGTTGTGAAGCAAATTTGAGTTAAGAATGTTAGACATTTGTGTTTTTGTTGTTCCGAGAAGTCAATGTGCTTGGCTTTGTGTGGTGAGAACAAAGTAGTTCTATGCGAGTGAGGTGAATAAGTTTTCAATGTAAATTGGTGGGTGTTGTTGATATTGTATTGATTAAGGAAGAGCAATAAATAAGTTTGGGGTATTTTGATGAATTCATATTCATTTCATTTTATTGCATTGTTGTAGGCAATTATTTAGGTTTTTCTATCTCTTTTCCTTCATTTGTAGGAATGAATTACAATTTTCTTTATTTTCTCCATTTATTATATTTCTCATTATTTTGACTTTATTTTCTAGATTGTCATGCACTTTTGTCACTCCTTAATCACTAGTCCAAGATTACTTCATTCCCTCAAGAAATTTGAAGAATAAAATGGTGATTTTAGCCCATCCAAAGCCCAAGAATTAGAGGCCTCTATGTACATCTCCACCTCCTAATTGACTGATGTCGACTCAATTGAACAAATCTTGCTTCCCAAAACTCTGGTTGACTGAACCACATTCCCCAATCGATCAACTCACCAAGTTTGACCAGTTAAACTCAGATTGAGTAAGAGCATTACCTCATATGTAATGATCGGGCCAAGGCATGCAATCAACACCAATCGATCGACTTATAGGCATAGGTTGCATAAATAGGAGATGAGAAGGAAGGTTGGTAGGATGGATAAGGATGAGGATATGATAAGTCCATGTTTCTCATCATATGAACTAAGTCCTGATGGAGGTGGTCATGGATCTGCATGTTGTAGGCGTTTTGGTGCATCTGTAGCCCATAAGGATTTCATTACACACCAAAAAAGAGTCTCTAGTAGTTTGAGAGATGGGGGTGGAGGTTGGGTGGAGGAGAATAAATAAATAGAGGTAAAAGGACTAGAAGAGTCAAAAGAATTTTTTATTGTGGTCTCACTAATGCACACTCCTTTGTGATTTTGGGGATAGTTCGAGTCACAAAAGAGTGCTTTTTCAGTAATGGCATGGAAAATACCACTAATTAGGTAAGGATAGGGAGATTTTGAGTCATGTGTGTTCTTCTTAGATTCCAAGCATGACATATGATGTAGGATGTACTTGTACCACTTGACTTTAATCCCCTTAAGGATACAGTACACAATTATCACAAAGTTTTCAGCAATGCGTGTTTGATTTTTCTTGGGTGGATATTGCAATTGCCAATTAGGGAAACTATGTGTGACTATATGTAACATCCCTGACCTGGGTTATAAGTTAACCCTAGGAGTTTTGCTTAAATATGTAATTAAATGCTTGTGATTAACTTCTAGCATGTAATTAAGTCCTGAGGAACATACATTCCCAATTATGTCCTTTTTAAATAATGTTTTAAGTAATGTTTTGTTATGAAGGGACCTATGTGCAAATTACCCAGTTAAAAGTGTTAACTTGCAATTTTCACATTTTGAGTTGTTACACTAGATATGGGACATCATATGGATGAATATGATGAGGTATGATGGATTCTTCAAGCTTGGGCATCAAGATGCGGCTTGTGGAGCAATCCTTGTGCTTGAAACCCTAATTTTGGGGTAAAATGCAATTTACCCAAAATGTGGGGTGAAACTTGTAAAATACATCTTCTAGAGTATCTTGTGTGACTCTTGACATCATATAGAGTAGAAATGATGAAAAAGGACACTTCAATTAATTAATCAGATAAGATAAATAACCTTTGTAGTAGAATCACCAAGTTATAAGTAAAGAAACCCTTATATATGTGCACCTTAGTGATAAGATGACTTTCCTTGCCTTTGGACCTTTGTTTTAATAAGATTCTCACTTAGAGAAGGAGGAGGGACGTGCAAGGAAGAAAGGAGGGACCTAGATGAGAAATGGAGAAAACTAGAGGTCCTTAGGATGAAACCAAACCAAGCTATATAAGCTACCCTCTTTGTAACCAAGTGAACGTACTCCCTTCACTCTTTCACTTGTCACCTTGTTTGGTCCGTCCAAGGCAGAGCTTGGAAGCTAGAGAAGACGACCATCTTGTTCTAAGGTAAGGGATACCATCTTCTAAGATCGGATTCATGGAGGAAAGTGGATTACAAGGTTGGTTTTATGGTTATCTTACTTAGGTTTCTTATTCTAGTCGATCTTCCCCAACCTTTTCTTGGAGAGAAGTCTTTGGCTGACCAGTGGAGCTCAAGGTGCCATTAAAGACTTGAGATCTTGGAAGCTTGGAGCTCTAGGAACAACCATAAGGTAGGTTTTATATCTCTAAAACTCTTGTTTTCTTAATGCATATACTTGTTCTTGCATGTAGTAGTTAGTTCTTCTTCTTCCCCAACCTTCATTGCCTCCTTGCAAGCAAAACCATGGAGAAACTGACTTGTCTTGAGGTTGAAGATGTTGGGCGTGAATACCTAGGTAACTTTACCAAACGACCTTGGACCATTTGTTCCAAACAGTTTGCAAACCGTTTGAAATCAAATGGTCTCACAGCTGTTTGATTTCATGCGGTCTTGCAAGACCGTTTGGAATCAAACGGTCCCAAGACCATTTGGCAAGGTTGACCAGGGGAAGACCATTTGGAGGTTTGTTGTACACATGTGTAATTAAACACCTACAAAGAATTGTAACCTAATTGTAAACCAATCACAAGTTGAAGGCACCTCAACCCTCTAAGCCCTAATCGGTTGATATTGTTGTTTTCAATGACCAATTTTGGTGAACTTTGGGTTGAAGGGCCCAAACGGTCTCAAGACCATTTGGGGGTTCACTCAAACGGTCTCAAGACCGTTTGGTGACAACCCAAGACCGTTTGGAGGTCTAGGGTTAAGTTAATTTGATCAATTGAGGGTCCAATCACAGTAAGTTGATGAATTGAATAAAAGTGTTGATTTTAAACCTAATTAGGGTTCAACCCCCGTCAACTTGACCTAGTTTTTGGTGAAAATTTGGGCAAACGGTATCAAGACCGTTTGGAGAGTGTACAAACGGTCTCAAGACCATTTGGGCCAAGTTTGGGCCCAATTGAGTGCCAATTGATAGGTTCAACTCCACTTAGACTCATGATTATCAATGTTGATGGAATTGCTTAAAAACCCTAATTCAATCGGTTTCAACCCCAATTGGTTAGCAATTGAGGGTCAATTGAACGTCCAATTGGTTAAGGTTAACTAGGGATGGAAAAAGTGCGAAAACCATCATCCACCACCCGCCACCGAACCATCCATTCCTCGCATAACTGGTATGGAAAACCGAACCATTTGCTCCGGGCGGAATGGTTATTTTAGGCGGGTAACCAGTGGTTTACCATTAACCTCCAATCGGTATTAAAATGGAATGATATTTTATACATATCCTCTCAACTTCCTTAATATTTTTACTATCCACAACGTACGATAGACAACGGAACTGCTAGCGAGAAGTGCCAATTTGTTATTTTTTTTCTCTACACAAATGCATCATCGTAAGATCGATGCCACACCATTTCACATGTGCTGCCGGAGTTAACTGGTGTTGTCGGCTTCTCTATCCTTGCCGGAGTTAACTGGAGACTCTACTGCTATCTCATCTCAATGGTCAGCTTGGTTTTTTGAACTGACCACTGGTTGGCGATGTTTCTTCTGTAGCCTACTGCTCACCTTGGATGAAAGATGGTGGCACCAGCCTGGACAGAGGAGGAGGACATGCCGCCGGCGTGATCTCACATGTGCCTCCGCCTCCGGTGTCTCTAAGCTGGGTTAGCGGCGTTGCTGGTGTTTTTATCTTTGCCGACTCAAATTGTACTGCTCTCTCACCTCCTCGGAAAATAGAGTGGGATGCACCAATTGACGATGTTGTTGCTCTCTCTAACGTTATGCATTGATGGCAGCACCGGCCTGGGTGAGGTTGTCACGACGGAGAAGAAACTCCGACATATGAGTATGGATGGCAAAAGTGACAGACTGGCAGCCGGACAATTGCAATAGAGCGCCGCCATGGTTTCATCGTGGACGATGACATGTACCATTGCCATGGTTTCATAGTAGAGCAATCTGTCACCGCACCGTTGGCGGCCTGCACCATTGCTATGGCGTCCTCTTCAGTCAGGTCCTGCCCGGTGGTTGTATATGGCCATGCACGCATTTCTTGTGGAGAGATCCCCGTCCCTGTAAATGTCAAACTGTCGAAAGAAATGCCCCTGAACTATCGTCGTCGTGGAAAATGAAGAAGAAAGTAACCAACATCGGTGCACGATGTCGTTTATTTACTCATGCGGAAACTTTCACTTGCTCCGGATTCCCACTGAACAAAACCATAATATCGGTTGCCCGTCATCGGGGACCCGCTAAATGCTGGTTGTTAAAATAACCGTGTAGAATGGGGCGGTTCGGTTTGGTAGTGGTTCGGGGTATGGGAAATGGTTTATATTGCCATCCCTAAGGTTAACCCTAATTAACTCAATTGACAAGTGGTTAGTAAGGATGTGGCCAATTGGAGGCTTCAACATGGAAAACCCTAATCAATTACAACCTTGGGTGCACTTTTGAGGTCCATGCGGTTTTGAGCCCATTTGGACCAAAAGGTCTCAAGACCGTTTGAATCCAAACGGTCTCAAGACCGTTTGGGGCCAAACGGTCTCAAGACCATTTGGGCTCAAATGATCTCAAGGTCGTTTGGATCCAATCGATCTCAAGGTCGTTTCAATTCATGCGGTTTCAAAGTCAACTCTCCCAAATGGTCAATGATTTGAAACGGTCTCAAGAACGTTTAAATTCAAACGGTCTTGAGGGTGACCAGGTTCAAACGGTTTGGAAGTAAACCCTAGACAAACAGTCAACACTTCCAAACGGTCTCAGGACCGTTTGGAGGTTGAAGTGTGTAACCATTTGGAGACCTTTAGGGCTGTAATTGCTTAGTGGTTTGAAGGTTCAATTGGTTCAATATTGGTCTAATCCAAACCCTAATGGTACCCTAAGACATTAAGGGGCTAAGTGATTAATAGATTGAACCGTGTGGTGATTGAAGGTGTACATTACCAATGTGCCCTTGAAGGGTTCAAGTAGGTGACACACTTGATCAACCAAACCCTAATGACTTGATAGTGGTGAATTAGCTTATGTTAATCAAAATTGACTTGATCTAGCCTAACCTAGAGTGATGTAGTCACCACCTATTAGTAAGAGGAGAGAGAGGGTCCCATGTATGGTTGAAATTCAAGTAAACTGCCTCCAATGTATATGAATGTGCATGATTGGGGTATGATCCACCTATGTGAGATCATGAAAACCCTAATTATGATAATTGATGAATCTTAATCTATTTTGAAGGCATAAAGGATGATAATTTCATGCATAATGATGCTATGAGCTCAAATCACTATGAAGTGAATAGTAAAACCTAATTCTAGGGCAGTAACACGAAATGTGAATGGTAAACCCTAATTGATACTTATGAGGGAACCTAACCTTAGTAAAGGCATGAAGGCACAACCTTGAGATGAAATGCTATCTTTCTGTATTATAAATTGTTGATCTGTAATGAAATGTTATTATTGTCAAGTTGAGTTGACTATGCAGGTTTTTGCAAGAGAATGATCATACCCAGGTAAGGGTTATGATAAAGTATTCATTGAAAGCATGTTTTAAGCTTTGTGAATAGTGATATGTGTGATGTTGCCTAAGTTATGTGGCACATATGAGAATGATGGGCTGTAAGAGCCATGAGTAACATCAAGGTCATGCTGGTTAGATGACTTGTGATGAATTAGCATCCTTCTGATAACTGATAAAAGTTGAACTTGATACATTTAGTATTCTTCTGTTATAGCAATGCTTTTATGCTTAAATGTTTGGAAACATGTTTGATGCTAAAAGAATACTAAAATGTACCTAATTAATCAAGTGTAACCATACATGTAGAGCCATGATCATAGATCCATCATTGTCAGATGTTAAATGATGGTGAAATAGGTTTTCCTAAGGGGACTCCTGGAGCGCATACTTTTGAGTATGTGGGGGATATGGACGTGAATATCCTTACGTCCAGTGTAGGAGTTGATGTAGATGTATCTTAATCTATCAACCTTGCACTATGTGTGTATGTTGGGATGATGTACCACTAATCACCCGAGGAATCTGTTATGCCACATCGATGAGAGATAAACATGAGATCTTTAGATGGTGAAGTGAGTACAGAACGCCACTGTGACTCTAATAGCAAAGTACCAGAATACCCTGGTGAGCTATAGTAGTAGAGACACTAGATGTCCTGCATGTTGATCCTCATTCTGACTGAGGAAGTTTAGGTCATGAGAATACGGCTCTTTCGATGATCTAGTATGATACCGAGGCGACTTAGTAGTGGTCGGTTGGAGTATGAGCAGTATACCTCATCTCCACAGGGCATAATGTTGTATGTAAAACGTAATCAGCCAAGTAGCATATCTTCTTAGGTTGAACCACGAGAAACAATGCTTGATATTACATTGTTTATAATGTTTCAGTTAAAATATCTAGCTTGCATATTCTTCATATTCTACTTAGAAGTAAATGTTGCTTTATCTACTCTTAAACCCGCTTTTGCAAGATAAACTACCTTGCTTATGTTGTTTCCCTTTTCTAAGTAAGCTTCTGGCGAAGAGTTATAACTCTCGCTGGGACAATTATTTATAATTGTCTCACCCCGTAGACTTCAACCTTTTAGGTGGTCGTCGAGGACGAAGGAACCAGTCTGCAGGAGAGCAGTACCAGGAGCAGCAGTAGTATCAGGGGCAGCAGTGAACCTCAGGTGGATACCTTGGCTGTCCAGTCAGTTAGTTAGAAAGTCTTATGTCATCTCTGTACACTCAGGTCCTGGAGTTAGATGATCTGAGATTTTGAATTTTGGAGTCTTGAGATTTTGTACATGGTTGTGTATGATCACTCAAACTTAACAGAGATGTAAACTGTTTATCGTACTTTTATGAAAGGAGTCTCGTGTTTTCAAGATCTTTCCTCGAAAAGTTTTAATTTTTTGTGATTTTTCGCATTCCGCCGTTAATCGAACCGCTTCCACTAAGTTTATTTCATGTTTTGGAGATCTGAGCCTACAATTAAGTGGTATCAGAGCTCTAGGTTCGTTGAGTCTACAGAGACATAGGACTTAGGACGTTGAGTCTATCCTTAGTGTTCCTTCTTATCTAATAGAGTCTTCTGCTCCTCAGGAGAAGAAGATATATAAGGATGTCTAAGCCACATGAGGAGTATGAGGGCGAGAGTAGCATAGCTGCACCTCGAGACGGTGCAAGGAGTCCAGAGATAGAACAGCCCGTACCTCAGCCACCTGTACAGCCACCCCAGTTTGACCCGGCTGATATGGCAAACCCAGCTGTTCAAGCTATGTTCGGACAGTTCCTGGCAGCCATGACACGCATCACCGATAGGATGCCTATGCCTGCACCTAGGGCACCTGCTCAGCATGAGGGACAAAGTGTCGGGAAGACGTTCGAGCGGTTTTGCAGAGTCGGAGCGACTGAATACTTCGAAACAGCTGACCCCACAGATGCGGACCTGTGGTTAACCGAGTTGGAGAAGGCTTTCAGAATCCTAACCATCCCCGAAGCTGAGAAGGTTAGACATGTTGTCTATCTTCTCAAAGGAAGTGTTGGTCACTGGTGGAACATGGAAGAGCAGAAGAGGCTTGGAGTAGAAGTTTCGTGGGAAGAATTCTGTTGAGAGTTTGTTAACAGATACTTCCCAAAGACCTTCCTGGACTAGAAGATCTCTCAGTTCGAGAGGTTGAGACAAGGCATGATGAACATTAGTGAGTACGAAGCTAAGTTCATGGAGCTACTACGATTCTGTCCGCACATGGCTGCCACGGAATAAGAAAGGATCAGGAGGTTTGAGAAGGGTTTGAATGCTGACTTGTCTACTCCCGTGTCCACTCTAGAGAACCGGGAGAGATTCGCTACCTTCGTTGAGTCAGTCCGAAGGATAGAAAGATATATAGTTGAGAAGAGGCAAACCCACAAGAGATATATGTAGTTCCAGGTGTCTTCATCTAGAGACTTTAAGAAGCCTAGATCCTCTGCACCTAACCCTCCACCACCCAGATCTAGTTCTCAGACTCAGTGGTCCCCAAGTAGAGGTAGAGGACGGAGTCTACCGCCACAAGAGACTCACAGTTCAGCATCGGTGTCGGTCACAGGACCACCTAGGCCACAGCAAGACAGAAGCTGCTACAACTGTGGGAAAGTAGGACATCTGATGAAGGACTGCAGGTCTAAGCCTGTCAGTGTGACACAGCCTCAGAGGCAGAGTCAACATGGGTCCCAGAGAAGGCAGTTCCAGGGAGCATCTAGGGGACGTCGACAAGCGTCCCAAGCCAGATCGTCAGCACCAACTCAACCTCAGGCGACAGTAAGGTCCTATGCTTTTAACCCACCAGATGAAGTGGTCAATCCATGAGTTGTGGCAGGTCAGATGGAACTTTTTTATTATGATATGTCTAAATCCTATATTGTATCTGTTTTGATTGACCCGGGTGCTACGCACTCCTTTATCACTTGGAGAGTGATCTGTTACTGCAATATGACAGTAAATCATAGGGCAGATAGTTTGTTGCTTGAGACTCCGTTGAGAGGGTCTACTATTTTGCGGGAGGTGTACCCTCCTTGCATCCTTTTCTTTTCTGATCATCACATTCAAGTGGACCTTATACCACTTGATATGCAAGGATTTGATATAATCCTTGGGATGGATACCTTGGAAAGGTATAGAGTTGTCTTGGATTGTGAATCCAAGCAGGTTGTGTTTGCTGACGATAGCAACACATGGATCTTTCAAGGAGAGAGAAAGATTCTACCCACCTGTCTAGTGTCAGCTATGGTTGCTGAGAAGATGATGAGGCAAGGATGTCATGCATTCTTAGCCCATGTGATAGATACTACCATGGAGAGTCCCACCATTGCTGAAGTTCTTATTGTCAGGGAATTCGATGACGTATTTCCTGAAGAGCTTCCGGGTGTACCACCGCCTCGGGAAATTGATTTCGAAATCAATTTGATCCCAAGTACACAACCCATAGCCCAGACACCGTATAGGATGGTGCCTACTGAGATGGCAAAACTCAAGAAACAGCTTCAAGAGTTGCTGGAGAAGGGTTTCATCCAACAGAGCACTTCACCTTGGGGTGCTCCGGTCTTGTTTGTTAAAAAGAAAGACGGATCAATGTGGTTATGCATTGATTATAGACAACTTAATAAAGTAACAATAAAGAATAAGTACCCTCTGTCGAGGATTGATGATCTCTTTGACCAGCTGCGTGGTGCGTCCGTCTTCTCGAAGATAGACTTGAGGTCTGGTTATCATCAACTTCATATTAAGGACAGTGACATACCCAAGTCTGCCTTTAGGATAAGGTATGGTCACTATGAGTTCACAGTTATGTCGTTTGGACTAACTAATGCACCAGCTGCATTCATGGAACTCATGAATAGAATCTTTCGACCCTTTCTCGATCAGTGCATTGTCGTCTTCATAGATGACATTCTGATCTATAGTAGAGATGCTCAGCAGCATGAACAACACCTTCGCCAAGCTTTGACCTTGCTAAGAGAACATAAGTTATATGCTAAGTTCAACAAGTGTGAGTTTTGGTTGCCAGAGGTATCTTTTCTTGGACATGTGATATTTGCCTCGGGAATTCATGTTGACCCTAAAAAGGTAGAAGTTGTTCTACAATGGGAACAACCGAAGACACCGAAGGAGGTTCGTAGTTTCTTAGGGTTAGCTGGCTACTACCAGAGGTTCATTAAGAACTCCAGTTCCATAGCCCTACCCTTGACGAAGTTGACTCGGAAGGATGTTCCCTTTGTTTGGAATGATAAGTGTCAGTAGTCTTTTCAGCTGTTGAAGGAGAAGTTGACAAGTGCACCTGTACTTGTGCTACCTGAGCAAGGCAAGGGATATGTAGTTTTCTGTGATGCCTCCAAGAACGGACTCGGGTGTGTGCTGATGCAGGATAAACAAGTGATTTCTTTTGCTTCCCGACAGCTTAAGAAACACGAGGAGAACTATTTGACACACGACCTGGAGTTAGCAGTTGTAGTTCATGCCCTGAAGATCTGGAGACATTATCTCTATGGAGAGACGTTCCAGATTTTCACAGACCACAAGAATCTTAAGTACATCTTCTCACAGCATGAACTTAACATGAGGCAGCGTCGCTGGATGGAGTTAATCAAGGACTACGATTGTACCATAGATTACCATCCAGGGAAGGCCAACGTAGTTGCAGATGCTCTGAGTAGGAAATCAGCAACACCATCCTCCGATAGGGCACATCTAAACTCTTTGGTATGCCCTAGGAGAGATATGCTCATCTCTTTAAGACAAGATAATGTACAGTTGAAGGTGTCGGGGTGGGTCGGGTTGTTGGCTGAGATGCATATCAAACCTACCCTAAGAGAGAAGATTAGAGAGGCACAACTAGTTGATGTTGCGGTTCAGCAGATCAGGTCAGAGTATGGTGATGAGAAAAGAGATGGTTTCCATGACTCAGATGACCAGGTGGCATGCTATCATGGGAGGATGATAGTACCGGATGCGGAGAACTTGAGGAAGCTAGTCCTGGAGGAGGCTCATTCTTCAATGTATGCCATGCATCTCGGGAGCACCAAGATGTATCGAAACTTAAAAGATATGTATTGGTAGCCTGGGATGAAGAAGGATGTTGCTGAGCTTGTTCTGAGGTGTCCTGTGTGTCAGCAAGTTAAGGCTGAGCACCAGAAGCCTGCAGGAACAATGCAACCTTTACCCATACCACAGTGGAAGTGGGACCATGTGGCCATGGACTTTGTTGTTGGCCTACCCAGGACAAGCAAAGGACATGATTCCATCTGGGTAATTGTTGATAGGTTGACAAAGGCAGCTCATTTCTTTCCTGTCAAGACAACCTATTCTGCTGAGAAGTTGGCATGGTTATATGTTCAGGAGATAGTGAGGTTGCACGGAGTTCCAGTTACCATAGTATCTGACAGAGGCCCCCAGATTACGAGTCATTTTTGGGAGCGACTGCACAGAGCTTTGGGCACCCAGTTGAGGTTTAGTACAACCTTTCACCCACATACTGATGGGCAGTCGGAGAGGACTATACAGACCTTGGAGGACTTGCTGAGAGCGTGTGTTCTCTAGTTTATCGGGAGTCACTACTACAGAAATGGCTTATAAAGTCGGTTTTCAAGGTGTCGATTGTATACATAAACCGACACATAAACCCTACAGTGTCGGTTTTTAACATAAACCGACATCCAATCTGTGAAGGTCGACCAGAAACGGGTACCACTTTTATTAAGTGTCGGTTATTTAATAAACAACCGACACTTAAAATCAACCGCCAAAACCAAAATTCCAGCGAAAAAAATTACCTCCAAAATTTGACATATGTTGTCGGTTCTTTAATAAATAACCGACGACTAAAGGGTATGCGTGAGACAGGAATAGTTGTCGGTTGTCTTTTATTTATAAACCGACGACTATAAAGTAGTATAGTTGTCGGTTTTTGGCGAAGAACCGACATTGTTGGTTTAGTTGTCAGTTTTTTTAAATAACCGACACTTATGGTCAACTTAATAGCTCACCAGCACGACCGACTCTTCCCCTTTCCCTGTTTCATTCCCGATTTCAACTGCTCTGGAGATTTGTTGCTCGCCCCCACTGCTCCGCCGTCACCGCCGCTCCCTGCCGCTGCTCCCTGTCATCCGTGCTCCGCCGGTGCTGCGCTCGGTGCTGCCGCCAGCTAAAGCTCCTGCTCTGCTCCGCCAGCTTCCTCTGCAAGGTAACCCTTTTCTCCTCCACCTTGCTTTTCCCTGACGGCCACCACTTTTTCCCAATCCCCAGCGGCAGCACCACCCCACCCGCCATCCGCCATCCGCCTCCCCAGTGCCAGCAGCCACTCCCGCACCAGCCACCACCACCCCACCCCCAACCACCGCTACCCCAGCCCCAACCCCAACCATCGCGGTGCCGTTCCAGCGGCGCCGCCTTCCTCTCTTCTCCTTCCTCTGCCCTTCTTCTTCCTCTACCTCACCCTAGCAGCACCCGACCTATAGAGCAGCCCTAAACTTTATTCCGCAGCCCCCTCAGCCACGAGCAGCACCTAGCTGCGTTTCTAGCTAAGCCCTTTCCACCTGTGCATGAAGCAGGTCTGAACCAGGGGCAGTTCTTCTCGGGAAACACCATGAAAATCGCAGCCTTGAGTTCGGCCTTCAGGCCCAGACCCGAATCTACTTATTTGTATTTTTCATCTACTTATTTGTGTGTCATGCTATTCTGAATTAAGTGTATATTTACTTAATAATTGAATGCTTAAGTAAGTTATAGATATCTTGATGATGAACTGTAATGCACACATGTGACATGCTTGGAATGTAAATGATGAACTGTAATTCACACATGTTTAACTTGTTTCATTGTTGAGTATATTGAGAATCCTAATCACCCTTCTTGCTTAATGATGAACTGTAATGCACACATGTGACATGCTTGGAATGTAAATGATGAACTTTTCCCTAAATTGCCAATCATGCTTTTAAAGACATCAATAATCACCCTAACTTGAAGATTAGGATTTATTATATATAATAATGACATCACATGTATTTGTTAACCCTAGACCCTAATCTTGTCCTAATATATACTTGTTTTCTCTTTGATCATAGAATGGATAGATCATGGATGTCCATTCGTAATGTGATGCAAAATAGTTATTGTATCATACATATCTTAATACTTTTTTCTCTTCTAAGTTTCAAGTCAATTCATCATTACAAGTGATTACATAGATGTTCTAAGGTCGTTTCCATAGAAAACCCAAAATGCACACTTGTAGCCATTTTGACTTGAACTTGACCCATTCTAGGGTTTGGATTTTAGATCCTTTTCATGTACCTAATGCCTGTAAACATTCTAGGGTTTGATTTGAACTTGACCCATTCTAGGGTTTGATTTGATTAAACCCTAACATTGATGAAACCCTAACATGTACATATCTATTATTGTGTTTGTTGGCCTAGAAAATCGTCCAAGATTTACTCATTAGGAGTAAATCTTGGATAGTCCCCGGTTTGGGACTGTCATTGAACACCTAATCTCACTTAGGATGTAAGTGTATAATGTGTATTGGATTTTAGAGAAAATTTCGGTAGCATTTCCTCGTTTGTTCTCTAAGTACATATGTACTTAGAGAACAGCGGGGAAATGCTGCCGAAATTTTTTTGAAAACCCAATACACATTATACACTTACTAGTGAGATTAGGTGTTCAAGGATGGGATAGGTGGTACACATTTATTATATATAAGAATGACATCACATGTGTTTGTTGGTCTATAAAGTGAAAAATCTTGGATAGTATACCCTAATCTTGTCCTAATATATACTTGTTTTCTCTTTGATCATAGAATGGATAGATCATGGATGTCCATTCGCAATCGCTGCACCCCAGAGTTTATTTCTGGTCTTGACCAGTTCATTAGATTTGCCGAGGAACATAGGAAACAACCTGGAGATAGGTTCTACTGTCCATGTAGGCATTGCGGTAACAACTTGAAAGTCAACACTGGTGACGAAATCAAAACTCATGTCATGTGCAACAGGATTATACAAGGCTATATAAAATGGCACTGGCATGGAGAGATTTCAAACCCGAAACTAGTGGATGTCGATAGCAGTGCTTGCGTGGAAGAAGAAATTGCCTACGATGACGTAGACATGAATGAACCAATTCCAGTAGACATCGTTGATGCGATGCTGGATAGTTGTGGGGTTGAGCACACCGATCCACCTCCCATTTTTAGAAACATTGTGCATGATGCTGAGATGCCGTTATACACTGGTTGTACTAAGTTTACGAAGCTTAGCACTGTGTTGCGATTGTATAAGTTGAAAGCTAACAATAGATGGAGCGACAAAAGCTTCACGTCATTGCTGTCTTTGTTGAAAGAAATGCTTCCTGAAGGAAACGAGTTGCCAATCTCAACATACCAGGTAAAGAAATTGTTGTTCCCAATGGGAATGGATGCCAAGAAGATACACGCATGCCCAAATGATTGTGTATTATTTCAAAAGGACTATGCAGATTTGAAAGATTGTCCAAAATGTGGTGCGTCACGGTATAAATTGACGACTTCGGGGGAGTCCAAAACTGGTTCTCCTTCCAAGGTGATGTGGTATCTACCTATAATATCACGGTTTTAACGCTTGTTTTCCAATCCTATAGATGCGAAGAATTTGAGGTGGCATGCAGATGTTAAGAAAAATAATGATGGGATCCTACGACATGCGTCTGATTCCCCACAGTGGAAGAAGATTGATGTATTGTACCCTGAATTTGGTGAAGAAGTCAGGAATCTAAGACTTGGGCTTTGTACAGACGGGATGAATCCATACGGGACATTGAGCATCCAACATAGCACTTGGCCAGTCATGCTTGTTATATACAATCTTCCTCCCTGGCTGTGTATGAAAAATAAGTACGTAATGTTGTCGTTGTTGATATCAGGCCCTAAACAACCTGGAAATGACATTGATGTTTATCTTGAACCTCTGATTGATGACTTAAAGAAACTCTGGGGTGAAGGTGTGATGACCTATGATGCTTCATGAAGAGAGACATTTCGTTTGCATGCTATGTTGTTTTGCACTATTAATGACTTTCCAGCATATGGGAATTTGTCTGGATATAGTGTCAAAGGAGCTAAAGCGTGTCCTATATGTGAAGAGAACACTGATTCAACAAGACTAAAACATGGCGGTAAGAATGTATATCTCGGTCATCGAAGGTTTCTTCCAAAATTCCATTCGTATCGTAGGAAGCGCAAAGCATTAAATGGATTGAATAGGAACGGAGTGCACCTAAACCTATACCAGGGGAGGTTGTTTATGAAAGAGTAAAAGACTTTGTCAATGAATTTGGTAAGAGATCACAATGTACTACACGGAGTGACAATTCTTCATTCAAGAAGAAGTCAATATTTTGGGATCTTCCTTATTGGAGTTCTTTGACAGTCAGACATTGTATCGATGTAATGCACGTTGAGAAAAATGTCTGTGATAGCATCATTGGTACTCTGTTAAATATACCAGGCAAGACTAAAGATGGGATAAAATCCAGACTGGACCTACGTGAAATGGGAATAAGGTCAGAATTAACAGAATTACGTGAAATGGGTAATAAAAGAACGTACTTACCTCCCGCTTGTTATACGTTGTCTAGAAAGGAGAAGAAAGCTTTTTGTGAATTCTTGGTAAATGTTAAGGTGCCACATGGTTACTCATCCAACATCCGTAGATTGGTATCAATGAAAGATCTGAAGTTGATAGGTCTTAAATCTCATGATTGTCACACTTTAATGCAACAAATATTACTCGTGGCAATTCGATCTATATTTTTGAAGCATGTAAGGTTTGCAATCACCAGACTTTGTTTCTTTTTCAACAGTCTCTGCAGCAAAGTTATTGACCCTGAGACTCTCGATAATTTGCAAAGAGAAGTGGTTGTTACCCTATGTCAGCTTGAGATGTATTTCCCTCCTTCGTTCTTTGATATCATGGTACATCTTGTTGTCCACTTGACTAGGGAAGTGAAAATCTTGGGACCGGTTTTCTTGCATTGGATGTATCCCTTTGAACGATACATGAGCATTTTTAAAGGTGATGTTCGAAACCGTTATCGGCCTAAAGGGAGTATTATTGAAGGTTATGTGGCGAGAGAGGTTATGGATTTATGCAATGACTTTCTCAGTAGTAATGAAACTCCTGATAATGACAAGAATATTGATGAGCTATTTGGCAAAGGAATTTTGGGATCACGTGTGAAAGTAATCAGCCGTGAGCAGTTGGAACAAGGTCATTTGTATATTTTACACAACATGGACGAAGTGAACGTTTATATCGAGGAACATACCAATTTCATCAAAAGACAATATCCTCGAGCCAATACAATGTGGCTTGCTAGAGAGCATAACAAGACTTTTATTAAGTGGTTTGAAGATAAAGTCTTACATCAACTATCTCAAACACCAGATGATATTACTGAAACTATCAAATGCCTCGCCTTTAAACCAAAGTTGACTGTTATGTCTTATGAAGGGTATGACATTAATGGATTCACATATTACACAAAGCGCCAAGATGATAAGAGTGTCGTCCAAAACAGTGGGGTCACCCTTCAAGCATCGACTATGTTTTTTGCAAGTGCAAAGGATAAGAGTCCACGTGAAGCTAAAATGTCATATTACAGTGTCATTGAAGAGATATGGGAATTTGACTACATAGATTTTATAATTCTGCTCTTCAAATGTAATTGGGTTGATAACACCAAAGGAGTTATAGTGGATGAATTGGGTTTCACTTTAGTGAACTTTGAAAAGATTGGCGAGAAGGTTGAACCATTCATATTGGCATCATAGGCGAAACAAGTATTTTATATCGATGATCCTGCAAATGATAAATGGTCGGTTGTTCTTCATGGTAAAAGATAGTTCATTGAAGATCCTATAGATGAAGAACAGTATTATGATAAGTATGATGAATCCAGTCCATTCTCAGTTGGGTTGCCAACACCAACAAATATTGAAGCTAATGATGACTTGTATGTGCGCGGAGATCACAATGAAGGATTGTTAATTGATAAAAAATCGCAATATTAGAGGTGTGTTTTGTTTTATACGTTTTTATTTTTCTGAATATGTGAACTTTTGAATTACAAAAATACTGAAAATTTAATGTGAATTACTTTATAATGTGAGCTTTACAATTTGAATGTGAATTACTTTACAATGTGAGCTTTACAATTTGAATGTGAATTACTTTACAATGTGAGATTTACAATTTGAATGTGAATTACTTTACAATGTGAGCTTTACAATTTGAATGTAATTACTTTATAATGTGAATTACTTTACAATGTGAACTTTACAATTTGAATGTGAATTTGCAGATGGCTGACCATTCTCCTGATGACCGTGCTGATGATTACTGTGAGGGTGAGGACATCAATGCGCCGCCTCACAATGTAAGTTTTTAAAAAGTATCATATATTTATATCTATATGTCCATTTATAGTTATATCTTGTAAATGTGTTTATTTTGTCAAATTTTAGGTTGCAAATGCACAGGTACCACCTGAAGAACTTGATGCACTTGATCAGCAACACCAAAAAGTTGACAAGAGAAGGGGCATCACTATGATGAAGTTAATTGTGCAAAAGGGCAATGGACCCAAACTTGTTGTGGATTTTGATAATGCAGGAAATGCATGTGGTGTGAATCGCAATTCATTTGTTTCATATCTTGGGTTTGTTACTCGTAGCCATTGTGGTTGTCGCTTAGATTCTCGACATAACGTTTCTAAGGAGAAGAAAGACACAATATGGAGGGATTTATGCGTGAGTTATTATTAATTTGCAATTCTATTTTGTAGATTACTAAATTTTTGGATACTAGTTAATAGAAATTCTATTTTGCAGAGTATATTTGAATTGGATGAAAAGCTGCATCGTAAATGCATGATGCAACGCTGTGGGAGAGTCCTAAGGAACTATAGGACAAATATCACACGAGAATACATAAAAGAAGCTGACAAGAGGAAGAAGACAGCCACTGAACAGTGGAACTTCCTGGACAAAGAAGAATGGGAGGCGTTCGTTGCTTCAAGAAAAACTGATGAATTCAAGGTATTAGGCGTCAGTCTCAATCTCATTATTAATATATGTTGTATTCACCTATTCAAGATTAACATTTAGTGTTACTAACCAAATCATTAATGTGCATACTAACTAGGCCCTCAGTGATGCACAAAGATCAAGACGTGCGATGAATGTGCACGACCACACAATGGGTCCAAGAGAATATGCAGGGATTCGCCAAAGACTACAGTCTGAGGCTACTGCTCAGTCTGCTGCTACTCATGAGTCATCAACCATAGGTAGCACACCTCTGCCTCGCCATGATGTCTGGATAGCTGGGAGGCAAAGAAAGAAGGGAGAAATTATGAAGGCCGCAACTGCCGAGGCGGCTGTAAAAATGGTAAAATACAACTCTTACAACAATCATTCGAATATTGATTATTTGTGTTGTTTACTTAATTACAAATTTTTGTTTTGGCGATTAGAGGGAGCTGCACGAGCTAAGGAAACAAGGCAAGTTCCTCCCTGAGGGAACAAGGGATGAATTGACAGTTGCTCTGGGTAACCCAGAGCATCCTAGATGTGTTAGGGCTGCAGGCGCAGGTGTGGGCATCAAAGCTTTTTTTGGGCCATCTTAGCGCAAACATGTCCCAAAAGTGGGACTTTCACAAGAGGAGGTAACATATTCTTTCTTGATAATGTTACTGTAAAAGAGAATTCAATAATCAGAAGCTAACATTTATTTTATCCATTTATTTCATCTCAGATTGCACCTCAGCATACAGTACCTATAGCTCCTACTGCAGGATCTACTCCTACTGCAGAGGTTGGGAGTAATCCTATAGAACCACCACCTAGCACATCCGTTGTAAGTATTTTTATGACATAGTAACTAGTTTTTTAATTCAAGATGATATGTATATATGAAATTGCAGTCATTTCAAAAAAAGATGATATGTATATATGTATATAACATTCTTTACACAAAAATTTGTAGGGGTTGAAGCGATGGTGTCTAAAAAGTAATGAATATGTCATTGCAAAGGCGTCGGCTTACCCATCCCTACCCGGGGATCAGTATCACGAGTCTCCATTACCAGCTGGTTGGCTTCGTGTGAGACCGGTACATGTATTGCAAGGATGGGTGGATCTTCAATTGCCATATGCCCACCCAGATTGTGAAACGCTTGGTGAGGCAGTAGGCGGAGTGATATTGTGGCGAAAAGAGGATGTCTTCTTTACTGGAACTGTATGATAAATTTACATTATGTTATATTGTTAGTGTGTGTATATGATGTCAGTTGATCTAAAATTTTATATATATATATATATATATATATATACAGGTTAAAAAGAAGACACCCACAGCATCTAGGCCTCCACTTCCACCTCCTACATTACCTAGTTGGGTTCCACAGGACCTACCTGTCCCGTTAGGTCATAACTGTAGGGGTATGGCAGTATGGTTAGGCGAACATGATATAAATTGCCCTATAATTGTTTCTTCCGATTCATATTCTACATGTCAGGCATACAAAACCAAACTATTTATACAAGATATTTTGGAGTTGTTTGGATATGCTTGGCTAAATACATCTGTGATAGAGATATGGATAAGGTGAGATCTTCTCTATACATCCATATACCTTGTGTATGATCTGGTGATCTGGTTTCTTATTTATTAATGCATGTGTAATTAATACATATTTTGTAGCTACTTAGACAAGATATGTGCAGATTTTGGATTCGAACATGTAGGGTTTTTTATTCCATATTTGATTAGTCTAGTAGCTAAAGACCCTACGTCAGTTCAACAATACTGCTGTGAGGCTTTTGCAAATTTTGCTGTAAATAAGAAAACAGTGATAATGGCTCCATTCAATGTAGAGTAAGTTTACTTTGCTTATTATAATTTGGACTTAAGAAAATTACATTTTTATTGTGGATTTTGAGTTATTAATTTTTAAATTTTTTACCTCTAGTGGTAAGCATTGGGAGTTACTGGTTATTCTCCCTGAGACGTTCACTGTATATTATCTAGATCCTAAGGGGACTAAATTGAATACAAGATTTGGACACATAATGAAAATGGCATTATTCCGGTGAGAAATATTTCATTTTCATATCTATTAACATATGTTATTACATTACTATTTAATTGCAATGTTCTGTGTTACATTAACATGTAGGGGTTTTGATGAGTTCAAAAAGGCTGGAGGAAAGGTCCCCACGAAAAAGAACCAGCCAATAATTTGGAAGAACGTGAAAGTAAGTTCCTGACTGCAATATATGTATATATTATTTATGTGAACAATGCTTAATTAGTTGTATTTTTTAATATTTTGTATGTTTGAATTTATAGTGTGCTACACAAGACAACGGATGGGCATGTGGACACTATGTCATGCGATATATGCACATGATTATCAAACATGCCGCACTGGATATCGAGTGTATTGCTACGGTATTATATAGTCTCATTAGATAATATGATCGAAATATATCAATATTATTTATAGCTCATTAATTATATATATACATCATTCTCTTTGCAGGTGTTTAAAACTGACCCCACTACAGGAAAGGACTTACCAGATGTACATGCTCCCTATACGATGGGAGAATTAAATGAAGTAAGAGAAGAATGGGCAACAGCCATACAAATAGTGGGGGTTTTAAAATATAATTGGGATGCTGATAGCAAATGATGACTAAACAATGATATTTTGTAAATGAATTTCTGAATTATAATATATGTGTGAATGTTTCTACATGTCTGGATGTTTCTACATGTGTCTGAGTGAAAATGAATGAAAGTGTTGGTTGCTATATGAATGTTTCTACATGTGTGAGTGTGAAATGAATGGAAATACAGATTGCTAGCTACATGAATGTTTCTAAATGTGTGATATAAAATGGAATTGCAGGTTGCATTACTAAATGCATGTGTGAATATATATATTTTTTTGTTGTTAATTTTGCAGGTTTGTGGCCTGTTGTTGGCTGATATCAATGGATGTCGTAAAACCTGCAGTTCAGTTAACTGAACTGTAGGTTTCTCATCCTGCGACCAGCCACAGCAGGTATGCAGACTGACAAAAAAAAACAAAACAATAGGCGTCGGTTATTTGTAAAAAACCGACACACAAAGTTATAGTGTCAGTTTTATAGAAATAACCGGCGCCTATTTCCTGTGGCGCGAAGATATATTGTGTCGGTTTCTCACTACAAACCGACACTGATAGTGCCCAAGCTGGCGCCAATAACAGGTGTCGGTATTTGTATAAAACCAACACTATAACTTTATGTGTCAGTTTTTTACAAATAACCGACGCATGTTGTCTTGGCGCGAAGACATATTTCGTCGGTTTTTGACTTATAACCGACACTGATAGTGCCCAAGCTGGCGCCCTTTCTGTGGCACGAAGGTTTATGGTGTCGGTTTCTTATCTAATAACCGACACTTATAGTCCCCTGATGGCGCATTTTCGGTGGCGCGCGAAGAGTTTGGGTGTCGGTTCTGGAACTGACGCGTAATGGGTGACCTTTTAGTGTCGCCCACATAGGTGTCGCTTAGAAACCGACACTAAAGGCCTTAAATAACTGACACTAAAGGTAGGTTCTGTAGTAGTGAGTTGGGACCTACACCTGAGCTTGATAGAGTTTGCCTATAACAATAGCTATCAACATAGCATCGACATGGCACCTTATGAAGCTTTGTATGGTAGATGTTGTAGATCACCGGTATGTTGGTATGAAACTGGTGAATATAAGTTGTTAGGTCTTGATCTTGTGCAGCAGACTACAGAGAAGATCAAAGTAATTCAACAACATATTAAGACTGCACAGGATAGACAAAAGTCGTATGCCAATAAACGTCGTAGACCCTTAGAGTTTCAGGTTGGAGACAGGGTATATCTCAAAGTCTCGCCTTGGAAAGGAGTTATGAGGTTTGGAAGGAAAGGAAAGTTAGTTCCTCGGTTTATGGGGCCTTATCCAATCATTGAACGGGTTGGAAAGGTAGCCTATAGGCTAGAGTTACCCCCATAGTTGCAGAGGTTACACCCAATGTTTCACATTTCTATGTTAAGGAAATGTCACCCGGATACCGAGAACCTATGGAAGTAGAATTGAATGATGATATATCTTATTAGGAAGGACCAGTGTCGATCCTTGATAACAGAATTAAAAAGCTAAAGAAGAAAGATATAAGCCTTGTGAAAGTCCTCTGGAATCATCGTGGTGTCGAAGAAGCCACTTGGGAACTGGAGGAAGAAATGAGGAGGAAATACCCTGCACTTTTCTCTTAATATGTCTTATCGATTTCGGGGACGAAATCCTTGTAAGGGGTGGATGATTTGTAACATCCCTGACCTGGGTTATAAGTTAACCCTAGGAGTTTTGCTTAAATATGTAATTAAACACTTGTGATTAACTTCTGGCATGTAATTAAGTCCTGAGGAAATTACATTCCCAATTATGTCCTTTTTAAACAATGTTTTAACTAATGTTTTGTTATGCAGGGACCTATGTGCAAATTACCCATTTAAAAGGGTTAAATTGCAATTTTCACATGTTGAGATGTTCCACTAGAGATGGGAAATCATATGGATGAATATGATGAGGTATGATGGATTCTCCAAGCTTGGGCATCAAGATGCGGCTTGTGGAGCAATCCTTGTGCTTGAAACCCTAATTTTGGGGTAAAATGCAATTTACCCAAAATGTGGGGTGCAACTTGTAAAATACATCTTCTAGAGTATCGTGTGTGACTCTTGACATCATCTAGAGTAGAAATGATGAAAAAGGACACTTCAATTAATTAATCAGATAAGATAAATAACCTTTGTAGTAGAATCACCAAGTTATAAGTAAAGAAACCCTTATATATGTGCACCTTAGTGATAAGATGACTTTCCTTGCTTTGGACCTTTGTTTTAATAAGATTCTCACCTAGAGAAGGAGGAGGGACGTGCAAGGAACAAAGGAGGGACCTAGATGAGAAATGGAGAAAACTAGAGGTCCTTAGGATGAAACCAAACCAAGCTATATAAGCTACCCTCTTTGCAACCAAGTGAATGTACTCCCTTCACTCTTTCACTTGTCACCTTGTTTGGTCCGTCCAAGGCAGAGCTTGGGAGCTAGAGAATTCGACCAACTTGTTCTAGGGTAAGGGATACCATCTTCTAAGCTCGGATTCATGGAGGAAAGTGGATTACAAGGTTGGTTTTATGGTTATCTCACTTAGGTTTCTTGTTTTAGCCGATCTTCCCCTACCTTTTCTTGGAGAGAAGTCTTTGGCCGACTAGTGGAGCTCAAGGTTCCATTAAAGACTTGAGAGATTGTAAGCTTGTATCTCTAGGAACGACCATGAGGCGGGTTTTATATCTCTAAACCTCTTGCTTTCTTAATGCATATACTTGTTCTTGCATGTAGTAGTTAGTTCTTCTTCTTCCCCAACCTTCCTTGCCTCCTTGCAAGCAAAACCATGGAGAAACCGACCTATCTTGAGGTTGAAGATGTTGGGCGTGAATACCTAGGTAACTTTACCAAATGAACTTGGACCATTTGGTCCAAACGGTCTGCAAACCGTTTGAAATCAAACGATCTCACAACCGTTTGATTTCATGCGGTCTTGCAAGACCGTTTCGAATCAAACGGTCACAAGACCATTTGGCAAGGTTGACCAAGGGAAGACCGTTTGGAGGTATGTTGTACACATGTGGAATTAAACACCTACAAAGAATTGTAACCTAATTACAAACCAATCACAAGTTGAAGGCACCTCAACCCTCTAAACCCTAATCGGTTGAAATTGTTGTTTTCAATGACCAATTTTGGTGAACTTTGGGTTGAAGGGCCCAAACGGTCTCAAGACCATTTGGGGGTTCACTCAAACAGTCTCAAGACCGTTTGGTGACAACTCAAGACCGTTTGGAGGTCTAGGGTTAAAGTAATTTGATCAATTGAGGGTCCAATCACAGTAAGTTGATGAATTGAATAAAAGTGATGATTTTAAACCTAATTAGGGTTCAACCCCCATCAACTTGACCTAGTTTTGGTGAAAATTTGTGCAAACGGTATCAAGACCGTTTGGAGAGTGTCCAAATGGTCTCAAGACTGTTTGGGACAAGTTTGGGCCCAATTGAGTGCCAATTGATAGGTTCAACTCCACTTAGACTCATGATTATCAATGTTGATGGTTAATTGCTTAAAAACCATAATTCAATCAGTTTCAACCCCAATTGGTTAGCAATTGAGGGTCAATTGAACGTTCAATTGGTTAAGGTTAACCCTAATTAACTCAATTGACAAGTGGTTAGTAAGGATGTGGCCAATTGGAGGCTTCAACATGGAAAACCCTAATCAATTACAACCTTGGGTGCACTTTTGAGGTCCATGCGGTTTTGAGCCCATTTTGACCAAATGGTATCAAGACCATTTGAATCCAAATGCACTCAAGACCATTTGAATCCAAACGGTCTGAAGACCATTTGGGGCCAAATGGTCTCAAGATCGTTTGAGCTCACACGATCTCAAGGTCGTTTGGATCCAATCGATCTCAAGGTCGTTTCAATTCATGCAGTTTCAAAGTCAACTCTCCCAAACGGTCAATGATTTGAAACGGTCTCAAGACCATTTAAATTCAAACGGTCTTGAGGGTGACCAGGTTCAAACAGTTTGGAAGTCAACCCTAGCCAAACGGTCAACACTTCCAAACGGTCTCAGGACCGTTTGGAGGTTGAAGTGTGTAACCGTTTGGAGACCTTTAGGGCTGTAATTGCTTAGTGGTTTGAAGGTTCAATTGGTTCAATAGTGGTCTAATCCAAACCCTAATGGTAACCTAAGACATTAAGGGGCTAAGTGATTAATAGATTGAACCATGTGGTGATTGAAGGTGTACATTACCAATGTGCCCTTGAAGGGTTCAAGTAGGTGACACACTTGATCAACCAAACCCTAATGACTTGATAGTGGTGAATTAGCTTATTTTAATCAAAATTGACTTGATCTAGCCTAACCTAGAGTGATGTAGTCTCCACCTATTAGTAAGAGGAGAGAGAAGGTCCCATGTATGGTTGAAATTCAAGTAAAGTACCTCCAATGTATATGAATGTGCATGATTGGGGTATGATCCACCTATGTGAGATCATGAAAACCCTAATTATGATAATTGATGAATCTTAATATATTTTGAAGGCATCAAGGATGATAATTTCATGCATAATGATGCTATGAGCTCAAATCACTATGAAGTGAATAGTAAAACCTAGTTCTAGGGCAGTAACATGAAATGTGAATGGTAAACCCTAATTGATACTAATGAGGGAACCTAACCTTAGTAAAGGCATGAAGGCACAACCTTGAGATGAAATGCTATCTTTATGTATTATACATTGTTGATATGTAATGAAATGTTATTATTGTCAAGTTGAGTTGACTATGCAGGTTCTTGCAAGAGAATGATCATACCCATGTAAGGGTTATGATAAAGTATTCATTGAAAGCATGTTTTAAGCTTTGTGAATAGTGATATGTGTGATGTTGCCTAAGTTATGTGGCACATATGAGAATGATGGGCTATAAGAGCCATGAGTAACATCAAGGGAATGTTGGTTAGATGACTTGTGATGAATTAGCATCCTTCTGATAACTGATAAAAGTTGAACTTGATACATTTAGTATTCTTCTGTTATAGCAATGCTTTTATGCTTAAATGTTTGGAAACATGTTTGAAGCTAAAAGAATACTAAAATGTACCTAATTAATCAAGTGTAACCATACATGTAGAGCCCTGATCATAGATCCATCATTGTAAGATGTTAAATGATGGTGAAACAGGTTTTCCTAAGGGGACTCCTGGAGCGCATACTTTTGAGTATGTGGGGGATATGGACGTGAATATCCTTAAGTCCAGTGTAGGAGTTGATGTAGATGTATCTTAATCTATCAACCCTGCACTATGTGTGTATACCGAGATGATGTACCACTAATCACCCGAGGAATCTGTTATGCCACATCGATGAGAGATAAACATGAGATCTTTCGATGGTGAAGAGAGTACAGAACGCCACTGTGACTCTAATAGCAAAGTACCAGAATACCCTGGTGAGCAATAGTAGCAGAGACACTAGATGTCCTGCATGTTGATCCTCATTCTGACTGAGGAAGTTGAGGTCATGAGAATCTGGCTCTTTCGATGATCTAGTATGATACCGAGGCGACTTAGAAGTGGTCGGTTGGAGTATGAGAGGTATACCTCATCTCCACAGGGCATAATGTTGTATGTAAAACATAATCAGCCGAGTAGCATATCTGCTTAGGTTGAACCACGAGAAACAATGCTTGATATTACATTGTTTATAATGTTTCAGTTAAAATATCTAGCTTGCATGTTCTTCATATTCTACTTAGAAGTAAATGCTGCTTTATCTACTCTTAAACCCGCTTTTGCAGGATAAAGTACCTTGCTTATGTTGTTTCCCTTTTCCTATTAAGCTTCTGGCGAAGAGTTATAACTCTCGTTGGGACAATTATTTGTAATTGTCTCACCCTGTAGACTTCAACCTTTTAGGTGGTCGTCGAGGATGAAGGAACCAGTCTGCAGGAGAGCAGTACCAGGAGCAGCAGCAGTATCAGGGGCAGCAGTGAGCCTTAGGTGGATACCTTGTCTATCCAGTCAGTTAGTTAGAAAGTCTTATGTCGTCTATGTACACTCAGGTCCTTGGAGTTAGATGATCTGAGATTTTGAATTTTGGAGTCTTGAGATTTTGCACATGGTTGTATATGATCACTCAAGAAGTGACTTAACAGAGATGTAAACTATGTATCGTACTTTTTTGAAAGGAGCCTCATGTTTTCAAGATCTTTCCTCGAAAAGTTTTAATTTTTCGTGATTTTTTCGCATTCTGCCATTAATCGAACCGCTTCCGCTAAGTTTATTTCGTGTTTTAGAGATCTGAGCCTACACTATATATCCAAAGAAAAGGAGGGTACGATATATATATTTATATAGGGTAGGTCAGGTTTCTTCAAAGCTTTATGAATGTGAGAGAGAGATAATTCAGGTTAAAGCTTTAATAGAACTTCTCAGGATGAAGCATGTCACTTTGAGATGGATAGGTAGACAACCAATTTTCTGCCAAGAGGGGAGTGCCTCCAACCAAGTAGGAATGAGGTCATAATCAGAGATTGGGAGTTGGGTTCTAGCAGCCATGGTTGTGAGAAAAATTTTGGTGGAGGGTGGAGGAACAAGAGATGTATAGTTCCAAGTCAAGTTAGCATAGAATTCGTGAACATACATTGTTCTTGCGTGAGAGATGAAGAATTGAAAGCGCTCAACGTATAATCCACCAAGGATTTGGTCCAAGAAAAGATCACTAATTCTAGTAAGGAAATCATCTCTAGCCTCCACCAGAGGTCAAAAACTAAGGGGGTGTGAGATAAGAGCTCTTTGTTGAGATGAATTCCTTGTCGATTGATGAAAGGAGCTACATCATACACCAAGATGTGAGAAGGAGTAGGAGCAAGGTTCCAACACAAAGGGTTGTGGTTCTTCTTACTTGTAGCCATGGGGATGAGCACACAAAGAGGAGAAGATAGGAATGGATCTCAGCTAAAGAAACTATTCCAAGAATCTACAACAAAACACCTATACAGACCTAGGGAAGGATCAAGGTTGAAGAATACTTGTCAGGAATGGCTATGAAGGGGTTAGGAAGTGGCTCGGGTTTAAGGGTGAATGAGAATAGAGGGTCGTCGATCAGTTTCAACTCGTTGAGAGGGAAGAAATTGGCTAACATAACCCACTTATCATTTGTGGCACAATGTTGTTGGTCGATATATTTAAGTAACTCGGCCAACGTTGTGTGCAGTTCAACCCTTTGGCAGGTTGTCAGTCAAGTTACCCACAGGACAAACTCGGTCGACAGGCATGTTTCTAAAAAAAGATAAGCATTTAATTATAGAGTCCTAAAGGATGTGAATGCATTTCTCTAGACTATCATGTATTTTCAGTATATATGAAGTCTTTTTAATCATGACATGCTACTATTTTGTGATAAAACATTCATTTGAAGAAAAAAAATCCAATTTGAGCAAAACAAAGCATCAAAACTTGGAAATTTTAACAAATAGTAACACATGATAGGTATTATTGAGCAACAACATGGAGTGAATTGAACATCTTTTCTAGAGGGCATCGAATTATCACCAAGATCAATGATAAGAAATTTTGATCTAATGAAAGGGAATCGCTCTCTAAATAGAGGTTTAGTGAAAATTTGCAAGTTGATTTTTTGTATCCACGTTTGTGATATATATGTCTTTCTTACCAATGTTTTCATGAAGGAAATGATGGAAGACCTCTATGTGTTTATATCTAATATGAAATTCACGATTTTATGATAGATTAATTGCACTAGTATTATCATAATATATGGGAGAATCATCATAGAAAACATTAAAGTCTTCAAGCATTTGCTTCATACATAGGACTTGGGCACAACAACTTCTAGCTGCAATGTATTCATCCTTGGTAATTGAAAGTGATAGGTGTTTTGTTTCTAAGAGAACCAAGAAACTAAACATGGTCCTAGGAGGAAGCAAGTGTCACGTGTGCATTTTCTATCAACTAAGCACCCAACATAATTTACATCACTATAGGATGAAAGAGTAATTTCCCTTGACTTATGATATTGTCACAAAACTGTTTGTTACCCTAGGTCCACACTCCTAATGGCTACACAGCCAAAGGAGAGTAGACCAGGGTGTCCGTCCCTGGAATGGATCACATAACATATGCATGAATAAAACCACAAGCAAGAACAAGGTAAGAGATAACAAAATATTAACCATGGAGATAAGTGATATGTACCCATTTCTATATTCAAGTATACCCATTGGTGATTCATTTCCAGATCTTAGATCCTTAACTGCAGCGGATCTTCATTTGGCAACAAAAATTTTGAAAAACAAAATATATGAATGCTAAAGCATTAAGCACACTATGAAAAGGCATGTAAACAATTTTTGAGTGGTATAAAATCTGATTGGCTAGAAACATCATAATAAGCAAGAAGTAGAAACATGGCGTGAAATACTTAGAGACAATCTTTTATACAAAGTGTGTTATAAATGTATTTACATTATACTCAACAACATAATATGGCCATTTACTAGCTTCCCATTGGAAGGGTCTGTAAGGGTGATCAATATTAGCCAACCCTTTTATCCACATGGCCCGCCTTATCTGGACATCTCCAGTAAGGCGCCCAACCTTGTGCCCTTGCCCAGAGGATACATGTAGGTACACTAGGTTTGTATAATGGATGAGTTCAATTTTGTTCAAGTTTTGTTCAACATATTTCAAGAAAAACAAACGTACTAATCATAGGGAAAAAGTAGCTTAAACAAGTAATTATTTAGCCAAGCATTCATACAAGCATACATACAAACAAGCCAATAACATACTAGGGTCAAGATATTAAGCATACCTTGTGAGTAGAGTACCAGATTAAGATACTTGAATAGAAAACCATATAAACGAACTTGACTAGATCTTGGTAAATAGAGACATCATAGACATCCTGACATTACAATTGCATAAAATTCAATTAATATCATCAAGATTATGTCTCATTAAACATATTTGTGATGGTTGGATGTGTCTCCTAAGTCTAGGTATCATATCTTTTATCATTGATTTCAATATCTCAACTAGGTCATGCATAGGCATTATCAAGCAACATAGTACGTCATGGGTTCATTAGAACTTAGAGTGACATATCACAACTAGATCAGGGATATATCATTAGAGATTTAAGATCTGAAATAGAGAAATCAATATATTTGAGCAATCTTAGTCAAAATAAGCATCAACATTGGCATAACTAGTCATATTGAGTTACAATCATGCAAGATTGTCATAATTAGAGTATAGATGGGGCATACTTGAGTTAGGAATCATTAACGACACTAACATACTGATTTGAGATCATTATATAACATGGATGATCATTAGATCAAGACTTGCATAAGATTAGGGACATAGATATCAACATGCATACTAGATCACACATCAAGTAAAGGCTTTTAGTCACATTAAGTCACATGAAATATTTGAAAGGAATATAGGATTATATAGCATGAGAAGTTACTGATTTCAGGGCCATATAAACATCATTGAGTATCTTTGGGACAATAAAAGCAAAAAGTTTAACATTCATCACAAATGGGCACATAAGGTCATATTAGGACAAATAAAGAATAACAAGATCGTCATTAGTGTCCAAGAAGGGTCATGATTTAAAAGGATAACATTTGAGGGTGTAATCTACTAATTTAGTACAATCATAGAGATTTGAATCACACTAGAACAAGTTACAACATAAAACAAGGGATCTTTTACATATAGGTCCATTTTAGGTTATTTCATCTAAGACTATTTTAGTGTGGAAGAATGAATGAGGTCCAAATCTTGATGCTTAAAGGTGCTCAAAAGATTGATATTAGGTGATCATTAGGATTTGGGACATAAATCATCAACATCATGCATTCAAAATAGGATAAACATCTCAAAAGAACTTCAAAAGCATGCATTTTAGGATATCAGTAGAGGAATAAGTAAAACTAGGGTTTGGAAGTGTTTTTAATGGAAATATCACCATTTTTCTTATAAAAGCCATATAGTAAGTATCATTTTGTCCAAAGGAGAAAAAATATATAAAATATTTAAGATTACCTCAAAAGATCCCTTTTTGACCCTTAGATCCAGATCTAAGAGCCTAGATTCAAGAATCTAGAGTGGCTTTCCCCTTGTTGGGCCCACAACATCATGATCTATCCCATCTTCATATGGGATCAGGTTGTGCACTGCCCATCTCCCTTCACTATGCCCAACCATGGGATGGCAGTTTCCAATCACTCGCCACCTGCCCCAGACCCCTGCCACCGTAGGAAGCACACCACGACATTAGGGACACATGGTTGTGACTCCCGCGATAGGTGAGGGAGGAAAATGAGTACAGTGTGGGGTCTTGCAGCCTAAGAACATGTCGCCCACACTCACTAGGTCAACGCAAAGCTCGTCATGGTATAGATCTGGTCTGAGGTGGGGGATAAGGAGAACCCAATTAGGGTTTACGACAGTGCTAGTCATTGTTAGAGGTAGAAGATGAAGGTGGTGTGGGGGCTATAGTGCATGAAAATACAAAATCAAGGGCATACAAGAAAGGGGAAGAAGAAATAGGAAGAATCAAGGTGAAAGGAGCCATTTTATAGATGTGAAAAGGGTTATGCAAGTGGTGGAGATTTTGCTCCAGCCACCTACTCCCATCCATGGGAGCAAGTAGGGAAGATGGTCCCATGGCCGTTAGATCTAGTCAGGATTCATGCCTATCCGATCCAAGGGTTGTGGTTGGCTGAGGCAAGAAAGGGAGATTGATGAAATGAGCAATATGTTAATATACAAGTAAACATTTTGATTGGTCGAGAGAAACTTTCTCAGATCGATGACGTGGAACATTAATATATCAAAACCAAAGTTTTCAATCATTTTTCTTGAGAAAACTTGTAAAAATTATATCTCCCAAACCGTAGCTGTGATTTACATGAAATTGTATTTGTTCAAAAAATTCCTCTACTTTTTATGTAAAATGTTTGTATCCAGAATTAGAATGTTGAAGGCACTCAATTTGGGAAATGCACATTCAAGTGTAATTATGCACTCAACTTATTAAAATAAGCATATTGTGACATTTATCCAATTCCATTTCATCAAATGAGTAAGTGATTCCAAATCATATAATTTGGTGTGAGGGGGGTTGTGAAACATAGTAGAGATTCGAATGATTCAAGATGTGCATTAATAAAATGAGAGTGGAAATTTAGGTTATCACATCCTCCCCACCTTAAAAGGAATTTTGTCCTCAAAATTAAACCAATTTTATCAATAGAGAATTGAGATTTCATATCCAACATCATAATCACTTGATATTCCCTCAACCTTAACACTTTTTGATAATTGATAAATTGAGTATCCAAATTAAAATATAGTTCAGTCATTCATCAAACTGGGAAGATCATCATATGAGTCACAAATTGGGAGAGATCATCCTATGGATCAAAAATTTGGAGAGATCACAATTCTAGGTCAAATGAATAGAGATTTTTGAATCATGAGTCAAGCATGACTTTCATTCCCAAGAATTAGGGTCCTAGATTCTACATTGGCCTAGTTGGGGTTATATATCTGTGATCAAGAATTCATATTTCCACAATTCAAGACATACATCATAGTTTAACATCGTAATTTTGTGCTCAAAATCAATGGTATGTCCCACCCTAGTCCACATGGATTTCACCCTTAAGTCATAAATTGAGAAAATCAACACAGTCGTACTTTCAAATTTTGAGATTTTGTAAAACAATAATCATTAGTCATATACCGAGGGTGATCTCAAGACCCAAATAGGGTGATCACAGGAGTCAAGTCAAAACCAAAAGCAATAATCATGAGTCAAGATTTCATACATCAATATCGAGAGTCAAGTTTGGGACATTAAAGTCGTAAGTCCAAACATTTCAAAGCCAGTTTTAGATTCCTATTCAAACCTAAAGGTGATTACTCATCCATATACAACAATTGAGCAACATTGCAAGCATTATTCGAGCAACATTTTGAGATATCAATTTCAAGTCCATTATCATGATATTCGAGGTAATGAATGATATAGACCTAGGTCTTTATAGGAATTTAACTGCTATCCATAGTCAACATCATCAAAATTTAAGATCATCATCAAATCGAGATTCAAGATCGAGTATTAATGTCATCATAGGTTTGACCTATTCAAGGCTTAGACTAAGAAATCAAAATTGTGTGGAAGGGGTTACCATTCCAAACTCTAAATAATCAACAAGATGAAAATTTAGAGACAGTCATAAAAGGGATGTGACCTAGGTTAGGGGATTCATGAGTCGACTACTCCCCTAAACTAGCACAGTAGTCTACAGTAGTCATGAGTCGTCAAACATATCCAAATAGGGTGAGTGTCAACTATAAGATCGTATTTCATAAGATCATGAGTCAAACATCAAGATCATAATAAGGCAACCATACTTCAAGATTTTTTTAGTTTCAAGGTCATAATAGAATTCCCTTCCTTTCATGATCAAGGCCAAGACTTAATTTGGAAATCAAGAATTCAAGAGTTTGAGCATAATTGGGCGATATTGAGATCTAGGCGAATCATATTATTCAAAATGAGTCTACAAAGAGGACTAGTAATTGATATGGTATTTTCCTATTATAACGAGCCCTCACTTCACGATCTAGGGTTCCAAAAATAAGGTCATTTAGTGGCACGATCATGGTACATATCAAATATGGGAAAAGTATTCTTAACTATGTTTGAGGTTTAATCAATAATAGAGAAACATAGGTTTAATCAATAGGGACCTCATCATACATGAGGTATGACGTACAAATTCTCATTATCTCATCATATCATGATCATTATTGTTTTACCTCAAACATAGAAAGCATGTAGTCTAGATTTGGTAATGTTGAGTTAACATGATCTGAGAGGTAATACATGAGTGCTTAACTCCAAGAGTACTTTCATTAGTCATAATTGAGATTTCAATTTAAGGTCAGATCATGGCATCATCATCATTTTACTCAAATTTTACCAATTCATTCAAATTTTAGTTTTCCCCATACATCAACTACCCAAAATCAAGAAATCATGTTATTAATAGTCATGAGTAGAAGAATCACATGAAGAGATGAGAAGCTAACTAATCATCATCTAATGGGTGGCATAGGGTGATCCTTATAGAAGAGATGAGATTCTAGAAGACTCTCTAAGGTAGGGGGAAATGGGGTTATTAAACATGCATAGAGGATATGTGATTGCTTTGATACCATTTGTCACAAAACTATTTGTTACCCTAGTCCACACTCCTAATGGCTACCCAACCAAAGTGAGTAGACCCGGGCATCTATCCGTAGAATGAATCACATAACATATGCATGAATAAAACCATAAACAAGAAAAAGGTAAGAGATAACAAGATATTAAACATGGAGATAAGTGATATGTACCCATTTCTATATTCAAGTATGCCCATTGGTTATTCATTTCCAGATCTTAGAGCCTTAAGTGCAACAGATCTTCATTTGGCGACAAAAAATTTAAAAAACACAATATATTAATGCTAAAGCATTAAGCACTCTATAAAAAGGCATGTAAATAGTTTAAGAATGGTATAATAGTTGCTTGTCTAGAAACATCATAATAAGCAAGAATTACAAACAATGCGTGAAACAATTAGCAACATTCTTTTATACAAAGTGTGTTTTAAGTGTATTTCCATTATACTCAACAACATAATATGGCCATTGACCAGATTCCAATTGGAAGGGTCCGTAAGAGTGCTCAAGATTAGACAACCCTTTTATCAAACATGGTCTGTTTTATCTGGACATGTCCAGCAAAGTACCCAACCTTGTGCCCTTACCCCGAGAACACATACAGGTACACTAGGTATAATGGACAAGTTCAATTATGTTCGAGGTTTGTTCAACATATTTCAAGAAAAAAGAACGTACTAATAATAGGTAACAATTAGCTCAAATAAGTAATTATTTAGCCAAGAATTCATACAAGCATACAAACAAACAAGCCAATAACATAGTAGGGTCAAGATATTAAGCATACCTTGCGAGTAGAGTACAACATTAATATACTTTATTAGAAAACCATATATATGATCTTGACTAGATCTTGGTAAATAGAGTCATCATAGATACCCTGACATTCAAAATGTGTAAAATTTGATTAATATCATTAAGAATAGGTTTCATTAAACATAATCATGGTGGTTGGATGTGTCGCCTAAGTCTAGGTATCATATATTTCATCATTAATTTCAATATGTCAACTAGGTCATGCATAGACATTATCAAGCAACATAGTACGTCATGGGTTTATTAGCACTTAGAATGACACATCACAACTAGATCAGTGATATATTATTAGAGTTTCAAGATCTTAAATAGAACAATCAATAGATTTGTGCAAGTTTAGTCAACATAAGCATCAACATTTGCATAACTAGTCATTTTTTAGTTACAATCATGCAAGATTGTCATCATTAGAGTATATATGGGGTGTACTTGAGGTAGGAGTCATTAAAGTCACTAACATACTGATTTGAGATCATTATATAACATGGATGATCATTAGAGAAATACTTGCATAAGATTAGAGACATAGATATCAACATGCATACTAGATCACATATCAAGGCAACATTAAGGCTTTTAGTCACATTAAGTCACATGAAATATTTGTAAGGAATTTAGCATTATAATGCATGAGAAGTTACTAATTTCAGGGCCATATAAACATCATTGAGGATCTTTGGGTCAATAAAAGCACAAAGTTTAACATTCATCATAAATGGGCACATAAGGTCATATTCGGACAAATAAAGAATAACAAGATCATCATTACTATCCAAGAAGGGTCATGATATAAAAGGATAGCATTCAAGGGTGAAATCTACTGATTTAGAACAATCATAGAGTTCTCAATCACACTAGAAGAAGTTACAACATAAAAGAAGGGATGTTCTACATATAGGTCCAATCTAGGTCATTTCATTAGCATAAGACTATTTTAGTGTGCAAGAAAGAATGAGGTCTAAATCATAATGCTTAAAGGTGATCAAAAGACTGATATTAGGTGATCGTTAGGATTTGGGACATAAAACATCAAGATCATGCATTCAAAATAGGATAAACATCTCAAAATAACTTCAAAAGCATGCATTTTAGGATATCAGTAGTGGAACAAGAAAAACTAGGGTTTGGAAGTATTTTTAATGGAAAGATCGATTTTTTCTTATCAAAATGGTATATAATAAGTCTCATTTTGGCCAAAAGAGTAAAAATATATAAAATCTTGAAGATTACCTCAAAATACCCCTTCTTGGACCCTTAGATCTAGATCTAGGAGCCTACATTCGAGAATATGGAGTGACTTTCCCCTTGTTGGGCCTGAGGCATGATGATCTGTCCCATCTCCATATGGCATCAGGATGGCTACTGTAACATCCCAAGGTTTGAGGCCTCGGATAACATGATCTTAAAAGGAATGATTGGACTACCCATATCACCAAGGTGCACCTCCTTTTTCAGGAGCCTGTCACTAAAGAACTCCATAGTTAAGCGTGCTTAGCTTGGAGTAGTACTAGGATGGGTGACCAGTCGGGAAGTTGATCCTGGCTTGTGTGTGAGTGAGATTAAAGTGCGCAGTTAAGGCTAGTGGTGATCTGTGGGGCCAGTCGTCATTCCTGAAACTCTACTAGAGCCTTGGGCAGTGGGCCCGGACATTACAAATGGTATCAGATCCATAACCCCTCCAGTAGGTGGGTCCCACATGGGCATGTGGCATGCCAGTCTTGAGCTGTGCGGTTCAGGCATGTAGGAAAGGGTTGTCCATGGTTGACATAGTCACCCTTGCACTAGTATTCCGTTATCGGGAGCTGGGTGTCCATGGGCCATTGTGGGTCTGCACTGAAATGGGGTTAGATTATGAGGCCATATAGTTGAGCCTTGATGAGGACGTCAAGAGTCTAAGTGGGGGATATTGTAACATCCCAAGGTTTGAGGCCTCAGATAACATGATCTTAAAAGGAATGATTAGACTACCCATATCACCAAGGTGCACCTCCTTTTTTAGTAGCCCATCACTAAAGAACTCCATAGTTAAGCATGCTTAGCTTGGAGTAGTACTAGGATGGGTGACCAGTCGAGAAGTTGATCCTGGCTTGTGTGTGTGTGAGATTAAAGCACGCAGTTAAGGATAGTGTTGGTTTGTGGGGCCAGTCATCATTCCTGAAACTCTACTAGAGCCTTGGGCAGTGGGCCCGGGCATTATAGTTGCTCCCCATCTCCCTTCACAATGCCCAACAGTGGGATGGTGGTTTCCAATCACTCGCCACCTGCACCAGACGCCCGCCACCACTTCTCACCAGGCAGCGCTCGACGCTCATAGGAGCACAGGGCCATGACTCCTACGGCATGTGAGGGAGGAAGACAGGTGCAGCATGGTGTCTTACAGCCTGAGAACATGCCACCCACACTCGTTGGGTCAATACAAATCCTTCCATGGTCTAGATATGGCATGTGGTGGTGAGGAGAAGGAGAACCCAATTAGGGTTCATGGCAGCACTGGTGGTTTCCAGAGTCAAAGATGAAGGTGGTGTGGGGGCTATTGTGCACGAAAATGCACAATCAAGGGCGTAAAAGAAAGGGGAAGAAGAAAGAGGAAGAATGGAGGTGAAAGGAGTCATTATGTAGGTGTGAAAAGGGATATGCAAGTGGTGGAGCTTTTCCTCCAACCACCTACTCCCATCCATGGGAGCAGGTAGGGAATATGGTCCCATAGCCGTCAGATCTGGTTTGGATCCATGCTTATCCGATCCAAGGGTTATGGTTGGCTCAGGCAAGAAAGGGAGATTGACGACATGATCAATCTGTGGATATAAAAGTAAACATTTTGATTGATCGATAGCAACTTGCTCAGATCAAAGATGCAGCACATTAATATATCCAAACCAAAGTTTTCATCATATTTCTTGAGGAAACTTATAAAAATTTGATCTCCCAAACTGTAGCTTTGATTTACATGAAATTTTCATCGTTGGTTCAAAATTTTGTCTACTTTATGTAAAAATTTTGGGACTAGAAATATAATGTTGAGGGCGCTCAATTTTTAGAAATACCCTTTCATGTGTAATTACGCACTCAACTTATTAAAATAAGCATATTGTGACATTTATCCAATTGTGTTTTATCAAATGAGTATAAAGTGATTTTAAATCATATAGTTTGGGCATTGTGAAGGGAGATATAGCAAGATACCAATGATAACTCTATAAAGCTTCTCATCTACCTTCTCACCTTCTTCATCCTTATCAAGTTTGGTAGTGTTGGACATGGGATTATCCATTGGCTATGTGTTTTCCATCCCAAAGTGCTTCAAGAGTTCATTTGTGTATTTGCCTTGGTGGATGAAGTTGACATGCTTAGTTTGCTTGATTTGAAAGCCAAGGAAGAATGTGACCACCCCAATCATGCTCATTTCAAATTTTCTCTACATAAGAGAACTAAACTCCTTGCAAAGATCAAGATTCATCCCACCAAAACTGATGTCATCAACATAAATTTGATTGATTAAAAAATTGTTAGAAATGTGGTTCAGAAAGAGAGTAGAATCACCCCTTCCCATAACATAGCCATTATCAATCAAAAATTTCTTAATTTCTTGTACCAAGCTCTAGGAGTTTGCTTGAGTCCATAAAGATCCTTTTGTAATAGATATCCATCGTTAGTATAATTGTCATATTCAAAGCTAGGAGTTTGATATATATAAACTTCCTCCTCTATTTCTCCACTAAAAATGCACTTTTAACATCCATTTGATATAGTAAGAAATTTTTATGATTATCAGAAGTAAGTAGCATTCTAATAGATTCAAGTCTAGCAACAGGAGCATAAGTTCCATCAAAATCAATACCTTCTTGTTGATACCAACCTTGTGCTACTAATCTTGCTTTATTTCTTACCACCTTATAGAGCTTGTTCATGTAGACCCACTTGATGACAATGATTTTTCGATCATTTGTTCTTGGCACTAGAATCCACACCTTCTTGTTTTCAAACTACTCTAGTTCTTCTTGCATGACTAGGATCCACTCATCATTCCCAAGAGCTTCTTTGACATTCTTTCTCTGAAGTTGTGAGATGAAGGCATTTTTGGCTTGTTATTTCTTGAAAGGAGCTTTCTTCTTCACTCTTTTGAATGGATTGTCTATGATGAGCTCTTTTGGATGATCTTTAGCAAATTAGGGAGTAGGGTCCTTCTTTTCATCTTTTTTTGGGCCTTCTTCTTTGACCACCTATTTTCCTTTGTTGTTGATGTTGATCTCTTTTAACTTAGGGATCGCTTCATCTACAACATCATCATTCATAACATTCTTGGAAATAGATGGGTTAGTTTCAATAAACTTAGCATTGATACATTCATCCATTTTACATAGTTTAATGTTAAACACTCTATAAGATCTACTTCTAGTGCTATAGCCAAAAAAGAAAGCCTTGTAAGATTTTGCATCAATGTTATCAAGAGAATCTTTGGTGTTTAAAACAAAACATGGACAACCATATGAAAGAAGTCGATAGACTGCTTTCTACCACGCCATAAATCATAGGTAGTTTATTTAAGAAAATGATGTGTGAAAACCTGATTTTGCACAAAGCATGCGGTGCTAACTACCCCATTTCTTACATAGTTATATTCTTCCTCTCAACTACCCCATTTTGTTGAGGTGTACGGTGGGAAGAAAAGTTTTTTGTGTACCCGAGTTATTCACAAAATATTTCCAACAAATCATTTTCAAATTCTCCCCCATAGTCACTATGAATATAGATGATTTGACAAGAAGATTTGTTTTAATTCATTTGCAAAAAGTCGAGAAGGCCTCAAGCATATCACATTTTGAAACCAAAAAGAAGGTCCAAGTAAAATGATATTTGAGTTCTCATTGGTCTAAATAGATCAATATGAAGAAGTTCAAGATCTCTTTTAGTTCTAAGGGCTCTTTTGAATTCGAAATAAGGATTGGGTTTGCTTTCATTGTGTGTAAAGTTAGCATTCCTCATCATTCTCAAAGTTCAATTTTAGAAGTACTTTGACCAATTCCCTTATGCTCAACTTCATTTGATGCATATTTACATGACCAAGCCTATGGTTCCATAAATATATATCATTCTTTATCAATAACTAGGCATTTACCAAGAATAGGCTTAAGACATTCAAGAATAATAATATAGAGATTTCCATTTCTAGCTCTGTATGTATGACATTGTAAGTGAGGGAATTTAGAAGTAAGCATTCATGAGAAGCAAAATGAACAAGATATTCATTGTCACGCAGAAGACTAACACTAATTAAATTGTAATGTAGGCCATCCACAAGAAGAACATTCTTCATTCATAGTGAATCACCCACATCACCCTCACATATCCCTTTACCTTTCTTGTTGTCCCCAAAAGTCATCGAGCCTCTTTTCCTTTTTGTGGGAGTGTTGAAGTGGTCTTTGTCACCGGTCAAATTCTTGGAACATTCACTATCAACAATCCATTTTCCTTTACCCTACATAGAAAGGCTAGGTCGGTTCCCAATTCAAACTTTGGGATCCTGAGTTAACTCAGGGACCCATTTCATGTTTGGGTTGGTCTCCTTCTTATAATTAGGACAAAAAGTAGAGTAATGATGATCACACATACAATGAGAGAAAATCATATATGTCTTAGATGTAGAAGTCTCTCCATTATTGTTGGAGGTCCCTTGCTCTTTTTCTTACCTTTCCCCTTGCTTTTAGGGGCTCCCTCATATCCAAAATCACTACTACCCACTCGTTTGGTAGAGTTTTCTAGGACTTCATTTAGGGATTTTTCCCTTTGAGGAATTTTTGCAAGGATGCTCTTAGAATATGGTTATCATCACTAAGAGTAATGATTGTAGAAGAAAGACTAGCAAGATCATCTTGAGCATAATCGGCCTCCAAACATAGGGATTTAGTCAAATAAGAATATTTTTCTAGAGTTAAGCTAGATACTTCTTTACTTGGAAAGATAGGTCTAGATTCAATACCATTTACTCTAGCAAGAAGCCTATAAATTCAGTTCTAAGCATGAAAAGTTCATTAACATAGGTTTGGTTTTCATCTTTAAGGTCATTCATTTTCTTTAGATAAACACCATTATGAATTTCAACACCATTATATTGAAGTTCAAGCTCAAGAAATTGTTTTTGCAAAGAGTCTATGAAATCAATATGAGTTTCTCATTTTTTTTATAGAACTTCAATTTTAGCATATAAATCATCTATGATTTCCCTAATCTCTTATTTTTATATTTGCACTTAGAATAAGAAGAACGGGAAGCATGAAGCAATTGATGAGAGTATCTTTTAAAAGTTCATTCAAACTTACCTCACTTACCTTAATTACATTTTACTTGTAGATGCCATGAGGGCAATGTGGAACTCTCCCTAATTTGAGCTAGAATCACAAAGGAAGGCACTTTCAAAGCGACATGGGCATCATATTTTCCACTTATTTCTTTCTTCTCCCTCTTCTTGAATTGTATTTCTTTGTTGTTGTCCTCCTCCTTCCTATGGTTGCTTTGTGGTGTGACTTCTTGGCTTTTGGACACTCATTTTTGTAATGTTCCTTTTGACCATATTCGTAGCACCTAGGAGTAGAGTAGGAGGGGGGTTTACCCTTGAAGTTCTTCCCCTTTGAGTAATGGTCTTCAAGGTCACTAGGGATGTCATCTTCACTTGAAGGTGAAGAATATTGGTCATGCAATTTGTAATTCTTTCTTCAATAGTGGTCACCTTGGTTTTCCACCACTTGGGGAGTGTTCTAAGGATCTTTGAGTTGATATTTCCTTGTCCATAGGATGACCAAAAGTAGCAAGCCCATTCACAATGATGTTGAGTCTTACGTACGTTTTGATAATTGTTTCCTTCCTCCCCTTCTTGAAGTTCTCAAGAAGAGCATTAAGTATATAAACCTTTGTTTCCTTGACTTTCTTGGTGCCTTCATAGGTAATACAAAGCTTGTCCCAGATCTCATAGGTTGTATCCCAAGTAGAATTTTGGTTGAACTCAGTTTGAGTAAGGGTTGAGATAATGATGCTAATGGCTTTAGCATTGAGTTGAGATTTCTTTAAGGTAGATTTATTTCATGTAGCAACATCTCCCTCCAGCTCTTTGTATGGAAGGCCGACAATCTTCCTCATGTTGTAGCTCATGCCTTGGATGTAGAATTGTATCCTCCACTTCTAATATAGGAAGTTTGTGCCATCAAAGATGGGTGGATGCATGAATAATCCACCCTCTATGTTGAGAAATCCCAACAAATTTTTCCCCATATTAACATCTCATAGGAGCACTTAGTTGGAATAGACCAAATCTCTTATATGAAATGTTGGATCTATGGGCTCTAGAGGGGGTGAATAGAGCTAAAAACTCAAATAAGATTCATTAGACCTTCAAATTATATCCCAAGCTAATGTTGCTTATATGAAAATTGAGTGAAACTAAACATACATAGAAAGGAAGAGAGAGATTGAATAAGCACAATTGACACAATCTATGTATAGTGGTTCCAGCCTCCAAAATAGGAGATGTACTTCCACTACCTAGAGGGGTCAATCTCTAGGATTTTCAACCATGTCACACTTCGTATATTCCAATGTGAGAGTTATAATGTATAGACCACCTTGTTCAAGGGAGCCAATAACCTACAAAAGGACTTACCTATCCAAGACCTAGAATATTCTACCTTGCCAAGGACTTACCCACTTTTGCAAGGAGCCTCTTGCCATCACCAAGGACTTATCTACTCTTGCAACTAGTCGTTCATCTTTAAGGAATTACTACTCTTGACTTGGACCTTCAGCCTTCTTCATCACATTCACCAAGGAGAAGCTTTCACCATGTATCTTGAGAGAGAGAGAGAGAGAGGTTGTAAAAGGAATGAATAGCTTTACAACATGTCTCTCCTATAATGATCCTAACTCACTTGATTGAATGTAGATTAGTAGATGAGTGTGAGAGAGAAAGGTGGTTGTTGGAGGCAAAATCACTCAACTATAACTAGGGGGCATAGAAGGAAAACTTGGAATGAAGTCCCAGGGCCCCTATTTATAGTTGAGGGTCCCTACTAACCAGTAGAGACATGGGAACAAATTTTATCCCTTCTGGGTGCTCCAACAGATATATCCTAGATGAAACTCACATGATGGATTTAAGTTTTTTGTGAGTTTCGGGTGTCGCTCGCATTGGCACCTGGAAAAAAGTCAACCAACCCTAAGAGATATCAAAAACTATATAGCTCATCAGCTGAGTTTTCACCAGGACAAACTCGTTCCACATGGCAGTCTATGGTAATTTTTTTATAACTATCCTAAAAGTGCTTAAACATTTGAATTAAATGCTCTTTATTTTTCTAAGCTTATTTACAAGTCATACAATCAATACAAATGATTTACAACATCATTCTAGTGAAGATATATCCTATTCCATGAAAGATCCATTTGCATTGATTTTAACTTATTTTCTTGCAACTAGAAGTTGCCAACTATCATCCTCTCCGTAACCTAATATTTGAAATTGACCTCAAATAGACATATTACATACATATGAATAGAACGGTTAAGTCATCATCAAAATACAAACAATGTATAACTGTTAGGACAACATGTAATATCGTTCATCATGGGAGATAGTCATGCTAACATCTTCCCCAGTCATAGTAGGATCATAGAGTCTAATCTATGAATTTATGCATACATTTCTTCTCGATCCTTGAGTGGACTCAAAAATTGGAGTTTTTTGCGTTTTCTCACTTATTTAAACACCAACTTTGTTTTTCCTTGTTTTATGAAAAAAATTGTTGGAAACTCCAAGATTTATCGATTTACCATTTTCTTTTTACTTTTTAGTTGTTCCCACAATCTAGTATCCAAGGTATTTTCTGGGTCGGGTGCAATAGTTTGGTGACTCCACTGAGGATAGTTTATGATCCAAGTTACATTTTATTTTTATTCATCTCATGTCTTACTAATGGTCAAGGTTTTTATTTTTTCATCCATTTTCTTTCGTCCCTTTTATTTTTTGTCAAAATCCAAGGATAAATCGATTGATTAAAAAAATCCAAGAATTCTCCAAAAACTAAACCTAACAAACTGGTAGAATATTTCGTTCTTCTAGAGAATTTTCTTTAGTGGCACCATTAATTTTTTAGATCTTAATAAACCAGTGGAATCCTTTGTTCCACCAGTAAAATAAAAAAAATTCTTTGATTTTCGGTAGAACAAAAATTGTCACTTTTTTCTATTGACTGCTATTTTTAGGGTTAGACTCTACTTCCCTTCTAGGATTTGCTCCTTCCGCCCTTTTTGGGGTTAGCCTCAACTTCCCTCCTTTTTCTTTTCTTTCCTCCTATTTCTATTTTTACTTATTTTAAGAAAAAAATAATAATAAGGAAAGAGAGAAAAGGGTGAGAGATAATTATTTCCTTATATGCTTATAAATGATCTTTCATGCTTTATTATTGTGGGCTTGCTTCATAAGATATTATAAAGTTACACTTACATAATGCACACCTACAAGCCCATGTGTCATAGAATGGGTGCCAACACTTACATTGGATCCTTGAAAGTGGCATAGGGTGATAGTAAAGGTACTGACACATGATTTTGTTGGACATCTAATTGCCTTGAACCCCCCCTCTCTTAGCACTCATGATTGATTACAATTGTCATGATCATGAGGTGAATTAGAAGCAGCAGTCATATCCGTTGAACTAGAGTTACCCCTATGATGAACACCATAACACCATAGAGAAGATAAGGAAAAACCCATCCTACACAACTCATGCTTGAATAGGGATGTAAAATTGCATATAAACTCATGGTCTAAAATGGGTACTTTATCTTCTACAAATGCATGTTGTGGTTTCTTGTTTTACAATTTGAAGATTGTTGCATGCTATGCTAATTCTAAGATTGTTGAAAGATTTATGTTTTAAGATTGTATCTATCAAGCACATATTGTTCTCTATTTGATAACATCCTCATGTTTAAAATAATCCTATCAATACAACACTATTAAATAAACTATCCTATCAAAACAAAAATATCAAATCAACAATCTTGTAATCTCACATGATCTAAAACAAACTCAAAATAATAATCTCTAATTATTTAAAAGGATCCCAAATAATTTCAAGTAATCTCAATCATCTACAATCTTTTATCCATGATCTTTCCAAACTTGAAAAACTTTCAATGATTAAAAACCTCAAAACATTTTTGTCATCCAAGAATCTGAAAACATCTCTCTCATCCAGCAATCTTCACCCAATATTCTTTATTGAACAATCTTTCCAAAAAATGAAGTTTTCTCTAAAAAATAAAAAAAATTAAAAGAAAAAAGCTATTTTCAAAATTTTTTAAAAAGTATTATAAGAAATATATTTTCAAAAAAAGTGTCTTTTCAAAACATGAAAATGAAAAATCTTTTCAAAAATAATGAAAGAGTCTTTTTCAACAAAAAAAAATATTGTTTAAAAAATGATAAAACAAAGGAAAATTATTTTTTTAAAAGAGAACAAATCTTTTCCAAAAAGAACAATCTTCGCAATGGAAAAATATTTTTACAAAAGAATATTGCTTTAAAAAAGAACACATCTTTTCCTAAAAGAATAATCTTTTCAAAAAAAATTCTTTACAAGAGAACAATCTTTTCAAAACAATATTAAAAATATTATATTCATGGAAAATAAAAATAAAAATTAAACCATCTTGCAAAATCTCAACAAAGTTGAAGAAAGAAAGAATATTTTCTAAACTCAACAATGCAAAATTGTTTTCAAAAATCAACCAAGCTAAACTTCTTTTCAAAAAATGAACAAAAATTGAACCATATTTCAGATAAGTTGGAAAATGTCTCAAAACTCAAACAAATGAAAGGAATTTTTTTCTAAAATTGGACTACATTTTTGAAGGAAAAATTTGACTATATCTAAGCCAAAAGGCTTCTTGATTGTGGTCTTTTCTCATGAGCCACTTCTCATGCCTGAAATATTTGATAGTTTTCAAAAGGATGCCAAAATGTTATTCTAATCCTCTGCATGCTCTTTAATCTTAATCTTTGATCCCACATGAGTCAAAGAGCCACCATTTTAGGTGAACTTATATAGAATGTATTGACCTTCTGAGGGTTAAATTTCATACCTTCATCCTTGCACTAAAAGGCTACCCATTTTTATCTACAAGCTATGTGTTCTCATGATCAAATCACATCTAACTTTGAATCATTTTCTCCAACATTGAGGTACTCATGCCCATGTTCACCCAATGAAAACATCCTTGAAGGGATTCTAACTCATCTTCATTCTTTCAAGGAAAAGCTTCACCAGTATGCAAAATGGCTACTCAATCCTCAAATTTTAGATGTAATTGCCAAATCTTGACTGAAATATCGGCTTGTTCCTAAAATATACCAACTCCATTTGATCAAACACTTTTCCAACTTGATTTATATGTCACCTAGTAGCATGTGGTCCACCCATCTTTTTGTCTACCAACTCCATGGTCCCAGACTATGACCTAAAACTGGACCATCATCGTTCTTTCATGTTCATATATATATATATATATATATATATATATATATATATATATATATATATATATATATATATATATATATAGTCCCAGACCATGAAATAAAATTGGGTCATTACCCATGTGTCACCTTCATATCCATATGTTCCCATACCACAACCTAAAACTAGGCCATTACCCTGGTTTCACTCTCATATCTCTATGGTCTCGGACTACGACTTAAAATTGAGCGATCACCTTGATTTCACCTTCATATCCATGTTATTGGACCACACCTAAAATTGGGCCATTAACTTACCTTCACTTCATATCTACTTGGTCCCAAAACTAGGCCATCATTGTGCCTTCGTACTCATATCTATAAGTTCAAAGACCATGACCTAAAATTGGAACAACATCCCCATGTCCTTGTGAATTCCTCTCTCATAAAATATCCCTTGAGGAGAGAGGAATGCCATACACCCGTATCTCACCACAGTCTCTGGCCCTGAGCATATAACATTATCCCTAGATACCCTTTTTCCTTGTGAGTATATCTCTCATAAGAGATGCACTAGGGGAGAGGAATCACACACACCCATATCCAGCCATAGTCATTTCCCCTGAGCGAGGCACCTTATCCCTAGATACCCTTTTTCTTACAAGTATTTAAGTCATAAGATCTTTCCTAAGGGGAGAGGAATCTCACACACTCGTATCCATCCATAGTCATTGGTGTAGGTCACCTTATCCCTAGATAATCTTTTTTCTTGGGAGTGTTTTTGATAAGATCTACCCTGAGGAGAGAGGAATCTCACATTCCCATTTCTAGCCATAATCTCTGGGCCTAAAAGGGTCACCTTTTCCCTGTATATCCCCTCTACCTTATGAATATTTCTCCCATAAAATCTCATGTAAGGAGATAATAATCTCACACACCCATATCCATCCACAGTCTCTAGCCCTAGAAGGGCCACCTTGTCCTTGGATATCCCCTTTACCTTGTGAGTGTTTATCTCATAAAATCTCTCTTGGGTAGAGAGGAATCTCACACACCCGTATTCAGCCAGAATTTTTGGCCCCTAGAAAGTCACCTTGTCCCTAGATACCCCTCTTCTTTGTGAGTATTTCTCTCACAAGTTCTCCACTAAGAGGAATCTCATACACCCATATCCAACCACAGACTCTGGCCCTGAAATGGTCACCTTTTCTGTGGATATCCTTTTTCTTCATAGTATTCCTCTTACAAAATCTCCCATGAGGAGAGAGTAACCTCACATGTCTGTATCTAGCCACAATATTTGGTCACGATAAGGTCACCTTATCCCTATATACCCATTTCCTTATGAGAATTTCTCTTCTAAAGTCACCCCAGAGGAGAGAGAAACCTCACACATCAATCTCCAATGACAATCTCAGGCCTGGGGTGGGCCACTTTGTCCCTAGGTAGCATCATACATACCCTCTATGACCAAAAATATGATCTGTAGCTTTATTATGATGCTATTAGACATATCTCTAGACAAGTTTAAAAACATTCTATCCATATCTGTAGATCTAGGGGCATGTTCTTCTTCATATTATTGGATCTAACAATCAGTTTTGACACAAGAACAATCCTTTTCTATCATGCAGAGGGTGAATTTTCATATTTCAACATGGCCTTTGTCCCCTTCTCCATGCAAGGAGCAGGTTACCTTTTGCCATCATGATTTTTAAGCCCTCTTCCACGTAAGGGGAAATTTTGATTGAACCTAGACAAATATTGGGGACGCAAAAAGACATGAATCTCATATGTTGAAGCCTCTTACATAAATCAAGGGTGTTTGTTTACAACCATGTTTCTTCCCTTTTTGTACTCCTTCCTACACAAGGGGAAGATTCCTTAGTGGTATTCCAATCCTAACAAGCAATCATTCCACCTTCAACAAAGAAGAGGACATCACATAAGTATCATGCAGTAGAAAGCTTATTGGTAGTTTCATAGTCTCTCTACAAAATAGCCACGTAGATGGTCAGATAGAAGAATCCAGTGAAAAATCAAAAGTCATTATTTATCTCATGGTAGAAGGACAAAAGCTAGTCAATAGACTACAGTTCTAGTGCAAAAGAAGACATCTTATGCAGTCAACCCCATAATGTACCCTTCATCACCACTTTGGAACTATATACTAGTTCTAGGACCATACATGTACTCGCCTCATCAAGGCTTAGTCACAACATTGTCAACCAATGTTTTCTCAAAGATCTGGCATGTTGTAGATCACAATATGATAGAAATCATGTGGAAGTTAGGAGGTGTAGAGGTTAAAATCTCATAAATCAACGCCTACATAGGTCATCATTAGAAGATCAAAATGCTTAATTGTCAAAGCATGATAAAGGGAGATCCATTTCTGGAAGTGACTATTACTCCCACCATTTTCAAAGAGGGGAAATTAGTGCAAAAACCAAAGAGAAGGTTCGCACCCTTAGGGACCCCTTGCCGTATCATTCTTCCGATGATTGAGCACCTAATGATGTTTTCGTCATAAGGAAGCCTCTTAATCCCCTGCCAAGATCTGCAATTCCAACATTTACTATGATAATCACTGCATCTCATGACACAATATAGATGCATGTATAACCCTCAATCACAGTGTTCAAGACCTAATTGGTGCAAGTTTGTTCCACATGGGTGCCCTTACAAAAATCACTTAGATCCTATCAACAAGGAGCCGGATGCAGACACAAAATTGATTGAGTCCCTACTCGATCCAGAGCACAATGGGAACATGTCAACTGATGCAGTCCCAAAGTTGATTGAGCATCCACTCGAGCAAAAGATCTATCAAAGACAACTAATACACCCATCTATCACAAGACCTAGATCATTCAGGGATCATGAAGGATCTATCTAACTAGTTTTACTATAAAAGAAATTAAAATGATAAAAAATCAAAAAATAGATTGAAAGATGACTCAAAATCATATTTGAAAAGAACATCAAAATTTTAAATGAAAAAAAAAATCAAAATACAATTTTGAAATGAAAAGGTCAAAAGATTTCAAAATGAATAAAAAAACATCAAAATCAATAAAAAAAATCCACTTAATCTACTTAAGTGCTTGGACGGGTCCCTCGTGCACCCTGAAGTGGAAGGGTCAAAGTAGAACCATAGGTCCTAACATAGAAGGAGAAGCAAAGTTATCTTGAGGCCTCAATGGTTCTCAAACCTAATCTCACCCATAAAACGCACTCAACTAATGAATCATCTAAATCTAAAATTAGAGGATGACATTACAACTCAAAATCAATAAATGTCCTCTTTTAGGTCTTCTTATAGTTAGTACCTAGAGGTGAGTTGGAATATACCCACAAAGTTGGGACATTCTAAAAAAATATAGGGGTCACTCCCTACATGAACTTTGATGTTAAAACATGATAGCAACCCTGCTCATGGGGTGTGACAAAGATAGGTGGACTAGAGGTTAAGGAGATTTCGATCCATTGAGGCATTGGCATGTCTCACCATCTTCCATGATGATCTATCCTAGGGAATACACATGGGAATATCTAAAAATGTCCCATTGATCCTCAATTCAAGTTCCCATCGTAATGCTCTGAGCATCAATGTACATGATGTCAAAGGATTAGTTGAATATAAATTAGTTGTGAAACTAAAAGGGCACCTGAACTTGGACATATGCTTGTGGTTAATTGCTTACTAAGCATGACATGTAGGACCATTAGAGCATAAAACCCTCTTTTGGGAGTCATAAAATCCCATCCTAAGGTATTGAGCATCATTCCCATGGACTTTAATGCAAAATAATGAATAACTACGTCTAAAGAACACCCGACAAAGTGACTACATGCTTGTGATACGTTACATACACCAAGAAATATCAAGAATAACGCCCATAGGGATGTCTCTAACACATAACACATAAATCCAACAAGGTGTTGATTTTTCACTTGAATACTCACTACATGACACAACTTGAGTCTTACAAGCATGAAATTAAGAGACAATGGAGCATCAAATCCATCTTAAATGAATTTCCCCCTACAGGTACATTTAGATATGATCATCCTAAGAGAAGAAGCAATAAATTCATAAAATACTTTGGACAATTTAAACATGCTTGAGGTCTCAATCACCTTAAACTCCAGTATTGCAAAGTGGAAAGTAGGATGATTACGGTAGTTGTAATTTTCCATCAAATAAGCTACAATGATTACATCACCATCCATCACATTTCATGATAGACCTCCTGACTAACATGGGTTACCACCAACACGTCGAAGGGGTCTCAATCTAGAAAACTTGAATTTTGACCAGTGCCCCAAGCCCAAAAGAATGAAACAACTAACAAAAAAACCCTTCAAAGAGTCAAATCCTAACATCGGTCATGGTAAATAAAAACTTAAGAATCCACAAACCATGGTATGTTAATTCAAAAAACTCAATCAAAAATCAACCTCAAAATAATTTCTTACCATCTAACATGTTCACATGAATTTCAAAAGAAAATTTCAAAGCCTTTGACACACATCAATGGGGCAAAACGTTACCACCATAATCCCAATCATGGTAATCTTTTCCCTTGAAAATATGGATAAAGAAGAGAAACCTGGTGTCATAGTAACTCACTCTGTGTCATTATCACAAATCACTTTAATAGTAAGACAATATCCTTCTACAATCATGACCTATCTCCATTGGTAGAGTTCATCATGGTACTATTGGCAGAAGGTGGTAGACAGCTAAGACAAGATGAACTGTACAAATTCTAACTCAAATCTAGCTCCAACAACACTTGCTACATCTTCATATATAGAGTCAGACAAGGTGTGTCATCTTTGAGATACTAAGAACCTTACTAGCATTCCAAGACATATCTACAACCCATGAACGGGGGTTACCTCTCGTTAGTTAGTGCAGCCTCACATGACATGCTATATTGAAAATATATATTGAATCAACAAAGGACATATGGTCTTGAGACCTTATAGAAGGATATCCCAACTATAATGACCATATGCTACCTCAAAACACTTCTCCTGTAGTAGAATCAGTATGATACAACCTCTATTGATGACAACTATAGAGCAGCTTCAAGCCTCTACCTTTCATACAAGACACATTGATCAATTTTCACAGGGTGGCTAGAGACCCGTCAGAAGTGAAACATTAGTGCTACATCACATAAGTAGACTGAATAGTATGATGGACCTTGATCCAAATCCGTACTCCTTCACAATGAGATGCCATACCTTCATAACAGTTAAAAATTGAGGAGCTCAAAAGACAATACATACTACATCAGACTTCACCAATAAATCATGACCTATAATAATCAACCATGTGATCGGTGGAAGCACACTTGCTTGAGCTTTTAGCTCAATTTATAAGTCCTACACACTTCTAGGCATCCTTAATAATGACCACTTTTGTGGATGGTCTCTTCCATTAATTCTATTATCCCAGATCATGACCTAAAATCGAACTAAAACCATAGTGATATTTGAAAATTCTATTATGGTCCTAGATGATGAACTAGTTTTGAACCAAATCTATGACCACATTCCCAAACCTTTTTGGAGTCTTTGGACCATGAATAAAACTAAACCGATCACGAAGCTTCATCTTCTAATCCTTTCGAGTCCTAGACCATGACCTAAAAGTTGACCAACTAGATGATCCACTTTCCAATTCTCTTTTGGTACTTGGGCCATGACCTAAAACTAGACAAATCACATATCCTCCAATCTTTTTGGGTCCTGGAGAATGACTTAAAATTGGACCAATTGTGTGCTTTATCCTCCAGTCTCCTTTGGGTCTCGAACTGTGTCCTAGAACTGGACCAATCCTATTCCTCAATTTCAAAATCTTCTAGGGTCTCAGATCATGACCTTAATTTGAACTAAAATCACCATTAAATTCTAAATCTTTCTAGGGTCCTAACTTATGACCTTGAAACTAAAACAGGGTCAAAACCTGGGAATCAACTTTATTTTCGCACGCACATCCTTCAACACTCTCTGATCATGACTTGAAAATGAACTGAATCGTCAACACTGCTTTATGATCCTGAGTTATGGTTCAAATCTCCAATTTTCAAGACTAGGATCTAGACAATTGAGGATAATCACTCTTCAACACAATAGAGGATGAAGGGTGAACCTATAGGGGAACACATTGTGGAGACCAACATCCATTGGATACCTGTCCAAGCACCCACTCTCATCTCAAACTCATTTGGATAGTTGATCGACATAGTCACTAGCTAGAAGGCCACCTTAAATCTGAAAGCTTAATTTCCAATATCAACGATCCAAGCCCTATGAAAAATAGGCATTTCATTTCTAAAAGACCTATGTTCATGTAGGAATCTCTACGATTTGATCCCTACACCATGAAGGCACACCCAAATTAATGTCTTGAGAACTCCTGAGGCCTAACTATCATGTGGATCCAGAATCTTGGATTGTGGTCCACACTGCTCAAATTCAAAAGGTCATGATTCAGTTTGACCATAATACATCCATGTGAATGCCTTTCCATGAATAGGCATCCCCTCTACTAAAATTCCTATCATGAGTAGACAATTCTCTTTGTCAAATACCTTCATACATGTAAGCATCACCTCAATCCCTATTCCATATAGGCGATCACAAGTATACCTCAAGCCATATCCTGAATAGGCATGCCCTCTTGTTTAAGCCCTATATCCAGGTAGGCACCTCCCCAAGCCTTATTTTCAATAGGAATTCCCTCCTATTCAAGTCCTACATTCAGGTGGGCTTCTCTGCAAGCTCTATCCCAAATATGCATTTCCTCTAGTGTAAACCCTAGTCTTAGATAGTTCCTTTGTTGAATTCCTTACATTCAGGTAGGCATCTTTGCAATCCCTATCCTAAATAGGCATTTCCTCCATTCTAAGCCTACATCCAGTAGGATCCTTTGTCCAAGCCCTTTCCCAAATGATCATTCCCTCCAATTTAATCCCTACACTCAAGTAGGCCCCTACTTTTGATCGCTATTATTAATATCCATCCCTCTTGATCAAAATCCCTACATTCAAGTAAGCATCTAAACAAAGTCCCTACTCATATTGGAATCCATGCTAAATCTCCATTCTGAATCAGCATACATAGACCAACTCTAACAGTTATGATGTGTCCTATATCGTATAGGCATTCAACATGAACCAAGTCATATCATAAGGCATCCAAATTCAATTTGTATCTTAGATAGGTGTCTCTTTGAACTCATCCCTAGGTAGGCACACACGGTAGAGGCCTACAATTGAGTGGTCACTCCTTATGAGAGCCCTATTAACAAATAGGCATCCTAATAAAATCCCTACTTGCAGTTAGGAAATATTTTCCTTATCATGTTGAACCATCTTCTATTCAAGAGATGCTCTAGGGAGAAGATAGTTGTTAGATATAGTCACTGGTTGTAAATGCCACTTTCAATATGCACTACTTGTCTAGTACCCAACCTTATCTATCTTGAACACTTTTTGAAAAAATGGAAGGCCCATGGGAATATACAATTAATTGATACAATCATATGTCATGAAGGCCACCTTAAATTCAGAAATTTATCTAGAGCCCAATCTTATATATACATGAAGATGCTCTAAGAATTATACAAATGACCGATACAACCACCCACCTTGAAGATCAAGTTAAATATGGAAACTTGTCTGATACCCAACATATCCATCTTGAGCACTCTTATAGGACAAATGAGACTATGTTTTTTAAGGTCCTATAAGAAAACTGGAACTATTAGAATGTCATGCTTATACTCTATTGATCCATACATCTAGGAGACTTCAAATGATCATATACTTACATTATCATATCTATTGATGTATTATATGCTTCAACATGATCCTTATATTTCTAAAACTAATCAGACTCAATATCACTTCAAGAATAAACCATTCCTAGTGGGCATGTTGTTTAAAGGAGGGTTTATTGAGTTAAGTGGGAACTAGAGTCTGGGATAATGGACTCTAGGAGACGAATGATAGACTAGTGAGGAAACATGTCGTGGAGAGCCCCTTAATGCTAGATAATCACCTGATTCCCAACCTTGACTTTTTAGCACTCTTCTTATGAGATTTATCCTACATGAGTTGTAAATGCTCTTAGGAATAAATGATTAACCCACAACAGTCACTAGTTGTGAAGGTCACCTTAACACGACATATTTGTCTAGTTCCCAATCTCATCCATCTTGAGTAGGTTTGAAGAACTAGAACAATAAATTGATATTTTAGAAGATCTTAACAAGCAACTTAGAACTTTTCAAATAGCTAGTTAATGATCTAGGGATTAAACAACTGACAAATATATTCAATGGACATAAAGTCTACCTTAAATTGTAAGTTTATCTAATGCCCAACCTTATCTATCTTGAGAACTTTTGAAAACTAGAAATTCTCAAAATCTATAATTCTATCTGATACCTTATTTATGTGATGGCATGTATGGCCATGGAGCCAATCATATGATGATTGTAATGGGGAATCATCTACCTAATTTGATAATGATAAATAAAATTTTGTCTATTATGTTTGTCTCAATCATGAGATGATGACACAAATACAAAAGATGTCCAAGAATAATGTTACTCAAATGACATATGTCTTCAGGTTGAGGACCAAAATAATGGGATCATATGTATGACAAGAGTACATATATTCTTTTTATGTCCCTAATCAAATATTACTACGGAAGTAAGATAGACTATAGTAATGCATAAGACTAGAGTGTGTGTTGGTTGATGATAGAATCTCACTAATCATGATATATGATATCAAACCAAACACAAAGGTACATGTTAGAGAATAGTGTATCAGACAGATCCACCTTTAGAGTTATACATGGAGACCATGGAATGGTAGTCAGAATCCACTCTGATAGAGATAGTGGTGATTGTGGTTCTTAGACCTAAAATAGCACCACTCATCACATGTTTTTTGATGTACTTTGACATAATCAAACGTGACATTGAATAAGGGTTGCCATAAAGGTGATGCTCTAATACATTATAACTCGTGGGGATTGAGTGTGAGTGATGTAGATGGGATTTGTCCTTCCTACAGGAGTTTGATATCATAGCCACTTCATAAGATAGATTGAGAAATGTATGTCCATAATCGAGTGACTCAATATGTGATATGTGAGCTCACATGCATCTTAGACAATCTTCTCTAATTCAAGGAACATAGATTGAACGTTGAGAGGATGACTATTCCATGCCTCGAGTTCAGTCTGGATATCAGAGACAACGGAACTACATGAGCACGGTAACACTGATTAAGAATGTAGGTTGAAGTTGTTCTCCAACTTATCAAATTACTTGGATAGCAATGATGTATTGCTAGATACATACTCATTGCATGTGATGTCATAAGTTGGTTATGGACATTCACTGCCAATGTAAATTGGGACTTTTAGGGACACACACATAGGATGCACCTTGAATAGGAGTTTATTCATGAATGGTTCTTAACTTGATTAATAAGGTTTTAGGTATTTACTTTATACAACAATGGTTGAAAATTTTGCTAAATAGACTGTGAACTGATTGATTCAAGTGTTGAACCGATCAATTCAAGTGTTAGTTCAATTGGAAACAACACTGGTTGAACAATACTTGAACTAGGGCATGAAATAACTAGTCCACTTAGTAAATTGACCAGTTCAAGGACTCAAATGGCCCATTCAAGTTGTGAACCATCTGGTTCAATGATCTATATGATTAGATCAAGGATTGATGTTGGCGTCATGTTATGCATAATCAAATATTGAATGCCAATGTGATTTGAAAAGGAAACCAACTACCATTTACTGGTTCAAGGGTTGAACTATTTAGTTCAATAGTGAACCAATCGGTTCAATGGTGAACGGATCAGTTCATCATTGGTAGATTCCAGAAAATTCATGAAATTCTGTATCTTTGACTCCCATATGAACTGGAAACTCTGACCATGGCCATCCTACATAAAGTGGGGGTATTATAGGCTTATAGAGACACAAAAATAAGATCTAACCATTTTTTTCTTCTCATTGTTTTTGTATCATGAGAGACCGAGCAAGTCCTACCCATAAATGTAGGGACAGCAAGGGAGAAACAACTGGGAGAGCAAGTTGGGGCTAGCTCGCTGAAAGAGACTATTCCTTCTTATCATTCCAAATGAACGACGAGAGTTTTTGGTTGTTTGCATGGACTACTATAGATGCCAGGAGGCCTTTTCCGCCCACTACAGGATGCAGTCAACCACTATCCATGGTGATCGACCAGGAAGCCGCTACTGACAGTCGTCTAGGTCTGACTTGAGAAAGAAGCACGTTGCAACAAACATTGTCACTGGACTTGCTCCAAGAGTAAGTACAGGCCTTATAAACCCTCTTTCTAGATACATTATTGTTGACGTGATCTTCTGGTTTGGGAATCGAACATTAAATTTTTGTTTCCGGTTCCTTATCTATTGCCCCCATTTCCCAACATTATGGTCCTAGATCATGAAGTAAAATTGAACCAATTATGTACATGAACTTCCAATTCTTTTTATGGTCCCATCTCATAACCTACAATTAAACTAATTGTACCTTCATTTCTAAATCAATCTATGGTCTTAGATCTGACTAAAAACGAAATATGACTAAAAATGAAACAATCCCATACTCATATTTTCAAATATTTTTAGGTCATACTAAACCAATCCTATAATTATATTTCCAAATCTTTATAGGGTCAAGATCATAACCTATAATTCAATTAATCATGTCCTAAACATATCAAGATTTCCAATCATTACATCTGGCATGAGCTTTCAGACGATCACATATGTTTTCATTTCTTTTTCAATGGGGATGTAGTCTGAAAGAAGTTTGATAAAATTATGTGAGAACTAGAGAGTCAAGGACAATCGTTTGTAGGTAAACTAGGGGATAGAAGATGGACCAGTGGAGGAACACGTCATGAAAACTACCTTACTGCTTGAAGATCACCTAATGCCCGATCTTAACTTGTTTTAGCACTCTTCCTATGAACTTGTCCTACAAGATTACACAAGTACTAGGGAGTAGGAAATGAGCTAGCAAAATCATTGTCCATATAGGTCAACTTATATTTGAGAACTTTTCTGATACCTCAATGTCCAATCTCGAGCAATCAAAGCCCTATTGTAGATAGGGGAACTCAACCAATCTTACCCTTCTAGGTTGTGGTTCTAACCGTAATTCGGTGTACTCCTCTATTGGAACAAAATGAATAATACAAAGCTAAAATGTGTATGAGAAAACAAAGATGATGACTACTTTTTAAGATCTTTTCACCTTTAAGAAGTTTCCACAATTAATAATGATTACAAACTCATGATCTTAATATCTCTACCAAACCATAAATCGCATTCATTTTTTTCACGTCCACCTTTTTCTCACTAAGGAATAAGTTAGTTGGATAATCATAAATACACTAGTTTAAGAACTGAAGTAGTGACGAGAGTCACTTTTACAGGTGAAAAATAGAACTCCAAGGGAATGAATGATTGGTCATATATAGGAAACTGTTAAGTTGAAGGTTGTCCTTACTATGTAAAAATCATTTACGGCCAATATTTCCTTGTTAATTAATCCTTAGAAGTAAAAGACATCACCTACACATTTCACCCTCCACAAGGTCTGTCATAACATCTTTGATGAGTCCAACCTTTTTATTTTCTATGACCAAATATGTGGGTCAGATTTGACTCAAGCATGTGGTTGTCACTCTTATCTTGAACCTTGCCTTGAGAGGGATAAACTATTAACGTTATATTTTTTTCTCACTTAGTAGAAAACCATGCATATATGTTATTCTCTAGCTAGTGACGTGAATCATCCTATTTTTCCAAATTTTTATCATTTTTTCACCTTTTCCATATTTTTTCACATTTACACATGTTGTCTTTTTTCTCATTTCTTCGTCTGTTTAATTCATCCATATTCACCCACTTTAACCCATCTTAGGGCTTTTTGAAAATAAATCGTTTTTCCAGACTTAAGTGCAATTTTCTCATTATTGTCGCATAAGCCATTTTTAAAAATTGCCCAGCTAAATTATCATGAATAATATAGTATCTTTTTCCCACGGATAATTCAATTTCCTTTGTTCACACAAAATACATATATTTTGGATTATATATGGGATAATCCTAAATTAATGACTTTTCTCTCTCCTTCATAATTTTATTTGGTTTTATTTTAAACCCACTTTTTTCATCATTTATTCATAACATTCTTGAAATATCTTGAAAATTAAACAAAATTATTTATCTAACAATGCCATTAGGTGGATCAAAGTAATCAGTCGTTCCCACATGGAAGATGGTCTCGATCTGTAGGACAACCTCATGGTGCATGGCAAGATCTACCTTCTCTTCCACAACATTCATGTTGTAAAGTCTGAACCTTAAAATCTACCTAAAAATATAACCCCACACCCTCTGTATTCTAGGCCCCTTTTGTCTTTCCTAAAGCCATAGAAACAACTATATCCCTCTTTTATTTTCTGCATGTGATCTGAGCATCCTTCCTCTGACACCAATTTCTCTTTTAACACTATTAAGTTGCTCAGTAACTACTATTGATTTCTCTATTATGTCAATATCGGTAGTTGATGCTTGCTCTGATATCCTATATTCATAATTAATGATAGTATACACCCATTTTCAAATATCCAAGATCTCACTCTATTAAATCTCTCTTACCTCTCTCTCTCTTCCTACACATTGGTCCCAACCTTGGTGATGGATCTCTGTCGTGGGAGGCCCTGAGTCAATTAGGACCACAATACACCTAAAAACTAGGATATTTAGGGCATTGATGAGAAATTTGCAACCTTCTCTAGCCCCAAAGGTTTGTCAATATAAATATTCAAATTTATCATTTTTCCTCCATTTTCATTAACAATAACACCAATCACCATTCTTTTTTATATGAGATGACTAAGAAGGATGCAATACCATTCATCGAGAAAAATGGGGGCTAACACCTTCCCAACTCATAACAGGATTGGTGATTTCGATCTTTGAATCAGTACATACCTTTCTTATCTACCCTTTAGTGGAGTTAAAAATGGGGGGTTTTGTGTTTTCCCACTCATATGAATGTTGACTTAGTTTTTCCTTGTTTTACAATAAAACTGGGTGGCAATTTTGAGCATTATTGATTTATCATTTTCCTTTTTATATTTCATTGTTTCTATGACCATAAGATCCATGGGATTTTTTGAGCTGGGTACAACAATACATGATGCCTAAAGTTGTGTTGAGTATGCTATGCAAACATATAAAATCACAAGTTTAAGAGAACATATATTGCTCAACTATAACTTATTATAATGATTGAAAAGTAAGAAACAACATTAAAAACTTTCTTTTTAATATGCATGAATATTTTCAGTTCATTTTCATTTTACCAATAATCATCATAAGGCTTTTGACCAACTTTGCAAAGGAAGAGGTCCGTGAGGGTCATTTAAGACAATGATAAGAGTGACACATATTTCAACATGAGAGACTACAAGAACAATCATCAAGAGTTAACCCTATTCATAAGGGATCTCAAGGCCATCACAAAGATATAACCCTTTCATCAACATGGTCTATCCTTGCTTGATAAATCAAGTGGGACACCTACCCTTGTATCCTTACCTCAAGAATATAAGCAGGTGCACAAGATTGTATAATAGACATATATGATTATATTTCCAAGTTTTTTTAGCATATAATATACAAGAAGAAAGTAGTTGTTATAGGAAACATATAGCTCAAACAAGTATATAAAGGAAAGAAAATTTTTTATACATAGATACAAACAAGTTCAATACCACTAGTCTGACCAATAGGAGTATAAAGTGTACCTTTATTAGATCATGAGATTAACTACTTGATTAGTGATACTTGATTTAGTAGTACATAACTAGATCTTGGAAAATAAGACAACATAGTGATCTTGAGATTACAAACAAGGGTGATTTGATTAAATTCCAAGTTTAATCATACTAATTATTATCATGGTGGTTGGATGTGTCATCTAAGTCTGTATCAGTTCTTTCTACATTGATTTCAATATCTCAGCTAGGTCATGCAAGTTTATTAACAATATTGCATCACGCATCATGGATTCATTCAAAATCTGCAGTAACACGTCACAACTAAATCATGGATTCATAATCAGGGTTTCAACATCTTAATGAAGAAATCATAAGATTTGAGTAAGACTAATAATGCAATGCCCCGGTCCACATCCCAAGGCTCTAGTAGAGTTTAAGGAATGACGAATGGCCCCATAGACCACCACTAGCCTTAACTATATGCTTTGTCCTCTCTAACGCATAAGCTAGGATAAACTTCCTGATTGTTCAGCCATCCTAGTAGTACTTTGGGCTGATCATGTTTAACCATATAGTTCTTTAGTGATGGGCTCCCTAAAAAGGAGGTGCACCTTGGTAATATGGCTAGTCCAATCATTCATTTTATTATCATTTTATCCAAAGCCTCAAATCTTAGGACGTTACAAGATCCCCTGGTTATCTAAAGGCTCGACTATATGGCCTCATAATATTTCCCCATTTCAGTGCAGACCCAAAATGGCCCATGGAAACCCATCTCCCGATCACATAATACTAGTGTAAGGTGGATACATCACCATGGATAGCCCTCTCCAACATGCCTGGACCGCACGGCTCAAGATTGGCATTCCACATGCCCATGTGGGCCCCACCTACTGGAAGGGTTATGGATTTGATACCATTTGTACTTCCCTAGCCCACAGCCCTAGGCTCTAGTAGAGTGTCAGGAATGACAATTGGCCCCACAGACCACCATTAGCCTTAACTATGAACTTTGTCCTCACTCACATGTAAGATAGGATGAACTTACCGAATGGTCACCCATCCTAGTACTACTCTGGGTTAAGCTTGCTTAACCACAAATTTTTTTCATGATATATCCCTAAAAAGGAGGTGCACCTTGGTAATACGGGTAGTTCAATCATTCCTTTTAATATCATTTTATCAAAGGCCTCAAATCCTAGGATGTTACAAATGACTTAGGCATCAATATAGTCATATTAAATTATTTTGAGTCATTTCCATGCAAGATGTTCATCATTTGAGTACAAATGAGATCAAGCTTTACTTGTGTTTTAAGGATCAGCAAGCTATTGATTTGAATCAAATAGAACATGTGACCATTAGGGTGAGATTTCTACAATATTATATCTCAATTTAGCAACATGAACATTAGGTCATATTTCATGTCATGTTCAAGTCACTTACTCACAAAAGGGTACAATAGTGATACACATAGAATTTAGGGGTACATGATATGTATAGTTACTAATTTTGGGATCACATAGCCTTCATAAAGATAGTAGATCAATATTAATAAATGATTTTAGTGCCAGTACCAAAAAGTCCATACAAGTCACATTCAAAGGTACTTTTTTCATCATGAATTCATTAATAGGGAAAAGTATGATCAAGATTGGGTTCACTGTTCAAAAAATAAAAAAGTTACTAATTTGAGGAAAACATAAAGATGTGAGGCGCATTGGATCATGTTTGAGCATAAAGTTAAGGATATTGGCACTAAAGTACACAATAAGCATCATATAGAGTCAAATGAGACATTAGGTTACAATATAGTGATCAAGTTTGAACATTGGCTCATAAGTGTCAAAATATACTGATCTTAGGACAACATTAGTATTTGAGGCATATAGGATCATATTTTAGCATTAAATGACATTATCATTTCAAAAAGATCACAAGAACATGCATTTTTAGAAAAATAAGGAGAATCACGACTAGAATCAAGCCATGAAACTAACTTAGTTAGAAAGATCCCATCTTTCCAGTGAAAATGCTTCATATGTTGACCATATTTGGATAAGGGGTATATTTACTAGAGATTTTGTATGATATGGGCTATTTCATGATGTTTTGTTTGAGAGAAATCAAACACTACCATTTTTGGAAACCCAGAGGCGTCAATTCTTAGGTCCATGATGGACCCAAACAAGATTGAAGGTCGATGCTTCTTGCTCCCGCCTTACAATAAGAGAAGGAAAGAGGAGATGCACGATGTGGGCCTCTAGGAAGGATCTTCCCTAGATCCTATAGCTCAGACATCATCTTCCTAATCCAGCCATCCCACAAAAGGGAGAACATCCTTATTGTATTCATAATTTTCCAGAGAACAAAGGAAGAAAAGAAATAGGAATTTAGGGGACAGGAGATGTTTGATCATGTCTAGAAGGACCTCGTCAAGCTGGTCGCAATCTCTAACCTTCCTAAGAGGGGCTAGAGAGAAAATGTCTACCCAAGGAACCTACGACAATGTCAAAATAGGAAGAGAAAAAGGAAGAACAAAAATGCATAGGGGGGTGGGAGGACACAACAAGGGGGTAAAGTGATGACAAACAAAACAGAAGAAGAAAATGGAGCTAATGGGGGATAAATGCATCCAAAAGTAGGCTTAAATTGGACTAGACAAGGCTAACTGACCAACCCTGAAGTACTAGGCATGTCCCAAGGTAGAAGGAAACCCCTTTTACCACTGGATCAGCCTAGTGGGAGATTCACAACCAAATATTTACATGATTCTATTTCTCAAACCCAATTTGGTCAGATATCTGACTGGATTAAATAAAAGAAAAATTATTTTCCCAATGTGTTTCTTTTGTCACCTTACAAAATTTATAATTCTTAGCTCACAACTTTGATTTACATGAAATGTTTACTATCATGTCAATAAAAACCCATCCTCTTTATATATATATAAAGTTTGATTACATGAGATCATTCAATAATCTAAATTCATGTTCAAAAGTCTAATTATACACTCAAATTTATTCAAATGAGCTCAATGTGACATTAATCAAATGAAATTTATCAATGAGCATAATGTGAGTCAAAGATATCCAATTGCGAGTGAGAGAGGTTGTGAAATACAGTTGAATATCATGAGAGTCAATTTGTACATAATTGAAGGATAGAGAAAGATCTAGCTTGCTAGAACTATCTACTATCATGGAGGAACCATATAATTTGACATCAGTTGAATAGGACGAAACTCTATGACCGACTGAAGGAAAAACAATTAACACTAATGGGAGACAACCCATATTGGTTTGTGAGATTTTGACCCACATACCCCATACTTTTGTATTACTCTTTGGTTTTATACTTTCTAATAGGCACATACATATATCACACTTGATAGTTTTTCTTTATTTTGATGTACCACATGCCATGGCACATAAGAGAAAGGAATGTCCACAAGATGACCAAATAAACTAAATATCACAAAATATTCAGTGAGATTTTTCATATTGAACTAAACAACTACATGAAATGGGAAGAGCAACCATTCTATCTATTTAAAAATGGAGAAAGTACCTTGTAATATGAGCATAACTATTGTGGCCTTTTTACTCTAGCATGACCATGATGATCAAAGGACAAAATGACATTCTCAGTAAAATAGTCAAGGTAATGCATCCTCCATTGATTTGGATGCAAAATGAATTTTCAAACTCATTGATCATTCCCTTATCATTCCATGTCTGATTTCATGTTAAGGATAAAATGATTCAAAATATTGGAGTGGTAGGACAGTACACAAACTATCCTTTTCTCCTCCATTCTCAATGTTACAAAATTTTGTCAAGAAAGTTGTATGAATTGTTTATGTGATATTTGTTTGTCCCACCTCTTTGAGTAATATTTTCATTTCATTCAATTCATTTCCTTTCATTTTTGTATAATTATTCAAAAAATTGCATTTTTCATACCATGTCATAACATGTTGCATTGCATCTATCTTTTGTTAATTTCTTTATGTGTGATTATCTAGATTTATCTTCCACTGCTTTTGTTTGTAGATTAGATCTTGAAGTAATAGGGTGATTTGGCACCATTTTTTCTAAACATGCAACAAGTTCATAATATTCTGTCCAAATGGATGTTTATAAGAGTCACCATCTATAACTGACACACCATTATTTCCAATTGATGAATAAGTTTTATTTAATCATTCATAGATATCTTAAAGAAAAAAGTATAGCGGTAGGATAAATATCATGACTACATTTAGTTTACAAAGTTTTATAATAATCTCCCACTTCGGTGTCTTATATTAAAGTAACAACTTCAAGTCTATCTCCCAAGAGTCAGATCCACTATGCCAAGTCTAGGTCATTGTGCCAAGCCCTCATTGTCCTTCACCTAAGGGGTTGGAAGCATACCCCACAAGAGAAGATAAAATGCAAGTCGTCAGTACAAAAATGTTGGTATGAGCATATAAATTGGGTTTGAGCAATATCAGGTAAACTGATATTAATATACTTAATAAGGCTTCCCAAACCAAGAAGAAACTAGAACATCTAAATGGATATCAAAGAGAACATTTAGAGAAGATGATCTATAAGAGATTTCTTTCCCTATTAAATATTTCAACAAAATATCACAATCATAATAGTGTCATGGAGAGTAAAAATCATACTAGCATATACTAAAAAGTAGGACAAGAACCCATATATTCCATACCAACATGTGACATTTTTTTAAACCTCAGTGAAAAATGAATATAGAATTCACAAGCGGATTAAAACCTAAGTTCTTGACATGAGTAATAAAACCTTAGTGCCAAAATATAATATATTTAAGGAGGAATATAAACATAGTCCATTGCCAAGAGTAATAAAACCTTGATGCCCAAAATAAATATGGTGTCACTACCTCTAGGTTCGACTAGTCAATCACACATGTAAATAAGGAGGCTGATAAAATATTTTCATGCTCAAATAAGGGATGAATGCATCTAACTCATATCAAGTGCTGTTAGAGGACCCTTAAACAAATATTCAACTATCTCCACATATAAGACACATCATAAGACCATATAAGTCCATTACTTAAAAGTAAGGGTTTCATTTGGGCCACATACTCAAATTAGGGTTTCCACATAGAATAAGATCAACAAGATACAAATTAGGATCCAACAAGCATGTTAAAATAATAAGAAGATCATAAGATCCATTTCATTAAACTAGTTCCAAATATGCCAATCAAAAGATAAAAGAGAAATTCCAACATCTAATACCTCAGAGATGTTCAAGAGAGAGAAATAAGAGAGTAATTTCTCAATGAGACTCATGGGGAATGCAACATACCTCGTTTACAATCTACCAAGATCCATACTAATCCCTAGACTCACATCATAGTTCCAATCAACCTATTAAAATCATATATGAAATTAGGGTCAAGTTTACATTAATTATATAAACTTCAAATATCTTCTTTTTATTATTAGTGGATTAGGTTATCAAAAAGATACCATTTTGTAGATTGTATTTTATTGATTCCATATATATTTTACTTTTGTTTTTGAATAAAGTATTATTAGGTATAAATGTTATCACTTTTGGCTAATTAGAGAAAGTCCTTAGATTCACATATATATTATATTTGAATTAGGTGGAAAAATATACCATAAGATGGAGAACATATTAGTGATCTCAAAACACTTTCTCTTCTATCTTTCTAATATCTAGACAAGTAGTTATCATCTCTTGAATTTTATTACATTTATTAAATTATACATTTATTGAATTATATGAACAAAAACATGTTTTAAGTGACCTCAATGCCCTCACATACGCATATAGGACCATCATGTGTGATAGGGGAAAGAAGGTGAATCTACATTTCCAAAATTGGTGTGGCTTAGCTAAAATAGAATGTTCATAATCATTAAAATAGCTCTTGAGAAAGAAATAAAAAGAAACCCAGACAATGGGAAAATTTGTAAAATAATAAGCAAGACTGCTCATCGTCAAGCCTGCTTTGATAGTCAACTTGAAGTATCAAAGCTCCAATCCAATTAAGGAGATCAAATACACATGAGAAACTAATAGTACTGCTGTCTTTCCTAAATTCTTGTGGACTCAATGAGCCCTGGGCATTTTCATCATTGGCAGCTAGAGCAAGAATGTCTAAATCATAACTTGAAAGAAAAGAAGCACAGAATAGCATCACAATCAACTGATAAGCACAGGAAGAATCATTGGGCAAAGGTATTATAGTATTGATGTCAAGATGCTCGAATTTTTCTATGGTATGCATGTACCAACAAAATTAGGGGAAACAAGGAAGTTAGCTTACATCCAAAATTGGATCATCATTTACCTTCCCACGATCCTAAGAAAGCATTATTTGTATTTAGTTGAATAGCATGAGGTCAGAGATCTCCAACCCCCCACAGTTGAGAGGCTTTAGTTGGTAGAACTGGTAGGGAGAGTATCCTTTGAGACACATAGGCCAAACCAAAATGTGAGAACAGCAATAGAAGGCACCTCAGTGGGGATCGAGTTGGTACATGTGGGTGAAGAAGTGAGGGAAAATATAGGGTATTGGAAGAGAAGAAAACATGAAAGAAGGTAATATGTGATTAGTGAAAGAAGCAAACCATGGGGGACATGATTTTGGGGGTTTTACAAAAGTCGTTCACTAGTTGTTTATGTGTTCAATGAACAAAGGATGAAAGGGAAAAGAGAGGGAATAGGAACATGGGAGAAACATGGTAAGAAGGGAGGCGAAACCATTAGGGTTTTAGATGATGGAACCCTAATAATTTTGGATTTGTGTTATGAAGAATAAGAAAAGGGATCATAAAGAGAGAAAAGTAAGGTGGGAGAGAAATCTGACAAACTAAAAATTAGAAGAGGAAATCAGGGATATTGTAGCATGAGAATTTACAAGAAAGTCATCCCAAAATAGAAGGTAGGAGAAGACTTCGCCCCCCTTAGATCCTTATTGAACTGACATACACAAGTTGGGTTTTCTATGTCAAATAAACCACAACAATATTACCCAAGAAACTATAGGAAGGAAATGCATCAATTAAATACTTTGACTATTAGGTATTTAAAATGTATTTTTCTTTCATTATTTATTTGAGGGTTCAAACAAGGTTCAAGTAATACCAAAATTGGCACCTAGGCCAGCTAAAACCCAAGGAATCCATTTTTGCTAATCGATATGGGTTTTGAATTTTCCTTTTATGAGTTCTACACAATTATGGTTTACTCTCTTTACCTTTATATTTATTATAATATTACATCATTATCATCAATATTCATTAGTTAGATCATCTTAACTTTATATGTTAAAAAAAGAGTTATGGTATATTATGTTGCATGAATTTTCTTTATTTTACTTAGTTCACCTTTTAAATCCATTAATTCAATATTTAAACTCAGATGATGGTACATAATCTATATCCATGTGTATGAAAGCTCCAATTATAATTCCATTCTATATGCCACCCATGGCCAACTAGTATAATAGGACTATCCATCCTCATTACCCTGATTTGTTTCGTTTTATTGAATGCTTGTTGGATTTGTTTGCATTTATATGACCCCTAGGCAGGGTTGATGTTTACATGCCCCAAATGGACCACAAATTAATTTCTCTTTAAAATGTTGACTTGCTCTAGTGTTAGATACTTTCTCTTTCCTAGTTAGTTAAATGCATTTGTATTATATATAGTTTTGGCTAGATAATTTATTCTCATGTGGTGATTGTTATTGTTGGGTTTAGTTAAATAATTTCTTAGTTGTGTTAGTTTTCCTTGCTTAGCTAATTGTTATCTTAGTTGCTGACTATGATCGTTCTTATTAGTGTGTCATTAACTGCTTGACCACTTGCTTCCTATGGAGTAGTTCCATCTTTAATTAGTTCATTAGACTAATCTGTGCAGGTTAATCTACGTTTATATTCTTTTCCTATTTCAATTTCATGTTTAGCCTTAGTCTAATCTAGAACCAAATATAAACCCTAAAACCTTACACCCCACCTTTGGAACCTAGTACAAACAAATAATCTCCAGTACCCCCATCTCCTCTTATAGATTCAACCCGACTTGCCACAGTCCTATACTACATATGAGCCTAAGAACTTGCAATCATTCTATGTAGAGTATGACAAATAGGATTACAAATTTTGGTAGCCCAAGTGTGGTGACTTATCATGGTATAATGCATCAACCCAAATTAAGACTCCAAGGGTGTATCCAAGAATATGATGGCACACATCGACGTGTGGGAAGGAAATCACTCAAAAGCTAAAGATGCAGGTGTAGATGATGATATCGATCTTACTTGATACATAGAGAACATCAATGAGTAGGACCCCAATGAGGATTGGGTGATTAATCGTGGATGATCCAAGCATATGTCTATAGACAAGAATAAATTAATTACATTGGAAATTAAGAAAGGATGACTCTTATGTTCAGGGACATTCCCAAAGTAAAAGGCATTGAATAGAGAGTACATGTAACAATCTATTTATAAAAATGTTATACTAGTAGATGGATTGCAATGTAATTTAGTTAGTTTCAATCAACTTTGTGATAATTGCTATGATATTTTGTTAAAAAGAGATGTGTGTAAACTATTATCTAAAGATTCTTGTGATGTATCTATGAGATTAAAATATACAATGATCTCTATCTTCACAAGTCTGATTTATGAAGGCTAGTCAAGGGGGAATTATAAATAGCTAAAGTCCTAAAAAGTTTTTTAGTATAAAAATAGTCCACTTTGTTCAGTTTTATTTATACTATACTCATTAAAAGATGCATAAAGTATGAAAGATGAATCAGTTAAGCTCAAAGTAACTATCTAAACATGTACAAGTATCCTCACTATCAAGCACAAATGTATGTATAAATGTGTGTTACAATCATCTTAGTAGATCAAAAACATGAAAGCAAGTAAAGCACTAAAACAACAAATAAGTATTAATTGTAAAAATTCTAAGATAATAAGTTTTTTTATATTATATCATTTTATAATAATAATCTTCCCATAACAATCAAATGGATGTCAACATATTTGTTTAGTGTGTCAGTGACCCACCATTCTAGCCTTAGAGTTAATTACACATAATAAAACTCTAAGAGCAGGCCAGGGACATACATGAACTTTTAACATCGATTGGTAGGAGAAAAAAGACCAGAATACACTAGCATGATGTCCTAATTACTTGTAAGGGAACCCAACAAAAAGATTATAGTCCAACCAGCTAATTAGGGACTAAAACAATAAGATAATAGCTTGATGTCCATTTTATCCACCCAACTTCCTTAGAATGTGGATGCTACAACATAGTTGGGTGCACCATGGGAGAAATTACCTAGGTGAAGTCACCAGTAGTCCCTTGTAAGGTAGCTAAGTCACTTAGTTCAGGACTTGTGACATGAGTTCTCATAAACAATCCAAAGACTCGCCAAAAAGAGGAATATTGCACCCCTCTATGTATACCTCATGAGGTTCTCATGATGTTTAGGTCTCCTAATATATGACTATTTAACATAGTTTGCTTCACATGTATATAAATGGTCACAATTATCTGCTAGAAAAAAATCTATACATCAATTCTAGATATTGTAAACAAGGATGCTATGAATATGCTCAAATATCATGTACTCTACTTATTCAGTAAGATAATGAATTCATTTATATCCTTTTTCTAGTGTCAATATTGCTCATGCACTCAAGATATCACCACTAGCAAGCATCAATTATTAATCCATCAAGTTTAAGTAAGCTATGACCACAATATAGTTTGTTCAAAAATTAAAATCAACAACATAGTTCATCTCATACAATAACTTCGGAGCCAATATCATATAAAATAGTGCACATAGTATATCTCATTTGAATGATTTTAAATGTAAGTAGTATGAATGGGTGATAATATCTATCATCAACTCATATGAAAGTAATGATTGCATTTGTATAATATACCTACACAGAAAAATTGAGCACGACATTTAGAGAAATGAAGTGAAATTTCTTGGAGTATAAATTGACAAAAAATATTAAATTTACAATTTATAAAGTAAGGCTTTTTAGTAAGAACATTTTGTCATGGATCCATCACAAAATCTAAATCAACTCCAATTTTATAAGGATGTATTAAGTTTTTTAGATAATGTAGCACTATCCTCTCATGAATTGATCCACTCCATTCACATTAAGGATGATGGCACACTAACATCAAGCCTTGATTTATCTATGGATACCCAATCTCGAAGATTTCATGCATAGTGGCTCAATTAAAGATTCATGTGTTCCTTCTAACTAACATTTGGAGGGAAATAGGGAAGAAAGACAAAATCCATCCATGCACAATGCTTCTCTTGTATTTAAACCAACAAAAAATTATATATCAAGGGATAGAGAAACCACATGAACAAGATTGATTAACATGAGTCTTGAAATACCTCATACATGTATGAGTATACATTTATCCCAACATTTCCTTCTTCCCTAAAATGTATTCTATGGATCCAATACGATTTTAGAATAAGACAGAGTGGGTTTGGAGTTTAAAGGGAGAAGAAAGTGCTAAAAAGGTTCTACATGGTCTAAGAGGGGTATGTATTCTTCCTAGGTCAAAAAACTGATTTCCGAAAATTCCAAAGCTTGAATTAGGAGAATTGTCTAGCTCTTGCATAATTACATTGAATTTTATGTGGTTTTGGTGTTGACCACTTAATGATCAATGTCAATCAATAGGAAAACTTTTGCAAATGGCATTGACCTCTTTTAGTCATTGATAGACTAGAATCAACCCCTAGATATCAATGTCAAATCCTTGGAATCTATAGGAGTCTACATTAAATTGTTGTGGCTGATAACAATAAGATATCAACCTATATGAATGATGTAGCAATAGATCAAACTCATTCATAGATGATGTCGAATCCAGAGAGCTATGGATTCATCCTGACATCTTTTATGGATAAAATCTTCATTTGGGTTGAGTATCGTGTTATAAAATTATTCTAGGAGAGTATCCAGATATATTTAGAAGACATTATAAACTCACTTTTGAATTCTTGATATTTATATTCTTCATATAGCTAATAAGCTAAACTCGCAAGTTTATGATTATTATTCTTACACGCAACAAGTTTTCTTTGTTGTACTCTACTAGTTCAATTATATATTTTTATATACATATTTGAGTTTGGACTTACCTTTTCAAAATCTTCTTGTTCACTTGGTTTCTTTACTTGATTGTCCAAGTTGACCTTTTGTTCATTCTCATCAACATACTGAACCACTTTGTAGTAATCTTCATCTTCTTGGGAAACAAAACGTCCTTCTCCTTGAGTTGTAATGAAATTGACTCCTTGAGCCTACATTGTCCACAAGTTGATGAATTACATCCCCTTTATGATTCTATCTTCAAGATTTATTTGGTCTCATTGATGATTTGATTTGATACCAATTCAAATATCTAGAGGAGGGGTGTATAGAGATGCACTACAAAGTATATGGAGTATGTAGGGGACTCCCTTTAGTTTATCGATAATGAAATGCATGCTTTGTCACTAATATCAGCCCTAATATAACTATTGCAAAATTGACAATTATGAAGTGGTTAAAATCAAGTAATAACATAAAAGACAATTAAATTTTACCATATCTAAAACCAACAACAACAATTGTCAAAAATTAACACGAAATGTCAATATGTTATAATCACTAAAATTGATATACAAAAGTGATAACATTTAACAAGCTTCCTATTCAACAATGGAAATATTACATATACATGAAAGACTCATCTTTACAAATTTACCCCATAAATTTAGAGTACATGAAATACTTTGATATCGAATCTTCTTATATCTTAGGTTAATATTAACTCCATATGCTTGATCTCTCATGATCATCTAGCTTAAACCAAATATCACTAAAACAACCAATATGAGACTTGGTGAGTCCTAGTAAGTGGATATAATCATGCTCTAGATAGATAGCATGTATCAACATTGAATTAAGTATATTACATAAAGACAAAGTATTCTATTTGATTACTTATCTAAAATTAATAATATAAAGAAACATTATCATAAAAGGGTAAGTTCATTAACACATAATCAAATCACATTTGTTCTTTAAACAATTACTCAACATGATAAGTGAAGGAGAACATTAACTTATAAATAAAATAGGTAACGAGAATATTTTTAGGTTAACACAAGATAAGGAACTATATTATCCTTAAAAAATGTATTAAATATCATATAGACTGATACAATGACATAAACAATGATTTTAATTATTCAGACCTAGTTATGTAGTTAATTTAATACCATGGTTAACTTGGTTTGTGCCCACAAAGTTACAATTATGTGAATAGCATCTAAATAGCTCAATTCAAGGCCATAGGGTTACCTACACCAGTAAGAAGGCCTAACTACCTTAGTCTATGTAAGGAAACTATAGGGGAAAAACGATCTATGACCTAAAATTCTCTCTCTCTCATACCTCTCTAACATTGGTGCACATGCATGAAGGGGGCATGAACATATGCAAAGGGGAATGAAGGACATTAGACCCTTAGAGTTTCTATAAAAACATGGAATGATACAAGTATATTGGGATTTCATTGCTAGAAGTTCAAGAAAGAACACTAATTATTATGATATGATCAAGCTACAACAAATGACACTCCTTTTTTCCACATGCATAAGGAAGCTAACCAACATTTCCTTTGTAGTATTTAGGTGAGAACCCTTCATTTATTCACCTTTGAGGGTTGTAGGAACATCGCCCAATCCTTTGTGTTGTAATCATCACATAATGATACCAACTCTATAAGAGAAGGAAAAATACCTCCACTAAAAGTATATCCTCTTACTTCTTCCCAGTAAGGATATTGAAGCTCAGAATAAACTAGAGAAAAAACTGGGACAAACAAAGTGGTAGTCACTAGAGGAAGATTGAAAGTTGTTGCACATTAAGAACACATGATATTAGGTACTTGAATGATATTCTTTAAGTATAACAACTTTAAGAAGCTCAATAACCATGAATTAGCACCTTAGATAGGATTAGTAGTGAAGATTTCTATATGAAAGGAGAATTCCAACTGAAGCTTTGAGAAAATAAATAGATGCCTACATCAAGAGAAAAAGGGAACTATAATTTTTTACAAGTGTAATATTATGGGAGTGCTCTTGTCTCACTATTAGAACTAGATAATTCTTAAGAAATTATTTCCCAAAAATGTTGTCAAACTACTATCAATCTAACTCTTATCTAGTTTGTGAATAGAACAAAGAACTAGTATTCCGAAGGTTGTATCGTGGGAATTCCAAAGAATCCCTTATTACACCACTTAGGATGTGATTGGATAGTTGTTTGGAGTGGTAGGGGTTGATTTAGTGCAAATCTAACTATTTTAGTTGGACATATATTTGGGGGAAAGCCTAATTCTTGTATTTGATTTGTTACTACAAATGTCATTCAGTCAAAGTAAACATCAACACCATTAGTATCAGTTGTTTATGCATATATTGGATAGCAACATGGGTCACTTTTTCTTAACAATTACTTCTAATAAAAATTTAGTCAGTCAATAACTAGTTTAGTTGATCTAGAAGTTGACTCAATAGAAACCATTTTACTACAACATAAAAACATATAATTTGCCAATTTATTTTATAAATTATAAATTGTTTATGATGGTTTCCATGACTTTATAATGACCTTTGACTAAGATAGGCTACTTTTCCACTTAATCATACAAGTTATAAAAAAACAACTAACATTATATAGTACAAGTGTCTTATAATAATCTAAAACCAAGTGATACATTGACTTCAATGTATTTGAGACAACACCATTACCAAAACAACACCCAATATTTTAACATAAAGCCACAAAGGAACATTCTATAAACATAAGTAGATATGGTTATAATATAAAAATGAAGATAATCGACGTCCCTTGGTTTTACCTTATTAAGTCTAGTAGATGCCTAATTGTATTTCTAAACATATAAAGTCATGTATTGTTATATAATGACAATGATGAATGCTCATAATATATGGTGGCTTTTATGAAATATAATAATGTTGCATTTGTGTGTATATTTTTGTTAATATAGGTGTATTCCTTTGAGTATATAAATGTATTGTATTTTTAAGTATTACTAAGTGTTGTTGTGTCTTATTTTTTTTCATTTATACTATGTCATTTACCAACATGCATTATTTCAAGTATGTGTGTGTACTTTGTTGTTAGTCTGTATGTATTATGAATTGTATGTTTCATATTTCTCTTTATAGTTTCCATTATTTTTGTGATAAATAACATACAACTAGGTTTGGAAAATAAACCTTAAAATACCATTGAACTCAACCAAACCAACCAATCAAATTCAATTTTAGGGAGGCTAATGGTTTGGTTTGGTTTCAAAGCTTTTAAAACCATTAAACAACAACTACATTCAGTGTTTAACCAAATGAAATTGAACCAAATTTATGCCAATACATTATAGAAACACATACTTATATAGTGAAAATTCTAATCTAAAATAGCTTTTGTAATACTTCATAAGCTCAATCGTATTATGTGTAAAATTTTAACTAAATATGAAGCTAAGGATTACAAAATTTTAGACCACATGGTATAAGTCATACTTAATTAAATTTGATCGGACACTTCTACTTATAAATTATATATGTAAAACTAGTGGTAAAAATGGAACTAAGGATTAACAAATTTTATACATGTGGTATAGGGCTTACTTACTTGAATTTACTTCTTGTAGTTTATATACGTGTTTATATATTACCAATTGGTTAACAATTTTTGTTTGTATAAATTTTGTTTGTCATGCTACATGGCTTGATAAATACATGAAAAATAGTTGTATTGTGCACGGAAAACATAATCCATAACTTTATATTTTCATTAAAAAAAATCTAAGTTTAAACTATATCGAACTTAACTACAAACAGTTCATTTTAGTATGATTTTTAACTAGTGAACAATTTCGTTCAGTTTAAATTTATTAAACCTATGTGTATGGTTTATTTTGTAGTTTTAGTGGTAAATAAAACCCAACTGAACTATGTCTATCCCTACATAAAAGTAATATAATATACATGAAAACCTCAATTATTATCGACCATTTTGAGCATATATGTGTATTTTATTCTCCATTTACATGTAATGATTGATTGTTTTATGCAAAATATTTTTTATTTGATTCCATTTCTCTTTTATCCCCCCTTTCTTTATCTCTCTGCCATGTCCAAATGACTATCAAGTTTCATGGTGCAAGGTGTGTGCTCCCCTAACATCTCTCCCTTTCTCTCCTTTTTTCAATGTGAATTTAGTAACATGTCATGCCCCATCTAGCCTTCTTTTCACTTTTAGTGAAGCAACTATTTTCCGGTGGTTGGGTGAACCCCTTAGGAATGCATGTAAGGCTACCTATCATTTTCCTAAATATTTTTGTAGATATATACTTTTATGTTGTTCCTTCATTTTGACATTCAATAGTTATTGTAAAGGGTCTAAAATGCTTGTTATTGGCTATCACATGTCCATTGGTAAATGCCCAACTCTATCCCATCAATTCATGTAATATATATGGTTTTTACATTTTATAATGAGTGTTTGAATGTAATAGCTACTAACTCTTTTTTAGAAGAAAAAAAGTGTGTAGTGCCTCTTATTTTTTCCAGTCAACCTAAACAAATATAACAAAAAGACTTGATTTTACATAAATTGATTTCATGGCTAGAATTTTTTGCATGTCAAGCCCTGTTTACTATGCTACACTGTCAATTTTGTTCCACGCCCTCCTAATTCTATAGACTAACTCTATATATGTACAACAACATGTCCTTTTATGTCCACCTCTAAATTTGTTTCATAGATAAGGGGCCACTATTGTATTTCGTGAAGACCTAGGTAAGCTTAGTGATAGTGAGTGATTTCCAATATTATGACCTTGCACATTTGTAAATTTCACTTGAGCTATAATTTTATGAATTTTTTAGTTGTGTGTACAGAGTTGTTTGTTGCAATATATTTTGATAGAATATAGTTGAATCTGCACTTATCACACTACATTCTATTGGATCCATCAATCACATTCCATATACATATCTTGTTTCGGTGGCACACCAAGCCTCACATACCTCAGCATGTAGCTTCAGTTGGAAATATATGGCACACTTGACGGAGGCAACATTAGAATGGAGTTTCTATTGGTGCTCACTTCAAAATTTCTTACATCAAGAAGGAATAATGTTGGCTTATCAATCACAAAGAGTTAAATACTCACGTAATACTAGTAGAGCATCCTAAGTCTGGTCATTAATCTCTTACCTTTTAAATGCATTTTGTCTTAACATACTCAAAAGATGAAAACCCATTGTTTGCATCACTAGTGTGTGAAATAAGCAAAAGAAAGGTGGAGATAGAAGGAAAACATGAAAATAGTGTACAAGTAAGATAGTTTTCTTATCACAAAACAAGGGAAATCACTTATGAGAAATCATTCTGTGGTTTAGTCACCAAAGCTCCAACAACACAAATTTAGGAAGAGATATGCAAAACAAAAAAAGCAAAAAAAAACACAGAGACAAACTTTCAATATTTATTAAGTATGGGAGTTCATAAGGGAACCAGAAAGCTTGGAGGAGACCAAGTTGTTCATGGGAGTGGTCAACAAAAACAATCCCTAGATATCAATCCTCATACAAACAAATATGGTAAGTGTAGAGTGCTATAAAAGTAAGTATATGCATAAAAGAAAAGAATTGTGAATCGGTAGGCCTTAGCAAAATCACCTTACAATAGTGGGCCATGAAAATGGAGCTATGGATGATGAAGGAACTTGTTAATACATCTTTTTCAACCTTCATAGTGGTCTATTTTCTCTTGGAATAGTTTACCAAAAGGGTATCTTAAGATTATTCTTTTTATTAGGATATTGCACTTTGAAAATTGGAATATTCTCCCCATGCAATAGGCAACTGGATATTGTGGTATCCTTATTAAAGATTATGAACCTGGAGGGTGAAGCACGTAATATTTTATATATTGGAAGAAAACCTAGGCTACCTAGAGAAAACCCTTGATGGATTTATTTTGCATCGGGATGTTGACAAGAATGTGAGGCAAAGTTTAAAAGTGGTCATTTTTAGGGTTGTAAAATACCAACAATCAATGTTGTAAACATTCTGTTTGAAGAATATATTTGACTAGAGATGTTCTTAGATTTTTTATGGAAAATTTAGCTTCCATATGAATGATGATATTTTCTTTATGGATCTAAAAGGCAAAAATAGATAAGCCTACTCTATCACTTTACAATCCAAACAAAATAATGAGGATCTCTTACTTTGAACATTTGAATAAGTTTGATGTGTTCATCTTTATAGGTGTTTAATAGAAAACTTGGGGCCAATAAAAAAATACTTTGGATGGAGGTGAGAAGAGGGGTATCCTATTATTGAACTAGGGGTCACCCATTATTTGATAAGTATATGTTGATATGTACCACATCAGCTATAAACCTCTACAAAATATCATGTGTGTCCTACCTTAGAAGCTTTGTAAGATGTAAAATTAAGTATTTACCTCTCCCTACACTCTTTGGCTCTACAATCAGAGGTAAGGCATGGCAAGCAAATCATAAGCATTAAATAAATATTTCTTGTGGAGCGGGAGGACTTCTTATGTGTAGGATATTAGACTTCATGGGGTTATGTCAATAACTATTGTACCCCAATAACAAGGGCTCTTTTGTTAAGAATTATAGATCCCACATCCATGAGGTAGGTCTGTAGAGATTGATCTCAACGACAACCACATATTAAAGAAAGGCTCTCATTATAAACAAGTGTCCACCTATTACCATCAACTAGAGGTTTATTGCAGCAAAAGATCACAACCGGAAAATTATTTTCAATTTAAAGACAAATTGGGTTGGATGTAAAGCTAAATGTGATTTTTCAAGAAAGAAGGAAATTTGTAAATAGAATCATTTCTACTTAATTATGGAAATGAGGAAAAGCATAAAATATTCCATAAAGAAGCAGATAATGTGTGATAGTTTGGGAAAATATAAAAGTAATACAAGGGGGCACACATTGGAAAGGAGTTAGGAAACCCCATGATGCCTAAACTCAGTATTTCCTAATCTAGCAAGGTAAAGTGACGTCTAGAATTTGAATTTTAGGCTATACTAATAAAATGTTAAAAATGTATATACATGTAAGTTGCAAAAAATGGTCACTATATCAATATTTTACAAACACCATTAACTCTAGGTTATCATATCATCAAACCATGGTGGGATAAGAAACTTGAGGTGGAAGAGGGTCTACATTGTGATTAGACTCGGCGTACCTTGCTTTTTTATTGTAGGACATGTAGAGTGTTTCCCTTCGTGATTGACCTAAGGTGTTAGAATGGGATCCACGATGGTGTTTCTTACCTTCCCTAATCCCATATGTCTCTAACCATAGGGCTTTAATAGGGTTTCTAAGTTAAGGAAGAAGTCCTATGTGTTTCAAGCTTATAATATGGCTCTCTCTCCTAGTTGGATAGGTTTTAACTTTTGAACCTGTTGAAACAAAGGTTGTGGGGTCATTCTTATAGAGGTTGGGGGCTTCACTTAGGGTTGAGATTGTGTTAAATCCTATTTTCTTTGCTATCAAGCAAAAAGGTCCATAAAAGGGTGGGGGAGACACCATAGCACACCCATCTTCTTGAAACTTCTAGCATGGTCACGTAACAAACCCGTCCATCTAGCATGCATGCATGCACAACTGGGGTGTATATTTTCTATATGACTACCTCTTAGGTTCCTTGAAGGGCTTTAGAAAGGCAAATTGCTGACCATTTCACAATGGAGTCTGATTCTATAAAGTGGGTGTGCACTTGCTATACACCCCAACCGGTCAGGTCTAATGAAACATTAGCCATACTAAGGTGTCAAACAAATCATGGGTGTATTTATGTGGTGTACTCATCTGGTATCTAGTGTTGGTAATGTGAGCTAGTAACTTGTTTGGGTGATTCAAATTGGGCTATGAGAATTATATGTGGGTCTAAGATTAAGGTTTTGGAGACAAAATTTAGGTAAAGTAGTGTGTTGATAGAACATCAATTTATTTGATGCCCATTTAGGTTGTAATCCTTACCATTGTGGGATTTTATTATATGAATTTCATGATTGTGACCTCTAATTATGAGAGGGATTAGGATAATTCTTTGTCCTATTCAGTAGGTGACTGTCAATCATTATGATTGTTGAATTATACCTTGAGATCTAATCAAAAGGCTCTGGTGTTGAATTTGTTGAGCATTGATTAAAATGATCATGACGGGTCCTAGCATCCCTTGAGATGTTACTCATGGACTTGAGATGTTTGTATTACTCTTTCTCACTCTATTTCAACCTTTAGCATATTCTGATTGAAATCTATTAACTATTATAATGCCCATAGTTTATTGCTAAATTCATTCTTATATCAAAATTTGTTCACATGTCTCAATTTGATTCATTATCACTTAAACTAACATTTGACACAAATTTTCTATGCATCCAATCAATAATCAAGAAGAACACAAATGTAGTATTAACATCAACCCATAATATAATTTGAAAACATGGATCAAAATTATCGTTTGTTTATTTGATTTGACGTAAATGAAATAAATATGATTGATTTATTTGTGTTTGGTGTAATGTAGTTCCAAACGAAAAGTTTCACAGTGACATGTAGATCAGGTGATCACCATTATTCTCTAGCCAAATGTTCAAATTCCACACAAACTTACTATTTCTCTTGATTTCAGGTATATATGTATTTTTTACAGAGGAAAAACTAGTTTGATCTAGACAATGACTTTTGAGGAAATCAAAATATTTCCCAATGGAGTGGGGTCCATTTTCTACATATTGGTACATGATCTGACAATGTGGTATGGTTTGTTTATACATTCTGGGGTGCAATTTTATAAACCAGGTCCATTAGTTGGAAAATGCTTGTAGTTGAAAGTACATGGGTTATTTTTCTGTTAAATTTTTATGATAATGTATAAATCATTTTGTTATAGTCACTCTGTGACTACATCTTCAAGTTCCACACACACTTAATATGTCTAATGGTGTGAGATGTCTAGTGTTTTTAAAGAGGAAACTAGGTTGATCCAACCAATGACTTTTGAGGAAATTGAATTGTGCCCAAATGGAGTGGGGTTCATTTTCTATAGATTTCTACACATACAAATTTTGTAGGGTTGAAATCCCTAGGTTTTGCCAATAACAGTCGTACAACAATACTACATGTCACACCCTATCCAATAAAGGGGGACTCGAGAGATATTTGAGGAATAAACCTATATCCTTTTTTGGTAGTAAAACGTTGCACAAAAAAAAGAAAGTTGTTCGAAGTCACCACCATGTTTTATGAGAAAAATGAGGAAAAGAGGTATGTTGATGAAGCCACAGAGGATTATGAGTGATTATCCTTATTGGATAAAAAATAGGAAATAAAAGTGAAACTAGAGATCAGATTCAGCAATCTAGTTATGAGTAGGGAAAGAGTGACACCCCATCTCTCCTGAAAAATCAGTATCAAGCGTGGTATTGTGATGAAAGATTGAGCAATTTAGGATTTATTTAACTAAAGAAATAAAACAAGATGAAAATGGTTTTTTGTTGTAGTTGTACTTTTAGGGATAGAGATGTTTGCATCTTTCCCTTCATAGCCCTAAAAGTCCTAATGTTTATGTATGTTATGGTCTTAATCACCTTAGGACCTCCCACAACAGGGATCCATCATTTGTGATCAAGACAGATGCATAAGATGTTAGAGGATGACTGGAAAAGATATGGTCATAGAAACTAGATCTAACTTTTCAAAAATAGTAAAAAGAATGATAACTATAAGACAGCAAAATGGATATAACAGATAATATATCTGATGTAGCAATAGATTAGGTCAGGTGTGACAAATATGGATCAAATAGAAATAGATAGAAGATTCAGCGGTTAGGTGCAATAGTTAGAGAAGTTTACCATTTTGTAGGTCTAGCAAAGTAGGTGGTGTTACAGGAAGGATCCTTTGAACACAAGAATACAAAAATAAAGAGGGGTAGTTATTTCTCTATATTCAAGAAAGATGTGAGGGGTCTAGAAAACATTGGGTGTGGGGTTAAGTTATAGTCTAGGATTAGGGTTCTGGATTCTAGATAGGATCTTCAAGAAGAGACAGAGGATTGTGTTGATGCAAAACACAAGGTAAACTGGTTGAGGTGATCCATATATGTGGCACTGATGGATAGCTCTAATTCGGATGGTATCCCAGAGTCAAAACAAGGAAATTTCTTGTTTTCCCAGTAATTTCATGTGAATTCTGGAAAAAATCAAAGAAAGCTTGCATGAAAAGATAAGTCAGAGTTATCCTTCTGATTTTCTAGAAAAAGGCAATTGAAACGGGAATATTTGATTCCAAACAATTCAACTAGGAAATTTATGAAAAGATGACCTATTTAAGGTAGAATTTAAGAATAATTGCACTTTCAGTCTAAAAGAAGGTTCCTTTGTAGAAGAGTTCGGACTAGGTGAAAGTGGACAAAAAGGGTGTTTTAAATAGGACAATAAGGGTGAAAGTGGACAAAAAGGGTGTTTTAAATAGGTAGTATGTGAAATGGATTCACTCATAAGCCAAAGAATTAACATTAACCGTGAATTTTTGCCAAGTGATCAAAAATAGTGTGTCAACAATTTACCCCTCTCAAGGCAAGGTTTAAGATAAGAGTGAGAACTGTAGGGTTGAGCCAAGTCTGACCCCCATTTTTTGTTACATATGGCCAAAAGGTTGGACTCAAAATAATGTTTTGGCAAAACTTGTGGAGGGTGAAAAGTGAGTGGGATGTCTCTTCCTCCTAAAGATGAATTATTGAGGGAAAATGGAAATAAATGATTTCTTCATAATAAGGGCAGCCTATGACTTAGACAATTTCCTATATCTAGTCCATCATTCATTCCCCTGAAGTTTGGATGAGCTAGAAGAGATTTATTTGTTGTAGAAGTGTCTCTCATCATTTCTTTAGTTCTTGAAATTAGTGTTCGATTCTCCTGCTAATTTGTGCCTTAGCGAGAAAAATGTGACTATGAAAGAGCAAAATGAAGGTTGTAGTTTGTCAGTGAGACATTAAGATTCGGAGTCAAGTGATAGTTGAAAAATAGTGGTAACTGCTCTACCTGAAAAACATATTTTGGAGAAGAAGAGTAGTTATCCCCTTTTCTACGCATCTTTAGTTTTAAGTTCATTTTTTTATGAGAATGGGTCTGTAACGACCTCAAATTTTTAATGTCCCTGAATTAAGAAAGGACCTTGAAGTTGAGAGACATTACCTAAAATTTTCAAGATCAGATTAATCATATAACAAATAATATAATTTCTATTATTTCACAAATTTTGTTTATAAAATGTATAGTGATGCTCCTCTAAGGAGTTACATAACTTTCAACATGATAACTAGTACATATGAGAAGAAACATCTAATGAACCCCCCTTTACTTAGCTTTAATGTCTTCATTTTATTTTATCTAATTCACCATGTCTTCATGTCTTCAAATATAGAAATTACCTAAAATGTTGAGAATCCAAAACACGGTCAGTATATCACTATATTGAGTACATGGTGCAAGAAAAATATATGCATGTAGGTGTAACATCATTAACAACAATATCAACAATTAGTATTAAATAATTGAACATGCATCTTCTATTATAAATTCTCTACCCTTAATTTCTCAATCTCTATGGTATACCCTCTCAGGGGATTTTGTTCCTACAGTGGACTTGTGCAACTTCCCTTTCTCGGGCTTGACCTCTTTGGGACCTTCCATGTTGGGTCTTGGTCATAGTCATATCTATATTGGCTTTGTTTCTATTTTTTGGGGGTCACCAAACCCTCCAGAGATAGCATAGGTGATACACATAGGGACTTATAGTTTGCAAGAAATAAATAAAAAACCATGTAGGTTAAGGGCAATAGATTTGTGAAACTTTAGAAAACATAAAAATTTAATAAGAGTGGTTATCCGTAAGTAACCACATACCTTTGTTTCCATGCAGGAACCATGAAACATGTACTTCCATATATCAAAACATACAAGAATTCAACATAATCAACCAAAATTATCTACTTATATATACCCTAATGTGTCACCATCATATCAATATATACTAATCTAACATATGTCCTAAACTAGGGATTGAGGGTTGTCTTCAGTTTGGATAAGAATAAGGGTGCAAACCTTAATTATCAAGTTTAGCATTTCAAATCATTTAGAGAGACTACATTTAATTATGCAACTCAAGATCATAATGAAAAAGTTGTTCTAAACCCAAGTTATTGTATTAATGACTTAGAATCATTAATCATGATCATAACTATTCAAAATGTATTAAGGACTTGGATTCTCATCACATTCAATAATATCAGTTTATATGGCAAAATAAACGTGCTTAATGTATTCAACACATTAGTACTTAATTCTAATGTTGGTATGCATTAAACACTTCTTAATCATGTATTACCACTACTTTTAGAATTGGGTCTGGTTATATGTCATGACACTATTTTATATGGATTCTACTCATTCTTTCAAATAATTTGATATATAGTTCCACTATATTTGGGTAATCCTAGCATTTACCATGACTTTTGGAAGGTGTACTATATAAAATTGAATTTTGGAATAATATTCCTTGTATTTGGATGATGTGGCATGCTCTCATTGGGCTACACCATGCGACACCCGCAATTAGGATGGGTGAGTGGTTGAGGTGCCGCTAGGCACTGGTCTAGACCTAAGTCGGCATGTCCAGAGTTTACCCAGTTCCTGCCTCGTATTGCTCCCTTGTTCTCATGTGAGAGTTCCTCCACGTGGATGTAGATGCATGCCTCCACAATCAGTGTCACTCCAGTGCCCATCCCACAGGGGTCGAGGTACCAATCACATTCTCACCACAACACTTCCCCATGGATCACCTTCTTCCCTCTGTCTGATGTACTCTCCCTAGACTGAACACAACTCCATCTTCTCGGTCATCTTCTACTCCTTGTTTGTCCACATCTCTTTCTATGTGCATGGGATCTCTGGTGAGGGCCTACTACCCAACTCCCTATCTATCACCATATGTAGGTACACTAGGTTTCACCGACCATCATCATATCGTACTGACTCCTAGGGTTGCTCGGCCACCCCGCACAACTTCTTCAGATGTCAGCTTCATGGTGTCAATGTCACTATTCTAGCTTCTCTTGTGAAAGTCCCTTTCATGGAGACTCTAAAGGAAAGGGATGTGGATGAAGTACTTAGAGCCTGGACTCCCATGCATCATACTGGAAATCAACATGTCACAAGCTAAACCCAAACCACCATAGACGGTTTCCTTATGCAATTGGCAATCATCATGATAGGAAAGTAATACTACATTCCTCCCTCATTTCATTATAATAACAATCTCATGTCTTTTACCCTATAAACCCAAAAAATCACATAAAGGAAACCACCTCTCGTACCATATTTTGGAAGAACTCCGTCTGTACTATTACCTTCCATTGGGAAAAGGAAAACGCCTTCATTATTCACTTATTTAACTGAAAATTGGTTTCAAAGACAAATCTACATAATTACTTACTAAATTTTCTTGTCCACAAAATATCTTACAACCCAGATTTTCTTCCATAATCCTATATTTGTATTATCTATCTCATAAATTGTCATCGTATTTTTCATGAGCAAGAAAATATTGATTTCCCTATTTGGTATCCCAGGGACCCCTTTGTAAACCTTGATTATGAAAACTCAAATATGATCTCTCTCTCTCATATTTACTCTTATTGGTCTCATATTTAGATATATATCTTATAAGACCATAATTTCGTATTGAGCCAAGTTTGGTAATAAAGGGATGTTTCTAGATATCTTTTTCTCTCTCTTCAAACAAGGGAACAACATTTAATTATAACCAGTAGGTCCTTCACCGTTCACAGTTTTCTATAGGTTTCTAAGAGCATTTGGTATGAAACTTGTGGGGAAACTCATTAATATATTTCTAAACTTATATCTAATTTCTGGGGTTTGTAGGGATGACTTCTGTAGGTGAAACTTGCCCTTTATGTATTTCCTTAAAATAATTACCCACATCATATGGAAAGTACTTTTTATCTCAAATTTTATTAAAAAAAATGGTGTCTGAGAGAACCCACCCTAGACAAGCCTAACATGGTAAACTCTTGAGGCATGAGAGGGTGTGGTCCATACACCCCCTCCTATGCCAAATCAACATGAGTTTTCATTCAAATAGTTCCCTTTGGTGTGGTTCAAACTCAGGTCCTTCATTGGGACTTACCAAGCTCTTACCACCTGAGCTACTGTGGCTGGACAAAATCTGATCAAATAACATTTATTTGATGCCTCAATAATTGTGTTGTAAAACAAGATTAGATAACTACTCCATTAATTATTTAAATTATGAATTATCTTAAAATCTCTTGGAACCTTTCTTACTATCTTATACTTTAATAATCTAACAAACTACCAAGTCATTATTTATTTGAGCATAAAATATCTTATTTCTTAAACTTGTACTACCAGGATCTACTTGCAGCAAATAGTCTCATGGGCTTCACTTGGGACATGGGTTGAACCCATGCTTCAAATATAACATTATTATACTATCAATTATGAAATTAGGGAATTTACTTATTAATTCAATCCATATATTTATAGAACACAAATCTACCAAATTTGAGGATCTTACATTCACTCCTCCTTAAAAGAAATTTTTTCCTCAAAATTCAAACCTAGTATGGTTAAGGTGAATGCTACTCAACTTAGCTTCATATCTTAGGGTTAGCAACCTTTCTTGGATATCTTTAACATCTTTTATTGATATGAAAAACTCTCATATTACTAAGGTTGGAACACAAATTCAATCCCAAGGGATATCCACAAACTCATCCATTGTAAGATATTATCACTTGGTGATTTTTCTTTCACTTGTAATTTCAATTCCACTTGGTGATTACCTTTTCACCTAAGTTTCCAAACTATTATTCATTTATTTTCATACAAGGGTGAGGTAACACCTAAGAACCCTACATTAAACTTAGGGTATTCGTTATCATATGCTATATTTTTTTAGGCATAATAGGTGTATCTCTCTCACTCATATAAGATGAAGTGAATATTTGGCTGCAGCACAAATACCAAGTTTATCTCATTCTAAGATAAGAGATGGTGTATCCACACATCATCTTCCAATTTCAATTTTTTTATTCAATCATTCTCAACATGACTCCAAACCATGAATACTTTAAAATTCCACAATTTTCTTAACTTTCATGCCCTCACATGGAAAGTGATTTTCACCTCATTCCTGATATTATGCACAACTCCCTTTAAGCTTCTATTCAAACATTATTATATGACTTCTTGTATTCTTGACATGTACATCTCATGTCTGATTAGCCTTAGTCATTCCTTTAAGATCTCTTGGGGTATAGGTCATTTTGGTGTGATCTCTTCTTTATCCCCAAGGGTCTTATGTGCTTATGGAGTGCCTCTCAGATTGTCACCTTGGGTCTCATCAACTCATGAAGGTGGCCAATCTCCTAAATCTTTGGGCCTTGTGTACACATGGATAGCTATCTCTCGATCTCACAATCTTATGCACTTAGGGCATGATCACCTCCTGACCACATAAGTCATGTGTACCTTCAATCATACCTACTTGATCTTTGAGTTGACTTACAGTTCTACCCTTCCAAGGTTTATTGAGATGTCATTGCACTATTTCATTACACATTTTTCTTGAGGTTCCTCTGATAATATTCAACCATGTTATTTTCTTTATCATTCTTTAAACTGAATTTCCTCCATCTATTGTGGTGCACATCCCTACATTGGCCTCATGGTGACCTTCCCTTCTGGGCTTGGTCCCATATTGTCAACCACTTTCGTAGTGACTTTTCCTCATGTCCCTCAAAGATGGCATACTTGGGTTCAAAGAATGATACTCATTATACATGTTTTTATGTTTCATATACTCAAACTTTTAGGCTTTAGGTAACATCGAAGGTTACCTCAACTCCTAAATCGATTTGTGAAATCACCCCTCTAGGGAAGGTCCTAATCTAGGGCAAGATAAAACTAATATTTGGCGGTAACAAAAGATAACAAAATCATACTTGAACAAAGATATATGTTAAAAAAAGAGAACATGTCTTTTAGGCATATTTTTTATTGTATCATATATGCATTTACTACTCGAGATTTGAATGTATTAATGCCTTATGATCTACTACCAAAGAGTTGTATCATTGTAAAATGTGATCTACTACCAAAGAGTTGGATCATTACCGAGTACTTTACTACTAAAGGGTTGATGTACCTAGATATAATGGAACAATTACATTTTGTTTCATGTTGTAACATCCGTGACCTAGATTTAGGGCTAACCCTATTTGTTTAGCATAAATAAGTTGATTATAACTTTAATATAATCCTCTAAAGTGTTTTGTTATTAGGTGACAAACTTATGTTTCAAGTTTGGTCCTGTTTGAATAATGTTTGAGCAATGTTCTCTTATTTTGGACCAAAATCCAGTTTACCCAAGATGAGGGATTATATTGCAATATGTCACATGTTAAACATACCTCATGTATTTTAGCATCATAAGAGAGAGAATGATGCAAGGTGGTGGCTTGTGGAAAGCGTAAATTCCAAGTTTGAACTTGTTTGAATAATGATAGTGCCTTATGTGTCAATTTTGGTACAAGTTGTAATTTATCCAAAATGTGGGGTTGATATGGAAATTACCACCTCTAGAGTGTCCCTACTCCCTCATAGTATCATTTAGAGGAGAGAGAAAGAAGGATACACCATGTTTGAATCATGTATGAGTGATAGTATTCTTGGTGATGAAAAGACCAAGAAAGGGTTGAATGTGAAACCCTAATTTGAGTTTGTATCATTTTGTACAGTTCATATAAGAGTGCCTATCGGCCAAGGAGCCATAGAGGGAGCCTCATATTAGTTTTTGAACTCTTGGCCTTGTCCATGACGGGCTAAGCACCTCAAGGATGTGATATGTAACGGTTTACAACTTCCTTGTAAAAGTTGTATCGGGTTGAGGATAAAGTGGTGATTGAGTTGAGATATCTTATCCAACAACATAAGTGATGGCCGAAATATCATCTCTAGATTATCCTAAAGTGTTTTTAATGTCAAGATAAATATGAGTGCTTGAAAGGACAAGTGTCAACCACGCATGGACATGTGGCACCTAGTATCTTAAAATGATGATATACACACTTTTTCATGAACCTCAAGTATATATACCCTTCCTTTCACCTATTAATGAAATTTTCAAAACTCTTAGATATTGTGCATAGAGTCTTAGTATCATGCATAGTAAGAGGGGTATCATGCATAGATCTTTGGTATTGGCCATAGCAAAGTGATATCGGCCATAGCAAAGTGATATCAACCAAGTGAAGTGATGTCGGCCAAGTGAGGGATATCGGCCACAAGTGGTGAGGTATCGTGCATAGTTGATGTACGGGTTTTCAGTTGCTTTTATAGGCCTTTTTTATATTTGTTTTGTGAATTTATTAGTCAATTAGTTGATCATATTTGCATAAATCATTATTATTGGCTTGTATATTCTGATTGCATCAAACTATGCTCATTTTATCATATTTATATTTTTTTATGCATTCCCCAGACTCATACATGTTTTTATGGATTTTTTAGGATTCTCCATGTACATGAAGAGTCGGTGCCACTGACTATGACAGTCGGTGCCACCAAGATAGCAGCAGTGGTCGGGCTATAGAAGACCAGAAGAGTCAGTGCCACCGACTACCAAGTCGATGCCACCGACATCAGCTCAGAGAGGTAGAGAAAAGTACGCACACTAGCTCGGTGCCACCGACATGAAGAGTCAGTGGTATCGAATTCACCACAGCAACACCACACTCGATGCCGTCAGTTCCACCAACACCCTAGTCGGTGCCACCAACTTTGTCAGATTTCAACAATCTAATTTGATCACCCAGATCTGACGATCCACGTTATGTGGTACCGTAAGTTGACCTAGGACTTAAAAGAGGACGGCCAGACCTAAGGAGATCATCACGTTGCACTGCACGAAGGCCAGAGAGAAGAGGGAGAGAAGCATAGAGTCGAAGGACGTTAGACGGGAGATACGAGCATCTTCGACGGACGATTTTGCTATTGGAAGACTGCAGAACATGTGTTTCTCGAGGAGGATCATACAGAACACCTTCTCTCCAAGGGTTACACAAACTCCCTTCATGTTTCCCACGTTGTTCTTCTCTCTCTCTATGTATTCGCAACTGAAAACCATGCAGGGCTAAACCCCTCCTTTCCTTAGGACCCGAGAGTAGCCAGAGAATCGTTGTATCAACTTTTTATATGATTTAATATAGATTTCTCTTTAATCTTGGAAATATAATTGTGGAATTAAATGATCTATCTATGCTTGATCACCATTGATAGGATTACATACCAAAAATTACTCCAGAAGGAGGATCAAAGGTTACAAAACCATAACTTATACACTTTCCTACGTGTTCCTTGGGAAAGGTAACGTATGGTTAGTGGAAAGAAACCTAGAGTATTCGATAATACACCTAGACTAAGATATAAATTATTACAGACATGAAATTAGCTTAGATCTAGGAGTGAATTATACCGTGGAAGCGGGCAATTCTAACTACAAGCTTTCTATCCTGTGTAGGAGTAAAATTTATATTAATTCGGTAGAAATAAGATAAATGAGACCTCGTGGTGAAATCGGTAATCCTAATGAATCCATTTCATTTGAATCACCCGTTTTTAATTTCCTTTTTTTTAACTCAAATCAAACTTTTTTATTGGCTTAGCTGATCGCAACATGGATAGTAGTAGTCACTGAGACTACATCTCCCTAAGTTCGACACGGGCCTCACATAGGCCTATATTATGCGACGTGTGCACTTGCGTTTATACACACGGTTTTAGCGTGTCAAGTTTTTGGCGCCGTTGTCGGGGAGATGGTGAAGTTTTAGCACTACTAGTACTGTTGGTGACCACTCTAGGACATTTTTTATTTTGTTCAACTTTATTTTAATCATTAAAAAAATACTACATATAAATAAAACAAATTTTCTCTATTAAGTACTATGACTAACTGATTTCAAATTTGTAGGTACTAGTGCATGGTGACAACACAGACCACAGACTACGGAGAAGCTACACCTGAGGTCCCAGTCACTGCCGAGGTTCCAGTTCAAACAACTGCACCAGAAGGCAGATAGTTGACACCCAGGCAACAAGCAATGGGGGACGGTAATCCAGGAGCAGAGAGAACACACTAGTATAGATAACACCTTTAGTGTCGGTTAAGTAAGACTTTTGTCATTAGTTTTGAAGTGACACCTAAGTGGGTTACACTAAAAGTAGACTCCTCTAGCATCGGTTACATAATCGACGACAGAAAGTTGTTTCTGATTACAATTTAACCTAAAAGCG